>OW028750.1:0-5020000 GCA_932294355.1 Aporophyla lueneburgensis
TGCCGCCTCGACTACTGCTGTCGTGGCCAGCACCGCCACGGCAGGGCACTCACAGGGGGCTCTGGAGGGGGCTGATATGGACTGTCGGTAGACAGTCACTTGCGAGGCGGCAAGCCTCCTTGCCGGAGTGCCGCCATGGGATCTGGAGGCAAAGGTCCTCGCCCACATGTGGGAGTGGTGCGAGGAGGCGAAACGCCGGGGCGAAACTCCGCTGCCGCGACAAATCGCGGCACGGTGGACAGAGCTCCGGTGTGATCTCATGGCGACATGGCGGGTACGATTGTCGCAACCCAGTGCTGGGCACGCCACAATTGCGGCGGTAAGTCCCTTCTTTGAGGAGTGGATAGAGAGGCGTCACGGCGTCCTCACCTTCCGCCTGACGCAGGTTCTCACCGGGCATGGGTGCTTCGGTGGGTTCCTGTTCAGGATAAAGCGGGAGGATACGTCCGGTCCTGGTGCGAGCCATGGTACGGAGCGAGAGGGAATGGGAAGCCGTCACCTCGTTCTGCGAAGCAGTAATGCTCGCGAAGGAGGAGGCGGGGCGCGTGAGGGAGTGGCAGTCTCTGCGCCCTCACGTCCTTAGCCGCCGCAGGAGGAGACGCCCCGGGCGTCGGGAGTCCATAGCGGACTCCCGGCCACCGTAGGCGCGAGCTTGCGGGTGGCGAGCAATGGGTAGCTCGCCGCCCGGTAAGGACCAAGCTCGGGTCGACGGTGCGCAGTGTTCCACGCGCGCCTTAAGGAGATGTCAGCAGCAGTGTAGGGGTCTACTAAGACCGATGCCTGCCGGGGTCGCGTGATTGTTCGAAAGAGATACCGTGACCCTGGCACATGGGCAACTGATGGAACACGGGTGGGTTTTAGTCAGTAAAAGTCTGACACGCCCTCCCGCTCCGCCCAGAGCGGGAGAAGTCATTTGATGATTTCCCATCTTGAAAAAAAAAAACAAAAAAAAAATCGATACAAAATTCCCTATACATCGAAATATCTTTGCAACCAGGTGTCGCATTTGGAAGCTGTTTTCAGCTGAATCGCTTGTATTTAGGTACCGTTTGACTATTTTGACTGAAAGAATTGACAAACCGCGAAAAAATGTTCATTTTTCACCATTAACATAGAAAAATTCAGAACATTTTTGTACTGAACCACATTTTTATTTCAAAATTCCTACTGTTAACCCTGTTTTTATTAGTTTAAATAGCAACTTACCTGCCTTACCTGTATTCTGGCGAGCGTTCCGCGAGCTGGAGTCTTGTTCGGTGGAGTTATTAGAGGTTTTTTTCAAAATTTTCCGTGAAAAATCACGTTTTTAGACCTTAATTTTAAATTTTCTTTCTGTGAAAACTAAAGTAACGCCGTAGTAAGCTGGCCCGCGTAGAGACGCATCTTCCGACACCTCGCCTGTGCGTCTAGCTCAAATAGAAGTTTGCAAACATTGAATTTTCATTGTTACAAGCTAAATCAGTACCTACGAAACCCACCTAACTGATACAAAATTCCCTATACATCGAAATATCTTTTCATTCTACGCTCGACGCTCGCCAAGGAAGGTCGTTACGCTGCTGCTCCGCTGCGCGTATCCCGTCCACCGCCCGCCGCTCGATCGCCCGTCAGTTGTGCTCCGTGCGCCACGCTGCGTAGTCGCTCCGACTACTCTCCGCTATTTTGCGATTTAAATTTATTTAAATCGCAAAATTCGGACATCCTGTTTCTTAACAGATACAGTCAGCACGTTACTGTCTTGTTTACAAGATAGTGGTTTTTCTGATTTATTCGGAATCGTCAAAAACGTTGTGTTGTGTTGTGGCCCCTTCAGGGCAAATCCACAGTTTCGTGGTCACTCGGTGGATACCTTAACGGTGCCAACGAAGCCGATTGGATGCAGACCCAACGCACCCATCTATCCCCTTCAGGGCTAGGCGAAAGTTAGAACGTATATTTATGGATGACATATTCTATACATTTAGAATGCCTAACCGTTTAATCAGTGATCGTGGCAGTTGCTACACATCTAACTTGTTTAAAATGTACTAACTATTTATAATATTACGAAGACAAACCATAAGTGAATAACAGTAAATACACTCAAAATTAAATAACTTGAGTCTTGCTTGCATCATGAACTTTGTGGAGAACATTACGTTTCGAATTCGAGGCACTCGTCGTACTCGTTCAATGTCTGACTCTCAAAGCAATATCAGTCAAATTGAAAACGAAACACTGGATGAAACCGCTATCAGTGTCCCTGAGAGGTGCAACGACGACACATACGACCACGAAGTAATATCTAAACTAAAGGAACAAATTGAGAAACTAACTCTTCAATTAGGTAGTGCAGAAGAAGAAATTGAGATACTCTCATTGGAGAATAATAACCTTAAACAGACAAACCAGGAGTTGGAAAAGAAAAATGAACTTTACAAAAAAATCACCATCACTCCTACTAAGCAAACCAGACAAAAATCTTCTACTCCAAAAAAAAGGGGAGCATTACTTAGCAAAAGCACACAAACGGAGCAAGTAAATACGTCTGACAAGAAGAAAAATAGTAAGGGCACTCAAACAATTGCAATGGATGCTAAGGGCTCATCTAAGCAAGAATCTGTGGTATCAGCAGCAATCCTTAATACAATAAACCATAATGAAGACCCGGAGAAAAAAGTTAGTAAAATCTGTATTATAAGCGAAAATAAATATAATAAAATACGTACAATTGCAGAAAATAAGTTTGATAATTATGAATTATGTCATTACTTAACTCCATACTCAGGAATAAATAATATGTTTAGCGATTTGGAACCAAAGCTAAAGAAATTCACTATGAATGACTTCTGTATTGTTTTAATTGGTGAAACAGACTTCAGATCTACTAAGGAATATTCTAGTATCATTCTCCACATAAGAAAAGTACTGGAAAAAATTCAACACACAAACGTTATTCTCTGCATGCCGACCTATAGGCAGTGTATTGGCAATGTCACTTTGTTTAACAAGAGAGTGGAAAATTTTAATAATCTGTTATACCAAGACATATTAGCACACGAACATGCCTACTTTATTGACTCGAATAAGAACCTTACGTGGGACTACAAAATGTACAGACAAAATACAGGATCAATAAATAATTACGGCATGCAATCAATTTTCCAAGATATTGCCGCACTTATGAGCTACATACGCGAAAATACCATCGCAAATACAGAACCCAAGAAAATTACCAATATGGATGAACAACAAGCGGCAGTGCAGTTTTTTCGATTATAAGTACCTTAACGTGTTACATCAAAACATTGCGGGTTTACTGAATAAGAGCAGTGAGCTTATTGTATGTCTAGAAGAGATGTCAGAGAAAAATACCGAAATCGACATAATCTGTTTGTCTGAACACTTCATGATGGCTGGCCATGATCAATTATTGCATATTCCTAATTACATTTTGGCGGCATGCTATTCCAGAAAGGACAGTAAGAGAGGTGGTACATGTATCCTTGCAAAGAAAGGTCACCAGTTTAAGGAGCTTCAAGATATAGCGAAACTCTCCATAACTGGAATATTCGAATGTTGCGCTATTGATCTGACAATGTATAATACGATTATTGTTTGTGTGTACAGAGTACCTAAGTCCAATAACTTACCTGTATTTTTTGAGCAATTAGAAAAAGTATTAAGGAATATTTGTAACAAAAATTTAAAAAGAAATGTCGTAATTGCAGGTGATATTAATATTGACCGTCTTAAGTCTAATAATACTTTGACAGAACTTGAATGTTTGCTCTTAAGTTATAATTTAAGGCTAGAAATAAATCAGCCAACTCGACTTGCAAGCGGCACTTGTATAGACAATTTTGCACATAATGTGGGGAAGAAATGTGAATCTGATGTGATTGATTTCGGTCTGTCAGACCATACAGCGCAAGTACTAAAATTACCGGTTAGTAAAAAAATATTAATAAACTATTGGCGAACAAATAGACGCGACTATAATAAAGAAAATATGCAAAAATTCAAAAGTTATATTAAAACTTTCTCTTTTTCTGAAATATATAATACAAATAGTCCTAGTACAGCATATAATGCATTTTTGGAAGATTTCATGATGCTTTATAATTTATGTTTTCCTTTCAAAAACATTACAATAAGAACCAAAGAAAACCCTCAGTGGGTATCACGCGGCATAAAAATATGTAGCAAAAAAAAGAGAGAGCTTATGTGGAACTATAGGCTAAATCGTAATGAAGTAAATAAAACTAAATTTAAAAAATACTCTAAAATATATAAAAATATTATTAATTTAACGCAACGAGCACAAAACAATCATAAAATAAAATCATCTACTAACAAATCCAAAGCCACATGGGCGATTATAAATAGGTCTAAACTGAATTTACCAAAAGGTAGTATCACTTCCATAGAATCAAAACAACAAAACTATAACCAGGCCACGAGAAATTGCGAATGCTTTTAACAATTTCTTTATAGAAAAGATAGAACCAATACCAGGCGCTGGTAAGGACGTAACTGTAAATATTTCCAAATCAAATCAATCTTTGTTCATGGCACCAAGTACTCCATATGACATACTTCAAATTATAAGATCGCTTAAAAATACTTCAAGTGTTGGATACGACGGGGTGTCTACTAGAATTCTGAAGTATATCGCTTATTATATTTGTGACCACCTAAGCCATATCATTAATATGTGTATAACCACTGGATCATACCCGGAAAGTCTAAAAACTACTATCGTTAAACCCATCTTCAAAAAAGACAACAAGCAGAGTATGATCTGTTACAGACCTATTGCACTTATTCCTATTATTTCGAAAGTTTTTGAAAAATTCCTATATAATCAAATTTATAACTATTTAGAAAAATTCAACATTCTTACAGATGACCAGAAAGGTTTCCGCAAGAATAAATCAATAAACATGGCTATTTTTGATTTTATAAATAACGTCATGGGTAATGTGGATAAAAGGACGCCGGTATGTTCCATTTATTGCGATATGACCCAAGCTTTCGATTATGTTAATCATGACATTCTCCTCCGTAAACTGGAAGCTTATGGCATTAGAGGCAATGTACTAAATCTCATAGAATCTTATTTGAAAAATCGTAAACAGTATACAGTGATTTCTAAAATAAACATTAATACCAAAAAAGAAGAAACATATGCATCGAAAAAACGTATAGTTAAATATGGAGTCCCTCAAGGGAGCGTTTTGGGTCCTTTGTTTTTTATTATTTATATAAATGACTTGCCTTTTGTAACTAATTATCCAGTATCACTTTTTGCCGATGACAGCACAGTCACTATTCATTCTTTAGATAAAGATAGGTATGAACATGAAATTAATAATACAATCAATTCAATAATTAACTGGTTAGATAACAATAATTTAAAAATTAATCTTGATAAAACAAAAATGATGTTCTTCAGTCAACGTTTAGAAGCACCAAATATTAATGCTCACCATAAATTAACTGTTATAAAAAAGGTAGACACAGCTAAATTTTTGGGTGTAACCATTGACAAACGTCTGAACTGGAAAGCACACACAGAAGAATTAAATAAAAAAAATATGTTCTTCTGCCTATGCCCTCTATAAACTAAAACCTATTATAAGTACCAATGCGCTTATAACTGCTTACCATGGCATTGTCGGCTCCATATTGAGGTATGGAGTTATATTTTGGGGAAAATCTACTAATAAGGAAATCATTTTTAGGTCGCAAAAAAGGTGTATTAGGGCTATGTTTGGTTTAAAAATAACTGATAGTTGCAAACAGTATTTTATTAAATATAACATTTTAAGTCTCCCTTCCTTATTCATTTATGAAATAGCAAATTTTATACGAACCAATCCTAGCCTATTTAAGAAACAATCAGACGTTTCTATTCGTAATCGACGGGATAATAATAAACTATGCGTACCAAGATCAACAACGGCATTGATGCGTAAAAGTATTTTTTGTTTAGCACCAATTATTTATAATAAAATCCCAAAAGCTATTAGACAAATGCCGACTGCTCTGTTTAAAATAAATTTAAAAAAATATCTCATAGCCAAGTGCTATTACACCATATCGGAATTTTTAAATGAACGCAATTAATTAAATTTCCTATAGTTACGACATTTTCACAATTCGAACCCAGCATTTGTAAAAAGGAAAAACTCTTTTATTTTTCAATTAGCATTAGGAATATTTTAATTTTTTTTTTGTTTGCTGTGTCATTTTTAATTTTTTTATGGATTATTTATCCAAAAAAAAAAAAAAAATATTTTGTACGCCATAAATGGCAAAACATGCAGATCAACCACTTATTTTAAGACCTTGCACATATTATTTGATGTATACTCATGTTTTTACAATAAATATATTCTATTCTATTCTACTGTTATGATAAAGGTATAAAACACATCTTGAATGCCGTCGCGAGTCCTAAATCAAATGGCCAGGTAGAACGATATAACCGAACTATCCTAAATTCGTTAAAAACACTAAACCTGAGACATGACGAGAGGGATTGGGATAGCCAGTTAGGGAAAATACAATAGGGTTTGAATAACACTGTCCAAAAGACGACAGCTAGGAGGCCATCTGAAGTCATGTTTGGTACGTTCATGAATAGTGAAATCAATCCTAATCTAAATGAGGTAGCAGACGCGACTAGGGAAAATATAGATGTGACCACCATCAGAAATCAAGTTAAAGAAAGAATAGACACTGAACAGACAAAGCAGAAGCTGTGTTACGATAAGAACAGACGTCCTGCTAAGGTATATAATCAAGGAGATTTATTTAAAATTACTAAAGTTACTTTTAATAATGATGGGAAGAGCAAAAAACTCCTCCCATCCTACATAGGACCATATCGAGTCACTGAGGTTTTAATAGGCCAAGATAGATATAAGATAACATCTATTCCCGGTTTCAGTAATAATAGAAATAAACGCACCACCACTGTAGCAGCTGATCGAATGCTGCCGTGGGTACATGTAGCTGCGTTACAACTAAATAAATCAGACTCTAGCGAATCTAGTGATGATGACGAACATAGTGATGCATAGTGGTCATCAGTGTAGAATTGTACAGGACAATTATTACAGAATGTTTTTATTGTTTCAGACCGAACGTGAGAATTGATTGGTTCACGTTACCGGTTATTACGCAAGAAGATGACGTGAGAATTGATTGGTTCACGTCAGTATTTAGAACACAATTGTAGACCGAGCGTGAGAATTGATTGGTTCACGTCACCCGTTACAATTGGAGGCAAGAATTGATTGGTTTGCCTAGGTTTTTGAAGTCTCTGATAAGGTGTGAAAATTGATTGGTTCACAACCTGATAGAGTACGTAAGTTTAATAGCGAGAATTGAATGGTTCCCACTTATTAAATATAAACTAGAAAAGTTTGAACGATTGTTAAATAACGTCATAATCCGAGAGGTTTTTTTTTAGCAAGAATTGATTGGTTTGCCAAATTGTTGAAAATTCGTTATGCTGTGGAAAAACTGATTATATAGAGTACTAGCTTTTGCCAGCGGCTTCGCCCGCGTGGAGGTCGGAAATTATCCCGCGGGAACATACTACCGGGATAAAAAGTAGCCTATGTCCTTTCTCAGGCTCTAAACTATCTGTGTACTAAATTTCATTTAAATCGGTTCAGTAGTTTTAGCAGGAAAGCGAGACAGACAGACAGACAGACAGACAGACAGAGTTACTTTCGCATTTATAATATTAGTGTGGATGTGGATAGTGTGGATTAGTGTGGATATATTAGTGTGGATAGTTTACCACCTTTATCCAGTTAGTGTCGATTTCATAAATTAATGTATAAACATAACATACTAAATAATAATTGTATAAATTGAATCAATTTATTTGGGATCGAAAAATAACTATTGTAGCTAAATAATTATAAACCTAGTATTTTTTTTGTTTTAATGACTATTTTGTTTTGTTTTTGTTGTTTGTATGATGTTGTACATTTTGTAAACATTAGTGTTATAAGAATTTAGTCTAATTTTGCTGTAAGAATATTTTTTTTTTAAATCTTTTTCTTAACATTTCTTTTGTTGTCATCATGAGTCCTCTCAGCCAAGTGTAGGGTATAGATACCACCGGAGGCGTGTATGGGGGCATACACGTTGTCAGGACTCATTGCTCTAAATAAATGTTATGCTAAACAAAATTATGCGGAATTTGCCGGAAGTCTGCCAAAGGTAATTATGCGAAATAAAATTCTGCCATCTTAAAAGTATGCCAGCGTAAAGTCGAGCATATAAACATTCGGCCAAACAATGATTATGCTAAACATTTTTTATGCCTTACAAATGTTCGCTTAAATAAGATTATGCCAAGTGTGTTATGCCAAATACAATTCGGAGCATCAAGTTTCTGCCAGATAGAGGGGGTTCCCTCTATCTGGCAGAAACTTGATACTTAAAAGGGGTTCCTATTATACCCGTTAACAAACAAGTATGATTCAAAAACTGACGGCTTGAGTCAAATCAGTGTTTGACTCATACAAAAATAAGTTTATAATAAAAATCATTTACTAATTCCATAATTCAATATTAGACACATAATAATTACATATATCACACTCATGTTGCGTGTGTTAATATTAATCAACAAGATGCACACTACCCTCATATTTCATATAGTATATAAACAGTTGTTCAATTTCATTGCAAATAACAAAATAGTGGTGAATTAACAGAATTGTTATTGTTACGAATACAATATAACTACGTGTTTTGTTGACTCTTCAAAATGTCTACTTTCAGAGTCCTAAACGTGAAATAATGTTTTCGTATATCGAAGGAGGAAAATCATTGGAGGCATTATCAATAGTTTTAAAAGAAAATTATCATGTGGTCAAAACAACTATGAAAAATTTTATTATTACAGTATAAATAACAACATAATACAATATATTAACTTAACTAAAACTATATATACACAAACTAAAATAAAGCATCGAAAAATTCATCCTCATCGCTGTCGACCGGTAACGTACCCAAGAGACTGGCGGCATTACCACGCTGTATAGCAATGCTTATCCGTCGGCCAAAATAAAAACCAGCCCTTGGGTCACGAGAGGTGTCAACCAGCCGTTTAGATATTTCTTTAAAGAGGCCATGAGCACTCTGACCCCACGGCCCGAGGGTTTCAACCCCAAACGGCTCGAAAATATAATTACCAATAAGGTTGCTATACTTTCACCGCTTGAGGTTTTCCGCAGCCGCAGCGGCAGCGCCAGCGCAGCAAGCCGAGCTAGGAAGATGGGATGGCGCAAGAGTATCGACACACGTTGCATCCCACACTAAAGGCCTTCCCACCTTCCAAGGAAACAAAGACATACCGTCCGGTCTCTTGCCATCGTCGCGTGCCAAACCATTGGGTTCTAATACAGCTGGAACGCCGACGGTGACAAGAGCTCGTCGGATGATGTCGTTAATGTTTGCGTGCCGCGCTAAGCGACCCGCACTTCGGCTACAAGACAGGCCGTGGTGTCCTAGACTGTTGACAACTTCGCCACAGTGGCAGCGATGAGGAGAACAACAAGGAGCTCCTAGTCTTAGAGAAGCATGTGGTATCTTCAGAAGATAACTAATTGGTTAACTTTCGGAAGATGCACAAAAATCTCGTAATAAGGATTATAAAAAATTTCGTATACATCCTGCTAGAAAATGCTCAAGATCCGCTACAAACGAGGATGTATTTCATACTCTTCTTTATACTTCAGATCCTTACATAACCAGCATTAGAAAACCGTTTAATAAAAACGTGAAGAAACTTGATGAAGAGACCTTAGTTCTTTTGAAAGTGAACGAATTAATTTTAGATCCCGTAGTTCATCAAGTATAAATAACATAATATTTAGTAAACATTACAATTAATTAATTAATCTGTGTTCGATTTTAATCACAACATTTTTTTTTTTTTTCAGATAAAAAATGTATTTATTATTTAAATTGATTTGTATTTTGATGTACTATATGATTTTTAGTTTTTGTAAAAATTAAAATAACAGTATTCATTGTTAAAAAATAAATATTGGACATTTTTGATAATTTTGAATTTGGATTTTTTTTAATGTATGGTTTTAAATTCAATCATAATAAATTACATTCCATTTGAAGCCATATATACTATACTATATTTGTGCAAAATTTTAGAACATAATATTCAGAAATAAAAAAGTTATTGATTTTTAATCAGAAATAGACCTTTATTTTCCATAGTGCAGCGTCGTGATAGTTTGCACTGTATGGCAACGTCGCTTTTCAATGTTCAAGGATTCAAGTTCATTGAATCATTGACCTAGTGATCCAATTCTACAGTGTTCAAATTTGATCAAAATTAGAACTCTAGTATTTTACCTAATTACTGGACCGATTACGTCCATTTTTTGTGTATCGTCAGAAAAGGCGATAACAAGGATGTGATTTAATTTATTGCATATATGTGGTTTCCATATTGTATATGACAATTCCACAATTAAATGACTTAGACTATGAAAGGAGATACAATAGTAGCTTATGTCTAAAACTTGACGGGTGATTGATGCAAGTGATTATGTATGGTGTGTGTGGTGTGGGTGTAGGTTGTGAATGTGTGTGGTGTGTGTAGTGTAGGTTTAGGGTGTGTATGTGAGTGTTGTATGTATTAAGTGTAGATACATAGTGTGTACTCTTAACATATAGGTGTGCTTCGGTATAATAATTCTATTTTAGAATATCCATTGTTTTTTCCGTACTTGTATAATCAAGACCTAGCAGCCATTTGGTGATCACTATTTTTGTTTAGTTAAAGGATATATTTTTAAGATATAGTTGATTTTGTTGTACAGATATCCCCTAAGAAGTTAAAAAACCTCTGTGCAAAATGAGTGTGGCAAGCTTTATATACGCAGACTGTATGTTTCCTACGTTTCTGTTGAAAAGTTGTAGGGTCATACGTCAGTGAACCATGCATTTTGAGAATAGTATGAAGTATGAAAAGCTGTCGTATTGATAATACTTTGCAGGTTTTGTAGAGGTCGGTAGTGGGATGTAAGAAAGGAAGAAACATACTAACTTTAAGCAGAGCTCTTTGAGCGCGCTCAAGTTTCAAAATAATTGTTTTACACGCACCGCCCCAGGAATTTATACAATAAACCAATAGTGATTGACATAAGGCATAATAAACAGTTTTCAGTACCTTAGGACTAGCTGAACGTCTGAGATTTTTGAAAATATATATCAATTTCTGCACTCTAGAAAAAACAAGGTCTATGTGGGGAGCAAAATTAAGCCTGCTGTCTATTAAGACGCCAAGGTACTGAATAGTACTCGCTTGATCAAGCGATGGGCAGTTACAGGGTATAGAACGACTGCAAATATGGGAATGGGCCAGAATGGATTCTAGGTTACTATCAATTAATTGTGGGACATTTCGGAGGGAAAATTTTAAATATTTTGTTTTGTCAACATTTAATGTTAAGAGGTTACATCTCAGCCACTGGTTAACGGCATCAAAACCACATTGTGCATGTTGAAAAGTACTGTGCCATGAGGTACCTCTGAAAACAAGTGCCGTGTCGTCTGCAAAGGCAACAATCTTCCCATTTTGGAGTTCAAGGTCGCAAAGGTCATTAATGTATATGATAAATAGAGTAGGTCCAAGGACACTACCTTGAGGGACTCCGTAGGTAATGGGAAGGTCTTCACTTATTCAGTCGCCAACTCTGACACATTGAAATCTGTTACTAACATAGTCTGTAAAGAGTTTAAGCTGTAACTCCCTAATGCCCATACGCTCAAGTTTGACTAGCAACCTGGGGACTGACACTGTGTCAAAAGCCTTTGCCAAATCTAGGAAAATAGCCAGCACTTTATTTTTATTATCCATATTATTGACCACAAAGTCTGTGACTTCATGAACTGCATCACTAGTTGTCTTATTACGTCTAAACCCGTATTGGCAAGTGGAAAGTAGACAGAAACAGAAAACAGAGACAGAAGACAGAGACATAAAGTCTTTTATTCATTCGTTTTTCCAAGATCTTCGACAGAGTAGGTAATATTGAGATTGGTCTATAATTATTAACACAGCCGCGATCACCAGACTTAAAAATAGGCAGGATTTGTGAGATTTTGAAGGCTTGCGGGAAAGTTCCAGATGTAAATGCCAAGTTACAAATAAATGTTAGTGGGGAAACTAGTATGGACCTATAGCGGGAAAGTAAATTTGCAGAAATATTGTCACGTCCAGCAGCACAGTTAGTTTTTAGATTGAGAACTAGGTTGTTTATTTCATTTTCATCTGTAGGAAGCATTACGAAAGAATTGGGATAGGTAGGCTTAAGGGGTACTGGAGAATTTGGCATAGATTCATGGGATACATGTTTCTCAGCAAGTGATTTTCCGACATAGCAAAGAAGGCATTAATAGAGTCAACGGAACGCTGGGGGTTACTTGGGGATACCAGTTCAGAAGCAACTTCCTTAAACCGAGTAGTGTGGGTGATAGTTTTAATGGCATCCCAGAGCTTTTTAGAATTGTTTCCCACGTTATCGATTTCCTTCCTTTCCTTCCTTCCCTCCTATTCACTTTTCAGTTTTCTTAATAAAGCATTGCAAAAATTCCTGTAACTCTTAAGCTAACCTATACTAGGTTAGCTTAAGAGTCATATTTTTAGGGAAATTCTTTGACTTGAGGTGTAAGTTATCCCTATTTCTCATACATCTTAAAAGTCCTGGAGTTATCCAAGGCTTTAAAATTATTTTACGTCTTGGTATAAGTAATGGTTTGTGTGCAGGATTCCATAGCAGTATTTAGAGAACCAGTAAAAGTTGCTACAGCATCATTCACGTCAGTCATTGCGAAGAGAGGTGCGAAGTCAATGTTCGGGATGGCCAAGTCAAGGGCAGCATAATCAATTTGCTTTAAGGTTTTCGAATGTTGTTTAGAAGGAAGCGACTTATCTATGGAAATAATAACACTATAATGATCGGTAAGGGCAGTTTCAGCTACCAGATATGTTGCTGGAAATTTGGTTTTAAGTATGACATGGTCAATGCAAGATTTTGAGTGAGTAGGAATCTGGTGCGCTGGCAGCATGCCATGCGAAGCCATTAGGTTTAAGTAGTTGTGTTTTCTTATGTCCAATGTGTTTTCGGCAATATCAATATTTAAATCCCCAGTTAAGATACAGTTTTGATATTTAGACGCATTATTATACAAGCAATGATGTAAACTTTCTATAAAATTATCAACGTTCCTAACACTCGGTGAACGGTAAATAGCAATGGCTGGCTTTTCAATTGTTATTAATAAACTATTACAGTCCACGATGGATGGTTCCTTAACATATGCATTGATACTTTTTTTAATAAAAACGACTATCCCTTCTATTTGGGTTTTGTTAATAGAAGTTGAATAATAATCGTATCCATCTATTATAGGAGGATTATGAGCACCACGCAACCAGCACTCCGTTAACACAATAGTGCCAGTCAACTTTGGACCTACCCAAAAGAGTAAGCATACCAGCCATGTTGCAGTTGATACTTCTAATGTTTTGTGTAATAACTTTCAAAGCTTTAACAGATGTTGAGATTAGGGATGAGCATTCATCAATGTGCAAGTAGATGTATAGAGCCACAGATAACAGGTCGACATTAGTAGATATATCACAATTTATCAACCGACGAAAAAAACGGAGGAGGTTATCAATTCGACGCGTATTTTTTATTTTTTTTTTATGTATGACCACGCATAACTTTTTACATAGTGGTCCGATTGTGACAATTCTTCTTCTATTGGAAAGGGTATACTCCCAAGGGGAGCACCCATACCAATTTGGAAAACAAAATCGAACCCTAAGGGTCCGAAAACAGGGGATGATTGATTGTTCACTCACTGATTGTAATGTATAAACACGCATAACTTTATACTGAGTAGTCCGATTTTGATAATTCTTTTTGTGTTGGATAGGGTATACCTTGCCAAGTATTATTAGTACATTAAAGCCACAAAAAAATATAAAATAGAAACTTTTTAACAAAAAATTAAACCGCCGAAAAACTGAAAAGCATAAAATAATACTTAAACCTAAAAATTTTGAGTCGGCGCTGAAAAATCAATGAACAAGGATCACTCAAAGCGCCGACTCATAATTTTAAGGTTTAAGTATTATTTTATGCTTTTCAGTTTTTCGGCGGTTTAATTTTTTGTTAAAAAGTTTTTATTTAATATTTTTGTTATCGAATTTAATATAAGGACATGTGTATAACTAAAGAAAAGATATATTTTGTATGCAAATATAATTAAACCGGATTTTGAGTACATTTGTAGTTGGATGTGTGTGTGTAAGAGTGCGAGTGTTAGTGATGAGACCGTCAAGTCAGTGCAAAGATGGTGAAAAACATTTTTTTTTTTTTTGTTAGATTAAGCTTACATTTTAAATAACTTAACTTGATATTAGAAAGCAGTATTAAGATATGAGCATAACTGATACCGCTGTTCTGAGGGTAAAGTCATGCTTGAATGAGTTGCAGAATATCTTCCTCATTATCAACACATATGGGTGGATTAATCAACACTAATATTATAAAGCTGAAGTTTCTTTGTTTATTTGGTTAAATTGAACGCGCTAATCTCAGGAACTACTGGTTCGAATTGTTAAATTCTTTTAGTGTTGGGTAGTCAATTTCACCTTCGTAAGGCGTTCGTTTACGTAAAAACGCGTGACAGGGCCTAGCAAATTTAGGTCCGCAGTAGTCATGCCGCGACGTACTCGTGCACCCTCCAGCAGCTCGTCACGCAGGTCGCGACGCGCGAGGCGCACGACGAGGAAGCGCGGGCGGGTCTCCACCGGCGCCGTCGCCTGCGTCGCGTTGATACGCCGACCTCCGACACTTTCGGCGCTTACTATATCGCGCGCTTTGATTTTAACGCCAATCTTTGACGCAACTAACATTGCCGTGTGGATTGGATTTTCACCATTGGGTTCGGGTATGCCAGAAATCTGTATATCATTCCCCAGCAGCTCCTGATCACGGTCATTAATATCGCTCCGCAATTGTGATATAAAATCATTTACCTCTGACGATACTTGGGGTTGCGTGTGTTTGTTTAGTAACTCTTCACCGCATTGACATTACAAACACTGAAGAAGATGTAGTTTTAAATTTGAAAAAGTTATGGTAGAAAACCCAAGATATTGCTTCCCACCAGGCAATATCGGACGGCAATATTCTTTCTTTTCATCGGAAGAGTGGTACAGACCCTAGCACATCAAGCTACTCGAAACTGTCAAATTTTCCAAATCAATTTAGAACCTAATATTTTAGCGATGAAGTTGGAAACCTATTTAAGAAATTTGTCAGACTGTACCTTACATCTTCTTAGTGACACCTTAGAATATTATTTTTCGATATCCTTGCGAACGAAGTCGCAGGCATAGAAATCATTAATAAAGTTGAACTTGTAACGATTAATTAAATCTAGATTAATTAATCTAGTCCGCGACCCACGACAGTTGACAAAAATAAATCGTAGCTAATGCCACTACCTAGGCACTACTACAAGTCTCTTGGTTGGGAGTCAAATCCCAGGCACACACAATCCAATGTCGAGGTATATTCCAAAACGATCAGAAACCAGTCAAAGATCTAAGTTGTCGATATAGCTCATGAAGTGGCAATGGGCCGGCCGTATGAACCATAGAACCGATTATCGTTGGGGTAGACATGTTCTTGAGTGGAGACCACGAATTGGCAAACGTAAACTTCCATCGCAGGGTGGCTGGTAGCAGCTGGGTGACAGTTGCCGACAATAGAATGGCGTGAAATTGGAGAGGCCAATGTCTAGCAGTGGACTGCTATAGACTGATGATGATGATCAGAAAACACAAATCACAGTAATATCGTATTATATTTGCGGAAAAGTCAGGTCGTGTGCTAGTCTCGATGTGGTCTTTTACAAAGTCATGATCTGCACAAGATGCCATTACAATGTTTAATTTCTAGTGAATGTATTACATACATTACTTCCGCATTAGGACGTATTATAATGATTGTGGCGCATCCATGCACCGCGTGTGCGGCGTGTCGTGTGTTGGCGCACGTGTCTCTTTGAGATGGAAATGTGCCGGTAGTATATACGGCACCTCCACCGCCGCTCCGCAGTCTTCCGCTGCTTGTCGTCCATCCGCTGCCGTGCTCAGCTGTCCGCGTATTGTTACTTCTTCAACCCCTCGCCTGATCATCATGTTGCGCTACTCCTGTGTCGCGCTGCTCCTGGCTGTGCTGCTGATGCTCGTGAGTGATATCTATTGTGTTGTTACCGTAACAGTAATGGAGTTTTAATAGTAGTCACCAATTGGAACAAACACATCAAACCTTCAAAGAATTGTTACCGAACGTCACTAGTCATACAATTATAGTAAGGCAAAATGTGGGTGTTACCATTAGATGCTCCTCTGCCTAACCCATCGCGGATGACCCTCGTATTGTTATACAGTGTGCCATGAGTTTACATTGATCTACTGACGTGTTGCTTGTCCGCAGTGGTGCAGCGAAGCGGACGCGGCGCCGTTTTTCTTCAGGTTCGTACACCCTTCACCATTAATTACACGTACTTAATTATGTCACGTTTGTGCCTAGACTGTCGAAAAACAATAAATACGTAAATAATTCAGTTAGTCTTCTTATTTGACCGAGTTCAGAAAAAATAGGAGATTTTCAAATAGGTTGTATTTTTTATTTGTTAATAGCTTTTGCCAGCGGCTTCGCCCGCGTGGAGGTCGGAAATTATCCCGCATACTCCCGGGATAAAAAGTAGCCTATGTCCTTTCTTAGGCTCTAAACTATCTGTGTACCAAATTTCATTTAAATCGGTTCAGTAGTTTTAGCAGGAAAGCGAGACAGACAGACAGAGTTACTTTTGCATTTATAATATTATTATTATTAAATTATTATTATTATATAGTGTGGAAGTGTGGATTTCAGAACCTGGTTCTGTAACTGATTTGAAAAATTTGGATTTGGTTCTTAATTTACTCATTACTTTATTGCATTCCACAATGTATATGCTTTTTTTTTGTATGAGAAATCATCAAATGATGTCTCCCGCTCTCGGGCGGAGCGGGAGGGCGTTTCAGACTTTTACTGACTAAAACCTGCCCGTGTTACTTCAGTTGCCCATGTGCCAGGGTCACGGTATCTCTTTCGAACAATCTCGCGACACTGGCAGGCATCGGTCCTGGCAGACCCCGTCAGTTCGACATCTCTTTGAGGGGCGCGTGGAACGCTGCGTGCCGTCGACCCGAGCCTAGTCCTTACCGGGCGGCGAGCTACCCATTGCTCGCCACCCGCAAGCTCGGGCTTACGGTGGCCGGGAGTCCGCTATTGACTCCCGACGCCCGGGGCGTCTCCTCCTGTGTCAGCTAGGGATGTGAGGGCGCAGAGACTGCCACTCCCTCACGCGCCCCGCCTCCTCCTTCGCGAGAATTACTGCTTCGCAGAAGGAGGTGACGGCTTCCCATGCCCTCTCGCTCCGTACCATGGCTCGCACCAGGGCCGGACGCGAGAGGTCGCCGCCGCCGATCGCCTCCACGAGGACACGGCGGTGCTCCCAGGCACAATGCGTATGCTTAGGTATATGATATGGTAAAACATTTAATTTAGAAACAATCGTGGACCCTGTCGGACACAGCAAAGGAAATACAGTAGGTAGAGATGAGGGCCTATTGATTATCTTATAATGTAACTTATTCTAAAATAGTAATAAAAATAAAACGAAATACATGCTTTGGGCTTTTATAAACTAGTTTCAGGTATTTATCATTTAGATATTCATTGACACTATAATAACATTTATTTAATAATAGCTTTTTTAATTTACTAGTGAATAGATGGCTTTTTTCTCTGTTCTTATGGATTCTGGTAACTTATTATATATTTTAATTGACATAACCAGAGGGCTTGATGACTGTATTTTTAAGCGGGATCAATAATGGACCGTATTTTTCCACTTACTTCATATTGAGCAGCTACCCGTGGTTTCATCCGCGTGGATGTCCAAATAAATTATCTCACGGAAACGTGCTAGGTACCGGGACAAAAAGTAGCTTAAGTGTTAGTCCTTATAACATAGCTTTCTGCCAGTGAAAGTCTCGTCACTATCACTCCAGCCGTTTCGGATATTGGCCGGAACAAACAGACAGACAAAATTTACTACCGTAGGTACCTACTTCAACATATCTAGACATCTAGACAAATAAATAAAATTGGAGTGTCTGTTTGTAATATTAAAATAACCACTTTTTACTAAGTGTATATGGATGAATACACGGTACATATACCAAAACAACATGTTTTTAAATTTTTGTCTGTTTGTTTGTTCCGGCTAATATCTGAAACGGCTGGACCGATTTTGACGGGACTTTCACTGGCAGGTAGCTGATGTAATAAAGAGTAAATTAGGCTTCTTTTATTTTAGAAAAATTCTTTTATTTTAGAAAAATACTTGCGTTAATTTCCGACATCCACGCGGGCGCAGCCGCAGGCAAAAGCTAGTATTTAATAAAAAAAACGCTATTTTGGCGGAGGTCAGTCGGAGGCATCTTCTTAAATTTAACAATAAACACCTATACCTATGTATAGACTAACGAAAACACACCATAGTTACTTATATCCAGTCGTTTTTAGGGTTCCGTTGCCACATGGCAAAAAACGGAACCCTTATAGATTCGTCATGTCTGTCTGTCTGTCTGTCCGTCCGTCCGTATGTCACAGCCACTTTTCTCCGAAACTATAAGAGCTATGTTGTTGACACTTGGTAAGTAGATGTATTCTGTGAACCGCATTTAGATTTTTACACAAAAATAGAAAAAAAAACAATAAATTTTGGGGTTCCCCATACTTAGAAGTGAAACTCAAAAAATTCATAAACATAAACCTTATGCATAAACCGAGGATACCTACAGGTTTGTACGGAACCCTCGGTGCGCGAGTCCGACTCGCACTTGGCCGGTTTTTTTTACTAAAAGGCTTGCAATATCACAGTATATTTACGATATACTTTAACAATAATTTTCTTTTGCACTGCATTTTGTTGTTGTTCGCCGTGTCCGTCTATAGAAAGTATATTTATTTTACATGTATTTGGATGTTACAGCTCTAACGGCACCAGCATCTTGGCGAACCTGGCGGAGAAGGTCTTGCAGCAGAAGATCAACGCCCTCGAGATCCTGGCTGACTACATCGCGATCGCCGGGAGCAGCTCCGGTACGCGCCACAACACGTCAAACCACACAACTAGTTCTAACACGTCATATCGAGCACCGATCACTTGAAATCAAATAATTTTTACTTCAATTTAACCATTTCCATACCATTTTTAGTCCGTGTGGTGCCTCACGTAAACAATAGTACCAGCCCCATTTCCTCCCGTTGATGTCATAAAAGGCGACCAAGAGACTTACTAGAGTATGGGCAGCAGCATTCCCTGTGCATTTGACCACCACACTGCGATCGCCAGCCCGCCAGTCAAATGTGGCGATTATGGCAAACCCCGTTTTCTTGGGGGAGGCCTATGTGCAGCAGTCGACGTCTGGTAGCTGAAATGATGATGATGATGATATACAGGCACTTTACATTGACAAGGAGTCGGTCAGTTAGTCAGACAAGTGAAGCTAGTTGCCCATTCCATAACGTAGTACGCGTATCTCTTAGAATGGCAAAGAAGGGGCAAGACACGGACACACGGGGCAGGATGGTGGAGGACTGGGCTCTGGAGACAGGCCTGGTCGTCCTAAATCGGGGTTCTGTACCTACGTGTGTACGGATGCGGGGCGACTCAGTGGTGGACATTTCGTTTGCCAGCCCCGCTCTGTCACCGCAGGTTATTGATTGGCGCGTCATGGAGGGGGTGGAGACGTATTCCGACCATCGGTACATCCGATTTGACGTCTCCGCCCAGACCTCGAGCGCGCCGATCCGGCAGACCCCGAGTGGTCCGCGGTGGGCGCTGAAGAAGCTGGACCGGGAGCTTCTCCTGGAAGCCTCGATCGTGCAGGCCTGGGTGTCACCACCGGACAGGCCTGCTGACACCAACGACGAGGCCGAGTGGTTCCGGGAGGCCATGTCCGAGATCTGTGACGTGGCTATGCCCCGAGTCCAGCCAGGACGGGCTTGGCGCCAGGTGTACTGGTGGTCGCCGCAGCTGACAGCGTTGCGCGAAGCGTGCGTTATCCGACCTCCGGATACGGAAGCCATTCAGGCGGAGCTATACGAGGGGTACAGAGCGGCGAAGACCGCCCTCCAAGAGGAGATCCTGCAGGCCAGAGGACTGGCCCGCAAGGAGTCGCTGGAGACTCTGAACAGGGACCCATGGGGACGGCCCTACAAGGCCGTCCGGGAGAAACTCCGCCCATGGGCTCCTCCGCTGACTCAGAGTCTCCGGCCCCAACTCGTAGAGGGCGTGGTGAGCGCTCTGGTCCCTTCTCGAGGGGAACATAGTCCCCCACCCATGGCTCCGCCTACTGCGGTGCCCGATGCGGACCACACCACACCAAACGCCGGGGCGAAACTCCGCTGCCGCGACAAATCGTGGCACGGCGGACAGAGCTCCGGTGTGATCTCATGGCGACATGGCGGGTACGATTGTCGCAACCCAGTGCTGGGCACGCCACAATTGCGGCGGTAAGTCCCCTCTTTGAGGAGTGGATAGAGAGGCGTCACGGCGTCCTCACCTTCCGCCTGACGCAGGTTCTCACCGGGCATGGGTGCTTCGGTGGGTTCCTGTTCAGGATAAAGCGGGAGGATACGTCCGGGTGTTTCCATTGCGAGGATCGTTTGGAGGACACGGTGGAGCATACGGTGGAGGTGTGCCCTGCCTGGGCGGAGCACCGCCGTGTCCTCGTGGAGGCAATCGGCGGCGGCGACCTCTCGCGTCCGGCCCTGGTGCGAGCCATGGTACGGAGCGAGAGGGAATGGGAAGCCGTCACCTCCTTCTGCGAAGCAGTAATGCTCGCAAAGGAGGAGGCGGGGCGCGTGAGGGAGTGGCAGTCTCTGCGCCCTCACGTCCCTAGCCACCGCAGGAGGAGACGCCCCGGGCGTCGGGAGTCGATTGCGGACTCCCGGCCACCGTAGGCGCGAGCTTGCGGGTGGCGAGCAATGGGTAGCTCGCCGCCCGGTAAGGACCAGGCTCGGGTCGACGGCGCGCAGTATTCCACGCGCGCCTTAAGGAGATGTCAGCAGCAGTGTAGGGGTCTACTAGGACCGATGCCTGCCGGGGTCGCGTGATTGTTCGAAAGAGATACCGTGACCCTGGCACATGGGCAACTGATGGAACACGGGTGGGTTTTAGTCAGTAAAAGTCTGACACGCCCTCCCGCTCCGCCCAGAGCGGGAGACGTCATTTGATGATTTCCCATCCTGAAAAAAAAAAAAAAAGACAATCCAATGACACATACAGGGCGTCCCACGGATATGCCACTTGGAGGGAAAGTACCTTGAATATTGTAGGTGGAACATTTTACTGAAAGAAGACATTATTTGAATTTAAAAAACAATTTAAACTGCATTCATAGATATTTAAATAATTGCATGATTGAACCGGGAATCGAACCCGTTACACGAGAAAAATAATCACCCTGTAGATTTATCATACCGATCGAAAGGCTTCATCATAAAGATTATTTTTTGCTAAGTAACATAGTGTCAAAAATAAAAGGAAGACCATGAATTTTAACATTTTTAATACAAAATTTATCAATTTATCAAATGCACAAAATGAGTCCCTTCCTGTTGAATACAAAGTCGCACTCTTTTGATTATTTCGCTCCCTGTCGATTTTTTTATCTTGTTGTGAAGAATATTTAGAATAATACGTCTAAGTTCTACTTGTAGCTCGTGGACACTTTCATACTGATTCTTGTAAACTAAATTTTTAACATAACCCCGTAAAAAAAATTTTACGGGGTTAGATCTGGGGATTTCGGTGGCCATCTTATTTGTCCATTTGTCCCGATCCAAGGATGAAAGTGTTCATTGAGATAGTCCCATGTTCTGTGACTGTTATGAGCCGGAGCCCCATCTTGCTGAAAAGTAAGGTTTTGTCGTTCTGCAACCGGAAGATTATTTATCTCATTTCTCAAAATCTCAAGTATTTCTAAATACCTTTCCGTATTCATATGCCTTTCGTAAAAATGTACTAAGAGAACCTGTTTTTTTCGATTTCTTGCATACAACCTGGACCTGGTACCTACTAATTACGTATCTCTTTATTATTGTATCATGCACTTAAATTATAATAGGTAAATGATGCGTTCTTCTCAAGTGGGTACATTTATTAGTAATAGGTACTTATGATAATGTCAGTTGTAAGTATGTCCTTACGGAAATGTCAGCTTTTCATTTTTCTGAACAAAATTGTTAAAAATGTTAAAATTCATGGTCTTCCTTTTATTCGTGACACCATGTTATTTTGCAAAAAATAATCCTTATGATGAAGCCTTTCAATCGGTATGATAAAACTACAGGGTGATTATTTTTCTCGTGTAACGGGTTCGATTCCCGGTTCAACCATGCAATTATTTAAATATCTATGAATGCAGTTTAAATTATTTTTTAAATTCAAATAATGTCTTCTTTCATTAAAATGTTCCACCTACAATATTTAAGGTACTTTCCCTCCATGTGGCATGTCCGTGGGACGCCCTGTATATTAAAATAAAAACTTTCAAAGTCCAGGGTACATTATTCTTGTAGCTTCTTTATGTGAGAAAAGTTTACAGAAACAATTCAAAATATAAGATTAACACTATTAATGAACATTAACACTTATCGACCAGCAAGCTGAACTTCCTGTCAATCGATCAATAAGTAGTGTGCAGGGTGCTCCGCCGTCAACACTAGTGAACATAGGCTATGTTTCTGTTTCCAGGATAAAAGGTGCTGTTATCTCGTCACCACCGGCCAGCCGCCGACACACGTTCAAGCATAATGATCATTTTATAAGTAATTTTACTTATAGGTACAGTTATTTTATATTTTTTACTTACCTAAAATGTATTATTTTGAAATAAACGTGATCTTGTGACTTTGTAACAGTTTTTTACATAATCAATAGATATGTACGGCTCAGAGCGGTCAAGATGATTATTTTAATTTTTGCTTATTTTGTTTTGTTTTATTATGTATTATTTTAGTTTTTAACATACCGTTGGCACGTATTTTATTGGATTTCGCAAAAATGTTATGGTCCTATAGTTATTATATGTTATGTTTTTTCTGCCCAACCCTGCGGGGAAACAGATGTAAGATTATGTTATTAACCCCCGACGCAAAAAGAGGGGTGTTATAAGTTTGACGTGTCTGTCTGTCTGTCTGTGTGTCTGTCTGTCTGTCTGTCTGTGTGTCTGTCTGTTTGTGGCATCATAGCTCCCGAACGGATGAAGCGATTTCAATAAAAAAAAAATGTATTAAAGGTGACTTATGTGCGAGTGTTCTTAGATATGTTTGATGAAAATCGGTCGAGCCGTTTAAAAGTTGTGGGGGAGAAAGTGGGGAAGAGTAACCGAATGTCAGCAAATATAGTCGACTGGGGTCTCAAATGAAAGCGCACTGAAGGAGAATATTGATGAATTAATCGAGCGTGTTCTTAGCTTCGTTTGATTTTACATTATAGTAAGTATGAACTTACCTATAAAAAGTATAAAATAAAAAATTCAACTAAAAATTTAAAAAACCCCAGACACAAAAACCTAATTTCCCTTTAAAAAGTAAAAAATAATAAAAAAACTCAATCTTAAAGTACCTAAGTATGTATTAATAATTCAAAAAAAAAAATACGTCGCGTTGGGGGACCGCTTCGCGAGGGCAGACGTTGACGGTCGTATCCTAAATGCAATATTGTGAAGTAATTTTATAAAAGTTTTCTTTTCTTCATTATTTAGGTAATAGTTATTTGTTATACAAGAGTGCAAAGTTGCTTTTTAACCGCGTGTTCAATTTTGATGACCGAGCAAGCGAAGGATTAGAATCCTGAGCGTCAGCGAGGGAATCAAAAGAGCACGAGGTGAAAAATCTTTGCACTCGAGTGCAACACGTAACTTTTCATTCCACCTCAGCGAGGAAATGACTAAATGCAAAAAAAAAACCTTTTCGTACCACTTGCTCAAAAAAGTGACATTCTATGCCACAAAAAGCTAACATAACAATAGTCATTTTTAATCTGTTAAAAACAGGGAAAGAAAATTGTACTGAATTTCATTCATCCTCTAGGGGGAGAATGTGATTTAAATTTGGAATACTTACCGAAATTTATACTGAACTACATCTGTGTTTACACCATTGAGTTTGTATATAAAGCATTATACATCTTTTTGAAAAAGGAATACGCATTTATTATGCAGTTATGATTATTAAATAAAATTACGAAAACCGACGAGGCCGTATGAGCTTGATGCCTTTGCTTTTCCGACAAAAAAATATTAGTCTAGGAATTTGCCGCGTTTTTGTTTTCTTCAAATACATAAATGTTATTTTAATAAATGCTTATCTCATATTATTATTGTGTTAATTTTTTCGCAAATGGTACGAAAAGTAGAGTATTTTACTCGGTGATAAAGCTGTCTTAGTCTTGGGTGAACTTAAATCCCTCGCTACACTCAGAACTCGTCTTAAATCCCTCGCTTCGCTCGTGATTTAAGTTTTTAACACCCTCGCTACGCTCGGGAGTAAACCTCGAGTCCTTCGTTACGCTCGCGATTTAAATCGTCACCCGCGACAGAAGACACTGCTTTATCCCCTTGGTTAATAATCTACTATTACAATCACAAGATAGGTACACTTTTATTAACACGCTTTTATTAGGACGACCTGTATGTAACTATGTAATGGAATCTAAGGTGACAATTTTAACCATCTTCCAAGGATCGTAGCGTCATGAAAATTGGCAGCTGTATGTAGTTCTAATGACAATACAATAATATGGTACTGTCAAGCTGATCTGATGATGGAGTCGGAAGATATGAACGGAAACTTCATGATGGAACATCGTATCATAGCTGTGTTTGGACTTGTTAGAAAAATCTTGTAATGGACTTTGACCACGATTAGGTTTTAAGGTCTGATGATGAAGCTGGAAGAAAGGCACTGGCACTCCATGATGGAATATCGTATCATAGCTGTGTTTGGACTTGTTAGAAAGGTCTTGTAATGAACTTTGACCACGATTAAGGTTTTGGTTTTTACGTGCATTTATAAAAGCGTGTGTTTCTAGTATTTTTTAAACTATAAATTTATTTCAGTTTAGGTATTAATTACTACATTATGACAGGTAAGTATTACAGAATAATCTTTAAATTATAACAAAATAATACTAAGGTATAATTAAGAAAATTTTAAAGTAACGTTGCTACAGTTATTTAAATTGAGTGTAATATTTTTGTTTGGTACTGTAATATTGGTGTTAGTCACTTGTGTACTGTTTTTCGGTAAACTATCTGTCATACTTAACAGTTGCACCGATTCATCGGATTCCCTTGGCGTGAATGTTGGAGAGAGAGGGAGATGGTTAGGTGTTTCATAACGGCTTATTTTTGATGTAGAAGGGCCAGTCCAAGGATCCAATTGAGGCTCTTTCAGTGTAATGGCTCCTACGATGCCTTCACATATTTTAGACTTATTTTGGATGGAATCCTCTATGTATCCCTCTACAACTGCATTGGACTTCCAGCCTCCTCGGCGCTTAAGGGACAGGAGATCAGCTCCGGAATCAGCCAAAAGTGTGGCTGAAGTTCGTCGGAAACAATGACCCGTGTACAACAGGGGTTCTGGAAGTTCAAGAAATGTTGCTATTTCTCGTGGGATACTGCCAATTTTATTAGTACCCATAGGCTGTCTAACACACTTTCCATTGCGATACTGTAGAAAAAATCGATTGATTGGAGTGTTAGGTGGGCGTAAGGCTTGATATTTCTCAACAATCGTTACGTATTCCTTGCGAATGACGAAGTTGCGGTCTCTTATTGTCTTTGTATTAGGTAAATTAATTAATAGTAAGTCATCTGAATGTTTCTCAATGTTTTTGACATTAAGTTGTGTTAGTTCATTAGTTCGACATGCTCCGTTTATTCCAATAATAAGAACAACCTGTAACGTAAAGAGTATTGTAGTAGATAAATGAATAAAATTGATATGAACGCATAATTATGCCTATCAACATCTACTAAGTATACTATTTAATTGAGATTAATATACTTAAGTAGATACTGAATGTGCAACTGACTTACTTTTGCCGCCAAATATACGGAATCGGGTGCTTCGTTAAGAAACTTTTCAATATCAGATATTGTGAAAACCTTCGATTTTTTTGGTAGATGACCAGATGAGGCTTTTTTTAAAAATGCCACTAATTTAGGATAGGTATCGATATGTTTGTCTTTTTTCATCTTTATTGTTGCTTTTAGCATCGAATACGTACTCCATAGAGTGCTTGCTTTCTTGTTCTCGGATAATTCTATAAAATATGCCAGCAAAACGTTTTCTGAGAAAGTTTTGGCTCCTTTTGCTAGTCGCCACGTGTTGAACATATCGTACTGTTTTAAATACTTCTCGCGTGATTGTTGAGGGAGAAAGCTCATTTGCGCATTATTAACAGTTTCAGTCAATTCTGTTGGCGTCAAGCAAACTTCCTCGTCGCTAGAATCACTCATTTTAGTTTTTTCACTTGTTTTCAAGTTTCTTGTTTTTAATATAAGGTTTAACAATGACGTGAAAAAATGCCGCGTAAAGAACCGCGTACAAAGCAAATTGAAAAAAGAACAACAAGAAGGTTCCGAGTCTGAGTTTTTAACAAATTAAAAAAAAGTTATATGATATATTCGGCACCATAGAGGTAGCAGTAAATAGGTTTAATGTTTTTTTTTAATTCACAAACTTAGTGCACACGATGTTCTAAATTCAATTTACTTTATCCTCTAGAGAATAAAAACGGCTTTTCCACTCAGGTATTGAAGATTTAAAATACTCTTTCCGAGATGGTGGGATGAAAAAAACTATTTATTGCTTTTTTTTACTGTCGTCTATTTTTTTTTATTTATTTATTTTTTATTTTTTTTTACGTACCTATGTTTTTTTTTAAATTATTAATACATACTTAGGTACTTTAAGATTGAGTTTTTTTTATAATTTTTTACTTTTTAAAGGGAAATTAGGTTTCTGTGTCAGTGGTTTTTAAAATTTTTAATTAATTTTTTTTATGTTGTTTGTCTCACGGCGGCAGCGCACGCGCAACTCAGTGGGTTCAACATACTCGTGTTATCATATTATTTATTTACAACATTATTCTACATCTAAAGATATTTTCAATTACATTTCTGCATATTATGATACATATTTACTTTATTCCCGTTATTAACTATCCAATATTTGCAACTATTCCATTCAATTCTAATCCAATAATAATACTGATTACTATAAATAATGAATACTTTTTGATTGACTGTGTATTGGCAAATAAAGTGGCAGCTACAGGAAGTTAGCCGTAAGCTATTTGCATCCGCTGCGTCTTTGAAGAGATTGCGTAACTTTCTCCCGACTGCCACCAAGATTGCGCTTGTACAATCACTTCTTCTACCCATCCTTGACTATGCCGATGCCAGCTATCTTGACTTTACCCAAGACCAACTGGACAAACTTGAGCGCCTTCAAAACTTTTGATATTTGGTTTGCGCAAATATGACCGTGTTTCCGAATTTCGAGTGAAACTCAAGTGGTTACCAATTCGCCTTCGCCGGAATGCTCATATTCTTTCTCTTTTGTATAATGTGCTATTTTCTCCCTCCACTCCTCTCTATCTCAAGAAGCGTTTTCAGTTTGTGACTCCCACACGAAATTCTTAAGGTCATCAGATAACTTGAAGCTTAAAATGCCTATGCATTCTACAACTTTCCTCGACCATTCCTTTACTGTCCAAGCCGCTCGGTTGTGGAATTCATTGCCTGTTGAAATAAAACGCGCGCAGACGTTACATGTTTTTAAAAGACTCGTGAAGGAACACTACTTGTCGTTGTGATCTTGTTCTCCTAACCGAACTGTAATTTTCTATGTACTGTCGTCATTATTTTTTGTGTCTTATATGGATATTTAGTATGTATGTATTTATGTATATATTATTTAGGATATAAATAACTGTTTAGTTGTGTTTACACCATTGACATACCCATTTTATGTCCACGATTTTCACTGTCCATTCCATGGTTGCCTGGAAGAGATCGCATAAAGCGATAAGGCCGCCCATTGTATATTTTGTAATCATTGTAATGTTTTTTGTGATGTATTTTTATGGTGTACAATAAAGTATATATAGGGTGTATCTATTCATACACGAAATATTTTAAGGGGTACACCTGTAGGTGGTAAAGAAGCTATAGAAGCAAAAAGAATTTTTTTATCTAAACGTTTTTGAATTTTCGTAATTATTATAATTTTAAAACTGCTTGAGACGTTTTGGATAAAACCTTTACTCCGAATTCTATGAATGGCCCGCCTGACGCTGCGAGGGCGGCGACTGGATGGCAGGAGCATGGCCGCGGTGTCTCGGGCCGTAAAAAATAAGAAGGAACCAGTATTTCTTATGTGCGTCAAATAATTTATAAATATTAAATTTTGAAAAAAATAAATTTAGAATTTTTTTTTCGTTGCTGTAGCTTCTTTACCACCTACAGATGTACCTCTTAAAATATTTCGAGTATGAATAGATACACCTTATATAAATAAATAAATAAATAAAGTGATAGCGGTACTAGTAATTTTACATTATAGCCATGATGCCTAAAAGTGGAAAATATCTTAAGGTTGGCTTCCTTAATGCAGGGTCTCTGGGTACGGCCACGATGATTTGGTTTGTGCCATAGAGCAACACGGACCAGAGGGGAGTAGCCATACGCAGGCGTTCCCCTCTGTCAAAGTACAAGTCCACGCGGTCCTATGCGTACAATAAAACTAGTTGCAGCCGCACTGCTCGGTAGACTAAATCTAGTTGCGCGACTAAATTGACATCCTACAAAAATGCCGAATTGTTCTGTATTTTGCTGCAAAAAGAGAGCTGCCACGTCAAATTTTCAAAAAGATGGCGTTACCTTTCATATGTAAGTAATTTTTAATCACATTATTCCTATTTACCTCTATAAAACTTAAAAATTACAAAATCATCGGTCGTGTTGTTTCGGATTTGTTTACCAACACAGGCCGCTCGCCCTCATACAATATGCGGATCGGTCGAGCGACTGATCCGAGTCTATTTCCGAGAATACGCTGTCACCGAGCGATAGTGTTGTTACTGGTTTGTTCGTAGATAGTTATCGATTTTGGCAAAGGAGTCGATATCCATACAAAGACATTTTTGAGATTAAGTTTTCTGATTTATTTAAAATATTATATTGTAATCTGTATATTAATTTACATAGTTGTATAAAAAATAGCGAAAAATTAAAAATATTACAAAACGTACGAGTTAACACATTTTATTAAGAAGTTCTCTTTCTGTTACGCCAATTTTGCTCAAAACTAGTTTATCTTCTTTGTCTATCAATAATTTTTGTTTTAAATGGTTAAGAAGTTCTTGTAAAGTATTGATGTTTTTCTTTAAGTATCGGTTTTTGCTTGCAATTTACGAATTTTGTTATTCTTTAATTGCAACTGCTTTCGTAATTTTCTTTTTCTTGGAGTTTCGACCAACTCATTGACAACAGATGTTATTATTGGTGACAGTTTTGGGAAAGATTGGCTGTGTGAAGTAGACGGTAGAGGGTTGGATTGTCTGTGTGACTGTATAGACCAAGGGATGGCTATCTGACTGTGTGATGGATTGGGTATGTGACAGTGTGACAGTTAACCACGGATTTTTCAATTTCAATCGGAAATTGCGAAAAATAAGAAACCACTTCATTTGGTACTGTTACTGAATATACTCTGTTACGTATCTGCTTAGTGAAAGAAATGGATAAGGCAGATCTGATACAATTTATTAAATAAAAAAGAGTAAACTAGTTTCCAGAGTAGAACGCTTCAAGAGGGCTTCAGAGTAGACCGGCTACAGAGTTCAGAGTAGACGGGCTTCAGAGTGTGAGCGCTTCAGAGTAGACGGGCTTCAGAATAGTTTCCCCAGAGTGCAGGTGCTTCAGAGTAGTTTCCCAGAGTGCGGGCGCTTCAGAATAGTTTCCCAGAGTGCGGGTGCTTCAGAGTAGTTTCCCAGAGTGTGGGCGCTTCAGAGTGGTTTCCGAGAGTCTACAGTCTTCCAGAGTGTGTCTTCCAGAGTGTACGGCCTCCAGAGTGTGGTCCTCTAGAGTGTGTCTTCCAGAGTGTACGGCCTCTAGAGTGTTCCTCTAGAGTGTGTCTCAGCGGTTCGAACGCCTCTTTTTATACGAAAGCCGTCTTCTCTTTCTAAACATTTTCAAAATATTAGTTTAGCCATCATCTCATCTGACAAGTGTAGTCGGCCAGGACATATCCATGGGTGCGTGTATCTGGCCACATGAGTGCATGTAGCTAGCCACATGAGTGCGTAAAGAATTTTATAAATATAATTTTAAGTTAAGTTATTTAGTAAACAATCGTAATAATTAATAAAATCAAATAGCTAAACATATTGATAAAAATAATTTAAAATTATATAAACCAAAAAGTAGCCATTCATAGACTAAGCAGAACAGTAACTGACAGTTGACAATTTGGCTTGTCACAACATGAAAGTTTGAGTTAATATTTATTTCAGCTATTTTTAAGTTAATAAATCGTATTTAGATCGATTTGCTGAGTGTAGACATATAAATAAAATAAAATAAGTAAAGCATGAAGTGTAAACATAGAAACAAATAAAGAGGATGATAAAGAATCATGAATTAAAGTGTAAGTATAGGATGAACACTATAACTCATTACTGAATATACTGATTAAATCATTGAAAAAACCTTTTATTTTACCTATCATTCACTTACATTGTCGCAGCACTATGCAAACCATGCCTCTGTACTGCGTTTATACTACCCACGTACCACTATATTTTTCTATCGTAATGGTATAAAGTTGATTTTGACAATGTACTTCAATAAAACTACATTGGCGCATAACATATACTTACATGTGATAAGAAACACCATGGTTTCGCAGATTTGTAGTAGCACATCGATTTTTATAGCTAGAAACTGCACAATTAACCATTTTTGGAGAGAACTTATTTTCGACACAATACGATATATAATGGCGGCGGCCGCGCATTCAATTAGTTTTATGTAACGTGCATGGTCATGTGGTTAGTTCTGCTTTGCGATCTCTATAAATGCTCTAAGGTGATAGATACAACTACCACTCGTTCTTAAAATGATGTAAACCTTAATTTTATTTGTTAAATGATAATTATTGTGTTTCATAATAAATAAAGTCAATCTTTATTATAATATCTATCTTTGTATCACTTTTTAAACCTAATATTCCGATAAAAAAAAATAAAGTCAATATTATAATATCTATCTTTGTATCACTTTTTAAACCGAGTTCTTGAATTTATCGATAATGCGTATCGACAGTAGTTGCAACCACGGCTGCAAGCAACTTGTCAATGTAGTTGCGTCATCTCATTGTACTGTGACGACACATAATGTATCTATGTGTGTAAAAATTGTTAGTGTATGCTTTAATTTTTATGTGTGAGTTTCGTAGCAACAGACGATTATTTTTGTGTGAGAATTTGAGAAAGTGTGGGTAGAGCAGATTTCCCCCCGCAAAAAATGACAGACAGTTTTGTATCGGGAAAAAACGCTATGGCGTCTCCCCTCCGGTCCGCCGGTGGTCCGTGTTGCTCTATGGGTTTGTGCCATTGATAGATATAAGTTTGACATAATGGCTATAAACGAGACTTGGCTCCAACCGGGGGAGGACGGGCGCGCGCCGTGCGTGCCCGGGTATCGTCCCCGTCACACTCCGCGGCCATCAGCGGTTCGCGCGGGCCTTGGTGAGTGCGTGGGGTTTTATCTGCGGCACGGACTGAGCGCGCGTATCTGTACGGGCACGACTGATCCCAGGTTCGATTCCGTTGAACAAATGTGGCTGACTATCTCGTTAAGCGGGAAAAAAAATGCTGTTGGTACAGCGTACCGTCCACCGTGGCTTGATATAGACCTCTTCCTTGATTCCATCACGAACACTTTTGCTACGCTAGGAAACTGTGATCATTATACAATGTGTTGATTTGCACCCTAGTCAAATTCAAGGACGTAATTATGCTAATGATTCTCGACCCAAATCAACAATAAAATGGGTAGGTATTTTTTTTTTCCTGCTTACTGAAATCCGTAAGTGTGAACCAGCCGTATTTAAAGGCGGCGCGTCTGTTACTAGCCTATAACCGCGCTTTCACAAACAAACAAATGCACACATTCATACACAACGCATACGCAACGATCATTGATAAATTCGTAGGTAATCAATCTCACCCCAACCAACCACGGCGCGGTCAGTCCCCCGCGCCTGCGCCTTGCCACGCTTCCGTGGGCGGCCCCCCGCCCCCGAACCAACAGTGTGTTTGATGTCACCGCAGCGTGCACTTTGCGAATTCCGCGTCTCGGTACGTGCATTGTTGAGACGTCATTCGATACAAACTGCAAGATGACGGACAATTACTCCAACGTCGAGTTGGTGGAAATGGTCCGCCTGTATGCCATCAGTGGAGACAGCCTACGTGGAGCCATCCGGATGTTCACGGAAATGTTTCCCAATCGAGCACCCCCATCACAGAGCGTCATGCTGGCTGCAACACAGAGACTGCGGGATTAGCGGCAGTTTGACGTTCCCCGGCATGCTCAAGCTCGTGCCAGCGTAGGCCTGCCTGTCTCCTTGCAGGAAGACATCCTGGAATACTTCTAGCGAGAACCACGGGCAAGCACGCGGGAGGCTGGTCGACGCTTTGGAGTGCACCACACCACAGTGCGGCGCCTACTGAAGCGTGAACTGCAGCACCCGTTCCACTACCGCAAGGCACAAGAAATTCACCCAGCTGATAATGCCGTGCGTATTACATTTTGTCGCTGGTTGCTGGAACACCAAGACGCCAACATCCTGTGGACGGACGAGTGCTTATTTACTCGAGTTGGCGTCTACAATGTTCAGAATAACGAACATTGGTGGGCTCACCGCGACCATAACCCGCACGTAACCAAACGGCATGCGTTCCAAATGCGGTTTGGACTGAATGTGTGGGCTGGCATAATAGGGGAACACGTGCTTGGACCATATTTCATCGATGGGCACCTCAACAGTGCAACATATCTGGAGCTGTTGCGTCACGTTGCCGAGAAGATGTTGGAAGATATTCCTCTGGCACTACATCGCAACCTCTTCTACCAGCAGGACGGAGCACCCCCTCACTATGGTCGGCAAGTACGCGAGTACTTGACCGAAAAGTTTGGTGACCACTGGATCGGTCGCGGAGGACCTGTGGCCTGGCCCCCGCGTTCTCCGGACCTGACGCTTCTAGACTTTTATTTGTGGGGAGACGCTAAAAGGTTAGTTTACACGGAGGAAGTGACAAGTGTAACAGAATTACGTGCAAGGATCATTCGTGCTTTCGACACAATAAAAACGAATGTGTTAGTTTTACGTAAGCTGAAGGAAAACCAGCTACGTCGTGCTCGATTGTGCCAAGAGTGTGATGGTGGCAACTTTGAACAATACCTCCGGCTTACATAGTAGGTAATTTATTTATTTGTACATTTTGTAAATACGTTGTTAGCTTAATCAATTTTATTTGAGTAAATAAGTTGATTTCAAATTTTTAACTACGCCAATAATACCATAAAGTCGAAAGTATCACCACTTACTTACATTTAACTAGCAAATCTTTATAAAACATTTTACTTAGTAGATCTGGGTTAGGTATTATTGACGGTCCTAAGCCCGTTAAGTAGGAAGGAAAATTTCATATCAACAAATTTAATCCACAAATAAAAACAAAATCACTACGAAAAGTTTAGGCGGAACGATAGCAATAAAGCAAAACTTAAATTTTATCTGATAACAGGTCAGTGAACTTTTTATGGCGTCTAGTATTACTATCATTAGTAAGATTCCGTATTATACTGATGCTTAAAATGAGTTAATTATCAAATGAAATTTATAACAATAATGTAGGTAATTTTCGAAATAAAATTAGGTAAAATTATTGCTACCGATCGCTAAGGGCATTTCTCGGTCGCGCACGAGTATGAAGTTGAAATTCACGCACACAGCTGCTTGTCGCTGCGTGCGTAGACGGCGTAGTCGGGTTATTCTGTTTCATTTGTATTGAATTAAGGGTTTAATTCTGAAATACTGTTAAATTTCAACAACAAAAAAAAAGCAGCGCTTATTAGTTATTACCCGGTACTGTACTTTCAATTGATTATTTATGTCTTTTATGACAACCACCTGAAATTTGATGAGGATGCAAAACAACAGCTTGTATATTGCTCGGCGATTTTAACGTGAACATGCTCAACATAAGTGAGACCAAGACCAGAAAAATACAAGAATTTCTAGATAGTTCAACTTGTGACGATGCCCACTCATTTCACAGATACGAGTGAGACTCTCATCGACCTACTGTGCTCAGACCTTAGGGCAAGGTACACGACGGTGGAATCCTATGGTTCGATTACAGGTCATTCCATAATAGTCAGTGAATTTCACCTAAAGCGAGGCAAATTCACACCATATGTCACAAAGTTTAGGTCGATAAAAGACATTTGCCTGGATAGTTTTTACGCGGATTTGTCACAATCAAATATAGACCATATTTTTGAATTTACCAATGTGAATGACATGGTTGGTCAGATATTTTTAATAACTGCATAATATCATTATTTGATATTCACGCGCCGTTTAAAACGTGTCGTATTAAGGAATTGTCCTATCCTTGGATTATGGATGTAATCCAGCTCATGATGCGGTTGCGAGACAACGCATTAGCCACATATAGAACCACTAAATCAAGAACAAAAAATGCTAACAGTTAAAATCCCTAGTAGAAAGTTCTTTGTATCATGAAAAAATTGCATACTTTAGGCACAATATAAACAATAAAATAAAAAACCCAAAATTACTCTGGAAGAACATTAAATTCACGTTTGCACCCTCAAAGCAAGGACAAGATCTTCCTCCACATTTTAGAAACCCAGACCTAACAAATAACACTTTTATGAATGTCCCTGGTAAATCGGTAGCTAGCACCATAATAACATAATTTTTTGAGACTCACAGATATAGTGACGCGATATTCACCATTGCTGCGGTGGACCAAAATGACATCTCCCGCATTATTTCAGAACTGAAGTCAAATGCTCAAGGCTACGACAATATAAACTTAAGTATGCTTATCCTAACGCTGCCGCACACTTTAGCAACCATTACCCACATAATTAATTCTTCTATTTGGACATCAAAGTTACGGCGAATAAGGACGCGCACAAACCAAACACCTTAGTGGTTATAAAGGACAATAACCTCCCACCCTTGAAGTGGCATTTGGGACGTGTCCTTTGCACTATCCCAGGAAAGGATGGTATATCTAGGGTGGCGGATATACAGACGTCATCAGGCGTGGTGAGGCGCGCATTCACCAAGATTTGTCCTCTACTACAGGACATGATCATGATCGACACTGATGCAGTGACTGAAGACCATTTATTTTTTTTATTTTTTTCAGGATGGGAAATCATCAAATGACTTCTCCCGCTCTGGACGGAGCGGGAGGGCGTGTCAGACTTTTACTGACTAAAACCCACCCGTGTTCCATCAGTTGCCCATGTGCCAGGGTCACGGTATCTCTTTCGAACAATCACGCGACCCCGGCAGGCATCGGTCCTAGTAGACCCCTACACTGCTGCTGACATCTCTTTGAGGCGCGCGTGGAACACTGCGCGCCGTCGACCCAAGCTTGGTCCTTACCGGGCGGCGAGCTACCCATTGCTCGCCACCGGCAAGCTCGCGCCTACGGTGGCCGGGAGTCCGCTATTGACTCCCGACGCCCGGGGCGTCTCCTCCTGCGGCGGCTAGGGACATGAGGGCGCAGAGACTGCCACTCCCTCACGCGCCCCGCCTCCTCCTTCGACTGAAGACCATTGAAAGCCACTGCTTCCAAGGCCGGGGGCATGTTACCCAAGTTGTTGTCTATCAGCCCAAGATAAGGGTACGTGTTCACTTATGGTGCTACTCGATTTTTCACGTGCATTTGACTGCATAAACGTCTCGCTATTACTGTCAAAATTAAAGTACTACGGTTTTGACGACAATGCCATTCAATGGTTCCACACCTACCTTAGTAACAGAAAACAACTTGTGGAATTGCGTTTATCGGATGGTACTACCTGACTTCAGCCCTGAGTTCTATTAGATAGAGGCGTTCCTCAAGGATCAATTTTGGGCCCGATTCTTTTTATTCTCTACTGCGCAGACATAATAAAGTGCCTTCGGAAATGCAAATATCATATTTATGCCGATGACGTCCAACTATATATATCTTTTAGTCCTGATAATTATGAATCAGCCATCAGAGATAAGTCTCGATTCTTTCTAAGTCGTCGTTTAAGAACGACGACTTAGAAAGAATCGCTACATGGTCAGATGAGAATTGTCTGGCACTAAACCCATTGAAAACCAAATATATGTTATTTGGTACGAGGCAGCAGTTGAAAAAGGTACCTTTGAGCGTTAACTTAACTCTAATGGGTGAGCCTATTGAGCGTGTAAATGAAGCGCGGAACCTTTGCACTGGATAGGCTTCTTATCGATCGGACGATCCACCAACGTCCAAGTCTGGTTCTTCTTTAGTGACATAAGTTCATCATCGATCGCTTTTTGCCATAAGTCACCATCGGGTCTCGCCAACGCTTCATTAATAGTCAATGGATCATCATCACGATTGCTCTTGGCATACATAACATTGCATCCATACCGATCGACTTGTCTGCGTTCTCTTACAGGATACCTTCTTTCCGATTCAGGTATTGTGACTTCTTCTTCAGTCAATACGTCAATCTCTTGCTCTGGTACTACAGGCTCAGGTTGTATCTCCTCCGATATTTCTACGTTCTCGTCTATAGCATCACGGTACACATCATCGTGAGCCTCCAAGGGTTCCGATCTGGTTGTAGATCTGTTGGGTAAACTGGCATAAACAGAATCTGTATTTAGGTTTATGATAACTTCCGACTTTTCCACGGTTTCTTTTTGGAAAAAGACGTTTTCGAGAAATTTTACATCTCTTGCAGTTTTCACTTCACCTGTCTTAGGATTCTTTCTGATTATCTAGATATCCAATAAAAATCATCGGTTCCGTCTTCATGTCTAGTTTCCGGCTCTTTTGTTTTGAAATCAATCTGTACGCCAAACAACCAAAGATTTTCAGATGACTGACATCCACATCTTTTCCAGTCCAAAGCTTCTCTGGTACCGCATTATTCAATGCTTTCGTGGGGCTTCTGTTCTTTAGGTAAACAACAGTATTAACAGCCTCGGCCCAATACTTCTTGGTTAAGTTCGATTCTGAGAGTAATGTTCTTGCCTTTTCTATTATAGTCCGATTCGCTCTCTCTGCGACAGAATTTTGTTCCGGCGTGTACGGTACAGTCGTCTGGTGTTTTATACCTGCAGGCTTCAAAAATGATTTAATTTTACCATTACAGTACTCTGCGCCGTTGTCAGATCTCAGACATTTAATGAATTTACTGGTCTCATTCTCAACTACCGCCTTGTATTCACGGAACTTATCGAAAGTTTCACTTTTGTTCTTCAAAAAATAAACATAAGTCTTCCGAGTAAAATCGTCGATAAATAGAAGAATATACCTCGAACCTCCGAACGACGGCTCCTCGATTGGTCCGCAAACGTCGCTAAAAGCCAGCTGTAAGACCTCGTTCGCTCTCGTACCATGGTTTTTAAAGGGACTTTTGCAGGTCTTTCCTTCGATACATGGAATACACGGCTCGCATAAATCGGTACTCTTAAATTCCATACCGGTTACTAAAACTTTAATTTTATTCATATAATTACGCGATAAATGAGCTAATCTTTTATGCCAAATGTTCGAAATATTTTCATTTTGTTTTGACAGTGTCACATTCACGACGTTATTTTTATTTTCTGTCAACTCATAAATTCCGTCAACCTCTTGACATCTTGCAATAATTCTATTCTTATTTTGAATTATGCAACCTCCATTGTCAAAATTCATGCAATAATTCTTCTTGGTCAAATCGCTCACCGAAATAAGGTTCATGGATAACTCAGGAACATGTAAAACGTTTTCTAAAATTAATTTTTCTTTTTCGCTGACTCGTGGCTCAGCATTTCCTCGTCCTTTCACCAACAATTTCTCGCCGTTTGCTACTGCGATCTTCATGTTGCTCTTTTCAGGTTTATAAGACAACAATTTGTTTTTATCGTGGGTCATATGATTTGAGCACCCACTGTCTAAATACCACTTATCTTTTTTTTTTTAGGATGGGAAATCATCAAATGACTTCTCCCGCTCTGGGCGGAGCGGGAGGGCGTGTCAGACTTTTACTGACTAAAACCCATCCGTGTTCCATCAGTTGCCCATGTGCCAGGGTCACGGTATCTCTTTCGAACAATCACGCGACCCCGGCAGGCATCGGTCCTAGTAGACCCCTACACTGCTGCTGACATCTCTTTGAGGCGCGTGTGGAACACTGCGCGCCGTCGACCCGAGCTTGGTCCTTATCGGGCGGCGAGCTACCCATTGCTCGCCACCCGCAAGCTCGCGCCTACGGATCGTTCTGTACTTTACGTGTAACTAAGGCTTGTTCGTACTCTGTATTTAACTTACTCTGTCTACTTCCTTCTTGTAACAATTTCGTTTTGATTTCCTCTAACGTGATCTGTTGTCCACTATTATCTACAGCAATGATGAGAGGGCTGTACTCAGCGGTTAGTCCACCCAGCAAAATCGATATGATCCAATCATCAGGAATATCAGCATCAATATCGGACAATTGTTGTGTCAGGAATGTAGTTTTGGTTATGTAGCTTTCCATAGAATCGAAATTCTCTAACTTACAGTTGAAAAGCTCTCGCTGAATATGTATACGTCTTCCCCAACCCTTGTCTTCATATGCTTTCTGTAAGCTGTTCCAGGCTTCTTTCGCAGTCTTCGCATTGTAGACGTGGGTAAAGCACTCTGGTTCTAACAACAAACATATTGTCGTTCGTGCCTGCCGGTCTACGTCAGCGTTTGCTACATCTGTAGAAAGTACTCCCCAAGTAATTTCGCACCAAGAACTTCCAATTTGGGTAGTCGGACGATCCTTTCAGCTTCTTGATACCACTTATACCAACTTCAGCTGACATAATTAAAATTTCGTAAGTTTTACAGCAAACCACTCATATTAATATAAGGTTCAACGTCCGTAAATAAACTCGATTGCGTTTCTGTAAATAAAGTATTTTTATTGTTTTACAAAGTATGGGTTTTATGAAGTAGGTAAGTACTTACTGCTTTACAAAATATTACTTTACCTGTAAATAAAGAAACAACATTCAAAGCTTATAATTTTACGAATATCGTTTCCTTGAATCTAAGTTTTTTCATAACCTCCAAATCACAATGACATACGTGATGTCACGTCAGTTCTCAGTCAGTCATTCATTCCTACATTCACCCAACGCATCTTATCGGTCATTCTATTAATCACTCACGCTTGAAGGAGCGCGGATAAATCAAAATAAGAGAAATTATAGCTATGTGAGTAGGTAATCATTTCCTTACATCCCCCCCCCCTTCGGGGAGAAAATTGTATCACTAAATATTCTATAAGCTGTTGTCTTCAAATCTGGAGCTGGGACTAGTTTGGTTATGTGGAAGAGATTTGATTCGGATTTTCTATGTCCTGTATTTATTCTGTATATTGAGTCTGACAGTTTCTGTGTTATTTCGTAAGGTCCAGTCTTCAACTCATCCAGTTTTTTCCGGTTTAATTTATTGCCATTTTCTGCAAATACCATGTCTCCTACATTGAACTCATAATATTTTCTATTTCTATCAAATAGTTTTTTATTGTATTTGTGTGATTTTATACTATTTTCCAGTGCCAATTTTCTATCTCTCAATAATTCGTTTTCTGTTATTTCTTCTTTTATTTCTTTTGGTGTTAATATAATATCTTTTCCTTGTAATAAGTACACTGGTGCAAAGCCTGTAACAGTGTGCTCAGTTTCATTGTACTTTTCCACACATTTCTGAGCTATTGTTGTCCATGCTATTTTTTTATAGTCTTCATTTAATTTGCACCTTATTTTATTCACCAGGGTTTGGTTAAGTCTTTCATTAATTCCATTTGAAAAAGGTGCATTTACTGCTGTGAAAATAATGGGAATATTTTTTTCCTCTAGGAATAGTTTAAATTCTTTTGAATTTATTCCCGGGTATTGATCTGTTAAGATCATACCAATATTATTATCTTCTGTTACATTTTTAATAAGTTTTATAAAGTCACTTGAATTCTGTGTTTTTGAATTGACAATGTATGCATATCTAGTGAAGTGATCCACTAAAAGGTGCATGTACTTCTTTGTCGATCTTGAGCCCCCGAATCCACCAATTGTGTCTATAGACATTATTTCAAAAGGACGTGTGGCTGGTCCTAGATGAGACATTAGTCCAAATTTATCCTGGCCTCTTGATTTGTTCATAATGCAAATTTCACATGTTTGACATATTTTCTTTATATTCTGTCTTAAATTCTTAGCTGTGTAGTATGGTGTTATTTTATTCTGCATTTGTTTAATTCCAATGTGACAGTATTCTTTATGTATTTGTTTGATGAAACTTATACTAAAATCTTCTGATAAAACAATTTTATTTTTATTCTTGATTTTCTTGTAGTATATGGACTTCTGTAATATTAATTTGTTTTTTTCCTTTTGTATTTCTTCATTTTTTTCTTGATCATCTATAATATCCTCCAGTTTTATCCAATTGACCACTTTCAATTGTTCCTCTTCATTTTCATGTGCTTCTAATATAGGATTCCTGCTCAGACAGTCAGCTTCTAGATTATTCTTTCCTGGTGAATATTTAATCTCGAAGTCATATTGAGATAGGTAATATGTCAAATCTCCGAGTTCTTCGTCTGTTCTCGATTTAATGTTCATTTTTTCGAGTGGTTTATGATCTGAATAGACTGTAAATCGTTTGCCAATAAGCCAGTGCTGCCAATATTTAACTGCTTCTTTTATTGCAAGGCATTCTAAATAAATTGCTTTTTTTCTTTTCTGTACTTCATTTAGTTTCTTGGAAAAATATGCAACCGGTTTTTCTTTTTTGTTTTGTTGTCTCTGTTTTAATACTGCTCCTACGCCCAATATACTCGCATCTGTGTATATTAGTATAGGCAGATCTGGATCAAATATCTCTAATACTGGCTGACAACATAGTAATTGTTTCATTTTTTCAAAGGATTCTTGACATTCAAAAGTCATCAAAAGTCATTTATTCAAACTAGGCTGAGAGTCAGCACTTTTTGAACGTCAAAGTTACAAAAGACAGTCCCCCCAAAACGCCCACCCTTCGACACTTCCTAGTGCTGTAGCTGGGAAGAAGAAGTGGCGGAACAAACTCCCCAGCAGCACAGCTGTCTGTTAAGTTAGAAGAACTTGATTCTATACAATATTGTGTAAGTAATTAATATTATAAAACAAAACATACATTATTTGCCATATGTCAGCTAGCACACGCCAATATACCAACAAAAAAAAAATTGAATACTAAAGTCAAGCTGAAATAATAAAACAAAAACGTAAACAAAACTTAAAAACTAAATAAAGCCTCCAGGCATAAAGGGCGTGCCCGCTTACATGTTCAACGATGCAAAATGATCCATATACATACATTGATGCATATAGCTAAGTTGAAGTTACAATAGTTAAACTAGCACCTCCGGAGTAGAATAAAATAACAGTTAATACAAATAACAATAACAAAAACCATGGTCAGCAAGACGACCAGTCACCACAAGCAGCACCCGTTCACGAGCATAACGCAAAGGTCAGCCATTACCCCCCTCGCCATATTTGAGGGAAGGTGGTAACCCGACCCCCGACGCTACCGCAAGCAATGACATCTAAGGGAGCATGACGAACTTGCTGCCGGTTTGTCAGGCAAGAATATTATGAACAGCTGACGAGGTCGCTAGCTAACTACATGTTGCAATACAACTCATTTATAATCATTGTAATGAGTAGATTATGTCCACAATAAATGAAATTAAAAGAAAATAAAAATAAATAAATAAATTAACAAAATCTGTTAAATAAAAAAATAAATAAAAAAACAATTATATGAACTACCCATATAAACTGTCAGTAGGAAAGCTAATTCTGGATTGAAAGAACATAAACATTGTCTTGAGTTTGTCTTGAGTTAATCACAGCGACCAACTATTCTTATCGTTTAAGTAGTCGTTGATAGAATAGTATGCCTTTGAACAAAGGTTGGATTTTACTTTAGCTTTAAACTCATTAAACTGCAAATCTAGTAAAGCAGAGGGAAGCTTGTTATAAAAGGTAATACCAAGACCAACAAAAGAATTATGAACCTTATGAAGCCGGTGAAAGGGAGCACGTAGTTTGTCCTTATTTCTAGTATTAATATTATGAATATCACTGTTTTTAGTGTACAGGTGTATATTTTGCCTAATATATAAGATGTTGGCGAAGATGAATTGTGATGCCACCGTAAGAATACCAATATTCTTCTGTCCAAATGAATTTTTGATTCTTTCTTAGTAATTTGTGTAGTGGATCCAATGTTATTGCACTATTTGGTATATATTCATTATAAAAATTTATTTTTCCCAAGAACTGTCTCACATTTTTTTGATTTTGTGGTACTGGGAATTTTTTTATTGATATTAAATTGTCTTTTATTGGGCGTACTGAATTGTTATGAATAATGTGCCCTAAATATTTAACTGAATCCGATGCGAATGTGCATTTAGAAAATTTCAGTCTAAAGCCTTCCTTCTTTATTGCTTCTAATAACTTTGTTAAATGACCCATGTGTTCTGTAAATGATTTTGAGAAAACTAATATATCATCTATGTAATTTACCGTGAATTCTGAGAGTTCGTGTTTCCTTATTATATTACTCAATATTCTTTGAAATATTGCTGGAGATGTTTTTAGTCCAAATGGTAAACAGGTCCACTGATAATGGCTGTCTTGCGTTACAAAAGCTGTTTTTCTTTTGTCTTCGACTCGTAATGGTATCGACCAAAATGCAGAATTTAAATCCAGTGTTGAAAAATATTTGCAATTTCTTGTTTTTACCATCAGATCTTCAATTAACGGGAAAGGTTGTGACTGTGGAATAACAAGTTTATTTAAATCACGGAAGTCAATACAAAGTCTTGATTTTTTATTGTCTTCTTTTTTGAATGCTAATGTTACTGGAGCAGCAAAAGGACTGTATGATTCCTCAATGAGATTTTTCTCCAATAACTTTGATAACTGACTCTCTATTTCCTTTTTATCCTCAATATTGCACCTATAAGGTCGTTTACTGCAATATTTATCGTCCAATAAATCAATTCTGGCTTCATAATCCCTGACAGTTCCAACATCGTACTTATCTTTTGCGAAGATCGATTTGTATTTTTCAATTAGTTTATTTATTTCTGCTTCATGTTTATATTCAACCTGGTACATCGAAATTTTAAATTTTGTTTCATCGACATGTTCATTAAAGTTCACTGTAAACTGATCACAACTTTCAGTTTTTTCTTTTCCTGTGTTCATTTCTGTATTTCTAATTATTTCTCGTGTTTTTTGTGTAATTTCTAGTTTTTCATTTTGGATTAACTTAAATTGTTTTATCAAATCCAATCCAATTAAAAAGTCGTAGTCAAAATTGTTCTTGTTAATTACAAACACATTCACTTCTTCTTCTATTTCAAATATTTTAATCTTAATTTTTACTATTCCATTTGTTTTTTTCACACCATTAATCGTAGTTAACTTTACAGTCTGTGCATTATTTATCTCTTCATCTTTTAACTTTAGCAGTTTTGAATTTATTAATGAGATATTTGAACCGGAATCATATATTCCGAATGCATCTAATGTGTTATTTAATGTTAATTTGACTTTGATTAATGGTGGTACTACTAGTTTTTTTGATCCATATTATTTAATTCTGTTTCTACTTCTGAATTGTTAACAAAATTGATAACCTTTGGTTTTTCTTTAATTCCTTCATTTGTGTTAAACCAGCACGAGTCTTCTGGATGATATCTATTTTCTTTATAAAGTTTTCTACAAATCTTGCAAGGTTCTTTAACCTCTTTTGTTTTTATCAAAGAATTGGTCATTTTCTTTTTATCAAAACTTTTTTTGTTTAATAAATGTTCCAAGCTTTTCACTTCATTAAACAAATCCTTAGTCTCGTTTATTTTCTTTCTATCAATCCGGTCTGTTATGAAACTAGGTAGACCTATTGCAATGAGATCAATTAGAGTACTTTTGTTTATAGTTTTGTCCATTTCCAACAATATTTTCTCTTTTCTTATTGCATAGTCTAATAGTGATCCGGTTTTGTATTTAAATTCTATAGCGTATCTTATTGGTGTCCAACCTTTATTCTCATAAGTATCGCAGAAATCTTCTTTCCATTGTTTCCATTCTGAAGTTAGTGTAAGCCTTATTAGCATAGAACTGTCCCAATTCAAACACGATTTATCCAAAAACAGTCTAAAAATCTCGATTTTTTTCTCATCCTCTAATATTTCGAATCGAGCACATTCTTTTTCAAAAACAGCCATCCATTGAGTAACATTTGAGTTTTCTCCATTGAATTTTTCGATTACAAATTTGTCTGAGATTTTTTTTAAATTGGTTTGCTTTGATAATTGTGGACTCATATTTGCGAATTTTGCTAGGATTTTTGAAAGTGATTCTTCAGATATACCCTCATTTATTATAGGTTGTGTAATTTCAGGTGTACTTATCACTTCTTCCAAGAAATAATTCTTGAATTGTATATTTTCATCGGCATCCATGTAAGTATTTTTTAGTTCCTCTGTTAAAGTTATTCATAAACACCTTTTTTCATGTCTTCTCTGCAATGTACTTTTTAATGTTTTATAAGTCTCAGTTTCCATTAATTTCACATGATATTTTATTGATTGCAGTTCTTGTGGTATACGGTAAATTTTACCCTCTTTTGTGGTTATTGACGTTACTGCCAGTACATTTGTTTTTTGGTCATCGAAACTTTTAATAGGGAACTCGAATCTTAGTTTATCCATTTCTGTAAGTTGTCCTTTGCAAAGAATGTTGTTTTATAAGGTTCAACGTCCGTAAATAAACTCGATTGCGTTTCTGTAAATAAAGTATTTTTATTGTTTTACAAAGTATGGGTTTTATGAAGTAGGTAAGTACTTACTGCTTTACAAAATATTACTTTACCTGTAAATAAAGAAACAACATTCAAAGCTTATAATTTTACGAATATCGTTTCCTTGAATCTAAGTTTTTTCATAACCTCCAAATCACAATGACATACGTGATGTCACGTCAGTTCTCAGTCAGTCATTCATTCCTACATTCACCCAATGCATCTTATCGGTCATTCTATTAATCACTCACGCTTGAAGGAGCGCGGGTAAATCAAAATAAGAGAAATTAGAGCTATGTGAGTAGGTAATCATTTCCTTACATTAATTATACGCACTATCAGAAAAAACTCCAGCACACTCCTGGGACCATAACCTAATGGAAAACAGAAGCCAATAACGAGCAGTGGTCTGATAATATAATTCGTATATTTCGTGGATTGACCAATGATTGAATGAAAGTTTGAGCATGTTTAATTTTTATTGCACCATATTTTTCCATTGCATCGTGTAGGGTCAGTATTGCGCAATATTTTTAGTATGTGTTTTGGGTTGAACGAGGAGTACACAGGAATTTCTGGCGGGAAATCAGACGCGTCGCTTGGGTTTTTGTTATATTTTCCAAAAACTGAACTGTGATGAATTTTACGGCAGAGAGTGGTGTAGTTTTGTGTTGTAAACTGTATTAATACTATTCTCAGATTGAACACGAAAACATTGTGCAGTTCGTATTATTGTGCAATATAATTGATCGTTTGGATTCAAAGCGCCTCTCAATCTTATTGTACAGACAACAGCACATCAGACTACCCATGTAGACCTTGAACGCTTTATGAGCAACAACAGCGAGAATTGTGCGAAAGAGATATATAGCTTTTTGTCAGTTCCTGCTCGTAATGTTTCGTGTTGCAGTGCGTACATGAGGGCGTGTGCGTACGTGAGAGTGTGTGCGTACGTGAAGGTGTGTGCGTATGCGTATCGTGGTGTAGAATTAGATACTTATGCGATAAGAAATAGCGACGCGGGTGAAAACTTGAATCAAATCTAAATAATAGCATGATAATAAAACAAGCGGCCCGCGCAATGTCTAAAATACCAATGAAAGCTTATAATCCTTTTTTTAATTTAAATGATCTTTTACTTAATCCTTCATTTTTACAAATTTGTTGGAAAATGACCCGTAAGTATTAAGTAGGTGTTACCTACTCATTTATACAGGTAGTTAGGTATGGTATACACCGTTACACAATTAATTAGCGAAATTTCATGGTTTTTTTTTTTTTTTTTTTTTTTTTTCAGGATGGGAAATCATCAAATGACTTCTCCCGCTCTGGGCGGAGCGGGAGGGCGTGTCAGACTTTTACTGACTAAAACCCACCCGTGTTCCATCAGTTGCCCATTTGCCAGGGTCACGGTATCTCCTTCGAACAATCACGCGACCCCGGCAGGCATCGGTCCTAGTAGACCCCTACACTGCTGCTGACATCTCTTTGAGGCGCGCGTGGAACACTGCGCGCCGTCGACCCGAGCTTGGTCCTTACCGGGCGGCGAGCTACCCATTGCTCGCCACCCGCAAGCTCGCGCCTACGGTGGCCGGGAGTCCGCTATTGACTCCCGACGCCCGGGGCGTCTCCTCCTGCGGCGGCTAGGGACGTGAGGGCGCAGAGACTGCCACTCCCTCACGCGCCCCGCCTCCTCCTTCGCGAGCATTACTGCTTCGCAGAAGGAGGTGACGGCTTCCCATTCCCTCTCGCTCCGTACCATGGCTCGCACCAGGGCCGGACGCGAGAGGTCGCCGCCGCCGATCGCCTCTACGAGGACGCGGCGGTGCTCCGCCCAGGCAGGGCACACCTCCACCGTATGCTCCACCGTGTCCTCCAGACGATCCTCGCAATGGAAACACCCGGACGTATCCTCCCGCTTTATCCTGAACAGGAACCCACCGAAGCACCCATGCCCGGTGAGAACCTGCGTCAGGCGGAAGGTGAGGACGCCGTGACGCCTCTCTATCCACTCCTCAAAGAGGGGACTTACCGCCGCAATTGTGGCGTGCCCAGCACTGGGTTGCGACAATCGTACCCGCCATGTCGCCATGAGATCACACCGGAGCTCTGTCCGCCGTGCCGCGATTTGTCGCGGCAGCGGAGTTTCGCCCCGGCGTTTCGCCTCCTCGCGCCACTCCCACATGTGCGCGAGGACCTTTGCCTCCAGATCCCATGGCGGCACTCCGGCTAGGAGGCTCGCCGCCTCGCACGAGACCGTGCGGTATCCCCGGATTAACCGGATGGCCATGACCCTCTGGGCCGCAAACAACCGGCGCGCTGGGCGCAGCCTCAGTGAGGGCGCCCACACCGGTGCCCCGTAGAGGGCCATGGACCGCACGATCCCCGTGTAGAGCCTCCGGCAGGAGGCGTTTGGACCCCCCAGATTGGGCAGGAGCCGCTTTAATGCAGCCCCAGCCCGCTCCAGTCTGGGAGCCAAACGTCGGAAATGTTCGACGAAGTTCCACCGGCTGTCGAGGACAAGTCCCAAGTACTTCATCGTCGACTCGACGCCGATGTGAACCCCTCCTACCGTAAGTTGGGTACCCGCAGGTGGCGCGTTCCGAGGACCATGAAAACCCATGGCCTCGGACTTGTGCAATGCCACCTCGAGTCCCAATTGCCGGATCCTATCGACGATTGTCGCAACCCCGCGTGTCATTAATTCGGCCGCCGCCTCGTACGACCTCCCGTGCGCAAGGACCAGCGTGTCGTCAGCGTAGCAAACTACGCTGACGCCGCTAGGGAGGTCGGCGCGCAGCACCCAGTCGTAACCGATGTCCCACAGATGCGGCCCCAAGACCGATCCCTGTGGGACACCGCACGACATCTCTCGCCGGTTCCAGTCTCCCTGGTGACCGGGGTAGATGACGGCTCTATCCGTCAAGTAAGCCTCGACCACGCGACAGAGGTAGGTCGGCATCCGGTGATACCGGAGTGCCTCCCTAATGCAACTCCAGGGCAGGGTATTAAAGGCATTGGCGATGTCTAGAGACACCGCCAAGACGACCCCACCCCGGGCCACTGCATCCCCCGTCGTGAGGGCTCGCACGCGCATGATGGCGTCCACCGTAGAGCGCCCCTTGCGGAAACCGAACTGGCTGTCCGCCAAATCCGGCCCCTCCCGCACCAGCCACCCAACGAGGCGGTCTGCAATTACTCTTTCAAAGAGCTTGCCCACCTCGTCGAGCAGCACGATGGGCCGGTAAGCGGACGGAGAGTCCGCTGGGCGCCCAGGCTTCTTAATGAGGACCAGTTTCCCCGTCTTCCAACGAAGTGGGAACTGGCCCCTCTCCAAACATGCGCTTAAGAGCCCCCTGAGTCGAGGCCCGAGAGCCTCTAAGGCCAGGACCCAGGCTTTGCCAGGCAAGCCATCGGGTCCTGGGGCGGTATTTTTGGCATTTAGCCGGCGTACCGCCACTCTCAACTCTACCCCGGTCACCTCTGGAGCGTTGTCGTCGTCCTCGGTGGTGTGGTCCGCAGCGTCGGGCACCGCAGGAGGCGGAGCCATGGGTGGGGGACTATGTTCCCCTTGCGAAGGGAACAGAGCGCTCACCACGCCCTCCACGAGTTGGGGCCGGAGACTCTGAGTCAGCGGAGGAGCCCATGGGCGGAGTTTCTCCCGGACGGCCTTGTAGGGCCGTCCCCATGGGTCCCTGTTCAGAGTCTCCAGCGACTCCTTGCGGGCCAGTCCTCTGGCCCGCAGGATCTCCTCTTGGAGGGCGGTCTTCGCCGCTCTGTACCCCTCATATAGCTCCGCCTGAATGGCTTCCGTATCCGGAGGGCGGATACGGAGCCTGCGGTGCCTGGTGTACCGGCGTCGCGCCGCAACGCACGCTTCGCGCAGCGCTGTCAGCTGCGGCGACCACCAGTACACCTGGCGCCAAGCCCGTCCTGGCTGGACTCGGGGCATAGCCACGTCACAGATCTCGGACATGGCCTCCCGGAACCACTCGGCCTCGTCGTTGATGTCAGCAGGCCTGTCCGGTGGTGACACCCAGGCCTGCACGATCGAGGCTTCCAGGAGAAGCTCCCGGTCCAGCTTCTTAAGCGCCCACCGCGGACCACACGGGGCCTGTCGGACCGGCGCGGTCGAGGTCTGGGCGGAGACGTCAAACCGGATATACCGGTGGTCGGAATACGTCTCCACCCCCTCCATTACACGCCAGTCAATGACCTGCGGCGACAGAGCGGGACTAGCGAACGAAATGTCCACCACAGAATCGCCCCGCATCCGTACGCACGTAGGGACAGAACCCCGGTTAAGGACGACTAGGCCTGTCTCTAGAGCCCAGTCCTCCACCATCCTGCCCCGTGTGTCCGTATACCGGGAACCCCAAGCCAAATTCTTGGCGTTGAAGTCCCCGAGTACGAGCACGGGGAGGGGACGGAACCCGACGACGACAACTTTCAACTCCGCAAGGGAGTTGTGGAACTCGGCGAGAGTTCGGCTCGGGGAGAAGTATACTCCTACCACGACAATCTCCCCGAACCGTGCTGCTACGCAACCCCGTCCCCTCTTAACGGCCTCGAGGGTCGGGGTTCCGGCGGCGGCCGACGAAATGAGGGTCACTGAGCCGCTCAGGTCCTCCACCCAGTCATCCCTGGGCGGGACAAAGTACGGCTCAGCGACCACGGCGATGTTAATCGACCACTGCGCCATGCTCTGGAGCAAAAGATCCTGAGCGGAGGCGCAGTGGTTGATATTCGCCTGGAGGAGGCGTAATGGAGCAGCCATTACTGACAGTCCATATCAGCCCCCTCCCGAGCCCCCTGTGAGGGCCCTGCCGTGGCAGTGCTGGCCACGACAGCAGTGGTCGAGGCGGCAGCGGCGGCAGCGGTGACGGCGGTGGCGGAGGGTTTACCCTTGGCCTTGGCGGCTGCAGCGCAGGCCTTACTCCCAGCCCGGTGTTCGGCCGGCTTGCCAGCCGCCGCACATGCATAGCAGTGCGGCGTGGCATTGCACGAGCCAACCTTGTGACCGGGCTGACCGCAGCGGAAGCAGTGACCGCTGCGGTCCACCTCTGAGGTGCAACTCACGAACACGTGGTTGCCCATTTGGCATCTGAAGCACCTCAGAGGTCTGGGCTCCAACAGTTTCACCTGCGCTGAGACCCAGCCCACCAGAAGCCTTCGGCCCTCCGAGGTGATTTTTTGGGCCGCCGACACGGGGCAGCTCACCATAACGGTTCGCAACCCCGCATTGTCAGGGCGGATGGTGCCTGCCCTAACTTGCTCGGCAGGACAACCCCCCGCCCTAGTGATGGCGGCCACCACCTCCGCCTCCGTCACGCAATCGTCCAGGCCCAGGATGCGCATGTTAGCGCACTTGATGGGCCTGGACACCCGGGCTTCCTCCGCGTCTAACGACGCCCTGAGCCTTTCGGCCAGAGCGTCAGCGGTCGGGCCACTAGCCGCACCGGGGACCTCTAGCATCCGGGCCCCAGTCAAAGTGACTTTAACCCGGAGCCCGTCGGAAATACCCAGCTCCGTCAGGTCCACCGCCGCCTTTGCCTTGGAGAGCACGTCGCGGTAGGACACGCCCTTTTTTACCGCTTCCGGCTGTAGTGTAATCACTACAGCTGCGGACTTTGGGGCGCGGAGCCTAGACGCGACGCTGCTCTTTTTGCGCCGCTGCTGCCTTTTTTTGTTTCTGGCCGCCCTTGCAGCCTTGCTTGCCTTCTTCTTCTCCCCAACCACTTGCCATTCGGCGTTGGCAGGGGGAGATTTAGAAGGCGGGGGCGGCATTGGCGGTCCTCTCGCCACCTGCGCTGGGGGGGCCCTCGCAGGTGCCTGCTTGGGCCGGCCTTTGGTCTGCCCCGGAAATTTCATGCTCTCGATGAGGTATAATCGGATGAGAGAAAAACACTTTTTATTTCGAGCAGGTTTTCTAGTGGAGACCGCGTTTCGGCTAAACGTAGTGTGGGATGCCCCCCCAGCTAGATGTCCTGATGACCTTAAAGGGTTGGCTGGGACAGACTGGATGCGGAAAGCGGGGGACAGGGTGTTGTGGCGCAGCCTGAGAGGCCTATGTCCAGCAGGGGACTGCGGATTGTATTTTTACGAAATTAAATGCAGAAAACGCGTAACACAATCATCGGCTTGAAATTTTGAAAGATATATGAATATACCAATCACGAACGTGTCTGAAGCTTAGCCAATTATTTACCTACACAAAGCCTCTTAACAGTCCGCCGTGTTTGAGATTAACGTTTCGCCCACTATGCAATCTTATTACTATAACGTTGAACTTAGTAACGGAATTACCTACCGAGATTTGCTTTTACAGGCAAGTTCAACCTTATTGTGCTAGTAATAAGATACGATTTCAAAGGTTATGAATGTTCAAATAAAATTCTAATCTATTATTTATCGTTTCTTCGTTCGTTACATCCGAAATATATACTTACTAATATTATAAATGTGAAAGTAACTCTGTCTGTCTGTTACGCTTTCACGACAAATCACTGAACCTATTTTGATGAAATTTTGTACGGGTTCAGTTTGAACCCCAAGAAAGGACATAGGCTACTTTTTATTCCGCGACTTTGTCTGCGGCCGCGATAACCGCCGTTTACGCAAACGAAGTCGCGGGCAAAAGCTAGTATTTTTTAAATGAGTGTGTAGAAGTTTGTGGGTGTAGATTTGAAAAACTTACCAACGAACTCCCGTCCACTGCCTCGCGCACCTCATGGGCTCGGCGTCGTGTCCAGTCGCCCTAAATCCAGCTAAAACTTCACTGCACATGTATTTCCACAGGTGTTGGTTTTTATTTCTCGTCTCTTGTTGGGGGTTGTAGCACGAAAATCACAGAAGGACCATTTCTTATTAGAAAAAAGTTTTTAGCGCGCGGAGCACGTTGTATTACGAGTTGAGCCGCATAGTTCAAGTGAAAAAGCACGCGGAAGAGCGGCGCCACTGTCGCCCTTCGTACACCAATCGGATTGCTCAGCGAATAGGCGATAAGCAAGCCGACAAGTTAATCAAATCAGACCCTTATTACTACACACAAAGGCTTGAGTACTAGTTGTGGGGTAAAAAACTATTCAAATTCCAAAAACTAAATGCCTAATACCTATCTTATAGAGAACGGTACGTAACATGCCGCTCGCCTTAAAAGAATGGGTTTCTTTTAACCTTAGGTTACAGACATTGTAAGAATGTTTCACTCGAAAGAGGAATGAAAAAAAAAGGCTACGAAAGCAGAAAAGCCCAAAAAAAATAAAAGTTACTCTTACTCTAGATTACCTAACTAAGATTCGCAACAATATTAAGGAAAACTTACAAACTAATTATTCTAAGGGCAAAGGACATATTTTAACTACTGAGCGTTTCACAAAAGTTTTGCCCATTTGTAAAGTTACGACACGAGTAACATTGTCGGAACCCGGATGAAGAGCATGGACACGAGCCAGTCTCCACTGTAATGGTGGGACATTATCGTCACGTACAACGACAATAATACCTTCACGGAGTTGCGAGCCGCGATCTCGGAACCATTTATTACGTTGTTGAATTTCATGTAAATATTCCCGACTCCAACGTTTCCAAAAGTGTTGCACACATTGTTGTACCCTACGCCATCTAGTGAGTCGATTTGGAACATTCTCGTATAGTGGGAGATCTGGTAGGGTCGTCAACGGACCTCCTATTAAAAAATGCGATGGTGTTAAGGGTAACGGATCTAATGGGTCTGCACTTAATAAACAAAGTGGACGTGAATTGAGTACCGCTTCGATTTGACAAAGAAGGGTGTGCATCTCATCATACGTTTGAGTTTGCGTACCGAGGACTCGATGTAAATGATGTTTGAAACTTTTCACTCCGGATTCGAAAAGGCCACCAAAATGCGAGGCATAAGGAGGTTGAAAATGCCAAGTGATACCTTGTTCTAAAACCTTACCATTAAGAATGGCTTGAACCGAATCATTACGTAAAAAAGTAAACAATTCTTGTAGATAATTATTACAACCAACAAAGTTCCTTCCACAATCAGAGTAAATGTCAGTGCATAAACCTCTACGGGACGTGAAGCGTCGCAAGGCTGCTAAAAATGCTTCAGTTGACAACTCGGACACGAGTTCGAGATGTATAGCCTTGACGGACATACACACAAAGACAGCTACATAACATTTAATAATTTTTGCATTTCGAACTTTATTTGCCCGAACGTAGAACGGACCCGCGAAATCAACAGATGTTTTTAAAAATGGCCGCTCAGGGCGCACTCTGACGGCCGGCAGTGGACCCATGCATGGTTGCGGATTCAAGGGGCGAGCACGAAAACAACGAACGCAGCGATGTATGCGTGTACGTATAGCGTCACGACTAGACATTATCCAATAATTTTGAAGTAGAATGTATTGTACGGATTGTGGACCAGCATGTAGATGCGTGATATGTGTATGATCAATGATTAAATTTGTAAGATGATGTTTCTTAGGCAGAATCAATTGGTGTTTGGAAACAAACGGTAAAAGTGATTTGTGAATCCGCCCACCAACACGCATATTATTTTTGTTATCCATGAAAGGATTAAGTCGTCGTAATTTAATTGATGGATATTTTCCATGTGAAATATTTTTTATGTCTTCGGAAAAACATGAATGTTGAACTAAATGGATAAGTCGATTTAAACAAAAATTAAACTCGGACACAGTTATGTATTTTGGATAGAAAATGTGCAGCTTCTTACATTTATTATAGAATCGGAATAACAGTGCTGTTATTCTAACAAGTTTGCCTAGAGTAGAGAATCTTGTAATATACTCACCTACCAGATCAGACGGTACTGAGGTGGAGGGGTTTGATACTATCGACAACGGTAGATTACGTTTGTCTTCAGAGACTTCTGGTAATTTCTTGGGACTTGGCCAAAAACTAGAATCTCGCGCGACCCACCAGGGCCCCTGGAGCCACATTTTATTTTGTAGAAAACTTGTAGGAAGCATTCCTCGGGAAGGTGCGTCAGCTGGATTGTCAGCAGATGGAACATGTCTCCAACTATTAGCCGGAAGCCGGGATAAGATTTCGCTAGTGCGATTGGAAACGAATGTCTTCCACTCGTGTGGTGGAGAACGAAGCCACGCTAACACGATGGATGAATCGGTCCATGCATACACCTGATCACAGTTTATGTGCTTATCATACACACTCCTAACTTTATCAATCAACTGTGATAACAAGACAGCCGCGCACAACTCAAGTCGCGGGATCGTAAGAACCGGTTTTATAGGTGCTACACGCGTTTTTGCGAGAAGAAGAAATGTTTTAACGTTATCACTATTATCGGATATACGGGCGTAAACACACGCGGCATAAGCCCGCTCAGAAGCATCGGAAAACCCGTGAATTTGAATGACATTCACGTTTGCAAAAACGAAACGTGGAATTTGAAAATTTGATAATAATGGTAACTCGTTAAGAAAATTAGACCAAGCATTTAATATATCTACAGGAGGTGACTCATCCCAGTCGACCCCTGACATCCATAATAACTGAATGAGATGTTTCGCGTAAATAGTTACAGGAGATAACCATCCCATAGGGTCATAAATTTTGGCTATTTGTGATAGTATAGACCGTTTTGTAATTTTACCCGTAGTTGCTTGAACGCTGAAAGTGAAAGTATCCGATTTAGGATTCCACTGAAGTCCCAAAACCTTTATTTGTTTGTCATTCTCCATCAGAGCGAAAGAAACGTTATCAGGCCGCTCGCCCTGACAAACTGACGTTTGTAAAGCAGCGAGTAACGCTGGCGAATTGCTCTGCCACTTCCGTAGCTCGAAACCAGCTGACGAACAAATACCTACTAACTCACGCTGTAGAACCAGTGCCTTCTTTACGTCGCCTGCTCCGGTGACGATGTCATCAACGAAAACCTGATTCTGTAGAACTTTAGAACCTAGCGAGAAGTTGGCGGCTTCGTCCTGAGCCAACTGTTGAATAGTACGAAGCGCTAAGTACGGTGATGAGCTGACACCAAAGGTGACGGTACCCAATCGATAATCAAGCAACGGTTCAGTTGGTGATTTACGCCACACAATGCGTTGAAAATCCCAATCGGATTGTTGTAATTTAATGTTTCTGTACATCTGCTTGATGTCGGCAGTGACAGCAATAGCATGGATACGAAAACCTAATAAAACGTCTACTATATCCTGGTGCAATTTTGGACCTGTTAGTAGAATATCATTAAGTGATATTCCATTTGAAGTTTTACAACTCGCGTCAAAGACGACGCGAGTGCGAGTAGTCTCACTAGATTCTTTGACCACGCAGTGGTGCGGAATGTAATAGCTAGTAGCTAACGAAGTAGGTATATCAACTGGCTCCATGTGACCGAGTTCCAAGTACTCCTGGAGGCACGCATGATACTCTAACTTAAGCTGAGGATTATGTTCTAAACGATACTCTAATTTTCTAAACCTGGAGACCGCCGTATCCCGTGATTCGCCGAGGGCGGGAGCATTAGGTTTGAAAGGAAGTGGAACAACATATCGCCCAGCTTCATCGCGAGTATGTGAATTTACGTAGATAGATTCACACAACGCTTCGTCGGGACTTAGGATTTTCTTTTCCGGAAGAGACTCCAATTCCCAGAATCGTCTCAGATTGATGCCGTCATCGTATGGTGAGCTTAAACTACTGAGACACACTTGAAGCGAAGTAGGTGTATTTTGGTTGCACGAAACATCACCCATCAATAAATAACCAAAGATACTGTTCATAGCCATCGGTGAACCGGGTGGACCCTTGATCACGTGACCTAATAGAACTTGGGATAGTATATCCGCACCTAGAATCATTTCCACTGATTGTGGAAGATAAAACTTAGGGTCAGCTAAATTTAAATTCTGTATGTGTGACCACCCCGTATAAGGCAACGTCACACCTGGCATACGTGAAATAAGATTAGGTAAAATTAATGCATCAACTGAAATTGAAGGTTGTTCCCCGTGCGTAGGAGTGATATGACACGATACTACACCCTTTGGTAAAACAGCTGAGACTTCGGACCCGCCGATACCGAACACTGGAACGTGCGCTTGCCTACGGTGCAAGCCTAACCGCTGCACACAAGCCTCGGTAATAAAAGTCGCTTGACTCCCAGTATCAATAATACACCGAACTGTGTGTTTTTGTGAGTCAACATGAACATTGATAAGTGCTGTACACAAAAGCACCGTACTCATACTAACCGACGGAGCAATGGTTTGCGAATCGTTCTTGCGACCGTGCAACGCATGATTTACCGCAGTCAATGCGGCGGCATGCGAGGTACTGGGTACCGCTGTCTCTGTCGTTTCGTTCACAGGAAATGAAATAGCATTATCACTAATCCCGACTTCATTAATAGCTGATAAACTGTGAGATGTTTCGAAATGAATTAATGAATGATGTCGTTTATGACATGAACGACAAACAAAGTTGGATTTGCATTGTTTTAAATCATGACCGACATGTAAACAATTGAAACAAACGTTTTTGTTTTGAATAAAAGAATACCTATCACGAGGAGATAAATTGAGGAATTTGGAACATTTTGTCAACGTATGTTGAGCATCACAACATAAACAATTAGATTTTAAATTATTTTGTTTGATAGACTGTAAGTCTGTTTTAATCGAACTCGATGACGTGACGTTGGCTGCGAGCGCGCGACGCGGGCTTTCGTAACCGCGCGATGACGTCGTCGCCGGAGTCCGAGAAGTACCTGCCTTTTCTAGATTATTATTTTTATTTTGTGGGTAAGAGGAGAATTCGTTTGCGGATAACTCGCGTTCTAAGAAATTTATCAATGTATTTATGTCGGGTATATCCGATGGTTTGGATAGTGATAATTCGAAACGTTTTCGAATACTTGACGGAATTTTACGTAATAAAATCGTCACTAATATGAAACTCCATTGATCTATCGGAAACTGCATCGCCTGCAATGCCTTGATGTTTTCTTGATAAACATTGAGTAAATTTCTTAGACTTTGAGTCATTCTCTCGGTACTAGGTTCAATTTCTAATATTTTTTCGAGATGTTTCGTGGCGATAGCCCGTTTGTTGTTATACCGAGAAACCAAAATATCCCACGCAACACTATAGTTTTCGTCTGTAATTGGTATCGATTTAATAAGGTTATAGGGTTCATTTTTTAATGACAGTAATAGATAACGAAACTTCTCTGTATCCGTGTAAGTATTTTTGCCGTGTACTAATGAACGAAACAAATCGTAAAATGGGGGCCAATCCGTGGTCTCCCCTGAGAAGGTAGGCATTGGAAGAATAGGTAATCTACTTGCACAATTATTATTATGAGAATTTACTGGAACATGTACCACAGAATTATTCATAGACGTACTGGACGACATTCTTCGTTTACGCTCATTATCCTCTTCTTTAAGTTTGTCTAAGTGAACACTAATTGCGTAATAACAGTCATTAAAATTGTTACGAATCTGTAGTTGTTCCTCCTTGTCGAAAGTATTGGACTTGATCAAGACTTTTTCTATTTTTGCCTGAAGTTTGAAGAACTTTCTTTGTTGCAAAGTTAACTCTTTTGAGCGTGACCTAAACTGTTGTTCGTCTGAATCTATGAACTGCAATGTACGTTGGAGATCATCAAGAATGATCTCGCGTTCGAAAATATCTTGTTGAATTAAGTCCGCCATTTTGGACGCGTACCGACGCAAAATGAACTATGAAGTTATGAAATGAAATAAGAACACTAAGAAAAATAACCCCACAACAAGCACGTCAAAATAAAATCCGGCTCGAAGGACCAAACAATTATGTGTAGAAGTTTGTGGGTGTAGATTTGAAAAACTTACCAACGAACTCCCGTCCACTGCCTCGCGCACCTCATGGGCTCGGCGTCGTGTCCAGTCGCCCTAAATCCAGCTAAAACTTCACTGCACATGTATTTCCACAGGTGTTGGTTTTTATTTCTCGTCTCTTGTTGGGGGTTGTAGCACGAAAATCACAGAAGGACCATTTCTTATTAGAAAAAAGTTTTTAGCGCGCGGAGCACGTTGTATTACGAGTTGAGCCGCATAGTTCAAGTGAAAAAGCACGCGGAAGAGCGGCGCCACTGTCGCCCTTCGTACACCAATCGGATTGCTCAGCGAATAGGCGATAAGCAAGCCGACAAGTTAATCAAATCAGACCCTTATTACTACACACAAAGGCTTGAGTACTAGTTGTGGGGTAAAAAACTATTCAAATTCCAAAAACTAAATGCCTAATACCTATCTTATAGAGAACGGTACGTAACAATGAGGATATGAGTTTCTGTGTTTGTTACGCATCATCATGAAATGTTGCATGTGACACGTTGTCAGGGGTCAGAAATATCAAAATAAAATGCGGAGTAACAATATTAATGTTTTTATTTTTAAACATTAATTTAATTAAAAAAATAAAAAGAGAATACTTTAAATTAAAATATACCTACAACGAAATTTATACAACCAATATAGTAGATTAAAAACAAGTAGATAATATTTATTATTTACAAGTTTTTATATTAATTGATTTTTGTAACAGATTATTAATTATACAGTTACCGTCAAACGAAGCATCTTTAACTTCCGTAGTTATCTTTACCTAAGCATACCCTAGTAGTTTTAATTAAATATTTTTTTTGTCTGGGGCAGTTGACGCAATTTTAGGCATATTGTTTGATTTTATATTAAATTGTGCTATCCCAAAAAGATTTTTAAGTTAGCCACTTCGTTAGTTCTCAAAATAGGGTGCTATTACGTTCTATGTGGTCAATTATGTTTGCGGCGGCATCGCATAAACATTGTTTTTTCTCCTACAGAAAATCAAAGTGCAGGTAAGTGACTTATATTAGATAGTATGTGGTATATAGTTATTAAGATGTATCACAATGATTCAATCTTATAAATTTACTATTTCTTGAATGATTGGAAAAGGTAATGATGTTTGATGTTAGGTAAAGTTACCTCGCTTTGCACGAAGGCGACTTTACCTATGACTAGGGTTGTCAAATTTAGCACGCCTAAATCTACTTTTATGTGGGAACTGTTTAGGGCTTTCGTTCAGTTATTCAGGACTTTAAATATAATAGCTATCGATTTTTTTCTATTCGTTTATGAAATATTTTGGTGTGAATGAAATACATGTGTAACAAATTTAATGACTGGCCTGTTAGTCCAGCGGTTAGTGACCCTATCTGCTAAGACGGAGGTCGTGGGTTCGATTCCCACCCAGGAAAAATCTTTGAGTGATGAGCACCATTATTTGTTCTGTGTCTGTGAGAGTTCTTTTTAATACTGTTTAACGAATATTCTTGATTATAAATACGCTTAGTATTTAATTGTTTACTGTTTTTAGGCAAAGTTTTAATGTCTTGAATAGTTTTTACTACCGTGTTTACAACCACAATAGATATTAAACTGTAAAGCATAAACAAAAGTCCCTATTACTTGGTTTCTTAATAAATAATTAATTTAAAAAAATGATAATGTTTTATTATTTTTTGACAACCCTGATGGCCTTCACCCGTTTCTATGACAATTTAGATATTCTTGTGGCAACTTTCCCTATGTATTGGTAGTGCTTGATAAACGAAGATGGTAGTTTCGAAAATAAATACATCGCTTTTTTAGCGCCGGGAATATTAGTAACTTTGCGTCGCGTGCATTTTGCGACACACGTTCAATATAAACGTAGGCTAGATAAAGTTGCCAAAAATGTGTCAATTTTACGCTGCTCATACTTTTGGTTAATATAGCGATACTATGTGAGATTTAGTAGAATTCATTGGTTCAACCAAAAGAGACACACCTTTTTTACAAAATAAATCAATAAAAACTTAAACAACTAGCTCCGTGTAAATTGCATAAAAGTAAAAAAATATAGTAATGTTGCCACGTTTGACGGTACCAAAACCAACGGCTGCCGAGCAAAATCAAATGCTGCCACCAACCAAAAGTAAGCTTTAACCTAGATTAGTAATTTGACTGGCCTGTATAAGGCTCAACAGCCTCTGGCGGCACGGCACGTTGTAGCATGCCGTGACATCCCGAATTGTGCACGCTGACCATGATAAAATTAGATCTCAAATCATTTGCGCTTTTTAAAATCCCTTATCGTGCCATGCCGCCAGTGGGTGACGGCCCTAACTTAAATTATCTTCAACAATAGTATTGGTGAAATTCTCAAGAATATAACAATGCGAATTATACAATTTCAATTAACAGTTTTATTTATTATATTTTATATTATCTTAATCACATATAAAAGTTATCCGTTGCGCCTTCACGGCCAAACCTCTAGGCAATTGTGATGAAAACTTTGGAGATAGTTTGAAGCCTGAGGAATGACATAGAAGAAGCTAGTTTATTATGATACAACATCAACGAACAACATGTCTGGCGTCCTTCCCATCAAACAATAAAAGAATAACTGTTTGAGAAACAGTGGTTGAAAATACCTTTATTTTGGTAAATAAATTAATTACAACAGTAAAATACTACACAAGGATTGTAAAACTGTGCTACTATTTATTGTGACAGTTTGCGAGAATGGATTAGGGTTGCCTGGTACAGGGTTATCATCAGTTATGGGGCAATCGGGCGCTACTATACCTAAACTTCATTTTTATTCTCACGAAAGAATAATACGGACATGCCTTTCAGGATCCCGGATCCTGGAATCGCTTGAAATTCCGCAAAAAATGTTACCTTCATAAAAAATATAGTTAGAACTCGTTGTGGAAATGAAAATTTTTCATTGAATATACTTACTCGTACTTTCAAGATGGCTGCTCTTTGTAAAACTCTCATTGTATTTTATTTTATTTTTATTTAGAAAGTCGATTCTAATGGAACTTTTAATTTACAATGAAAGTTTTTATGAGGGCTGGTTTAGTTTCATTGATATTCCATTTGTTATGAATAAAAATCATCATCATCATTTCAGCCAAAAGACGTCCACTGCTAGACATAGGCCTCCCCCAAGCTCCGCCACTTCGACCGGTTTTGTGCTTCCCGCATCCAGCGGATTCCTGCGGCCTTCACAAGGTCATCGGTCCATGAATAAAATAAAGATACTAAATCAAAATAACCACTGCCATAATTTCATTTAGTTTTTTATAGTTGTTTTTACAAAATTGTGCAATACCGGGAACCCAGGATTAGGTACTTATTTATTCAGAAAGGAATGTGCAAAATAAAATTCTATTCTATTCTATTCCACATTATCTTTCAAGGGAAGAAGTTAAGGTAGATAAGCGCCCGATTATCCGATGTCTAGTTATAATATCCGGAACAATTCAACAAAAGAAAAATCTCTCTTTAATTTAAAATACAGATTTTTTAAACACATGATAAATTGTCATGTCAAATGCTAAATTATCACCCACCCAAAGGCTGACCTTGGGCAGTGTAGCTTAACTTAGCAAAACCAACTACCAGCACCACTAGGTAAATCAAAGACGAATCGCCACGCCAACTATCGGATTTACTTGCGGCTATAGATGTTTCACATCAAAAAAATAGTATGTGTCCGGAATCCGGGACCGTAAAATATAATTACTGGGCACGGGCCACGACATAAAATTCCGGGAATTTCCCAGCCATCCACTAACCCTAGGATGGATGGATGGCTAATTGTTTCTTTTTCACGCCTTAACGTTTTAACGGATTCCAGTGAAACTTGGCACTTAAATAGACTTAGAACCGGGAGAATGAAGTGCATTATTTACTAGTGCCGTAGAACTTTCCAGCGTCCTTCAAGCGCGCCTTCTGACGGTGTCCATGGAAATCTAAAACAAAAACAATTTTGACAATCTAAATACTTACACAAGATTCTTTGTTATGACAAATTGTTAATATAACATAGACATTAAAACAAACCTTTTTTTACAGTCCATTCAACCGATTTTGACTTTTATACCGTGGGCATAAAGATGATATTAACAGCAATAAAAATGGTTACAATACCAACAAAATTGTTTACTGCAGCTGCCATTTGTCATAACACAATAGCAGCCAAAATCGGTTGAACGGACTGTAAAAAAGTTTATTTAAATATCTAATCCTATTCCAAATGGAGTATAAATGGCTATGAGACGGTTAAAAATTATTCTTCAAAATATAAGCATACACAAATAAATAATCTGTCAAACTGAAAATTGCTACCTTTGTTGAGGAGGGTTATAAAGAACTGAAGATTTATCTAATAGGTAGTAACATAATAACATTTACTGAGTCGGCCGTGCGGCGCGCGTAAAACCGAGTTGATTGAGCGCCGAGCGCGAGCGCCTTTCATATGTCTATTAGGTAGTAGATATAATTTTAATCAATTTTGTTATAGATCGGGGCACGTAAGTTGATACGATAGCGGTCATCCACGCAGGTGACAATTATAGATAAAAGTGTTAGATGTAAACTCCGCAGTTGCCCGTACTAAAAAATCTTAAGGAAAATCGTGAATTCGTCGTATTTAAATGTATTTTTAACACGCTTTTATAAGCGTCATAAGTATGTTAGTATGTGCTTATGTAACGGAAACTTTAAACATGATTTTGACCCTCTTCAAAACGTCGGATTAACTCGAAATTTGGCATACTTTTTCAAAGACCGATAAGAATACAATAGTTTTATAAATTTGTGCCATTATCCTTGCCGAGGTTAACAGAAAAGCAAAAAAAAACACCGGCCAAGGGCAAGCCGAACTCGCGCACGAAGAGTTCCGTACCATTATTGGCAAAAAAATCTCGTTTCTTGTATGGGAGCCCCCTTAAATAATTTGTTTTATTTTAATTTAATTATTTATTTTTAAAGTGAATAAATAACTAAATATTCTGTGAATATTTCAAGCGTCTGCCTGTTACCGTTATCAATATCGCGCAAAAACACGTTTGTTGTATGGGAGCTCCCATACAACAAACGTGATTTTTTGCTGGTTAAATTACCCTTAAATATTTATTTTATTCTGTTTTCAAGTATTTGTTGTTATAGCGGAAAATGAAAATTTCAACTCTCTAACTATCACGGTTCATGAGATAGTCTGGTGACAGTCGGACGGACAGACGGAATGCGGAGTCTTAGTAATAGGGTTCCGTTTTACCCTTTGGGTGCGTAACCCTAAAACCTGTCGTCGAAAACTACGCTGACATACGTCACAAAATTCGAAACACCCTAAAAAATAAAAAATAAATAATAGTCTAAAAAAACTAAAAAACACGCTTCCATAGAAAACATTTTTTTTACAAAAAAAAAAATAATGGAAGGAAGCGTTTTCAGGTATTTTCTAATTGAAATCAAGCACCCCACGCTTTTCCATTATTTTCTACTTTTTAGTTTGGTTTTCTATGGAAGTGTGTTTTTTTAACTATTATTTTTATGCAGTGAAAATGAAGTGAAGTAATTTATTTAAACGCAAGTTGAACGGCAAATCAAATTTTATAAAAATAATCTCGAATTTACTTTCTATTTCACGAACGACCTTGGCGTGAGAAATGAGCGTTCGGTATTATTAATTTTATTACATTTGACAGAAACAAATTTCAAAGATTTGAAAACTTTCTGTGCGGAGCGTGCGCGGGCGGCGAGAGGCGGGGTGCGCCTGCATCGCTGTTTTATTTTATTGTCTTCTCACAGATCAGCCTATGAGGTTGTCAGCTGCTTAACTAGACTTGCCTGTGGCAACTCCGGTCTGTGGCTGTTAATAAATTAAGACCTCCAGCCAGGGCTTAAAAAACTTAAAACTAGAGCGAGTACTCGCTAAGGGCACACCCTGTGGGGTACGGACTTCGGCTTAGGGCATCGCTGGTAGAAGGCAGCAAGGGAGGGGCTGGATCGGAATGAATCCTACATCGCTGTGCGTTGCTATCACAGATATATTTAGACATAGGTAGATAACGCAAGTGCGCAAGTGCTCGCGTGCCCGGCTTAAGCTTAACTTTTTCAGTCACACTTTTACATTAAGAATATTTTGACATTCTTTATGTTAGTTTTAGCATCATTAACAACTAAAATATTACAGAAAGTAGGAAAATAATCTAGGTGTTAAGGCTTTAGAGCAGGGGTCGGCAACACGCGGCCTGCGGGCCGTGTGCGGCCCGCGGACGTCTTTCTTGCGGCCCGTGAATTTAGTAAATAAGTAAGAATATCAAAATAGATACATGAACGAACCGTTATCGACCGTATAGTGTGGATCCAGCCTTAAGAACGTGCTTCGCTCTGCCCGCGAACGAACAAATATTGTTTAGTGCAGTACCTATTGAAAAGATTTTGATCTCAGAAAAGAAATCAAATTTTTATGAATTAAAAAGGCAAATCTATTCCAGAGCTCAATGATTAATAGACCTTGGATTTTTGACAGATGTAACTCATGAATTAAATACGCAGAATTTAAGGCTTCAAGGTAAAATAGAAATAATCTCTGATATGCACACAGACGTAAAGGTATTCCAAATCAAAATCAAACTCTTTATAAAACATTTTGATGAAGAAGAGTTGGATCATTTTCCGAATTGTAAGAAGACTGTCGAGGAAGCTGGAATTAATTATCATTGGAAAAGTGATAAAATGAAAGATATTTTAATACAACTGCAAACTCAACTCAGCGACAGATTTGGTGATTTTGAAAAAGTTTCAAGCAAACGAAAAAGAGCTCAATTGCTAAAATCTTCATATTTTAGCAATTGAGCTCTTTTTCGTGTGATATTGAAGTACCGAGTCATTAACAAATTAACGTGATTGGTCTCTAATCTAATGATGCTCTCAAAAGCTCTTTTTATGAAATCAATGATCTTGATGGCAGATTGCCATCTGATTTTGACGAATTGAAAAGGTTAGCTCGCAGCTCATTACAATTTTTGGTAGCACTTATTTATGCGAACAAAGTTTTTCAATTGTCAATTATATAAAAAAAAAAATTCTCGTCTCACATTTGAGAGCCATTCTACGAATTGCAACTACAAATATGACAGCTAACATACTAGAAATAGCCCCCCAAATGCAACCTCAAACATCACATTGAAATTTGTATGAAACAATTACTTGTTAGTAGTTACTTTGTAGTTTCCATTTATATTTTTCTAGCTATAAAGCTAACTAATGTAAGTATTACGTGTACGAATTAAATTGCGTAAGTTTTAACTGAATAGCATTTTCATTTTTTCTATGGGATACATGTAGGTATCTTATACATGTAGGCTTCTAGGATTAAATAATATCACTAGTGTGGCCCGCCTTTAGTTTATTTTGCCACTATGTGGCCCTTGCCTGCCAAAAGGTTGCCGACCGCTGCTTTAGAGGAATGAGGTTTAGAGACCCTAACCACCGTGACTATTGACACAAACAAAACTTTGTTGAATTGTGTATAATACTAGCTTCTGCCCGCGACTTCGTCCGCGTCAAATTTTTACTCCCCTGACCCTTCCCGTAGCATCGAATTGCCTGCCAGTTTCCATCCATATTTCGTTACTGCTCCACTCCTTTTGATCTTAGCTTGAGGTTATATAGCTTATAGCCTTCCGCAGTAAATAGGCTACCCAACACAAAAAGATTTTTACAATTCGGACCAGTAGTTCCTGAGATTAGCGCGTTCAACTAAACAAACAAACAAACTCTTCAGCTTAATAGTATTATAATAATAATATAGTACATGTATAGATTTATAAATATTTTATGTCATAATTAACTTTTCCACTGACAAAATGATGAAAATTACTTTTTATGAAAATCTAAAAACAAGTTTTTCCTTTTGCATTGCCATACGGTCGCACTGGAGTTATTTATTGAATTATTTATTGTTACATGTGCAGCATTTTTCCGGCGTACTAAGCTAGACAAACGGAGGTCATCATCGGAATCAAAGTTGTTAAAATCGGTTACTTGAAATTCTCCAATCAAATCACCTAACACCAGCAAATGCTGAAGTTCTGTATCTTCGTCATCCTTGTCGTTAAAATACTCTCGCTACCTAAAGGAATGCCTAAACAAGTATCCTGTGATTTTTTATCTGTAAGGCGCTTGTGGCTAAGTAACAACAGCCGCACGGGTCGATCGTTCAGGTTAACCTGCGCTTGCCGCGGTTGGTCCGTGGATGGGTGACCATCTACATACAAAGACCCTTCCGTGCCTCGGAAAGCACGTAAAGCCGTTGGTCTCGGCTGTCTTTCGACTGTGACGGGCTTCTACCCGAAAGTCTGACAACCAGTCTTACCGAGAGGTATCGTATTACCGTGGGTTGTGGAGGTCAGATAGGCAGTCGTTCCATGTAAAATACTGGTACTCAGCTGCATCCGGTTAGACTGGAAGCCGACCCCAACGTAGTTGTGAAAAGGCTAGGCAGATGATGAGCCGACGCGAAATGTTACGAATACGATAAGACACTTATCGTTACATGCATAAGTTTCATTAAGGTTATGACCAGAAACCCGCAACAGTCATGGTGTCATTAACAACAATATTTTGTCGTTATGAATACACAACGAAAACACAAAAATAACTTTTATGTGAACACGTATACATAGGCTGCACTAAAAGTATCGGGAATGGAATATTTCCACTTTAAGGTTTTAAAAATCGAATACCATTTATTATTATTATATTATTTAAAAAAAGATTCTCGATCTTGTCACAAGGTTTTGTCAAACTTGTTTAGTCGTTGAGAAAATGGAATTGACTCGAGAAAATTCAAGAGCGATGATTTGTTATGACTTTCGAAGTGCTTTAACACAAAAACAGTGTGTTGACTGGATGATTTCTGCATTTGGTGATGAAGGCCCATCCAAAACCACAATTTATCGCTGGTTTGCTGAATTTCAACGTGGACGTGTCAAGCACAGTGATGATCCCCGTCAAGGTCGTCTAAAAACTGCAGTCTCCCAAGAAAACGTTGATGCTGTGCGTAAGCTGATTGAGGAAGATCGACATGTGACATACCGCGAAATTCAGGCAACTTTAGACATTCGCATGAGTCAAATACAAATAATCTTGCATGAACAATTAGGTGTAATAAAGTTGTTTTCCCGATGGATACCGCATTCGCTCTGTGAAGAGCAAAAAGCGGCTCGCGTTACTTGGTGCGACAGAACTCTCGAAAGATTCCACGCAGGGTCTTCAAATGCTGTATACAACATCGTATCAAGTGACGAATCCTGGATGTATGCGTACGACCCCGAAACAAAAAACCAGTCACGAGTTTGAGTGTTCGAAAATGAGTTAACCTCTAAGTCCCTGAGAAACCACATTTGGTATCGACACAATGGTTTTTTAATTGTGTCTGTAATTACGGTAATTGACTGGTTAAAGCCAACAAAAATTGTTCGTTCACGGAGTGTTGCAAAAAAAATGGTGGCCACGTTTGTGTCCAAAACCGGCCATGTTGCGACTATTCCTCTTGAGGGACAAAGAACGGTTAATGCAGAATGGTATGCTAGCATTTGTTTGCCACAGATCGTTTCTGAACTCCGTAAAGAGAACCACAACCGCCGCATCATCCATCACGACAATGCGAGTTCTCACACCGCGCACAGAACAAGAGAGTTTTTAGAGCAAGAAAACATAGAATTATTAGACCATCCGCCGTACAGCCCAGACCTAAGCCCTAATGATTTCTATACTTTCCCTAAAATAAAGAATAAATTGCGTGGTCAGAGATTTTCATCACGTTTTTTTATTATTTCTTATGTGAATGAAAAGGTTATAAGATTGTTTAGGTCTGGGCCCTGAGTTTGTCCTGATAAAATCATTACAATCATAGTATATGTTTAAATACCTACCAAAATCGGGAGATCAACCACTTTCCTTGCCAATTTCAGTCCGTTAGTCGCGCGTTGGCGCTCTTAGACGGCGGACTTATATCAGTGCTTTCCGTGCGATCACGTGACCAAACGCAAAGTAACTAATAAAACACGAAATATAAACTATGAACCTTATTTGTGTCTACTTAAGGTTCAAATTATTTTGTTGGCGAGTTTACACACGGTCCACAGTGTCCCGCCGCGCAGACCGCCTGAGACCCCTTTGATAAATGCCGCCACATGCACCGCGAATTGTTGTGATGTGATTACAATGTTTCTATTTTATTTATTTGACAACTGATTTTCGCGGAGGGAACGACGTCTGGTTTTTGGAACGAAGTTCCTTATGGCGCGTTGCGAAAGGGGGCTAGACGGAATAAAGAGAAAAAGTTGTAACGACACTTTTTAACCGACTTAAAAAAAGGAGGAGGTTTCTCAATTCGACTGTATTTATTTTGTTTTGGAACGAAGTTTTTTGAATGGAGAGAGAGAGAGCAAGAGAGGGAGAGAGAGGGAGAGGGAGAGAGGGGGAGAGGGAGAGAGGGGGAGAGAGAGTGAGATAGAGGGAGAGAGAGAGATAGAGAGAGGGGAAGTGAGAGCGGGAGAGAGAGAGAGGGAGAGAGAGAGGTGGAGAGAGAGGGGAAAAGAGAGAGATAGATAGAGCGAGAGAGAGAGAGAGAGAATGAGAGAGGGAGAGTAAAGGGGAGGGGTAGTTTTGCGTAAAAGAGTGACAAACATCCATCCATACATCCATACTCACAAACATTCGCATTTATAATATTAATCCAGGTTATAAACTATCTGCGTGCTGAATTTTATCCAAATGCGTACAGTAGTTTTTGCGTGAAAGAATAACAAACATCAATCCATACATCCATACTCACAAACATTCGAATTTATAATATTAGTCCAGGTTATAAACTATCTGCGTGCTGAATTTCATCCAAATGCGTACAGTAGTTTTTGCGTGAAAGAATAACAAACATCTATCCATACATTCATACTCACAAACTGTCGCATTCATAATATAAGTCCAGGTTTTAAACTATCTGCGTGCTAAATTTCATCCAAATCAGTTCAGTAGTTCATGCGTGAAAGAGTAACAAACATCCATCCATCCATGCATACTCACAAAAATTCGCATTTATAATATTAGTCCAGGTTATAAACTATCTGCGTGCTGAATTTCATCCAAATGCGTACAGTAGTTTTTGCGTGACAGAGTAACAAACATCCATCCATATATTCATACTCACAAACTATCGCATTTATAATATTAGTCCAGGTTATAAACTATCTGCGTGCTGAATTTCATCCAAATCCGTTCATTAGTTTTTGCGTGAAAGAGTAACTAACCTCCATCCATACTCACAAACTTTCGCATTTATAATATTAGTCCAGGTTATAAACTATGTGCAAGCTAAATTTCATCCAAATACGGTTAGTAGTTTTTGCGTGAAAGAATAACAAACATCCATCCATGCATCCATACTCACAAACTGTCGCATTTATAATATTAGTCCAGGTTATAAACTATCTGCATGCCAAATTTCATCCAAATCCGTTCAGTAGTTTTTACGTGAAAGAGTAACAAACATCAGTCCATAAATCTATGGTCACGAACTTTAAAATTTATAATATTAGTAGGATACACTAGATAGAATTAGCTGCTGTATACAAATGTTCCAACGAGGATTCAATCAAGAAGTATGCAAAATAGTTTTAGAAATAAATAAATATATTTGTTCTTGTATTATCTTTTCTTCTGTGGTTTCTAATACTGTGGACATACTGATGTCGCTACACTTTGACCTGTCTGTGCTACGCCCGCCGCGGCGCGGCGCCGCGCCACCTGAACTTTTGGCGCGCTGACGTATTCGACAAGAAGGACGCGTGGGTGGCGCCCCGCGGATTTCCCCGCACCTCCCCCCTCAAATCTGTATGAGTGTTGAAGCACTTCGCGTTAACACAAAAAACACAAAATGCCTAATTGCGCTATGATCAATCGTAAAAACAGTACACAAGCGAGCAGAAAAAATAAAGTAAACGTTTCCTTCCATCGATACGTAATAATTTATAATTACGATACCCCTTGGTAAGACTGGTTGTCAGACTTTCGGGCTTCTGACGTCCCGTAACGAGTATCTAAGATTTACGGAAGACAGCCGGGACCAGCGGCTTAACGTGCTTTCCGAGGCACGGACGGGTCTTGGTATGTAAAGATGGTTACCCACCCACGGACCAACTGCGGCAAGCGTAGTTTTACCTGAACCACGGATATCGAGATATCTATGACCTGAACGATCGACCCGTGCGGCTGTTACTTAGCTACAAGCTCTTACACCCATAGCAATACAAAATTTTTAACAAAACTTAGGCTCTCGAAAATAAGTTGCATGTTCGCAATAGATTGCGGCTTTTACTTGGAGAGGTTCATAGAAAGTTATGTGTTAGCAAGTGATGAATATCGAAATACCTAATCGATACTATCTTTTTCTTTAATCGCCTCGGTTTCGTAGTACTGGCGCTTTTATCATTCTTCTGCAACTAGTGCTGTTCATCCTACGACTAACACCAATCGATTCGATATTTTATACTTTTTATTTATTGATTGCCTCATGCGAAACAGTCGCACTTGCGACTACTAGACCAATCTAGTAGTTTCGCATGAGGTCTTGGGTTCGATTCCCGGGTCTGGCAAAGCTATAAGGTTTTTCCATTAGGAATGTTCCCACTAGCTGCCCAGTCTGGAATCGTGCCCGGTTGATGACAATAGGGTCCCCCCTCGTTATATGGGACTTAAACATAACTAGCAAAGTGTGTGAGTACACCTCTGCCTAATCCATCGAGAAATACAGGTGTTATGTCATGTTATTATGAATGGTGTGCAATTGGAGACGCCTATGACTATGATGTTATTATTTTTACAACGTAATCAATAGTTTTAACGTATTGTGTTTTTCGTTTTAGAATTCCACATGATAGTAATTTAAAAGAAATATATATATTGCAGCGACGGGAAATAAAGATTGGTTCCCAAAAAACTTATCATAATTTGTTCGATACATTTTGAGGAAGCAAGCTTTATCGTTTTGATTTTCCGATCACTAAATAGTGCTTGTGACGTAATAGTAGGTAGTCAAAAAATGGCGAATCTGTCGTTGCTCTGATAAGCGCGGCCCCAGAGGGGTAGGGTTGCCTAGCGTCGAGATAAAGCCGGACGCAAAGTTGTGTAAATAGATAAATTAGATGGTGTCCTGCCAATCAGTCTTTTTGTTAGGATTTTACTAATTCATTAAAATATAAGAAGATTTATTTTTAAATAAACGTTATTTTAATTTGTTTTTGTTTCGCGTAGTTACTTCTAACTACTATTGCATTTACTGAAATTATTTTTTTAATGAATATTAAATGATCAATAATAAAGACGATGGAATAATTCAATTTTACTGTTGTTTCATAAGACTTTACGAAGATTTCAAAAACCTTGTCATAATTGAAAAAAAAAAGAAAGGAAATGAATATAAAACGTGGAGTGATTTTTAAGGTATTTTTTTTATTGATCAGGCACCCCACGTTTTTTTTTCCCATTATTTTCTACTTTTTAGTTTGGTTTTCTATGGAAGCGTGTTTTTTAAACTATTATTCATTTTCTATTTTTTAGGGTGTATGCACAAATCTATGAAATTATTGCATTGTCATTGGTCTTTGACAGGTGTGCAAAGTTTGAACGAAATCTGGTCGTTTAAAGTGGGTCAAAATCGCGCTATAAGGAGTCTGTTACAAACAAACATACAAGTGAAGCTAATATAAAGCGTTTTAAAAAAAATTCGTCATCTAGAACTAGAAAAATAAAAATGTCCGTCTTTTTCACTCAAATGTCCGGCTAAACCGGCTAGTTTAGCCGGACATTTGGACAGATCAGACGGTCTTAAAATTGAAAAGCCCGACAGACAGACCAGTCGATCTGTTCGGCTTTTCGGTTTTAAGACCTGCAAACCCTACTTGCGGGCCACCTTATATCGTATGCACTTCGATTTAGACTCGTAAATGCGTTTTGGCGCATTCAAGGTCATAGTTCAACAACTTACGTGCCGCGAATTATAAAGACTTTTTAAGAACACCATATTTTATGTAAATGATAAATAAGTTAAGGTGATAAGTGTCAAGCTACACCATGGACTTACCCTGTACGAAGTTGAGGTTACTCGTATGCTCAGTAACGTCAGCAGCCGTCGTGTCTCTCGCGTAGAGTTATGGGTGATGGTATGGGGATTGGTGATGGGTTTTTGAGCTAGACACCGCTTTCTTGTCACCGCCGAACCCAGAAGTAAACGGTTTTTTCTAGAACGAAACAAATAGCTATAGTTTATTTGCACATTATTACTCAATTACTTTAAGGCAAAGATGTATTAATTAACACTTCAATTCCCTACAATAATAGCTAACTTATAATCATTAAATTATTTATTTACACACAAACAGAGGAAACACAGGTTTACACTCAATGGGATAGCGCGGGTTGAACTAAACTGTCCCGAGTGGTCGTTGAATGAACGAACGGTTTTAAATAAACTGTATATCTGGCGTCAACTGTTAAGGCTGATTTACACAGGGTCAGTAACTGACTACAAATTCGAGGCAAGTCAGTGCTGACCCGAAAAAAACCCTGTGTAAACTGATTTGAAGTCAGTACAGTGGCTTGAAGTCAGCGCTGACTTGAATATTCGGACACGAATATTTTAAAGTCAGTTGGCGCCCCCCGCCACCCGCACACCCCCGCGCCAGCCAAATAAACCCCGTGTAAACAGACAAGTCAGTACGTGGTTAGTCACTGCCGCTGCGTTGTAGAGTGACCACGTTTTTTTCGCTGGCGATAAAAATGACGCGTAAGCTTAGCGAAGACGAAACCTTAAAATTGGTGCAATTATATGGCGAAAACGAGTGCCTTTGGGATATTAAATCCCTAAATTACCGCAATAAAGAAATGCGGTCAACAGCGTTGCAAAATATGGCTCAACAAATGCAAATCGAAGGGCAAACTTCTACTGACGTAAAAAATAAAATTAAAGTCATAAGGGCTACATATTATTTAGAGCTCGACAAGATACAAAAATCCACCAGATCTGGCGCTGGTGGGAACGTATATGTCCCAAAAGTCAAGTGGTTTCAAGAACTGGACGGCTTTATAAGAAATGCTATTGTAAAAAGGAAAACAGTGGTAAGTATTTATTGTAACTTATTTATTTTATTTCCATCCTAAGTACCTATACAAAATTAATTAATTCTATCCAATTGCCATGGCACACTTCCAGCAGTCATAAAGAAGTTCCTATATAGGTCTCTTTTTTCTTTAGCAGTCATGCAATGGTTGCCTCTTTGTTGTTCTGAAATGCTTGGTAGTGGATTTATTTCCGATCTCCATGTTCCTTCTATTATTTGTCCATCATTGTCCTCTCTGTCTACACAAGTAGATGTTATGTAGGAACTTGATCCCATGTATGTAACTAGATCCCACGACACAGGGAATCCTAGTGTGGGATCTAGGGAACCACTGTAACTAATTATTAAGACAATAAAAAATACTATTACTATTACTATTACTATTACTATTACTTGAACGCTTTCGCAACCAATTATGCAGGGCACAGGCTGCACAGACAATGGCATCAACTGTGTCCACATGGGTTGGAATTGCTTTTTCGAACACTCGGAATCTAGAAACCAGTATACCAAAAGCATTTTCACTTATGCGCCTTGCACGCGACAACCTGTAGTTAAAGACTTTTTCGGCAGTACTTAGCTGCGTACCTGGATAGGGTTTTAGTAAATAATTCTTCAGTGGAAATGCTGCATCACCAACTATTACTCAATCCATCATATCATATTAAAGCAATCCATCTTCCAACCGACGATATAATGAGGAATTTTTGAAAACACCTCCATCAGAGGCGTTTCCATTCGCTCCAACGTCTATATATGAAAAACAATAGTCGTGGTCTATAAGTGCTAACAATACTGTACTATTGGTTTTTTTATAATGATAAAATTCACTTCCACTATTTGGAGGAGCTTTAATTATAATATGCTTCCCATCGATTGCTCCATAACATGAAGGGAAATTCCACTTGGTATTGAAACCGTCTTCAATAATTTTCCATTCTTCCTCTCGTTCTGGAATCTGTAAACAAAAAAAAATATTACAACCTAAATACGTATTATCATCAACTAATGATTTATTAAACATTACATTTTATTCTCATTAACAGAATAACTCAGGAACCAGCAACGATGACGCTGAGTTGGGTGAAGCTGAGGGTGTTGGTGACGGAGCTGAAAATGTATCAAGATCTACTGAAAATAATGATAATTCTACTGAAACGCCAACTCAAGCCATCCAGACGCCAGTTTGAAATTCTGTGACAGCTCCCAATCAATCTGGGCCTCAGCGATCAAAACGCTCCAAAATATCTCAGATGGCCGCCATGATAAAGGACTTAAAAAGTGTGTCAAATGAAGTTAATATGTCACCATCTGAAGAAGAGTCTGACGCTGATATTTTCGGTAAACATGTGGCGGCTCAACTAAAAAAACTGTCTGAAGAACAATCTGTTATTGCACAAGAAGAAATCCAAAAAATATTATCCAAAGCTAGATTGGCTGCTATACAACAAAAGAAGTATACAGAAAATGCACACTCTTCATCCTCTAACTATTTTATCCCTAGTCCGGCAGCAACTACAACAAGCAGCACAAGTAGCATGGGATTTTACTCCCTGGAGCCCAACCCAATGACTGCATCAAGCGACAACACCATAACATTTTACCCGCCAGAGGTTGCCGAGCCTGCAACTAGCAACAGCTCTTTAGGATTTCATCCTTCCGATCGATCAACGAACCCCACATTTGTAAACCCCAGGCAGGTTATTATTACACCCTCAGGTTTGAATTACAGCACCACGATCAACGAAGAAGCTGAAAGTGAAAATAACACTGCTGTTGACACGATTATGCGTGCCTATGAAAATTCTTAATACTATTTTGATGTTGTATTTCTTAATTTTCTAATAATTTAATAATAAAAATTTTCTTACCTTAATATGTGTTTTTAGTGCCGTATATATTGCCCAGCACACTTCTGGTATTAGTTGAGAAATTGCTGGTTTTGAGACACGATAAAAGTGACTAAAGAACCGATAGTTCATTCCTGAAGCCAAAAATGTCAGCGTTATTTCCAGTTTAATTTTGGCTGGTAAAGCATCTCTCATGAATGTATCATGTCGTTGAATAGAGCTCGATATCATTGACAGCAATTCGTCAAAATTCTGTGGTGACATCCTCATAGCCAGTTTGTACTCCGCAGGATCTTCAAATCGCAACTGCTTCAGCAACAAAGCAGAGCCACCAGTTTCGTTTCTTTCGTCAATCCATTTTCTTACCCATTGTCGTTTCTATTAACTCATTCAACAGCAAAATTGTTATTTTTTTCAACAAATAATTAAATCGTCGTTTCAGTTGTTTTCGCGAATTCATTTTTCCCACTGACTTCACACACGTGTGCTCACCGTGAGAAACGCACCACTACTACTTACTTCATGTAAACAGTTAAAGTCAGTCGCGGCGCCGACATTGGCGCTGCGACTGACTTGTCTACTGACCCTGTGTAAATCAGCCATTAGAGTAGTTTACAGTCCACAGTTACCATCCGTTTAACTAGTAAGAATCTTTTCAGGATTAACTACGAGATGCCAGACAAAAAAAGACAAAAAACAGTCCACAGATTTATCTGTTTATAAACCAGTTTATTCATCAACAATGTCAACAGGTAGGTAGGTAGGTATGTAGGTAGTTAAGGGTAGGTAAGTTTTGAGTGCGGCGACGCACAATGACACGAGCCAAGGTCAACACGTACTCCTCGCTCAGTGAACGCTAAGTCAAAATAGACTATATTCCAATGCAATAGAACACTAAATACACAATCTTTATTTCTGTGGTGAATATATATTTTTAAATTTTGTTTACGATGTTATGACATCCACGAAAAATATTGTTTATCATAGAGGCTGCCGGTCCTAAGCCTGGAATAATGAAGTGCATTAAATTCTATTCGCTAGTATGTAAAATTCGTTAATCACTTAAATGACGACGACAAAACTAGTTCGCGGTTCTTTTAACTATGTAAATGTCTGGTTTATGGTCAACGATAAACAGTCTCGTTTCGTCGACGGATACAACGTCAACAACAATAAAAACAATAGTTTATCGAATTCTGTTGACTTAATTATAACTCTGAATTTAGGCTTAGACGGTTACTCTACTTGGAACAGCGCGCAGCTTTAGACTTACAGTATCGTGAAAACATTATGAAAGATCACAAAGAATATCTAGAAAATTCTTTAGAAAAATACCAATTTCAAAATGTAATTACAAAAATGTTTACTCATCGTTATGCTCGTCTGGCGACAAATATCTATAACCCAGTCATCCGATCGATCCACTGCAATCCACTCAAAATAAGCGCTATGTTGCGCCCGCGTTCTATTCGTGTCAAGTGAGCCGCCATTTTTTACTGAACACAGCATGATTACACACACAGCACTACGCCACAAAATTCGACGACTGACTGACGGCTGACGTAACCGAACGATGTGGTGAGTGAACTTCGGTTAAAATCGTGAACGATCGGTAACACTCGGAGCGACTGCGGACGTATAATGTTATGCCACATACACACACATGCATTCATGTGCAACTATTGGCCAGTTTTAGATGTATATATTCTTCAGTGTATACAAGATTATTTTTAGTATATGCGAAACCTGAATATAGTTTGTTCAGAATCAGTAACTGAATCGATTCCAATAATTTTTACACCATGTTATATTTTGTACCAAAAATATTTAATTACGCTTCCAAGTCGCGGGCCTTAGTGTTTTGTTTCGATTTTAAAATTATCATGTCTTTCTCGTATTCAAACGTCCATTACACGGAGATGGTACGTACACTAGCTGTTTGTGGTGATCTGCATATGTTTTTGCGTGGACAACCAGGTAACTTATCAAGCTTATAATTTTGTGATTATTAATGATACAGTTTTGAATTTTTTTTCATAGATTCTTTACATAAAAATACTAGACCCGTGTTTCGGGTTTCGCATAAACAAAAATTAATGTTGTATACATTGAAGACTCCACCAATCACACCAGGTGTAGTTTCTTTCTAACACTATAGTGCGCGTTGTAGTTATAGTTATGTATAGAGTATAGCCTGACGTGCTGGCGTCTGTACATTACAGGTCTTTGACCTATCTTATTGCCATCATATAAAATTATTCATATAAAAACATTTGCGTCTTTGACCTAACCTATAGCCTTGATACAAAATTATTCATATAAAAACATTTGGCTGAAGATAGTTTTTGTTCCGTTAAATATGCCGTCAGCCGTTAGAAAGATTTTTTCCCGTTTTCAACGTATCCAAATCCGCTAGATATGACGGGAAATCCGCAAGTTGGCAACGCTGCGCCGGACAAACTCGTGGACTGCGAGTATCGCGCGACTTACGTTAACTTTGTAGTGGAGGGAGACCTACCGGTGACACTAAACGACATGCGGCGCGAGACGGCTCGCGACACTCATTTGGCTACTATAAAGCATTATATATTAAACGGCTGGCCAAGGACAGTTAATGACGCAGGCTTAAAACCATTTTACAATTGTCGTACACAGTTATCTTACGAAAAGGATATCTTAATGCGTGGACATAAAGTCGTTATTCCCTCATCTTTGCAAGAAAAAGTATGTAGGGAACTACATAGTTCGCATTTCGGGATAGTGAAGATGAAGGCAGAGGCTCGCAAGCGGCTGTGGTTTCCTGGCGTAGACGCGGCGCTGGAGCGCGTAGCGGGTGCTTGTGGGGTGTGCTGTGCATTGCGCCCCGCGCCCCCCCACGCTCCACTCGCGCCATGGCTATTGCCGCCACATCTAGACACGCGGTAGCGTGTCAAGCCAAGTTCAAGTAACAGAACTGGCGAGCAGCACCGTGTGTAATATTACACGAACCATTTGGAGCCACTTTTGACCCCCTCATAACTCAAAAACTATTTGACATAAACGTTTCAAATTTAGCTCATATAATGTGACTTGTGAGATACATATGTGCTCCAAATTTTATAAACACATCTCAATCGGTAATTTAGATATTAAAGTCCAAAAATCGTCATTTTTATCACTGACTGACCTATAGATCAAAACTCTAACCCAGTTCCAGATGACCTAGAAATTTCAAATTTGGCAGGCAGATAGGAAATTAGGTGAATACAAAGGAATAAATGAGAAACTTGTAAATTTTTATCATTTTATTATAATTTTTCACTTAATTGATTCTATTAGGAAAACTTATAACAAAAACCATTTGGTATTAATTTTGTTATAAATAAGTACCTACTAATAATTTATGTACAAAAAGTAATGATATCCCACCAAAAACATAAATGTAAAATGAGAGCCAAGTTCAGTATATGCCTTGGCTGTTGACTTCAACGACAAAAGAAGTGAGATCTAAATGGGTGCCAAGTTTAATGGTCTGTCCTGAAATTTATTTATAACTACATAAAATATAATTTCTACTTATAACTTAGGATAATATATTGTAGCTAAACGTCTGACTTGGCTAGTTTTCATATACGAATTATATTATAGCCTTCGCAAGTTCTAAACCTGTTACTTGTCGGTTCTTATTCCGAAAATTTGGCTTGATGGTAGAAACTAGCCATCGAACATAATAATTTGTGTATGAGAACTAGCCAAGTCAGACTTTTGGCTACAATATATTATCCTAAGTTATAAGAAGAAATTATATTTTATGTAGTTATAAATAAATTTCAGGACAGACCATTAAACTTGGCACCCATTTAGATCTCACTTCTTTTGTCGTTGAAGTCAACAGCCAAGGCATATACTGAACTTGGCTCTCATTTTACATTCATGTTTTTGGTGGGATATAGATTTCTTGGGCCCGTTCCACGATTACATGTTTTTAATTATTGTAGACGCATACAGTAAATGGGTGGAATGTTATGATATGTCCTCGACTTATAATTCAAAGGTTTGGGGTTCCACACACGTTGGTGAGTGACAACGGTACATCTTTTACATCATTAGAATTTAGGGAGTTTTGTAAACTTAACGGTATCGAGCATGTCCTATCACCAGTATATCACCCGGCCAGTAATGGTCAAGCCGAGAGTTTCGTGAAAATTGTAAAAAAAGGGTTAAAGGGTATAATTTTAGAAGGTTGTAATAAAAAAACAATCCAAGGGAAAATAGCAAAATTATTATTCGACTACAGGAACTCTAAAAATAGTACCACTGATAAAACACCCGCGGAGATAGTATTCGGGCGAGCGTTGCGCTCGCGGCTAGATCTGTTAAACCCAACCGCGCCGTCACCATCGTCCACAGACCTAACTCAAACAGTCGCGCGCAATCAGTCCTTACAGGCTAAAAATTACAAAGGAAAACACAGAAAAGACTTCGCAGAAAACGAGAAAGTATGGATAACCAAAAACACAAATAATAAAAAACACAGTTGGATACAAGAAATAATAAGAAAAAAAATCGGCAATATAATGTACGTGGTATACGTGCCACATGTGGGATGCGTAGTCACCAGACATATCGACCAAATAAGGAGAAGACTACACTCATCATCATCAACCGACGAACAGGACTGGGACCCAGACGTGGTACCCGATTTAGCAACGCTTGTCGTCAATCACCCTGAGCCAATCACACAGCCAGGGGAGGGAGGAGGGTTGGTAGTGGACCCCGATCGGGGAACTACAGCGACTCCACCGCGCGTCACGGTAACTCGCAGGCGGCAGGAAATTAGTCCAGCCTTTTCGACACCAACGGCGACTCAGTACGTCAGTGATGATGATGATGATGATGACGACGAACAATCAGCAACGACATAGGTTAAGTGTAGTTTTAGACATACCTAAATAGGATAAGAGTATTGCCAAGCATACCGACCCGGACGACGTGCCAGATTTCGTGGCGAAGGAGCTGGGTAAGCTGCCTCCCGTCACATTCGATCACGTAGATGTAACACGGCTGCTAAAGGACATCACTACGTTGAAAGTGGAGATGACCAAAATGCAGTCCCGAATGAAGGTTACGGAAAAAACAAATACTGAACTACGAGCGGAAATAGCATTATTGCGCAAAGTGGGTTCAGTAATTGGGTCACCTGAGGCCTCTAAGGTGAACTCACGTCGAGCGGCGCAAAATGCATCTATCGGCAGTATTGCATCGGCGAACGCAAGTGCGTCACCAGCTGATAATGCTGACCAAGCACCGCCCGCCGACGCCGTCGCCCGCGCCACAACACCGGCTGCGGAAACGTCACACGTAGGTACGTCGACCCCTAAGCGTGCCTACGCTGCTATTGTCACCACCGGCGAATCAGGTGTGTCGCAGCCTAAGCGACCAACTGTAATAGGGGAAAAACAGAAGAAGGGTGCCCAACCTGCCCTGGCTGCGGTCCGTAGCTCCTTGCCGAGAACGGGCCAAGTTGATGAAGAGGGTTTCACGAAAGTGGAAAGAAAGAAGAAGAAGCCCTGTTCACGAAACCAGTATGGTACCGCTCCGAGTGGACCCAACATGCTGCTGCGCCCTGCTGTGTCTACGACGCAGCTGTACATTTCACGCCTGCACTACTCCACGACGATTGCGGAAGTAGTGCAGTATTTGAAAGTGAAGACCAACTGGACTCTGAGGGTCGAAAGGTTGGAGTCGCGCCACAACATCAACTTTAAGTCGTTCGTGGTACGAGTTCCAACCGACCATCTACAGACCTACTTGAGAGAGGACTTTTGGCCGAAAGGTGTCGTGTTTCGACGCTTCCGAGGACGGTTACGCGACACCACGCAGCGGAACACGACGCCGTCTTCATTACGTGTTTAGAGACAGTTTTAGTTTAGTTTAGTTTTATAGAATATGTATTAGTTTATAGTTATTGATTTTATATTATTTATGTATTGTTTTTATGGGCCTTAGTAGCCTGAAATAAAGGATTGTATTGTATTGTATTGTATAAGGGGAAGGGATGTTATGTATGTGTGTAGTACTATGTAGGCGAGCGGGCTGCGCCCCATTCTTCCCCGCACCGGGTGCTAATGTATAAGGATTAAACCAGTGTGCAACAGGCTAGCGCCGAGCGATTGACGAGCGTCACCGTCCTTCCGCATATACCTACTTTCATATCTAACAGAACCGCATTAAGATTTTTACACTAGATAGAAAAAAAAACAATTAATTTTGGGGTTCCCCATACTTAGAACTGAAACTCAAATTAATTTTTTTCATCAAACCTATACGTGTGCGGTATTTGTGAATAGATCTTCAAAAATAGTATTAAGGTTTCTATTAACATTTTTAGGGTTCCGTTGCCAAATGGCAAAAAACGGAACCCTTCTATAACCCCCTAATCCCCCCCCCCTAATCCCTTCTAATCTATGATTCGTCATGTCTGTCTGTCTGTCCGTCCGTATGTCACAGCAACTTTTCTCCGAAACTATAAGAGCTATGCTGTTGAAACTTGGTAAGAAGATGTATTCTGTGAACAGCATTAAGATTTTTACACTAAAATAGAAAAAAAACAATAAATTTTGGGGTGCCCCATACTTAGAACTGAAATGCAAAAAAAAATTTTTCATCAAACCTATACGTGTGGGGTATCTATGAATAGGTCTTCAAAAATGGTATTGAGGTTTCTGAAATATTTTTTTTCTAAACTGAATAGTTTGCGCGACAGACACTTCCAAAGTGGTAAAATGTGTGTCGTTCCCCGCCCCCCCCCCCCCCCCCCCCCCCGAACTTCTAAAATAAGAGAATGATAAATCTAAAAAAAATATATGACGTACAAACGTATAAACTTCCACCGAAAATTGGTTTGAACGAGATCCAGTAAGTAGTTTTTTTTAATACGTCATAAATCGTAAACCGCAATTTACTTTTAATTCAATCAACTCAAATATAAAAATAAAAAAAAAACATTTAATTTCATAAACGTAAACCTTATGCATAAACCGAGGATACCTACAGGTTTGTACGGAACTCTCGGTGCGCGAGTCCGACTCGCACTTGGCCGGTTTTTTTTTCTAAACTTAATAGTTTACGCGAGAGACACCTCGGTGCGCGAGTCCGACTCGTACTTGGCCGGTTTTTTGATGTTTTGTGAAAATCTTTAAATGCGGTTCACAGAATACATCTACTTACTAAGTTTCAACTGCATAGTTCTTATAATTTTGGAAAAAAGTGGCTGTGACATACGGACGGACAGACAGACAGACATGACTAGAATATGGGTGAAAACCACACAGAAATAGAAGTATACTTACCCTCAGGTTAAATCCTGGTTGCACACACTGCTATAATATAAAAATAAAACCTGTAAACCTGTTGATTATGAAATAAATGAATGTTGATGTTGTTGTTGTTGTTGAAATCAGTAATTTACTCAAAAGTATCACCCACAACCGATACCTGTTGTAGACTCTAAGTGACTTTTGTCCCTTTTTCTCTTATACCGTTGAACGTTAGTGTTTATAATCGACTATTGTATTTAGATAGTTTAAAACTGATTTTTGAGGAATATCGTTTAATTACACGAGTGTATCCCATCCACCCCGGTTGTCCCGTCCCGTTAACGGGGTGGTTGGGAAAAATTGTTGCATCGACCCCGGTAGTGACGACCCGGTCGTTTAACGGGGTGGATGGCACAGATTTAGTCTCATCTACCCCGGTGTGTTTTTAATGAAGCGGACAGCATAGACTGAGTAGCATACGCCCCGGTAGTGTTTAAAGAGATTTTTCATTTTCTTACACATTTTGTATGTCAGCTAGAAAACGCTTTATCTCTTTGAAGTACCAGGTAGCCATAACTCTGTAGGAGCTCATCTAACCCGTTGTGTCAGCTAGGACACGCCTTATGCCTTCGAAGTACCAGGGTCTCATAACTGGGTAGGAGCTTGCTAAACATAGGAGTGTCAGCTAGAAAACGCTATATATGCCTTCGAAGTACCAGGTTAACATAACTTGGCAGGAGCTTACCAAACAAAGAAATGTCAGCTAGAAAACGCTTTATGCCTTCAAAGTACGAGGTTGTCAAACTTGGTAGGTTTATTACAACATTTATTGATTCTGAGGCGGTACGAAGTTCGCTGGATCAGCTAGTTATTTGTACTAGTGATCGCCCATTGGTCGAAATTCGACCGTACTTCATTTGAATAGAAATACATTATTAAATGAAAAAATATAGATAATAATAAATATAAAAAATAATATGGTTATATTTGACATTCAGTAACACTATAGACAAATTGTTGACGCTGTACTACTGTGGAGAGGGTTCGCTGGCGGGATGGTGATGGCCAGGACCAGGACGTAGGTGTAATGAGTAAAGAATACTTCTTCAGGACTCTCTTCTTTATTTTCTTAATACTTCTTAACTGCTTGACATGGAATGAATTATCACAGAAAGCTCTGTTTTTATAGAATTTTCCCTATTCTTTTAATAAATTATGACAGTTCAAAATGTCATAATTATAACCAGCCTGTACAATCTATGACCACCCTGTACAATCGTGAGGCATATAACCTCTACAGTTTGCACACGACACTAAGTTTTGTATGGGAAACTTACTAATGCCATACTTGACACTCCCCATAAAACCACAAAAAATATTTCTTATAAATCTAAACTAAATTCCAATCGTCGCTAATACAAATAATATTAAAGACAAAAATATTTTCAATATAATCATAGATTTTAAAAATGAAATAGGTTATATATATCTATAAAATTAATTTATGACATATGGTTATACTTGACATTCAGTCAGACTATAGACACAAAATCAGGCTTACCAACTTAGGGGTTTTCCCAAAAGGGGGTAAATAAGAGGATTGAGATTTTTTAGGGGCGTTCCATTTTTAGGGGTACCTACTCTTAGGGATTTTTTGCCATCTTACATTTCTCATTTTGTTTTTGATTACAATAAAAGTATTAGCGACTTCTAGTACGGTTCCTTGATACTAAGAATGCAGAGTGAATGATTAACAAATGTCGCGTAATTAATATAGACAAATATTACTACTGTGTGCCGGTCTATGATTATTGATTACTGAACATTCGTTGGTTATTTTTATTATAATTTTTAGCGGATTTTTTTAGTAATTGTGGCAATTTTAGGCGTTTTTAAATTAAGCTTTAGGGGTAAATATTTCTGGGTGTTGGTAACACTGCACAAAATAATAAAGACAGATTTGGACCATAAACAAAAGAATATCTATGCATGTGTGTATTAGATACACGGTAATGAACAGTAGTGTGTGTAACGTGTTATTTATTGAAAATAATGTATTTTAACGAATAATTAAAAAAAAATATATAAATATTAGCATATATTTAAAAAAAAATATAAAAATATTAGCATTCGTCACTTCTTCTCTGTATAAACTATAAGTGTGCGAAATTTCATACTCCTCCGTCCGCCCAATTTTCGTAAAAAGGGATCCAAAGTTTTCGCTTCACGTATTAATATATAGATAAAAATAAATATGAAGTGTAATTTTATAATATTTAATATTCTCGTAAATGTTATATTACTATTTTTTATTGAATTTTTATTACATTTTTTTTTATTAACAATGAATTTTACCATCTAAAATTAGAGACTAACATGTTCATCACTAGTAAGCACTAAGAAACAAATACTGGAAGATAAGTACATACTTTCTACTAATGGTACACCTATAAATAATTCATTTGATTTATTATAATCACAGTTTCGTTTCATAACTTTCATTCACTCTCCATTGGTCAGTCTTCATTTAAAAATCATTATTATCTATCTATACTATATAGATACTATAATATTATATAATACTAGCTTCTGCCCGCGACTTCGTCCGCGTCATATTTTTGCTCCCCTGACCCTTCCCGTCGCATCGATTTGCCTGCTAGTTTTCGTCCATTTTTCGTTGCTGCTCGCTTCTTTTGAGTTATAGTGAGTCAACCTTAAAAGATAGACATATGCTCTTGCGGACTTTTTGTGAGAACTTTTTAAAAGGAACAATTCCGTCTTACATGATTTTTGCGTTACTTTAACCGTTTACGCAGCGCACGCAACGGAAACTCTCAAAAGGAATACATTTTCCCCGTTTTTGCAACATTTTTCATTACTGCTCCGCTCCTTTTAGTTGTAGCGTGATGTTATATAGCCTATAGCCTCCCTCAATAAATAGGCTACCCAACACAAAAAGAATTTTTCAATTCGAACCAGTAGTTCCTGAGATTAGCGCGTTCAATCAAACAAACAAACAAACTCTTCAGCTTTATAATATTATATACTAGCTTCTGCCCGCGACTTCGTCCGCGTCAAATTTTTGCTCCCCTGGCCCTTCCCGTCGCATTAATTTGCCTGCTAGTTTTCGTCCATTTTTCGTTGCTGCTCGCTCCTTTTGAGTTATAGTGAGTCAACCTTAAAAGATAGACATATGCTCTCGCGGACTTTTTTTTAGAACTTTTTAAAAGGAACAATTCCGTCTTACATGATTTTTGCGTTACTTTAACCGTTTACGCAGCGCACGCAACGGAAACTCTCAAAAGGAATAAATTTTCTCCGTTTTTGCAACATTTTTCATTACTGCTCCGCTCCTCTTAGTTGTAGCGTGATGTTATATAGCCTATAGCCTCCCTCAATAAATAGGCTACCCAACACAAAAAGAATTTTTCAATTCGAACCAGTAGTTCCTGAGATTAGCGCGTTCAATCAAACAAACAAACTCTTCAGCTTTATAATCTATATACTAACATACTATATATTATATTATAAATTATAAAAAATCTTTTTGTACTATATATTATAAAAATTCTTTTTGTGTTGAGTAGCCTATTTATCGAGAAAGGCTATAGGCTATATAACATCACGCTACAACCAAGGGGAGCGGAGCAGTAATGAAAAATGTTGCAAAAACGGGGAAAACCGCATGGGTAGGCGATTCGACGCGACGCACAGTGGAACGAATGTATGGGAGCGGTTGGACGTAGACATGTCCGAAAAATAAGAGTAAAATTATGACAAACTAATGATGCCATCTTATTCGATTACTTAATGCCTTCATAAATTGTGGTGATGAATTTCTTCATAACTCCCATATTTCGGGAGTAATTTGAGAAAATGTGAAATTTTACTATGAAAATGAGTGTATCGAGCTCTCTCCCTCCTGATTCCGGGCTTGTTTCAAGTAGCGGTCTCTAATATCGTAATGCTATTACTAAGAGCTATATTTAATACTAAGACACATAGTGCGCCAAATGTGCACTTTCTGGGATAAAAGGAAATGAAAATTTAAAAAAAAAACGTTTTTTCCCCATTTGTATTTACTTTAAACCGCAGACAGACTTATTAAGAGGTCTATAAATATATTATATATATACAGAAATATATATTAACAAAAATATTCACAAGAACTGATGAGAGTATGACTTTTAAGTAAGTTGATAATAAATTACCTAGTTTCATTAAAAGTACAATAAATAATTAAGATGTAAGCTCTAATTTACTAAGTTACACATTTTAAAACAATAACATCATTTAATTATCTTCGTCATCATCATCATCATCAATTAATTCAAATTCAGAATCGATGTCCGCTAAATCATTTATGTTAACAAATTCGATATCACTTTTCTCAGAATCCGTAAGCTCATAAAATTCCTTAAAAGAAGATTTTTTTACAAACTTATTTCCTTTTGGACGGATACTTGTAACAAGTGGATCAGAAGACAGTAAAAGATTGTGCATAATATCTTCATTGCATGAGATACTGCTATGCTTTCGAGAATGCCCCTCTCTATATTTTCTAAAATCTTTATTTCTAGCCTCAGATGCCTCTTCGGATAGAAAACCAATGGGCACAATTGACATGTTCTGAACTATGTCTGGCCCATGCATTAAAATTTTATGAAGTGAAGAAGGCATATAATACCATGGGTATAACTCCACGTAAAGCTTAGCAGTATCAAAGCAGAACTCTCGGAATTTAGTTACGTTGATCTTCTCTCCTGATGAAATACACTGCAAGATCACACAGATTTTTCTTAAAAGCATAGCATCTATTCCGGTCAGTTCAGCAGATTTAGTGTAGTTTTCAAAAAATCTCCTTGCCGAGTTGCCATTGTTGGTGGATCCACTGCCTTGTTTCACAACATCGAGAAGTAAGCCCGTTTCTCTTCTTACAGCCTCTTGAACTCTTTTCTTCCTGTCATCAACTTGCCTTTTTGCTATATCACCCCTTACTTGCCATGATTTTATGTCTAATTTGTAGGAAATGTGTAATAAGCATTCCATTGAGCGAATCCAAGCGTGAAGGGTGCTTAAGCTATATTTATACATGTCCTCGTTTGCGTGTTTATCTTTGATTAACTCTAAATTATTCATTTCTTTAGGACAAGCCTTGCATATGTCACACACTGAAGCTGCTGTATTGGATATAATGGAATGAATTTTACCATCAATCATTGTCAACAGCAGTTGGTGTTTGACACTAATTCCATCAGTGATGGTGGATGGAGTTAAGGCTTCAATCTCTGCTTCGATTTCAGCCATCTCTCTCTGCACATTTTCTTTGGTTTCCTTTATAAACTTAAACAATATTGGCCGGCAAAATGAAGTGGAAGATGGTCGCTCGTTTTCCCAAATTGTTACACCTTTTGAGACGAGCCGCAGTGGTACAAGACTAATCATAAAATTACTAGCAAGATCGATTTGCTCATCTTCACTCGTCCTTTGATGATAAATGCTTTGGCTAGATGATCCGTCAAAACCCCATTTGCTGGTCAATACGAGCTGTTGATTGGGATCAACAGGGGTTTCTAACGACCTAATAAGTCTTCTTGAGGTTAAATCCATCAAGGCTTGTAATTTGATTTTTGCAGAGCTCTCTGTAACTGTGAGATCTTCTTTGGCCGGATAGCACTTAATTTTTTCTTTAACCAACATGTAGTAACTCGGGTATTGAAGAGCTCCTTCTTGAGTGTTGAAATCCCGAAGAGTGTTATAGCGCCATTTCGATAAGTTCATCGATACATAAAGAGCCAATGCCTTCAAAGGGGATATTTCCCGTACCTGAATTGATTTACCTTCAATGAAGGCTTTGATTTTTGAGGCCTCTTCTGGATTCTCCGTCAAGTATTTCATAACATAAGCTGTATCGCTTTGTCCTGCCTTTTGAAGCGCCCTTTCGGCCGAAAACATAATTTCAGCGCTGCTACTGCTGCATGAAAGACTATCTTCAGTGCGTCTTCTTTTTTGCCGGTTACTAAGGTCCTCAAAAGATTTACGAGGACTAGGATGTGTACAAGTTGAAGCATCAGATTTAGCAGGAGAAATTATGGGCTCGATGACGTCACTTATATTTTCTGTAGAAGGTTCCATATTTTCATTCTGTAATTCCGGCCATTGAATTGCAGCCTGTAGCCAAATCTCATGTTTCTTCCGAAACTTATCTGTGCTTCTTCCAGACTGTGTCCATTTTGCATAAATGCGGTAGCAAAATCGACGACACCAGTCTTTTAAACTTGTTTCAGCACTTTCACATAACTGAACACAACTGTTATCTTTTAAAACACTGAACAAATAGTTAAAGTCGCGTAAATCTTTATGTGCGCGTGCGCATAAAGCAACGTGAATATCAAGATTTGTATTAAAATTTGGAAAATACATTGCGAGATTAGCTTGGATACAACGAGGTGTAAATCAACACTGATTTTAAAGTTACTAATAGTGACCTATTTATATAAAATCCAGGTATCCCAGGTATCCTTTGTTAAATATTGCAAGGTAATTAGTTATTGTGATAATTAGTAAATGATGCATGCTAAATTAGTGTATTAAGAGCCATTTAGTAATTAAATAATAGCAATGTTCTTATCAGTAATCATTCGTGCATCAGTTTTATATGTAAACCTTAAGTCCCTAATTATATATCCTAATAAGCTTATATCTTCTCTAATTGGCTGCTCAGAAATGTTATTGTAATAAGGTAAACCTTTAGAAAAACGGTTTTAATCAACAAAATAAACAAAAAATAAAAAAATTGTGTTATAAAATAAACATCACTCTTTATCCCAGAAAGTGCACATTTGGCGCACTATGTGTCTTAGTATTAAATATAGCTCTTAGTATTAGCATTATGATATTAGAGACCGCTACTTGAAACAAGTCCGGAATCAGGAGGGAGAGAGCTCGATACACTCATTTTCATAGTAAAATTTCACATTTTCTCAAATTACTCCCGAAATATGGGAGTTATGAAGAAATTCATCACCACAAGTTATGAAGGCATTAAGTAATCGAATAAGATGGCATCATTAGTTTGGCATAATTTTACTCTTTTTTTTCGGACATGTCTACGTCCAACCGCTCCCATACATTCGTTCCACTGTGCGACGGGAAAGGTCGGCGGAAAAAGAAATTTAACGCGGACGAAGTCGCGGGCAGAAGCTAGTTAAAAATAATGCGATCCGTAGTAGTTCGATCATTAAGTAAAACCACTAATATCATATCATTTCCAGGAAATGTAATATTGTTATTTGCCATCCATACATTCAAATTGTTTTTAACCCCCGACGCAAAAAGAGGGGTGTTATAAGTTTGACGTGTCTGTCTGTCTGTCTGTCTGTGTGTCTGTCTGTCTGTGGCATCATAGCTCCCGAACGGATGATGCGATTTCAATAAAAAAAATATGTATTAAAGGTGACTTATCTGCAAGTGTTCTTAGACATGTTTGATGAAAATCGGTTGAGCCGTTTAAAAGTTGTGGGGGGGAAAGTGGGGAAGAGTAACCGAATGTCAGCAAATATACTCGAGTGGGGTCTCAAATGAAAGCGCACTGAAAGAGGATATTGATGAATTAATCGAAAGTGTTCTTAGCTTCGTTTGATTCTACATTATATTAAGTATATACCTATAAAAAGTACAAAATAAAAAATTAAATTTAAAAAACCCCCGACACAAAAACCTAATTTCCCTTTAAAAAGTAAAAAATAATAAAAAATAACTCAATCTTAAAGTACCTAAGAATGTATTAATAATTAAAAAAAAAAACGTCACGTTGGGGGACCGCTCCGCGAGTGCAGACGTCGTTGACTGCTTAGTTAGGTAATAAGACTATTGGTAATTAAATTGTTAGGTTTGAAGCGGTCCCCCAACGCGGCGTATTTTTTTTTAAATTATTAATACATTCTTAGGTACTTTAAGATTGAGTTATTTTTTATTATTTTTTACTATTTTTTACTTTTTAAAGGGAAATTAGGTTTTTGTGTCGGGGGTTTTTTAAATTTTAAATTTAATTTTTGTTGAATGGAGTTGTACATACATTCAGTAGCGCTCAAAAGTATTTTGACAACAATAAATTACTAAAAATAAAGACAAAATAAAGACTAAGTATATTGAATTGAATTAAATTATTTATTAATACAAACAAAACACACACAAACAAAAACAAACTGGAACACTTTGATATTAAGAATTACTAAAGAATAAGACATATTAAATTTTTCTCTGATTGTTGTGGTTCAAAGGTTTTTTGACAGTGTTAAAAAATTTTATTTACAACTTATTTTTTAATATTTTTAACACTTAATAATCAATATTAAGCAGCATATCCATTGACTTTTAAGACAGCTTCGCATCGTTTCGGCATTGAGTCTACTAATTTTTGTAAATTATTGATGGGGATTTTGCTCCATTCCTGGTGTACGCTGCCAGGCTAGGCCTCACAATACGATTTCAAGTGCGCAGTGGAAGTGTGCTAACCGTGGGGCTCTAGAGACAAGAGTGGCGAGCGAAACTAGTCCGCCGTACGCGGAGCAGACAATATATAAGAGAACAACTCACCTACCATACAACAAAACAACTTACCTCATGGTTGAAGGACACTGCTCTGGTTCCTACCTGGAGTTATGCATGTAAGTGAGTGTATATGTATCGTGTTGTGACGTTACGAGTATTCTTCAGGTTGGAATCCGCTGCAACAAGGCTTGAGGCAATCACAGCATGCGGTCTTCAAATCACTCATTCACAATAGCGTCACTAACACATCGGGTCATGACAGATTGTCCACAAAACGACCGGTTCTCAGGGGTAAGGGATTACTTTACAAAAAGATCGCGAGACTCAAACGGCGACGAAGCTCCCCCTTAAGAACTTCAGTTTTAACAAACGTAACCCGTAATATTACGTCAAGATAGGGGTTATTACAATTAATACAATTGGATCACGACTAATTGTCACAAACGGATCGATTTAAAAGGATTAATATCAACAAACGCGTCGCGGGCGTCCCAATAGCGCGACGGGGCTTCTTAGCGGCAAATTCACAAGAGAGAGTGCTGTCAAGTGTCAACGTCAAACTGACAAGTCAGTTCTCACTCTGTTACACGTTTAGAAACGTAGGCGCATAAAGTAATAAACGGTACCGAACATCTACCCCCCCCGGACGGGCCTTCCCGTCCGCTAATCACTTGGCAATCCCGACAAGGTTGCGTTTTATCAGTCCACCTGACGCGCTGCTGGAGGATGTGCAAATACTCCAAGCTCCAACGCTTCCAAAACTCTGAGCGAGCTGCTGCACCAACTGAAACCGCGATAGCCAATTTTGGCTCACATCGACAAAAGGGTGCTCCGGCAGGGCGACAAGTGGCTGTCAAATCAAAAAATGGCCCGGGGTCAGGGCCTCCAAGACGTTCAGGTCCGAAGACAGCGGGCACAATGGACGCGAGTTCAACACAGCTTCAATGCGGCAAAATACCGTAGCTAACTCCTTAAAGGTGAGAACGGTGTCTCCCAACAATCTGCGCCAGAGTCCCTAACCGCCTTCACCGCGGCCTCAAAATAACCCCCCAATGGGGGCAGGCTGGCGGGTCAAACAACAAAACAACCAAACAACAACAACAACCAAACAACAACAACAACAACAATTTAACCAAATGGCCCTCCTTAGGCAACGAAAGGGGGTGACGGACCCCATAAGGAAGGCTAGAGTGACTCAACCGTCAACAACCAAACAACAAAAGACCCGTATCGTCCAAAAGGGGTTCAACTTACTAACGGCTCCCGACAATATCCAAAACTCTCGCTGCAGAATGGCCAACAGCGCATTGCAACCGGCATACGAGTTCTTAATGTGACGATCAGTCACCAACAATTCAACAACAAAAAACAACAACTCAACAATTTGTCGAGGGAGCCAAATCGACTCAACAAACTCAGGGTCCTTTGTTCCAACAACGAGCACCTTGAGCCCGGGCAAAGGACCCGACATCAAGACTGGCGATCGAGGCCAATCATCCTCGGGGTGAGTCAGCCAGTCTGGACCCCACCATAGGGGGTAAGCAAACAAGCGGGGTGCCATGCACCCACGTGAGGCCACGGCGCCTGGGTTCAAATCTCCAAGCACGTGCCTCCAAATCAAATGCGTTTCAAAATTTTGAATCTGGGACACTCGGTACGCAACAAAGACCTCCAAAGAGTGGACGGACGTCTTCAACCAACACAAAACAATTTGACTGTCCGTCCAGGCGTAAGAAACCCGAATGTCCACAGTTCCACCCAAAGTGTGAGCAACGTGGTTCAATAGACGCACAAGACGCGCCGCCCCTGACAATTCAACTTAGGGATGGTCAGTGCCGTCCGGAGGGGGGGGGGGGGGGCACCTTGCTCTTGGCCAAGACCAGTGACAAATTCACCTGGCCTGTGCGCAGACGGTGCGCAGACAAACAACAGCTGCATAACCGTGCGAAGACGCATCACAAACAAGGGTAGCAGTGTAGCTCCCAGGGGGGAGGATAGCGCGGGGTAACACGACCTCGTTGACTGCAGGGAGTGCGGATACAAATTGGAGCCAATCTTCCAACAGGGTTTCCCGAATTGGCTCGTCCCAGCCAAGTCCCGCAGTCCAAAGGCGCTCAAGAAAACAATTTTGCCCAAAACAATACAAACAAAACAACAAAACAATAGACAAAAGACTACCCTGGACTCCCATGTCCATAATGACACGGACCACAACAGAGTCCCCCGTGGGCCCCCAGACCTGACCGATGCCATTGGCAACAAAACCGTGTCGATCTGAGGGGTACCTTAGCGGGGCAGGCGCCAATGTCCTAACAATGCCTGGGCGGCGACCGATCGCCGCACACCCAGGCTCCGCACCCAAGCTCAAGTCCGTCGCGACGAGGATGGAGGCCAAACTCCTCGTCCGCGCGGTGTCCCGAGCCACGCGCCATCGCTGGATGGGCATATCCCACCGGAGGCCTGAGTGGCGGGGGGCGTGACTCCAACCGGGGACGTTCCGCCAAAGGAGGGGAGGGAAGGCGGTGCTGGTCTGGCCAGCGGTGCCTAGCAACAATTGCGTAATCGCCTTTACGCGGGGAGACCAAATGGCGGTCGCGCGGCTAGCGATCAACTTGCGCGGGGGGTGGAGTGCGGCGCTCAAAATTGCGGGCCTCTCCCCGGTTCTGAACCGTTGAGGCAGAAGCCCGGTGACCAACTCCATGGTACCCCCCCGTACGCGAACCTTCATCAGAGGCTGGTCTGCCAGCGTGGTTCGCGTTAGCGCACAATATGTCCAAATGGGACCCCCTACAAATTCTACAAGGGCGGGGGTTGGGGCAGTCCCGATGGAAGTGAGCCCCCAAACAAGAGAAGCACATGCGGCGTGCATGGGCAATTCGGCGGCGGGCACTCACGTGCAATTTCAAAAAAGGCCGCGCAAGTTGCCATGCCATGCCCCGTGTCCCTACAAACTCACAACCAGGACGACTCTGGGTGCCAGCAAAACGAGCGGCGGGGCGATCATCAACAGGCCCGCGAGCCCTAGTCCGTCCCTGGTCTCGTGGCCGGGTAGACGGCTGGCATGACTCAGTGGCAACGCCAGAGTTGTCCACAAACCGACACTCATCCTCCAAAAATTGGACGAGGTCACCAAATGGGGGGAGATGTGTGACACTATCCCCACCATACTATTGCTCGAAACGAGCCCTCAAATCGGCAGGAAGCCGTTGCAGCACAACATGCACCAAAGGGTAAGACCATTGGTCCACCGGCAAGTCCAATCGCATTAAAGCGTTGGTCGCTACCACCAACGGGTTCAACAGGTCAGTACGCAATGCTGACAAACTAGTAATGACCGGTAACCCCAAAATCAATTCAATATTAACGTCAGCCAAACAACGTTTATTTTGGTACCGCTGGGTGAGTAGTCCCAAAGCGGTAGGGTAGGCTGAGTCAGTCAACGACAGATGCTGTACCAAGGCTCGGGCCTCACCTTCCAGGACAGACAACAAATAGGCCAACTTTAGGGCGGGTCTGAGGTCCGAGCGTGCATCAACCAAACTTGCAAACAGGTTTTGGAAACCGTACCAGTAGTCCCAGCGACCGTCAAGTGTGGCAGTTCCAAAGCAGGCAATCTACTCAATAGTCCGGGACCTGAAACAACCGAGGTCTCCGGCTTGACCTGGACAGGTGTCCGGCACTGCAATATTTCCATTTGTATGCCATTGCACAAACAAAACCATTCAAATAAACAAAACAATTAAATTATCAAATAACAAAGTTCAATCAATAAATAACAAGAAAATCCAACGCAAACAATCAAATAAAATAAACCAAGCAACAATCAAACTAGCAAACTGACTAATCAGCAACTCAAGAAATAACAATATATTGGTTTCAATTAAAAAAACTTTGATTTTAATCCAAAACCAATATCAACGTTCAAAAAATTATATTTCACATTCAATTCAAAATTCAAATTCAAATCCAATTCCAAATGTTAAGTTCACAAACCACTTTGTTAATGGTACAACAATAATGAACCTTTATTCCAATTTAAAACAATGGTAATACTCAAAAATGCCAATTTCAAATATTAATTTTCAAACAACCATATCAATGGCACAAAACTCAACATTTTAATGTCTTCCTGACATTCAACAGAGGTCAGACACAAACAAGGGGTTGTAACATAGCCCAATTCATTCAACTCTATTAGCATATGCAACCGGCTGACCCCGTCAACATGAGTTACTCGACTCAATAAATTCAAACAAATTATTTCAAATAACAATTAATTATAGTTATCAAATATTTACAGCGTATTACTACTTCCCTTATAGAGACTGCCAAGTAATTAGCCTACTGTAAATTACCAATTTGGTGGTTTTGTAGGTTAGAACCACGCTCTGCTACCAAAAATGTACGCTGCCAGGCTAGGCCTCACAATACGATTTCAAGTGCGCAGTGGAAGTGTGCTAACCGTGGGGCTCTAGAGACAAGAGTGGCGAGCGAAACTAGTCCGCCGTACGCGGAGCAGACAATATATAAGAGAACAACTCACCTACCATACAACAAAACAACTTACCTCATGGTTGAAGGACACTGCTCTGGTTCCTACCTGGAGTTATGCATGTAAGTGAGTGTATATGTATCGTGTTGTGACGTTACGAGTATTCTTCAGGTTGGAATCCGCTGCAACAAGGCTTGAGGCAATCACAGCATGCGGTCTTCAAATCACTCATTCACAATAGCGTCACTAACACATCGGGTCATGACAGATTGTCCACAAAACGACCGGTTCTCAGGGGTAAGGGATTACTTTACAAAAAGATCGCGAGACTCAAACGGCGACGAAGCTCCCCCTTAAGAACTTCAGTTTTAACAAACGTAACCCGTAATATTACGTCAAGATAGGGGTTATTACAATTAATACAATTGGATCACGACTAATTGTCACAAACGGATCGATTTAAAAGGATTAATATCAACAAACGCGTCGCGGGCGTCCCAATAGCGCGACGGGGCTTCTTAGCGGCAAATTCACAAGAGAGAGTGCTGTCAAGTGTCAACGTCAAACTGACAAGTCAGTTCTCACTCTGTTACACGTTTAGAAACGTAGGCGCATAAAGTAATAAACGGTACCGAACACCTGGCATAGTGCTTCATATAAAGCCTTCTTATTTGAATAATTCCGACATCTCACGCGACAATCCAGCTGCTCCCAGAGATGTTCTATCGGGTTTCAATCACCACTTTGGCTTGGCCACTTCAATAGTTTGATTTTCTTGAGATCTATGAAGTTACTAACATGCTTAGATTTGTGTTTCGGGTCATTATCTTCTTGGAAGTACCAACCAGGAGGCATATTATCTCTAGTGTACGGTAGCATTTGCTTCTCTAATATCTCAGCATACTTAAAACGATCCATAGTCATAACATTACCACCTCCATGCTTCACCGTGGGTATTTGGTATCGAACATACTTCATTTTTTTTTTATTTGTCGGACGGCGAACATATCTTATTCCATCAGATGACACCAAATTAAACTTACTTTTATCACTCCACAATACCTTGGACCATTCTGAACTCGTCCAGGATCTATGCCGTTTTGCAAATGCGAGCCGCAGCTTCCTGTTCTTTTCAGAAATCAAAGGTTTCCGCCGAATCAGAGGCCGGACGTCGTCCATGTAGTTCTAAGTCTTTTAGCCGAGGTTTCACAGTTGAAACATGTACTTTCACGTTATAGTACTCTTGCAGTTAATTTTTTTTTTGCACAGCCGATTTTCGCACATCACTCGTCAGTAACTTTTTTACTAAATGGTTTTCATGGGGAGTCGTTTTTTGGGGACGGCCACTTCGAGGCTTATTTTCTACTGTCTTACGTTTAGTATAAACCTTATTCCACGCACTGACTAGCTGCCGAGACACATTAAAGTTTCGAGCAACTTCTGCTTGCGTCTTTCCACTTTTCAAAGCAGTTATCACAGCATTTTTAAAATCACTTGAATATTGTTTTGTCTTAGACATGTTAAATAGATAATAACGATATTATGAAAATAAAACAATACTAGCTAGGGCTAACTCTGTCAGCGAATAATGAGAACACAATATTTGTCAAAATACTTTTGAGCTGAATATGAACACGTTTCTAAGAATACAATATGTAACAAAAACCCTGTCCGATCCAATAAAGGCGTAATCCTCGTTCAACATACGTACTAGAAAAAATGATATATAAATGTATCTAAAAAAAAAAAACAAAAGGTAATTGATTTTTTATTTTGATAATCCATGCGAAATATAACAGTGAATATGGGAAATTTTCATAAGTTAACAACACTCCACCCGCCGGCAAAATCTTGTTATTTTTACCTATTTTTATTTCAAAGATCCACCGCCCTATAGTACCGCGTTGTAGGCACTCGTTCGACTCTTTGATGTTGCCGACTGGTTGCCTATCGGCGCGCTACTTGTTGGCCAATTGCCAGTCTTTCGTGTAGATAGCTTTTGATCGGACGTCTGTACGTATCACGTGCCGCTATCGTTTCGCGAACAATTTCGTATTCCAATCAGCCTTTCCACTGGATTTTTATTTATGGGGTCATGTTAAACAAATTGTTTATAAAAGAGAGTGCGATTCGGAAATCGAAGTCAGAGATCGAATTGTGGCAGCTTTCGACTCACTTAAATCGGACACAAATGCGCTGCAAAGAGTAAGTGCAAATTTAGTGAAAAGGTGTCGAATGTGTATCAGTGTTGGAGGTGGACTTGTGGAGCACGATCGCCGAAGTATGCAATAACAAAAGAACTGAAACCTGCAGTCAGTAAGTACATTGCCCAAAGGACATCATATTAAAAAAAGCCCTTATCAGGGCTACATTTAATTCAATAAATTGTTTCTTGATAAACATGATTAAATCTCCGGATCACTATGCCTACAAAAAAATATCAGCTGATACCTACGCGTAGGCATAAGGTTTGACGTAGCGTAATTTTCTTTCGTTATAAGTTTGTTTGGCGGCACGCGACAAAGCAGGTTCATGACAAAGGATCATACAAACCGCGGCTTCTTTGACACAAAACTGTACGTAGTAACACGTGAACTTTGTCGAGCGATCAGTGTTGCCTTTGATTCGTTTTCATTTTTTATTTTTATTTAATTATATTCACAAGGGAAAAATAATAATCTCAAATCCATTAATTGGTTACGTAATAATGTACGCAGTACGATGCCGAATAATACCCTTAAGGATCGGACAGGGTTTTTGTTACATGCTGTATACGGAAAGTAAACAAACAAGTTACAACTTGTTTTCATTAATAATTGCAGGCTCTTTGGAAGGATTAGTGTAGAATAAAATTTGTTTACCTAGGGGTACGCGACATTGAAATATTAACGGAAATATGTTTGTCAAAATATTTTTGAGCGCTACTGTAAGTAAAGAAGAAGCTTATCGGAATCAACCCAGTGTAATCGTTTACAGAACGTAAACGATTACACTGGGTTGATTCCGATAAGCTTTGAACTTGTTGCCATATAATTTCATATTAAGAGGGGTCACCGGAGTACATGCAGTGCCTTGAAAATTTCCACAATGTTAGGTTTTTTATTACTCTAGCTTTATCCGCGTCACCGCGTGGATTTCGGTGTGATGATAACACATTTCGCGTTTCGTACTTTTTTATTATTCATAAGATTTAATTTTTTGCTGAACACAATACTCCTATTCTCGCCTCATTAAACAGTACCGGGGCGTATGCTACTCAATCTGTGCTGTCCGCTTCGTTAGAAACACACCGGGGTAGATGCGACTAGATCTGTGCCATCCACCCCGTTAAACGACGGGTCGGCTCAACCGGGGTCGATGCAACTATTTTTCCCAACTGCTCCGTCAACGGGCGGGACGACCGGGGTGGATGGGATACACTCAATTACACGTACGAGTTTATAATATTTAACAGTTACTACAAAAATTCCAATGAAGTTTGAAAACAAGACGTAAACTAAAACTCGACTTACTAATTTCTTCCGGAAGGTTTTTGTATTATGCACCAGTTGCGGAATAAATTGTGTATTATGCACGATGGCGTTATAATATCAAAATATTCATATCAAAACAAGGCTAAAATTATATGTGATCAGATTTTGTTTTTATATGCTTAAATATGGATTTACAGTAATTGTACATTTATCTCTTTTTAGGGTTCCATTGCCAAATGGCAAAAAACGGAACCCTTATGGATTCGTCATTTATTTATTTAGGTAACCAACAGCGCGGTTGTACGTCATGTCTGTCTGTCTGTCTGTCCGTCCGTATGTCACAGCCCCTTTTCTCCTAAACTATAAGAGCTATGCTGTTGAAACTTGGTAAGTAGATGTATTCTGTGAACCGCTTTAAGATTTTCACACTAAAATAGAAAACAAACAATAAATTTTGGGGTCCCCATATTCGGAACTGAAACTCAAAAAAAATTTTTTCATCAAACCCATACGTGTGGGGTATCTAATTATCTATGCATAGGTCTTCAGAAATGGTATTGACGTTTCTATTAACATTTTTTTCAAAACTGAATAGTTCTGAGTAGTTTAGAATAGTAAGTATTTTTTTTTTAATACTTCATAAATCGTAAACAACAATTTACCTTTCATTCAATCCACTGAAATATATATAAAAAAAAAATAATTTCATAAACATAAACCTTATGGTGTATACCGTGTGGTGCCGGACGTAAAGAATAACACCACCCCATTTCTTCCCGTGGGTATCGTAAAAGGCGACTAAGGGACTTACTAGAGAATGGGCAGCAGCGTTCTCTATGCATTTTTTACCACCTTACTGCGATCGCCAACCCGCCTGCCAAGCGTGGTGATTATGGCAAAGCCCCCCAAATTAGGGGAGGCCTAAGTCCAGCAGTGGACGTATTATGGCTGAAATGATGATGATAATGAAACCTTATGCATAAACCGAAAATACATACAAGTTTGTACGGCACCCTCGGTGCGCGAGTCCAACTCACACTTGGCCGCTTCTTTTTTTTAAAGTAATGTTTGTAAAAGTAACGATTTTTCATGAAATCAATTTTATTGGGTAAAAAAACGGCTTTTAACGGTCACAACACTACGGCAACCAACCCATAGATATCGATACCGGAAATGTCAATTGTCGTAACGGACATTTTGCCGAAAATGAGTTATATATATATTTGGAATCAGCGTCGCAAGCTCTATCGATTGGTATATTTAAAAAAAATTCTATCTTTAAAAAAAGCCCCTTACGACCTGGCTTTCCAACAGCTCTAGCGCGATTTTTTTTACTATTTGGGATGTATCGCAAAAATAATTTTCAATAGGGGAGCGTAGTCATGTTTTAATTATTTAAGAGGTCGTAATCCTCATTTTTAACCGACTTCAAAAAAAGGAGGAGGTTATCAATTCGTCTGTATTTTTTTTTTTTAATTTTTTTTTTTATGTTTGTTACCTCATAACTTGTGACTGGGTGAACCGATTTGGATGATTTTTGTAGTCTAATAACGCGATTAGATTAGTGCGGAGTATCTACCACAACTAAAAAGTTAAAAAATAAAAACTTTTTACAAAAAAAAAAAACAACCGACTTCTTTAAAAAAAAAACAGTACAAATTCAAAAATAACTTTAATTTTGGAAGTCGGTGGCAAAAACCTAAAATACAGAGCCTAAGACACCAACTTTCGAAATTAAAGTTATTTTTGACTTTGTAGTGTTTTTTTAAAAGAAGTCGGTTGTTTTTTTTTACAAAATTTCATAATCAGTCATAATCACGGTGATTAATAAGTGACTGAAAACTAATGTTACTAAGTACCTCATTTGTTAATCACCGTGACTATGGCTGCCTTCCGCTCCGCCCAGAGCGGGAGACGTCATTTGATGATTTCCCAAACACAAAAAAAGACCTCTGACTTATTCATTTCCGCAGGAGTTCTTCCCATAATGCTGACTGCTCAGTCCAACACCTGTCGAGGCTATCGTTAGGCGGTTGGATCAAGAGCCTGATCCAGAAGGCAGTACTCCTTAACACGGCTCGCATCATGAGGAGGTTACTGTCTCTGGAGCCCTAACCACCGGTAGCTTGGACCCTGCTCCCGATACCAGAGGTCCACAATTTTTTATATTTTTAATGGTTTTTTGTTGTAAATTTATTTTTTCTAAAAATATTTTAAAATGTTACTAATATGTAGATAAAGAAATAAACTAAAAAAATAGTGTTGATCTAACTCAAGCTTATGAAGACTGGTTTACAGATCATAGCATCCAAAGCTAGGATAATTTATTCCTAGTTAGAATACACGAACTTTGATAGTTCTTTTTATTTTGTAATGAAAATATATATTTCGAGAAAGCTAGAGAGGTTTGTGATCGCTGTTTTAGTTTGTACTGATTAAATAGTAGGCAGTTTCCAAAGCTGTGATAATTATTTTTAATTAGAATTAATACGAAAATGATTGTTAAGTTTTATATCTTTTTTAAATAAATAATTTTTATTTTCAACCGACGAAAAAAACGGAGGAGGTTATCAATTCGACGCGTATATTTTATCTTTTTTATGTTTTTTTATGTTTGACCACGCATAACTTTTTACTTAATCGTCTGATTGTGATAATTCTTTTTTTATTGGAGAGGGTAAACTCCGAAGGTGGTCCCATATAAATTTGGAAAACAAAATCGAACCCTAACCGTTGAAAAACAGGGGATGTTTGATTGTTCACTCACTGATTGTAATGTTTAATTAACTACGCATAACTTTATACAGAGTAGTCCTATTTAGATACCTAATTCTTTTTTTATTGGATAGCTTATACCTTGCCAAGTATTAGGTATTAGTATATTAAAGCCACAAAAAATTATAAAGTAAATACTTTTTAACAAAAAATTAAACCGCCGAAAAAACTGAAAAGCAAAAAATAATAAACCTTAAAATTATGAGTCGGCGCTTTAAGTGATCTTTGTTCATTGATTGTTCAGTGCCGACTCATAATTTTAAGGTTTATTATTTTTTGCTTTTCAGTTTTTTCGGCGGTTTAATTTTTTTATGTTGCCAAACCCAGAGAAGTTCGTGATATTTGTTTTGGTTTTTACTGATTAACAAGTAAGGATGTACTGATTAACAGGTTAAGCTGTGATAATTATTTTTAATTAGAATTAATACAACCTTCCATAGTAAATTGATCTGTCTTAGGTATTGTTTGTTTAATAAAAATATAATGAGAAAGCCAGAAAGGTTTTTGATAAGTAGTTTTTTTTTTTTAACAGATAATAAGTTAAGTTTCCACAGCTGTAATATTGTTTTGTAACTAATGAGGATGAATACAACTTTGATACTCAGTAATTATTAAGCATATTAGGTACTTATTGTGAAAAAGTTTACGATAACTCAATTTATCTTGTATTTCTGAAAGAATATAAGTCTGATTCTAATAATTGTGTTTTATTCAATAGAAAATGATTAAATGAATATTAATTGTTCTAACAACACATATCTGCTATACGATAAGCAAGAAGGCGATTCTGAAAAGTAATTAAATAAATATACATAGATATAGCTAGGTAATACTAACAGCAAATGGCTTGAAACGTCTTTTCTATTTAGGTAGCCACGACCAGGGAGCACGTTATCACTAAGTACAAAAGACGATTTGACTAATTACTAAGTTGAAAGGACGCATGTGGTTAGATACGACTTTTCATTGCAGGATAACGTATTTTGTTAATTTTTTTTTCTACGTTGAGAAACAAAATGTTATTTATTTACTATATAAAATTCATTTAATTAATATTTCCATCTGTATTTCGATAGATCAAACTGTAATCTACACTTTTGCATTACAAAGTTATTGTTGATGTTATTTTCCTTCGAACAGCGAATTTTTTATTTTTTAAAGTACAAAACAATTTTTTCTCCATTTTTACATTTCTGTAGAAACGTCCTTTTTTCTTACGGCGCACAATGGTTCGAAATCGACGCTCAGTGGACATTGAAATCAAAATTTCTGTAGGCGAGAAATAAAAATTGGGACGGGTTTATTTCAGTATTATTTATAATATTTGGTAATATGACAGGTATAGACAGCACCAACTCCGAAAAAAAAATTATTTAATATTTTTTTGTATGAAGAAAAACACAAAAGTCTTTTGTTCTCACAACTTAATCAAACTTAAAGCCTGCGGCTTACATGGGGTGTTGTTCCACATGAGGCGATTCCGAAATGCTATAACACGCACACCCATGCGCGCCGCTTCACTCACAGCAGAGTGTTGAATTTCGAGAAATCCAGTTAGACATTTTTACGTTGATTTAGGTGTGATCTTGAAAAATATACAAAGTAATTGACTTTAGTGTGCTAATTTTATTAATTATAATGAGAAATAATGGAATATACAGTATAAAAATACTAAAAAACACTCAAGTAGAGGCCCATTTACAATGTAAATAAATTTTTAAATATTTTTTTATGATAATTCGTTGTTAGTAGATTATGTCAGTAGATAAAAAGTTTGACTTCTTAATTAACATAAAACAGAGCTATTTTTTAGTACAATAACTTATAACTAATACAGAAAAATACTAAGAATAGGCAATTGTATAATTGAGAAAGTATAAAATTTACACAAAAACATCAAACATTAAAATCTAGTCTACTGAGTTTCGTCATCGCTATGAAAGAATTCAAAATCAGAATCCATCATACTTGGCACTTCAACAAATTCAATGTTTTCCTAACCGGGAAAATTAAAAGAAGAGACTTCATTTCTTCAGTTAAATCATTCCTACTCCTTTTTGTCAGTTTAGGTCGAATGCTTGACAAATATTGGTCTGAGGATACGACGAAACTATTAAAGATGTCTTGGTTTGTCTTGGTTGAAAATTTCTACGTATGATGTTCCCTGAGTTTTCTAAAATCTTTGTTTCGGGCCTCAGATGCCTCTTCTGATAGCTTTCCTATAGGCAAAATGTTGAAATGTTTTATTATTTCGGCTCCATGCAGCAGAAGTTTGTGGATACTGGAATGTATGAAATACCAGCCACACAGTTCCACATACAGCTGCGCAGTTTCGTCGAGATAATTGGGAAACAAATCAATATTAATAGACTGTCCTCAGTCCTGATGATACAACACGGAGAATAGTTAGTTGCGAATTTTTGGATGGGCTCAGGCCTCAATCCAGTGATATTTGCAGTCTTCTCAGGACACTGGAAAAGTTTTCTAGCCGAGTTGCCAACATTAGTGGTTCCAGCACATTTATATAAAAATATTGATATGAAAACATTATTAGATAAGTTTTATAATATTACACTAACTAAAAAACCCTTTAATATTATACAAAATAAATAAATCAACTAAGCTTGTTTTACGATATCCACTAGGAGTCCCATTTCCTCTCGAAATTTTCGCTGTATCGTCTGTTTGCGACTTTTCAAAACTGCTTTACTAGCTTCTTCTCTGGCTTGCCATTTTTTTTAAATCTAATTGGTAAGCGATATGTAGCAGGTATTCCATGGATCTGATCCATGCATGCTAGTATTAACATAATCTACTAACAACGAATTAAATTATCATAAGAAATATTGCATTTTTTTTTGTATTTTTGTACTGTATATTCCATTATTTCTCATTATAATTAATAAAATTAGCAAACTAAAGTCAATTACTTTGTATATTTTCAAGATCACACCTAAATCAACGTAAAAATGTCTAACTGGATTTCTCGAAATTCAACACTCTGCTGTGAGTGAAGCGGCGCGCATGGGTGTGCGTGTTATAGCATTTCGAAATCGCCTCATGTGGAACAACACCCCATGTAAGCCGCAGGCTTTAAGTTTTATTAAGTGGTAAGAACAAACGACATTTGCGTTTTTCTTCATACAAAAAAATATTAAATAATTTTTATTCGGAGATGGTGCTATCTATAGCTGTCATATTACCAAATATTATAAATAATACTGAAATAAAGCCGTTCCAATTTTTATTTCTCGCCTACAGAAATTTTAATTTCAATGTCCACTGAGCGTCGATTACGAACCACTGTGCGGCGGCAGAATATATAAAGCGTGTAACAATTCGCCAAATGTTCTAGACTCGTAAATAGTGTTGCGTCTTGGCCAAAAATAGCCGAATCGGGTCGGGCGTTGCGCGCCTCCGCGTCTCCGCGGCGTGCTCAGTAGCAGCGCGTCCCCCAGCGCGCTGAGTGTGAGTCGCGAGTGAGCCGGTGACACGCGACGCGTGACCCGCGAGACAGCCGCCATGTGGAGCGCTCTGCTGGCGCTGCTGGTGGCGCGCGCTGCCGCACAGGAGCTCGTCATCGGTGGGTATTGTAGCTTCAATCGGCTCGCTAATACTCTGCACTCCCTTCCTAAGTACTTCGCAATGTGCGGCAGCACTGACTCACTTGTGTGAGATAAAACAAGCCGGACACGGACGAAAAACACATCACGGTTACAAAATAATCAATTATTTGTTTTGATTTTGGGGAGGGGGCAAATTAATCCAGAGAGAACGGGGCCTAATACATCGTTTGGTATCTCGGTACATATCAGGTTCAGGAGAACGCGTGAAAGGCAACAAGGGCACAGTATAGCGGTGTGTTGTCGAAGCGCAAAGTCCGTAGGTTCGTTCGGCCAAAGTCACGGGTGATTCCTACTCCGTATCACATACGGACACAAGTTTGTTTGATAATAATTAATGTCACTACGAATTGACAACTGTCCCTGCTCCCAGAATGTTTTTACTGTCCAAAAAAGTAAGTTTAATCGAGTGCAAGATTCACTTCGAAGTTTCGAACTCCTCACCGCCTGCGAACGGGCCAATACGGACTACAGAGTAGGCCCCAGCGGTGGCAGCCCAGGTGCCCTTTTCGTGTGGTGAATGTTGAGTGGTGAGTGGCATCACTGAAGTGCGTTGTGTGCGCAGGTGTGCTGGAGCAGCCGGTGCGCGCGCTGCAGCTGGCGGCGGCTGTAGACGCGGCGCTGAACGCGTCGGGCAGCGCCGCGCTGGCGCCGCTCGAGCCCGACGAGCCACTGGCGCCGCCCGCCGCCGTGTGCGCGCAGGTACAGCCGTCTACTGCCCTCCTACTGCCCTCATGTAGCGCGCTGTCACTCAGCTGAAATAAGAGCCTAGTTGACTTAGAACAGGGCTTTTGTTTATTCTTAGTCGGGTTTCCTTCCCGTAAAATATAGCCAAATTTCATATACTTAATATAGAAAATGGAATGGCAAAAAGGAGGGTGACGTGTTCAATCTTGATGACATTTTTTATTCACAAAAAAGGAACGGTAGGTTTTCTATTGGTGTTGTTTGTTTGAGGCTGCGGGCAGCGCGGACGCGGCCGCGGCGGTGGCGACACTGGGCGGCGGAGACGCGCGCGCGGCGCGGCTGGCGGCGGCGGGGGCGGCGCGCTCCGCTCTGCCGCTGCTGCTGGTGGACTACGCGCCTGCCGACGCCGCCTGGGAGGTCCTCGAGCTCTACCCACACCCGCAAGTGCTGGCGCAGGTCTGCATCCTAATTGCGTCTTTATAAGGCTGAGAACCGACTACCGACTGTGCAAGCGATCGATCAACAGTCCGTACTTATCGTAAGTCGTCTCCTGCAGGCGTGCGCGGAGCTGTGCGAGGCGAAGGGCTGGCAGCGCGCCGTGCTGCTGCACGAAGGTGACGCGCGCGGCGCCGCGCTGCTCACCGCCAGCGCGGCGCCGCCCGCACTGCTGGCGAGGCAGCTGCCGCCCAGCAGCGAGGACGCGCTGCTCAGGTCGCGCTTAGTACAACTTATGATTTTGTTCGATTGATATGAGTCCAGGCATGTTATATATAAAGATTTCTGCGTGCAGAAATTTGCTGCTGGTGCTGAAGAAATCCGGCTTGACGAATTTCATAGTGTGGTGCTCGGCGGAGTGCACGGTGCGCGTGCTGGACGCGGCGCAGCGCGTAGGGCTGCTGGCCGAAAAGCACTCGTACATTGTGCTGTCGCTGGACCTGCACACGCAGCCGCTGCGCGACTACAGCCACGGCGGCGCCAACATCACCGGTGAGCGTACTGCGCCACGCCAGCGCGCTGCTCACTCACTCACACACTCACACTCTGTACACTAACTCGTTGCACGTTCCACAGCGTTTCGCCTATTTGACCCTGAATCCCCCGAGGTGGTGGAGGTGATGACTCAATGGAGCAAGATGTACTCGGAACGACTGAAAGTGGCGGGGAGCGTGGAGGACGGGGAAGAGCCGCCGGAGCCTGCGGAAGTAGCGCAGATAGTAGCGGCGCCTCCCACCGCGCTCCTGCTAGCGCACTTGGGCACGGGGCTGGTGGCCGAGGCCTGGCGCCGCCTGCAGCTGCCCGCCGCGGCGCCCGCCGACTGCGAGATGGGCGCCGGCGCCTTCCACGCCGACACGCTGCTCAACTACCTGCGCTCGGCAAGTACACGTCGCGCGTCGCTCGGTGCATTGACAACAACTACCCGAGCGTGTGTTATAGGTAGAGCTCGCGCGGTTGCAGGAGGAGTGGAACAGCGAGGACGGCGCGGGGCGGCTGGTGGGCGGCGCCATCACGTGGGAGGTGGAGGGCGGGCGGCGCGAGGTGCAGCTGGAGGTGGTGGAGCTGGCGCGCGGCGGGTGGCTGGCGCGCGCGGGGCTGTGGGCGCCGCGCGCCGGCCTTTCGTGGCAGCGCCACGACCCGCCCGCCGACACGCCGCCGCCCGACTCCATGACCAACCGCACCTTCACCGTGCTGGTCACCGAGGTGCGTATCCCGCATGTAGCCCGGTGATGTTCCACGGCGAACACTTCGACCGACCGAACTGATAGCCTTGTTAGGTCAGCCCGCAGCACGTTTGTTGAGGCAATGCGTTTATTTCTGTTTCAGAACAAACCCTATGTGATGATGCAAGAATCCAAGGAACGCTTATCTGGAAATAATCGCTATGAAGGTACATAGAATTTGATATTATAATATTTGAATGTTAAGAATCAACAATTGGTGAAAATTCTAACAAGTTGCTGTAGCTTGATTAATTGGTATGAGTAAATGACAAGTTCAGAATGGCGTGCAGGAGATGATTCCCTGCGGTGTTCACGCTTGTGCCCTACGTAGGTACAACCTACTCGTGAATTGCGCGAGCGCTTGTTGCTCTGCGTAGCGCTGCCCCTAGGGTGCCACCAGACAGTGGTCGATCAACGACATTGTGTTATATTTTGACTAGCTTTTGCCAGCGGCTTCGCCCGCGTGGATGTCGGAAATTATCCCGCGGGAACATACTACCGGGATAAAAAGTATCCTATGTCCTTTCTCAGGCTCTAAACTATCTGTGTACCAAATTTCATTTAAATCGGTTCAGTAGTTTTAGCAGGAAAGCGAGACAGACAGACAGACAGACAGACAGAGTTACTTTCGCATTTATAATATTAGTGTGAAGTGTGATAGTGTGATTGTTATGATATTATACACCATGGCATTTTAATCGTCTTACAACGGAAGCCCACTTCATGTATCTAATGACTACTACACATCCATATGAAAAAAAAAAAACATTTGCATAAAGAAATAAATAAAAACTTGAGAGGTGTCAAGGGACACCCGGATGGAACGAAGTTCCTTTCCAGGATTCATTATTGTTTTTTTTTATTTTTTATTATGTACAAAAAACCTCTCTCTCTCTCTCTCTCTCTCTCCGTTCCAAATACTACGTAAAACAAAAACAAAACAAAATATATACAGTTGAATTGAGAAAGCTCCTCCTTTTTTTTAAGTCGGTTAAAATGTGTCGTTACAACTTTTTCTCTTAATTCCGTCTAGCCCCCTTTCACAACACGCCATAAAGAACTTCATTCCAAAAATATATTCATTATGATGACGCATGACGTAGTTAGAAACACCCTGTTACGAGCGCTCGGCGCGGGCGCGGCGGCGCGGAATGGAGCGATGACATCTTTATCAGAGTTCATTCAACCCTAGCGCAATAATGTGTTTCTTACTATGGCAATCCTAATGTTCTTAGTATGTAGTATATTGTTAGTATTTAAAAGTGACTTAATTCCAATTTCTTCTAAACTAACTTCATACTTGTAAGGGCTTGGGACGTCAGACAGATTTTTCTTAGTAAAAACCCAAACTAAGTTGTGTGCGATAGCTACCCTAGTAAGTGCAGATTAATAGGTAATAAAAACTTTTTAACAAAAAAAATAAACCGCCAAAAAAAACTGAAAAGCAAAAAATTAAAACCTTAAAATTTTGAGTCGGCGCTTTGAGTGATCTTTGTTCATTGATTTTTCAGCGCCGACTCAAAATTTTCACATCTGAACTTCAAAACATTTAAACACATTAAAAACGTTTTATGTACCTGTACATAATTTAGAATTTAATCAATAGTATTTTATTTACTTGTACATATTATTATTTCAAGTCTATTATCGTACCTATCGGACGTGGTCGCTCACAATGGGCCTCATAAGAAAGCTTAAAGTCACCCAAAGAGCAATGAAGACGGCTATGCTTGGAGTTTCCCTACGTGATCGAATCAGAAATGATGAGATCCGTAGGAAAACCAAGGTTACCGACATAAACCGAAGAATTGCCAAACTTAAGTGGCAGTGGGCAGGGCACATTGCTCGCAGAACAGATGGCTGATGGGGTCGGAAGGTTCTGGAGTGGCGACCGCGTACTGGAAGAACTAGCGTTGGAAGGCCTCCCACAAGATGGACCGATGACCTGGTGAAGGCCGCAGGAATACGTTGGATGCGAGAAGCACAGAACAGGTTGAAGTGGCGGTGCTTGGGGGAGGCCTATGTCTAGCAGTGGACGTCTTTCGGCTGAAATGATGATCGTATCTATATAAAAAGAAAGAAAAAAGAAAAGAAAAATTGTTTATTCTGCACAAACAAAACGCACAATATAAAATAGTAACAAAAAATAAAAATACACACGTATAAATCAGCCAAAAGCCCCGTATTCAAGCTTAAAAAGGTTGTAAAATATAGTCTATTGCTTGTTGATGTCATGGCTACGGACCAAAGACAATACACATAGATATGCGTTACGACATTGACAATTAGTTATTACTTAATAACAAACAAAACAAAAACAAAAATTGCCGAATACAGAGTGCATTATTGGCTACTATTGTGATAAACATACCATAAAAAACTTTTTGACAAAAAATTAAACCGCCGAAAAAACTGAAAAGCATAAAATAATAAACCTTAAAATTATGAGTCGGCGCTTTGAGTGATCTTTGTACATTGATTTTTACGCAAACCACGCATTATAGTCATAGGAGTTCCCACTACAATGACTGAAAATGAAGTTTTTAAATGTATTTTTGAACAGAACTTGACCGAAAAACTGCCAACTATGTCCCAAGATATATTTTTGTCCTCCATAAAACTGAGTCACAAGCCTGGCAGGAAAGATGCAGATAATTGCAATTTTATTATAGAAGTTCCAGCCATAATTCGTAAGGCCCTCATCACACAGGACAGACTATTTATAAATTGGACGTCCTGCCCAGTACGAGACTTCACTCTAGTAACTAGATGTTACAACTGCCAGCAGTACGGTCACGCAGCCAAGAGTTGCAAATTAACTGTCCCCACCTGTGGGCATTGCGGTGAAGAAGGGCACTCAACACAAGACTGCACAAAGAAAGCCAACCCGCCTAAATGTGCTACATGTTCTCGTTTTAAAAAACAAGCAAACCACAAGACGGGAGACACAGATAGTCCGGCTAAAAAAGCTGCCGAATACAGGTATATAAATTCGATAGATTATGAAGGCCTAAGAGCGCCGCATACTTGATTATTTTTTAGACTTATTTTTATTTTATTTTTTATTTTTTTTTATAGTTAAATATGGATGATAAATTAATAACAGATATTGTTAACACATTTTTAACAGTATCAAAGACATGTGACGTTGAGGACTGCATAAAATATCTTTTCGACTATCAAAATTCACTAACTGTACTAACTCAAAATATTCGTAGTATTTTTTAAAACATAGATAACTTTAACATTTTTCTTCATAGACTTAACTTTGACTGTGATATAATGGTATGTACTTACCGAGTGTTGGCTAGCTAACCGCTACGATAATATTCCAGTAATACCGGGGTACAACGTATTACATACCACAATAAACCATAATCAAAATGACGGTATCGTAATATTTGCTAAGGAATCATTAAAGGTCACAGTCGAGGAACATAGTCTACAAGAGAGTATGAGTAATTGTTTAGTCATCAAAATTGGTACAACCACAGCGATAATCGCTATGTATAGATCCCCTTCCGTTAGAAACTTAGATTATTTTAACAAATCCTTAAACCAGACTCTCCTAGCACTCAGTTCATTTAAGAATGTTATACTAACAGGTGATTTAAACATAAATATTGGTTCTGAGTACTGCGATTCTTCCTGCTCACACATTGCCTACACATCAGAGCGGTTCCTGCTTAGATCATATGATGATCAAAACAAGCCTATCATATATTATGCTTGTTACTAACTCAACAATTACTGACCATCACGCAGTTCTACTGACAGTAAATTTATCGCTGCCTAAACTAAATCGTCCTCCGACTATTAGCAAATTAAACACAAACAAACTCGAATATGATTTATGCAACATAGACTTTAGCCTAGTTTACAATACTGCTGACGCTAATTTGGCTTTATCGTACATAATAAAACATGTTCAACAAGCAATATTACAAAACACGACAGTTTCTACAGTAAATAAGAAACTTTATAATATTAAACCGTGGATTACTTCTGGATTAATTCGCTGTATAAGACACAGAGATAAACTTCATCAGAAAACTAAGAGATACCCTGAAACTGTTATAATTCAAACCACATATAAAAGATACAGGAATTTCTGCAACAATCTCCTAAAGAATATAAAAACTGGTTCCTCAATTCGCAACTCATGCCAGCATTGAGCACATCTTGGTGCAACTGCCAACGTCGAGTCGAGGTAAGTGCCAAATTATTGCTGCAGTATATATACCCCCAAAAACACCAGAATTTGCTTATGCAGAATATTTTGAACTTCTGCAATCATTATTTGGCGACACAAACAATGATAATTTCTATGTGATAGGAGATTTTAACCTACCAGAAATCGACTGGATCGCTTGTACAGATAGTTCGTCGCCATCTGCTCATATTTGTAGAGGTAACTCTGCCGTATGTAATCACATGAGTGCGCTTTTGTCGTTCCTTAGCGCTCACCAATTTAATACAATACGGAATCCAAGTGGGAGGATATTGGACTTGGTTATTGGTAACGGTGATTGCAATTTTTCTAGAGCCACAGACTATTTGCTGCAGCTTGATAGCCACCATCCCCCGCTTGATATTTTTATTTCCCTAAGTGTACCATACGATTCGATGGCCCGCAAGACGATTAAGAAATATAATTATTATAAGGCAAATTATGATAACATAAATGGGGATTTAAAGGAGATTAATTGGGAGGAGGTTTTAGCTAACCAAACCATTGACGATACCTTGAGCACGTTTTATAACATTGTATTCAGAATTATTAGAAGACACGTTCCATTGATTACCTGTAGATCATTGAAATTTCAGGTGTGGTTCTCAAAATCGCTTATACATATTTACAAAAATAAAGCCAAAGCTTGGGTAAAATGGAAAATGTATCAAAACATTTCAGACTATGAGCAGTTTTCCATCTACCGCTCTAGATTCCAATTTGAGTGCAAAAACTGTTACAGAAAGTACATGGCTACTGTAGAAGATGGTATCCGGACTAATGTTAAGCATTTTTGGACCTTTATTTCTTCCCGCAAATCCTCTACAAGCTTCCCTTCTATCATGCACTATAGTAATCACTCAGCCAATAATCCTGAAGATATCTGTAATCTTTTCTCAAGCTTTTTTAATTCGGTTTTCGAGCCATCCACTACCACTAACAGTGTTTCATCGCAGTGCGGTGATTACTCTGAAACCAATTCTCTCCTTAGCAGCATTCAGTTTACTGCCGATGAAATATTAAGTGCGCTAAAAGCATTAGATCCATCTAAAGGCCCGGGACCAGATGGTTTACCTGTTGTATTTATTAAACAGACCGCCGAGACGCTGTGTCTGCCATTGGAAATGATTTATAACTTATCTATTTCACAAGGAACCTTTCCTGAAGCATGGAAACTCGCAAACATAACTCCTGTTCACAAATCGGGACACAAACAGGATATCGAAAATTATCGCCCTATATCGATATTGTCGGTTTTGTCAAAGGTTCTTGAAAGACTTGTTCATGATAAAGTTTATCCTGTACTACATAATAGCATAATTCCACAACAACATGGATTTGTCAAAAAAAGATCAACTACCACTAACCTGATAACTTTTGTTGACTATTTATTTAACAGTATGGACTCTCGTATTCAAGTTGATTATATACACGGATTTCCAAAAGGCCTTTGATAAAGTGGACCATCAATTGCTCTTGAGTAAAATTGCTTTTAATGGCATACGTGGCGATCTACTGAGATGGTTCTCTTCATACGTTTTTAACAGATCTCAGAGAGTTGTTATAAACGGTTTTAATTCTGAGACCCTAAATGTTACTTCCGGTGTTCCTCAGGGCTCTATACTGGGTCCTCTTTTGTTTATTATGTTTATTAATGATATAGGTACGTGTTTTCAAAATTCTAAATTATTACTATACGCAGACGACTTAAAAATCTTTAAGCCGATTAGTAATTTACGTGACTGTTTACTTTTGCAGGAAGATTTAAACAGATTCTCTGCATATTGTGTAAAAAATAAACTTAAGCTGAACATATCCAAATGCCATTGCATTAGTTTTACTAAAAATAAGAACGTAATAAAACATTCATATTCATTGAACAATGTAAATCTGACAAGAGAAACAGTGGTTCGTGATCTTGGTGTTTTGTTGGACGAGAGACTCCATCTTGATGCTCATGTTACTAAAATTGTTAAAAATGCTTTCCGTATGTACGGTTTTGTAATGAGATCGGCTCAGGAATTTAAACGCCCTGACACTTATTTATACCTATTTAAAACTTTGGTCAGGTCTCAGTTGGAGTACGCGATCCCGGTGTGGAATCCCTTGTATGAAAAATATTCTAATATGATAGAAAAAGTACAACGCAAATTTTTAAAGGCCATGCATTACCGTTGTTGTCGGACGTATGCATCTTACAGCAACTTACTTAATACCTATAAACTTCAAAGCCTTAAATCTAGACGTATACTGTTGGAATCGTCCTTTCTATTTGATTTATGTAACAATTCTTATGACTGTATAGATATAAGCAATAGAATATGTTATGTAGTACCCAGAACAACTATGTGCCGAGGTGTGCGCGCTCGACTGCTGTTTGCTGTAACCTCTTGTCGATTAAACGCAGTCTCACGAGCACCCCTACGGCGTCTTACTACTCAGTACAATAAGATTTTCCAAGATATCGAGTTCTTTGCTGTTTCTGCAGCAAAATTTAGAAGTATTGCACTTAAGGTTATATCAGAATTGAGTATCTAACATTCTTACAATCCTAAAAAATAATTTAAATTATAATCATTTTTTCTTTTCTTCTATTTTTAATACTTTTACTTGTATAAGTTTCAGATGAGTTTTACTTTCATCTTTAATCATACTCACTATTCTAAGTAATTTGTATCGCACGCCGTTCATGTTTGTTTAACTTTTTTATACATATTATGTGGAAAATGTCGTTGGTTATACATTTACACGTCCGTTTTAGTTTTAAGTTCTATTTCATAATATTGTAATGTGTAACCGTTTATTTTCCCAAATAAAATAAAATAAAATAAAATAAAAAACTGATTACGATAAAAGACAATTAAATAGAGCAGGTAAAAATAGCAAACAACTTTGGAAAAGTATTAAAAATATCACCAATATGTCAAAACAGCGTGAATCAAGTTCGAGTTTACTACTTGCAAATCCTTCACCACTCATAACAGCTAACAATGTAAATAACTATTTTATAAATGTTGGGAAAACTCTTGCCGAGCAGATTCCACAACATTGCGACCAATCATCTTTTCAAAAATCAATCATTAGCTGTAATTCAAAATCTTTTGCTCTGCTGGACACTGATGAAGATGAAATATCCCGAATAATTTCCGGGCTAAAAGATGATTGTGCAGCTGGATGGGATAATATAAACAATAAGATTCTTAAACTCTTTAAACATATTTTGATACCTCCCTTAACGCATGTTTTTCGAATCTGTCTTTCCAAAGGAATTTTTCCGAGTTGCCTAAAAAAGGCAGTTGTAATCCCTATCTTTAAATCCGGAAGTAAAGACTTAGTTAATAATTATAGGCCGATATCCTTACTACCGTCGATTTCAAAAATACTAGAGAAAATTTTAAACACTAGACTAGTTAATTATCTAGAAAAAAAAACAACATCTTTTCCCCTGCGCAATTTGGTTTTAGAGCCAAATTGTCGACCGCCGATGCGGTGCATAGCCTGACTGATCTTATTGCACGAGACCTTGGGAGTATTTCTCGATCTAGCCAAGGCATTCGACACGGTATCTGTTACTCTTCTTCTGAACAAATTAGAGACTATAGGAATAAGAGGAACGCCGCTGAAACTCTTTACTGACTATTTAGACGGCCGGTACCAATGCGTTAAAATAGATAATATTACGAGTGATGAACAGAAAAATACTAGTTTCGGTGCACCCCCCAGGGGAGTATTTTGGGCCCCACACTATTCCTAATTTATATAAATGACTTGTGTAATCTAAATATTAAAGACGGGAAAATCATATCATATGCCGACGACACTGCGTTAATATTTACCGCAAAAAGCAGTAGCAAACTGTTCGAACTCGCTCAATTAGGATTAAATTCTGTGACTAATTGGCTTCAAAGCAATTTATTAACATTAAATGCCGACAAGACGAAATATATTCACTTCACCATGCGCAAACCTCAACCTAACATTACTAACCCTTGTCTATATGCCCATCAATGTGGAAACTGTGCAGTCAGCACGTGTAATTGTCCTTCTATCATCAAAACGAGCAACATTAAATACCTGGGGGTTATAATGGACGAAACACTTTCTTTTAAAATACATATTGAAAGCCTTAGTAAAAGAGTACGCAAACTGATATATGTTTTTAAGAAACTGCGAACATTAGCAGACAAAAAATTAATCACACAAGTTTATTTGGCCTTATGTCAATCTATTATTCAATACTGTATCACCTCTTGGGGCGGTGCACCAAAAACGAATTTACTTCCTCTTGAAAGAGCTCAGAGAGCAATTTTAAAGGTAGCAAACTTCCATCCCTTTTTCTTTCCCACAGATTTACTTTATAAAACCTGCAACGTGCTGACTGTTCGGCAGCTTTTCATTATGCAATTAGTATTAAAACAGCACACCATGCTTACCTACACTGCTGACAATACTAACAAGAGACGGAATGATATAGTATGTACAACAAATGCAACCTCAAAACATGTCTTTGTAGAAAGATTCTATACATTTTTAGGCCCATTTCTGTACAATAGATTAAATAGAAAACTAAGTATCTATAAATTAAATTACTATAGCTGTAAAAAACATATACTTCAATATTTACTAACCATTGATTATGCACAGACGGAAGATTTACTAGTTGTCTGCAAATAAAACCGCTAACACGTTATTTTACTTTTGTTACCTATGTTTTAATTTTAATTATTACAACACATTGTTAATTTATTACTTTAAGAATTTGTGCATTTGTAGCCTGAAACACAGGTTCTACCTAGTTCAGGCAAATTAGCAAATCTGCTCTATTTTTATTCGTTAAGGTATTTAATGTAAATGTGTCCCTTGTTATTAATAAAAAAAAAAAAAAAAATATTTTTGTGACTTTAATGTACTGATAATACTTGGCAAGGTATACCCTATCCAACAAAAAAAGAATTATCAAAATCGGACTACTCTGTATAAAGTTATGCGTGGTTATACATTACAATCAGTGAGTGAACATTCAATCATCCCCTGTTTTCCGACCTAAGGGTCGGGTTCGATTTTGTTTTCCAAATTTATATGGGACCACCTTGGGAGTATACCCTTTCCAATAAAAAAAGAATTATCACAATCGGACGACTATGTAAAAAGTTATGCGTGGTCATACATAAAAAAAAAACATTAAAAAAAATATACGCGTCGAATTGAGAATCTCCTCCGTTTTTTTTCGTCGGTTGAAAAATAAGAACAATTGAGCCGTGCGTCGTTTCTGTGCAAGAACAGGTCGTTGCTCAGCAAAATGCTGTGGCATCAGACGAATCTATCGTCAACAGCGCTGATTTTCAGCAACTACCTTTTATTATAATTATATTATGTGAATACGGAAAATAATGAAAACTAAAAAAAAAAGAAAATTATAATTGCGATGGCACGACGAACAGTGATGCTGGTGACGGAGGCACCGGTAATGCCGGCCCAGGCAATGGCCAGTCATTGTCCATAAACCTGGAACAAAGGTAGTGTTGTAAATGGGAATTAGAAGACTCCGTAAGTTACTAACATTGCCGGTGGCTGCAATATCATGTCAAGTGGTGGTGGTGGTGCCCTTTCACCACCCCGCGTCTTCTGACATGCGAGCTGGAAAAATACAAAATTTCAGTTGCATTAACAGTAACATTACATATCTACATACGTGTCCAATAACCTCTTTTTTTAAGTTGGATAAAAACAATTCACCCAAAAATTTTACCATTAAAATGTACGAAAGTCATATCCACACATTTCATCATCCGCGCAAAACACAAAAAAATGGCGATTTTAATTTGATTTTTACGTGACCTCAAATTCCCGGTTCAACAATCAAGCTCCTTCATTTTTTTAGGTTGCGTATTTTTCATTACAATATTACGCAAATATCTTACGGTAAAAGGTAAATTAAATGCATAATAACAACAATAATACAATACATAGTAACCTAAGTAACATCAATAGTTTGCTATCAATAGTAGAATTGAAGACATGAGTAGATGAAGGTGATATGTCGCAAAATTCTAATTTCGAGAAAATTGAGTTTATAGTTTCGCATAAACATTTTAGGATATTTCGAAACGCCTTTTTTTTTCTTTTTTTTTTTTTCAGGATGCGAAATCATCAAATGACTTCTCCCGCTCTGGGCGGAGCGGGAGGGCGTGTCAGACTTTTACTGACTAAAACCCACCCGTGTTCCATCAGTTGCCCATGTGCCAGGGTCACGGTATCTCTTTCGAACGATCACGCGACCCCGGCAGGCATCGGTCCTAGTAGACCCCTACACTGCTGCTGACATCTCTTTGAGGCGCGCGTGGAACACTGCGCGCCGTCGACCCGAGCTTGGTCCTTACCGGGCGGCGAGCTACCCATTGCTCGCCACCCGCAAGCTCGCGCCTACGGTGGCCGGGAGTCCGCAATCGACTCCCGACGCCCGGGGCGTCTCCTCCTGCGGCGGCTAGGGGCGTGAGGGCGCAGAGACTGCCACTCCCTCACGCGCCCCGCCTCCTCCTTCGCGAGCATTACTGCTTCGCAGAAGGAGGTGACGGCTTCCCATTCCCTCTCGCTCCGTACCATGGCTCGCACCAGGGCCGGACGCGAGAGGTCGCCGCCGCCGATCGCCTCCACGAGGACACGGCGGTGCTCCGCCCAGGCAGGGCACACCTCCACCGTATGCTCCACCGTGTCCTCCAGACGATCCTCGCAATGGAAACACCCGGACGTATCCTCCCGCTGTATCCTGAATAGGAACCCACCGAAGCACCCATGCCCGGTGAGAACCTGCGTCAGGCGGAAGGTGAGGACGCCGTGGCGCCTCTCTATCCACTCCTCAAAGAGGGGACTTACCGCCGCAATTGTGGCGTGCCCATTTCGAAACGCCTTACATGTATTTATCCAATAAGAGTGTCTGGCGGTGGCTCCAAACGTTTAATATTTATAAGACAATAAGTCTGAACTTATCAGGAATTGTGTTTTAAATAAACAATTGTGTTGCTCTGAAAAAATTAAGTTATATTTTAGTACTCGAATACACAAACTAAAAACAACAAAAACTAAACTTAAATTATTCTCTTACCTGAAAAAATTAAGAAACGACATTAAAAGTCTATTAAATAACAACAATTCCTTTTTATAATTTTGTAACAATAAAATCAATTAAATTAAAGATAAAGATATATTTATTGCATAACTGTGTACATTAAGTTCATATTAATAAACATTACATTTTTAGTTTCAACAGTCTACCCAAATCGGACATGCAATATTTTTTTAAGGAACCTATTATAATTTCTTACAAATATTATTTTTTATCAAAAAACTCACGTAGATTATAAAATACATTTTCAATTAACATCTTTTTCAATTTATTTTTAAACATATTTCCATTTAATTGCTTAATCGTTGGTGGTAACTGATTGTAAACACGAATAGCAGTCACATAAGTACTTTTATAAAACATCATATTATTAATAACTGGTAAATTAATGTCATATTTATATTGTGATCGAATATTTTTTTTAGAATTTGATTTAAAATTGAAGTATTGCATATTGTTTTTTACAAATAAACATAATTCAAGTATATAGATACCAGTCAGTGTCAAGAATCCCTCCGTTCTGAAGACATCTCTTAATGAGTCGGTACTGTACATATTATATATTGTCTAAAAACATTTCTTCTGGAGATTGAATGTGGATTGTACGTTTGTTGAGTTTCCCCAATATATGACACCATAACTTAACAGGGGGTATACATTTCCAAAATAAGCATTTTTAGTAACACATGGATTCGTGGTTTCTGCCAGGACTGACAATGCGTAGCAGGCACTGGATATTTTTTTATTAATCTTTTCAATATGTGCCTTCCAGTTTAAATGTTGATCTATTATCACTCCTAAGAAATTTGTGTCTTTTACTTCTTCAATGACTGTATCAGACATGGTTACATTCAACGTAGTAAGTTTACTTTTATAATTTCTGAACTGAATCAGTTTGGTTTTTGATGCATTTACTTTTAAATTTATTGACTGCAACCAATCAGTTACAGTTAATAATGTTCTATTTATTTCACTTTCAAAAATAAGATTATTAGAATATTCATTTGAAAAAATATAGTTGCGTCATCAGCATACATTACACAAAGATGGTTAATTATATTTGGAAGCTCATTAATATACAATAAGAACAATGGGGGCCCCAATATACTGCCTTGCGGTACACCCAGTATTACAGAGTCGAATTTAGATTTTATTACGTCTACAATTTTTGTACGTTCATTATATACCTCAATAATAGTGCCCTGCATTCTGTTATTTAGATAGTTCTCAATTAATTTAAGTGCTATGCCTCTTATACCTATACTTTCTAATTTAGCAAGCAAAATATCATACTTTACACAGTCAAACGCTTTTGACATATCAATAAAAAGAGCAGCACATTTTTTTTTATCATTGATTTTCTCCCAGATGGTATTGAATAATTTATATATTGCCAATGATGTAGTCTTATTCTTCCAAATTGGTTAACATTCAAAATATTATTTACATTTAAAAAATTAGTTATTCTAGCATAGATAACCTTCTCAAATATCTTCGAGAAACTTGGCAACAGTGCAATTGGTCTATAGTTATTTATGTCGTGCCGTGATCCTTTTTTATATAATGGCTTTATGAGAGCTATTTTTAGGGTATCTGGAAATATACCAGTTTCCAGCATAAGATTTAGAATATATACCAATGGATCAGCTATATATGGGATGCTTTCTTTGATAACTCTAATGGGTATATTATCGTGTCCGTAACTAGTTTTATTTTTTTAATTTTAGAACTATGTTTATTATTTCGCTTCTGTCTACCGGATATAAGAAAAGACTGCTTGAGTTAGAAGATGATTGTGGTTTAGAATTGTTGTTGTTCGCTGTCGTAGTATTGTGGTTTTGGTTAATATAGAAATTGTTGAAGATACTAGCTAATTTTTCCGGAGATTTTATTATATTATTATTATGCAGGATGTAGTCTATTGTAGGTTGAAGAACATGTGTAGTTTCGGTTTGGCGTTTTATTAATGCCCATGTGGCCTTAGTTTTATTGGTACTTCGTGAGATGAATTTCGCATTAGAATTTTTTCTTGATTCTTTAATAACACGTTTTAAAATTTTACAACAGCGAGCATATTTTATTTTATGTTCTTGAGACGTACTTATTTTTGTTTGTAGGTACATTTTTTGTTTACTTTTACTAGAAATTAAGATGCCTTTGGTTTTCTATCCTGTATCTTTTTTATATTGCATTTTAACTTTTTCAACTGGAATACAAATATCGAATAATAATTTAAATAAACTAATAAATTCTTCGTAGGCTGTGTTTGCATCCAAATGATGATAAACATCTTGAAAGTTGATTTGAGAAATATATCTTAAAAATATATCGATGTAATAATTTATATTACGTCGCATTTTGAACCAGTATTTTTCTCTGAAACTTAAATTACACGGTATCTTTATTACCTGACATGTGTGGTCCGATATTCCTAGATCCCAAATTTCTGCTTTGGATTTATAATTATTTGTGATTATGTTATCTATGCACGTTGCAGAATTTGATGTTAATCGGGTCGGTTGGTTTAGGGTCAAGTGTAAATTGAATTTTTTTAAAGTATTTTTGAATAACGGGGTTTTTTTTGGTGCAGGCAAGTGTGTTGATATTAAAATCACCAAGGATGAAGATTTTTTATGTATGGACCTCAACCTGATGGTTAGTTTAAACAATAATAACTCAAGCTTTTCGATAAATAGATTAAAGTTACTGGTAGGTGTTCTATACATATACAATATATACCAATTAGTCTCAGGAACTATTATACCACAGCATTCAAAATGAATTTCAACCGACAGTTCAGATAACCATTCAATTTTCTTGTAATTAATCGAGTTTTTTACATAAATACACACACCACCTCGAGATTTATTTTGACGCGAAAAATACGAACCCATTTTATAATTCGGCAACTGTAGTGTTTCTGCCCTCTGTTCACGAAAAAATGTTTCACTCAGACAAAGAACGTCAATGTCTTTTGACTCAAGCAGCAATTCCAAATCATTTATTTTTGACCTTATACGTTGTATATTGCTGTGTAGTATTGTAAAATTACATTCATTCTCGAAATAAATTATTCTCCGTTTGAGTTTCTACTGATATTAGATCTGCATGTCGATTCTGTAAAAATCTCACCGTGAAAAGGTGCGTGCAGTGAGCTGTCAGTGTCATCCCAGTGCTGCTAGGGATTGAACAAACATAACATTTACAATCATAATCGAGATTTTGGTAATATGTTTTATGATAATTCTATTGATCATTTTATGAGGATTTCAAAGTTAGTAAGTTACTACTGGTTCAGGAAGTTTTTCAAATAAATAGCAAAACATAAATACAGACAGAAACTGTTGTTCGTGCGTGTCGCACACTTGTGCGTCAGGCAATGAAAGGCTAGTCGAGGAAAAAATAGAAAAAAAAAACAACAATTCGCTATTTCATTTGAAAAACTTCCCAAAACAGTAGTATTGTTTAGACACTATGCTAGCTTAGCAAAAGAATTAGCATAAAATATTATCAAAATCAGGATTATGATTGTAAATATAATACTTGGTCATCCCTAGCATCAGGTGGAATGACATTGATAGCTCACTCCACGCTCACTTCACCCGGTGAGGTGGTTACAGAATAGCACTGCTGGTTGAAGTACCGTATCTGTCTGTGTGGACATCGATACTGCATTTTTTTGTTTAAAATCTTTACAATAAGACTCAGTATACTGTTTATAATTATGTCTGTAGTTTAGATGCAGTATGTCTCTCAACACAAACCGGCATAGCACTAAAAAGAATGAGGCATAAGGAACTTTAAAATTGATGTTAACAAATACACTGTGACTAAACTGGGAACAGATGTGATGAAATGTTTTACACAGTTTAATCTCACTTAAGAACTTACCTCGTTTTGGATTACAAAGTAACACATTCGTATATGCAAGTTTATCTAAGTAAAAATATAGAATTGATTGTATTCTTAATGGGTCAGGCTTTGTAGTGTGTTTCTCATATGGGTATGTTCGTCAGAGAATATTATAACCCTATTTCTGTAGCTATTGGTTTTATTTTCAATTGTGTCTGTGCTTGATGCTGCCAAGGGGCTACTAATTACTTCATTTATTATTTCCTGATGCATGTATTCTAAAGGATTATCAATTGAGATAATTTTATCACTGAGTTTCATGTCTGCAGTGGTAGTTTCATTCTGTTGTACGAGATTAATTGGAGTCTCGATAGTGTTCGCAAGATTGATATTTAATTCGCTATAACTTTCATTTAAATTAGAGTTACGTTTCGACTTCGTAGATTTACGCTTTTTTGAGGATACTGTACTGTTGTTAATCCTGCAGGAATCCGTACATAACAATTTATACTTATCTAGTTTGTTTTGTTGAGCAGTAATTAATTTTTGAAGCGAATAGTTTTCTGAGTTCAAATTATCTACTTTGTTCTGAGTTCTTTCTAAATCCATTCTAAGTTTCATTATTTCATTTCTCAACTCTTCTACTTCATGGTTGTACGCTGCCAGGCCGAACCTCAATTCAATTGCGCAGTGGAAGTTTTTGATGGGGGGCTCTGGAGACAAGAGTGGCTAGCGTACTGTCCGCCGTACGCGGAGCAGACAATACAAGTACAAGATACAATATACAAACAAAGGAACTTACCTCATGGTTGAAGGACACTGCTCTGGTGCCAACCTGGAGATATGTATGTAAGTGAGTGTATGTGTATCGTGTCGTGACGTTATGAGTATTCTTCAGGTTAGATTCCGCTTCAACCCGGCTGGAGACAATCACAGCATGCGGTCTTCAAATCACTCATTCACAACAGCGTCACACTTTGCTTAACCTTCAAACTATTTATCCAAAATATGTCCAAAACCCGTGTTATTACACCAAGATAGGGGTTATTAACTCAAACAACTGGGTCATGGTCCATTGTCCACCAAAAACGACCGGTTAAGAGATTGATTTCAACAAAAGCCGCGAGACCCAAACGGCGGCGTGCTTCCTCGTTTCCCCCCGAAAATCAAGAGAGAGCTGTCAAGTGTCAACGTCAAAAAATGACAAGTGAGATGTCACTCTGTTACTCGTTTAGAAACATAGGCGCATAGAGTAAACAAATCGTTCGGTACTAAACAATGGTTAAGCAATACTTTCGAAAGATCTGGCAAACTACGTGCGGTATCTGAAAGGTATATGCTAGACGACGTGGTTATGGAATTATCAACATAGCTGCTATGACTGCTAACATCTTTAGGTTGCTTACGTCTCTGCGTGATGTTTTTGTTGCAGGAATCCATTATTAAACTACTAATGTTTCCTTCAGTTTGTTGTGATATCTTTCTTCTTTTTATTGCCGTTACTCACGAAGCGTGGCATAAGCTAAGTCTGCTATAAACGCGTAGCGTAAGCTCAAGATGTTAAAACAAACGCAGTGTACGTGTAAGCGTTGAGCATGTGTGCGTAGAAGCGAGCGATCTGCGGGTTGCCCTAGGTCAGGGACGCAAGTAATTTAATTTTTTTTCTAAAAGTGTTTCACTGATAACTCACGGTACAGATGGAGTTCAGACGTATTATATACACCACTCTTTAGTCCGTTTCACAGGCTTTACACTGATATACAACACTAATGAATTGAATAACTTTTTTACCACTTTTTTACAAATTATACGGAGACCAAAACAAATACGGTGCTAACTCTTTGAATCTCAACGGTCGAGGTCGTTAAAAATGTCACAATGAAAGCATTTGTCAACGTTTACTCGCCGAGTTGTCTCGCGAGCAGCGCCATCTATTGTAATACTTAGTTCACTCGCTACCGACAGAGACGTGCTATAAACTAATTAAAGAAATTATTATTTCTTTACATCTCCCTCCCCAAAGAAGAAAATATTCACAATTATACTTATGTACAATCAACTAAATAATTTTTCCCAATCTATCTCTGTTTTTACGTTGGTATTGGTATTAGTTTTGTAATATGGAAGAGATTTGATTCTAACTTCTTATGACCTGTATTTATCCTGTATATTGAATTTGATATATTTTCTATAATTTTAAATGGTCCAATCTTTATCTCATCTAATTTATTTCGATTTAGTTTGTTTCCATTCTCTACGTATACCATATCACCTGTATTGTAACTTACTTGAGTTCTATTTTATCGAATATCTGTTTATTATAATTATGTGATTTTATTGAATTTTGTAATGCTTTTTTTCTATCTGAAATCCATTCAGCTTCTGTTTTATTTATTTTGAGTTCGTTTGGTAAATACGACACATCTGTTCCTTTTAACAAGTACTTTGGTGCAAAGCCAGTAACCGTATGTTCTGTATTATTATATTTATCTACACAGTTGTGAGCAATGGTTGTCCATGCTATTTTGTTTGTCTTTTCGTTTATTTTACATCTCATTTTGTTTACAAGTGTTTGGTTAAGCCTTTCATTTAACCCGTTAGAAAACGGAGCATTTACTGCAGTGAAAATTATTGGTATTGATTGTCTATTTAAAAATGTTTTAAATTCTTCTGAGTTGATTCCCGGATATTGATCAGTAAGAATCATTCCGATTGTATTAGTGTCTGTTACGTTGTTGATTAGCTGAATAAAATCATTTGCATTTTGTGTTTTTGAGGTAACGATATAGGCATATCTAGTAAAGTGGTCTACTAGAAGGTGTAGATATCTTGTAGTTGATCGGGAGCCTCCAAAACCTCCAATCGTGTCTATTGAGACTATCTCAAAAGGTTTTGTGGCAGGACCCAAATGTGACATTAAACCATACTTCTTCTGCCCTCTCGTTTTATTTTTTATACAAATCTCACAGCCCTTACAATGTTTTTTTTTTATATTTTGTGTCATATTTTTTGCTGTATAAATCTTACCTATTTTGTTTTGCATCTGTTTTACACCTAAATGACACATGTTTTCATGTACATCTTTTATGAGTTTTTTACAGTAATCTTCCGATAAAATTATTTTTTCATGCTTCCTAACCTTTTTATAGTGTACATTGTGTCTCGATATTAACTTTGTTTTATTATTTTGTATTTTTGCATTGTTTTTCTGATCCGTAACTATATCAGTCAGTTTTATCATGTTTACAATTTTTAGTCGTTCATCTGTATCCTTACTCGCATCCAATACCGGATTCCTACTTAAACAATCTGCTTCTGTATTATCATTTCCCGGAGCATATTTAATTTTAAAATCATATTGTGATAAATAATATGTTAAGTCTCTTAATTCGTCATCAGTTCTAGAACTTATATTTAAATTTTCCAAAGGTTTATGGTCAGAATACACTGTAAACATCTTACCTATTAGCCAATACTGCCAGTATCTTATTTCTTCTTTTATAGCCAAACATTCTAAATAGATTGCTTTTTTTTTCTTTTGCACTTGATTTAATTTTTTTGAAAAGTATGCTACTGGCTTATCTTTACCATCTAGTTGGGTTTGTTTTAACACTGCCCCAAAACCTTCTAGGGACGCATCAGTGTGAATATTTATTGGTAAATTTTGATCAAATATTTCTATGATTGGCTGTGTGCACATTAATTTTTTTTGACAATCAGCAGACCATATAAACTTCTGATTTTTCCTAAGTAAATTATGCAGAGGTTCTAAAAAAAACGCACTTTTTGGTATATACTCATGATAGAAATTAATTTTTCCCAAAAATTGCCTAACATTTTTCTGCGTTTTTGGTAGGTATTGGGAATTATTTTATTGAAATTAAATTATCTCTTACTGGCCGTACTGTATTATTATGTATTATATGACTTAGATATTTCACTGATTCTGATGCGAATGTACATTTTGTAAACTTTAGTCTGAAACCTTCTTTTTTATAGCTTCTAGCAACTGTGTTAGATGGTTAATGTGCTCGGTGAAATTTTTAGAAAATATTAAGATGTCATCGATGTAATTAACTGCGAAATCAGTGAGCTCATACTTGCGTAAAATGTTACTTAATATCCTTTGAAAAATGGCTGGCGAAGTCTTCAAACCAAAAGGTAAGCATGTCCATTGGTAGTGACCTTCCTGCGTCACAAAGGCAGTTTTATTTCTATCTTCAATTCTTAGCGGTATCGACTAGAAAGTTGAATTGATGTCCAGTGTTGTAAAATATTTAGAGTTTCTTGTCTTAATCACCAGGTCATCGATCAATGGAAACGGTTGAGCTTGAGGTACCACTATTTTGTTAAGATCTCGGAAATCAATACATAGTCTTGATTTCCTGTTGTCTTCTTTTTTGAAAGCCAAAGTTACCGGTGCCGCAAATGGACTGTAAGATTCTTCTATAAGGTTTCTGTCCAGTAACTTTGCTATTTGTTCTTCTATCTCCTTTTTGTCTTGTACTGAACATTTATAAAGTCTTTTGCTACAATATTTATCCATGAGTAGATCAATACGTGCTTCATAATTTCTGACTGTGCCTATGTCATATTTGTCCTTTGCAAATATTGATTTGTAAGTATCTATTAATTTGTATACTTCTGATTTTTGTTGAGTATTTAAATTACTCATACTTATCTTGAAATTTTCCTCATTTATGTGTTCATTAAAATTAATAGAACACGGGTTTGCTTCATTTTTATCTTCCTTAGAAGTATTGGTCTTATTATGACCCTCATTCATTGGTATCTTTTTTTATTTTATTTTTATTTCTTCTCTTTTTTGCGTTATCCTCAAATTCTCATCTTGAACCAGACCAAATTGTTTTATGATGTCTAGTCCAATTAGAAAATCGTATTTGAATTCTTCTCCATCAATTATGTAAACTTCTGCTTCTTCTTCAATGTCTAATATTTTTATTTTTATTGTTGTCAAACCTACTGTTTCTTTAACACCATTAATTGTGATTAAATTATCACTTTTTGAATCTTACTGTTCTTTATTTTTTAGTCTTATTAATTTGGAATTAATTACAGAAATATTTGAGCCTGAATCATACAATCCAAATGTTTCTAATTCTTCATTTAATAGCAGTTTGACTTTAATTAATGGTGTTATTATTCGTTTTTTTGTTCATTGTTATTTAGTTCTACATCTACTACTGAATTATTTACAGTTTTATTATTGGTTCTCTTTTGATTATGTTCTTCCAACTATTTGAACCAGCATTTTTCCTCCGGATGGAATCGAATACCTTTATTTAAATTCTCACATGTTTTACATGGTTTTATTTTATCTGGTTTGCTTTTATAATCATAAGTAGTCTTGCTTTTATTTATGCTAAAATTCCTTTTGCTCGTTACATACTCATGTTTTCCTATTTCATTGTAAAGACTTGCAGTTGTTTTTACTGTTTCTTTATCTATTTTTTCCATTACATAATCTGGTAGTCCCATTACAATAAGATTAATCGTTGTTTGAGTGTCGATATGCTTGTTGATTTCCAATAATAGCCTTTCCTTTTTTGTAGCATATTCTAGTAACGATCCAGCTTGATATTTAAATGTAAATGCATATTTGATTTGGGACCAACCTTTATTTCCGTATGTTTCTTTAAAGTTGTTCTTCCATATTGACCATGCGGATTTCACCGTTAATTTGATTAACATGCTGCTATACCAGCCTATGCATTGTTTTTCGAGAAGATGTTTTAAGACCTCGATTTTCTCTTCATCCTGTATAATATCGATTCTTTCATAATCTTCCTCGAATTCAGTAATCCATTGGTCAGCATTGGATGTTTTATTTGAAAAATTTTCCATCACAAACCTTTCTGCAATTTTCCCTATGTTTCTTTTCTCTGGTGCTGTGCCACAAGTGTTATCTTGAGGAGGCATTGTGTTTTTTTTTTCCTCTAAATACTGACCACCAAACTGTACATTTTCACCTTCGTCTAAATATATTTCCTTCAGCTCTGGGTCTAGCGGAATCCAGATTGAACGTGTTTGGTGTCTTTTTTTTTAACGAATTTTTGATTTTTGTATATACGTCTGAAGCCAGTATATTAGCGTGTTTATTTATGGGTTTGAACTTCTCCGGGACCTCAAATACACATCCGTCCGGCGTCTCAATTGACGTTATGCATATGGCATTTGTTTTTCCATCCGCTGAACCTAATACTACAAATTGAAACCGTAGTTTGTCTATATTTCTTGATTTTAACCAGAAATGTCGTTTTATAAGACAATAAGTCTGAACTTATCAGGAATTGTATGTTTTAAATGAACAATTGTGTTGCTCTGAAAAAATTAAGTTTTATTTTAGTACTCGAATACACAAACTAAAAACAACAAAAACTAAACACAAACTAAACTTAAATTATTCTCTTACCTGAAAAAATTGAGAAACGACATTAAAAGTCTATTAAATAACAACAATTCCTTTTTATAATTTTGTAACAATAAAATCAATTACATTAAAAATGTCACAATGAAAGCATTTGTCAACGTCCATCCTGCTTGACTCGCCGAGTTGTCTCGCGAGCAGCGCCATCTATTGTAATACTTAGTTCACTCGCTACCGACAGAGATGCGCTATAAACTAATTAAAGAAATTATTATTTCTTTACATATTTTTAAAGTTTGAAATTGTTTGTATGCACATAACAACATCATTCATGCATATAAACGGAACCCTTATAGATTCGTCATGTCTGTCTGTCTGTCTGACTGTCCGTCCGTATGTCACAGCCAGTTTTCTCCGAAACTATAAGAGCTATGCTGTTGAAACTTGGTAAGTAGATGTATTATGTGAAACGCATTAAGATTTTGATTTTTATATATACGTGTGCGGTATTTATGAATAGATCTTCAAAAATAGTATTAAGGTTTCTATTAACATTTTTAGGGTTCCGTTGCCAAATGGCAAAAAACGGAACCCTTATAGATTCATCATGTCTGTCTGTCTGTCTGTCTGTCTGTCCGTCTGTCTGTCTGTCCGTCCGTATATCACAGCCACTTTTCTCCGAAACTATAAGAGCTATGCTGTTGAAACTTGGTAACTAGATGTATTCTGTGAACCGCATTAAGATTTTTACACTAGATAGAAAAAAAACAATCAATTTTGGGGTTCCCCATACTTAGAACTGAAACTCAAATTATTTTTTGCATCAAACCTATACGTGTGCGGTATTTATGAATAGATCTTCAAAAATAGTATTAAGGTTTCTATTAACATTTTTAGGGTTCCGTTGCCAAATGGCAAAAAACGGAACCCTTCTATAACCCCCTAATCCCCCCCCCCTAATCCCTTCTAATCTATGATTCGTCATGTCTGTCTGTCTGTCTGTCTGTCCGTCTATCTGTCTGTCTGTCTGTCCGTCCGTATGTCACAGCCACTTTTCTCCGAAACTATAAGAGCTATGCTGTTGAAACTTGGTAAGTAGATGTATTCTGTGAACAGTATTAAGATTTTTACATTAAAATAGAAAAAAAAAAACAATAAATTTAGATAGAAAAAAAAACAATCAATTTTGGGGTTCCCCATACTTAGAACTGAAACTCAAAAAAAAATTTCATCAAACCCATACGTGTGGGGTATCTATGAATAGGTCTTCAAAAATGGTATTGAGGTTTCTGAAATCATTTTTTTCTAAACTGAATAGTTTGCGCGACAGACACTTCCAAAGTGGTAAAATGTGTCCCCCCCCCCCCCGGAACTTCTAAAATAAGAGAATGATAAATCTAAAAAAAATATATGACGTACATAACCATATAAACTTCCACCGAAAATTGGTTTGAACGAGATCCAGTAAGTAGTTTTTTTTTTTTAATACGTCATAAATCGTAAACCGCAATTTACCTTTAATTCAATCAACGCAAATATAAAAATTAAAAAAAAAACATTTAATTTCATAAACGTAAACCTTATGCATAAACCGAGGATACCTACAGGTTTGTACGGAACCCTCGGTGCGCGAGTCCGACTCGCACTTGGCCGGTGTTTTTTCTAAACTTAATAGTTTACGCGAGAGACACTTCCAAGGTGGTAAAATGTGTCACCCCCCCCCCCCCCCCGTAACTTCTAAAATAAGAGAATAATGAAACTAAAACAAATATATGATGTACATAACCATGTAAACTTCCACTGAAAATTGGTTTGAACGAGATCTAGTAAGTAGTTTTTGTTTACGTCATAAATCGTAAACCGCATTTTACCTTTCATTCAATCAACTCAAATATAAAAATTAAAAAAAAAACATTTAATTTCATAAACATAAACCTTATGCATAAACCGAGAATACATACAGGTTTGTACGGAACCCTCGGTGCGCGAGTCCGACTTGTACTTGGCCGGTTTTTTTGATTTTTTGTGAAAATCTTTAAATGCGGTTCACAGAATACATCTACTTACCAAGTTTCAACTGCATAGTTCTTATAGTTTTGGAAAAAAGTGGCTGTGACATACGGACGGACAGACAGACAGACATGACTAGAATATGCGTGAAAACCACACAGAAATAGAAGTATACTTACCCTCAGGTTAAATCCTGGTTGCACATACTGCTATAATATAAAAATAACCATTAAATCAGTAATTTACTCAAAAGTATCACCCACAACCGAAAATACCTGTTGTAGACTCTAAGTGACTTTTGTCCCTTTTTCTCTTATACCGTTGAACGTTAGTGTTCACAATCAACTATTGTATTTAGATAGTTTAAAACTGATTTTTGAGGAATATCGTTTAATTACACGAGTGTATCCTATCCACCCCGGTTGTCCCGTCCCGTTAACGGGATGGTTGGGAAAAATTGTTGCATCGACCCCGGTAGTGATGACCCGGTCGTTTAACGGGGTGGATGGCACAGATTTAGTCTCATCTACCCCGGTGTGTTTTTAATGAAGCGGACAGCATAGACTGAGTAGCATACGCCCCGGTAGTGTTTAAAGAGATTTTTCATTTTCTTACCCATTTTGTATGTCAGCTAGAAAACGCTTTATGTCTTTGAAGTACCAGGTAGCCATAACTCTGTAGGAGATCTAACCCGTTCTGTCAGCTAGAACACGCCTTATGCCTTCGAAGTACCAGGTTCTCATAACTGGGTAGGAGCTTGCTAAACATAGGAGTGTCAGCTGGAAAACGCTATATATGCCTTCGAAGTACCAGGTTAACATAACTTGGCAGGAGCTTACCAAACAAAGAAGTGTCAGCTAGAAAACGCTTTATGCCTTCAAAGTACGAGGTTGTCAAACTTGGTAGGTTTATTACAACATTTATTGATTCTGAGGCGGTACGAAGTTCGCTGGATCAGCTAGTTATTTGTATAAAAATAAATATGAAGAGTAATTTTATAATATTTAATATTCTCGTAAATGTTATATTACTATTTTTTATTGAATTTTTATTACATTTTTTTTATTAACAATGGATTTTACCATCTAAAATTAGAGACTAACATGTTCATCACTAGTAAGCACTAAGAAACAAATACTGGAAGATAAGTACATACTTTCTACTAATGGTACACCTATAAATAATTCATTTGATTTATTATAACCACAGTTTCGTTTCATAACTTTCATTCACTCTCCATTGATCAGTCTTCATTTAAAAATCAGTATTATCTATCTATACTATATAGATACTATAATATTATATTATTATATAATATTTCTATATGTTAATACGTGAAGCGAAAACTTTGGATCCCTTTTTACGAAAATTGGGCGGACGGAGGAGTATGAAATTTCGCACACTTATAGTTTATACAGAGAAGAAGTGACGAATGCTAATATTTTTTTTTAATTATGCGTAAAAATACATTATTTTCAATAAATAACACGTTACACACACTACTATTCATTACCGTGTATTTAATACATACATGCACAAATCGAATATATATTTGTTTTTGGTATTATTTGTCTATAGCCTTACTGAATGTCAAATATAATTATGGATTACGAAATTACGAAAGTTTACTGTCGAAATCTGTGGTCCAATCGAGAATATCTGTCTTTAATATTTTGTTTCTATAGTCTTGCTGAATATGTCAAGTATAACCATAAGTAATAAAATATGACAACATGAAGTAAATGCTGTTCTGTCACCTATCAAAACTGTAATCTTATGTAATACTTTGAAATAATGTATATAATAATGTATTAATACGTGAAGCAAAATCTTTGCACATCGTTGTACGAACATTGTGCGAACGGCGGCGGTGAATGAAATTTGGCACATTTAAAGTTTATTTGGAGAAATAGTACTGAAAACTAATCCATACTTCCATATCCATACTAATATACTTATACTTTAATATTATAAATGCAAAAGTAACTCTGTCTGTCTGTCGGTCTGTCTGTCTGTCTGTCTGTCTGTCTGTCTGTCTCGCTTTCCTACTAAAACTACTGAACCGATTTAAATGAAATTTGGTACACAGATAGTTTAGAGCCTGAGGAAGGACATAGGCTAATTTTTATCCCGGTAGTATGTTCCCGCGGGATAATTTCCGACCTCCACGCGGGCCAAGCCACTGGCAAAAGCTAGTATTTGTATATATTAACGAATAATGGTCGAGTTTCGACCTCTGGGCGACCACTAGTATAATATTATAAAGCTGAAGAGTTTGTTTGTTTGTTTGATTGAACGCGCTAATCTCAGGAACTACTGGTCCGAATTGAAAAAATATTTTTGTGTTGAGTAGCCTATTTATCGAGAAAGGCTATAGGCTATATAACATCACGCTACAACTAAGGAGAGCGGAGCAGTAATGAAAAATGTTGCAAAAACGGGGAAAATCGCAAGGGTAGGCGATTCGACGCGACGGGAAAGGTCGGCGGAAAAAGAAATTTAACGCGGATGAAGTCGCGGGCAGAAGCTACTTAAATATAATGCGATACGTAGTAGTTCGATCATTAAGTAAAACCACTAATATCATATCATTTCCAGGAAATGTAATATTGTTATTTGCCATCCATACATTCAAATTGTTTTTGTTGAATGGAGTTGTACATACGTACAGTAGCGCTCAAAAGTATTTTGACAACAATAAATTATTAAAAATAAAGACAAAATAAAGACTATATTGAATTGAATTAAATTATTTATTAATAATAACGATATGTTTTACAAACTTGAACACTTTGATATTAAGAATTACTAAAGAATAAGACATATTAAATTTTTCTCTGATTGTTGTGGATCAAAAGTAATTTGACAGTGAAAAAAATTTTTTTTTTTCAACTTATTTTTAGGGTTCCGTTGCCAAATGGCAAAAAACGGAACCCTTATAGATTCGTCATGTCTGTCTGTCTGTCCGTCCGTCCGTATGTCACAGCCACTTTTTCCGAAACTATAAGAGCTATGCTGTTGAAACTTGGTAAGTAGATGTATTCTGTGAACCGCATTAAGATGTTTACACTAAAATAGAAAAAAAAACAATAAATTTTGGGGTTCCCCATACATAGAACTGAAACTCAAAAATGTTTTTTTCATCAAACCCATACGTGTGGGGTATTTATGAATAGCTCTTTAAAAATGGTAATGAGGTTTCTATTACCATTTTTTTCTAAACTGAATAGTTTACGCGAGAGACACTTCCAAAGTCGTAAAATGTGTGTGTCCCCCCCCCCCCCCCCCCCGTAACTCCTAAAATAAGAGAATGATAAAACTAAAAAAAAATATATAATGTACATTACAATGTAAACTACCACCGAAAATTGGTTTGAACGAGATCGAGTGAGTAGTTTTTTTTAAAACGTCATAAATCGTTAACCGCAATTTACCTTACATTCAATCAACAGAAATATAAAATTTAAAAAAAAAAAACATTTATTTTTAAACCAAAAATACCTACAGGTTTGTAAGGAACCCTCGGTGCGCGAGTCCGACTCGCACTTGGCCGGTTTTTTTAATATTTTTAACACTCAATAATCAATATTAAGCAGCATATCCATATACTTTTAAGACAGCTTCGCATCGTTTCGGCATTGAGTCTACTAATTTTTGTAAATTATTGATGGGGATTTTGCTCCATTCCTGGCATAGTGCTTCATGTAAAACCTTCTTATTTGAATAATTCCGACATCTCACGCGACAATCCAGCTGCTCCCAGAGATGTTCTATCGGGTTTCAATCAGCACTTTGGCTTGGCCACTTCAATAGTTTGATTTTCTTGAGATCTATGAAGTTACTGACATGCTTGGATTTGTGTTTCGGGTCATTATCTTCTTGGAAGTACCAACCAGGAGGCATATTATCTCTAGTGTTCGGTAGCATTTGCTTCTCTAATATCTCAGCATACTTAAAACGATCCATAGTCCCATCTATCTTAAATAAAAGTCCAACTCCGTGACGAGAAAATCATCTCTAAACCATAACATTACCACCTCCATGTTTCACCGTGGGTATTTGGTATCGAACATACTTCATTTTTTTTATTTGTCGGACGGCGAACATATCTTATTCCATCAGATGACACCAAATTAAACTTACTTTTATCACTCCACAATACCTTGGACCATTCTGAACTAGTCCACGATCTATGCCGTTTTGCAAATGCGAGCCGCAGCTTCCTGTTCTTTTCAGAAATCAAAGGTTGCCGCCGAATCAGAGGCCGGCCGTCATCCATGTAGTTCTAAGTCTTTTAGCCGACGTTTCACAGTTGAAACATGTACTTTCACGTTATAGTACTCTTGCAGTTAATTTTTTATTTGCACCGCCGATTTTCGCACATCACTCGTGTTCCGTCCCGTTCGAATTGGTTACTCTGTGAACGCACCATGACGTGAAACGGAGTGACATCTGTCAGTTTGACACTTCCTCTTTGATTTTGGTCTTGAAAAATGGAGTATCGTCGCCGCTTGGATTTCGCGACCTTTTGAAAGTAATCCCTTAAAACCGATCGTTTTGTTGGACAATTAGTCGTGATCCTATTGTTTGATTGTAAATAACCCCAATTTGACGAGATAATACGGGTTCAGTTTGTCGGAAATACTTTGAAGTGACAGTGACGCTATTGGAAAACGCGTGTTGGAGACCGCATGTCCTGGTAGCAGGACGGATTGCAGCGGCTGGAATCCTGGAGAAACTCATAACGTCACTACACAATACAATATATACTCATTTACATACATAAATCCAGGTAGGCTCCAGGGCAGGTGTTCCTCAACCATGAGGTGAGTTATTTGAATATATTATTGTTCTGCTCCGCGCACGGCGGACAGTTCGCTCGCCACTTCTTGTCTCCAGGGCCCACGATTATCACGCTTTCACACAATAATTAAAATCCTATGGTTGGGGCCTGGCCTGGCGTCGAACAACTCGTCAGTAACTTTTTTACTAAATGGTTTTCATGGGGAGTCGTTTTTTGGGGACGCCCACTTCGAGGCTTATTTTCTACTGTCTTACGTTTAGTATAAACCTTATTCCACGCACTGACTAGTTGCCGAGACACATTAAAGTTTCGAGCAACTTCTGCTTGCGTCTTTCTACTTTTCAAAGCAGTTATCACAGCATTTTTAAAATCACTTGAATATCGTTTTGTCTTAGACATGTTAAATAGATAATAACGATATTATGAAAATAAAAAAATACTAGCTAGGGCTAACTCTGTCAGCGAATAATGAGAACACAATATTTGTCAAAATACTTTTGAGCTGAATATGAACACGTTTCTAAGAATATACGGAAAGTAAACAAACAAGTTACAACTTGTTTTCATTAATAATTGCAGGCTCTTTGGAAGGATTAGTGTAGAATAAAATTTGTTTACCTAGGGGTACGCGACATTGAAATATTAACGGAAGTATGTTTGTCAAAATATTTTTGAGCGCTACTGTAAGTAAAAAAGAAGCTTATCGGAATTAACCCAGTGTAATCGTTTACAGAACGTAAACGATTACACTGGGTTGATTCCGATAAGCTTTGAACTTGTTGCCATATAATTTCATATTAAGAGGGGTCACCGGAGTACATGCAGTGCCTTGAAAATTTCCACAATGTTAGGTTTTTTATTACTCTAGCTTTATCCGCGTCACCGCGTGGATTTCGGTGTGATGATAACACATTTCGCGTTTCGTACTTTTTTATTATTCATAAGATTTAATTTTTTGCTGAACACAATACTCCTATTCTCGCCTCATTAAACAGTACCGGGGCGTATGCTACTCAATCTGTGCTGTCCGCTTCGTTAGAAACACACCGGGGTAGATGCGACTAGATCTGTGCCATCCACCCCGTTAAACGACGGGTCGGCTCACCCGGGGTCGATGCAACTATTTTTCCCAACTGCCCCGTCAACGGGCGGGACGACCGGGGTGGATGGGATACACTCAATTACACGTACGAGTTTATAATATTTAACAGTTACTACAAAAATTCCAATGTGGTTTGAAAACAAGACGTAAACTAAAACTCGACTTACTAATTTCTTCCGGAAGGTTTTTGTATTATGCACCAGTTGCGGAATAAATTGTGTATTATGCACCAGTGGCGTTATAATATCAAAATATTCATATCAAAACAAGGCTAAAATTATATGTGATCAGATTTTGTTTTTATATGCTTAAATATGGATTTACAGTAATTGTACATTTATCTCTTTTTAGGGTTCCATTGCCAAATGGCAAAAAACGGAACCCTTATGGATTCGTCATTTATTTATTTAGGTAACCAACAGCGCGGTTGTACGTCATGTCTGTCTGTCTGTCTGTCCGTCCGTATGTCGCAGCCCCTTTTCTCCGAAACTATAAGAGCTATGCTGTTAAAACTTGATAAGTAGATGTATTCTGTGAACCGCATTAAGATTTTCACACTAAAATAGAAAACAAACAATAAATTTTGGGGTCCCCATATTCGGAACTGAAACTCAAAAAAAAAATTTTTCATCAAACCTATACGTGTGGGGTATCTAATTATCTATGAATAGGTCTTCAGAAATGGTATTGACGTTTCTATTAACCCTTAATTAGGCGCATTAAGAAAATCACACAAGTAGTCGCATGGGGTCACATCTGACCCCAAAGTTATGAATAAAAATGGAGTGGAAGGAACTAATAAAATGAAATATGTTATTTTTAAAATAATTAAATGGTTTATTGAAATCATAATAAAAAAATAAAAACGTAACTTTCACTTAAAATAATTGAAAACATAAAACAACTTCTAACAGCTCTTAACATTATTATTTTTTGGCATATCTGAGATAAAAAAAAAACAATAACATGATTCATCAGCAGAATCATAGAATCTACTCTGCATCCCATGCAGTAAGCCCTGAAGTGTTGTTGGCAAACAAATTTACAACACTTATATAGCATTTAGAAGCTATTTTCTTGTCATCCTTTCTAGGGCATGAGGAACAGCGACCGCTCTTAGCATTCGAACTTTACGGCGCCGCTTTTTGTTGAAGAAGTGGTAGCACGCTGTTCGATGCGCTGTTTTTGACGATCTACTACCAGTTTCATAGCAATAATTTAAAAAAAATCGCCTTACATGTGTGTTACTCTTGTCAGTATTCGCTTTGTGTAGGGCGAATGCATTGACGCCGGATATATTGAGAAGATGATAAAGTACTGCCGATGGCCATCTTTTAGTCCTTCTTGCAATGTTATAATTAGCGCATAGTTGATCATTATAATACGTAACTACTGGTTTCTGAGTGCTTCCTGTTGTTTCGTCAATAGAGTTATCATTATGCACGGTAGAAAGTAAAATAACAGCTTTCTTTATAGGATTAGGGACATATGAGACCACAATGATTTGATTATGAAATTCGAAAAGCGAACACTATATACAGAAATATCATCTGCAATGTCATCTTCCGAGGTAGAACTCGCGACATCTTGCTCATCATCCGACAAATCTCCCAGCCATTGCTCTATCTGTCTTTCTTGATCCATAATGACAACTAAAAGAGAAAAAATACATAAATTATATTATGCAAAACAATAATACGTTATAATTAGTAAAAACAAATACATATGTATGCGTAAAAACAAAAAAATAAAAACTTACCTTTTGCAAAAAATGTTACGTAATTGGTCGCATGGGGTCAGCACCCAAGAGAGCAACGACGAGTGCGTACGCGTTGGTGGTCTGTTCGCACCACAGTTGCGTACCGCGCGGGGAGGTAGGAAGCTAGAAAGAGCCCTGTCGCGTTCTAAACACTCCAACACTATTTTTTTTAAATTCGAAATTGTCTTGACCCCATGCGCCTAATTAAGGGTTAACATTTTTTTCAAAACTGAATAGTTCTGAGTAGTTTAGAATAGTAAGTATTTTTTTTAATACTTCATAAATCGTAAACAACAATTTACCTTTCATTCAATCCACTCAAATATAAAAAAAAAACATTTAATTTCATACACATAAACCTTATGGTGTACACCGTGTGGTGCCGGACGTAAAGAATAACACCACCCCATTTCTTCCCGTGGGTGTCGTAAAAGGCGACTAAGGGACTTACTAGAGAATGGGCAGCAGCGTTCTCTATGCATTTTACCACCTTACTGCGATCGCCAACCCGCCTGCCAAGCGTGGCGATTATGGCAAAGCCCCCAAATTAGGGGAGGCCTAAGTCCAGCAGTGGACGTATTATGGCTGAAATTATGATGATAATGAAACCTTATGCATAAACCGAGAATACATACAAGTTTGTACGGAACCCTCGGTGCGCGAGTCCGACTCACACCTGGCCGGTTCTTTTTTTTAAAGTAATGTTTGTAAAAGTAACGATTTTTCATGAAATCAATTTTATTGGGTAAAAAAACGGCTTTTAACGGTCACAACACTACGGCAACCAACCCATAGATATCGATACCGGAAATGTCAATTGTCGTAACGGACATTTTGCCGAAAATGAGTTTTATATTATATTTGGAATCAGCGTCGCAAGCTCTATCGATTGGTATATTTAAAAAAAACTATCTTTAAAAAAAGCCCCTTACGACCTGGCTTTCCAACAGCTCTAGCGCGATTTTTTTTACTATTTGGGATGTATCGCAAAAATAATTTTCAATAGGGGAGCGTAGTCATGTTTTAATTATTTAAGAGGTCGTAATCTTCATTTTTGCATTAAACTTTTTATACGACGTTATAAACAATAATAATTATTACAAATCAAAAGGTCAAACATGTTATTTGATATTCGAAACCCTTACGACCAAATCTATGCTTTGTTTTAACTTACGTAATGTAAAGGAGGTTTGTTTTCTTTATTACCCTTTATGACCTTAATTTTAACAAAAACACAATTAAAGTTTTTGTTTCGTTCTTATTACCGACGGCGTACAGAGGTCTGACGAGCACCATACTCAAAAAACACAAAGTCAGAAAAAAAAATCTATGTGTCTGGTGTACATACCTCTATAAAAGGTTAGTTACTCCACGTAATAGTAACTCCAGTTTTTTTTTTTTTGTATGGGATAAAACACTTAAAGTTAATTTTAGTTGAAACTGAATGGAACTGAAGGGCTGGTGCTCTCACGAGGTATTGTACCATACACGGCGATCAAGGTGACATCAAATTCATATACCTTTCCGTGCCGCTTCGCGCGTACCAAATTTTTGAATTTTCGACAGGTGATTTTTCAAATCTTTGACATGGTAAAACGAAGTTGACAATCGATTTACTTATAATATCGTTAGTTAATAGCCAACTAATGACTTTTTAACCGACTTCAAAAAAGGAGGAGGTTATCAATTCGACTGTATTTTTAATCGACTTCAAAAAAAGGAGGAGGTTATCAATTCGACTGTATTATTTTTTTATTATTATTATTTTTATGTTTGTTACCTCATAACTTTTGACTGGGTGAACCGATTGTAAAGATTCTTTTTTTATTTGAAAGCTGGTGGTTTCCGAATAGTCCCATTTTAATTTGGTTCCATTCGGACAATGAAGTCCATGTGAAAACCATGTAAGTCTTAAATTTGCATTAAGTATTGCGCGACAAATGAACGAATACCGTATGTTTGTTACCTCATAACTTTTGACTGGGTGAACCGATTTTGATGATTTTTTTTTATTTGAAAGCTGGTACTTCCCAAATGGTCCCATTTTAATTTGGTTCCATTCGAACAATGGGGTCCATGTGAAAACCATATAAGTCTTAAATTTGCATTACGTATTTGCGCGGCAAATGAACGAATAACTCGATTAGATCAGTGCGGAGTATCTACCACAACTAAAAAGTTAAAAAATAAAAACTTTTTACAAAAAAAAAAACACCGACTTCCTTTAAAAACACTACAAAGTCAAAAATAAGTTTAATTTCGGAAGTTGGTGGCAAAAACCTTAAATACAGAGCCTATGGACACCGACTTTCGAAATTAAAGTTATTTTTGACTTTGTAGTGTTTTTTTAAGGAAATCGGTGTTTTTTTTTGTAAAAAGTGTTTTTTTTTGATGAGAATAATTAAATACGTTATTGAACAAATACTTTTTTAACTGACTTCAAAAAGGAAGAGGTTATCAATTCGACTGTATTTTTTTATGTTTGTTACCTCATTTCTTTTGACTGGGTGAACCGATTTTAATGATTCTTTTTTTTTATTTGAAAGCTGGTGCTTCCCGAATGGTCCCATTTTAATTTGGTTTCATTCGGACAATAGAGTCCATGTGGCAAGTGGCAAGAAATTTTTTTTGAAGAAAATCAAAAAAAATGTGTATGGTTAGTTTATCTGGGTTATAAAACACATCAGAAAAATAAATGAAAAAATCGTGTTATGGTAATTTTGGAAAAACATTATGTATACTATAATATACATTGTTACGCTTACAGTGATTTTCACATTTTTGAGACTGTATATTATGCTATACATTGCTATGTTTAGGAAGAATAAATTTAACTGCTAGTTTTTAACATAGACTAAAAAAATAACTTTAATTTCGGAATTCGGTGTCTTAGGATTTTTATTTGAGGTTTTTGCCACCGACTTCCGAAATTAAAGTTATTTTTCACTTTGTAGTGTTTTTTAAGGAAGTCGGTTGTTTTTTTTTTATTAAAAAGTTTTTATTTTTAAATTTTTAGTTATAGTATCTACCCCGCACTAATTCCAAACAAACAAGGCATATTTATGCGATAGCAGAAATCGCGTTGATTTGCTGTCATTTTTTAAAGAGTTCCGGTGTCTGTCTCTGGAAGTCATCATCAGATCTATATGAAACTTATATGGGACCATTTCGGAATAAACCCCTTTCGAACAAAAAAAGAATTTTGCAAATCCGTTAATATATGACGGAGTTATGGCTGAACATACATAAAAAAAAAAAAAAAAATATATAAACATCCGAATTGATAACCTCCTCCTTTTTGAAGTCGGTTAAAAAGTATTGTAAATGACATAATTTTAAATAAAAATACCCATGTTGGTAGTAAAAAAGTTTAATAAAAAACGTATCTTGAACAAAATCTTTTATAAAATACTGGTAATATAAAAACTCAGAGATCCTATTGGCTTTTTTTTGGATGGGAAACCATCAAATGACTTCTCCCGCTCTGGGCGGAGCAGGAGGGCGTGTCAGACTTTTATTGACTAAAACCCACCCGTGTTCCTTCAGTTGCCCATATGCCAGGGCCACGGTAACTCTTTCGAACGAATCTCGCGATCCTGACAGGAGATTCTATTGCTTGCAGTGGCATTCCAAAAAAAAAAACAATTTCAGTTCACTTTTTCCAGTAATTTTTGTACGATGGCAAAACTACAATACCTAGGATGACATTTATTGCCAAAAAATCTAGTATTTGTTTCCTTGAAACTTTTATGGATCGCCCTGTTCGTTGTACGCTACATAAATTCATGTGAGTAGTAATTATATCTACTATTCTTCAGCAAAAAAACTATAAAAATAATCTAAAGGTGACCAATCAGATGGTACATTTTCCAAAAATGTAGGTCCTGCTATTTCAGCCTTGTGTTGAAACTGTGATTTTTGCCAATGAAAAGATAAATTAATTCTTCTGCAACATTGTCTTTTCATTTTTCGGGCAACGATGGCAGATGTCTTGCGTTTTATTTTTTGAGTGCGTGTCAAAAGTGTACCAACAGGCGTGGATTCAAGTGGCTGATTTGAAGGCAAAGAGGGCAAAGATGAAATTGAAGGTAGAGCGTCATAATTACTTTCTGATGTATTAGGAAATACCTGAGTAAGAATAGGTGTAAGAGGAACTTTAGTTGTATCGGCATAAACATCGTCTGCTTGCGTTCCTAACTCATCATCAGAACTTTGTAGGAGGTTTAACTTTTCGAAACTGGAATTGATCGATGGCGTTGCAGAACTTCCTGCTGATCTAATCATTCCAGCTTCATGACCGCTACTTGCTCCGTCACTTGCGTCAGAGTCTGCGTTCTTTTCAGGCACCAGGGATAATGCGTCTAGTTCTTCACACATAGCAGTCTAAAACCAAAAAAAAAGAAACATGCAAAGAAACCATCACCATAGTAAAACCAAACAATAGTGTATTATATATAGGTAAATAATTTTAAAATGCAATAGTAAACATAATACCAAATAATAATAGTAGTATTTTTTATGAAGATCAAACCCACAAGCGCGTTTGTTAGAAGTCGCTTTCTACCACTAGCTAGACCAACGAGGCAGTCAAAACAGTATATCTATCTTTTAAATTGTAATAAAATTGGTTCATTAGTTCAGATAGACGTACTTGTAATTTAATTTTGTATTGAAGAACAAAAAAATATTGATGCCGTGAAGTTAGCAATGTATATTACTCTATACACAACAAACGGAAGGTAAATTACTGCTACTGCGGCATTGTATAGTATAATATACATTAGTAAAAAACACCACAAAAACATGCTAATTCCTATAGCGACAACAGAATTTATATAAAAATATGTAAGAACACACATTTAGGCATGTGTATTTTATCATGAACACACTTATTTATGTATTCAAACATAAAAATAAAATAAAACTTACCTTAGATAAAACTGACAGGCGCATCTTGACGGTTATTTTTCAAAACTGATTTAAAATTATGACAGTAGGACTATTTTTATTTATGAAGTGTAAAGAAACGTCTAGAAATGGCATGTGTATAATAAAACTAACTTAAAAACTATTTGTAGTGACCGTGTATTTTTTTGAAGTTGTATGTATGGTATACTATACAAAATGAACTTAAGGGTTAAGTATTTGCGCGACAAATGAACGAATACCGTATGTTTGTTACCTCATAACTTTTGACTGGGTGAACCGATTTTGATAATTCTTTTTTTATTTGAAAGCTGGTGCTTTTCGAATGGTCCCATTTTAATTTGGTTTCATTTGGACAATGGGGTCCATGTGAAAACCATATAAGTCTTAAATTTGCATTACGTATTTCTGCGACAAATGAACGAATAACGCGATTAGATTAGTGCGGAGTATCTATCACAACTAAAAAGTTAAAAAATAAAAACTTTTTACAAAAAAAAAACAACCGACTTCTTTAAAAAAAACAGTACAAAGTAAAAAATAACATTAATTTCGGAAGTCGGTGGCAAAAACCTAAAATACAGAGCCTAAGACACCAACTTTCGAAATTAAAGTTATTTTTGACTTTGTAGTGTTTTTTTAAAAGAAGTCGGTTGTTTTTTTTTTTTTCAAAATTTCATAATCAGTCATAATCACGGTGATTAATAAGTGACTGAAAACTAATGTTACTAAGTACCTCATTTGTTAATCACCGTGACTATGGCTGAGTTTTAATGACACGCCCTTCCGCTCCGCCCAGAGCGGGAGACGTCATTTGATGATTTCCCAAACACAAAAAAAGACCTCTAACTTATTCATTTCCGCAGGAGTTCTTCCCATAATGGCTTCCCATAATAGAAGGCTGCAGGTCTTCAATCTCGTTTCCAATCGTAGCCTGTTCTGCAACTATGTTCTACTTGTTTTCGTTTGAAAACTTAAAATATATTGGTCTGCAGAACATTGTGGAAGATGGTTCTGGGTTCTCCCATATCACTTCTTCGCCACAAACTAAGCGCAGAGGCACAAACGAACACATCAAAATGCTAGAATCGTCATCTTCTGCCATAGTTTGCTTATACAAACTTTGCCCTGAAGCACCATCAAAACCCCACTTGCCCAATTTATACTTATATGTATAAATTCTTTGCCATGCAGATTCTACACGTAGGAATTTTCCAAGTCTAGCCACAGTTTTGTTCAAAATAGCTTGGAGTTTTACTTTAACCCCTCTTCCGTGACTTCTGTGGCATTTTTTGGCGGAAAGCAGTTCTTCTTCGCTTCAAGGATAGCTGTGTAAGAAGGATACAATGGTTTTCCTACTTCTTTTGCACAAGATCTTAATGTTATAAACTGCCACTTAGAAAGCTTCAATGAAGTCAAAATACCTAAAGCTTTATCAGCAAAATATATGGGCATAGTTTTCGATGCCTTTAACAATTCCTTCGTATTTGTAGCTTCTTCGGGATGCTCCGCGACTAGTTTAATTATATCTGCTATTTTCTTATTTGTGCTTTTAAACCAGTTGCATGAGCAAGACTTTCATTGCTGTACGTTAGAAGCTCTTCCACTCTTCTGTAGCGGGCTTAGCTTCACAAACGGTTTTCTGGGACTCACAACTGATGTTGATATTCCAACACTGCACGTTTCCGGTCCACAGGATGTTAATAATAACATCTTAGGACAATCAACACAACGTTATCTGATCCCAAACTAGGCAGAGCCTGTACTTTGGTAACCAGACAACTGATAAACATACTTATATATTTCTAAATACATACATATTATAGATAAATTACACCCAGGCACAGAACAAATGATTGAGCTGATCACACAAACATTTGTCCTGGGTGGGAATCGCACCCACGAGCTCAGTCTTAGCAGTCAGGGTCACTAACCACTAGACTAACAGGCCAGTCAATGTCTTGTTGATGTAGGTACCCTCATTTATAGCGAAGTCAGAACTGGAGCATGGGTGCTGTTCTACTAACACTACAGAAGGGGTTATCTTTTCCCTCACGACCTCAGGCCATTTCATGTCCTCTTGCAGCCATGTCTCATTTTTTTTTTATGAATGTACGTCTCGTGCGATTACACGAGACCCATTTGTTCCTCAACAAGCACATACATATAAGTCTGACAGAATTGTTTCAATTCGTTCTTTTAATTTTCTGACAAATCAACTATATTCGCAAAAACTTCAAATAACATTTGTGGTTGTTAAAAACAACTGTGTTTGCCAAAAACAGGAAAATGTCCAAATTGGTAACAAAATCTTCCATCACAATACAATTATAAATAAAACGTAATAACGTAATAGCGCAAAACATTTTTTTTTTAATTTTGAGTTCCTGTTGGAATAATATTTTTTTACTTTTTTACTAAATATTTGAATAATAAATAAAAAATAATAAAAAAAACTTTTATTTCACTTGGTTTTACTACCTATTGTAGGTATTTCTATTTAGAACTTTAGGATTTTTGTTCCTTTTACCCCCTTAGTCTCTGGTTTAAATGACTTGTACTATCCCTTGATGATCAAGATTAGTCCTTTACGACACATCTGACTTTATCATAACCAATTTTTCGTGGCTGTAAAGTCCTTCAGTTAATTTTTTTTGTACTGTAAAGGACTCTCATTTTCGTCAATAATTATGTTTGAATTATTTTGTTATTTTTTATGAATAGAACTCAAAAACTAGTGAGGGTTTCTTTTGACATCATTAATATAGTACTTTATTTGAAGAAGATATTAGAAAAAAAACAAATATTTTTTTTGTTTTTTGGCTCTACTGAAAACTCGTGTTTTGTCCTTTACGACAAATGAAATTTCCGGTATCTTATATATCAACGATTAATTCGTGTTTTTGAGTGCATTTTTCCATACAAATTGAAACTTGAGGTTTACGAATGGTACTCATTGTTATAGAGCAGGGTTTCTCAAACTTCTGGCTCCACGTTCTTGTCACAAATTGAGTCAATTTTTGAAATAATAGTGGACAATTATTTAAGCTTTAATTTTGACTCAGCATCAAGTCCATTTCTGTAGCTGCCATTACGTGAATTTTGTCGCGAACCCCCTACCGTCGCATGGCGAACCCCTAGGGTTTTCGCGAAGCCCACTTTGAGTAACCCTGTTATAGAGTATGGATAACATAGTAATTATTTAGGATTATCAATTTGATTTTTCAATTTCTTACATAGACGTTCATACGAAGTTATCTCGGCATGTCAAATGAGAAATGTCATATCCGATTTCTTAGATTGTCCCAACTTTTATAACCACAACATTTTACATTTTTTACTTTTTCAGGTTATATGTATAGGTAATAAGAGAGCAGTTGAGTGAGAGCAGTGGTGGCTCAGTGGTATCAGCCCCGACTTACGAATTATAGGTCGTGGGTTCGAACCCAGTCAGGCGCTTTACTTTGTGTAAATATTTTCATCAACACTGCTCTCAGAACGGTGAAGGATAACATCGTGAGGAAACCGGCATGCCTAGAACCAAAAATTCGAAGATATGTGTGTGCGTGTGTGTGTGGTTGTGTGTGTGAGTGTGTGTGGGTATGTGTGTGTGAGGGTGTGTGTGTATCTGTGTGTGTGTGTATGTGTGTGTGTGTGTGTGTGTGTGTGTGTGTGTGTGTGTGTGTGTGGGTGGGTATGCGTGTGTGAATATGACTGAGCTTTGATGTGCCATAACATAACAACTATTGTGTATTATACCCATATTTGCAAAATAAAATTCTATTCTATTCTATTCCGCACTGGGCCCGCGTGGTAGATTACGGCCCACTCCCTTTCACCGACAGGAGGCCTGTGTCTCAGCAGTGGGAATTATATAGGCTGATTATATATAGGTAATAAATACTTAATACTCCAAAATAGCAAACATATAGATGTTTGCTATTTTTGACCTAGATCCATTGAGCAGTTTTTGCGTGATTGAGAAACAACATCCAATAATAAAAATTTCACATTTATAATATTAGTAGTAAGTAGGTTTATAATTCATATTGCTTCGGAATCATAGTTTATGAGAATATCCATATAAATCATAGTTTATAATATGTGTGTTTGATGAACAGTAAAAGCACCTTATTCGCAATTCCTTCATTCGCGTTTTCAAAATCAAAATCAAAATCAAAAGTCATTTATTCAAACTAGGCTGAGAGTCAGCACTTTTTGAACGTCAAAGTTACACAAGACAGTCCCCCCAAAACGCCCGCCCTTCGACACTTCCTAGTGTTTTAGCTGGGAAGAAGAAGTGGCGGAACAAACTCCCCAGCAGCACAGCTGTCTGTTAAGTTAGAAGAACTTGATTCTATACAATACTGTGTAAGTAATTAATATTATAAAACAAAACATACATTATTCACATATGTCAGCTAGCACACGCCAATATACCACCAACAAAACACTGAAAACTAAACTCAAGCTGAAATAAATAATAAAACAAAATCGTAAACAGAACTTAAAACGTAAATAAAGCCTCCAGGCATAAAACGCGTGCCCGCTTACATATTCAACGATGCAAATTGATACATACAGCTAAGTTGAAGTTACAATAGTTAAACTAAGGACCTCCGGACCAAAATAAAATAACAGTTAATACAAGTAACAATAACAAAAACCATGGTCAGTAAGACGACCAGTCACCACAAGCAGCACCCGTTCACGAGCATAACGCAAAGGTCAGCCATTACCCCCCTCGCCATATTTGAGGGAAGGTGGTAACCCGACCCCCGACGCTACCGCAAGCAGTGACATCTAAGGGAGCATGACGAACTTGCTGCCGGTTGGTGAGACAAGAATATTATGAACAGCTGACGAGGTCGCTAGCTAACTACATGTTACAATACAATTCATTTACAATAATTGTAATGAGTAGATTATGTCCACAATAAATGAAATTAAAAGAAAATAAATTAACAAAATCAGTGAAATAAAAAAAAAACAATTATATGAACTACCCATATGAACTGTCGGTAGGAAAGCTAATTCTGGATTGAAAGAACATAAACATTGTCTTGAGTTAATCACAGCGACCAGCTATTCCTATCGTTTAAGTAGTCGTTGATAGAATAGTATGCCTTTGAACAAAGGTTGGATTTTACTTTAGCTTTAAACTCATTAAACTGCAAATCTAGCAAAGCAGAGGGAAGCTTGTTATAAAAGGTAATACCAAGACCAACAAAAGAAATATGAACCTTATGAAGCCGGTGAAAGGGGGCTCATAGTTTGTCCTTATTTCTAGTATTAATATTATGAAAATCACTGTTTTTAGTGTACAAGTGAATATTTTGCCTAATATATAAGATGTTGGCGAAGATGAATTGTGATGCCACCGTAAGAATACCAATATCTTTCAACAAATCTCTCAGAGAAACTCTAGCACCTAGTTGGTAAATCGCTCGAACAGCTCGTTTTTGAAGAACAAAAATATTTTGCATGTCCGCGGCTTTGCCCCACAGCAGAATGCCGTAGGACATTATGCTATGAAAATAACTAAAATAGACTAATCGAGCTGTATCAACGTCCGTGTACTGTCTAACTTTCCTTACGGCGTAGGCGGCCGAACTGAGCCTTCCCGCTAGGCTCGATATATGTGATCCCCACTGAAGTTTGGCGTCTACTGTTATGCCCAGAAAAACTGCCGAGTTAACAGTTTCAAGCACCTCATTATTTAAAACGACATTAGGTCCCAGGTTTCTAACATTCGGCAAGGCAAACTTTATACATTTCGTTTTCTTAGCATTAAGAACTAGGTTATTTGTAGTAAACCAATCCGTGGCCATTGAGAGCGCATTATTCACGTCGTCAAAATCTTTTCTATTCCTGTCTACTTTAAAGATAAGTGAGGTATCATCAGCAAATAGTACAATGTCACAGATATTCTTTAAATAGAATGGCAAGTCATTAATATACACTAAGAATAAGAAAGGACCCAGTATTGAGCCTTGAGGTACACCTAACTGAACTAGTAGCCCGGAAGATTGTACACCATTGATATCTACACATTGGTGCCTATTTTGCAAATAAGAACTTATGACATTGAGAGCTTCGTTTTGAACACCGTAATGACGCAGCTTACGCAAAAGTGTGTCATGGTGAACGCAATCAAAAGCTTTGGAGAGATCACAGAAAACTCCGATAGCATTTTGCGAGTTCTCCCATGCGTTGAAAATGTGTTTTAGCAGAGCAACACCCGCATCTGTTGTCGAACGACCTTTTGTAAAGCCATAGTGCTCATTATGAAGGAGGCTATTCTTCTTCACTATTCGCGGATAAAAAAATGCGACTTAATACCTATAATCGCGGCTAAAGATTTCTTAATTCGCGAATCCAATCGGTACATCGGAACATATACATTACTATTTAATAAATAATAGTTTAAAAACTAAAAGACACGCAACGAAACTAAAAAGTAGAAAATAATTGAAAATAAGCGTTGACAATGGAATAGGATGACAGAGGTTCGAACACATACAGTAGCGCTCAAAAGTATTTTGACAACAATAAATTATTAAAAAAAAAACAAAATAAAGACTATATTGAATATTGAATCACATTATTTATTAATAATAACGATATGTTTTACAAATTGGAACACTTTGATATTAGGAATTACTAAAGAATAAGACATATAAAATGTTCTATGATTGTTGTGGATCAAAAGTATTTTGACAGGGAAAATAATTTTTTTTCAACTTATTTCAGAGATATTCTATCGGGTTTCAATCAGCACTTTGGCTTGGCCACTTCAATAGTTTGATTTTCTTGAGATCTAGGAAGTTACTGACATGCTTGGATTTGTGTTTCGGGTCATTATCTTCTTGGAAGTACCAACCAGGAGGCATATTATCTCTAGTGAACGGTAGCATTTGCTTCTCTAATATCTCAGCATAGGTACTTAAAACGATCTATAGTCCCATCTATCTTAAATAAAAGTCCAATTCCGTGACGAGAAAATCATCTCTAAACCTTATGGTTTCAACATGAAACATGGAGGTGGCATTGTTATCAATACCACCTCCATGTTTCACCGTGGGTATTTGGTATCGAACATACTTCATTTTTTTTATTTGTCGGACGGCGAACATATCTTATTCCATCAGATGACACCAAATTAAACTTACTTTTATCACTCCACAATACCTTGGACCATTCTGAACTAGTCCAGGATCTATGCCGTTTTGCAAATGCGAGCCGCAGTTTCCTGTTCTTTTCAGAAATCAGAGGTTTCCGCCGAATCAGAGGCCGGACGTCGTCCATGTAGTTCTAAGTCTTTTAGCCGACGTTTCACAGTTGAAACATGTACATTCACGTTATAGTACTCTTGCAGTTAATTTTTTATTTGCACAGCCGATTTTCGCACATCACTCGTCAATAACTTTTTTACTAAATGGTTTTTATGGGGAGTCGTTTTTGGGGGACGCCCACTTCGAGGCTTATTTTTCTACTGTCTTAGTCTGTCTTACGTAGTATTAGGTCTTTACCTATGAAATTGCCGTTCTGCAGTACTGGCCATTTCAAATCAAAATAATTTTTGTTTGTCTAAGAATTCTAATTTTAAATTAATTTTATTTTAAAAACGTGGAATTCTTTTTCCAAAAGTAGTCATTTGTTTATTGATTGGTGTTACATTTTCATCGCATTTCAATCTTTTTCGTCATCATGGATACGTTAAAAATTCAAGTAATTATGGAATATGAGTACCGTCGTGGCAGCAACGCGGCACAAGCGGCACGCAACATCAACGACGTTTACGGAGCTAACATTACAAACCAACGCACCACTTGTCGTCGGTTTGCTCGCTTCCGTTCTGGAAATTTCGACCTGAAAAATGAACCTCGCGGTCGTCCGAAGAGTTTGGTCGACAATGACGAATTAAAGGCGATTGTGGAAGCTGATTATACACAATCTACGGCTGGATTAGCAGCAGCTTTCGACGTTAGCGTCAAAACAATATTGGTCCATTTGCGTCAAATTGGCAAGGTCAAAAAGCTTGACAAATGGGTGCCCCACGAACTCAATGATCGCCGGCGCGAAGTACGCGTCGAGACGTGCCTAGCACTGCTCAACAGACACACAAATGAAGGAATTTTGAACCGTATTGTTACCTGCGATGAAAATTGGATTCTGTTTGATAACCGCAAGCGCTCAACAAGTTGGTTGGATTCTGGTTCAGCACCTAAACAATGCCCTAAACGAAAACTTACCCCTAGAAAAGTGATGGTCACTGTTTGGTGGTCTAGCGCCGGTGTGATTCATCACATCTTCTTACCAAACGGGGTGAGCATTACTGCAGATGTGTACTGTGAAGAACTGAACTCAATGATGGAGAAGCTGGCACATCTCCAACCAGCATTGGTCAATCACTCGTCTCCGCTGCTCCTGCACGACAACGCGCGACCTCATACTGCACAGCAGACGGTCTCCAAGCTGCAAGAACTGGGGTTGGAAGCTCTCCGTCATCCGCCTTACTCACCAGACCTTGCGCCTACAGACTACTACTTTTTCCAGGATTTGGATAACTTCTTGGCGGGAAAAAAAATCAATACCCGAGAGGCAGTACAAAATGCCTTTGAAGAATTTGTTGCCTCCCGTCCAGCTGATTTTTTTAAGAAGGGCATCAATAAACTGCCACTACGTTGGCAAAGATGCATTGAATGCATGGGTGATTATTTCGATTAATAGGTACAAATAAAAAAATACATGAAAAAAATTTGTTTAATTTTTTTCACTTTTCAAAGCAGTTATCACAGCATTTTTTAAATCACTTGAATATTCTTTTGTCTTAGACACGTTAAATAGATAATAACGATATAATGAAAATAAAAAAATACTAGCTAGGGCTAACTCTGTCAGCGAATAATGAGAACACAATATTTGTCAAAATACTTTTGAGCTGAATATGAACACATTTCTAAGAATATACGGAAAGTAAAAGTTTTCATTAATAATTAATTGCAGGCTCTTTGGAAGGATTTAGGGCTCACAAAACCGGTTTCACCGAAATCGAAAAACCCGGTTAAACCGGTTTTCACGTCATTTTTAGAAACCGGGTTTCAGTTTAGCAAAAACCGAGGTTTCGATTATTTCGGTTTTCTTTTAAAATAATAAAATCCAACGATATTACATGTTTACAATGTACACATATTGTCTCATCAATTACAATTATTATATTGAACACACCATTGGTGCTGTCTTTGCCGAGGCATAATATCAATCAATTGAAAAGTTTGAGTCTGAGTCTCAACCTAACAACGGACGTACTACGTCCACCACTTCCTCTCTTTGAGGAGTGGCTGGAGAAGTTCCACGGCGTCCTCAGATTCCGCCTTACGCAGGTTCTCAACAGACACGGGTGCTTCACGACGTTCTATTCAGGATAGTGTAACGGCCGGGTGTTACCACTGTGTGGATCGTCTGGAGGACACGGTGGAGCATTTTTAGTTACTAAGATTTTGATTTATTTAGTTATTGCAATATTTTATTTTTTATTTTTTAGAATCCAATTACTCAGTTTTGTATAATTTTCTTTTTTAATTTTTAGTTACTAAGATTATGACTTTTTTTTTTATTTAATTTAATTTTTTGAAATAAGTAATAATTGTACATACCTAACAATACCTTTTGCTGTGCCCTAACAGGGTCTACAACGGCTCTTAGCTTTAAGCTTTTTGTTAACACCTGTTTTACCTTGTAGAACGCAAATATATGAATATGAATATGCATACGGTGAAAGTTTGTCCTGCCTGGGCGGAGCACCGCCGTGTCTTCGTGGAGGTGATCGGCGGCGGCGATCTCTCGCGTCCGGCCTAGGTCCAGGCCATGTGCGAAGTGACAGGGCAAGGGCAGCCATTACCTCCTTCTGCGAGGCAGTAATGCTCGCGAAGGAGGACGCCGAGCATGTGAGGGAGAGGCAATATATGCCCCACATCTCTAACCCACAGGAGACGCCCCGGGCGTCGGGAATCCATTGTGGACTTCCGGTCCTTGCCGGGCGCCGAGCAATGGGTAGCTCGCCACCCGGTAAGGACCAGGCCCGGTAGACGGCGCGTTGTATTCCACGCGCGCCTCAAAGAGATGTCAGCATTAATGAAAAGGTCTACTAGGACCGATGCCTGCCAGGGTCGCGGATTTGTTCGGAAGAGCGGTGGCCCTGGCATAGGCAACTGAAGAAACATGGGTGGGTTTTGTCAGTTAAAGTCTGACACGCCTTTCCGCCCCACCCAGAGTGGGAGACGTCAAGTAATGATTTCCTACCCAAAAAAAAGGACGTCCACTGCTATTGATACGGGATTTGAGAATGATTTAACCGGCATCATTAAAGTAGACGCTACGCAACGCAATATGTTCTCGTCCCACTTACCGCAGTGTCTCAAGACAAAAGTCTTTGACCAGTGTGTGTTGCCAGTGATGACATGTGGCACTGAGACGTGGTCGCTCACAATGGGCCTCATAAGAAGGCTCAAAGTCACCCAAAGAGCAATGGAGAGGGCTATGCTTGGAGTTTCCCTACGTGATCGAATCAGAAATGAAGAGATCCGTAGGAGAACCAAGGTTACCGACATAGCCCGAAGAATTGCCAAACTTAAGTGGCAGTGTGCAGGGCACATTGCTCGCAGAACGGATGGCCGATGGGGTCGGAAGGTTCTGGAGTGGCGACCACGTACTGGAAGACGGAGCATTGGAAGGCCTCCCACAAGATGGACCGATAACCTGGTGAAGGCCGCAGGAATGCGTTGGATGCGGGAGGCACAGAACAGGTCAAAGTGGCGGTGCTTGGGGAGGCCTATGTCCAGCAGTGGACGTCTTTCGGCTGACATGATGATGATGATGATTAAAGTAGAGCTGGCCCTTTATGAAAATAGAAGCTTTTGCAGGTGTACAATAATTTGTTTAAAGTTTCTCCCTCTGAGTGTCGCGGCTAAAAGAATCTTCTCATCATCCGGTTAATTTAATGAGCTACGTTTTTATTTTCATAATTTGATTTTGATTAATTGACGTCAAACAAACTGTAAAAATACATCTGATTAATAAAGTAAATTCGGCTTCGAATCTTGCTGAATGATAATAACACTTTAGACATTCTTTCAATTTTACGGTCGAATTACAAAAATAAGAATGGAGTTTAATTTATCGTTGCTTTAAGCCAGATGTATTTTTTGATTCTCAGATACAATAATTATTGTTTTTTTTTTGTAGTTTATTCTCTCAAAAGGAGTTTTTCAATTTATTCTAGTGTTCTCTGTTTTAGCAATAAAGTTTACTAACGACTTTTGACGACAAAAAGACTTAAGAAACATAAAAAGAGGTTTAAGTAAAAAAAACATGGAAATAATCGAAATAACCGAAAAAACCGGAAAACCGGTTTTGGGATGAAATGAAAATCGAAAAACCGGTTTTCTTATATACCAGCGGTTTTGTGACCCCTAGAAGGATTAGTGTAGAATAAAATTTGTTTACCTAGGGGTACGCGACATTGAGATATTAACGGAAATATGTTTGTCAAAATATTTTTGAGCGCTACTGTAGAATCAAGTGACATTCAGGAGTTGCATGAAATGTTACATTCACTGCCCATTGAAGAAGAGGCATTAACAATCACTGGAAACGTGACATTTTTAATTTGAACAATCATAGAGAAAGGTTAAGAATGGCAAATGAGCTTTGTGTCATCATTTCAGTCGTAAGACGTCCACTGCTGGACTTAGGCCTCCCCCAATTTGGGGGGCTTTGCCATAATCGCCACGCTTGGCAGGCGGGTTGGCGATCGCATTATGATGGTAAAATGCATAGAGAACGCTGCTGCCCATTCTCTAGTAAGCTAAGAGCTTTGTGTACTTTATGATAATTGATCCGTGTATGGAATTGGCCTTTGTTTTAAGAAGCAAATTGCTAAAAGGAGCTTTGTACAACTGCCAAGCAAGACATAATGAATTACAAAATTCTTTAAACCATTGCCTAAGCCTGAAGATAATAATTAATAAATATGGTAAAAACGTATATATTAGTTTTTTATTTGGCCACCAAGGAACGTAAGTAACATGAATTACAATCCTACTAATCCTACACTACCCGACCGCTACCAACCGGGACGGACGTACCTACGGCCCACCAGCCGCTCTGCCCCCGCTTTTTAAATATCTGATATCTTCTAAGATATTCAAAGAGGTAGACATATACCATCGCGGACCTGTTTGTAGATCTTTTAAGGTGTACAATACTGTGGTACGTTATTTTGATATATGTCGCAGGGTTCAGCCAACGTTGGCAATGTAAGCGCAAAACGATGTGTTTATTTATGACATCACATTAGAAACCTCTAAAATTATCAGCTATTCTTTACTATATTATGCATGTTATATACATATAAACCTTCCTCTTGAATTATTCTATCTATTAAAAAAACCCGCATCAAAATACTTTGCGTAATTTTAATGATCTAAGCACACATAGGGACAGAGAGACAGCGGGAAGTGACTTTATTTTATAATTATGTAATGTAATGTAATGATTATGGATGAAAGTTAATAATATAGAGGCAGTGACTACAGTGTGTCCGCTTAAAGGTTTCTGCGTCGAGCTGATCGACAAGCTGGCTAAGCTGCTGCATTTCAACTACACGTTCGTGGAGCAGGAGGACGGCGACACCGGCAAGCCCGACAACGTCACCGGCAAGTGGACCGGCATGCTAGGCCGACTCATAGAAGACGAGGTACGGTGCGGTACGGTATGGTACGGCACCCAAGTGACTGTGCCGGCTAAGCGGAAAGGCAGTACATGATTTCTTTGTGTGCAGAACATCGACTTCGCGATCACGGACCTGACCATCACAGCGGAGCGAGAGAGTGCTGTCGACTTCACTACGCCCTTCATGAACCTCGGCATCAGCATCCTGTTCCGCACGCCCAAGCAGCCCGAGCCCAAGATCTTCGCCTTCCTTCTACCCTTCTCCAATGGTGTAAGTTCTGTGGTGTCTTTGAGCATGGCTTAAAACGAAAGACGGGATAAACGTAGAAAAAGTTACAAATAACTGCTTCGATCAATAATAGCACTAGATACAGGATTAGGAACAAAAATACGTCGCTAAAGTGGCCATGTTTACACACACATAGACATTTACATTTCTTACTACGAAATATAGAAACAACTCCAGTTCATTATAAACCTTAATACTCAAGCATAAAGTTTAATTACGATTGCAAAATATTTATATTTAAGTCCTTCTGTCATCGGAGAAAGGTAAAAGCAATAAATTTTAAATGTCGCTTGAAAATAAATAGTCATTTTTATAATAAGTACAAAAATATTTATTCCAAAATTAAACTTAAAACATAAGCAATAAGGTTAAAATCATTTTGTTGACAATTTAGTGCTTACTCTATTTTGAAACTAGACTTAATTCTTGGTATTACATTTCAATGCTCAGAACACAGTAAGAATTGAAAGACGTAGAGTAGCAGAATAATAATAATTTTTTTTAGGCTAATGTTCGTTTTATAAATGGTAGCAAATATTTTTGACCTCTTTAAAAAAGTAGTAGGACTAAATTAGTACAATAGATATTTTATCAAGACATTGCTATGAATTGTCTGAGGGTTGGCTCATTGTAATCAACCCGTTATAGAAATGAGTGCGTCTAGTTATGTACGCGATTTAGAAGTTATCACACTAGTATTATAATGGTGAAAGTTTGTGAGGGAGTGTGTGTCTTTGTGTGTGTGTTTGTATGTTTGTTACTTCTTCTCGCTCAAACGGAGATAGCTTATACCCTGGATTAACACATAGGCTACTTTGAGCGTTTACAGTAGAATAGTCATAGCCAAGGCGCCATAGTCATTAATCAATGTACCTATAATTAAGGAACTGCTGTTTTTAACCGACTTCAAAAAAAGGAGGAGTTTTCTCAATTCGACCGTATATATTTTTTTTTTTATGTGTGTTCACCGATAACTTCATCATTTATGGACCGATTTTGATGATTATTTTTTTGTTGGAAAGGAGATTTTCCAAGGGTGGTCCCATGATAAGGAAACCAGGATCTGATGATGGCATTCCAGAGAAGTCGAAGGGAACCTTCGAAAATCATAGTGGTGACTAGTGCGTTTTTTATTTCTTTCATTAATAATCTTAAAGCACTACTATTTCATGAAGGTCTAAAGTTGCTCTGATGATGAAGCCGAAAGACAGTCGAGGGAACTCTTCAACGACTTACAGCAAATACCCGGTGTTTGGACTTAATTCATTTCTATTGATGAGAACTTTGCACCCATATGGGCTATAAGTGCCATTACAGGTCTGATGATGGAGACTATAGACAGTTGAGGGAATTCCTCAACGATTTACAGCAGTTCCCTATTGTTGGGGTTACTTTATACGGTTCAAAGTGCCAATTTTATTACTACTATTTAATTAAGGTTCGGAGTTGATCTGATGATGGAGCCGAAAGACAATCGAGGGAACTCCTCAACGATTTACAGCAATTACCTGGTGTTTGAACTTAATTAATTTCTATTGATGAGAAAGCTCCCATAAAGCTTATAAGTATCTACCATTACAGGTCTAATGATAGAGACCATAGACAGACAGTCAAGGGATTTCCTCAACGATTTACAGCAGTAGTAAAGTATCAAATTTCACCTGGTGATTAGTGGTATAGGAATTAGTGCGAGTAGATACCATAACTAAAAAGTAAAAAATAAAAACTTTTTTACAAAAAAAAAAACCGACTTCCTCAAAAACACTCGAAAGTGAAAAATAACTTTAATTTCGGAAGTCGGTGGCAAAAAACTCAAATACAGATCCTAAGACACCGACTTCCGAAATTAAAGTTATTTTTCACTTTCGAGTGTTTTTGAGGAAGTCGGTTTTTTTTTTTGTAAAAAAGTTTTAATCATTCGACGTCAGTTAGTATTTCCGGATATATCCGATTTATCAAAGTGATCCGAACATATAACCGAATTCTTAGCTGGCTTATAAAAGTCATCTCTTCTTTCTCTGGCGACAATCGAGATCCATTCTGCACACGTAAATGGATTGCTAGGAAAGCTAAAATAAAAAAGGAAAGCTGAGTATGTAATGAGAGTCCAACAAACAGACACAAAAGTAGCATCAACCAATTTTTAACCAACCAGTTTTGAAGATCTGGTTACAATGTTTTTTAATTATTACAATACAAATCTACTCAATGCATTTACTGTCCTGTTGAACAAAAGTTTGTGCGTATGTTGGCGAGCCTTGGCCAAACATTTGTAGCGGTGGTTTAAAATCGGTAATTTTGTTCAAAATTTCGTATTATTTGTTAGTTTAAAGATTAAAATATAACTTATTCTTCATGTACTTACTGAAAGTAAGATATTCCGGCCGCTATATTGCTTTTTCGGGGATTATTTTTGCAACTTTTAAATACACACTACGGCATTGTGAGACGTGTTTACATTGGCTGTGTTTCAAGTCAACTAAACAAAATAAAAGCTCAAGTCTCAAGTGCGCTTATATTTACCGAGACGTATTTTTTGCGCCGACCCGATATCTAGTGCTATTATTGATCGAAGAATAACTGTGTTTTACTATTCCTGACGATGGCTTCAAATTATTTAGAATGACGAACTGACTACTGTCGCGTATCTCAGACCAGGAAAAATCCTTATCGATGAACCAACAAGAGAATTAATGATAAATGAAGAATAGGCACGAGCACTGGTTTATAAACCAAAGCGATGCACGACTCCTGGTCGTACAACTAATACAATACCGTGCAATTCGAACCTGTGCTGGTTGTGGCACTAGCACGACTCACAATAATCTAAATGCCTGCCCAGGTGTGGCTGTGCCTGGGCTTTGCGTACCTGGGCACGTCGCTGGTGCTATACATAGTGGGGCGTCTGTGCCACGAGGAGTGGCAGAACCCCTACCCCTGCATTGAGGACCCGCCGGCGCTCGAGAACCAGTTCACCCTCTCCAACGCGCTGTGGTTCAACCTGGGCGCCGTGCTGCTGCAGGGCTCGGAGATCGCGCCCGTGTTAGTACATTATGCAATACTACATTCTGTCTAGTTTAGTGTTGACCTGAAAAGGGGTCATTGCACTGATCATTATAACGTTTTCATTGTGATGATATAATATGGGTGAAACTGTTCCAAATCATTACATATTATAAAATAAAGTCACTTCCCGCTGTCTATCTGTCCCTATGTATGCTTAGATCATTAATATTACGCACAGTATTTTGATGCGGGTTTTTTTAATAGATAGAATAATTCAAGAGGAAGGTTTATACCGGGTGTAAGGGACAGCCCTCCACAAACTGACAGAGTGCATTCAGCTCCTTATTTTTAATCATATTCCACCGGAATTTTTATCCGGAATTTTTTTAATTTTTTTTACTTTTTTTTCAGCTTTTTCAGTTTTATTTCAATGTAAAATTACATTCTCTGAAAGCAGCACTCCATTTTTGTACACAATACGGCTAAAATCAAAAAAGCAGCAATGGATGTTGAAATAATCTAACGAACGACGCGTAAAATCAGCTGTTCACTTCCCGTCTAACTACAGAGTTCATCGAACTCGTCGTCGGCGATTGCACAAAGGCGGCTTTCCGAATTGATCCGAGGCATTGCGTGTGAGAAAATAAAACAAATCAGGTTTATTGGATTCCCATAACGGTCCTGAAATAATTTCTTTTACTGGTCATCTTAGTATGATATACTGAATCCACCCCATCAGTTTGTGGAGGGCTGTCCCTTACACCCGTTATGTATATAAGGTGTATCTATTCATACACGAAATATTTTAAGAGGTACACCTGTAGGTGGTAAAGAAGCTATAGCAATGAAAAGAAAAATTTTCTAAGCGTTTTTTTTTTTCAATTTAATATTTATAAATTTTTTGACGCACATAAGAAATACTGGCTCCTTCTTATTTTTTACGGCCCGAGACACCACGGCCATGCTCGTGCCGTCCGGTCGTCACCCTCGCAGCGTCAGGCAGGCCATTCATAGAATTTGGAGTAAAGGTTTTATACAAAACGTCTCAAGTAGTTTTAAAATGATAATAATTAAGAAAATTCAAAAACGATTAGGTAAAAATTTTCTTTTTGCTTCTGTAGCTTCTTTACCACCTACAGGTGTACCCCTTAAAATATTTCGTGTATGAATAGATACACCTTATACAGGATGATTGGAAAATGGGTGCAAAGCTTTAAGGTGAAGATAGTATAGACAATTTAGAACCATTTAAGCCATGGTTGTCTTAGACGAAGTCTTACCAAATTTTTTTAACCAAATTTTTAAGTTTTTTTTTCGGAAATTCTTAAAATTTAATGTAAACTGCATAATTATGGCCAAATTGAATGATAAATGAATTAATTTTTTATTTATTTAATTAAAGTAATGTGTAAGCAACCAAGCAAAACATGTTTTAGGCTTCTGTGTCATTAGACATTTTTTTTACAGATATTTAAAGCTCAGGAAAAATAAAAAAATTGTACAATACGTCTATTAAAACTTATTTTAAAAAAATCGGAGGGTGCTTTTGTTCAAACCTTTTTGAAGACATGCTTGATAATCGCTCTTTCTTTTGAGGTATCATTTATGCGGATATCTTACAAATTCAATAAAAAAAAAAAAAAAAAAAATTCTTTCAATTCTTTTATTTGTATACTTAGTAACTAGTAGAACACTGACTCCTAGGTCACAGGGTTTCCCTAGTTTAGGAGGCAGGGTTTTCCACTATTTGTGCAGCCTTTTCCTAAAAACCAATTTAACCTACCTATGTGAACGGTTATTGTTATTGTATAAAAAAAGGTTTTTCGTGTCAATAAACTTATTTTATTTTATTTTTTATTTTATTGAAATTAGGACCTACAAACCAATTCGAGGGAGAAATTTTAAATTTTAGGCAGTCTAACAAAACACAAAATTTTTGCTTAAAAGAATACTTTATGTGCTCGAAATGATAACATTGTTCAATTCTAAGAATTTTTGGCACATGCAGGAACCAATTGAGGGAAACCCATTGAGGGGATTCTCTAAACAACGGCCACCGAGCGCGGTGCGACGGCATTTCCAGGTAGAACGCCCAATGAATAGCAAAAAGCGATAAGAGTTGGTTTTTACAGCAAAATGGTCTTAGTTACTGAGGCAACAAAGTCGTTTTTCTTTAGTCAGGGTCAGTCGGTCTGTGATGAAGCCGTTACATCTTTTACTTATTAGTCAAACTACTGCCCTTGTGAGTGGACGTTGTCGTGTTGATTCACAATTTACCGTGTTCAGTTGTAGCGCTTTGCGTTCCTGCACGTGTTGTTTGCGTTAGTTTTGAACTTTTTGTTTCACCGTGTCCAGTCGTAGCCTCGCGCTCCTTTACGTGTTGATTGTTGACTTAATTGTGTTGAGTTGACATTTAGTGCGCTCCTACGCCGTTTTTCTTAATTGTTAAGTGACTATGGCTACTTTTTCCAATCAAGAATATGCGGATATCGTATTTATGTACGGTAGAGCAGACGGCAATGGATCTTTGGCGCGACGGATGTATCAAGAGCGCTATCCGAATCGCAGGATACCGAATGTCCGAGTGTTTTACAACACGTTTCGTCGTCTTGCCCAAGATGGGTTTCACCGCGTGGAACCTGGAGTCAACCCGGGCAGACACGAAACTGCCGTCGACGAAGACATTTTAGCAGCATTTCAAGCGGATCCTACTACCAGTACTAGAGCAGTAGCTCGAAATTTAAACATTTCTCAATGGAAGGTGTGGCATACAATGCACCAAAATGATAAGTATCCGTTCCATGGCAAGAGTGTGCAAGGTCTAGTAGAGCAAGATCCTTAAAGAAGAATTCAGTTCTCCCGTTTCCTCAACAGAGACATCGAAGATGCGTGGTATCTGAAATCAATCTTGTGGACGGATGAAAGTAAATTTTCAAGGGAAGGTATTACAAACTTTCACAATATCCATGACTGGGCCGACGCAGACAACAATCCACATTTTAAGAAGCAGGTGTCATTTCAGATGAAATTCTCTGTGAATGTATGGGCTGGAATAATTGGCAGAACATTGATTGGGCCCCACTTTTTGCCTGATCCATTGAATGGCGAAAATTATTTGCAATTTCTGCAAATTGATTTACCACTGCTGGTAGAGGAATCAGGTGTCCCGATCTTCGAAAGAGACCGAACAGTCATCTTTCAGCAAGACGGCTGTCCAGCGCATTGGACTTTAAATGTAAGGGAACACCTCAACAATTGCTTTCCTGATAGCTGGATCGGCAGGGATGGACCCATCCCTTGGCCCGCTCGCTCCCCAGATCTGACCCCGTTGGACTTTTTCGTGTGGGGCCGGGCCAAGGAACTGGTGTATAACAACATAGAAATAAACACTAGAGAAGAATTGATACAAAGAATAAATTCAGCGTTTGAGACAATGAAGCAGGAGATGATGTTGAAAATAACGACTACAGAAGTTAGAAGACGGGGCCGTGCTTGTATTAGGAATCACGGCCGTCATTTTGAACATGAAAAATAAATAATTTTAATTCAAATGTTGTTTTAATTAGTCCGCCTAAAATAAAAAAATTCTCCCTCAAATTGGTTTGTAGGCCCTAATTTCAATAATTTGTAAGATATCTGCATAAATGATACCTCAAAAGAAAGAGCGATTATCAAGCATGTCTTCAAAAAGGTTTGAACAAAAAAAGCACCCTCCGTTTTTTTTTAATAAGGTTTAAAAGACGTATCGTACAATTTTTTTATTTTTTCTGAGCTTTAAATGTCTGTAAAAAAATGTCTAATGACACACAAGCCTAAAACATATTTTGCTTGATTGCTTACACATTATTTTAATTAAATAAATAAAACATTCATTCATTTATCATTCAATTTGGCCATAATTATGCAGTTTACATTAAATTTTGAGAATTTCCGAAAAAAGACTTAAAAATTTGGTTAAAAATATTTGGTAAGACTTCGTCTGAGACAACCATGGCTTAAATGGTTCTAAATTGTCTGTACTATCTTCGCCTTAAAGCTTTGCACCCATCTTCCAATCACCCTGTATAACATGCATAATATAGTAAAGAAACGCTGATAATTTCAGAGGTTTCTAATGTGATGTCATAAATAAGCACATTGTTTTGCGCTTACATTGCCAACGTTGGCTGAACCCTGCGACATATATCAAAATAACGTACGGTCAGCCAAGAAAGTGGTGTACCAGTTTTGATTTAGTTTCCCGGTCATCGAAAATTACAACAAGGTTCGTTATAAAAAGATATTACTGAAAGAGGCAACATTATCATGACGTAAACCTATGTATTTAGTATTCATACGTCATATGTCACATATAAGTACATGACATTTTAACCTTTAGTATAAATGAAAAGGACATTAGTTTCTACAAAGCAATGGGGAAGGCAAGTGTCAAAGTGACATTGCTACCTTATGTCCCATAAGAACTGTCATATCAAAGGAATTTTCTGAAAAAAAACTATTTATTGATGTAAAATGACTAGATGTTGTGTAATAGGCTGTAAAAATGATGGCATACAAATTCCCGACAATTCACACTATCAAGAAATAACGGGTAGCTGCTGTGACTGCTGTGAGAACAAAAATTGTATTATCACTAAGGAAAAGCTATATAATAAACAAATATTTACCCTTGCGAAGCCGGGACAGGCCGTTAGTTGAATTTATTAATGAAATTCTATGATTATACCATAACTAAACAATCGAATACACCTTTCAAAATAATATCTACTTTTCTATTGGAGGTTAAGTATGGCATCGCTCTTTAGATCATGAAATGGTTCGTCTGGTGGAAGAATTATCACCGGGACCGAGATTTGTGATAGTTGTGGTGTTAGAAAGTTAAAATTCTTATCATATTACCCCAATTTATAAAATAGATGTAAAATTAGATGAAGAAGACAAACACAAAACTTGATGATATTTTTCTCAATATAGAATGTCAGAAGCAGTACTATATTTTTTGTAGAGGCTAGCACATGTAATACCTACATAAAAATTACAATTTTAAATCCTAACTACAAGTAAATGTGTGTTTAATGTAGTAGAATCAAATTTCTAACCTCTCAACTAAATCACTTTTTTCCTCTTGCAGATGCACCGCGGCGTCTTAGTTCTTGTTTTAGTATATGCACTTGTATTGACGAATAATTTTCCATATTGTTTTTTAGAATAAACTCAATTTTTATAACAAAATACGTGTTTGTTTTGTACAAGTTATACAGTAATCTGACATATGGGACATAATATCGCAGCGCCATCTACGATTAGCTTTGAGTTGCCTTCCCCATTGAAATGTTTCCAAACAAAAGTAATAAAAACTATTTAAATAGACAACCGAATTCCATTTGAAAAAGAAAACTGACAATTGACATTTTGTCAAATATATGCAAAAAATCGATATATTTTCCGTGTTATTTTTCAATCAACTGCATATAAAATCATCTCAATGCCTGCCAACTTGACCATTGCCGAAAGAGCACAAATAATTGCCCAATTTAATGAGGGAAGCAGTATCAGTGCGATATCCCGGAATTTGAATATATCGAGGCGTTCTGTCCGCTTTTGGATTCGTCGTGAAGGAGAGGAGGGAAGTTTGTTGGATCACAGAAGAAGTGGTCGCCGGCCTGCACTCTCCAATAACGATAGAGAATTCATGAGACGGGAATATGAAATCAATGGTTTTAAGCCCACAAAACATTTTGCGGAGATGTTCGATGTGAGTGCCCAAACAATAAGGAATCATCTACATTACATGGGGTTGCACCACAGGCATTACGCCAAGAAAATATATTTGACGGATGCTCACAGACTTGCTCGTCTGAACTTCGCCAGAGAGCACTTAGACTTTGATTGGTCTAATACAGTGTTTTGTGATGAAAAACGTTTAAATCCAGTCAGCATGGACGTCTTCACCTTTGGCGATATAATTCAACACGGTATAAAGATGATCATGTAATCCCAAATAGAGAATCAGGTCGAATTTCCGTAAATATTTGGGGCTGGATGAGTGCGGATGGTGTAGGAGAATTGTGTTCTCTACCTCCTCGAGCGACGGCTGTAAATTATATCGACGTGCTTCAGAATGCAATGCTACCGACAGTCCGTAATGTTTACCCGGAGAACGAAGTGCCACAATTTGATTTTGCTCAAGATCGCCGGACCTCAACCCGATAGAAAATCTTTGGGGCCTTATGGTCCAACGATGGTCGCATCAAAATGAAAGAACCAAACAAGCTCTTATTAACCCCCGACGCAAAAAGAGGGGTGTTATAAGTTTGACGTGTCTGTCTGTCTGTCTGTCTGTCTGTCTGTCTGTCTGTGGCATCATAGCTCCCGAACGGATGGTGCGATTTCAATAAAAAAAAATACGTATTAAAGGTGACTTATCTGCGAGTGTTCTTAGACATGTTTGATGAAAATCGGTTTAGCCGTTTAAAAGTTGTGGGGGGGAAAGTGGGGAAGAGTAACCGAATGTCAGCAAATATACTCGAGTGGGGTCTCAAATGAAAGCGCACTGAAATAGAATATTAATGAATTAATCGAGAGTGTTCTTAGCTTCGTTTGATTCTACATTATATTAAGTATATACCTATAAAAAGTACAAAATAAAAAAATAAATTTAAAATTTAAAAAACCCCCGACACAAAAACCTAATTTTCCTTTAAAAAGTAAAAAATAATAAAAAATAACTCAATCTTAAAGTACCTAAGAATATATTAATAATTCAAAAAAAAAACGTCGCGTTGGGGGACCGCTCCGCGAGTGCAGACGTCGTTCACTGCTTAGTTAGGTAATAAGACTATTGGTAATTAAATTGTTAGGTTTGAAGCGGTCCCCCAACGCGGCGTATTTTTTTGAATTATTAATACATTCTTAGGTACTTTAAGATTGAGTTATTTTTTACTTTTTAAAGGAAAATTAGGTTTTTGTGTCGGGGGTTTTTTAAATTTTAAATTTATTTTTAGTCACTGTAATTATATTTGGGAGGAAATGCGGGGAACCGATATTTGCTCACGGCTTGTTGGTTCAATGAGGTCTCGTCTTTTAGAGGTTATAGAGGCCAACGGCGGTTACACCTGTTTCTAATTTTTAAAAATTTTCAATATCTTCTAAATATTACTATATATGCTATGTTTTTGTTTGTTATAAGTATTTTAAAATTGATTGTAGAAATTTAATAAAAGGATAAATCTATTTTTAGCTTGTTTTTTATTGATATTGTAATTACAAGTTTACAGAAATTGTAGGTTTGTGGATTCGCCTTGTGCCTTTACAATTTTATGTAACTTGTTGATTACAATTCTGAATTTGTAGATACAATTTTGTCATCAAAATCTACAGACCCCCGCCGTTGATTTTACGACGTCATTGGTTCCATCAAGTTCAAACTAAGAACAGCTGTCACGTTACAAACAGTAATAGTCGTTATCAATAATCAGATAAAGACAGCAATAGAAGTTGTCAGATCGATCTGCAAGCGAAACTAATCTTTATCACCTATGAATCTGCAAGCGATATTCAACCTTAGGGTGGTACACCACTTTCTTGGCCGACTGTACCACAGCATTGTACACCTTAAAAAGATCTACAAAAAAGTCCGCGATGGTATATGTCTACCTCTCTGAATATCTTAGAAGATATCAGATATTTAAAAAGCGGGGGCAGAGCGGCTGGTGGGCCGTAAGTCCGTCCCGGTTGGTAGCGGTCGGGTAGTGCAGGATTAGTAGGATTGTAATTAATATTACTTTTCGTATCACTTGTTCAAAAAAGTGACATTCTATGCCACAAAAACCTACATTACAATGGTCATTTTTAATCTGTTAAAAACAGGGAAAGAAAATTGTACTGAATTTAATTCATCCTCTAGGGGGAGAACGTACGGTGGAGGTGTGCCTTGCCTGGGCGGAGCACCGCCGTGTCCTCGTGGAGGCGATCGGCGGTGGCAACCTCTCGCGTCCGGCCCTGGTGCGAGCCATGGTACGGAGCGAGAGGGAATGGGAAGCCGTCACCTCCTTCTGCGAAGCAGTAATGCTCGCGAAGGAGGAGGCGGGGCGCGTGAGCGAGTGGCAGTCTCTGCGCCCTCGCGTCCCTAGCCGCCGCAGGAGGAGACGCCCCGGGCGTCGGGAGTCGATTGCGGACTCCCGGCCACCGTAGGCGCGAGCTTGCGGGCGGCGGGCAATGGGTAGCTCGCCACCCGGTAAGGACCAAGCTCGGGTCGACGGCGCGTAGTGTTCCACGCGCGCCTCAAAGAGATGTCAGCAGCAGTGAAGGGGTCTACTAGGACCGATGCCTGCCGGGGTCGCGTGATTGTTCGAAAGAGATACCGTGACCCTGGCACATGGGCAACTGAAGGAACACGGGTGGGTTTTAGTCAGTAAATTCAGTCATTTGATGATTTCCCACCCAAAAAAAAAAAGGGGGAGAACGTGATTGAAATTTGGAATACTTACCGAAATTTATACTGAACTACACCATTGAGTTTGTATATAAAGCATTATACATCTTTTTGAAAAAGGAATACGCATTTATTATGCAGTTATGATTATTAAATAAAATTACGAAAACCGACGAGGCCGTATGAGCTTGATGCCTTTGCTTTTCCAACAAAAAACTAACTAACTAAAATCCACGCGTGTTCCTTCAGTTGGCTATGCCATGGCCAAGGTAACTCTTTCGAATAAATCTCGCAACCCTGCAAGAAGTTATGACTACCTGGTACTTCGAAGGCATTAAACGTTTTCTGGCTGACACTGCTGTTTGATAAGCTCATACCAAGTTATGACCACCTGGTGCTTCGAAGGCAACGTTTTTGTCATACCACGTTTTATAGTGACTTGTATTCTCTTTGCCGTTTTATGTCACGTCACACGGGAACGTGGTCGAACGGGATAAAAAGTATCTTATGTCCGTCTCCTGGTTCTAAGCTACCTCCCCACTGATTTCCAGCCAAATCGGTTTAGCCGTTCTTGAGTTATAAGTAGTGTAACTAACGCGTCTTTCTTTTATATAGATAAGACTAGCTTTTGCCCGCGGCTTCACCCACGTGGATGTCGGAAATTATCGTAAGAGCACGTACTACCGCGGTAAGAATGTATTAATCCATGTTATACATACATAACATAACGCCTTTTTCTCATGGGGGTAGGCAGAAACTACGGAACACCATCTGCTACGATCCTTACGTATCATGTGTGTTTGATATACTTAAAATAAAACTAATAGTAATCAGAGTAAGATGACTGCGACATAGGGCTGGATTGAATTGAATATGTCTTCCTGGTTTTTCTTAACGCTCCTATTCTACCTATACAGACACTCAATTATTTACCAGTCACCAAATTAAACATAGTTATAAGAATAGTACTTTGGCCAGTGGCTTCGCCCGTATAGCTGTCGGAAAATGTCACCAGGGAACCTACTACCGGGATTAAGTATCCTATATGGTAAGTATCCAGGATAACCAATTATCCAAACCATCCAAAAATCTAAACTTCTAAGCCATATTTCGCGGTCTCTTACTTGGAATAATACAATTAGGTTTATTTTGAGTACTTCGAATACACATGATATTCGCATTTACTATGAAGCCAAAGTAATATGAATTACAATATTACAATCCTACTAATCCTGCACTACCCGACCGCTACCAACCGGGACGGCCGGACGCGGGACGGCCCGCTAACCGCTCTGCGGCTATTTTATTATAATCAATTTCAATTTTTCAATTTAATTTATTCATGAACAATTTTCATTGTGTTTGAAATTACATAATAAAATAAAATAACATAACAATAAAAAAGGTAAAAAAAAACATCAGAAATCATTATAAACATTAAAATAACATAAAAATCTCACATCTCCTACAGTAATATTATAAAATGTCAACTCACTAAAACTAGGAACAAAACAGCAAATTTAAAGTTAATATTGATCAAATAAAATAAAATCTCTGATATCTTCTAAAATATTAACTTTAATGATATACTGTAAAGGGAAATTTTAATCTACATGAAATGCACAACGTATCTAATGTATTTATTTGGATAAGGATTAATGCTGGATTGCTTAAAATCGCTTCGTAACTAAGCCATTATTTCTCGTAAAAAGTAAAGGATAAAAAATGGTTATTGTGGGTTATCCCTAAGAGATAGACATATACCATCGCGGACTTTTATGTAAATCATTTTAAGGTGTACAATACTGTTGTACATTATTTTGATCTATTTCGTGGGGTTCATCCAGCGTTCGCAACGTAAGCGCAAAAAAATGAGTTTTTTTTATGACATCACAATAGAAACCTCTAAAATGATCAGCGTATCTTTACTATATTATGTATGTTATATACATATAAACCTTTTTGTTGAATCACTCTATCTATTAAAAAAACTTGCATCAGAATCCGTTGCGTTGTTTTAAAGATATAAGCATACATAGGGACAGACAGACAGCGAAGTGACTTTATTTTATAATATGTAATGATAATGATGTTATATACATATAAACCTTTTTGTTGAATCACTCTATCTAATAAAAAAACCCGCATCAAAATCAGTTGCGTGGTTTTAAAGATATAAGCATACATAGGGACAGACAGACAGTGAAGTGACTTTATTTTATAATATACTAGCTTTTGCCCGCGGCTTTGCCCACATGTATGTCGGAAATTATCGCAAGAGGACGTACTACCGCGGTAAGAATGTATTAATCCATGTTATACATACATAAAATTACGCCTTTTTCCCATAGGGGTAGGCAGAAACTACGGAACGCCACCTGCTACGATCCTTACATATCATGTGTGTTTGATGTACTTAAAAAACTTTTTAACAAAAAATTAAACCGCCGAAAAAACTGAAAAGCAAAAAATAATAAACCTTAAAATTATGAGTCGGCGCTTTGAGTGATCTTTGTTCATTGATTTTTCAGCGCCGACTCAAAATTTTAAGGTTTATTATTTTTTGCTTTTCAGTTTTTTCGGCGGTTGAATTTTTTGTTAAAAAGTTTTTATTTTATATTTTTTTGTGGCTTGAATGTACTTATAATATTTGGCAAGGTATACCCCATCCAATGAAAAAAGAATGATCAAAATCGGACTACTCTGTATAAAGTTATGCGTGGTTATTCATTACAATCAGTGAGTGAACAATCAATCATCCCCTGTTTTCCGACTCTTAGGGTTCGATTTTGTTTTCCAAATTTATATGGGACCACCTTGAGAGTATACACTTTCCAATAAAAAAAGAATTATCACAATCGGATTACCGTGTACAAAGTTATGCGTGGTCATACATAAAAAAAAAAAAATATACGCGTCGAATTGATAACCTCCTCCTTTTTTTTACGTCGGTTAAAAATAAAACTAATAGGTAGTATTCAGAGTAAGAAGACTGCGATATAGCGCTGGATTGAATTGAATATAAGTCTTCCTGGTTTTTCTTAACGCTCCTATTCTACCTATATAAACACTCAGTTATTTACCAGACACCAAATTAAACATAGTTATAAGAATAGTACTTTGGCCAGTGGCTCTGCCCGTATAGCAGTCGGAAAATATCACCCGGGAAACTACTACCGGGATAAAATATCTATGGTATGCTATATATCGTAAGTATTCAGGATAACCAAAAATCCAAATCTATCCAAAAATCTAAACATCTAAGCCATATTTTGCGGTCTCTTACTTGGAATAATACAATTAGCTTTATTTTTTGAGTACTTCGAACACATATGATAATTATGCATTTACTATGAAGCCCAAGTAATATGAATTACAATCCTACTAATCCTGCACTACCCGACCGCTACAAAGCGAGATGGCTGGACGCGGCACGGCCCGCTAGCCGCTCTGCGGCTATTTTATTATAATCTCTGATATCTTCTAAAGTATTCATTATATTGATATGCTGTAAACAGCAATTTTGATCTACATGAAATGCACAACATATCTAATGTATTTAATTGGATAAGGATTAATGCTGGATTGCTTAAAATCGCTTCGTAAATAAGCCATAAAAAGTAATGGATAAAAAATGGTTATTGTGGGTTATCCCTAAGAGATAGACATATACCATCGCGGACTTTTATGTAAACCTTTTTAAGGTGTACAATACTGTAGTACATTATTTTGATCTATTTCGTGGCGTTCAGCCAGCGTTCGCAATGTAAGCGCAAAAAAATGAGTTTATTTATAACATCACATTAGAAACCTCTAAAATGATCAGCGTTTCTTTACTATATTATGCATGTTATATACCTATAAACCTTCCTGTTGAATTACTCTATCTATTAAAAAAACCCACATTAAAATCCGTTGCGTAGTTTTAAAGATATAAGCATACATAGGGACAGACAGACAGCGAAGTGGCTTTATTTTATAATATGTAACTAGCTTTTGCCCGCGGCTTCGCCCGCGTAGATGTCGAAAATTATCGCAAGAGGACGACGTATTACCGCGGTAAGAATGTATTAATCCATGTTATACATACATAAAATTACGCCTTTTTCCCATGGGGGTAGGCAGAAACCACGGAACGCCACCTACTACGATCCTTACATATCTTGTGTGTTTGATGTACTTAAAATAAAACTAATAGTATTCAGAGTAAGAAGACTGCGACATAGGGCTGGATTGAATTGAATATAAGTTTTCCTGATTTTTCTTAACGCTCCTATTCTACCTATATAAACACTCAGTTATTTACCAGACACCAAATTAAACATAGTTATAAGAAAAGTACTTTGGCCAGTGGCTTTGCCCGTATAGCTGTCGGAAAATATCACCCGGGAAAGTACTACCGGGATAAAATATCTATGGTATGCTATATATGGTAAGTATCCAGGATAACCATAAAATCCAAATCCATCCAAAAATCTAAACATATAAGCCATATTTCGCGGTATCTTACTTGGAATAATACAATTAGCTTTATTTTGAGTACTTCGAACACACATGATGATATGCATTTACTATGAATCCCAAGTAATATGAATTACAATCCTACTAATCCTCCATTACCCGACCGCTACCAAGCGAGATGGCCGGACGCGGAACGGCCCGCTAGCCGCTCTGCGGCTATTTTATTATAACGTCACATCTACGGCAAACTTACGAATCTGCAGAAAACGCATTTTACAGGGGAGCGTTTTGAAAGTTAACATCAATGATAACTTTTTTTTGGTAACAGGTATATAGGTACCATTATACATTTCGGTTTTTAAAATGGTACTTTTTTATATAATGAATAACGGATTGTCAATATTGTACAAGGATCAGAAATAAATACACATTCGTAACTTTACATCATTATACATTGAAGTTAATAGATATTAATTCATACCCTGGCAAACTTACGAAAGTGGTATTTTCGTTACTAACTTAATAAACATATCCAAATGAAACTTCGGTGAACTTACGAAAGTGCCACTTTCGTAAGTATACCTGGGTATTAAACCATCAAAAAAAATTTAAGTGAGTTAGGTAGGTAAGTAATGTCAAGAAAGTTAGGTAAGTAAGGTAAATAAAGTAAGGTTAATACCCTAATATTTTTTCTTACCGAATTGCTTATATCTTTAAAAGGCTAAAGCGGTAATAATACTGTATAATTGGAATTGCGAACATAAAAAGTGAAATAGGTACTACCAATAACCAACTAATAAATTCATATGTAATTTTCATTTATTTATGAAAGAATGATACAGGAAGGCATTCTTCAGTAGTACCATCGCAGATATTTGTATTACCTCCAGATAGAAAAATGTTTCGGTCTATTGGAGTTATCGGTGAGTATGATGGTGCCTCCGGCGTTGCTATTACTTCGGAATCTATGGGTACAAGAGTTTGTGAATTAATATCGGTAGCTATTGATAGTGATACAGGAAGACATTCTGCAGTAGTACATAGATTGTTACAAACAATTTGTTAAGTTCTGTTTGATGTATTAGTTCTTCTACTAAATGTTTCTTCCAATTCTGCTGCTCCTGAAAGTATTATAATTTTTAAGTAAGTTTAAATAGTCTCTGCTTTGCTGATCCAGTGGTCACTACCACTGGATCAACTAAAGCAGTCACTTACTTTCACTAGGCAAATAAGATACGTAGGTACCTAAGGTAAGTAATAAGTGAAGTAAGTATGGTTAGGCAATGCGGGCTATTGTCCGTCATTCCACGTCAAAGCGCGTATTTTGCGTACGGGGCAATTAAGGTTAATAGGTAGTACAATTACCTATCACGCATTTAAGAATTACTCAAATGTGTAGATGATTCAGTGCCAGGATTTACCTCGAATAAGCAAACTTTACTATTAACTTTTTTAACCAAAAATAACCGTACTTAAGTATTTAAACTTCCCACTCTGTAGTGTAGCATTATGGAGCTTATGTACAGACGCCAACACATCAAGCTACTATAATCTGTCAGATTTCTTTGAAAGATTTTCGACTTTATTTCTAGAGTATTAGGTTCAAGGTTCATTGGGAAAAATTGACAGTTTAGGGTAGCTTGACCTGGTGGCGTCTGTACAATTATTATTGGTTTAAAAAGTAGTTTTTTTAATTTCATTTCATTTTATGTCAGCGCAGATAATAAAACCAGCACTGACATTTAATACAGAACCACGGAAGTATTCAGGTAACCAAATGACGTTCTGTCGAAATTGATAGTAGAGCTAGCTTGTCCTACTCGCGTCGTCGGAAGTAAGAGAGGTATATAACGTCATAGCTAAAATTATTTCTATCTTAAACTGAACCATCCTTCACTGCTTTTTAAATACTTCTAGATAATTAAAATATGTACTTAACAACCAGAGAAGGGGTGTTCAGTTTTAGATTGAAATAATTTTACCTATGACGTTACTTAACTATCTTACTTACGACGCGAGTAGGTACAAAAACAAAGTTGTAATTAGGTAGGCTTACATAATTAACTTTTTGCTTCTTCTTTTTTAGAATGTGAATGAAAAAACTTATAACAAAGAAAAATAGGTATGTTATAATTTTATACTTACTTGTCACAAAAATTATGAGGTAACAAACTTAAAAACGAAAAAAATATGGACGAATTGATAACGCCCTCCTACTTTTGAAGCCGGTTAAAAAACAGACGAATTGATAACTGCCTCCTTTTTTTGAAGTCGGTTAAAAAGTGATGCACCCAATAATTATATTATTAGTGATGTGCAATTTAATAAATATCGTTATTAAATCCACTAGTTAAATCCATTATTTATTTTAGAATATAAATATTATTCCATAACATCTAAAAGATTTAATCGAATAATATTTGTACAAATATACAAAAAAATGCATTAAATGTACAAATTCCAAACAATTTCGAATTTTTAAGCCTGCGACACGTTTGAAAACATCGTCATCATAAATTTTCTATAAGACATTTCACTGATCTAATAATAAATCCTCCCCCAATTTGGGGGGCTTTGCCATAATCACCACGCTTGGCAGGCGGGTTAGCGATCGCAGTATGGTGGTTAAATGCATAGAGAACGCTGCTGCCCATTCTCTTGTAAGTCCGTTAGTCGCCTTTTACGACACCCACGGGAAGAAATGGGAAGAAATAGTATTTATTACCTAAACAGAATAAGTTTTTATCCAGTGCGTAAATTGTCAGACATCATTTGTAGTCCATATTTTTACACTAATACATAAACACGAAATAATAACACTAGACAAACTAATCATCATCGTTATCATTATTATCATTATCATCATTATCATTATCATCATCATCATTATCATTATCATTATCATTATCATTTCATTATTATCATTACATATTATAAAATAAAGTCACTTCCCGCTGTCTGTCTGTCCCTATGTATGCTTAAATCTTCAAAACTACGCAACGGATTTTGATGCAGTTTTTTTTAATAGATAGAGTGACTCAAGAGGAAGGTTTATGTGTATATAACATGCATAATATAATAAAGAAACGATGATAATTTTAGAGGTTTCTAATGTGATACCATAAATAAACACATTTTTTTGCGCTTACATTACGAACGCTGGCTGAACTTTGATTGTTGAAACGCCGTAAATTTACAACGCAGCGCCACCATGATGGCAGACGAGTCCTTGATGTTTCTTAGGGTATAATTATCACTATTAATAACGTCTGCCTTGTGTGCTGATCATATCGAAATTTTGCTCGCCAGCTCCCTAACTATTACTGAATGTCAAGTATACCATAGGTAAAAATTTAATTTTATAGATATATTTTATATTATAACCTATTTAATTTTTTAAATCTATGATCATATCGAGAATATTTGTTTTAGAGAATATGTGTATTATTTGTCTATAGCTTGGTCTATAGTGTTACTGAATGTCAAATATAACCATATTTTTTTTATAATTATTATTATAAATGTTTTTTTTCATTTAATAATGTATTTCTATTCAAATGAAGTACGGTCGAATTTCGACCAATGGGCGATCACTAGTCCAAATAAATACCATTCGATACGTTGTGCATTTCATGTAGATCAAAATTGCCCTTTACAGCATATCATTAAAATGAATATTTTAGAAGATATCAGAGATTATAATAAAATAGCCGCAGAGCGGTTAGCGGGCCGTCTCGGTTGGTAGCGGTCGGGTAGTGGTAGGATTGTAATACCTATTGTAATTCATATTACTTTGGCTTCATAGTAAATGCGAATATCATGTGTATTCGAAGTACTCAAAATAAACCTAGTTGTATTATTCCAAGTAAGAGACCGCGAAATATGGCTTAGATGTTTAGATTTTTGGATGGATTTGGATAATTGGTTACCCTGGATACTTACCATATAGGATACTTTATCCCGGTAGTAGGTTCCCTGGTGACATTTTCCGACAGCTATACGGGCGAAGCCACTGGCCAAAGTACTATTCTTATAACTATGTTTAATTTGGTGACTGGTAAATAATTGAGTGTCTTTATAGGTAGAATAGGAGCGTTAAGAAAAACCAGGAAGACTTATATTCACTTCAATCCAGCCCTTTGTCGCAGTCTTCTTACTCTGATTACCGTCAAAAGAGGCATCTTTACCATATTTTTTTACCTTTATGCAATTTACTCTAACACGGAGCTAGTTGTTTAAGTTTTTATTGATGTATTTTGTAAAAAAGGTGTGTCTCTTTTGGTTGAACCAATGAATTCTACTAAATCTCACATAGTATCGCTATATTAACCAAAAGTATGAGCAGGGTAAAATTGACACATTTTTGGCAACTTTACCTAGCCTACGTTTATAGTGAACGTGTGTCCCAAAACGCACGCGACGTAAAGTTACTAATAGTCCCGGCGCTAAAAAAGCGATGTACCTATTTATTTTCGAAACTACCATCTTCGTTTATCAGGCACTACCAATACATAGGGAAAGTTGCCACAAGAATTTCAAAATTATCATAGAAACAGGTGAATGCCATCAGGGTTGTCAAAAACAATAAAACATTAACATTTTTTTAAAATTAATTAATCTTATACCTTTAAACGAGCAATTCTTGTATATACCGGATGACATTTTTTACCGTCTCGACCTTCATATGGTGTGTTGTGTAACTAGAATAGAAGCCATATATGCCAATATTTGCATGGTACTATTAGAGAAATTAAAGTTCGGAATATCCTCAAAATACATGGAAATTAATACTTCCTACGGCGTTTGCGTAAAACGAATAATACCCAAAATAGGGAATAGTAAACGGCGTTGGTTGCGATCGCGCATGAATGAAAGTGTGAGCGAGACACTAGCATTGATTTCTCCTTACGTCTTTGTGGCTGCGCACTCAACCGCCTAATCCCTACACACTCACGCACACATTTGCGAGTGTACCTACATTACGTCAGTTTGCGATACCGAGAACTACAAACCTGTTGATATTACATAGGTACTAAAAGCAATTTTTAACTTGATGTGTAATGATAATGAAAAATGACCCTATCATTAGGAAATTTTATGCAGTTTTTAAAGATTTAACAAAGGGCTTACTTGTATCATAATGCCGTTATAAGCACTTTCAAGAATCTTCTAGCAACGCGCCTGAAACCTAATTACCTATTTTGTGTCCGATTGTAGTTGGATAGGTACATACACGTCATATGTTTACTTTGTTTGTACAAATCAATAAAATAAAAAAATCTAACAAAGTTGTTTTACGTAAATCTGATTCTACAACTTACTAGGCGTATTTAAACGATCGTAATCAACTTATTTACAAATAATTACATTGATTAATATTTACAAAATTACACTAAGTTATTATTTACAATAGTACCTTTTCAATGATACCGCAGTAAGTGTTCGAAGTGTCCACTGTTTCTTTTCAAACACAAAATAGCACATTTGCAGATTGTTTGTTAGACTTCTAAGCGTCCTGCCGGGGTCGCGTGATTGTTCGAAAGAGATACCGTGACCCTGGCACATGGGCAACTGATGGAACACGGGTGGGTTTTAGTCAGTAAAAGTCTGACACGCCCTCCCGCTCCGCCCAGAGCGGGAGAAGTCATTTGATGATTTCCCATCCTGAAAAAAAATAAGCGTGTCTCTGTCACTTTTTAGAGTGTTAAAAGTGTCTATTGTTCGCTGTTTTAACTGATCCACACTGCTAGCTTCTTCACACACTAGGTAAGCGTTTTAGTTTGGCTCACAAATTAAAGTCTAACGGCGTTAGGTCTGGTGACCGCACCGGCCAGTTCACAGGTCCACCGCTACCGATCCACTCATCACCGAATTCACTGTTTAAATACTCGAGCACTGATCGCTCGTAGTGAGCTGGACTCCCGACCCGACCCAAAGCTTGCACTCGTAAGAAGTGGTATGGATGCATGTCCACTGAATGGAGTAGCTTCCATAACCGGGATCCCGGCCTTTCGCAACGACTGCAGGTGTTCTTCCTCAGCGTACATTTGCCGCGCACCGTCTAAGTTATCACCAGACAGGATATAAAATCGTACCATTGCTAGGTACTCAACATTAGAATATTCGTACATGTTTACGTTAAAAATCATTGACCGATGCACACGCGGAAAGGAACGCAACGCGACGTCACGCCGTGACTCATCGCAGGTGACTGAGGAAGCGCGGGACGCGAGTTGCCGGGAATGCCTGTGCGGCTCGTGCGCCTGCGAAATATCAAAGAGGCCGCCTATCGGCCGGCTTCAAAGGGTAAAGCTCTATTCACACAGCGAGCGCGGCGTGACCGGGCGCGACGTGGCGTGGCGCCGGCGCGGTGAGAGCCTTCACACTGCGGGCGCGATCGCGTCCCGTCCCGTCGGCACACATATACAATACAAGCAGTGTAACGCGAGTGTCGAGACGGACTAAACAATCTTGAGCCGTTAGAATTATAATGCGGTATTTAGAGATTTATAAAAATACTTATTTTCATTTATCCTGTATTTGTATTTTTATTAGTCTAGAAAGCTTTATTAAGCTTTCTAGACTAATAAAAATAAAAATATATGTATGTGAAGTACATATATGATAAAAATAAAAAATAAAGCAAAAACATATTATTGTCAAGTAATAATAACGTACACATCATTAAATAAATATTTATCATATCTTGCCCTTCTAGGATCTATGATTTCTGGCAATACGCAATTATGGTACGGCTGCAGAGTGTTTATTTTGTCTTTTTTTGACACAATGGTAAACGACCCTCACACTCCATTGCTAAACAATTAAAACAAAAATAAAATATGATTCTACAATCTATTAAAATAATACTTGATAATAAACGAAACGTATATTTTACAAAAATAAATAAATGGGAAGAGTAGCAAAATGTTGTAGTCGTAGTATATTTTTGCGTTCACGATACGAGCGTACTACTACATACTTAAACTATACAACACAAAGTGGTGCACAGTGGATCGAAACTGCTATATAAGGGACATTCGTATTTTTTTACAAATTGCATTTTTTTTAAATACTTATCGAAAGATCTCTTCATTCCAATAAATAATTATCATTACAAGTAGCAAAATATCTAAAATATTGTTTCCGGAAAAATATTATAGATATTTTTGTAAGAATTGAAACAGAAACTGCTTAAATTTGGCCATGTCTTGTAAGACCAGGCTTTCAAACTATTATATTCTTATTCTTTGACTTGCTGGCTATAATTCTACGCTATCAGCGCGCGCTCATAGTTGCCCGTTCAAGAGTTATGAGGTTCGGAAAAATGAAAAAAAAAGTACCTAAGTCAAAAGTACTTTTTCACTAATAATATTTTGAGGACATAGGTGACAGGATTCTATCTGTGTCCTCTTACGAGTATTGTAGGTGAGGTTGTGGAAGCCGGAAGTAAGAATCATGCTTGTAGGTAATAATATTATAATTATTACACACATAGTACAGTTTAGAATTACATACACTATTTAACACAGTTATATAAGTAATTAAACTAATAGGGCATAGATAGAACATTAAAACATTTATAATTAGCAGTTTCTGTTTCATTCCATAAAAGAAATCTAAAATATTTTTTTTTCCGGGCGAACTATCTGTTTTAGAGAAAAACTTGCGATGACAATTATTCATTGGAATGACGAGATCTTTCGATAAGTACATATGAAAAAAAAAAAACAATTTGTAATTAAAAATGAATGTCCGTCATATAGCAGTTTCGATCCACTGTGCACCGGCGCCCCGCCCCGCCCCCTCTGAGTTGTATTCCGACTCGGCGCGGCGCCGGCGTGGCGCGTCGCGCCGAGCGCTCTGTGTGAAGGCGTCCGTTATATCTAGTACATTACAACTACTCAGCGTCGCGTTGCCGTCACGTCACGCCGCGCCCCGCCCGCTGTGTGAAGACACCTTAAGACCGGGCTACGAAATCATTGATAAATTCCGCGCATTGAGTAGGGTGCGTATGATTTCAGTTTCGATAGATTTTTATCGATTTTTTATTTTTTTTTCAAAGTTTTCGTTTTTTTTGTTCTAGTATGAAAAGGTTACTTTAAATGTGTGGTATTTATTGCTAGATCAATTTCATAACATTTTACTGAAAAATAAAAATAATACAAATTCCTATGCCATAGGCTTCTACATCGTTCACTTGTTACACTCAACTTTTTTCAAGACGGTATAAAAAGTCATACGGTATATATATATATATATATATATATATATTTACATCCAGGAACTCATTTGGCGTCAAGCATGTTGCGCATCATTACGACGTCCACCAGTTCTGCTAACATTTTTTATCATCTGTTGATGAATATTGCTTAGTTTTTTGATTTCCTACTCCATCCTATACTTAATTTTCTTGCTCATTTATTTGCGGCAATATTCTTCTTGTAGTTAGGCCCAAACATTTTTGGACCCCGCACAATAGTGAAGCTTTATTGACCTCCTACGTATATCAATATTATTAATCTATTGCGTGGATATTTTTACGTCCAAATCAGACGGTTGGGATTTCAAAGTGCGACGTTGCCAGCATTATGATTCGTTTATTTATACTTATCTCTTTCTTTCACGGAGTCTCGCAAAACGCATTGTCTATTCTAAGTAAATATTTTTTTTAGCTTCACGGTTGACCGCTGACTTATTTGGGCTATTCTCATTATTAACCGACTTCAAAAAAAAAGGAGGAGGTTATCAATTCGACTGTATTTTTTATATTTTTTTTTATTTTTGTTACCTTGACTGGGTGAACCGATTTTGATGATTATTTTTTGAATGACAAATGAACGAATAACGCGATTAGATTAGTGCAGAGTATCTACCATAACTAAAGAGCTAAAAATAAAAACACGCATCCACCTTATGGGTTTTGATTTTAATAGTCAGATAAAAGTTCTCTATCCTGACTTAAGGAATGAAAGCCTAAATACAGAGACACAGTATTGAAAATTATTAATCGTGTTTTTAACCGACTTCAAAAAAAGGAGGAGGTTATTAATTCGACCGTATATTTTTATGTTTGTTACCTCATAATCATAACTTTTGACTGGGTGAACCAATTTTGATGATTCTTTTTTTATTTGAAAGCTGGTGTTTCCCGAATGGTTACATTTTAATTTGGATACTCGGGCAGTGGGGTCCATGTGAAAACTATATAAGTCTTAAATTTGCATTAAGTATTTGTGCGACAAATGAAGAATAACGCGATTAGATTAGTGCGGGGTATCTACCATAACTAAATAGTTACAAATAAAAACTTTTTAGTTATGGTAGATACTTCGCACTAATCTAATCGCGTTATTCGTTCATTTTTGTATACCTATACAAGATGTTACTACTGCTGTGGAATCAATCGTTTTTCCTCATCGTACGAAGGAACCCTAATATTAGCATGAGTTTACTACGGGTTTTTCTAAGTTTAATTTGACTAGATTCAAAGAGTACTATTAACTAGATTTTTCTGATAATATAATATTATTCACAGCCTGTAATCGCCCACTGCTGAGCGTATCTTCGTGGTACTACAAAAGCGTGGCAGCCCCAACAGCATCCTGAATGCATTGTTGCACTGGACACGAAGAGCATTAACAGCTTTTTGAGTGAAACTAGTCCAAACGCTACACGAGTAAAAAACTATTAGGTACATCTCACTGATAATGCTCTGCGCTCCCGGTATTCATTGATCCGATCTAGATTGTTCCTCAAATCCTCCGCTACAATACGCATATGACACCACCATTTAAAGTGACAGTAGGGTATCTCTCTGCGCCTTTATTGGCCAACTTAACGATAAGCAACTGACTTTTGTCCGTGTTATATCTAAAACCATGCTCCTCAGCGTAACGCTCACAAACTTTATTAAATTTTCTGAGACCTGCCATAGACGGGCTCAGCAGCGCCATGTCATTAGCGTAGCAAATGTTATTAAATGCTAGCCCATCTATGTAGCAGCCAGCATGCAAACTGCTGAGCTCGAGAATAAGCACATTTATATATAAATTAAACAGCTTAATCCACCCTGTCTAACTCCACATTCCATCACGTACTCATCCGACCGTCCATTTGCCCATTTTACACATTTAATTTGATGTGTGTGCCAGTTTTTAAAAACACTCATCAATTCACTGGGCACACACAATTTAGACCATAACTTGTCACAAAACACCATGTCAAATGCCTTTGACATAGGTATCCAAGAAACAGGCAAAAACAGGAGTCTGATAAAATTGCAGTTTCCGTAGATAAGCCCTCTCTGAACCCATGTTGAACATCATGGAGCTTGACATCATTCTTTAAAAGAGAGAGAGATTGGTCTGCAGTTCGCTTTATCTGATATATCACTAGTCTTATTTTTTACATTAGGAACTTCAATAGTTTTCATCATATCCTTTGGCAGATAAGCGTGCGACACACAACAATTATAAAACAAAGCCAGTACCCTGGGCAAATGGATACCAGCGTTCTTTAAGTGTTCCACACTGAGCCCGTCGTGTCCCGGGGATTTTCCGCGCTTCATATGTACCAATACATTCTCTACTTTTTTTGCTGTATAGGTACCTTGAAGAAGGTCGCTCAAGTTCACCGTCGTCTGAGTTATGCAAAAAGACAGTCTCGCGAGGTCTACAACTCACAGAGCCACTAGTGTACCTGATTATAAGTTATCTGATCGTTGCGAAACCCTTCCAGGGTCCTTATATCTTACGCCGGGGCTTAACTCCACTGCCGCGAGAAATCACGGTACAGCGGACAGAGCTCCGGTGGGATCTCATGGCGTCATGGAGAATACGATTGTCGCAACCCAGCGCTGGGCAGGCCACAATTACGGTGATAAGTCCCCTCTTTGAGGAGTGGCTAGAGAGGTACCACGGCGCGGCGTCCTCACCTTCCACCTGACGCAGGGTCACGGTTGTTTCGGGAGGTTCCTGTTCAGGATAAGGCGGGAGGAAACGCCCGGGTGTCACCATTGTGTGGATCACCCGGAGGACAGGGTGGAGCATATGGTAGAGGTCTGCCCGACTTGGGCGGCAGTAATGCTCGCGAAGGAGGAGGCAGAACGCGTGAGAGAGAGGCAAATTTCGCGCCCTCACGCCCCTAATCGCCGCAGGAGGAGACGCCCTGGGCATCGGGAATCGCAGGCCGATTTCCGGCCATCGTAGGCGCGGGCTTGCGGTCGGTGAGCAATGGGTAGCTCGCCATCCGATAGGGACCAGACCCGGGTTGACGGTGCGTTGTGTTCCACGTGCACCTCAAAGAGATGTCAGCGGAATTGACCGGGTTCACTAGGGCTTATGCCTGCCAGGGTTGCGAAGAAGTCCGAAAGGGAGATCGTGGCCCCCGGCAAAATGGTAACAAAAGGAACACGGGTGGGTTTTAGTCAGTAAGAGTCTGACACGCCCTCCTGCTTCGCCCCGAGCGGGAAAAGTTATTTGATAATTTCCCACCCAAAAAAAAAAAAGTGTCCTTGTATGCTAGGCTTAAGTACTTGGTTGCAAATAAAATGATTTATGATTTATTTATCTGAGACGGCGATGGGTCATACAGTCATAATGGGAGCTTATGCATTTATAGGAAAAGGAAGAAGTGCTATTAGATATATATATACAGACGTCAAATATCGTACAGTGTGAAAAGTATGCATCAAACCGACATCCGTATAAGTGTCGCGTAACTTTGAAGCTATATACGGACGTCAGTTGACAGTATATACTATTCATGCCGCACCATATTCAACGTCCAATTATTTTTCTAACGTTGTGCCATAGATTCATGTATACGGACGTCAAATATCGTACAGTATGAAAAGTATGCATCAAACCGACATCCGTATAAGTGTCGCGTAGCTTTGAAGCCATATACGGACGTCAGTTGACAGTATATACTATTCATGCCGCACCATATTCGACGTCCGATTATTTTTCTAACGTAGTGCCACAGATTCATGTATATGGACGTCAAATATCGTACAGTATGAAAAGTATGCGTCAAACCGACATCCGTATAAGTGTCGCGTAGCTTTGAAGCTATATACGGACGTCAGTTGACAGTATATACTATTCACGCTGCACCATATTCGACGTCCGATTATTTTTCTAACTTAGTGCCATAGATTCATGTATACGGACGTCAAATATCGTACAGTATGAAAAGTATGCGTCAAACCGACATGCGTATAAGTGTCGCGTAGCTTTGAAGCTATATATGGACGTCAGTTGACAATATATAGTATTCATGCCGCACCATATTCTACGTCCGATTATTTTTCTAACGTAGTGCCATAGATTCATGTATACGGACGTCAAATATCGTACAGTATGAAAACTATGCGTCAAACTGACATCCGTATATGTGTCGCGCAGCTTTGAAGCCATAAACGAACTTCAGTTGACGGTACATACTATTCATGCCGCACCATATTCGACATCCGTGTATTTTTCTACAGTCGCAAGGAAAAATAATGAAATAAACACACATAAATTTAAGATTACTATTTTATTATAGACAGATGGGTTACCCTATAGGTATGACAGGTGAAAACAATTGAAATAGTTTTCTGTATTTATAAACCTTTAAAAATCAATCCCTAAAAATTACGTAAAATTATTAGTATTATTCAACGTATTAATGACAATTTACTTTTGTGACTTTCAGATCTAACATAATTCATTTTAAGAAAATATTAGATATTAGATTGTTGTATTGTTATTAGGTGTGCTAAGCATATTTCGAACGTATAATATAATCAAAATCATATAATCGACTTCAAATAGCTGTATAATTTACGGATGGCCAACACCTGATGTTCACAAGTGAGGGCACAATACTTATTTTGCAACCGAGCGTCAAATAAGCAGCGATACGTATGTGGCAACTTCAGCAAACTGTGTATAACTGATTTGTTGTTTTCATTTATAAAATATTTCGAACCGTTCAAATACAGTCGGTTTGGCAACGTCGCAATTGGACGCCAAATAATCGGCTTTATCGAAAGTGTCTTAGATGAGTATACGCACTGTCGATATACGCGCTACACGGGCGACGCACCGTTGATGCGGGATTTCGCGGAAGTTTTAGTTATACAAATGCAAGCGCTTCAGTGATTTTTTGCCTTCCGGCAATTTTTGTTGTACAGGTCGCTAGAGCCAAAAGGACCAAAGTAACACTGACTAAAAAAGTGGCGTCCGGTATGCGGACGTCTAAAGCCGGTGGACGCCAGATTAAATGCATTTCGGGCTATGTGGGACGCCATATCATTAGCAGGATAAATATATATATATATATATATATATATATATATATAATCTGAATCTCGGAAACGGCTTCAACGATTTTCACGAAATTTAGTATACAGGGGTTTTCGGGGGCGATAAATCGATCTAGCTAGGATTCATTTTTATAAAATGTCGTTTTATTCGTGTTTTCAATGATCAATTTTATCGATAATCAACTTGAACATAAACTTATTATTTTAAACACAATTTAAGATAAGTACCAAAAAATACCGAGCAAAGCTCGGTCATCCAGATATTGATTTATTAAGGAACCAAGTAATAGGGACTTTTGTTTATGCATTACAGTTTAATATCTATTGTGGTTATAAACACAGTAACAAAAACTATTCTAGACATTAAAACTTTGCCTAAAAACAGCAAACAATTAAATACTAAGCGTATTTATAGTCAAGAATATTCGTTAAACAGTATAAAAAAGAACTCTCACAGACACAGAACAAATACTGCTGCTCATCACTCAAAGATTTTTCCTGGGTGGGAATCTAACCCACGAACTCCGTCTTAGCAGTCAGGGTCACTCACCACTAGACTAACAGGCCAGTCATTGAATTTGTTACACATGTATTTCATTCACACAAAAATATTTCATAAACGAATAGAAAAAAATCGATAGGTATTATATTTGAAATCCTGAATAACTGAACGAAAGTCCAAAACAGTTCCCACATAAAAGTAGATTACTTAGGCGTGCTAAATTTGACAACCCTAGTCACAGGTTTTTTTTTTATCTCTTTTTTCTTACAATCTGTCGCTATCTATTGGGACATTCAGTAATATGTATGGTGTCTTAGTTGTCTTGCTTGGTATGCGTCCTGTGACACATCCTAGTTCTCATTTAGCATGTATGATTGTCCGATGAAATCCTGTGGAATTTTATGTTTTACTCTGCGTATGCCTTCTTTATCCATTAGGTGGTTTGCCAGGGTATATGGGTGGCGAATTATACTTTCTTTGTATGACTTGATATAGCTTTTTATTTCCTCTTTGACTGATGGAATTTTCAAATCATGGTGTAGAGCTTCATTTGGTACGAACCATGGGGCGTTTGTAATTGTTTTTAGGAGTTTGTTTTGGAATCGTTGTATGATCTCTATATTAGAGTGTGATGCTGTTCCCCATAGCTGGACGCCATAGGTCCATATAGGCTTGATTACAGCTTTGTATAAGAGGGTTTTATTTTCCAGATGTAATTGGCATTTTCGACCTATTATCCAGTATAACTTTCTTAGTGTCAGTCCAAGTTGCTTCCGTTTCGTGAAAATGTGTTTTTTCCATGTAAGACGCCTGTCGAGGTATACACCAAGGTATTTGACATGTTCAGCTTGAGGCAGTTGAACTCTATTGAACTGTACTGGTGGGCAGGTATCCTTCCTCTTAGTGAATGTGACATTTACCGATTTTGTCTCGTTAGCTTTTATCCTCCACTTTTTGAGCCAGAGGGCTATATCGTCCAAACAGGACTGTAGCATGGCTGATGCTACTTTATGATCAGTATGGGACACCAGCACAGCTGTATCATCCGCAAAGGTCCCTGTAGTCCCTAAATTGGATATTGGGAGGTCAGCAGTATAAATCAGATATAAAATGGGTCCTAGCACACTGCCCTGAGGCACCCCAGCAGTAATGGGGCATAGTTTTGACGAAGCGTCGCCACTCTGCACAAAGAAACACCGATTCCTCAGATACGACATCAAGATAAGGAAGATGTTGTTTGGGAAGCTGTTTTTTATTTTATAGCGGAGACCTTCATGCCAAACTCTATCAAACGCTTGAGAGATGTCGAGGAATGCAGCTGCGCAATATTCCCTATCTTCAAATGTGTTGTAAATTTTACTCACGAGCCTGTGGACTTGGTCTATTGTGCCATGCCCCTGTCGAAACCCAAATAGATGGTCGGGTATTAAGTGATTTCCTTCAATTATAGGCAGTAAACGTAATAGAAGGAGCGCTTCATAGACTTTTGACGCTATTGGAAGTAGACATAGATAGTCATAGGTAAAGTTGCCTTCGTGCTAAGTGAGGTAACTTTACCTAATATCAAGCATCATTACCTTTTCCAATCATTCAAGAAATAGTAAATTTATAAGATTGAATCATTGCGATACACCTTAATAACAATATACCGCATACTATTTAATATAAGTCACTTACTTGCACATTGATTTTCTGTAGAAAAAAACAATCTTTATGCGATGACGCCGCAAACATAATTGACCACATAGAACGAAATAGCACCCTATTTTGAGAACTAACGAAGTGGCTAGCTTAAAAAACTTTTTGGGATAGCATAATTTAGTATAAAATCAACCAATATGCCTAAAATTGCGTCAGCTGCCCCAGACAAAAAAATATTTGATTAAAACTACTATAGGGTATGCTTAGGTAAAGATAACCACGGAAGGTAAAGATGCCACGTTTGACGGTATTATTAGTTTTATTTTAAGTATATCAAACACGCATGATATGTAAGGAACGTAGCAGGTGGTGTTCCGTAGTTTCTGCCTACCCCCATGAGAAAAAGGCGTAATTTATATATGTACTAGCTTCTGCCCGCGACTTCGTCTGCGTTAAATTTCTTGTTCCCCCGACCCTTCCCGTCGCGTCGAATCGCCTACCCGTGCGATTTTCCCCGTTTTTGCAACATTTTTCATTACTGCTCCGCTCCTCTTTGTTGTAGCGTAATGTTATATAGCCTATAGCCTTTCTCGATAAATAGGCTACCCAACACAAAAAGAATTTTTCAATTCGGACCAGCAGTTCTTGAGATTAGCGCGTTCAGTCAAACAAACAAACTCTTCAGCTTTATAATATTATATATAATATATATAGAAATATAGTATAGATAACATGGATTAATACATTCTTACCGCGGTTGTACGTCCTCTTGCGATAATTTCCGACATCCACGCGGGCGAAGCCGCGGGCAAAAGTTAGTTATCATTATAAACTATTTTTAAATTTGAGACCGATAAGCCTCCCACAAGATGGACCGACGATGATGAAAGATGGACCTGCACGCGTAGCATGACCACCATAGAAAGAACTTTGTCTATTCTTTGTAGAATAGAGATAGAACTGTCATGCTACGCCAGCATAAAACGGTACAAATCTTTCTACAATCTTTAATTTTGTCTATTCTTCCGTCGACAAAACTATTCCTTCAGTGGTCATGCTACGCATGTTGGTGAAGGCCGCAGGGATCCGTTGGATGCGAAAAACACAGAACCGGTCGAAGTGACGGTGCGGGGGGCCTATGTCGAACAGTGGACGTCTTTCGGCTGATGATGATGATGGTGATGATGATGATGATGATGATGGTCGAACGAGCGACATGAGGCTGACGGCCCAAGTCAGTTCTCGTGCGCGCTACGGAACGCATCCGAGCTGTGCCCTCTGCCCGCAGCGCCTACAGCACGCGCGCGGTGGCCAGCGTGTGGTGGGTGTTCGCGCTGGTCATCACCAGCTCCTACACGGCCAACCTGGCCACGCTGCTGGCCAAGCAGTCCTCCGACCAGGTCATCAGCAACGTGCAGGACCTGGCCGACAATCAGCTCGGCATCGACTACGGAGCCAAGTTTAATGGCGCCACTTATAAGTTCTTCGAGGTGTGTATGTGCTAAAACAACAATGAAACACTCCCCGTTGTTCACTCATGTTCGTCTTAGCAACACTTACTTTAAGCTGTTGATAGTTGACGTCTTGTACTCGTACGTAACTTGGCTTCATCGTACTGTTTATTAAGTACTGTGACAAGTAACACTAACCGTGCAGGTCACCTAGTTACTGGTGTTCATGAAAGTAATTCCACTGTGGAAATCCAATGTGGATATGAAATTAAAGGCGTTGACTACACTTTTAGGTAGGTACCTAAAAAATAAATTCGTGGGGCGTAATTAATACTGAACAATTAAATACATATGTAAATAGCTGTTAATATATATACTTAAACATATAAGGTGTATCTATTCCTAGTGGTAAAGAACCTACAGCAATGAAAAAAAAATATTTTAATGTATTTTTCAAAATTTAATATTTATAAATTACTAGCTGACCCGACAGACGTTGTCCTGTCTTAACGATAACTATTTAATTCGAATTGGTTCATATAAAAATGAATCCCTATTTCCCTTGGTCACGCCATCACGTGTGAACGGCTGGACCGATTTCACTTTTTTTTTACTTCTTTAATTTTTTTCTTTCATAAGAACCTTCTCCTGACAATAACAAACACAACAAAAAAAATAAAAGTGAAATCGGTCCAGCCGTTCACGCGTGATGGCGTGACCAAGGGAAATAGGGATTCATTTTTATATATATAGATTTGACGCTCATGAGAAATACTGGCTCCTTCTTATTTTTTACGGCCTGAGACACCGCGGCCATGCTCGTGCCGTCAGTCGCTGCCCTTGCAGTGTCAGGCGGGCCATTCATAGAATTTGGAGTAAAGGTTTTATGCAAAACGTCTCAAGCAGTTTTAAAATTATAATAATTACGAAAATTCAAAAACGCTTAGATAAAAAATTTCTTTTTGCTTCTACAGCTTCTTTACCACCTACAGGTGTACCTCTTAAAATATTTCGTGTATGAATAGATACACCTTATATACTTGTATATGAGCGGTTGGTTGTTGATAGAAATTTCATGCGTCTCGTGATTACATTTTTGGGTAGGTACCAGTACCTAACGAATTATTTTCAAGCCTTAAGTACATTATCTACATAATTATTAAATCTATTTTCGATAAAACCGTTTTATTTATAAAGCTATTTAGTATTTTTTCATATAATACTTATAAGCTAAAACGTTCTTGAGTCGTGTGTAACATCGATGTATGACCGGTCTGTTTGTGGTTGCAGCACTCGGAGAGCGAGCTGTACCAGCGGATGTTCCAGCACATGAGCAAGCACAAGATGCCCACTTCCAACCCGGAGGGCATCGCCAAGTAACACTCCCTACCTATAATAATTTTCATTATGCGACTCACTTTCTTGATGCACTGACAACTGGCGGTACTAGGCTGCAGAGCCTGCAGGGCCTGCAGGGCCAGCAGGGCTGGGCACTTGCCCGGGATTGAGTCCGCGTCGTGCACGAACTGCTTATTTAGACTGGGCTATGACGACAATGTACTTACAACAACACAACACAATACAATACAACAGTACAATATTAATCTAAGAAATATAATTACTGAAATTCCGAAGTGAGCCGATTCTTGCTACTTATCCTAAGTAAACCGAATAATTACAGAGTAGAGAAAGGGAACTACGCGTTTCTGATGGAGTCGACGACCATCGACTACGAGACGGAGCGCAACTGTGGCGTCACCAAGGTAAGTCTCACTGTTAACACCGTGGGGCAGTATTCGCGTTCACACATTCACGGACGTGCCTCCCGCAGGTGGGGTCGCTGCTCGACAGTAAGGGCTACGGCATCGCCATGAAGAAGAGTAAGTGCCTCCAGTGCACTCGTTTAGGTATTACAAGTATATTGTTCGGGATCGAACAACGAACTACTTTGTATGTGCAGACTCCAAGTTCCGGCAGAGCTTGAACCTGGGCCTGCTGAACCTGCAAGAGGCGGGCACGCTGCACGAGATGCAGCACACTTGGTGGAAGGAGAAGCACGGCGGCGGCGCCTGCAAGGTACTCTTGCGCACCTCACTGCGCCACTCAAGTTGACACAATGACCTTTCGTGACCTCGGGACCATAGAGAGGAAGAGTCCCGTACGCCGATCAGCTGCACGCATATGTTGCAGGTGGACGAGGAGCACGAGAGCAAGGAGCTGTCCATGAGGAACTTCCTGGGACTGTGGCTGGTGCTGGTGGTGGGCTGCGCGCTGGGCATCGTGCTGTCATGCTGCGACCTCGCCTGGGCGGCCGTCCGTCGCACCCGCGTCGAAGGCGGTCGCTTCCATACGCATTTCTGGTCGGAACTACGCTTCGTCTTCCGCTTTGAGCAGTCCGTGAAACCTCTTCAGGTTGTTACCATAGGCATTCTTCTTTTTATTTATTTAAACTTCTCGCACAAAATAAATGTACAACGAAAGACTTGCTACCTTAGGCATGCTCTACCAGTTAACCAAGTCCTAGAGTGTCGATAGCAATTTATATTATACACCAGTCGGCCCAAAATTTGGCTATGAGCATCAGTAGCGTCCAACAATTCCTGTAGCTCGCAGACAACAGCACATGCCGGGTACGATATTAAGTGCCCCAATGTTTGTGGGATGGCACCGCATTTACACTCCAGGGCGGAATTATATGTGAACCTCCACCTGAGCAGGTTTTCTTTACTTCGACCTACCTAAGTCCGAAGTCACTTTAAAGACTTTCAGATTAGCCAAGGCAACTCATGTCCAGTTGCGAGATTTTGAGCAGGTGGAACGAGTGGGTTTGTTGCAGAAGTAAAATCTCGTCCAAGCTTTAGCCTTTTCTTAGACCGTTCGCCAGTAGGTGGGAAGAGAACACTTTAAAAACACGATGCGGTGAATCAGCCTATAAACCATAAGCATATCGTCCACGAGTTATGCGCCGCGCTCTACTATTCTCTCACGTGTGATGTACTGCGGTGCAGGGTCCGCTGAGCGGGTCGTCGAGCGAATCGACGGAGACGGCGCGCTCGGCGGGGTCGGCTGTGGGCTCGGCGGGCTCCGCGCAGGACGACGCGGGGTCGCTGCAGGAGGCGGAGGCGCGCGCGCGCTCCGGCTCGGGCGCCGCGGGCCCGCGCCGCCGCCGCTCCTCCATGCACGCGGCCAGCCTGCGCCTCGCGCGCCACACCAACAGGGACTCCGACACGCCCGCTAGGCGATAGCCGATCTATTCTTACAAAATATCACTGTAAGCGTTAGGTGAAGTGCGGGTGAAGAGGCTTGTCAATAGTGACAATCCTAGCATCACAGCTTACTTAAGTTTTATCGGTGAAATGTCTACAGAACAGACCTGCTGATGACCAGAACTGAGAGAGAACTGCGTCGTTGTCGTTCACATGTGCTGCCTGTGTGCATACTGCTCACAATTTAACGTATTATTTTACGTTACATTACAATATAGCGAAGTGAAATCGTCAAATAGTGAAATTGCGTGCGACGAAACATACCTCGCGCTCTGATTGGTTGAACATCATTTGTCAATTCGTTTGATGTCGAATGTAAACGAACAGTGTTTTTGTGATTATAAGTAGGTCGTTTTCGTGTTGAAAATAACTCAAAGCTTTAGAATTAAATAAATTACCTACATTGTTCTGGAAGTAAAATTAATCCGTGATTATCCAAAGCAGTGTACCTACCTAGTTTGTATGATAAATAAGTTAGTCGTGTTAGTCACTGAACGTAGCCTAAGTTACAAACATTTCCCGTGTTTTAATAAAAAAAATTATACGGGTGAACCTTTGTGATCTCATTTGACAATATTCACAATGTCGAATATTGAGCCTGTCCATCAACTAAACTCAGAAATACCAGTTATTGTTAATCAGGATGAATTTACCATTGAGTTACAAAACGATTGCAGTGGGATTATTAATTGGTATTATTGAAGTAGCGCTCGCTGGCCGCTGCGGCGGCGGCACCACTCGCTTCACTCGCTCGGCTCGTGCGCGCTTGGTCACAGTTCAAACCTAACATAACGTATAATCGGTATAGTTTTACTTACTAACTTACTTAATATTAATTTTGTCTTTAATTTATATACTATTTTATCATATCAATTTATAATTTTATATCACTTTCAATTTTTTTTCTAAGCAAATGTTAACATTTCTACTTGGTGCCTATTTTTAAGTATAAATTATTTGAGGGCTTGGCGCCGATAGCCGAAATACAGGCATTTGCCTAGTTCGGCTACAGATGTCTAATTTATTTGTTAAAAGAAAATATAGCCTATAAGGGGCCATTCATAAATTACGTCACACGTTAAGGGGGAGGGAGGGGGTCGACGAAGTGTGACATTGTGTGACAAGCGGGTGGGAGGGGTCCTAAATTTCATGACGTCACATTTCAAAATCAATTTTAATCTAAGTGTTAAGTAAAACACATATTCGTATCATAGCTATTGCCCCAATGTCGAGGCATACTTGTTTAAGCGATCATGTGGCATTTGTGGTCTATATTTTGCATCATAAAGGCCACTAATTAACACAAGCAAATACATAAGAAACAATAAGTTTTGCACATCGTGAAGTTTCGTCCTCAAAGAATTTCTACTAGAGTGCCACAGAAATTCTTTGTTTGGATGATGACGATGATGCTGTATGGTTCGATGAGAAAGATGTGGACACAACGAATATTCCTGACATTAACAACTCAAACGAGAACGAAGTAGCTGCTATGCCTACCTATATGGACTCAAGATGATTGTTTGATCTTTAATTAATATTTTTGATCGTTAATTTCTTGCAGTGTTTGATTTGATGTTCATTTTATTAAAAAAACATTTAAATTTCGGAATTGCTGTTTTAATTCAATAATTATTTCTAGATGTAAAATTATAAAATTCGTGACGTCACACTAGGGAGGGGGGTCTCACAAATGTGACCAGCTGTGACAAGGACGGGGGAGGGGTCAAAAATCATGAAATTCGTGTGACGTAATTTATGGATGGCCCCTAAGATGTCTGTAAATTTTAAATTATTATTGAAATAAACATACATTATTACTATTATTATTTTAATCTAACGATGCTCATAATGTTACATTACAAGACACCAATGAACAAACAAATATGGCAGCGCGGTGCACATGACGTTCAACCAATCAGCGGGCGAGATGCGTTTCATCGCAAGCTATTTCACAATTTATAATTTTTTAGAAGACCTGCCGCAGAGCTTGACGTCCTCATACACGACACCTACCGAGTTACAAACTACCGTCACAACACTCGGCACCCACGGTATCAGTCGGGAGCGCTACGCCCGGCTAGTTCAAAGGACTATTCTTTTTACATTACTTATTTTTCCATTTACTATTAGTTATTTTCCATTTGTTAGCGAAAAACCTATTTTAATAAAATATTTATTTGACGGTTTAACTTAGTGTTCATAACCATAAAGGGAACGTTTTTATTGGCGTGCATAGGCCTATATTTAATTGATTGCAATTGCTTGGGATAGGTCGTGTCGTGAACCAAATAATTTTCGTTAATCCTGATTCCCCACTTAGTTTGACACGTTATTATTATTTTATTTATTTTTTATTTAAATCTGCTGTTATTAATAACTTTTATTATATTTTTATATCACTATTGTTTTTTGATATATCAAAATTATAAGATTGTTTTCAAGTGGTGTAAAGTGATATTATCCTTCCTCTTTTACGCTACACCAGATACCTTCTGACCTGTTTTTAGAAGGCCGATGCACCTAGTATGAGCAAGCGGTACTCAGATAACTTCTGACCTGTTTTGAAGGCCGATGCATCTGGTGTTTGCAAGCAGTGCCCAGACAATTTACTAACCTGTTGGGAAGGCCGATGTATGCGTGTAATAGAAAAATCTATATCTGTATATAACTATAAGTATTATGTATATATACCTAATATCAAACTTTGTGTATCAGAATGGTTACGGCTTATTTACTGTGTGTGAAGGTTCTTATGAATATGATTTGTTGGGAAAGGGTTTCACTAAATAAAGTACAGAAAGACAAGACTAGACTTTTATTTCAATTAGGCTTGTCAGTAATTAATCAGAAAGCTAGTTGTCCGTTCCAAAACTAGGTCTTCATGGAGAAGAAGGACAAGAAACTCCATGGAAACAGTATTAAGGTATTATATCAACTCACTTCTTACATTGCCATAAACTATTATTATCTTAAATACATTTCATTCTATCTCTTGGACCGTTGTCCAAGAGATCTCAGAATAGTATCAACATAATCACAACAATAACAACAGCTAGGCAAAGAAAGAGTATGAACATTCCATTTTATATGATTTAAAACATTATCAGTATCGGCAACAATATAAAAGGTACAACAACATTTTCATAATAAGCAATAAGTGTTACATAATATCAAATTACTTAACTTACGTGACCTCTGCTCGATATTTCCACACAACCACAGCACTAGAACTAACCAACTACACATCTTCCGAGGAACTGTCCCGATAAAGTAATTACAATCCTTTTTATATCCTACAAACGTCAACCTAATAAAATCGTCAGACATCTACCGCCATTTTGAACAAATTCAGATCATTACACATTTTAGCTTAATAACTTCTAACACAGATAATAATAAACCATTGTTATGTAGTGAAACAGTTTAAAAACATTTTAAGGTAATTTAGCAATTTAACAAGGACTGATTCGTAACTTCTTCGTAGTTACGAATCATTAAAAGAATATCAATATGAACTGGCAGCATTGTACCAGTCGTTTTGATCAGCTTAATAAAGTAAAATGGCAATATAAAACCTACAATATACTACAACTACAATTAAATAATTATTAATTATTTCTAGTACTAAAATCATAATTATTTTTACTATTTAAGGCGAGTCAGTTTTTGTAAACACTTTATCTAGTCAAATTAGGTACTTCTATATTAGTTCAATGCTTCTTTAATGTGATAGATGTCATTATCTACCCAACAATTATAAAATACCAAAATGAAATATCTAACACGGCCAGACTGACAAGTACTTCGTTCTCGAAGTACCTAGGAATGTACCGTCTCCATAAACGACAGCACTTGATTATCCAATAAACAATGAATCTATCACGGCCAGACTGATAAGTACTCCGCCCTCGGAGTACCCATGAATCCACCTTACAAAAACAATTCTTGATTTCAACAGAGTAAAATGTTAATTCTCATTTTAAATACTCGGAGCTTAATATAACTTATCTACCTATGTTTCGACACATTCATATTTTCCTTTACCTCCCTAATGTAATAGAAACAGGCTAAGTATTTTAACAATTTGACAAATCATAAATCGTTTACCAGTATAATTTAGTTTTACAAAGCAATTGTTATAGCAACAATTCAAAAATCCTTTCCTATTCACCAGCCGTTGAATTGAAGCACTAGCCAGTGATCATGAAAATAATTCGAATAATTCATCGCTCGGTCATTCTGAAATTATTACCGAAAACCGTATTTAACAAACATTTACTATTAATATTTTCACAAATTTTTGACCTTGCCTCTCTGACCAGTTCTTTCCTTTAGAAGCAATAACTTTAAATAATACCTCACACACCAAAGTATTTTTTTTTTCGTATTATGTGATGTTCACTACTTTGGCAAAAAATAATAATAAAGAATTAATAATAAAATTCATATGTAAATTAATAAAGAAGCCACGTCCACACATTAATTTCAGCAGGTGGTATTGGCTACTTTGGAACAGAGTCAAGGGAGCCTGAGGCCTGACTGTCCGCTTAAATGGGTCCAGTAATCACCATCCCCAGCAACAAGGGACCAATTGAAGAAGTGATGGAGAATCAATCCGAAGTATAAGTTGAATTTTCAGGACGTTAAACAACCCACCAATTATTTATATTTGGTGTTGTTTACTACGTTAAAATTATCTTAAAAATAATTTGTAAACATCAGAACCTTATCAAGTAAAATTACCGTGAACATGAATAGCATTTAAATATCCCTCAAATAACATCGTTTATAAAGTACTTGTACAGTCAAGTCGAAAATATGTTCGTACAGCTTTACCGACTCAACATTTTATAAATGTTTGTATCAATTTTTATTTTATTCTTTTTAGTTTATTTATATTTTATCAAATGGACAAGCTATTGACAATAAAAGATTTGGATTGATTTATCGGTTATCGTTGTAATGCAATTAAATGTAATTTCCTATGTGATAATCTGCTCAGTACCGTAGCTTAAAGAGGTACGACACATCTTTACTTGATAAAGGAAATAATTTAATAACAGAAGAACACAAAAGATCAAACCATACCTACAAACAAAATAGTAACCGCCCAGTACAACTGTTACATTATGTTATAACATTAATATTCACAATACCTTTTTCTTCATGCTACATAATAATTATCCAATAAATCATAATATCGAATCTTTGTCAATGTGTAGTTTGAACGTTCGGTTAAACTGAAATGCACCACAATGTTAATAAATTTGAAAAATAACCTTTCACGGCCATACTGAACTGTATTTCGCTCTCGAAGTACAAGTCTCAAAAGCAATAAGAGGAATATTTTTATTGTTATCATTGGTCTATGACCCAAGTGATGTAATGTTCCCACCTGCTGTACGTGAGCCCCCTTACACCAGGCCTATGACACCAGCAGATATGTTTCATTGGTCTATGACCTAAGTGATGTAATGCTCTCACCTGCTGTACGTGAGCCCCCTTACACCAGGCCTATGACCCCAGCAGATATGTTTCATTGGTCTATGACCCAAGTGATGTAATGTTCTCACCTGCTGTACGTGAGCCCCCTTACACCAGGCCTATGACCCCAGCAGAAATTTTTTCATTGGTCTATGACCCAAGTGATGTAATGTTCCCACCTGCTGTACGTGAGCCCCCTTACACCAGGCCTATGACCCCAGTAGATATGTTTCATTGGTCTATGACCCAAGTGATGTAATGTTCTCACCTGCTGTACGTGAGCCCCCTTACACCAGGCCTATGACCCCAGCAGAAATTTTTTCATTGGTCTATGACCCAAGTGATGTAATGTTCCCACCTGCTGTACGTGAGCCCCCTTACACCAGGCCTATGACCCCAGCAGATATGTTTCATTGGTCTATGACCCAAGTGATGTAATGTTCTCACCTGCTGTACGTGAGCCCCCTTACACCAGGCCTATGACCCCAGCAGAAATTTTTTCATTGGTCTATGACCCAAGTGATGTAATGTTCCCACCTGCTGTACGTGGGCCCCCTTACACCAGGCCTATGACCCCAGCAGATATGTTTCACTGGTCTATGACCCAAGTGATGTAATGTTCTCACCTGCTGTACGTGAGCCCCCTTACACCAGGCCTATGACCCCAGCAGAAATTTTTTCATTGGTCTATGACCCAAGTGATGTAATGTTCCCACCTGCTGTACGTGAGCCCCCTTACACCAGGCCTATGACCCCAGCAGATATGTTTCATTGGTCTATGACCCAAGTGATGTAATGTTCTCACCTGCTGTACGTGAGCCCCCTTACACCAGGCCTATGACCCCAGCAGAAATTTTTTCATTGGTCTATGACCCAAGTGATGTAATGTTCCCACCTGCTGTACGTGGGCCCCCTTACACCAGGCCTATGACCCCAGCAGATATGTTTCATTGGTCTATGACCCAAGTGATGTAATGTTCTCACCTGCTGTACGTGGGCCCCCTTACACCAGGCCTATGACCCCAGCAGATTTTTTCACAATTAAATTATCCTCTTAATTGTGTAACTTAATCATTTCTCTTATCAATTCCTTTTTCTTTTATTTGTTGTTTGATAAATCTGGTCATTTCAGTTTAACCAAACGTAAATAATAAAGTTTTGTCTCAAGCCTCATCCCCGTGAGCACTGATAATTCCAATCCAATTCATCATACAATTTCATCATTACCTATGTCCTTATAATGAAAGGCTCACAAGCTAATTGTAAATATCTTTAAATACTGAAACCCCCAAAAGAAATAAAATTACATTAAGTACTGTTATCTACATAACCACTTTTATAATCAAACAAAATATTATCAATGAATTCTGGGTTTTACTACCACCTCAAATATTTTTTTCATACTTATCCCGTTACTAGGTTGATTTCAAAATGCTAGAACTACCTTGGGCATATATCGTCTGTGAAACGTTCCGAAGTGAATACTGAACAAGCTATGAAGAATTAACACTTAAAATATAATAAATAGACCCAGAACTAACTATGGAAGGAAAAATATAAAGTACGAGGGAGCAAAACTGTATAAATCATTACCTGATGGTATAACCAATAGTGACACCATATTTAAATTGAATAAAGGCCTAGAAGAATAAGTTAGAAAACAACACTAACAATATTATCCGCCCCCTCTGTTGCCTAATTCTCTTATTGTGCAAAGAGAATCACACTTACTTTTAGTTTTATATTTACATTTCTCAATATTTTAACTGAACTGCAATGTTCTTGTTTTTGAGAAATAAATGAGTTTAACCCATTGAATGCCGTAATTACAGACACAGTTAAAAAAAAAAACCATTGTGTCTATACCAAATGTGGTATCTCAGGGATTTAGAGGTTAAATCGAAAATATATCTTATAACGGAGCAATAAGTCTATCTTTAGTGTATTCAAATCCTAATATCAAATTGATATTTTAGAAACTTGAATATCTATTTAGCTTTACGTGTAGGTATCAAGATTATTATTTTTGAACTAATTTGTTTACATGTTTGAAAATTAAATGGCAAACTCGGATAAGACAAAATTAAAAATGCAGAAAACAATAAGTCAACAGTATGACGTTTTAGTATCTTATTTTTTTTTTCTAAAAGTAATTTCATGTATTTATTTATTTGTCACCTAATCAACGGTTTCTCCTTATACTGTTCTAATGCTACGGTAAATAATAAAATAAGTGACCAGCCAAGTATGTATTACGGCCTTAACGTAACGATTTCTTGTTGCTAATATGTGTTTCATAAAAACTGTACGAAAAACGGATTCACAATGCATTTTTTTTAAATTCGTGGTTAATTTTAAAAGTGGCTAGGCAGTCAAGTTGAAAATCATTTGTAACCAGTACCTTATTTCTGTGCAAATAAAGAATTTTATTATTGTATTCTAAACAACTCAGATCGCGAAATTTCACTTTCGTGAACACTTACATCATACCGCCCTTTTTTTTTTCAAAACTATATCCTCTAATAATATTTTAAAGTTACTGGTTCTACGACTATTAAGTTGTTAAAATATTTTCATTCCCCATAATCCAAGCATGGACCAAATTCCCTATAAATATAATAATAATTGTATTTAATTATTTATTGCATAATCATGTAAAAGTGATTGGCAATACCTAGTCTCGAAATTTGATCACCTTATCCATATGTATTTCGTTTTAATTTATGTAAAGAGAGCCTCTAAGGACTTCACCGATTTCATTTACTTCTTATTTCCGGAAAACTTCCAGATATTCTTACAAAAAGTTAAGGTTCCGCAGTCTCAAACCTCACACAGCAACTTGCAGCACCGCAGCACCGATGTCAAAGGCAGCCAACCAGCAGCGGCATTTCCAAAAGATCGTTATTAGCCCCACCATCGAACATGAAAATAAATAACAAAATAAAATTCATTAGTAAGCGGTTTTAGAAGGACAGGGAGCAATCGCCACTTCTGATAATAGAAAAATCTATATCTGTATATAACTATAAGTATTATGTATATATACCTAATATCAAACTTTGTGTATCAGAATGGTTACGGCTTATTTACTGTGTGTGAAGGTTCTTATGAATATGATTTGTTGGGAAAGGGTTTCACTAAATAAAGCACAGAAAGACAAGACTAGACTTTTATTTCAATTAGGCTTGTCAGTAATTAATCAGAAAGCTAGTTGTCCGTTCCAAAACTAGGTCTTCATGGAGAAGAAGGACAAGAAACTCCATGGAAACAGTATTAAGGTATTATATCAACTCACTTCTTACATTGCCATAAACTATTATTATCTTAAATACATTTCATTCTATCTCTTGGACCGTTGTCCAAGAGATCTCAGAATAGTATCAACATAATCACAACAATAACAACAGCTAGGCAAAGAAAGAGTATGAACATTCCATTTTATATGATTTAAAACATTATCAGTATCGGCAACAATATAAAAGGTACAACAACATTTTCATAATAAGCAATAAGTGTTACATAATATCAAATTACTTAACTTACGTGACCTCTGCTCGATATTTCCACACAACCACAGCACTAGAACTAACCAACTACACATCTTCCGAGGAACTGTCCCGATAAAGTAATTACAATCCTTTTTATATCCTACAAACGTCAACCTAATAAAATCGTCAGACATCTACCGCCATTTTGAACAAATTCAGATCATTACACATTTTAGCTTAATAACTTCTAACACAGATAATAATAAACCATTGTTATGTAGTGAAACAGTTTAAAAACATTTTAAGGTAATTTAGCAATTTAACAAGGACTGATTCGTAACTTCTTCGTAGTTACGAATCATTAAAAGAATATCAATATGAACTGGCAGCATTGTACCAGTCGTTTTGATCAGCTTAATAAAGTAAAATGGCAATATAAAACCTACAATATACTACAACTACAATTAAATAATTATTAATTATTTCTAGTACTAAAATCATAATTATTTTTACTATTTAAGGCGAGTCAGTTTTTGTAAACACTTTATCTAGTCAAATTAGGTACTTCTATATTAGTTCAATGCTTCTTTAATGTGATAGATGTCATTATCTACCCAACAATTATAAAATACCAAAATGAAATATCTAACACGTGCAAGCGGTAACCAGATAATTTATTTATCTTCTCGAGGAGGCCGACCTACCTAGCGTGTGCAAGCGGCACCCAGATAATTTACTTACCTTTTGGGAATGCCGATGCACATAGTGTGTGCAAGCGTTACCCAGATAATTTACTTACCTTTTGGGACGGCCGATGCACATTGTGTGTGCTAGCGTTACCTAGATAATTTACTTACCTTTTGGGAATGCCGATGCACATAGTGAGTGCAAGCGTTACCTAGATAATTTACTTACCTTTTAGGAAGGCCGATGCACATAGTGTGTGCAAGCGTTACCTAGATAATTTACTTACCTTTTGGGAATGCCGATGCACATAGTGTGTGTAAGCGTTACCTAGATAATTTACTTACCTTTTGGGAAGGCCGATGCACATAGTGTGTGCAAGCGTTACCTAGATAATTTACTAACCTGTTGTGAAGGCCGATGCACATAGTGTGTGCAAGCGTTACCTAGATAATTTACTTACCTTTTAGGAAGGCCGATGCACATAGTGTGTGCAAGCGTTACCTAGATAATTTACTTACCTTTTGGGAATGCCGATGCACATAGTGTGTGCAAGCGTTACCTAGATAATTTACTTACCTTTTAGGAAGGCCGATGCACATAGTGTGTGCAAGCGTTACCTAGATAATTTACTAACCTGTTGGGAAGGCCGATGCACATAGTGTGTGCAAGCGTTACCTAGATAATTGACTGACCTGTTGGAAAGGCCGATGTATGCGTGCAAGCGGTACCCAGGTAATTTATTTATCTTCTGGAGGAGGCCGATCTACCTAGCATGTGCATTGCCTTCACTATATATATTTGAAGTAGCTGTCTTCGTGAAACTAAATCCTGAACGTGTTGTGTTAGCATCGAAGCTTTTAATCGCACTCAAAGAGATGAAACTCGTCTATGTGTTCGTAAAACGAATACTGCTTTAATTCACAAGAGTATTTTTCATATGGCAACAGTCGTTTATAATAAATTACCAAAAGAGCTAAAAATTAATAATGTTAATTTGTTAAATTAAAAGCTATGTTGTCTCAAAAATGTTATTATAGTGTCTCAGATTTTTTAGCAGACAAATTTTGACATTCTGAATTAAATACCTACTTCATTTTAAGTTGTATATGAATAATTCGTAATATATATTTTTTTTAATGTACAAACTCAAAATGTATCTATTGATTAATAAAAATAATTTGTAATAATTAATTCTGTTTTCACTGCATGACATAATCTTATACAACATTATTTTTAGTATATGCGAAACCTGAATATAGTTTGTTCAGAATCAGTAACTGAATCGATTCCAATAATTTTAACACCATGTTATATTTTGTCCCAAAAATATTTAATTACGCTTAAAAGTTAGTATCCGCAATCATCTGTTTGCACACGGGTCACGAGTTCACGACAGGTCATAGCGCGGGCTAGGCGGCGGCGACGGCGCTCCCCTCAGTCGCCCGAATGCCATCGATCGATGCATACGTATCGCGAGCGCGCGACCGCCGTGAGCCCTGGCTAAAGTGTTTTGTTTAGATTTTAAAATTATCATGTCTCTCTCGTACTCAAACGTCCGTACACTCGCTGTTTGTGGTGGTGTGGCAGTGCGTCAGTGCTTATGAGAAAGACGGGCCCTTTTTTAACAGTTGCTTCAGTTTGTTTGAGTGAATAGTGATTACGCCAATTATTGTAGATAGTGATGATTAACATTTTTAAACACGCAAAAATAGTCAAGGGTACAAATTTATTATTTGTTTACAGCCTGCTGTGGTTCAGTAATGCGATGTTTAACAATTTTCATCCATTTTGAACTTTAAGTTGTTGACATAAGGTGCAACAAATGGCATTGATTACATTTTACTGCATTTACGAATAAATTACATAATAATATCTACCTACACTTGACCATTACGACAGTCTAAAGCCTGCAAGCGTGATGGAAAATGTTTATCACCAACTAATACATAAACAATCACTGTGGCAAATTATTATCAATGAGTGAGAGTGAGAGCCGCGCGCGCGGCTGGCGTGGTGCCCTCCGGTAGGCTGCATATGTTTTTGCGAGGACAATCAGGTACCGTAACAAGCTTATAACTTTGTGATTATTAATGATACAGTTTTGAAATTTTTTTCATAGATTCTTTACATAAAAATACTAGACCCGTGTTTCGGGTTTCGCATAAACAAAAACTAATGTTGTATACAAGATTATTTTTAGTTTAAGCGAAACCTGAATATAGTTTGTTCAGAATCAGTAACTGAATCGATTCCAATAATTTTTACACCATGTTATATTTTGTACCAAAAATATTTAATTACGCTTCCAAGTCGCGGGCCTTAGTGTTTTGTTTCGATTTTAAAATTATCATGTCTTTCTCGTATTCAAACGTCCATTACACGGAGATGGTACGTACACTAGCTGTTTGTGGTGATCTGCATATGTTTTTGCGTGGACAACCAGGTAACTTATCAAGCTTATAACTTTGTGATTATTAATGATACAGTTTTGAATTTTTTTTCATAGATTCTTTATATAAAAATACTAGACCCGTGTTTCGGGTTTCGCATAAACAAAAATTAATGTTGTGTATAAAAATCTTGTGTCACGATGTATGTTGCCAATAAACTCCAAAACTACATAACAGATTGTTACCAAAGTTCTTAATTATTTGTAATTTGGTCCAACTTAAAAGATAGGATAGTTTTTATCTCAATTGTTGATCTCAATATTTGAATATTTTTTTTTTTATAGTACGCACGGCTACAGGTCAAGCTATACATTTCCAGTATAAACTGACATCTGATTGTACGAAAAGCCTATACAATGTGAGGTCAGCTAAAACTGGAAATTATATAGCTTGACCTATAGGTCAAGGCTGGCTGGGTTGGCTATAGCCGTGTGTAGTATGTGCGTATTCATTGGTTAATTCCAAGAATCCCTAATCGGTGGCGGTGTAATTTAATTCATCGTATAGTTTGACACCAAAGTTGCGTAGACATCCACTGGATGGCGTTTTTTTTTTCTAGATAACCTTTGCATAATATTAAACCGTTGAATGCCGTTAATTACAGACACAATTAAAAACCATTGTGTCTATACCAAATGTGGTATCTCAGGGACTTAGAGGTTAAAGTCGCTTGCTGCGTCTGTACGCTTAGAATTAGATCTTTTAAACTACGCAACGGATTATAATGCGTTTTTCATCAATAGACAGAGTGATTTAGAGGAAGGTTTAAAAGTAGTTTACATATTATAGTAGAGAAAAGCTGAGAAATTCAAACATTTCTAATGTGATGTCGTAACAAACATATTTTTTGTGCGCTTAAATCGCAAACGCTGGCTTAACCTTACGAGATAGATCAAATTAATGTACCACGGAATTATATATTTTAAAAATATCGATGAAAAAATTCATGATAGTATATGTTTATTTCCTAAGGATACCCTAGAAAAACCACTTTTATCTGTTATATATTACAAAAAAAATCTGGGTCATTAACCAAGCTATTTTAAACAATACCGTATCGTTCTTTATCCAATTAAATACATATACGTTGTACATTTCATGTCAATCAAAATTGCACTTTGCAGCATATCATTAAAGTTAATATTTTAGAAGATATCAGAGATTATATAAAATAGGCAGAGCGGCTAGCCGGCCGTCCGTCCGTCCCGGTTGGTCGCGGTAGGTTAGTGCAGGATTAGTAGGATTGTAATTCATATTACTTTGGCTTCATAGTAAATGCGAATATCATGTGTCTTCGAAGTACTCAAAATAAACCTATCCATTATATTATTCCAAGTAAGAGACCGCGAAATAAGGCTTAGATATTTAGATTTTTGAATGGATTTGGATTTTTGGTTATCCTGGATACTGATCATATAGGATACTTTATCCCGATAGTAGGTTCCTGGGTGATATTTTCCGACAGCTTTACGGTTGAAGACACTGGCCAAAGTACCATTCATATAAGTATGTTCGATTTGGTGTCTGGTAAATAATTGTCTGTGTAGGTAGAATAGGAGCGTTAAAAAAAAACTAGGAAGACTTAATTTAATTCAATCCAGCTCTATGTCGCAGTCTTCTTACTTTGAATACTATTAGTTTTATTAAGTACATCAAACACACATGATACTCTGATAAAGAATAGAGAAGTAGTACTTAAGAAGTAATATGAATTATAACCGTACTTAGGTACTCCTAATTATTATAAATTTGAACATTTGTACGATTGGATGTTTGTTTCTCAACCCCGTACCTAACGGTATATCTATACTCTATACAAATAAATAAAATTGGAGAGTTGGTTTTTAATATTAAAATAACCGCTTTTTACTAAGTGTATATGGTTGTATACACGGTACATATATACCAAAACAACATTTTTTACAATTTTTGTCTGTCTGTCTGTCTGTCTACTGTCTGTCTGCCTGTCTGTTTGTTCCGGCTAATCTCTGAAATGGCTGGACCGATTTTGACGGAACTTTTATTGGCAAGTAGCTGATTTAATAAGGAGTAACTTAGGCTACTTTTATTTTATAAAAAATCTTTTATTTTAGGAAAATACCTGCGTTAATTTCCGACATCCACGCGGGCGAAGCCGCGGGCAAAAGCTAGTTGTTCTATAATATTGATTATTTTTTATTCAACTGTTGACACTTTTAAATTTATTTTTGCTTGATGACATAATTTTTACATGAATGATATTGACTTGAAATTAATTATAAACAATCACAATTATTCATATTTGCATACCATGTTATGTGGCAAACATGTCAGAATCTATTTTTAATCCTTTATAATATCCTGCATTCTTGTCTTTATTCTTGTGTGTGTTAGTACACATGTTTTTAGCAAATAAATAATATCTTATCCTATTGGGAAGGCCGATGCAAATAGTGTGTGCAAGTGGTGCCCAGATAATTTACTGACCTGTTTCGAAGGCCGTTGCACAAAGTGTGTGCAATTGATACCCAGGTGCCTTTCGAACTGTTGGAAAGTCCAATGCACCTAGTGTGTGCAAGCGGTACCCAGATCTATTATGAAATATTGGGAAGGCCGATGCACCTTGTGTGTGTAAGTGGTGCCCAGATGATTTATTTACCTTCTGGAGGAGGCCAATGCACACAGTGTGTGCAAGCGGTACCCAGATACCTTCTGACCTGTTAGGAAGGCCAATGCACATTGTTCGCTGCCAGGCCAGGCCTCACCATAGAATTTCAATAGCGCAGTGGAAGTTATGATGGTGGGGCTCTGGAGACAACGAACTTGTCCGCCGTGCGCGGAGCCGAACAATGATATAATTCAAATAAGTACCTACAATTACAATACAACAAACAAAGGACTCACCTGGTGGAAGAACACCTGCTTCTGGGGCCTACCTGGATTTATGTATGTAAGTGAGTGTGTATTGTATTGTGTTGTGACGTTATGAGTATCTCCAGGTTACAATCCGCTGCAATACGCCCTGCCACCAGGACATGCGGTCTTCAACACTTAACCTCAAAGTTTCAACAAAGATACATCCAAACTCAACCCGTATTATTACGTCAAATGGGGTTATTAAACACAAAACAATTGGGTCATGACTTATTGTCCACAAAAACGCCCGATTCTCAAGGATTAATTTACAAAAATTCGCGGAAGCAAAAATCTATCCGACGCTTTCAAAGACCAAAACTAAAAGGGGCAAGTGTCAAAACTGACAAGTCAAATGTCACTCCGTTCGGGTGCGTTCCGTTAGGCGCATAGAGTAAACAAATCGAACGGGACGCAACACACATAGTGTGTGCAAGCAGTGCCCAGATACCTATTGATCTATTGGGAAGGCAGGTACACCGAGTGTCGGCAAGCGGTAACCAAATAATTAATTGATCCGTTGGGAAGGTCGATGCACATTTTGCATGCAAGTGGTACCCAGATACCTTCTGACCTGTTGGGAAGGCAGGTGCACCTAGTGTCGGCAAGCAGTAACCAGGTAATTCATTGACCTCTTGGTAAGGCGGTTGCACCAAAAGTGTCCAAACGGTACATAGATACCTTCTGAGCTGTTGGGAAGATTATGCAAATAGTGTATGCAAACAGTACCCAGATAGCTTCTGACCTATTCTGAAGGCCTATGCACCTATTGTGTGCAAGTGGTGCCCAGATACCATCTGACCTGTTGGAAAGGCAGATGCACCCAGTGTCTGCAAGCGGCAACCAGATAACTTATTGATCTGTTGGGAAGGTCGATGTTCATTATGAGTGCAAGCGGTATCCCGATTCGTTCTGACCTGTTGGGAAGGCCGATGCACAGAGTGTGTTCAAGCGGTATTCAGATACCTTCTGACCTATTGGGAAAGCCGCAAGTGATGCCTTGATAAATTATTTGGGTGTTATTCACAAAAATTGTACGTTACGGATATGAAAACAAGTTGAATATAACAGAAAATATAACAGATATGAATACGAAGGGAGAACACAATTTTCTTCTTCAAACTAATACTTGGCAAGGTATACCCTATCCAATAAAAAAATAATTATCAAAATAGGACTACTCTGTATAAAGTTATGCGTGGTCATAAATTACAACCAATGAAGTGAACAATCAATCATCCCCTGTTTTCCGACCATTAGGGTTCGATTTTGTTTTCCAAATTTATATGAGACCAACTTCGGGGTAAACCCTTTCCAACAAAGAGTTATAACTCTTTTTTGTTTGTCTTTATAACTCTTTAATTAGTCCGATTGTGATAAATCACAATCGGACTAATTTGTAAAAAGTTATGCGTGGTCGTTGAGGAATTCCCTCAACTGTCTATATTTTGTATTTTTTTTTCATTAATTATCTTAAAGCACTACTATTTCGATGGGTCCTACGTATATGGGCCAATGCAACAATTTGAGTATTTTCGGTTTTTTGTGTTAAATGCTTCCTTTTACTAAAGTTGATAACGTGATTTAAAAAAAATAATATACGTGAAACTACTATTTTTCACTGCAGTAAAAAGGCCTATGTGGCGCAATTTTAAACGTATAAAGGCCAAACGGTTATTCGAGGCTTATTATACGCGGGGAAATCCCGCGTCTTTGCTTACGTCAACGGCCAATCGGTTGGTTGAGCACTTTTACGTCAAACGGAGCGATGTCGCGCTGTGATAATAACCTATTTTATTTTAGTGAATAATAATATTAAGATTAGTCATTAAAGATGTAACTAAGTGAAACATGACGTCCAAATATCGTTCTAAGTTTAGTAGAAGTCGAAATTTAGTCAATTTAGCAATTGGTAATGTAAATAGCAGCGTTTTACCTGAAATAAAACGCATATTAAAATACTTACCTCACTGGAAGCTTTATTATGAGATGGCATTTCCGTTTCCGTCGATTTCTTACCATTTTTCGTACTTTTATCCCCCCTATACTTCCGGCTCAGTGGCGCCACCTGGCGGTTGCGGGGCAGTTTTTAGTTTTCGTTAAAAGTGTCACGCCATTTTTGTTCATTGTCTCATATCACCAGGCAGAAATAAAGTGAAAGCTTCCAGTGAGGTAAGTATTTTAATATGCGTTTTATTTCAGGTAAAACGCTGCTATTAAAGTACTTGACCGTCACTGGAAGCTTTATTATGAGATCTGTTTGTTATCGCCTGGTGACGCCACTTTGATGTATATACTTGGAAGTATGTGTTATTTATACTAAAAGCCAATGTGATAAGGCATAAATTAAACTAAGGTGTAATTAATAACCCTTTGCCTATTGCCTTTTTACATTTATTTAAATAAATGTAAAAAGGCAATCCAAATTAAAAATACCTGGGTAAGTATACTTACAAATAAATTATATTCAGCATAATTCTCTGATTGGACATAATAATCATAGATATAATATAAATCTAATCAACTTAAGAATATTTGTTCCATGTAATCAAAATATTTATTCATCAAATGTTAATCAATTGGATTGAACAATTGTGTTACATTCTGTGAATCAGTACTTCACATTATTTGTCGCCTATAAAACTGCTGGAATGTACCAGCTGATCGCCAATTTCCACGAGCCAAAATTTCGTCGAGGGGATCTTTTGGAGGCTACAGCAGAGCGGATGCTACCTGGAGTGGCTGCAATGCCAGCCTCCCAAAACAGGGTCTTTACCCACCCTGCTATGACTGTACGTGAAGCAGGTTTAGCCGCACCTCTTAATGTTATAAATAAATTATTTGACTTTGCCGCAATACGTCTTTCATTTAATAATGCTATAGTTTTTTCTACCCAGAATATAGGGTTAAGGTTACAACTACTGGTATTAAAAAGAAATTTCCAGCCGGATCACCTATAATTCTGCTGTCAGTTTTGGAGCCAAACTGAGGCCAAAAAATAATACTATCATCAGATCTTATTAAATGATTAGGATCAACATTAAGTAAAGTTAGATCGTGTATTCGCCTGCCTGAGCAAAGCAACAATAAAATTGCTGTATGACGTGACGTTTGAAACAGATTATATTAATCAATTGTGTATTTAGTCAAAAACGAAATTAATTTACCAACTTCCCAAACTTGAGGCATCGCAACTTTGGATGTTTTAGGGCAATAGATTTTAAAACATGCTTAACTAGGACGTGAGAGCTTAACTGACTTGAAGTTTCAGCGTTACATAGTGTAGATACGACTGATTTATGTAAAAGTATTGAATTATACGACAGCTTATCAATCAAATATAAATTACATAAAAACTGCGCTAGTTGTGAACCAGGAGGATTCTTTGAGTCAAGATTTTTATTGTAACACCATGCCGTTCAACGCTTCCAGGCTACTCCATAGATCTATAAAGTAGATTTTCGCCAAGAACTCTTAAGCAGTGATAATTCTTGAGCGTTCCATGTCTCTATCGCCTCGGACCACCCACACATTTCTAAACTTCGAGAACAATGTTCTCGAATTTTTTGGTGGTGGGAGTCCCGTCAACGTGTCTATTAGGCATCTCTGCAGGTTTCTCAGAGTTAATGGAGCTGCGAGTGCTCAGGCTTTGAGATCCGCACGCCAAAATACCTTCTCCCATCGAGGTACTATTATTAGAAATATTCCTGTCGACGTGTTTAAGTGAGACAGGACTTTGGGGACTAGGAATGGTGGTGGAAATACCCATGCGAGTTGGTAATTCCATGGGACATTGAAAGCATCGTGGAATAGAGCTTGAGGATCTCTGAGATCTAGAGACACATAATTGTACACTACGTGAGCAGTCGCCGAGGCAAATAGATCTATTATCGGGGTTCCCCACTATGCAAATACAAATTTCTACACAAGCCGGTAGTAGGTGCCATTCCGGAGGTTGGCGAAGGCGGGATAAGTGATCAGCATGATTGTTGTATTTGCCCGGAATGTAGTGTATCCTGAAGTGTATCTGATGTTGGTCTAACAAATTCAGAATTCGATACGTTATTTCTAACAGGGGTAATGTCCTCGTACCTCCTTCTTTTCGAAGGTAGGTGACTGCAGTTCTGTTGTCGCTTTGTATGAGGAGGGAACTTTTACGAAGCCAATGAACTTGGTTCTGAAGAGCGTACATATATAATATTGCTAGCATTTCTTTTTGATTGCAATGCAGACTTTTCTCTTGTTGCGACCAAGTTTCTGATAGAGCCAAATTATTCAGTTGTGCCCCCCTCGCTTCATCCGATGCATCTGTAGTTAGGAAATTTATTGAAGGGGGATACTGAAGAGTGGACTTGTGACAGTTTTGAACCCACCAATTTAGTTCCTCTACTACACCTTGTGGTAGTGGGTAGGTCTTTGATGGCTGGACTGGCAGCGAATTCATTAACCTTAATAACTGTCGATGATTTAGCCGTCCCCGTGGGACAACGAAACTGGCAAAGTTTAGGAGTCCTATCTTCTGTAACTCCTTCAAAGTTGACAGCTTTTGTTCGAGAGCCTGATTTATTTTTATAACGATGACTTGAGCATTTCCTTTTGGAAGGATCTTTTGATTTTCCCATGGTTTCCATAGTATCCCTAAATAAATAATACTCTTTTGAGGAGAAAGCACCGATTTTTCGAAATTTATTTGCCACCCCAGATTTTGTTATATTTGTACAGTAATTTTGACATGCTCTCGAAGCGTGTGAACATTTTGGTGTACTAGCAAATAATCGTCTAGGTATACCAGGATTCTCATGTTCCATTTTTCCGTAATGTTTGTGCCACCCAATTCGTGAGCATGGAAAAGGTTTTTGGAGCAGTGCTCAGACCGAATGGAAGACAAGTCATTTCTAATAACTCCTGGTTGTATATTAGGCACAGAAAGCATCTGTGCGACTTGTTTACGCTTAGGTGAAAATATGCTTGGGACAAATCTATTTTGCACATCCAGTCCTGAGATTGCAGAAAGTCCGGAATGCGGTACATGTTTATTAAATGAAATTTAACGAAGGAACGCTTTTTGGAAGCACGAATAATGGCGAAATGAAGTTTGGTGAGGGTAGAGCTTTCTTTAAAATCCCCTGTCGTTTCATTTTGTTTCCAATTGAATACATTTGTTCTGAAACGGGAGTTTGAAAAGGTCCCTTTATTACGTCTGGATAGACAAGTGCGGGCTTTTGGAAGGTATGCGATACCCTTGAATTAATTTTAGAATTATTTCTGTTGCTCCCATTTTCGCCCACTATGATTGGTAGTGTTTCAACCGACCCGCCCGAAACGGTGTCATGTCATTGCTTATACCTGTCGCCTCTGGAACTTTTTGAGGAGTTGGCACGCCTGTGTCCTCGTGTACTTCCATGTTCGGGCCGCGAGCCTTGATTTCGAAATGAACTTCTTGTATTGAAGTGATCACCTTGATTATTCGAAAAATTACCTCTGGAAGGGTAATGTGTATGTTGGCACTGACCTTGGTGTCCACCCCGCGAGGGTGGGTTATGACAGGTATATATATGCGATCCTGTTTTGTTACATTGAGTTCCACGCGATGGAACTGTCGGCTTTCGTGAGCCTTGCCCCCGCGAGGGGCGGCTACTATGTTGGTAGGGCTTTTGTGAAGACCTTTCTACTTTTGGAGGCGAAAAAGGCCTTACGGACCCGCCAGCCTTCTCTGGAGTAAAAGAAAAGGGCTCGGCACTAAATATGGAGGTACTTGAATGAGGTATTTTATTTAGGAATGCTTTTACTAGTGGATCTCTAACTTGACTCGTTATAGTTTCTCTACGCATTTCAATACTTTCGGCTCTATGGCCGCAGACTAATTGCAAAAGGTCGAAGGATATTTTATGAAATTCACCCTTCTGAAATAATTCGTCAATCTTCCCATTTAAATTGTCAAAATTGATACATTCTATATTTTTGGCCCATGAGAGTAGATTACGAATACCTTCCTGCAATGATTCTCTTTGTTTTAATATGCAGCAGGTTAAGGCTGCATAGGATTTATCAGCATGTGCTAGGTGACGTAAGGTGTCATATGCCTTTACCTCCTCATTTGTTTCCAGATCAGTAAAGCCTGGAGTATGATTATATATTTTTTGGGTATCAGCGTACCTCACTTTTGACCAAGAATTACTAACAAAACGCTGGATGTCTACCAACTTCTTCAAGAAACTATCAGGAGTTTTGGGGACTACTGGTTCTTTAAGCTTAGTATTAATATCGAAAGTGAAATCTAAACCTGTTTGATGTTCCTGGATAGAACAATCCTCGTCACTAATTTGCTCATAAAGTTGACCACTAATTCCAGAACAAACAGAAGCGTTATCATAATGAACTGTATCGTCTGTATCATATTACTTGTAGTATTAATTTGTTTGCGAAGCTCACTCATTTTTTATTTTCATCCATCACTGCAAACAAATTACGTTAGCAAATGGACATATAACACTTGATTTAATTTTACACAGTTATAAAATAATATGACTGACTGTCTCGTTGGTCTAGTGGTAGCAAGCGCTACTGCTGAGCTCGAGGTCCTGGGTTCGATTCCCAGGTCGGGAAAAGTGTTATTGGGTTTTTCCATCTGGAATTTTTCAGTAGCAGCCCGGAGTCTGGAATTGTGCCCGGTTGATGGCAATAGGCTCGCCCCCTATTACATGGGACTTAAAAATAACAGGCGAAATGTGGGTGTACTATAGGTACACCTCTGCCTAACCCTCCGGGGAAACAAGGCGTGATGTTATGTTATGTTATGTTATAAAATAATATTTGGTACGATTTACTGGTAAATATTCAAAAGTAAAACAACAGTAGTGATCCGAACGGAAAATCCGTTAAAAACTCTGATCACGTACGAATAATTTCACAAAGAGTGTTTACCTCTAAAAGAGGGTACTTACGGTTCAAGGTTTATCCTTTAACACTTAAAACTTTTTGTAACTTGCTTAGTTTATAAAATATTAATTCACATTAATTTTCACGTTAACGTATTATGCAACGGTTGTAGACACAGCCACTGCGCACAAGTTGCTTCGACGGAATTTAAAAAGCCAATGAACAAAAATGGCGTGACACTTTTAACGAAAACTAAAAACTGCCCCGCAACCGCCAGGTGGCGCCACTGAGCCGGAAGTATAGGGGGGATAAAAGTACGAAAAATGGTAAGAAATCGACGGAAACGGAAATGCCATCTCATAATAAAGCTTCCAGTGACGGTCAAGTACTTAAAATAATAGTGACTCGAGTGATGAACTAGGTTATAAAAACGACGAAAATACACAGACCGAGCTTTGTAAGTATTCAATTGTTTTACAGTATTGTCGTATGTTAATAACATTGATTTTTACGTGATTCATAGTTAAGTATAGTTCAAATAATTTTGAAAAATCACTTATTCTGGATAAAAGGGCCAATGTGGTAGTTTGGCCCTTATACGCGTTTTATTTTAAAAACAGACAGATTGATCACACATTTTTATTTTATTTATTTTTCAATTAGTAGTTCAAACTTGATTGTTGTTACCTTATTTGTGTAGAATTACTTTGTTGATTGTTTTCTTTGCCATTTTTGCATATCAAAACGGATTTAAGAAGCTTCATGTTTATTCAGTAGGTATTACAAACAGTACAAATAGATTTTTTTTCTTTCAGCTTCTCCGTTGCCATTTGAAGCTGATGAGATATTAAACAACTATAGCAATGTGAATTTGTTGCAAGACATCTTTGATGACGATGAGGAGTTAAATCAAAGAAATCAAAACAACACATTGCAACATTATGTTTCCATAACACCTGTTCAACTGACTCAACACCTGGATAAAGAACATTATACTGATTCACACTTAAATAACCATGAGCCAAATGAACCCACTATAGAAAATGTGTCCTTGAATAGTCCTATATCAACTAGTAACTCTTTGCATGAAATAAGCGACACGTCTCATCGGTCTGACAACCAAGAGTCAATCCGAATGACAAATGGGTCTGATTTTCAAGATATACGTAGGGAACGTACCCCTACGCCTTCACCCAATGGCATCATTAACCTTTTTGGTGGTGAAGAACCAATCTCATCAGTTGCGTCTTTGGTGACGGATGGCAATGTGCACTGAGAAAACTGAGAATCATAAAAGAGGTGAATTCAGCTTAAAGTATGATGAATTCACTCAAAGGACGGAGCATAGTGATTCACCAAAAAGAACGATGATAATACTATTGTTGATGATAACAGTATTTAAGATGATGTGTCACCATGGATTTAGTTTTAGTTACCTACTATTTTTCGATGCCTTCCTCATATATCCAGTTATATCCTATTAGTTTTCCTACAATTTTTCGGTGACTTCCTCACATATTCAGTTATGTCATACAATTTTTCCTACTATTTTTCGGTGCCTTCCTCATATATCCAGTTATATCCTATTATTTTTCCTACTATTTTTCGGTGACTTCCTCACATATTCAGTTATATCATACAATTTTTCCTACTATTTTTCGGTGCCTTCCTCATATATCCAGTTATATCCTATTATTTTTCCTACTATTTTTCGGTGACTTCCTCACATATTCAGTTATGTCATACAATTTTTCCTACTATTTTTCGGTGCCTTCCTCATATATCCAGTTATATCCTATTATTTTTCCTACTATTTTTCGGTAACCTCCTCGTATTTTAGGTTAGGTCCTCTTACTTTTCCTACTATTTCCTCATATCTCTGGTTATAGCCTATTATCTTACGGAGGTCGCCCTCAATAGGAGGATTGTGTTTTTTAATAAACCAATTAATATCTCTATAATACACCAGTGATTAGTTGTAGTTCTACTCATTCTCCATCAGTAGGACTACAACTAAATACTGGTGGATTACACAGAAATTGTTTGGATTATTAGAAATCACAATCCTCCTATAATTGAGGGCGCCACTGGACTTACATGATCCCCTTATTTTTAAGTATCCAATATTGGTTCTTTCCTTTTAAATATTATTAGGTGTGAGCTCAACATTAAAAAAAACTGAAGAACCCTAAACTTGAACCTTAAAAAAATGGAGAGTAAGTAAAAAAAATAGAAAAAAGTACCTTGGCAAGAATGGTAAGAAGGTGAAAAGGGATGTATGTATAAATTAAACAAAAAATTGAATGGTATTTTTATTTCCATAGTATGAATGAATAATTATTATATACTCTAAACATTTATATTCAGTATAAAAGAAGACTGTTTTGTTTAGAAACATCCTCGCCTTAATGATTACAGTATCTATTTGTCGGTCATTATAAAGAATCATTATATACATTATGTTCAATAATTCTAGTTTTTACAAATTAAAATAAAGGTTGAGACGATTAGAAATTTAATTTACAAAAAATAACAAACTTTACATTAATGTACCTATAACTAAAACATTTTTGCCCTTAAGGTGATTGCTTCAGGGTAGCCGTTTTTTGCAATTTGCAGGCCAGTGCTAGGTTGTATGTTAATTAAATGTTGCACGCGGGTGTAAGTACATAAGTTGTACTACATACGTCTTACACCCGCGTCTAACATTTCAATCAAAACCTAGCACTGGCCTGCAAATTGCAAAAAACGTAAGAAAATTTGAATTTCGCGGGCTACCCTGACGCTTTCACCTTAAAGCTGCATACAATAAATTGGTTAGGTATATTATTATAGTAAATATCTATTTTCAAGTAAAGTGCTACCATAAACACTCCGATGAGACTAATCTATCCCTCATACAAATACTTTACTTTAAAATCTATTACTAAAGGTGAACGCACACTTTTCAGAGCCGAAGGAGGCGAAAGAATCGAATTTTAGAATTACTTGTATGAAATCTTATGGAACCTCGCACACTTACCGAATCGGACGAATAAGGTCGTACGATTCGGTGCGGATAAGTGTGCGAAGTTACATTGGACTTCATTTAAGTAATTCTAAAATTTGATTCCTTCGCCTCCTTCGGCTCTGATAAGTGTGCGTTCACCTTAAACCAGCTATTGGTGCTGGCTCATACCATTACTTTATGCGGACACCGTTATCGGGCCGTCTTTATAGGATATCCTAAAGGGATATCCGATAAATACCGTAACTAAGGGTAGATTACTAGTTGAGCGCACTCTGCTATAAAAAAATAACTGCCCTTGGACTCTGCAGTGCCTCAAACTAGCAACGCCGCGTACGGTATAAGTACATAATTAATAATTATGTAAACGTTTCCAAAAAAAATTGATATTACTGGATTCAAAATAAAAACACCTTAAAAATGAGCAAACGAGTTAACTCGTTTGCGCATTTTCAAGGTATTATAGCAGCGACCGTAAGCCGTTAGAATACCTACAGAATTTTGAAATTTTTACTCTAGGTACCATCTACTTGTAATATATGACGTGTTACCTCGCATTAGAGTGAGCGTGTTAGGACACGGAGAAACGGCATTTTGGCAAGGAAAGCACAGATAATCATTACCACGTTTAACTTCATAAGAATTGTAATGAGAATTAAATTCAATAGTTTCAAACATACAGCAACGGAAAAAAACCTCTTCAGTATCTGTCACCAAAATTGCATCAATTTGGCCAAAAGTGGGTAAGAATTGTTCATCATCTATATCTACAGTAACAATAGAGTTCCGCTGCCATATAACACCAGCTATTGTAGCGGAAGTAACCGAATATTTGAGGACAACGCCAGTGCCGAGAGAAAACTTGACAGTGTCTCCTGAATTTAATGCAGATTTTTTTCCTAGTATTTTTGTTGTAGGTATTGTATTTTTCACAAACAAGTCATTGAGCATAAGTTGACATTTTATTGCTAGAGTCTTGCAAACATTGACTCGATTAAAAGATGATCTAGCCACTAACTTAGATACCCTGTGCTTGGCTTCAAAACGCATAGCCCACATGTTACGTACGGGGCCGAACTTCATTAGCATGGTAGGATAATGAGTCAGAAAATGAAACTTTGGCTGCAGGGGTGATTTTGTTAGCTCCGTGTACAATTGATTAAATTCTGCTATTATAACCCGGAGTTGAATATTGGTGTCACTGAAGACCCTATGACTTAATAACCTGTCGGTGATTTGCCGCAACATAATGTATAATTTCCATACTTTATTTTCTAAAGGAATGTAAAACCCGGCTATTAGGCTGAAGTATCTAATAAGGGTAAGCATTTCTGATGCTGAAGTTTTCAATTTTACTTTCGAACCTTGGACAACTAAACAATTACTTGGTTTTGAATTCCTATCTGGTCCATAATCAAATGAAATTATTCTTTGTTGCAATACTGAGATCTTTAAAAGACCTTCGGCAAGGAAGTGGTTTATGACAAAGGTCATTACATAACGAGCTACACCTTCTAATATATCATGCATTGGGTCTACTGCTACATTTTGAAATAAATCAAATCCTGTCACCTTAAGCCAACAGCATGATTCTTTAATGCCCGTGTTAGGTGTATCGTTTTCTTGCAATTGAGCGTGGTATGAAGTCATATTTCTAAGCAAGTTACTGTTTTCATATAGAGCAGTTTGCAAACCTTTCTTGTCAATGTTACAGATTCTGCAACACTTGTTAGCTGAAAAACTTTCAGTAAACCCGAGAATTGAATTCAGGCCTAAATTATCGCCAGTTATAGCAACAACCTTCAATTTTACGGTTCCTTTAAAAAACTTATTTTCTATAAAAATTCCTTTGTTTTGCAAGTAATTCAATTCCTCAATAACAGGGTCAAAAATAGCTTTGTTTCCATATTTAGTTTTGTCAGCAGAATGGCAAATAGCTAACAGCAAAATGTTATTCAACAATGAAAATAAATGTGGTGGGAGTGCTGGCAAGGAAACGTATACACCACCAAGCTTATGCACCCCAGCGTGGCTCCCCAAAGGATTTCCAATTTCAAAATCATCATAGTATACTACTAAAGGAAGAATAATGTCCGACGCCTGCGGTGTACACATTGCCAGCCATACAGATCCCTGCATTACATTTTCTAGACACATTGGCCTCATCGGATTTTCTTCACGGATTATTAAATTACCCCTTAGGTGGTTCAAATAATCCGTTACATCTTTCCAAATAGTGTCAATGGAAAAAAAATTCTTCAAAACCTGGCGAAGTTGAATTACTTGCATTGTACGTGGCTTGGTGTGTAATGTTAAAGTGTTACTCCTTTGTGAAATGTCAGGACAATAACCAACGATTACTTCATGTGGTGGTATAAAAGAACCTAATAAATTCAATTCTCGGAATCTCAAATATTCTGAACGAAACGGAAAAAAGATGCCCTTCAAAGCTGTGTTGAACTTATGAAGTCGTTTATTAATTTCGCTTCCAGACATGCTTTCCTCATCAGCTAGCACAGGGCCGAATACGGACATTAAAGACGGTGCGATATTGTCAAGAAGGGTTTGCAAATGACTAACCATAGCTTGTACAGACGATCGAGATACAGAGGGATTTACATAGAGCGTTGAAATAAATTTCAAAACTTCTTTATGAATAATACTATCAGCATTATCAAGGACTTCCGGTTCACTATCAGCTTCAATGTATATGTGCTCAGTTGCTACTTTGGTAGTCTCTGTTTCACACATAGGAACTACGCAAGCCTCGTTTGAGGTGGATGGCAAATAACGAGTGTTTACTTTATTCAAATGTTTTAAGTTAACATGTTTTCTAAATTGTCTAACGTCCGTGAAATACCGGTAGCATGCGTCTTCACCACATTTATAAACTCCAGTAATATCAATTTTTTCACATTCTTTCCTTATGTGGGTAATAAGTGAAGAAAACGTGGGAAAAGTCCTTTTACAACTGTGACACTTCATCTTAATTTAAATTGTGACTCCGAGAGTAACTAATATCTCCTTCACAGATTGTGACATACGATCGTACGATGTTTTGACTTTGTAAAAACCAATTTGGATAATAAGCCAAATGTTATAGCTTTCAGTAGGATATTTAGCCGCAGTAGCATGAAATATTTTAAAAGTCACATCAACAGCCTCAGTTAGTGTTGTGAACTTGTAAAACGTATTGTCACATACTGTGAAGGAGACACCTGACTGGCGGCACCAAATTATAAATGGTTGGAGGCTAATACCTAGGTTTTGAAGCTTTTGGCGACGCTCCTCAATTACCACTTGCACGTCTGCGTCATCATCCACGATGGTCACAAATCCATCCAATATCTCCGCTCGTGAAGCTTGCCAGTCTTTTCTAGATCGACGGGCAGGAGGAATATTAAAGAGACAGCCGAGTAGCAATATCGCTGCTATTAATTTTGTCTCCGGTTGTTCATCTGGAAAGAAAATAATAATAGTATATTTGACACAACACATCATCATTAACTGAGCAAATAGGGAAAAGTATCAGAACAAAATAAAATCTATCTATATAAGTAAAAATGAATTGCCGAAATGTGTGTCCGCCCGCCCGTTACTTCTGAACGACTGCACCATGTTAGATAATTTTTAAATTCTTTTTTGTCTATATATTTTATAACGGGTTCACCGACCCAGGGAGGTCGAGCACCTAGAACTATATAACAGAATCATTTCCTTACCGTCACAAATTGCCAATGTATCAGCTATTTTTCGACGAAGAAACGAGTCCTTTGTGGTGTTAAGCTTCTGCTGAGCAGCTTTTAGTATGTTTTCCGATGAAGCATCCAAGGCGTCGAGGCCCCCGGATTTATCAGGGAACAGTGCTTCGTAGTCATGAGTCAGGAGTCGCCATCCATCACTTGACTTCAGGATAGGATACTTATTGAAGTACTCCTGTAATGTCCCTTCCTCGTAGTACAAGTACCGGAGGCGAGCTCGCACCGTCTCCCGCCACAGGGCACTGACCTCCTGCCACGGACCAGCTGAAGGACTTGACAGCTGCTCTAATGCTGACGCTACGTCCTCCACTTCACCTGCACACAAAAATTAAAACGATTAATAATTAGTACAATGACAATAACGGTTCTTAGATTCAGATATTTTGTAATTTGTAACGAAAATTTATACTAATTCAGATATTTTTCTCAATAATTTTGTTCTTGATAATTTAATTCAATCTGAAAACATAAAATTTCTTGAAAAGGAGTTACCTTCTTTAAGTCCGGTCAGGTCGATTCCAGCGAGTGGAGGGGTGTCTAGCCTAGGACTGGACTTGGAGCGAGAACGTGACTTGGGCTTTTCAATAAGGCCCAACGAAACTAAATGCTGCCGTCGAGCCCTTCTGGCGGTGACTAACCAGCCAGAGATATTGCGCTTAGCCTGGTAAGCATCAGCCGGCAGGTACGGCGCGTAGTATAGGGGTGGTGACTCCTCTTTAAATAATCTGCCAATGTCGTAGGATAGAGCAAGCAGCTGCGAATCTGTCAGAAGTACCGGGTTTTCGGCCGTAATGAGCTTCTCCATAAGCAGCTTGCATAAACGCCCACGCACGTTTGAGGGTAAGGTGCCCGTTTTCTGCCCAATTGCTATTATTTGTTTTCCCTCGACTGATGAATTCAGTATGGTATTCACCTGAAACACAAATAGTATAAGTATGGCATTACAAACTAAATATGCAAGGTAAAAGTAAAAAAAAAAATGTCACTAAAATGTTGAAAATACAGGTTCAATACCTACCTTCCATTCAGTATAATGATCAGTTGGAGTCGGTGCCAGTCTAGGCATCATGCATTTAGTTGTTAGTTATAGCTGTCACCAACTCCAAATATATTACTGATCTTTGTGACATATAGTATAGCTCCTAAACGGCCGTCCGTACACACATACAGGACAGGACAGGTACAGACGTTAAACTTATCTGTTTACGCCGGGGGTTAACAATATTGAATGTCAATTTAAATTCCTTATCAAAAGTACAGGATAATAGGCAATAACTTACTAAATTGCTCCCGGTGGACTCTTGTCTAACTGCTTCACCCACTGACGACGACGAGTCCAGTGGTATCACCAGTATGTCACCATCCTAAAATAATATTTACTTTGAGACAATGTTATAATAGTACATGTAACAAAAAGGTGTGATAATATGAGTATGTACGGTCAATTAACCTCAATAATCGTTGAAATAATCACTAAATGTGTCCGAGTGCGACCGTTAACTAACAGGCTATAGCTAGCCCTAGCCGGAGATAACTCAAGGGAAGTGTTATATTTTTTTACTAGTAATCGGTTCAGCATTGCAGGTGTGAACGGTCCTGCCCTCGTCCCTTGATCCGGCCCTGATAAAAACTAATCGATCAAGATCAGGACTGATCCTGGTCTCAAAGAATGTCTATACCAAATTTTGCATCGGTTCAGTGTCTTAGGTATGAAAATGTGAAAAGGTCCTGCCCCAGCCGACAGATAGACAGACAAACTTACTTTCGCATTTATAATATTAGTATGGATGTAATTACAAATTAATACATATTGCTCTTGAACCAAAAAACAGTAAGTACGAGTACTTTTCTACAATTTTGCAGAACTTACCAAATTTTCCTGGTTAAGTCCTGCTTCGCAGTCTTGGTTGAGGATTGAGCTTTGCAGTCCTTCACACGGTGGCAGAGGCTCTAAGTTACAAGGTAGACTAGTTAACAAGTCATTCCTCAGGACCTCTTCAAAGAGTGATGAATTGTAGGAGTTATCCTGAAATTTAACAAGAAATTTAAAAAGGTAATAATAATGTACTTAGTTGGTAAACTAACAAGACTGATGAAAAGTTATGATTTTATTCCACTTTTTAAATAAATACTGCACCGGTTAAATTGTTAGGTATCTTAAGAAGACTTTAAAATAATAAAAGTTAATAAGTAGGTACCTACCTACCTACATGCAAGTAGGAGAATGTGCATTTAAGCGACGCAGGGCATGTGTAAGCAAAAAGTTTAAAACAAAATTTACTTTTTTGAAATACAATTTAACATGAAAACAAACCATATCTTTTGGTTGGTCAACCGTTTGTCGTAAAAACGATGTCGAAGGGATCCATAGGTAAGGTTATGTTAGAACTGTGACCTTGAAATTGGTCGCGAAATTTTTTTAAGTATATTTTCATAGTGCCTCTAAGACGACACTCTGACCCTATTCTTGCTAGAAATTAGAATGTGTGAATGTAATGTGTGAGCTCATGCTAGCAACTTACTAGGTAGGTTTGTCAACTTACTTTCAAAACGATCGATGTAGCGTTCCAAATTCCACTTCTTAAAAAGATCACGCGTAGCCATATCCATTTTTGCACTGATCAAACACGTTCACTGGCACTAATGGAATTGTTATTGCTATTAATTAAACGAGTCGTGAGTCGTGACTTGACTTGAAATACAAATGGCCGACCGAAATGGCGTCACCTTGGCAATGGCATTTATAATAATGCCGTCACCTTAAATTTGTAGGACATCATTCAAATGCTACTCATAAATGGGTCTCTGTAATAATAATTTAGTAGGATACACATAAAATAATATGACTATATTATTGAACTTTGATGCTTACTCTAAAAATATGAGATTATTTAATCGTATTATCATAGGATTCACATAAAATAATATGACTGTAATATTAAAAAATGATGCTTACTTTAAAAATATAAGTTTAAAGCATTATAATTTAATATAGTACATTAGGGGGAGGTCATCGTATTTTTAGAGATACTTCTTCATATTAAACTATGAAATCTATTTATATTACGGTGACTGTCATTGTGTTTTTTAATTAGAATCTTATTTATAATTATCATACTAATTTATGGGACAGTGGACCATTTTCTATTACATTGTGTTATTATTTGAAGAAGACAATGTTATTTCATAATTACAAATTTTTACGATGACAAGTATCATAATATTGCATTATTTACCCAAAAAATTCGATTCCATCTTAACACATTTCAGTTCTAGCGTAATATTTACTTATTATCAACATATTATAAGACAACGCATCTATTTTAAACCAACGTCACGATATTTTAAGATTATGCCAAAATGACATTTTTCTCAGTGTGTCCTCTCCGATTTCACAATACTCATCAGGAGAGGTGTCTGTTCCAGGAAAAGAAGATATACTAAAAAAAAAGACAGCGGAAGATTGCGAGAAAGTTTTAGTCATGAATGGATAGATGTAAAAAGAAAAAGACTGAAAACTACTGGAAAGTCATACCATAGTAGAAGTGGTCAGATAAGATCTGGAAAAAAATTAAGTGAACCATGCCGAAACACTTATAAATTGAAATGTTTTCAAAAACTAGATGAAGACACAAGGAGAGAAATATTTAATAAGTTCTGGGAAATCGGAGACCATTCTAAACCGTATGACTTTATTACTAACCATGTTGTTAAAATAAATAAAAAAGGACAATTACAGAAGGTGAATCTCGGAGGTCATTTACATACATTTATAATTTGCCTTGTGTTCAAAACAATCAAAATTCTAAGTTAATTGTTTGCAAATAGATGTTTTTGAATACTCTTAACTGTGGGCCAAAGATGATAAGAACCGCCATATCTAAATCAAGTGAGGCCGTTAGCTTTGCTTTAGTAGATAATAGAGGTCGGCATAATCACCATAAAACATCGATCGATCCAGAAATGATCAAAAGTATTTGTGATCACGTGAATTCATTTGAACCGGTTGATTCACATTATTGTCGTAAAGACACTAATAAGCTTTATTTAGACTGATCGTTAAGTTTTATTCGAATGTTTAATTTATAGGTTTGATCCAACTAAGTATGGTACCAAGTGCGAGTCATTAAGGCAGTATAAAGGCGTAGTGAACAAAAACATCAATCTGTCATTCCACCAACCTAAAAAGGATCAATGTCATGTCTGTCATTCTTATAAAAACAGTCCCATAACGCCAGAAATAAAAGAAGACTTTGAAAATCACATCTATACATATAATAAAACAGTAAAAAAACTGTGTCTGTACATTGAATATATTAAAAAAAAAAATTGAGGGAGGTTTAGAAACAGTAATAGAGCACGAAACCAAAAAAAAAAAATCTGTCTGTTTGTCTGTTTGTTTGTACACGCTTATCTTCGGAACTACTGGACGGATTTGAATGATTTTTTTTTTGTTGTATAGTTATTAAATCTGGGGAAGATATAGGCTATAATTTATCTTGGAAACGTGAACACCTGATGCAGAACCGCAACAGACCAGCTAAACTATGAGAGATACAAAAATGGTACCATAGCAAAAATTGTTTCACGTGATGAGCATTTTCTGCTAAGAGAATAAACTTGAAGATCTGGAACACCTGATGTGGAACTCCAACAGCCCAGCTACACTATAACAAATATAGGAATGACGTCTTAGCAAGAGTTGTTCAACCTGATGAGCACTCTCTGTTGTCGTATAAAATTTGAAGATCTGGAACAGCTGATGTGGAACTCCATGAGCCCAGCTACACTATAACATATATAGGAAAGACGTCTTAGAAAGAGTTGTTCAGCCTGATGAGCACTCTCTGTTGTCGTATAAAATTTGAAGATCTGGAACAGCTGATGTGGAACTCCAAGAGCCCAGCTACACTATAACATATATAGGAATGACGTCTTAGCAAGAGTTGTTCAGCCAGATGAGCACTCTCTGCTGTCTGCTGTCTACTCTCTGTGTCTGCTGATGATAATTTTACTGTACAAAGTGCATTTGCGAGAAAAAGGGCCATCCGTGGTGGTTCTTTAGTTCTTGTTTCAAACAAGCTAAAATGTAAGCAACGTTCAGATTTAGTAAATCTCTCTATTGAGCGCACTATTGAGTTGTCTTGTGTTGAACTCGAGCGATACGTTATAATTTGCGTTTATCGACCCCCCTCTGGGGATTTCGTTTGTTTCGAGTCAGTAATGGAGGATTTACTCAATAAGTTAAAATCAAGTAATAAAAGTATAATTGTATGTGGCGATTTTAATATTAATATTTTAGATGTTACTCCATTGAGTTATTAGACTTCTCAATCTTTTCAGGTCTTTTAATTTATTTAACTTGTTTTTTGAACCAACTAGGATCACAGCTTCTTCGTCAACTTGTCTTGATAATATATTTAGTGATGGTGATGCCAAAAATAAATTAGTGCTAACTGATTTAACGTCCGACCACTGTGGTTTGCTATCTAGCTTCCCTATGTCATTGTTTAAAAAGGCACATAAACTTGAATGCAGGCCTTATACAGCTAGTCGTTGCACCAAGTTTAAAAATAATGTAGCTCGTAGAATTACACCATCCATAGTAGAAAACGAGAATCCTAATGCAATTTATGAAGCCCTCTTTAATGTAGTGCAAAAAGAGTACAAATCTACTTTCAAGACCAAAACCATTGACATTAATGGCACCTCCGTCGGCTTTAACCAATGGGCTACTCCAGGTATTTATAAAAGTAGAGCGAGGCTATACGAGTTATATGGTTTAAAAAAATACAGGTTTGATACTCCTTTCCTAGAGTATGTAAAAAAATATTCAAAATTATTTAAACAGGTTAGTGCTTTTGATAAATCTAAATTTTTAAGCGATCAAATTAAAAATTCAAATAATAAAATAAAAACCACTTGGAAAATCATTAACAATGAAACGGGTAAATCGGTTAAACAAGAAAAACAACTTGAAATTATGGTCGACAACAAATTAGTAAATACGGCAGCTGACGTAGCACAGGCATTTAATGAGTTTTTTGCCAACATACCTATAACTACGACTCGCTCCTTAAATTCCTCCCCGTCTAAAGCTGAAAACCTTATGCATAGTAGTGTGCCTAAAAGTAGTTGCCTATTCAATTTTGAACATGTAACGCCTCGTGATGTAGTTAATGTTTTTAACACACTTAAGTCTAAAAACACTGGTGATTTCTGGGGCATTTCCATCAAACTATTAAGTAATATAAATAGACATCGTAGCCCCCTCTTTAGCTGTTACTTTTAATAAATGTGTTGATGTCGGAACTTTTCCTGACCTCATGAAGAGTAGCAAAGTCATACCATTATTTAAATCAGGTAATAAAAAAGACGTTTCTAATTTTAGGCCTATTTCTATCTTACCTGCATTTAGCAAAATATTCGAAAAGTTAATACTCAAGCAGTTGTTAAGACATTTTAATTTAAACAGCCTCCTTCATAATGAGCAATATGGCTTAACGAAAGGTCGTTCAACTACAGATGCGGGTGTTACTCTCTTGAAACACATTTTTAACGCATGGGAGAACTCGCAAAATGCTATCGGAGTATTCTGTGATCTCTCCAAAGCCTTTGATTGCGTGCACCATGACACGCTTTTGCGTAAACTACGTCATTACTTATTTATTTTTATTTATTTATCTTTAGATCAGGCACATAACCCATAATTTTGTTAGTATTACTTAAACTATGTTAGTATAATTAATTAATAAAAAGGTACAACAAATCAGAAACAATAAATTACACTATAGTATTCCTCAAGTTACATTGTTTTCAATGCAACTTAAGGAACACCATATCTATCACGCCATCTCCTAGACACACCCGGCAACAATACATGCACTCCGCACAGGTGCCCTATCATATGGCCCTCAGGTTTGCTAGCAACAATGCTCAGAAGACTGCTGTCGCTGTCCTGCATCCGACGCAGTAATGATGCGGATCTTTTACGTATGATCGCAAAGAAGTCATCTGTACGCGCTGCTGCGAACATTCCTGACGCGCTACAGAAACGTGGCAGCGACAGCAGTATCCTAAAAGCATTGTTGTATTGCACACGCAGGGCATTGAACGCTTTTTGCGTGTATCTGGTCCACAGACTGCAGGTATAAAAAGCCTGGCAGTATGCCCTAAACAGTGTTAATTTAACATTACTGTCGCACTTTGCAAATCTGCGGGCCAGCATGTTGCATCGTACGGCCAATGCCCTGCGCTCTCTATCTATATCACAGTTATCCGTGCCGTCCTCTGTAACCCAGTGACCAAGGTATTTAAACTGTTTAACTCTGTTTAGAGTTGCACCACATAGCGAGACTGGTGGCACCACTTCATAGGTCTTGTTTTGTGCCATAAAGACTAACAGCTCACTTTTCTTTGCATTATACCTTAGTCCATGGGCTCCAGCATAGCACTCACATATCTTCAATAGTTTCCTGAGGGCACTGATCGACGGACTCAGAAGCACCATATCGTCGGCATAACTGATGTTGTTGAAAGATACACCATCTATCGTGCATCCGATGCCAGTGCTGCTGAGTTCCTCGATAAGCTTATTTATATAAATATTAAATAACTTAGGTGAGGTCAGACCCCCCTGCCTCACCCCGCACTCTAACCTATATACATCTGAGTAAGCGCCTGCCCACCTCACAATGTTATATTGGGCCCCGTACCAGAACTTAAAGATATTAATTATTTCTGGCGGCAGGTTAGCTTCGTTGGACAATTTTTCCCACAGGATGTCATATGAGACTAAGTCAAAAGCGCTGGATAAATCCAGGAAGCATGCATACACAGGTGTCCTTCTCCCAGTATAATATTGCACTGTGCTCTTAAGAGTCATAATCGCAGTCTCCGTTGATAACCCATTCCTAAAACCAAACTGTCGGTCATTAATGTTTAATTGTTTACCTAGATATCTGTCAAGCAAACTATCCATAATTTTAGCTATAACTGTTGCTAAGGAAATCGGTCTGTAATTGGTTATATCCGACATATTACCAGTCTTATTTTTAGGAACGGGCACCACAACTGTTCTCACCAAATTAGCTGGCAGATAGGAATGACTGACACAAAGGTTGAACAGTAAGGCAAGAATCCTTGGGAGATGAACACCTGCGTTCTGCAGGTGCTCAATACTTAAGCTGTCGTGACCAGGCGACTTACCTCTTAACATGTTTTTTATAACGGAAGTCACGTCACGGGCCGTAAAACGGACACTTAGGTCATAACAGCTTACATTCGGCGTTTTGTCTGCTGGACCCAGAGGTGGATCAATTTTGAAACGCTGCCTAAATAAGTTAGCTTTATCAACTGACTCAGTTTTCCCCTCAACACTCGCGGGGAGACTAGACTCAGGATTCAACCTTTTCGTTTCTCTCCAAAAGCTTCCAAAGTTCCTCGCCGAGTGGTGAGACGCAATAATGTCCATTTTAATTTGTTGCTGGTTGTTTTGACACCACTTTAGTTTAGCCTTGAAAGCTTTTCGAGAGTCACGCATTTGGCTGTAAATAGGCCCCACACCCGGTTTGCCATATTCCATCCAAAGTTCAAACCTGAGTCTCGCCTCCGCGTGGGCCTCTTTCACATGCTTGTTCCAGCCCGTGACATACCTCCGCTTCACTACAGTCCGACACAAACAAGTCGCCGCCGCTGACTCACTTAAAATGCTAACAACAATATTATATAATTTATCTATATGCGGCCTGTGCTCCAAGTTATTACACATATTATCACAGCACTCATGAAAAATAATAGGAAAGTCAACCTCTCTCATCTTATTATGACATAACTCTTGGTATATTTTTATTTGACTAGCGTCTCGAGTTCCCCACTTAACCTTGTTATAAAAGTTATTACTCCTATCAAGTTTTGGCTGCAACACTTTCAAGTTGCATGTTAGCTCTAATGGCAAGTGGTCTGACCAGAAAACATCACACACAACCCTAATATCAACAATAGCTTGCGAAGCGGCTTGAGTGACCACACAATGGTCAAGCCACCTACGACAGTTGTGGTGAGCGTCACTAACGTATGTATACGTATCAGAATTAAGACCGAGTCTCTCTACGTCTGCACAAAACCATTTTTGCTCATTACAAAAACTTAGCAATTCAATACAAAAACGCTCACCTGGGTGTGAATTAAAGTCTCCCAACACAAATACACTTTCAACGTTCTCGTTCTCAATAATAGCACTTATTTCGCTCAAACATTCCGTAAACTCAATAAGGTTGTCCACTGAGTCTGTAGGCATGTAAACAGAAAAAACTATAAACACGCGGTCCTCCACTACAAACTTAGCTGCTATTAGACGCACACTTTTACACTCAATGACAGACACCGATGTAAACAAACCTTTTCTCCATATCAACGCCACTCCACCATAGGGCCGCCCGCGTAGTATCTCGGCCGACGTATCAACAGCTGACTTGCCCGCAAAGGCGAAATCATTGTGAATAGTGCCTAGGTAGGGTACGTCGTGCGGCAGGAGCCACGTTTCCTGCAGTGCAATGATATCAGTCGATTGACTTCTATCCATTCTTCGTCATGTTTATTTTCTTTCCAAGTACCTGGTTGCTGTACAATATCCGCTAAGGTCCTTTGGTTTGATTTACCGTTCGCATCGCGATCTATTTTTTCATTAACTACCTCCACTTGCTCAGGCGCAGCTACCATACATTGAGTCGGCGCATGACTCAGCTGTGAAGTCGTATGCACCGTACCAAATTGCTCGTTTACTCGTATCGGCGAATGTGGTTTTGCAAACGAGACGCACTTATCGTTAGCACGCTCGGGTGAGAGGGACAGCTGATCCGGCGCCTCGGGCGCTATCAGCTGTTCACTGTGTGTCACTAAGCCCATTGGTCCGCTATCGTAGGTATCACATAAAAAAGCACCTCTTTTGTTATTAACGTTCAAATGATGAACGTTAACTAATGAAGCTCTCTTGAGATTTTCTAGGTCACATTTTAGAACACTAAACTGATCGTCAGTTACATATTTCTCCTTGATATGTGATATGTCGTTCCGTAAAATAAGGAGATCTTTGAGTAATCTGGTGACATCTACATGGTCAAAAGATATTGGTGGCAACTTTTGTAGATCACGAGCTACAAAAATTGGTATTAACTCCGGGTCAGTCTGTTTGAAAAGACTAATAATATCCTCCAAATTTCTGTTTGTCTTGCCTTTATTTTTGCGCGTAATGTTACGCTTCGAAGTCTGGATTGAATCGAACAACAGATTCTTGGCTTCTTCCACTTCCTCTTCCGAAAAAGCGGTCGCACAGATTTGCACTAAACTTTCTTCATTCATAACTTCTATTTTGTTTTGCACAAATGCAAGCACTTCGCAGATCACAATGTTACAGTTTTGACATTTTAATACTTTAGAGGCCATTGCGTAGCCTCAAGGTCAGTGACCGCACTCAACACGAACGCATAAACACCCACCCGCACAGGAAGACGTTTGCGCGTGAACTGCATTACGGTGTCCATAACGAAGCTTTAAACGTAATAAATTCTTATTTACATAATAGGTTCCAATGTGTAGATATTAATAGTGTAAAATCTACCGGGCTACCGGTTCAGTTAGGTGTGCCTCAAGGCTCTATACTCGGCCCATTCTTGTTCTTAGTGTATATCAATGACTTACCATTCTTTTTAAAGGGTATTTGTGACGTTGTACTGTTTGCAGATGATACTTCTCTTATTTTTAAAGTAGATAGGAACAGACAAGAGTTTGAAGACGTAAACAGTGCACTCTCAATGGTTACGGATTGGTTTACGGCAAATAACTTAGTTCTCAATGCCAAGAAAACGAAATGTGTAAAGTTCGCCTTACCGAATGTTAGAAATCTAGGTCCCGAAATCGTCTTAAATAAAGAGGTTCTTAAAACTGTAGACTCGACAGTTTTCCTGGGCATAGCAGTGGATGGCAAACTACAGTGGGGCCCACATATTTCAAGTCTAGCGGGGAGGCTCAGTTCAGCCGCCTACGCCGTCAGAAAAGTAAGACAATATACTGACGTTGATACAGCTCGGTTAGTCTATTTTAGTTATTTTCACAGCATTATGTCTTACGGTATTCTACTGTGGGGCAAAGCCGCTGATATTCAAAATATTTTTGTCCTTCAGAAACGAGCTGTTCGAGCAATTTACCAGCTAGGTGCCAGAGTTTCTCTAAGGGACTTTTTTAAAGATATTGGTATTCTTACGGTAGCATCACAATTCATCTTCGCCAACATCTTATATATTAGGCAAAATTTACACTTACACGCTAAAAACAGTGATTTTCACACTGTTAACACTAGAAATAAGGACAAACTACGTGTTCCCTTTCACCGGCTTCATAAGGTGCATAACTCATTTGTTGGGCTTGGTATAACATTTTACAACAAGCTACCACCTTATTTACTAGAATTACCTTTTAATGCGTTTAAAGCTCAAGTAAAATCCAACCTTTGTCTAAAGGCATATTATTCCATCAACGACTATTTAAATGACAAAACTGGTTGGTCGCTGTGATTAACTCAAGACAATGTTTGTGTTCTTTCTCCAGTACTAGCGTACCTAGTGATAGGTTATATAGCTGTAATATAATTTTTATTATATATTTTTTTTACTGTGTTAGTCATTTTTTTTTTGTGTATTTATTGGTTTTGACATGTTCTATGCTTTGACATATTATAATGATTAGTATTGCATAAAATGATTAGCTAGCGACCTCGACAAGTTGTCATTCAATTTTTGCCTGAGCAACCGGCAGCAAGTTCGTCATGCTCCCTTAGATGTCAATGCTTGCGGTAGCGTCAGGGGTCGGGTTACCCCCTTCCCTCAAATAAGGCGAGGGGGGTAATGGCTGATCTTTGCGTTATGCTCGTGAACGGGTGCTGCTTGTGGTGACTGGTCGTCTTGCTGACCTTGATGTTGGTATTGTTGTTAATTACCTACCTGTTTATTTGTTTTTACGCCGATGGTCCTAGTTTATCATTTTGAGGCCTCGAGTTGTAACTCGGGTCGTAACAGCTATGTGAACGTGATTCAGCATTGCATATGTAAGCTGTCACGCCCTTATGCCAGGAGGATTTTATTTTGGTACCTTTATTTACATGATAAAAATATTTTTTGCTTTTGCTTGAGTATAGATTTCATTTTATTTCCTGGATTATTGGGTTGGCTAGCTGACAGATGGCTAATCATTTAATTTAATGTTTTGTGTCTCATAATGTTACCTCCTTACAATTGTATAGAATCAAGTTCTTCTAACTTAACAGACAGCTGTGCTGCTGGGGAGTTTGTTCCGCCACTTCTTCTTCCCAGCTAAAGCACTAGGAAGTGTCGAAGGGCGGGCGTTTTGGGGGGACTGTCTTTTGTAACTTTGACGTTCAAAAAGTGCTGACTCTCAGCCTAGTTTGAATAAATGACTTTTGATTTTGATTTGATTTGATTTGTCGTATAAAATTTGAAGATCTGGAACAGCTGATGTGGAACTCCAAGAGCCCAGCTACACTATAACATATATAGGAATGACCTCTTAGCAAGAGTTGTTCAGCCTGATGAGCACTCTCTGTTGACGTATAAAGATTGTAGATCTGGAACACCTGATGTGGAAATCAAAGCTACCACTAATTTCACTGTATAATTATAAAATAACATAGGCTGGGAGTACCTCCACGCGGTGAAGGCAGTAACAGTTTAGGACTGATTTTCGATGAAAATTCTACGAATCATTGAAAATTTGACTCTACTGGCTAAAACTCCCATTTATTATTTTATATTATCGAAGAAATATGCCTTCGGGCTTATGGTATTTGAGTGTTTAATTTCCTTTTTCATTTATCTTCGTGACACGGTAGCCTACCCAGTAGCGCAGGGGAGCAGTCACTTAGATTTTAATTGATCAGGTATCTTCAGAATAAAACTATAACCATGCCTAGAAAGAGGTCAAATTTCCCAACGTTCCAAAGGATCTAAAAGATTGAGGACCATAAGATCCCAAGAATCTACCGAAGAGCGTCAGGATAGACTTGATGCTTTTCGAGAACATCAGGCTGCAACTCGCTCCGTAGAAACATCTTCAGATCGCGAAGCTCGCTTGCGTTCTCAGCGTATTTATGCATCTACATCCAGGTCTCTAGAGACCAGTGAAGAAAATTATGCGCGACTGTCCGCTGATCGCGAACGTTATGATTACCCAGTTGAGTTTTTCAATTCCCTTACAGCGAGTGGTCTCCCTGCTCATAAAATAAGACTTAAAGTCGGTGTTCCCATAATGCTGATGCGAAATTTAATTCCGCCAAAACTATGCAACGGAACCCGTCTTATTGTCAACGATTTACAACGTAATATAATTGTTGCTATAATACTAACTGGGTGTGGTGCCGGTGAGACTGTGTTCATACCGCGCATACCACTCATCCCCAACAATTTCCCCTTTCAATTTAAGCGCACACAGTTCCCTGTGACTACGTGCTTTGCCATGACAATAAACAAGTCACAAGAGCAGACGCTTAAAGCCGCTGGTGTTGACCTGGCAACCGACTGTTTTTCTCATGGCCAACTTTATGTTGCTTTTTCAAGGGTCAGCAACGCTTCCGGTCTTTATATATTAGCTCCTGAAGGAAAAACCTCAAATATAGTATATAAAGAATTTTTTTAAAGTTATTTGCAATATTATTGTTAATTCAGTGTACCCTTGGAATCCGCTGCGGAGTAACGGGAAGAAAAGTTTTTTGTTGTATAGGTATTAAGTCAGGGCAACATATATTATAGGCTATACATTATTTATTTTGGAAAATGAACACCTGATGCAGACCGCAACAGATCAGCTTAAGTAAATATAAAAGATATAAAAATGGTGCCATAGCAAAAAATATTCCACGTGAAGCATTTTCTGCTGTGAGAATACATTTGAAGATCTGGAACACCTGTTGTGGAAATCTTAAGTAAAACTCTTAATAGCATATTAAGAAATGACGTCTTAGCAAAAGTTGCTTAGTCTGATGGACATTTCCTATTGACATACAAAAATGAAAGATCTGGAACGACTCCAATCGTCTCGCTCATCCCGTTATTTTCCCTTCCCCGGGCCTTAGAATTCTACATCAGACTTTTCAGTCTTTTCAATCTTCGATTTTGACGACCCCGTTGTCGCTGGCATAAGCAACAGGAACCGCGTACGAAGTTGCGGGCAGAAGCTAGTAAACAATAAAAATTTGTCTAGATCATTAAAACAGAACGATAAACATGACTCACAAAATAATCCTAAAATATTTTGTGCTACATTTGATTTACAAAAGGTGTTGCTGGCTCCTAGTGGTGAAATTAGTTTATTTTATTATTGTAAGCGGTTGAAAGTACATAATTTATCCGTGTTTGATGTTGGAAATTTGGTTGGTACCTGCTACTTGTGGAATTAACAAATAGCTATGAAGGGCTCAAACGAAATAGCTAGCTGTGTATACGACATTATCAAACATAAGACTAAAGAAGGCTGTGATGACTTTAGACTTTGGTCAGATAATTGTACTGGCCAAAATATAAATAGGATAATGTTTTTATGTACCTTTATGCAGCTAAACAGCTTAGTATTAATATTAAACATATTTTCTTGGAAAAGGGATATACACAAAATGAGGGTGATTCCATACATGCCACCATTGAGAAAGCTTCAAGACACAAGAATATTTATACACCGTCTGAGTGGAGTTCATTAATTAGATGGGCTAAAGTAAAAGGAGCTCCTTATAATGTTATAGATGTATCTCAAAATATGGTTTTCGTCTTCAAAAAGATGCAAGCGAGTGTTTGTTTTAACTGGACTAAAAATTCAGAGGGACAAAAAGTACCTTGGTCTAAAATCAAACAAATTCGTGTCAGTAAACATGAACCATACATTTTGTTTTACAAATTGCATCTATTTGAAGATGCTTTCGAAAACCATATTAACATTTCTGATCTTTCTGTTAGAACAAGAAGACAAACGGCTGATAGATCTACGGACATACCCTTAGAACTATGTTACAATCAGTTGTTACCAATACATCCATCGAAAAAAAAGATTTAATTGATTTATGCCGCAGAAATACTATTCCACCAGTTTATCATGAGTATTAAAAAAAAATGGTAGCATCTAATGACAATTTAATTACTGTTACTAGTGATAATGATGACAATGAGTGACTGTGTTTTATTTTTGAAAATGTTTATTATTTATGTTATTTTAAAAAAACATTGTTTTAAACTTTGACTACTAACTTAGGTCCAATGCAATTTCGGGAAATGTTAAAAACCTCCCGATATGATATTAGACCTAGGTTGGTAAATTAAGTTTAAAATAATATTTAAAAAATAACAATGATTACTTTTTTATAAAACTTATTAAACATAATTAAAGAGTCTCAGAGCATGAGAAATGAAAAAATTATAAAATAGTAGTAGTAGTATTGATTATTTGATTGCTGTTCCATTACAGAAAGTCTGATAGTTCTTTAGAAATACAAAATAAAGAAGTTAAATTGTTTTATTTTTGTGACCTAACTGAAGGTTAAATATATTACGTCACCAAGTTAGTAACGTATAAGTGTCAATGTGAATTATGACATAAAATAATTATATTTTTTATTGTTTGTTTAAGTTATTCATTCATTTTAAATATTTTTTTATAAATATGGATTACTCAAAACTTTAAAATACACGTATTTTTCAAAATTAGCATATGCCAAGTAAATGGTCCAAAGTGACACTTTAACCTTTTTACTAGTTTTTTTCAGTATCATTAAAATTAAAAACATCACGTATATAGGCATATCTACATTAATTAAAAAACTAACATATATTTAAATAAATCTATGTAGCTAGAATAACGAACATATGTGTCATAGTAACTATGCAAAGTTTTACAAACATCAGAAGACGCATTTAAAAAATATATAAAATTGAAACTTTGAGAGCCTCTATTGAAAAGTTGTCAATTTACACATTGGCCCTAATACATAGGACCCATCGATTTAATGACTGTCTAAAGTTGCTCTGATGATGAAGCCGACAGACAGTCGAGGGAACTCCTCAAGGACTTTCAGCAATTACCCGGTATTTGGACTTAATTCATGTCTACTGATGAGAACTTTGCACCCATATGGGTTATAAGTGCCATTACGAGTCTGATGATGGAGACCATAGACAGTTGAGGGAATTCCTCAACGATTTATAGCAGTTCCCTATTGCTTCTCGTGTGGTCCCATTTTAATTTGGTCCTGTTCTGACAAGGGCATCCTTGAGAAAACCATATAAGTCTTAATTTCACCTGGCCAGTAGTGGTATAGAAATTAATGCTGGGTAAATACCATAACTAAAAGTTAAAAACAAAAACTTTTCTACAAAAAAAAATCCGACTTCCTCAAAAACACTAGTTACATAGGGAAAAAATAAATTAAAAAAACCCCCGACACAAAGACCTAAGTTCCCTTTAAAAAGACAAAAATAATAAAAAAAACTCAGTCTTAAATTACCTACTTAAGTACCTACCTGTGTATTAATATTTTTTTTCAAATACGTCGCGTTAGGGGACCGTTGGTAGTGGAGTCGCTTGAGTTTGTCTGCCCTCCATATGCTGATACACATTTTTGTAGAATTGACTTCTGCACTTTTTGTAAAGGCAGAACGCTAAAACCGCGACGGCTATGATGAAAACGCCAAAATCAAATCAAATCAAATCAAATCATTTCTTTATTTGTATAGAATGCAGGTGTTACAATAATGGTGTTACTTTAGATATATTCCCAGTACATTCTGCCTATTGGCATACAAAAATATAGTGCTTAACTTTTAGCAACATGGGCCGCGCCCGCGCGGACAGCCCTGTGACGTCACGCAGAGCTGACCACGCTTTGCGCCCGGCGCCCGCGCCCCAACAGTCTACCTCCCTTCTCTATGAGTGACGAACGTGCCATGTGATTTGTAATACATAGCTCTAATTAAACGTGTTGATTTCAGTATAAAGACTATTTCATTACTAACATAATTTAGAAACTAGGTAAAAAAAAAAAAAAGGTAGGCAGGTAGGTGGCTAGGTATTAAAAATGAGATCATGGATCAGCTAAGTCTAAAATTATTTACATAATAAATGAGATATAGTGAAGTAACTAGGTATTACAATTCATCATTTATAAAATCGGTAACAGAGTAATAACATTTATCTGTCAGCAACGCCACCCATGATTACTTCAGTGATAGACACGCCAGAGCCGCCTGACCCGTTGGAGGTGGCAGTTTGAGGCACCACGATTTCTTCAATTGATCCCCAGCTTCCCATGACTTAAAATTGGTGATATTTTTCTTGATGTTGTTTAATAACGTGTGTTATCCTTCTGTAATTTGTTGGATTGTTTTTGACAGTATGTTTCATTTTAATTTGGTATTTCTCTATTGCTGATGTTACGGAATTACGAAACGTACCACCGCACGTATGACGCGGCCTGAGCGTGTTGTGTTCGGCGCGGTCTTGCTATTTTCCGCTGGATCAGCACTATTGTGTTCGTTCACGTCTCTATTGGTACTTTTTATGTCTGCTAAAGGTTAATTTACCTTATCTTCTATCGTCGATTTAAGAAACTCCTCCGTTTTTTGTCGTCGGTTGAAAATATGGGCTGGTTTTAGTCGTCCACCGATACTACAGATGTTTTCCTTGGCATTTGGATTCTGAAATGCTTCTCTTGCTTCTCTAACACTTTGTATGGACCTTCGTATGACGGGGTCAGAGGTTTCTTAACAGCATCCGTTCTGACGTATACATATTCACAATCTTTCATGTCTGGGCGAATAAAAGGTTTGTAGGTTGGGGTGTGGTGGTTTTTGTTAAACGGGCTTGCCATTGTCTTTTGGAGAGTATGTGCATAGATTTCTGGTGATGTAACTTGCGTTTTAGGCTCGATAAACGTTCCAGGTAGACGTATGTTCGTTCCGTATAACATTTGTGCGGGGTTGACATTTTCTTTCAATCGTAATGCCGCTCTTAATCCTAGTAAGACAAAGGGTAATTCGTTCTACCAGTTTGCAGTATTACCGCGCGCGACTAGAGCAGTTTTCATTGATCTATGCCAGCGTTCAACTAAACCATTTGATTGCGGACGTTAACTTGTAGTCCTGTAGGTATGGTGTTTGGGTATCCGAATCTCGATATCCAGGTGTTCATGAGAACGTCCGCTGCGACTTTTGCTGTTATCTCTGCAACTGGTACAGCTTCCATCCATCTCGTTCCTCTGTCGATCATTGAGACAATGTATCTATTGCCTCTGGATTTTGGTAATGGACTAACAATGTCTATGTGCAAGTGATCTAAGCGTGCTGTTTCTGAGAAAGTTCCGATTGGAGACGAGTTGTGCCTGTGTGTCTTGCTTTTCTGGCATGCCTGACATGTTTTAGCCCACATACCAACGTCAGTATTCATGCGTGGCCAGAAATAATGCTCAGAGATCATTTTCTTTGATGATCTTATACCGGGATGCGTTATGTTGTGCATAGTGTCGAATACTTGTTTTCGAAGTGACTTCGGCACATATGGTCTTGGGTTCGGTTTTGAATTTTCGCAAAATAGTTGTTTTGTTCCTGATAATTGCATACTTTTCCAACTAAGGTTATTGTTGTTCAATAGCTGAGTTAGTTCAATGTCATTGCCCTGCATAGGGTTGCCAGGTCATAAAACCGAAAAACCGGACAAACCTGTCAGTTTAGCCGGACATTTGAGTAAAAAAGCCGTACATCTTTAATTTTTAGTCTTAAAACAAAACTAAATAAAAGGCTAATGAACTAAATACACTTTAAAATCTTTGTAACATAAACTAATTAATATTTTTGATTGGCCGACACCTCCTTTAAAAGCTCATTATCCTTTTGTAGTAATAGTAATAACGCGGAGCTGCGGAGAGGAGAATGCTAGTTCGCTTACCTGCACTAGCGATACAAAGTGAGGCGGCTGAAGACAAAAATTATCATATTTATAGAGCCTAACAAAAGCCAGACACCATCTAATTTAGCCAGACGTGCAACTAAAAAGCCTGACTATGTCCGGCTTTATCCGTACGCCTGGCAACCCTAGCCCTGCATATAGAGTTGCAAAGGATTCGAGTCTTCGAGTCCTAATTTTAAAGACTCGACTCAATTATGCAAGACTCAGTGTGCTCAAAAGACTCGGAGTCTACAGATAAGCACTCGAGTCTTAAAAAGGACTCAAGTCTTAAAAAGAACCCGAGTCTTAAAGAAAAACTCGGAGCATGAAGATGAAACCTGTACAGCTTGGCAAAAAAGAGTCTGGAAAAAATGAGGGCGCCTGCTTAGCAGTTATGGCCACCCTGTATACTAGGACTAAAAGTGATAAGATACTTGTTGTTTTAATCCACAAACTCGAGATCCCGGAAATTCTCATCAGTCAAGATTTCAAGACTTGATAGGCACACAGTCTTTTACTTTCATTGTATTTAGTAGATTGCGCATTATTTCGCTGGAATAACTTTTTATCTAAGAGTGCCATCATAATAACATAATGCAAACTTATTCAGTTTAAAAATTAATTAAATTACACTCAGGGATTGCCGATTGAACCCGATGCACAAGACATAATGTTCGGCAATCGCATTTGCGGCCACCATCTAGGGTATTCACAACCATTCGATGGTTGGTATGCCTGCATCAAATTTGACATGAATGATACTGAACGAATCCTGTTAATGCTGACAGTTTATAGTCGACAAGAAGGCGACTTACAGCTGCTTACTGTCGGACGTATGTCTATGCGGGGTACATAACATTATCACTATTCACATGACAGTGAAAATGAAATAACACGCTAAAGTTTAAATTTTATTTAAAAAGAAAAACGTGACGTAACATCATTATTGTATTCCTTTTCGGTGCTATGATAGATTTTATCCATTAACACTGATGTGTCAGTTTTACATTTCTTATTTATGAAAATAGTGTAAAAATCTTTCTTACACGTTTACGGCTCCCATTACAACCCGTCTCCTCAAACTATAGGTAATATATTACGTAGAATAGGCACCTGGAAATAATAAATATAAATTATACTTTTTTACTGTGGTATGCGATAATAACATTAACAAAAAAAAAAAAAACTTGGCCGTTTCGTTATAGTGTTGAACTTTTTATCTAATTGCACACAGATCAAAATCGTCTAATTCTTTCTTCGGCCAACTGTTTTGGTGTTCCTCCAGGTGTAGAAAAAATCCTTAATTGTTTTCTCCTTCATTAACAATTTCTCTAATTGTACTGTGAGATTTACCTTGAAAAAATATAAAGACAATCATATTAATTCCATGTAGGTACATTTTTCAATTTCAAGTATCAAACATCAAGAATTAACGTACACGCGATTTGTCAAACTAGAAAACATAACCTCAATAATCTATTAGTAAATAAAACAATAAAATGGCTTGAAACTTATAATACCGATAAAACTTAGTATTAGAAAGGAAAAACAATGACCGGCATTGAATAAAAGATAAATTTCTTGGATAAATACCTGTCGTGTCGGCAGTTTTTTCGTAAACATTGTCAATTGGAGACAAAATTTGTTCCGCTTCAGATTCCGCCAAATTTCTTACGAAAACTTAGTATATCACAGCTCACACCACTACTCCTTATTGTTTTATTCATTTTTTATATGTTCAAAAGCATTAATAATTGATAGTTAATTAGAAATAAGTAAAATACAACTGGGAACATAACACAATGACAGATTAGCTACTTGTTGATGATAAACAAAGCAGTGCTGCCACCAAAAAAATATTTTAGTTCCTATGGTTACCACGACAGACTCTTTTTTGCCAACCTATACCTCATCATTCGAAAAAACTCGAAAGCAGGCAATACATTCAAATTAGTGGTTATGATGTAACTTTGCGTACAAAAAAAATTGTCGAGTTATTCGAGTTTTTTCGTATGATGAGCTACAAGACTCGAATTCATTTTAAGACTCGAGTCGGTTATAAGACTTGAGGCCTTTTTAAAACTCGTGTCCCTTTTTTAGACTCGTGAATGACTCGGGCTCGGCTTGACTCTAGACTCCGAGCCTTTTGACCACACTGACTCTTGCATAATTGAGTCGAGTCTTTAAAATTACGACTCGAGGATTCCAGTCCTTTGCAACACTACCTGCATATCTGCTATCTCATTCCAATCCACAGGTGTTGGGTAATCTATTTGTTCGACTCGCGATAGTGCGTCGGCTACTGGGTTCATGTTACCGGACAGGTGACGGATGTCTGTCGTGAATTGTGCAATGAACTCATAAGTGACGTAACCTCCTTGGTGCTATCGTTTTACTAGTGGAGTTTCGTTTATTGGTGAAGGTATGACATAATGGCTTATGATCGGTATATACAATCAACTCTCGTCCCTCGATATAAGGTTGAAACTGTGTTACTGCCATGTAAATTTCCAGCAATTCTCGATCATATGTGCTATATCTTGATTGCGTTTCACGCAGTCCCTTTGAAAAAAGGGAAAGAGGCTTCCAGTTTCCGTGTCTGGGATGCATCTGTCATGAGCGATAGCGGGGAATGCGTTGTTGGCGAAGTAAATGTAACGGCGTCGCTTAGACTTGCTTTACATTGACCGAACGCTTCTAGTGCTTCTGGAGTCCATTGTGTTTCGGTTTTGTCATTTTTCTTTGAGCCATTTAGGTATTTGTTCAACTGTGCTTGATGACGGGCTACTTGTGGAATGTTGTTTCGGTAAACATTAATCATGCCTAAAAATCTTCGTAATTCTTGCACTGTTTTCGGAATCGGATATTTGGTGATCGCTTAGACCTTGTCAGGTAATGGCTTAATTCCGGTGTTTGTAATCTGATATCCAAGGAATTCTATTTGAGGTTTGCCCAGCAAGCACTTTTCTGGATTGTTTGCTATGCCATGTTCGTCTAACCGTTTAAACACTTCTTGTTAATGACGTCGGTGTTGGCTGACTAATGATGACGTCACGAGTATGTACACGAAAATAAAGTCAAGTCCAGCTAAGACTGTGTTCAGGAATCTGACAAAGGTTTGACCTGCGTTTCGTAGTCCGACGGCATTCTTGGAAATTCAAATTGACCGAACGGGTAATCACTGCAGTTTTTTCTACCTCTTGTACTGGGATCTGATTATAGGCCCTTTTCAAGTCGATTTTTGAGTATATACTTGTCCCTGGTAATAGGTAAGTACGTGAAGTCTAGCACTCTTGTATTCGGGTATAGATCCGGCACAGTGATCGCGTTCAATCTCCCGTAATCTCCACATAAGCGTAATTCACCGTTTTTCTTGGTCACCACGAGCAATGGGCTTGCCCACGGACTCTTGGAAGGCCTACATAATCCTGTCTCTAGCATATGTTCCATCTCTTTTTTACTCTTAGACATTTGTCCGCCGGTAGAGGTCTTGACTTGGAGTAAATAGGGTGTCCGTTGGTAATGATTTGATGAACCACGTCATGCTTGGGTTGCGACTGTGTGTCGAGTGGTTTTAAAATATTCGGATAACTTTTACTAAAATTTCTGCATAATCGTCGGTTATGTTTACGGTCCGAAACGTTGGTGTGCTTGACTTCATTAAACTTTGCGTTTCTCTGAAGTCCAATCGTACCATCTATTAAACGTTTATTTCGAATATCCACCAAAATGTTATGCTTTTCTAAAAAATCGGCACCCAGTATTGGTTGCGTAATGTCAGGAACGATGAAAGTCTAGCGATACGGCCGTCTCAAGTTTAGATTTAACGTCAGCGTTTTGTCACCGTATGTTTTAATTTGCGTTCCGTTTGCGGCATAGATTTTATATGTGTCGTCTGTTTTTAAACGGTTTCCTCTTCTAGGTATTGCTGAGATGTTAGCGCCAGTATCAACCAAAAAAAAATACCCACTTTTTCGGTTGGTAATGCATAGGCGGTTTGAAGGAATGATAGCGCTGACTCTCTCTCATCTCATCTCTGACCTCTGTCATGCAGGACTTGTTTTCCGACGGCTTTTTCCAGTTGCATGGTTTTTCACAGTTCCGAGCTCGATTTCTGTACCGAAAATGATACTTGCATAACCAGTTTCAGCTGTCGAGCGTAATCCTCGATCTTGAGAGGGATTTAGGGTGCGACCGGCTTCGATTGCGTCTATAATTATGACGTCCATTGCCATGTTAGTTGACTTTTAACGCTGCTATTTCCATTGTTAGTTTGCTCACTTGGTAAAGTAACTCAACGATAAGCTGATTTCAACCGCTTGATACTTCCAACACTTCACATGATCTTCCTACAAAATCTTGTCTGCTATAGCGGCGAGGTTGTCGAGTTTTTGGTTCTGACTGACCATTAAAACTGCTCGAACATAATCAGGGAGTCTTAATGTCCATAGGCTATGTAGTGTTTTTTCGGCCACCTGACTCTTACGTGCCAATTCTCTCATTAATCTCAACAGTTGTGACGGTTTTTGGTCGCCTGATTCCACTTCACCTACCACTTCACCCATATTAAGCCTTCGGTCAGACTTAGACCTGCCTTCCGGAACATGGCGCCCGCGCATCCTTTGTGTGCACGCTAATGAGGCAAGATAAATAAATAAATAATAATCTTTATTTCCAGTTTTACAATTTGTCTTATAAATTGTAGGTTAATACAGAGTTATAAACCTCAGTCACCCAAGCTAAGATTCAACTGTTATGACGTGTTATGAGTGACAGGGCTCTCAAGTTAACACCAGTTTTACAACAACAAAAATTCGGAACTTTACAGTGTAGGCACAACGTAGGCAGAAAAGATAGAAGATAAAGATTTTATACCAAAATTAACTAATTAAGGAGATAACCATTTGTATTGTGTGTGTTCTGTATGTGTTTTGTATGTGGGGATGTGTTTGTGTGTGTTATGTTGTGTTGTAATAGTGTTCTGTAGTGTTATTTGTGTGGGAAGGTGGGTGTATTCGAGGATGTACAAGAAAGAGAGTTTTCGGGTGAGAAGGGGTGTCGGTAAAACTTACGTAATATGAATTTGTTCGACCTCATCATAACTAAGGGCAGTTATCCAATTACGGACTTTACCTTTACACTCAAATTTATTGAACGTGTAGATGTTACATTTTTTATTGACGAAGTTATAAATACGACTACCAAGAATTTTGAAGCTGCGACTAGCAAGTTTCATTCTGTGTCTCTCTATGGGACACACTTCCGTAGTTCTACGTCTTTTCAAGCGATTAGGATCCAGTCGCAGAGAAGTATGTCTGCGCAACGTACAGTTTAGCACAAAGAGCTGCCTCACAGTCAAGACCTGACAGTCCTTGTACAATTGAGCCGTACTATGCCGAAAGTGTTTAAAGGTCATTACCTTGAGGACAGCTCTCTGCGTCCTCTCCAGCTGTATCATGCTTGACCTCGCAGCACCGCCCCAGACTGTAATGTCAAAAGTTAATATTGACTGGCAGAGAGACAAATAAACCATACGTAAGGTATCTATGTCAGCACTATACCGTAGGCTTTTAAACACGGTCATAAGTTTTCTAACTCTGCCAGACAATGCCCCAATCTGAGGATTCCATGATATGAGATTATCTATTACTACTCCAAGGTATTTCACATTTCTTTTTCTTGTAAGTCTAAAGCACGAGCATTGGTTTGGGTGAGCATTACAATTAGTGTGCGCTTTAACTGAGAGTGTGTTATCAGGTTGCGAATTAGATTTGAGGGAGAAAGTGATATAGTTGGTTTTATCCACGTTTAAAGTTAGGCTATTCGCCGATAGCCAAGACATCACTATAGCAAGTATAGATTCTGCTCTCTCTTGAGCTTCGTTCCAATTTTCAGCATGTACCAGAAGGGCCGTATCATCCGCATATGTGTAAATTGAACAATTAGGGAGAGCTAAGTTACATAAACTGTTTACATATATTAAAAAAAGTGTAGGCCTCAATATAGACCCCTGAAGCACTCCGAAAGACAATCCGCAAACATCGCTGATATATGTGTTGACTTTGACACACTGCGTTCGCTCAGATAAATAACTCGTAAAAATAGCAAGTGCGGGGCCTCTAACTCCAACTCGCTCCAATTTTTTGAGTAGAATGGGGACAGAGACGGTGTCCAATGCCTTAGATAAATCTAAGAATAGACCAATGCACTTGGATTTTTTATCTAGGGTCACAACAACTTCGTCAATCAGGGCAGAGATAGCGTCTTCACAGGACTTCCCCCTACGAAAGCCAAATTGATTACTGGAGATAATGTTGTGTTTTTCCAGGAAAGACACGAGTCGATTATTGAGGACCTTCTCAAGAACCTTAGAACCCCTCCCTTATGAATTGGGTGAACGACCGCTCTTTTACACTTTCGCTCTTTTTTTCACTTTCACCTTCAGAGATACAAAGGCCACAAATGTGAGCGATGAGGGGCACAAGAGTTTGTTTGCACATTTTTAGTAACTGTGAACTGATTCCATCCCATCCCGGGGCAGAATCAGAACGAAGACTCATTATAATGTTATAAACTTCAGCGAGATCCGGAGGGAGAAGAACAATGGCGGCAGATGGCGGCGCACCCGTCTATTGCCTTCGCCAACGAGGGCGCGTCAACTCCTGCGCAAAACGGTCAAGCGTGAACCATTATTATTGTTATTTAGTTTTAATTTCTTAGTGTAAATACCTGCCCATTTTTGTATGCCGATTTATTACTGCTTCAAGCTCCGCTATCAGAATACAACGCTGTCGCTTATCGCTTGGAATTTTATATCATCGCCTATTACGTGCTTCAGGATCTACTCCGCTATATTTATATAATATTGAAAGTGGTATAATAATACCTAAATAAATAAAAAATCTAAAGTCAATTAGACATTTTGTTTAAATTCTAATCCTGTGACCCGTAAATTTGACATTTTATTTTATTTAAATTCCAACTCTGGGACCTGTTTTGACATTGTATTTTATCTCAACTCTATGACTTATTTCTATTTTCTGCTACAACATTGTCACATTTTAACTTAATTTTTGTAATATGGGTTGATATACCTGAAATAAATGAATTTTATTTATTTTTATTTGTGTAATTTGTTTTGTATTTGAGTTATTATAATACTCTTGTAGTTTAAATATTTATATTCTTTTTTATATTAATATTACCTATAGCCTATAGGTAATTTAGGTATATTTATGGATGACGTAGCTGATCTTAACGACAGCTTCTTCTCGTGCTCTTCGTCTACTAGTTTTGTTAGTGCAGACAGTGACTCTTCCTTACCTCTTACTTTGAATGATAAAATCTCTTCTCTCTTCTCCAATTACCCTAAGAATGTGCATATTGCTCATATAAATGCTCAGAGTTTTTCTGACCTTCTGGCATCCTTTAGTAGTGCTCACCTGGACGCGCTATTGATATCGGAATCCTTTTTGAAGCCGTCTCTCCCCTGTTCTCAATATTCACTTCCTGGCTTCGTCTTGATCCGCAACGATAAGATCGGCAAAAGTGGAGGAGGTATTGCTATGTATTTGCGTGCTGATTTACCTTACAGGGTGGTCAGTTCATCTCTTTCACGGTATTCTGAGTCGGCTGAATACTTTTTTCTTGAAGTTACTGTTCATCACACGAATGTTTTGTTAGTAGTGCTCTACAGTCCTAATGTTGACGATAGTACGTCGACTGCTCAATTATGGGAGCGAATAAATGAAAAACGTGGACTATAATAATTTCGTTATAATGAATACACGTTAAAGGTAGACGTAGTGTCTTGAGCGTGGTAAGATTTGAAGTGAGGCGACGCTCGGAGGGGATCCGCGACCCTCGTAACGCCATCGCTGCCGGGGTACACCTGCACGACGCGCCCCAACAACCAGCAGAGTGGCGGGAGCGCCTGTCCTTGACAAGGACAAGCGATCCTAATGCTATGTCAGCGCTAGAAGAAGCCGGCCATCTCGTTTTCTGCTGTAGGTTTGAAATATATTCAAGATTAAACCTCTTCCAAAAATGTTGCTTAATGCATTCCACACGTTGGTAGCGCTCCAAACGATTGATGTTGGCTTCGGTGATCTGTGGATTTGGAAACGACATTAGTGAGCGTCCAATAAGGAAATGAGATGGAGTAAGGGCCCAAAGGTCGAGAGGATTAGTGGAAAGAGGAGTACCTTGGTCTTGAATTTAAAATTACCTCTATTTGAGTTACACACGTAGCTATTTCCTCATAAGTGAAATGAGTAAGCTGTAAGAGTCTTTTTAAATGATATTTGGTTGAACGAACCGCAGCCTCAGCGAGGCCATTAAAATGCGGAGAATACGCCAGTGCAAACCTGAATTCTATTCCCTCCTGAGCTATTTCATGTGCAACATCAGAGCCCTACAAAAATTTATACAATTTATTACATGCTCCGACAAAGTTTGTACCATTATCGGACAAGATAGTACGAGGCCTGCCGCGACGAGCGACAAAACGATTTAAAGCAGCCATGTAGGCCTCTTTAGAGAGGTCCGTGACGAGCTCGAGATGCGTGGCTTTGGTAGCCATGCGTACGAAAATGCACAAGTAGGATTTTATCAATCTAGATCCCAGACCTTTCCGGTCAGATATCAGTATGGGCCCAGCATAATCGACACTACTATTAAGAAAACGAAACTCTAAAGTGCTTCTAGTGTTGGGTAATTGTCCCATGATTGGCTGCACATTTTGAGCTTTAAATCTAAAACATTTCATTCACAGTTATCTTAGCAAGATTTCTGCCCCCCAAGGGCTAATAAGTTTGGCGTATAGTCGATAAAAGCAATTGTGGACCTGCATGTAATAGTTTTTGATGTTGCATCTGAAATAATAGTTTAGTTAAATTATGCTTACTACAGAGTAGAATTGGATGTTTTACATCGTATTCATACGGGGAGTTATCTAGTCTGCCCCCTACACGGATAATATTATCACAGTCTAAAAAGGGAGTCAAAGAAATTAACCTATTTTTAAGAGCCCTCTCAAAAAATTTGAATGCTCGAGTTTAGGTAAAAGACGGCAATCTTATGTATGTGTCCTATCCACACATGCACAATACAAACAGTGTAACGCGAGTGTCGAGCCGGTCTAAACAATCTTGAGCCGTTAAAATTATAATGCGGTATTTAGAGATTAATGAAAATTATTATTATATTATTTTATTTAGTCAGTCTAATAAAGTTTTCTAGACTGATAAAAAATTACAAATATATGCTATGTAAACTAACTATAAGTACAATAAAAATAAAAAACTCAAACAATTACATATTGGTGCCGATTCTGTTGTACACCGAATTAAACTATCTCTAAAATTCCTTACTTTTAGCTATGAGAATTGTTACGCTATTCTGCAAGAAATAATCTCTAAATTTAAAAATTATTTTGACACAACTAAAATCAAATTTGACAATCGCGATTCAACGTGGTATTTGTTTTTTCTTTTGGCTTCGCAACTTGGTACTTGTGTGCGTTACGCAATGAACTTGTTGAGAGACGAAGACGCGCGCAAAGCTGCCCTTGGACGTGTTTTATATGGAACTAGCTTTTGCCAGTGACTTCGTAGCGTAACGTAGCGTAAGCGAGCGCTAAGAAAGGAAGTAGAATTGCACGGACGAAGTCACGGCCTAAAGCTAGTAAACTACAAAACTTCTTTATAAACCACATTTTTTTTAAATCTATTACTGTATGCCAAAATTATCAGACTACTGGGCGAGCTTACGCGAGAGCAAGCCACATAGAATTGCCAGTGTGAAACACAGTTTTCTTTCAAGTCTATATCCACAAATTTTAATGTCTGCCCTTGTGATTCTAGTCATTGCAAAGTACTTTGAGAGGAAACTGTATTCGTTTGAATTCAAAGGGAAGATCATTCAGGATCAATACAAATTAGGTTAATATTTCTCACCTTAGTGTTTATTTTGGTTTTGCCATTTTATTAATTTAAAAAAAAATTGGTTTGGTTGTTTATTTTCATTGTTTTTTAAATATTTAAATTATAATTATTTTTGTTCAGGTGTAATTTTGTGCAATTTTTTGTATAAATCTTCTTGTCTATTTTGTTTTATGTTTTTGTGCAATTTTTGTGAAATAGTTGTTGTTTTCGTAATCAGCGACCCAATAAATAATAAAAACGATACCCATGTTGATTTTCAGAATTTGTCACCCCTTTTCTACCTTTTAGGGTTGAATTCTGAAAGACTCCTGTGAAGTTTCGAATAAAATGGTTTAACTGATCTTGTTTCCCCATACAAACTCTCAAACCCCTTTTTCACCCCCTTAGGGGTTGAGTTTTCAAAAACCCTAGGACACAAAATTGTTTATTTCTATTTGTTAACCTAAAAACAAAGTTTCAGGCTTGTAGCTCTAAAAATGACGGACTTCCATACAAAATTTTAAACCCTTTTTCACCCCCTTAGGGGGCGAATTTTCAAAAATCCTTTCTTAGCGGATGCTTACGTCATTACAACTATCTATATGCCAAATTTCAGCGAAATCCGTTCAGTAGTTTCGGCTGTGCGTTGATAGATGAGTCAGTCAGGTTTGCCTTTTATATATTTTTCATTTTTTGTTTGAATTCTATAAAAAAAAATATTACCCATGTGTTGAGATTTAGAAGTGTGGAGGTCTCAGGAAGGAGGTCGAAAATTTCATTATTTTTGCGATAGGACATGCCATTTTCGAGATATAAGCAAAAGAAAAAAAAAAATACAGTACTGTTTTTGCACGTGAGGCGAGGCGTTGGTGTGAACTGTGAACTTTTGTTCATGACCACTAGTTTTATTCCACACCTTTTTAATCGCGACTAAAAATAGTCAGATTTAGTTAAAATAAATTATTTTAGTCAAAATTTTTCTACAATCTATTATAATAATGCTTTACTTGATAATAAACGAAACTCTTATCTTATACAAAAAAATAAAATGCGAAGAGTAGCAAAATGTTGTAGTCGTAGTATATTTTTGCGTTCACGATACGAGTACCCGAAAACTGAGACGCGGGAAAAAGTGGCACAGGTCCTTCTTCGTTGGGCGCTTACGCCGTACTAAATGCTGCCCGCTTGTGCATCGTAATTTATTTTAATATAAAGTGATTTCAAAAACGATATTACGTCTTATTTAAATAAACGGATTTAAATAAAACTTGAGGATTCGATTTGTTACAGAGCATACTTTTTTTTTTTTTTTTTTTTTCCAGGATGGGAAATCATCAAATGACTTCTCCCGCTCTGGGCGGAGCGGGAGGGCGTGTCAGAATTTTACTGACTAAAACCCACCCGTGTTCCATCAGTTGCCCATGTGCCAGGGTCACGGTATCTCTTTCGAACAATCACGCGACCCCGGCAGGCATCGGTCCTAGTAGACCCCTACACTGCTGCTGACATCTCTTTGAGGCGCGCGTGGAACACTGCGCGCCGTCGACCCGAGCCTGGTCCTTACCGGGCGGCGAGCTACCCATTGCTCGCCACCCGCAAGCTCGCGCCTACGGTGGCCGGGAGTCCGCAATCGACTCCCGACGCCCGGGGCGTCTCCTCCTGCGGCGGCTAGGGGCGTGAGGGCGCAGAGACTGCCACTCCCTCACGCGCCCCGCCTCCTCCTTCGCGAGCATTACTGCTTCGCAGAAGGAGGTGACGGCTTCCCATTCCCTCTCGCTCCGTACCATGGCTCGCACCAGGGCCGGACGCGAGAGGTCGCCGCCGCCGATCGCCTCCACGAGGACACGGCGGTGCTCCGCCCAGGCAGGGCACACCTCCATTACAGAGCATACTTTACATTGACATGAATTTTTTAACGTAATTATGCTTTATTCTAACCAAAAAAACGTGATAAAATTGCGAATAAATCGTAAAAATTGCCATAAGACTTATTTTTTTTACTTATTAATGTTATTAAAAATCAATATTCTAGTACTAAATGTAACAATTAAATTATATGTCTGATGTTCTGTATATTTCTTATACTCAAATTTCTACATATTCATGATAGAAATAGGAGTCTGAATGCCTGCCCTGCGCTGATTTTTAAGAAAACTAGTTGTGGTAGATTAATTACTACAGCGTAAACAAATAAGTTTTTGTAAATGTTCTACTAAAAGTGACAAAACAAAAGATTGATCTATTTTTATATGTATTCGTCAATGCCAGAGTATTTATAATGATGAGATGAGACGTAAATAAGGCGACTAAAATCTTAGATATTCGCGCAAAAATGTAAAATGGCTCTTAAGTGATAACGACTTTCCGGATTTAAGGACAGCATACTCATCTGGGAACATTTCACGTTGAGCTACACGTATTATAAGAGTCGAGGCATTTTTAAGTTCATGAGCGGAAAGGGAATCTGTTAATTTAGAATTATTATTAACTAAGTTGTAAATAAATCTTAGAATGTAAGCTACGACGCGTTGTAAATAACTAAAGTTAGAATGTTTGTGAGTTAACTGTTGTATAATTGAACTACACATAAGGTTAGAACACTAAGTTAGAAATTACTTCAGGTAGATTTTGTTTCACGCATTTCTTGGGCTGCACTGGCCAAGCATTTTCATTATTTAATAAAAACCGAGGGCCTGACCACCAAAGAGTAGAATCGCTGATAAGATCAGCCTTCAGCCCACGAGAGACAAGATCGGCCGGATTGTCCTAGACGGCACGTATTTCCACTTGGTACCCGAGCTACTTTTTTGAATCTCGTTCACACGGTTCCTAATGAAAGGCTTTAATTGCTGGGCCGGTGCAGACAACCATCCCAGCACTATTGCGGAATCACACCAATAGTAAAATCGGTTGATTGGTAACGTGAGAGAATCTCTTACCTTTGTGCACAACCTGGAACCTAACAGAGCCCCACACAATTCTAGCCGTGGAGTAATAGTAGGCCTGACTGGTGCCACACGGCTTTTGGAAGTTAACAGGTGAACAGTGACTGTACCTGAACTGGTTACAGAACGAATGTATAGACATGCGCCATAAGCCCTTTCAAACGCAGCTGTAAATACCAGTGGCGCAGGTAACTAATAAGCCCATTCCTGTCGGCTTCCCTTACGAAATTATGACAGTTAGTAGTTCTCAGCATTGTTTAATAATCACACTGAATGTATTTAATCTTACACCATAAAATTAAAGTATTACAAAACCTCAACCTACATAAAAAAATATTTGTCTTTATATTCCAACGAAAGCAAAACATTTAAAGTGTGCGCGAATTCCGCGCGGCACCGCGCGTGAACATTTTTCTGTAGTATAACATGCTGACAATTCCGGCTTATGAAGTACAGACGCCACCAGGTCAAGCTACCCGAAACTGTCAATTTTTCCCAGTGAACCTTGAACCTAATGCTCTAGAAATAAAGTCGAAAATCTATCAAAGAAATCTGACAGATTGTAGTAACTTGATGTGTTGGCGTCTGTACATAAATTTTTATACAAAATCATCGCGTCATGACGTCACTTCAGGTCATGTGACACGTATTTTTTAGAGGCCTTGGCAAGCCGCAAGACTTCGGGTTATTCGAACGAACTGAGTAGCAATATCGTCCTTTCGTTGAATTTCGTAAGTGTTCGGGCCCTTCCCCCGCCCCCTCGGGCCCCCGCTCGACGCGACAGTACTTTTGTCATTTTAAATGTTTGTTTGACCATTGACGTAAATAGAATTATAACCTTAAAACAAACTTTTTATTTTGTTGATACTTGTGGTTAATTAGGATTTATTTCGTTGTATTCATATAAGTTACTAGCTTCTGCCCGCGACTTCGTCCGCGTTAAATTTCTTGTTCCCCTGACCCTTCCCGTCGCGTCGAATCGCTTACACGTGCGATTTTCCCCGTTTTTGCAACATTTTTCATTACTGCTCCGCTCTTCTTGATTGTAGCGTGATGTTATATAGCTTATAATCTTCCTCAATAAATAGGCTACTCAACACAAAAAGAATTTTTCAATTCGAACCAGTAATTCCTGAGATTAGCGCGTTTAAACAAACAAACAAACTCTTCAGCTTTATAATATTAGTATAGAAGTATAGATAAGAATTCTTCGCAAAATAGGCATAAAACAACAGCCCAAGAACCATCGTTGGACAGTAGCACCAGACACTACACCCGCCTACTCGGACGATTCTCTCTATTCCATGGATGATCAGGAACTTCACATCCATTTCCTCATGCCATTAAAGGTTTCATCGAAACAAAAGGAGTTAATTTAAGAGACAGTACAAAAATTATATCTATATTTTGCAAGAGTGACAACTCCATTTTATGTCCTTGCTATCACTGTCCATTCCAAGGTTGCCTGGAAGAGATCGCAGAAAGCGATAAGGCCGCCCATTGTATGTTATTAGTGTTTAATGTTTTTTTGATGTTATGTATTTTCTGGTGTACAATAAAGTATTTATAAATAAACGTAGAGACTGACGCAGAGAGTAGTACTAAGACTCGCACTGAGATTTTACTGAGACTATTACTTTCCGGGAGATAGTATTAATTTACTCGTTTAAAAAGGAACTGAACTGCGGTGACACTCGGTGCCAGTATTTATACCTGAACCTTGAATTTCCCGAACGTTCTAGTTCGCATGCTTCGAGAAGAATCGATTGATACCAAATCTTTGGACATTCAAACCAGAGGTGGCGACTCGATAGAATTTGCTGGCCAGATCTTGAAACTTTGATTAAAATTTGGCGCCAAGACTTTAATAATTCTCTAACAAAAATAGTACATTTTTTTTTGTTGTTTTTTATAGTAATAATATTGTAACATAATACGCAGTATAAATATAAAAATATCAGTCATAATCCATTAAAATAATACGGTTATATCGTGAACATAAATAAATATTACTTGAAATAAAGTAATAGAATTAATATTCTAAGAAACAGAAGACAGCGCCATCTATTGGGTGTATTTGCAACCTAGATGTCAAACAATATTGAAGAGTTTTATTGATGAATCAACGTACACCGCCATCTATGAGAACTTCATAAAACTCAACAGTAAATAAACACTTGCTTAAGAAACAATTAATTGATACATTTTATTCGTTTACATTCACGACATAAGCGAAAAATTGAGATGATAACTATCCTATCCAGTAAGTTAGACCAAAATACGGATACATGTGAAATTTGATTGAAATCGGTTCAGTAGTTTTGGAGTTTACTGGCAACATACATCGTGACACAAGATTTTTATATATATAAGATAAGATATATAATAATAAGATTAGTGTAGTACTAATGTAACAATTAGAATTTGATAATTGTGAGTTTGTTGTGAAATTGTGCGTTCGCAATTAGGAATTTGTGGTAAGTCTTTGATTATATACCTGTCTAGATGACTCATTGGCCGTACCGAACGGCTCAAATAAAGTCTACTAAATTTTGTAGACTCGCTTCTCACCGACGTCGGTGTCATTTGAATCATTTACGGGTAATGTGCTCACGAAAAATTATTAATTACGCTGATGTTTGCTGTCAAACTGTATCGCATTTATGTGGGAAAGCTATATAATATTACCATGATCAGATTTCATCGCTAAGTTTTGTTATTTAACCACATTTTCTTAAAGAAAACATGAATTTTCAATTCAATACTTCGTAGCTTACTTTGATTAGCCGGTGTTGCCAGTTTATTACCAGGGAGATTTGGGGAATATATGGGAAACATTACAAATACCATTACAACTTATGATTGTCTGCCGTGACCGAAATTCGATCAGGAGAATAATAAATTATTATTTAAAAACTGACGGTATTTATTTGATCTGAAAATGATAAATTACATACATAACGCACATCGGCAACGAAAGTGTCACAACGCAATAAATCTAGTTTTTGGGAAATCACGATTTACTTTTTTTTTTGAGCTTGTAATTCCATTTAAAAAAATCTGAGAGAGTATATCGGAGAACTTAAGATATATTTAAGAAGTCTATTTAATGCTCTATTATATTTTTATGGAAATTAAAATCTGAAGATATTATTTTCATTTTATATTATTTTTTTACTTTTAAATTTCTCTAATGTGTCACTTTTTTCGACAAAATTATCAAAGATTTCATGAAATGAAACACTTTTATTAGTTAACTAGCTTCTGCCCGCGACTTCGTCCGCGTCAAATTTTTGCTCCCCTGACCCTTCCCGCGTCGCATCGATTTGCCTGCTAGTTTTCGTCCACTTTTCGTTGCTGCTCGCTCTTTTTGAGTTATAGTGAGTCAACCTTAAGAGATAGCCATATGCTCTCGCGGACTTTTTTTTAGAACTTTTTAAAAGGAACAATTCCGTCATACATGATTTTTGCGTTACTTTAACCGTTTACGCAGCGCACGCAACGGAAATTCTCAAAAGGAATAAATTATCCCCGTTTTTGCAACATTTTTAATTACTGCTCCGCTCCTCTTAGTTGTAGCGTCATCACGCTACAACTAAGAGGAGCCTATTATTAGCCTATTTATCGAGGGAGGTTATAGGCTATATAACATCTTATAAAGCCTATAGCCTCCCTCGATAAATAGGCTACCCAACACAAAAATATTTTTTCAATTCGGACCAGTAGTTCCTGAGATTAGCGCGTTCAATCAAACAAACAAACAAACTCTTCAGCTTTATAATATTATAAAGTATAGATAATATTAATATTTATCTTTTTTTTTAAATTAATCAGGTAGGTAATATTAATATCTTTGTAGGCAGTTATTATTATTTACAATAGAAACAAATAAGGTATCAAAACAATCAAGAGTAAATAGTAAAGTATTAGAAAAAACACCGTTGGTGTAATAACAAAATTATAAAAATCAAACCGGAAACAAAAATGGAAATCACTAATTAAATTATTTCTATATAAAATAAAATAGTTGCTTTCTTATAATGAATAGGAACATAGAATCAACAGTCTTCAAATAAGCAAATTTTCAAAAATATTAATTGTTATTAAGAGATCTGTAAAACGACGCATAGAATTGAGGTATGTGGTTACTTTCAACCAAACTTATTAGGTCATTTATTTTGTTTGGTTTTATTTTAGGTTTTGTTCTGTAGGCTGGTTTCAAATTTATCTCGCCCAAATTTTTTTTCGAGATAACTCAGCTGTCAAGAACTTTGTTTGATTAAACGATGTTTTATAAAATATTGTTGTCGGTGCGTCTTTCATTATCTTCAATATTTTCACGTCTAATATTTTAAAGGATTGTGTATGGATGCCCATGTCCTGTGCTAAAGTTTTAAACGACAGAAAATCGCAGGAACTCATTTCAGTCAAGTTGTACGGTCTCCCTTTTTTCTTCGCTGACTTGATCACTTCAACGTACTGGCTTGGCACGTAAATAGGCCCAGATTTTAACCTTCTCTGTATCTGTTTTTCAATTGTAGATTGGACAGCATCACCTTCATTTTGGGTATGTCCAGTTATCAAAAATTTATGAGATATACTTTTAATTTTTGAATACTTACGTAGGCAAAATGAATATAACGATAAAATAAATCTATTTTTATTTTAGCCACAGCAGTTATCCGAATAAAAGGTGAAATCAAGACCTGGGCCTTCATAAGACTGCATTTTGCTTTGAATGTAATTGAATACACACGAGCCAATTTCATTAGCCCCACGATTAGCTTCCCCTTTATGCCAAAAATAACATTCGTTCCTATCGATGCTTAATTTTGAAATCGTTAAATTAAAATTATTTAATTTTGACTTATAATGAAATACTGAGGTGTTTCCACGAGGTAGCTGCAAGACAGCTTGTAAGTCATAAACCGCCACTACATTATCTGGACTGATATTTCCTTTATCACGCTCTTTTTCTCTTCTTGATTCTTCTTTTTCTTCCAAATGTTTTAAATATTTCAGTTTTAAGTTTTCTTTTGCACTACCTTCGGCATTTTCATAACTTGCACAAAGTTCACAGCGGTCTTTCTTTGGCGTAAAAAAACTTATGTTAAAGTTTTTATTAAAGATTCTTGAAAACATTAGCGTAAGGTTGCTGTTTTGATTCACAATCCTTTTTGTAGTCTCTATATAAATCTGCCATTGTCTTACCACCTTCTATGAATTCTCGTGTTGAATTTTTCCTAATGTAATGGCTCTCCACCCTTGGTATTGAGCATCATCAATCATCTACTGTGTGGTGACGACCGTGTTTACCTCTTAGATCTTGCTGTAAAAAACCATCTTCACTTTTTTTTATAACAGTACTCAAAAAAATAAAAAAACAAATAAAAGTAAAAATAGTAATGTATTTTTAAAAAAGAGTTTACAGACTCGAACTGTTTCTTGATTGAATGTTAAGTAAAAAGCGTGATTGAGTCGTCTTGGTTTTTCTTTAGCAGTAAATCTAACTTTAGGGATGATAGGTTTAATAGATTTATGAATAAAATTCCGTTGTAAGTTAATGTCGCCCAGTTTCCAGTAACTATGAAATTTATTTTCTCTCTGGCTTTCATTAATCTTTTCGGTGCAATTTAATGTACATTTTTCATTGCATGGAGGTAACATTGACCTAACAGGTATTGTTTTTCTTTCTTTGGTTCTTGAAATATACGCCTCACCTAAATTCCTAGCTTTTTTAGTTTTATTACTCAACCACTCTTCTCTTCGACATAAACGCTTTTTCCTTTTTTTTACTGTATTTGTTTCGTTATTAATTAAGCTACTGATTGGATTAGATGGATTAGACTGATGATTGGATTCTGTTCCCCTTTCGCCTTGAAGAGAAACTGCGATCGGCGAGGATGAGAAATTGGCCGTTGAGCTTGATGGTAATATAGCGGAGTTTGAACGCGAAGTAGTGGAGCTTGAGCCAGAAGATGAATTAGAGCTTGAGGATGAATTAGGGCTAGAAGATGAGTCCGAAGAAGACGCATCGGAGTAATAATTAGTATCCAGTCGTGTTAGATTTTGAATTGGATCAGAATTAGGAATATTTTCAGAATTTAAATTAGGTAAAGTAATATCGAAATTCAAATCGGGATAATTTTGATGCACTTCCTGCTGTAGTATACTTCTAGATTCAGATAGTAAGTTATCAGTTAATTCTTCATCCTGACTATTACAAAAAAAAATCCTTCTGAGCATACCACAACCAATAACAAAATCGGGATCTTTGACGCTATCATCACTATCCTCGATGAAATCATCTTCATTTGAAGGAGTTGTAGCTTCTTCTGGCATTGTATGTGTGCCTGAAATTAAAACATGTAAGTATTAGTTTCATTAGAATTCTTAATAGTTTTACATAATCATAATAAAAATAACAAAAGTAAAATAAACAATTTATACTTACACACACCATCCTCATTAATTGAGTATTCGTCTTCGAGTACTGTGTCATTTAAATTATAATTTTGTAAAGTAGATTGTTTAAAACTTGTAGATGTAGGTGCTGAAAATTGATGTAAAGAGATCATTAATTAAGTAAAACTTTGTAAGTACGTAGGTATTTTTAAAAAAATACTGTCACTTACCATCGTCAATATCAGAAAGTGTGTTGGTATTGTTGATATTTTCTTTAAAAGTTTCAGATTCATCCAAGCCAACGGCTACTTCTGGAGTGCCATCGCGTAAAACTAAATCAATCATCAACTCCGCTCTTTTTGAATCCCGCCTCATTTTGTTCTATTAAAGTAAAAACGCATAGTTGTAACAGTTGCAATGCGTGCTAAGATAATTATAAACACTATATTATTATAAAGCAGAATTAGAGACACAATATTAAATATTACCCAATTAAATGCTTGTCTTATTCGGTAATGCAGTTATATCACATGTTATAACACTTCTACCCATATAATAAATCGGTATCAACTAACGCTAAAGCAAGAACAGTGTCATTTCTCATGATGTGACTGATCTATTTTCTAGTTTTATAATAGTTATGAGAATAACTCAACAATATAGTCATTTCACATGATGTGACAGTTCTATTCTCTAATTTGAAAATACTTAGTGATAATAATTCAAAAATATGGTCACTTCTGTCTACTACTTGTGTGTGACTGTCTTTTTACCGAAATTAAGCAATTATATGAAAATTACTTACCGTAATAGGGTTGTTACACAGGTTATGACAGTACTACATACACTAGATGCACGTCCGTTCTGTATCAACTGTGATGTGACACTGTTTACCAGTGCCGGATTAAGCCAGCGCGGGGCCCATAGCAAAATTGTGATGGGGGCCCCTTTTTCTGTGGATGGGAAATCATCAAATGGCGTGTTAGACTTTTTCTGTGTACAACCCACCCGTGTTCCTTCAGTTGCCCATATGCCAGGCCCACGGTAGCTCTTTCGAACAGATCTCGCGACCCTGGCAGGATGGGGGCCCCTTGAGTTACATTACCTATTAAAAAGGATATAAATAAAACAAAATATTTAGAAAAACGCTTTTCGTGATTTAATGTAAGCAACTTTCGAAATACCACTCGCCAAATCAATATTTCTGAGTAAATCATTTTCTATGCTCTTTATAGTGAGGTCATTCAAACGTTCTTGTCCCTTTGTGTTGTTTAACACATTTTTAATTCGTTTTAATGTTGAAAAAGAACGTTCTCCGCTGCAGTTTGTGATCATCAAACTCAAGTAAATGCGAAACATTATTTGTACATTTGGAAAACACGATTCTTTTACTGACTAAAACTCATCCGTGTTCCTTCAGTTGCCCATATGCCAGGGCCATGTGTACCTCTTTCGAACTAATCTCGCGACCCTGGCAGGCATCGGTCGTAGCAGACCCCTTCAGTTTGCTGACATCTCTTTGAGGCGCGCGTGGAACACTACCCGCCGTCGACACGGGCCTGGTCCTTTCCGCAAGGCCGCGCCTGCGGTGGCCGGGACTCCGCAATCGACTCCCGACGCCCGGGGCTTCTCCTCCTGCGGCAACTAGAGGAGTGCGGGCACATAGCTTGCCTCCGCCGTATGCTCCACCGTGTGGTGTGCCCTGCTTGGGCGGAGCACCACCGTGTCCTCGTGGAGGTGATCGGCGGCGGCGATCTCTCGCGTACGGAGCAAGAGGGCATGGGAAGTCGTCACCTCCTTCTGCAAAGCAGTAATGCTCGTGAAGGAGAAGGCGGGGCGCGTGAGGACGTGGCAGTCACTGCACCCTCACGTCCCTAGCCGACGCCCCGGGCGTCGGGAGTCGATTACAGACTCCCGGCCACCGTAGGCGCGGGCTTGCGGGCGGCGAGCAACTCGCCGCCCGGTAAGCCACCAGGCCCATGTCGACGACGCGTAGTGTTCTACGCGCGCCTCAAAGAGATGTAAGCAGTACTAAAGGGGTCTGCTAGGACCGATGCCTTTTTTTTTTTTTTTTTAAGATGGGAAATCATCAAATGACTTCTCCCGCTCTGGGCGGAGCGGGAGGGCGTGTCAGACTTTTACTAACTAAAACCCACTCGTGTTCGTTCAGTTGCCCATGTGCCAGGGCCATGGTATCTCTTTCGAACAAATCTCACGACCCTGGCAGGCATCGGTCCTAGTAGACCCCTACACTGCTGCTGACATCTCTTTGAGGTGCACGTGGAACACTGCGCGCCGTCGACCCGAGCTTGGTCCTTACCGGGCGGCGAGCTACCCATTGCTCGGGTTTTGTCAGTAAAAGTCTGACACGCCCTCCCGCTCCACCCAAGAGCGGGTGACGTCATATGATGATTTCCCACCCACAAACAAAAAAAAAAGCAGGGCACACCTCCACCGTATGCTCCACCGTGACCTCCAGACGGTCGTCGCAATGAAAACCCCGGGCGTTTCCTCCCGCTTTATCCTGAACAGGAACTCCCTAAAGTACCCATGCCCGGTGAGCACCTGTGTTAGGCGGAAGGTGAGGACGCCGTGGTGCGTCTCAATCCACTCCTCAGAGGGGACTTTTGATTACTTAGGTTGCTCCTAAACTTTTGCAAAATGACATATCGCTGTGTACTTTACCCCAGCATGAAAGTGTCTCCTAGAGTTATATGAGTAGAACGTATAATTGGTGCCTTATCTGCTGTAAATGTGCCCCCACATAAAAAATGTGTGCCCCCTGTCGTTTTGGAAAAAAACGGAAAAAACGATTCTTGTTGGGGTAACGTTTTTCTAGCAGGAACATTTTAAACGAATGATCGGGGAGAGAAAAATTGTGCATGGCCAGAGAGCTTATATGTGTGCCAAAATGTGCCCCCAAAAATAAAATAGATGACGACTCTTTGCGTGTGGCGGTGGCTCTCCGCCTGGGCTGCAAGGTGTGTGAACCCCACAGGTGCACCTGCGGTTCCATGGTAGAGGCCAATGGCCACCATGCTATGTCTTGTCGTCGTTGCTCGGGGAGGTTCCCGCGTCACCATGCGCTAAATGATATTGTGCGGAGGGCTTTTGGGTCGGCTGACATCCCCTGCGTGCGGGAGCCTCCGGGTCTGTGCAGGACTGAAGGCAAGAGGCCGGACGGGTTTACCCTGGTGCCTTGGAAGAACGGTGAGTGCCTAATCTGGGACGCAACTTGTATCAGCACTGTTGCCGCCAGCCACCTTGGTCGCACCGTCCTCTCGCCGTCAGCTGCAGCGGATGACGCCGCTGAGAAGAAGAGGCTGAAGTTCGCACCGTTGGTGGATCGCTATTATTTTGTGCCCATTGCTGTGGAAAGCATGGGTGCCTGGGGCACTGGGGTCAAGGAGCTCATTAGTGAGATAGGGCACAAGCTGCGTGACAAAATGGGTGACTCCCGCTCCGGTTCGTTCTTGGTGCAAAGGTTAGCCATTGCCATCCAACGTGGCAACGCAGCAAGTGTTTTGGGCACCTTTGCGCCGGCAACAGTTAGGGGCTGGTTATTTGACGTGTAGTGTACGCTATTTTGACTTATTTAGTATGTGTTTGGATTATCCTTTTTGTGTTTATATATAATTTATTGTAATTCCTTCAGTTATAAGAAGAAATTATATTTTATGTAGTTATAAATAAATTTCAGGACTGACCATTGCACTTGACACCAATTTAGATCTCACTTCTTTTGTCGTTGAAGTCAACAACCAAGGCATAATATCAGAATACTGAACTTGGCTCTCATTTCACATTTATGTTTTTGATGGGTTACTGTATTGAGGTAGGTACATTAACATACTACTAGGAGTACGAAAAATTACAACAAATTTATTTGTCTAGTAAATCCCATCGCAGTGAAACGCAGTCAATATGTCGCTGTCGCGTCACTCGGTCGCTAATCATGTGACATGTTACTCAGCTTGAAAACATTTTTTTAAGTAAATATTGCAGCTAGTTAGGTATGTAGTACCTACTTGACACTTATTGTTCATTTCATAATACGGCGGGATGAAAGACAAGCCAACACGCGCCCGTGAAATTCTTTGCCATAATATAGCGTTTTCTTTTTTTTTTTTTGGATGGGAAATCATCAAATGACTTCTCCCGCTCTGGGCGGAACGGGAGGGCGTGTCAAACTTTTACTGACTAAAACCCACCCCTGTTCCTTCAGTTGCCCATGTGCCAGGGTCACGGTATCTCTTTCGAACAATCTCGCGACCCTGGCAGCCATAATATAGCGTTTCATTGCGATGCGATGTGATTTAGAAGGCAAATAATTAATTATAGTAGCAGTTTTCTCGAGCTCCTCTTCCAATAAACAGTAAAAGTAATAATCAACCTGGGAATGATTATTTGGAAACAATCTGACGCCTATACAATGTAATGAGTAAATTTTTATGACTTTGTACTCATATGTCGATGTTTACCTTCAAATATCTCGGTAATGTGTCACTTTGAGGTACCTTGTAACTAACATTTTTAGTTCGTTTTGTGTGCATACATAGAGGAGAGTAAGTAAATGTGGGCTAGTGCTTTAATATGGGCTAGTAACAATTCTCGAAAACCTGCAATCGAAAAACGCAACAAACGACGATCGTATATCGCAGTCATTCCCTCTAACATCGTAATCACTCATTCTCGTCAGTCGCGCGCAAGCTGTCACCAGTGTCAGCCATACTTGTGTTGCTGCTGTCGAAAAATTTTCCGCGGTACGTATCAATGTGTTATTTAATTAATGAAAATTAGGTCTAAATACTGTAACTATGTGTTTTTTTTTGAAGAATATAAGTTTAATCTTATGATTTTCGGTCGATTTATTGCTTGCTATTAGTGATGGGCAGTGGATAAATACTCGGAGGATAAATACTCGAGTTTTTATCCGAAACGGATAAATACTCGTTTTTACTCATTTTTATCGGATAAATACTCAAAATGATGGATAAATATCTTTTTTGCGCATCGGATGATTATTTTAAAATGTTAATGACTTTTATTGTTATTTAGGCTTTTCAAAATACTACGTTATTACATTATTTAGTTCTAATGTCAATTGCCAGGGCTGTAATTGTGTCAGAAGTCCAAACGTCTCTAATAGAGCATGCTCTTTAGATACAAATTTAGAATCTTTCTTTGTTGAGAGTGTAGAGAATAGCCACATAATTGATTATCTCTGTGAAGAGCTTCTAAAAGTCAAGAAAAATGCGACGAAGACAAGTTTGTTGTTGTTGTTGTTTGCCAACGCTATAAACATGCAAAGGGCTTTTTGGTTAAAGGTGTCGAGCCCTTAAACTGCGCAGCACACACTAGTAATTTACTGGCTCATGGTGCACTGAAATACGGTAGTTTCAAAAATTTATGCTAAAATATGATAAAATCTTTAATAAAAAACAATTGGTTGTCTGTAAAGTCGGTATACGGACGATAATTTTACGTGATAATGACTAAGTCTCTTTTACTCGGATGTATTGGCCGATGGAGTGGAAAAGAGATAGATTTCACAAGTCGAACGCTAAGGCCGATCGTGCCTCTCTATCGCTTGTTTCGCGCTCTCGCTTACACGCTCGGTTCAGGCGAAACGTGTCAATGCGTCATGCTTTTCCGTGCGTTCAGCCAGCGTTCATCGATTTATAAATCGATGTAGCTCGATTTTTTGACTGTCTTATAAGACAGTCAAAAAATCATAAGAACTAAACCCAAAAACCACGATCGAAGCTACAACAAATCGTAAAACAAAAGGTAACGGGAGAAAAGTTAAACCTGCCATGCTACACAAAATAGGGCAGCTATCTACGATCACTAAGGAGTATGAAAAATAGAAAAGCCGCTCTCTCAGCGTACGCAAAAGAAAAATATATCGTCAAGGCAAATGCTACAAGCAGCTTTGCTTGACGATAACTTTTGGGATTAGGTATATGAATGCATATCTGTTTTTGAACCCATAACAGAACCTGTCTTTCAACAAGAGTCCAACAAATGCAATGCACTTCTAGTGTTTATAATATTTAAGGATATGAAATCAACACAAAATGGGTTATATTTACAGACAGATACTGATAATGAGTCATTGGATTTGAGAAAATCTGAAAGCAGGTTTCAGTAAATTTTACCACTGTGTAGATCGCCTGGAAGATACGGTGGAGCATAGAGTGGAGGTTTGCCCTGCTTGGGCGGAGCAACGCCGTATCCTCGTAGAGGCGATTGGCGGCGGCGATCTCTCACGTCCGGCCCTGGTGCAGGCCATGGTATGGAGCGAGAGGGCATAAGAAGCTGTCACCTCCTTCTGCGAAGAAGTAAGGCTCGCGAAGGAGGAGGTGGAGCGCGTTAGGGAGAGTCAGTCTGTGCGCCCTCATGTCCCTAGCCACCGTAGGAGGAGACGCCCCGGGGGGCGTCGGGAGTTCATTGTGGATTCTTGGCCACGGTGGCCACGGGCTTGCGGGCGGTGAACCACCCATTGCTCGCCACGGTAAAGAACAGGCCCGTGTCGACGGCGCATCGTGTTCCACGCGCGCCTCAAAGTGATGTCATTACATATTGAAGGGGTCCGCGAGGACCGATGCCTGCCAGGGTTGCGGATCTCTTTAAAAGAGGTACCCTGGCACAAGCAACTAAAAGGAACACAGGTGGGTTTTAGTCAGTAAAAGTCTGACATGCCTTTCATATTGGCGATAGCAGTGGTGGCCCGGTGGTATCAGCCCCGACTTACAACTTGTAGGACGTGGGTTCACACTCAGGCAGGCGCTTTACTTGTGGTAAATAATTACTTCGCCACTGGTCACAAAACTGCATATTGCTCGCTGAATCCATATCCTACAATGTCGACAACCTCGCGAACCAAGTCATTTGATTTGTTTATCTTTCTCAACATTCACGAGGTAGTTTTTTTTATTTTTACAATGATTTAAGCGTTACTTAAATAGTTTCTACCTACCCCCATGGGAGAAAGGCATGAGTTCATGTATGTATGTGAAAAACCAATGTACAAATGTATAATTTTATCTAACTTTGACAGTGATTGACTAACTGTATTCATAATTGAATGAAATCATTGTCAATATCGGCGTTTTGTAATTGTTAAAATGATTAATAAGCTACGATACCAACCTGCATTGTCTATTTTATATTAATTTTAATCCTTTTGTTAGTAAAATGACAAAACTTACGTTACGAAAACATAAAATAGTATTTATCCGCTGTTTTGGATAAATACTCAGTAAAAACGGATATTTATCGAGTATTTATCCATTTTGAGTATTTATCCGGATAAAATCCCAACACTACTTGCTATATGTGATTTGTAAAGTACACGATCAAGTTGATTTTAGTAAAAAATTTCGAATATGGGCTATGACTATGGTCCTGAATATGGGGTAGCCCATATTTAGGTATTAGTATTATAGGTGGTTAGTTATGTGGTTCTAAAGGTACTTACTTAATTTTTTTTTTCGGAATGGCGCCAACACAATCAAAAGAACCAAGGAAAACTTGGGATAAAGAACAAATTATTAAAGCCATAAAAATGGTTCGCGAGAAGAAAATGGGCACTTTAAAAGCAGCAAAATTTTTTAAAGTACCAAGAACGACATTGCAACGTTGAAGCCTGAAAACAGAACTTAGTCCTGAAGAAGCGGCTGCCACGACATTAGGTAGAAACAACAACACAATTAGAAAACGTGTGAGCTCTGGGCACATAATAACTGTGCTGGGCCAGAGTTTGACACCTGGATATGTGATTTTTGTAAGTAAATTGTGTGATTTCTTCCATCTACCAAAGTAATTTGATCTCTTATAAGATAAATATTTATAATTGTTATTTTCGTATTATAAGTTTCAATTTGTAGCCCATATTTGATTACCTGTTCCATATTTAGCGTCTATTATGATATTTTGTTTAATGCTCAATTTAATAATATATAATAATATTAAGAACATAAAATTTTTACTTAGCTCTTTAAGAATGTATCCGTGATTATTTTAACCTCTATAAATGGTAATTTTTTTTAATATTAGGTTGGTGCATAAGTTCTGGGACACTCAAACACATTTACTAAAAATAAATTTATTTATTATTAAAGAAATATTAACCCACAATATAATGACCGTCATGTTCAACGACATGTAAATATCTCTTTGGCAAAGACATTATGCCGTGTTCCCAAAAAGCAGGAGGCTGGTGGTCAAAAAACTCGGCGATGTCGTCTTGGAGTTGTTCATAGTTTTCAAACTTTTTCTTAGATGTAACTTTAGAGCCCGAAACAGACAATAGTCTGACGGCACAATATCAGCACTGTATGGTGGGTGAGGTACCACTGCCCAGTTCAGCTTTTCCAGAATGTGGTGGATGGACTTCGCAATATGTGGTCGAGCGTTGTCCTGAAGAAGTGATACAGACAACCTTTTTGGACGCTTCGTCGCTATTTCTGAGGCTGAATTTTGCAGTTGCTCTCTATAAATAGTAGCGTTAATAATCTGCTTCTCATCCATTAGTTCCCAATAGAGAATGCCCTGCCAATCCCAGAAAACTTATAGCATTATCTTTTGTCCATGAAGATCTGGCTTTGGTTCCGTTGGCACCCTTTCTCCGCGTGGAAGCCAATAGGCCTGCCGCGTTTTGTTGATGTAGTGAATCCAGGATTCGTCGACAGTGACAATGGACCTGAGAAAGTCTTGTCTGTGTGGTTGCAGGAGGAGACTTTCACAGATGGTCACGCGTGCTGCGCGCTCGCTGTCTGTCAGAGCGTGGGGTGTCAACCTACTCATTATTTTGTGGTACTCCATTGCATGCAGGTGCCAAATTATAGTGGAATGGTCGTACCCAAGTTCCTTCTCCAAGTCCCTGATAGTCGCATCCGGATGTCTTTCCAAATGTGAGCGTAAAAAGTCTTCGTCGAAGACAACTGGCCGACCGGAGCGAGGTTTGTCTTCAAACTCGTATCCCCCTTATCGAAAGGCTTAAACCAATAACTCACTGTGGAATGAGCAATAGTGCCTTGTTCAAACGCAGTGTTAATTTTCTCGGCCGTTTGCCTTGCACTCGTTCCTAGATTATGCTCGTAAAGCATGATCGCTCGTAGTTGACGCGGTTCCATTTTGAACTAAACTGAACACCTCGGAACGCGCGCGCCCTTTTATACCCCTTGGCGTAAAGCTCCTAGAACATTCTGTAAAATGATAGATTATTCTAGCGTGTAAGTTAATAAAAACCTAAATGGTAGCCCATATTTGGTTACTCTCCTCTACCAATTTCATCGTGCACCGCGATTTCGAAAAAAAAAAAACAAAATGGCGGCGGGTCGACATGCCAGATCGGTTCTAAACCCTTTGGTAGTATTTATCCAATTTGGTAGGCAAAAAGAATATATGTGTAAATAGGTACAACATGTACAATATTATTCTGCTAGAGTGGGTTGATTTTATTGGAATTTAACATATTTAAAAAGTAGAAAATAATGGAGAAAAGCGTGGGGTGCTTGATTTCAATTCAATAGTACCTGTTTGAGCAAATAGCTCCTAATTGTTCCTATAGATGGCGTTGCTCATGGATCGTGAATCTCGGTGTTAAGATTCTCCGCCGTTTAATTGGGTCAACGAAGTTTTTTATGCTAATTTCATCTCAATACACATGTTATAAGTATACCTAATAGTCTTACTATATATTCATCCTAGTTGCGATTATGAGTGCTGCAGTAGTAGTAGTATCTGTGTTCAGTGGTGTGCTAAGTGAAGTGAACGGGTTCAACATTTGGTCCTTCGAGCCGGATTAACTTGTCCGAGAGTTTTTGAACTACGTCTTGGCTGGGCAAGTGGATCACTTGCGCAAACCAGCCAATAGAGGAGCAGCAGCAACTCAGAAAGCAGCAGTAGCGGTGTAGGCAGCGGACTACTGCAGACGGTGCCGGGTGACGACATCGTCAGGAATCGTAACTGGCGTGACCGGGACGTGTGACGTGCCAGGACGCATTGTCATTCATCATTCAGTGGACAATTCATCATCAGGTGGTATCAATGAAGAGGAACAACTGTGAGTGAACTTTTATTACTAAGTGAAAGACAAGTGCTAGTTAACTAAATCAGTCGCAAAATATTTAAAATTGATATTAATTTGAACCTTATTATATTGAAGATCTGAACTTTAAAAAATGTATTATTAACTTTGGAACATTTGCCGTGTTTAGACATAGTTTAATTTTTAAGAAATTGGTTGAGACGGGGAATCTATGCCCAAATTTGTAAAATGTTATGTGTGCTTTAAAAGCCTGTAATTTTTTAAGAAATAGTTTGTTGATACTTGCAAATTATAGTGGGTATCATTAACTTAGAATAGTCACCTCAAATCTTGTTCAAAACAACAGTTTATTATATTATTAACATTTTGGTTTATTTCCACGTCTTATTTAATTAAAAGTTTGCAAATTTATTTACTTTGTTTTGGGTTTAACAAATAATAAATATTTATGGGTATTTGGAAAAACATAAAAATGGAGTCTTTCGTTAATAAGTAAGAAGTCATTTGTAATAGAATCAATAAGGCTTACACAAACTTTAAGAAATCGCCTAAAGAAAGAATAACTCGTCCTTATGTCAAAGTTAGGTTAGAAAGTGTAGAAAAATTATGGGATCAATTAGTAGATAGCCACAATAAATTATACGAGGAATATGATCCCGATGAATTGAAACAAAGTTCATATGTTAAAAAAGATATGTACGACATCACTCAAGAAGTGTATGTTCAATATAAAACTGAAATAGAAACTATTTTAGAATCATATGAGGAAAGTATTATAGAAAATCCAAAAGATGTAAAAAGTAATTTAAAACAATGTCAAGTAAAACTGCCAAAAATTGTAATTCCAGTATTTTCTGGAAAGTACACAGACTGGGTCACCTTTCGAGATTTGTACATATCACTTATTCATAACAACAAATCATTGGATAATGTGCAACGAATGCAATATCTAAAAGGGTACTTGTCTGGGGAAGCGGAGCAGCTTCTAAGGCAAATACCCATATCAGAAACAAACTATGATAGATGTTGGGAACAACTAAACGCGCGGTATAATAATAAAAGATATTTATCACATTTTATCTTAAAAAGGTTACTCAGTCAAAAGAATTTAAGCAATGAATCCGCTGTGGGTCTCAAGGAATTAATGGATAATACTAATAATTGTTTACATGCATTAACTAACCTTGGTATCAATACTGCTAACTGGGACCTCATAGTGATTCATATAACTACTTTAAAGTTGGATCTTGAATCCCGAAGACAGTGGGAATTAAACGTTACGAGCGACACTTCTTCTGATGGTTTACCAACTTATGAACAATTTAACAAGTTTCTAACCAGTCGTTATAGAGCACTTGAATTTTTGGATACGGGATCCAACACAGGAAGAGCAAAACAAATAGAGAAACCTAAAGCTTTCCATACGTCTACTATGCAATGTAAATTCTGTAAAGAAAGTCATAAAATAATAAGTTGTAAAAATTTTATAAAAACTGATGTAAATGCCAGACGGGAGTTTGTAACACAAAATGGTTTATGTTTTAACTGCCTAGGGTGCAACCATTCGGCCAAACAATGTTTGAGTTCAGCCTTATGCCGTATTTGCAAACGTAAACATCATTCTTTACTCCATTCCGCTGGTCAGGTAAATAGCGATGCAGAAAATACAAAAAGTTGTAACGTACCTCGGACCGATGATGGAGATATATATCTGGTGAACAAAAGGCTATACCATCCAAACCGTTAAACTCTGACACAGTGTCCACATTTTTCTCGTCAAATAAAATTAAAACGCAACATCAGGTGTTGCTAGCCACGGCTGGTAAACGCTACAGCCAGGAATGGAATGAGTCACACTATCAGGGCGTTGCTTGATCAAGGGTCTCAAGCTTCCTTCGTGACAGAAGCAACTGTTCAGTACTTGGGTCTTAAAAAGATGCCAATAAGGGAACACATTTCAGGGCTGGAAGGGAATACTCATGTTATTTCAAAGTTCATGGTAGAAATAATGCTTACCTCGATTCATGATCCAAGCGTCAAAGTCGCAGTTGCCGCTTATGTATTGAAAACAATAACCGGGTTTCTTCCTTGCAAGAAAATCATATCAATGGATTGGGTATGCGACTTACCTTTAGCGGATCCACAATATAACACACCAAACAAAATCGATATTTTGCTTGGTGCCAAGGTTTATGGTCAAGGAATTCTAGAAGGAATGAAAAAGAGACCTCAGGGAGCTTTAGTAGCGCAAGCTACTTCATTTGAGTGGATTCTTTCGGGTGTGGTAGAAAAATCACATCAACCTCATGAGAATGAAGTAGTTATGCATTCCTATGTGCAGGAAAATGACTTATTAAAAAAGTTTTGGGAATTGGAGACGGACACAGTAATCAACAAAAATATCTTAACTGAGGAAGAAAAACAGTGTGAACGTTTCTTTGCTGAAACAACAAAAAGAGATAAAGATGGGTGGTATATCGTACGGTTGCCGTTTAAAACCACAGATCCAGAATGAAGAATAAATAATTCAAAAAATACAGCTGAAAAGAGACTTTCGTTATTAGTTACAAAATTGGGTAAAAATGAAAACATGAAAGTAAAATATCAAAATGTGTTAGATGAATACTTACTGCTGGAACATATGGAGAAGATTCCTGAAACAGAGATAAATAACTCGAATGGAATTTACTTACCTCATTTTGCGGATGTTAGAGAGGATAAAGATACCACGCAAGTGAGGATTGTGTTTGATGCATCCTGTAAAGGTGAAAACGGTGTTTCATTGAATGATCTTTTAATGATAGGCCCTACCTTACAGCCAACTTTAAGGCATATTTTGATGAAATGGAGATTGTATCCAATTTGTTTATCTGCGGAAATTGTCAAAATGTACCGGCAAATCAAAGTTGATGAACAAGACGTTGACTTTCAAAGGATTTTGTGGAAAGAAAGTCCTAATCATCAAACTAACGAATATCGTTTATTAAGGGTAACTTTTGGTTCGGCATGTGCCCCGTATCTTGCAGTTAAAGTTCTTCAGCAAGTGGCCGCAGACGAGAAGCATAACTACCCTATAGCTGCTAATAAAGTAAAGGAAGACTTCTACATGGATGACCTGCTAACGGGCGTCGAAACAGTGGAAGAAGGTGTCAATTTGTATCATGAATTTAACAAGTTAGCAGAAACAGGAGGGTTTTTTTTTTTTTTTTTCAGGATGGGAAATCATCAAATGACTTCTCCCGCTCTGGGCGGAGCGGGAGGGCGTGTCAGACTTTTACTGACTAAAACCCACCCGTGTTCCATCAGTTGCCCATGTGCCAGGGTCACGGTATCTCTTTCGAACAATCACGCGACCCCGGCAGGCATCGGTCCTAGTAGACCCCTACACTGCTGCTGACATCTCTTTGAGGCGCGCGTGGAACACTGCGCGCCGTCGACCTGAGCCTGGTCCTTACCGGGCGGCGAGCCACCCATTGCTCGCCACCCGCAAGCTCGCGCCTACGGTGGCCGGGAAACAGGAGGGTTTACGTTACAAAAGTGGTCAAGCAATAATGGGGACTTATTAAAAAGTATAAGCAAAAACGATGAAGAAAATAAAGAAGAAGGAAGAAACCTTAAAATCGACGAAGTTATGAAGTTACTTGGACTTACCTGGGATCGAACGATTGATGCGTTTTGTTACACGGTGACACTTCCGCCGACGAAGGAACCTGTAACAAAAAGAATAATTATATCAGACATATCACGTTTGTTTGATCCACTCGTATGGGTTTCACCAAGTGTCATACTGGCAAAAATAATAATTCAAAAGCTATGGCTATCAGGCTTAGGCTGGGATGATGAAGTTCCAAGCAATATATTAAAAGAGTGGCGTACTTACCGGGATGACTTGTGTCAATTATCACAATTACAAATTCCTCGCTGGATTAACACCAAACGCAACGGTGCACTCGTTGAAATTCATGGATTTTGCGATGCGTCAAAGGCAGCTTACGCCGCGGTTATCTATATCCGGGTTATAGATGTTTCGGGTCAGGTCTCTGTGAATTTGGTGACATCAAAGACGAAAGTAGCACCGATCAAGCAAATATCGATTCCCAGGCTGGAGCTCTGTGTGTGCGGTTCTTCTCAGTAGATTGTTGGTTGAGGTAGCTCAGATATTGGATATTCGGAAGGAGAACAGTCATGCTTGGACGGATTCTACTGTCGCGTTGGCCTGGCTCAATAGCCACCCAAATAGGTGGCAAACCTTTGTAGCCAACAGGGTATCGGAGATCTTAACAACTTTAGATGCACAAAAATGGTCTCATATTCGGTCGGGCGTAAATCCAGCGGATTATGCTTCTAGGGGTCTCAACCTTCAGAGCTCAAGAAACAAACGTCTTGGTTTGAAGGGCCAGCGTTTTTATCTTCAACGGATATAGTTTATGACAAACCTAAAGATATGGAGACCAATTTAGAAATGATCAAAGTACATTTCTCGAGCACGGAAAGTAATTTATGGGACCGGTTTTCAAACTTAAACAGATTAACGAGAGTGGTTGCTTATTGCCGACGCATGTGGATAAAGAGGAAGAAGGATAACGGTGAAATAGCAGGGTTTTTAACAGCTCAAGAATTAAAAGAAGCATTAGATGTTTGTATCAAGAAGTGTCATGCAGAGAGTTTTGGAGAAGAAATAGATAAGATAGCAAAGGACGGTAACTTAGTGAAATTGAAAGGACCTTTAAAGTATTTAAACCCTTTCATAGATGGAAAGGAAATTTTAAGAGTAGGAGGGAGGTTACAAAAGTCAGAACTATGTGATAGTAGAAAACACCCTATATTGTTACCCAAAAAGTCCTACCTAACTAATTTGATTGTGGCAGACTCACATTATAAAACTTTGCATGGAGGGCCTCAACTCATGCTGGCATATCTGAGGTCAAAATACTGGATTCTTGGTGCCAAAGAATCAGTAAAATCACACGTACATAAATGCGTTACATGTGTGAGGCATTCGGCAACTACATCAAAACAGTTGATGGGGCAATTACCAGCTGCAAGAGTAACGCCTACCAGACCCTTCAAATGTACCGGGGTAGACTATGCGGGTCCAATAAACATTAGGACCTCCAAGGGCCGTGGTCATCGTCCGTATAAAGGCTATATTTGTTTATTTATCTGTATGGCCACAAAAGCCGTACATATTGAGGCTGTTAGTGATCTAACAACTCAAGGCTTCTTGGCGGCGTATAGAAGATTTGTATCGCGAAGAGGCTATTGTTCTGACATCTGGTCAGATAATGGAACCAACTTCGTGGGAGCATCAAAGGAATTAAGAAGATTGTTCGCTGCGGAGAAATCTCAGTTACCAAAAGAGCTGGCTGACTGTTTAGCATCACAGGGCACGAAGTGGCACTTTATTCCTCCGTACTCACCAAATTTCGGCGGTATTTGGGAAGCCGGAATTAAGTCTATAAAATTTCGCCTCCGGCGAGTCATTGGTGACTCAACGTTAACGTATGAGGAGTTGCCAACCGTATTGGCACAAATTGAGGCCTGCCTCAACTCGCGACCACTGTCAAGGATGGATGACGGTCTGGACGGATTAGACGCATTGACTCCGAGTCATTTCCTTATTGGTGAGTCCTTGGTCGCCATTCCGGAGTACAATTTTGAATCTTCCGCTGTGTCCTCTTTACGTCGATGGCAGTTAACTCAAAAGATGATGCAGAACTTATGGTGGCGCTGGTCGCAGGAGTATTTGTCTATGTTTTTAAATCGGTATAAATGAAATAAACTAACTCCGGAACCAAGTACCGGTGATTTAGTTTTAGTTAAAGAGGATGATTTGCCACCCTCTCGCTGGCTGCTTGGTCGTGTGGTTGCAAAACACCCTGGGGCCGATGGTATTACTAGAGTTGTATCTTTACGCACAAAGACTTCTGTAATAAAAAGGTCTATTTCTAAGATTTGTATCTTACCCGTAATGTCCACGACAACGTAGCCATAAGTATAGTAATTAAGATATTTTATGTAATAAAAGTTTGTTAGCTTGTTTTAACTATAAGTTAAGATAGTTCACCGGTGGGAGGTATAGCAAAATAGTCGGTGATAATGTAAGGCCAAATGTTTGTATTTGTCCTTGGTGGGCGGAATGTTTGAGCAAATAGTTCCTAATTGTACCTATAGATGGCGTTGCTCATGGATCGTAAATCTCGGTGTTAAGATTCTCCGCCGTTTAATTGGGTCAACGAAGTTTTTTATGCTAATTTGATCTCAATACACATGTTATAAGTATACCAAATTGTTTTACTGTATATTCATCCTAGTTGCGATTGTAAGTGCTGCAGTAGTAGTAGTATCTGTGTTCAGTGGTGCTAAGTGAAGTGAACGGGTTCAACAGTACCTTTAAAAGTATTTTCAACCGACGAAAAAAAACGGAGGAGGTTCTCAATTCGACGCGTATATTTTTTTTGTTTTTTTTTTATGTATGATCAGAGTAGTCCGATTTTGATAATTCTTTTGGTGTTGGATAGGGTATACCTTGCCAAGTATTATTAGTACATTAAAGCCACAAAAAAATATAAAATAAAAACTTTTTAACAAAAAATATTTTCAAAATATTAATTATATTTTTCTTTTTCCATTATTTTCTACTACCTACTTAGTTTGGTTTTCTATGGTAGAGTGTTTTTTAGTTTTTTTTATCATATATTTGTAAACAAAGTGCGTGACACTGCATTTATAATTTATCTGTGAAGATCTTTTATTCTATGGAGCGAGCTGTCATATTGAAAGACTGATGCAAAATGGAAAATGTAGAGCTTACAAAAGTGATAATTTTAAGGACGCTATAACATTTTTCTACAAATATCGGTGGTTTACCGGTACCAATTAAATCAAGAGGAATCACAACTGCGAAGTCAATTACAACTTAAATTAAAGATAATTTGATCAACTGCATATTTTAACTTCAAAATTACAAAAAACTATGTCCAGTATAATCTACTACGTTTTGCCTAAATATTTTGTAATTAAATACATAACTTTTTTATTTATGAGAAAAATAAAGAACGCCCTCAAATTTCTTCATACATTTTCTACTCGCGGCTTGTCATTCCGCGCTCAGACGCGCCCTAGGAACACGGGCGTATCGCTTTTTTGTACGAAATAAATACGATCAAAATAATAATAAAGTGAGTGCCGTGCTGTATACTGCTGCGGTTGAAAAATCTTGATATTTTTCGGACCAAAAGTATGAGTACCGAACTTATTACCAGAACTTGGTTTAAAAATAAATAACTTAAATTCTATTAGGAATTATGGAGTAGTGATGATTATGAATATGTATTCAAGATGGCGACTGATTATTCAATAAAAAGTTATATGAACATCTATTTTTAAAGTGGTAATTAAATGATGCAAATTTCGTCCATTTTTGGAATGAAATTCTTTAATGTAGCTTGCGGTAGGGATAAACAAGGGTGCTGAGGCCGATTGTGAGGTAAAAATCAAAATAAAAAATGGCGGTTGCGAAAATTTTCAAAGTTTTCATCATGGGTGTTGTTTTCAATATTTTCGAAGGTGCTGAAGCCGAAAACTCCATACAAATTACATTTGGAGTCAAAGAAACATACTTCCTGACGGGATGTCCACCGACCCCACAAGTTTTTCATTCTAAACGCCGAATACTTAAATTTTTTAAATGAAAAGTGGGCATAGCTATCAACTTTGGGTAGTTTTAGGATAGTGATTACGAATGTTTCATCCAAATTTGATCCAAATATTTTATAAAAATATTACTATCCATATTGGGGGTAGGCATTATGAAATCATCGATTTTTAATTTAAAATGGCTGATGTACTGGTATGATGAAATGTCGACATGGGTATCAATTTTGGGAGTTTTGCTTGTATATAGTCAAAAATTTTAACGTAGCTTTCATTATTTACATAAATTGAAAATCATGTAGTTACACAGGCCGACAAAATTTAACAAATGTCCAGACACAGAGACCAGACCTAACATACCCGAAGGATTTTGATGCGCTGAATCCGAATCCGTGCTCAGAATTGCTGATATACGTCTGTTTTTCGAAATATCCTAACTTAAAAGAGCTAAAAACGCGTTTTTTTTTTTTGCACTTTTTGAGTTTACGTGACACAAGGAAAAAATGATTATCAAAAAACGTTGTATGTCAGTTAAAAGTACCACCCTGTCCCTTTTAAACCTATTTAGATTTTATCAAATATCTTTTTTCTTTCACCAAAATATCGCTATTTGAAATTTTACACTAGCGTATTAACTCAACCACAAAAAAAAAACGAAAATATTCTGCCCGAGACCAGACCATGTTGATCTTGTGTTTTTAGGGTCGCTAATTCGGAATCCGAGGTCCAATTCATCCTATAAGGTCAGAATTTTTCGTAAGTAACCATAAGCACGCTAACCAATACAGCACTTATTATTCTTTAAACAAAAAAAATTGAAAACTAACAAACTCGGATTCGGAATCAGCGACCCCAAAAACACAAGATCAACATGGTCTGGTCTCGGGCAGAATTTTCTCGATTTTTTTTTGTGGTTGCGTTAATACGCTAAAGTGTAAAAGTTCAAATAGTGATATATGGTGAAAAAAAAAAAGATATTTGAAAAAATCCAAATAGGTTTAAAAGGGGAAGGGTGGTACTTTCAATTGCCCTACAACGTTTTTTGATAATCACTTATTTCCTTCTGTCACGTAACCTCAAAAACTGCAAAAAACCGCATTTTTGCACTTTTAGGTTAGGATATCTCGAAAACCAGACGTACAGGAACCATTCTGAACACGGATTTGGATTCAGCGCATCAAAATCCTTCGGGTTTGATAGGTCTAGTCACTGGGTTAAAAATTTGTAGGCCTGTGTAATCATCATCTCTCAAAAATGTTTAAGTCATTTCGAATTATAAATACATAGTAGAGTACAAAAACAGCCTTCATACAAAAATGAAGGCCTCCTATAAAGGGTTCCTATTGTGTATTAAAAATTCTGAATACGCGCTCCAATCTCAAAGGTGAGGTTCGGGCGTCACACAATTTTTGCTTAGTTTTCTTTAGGGAATATCCTGTATATTTTCACCGATAGCCTACGATCACCATCCGTTATATTTGTTTATTATCCAAAAATATTATTAAAGTTTTTTATTGTTACACCTCTTTTTTTTTAATTGGCCAATTATATACGTTATTCCAAAAATAATGATGATCATGGTAATAAAACTTATTTACTGTCACCAAATGCAGAAAGTAAAGTTTTTCTTTGCTCAGCAGTATTAATAAAATAAAATAAATAATGCCTTCGAGTACCAAGATTAGTTACGTAATGTTTAAAATCGAGCAAACAATGGTTTCAATGTGTGCGTGCGCGGAATGTTGTTGTGTGGCGACTCAGATACCTAAACTTGAGCGATTCAAAAATGTTATAGCGTCCTTAATGTAATTAGAATATTAATAGTGAGTAATAAGAACTGGTGAAACAATAGCTTTAAATGTTGTTTCTCTTTTCAGGTAAAACTAGTGAATAACACAGCCAAACAAAAAAAAAATTGACCTGGAGGTCGCACTATGTGTACTATATGTTTTTGGGGTCGCTGAATCCGAATCTGGGGTCAGTTTTATTCCAACACATCTGCGTTCGGCCATAACCTCAAAATATACCCTCAAATTTGCTAAATTTGGTTAAACTACTAACCGTATCGCTTTAAAACCTTATAATCCTCTATTACAGTAGCTTGATGATTGCTTAAATATCTACATAACCTCTTGCTTAAATATCTACATAACCCATAGTCCCATAACTACATAACCTTATAACCCCTTACCAACATAACCCTTAAACCCAATAACGAAGTTTCTGACGTGGGGGCCTGAATATGTGTACTATGTGTTTTTGGGATCGCTGAATCTGAATCCGGGGTCATTTCCATTCCAGCACGTCTGGGTTCGGCCATAAACTCAAAATATACCCTCGAATTTGCTATATTTGGTTAAACTGCTAACCCTATGGCTCTAAAACCTCATAATCCCATAATACAGTAACTCGATGGGACGGGGGTTATGGGACTATGGGTTATGTAGTTATTTAAGCAAGAGGTCATCGAGCTACTGTATTAGAGGATTTTCACAGTTTAACCAAATTTAGCAAATTTGAGGGTATATTTTGAGGTTATGGCCGAACCCAGATGTGCTGGAATAAAACTGACCCCAGATTCGGATTCAGCGACCCCAAAAACATATAGTACACATAGTGCGACCTCCAGGACAGATTTTCCTTTTTTTTTGTGTGGCTGTGTAATTATTGTTAAAGAATATTTTGTAAAAGTCTTAAAACTAGTTTATGTAATAAAATAAAATCTTCTCTTTTCAGAGCAACTCATTTTAGTTTCACTGTTCATCATAATATTTAAGGATAATTATAAATAATCTCATTATAAAACAACATTTCTATAGCTGGTTACCAGAAATAATGGAAAAAATAAGATTTGAGTTTATGGTCAAAGCCAACGCGGATGTGAAAACAAAATATAATTTGTGTAACGACAATCACGGATTTAGATGGCCGAACCTTTGCGATCCCAGATAAGTTACAACCTGTAGAATTACATACTGAAATAGTACAAACCCAAATCTTTCAGAAACTAAAGGCAACATTGCAAAAACGGCATGAGAAACGATAGGTGTGGATATCCATGAACCCGGATATGAAGGCGGTTTATATATCGCGACGCTTCGCTTAAGATAGACGATCTTTACGTTACTCGAAAATAATTATTTTTAATGAGAAATACATCGTTAAAAGTGGTGATAACTGCATAAAACTTTAGTTTCAAATCAGTGAAGTGCTATAAACCCTGAAACAACTATAAAAACAGTGAGATAAACACAAATTGAGATGAAATTAAACTATAACAAATATTAATCTACCGGCCATAACTTAAAAAAAAAGAAGCAAACCAAGTTGTAATTACTGCTAAAAACTTTAGTTTTGTAATGATTTTGTAAAATAATATTTAAAATAATACTGTTTTCTACAAGCAACAGATGTCGCTAGTAGTTTTAGAAACTTAATACATCCGTTTTGGTATTCATTTGTAGAATATCAATATTAAAATATGTTTGTACTGTATAATGATTTAAATTATTAATGTTTAAATTAAGAAAGTTTATTTACAGTTAATCATAAGTCCTTATGTATATTTGTTAGTTAAGTGATTGTCTGTACTATTGACTCTGCTTTGATTGATCGTATAGCCGGCTGAATGTTCACTTCCGTTTAAAGTGGGGACATTCAGTTGGTAACCGATTTGCGTGGACAGAGTCAGTCTATCTTGAAGTCTTGAACCGTAAGCATACCTGACGGAACTATGCTAATTTTGATCTAAGTTTATTTATTAGTTAGTAAGTGATTGTTATTTACCAGATTATTATGGAAAGTGAATAAACGTTTATAATACTAAACTCGAGGTGTATGATTTCATCACATCTCAGAAGTGGGGTTTGCCTACAAAATTGACTACAATAATAGAGATTTAAGAAATGTTAGGTTATGTATGCCTAAGTGTGTTTCAGCCGTAGCCAAGTGTGTTTCGGATGTAGCCATGTGTGTTTCAGACATAGCCAAGTGTGCTAAAGACAAAGCCAAGTGTGCTAAGGAAAAAGCCAAGTGTGCTAAGGATAAAAGCCAAGTGTGCTAAAGATAAAAGCCAAGTGTGCTAAGGATACAAGCCAAGTGTGCTAAGGATAAGAGCCAAGTGTGCTAAGGATAAGAGCCAAGTGTGCTAAGGATAAGAGCCAAGTGTGCTAAGGATAAGAGCCAAGTGTGTTAAAGATAAAGCCAAGTGTGCTAAAGTTAAGGCCAAGTGTGCTTTAAGAAGTTTTCATTGGCCAAGTGAGTCAATAAAGACCTGGGCCAAGTGTGCCCGATACGAATAAAGCTATCCCTCCAGCACGTAAGTAAAGCATGAATTTATCAATTGAATTATAACTATTGTGTGACTAAGTACGTCAGACTTTAAAATTATATGTGGCCATGTGTGCTAAAAACATGTAGTGTATCAACCTCAAATAATTATTTTTCTTTTTGTTTCCCTATTTATATTATTAAACACTTATGATATAATAAAACAAATAAAGTGTTAAATACCAAGGCTAATATATCATTTCAAGGTATACATTACTAGAGGGTCGTTATTTCTTCTCCTTTAGTGAAAATAATAATTTAGACATAGTTTAATTCTGATGGTTTGTATTTGGCTATTTTTTCCTCAGTCTTTTGGACATTTTAACTTTTTATGAGTGACTTTAGATTGGACATTCTGTTAATGTCTAAACTGACTATGGTATAATTATTCTTATGATGACGATATCCCCTAGGGTGGGTTATTATTACAAAAATGAGAAATGTAACAAGTGACCAAATTCTGTAAATGTTCTAATCAATGTATTATTTTATTTTGAGGCAATTGAATCGGATGGTGTCAAAACTCTATAAGAAGAGCCGCCAGTTCAGCAGTGCGGAAAATCTAAAGACAAACGGGTAGCTCTCTTGTCGAACAAGGCTGACACAAAGACGAAACGTGGAAAGAATCGATCTAAAAGGAAGCGCAGAAGGTCTACTTCGGCCTCTTCGTCTTCAAGCACGACAACTGATACTTCAAATACACCACCGCACTGCAAGAAACGGAAACCGACTTCAAGTTGGTCAAGAAATGAGGTACTGGATCTTTTGAATATTTTTCAAGAAGGGACTCGTAAAACGTCTTGCAGCTTAAACAACAATCATTTAAATAATGTTGTTCCGGAGTTTGATCCTTCTTGCAAAACTCAGACTATTGGAAGTTGGGTGAGGAAGGTGGATGAATGTGCTGTAATATACGAATGGGACGAGAAGCAAACCATACATTTTGCTGTACAAAAACTTGCTGGGCTTGCCAAAAAATGGTTTGAAACCTTACCGAGTGTAGTATTTAGTTGGACTGAGTGTCAAGCCAAACTAACAAAAGCTTTCCCTAGTGAGCAAAATTATGGTCGGCTTCTTGAAGAAATGTTAGCTCGTACAACTCAGAGTAATGAAAATTTAACTGAATATTTTTACGACAAATTAATGCTTATCCACAGATGTCATATAAGTGGTAAGAAAGCCGTGGATTGTATAACCCACGGTATTTCTGATAAATCCATTAGAAATGGAGCCCAAGCATTAAATTGTAGTGAACCGGAAGATTTGTTACATTATCTCAGTTCCCAGTGTGTTTCATCAGAAACTGTTTCCATAAATAAAAAGCGTCATGACCTCGCCTCAACATCAATTTCAAATGATGGCTCAATAACTTGTTTTAACTGCCGTAGTAAAGGACACCCATATTAAAAATGTCCCGAACCTCTTGTCAAGTGTCTAAAGTGTCATAGAGTAGGGCATAATAACGAAAATTGCAAACTTACACCGTTAGTTCCACGAACAGAACCTAAGTCAGGGGATTAATAAAAAAGATGTAAAGTCTTGTATTCAGTGCGCATACAATGAATATAATGTTTTTGGACTATAGACTGGACAATTGTACCCTATAGAGAAAGTGAGTATTCTTTTCCACACAATTCACATTGATCATTTGACTGGCCTGTTAGTCTAGTGGTTAGTGACCCTGACTGCTAAGACGGAGGTCGTGGGTTCGATTTGCACCCAGAACACAAATATTTGTGTGAAGAGCTCGATTTTTTGTTCTGTGGCTGGGTGTAATTCATCTATAATATGTATGTATTTATAAATAGTCAAGTATATTTATCAGTTGTCTGGTTGCCATAGTACAGGCTCTGCCTAGTTAGGGATCAGGTGTCGGTGTGTTGGTTGTATTAAAATATTTATTTATCATCTCGGCCCACTTGTTAAGAGTAGGAAGGGAAAAATAGTAGACGGCTTCGCAAAATACCTATTTATAAAAATATTAATAAGACATGACGGAAAACCGGACACCGATAAATTTTTGAAAATATATTTTATCATTTTGATTTACCATCTCGAATCATATCTGATCGTGGTACTTTATTTACTTCGACTACTTTCAAGAGTTTTTGCGGAAGTCATGGTATTAAACATGTTTTGATAGCTTTAGCATGTCCCAGGGCGAACGATCAAGCTGAAAGCTATATTCAAACTATATTGAGAGCCTTAGCAAAACATAATGACGCCAATGACGAACGTAACTCGGATGTATCTTGGTAAAATTCAGTAAGCGTAATCAACTCAATTAATTCCTCCACTAAACGGACTGCCACAGATGCTCTATTCAGTACCAGGTTCTGAGACAGTTCAAATAATAAGTTGTAGGTTTTCGCTGCTAACCAGACACCTTATAAAGCTTAAGGGTTAGGGTCACCGCTAATATACGAGTTAGTCAAGAAAAACAAAAGGTTAATTATGATGCCGATAGGATCACACCTATAAAGACGGTGGTTTGGTTATGATTAATAGAACTAATTTCAATAACAATGGTCATAAAAAACACACACACTAACCTAAACTATCACTAAACTGATTTCAGTATTTATAGGTCTGTACAAAATCACAAAAATTTCGAGTACTGACCAAATCAAATTGCTGAAATTCCGGGTTTTAGTAAAAGGAAAAATACATTCAAAAGCGTAGTTTCCGCTGACCGTGTTAGACTTTGGATAAATATTCATTCCCCGGACCCTAAAAGTTCATCAAATGATTATAGTAGCTTAACTGCTGATGCTGATAATAATAATGATGATAAACCATGCTCCAGAATCGCATTTGAGATCAATAATAAAATAAGTTAAGATCTGTTTATTTGTGTAAACATTGTATACATATAAGAGTATGGAAAATATTACATAGTTTAAGTCCAGTCATTACAAATAATTCCTTATCATTGAAAGAGTTAACAGTAAGAAAAATCAAAAATAATTACATAGAATGGACATGACAAAGTTTATAAATTAGCAATTCATTCATTATTAGTGTCAGGAGAATTATAAGTTTATTCAGTCAGTAAAAACTTTTTCGGCTATATCGGCGGAGTACTATAATTTGCTTTTTGCCGAATCTAAGGTGAATCTACATTCATAACTGCCGCTAGACAGTGCAATGCAATTGCAGAACTACAAAATTTTGGTCAGAGGTTTTCGATTTTTGGTTTCCAGTCAAATCTTTTGTCAATTATTTGTCCAAGGAATTTAGTCGAATTTACGATTTTAACAATTTTACTATCTATATTTTGTCGATATTTTCTTGAGTCAATCGCTAGCAAAATGACCTCCTATTGTCCTAATGTATGATTTAGTTTAATCTAAGTTACGCTTTAAATAATTATTGTTTAGCCATTCTATCATAGATATCAAGGCATTGTGAATATCAAGTTTATATTGGACCATATCATTGCTATTACTAGAAATTGTCACCGTGGTATCATCTGCAAATAGGGTCATAGGGTATGGAATTGATTTTTGCAAGTCTTTAATTATTGTAAAGTGGAGGCCCCAGTACACTACCTTAGGGCACACCAAAAGTAGTTTGACGTTAATTTTATAAGAGGGAGTAGTAGTGTAGTTGTTCATTTTAAGTGGTTATATTAATTCTAATGATGTTTGTATTTTGCTTTCTATTGTCTAAATAGGATTTAAATAGATTAAGAACATTACCTATTATAACATATGCGTCAAGTTTTTTTTTTAATTAAAATATTATGGTTTTAACGTTTGAGTCATATCGCAGAAGATAACACATATAATGAATAGCCGAATGTAATGATTTTGTATGTAAGAATCATTTTAATTTGCCGCTCATTAGGATTGTAAATTCGTGCGTCAGGAGATCGCACGATGTCGGATGGCCGAATGTAATGATTTTGTAAAATAATATTTAAAAATAATACTGTTTTCTACAAGCAACAGATGTCGCTAGTAGTTTTAGAAACTTAATACATCCGTTTTGGTATTCATTTGTAGAATATCAATATTAAAATATGTTTGTACTGTATAATGATTTAAATTATTATTGTTTAAATTAAGAAAGTTTATTTACAGTTAATCATAAGTCCTTATGTATATTTGTTAGTTAAGTGATTGTCTGTACTATTGACTCTGCTTTGATTGGTCGTATAGCCGGCTGAATGTTCACTTCCGTTTAAAGTGGGGACATTCAGTTGGTAACCGATTTGCGTGGACAGAGTCAGTCTATCTTGAAGTCTTGAACCGTAAGCATACCTGACGGAACTATGCTAATTTTGATCTAAGTTTATTTATTAGTTAGTAAGTGATTGTTATTTACCAGATTATTATGGAAAGTGAATAAACGTTTATAATACTAAACTCGAGGTGTATGATTTCATCACAGTTTCAAACCAGTGAAGTGCTATGAACCCTGAAGCAACAATATAAACAGTGAGTTAAACACAAATTAAGACGAAATAAACCTGTAACAAATATTAATCTACCGGCCACAACTGCAAAATAAAAAAAACAAATAATAATTGCAAAAAACTGTAGTTTCAAATCATTGAAGTGATATAAACCCTGGAACAACAATTAAAATAGTGACATAAACACAAATTGAGACGAAATTAAACAGTAACAAATATTAAACTACCGGCCATAACTTAAAAAAAAGAAGCAAAACAAGTGGTAATTACTGCTAAAAAATTTAGTTTCAAACCAGTGAAGTGCTATGAACCCTGAAACAACAATATAAACAGTGAGATAAACACAAATTGAAACGAAATAAACTGTACCAAATATTAATCTACCGGCAATAACTACGAAAAAAAAAACATAATCATTGCAAAAAAACTGTAGTTTCAAGTCTGTGAAGTGCTATAAATCCTGGAACAACAATAAAAACAGTGACGTAAACACAAATTGAGACGAAATAAAACTGTAACAAATATTAATCTACCGGCCATTACAAAAAATCACTTAGAAGATTTATCGAAGAACACGCAACAAAAAAAAAAATAATAATAATACGCAATCAATTAATCTATACAATGAGTTTAGCAGAAGTGAAGCTAAGGGAAGTTCCCAACCGGACCTGTCAAAGTTGAATGATGGTGAGTTACAAAACATCACTAGTCGTAACTACAAACGAAAACAACCGCACAACGATTTTTCAGGGCAATTTCAAAAGTTCCAAGACCATATTTCAGCATTGCTCACAAAGGATAATGCCAAGGTTTCCTACAAGTCTCGGCCAGAACCGACAAAGATGATTAATATTTCATAAAAAAGGAAAATTATTATAGAATTTGATTGTATAACTAGTTTTCTATTAGAAGTACACCAACAAAAGTTATAGTTCTTTTAAGTTGACCAGTTTATACTTCTGATTTTAACAATACCATGAAATAAACAAATGATTTATTCAATTAATAACTTTTAGCACATTATCCTTGCATCATATATTAGTAGGATATTATTGGGCATCCTACTCCACCTTCGTTCCTTCGGCTCACTCCGTTCGCCTCGTCACTCTCGGTGGATAGAATGCCCAATAATATTAATATTTCTGATATCGATGGTTAACCTCGTGAGTCGATGGAACTGAAGGTGGATTAGAATGTCCAATAATATTTCTGATATAGATGTCTTACCTCAAATTCAACTGTCAGATTCATTTCAATATACTCACCAGCTTAAAAACACCTACCCACTTGCTTGAAAACTTTACACGTTAACATAATCAGGTCTATATTTGAACGAACCAGTTATCTAAAATTCAGGACAGATTGTCTCATGTCTCTCCACATACTTGGGGATGGTGCATTGTCGTTTACTGACACACATACCCGTTTTCGTGACCAGATTGGTTCGAGAACATCTAAACTTTAGGATACCGCATACATTAAACTAAATTTAGGACAGATTGTCTCATGTCTCTCCACAAAAGTAAAATAGAGCGCACCCTTAGGTTCACACACATTTATTCTGTGACCAGATTGGGTCGAGGACATCTAAATTTAGTATAACACATTACAGACGATACATACTTTTACATCAATACGCCCATCTGCTTTAAAACTTTACACGTTAACATAATCAGGTCTATATCAGAACGAACCAGTAATCTAAAATTCAGGACAGATTATCTCATGTCTCTCCACATACTTGGGGATGGTGCATTGTCGTTTACTGACACACATACCCGTTTTCGTGACCAGATTGGTTCGAGAACATCTAAACTTTAGGATACCGCATACATTAAACTAAATTTAGGACAGATTGTCCCATGTCTCTCCACAAAAGTAAAATAGAGCGCACCCTTAGGTTCACACACATTTATTCTGTGACCAGATTGGGTCGAGGACATCTAAATTTAGTATAACACATTACAGACGATACATACTTTTACATCAATACGCCCATCTGCTTTAAAACTTTACACGTTAACATAATCAGGTCTATATCAGAACGAACCAGTAATCTAAAATTCAGGACAGATTGTCTCATGTCTCTCCACATACTTGGGGATGGTGCATTGTCGTTTACTGACACACATACCCGTTTTCGTGACCAGATTGGTTCGAGAACATCTAAACTTTAGGATACCACATACATTAAACTAAATTTAGGACAGATTGTCTCATGTCTCTCCACAAAAGTAAAATAGCGCGCACCCTTAGGTTCACACACATTTTATTCTGTGACCAGATTGGGTCGAGGACATCTAAATTTAGTTTAACACGTTACAGACGATACATACTTTTACATCAATACGCCCATCTGCTTTAAAACTTTACACGTTAACATAATCAGGTCTATATCAGAACGAACCAGTAATCTAAAATTCAGGACAGATTGTCTCATGTCTCTCCACATACTTGGGGATGGTGCATTGTCGTTTAGTAACACACATACCCGTTTTCGTGACCAGATTGGCTCGAGGACATCTGAACTTTAGGATACCGCATACATTAAACTAAATTTAGGACAGATTGTCTCATGTCTCTCCACAAAAGTAAAATAGCGCGCACACTTAGGTCCACACACATTTATTCTGTGACCAGATTGGGTCGAGGACATCTAAATTTAGTTTAACACATTATAGACGATACATACTTTTACATCAATACGCCCATCTGCTTTAAAACTTTACACGTTAACATAATCAGGTCTATATCTGAACGAACCAGTAATCTAAAATTCAGGACAGATTGTCTCATGTCTCTCCACATAGTTGGGGATGGTGCATTGTCGTTTAGTAACACACATACCCGTTTTCGTGACCAGATTGGTTCGAGGACATCTGAACTTTAGTTTAACACATTACAGACGATACATCCTGTTACATCAACACGTAAAACTCAAGTGGCAAGCGCGGTCCCACGGATAGTCGATCCTTGTCCAGTATGCATAAAGCTAAGGCGCAGATACACTTGACAACGGCAACCGGATCAGAAACGCATCGACGGTTAACAATCATTAGTGCCTATATCAGTTTTTACGTAACACTATTGATTCATAACCGTCGGTATCTCACATTAATCAATCTGGTGTACAAACTGTATGTGAATCCTCTGTTGTAGTCTGTTCGTAGACGATAACCGTACCCGGTGGTTGTCAGTTTTATGTATATAATCAGTTTTATGTATAAGTCAGCTTTATTAGTTCGAATCGGCAAATTTCAATGACAATGGAATGCACGCTTCCCACGTTCACATAAATTGCATTCCATGCATTTATATTGTTAAGTAATATGACCATCATGTTGTAAACACTAAATTAGTCTTTTATAGAACTTCCTACATATTATTTTCGTATATTTTTAAAGTTTGTAATCGCTTCTAGTTTTAACGTGTTTCATTCTTCTATGTACTAAGATTATATATTTATATATTTTTATTTATATGAATGATATATTTTGTATCAAGTACGACACGAATTATTGGTCGAACCATCTACCACTTGTTATCGAGTGCGATTTAAAATTAATTAAGAGACCTTGAAAAAAGAGAACACTGAGGTTATTAGGGATAATAAGAGTAAAGAATAAATGAATAAATACATTGGAGAAGCATTGAAATAAAACCATAACTCAGTCACGTACTTCCGATTCCTACACGATACCTACAGTTTCTTGGTTTCTTTCATTGCAGGTGTAAGTGATTATTTAATAATACGAATGAAAATGATATTAGTGAGTAAACTAACTTACTCTGCACTAGTTTTTATATGATGATAATAACTCCCGAGTTTAACTGCAACTTAAAATTACTTGGGATCGGGTTCACTTTGTCGGCTTTATTTTTCAATTCTCAATACTTATGACACAGTAAAAATAAAAGAAGCAGAAGTATGTCTCGGCAGTGACATTGAAAGAAATTCATTCAGGTGCCATTTAAGCGAATGCCTAGGTAATAGGTAATAGGTAGAACGGGCTGGTTTCCGCAACTCCACGTCTGAGCGCGTATTTTGCGTACGGGTGGGAAATCGGTTATTCGATCCACCCCAGCTCCTCGAGAAAGGCCAGCAACGCCTTGATGTTGCTGACTATCTCACGTAGGGTACCTGGGTTACCGAAGTACTTGGCCCTGTATGTGGCGATCGCCGGGCAGTTTAGAAGCACGTGCGCTGCTGTCTCGTCGTCCTCAATGCAGGCCCTGCACAGCGGACTGTCTGTAGCTCCTATGACAAATAGATGTTTATTAAACGACCCATGGCCAGTTATTGCTGCTGTAACCATACGCAGCTGTCGTTTGTCTAGCCGAAGGACCTGTTTTGTGAGTCGGGCATCGATGGTAGGCAAAGCCTCCTTGGCCTGCCTGCAATCACTTTGGTCCACCCATTGCTTAAAGTGTAGATCCCTGGTACGTTTTCTTACCAGAGAGCGTAGAAACCCAAAGGGGAGTGGCGCGATGGGTTCTGGTCCCACCGGTGTCATGCTCGACCCCCTTCTGGCCAGTTCATCGGCGGCATCGTTACCAAGCGAACCGCTGTGTCCTTTTATCCACTGAATGGTTATATTATTGAGGCTACCCACCTGGTTGAGGCGCTGGTGGCACTCGTATATTAACCCAGAATCAATCGAGTGACTGTCCAGCGCTTGCAGAACAGCCATACTGTCTGAGAGTATGCGGATCGAGTGGTCTTTAACTGCCCTGGCCATAATGGCTGAGGCGGCAAGAGTGATCCCAATGCATTCCGCCTGGAACACTGTGTTGTGAACTCCTAATGGTGTGGCTATATGTATGTTGAAGTCCTGCGAGAAGACTCCAGCACCTGTGCCACTGTCTGTTTTTGATCCGTCCGTGAAGATGCGCAGCTCAGTGGGGCGCAAACCCTCACATCGGCGATCTTCGTGCAGCTGGATTCTGTATTTTTTATCAAAAATGAATTGTTTAGGCACCCGGTCCATTATAGCTTTAGTAATGGGGAACTCATTGTTGAGTTCCTTAAGCAGCGCGGTGTGTTGTGTGTCTCTCTTCCTCCAGAGGTTGGTTGCGTTCAGACGCGCCGCCGCCATCGTGGCTTCCTGCTGTATGAACAGGTGGAGCGGTGGTAGTCCCAGCATGGCTTCCATGGCTGCAGTCGGAGTAGTCCTCATGCAGCCCGTGACCGCCATGCAGGCTAGTCTTTGCATGCGTTGCAGTTTGTTGCAGGCTGTAATAAGCTTGGTGCGGGGCCACCAGACCACAGCCCCGTAGGTGATCATGGGTCGGATCACTGCGGTGTACAGCCAAAGTATGATTTTGGGGGATAGGCCCCACTTCTTACCTATCATTTTCCTGCATTGCCAGAATGTGATGCAGGCCCTGTTTAGTTTACTGTCTAAATGGCTACTCCAGTTTAACTTACTGTCAAGAATGACCCCGAGGTACTTGACTTCGTTGGCCAGCTGAAGTTCTGTATTGAACAATTTCGGTAGGCGGAAGGGGCCTAAAGCTCGTTTATGGGTGAACATGACTAGCTCCGTTTTAGTGGGGTTCACTGAGAGGTCATATTCACTGCACCATCTCTCTACGATACGTAGTGCTTGCTGGGTGAGGTTAAAAATCGTGCTCGTCACCTTCCCTGAGACAAGGATGGCGAGGTCGTCCGCGTAACCTATTGTGTAGTAATGATTGGCATTGAGTCTGGCAATTAATTCGTTAATCACCAAATTCCATAGAAGGGGTGACAGCACCCCTCCTTGGGGGCAGCCTCTGGCAATCATGGCCAGCTGCTGCTCATCCTCTAGGCGAACCACGCGCTTGCTTAACATGTTTGTGATCCAGTCTATGAGTACCTGTTCAACTCCATGTCTGGAGAGGGCGCTGCTGATGCTGGAGAAGTTTGTTTTGTCGAAGGCTCCTTCAATGTCTATGAAAGTGCCCAGGCAGGTCCCTTTCTGATGTATCGCTTCCTCTATCTGGCTAACTACCAGATGAAGCGCCGATTCGGTGGACTTACCCGAGCTGTATGCATGCTGGTTACCGTGCAACGGTAGGGTTTTCAGAGCGCCGTCCCTCAGCTCCCTGTCGCACAGTCTTTCCAGGGTCTTTAGAAGAAAAGAGGTCAGGCTGATTGGTCTATGGGATTTGGCGTTTGTGTAGTCGCCCTTACCTGGTTTAGGGATGAATATTACTTTCACTTCCCTCCATCCTTTGGGAACGTATCTAAAGGCCAGGCACGCTCTCATTAAAGGCACCAGTCTTTCTGCGATGAGGGTTCCACCCCACTGTAGTAGGGCGGGGAACACCCCATCCGGGCCAGCGACCTTAAATGGATGGAAACTCCGGATGGCCCATTGAAGTTTCTCCAGCGTGATCACCTTGCTAGCATAAAACCAATCATTGTCTGATGGTGTTTGAGTCGCATCTTGCCAGTCGATTGCTTGCGAGAAAATACATCCCGGGAAGTGTGTTTCGATAAGGACGCGTCTCGTTTCTTCTAGCGAGGATGTGAGAGTGTTGTCTGGCTTGCGAAGGGTAGTTGGCCCTGGTGTGGTTTGTTGCGCCAGTACTTTCCTTACCCTGTTTGCTTCCTGGCAGGACTCAATGCTACCAGTGTATTTGCGCCATCCCGAGGTGCTCCTGAACCTGATGCATTTTTTGTAGCAGGATTTGGCTGCGTAGTACTCATCCCAGTCCTCATCCGCACATGTATTCATTGCTCTATTCAAAGCTTTCCTTACCTTCTCGCGCTTTCGCTCCAGATCCGCACCCCACCATGGCTGTTTGCCCGGTGTACTACGAGGAGTCGTCTCTGGGCACGCAGTTTGGTAGCTGTCTATCATTGATTTAGTGAGGTGTTCTACTTGTACCTCAATCTGTGTAGTGTCCGCAAATGACGTCGGATCGCTTGGTGTCGCAAGTTTGGAAACTAGGCTGCGTGTGTAGGTACCACGATCTGTGTTGCGCGGTTTGCGGCGCGGAGCTACTGGCGGGACAGAGGCCTGGATGTCAAAGCGGATCCATCTGTGGTCGGAGCAGGAAGCCTCCCTGGAGACCTGCCACCCAGTGGTAATTTCCGCCGCGGCCTCTGTTGCCAGAGTGAGATCTATGATTGTGCGGCTTCATCTGGTTACGAATGTCGGTTCGGAGCCAGTGTTTAGTAGGGATAGGTTAGTCGAGAATAAGTAGTCAACCAAGGCCTTACCTCTTTCGTTTTGCGTTTCCATACCCCACAGCTGGTGGTGAGCATTGGCGTCGGCACCGATGATGACCTCAAGCCCGGAACTCTCGCAATAGCTCACGAGGCGGGCGAAGTCATGCGGGGGTGGCGCCTCCGCTTCGGGCATGTAGGCCGAAGCGAAGACGATTGCCATCTCCATGGCGCCGTCACGCTGTATAATCAGCTTCACTGCAGAGATGTCTCTGCAACAGAATTCAGTTAGAAGCTGTGTTTTAAGGTTTCCTGTTACATAGATACACGATCTTGGTTGATCGTGATCAGTAGTAACCAGGAGCTTACCGCCAAGATTGGAGAGTCCTTGTATGCGGCCCGCTCTAATCCACGGCTCCTGGATCAGGGCGATGGCCGTTTGTTGCACCTCCAACCACTTCCGGAGCTGAGCCGTTGCGGTCTGACTGTGGTGGAGGTTTGCTTGGAGGATTTTACATATCGACGAGGAGGACGCCATTGCTGGTCGATTCCTCATCGTCTTCCTCCAGATTGAGCCCGGCAAGCAGACCGCCCTCTTCGAAGTCATCCCCCTCCCGGCACGAAGCCGGAGACAAGGTAATGTCGTCCGACTCCTCGCCCGAAGAAGGGACAGCTCCCAAGGTGGCGGCACTTGGGGCGGCCGATTCTGCTACAGCAGGTTCGGCCGCGGTTGCTACCGGGTTGTTTGGTGGGGGAGTCGATTCCCCCGCTGGTGTCTGTGGCTGCTGCAACAGAGCCTCCGAAATGGTTCCCGTGGCGGAGTCCCATCCTTGGGGGACATCGGTGAACCTGCCGTTCCTACCCTGGAACTGCAGGTACACCTTCCCTGCCCCCAAAGATAGACGGCGACCCGCACCCATCAGGGTCGGGATTTGGTCCACCGGGACACCGACCACCACGAACCATGCCGAGGCCTGCTTGTCGGCGTGCAGCAGCAACCAGCGCTTGACGTCGACCCAGGGGTTCTGGTAACTGAGAGCACGGCCAATATTGGTCGGCTCTCCGAGGACCCCCTGCTCGTCGGGGATCACGATGCCACATCGTGCCCGTCTTAGGATCTCCGACTGACTCTTGACTACTAACGTTAAGTTAGTAGGGAGAGTCATATCGGAGACTGTTTTCCTTAGCCAGGCTAAGGTGTGGTCATTCTCGCACCACAGTTTGAGGACACCACCGGCATACAGCGGCTTTGCGTTAAAAGTCGGCGCCGTGGTGTCTTGTTTCGGAGAGCAGGCCTCTACTAGTATCTGCTTCTGAATAGCAGCGAGTACCTGGTCTGATACGTCCTTGCTGATGAACCCAGTGCGGTCACAGGTGACCGCTACATCGAGGGTAGCACTAGCAGCTTGGACGTAGCTTCTTTGAGCAACCCGTTTGGATTGATCAAGACGCGGCCGCTTATGCTCTCCACGAGGTGTGATAGTCTCGTTGAGAGCTCGCTTGGCCGCGGCCTGACCCTTCCCACCGGGTTGCTGAGTCTTTGCCGGCGCACTGGATGACGGTCGACTGGTCGTCGGACGGCTTAAGCCGGCCTCCGCCTGCGACCGCTTCCCAGCGGCGAAGTTTAGCTGGCCGCTAGTTGGTTTGCCCGAACTAGCGGCAGTGGCCTGGTTGTTTGGAGCCCCCCTACCTGGCCTTCTGCGAGCCTGACGGCGCTCCTTCCGCGTCATACGCTGTGCTGTGGCAGCTGGAGCGCATGAGGCGTTTGTGCAAGGGCAACGGGCTTGTTGAGTGCTTTTACCCTTGCCCTTGCCCCGCTTCTGAACAACCTTCCAGGCGCGAGAGATCGCGTCCTCGTGGCTGTCGGTCACCGTTTGATCGGCGGCGACCTCCTTATGGGAGGAGGCTAGAGGAGCCGCAGAGGTGGGATGGTGTTTCCCTGTGCCAGTAATAACCGGCACCGGTGTTAGTTTAGGAAGGGTTGGACCGGCAGCGGTGTTAGACTTCGCCGTGGTCCTCCCCTGAGTTTTGGAAGGGCTGGTACTGGTCCCAATCAGCGCCGACGCCCTTTGTTTATTTTGGGACTTTTTTTGTTTGGTCTTACCTGTGGCTTTCGCCACAGCCAGACCAGCGCCCGCGCTGGTACCCGCGGCGTTAGCTGCAGGGTGTCCAGGGGCAAGAGCAGTGCAAGCACCACTCTTGAGAGTTTCATCGGCTTTCGCCTCCACTCCGAGTTTGTTGGTTTTAACTGGGGTTAAGTTCTCCATGTTAAAAGTTGTGAAAGGATTCGTCTCTCTGGCTCCCACCCTCCATGGAGCCCGCACCTGGGAACGTCTTGCTATGAAAAAGCTCGAACGTTAGGATTACCAGAGAGATATAGGGGCGCAAGGCTGGTTTACAGTGCGACATCGGGTGCTCGATCGGGTTGGCCCCCAACGAGTTGAACAACCCTCTCTTACACCGTCAGCATGACCTTTACCTACCGCTTCGGTCATCCGAGGACAACCTCCGCGGACCTCACGCACCTCGCCTGTGGCCCTCTGACGGGACACTATGGCCATTTCCCTACCCCTGGCTAGGGGGTAGGGCCACCGTTTCGCTTGAAAAAGCGAATGCCTAATGTGGAATACGTCGAAATGCCGACTGAGTTGATAATGTAAAAAATGATATTTCTGGTTTCAATATTGATGAATTCAAACACACAACACTGATTAATACAGTTCATAATTTCGTGTCAAATGTCAAGTAAATAAATGTTGCACCCTCCGCGTATGTGCGTAACTACCACCCTCCGAGGCTGTTGCGTATTGTGCACACTGAAATTTCGAAGCACGTCATCGGTCGAGATGAAGTTAAACTACTGTAACTTTTTATTCTGTGTCAATTAACAAATTACAATTTAGCAAAATTGATATGGAATCAATACGGTTAAATATGACATAAACGTCATTTTTTTTATACAACTGTAAGACTTGTACTTAGAGTTTAAAATTGAAATTATCTATTTTTGTGCTGAAATTGTATTTTTTGTGTATATAAACGAATTAATTTCAATCAATAAATTACATTCGCTCCGGAATCTTCAAAGTGACAAGTAGTACTAGTGGTACTTTAATATCGACTTTCTAACATGTAAGTGAGTACTTCTTAATTTTAAATTTGAAGTTATAATGCTCAGCTACGGACCTGGTTTTTGCCTGCCGGCTGTTGTAATTATCATGCCCTATTTAACCATCATGACTGCTACTCAGCTACGGACCTGGCTTCTGCCTGTCGGCTGATGTAACTGTTATCGCCCTGTCTTAAATTGATAGATTTCTTATTTATTGTATTTCAAAAAAGACCGCGTAGGTTTTTGTTTTGTTATATTAAAAATGACTTTTTTTTGTTGTGCATTAGGTCTGACTCCGACGTTTCCCGTATGTCTGACTACATAAAGAGCCCGGCGACTGATACAAAGGTCGTGTCGAGAAGGACCCTGCCCACGAAAAAAACTACAAAGCGCAAAGCTTCGTCGGTCGTAGAATCAGGATCAAGGTAATTTATCAATACTCTTTATCTGACTTATCCCTTTTCATTAGTCTCACTTATTATATTATAACATAGATCTCAATAGAGAACTTTTATTTGTAACAATAATTTTATGTAAATAGACAGTGGAACTCGCTACAAAAATTCATGCACAAGGCTCATGAGTTGTTCAATGACTCAGAGCCTGTATTTATAGTGATAAGATAAATTTTAAATCTAGTTAGGTAATCACTTAAAATTTAAATTGGGACACCTAAAATTAATGTTTATTTTTAAACTTAGTAGGTAGAATGTCTTAAATTCTTGTTCAAGGCTTAGGAGTTGATTAAAGACTCAGAGGCTGTATATTATAGTGCTAAGATAAATTTTAAATGTACTTAGGTAATTAATTTAAAATTAATATTTAGGACATCCTAAATAAATCTTTATTTTTAACTTAGCCAGTAATTAATTACGCTAGAATGCCTTTCTGCACTGTTTGTAACACATCTGTTGAGCGCAGTCACTGGACAGGTCATCTACGCAGTACCAGTCATAAAAATAAAAATATTTCATACGTTTGCGAAGGTGTTGAATTAATTAATTCTGCATTCCGAAATCGTATAGCTTCTTATAGAATTGTAGCGGAAACAATATTAATTTAAACCGCTACTCGAACTAATAAGAAAACCGCTGCCGCTTATGAAGTGGCACCATACCACGAAATCAGGTGATCCTTTGTTCGGCGAGGGTTCGACGGCCGCACGGTTACACGTGCCGCCCGCACACAGCGAGCGCGTGACATTTGTACCGGCCGGCGTGGAAACGACCTTGAGCGCCGGGCCGATGGCGTGCACACGAAGCTACCTGCGCGCGCGCCGAGAGTCGACCATCAGTTCAGTCTCGACTAGCTACCAAACTACTCGGTTCGCGACGCGCTTAATATTGCTCTCTGCTTGTATAGAATCGCTGTGTTCCGCTTGTAATTTAATTTCAATAATATAATTTTAATAATCGTAATAATATTCTTCATTTCTTCTCTCGGCTTTATTCATTCTCACTATCACATCCTTCCGCTACGCTTCACTCTAATCTATCAAACATTAAGTTAGATACCGGGTTCGATTCCCAACTCGAGTAGAATAGTCAACCCGACCATTCTACATTGGTGACCCCGACGTGATCACACCTTCAAGACTGAAGACTCCAAGACGCCAGTCAATCCAGAACACCAGTGGAACAAGAAGAACGAAGCCTGGAACCATTTTGTTCGTGTTATTTCCATTGCTGACGTCAAATCCGTTGAGGTGGGGTCTCAGTTTTAAGCGGTGAGCGATTTTATTAATTTTTATTTTTTGCAATGGCGGAAGCTGATGGTTTCGTTGATTGCAAGGATGCTCCCGTTATCTCAGGAGAGGTAGCGGGGGTTGGAATGCCATTGCGTTGTCCACCATTTTGTCCGGAAGAACCGGCTTTATGGTTCGCGCAACTAGAGGGCCAATTTATTATGTCCAGAATTACGAGTGACAGTACGAAGTTTTATTATGTGTCCTCGCAGCTGGAAGCCAAGCACGCCTTGCAAATAAAGGATATTATCACCAAGCCGCCAGAGAACAACAAGTACGAGACTTTAAAAGCAGAGCTCATTAAGCGATTATCAGCGTCTCAGGAGAAACGCATTAAACAACTCCTCTGCCACGAAGAGCTAGGCGATCGTAAGCCGTCTCATTTCCTGCGGCACCTTCAGAACCTAGCTGGTCCAACGGGCGCTTCTGAGTTTGTGAAAAGTATCTGGACGAACAGGTTGCCACCGAATATACAGACTGTCATTGCCTCACAGATTGATGATTTGCAGGTTGAGAAGTTAGCTGACATTGCAGATAAGGTGTTCGAGATAGCCCCGATGACCCCGCAAGTTGCTAGCACCTCTGCTACCACCGGCACGGCTTCATCCGACCTGGCAAAGCAAGTGAGCGAGCTGACGAAGCAGGTAGCTGCGCTCACTTCTCGCATGAACGACAGAGGAAGGAACCGCTCACGCTCGAGATCCCACAATCGCAATCGAAGGTATAATCGCTCCAATAGTAGACCGCGGCAACCACCTCCTGACCACCCACACTGCTATTACCACTTCACATACGGGAATAAGGCGAAGAACTGTAGGTCGCCCTGCACGTTTCCATCGGAAAACAGGAAGGGCGGTCGCAAGTAGCGGCCAGCGACTGCCCCACGTCTTCAGGCCGTATATTCGTGACCGACCGGACATCAAAGTTACAATTTCTTGTGGACACGGGTTCCGACTTGTGCGTTTTTCCCCGCTCTGCCGTCAAGACGCCCTGCATCCAATCAAGGTACGATCTGGTAGCTGCTAACGGTACGGTCATACACACCTACGGGCCTACACAGCTCCAGTTGGATTTAGGCCTCCGGAGGAACTACAGCTGGAGCTTCACCATAGCTGACGTTGGGAAACCCATCATTGGTGTGGACTTCCTCAGCCACTACAATCTGCTGGTCGATTGTAGGAACCAACGACTGATCGACAGCTTGACATCCTTGTCGGTCTCCGCCACACACTGCAGCACCATTGACATTGCATCTGTGAAGGCCGTCGTTGGTGATACCGGCTATCACCACATACTGCGTGAGTACCCAGAGATAACACGGCCACCAGGCAAACAGCTACCAGGTACTCACAACACGATGCACCACATAAGGACGACACCAGGCCCGCCGGTGGCATGCAAACCAAGACGCCTTGACCCAGCTCGACTTCAGGTTGCCAAGAAGGAGTTCGAAGAGATGTTGGCAAGCGGGGTAGCGAGGCGTTCTGAGAGTGCTTGGTCAGCACCACTGCACCTAGTGAAGAAGAAGGACGACGGATGGAGACCATGTGGCGACTACAGGGCACTTAACGCCAGAACAGTACCTGACAGGTACCCCATTCGTCATATTCATGACTTCTCTCACCAGATATCAGGCTGCACCGTCTTCTCGACCATCGATCTTGTAAAGGCCTACAATCAATTGGCCATCAATCCAGACGATGTACCAAAGACGGCGATTACTACACCATTCGGTCTTTACGAGTTTCCTTTCATGACGTTCGGTTTGAGGAACGCGGCACAAACCTTCCAAAGGTTCATCGACGAGGTCCTACTTGGCCTCGATTTCTGCTATGGGTACGTAGATGACATCCTAGTCTTCTCAGCGTCTCCTAAAGAGCACGAGGCCCATCTACGTCAATTATTCAATCGCCTGAGGCAGTACGGCATCGTGGTCAACACAGCTAAGTGCAACATCGGACAGACTGAGGTTGTTTTTCTAGGCTACCGCGTGTCGGCGGAAGGGACGAGGCCAGTTCAATCCAAGGTCCAAGCCATACAGGAGTACCCGGTTCCCAAGACCGTCAAGGAGCTGCGCCGATTCCTTGGCATGGTCAACTTTTATCGCCGATTCGTCCCGAACGCAGCCAAACTTCAGGGACCGTTGAACGCTGTCCTTGCCGGACCCAAGGTAAAAGGCTCACATCCAGTACACATGACTCCAGAATTGCTGAAGGCTTTCGAAGACTGCAAATCTTCGCTGTCCAAAGCGACACTCCTGGCTCACCCTGATGCATCTGCAGAGTTAAGCATCGTGACAGATGCTTCTGATACGGCAATCGGCGCCGTCCTTCAGCAGCGGAAGGGGGACAACTGGCAACCACTAGCCTTTTACTCGCACAAGCTTAGTGAGGCACAAAGGAAGTACAGCCCATACGACCGGGAGCTACTTGCGATTTATGAGGCAATCAAGTACTTCCGGCATATGGTCGAGGCAAGAACCTTCGCCATCTACACAGACCATAAGCCGCTTACCTTTGCGTTCAGGATGAATAGGGATAGTTGCTCACCCAGGCAATTCCGGTACCTGGACTTCATTGGGCAATTTACGACAGACCTGAGGTATTTACCAGGCAGTGAGAACGTTTTCGCCGATGCATTGTCGCGCGTGGAGGAAATATCAGCAGCTGTCGACTTCGAGGAACTTGCAAGACTCCAGGATACAGACCTAGAACTGCAAGACCTAATTCAACATGGCTCCACGCTGAAACTTCGAAAGGTAGCATCCACCTACAGCAATGACCTACCAGTCTATTGTGACACCTCTACGCCGACAACACGCCCCTATATAACGCCTACCTTGCGAAGACAGGCATTCGATTCACTGCACAACCTACATCATCCAGGAAATGCAGCTACAGTGCGACTGGTGACACAACACTTTGTTTGGCCAGGGATCCGCAAAGATTGTAGAGAGTGGGCGAGGCAATGTATACAATGCCAGACGTGCAAAACTGCACGTCACACTAAAGCTCCACTTTCAACCTACCTTACTCCTTCTTCCCGTTTTTCCCACATTCACCTCGACATAGTGGGACCCTTAACCCCTTCGTCTGATTTCAGATACTGCCTCACAGTCATTGATCGATTTACGCGATGGCCTGAGGCGTACCCCTTGAAAGACATCACGGCGGAGACCTGCGCAGCTGCCCTGGTTTCTGGCTGGATAGCCAGGTTCGGCTGTCCCGCACGGGTCACTACAGACCGCGGACGCCAGTTCGAGAGTCACCTCTTCAAGGCTCTCACTACCTTGGTGGGTGCACATCACTACCGCACCACCGCCTACCATCCAGCAGCGAATGGCATCGTAGAACGTCTACATCGGCAGCTGAAGGCTGCCATCATGTGCCACACTTCCTCACAGTGGACAGAAGCCCTTCCACTGGTACTTCTCGGCATGCGTAATTCTTGGAAGGAAGATATCCAAGCTACGCCTGCAGAGCTGGTCTACGGTGAAGCACTGCACTTACCCGCTCAGTTCCTGTCCCCTAAAGATGACTTCACTACCACAGATGTCACGGAGTACGCTGCGAACCTGCGAGTCCACATGGCCAAGCTTGCACCAAAACCAACTTCGTGGCACACCAGCACCACTACTCCCTTCTACATGCCTCGAGACTTACACTCTTCCACACACGTCTTCGTCCGCCGAGATCATGTTCGAAGATCGCTAGAACCGCCTTACGCTGGACCCTACAAAGTTATACAAAGATATCCGAAATACTTCGTGGTCGAGGCGAACGGAAAACCCAATAACATTACTGTGGACAGATTGAAACCTGCCTACATGACACGAGAGGAGACGGGGGTTCCAGCTGAGATACCAACGGCCCCAAAACCCACGACTGAAGCAACCGGTGAAGGCGCAGAGCAGAGGACGCGAAGTGGGCGGCGTGTCAAATTTCCCGATTTTTATCGACCGTAGTCACGGTCTGGCCAGGGGGAATATGTAGCGGAAACAATATTAATTTAAACCGCTACTCGAACTAATAAGAAAACCGCTGCCGCTTATGAAGTGGCACCATACCACGAAATCAGGTGATCCTTTGTTCGGCGAGGGTTCGACGGCCGCACGGTTACACGTGCCGCCCGCACACAGCGAGCGCGTGACATTTGTACCGGCCGGCGTGGAAACGACCTTGAGCGCCGGGCCGATGGCGTGCACACGAAGCTACCTGCGCGCGCGCCGAGAGTCGACCATCAGTTCAGTCTCGACTAGCTACCAAACTACTCGGTTCGCGACGCGCTTAATATTGCTCTCTGCTTGTATAGAATCGCTGTGTTCCGCTTGTAATTTAATTTCAATAATATAATTTTAATAATCGTAATAATATTCTTCATTTCTTCTCTCGGCTTTATTCATTCTCACTATCACATCCTTCCGCTACGCTTCACTCTAATCTATCAAACATTAAGTTAGATACCGGGTTCGATTCCCAACTCGAGTAGAATAGTCAACCCGACCATTCTACAGAATTATTGACACTAGTGAAAATTATTCTTTAGATTCGTTTTTGAGTAATAATCAAGAAAAAATCAAAACATTAATCAACAAATCTCTTAAAGATCATGTATGTCTAAAAATTAATTTTGAATATTTTGCTTTGTTTTTGATGGTTAAAAATGATAGCCAGGAGATGAAATCATTTGCTACAAAGAATTATGTGGTACATCAGAATTATGAATATGATTTATTGACATCTCAGGTTCGAAACACGTTGAAAAAAAAATTAGAAGAATTTCAAGATCGTGATAGTGGCTGGACATTTTTAAACAGTTCGCATTTGGAAGTTAATGTTAACAAATATCAACCTTTACGCGGCTCAAGCTTTATCGAATTGCCGACCGCAGTTAAATCAAAAAAAGCATGTATTAATATTCGCAATAAAGATAATTATTGCTTTTTATGGTCAGTTGTTGCTGCTTTATATCCAGCTAAAACTCATCCTGAAAGAGTATCGTCTTACCCCAATTTTCAAAGTGTGTTAAACATAAAAGACATTCAATTTCCATTGAGTTTCTCAGATATTGCTCGATTCGAATTAAATAATCCTGAAATTTGTATATATATTTATGGCTTAAAAAATAATATCGTGATTGGACCCCTTTATAAACCAAAATCTTTGAAGGAAAAAGTGATTCATTTACTTTACTTAGAAAAAGATGATTTATCACATTATTGTCTCATTACGGATTTACCGCGTCTTGTTAAAAATCAAATAACAAAGCACCACAGTAAATTATACTTTTGTGATGTTTGTTTAATGTTCTTTGATAGTTGTGATAATCTTACTTCACACAGGTGTGGAGGAGTTGCTACTGAACTACCTCCAAAAGGCTCTTTCATTCAGTTTGAAAATTATGGTAGAAAGCAATTTGTACCATTTGTTATATACGCCGATTTTGAAACAATGCTAGAGCGGTACGACTCCTGCGACCCTGACCCAACTCAGGCGAGCACCGTTATGAGACAGCGACATGTGCCCATCGCTTTCGCTTATCATATTACGTGCACTCTAGATGAAACCTATAATCGTTATGTCTCGTATCGTGGTTTGGATTGTGTTTCAAAATTTGTGAAGTCTATCTATAAAGATACCAAAAATGTTTATAGAATTTTAAATAATACCGTCCCCATGATTTTCACGAATGAGAATGCTCTCGACTTTGAAAACTCTGATACATGTCATATTTGTGAGAATTTCTTGTTAGGTGATAGGGTACGCGATCATTGTCATTTGACTGGTAAATATCGTGGCGCAGCTCACAGTTACTGTAACCTGCAATATAAAATGCCTAAGTTTCTACCTGTATTTTTTCATAACTTATCGGGTTATGATTGCCATCTTTTTATAAAAGAATTAGGTAACGCTCCGGGATCTATTAAAGTCATACCTAAAACAAAAGAAAATTATATTTCTTTCACGAAGTATATTCCGATTTCGGATAATGAAAGCATACAGGTACGATTTGTAGATTCATTCAAGTTTTTAGGAACTAGCTTAGAAAAGTTAGCAAACACAATGAAAAAACAAGACTTCAAGCAATTAAAATCTTATTTTCCTGAAAAAACACAATTTGATCTACTTACCCGTAAAGGAGTGTACCCATACGATTACATGTCTCAATGGAAACATTACGAAGATATATGTTTACCGTCTAAAAATCATTTTCATAACTCCTTGACTAATGAATCAATTAGCGATGAAGACTATAAGCACGCTCAGACCATTTGGTCAGTATTTAATATTCAAAATATGGGTATGTACACAGACTTATATCTTAAAACCGATGTTCTTTTGCTTACAGACGTGTTTGAAAGTTTTCGAAAAACATGTAAACATTACTATAATCTCGATCCCGCGTTTTATCTTACAGCACCAAGTCTATCATTCGATGCAATGCTTTTGAAAACTAGAATTAAATTAGAATTGATAAGTGATGTTCAAATTTTTAGAATGATACAAGAAGGTATTCGTGGAGGTGTTTGTATGTGTTCCAAAAGACATGTCAAAGCCAATCATAAATACTTGGATTCTTATGACTCGTCTCTGCCGAATTCATTTATTATTTATTTAGATTGCAACAATTTATATGGTTATAGCATGTGTCAATATTTGCCTTATTCAGATTTTAGATTCATGAGTAGACAGGAAATAGATGATTTGCAATTGAGCTTAACAGATATAAGCGATACCGCGGAAAACGGTTATATTCTTGAAGTTGATTTATTATATCCTAAAACATTGCACGATGAACATAACGACTTTCCATTTTGTCCAGAAAAATTTGTTGCACCGGGTGGTAAGAATAAAAAATTAATACCAAATTTGTATGACAAATACCACTACGTTATTCATTACGTGCATTTAAAAAAATGTTTACAACATGGATTGGTGTTACGAAGGATTCACCGTGCAATTGTTTTTAAGCTGTTTTTTAAAACAGTACATCGATCTTAACACTCAACTACGACAAAAAGCAGAATCAACGTTTGAGCAAGATTTTTTCAAATTATTAAATAATAGTATTTTTGGGAAGACTCTGGAAAATGTTGAACAAAGAGCAGATGTAAAATTAGTTAACAAATGGTGTGATTCAAACAATAAAACGAAAAAGAATATTTGTGCTGAGAAATTGATAGCCAGTCCATATTTTCATAGCGCTTCTGTGTTTTCTGATGATCTAGTAGCAATACAAATGAAGCCTTCGCGTGTTATACTTAATAAACCAATATATATAGGGTTCACAGTATTTTCTAATACTGTGCTTTATCTAAGACCCATATGTACGATTTTCACTACTCTGTCATGAAGCCTTTTTATGGTAAGCGAATTGAATTGTGCTATACTGACACAGATAGTTTAATTTATGATGTACATAGTAATAACGTTTATAAAGATTTCAAGCTCAATTTTTTAAAATATTTTGATACCTCTAATTATGACTTAAACAATGAATTTCACTTGCCCATTAATAATAAGAAGATCCCAGGACTGTTTAAGGACGAAATGGGTGGTAAATTTATCAAAGAATTCGTAGGACTGCGCTCAAAGCTTTATTGTATTAAAACCTTAAAAAAAAAACAATTAAAAAAGCTAAAGGTATAAAAAAAAGTGTAACGAAACATTTGAACATGTTTGATTATAAAAATGTTTTATACAATTGCAATGTCATTCGTAAAAAAAAATTAAAGTTTAGATCAATAAAACATGTAATATTCACTCAGAACATAAATAAAATAGCACTTTCAAGCAATGATGATAAACGGTTGCTATCATTTGATAAAGTATCTACTTTAGCTTGGGGTAATGCAAATATATTTATGTAATGTATTACCTTACTTAAAAATGTAATTAGGAACCTACAATAGTGACATTTCTATCAAGTATTTTATTGATTGTAAAACATAAGACGTCTGAAGTTACTTTTGAACCCAGCTATAATATTGTAGCCGGTATTATATGTGTATTCTTGGTGTCCCTTGTAATTGTTGTTTTTATCTGTATGTACCTACTAAATATATAAGTACTTAAATAAATAATATTTTATGATTTTATCTGTTTCATTTCCAATCCTGATTGATGACAAAGCATACAGGGTTTACACCATGTTGCGCACGAGGATACAGGTTCCAACTGGATAAAACATGCAATGTTCATTTTCAACCGACGAAAAAAAACGGAGGAGGTTCTCAATTCGACGCGTATATATATATTTTTTTTTTTTTTATGTATTACCACGCATAACTTTTTACATAGTGGTCCGATTGTGACAATTCTTCTTCTATTGGAAAGGGTATACTCCCAAGGTGGTCCCATATAAATTTGGAAAACAAAATCGAACCCTAAGGGTTGGAAAACAGGGGATGATTGATTGTTCACTCACTGATTGTAACGTATAAACACGCATAACTTGGTACAGAGTAGTCCGATTTTGATAATTCTTTTTTTGTTGGATTGGGTATACCTTGCCAAGTATTATTAGTACATTAAAGCCACAAAAAAATATTTTATTTATATTTATATTTATTTATAAAAAACTTTTTAACAAAAAATTAAACCGCCGAAAAACTGAAAAGCATAAAATAATAAACCTTAAAATTTTGAGTCGGCGCTGAAAAATCAATGAACAAGGATCACTCAAAGCGCCGACTCATAATTTTAAGGTTTATTATTTTATGCTTTTCAGTTTTTCGGCGGTTTAATTTTTTGTTAAAAAGTTTTTATTGATGACATAGCACGAAGTTCACACGCGCAGTGTAGAATATGACACCGAACAGGTGCTCATGCACGAGCCCGAACGTGTTGAAACTTGAAATTGAATCACAGCGCTTTAAGGCTTTATGGAGTCTCATAACATATCAACCACGTTCCACAGTCGTATTATTGTGTAGAACATTCATCATTAGACAGTTAGCCGGAGCGGTCATATCACGTCGAATAAGAACGAAACGAATTGTAAGTATTGTAGAACTACCCATATATTTATAACGTTAATACATCATGTTTTTATGTAATTATAATTAATTATTATTTCGGTTGTTTCAGATCATTGATAATGTGTGATTTTCCAGATATTATCGACTTCTCGCAATACGCGCAAGGTTTTCCGACCCCGAGTTTAAGCTAGCATATCCCAGAACAACAAAGACCTGTTCACAAGGAGCCTAGAGCAAGACAAGACTGCGGACCTGTCAATAAGAAGCCTAGAACAAGACGAGAGTGTGTAAAACAGAAGTCAGCTCTGCCTACCTGTCAATCATTCGTTATAAACAATGAGAAGAAAAAAGGGTTACGACTGATCCAGGTACAAGTGTTGGACATCAGTGAACAACAAGAATCTGCAAGTGACAATGATGATGTGGTAATTTTAAGTGCGCAGTATATAGTGACTGAATCGGTGGACCATGTTATGGAGGAGACGCAATCGTTAATTAATAAAATATCCAAAAAACTTTGTGGGGACAGTTGTTACTACTAATGAACTATTAACTGGTGTCATTATTTTGTAAGTATCTACTATATTGTTTAAGTTTTATAGTAATAAGCAATAATAAATTATGTAAGTAATATTATAGTTATCAGACTATATTATTATTAGGTATATATAACATTTATTTGCTTTTTTATTGTTTAGTGTTTAAACATTTGTGGTTTTTATGTTGTGTAAGTTTTGAATGTATACATTTTTAAAATAACAAATATGTAAGTTTTATTTGAATTAACTTTTTGTATTTTATCCTGTACATACCTAGTCTAAAAAATATAATAAAATTAAATAAATATAAAAAGAAAAAATATGTAATGTAGATTTCTTTGATTAATCTAGTTGGGCTACTGTTCAATCATCACAAGTTTTTAAGTTAAGTATGTAGGTAACATTAAATAAACTATGTGGAGACAGCTATTATTATTATTATTGGGTAGGTAGTTATAATAAGTTTGTAATAATTGTAAATAATGTAAAAAGTGAATAAAAATATTTTGTAGTTTAAATTATATTTTATTTTGTATTACTTATAAGTACTCGAACTTTAAATTAGCTCTAGTGTAATGATATAAATATAGGTTATTTGCTTTCAGAATTTTTTATTAGAATAATTCGGTTAGAATACCATAAGTATCTATATTTGAAATAAAATTTATTAGGATTATCATTTTGCTGCAGCTAATTTAAAGTTTGTTACATGGGTCTGATTATATTAAATAAAACACTCTTGAGTACATAGACATTTTTAATTAACTGTTCAACACAATAATTATTAAATAAATAAATTAAATGCCGACATATTATTATCAAAATACCATTTTCTAATACACACAGCATTATTCAATGCACAATTCAATTTATGGTTCACACGATTAAAATCAGTTTTATTTTTACAGAACTTTTTTTTTAATGTCGCAAAATTAGGACATCCCTTCTCACCTATGTCAATCACTTCACAGTTTGCACATAACTCTTTAATCCACGTAATCTTTTCCAAACCCTTTGTCATATTTTTTTTATTTTCTAAATATGGTAAAATAACACGTTTAAACTCTTTGTAGTCTATGTAGCCTTCACTCCAGTAAATTCCTCGATTTTTTTCTAACCATCTCACCTGCTTTTTTTCTTCTAGTGTTAGGTAATGGAATGAATATGGTGGTTTCACCAAGAACGTCTGCGTATGATCATGACTCGCAATGGCCAATTCTTTGACAATAAAATGATTTAAAGAATCTTTAAATCCTTGGAGTTCCACTATAACGGTGTCCGACTTCATGATATCTTCTTAACAATGTTACTTAATGGTTTGTATTCAACAATGCAATCGTTCAGAATGAGACAATATGCTGAAGTTTGATCTGGTATCTCCGAATCACTTTCAATTTCTACTCTCACATCCACAGCTGGCCCTGTCTTTAGATTATCCGCTTGTCTAGAGCAATCAATGACAAACAGCGGTGCTAAATCTCTAAACTGTTTTTCGCTTAATATGGGTTCCGGTCGACGTCCGTAATACGACTGTTGAAATCTGGTGTATTGCTCGTATAATAAAGCGATTCTGTTATTAGCAAAACTCGTATTTAGGTTTTCATACGGAAAATAAGTTGAATTGAGATACACTCTAACGTCTCGAACATGACAGTGATCGAATTGAGACATGTCCGAACTTGCATTGCTTTTCCTATTTGTCTGTAACCCGATAATAATGTATCTTGGTTTTTCTATTTGAGATGAAGTTTTGATTGAACAGGTATGTTTTGTAGTTTTAGGCAAAGCTGGATATTCGTACAGATCCCAATTTCTGTATACCATTTGAAGTGATCTATCTTTTTCTAATAGTTTTAACAAAGTTATCTTTTCTTTGTCTGATACTTTAACATGCGGTACGCGCCATATAATTTTGTTGATCTGAACGTCATCCACTATTTCGCCGGTGTTAAGTTTTACAGCGTTAATTCGCTTTCATTCATTGATATTAATGATTTCATGGTTGTAGTTATACCTGCATTTTTTATTTTATCAATCTCCACTCCATTTAACTCGTACCTAATATCTTGAAACAAGTACAGTAGACCATTGTTTGTGAAATTGATACTAGTAGCTTTGTCTTTCGTATCTTTTTTGTTGACGATAACAGTGCCTTCTAAATAGAGTGTGCTAGTTGAAGGAAGTATGTACAAATCCTGTTGGTTGATGGGAATGCGGATTTCATCGTTCCTGTTGAAACTCGTTACGTACGGCTTGTAGGAATGAAATTCGATTCCTTCTATAGTATTATCGTAAGTTGGAGCGGATAAAACGTCTAAGATATTCATTTTAACAATCCGATCGCTCTAAGGAACGCTTTATTGTCTTTAGTTAATTTTATTATCTTCTTAGAGAAAGGTCTTCTTCGATAGGTAGCTCGGGCAGAACTGATATTCTTTACTTGTTGAAACACATTTTTATTGTAGTCAATCATCTTTTTCTTCTAAGATGCAGATATACCTGCACTTCTTCACCACGTAAATTGATTAATCGTTTGTTTATATCTAACAGTCTGATATGTATGCAGCTTATGTTGTTTTGATTGATTGGAAAGTATATTGCGTTCTTCGGGATTTCTATGATCCTGTATCCTGGCGGCACATTAAGTGCAAATTCGTGAATAATATGACTTGGTTCACCGTTCACAAATGAACCGCTTACAATATCACATTCAATCCTGATTACGGTCGTAGGTAGAATGTTGACTGGAGACTGTGACACATGCCATTTATTTGCTTTTAAAATTTGTTTGTTAAACCCTAATAGTCTTCTAAAAGAGTCTCCTTTGATAAAATTAATGTCTTTTGTACAGAATATTGTAGTTTTTAAAGTATTATTATTGCACCGTAGTTTGATCGCTGCATCTTTTATTTCGGATTTTAAATAATCGCTAATATCTTGTAATTCATAAGTGCCTTCCGGTACTTCAATAACTTCATTAATGCCATAATAGAACTTATTATTACTTTTATCAATGTTTGGAATAGAATTAAATGTTGAAAAGTGCAATAAAGTACACTCATACTCTCCGTCTAGTTGTAAAGTATTAGGATAGTATGTAGTTAGCACTGACGAGTCTCCAGTTATCGACAAAGTGAGTGACATCTTGCAAATGATTGATATAAAAGAAAAGCATTTATTTTATAATACATTTTTATTCCAAAAAGTTAACAAATAATTTAAACATAAATGACCACAATTGACTGCGTTAAATTTTTGATATCCTGTGTAATTATATAACACATCACAATTTTTGAAATATTGCATCAATTCCATTGGAGGTTTTAAATTTCCATAGCTATCAAAGTATTCACATTGATTGTATACTTTAGCATAAGCTACCCAATGCGTTCCTTCGTTCTTAGAATCGTCTAAGTTAACGATACCACATTCAATGTCTCTCGGCTTCGAAGGTAGTCGATCCTTCATGTAGACCCCCCGAAAATATGGAATGTGTCTTGAATACTTTCGGATGTCTACATCAGTTAGAGGGCGATTGGGTAGCATATTTTTCAGTTTTTTGAAGATGTTATAAACAATCCTTTACCACTTTTATACGGTCTAATGTATAAACCCTTACCCAACACTAAAGCCTTCATAGCTTTATTATGTCGTTCTGTTTCTTGCAAATTTTGTTTGCTTGCTTTGTAATCATTAACGGTTTTTGCAATATCAGCTGCACCACCAGCTAAAGTTCCTAAAGCCGATAAACCAGCAAAAATTGGAATTAAAGGTAGAACTCCTCTAGTCTTTGGTATGGGTATTACTCGAGGTACTCGAATTCGATGGTGAATGTTTGAAAATAAGTTTTTTGCGGTTAAATAAGCTGCTTTTATTAAAGTCTTATTATCTTTGTGTTTGAGTTTCTTAATTTTTGATTTTATTTTCGAAACTAAGCTTTTAAATGTTTTAATGCCTGATCCAGACTTTAGTTTCGCTTTCATAAGTTTGCTCACCAACCAAGAGCTTAATTTTTCACCTTTCCCTGCATCTTTTGATTTAAGTCTTTGTTTAGCCATATCAAGTAGTTGTAAATCAGCTTTGTGACGATTTGATACGTCTGTATGGTTTGTATACGCAATGTCGTGTTGCAAGCAAGCTTCGTCTCGCTTATTTACACCTCGGTCACCTCGCGCCAAGTGTTTATGAAGTTTGGTTCCTGGTCCACAATAATTGTATCCTGGCAAATGCACTTCGAATGATAGATTATTAATTATGTTGTTAACTAGTCCACCCCCTTGCATTACTCAAATTAGAATGATATGATTTCGAATGAAAATGGTTTTATAATAGTTAGTTAATTATTGCAGCTTTTTCAATCCAACTGTTTTCTGCACTGCTTAGACCTAACCATTTGACATACAATTTATTTCCTTTCTTTTTCAAAACCTTTTCTATCAAATACACATCAGGATACTTAGATCTTTGCAGTTCTTGTTCGTAAAAAGCTCCTAATATGTTTTGCTTTCGTTGATCTTCTATGTGATATGTCACTGGTAAGGTTTTATTTATCTTTTTTATAATAAATAATTCAGTTGACCAATTAGGAGTATAACCTTTCTCAAAATTATGTTTGTATTTACTTATACGAACACAATCACCAACTTTGAATTTAGGCTTCCACTGAACCAAATCATGTTTGTTTATTTTTTTTATATTTTCTTTGATAACTTGTTCATTACATTTATTCACATCAACCGGTTTAAATTGAATAGTACGATGTTTGTTGTTGTTATATCTCTTCAATGTATCTTCCAATGGTAGACCTAACCACTTATAGCTTCCATTGAGACTAAAATATTTATATAATTAATTTTTTAAAGTCCTTATCAGTCTCTCTACAATTGATGCTTTTTTAGTAGAAAACGATGAGTAATGGTTAATGTTGTGTTTTTTCATAAGCGTTTGAAAAGTGATGTTATAAAATTCGGTTCCCATATCAGTCTGTAAATTAACAGGATCATTACAACTACTAAGCAGTATATGTTCGAATGCACGAGTAACATCAAATTTATTTTTCGATTTTAACGGTTCAGCCCAGGCATACTTTGAGAAGCAGTCAATCACCACTAGGATGAAATTATAACCTTTGTTATATTTCCTCAGATTTTGCATGTCCATCAAGTCTGCTTGCCATAAGTCATGGATTCCTTTCAGAATAACAAAACGTCGAGGGAAATTTCTTCGTGTCGCTTTGTGTATTTCATTTACAATTTGCTGTTTTACCATTATGGAGTTTTCTGAAGTAATTTATCTACCTCTGCTTTAGTATAAAACTTATCTTGCAAATGAGTTGAAACCTCAGGTATCCTTGCTTTTAAAGTAGCTTGAACTGTACCCTTTGCATCTTTTATGATTTGAGTACGCAATGTACCAATCAGATTATTAAATTCTTTAAACATATTAGCATTCAACCGATCTACATAATCCTTATTCACAGCCAGATTATTTAATTCTTTTAACGTGTTAGCATTCATTTGATCTACATAATCCTTGTTAACAGCATCGTTTGCTTCTATTGGAGATGTAATTCCTGTCAGTCTTGATGTTTTTAAATCAAAATCTCCGTTTTCTGATTTTAACAATGCATTTTCATTAAAATCAAATAACTCTGATAAACGCATTCTTTTGTGAATGTAGTGTCCGAATTTGTCTACGTTCATATTTAAGGTGTATTTTATCGAGAGGCTGATGACAAAATAAACAGATTTTTAAACATTTATTTATTTATAATCTTACATTCACGCAATTCTTCAATGATAGATATAATTTCATTATCTAATCCTGTGTTGCCAGCATCTCTAGATGCAATTAATAATTTAAACCTTTCCACCAGTTCATTAGGATTATCCCAGTACACTAAATCTACGTCTTTTCTCCACTTTTTTAGTAACGGTAGACCCTTTCCCTGAACTGCATTCTTCAGTTTAAAAAGAGGTTTAATAACTTGCAAATATTTTTGTCCTTTATTACTTTTTATTGGCTTACTGGGCTCATAGTCTCGACGATGTGCATTTGTATCAAGTAGCATCAACTTATAATTTTGCATATCACTATCTGTAACCAAGCTTAAGTCTACATCTTTCTTAAGCAACAACTGTTTTAATCCAGGTGTATTTCGGTATTTACGTCCAGCCACGGTGATGTATTGATCGTTGATCGTTATGCAAGCAGAACCTAAAAGCAGTTTCCCGCGGTCTGCTCTAACTCCAAATGGAATATCTACCAACGCTTCTGAAGACACTGACCAGGATGACGTATCACAATCTTGGTTACTTTCAACTACTGATTCATAAGAAGAGTCACTGTTGATATCGGATTCATATTTGTCTTCACCGTCATTATCATCATTACTTCCTGCGCTATCAGTTCTTTGTTTCTGCAATTTTTCGTTAACAAACGGAACATCAGCAAAATCATCACTAACACGCAGGAGAGGACTTTGCTTACTAGCATTAGCAATTATGTTGAGAGGTTCTGTTACAGGTTTGAAAACAGATTCCAATACTTGTTTATTGTTAATCTCAGTATCTCTCATTTTTCGTACTTTTATCTTTACTGCTTCTGCTGCATCAACAATTTGACGTTTCAATGTTTTTCCATATTGGTAAAACAGGTTGTAATTGATTAAGCGTCGTACGGTGAATAATAATGTCAGACAGGTTATAGCCTTATATAGGTATAAAGTCATGTTCTTAATCAAACACTACAAACGTGTCAAATTTACTTCTATAACATCCTTTGTTTTTGGAACAATCTTTATTAATTACAACATAATTGAAAGGTGTACTCCATATTTTTGAACATATTTCCCGAAATTCAATCCATGTCATGTCAGTGTTGACGTGTTCTTCATACACATGTCTCATATTTCTTTCATCTTGTTTAAAAAGTACGATTAGGTTTGCGTTGTCTCTTACTAACTGCTTAAGGATTTTACTATACGTCTGATTTAGATAAAAACAATCGATGAACTTGTGTCTCCCCATAGCAAAATAATCACGCATACTATTTTGATTTTCACAAGCAACATCATCAAATACGATTACAGATTTTGGTTTTGCGATCTGAACACTCAGCACTTGTTCATTTTCATGATATTTCTGAAATGAAATGCCTGGTACACGTTGCAAGACTTTTTCTAAAAAGACGTACTTGGGTTGTTGCAAGGTTTTAGAATAAACATAAACATTTTGAAATCTTAAACCATTCTCATGTATAAGAAGACCAATTAATAAATTAGTTTTTCCGCAATTTGATGGCCCACAAATAATACATCGTACCGACTTAAGTAATAATTCTCCATGACGAAAACCAGTCTCCTGAGAACTAACATAAAGTTTGTTTACATGTAACGATTGTGGTTGTTTTACAAATTTCATGGTGACTGCTTGAAACGGTTAAATTAATAATGAGTCAATTGTTGTTTTACATTAACCTTTATAACTCATAATCGCTAACAGGAATGCATTTACGAGCAACCTGACCATGGACGTCCTTCAATATAAAATAGTGCGTGTTATGGTAAAATAAGGAAAGGTAATATTGAGTTTTAGAACTAAAATAGTGGAAAAGACGTGGAGCCATAACATTTCATTTATATTATTGGGCATTCTACTTCACCGAGAGTGACGAGGCGAACGGAGTGAGCCGAAGGAACGCAGGTGGAGTAGGATGCCCAATAATATCCTATTTATATTTATAGTAAGAACATACATTTAACATACCTATATAATTTTAGAATACTTAGGTATTAGGAAAAAAAAAACACATGTTTACTTTTTACAAATGACACGCGGGAGAAGTGAGTCGTCAAACTTTTTGACAATGAAAAAAGTTGTTTTACGTCAAGTGTTGCCAGCGCTATAATAACATTATTACGAATAAACTATTCTAGACGGTATCGATAATCGAATTAAATTATTTTTAGTTATTATATAACTAAAAAATGTATACTAAAAACTATAAATAAACGCTATTCATTATTATAATAATTACGAGGTACGACGTAAGTACTTAAATACTTACTTACGCAGCTTCATATTGATATTATTGTAATCGGTTTGCAAGTGTCCGTATCGATATTATTTTATTTTGGTATTGGCAACATTTCTAATTGAAGTTATAGCCTTGAAATGTGTTGATAAATTGAATAACTATTTAAAATTACTTTTCAACGGTGTACTTCTACAGATTTTATTTATATTGTATAATTCTTACTGTTTTATAGTATGAATTATCATTATTATAGAACGTCTGTTGGACACCACGATGATTCGGGCCGATATTTGGCATTGTCCTTTCACCACTGACAAAAGGAAATGAATGTAAAAATAAGAGATGATGTTGCATCCATAAAAGAACAGTTAAAAGACATTAAGTCGACCACTAATAAATTAGTCCAGGAGCAAGAAATTCTAAAAACCGACATAACAAACCTTAAAACTTCCAACAGTACTACCGCCTAAAAGATAAATGCACTTCAGACTGACGTTGATCAGTTGAAAATTGCCGCAGAGACTACGATTGCTAATATTACTCCAAATCTGACTAATGTCGAGGATGTGTTGTCAGAAATACAAGAATGCTGTCAAAGAAACAAGAACTTGGTTATTGTTGGCATATCTGAACTCAATTCTGTCAACGCAGCTTCAAGACATGACGATGACAAAGAAGAAGTCATAAAAGTAATAAGCAACATTACCTTAGATTGTCCTGAACCGGTTAAAATTCATCGCCTCGGTAAATATAACACTGAAAAAAGTCGTCCTATTAAGATATACTATACATCGGAAGACGTACCCAAATATATATTGCGAAATAAATCTAAACTGAATGACAAAGCTATCAAAATATTTCCCGACCAAACACCCCAACAACATAGTTACTTAGAAAACCTCCGGAAAGAACTCCAACAACGCACAGAAAATGGCGAGACAAACTTAAGTATTAAATACATGAAAGGCGTTCCAAAAATTACCCAAGTTGAATCAAAAAACTACCAGTAACGACATTAGAAAATAGACTACAAGTTGAAACGCAAAATACCATTACTTACCAGATAACTGACAACTATACTAATATTATCACTGCTACTAAAGCCCTGAAATTCCTATATACGAATGCTCGGAGTATTGTCAAGCCAGGCAAACATGATGAACTAAAATGTATTATAGAATCCTTCCACGATGCTATACATGTCATAGTTCTAACTGAAACGTGGATCAAATCAGATGAAGAGGCTCAACGACTACAAGTCCCAACCTATACTCACTACTACAACTTCCGAACAAATACCAGAGGAGGAGGAGTTTCCATTTATGTACACAATTCTCTGAAGCAAACCCTTATCGAAGAAAAAATTAAAGATGATAACCATTACTTTGGGTCCATCTGGAAAAAATCTCTCTTGATATTGGAGTTGTTTACAAGCCGGAACGGACGAATGTTACTAATTTCCTAGACACCTATTCATACTACTTACAAACTATGAAAAGAGCTATTATATTTGGGGATATAACCTCAATCTTCTCCAACCTGATAGAAACGTGAAAGACTATAAATATTTATTAAAGGAAGATGGCTACAAAATATTAAATAAGATTGCTAAAAAGCATTGCACACGAGAAACTTCAACTACCAACACTATCCTAGATCATGTTAGTACTAACCTGCAAGTCACCGACTACAACTTTCATTATTGAATCGTCGTTTTCAGACCACAAACAAATTTACTTTGAAATTAAAAGGTGAAATACCAAAAAACTAATTATGTAAATCTATACAAAACTATAAATGAAAACAAGCTTGAAAATGAATATGATGACTATTTGGCACTTGAAGAGTACTTAAAGTCTGTGATTAATAAAAATAAAACTGAAAAGACTAAGATTCTTAACCCACCTAAAACCGATTGGATTAACAAAGATATAATGAAAACTATCAATACTAGAAATGAACTGGGTCAGAAATTAAAAGATAATCCTGAAGACGCAGAAATAAAGAGCAATTTTATAGCTGAAGGAAATAATGTGACAGTTGTTATTCAAAATGCAAAGAGTTCTTATTATATGAAATCTTTTAAAAATTGTATTGGAAAGCCTTTTAAGATGTGGAAGTTGATTAATAATATAACTTGCAATAGAATAAAAAAATAATTCAGCTCCCACAAAACTTGAAGGTCCGATCACCGATACAAAACTTATATGTGAGAGTTTCAATAATTACTTTTCAACAATCGGAACAGTGCTAGCAAGTGAAATTCCCAAATTTAATCAAAATAACGCAACGGACGCGTTTTTCAGATTAGGTACAAGTACGCAGGCTGGTATCGAACTTACAGAGTTCTCACCAACCACAACTAAAGAGATTTCAAAAATTATTGATGACTTGAAAATTAACACGAGCACAGGCATCGACGGCATCAGTACTAAAATAATTAAATGTATTAAAGATTTACTTTTGGAAGACTTAACAAAATGCGTTAACAAAAGCCTTCAGGAAGGAATATTTCCTGATTCATTAAAAATCGCCAAAGTCACACCGATACATAAGACCGGAAATAACGCAGATGTGAGTAATTATCGTCCAATATCGATCTTACCGATAATTTCTAAAATATGTGAAAAAATCATTTATAATTACAAACTTATTTAACTTCTATAAATTTTATTTCCAAAAATCAATATGGCTTCCGACAAAAATCAAACACCCTATCCGCGACTATTGACCTTATTACTAACTTAAAAACTAACATTGATAATAAACAAATAGCTATTGGGATCTTCATTGATTTAAAAAAGGCCTTTGACACTGTAAGCCACAAACTTCTTCTTAAAAAACTCGAAAACATCGGTATTACTGGCTCTGCATTAAAAATACTAAATTCTTATCGTACTAATAGGTACCAAGTAGTCGGTATTGGTGAATATCGAAGTGAACCCAAACTCATTACCTGTGGAGTACCACAAGGTTCTATACTAGGGCCTCTATTATTCCTTATCTACATCAATCATATTAATGAAATCGGACTTAAAGGCACTATTTCACTTTATGCCGACGATACCAGTCTTTTTTACTTTGGCAGTGATATAGAACACATCGTTAAAGAAGCACAAATTGATCTTGATAGACTCGCTATCTGGTTCCAATGCAATCTGCTTACCATAAATGCCAGTAAAACCAAATACATGATATTTAATGCTAAAAATAAAAAACTTAATACACATGGCGAATTAAATATAAATGGTCAACCATTATTAAAAACAAATACTGAGAAATATCTAGGTCTTACTCTAGATGATAAACTTACAATGAAACCTCATATTGAGAAACTAAGAAAAAAGATATCATCACTGACTGGTGCACTTAGAGGAATTGTCCGTTGTCTCCCACTACAAGTCAGATATATTATTTATAACTCTATGGTTAAACCACATCTTGATTATTTAATCGAAGTGTGGGGAAGTACTGCCAAAGTTCACCCTAAAAAACTACAAACATCTCAGAATAAAATTATTAAAGTCTTATTCAATTATGATTATTTTACATCTTCTGAAAAAGTTTTTAAAGAAACAAAATTAATGAATATTAATCAAATTTCTAATTACAGCACCTGCATACTTGTACGTAAAATAATTAATAAAGACTTACATACACAAATAACATTTACAAAAAGAATTCTAATCCAAAAGCGCATGACGAGGCAGGCTAACCATATAATTTTAAGAGCACCAAGGACTAACTACGGTAGAAGGACTGTCGTATATGAGGGGACTGAACTCTATAACTCTTTACCTAAAGAAATCAAGGACTCTAAATCACTTCCAACTTTTAAAAGGCTATTAAAGTACCATCTGAAAAATGCATAAATTGTAAGTTTTTACCGTTTATATATATCTTAATTTTAGTTTATTACCAAGCGTCGCTTATCTTATCTTAATTATTATGTTTTCCTCATAGAAGTGAGTAATTGTATTCTTTTTGAGCGAAATAAATCTCTTAAACCGTAAACCGTTTATTGTGATGAAGATGGAAATAAACAATTTATGGGATACCTATTGGAGGAACAAGCAAAACCACAAACTTCTACAACAGGAATTTCAGAAGAATCTCTAGCGCGAATCATGGAAAGCTTCGCAGAAATCAAGAAAAATTCATCAAAACCTTTTAATATGGGGAAAATGGTAGAAAAATTTGTTATACAAAAATTCAATAGCGACATTACCAATGTGACCCAGTGGATGACTACCTTTGAAGCGGAATGTGTACGTATAGGAATAGAAGAATACGTCAAAAAAATTGAAGTCTTTAGGTTATTTATAGAAGATTCTTGTTTAGACTGGTATAGTTCCATGCTTATAAAGCATACTATAAATTCAGATACCACATAGCCCATCTATGTGGAAAAAGAGCTTTTGTGAAACATATGTGGATAAGGGTTGGTCACCAATCAGGTATGCGATGTTATTCAAATACAGACAGGGCTCATTACTGGAGTATGCGTTAAAAAAGAGAGACTACTGTTAGAAATAAATAAGTTCATAGATAAACTTACTTTAATTGATTTGATCGCCACCGGTTTGCCGAATTTTATTGCAGATAAGATTGATAGGAATAGTTTAAAGGAAACTGAAGACTTATTTCATAATTTAAGAAGTTTAGAGCACATGGTTAACAATAAAACATTTGAAAAAAAGATAGGAACTTTCGAAGGTAAAATTAAAGAGAAAAATGTGAAGCCCTCGTTTAATCCGTGTAAAATATGTGAAAAAGAGAATAAAGGTATACCCTTACCACCCTGAATCCCAATGTTGGTTCAAAATAAAAAATAATGACAGACCAAAAAAAGATCAAATAAGGCGTGTTAACAATTCTGAATTAAAAATAGAATTAAATGAAATTAATCCAAAAAACTAATAGTGCCGCCATTAATAAAAATTAAACTACTAATTAATGACACTTTGGAAACAGGAATCTACGATTCAGGATCGAATGTGTCTTTAATTAATTCAAGGTTATTATCTCTAAAAGAAATACCTACTAATGATAAAAATGCAGGTTTAAAAACAATTAATGGCGTAAAAAAATCAATAGGAATGGTAACTTTAAAAATTAAAATTTTCGAAATTGAAAAACAAGTTAATATTTTTGTTGTAGATGAAGACAACTTTGACTAGGATTTCCTAGTTGGGTTAGACTGTATACAAAAATTTCATTTAGCTCAAAATGAGAATTTAAATATCACCCAAAATGTCCTCACCAATAATAATAGAGACAACATAAAAAAAGAAAAGCAACCTATAAACACTAAAGAAATTCCTGGCAGCACAGGTAGTGATATAGGGAATAAACAAGATATATTTTATGGAAAAAAAGGTGTGGATATTACAAAGAAATATAAAAAAGAAACTATCATTGATGAGTATAAAATAAACTTTAATGAAAATATAACAGTCGAAAATTTTGATATTTCAGTCAATCATTTAAATCATCAGGAAAAATCTGATATTGATAAATTGATATGCAAATATAATTCAGTCTTCGCCAAAGACAAATTTGATATAGGAACTGTAAAAGGTTACAAAGCCCATATTGATTTATTGGTAGATAAATATTGTAGTAAAAGACCGTATAGGTGTTCTATCGAGGATATGAATGAAATTGAGCATCAAATATCAAAATTATTAGAAAATAATTTAATCGAGGAGTCATATAGCCATTTTGCCGCTCCGGTAACACTAGCATTTAAAAAAAAAGATGGAAGGAGATTAAGGCTTTGTACAGATTTTCGCGAATTAAATAAAATTGTCGTTCCCCAATCGCAACCATTTCCACTAATTGAGGATCTAATGGTTAAAACAAGGAAATGTAAAATATTTTCAACATTCGATGTAAACTCAGCGTTCTGGTCCATACCTCTTAAAATTGAAGATAGACACAAAACGGCATTTGTTACTCAGAAGCACACTTTCAGTGGACTTGTTTACCTTTTGGTTTAAAAACTTCTCCCGCTATTTTTCAGAGAATACTTAGTAGCATTATAAGAAAGCATAAACTGTCAAACTTTACTGTCAATTACATTGACGATATTTTAGTATTTTCTGAAACGTTCGAAAAACACATTGAGCACGTATCTTTGTTATTGGAAGCAATTTTAAAAGAAGGTTTTAAATTAAAATTCACGAAATGTAACCTTGCACAGGACTCTGTAAAATATCTAGGGCACATAATAAAAAACAATACTGTAACTCCATTAAAAGATAATTTGATTGCCATGAAAGAATTCCCAATTCCAATAACACAAAAAAAAACATACGACAATTTTTAGGAAAAATCAATTTCTATGGAAAATATGTGCCAAATATTTCAATTTATTAAGAAATGGATCCCTTACATAATTTATTAAGAAAAGGAGAAAAATTCATTTGGTCCGATAAATGTCAAGAATCCTTTAATACTATAAAAAACTACTTTGCTCAAAACCAATTCTCGCCATCTTTGATCCAGATTTTCCAATACATATTTATACAGATGCTAGCATACAAGGTATAGGTGCAATTTTAAAACAAATTCAACCTAACGGTGATGAAAAGCCTTGTGCTTATTTTTCCAAAAAATTAAACGACTCTCAAAAAAAGAAAAAAGCCATATATCTTGAGTGTTTGGCAATAAAAGAGGCGGTAAAATATTGGCAACACTGGCTTATAGGAAAAACATTCACGGTTTTTTCAGATCACAAACCTTTAGAAAAAAATGAATATTAAAGCCAGAACGGACGAAGAACTGGGAGACCTAACATATTATTTGTCGCAGTTCAATTTTAAAATAATATATTCTCCAGGCAAATATAATATTGAGGCAGATACTTTAAGCAGAAATCCTGTGTTAGAATCGTATGAAAATCAAGATAGTAGTTTAAAAGTAGTGAATTTTGTTAAATTAGAAGACATACGAAATTATCAAAATAAAAATGATGATATAAAACAAAATATGAATAAACTTATTTTCAAACATAACATATATTATAAAAAGATAGGAAAAATGAAAAGATTGTACTAACTGAGGAGTTTAGTAAAAAGATTATAAAACATGTACATCACCACTACTGTCACATAGGAAGGCAACAAATGGAAAAAAAGATTAAACCCTTTTATCAAGCTAAAAATTTATTGGATAATATAAAAAAAACTTTGCGAAAACTGTGATGTCTGTATAAAAAACAAATCTAGAGGAAAATACAAATTTGGACTAATGTCTCACTTAGGTCCCGCTACCTATCCGTTCGAAATAGTGTCTATAGACACCATAGGAGAATTTGGTGGTTCTCGTTCAACCAAAACATATTTACATCTTCTAGTAGACCACTTCACTCGCTACGCCTTCATTTTGACATCCAAAACCCAAAATGCGAACGATTTTATAAAACTTGTCCAAAAAGTAACACAAGATAATAAAATAAACTTAATTTTATCAGATCAATATCCAGGCATAAACTCAAAGGATTTCAAATTATTTTTAGAAAAAGAAGATATACCTATAGTTTTCACTGCAGTAAATGCGCCATTTTCGAATGGATTGAACGAAAGGTTAAACCAAACATTGGTTAACAAAATTCGTTGTAAGATAAATTAAAGGAAGGACAAAATTGCTTGGACAACTATTGCTCACGAATGCACTGAAAAATATAACGAAACTGAACATAGTGTAACAGGGTTCTCTCCAAAATATTTATTGGAAGGAAAAATTTTTGACATTCTACCAGATGAACTGAAACAAAATATAACACAAAAACATCTATTGCGAGACCGAAAAATTGCCTTAGAAAATAGTATAAAATCCCACAGTTATAATAAACAAAGATTTGATAAAAACAGAAAACATTATGACCTAAAAGTCGGAGATTCTGTATATGTTGAAAACGGAAACCGGTTAAACCGAAAAAATTAGATGAATTGAAAATAGGACCTTACCAAATTGTAGACAAAATATCCAATTCAATTTACAAGGTAAACACAGGTCACAAAAAGTCAGAGTCGAATCTCTTTCATATTACAAAACTTATTCCAGTAGTAGAGTAAAACAATAAAATTAAGTAATTTAGAAACGGGGGGGGGGGGGGGGAATGTAAACAAAGTGCGTGACACTTCATTTATAATTTATCTGTGAAGATCTTTTATTCTATGGAGCGAGCTGTCATATTGAAAGACTGATGCAACATGGAAAATGTAGAGCTTATAAAAGTGATAATTTTAATGTAATTAGAATATTAATAGTGAGTAATAAGAACTGGTGAAACAATAGCTTTAAATGTTGTTTCTCTTTTCAGGTAAAACTAGTTAATAATTAATGTTAAAGAATATTTTGTAAAAGTCTTAAAACTAGTTTATGTAATAAAATAAAATTTTCTCTTTTCAGAGCAACTCATTTTAGTTTTACTGTTCATCATAATATTCAAGCATAATTATAAATAATCTCACTATATATTTTTATTCCATACTTATTTGTAAAATACCTAGTTGGGCATACTATCTACGTTGGGATCCATGAACCTGTCAGCTTATCGCCACGTCGATAAGAGTTTATTATTATTAATAAAAGTTCGATTTAACCAAATGTGAAACTAAGTTCGGTCCCTCCCTAGCTGCTAACATGCAGATGCGACGATACGAGTCATTCGTCTCGCTGGTCTGGCGAGGTGTCTAACGGAGGCAGTGCGTCGGGCAGCGCGTGGTGGTGGGGCAGGAGCACGATCAGCACGTCGGACGAGTCGCCGTGCGTCGTGAGCAACACGCGCGCGCACGCGCCCGCCGCCGCGCAGCGCGCTGCAGCCGCCGTCTGGCAGGACACGTCGCGCCGCTCCGCCGCCCCCGCCACGCCGCCCGCGCCACCCGCGCCCGCCGCGCCCTGCTCCCGCCCCGGCCGGTACTTGCCGAGGTGGCAGCGGATGGAGGTAGCCGTCAAGAAGTGCGTACGGGTGTTGCGCGCCGGGCGGCACACGCACACCCACACGCGCGGGCCCAGCGACAGCGCCACGCACGCGCCCGCCGACAGCGACACGCACGCGCACAGCGTGGCCGTGCGCGCCGCGCTCGCTGCGTACAGCGGGAAGAACGCAACCCAGATGACGCACGTAGCGTACGCCGCCGCGCCTACAAATCGAGTTTCGTTGAAATTGTGCGGAAGCCGGCGAGTGCGCACTGCCAGGACCACGCACGTCGCCAGCAGCACCAGCGCGGGAACCAGTGGCGCCAGCTGCGCCGGAGCGTGCTCGCCGCCGCACGCCAGCACGGAGCGCGCGCGGCCCGGGTGCTGCAGCCGCGGAGCCGCCGGCCAGCGTGCCGCGCTCCACAGCGCCACACACGCGCCGGGCGCGCTCAGCACCAGCCACGTCCACACCTGAGCGCGCGACGACAGCAGGCGCGGGCGGGCGGCCGGCCGCCGCTCGCACGCCGCCACCAGCCGCGCCACGCGCACCGTGCGCGCCAAAACCGCTGCGTACACGCCGCCCAGTGCGGGCGCCGCCAAACGAACTAACGCACAAGGCGCCAAAGCCGGGCGCGCCACTGCCGCCAGCGCCGTGCCGTGGCATACTGCCGCCGCGCACAGCAGCAGTGCGCAAAGTTCGCGCGACGCCGACTTCACCACAGGCGTGGCGCGGTGGCGCCAGAAGGTGAGCGCGCACGCCACGACCGCCGCCAGCCCCGCGCCGCCCGCCGCGCCGCACAGCGCGCGCGGCCCGTGCCCGCCGCCACCCCACTCCACGGTCGACGGCAGACACACTACCGATTAATTTGTTTCAATAAGGTCGCGGACAAAATTGTAAGCATTTTCAAATAATTCTTCATTTAAGAAACTAAAGCCAATATAACAGAATGATGTTCGTTTCAGTTACTGATGCGATCCTGATCGGGGCGATGTCCCGGCGGACAAAGCCGGCAGCCGGGCGCCGGTGGTGGCACGGTGACGGCGAGTGGCGCGCACGTCTCGCACGACCAGCAGCAGCGCGCGCGCCCCTCCCCCGCGCGTGCCCACTGCCCCGCGCCACACGGCGCCGAGCACGCCGCCGGTACGCCGCGCGCGCGCCTGCACAGACACACCACACGCACCACACTGTTGTACTGACGGCACAGCTGCACAGTAGACTTGTGTAAGTAATGCGAGTGATGCATTGCGTGTCATACATTTCGGCCACGTACTGTAGCATACATGACTCGAAAAAGAAAATTTTTATCTAATCGTTTTTGAATTTTCGTAATTATTATAATTTTAAAACTACTTGAGACGTTTTGCATAAAACCTTTACTCCAAATTCTATGAATGGCCCGCCTGACGCTGCGAGAGCGGTGACCGGACGGCACGAGCATGGCCGCGGTGTCTCGGGCCGTATAAAATAAGAAGGAGCCAGTATTTCCTATGTGCGTCAAATAATTTATAAATATTAAATTTTGAAAAAAATAAATTTAGAAAAAAATTTTTCTTTGCTGTAGCTTTTTTGCCACCTACAGGTGTACCTCTTAAAATATTTTCTTTTGAAAATTAATAATTTAATAGAGAAAACAGACGTTTGAAAGGGAATGCTAACATACCCGACAAGTTGTAGTTCGACTGTTTAGGATGTAGTAGTTGATACGATTTCTTCGTACGATCTCCTAGGCGCAAACGATTCGATCTGGGCGAAGATCGTATCCTGTTGAATCGATTTAAAAAATCGGTACATCGTATGGCCATGAATCGATCTTCAATAAGATCGTGCATCCCTAGATATAAACCTCTAAATTGACTAATTAACAAATTGGCATATGCCCAGAGCCCAAACGGGTGAAGTTAGAGACACATTTTTGGATGGAAGATTTCGTGGTGTAGGTAGGTGAGCAATAAGAAAATGTTTTGGATAATTCGAATTATACATAGGTACTGATCTATGGTGCTATAGGGTGTAACCTTTTTAACACGCTTTTATTTGCTTCATACGTATGTTAGTATGTGCCTATGTAACGGAAACTTTGAACATGATTTTGACCCCCTTCAAAACGTCGGATTAACTCGAAAATTATTCTTGCCAGGGTTACCAGGATAGCAAAAAATTTTTTTCGAAAACTACGCTGACATACGTACAAAATTCGAAAACCCTAAAAAATTAATAATAGTTTTAAAAAAACTAACGAAAAATGCCTTTTTTTGTATGAAAAAAAGCCCTCGCCGATTAAGCCAGGTTAAAATGCCCTCATTGCAATAGGGTAATTTTTTTTTCTGAAATACCTCATACTGTGGACAACATCTTAGCCCAGTTTCAACTCTGAAAACATCACGCGTTTTTAGTACAAAAAAAAAAAAACGACGGGTTGCACTCCGGGAGTGCCGGCAGAAGTGAAAACTTGAATATTAACGTTGTACAGGCGGTCGAGCCATCAGCTCTCACTATCCATGGATGCGCGTGGCACGCTGTAACATAAACACACACGAACATTCGCGCAAGCGTCCTGCGCCGCCTAAACGAAACGGCAGGCGCAGGCATACATTTTCGCCGAACCGAAGAAAGAGAGGGGGATACTTCCTCTCCTACGCCGCACCGGCTGTCTACTCTCCGTCCGTCTTACAATATATAATAGGCAACAAGTAATATTTTTATTTTAGTTTTCATTTTAAAGATTTCCATGTAGAATAGACCACAAATATATTAAAAAATTAAAACATTGTAATTTGTCGGAAAAAATGCAGTTTTAAATTGACAGTTTGAATTTTCGCGCGAAAACGCACCTATAGTTCCGATGACGTCATTCTTGTCTTCGTCGGATTTCATACTTTTGCATATTTATTCAACTTTAGAGATATTTTTTTGTAAAAATTTAAAACTGACTATCCATCGACAGTAGGTGATCATAACCATACCACTAATAATCCGCGTTTATTCATGTTTTGTGCCAATAAGTCCGTGTATAGTTCAAAAAAGTTTCCAAATTAATTGTTTTTGACTGGACCTTCTGGCCTAAAACTGAGAAAAAGTTGGTTTCAAGCAGCGAAAAGAAATTTCAATTTTCTCCAAACACCATTACAATACTCAATATTTTATTGCATTCCACAATACATCACATCACCATCATGCATCGTTCATTCTTCATTGCATTGCAGTCTTTCTTTTTTGCATGTTGTGAACTGCGAAGATCACTTTGACGTAAGTCTGCGAATATACTCGATAAATGTTTAGTAAATCTGCTTGTACGTGAAAAGGGTTGGCTTTAGTTTGGTTTGGCAGGCGGAGGGAGCTAAAAGTGGTTAAATCTGGTAGAGGGTGGGGCCCCGATTATAACGCTACCACTCTTATTACAAGGTAATGGATATTTTTCCAGAAATTCACAAAAATTGTTTCTACCCTCAAATCAGATAAAAAGCGTAATGTAAACGTTATTGGGTGTAACGGAACGATAAAATGGGTGATCGACAACCGAATGTGTTCTAAAATATCGTCTGTGGTGTACAAATCAGTGAAAAGGAACGCAAAAAAAAAATTGTCTCTGGTTTTTGCGTCATGTGTCATTTGTGACGTTTGTTTTTATTCCGTTTCTCCTTGATATTTATTGTGGTTTCATTTTTATAACAACCTAGAAAGATATAGAGAGTCTACTACAATGTCACTCCTCTTAGTATGCAAGAGCGAGCGAAGCGAGCTCAGGACTTAGGGCACCCCGACTCGGACAGGTTAGGTTAGAAGGCCTTCGTGGTTATTTTTTTTTTTAAACCACCCAGAAGTAGGAGCCCCGCTTCGCGGGGCTCCGTCGACGACGCCTTTATTAGTATTGATTTGAAGCAAATTTAGAACCGCACGTGATTTTCCTTGACCGCAGTAGGTGATTTTAGTGTTTTGAGGTTAGATTACAAATATATGTTTTTCTCAAAAATAGTGCGATACCTTTTCACGGGAGTGGCATGAGGGGAGAGGGGACACCTCCCCCCCTCCCCCTCCCCATCACCACCCCCTCCGCCTGCCAAACGATACTAAAGGGACCGTTACCGTACCGTTTTATTGGAGCAGCATTTTTTTAATAAAGTTGATTTAAATAAAAGGAAGGTTTATTATTCAACATTGTTCTTTATTTCATATTAAGTAATTCGTTCTTATTTGCTTTTTTTATATAAGACATAATATTTCGGACATTAAATCAAAGCGTGCCTGTCCATGTATATGATTCACATTTCACTTGCTACTAATTTCCCAAATAGCTCGTTGTATTGTGTATGATTATTCCCAATATTTTTGGTTTGAGTTCCTATTTCACTTTTATTTAAATACTAGCTTCTGCCCGCGACTTCGTCCGCGTCAAATATTTGCTACACTGACCCTTCCCGTCCCATCGCAGCCTGCCAGTTTTCGTCCATTTTTTGTTGCTCCTTTTGATCGTAGCGTGATGTTATACATATAGCTAGTCTTCCTCAATAAATAGGCTACCCGACTCAAAAAGAATGTTTCAATTCGAACCAGTTTGAAGCAGTGCAGAAACAGAAACAGTTGATAACAGTGCACTTTTTGTTTGTTATCCTGAAGAAATAAAATAAAAATAAAAATAAAATTATGCCAACCTAGTACTTCCAAGATATAAAGCGTTTTCCAGCTACCACACACCCATGTTAGGTGAGCTCCTAACAAGTTATGCCAACCTGGTACTTCGAAGACATAAAGCGTTTTCTAGCTATCACACACCCATGTTAGGTGAGCTCCTACCAAGTTATGATAACCTGGTACTTCGAAAACATAAAGCATTTTCTAGCTACCACACACCCATGTTAGTTGAGCTCCTACTAAGTTATGGCAACAGTCTGGTACTTCGAAGACATAAGGCGTTTTCTAGCTACCACACACCCATGTTAGATGAGCTCCTACCAAGTTATGACCACCTAGTACTTCGATGGCAGGCCTTTCTTTATATTGTGTTTATTGATTATAAGGAACTTTTTTGGATGATTTTTTACACCTTGGGTCCGAAAAACCTAAATATCTTACGGACCCCTATTTTTTTTCTAAAATAAAATATAGCTTATGTTACTCGCAAGTAATGTTGCTTTCTAATGGTGAAAGAATTTTTAAAATCGGTCCAGTAGTTTTTGGGTTTATCCATTACAAACAAACAAACAAAAATACAAATTTTTCATCTTTATAATATTAGTGTAGATAGGTGACAACGGTTGCTGTTTTTTTGAAGCATTTGCATTAGACCAAGTTTCTGGTTCATCATCTGAGGACGAGTCTATCGCTTGTGCATATTGTGGTCATCAAATGATCTGACCAACAAAATTATATACGTTTCTTTTTTTTATATACACATTGACATTGATCATTTTTTATATATACAATGACATGAATATTTACTTTGTAAAGTATCGTATTTTTTAATTATTGTGAATGTGAAGACTATGTGGGTCTTTTTTTAAATTTTGTTATCTTTCGTTCTTAGTAATCATGATCTGGCAGTTTGAGTAATTTATGTGGCCTACCCAAATGTCCTTTCTTTGGTACTGTTCGTCAAAGCGTTGGGCTCCTTATCTTCCGAGTTGAGCTAAACGATTAGTGACAAATGCTTGCACTGACTGGACAGGTCCACTCAATCTGTGTGGTTCTTTCTTCAAAAGACCATTTCAGTCACCAATCTACATGATCTTCACATGATGTGAACAAGATTATGTCTGGACTTTAAAAGAGACTGTGACCTCTGAGTTTGTTTCGGCCTTTCTTCTCAGAGTAGTCAGTTAGGAAACGCCGAACTCATCTAGTTTAAAAAAATATCATTGACATGTAAAAGTGTTTGTACAAACCTACTTACAGAAATAAAATCATTTATCATTTATCATTTGTTCAAGCAGATCTAAAACAAATTGACATGGTGTCCCTTACATACCCCAAAAGATTATAAAAGTCATATAAAATCATAAAAGCTTATTTTACCTTCACTCGCCATTAAAATGTGCCAAACGCCAAAAAATATCAATAGAAATAAAATCCATTTACAAGACGCTCAGGATTTTTTTAAAAGTTATGTCCGTCCCAGCGGTCAAAGCCAAATTAAGGGATACTGGTTTTTTTTTTAGGAAAAACCGAAATCAACCTTAAAAAAACGATTTTAATAAATAACTAATCGGTTTAAACCGGTGTTAAAAATTGTAATCGGTTCACATCACTAGTTGTCATAACAGCAGTGACGTCACTAAACGCTGATTGGTGTTTTGAAATTCGTTTCGTTTCAAGTAATTTTTAATTTGTAATTAATGTTAAAAATCAACATTATGTAAAATAAAAACGTTGCAGTAGCCCTTCTTTTATATTTTTTTACCATTTAAATCATAAAATTTTCATAAATATTATCTATACTTGCATCTTCCCTATTTTCGATCAGGTCACGTGTCCTGACGCGAGTTTAACATTTTTTCACCCATTACAAAAAAAGTGCACAACGCCGCTAAAGAAGTTTTCACTTCAAATTTTTTTTTTTTCAAATCTAGTTTTCTCCGAATCTACTTGACAATATTAAAAAAAAGTGCTTATGGGTTTTAAGATATCACTAATTAGTATTCCTAGAAAAATTCGCTTGATAATCGGGTAAGTTGGTCATGGGTAAAAATGCGATTATATTATTTTTTTAATGCCAAAAACGTATGGTACACCTTTGCTTTTTTTTGCACGTAAGTATTACTCTAACATTGACCTATAATATAATTTTTTTTAAGATTTTTCAAAATATTAGACGATGGTTAAAAAAACTTGAGAGGTGTCAAGGGACACCTGGATGGAACGAAGTTCCTTTCGATTAATTAGTTAAGGAATTGTAATATATATTTCTTAATTTCAATAGCGAATCAACTAAAGCATAGACTACTGAGGTACAAACTATTTATTATTTATTAAGTACAAAAAACCTGTATCAACAAAAAAAAAAAAATCGTCGCGACACCACACTGTTCAATACGAAATAGAAAGACGAAACGAAAATAACTGGCTTGCTTTCTATGAGAGAGAGAGAGTTGAACTTCGTTCCAAAAATATTCTTAAAATATTTTTTTGCCTCTTTTAACTTGCATGATTTGATTACAGACATACAACGTGACAGGTGAGAGTTAATAAAAGCTTGTAAAAAAACCCGACGTTGTTCCCTCCGCGAAAATCAATTGTCAAATGAAATAGAAACATTGAAATCACACACAACAATTCGCAGTGCGTGTGGCGGCATTTATCAAAGGGGTCTCAGGCGGTCCGCGCGGGACACTGTGGAGCGTGTGTAAACTTGCCAACAAAATAATTTAAACCTTATGCTTACACTAATAAGGTTGTGGGAATCAGGCGTACTTTGAACGTGGAGCATAAACGACTGACACGCGCCGCGCGCGGACCGGCACTGAGCACTAGAGGTGAAGCGTATTCATATACTGGTACAGGTATATATACCAAGTATGTGCTTCCCAGTACGCAGCCCGGGTACAGACCTGAATACTGGATAAATACCTTGAAGGTATGACGTCATACGTATAGGCTAGTACGAAACGAACCGCTACCACAAGGTATCAGCCAGTTCGTGCAGCATCGGTCCGCCGAAACCACCCGAAGCTACCCGACCGCTTACGGCAGGACCCGAAGCGTCATTCGTGCTTTAGGAACGTTCGGACGATCCAGTTCAAGTAGAAAAAAAAACACATGAATATAATTGCGTAATAATGTTATTGCATAAAAAATATAACGAATTACATTTTTTATCATATCAAAGAGTTCCTTAAAAATATATTGTGTGTAATAAAGTGATTTTTAACTACGCAGCTACTGTATTTAGTCAATTTAAATAAAATTAATGTTATTTTGCATATAATATTTAGTAGGTACTCACTAATAACCATCTTCATATCTCTTACTTGAAGCGTCGTACCTACATAATATTGGAGGTATGCCATACTTATTGCATACGTTTTCTTATCGAAATCATTACACACCCAAATACTTACACAGGTGTTTTGAAACCCGGTTTTTGTACCAAGTATTTGGCGATACCCATATCTTAAAGGCCGGGTATGGAGATTAGAAGGTATATCTCATCTCTAGCACTGGCCGCTACTAGTTTTTATGAATCGAGCTGAACGCTGATTGGTGGGTCGCTTCCTGAGGCAACTGGTCAGCCAATAGGATATAAGTAGTTTTTAAGAATCTATATATATAAAAGAAAGTTGTGTTAGTTAGGTACACTATTTTTTCGCTTTAGTTTTTAAGTATAATAAGCCCCGGCTGGAGGCCTAAAAAGGTAACTTTTTAGAACTCGCCGGGCTACCATCCGTTTAAGTAGTAAGAATCTTTTCAGGATTAACTACGAGATGCCAGACAAAAAAAAAAAGTTACACTATTTATAACTCAAGAACGGCTGAACCGATTTGGCTGAAAATTGGTAGGGAGGTAGCTTAGAACCAGGATTTTTTTATCCCGTTCGACTATAAAGAGGAAAGATTTGATTGTTTGTTTGTATTGAATAGGCTCCGAAACCGCAGCAACGAAAAATGGACGAAAATGAGCACGCAATTCGATGCGACGGGAAGGTTCAGGGAAACAAAACTTTGACGCGGACGAAGTCGCGGGCAGAAGCTAGTTTTAGTATAAATATTGGTTCCAAAATACAAGCTTCATGATTTCCAAAACGAGTGTCTTATTGAACAGTCCAAGTAGTACCCATAAGGGTAATAGTTTATATTTCGTGTTTTATTAGTTACTTTCGCGGTTGGTTACGTGAATGCATGGAAACCACTGATATAGGTCCACCGTCTAAGAGCGCCAACGCGTGACTGACGGACTGAAATTGGCAAGGAAAGTGGTTGATCTCCCGATTTTGGTAGGTATTTTAACATAGTAATTATTGTAATGATTTTATCAGGACAAACTCAGCGACTAGACCTAAACAATATTATTATCTTTTCATTCACATAAGAAATAATAAAAAAAACGTGTTTGTTTCATTTGTGTTTTGACGATACTTTCTCAGATAAGAGACATCCAAAATTATTGTTATCTTTTCAATTAAAACCAGTCAAAAGCTCTAAAACATTTTGCTGTAGGTACAACATGACCTAAAACATTCAATAGATTTACTAAAACCTACCAGGCGAAGTAATTAAGACGCTATGAGCCAACAGAGTCCACGTTCACTAGTTTTTGAATCAATGGGAACATGGAAAATAGTGTTTGACATTTTAATTATTTTGGCATTTCAATTATTTTGACATGTTTTTTTATATATTTTTTTTTCTTTGACATACGAATTCTGACGTTTTTTGTAATTCCTCATTTAGGTCTGACATACATAATTAAAACGTTCAATTCATTTTCTATTTTGATACCATAATCAAAATCAAAAGTCATTTATTCAAACTAGGCTGAGAGTCAGCACTTTTTAAACGTCAAAGTTACACAAGGCAGTCCCCCCAAAACGCTCGCCCTTCGACACTTCCTAGTGCTGTAGCTGGGAAGAAGAAGTGGCGGAACAAACTCCCCAGCAGCACAGATCTCTGTTAAGTTAGAAGAACTTGATTCTATACAACACTGTGTAAGCATCCAATATTATAAAACAAAACATACATAATTCACCATATGTCAGCTAGCACACGCCAATATACCACCAACAAAACATTGAAAACTAAACTCAAGCTGAAATAAATAATAAAACAAAATCGCAAACAGAACTCAAAACGCAAACCAGGCATAAAGGGCGTGCCCGCTTACACATTCAACGATGCAAAATGATACATATACATACACTGATACATACAGCTAAGTTGAAGTTACAATAGTTAAACTAGGACCTCCGGAGTAAAATAAAATAACAGTTAATACAAGTAACAATAACAAAAACCATGGTCAGCAAGACGACCAGCCACCACAAGCAGCACCCGTTCACGAGCATAACGCAAATGTCAGCCATTACCGCCCTCGCCATATTTGAGGGAAGGTGGTAACCCGACCCCCGACGCTACCGCAAGCAGTGACATCTAAGGGAGCATGACGAACTTGCTGCCGGTTGGTCAGGCAAGAATATTATGAACAGCTGACGAGGTCGCTAGCTAACTACATGTTGCAATACAACTCATTTAAAATAATTGTAATGAGTAGATTATGTCCACAGTAAATGAAATTAAAATAAAATAAAAATAAATAAAAAATAAACAATTATATGAACTACCCATATAAACTGTCGGTAGGAAAGCTAATTCTGGATTGAAAGAACATAAACATTGTCTTGAGTTAATCACAGCGACAAACTATTCTTATCGTTTAAGTAGTCGTTGATAGAATAGTATGTCTTTGAACAAAGGTTGGATTTTACTTTAGCTTTAAACTCATTAAACTGTAAATCTAGCAAAGCAGAGGGAAGCTTGTTATAAAAGGTAATACCAAGACCAACAAAAGAATTATGAACCTTATGAAGCCGATGAAAGGGAGCTCGTAGTTTGTCCTTATTTCTAGTATTAATATTAATATTATGAAAATCACTGTTTTTAGTGTACAAGTGTATATTTTGCCTAATATATAAGATGTTGGCGAAGATGAATTGTGATGCCACCGTAAGAATACCAATATCTTTAAACAAATCTCTCAGAGAAACTCTAGCACCTAATTGGTAAATCGCTCGAACAGCTCGTTTTTGAAGAACAAAAATATTTTGAATGTCCGCTTTGCCCCACAGCAGAATGCCGTAGAACATTATGCTATGAAAATAACTAAAATAGACTAATCGAGCTGTATCAACGTCCGTGTACTGTCTAACTTTCCTTACGGCGTAGGCGGCCGAACTGAGCCTTCCCGCTAGGCTTGATATATGAGATCCCCACTGAAGTTTGGCATCTACTGTTATGCCCAGAAAAACTGCCGAGTTTACAGTTTCAAGCACCTCATTATTTAAAACGACATTGGGTCCCAGGTTCCTAACATTCGGTAAGGCGAACATACATTTATATTATAATTATTATATTTATTTTATACATTTCGTTTTCTTAGCATTAAGAACTAGGTTATTTGTGGCAAACCAATCCGTAGCTGTTGAGAGCGCATTATTCACGTAGTCAAAATCATTTCTATTCCTGTCTACTTTAAAGATGTGTCTGTGAAGTGAGGTATCATCAGCAAATAGTACAATGTCATAGATATTCTTTAAGGACGCTATAACATTTTTGAATCGCTCAAGTTTAGGTATCTGAGTCGCCACACAACAACATTCCGCGCACGCTCACATTGAAACCATTGTTTGCTCGATTTTAAGCATTACGTAACTAATCCTGATACTCGAAGGCATTATTTATTTTATTTTATTAATACTGTTGAGCAAAGACTAACTTTACTTTCTGCATTTGGTGACAGTAAATAAGTTTTATTACCATGATCATCATTATTTTTGGAATAACGTATATAATTTGCCAATTCAAAAAAAAAAGAGGTGTAACAACAAAAAACTTTAATAATATTTTTGGATAATAAACAAATATAACGGATGGTGATCGTAGACTATCGGTGAAAATATACAGGATATTCCCTAAAGAAAACAGCAAAAATTGTGTGACGCCCGAACCTCGCCTTTGAGATTGGAGCGCGTATTCAGAATTTTTAATACACAAAAGGAACCCTTTATAGGAGGCCTTCATTTTTGTATGAAGGCTGTTTTTGTACTCTACTATGTATATAAAATTCGAAATGACTTAAACATTTTTGAGATATGATGATTACACAGGCCTACAAATTTTTAACCCAGAGACTAGAATCCAAATCCATGTTCAGAATGGTTCCTGTACGTCTGGTTTTCGAGATATCCTAACCTAAAAGTGCAAAAATGCGGTTTCTTGCAGCTTTTGAGGTTACGTGACAGAAGGAAATAAGTGATTATCAAAAAACGTTGTAAGACAATTGAAAGTACCACCCTTCCCCTTTTAAACCTATTTGGATTTCTTCAAATATCTTTTTTTTTTCACCAAAATATCGCTATTTGAAATTTTACACTTAAGCGTATTAACGCAACCACAAAAAAAAAAATCGAGAAAATTCTGCCCGAGACCAGACCATGTTGATCTTGTGTTTTTGGGTTGCTGATTCCGAATCCAAGTTTGTTAGTTTTGAATTTTTTTTTGTTTAAAGAATAATAAGTGCTGTGTTGGTTAGCGTGCTTATGGTTACTTACGAAAATTCTGACCTTATAGGGTGAATTGGACTTCGGATTCCGAATCAGTGACTCTAAAAACACAAGATCAACATGGTCTGGTCTCGGGCAGAATTTTTTCGATTTTTTTTTGTGGTTGAGTTAATACGCTCGTGTAAAATTTCAAATAGCGATATTTTGGTGAAAGAAAAAAGATATTTGATAAAATCTAAATAGGTTTAAAAGGGACAGGGTGGTACTTTTAATTGACATACAACGTTTTTTGATAATCATTTTTTTCCTTATGTCACATAAACTCAAAACCTGCAAAAAAACGCGTTTTTTGCTCTTTTAGGTTAGGATATTTCGAAAACCAGACGTATATGAGCAATTCTGAGCACGGATTCGGATTCAGCGCATCAAAATCCTTCGGGTATGTTAGGTCTGGTCTCTGTGTCTGGACTTTTGTTAAATTTTGTCGGCCTGTGTAACTACATGATTTTCAATTTATGTAAATAATGAAAGTTACGTTAAAAATTTTGACTATATACTAACAAATCTCCCAAAATTGATACCCATGTCGACATTTCATCATAACAGTACATCAACCATTTTAAATTAAAAATCGATGATTTTATAATGCATACCCCCAATATGGATAGTAATATTTTTATAAAATATTTGGATCAAATTTGGATGAAACATTCGTAATCACTATCCTAAAAATTACCCAAAGTTGATAGCTATGCCCACTTTTCATTTAAACAAATTAAATATTCGGCGTTTTGAATGAAAAACTTGTGGGGTCGGTATGTCCACCGACCCCACAAGTGGCCCCGTCAGGAAGTATGTTCCTTTGACTCCAAATGTAATTTGTATGGAGTTTTCGGCTTCAGCACCTTCGAAAATATTGAAAACAACACCCATGATGAAAACTTTGAAAATTTTCGCAACCGCCATTTTTCATTTTGATTTTTACCTCACAATCGGCTTCAGCACCCTTGTTTACCGTAAGCTACATTAAAGAATTTCATTCCAAAAATGGACAAAATTTGCATAATTTAATTACCACAATATGAACATTAAAAATAGATGTTCATATAACTTTTTATTGAATAATCATTCGCCATCTTGAATACATATCATAATCATCACTACTCCATAATTCCTAATAGAATTTAAGTTATTTATTTTTAAACCAAGTTCTGGTAATAAGTTCGGTACTCATACTTTTGGTCCGAAAAGTATCAAGATTTTTCAACCGCAGAATACAGCAGGCACTCACTTTATTATTATTTTGACCGTATTTATTTCGTACAAAAAAGCGATACGCCCGTGCTTCCTAGGGCGCGTCTGAGCGCGGAATGACAAGCCGCGAGTAGAAAATGTATGAAGAAATTTGAGGGCGTTCTTTATTTTTCTCATAAATAAAAAAGTTACGTATTTAATTACAAAATATTCAGGCAAAACGTAGAAGATTATACTAACCATAATTTCCTGTTATTTTGAAGTTAAAATATACAGTTGATCTCACTATACGGGTACCGATACAGACCCCATTATTTTTCATTTTCTTCGATTATTGCGGTGAGGAAAACGTATTTTTGTGAAAATATTGTATGGGACTATATAATTTTTATGCTTTTATAATGGAGTTGATTAAATTACCTTTAATTTAAGTCGTAATCGACTTCGCAGTTGTGATTCCTCTTGATTTAATTGGTACCGGAAAACCACCGATATTTGTAAAAAAATGTTATAGCGTCCTTAAATAGAATAGTAAGTCATTTATATACACTAAGAATAAGAAAGGATGCATGATTTTTTAAATATTTTTTAGTAAATGGTTAATTGTAATCTTCATCTTAATTTGGACACCATATTTGTACGCCTCGTGGCATAACATAGAGCTTTGTTCATCAAAATAAGATCTGTATATTTTACCTATGTTAATAAATAAATAAACTGAACTGAACTGAACTGTTATAAAATTGTGAAAAAAATATATGTCGTGTTTAACCTTTTGAATGTCTTAAGTTACACAGTTCGACATAACCAATTGTCTTTCCATTGTGTCTGTAATTACGGCATTCGATGAGTTTAAGGATCTGACGGATGTGCAACCGCTTTTAGAAACACAATTAGATTAACTTTGCTGTATAGAAAAAAAAGCCAAAGATACCTTTTATCGTAATTTTAAACCTATTTCATAACTACAAACCAAACGTTTTTTTTATAATTTCTTATGTGAATGAAAAGTTAACAATATTGCTTAGGTCTAGTCGCTGAGTTTGTCCTGATAAAATCATTACAATAATTACTATGTTTAAATACCTACCAAAATCAGGAGATCAACCACTTTCCTTACCAATTTCAGTCCGTCAGTCGCGCGTTGGCGCTCTTAGACGGTGGACCTATATCAGTGTTTTCCATGCGATCACGTGACCAAACGTGAAAGTAACTAATAAAACACGAAATATAAACTATTAACCTTATTAGTGTAAGTATAAGGATCAAATTGTTTTGTTGATAAGTTTACACACGCTCCACAGTGTCCCGCGCGGACCGCCTGAGATTTTTTTTTTAACTCTTAAACGCGTGATATTTCAGAGTTGAAACTGGGCTAAGATGTTGTCCACAGTATAAGGTATTTCAGAAAAAAAAAATGCCCTATTGCAATGGGGGCATTTTACCCCGGTTTATCCGGCGAGGGCCTTTACCGTGATAAGACCGCGGGTATAGTTTGCTAGTTACATATTATTTTAGACTGCTGCCTCACCCTGAGCCCATGGCTAGCTACGCCCATGGCAACATTACTCGGAACGAATAATGTCATATGACATTAAAACGTACTGTTTTGCGCATGTCTACTGCACAGTGCATACATTACACCGCCACATACATCTACATGAACGTGGCGAAATATGTAGTTAACGAAATGAAGTGTTTAGACTGGACATTTATTTTACGGGGCCCCGATATGACCCGAAACATTGGGCTTTGAATTTGTGAACAGCGTTTATAGCACTCCCACGGCAACAGTGTTTGACGCTTGATTCGGTACGGAAGCGTATCGAATGGTTGTGAACAGCTATGCAGGCCTTAGCCGCTAGCGTCACGATCATGTCAATTGTCGCGACAGACAGTCCAAGAAGGAATGCCAAAACAAGACTGAGACTAAGGTCTGAGCTAATGATAGACCCTCGATCGGAGCATCGATCGCTCATTACAAATGACCGTTTCGTGAAGCCCTTATCACTAGTAGCGGCGCCAGTGCCAGTCACGTCCATGTAGTGTCACGTGACCGTGTCGGAGCGCGTGCGCGGCGGTACCGGTGCGCGGCGCCGGCGCCCCCGCGCAGCCGCAGTGTGCCGCGCCGCCAGCGCCCCACGCGCGCGTAGCGCCAGGCGCCCGCACCGCCGCCGCCGCCGCCGCCGCCGCGCCGCTCGAAACTCATCACGTCGTACTCGCTCAGCCTGAGTGCAGGAGAAGCCACCTCTGTATTTTGTTGTTGGCACATTTTCATTAAACCGGTACATGGTGATTTTATGAATAAGCACTTAACACTTATCCAGCTCACGGTTCTAAGTACTTTTCTAAAGCATAGGTATGTCATAGTTGGAAGCGGGGCGTCCAGTAATTAGGGGGCTTTTAGGTGGGGAGGAGGTAAAGCTGAATCCCACTCTATCTCACGTGGGGGCTCGGCGTCTTGGCAGATATCACTTAACTATTGTTTTTTTAACAGGCGAAATGTGAGTGTTCTGCAAGTACACCTCCGTGCCTCTGCCCAACATATTTTTCCACTAAATTATGGCTAAATCCTATAGTATAATACTCGCGGTTATTGTCATAAATGATAAATGACAGAGATTTTTCGAAAGTGAAAGATTTTACGAAATGCGCAATTTAGTGTAAAAACGTTAATTTGTGCTTATTCGCGTTGAATAAAAGCGTTGCGTTGAATAAAAGCGTTGCGTTGAATAAAAGCTTGGCTGGCCGGTGGCGGCTCAAAAATCAAGGGGCTACTGTGCCACATTACCGCAAGTATTACCTATATTATAGGATTTAGCCATATTTTAGTGATCCACCGTGGGACGGCGCGTGGCGACATGCCATCTTCATACATAGATCAACGTCATCATCGCACGTCGACGGCTGCAGTACCTGCCGTTGGTAACATGCCGTTCGTGTGTAAGAGCTTTAAATCGTCGTATTTAGTGTTGCAAAGGACTCGAGTCCTCGAGTCGTAATTTTAAAGACTCGACTCAATTATGCAACACTCAGTGTGCTCAAAAGGATCGGAGTCTACAGATAAGCACTTGAGTCTTAAAAAAACTTTTTACCAAAAAATTAAACCGCCGAAAAAACTGAAAAGCAAAAAATAATAAACCTTAAAATTATGAGTCGGGGCTTTGAGTGATCTTTGTGCATTGATTTTTGCGTGGACATACATAAAAAAAAAAAAACAAAAAAAAAATATACGCGTCGAATTGATAACCTCCTCCGTTTTTTTTCGTCGGTTGAAAAGGACTCAAGTCTTAAAAAGGGCTCGAGTCTTAATAACTTTAATTTCGAAAGTCGGTGTCTTAGGCTCTGTATTTAAGGTTTTTGCCACCGACTTCCGAAATTAAAGTTATTTTTGACTTTGTAGTGTTTTTTTTTAAGGAAGTCGCTTGTTTTTTTTTGTAAAAAGTTTTTATTTTTTTACTTTTTAGTTGTGGTAGATACTCCGCACTAATGTAATCGCGTTATTCGTTCATTTGTCGCGCAAATACGTAATGAAAATTTAAGACTTATATGGTTTTCACATGGACCCCAATGTCCAAATAGAACCAAATTAAAATGAGACCATTCGGAAAGCATCAGCTTTCAAATAAAAAAGAATCATCAAAATCGGTTCACCCAGTCAAAAGTTATGAGGTAACAAACATACGGTATTCGTTCATTTGTCGCGCAAATACTTAATGGAAATTTAAGACTTATATGGTTTTCACATGGACCCCATTGTCCGAATGAAACCAAATTAAAATGGGACCATTCGGAAAGCACCAGCTTTCAAATAAAACAAAAATCATCCAAATCGGTTCACCCAGTCACAAGTTATGAGGTAACAAACATAAAAAAAAATACAGTCGAATTGATAACCTCCTCCTTTTTTTGAAGTCGGTTAAAAAGGACTCGAGTCTTAAAATGAACTCGAGTCTTGTAGCTCATCATTCGAAAAACTCGAATAACTCGTCAGATTTTTTTTGTACGCAAAGTTACATCTTAACCACTAATTTGAATTTATTTTAAGTTTAAGTTTATATATTTCATAATCAACAGGTTTTAACAAATAAGTTGTAGAGGCCTTCTTTTAAGTATGGAGATACCTGTAGCAGAAGATCTCCCTCTTCCATAATTATGTGTCTCCTTTCCAGTCTTTTCGAATGATGAGGTACTAGTTTCATCTTCATGCTCCGAGTTTTTCTTTAAGACTCGGGTTCATTTTAAGACTCAAGTCCTTTTTAAGACTCGAGCCCTTTTCAAGACTCGAGACCTTTTTAAGACTTGAGTCCTTTTTAGGGTTTCGTTGCCAAATGGCAAAAAACGGAACCCTTATAGATTCGTCATGTCTGTCTGTCTGTCCGTCCGTATGTCACAGCCACTTTTCTCCGAAACTATAAGAGCTATGCTGTTGAAACTTGGTAAGCAGATGTATTCTGTGAACCGCATTAAGATTTTCACACTAAAATAGAAAAAAAAACAATAAATTGTGGGGTTCCCCATACTTAGAACTGAAACTAAAAAAAAAAAATCATCAAACTCATACGTGTGGGGTATCTACGAATAGGTCTCGCAAAATGCTATCGGAGTTTTCTGTGATCTCTCCGAAGCTTTTGATTGCGTTCACCATGACACACTTTTGCGTAAACTACGTCATAACGGTGTTCAAAACGAAGCTCTCAATGTCATAAGTTCTTATTTGCAAAATAGGCACCAATGTGTAGATATCAATGGTGTAAAATCTTCCGGGCTACTAGTTCAGTTAGGTGTACCTCAAGGCTCAATACTGGGTCCTTTCTTATTCTTAGTGTATATAAATGACTTACCATTATATTTAAAGAATATCTGTGACATTGTACTATTTGTACCTCACGTATCTTTAAAGTAGACAGGAATAGAAATGATATTGACGACGTGAATAATGCGCTCTCAACAGCTACGGATTGGTTTGCCACAAATAACCTAGTTCTTAATGCTAAGAAAACGAAATGTATAAAGTTCGCCTTACCGAATGTTAGGAACCTGGGACCCAATGTCGTTTTAAATAATGAGGTGCTTGAAACTGTAAACTCGGCAGTTTTTCTGGGCATAACAGTAGACGCCAAACTTCAGTGGGGATCTCATATATCAAGCCTAGCGGGAAGGCTCAGTTCGGCCGCCTCACAGTGGAACGAATGTATGGGAGCGGTTGGACGTAGACATGTCCGAAAAAAAAGAGTAAAATTATGCCAAACTAATGATGCCATCTTATTTGATTACTTAATGCCTTCATAACTTGTGGTGATGAATTTCTTCATAACTCCCATATTTCGGGAGTAATTTGAGAAAATGTGAAATTTTACTATGAAAATGAGTGTATCGAGCTCTCTCCCTCCTGATTCCGGGCTTGTTTCAAGTAGCGGTCTCTAATATCATAATGCTAATACTAAGAGCTATATTTAATACTAAGACACATAGTGCGCCAAATGTGCACTTTCTGGGATAAAGAGTGATGTTTATTTTATAACACAATTTTTTTATTTTTTGTTTATTTTGTTGATTAAAACCGTTTTTCTAAAGGTTTACCTTATTACAATAACATTTCTGAGCAGCCAATTAGAGAAGATATAAGCTAATTAGGATATATAATTAGGGACTTAAGGTTTACATATAAAACTGATGCACTAATGATTACTGATAAGAACATTGCTATTATTTAATTACTAAATGGCTCTTAATACACTAATTTAGCATGCATCATTTACTAATTATCACAATAACTAATTACCTTGCAATATTTAACAAAGGATACCTGGGATACCTGGATTTTATATAAATAGGTCACTATTAGTAACTTTAAAATCAGTGTTGATTTACACCTCGTTGTATCCAAGCTAATCTCGCAATGTATTTTCCAAATTTTAATACAAATCTTGATATTCACGTTGCTTTATGCGCACGCGCACATAAAGATTTACGCGACTTTAACTATTTGTTCAGTGTTTTAAAAGATAACAGTTGTGTTCAGTTATGTGAAAGTGCTGAAACAAGTTTAAAAGACTGGTGTCGTCGATTTTGCTACCGCATTTATGCAAAATGGACACAGTCTGGAAGAAGCACAGATAAGTTTCGGAAGAAACATGAGATTTGGCTACAGGCTGCAATTCAATGGCCGGAATTACAGAATGAAAATATGGAACCTTCTACAGAAAATATAAGTGACGTCATCGAGCCCATAATTTCTCCTGCTAAATCTGATGCTTCAACTTGTACACATCCTAGTCCTCGTAAATCTTTTGAGGACCTTAGTAACCGGCAAAAAAGAAGACGCACTGAAGATAGTCTTTCATGCAGCAGTAGCAGCGCTGAAATTATGTTTTCGGCCGAAAGGGCGCTTCAAAAGGCAGGACAAAGCGATACAGCTTATGTTATGAAATACTTGACGGAGAATCCAGATGAGGCCTCAAAAATCAAAGCCTTCATTGAAGGTAAATCAATTCAGGTACGGGAAATATCCCCTTTGAAGGCATTGGCTCTTTATGTATCGATGAACTTATCGAAATGGCGCTATAACACTCTTCGGGATTTCAACACTCAAGAAGGAGCTCTTCAATACCCGAGTTACTACATGTTGGTTAAAGAAAAAATTAAGTGCTATCCGGCCAAAGAAGATCTCACAGTTACAGAGAGCTCTGCAAAAATCAAATTACAAGCCTTGATGGATTTAACCTCAAGAAGACTTATTAGGTCGTTAGAAACCCCTGTTGATCCCAATCAACAGCTCGTATTGACCAGCAAATGGGGTTTTGACGGATCATCTAGCCAAAGCATTTATCATCAAAGGACGAGTGAAGATGAGCAAATCGATCTTGCTAGTAATTTTATGATTAGTCTTGTACCACTGCGGCTCGTCTCAAAAGGTGTAACAATTTGGGAAAACGAGCGACCATCTTCCACTTCATTTTGCCGGCCAATATTGTTTAAGTTTATAAAGGAAACCAAAGAAAATGTGCAGAGAGAGATGGCTGAAATCGAAGCAGAGATTGAAGCCTTAACTCCATCTACCATCACTGATGGAATTAGTGTCAAACACCAACTGCTGTTGACAATGATTGATGGTAAAATTCATTCCATTATATCCAATACAGCAGCTTCAGTGTGTGACATATGCAAGGCTTGTCCTAAAGAAATGAATAATTTAGAGTTAATCAAAGATAAACACGCAAACGAGGACATGTATAAATATAGCTTAAGCACCCTTCACGCTTGGATTCGCTCAATGGAATGCTTATTACACATTTCCTACAAATTAGACATAAAATCATGGCAAGTAAGGGGTGATATAGCAAAAAGGCAAGTTGATGACAGGAAGAAAAGAGTTCAAGAGGCTGTAAGAAGAGAAACGGGCTTACTTCTCGATGTTGTGAAACAAGGCAGTGGATCCACCAACAATGGCAACTCGGCAAGGAGATTTTTTGAAAACTACACTAAATCTGCTGAACTGACCGGAATAGATGCTATGCTTTTAAGAAAAATCTGTGTGATCTTGCAGTGTATTTCATCAGGAGAGAAGATCAACGTAACTAAATTCCGAGAGTTCTGCTTTGATACTGCTAAGCTTTACGTGGAGTTATACCCATGGTATTATATGCCTTCTTCACTTCATAAAATTTTAATGCATGGGCCAGACATAGTTCAGAACATGTCAATTGTGCCCATTGGTTTTCTATCCGAAGAGGCATCTGAGGCTAGAAATAAAGATTTTAGAAAATATAGAGAGGGGCATTCTCGAAAGCATAGCAGTATCTCATGCAATGAAGATATTATGCACAATCTTTTACTGTCTTCTGATCCACTTGTTACAAGTATCCGTCCAAAAGGAAATAAGTTTGTAAAAAAATCTTCTTTTAAGGAATTTTATGAGCTTACGGATTCTGAGAAAAGTGATATCGAATTTGTTAACATAAATGATTTAGCGGACATCGATTCTGAATTTGAATTAATTGATGATGATGATGATGACGAAGATAATTAAATGATGTTATTGTTTTAAAATGTGTAACTTAGTAAATTAGAGCTTACATCTTAATTATTTATTGTACTTTTAATGAAACTAGGTAATTTATTATCAACTTACTTAAAAGTCATACTCTCATCAGTTCTTGTGAATATTTTTGTTAATATATATTTCTGTATATATATAATATATTTATAGACCTCTTAATAAGTCTGTCTGCGGTTTAAAGTAAATACAAATGGGGAAAAAACGTTTTTTTTTTTAAATTTTCATTTCCTTTTATCCCAGAAAGTGCACATTTGGCGCACTATGTGTCTTAGTATTAAATATAGCTCTTAGTAATAGCATTACGATATTAGAGACCGCTACTTGAAACAAGCCCGGAATCAGGAGGGAGAGAGCTCGATACACTCATTTTCATAGTAAAATTTCACATTTTCTCAAATTACTCCCGAAATATGGGAGTTATGAAGAAATTCATCACCACAATTTATGAAGGCATTAAGTAATCGAATAAGATGGCATCATTAGTTTGTCATAATTTTACTCTTATTTTTCGGACATGTCTACGTCCAACCGCTCCCATACATTCGTTCCACTGTGCGCCTACGCCGTAAGGAAAGTTAGACAGTACACGGACGTTGATACAGCTCGATTAGTCTATTTTAGTTATTTTTAACCCCCGACGCAAAAAGAGGGGTGTTATAAGTTTGACGTGTCTGTCTGTCTGTCTGTCCGTCTGTCTGTCTGTCTGTGGCATCATAGCTCCCGAACGGATGATGCGATTTCAATAAAAAAAAATGTATTAAAGGTGACTTATCTGCAAATGTTCTTAGACATGTTTGATGAAAATCGGTTGAGCCGTTTAAAAGTTGTGGGGGGGAAAGTGGGGAAGAGTAACCGAATGTCAGCAAATATACTCGAGTGGGGTCTCAAATGAAAGCGCACTGAAAGAGAATATTGATGAATTAATCGAGAGTGTTCTTAGCTTCGTTTGATTGTACATTATATTAAGTATATACCTATAAAAAGTACAAAATAAAAAATTAAATTTAAAATTTAAAAAACCCCCGACACAAAAACCTAATTTCCCTTTAAAAAGTAAAAAATAATAAAAATAACTCAATCTTAAAGTACCTAAGAATGTATTAATAATTCAAAAAAAAAACGTCGCGTTGGGGGACCGCTCCGCGAGTGCAGACGTCGTTGACTGCTTAGTTAGGTAATAAGATTATTGGTAATTAAATTGTTAGGTTTGAGGCGGTCCCCCAACGCGGCGTATTTTGTTTTTTGAATTATTAATACATTCTTAGGTACTTTAAGATTGAGTAATTTTTATTATTTTTTACTTTTTAAAGGGAAATTAGGTTTTTGTGTCGGGGGTATTTTAAATTTTAAATTTAATGTTCATAGCATAATGTTCTACGGCATTCTGCTGTGGGGCAAAGCCGCGGACATTCAAAATATTTTTGTTCTTCAAAAACGAGCTGTTCGTGCGATTTACCAACTAGGTGCTAGAATTTCTCTGAGAGATTTGTTTAAAGATATTGGTATTCTTACGGTGGCATCACAATTCATCTTCGCCAACATCTTATATATTAGGCAAAATATACACTTGTACACTAAAAACAGTGATTTTCATAATATTAATACTAGAAATAAGGACAAACTAGAGCCCCCTTTCACGGGCTTCATAAGGTTCATAATTCTTTTGTTGGTCTTGGTATTACCTTTTATAACAAGCTTCCCTCTGCTTTGCTAGATTTGCAGTTTAATGAGTTTAAAGATAAAGTAAAATCCAACCTTTGTTCAAATGCATACTATTCTACCAACGACTACTTAAACGATAAGAATAGTTGGTCGCTGTGATTAACTCAAGACAATGTTTATGTTCTTTCAATCCAGAATTAGCTTTCCTACCGACAGTTTATATGGGTAGTTCATATATTTGTTTTTTTTTTATTTTTTATTTAACTGATTTTGTTAATTCATTTTTATTTTCTTTTAATTTCATTTATTGTGGACATAATCTACTCATTACAATGATTTTTAATGAGTTGTATTGCAACATGTAGTTAGCTAGCGACCTCGTCAGCTGTTCATAATATTCTTGCCTGACCAACCGGCAGCATGTTCGTCATGCTCCCTTAGATGTCACTGCTTGCGGTAGCGTCGGGGGTCGGGTTACCACCTTTCCTCAAATATGGCGAGGGGGGTAATGGCTGACCTTTGCGTTATGCTCGTGAACGGGTGCTGCTTGTGGTGACTGGTCGTCTTGCTGACCATGGTTTTTGTTATTGTTACTAACTTGTATTAACTGTTATTTTGTTTTAGTCCGGAGGTCCTAGTTTAACTATTGTAACTTCAACTTAGCTGTATGTATCAATTTGCATCGTTGAATATGTAAGCGGGCACGCTCTTTATGCCTGGACGCTTTATTTACGTTTTAAATTCTGTTTACGATTTTGTTTTATTATTTATTTCAGCTTGACTTTAGTTTTCAGTGTTTTGTTGGTGGTATATTGGCGTGTGCTAGCTGACATATGGTGAATAATGTATGTTTTGTTTTATACTATTAATTACTTACACAATATTGTATAGAATCAAGTTCATCTAACTTAACAGACAGCTGTGCTGCTGGGGAGTTTGTTCCGCCACATCTTCTTTCCAGCTAAAGCACTAGGAAGTGTCGAAGGGCGGGCGTTTTGGGGGGACTGTCTTGTGTAACTTTGACGTTCAAAAAGTGCTGACTCTCCGCCTAGTTTGAATAAATGACTTTTGATTTTGATTTTGAATGGTCAATCCTGAAATTTATTTATAACTACATAAAATATTATTTCTTCTTATAACTTAGGATAATATATTGTAGCCTAAGGTCTGACTTGGCTAGTTCTCATATACGAATTATTATGTTCGATGGCCAGTTTCTACCAACAAGCCAAATTTTCGGAATAATAAAATAAGAACCGACAAGTAACAGGCTTAGAACTTGCGAAGGTTCAAATGGTTTTTGTAATAAGTGTTCCTAATAGAATCAATTAAGAGCCATTTTACAAAATTTGAACGCTCGAGTTTAGGTAAAAGACGGCAACCCTAGGTATGTGTGCGTAGCTATCCTCACATGCACAATACAAACAGTGTAACGCGAGTGTCGAGCCGGTCTAAACAATCTTGAGCCGTTAGAATTATAATGCGGTATTTAGAGATTTATGAAAATACTTTTATTTATCCAGTCTGAAAGAAAAGATTTCTAGTCTAATAAAAAAAATACAAATGTATGTTATGTAAAGTATACAATAAAAATAACAAAATTAAAACAATTACATATTGGTGCCGATTCTGTTGTACACCGAACTAAACTAACTAAACTATCTCTAAAATTCCTTACTTTTAGCTACGAGAATTGTTACGCTATTCTGCAATAAATAATCTCTAAATTTAAAAATTATTTTGACACGACTAAAATCAAATTTGACAATCGCGACGTGTGCGCTACGCAGTGAACTTGTTGAGAGAAGAAGGCGCGCGCAAGGGGGCAGCCTGGACGTGTTTTATATGGAACTAGCTTTTGACCGCGATTTCGTCCGCGTGGGGTTCGGTTATATCGTAGCGTAACGTAGCGTAGGCGAGCACTAAGAAAGGATGTAGAATTGCACGGATGAAGTCGCGACCAAAAGCTAATAAACTACAAAACTTATTTGTACACCATTACTGTGTAAGTATTTCCTAAGTATTTATTTTGGTTTTTCCATTTTATTAATTTGAAAAAAAGAATTTTTGGTTTGGTTGTCTATTTTCGTTCTTTTTTAAATTATGCATTTTTTGTTCAGGAGTAATTTTGTGCATTTTTTTTTTATAAATCTTTTTTTCTATAATGTTTTACGTTTTTGTGCATTTTTGTGAAATAGTTGTTTTGTTTTCGTAATCAGCGACCCGATAAACCATAAAAACGATACCCATGTTGATTTTCAGAATTTGTCACCCCTTTTCCACCTTTCAGGGATTGAATTCTGAAAAAGCCTGAAACACTTGTTTACTCATTTATTGATAGGAGTACTCCTGTGAAGTTTCGAATAAAATAGTTTATCTAATCTTGTTCCCCAATACAAACTTGCAAGCCCTTTTTCACCCCCTTAGGAGTTGAATTTTCAAAAACCCTAGGACATTTAACAGTTTATTTATAATCATTAACCTAAAACACAAAGTTTCAGGCTTCTAGCTCTAAAAATGACGGACTTCCATACAAAATGTTAACCCCGTTTTCACCCCCTTAGGGGACGAATTTTCAAAAATCCTTTCTTAGCGGATGCTTAAGTCATTACAACTTTCTGTATGCCAAATTTCAGCTAAATCCGTTCAGTAGTTTCGGCTGCGCGTTGATGAGTCAGTCAGGTTCGCCTTTTATATATTTAGATTTTTCAATTTTTGTTTGAAAAATATCAAAAAATTATTACCCACGTGTTGAGAATTATATGTGTGGGGTATTACAAAGGGGTCGAAAATTTCATTATTTTTGTGATAGGACACGCCATTTTCGAGATATAAGCAAAAGAAAAAAAAATACAGTACTGTTTTTGCACGTGAGGCGAGGCGTTGGTGTGAATTTTTGTTCATGACTACTAGTTTTATTCCACACGTTTTTACTCGCGGTTAAAAATAGTCAGATTTAGTCAAAATAAATTATTTTAGTCAACATGTTTCTACTATCTATTAAAATAATGCTTTCATTGATAATAAACGAAACTCTTATCTTATACAAAAAAATAAACTGTGAAGAGTAGCAAAATGTTGTAGTCGTAGTATAATTTTGCGTTCACGATACGAGAACCCGAAAACTGAGACGCGGGAAAAACTGGCACAGGTCATTCCTCCTTGGGCGCTTGCGCCGTACTAAACGCTGCCCGCTTGTGCATCGTAATTTATTCTAATTTAGAGTGATTTCAAAAACTATATTATGTCTAATTAAATAAACGGATTTAAATAAAACTTGAGAATTCGATTTGTTATAGAGCATACTTTTTTGACATGATTTTTTTAATGTAATTATGCTTTATTCAAACCAAAAAACGCGATAAAATTGCGAATAAATCGTAAAAATTGCCATAAGACTTATTTTTTTTACTAATTAATGTTATTAAAAATCAATATTCTAGTACTAAATGTAACAACTAGATTATATGTCTGATGTTTTGTGTATTTTTTTTCTCAAATTTCTACATATTAATGATAGATATAGGAGTCTGAAATTGACCCTGCGCTGATTTTGAAGAAAACTAGTTGTGGGAGATTAATTACTACAAAGTAAACAAATAAGTTTTTGTAAATGTTCTACTAAAAGTGACAAAACAAAAGATTGATCTATTTTTATATGTATTCGTCAATGCCAGAGTATTTATAATGATGAGATGAGGGGTAAATAAGGCGACTAAAATCTTAGATATTCGCGCAAAAATGTAAAATGGCTCTTAAGTGAAAAATTATAATGAAATGATAAAAATTTACCAGTTTCTGATTTATTCCTTGGTATTCACCTAATTACCTATCTGCATGCCAAATTTGAACTTTCTAGGTCATCTGGAACTGGGTTAGAGTTTTGATCTGTGTTAAAAATGACGATTTTTGGACGTTAATATCTAAATAACCGTTTGAGATGTGTTTATGAAATTTGGAGCACATAACGGGTGTAAGGGACAGCCCTCCACAAACTGATGGGGTGGATTCAGTATATCATAAAAAAATTATTTCAGAACCGTTATGGGAATCCAATAAACCTAATTTGTTTTATTTTCTCACACGCAATGTATCTCGGATCAGTGTCGCGAAGTGCGCGCACTGCGGTGAAAAAAACGCATGCGGTTGATTCACAGTAGGCCTCTCGCTGTAGATTTGCAGCGACTCCACCTCATGTATTTTGTATCACATAGAGATATATACCGCGCACTGCGGTGAAAGAAAAGCACCGAGAAACCGATCAAGCAGTAGTATGTAAACTACTGCTTGATCGGTTCCGTATACCTAAATCGGAAAAGTATACCTAAATCGGCATTAAGACCATCTAGGGATGTTCCATTAACTGTTCGGTAAACTCTGTTTTTTTTTTAAGTTTTTTTTCGTCCCCGCAGTGCGCGGACGCGTGACTGCGTTTATTCTACTGCACCGCGTTCCACCGCAAGGCAGTACGCGCTAGCCCTAATTACAAGTTTGTGCGAGAAGAGTCAAATGGGAACCCAGACTGCATTTACGATTACTTTTGAAGGACTATTGAAGGGCATCCCAAAAACAGCGGTTTCTAGTAAACTAGAACGTAGAAGGCAGAACGGTAAATTTATCTGTAAACAAGTGAGTGCACTTGTACAATGGCCGACTGGCGACTTACTCGGGCGGCGGGTCGCCGTTGTCGTCGAAGGCGACGAGCCCGCCGTCGGGCGCGCGGAAGCGCACGCGTGCCAGGTGCTGGCGGTAGCGCGACACGTTGAACGGCAGCATGGCGGCGCACAGCCCGTCGCCGTCGGCGCGCTCCCCGCCCCCCGCGCACGACGCGCGCACCATGCCGTGCAGCGCGTGCGCCAGCGCGTACACGCCGCGCACCACCAGCGCCAGCTTCGGCTCCTGCGTGTAGTTGGCTGCCAGCGACTCGGAACCTTTCACCACAAACGAACAGAATTGAATGGTGAACAATTATTATCTTTACTTAGGTACTTTTTTTATCTTTAGGTATTTATTTACAGAGTTTTTAGGGTTCCGTTGCTAAATGGCAAAAAGCGGAATCCTTATAGATTCGTCATGTCTGTCTGTCTGTCCGTCCCGTCCGTATGTCACAGCCACTTTTCTCCGAAACTATAAGAGCTATGCTGTTGAAAATTGGTAAGTAGATGTATTCTGTGAACCGCATTAAGATTTTCACACTAAAATAGAAAAAAAAAAAAAACAAAAAATTTTGGGGTTCCCCATGCTTAGAACTGAAACTCAAAAAATGTTTTTTCATCGAACCCATACGTGTGGGGTATCTATGGATAGGTCTTCAAAAATGATATTGAGGTTTAAATATCATTTTTTCCTAAACTGAATAGTTTGCGCGAGAGACACTTCCAAAGTGGTAAAATGTGTGTCCTCCCCCGTAACTTCTAAAATAAGAGAACGTTAAAACTAAAATAAATATATGATGTACATAACCATATAAACTTCCACCGACAATTGGTTTGAACGAGATCTAATTAGTAGTTTTTTTTTTAATAACTCAAAATCGTAAACCGCAATTTACCTTTCATTCAATCAAATATAAAAATGAAAAAAAAAATAAACACTTAATTTCATAAACATAAACCTTATGCATACACCGAGAATACCTACAGGTTTGTACGGAACCCTCGGTGCGCGAGTCCGACTCGCACTTGGCCGGTTTTTCTATAAAGAATATGTCGCCCAGTTATTGAACACAATAAGGAGAACAAACTAGCCTACCCGAAACCTTGTATCCATAATAATCCAGGCTCAAGAAAATAGGTGGCTCGTTTGGATGCCAATGGTGCCGATTCTGTTGTCACAAAATTCTCTAAACTAAACTAAAAATCACAAAAATTTGGTTTATTCCTGTCAAACGACGATTTCCTATTCTGAAATAGACTAAAGTGACACAACTTAACTATATTTTAGTTTGACAGCACTAAGATTGCACTGAGTTATTAGTTTAGTGAAAATGTCAATTTTACTATTCTGAGTTTGCCGGTTTTCACCAAAAATGTTGACTATAATAATTAATTTTAACTAAATCTGACTTTTTTTAATCGCGATTAAAAAGGTGTGGAATAAAACTAGTGGTCATGAACTAAAATTATCAACAACGCCTCGCCTTCACGTGCAAAAACAGTTCTGTATTTTCTATTTCCTTTTTGCTTATATATTGAAAATGGCGTATCCTATCGCAAAAATAATGAAATTTTCGACCCCCTTAGTATACTCCTGCATATTTAAATCTCAACACGTGGGTAATATTTTTTTATATATTTCAAACAAAAGTGAAAAATTCCATATAAAACACGTCCAGGCTGCCCCTAGTACGCGCCTTCGTTTCTCAAAAATTCATTCTACGCAATGCACACACAAGTACAACTGTACAACGTTACGAAACCAAAAGAAAAAAAAAATACCACGCTGAGTCGCGATTGTCAAATTCAATTTTAGTCGTGTCAAAATAATTTTTAAATTTAGAGATTTTTCCTTGCAGAATAGCGTTACAATTCTCATAGCCAAAAGTAAGGAATTTTAGAGATAGTTTAGTTAGTTTAGTTCGTGTACAACAGAATCGGCACCAATGTATTCGTTTTTATAATAAAGTTCCTAGCCTCATTCAAGAACTAAGCCTAAATAAATTCAAATCTACCCATACTATCTATACTATTTTACTATATACATACTTTCGTTGCGTGCGCTGCGTAAAAGGTTAAAGTAACGCAACAATGATGTAAGCCGGAATTGTTCCTCTTAAAAAGTTCTAAAAAAACCGGCCAAGTGCGAGTCGGACTCGCGCACCGAGGGTTCCGCACAAACCTGTAGGTATCCTCGGTTTATGCATAAGGTTTATGTTTATGAAATTAAATGTTTTTATTTTTTATTTTTATATTTAAGCTGATTGAATGAAAGGTAAATTGCGGTTTACGATTTATAACGAATTAAAAAAAAACTACTTACTGGATCTCGTTCAAACTAATTTTCGGTGGAAGTTTACATGGTTATGTACATCATATATTTTTTTTTAGTTTTATCATTCTCTTATTTTAGAAGTTACGAGGGGGGAGGGGGACACACATTTTACCACTTTGGAAGTGTCTCTCGCGCAAACTATTCAGTTTAGAAAAAAATGATTGGAAACCTCAATACCATTTTTGAAGACCTATTCATAGATACCCCACACGTATGGGTTTGATGAAAAAATGTTTTTTGAGTTTCAGTTCTAAGTATGGGGAACCCCAAAATTTATTGTTTTTTTTTTCTATTTTAGTGTGAAAATCTTAATTTTTTTAATTATTTTTTTTATTAATCATTTATTATCAAGTTACATAGACTCATTAAATTAAATATTAATACAGACTCAGTCACATTAACTAATCAAATATGAATACAAATTAAAATAGAAATTATTCGAACAAAATTAACAAAACAGACAAATAGGTACACAACAGACTTATTGCAGTGTTGCCACATTACCTACGCTCAATGTGTAACCCACAGCAGTGGTTAATGTAGGCGCAATCGACCCTTTCCGCGAGCGCGGCCAACATGCTGTTGGAGCTCCCCCGCACTCGCCGAACCAACGAGGTGCCCCTCTTTCGCATCGTTGCATAAAAGCAGTCAACGCGCGCCTCCGCAAACATTGTCGAGGCGCTGCAGTAACGGGGGAGACCCAACAACATCCTGAACGCATTGTTAAACTGGACTCGAAGGGCACTGTACGACCTTTGCGTGTAGTTTGACCATAAGCTGCAGGTGTAAAATGTAGTGCAGTAGGCTCTAAAAAGAGTAATTTTTACTTCTGCTGAGCACCGTGCGAACCTACGGATCAGCATATTCGCTCTGATCGACAGCGCCCTTCGCTCCCGTTCAACATCTGCATCATCTTTCAAGTCGGTAGTAACTAAGTGGCCTAAGTATTTAAAAGTATCCACTCTTTCTAAGGGTATACCATTAAGCTTTATAGCTGGCATTTCGATAACCTTTTTCTGTCCGCCCTGAAAGACCATACAGTGACTCTTTTTCACGTTATACAACAGACCGTGGTCAGTTGCATAACGCTCACAGGTACTCATCAGCTTTCTGAGTCCGCAGACCGAGGCACTCAGCAGCACCATATCGTCCGCGTAGCTGATGTTATTAAAACAGACGCCATCTATATAACAACCGATATGTTGCTCGCTGAGTGCCTCGATCAACCCATTAATGTAAAGATTGAAAATAGAAGGAGAGCTTAAACCCCCCTGCCTCACCCCACATTCCAACCTATACGGGTCCGACAATGTGCCAGCCCACTTGACACAGTTCACCTGGTTCCCGTACCAGTACTTAAAGATGGTGATAAGTTCGTTCGGTATATGAGCTGTTTTCATTTTATCCCACAGGATATCATAACAGACCAGGTCGAAGGCCTTGGAAAGGTCAAGGAAGCAGGCGTACACAGATGTATTCCTCTTAGTGTAATATTTGACAGCACTCTTCAGACACAATATCGCAGTTTCCGTGGACAGTCCCGGTCGAAATCCGAACTGGTTATCGTGCAATTTTAAGTAAGTGTTTAATTGTGTATTCAGAATGCTGTCAAACACCTTCGCACATATTGTTGCCAAGGAGATAGGTCTGTAATTAGATGTCTGATAAATCTCCCGCCTTATTTTTTACCACCGGTACTACGATAGTCCTCATCATGTCGTCAGGAAGGTATGAGTGTGATATGCAAAAGTTGTACAACATGGCCAGCACTCTGCACATATGAGGCCCAGCGTGCTGCACATGTTCCACACTCAATCCATCATGGCCGGGTGATTTGCCTTTTGAAATAGATTTTACTGCCATTGATACATCTCTGGCCGTAATCCTGGTATCAACACATTCCCCACTCATCCCACCCCTACTCCGTGACGAAGAAAATGGTCCCAACGGTGACCTAATAGTAAAATTATTTTTAAATTTATCAGCAATGCCTTTTAAATCATTAGAACCGTCAACAGTCACTGGAAGACCCGGCCGAGCCCCCACACAATTGGTATTTTTCCAAAAACCACTGAAATCTTTCGCGCTATGCTTAGCAGCGAGCACGTCCATCTTCAGTTGATCTTGATGGTTTTGACACCATTTTACACGCGATTTAAATATTTTTCTGCTCTCGCACATCTTAGTGTACATATCACCAGTGGTAGGACTACCACATAATAGCCATTCCCGAAAACTCGCCCGGGCCACCCCATGACTGTCGCTAACATGTTTATTCCAACCAACAATGATTTTAGCTCTACGTTTATTCTGCTTACGCCCGCCTCCCCCACCCCCCAAAGATGCCTGAGATAATGCAAGCACAATGTCGGAGTAAAGCTTATCGATAACTAAGCTGTGAGTAGGGTCATTACAATACCGGCCGCTACACTCTTGAAACTCAGTAGGAAAATCAATAAGTCTAAGACGTTTATGACTTTCAATTCTATATTGTGTAATAAGGTCATTGGTTTTTTCCCCCCACATAATTCCATTATTAGACACACTCGGAACAATTCTAACTGGAGTCAAACACTCCAATTTACATTCACATATAACGGGAAAATGATCTGACCACAATACGTCATAATTAACATAAACATTACACACTGAAACAGCCGCGGACTGCGACACAACACAATGGTCTAACCAACGCTTAGACCCACACGCTTGATCTATATAAGTGAATGTATCAGAATTTAAACCTAACTCACTTACGTCCATAAGCACCCATTTGAACTCATCACATAAAATAATCAATTCATTAAAAAATAATTCTCCGGGATGAGCATTAAAATCCCCTAAGACAAGAATAGGTTCGTTTTCATAATCATTACTAATAGCACTTACAGTTCCCATACAGTCAGTAAACATCGTCAGGTTCTCCGATTTGTTTGTTGGCATGTAGACACACACTACTATAAACGGACTAGCGGCCGTATTAATGCGTATAGCACACACTCGCGGATTATCGCAATTTATCACAGTGACACTAGGAAACACACGGGTATTCCATAGAAGCGCGGTACCGCCGTACGGCCTGCCACGCAGTAGACCCGCCGTCGTGTCCACAGCTGATGTCCCCTTGCAGCTAAATCTGCTGTCTATGCTATTTAAATACGCCAATTCTTCCGGAAGTAGCCAGGTTTCTTGCAGTGCTATCAAAACACACTCGTCGCACAACTGTCGAATATCGCTCACGGCACTCTTCACGTTTTTGCAATTGTAACTGGCAAACTTATAGGTCGTATTATCCATGGTTAGAAGGTAATGGACCGATGTTAGCGGATTCTCCGTCCACTTTTCGATGTCTATAATGTACGAAGCGTCTAAAGATAATTCCTTCAGGCCATATTGTTTCGTCTAAATACATAGATACATTCGACTCGGATACAAAGAACTTGTAGGCTTTGTGATCTAAAACTTTTTTTGTATTTACCTTTTCTAAGAACACCGTCTCATGTGTTTTCGTTGTTATGTAATCAACAATGTCAGACTCTAATGTATCTTTATGCACATTCGTTATAAAAATAGGTATTTTTCTAACAGCAGCTTTGAAAGATGATATAGTCACTTCTGCTTTACCTCTTTCCCCCAAATACCTATACTTTTGCTTCTTTTTATTCCTGTTGACTGTTTGCCAAGGATTATCTTCTATTTCGTTGTTTATTTGTTCGTTAGACTTAAGTTGTTGACAAACATTATTTTGAGCCATACTATTATTCTCCTGCATTCGTTGTTTAGGAATACTTTTGCCAGCGATAGGTGACTGTATGACTTGCACTTTCTTGACATTCTCGCAGCTGATCGTTTGCGTCGGTACAACCGGGACTACCGGGACAGCCTCCGGTACTACCGGGAGATTAGGGGTCCGCGGTGACTCATGTATGTGAATAGTTTGTGTTACCGGTTTACACACCATCGGTTCAGCTTGGCAGTTATCAGTAACCGTCTTAGCTGAGGTGGCGACTGCGGTAGATGACTGTTTGAAGTCCTGCTCATTAGAAGAATAATCTTGGCTCAATGTCATTCCTACAGGGCCACTTTCCATGTTCCAGGCACCCCTTCTCATGTTTACATACCCGGTTGGAGTTGTAAATGGAGGAAGTGATGCGTGCTTTAAATTATGTATATCTGCTCGTAAGTCCTCAAATTGTTTTAGTGTGACACAAGAATTCTTAATATTTTCAATCTCAGAGTTTAATCTCGTCAAGTCTTTTAACAGTTTTGTACAAATTGGGGGTAGTTTTTCGAGCACTCTCGCCACAAACACTGGAATTAGATCAGGATCAGTGCTTTTAAAAACACTTATGATGTCATCTAGGTCTCTTTCTTCTTTCCCCTTCCTTTTTCTTATAATCTTCCGTTGATCCGTCGGCAGGGATTCAAATAATAACGACTTTGATTTACATATTTCACTACTCGTGAACGAGGACACACAAATTCTTTTTAACGTTTCTTCGTCAATTACTGATATTTTATTTTGCACATAAGCCAATAGTTCGTCAATGACGATATTACAGACGTTACATTTTAACACTTGCGACATTGTTTACAAAGTGCGTCGTCGCACTCAGCGCGGTGGCGCACAGACCAAAACACAACCGATATTGACCCCGGCGCGCAAGTGACTTATTAATGCAGTTCACACAATACATCTACTTACCAAGTTTCAACAGCATGGCTCTTATAGTTTCGGAGAAAAGTGGCTGTGACACAGACAGACATGACGAATCTATAAGGGTTCCGTTTTTTGCCATTTGGCAACGGAACCCTAAAAAGTCCGCGACAGCATATGTCCATCTTTTTTTTTTTTTTTTTTTTTTCGAAGTATGCTTACAAAGCATACGGACGTGCACATAAATGCATTTTAATCATTAAATAAATTAACGTTCGCATAAATAGTGACCTAGTTTTAGTGTATTAGCGTGTTGTACATAAAACATTTTAAGTGACAAGTTAATATAATGAACTGACTGGATTATTTTTCAATCTTTTCTGGTTTATGCAAGGCAGCCCCTTTAATCGGAGCGCGATGATACGTCGCAGCCCTCCACCGACACCAACCCCCGGTACCAGCCCCGATCCCGGTACCGGCCCCGGTACCAGCCCCGGCACCGACACCGCCGCGACAAACAAGAAAGGAACAAGATGAGTGTATTGAAGTAGTGTCCACTCCGGAGATCCAGTTCTGGATGGGATCTATTGAACAGTGCCTCAATGAGGTATGTGCTATTACTTCTGAAGGAAAACTGAACACTGAGCAGAAGTTAAAAATTAGCAATCTCTGCCGCAACATTGGCCATGGAGCTGCGCAAATGGCTGTTCAATACCAGTCGCTTAAGCAAAAAGCCATACAAGCCCATGCCTCTCTAAAACCAATGGCCGAAACTCGAGACCTGTCTGACTGCCTAACCGAGATGAACCGGACAATTCAAGATACCTGTTCGAAACAGGGTGCGGCTACTACATCTTTTGCCGATATGGTGAAAAATGGGTCCAACAGCTTTGTTCGCCCCAATAATTTTAGCTCCGTGGCGATTTATCCATGTGACAACTCGAAGACCAGTGATGAAACCAAAACCATGGTCCAGAAAATTATAAGTCCCGGAGAAATGAAACTGAAAGTTCGAAGCGTGCGCAAAATAGGAAAAGGAGGCCTGATAATCAGCACTGAGACCAAAGATGACCTCGATAAGCTAAGGCAAACAGTCCAACACGCTTCGTCAGGGCTTACCGTAGATGATCCTCAAAAACGGAAACCACGCATTGTAGTCATAGGAGTTCCCACTTCAATGACTGAAAATGAGGTTTTTAAATGTATTTTTGAACAGAACTTGACTGAAAAACTGCCGACAATGTCCCAAGATATATTTTTGTCCTGTATAAAACTGAGTCACAAGTCTGGCAGGAAAGATGCAGAGAACTGCAACTTTATTATAGAAGTTCCAGCCGTAATTCGTAAGGCCCTCAACACACAGGACAGACTATTTATAAATTGGACGTCCTGCCGAGTACGAGACTTCACTCTGGTAACTAGATGTTACAACTGCCAGCAGTACGGTCACGCAGCCAAGACTTGCAAATTAACTGTCCCCACCTGTGGGCATTGCGGTGAAGAAGGGCACTCAACACAAGACTGCGCAAAGAAAGCCAACCCGCCTAAATGTGCTACATGTTCTCGTTTTAAAAAACAAGCAAACCACAAGACGGGAGACACAGATTGTCCAGCTAAAAAAATAGCCGAATACAGGTATATAAATTCGATAGATTATGAAGGCGCCTAAAAGCGCCGCATACTTGATTATTTTTAGACTTAATTTTTTATTATTAATTATAGTTCAATATGGATGATACATTAATTACAGATATTGATAACACATTTTTAACAGTATCAAAGACATGTGAAGTTGAGGACTGCATAAAATATATTTCTGACTATCAAAATTCACTAACTGTAATAAATAAAATATTCGTTATGTGTTTTAATTTTAGTTATTACTACACATTGTTAATTTATTACTTTAAGAATTTGTGCATTTGTAGCCTGAAACACAGGTTCTACCTAGTTCAGGCAAATTAGCAAATCTGCTCTATTTTAATTGTTTAAGGTATTTATTGTAAAAATGTGTCCCTTTTTATTAATAAACAATTTTTTTTTATTTATTTATTTATTTTTATCTTTTGAGGAAGGCGCACTATGTTTTTTTCAAATTCGTTATAAAAACCGGCCAAGTGCGAGTCGGACTCGCGCACCGAGGGTTCCGTACAAACCTGCAGGTATTCTCGGTTTATGCATAAGGTTCATGTTTATGAAAATAAATGTTTTTTTTTTTTATTTTTATATTTCGGTTGATTGAATGAAAGGTAAATTGCGGTTTACGATTTATGACGTTTTAAAAAAACCACTTACTCGATCTCGTTCAAACCAATTTTCGGTGGTAGTTTACATGGTAATGTACATCATATATTTTTTTTAGTTTTATCATTCTCTTATTTTAGAAGTTACGGGAAGTTGGAAGTGTCTCTCGCGTAAACTATTCAGTTTAGAAAAAAATGATACTAGAAACCTCAATACCATTTTTGAAGACCTATTCATAGATACCCCACACGTATGAGTGTGATGAATTTTTTTTTAGTTTCAGTTCTATGTATGGGGAACCCCAAAATTTATTGTTTTTTTTTTATTTTATTATGAATATCTTAATGCGGTTCACAGAATATTCTCAATTCTCAATTTTCAATTCTTTATTGCATACCATAATGTTAAAACATAGTTGGAAGGGAAATTATTATTCTAGTCACAATTATGGACCCTGTCGGGCACAGCAACATCAAGTAGGAGAGAGGAGGAAGAACACTGGGTGCTTAATTGTTAATTAATTTTTTAGTTACCTAGTTAATAATATAGTAGGTTGGTTTTATAATAATGTATAGAATTTTAATTATTGTTTTATTAATTATGTACACTTGTTCAATTACTTACTGTAGGTACGCTGATAAAAAAAAAACGATATGAATTAATATTTTTTTATTAATTTATTATTGTTTAATTTATTATTATAATTTTTTGCTTACTTAATAATTATTAATTATTTATGGTAAGTTTATTTAATTTTATCCTCCACATTTATTAAAATAAAAATATATATTATGCATTACAAGTTGGTAGGCTTATATTATAACGTTACCTATAGTTTATCATTTAAGTATTCGCTTATACTATAGTAACATTTTCTTAAGAGGAAAAGCTTCAATTTATTAATAAAGATGTTATGTTTGCTTAGATTCTTTATTATCTCGGGTAATTTATTATATATTTTTATGGCCATGACAAAGGTACTATTGGAGTGCATTTTTAGACGCGATGTTGGTAAGTTTAGTCTATTTTTATGCCTTAATGTAATTTTCGTTTGTATGTCTTCTCTTTTTGTAAAGAATTCTGGGTACTTACGCACGAACTTACAAACTTCAAATATATAAATGCAGGGTAGGGATAGAGTATTTAGTTGCTGAAAGTGGGGTATCCAGCTATCGGTAACTTCAATATTTACTAGGATTCTAATTAGTTTTTTCTGTAGGGTAAATAGCGTGGGCGCCAGTGGCGCAGGTAACTAATAAGCCCATTCCTGTCGGCTTCCCTTACGAAATTATGACAGTCAGTAGTTCTCAGCAGTGTTTAATAATCACACTGAATGTATTTAATCTTACACCATAAAATTAAAGTATTACAAAACCGCAACCTACATAAAAAAATATTTGTCTTTATATTCCAACGAAAACAAAACATTTAAAGTGCGCGCGAATTTCGCGTGGCACCGCGCGTAAACATTTTTCTGCAGTACCTATAACACGCTGACAACGCCGGGTTATGAAGTACATCAATTTTTATACAAAATCATCTCGTCATGACGTCACTTCAGGTCATGTGACACGTATTTTTTAGAGGCCTTGGCAAGCCGCAAGACGTCGGGTTATTCGAACGAACTGAGTAGCAATATCGTCCTTTCGTTGAATTTCGTAAGTATTCGGGCCCTTCCCCGCCTCCTTGAGCCCCCGCTCGACGCGACAGTACTTTTGTAATTTTAAATGTTTTTTTGACCATTGACGTAAATAGAATTATAACCTTAAAACAAACCTTTTATTTTGTTGATACTTGTGGTTAATTAGCATTTATTTCGTTCTATTCATATAAGTTATTAGTGTAGTAGTAGTGTAACAATTAGAATTTGATAATTGTGAGTTTGTTGTGAAATTGTGCGTTCGCAATTGAGCATTTCTCAAAAAAAGTGTACCATTGCTTAGAAAATATGATAAAATGAAAATATTGAAATATAACTGATTTCTTTATTTTAAGCTATGGGTAAAGGTCTAAAGATTATGAATATGGGGTTTGTTTTCAGATATAAAACGTAAATAAATAGCAAAATCTATTAAAACAAACCCAAGGTACAGAAAAATTCTTATTTTGTTACCTTCACTAGATTACGTAAATTTAATGTTGAATTGTATTATTAGAAGTTTTATTTGATTAAATAGGATAATAAAACAAAATGTCGTTAGTTTTTAAAAAAATCAGTCTATTTTAACAGAAGAATTTTAAAATATAGGCGGTAATGTTTCCTTTACGTTACTGTTCGGCCACAACTCTTGATTAACTTTACATTTCTGAGTCTATATTATTTTGTATTCATATTTTTATACACACATAATGCAAAAACGAAGTATTTATTTTTGTCTTCATCACAAAAATATGTTAACATCTTTAAACAATATTAAAATAAGCAAAAAAATGCGCCCGCTTTTATGGGACAGTAACAAAAATATAATTCTGGTAACAAAATAGGATTTCTTAAGCCTAGACTTCACAGTAGTGCAAATAATTATTTTGACTTAATTATACTGATAAAAAATCACTGTCAGGAGACATTTTTTACGATTTTTATTATTAAATATAATCACTAGGAACGTTAAGTACGTTTATGCGGGTTTTTCATAGAAATTTACAAGTTCCAAATTATGGGTATTAATAAACCGATTTTAATTAAACTTGATACCCATACGCGATATATCAGGGCCTAAATAGTTACTAGAAAACTATTTTAAACAAGAGTTTAGAGAGATAAAGACAATTTTAAGTTTCCAAATAAACTTAAAACCACGTCTAACTGTTCTCTTAAAATATATTTCGAAAACATTTTCTAGTAACTATTTAGATTGATGTAATCCGTATGGGTTTCAAGTTTCATTAAAATAGGTTTATTCGTTTCCATGAATTGGGACTTGTAAGTTTGTATGAAAAACCGCGCCGCATAAACGCTCTTAGGCGATTGGAAAATTAAGAGTTTTAATCGTTAAGGTTTAAACAATTCCAGGACTTAGGACTAAACATTGTTAGCCACAATAAAACCAAATATTAGAATTTAATGAGTAGCTGCATAAACAATGAAAACATAATTAATTACAAAATTCACACTCATCAGTTGGATAATGGTCATATATAGCAAAGTTGCATCTTTGGCACCAAAAAAATTGACAATTCAATAACACTTTTATTTGTTCTGCATTCATAGAGATACAAAATGCAGAGGATTATGAGACAAAGGAATAAACCCGCAGCCGTTACAACTTGGTGCCGCAATAAAATGTGTAGAAGACCAAGGCCATAACAAACCAAGGCGTAAACACATCAGGAAATCATCTTTACGCAAAAAATCTGTTATATCTAAGAGTATCATTTTTCTATTTCTTTATGGTCCTTTGGTTAACAAAAAAAATATCTGAAACAAAATATGTTAATGTTACTCAAAATTATAATTAACAGTTTGGGCCGGTTTTAAAATAATATTTGATAATTTTTTTATTTTTTCCTTGCTACTTCCTACATGAGGCGTGCCATGTATGCCATGCGAAATTTCAAATATGTGTATTTCGGGATTGAAACAAAAACAATCATCCATACAAAAGCAACTAAGTATACGATGTCTAATTTGATTATAATTTAATGTAATAATTTGATGAATTGATCGTGTACCCGGAATAGTTTTGAGTATCAGGGGTAACAATTTTGAAACTTCGTCAATTTGTTCTGTTTTGATGTAATAGCATTTTACAGACTTTATACGTTCTAAAATTATTTTATATACATCATCCGCGTCAGCTACATCTTTACCGTATGCTACTTGTCTATCTAAACATCTTTTAACCACCCCTCCAATTGCATCGGCAACACCTTTCCCATGGCCACTCTCAAAGAAGGACCAAGTAATTTTAAGTTGTTTAACAGTCGCAAAATGATTAATTAAAAAAAAGTTATTTTTTTGGCGATACTGCGAGCTTGGACCGTCTGAAAATATGTGAATAACTGTTAAGTTTGGTTCTAAAGATTGTGCTAATTCTAGTAATGGTAAAAGATGTGCCCATATCGCACTTGGTTGATGGATATTTGAGGGTGAAACAGTACAAAAAGATTGCTTTTTGCAATGCACAAAAAGCACGCCGGTATGAAGGGTAACCTGATTTTTCGAAGCACCGAAGTGCATCGCTTGTACTTCTGAACTTAATTTAAACTCGAAATTTTGGGAAAAGTCACAGTGTATGGCTGCTTCTCCGGGGTTTAGGTTAGCACAACATTTATTATATTCGTTTATTTGGTGCCACATGTTATAAGAGTGAATTTTAAATAGTTTAAGATCATTGTCAAATAAATCAATTAAATGCTCAATAGTATTCTTTTTTAAAGTTTTCATCATCCGTTTTGTTTTAACTAAAATTTGGTTACCATCTGCAACTGTTTTTTTATAGGTGTGGTCAGTCATCTCCCACATCTGCCAACTTATTTCCTCTGTAGGAATAAATCCATCCGTGTTATATTTCGGGGATTTAGTTTTACAGTCAATACACTTATTATACATACAGTCGTAACAGTAAATGTCGCAGACAACTGATTTTAATAAGTCGGTCATATTGATGTAGTTAAATACATTTGCTCTCTTTAAAGCATAAAATTTAAAATCAATGTTGCTATGTTTCTCGCACAAACAGGTGTCTCTATTTTTAACAGAGGGTGATATAACAAAAAATGGTTTATATCTGCTAAACGAAGAAAATGACACCAGGTTGCCTTCTTGTTTAAATTTGTCATAAAGGCATTTCAATGAATTATTAAGATATCTGATTTGCTTTTTCGTCTTATGTAAAGTTCTGCACTCTCTTTTACCGGCTTTAGATCGGCTTATATCGACCCTTAAAAAGAATTTTTCAATAGAATTCTTAGTTCCCAGTATTTTGGCTGCCTTTTTTCGTTTTTTTATTTTTCCTTTTAAGCCAAGAGTTTTCTGAATGAATGATGACGATCTTTTTTCTTTTACTGTATCATTGTTGGCTATAGACTTGAAAACATCTTTTTCTTTGTTGCTATGACATCTTTTATAAGCATTTTTCAGTGATAGCTCCAATATTTCATTCCTAGCCGTTAACAAAGTTATTTGTTTCTTCAAATCTTCTTCTGAATTCATGTTTTTCTGATTTAATCGATAAATCTTTTTCCTTAAATTTTCCGTAAGCCGGTTGAAGTATTCTATTCGACTTTGTGCATTGTTTAATTGTTTTTTATACATGTTTCTGGATTTTTTTAATCTTCTGATTACTTGCAATTTGTCTGTAATCAAATCAATTTCCATATTTTCATTTTCTCTCGTAGTATCGATGTCTCTCTTCGTCTTCTGCTCTGACTTCTTTTTCTTTTCTGATCTTTTCTGATCCCTCCACTTTTTTCTTTGTATTTTTTTTGCTTTTTCTGTCATATCCTTAACTTTTATGTAAACATACTTCGATTTTATTCTTTCCAGGTTTTTTTTCCTCTGCTCTTCCATTTTTTCGGGATTTTGTTTTAATCTCTCCCGATACCGCCTCATTTTATCGGCCGGGGTTAGAGGCATATTTAAATCGGAGCTGTAAAATATGTATAACCGTTCACCTTATCTTACATTTACCATGCGACATAAAACACACACATAAAAGCATTTTTTTAAAACATGATTAATAAATAAGCAGCCACATTGGTACAGGCCAAACATTGTTTAAATGAATATAATTTGAAGCACCAGCGAAAACAATTTCGTATTCAAAATAGAAGCAACCCACCACTTATAGCGACCCACCCCAGCTTTGCACTAGTGCAATGTACCACATTGCACTAGGGAAAAAAGTAGCTTTCGGATGAAAAAATGGGTACTAATAAGTATGTAATGAGTACGAGCGAGTAGTAGTAGCCAGTACGAGCGAGTAATAGTAGCCAGTACGGTGTTGTACTTCGTAGCACGACCATGAACGCATTCATTATAACTTTAGATGGTAATAAAATCCTTTTAATTTGTACTATTTTGTACCTGTCAATTATCGTAGATATACACGTCGTGACAGGAAGATTCCTTTCCAGCACGATCACGCTAAGATTGTAGCTGGCATTATAACTATACAATATGTAACAAAAACCCTGTCCGATCCAATATAGGCGTAATCTTCGTTCAACATACGTACTAGAAAAAATGATATATAAATCTATCTAAAAAAAAACAAAAGGTAATTGATTTTTTTATTTTTATAATCCATGCGAAATATAACAGTGAATATGGGAAATTTTCATAAGTTAACAACACTCCACCCGCCGGCAAAATCTTGATATTTTTACCTATTTTTATTTCAAAGGCCACCGCCCTACAGTACCGCGTTGTAGGCACTCGTTCGACTCTTTGATGATGCCGACTGGTTGCCTACCGGCGCGCTACTTGTTGGCTAATGGCCAGTCTTTCGTGTAGATAGCTTTTGATCGGACGTCTGTCTGTACGTATCACGTGCCGCTATCGTTTCGCGAAAAATGTCGTATTCCAATCAGCCATTCCACTGGATTTTTATTTATGGGGTCATGTTAAACAAATTGTTTATAAAAGAGAGTGCGATTCGGAAATCGAAGTCAGATCTCGAATTGTGGCAGAATCTAAGTGTGGCAGCTTTCGACTCACTTAAATCGGACACAAATTCGCTGCAAAGAGTACGTGCAAATTTAGTGAAAAGGTGTCGAATGTGTATCAGTGTTGGAGGTGGACATGTGGAGTACGATCGCCGAAGTATGCAACAACAAGAGAACTGAAACCTGCAGTCGGTAAGTACTTTGCCCAAAGGACATCATATTAAAAAAAGCCCTTATCAGGGCTACATTTAATTCAATAAATTGTTTCTTAATAAACATGATTAGGTCTCAGGATCACTATGCCTACAAAACAATATCAGCTGATACCTACGCGTCGGCATAAGGTATGACGTAGCGTAATTTTTTTTCGTTATAAGTTTGTTTGGCGGCACGCGACAAAGCAGGTTCATGACAAAGGCGGCGGCTTCTTTGACACAAAACTGTACATAGTAACACGTGAACTTTGTGAGCGATCAGTGTTGCCTTTGATTCGTTTTTATTTTTTATTTTTATTTAATTATATTCACAAGGGAAAAATAATAATCTCAAATCCATTAATTGGTTACGTAATAATGTACGCAGTACGATGCCGTATAATACCCTTAAGGATCGGACAGGGTTTTTGTAACATGCTGTAGATGGTACTAAAATCCTTTTAATTTATACTATTTTATACCACTAATTAAACATTCTATACCTCTCAATTATCGCAGATATATATGTCGTGCTGGGAAGATTCCTTTCCAGCATGACCACGCTAAGATTGTAGCTGGCATTATAACTATAGATGGTACTAAAATCCTTTTAATTTGTACTATTTTATACCACTAATTAGACATTTTATACCTCTCAATTATCGTAGATATACAGGTTGTGCTGGCTAGATCCCTTCCCAGCATGGACACGCTAAGTTTGTAGCTTGCATTATAACTATAGATGGTAATAAAATCCTTTTAATTTATACTATTTTATACCACTAATTAGAAATTGTATATCTCTCAATTATCGTAGATATACAGGTTGTCCTGGCTAGATCCCTTCCCAGCATGGACGCGCTAAGTTTGTAGTTGCATTATAACTATAGATGGTAATAAAATCCTTTTAATGTATACTATTTTATTCCACTAATTAAAAAATGTTTACCTCTCAATTATCGTAGATATACAGGTCGAGCTGGCTAGGTTCCTTCCCAGCACAACCACGCTAAAATTCTAGCTGGAATAAAAGTTCATGAAACGGGAGCATGCTTAAAAATTATTACTCAATATGTACTCTTTATTTTATTACTGGTAAATTGTCGTAAGTGGTTAGAAAAGCAAAAAAAAAAACATTTCCTGCCTGTAAGCCAGTATCTGATTTTTATACTGACGCAAGACGGTGTTAATGATAATTGAGTGGTATACAATTTCTAATTAGTGGTATAAAATAGTACAAATTAAAAAGATTTTATTACCATCTATGGTTATAATGCCAGCTACAAACTTAGCGCGCTCGTGCTGGGAATGAATCTAGCCAGCACAACCTGTATATCTACGATAATTAAGAGGTATAACATTTTTAATTAGTGGTACAAAATAGTACAAATTGAAAGGATTTTATTACCATCTAAAGTTATAATGAATGCGTTCATGGTCGTGCTACGAAGTACAACACCCAGTACGAGTATTTCATGTCTAATGTTATTTTTAGCAGGTACCTAAAAACTTTATATTATCACGACAGAAAATAAATGCACAAAGCTCCCATTCAATTTCGCACATTACCTTCTAAAATTTATTCAATATAGGTAACATTATATATAATTAAAACTTCGTCGTAATTATTATAATAAAAATCACATAGTCAATACTCCGCCTAACAATTTCCTATTTTGTTACCTTCTTTTCCATTTATACGTTACCACTCAAAAGTAACAAAAAAGGAGGTAACAAAATAGTTAAATAAATGATTTAAAATTGTATACGCATACAACTAAAACTAATACTCGTTTATGATTTGACTTACGAAATCAAGATTGAGAGCTTTTATGGTTTTACATGCGAAATAATAATAATATTAGAGCTTACCTGCGTTTCTTCGGTAACAAAGATTGGATATTTTTTTGGACCGTAACGCTAAATGGACAACCTTCTGTTCGCGCACGTGGAACGTAAAAGAAATGTGAAAACATAAACAAGATGGATGCCGATCTTGCCAATGTTGCCACTATCCTAAAACATGTTTATACCAAATTGACTTTATAATTTTCAAAAATACGGTCACAAAAAAAGAATTTCAAAAAGGAACTTTTTACACGATATAATAAAAGCTTTTTTTTTTTTTTTTTTTTTTTTTTTTTTTTTGTGGGGCATCTCGTAGTTAATCCTGAAAAGATTGTTACTACTTAAACGGATTGGGGCCCGGCGAGTTCTAAAAAGTTACCTTTTTAGGCCTCCAGCCGGGGCTTATTATACTTAAAAACTAAAGCGAAAGCTCTAAGGGTTACCCCGAGGGGGGTACGAACCTCGGCTTAGGCAATCGCTGATAGGGAGGGCAGCAAGGGACTGGCTGGATCTGAGTTAAATTATTTATGGACTAATTTAAAGCTAACGGCGCAGCATCGCGGGCTGGCTCTTGCAAGGGTCGGGAGGGACTGTTAAGTCGGGGTCGCGACGACGGACCTCGGCGGCGAGGTCGGTACGGTTTGTGTCTGTGTGCTGGTCTAGCTGTACTGGTCTCTTTTCGACTCTCCTGGAGGAGAGTAGTGGGATCATCAGGATCGGTAAGAATGTGCCGCGAGCGGCGGACTTTGCTAATACGGGAGGGGGTGTAAGTAGCTGCCGCCACAACCAGAGGGTTGCGGTGGGCTACGGCCCTATCGAAGAAGCGCTTCGAAGCGCGTTTTATGTATTGGTGGATAGTCGGGAGTTTCATATCTAAATGAAGATTGATATTCCGAACAAACCAAGGCGAGCCTGTGGCTTGACGGAGAAAACGGTTCTGGAGTGTCTGCATCCTATGGATGAATCGGGGCTTAGCATGTGCCCAGACTGGGCTTGCGTATGTCATAATCGGCCTGATACAAGCGGTGTAAAGCCGCTTCTTACACAGAAGAGACAATTTACTCCGCTTGTTCAGGACGCAATGGAGCCTACCCAGAGCGAAAGCGGCCCGCGAGCGAGCCTGCTTTATGTGCTCAGAAAAGGTGAGGTGTTCGTCGAGGATGACACCTAGATATTTGGCTTGCTTCGCCCAAGGGATCTGCTTGCCGAACATTGAGATGGGTCGGGGAGGGGGGTGATTACGTCGCGGTCGGGTGTAAAAGACCGCCTGACTTTTGTCGGGGTTGACCTCGATTCGCCACTTCCTGAACCAATCGCCGAGCTCGTCGACTGCGGTTTGGAGGTAGCGAACCAGCGCTGTGTCACTAAATCCCGAGAAGAAGATGGCAGTGTCGTCTGCGAACAGAGCTAACCTTGCCTTCTTGCTTCTGGGGATATCGCTAGTGAACAGCGTGAAAATGAGGGGGGCTAGCACAGAGCCTTGAGGGACTCCTGCACGGATCGGGTGAGGGGAGGAAAGTGCCCCTTCGATGCGATAGCGAAAGGTACGGTTCGCAAGAAAGTCTCGTAAGATGAGCACGAGACGGTCTGGCACTCCGAGTTGGTACAGCTTATATAATAAGCCGTTGTGCCAGACTTTGTCGAACGCTTTCGCTATATCGAAGTATACAGCGCCCGTGAACATACCACGCTGAAAACCAGCATTGATATGTTCGACGATGCGGTGTACCTGATGGACACACGAGTGTTGGGTTCGAAAACCGAACTGCTCGTTGGGGATGAGGCCCTTGGTTTCGGCATAATCCCTGAGTCGCTTATAAATAAGTCTCTCATAGATTTTGCCGAGAACTTTGAGCAAACTAATGGGGCGGTAGCTCGTGGGCTCGGTTTTGGGCTTACCGGGCTTAGGGATGCCAATGACGGTGGCTTCCTTCCACGCTTGGGGGAAAATATTATTACTCAAGGCACCATTGAAGATGGTACACATGAGCATAATCAAGTGAGCGGGGAACAGCTTGATCACTCTGTTGGTGATGCCGTCTGATCCGGGGGCTTTACGAGTCTTCAGACCCTTGATGATCTCGTGCACCTCGTCAGGTGTGACGGGGGGCAGGGGATCATCAGGGTCTTCAACGGGCGGGAACGATATAATAAAAGCATTATTTATTAAATACATTTGTTCTAATACGACAAAACATTATTTTTTAAATGAACTATGGTCTTACAGTTCTCAATAAATCAATAAGTTGTTTCTAAAATTTCCGCAAGGCCTCTCAAATACAATCGATTGTTTGGGAAGGTATGAAATTAGGACACTTCACTTTTCATACAACTAGATTAGACCGATTATCTAAGTATTTTTATAGTAACTAATTTATTAATATAATTCTAATTTGTAAATGTTTTTTACTTAGTGTATTTAACTTACCACTTATACTATTTAATAGAAACGGGTAATAGTCTATGTTATAAATAGAAAAAATATTTTGAAATGTGGGACAGAGATTTAGATGAAAGTACATTTTTTTTTGAGAAATGCTCAATTAGGAATTTGTGGTAAGTCCTTTGATTATACTTATACCTCTCTAGATGACTCATTGGCCGTACCGAACGGCTCAAATAAAGTCTACTAAAGGTAGACTCGCTTCTCACCGACGTCGGTGTCATTTGAATCACTTACGGGTAATGTGCTCACGAAAAATTATTAATTACGCTGATGTTTGCTGTCAATTGTCAAACTGTGTCGCATTTATGTGGGAAAGCTATATAATAATACCAAGATCAGATTTCATCGCTAAGTTTTTTTTATTTAACCACATTTTCTTAAAGAAAACATGAATTTTCAATTCAATACTTTGTACTCGTAGGTTACTTTGATTAGCCGGTGTTGCCAGGTTATTACTAGGGAGATTTGGCGAAAATATGGGAAACATTACAAATATCATTACAACTTATGATTGTCTGCCGTGACCGAAATTCGATCAGGAGAATAATAAATTATTATTTAAAAACTGACGGTATTTATTTGATCTGAAAATGATAAATTACACACATAAAACAAATGAAATCATGACGTCATGCACTAAATAGTATTGTTGTTAGTTCTTTCTAATATTTTGGGTTTTAGATTTCCTACGGATTTCATACAATCCAATTGCTGAAGAGATATCTATACTAATATTATAAAGCTGAAGACTTTGTTTGTTTGTTTGTTTAATTGAACGCGCTAATCTCAGGAACTACTGGTCCGAATTGAAAAAATATTTTTGTGTTGGGTAGCTTATTTATCGAGGAAGGCTAAAAGCTATATAACACCACGCTGCAAAGAGGAGCGGAGCAGTAATGAAAAATGTTGCAAAAACGGGGAAAATTGCACGGGTAGGCGATTCGACGCGACGGGAAGGGTCGGGGGAACAAGAAATTTAATGCGGACGAAATCGCGGGCAGAAGCTAGTGTTAAAATAAAAATTATTGCTTGTAGTGCTAAAGATTATAGCGGTCATAATTTTTAATACGTACAAATGACATCGTAGTGCAATTCGAATATGGCAACATCGCAAAAAAAAAAAACATGACATTTCAATTGTCAATCGGCCGGCACTGATAACTTGTCATTGTTTTCGCGTGCGTCTCGTTAAATTGTTTTCCATCGATTTTCCGTGATTTTCTACTTCATCGACTGCTTCTGCTTATGGACTCTGAGATTTACGGTTCCCTGTGTGATTATAGTGCTGGCCTAGACAAAGACAAAACTGTTCAGCAATTCGCAAGTCAAATGAAAAGATGGTAGAATCTATGTCGTTTATAAACAAACAGTTTGAAGACATGAAAAAGGAAGTGGAGGACTTAAGAAGGGAACGCCTGCAGCAAAAGCAGTATATAGAAAACTTAGAAAAAAAAATCCTCGACTTACAGTACAAGTCACGATCGTCCGGGATTGAGATTCGTAACATCCCGCAGGAACACACTGAAACTAGTTCAAGCCTCATTAAAACAGTTTCTAGAATCTGCGGTACCGTGGGAGTCTCGGTTCAGGAATCGAACATACGGGATGTATACCGGCTACCAGGAAAGGCATCCAGTTCCAGTCCGGCTACCTCGCGACCAATTATTGCAGAGTTCTCATCGGTACAAACTAAACAGTCGTTAATGACGGCAGTACGGGATTATAACAAAGGAAAAGGAAAGGATGAGAAATTAAATACTGCCGTCATTGGATTACCCGGTGACCCAAAACCGGTTTACATCGCGGAGCAGTTGCCTTCTACTACCAAAAAGTTATTCTATCAGGCACGAGAATTCGCCAAGAATAATAAATACAAATTCTGCTGGATTTCAAATAGTAACATCTTCTTACGTAAAATAGAAGGTGACAAGCAAATTTTAATCCATTCAGAAAAGTGTCTTCTGGATCTTGACAACTTAATCTCAATCTGACTAGCTTCAGTTAGTTCTTGCTTAATTATTTCTACTTTGCTTAATTATGTTAACAACTCGCAACATATACAATACACTCTAAACACTACATACACAAATCAAAACTCTTTCACGATACTATACACCAAAACTATCATATACACCCAACAACTTATATTGACATATATTATAATGAGATATATCGCACATATTCTACTCTGTGTAATACCTAATTACCCTGAACCAATTTTTAGTTTTCACTTAAATTACAAATGGATTCTATAAAAACCATTAACGATGACTTGGACAACCTTGGGCTAGGCAGTTCCTTTTCATGTAATCCAAAGGATTGCGCAGGTTATTTTGTTACTTCTGAGAGTAATATTAAAATACTACATATGAATATCCGTAGTGTTAAGAAAAATTTTGCTCAATTACAGGCACTAGTATGCCTAACGAAAATCGATATTGATGTTATTGTACTAACCGAGTGTTGGCTTAGTAAAATAAACAACCCTCCAGCACTAAATGGTTACTTGTCTCACTCGACTAAACTAACTTCGAATCAAAATGAAGGTGTAATTATTTACTCTAAATTAAGCCTTAACGCCACAATTTGGGAACCCTGCTTGACTAACTCAAACACTCTGGTGTGTCAAATAGATTCCAAGTTTGCATTTGTTGCTATTTACCGCTCTCCATCTTATAATACTGTGGCACATATAGAAAACTTCCTTTCCAGCCTAAATAATATATTAGAGGGTCTCTCTTCATATCCGAACATTGCACTGATTGGTGATCTAAACATTGATATAAAGCCTGGAAATAGTAACCCACATAGCTTGGAATATCTGATTTTAAACGCTTCTCATGGCCTAATACCTACTCATTTATTGCCCACCAGACTAGAAAGTTGTTTAGATCATGTGTTATTAAAGACAAAATTACCATCTACCACATTAGTACTCGAATCTTACATCACAGACCATAAACCTACTCTATAGATGCTAGCAAATGCCAAAAGAACCCAAAATCCAAAATTCTCTAAATCCCGTCCTAACTTAGACGCAATTAAGTTAGATTTGGGAAATATTAACTTCACGGATATTTATAACATTCAAGACACAAATGAATTGCTTAACACATTTATATCACTAATAACTACCGTAATAATAAATAATACATCTAAAATTATAATTCCAAGGAGACAAAGAATCCTAAAACCGTGGATTACGCCTGGCTTGTTGAAATGTATTCAGAATAGGGATCGAATGCACAAGAGATTAAATAAATCACCTAACAATACAACCCTAAAGATAACTTACACACGTTATAGAAATTTCTGCAATGACTTGCTTCGAAAGCTTAAACTAACCTATGAAAAATGTGAACTTCAAAAAGCCCAATGCAATCCCAAAGAACTGTGGAAAACCATTCAAGAAATAACAAATACACGTAAGGTACGCACCAGTCCTGACAAGCTGTTGAAAATATGCGATAGTCCCCAGTCCTCGGTGAATCAGGTATGTTCATTTTTTAGTAACATTGGTAAAAATTTAGCGGATGATATAATTAAAACAAATAGGCAAACCACGACACCTTGGAACAACGATCGATGCGAAAGTCTAACCCCTATTGACTCCCTTGTCTTACTTGAAGTCAGTGAAACTGAAGTTGACTCGATCATTTCACAATTACGTAATGACTGTGCGGTGGGTTGGGACGGAATATCATCATCTCTGTTAAGAAAATGTCGCAAGGAACTAGTGCCTCCGTTAACCTATATCTGCAATCGTTGTATTCAGACTGGAACTTTTCCTGACGCACTGAAAAAGGCTATCATTCTCCCAATATACAAGTCTGGGAACAGAGACTGTGTAAATAACTATCGGCCAATCTCAATCCTGCCAGCAATTTCAAAAATAATTGAGAAGATCCTCAATAAGCAACTCAAAGGCTTCTTGAACAAACATCACATCATCGCGGATAACCAGTATGGTTTCAAAGCTGGGGTATCGACAGAGGATGCTGTTTTGGATCTTACACAATTTGTGGCTAAGGAACTTGATGGTGGGTCTAAATGTTTGGGCATATTTTTGGACCTCTCGAAGGCCTTCGACACAGTTTCTGTTCCCAAACTCTTAGCAAGGATGGAGCGTCTGGGTGTACGAGGCACAGCACTAGATATGTTTAAAGACTATCTTAAAAATCGCTCTCAGCTGGTTAAAATAGGTGACCATCTTAGTGTTGAAGAAACTGTGACATACGGCGTGCCCCAGGGAAGCATATTAGGGCCCACTATGTTCCTGGTTTACATGAATGACCTCTGCAGAATGATTCTCCCTAACTGCAAGATCTACGCGTATGCAGATGACACTGCAATCGTCATTTATGGACCAACTTGGGATATGGTTAAATCAATGGCAGAAAACGCACTAAGTCAGATTATGAACTGGTTTCACGATAGCCTACTAACCCTTAACTTAGATAAAACCTGTTACATCCCTTTCGCAATCCGACGTAATACTATGCCCTCTAAAGACTTCACAATAATTGCCCACTCATGCCAGAGCCCATCTGATACTTGTAATTGCCCTACACTGGACAGATGCGATAGTGTCAAATATCTAGGCTTGCAAATTGATGAATGCCTTAGATGGGACAAACAGCTCGATATGATAACTTCCAGAATATTGCGGCTCATCTACGTTTTCAAATCGCTAAGAGATCCCGCTGATATGGGCACACTGAGAATGGTTTATTTTGCACTGTGCCAGTCTATAATTGGATATTGCATTACTGCTTGGGGTGGTGCATCAAAAACCAACTTGCTGAGAGCAGAGAGAGCTCAAAGAGCTGTACTAAAGGTTATGTGTAAAAAGCCATACCGATATCCAACTAAACAACTCTACGAGGACTGCGAGGTCTTAACAGTTAGACAACTGTTCATTCTGCAGTCAGCCCTTAGGACTCATAGATCCATGCCCAAATCAAACCCTAAAAAGCGCATAAATGTCCCTTCAGGCGTTAAACATAAAACCTCTTTTGCCCAACACCAATTTTACGTTTTAAGCAAGTATTTATACAAAAATCTGCACAAAAAGCTGAACATACTGGATTTAAATAGATATACGTTAAGGAAAGAATTAAGAAAATGGCTATTACAACAGGACTATGTGGCAACAGAGAATCTGCTAACCTACATCTCATAATATAATATAATATATGTATTCATAGATCACACTTTACATCGAATTATTATATATTCATTACATTCACGGAATCACTTCCCCCCCACACTCATCCCCACACACCCACACCCACACAGTCACATACCACACAAACCCAAACATACCACACACACCCACACACCCCCACATATACATACATACACATACTCACTGCATGTCTGCTCACTCACACTCCTTGTGTTACTTATGATTAGTTTTTGTTATTATTTTATTTTTATTTCTGTACAGCTGTTAGTACAAATCATTGACACTGTCTTCACTTGTTTCTGGTTGTGAATATTAACAGAATCCACTTGGCTGAACCCTATCTTTTAAGATACAGGCTAGTCCTAGTTTAAAAGATAGAGTCTAATATTGCATCATTATGTAAATATATTTTCAAACAATGTATACAGTGCAAAGTGCTATGTTTTTTGGGAAATAAATACTTATTACTATTACTACTATTACTATTACTATAATTCAATCTCCATACTTTTATATATTTTCCATAAGCAGACGCTAAAAAAAATTAAATTAAAAATTTAAAAAACCCCCGACACAAAAACCTAATTTCCCTTTAAAAAGTAAAAAAATAATAAAAAATAACTCAATCTTAAAATACCTAAGAATGTATTAATAATTCAAAAAAAAATACGCCGCGTTGGGGGACCGCTTCAAACCTAACAATTTAATTACCAATAGTCTTATTACCTAACTAAGCAGTCAACGACGTCTGCACTCGCGGAGCGGTCCCCCAACGCGACGTTTTTTTTTTTTTGAATTATTAATACATTCTTAGGTACTTTAAGATTGAGTAATTTTTTATTATTTTTTACTTTTTAAAGGGAAATATATTTTTGTGTCGGGGGTTTTTTAAATTTTTAATTTAATTTTTTATTTTGTACTTTTTATAGGTATATACTTAATATAATGTAGAAACCATCGAAGCTAAGAACACTTTCGATTAATTGCTCAATATTCTCTTCCAGTGCGCTTTCATTTGAGACCCCACTCGAGTATATTTGCTGACATTCGGTTACTCTTCCCCACTTTTCCCCCCACAACTTTTAAACGGCCCAACCGATTTTCATCAAACATGTCTAAGAACACTTGCAGATAAGTCACCTTTAATACATATTTTTTTTATTGAAATCGCATCATCCGTTCGGGAGCTATGATGCCCCCTGAACACCCCTCTTTTTGCGTCGGGGGTTAAAAAAAGCTATAATCTTTAGCAATCTTTAGCATCGTAGTTTTTTGGAAAAAACAGTGGCAAACTCCCAAACAAATTTTTGCTAACATTTTTTTTTAGCGTATGCAGGTGCGTAGTACTCGCAACTGGCGTGCGTGTATGACCAATTGTATGAACCTAAACGAGGCAAAAGGAGTGTGTAAAGATCGTAGTCGTAGCTGGCGTTCCGTGGTGTCTGCCTACCCCATAGGAAAAGACGTGAGTTTATGTATGTATGTACGAACAAAATATGTATACAAGAATTAAAACCTGAACAACGTCGTGTTCCCTCCGGTGGGTACTCAGACAGCGAGCAGCTGAACTTCTGCTCCCAGAACTCCTGTGAATGTGAGGAGTGTTTAATTGTGAGGTCGTTATTAATTACTTTAGTAGGACAAACTATGTAGGTTTTTAGAAATTTAAAAATCAATATTTGGAGGTATCTACCGCAACTGTCCGCAACGCAAACAGTACTACACAATCATGATATACGCCCTTGGCACAAACCATAGGGCGGGGGTGATGACCACCTGGAACCAGGGATTCCTAGAGTTGTTATGAGGCTTTAGCGCGAGGTAGTGCGCGTCGAACTCCTTGAGGTAGGGCGAGCGGATGCGCAGCGTGAGCGAGCCGAGCGCGGCGCGCTCCACGCCCTCCACCACGTCGCGCCGGTCCGCCCAGCCGTCGCTGCCCACCAGCCGCAGGCCGGGCCGGCCGGCGCGCGCCAGCCCCGCCAGCAGCGCGCGCGCCGTGCGGCCTTCGCACCAGCACACCGCCACGCGCGGCCCACCCGCCAGCCGCGCCAGCGCCGCGTCCACCTGCGCGGGCGACGGCGCCGCGCGGAGCGCCACCTCGCGCGCCACACACACCCCGCCGCGCACAGCTTCCTCGCGGAAGGCCGCCATGCCGCTCTGCCCGTAGCTCTCTGCGACATGCACAGTTACGGCCTGCATCACCGGCGGCGACGCGGGCTTGGAAGCGGGGGGCGGGGGGCGGCGAGAAGCCTCACCGTCCGTGTGGAGCGCGTGCACGTAGGTCCAGTTGTGCGCGCGCAGCAGCGACACCAGCAGGCGCGCCTGGTGCCGGTCAGACGGCACCACGCGGAAGAAAGTCGAGAAGCGCGCGCGATCCGACAGTTCCCGTGACGTGGCCGAGTACGAAACCTGGTGCAAGCACGAGCATCAGTGTGATGACTTGGGGACGGAGAACAAAAGGCAGAGGTTGCGCAAACAAGTACAAACCTGCGGAATGGAAAACAACTGTAGCAAGTTCTGCACCTGGACGGCGGCTGAGCTGGCGCCCGGGCCCAGCACGGCCATCAGCGGTGCTGAAGCCAAACTCGTCGGTTCGCCAGTCTACAAGTGCAAACGTGTGCAGTATTATAGTAAATGTATATTCATCGCTCAGTCGTTCAAGATATTCTAAATGTCAGTATCCAGCTACATGCGACGCCAAGCCCGAACTCTAAAATAATAACTGCATGACCGAGTGTGTTTAAGTTCCGGAGCCGACAGAAGCACTCGGGCCGAGGTCGAGCGCTCTCGCTGTCCTCTCCATCACGCAGCTGGTACTTCTCGCACCCTGCATCCACGTCCCGCACCACGTACTCCGCACCCCGCACCTCAAAACCTCCACCCTACGTCCGACACTTCATAACATTTTTATTTTCTTTGACAGAAGTTTTCATACAATACATACATTAATTAAAATATTCATAACTGACTTTTGAAAACTGATTGAAGAGGGGATGTGTAAGATGTAAGAGTTTAATTTGTATGGAGTTGTAAGGTCGCAATAATAGAGTAGGTCTATGTAGAACTTCTTCGAAGCAATTAAGTGCGCGTGTAAGTTATTCATGACTAACCGCAGAGCAGGCTTCGGCGTCACCGGGGGCGCCGGGCGGCGCGCGCGGGCGGCGCTCGGTCGGCGGAGCGATGGCGTCGCGGACCAGGTCGATGGTCTGGCGGAGCGCCGTGGCGGGCGCCCAGCACGAGTCGCGCAGCTCGGCGCCCAGACGCAGGCGCGGCAGCAGCCCGGTGTCCGCGTTGATGGCATCCAGCGCCAGCAGGGTCGCCTCCACGCGCTGTATGCCGTAGTGCTCGCGCACGGCGCCGCACGCCGCGCCCGCTCGCGCTGCCGCCGGCGCGCCGTGCACGGCGAACAACGTGCCGAACCGCACCGCTCCCCCCACCAGCGCACGCTCCCCCGCGCACACCCACGCGACGGCACCGACGGCTACGATAGCACATTGCAACGCCCGCATAACGCGACTGCCGCTGACGACGGCACCTCATGTAATGCCGTTTGAAGCCATGCAGTTTGAAGAGTTGCGCGCTAACCATCGCTAAAAATAGAATGTCACAGTGATTACGAAGCTCAAGCCAAGTTGTATTGCAAATTTAAATTATAATTATAAAATAATAGTTTAATGAAAAAAAAACTATTATTTGTTATAATATATTTTTTTACACTATTATTTATTTTAATTTTTTTAAGGTATTTCGAATTCTGTGACATAAGTCAGCGTAGTCTTAGAAGATTTTTTTTTGCTATCCTGGTAACCCTGACAAGGATAATGACACAAATTAATAAAATTTGTGTATTGTCATCGGCCCTTGATAAGTATGCCAAATTTCGAGTTTATCCGACGTTTTCAAGGGGGTCAAAATCATGTTCAAAGTTTCCGTTACATAGCACATAATAAGTTACGTTAATATTCTACGTGTTTCATGTGGTTCCCCATCCATTTGCTGCTTAGGCCTTCGACCTAGCAATAACAAATACGTGGTTCGAAAGACGAAATAAACATCTCATAACGTGCAAAAGTAGCCACCGCGTGACACAAATTGACTACTTGTTGGTACGACGGAACAGTCTTAAAAGTGTCAAAAACAGTAAAGTGCTCCCAGGTGAAGACGTAAAAGTCAGTGTTTCGTCCAGTAGAAACAAGGAACGACCCCCACCCAAAACCAGATGGCGTGTGATACAGCCGATACAGGGCTCTCCTAGTTTGAAGGGCAGGGCTCTCCTAGTTTGAGTAAGAGACTCATATGTTAGCCATACCTGAGACAATACTGATGTTACCTAGGTTAAGTGTTTTGTTAAATAAATTATTACTTTCTTATGATAGAAAAAGAGGAATGTGCCAGTAACTTTAAGAGTCAATGGTAGATAAAATGGTTGCATTGAAAGATATGGATTGAAAATCCGTGAATGAATGTTGGAAAGAGATGGCAGATTATATAAAGTAGCAAAATATGTGTTTGGACAATCGAAAGGAAAAGGTATGATAAAAAAAAATACAAGGTGGGGGAATGAAGACGTGCAAGAGATCCTGACAGAGAAGAAAACTGCGTATAAATAATGGCAGGGTATAGAAAATGGAAATGATAGTATGAAAGAAGAAGAAGAAGAAGGAAAGAAAAAGGCAAAAAAGGCGGTACCACTTTCGAGGGCCAAAATCAAAAGTCATTTATTCAAATTAGGCTGAGGATCAGCACTTTTGGGACGTCAACATTACACAAGACAGTCCCCCGATACGCCCACCGTTCACCACTTCCTAGTGCTTTAGCTGGGAAGATGAAGTGGCGCAAAAAACTCCAGTAGCACAGCTGTCTGTCCAGTTAGAAGAAGTTGATTCTATACAATGTGTTCGACACCAGGCCAGAGCCCCGACCATAGGATTCAAATAGCGCAGTGGAAGTTATGATGGTGGGGCCCTGGAGACAATAGTGACGAGCGAACTGTCCGCCGTGCGCGGAGCTTATCAATAGAATAATCAAAAGACTCACCTCATGTCGTAGAAGAACACCTGCTCTGGAGCCTACCTGAATTTATGTATGTAAGTGAGTGTATATTGTATTGTGTAGTGACGTTATGAGTATTAGCCAGGATACCATCCACTGCAAACACCGCTCCAATAGGCCCTGCTACCAAAGGCATGCGGTCTCCAACACGCGGTCAATCACTGGTCACTTAACCTCAGAGTATTTCAATCAAAGTACAAAGATACACCCGTCCTAGTTCTTCAAAAGGGGTTATTACACAAAAAAACAATTGGATCATGACAAATTGTCCACAAACGGATCCATTTACAAGGATTACTTTCACAAACGGGGTCGGAACGCCAAGAGGACCCACCATCCCTTTCAAGATCAAAACCAAAGTGTGTCAACGTCAAATTGACAAGTGACAGATGTCACTCCGTTAGGTACGTTTAGAAACGTAGGCGCATAGAGTAAAAAGTCAAACGGGACGGAACATCTACACAACCAACAACAAAAAAACAACAATACACAAACAATAGACAACAAAACAATAGACAAAGGCAACCCTGGGCTCCCGTGTCCAAAATGGCACGGACCACAACAGAGTCCCCCGTGGGCCCCCCAGACCCTGACCGATGCCGTTGGAAACAAAACCGTGTCGATCTGAGGGGTACCTTAGCGGGGCAGGCGCCAATGTCCTAACAATGCCTGGGCGGCGACCGATCGCCGCACCCAGGCCCAAGTCTTTCCCGACGAGGATGGAATTCAAATTCCTCGTACGCGCGGTGTCCCGAGCCACGCGCCATCGCTGGAAGGGCATATCCGACCGGATGCCTGAATGGCGGGGGCGTGACTCCAACCGGGGACGTTCCGCCAATGGAGGGGAGGGACGGCGGTGCTGGTCTGGCCAGCGCTGCCTAGCAACAATTGCGTAATAGCCTTTACGCGGGGAGACCAAATGGCGGTCGCGCGGCTCCCGATCAACTTGCGCGGGGGGTGGAGTGCGGCGCTCAAAATTGCGGGCCTCTCCCCGGTTCTGAACCGGCGAGCCAGAAGCCCGGTGAGCAACTCCATGGTACCCCCCCGTGCGCGAACCTTCATCAGAGGCTGGTCTGCCAGCGTGGTTCGCTTTAGCGCACAAAATGTCCAAATGGGACCCCCTACAAATTCTACAAGGGCGGGGGTTGGGGCAGTCCCGATGGAAGTGAGCCCCCAAGCAAGAGAAGCACATGCGGCGTGCATTGGCAATTCGGTGGCGGGCACTCACGTGCAATTTCAAGAAGGCCGCGCAAGTTGCCATGCCATTCCCCGTGTCCCTACAAAACTCACAACCAGGACGACTCTGGGTGCCAGCAAAACGAGCGGCGGGGCGACCATCAACAGGCCCGCGAGCCCTAGTCCATCCCTGGTCTCGTGGCCGGGAAGACGGCTGGCGTGACTCAGTGGCAACGCCAGAGTTGTCCACAAACCGACATTCATCCTCCAAAAACTGGACGAGGTCACCAAATGGGGGGAGATGTGTGACACTATCCCCACCATACTTTTGCTCGAAACGAGCCCTCAAATCGGCAGGAAGCCGTTGCAGCACAACATGCACCAAAAGGTAAGACCAATGGTCCACCGGCAAGTCCAATCGCTTTAAAGCGTTGGTCGCTGCCACCAACGGGTTCAACAGGTCAGTACGCAATTCTGACAAACTAGTAATGACCGGTAACCCCAAAATCAATATAATATGAACGTCAGCCAAACAACGTTTGTTTTGGTACCGCCGGGAGAGTATTTCCAAAGCGGTAGGGTAGGCTGAGTCAGTCACCGACAAATGCTGTACCAAGGCTCGGGCCTCACCTTCCAGGACAGACAACAAATAGGCCAACTTTTGGGCGGGTCTGAGGCCGACCGTGCATCAACCAAACTTTCAAAAAGGTTTTGGAAACCCAACCAATGGTCCAAGCGACCGTCAAAGTGTGGCAGTTCCAAAGTAGGCAGTCTACTCAATAGTCCGGGACCTGAAACAACTGAGTTCTCTGGCTTGACCTGGACAGGTGTCCGGCTCTCCAATATTTCCCGAGCACGTTGACCAATAACATCCCCCAGGTCCAAGATCTGGTCGTAGTCAGCAAGGAACTTATCACGTGCTGCCTGGTCCAGCACTTCCAGATCCACTTCACAAATGAACTCATTGTAGCGGGTGAGCAGAGCATCAACGTTGCCGAGTCTCACGTTCAACTGCTCGAACCGAGCAAGCGTGACCCCTTCAAGATCCGGGCGCTCAGCGGTCGCTGCAGCAGAAGTGAACCACCGTAGCTGTGTGGTCAATCCACTGATTGCCTCTCTCACCGCTTTGTATGCCATTGCACAAACAAAACAATTCAAATAAACAAACAAAAAATAAGTATATAACAAAGTTCAATCAATCAATAACAAAATAAATACAAGCAAACAATTGGTTTCAATTCAATAGACAACAACAAACTTTCATTCCAATTCAAAACCAATGTCAACGTTCAAAAACTCAACTTCATATTCAATTCAAAAATTCAAATTCAAATCCAATTCCAAAAACTGCCAATTTCAAATGTTAATTTCACAAACCACTATGTCAATGGTACAACAATAATAAACCTTTATTCCAATTTAAAACAATGTTAATGTTCAAAATATCAATTTTCACAAACAACCATGTCAATGGTACAAAAACCCATATTCTTTAGCAATGGTACAAAACCCATAATTCTTAATGTCCTCCAGACATCCAACAAACAACAGAGGTCAGATACAAACCGTTGTAACATAGCCCAATCCAATCAACTCTACTAACATATGCAACCCGGCCGACCCCGGCAATATCAATTACTCGTCTCAACAAAATTTAAACAAATTATTTCAAATAAACAAGCAATCATAGTTAGCAAACATTTACAGCGAATTACTACTTCCCTTTAGAGACTGCCAAGCAATTAGCTTGCTGTAAATTATCAATTTCTGTTGGTTATATATCTTATAACCACGCTCTGCTACCAAGAATGTTCAACACCAGGCCAGAGCCCCGACCATAGGATTCAAATAGAGCAGTGGAAGTTATAAAAAAAAAAAAAATTGTTTATTCATCATAAGAGCATTGTAGTACATTTTAAAGGGTTGACAAATTGAGTGTACTAAAACTACAACTGAAATGGTGATGAGGTGCTGCATTCCCAGCTAGGTTATAGAATAACCTGTATAAGGGAGTACAGTGCCAGTCCCCATTGGATATTATAACTGTATTGTACACAGTATTGACTTTTCTTCTACAACAGTTTTATGACTAAAGCTAATACGTAACGAAAACAATATAAAAGTGAAGTGAAGTGAAGTGTGTGAAGTGTGTGTATTTTGAATTTGAATTTTTGAATTTTGAAAAGTAGTGTAAAGCTAAAAAGTGTGATTGTGTGGGCATGTTAGTGGGCGTGGGTATGTGTGTGTGTGTGTGTGTGTGTGTGTGTGTGTGTGTGTGTGTGTGTGTGTGTGTGTGTGTGTGTGTGTATGTGTGTGTGTGTGCGTGCGTGAGTACGAGCTGGCACTGCGATTTCACGTATACTTTATTTATTTATGTTGTTAGGAGCTTTTCTGTCTCATCGTAGGTTTTGTTTTGGAGAAGTGAGTAAACGTAGTTATGATGGTGGGGCCCTGGAGACAAGAGTGGCGAGCGAACTGTCCGCCGTGCGCGGAGCTTATCAATACAATAATCAAAAGACTCACCTCATGTGGTAGAAGAACACCTGCTCTGGAGCCTACCTGGATTTATGTATGTAAGTGAGTGTATATTGTATTGTGTAGTGACGTTATGAGTATTAGCCAGGATACCATCCACCGCTAACACCGCTCCAATAGGCCCTGCTACCAAAGGCATGCGGTCTCCAACACGCGGTCAATCACTGGTCACTTAACCTCAGAGTATTTCAATCAAAGTACAAAGATACACCCGTTCTAGTTCTTCAAAAGGGGTTATTACACAAAAAAACAATTGGATCATGACAAATTGTCCACAAACGGATCCATTTACAAGGATTACTTTCACAAACGGGGTCGGAACGCCAAGAGGACCCACCATCCCTTTCAAGATCAAAACCAAAGTGTGTCAACGTCAAATTGACAAGTGACAGATGTCACTCCGTTAGGTACGTTTAGAAACGTAGGCGCATAGAGTAAAAAGTCAAACGGGACGGAACACAATGGTAAGTAGTAAACAGAGACACAAAACATTAAATTAAATGATTTTCTATATGACAGCTAGCCAACCCAATATACCAACAAAATAAAATGAAACTATACTCAAGCAAAAGCAAAAAAATACATATGTCGTATCCGGTAATTAGTACGGACAGGAAACGAATCGCAAGCGCGAGTTAAGGAACCCCAACCTACCATTATTAGCTTTGTCAGCCAATAATTATTAACTAGATTATTAGTTCCCAATTTCCCACTGCGCGATCAGCATTTATAATATCTAGAACATGCGTCGGTCTGATCACGTTGTGCTTGTACTACGTTAGCAATTAAGTTAGTATATAAGATGAATATTTTATTAGATTTAGTTAATTACTGTTACGCTGTAACTCTGTCGGAATAAAGTTATTTTTTTAAATACTTCCGTTGTCGCTTACTTAATTGGCGCAGCCGGTAGGATCTCTGTAGTCAGTCTGCCGTGTATACAATTCTACGTGGAGCAACCGACGTCCGTGTCTACGGTTTAGCAGAGATCGCCGAACAAATAAATTCATTAAGAAGCCACTTCGAGTTACGGAAGAGGACCAGCCACAGCAGTAATTCAGGGAGCATGGAGCTAGCTGCGGAATTGTGAGTAAATCTTTTTCACCTTCCTCTCAGCTCTTCCATCTATATCCCAACCTTGTAATAGTCTATGTGTTTGTGTATTATTAGGGATTGGACAACGCCGTAATAATATTTGCATAGATTTTAATTGTATTAATAATTTAGAGTAGTGATATTTTAGTACCGTATACATTAGTGTGATTTTTTTTTCTCTCTGCCTTTGTTAGTTTCATAACTTTTCGCAATGGAAAACGTAACCCGTGTTCCACAGGAATTGGTTAACATCATACCAATATTCAGTGGTGACACTAGAATGTTGCCTTTATATATAAAAAAATGTGAATACATTTTGACTACGTTCTTAGGAACCGCAGCCCAAAATGAATATTTATTTCATGTAGTAACAAGTAGGTTATCGGGCGAAGCAGCCAGTTTGGTAGGCGAAAGAGAATCTATAGGTACGTGGGATGAGCTAAAGAAGTTGTTAAACCAACACTTCGGTGATCCACGCACAGAGGATTGTTTAGCAATGGAGTTAGAATCGTGTAGAATAAATAAGGGTGAAAGTTATTTAGATTTTTGCCATAGAATACAGCGGATGAGAAGTATTTTATTTGCTAAAATATCAGAAACTATCATTGATGACTCTCTACGTAAGGCAAAGCAAATAATTTATAGTAACAGAGCAATGAATGTTTTCTTGTTTAATTTACCGCCATTTCTAGTTAGATTAGTTCGTTTGCGCGACGTCACAACGTTAGAGGATGCATTAAAAATAGTTTTAGAAGAACAAAACTTCCAGGCAGTCTATGAGTCGAAAACAAACGACAGGCGTAATTTTAGTAGAAATAACAGACCCAATTTGCCTAATAACCAAAATACATTTGAATCTAATAATCAAAAGAAAGATTCTCATAGCATATCAAGTACACATGTACCGAATAGTGCTACAAACAGCACATTTACACCGAACAATTCGCATCAGCTCAGACATTATAAACAACATAATAATACTCAAAGAAATCAAGACAATTTTAATCGTACAAACAACAATAATGCGTCACCGCAGTCAAGTAGGTCATCTGTTCCGGTTTCACAACAGAACCAACAGTTCGCAGCACATGCACCGGGCATGCCGCCTTTTGCAGCGCAAGCATCTACGTCGGGTGCGAATACTGATGTCACCATGCGTACTGCAAGTTCGCGACGTGTTAATTACATAAATAATTCTAATAATAATGAACAGAGTTCAAGTAATTCGTATAATGAGTGCCAAGAATTTTCTCCCGAAGAACCCAGGGCGGAAAATTTTTGCATAACGGCCTCTACCATAGAGAACGAATAAAAATAAATTGTAATAAACGCTTAAATTTACCACATATAGTTATACCAGAATTAAAGGCAGTTTTTATGATAGATACGGGGAGTGTTAGATCGTTTATAAGCCCGTATATAGCGAATAAATATTTTAAAAATTATTTACAGTATGAACCCTTCGAAGTTGTTAGCACTCACGCATCGAGTGTTCATAGTGAAACGGCTATTATTCCATTACCGGTTACCTTTGGAAGTATAGAGTTCCATAAGTTTTATGTCTACAGTGTTGACGATAGGTATGATGGGTTAATAGGTAGCAATTTGCTGAAGCAATTACAGGCAAAGATTAATATGGAAAATCAGATATTACATTTAAAAAATACTGATATTCCTATCATATATTCACCGCCTATGAGAGAGGTATATAATCTACCATCTCGTAGTGAACTTAGAGTAAGGCTCCCGGTCAACTTACTGGATGGGGAAGCTGTGTTAGAGTTTAAGCAATTTACGGAAGGGATTCGAATGCCCGCCGCATTAGTTACGTGTATTGAAGGCTATGCAACAACTGTTATTCAGAATTACAGCCATGAAAATAGAAAATTAGTAGTTACGGGACCTTTTCAAGTTGAACCATACATACAGGACCCATCTGTTAGTGTTAATTTTATAGATAATAATATAGAAGTGGACAGATTGCTCACAAAGAATTTAGAAAAATTACAGTTAGATCATATGAACTCAGAAGAACGTGCGGTTATTGAGGGACTTTGTAAAGAATACAAAGATATATTTTACTGTGAAAATATTCCGTTAACCTTCACAAATCAGGTCAAACATAGAATAAGAACAAAAAATGAAGACCCAATAAACATTAAGGCACATAGATTGCCACCCATTCAAACAAAAGAGATCAGGAGTCAAGTTGAGAAAATGTTAAGGGATAACATTATCCAGGAATCTCATTCTCCCTGGAGTGCTCCCGTACATCTAGTGCCAAAAAAATTAGACGCATCAGGCCAACAAAAATGGAGGATGGTAGTTGACTATAGACGGCTCAATGAAATCACAATTGATGATAAATACCCTTTGCCCAACATTAACGATTTATTTGACATGCTAGGTAATAGTACCTACTTTACAACTCTCGACTTAGCTAGCGGGTATCATCAATTAGAGGTTCAGGAGGAAGATAGAACTAAAACCGCGTTTAGCACACCTTCAGGTCATTATGAGTTTAACAGAATGCCGTTTGGGTTAAAGACTGCACCCGCAACCTTTCAGCGAGCGATGGATAACGTCTTACGAGGCCTACAAGGCTTACATTGCTTAGTATATCTCGATGACGTCATTATTTTTTCCAAAAGCTTGCCTGAACATGTAGAAAAACTTAGAGCAGTTTTTGACCGCTTTCGTCAAACAAATTTAAAAGTTCAATTAGATAAGTCTCATTTTCTTAGAAAGGAAGTACTCTACCTAGGGCATACTATTACGAGTGAGGGTTTGAAACCAAATAATGATAAAATAGATGCTGTTCTTAGGTATCCTATACCGGAAACGGTTACACAGATTAAAAGCTTTTTAGGACTAATCGGTTATTATAGGAAATTTATCAAGGATTTTGCCAAAATAACTAGACCATTAACAGCTTGTTTAAAGAAAGGTCGCAAAATTGTAATTAATGAGGAATATAAAGAATGTTTTGAGACATGTAAAAAGCTTTTAACAAATGCACCTTTGTTACAGTTTCCTAACTTTAGTAAAACTTTTATTTTAACCACGGATGCATCCAATTTTGCAATCGGGGCTGTATTGTCACAAGGAACAATAGGCTCAGATAAGCCTGTAGCCTATGCTAGTAGAACCTTGAGTGACACAGAAGTAAGATATAGCACTATCGAGAAGGAACTTTTAGCCATAATATGGGCTGTTAAGCACTTTCGACCATATTTGTATGGTAATAAGTTTACCATATTTACAGACCATAGACCATTAGCTTGGCTGTATTCATTGAAAGAGCCCAATAGTAAACTCACGCGATGGCGGTTAAGGTTAGAAGAGTACGATTTCGAAATAAAATATAAGAAAGGCCCTCAAAATACGAATGCAGATGCTTTATCTAGGATTAAGATTAATGCAATTGACGACGATTTAGATTCAATATTCGTAAATGTAGGAGATAGGCAGGAACGTATACAAAAAATTATAGAAAACGAATTGCAAGACCTCGAAACTCCAATAGAAACGATAGAACTTTCGGATTCTGATGATGGGGTCACTGCCAACTCAATTTCAAATAGAGAACATGAAGGTATTTCTATTTTAAACGAAGCTGTCGATACTAAACCAAAACAGATTTTAATTCATTCATGGTTTAAAAATAAATTAGCCGTAAAAGATATTTCTAATAATAAACAAAAAATTCTCGAAGTTCACTTACCGACAAATAACGATATGTTAGTTAAAGACTTTTTGAAAGAGTATATAGATCCAAAACATAAGTACTTTATATACTTCGAGCATCCATCTTTTAGAAAAAGTTTTTCAGACATGGTAATTAAGTTATTTAAAAAGGATTCAGTTAAGTTAACCGAATGTACAGAAAGAGTTATAAATTTGACAGGATCTGAAGAAGATCAAAAAGAAGCTATTTTAAAATACCACGACGGGAAAACGTGTCATAGAGGTATTAAAGAAACTTTAACAAAACTTAAAAGACATTATTGGTGGGCAAACATGAAAGAGACAGTTACGGCAATCATAAATGCTTGCGAAACATGTAAACGCATGAAATATGATAGAAAACCGATTAAACCCCACATTCAGTTAACACAAACCCAGGATGCCCCTTTTCAGGAAGCTTTTATGGATTTATTATATATAGAAGGGAAATATTATTTAACTATAGTGGATGCATTTAGTAAAATAGCACAAGCCATAGAGGTACCGAATAGGAGTACACCAGAGATAGTTAGGGCATTGATTAAATATTTCAGCATGTATGGTCTGCCTAGGAAAATTAGTTGCGATTCCGGTACAGAATTCAATAATACTTTGATTAAAGAAATGTTAAGCTTGTACAAAATTGAACTTCATATTGGGACGCCAAATAACCCCAGTTCAATGGCAGTAGTAGAAAGGTTTCACTCTACCATTATTGAGATTTACCGTATAGCAAAATACGATAAAAGCGATTTAGATGCAGCATCAGTTATGACTTATGCCATCATGGCTTATAACAATACCATTCATTCAGCAACAGATTTTACGCCTGAGTATTTGGTCACACTTATTCAGATAATGTATTTAACGTGGATAGGGAGAAAAACTTAACTCAGAAATTATTGTTAGATCATAGAAAACGCCTTAAAATACTCTATGAATTCATAACAGAAAAATTAGAATACGATAAAATTCAAGTAATTAATAAAAAAGGTGGCGAAACGACACCGGTACTTGAACCAGACGATAATATTTACATGAAAGACACTAGGATTAGAAAAGCTAAAGAAAAACCGCGATATGAAAAAGCGAAAGTTATAGGTGAAGTTGAAAGAAATATAGTGCCAGTAGAAGTAAAGAAAAGAAAAACTAGAGTAGCGTTAAAAAATGTAAAACGTCCTCCACAGATCGTGCCTGGTACTTCTGGTACTAGTGGTGCCAACATTCACGCTGGACCTCCAAAACCTCGATCAGAATCCGGGGATATCAGCGATAAAGCGGGGAGTAGCAGTGAAGAGGAATAGTTATTGGACAATATATAAAATTGTAGATTTAGAATCATTAAGCTTACAAATTGATAATAATATTCGAGATTTTACTAACTTAAAAATTAAAATTAAGGAAAGTAGAGTTAGTAACGAAACTATAGGAATAGAAAGTCAAATAGAATATCTCATTAAACTAACTAGGGATAGATTTTTTCAAATCTTACCTTTTCATTATAGAAATAAAAGAGCTTTGTTTAATCCATTAGGCTCACTTGTAAAAGCTATTACAGGAAATTTAGATGAAGACGATGCAATTAAATATGATAGAGAAATCCAAATGATACAGAACAAAGAGCATGTGGTCGAACGTAAAGTATCATCAATGCAAAAAGCTTTTGATAAATTAGTAAATGACTCCGAAATAATAAATTCAAATATTAAAAACTTGGGTTTACATACCAATGAAATGGAAAAATTAGTTGAACATGAGTTCAGGTTTAATAAACTTTTCCAAATATTGAATACTATGTATCAAATTTTAAATAACTTTCGAACCTGTTACGAAAACATACAAGAGATTGAGACGGCAATAGCCTTCAGCAAATTGAATACATTGCACCAATCCATTATAAATAATACAGAATTATATAATACGTTAGAAGTCATTGCTAAACATGCTAGAACAATATATCCAGTAAGCAAACGTAATTTAATAAAATTAGAACGTAATATCATACTTAAATCATATATAAATAACAACAAGTTAGTTTTTGTTTTAGAAGTTCCCCTAATTAATAACGAAACATATAATTATTACAAGGTTATACCCATCCCTATATTCCATTCTCCAAATACCTTTACAATTATACCCAAATACCCTTACCTGATGGTGAATAGATTGAAATACATGCCCGTGGTAAGCCCATGTACTGAGATTGAAAATGACAAATTTCTTTGCGCTGAAACTAATTTAGCCCAGTTTCCAACCGAGACCTGCATTGAACAAATAATGCTGATGAAGAACAACTACAAAAACTGCATACAGAACCATATTGAAATAGAAAAAACTAAGATACAAAAAGTAACCGACAATCAATGGTTGGTTTACTCAGAGGAAAGTCTCATCATCACCGAGAATTGCAATGCAGAAATCCTGAAGTACACTATTCTTGGGACCTATATCGTGACACCTGGCCAACAATGCGAGACACAAATAGGCGAAGTCATCGTTGCCGCCACCACAAACACTACAGTTTCCAGTCTCCAGCTGCCATTGATCCAGATGCCGGATCTACAACAGGACATCCAGAGAAGATCAAAGAAAGTGGATTTAAGAAATGTGGACTTCAGTGATGTGAAAGAAGTGTTACAAAGTGCAAAATTCAGTGAAATAGATGATACGACACAAACAGTGACAATAGAAATTAGTATATGGACCATCTTAGAGTATGTGATTATTGTAATAGCAATAGTTATCTTTATAATGTATAAATTTCAGTTCATAAACTTTTGTCGAAATCCTCCGAAACCGTCTGCGACACCTTCGGATAATTTCTCTCTTAGGGAGGGAGGAGTTAAGGAACCCCAACCTACCATTATTAGCTTTGTCAGCCAATAATTATTAACTAGATTATTAGTTCCCAATTTCCCACTGCGCGATCAGCATTTATAATATCTAGAACATGCGTCGGTCTGATCACGTTGTGCTTGTACTACGTTAGCAATTAAGTTAGTATATAAGATGAATATTTTATTAGATTTAGTTAATTACTGTTACGCTGTAACTCTGTCGGAATAAAGTTATTTTTTTAAATACTTCCGTTGTCGCTTACTTAATTCGCGCCATTGGTGGTATCAAGCGTTCTACCCACACCTACAGCGTGCTTCTACAGAGTCGTGATGTTTAAAGCCGACGGCGAAGAGGACATTCAGAATCTGATAGCAGTGGAGTTAAGACGTCGCGGAACTGTACTCGATTCGTTGTGCTCAGTAATTATAAAGTAGTGATTTGTTATTTTAATAAAACCAGTATTAGATATCAGTAATATAACCAGTATTATTCCTGATAGCGAGACGTCCTCGTCCGCTGCTAGGTTACCTGAAGCATGATAAAACAATCCATTAAGCCTCTGAGGTATATGTTCTAATCACTGCAATAGAACCAATCATTCAGTTTTCATTCCCATAACATAGTTATGTGAGCGCTCCATAACTATGCTATGGTTCTAGTACATACATCTCTGTCATAAATACCAACCAAAATAACACAAGAAGGGAAAGATCAGTTAGCCATACATAATCTTGCTCTCACATTCATTCAAAAGGTTACACTTTTCATAAAACCACTAAAAATTACAATCAAAATGATGGCTTTGTGGTTATGGTAAACGATTGACATGACTGTAAAGTAGAGGAACCACAGTTTATGAAAGCTAACTGCTTGGTCATTAAATTTGGAATAAATCATATAGTTATCAAAAAAAAAAAAAAAAAAAACAAATAATTTATTCAGCAGATCATAAAATCCAATTTTGTTAGTACTTACAAACTTACACATCTTAAACCTAGTGTTAGTACACACATTTTAACATTTTGCAAATTATACATAATTATTATTAATAATGTCAAAACAATTAATAGTGATGTCAAAATAATCAATAGCAATGTCAAATTATTCATAACCATGTCAAAATTACCATTAAAAACCACCATTAACTATGTCAAAATCATTAATAATCAAATGTAGACGAGACAAAAATGCAAACAGTACAAACAACAACATTATTTTAAGGCACGGTTTGATGGAAATACTTGTGTTCTGGTCCAGTGTTCGAGTATTCGACCTTCCGCCCTATCGGCCACTGTGACCAAGAGGCTGTTGGGGCTGCCCCGCACCCGCCGCATTAGAGAGGCGACACGCTTTCGCATGATTGCGTAAAAGTCGTCTATTCGCGCCTCTGCAAACATCCCTGATGCACTGCAGTGTCGAGGCAACCCCAGCAGCGCCCTGTATGCGTTATTGTACTGGACACGCAGGGTGCTGTAAGCCCTATGCGTATAGTCGACCCATAGACTGCAGGTGTAAAAAGATTGGCAGTATGCCATAAACAATGTAGTTTTTACACCCCTCGAGCACTTTGCAAACCTACGGATCAACATATTGCTGCTGACTGACACCGCCCTACGCTCCCTCTCCATGCCAACACTGTCCGCCTGCGTTGCCGTCACCCAGTGCCCTAGATATTTAAAAGATGTTACCAATTCCAACGCAGTCCCAGCGAGTGTGACTGGCGGAACTTCACTTAGTATTTAGTACCTGCCTGAAACAATAGACACTCGCTCTTTTTCGAATTATACCTAAGGCCCTGGGCTTCCACATATCGCTCACAAACAGAAATGAGTTTCCTGAGGGCGCTGATCGATGGGGCCAGCAGCACCATGTCATCGGCGTAACTTATGTTATTGACGAATGTTCCGTCAATGGAACAGCCTACCATAGTGCTGCTGAGCTCACGAATCAGCCGATCTACGTACAAACAGAAGAGTTTCGGCGAAGTCAGACCCCCCTGTCTGACCCCGCACTCCAGCCCGTACGGATCGGATAGCGAGCCTGCCCACCTCACCATATTAGACTGATGGGCGTACCAAAACCTAAACAACTCAATCATCTCACTCGGAAGTGTTGTCTCTTCGTACAGCTTCTTCCACAAAACACCATAGGACACCACATCGAAAGCTTTTGACAAATCCATAAAACACGCGTACACGGGGGTTTTCCTGTCCGTGTAGTATGTGACAGTGTGCTTGAGACAAAGAACAGCGTGTTCTGTTGAAAGACCAGCTCTGAAGCCAAATTGTGCGTCGTGAAGCGACAGATGTTTATTTAACTGCTTGTCAAGCTTTATCATCAGTACTTAGATATGGTATTATAATATGGGGAAACTCAGTAGATTTTGAGAGAGTTTTCAAAGCTCAAAAAAAATGTATCCGAGCAATTTGCGGTGCTCACTTTTTAGACAGCTGTAAGCCGTTGTTTCAGAAACTTAAAATTCTACCTTTGCCTTGTTTGTATATTTTTGAAATATGTACTTTTGTTAAGAATAATTTTAATTTATTTGAAACGAGCACAGTCAGGCTAAATAGCCGAACACGGCATAAAGATAGACTTCAGCTGCCACCAATAAAGCTAAAATTATTTAAGAAAAATGTATACTGCATGTTGATTATTATTTACAATCATTTACCAAATAGTTTGCAAGACTTACCTCTGACATTGTTTAAAAAAATACTTTTCAAACTATTGCTGTTTAAAAGATATTATACCGTTAATGACTATTTAGAAGACAAATCAATAGAATCTATCTATTCTATTCTATTTTTATGAAATGGCAAGTAAAGCCGATGTCGACTATTCTGCCAATGTCTAAAGTGAGTTGAGGAAACAAGTGTGTATGGCAAATTCAGAATTATAGTAATTTAAAAAATAACTGAGGACAAGAGTGAAATTCTCTGATTGATACAGTTGACACACATGTAGATCTTGATTGGGGTTAGTACGGGAAGAATAAAATAGAATCTATCATTTATAAGTTAGAATAATTGACATCGCTGATTTAATTGACATTTGCACGCCAGGTTATGGCAGGATATGCTGAAACAAAATGAATGTAACACCTTCTATACCATATTCTTGCAAATAAATATTTTTGATTTGATTTGATTTTGAAGCACACCGTCCAAAACTTTGGCAATAATCGTAGCCAACGATATGGGCCTATAGTTATTTATGTCAGACGTGTCTCCAGTTCGATTTTTTATAATCGGCACAACTAAGGTTTTCATTAGGTCATCAGGCAGATACGTATGTGAGAAGCAGAAGTTGAAAAACATTGCCAGCACTCTGGGCATGTGAACCCCTGCATTTTGTAAATGCTCTATGCTGAGAGAATCTTGCCCAGGTGATTTACCGCGCTTCATGTTTTTCAACACTGCAGCTATTTCTTTAGCTGTAACCGACTCCAGTGTTTCCGTTGTTGGTTCCTTTACCGTCAATGACTCTCCCATTAACCCTAAAGGGGACTTCATTGCAAAATGATTTTTAAAGAGATTGGCTATGGAGGCAGACTCACTAACACCCTCCACGGTCGCAGGAAGGCTCGACTTGCTGCTCAGTTTGTTAGTGTGCTTCCAAAACTTACTAAAATCCTTATCTCTGTGACAAGATGCTAGGATTTTCATTTTTATTTGTTCTCTGTTTGTCTGGCACCACTTTAGTTTTCTTTTAAAAACCCGTTTTGTTTCTTTCATGGTAGCAAACACAGCACCCACTTTCGGTTCTCCACATAATACCCAATTCTGAAAAGCAAGCCGCGCCTGCGAGTGCGCCTGTCGAACATGTTTATTCCATCCTATCAAAGGTTTTCTTTTGTTTTGATCCGCCCCACAGTAACAAACACATGCCGCTTCGCTTAATGACAACAATTTCATAGTACATTCTATCGATAATGAATCTATGTTCTACATTAGAACACAATTTATCACTACATTTTCTAAATTCTGAAGGAAAATCAACCTGTCTTAGTCTCGTCGTACATAAATTCTTATATAAGTCAGTTTGTTGCATGTCTCTTTCACCCCACATGACCTTATTGCGTTTACTAATAAACCTTTTGGATTTAATCCAAATTATGTTATAATTGCAATTTTTAGACCACCGTCATTTAAAAAACTGGATAACTTTTTGTTGTCACTCAATAAACTACTTGATAAATTATCTCATTTTCGTAACATTATCATAACGGGTGATATCCATATTAATATATTGAATACCGATGCAAACTCTGCAAACTACTGTATCAGATCATGAAGCTATATTGTTTTGCCTAAATTACAAAAATTCCGGAAAGGCAAAAGATACTTGCGTGATTAAGAAAATTAATTGGGAGGCGGCTGTATCGGACTGCTCAGACACAAATTTTGGTCAAATTTATGATGAAGTTGATCCCTGATTGGCTACCAGCATTTTTGTTAACGTCATGTCTGATCTGATTCGTAAGTGTTCCGTCCCGTTTATTACTCTATGCGCCTACGTTTCTAAACGTGTAACAGAGTGAGAACTGTCATCTGTCAGTTTGACACTTCCTCTTTGATTTTGGCTTGAAAAAGGGATGTCGGTCCAATTTGCGTGTGCGACCCTGTTGTAAATTAATCCCTTAGAACCGATCGTTTTGTTGGACAATTAGTCGTGATCCTATTGTTTGATTGTAAATAACCCCAATTTGACGAGATAATACGGGTTGAGTTTGGACATATTTGTTTGTTTGAATTGATTTTGAGGTTAAGTGACGCTATTGGAAAACGCGTGTTGGAGACCGCATGCCTTTGGTAGCAGGGCGTATTGCAGCGGATTGTAACCTGGAGAAACTCATAACGTCACTACACAATACAATACACTCACTTACATACATAAATCCAGGTAGGCTCCAGAGCAGGTGTTCTTCTACCACCAGGTGAGTCTTTTGTTTGATTGCATTAATAAGCTCCGTGCACGGCGGACAGTTCGCTATGCCACTCTTGATCCAGGGCCCATCATCGCGCTTCCACATAACTATTAAATCCTATGGTGAGCCCTTGGTATGGCGTCGAACAGTAAGCATACACTGATCTTAAAGATTCCCCGAAACAAGACACTTTTAAAGCCATGGATCACTGCAGGCCTTCTACGGTGCATTAGAAATAGGGACATGATGCACTTAAAAACCAGAAAGGAACCTCATAATATAGTCATTTGCACAAAATATAAGCGCTACAGAATTTTTTGTAATGGAGGTTATTAAGAAATTAAAACGTCAGTACGAAAAAGATCAAAGTCAAAGTATTTATTAGTGTGATTTTTGGTGATACAGTAGGTCTTATAGTTAGGTGAGCTCAAAAAACTACCCGTTAGGGCATACACTATTTAACAATTTAAAAAATTTAAATGGATTTTACATGCAAAATAACAGAGATAATTATAAAATTTAAAAAAAAATGAAATATAAATATTTAGAATACAATTAAAATGTCAAATTATTTATTTTTTCATGCATAAATACATAATCAACATTTAGTTTACTGTCTAAATTTTGTCAAGAAGAAATTCGTCAATGGTATAGTAGCATTTTTCAATTAAAAAAATATTAAGTTTCCGTTTAAATTGTGTCAAGTTTAGATCTTTAATGTCATTTGGTATTTTATTGAATATTTTAGGAGCCATGCAGAGGATGCTTTTGTGCATAACGGCGGTTTTTGAGGCTCTTAGACATAGTTCGTGTCGATATTTTTGTCTTGTCGATCTATAGCGCTGCTCTGAAGCTTTTTTAAATAATTCATTGTTTTTTTTTTTTTGACGAACAATGCGGTCTCGAATATGTAAAGGCAAGGTAACGTTAGTAGTTTTAAAGATTTGAAATGCGGTTTACAACATTCCGTTGGTTTAAGACTACACATCGATCTAATGCACTTCTTCTGTGCTTTAAAAATGTTTATTTTTTTCGCAGGAATTTGCCCAAAAAATTACTCCGTATCGTAATATGGAATCTACATAGCCATAATAAGCGGCTACAACAGCTGCCTGATTAACTATTTTCTTAAGTTTGTATAGAGCAAAGGCGAACCTACTTAATTTTGTTATAAGACTTGATGCATGTTGTTTCCAAGTCAGTTTAGAGTCAATTGTCAAGCCTAGAAATTTGATATGCTCTACTTCTTCAATTATATTATTGTCAACCATTATATTTAGGTCAGGAGTGGTCAATCTTTGTCGAAACTGCATAATTTTAGTTTTATTTAAATTTAATTTTAGATTATTATTCTCAAGCCAGCTAATTGATTGTTGCAATCCGTCTTTGATGTCACATTCATAATTTCTAGTTTTATTATTTTTTACAGATCAGTTACAAATGGCTAAGAATAACTCTCAAAAGTTGTGGAACTCCATATAAACCATAACCAACTATAATAAGAAAAATAATATAACTTCTCAAGACTTGCTAACTGCAAAGACTTCCGCGCGAGTTTTTTGCTGGTGTTGGTAGTCGATTGGCACAGAGTATACCTTCTACCCCCCCTATGCGAAATGTCGACGAACATAAGGAAATCTCAACCTGCAATTCTTTTGTGCTTCTTAAAGTCGATTGTGCGGAAGTTGAAAATACTATACTTAGCCTAAAACACGACTGTCGAGCGGGTTGAGATAACGTATCTTCTAAGTTTCTACAGAAGGTCGTGGGTATCGTTGCTCCTGTGCTTACCATCCTCATAAATCGCTGTTTTGAGGCTGGGGTTTTCCCAAAGCACTTAAAAAATTTATTCTTGTTCCTATACACAAGGCAGGGGATACTGGCTGTGTCAATAATTATAGACCTATCAATTTTTACATCACTGTCAAAGGTATTTGAGTGAGTCATAAACTGTAGGCTCATAAATTACCTGGAATCTAAAAAGCTACTTTCTTCGTCGCAATATGGTTTTAGAGTAGGCAAATCAACTGATGACGCTGTTCACAAGTTCACCACCTTTTTGGTTAGGAAGATGGATAAGAATAAAAAATATACTACCATCTTCCTTGAACTTGCTAAGGCATTTAACACAGTCAGTATTTTCAACCTTTTAAACAAACTAAATGGTATGGGTATTCGGGGCAAAGAACTTGATCTTTTCGCAAGCTATTTAACAGGTAGATCTCAGTGTGTGAGTATCGGTGAACACATGAGTAATTATCTAAATATAACTTATGGAGTCCCGCAAGGGAGTATTCTTGGACCCATATTGTTCTTATGTTACATAAATGATCTTTGTCAACTTCAAATACAGAACTGTGAAATTATATTGTCATATGCGGATGACACCACATTGACTTTTATCAGTAACACTTGGGAAGAGGTTTTTGCTAAGGCTCAAGAAGGGTTGAATATTGTCTGCCACTGGCTTGCTGCTAATTCACTGACATTAAATGCTGAAAAGACCAAATACATGCAATTCTCCATTCGAACCCCACCGACTGATGCACTAAGCGTACCCCAAATATTTGCTCATCAATGTTCAGTCCCTCTTATATCAGAGTGTAGTCCACGTATCGAATCTGCGAAATCTATACGTTATTCGGGTGTTACTATTGATAATAGGGGCTTTCATTTGGGGAACATATTCATAATGTCGCTCAAAAAGTGCGTAAACTTACGTTTATTTTTAGACAAATTAGACACGTGGCTGATAAGAAGACATTGATCATGGTATAATCTGCCTTGATACAATCTGTTTTGACCTATTGTATTACCTCATGGGGTGGTACTGACAAAACTACGTTAATGGAACTAGAGCGTGCTCAAAGGCTCATCCTAAAGGTTACCTTCTTCAAACCTAAACTCTTTTCTACCCAGGAATTATATAAGGAAACTGGAATGCTAACTGTTAGACGGGTTCCCTCTATCTGGCAGAAACTTGATGCTCCGAATTTTATTTGGCATAACACACTTGGTATAATCTTCTTTAAACGAATATTTTGTAAGGCATAAAACCACACCACCACAGTTCTTGATAAGTTTTAACAATAGTTCCGTCGATTTGACTATCCAAAACGCATTTTGAAAAAATGAGATGCTAACTTTGCACAACATATCACAGCATCTCATTGAATTTCTTAATATTAACCATTTTTGAGTTGAAAGCAAAGGAGGTCTGCATCCTAAACGTATTCTGTTGATAGTTCTATGGGTTGACTCCCATTAAAATAACTAAAAAATAATTATTATGTATTTTTTCTCAATGCTATTAACGAAATATCCGTACAGAAGTGAGATGCTGAGGTAAAACTGGGAGTTCTGAATTGTATGAAGATTTCTATCAAGTAGACGAGGTCTTTCACTCAATTACCAAAACAGTCCTGTTGTTTTGAACATTCACAATAGTTATATGTATAACATTGTTACAACCAAAACATCCACATATATATAAAAAAAAACTAAGAAAGATATCACTGTTAACCCAAAAACTGTTAATCGCTTGGAAATGTTTAGAACTAAACTTTCGAATAATCTACCACTTGTGTTGCCAAATGATGACCCTAATGGACAATATAATGATTTTTTTAAAATGTATTGCACACAATTTGATAACATATTTATTCCAAAGACTTTTTCGGTTAGTATTAACGCTTCTTTTAGTGATTGGGCCACCACTGGTATACATAAAAGTAGAAAACGACTTTATGAATTATATGATGAACGGACTTGTATAAACACTGCTGAATTTAATTTGTATGTCAAAAATTATTCTAAATTATTTAAAAAAGTTTGTAGCATAGCCAAGTCACGTTATTTGAGTTTAAAAATTAAAAATAGCAGTAATGTAATTAAAACGACTTGGACTATCATTAATAGCGAAACAGGAAGGTCATGCAACCGAAGTAGTGACTACAGTCTAGCTATTGAGGATAATATAATTAAATCAGATTCTCAAGTCGCCGCGGCCTTTGAAAATTTCTTTGCAGAGATTCCAGTATCTACTACCAAATCTTTGAACTCATCACCCACTGCTGCAGAGTCTCTACTTAAAGAAAACGTTCCTGTTTGTGATAGTGAATTTCATTTCCAATATGTAACCTGTAACGATATCGTTAAAACTTTTCACTCTTTGAATGTAAAAAAGACCGCCGATTTATGGGGTAATTCTGTGGATACTGCTAAGTCGATCATAAACATTGTAGCACCAACTTTAGCTGTTATTTTTAATAATTGTATTGACCGTGGCGAGTTTCCTGATCTTATGAAAAACAGCAAAATAATACCGTTGTTTAAATCAGGTAGCACATCAGACCCTGCTAACTATAGACCAATTTCAGTGCTACCTACCTTCAGTAAAATTTTTGAAAAACTTATTCTAAATCAATTGCAACGATTTTTTAATAAACATAACTTATTACACAAGAAACAGTTTGGTTTCACAAAGGGTCGTTCAACTACCGATGCCGGAGTTGAACTTTTAGGTCATATATATAATGCGTGGGAGGACAAATGCGATGCTTTGGGTATTTTTTGCGATTTGTCCAAGGCATTCGATTGTGTTCTTCATGAAACCTTGATCAGGAAACTTCACCACTACGGAATCCGGAACGCCTCTCTGGATCTTCTTACTTCATACCTAAGTGATAGGATTCAGAGAGTTGACGTCAACGGAAAAAGATCACCTGGATCTAAAGTTAGAATGGGGGTCCCTCAGGGCTCAATTTTAGGCCCATTTTTATTTCTTATTTATATAAATGACTTGCCTTACCTCATAAAGGATAAACATGATATAGTGTTGTTTGCAGACGACACTTCACTTTTATTCAAACTCAAACGTCAGCAGTTGGTTACTGACAATGTAAATAGAGCCCTTGCTAATGTAGTTAACTGGTTTAATGTTAATAACCTACTTCTTAACGAGAAAAAAACCAAATGTATTAAGTTTACGATACCTCATGTTAGACAAGTAGAAACTAGTGTCCTCATAAAGGGTGAAGTGTTGAAACCCGAAGATACCACAGTATTCTTAGGCATAACTCTGGATGCCAAGCTTCAATGGGGCCCCCATATAGATAAATTGTCAAAAAAACTTAGCTCTGCAGCATACGCTGTTAGAAAAATTCGTGATTTAACTGATTTAGAGACAGCCCGTTTAGTTTACTTTAGTTATTTTCATAGCGTGATGTCGTACGGTATTCTGCTGTGGGGAAATGCCGCCGATATTCAGACAATTTTTGTTTTACAAAAAAGGGCAATTCGTTCGATTTATAAATTAAGTCCCAGATACTCACTCAGAGACAAATATAAAGAGATTAATATAATGACTGTGCCTTCTCAGTACATTTATGAAAATCTGCTGTTTGCACATAAAAATATTAATCTCTTTAAAAGATACAGTGATATCCATAATGTCAATACTAGAAACAAACAAAAATTTGTTGTTCCTAAGACCAGGCTCAAGAAAATAGGTGGCTCGTTTAGATGCCAATGTATTCGTTTTTATAATAAACTTCCTAGCCTCATTCAAGAACAAAGCCTAAATAAATTCAAATCTTTTATAAAGCGTAAATTATGTCAGAAAGCCTATTATACTGTTAAAGACTATATTGAGGATAAAACGGCCTGGGATTGAACTGCTCCAATAAATCTACACTGACTGTTGTTTTATTATTATTATTTTGCTATTTTTTACTCTTTTTTTTTTATTATTTCACATGACATGAATATTAATTGTATGAATATTACTTTGATTATTGAGAATTTGAGGACTATGTGGGTCACTGTTTCACTTTTGACTATTGTCTGGCAGTTTGAGTAGTTAGTGGCAATATCTGTGTGGTTCTTTCATCAAAAGACCATTTCAGACACCGATCTACATGGTCATCAAATGATCTGACCAACAAAATTATATCCGTTTCTTTTTTTTTTTTATATACACATTGACATTGATAATTTTTATATATACAATGACATGATTATTTACTTTGTAAAGTATCGTATTGTTTTAATTATTGTGAATGTGAAGACTATGTGGGTCTATTTTAAATTTTTTTTTTCTTTCGTTCTCAGTAATCACGATCTGGCAGTTTGAGTAATTTATGTGGCCTACCCAAATGTCCTTTCTTTGGTACTGTTCGTCAAAGCGTTGGGCTCCTTATTTTCCGAGTTGAGCTAAACGATTAGTGACAAATGCTTGCACTGACTGGACAGGTCCACTCAATCTGTGTGGTTCTTTCTTCAAAAGACCATTTCAGACACCGATCTACATGGTCATCAAATGATCTGACCAACAAAATTATATCCGTTTCTTTTTTTTTTATATACACATTGACATTGATAATTTTTATATATACAATGACATGATTATTTACTTTGTAAAGTATCGTATTGTTTTAATTATTGTGAATGTGAAGACTATGTGGGTCTTTTTTAATTATTTTTTTTTTCTTTCGTTCTCAGTAATCACGATCTGGCAGTTTGAGTAATTTATGTGGCCTACCCAAATGTCCTTTCTTTGGTACTGTTCGTCAAAGCGTTGGGCTCCTTATCTTCCGAGTTGAGCTAAACGATTAGTGACAAATGCTTGCACTGACTGGACAGGTCCACTCAATCTGTGTGGTTCTTTCTTCAAAAGACCTTTTCAGTCACCAATCTACATGATCTTCACATGATGTGAACAAGATTATGTCTGGACTTTAAAAGAGACTGTGACCTCTGAGTTTGTTTCGGCCTTTCTTCTCAGAGTAGTCAGTTAGGAAACGCCGAACTCATCTAGTTAAAAAAAAAATATAATTGACATGTAAAAGTGTTTGTACAAACCTACTTACAGAAATAAAATCATTTATCATTTATCATTTATCATAGGAATGAGATGCTGAGGTATAACTGGGAGTTCTGGTTTGAATGAAGATTTCTATCGAGCAGTCGAGGTCTTTTAAACAAGAACCGAAAGATTTCTGTTGTTTTCAACATTCACAATAAGTATATGACATTATTATAAACAAAACATCCACATAGGAATGAGATGCTGAGGTATAACTGGGTGTTCCGGACCATTTAAATTAGTTACTCTATGCGCCTTCGGAACGCGCCCGAACGGAATGACATCTGACTTGTCAGTTTGATTTTGACACTTGACACTTCTCTTGGTTTTTGGTTCTTGAAAAGGGTGGATCTTCGCCGTGTTGAGTTTCGCGATCTTTTGTAAATTAATCCTTTTAAATCGATCCGTTTGTGACAATTAGTCGTGATCCAATTGCTTTGATTGTAAATAACCCCAATTTGAAGAAATAACACGGGTTGAGTTTTGGATATATCTTGTTGAAAGTTTGAAGGTCAAGTGAAAGTGACGCTATTGGAAATCGCGTGTTTGAAGACCGCATGTCTGGAAGGCAAACCTCTTGGAGCGGATTGGAGCCTGAGAATACTTACTCATAAAGTCACTACACGATACATACACACTCACTTACATACATAGATCCAGGTAACCCCAAGAAGCAGATGTTCGTCTACCAAGGTGAGTGCTTTGAATTGTACTTGTATTGTCTGCTCCGCGTACGGCGGACTAGTTTCGCTAGCCACTTCTTGACCCAGGGCCCACGATTATCACGCTTCCACGTAATATTTGAAATCCTATTGTCGGGGCTCTGGCCTGGCAGTGAACACTGGGAGTTCTGGTTCGAATGAAGATTTTTATCGAGTAGTCGAGGTTTTTCAAACAAGAACCGAAAGAGTTCTGTTGTTTTGAACATTCACAATAGGTGTATAACATTGTTATAAACAAAACAACCATATAGGAGTGAGATGCTGAGCTATAACTGGGAGTTCTGGTTTGAATGAAGTTTTCTATCGAGTAGTCGAGGTCTTTCACTCAATAACCGAAAGAGTTCTGTTGTTTTCAACATTTACAATAAGTATATAATATTGTTATAAACAAAACATCCATATAAGAGTGAGATGCTGAGGTATAATTGGGAGTTCTGGTTCGAATCAAGATTTCTATCGAAAAGTCGAGGTCTTTTAAACAAGAACCGAAAGAGTTCTGTTATTTTGAACATTCTGAATAAGTATATAACATTGTTATAAACAAAACATCCATATAAGAGTGAGATGCTGAGGTATAATTGGGAGTTCTGGTTCGAATCAAGATTTCTATCGAGTAGTCGAGGTCTTTCAAACAAGAACCGAAAGAGTTCTATCGTTTTGAACATTCACAATAGGTGTAAAATATTGTTATAGCAAAACAACCATATAGGAGTGAAATACTGAGCTATAACTGGGAGTTTTGGTTTGAATAAAGTTTTCTATCGATTAGTCAAGGTCTTCCACTCAATAACCGAAAGAGTTCTGTTGTTTTGAACATTCACAATATGTATATAACATTGTTATAGACAAAACAACCATATAGGAGTGAGATACTGAGCTATAACTGGGAGTTCTGGTTTGAATAAAGATTTCTATCGATTAGTCGTGGTCTTTCACTCAATAACCGAAAGACTTCTGTTGTTTTGAACATTCACAATAGGGAATTAAGAAATAATATTGAGGTATAACTGGGAGTTCTGGTTTGAATGAAGATTTCTATCGAGTAGTCGAGGTCTTTTAAACAAGAACCGAAACAGTTCTGTTGTTTTCAACATTCACAATAAGTATTTAACTTTGTTATAGACAAAACAACAATATAGGAGTGAGATACTGAGGTATAACTGGGAGTTCTGGTTCGAATGAAGATTTCTGTCAAGTAGACGAGGTCTTCCATTCAATTACTGAAATAGTTCTGTTGGTATGAAAATTCACAATAGGTATATAACATTGTTATTACCAAAACATCTATATAGGAGTGAGATGCTGAGGTATAACTGGGAGTTCTGGTTCGAATGAAGATTTCTGTCAAGTAGACGAGGTCTTTCAATCAATAACCGAAAGAGTTCTGTTGTTTTGAACATTTACAATAGGTATTTAACATTGTTATAACAAAAACATTCATATTGGAGTGACATGCTTAGGTATAACTGGGAGTTCTGGTTTGAATGAAGATATCTATCAAGTAGTCAAGGTCTTTCATTCAATTACCAAAAGAGTTGTGCTGTTTTGAACATTCGCAATATGTATTTAACATTGTTATAACGAAAATATTCATTTAGGAATGAGATGCTGAGATATAACTGGGAATTCTGGTTCGAATGAAGATTTCTATTGAGTAGTCAAGGTCTTTCATTCAATTACCAAAAGAGTTCTGTTGTTTTGAACATTCACAAAAGGTCAACCTGCTTTTAGATTTAAAAAAAAATGTGATAGTCTGTGACAAACTAACAAAGTTACATATATAATTCATACATATATAAGTATTTATATTTGTAAAATTATAATAATCATTTAAAAATACTTATCCTAAACTTATGTACAAATATAAAAGGAAACATTAAAAAGAAAAACCTACAAACAAATACAATCAAAAAATCAATTATGATAGTCTACATAAACAAAATGAATAAAAATAGGCATATAAATATCCTACAAACAAAAAATAACCTACAAACAAATACAATCAAAAAATAAATCATGATAGTATACATAAACAAAATTTAAAAAAAATAGGCATATGAATATCCTTACAAAAACCGGAATAATGACTCGCTTATGTTCTACACTGTGGTGTAGGCCTTAGTAAACACGCCACAGCTATTATATTGCACCCTACCCTCATCGTTCAAATAATGTGCCGTTTCTTGTGTGTAGTACTAACTTGTTTCGATGTGTTCGTTTTGTATTAGTGTTATGATAGTTTTTAAGTTTCCTAGACGATGTATTCGTATAATGTTAGTTGTTTTTTTAAGTTTTCGTGTTTGTGTTTTGTTAGTATCTACGCTTACTGGCGGATAACATTATTTTAAACTTATATTTACGTTTTCTCTATAAGTGAATGTATGTATATTCTTTTGAAAAAATTAATATCTTTAACCGTAGAACATTCGGTTATTGAGTAAAAAACCTCGACTACTCGATAGAAATCTTTTTTTTTTTTTTTTCTGGATTTGAAATCATCAAATGACTTCTCCCGCTCTGGGCGGAGCGGGAGGGCGTGTCAGACTTTTACTGACGAAAACCCACCCGTGTTCCATCAGTTGCCCATGTGCCAGGGTCACGGTATCTCTTTCGAACAATCACGCGACCCCGGCAGGCATCGGTCCTAGTAAACCCCTACACTGCTGCTGACATCTCTTTGAGGCGCGCGTGGAACACTGCGCGCCGTTGACCCGAGCTTGGTCCTTACCGGGCGGCGAGCTACCCATTGCTCGCCACCCGCAAGCTCGCGCCTACGGTGGCCGGGAGTCCGCAATCGACTCCCGATGCCCGGGACGTCTCCTCCTGCGGCGGCTAGGGGCGTGAGGGCGCAGAGACTGCCACTCCCTCACGCGCCCCGCCTCCTCCTTCGCGAACATTACTGCTTCGCAGAAGGAGGTGACGGCTTCCCATTCCCTCTCGCTCCGTACCATGGCTCGCACCAGGGCCGGACGCGAGAGATCGCCGCCGCCGATTGCCTCCACGAGGACACGGTGGTGCCCCGCCCAGACAGGGCACACCTCCACCGTATGCTCCACCGTGTCCTCCAGACGATCCTCGCAATGGAAACACCCGGACGTATCCTCCCGCTTTATCCTGAACAGGAACCCACCGAAGCGCCCATCTCCGGTGAGAACCTGCGTCAGGCGGAAGGTGAGGACGCCGTGGCGCCTCTCTATCCACTCCTCAAAGAGGGGACTTACCGCCGCAATTGTGGCGTGCCCAACTCGATGGAAATCTTCATTCGAACGAGAACTCCCAGTTATACCTCAGCATCTCAATCTTATATGAATTTTATGTTTATAATAATGTAATTTACTTAGTGTGAATGTTGAAAACAACAGAACTTTTCGGTTATTGAGTGAAAGACCTCGACTAATCGATAGAAATATTTATTCAAACCAGAACTCCCAGTTATAGCTCAGTATCTCACTACTATATGGTTGTTGTGTCTATAACAATGTTAAACACCTATTGTCAATATTCAAAACAACAGAACTCTTTCGGTTATTGAGTGAAAGACCTCGACTACTAGACAGAAATCTTCATTCGAACCAGAACTCCCAGTTATAACTCAGCATCTCACACCTATATAGAGTTTTTGGTGATAACAATGTTATATACCTATTGTGAATGTTCAAACCAAAAGAACTCTTTCGGTAATTGAATGGAAGAACTCGACTACTCGATAGAAATCTTGATTCGAACCAGAATTCCCAGTTATACCTCAGCATCTCACTCGTATACAAATGTTTTGATTATAGAAAATTTATATACCTATTGCAAATGTTCAAAACAACAGAACTCTTTTGGTAATTGAACGAAAGACCTTGGATGTTTTCATTATAACAATGTTATATATCTATTGTGAATGTTCAAAACAGCAGAACTCTTTTGGTAATTGAATGAAAGACCTTGACTACTCAATAGAAATCTTCTTTCAAACCAGAACTCCGAGTTATACCTCAGCATCTCACTCGTATACAAATGTTTTGATTATAACAATGTAATATACCTATTGTTAATGTTCAAAACAACAGAACTCTTTCGGTTCTTGATTAAAAGACCTCAACTACTCAATAGAAATCTTCATTCGAATCAGAACTCCCAGTTATACCTCAGCATGTCACTCCTATATGGATGTGTTGTTTATAACAATGTTATATGCTTATTGTGAATGTTCAAAACAACAGAACTCTTTCGGTTCTTATTTGAAGGACCTCGACTACTTGATAGATATCTTCATTCAAACCAGAACTCCCAGTTATACCTCAGCATGTCACTCCAATATGAACGTTTTTGTTATAACAATGTTATATACCTATTGTGAATGTTCAAAAAAAAAAGAACTCTTTCGGTTATTGAGTGAATGACCTCGTCTACTTGACAGAAATCTTCATTCGAACCAGAACTCCCAGTTATACCTCAGCATCTCATTACTAAATGGATATTTTGGTTATAACAATGTTATATACCTTTTGAGAATATTCAAAACAACAGAACTCTTTCGGTTATTGAGTGAAAGACCTCGACTACTAGACAGAAATCTTCATTCGAACCAGAACTCCCAGTTATACCTCAGCATCTCACTCCTATATAGATGTTTTGGTAATAACAATGTTATACAGGGTGATTGGAAGATGGGTGCAAAGCTTTAAGGTGAAGATAGTATAGACAATTTAGAACCATTTAAGCCATGGTTGTCTTAGACGAAGTCTTACCAAATTTTTAAGTATTTTTTTCGGAAATTCTCAAAATTTAATGTAAACTGCATAATTATGGCCAAATTGAATGCTAAATGAATTATTTTTTTATTTATTTAATTAAAGTAATGTATAAGCAACCAAGCAAAATATGTTTTAGGCTTCTGTGTCATTAGACATTTTTTTTACAGATATTTAAAGCTCAGAAAAAATAAAAAAAATGTACACTACGTCTTTAAAAACTTATTAAAAAAAAAAAACGGAGGGCGCTTTTTTGTTCAAACCTTTTTGAAGACATGCTTGATAATCGTTCTTTCTTTTGAGGTATCATTTATGCGGATATCTTACAAATTATTGAAATTAGGACCTACAAACCAATTCGAGGGAGAAATTTTAAATTTTAGGCAGTCTAACAAAACACAAAATTTTTGCTTAAAAGAATACTTTATGTGCTCGAAATGATAACATTGTTCAATTCTAAGAATTTTTGGCACATGCAGGAACCAATTGAGGGGAACCCATTGAGGGGATTCTCTAAACAATGGCCACCGAGCGCGGTGCGACGGCATTTCCAGGTAGAACGCCCAATGAATAGCAAAAAGCGATAAGAGTTGGTTTTTACAGCAAAATGGTCTTAGTTACTGAGGCAACAAAGTCGTTTTTCTTTAGTCAGGGTCAGTCGGTCTGTGATGAAGCCGTTACATCTTTTACTTATTAGTCAAACTACTGCCCTTGTGAGTGGACGTGGTCGTGTTGATTCACAATTTACCGTGTTCAGTTGTAGCCCTTTGCGTTCCTGCACGTGTTGTTTGCGTTAGTTTTGAACTTTTTTGTTTCACCGTGTCCAGTCGTAGCCTCGCGCTCCTGCACGTGTTGATTATTGACTTAATTGTGTTGAGTTGACATTTAGTGCGCTCCTACGCCGTTTTTCTTAATTGTTAAGTGACTATGGCTACTTTTTCCAATCAAGAATATGCGGATATCGTATTTATGTACGGTAGAGCAGACGGCAATGGATCTTTGGCGCGACGGATGTATCAAGAGCGCTATCCGAATCGCAGGATACCGAATGTCCGAGTGTTTTACAACACGTTTCGTCGTCTTGCCCAAGATGGGTTTCACCGCGTGGAACCTGGAGTCAACCCGGGCAGACACGAAACTGCCGTCGACGAAGACATTTTAGCAGCATTTCAAGCGGATCCTACTACCAGTACTAGACCAGTAGCTCGAAATTTAAACATTTCTCAATGGAAGGTGTGGCATACACTGCACCAAAATGATAAGTATCCGTTCCATGGCAGGAGTGTGCAAGGTCTAGTAGAGCAAGATTCTCAAAGAAGAATTCAGTTCTGCCGTTTCCTCCTCAACAGAGACATCGAAGATGCGTGGTTTCTGAAATCAATCTTGTGGACGGATGAAAGTAAATTTTCAAGGGAAGGTATTACAAACTTTCACAACATCCATGAATGGGCCGACGCAGACAACAATCCACATTTTTATGAAGCAGGCGTCATTTCAGATGAAATTCTCTGTGAATGTATGAGCTGGAATAATTGGCAGAACATTGATTGGGCCCCACTTTTTGCCTGATCCATTGAATGGTGAAAATTATTTGCAATTTCTGCAAATTGATTTACCACTGCTGGTAGAGGAATCAGGTGTCCCGATCTTCGAAAGAGACCGAACAGTCATCTTTCAGCAAGACGGCTGTCCAGCGCATTGGACTTTAAATGTAAGGGAACACCTCAACAATTGCTTTCCTGATAGCTGGATCGGCAGGGATGGACCCATCCCTTGGCCCGCTCGCTCCCCAGATCTGACCCCGTTGGACTTTTTCGTGTGGGGCCGGGCCAAGGAACTGGTGTATAACAACATAGAAATAAACACTAGAGAAGAATTGATACAAAGAATAAATTCAGCGTTTGAGACAATGAAGCAGGAGATGATGTTGAAAATAACGACTACAGAAGTTAGAAGACGGGGCCGTGTATGTATTAGGAATCACGGCCGTCATTTTGAACATGAAAAATTTATAATTTTAATTCAAATGTTGTTTTAATTAGTCTGCCTGCAATAAAAAATTTCTCCCTCAAATTGGTTTGTAGGCCCTAATTTCAATAATTTGTAAGATATCCGCATAAATGATACCTCAAAAGAAAGAACGATTATCAAGCATATCTTCAAAAAGGTTTGAAAAAAACAAGCACCCTCCGTTTTTTTTATAAGGTTTAAAAGACGTATTGTACATTTTTTTTTATTTTTTCTGAGCTTTAAATGTCTGTAAAAAAATGTCTAATGACACAGAAGCCTAAAACATGTTTTGCTTGATTGCTTACACATTACTTTAATTAAATAAATAAAAAATCAATTCATTTATCATTCAATTTGGCCATAATTATGCAGTATACATTAAATTTTGAGAATTTCCGAAAAAAAACTTAAAAATTTGGTTAAAAATATTTGGTAAGACTTCGTCTAAGACAACCATGGCTTAAATGGTTCTAAATTGTCTGTACTATCTTCGCCTTAAAGCTTTGCACCCATCTTCCAATCACCCTGTATACCTATTGTGAATGTTCAAACCAACAGAACTCTTTCGGTAATTGAATGGAAGACCTCGACTACTCGATGGAATTCTTGATTCGAACCAGAACTCCCAGTTATACCTCAGCATCTCACTCGTATATGGATGTTTTGATTATAACAATGTTATATACCTATTGTGAATGTTCAAAACAACAGAACTCTTTCAGTTCTTGTTTGAAAGACCTCAACTACTAGAAGGAAATCTTCATTCGAACCAGAACTCCCAGTTATAACTCAGCATCTCACTCTTATATGGATATTTTGTTTATAACAATGTTATATAATTATTGTGAATGTTCAAAACAATAGAACTCTTTCGGTTCTTGTTTAATAGACCTCGACTACTCGATAGAAATCTTCATTCGAACCAGAACTCCCAGTTATAACTCAGCATCTCACTCTTATATGGATATTTTGTTTATAACAATGTTATATACTTATTGTGAATGTTCAAAACAATAGAACTCTTTCGGTTCTTGTTTAATAGACCTCGACTACTCGATAGAAATCTTCATTCGAACCAGAACTCCCAGTTATACCTCAGCATTTCACTTTTATATGGATGTTTTGTTTATAATAATGTCATATACTTATTGTGAATGTTGAAAACAACAGAACTCTTTCGGTTATTGAGTGAAAGACCTCGATTAATCGATAGAAATCTTTATTCAAACCAGAACTCCCAATTATAACTCAGCATCTCACTCTTATATGGATATTTTGTTTATAACAATGTTATATACTTATTGTGAATGTTCAAAATAACAGAACTCTTTCGGTTCTTGTTTAATAGACCTTGACTACTCGATAGAAATCTTTATTCAAACTAGAACTCTCAGTTATAGCTCAGTATCTCACTCCTATATGGTTGTTTTGTCTATAACAATGTTATATACCTATTGTGAATGTTCAAAACAACAGAATTCTTTCGCTTCTTGTTTAAAAGACTCCGGCTACTCGATAGAAATCTTCATTCGAGCCAGAACTCCCAGTTATACCTCAGCATCTCACTTTTATATGGATGTTTTGTTTATAACAATGTTATATACTTATTGTGAATGTTAATAACAATAGAACTCTTTCGGTTATTGAGTGAAAGACATCGACTAATCGATAGAAATCTTTATTCAAACTAGAATTCTCAGTTATAGCTCAGTATCTCACTCCTATATGGTTGTTTTGTCTATAATAATGTTATATACCTATTGTGAATGTTCAAAACAACAGAACTCTTTCGGTTCTTGTTTGAAAGACCTCAACTACATGATAGAAATCTTCATTCGAACCAGAACTCCCAGTTATAACTCAGCATCTCACTCGTATATGGATGTTTTGTCTATAACAGTTTTATACACCTATTGTGAATGTTAAAAACAACAGAACTCTTTCGGTTATTGAGTGAAAGATATCGACTAATCCATAGAAATCTTTATTCAAACTATAATTCTCAGTTATAGCTCAGTATCTCACTCCTATATGGTTGTTTTGTCTATAATAATGTTATATACCTATTGTGAATGTTCAAAACAACAGAACTCTTTCGGTTCTTGTTTAAAAGACCTCGACCACTCGATAGAAATCTTCATTCGAACCAGAACTCCCAGTTATACCTCAGCATCTCATTTCTATGTGGATGTATTGCCTAAAACAATGTTATACACCTATTGTGAATGTTCAAAACAATAACACTCTTTCGGTTCTTGTTTGAAAGACCTCAACTACTCGATAGAAATCTTCATTCGAACCAGAACTCCCAGTTATACCTCAGCATTTCACTCGTATATGGATGTTTTGATTATAACAATGTTATATACCTATTGTGAATGTTCAAAACAACAGAACTCTTTCAGTTCTTGTTTGAAAGATCTCAACTACTCGATAGAAATCTTCATTCGAACCAGAACTCCCAGTTATAACTGAGCATCTCACTCATATATGGATATTTTGTTTATAACAATGTTATATAATTATTGTGAATGTTCAAAACAACAGAACTCTTTCGGTTCTTGTTTAATAGACCTCGACTACTCGATAGAAATCTTCATTCGAACCAGAACTCCCAGTTATAACTCAGCATCTCACTCTTATATGGATATTTTGTTTATAACAATGTTATATACTTATTGTGAATGTTCAAAACAATAGAACTCTTTCGGTTCTTGTTTAATAGACCTCGACTACTAGATAGAAATCTTCATTCGAACCAGAACTCCCAGTTATACCTCAGCATCTCACTTTTATATGGATGTTTTGTTTATAATAATGTCATATACTTATTGTGAATGTTGAAAACAACAGAACTCTTTCGGTTATTGAGTGAAAGACCTCGATTAATCGATAGAAATCTTTATTCAAACCAGAACTCCCAATTATAACTCAGCATCTCACTCTTATATGGATGTTTTGTTTATAACAATGTTATATACTTATTGTGAATGTTCAAAACAACAGAACTCTTTCGCTGCTTGTTTAATAGACCTTGACTACTCGATAGAAATCTTCATTCGAACCAGAACTCCCAGTTATACCTCAGCATCTCACTCGTATATGGATGTTTTGATTATAACAATGTTATATATTTATTGTGAATGTTCAAAACCACAGATCTCTTTCGGTTATTGAGTGAAAGATATCGACTAATCGATAGAAATCTTTATTCAAACTAGAACTCTAAGTTAACTTTAGCTCAGTATCTCACTCCTATATGGTTGTTTTGTCTATAACAATGTTATATACCTATTGTGAATGTTCAAAACAACAGAACTCTTTCGGTTCTTGTTTACAAGACTCCGGCTACTCGATAGAAATCTTCATTCGAGCCAGAACTTCCAGTTATACCTCAGCATCTCACTTTTATATGGATGTTTTGTTTATAACAATGTTATATACTTATTGTGAATGTTAAAAACAATGGAACTCTTTCGGTTATTGAGTGAAAGACATCGACTAATCGAAAGAAATCTTTATTCAAACTAGAATTCTCAGTTATAGCTCCTAGCTCCTATACTAAGGGGGTCGAAAATTTCATTATTTTTGCGATAGGACACGCCATTTTCAAGATATAAGCAAAAGGAAAATAAAAAGTACAAAACTGTTTTTGCACGTGAAGGCGAGGCGTTGTTGAGAATTTTAGTTCATGACCACTAGTTTTATTCCACACCTTTTTAATCGCGATTAAAAATAGTCAGATTTAGTTAAAATAAATTATTTTAGTCAACATTTTTGGTGAAAACCGGCAAACTCAAAATAGCAAAATTGTCATTTTCACTAAACTAATAAATCAGTGCAATCTTAGTGCTGTCAAACTAAATATAGTTAAGTTGTGTCACTTTAGTCTATTTCAGAATAGGAAATCGTCGTTTGACAGGAATAAACCAAATTTTAGTGATTTTTAGTTTAGTTTAGAGAATTTTGTGACAACAGAATCGGCACCAATGACATCCATGAGAAAACCATATAAGTCTTAATTTTCACCTGGCCAGTAGTGGTATGGGAATTAGTGCGGGTAGATACCATAACTAAAAACTTAAAAATAAAAACTTTTTACAAAAAAAAAAACAACCGACTTCCTTAAAAACACTACAAAGTGAAAAAAAAAACTTTAATTTCGGAAGGCGGTGGCAAAAAACTTACCTAAATACAGATCCTAAGACGCCGACCGTATACCTACCGATAGTTTACGCAGTCGAAAGTTATGAGGTAACAAACATTTTAAAAAATACAGTTGAATTATAATAATAATAATATTCCACAACTATCACACAACGCCATCTAGTCCCAAGCTAAGCAGAGCTTGTGTTATGGGTACTAGACAACTGATAAACATACTTATATATTTCTAAATACATACATATTATAGATAAATTACACCCAGACACAGAACAAATGATCGTGCTCATCACAAAAACATTTGTCCTGGGTGGGAATCGAACCCACGACCTCCGGCATAGCAGTCAGGGTCACTAACCACTAGACCAACAGGCCTGTCAAAAATTGAGAACCTCCTCCTTTTTTTAAGTCGGTTAAAAAATAATTCTGGGTCGAATCATGTCGAAGAGTCAATTTTATAAAAAAAGTGAGCCGTTGAGGAACGCCTGGCAGATGTGAAACATCGAAATGATTTTTTAAAGCATACTTTAGACCAGGGGTCGAATACACGACATATACAGAGTCTGTTCGATGAGTTGATGCCTGTTGCCCCCTCAATGGTTTCCGCCACTAACCCCTGCTACACTATTGATTTGACAGATCATAATAATTCTAAGTCATGTAACTCAGTGAGGGTAGTCACCAGTAAAACTAAGCTTAAAAAATACATAAAAATTAATAAATACATTGTTCGAACCAAAAAGTTGGTGAAAAGACATAAGTTTTTCATTAAAAATGTTAAACTAAATAGGGAAAGGCTAAATTTACTTAAACAATTAGATATGCATTCTTTTAATTTGGAACAAAGTGCTAGGAAGTACAAAAATGACACAGAGTACTTACAATCAGAACTAGACTATTTACAGGAGAAACTTAGTTCAATGACTGCCAAATATAATACCTCAGAAGATCTCATGAAGGAATATGTATTGGCAATGAATGTTCTGGTGAACTCACAAACGAACAACTGTGAGCAGTATCAGTCACCATCCATCCTACCTACGCCAGAGCATTCATTGACATCATGCAATACCACCTTAACGCAGCCCTGTGTTGATTTTACATCTCCTGTTACTAATAGATCCAATAAACAGTGTAAGCAAATTGTAAAAAGTGATGTAGTGTTATTTTGCGATGAAATTGGAAAAGAATTAGGCAACTTGTTGACAGATGAATGTCTAGGTCTATCAATATTAAATTACTGTATGCCGGGGTTGTTCCTTATTTAACATTATGAAGGAAATCATTAAATGTAATTTTAACCAGGACACAACATTATTAATTTTTATGGGTAATAGGGGAAATTTGAACAAAGGGGAATTGCTCCAATACTATCAAACATTGAGTAATCTTAGTTTAAGAAAAATTTTATTATTTACATTCCCTTATAGTAACAGTTTACCACAGGAGGAAAATAGGTTAAGATTTGAAATCAACATGACATTGCACAATTTGACATTAAATAATAATTTGTTTCATTTAGTTGATACTAACAATTATGTTAGTAATAATTGGTATTTCACAAAAGATAGGTATAATAGTGTTATGTACTATCTTTCTAACTATCATAAAAGACAGATAGCTGTGTCGCTATCATATTTTTTTTCTATTTCAGCCGAGAATTTGGCTAAGCAACTACTTTCTTTTGAGCAATGCAATGGCATGTTGAACCATTCTGCCAATAATTTGGTAACAATTGAAGACATTGATTTTAATTTAAATTAGAAATTAAGACAATAGAGGCCACCTCTAGCAAAAATGTATGTATGGCAAATGTATGTGTAAAAGACTTACATAGTATCAACCTGGTGCATCAAAATATTCAAGGATTTTTGAACAAAAATTTGGAAGTAGATTTATTCATGAATTGTAAAAATATAGATATTCTTTGTATGACAGAACATTGGCTTAAAAGCCACCAGTTCATGTTCAGTTTTAATAATCACCAGGTTGGTAGTTCGTTCAGCAGAGTAAATGCCATACATGGTGGCTCACTAATTTTAGTACATAACCAGCTAAAATTTAAAGACCGTAAGGATATTGTGAGCCTCTCTGTTGAGCGGACAGTAGAAATTGCCTGTATAGAATTGGAGCAGATTATTGTATTAAGTGTGTACAGACCACCTTCAGGATTGTATGACTGCTTTGAACAGGTCATGGATGAAGTATTACACAAGATTAGTAACTCAAACAAGTCTATTATTGTTTGCGGGGATTTTAATGTTAATTTATTGGAAAACTCGGGTTCTTGTAGTAAAATAATAAGTCTATTTCAGTCCTACAATCTTGTAAACCTGTTTATGGAGCCCACAAGAATAACCCCTACTAGTGCCACATGCCTTGATAATATTTATACTGATGTTATACCAAGCCACAAAGAAATTATTAATTTACTAGATTCTGATCATTGCGGGCAACAGATTACTATTCAAAATCAAAACAAAAATGTGGGTAAAAAAGATATCACTGTAAACCCCAAAACTGCAGTTCGCCTAGAAGCCTTTAAAGTTAAACTAGTTCAGAAATTGCCACTTTTATCTATTAATGGTGGTCCCAATAATTTATATGATGATTTTTTTAAGATATATTGTAATAATTTTAATTCCACTTTTATTCCCCGGACTATCTCAGTTAACAGTAACGTATCTTTCAGTGATTGGGCTACCATTGGTATTCATAAGAGTAGAACACGGCTTTATGAGCTGTACAATGAAAGGATTTTTGTCAACACTGCTGAATTTAATTTGTATGTTAGAAATTATTCGAAATTATTTAAAAAAGTTTGTTGGATGGCCAAGTCGCGTTACTTGAGTTCAAAGATTAAAAACAGTAATAATGTTATTAAAACGACTTGGAATATTATTAATAGTGAAACAGGAAGGTCTAGTAAACGAAATAATGACTACAGCCTGTCTATCAATGACAACATAGTAACATCAGACTCACAAGTCGCGGCGGCTTTTGAAAATTTCTTTTCAGATATTCCTGTTTCAACTACAAAATCCCTAAACTCATCACCTTCTGTTGCTGAGTCTTTGCTTATTGAAAATGTTAATGTTTGCGATTCGGAATTTCATTTTGAACATATTACTTGTAAAGATATAATTAAAACCTTCCACACTTTAAATGTAAAAAAGACTGCAGATCTGTGGGGTAATTCTGTAGAAGTCGCCAAGTCTATTATTGACATTGTAGCACCTACTTTAGCTCTTATATTTAATAATTGTATCGACTGTGGGGAGTTTCCTGACCTTATGAAGAATAGTAAAATAATACCTTTATTTAAATCTGGTAGTACATCAGACCCCTCTAACTATAGACCTATTTCAGTACTACCTACCTTCAGTAAAATTTTTGAGAAATTAATTTTAGACCAATTGCAACGATTTTTTAATAAACATAAATTATTACATACCAAACAGTTCGGTTTCACAAGGGGTCGTTCAACTACCGATGCCGGTGTTGAACTCCTAGGGCATATTTATAATGCATGGGAAGATAAATGCGATGCTTTGGGCATCTTTTGTGATTTATCTAAAGCATTCGATTGCGTTCTTCATGAAACTTTAATCAGGAAACTCCGCCGCTACGGGATCCGGAACAGCGCTCTGGATCTTCTTAATTCATATTTGAGTAATAGAATTCAGAGTGTCGATGTCAATGGAAAAAGGTCTCCCGGATCTATCGTAACAATGGGCGTCCCACAGGGCTCAATTCTTGGTCCTTTTTTGTTTCTTATTTATATTAATGACTTGCCTTACCTCATTAAAGATAATCATAATATAGTTTTGTTTGCGGATGACACCTCACTTTTGTTTAAACTTAAACGTCAGCAGCTGGTTACTGACGATGTTAATAGCGCGATCTCAAAAGTTGTTCACTGGTTCAATGTAAATAATTTGCTTCTTAATGAAAAAAAAACCAAATGTATTAAGTTTACGCTACCTCACGTTAGGCAAGTGAAAACGAATGTGTTGATAAAGGGCGAAGAATTGAATCCTGAAGATAGCACTGTATTCTTGGGCTTAACTTTGGATGCCAAGCTTCAGTGGGGACCACATATTGATAAATTGTCGAAAAAGCTAAGCTCCGCTGCATATGCTGTTAGAAAAATTCGGAATTTAACTGACATAGAGACAGCCCGTTTAGTGTACTTTGCCTATTTTCATAGTGTAATGTCGTACGGTATTCTGTTGTGGGGAAATGCCGCCGACATTCAGACTATCTTTGTCTTGCAAAAAAGGGCTATTCGATCAATTTATAAATTAAGCCCGAGACACACACTCAGAGAGAAATTTAAAGAAATTAATGTAATGACTGTGCCTTCACAGTATATTTTTGAAAATCTTTTATATGCCCATAAGAATATTAAATTGTTTAAAAAATACAGTGATATCCATAGTATAAATACTAGGAACAAACACAAATTTGTTGTACCTTCAACAAGGCTCAAGAAAATAGGTGGCTCATTCAGATGTCAATGTATACGCTTTTATAATAAACTACCAAGCCATGTTCAAGATCTAAGTCTCAATAAATTTAAATCATTCATTAAACGTAAGTTGTGCCAGAAAGCCTTTTACACTGTTAAAGATTATATTGAGGACAAAAAGGCTTGGGATTAAGCTGCTCCAATTTTTATTTTTAAATTCTTATTGTACTGAATGATATTTTTTTATTTTTTTATTATTAATTACTTTCCTTTTTTATTAATTATTTATTGGGAATATACACTAAGACATTTTGATTATTGCTTATACACTTTGACATTTTGATTATTGCCTATACACTTTGACATTTTGATTATTGTTTAACTATGACATGAATATATACTCTGAGGAGTATACTATTATTATTATTTTAATAATTTTGAATGTGAGAACTATGTAGATGTTTTTTTTTTTATATATATATCCCTCTTACTCATTTCATTTTAATGATAATCTGGCAGTTTGAGTACTTAATGCGGCCTACGAAAATGTCCTTTCTTGGGTATTGTTCGTCGAATCGTTGTGCTCCTTATGTTCTGAGTTGAGCTGAAAGATTACTGACAAATGCGTGCATTGACTGGACAGGTCCACTCAATCTGTATGGTTCTTTCCTCAAAAGACCATTTCAGACAACCCCATGTACATGGTCCTCAAATGATCAGACAGAGACTATTTCCTGATTTTATATACCCATTGATGAATTTTACCTATACAATGACATTAATATTTACTTTTATAGTATTGTATTGTTTTAATTATTGTAAATGTGAAGATTAAGTGGGTGTTATTTTTTTTTTCTAGGTCCCTTTTCTTCTCATTTATTTTTTATCACAGTCTGGCAGTTTGAGTAATTTATGCGACCTACACAAATGTCCTTTCTTTGGTATTGTTCGTCGAATCATTGACCTCCTTAAGTTCTGAGTTGAGCTGCATGATTACTGACAAATGCGTGCACTGATTGGACAGGTCCACTCAATCTGTGTGGTTCTTTCCTTAAAAGACCACTTCAGACACCAATCCACATGGTCTTCACATGATCTAACCAAATTATGTCTGGACTTTAAAAGAGACTGTGACCTCTGAGTTTGTTTCGGCCTTTCTTCTCAGAGTAGTCAGATAGGAAACGCCGACCTCATCTAGTTTAAAAAAAATATGATTGACGTGTAAAAGTGTTTGTACAAACCTACTTGCAAAAATAAAGTCATTTATCATTTATCACGCGGCCCGCGGGCCATGTGTGGCCTGCCACCCAAATTGACCTGGGCCCCTTGTGGTCTGGCCGTTTGAGGTGATTTTTTAAATGTTCTTCATAAAATTCGCCATCAATTCCTCTTTTACGATTTTTGCTTTGGGTCTTCATTTTCGTGGAATTCAAGTCCAAAAATGGGTTTGCATGGAAAAAACTAGATTTTTCGCACAAAAATGACCCTACGGAAGACGAGATTGAGATATTGTCGGATTTTTTAATGGGGAAATGCTCGTCTTGGAAAACCCTACAAGACTGTCTACTTAGAACCAGTAAACAGTTCCTCGCTCGCACTCGTCGCGAACAAACGTAACTTATCGTGCACAAATATTTTTAATCTATTTATTATACAAAGTTGAAAGAAACTGGACCCTGTCGAGAAAGTTTTAGGGTTGAATTTGGACTGTGGCTGGTCAAGCACCGAGTAACCAACTACGCGTAATTGTCCTACAGTATATGCAAGATTGTCAGAACTAATTATGTTGCGCTCACTAACCACTAAAGTGTCTGGTTCAGAACCTGAACTCTCACGAGCAGAACACATAGATCCCGTTTCATCGAGAAAAAGGAAGGCGCACCCTGATATGGAGGAAATACTTCAACTTCGCACAGATATACAGAAAATGTTCAAAAATCTCAAGGAAGATCAGGATTCAATTTTTTTTTACACTAAACAAAATGATAAGTGAGCTTAAAGATCAAAATAAGGAAAACATTACTTCAAAGGATACTCTGAAAAAAGCTCTGCAAAAAAATGTAGGTTTGTACAAGGATTTAAAGTCAAAATATGACACATTGTTACTAGAAAATAATGCTGTGCTCACCAAAGTTGGATACCTCAAGGACCAAGTAGAAGAGTTACAACGAAAACGACTAGAAACTGTTACAGAGATCAAAAATGTTCCTGTTACTGACCATGAAAATTTGATTGAGGTGGTGAACCAGTTACATAGCTCCTTAAATGTACAAATCACCCCAGAACAAGAACGGCAAGTCTACCGTAAAAAATCAGGGCACAATAAATCAATTTTTGTTGAGTACGGTAATGTTAAAATGCGTGCCAATACATTGAAAGCAATCAAATCTTCCAATCTCAACAACAAACAAGATAAATATAGCACTAAAGCACTCAACATATCTGGAGACACTCAGCCAGTGTTTATCTCAGAAGCACTTACCTCAATTGCCAGGAAACTTTTCTACCAATCTAGAGAGTTAAAAGAGAAGTACGATTTCAAGTTCTGCTGGGTTTCTAATGGACGGATATTTTTGAAGAAATCGGAAGATAAGCCAGCAATTTTGATTAAATCCACTGAACAAATCCAAGGTATTATTAACGATATGAATGCCTCCTTTTTGGAACTTTGACTCGTAGTTGAGACTAAGTTGCCTTCATGTCTGATCTCGTATTGATTTTTCATTCTCCCTTTAATTATTTTTTCAATTTTTAACCCTACAAGGGTCATAATTTTTGTGATCTTCAAAAAATCTGTAAAAATGTGCCTACAAGCACGTTATACCCACAATATTTACTCATTAAATACATATTACACACACAATTGGTTTACATATATGACACTGCATTTACACGGTGATAGGTATATCTACCTATACTTCTATCTATATCTACTTTGTGCCGCTGACTTAATCTTCTTTTGGTTGTTGACTTCAACGACAAAAGAAGTGACATCTAAATGGATGCCAAGTTCAATGGTCAGTCCTGAAATTTATTTATAACTACATAAAATATCATTTCTTCTTATAACTTAGGATAATATATTGTGGCCTAAGGTCTGACTTGGCTAGTTTTCATATAAGAATTATATTATAGCCTTCGCAAGTTGTAAACCTGTTACTTGTCGGTTCTTATTTTATTATTCCAAAAATTTGGCTTGCTGGTAGAAACTAGCCATCGAACATAATAATTCTTATGCATTATGTTCAGCCTGATGTAAAACTTGTTGTCTTTGCAGATGATACAAATATAATAATTGGGGCGAATGACTTAAAACCTCACCTGTCTTACTTTGCCTCGCTGGCCTAGTGGTAGCAAGCGCTACTGCTAAGCATGAGGTCATAGGTTCGATTCCCAGGTCGGGCAAAGTGTTTGGGTTTTTCCATCTGGAATTTTTCAGTAGCAGCCCGGAGTCTGGATTTGTGCCCGGTTGAAGGCAATAGGGTCGCCCCCTATTACATGGGACTTAAATATAACAGGTGAAATGTGGGTGTACTGTAGGTACACCTCTGCCTAACCCTTCGGGGAAACAAGGCGTGATGTTATGTTATGTGTGTGACTTAAAACAATTGACCAAACATATTAATAAAAGCCTACAAGATCTCTGCGATTGGTTTACAGCCAATAACCTTTTGCTAAACACAAGTAAAACTAACATAATTTTATTTAAGACTAGCTTTTGCCAGCGGCTTCGCCCGCGTGGAGGTCGGAAAATATCCCGCGGGTATCGTCACTGCTCAGCTCCTATGTATCTTAGCGTTATGTTATATAGCCTATAACCTGCCCAGGAGTATGGACTACAATCGTACTAAGTTTGGTTAAAATCTCTTCAGTAGTTTTTAACCCATGCGTGCACATACAGACAGACAGACAAAAAATTTACTGATTGCATTTTTGGCATCAGTATCGATCACCATTCATCCTCCAATATTAATTTTGAATGTATATAGATAACTGATCGGAACAGTAATCAAAAAGTTCGCGCTGAAAAGCACGGTTTAAAATTACACGCATACAATATTAATTCCACGGATGACCGCTCGCCACACTGGACACGTCCGCTCGCATCAAAATTCAGAATTTATATGCATCGCTCGGCGTTTTTTTTTTTTTTTGAAGGATATCTCGTAGTTAATCTGAAAAGATTCTTACTACTTAAACGGATTGTGGCCCGGCGAGTTCTAAAAAGTTACTTTTTTAGGCCTCCAGCCGGGGCTTATTATACTTAAAAACTAAAGCGAAAGCTCTAAGGGTTACCCCGAGGGGGGTACGAACCTCGGCTTAGGCAATCACTGGTAGGGGGACAGCAAGGGACTGGCTGGATCTGGGTTAAATTATTTAGGGACTAATTTAAAGCTAACGGCACAGCATCGCGGGCTGGCTCTTGCAAGGGTCGGGAGGGACTGTTAAGTCGGGGTCGCGACGACGGTTTGTGTTTGTGTGTTTTGCTCACTGTACTGGTCTCTTTTCGACTCTCCTGGAGGAGAGTAGTGGGATCGTCAGGATCGAATAGAACATCGCTCGGCGCGGAACGCGGCTCCTTATATAGGAGTCGGGGAGGCGTGGCCCGCGTGTGCCGCAAACGGTTCAAGCCAAATCCGACTTTCGGCGCTACAGGTTACGGCGCTGAATCCACTGCGGGTAATGCAACGTGTGTTCGCGGTTCTACAGAACAACGTCTATGAATAAAACTGAAAAATAAGTTTTTTTTTCTACGTATTTTTCCAGGATAAAAAGTATCCCATTTTATGCCCAGGATAATAAGGTATAATTATACCAAGTTTCATCGAAATCGAACCGTTAGTTTTCACGTGATGCCTGCATATACAGACAGACAGACAGACACACACAAAAAATTTTTTAATCACATATTTGGGTTTGGTATCGATCCAGCAACACCCCCCGCTATTTATTTTTTCAATATTTTCAATGTACAGAATTGACCCTTCTACAGATTTATTATATGTATAGACAACAACTCGCCATTCTGACAATTTAGATGTACAAATCAAAGGAGACAAGATTGAATTAGGGAACAAAGTAAAATTTTTAGGGATTGACATAGATGTGTATTTCAATTGGAAACAGGAGCTAGCTGCTATTGACTCTTTTATTTCATCAGCATGCTATGCACTCAGGAGCCTTAGAGATATGTTGGATCTAAAGCAACTAAAGACTATATATTACGCGCTGGTAGAATCTAGGTTAAGATATAGCATAATGCTTTGGGGAAACAGCTATTGTTATAACCGTCGGAAAGCCTTTATTTTACAGAAACGTGCCATAAGGACTATAGTAAGGATCTCACAAAGAGACTCTTTAGATAGACTTTAAAGAATTGGAAATTTTAACAGTACCAAGTTTATACGAGTACCTATATATTAGTAACCCTAAACTTTGCTAAGTATATTCATGAGTATGAAACACAAGAGGAACGTCAGGTTAGAGAAAGCACAAGAAGGAAGCAATTTAAACACAAAAAGGCACCAAATTTTAACATAGCTAAGCATTGTTCCAGATACCAAGCAGTGGAGTTATTAAATAGGTTACCGACTGATTTAAAATTATTAATTTATAGCTTTCACTCATTTAAAAGTAAACTTAAACCCTGCTTGTTGGAAAAATGTTTCTACTCGGTATCAAAATATATGTCAAATGATAAAAATAGTCGCCAATAAAAAATAACAGTAAACAAACTGCATAAATTATCTTTTGACTTAAACATATTATTATTACTATTTTTTGACATTGAATTTTAAATAATTTCTTCTATTAATTTGATTTGTATTTATTTGTTGACATATAGTAAATTATTTTAACTCTTGATCTAACATTTCACTTAAATTTTGTTTTTTATTAGGCTTTTAAATGTATTATTTCTGCATGTGATAATTTTATTTAATATGTAATATTCAACACAATGTTAATTGTTTAAGAATAAATAAATGAATGAATGAAGGAATTTATAATATTTCCATTTGATTACAATTAAAAACGTTATACTAAGCCAACCTTAAAAGATATATAGAAAGGTATATATATAAGTATATATGCATTCGAGGACTTTTTTTAAAGGAACAATTCCGTCCTACATGATTGTTTCGTTACTTTAAGCGTTTACGCAGCTCACGCAACGGAAGCTCTGAAAAGGAATAACTTTTCCTCGTTTCAGCAAAAAAATTTCCTTGATACTCTGCTCCTATTGGTTATAGCGTGATGTTAGTACAGATCTTTATACAAATTATATTAACTATATCACATGCGAGGACCGAAAATTATATTTATATATGTTTCCGGTATCGAGTGGTAACTCGTCCTCGAGTAGGAGTCGCGCGGCCCCGTGCAGCCGGCAGCGCGGCGACATTGACACCGCTGCCACAGATCACACGCCGCACTCCGACATCACTGCCTACTGCGCCCGTCCCGCGCGACCACACACCAGCACCTCTCGGCGCGGTGGCCTTGCTCGGGGAATGGGACTCCACTGCTCCCAAGTCTCTCAGTCACCATATAACCTTGGGGTCCTGAATGTGTGTGTGCCTTCACGACGAGCACGGGAGTGCAGTAGCGGAGCGGATGCGCGCGCAGGCGAGCGCGGCGCATGCGCGGAGCTATCGAGCGGCGGCGGCGACAGCGCTGCGGCTCAGTCCGCCGCCGCCGCGCCATGGAGCCGCCGCAGGGAGCTCCACCGGCCGCCGCCGCGGCCCCGGGCGCGCGCCCGCTCGTCAACCCCGACGAGTACGGCGAGGTCGACACCTCCAGGTGCGCACAGCCCCACGTCAGCCCGCGCCCTGAGCTCGCTCGGGCTCTGGGATATCACTTCGAACCGTCGAACCGATTCAGGAATTTTTACATAACACGACGTTTTCCTCCTTGTTTTCTAGTTAAACTTGTTTTCCGTAAATGACGCTACCATTTTTAATACCTATTTAAAAGAAATATTGTTAGATTAGTTTAATCAGTTTGTAAAATAAACATGCAATTTATTAACTAGAAGCACAATTAGTTGTGGCCAGCATCAGACCCAGCCGTGGGCCACACGACGTGACGCGCTCTCGGCACAAGAGGACGACGTTCCGTGCCGGGAGCCCGGGGCGGGGCCGTGCCCGCTGCTTCGCAGTACACTTTCTTCTGTTTTCTCATCTCTTACGTGACATTATCAATCGATAGCGTAGTCTCTACGAGTGCGATACATTTGACCGGTTGTAGTTAGAAACGTAGAATTGTTAATGATAACAAAAAGAACATAATTATGGACTAACCACAAAGTCAAGTTACACCGAACACCGCTACATCTCCAGCTACTCTAAAGCTGGGTCGCCTGATGTTGATCAGTCAAAATTTACTTTTATGAGTTCAACGTTGATCAATCAGGCATCAAAGCAGTACTTTCTAGTCCAGTTCTAGTTTACTTACTACCAGTAACTATTTCTAGTGTAGTTTACCACTTCAGGAGTCGAGCGTAGCCTAGGACGTCCCCAGCTTGGTGTTGGTGACCGGCGATTGTACAGAGCTGGCTGGGACAGACTGGTAGCGGTAGTCGGAGGACCGGGTGTCGTAGCGCTACTTGCAAGGCTTATGTCCAACAGTGGACTGCCATAGGCTGAGGTGAATACCTCCTACCTCCTGTCACCTGTTATCTATCAGTTATACCAGGTGTCTCTTGACATTACATAGGCTGAGGTGAATACCTCCTACCTCCTGTCACCTGTTATCTATCAGTTATACCAGTTGTCTCTTGACCTTACATAGGCTGAGGTGAATACCTCCTACCTCCTGTCACCTGTTATCTATCAGTTATACCAGGTGTCTCTTGACATTACGATAGGCTGAGGTGAATACCTCCTACCTCCTGTCACCTGTTATCTATCAGTTATACCAGGTGTCTCTTGACATTACATAGGCTGAGGTGAATACCTCCTACCTCCTGTCACCTGTTATCTATCAGTTATACCAGGTGTCTCTTGACATTACGATAGGCTGAGGTGAATACCTCCTACCTCCTGTCACCTGTTATCTATCAGTTATACCAGGTGTCTCTTGACATTACATAGGCTGAGGTGAATACCTCCTACCTCCTGTCACCTGTTATCTATCAGTTATACCAGATGTCTCTTGACATTACATAGGCTGAGGTGAATACCTCCTACCTCTTGTCACCTGTTATCTATCAGTTATACCAGGTGTCTCTTGACATTACATAGGCTGAGGTGAATACCTCCTACCTCCTGACACCTGTTATCATCAGTTATACCAGGTGTCTCTTGACATTACAATAGGCACTTAGTGTGCTGCGTCAGCATCTACGGATGCACGTCGGTTTATTTATATTTCCTTAATTTACTTGATGCAAGTGTGGGTACAAAGGCGGACTAAGTGCTATAAGGATATGATATATGATTTTTCGTGTTCTGTTTTTATTTGTGTACTATTATTTATGTGACGGATATCAAACTCTAAGTATCTAATAGCCGAATTTAATGAAGAACGGGTAAAACGGTATAACGAGAGTTCATGTTCACACACACCTAATAGACAGTTATCCATAAATCGATTAGCTATACTGAGTATGTGCAATGTAGGACTAGACTAGACTAAACCGCGATAACGTTAATATATTAACGATTATTTCACGAGTTTAGAACAAGCTTCCACTCTCGTTGGTAAAATAACATTTCTTTCACTTTAGCTAAATATTAGAGTGGGGCAGACGGTAATAACATCACTGTGTTACTCGCAGCTAATATTGAATGTTTCATTTAACTAGCAACACTTTGTGTACTTATATGTGTCTGGCGCAGGTACCCGGCGCCGAAGGACGCGACCAACAAGGTGCGCGGGCGCTCCGACCTGCTGGAGCTGATGTGCGGCGCCGGCGCCGTGGACCCCGAGTTGCTCACGGTCAAGACCTTCTACTTCTTCTTCTACTCGGCGTTCGGCTCGCTGTTCCCGCTCATGGGCGTGTACTTCAAGCAGATGGGCATGAACGCGGGCCAATGCGGCCTGCTCATCGGCACGCGGCCCTTCGTGGAGTTCCTGTCGGCGCCCTTCTGGGGTGGGCTGGCCGACCGCTGGCAGAAGGGGCGCACGCTGCTGCTGGCGTCGCTGGGCGCCTGGATCGTGTTCACGCTACCGCTGAGCTGGGTGCAGCCCGGCGCCGTGTCGTGCGTGCACCCGCTCAACTCCAGCGCCTACAACCTGACGGAGCCGCGCTACGACGAGGACTGGCCCAGCAGCACCACGCGCGCCTTCCGCGGGCCGCCGGGCGCCGGCCGCGAGGGCTCGCCGCTGCCCGTCAGCGACGCGCTCAACTACGACCCTAAGGCGAACGGGGACTGGGTGACCCCACTGCACTCCTTCATCGTGTACCGCACGCCCGACATCCAGAAGACGTTCTTCCTGCTGTTGCTGCTGGTGGTGATCGGCGAGTTCTTCAGCGCGCCCGCCATCACGCTCGCCGACTCCGCCGTCATCACTCTGCTGGGCGAAGACGCAGACAGGTGAGCCCCGCTGCGCAGCACTCCCGCGTCGTGTGCCGTTGTGCTCAGTGCTACAGCCAGTCGTTGCGCAGGTACGGGCACCAGCGCATGTTCGGCTCGCTGGGCTGGGGGCTGGCCATGTTCTTCGTGGGCATCGCGCTGGACCACAGCACGGCGTTCAGCTCGCACCCGTGTGGCGGCCCGCAGCGCTTCGAGAAGAACTACACCATCTGCTTCGCCACCTTCTCCGTGCTGATGGGCGCTGCGCTCATCACCGCCACTCAGGTATGTTGTGTTGTGACGTTACATTTATGAGTTTCATTTAAAAGGATATTTGCAGCAGCATCCTGATTTGTTTCTTTGTCATTAAATTATTTTATTTTAATTATTTGAGTTAAAAAAAATGGAGTTAGCTATCAAGCAACTCGGTCTGTTTGCGTCTTTAATATGGCATACTATGGTCCGTATTACAGAAGTTTCCTCATGTCCAGTTTGATCTTCAATCACAGAACCAGTACTTGAGATTCGTTCTTACTTTAAAAGTTAATAAATCTGTACTCAGCTGAAGCGAGACTCAAATCGAATCTCAAGCAGAGATATGTAGTGTCTATGTATCAGCCTGTTATCGTTTACAATTTATTTTATTTAACATTGTTCTGATCTTATGGAACTTCGTTCTCAATAAGCACTTTTCTATTTTACACACACTAGATAAGGTCCGCATTACACAAGGAATCTCGAGCATTGATCCCTGTATGCTCGAATTTATTAATTTAAACTGAAGTTATTTTGTAAAGAAAATAGACAGACCTGCAATATTGAATTGAATTTAAGATCTATGTAGAGTGGTACAAGGATCTATTGGCGTGGGAGTGACATGGACAGGGGGCGCGGGGCGTTGACAAGAACACAACTTTTGTCCACAAATGTGTTATTTTTTAAGAAATTTTGGTTATAGTTTCGTTAGTGAGTACGCGCCCGCGCCATCAGGACCTTGTAGCATTGTATCTATTGGGAAAGATGCAATGAAAAATTTCATTATGTTAAAATACGTTAAGTTAAATTCGTGAATGAATATTACGCAGCGTGTAATCGAATACACCCAACTCCACAGAGTACGTTGTTCAGAATCAACTACTTAGGTACCCTACTCAACGTAGAGGTTAAATTTTTCAATGTTTTACTCAAATTAATAATTATGTACCGCCTTAGAGTTTGCCATAGAGCGATAAAACACAGAATTGGTGGTGAATAAAGTCAGGACTAAATTTGAAACATCACGCTGCTCTCCAAAACGGGTATAATAATAGACTTAGGCAAGAAGACTGCCTAGCTCAAATAGAATTGGGCGGGACAAATTCGCCGCATGAACTATACACGCCTGTGGAGTAATGAGTGAGTGTCGGTCGAACAGATCCGGTTCAAGTACGAGTTCGTGAGCGTGGAGGCGGCGCCGGCCGCGCCCGCCGAGCCCACGCACGAGGAGAAGCTGCAGCAGCAGCTGGCGGAGCAGCTGCAGCTGCCCGGCCTCGACACCAGCGCGCCGCTGCCGCGCCAGCCCGTGCTCGAGCAGGCCAAGGTACCCTCTCACAGCAGGAGGACGAGCAGCTCATAATTATCCATCTACATGATTAATGGCCGCCATCAAGCCGACAGTCCACTAGATATTTGCAATAATAGAGGCATCGCATGCAGTTGCTGTGCTGTCCTAGCCAAGAAGCAAACATTGTATTGTAATTTTTATTCATATTTGTCTACTTTTGAACGATTTATCTTAAATCAACTCCTGTGCACTCTTGAGACACTGGAGCTTGGTCCTCAATAAAACGAAGATAATTTTGATGCTGAACGTTGATGTTTTATGAAACGCTTGATACGGACACACAGGTACAGTATCGCGGTAGTACCTACTGCCCCGGACGGGCATCTTCACAAAGAGCTTGCTAATATGTACTTCACTACTGCTTCAAGCAGAACATCGGGTTGGCGTATTGGGTGGTTGTGTCGCATCCCCTAACGCATCCCCTAACTCTAAGCCGCGGTTTGCAGGTGTTCGCGCAGACGACGCGCGAGATGCCGGAGTGGGTGACGGTGCTGCGCCAGTTCCAGAACGTGAAGGCGGCCTCGTTCCTGTTCGTCGCCTGGTTCATGGGCTTCGGCATCGGCCTCATCTTCACCTTCCTCTTCTGGCACCTACAGGTACTTACCACCGCCTCAAGCTTACACGTACAGTGTTATCATTATCACAAATAATTCATAATTTTATACACTCCTAGGATATTGGTGGCTCTCCAACGCTATTCGGTGTGGCGTCTGTCATCAATCACATCTCAGAAATATTCGCCTACTTCTTCAGCTTCAAGCTGATCACGCAGATGGGACATGTAAAGGTACGAAACGACCTTAGCTTGTTTTAAAATGGCCCTTACTGGTGAATTGATCACAGTTCCGCTAAGCTATGCCTAGTAAAAGACCTTGCTATGATCGTATGACAGTGGAAGGTGTGTGCGACAGGTGCTGTGCCTGGGGCTGGCGGGCAACGTGCTGCGCTTCCTGTACATCGCGTGGCTGAGCGACCCCTGGTGGGTGCTTCCCTTCGAGTTCGTGCAGGGCGTGACGCACGCCGCCGTGTGGGCCGCGTGCTGCTCGTACATCGCGCACGGCGCCCCGCCGCGCCTGCGCTCGTCGGCGCAGGGCGTGCTGCAGGGCCTGCACCACGGGCTGGGCCGCGGCTGCGGCGCCGTGCTGGGCGGCATCGCCGTCGCCAAGTGGGGCACGACGCGCACGTTCGCGGGCTATGGGCTGCTGTGCACCGTGGTGCTGGCCGCCTTTGCGTTCATCAACTTCCGTGGCGAGCCGGACGCGTCAGCCGGCGGCGTCGTGGACGACGAGGCGCGCGCCGTGGCCGAGGCGGGCGTGCTGGCGCCGCACGGCGTGCCCTCCAACCCGCTGCCGCGCGCGCTGTCGTCCACGCGCCTCGCCGACCTGGCGCACCACGACTCGTACGGCGCCACGCAGGTGTGTCTCGTGCCGCCTGCTACTGCTAGGCGCACCTCGTCGCGCGCCTCACTCACTCACCGCTTGTGTTCCGCAGAGCTACAGCGGCGCGGAGTCCCTGAGCGTGCCGGGGCAGGCGCCGGCGCCGCGGCCCTCCAACCCGTTCCTGGCAGAGACGGCACCCGCCGCGCCCAGCTACAGATAAGCGACATCGGACACAACGACACGACCTACTCTCCGGCTCACGGGCTCTCCACTGTCCTATGTACAAAATATTTCAAGAGTAGACGACAAATTCCAGTATTTGTAATGCAGTAATATTCATAAACTATCCGTAAATATTCGGGAAACTTCGTCGAGTTTACGACTTCGCAGTACTTACCTAATGGAGTTAAATAACATATATTTTATGATATGTGACTGTATATGCATGTAAGTATGTATGGAGGTATGATTAACATATTAGTAGATCTATGTCGAGTGCGAGAGCGTCTACGAAACATGAACGACGGTATAGTGATACTACGGTATGGTGGACGGTATGGTAATCGTTGCTTTTGTTCCTTCATCAATGTTAGGTTCTCGATAAATGCCTAAACATGTATATTATGGCTGGTGACCTAGACATCGCATAGCGCTACTCTTAATACTGCTTGTCGAGTCTGCGGCATGGTCGCGCGGCGTGGTCGCACGTGGCGGTCGCACAGGGCAGTCGCACGTAGCGGTCGCACGGCGCAGTCGCACGTCATGGTCCCACGGCGCCGGCGCGCGGTTTGCGGCGAGTGGTCGCGCGTCGTTCAGAGCTGTACTAATTTTATCGGCAATGTTGACTGTTGCTATAAACTGGATAAGTCAGGAGTGTTTAAAATTATAGGTATTTCGTTCACATATGTGTAACTATATGTTGGACGTGGATCGCGATGTCATATCATGGTGTGATGTAGTGGAAGCAAGAGGTAGAGCGGGCCGGACGCGCCCTCACTTCTAATGTATTATTTTGTTGATAATGTTATAGATAGATATTCTTATTATAATAGCTATATGTATACATAACGTTTGTTGTAAAGATGTATCGTGGGGATCGACCCGCGCCTGCACCAGTTATATATTTTTGCACAGTCTCTAGCGGGAGCTCCCGCGTCACGGTGGCGGCACGCGAGTGCGCGCGGTGCGAGTATACAAGTGCGCGAGTGCACGCGGCGAGTCGCTCACGCAGGAGATACAAACGCGCGAGTGCACGCGGCGCGCGGCGAGTCGCTCACGCGAGAGATACAAACGCGCGAGTGAGCGCTGTGCCTCAGGGTATGCGTGTGACTGTTAAACTCGCGCGAGTACGCGCCACCGCTGACACGGTGCCGACACTTTCAATTTCATGTGTATAATGAATAAATAAATGTTGAACTATTCATTAAATGTGTATTCTATTTTATTGGTGTTTTTAAACATTCCCATTAATATGAAATTACCCAGCTCTGTTACTCAGTAATAGTTCTGATAGGTTTTGATTTGGACTCACTGGTTACAAAGTTTTTGTATTTTTATCTCATGAAGCGATGCGCGGTTGACTTGTGGTTACCAAGTGTACAAACACGCTGTGAATGTGTGTGTATAAGCGTAGGAGCCATAGACGAAAAAACACGAGTACCGTAATAGAGTAAGAGCCCGTGAACCCCAGACCTACGTTATTTTATAAAAGCTGAAAGTTTGTCAGTGGATGCTCCCATCACTGGTAAGAACGATGGACCATTATGGAGTTTGGGATATAGTGGCTTTGGCAGGTAAACGCTACTAAAGGTGTGTAAAATACCGATCTAAATACATACAGCCAGGACGTTAGACGCATACCGTCTAACGGCCTGGCCACAGTCTCTGGCGGTGCGAGGCGCGGTGTGGCGGGCGACGCAGCGAGCGGCACGGTTCGCCGTGGTATGCAGTGTTTCCACAATGAGGGGGAATTCCCCTTTTAGGGGTAATCAGCGTTCAGAGGGGAAGAAAAAGGGGAAATACTATAAAAGGGGAAATTGTAGGAAATCATATATTAGGTCTTTACCTATGAAATTGCCGTTCTGCAGTACTGGCCATTTCAAATCAAAATAATTTTTGTTTGTCTAAGAATTCTAATTTCAAATTAATTTTATTTTAAAAACATGGAATTCTTTTTCCAAAAGTAGTCATTTGTTTATTGATTAGTGTTACATTTTCAACGCATTTCAATCTTTTTCGTCATCATGGATACGTTAAAAATTCGAGTAATTATGGAATATGAGTACCGTCGTGGCAGCAACGCGGCACAAGCGGCACGCAACATCAACGACGTTTACGGAGCTAACACTACAAACCAACGCACCACCTTTTATTGGTTTGCTCGCTTCCGTTCTGGAAATTTCGACCTGAAACTGGGTGCAATTGCACTTATTAGTTACTCTGTTTTTAGTAATAGCATATTAATATTTATTTATATTTCTTTAATTTAACTACTTATATTTATGTCAGACAATGAGTCTTATTTTTCTGCCAATCAATCTACTGCCTCTTCTAGCGATGAAAGTTTTTGTTCTTTCAGCTACACCCTTGGTGACTTTATGCAACAAAATTTCAATGATCAGTCTAATCGGTTGGTGAATGTGTGTCATATTAATGCTCAAAGTTTGCCTAGCCACTACAGCGAGCTGTATGACACATTTAATAACAGCAACGTTCACGCCATCTTGATCTCTGAAACTTGGCTCAAACCACATCTCCCTTCCACCACTTACCCTCTTACTGGTTTCGTTCTTATACGGAATTATCGAATTGGTAAAGGAGGGGGTGGTATGGCCATATACCTTCGTAATGACTTTCCCTTTAAAATACTTGCTTCTTCCTCTTCAAATTATTCTGCTTCTGCGGAGTTTATTTTCCTTGAAGTCTGTGTCTAAGGAGCCAAAACCATTATTGGTGTCGTCTACTGTCCTCCCACTGTCGATTACTTCACTGAATTCGAATCAGTACTTGAATCTTTGGGTTCGGAGTACACACATCATATCATCATGGGTGATTTCAACACAAATATCCTTGCCCAAAACTCCCCTCGGTCCCGTAAGCTCCTCCACCTGATCGAGTCAGCTAGTCTGCACGTGTTGCCACTCAAACCTACTCACCATAACACTGTTGGTGATGACGCCTGGCTCGACCTGATCCTTACATCGAATCCTTCCCTTGTTTCCTCCCAAGGTCAACATGACGCTCCTGGCTTTTCTCATCACGACATGATTTTTCTTTCTTATATCCTGAAACCTCCTAAACCTAAGCCCAAAGTTTTGTACAGGCGTTGTTTTGCACGGATGAATGTCGGCAAGTTAAATGAGGATGCATCTGTGGTCAATTGGGAGCCTATGACGGAAGCCACTTCAGTTGACGACAAGGTTGCCATCTTCAACGATGTTGTAGTCAACCTTTATAACATACATGCTCCCGTCAAAAAGGTTAAATTAAAATGTCCACCTGCACCATGGATGTCTAAAGGTATCCAAATGGCAATGCGACGACGGAACCGCGCGTTCCATAAATTTAAAAGACCCCGTACTGACGAGAACTGGACATTGTACAAGGCTGCAAGGAATAGATGCAATCAGATGATACGCAATGCTAAACGCCGCCGCCGGATTTTATCTATACCCAATATTTTCATTAATTGTTGAAACAAATTGCTTTCAAATTGCCTACCCTGGTCACTAGTAAGTTTTACAGGGCAACCAAATCGAGAGATCCATCCTTCATATAGGGCCTTAGCTACTGTTTCTGCTGATATATCCTTTAGCGGTATGGCTTCCGACCACCTAGTGAAACGATCAATAATCTTAAGGCAATATCTATACCCTTCCGCTGAAATTACAAGTGGACCTATTAAATCTATATGAATATGTTCGAATCTATCGCTATGAGAAAAATGTCCTAAATCCGAAAGTGTGTGTCTTTGAACCTTGGCTCTCTGGCATCCAATACAAGCTCTAGCCGATATGCTTATATCCTTATTCATGCCAGGCCAAGAATATTTTTGTGTGATTATTTTCTTTGTAGCTCGAATACCGGAATGACTCAGAATGTGTATTTTTTCAAAAACCTTTCATCTGAAACTTTCTGGTAAATAGGGTCTAACTGAGTCTTTTGATATTTCACAATAAAGAGGTTTATTTATTATTGGACTGTTAAGTTTCTTAATAACAACTTTGCTACTCTTATTACTATCCCACGCCATTCGTGTAATGTAATCGTCGGTTTCCTGTGCTACCGCTAATTCTGCGAAATCGATGGCTGTCGGGCAATAGCGGTTAGGAGGAACGGAACGTACTCGCCACGGTAAACATCGACTCCGTAACAAAATATTATAAAAAATTGCCAAAATTGTATATTTTATCAATTTAATTTAGAATCTCATCAAGTATTATGTAACTCACGACATAAAATGTTAGTGATACGAAAAGTTCAAGTTTACGTGAAGAAATAAACAAAACATTTAGTGAAATCATATCAACCAAACCAGTGAAGTTTTCGGAAATATAATTGTACCAAAAAACATCGATAAACTAGTGAAAAAGATCACATTAAATAACCGCAGGATTTGGTGAAACCAAGTGAGTGAATTTTTGAATATTGTACAAAAGCAAACCGTTAAAATACACATGACTACGTTTGCTTTGTTCCTAAAACTGACCTTTGGACTGTGCAAATCGGCTAACATAGTTATTAAACGCTCAGCATTCCAAGCAATCATCTATTTCATTGCATATCGTAAATGAATACTGGTTTCGCGGTTACGGACACCGCTTCCTGCGTCAAGAGGCACGAGTTCTAAACCGCGAATAAAAAAAAAAACTTTTTTTGGATTTTTGTTTTTTTTTTTACTTTTTATTCTCGAATTTATTTATTGCTGTTACCTCTTTTTTTTTTAAACACAAATTTTGTGGGACAGTTTACGAAAATAATATTGTTTGCAATAAAATTGCCCACGGCCAAAAATTGAGAACCTACTGTTTTTTGGATCCTGCTCAGTAATTTAATTTACGATGGAGCAAGAAAATAATGTAACGTTACGACGACATCAATCTGCGATGAAGTCGAGATCTACGGAGTCACTCAATCGTAGTTTTAATACAAGTTTAATGTCATGTGATGAAGTATTAGGCAGAAGCCTGGACCTCTCAACAAATATGTCTTCTACATTTATGTCAGAGCTAAAAAATGAGATAAAAGAATTAAAAGTCCGTTTAGAAAGCACACAGCATGAGATGGAGAATATTATTTTAGAGAACATAGACCTTAAAAAACAAATAACTACCGTGAATCAGGAATTGAATGTTCTAAGACAATTGTGTAGAAGTCCATCTACTTTTAGAAATAACATGTCTTCAAGCACGAAAAAGAGTGTGAGACGTAGACTCACAAACAGTTTTCATGTATCACCTCGAAAACTTAACGAGAAAAATACGAACCTATCAACAAAACCTGAAAAAGAAATAATTTTACAACCGAAAGTTACCGTAAGCACCGATCAACCCGCAAGAAATATAGAAATCCAACATTTAGACACTTCAAATTGTTCCTTAGAACATGAAGTGCAGATACACATTGATTCCCGAATGAGCGCAGAACATCCCGTGGCAAGCAAAAATCCTCAGAAGAATCATGTTACAGATGGCAATATGTGCAACACTAAGACGTACAGCAAAGCATTAAGACCTGAATGCAGGAACTTGAGATATAAATGTGAAAAGAGGGCATTTATTATGGGAGGTAGACAATGTAGTGGTCTAGCTACACGACTTTACAAATCTCGATTCTACAACCCTTATAATCATTATCGTTTCCTATCAATTGTCAAGCCCAACGCTTCTACAGAAGAAATCTTAACTTGTGTGAAACTATTTGACATTAATCCCGACGACAAACTAATTATATCTGTAGGACAAAATGATTATAATTGCCTAAAAATGGTGACAGAGCTGTGCTTGTTCTTAAAATCGATTAATTGTCCTGTAATTATTTTAGGCGTAAATAAAAACATCTGTTATAAAGAAACCAAAATGAATGAAATGCTACATCTTATCTCTAGACAGATAAAAGAATGTTCATTTATTGCAAAATATGATAAGACTTCGTCGCTATGCTATAAAATAAACTCGGTGTTAGATCAGTTAGACTATGACAAAACCTTTCTATCACATGGTTCTAAGATTGGGAAAATAAATGCGATTTGTACAAAAAACCAGAGTACACAAACAAATGACTCATTTCTTAAACAATATTCGAATCAGGCTTCTCACGTTAATGTCACCATAGGTAATGGGGAACACAAAACATTTTTTCGTGCCTAAAACAGCTCATGAAAACCATGTAGTTTTTCATCAGAATATTGCTGGTGCTATAAATAAATCCGATGATATTGAAATGGCACTAAATTTACTTCGAGAGAAACAATGCATCGTTGACTTTCTATGCCTAACTGAAACTTTTATTAAATCGGGAGATGAAGAAAACATGATACTAAATTCTTATAAATTAGCGAGTTTCTTCTCCAGGAAAGATCAGAGACGTGGCGGTGTTTGCATACTTATAAAGCAAGACGTTGAATGCGAAAACATAAAATGGTTAGATAATATTGCTCTTGAAAAACATTTTGAAATATGCGGTATACGACTACAAAAATATAGCATAAATTTGTTTTGTGTATATAGGACGCCTAATTCAGACGTCAATATATTTTTTAAGAAACTACAAATAGTACTAAATAGGATAGATGACAAAAATAATAGATATAATAATATAATATGCGGTGACTTTAATATTGACATTAAAATTGACACTAAAAATAAAAATGAATTTATCAATATTCTGTACAATCATAATTTGACACTCCATATAAATGAACCAACTCGACATAAAACTTGTATTGACAATATAATTAGTGATATAAAAGATGCGAAGGGGGAGGTACACGAATTAGGACTATCTGATCACAACACGGGGCAAACTTTATCAATAAAAACAAAAGGAAAAAATCTTGTCAAACAACATTGGTTTGTATATAAAAGAGATCTATGTAGAGATAATCTGATCAAGTTCAATTACTACCTAAGTAATATGTCTTTTTCAGAGGTCCTTGCTGAAACAGACGTAAATAAAGCATTTTCTTTGTTCTATGATGAAATGTGTCTCTTTTTTAATCTATGTTTCCCACTAATAAAAGTAAAAATGAACCAAAACTCAACAAACCCGAAATGGATTACAAAGGGTTTAAAAAAATCTTTCGTAACCAAGCGAAAATTGCAAAACGAATACTATAAAAACAAATGTAAACAAAACAAGTTAAAATACACTACATACAGTAAAATATTAAGAAAATGTGTTGCTAATATTCAAAGCAGTAAAAACAAACACACTATAGAAAAATCTAAAAACAAGTGTAAAGCCACATGGAAAATAGTAAATGAACGACTAAAACAAAACAATGTTACCAATGAAATCAGGGAAATTTCGGATGGAAAATGCATGTTGGACAGAGGCAATGATATTGCAACATATTTCAACAACTTTTTCATAAACATCGCGAAACCAAAATCCATCGAACACCCAAAAAACAAACCAATAATGGGAAAAAGGTTAGCAAACTCCATTTATCTTGAACCAGTTGATGTTGTTGATGTTTATAAAATAACAATGGAGTTGCGAAATACGAATTCAGCAGGCTATGATGGTATTACAACTAGAATATTAAAAGATAATATATCTGCTATACTAAAACCATTGACCTATTTAATAAATCTGTCCTTAGAAAACGGAACTTTTCCTAATGCTCTCAAATTCTCCGTCGTAAAACCACTATATAAAAAGGGGTCGAAAAGAGAAGTTGGAAACTACAGACCAATTACTTTGGTACCGATTCTTTCCAAGATATTTGAGAAAGTAATGTGCGTTAGGATTATGAATTTTTTTGAAAAAAATGAAGTAATAAGTGAAAAGCAAAACGGTTTTATTAAAAATAAATCCACCACATTGGCATGTTTTAAATTAATAAAAGAAATTCTGTGTTCAGTAGACAAAAGACAAATTCCTATAGCTGTATTTCTAGATATGACCAAAGCTTTTGATATGGTATGCCATGACAAATTATTAAATAAACTAGAACAGTACGGTATAAGAGGCCCAGCCTACAATTGGTTTGAAAGCTATTTAAAGGGTCGAAAACAATGCACAGAGATTGTAAAAATGCATCCTGAGACCAACACTCAGGTAACCTATAGGTCGCCATATCTAACGAATCACTATGGCGTACCACAAGGGACTGTGCTAGCTCCGATATTATTTCTAATATATATAAACGAATTGCCGGAATCAACGGATCAGTACATTATATTATTCGCAGATGATACCACCGTTCTAACTAAAGAAACAACTATTGATCAGGCGATAAACGTCACCAACAAAGCTCTAAAGGGTATACATAATTGGTTAACTGACAACAACTTAGAAATAAATACCGATAAAACTAAATTCATGAGATACCTGACTTATAATAATACAAGAAATAAAAAAGACACAATAGAATTGCCAATTAAATATAATAATAAAACAATTGAAGAAGTTAATGAAATAAAATTTCTAGGAATAAACATTGACAGTTATTGTAACTGGAAATCTCATGTAGACCTTGTTTGCAAAAAAATTCACAAATTCGTTTACGCACTTCGTAGAATAAAAAAAATAACCAATAAAGAAACTGCATTAATGGTATACCATAGTCATGTATGTTCAGTATTGAGGTATGGGATAATTTTATGGGGTAATTCTACAGATGCCCAGAGAGCTTTCATAGCCCAAAAAAAATGCATAAGGTCAATCTATAGTCTCAAGTGGACTGATTCGTGCCGACCAATATTCATTGATAAACGTTTACTCACCATTCCATCCCTATACGTATTTGAAATGTGTAAATTCGTTAGAAACCACCTATCACTTTTTGAGCAGGATGATAAGGCCCAATTTAAAAGGAAAATAGTACAAAAACCCCTGGTAGTACCTCGAAGCAGATTACAGTTATGTAACAGAAACTGCTACAACATGGCGGTGAAAATCTATAATAAACTACCTGAGAAAATGAGAAAACTGAATGACTTAGAATTTAACAGAACTTTAAACAATTGGCTTTGTGACAGATGTTTTTATTCTATAGATGATTATTTAAATTTTAAACAGACATAATGTATAAGCTGCATACAACTATCTATTTACGAACACTTTTTTAAATTATAATTATTGTCATTATTTATAAATATAATTATTACATTGACCATAGATATCCAGAGATATGCCTTCATTGCGGAATAGTAAGGAGTTCTAGTGTCGCCACTTATCTCCCACCCAAAAAATTACAACATTAACAAATAGTGTACTGACGACACACATTTAAAATTTGAACACGCACACAAAGAAGAAAGCAGCTACACTAAATCAATTTCTAATAGCACACATACATAGAATGGGCGGGGCATTCACTTGTAAATACTTCCTATTTGCGAACATCCAATGCACACGCATGCAATTAGGGAGTCGAAAGCGATGGTCGATTATTTTTATCGATATTTAATTTTAGGACATTCTTGTATTATAATAACTTCGTTTAATATCCTTTAAATATTTTTTTTACCTTTTCGAAAATATAGTTAACTTTACTAAAATAAAAAGGGCATATTTAAAAAAAATTGTAGGATCGGTTAAAAGGGAGTGCTTTCTGTTACTTATCATGCTGTATAAATAAATAAAATAAATAATATATTACTTAACCTTAAAAAAAAACACAAAATGCCTACCTACATTCAGGTTTGGTTTAATTCAGTTAGGCTAATGTTATACTCATATTCAAACTCGATCGCGTTAAGACATATTTCTAATGGAATTAAAATAGCGCCATCTAGCAAACTATTTTAAATGCTGACAGGATCGAATTCGGACGATTGTGGTCTTCACGGTGTTTCCACTTCCAGCGGAGAAAAGCGCAATATACAAATGCAAAGCCGCGAAACCACTCTCAGTTTGCGCACTCGCTGTTTACGTCGTTCGTGAGTGTGGAGCGGGTATAATAAAGAGTAGGCTTGAGTCCTAGCAGTGGGAACTGTTATAATAAAAATAAGGAAATACAAAATAAAAATCCAATAAAATTATTTATTGTCCAGTAAAATGTAAATATGGAGAATCATTAATTTGAATTTATAGATTTGACTAAATAGCGACGGACCGCGAATTCTCTAATTTAAACTTCGAATCTTGGCTGCTCGGCTTTATGATTGACTAAGATGGGCGTGTGATTTAGTGATCAATAAAATAATATTACGCAAAATATATTTTTATTTTCAACAATATTTAACCATCGCAATCTTCAATACTAATCTTACTCGCTCAATAATATTGCGTAATATTATTAATCGTCTATGGCCCACCTTACGAAACCGCCAAATAGACAGATGAAAAAAAAACCGGCCAAGTGCGAGTTGGACTCGCGCACTGAGGGTTCCGTACAAACCTGTACAAAACATTTATTTTTAAACCGAGAATACCTATTCTCGGTTTAAAAATAAATGTTTTTTTTTTTTTTTAATTTTATATTTCAGTTGATTGAATGTAAGGTAAATTGCGGTTTACGATTTGTGACGTTTTAAAAAAAAACTACTCTCTCGATCTCGTTCAAACCAATTTTCGGTGGTAGTTTACATGGTAATGTACATCATATATTTTTTTTAGTTTTATCGTTCTCTTATTTTAGAAGTTACGGGGGGACACACATTTTACCACTTTGGAAGTATCTCTCGCGCAAACTATTCAGTTTAGAAAAAAATGGTAATAGAAACCTCATTACGATTTTTGAAGACCTATTCATAGATACCCCACACGTATGGGTTTGATGAAAAAAAAAACATTTTTGAGTTTCAGTTCTATGTATGGGGAACCCCAAAATTTATTGTTTGTTTTCTATTTTAGTGTGAAAATCTTAATGCGGTTCACAGAATACGTCTACTTACCAAGTTTCAACAGCATAGCTCTTATAGTTTCGGAAAAAAGTGGCTGTGACATACGGACGGACGGACAGACAGACAGACAGACAGACAGACATGACGAATCTATAAGGGTTCCGTTTTTTGCCATTTGGCAACAGAACCCTAAAAACAATATTTTTGCATATCGAAAACAAATTATCGTATTTTTTTTTACCAAATATAAGTAGTTCGATGAAATATAATATTTATTTATCATATTACTTATCATATTGTACTTAAAAACTGTTAATTTGTGAAAATCTTTAGGTATAATATTACTTTAGTTTTTACACTTCACGAATAACTATATTGAAATTATAATGTCTTAATTTGGTTTAAACAACATTTAATTAATAAGTAATTTAACTATTTTACTATACAAGTAATACGAGGATATCCATTGAGTTCTGTAAAAAAATATTCAACAGCAATAATACGCATATCGATAAAATCAGCCGCACGCAAACGATTGCACCACTCTATATATAAAACGTTCGTTTCGTTCGGGAAGATTCGGGCTAGTTCGGGTTAGTTCGAGTCGCTCCGGACGTAAGTTAGTAAATCATTTAAAAATTGATTTAAAATATAAAACAGTGACTTAATTGTTTACTAACCGGTGGTAGGACACGCCATTTGTCTTCAGGTTGATAGTATTTGACCTATTTTTACAAATAATTACTGCACAACTCGGCATTTTGGTTTTTTACGCACCAATAGTGCACTGTACGCAATCGCAAAGCGACTGAATGATGCGTACAGCCGGCACTCGAACATAAGACCAATTTTATCATATCGAGGCGGCACGTGCCACGCCCCCAAGGCATATCCCTCGATATCCGTGACATTGACGCACTGTCTTAGCTGCGAGAAATAATCTAATAAAATAATTTAATATATTCTATAATTTAATGTGCCTAGGTCATACTAACGAAAAAAAAACCTGTAAATTTAATTGTGATTTTAATATGTATGACTAATGAATGACTTATGACTTGTATTTTCATAATAGTATTATGCATGTACGACAAATATTTGCACGACTGATAAGTCGAGTATAGTGAAACTAAAATTATTTTACCACGCTATTATGTACCTATATTCTGGCAAATAAATTAATTTCATTTCATTTCATTTCATTTCAATACATTTCTGCGACACGTGATAACGAGTCAACAACAACGTTATGTTGTCCATCTATGTGTCGAATATCCGTTGTGAATTCGCTTATGAACAATAATTGTCTTGTTCTTCTAGGTATTTCTGAATTACTGTTCAACTTAGAAAAGGCATAAGTCAAAGGTTTATGATCCGTAAATACAATCAATTCTCGACCTTCAAATAATTTCCTGAAGTATTCAATTGCCATGTATATAGCTAATAGTTCACGGTCATAAGTACTATATTTCCTTTGCGTGTCAGATAGTTTTTTCGAAAAATATCCTAATGGTTCCCATTTTACCTCTGACTGTTGCTGAAGCACTGCGCCGGCGCACGTGTCAGATGCATCACACATTAATGAAATAGGAATTACGGGGATGCGACAATGTGACCGCCTTCTGTAGGCTTAGTTTACATTGTTCGAATGAGTGAGGTTTTCAAGTGTCACGTGACGGTATTAAGCCTTTAGACTCAAGAGTTCAGGCAATAGTAGATTTTCCGAAACCTGAAACAATACAACAGTTGCGTAGATTTTTAGGAATGCTGAATTTTTATCGATCCCATAAACCATCGATGATAATTCGTCCCACTGTACTATTGACTTATCGTTTTTCTTGGAATGATGAATAAACTTATTAAGTTCCATTTGCGTCTCTACTGCCTTTGGTTTATGGGATCGATAAAAATTCAGCATTCCTAAAAATCTACGCAACTGCTGTATTGTTTCAGGTTTCGGAAAATCTACTATTGCCTGAACTCTTGAGTCTAAAGGCTTAATACCGTCACGTGACACTTGAAAACCTAAGAAATCAACTACTTCCTGTCCAAATTCGCATTTGGCAATGTTGATAGTGATACCAAATTGTTTAAGAGCCATTTTACATTTTTGCGCGAATATCTAAGATTTTAGTCGCCTTATTTACCTCTCATCTCATCATTATAAATACTCTGGCATTGACGAATACATGTAAAAAATAGATCAATCTTTTGTTTTGTCACTTTTAGTAGAACATTTACAAAAACTTATTTGTTTACTTTGTAGTAATTAATCTCCCACAACTAGTTTTCGTAAAAATCAGCGCAGGGTCAATTTCAGACTCCTATTTCTATCATTAATATGTAGAAATTTGAGTAAAAAAAATACACAAAACAACAGACATATAATTTAGTTGTTACATTTAGTACAAGAATATTGATATTTAATAACATTAATTAGTAAAAAAAATAAAGTCTTATGGCAATTTTTACGATTTATTCGCAAGTTTTTCGCGATTTTTTGGTTTGAATATAGCATAACTACATTAAAAAATTCATGTCAATATAAAGTATGCTCTATAACAAATCTAATTCTCAAGTTTTATTTAAATCTGTTTATTTAATTAGACGTAATATCGTTTTTGAAATCACTCTAAATTAGAATAAATTACGATGCACAAGCGGGCAGCGTTTAGTACGGCGCAAGCGCCCAACGGGGAAGGACCTGTGTAAATTTTTCCCGCGTCTCAGTTTACGGGTACTTGTATCGTGAAGGCAAAAATATACTACGACTACAACATTTTGCTACTCCTCGCATTTTTTTTTTTTTTTTTTTTTTTTTTGAATAAGAGTTTCGTTAATTATCAAGTAAAGCATTATTATATATATATATTAGATTATAGAAAAAATTTGACTAAAATAATTTATTTTAACTAAATCTGACTATTTTTAATCGCGATTAAAAAGGTGTGGAGTAAAACTAGTGGTCATGAATTCACACCAACGGCAACGCCTCGCCTCACGTGCAAAAACAGTACTGTATTTTTTTTTCTTATGCTTATATCTCGAAAATGGCGTGTCCTATTGCAAAAATAATGAAATTTTCGACCCCCTTTATAAAACCCCACACATATAAATCTCAACACGTGGGTAATATTTTTTTTATTTTTCAAACAAAACTGAAAAATTCCATATAAAACACGTCCAGGATGCCCCCTTGTGCGCGCCTTCGTATCTCAGCAAGTTTATTGCGTAGCGCACAAGTACTAAGTTGCGAAGCCAGAGGAAAAAAAAACCGGCCAAGTGCGAGTCGGACTCGCGCACCGAGGTTTCCGTACAAACCTGTATGTATTCTCGGTTTATGCATAAGGTTTATGTTTATGAAATTAATGTTTTTTTTTTTAATTTTTATATTTGAGTTGATTGAATGAAAGGTAAATTGCGGTTTACGATTTATGACGTATTAAAAAAAAATACTTACTAGATCTCGTTCAAACCAATTTTTGGTGGAAGTTTACATGGTAATGTACATTACCATGTAAACTTCCACCAAAAATTGGTCACATCAAATATCATCATCATATATTTTTTTTAGTTTTATCATTCTCTTATTTTAGAAGTTACGGGGGGGAGGACACACATTTCACCACTTTGGAAGTGTTTCTCGCGCAAACTATTCAGTTTAGAAAAAAAATATTAGAAACCTCAATACCATTTTACCCCACACGTATGGGTTTGATGAAAATTTTTTTTTTGAGTTTCAGTTCTAAGTATGGGGAACCCAAAAATGTATTGTTTTTTTTTCTATTTTAGTGTAAAAATCTTAATGCAGTTCACAGAATACATCTTCTTACCAAGTTTCAACAGCATGCTCTTATAGTTTCGGAGAAAAGTGGCTGTGACATACGGACAGACAGACAGACAGACATGACGAATCTATAAGGGTTCCGTTTTTGCCATTTGGCAACGGAACCCTAAAAATACCACGTTGAGTCGCGATTGTCAAATTTGATTTTAGTCGTGTCAAAAAAATTTTTAAAAGAGATTATTTCTTGCAGAATAGGGTAACAATTCTCATAGCTAAAAGTAAGCAATTTTAGAGATAGTTTTGTTAGTTTAGTTCGGTGTACAACAGAATCGGCACCAATATGTAATTGTTTTAATTTTATATTTTTATTGTATACTTTACATAACATATAGTTGTATTTTTTTTTATTAGTCTAGAAATCTTTATTAGACTGGATAAATAAAATAAGTATTTTCATAAATATCTAAATACCGCATTATAATTCTAACGGATCAAGATTGTTTAGACCGGCTCGACACTCGCGTTACACTGTTTGTATTGTGCATGTGTGGATAGCTACGCACACATACATAAGATTGCCGTCTTTTACCTAAACTCGAGCGTTCAAATTTTGTAAGAGGGCTCTTAAATCTTTCGCAAACAGTTTTTAAATGTTCTCTATGTTGAAGGTCATTGTCACTAGCAATTATGACGTCATCAATATAGGTATACAAGAAGTCTAATCCTTGCAGTACCACTGTACTCATAAAACGTTGAAACGTTTGTGCTGCGTTCCTTAAACCAAAACTCATTCTAGTAAATTCAAATTGGCCAAAAGGCGTAATAATTGCTGTTTTTTCTACGTCCTCTGGATTAATCGGTATAAAATGATACGCTCTGTTTACGTCTAATCGCATAAATATGTTTTTGTTCGCCAATACATAGGTGAAATCCTGTAGTCGAGGTACAGGATAACGATCGGGTTTGGTAATTGCATTAAGTCTCCTATAATCACCACACGGTCTTATTTCTCCGTTCTTTTTTGGAACGACATGCAATGGCTTGCCCATGAGCTATTACTAGGTCTACATATTCCCATCTCCATCATACGCTTGAACTCTTTTTTGACTTTATTATACCGGTCTGGGGCTAGGGGTCTGGCCCTTGCAAAAACTGGAGGACCAGTGGTCTCAATATAATGCAAAATTGAATGCTTCGGAGGGTCATTGAACGATGTAGGTCTAGTAATCTCAGGATAAGCAGTGATAACATTATAATACGGATGTTTGCTATGTAAGGTATATATTGAAGGCTGAAAACTACTGACAATTGAAGCGATAATATTACATTCTGTTACCTGATCAATTAATCTCTTTGTGCTGAGGTCTACTAATAGCTTGTGATAACTTAAAAAATCGGCTCCCAGTATAGGCTGCTTGACGTCTGCGACCACGAAATCCCATCGGAAGCTACGACGTAATTTTATATTTAATATAAGAGTCTTCACACCATACGTCTTTTCGGTGCCGTTTGCTGCATACAACTTAAAACTGTTACTCGGTGATTGTTGATTTTTCTTGCCTACCGGTAAAACTGTAATATCTGCGCCAGTATCCACTAAAAAATGATAACTACTATTCGAGTCCGAAACACATAGGCGGTGGGCAGTAGTAACGGTGCAGATCTCCGCCGTTGGCTGCACCTGTCCTAGTTTTCCGCTTTCTTATCCCACGCGCATAGTTGTACGCACTTCCGTGCTTTATCGGCATACCGGAAGTGGTAAAAGCATAACCAGTTTGGTTACCTCTCACCGACTCGTGACTGCTCCTGGATCGGGGTGCACGATGACGACTGCGGCTGCTGCTGCGGGGTCTTTTGTTGTTGTGCCAACTCTCCAGCTTTTCGAATCTCGCGCTTAATTTGGCAATTTCAGCGAGAATCGCGTTGTCACCAGACGACGAGGCTTGCACTTGCTGAACAGCTACTGCTACCATGGTGTTAGATTTGGTTGCCTCGTGAACATCGTCAGCGACCGCCGCTAACTTTTCCAGGTCTTTATTCTCCGTGACCACCAGCAATGCTCGAACCGTTGTTGGTAATAAGTTTTGCCAAAGAACCCTAAGTGTATTATCATCAGGAACCTTGTCTCGTGCCAATTCCTTCATTTTACGCAATAGTTGAGAGGGCTTCTGGTCTTCAAGCTCCATCTCGCTGATGAGTTTCTCCATTCGTCTATTCTTTGTTCCTTCGAATATTTCGAGTAATTTTTTCTTTAGTGCTTCATATTTATTTATTTCTGGCGGATTTATAAGGAAGTCGCTTATCTGTCCTACAACGTCACTTCCCAACTTCGACACGACCAGGTCGAACTTTGAGGCGTCTCCAAGCTTTTGTGGTGCCAACGTTGCTTCTGCCCTGATGAACCATACTCTCGGCTGATGGGTCCAAAATTCCGGGATCCTTGATGACACGGTGATTGACGCCAAGTCAATAACTTCACTCGATTTAGGTGTGGCCATTTTACCCTATCTGCTACTCACAAAAATGCGCACGCACACACTTCTGCACTAGGAAGCTAATGTTCAAACGCCGGTCACCACTTTTGCTGCTTATTGGTAACAGTTGATAAGTTCAGATGGGAGTAGCAGAAATGAAAGTTCACACAATTAGGTAAAACTTTATGTCTGTATTGTTTAATTAAAATGTCACAAATTACATTCGTTTCTAACACAACAGTCCTACACAAAAACTTGGAGACGACTGGCTAGCGGGGGAACGCGCTCTCAATTGCAGGCGTCGTCTCTGATTACGTTGTGTCACTACAATACTATCAATTCCTCGTCTTCTACCGATATTTGGAAATTCCTTGGAACTCTTGGTATCGGCAAATCGCGACATTTAGATCTTCCTAGCTCAATTGACTAAGACGATCTCAACCGGCATTTCTCCACTGTTCCTACCATAGATCGTCTAACCAAGCAGCAAACTCTTTCTCTAATCTCAGGTCTAATGCGTCCTCAAATCAATCCTTTCAGTTTCATTCCAGTTGACCCGGGAGAGATCAGTAAAATCATTCTCTCCATCAAATCCAAAGCGGTAGGATGTGACAATATCACTCGTGGTATGATCATAACTATTCTGGATCATCTCCTACCCGCGATTACTCACATTATTAATTTTTCCTTATTCACCGGAGTATTCCCTGCCCTTTGGCGCAAAGCCTATGTTCGTCCACTTCCTAGGGTTTCTAACCCTTCTCTTCCCACTGACTTCCGTCCAATTTCTATCCTTCCCTTCTTATCCAAAGTGCTTGAGGCCTGTGTGCACAAACAATTCTCCAACTTTGTTCATCATAATTCTATCATTAGTGCGCTTCAATCTGGGTTTAGACCTGGGCACAGCACTGTTTCCGCCCTCCTTAAAGTGACTAGCGATATAAGGGCAGGATTGGAAGATACCAAAGCTACTGTTTTAGTATTGGTTGACTTCTCGAATGCCTTTAATACCGTCAGTCATGACATCCTGTTAGCCATTCTTTCATTTGTTATGGTCTCTCCCAAAGCACTGGAATGATTCTCCTCTTACCTTCAGGAACGTCAGCAGTCTGTTCATGCTGGAGATTCTTCTTCTTGCTGGCGTGATTTGAAAACTGGCGTTCCTCAAGGCGGTATTCTTTCTCCTCTTCTGTTTTCTATTTTTATTAATCTAATTATTTCCGAACTACAGTGTGCGTATCATCTGTATGCAGATGACTTGCAGCTATACTCTCAAGGGAAGGTTGATGAATTGCCTGACGCTATTGGCAAACTAAACAGGGACTTGACCGCCATAAAATCCTGGGCTGATAGATTCGGTGTAGCTGTAAACCCTACGAAGTGTCAGGCAATCATCATTGGCAGTCCTCGTAGTATTAGTATGATGGTTGGTACAATCTTGCCACCAATTCTCTTCGACGGTACGATCGTTCCTTTCAGCACTAACGTTAAGGATCTAGGCTTGCATATCGATAACTCTCTGAACTGGCATACTCAAGTCGCTAGGGTAAGCCAAAAGGTTACTGGAACGCTGCGGACTCGGTACCGATTAAAAAACTTATTACCATCGACCACGAAGACAATGCTTGTGCAGTACTTAATTTTCCCCATCATCGATTATGGTGGTGTGTGCTACTATGACCTGAATGCAGATCTCCTCAAAAAACTTGACCGTCTTCTCAATAACTGCATTCGATTCGTTTTCAATTTGCGTAAATATGATCATGTCTCTGCGCATCGGTCCCTTCTTAAGTGGTTGCCCATACAACAGCGCAGAGAGCAAAGGGCGCTGACCACATTGTTTTCATTTCTTGATTCTCCCTCTTTCCCTGTTTATCTAGCCCCTAACTTTCAGTACATTTGCGCCAACCACAATAAAAATCTACGCTCATCGCACAATCGTCTCCTTCAGTGTCCCACTCATCGCACAGACTTCATTCACTCTTCTTTCTTTGTCCAGTCTGTCTCTCTGTGGAATGCGCTCCCCCAGGAAATCGGGATGGCAACCAACCGATTGACCTTCAAAGTTAAAGTTCGCGAGCACATTCGAAAGAAGTTGACAGTATCATCACAACGGTAATGTTTCGTAATTGTTTGTCTCATTTGTCTTAGTAAATTCGATTATTTATGTTTATTTTATTTTATTTTATTAATGTTAAGGAAACTTACAGCTAATACATTCAAATAATTAAAAGTAACATGTAGAAGAAAGCCAATTACAAGTTTCCACTTATATACCTTATGTATAAAATTTTCAAGACAGTACAAACTGCGTGAGAGTGAAACAGGGACAAATAAAAAGAACTAACAAAAATTAAATTAAATACACAACAAATTTACACTCCAAAGAAAAGGTTATATAACATTTTTTTTTAATTTCTGGACACTGTTTGAGAATAGGTCAAGCTCAACATCCTTGCACACCATATTGAACAATCGACATGCTCTCAAGATATATGTATTTTGCCTATAGTTCGTTTTGACAATAGGAACATGAAGGAGTTGAGGTCTCCGAAGAAACACAGACGGGACACGTAGTCCAATTTTGGCCACCAGCTTAGGGACATCAGTAGACCCGTTCATTATATTAAATAGAAAAGCAAGATCTGCGATCTTTCTCCGCTCGTGTAAAGGAAGAATATGAAATTTCTTACACCGACTAGTATAGTTAGGAAAATAAGTATTAGAACGATATTGAGTGTACCTTAAAAATCGCCTTTGTATACTTTCAAGGCGATCGACATAAACATTGTAATTTGGATTCCAAATTTGGGAAGCATATTCGAGATGGGGTGGGGTGTAAGGGGTAGCACATAACAACCGGACTCCCCAAATGTCAACCTCACCTGCACGCGGTACACCCTGCCACTGACAAACGAGGCGCTGGCGACCAACTGATGGCGGTATAACCATCCAACAAGCCAACCTAAATCCTCCAGAGCGATGACGGGCAGCAGCGTCATCGCTGCGAAAGGATTGGCTCTGCGGTCACCAACCCGCTTGCCCAGCGTGGTGACTATGGGCATTAAACCTCCATATGATTAAAGTGCCAATACAACGGCCCCCAGTTCCCGGTGGTCCCGCTATTCCTGGTCAAGGTAGCGGTCACGGTAACGGCGGGACGGGGGGTGCGAAGAATCCCCGGGTTACGGCAGGCTACCAACGACGACTACATCTGGCTACGTATAATGGACGTTCGATGAGGGTGGACCATCACCTTGCTGAACTTGAGGTAGAGCTAGGTCGCATTAACTGGCACATACTGGGGTTATCGGAAATCCGAAGACAGGGAGAGGATACGATAACCTTGGAGTTAGGCCACCTATTCTACTTCCGCGAAGGTAATCAGCACTCCCAAGGCGGTGTTGGCTTTCTGGTCAACAAGGAACTCACTAGCAGCGTTGTAGAAATCAGTAGTGTGTCGACACGGGTAGCGTACCTTGTACTGAAACTCACTGATAGGTACTACCTGAAAGTGATACAGGTATATGCGCCGACCTCGACATACTCTGACGAGACAGCCGAGGCCATGTACGAAGATATTGCCAAGGCAATACACAGTACAACAAAGGCCCACTACAACGTTGTTATGGGGGACTTCAATGCCAAGGTGGGAGTACAAGAACGCGGCGAATCGAAAGTCGGACCATTCGGCTTGAGGCGCAGGAATCACAGGGGGCAAAATGCTGGTCAACTTCCTAGAGTCGCAGGGGCTTTTCATGATGAACTCGTTCTTTGAAAAGAAACCCCAGAGGAAGTGGACCTGGCAGAGCCCTGATAACGTGACGAGGAACGAGATAGACTTCATCATGACGGATAAAAAGCATATATTTAGAGATGTCTCCGTGATCAGCAGGTTTAATACCGGAAGCGATCACAGACTTGTACGAGGCACTCTAAATATAAATTTTCGTGCTGAGAGAATCCGCATGATGTGGCCTACCCTCCGACCGACGCAGCTCCAAGCCGCTTTGGGATCCGAAAAGTTCCAACTGGAACTTCAAAATCGATTCGCCCTGCTGGAAACCACTGGCACTGTCGACGAGAAAGCCGATGAGGTGGTCAAAGCGCTATGCGACGTATCCCGCAAACTTTTTCCGTCGCATCGAAAAAGTAAGGTGTCGAAACTTTCCTCGGAAACTCTCGGACTTATGAAGGAAAGACGAGAGTTGCCATCCACGCAGCCATCTTCGTCAGATAAGAGGACCTTAAACCTAAAAATTAGAAAGCTGACACGACGTGACCTTCGGTGCTCCAACACCCGTAACATAAAGGTTACGATTGAGCAGAACCGAGGGTCGAAAGTGTTCGCTCAGCAATTAAGGAGGTCCCATCTGACGAAACTAAGAACTGCGGATGGCAGAATCGTGACTTCGAAGTCCGAGATACTCGAGGAAGTTGAGAACTTCTACGGGCACCTTTACTCATCGCGGACGGAGAAACCAGCGGGACATAGTGAAGATGACCATCGAGCCGAACTAACGCGCCACTACACGGAGTGCGAGATTAGGGCGGCTCTCGAGCAGCTTAAGAACAATAAGGCACCTGGAGATGACGGAATAACGACAGAGCTCCTTAAAGCGGGAGGGGCACCAGTCCTGAGAGAGCTCGCAAGTCTCTTCACCTCCGTCATCCTATAGGGTACAACACCTGAAGCGTGGAGCGGGGGTGTGGTGGTTCTATTCTTCAAAAAAGGTGACAAAACCTTGCTGAAGAATTATAGACCCATCTCACTCCTGAGCCACGTGTACAAGCTGTTTTCGAGGGTCGTCACGAACCGTCTCGCCAGGAGACTTGACGAGTTCCAGCCACCAGAACAAGCTGGTTTTCGAAAAGGCTTCAGCACCGTAGACCACATCCATACTCTTCGGCAAATTGTACAGAAGACCGAGGAGTACAATCAGCCGCTGTGTATGGCATTTGTGGACTACGAGAAAGCCTTCGACTCAATCGAAACTTGGGCAGTTCTGGCCTCTCTGCAACGATGTCGAATTGACTGGAGATATATTGAGGTGATGAGGTGCTTGTATGATGCTGCAACGATTACTGTCCAGATCCAGGATACGAAAACCAGCCCAATCCAACTGCTCAGGGGGGTGAGACAGGGGGATGTAATATCCCCGAAACTGTTCACCAATGCGCTGGAGGACGTATTTAAGACGCTGGACTGGACTGGACAGGGGATGAACGTAAACGGCGAGTACATCTCACACCTTCGTTTTGCCGACGACATCGTCATAATGGCAGAGACGCTGGGACAGTTAGACCAGATGCTGCATAGCCTAATTGGAGCCACTCGGCGGGTAGGCCTCGGCATGAACTTGGACAAGACGAAAGTCATGTACAATTCGCATGTCTTGCCGAGTCCAATCCGCATCGAAGGGTCGCTTCTCGAGGTTGTGAAGGAGTATGTCTACCTAGGGCAAGTCATTCAGCTTGGTAGACACAACTTCGAGAAAGAAGCCGACAGGAGGATCCAGTTGGGTTGGGCAGCGTTTGGAAAACTTCGTCAAGTCTTCTCGTCGCCGATACCGCAATGTTTGAAAACCAAGGTTTTCAACCAGTGCGTCCTACCCGTTATGACATATGGTGCCGAAACGTGGACACTGTCAGTGGGGCTAGTCCACAAATTTAAGGTCGCTCAGCGGGCTATGGAGCGGGCTATGCCCGGAGTTTCTTTGAAGGATAAAATCAGGAATGAAGTTATCCGGAAAAGAACTGGAGTTACCGACATAGCTTGCAGAGTAAGCAGGCTAAAGTGGCAGTGGGCTGGCCATGTCTGTCGAAGGACCGATGGCCGATGGAGCAGACGAGTCCTGGAGTGGAGACCGCGTATCGGCAAACGTAGTGTAGGACGCCCCCCAGCTAGATGGACCGACAACCTCAAAAAGGTGGCTGGGACAGACTGGATGCGGAAGGCGGAGGACAGGATGTTGTGGCGCAGCATGGGAGAGGCCTATGTCCAGCAGTGGACTGCAATAGGCTGAGTTGATTGATTGATTCGAGATGGCTACGGGCAAAAGCACAGTATATTTTTTTTAATGTAAATGTACACACAGCATTGAGAGATATTTAAATCCAACCTATTTCGGTCTCAATAATCATGGAACCGGTCCAGATCCTCCTGTAATAAATGAGCATCCTCAATGGTTGCCACTTGACTCAAAATTTTCATGTCATTTACAAAAATATTGAATAAAAGAGGTCCCAATAAGGATCCTTGGGGAACCCCCGAAGGAATGTACATCGGTCTCGAAGTGTACCCGTTAAGGACTACAGTCTGGCACCTCTTTTCAACATATGAAACAAACCATCTGTACAAGCTACCCCTCACACCAATCTCTAGCAGTTTGCGCATTAGAAGCGTATGATCTATTCGATCAAAACATTTGCTGTAGTCAATGTATATAACGTCGACCTGAGACCTCCTGGACATATGCTCTGAAAGATAATCACTACAGACCACGAGATTGGATGTGGTGGAGCGACCTTTTAAAAATCCATGCTGGTGTTCGGAGAAACTTAGTTTGAGTGAAGAAGAAAGTTGCACGTGTACTATTTTTTCCATAATTTTAGCGAACACGCAGAGTTTGGAGATTGGCCTGTAGTTTTCAACGCTGTCCTTAGGTCCTTTTTTATGAATCGGCGTTATATACGCTGACTTCCAGACTGTAGGTACCATTCCCAAGTCAAATGCCTGTTTGAATAATAATGTCAATGGAAAGGATAGACATCTGGCACATTTGGTTATAAAAATCGGTGAAATATTATCCGGACCAGCGGATTTGTTTATATCTACTTGCTTTAGTAAGCGAAATACCTCATCCTCCCGCACATCAATACAACAGATATCTGATACGCCACCAGTAGAATTATCCTTAGTCGCAGAGGGTAAGAATTCTTTTGCGTCGCGTCGCTCTTGGAAATTCGAAAAGAAATAATCGCCGAACATATTGCAAATTTCCTCGCCAAATTTTGATTTTTCTTTAATTATTTTAATAAGAGGGCTTTTGTACCAGGGAGGATACTTACCCCTTGGAGTGATAGTTTTAGATGGAATATGTGTATTGTGAAACAAGTAGATCATGTCATAAAAGAATTTAACAGCGTCTTCAAGAGGCCTACAATTTAGCTCAAAGGGCCAGTCGATTGCCATCATTTCTACAATAATGGCGTCATAATTCGCCTGAGCATAGTGAGCATACAGGAACTTGACTCGTGGCTGAGAATGCAGCTGGCGAAGTTGCACGAAGTCGGCAGAGATGCAGAGTGCCTTATGGTGTGAGTCCTCGTGCACTACGGGATCCAGGCTGCCCGTGACAGCTACTTCACTGTTAGACAAGACGAGATCAAGGATCCTATTGTTTACATTACGGTGTGAGTTGTATTGTAGTAAATTGCAAGCGGTGAGGGTATCACAAAAGCCGGTTTGAATGGGACCATGCAAGTTACTAGGACACAGATGATCACCGTCCGCCGCAGCGTGCCAGTCAATATTCGGTTGGTTAAAATCGCCGAGCACTAAAAACTTATCCGCGGGATGTTTCAGAATGATATCAGCTAAATTACTAGAAAAAATATTGAGTTGGATCATTAAAGAGTTGCCAGATTGCTGGCTATTATATACACAACACATAGATGTATTTTATAGGTTACTTTAGGTTTTTTTTTGTGTAAAGTTAAGGTTACCCACAGATCCTCGGCAGACGAGCACCAATCATTGCGGACATCGGCAACTAGTTCTCGACGTATGGCTATTAAAACACCCCCACCCTTTGTTTGATTCATTTGCGAGTAATTACGATCACGCCTCCATACAAAATATCTATCGTCAAACAATTCGCTATTTGATATACCATCAGTAAGCCATGTTTCCGTCAGACAAATTACATCAAAAGAATTTACACACACATTTCTGTAGAACACAGATGTTTTCGTCCGTAGCCCTCGAACATTTTCGTAGAAAGTACTAATAGGTGCCATAACAATTCAAAAGTAACATCAGAAAAATATTTGAAGAGATATAAGGTACACTCAGACTTAGCGTTATGTAAAAGCTATAGCTAATAAAAGTCGGCTTAAAAAGCAAGTGATGGCAAAATAAAACGAGAACTATATTAATTATGAATGATTCAATAGAATACGTGAAAGAAACTGTATTAAAAATGTAGAAACATTTAGTTTTAAAATTGTATAGGGTATGAGTAATAAATTTTAAGTGTAAGCAGATCTCACCTTTAACCTTACACATCTATAATATAAAATTACAATAAACACAGCCTAATGAGTTGAATGAATAGAGAACAAAAGGCAGGCGAGAATGGAATGTGTGCAAAAAATACGTACATAAGTTTCTCAAACTTAAGTCAAACGAGTTTACTCTTAAGAATAATGTGTCCACAAACAAATTACAGGTTAGATGAAACGTTTCAATTAACAAACGAACTTTTTTAAATCTTGATCTGTTTTGATGCAGTGCTTTGGAGATGTGGTGTTTTTTCTAACAAGTATTTTGCATCCTCTAACCCACACATGTTCAAAGCCACGTTCTTTGGCTTGTGCTTTAGTTCTGTTGAAATGTATATGTATGTATGTGTTTTTATATTTATATATAGTTAGGTATATATATTATGTTTATGATTTAAAATATCTGGATAACCGAGCTTTGCTCGGTATTTTTTGCTAAATTGTGTTTAAAATAATAAGTTTATGTTCAAGTTGTATATCGATAAAGTTGGTAATTGAAAACACGAATAAAACGACATTTTATGAAAATGAATCCTAGCTAGATCGATTTATCGCCCCCGAAATCCGCTGTATACTAAATTTCATGAAAATCGTTGGAGCCGTTTCCGAGATTCAGATTATATATCTTATACCTTTAAACGAGCAATTTTTGTATATATATATATAATCTGAATCTTGGAAACGGTTCCAACGATTTTCATGAAATTTAGTATACAGGGGGTTTCGGGGGCGATAAATCGATCTAGCTAGGATTCATTTTTATAATATGTCGTTTTATTCGTGTTTTCAATGACCAACTTTATCGATAATCAACTTAAACATAAACTTATTATTTTAAACACAATTTACCAAAAAATACCGAGCAAAGCTCGGTCATCCAGATATTATATATATATACAAGAATTGCTCGTTTAAAGGTATAAGATAAGATAGGTTATGCGTTTATATTTGACTAGCTTTTGCCCGCGGCTTCGCCCGCGTGTATGTCGGAAATTATCGCAAGAGGACGTACTACCGCGGTAAGAATTATGAATCCACGTTATATATACATAAAATTACGCCTTTTTCCCATGGGGGTAGGCAGAAACTACGGAACGCCACCTGTTACGATCCTTACATATCATGTGTGTTTGATGTACTTAAAATAAAAGTAATAGTATTCAGAGTAAGAAGACTGCAACATAGGGCTGGATTAAATTGAATATTAGTCTTACTGGTTTTTCTTAACGCTCCTATTCTACCTATACCTACAGATACTCAATTATTTACCAGACACCAAATTAAACATAGTTATAAGAATAGTACTTTTGCCAGTGGCTTCGCCCGTATAGCTTTCGGAAAATATCACTCGGCAACCTACTACCGGGATAAAGTATCCTATGTATATGGTAAGTATCCAGGATAACCAAAAATCCAAATCCATCCAAAAATCTAAACATCTAAGGAATATTTCGCGGTCTCTTACTTGGAATAATACAATTAGGTTTATTTTGAGTACTTCGAACACACATGATATTCGCATTTACTATGAAGCCAAAGTAATATGAATTACAATATTATTACAATCCTCTACACGACCACTACCAACCGAGACGGCCGGACGCGGGAAGGCCCGCTAGCCGCTCTGCGGCAATTTTATTATAATCTCTGAAATCTTCTAAAATATTAATTTTAATGATATGCTGTAAAGGGCAATTTTGATCTACATGAAATGCACAATTTATTTAAGGTACTTAATTGCATAAGGATTAATGCTGTATTGCTTAAAATCGCATTCATAAATAAGCCATTATTTCTCGTAAAAAGTAAATGATAAAAATGGTTATTATGGGTTATCCCTAAGAGTTAGACATATACCATCGCGGATTTTTTTGTAGAACTTTTTAAGGTGTACAATACTGTAGTACATTATTTTGAGCTATTTCGTAGGGTTCAGCCAGCGTTCGCAATGTAAGCGCAAAAAAATGTGTTTATTTATGACATCACATTAGAAACCTCTAAAATTATCAGCGTTTCTTTACTATATTATGCATGTTATATACATATAAACCTTCCTCTTGAATCACTCTATCTATTAAAAAAACCTGCATCAAAATCCGTTGCGTAGTTTTAAAGATATAAGCATACATAGGGACAGACAGACAGCGAAGTGACTTTATTTTATAATATGTAAAGATTATCTTCAAATTCATTGCACCTACCACTGTTTGTCTCTGCATCACCCAAAGGTTGACTGGTAGAAAATGCCTATGGCATTAAGTCCGCCTCTGTACATTTATGTGCTTAAAATGTTAAATAAATAAATAAATAAAAATGAACCTCGCGGTCGTCCGAAGACTTTGGTCGACAATGACGAATTAAAGGCGATTGTGGAAGCTGATGATACACAATCTACGGCTGAATTAGCGGCAGCTTTCGACGTTAGCGTCAAAACAATATTGGTCCATTTGTGTCAAATTGGCAAGGTAAAAAAGCTTGACACATGGGTGCCCCACGAACTCAATGATCGCCAGCGCGAAGTACGCGTTGAGACGTGCCTTGCACTGCTCAACAGACACACAAATGAAGGAATTTTGAACCGCATTGTTACCTGCGATGAAAAATGGATTCTGTTTGATAACCGCAAGCGCTCAGCAAGTTGGTTGTATCCTGGTTCAGCACCTAAACAATGCCCTGAACGAAAACTTACCCCTAGAAAAGTGACGGTCACTGTTTGGTGGTCTAGCGCCGGTGTGATTCATCACAGCTTCTTACCAAACGGGGTGAGTATTACTGCAGATGTGTACTGTGAAGAACTGAACTCAGTGATGGAGAAGCTGGCACATCTCTAACAAACATTGGTCAATCGCTCGTCTCCGCTGCTCCTGCACGACAACGCGCGACCTCATACTGCACATCAGACGGTCTCCAAGTAGCAAGAACTGGGGTGGAAGCTCTCCGTCATCCGCCCTACTCACTAGACCTTGCGCCTACAGACTACTACTTTTTCCAGAATTTGGATAACTTCTTGGCGGGAAAAAATTCAATACCCGAGAGGCAGTACAAAATGCCTTTGAAGAATTTGTTGCCTCCCGTCCAGCTGATTTTTTTAAGAAGCGCATCAATAAACTGCCACTGCGTTGGCAAAGATGCATTGATTGCATGGGTGATTATTTCGATTAATACAAATAAAAAATACATGACAAAAATTCGTTTATTTTTTTTCATACAAAACGGCATTTTCATAGGTAAAGACCTATTATTAAACCTCGCCTGAAATGTTGCTTACATAATGAGGGTTTTTGCGTATGAGAAATCCACTAGATATCAAGACGTAGGCTTGTGGTGTATCTGCTACGTGATTGGTGAATTTTGACATATCTGACAATGTCATGTCGAAAAAACCAATCATGCTGCAGTTGGAACTCACGCCTACGTATTGCCAGCTAGCAGCTAGTCATGTGCAGTTACATCAAAGTAATGACAAATCTTGTCGATGATTTTGTTGACGTATTGTATTTGGGTCCATATTGGCTCACCTAAAGTTCTTCATCCGAAATTGTTCTTCCTAATGATTTGTAATCCGAATCATCACTTCCTAAAATTTTTCATTCATACTATTTGTAGTGCTACCGGCGTTGTTCATAACACTCACTTTTCTGAAAATTGTAATGAATAATATCATTATTGTAAATATATTTAAACTCTTACTGTTTTTTATCATAACGTTTTTATCCCTAAACATAATTACTATAATATTTTCACTCATACTCAGAAAGAAACATTTACCAAGTGTTATAAAACATATATGTGGGTAGATGATGATATTTATAGTTTTAATTTAAAATCGTTTGACATACCACTCAAAAGATATAAAACTTATTTGGTCCACCACCTGCGCTGAGATAGGTGGTCGACGGAACCTCGCTTTTTCTGGGTGATTTAAAAAAAAATAACCACGAAGGCTAAGGCCTTAGCCTTCTAACCTAACCTATCCGAGTCGGGGTACTCTGAGTCGGGGTGTTAACCATAATGACGTTTTTTATATACAAGATTATTTTTAGTATATGCGAAACCTGAATATAGTTTGTTCAGAATCAGTAACTGAATCGATTCCAATAATTTTTACACCATGTTATATTTTGTACCAAAAATATTTAATTACGCTTCCAAGTCGCGGGCCTTAGTGTTTTGTTTCGATTTTAAAATTATCATGACTTTCTCGTATTCAAACGTCCATTACCCGGAGATGGTACGTACACTAGCTGTTTGTGGTGATCTGCATATGTTTTTGCGTGGACAACCAGGTAACTTATCAAGCTTATAACTTTGTGATTATTAATGATACAGTTTTGAATTTTTTTTCACAGATTCTTTACATAAAAATACTAGACCCGTGTTTCGGGTTTCGCATAAACAAAAATTAATGTTGTATATTAAACGTTAGACGTAATGATTTTCGATTAAATCTATACTTAATATTATAAAGCTGAAGAATTTGTTTGTTTGTTAATAAGTAAAAAGAAATCTAAACAAAAAAGATATGACTTTGAGTAATAGTGTAAAAGATGGTTATGTTGAGAAAATATAGGAAAACAAATAAAAGTATAATAGATGTTTATTGCTGCTGACATTATGAAGTTGAATGCTTCGGAATTATGAACATTAGAGACAGAGTAGTTAGGAATTGTGATTGTTAGGATGAAAAATGTTAGGAAGAACATTTTCGGATTTCCAATTATCGGAGTTGAAAATTTAGGTGAACTTTGGCGCACCCATTGTATTTAGAGTATGAACATTTTTTTTTTTTCTTTTAGTTACTACACTAGTGCCAAAACTACAGCAAAATAATTTTTGAGGGGAAAAAAGTCCTGAGAAGGGGAAATCGGAATTGAGGTATGGGGAAAGGAAATCATTATAGTGGAAACACTGGTGGTATGCCACAGCTAGACCGCGGCGACCGCGGCGGCGTCAGCGGTGGACGTATTTAGAGAACGGCTAAACTATTAAAATGCCCCTATCAAAAGTGGAATTTCACTCGTTTTATTAAGAATATTGGAACTATCTTTGTAATTTGTTTGAATATACGCGGGCAAGCATAGAAACTTTTAATTATATACTCGGATACATATACATGAAGACTTGAAAACTATAGTTTATTTTAAGAAAATTGTTTCACCTCTAGAACAGCTGTTTCTAACTTGAAGGTACCGATGTAGATATACAATACTTACCACTACTACCAGGAAATTGTTGTTTTATTTCATCCCACATTTTTTTTTATAACATGCCTATATTTATGATGTGGGTGTTGTGACATCCACATTGCTAGTCTACTCAGTATTTCACTTATAAATTGTTCCGTATCCATTATTTTTATAAGCTCAACGCCCGATAAAAACAAAATTATTTGTTTCGCTGAATGCGTCCACCGATGCCGCACAGTGGTTCGAAATCGATGCTCCGTGGACATTGAAATCAAAATTTCTTTAGGCGAGAAATAAAAATTGGAATGGCATTATTTTAGTATTATTTATAATATTTGGTAATATGACAGCTATAGACAGCACCATCTCCGAATAAAAAAATATTTAATATTTTTTTGTATGAAGAAAAACACAGAAGTCGTTTTTCCTCACAACTTAATAAAACTTAAAGCTTGCGGCTTACATGGGGTATTGTCCCACATGAGGCGATTCCGAAATGCTATAACACGCACACCCATAGGCGCCGCTTCACTCACAGCAGAGTGTTGAATTTCGAGAAATTCAGTTAGAGATTTTTACGTTGATTTAGGTGTGATCTTGAAAATATACAAAGTAATTGACTTTAGTGTGCTAATTTTATTAATTATAATGAGAAATAATGGAATATCTTTACATATATAATTCTACTGTACGTGTGTACGTGTTCGACGCCAGGCCAAGGCCTCACCATAGGATTTAATGAAGTACGTGGAATCGTGATGATGGGCCCTGGGTCAAGAGTGGCGTAGCGAACTGTCCGCCGTGCGCGGAGCTGATTAATACAATATTCAAAAGACTCACCTGGTTGAATAAACTGGCTCTGGAGCCTACCTGGATTTATGTATGTAAAAGAGTGTATATTGTATTGTGTAGTGACGCTATCAGTAATCCAGGACAGACAACAAGGCGGCTCCAAGAGTCCCAATCACTATCACATCAAAGTATTTCAATCAAACAAACTGAACCCGTATTATTTCGTCATAAGGGGTTGGTTACACACAAAACAATTGGGTCACGACAAATTGTCCACAAATCGACCGGTTCAAACGGATTACTTTCAAACGGTCGCAAGATCCAAGCGACAACGAGGGTTGCCTTTTGTTTATTGTTTTGTTGTTTTGTTTGTGTATTGTTTTGGGTGAAATTGTTTTCGTCAGCGCCTTTGGACTGCGGAACTTGGTTGGGACGAGCCACTTCGGGAAACCCTATTGGAAGATTGGCTCCAATTTGTATCCGCACTCCCTGCAGTCAACGAGGTCGTGTTACCCCGTGCTATTTTCCCCCCTGGGAGCTACACTGCTACCCTTTGTTGTGTTTATTGAAATGAAAGATAATGTTGAGTAGACTTGGTTTAATGAGACTAGGATCACAGTTTACACAGAGCACGTTCAGTCGTGGTATTTCAGATGAGATCAGACATAGTAGTGCCGGACAGGTACAGAGCGGAACCATAGATTATAATCTAGTGGTGTACACACTAATTAATTACTAAATAGTGATGTTACAACATCCCCCTTGTTGAGTTCAAATTTAACCCCTGACAAACAAACGACTTTACCTACATGACAACATGCTCTATGATACTTATAGTTATATTAAAACTAGACAACATTCTTATTAATACTGAGTTACATTTAATCTAGACAACCTTCTTAATACTACTTAGTTAATAGTTACATGGTTAATCTATTTCGTCTATTAACCTTCTTGGTGGTTTTACAATTCGACCTGACCTGGTTGTTACGCTTGAGGATATATGAGTGAGGATTCTTGAAGTCTTGACTCCTGTCTGTCACCTTCCTCTCTCCCCTGCGACAAGTTGGATTGCATAGGAGGGTTTGCATAGTTTTGAGAATACTTATGTCTTAAGTGTATTCTATTTCTCCTATACTGTACACCATTGACATCCTCAACAACATACGACCTATTGTTCATCAATCTTTGTTTGACAATAGCTTGTTCCCAGTTACTTTTAGGATTTCTTTTAAAATAGACATGGTACCATTGTAATGTAACATTGACTTAGTATTTTTATCATAATTCCTAGATTTGTTTTCATCATTTTTCTTGACTGACTCTTTGTAATCCTGAAATGTTACTACTTTTGGCTTTAATTTTTTTGCATCGTTGAACATGTAAGTGGGCACGTCCTTTATGCCTGGAGGCTTTATTTAGTTTTTAAGTTCTGTTTACGTTTTTGTTTTATTATTTCAGCTTGACTTTAGTTTTAAATTTTTTTGTTGGTATATTGGCGTGTGCTAGCTGACATATGGCGAATAATGTATGTTTTGTTTTATAATATTAATTACTTACACAATATTGTATAGAATCAAGTTCTTCTAACTTAACAGACAGCTGTGCTGCTGGGGAGTTTGTTCCGCCACTTCTTCTTCCCAGCGAAAGTACTAGGAAGTGTCGAAGGGTGGGCATTTTGGGGGGACTGTCTTTTGTAACTTTGACGTTCAAAAGTGCTGACTCTCAGCCTAGTTTGAATAAATGACTTTTGATTTTGATTTTGATTTTGAATCTCTTATATGATACTGGAATATTATCTCTCAAGTTTCTTGACATTAACAATTGAGCTGGTGATGACAAATTATTTTTTGATGTATTTCTATACTGTAATAAAGCTATGTATGGATCTGTTTTGTTTTCTTTACATTTCCTTAACATGCTTTTTATTATTTTTACTGAACTTTCAGCTTGACCATTTGACTGTGAATGATATGGGCTAGTAACAACATGTTCTATGTCCCATTCTTGTAAGAAATTTTTGAAATCAATTGACTGAAAAGGAGGTCCACCATCTGACACCAGTGACAATGGTATTCCATGACGAGCAAAAATAGATTTTAAATGAGTAATTACATTTTGAGCGGTACTGTTTTTATTTAATAATGCTATCTCTATGTATTTTGAGTAATAATCTGGTACAATTAAGTAAACTAAACTTTCAAAATGCATTAAATTAATACCGACTTGTTGCCATGGATATTTACATATTTCAAAATTTTGTAGTGGTTCCTTTTGATTACATGGTTTGAATTTTGCACATACAAGACATTGTTCGACTAAATTCTTAATTTCACTTGACATATTTGGCCAATACAAAGATTCTTTTGCTAATTTCTGACATTTATTTATACCTTGGTGACCTTGATGTATTTTTTCTAACATTTCTTTATACATTGACTGTGGTACTGTTAATTTTGAACCTTTGAACACTAAATCTTTAATTACATGTATTTCACCTTGAATATTCCAATATGGTTTGACTAATGAACTGACATTGTTCTTGTTTTTAGGCCATCCTTCATTATAATATTTTTTTAATAATTGTAAGGATTCATCATTTTTGGTTTCCTGTGCCAATTTTGTGCTGTATTCCTTTGTTTTTGCTAAATTAGCATACATTAAATTGACATGACAAGACATTTCTGACTCATTTTCAGGTGTGTAATGATCTTTCAAAGCTGCCCTTGACAAAGTGTCTGATATAAACATTTCTTTACCTGGTACATGTATTACTTCTAAATCATACTTTTGTACAGTTAACATCATACGCTGTAATCTAGCGGGGACATCATGCAATGGCTTTTTGAATAAATAGACTAATGGCTTGTGATCAGTATGTACTTTGACTCTATTACCATATACATATTGGTGAAATTTTTCACAACCAAATTGAATTGCTAGTAACTCTTTTTCTATCTGCGCGTATGTTTCCTGGGTTTCAGTTAAAGTTTTTGAACTGTATGTAATAAGTTTTTTTTTCTGTAAAATGACTGCTCCTAAAGCTGATTTTGACGAATCAACTGACAAGACTAATGGAATCTTAGGATTGTAATGAGCTAAAACTGGTGAGTTTGTAATCTCATCTTTCAATTTTTTGAGACATTGACTATGATTCTCATCCCAAGTCCAGACTGAATCTTTTTCCAAAAGATTTCTTATTATTTGTGTTTTTTCTGACAAGTTACTAATAAAAGGTCCTAAATAATTAATCATACCTAATATTCTCTGTAACTCTTTGACATTTTTTGGTGTGGGCATATTGACAATGGCTTTGACTTTTTCTTGATCTGCCCTGGCACCATCTTTACTGAAGACATAACCTAAAAAACATACTTCTGTGACTATAAATTTACATTTTGACTTGTTAAATTTTAAATTGACTTGACGAGCTCTTTGCATGACTTTGTGTAATCTTTCATTATGAACTGACTCATTTGGTCCATAAACCAAAATATCATCTATGAATATTAAGACTCCTTCGATATCACCGAATAGATTCATCATGACTCTTTGAAAGATTTCAGACGAGGCATTTATGCCATATGGTAATCTTAAATACTTATATCTACCAAATGGTGTTTGAAAGGTACATAATTCAGAACTGTATTCATCCAGACGTAGCATCCAAAAACCCGAAAATGCATCTAAATAAAAAAAACATACAGCCCCTTCGAGCTGAGACCTAATCTCATCAATTGACTTAAGAGGATAGAATTCTCTCATGATGTTTTTATTCAAATTTCTAGGGTCTAGACAAATTCTTAACTGACCTGAACTTTTTACGGTTATGACGACTGAGTTAACCCACTCTGTTGGTCTTGTAACCTTCTCAATAACTTGCATCTCCATCATACGATCCAACTCTTCGTGTAATCTCCCTTGTAACGCAAATGGAACTTTCCTGGGCGGATCAACACATGGTACTGCATCAGGCTTGAGTTTAAGATGACAGACTGGAGGTAGACATCCAAGTCCCTGAAAAACATCATTATATTGTGTAAGAATTTAAAAAACACGTTTTATTATTCCTAACCTTTCACTCGTGGCTTGGTTCGGCATTTTCTGGTCCATAAAGAAGATCGGTGAGAGTTTGGCACGCTCAGGGAGTCGTTAATTAGATATTTTTATAGCAAACCTCAATATAGATTCGTCACATGTACGTCAGAGGTTACTGCAAGAACCTGATTTGACATATCAGAGAATACAAGAGCTGGCGAGGACACTCATAATCGCTCAGCAGGATGCTGAAAAAGCGTCAAAGGTACCAGTGTCGCCAGTGAAAACGTCATGCATCTCAGTCGGAGGAGCCGTAGTCGACAAGATGGTCAACAGCGAGCTTCCAGTCGCAGGTCGAGCAGTCGCCAGTCAGCTTCGAGCAGTCGCAAGTCAGCATCAGCTTCAAACAGCGACCACATCAGCAACTCGAAGACATGCAGCCGCTGTGGGCAGTCTCATCGCTACAAATGTCCAGCAAAAGGCGTTCAATGCAGGTCATGTAAATCTTTTGGTCATTTTGCTAAATATTGTCTCAAGAATAAAAAAGTAAGCCAGTTGCAATCGTTTAATTCAGATAATAGTAGTCAAGAATATTTTGTTGGCATGTTCAACAGTCAATTAAAGTCGAGTAAAAGTCATTCAGATAATTATGTGGATAATACTGCACATAGTAGTCAGTCAAATAGTCAGAATACAGCAACACATAGTCAGTCTCACTCACACAGTCAGAACAGTAGACAAGGACACAAAAACACAGCAGTAGTGGTTCAGATGGGACAGTCACAGTTACCGTATCCCAATGATGAGAACAGTGACAAGTCGGAGAGATCCAACGTCAAGTCCAAAAGTCAACGTTCCCATTCTTATCATCTCAATGATGAAAACAGTCACAAGTCTGAGAGATGTACTAAAAATAACCAACATCTCAATGATGAAAATAGTCGCATAACTGAGAGATCCAACGTCCAGTCAAATAGTCAAAATAGAAAATGTCAGAGTCCATATTTACATCTCAATGATGAAAACAGTCACAAGTCTGAGGGATTACACAACAACACACAATGTCATCGACTGAGAAACAGTCGTCAGTATTCACAGACACACAACGGATCATTAGTCAGTCACTCAGATATAAGTCATACAGTAAAGAATGTCAACACTGTGGATAGTAACTATGCAAAACAGTCATGGGAAATCAACTTAGTAGTAGGAAATGAACAAATTAAATGCATCATAGACTCTGGTGCAGATGTCAACATTATGTCAAAGCAAACATTTTATAACCTGTCAAAAGTGTCACTTGTCAAATGTCAAATAAATGTCACAGGATTTGGTGGAAAATCCATTCCGATTGTAGGCAAAGTAAACATAAATTGTAAATTGTGCATCAATAATAATGACGTCGTCGAATCTATAATGTTTATAGTAGCAGATTTAGATTGTCCAAATATTCTTGGTCTACCAACATGTGAAAGGTTAGGAATAACAAAACGTGTCTTTTCAGTATCAAAACAAGATTTTTGTAAACAAATTCTTACACAATATAATGATGTTTTTCAGGGACTTGGATGTCTACCTCCAGTCTGTCATCTTAAACTCAAGCCTGATGCAGTACCATGTGTTGATCCGCCCAGGAAAGTTCCATTTGCGTTACAAGGGAGATTACACGAATAGTTGGATCGCATGATGGAGATGCAAGTTATTGAGAAGGTTACAAAACCAACAGAGTGGGTTAACTCAGTCGTCATAACCGTAAAAAGTTCAGGTCAGTTAAGAATTTGTCTAGACCCTAGAAATTTGAATAAAAACATCATGAGAGAATTCTATCCACTTAAGTCAATTGATGAGATTAGGTCTCAGCTCGAAGGGGCTGTATGTTTTTCTTATTTAGATGCATTTTCGGGTTTTTGGATGCTACGTCTGGATGAATACAGTTCTGAATTATGTACCTTTCAAACACCATTTGGTAGATATAAGTATTTAAGATTACCATATGGCATAAATGCCTCGTCTGAAATCTTTCAAAGAGTCATGATGAATCTATTCGGTGATATCGAAGGAGTCTTAATATTCATAGATGATATTTTGGTTTATGGACCAAATGAGTCAGTTCATAATGAAAGATTACACAAAGTCATGCAAAGAGCTCGTCAAGTCAATTTAAAATTTAACAAGTCAAAATGTAAATTTATAGTCACAGAAGTATGTTTTTTAGGTTATGTCTTCAGTAAAGATGGTGCCAGGGCAGATCAAGAAAAAGTCAAAGCCATTGTCAATATGCCCACACCAAAAAATGTCAAAGAGTTACAGAGAATATTAGGTATGATTAATTATTTAGGACCTTTTATTAGTAACTTGTCAGAAAAAACACAAATAATAAGAAATCTTTTGGAAAAAGATTCAGTCTGGACTTGGGATGAGAATCATAGTCAATGGTACCAATTCCCTTGTTCACAAACTAAACTAAATTTAAGTTCAGTGCATCTTTTTCTTTCTATTTCATTATGGAAAGGACAGAAGATAAATTTTAGTTTAGTCCTGTCAAATTAATCACCGCCTCTCACTACTCCATACAAGTTTAGACAAGATTAAAAACTTGCCTACTAAAATTACGTCAATTTACGTCAAGCGCTGATTAATTTGACAGGACTAATCTAAAATTTATCTTTTGTCCTCTTCTTAATGAAATACAAAGAAAGAGATGCACTGAACTTAAATTTAGTTTAGTTTGTGAACAAGGGAATCGGTACCAATGTCTCAAAAAATTGAAAGATGAGATTACAAACTCACCAGTTTTAGCTCATTACAATCCTAAGATTCCATTAGTCTTGTCAGTTGATTCGTCAAAATCAGCTTTAGGAGCAGTCATTTTACAGAAAAACAAACTTATTGCATACAGTTCAAAAACTTTAACTGAAACCCAGGAAAGATACGCGCAGATAGAAAAAGAGTTACTAGCAATTCAATTTGGTTGTGAAAAATTTCACCAATATGTATATGGTAATAGAGTCAAAGTACATACTGATCACAAGCCATTAGTCTATTTATTCAAAAAGCCATTGCATGATGTCCCCGCTAGATTACAGCGTATGATGTTAACTGTACAAAAGTATGATTTAAAGTAATACATGTACCAGGTAAAGAAATGTTTATATCAGACACTTTGTCAAGGGCAGCTTTGAAAGACCATTACACACCTGAAAATGAGTCAGAAATGTCTTGTCATGTCAATTTAATGTATGCTAATTTAGCAATAACAAAGGAATACAGCACAAAATTGGCACAGGAACCCAAAAATGATGAATCCTTACAATTATTAAAAAAAATATTATAATGAAGGATGGCCTAAAAACAAGAACAATGTCAGTTCATTAGTCAAACCATATTGGAATATTCAAGGTGAAATACATGTAATTAAAGATTTAGTGTTCAAAGGTTCAAAATTAACAGTACCACAGTCAATGTATAAAGAAATGTTAGAAAAAATACATCAAGGTCACCAAGGTATAAATAAATGTCAGAAATTAGCAAAAGAATCTTTGTATTGGCCAAATATGTCAAGTGAAATTAAGAATTTAGTCGAACAATGTCTTGTATGTGCAAAATTCAAACCATGTAATCAAAAGGAACCACTACAAAATTTTGAAATATGTAAATATCCATGGCAACAAGTCGGTATTAATTTAATGCATTTTGAAAGTTTAGTTTACTTAATTGTACCAGATTATTACTCAAAATACATAGAGATAGCATTATTAAATAAAAACAGTACCGCTCAAAATGTAATTACTCATTTAAAATCTATTTTTGCTCGTCATGGAATACCATTGTCACTGGTGTCAGATGGTGGACCTCCTTTTCAGTCAATTGATTTCAAAAATTTCTTACAAGAATGGGACATAGAACATGTTGTTACTAGCCCATATCATTCACAGTCAAATGGTCAAGCTGAAAGTTCAGTAAAAGTAATAAAAAGCATGTTAAGGAAATGTAAAGAAAACAAAACAGATCCATACATAGCTTTATTACAGTATAGAAATACATCAAAAAATAATTTGTCATCACCAGCTCAATTGTTAATGTCAAGAAACTTGAGAGATAATATTCCAGTATCATATAAGAGATTCAAAATCAAAATCAAAATCAAAAGTCATTTATTCAAACTAGGCTGAGAGTCAGCACTTTTTGAACGTCAAAGTTACAAAAGACAGTCCCCCCAAAATGCCCGCCCTTCGACACTTCCTAGTACTTTCGCTGGGAAGAAGAAGTGGCGGAACAAACTCCCCAGCAGCACAACTGTCTGTTAAGTTAGAAGAACTTGATTCTATACAATATTGTGTAAGTCATTAATATTATAAAACAAAACATACATTATTCGCCATATGTCAGCTAGCACACGCCAATATACCAACAAAAAAATTTAAAACTAAAGTCAAGCTGAAATAATAAAACAAAAACGTAAACAGAACTTAAAAACTAAATAAAGCCTCCAGGCATAAAGGACGTGCCCGCTTACATGTTCAACGATGCAAAAAAATTAAAGCCAAAAGTAGTAACATTTCAGGATTACAAAGAGTCAGTCAAGAAAAATGATGAAAACAAATCTAGGAATTATGATAAAAATACTAAGTCAATGTCAATGTTACATTACAATGGTACCATGTCTATTTTAAAAGAAATCCTAAAAGTAACTGGGAACAAGCTATTGTCAAACAAAGATTGATGAACAATAGGTCGTATGTTGTTGAGGATGTCAATGGTGTACAGTATAGGAGAAATAGAATACACTTAAGACATAAGTATTCTCAAAACTATGCAAACCCTCTTATGCAATCCAGCTCGTCGCAGGGGAGAGAGGAAGGTGACAGACAGGAGTCAAGACTTCAAGAATCCTCACTCATATATCCTCAAGCGTAACAACCAGGTCAGGTCGAATTGTAAAACCACCAAGAAGGTTAATAGACGAAATAGATTAACCATGTAACTATTAACTAAGTAGTATTAAGAAGGTTGTCTAGATTAAATGTAACTCAGTATTAATAAGAATGTTGTCTAGTTTTAATATAACTATAAGTATCATAGAGCATGTTGTCATGTGGGTAAAGTCGCTTGTCAATGTACATCTTATTAATTGTTTGTCAGGGGTTTTTTTTTTTTTCAGGATGGGAAATCATCATATGACTTCTCCCGCTCTGGGCGGAGCGGGAGGGCGTGTCAGACTTTTACTGACTAAAACCCACCCGTGTTCCATCAGTTGCCCATGTGCCAGGGTCACGGTATCTCTTTCGAACAATCACGTGACCCCTATAAGTATCATAGAGCATGTTGTCATGTAGGTAAAGTCGTTTGTTTGTCAGGGGTTAAATTTGAACTCAACAAGGGGGATGTTGTAACATCACTATTTAGTAATTAATTAGTGTGTACACCACTAGATTATAATCTATGGTTCCGCTCTGTACCTGTCCGGCACTACTATGTCTGATCTCATCTGAAATACCACGACTGAACGTGCTCTGTGTAAACTGTGATCCTAGTCTCATTAAACCCAGTCTACTCAACATTATCTTTCATTTCAATAAACACAACAAAGGGTAGCAGTGTAGCTCCCAGGGGGGAAAATAGCGCGGGGTACAACACGACCTCGTTGACTGCAGGGAGTGCGGATACAAATTGGAGCCAATCTTCCAATAGGGTTTCCCGAAGTGGCTCGTCCCAACCAAGTTCCGCAGTCCAAAGGCGCTGAAGAAAACAATTTCGCCCAAAACAATACACAAACAAAACAATAAACAAAAGGCAACCCTGGGCTCCCGTGTCCAAAATGGCACGGACCACAACAGAGTCCCCCGCGTGCATTGGCAATTCGGCGGCGGGCACTCACGTGCAATTTCAAAAAGGCCGCGCAAGTTGCCATGCCATGCCCCGTGTCCCTACAAAACTCACAAACAGGACGACTCTGGGTGCCAGCAAAACGAGTGGTCCGTCCCTGGTCTCGTGGCTGGGAAGACGGCTGGCGTGACTCGGTGACAACGCTAGAGTTATCCACAAACCGACACTCATCCCCCAAAAATTGGACGAGGTCACCAAATGGGGGGAGATGTGTGACACTATCCCCACCATACTTTTGCTCGAAACGAGCCCTCAAATCGGCAGAAAGCCGTTACAGCACAACATGCACCAAAAGGTAAGACCAATGGTCCACCGGCAACTCCAATCGCTTTAAAGCGTTGGTCGCTGCCACCAACGGGTTCAACAGGTCAGTACGCAATGCTGACAAACTAGTAATGACCGGTAACCCCAAAATCAATTCAATATGAACGTCAGCCAAACAACGTTTATTTTGATACCGCCGGGTGAGTAGTTCCAAAGCGATAGGGTAGGCTGAGTCAGTCAACGACAGATGCTGTACCAAGGCTCGGGCCTCACCTTCCAGGACAGACAACAAATAGGCCAACTTTTGGGCAGGTCTGAGGTCCGAGCGTGCATCAACCAAACTTTCAAAAAGGTTTTGGAAACCCAACCAATGGTCCAAGCGACCGTCAAAGTGTGGCAGTTCCAAAGTAGGCAGTCTACTCAATAGTCTGGGACCTGAAACAACCGAGGTCTCCGGCTTGACCTGGACAGGTGTCCGGCTCTCCAATATTTCCATCTGTATGCCATTGCACAAACAATTCAAATAAACAAAGCAAAAAAAAATATTAAATAACAAAGTTCAAACAATAAACTGCTAAACTGCCAGTCAACAACTCAAGAAATAACAAAATATTGGTTTCAATTCAATAGACAACAACAAACTTTCATTTCAATTCAAACAATGTCAACGTTCAAAAATGTTAATTTCAAATGTTAATTTTCCAGACATTCAATACATCAGAGGTCAGAACCAAATCCAATTAACTCTATTAGCATATGTAACCCGGCTGACTTTGGTTTACCCGTCTCAACAATTTAAAACAAATTATTCCAATAAACAATTAATTACAGTTAACAAATATTTACAGTGAATTACTATTTCCCCAAAGAGACTGCCAAGTAATTAGCTTACTGTAAATTACCAATTTCTGTTGGTTGTACACCTTACAACCACGCTCTGCTACCAAGAATGTTCGACGCCAGGCCAAGGCCTCACCATAGGATTTAATGAAGTACGTGGAAGCATGATGATGGGCCCTGGGTCAAGAGTGGCGTAGCGAACTGCCCGCCGTGCGCGGAGCTGATTAATACAATATTCAAAAGACTCACCTGGTTGAAGAAACTGGCTCTGGAGCCTACCTGGATTTATGTATGTAAATGAGTGTATATTGTATTGTGTAGTGACGCTGTCAGTAATCCAGGACAGACAACAAGGCGGCTCCAAGAGGCTCTGCTCCCAAGACATGCGGTCCCAATCACTATCACATCAAAGTATTTCAATCAAACAAACTGAACCCGTATTATTTCGTCAAAAGGGGTTGGTTACACACAAAACAATTGGGTCACGACAAATTGTCCACAAATCGACCGGGTTAAAACAGATTACTTTCAAACGGTCGCGAGATCCAAGCGGCGACGATCCTCCATTTTCCAAAGACCAAACCAAAAGAGCAGTAAGTCAAACTGACAAGTGACAGTTGTCACTCTGTTCACGTCTAGAAACGTAGGCGCATAGAGTAAACAATTCAAACGGGACGGAACAGTACGTCACTGAACTCCTAAACGGCTGGAACCGATTTGAATGAATTTTTTTGTATGCGTTTGGGTGGCACCCTGGATGGTTTAGATTCACTATTGGACCCAGTAGGTGGCGCTGCTATTGAGTTCTAGAAAACAGGACAACGTCTGCACGGTAAGCTAGTACAATATAAAATACAAAAAAAAAACACTCAAATAGAGACTCATTTACAATATAAATAGATTTTGCAATATTTCTTATGATAATTTAATTCGTTGTTAGTAGATACAAAGTTTGACTTCATAATTAACATAAAAAAGAGTTTATTTTTTAATACAAAAACTTATAACTAATACAGAAAAATACTAAGAATTAGCAATTGTATAATTGAGAAATATACATATAAAATTTGCACAAAAACATCAAACATTAAAATCTAGTCTAGTGAGTTTCGTCATCGCTACCAAAGAATTCAAAATCAGAATCCATCATACCTGGCACCTCAACAAATTCAGTGTTTTCTTTATCCATGTTATCCGGGAAAATTAAAAGAAGACACTTGTCTTAATTTCTTCAGTTAAATCATTTCTACTTTTATTTGTCAGTTTAGGTGGAATGCTTGACAAATATGGGTCTGAGGATACGATGAAACTAAAGATGCCTTGGTTTGTTGCTCTGCGACAAAATTTCCGCGTATGATGTTCCCTGAGTTTTCTAAAATGTTTGTTCCGGGCCTCAAATGCCTCTTCTGATCACATTTTCTGACAACATTTCAACATTTTGCCTAAAGGAAAGCTCCTTTAGGCAAAATGTTGAAATGTTTTATTATTTTGGCTCCGTGCAGCAGAAGTTTGTGGATACTGGAAGGCATGAAATACAAGTAGAGGATACAATCCCGGGATCCCGAATCTCGGGATCCCGGGATCCCGACCGTTTTCTGGCCCCGAAAATCCCGGGACTGTACTTGGCTAATCCCGGGATTTTCGGGATTGCCACAAACAAGTCTAATTTGTATTCCGTAGTCCGTTGCGCCTGGACAATAACCTTGCCTAGATTATATGAACAGCATTTATTACATAACGACAAAAGACAACCCTTAGATACGCCGTCGTACGATACGTACTTACTATACACGGTACACACTTAACAGGTACACTTCTAATATACATATGTTTGTCGTAGAACTTAGAAGGGACTTAAAGGAAAAGTAACAGCTGGAAATTAACGAGAGTATGAAATCCCCAGATCCTGAAGTACAAGTACAAAATTAATTGGACGTAGTTATGCAAAAAGGATCCAATCCACAACTTGGTCAAAAATAAGTTAAGTGCACCAAACTGATCCAAATTATACATACTACGAGTCAGTAAAAACGACCTAGCTAAAAATAGCTTTATTTTTCGTGTACTTTAATTTTTAAAACCAATGGTATGGCGCTTCTTAGTTTTTTTTTTTCAGTATAAACTATTTAAACTTTCTGGTTCTTAACTAGTATTTGTACCAGAATATGTTAATATACCGTTACTAATAAAAAACGTGTTAATATTCCACGGACAATTTTTTTTTAAGTAATGAAAAAATACCTCTTGAACTTAAAACGTCAATAACTCAAAATTAACTGAATGTGGATTGGATCCTTTTTGCACAACTACGTCCAATTGGGGTTGGCAAATATTGTAGTACTAGACGTGAAATGAGTTCAAAAATGGAGGAGTTCGTGGATATTACTTAGAAACAGCATATAAGTATCTACAAGTATTGTCTATTCCTCCAACCAGCGTAGAACCTGAGCGAGTGTTTTCAGCTGCTGTGCTTATGTTGGCAATTATCTACGAAGCAGACTTGGAAGTCAAAGATTGGATGCTTTGATATTTTTCTGCGATAATATTTGCGAATTTTTTTTTTGTGTAGTCTTTTTTATTTCTTGCAATGCATAATTTTTTGTTTTGTCTTTATCTTTTCTTATTGTGTTTTTTTGTTGTGCAAAGACATAAAAAAGATTTTTTTTTATTATTTAAGTTGTTTTTTTCATTTTAGCCCAATTAGAAACCACATAGTCTAATCCCGGGATAGGCCCGGGATCCCGGGATTACGCTTCAAAAATCCCGTAATCCCGGGATTGAAAATCATGCTCGGGATTGTATCCTCTAAATACAAGCCATACAGTTCCACATACAGCTGCGCAGTTTCGTCGAGATAATTGGTAAACAAATCAATATTAATAGACTGTCCTGATGATACAACACGGAGAATAGTTGCGAATTTTTGGATGAGCTGCTGACCCAATCCAGTGATATTTGCAGTCTTCTCAGGACACTGGAAAAAATTATCTAGCCGTGTTGCCATCGTTCGTGGTTCCAGCACCTTTATATAAAAATATTGATATGGGAACATTATTACATAAGTTTTATAATATGACACTAACTAAAAAACCCTTTGATATTAAACAAAATAAATAAATCAACTAACTTTGTTTTACGATATCCACTAGGAGTCCCATTTCCTCTCGAAATTTTCGCTGTATCGTCTGTTTGCGACTTTTCAAAGCTGCTTTACTAGCTTCATCTCTGGCTTGCCTTTTTTTTAATCTAATCGGTAAGCGATATGCAGCAGGCATTCCATGGATCTGATCCATGCATGCAAAGACGACAAACCGTACTTGTGAATATCAGATGATACAGATTTCCTAAAATATGAATAAATAGGTTCAAAGTGTTTTTCAATTAAATAAAAAAAAAAAAATATTTTTAACATAGATTTCCAATATTCAACTTACATGTGAATCTTCTCCAAATCATTCATTTCATTTGGTACAGCTTTACAGATGTCACATGTGGCAAACAGAGAAATCCACTGACTTTCTTGAAGTTCATCACTCTGCTCTGAGTGAAGTGGTGAAATAATATATTTCTTATTTATACGATTGCCTATTCTTAGTATTTTTCTGTATTAGTTGTAAGTTTTTGTACTATTTTTTTTAATGTTAATTCAGAATTCAAACTTTTATCTACTGACATAATCTACTAAGAACGAATGAAATTATCTTAAGAAATTAAAAAAAAAAAATATTTATATTGCAAATGGGTCTCGAGTGTTTTTGGTTTTTTTTCTATTGTAAATTCCATTATTTCTCATTAGTTTTGATAATTAGCACACTAAAGTCAATTACTTTGAATTTTTTTCAAGATCACACCTGAATCAACGTAAAAATCTCTAACTGAATTTCTCGAAATTCAACACTCTACTGTGAGTGAAGCGGCGCCTATGGGTGTGCGTGTTATAGCATTTCGGAATCGCCTCATGTGGGCAACACCCCATGTAAGCCGCAGGCTTTAAGTTTTATTAAGTTGTGAGAAAAAACTTTGTGTTTTTCTTCATACAAAAAAATATTAAATATTTTTTTATTCGGAGATGGTGCTGTCTGTATCTGTCATATTACCAAATATTATAAATAATACTGAAATAAAGCCGTTCCGATTTTTATTTCTCGCCTAAAGAAATTTTGATTTCAATGTCCACGGAGCGTCGATTTCGAACCATTGTGTGCCGCCGCGCGCGCCGCTCTGAGCTGTGTCCACCTCGATACTCACTAGTACATTTGTTTCACTTGCACACCGCGCCGCCCGTCGCCACCGCGTGCCGCGCGACGCTCGCCGCGCCGCAGTTCGCGCCGCTGTCCGCGTCGCCAGTGCCGGCGCGGCACGCACTAAATTCAAACATAATACGGTCATCTGCCGGGGTCGCGTGATTGTTCGAAAGAGATACCGTGACCCTGGCACATGGGCAACTGATGGAACACGGGTGGGTTTTAGTCAGTAAAAGTCTGACACGGAGCGGGAGAAGTCATTTGATGATCTCCCAAACCGAAAAAAAAAAAAAAAAATACGGTCATACTCAGAAAAACTGTACATTTGGTATCTTTTCTTGTCCCGCTACTTCATAATTAAGTAAATATCTTATATTGTGATATTTTTTCGTTTTTCCCGCGTTTTTGCTAAATTCGTCTATTAATACGAAGAGTTTTCTAGTATTTGATCTTTAGTTTTCATTAAAAGAGTATATTTTTTGAATGTCAAAGCATTGTTAAAAATGCCCCATACATTTTTTTAGTGTCTCAATGACCATTTCACATTTTCAGAGATAAATTGTTACGAATAGACATCGCTTTGTACCGTGTGGTGCCGGACGTAAAGAATAATAGTATGGTTGTAAAATGCATAGAGAACGCTGCTGCCCATTCTCTAGTAAGTCCCTTAGTCGCCTTTTACGACACCCACGGCAAGAAATGGGGTGGATTTCTTGCCGTGGCACAGTGGAACGAATGTATGGGAGCGGTTGGACGTAGACATGTCCGAAAAAAAAGAGTAAAATTATGCCAAACTAATGATGCCATCTTATTCGATTACTTAATGCCTTCATAACTTGTGGTGATGAATTTCTTCATAACTCCCATATTTCGGGAGTAATTTGAGAAAATGTGAAATTTTACTATGAAAATGAGTGTATCGAGCTCTCTCCCTCCTGATTCCGGGCTTGTTTCAAGTAGCGGTCTCTAATATCATAATGCTAATACTAAGAGCTATATTTAATACTAAGACACATAGTGCGCCAAATGTGCACTTTCTGGGATAAAGAGTGATGTTTATTTTATAACACAATTTTTTTATTTTTTGTTTATTTTGTTGATTAAAACCGTTTTTCTAAAGGTTTACCTTATTACAATAACATTTCTGAGCAGCCAATTAGAGAAGATATAAGCTAATTAGGATATATAATTAGGGACTTAAGGTTTACATATAAAACTGATGCACTAATGATTACTGATAAGAACATTGCTATTATTTAATTACTAAATGGCTCTTAATACACTAATTTAGCATGCATCATTTACTAATTATCACAATAACTAATTACCTTGCAATATTTAACAAAGGATACCTGGGATACCTGGATTTTATATAAATAGGTCACTATTAGTAACTTTAAAATCAGTGTTGATTTACACCTCGTTGTATCCAAGCTAATCTCGCAATGTATTTTCCAAATTTTAATACAAATCTTGATATTCACGTTGCTTTATGCGCACGCGCACATAAAGATTTACGCGACTTTAACTATTTGTTCAGTGTTTTAAAAGATAACAGTTGTGTTCAGTTATGTGAAAGTGCTGAAACAAGTTTAAAAGACTGGTGTCGTCGATTTTGCTACCGCATTTATGCAAAATGGACACAGTCTGGAAGAAGCACAGATAAGTTTCGGAAGAAACATGAGATTTGGCTACAGGCTGCAATTCAATGGCCGGAATTACAGAATGAAAATATGGAACCTTCTACAGAAAATATAAGTGACGTCATCGAGCCCATAATTTCTCCTGCTAAATCTGATGCTTCAACTTGTACACATCCTAGTCCTCGTAAATCTTTTGAGGACCTTAGTAACCGGCAAAAAAGAAGACGCACTGAAGATAGTCTTTCATGCAGCAGTAGCAGCGCTGAAATTATGTTTTCGGCCGAAAGGGCGCTTCAAAAGGCAGGACAAAGCGATACAGCTTATGTTATGAAATACTTGACGGAGAATCCAGAAGAGGCCTCAAAAATCAAAGCCTTCATTGAAGGTAAATCAATTCAGGTACGGGAAATATCCCCTTTGAAGGCATTGGCTCTTTATGTATCGATGAACTTATCGAAATGGCGCTATAACACTCTTCGGGATTTCAACACTCAAGAAGGAGCTCTTCAATACCCGAGTTACTACATGTTGGTTAAAGAAAAAATTAAGTGCTATCCGGCCAAAGAAGATCTCACAGTTACAGAGAGCTCTGCAAAAATCAAATTACAAGCCTTGATGGATTTAACCTCAAGAAGACTTATTAGGTCGTTAGAAACCCCTGTTGATCCCAATCAACAGCTCGTATTGACCAGCAAATGGGGTTTTGACGGATCATCTAGCCAAAGCATTTATCATCAAAGGACGAGTGAAGATGAGCAAATCGATCTTGCTAGTAATTTTATGATTAGTCTTGTACCACTGCGGCTCGTCTCAAAAGGTGTAACAATTTGGGAAAACGAGCGACCATCTTCCACTTCATTTTGCCGGCCAATATTGTTTAAGTTTATAAAGGAAACCAAAGAAAATGTGCAGAGAGAGATGGCTGAAATCGAAGCAGAGATTGAAGCCTTAACTCCATCCACCATCACTGATGGAATTAGTGTCAAACACCAACTGCTGTTGACAATGATTGATGGTAAAATTCATTCCATTATATCCAATACAGCAGCTTCAGTGTGTGACATATGCAAGGCTTGTCCTAAAGAAATGAATAATTTAGAGTTAATCAAAGATAAACACGCAAACGAGGACATGTATAAATATAGCTTAAGCACCCTTCACGCTTGGATTCGCTCAATGGAATGCTTATTACACATTTCCTACAAATTAGACATAAAATCATGGCAAGTAAGGGGTGATATAGCAAAAAGGCAAGTTGATGACAGGAAGAAAAGAGTTCAAGAGGCTGTAAGAAGAGAAACGGGCTTACTTCTCGATGTTGTGAAACAAGGCAGTGGATCCACCAACAATGGCAACTCGGCAAGGAGATTTTTTGAAAACTACACTAAATCTGCTGAACTGACCGGAATAGATGCTATGCTTTTAAGAAAAATCTGTGTGATCTTGCAGTGTATTTCATCAGGAGAGAAGATCAACGTAACTAAATTCCGAGAGTTCTGCTTTGATACTGCTAAGCTTTACGTGGAGTTATACCCATGGTATTATATGCCTTCTTCACTTCATAAAATTTTAATGCATGGGCCAGACATAGTTCAGAACATGTCAATTGTGCCCATTGGTTTTCTATCCGAAGAGGCATCTGAGGCTAGAAATAAAGATTTTAGAAAATATAGAGAGGGGCATTCTCGAAAGCATAGCAGTATCTCATGCAATGAAGATATTATGCACAATCTTTTACTGTCTTCTGATCCACTTGTTACAAGTATCCGTCCAAAAGGAAATAAGTTTGTAAAAAAATCTTCTTTTAAGGAATTTTATGAGCTTACGGATTCTGAGAAAAGTGATATCGAATTTGTTAACATAAATGATTTAGCGGACATCGATTCTGAATTTGAATTAATTGATGATGATGATGATGACGAAGATAATTAAATGATGTTATTGTTTTAAAATGTGTAACTTAGTAAATTAGAGCTTACATCTTAATTATTTATTGTACTTTTAATGAAACTAGGTAATTTATTATCAACTTACTTAAAAGTCATACTCTCATCAGTTCTTGTGAATATTTTTGTTAATATATATTTCTGTATATATATAATATATTTATAGACCTCTTAATAAGTCTGTCTGCGGTTTAAAGTAAATACAAATGGGGAAAAAACGTTTTTTTTTTTAAATTTTCATTTCCTTTTATCCCAGAAAGTGCACATTTGGCGCACTATGTGTCTTAGTATTAAATATAGCTCTTAGTAATAGCATTACGATATTAGAGACCGCTACTTGAAACAAGCCCGGAATCAGGAGGGAGAGAGCTCGATACACTCATTTTCATAGTAAAATTTCACATTTTCTCAAATTACTCCCGAAATATGGGAGTTATGAAGAAATTCATCACCACAATTTATGAAGGCATTAAGTAATCGAATAAGATGGCATCATTAGTTTGTCATAATTTTACTCTTATTTTTCGGACATGTCTACGTCCAACCGCTCCCATACATTCGTTCCACTGTGCGTGGGTGTCGTAAAAGGCAACTAAGGGACTGGGCAGCAGCGTTCTCTATGCATTTTACCACCATACTGCGATAGCCAACCCGCCTGCCAAGCGTGGCGATTATGGCAAAGCCCCCCAAATTGGGGGAGGCCTAAGTCCAGCAGTGGACGTCTTACGGCTGAAACGACGACGAGACATCGCTTTATTAATTAATATGTTTATATTATTCTTGATGAATCATTTAACTAAGTAGGACCAATTTTATTCGTAAATCATTCACAGATTTTTTTATTTAAATAAACAAATTTTGTCCCAAAATTATGAAGTTTCGTTACTCAGGATTAGTAAATACGCAATAAAATTATAAACGCAATTATTTAAAGTGGTAGAAACTACATATTTTTTCCTATTCTGGCATCAATATTACTAACGTTAAAATCACTGTCGCGACAGCCACTATGTTTTCGCCGTAGAGTCGTGAAGTCAAGACATGTATCAAGTGAATATTTACAAAAAAACCTCAGGTTGATAAACGACTAGTATTGTGGTAAGTTAATACAATATATTTTTTGTTTACTTACTGTTTTCTTTTCTTATTTTTTGTATTATTTTAACGAATACGCTCAATGTTTGCGTTGTAAACACGTGGTTTACCTAAAAATATTCTTAGAGTTTATAATTTCTCATATTTCATTCTCATTTTCGTTATATTGCGTTACATATGCTACGAAACTGAGAGATTGTTAAGCTTGGTACACATCATCAAAAAGTACGTAACTATAGTCACGGGTACGTAAGTTGGCGAATGATTTTGTAGTGAGGGTGGAAATATACCTACATACTTATGTACCTACATACTTATTCATAGGTATATCAGTGTAGTGATCACAAATACTTAAGTTTTCTGTCTTTACCTTTACTTTAAAAACAAAATATCAAACACAATAATAAATAGTTTGTAACACAAATTAAAAAAATTATATGCGTTTCAGTAAAATACCATGGTTCCTGTGTCAAATGCCGAAAGACAAAGAACATAGCAGCCATCGACACCTTCTGAATTTGAAATTCTTTCCGAGTCTATCAGCTCAGTATACGGAAGTTCGACACATTAGGAAAAAGCAGTTATAAAAAAAAATTGTTACAAAGTTTGTTTTAATCATCCTACTAATAATATTATAAATGCGAAAGTTTGTTGTTTGTATGTTTGCTCCTCTTTCACGCAAAAACTACTGAACGGATTTGGATGAAATATTGTTTTTTTTTTTTGTAGTGTTTCATTTTTTTTTTTGCGTCATATTTACCACAATTAAACGTATTTTCTTTCTTTCTTATTCTTTCTAACACAGTTAGTTTATAGCCCGGATTAACAAATAGGCTACTTGGATCCCGGTAGTACGTTTCCGCGGGATATTTTCCGAACTCCACGCGGGCAAAGCCGCTGGCAAAAGCTAGTTCTAAATAAGTCTGAGAAGCCAAATATAATCACTTGTTTTATTTCTTTCAATCCATGTGTACTATAGGTACCTTATTACATCAGTTTCGTGACGTAGACTTTCAGTATCGTTACCTATCAGTTTAGTTACAAAATTAAAATGTACACTTTTTCTGAGTATGACCCAATAGCGTTGTACGAGTGCGCTTGCGGAGAAGCGATTTTACACGCGTTTGTTTGAAATGTAGCGTTTTTTGCGGCGGAGCCCGCGGTGGGCAACGACGCGTCGCACGCGGCGTTTATCGCGGCGGCGCGGCACACGCAGCGGGTATTCTCGATGAAGCGGTGCTCACGGCTGAACCTTCTGCCAGTCTTATTTGGAAATCGCACAACGCAGACGTATTTACCGTCGCAATAGAGTACGATATCATGGACTTTTTAGCAGAAATTTTTATGTTAAACGTGAACCCAAAAAATTCACGGCCACTTTTTATATTTGTATAAGAAGTGGCCGTGAATTTTTTGGGCCGGGTCACACCGGAATGGCAGCGGCCGGCAGCGACGCGGCGAGCACTTTCAGTGTGAAATAATTTTAAACTTTAACTACATACTTAAAAGACCAGTACCTATCGCTTGAAAAACCAACAGGTGTTTCCGCCCGCGGCTGCCAGCGGCGACGCGAGGCCGCTCGCGGCATCGCGGGTGGCCGCGCGACCTTTTCAAGTTTTTCAAGCGATACTGGTCTTTTAAGTATGTAGTTAAAGTTTAAAATTATTTCACACTGGAAGTGCTCGCCGCGTCGCTGCCGGCCGCTGCCATTCCGGTGTGACCCGGCCCTTTGGGTACAGAAACGGAACGAGAACGAGAAGTTTGGGGAATATGCAACTCTTTATAGTTCAATAAGCGAAATTGGTATGATACCTATTTCACGGCTATACACGGATGTCTACTAAAACTTTTGATTATATAGTAAACAATATAGGCAATAAATATTCTTACAAAAACCGGAATAATGACTCGCTTATGTTCTACACTGTGGTGTAGGCCTTAGTAAACACGCTACAGCTATTATATTGCACCCTACCCTCATCATCTATCTATTAATACGTGAAGCGAAAACTTTGGATCCCTTTTTACGAAAATTGGGCGGACGGAGGAGTATGAAATTTCGCACACTTATAGTTTATACAGAGAAGAAGTGACGAATGCTAATATTTTTTTAAAATTATGCGTAAAAATATATTATTTTCAATAAATAACACGTTACACACACTACTATTCATTACCGTGTAGTTAATACACACATGCATAAATATTCTTTTGTTTATGGTCCAATCGACAATATCTGTCTTTATTTTGTGTCTATAGTCTTATAGTTAGGGATCTGGCGAGCATTTCGGTATATGATTTGCACACGTTTCACGTCGAGGTGGATTGCAGTTTTAATCATTACGAATCGATTAGGTCCAATCAATTAAGGTCTTATGTCACTGCGTTTTCGCGTTACAGCGGATTAAAGCTTAAAAAATCGGGGTATTAAATCATTTGCACATGTATGCCTCTAGAGTTCATGGTCACAATCATCTTGGAAACGAAGAAAATCGAAGAGGCAGACATTCAGGACTCTGCATTATCATGGGACGGAGTTGTAAAAATGTTAAAAAAAAAGCTCTACTAAGTCATTTGCACGCGTTCTCATTGCTCCCATTCGATTCACTATGACTCTGTGGATTCGAAAAAACATGTGGCAGACTCTTTGCTCACTGATTTTCAGCTGTATTACTTTTTGAAATTCACGGAATCAAGGGACAGCGGGTATTACTTGGGATTATTGTTATTATTTATAGTTTTATTCTTATAATTTTGGTTAATATTATCCAGTAAACTCACGGTAACGAAACTTCTGGAGCTGAAATATATGCAATCAAATTTTTTCTCAATGCCAACCAGAAACGAAATGCGCTTGGAACTTTAATTAGAAAGTATTTTTTTTTAATTGCTTGCTTGATTGTAATCTGAATAGGATTAGGATCTGGATAGGAACAGTCTTTAACTTTTTTAAATCACGTTTTATTTGTGTAAAATACGTAGATTTTGAACCAAGACGTGTGAAAGTGCCTGAGAGCGAGAGAGAGGAAAAGCGTGCAAAATAAAAGGGGAGGCTGTATATAGATATACGCTCTATAAATTTAGTTTCACAATACGGAAAAGGTCGGAACTGAGTTATACCGTTCTCACTCATATCCCCAAATAAAAGAGAGACACCACGAAAGGAACTATGAGGATACTTTATACCTGCTTGGTTTGGCGCGAGCGTCGGATTGAAAAAAAAATCAAATGGTCTGCCTTTGGAATATCAGAGGCCTGAACGTCTGCCTCATCGATTTTCTTGGTTTTCATAAGGAATTCAAACATCAGTCAAAGAAGTAGACGTGTGCGCATAATATAGCACACCTTTTTTTTACATTTTTGGAGCACTATCAATAGACAACGCAGAGGCAACATGTTGGCAGACTATTTTTCCGTGGTTCTTCTCATTGTTTTTAATCGAACAATTCAAATCTGCCAAGTGTGCAGTTCATATAGAGTTTTTTAATCATAAAAATGAATACTACAAAAGTCAGAGCCCTGGATGTCTACCTTTTCGATTCTTTCTGTTTCCAGGATGACTGTGATCATCAGCCCCAGAGGCAGACGTGTGTGCATCATATAGCACACCTTTTTTTTAAACATTGTTGAAACGCCGTAAATTTACAACGCAGCGCCACCATGGTGGCAGACGAGGTCCTTGATGTTTCTTAGGGTATAATTATCACTATTAATAACGTCTGCCTTGTGTGCTGATCATATCGAAATTTTGCTCGCCTGCTGCCTGACTATTAGTGAATGTCAAGTATAACCACAGGTAATAAATTAATTTTATAGATAGGTTATATAACCTACTTCATTTTTTAAATCTATGATCATATCGATAATATTTGTATTTTTGTCTAAAGTGTTACTGAATGTCAAATATAACCATATTTTTTAAAATATTTATTATTTATATGTTTTTTTCATTTAATAATGTATTTCTATTCAAACGAAGTACGGTCGAATTTCGACTAATGGGCGATCACTAGTTCAACTAATGTGCCGTTTCTTGTGTGTAGACTGTAGTCCCACCTTGTTTTGATTTGTTCATTTTGTATTAGTGTTATGATAGTTTTTAAGTTTCCTAGACGAAGTATTCGTATAATGTTAGTTGTTTTTTTTAAGTTTTCGTGTTTGTGTTTTGTTAGTATCTACGCTTACTGGCGGATAACATTATTTTAAACTTATATTTACGTTTTCTCTATAAGTGAATGTATGTATATTCTTTTGAGAAAATAAATATCTTTATCCGTAACAACATCCAAATAGTCGGTTTAATTGAGAATCGCGCGTGCGCCGTACCGATGACCGCGTGTGCCGCTACACGCTAAAATTTGCCGCGGACGCCACGGTGGGCACCGCCACTCTTCCCGTCTCGCGTCTCTATGAACAGGTACTCCCTTTCTTCTCCTAAAATTATTTGTCCGAAAATCATTATCCATAACACGTTAGCTATAAACGGCAGTAACCATAATATTCAAAAAGTCGAAATTTTGTTTTAAATAATTATCTTTGCTTCTAAAACTATTATGTCATAATATCAATAACTATAATCATTAAATCTCCTAATTTTGCATGTTATAAAGTCATATGTCCAAAGTATTGTATTATATAAATTGTATTATGCCGAATGTTCATTTATAATAAAATCGTTAGTAGTAAAAAAATGCTACAAGTTCGGTTTTAGTGACAGAAACGAATCGCTGTAAATCCGACTCCACGTAGTCTTGTCTGCCCTACCCCTAGAGTATAATTTAAAATCGCGTAGGCGCGGAGGGGCGAGGCGGCCCGCGAGCTGAGGAGCAGGTGGTTGTAACGCTCGCCGCCGCTGCTGAGGCTGGCCGGCGAAGCCGGCCAGCAAGACGAAGCTGCGGTGGTGATCGTTAAACCGTCTGCGACGATAAGCTCGCGTGGGACCGCCTAAGCCCCGCAGTGCCGGAACCGTGACAGAAACCATGCCTGCTGCATGATGCATGCTCGCTTGCATACTGCATGCTTGCTTGCATGCTCGATTGCATGCTGTTTGCCTGCTTGCATGCATGCTCGCTTGCATGCTGCATGCTTGCTTGCATGCTCGATTGCATGTTGCTTGCTTGCATGCATGCTGCATGCATGGTGATAATGATAATGATAAATGATAAATGACTTTATTTTTGCAAGTAGGTTTGTACAAACACTTTTACACGTCAATCAATTTTTTTTTTAAAACTAGATGAGTTCGGCATTTCCTATCTGACTACTCTGAGAAGAAACGCCGAAACAAACTCAGAGGTCACAGTCTCTTTTAAAGTCCAGACATAATCTTGATCAGATCATGTGTATGCTTGTTTGCATGTTTCTTTGAGGGAAATAAAACCACATGTTCACAATTACCTGTTTTATTGAGTGATATGATAATACATGCAGCGCCATACCAGGCCTTGATAAATACCATAATGCTTTTGTAACTTTACTATTTATGTATTGTATCAGTTGAATTAGATAAAATTATTAAAAAGTATTACGGAGTTCATTAAGAATTTCATAATTTTAATTCTTAATGAACTCCGTAATACTTTGTTTTAAAAATATAATTAGGATAAATAAACATAAATAATTTGAATTTAGACCTTATAACTTTTATGGAAAACAGTTTTAAGTCTTTTGTATGTTATTGATAGTAATATTTATGACAAACGGATTTAGGGCATATTATATTTAGGGATTTCAATTTTATGGCATGTGATATTATGTGACATTTAGTTTGGGCAAGTTATCATTCGGACAAATGATGATTAGGACAAAAAAAATTATGGCTCTTTAGATTATGGATAAAAAAGTTAGGTCACACAATAGAGAACCCTATGAACAACATCGTATATTACCTTATGTTTGTGTTTACGCATGCAATGATGCGCCGCTACCCACCTTCTACAGACCTGCTTGAGAGAGGACTTTTGGCCGAAAGGTGTCTTGTATCGTCGTTTCCGAGGACGGTTACGCGACACCACGCAGCGGAACACGAAGCCGTCATCATTAGGTGTTTAGTGATAGTTTAAGTTTTGTTTTATAAAATATGTACTAATTTATAGTCATTTTTTATATTATTTATTTATTGTGTTTTTATGGGCCTAAGTTGCCTGAAATAAAGGATTGTATTGTAAACACGTCCGACGCGCCGCGCGACACCCCGCGTCTACGTAAATGAGGCCTACGGCCAAGACATGGCGATTTCGAAATAATGAGTGTGTGTGTGCGAGTGTGTTATGTGCTGACACTTCACGTACACATTCACAGCGTGTTTGTATACTTAGTTAGAAAAAGTGAAGCGCGCAACGCTTCGTGAGATAAATTAAGGGCCATATCGCGGTTCAGCGGTTTACGAGCGTCTTCAGAGCGGAGCGCGCGCACAACTAATACGTCGCGATCACGTGGCGGCCCTTTGCGACGCTTGTTCACGGCGAGTTTAGGACGTACAGACGGTTCTCTATTGTGTGACCTAACTTTTTTATCCATAATCTAAAGAGCCATAATTTTTTTTGTCCTAATCATCATTTGTCCGAATGATAACTTGCCCGAACTAAATGTCACATAATATCACATGCCATACAATTGAAATCCCTAAATATAATATGCCCTAAATCCGTTTGTCATAAATATTACTATCAATAACATACAAACGACTTAAAACTGTTTTCCATAAAAGTTATAAGTTCTAAATTCAAATTATTTATGTTTATTTATCCTAATTATATTTTTAAAACAAAGTATTACGGAGTTCATTAAGAATTTCATTATTTTATCAAATTCAACTGATACAATACATAAATAGTAAAGATACAAAAGCATTATTTAATAAAGCAGTATTTATCAAGGCCCGGCATGGCGCTGCATGTATTATAACTCAATAAATACAATATCACTCAATAAAACAGGTGATTGTGAACAAGTGATTTTATTTCCCTCTAAGAAACATACAAACAAACATACACCATGCATGCAGCATGCATGCACGCAAGCAACATGCAATCGAGCATGCAAGCAAGCATGCATCATGTAGCATGCAAGCAAGCATGCAGCATGCAAGCGAGCATGCATACAAGCAGGCAAGCAGCATGCAATCGAGCATGCAAGCAAGCATGCAGTATGCAAGCGAGCATGCATCATGCAGCAGGCATGGTTTCTGTCACGGCTCCGGCACTGCGGGGCTTAGGCGGTCCCACGCGAGCTTATCGTCGCAGACGGTTTAACGATCACCACCGCAGCTTCGTCTTGCTGGCCGGCTTCGCCGGCCAGCCTCAGCAGCGGCGGCGAGCGTTACAACCACCTGCTCCTCAGCTCGCGGGCCGCCTCGCCCCTCCGCGCCTACGCGATTTTAAATTACACTCTAGGAGTAGGGCAGACAAGACAACGTGAAGTCGGATTTACAGCGATTCGTTTCTGTCACTAAAACCTAGCTTTTGTAGCATTTTTTTACTAGTAACGATTTTATTATAAATGAACATTCGGCATAATACAATTTATATAATACAATACTTAGGACGTGTGCGTAGTCCCAGCGGAAAAGTGTCGAATTTCTTAATTTCAGTTTAGCAGATATTTAGTGTATGACGTCGTGTAATTGTGTATGGTAAATAAAAATTTGTGCATCCAACCATTGCGGAGATATTCAACAAAAACTGTTTCCGCTGGGACTACGTATTCCTAGCGGCACTGTTTTTTTCCTATGGACGTACAAGAAAAAAATACATACAATAATTAGTGTGTAACGAGAGGTAAATGTGTATGTTAAAATGAAATTTGTGTGTCTTATATTTGTCAAGATATTCAAGGTGCCGCTGCGCTGACGTTTGGCTATTTGATGAAAATCATATAAAACTGTTTAGCACAGAGTTGTAATTTTTTACGCAGGTTGCTTTGAATTTGTGTGTAATGTGTGTGAAAACAGAATTTGAAAAAAACCTACCGTTCAGAAGACATACACGTAAAAGTAAAATAAGGTTATTAGGTCCAAGTACCTAAAATAGGAACTCTAGAGCCTAACTCATCTCGTTTATTTATATCTTGTAAGGGTCTACAATGTCCTGCCAAGTTTCATTCATGTGCTCTTAGTAATTAATGAGCAGTGGCATAATTTACTACGACTGGAACACTATATTTTATGACATCCGATTGTAGGACTTTTTAAAGGAAAAGCAAAATGAAACTTATTCAAATATTTAGTGTATTAATGCAACTATTCACATGTAAAATTTCAGCTCATTACACTGAATGATTAAAGAGATATAATAAAAATAACAGAACAAGAGCAAAACATCGATAAACCGACCAAGTTTGAATGGCTACATAAAAGCGGCCGTGCAGTATAAAGCGCTAACGTTCAAAAATTTCCAGTGTTTTACAGTTATTGGATCGGTACAGGTGTGCACACAATTCTTGAAGAAGTTACTACTTAATAACTTTCGTGATAAAAATAGTAGGTAACTTGTTTCTTTTTAGACTTAAGAAGACGAAATTATTACAATAATAATTGCATCTGTATTATTAACAAATGCATTTATTTGTCAGAATATTACGAAAAAATTGTAACAGTAGGTAATTATTATGTCCTTAATATTCTGCTGCTTCCAGCGCACAAATATTTTGATGTTACACGGTACAATTTGCAAAGCGGTAAACCAGATATTTACTATTTATATGATTATGCGCTAGAACATAGATAAGTAGGTAGCTACACTACAAACCTACCTTCACAATTGAGTCACATATTATTAATCTGTGATTCTGTGATTGTATGACATATTTGTTGCTGTAAAAGCTCGAACGAGAAGACCAACTCCCGAAAACTTACTAGTAAACCTAAGATTTTCACCTTTATGGGGTTTTACAGTAGGCAATATATTTGTTATTCATATTTAATAAAAAAAAACAGATTTTTATATCAATGTTATTATTACGTTGTTAATAATTTTGTTTTTTTTTTTATTTTGTTTTATTTAGTCATTAACTAATAAATATTATTAAGATTACAAAGCAGTTGTTTTATTTTCTGCTAAACTATTGTGTACGCAACTGTACGAAACTATTAAACACGATGACGATACTATACTGGAAATTTTAGAACGTTAGCTCTTTATATTGCACGGCCGCTTTTATGTAGCCATTCAAACTTGGTCGGTTTATCGATGTTTTGCTCTTGTTCTGTTATTTTTATTATATCTCTTTAATCATTCAGTGTAATGAGCTGAAATTTTACATGTGAATATTTGCATTAATACACTAAATATTTGAATAAGTTTCATTTTGCTTTTCCTTTAAAAAGTCCTACAATTGGATGTCATAAAATATAGTGTTCCAGTCGTAGTAAATTATGCCACTGCTCATTAATTACTAAGAGCACATGAATGAAACTTGGCAGGACATTGTAGACCCTTACAAAATATAAATAAACGAGATGAGTTAGGCTCTAGAGTTCCTATTTTAAGTACTTGGACCTAATAACCTTATTTTACTTTTACGTGTATATCTTCTGAACGGTAGGTTTTTTTGAAATTCTGTTTTCACACACATTACACACAAATTCAAAGCAACCTGCGTAAAAAATTACAACTCTGTGCAAAACCGTTTTAATGATTTTCATCAAATAGCCAAACGTCAGCGCAGCGGCAATTTGAATATTTTGACAAATATAAGACACACAAATTTCATTTTAACATACACATTTACCTCTCGTTACACACTAATTATTGCATGTATTTTTTTTCTTATACGTCCATAGGAAAAAAAAAAGTGCCGCTAGGAATACGTAGTCCCAGCGGAAACAGTTTTTGTTGAATATCTCCACAATGGTTGGATGCACAAATTTTTATTTACCATACACAATTACACGACGTCATACACTAAATATCTGCTAAACTGAAATTAAGAAATTCGACACTTTTCCGCTGGGACTACGCACACACTTAGGACATATGACTTTATAACATGCAAAATTAGGAGATTTAATGATTATAGTTTTTGATATTATGACAGAATAGTTTTAGAAGCAAAGATAATTATGTAAAACAAAATGTCGACTTTTTGAATATTATGGTTACTGCCGTTTATAGTTAACGTGTTATGGATAATGATTTTCGGACAAACAATTTTAGGAGAAGAAAGGGAGTACCCGTACAGACATACTGTATTTTTTTTTAAATAGGTTTTTAACTTTATCGCTCAAGTATTAGTTTTAATATTGATTGGAAAAAAATTGACAGTTTCGGATAGCTCGATGTGCTGGCGTCTGTACAATACACTCGGTAACAGTTTTATCCGCGGCGATCTCATTGCGCGTCCTCGACGTATTCACAGCGTATGCGTGGCGTATTCGATGCGCGTCCGCGACGTATTCGCTGCGCACTCGCTGCGCTTTGCTGACGCTCGTGAACCACTAGTTTGATAAGGCCCTAATAGTATATCCACCAAGAAATGTTAAACTGTTAGTACCGCGAGCCCGTGTGGTCTATAACGATAGACTGGCACTTTGTCTAGACCCTGGATGGGTCTACACAAACTGACAGTCTACAGGGTGTCCATTTACTTTCAGTTTTAGAACGATTAGAATTTTAAAAGCATGGAACTACAAATCCTTTTTCAAAATTTCTTGGATCGCTCATGAAAGTCCCAATTTTTTTTTGGCCCTTTCCGTAAACTTTGTGCCACCAGTTCCATGTTTTCGAGAGTCCTTGCAGATCGACTAGGCCCTGGACGTGGGGTGTTCATAGCCAGAGCAGATGCCCGAAACCTCTGTTCCCAGGAATGAATTAAATTCATACTCGATCCTTTACTTAACTGTGTGCGAACAAAATTGTCGACGAGCGACAATGTTACAACCGTTGCTCTTGAAAAATATCTGGATGGTTAGCGCGCGGTGTCCACCCGGCCACTGTGACATTGTGACTGAGCAATCCGCACGATCGGTGGTTCCAATGACACCACCCTCCCCCCGCACCAATGATTACTTTTTGAAATAATTGTATTTAAAAACATAAATGTGCCTCCAGACACCCTGTACCTACTTGTCTATGTATCGTTAACGCAGCTAATACGGGTTGCAGACCAAGAGCTAAGCTAAGTTAGTTTAGCTTAGCTCGCATAGCTGACGCAGTTTTCCATTGTGTGCAGACCGCAAACTATGGGAACTAAGCTATGTGAGCTAACTAAAATATGCGAAGCTAAGTTAGTTGTGTATGCCGATCCACAACTACACGAGCTAAGCTAAGCCCCTCCCGCCTTCGCCACACACGCCCTTCGCACATCTATCGCCAGTGCTGTCCAGTGTCCTTAGTCGTACGCATGGTTGTTTTGTAGCAAATATGGAGCAATTTGAGAATGGAGATTGAATGTGTTGACATATCCAAGATCGAATGTATTTTGCTTAAATAATAATAAGGCAGTACCTATCAATCTTCTTTTTCTATGTGTAACATATTCATCATCGGAACTTTCTTCATCGATTACCTATATTCATGGCAAGCGCCGTCCATCTAATTGAACTTCGCAACACTCACTGAGCTTTGGCTTAGCTCTTGGTGTGCACGCCATTTATTTCTAGCTTAGCTTAGCTTAGTCTAGCTTGCTTAGTTTAGCTTTGGTATACTTAGCTTAGTTTTCGGTCTGCAACCGGCTTAACCAGTCAATTACCGTAATTACATACCAAATACATTAACAGACACAATTAAAAACCATTGTGTCTGATACCAAGGGACTTAGAGGTTAAAGGTGCTGCAAACTCGATACTGAAGGAGTAAAATAATAAAAAGAACCAATTTATTCTTACAATAGTTTATTTGTGTATTCTTATTATATCTAAACTTAATGAAAGCTCCCTGTACACCACGCGGCAGGGACTCGTGGAGTCCTACAAACAAACATACGTCTTTATTCAGCGCAGGACGCTCCCGCCCAGCAACAATACCTCCGGCTCCGGACAAATATCAATATCTAATATTTCCAATTCAATTCATTTAGGTACAAGTATGCGTTACAAGAATGATTGCAGTGTGCACGGTGTCGGGTGTGCTCGGCACTGCTCGGTGAGTGATCTCTCTAGTCTCCAGTCTCTACTGATAGTACCTACTGACGTCGCGTTATCCAATCCAGAACATTGACTTATTCAATCTTTATTAATAATGGATGTTAGCATAAGTGTTCAACTACCCAGTGTGTATATATATACGTACATGTACAATAAGTTTTTGTCAGTAGCACGTTTGATATTATACCGGACAAGTTTTCGACTAGTGTTTGCAAACACTTTATTTTCTCATCCTCAGTATAAAAACACTTGCTTCAAACTACTGAATGAAGGCGTAGATGGTGAATGGTTAAACGTAGTCCAGTTTTTTAATACAACAGACTAGTTTGTATCGTTACACTGATCGGTTTCTACTTTGAACATAGTGTATATACCTATGTATAAAACAGAACAATGCCCATTTTCACTTACAGTAGGCGACACCAAAATGAATTCCTAAATAAAAGCACACCGTTGGATTTTCTAATTTCGCTGAACCGAGGGTTGTAAATCCAACAGCGCAATTTTATTTAGGTACTAGCTTTTGCCACGGCTTCGCCCGCGTGGATGTCGGAAACTAACGCAGATATTTTTCTAAAATAAAAGATTTTTTCTAAAATAAAAGATTATTTCTAAAATTAATGTAGCCTAAGTTACTTCTTGTTACATCAGCTATCGCCCGTCAAAATTGGTTCAGTCATTTCAGAGATTAGCCGGAACAAACAAACAGACAGACAGACAGACAAAAATTGTAAAAAAAATTGTTTTGGTATATTATGTACCGTGTATACATCCATATACACTTAGTAAGAAGTGGTTATCTTAATATTACAAACAGACACTCCAATTTTATTTATTTGTATGTATGTATGTATAGAGTCAAAATCGGTCCAGCCATTTCAGAGTAATACACATTCAATGTTTATGAATCCAGTGATACCTCAAGACGTAATAAGAGTAATACAGTCATTAAAAAATACAAACAGCTTTGGGTATGATAATATAGCTACGAAAGTAGTAAAATTCGTGTCGAATAATATTGCCTCACACTTAAGTCATATTATAAACTTGTGCATAAGCTCTGGAGTATATCCGAATGGTCTAAAAACAGTTATTGTAAAACCACTGTTCAAAAAACATGATAAAGAAAGTTTAGTAAATTACAGACCCATTGCCCTAATTCCTATATTTTCAAAAGTCATCGAAAAGATAATGTATGAATCAATTTATATTTTTTATGTAAATTTAATATTTTGTGTGATGAACAAAAAGGATTTAGAAAGAAACAGGTACAAATAATGCTACTTACGACTACGTCCCGTGTGGTGCCGGACATAAAGAATAGCATCACCCCATTTCTTCCCGTGGGTGCCGTAAAAGGCGACTAAGGGATTTACTAGAGAATGGGCAGCAGCGTTCTCTATGTATTTTACCACCATACTGCGATCGCCAACCCGCTTGCCAAGCGTGGCGATTATGGCAAAGCCCCCCAAATAGGGGGAGGCCCATGTCCAGCAGTGGACGTCATGTGGCTGCGATGATGATGATGATGATGATGACTTACGACTTGCTCAGTATAATAATAGGAAATGTTGACAAGAAATTGCCAATTTGCGCAATCCTGACAGATATGATAAAAGCTTTCAACTGTGTCCATCACGCAACCCTGATTAATAAGCTTAACATGTATGGGATAAGGGGAAATATACTTAGTCTCATAAATTCATATTTAAGTGACCGTAAACAATATACGAAAATATCTAGAATTTGCACAAACACTAGACGTGAGAAGAAATACATATCCGAAGCAAGAGTTATCAGACATGGTGTTCTCCAGGGTGGAGTTCTTAGCTCACTTTTATTCTTGCTATACATAAATGACCTACCATACCACATTGAACACCCGATGATCTTAATTACGAACAGGACATAAATAATACGCTTAAAGACATAATAAATTGGCTTGACGAAAATAATTTAGTTATTAACTTGCAAAAAACAAACACAATGCATTTTTATCAACTATAAGATATAATAAAATACCCAACTTAATTAAAAATGACACAATCCAAAACTTTAAAAAGAAACTGACAGCACTGTTAATTGAGAAATGCTATTATTCTGTAAATGACTATCTTAATGATACTGACCTTTGCACTAAATATTTTTTTTTTGACTTACCTACCTAATATTGACATTGTAATTTATGATTATTATTCCAATTGTATTGCAGCTTTTTGAGTTAATGAATTATTATATGAATGTACCATGCCGAATATGTATTAACTATCCTATAAAATAATAATATTAATTGTTGATGTGTATAAATGTTGCATGCCTAATTTAAGGTAGATTGTACAAGGATCACCCATATTATTTGTCACATCTTATTTACTGTACCTGCAATCTATGCAAATAAAATTTTACTTTACTTTACTTTACAGAGATAAGCCGGAAAAAACAAACAGACAGACAGACAAAATTTAAAAAAAAATGTTGTTTTGGTATATGTACCGTGTATACACACGCACACACTAAAACACACACACTAAACACACACACAAAGCCACACACACTATACACTTAGTAAAAAGTGGTTATCTTAATATTACAAACAGACACTCCAATTTTATTTATTTGTATAGATTTTGTGAAAGTCTCAAGATTTAAATTAATTAAAAAACAAAATTTAATCTAAATTAACTAATACTATTCACAAATTAAAATATAGCCTCGAATAACTCATACGCATCGCTAGCGACTGGTAATGTACTCAAGAGACTGGCGGCAGTGTTGTACGGCAATGCTTAGCCTCTGGTCAAGGTAAAAACCAGCCCTTGGGTCACGGGAAGTGTCCACCAGCCGTTCAGAGATTTCCTTAAATTTGCTAAGAGCACTCGGACCCCACGGCCCGAGGGTTTCAACCCCAAACGTCTCAAAAATATAATGACCAATAAGGTTATTATACTTACGCCGCTTGAGGTTTTCCGCAGCCGCAGCAACGGTACCAGCACAGCACGCCGTGCCAAGAAGATGAGATGGCGCAAGACTATCGACGCACGTTGCATCCCACACTAAAGGCTTACCCACCTGCCATGGAAATAAAAATATGCCGTCCGGTCTCTTACCATCGTTGCGTGCCAAGCCATGGGGGTTCTAATATAGCTGGAACGGCGACGGTGACAAGAGCTCGTCGGATGATGTCATTAATGTTCGCGTGCAGCGCTAATCGACCTTCGGCTGCAAGACAGACCGTCATGTGCTAGACTGGTGACAACTTCGCCACAGTGACAGTGATGAGGAGAACAACACGGAGCTCCCAGACGTAGGGAAACAGCGAGGCGGAAAGTAATGTCTTCGAACAAGGTGCCTATATTCGACGACTGTAGTGCATGAAGCCATAGACCCGACTCCCACTTACCCATAGCCAGCAGGCGCGCACGCTCCGCAATAGGATATTGATAAAAAGGTTATAAACTATCTGTGTGCCAAATTTCATCCGGATCCGGTCGTCCATTTTTGCATGATTGAGTAACAAACATCAAAACACCTCAGAATACAAAATTTTACAGTCATGTACAATGTCAAGTGGGCTTCATGGGACACGTGCATCTTACACACACACGTTTCATTACACGCGCAAGCGACTAGTAACTGGAGCTCCTGAGCGCAGTAACTGCTAGTCGCCATTGTTGTGCTAGTGCCCAGTTACTGCTAGTGCGCCAAAACACAATATCGCCGGCAATGAAAAAAATGCTTTAGCCAGGAATTATAGATTCGTACGATGATTCAGTGGTGAAATGTGCCATGTGCACTAAAGCTAACGCAGCGTGCCGCGTGCGCTACAGCCGCTGGTATCAACAAAACTTTCTGTGGCGTGATAGTGTGTGTATGTGTGTTGTGCAACACTTAAGAATTCAGTAGTGTGTACCTATTTAATATTTGCTTAATTAAGCACACGTATAGAGCAGCAAAGATTCAGTTGTATAGAAATAGAGTATTTTATATAACCATAAAGTATTCTTATTCTTTATCATTATATTAAAAACCCTATTTTGCAGCTGTACGCTTGTACAGCTGCAGCACAACAGGCAGTCACGCAGCCTGTAATGAGTGTAATGACCATGAAATCCTTTCTCATTCAGAGAAGGGGTGAAGGGACAAGCATTCGTCACCTTTGTTCAGGGCGCGCTGCGAACTGCGAGGTGGCCATTTCGAGTATGTCATTGTCCAATGCGAGCTGGCCACTTCAAAGCATGTCATTGTTCAGTACAAGCTACAAACTGGCCACTTCAGAGCATGTCATTGTTCAGTGCAAGCTACGAAATGGCCACTTCAGAGTATGGCATTGTTCAGTGCAAGCTACGAGCTGGCCACTTTAGAGCATGTGATTTTTCGGTGCAACCTGACCACTTCAGAGCATGTCATTGTTCAGTGCAAGCTACGAACTAGCCACTTCAAAGTATGTCATTGTTCAGGTCGAGCTGGCCACTTCAGATCGTGCCATTGTTCGGTTCGAGCTGGCCACATCAGAGCATGTCATTGTTCAGTGCAAGCTAGGAACTGGCCACTTCAGAGCTGTTATTGTTTAGTGCGAGCTACGGGCTGGCCACTTCAGAGCATGGCATTGGAGCCTGTGGACAGCTACTTAATAGTTCGTCTTATATCAGTCTGTCATGGATACATAAACTTTTAGCCTTAGATGTGTATAACAGTAAACCGACTAGCTATTTCACAACTTCTATAAAAATCTAGGTTTATCCTATTAGTGTTGCAAAGGACTCGAGTCCTCGAGTCGTAATGTAAAAGACTCGAGTCAATTATGCAAGACTTAGTGTGCTCAATAGGCTCAAAGTCTAGAGTCAAGCACTCGAGTCTTAAAAAGGACTCGAGTCTTAAAATTAACTCAAGTCTTAAAGAAAAACTTGGAGCATGAAGATGAGACTCGCACATCATTCGAAAAGACTCGAATAGAAGAATGATAAGTTCTAATGAGTGATTATGATATAATTATGCGAAAAAATAATCTGACGAGTTATTTATAGACTCGAATTCATTTTAAGACTCGAGTCCTTTTTATTAAGACTCGAGTGGCTTGTTAATGACTCGGGCTCGACTTGACTCTAGACTCCGAGCATTTTGAGCACACTGAGTCTTGCGTAATTGAGTCGAGTCTTTAAAATTACAACTCGAAGACTCGAGTCCTTTGCAACACTAATACCTATAGCTTAAAGTATGCAATAACAATACTATTAAGTAGGTAAGTACTTAAAGTTAAATAGGTTTTACAAACAAAAGTTCGAGTTGAAATCAGTCCACAAAATGTTGGTTGTCGAGAGCAGCCGGCGCTGCGTGACGTCACGGGCGCGGCGGGTCCAGGATCACGATGCGGCCGTTCCGGAAGGCGGTGCGCGGCATCTTCTGGTAGTCGTAACTCGAAGCACTGCGGAAACACGCACCAGCACACTCAACTCACTCAACAGCTGTCGATCTCTTTCTTTCTCACATCTTTCTCCCTATAATAAATCTTGACAACGTAGGTAACACAAGAGGCGACGACGTGGCCCACCCGCCGGCCACGCCAGAAAGCCCACCCACTGCAAATACACAAGTTACGGGCGGTCTAGCCTCATCATCACTAAACGATAAAACAACTACGGAAGCTTGAAAACTATGCATAACATTTTAAGAATTGAATCCTCCGTTATGGTTCACAAGTTGGGGATCGAACCCAGGAGCGCCCAGGACTATGCACAGTGCTCAGAAGTCGCGCGTAAAATACAAACACGTGAAGATTCTTACGTGAAGTCGTCAACTAAGAAACGTCAACATGACACTGACGTCGTCTCGGCAAAACTTATTACATATTATGCATATTTTTGTATATGCGTTAGCCTAGCCAGATTGGACGCAGGGCTGCACAGCCACGCTGCACCTGTTCCAATCGACGGCTATGCCAGAGAAGCAATTACTCAAGTTCGTAGCGTTAGGAGAAATATGCGAGAAGTCAGAGCACAGCACAGTTCAAGCAGGAATTACCTGTTGTAGGAGGGTGGTCTTGGTTGCAGCGGCATCTCGGAGTCGGAGCCGGCGAGCGAGGCGGCGCGGGCGCGGCGCGTGCGCGCGGCCAGCAGCGCCGCCACCACCGCCGTCATCTGAAGCAGCGCCAGCAGCACCCCCAGCGCCAGCGCCGCGTATGCGTTGCGTGGCGCGTCTTCCTTCGCCTCCTGCGCACGCACACAAATCAAGCACAACGCAAGGCACAACGCTATTTGTCTTCCACTTCGGCATCCTCCTAATTAATAAACCATGCCATAAAACTAACGAATAGACTGGCGTTATTCAAGCTACACTGTCGGCGTGTCGTGTTCGTGTCTACTGTAGACAGAGCACGGTGGTGCTGCCGCGAGCTGCGAGGCGAGCGCGGGCTGAACAATTCTCTCTTGAGTGATCACTGTTTGATCCTTTTCTTCAAAGTTATAGACAAAACAAAGGACATTAGGTACATACCTACAGCTTGAAATTGTATGTAAATCGCGGCGGTTACAACGCCGGACTGATGAAACCAAGATTGTTTTTTTAATTTATTTTTGATTGAGATTGACTGTGAGATCATGAAAATAAAATAAATAATTTCAAGTTTGGCCTAAATTATTATTAGATCCTGATCATCACAGCCCGGAGTCACCCACTGCTGAGTATAGGCGTCCCTCTTTTTCCCCCATACATCTCGGTTCCTTTCGTCTCTCATCCACGCGTTTCCCGCAACCCTGACGATATCATCAACCAAACGCGCTTTTCAACTGTCTTTGTTTCTTTGGCCTAATCTTGGCCACCATTCGGTCACTCCATTACTACATCGGCCTTATTATATATTATACAAAAAAAAAAATTGCGGTATCAAATATACTTAATTAATAACTACATATTTAGTAGTGCTAAGTACTATTTAGGTCTACTTGAAAAGAGCAGTCATTAGTTGTCGCTCAACCCAGTGGCACACTGTGCTGTGCTGAGCTGGTCGCGCACCGGGCCACCGCAACACATAGCGGTACGTGAGTAGCAAGCACGCGACACGGTGACGGCTCGCCTGGGCGGCGCGCGACGGGAGCCGAAGTCTGCTACTGCATGTTCAGCTAATGATGATTGCAGAAGGAGACGCATCATAGTTGCGGGCTAGCCCAATGTCCTACATTGTCCCGGCGTCAAACAACGGCGACAACCGGCACTTGTATCCAGAATGCAGCGACGCAGTTCGGCACAGTTCAGACGCACCTGCACGAGCTCCTCGATGCGGCGCGGCAGCGGGTGCCAGCGCGCCAGGTACTGCAGCACGGGCCGCAGGTGCTCGCTGAGCGCCAGCGCCTCGCCCATCTGCGCCGCCGCCGGGGAGCGCGCCCAGGCCAGCGCCTGCGCCGCCAGCCAGCCGCCGAACGCCAGCTCACCCACCATCAGCAGCGTCAGTAGTGCCGCGTACTGCCAAAATATTCACTTTCACATTTTTTTTATACTCAGTAACTGAACCCGTAACGCAGTAAGCAGCAAACAGTCATCTAGTACGACCACTACGCCAGTTACGGCCTGGCACAGTCATGGCCATGGCACAGTTGTGGCCAAGTCACAAATCCAGACTACGGGCAAACCTAATAAAACTGCCCAATCTGGGGATCGAACCCATGACCCCACGGTGACCAACAGCAGTCGTTACAGATAGGTACTCGTAGATTATACATTTCTAGTCTCTCAACAGGCCGCCTATCGCTACTGGTATGTACCTGGCGCCGCCGCCACCGCGCCGCGCCGCGCCGCGCCGGTGTCCGCTGCGCTCTTCGTATTTTAAGGCCACAATGCCCGAGATACACGAGGCTAGTTTATTTAAACTAGAATAGCAAGCAAGTACCTGTGTATACCTACTATCGTGACTGCCTGACTATACACTTACATGATGCCAGATCATTTTAAGTCAGTACAGTATCCAAAACGTGGTTGCGGTTAGAAAAACTGGTATTCACTGCATACTAACCAATCAAATACTAGCTTCGCCGGCCACATGAAAAGCTAGTTATAATATCAGTAACAAGAGTTCTACTAACTTAAAAAAATAAAACCCCATCTTATTTAACTATCGTAGCTTGAAACGCTAGCTTGCTAGCCTAGAATTAAGGCTAGTTCTGTATAGCTAGAGTAACAACTAGCCGGCTAGCTTACTATCCGCGCTTGAGACACTAGACGCGTGTCTCTGGGGCATCAGGCACTATCATTTAAGTCAGAATTCCAAAGCTTTAATTTTTAATGGTTTAGTTAGAATTAGAAGATTTGATACAAGATATTTTTATTATAACTTCTTTACACGTAGTAGTAGTCGGCGCTTTGAGCGATCTTTGTTCATTGATTGCTTGGCGCCGACTCAAAATGACTAAAAGGTTTCTTATTTATTGCGTTTCAGTTTTTTCGGCGGTTTAATTTTTTGTAAACTGTTTTTATTTTATCATTTTTTGTAGCTGTAATCTACTAATTACTACATGCTTGCAAAATCGGACTATTCTGTAAGAAGTTATGCATTACAATTAATGAGTGAACAATCAATCAAACTCTTTCGGGGTTAGCAGAGTGGATGGAGAATAAATTTTTCGTATTATGTATTATTTTAAACATATCATTTAAAAATTGTATGTGTAGTGTCACAAATAGGGACCCGAGCGACAAATTTTTTTTTGAAATTGTTGCGGGTACCTATCCAGTTTCGATGAAACTTGTAACAGTAAAATCAACACACTAAGTGCTATTTCTCATATTTATTTTAAAGTGGTCATTCTCTTAGAACTTACTAATAATAGCCAAAAAAAAAATATTTCAGTTAAAAAACATGTAATTTTAGCAAAATAAGTAATATTTTTAATAATGTTGTCTACAGTTTAGCTTTGAAATCACATTCCTAGCTCTATTAGTTTTAGAGAATGAAAAGTTTAAAAAATGTCTGTTAATAAGAAATATTTCAAGGTTACTAAATGACAGTAAGAGCTAGGCAGTCAAAAACTACATAAATAGTAATGCAAATGAGCAGCATACTTAACAATATCATATTCATTACATTTGGCTCTGGGGGCACATTCTCAATACTTAACCTGCTTTACCCTTTTTACGTATGACCAATTATGATACAAGTTTGACTTTCAAGAAATACAATATTACCAAAAGCTATTTCTCGGTTAATATTGCCTACTTCTACTAAACGGCTTTGATGTTTGAAAATACCTACTTTAGCACTGAGAAATTAATTATGTAGGTTAGTAGGTAGCATAAATATGTGCATCATAGCGTAATAACGAACTGACCACATAGAGTAGCGTGGCGCGCGCGCGCGGCGAGCCGGCGTGCAGGGCGGCCGCCGCCATGTGCGGCAGCAGCAGCAGCGCGAAGCCGCCCGCTGTCAGCGCCGCCGCCGCCGCGCGGTACTCCGCCGGGAACAGCTCGCGCAGCACCACGTACGTGCTGGGGTCCCACTTCAGCCGCGCCGCCGACGCCAGCGCCGCGCCGCCGTACAGCTGCTCACAGATCACACGTCACCATATTAACACTCGACAACCATGCGCACCCCGCCAGCGCTTGAGGGACACTGCCACCAGTGAGGCATAGCCACAAATGTATCTAGATACCTAACAGGTTCCATCTATACTATTTTTAGGGTTCCGTTGCCAAATGGCAAAAAACGGAACCCTTATAGATTCGTCATGTCTGTCTGTCTGTCTGTCTGTCTGTCTGTCCGTCCGTCCGTATGTCACAGCCACTTTTTTCGGAAACTATAAGAGCTATGCTGTTGAAACTTGGTAAGTAGATGTATTCTGTGAACCGCATTAAGATTTTCACACTAAAATAGAAAAAAAAACAATAAATTTTGGGGTTCCCCATACATAGAACTGAAACTCAAAAATGGTTTTTTTCATGAAACCCATACGTGTGGGGTATCTATGAATAGGTCTTAAAAAATGGTAATGAGGTTTCTAATATCATTTTTTTCTAAACTGAATAGTTTGCGCGAGAGACACTTCCAAAGTGGTAAAATGTGTGTCCCCCCCCCCCCGTAACTTCTAAAATAAGAGAATGATAAAACTAAAAAAAATATATGATGTACATTACCATATAAACTACCACCGAAAATTGGTTTGAACGAGATCGAGTGAGTAGTTTTTTCTTAAAACGTCATAAATCGTAAACCGCAATTTACCTTACATTCAATCAACTGAAATATAAAAATTAAAAAAAAGCATTTATTTTTAAACCGAGAATACCTGCAGGTTTGTACGGAACCCTCGGTGCGTGAGTCGGACTCGCACTTGGCCGGTTTTTATTATTATAAAGCTGAAGAGTTTGTTTGTTTGTTTGGTTGAAAGCGCTAATCTCAGGAACGACTAGTCCGAAGTGAAAAATCTTTTTGTGTTGGGTAGCCTATTTATTAAGGAAGGCTATAGGCTATATAACATCACGCTACAATTAAAATGAGCGGGGCAGCGACGAAAAATGGTCGAAAACTGGCAGGCAATTCGATGCGACGACGGGAAGGGTCAGGGTAGCAAAACTTTGACGCGGATGAAGTCGCGGGCAGAAACTAGTAAGTAATATATTTATAGAACTCAGTTGGGAAGAAGTCAAAGTCAAAGTATCTTTATTGTATATGTAAGTTACAGGTCTTAACAATATTATATTAAAGTATCAACATGTCCTGCCTTATAGGCATACAATAATTATGTAGGTAGATATTGGCATAAAAAATTTGGAATTATTATAGATGGTAAGTTATTATAAATGTAAAAGTACAGTGAAACTATCACATGGTTAATACTAATGCATGTCATGTCAAATACGGTGAATCTAATACATGGTCAATACTTATATGTATATGTCAAAATACATTGGAACTAATAAATGGTCAACAAATCGGGAAATATTGGATCGTGTAGAATGCTTTGTCACTTAAAAATGTTTGTATTTTATTTTTTAATACTGAAAGTTCCTTAGTGTCTAGAATGGGATTATTCCGATCTGTCACCCCGCTTTGTCCCCTTAGGGTGACAGATCGGAAAAAAAGGTTTGATCTGTCCCCCTGGTTAGCAATGGGGGGACAGTTCGAACTTTATTCACTCCTTAACGGTTTCATCTGTGAAACTTTTTATTCCTGTTTGTCCCCCACAGAATTTAATATATTAATTCTTAAAAGTAATGCCACACATACTGCAACATTACATTGAATTAAAAACTAGTGGTTTAGGTTTACAATCATCTGTACTTAAATAAGTTACAAATATGCCTTTTGATTTTCTTATTAATCAGCCATAGTCCCATAAATCACAGTACGTATAGTAGATACAATTACAATCAGTCTTCTGATTTGACTTAATTCAACTTAATTACAATAAAAAAATATACTAATAACAAGATTATTTTGTTTTGTTATTGATTGATAGAATCAGTTACAGTCCGATAAATCACAGTAAGTATTGTACATATTACAATCAGTCTTCTGATTTGACTTCATATAGCCTAGTCACAAATGAAAACTTTTAAATAAACTTATATAAAAATTAAATAAACTAATATATAATTTTAAAATGGTGAATTTGCACTAGTTCTCTTAGTAATGCGCATCATTGCGGCTGCCCATAAGGCCCCATGAGTAAGAAAGAGAGAGAACTGAAATTTGTTTGCTTGTTTTGAAATCTATTGTTTATTTGCACCGAGTAATTTCCTGGAAGAGCCGGCTTTTTTAGAAACAATAATGGAGTGCAAGTAATTCTCAACCATATTTTATAAATCTTTAAGTTGTTATTCGCAAAATAAGTTTTGATATTAACTATAGTACTGATATACAGAGCACAGACAGAAATTTTATTTTGTTTGATAACTCTTAAAGGAATGAAAACGTCAAACTTGAATTTATTTACTTCATTCCTGAATAATACAGAATTAATTACCTTAATAGAAGCTGCAATTTTATCTAAACACGTATTTTTTTTTATTAGGAACATTTCCTCATCTAAAAGTTAACATATTGTTAGTAAAAATTAACATTTGTAATATGAAGTCATATCAGAGGACTAATTGTTATTATACTAATTATACCTGGAATACGTACTACGTGATTTATGGGACAACTACTTTATCGATACAGAAACAAAAGAAATATTTAAAATATATTTAAATACAGGTCGTTATAATAATCCAAACTGCTAATCTTTTATTTAATTCTTGAAAGTAAGCTTATAACCTGTACCATTACTTTTAAGAATTAATTTAAATTATATGAGGGACAAACAGGAATTAAAAGTTTTATCTGTCCCCCTATCAGTGATAGGGGGACAGATGAAACCGTTAAGGAGTGAATAAAGTTCGAACTGTCCCCTCATTGCTAACAGGGGGACAGATCAAACTTTTTTTTCCGATCTGTCCCCCTAAGGGGACAAAGCGGGGTGACAGATCGGAATAATCCCTAGAATGCTAATAGGTATTTTGTTGTATATTTTAGATGCAATGCCAAAGAAGCTTTTGTTAAATAGAGCCGTGATCTGACGCAGTTGGAACTGGAGGCGGTTGGTGGCAGTTATTGTAATGATTCAATCTCAGATGACACGAAAAAATAAGATAGGTAAGTACTTATTGTATGTACTTTAATTTGACGAACAATGTACAAAAAAAACCGTCTCCTTATCTCCGAAGTTTGCATGGAGAAAAATCTAAAATGATCCAAGCACAATTTTTCAGAAATGATCAACAAAAATAACATTAGTTCCACTATCGGTCACGAGATGGCGCTGACTTAAAACTGCAATACTATATGCAACATTACATAATAATATAATACTCTTTTATTTATATGTGATGTTACGGAACCCTCGATGCGTGAGTCCGACTCGCTCTTGACCGGTTTTTTATTTTCTTTATCAATCGACGAAAAAAAACCGAGGAGGTTCTCAATTCGACGCGTATATTTTTTTTTTTTATGTATGGCCACGCATAACTTTTTACATAGTGGTCCGATTGTGACAATTCTTCTTTTATTGGAAAGACATAGAACAGACAAAGAAAAACAAAATCGAACCCTAAGGGTTGAAAAACAGGGGATGATTGATTGTTCACTCACTGATCGTTATGTATAACCACGCATAACTTTATACAGAGTAGTCCGATTTTGATAATTCTTTTTTTGTTGGATAGAGTATACCTTGCCAAGTATTATTAGTACATTAAAGTCATAAAAAAATCATAAAATTAAAACTTTTTCACAAAAAATTAAACCGCCGAAAAAACGGCGCTTTGAGTGATCTTTGTTCATTGATTTTTCTGCGCCGACTCAAAATTTTAAGGTTTATTATTTTATGCTTTTCAGTTTTTTCGGCGGTTTAATTTTTTGTTAAAAAATTTTTTGCCAACTGACTTCCGAACTCTTTGATTATTTACCTGTCTAGATGACACATTGGCCGTACCGAACGGCTCAAATAAAGTCTACTAAATTTGATAGACTCGCTTCTCACCGACGTCAGTGTTATTTGAATCACTTAGGGGTAATGTGCTCACGAAAAATTATTAATTACGCTGATGTGTGCTGTCAAACTGTGTCACATTTATGTGGGAAAGCTATATAATAATACCAAGATCAGTTTTCATCGCTAATTTTTATTATTTAACCGCATTTTTTAAAGAAAACATGAATTTTTAATTCGAAATTTCGTAGGTTACTTTGATTAGCCGGTGTTGCCAGTTTATTACTGGGGAGATTTGGCGAAAATATGGGAAACATATTACAAATATCATTACAACTCATGATTGTCTGCCGTGACCGAAAGTCGATATGCAGGCGTAGCATGAACAATTCTATCAAGAATAGACAAAGTTCTTTCTATTTAATTCGACATCTCTTCGGCCCGAGCACGGGACGACCCGTAGACTCGGGTTTCTATGAAGACAAAACAGTTATTCTTTCCACACCAAGAGAGTGGTAACTAATGTAATTAAGGTGGATCTGCTAAGGACGTTTTCATTGAATAGTCATACAGTGGGATTAAACGATCTTAGAGTATTGTATTGACGATTATAATTAATATAGACCTGTAAAAAAAATTTACCCCAAACTGAAACTCCCAACTCAAAAGCAGAAAAAAATTTATCGCCATGCTCGACATCGTAGAATTTTATCGACTGAAGATTAGAAATATTTCCTCTCTTCAGTTTTAACATCGCCGTGCCATTTTGTCTATTTCTTCCGTCGACGAAACTCGTTTCTATGGTGGTCATGCTACGCGTGCGGGAGAATAATTATTATTTAAAAACTGACGGTATTTATTTGATCTGAAAATGATAAATTACATACATAAAATATATGAAATCCATGGCGTCATGCACTAAATAGTATCGTTCTAACAACAATACTATTTAGTTCTTTCTAACATTTTGGGTTTTAGATTTCCTATAGATTCCGTACAAGCAAATTGCTGGAGAGGTATTATATTAATTAAATAAAACACTAATCTAAATAATTATTATTTTATTTAACCTAATTTGTTTAACATTGATCTTATTAAATGATGGAAGAAAGGTTAGTTAATAATTTGGAGCTGGCATCTCTAAACACGCACACTTTGACAGTTTGATTACAATAAGTACGCGAGCGCTACTCACACATAATCGCGAAACTGGGGACAGTTTTTGTGCATCGTTTGTTTGCATTACTCTATCTAGACAGGTATATAATCAAAGTCCGAACTATAAGTAATTTTTCAATTTGTAGTGTTTTTTTAAGTCGGTTATTTCTATTAAAATAAAACTCTTGTATCCGACTTCTTTAAAGACGTCAAGACGTCAAGTGGGTTCTGAGTTCGACGAAATCTTTTTTCAACCGAAGAAAAAAAACGGAGGAGGTTATCAATTCGACTCGTATTTTGTTTTTTATGTATGGCCACGCATAACTTTTTACATAGGAGTCCGATTGTGATAATTATTTTTTTATTGGAAAGAATATACTCCGAAGGTGGTCCCATATAAATTTGGAAAACAAAATCGAACCCTAAGGGTCTGAAAACAGGGGATGATTGATTGTTCACTCTCTGATTGTAATGTATAACCACGCATAACTTTATACAGAGTCGTCCGATTTCGATAATTCTTTTTTATTGGATAGGGTATACCTTGCCAAGTATTATTAGTATCTACATTAAAGCCTCAAAAATGATAAAATAAAAACTTTTCAACAAAAAATTAAACCGCCGAAAAAACTGAAAAGCGAAAAATTATAAACCTTAAAATTATGAATCGGCGCTTTGAGTGATCATTGTTCATTGATTTTTCAGCGCCGACTCATAATTTTAAGGTTTATTATTTTTTATACTAGCCAGGTGGTGTCATTATAATCAGGTCAGGATCTGATGATGGGATCCTGGAGAAATTGAAGTTCCACGAATATATGGCGGACACCCATAGCGATTAGGGTATTTTTTGGGGGTTCATAGTTGCCTTATTCGGTTATCGCTACCTACCACTCACATACCTATTCTTTATCACTACCCTCCCTTTGCTAAGGTTTATCGAAGAGATTTTAGATTCAGTTTAGGTATGTCATGATCATGATAAAATAACACAGCTCACTATATTACTTACTAGCTTCTGCCCGCGTCAAATTTCTTGCTCCCGCGACCCACCCTGTGTCGCATCGAATCGCCGACCCGTACGTAGTGTTGAGCAATCAGGTTGTTATATCTCGTAAGATATTCATTAATCTCAAATAATGTAAGGGTCACTTTGTTCAAACTTAAAAACATCATTTCTGATGGATAAGGATTATTTCCATGTTTATGACAACACCTTCGCAAATACTGCATTTTTTATAACGAATTTGAGAAAAACATAGTGCGCCAACCTTAAAAGATGGACTTAGGCTATCGCAAACTTTTTTTAGAACTTTTTAAGAGGAACAATTCCGGGGTACATCATTGTTTCGTTACTTTAACCGTTTACGCAGCGCACGCAACGAAAGCTCTTGAAAGTAATAATTTACCCCGTTTTAGCAACATTTTTCATTGATGCTCCGCTCCTTTTGCTTGTAGCGTGATGGTATATAGCCTATAGCCTTTCTCAGTACATGGGCTACGCAACACAGAAATAATTTTTCAGTTCGAATCAGTAGTTCCTGAGATTAGAACGTTTAATCAAACAAACAAAATCTTCAGCTTTATAATATTAAAGTATAGATTTATTATCTTACTTATATATTATATTATTATATAATATATAAGTAAATATAAGTAATAAGTATAGATAGTATCATGGGCGTACGCAGAAGGGGGGGGGGGCAGAGGGGGGCAGCTGACCCCCCCTGGAGTTTGGTAACGGTCTTACTATCTAATTTTGTTAGTAAAAAAAAACCGGCCAAGTGCGAGTTGGACTCGCGCACCGAGGGTTCCGCACAAACCTGTAGGTATTCTCGGTTTATTTTATTTTTTTAATTTTTATATTTTAGTTGATTGAATGTAAGGTAAATTGCGGTGTACGATTTATGACGTTTTAAAAAAAAACTACTCACTCGATCTCGTTCAAACCAATTTTCGGTGGTAGTTTACATGGTAATGTACATCATATATTTTTTTTAGTTTTATCATTCTCTTATTTTAGAAGTTACGGGGGGGGGGGGACACACATTTTACCACTTTGGAAGTGTCTCTCGCGCAAACTATTCAGTTTAGAAAAAAATGATATTAGAAACCTCATTACCATTTTTGAAGACCTATTCATAGATACCCTACACGTATGGGTTTGATGAAAAAAAAACATTTTTGAGTTTCAGTTCTATAGAAAAAAAAACAATAAATTTTGGGGTTCCCCATAACCCCAAAATTTATTGTTGTTTTTTTTTCTACTTTAGTGTGAAAATCTTAATGCGGTTCACAGAATACATCTACTTACCAAGTTTCAACAGCATAGCTCTTATAGTTTCGGAATAAAATGGCTGTGACATACGGACGGACGGACAGACAGACAGACAGACAGACAGACAGACATGACGAATCTATAAGGGTTCCGTTTTTTGCCATTTGGCAACGGAACCCTAAAAAGGGAAGAATAGCATTTTGTTTTTGTAATACAATATACAACTTTTAAAAACCGTGCGATGCCTACTTTCTTTCTACTCGCTAGCAGCGCTGCAAGCAAAAAAAAAAACTTTAAATTCGGAAGTTTGTGTCTCTGGATCTGTATTTTAGTTTTTGACACTGACTTCCGAAATTAAAGTTATTTATCACTTTGTAGCGCTTTTTTGGAAGTCGGTTGTTTTTTTTATTTGCAAAAACATTTTATCTACCCTGCACTAATTCGAATACCATTATTGGCCAAGTCAATAGCAGTGACAGGCAGTAGGTATTAGAATATCATCACGCTGGACAAAGTGGATTAAATACGTATAATCGAAGCTAACGCAAAAACTATCAAAGCGAAGTCAATAAAATTTAAATGGCACCCTTGAAGCATATCATATCCACAAAAAAATTTTTTTTTCTAAATCGGTCTACAATTGGCGGAGGAAAGGTTAGAAAAAAAATATAGTGGAACAAAGAACCACCTACTTTTTTGAAGTCGGTTAACAAATACAATTCCCTGCTACAACCCGTTGCAAACATATAACAGTCTCAAATGCTTTTCCTTTATTGTGAGTGGGAAATCATCAAATGACGTCTCCCGCTCTGGGTGGAGCGGAAGGACGTGTCAGTTTGCCTATGCCAGGGCCACGGTAACTCTTTCGAACAATTCCGCGGCCCTGGCAGGCATCGGCCCCAGCGGACCCCTTTAATTTCGCTTACATTTCTTTGAGGCGCGCGTGGAACAGAGCGCGCCGTCTTCCCGGGCCTGTTCCTTACCGGGTCCGGAAGCCCGCGCCTACGGTGGCTGGGAGTTCGCAATTGACTCCCTGAGGTGGCTAGGGGCATTAGGGCGCAGAGACTGCCTCTCCCTCACGCGCTCCGCCTTCTCCTTCGCAAGCAAAGCTGCTTCGCAAAAGGAAGAGACGGCTTCCCATGCTCTCTCGCTCCGTACCATGGCCTGGACCAGGAACGGACGCGAGAGATCGCTGCCGGGGACCACCTCCTCGACGACACGGCGGTGCTCCGCTGAAGTAGGGCCGCCGTATGCTCCACCGTATCCTCCAGGCGATCCACACAGTGATAACACCCGGTTTCCTCCCGCCTTATTCGGAACAGGTTCCTCCCGAAACAGCCGTTTCCGATGAGGACCTGCGTCAGGCGGGACGTGAGGAAGGTGCGCCCAGACGCCTCTCTAGCCACTCCTCAAAAAGGGGACTTACCGCCGCAATAGTGGCGTGCCCAATTCTAAAACGCTGGACATAATAAAATGTGCAGCATATATACAAACCATAACCACTGCAGTTGCAGAACACAGGCGTCCCGCGGAAGAAAGGAATGAAGATTTAAACAAATCAACTGAAGAAATTGCTGCGGCTTTGAACCTTCAGCTGCGTTGACCTAAGACAGCAAGCCGCCAACAACAGAGGGGAATCAACCAGCAGCCTACTGTAGCGAGCCCCTTGGCAATTATTTTCGTCGCTCGGTGTGCGTGCCCTATTTGGATTCATTATCATCTTCAATAGAGGCGAGATGCGGCAAATACCAAGACTACCACACCAGCGTTTACTCTTTCATTGGTGCACCCTGCTCAGATAATTAAAATTCATCATCATCATTTCAGCCGTAAGACGTCCACTGCTGGACTTAGGCCTCCCCCAATTTGGGGGGCTTTGCCATAATCGCCACGCTTGGCAGGCGGGTTGGCGATCGCAGTATGGTGGTAAAATGCACAGAGAACGCTGCTGCCCATTCTCTCTAGTAAGTCCCTTAGTCGCCTTTTACGACACCCACAGGAAGAAATGGGGTGGTGTTATTCTTTACGTCCGGCACCACACGGTACAATCCATTAAAATTACAGTTCCAAAATTACAAAAATGTATGGAGGAAAACTGTAAATTTTATGTAATAGGTCTTTACCTATGAAAATGCCGTTTTGTATGAAAAAAAATAAACGAATTTTTTTCCAGGATCCAACCAACATGCTGAGCGCTTGCGGTTATCAAACAGAATCCATTTTTCATCACAGGTAACAATGCGGTTCAAAATTCGTTCATTTGTGTGTCTATTGAGCAGTGCAAGGCACGTCTCGACGCGTACTTCGCGCTGGCGATCATTGAGTTCGTGGGGCACCCATTTGTCAAGCTTTTTTACCATGCCAATTTGACGCAAATGGACCAATATTGTTTTGACGCTAACGTCGAAAGCTACTGCTAATTCAGCCGTAGATTGTGTATCATCAGCTTCCACAATCGCCTTTAATTCGTCATTGTCGACCAAAGTCTTCGGACGACCGCGAGGTTCATTTTTCAGGTCGCAATTTCCAGAACGGAAGCGAGCAAACCAATAACAGGTGGTGCGTTGGTTTGTAGTGTTAGCTCCGTAAACGTCGTTGATGTTGCGTGCCGCTTGTGCCGCGTTGCTGCCACGACGGTACTCATATTCCATAATTACTCGAATTTTTAACGTATCCATGATGACGAGAAAGATTGAAATGCGATGAAAATGTAACACTAATCAATAAACAAATGACTGCTTTTGGAAAAAGAATTCCATGTTTTTAAAATAAAATTAATTTGAAATTATAATTCTTAGACAAACAAAAATTATTTTGATTTGAAATGGCCAGTACTGCAGAACGGCAATTTCATAGGTAAAGACTTAATATTAGACGGGATCACGTCTGAAGCCGAACTATGGCGCACTTTTTGGATGAACAAGCAGCAGCAGGACTTTGAAAGTATTGGAATAACAGAGTTAATAACGGAGTAGCAGAATCTTTTTACCCGAAGGTGAAGACAGTCCTAGAAATTTTACTGGCAATACACCCATAACTGCTACAATTAAACGGCCATTCAGCACAGTCAGACGCGTAAAAACGTAGCTAAGATCGACCATGATCGAAATAGATTAAATGGGCTTTATATGCTCAGTGTAGATAGAAAATTTGGTAACGCTATGGGCAATTCTTTCACGAAGGACGTCAAAAACCGTTTTACTAAAGACCCTCGAAAGTTACTTTTAAAATAGCTATTGTATAACTAAAGAATTAAAACAAAATACCTATTTTAATTTAGAATTATTTATTTGAATTTGTGCTTATAAAAATTGATTTGCCCCCCCCCCCCCCCCCTGGCCCAGAACCTGGGTACGCCCATGGATAGTATAGATTGCTAAATTCTGTCGGCTTATACATGGTCGGTGTTGGTACTTACTATAGACAATAGGATTATAAGGATTGCATCTAGAGTAGGCTATAATGTTGATGTTTTTTATATTGAAAATATTATGTTTCTTATATTTAGAAACTTAGTATAGTAGATATTGGTGCCGATTCTGTTGTACACAAACTAAACTAACTAAACTATCTTTAAAATTCACTACTTTGAGAATTGTAACGCTATTCTGCAAGAAAAAATCTCTAAATTTAAAAATTAATGACCACTTGTTTTATTCCACACCTTTTTAATCGCGATTAAAAATAGTCAAATTTAGTTAAAATAAATTATAATAGTCAAATTCTTTTGTGAAATCCAGCAAACTCAGAATAACAAAATTGACATTTTCACCAAACTAATAACTCAATGCAATCTTAGTGCTGTCAAACTAAAATATAGTTAAGTTGTGTCACTTTAGCCTATTTCAGAAAAGGAAATCGTCGTTTGACAGGAATAAACCAAATTTTAGTGATTTTTAGTTTAGTTTAGAGAATTTTATGACAACAGAAATGGCACCATTATATTTTTTTTTTCGTAGTAAGATAATTTTATCTGGCGGCCATAAGCTCGGACCCACTGGGCCATATGATAGGGCAAATTCGCCACTGCTTATAGGCTATGACAGTAGTCGATACGCCACGGATCTGTCTGTAAAGTGTGGAATTATGTGCAGATTGTACTTTCAAACAGAGAATTTGCCTTTAACGCGTTTTTAACACATCATAGTCTGCAAGATCTCTGGATTTTCGTTTAATTTCCAAAGAACTTAGCACTAAAAGACACCCGCGGCTTCACAGACAGAAAGAGCCGTGGCGCTGTCGCGGCGTGTGACTCACGGTGAGCAAGAGGTTAACGTGCGCCAACAGCGCAGGCGCCGCGCGCGCGCACATGGCGGCAGAGCGCAGGACAGCTCCGCTCGGCTCCTCTCGGCTCCTCACTCGTCACTCCTCGCAGCTGGTCACAGCAAACGCACCGCCGCCACAACAAGCCCGCTGTAGCCAGCAGCACGATTACACAGCTCCTCTCACTCCACCACACTGTATCAAACGGCGTGTTTGTGATAGCGCGATAGCGGCTGCAGTGATAGCACGCGCGTATCTTATCAGCGCTATCTCCGCAGGTGGGTCGGCAGGCTCGTCGTCAATTGAGTGCGCCCGCGTCGACTGGCCCGCCACACTGGTTATCCTTATCTTTTGTTATTCCACTTTTATACAAAAGCATACCAGGTAAAAGAAAATGTATCATCGCCATATTGATTGCGTCGAATCATTCCTACCTACTATTGCTAAATCAACTATGTGGTCACATAATATGTAATTTTGCATTGTTTAAATTTATAAATAATTTTCCTTTTTAGTTTCCTTTAGCCACAGGCCGTAGCCATATTAGGTAAAGTCGTGGGTTGCAGCTGAAAATCAGCGTCAGTTGGCACACCTTGTGTTATCATTTGACATTATGCTGAGCTGAGGCCCTTTTGGCATTATTATCATTGTTTTTGTATTATATAGTTTTAAAGGTTTTAATTTTAAGGGTTTTAATTTTTTTTTTAATTTTAATTTAAAGGTTTTACTTTAAAATGATATAATGCCAATAAACCCAATTTTCTTTCTTTTTCTTTCTAAAAAACTAAAAACGAACTTTACATAAATACAATCGATTATACGATCGTTGATGTAGGTCCGCGCTACGTCGTCGACGACGGTAATGTATACTTAATATTATAAAACTGAAAAGTTTGTTTGTTTGTTTGTTTGATTGAGCTTTCCTACTGACAGTTTATATGGGTAGTTCATATAATTGTTTTTTTATTTTTTTTTTTATTTAACAGATTTTGTTAATTAATTTATTTATTTTTATTTTCTTTTAATTTCATTTATTGTGGACATAATCTACTCATTACAATGATTTTAAATGAGTTGTATTGCAACATGTAGTTAGCTAGCGACCTCGTCAGCTGTTCATAATATTCTTGCCTGACAAACCGGCAGCAAGTTCGTCATGCTCCGTTAGATGTCACTGCTTGCGGTAGCGTCGGGGGTCGGGTTACCACCTTCCCTCAAATATGGCGAGGGGGGTAATGGCTGACCTTTGCGTTATGCTCGTGAACGGGTGCTGCTTGTGGTGACTGGTCGTCTTGCTGACCATGGTTTTTGTTATTGTTATTTGTATTAACTGTTATTTTATTCTACTCCGGAGGTGCTAGTTTAACTATTGTAACTTCAACTTAGCTATATGTATCAATGTATGTATATGGATCATTTTGCATCGTTGAACATGTAAGCGGGCACGCCCTTTATGCCTGGAGGCTTTATTTAGTTTTTAAGTTTTGTTTACGTTTTTGTTTTGTTCTATTATTTCAGCTTGACTTTAGTATTCAATTTTTTTTTGTTGGTATATTGGCGTGTGCTAGCTGACATATGGCGAATAATGTATGTTTTGTTTTATAATATTAATTACTTACACAATATTGTATAGAATCAAGTTCTTCTAACTTAACAGACAGCTGTGCTGCTGGGGAGTTTGTTCCGCCACTTCTTCTTCCCAGCTACAGCACTAGGAAGTGTCGAAGGGTGGGCGTTTTGGGGGGACTGTCTTTTGTAACTTTGACGTTCAAAAAGTGCTGACTCTCAGCCTAGTTTGAATAAATGACTTTTGATTTTGATTTTGAACGCGCTAATCTCAGGAACCACTGGTCCGAATCGAAAAAATATTTTTGTGTTTGGTAGCTTATTTATTGAGGAAGGCTATAAGTTATATAACACTACGCTGCAACCAAGAGGAACGGAGCAGTAATGAAAAATGTTGCAAAAACGGGGAAAATCGCACGGGTAGGCGATTCGACGCGACAGGAAGGGTCGGGGGAACAAGAAATTTAACGCGGACGAAATCGCGGGCAGAAGCTAGTATCTTATATTGTGTTTTTTTTTCCGTGTTTTTGCTATATTGGTCTAGAGTAACTAGGATTTTCTAATACGAAGAGTTTTCTAGTATTTGAGCTTTAGTTTTCATTAAAATAGTATATTTTTTTAATGTCAAAGCATTGTTAAAAATCTCCCCATACATTTTTTTAGTGTCGCAATGACCATTTCACATTTTCAGAGATAAATTGTTACGAATATACATCGCTTTATTAATCATTGACTGTGGTTATATTATTCTTGATGAATCAATTAACTAAGTAGGACCAATTTTATTCGTAAATCATTCACAGATTTTTTCATTTAATTAAACTTTTGGCCCAAAATTATGAAGTTTCGTTACTCAGGGATAGTAATACGCAATTAAATTATAAACGCAATTATTTAAAGTGGTAGAAACTATTTTTTCCTATTCTGGCATCAATATTACTTACGTTAAAATCACTGTCGCGACAGCCACTATGTTTTCGCCGTAGTCATGCAGTCAAGACATGTATCAAGTGAATATTTACAAAAAAAAACCTCAGGGTGATAAACGACTAGTATTGAAATGAAATTAAATGAAATTAATTTATTTGCCAGAATATAGGTACATAATAGCGTGGTAAAATAATTTTAGTTTCACTATACTCGACTTATCAGTCGTGCAAATATTTGTCGTACATGCATAATACTATCATGAACATACAAGTCATAAGTCATTAGTCATACATATTAAAATCACAATTAAATTTACAGGTTTTTCTTCGTTGGTATGACCTAGGCACATTAAATTATAGAATATATTAAATTATTTTATTAGATTATTTCTCGCAGCTAAGACAGTGCGTCAATGTAATAATTATATTTATAAATAATGTCAATAATTATAATTTAAATAAGTGTTCGTAAATAGATAGTTGTATGCAGCTTATACATTATGTCTGTTTAAAATTTAAATAATCATCTATAGAATAAAAACATCTGTCACAAAGCCAATTGTTTAAAGTTCTGTTAAATTCTAAGTCATTCAGTCTTCTCATTTTCTCAGGTAGTTTATTATAGATCTTCACCGCCATGTTGTAGCAGTTTCTGTTACATTACTGTAATCTGCTTTGAGGTACTACCAGGGGTTTTTGTACTATTTTCCTTTTAAATTGGGCCTTATCATCCTGCTCAAAAAGTGATAGGTGGTTTCTAACGAATTTACACATTTCAAATACGTATAGGGATGGAATGGTGAGTAAACGTTTATCAATGAATATTGGTCGGCACGAATCAGTCCACTTGAGACTATAGATTGACCTTATGCATTTTTTTGGGCTATGAAAGCTCTCTGGGCATCTGTAGAATTACCCCATAAAATTATCCCATACCTCAATACTGAACATACATGACTATGGTATACCATTAATGCTGTTTCTTTATTGGTTATTTTTTTTTATTCTACGAAGTGCGTAAACGAATTTGCGAATTTTTTTGCAAACAAGGTCTACATGAGATTTCCAGTTACAATAACTATCAATGTTTATTCCTAGAAATTTTATTTCATTAACTTCTTCAATTGTTTTATTATTATATTTAATTGGCAATTCTATTGTGTCTTTTTTATTTCTGGTATTATTATAAGTCAGGTATCTCATGAATTTAGTTTTATCGGTATTTATTTCTAAGTTGTTGTCAGTTAACCAATTATGTATACCCTTTAGAGCTTTGTTGGTGACGTTTATCGCCTGATCGCCAATAGTTGTTTCTTTAGTTAGAACGGTGGTATCATCTGCGAATAATATAATGTACTGATCCGTTGATTCCGGCAATTCGTTTATATATATTAAAAATAATACCGGAGCTAGCACAGTCCCTTGTGGTACGCCATAGTGATTCGTCAGATATGGCGACCTATAGGTTACCTGAGTGTTGGTCTCAGGATGCATTTTTACAATCTCTGTGCATTGTTTTCGACCCTTTAAATAGCTTTCAAACCAATTGTAGGCTGGGCCTCTTATACCGTACTGTTCTAGTTTATTTATTTTTTTTGTTTACTTACTGTTTTCTTTTCTTATTTTTTGTACTATTTTAACGAATACGCTCAATGCTTGCGTTTGAAAAATATTTTTCATCCCACCATCTCGGAAAGAGTATTTTTAATCTTCAATATCTGAGTGGAAAAGCCGTTTTTATTCTCTAGAGGATAAAGTAAATTGAATTTAGAACATCGTGTGCACTAAGTTTGTGATAGTGCAAACGATGTTCTAAATTCAATTTACTTACTTACTTTCCTCGCTGAGGTGGAATGAAAAGTTACGTGTTGCACTCGAGTGCAAAGATTTTTCACCTCGTGCTCTTTTGATTCCCTCGCTAACGCTCAGGATTCTAATTTTGAATCACTCGCTGCGCTCGTGATTCAATTTTAGAATCCTTCGCTTGCTCGGTCATCAAAATTGAGCACGCGGTTAAAAAGCAACTTTGCACTCTTGTATAACAAATAACTATTAAAGTAAACCACGTGTTTTTAACACGTGGTTTACTTTAAAATATTTTTAGAGTTTATAATTTCTCATATTTCATTCTCATTTTCGTTATATTGCGTTACGCTACGAAACTGAGAAATTGTTAAGCTTAGTACACATCATCAAAAAGTACGTAAATAAAGTCACTGGTACGTAAGTTGGCGAATGATTTGTAGTAAGGGTGGAAATATACCTACATATGTACGTCTACATGTGTATGTACTTATTCATAGGTATATCAGTGTAGTGATCACAAATACTTAAGTTTTCTGTTTTTACCTTTACTTTAAAAACAAAATAACAAATACAATATTATTTTAATTATATTAATTTTAGATATTCTGTATGTATACATGTATGTTTGTATGTATGTAAGTATATTCTTATATTATTTGTTAAATTTTATTAAGTGAATGGTTTTTGATTATACCTATGTATTTTATTTTCGCTTTTACTCTTACGCACGCTGTCTACATCTCTTTATCTTGTCTCCTATCGTGGGTATGCTGGAAGAGATTTCTATAGTAATAAGCATCACCTCTGTACCAATTTTTCTGTTATATTCTTCTCGTCTATTTATATATGTGTGCACATAAATGATTAAATAAAAAATAAAAAAAATACAATCATAAATAGTTTGTAACACAAATCAAAAACCTTATATGCGTTTCAGTAAAATACCATGGTTCCTGTGTCAAATGCCGAAAGACAATGAAGATAGCAGCCATCGACACCTTCCGAATTTGAAATTCTTTCCGAGTCTATCAGCTCAGTATACGGAGGTTCGACACATTAGGAAAAAGCAGTTATAAAAAAATATATTTGTTACAAAGTTTGTTTTAATCATACTAAATAAGTCTGAGAAGCAATATAATCACTTGTTTTATTTCTTTCAATCCATGTGTACTATTTATTACATCAGTTTCGTGACGGAGACTTTCAGTATCCGTCCGTTTTCAGTACCTATCAGTTTAGTTACAAAATTAAAATGTACACTTTTTCTGAGTATGACCCATTTAAGTTTTGTGAGTATGTGTTTACTGCATAAAACAATGAGATGTTTCACACTATAATCGTTATACTCTTCTGAAAACATTTGAAGTTGTGGACAATGTATTATTTTGTTTAATGAAATTTCTAGCTCTGTCGTAGAAAAATTGTCATGCAATTTATTTTTTGTTTTTAGATTGTAAATAAATCGTTGTATATATGTAACTATATTTTGTATTTTTGTTAAACTACATACTTTACTAGTAATTCATGAATGATTGATGAATTAATGGTTACGTCTGAATGATTACTACTAGATAAATGATCGTCACTATCACTACCAATGAAATGAGTCACTACTTCCGGCAGACTATCTTTCCCGTTGTTTGGCGTACTGGGCCACTCATTCTCACTATGCTGCAAAAATGTGGGTCCAGACCACCACAGAGGTGTGTCTATGATAACGTCGGCCCTAAGACCACGGGAAACAAGATCCGCCGGGTTGTATTTCGACGGTACATAGCTCCAGGTATGACCACATGTAAATTCCTGTATTTCGTTGACTCTGTTTCTAACAAAAGGTTTTAGTTGATTAGAAAGAGTACAAAGCCAACCCAGGACTATGGCTGAGTCGCACCAGAATCTACATTTATGAATGGGTATGGTAAGCGATTCCTGAACCTTAGTACACAGCCTTGCACCTAACAAAGCTCCACAAAATTCAAGCCTCGGTATCGTCGTTGATTTGATGGGCACTACACGATTTCTAGAGACTAGAAGTTGTACGCCTATGGATCAACTGCCATTACAAGACCGAATATACACACAAGCGCCAAACGCCCTCTCGGGCGCATTGGTAAAGACGTGTACTTCATGCGTAATAGAGCCTTCACGCAAAACCCAACGAGGAATTTTTAAATGATTTAAAGCTGATATTGTGCCTTCAAATGTAGACCAAAGGTTTCTGACTTCGTGCGATACTTCGACATCCCAGTCATAGTTATCTAGCCATAGACGCTGCATGACTATCGTTGCTTCAACGACGCACGGACCTACGAGGCCCAGTGGGTCAAAGATTTGACTGATATCAGAAAGAACATGACGTTTGGTGACTTTAGTGTGGAGGTGATAATTATGGTGTAAGTAAAAAGTGAATTAGAGTCACAAACCCAGTGAAGACTACTACTAAGAAGTATTAGATTGAGTTGAGTTTGGACCTTGCTCAGAATTTTTTTAAATATTATTTAACTCGTTACAATGTGTAATTTCTTTAAGAATTTGAGAATTATTTGATTGCCATTTACATAAATTGAATTTTGCAGATGATAAAACAGAATGTACCTTTTTCTAAATCTCAACAGTTTCAGCTACGGTATCCCCTCCACTAAGAAAGTCATCGACGTAGAATTCACGTCAAATAGCACATTGGGCCCGACTATCCTCAATGTTGTCAGCCAGACTCACAAGACACTTAGTGGCTAAATAGGGTGCAGATGCGGTACTATAGGTAACCGTATTTAAAGTAAAACCGTATTTTAAGAGGTTCTGAAGGTTCAGATCTGAAAATATTTTTTTGAAGAGTTCGTTGGACTGGATTTAACTCTATAGCCCTGTACATTTTTTCCACGACACCTGAGACCACGTACCTATGTTGACGAAAACGTGTTAGAATAGAAAACAGATCGTCTTGAACTACGGGACCGACAATCTGAATGTCGTTAAGCGACACCCCTGAACTGGTACAAGCTGATGCGTCGAATACTACGCGTAGTTGTGTAGTGGTGCTAGAATTGCGAATAACTCCATGATGTGGAATGCAATATTTACTCATGGAGTTTTCTGGTGATGGAGTACAGTCTGAGTCTAACGTCATATGACCTAGGCGCTCATATTCACTCATGAACTCGTTATATTTCCTATGAAATGATGGATCGCGCTTAAATCGCCGTTCAAGGGAAAGAAAACGATTCCTAGCATTCGTAAAAGAATGACCTAATGTACTAGAATCCCCTTTAAAAGGCATAGTGACGACGAATTCCCCACCATCATTACGAACGGTGGTTTGAGCAAAAGACTGCTCACAAATTATCTCCTCAAGTGAGAGTGAATGTTTTGAAGCGACGTTGTCAAGCTTCCAAAATTGAGTGAGGTTGGGAGTGACTTTGGAATGATGGCAAAAATGATTAGCGGAAAAACATGACTGATGCGAAATACTACCTGAAACTAACCATCCTAACTTGGTCTCGCATAATTTAGGTAGGTTTTTCACTAAGTCTATTTTTTTGCTACCTAAGACATTAGAAAAAACTTCGGCCCTTACCAGGTTATCTACGACCGACGGAACGTTAAAGTTCGGGTCTGCTAGTTTAAGACCTGAAGGAAAAGGGACGTGTTTGATATGCACGAATGAAGACGGTAGAATCTTTGTGATTTAAGGCAAAATGTGACACTCGATATCTACAGTAAAGGTACAGCATAAAGACTCTATTGTGAGGTGACAAGACTGGGTACTGGTGGATATGTGATTATTAATACCCGTTACCTTGGTGCTCGTACCGCGTCGTAACAAACCCAGCTTCTCTGATAAGCTCGTAAACGATACGTCGTAGACGATGGTAATGTACACTCACTCCAGTGTATTATGTCTTCATCGATGTAGAGGCACACTGCGTTGTAGACGATAGTAATTTACGCTCTCTCCAACTTATTATGTTTTCATCGATGTAAAGGCACACCACGTCGTAGAAGATGTTAATGTACACTCACTCCAATGTATTATGTTTTCATCAATGTAGAGGCACACTACGTCGTAGACGATGGTTATGTACACTCACTCTGACGTACATATTATGTTTTCATCGATGTAGAGGCACCCTAGTCGTAGACGATGGTAATGTACACTCACTCCGATGTAAATATTTTGTTTTCATCGATGTAGAGGCACACTAAGTCGTAGAGGATGGTAATGTACACACTTTACGACGTATTATGTTTCCGTCGATGTAGCGGCACACCACGTTGTAGACGATGGTAATGTACAGTCACGAGCTTTAATTTGGGACCCATTTCCGTTAAATGTTGTTAGAACAATCATAATGCAATAAGGTCGAAACTTTGAAACTTTGCTTTAAGGTTGAAATGTTGAATGTCAAGTTAAGACATAAACAGCCTTATTCATAAAAATCTCGCTAATCACTGATTAGCCACTGTTTAGTTAAGCAAATGGTTAGCCCTTAAGTAATGATTAACTATTCTTTATTCATAAACGCTAGTTAGCAGATGATTGGTTACGACACGAAATAGAGGTGAAATTATGCGTGCAGCACAGATTATAATCAATATAGTTAACTAAAAAACCGAATTAAAAGTATAAAGTTGTCACAACCACGATATTTGTATCTGTGGTGCCTTTGACAGAACAAAGTCAACAATGTCATCGGATATTTCAATTTGAATAAAATAATTTAATATGTTTATATCATAATTATTTCATTGTTTTTGCGATGGTAGCAATACAATATAATTAGGTCTAATGGCTGGAGGATACAGGTATTTATTTCTGATTTTATATCCTTAAACTGACCAAATTAATGTTAAAAAGCCGTAGCCTATAAAAGCTATGTATTTGCATGTCCCCTAAGCTTGTTTACATGAATATACTCTTTTATAAAAACTTTTTTACAAAAAAAAACAACCGACTTCCTTAAAAACACTACAAAGTGAAAAATAACTTTAATTTCGGCAGTCGGTGTCTTAGGATTTGTATTTAAGGTTTTTGCCACCGACTTCCGAAATTAAAGTTATTTTTCACTTTGTAGTGTTTTTAAGGAAGTCGGTTGTTTTTTTTTGTAAAAAAGTTTTTATTTTTAAATTTTTAGTTTTGGTATCTACCCCGCACTAATTCCAAACAAACAATGCATATTAATACGATAGCAAAAATCGCGATTGAATTGCCGTCATTTTTTTTTTAAAGAGTTCCGGTGTCTGTCTCCGGAACTCATCATCAGATCTACATGAAATTTATATGGGACCATTTCGGAATAAACTGCTTTCGAACAAAAAATAAACAAAGAATTTTGCAAATCCGTTTATATATGACGGAGTTATGGCCGAACATACATAAAAAAAAAAAAAAATATATATAAACATCCGAATTGATAACCTCCTCCTTTTTGAAGTCGGTTAAAAAACATATCGGTACTTGTGTCTATTCTATATTACTTCCTATTGCTTATGTACTGGGGTTTCAGTGTATTTTAATAAAATTAAAAAATCTTGTTTACAGTTGAAAGTTTGACGAAACACCAATACTATATAACCTCAGAAAGACGGCGAGAGCGCAGAGCATGCTACGTGAATAAGATGAGGAATGAGAGTGCCATGAGAAAAGAGTAGCACCCATATAAATGTTAAGGAGGAAGAATAATTGGAAATCAAAAATACGAATTTATAACAAAAATGTAGCTTTATTAAAATAAACGTATTGTTGCTTGGCTAACTAACATGGCTACTCTGCATTTCATTTCGTAGGCGATCAAGTATGGTGTCATCCAACATATGATTACGCTGGATGACCCGCATCTGATCGTCGTTGGGTTGAAACATTGACAGTTGGCTCAAGCGCCTGAAAAAGAGAGAGCATCTGAACATGGTACGCGGTCAGAGTTTCCCCACTCCCCCTCCTGTAGCCCCATAGTATGAGCGCATGACATACTTATTGATGGATCTTGTCCATCTCATGCGCTGGCCAACACTAGCAAAAGACAGAAATGTGTGGAAAAGGGAGAGGGAGGCCTTTGCGCTGCAGTGGGACAATACAGGCTAGTTATATTAGACAGATAGAATTGTTGCTTATGAAATGTCTCATGTTATTTGAGCAAGACTGCCACAACATGGCTTTTCTTCAGTTCTGTGCCTTGGAACTGGCGTCAAAGAATGTGAGGGGCCTAAAACCTACTGAGCCTCCTCCTGTTTGAGCTTTCCCTAAAAATCCTTTATCACGTTTACTTCGCATAAGGAATATGCACCTAATATGGAATTATTCTCATCGCAGATGTAAACAAGCCTTGTAGGTCTTCCTCCGTCTATTTCCCGTCAGCGTATAGCGTTTCAAAACTATTTAATTCTCCTGTACTATTCCGAAATCCCGTAAATATCGTTAAAATCAATAAGATATTAGGCACAATTAGATATTAGGGACAATATAACCTTGAAGCATACAATAATCCTATTGAACCGATCAGCTGATTCAAATAAAATCCGCCATCTTGCCTCTTAGCATCCTCTTAACAAGCTACCAGTGGTGTTTAACTTTGACAGCTTTTAATCAAATGGTTAGCGACTACTTAGCGCTAAATAGCGTTTATGAATAAGAATTTCACTAATCAGTTGCTTAGCAATTGATTAAAATTTAAGAGTCGTTTATGAATAAGACTGAAAATGTCTTATCTAATCGACCTATGAAATGATAACCTCGTTGCAAAAAGCTATCATTACGATTTTCTAATTACGAACATGTGTCGTGTCAGTGTCATTTAAGAAAATAGTTTAATGTGATATTTTCACAAAATATAATTTACCAATTAATAAAATAATCGTGCTAATCGTGACCAAATAAGGCTCCAAATTATTGATTTGCACGAACAAGGAGTAGGCATTCACGAGATATCGCGACGAATAAATGTGACAAGAAACCAGCGGCGAACTGTGCCGCTGGGTTCGACGCCACGGGAACGAGGAAAATATTATTGACTTACGACGAAACAACCATCATCCGCAAGTTATAACACAAGAGCAGAGCCGCTTGATGCAAAGGCAATACCTGATGAATGGATTTACGAGTACGCCAACGAGGCATTTTGCGGAAGCGTTTGAAGTCCACCCTTCAACAGTTAGAAGGCATCTTAAAGCTATGGGACTGCATCACAGGCGGCCTGCAAAAAAAATTGCGTTGACGGATGCCCATAAAGCTGCTCGACTTATTTTCACACGTCAGTATCTAAATTTTGATTGGACGACGACGGCTTTCATCGATGAAAAGACTTTTCAATCTTCCCAAACGGGCAGACTACATTTGTGGCGAATTGACAGGACGCGATACACGGAAGACCACGTCATAGCTAACAACGCGTCTGGTCGCATTACAGTTAACATGTCTGGCTGGATTAGTTCAGCCGGCATTGGAGAACTAATAAATTTACCACCCAGGGCCACTGCTCAAGATTATGTCGATTTATTAGACGAGAGTGTCCTTCCAACATTGCAACTATATTATCCATAAGAAGATGTTGCTCCAATAAACTTTGTTCAAGATAACGCAACAATTCATACGGCAAGAATCGTTAGAACTTGGTTCGACAATAATAGAGCAAATTTAAATCGTATTCCGTGGCCTGCAAAGTGTGCCGATTTAAATCCTATAGAAAAGGAGAATGCTCAAAAGTGGTACCAAAAAGTCTCACGCATCAAGACCAAAATTTTGGAGTAATTAGTTTCATATTTTTTTACGACGTTACACGTCGGGGATTTAGTTTTTGAACAGGGAATTTGTTTTTAAGTTTAAAAGTATGGATATTGTTTTACTTCCTATAAATGACGTTCCGTTTCACTTCACGTGTTAAATGATTAACATAACCTTGATTTTTGAAAGTGCCATGTTCACTGTAAAAATAATACTCTGCTGATTCTACATTAATTAAAAAAAAAACTAGAATAGAATATCTATTTAAAAGATTATCATTATTTTATCTGGTTTTGTTATGGTTAATTAGCCGTTCCCAACTAGTAAAAAAGATGTAGAATGCAACAGAATGGATTTGTTATCTGTGCATCTGACATTTTGCGCATGTACTCTGTAGTCTGTGGTTTGCGCTAGCGAGTAGCGAGTACCGTCTGTGTTTTTAAGAGTTGAGATTGAATAATTATTGAATTGTTTTGAAAAGTAGAACTTGTTTGTATTTTGTGAACTTTTTTGTGAGTATTTCATTGTGCAAATATGTCGAGTTGATCGACCGATTGACATCGTCAGTCACCCGGCAAAACCGGCAATGTATCAATAGTTCATTTTTGATACCCAGAAACCTACACACATTAGAACAAGCGTCTACTCCAATGATTAACTTGTTACAGTCTTGGATAACTTCTACTCAGGTAAGCAGATCTTATTTTACTCTTTGAATATATAGGTACTTATGAATGTCAGGCACCTATTTCCTGACTAATCTTTTTATGAATGTACCAGCTTACAAAACATTATTTTTATAGAATGAATGAAAACATTTTTGGACTCGCGATCAGTGAAGGAAGTTTATCTTTGCCTGCTTTTGGTCATGGAAAATTATGTTGTTCTTGTGGCAATTCTATTCTACGTGCAACTAGACCATATCCTGTAAGACAAGATCGACAAGAGAGAAACATTTTAGTTAGAAATATTCCGCTCCATTTGGTAAATATTTTTATTTATGTTGCAACATAAAAATGAAACCTAATTATTATCTATTTTGACACAATTACTGCCTGATCATTATCATGTATTCCTAGTTACATCACATTACATTAATACTTTTATCAAGTCTATAACCCATTGTGAAATGTTTTGTATTACATGTATAATCATGTTATTTTTATAGATATCAAGATTTGAAAGAGTATGTGCTGCTTGCTGGAGGTCAGCTACAAGAGATGTTCAACGTCGTGATGTGTACAACTGCAATCGCCCAGGTCTGCCAGATGCTGGACCATGTGGAGATCTCAATATTCCTAAGCCATAATTGACGTTAAGATGGCTTACTATGTTAGCTCTTGAGACCTACCAACTCAAGCAGGCTAGATCTTATTATAGGGAACACATCCGTCAGACTGGTATTTATTCAGTTGAGGTGAATAATTCTATTGATGATGATGTACCTTTGATTTTAGGGCTTAATAATGACCTCTTAAGAGGTATGATTAATTCGAGACATGTCAACAGTCGTACTTATCACATGTATTTATTGATTAGCAGAGATGATGCTGTGGCCAACACATTAGAAACCATAGTAGGTTATTGCTGCAGTCGCCTCGTCGGTAAGCGAACAGTGGGCTGCTGTGCTCATGTAATGACGATAGTATAGTATTTGAGCTGGGGACGGTATAATGACATAACTTCGCCAGCAACGGATTTAGATGATTTTTTTCAGGAGTATGATGAATGATTTATGTAACAGTTTTGTTAAATAAATATTTTTGACTTTGATCCCTATTAAAAACCCAAATGAACTTGTTAGTTTCATTTTTCTATCACTTACCTATCAGTCTGACTGATCACCCTTATTTATGATAATGTATTATTGGTATTGGTGAGTAGTTGTGGCCCAGTGGTAGCGGCGGCCCAGTGGTAGCGGCCGCGACTTACGAGTAGTACGTCGTGAGTTCAAACCCAAATAGGCGATATACTTTGTGTAAATTATGTCATCACCACAGCTCGCAAAACGGTGAACGAAAACATCATGAGTAAACCGGCACGTCTTAGAACCAAAAAATTGAAGCCATGTCACATCTACCAAACCGCTCTGGGCCCGCGTGGTGGTTTACGGCTCCCTCTCACTAAGAGGCCTGTGTCCCAACAGTGGGAACATTATAGGCTGCTGTTTTTTTTATTAGATTTACGACTTCGCAGCCATTGTAGCCAACTTCAGGGCGGCCAAGAAGTTTGGCAAGAATTATACCCACGTTACCGGTTCACACTGTTGATAATATAAGGGTCGGTCAAATCACTGAGTGTCACATGTGCCTGGCTGGAGGCTATAGTTTAGTCTCCACCGGGAAGACTGCTTAAGCAGATAGTGACTTGTATCCAGCAGGTAACTGTGAGACTCAACGTATTAAAGAAAAACGAGTTTCAGTCACGAACCCTGTGGCAGGGCTAGACGTTGCTATAACTCGTAAATCTTCCTAACTTATATACGTGTATTACGCTGTTTTTGGAACAATAATATTCGTCCGTGTATAACGTGTCTAAGTAGATATAAAACAAGTCGTTGGTAGCGTCGACCAAAACAGACCTAGTTTTTAGGTTATTTTGATTTTACTAAATAACTCTGAAACCCGGGTTTATTTTTCAAAAAGAACTTTTGTAGGAGTTAATATGATCAATGTAGTATATAAAAAACAAAGTTTGATTTTGATGCAACATGGTACGGGATTCCATACATCCTTGAGCATTGTCCTTTATGGGGCTTAATGGTTCAAAAATGGTCAAATAGAAACGAAAGAACTAGAGAAGCACTTATGGATCACTGCCTCACAGTCTGGGAAAGTTTAAGGGGTACTGACATATGTGACAAATTGATTGGATCCATGCGTAACCGGCTCCAGGCTGTGATTGACAATGAAGGTGGATATACGCGTTTTTGAATATTTATGATAAAAAAATTACTGGAGAGATTTAAATTAATTTAGTCGTAGCCTTCGGTGATAAGTGTTTATTTTGTGCACCGCTAACCATGCTTTCTATATAATTGTGTTAAGGTTGAGGTTTGTGTCATAAATGTCTTAATAAATATAAAGAATAAAAAACTTTGTTTTTCTAAAGATTTTATTAATCAATATTTTAGCTGAAATCTTCTAAGCCCCCATAATCATAAACGGCCTTTAAACCTATTTTATTTTAAATATGTTGTTTTGGTCCGTCACTTTGATATTTATATTTGAGAAAGAGACAAAACTTTTTAACTAATATAGGTTTGAAGAATAAGCGGGTTAGTTGACTAGCTATCATATATTGACAATATAATTTTGTTCTTTTTTATTTGTTTCTTTTTTCTTATGGGACCACAGGACCAAAAAGTAATTATTACTCGGAAATCGGTAATGATCGTTTGCCCTCGCTCCAGTTGACGTTAGCCCCTAGAAACGTAAAGTTGTCGATGGTAAACATTATGACGTTTATTGTTTGTGCAGTGACAGCGTTAACATAATAGCTCTAAATGGCGAAAGTTTGCTACACGATATTCAACCTTAGGTAGGTCCCAAATTAAAGCTCGTGACTGTACACTTATTACGACGTTTTATGTTTTCATCTATTTAGAGGCACACTGCGTTTTTGACGATGATAATGTACAATCACTCCGACGTTTTATGTTTTCATCGATGTAGAGGCACATTACGTCGTAGGCGATGGTGATGTACACTCATTGCAGTGTATTATGTTTTCATGGATGTAGACGCACACTACGTCCTAGACGATGGTAATGTACACTCACTCCGATGTATTTTGTTTTCATCGATGTAGAGGCACACTAAGTCGTAGAGGATGGTAATTTACGCACTTTCCGACGTATTATGTTTCCGTCGATGTAGAGGCACACCACGTTGTAGACGATGGTAATGTACACTCACTGTGACATATTATGTTTCCTTCGATGAAGAGGCACACTACGTTGTAGACAATGGTAACATACACTCACTCCGACATATTTTGTTTTGGTCGATGTAGAAGCACACTTCGTCGTAGGTAGACGATGGTAATTTACACCTATTCCGACGTTTTATGTTTTCATCGATATAGAGGCACCCTACGTCGTAGACGATGGTAACGTACAATCATTCCGACGTATTATGTTTTCATCGATGTAGAGGCACACTATGTCGTAGACGATGGTAATGTACACTCACTCTGACGTACATATTGTGTTTTCTTCGAGGTAGAGGCACACCACGTTGTAAACGATGGTAATGTACACTCTCTCCGATGTATTATATTTTCATCGATGTAGAGGCACACTACGTCGTAGACGATGGTAATGTACACTTATTACGACGTTTTATGTTTTCATCTATGTAGAGGCACACTGCGTTTTTGACGATGAAAAAACCCCCGACAGAAAAACCTAATTTCCCTTTAAAAAGTAAAAAATAATAAAAAAACTCAATCTTAAAGTACCTAAGTATGTATTAATAATTCAAAAAAAAAATACGTCCCGTTGGGGGACCGCTCCAGACCTAACAATTTATTTACAAATAGTCTATTACCTAACTAATTAAGAAAAGAAAACTTTTATAAAATTACTTCACAATATTGCATTTAGGATACGACTGTCAACGTCTGCCCTCGCGGAGCGGTCCCCCAATGCGACGTATTTTTTTTGAATTATTAATACATACTTAGGTACTTTAAGATTGAGTTTTTTTATTATTTTTTTACTTTTTAAAGGGAAATTAGGTTTTTGTGTCGGGGGTTTTTTAATTTTTATTTTATACTTTTTATAGGTACATACTTATTATAATGTAGAATCAAACGAAGCTAAGAATACTCTCGATTAATTCATCCATATTCTCTTTCAGTGTGCTTTCATTTGAGACCCCAGTCGAGTATATTTGCTGACATTCGGTTACTCTTCCCCACTTTCTCCCCCACAACTTTTAAACGGCTCAACCGATTTTCATCAAACATGTCTAAGAACACTCGCACATAAGTCACCTTTAATACATTTTTTTAAATTGAAATCGCTTCATCCGTTTGGGAGCTATGATGCCACAGACAGACAGACACACAGACAGACAGACAGACAGACAGACACGTCAAACTTATAACACCCCTCTTTTTGCGTCTGGGGTTAATAATGTACAATCACTCCGACGTTTTATGTTTTCATCGATGTAGAGGCACACTAAGTCGTAGGCGATGGTAATATACACTCACTCCGACGTATTTTGTTTTCATCGATGTAGAGGCACACTAAGTCGTAGAGGATGGTAATGTACACACTTTACGACGTATTATGTTTCCGTCGATGTAGAGGCACACCACGTTGTAGACGATGATAATGTACACTCACTATGACGTATTATGTTTCCTTCGATGAAGAGGCACACCACGTGTAGACAATGGTAACGTACACTCACTCCGACATATTTTGTTTTGGTCGATGTAGAAGCACACTTCGTCGTAGACGATGCTAATTTACACTTATTCCGACGTTTGATGTTTTCATCGATGTACAGTCACACTACGTCATAGACGATGGTAATGTACAATCACTCCGACGTATTATGTTTTCATCGATGTAGACGCACACTACGTCCTAGACGATGGTAATGTACACTCAGTCCGATGTATTTTGTTTTCATCGATGTAGAGGCACACTAAGTCGTAGAGGATGGTAATGAACACTCACTCCAGTGTATTATGTTCCCGTCGATGTAGAGGCACACACGTTGTAGACGATGGTAATGTACACTCACTATGACATATTATGTTTCCTTCGATGAAGAGGCACACCACGTTGTAGACAATGGTAACGTACACTCACTCCAACATATTTTGTTTTGGTCGATGTAGAAGCACACTTCGTCGTAGACGATGGTAATTTACACCTGTTCCGACGTTTTATGTTTTCATCTATTTAGAGGCACCCTACGTCGTAGACGATGGTAACGTACAATCATTCCGACGTATTATGTTTTCATCGATGTAGAGGCTCACTATATCGTAGACGACGGTAATGTACACTCACTCTGACGTACGTATTGTGTTTTCTTCGAGGTAGAGGCACACCACGTTGTACACGATGGTAATATACACTCTCTCCGGCGTATTATATTTTCATCGATATAGAGGCACACTACGTCGTAGGTGGTAATGTACACTTATTACGACGTTTTATGTTTTCATCTATGTAGAGGCACACTGCGTTTTTGACGATGATAATGTACAATCACTCCGACATTTTATGTATTCATCGATGTAGAGGCACACTAAGTCGTAGGCGATGGTAATGTACACTCACTCCGATGTATTTTGTTTTAATCGATGTAGAGGCACACTAATTCGTAGAGGATGGTAAAGTACACACTTTACGACGTATTATGTTTCCGTCGATGTAGAGGCACACCACGTTGTAGACGATGGTAATGTACGCTCACTATGACGTATTATGTTTCCTTCGATGAAGAGGCACACCACGTGTAGACAATGGTAACGTACACTCACTCCGACATATTTTGTTTTGGTCGATGTAGAAGCACACTTCGTCGTAGACGATGCTAATTTACACTTATTCCGACGTTTGATGTTTTCATAGATGTACAGGCACACTACAACATAGACGATAATTACGATAGCTGGAGCCGGAGGATGCAAAAAAAAACCACGATGGTAATTTACACCTGTTCCGACGTTTTATGTTTTCATCGATTTAGAGGCACCCTACGTCGTAGACGATGGTAACGTACAATCATTCCGACGTATTATGTTTTCATCGATGTAGAGGCTCACTATATCGTAGACAACGGTAATGTACACTCACTCTGTCGTACGTATTGTGTTTTCTTCGAGGTAGAGGCACACCACGTTGTACACGATGGTAATATACACTCTCTCCGGCGTATTATATTTTCATCGATATAGAGGCACACTACGTCGTAGATGGTAATGTACACTTATTATGACGTTTTATGTTTTCATCTTTGTAGAGGCACACTGCGTTTTTGACGATGATAATGTACAATCACTCCGACGTTTTATTTTTTCATCGATGTAGAGGCACACTAAGTCGTAGGCGATGGTAATGTACACTCACTCCGATGTATTTTGTTTTAATCGATGTAGAGGCACACTAAGTCGTAGAGGATGGTAAAGTACACACTTTACGACGTATTATGTTTCCGTCGATGTAGAGGCACACCACGTTGTAGACGATGGTAATGTACGCTCACTATGACGTATTATGTTTCCTTCGATGAAGAGGCACACCACGTGTAGGCAATGGTAACGTACACTCACTCCGACATATTTTGTTTTGGTCGATGTAGAAGCACACTTCGTCGTAGACGATGCTAATTTACACTTATTCCGACGTTTGATGTTTTCATAGATGTACAGGCACACTACGACATAGACGATAATTACGATAGCTGGAGCCGGAGGATGCAAAAAAAACCAATTTATTAATTTATTATTGAAATAAAAAAAAACCGGCCAAGTGCGAGTCGGACTCGCGCACCGAGGGTTCCGTACAAACCTGTAGATATTCACGGTTTATGCATAAGGCTTGTGTTTATGAAATTAAATCCTATTTTTTTAATTTTTATATTTGAGTTGATTGAATGAAAGGTAAATTTCGGTTTACGATTTATGACGTATAAAAAAAAAACTACTTACTAGATCTTGTTCAAACCAATTTTCGTTGGAAGTTTATATAGCAATGTACATCATATATTTTTTTTAGTTTTATCATTCTCTTATTTTAGAAGTTACAGGGGGGGGGACACACATTTTACCACTTTGGGAGTGTCTCTCGCGCAAACTATACAGTTTAGAAAAAAATGATATTAGAAACCTCAATATCATTTTTAAAGACCTATCCATAGATACCCCACACGTATGGGTACGATGAAAAAATTTTTTTTGAGTTTCAGTTCTATGTATGGGGAACCCCAAAATTTATTGTTTTTTTTCTATTTTTGTGTAAAAATCTTAATGCGGTTTACAGAATACATCTACTTACCAAGTTTCAACAACATAGCTGTAAAAAGCTGCGCTCGGTGCTATGGTGACCTAACACTACTTTTTCGTATTGATAAGGTAATGGTTTATTTGGTTAAAGTTAAAGTCTTCAGTTAAAGTGGAAACAGTTATATTAAATCACTATAAAGAGTTACAAAGTAAAATGGTAAACTATATAACTACTTATTGGTAATGGTTAAATGGTAATGGTAATGGTTTTGAGTGCGTGGTGTCTCTAAAGAGATCTGATCGCGAACTGGTCGATATTGTGTGATTCGAGCGAATGTGCATACTTGCGATCGATGCAATTATGTATTTTCGCTGAGTGTTCGATTAACTCGAACATATTCCCGAGACGAGAAGAAGCGCAGGATGAAGCTAACTCTACGATATTATGGTGTATATACAATAAAATTTAAAAACATTAAGCTTAAATAAAAAACAATAAAAACACATTTGTTTAGAATAATCGTAACTTGTCTAACAACATTAAAACTAAAATTAAATCATAATGCATGCATAATAAAAGCAAAATAATGGTATAATGGTCTACATAAATAATGATAATTGTTAATAAAGAAAACATAAAATTTGGTTTAAAGTTAAACTATCGAGTCCTCTACAGAAAAGGCGACATTGCGATGGCCTGAGTCCTTGTTTTTGTCCCGTTTGACTGCACTGTAACTTGCACTAGGCCAGCGCTTGGCACAACTGTATAAATTGAACTCGATTTCACTTTTATTATTTCGATCTTTCGCACTAAGCATTTCACTATAATTGTCTTTCTTGGTTGGTTTCGGTGTCGGTGGAGCCGCTGCTAACTGCTGCTCATGGCGACTCTCGCTGCAACACCGCGGTTTTGGCGGGGTCACCGCCGCCTCGTGCCGGCAGGATCCCTCGCCAGGCTGCCCGGGCTTGCGGCACAGGCCACATCGCCCAGTTTTCCACATCCAGACTGCTGCCGCGCATAGAACGATCGACAGTAATACGTAGCAAATTACGTACTGGTGGATATCATGGGGCGATATCTCTTCTATCTCCGGATCGCTATTTTTTAGTTTTTCTATCTCTTCCCCGAGACTATCCATTGATATGGTAAGGTTTCCGTCATCAATTTGCTTTTCGTCAGGGATTTTTATGTTAACCAAGTGGTTGATTTGATCGAATTCAGGCATGTAAATGGTTGGTGAAATGTTGACTTGGTTGGATTGATGATGAATCGAATATAACGAGAAGTCCTTGCCTTTAATGATGCACTCTTGACCTACGCCAATAACCCCGGCTTGGCTCAGCTGACAAACTGTTACTTGATCGCCGCATATTATTCTTATTGTGTAGATGTCACAACAAAAGTATAAGTGCTGAGAAGTCAAATGTAATTCGATCCATGCATTAGTGCAGTTTGATTTTTTAACTGTACATGTATTTGTTGCCGGGTCTTTGTCGCAAAAACTTTCCTCGTTTTTTTGGTCTAGAATTGGTTTCAGCAGCTGACACATATAAGTAGGTCCATGGTGTAAACATTCTGTAAGTTCGTGGGTGGACATACTAAAGTAGGAATCTTTCTTTAGGTTGACTGCAACGTATTCTGAGACTGGTATTATTTTGGTCATACGGGTGTTTGTTTGGTGCGGTATAGGCACTATCTTATACAATTGGAAGCTTTCTCTGGATACAAGTGGGAAAGTAACTTCAATAATAACATATTTTTGCGTCGCTCTGGCCTTGACTTTCAGTAGTTTGTAAAGATACTGAAGATCTGTGTCTATATTTGTGATTGGTAGTGTGAGATCTTCCGGCATCTGACCGTATATGGTTTGGAGCTCACGTTTAAGCTGCGTTGGTGGCAGTAAATGTATATTAATTTGACCGTGGAAGATGTCTGTTATTGCATCGAGCAACGTGTCTTGAAGTCGCTTTAAACCTTGTAGTAAGCCGTTCCCGGACATCGCTAACATTGTGAATTCATTGGCGTATGAAATATTTTGAATGTTACGTTGGAGAACGCTCTCGTTTTCTTGCAAATCCATTAGCTTTTTATTAATCAATTTGTGCTGTTTATTTACAGTGGTCTCCATTCTTTTCATAAGGTTGAACTCAGCTTCAATTACGGAAGTTTGGTTTTTCCATAAATTGGAAAGGTGTTTCTCATTGCGATGTATGGTCTCAATGTCCTTTTCGTACTGGTTTGCAAAACGTGAGTCCAACACTCCGAATAAGTCATTCGCTAGGTACCCGACACCGTCGATTAAGCCTCGTCGGTGCCGACCCGTCTGTCCCGCGCGTCGCTGTCTAGTGTGAACATCAAAATGCTGTGATAGCAAAAGTTCATTGTAGTATTCTAGTTCCTGGTAATCGTGGCGGGCTTGCTCGACGATTGAATTACAATGAGATTGTGTTTCAATAGTAGCGCATAATTGTTCTTGATAATTAGCTATTTTATTGTATGTTTTTATGCCTGTCCAAAAAGGTTCCATGTCGTAGTACATGACTAATGTCCATTTGTCCCTGATTAGTTGCACTTTTGATACAGGGTCAAAATAAAGCGTCTGGTTGCTGGGAAATGGTTTTACTTCGACTGAACCGTAAGTTGGGAAAATTAGCATGAGTAAACTTAGTAAAACGGTTACTACAGTTGCTATCTTTGACCTTGGCTTTCTTTTCTTTTCTGGTAATATGGTAGGTGGTTTTATAGGTGGTTTTGGTTCTGTTACGTTATTTTGATTAACAGGCAAAACTGAGAGTTTCACGATAGGGCGTTTCATGACCCCATTTTTGGTTTTTAATGAAACTGCTCTGGTTAGACCGTCGTTTCCTGGGTGCGTGTCGATCACACGTCCAAGGGCCCATTTTCCTGGAGGTAGATTCTCATCATGAATCACCACTAAATCTCCAATAACGATGTTTTTCTGTGGTTCCATCCATTTATTGCGAGACGAGAGTTGTACCAAGTACTCAGTTTTCCATCGTTTCCAAAGATCCTGAAATAATTTATTGGTTAGGTGCCATCTAGTTCTAGCATCTTGCTCAGTTTCTATAATGGTTGTTCCTGGTCTTCCTGATAAGAAATGAGCTGGTGTGAGGAAGTTTATATCGTCGGCATCCTCAGATATCGCACAAAGTGGTCGAGAGTTCAGGCACGCTTCAAGTTTCGCTAATAATGTGGTATACTCCTCGAAGGTTCTTTGTTGACCAATGACCCTTTTGAGATGGTGTTTTAGACTGCGTACTGCTCGCTCCCATAGTCCACCGGCGTTAGGCCAGCTGGGTACGTTAAAGTGCCATTCTATGCCCATTTCAGTGATCTCTGTTAAAAAACTCTCACTGAATATGTTCTGAAGCTGGTTAAACTCTTCCTGAATCAATCTGTTCGCACCCACGAAGTTAGTACCATTGTCACTGTAAATGTGTCGTGGTGCTCCTTTTCTAGCTGCCATTCTTGATAGAGCTGCCAAAAAGGCGCAGCTGCTCATATCTGACACAATTTCTAGGTGAACAGCTTTCGTAACCATACATACGAAAACTGCTATGTACCCTTTAGTGGTTTTGATTCCACGTCCTTTGTTAGCCTTGACCTCGACGAATCCTGTGTAATCTACGCCGCAGTGATAAAACGCGTGTTCTGGATTCACCCTTGGTTCTGGTAAATCTCCCATGAGCTGGTGTTGCCTTATGGGATTATGTTTCCGGCATATGACACATTTTCTCACATACTTCTTAGTTGCCATATATCCCCCGAGTATCCAAAACTGCTGTCGAAGGTTTGCTAACGTTAGACGCGCTCCGCCATGGAAAGTCAACTTATGAGCTTGGTCTATGAGTAGTGTGGTTAGCAGATGATCGTGTGGTAATATGATAGGATGTTTCATTTCGAGGCTCATGTGGGCATTTTCCAATCTGCCGCCTACTCGTAAGATTCCATGTTCATCTATGGTTGGATTCAATTTCAAAATCTTACTTTTGGAGTGCACTCTTCCGTGTTTATTTAAATAATCTAGGTCGTTTGCAAATTCTGCCTGCTGAATGGTTTTGATTATCACCTGTTTTGCGTGACGAAGCTCGTGTAATTCTAGGTATTGTCGTCGAGCCTGTTTATGCAAGGTAGGCAATCTCAGTATCCATGCTAAAATACGTATAATTTTTGTTATGCAGCTATACTTGTTAATTAGGTGATTGACAATTTCAGTAATCAGCGATTCTTGCGTTTGTGCAATGACTATCACATTGCTTTGTTTTAAAATAGACGGTTTTGTTTCTAAACTCGTCTCATAAATGGTTTCACTATTTTCTTGGTTCGTGTGCGTTGGTAGCCATGACGGCCCTTGCCACCATAACTTGTGGTCTTTGAGTTGCCTGACAGTCAAACCACGGCTTGCACAGTCAGCTGGATTATCTGTCGTCTTGACATATTGCCAATGTTTTGATGATATGATTTTGGTGATTGTCGTTACACGATTGGCTACAAATGGTTTCCATCGGGCTGGATCTCCTTGTATCCAACCTAGTACTGAAGTTGAATCAGTCCAACAGTAGACGTCCGTAGGATAATCCGCTAAGCAATTTTGAACTTTTTGCATTAGCTGAGCTAACAGCTGAGCGCCCATTAACTCTAGTCTTGGTATGGATAAGACTTTGCTGAGTGGCGCCAATCTGGCTTTCCCTGCAACTAATGTGATGGTTGTCTCTTCTTTCTTTACTACCTTACAGTATATCACACACGCATATGCCTTGTTTGAGGCGTCACAAAATCCTAACAACTCTATTCTTTGTTTTTCTTCCATTCCTAGCCATCTGTTGATATTCATATTTTTAATGTCTGTAAATTCTTGTTTTAATTTAGTCCACTCGGAGTTCATTTTCTCTGGTAGGCGGTCATCCCACTGTAGCTTGGACAGCCAGACATTTTGAAACAATAGTTTCATGGTAGTACTCAGGGGGGTTAACCACCCTAATGGATCGAATAGCTTGGAAATGTCCGAAAGTAGAGCTCTCTTGGTAATAGCTGCAGGCGATTCTGGTTCTATTTTAGAGTTGAAAGAAAAATTATCCATTTGCGGGTTCCAACAGAGACCCAATGTTTTGGTAGAGTCATTTTGCTTGAACTCGTACGTTGACTGGTCACATTGCTCTCTTTCTAAATGGGTTAATAGCTCTGGTTTGTTTGAGGTCCATTTTCTAAGATTAAATCCTCCCAACCGACACAATTCTTTGAGATCGGATTTTAACTTATTTGCTGATTCAATGGTATGGCGCCCCCCGCAAAAATCATCCATATAAAAGCTGCCTTCTAATTCTTTTGCAGCGTCAGGGAATTTCTGCCTTTCATCAGACGCCAATTGTTTCATGCACATCATCGCTAGGAATCCTGCTGGTTTGGTTCCGTACGTGAGCGTGACGAGTTGAAACGATTGTATTGGTTGGTCGTTTGATTCTCGCCACAGTACTTTTTGATACGCTTGATCTTCTTGGTGCACTCGGATCATTCTGTACATCTTCTCAATATCAGATGTATATACAAATTGATATTGCCTCCATTTCAGAATAAGCTCTTGTAGGTCCTTTTGTATATTTGGGCCCCTGTACATGACGTCGTTTAGACTGTACCCTGTTGATGACTTAGCTGAGGCGTTAAAAACTACCCTTAGCTTGGTGGTGGTAGATTCAGCCCGAATGACTGCATGGTGTGGTAAGTAACACTCGGGTGCCTGGTTAACTTTACACGGTATCATGTGGTTTAACGATAAATATTCGTCCATGAATTTTTGGTAATCCGTTTTAATGTTGCTGTTCTTCTCCAATTTTTTCTCTAAGTTTCTAAATTGAGCTAGTGCTTGTGGTTTGGTTACCCCCAACTTCTCCTTATGTTCCGGCTTAAATGGTAGTCGGACTTCGTACCTTCCGTTCTCAAGCCTCTTAGTGGTTTGCATAAAAAACTGTAAACAACTGTGGTCATCGTTTGACATCTCTATCTTCTGGCTAATGTCTTCGTTCTCCCAATATTTGAGTAGGTCCTCTGTATTGTTTAGAACAACATTGCACTGGTAATGTGGTTTCATGGACCCACACAGCAGCCATCCCAGTTGCGTCTGCTGAGCTATTGGTTGTTCGTCTTTATTTCCTCGCAAAATACCTCCCAACATTATTTTGCTGTAAACGTCTGCTCCTAGAAGCATGTCCACGGGTCTGCTTATATGAAATTCTGGATCAGCCAATTGTAATCCTTGGATATGATCCCATGAGGTTGGTTTATTAAATGTGTTGTTAGGTAGACGTTTGATCAAGTTGTTCATAATAACAACTTGTGCCTCGCAAGCAAAATCGCTATTTACTGACTGTATTGTTATCTGTAACATTCCTTTCGTATTGTTTTGTTTTTCACCAACACCAAAAATTTGACCTTTAAAATAGGTTCTCTTTAATCCTAATATTTGGGCCGCGTTTTCATTGATCAATGACAGTTGAGAACCCTGGTCAATCAAAGCTCTCATCTTGTGTTGGATTCCATCAGCTCCCTTTACTTTTACGATCGCTGTAGCTAAAAGTATTTCAGACATATCATCCCAAGACACGTGAGATGACCTAGATGTGCTCTTTTTGGTTGCAACATTGTTGGCGTTTTCTTCTGTTGACGCTGCTGGACTTGACTTACCAATGCTTCGTGAAGCAAAGTGTTATGCGCAGCTAAACACTTACGACAACGCTTTTTCGATTGACATGGTTTCTTGTTATGACTGTATAGACAATTTTTACAATAATTTAATTGCTCAATTTTTTTCAATTTCTGCTGGTGCGTCATTTGCAAAAAATCAGGGCAACGCCACAATCCGTGTTCTGTATTGCACAATACGCAGGTTGTTGATTGTGACACATGACATGAATTATTCATGTTCGATTTTGAATGGTCTTTATTTCCTGACTGATGATTATTTTGGTGAAAACTTTTCTTCTGGTTGTGGTTGTAATTTTTATGTGGTTGCTGCTGTATCGTTCTTTGGCTGGCTGGTTCTTGCTTACGACGGGACGCTTCTAATGCTGTAAATTTCATTTCTAAGAACGTCAGGAACTCATGTAGATCGGGTAGCTCTCTTGGGTTCTTGATCGACTCTATGTATTCGGTGAAGGTCTCGTTATCAAGCTTTTGCGCCAGTAGGTGCACTAAAAGCGGATCCCAAGTTGCTATATCCACTCCGAGATTCTGAATAGCGTGAAGCGTCTCCTTGGTTAGGTCATGCAGCTTCTTAATCATGGCCATCGATTGCTGTTGCATGTTGGGGAGACCAAGTAGAATGTTAATATGGGACGTAAAAATCAATTTCTTATTACCATATCTATGTTGTAAAATCTCCCAACATACTCGATAATTGTCAGAGCTTATCTGTAAATGGTGAATCAGACGCTCTGCCTCCCCAGTCACCTTACTTTTTAGGAACTGCATTTTTTGCGCATTAGACATTGACGGGTTCCTATCGATGGCTTCGCTGAACAAGTCTTTGAACGGGATCCATTGGTTGTAAGTCCCATTGAACACGGGGATGTCCATCTTTGGAGCTGACTTCTCACGGTGCCTTACCGCCCACATCTTTTGGTTGATGTCATTTGTCAACTCACTGAACATTTCCTCGTGCTTGCAGAATTCCGCTTGGTAAGTTAAATCGTCGCCTCCATCCTCACCTTCAATTTCCCAATGAAGTTTGTCAATCTGCCCCCATCGGCTTTCCAGTGATTTGAGAGCATTCTCGAATTGCCATTGATTCTCAAACGTATCCAATTGGATGTTACATACGGTTCTCATAAACGCCTTGAAGTTTATGTTCTGCTTTTTCACTAACTCGTTCAGCTTGCTGGACCCTCTCCCTGCATAAGGCAAATTGTCTCTCTGCGAGGACTGCTCACAGTAAGATGACGTACCTGGACGTGGCTGCGTTGCCTCAACCTCCGGCCTGCGCTAGTCAGCACTTAGGTATTGTTCAGCTCGGCTACCTGGTAATGTTTTTAAGTCCTCTACTCCTGGCCTACGGGGACTTCCTGCTTGAAGCTGCGTTGTGGTTAACTGCCCAAGAGTTTTATCAATAATTTCCTTACTTTTCAAATAAACTTCCTGGGCTGTATCGAAACAACCCTTTTTGAAATAAATGTGCTCAAGTTTCCCAAGCTCACAAATCTTCCTATGATTGTCTTGGTAATCGCACCAGTATGCTTCTAACATGCTAGCCTTGCGCTTGTAATTATCGATGGTCTTCCTTTCGGATCCATCCTTCTTTAAATTGGTTAAAAATTTGGTCAAGATTTCGTAGAGCTCTGTTTGGCTCATGAACAAGGAATCAGTATCCATATTTGAAGTTGTAATTGATTAGTATAAATAAATGGTTTGATCTGACCTTATTTGCTCGAACCGTCAAATTGCAGCGAAGTTCTGGTTTGCGTGGCACTGTTTCACTGGTATTCACTGGTAACTAAATGCTCGAAGGACCATGTAAAAAGCTGCGCTCGGTGCTATGGTGACCTAACACTACTTTTTCGTATTGATAAGGTAATGGTTTATTTGGTTAAAGTTAAAGTCTTCAGTTAAAGTGGAAACAGTTATATTAAATCACTATAAAGAGTTACAAAGTAAAATGGTAAACTATATAACTACTTATTGGTAATGGTTAAATGGTAATGGTAATGGTTTTGAGTGCGTGGTGTCTCTAAAGAGATCTGATCGCGAACTGGTCGATATTGTGTGATTCGAGCGAATGTGCATACTTGCGATCGATGCAATTATGTATTTTCGCTGAGTGTTCGATTAACTCGAACAATAGCTCTTGTAGTTTCAGAAAAAAATGGCTGTGACATACACGGACAGACAGACAGACAGACAGACAGAAATGACGAATCTATAAGGGTTCCGTTTTTTGCCATTTGGCAACGGAACCCTAAAAATACAAAATTATATCTTATAATTTTTTTGGAAGAATAAACAAACATAATTACGAAGGTGATAACTGGTCGATGGATGTACCAAGAATGCCTGAAACGTAGAGTCGTGGAATGCATCGCCGATGTCCGGTCCCACGGTTGCAAAAATGCTGCGTCGGCAGTAGGCAACACGTGTAACACGTGTCGTTGCGATGCGCAGCGCAATATCGAGGTCACGTTGTCCACAGTCCATGTGTAATACCGAATCGTAACATCAGCGATCCTTATGTTACACCGTTGCGTAACATCTCCCCCCGTAGAACAGCAACTATTTGTTAACTGCTGTTAAAAATGTTGCTGTGAGATGACTGGGTTCCACCTTGATTCCAGCTGGATGAATATTCTTTTTTGGTTCCGGTTCAGCATAAATGTCTTGATCTGCGTTCATCTCTATAGATGTAGGGTCGATCTTCTTATCTTTATTTCTCATCCAATAAATAAATAAATAAAATAAATTCTTTATTTTCTCTTCCACAAATAAAACAAGTAGAAACTAAATACATACTATTGAACTATACTAAAGAACCAATTTAAGTATATTTTTTAGTAGTTCCAGTTACACATAATGACAAAAATATTTTATTTGTGGGAGACTGGCACCTAAACTAAGCCGAAGCCTGTATTTTAGGACACCAGGTCCCCACCAAGAAGCTTAAATACAAGGATGGGACATAACATATATATTTAGTGCAATGACACATTTTGCAGTTTGATGTTGGCATGACATGTATATGAGTTTATACAGATATTGACCTTCTCGAAGTCAATAAAGTTAGTACATTGAATGAAATATAGCAGAAGAGTGAAATAGTGTACGAATATTGTGACAGTGGATGTGTATTGTGTGATGAGTAAGTGTGATGTGTATGCGGTGAATGTGGAGTGTGTGGTGAGTGTCTGTGTTAATGAGTTATATGAAATGTCATGTTATAAATACTACAAAAAATTAGTTTAGTTTTTGTCTTAATTTTATTTCTTTATTTCCAGGAGCTCTTCAGTTCTTCAGTCTTCTTGTTGATAGTCCAATCTTAATAACCATGCAGTTACTTTGCTTTTACATACTTGTGTACTATCTTTGATCACATTATTTAATTTATTAATGTGATTGTATAATCTAGGTCCATTAAAGCTATAGAATTTTTGTGCAAATCTAGTTTTTGTTTTATAGGTTTTACACACAGCATAGTGCCTTCGTGTATGTATTAACCCTTGAGTAAACGCAGACGGATCTTTATGTTGTCGTAGGGCACTAAATAATATGTACAACTGTCTAACAGTCAGTACTCCAGTTTCCTTATATAATTCCTGGGTAGAAAAGAGTCTAGGTTTGAAGAAGGTAACCTTTAAGATGAGCCTTTGAGCTCGCTCCAGTTCCAATAACTTATTTTTGTCAGTACCACCCCATGAGGTAATACAATAGGTCAAAACAGATTGTATCAAGGCAGAGTAAATCATGATCAATGTCTTCTTATCAGCCACGTGTCTAAGTTGTCTAAAAATAAACGTAAGTTTACGCACTTTTTGAGCTACATTATGAATATGTTCCCCAAATGAAAGCCTATTATCAATAGTAACACCCAAATAACGTATAGATTTCGCAGATTCGATACGTGGGCAATTACTACACTTTGATATAGGAGGGACTGAACATTGATGAGCAAATATTTGGGGTACGCTTAGTGCATCTGTTGGTGGGGTTCGAATGGAGAATTGCATGTATTTGGTCTTTTCAGCATTTAATGTCAGTGAATTAGCAGCAAGCCAGTGGCAGACAATGTTCAACCCTGCTTGAGCTTTAGCAAAAACCTCTTCCCAAGTGTTACCGACGAAAGTCAATGTGGTGTCATCCGCATATGACATGATTTCACAATTCTGTATTTGAAGTTGACAAAGATCATTTATGTAACATAAGAACAATATGGGTCCAAGAATACTCCCTTGCGGGACTCCATAAGTTATATTTAGATCATTACTCATGTGCTCATCGATACTCACACACTGATATCTACCTGTTAAATAGCTTGCGAAAAGATCAAGTTCTTTGCCCCGAATACCCATACCATTTAGTTTATTTAAAAGGTTGAAAATAGCAAGGTCAAGGAAGACGGTGATACATTTTTTTTTCTCATCCATCTTCCTAACCAAAAAGGTGGTGAACTTGTGAACAGCATCATCAGTTGATTTGCCTACTCTAAAACCATATTGCGACGAAGAAAGTAGCTTTTTAGATTCAAGTTAATTTATAAGCCTACATTTTATGACTCGCTCAAATACCTTTGACAGTGATGTAAGAATTGAGATAGGTCTATAATTATTGACTCAGCCAGTATCCCCTGCCTTTTGTATAGGAACAAGAATAGATATTTTAAGTGCTTTGGGGAAAACCCCAGCCTCAAAACAGCGATTTATGAGAACGGTAAGCACAGGAGCAATGAGGCCCACGACCTTTTGTAGAAACCTAGAAGATATGTTATCCCAACCCGCTCGACAGTCGTGTTTTAGGCTAAGTATAGTATTTTCAACTTCCGCACAATCGACTTTGAGAAGCACAAAAGAATTGGCGCCCTCTAGTAAACATTGGATTTGTTGTGCTTCGTTTAAAATTAGCGAATAAATCAGTTTTTCGTTTATCTGGATATTGAAATGTGTGTAAAAGTGAAACTGAACTCATAAACAATCTGTGAAAGTGTTATTCAGTATTTTTGTTGACTAATTAACAAAATTACCTGTGATCTAAAAAACTTTTTAACAGTGACTTGATTCGCGTAATGAAGAAAAATAAGGAACTGTGTGATGTCATTATCATTTATAAACCATAAATGAACATTTTCACCCATTAAACATTTTAAAATACAGTGAGAGTGCAAAAATTCAAGAAAAAACATTTACAATTTCCGTTTTTTATTCAAAATATCTTAATATATTAATAAAAGCACCACCTAGTACTGAGTAGCAGAATTAAAAACAAGTGTTACTAGACTCATCTTAATGTTGCAAGAAATTAATATCACGTTATCAGTATAAATATTACGGATAGCGACATCTGTTATCCATTAATTACAACGTTAGTAGTCTTACTAAGATACCTGTCTCAATCCAGTGTTGACAGTTAAAAAATATAGAAAAATATTGGTAGTTTTTTATTTTTATTGAAGAAATAAAATAACATACTTTCACTAACATTATTTTGAAAGATATCTGCCAATATGAGTTTCTTCGAAAATATAACATTCCGTCGCAACCGCAGCAGAAGATCGGAATCAAACCATGACGACAGCAATAACACAACCTTGAATTGCACTACAACTAGTATGCCAGAAATGTCGGAAGATGAAGAGAACAACCAAATAAAAAGACTGCAGGAAAAGATTGATGAGTTAACGTCTCAACTAAACAGCGCGCATAAAGAAATTGACATTTTATCTTTGGAAAATAGCAGTTTGAAACAAAGCAATGAAGATTTATCCAAGAAAAATAATTTATATAAACAAATTGCCAGCTCTCCAGTGAAACACAAGTTAACAACACCCAAGAAAATTCAGACAAGACAAGATAAACAAACACAAGCAGATCTAAATAAATCTTTAAATCAAGATGATAAAACTGAAACCAGAGATGTCACTCCTGGTTCGCCTCGTATTAATAGAATTTCTAGCAATTTGATCAAACCTCATCTAAATCAGTCACCTATAAAGCCTAAAATTTGCATCATTAGTAGTGAAAATAGCAGTAGAATATGTAAAATAATGGATAGCACTAACTTACCAAATACTCATGAAATCTGTCACTATCGTAAACCGAATTGTAATTTAGAACAAATACTAGACAACATAGATAGAAAAGTCCAAAACTTTACTCAATCAGATTTCTGTATAATCTGTATAGGTGAAGAAGATTTCAAAAGAACACAAAACTACATAGAACTTGTTGTACTGATTCGTAAAAAAATATTACCTCTAAATCACACTAATTTTATAATATGCCTACCACTTTTTAAATATATGATTAATGCTAATATTATGTTCAATAGCAGAGTAGAGACTTTCAATAATCTACTATATATGGATGTAGAAACATGTAATTATGCTTACGTATTAGATTCTAACCATAATTTACCATACACTTCTGATACATACAGCCAAAATTACGGGACTCTTAATAACAAAGGCCTTCGAATTATTATATTAGATTTAATTAACATGATCTTATACTGTAGCACTATGACAGTCGCTACATCCAATAGCTCAGAAGTTGTTTGTTCCCAAAATATACATAAAGAAACAAAAAGCATAGAGTCACAAAATAATTCACAGTTTTTTCTATAAGTACTTAAATATACTTCACCAAAATATAGCGGGACTGATGAACAAATCAGATACACTAACAGTCAAAATAGAAGAGCTTCATAACACAGGAAATATTATTGATGTAATTTGTATAACAGAACATTTTATCGAGTCAGGTTATGAACATTTGTTGCATATACGAGACTGTTTTGTTTGTTAAAATGAATTTACACCTTTTTACAAAAATTTCCGATGTAAAAAAACTCCAATGCGTTCTCAATATGAAAATCAATTGTGCAACATAAAATGCAGAACCAGTTTGATGAAAAAGAGTTTTTTTGGAATGGCTTCAATAATTTATAATAAAATACCCGATAGTATAAAAAATATGCCTCTAATAAAATTTAAGAAAGCTCTCACCTCTCTATTAATAGAAAAATGTTATTACACTGTCCAAGATTTTATAAATGATAATTTTTAATATGTTTTAGTTTATTTTTGGTTTTGTTTGTATTATTTGTTTTATTTAGATTTTTTAAGTATTTTAGTCTTTTTTAATACATTTTAATTGAAATTTGTACGCCTTCGCGGCAAAACATAGCGCTCAAATTTGTTAACCTAACACCATTATATAAATACCTATGTTTAACAAATAAAGATTCTGATTCTGATTCTGATTCTGATTCTGATTCTGATTCTTGCAGGTTGAGATTTCCTTATGTTCATCGACATTTCGAAAAGGGGGGGTAGAAGGTATACTCTGTGCCAATCGACTACCAACACCAGCAAAAAACTCATTTACAGTATTTATAGACGACTGCGCGGAAGTCTTTGCAGTTAGCAAGTCTTGAGAAGTTATATTATTTTTCTTATTATAGTTGGTTATGGTTTTTATGGAGTTCCACAACTTTTTAGAGTTATTCTTAGCCATTTGTAACTGATCTTTTTCGTACTGACGTTTTAATTTCTTAAGGAGGTTATTACAAAAATTTCTATAGCGCTTATATGTTGTGCAAATGACAATATTGTGAGGTTCCTTTCTGGTTTTTAAGTGCATCATGTCTCTATTTCTAATGCAGCGTAGAAGGCCTGCAGTGATCCATGGCTTTAAAAGTGTCTTGTTTCGGGGGATCTTTAAGATCAGTGTATGCTTACGAATCAGATCTGACATGACGTTAACAAACAAGCTGGTAGCCAAACAGGGATCAACTTCATCACAAATTTGACCAAAATCTGTCTCCGAGCAGTCCAATACAGCCGCCTCCCAATTAATTTTCTTAATCACGCAAGTATCTTTTGCCTTTCCGGAATTTTTGTAATTTAGGCAAAACAATATAGCTTCATGATCTGATACAGTAGTTTGCAGATTGAAGGTGAAAGCATTTTGTTTGGTTTTAACAATAACATGATCGAGACAATTTTTACCTCTAGTCGGTGAATAAATTGCCGGTAGAAGACCGTAGAAAGAGGTAATGTCGAGATAAGCAGAAGAGTTTGCATCGGTATTCAATATATTAATATTGATATCACCCGTTATGATAATGTTACGAAAATGAGATAAGTAGTTTATTGAGTGACAACAAAAAGTTATCCAGTTTTTTAAATGACGGTGGTCTATATATTGCAATTATAACTATATGATTTATTCCAAATTTAATGACCAAGCAGTTAGCTTCCATAAACTGTGGTTCCTCTACTTTACAGTCATGTCGGTCGTTTACCATAACCACAATGCCATCATTTTGATTGTATTTTTCTGTGGTTTTATGAAAAGTGTAACCTTTTTTTATGGGGAGACAAGTCACCTGTGAAAGCCAACACTCAGACAAAACAATTACATCACAATCAAATTTTAGCCTAGCCATCATTACCAATAATTCATTAAAATTTCGATTTATGCTACGGATGTTTTGTTGTAAGATTTTCAGATACTTTGACGTTTTCTGTAAGTATGCACTGCATTGTTCGGGATTGCACGTAACAGGCTCAGAAACACGAAATTGATCTACATTGTTTAGCAAATCGTTTACAGCAGCGAACACGATAAATGATTAAATTTGGAGGATAATGTTATGAGATAAGTTTGGCAACCGATAACCGTGAAAGAAATATCAAATGAATCTTTGTAGTATTTAAAAACAGTTGTATTTAATAGTAGTATGACTTTATGTGTGTGTGTTAGATGTAAATAGTTTAGTAAACATGTGGTGTATTGTGTTACAAAGAGTATTTCAGTTAGATAATAGGGAATAGTATTCTTATACAATATCAAGACAGGAACTAAAACTAGTCATATTTTGCTTAAATCTAAGTCGCCTTCGTCTTTTATTTGAATGGGTTTTCCTCCTTCACTCTTTCGAATATAGATTCGCCCGAAAGAAATCCAACACCCGTCATAAGATCGAGCTTTAGCGCATTGCCTGGCTATGTAGTACAGTTTGCGTGCTTTGCCTGTTAATGAATCTGAGATATAAATGTTTTGTGAAGGGCCTTTCATTTTTATATGATTAGTGTTCAACGGTAGTTGCTTTTGCTCTTTCTGTATTTTATTAAAATGAATAACGGTGGATATAAACGACGTTTTTCTGGCCACCGTTGTAAAATCGACGACTACGGCTTCAGTTTTAGAATTAGTCCTGTAGATGTCGCGAATTTCTGCTTCAATAACTGGAGATGGTATGTTGACAGCTGAGCCAAGATCCTTAACTACGTTTATTAGGTTTTCTTTGGTCTCATTTTCAAACTTTGGTATATGACGGATTTCTAGAGTAGACGCACGAGCCGATTTTTCTTGCAACTCAAGTTTTTGTTCTAAAAGCTGCACCTGTTTTTTGGTATTATTATTCTCCTGTTGCAATTGGCCAATAATTACGAGGGATTCATCGTACTTCTGTGATACAAAGGAAACCGATTCTTTCAGTTCAAGATGCAGTTCCCTAACGGAGTTAATCGACTGGTTAATTAATTTAAAATTTGCATTTTGGGTCTCCTGGAACTCAGCAAACATAGACTTCATTTGAAACATAAAATTTTCAAAGCATTCAGAGTGATCATCAAATCCACGTTTGTATCTTCTGGTCACATTAAGCGACTCATCAGATTTATCTGGTTCATTTAATACTGAATCCGAACTATGATGCGGTGGTGTTGTAGTTTTAGACAAGTTTTTGTCGAGTAAACTCGGTGGAGTACGCTGTAAATTCATGTTTGATACTTTTTGTGAGATTTCAAATTTAAATAAATCACAAAAAGAGATCCAGTTGGTGGGATGCGAACCAGCGTTGAGTAGGCAATACCTCGCAGCTTACGCCACTACGCTAAGTTAACGTTAACGAATGTATCCAAATACTACTTCCTTATTTTAATGTAAAAACCTGTTCTGACAGCGGTAACAGCTGACATAAAACTGTCGCTTATCTCGCGTACAGTCCAAAGGTCACTTCGTTAGAACTAAGTAATTAGAAATATGGCGGTTTAAAAATTACTTTGTTTTCAAAATTAGCACTGTTGAAAAGTTTATTATGGTAAATTAGAGTAACTGTTTGGTTTTATTATAAAGAAGGAACACTTTTGATGTGTTATGATAAGAAAAATGTCACTATTTTATTTTGTAATCACTCAATTTTCACTGGGTTTTAGTCATTAACATTTCTCGATATTCACTGAGAATTTACTTGAAACCACATTTTCACTTGTGTCTCAATGTACAATAGACGTTGACAACTACTTTCACCTTTACAATACTTTCGCGTTAAATTGTTATGATTTAAAAACTACGGAGCAGATGTTGACACCGACAACTTCGTGGTGGGGATGTATAAGTGAATGTGAAGTGAATCAATGCCGGTATGTAAGAGCAATGGCAAGTACACCTGCACTAAATAGTAATAGGTACACAGGTATGGTAGTGTGGTAGAGACTTCCATCTGATATCTTGTTAAGTCTTACTGGAGGCTGTACTGAGACTTTCTTGTAACTCTCGTGGAGGTTCTCGAGGTTAATTGAATTAAGCTGTATCAATGATTCTTCAGTTTTTGATGTAGTGTTCTGGTTCCATAGTGTTCGTATTCTAAGTATGTCCTTTTATTCGGTTGTCAGTGTTAGCGATAGTGAATTCGGTGGTTTTTATCAGGCAACCTTGCGGTATTGTGGCCAAATAACTTCCTTGAAGTGTTCTGAATTCTTCCTGTCCACATGACATCTGTACTTTTGCAGGTATCGGGAAGCTTACTGTATAATGTTGTTCGTCAAGTTGTTCCAGAGCTTGCTTGTGTAGAGTGACTGGCGTCAATGTACAGGAGTTGAGATGCTGTTGAGTTATGAGCTGCTGCACGCAGTCCGGCTTGTCTATAATCTTGAAACCAACTTTCTCTTCGCAGAGGTACCATGAGTTAAGCTTCGGACATTCTGTCTCTATGTACATAGAATATGATCCATGAATTGCTATATAAGGTGAGGCAGGGATAAGGGCCACATTATTTTTGTTGGGAATTATGGACAACTTATATAGGATGTAGGTTCTTGGTAAGGCAATCGGCACCTTTATAACTATAATTATTTTCTTATCAATATAATACGATCCTAATTTTAAAATGTTATAGTATTCTCGAAGATCGATATCAATGATTTCGTCTTTTGAGTATAATAACCCTAATTTGCTTATCATATTTCTAAGATTACCTAAGCTATTCATAGAATGGGTAGCGCTGGAGGCACGCATAAAGGCTACCATAAGTTCTATTTTATTTAACTCATCCGATAATGTCTCTATGTTATCGTTTAAAATAAGTAGGTGTTGCGCCAGATGGGCATACGTTACTAGGTCTGCCTGTTTGGATGCGTCTTGTTTTATGATCTGGTTAAGTTTATTAGCGATAATGTTCTGGTTGTCTGCTATACTTTTTAATACATTAGAATGCTCTAACATCCATTTCTTGGTCAAGCTTATGTGACGGTTAAGTTCCGTTTCCAGCTTATTGTCGTTACCTTCTAAAACTTGGATGGCGTTATTATATTTGATTGCATCAGTGTAGTCTAAGTTTTCCGAGACACTTTTTATAACTAATCCTAATCCATCAATGACTCCTCGTTTAAGACGACTAGGTTTAAAGCTTTCTAACTGTATGGATATCTTTTCAAGTTTGTCCCCGAGGTAACTTATATGGGGTTCAAAGAGTGACAGTGTTTTATTGTTAATTAGTGGCCTAAATTCACTTAATTGCAATTTAACTAAATCAACCTTTGACTGAATATCTTCCAAATCAATGTGTAGGAGGAAGGAATGATAATGAGACACGACTTTTGTAGGTCCCAATTTGAAAGGGAGTAATCCGGGTCCGTCTTCTAGGGGCTCAAGTAATATGTCCTCCGCTTGGACCAGGTGTAGCAATATCGTCAGTGGTATTCTGCAACAATTGTTTTGTGTTAGGTGTTCGTTTAAGACGTGATTTGGCAACGGGACCACGCTTCTTTTTTGTATAAATGTGAATGGGCAGGTCAGCTAATACTGTGTCGTGTGTGTAACGAGGTGCGAGTTTCTGTCTGTTGGCTAGTGGATTCTTAACGAATACCTGTTGGTCTGGTTCGTATTCCTTTTCAGGCTCCCTATCTTTGTTCCTATTTTCGATTAGTTCTGTGCGGTTATGTAGAGACGTTTCATTAATGGCCTCACATTTTATCTCGGTGTTCCTGCACATATTGCTGTAGCAGGTGCGCAGATAAGTCTATATGTAAGGGATCACGAGGATCCGTATGACCGGTAACTACTTCGAGTGGTCTACACTTGGTAAAGCTATGTATGCTACTGTTGTATGCTAATAAGGCGTATGTCATTAGGTTAACGATCGCTTCACTACGGTGTTGTAATTTTAGAATTCTCAAGTGTTCTAGTAAAGTGGAGTGTAAGCGCTCTACTATCCCATTATCATTGGGGGTATGGGCCAAGGTTTTATGATGTTGAATTTTATGAACACGCGTAAATTCGGTCAATAATTGATTAGTGAATTCAGGTCCCTGGTCCGTGACTATTGATACCGGAACGCCGTGATGGGAGCAAAACTTTAAGAAGGCTTGTACTACACTAACTGCTGTGCCATCTCTAAGATGGTATGCTTGTGTGTATTTAGAGAAAGCATCAATGATAGTCAGGTATTTCTCGTTTTGGGCGGTAAACAAATCTAGGTGAACTACATCAAACGGTTTTGCCGGTGGTGGTACTATGCAGAATCTTTGTTTTATAGGATTTCGATCATATTTGGCTTGCCCGCATATATTACATTCATTTATATATCTTGAGATTTGGTCCTTCATTTTTGGCCAATAGTATCTATGGGATAAGGCTAGGTAACACTCAGTTATACCGCGATGATTAGTCTTACCGTCGTGGTATTTCTGAATGATCTCTTGCTGTCTGAGGTATTCATTTACGTTTTCTACTTCGGTTTTAGTCAAAACAAGATTCATAGCGGAGCTCTTGAACTTTTCTTGAATTCTTGGAACTATCTTATACATAGCTAATGGGGGATGTATTATAATGCCAGTCTTAACTTTCGGGTTTGCGAATTCTTTAATTGCGTTTATTACATCCTGCTCTAAATTCGATTCGGAGAGTTGGATGGAGGTACGGGTATGAGTCTCAAATGGCTTGGAGACTGCTGGGCGTTTCTTTATGTCACCTCCTACTGTAAAACATATTTGTCTGTTAAATTTATTTAAGGGGTCATCTGAAATCAGTATTTCTAATATTGGACTTTCGGCACTAGTGTGAGCTATGAGAGTGGATGAGCCCACTACAGAAGGTGGCTTTTCGGATACGATAACTATGATGGAGCTCGTTTCTTCATTATTAATTTCGATTCGCGGCAGAGCATCGGCATTTGTGTTGCTTTTGCCCTGCTTATAAACTACTGAATAATTATATTCACTGAGCCTGAGTCTCCAACGAGTTAGTCTCGAGGAAGGTTCTTTCAGGCTCATGATCCATTGAAGTGGTTTATTGGCTGTTATAATTTTGAATTTACGTCCGAATAGATATGGCCGAAAATATTTGGTTGCCCAAACTATAGCTAAAAGCTCCTTTTCTATCGTGCTATAGTCGATCTCGCTTGAATTTAGCGTGCGCGAAGCATAGGCTATTGGTTTGTCTGAACCTATAGGCCCCTGTGAGAGTACGGCTCCTATGGCCAAGTTTGATGCGTCAGTTGTGAGTAGAAAATCTTTATTAAAATCGGGATATTGTAAAATCGGATCGTTGGTAAGTAGTGTTTTACATTTTTCAAAGCAATTTGCATAGTTGGTATCATTGCAAGTTATTTTTGAGCCTTTCTTTAAACATTGGGTCATTGGTTTCGTGATCTTGGCGAAATCGGGAATGAACTTCCTATAGTACCCTAGTAACCCTAAAAACCTTTTAATTTCCGTGGCTGTTTTGGGAAGTGGGAATTTCTGGTTTGCTGAAATTTTATCGGGATTCGGCTTAGTGCCGTCTTTACTGATTATATGTCCGAGATACGCTGTTTCCAATTTTAAGAATTCCGACTTATCCATTTGTATTTTAAAATTTGAATCCCTGAGTCTTTTAAAAACCTTTTCCAAATGTATTATATGCTCCTGTAAACTAGTGCTAAATACGATGATGTCATCTAAATATACTAGACAAATAGAGTTTTGGAGGTCCCTAAGCACATTGTCCATAACTCTTTAAAAAGTTGATGGTGAATTTTTTAGTCCCATTGGCATGCGTAGGAACTCAAAATGGCCATGTTCTACATTAAATGCAGTTTTTGAGATATCATTTGGGTTCATTTCGACTTGATAAAAGCCACTGGCGAGGTCGAGAGTTGTGAAATATTGGCAATTGCCTAATTTATCTAACACATCAGTTATGTTGGGAATAGGGTACTTATCATCGATGGTTTTTTCGTTCAGTTTCCTGAAGTCCACTACAATTCGCCATTTGGCTTTACCGGAGGCATCAGGTTTTTTTGGAACTACCCAAATGGGTGAGCTCCAAGCCGATTCCGAAGGTCGGATAATTCCTTGTTTAATTCCTTGTTTAATTTAATTCCATTTTTGAAATTTGTTTGCTTACTTCTTCGCGGTGCACGAATGGCTATCTATAAGTTTTGGTATAAACTGGTACCTCATCTGAAGTACGTATGCTGTGTTTTATTTTATTAGTAAAGGTAAGTGGTTCTCCCTCTATATAAAATATATCGGCGTATTGCGAAAACCAAAGACTTCAGGTTAGCACGCTCTTCTGCATTTAGATGATTAGTGCGTAATCGAGATAATACTTCCTCTACCCGGGATTGAGGTGATTGGTGGGTACATTCTAATTTATATGTTTCCGCATTAATAGGTTGGTCCATGGAAAAAATTAAGTCATTACTAGTTGGATTGAAAATTTCTAGATAACCTCGATTATTTTTGACACCCGTAATACACTCGTTTATGCAACAATTAGGAAAGGAATTAAAGCGTCACCATTTTGTATATTAACTGGGACTCTGACTAACTTTGAGGAATTTGCTGGGATAATATCTTCATATAAATTACTGTTGCGCGAATTATACATAACTATTGGGTTGACTGCAGCTTTTGTAATTAATTTATTATTTTTAAGGTCAATAATCGACTCCCATTTGTTTAACAAATCTAGACCGATAAGACCGTCAAAGTAATCGTGAAACCTGTAAATGTAGAACGTTAAATCATTATTGTCGTTTATTTCCTGAAAACAAGTAAGTTAATGGAGTAATCATTACGGCTAGTTGCATGCACATTTGTTACCTCAAAAGGGTCATAGTTCCATGGTAAATGTGGATAAAACCTCTGAACAGCTTCAGGGCTAATAAATGATTGTTTTGCTCCCGTGTCGATTAATAATTTTAATGGTGGGTCTGAGATTACTATATATGGTAGGTGACGTTGGGTTTGTAGGTTGACCTCTATTTTGATTCGTTTATAGTCAGACTCTTCTGAAAATTTTCCTGGTTAGAAGACGCTGACTCCTCAGTAGATTTCCCTTCAGATGTCGCCTGATTTACCTCTGGGGACGGGCCTAACTGCTGGTTCATATACGCATTCGAAGCGTCATAGTAAAAATAGTCGGGCTGTTCAAAGAAGTTATATTGATAACCGTCGACGTTATTATCACAATAAGGTTCTAACATATATGGATATTCAAAGCATTCGTTGAAATTCATTTCTCTTGTCCTAAAATAATTAGAACGTGGTGGGTTCCCTTGCCTAGTCCAATCGTTACCCCGGAATGGCATTTGCCTCGGTACGAAATGAGATACACCGCTCATTGGTTTTGGTGTATCATTTGCGTTCAGCCCTTTAAATTGATTATTACCAGATGAATTATTTTGTGGGTTATAGTTAGAAGGACGCGCCCCGAATATCTGTTGCGTACGCGATGGACCATGCTGCTGGAACTGTTGTGGCTGGTTAAAGCCTGGTCTCCACATTTGCGGTAGACGTTGCAATGGGTATGGTATAGCTATATTTGGTCGAGAGGGACCGGGCATATTAAAATTAAATGGCCTCTGCATGGGCATGGGAATGTGTGGCATTACAGGATTGGATAATTTGGTCTGATCGGTCGGCACCTGAGGCTGTGACTTTTTAGCTGGTGTATGCTCGTTTCGCTGTTGTAAGTAGAGAGTGTTCATCTCCTCATGAACAAACTCAAGTGCTTTTTCGATCGTGTCCGGCCGTATGCATCTAATGCATGAGCCTAAGGGGTCACGAAGGCCCCGTAAGTATGATTGCAAAGTTAATTTTTTTATAAAGGGAACGTTTGGAATCGATTGTACTTTGAACGGTTTCGTGTAGTGATACGTAGGTCATAATAGTGGCAAACAGAGTTTGGCACTTTTCGTAGAATTCCTGTGGTGTGGAAGAGCCCTGAGTCAGTAGAGCCATGTCGTTATAAAGCGAGGTCTCATCGCGTTGGTCATAGAAATTGTTAACTAAAGAACTACGTATGCCATCCCAAGTTTCTGGTACGCCGTTGGTGTTAATTAGCCGGGCTGCCAGTGACCTTGTTAAGAATCCCGTTTAAAAGGGCTAAATTTGTTAATTCGCGCCCTGGTTCAGCTGATACATAGGCCTGCACTAACTGGTCGCACAGTTTAATGAATCTAGTGAGTACATTAGGGTTTCCGTCAAATTCGGGAACTATGCGCAAGGCCTTGTAAATTTCGTCCAACGCCGACATTCCTACGGTTATTTCACTATCTTCTAATTACCTAAATGAATCTAGTAATGATTATCTGGACGATCTATCTAACCTAGGGGTCCTCGATTGCCTGGGATGGAAAATCTTGGGTTTTTTATGATTGACACTTAAGGATAAGGATGAGCAACTCAAGAACTATTCTAAAGCACTCACATGAACATAATTGGTCCCACTGCGGTATCGATGTCTGGATACTCCTCCCGCCGACAGCTTCTGAAGATCCGGATACTCGTACGGTGCTTGATAGTCACCCGGGTGACTCGCAAGTCGCGATCCTAAGGTCGATCCTTTGAATTTACTCTCGCAAACCGGCCCGCGAGTATCCTACCGACTGCGCCAATTACGATAGCTGGAGCCGGAGGATGCAAAAAAAACCAATTTACTTTAACAAATTATTGAAATAAAAAAAAAATACAAAATTATATCTTATAATTGCCTGTACATCGATGAAAACATAAAACGTCGGAATAAGTGTAAATTAGCATCGTCTACGACGAAGTGTGCTACTACATCGACCAAAACAAAATATGTCGGAGTGAGTGTACGTTACCATTGTCTACAATGTGGTGCACACCACGTTGTAGACGATGGTAATGTACACTCACTCTGACGTATTATGTTTCCTTGGATGAAGAGGCACACCACGTTGTAGACAATGGTAACGTACACTCACTCCGACATATTTTGTTTTGGTCGATGTAGCACACTTCGTCGTAGACGATGGTAATTTACACTTATTCCGACGTTTTATGTTTTCATCGATGTACAGGCACACTACGTCATAGATGATGGTAATGTACAATCACACCGACGTATTATGTTTTCATCGATGTAGAGGCCACTACGTCGTAGACGATGGTAACGTACAATCATTCCGACGTATTATGTTTTCATCGATGTAGAGGCACACTACGTCGTAAACGATGGTAATGTACACTCGCTCTGACGTACATATTATGTTTTTTTTCGATGTAGAGGCACACCACTTTGTAGACGATGGTAATGTACACTCATTCCGACTTTTTATGTCTTCATCGATGTAGAGGCATACTGCGTTATAGACGATGGTAATTTACGCTCTCTCCAATTTATTATGTTTTCATCGATGTAGAGGCACACTCACAGAGGGGGGGGGGTAAGGGGGCACACTTACCATCTCAGTGCCCCAAGTCAACCTCACCTGCACGTGGTGCACCCTGTTGAATAACAAACGAGGCTCTGGCGACCGACAAGTGGCGGGATAACCACTTCTATAAAAACTTCACAGCTAAATGGCACAGACTAGTGATGGGCAGCAGCGTCACCAGTGCAAGAAGTTGTGATCTGAGATCGCCAACCCGCATGCCCAGCGTGGCGATTATGGGCAAACCCTCCAAATGGCAAGTCAAAATCAACCACGGCCCCCAGTTCCCGGCCGCCTTGCTATTCCTGATTTTGGCGGCAGTCACGGTAACGGCAAGGTAGGGGGTGCGAAGAATCCCCGGGTTACGAATAGCCGCCAAACCCAACTGACCTTGGCTACGTACAACGGACGCACGCTACGGCTCGACGAACACCTAGTGCAGCTAGAAGAAGAGCTCGGAAAGATAAAGTGGCACATTCTTGGGCTGAGTGAAGTCCGAAGAGAGGCGGAGGACACCATAACCCTTGAATCAGGCCACCTTCTGTATTTTCGAGAGGGAGACCAGCTATCCCAAGGCGGAGTCGGGTTCCTGGTAAACAAATCCCTTTGTGACAACGTTGTGGAAGTCTCCAGTGTGTCGAATAGGGTAGCGTACCTCGTAGTTCAGCTAACCAAGAGGTATAGCCTCAAGGTTATCCAGGTATACGCACCGACCTCGGCACACTCGGATGACGAAGTGGAGGAAATGTACGAGGACATTTCCAAGGCCTTGCATTCCACCACTAAGGCCCACTACAACGTTGTTATGGGGGATTTTAACGCTAAAGTGGGAGTACAGAATCGCAGCGAATCGGTAGTAGGATCCTACGGGTTTGGCAGCAGAAATCATAGGGGGCAAATGCTTGTCAACTTCCTTGAGAAGGAGGGGCTTTTCTTGATGAATTCCTTCTTTAAGAAACAGCCCCAAAGGAAGTGGACGTGGCGAAGCCCCGACACTATGACAAAAAATGAGATAGACTTCATCATAACGGATAGGAAGCATATATTCAGAGATGTCTCAGTGGTCAACAGGTTCAATACCGGCAGTGATCATAGACTTGTTCGAGGCTCTCTGAATATCAACTTCACGCTCGAGCGAACTCGTTTGATGAAGTCTAGGCTCCGTCCAAATATGCTCCAAACTATGCTAGGATCTGAAGCATTCCAGTTAGACCTGGAAAACCGATTTGCTGCCGTGGAAACCACAAATGACGTCGACCAGGCGCTCGACCAAATGGTGGGAATCCTCAGGGAAGAAGGTGCGAGGTTTTGCAAAATGCGGCGTACGGGCAGGAAGTCCAAACTTTCGGAAGAGACTCTGGATCTTATGACGGAACGACGTGAAAACCTACCTGTCACTTCGTCAGAACATCGGGCACTCAACAATAAGATAAGATCTTTGGTACGACGCGACCTCCGACGCTCTAATACACGCTTCATAGAGCAAGCGATTGAGCAAAATCGGGGGTCGAAAGTATTCGTCCAACCACTTGGGAGGAGCCACCTGACGAAGTTGACTACATCTAGTGGGAATATCGTCGTTTCGAAGCCGGAGATCCTTTCGGAAGTCGAAAACTTCTACGGCCATTTGTACGCATCGCATGCATCTCGACCTGATCCTGAAAATGAGGATTCTAGAGCCACTTTAACCCGCCACTTCACAGAAGACCTGCCAGAAGTCAGCCAAGACGAAATCGAGGCGGCTCTCAAACAGCTTAAAAATGGAAAAGCCCCTGGTGAGGACGGGATTACGACCGAGCTCCTGAAAGCGGGAGGAAGTCCTGTACTGAAAGAGCTTCGGGAGCTCTTCAACTCTGTCCTGTTCTCTGGGAGAACTCCAGAAGCGTGGCGAAGGAGTGTGGTCGTACTGTTCTTTAAAAAGGGGGATAAAACCCTTTTAAAGAACTACAGACCCATTTCGCTCCTAAGCCACGTATATAAGCTGTTTTCAAGAGTCGTCTCGAATCGTCTAGCGCGGAAACTCGACGAGTTTCAGCCGCCGGAGCAGGCCGGGTTTCGAGGAGGATACAGCACCATGGACCACATCCACACAGTGCGGCAGATTATACAGAAGTCCGAGGACAGAGACACAGAGTCGGCCGCTGTATCTTGCGTTTGTGGACTATGAGAAGGCTTTTGATTCTATCGAGACCTGGTCTGTTTTGGAGTCTTTGCAGTGATGCCAAGTCGACTGGCGATACATCCAAGTGCTGAGATGTCTTTATGAAAACGCCTCAATGACCGTCCAAACTCAGGACCGGCAAACTGAACACATCGCCCTGCGTCGAGGAGTGAGACAAGGGGACGTAATCTCCCCAAAATTGTTCGCTAACGCACTGGAGGATGTGTTCAAGACGCTAAACTGGAGTGGACGCGGAATAAACATCAACGGCGAGTACATCTCACACTTGAGATTTGCAGACGACATCGTCATATTGGCGGAATCGCTGCAGGACTTGCAGCAGATGCTGGACGGCCTAGTTGATTCTTCTGTACGCATTGGTCTCCGGATGAACTTGGACAAAACACAGGTTATGTTCAACGATTACGCAATTCCGGGACCGATTGCGGTCAATGGCGGTGCCCTCAAGGTTGTTCGAGAATACGTTTACCTCGGGCAAACTCTGCAGTTTGGTAAGAACAACCTTGAGAAGGAGGCTAACAGGAGAATTCAGCTGGGCTGGGCAGCATTTGGGAAGCTTCGTCGAGTCTTCTCGTTGCGTATTCCACAGAGCTTAAAGACGAAAGTCTTCAACCAGTGCGTCCTACCTGTTATGACCTACGGAGCCGAAACGTGGACACTGACGGTACGGCTGGTCCATAAATTTAAAGTCGCTCAGCGAGCTATGGAACGAGCTATGCTTGGAGTATCTCTGAGGGACAGAATCCGGAATGAGGTGATCCGGCAGAGAACCAAAGTTGTCGACATAGCTCATAGGATTAACAAGCTGAAGTGGCAATGGGCCGGCCATATTAGCCGTCGAACCGATGACCGTTGGGGTAGACGTGTTCTTGAGTGGAGACCGCGAATCGGCAAACGTAAGGTAGGACGCCCTCAGGCTAGGTGGAGCGGCGATCTTCGCAGGGTGGCTGGTAGCAGCTGGATGAGAGTTGCCGAAAATCGAGCTGAATGGCGTGCAATTGGGGAGGCCTATGTCCAGCAGTGGACTGCTATAGGCTGATGATGATGAGAGGCACACTACGACATAGACGATGGCAATGTTCACTTATTCCGACGTTTTATGTTTTCATCGATGTACAGGCACACTACGCCATATACGATGGTAATTTACAATCACTCCAACGTATTATGTTTTCATCGATGTAGAGGCACACTACGTCGTAGACGATGGCAATGTTCACTTATTCCGACGTTTTATGTTTTCATCGATGTACAGGCACACTACGCCATAGACGGTGGTAATGCACAATTACTCTGACGTATTATGTATGCATCGATGTAGAGGCACACTACGTCGTAGACGATGGTAACGTACAATCACTCCAACGTATTATGTTTTCATCGATGGAGAGGCACACTACGTCGTAGATGATGGTAATGTACACTCATTCCAACATTTTATGTCTTCATCGATGTAGAGGCATACTGCGTTGTAGACGATGGTGATTTATGCTCTCACCAATTTATTATGTTTTTATCGATGTAGAGGCACACTACGTCATAGACGATGGTAATGTTCACTTATTGCGACGTTTTATGTTTTCATCGATGTACAGGCACACTACGCCATATACGATGGTAATGTACAATCACTCCAACGTATTATGTTTTCATCGATGTAGAGGCACACTACGTCGTAGACGATGGCAATGTTCACTTATTCCGACGTTTTATGTTTTCATCGATGTACAGGCACACTACGCCATAGACGGTGGTAATGCACAATCACTCTGACGTATTATGTTTGCATCGATGTAGAGGCACACTACGTCGTAGATGATGGTAATGTACACTATCTCCGACGTTTTATGTTTTCATCGATGTAGAGGCACACTGCATTGTAGACGATGGTAATGTTCACTCACCCCAATGTATTATGATTTCATTGATGTAGAGGCACACTACGTCGTAGACGATGGTAATGTACACTCACTCCGACGTATTATGTTTTCATCGAGTAGAGGCACACTACGTTGTAGACGTTGGTAATGTTCACTCACCCCAAAGTATTATGTTTTCATTCATGCAGAGGCACAGTGCGTTGTAGACGATGGTAATTTACGCTCTCTCCAAATTATTACGTTTTCATTGATGTAGAGGCACACTACGTTGTAGACGTTGGTAATGTTCACTCACCCCAATGTATTATGTTTCCATTGATGCAGAGGCAAACTACATCGTAGACGATGGTAATGTACAATCATTCCGCCATATTATGTTTTCATCTATGTACAGGCACACTACGTCGTAGTTGATGGTAATGTATAATCATTCCGCCGTATTATGTTTTCATCGATGTAGAGGCACACTAAGTCGTAGGCGATGGTAATTTACACTCTCTCCGACGTTTTATGTTTTCATTGATGCACAGGCACACTACGTCGTAGACGATGGTAATGTATAATCACTCTGACGTATTATGTTTTCATCGATGTACAGGCACACTACGCCATAGACGGTGGTAATGCACAATCACTCTGACGTATTATGTTTGCATCGATGCACAGGCACACTACGTCGTAGACGATGGTAATGTACACTCATTCCGACGTTTTATGTTTTCATCGATGTAGAGGCACACTGCGTTGTAGACGATGGTAATTTACGCTCTCTCCAAATTATGATGTTTTTATCGATGTAGAGGCACACTACGTTGTAGACGATGGTAATGTTCACTCAACCCAATGTATTGTGTTTTCATTGATGTAGAGGCACACTACGTCGTAGAAGATGGTAATGTACACTCATTCCAACGTTTTATGTTTTCATCGATGTAGAGGCACATTACGTTGTAGACGTTGGTAATGTTAACTCACCCCAATGTATTATGTTTTCATTGATGTAGAGGCACACTACGTCGTAGAAGATGGTAATGTACACTCATTCCGACGTTTTATGTTTTCATCGATGTAGAGGCACATTACGTTGTAGACGTTGGTGATGTTCACTCACCCCAATTTAGTATGTTTTCATTGATGCAGAGGCACACTGCGTTGTAGACGATGGTAATTTACGCTCTCTCCAAATTATGATGTTTTCATCGATGTAGAGGCACACTACGTCGTAGACGATGGTAATGTTCACTCAACCCAAATTATTATGTTTTCATTGATGTAGAGGCACACTACGTCGTAGAAGATGGTAATGTACACTCATTCCGACGTTTTATGTTTTCATCGATGTAGATGCACATTACGTTGTAGACGTTGGTAATGTTCACTCACCCCAATGTATTATGTTTTCATTGATGTAGAGGCACACTACGTCATAGAAGATGGTAATGTACACTCATTCCAACGTTTTATGTTTTCATCGATGTAGAGGCACATTACGTTGTATACGTTGGTAATGCTCACTCACCCCAATTTAGTATGTTTTCATTGATGCAGAGGCACACTGCGTTGTAGACGATGGTCATTTACGCTCTCTCCAACTTATCTATATTTTAATACGTGAAGCGAAAACTTTGGATCACTTTTTACGGAAATTGGGCGGATGGAGGGGTATGAAATTTCGCACACTTATAGTTTAAACAGAGAAGAAGTGACGTATTGTAATATTTTTTTTAAATTATGCGTAAAAATACATTTTCAATAAATAACACGTTACACACACTACTATTCATTACCGTGTATTTAATACACACATGCATAGATATCCTTTTGTTTGTGGTCCAAATCTGTGGTCCAATCGAGAACATCTGTCTTTAATATTTTGTGTTTATAGTCTTACTGAATGTCAAGTATAACCATAGGTAATAAATTAATTTTATAGATATTAGGTCTTTACCTATGAAATTGCCGTTCTGCAGTACTGGCCATTTCAAATCAAAATAATTTTTGTTTGTCTAAGAATTCTAATTTCAAATTAATTTTATTTTAAAAACATGGAATTATTTTTCCAAAAGTAGTCATTTGTTTATTGATTAGTGTTACATTTTCATCGCATTTCAATCTTTTTCGTCATCATGGATACGTTAAAAATTCGAGTAATTATGGAATATGAGTACCGTCGTGGCAGCAACGCGGCACAAGCGGCACGCAACATCAACGACGTTTACGGAGCTAACACTACAAACCAACGCACCACCTGTTATTGGTTTGCTCGCTTCCGTTCTGGAAATTTCGACCTGAAAAATGAACCTCGCGGTCGTCCGAAGACTTTGGTCGACAATGACGAATTAAAGGCGATTGTGCAATCTACGGCTGAATTAGCAGCAGCTTTCGACGTTAGTGTCAAAACAATATTGGTCCATTTGCGTCAAATTGGCAAGGTATAAAAGCTTGACAAATGGGTGCCCCACGAACTCAATGATCGCCAGCGCCAAGTACGCGTCGAGACGTGCCTTGCACTGCTCAACAGACACACAAATGAAGGAATTTTAAACCGCATTGTTACTTACGATTAAAAATGGATTCTGTTTGATAACCGCAAGCGTTCAGCAAGTTGGTTGGATCCTGGTTCAGCACCTAAACAATGCCCTAAACGAAAACTTACCCCTAGAAAAGTGATGGTCACTGTTTGGTGGTCTAGCGCCGGTGTGATTCATCACAGCTTCTTACCAAACGGGGTGAGCATTACTGCAGATGTGTACTGTGAAGAACTGAACTCAATGATGGAGAAGCTGGCACATCTCCAACCAGCATTGGTCAATCGCTCGTCTCCACTGCTCCTGCACGACAACGCGCGACCTCATACTGCACAGCAGACGGTCTCCAAGTTGCAAGAATTGGGGTTGGAAGCTCTCCGTCATCCGCCCTACTCACCAGACCTTGCGCCTACAGACTCCAGACCAGAATTTGGATAACTTCTTGGCGGGAAAAAAATTCAATACCCGAGAGGCAGTACAAAATACCTTTGAAGAATTTATTGCCTCCCGTCCAGCTGATTTTTTTAAGAAGCACATCAATAAACTGCCACTGCGTTGGCAAAGATGCATTGATTGCATGGGTGATTATTTCGATTAATACAAATAAAAAATACATGAAAAAAATTCGTTTAATTTTTTTCATACAAAACGGCATTTCCATAGGTAAAGACCTATTATATAAACTATTTCATTTTTAAAATGTATGATCATATCGAGAATATTTGTCTCTAATATAATTTGTATAAGCGACGATAGGAATTAAGTTTAGATTTAAAAGACATTTTTTTGTGGTTTTATGGGGAGTGTCAAGTATGGCATTAGTAAGTTTCCCATACAAAACTTAGTGTCGTGTGCAAACTGCAGAGGTTGTATGCCTTACGATTGTACAGGCTGGTTATAATTAAGACATTTTGAACTGTCATAATTAATAAAAAATAATAGGGAAATTTCTATAAAAACAGAGCTTTCTGTGATAATTCATTCCATATCCAACAGTTAAGAAGTATTAAGAAAATAGAGAAGAGAGTCCTGAACAAGTATTCTTTACTCATTACACCTACGTCCTGGTCCTGGCCATCACTACCCCCTAGCGAACCCTCTTCACAGTAGTACAGCGTCAACAATTTGTCTATAGTATTACTGAATGTCAAATATAACCATATCATTTTTTTATATTTATTATCATTTTTTTTTCCATTTAACAATGTTTTATGTATTTAAATGAAGTACGGTCGAATTTCGACCAATGGGCGATCACTAATTATGTTTTCATCGATATAGAGGCACACTACGATGTAGACGATGGTAATGTACAGACGCCAGCACATCTAGTTACCCCACGTTGACCTTGAACGCGTTATGAGCAACAACAGCGAGAATCGTGCGAAAGAGATATATAGCTTTTTGTCAGTTCCTGCTTGTAATGTTTCGTGTTGCAGTGCGTACATGAGGGTGTGTGCGTACGTGAGAGTGTTTGCGTACGTGAAGGTGTGTGCGTATGCGTATCGTGGTGTATAATTAGATACCTATGCGATAAAAAATATCGACCGCGGGTGAAAACTTGAATCAATTCTAAATAATAGCATGATAATAAAACAAGCGGCCCGCGCAATGTCTTTTTTTTTTTGGATGGGAAATCATCAAATGACTTCTCCCGCTCTGGGCGGAGCGGGAGGGCGTGTCAGACTTTTACTGACTAAAACCCACCCGTGTTCCATCAGTTGCCCATTGTGCCAGGGTCACGGTATCTCTTTCGAACAATCACGCGACCCCGGCAGGCATCGGTCGTAGCAGACCCCTTCAGCACTGCTGACATGTCTTTGTGGCGCGCGTGGAACACTACGCGCCGTTGACCCGAGCTTGGTCCTTACCGGGCGGCGAGCTACCCATTGCTCGCCACCCGCAAGCTCGCGCCTACGGTGGCCGGGAGTCCGCAATCGACTCCCGACGCTCGCGTGCCTGGGGCGTCTCCTCCTGCGGCGGCTAGGGACGTGAGGGCGCAGAGACTGCCACTCCCTCACGCGCCCCGCCTCCTCCTTTGCGAGCATTACTGCTTCGCAGAAGGAGGTGATTGCTTCCCATGCCCTCTCGCTCCGTACCATGGCTCGCACCAGGGCCGGACGCGAGAGGTCGCCACCGCCGATCGCCTCCACGAGGACACGGTGGTGCTCCGCCCAGGTAGGGCACACCTCCACGCCCGCGCAATGTCTAAAATACCAATGAAAGCTTATAATCCTTTTTAGGGTTCCGTTGCCAAATGGCAAAAAACGGAACCCTTATAGATTCGTCATGTCTGTCTGTCTGTCTGTCTCTCCGTCCGTCCGTATGTCACAGCCACTTTTCTCCGAAACGATAAACTATAAGAGCTACGCTGTTGAAACTTAGTAAGTAGATGTATTCTGTAAACCGCATTAAGATTTTTACACTAAAATAGAAAAAAAACAATACATTTTGGGGTTCCCCATACATAGAACTGAAACTCAAAAATTTTTTTTCATCAAACCCATACGTGTGGGGGGTATCTGTGAATAGGTCTTCAAAAATGGTAATAAGGTTTCTATTATCATTTTTTTCTAAACTGAATAGTTTGCGCGAGAGACACTTCCAAAATGATAAAATGTGTGTGTGCCCCCCCCCCCCCCCCGTAACGTCTAAAATAAGAGAATGATAAAACTAAAAAAATAAAATAATGTACATTACCGTGTAAACTACCACCGAAAATTGGTTTGAAAGAGATCGAGCGAGTAGTTTTTTTTTAAAACGTCCTAAATCGTAAAACGCAATTTACTTACATTCAATCAACTGAAATATAAAATTAAAAAAAAAAACATTTATTTTTAAACCGAGAACAGGTTTGTACGGAACCCTCGGCGAGCGAGTCCGACTCGCACTTGGCCGGTTTTTAATTTAAATGATCTTTTACTTAATCCTTCATTTTTACAAATTTGTTGGAAAATTACCCGTAAGTATTAAGTAGGTATTACCTACTCATAATACATTTAATCTGGTAGTTAGGTACGGTATACACCGTTACTCAATTAATTAGCGAAATTTCATGCTCTCGATGAGTTTAATCGGATGAGAGAAAAACACTTTCTATTTCGAGCAGGTTTCCTAGTGGAGACCGCGTTTCGGCAAGCATAGTGTGGGATGCCCCCCCAGCTAATGACCTTAAACGGTTTTTTGGGACAGACTGGATGCGGAAAGCGGGGGACAGGGTGTTGTGGCGCAGCCTGATAGGCCTATGTCCAGCAGGAGACTGCGGATTGTAAGTATTTTTACGAAATTTTATGCAGAAAACGCGTAACACAATCGGCTTGAAATTTTGAAAGTTATATGAATATACCCATCACGAACGTGTCTGAAGTTTTATACCTACACAAAGCCTCTCATCAGTCCGCCATGTTTGAGATTAACGTTTCGCCTACTATACAATCTTATTACTATAACGTTGAACTTAGTAACGGAATTACCTACCGTTAATTGTCATGCAACTAGCATTTCCACTATATAATTGTAATCTCTGAGCAGGGACGAGTAATTTCCCGGCATTTTATTTTTGTTCGGTCTTTCTAATGATTGTTCATTTAATTGAAATAAATGAGAGTATTTATTTACAAATAGACAAACAACATGAGAGTGGGAGAATTTTTAAATCCCTAAATAATGGCCTGCAATGGTCAAGATATTCTGCTCCACTCATGGCTCTAATGCTTTTTTTTGCACTATGAATGCCCTATTGACATCCACTGAATTACCCCATATCACCAGGCCGTAACGCAGTACTGATGAAACATACCCATGAACGGCATTGAAGACTGTTTTTTTACTGGACACTAATCTTAACTTGCGAAGAGCATATACAAATGTATCAAGCTTACTGCATACTCTTTCTACATGTTCCTTCTAGTTCAATGTATTATCAATTACTATACCTAAAAATAAAGCTGATGGTCCAGGTTGTAGAATTGGTTGGTATTACTGACAAACTTGTCAGTAATAGTAACATGTAACTACATGTTTGATATTGAACTATTTTAGTGTTCTCAATATTAACATAAAGATTATTGTCCCCCAGACATTTTATCACATTCATTAATTCATTGTTAGTATCAGTTTCTACGTCAGTTTTGTTGGGACATTTTATCATTAAAGTAGTATCGTCAGCAAATTGGATACAGTCATATTTTAAACATTTTTTAAGGTCGTTAATGTATAATAGAAATAGTGGCAGACCCAGTACACTCCCTGGGGGACGCAAGAATCATTAATGTCCTAGTATTATTTTCTATCCTAGAGATAACAGTTCTCTGTTGGCGATTAGACAAATAACTTTTAAGCCAATCATGCGCTTTACCTCTTTTTTTTTTTTCAGGATGGGAATTCATCAAATGACTTCTCCCGCTCTGGGTGGAGCGGGAGGGCGTGTCAGCCTTTTACTGACTAAAACCCACCCGTGTTCCATCAGTTGCCCATGTGCCACGGTCACGGTATCTCTTTCGAACAATCACGCGACCCCGGCAGGCATCGGTCCTAGTCAAAGACTATATAACCACTTGACTGCGCATACAGTGCCCCGACGCTCGAAAACTATAAGTATTTTGTCGCCTATGCATTGGCTACGGTTCTAGTAACCATTTTAGTTGTGACCAGTTTTTAGACCTCTGTGCACGCTAAATTAATTGAAATAATGTAATTTCATCTGTAATTATAACGCATCAAAATGCCTTCATGCGGATTGAAGTGGTGTGGGAAACATTCCAAGACTTCTAGTTACAAAAAGGATCGCATAACTTTTCTTCAGTAAGTAAACAGTACGAAAATTTCTTTTGATTTAATCATATTATGATCCACCGTAGGGGTCTATTTAAAATGGTGGTTGGGTGAACGAGCACACGGTCGAGTCGCGCGCGTTGATGTCTTTTGGAAAAGTCTCGCTCTTTCATTAGACAATTCTAATGCATCTATCCCTTACTTTCCCTTTGTATTTTAATCGTAAAAATGAGTGCTGTTACTTTTAATAGCTGAAAGTATATATCGAAAATTAAAATTAAATTAAGTGAAAATTTTATTCAATTTACATACTGTGACTTTTTTAGCTTCGTTTTGACAATCCGTTTGTAAACTGGCGCCAAAACTCACGTAGCCTTCTGCCTTGGGGATGATATTCGAACCCGCTTCTGAATGCCATTTCGTCGAATATGATAGTGGCGTAAATTTTGTTCTTGGATTCTTTAGCTTTCATTTTATTAGTGACTGATTTTGATTAAATATGATTTCTTTGATTTTAATTGAGTATTTATCACAATTTTAAATCCATTTTATCGATATCGACTATTTTCCCTTAATGAAGTAGAGCAGGCCTACGATGGGCATACCTACGCAACTTGACCTTGAACTGACCAATTGCAGTCGCGCGTTCTTCCTCGTCCCCCGGCCCGCAGTGGTGAGTCGTATCCTTAGAAGAAATTGGCCTATACGCTCTCTAGTGGTTATATTCTCTTTGGTCCTAGTAGACCCCTACACTGCTGCTGACATCTCTTTGAGGCGCGCGTGGAACACTACGCGCCGTCGACCCGAGCCTGGTCCTTACCGGGCGGCGAGCTACCCATTGCTCGCCACCCGCAAGCTCGCGCCTACGGTGGCCGGGAGTCTGCTATGGACTCCCGACGCCCGGGGCGTCTCCTCCTGCGGCGGCTAGGGAGGTGAGGGCGCAGAGACTGCCACTCCCTCACGCGCCCCGCCTCCTCCTTCGCGAGCATTACTGCTTCGCAGAAGGAGGTGACGGCTTCCCATTCCCTCTCGCTCCTTACCATGGCTCGCACCAGGGCCGGACGCGAGAGGTCGCCGCCGCCGATCGGCGCTTTACCTCTTATGCCATATTTCTCTAACTTGTAAAGTAGTCGTTCATGTGATACAAAATCAAAGGCTTTGTTCATATCTAAGAATACGGATAGTGTAGACATTTTTTTATTAAGTGCTCCGATACTTACTTTCACTAAAGAAAAACAAGCTAGAGTCGTTGAACTGTTTTTCCTAAAACCAAACTGACTCTCCACGGTTAAATTGTATTTAGTTAGAAAGCTATTCATTTTACCTTACATTGCCTTTTCAATTTTTTTTGCAAATATAGGGGTCTGTGTAATGGACCTATAATTGCCCATATCAGTACACTTGCCCTTTTAAAAAAGTGGTTTAAAGATGGGAAAACACCTTCTTCAAAAGAGAGGTTTATTAGGTAGGTAAGGGGAGATGCTATAATTTCCGCGCTTAATTTAATTATTCTAGTGGTTACTTCGTCATATCCGGTAGAATTTGTGTTATTTAATTAATTAATTATTTTAATAACGTTAATTTAATTTACTGGAGTCAGAAATAAAGTATTTATATTATTGTCAATGTTAATATTATTTACGTCATGATTATCTTTGTTAGTTTTTTGTATCAGCTCAATGAAATAATTGTTAAATTGGTTACAAATATCTTTATAATTATTAATTTTTTATCAAGGTTTAATAATCTATACTATTATAATCTATACTAATATTATAAAGCTGAAGAGTTTGTTTGTTTGTTTGATTGAACGCGCTAATCTCAAGAACTACTGGTTTGAATTGAAAAATTCTTTTTGTATTGGGTAGCCTATTTATCGGGAAAGGTTATAGGCTATATAACATTACGCTACAATTAAGAGGAGCGGAGCAGTAATGAAAAATGTTGCAAAAACGGGGAAAATCCCACGGGTAGGCAATTAGACGCGACGGGAAGGGTCGGGGGAGCAAGAAATTTAATGCGGACGAAGTCGCGGGTAGAAGCTAGTATAGTAATAATAATAATATTATAAAGGTGAAGAGTTTGTTTGTTTGTTTGTTTGATTGAACGCGCTAATCTCAGGAATTACAGCTCCGAATTGAAAAAATCATTTTGTGTTGAGTAGCCTATATATCGAGGAAGGCTATAGGCTATATAACATCACGCTACAACCAAAAGGAGTGCAGCAGTAATGCAAAATGTTGCAAAAACGGGGAAAATCGCACAGGTAGGCGATTCGACGTGACGGGAAGGGTTGGGGGAACAAAAGGGTACGCGGACGAAGTCGCGGGCAGAAGCTAGTTCATTTATATTATTGTTTCCTTTATTTCATTATATACACTTATTAATTATATTTTTAAATATTAGAAAAACAAAAATAAAAAAACATTTAAAATATGAAAAATAGTAACGCCCGGTGCGTTACTATTTTTCATATTTTAAATGTATATCGGGAATAGGGTCCAAGCTATCGGCGGTCAGGACTCTAGAGAGAGGATCCTCCTGACAATGCGAGCCGTGTCCAGAAGTACTGCTTTCTGAATCAATCCCTTGATCCAACTGCCTAACGAGAGCCTTAGGTGTTGGTCGAGGTTCTTAGCTATCAAGCCATTGGCAGTGACGACTATCGGCACAATGATCGCTGAATCCACATCCCACATGTCGACAACCTCGCGAGCCAAGTCAACATATAATTGTTATTATTAGGTTTGTTTAAATTATTTTTTATGAAAATAAATGTAAAGCGACAGGACAGTCGCTTTACACTTATTTTTAGAATTATTAAAAAATTTGTTGTTGTTTATCTGTTGTGATTTCGATATGCATTTTTTTAAGATCTTATTGTAATTGAGGTATTTTTTCTTGTGATAACTTTTACTTATAGCATCATGTTGATATTCATAATACAAAGCTCTCTTTTTAATGCATTATATTTTTAAGCCCTTATTAAGCCATTTGTTTTTATGGGTTTATTGCTCTTTTTAACGATGATTTCGGGAAAGCACAATTTATAGAAGAGCATAAATATGTCGTGGAATGTATTGAATGCCTCCATTCCACGCTCGACCTCCGCTCCGCTGCGCTCGCGCCCCCCACCGCTCCGCCACTGTGCAAGTGTCAGTTCAGTGTTGTGTCTGCTGCGCAACGCTCCGCATCATAGTCACCCCAAATACCCGATCAAAATTTATTTCGATCGTGAATTGTTTCAAAAACTGTCTTTTTCAAGACAATTCTCTGTTTCTTTGATTGGAACGGTCTAAAACGTAGTGGCCCCTTCTGGGTAAATCCACAGTTTTGTGGTCCTTGGTGGAAACCTCACGGTGTCAACGAAACCGAGTGGGTGCTGACCCAACGCACCCGCCTATTCCCTTCGGGGCTAGGCGTAAGTTTGGACGGATCCCAGATCGCTGGCCTTGGGGGCTTCCCTTGTCAATCCTGGTGACAATTTTCCTTTCACAGCCACGTACTAGTACCGCGGGTATCTCTATACCCCCCGCACTAGACTGGTCAGGGTATCTCTATACCCATCCGCACTGACCGGTTAGGGCTCCGTCGCACAATAAGATTAGCGACGGCACACAAGCTTAGGGCTCACGTAGTAGGTCACACCTCCCTGTCTACACACCCGGACACCCGGGGATTAGGGTCGTTAGGTGTTAGGCGCTCCGATGAGCGGGTAGGGTTTTTCTCCCCCAACCATGGTGGGCTCGAAGTTCTCCGAATGGAGACAAACAGAGCGGGAATATTTCTTCTCCCTCTGCCTGAAGGCCCCAAGCGCGCCCAGGCTGCCAAAGCGCAGGCCCTCGCCGCCGAAGCTAGCTCGATCCCCGATACTAGCGTCGCTACTTTTAGCGACGCACTAGAGTCTCCCCCGTGCCCAGCTCTCAAGAGCCCATAACCATGGACACCGAAGAGGTCTCCTCTGCCGAGGAGGAAAATCGATCAGCAGACTCAAACTCCTCCCCCAGTCAGACGGAGAAAAGTACACGCTTGTTTCCCACGGCAAAGGGAACAAGCGTAGAAAGTCCAAATGTAGCGCCGCCCCAGCCGCTAAAATCGTAGCGGTTGAGGACTCATCCCCTCCCTCGCGTGCCTCTACCCCGCAGGTTCCCGCCACCGCCATCCCCACCCCGATAGCGTCAACCTCCGCAAAGGTCGTCGCTCCCCGCGCCTTTGCTCCCACCCCTCCGGTCAACAAGACCGCCAAAAAGATCCCTCACCCGCCTCCTGTATTTATACAGGACAAGGCGAAATGGACTGAGATCCGAAGTGGTGTATTGACCAGAGGGTCAACTTCACTAAATGCCCGCTCAACCCAGCAGGGCATTAAAGTCCAGACCGCGACGTCACGAGACTTTCGTGACCTCGCCAAACTCCTCAGCGCACGTAAAGTGTCCTCATCTCATCAGCGTCAAAGGGAATAACATACCACCACCGATTAGAGAAATTAACACAATAGACGCTTTTCGACGACGCTTACGGCAGTACCTCATAGAAGCGCAACGGAAGCTGGATATGGTCACACTAAATGTCTCAATTATCTGATTTATGTACCTACCTAACCTACTTAAGTACACACTAGAGCTGGGCTCGGGGGGAGACTCTAGTGCGTCGCTAAAAGTAGCGACGCTAGTCTCGGGGATCGAGTTAGCTTCGGCGGTGAGGGCCTGCGCTTTGGCAGCCTGGGCGCGCTTGGGGCCTTCGCGCAGAGGGAGAAGAAATATTCCCGCTCTGTTTGTCTCCATTCGGAGAACTTCGAGCCCACCATGGTTGGGGGAGAAAAACCCTACTCGCTCATCGGAGCGCCTAACACCTAACGACCCTAATCCCCGGGTGTCCGGGTGTGTAGACAGAGAGGTGTGACCTACTACGTGAGCCCTAAGCTTGTGGGCCGTCGCCAATCTTATTGTGCGACGGAGCCCTAACCGGTGAGTGCGGATGGGTATAGAAATACCCTGACCAGTCTAATGCGGGGGGTAAAGAGATACCCGCGGCACTAGTACGCGGCTGTGAAAGGAAAACTGTCACCAGGGTTGACGAGGGAAGCCCCCAAGGCCAGTGATCTGGGATCCGTCCAAACTTACGCCTAGCCCTGAAGGGGATAGGCGGGTGCGTTGGGTCAGCACCCACTCGGATTTGTACACACTTGAGTACGTGCCAGTGTTAATTTCGGTTAATGTTGCACGAAATTTACCTTAATGATTGGTGTGGCACTGAACAGTTTCATTGCTGGAAGCCTGTGGCCAAGGATACAGGGGACGGAGGGCATGGAGCTGAGCTGAGCGTGAGGCTCAGCTCAGCTCAGCTCAGCTCCATGCCCTCCGTCCCCTGTATCCTTGGCCACAGGCTGGTTCCGATACCCACGGCATTGTTGCGTCCCATTCGCGGGGGTGAAGCCTGTAGAATACAATACAACACATTAAAATGCACGTTTACCTACAATTGAAGCATTGCTAAACGACATTTTCTTTTCAACTTACCTAATTTGCCTGGCCTACTTGCATGCGACTGAGACGCATCGTGATCGTGAGTGGTGTGGCGACGTGCAAATAGTCAACCACGTGCGTGAATCTCAATTATGAAATATTATGGTTTGAAAGTAATTATATTAATTCCTATGGAACCCACCCTGTGAGCTGAAGAATGATAAATGGTTTCGACGTCAGCACTGATAACTATTGGCCCACACTAACCTTAGACCAGCTCAGGAACGCTCACCAGCAACTGTCAGCAGCTCACACCGTGAAGCACTTTCACGAAAAAGATTGTCAAATCACTGTTGGGTATTTATAACGAATCTCTTTGAACTTCAGCTGTCCATCACGGTGAAAAACCAACTTTTCCTCAAAATTACAGGAATAGCTCCGACTTAGACTAAACTACTACTTACTTTCTCTTTTGTTCGAAAGTCTTTCGAACAAAAGAGACTGAGGGTTTAACATTAGTCCACGCTCGGTGGGACGTGGCCAAAACTATAGCGCTGGCATCGCCAGGTTCAGCGAATCAAAACGCAATCCGAAGACGCGTGAACCAACATAGCCATAGATACTAACATATCGAAACCATTTGAAACGAATGAATTATTGCTAAAGAAATGACCTAATACTTAGGTATTACAAAAATAAGTATTAACAAGTCAATTTGGGTCACTTAAGGTGCCCAACCAGTGAGGTTGTGATGGTGCTATCTCACATTTCATCCTTCACCAAGAACTTTTCCCGTGGTGAATCTCGTGCATTTTATGATTGTCATCCCCATAGAGTAGCATAACACTGTAGACAAGAGACAGAAATAAAATAGAGGAGGGTAGGTGCCTACACATTATAAAGAATTCATCACTACTGTTTCTGCAAATAATACTACAAATTATTATTGATTTCCGCATACCTTTTCATCCTTATTTTCTTCGTTAGGCCAACATGTTTTTTCTATCTTCTTCCACTAGGCCAACATGTTTTTTCTATATTCTTTCCACTTCCAGCAAAAATGTTCAACAGGATTATTTATATATGTATGTCATAACCATCGACATTTGGATCAAACTCAATGCAAACCAAACCATAGTAATAATAGACGACTTAAAAATACCAAAACTTGCAAACTGTTCCGCGAATAGTCCGTCGTGTTTCACTGCTTGCAGCGTAATATCCGATGAAGTGCATGGATAAATGAATTGTATAGTATGTTGTGGAAGATCCGCATTCTATAAGACATTTTTTTTTTCTTTCTTCCTTTTTGCTCTGACTCCTTTTTATACGTTTCTTTCTTTATGTACTTAATTAGCTAAGGTCTATCATGCGTTTGTCTCATTTATGTATTTACCTAACTATTTTTTTTGTTTTGCAATTGTATTAAATACCACACTCTAAGTACTAACACTAGGTACTTACTAAACTTAGTATATAATATGCATATCAACATTTCACTATTCATTTATTTAAGAATGCATACAGTCGCCACGTTGCAGTACTTGTATAAAGCTGATTTACATCCGTCCGCTCACACTTAAGGTCCAGTTGAAAACCAGCGTCAGGCACTAGTTGTCTGGCATTTTTGCTGAACTAAACCTTTTTAGCGCAGCCGTGGGGCACTCATAAATGCTAGTTTTTAACAACGCACCTTTATTGATTTTCTTTTTAATTGATGTTTGTTGCTAATTTATGTTTTTTTGGTGTATTATTTTGTGTGCCTTTTGAGTTTGTGCTAAATAAATGTATTTTCTTTCTTTCTTTATTAAAATCAGGGTGGTGATCCGGAGGATGCCCTGCGAGATTTCCACCGAGGAAATCAAGGCCGACCTCGAGGCACAAAACCTGTAGATGAGGTCCACAGAATGCACCGGGCCAGGCGTGGCCCGGTGCATTCTGTGTGTGCATTCGACATGGTTCTTGTAGTGTGCCCTCCCACCGAGGGTCACCACCCGTTTTTCGCGTGAAGGCTATCTGTAGCCTCACGGGTATCCGTATCGAGAAGCCCCGTAAAACTGGCAACATTGGCCAGTGCCATAGGTGCCAGCTTTACGGGCACTCTCAAAATCACTGTTTCGCGACCGCCAGGTGCGTCAAGTGCTTGGGCGATCACGGAACAGCTGATTATTCCCGTCCCAAGGACCGAGCCCTCTGCACAGAACCAACTAGCTGTGTGCTCTGTGGAGAGGCTGGCCACCCTGTACCGGGGCTGCCCGAAAGCCCCCCAATTCCTCCTCCTCGAAACTGTCGAAGCGCGCCGACGCTCGCCAATTAAGAGAAGCTCCCTCCTCTAAACTTCCAGTGAGGCTGAGTCCCCAGAGACCCAGAGGAACCACTGGAACCAAGGGAACCACATGCAGGCCTTCCATTGGGTCCTCCCAAGCCCTCCCCGCTGGGATCCCCGCGCTAATGGACCCGCGTCCTCACGCCCCAGCGCCCCCCTCTGCGCCCCCCGCAAAGCCCATGGCCGCTCCCACCGCCAGAGCCACGCTCCCTGCTGCCCATCCCGTAGCACCCACACCAGGAACAACGGTGAACCCCCTAGATGCTTTCAACATCATCTCGGGTACGTTCACCACGTTCTTTTCCCCCAGAGCCCAACGTATGGCGCAGGAGCTAGTTGACGCCGCACGCACCGGCAACCTGCTCCAAATCCAGGCCATTTACAATGCGTATCCGGAGATAACGCAAGCCCTCGTTTCCCTCTCTACCCAAGCCCCTCATTATGGATAGTCGAGGAACATTAGCTAGAATAAAAACCCCGTTCCCTAAAGTTAGGTTTTTTCAATGCCAATGACATACTAAATCAACGTGATGAGCCACTTTCCTCCGCGACCATCAAATAGACATTCTACTCATTCAAGAGTCTTTCCTAAAGTCCAATCATCGCGACCCGAAAATTGCCAACTATCGCATAGTTCGCAACGACAGGTCACGCTGCCACAGAGTCGGCATCGGCACCCTCATTTACTATAGGAAGTCCCTTACTGTATTCCCATGGACCCTCCCCACCTTTCCCGTTTAGAAGTCTCGATCTGTCATTTAGGTATGACAGGTCACCAGCCAATCACATTAGTATCGGCCTATCTTCCCCCACAGTCCTCGACGGAGAACTATCAACTCCTCACGGACGACCTCGACTCGCTGCTTGGCTTGAGTGATTCCGTTATAATAGCGGGCGATCTCAACGCCAAACACCCAGCTTGGAACAATTCCAGGATATCGACCAGAGGGAGACACCTGTTCGACCTCTGTTCCACCCTCCACTTTGACGTCATCGCCCCGATGACCCCAACCGATTTCCCCCATGATCCCACCCATGTCGCAGACGTCCACGATATAGCACTTCTTAAGAATATCAGCCTTAGGTTGGATTCTATAGAAGCTATACCCGAGATCGACTCCGACCATAGGCTGGTAGTCATGCACCTGGCCCCCCGCTTAGGTTCCCACGATCCCACCCTACCCCCCGCCACTAAAGTGATTACGGACTGGAGGAAAGTCAGTGAAAAGCTGAAAGCCACCACGTCCCCTCACTTAGATTCCATTCCGGATCATTTCGACTACATCGCTGACACACGAACGACGGATTCACGGAGCACGCACAATCGGTCTTGAACGGATGTTCAAGGGAGGTTCCAGAGTTGGGAGACCAGTGCTGAAAACTTCCGGACGATATACGTGCTCTGCTAAATGAGAAGAACGGGGCCGTTCGTACCTACAGCAGCTTTCCCTGCGACGTGAACAGGGCTCACTTGCGTCACTTACAGCGTGCTCTAAGGACACGCATTGAGGAGCTACGTTCCGCCGGCTGGGAAAAAATGCTGGACGATCTATAGCCGACACACCAGTGTAGTGTGCAGCTCGCCTAACCTTATATTTGTAACTGCACACACTAATTATGGCCATTATTATACGAATCGTCGAACTAAACAGTTCTCTTTTATTTCGACAACATCACTATAATACATGTCGACCCATAGCCAGCAATTAAAATTTTGCAACCCACGCGATAAACGGCCGTAGTCAAATAAATTATGAAGATTATACCAACTAACGAAACAATTATGAAAATCAAGAAGTTTGTGAAGACGGAAAATTAGAAGAAAGAACGCGAAGAAGATTTTGAAAATTATAGAAGAATCAGAATCCCAACAGAAGAATTTGTTTGAAGAGGTGCAATCGTTAAATAAGAAGACAGAAAAGGAACGTTGCTGCCGGGTGCCGGGAGAATGCTCAAGCCTTATGATGAGAGGATATGCAGGGCGCCGGGAGTTGAATTGTACGGGTCCGATGTGGAGCAGCTGGGAGTCAGTTCCAGTCCAATGCTGAGAAGTTCATTCATCCACGCCACGTGAGACGTCGTGACCTACATAAGCGTTGTCAGTAAAATAAGTAATTACTGCAATGTAAGTTTTGCACTTCTAGCATTTTTTTATATTCTACTATATTTCATATTATTGTAACTGGATCATGCATTATTTTATATTTTGTTCTGGAATTAGGAATTTCCCAACAATTGCAAGATTTACACGCTAGATTAAAATATCTAAGAGAATATTTAGTAAAACTAGGTCCAGATAGGCGTAGAAAAGATTTAGCTTTTAAGAAACTAGAAGAAGCAGAAAAAGAATGTAGTAAATTGGATTGTATTTTGACTCAGTTGAACCAAGAAGTTATAGAGATCGCAAGTTAGATAAAGAAGCTTGTGAGGTTTTCCAATCATTAATTAATGAAATTCAATCAAATTTTCAGAAAATAAAGAGTTTACTTTCTTTAGTAGATAGTAGTTGTCAAACTAGTTCTAAAGATTTTATAGAATATACTGATTGTCTTACAAAAATGGCTGACGCGTTTGATATTAAAACTGCAATTTCCCTGTTGCCAGTATTGAATGGCCAGGAGCAGGTGACAAATCAGCTTATAGATGGTATCTTGCTCTATAGTTCGCTCATTAATAATGCCAGTAAAAAGCAATTGATACAGTTTGTGTTAAAAACGCGTCTTTCGCCTAGTGCAAAATTGCGTCTTAAAACTAATTACGCAGATATAGAAAGTTTGACAGAAGATATTCGCAGTTATTTGCTACCAAAGAAATCGTCTGTAGCTTTACAAAGTCAATTGTTTAAGGCAACTCAAGGCCGTAGGAGTATAGAAAAAATCGGTACGGAGATCGAAGAGTTGTTTGTTAATCTCACGATTGCGCAGGCTAACGATAAGAGTGATGCATATGAGGTTTTGCGTCCACTCAATGAGAAGACTGCAATTAAACGATTTAGTGATGGTTTGGCTGATAAGCGGCTCAGCACCATCATTGCCTCACGTCAGTTTGCATCATTGCCTGACGCTATAACGGCTGCGGTAGATGAGCAATCCATGTCTGTCCAGCCACAAGATCAGGTTATGCAATTAAGGGCTAACCAAAATTATAAACGAAGTAGCTTTAGAGGTTCTCAAGGCCGAGGAAATAGACAATTTTATTACAGAAATAAAACGCATAACCATAATTATGATAACAATAATAGAAATAACGGAAATAGCACAGGTCAAAGAAGTTCAAACAGTGTTAATCGAGGTAAAAACTCAGGTGGACAACGTCAGCAGTTCCGCGGACGTCCGGTGCGTTGTCAGCGTGTTCAACATAACGCGCAACAGTCCAATGTTCAAGACAACTTGCGTAATGATTGCACAAATAGTCATGAAAGCCTAGAATTTTTTCGTACCTAAATCGTACACTCATTCAATTTTTAGTTTTTGTAATTTTAGTATTATTAATTGTCGATTAACAAATAGTGATGTTGATCTTAATTTACTGATTGATAGTGGAGCTAGTTTATGTGTGTTAAAGTATGAATGGTTGTCGCGACATAAGAATTTATTGAATTTAGTAAAACAGGATAAGATAGTCATTAAAGGAATTAGTGGTAATTTAGAATCCATGGGATACATTTATTTAAATATTATAATTAATAATGTAACTTTTCAACAAAAGTTTTACATTTTTGAACACTTATCTTGTGTTGCAGAAGGTATACTCGGGCAAGATTTTTTTGAGCGGTATAACGCTGTGTTAAACTATAAAGATGGTACTCTGAGTTTGGAAATCCGAGACCAGTCTGTTAGTGTTCATGTTACTAGGAATTTATTTACAATTCCGCCTCGTTGTGAAGTAATTAAACACATCCCGACGTTACACAATAGTGATTGCGTCGTTTTGTCAAAGGAAATTTATAAAGGTGTATTCACAGCAGGTGTAGTATCGAAGCCACACAATGGACTTATTCCTGTTAGGATATTAAATACAACTGATAATTCGGTTGATGTAAATACTTCAGATTTAAGTATTAGTTGCTTAAATAATTTTTATGTTTGCAAGTTTGACGACGATAATATTTCTGTGGATAGAGTTAAAACTTTGCTAACTACGTTACAACTAAATACCTATTTAAATAAAGAAGAACAAAGAGGTATTGAAAACGTATGTGCCAAATATGCCGATGTTTTCCATTTGCCAGGAGATATGCTCACAACAACTAATTTAATACAACATTCAATTAAACTAAAATAAAATACGTCACCAGCGTACGTGAAGCCTTATCGATTGCCTAAAGCATTGAAAGGCGAGGTACAAAGACAAATAGATGAAATGGTTAAAAATGATATTATTGAAGAGACTATTTCGGAATGGCCAAGTCCAGTTCTATTAGTAGGTACCTAAAAAGACAGATAGGTCAGGAGAAAGGAAATGGAGACTTGTAGTGGACTATCGCCAAGTCAATAATAGGATACAGGATGATAAATTTCCGTTACCAAATATCACTGAGATACTAGATTCGTTATCTAATAACATCTATTTTTCAAAATTAGATCTTAGTCAAGGTTACTATCAGCTGTCCTTAGAAGAAAAGTCTAGAAAGTTCACTGCATTTACAACAGACAAGCAGTATCAAATGAAACGATGTCCAATGGGACTTAAGACATCGCCTAGTGCTTTTGCTCGTCTCATGACAATAGCAATGTCTGGGTTAAATTATAAATCATGCTTTTTATATCAAGATGACTGTATTGTCGTAGGAAATTGTATCAAAATGCATAATAAAAACCTTATACAAATTTTTGAATGCCTAAGAAAAGTGAATCTAAAACTAAATCCGCAAAAGTGTGAATTTTTACGTAAAGAAATCGTTTATTTAGGGACATAAAATAACCTCAGAAGGGATATTTCCCGATCCATCGAAGGTAGAATGCCTACAAAAATATCCAGTCCCGCAAAATGTAGACGAAGTCAAGAGATTTGTAGCATTCGCAAATTATTATAGACGTTTTATTTCAAAGTTTGCTGCAATAGCCTATCCTTTGAATGCGTTATGTAAAAAAGATGTAGCATTCGTGTGGAGTGATGAATGCGAGCGAGCATTTTATAAGTTAAAACAGATTCTTATTAGTCCGACTATACTTGACTATCCAGACTTTAGTGATAACAACACTTTTACGTTACAAACTGACGCATCAAAACTTGGATTAGGCGCCGTACTGTCTAATAGCAATGGCAAGGTAGTCGCATACGCTAGCCGTAACTTGAAACCAGCTGAGACGCGATACCCAGTGATTGAGTTAGAATTACTTGCTATTGTTTGGGCAGTTCGACATTTTGGACCTTATTTATATGGGAAAAAGTTTTACATAAAAACAGACCACAAGCCGTTGATTTATTTATTTAATATGACTGATCCTTCAAATCGGTTGACAAAGTTTAGATTATATCTTGAAGAATATGACTTTGAAATCAGCTATTTCCCAGGACGGCACAACGCAGCTGCAGATGCATTGAGCCGGATACTTATAACATCCAACAGCCTAAAAGATATGAACAAGCATGCAGTATCAGTCATGACAAGGACACAGACTCGAAGGTTACGCACTGACTGTGACAACAACGACATGACTACTGAGGTATCCTCTACTCCAAGGCCTGACCAACCTAAAGTAGTGGAAATTCTCAAACGACCGATTGACAGCGTTGAATTGATATTTTTTAGTAATAAAAATACGATAAAGCAGATAGAAAAATCAAAACATTTCACTAGTGACAATGGTAATTGCAAATTCGTACCTGAAAAATTTGCAATTTTTGTGATTTCTCGATCGTTATTGACCGTAAGTGTGTTAGCGAGAGAATTACAACGTTTTTGCAAGCAAATCAAAATAAACGAGCTCATAATAATTAAAAATAAGCGCTATGAAATTTTTGGTAACAATTTTATAAAGGAAATGAGTCATTTGAATGACAGTCCTTTTTTTTTTTTTTTTTCAGGATGGGAAATCATCAAATGACTTCTCCCGCTCTGGGCGGAGCGGGAGGGCGTGTCAGACTTTTACTGACTAAAACCCACCCGTGTTCCATCAGTTGCCCATTGTGCCAGGGTCACGGTATCTCTTTCGAACAATCACGCGACCCCGGCAGGCATCGGTCCTAGTAGACCCCTACACTGCTGCTGACATCTCTTTGAGGCGCGCGTGGAACACTGCGCGCCGTCGACCCGAGCTTGGTCCTTACCGGGCGGCGAGCTACCCACTGCTCGCCACCTGCAAGCTCGCGCCTACGGTGGCCGGGAGTCCGCTATTGACTCCCGACGCCCGGGGCGTCTCCTCCTGCGGCGGCTAGGGACGTGAGGGCGCAGAGACTGCCACTCCCTCACGCGCCCCGCCTCCTCCTTCGCGAGCATTACTGCTTCGCAGAAGGAGGTGACGGCTTCCCATTCCCTCTCGCTCCGTACCATGGCTCGCACCAGGGCGGGACGCGAGAGGTCGCCGCCGCCGATCGCCTCCACGAGGACACGGCGGTGCTCCGCCCAGGCAGGGCACACCTCCACCGTATGCTCCACCGTGTCCTCCAGACGATCCTCGCAATGGAAACACCCGGACGTATCCTCCCGCTTTATCCTGAACAGGAACCCACCGAAGCACCCATGCCCGGGAATGACAGTCCTAAGCTACTTGTTATTAAAGATGTGACAAGAGTTTCTGACAAAGACACGAAAACAGTGATCTTGAATGACTTCCACCTATTACCCACCAGTGGCCACGCGGGAGTAAATAGAATGTTAAATAATATTAGGAAGTACTATTATTGGCCAGGAATGACTAATGATGTAACAGAATTCGTAAAGAAGTGTAGAAGTTGTGCTTTCTAGGAACTTCAGAGGAGAATTAAATGAATGCTTAAATGCTCGCCCAGCTCACTGCCAGTAGACCCAGATCACCTCGCTGAGGTCGACGCTGAAGACCCAGATGAGCCCTTGCCCCCCGTCACACCTGACGAGGTGCATGAGCTCATCAAAGGTCTCAAACCCCGCAAGGCCCCCAGATCAGACGGTATCACCAATAGGGTATTCCGGCTGTCCCCCGCGCACTTGATCATGCTCATGACCACCATTTTCAATGGTGCCCTGAGCAACAACATTTTCCCACAGGCTTGGAAGGAAGCCACAGTCATTGGCATCCCAAAGCCCGGCAAACCAAAGGCGAAGCCCTCGTGCTACCGTCCCATCAGTTTGCTCAATGTACTCGGCAAAATCTACGAGAGGCTTATTTATAAGCGTCTCAGAGATTACGCCGAGACAAAGGGCCTCATTCCGAACGAGCAGTTTGGTTATCGAACCCAACACTCGTGTGTCCATCAAGTGCACCGTATCGTCGAACATACAAGCGTTGGTTTCCAACGTGGTATGTTCACGGGTGCAGTTTTCTTCGACATAGCGAAAGCGTTCGACAAGGTCTGGCACAACGGCTTGTTATACAAGTTGTACCAACTCGGAGTGCCAGACCGTCTCGTGCTCATCCTACGAGACTTTCTATCGAACCGCACCTTTCGCTATCGCATCGAAGGGGCACTGTCCTTCCCCCATCCTATCCGAGCAGGAGTCCCTTAGGGCTCTGTCTTATCCCCTCTCATTTCTACGCTATTTACTAGCGATATACCCAGAAGTTTAAAGGCTCAGTTGGCTCTGTTCGCAGATGACACGGCCATTTACTTCACGGGGCGTAGTCAAGACGGCTTGATTCGCTACCTCCAGGCCGCAGTCGACGATCTCGCTGACTGGTTCAGGAAGTGGTGAATCGAAGTCAACCCCGACAAGAGTCAGGCGGTTCTCTTTAGGAAACCGCGACTCAAACCCCGCCCCCCGACCCCCCTATCCATGTTCGGCAAGCAGATCCCTTGGGAGAAGCGAGCCAAATATCTAGGCGCGATCTTAGATCAGCATCTCTCCTTCTCTGAGCACATAAAGAAGGTCCGATCGCGGGCCGCTTTCGCTCTCGGTTGGCTACACCCCATTCTCAATCCGAAAAGCAAAATTTCACTTCGGTGCAAAAAGCTTATCTATACCGCGTGCATAAGGCTAAATATGATATGCAGTCTTTGCACATGCGAAACCCCATCACGTCCATAGGATGCAGACCCTCCAGAACCGTTTTCTCCGTAACGCCACAGGTTCGCCTTGGTACGTTCGGAATGCTAATCTCCACCTCGGTCTTAAAATCCCGACTATCCACCAATTCAAGAAACGCATCTCGAAGCGTTTCTTCGATAGGGCCGCAACCCACCGCAACCCCCTGGTTGTCGCGGCAGCCAATTACATCCCCTCCCGCATTAGTAAAACCCGCCGTCCGCGGCATGTTCTAACCGATCCTGATGACCCCATTACCCTCCTCCAGGAGAGCAATAGGGCCACCAGTACTTTACTTAAACCAAGACGTCCGTCATACCGACCTCGCCGCCGAGGTCCGTCGTTGCGACACTCCCGACTAGCGAATAGTCCCCCCCGACCCTCGCATGAGCCAGCCCGCGTCGCTGAGCCTTTAGTCTCAAATTCGTCCCCAAATAATGACCACTCAGATCCAACGTGGCTGTTGTTGGTCCATGCTAGTATTTTTTCCTAGTAGGCATTCTAACGTGTGGTGAAATATTAAAATTATTCAGTAGGGATATTAGTTCTTTTGAACATTTATTGTCTTTTAATATGTCTATATTCCAATCTCCGCATATAAGTTCTGGGCGCCTATTTAATGTATGCCACCTTAATGCTCAGAGCATTCCCAGTCACTTTAACGACTTTACGATACTTTTACCGACAATAACGTTCACACCGTCCTGATTTCTGAAAAGTGGCTCAAACCTAACCTTCTTTCAACCACTTACTCACTTCCCGGTTTCGTTCTTCTTCGGAATGACCGGATCGGCAAGAAGGGTGGTGGTGTAGCCTTCGTAGTGATTTCCCCTATAAAGTTTTAGCTTCTTCTACTCCCACTCAATCTGCAGAGTTTCTATTCCTCGAGGTTTGTGTCAAAGGAGCTAAAACCGTCCTTGTTGTCGTCTATTGCCCCCTTCTATTGATTACATCACTGAATTCGAACCTGTTCTTGAATCATTGGGTTTGGAGTATGCACATCACATTGTTATGGAGGATTTTAACACCAACCTCCTTGCCCTCAACTCCCCTCGTTCCCTTAAACTCCTACACCTTATTAAGTCAGCTATAGTCTGCATGTATTGCCTTTCCAACCCACTCATTTTATTTTATTTTATTTTATTTATTAAGCAAGGCACACCAACGACATATTTACAAAGATAGTAGAAAGATAGTAGCATAATGTGATGATGGATTATAGTTCTGTGTAAATACATCACTTAAGGGCCCGGCGACGGTCAATCTGTCCATACAAACGTAATACCAAAATCATTTGCAATTTGAGCGTATTTCCACCATTTTAAGATGATATTCGGCTTTAGACAGTATTTATCTAGGTTATGGTGACGTTTTTTTTTTAAAAAAAAAACTGAGCTAAAATGAAGTTTGAGCGAATTGCATTTCGCACATTTTTACAACATGAATGACATGTTTTCTTTTTGTTTTTTCTGCATTAAAAACAACAATATCTGTAGTAATGTTTTATCCATAACACAGCTTATATTATCAAGATACAAAATAACGAAAACCAATTTAAAAATCATTAAGTTTTCATTCATAATTTTTGGTATTACAGAACACAGCCAAATTATCATAAACTAGCTTCTGCCCGCGATTTCGTCCGCGTCAAAATTTTTGCTCCCCTGACCCTTTCCGTCGCATCGATTTGCCTGCTAGTTTTCATCCATTTTTCGTTTCTGCTCGCACCTTTTGAGTTATAGTGAGTCAACCTTAAAAGATAGGCATATGCTCTTGCGGATTTTTTTTAGAACTTTTTAAAAGGAACAATTCCGTCATACACGATTTTTGCGTTACTTTAACCGTTTACGCAGCGCACGCAACGGAAACTCTCAAAAGGAATAAATTTTCCCCGTTTTTGCAACATTTTTCGTTACTGCTCCGTCCCTCTTAATTGTAGCGTGATGTTATATAGCCTATAGCCTCCCTCGATAAATAGGCTACCTAACACAAAAAGATTTTTTTCAATTGGGACTAGTAGTTCCTGAGATTAACGCGTTCAATCAAACAAACAAACTCTTCAGCTTTATAATATTATATTACCTAAGTAAAATAAGTAAATAAGTAATATAAGTAAAAATTAGTGAATATAAGTAATAAGTATAGCTTTTGAATAGCTAAGGTTGGACTTTTAATCCTATTCACTAACCTGACAATTGGAGGGATACCAGGTTTTGACAAAAAAAAAGATAGTGAGGTGGTGCAAGAATGAGTGAAATTGAATGAACTTGAAATAATGTACTTACATGCAAACTTTGTAATTTAAATTTAATAACTTGTCTTAAAACAAGATGTGTACTATTGGCGATGCAAAGATTATCCGCGCGCCTCTAGCGGCGAAATTTAGAAGTTGTCTAAGAACGACACTTTGCTTTAAAGTTGAGATTAAGTTTAGACATAATCAGATGGATCACGATGACATAAAAAACCTGTTGCTAATGAAAGCAGAAATACGAAATATTGTTGCGTTCCTCAATGTAGTACTTACGGAGATTCGAGAATAAGTTTTTCCAAAAGACAAAATTATGAAGGAAAATTGGGAGACTGCTTTAAGAATAGGCAAGCCGATTTCATTAGCAATGAGAGTTTCTTCTCATCATTTTCAGGCTTCAAACTATTTTCCAAACAGTAAGTACCTATAATTATGTTTTAATGATTTTATTGTACTGATATTATATTCACATGTATTTTATAAGTTATTTATTTAGTTTAGGCTAAGGCGAGCTTCTCGTCAGATAACGAGATTATGTTTATTGTTCCAGATTCTAAAAGATAGAATTTGTTTCCTAATGTCGTACCGTCTTAGAATATTCCTAAAAGAAGCTCTCATAAACAAGTACCATTAGCCCAAAAAATAAAATCAATTGCTCGAGAAAATACAGCTGATATCAGATGCAGGAAAATAGTTGTATCAAAGAAAGATCTTGGACTTGAATGAAAAAATTGACGTTGAGGATGGATTTATAAATAATTCTTCCCCAGAACGCATTGGTTTTTTGTAGCCTGCAGACGCAATAATTACATCGACTATTGACAACATAATTATTGTTTCGTCTAACAAGAAAACACATAAATCTGATTTATATTGGGTTAATAAATTTTTCCGTGACGTAAATTGTATCGAAAACTGTCAGTGTCGTTCTTAGACAGCTTCACAATTTTGACACTTGGGGCGCTAGTTAGAATCTTTGCATCGCCAATATCGATATATATGTAGTCTATGGCTGTCAGACGAAATAAAATGACTATAGTAAAAAAAAAGCAAAATGACATGATTTTTATATTAAGTTTTGTTTCTATCAGAAGAAAATAAAAAAAAGGAAATAACTTTTATTAAAAATTATTAATTATTCTTATAATCCACACCTAAAAACTATTTTTTAAACTTTTATTTAATTTAAACCATTTTTATCATTCATTCTTTATGCGAAATCGTTCACTACCCCGACACTATTAGTTTTAGAATAGTATCATTATTTTGCATTGAACTGTCAAGTTAGTGAATAGGATTAAAAGTTCAACCTTAATAGTGCTATCGCGTCTCACAACCCAAGTAGCACAAAAGTGCTGTATAACAGCATTTTAACAGTGCACAGTGGATGCATTAGTTGCTGAATAATAGCGTAGACAGCGCATCCTCAGATGATATAACTCTAATTTGGGCACAAATTATTCAGCACATAGCTGCATAAGAAATCCAATTGATAAATAATTGAATTATAACAGCAGTATAGTAGCATTTATGTGTGTAACAGTCACCTATTGAACAGAATATTGCCAGATTAATGAGGCACGTGTTACTTATTATACAGCAAGGAAGACGAATGTGTACATTTTGAATACTTTTATACAGTTGAAATTACACACTGAGCGAAATTGTGGAATGCAATAACTTAATATTATTTATTTTTCTTTGATATGAACTGTCAAATTGTAAAACATGAAGTGTATCGTTGTGTGCAAGATCTCAGGTGCCATTTGTGAGAATATACATACATAAAATTTAAGGTAAGTAAAACTTCGATTTCCTCCTATTATATTTGAAATCTTATTGGGAAGGTAACTTTACTGTCAAATACCATACATATTTAGTTCAAAATTTTCACGCGCCCTCGGAATACCACTAAATACCTACTAAAAGAAAAGCAACAAAATTAGAATGAAAATAAAATAAATATGTTCGTTTTTGTACAAAGAAACCAAAAAAAAAAACTGTTTTCGTGTAAATAATTTTTAATCCAAATTAATTACAATTTATATCCTCTAAAATAAACAAAAATTAAAAGATAAAATTTTATAATAATACAAAGTAACGCAGTGAATATGGCGGATGGCAAGTGAACAGTTTTAATCTCAATGTAATGCTAAGGTCTGTACGGGTGTTCACATGTGGCCTGTAAGTCAGCCAAGAGTAAAATAGTTTAGCACTTATGAAATACAAATCAGACATAGATCGATGAGGCGAGCCGTATTGGTTCACATTTGCGTCAGTTACCTAGATAACTACCTTTATGGATCCAAGCTTTTAGGGTTCCGCCGTGGTCCTTTTAAAGCCATTTTGTTCCCTTTTTTTAGTTGTTATTCGACGATAAGTACTTAATTAAAATCGTAATTTAAGTAGCTGAGATTATAATTTAATTATATGTATAATACATAAGTTATTGATTTATTCAATTTGCGACGAAATATCTATAAATTAGTAGGTACCGATCTAAAAATAATGTATTTTTTCTGGCCTAATAATTTAATTACTTCCACATGAAATAGCATTATGTTACGTTAAGTTTAGGTGTTTAATATGTTATTGTATCTTGTGGTTTTTTTTTTTCCTCAAAAACTGTATAGGTAGTGTTGTCATTTTGAGAAACTGATACTTCTATTATAATAAGTATATTTTTCTTGTTTTTTACAGAACAAGCCTTTCAAAATAGTTCAGACTATAGAGAGAGGTGTTGTCGATCTAACAATCGTTCCTGCATAGTGGAAAACTAAGGAAATTCTATGGTGGCCACCGAGAAGTACTTTTATACTCCTTGAAATTATAAAAGGATGAAAATTCAAGGCCTGGACCAGGGTGGTACACCCTAAATTGTACTTTAAAAAGGGAAAATTAAATAAACATAAAGAAAATTACGTTGTTTTTTTAGATGCTAGCTGTACAGGTATTTCCTAACTGACTACCTCTGAGAAAAATTGTCGAAATCTGGAATCTTAAAAAGTCTCGAAATTTATTAATTTATTATAATAAAAAAAATCTTGGATTTCTCTTAATAAATCTTCTTCATTTTTAGGTAAGTACCAGAAACATTTAAAACAACAATATTTATTTTGTGGCAACCATATTAGTCCCGAAAATGTGTAGGTAATTACGTTTGCTGCGATCGGAGGATCGAAAAAAAACCGAAATGATTCTAAATAAATTTAATTACTGATTTAATATTACAAAATTAAACCTATGAATGATGATTCTAGTTCGAAGTAGGATATTAGAATAATCATTCTTACAATTTATTGAACAAACAACAACTTGCGGAATCGACTGATGTCATAGGTGCATCAGCGATTATAGAAATTAATAAGGTCGGCGCGGATGTAACATCAGCGATCTTCATATAGTAGTGCTATGTAATTCCTCCCCTCTTAGAACGGCGACTATTTTAGCACGTTGAGTGAAAATGTTGCCGGAAGTTCGTCAGGAGTTTCCTTATTTTCCAGGGTTGCAGCTGGTGGTTGCTGCTTCTTTTTCATAGTGTTAGTACATTTGCATAGGTAGCGCCGGGTCATTGCGATGATAAAGAGTACGCTTGCACTCAATAGTATTCCATAGAATGGGATTGTAGTGTGATAAAGTGCGTTGGTCTGCACGTTCTCAAGTTGAACAGGATTCTGGATCATAATTTGGTCCTGGATGCTGTGTAGTCCTTGTAGATTAATAGAGTTCAGATTGACGTGGGTGGCTGTGGTGGCCTGTTTCTCAGCGTCGTAGGGTATTTTCATTAACTTCAAGGGTTGGCCATTAATTTCATCGTAAACGTTTGCAATGGTGAACTCTTCGGATTTCAGATAACATCCAATAGGAATCGTAGCAAGGTAACTACCCTGAAGCGATGTGTAGTCTTTCTGGTTGCAGGTTAACTGTACCTTCGTTTCTTGAGGAAAGGAGAGGACGTAATGTTGGTCGTCGAGTTCCAGTCTTAGGGTACCAGTCTTTCAACTTCGGGCATTCAGCCTCTATGTACGCATGTAACATCTCGTTAGTTGCAAGGAAAGGAAAGGGTGGAATAAGAGCTTGTACGTGTTTATTAGGTACCACGGAGAGTTTATAAAAATCATAACTATTTTTAGAAAAGATTGGAAATTTAAATACGAATACTATCTGGTTGTCTACATAATATGATCCCGGTTTTATAATGTCATAATAATCTCTAAGTTCTAGATCTAAAATTTGCTCTTCGGCGTAAATAGTCTTAAGTTTTTGTACCATTGACTGTAGTATTTCTACGTCTATCATAGAGTGGTGTGTACTACTCGCACGAACAAAAGCTAAACTATTTTCTATCCTAATTAGTTCCTGAGTTAAATCTTCTACATTATCGCTTATAATTTCTAGTAGTTGGGCAAAATGAGCATATTTTATTAAATCATTTTCTCTTAGTGCATTACTTTGTAATATAGTCTCTAAGGTAGTGTTGATTTTATTCTGGTTTTCTACTATTTGTGTAATTACGCTATTATATTTAGACATCCACTCTTTACTTATACTTATATGATCATTGAATTCGGTCACTAATTTGTTTTGATTACGTTCTAAGATTTGAATTGCCTGATTATACCTTACCGCATCCTCGTGATCTAGGTTCCCGGTTTGGCTTTTTATTATTGAACCTAGTCCGTCTACAAGACCTCTTTTGGCTCTGTTGGGTTCTAAAGATCGTAATTGTTTTAGGACATTGCCAAGTTTGCTAGCAAGATATTCCAATTGAATTTCGTATAACGCGTAGGTGTCATTAGTCATTTGCTTTTGACAGATCGTTAGTTGGGTTTGTAGGGATTGAACATTGTTTTCTATATTGCTTAGTTGTACGTACTGGATGAAAGTATGATGGTGAGTCGTAATTTTCATTTGTCCAAGTTTAAAGGGTAGAAGCCCGGGTCCGTCATCGAGGCTTTCGAGTCTTATCTCCTGAGGTCGCGTCATTGGGAGAATTGCTATCAGTAGGATCCTGTAACAATTTTGCTGATTTAGGTACACGCTTGAGTCTTGATTTCGCTATGGGGCCACGTTTTTTTGAAGTATAAATATGAATCGGCAGGTCTGCCAAAACTGTGAGTAGTAGTGATTCGCGGGTTCTGGCGCAAGCGCCAGAGCCCACGCTTGCACCAGAGCCCGCGAATCTGTAACACCCATCGTAAAAAAAAAAAAAAAAAAAAAAAAAAACAAGTTTTGGTGTGCTCTGATCTCAAATCTGCGGTCCATTTTAGCGTAGGATGCGTGGTTCTGGAGTTATGCAAATCAATTAACTGTTATCTCATTGATTTCCGGTGGTCCTGCACCCTCATTAGCATTCCATTATTCGCCTAATCCTTTTATCTATTATACTTCGAACACCTCATTACGTTGCGCCAGAACCCACGAATCTGTTGCCCTACGGTTGATTTGGCGTTCTTATCTATTACTCATTGTATGTCTGCTTTTCTATGTCATCAATAAAACACATTCATTTTTATTTCAATATTTTATTACTTTTTTCTACAAAATATGAGCGGAAGATCTCATCCACAAAAATATCATTGTGCAGTGTGTTCCCTGTAAATATGTTCGTAAAACTATGCATTGAACATCCCTGAAACTTAAATAGCAAATACATTAAGCAATATTCACCACAAACTGAAGTCCAATCATTCTGAATCCTATCAACATTCCAGTCCCATCTCTTACAATTCCTTTTCAAAAACTGGAGATGATATCGCTCAGGTGTTCGTCCATATGAATCAAAATATTGACCGATACCATTCGTATCGATATGTACAGCTACCCAGTGTGAACCTGGTTTATCATCCGCATCCAAATTGCATATTATATACGTTGGTACATGTGTCTACATAGGTAGTCTATTAGCAGCATAAACATTATTTTCTAGACTGGGATGAATCTTTTTCATATGTTTTTGTAATTCTAGTGTATCCATGATATTACTGTTATTAGCAGATTATTACAGTACCAATCTATTCAATGGTTGTCATAGGAATGTTCAATTATAGTGATTTGTAAATATCAAATCGCATTCTTTGTGGGAGTCACAAAGCAGGTTGATGCCTGTTGCGAAGGAACGTGAGATAAGTTTGTTGACTCATAGAGTTACAATCAGTTTCGTTGTACTTAGTAATTTGCTTTAGATAAGAATGGGATCGAACAGTTGCAGTCATGCAGTCAGTCTATGGTCGTTTGACCACAGTGGATTGTATACGTCTACCAATACTACGTTTGTGTTACTTCAACGCATCAATGGCCATGGAGGTAAGTGTTTATTCTATTGACAAACTTACTTGTTTTTCTGTTGTTGTTTCCTAACGTGTGTGATTAAGTGTAAACAAATTGATATTAACGTGATAACTCTGTTGTTGCAGAGATCATTCAGCTTCGCAGACGATAATGAAAATACCTATAAACAGTATTACTACTCGCCACTCTCTCCTCAACACGAAGAAGAGAGTGATGACATCGTCGTTAATAACACAGACGATGGTGGAAAAAGGAAATCGCAACCGATTGATCAATTTTTTGAAGTGGTACCAAAAATAAAAAGGAAGAAGCTGCTATCCTCGACTGTGACACGAGCTGCTAGAGATGGCGTATCATACATCTCTACAAATTCTGACGACGGAGACCAAGCGACGCATCTCATAAAAATTGAAATGTATGATATGAAGAAACTATCCAAGATTCCAACTAGTGATCACTGGAAGCACGCTACCACGAGGATTAAATATTACATAAAGAATAATAAGGATAGCATCTACGACAACACAAACGGCCTCGTATACAATATTACAAAGACAATAGCAGAAAGTGAAAAAGTTAAAAAATACTTTTTTAACAATGACACTCATTAGTGGATTAGTGAATGTGATTCTGTTTACTTAAAGTACTTCTGTGTACTCATTAGATTTTACATGACTTTCCTAATCCTTTGCTAGACTATGAATATTGGACATTATTTGAAATTGGGTATCAGTTGCTCTACCAACACTTAACTGTTACTTACTATGCTACATACTTTCTTCTTTATTATAAAGATGGAAAACTTCAGTGAAATGTGCACCAGTGCTTTCTTTTCCGCGCCCATTGAAGAGAATATAGAACAATCCAACAGCGAATTCAATCAGGAGCTGTCTAAAGTTTGTGATGAAATAGAGAAGCATGAACTGTTCGATTCATCGTATGATGATGAGTTGTATAATCAATGTTTGATGGTTGAAACAAAGTTGATGTAAGTATTAGAAGTACAAACTCAATAAGAAATATTATTGTAGTAATGTTTTATTTTAAGATTTGTCTAATAATTTTCTTTTTGTTACAGTCAACAACAAGTTGGAAGAGGTATCAAACGAGGTATCACTACTGATGAAAATAAGGTTACCAAGAAAGCAAAATTTGATGAAGGAGCTTCTACATCATCAATTGAAACCAATGACGTGGACAACAATAAGGTGGAATGTGATACATGTCATGTTTATATTAATAAAAGGTATCTAAACAACCATTTAAAAAGCAATTCACATAAAAATAATCTTTTAAAATCACATAATTCGTTTTGAAACCGCTTTTGGCAATCGAATTTTAACATATAGAATTAATAGTAAAACACTTCAATCGGGACAATATTTTGAAACACCGGAATCGTTTTTAAATTCGCTATAAATTGATATCTTATTTTTGATAAATGAATGTATTCAACAACATACAATTTTTAAAATAAACTTCATATTGCATGCTGATTTCATACAACAAACTAAAGATATTAAAAATACGTTTGATTTTCAAACGTTTAATTACATAATTTGTCAGGGAGATGACTTAAATATTTTTTATTCATCATTAATAGACACTGTAGTCGGTAAAATTTGTCCATTTGAAAAAAAAGATAGTGGTTGGAGTCTTAATCAAATTAAATACATAGATATGAATGTTAACAAATTCAACCCCCTACGTGGTAGTTCATATATCGACCTTCCTCAAGATATTAAATCAAAAAAAGCTGTAATCAATGTTAAAAATAATGATAATATGTGTTTCAAATGGGCATTACTCTCTGGTTTATATCCTGTATGTAAAAGTGTAGATCGGGTAGCATCTTACGCAATTCATGGAAATAAACTAAAATTTACTGGTATTTCTTTTCCGGTTATAATTGCAGATATATCAAAAGTAGAGAAATTAAACAATATTAGTATTAATGTTTTTGGCTTAGAGTATAATAAAGAAAAAAAGTGTAATTCTGTTGTAGGTCCTTTATATTTAACAAAATGTCGTACACCTAATCATATTAACCTACTATATATATCGAATGGTGCTAACAATCATTACTGTTATATTAAAAACTTATCGCGATTAGTTAGTTCACAAATATCAAGACATCATTGTGCAGTTTATATATGTGATTCATGTTTACTTCATTTCCCATCAGAGGAAAGACTTAATAACCATCAACAATATGATTGCGCTCACATTTGTACGGAATTACCAAACGGTGAGGATTCCAAAAAGGATTGGTTTGGTAAAGCAACCTCAAATAATAAATTAAAATTTGATAAATTCGTGAAAAAGTTGAAAATGCCCTTTGTGGTTTATGCTGACTTTGAGGCATTTTTGAACCCAATAGAATCATGTAGTAACGATCCATCCAAGCCTAGTACAATTAATATTCAAAAACATGAAGTGTATAGTTTTGGATATTACATTAAATGTTCATATGATAACAGATTATCATACGTATAGTGGGTCAAACTGTGCACAAGTGTTTATGAATCGCCTTTGTGAAGATGTGAAAACAATATTTAAAAAAAATAGTTTCCAAAAATGTCTCGTTCCATTATCAGATGAAGATAAAATTAAAATTTCAAATTCAAACATATGTCATATTTGTGAAACTGAGTTAAATGAAGATCTTTTTTACGATTTTGATTGGCACACTGGCAGTTTTAGGGGTGTTGCACATCAAGTGTGTAGTTCTAAGTACAGAACCCCTCGTCATATTCCAATATTTTTACATAACCTCAGTCATTACGATGCTCATTTCATTATCCATGCATTAAACCTCGATGATGACAAAGTTGAAGTTATTCCACAAAATAAAGAACGATACATATCATTTTCAAAACAGTTAACAATAAATAATCAACCAGTAAGTTTAAGATTCATAGATTCATTGAAATTTTTATCGTGTAGTTTAGATCAACTAGCTAAAAATCTTAATGATGATCAGTTTACAGAACTAAAAAGGAACTATCCTAATAATGAAGATTTTTCACGTTTAAGACGGAAAGGTATTTATCCTTATGAATTTATGTGTAATAGTGATTGCTTGAAACATCCATCACTTCCTGATCAACACCAATTTTATAGTTCACTCACAGATTCAAATATTTCAAATGATGATTATAATCACGCAAAAGATATTTGGCAACATTTTAAGTGTAGTAGTATGTCTGATTATTCCAATTTATATTTAAAAACTGATGTTTTACTTTTGACTGATGTATTCGAAAACTTTAGAAAGCTTTGTATTAAAACTTATGGATTAGATCCTGCTCATTACTATACTGCCCCAGGTTTAAGTTGGGATGCAATGTTAAAATTTACCAAAATAGAATTAGAATTGTTAACGGACTATGACAAAATTGCTTTTTTTAAAGCTGGTATTAGAGGGGGTGTATCTCAGTGTAGCAATCGTTTTGCTAGAGCAAATAATAAATTCATGGAAGATTATGATAGTGAAAAACCTAATTCATATCTAACATATTTTGATGCGAATAATTTATATGGTTGGGCAATGTCTCAATCTCTTCCTGTTGGTGGTTTCGAATGGATAGATTCTAATACAGATTATAATGTGTCGGATAACTCTGATTTCGGTTATGTTTTAGAAGTTGATTTGGAATATCCTGATGAACTTCATAATTTGCATTCTGACTTTCCGTTATGTCCTGAAAACATATGTGTGGGTAATACTAAAGAAACTAAATTAGTTCCTAATTTAAATAATAAAAATAAATACATCATTCACTACAGGAATTTAAAACAATGCATTGAAATGGGGATTAAATTAATTAAAGTACATAGAATTTTAAAATTTAAACAGAGTTCTTGGTTAAAGAAATACATAGACTTAAATACTAGTTTGAGAACGTTAGCTACATCAAACTTTGAAAAAGACTTTTTTACATTAATGAACAATTCTGTCTTCGGTAAGACTATGGAAAATATTGAAAAAAGAGTAAACGTTAAACTACTAACTCACTGGGATAATCGTGGTAAAGTTTTAGGTGCTCAGGATTGGATTGCAAAACCAGAATTCCATAGTTTATCAATATTTTCAGAACATTTAGTTGCAATACAATTACACAAAACAAAATTAATTTATGATAAGCCGATTTATTTAGGATTTTGTATTTTAGATATATCTAAGACCCTTATGTATGAATTTCATTATAACTACATGATTAAAAAGTTTCATAATAAAATTAAGTTATTGTACACCGATACCGATAGTTTGATATATCAAATTTTTACAGACAATTTTTATGAGGATATAAAACCAGATCTACTTCACTATTTCGATACATCAGATTACCCGGAAAATAATATTTACGGATATCCAAAAATAAATAAAAAAAAGTTAGGTTTTTTTAAAGATGAGAATAATGGTAAAGTATTGAAGGAATTTGTAGGGTTGCGATCAAAAATGTATGCCTTAGAAATAGAAGATAAATTTATAGCAAAGGCAAAAGGGGTTAACAAAAGTGTTACCAAAAAAATGAATATGGAAAATTACAAATCGTGTTTGTTTAATAAAAATGTATTATATTGTAGTATGCTTCGATTTAAGTCAATCAAACACACTATTTTTACACTAAAAATAAATAAAACATCTTTATCATATAATGATACCAAACGATGTATTATGAACAACAACATTGATACATTGGCTTGGGGACATTATAAATTACGCTAAGTGTAATACTTTTTACTTTTATTTCTGTGTGTATATACAAATTTTGTACTGATTGTAAAATTATGATATTACTGTAATGTTATATAATAGTTTATTACATATTTAAAATTTATTGTTTGATTGTAAATAATGTAAAATAATTGTAGTTTTTATTTGTGTGCTTAAATTTGACGTTGAGGTGATTGTGAAATTCTGATAAGTACTAATTGTGTTAGAAATAGTATACAGATCATTCTGTTTTTCACAAATTACATGTTTTATATAATTTTAGCAATATATATATATATTTAATTTTTACACCAAAATTTTCATTTTTATTTCATCCCTTTAAAACTCTAGACGTGTGAAATGTTTCACTTTATCCATCCGTTTACTGCTATTGTGGCAGGACCAAGTGGATGTGGGAAGTCAAATTTTGTAACAAATTTCATAAAATCAGTTAAAGAAATATGTAATTGTGATTTTAATCAGATCACATGGTGCTTTGATGAAATGCAGGCTTTAAATAATTTACCAAATGTTAACTATCATCAAGGAATTCCAAATCTTAATATGTTTGATGGTGAAAACCCACACCTTATTATTATTGATGATCTAATGAGAGAGTCTGATGGAAGAATTGTGGATATATTTACAAAAGGTAGTCATCACAGGAATCTTAGTGTATTTTATTTAACACAAAATTTATTTCATCAAGGTAAAGGTCAAAGAGACATTTCTTTAAACTCAAGTTATATAATTTATTTTAAAAACCCTCGAGATAAAACTCAAATAAGATATTTAGCACGACAAGTGTCACCAGATAACCCAAAATTCATTGAAGACGCCTACAGGGATGCAACTTTAGAAGCGCATGGATATTTAATGGTAGATTTAAAACAGAATACAAATGATTTTTGTCGTATCAAGACAAATGTATTCCCATTTAATGGTTACTGCACAGTCTACGTCCCCACGAAAGAGTTTAAATACACCAAGAATCAAACAATTCAAATCATTTCTAAATGATACATCGTCGACTCACAACGCATAAACATTTGCTAAACGCTCTGCAGTTTAAATACACCAAGAATCAAACAATTCAAATCATTTCTAAATGATGCATCGTCGACTCACAACGCATAAACATTTGCTAAACGCTTTGCATACGCTTAAACCAAAATATCAAAGAGCGTTACTTAAAACGTGTGATGAAGAAGAAATAAATTGTATTTGTGAATGTATTCATAACGTTTTACAAGGAAAGATACCTCTTAAAGATCAAGATAAACAAAAATTGAATAAACACAAAAATATACTCCGTAAACTGGTGCATAAGTGTAAACATAAACTAAGAAAAAATATTATTATACAAAAAGGAGGGGCTTTCTTACCAATAATATTAGGTGCAATATTGAGTGGATTAGTAAGTGGACTAGCCAGTTAACATGGAAAATGCTAAGAAAATGATACTTATTGAACCGGGATTGATTGAAAAATTAAAACAAGAAAATAAGGTTACTAGTAATTTGTCTCGATTAGATATTGAAATGCAAAATATTATGAATAGTAAGACGGAAGACCGAAAGAAGTGGATGTTATATTTACAAACACTACAAAGATACCTTCACTTTACCGAAGAGGATCGTCAACCACTCAGATTATTAATTTATTCTGATACATCTAATGAAGATTCAAATGGGTCTAAAATTGGTTTTAAAAATAAAGATAGAGATCTAAAAAGTTCAGTTGATGCTGAATCTTTGTTGGAGGAGAAAGGATCTATTAAAAGTATAGAAAGTGAGGCAAATCCACTGTATTCATCAACACAAATACTCAGTTTAATACCAAAAACTTATAATAAAAAAGGTGAGTCATTATTAAACTTAATTGGAACAAGTAAAAGTAAAATACGTTGGGATAATGAAGGCACAGTCATAATTGATAATGAAAAAATTCCAGGAAGTAATATTGTTGATTTAATAAATGATTCACTTAGACCCTTTAAAAAAAGTGATCCGATAGGGTGGGATAGATTTGCTAAAGCATTAAAAGATATTAAAGTACCACTTACTTATATTGGAAATCCAAAGAGATGTGAGTTTATTAACCAACTTCAAGTAAAAGATCTGAACAAAACCTCTGAGATTGAAGTTCAAGAGTTTTCTACACCGAGCAGTGGAGATAAAAGATCTATAACTAAAATACATAAAAAGATCGATTGGGAAAAATGGACCCCGTACTAGAAGAAATTAACAGGATTTATTATGATCCATCTAACCCCGCTGGTTTTGGTAGTATTGATAAATTATCAAAAGCTATGAAGGGTAAAATGGATAAAAAGCAAGCAAAGGAATGGTTACAATCACAAGAAACATATACATTACATAAACCCATTCGGAAAAAATTCCCGCGTAATAAGTACATTCTATCAAATATTAATGAGCTGTGGCAAGCTGATTTAAGTGATATGCGAACTTATTCTCAATATAATGATGGTTTCAACTACATACTTTGTGTTATTGATGTATTTAGTAAATATGCTTTTGCAAGACCAATGAAAAAGAAAAACTCAGAAACAACTAAAGAATGTTTTGAAAGTATATTTACTGAAAGTAATACAACACCTACTCACATACAATCTGATAAAGGTACAGAATTTGTTTCAAAAGATGTACAAAAATACTTTAAATCCAAAAAGATAAATTACTATACCACTAACAATCCTGATATTAAGGCTAGTATTGTTGAACGATTTCAAAGAACTCTAAAAATGAAAATGTGGCGTTATTTCACTCATAATAATACTTATAGATATATAGATGTTTTACAAGATTTAATATACTCTTATAATCACAGCATTCACTCGAGTATTAAGATGTGCCCATGTGATGTAAGTTCCAACAATATTATGACAGTTTGGACTAATCTTTATGATAGAGGGTCAAACAAACTTTCTTTAGAAAATCCAAAACCAAATTTCAACGTGGGTGATTATGTTCGAATAACTAAATATAAACATGTTTTCCAAAAAGGATATGAATCAAATTGGAGTGATGAAATATTTATTATATCTTCAATAATTGATAGATCTCCATGGGTTGTTTATACAATAACAGATTTACAAAATGAACCAATAGTTGGTACTTTTTATGAAAGAGAATTACAGAAGGTCACTTACAACCCCACCTCACAATATAAAATAGATAAAATAATTGGCACTCGTTATTCGGGTAACAGAAAAGAAGTATTAGTGAAGTGGAAAGGTTATCCAGATAAATTTAACAGTTGGATTTTAGCTTCTAGTTTAAAAGAAATATGAATAAAGAAAGTTTTTATTTAACTTTGCTCAGCAATAGTTCAATGGAATACTTTCCTGATAACAAGACCACAAATTTTTCAACAAAATTACCAGAAGCTATGAAATTAGAAGGTGAATGGTCGGTTGGAGTTGTCGAGTTTCAATATCCATGCACCATGTTTACTGTTCAAGATCATGAAAATGTTGTATACATCACAAAAACCATGTTAATGCCTAATGAAGATAAACCATCAACAGTGTACTACAAAAAACATATTCCCGCTACCAACTACGATAACGTTGAACATATTTTAAGAGCGTTAAATGGTATCAGAGAGAGCTTGAAATTTCGTTATGATGAAATAACAAAATTTGTGTCTGTTTCTGTTTTGGATAAAAATATAACATCCGTAACATTATCACCCAAATTAAGTTTACAACTAGGTTATGAACCAAATACAAATCTCCTAGACAGAAATTTTGGTAAGTGTCCTGCTAATTTACACTTAGGGTTACCATCTCAACTATTTCTATATTGCGACATTATCGATCCTCAGATTGTGGGTGATGTTATGACTCCACTATTAAGAGTCATTTCATTAGATCCTTCAAAATACATTTATGGTGCGAATAAAATGTACATTTTCTCTCCACCTCACTACTTACCTGTTATGCGAAGAGAGTTCGATACGCTGGAAATAGATATAAGATCGAGCACAGGACAAAAAATACCATTCCAGTTTGGAACCGTGTGTGTTAAACTACATTTCCGCAAATTATAATAATGTATTCTCCTCATGATCATCATAAATGTCCATATGAAAATTATTATTCACATCAAGCTGGATCAGGAGTTGGAGTAATTTATAAGGGTTCACCATACCAACGCGGTCATGGTATTGGGAGCTTCTTAGGAGGGTTATTTAGATCAGTTTTACCTTTACTTTCAAGTGGTGCTCGAGTGGTTGGTAAGGAGGCATTAAACGCTGGAGTAGGACTTTTATCGGATATGGTTCAAGCCCGTCCTATGGAAGCCTCAATAAAAGATCGTCTAAAGCAAGTTAGTACAAACTTAAAACGAAAGGCTGATGACAAAATTGATCGATTTAACATGACAGGATCTGGGTATATAAGTAAAAGAAAACGATTGGCCTCGTTCATTCCACCACTAACAGCTAAAGTGAAAGCTACGAAAAAACTTGGTCTAAAACCAAAAATCATCAAAGATATATTTTCAAATTAAGTATGTCTTTCCTTCATAATCATTCTTGTGAGTGCGTTAAGTCAGAATTAGATTTGTTTGCATTACCGTCTACACAAACAAGCATTGAAAATGGATTGTGGATTCACTATAAACCAATTTCATCTCTTGCTGATGATGGACCTATCGAGTTTCAAGTTCCTGGAACAGGCGATGACTACATAGATTTGTCTCATACATTACTCCACATAAAGGCAAAAGTATTAAATCAAGATTCAACAAACTTGATATCAGCTACAGCAGTAGCACCTGTAAATAATTGGTTGCATTCACTTTTTAGTCAACTCGATGTTTATTTAAACCAAAAACTTGTATCACCACCTAATAATACCTATGCCTATCGAGCATACATGGAAACCCTTTTAAACTATGCTCCTGCTGCTAAACAATCTCATCTTACTTGTAGTCTTTGGTATGATGATACAGCAGGAAAAATGGATTCCACAGATGGTAAAAACATAGGATTTGTTAAAAGACAGGAATTAGTTAATGAAAGCAGGGAAATAGAAATGATTGGTCATCTTCATGGTGACATTTTCAATCAAGATAAATTTTTAATTAATGGCGTTGAAATGAGTGTAAAATTAGTTCGGGCAAGAGAGAGTTTTAATTTAATTGCTGGGTCAAATGATGTAAAGTTTAAAGTTTGCATTACGGATGCAACTCTTATTGTTCGAAGAGCACGAATTAATCCAAGTGTATTACTCGCACATCAGAAAGTTTTAGCTTCTACCACTGCTAAATATCCTATTACTCGTGCTGAAGTTAAAGTTTTAACAATTGCATCGGGTGTTCAAGGAAAAACTCTTGATAATATATTCTTAGGACAGGTACCCAAAAGATGTATTATTGGTTTTGTGAATAATTCTGCATTTAATGGTTCACTTACTAAAAATCCATTTAACTTTGAAAACTATGGTATTAACTCTTTCAGCTTATATATTGATGGTCAACAAATACCTTCCAAAGCTTTGCAACCATCTTTTAATAATAATATATTTACATCAGCATATCATACTCTATTCTCGGGGACTGGTATTCACTTTCTTAATGAAGGAAATGCAATCTCTCGTGAACAGTATGCCAAAGGTTACTGTCTTTTAGCATTTGATTTAACTCCTGATTTATCAGCTAACTCATCAGCCCATTGGAATCTCATAAAGCATGGTAGTGTAAGATTAGAAGTACGATTTGAATCCTCACTAATACAAACAATTAACTGTATTGTTTATGCTGAGTTTGATAATATTATTGAAATAGATAAAAATAGAAATGTTACTGTAGACTATAGTAGTTAGGATTATAATGTGTGTTGTGTTTTAGATATATGTGTTATGTTTAATGCATTTTGTGTGTGTGTAACTAAAGATAACATTATAAAATTAAATAAAACAAATTGTATGCAATATACTATTTTTTAATAAATAATATCATGGATACACTAGAATTACAAAAACATATGAAAAAGATTCATCCCAGTCTAGAAAATAATGTTTATGCTGCTAATAGACTACCTATGTATACACATGTACCAACGTATATAATATGCAATTTGGATGCGGATGATAAACCAGGTTCACACTGGGTAGCTGTACATATCGATACGAATGGTATCGGTCAATATTTTGATTCATATGGACGAACACCTGAGCGATATCATCTCCAGTTTTTGAAAAGGAATTGTAAGAGATGGGACTGGAATGTTGATAGGATTCAGAATGATTGGACTTCAGTTTGTGGTGAATATTGCTTAATGTATTTGCTATTTATGTTTCAGGGATGTTCAATGCATAGTTTTACGAACATATTTACAGGGAACACACTGCACAATGATATTTTTGTGGATGAGATCTTCCGCTCATATTTTGTAGAAAAAAGTAATAAAATATTGAAATAAAAATGAATGTGTTTTATTGATGACATAGAAAAGCAGACATACAATGAGTAATAGATAAGAACGCCAAATCAACCGTAGGGCAACAGATTCGTGGGTTCTGGCGCAACGTAATGAGGTGTTCGAAGTATAATAGATAAAAGGATTAGGCGAACAATGGAATGCTAATGAGGGTGCAGGACCACCGGAAATCAATGAGATAACAGTTAATTGATTTGCATAACTCCAGAACCACGCATCCTACGCTAAAATGGACCGCAGATTTGAGATCAGAGCACACCAAAACTTTTTTTTTTTTTTTTTTTACGATGGGTGCTACAGATTCGCGGGCTCTGGTGCAAGCGCGGGCTCTGGCGCTTGCGCCAGAATCCGCGAATCCCTACTACTACTGTGTCCTGTGTATATCGTGGGGTAGTCTTTTGTCGACTAGCAAGGGGGTTTGTTATAAATATTTGCTGTTGGGGTACGTATTCTATCTCGGGTTCACGGTTTTCATTTCGTTTCTCAACTATCGCGGTACGATTAGCAAGTGATGACGAGTTGATGATGTCATAAACATGTTTCATTTTATCTCTATGGACTTGCGTGTACTGTTGTAATAAATGCTGTGTAAGGTCAATGTCTTTACAGTCTCGGGGGTCAAAATGACCAGTCAGTAGGTCAAAGGGGCGACATCTCGTGAAACTATGTATTGAGCTATTATAAGCTATTAAAGCATAGGGTACAAGATTAATTATTGGTTCGTCTTTATACCGTAGCTTAAGAAGTCTAAGATGATCCAAAAGAGTTGAGTGGAATCGTTCGATATTTCCGTTATCGTTAGGAGAGTGAGCTAGTATTCTATGATGGTTGATCCCATGAAGCCTCGTAAATTCCATGAACAATTGGTTTGTAAACTCAGTCCCATTGTCTGTAATAATAGTTATAGGGACGCCATGGTGGGTGCAGTACTGCAAAAGGGCTTGTAGTATGCTAATAGCGGTTCCGTCACGTAAGTGATAAGCTTGACCGTACTTTGTAAATACATCGATAAATGTTACATATTTTTCACCCTGTACAGTAAATAGATCCATGTGGATTGTCTCAAACGGCTTGGTAGCTGGTGGTACGATGTTAAACTGAGGTCTAATCGGGTTTCTATCGTACTTGGCTTGACCGCAAATCGTACATTCGTTTATAAATTTGGTTATCTGGTCTTTCATTTTTGGCCAGTAGTATTTACGAGATAAGGCTAAATGACACTCGGTAATTCCACGATGGTTAGTTTTACCGTCATGATGGTGTCGTATTATCTCCTGTTGTCGAAGGTAATCTTTGACATTTTCTAATTCACATTTAGCTAAAACGAGATTTAAGGATGAACTTTTGAATTTTTCCTGTATGATTGGTATAATTGAGTACATGGCTAGAGGTGGATTAACTAAAATAGCTGTCTTAACCTTGGGGTTAACGTATTCTTTTACGGCACAGATCACATCTTCCTCTAGGTTAGATTGGGATAGCTGGATACTTATACGCGTATGGGTGTCAAATGGCCTGGTAACTACAGGTCGTTTCTTTACGTCATTTACAATAGTTAAACATATCTGTCTGTTAAACTTATTTAATGGCTCGTCAGTTATGGGAATTTCTAGGATGGGGTTTTCAGCGCTTGTATGTACTGTTTCAGTCGAGGAGTTTGGTTTGCCAGGGATGGTTTCTGATGGATTACCCATTAAGGAGTTGAGTTCATCGATTTCCTCTATTAAGGACATGGCTTCTTTGGTGTGAATTTCAATGCGAGAAAGGGCGTCAGCATTTGTATTAGATTTCCCTTTTTTATAAATAACTGAGAAGTCGTATTCACTAAGTCTAAGTCTCCATCTTGTCAGTCGAGAATTTGGTTCTTTCATGTTCATCATCCATTGCAACGGTTTGTGGTCAGTGAAAATTTTAAATTTACGTCCAAATAGGTAGGGTCTGAAATATTTCGTAGCCCAAACTATAGCAAGCAACTCCTTCTCTATAGTACTGTAGTTCATCTCGCTTTCATTTAAAGTTCGGGATGCGTAACAGATGGGCTTGTCTGAATTTATGGGTCCTTGGGATAGAACAGCGCCGATGGCTACATTAGAAGCGTCTGTCGTCAAGTTAAATTCTTTATTGAAGTCCGGGTACTGTAGGATGGGGTCATTAGTCAGGAGAGTCTTGCATCTTTCGAAACAATTCACATATTCGGGGTCAAGGGTGATTTTGCGTCCTTTTTTCAAGCATTGCGTAAGTGGTTTTGTAGTTCGGGCAAAGTCAGGAATAAATTTTCGATAATAACCGAGGAGGCCCAGAAATTGTTTGATTTCTTTCGGTGTTTTTGGAATAGGATACTTCTTAATTGCAGATATTTTATCGGGATTTGGCTTGATGCCATCCTTACTGATGACATGGCCTAAATAAGCAGTTTCAAGTTTAAGGAATTCTGACTTGTCCATTTGGATTTTGAAGTTGGATTCTCGAAGTTTCTGGAATACTTTTTCGAGGTTAATGATATGTTCCTGAAGGGATGTACTGAAAACGATGATGTCATCTAAATATACGAGACATATCTCGTTTTGGAGTCCTCTAAGGACATTGTCCATCACACGTTGAAACGTGGACGGACAATTTTTTAATCCCATCGGCATTCTTAGAAATTCAAAATGGCCGTGTTCTACATTGAATGCGGTCTTTTCTACATCCTGTGGGTGCATCTCTACCTGGTAGAATCCACTTGCCAAATCCAAGGTCGTAAAATAGTGGCATTTACCTAATTTGTCGAGAACGTCATTGATGTTAGGTATAGGGTACTTATCGTCTAGTGTCTTTTCGTTTAACTTACGAAAATCTACTACGAGACGCCATTTTTGCTTTCCTGAGGCATCTATTTTTTTTGGAACTACCCAAATAGGCGAGCTCCATGCAGATTCTGATGGTCGAATGATACCTTGATCGAGCATTTTAGTTATTTGGTCCCTAACTTCTTGGCGGTGTATGAATGGATACCGGTAGCTTTTAGCGTGCACTGGAACATCATCGGTAGTTCTTATTCGATGCTTTATTTTATTTGTGAAAGTTAGTCCCTCACCTTCAATGTAAAAAACATCCGAGTAACGAGAACAAAGAGCTATTAGGTTAGCCTTCTCTTCCGGGTTTAGGTGATCAGTTCTCAAACGCGATACTACTTCCTGAGCGCGGGTCGATATTTGTTGAGTACTACTGCACTCAATATTAAATAATTCCGCGTGCGCTGGGCGATCGAGTGAAAATATTACGTCATTTGGTGTCGGGTTTTCGATTTCTACGTAGCCACGATTATTATTTACGGTGGTAATACATTCATGAATTATGCAATTGCAAAGAGTTTGTTCCCGAATAAAAGCGTCGCCCTCTGGCACCTCAATAGGGATACGAACAATCTTAGTGCTCCCAGCTGGTATAATATCTTCGTATAAGTTTATGTTTATAGGGTTTACCGCAGATCGGGTTACTAGTGTATTTTCTTTTAAATCTATGCGAGCTTCCCATTTATTTAATAGATCTAAACCAATGAGGCCGTCGAAATAATTATGAAACCGATAAATGAACAACTTCATGCTGTTAGCGTCGTTAAACTCCGCAAAACATGGCAAGGTTATGGAATAGTCGTTCCTGCTTGTTGCGTGTATGTTGGTTATCTCAAAAGGATCGAAATTCAAAGGATACTCAGAGAAATATTTTTCGACAACTTCAGGGCTAATGAAAGATTGGTTGGCACCCGTGTCTATTAAAAGTTTTAATGGTGGGTCTCTAATTTGTATATAGGGAAGTTGCCTCTGTGTCTGAAGGTTTAATTCTATCTTGGTTTTTGTGACATCGAAGCCTCCAGAAAATCCTGCTGAGCATGGTTAATTATACCCGCTTGCGATTCATCAAATACCTGGGCATCCGTTGACACATTATAATAAGTCGAGTCAGCGGCTAGACTCGGGTCAATGTCACTGTTGTTGTAATCAGTATAGTAATTGTACTCCGGTTCGTTATAATAGTTGTAATATGAGTCGTCATATGTCATGCACTCATTCATATTCATTTCTCGGGATTTAAAATAATTTGAGGGTGGTGGATTTCCAAACTTGTTCCAATCATGGACTGCTGGTGCGTTTATTGGGGGTAGAGGTCTGGGAGTAAAACGTTGAACACCACTCATCGGCTGAGGGCCTTGAGGTACGTTATTTCGGGGTGGTAATCTAAATGTGTTACTACGGTGGTTGTAGTTAGGAGGTGCCGCACTGAACACTCTTTGTGTGTTCGTTGGCATACGATATTGGTATTGTGCTGGTGCAGGGAATTTAAAAGGCTGAGGTGCAGGTCCCGCTGGACGTTGTCCCACGGGTGATGGCCAATTGGGTACTGATGTTGGGAAGTTATGAGGTCGTGGGGTGAACGCTACAGGTGTTAGAGTGGGATGAGTGACTTTAGAAGGAGCTTGGGTTTTTGCGGTCTCACGTTGTTGCAAGTACATTACATTGAGCTCTTCTTGAACGAACTCAAGCGCCTTTTCTATCGTTGGTGGGCGCATGCAACGTATACGGGATCCTAAGGGTTCTTTTAACCCTCGAACATATGCCTGCATGGTAACCTTTTTATACAAGTCGCGTTTCGCTGCTATAGTTGTTGGTACAGTCTCATGTAAAGTCACGTATGTCATGATCGTACTAAACAACGTTTGGCAATGATCATAGAATTCTTGTGGCGTTTTATTACCCTGAGTAGTTAGAGAGAGGTCGTTGTACAATGCGGTTTCATCACGTTGATCCGAAAAGTTATTAATCAAGGCAGTTCGAATGCCTAGCCAGCTCTCAGGTATTCCATTTGCGTTAATAGTACATGCCGCGGTCCCAGTTATCTTATTAAGTATACCGTTTAGTAAACATAAGTTGGAAAATTCGCTGCCGGGTGTATTACTCAAATACTGCGCAGCTAACGAATCACAAATTCTAATGAAACGCGTAAGGATATTTGGGTTGCCGTCAAACTCTGGAACAAGGCGAAGAGCCTTGAAAATGGTATCTGGGTCATTTTGAGTCATATTGATTAATTCTAATTTATCTAAAGTTATATCTCTATTTATATCTACTATACGTTGGCGAGCCTGTCGTGATTCAGGCTCCCGCGCACTGGAGGCCCTTGGATGGTAAATCTTGAGGGTTAAGATTCAAAGGGGTGCAACACGAGAATGATTCAAGTGTACTTACAGGTATCTCATTTCTGCTTCCTCTCTGTGAATCGATGGCTGGATTCTCCTTCTGGTCTGCAGCAGGTCCGTAGGTTCAGGATACCCGAATTGGTGCTTGATAGCCACCCGAGTGACTCGCGACGCGATTATCGATGTGAGATAGAGTCCCGATATCTCTCACGGATATCCTACCGACTGCGCCAATTACGTTTGCTGCGATCGGAGGATCGAAAAAAAACCGAAATGATTCTAAATAAATTTAATTACTGATTTAATATTACAAAATTAAACCTATGAATGATGATTCTAGTTCGAAGTAGGATATTAGAATAATCATTCTTACAATTTATTGAACAAACAACAACTTGCGGAATCGACTGATGTCATAGGTGCATCAGCGATTATAGAAATTAATAAGGTCGGCGCGGATGTAACATCAGCGATCTTCATATAGTAGTGCTATGTAATTAGGTTATAAGAAGATTTTTGTAGCAGGCCTCAGTCTAATTATTATTTATTGTTACTTTAATTTTAATCCAACGTAAATTAGACATTTTATTTTATTTCAACTATGTGACATATATTTTTATTTTGTTAATGACATTTTATTCTTTTCTGCTGCAGCATTGTTACTTTTATCTTAATTTTTGTAATATGGGTTATGCGTGAAATAAATTAATTTCGTTTTATTTATTTATAAATATAACGTACGGAACCCGTCGCGTCCAATATTCCATTCGCGCATGCCGACACTTGGATACATGCTGTTATTCGAGTGTATGGTAAACACCTGACTAATAAGGGAAAAGTGAATCTGTATGTACAGACGCCACCAGGTCAAGCTACCCGAAACTGTCAATTTTTCCCAATGAACCTTGAACCTAATGCTCTAGAAATAAAGTCGAAAATCTATCAAAGAAATCTGACAGATTGTAGTAGCTTGATGTGTTGGCGTCTGTACATAGCATAAAGCATTACATTTTTGTTAAATAACTTCACAAAGTAACTGTTTATGTTATAGTGGGTGATATGTTCTCTCTTAAAATGCCACGGTTGTATAGTACACGTGTGGGCTATTATTCAGAAAACTTACAGCTGATAGGGTACTGCACTACTCAGAGCTCAATAACAGTGACTTTGTGGCATGTTTTAGAATTACTGTACAGAAATAAGCGTCATAGTTGGCCACGTTTTTTTCGAAACAGCTGTTGCAGCCCAGGTGAATACTAATGAATCTTTATAAATGCTTAGATTACCGCTGTGGGCCTTAAGTGACCATTTATAATGCAGTTCTGTGCTACTTGGGAAAAATGTCAATGTGTGCACGGTCGTGCGGCTCGCAGTACGTGTGTTGTGTAGCGCTCGGACATGCATTCACACTAGCGCAACATGCATTTTGCCCGTACTTTTATTTGTTTATTCAATTGTATTGTGATATTTCTGACATTATTATTGACCTATGCTATGGAACTTGGATTTTGATTTTTCTTCTGATTTGGTATTTTCAGATTTGGTATAGAGACTGAATGACTGATGAGAATGTAGAATTCTGACGAACTTTGCTTTTTTTTTGTTGGATGGGAAATCATCAAATGATTTCTCCCGTTCTGGGCGGAGCGGGAGGGCGTGTCAGACTTTTACCGACTAAAACCCACCCATATTCCATCAGTTGCCCATATGCCAGGGCCACGGTAACTCTTTCGAACGAATCTCGCGACCCTGGCAGGAACTTTGCTTTGTATACGGACCGATTTATTGTTTACGATTCGGTTTGCTCCGAACGTTGGGATGTGTCTCACAGTAAGTACCTATTAGCCAATGATATATTATAATAAGTTACCTGTCTAATATTTTCTTGGCTACTAATTGTTTACTTACATATTTTTAAACTCAGCCCAATGAAATAAAGACATTTTTTTCGTGGTTCGAGTTTAATAGTAGTAAGTACCTAATTAAGTATAATTATTTTGTATAAGTTAGTATTTACCTACCTATCTAGGTATAGGTTAATTATGTTATGAATACGTTAATGTAATACGTTAATTATGATATGACTTAACACACGGACGTAATAAAATCGCGGTTGGTTATTTTCGTGCACTGGGTCTTCAAGGTACTGCTCAGCGCCAAGAGGTGAAAATCCAACTGTGCTTCGACGTGCTGAGACTCACCCGCGCTGCACTCTGTTGTATTCTCAATACTCGGTTCAACACTAACAGTTAAAAATGCGATCTTATTACGTCCGTGGGAACGTGAGTTTCACCACAATTAACGTAGTTTTAATTTCTGGGATAAACAATTGCCAGTATAGAAAATAACAGAAATCGATTCTGTATACGATTCTGAACAATTTATTATCATAATGTTCATTTATTGTGTTACACACACTCAGGGGCAACCCGAGAGGGGGGTCCTAGGGGTCATGACCCCCCCCCCCCAAAGTCAGCCATGCTGTCGAGACTCTGAACGATTTGCCTGAAAAACCCTATAATACTCCCGACCTGAGAATCGAACCCGGGACCTCATGCTCATCAGTAGCGCTTTCGATTACTAGACCAACGAGTAGATGTACCTTCCTAAAAATATTCTTCAGTACTCATGGTGACCCCCCCCCCCCCCCAAAATCATAGGCTGCGACCGCGCCTGCACACACTATTTAAACCTACTTCTACTATCCTTCACCAGATTTTATTTTTTTGTGGCCAATAGGCATAGCTAGCTGACATATGGCAAATACTTACATAATCAGTCTATAACGTTCCCACTGCTGGGATCCAAGCCTCCTTTCTGAGAGGGAATGAGCCGTAATCTACCACGCGGGCCCAGTGCGGATTGGTAGATGTCTGATGTCTTCGATATTTTAATTCTAAGACATGCCGGTTTTTTCTGATGTTTTTGATTGATTGATTTCTGATGTTCTGTCATAGTCTGTATTTCTAGGAGATTCATCAAAATGATCTGATTCTAATATTATGTTTGAACTCTCAATGCAGACCTTCTCACTGTGGGTGGATAAGTATTCTTGGTCTAAGGATACCACACTAGATTATCTGTAATAGAACGTCTATTTTTTTTCGTACAGAAGTAACTTTTGTCTTTGCGACTTAATAGGACTGGTACAAAGGTCTTTCAATGTATTAATATAAAGTTGCTGTCGTATCACTGTTTCTTTAAGTTAATTATTTTCGCATATCACCTTGTCCAATTCATTTTGTGTTCATTCAAACTGTTCTCTTATCTGTGACATTTCAACCTTCATTTCTTCTAATTCACTTTTGCATACAAGATTTCTTGTCATGTCCGAATTTGTTTTGTCCAATGATGAGTCATTACTCGAAGGTTCCCGGTATACGGACACATGGGGTAGGATGGTGGAGGACTGGGTTCTGGAGACAGGCCTGGTCGTCCTTAACCGGGGTTCTGTCCCTACGTGCGTACGGATGCGGGGCGAATCAATGGTGGACAGATGGTCCGCCAGTCCCGCTCTGTCGCCGCAGGTCATTGACTGGCGCGTCATGGAGGGGGTGGAGACGTATTGTGACCACAGAACAAAAAAAAGGGATGCACTCCGGTACCACCGGATGCCGACCTACCTCTGTCGCGTCGTCGAGGCCTATCTGACGGATAGGGCTGTAATGTACCCCGGTCATCAAGGAGAATGGAACCGGCGAGATATGTCACGCGGAGTCCCACAGGGATTGGTTGTGGGGCCGCATCTGTGGGACATCGGGTACGACTGGGTGCTGCGTGCCGACATCCAGCGGCGTCAGCGTTGCAAACTACGCTGGTCCTGGCGCAGGGGAGGTCGCACGAGGCGGCGGCCGAACTAATGATACGCGGGGTTGCAACAATCGTCGATAGGATCCGGCAATTAGGACTCGAGGTGGCCCTGCACAAGTCCGAGGCCATGGGTTTTCATGGTCCTCGGAACGCGCCACCTGCGGGTTCCCAACTAACGGTAGGAGGGGTTCACATCGGCGTCGAGTCGACAATGAAATAGAAAGAAAGAAAATACATTTATGGAGCACAGTTCAAAGGCACATAACAGTTAGTTATACAGCAGGAAAGAGTAAAAAATAAAAAAGTGTAAGGTGAGATGTCAGAAACTAGCATTATAGTGTGCCCCACGGCTGCGCCAAAAAGGCCCAGTTCAGCAAAAAAGCCAGATAACTAGTGCCTGACGCTGGTTTTCAACTGGACCTGAAAATGAGGTAACGGATCTAAATTAGTTTCATATCAAAGCTGCAACGTGATATGTGTATGCATCTATAAATTAAATAAATTTGAATCAGACAAAAAAAAAAATTGTAACGATACGATATGTACATATTGAAGTCAATTAATTTAGTATCTAGTGTAAATAGTTGTATGAAGTATTGTAAAAAGTTATAAGTAAGTTAAGTAAACAAATAAACATTTGAATGCACAGTGCGACATTGAATAAGATTGCAAATAATCGGCTAGTAAATAAATAAGCAAAGCAGATGCATGATAGGCCTGTGTAAAATTTAAAATTTATTTTTCGAAAACAGTCAGAAAGCAAAACTACTTTAAACAATGCGAGACATTCACGATCCATAACCATATATACATTTTCGTGCACCACTCATCGACAGAAATACTGACACACACTCAAGTGGGTAAGTGGGTAGGAATCGTAGACAGAGTATTTCTATAGACGGATGTAATCTGTGTCATCGTAAGGGACAGAAAAAAAGTATATCCTATTGTTTAGGGTTACCAAGTGATGTAAATTTTACCCAATAATCTTCACAAAATATATATATATATTTTATCTGGTGGTTCTGGTGAGAAATAAAAAATCGATGTGACAGCAATGTTTTATTCTTGAACACACAAATCATTGTCCTTGAAAAAGCACTAACTTATTATGAATATTTCTAACTCGTGATTTTGGTTCAAAACTTTGTTTAGTACCATGGTGAATGCGAATTTCAAAATAATGCATTGCAACCGATTTAATGAGGAGTGTTCTGTGATTCCCTATAAAAGGCTGACTGTCAAAATGGTCATTGATAAATATATTAATATTGGTACGCGTGCATTCCTTGAAACAAGATAATACAAGTTTTAGCATCAAATTTTTCTCATTATAAAATGAAATACCTTTTTGTGAACGAGCTCGGAATATCTTTTCTGCTATTTCACAGACTCTATTCAAATCAGTCGAAGGATAGATAAGGCCTCCTTTGTCTCTCCTGGCAATGATTCCATGATATTTATCTGTGATCAAAGCCAAAAGACAATCCTCACATTTTATAACTTTTCTCAACTTACTTGCAATAAAACCGGCAATATATGTTATTATTTGTTTAGAATATATAGTAAGCCTATAAGGATCAGTTAAATAATCATGATCTATGCTGATTATAGGATCACAGTCTAAAAATTCATCCGTGTCAGTGATAGATCCAGAAGACAGTTTAGTATACTGATTAATTTTTTTTTCAAAGCGGATTTCACTAAATGTTAAAAATTTTATGTCCTCGAGTGGAATACAATTTCCAGATGTAATATTTTTAATTTCACCGTGGACAACTAGGCGTTTGTAAGCGCTTTCAAATTGAATGGCGGTTGGATTATTATTAAACCCACCTCTGGCGCGAACAGAGCTGAAAAAACATTCTAAATGGTCCTGGCTTAATTTGTATATAGGTAAGAATTTTAATGCTTCAGGAAGTATATACTGATTGCATAATTTTTTTACACTTTTGATGCAAATTAGGAACCCAAAAAAACCGACTTTTCTATTTGACATTAAAATGTTTTGGTTATCTAATTTAAGGCCAGTTAAATAGGTTTCCATCTCGTTAAGAAAAATTTCTACTTCTCTGATGTTATTTTTATAAATTGGTTTTTCTAAACCATATGTGTTAAAATTCCGGCTATTTAAAACATCAAATAAAATGTTCATATTTTTGATGAATTCTACGGTAGCCTCCGATCCAGCAAATTCAGACAAACAAAGGTCTTTATTGCAAAATTCAATGGCTTCAGCCACTGAATTGCTGAAAGTTTGCGCTGCAAGCTTTACTTTCATTATTTGCTTTGAAAAATTGATATGCTGGTTACGCAGCTTATTGGCTAAATGAAGTCCTTCGTTTTGCTGTAATTCGTGAAGTCGGACAAAATAATTCCAAGCAATTCTTTGGCCACTTGAATTTAAGAGTTCCCTTTTTTCTCCGAGTGTGTTTCTTACTAGCTTGAGCATATGAACAGGATCCGGCATAATCATAATTTCTTGATCACCTACATTGAATGATGTTTTAAGGTTGGTGACATTTGAGGGCTCTAAGAGACATCCTAGACTCCTGGCCATAGCAAAATTTGCGGGACACCCATCAAAAGTTAGTGATATAGTCTTGACACCACAAGAGTTTAGCAACTCTAAACACTGTGTTACTAAATTTGCCTTCTGTCCGCCATTACAACTATCTACTAAAAAATAACCCACGGGAATTTTCCAGGAATCATTGATTGCCGTAAGCATAAATACTAGCGCTTCTCTAGCAACAGACACACTGTCACCTTCTAATGATTCCCCGAAATTAACAAACCCTACGCATTTTTTTCCATCCCATTGGACATGCTTACGTATCGCCATCTCGTCTATACTTAGTGCACAAAATAAAGTCTTACTTTGCGCTAGAGCACGATTCACTAAGACCTTAATACATTCCAATGATTCTTTAGTGAATCCAGGACTACCGTCGACACTTTTATACCAAGAACGTAAGGTGGATGGATGTGGCAGACAAGAGTTAAAAGTTTTTCTTACGAAATTGTATGCTCGTGGACTTATAAAATGTAAGCATACTTTCGGAGAGAAGGAGAATATTTTCGGTTAGTAGACGGATGTACAACTTTTTTCAGAAAATCTTTGTTAACATTATCGATCGATGATAATAGCTCACAATCTTCTTCACCAACAAGCAGCTTTGATTTTAATTCTGTTAAAACATGTTCTAAATCTGCTACCTTTTTATTTAATCTCCTAGATTTTTCTCGAAGTGCTTTTAGTTTTTTCAACCGCTGTTCTGATATTTCCTGGCTTTTCAGCCATTTTCTTTTCAATGTTCTGGGCGTAAACTCTGGTGACGAATACTGAAATAAATAACGAAAATGTTATATTACGCAATTATTTTTGAAACAATATTACATGCACATTTCTGCTTGTTACTAAGCTGTTAAAATATGAATCCTTACTTACAGGTAAAACTGTATTTGAGGGCCCCGCTAACGTTTCTGCAGATGTGGCTTCACTGCTTTTCATCATCATAGTGCTAACTCGATTTACTGACTCTGTAATCTAACAAAATCGAATGTTAAAATTTTATAACCATTGTAATAAAATGCAATCTTTGCAATCATGTGATATATCTATTTTTATTACCGTATTTGGAACAGCATCGGGGTACAAGAAAGTTTTTCTTCCTTTCTTTATTATAAGATTACAGTCAAAGTGTTGACTGCAAATCCTGGAACTCGTTTTTGGAGCCCAATTAGGCCTATTGGTAGCAGCTATCCACATGTTTCTTATTTCAGGTTTATTTGGAAATCTGCAAGTATAATAAGATATTTTTAATATCTTACGTTTTTATAGTATAGTTTATGTATACGATATAAGTAAAACACACTAATATTACATAATATACTAGTAGCTATGTAGTAGTAGTGTGTTTTACTAATATCGTATAGAACAGCCTGAATAGTTTTTTTTTGACATTGCATTAAAAAACAGTACTACCCATAAAAAAGGGTAAATTCCCCGCAAAAACGTAGCAATACTGAATTTTTAGTTTAGGAAATAAAAATATTGCCCAAATCACGATTTTAGGACATTTTTTCATTATACAGATTAGTTAGTACATTACTGCAACCATTTGATTAAAAATAGTAGAACAAAAAGTGATCAAATACTTAAAAACATCGAATACTTACGAGTGAAAGGATAATCCGTCAATCTTCATCAAACTATCACTTTTACAGTTTATTACACTGCACCTTACCATTTTGCACTGTTGCACAAATGTAATATATCAAATTGAGCACGAAAAGATCCGTAATTTGTTGTTACCTGGATGTAAATTGTTAAAAATCAATTAGATGTGAATCTACAACAGTCACAAACGTCAAACTTGTTGTGCACAATGATGTGCTCAGCCGGCACGTGATAAAGGACAGAAATATTGTTGCTCCGTCTCTTTTCTTTGCTAGCGACGATAATATGTTTGTCTTTGTCTTGTGCGAATGCAAAGAAAGATATCCAGCAGTCTATAGAAATACTCTGTCTACGGTAGGAATCTACACATACATACATATCCAGCTTCCGTTGCGCTTCTATGAGGTACTGACGTACGCGTCGTCTAAAAGCGCCTATTGTCTTAAGAGCTATTTTACATTTTTGCGCGAATATCTAAGATTTTAGTCGCCTTATTTACCTCTCATCTCATCATTATAAATACTCTGGGATTGACGAACACATGTAAAAAATAGATCAATCTTTTGTTTTGTTACTTTTAGTAGCACATTTACAAAAACTTATTTGTTTACTTCGTAGTAATTAATCTCCCACAACTAGTTTTCTTAAAAATCAGCGCAGGGTCAATTTCAGACTCCTATTTCTATCTATACTATCTATACTAATATTATAAAGCTGAAGTTTGTTTGTTTGATTGAACGCGCTAATCTCAAGAACTACTGGTCCGAATTGAACAATTCTTTTTGTGTTGGGTATCGAGGGAGGCTATAGGCTATGTAACATCACGCTACAACTAAGAGGAGTGGAGCAGTAATGAAAAATGTTGCAAAAACGGGGAAAATTTATTCCTTTTGAGAGTTTCCGTTGCGTGCGCTGCGTAAACGGTTAAAGTAACGCAAAAATCATGTATGACGGAATTGTTCCTTTTAAAAAGATCTAAAAAAAAGTCCGCGAGAGCATATGTCTATCTTTTAAGGTTGACTCACTATAACTCAAAAGGAGCGAGCAGCAACGAAAAATGGACGAAAACTAGCAGGCAAATCGATGCGACGGTCAGGGGAGCAACAATTTGACGCGGACGAAGTCACGGGCAGAAGCTAGTCATTAATATGTAGAAATTTGAGTAAAAAAAAATACACAAAACATCAGACATATAATCTAGTTGTTACATTTAGTACAAGAATATTGATTTTTAGGGTTCCGTTGCCAAATGGCAAAAAACGGAACCCTTATAGATTCGTCATGTCTGTCTGTCTGTCTGTCTGTCTGTCTGTCCGTGTATGTCACAGCCATTTTTTTCCGAAACTATAAGAGCTATGTTGTTGAAACTTGGTAAGTAGATGTATTCTGTAAACCGCATTAAGATTTTCACACAAAAATAGAAAAAAAACAATAAATTTTGGGGTTCCCCATACATAGAACTGAAACTCAAAAAATTTTTTTTCATCGTACCCATACGTGTGGGGTATCTATGGATAGGTCTTTAAAAATGATATTGAGGTTTCTAATATCATTTTTTTTCTAAACTGTATAGTTTGCGCGAGAGACACTCCCAAAGTGGTAAAATGTGTGTCCCCCCCCCTGTAACTTCTAAAATAAGAGAATGATAAAACTAAAAAAAATATATGATGTACATTGCTATATAAACTTCCAACGAAAATTGGTTTGAACAAGATCTAGTAAGTAGTTTTTTTTTTTATACGTCATAAATCGTAAACCGCAATTTACCTTTCATTCAATCAACTCAAATATAAAAATTAAAAAAATAGGATTTAATTTCATAAACACAAGCCTTATGCATAAACCTTGAATACCTACAGGTTTGTACGGAACCCTCGGTGCGCGAGTCCGACTCGCACTTGGCCGGTTTTTAATAAGCTTAATTAGTAAAAAAAATAAGTCTTATGGCAATTTTTACGATTGATTCGCAATTTTATCGCGTTTTTTTGGTTTGAATAAAGCATAATTACATTAAAAAATTCATTTCAATATAAAGTATGCTCTATAACGAATCGAATTCTCAAGTTTTATTTAAATCAGTTTATTTAATTAGACATAATATCGTTTTTGAAATCACTCTAAATTAGAATAAATTACGATGCACAAGCGGGCAGCGTTTAGTACGGCGCAAGCGCCCAACGAGGCAGGACCTGTGCCATTTTTTCCCGCGTCTCAGTTTTCGGGTACTCGTATCGTGAACGCAAAAATATACTACGACTACAACATTTTGCTACTCTTTGCATTTTATTTTTTGTATAAGATAAGAGTTTCGTTTATTATCAATGAAAGCATTATTTTAATAAATTGTAGAAAATTGTTGACTAAAATAATTTATTTTAACTAATTCTGACTATTTTTAATCGCGATTAGAAAGGTGTGGAATACAACTAGTGGTCATGAACAAAAATTCACACCAACGCCTCACCTCACGTCCAAAAACAGTACTGTTTTTTTTTTTCTTTTGCTTATATCTCGAAAATGGCGTGTCCTATCGTAAAAATAATGACATTTTCGACTCCCTTTATAAAACCTCACACATATAAATTTCAACACGTGGGTAATATTTTTTTTTAGAATTCAAACAAAAAATTAAAAATCTAAATATATAAAAGGCAAACCTGACTGACTCATCTATCAACGCACAGCCGAAACTACTGAACGGATTTCGCTGAAATTTGGCATACAGATAGTTGTACTGACGTAAGCATAAAATTTTGTATGGAAGTCCGTCATTTTTAGAGCTACAAGCCTGAAACTTTGTTTTTAGGTTAACAAATAGAAATAAACAATTTTTTGTCCTAGGGTTTTTGAAAACTCAATCCCTAAGGGGGTGAAAAAGGGGTTTGAAAGTTTGTATGGGGAAACAAGATCCGTTAAACTATTTTATTCGAAACTTCCTATCAATAAATGAGTAAACACGTGTGTCAGACTCTTTCAGAATTCAACCCCTAAAAGGTATAAAAGGGGTGACAAATTCTGAAAATCAACATGGGTATCGTTTTTATGATTTATTGGGTCGCTGATTACGAAAACAACAACAATTTCACAAAAATTGCACAAAAAACATAAAACAAAATAGACAAGAAGATTTATACAAAAAATTGCACAAAATTACTCCTGAACAAAAATAATATAATTTAAAAATTAAAAAACAATGAATATAAACAACCAAACCAATTTTTTTTTCAAATGAATTATATGGCAAAACCAAAAGAAATACTAAGGTGAGAAATACTAACCTATTTTGTATTGATCCTGAATGATCTTCTCTTTGAATTCAAACGAATACAGTTTCCCTTCAAAGTGCTTTGCAATGACCAGAATCACAAGGGCAGACATTAAAATTTGTGGGTATAGACTTGAGAGAAAACTGTTTTTCACACGGGCAATTCTATGTGGCTTGCTCTCGCGTAAGCTCGCCCAGTAGTCTGATAATTTTGGCATACAGTAATAGATTAGCAAAAAAATGTGGTTTATAAAGAAGTTTTGTAGTTTACTAGCTTTTGGCCGTGACTTCGTCCGTGCAATTCTACTTCCTTTCTTAGCGCTCGCTTACGCTACGTTACGCTACGAAGTCGCTGGCAAAAGCTAATCTATACTTAATATTATAAAGCTGAAGAGTTTGTTTGTTTGTTTGTTTGATTGAACGCGCTAATCTCTGGAACTACTGGTCCGAATTGAAAAATTCTTTTTGTGTTGGGTAGCCTATTTATCGAGGGAGGCTATAGGCTATATAACATCACGCTACAACTAAGAGGAGCGGAGTAGTAATGAAAAATGTTGCAAAAACGGGGAAAAATTATTCCTTTTGAGAGTTTCCGTTGCGTGCGCTGCGTAAACGGTTAAAGTAACGCAAAAATCATGTATGACGGAATTGTTTCTTTTAAAAAGTTCTAAAAAAAAGTCCGCGAGAGCATATGTCTATCTTTTAAGGTTGACTCACTATAACTCAAAAGTAGCGAGCAGCAACAAAAATGGACGAAAACTAGCAGGCAAATCGATGCGACGGGAAGGGTCAGGGGAGCAAAAATTTGACGCGGACGAAGTCGCGGGCACAAGCTAGTTCCATATAAAACACGTCCAGGCTGCCCCCTTGCGCGCGCTGTCGTCTCTCAACAAGTTCATTGCGTAACGCACACAAGTACCAAGTTGCGAAGCCAAAAGAAAAAAAAATACCACGTTGAGTCGCGATTGTCAAATTTGATTTTAGTCATGTCAAAATATTTTTTACATTTAGACATTATTTCTTGCAGAATAGCGTAACAATTCTCACAGCTAAGGCATTTTAGAGATAGTTTAGTTCGGTGTACAACAGAATCGGCACCAATATGTAATTGTTTGAATTTTTTATTTTCATTGTATACTTTACATAACATATATATTTGTAATTTTTTATTAGTCTAGAAATCTTTATTAGACTGACTAAATAAAAGTAAGTATTTTCATAAATCTCTAAATACCGCATTATAATTCTAACGGCTCAAGATTGTTTAGACCGGCTCGACACTCGCGTTACACTGTTTGTATTGTGCATGTGTGGATACCCAAGTAGCACAAAAGTGCTGTATAACAGCATTTTAACAGTGCACAGTGAATGCATTAGTTGCTGAATAATAGCGTAGACAGCGCATCCTCAGAGGATATAACTCTAATTTGGGCACAAATTATTCAGCACATAGCTGTATAAGAAATCCAATTGACAAATAATTGCATTATAACAACATTATAGTAGCATTTATGTGTGTAACAGTCACGTAAAGAGCTGCATATTGCCTGATTAATGAGGCACGTGTTACTTATTATACAGCAAGGAAGACGAATGTGTACATTGTGTGTACTTTTATACAGTTGAAATTACACACTGAGCGAAATTGTGGAATGCAATAACTTAAATTATTTATTTTTCTTTGATATGAACTGTCAACTTGTAAAACATGAAGTGTATCGTTGTGTGCAAGATCTCAGGTGCCATTTGTGAGAATATACATACAAAAAATTGAAGGTAAGTAAAACATCGATTTCCTCCTATTATATTTGAAATCTTATTGGGAAGGTAACTTTACTGTCAAATACCATACATATTTAGTTCAAAATTTTCACGCGCCCTCGGAATACCACTAAATACTAAAAGAAAAGCAACAAAATTAGAATGAAAATAAAATTAATATGTTCGTTTTTTTACAAAGTAACCAAAAAAAAAACTGTTTTCGTGTAATTATTTTTTAATCCATATTTACAATTGATATCCTCTAAAATAAACAAAAATTAAAAGATAAAATTTTATAATAATACAAAGTAACGCAGTGAATATGGCGGATGGCAAGTGAACAGTTTTAATCTCAATTTAATGCAAAAATACAAAGTAACGCAGTGAATATGGCGGATGGCAAGTGAACAGTTTTAATCTCAATTTAATGCTAAGGTCTGTACGGGTGGCCTGTAATTCAGCCAAGAGTAAAATAGTTTTTTTTGGAGAAACAACTAAGTGAGATTAGAAATGACTTGCAAAACTTAAAGAAAACATCGATCGTTAATAACTTTGATTTGAATGTAACTCGAAAAAGAGGCGGTGGGGGTATCGAGAGTTTTTGTTTTGACAGTGGGCCGATGGGCCTACCCCACATCGAAAAATCTCAAATAAATAATGGTGTTAGTGAGTCACAATACATCAATAATGTGATAACAGCTGATGAGGGCGGCAAGTCCAGTTCCTCGACTTGTAAGATACAAGAATCGCACTCGCCCGTATGTGTTCCTAAAATGCCTGTCTCGTTCGCACCTATTAGTAAAACGAGCGAACCTCGGCATTATGATTCATCGACGGCGGCCGAGCCCAAACGTAACCGAGACGCAAGCGCATCAAGCGCGAGTGAGACGCAACGACTAACAAGTCCAGCGAATGGCGGGTGGTCCAAGCAAAAAACGCTCGCGGAAATTGTCGTTACTGACGGTGAATGGAAGAAAGAGAAATTTTCTGAAGAATGGCAAACTGCTCAACGAAAAAGATCGAGAAATCGCCTGCAGGGACACACGGGCAAGGCTATAACACAGCCCGATGTCAAGTTCAGAGCAGCCGAAATTAAAGTTCCGCTTTTCATAAATAATGTAAACACAGCGACCAGACCAACCGATATTATTGAGTACATACAACAGAAGACAAATGTAACTGTGACTTTAAAGAAAATTAATATGGTTAAACAAAAACCGGCCAAGTGCGAGTCGGACTCGCGCACCGAGGGTTCCGTACAAACCTGTAGGTATTTTCGGTTTAAAAATATATATATTTTTTAATTTTTATATTTCAGTTGATTGAATGTAAGGTAAATTGCGGTTTACGATTTATGACGTTTTAAAAAAAAACTACTCACTCGATCTCGTTCAAACCAATTTTCGTTGGTAGTTTACATGGTAATGTACATCATATATTTTTTTTAGTTTTGTTATTCTCTTATTTTAGAAGTTACGGGGGGGGGGACACATTTTACCACTTTGGAAGTGTCTCTCGCGCAAACTATTCAGTTTAGAAAAAAATGATAGTAGAAACCTCATTACCATTTTTGAAGACCTATTCATAGATACCCCACACGTATGGGTTTGATGAAAAAAAACATTTTTGAGTTTCAGTTCTATGTATGGGGAACCCCAAAATTTATTGTTTTTTTTCTATTTTAGTGTGAAAATCTTAATGCGGTTCACAGAATACACCTACTTACCAAGTTTCAACAGCATAGCTCTTATAGTTTCGGACTAAAATGGCTGTGACATACGGACGGACAGACAGACAGACAGACAGACATGACGAATCTATAAGGGTTCCGTTTTTTGCCATTTGGCAACGGAACCCTAAAAACGCTATGATGCGTACAAGATCTTTGTACCACAGTCGAAACTGACATTGTTTATTGATGATGGTTTATGGCCGGAAGATATTCAATTTCGGAAGTTTATCTATTATAATAGAAGCACTTATGACAAGAATAAAGAAAATAGGGTAATACGCAATGACGAGAAACGAAATGACGATGGATAGAAATACCAATAACAACAATAACAAACTTGTCACTTTCAACTGTAGGTCGATCACTCGTTCAATCGAATGTGTGAGAGGTATATGCAGATCAGCTGACATTGTAGCTTTACAAGAGACTTGGTTGCAACCGCAAGATATCCCTTTCTTGGGCACTATTGACGCAGATTTCGAGTTTACGGGGAAATCAGCGATAGATACCGGCGTTGGCGTGTTGCGTGGAAGGCCATACGGGGGTGTAGCTTTACTTTGGCGGAAAAATACGTTCCAAGCAGTATCAGTCATACAGTGTGCAAGTGCGCGAATATCAGCGATAAAGGTGACGTTAAGTGACAGCTCGGTATTAGTGTTCTCAGTGTACATGCCGACGGACTCGGTCGAAAATCTTACCGAGTTCACGGATTGTTTTAGCGAGATTGCGGCGATTGTGGAGGAATATAGTGTAGACTCTGTATTTATATTGGGTGACTATAATGCGCAGCCTAGCGGACGGTTTGGAGTTGAACTTCTGGACTTTTGTGCTGAGCAGCAGTGGCGTTGTGCCGATGTTGAATTATTATCTTCGGACTCATACACGTACGTAAGTGACATTTATGGTTCTCAGAGTTGGTTAGATCACTGTGTAGTATCTGAAGCTGCGTGGACGTCTGTGGTCGATGCGAAGATATTACACAACGTTTATTGGTCTGACCATATACCATTAGAAATAACATGTAACTTTAATGTACTTAGGATTAAGTCCAAAAGGTTTATTAGTGAACGCAATAAAGTCATGTGGGGTGAAAGAGAAATGCAACAAACTGACTTATATAAGAACTAGCTTCTGCCCGCGGCTTCGCCCGCGTGGATGTCGAAATATCCCACAGGAACGTACTACCGGGATTGAAAGTATCCTATGTGTTAATCCCGGTAAACAATGTTTTATTCCATTACTTGCTTTGTGTTATCCACGGAGCAGCGCTCGGATTGATAAATGATTGATGTAGGATAATTAATCCTAAAACCTAACAATAGTGACGGAAATATATAACGGAACGGCAAATTATTTACTTAATTCTCTTTATTCCCTGGGAATTTCGAAAAAAAAATTGTTACCTAAATTATTCAAATGAAGATTTTACTTAACTTGCTGTTCACAGGGGTTTAAGACTATTTATGTTTTAGTCTATACTCAAAGTATCTCTTTAAATACTACTTTAGAGGTTCTGCCCTTTTTTTTTCTGGATGGAAAATCATCAAATGACTTCTCCCGCTCTGGGCGGAGCGGAAGGGCGTGTCAGACTTTTACTGACTAAAACCTGTGTTCCATCAGTTGCCCATGTGCCAGGGTCACGGTATCTCTTTCGAACAATCACGCGACCCCGGCAGGCATCGGTCCTAGTAGACCCCTACACTGCTGCTGACATCTCTTTGAGGCGCGAGTGGAACACTACGCGTCATCGACCCGAGCTTGGTCCTTACCGGGCGGCGAGCTACCCATTGCTCGCCGCCCGCAAGCTCGCGCCTACGGTGGCCGGGAATCCGCAATCGACTCCCGACGCCCGGGGGGAGTCGATTGCCCTAGCCCTGTGGCGGCTAGGGACGTGAGGGACTCTGCCACTCCCTCACGCGCTCCACCTCCTCCTTCGCGAGCATTACTGCTTCGCAGAAGGAGGTGACGGCTTCCCATGCCCTCTCGCTCCGTACCATGGCTCGCACCAGGGCCGGACGCGAGAGGTCGCCGCCGCCGATCGCCTCCACGAGGACACTGTGGTGCTCCGCCCAGGCAGAGCACACCTCCACCGTATGCTCCACCGTGTCCTCCAGACGATCCTCACAATGGAAACACCTGGGCGTTTCCTCCCGCTTTATCCTGAACAGGAACCCACCGAAGCACCCATGCCCGGTGAGAACCTGCGTCAGGCGGGAGGTTCTGCCCTCAGGTGTTAATACAACCAGGCTGCTAGAAGAGCTCACTTTCGAGCAGGCCACGTAAAACTGGCCGTGCGAGAAGCAGTCCCATCTAAAATCATATCCCGCTGTTTATAGTGACTGTCCCCGAGACTTATTAATCGTCATTGCTAAACATACCATAAGGAGACTGTGGCCTTTTAAACTCGAATGGGTACTCTGACGGTATTAGTGGTATCTGCGGTATATACAATAGTACACCGATTCACCTTGAGCACAGTCAGTAAATACAAGAGCCATATTATATAAATATATAAATATAAGAGCTCCTTAGGATATATATATTATACCTAGTATTATCCTTATGAATTCGACACGTATGCATGTAATATAATTAGGACAGCTGTTTTTTTGCCTGTGTTTATTTCATTGGTTTATTTTGAATAGCTTCTGCCTGCGGCTTTACTCGCCTGGCCTACAAGAAACAAATGACCCTTTTTTTAGAAACAAACATACACGCTCTCACTACCTCTCAATTTAATATACGAACTGACAATATCCCAAACAAAGCAAATAGGACGAAGTTCTCCGTAAAACTAAACTAATCTCTGGGATGAGAGTAGTATAGTTTTAATAAAACTCAAAGCGTATGTGAAAAGATTTATTTAAGAGACAATCAGAAGTGGATAATTAACAATTAATATCGTTTACTACGAAATACTGTGCCTACCGCAGAATTTCTTTGTAAACAATATTTTTTGTTTTTACTTCAGATTCTAGAATCGCCAAGCTATCCCGTGAGCTTACTCTTGAGCAGGCCACGTATAACTGACCGTGTGAAAAGCAGTTCTCCCTTAAGTCTACCCTAGTTAAATTAAGTGTTTTGACTTGAGATTTATTTATGGTCTTGTCAAAGCAGACTTTCAGGGGAAACTGCACTCTTTTGAACTCAAAGTGGTAGTTCGATGGCGTTAGAGGAATCCTACACAGACTCCTCTCAGAAACAACGTGTCAGTGTAGTTGCTTCGATAACATTTCCTTGCAATATTTTCGCTCACAACCTGGTGTCATTGCATAATTTTGGCGGGTTTAAATTACGCAGCAACATAACTGGGACACCAACTCTAAATTTTAATACCTACATTTGTGAGTTGAGACACCGAGAGGCTTTGAACTAAACCGGGTAATGTATGGCGTCATCATTGTTTATCACTCGAGTTCACTGATTTATAATTATCTTCAGCTCCTTTGAACGATCTCAAAATAATTTAATTGATGATTGTGGCTTGGTCGTTATGTTTTACTTTAATGAATAAACCAACTCGCACTATTGCTCACTGAACGTACAGATTTATATGTTAGTGCGTAAAATATTATTGTAAATATGTGCCCTATCCGTTTAAGTTGCATAGATCAAAGTCAAAGCATTTATTTCAAATAGCCCCAAAAAGGCACTTTTGAACGTCTAGGTACCTATCTATTAAAGAATAGTTAGTGTAGTTATTCAATTTTATCTAATACAGAAACAAACGCGTTTTTTTACATAAATTACTTACTTCATCATCATCTGCCTGGCCTTTTCCCAACTACGTTGGGGTTCGGTTTCCAGTCTTACCGGATGCAGCTGAGTACCAGTATTTTACATGGAGCGACTACCTACCTGACCTCCACAACCCAGTAACTGGGTTATACGATACCCCTTGGTAAGACTGGTTGTGAGAATTTCGGGCTTCCGGCGACACGTAACGACGGTCTAAGATCTACGAAAGACAGCCGGAATCAATGGCTTTACATGCTTTCTGAGGGACAGAAGGATCTTATTATGTAAAGATGGTCACCCATCCACGGACTAACCGCGGCAAGCGTAGCTTAACCTGAACGATCGACCCGTGCGGCTGTTATAATTTGAAAATATCCCTACTAATACATATTAAGTTTGTTTGTTACGCTTTCACGCAAAAACTACTTAACCGATCATCATGAAACTTTGTACACACATTCTTAGAAGTATTAGAAGTAACATAAGATATTTTTATTAAAAAAAAATTGCGAAAGATAAAATTCGGTACGGAGTAAGTTTGAACCCCAAGAAAGGACATAGGCCTATTTTTATTCCGAGATATCGTCTCCGTCCACGATAACCGACATTTACGCGGACGAAGTCGCGGACAAAAGTTAGTTAGTTCATATTAATATCAGTTACATATTTGATACTTCTTGATACCTTGTTTTGAGATTGGATACCGATACGGATACCGCTGATGACAATGCGCTTCCCGGGTTGCCCCGCACGCCATGCGCACGTCTACCATTCCACGTAAGATTTTCGAAACCGTACCTATTTGATGCAGTAAAGGGATGATTATGGAAAAATTGTGATACACGTATCTCATAATTATACTTGAAGAGTATGTATACCAATTTTTGTGTCAATCGACCCAGAGAATAAAAAGTTTCATAGAAACTTCAACCCCCCATTTCACCCTCTTAGGGGTGGAATTTCGAAAAATCCTTTCTTAGTGGATACCTAGTCTTTACAAAGAACACACCCTCCAAATTTCATGCCTCTAGGTCCAGCGGTTTAGGCTGTGCGTTGATATATCAGTCAGTCAGTCAGTCAGTCAGTCACTCAGGACTTTGAATTTTATATATATAGATTTATGTACGACGAGACTAAGACAGGTTGATTTTCCTTCAGAATTTAGAAAATGTAGTGATAAATTGTGTTCTAATGTAGAACATAGATCCATTATCGATAGAATGTACTTTGAAATTGTTGACATATTAAGTGAAACGGCATGTGTTTGTTACTGTGGGCCGGATAAAAACAAAAGAAAACCAGTGATAGGGTGGAATAAACATGTTCGACAGGCGCACTCGCAGGCGCGGCTTGCTTTTCAGAATTGGGTATTATGTGGAGAACCGAAAGTGGGTGCTGTGTTCGCTACCATGAAAGAAACAAAACGTGTTTTTAAAAGTAAACTAAAGTGGTGCCAGACAAACAGAGAACAAATAAAAATGAATATCCTAGCATCTTGTCACAGAGACAAGGATTTTAGTAAGTTTTGGAAGCACACTAACAAACTGAGCAGCAAGTCGAGCCTTCCTGCGACCGTGGAGGGTGTTAGTGAGTCTGCCTCCATAGCCAATCTCTTTAAAAATCATTTTGCAATGAAGTCCCCTTTAGGGTTAATGGGAGAGTCATTGACGGTAAAGGAACCAACAACGGAAACACTGGAGTCGGTTACAGCTAAAGAAATAGCTGCAGTGTTGAAAAACATGAAGCGCGGTAAATCACCTGGGCAAGATTCTCTCAGCATAGAGCATTTACAAAATGCAGGGGTTCACATGCCCAGAGTGCTGGCAATGTTTTTCAACTTCTGCTTCTCACATACGTATCTGCCTGATGACCTAATGAAAACCTTAGTTGTGCCGATTATAAAAAATCGAACTGGAGACGCGTCTGACATAAATAACTATAGGCCCATATCGTTGGCTACGATTATTGCCAAAGTTTTGGACAGTGTGCTTGACAAGCAGTTAAATAAACATCTGTCGCTTCACGACGCACAATTTGGCTTCAGAGCTGGTCTTTCAACAGAACACGCTGTTCTTTGTCTCAAGCACACTGTCAGATACTACACGGACAGGAAAACTCCCGTGTACGCGTGTTTTATGGATTTGTCAAAAGCTTTCGATGTGGTGTCCTATGGTGTTTTGTGGAAGAAGCTGTACGAAGAGACAACACTTCCGAGTGAGATGATTGAGTTGTTTAGGTTTTGGTACGCCCATCAGTCTAATATGGTGAGGTGGGCAGGCTCGCTATCCGATCCGTACGGGCTGGAGTGCGGGGTCAGACAGGGGGGTCTGACTTTACCGAAACTCTTCTGTTTGTACGTAGATCGGCTGATTCGTGAGCTCAGCAGCACTATGGTAGGCTGTTCCATTGACGGAACATTCGTCAATAACATAAGTTACGCCGATGACATGGTGCTGCTGGCCCCATCGATCAGCGCCCTCAGGAAACTCATTTCTGTTTGTGAGCGATATGCGGAAGCCCAGGGCCTTAGATATAATTCGAAAAAGAGCGAGTGTCTATTGTTTCAGGCAGGTACTAAATACTACCGTGAAGTTCCGCCAGTCACACTCGCTGGGACTGCGTTGGAGTGGGTAACATCTTTTAAATATCTAGGGCACTGGGTGACGGCAACGCAGACGGATAGTGTTGACATGGAGAGGGAGCGTAGGGCGCTGTCAGTCAGGAGCAATATGTTGATCCGTAGGTTTGCAAAGTGCTCGAGGGGTGTAAAAACTACATTGTTTAGGGCATACTGCCAATCTTTTTACACCTGCAGTCTATGGGTCGACTATACGCAGAGGGCTTACAGCACCCTGCGTGTCCAGTACAATAACGCATACAGGGCGCTGCTGGGGTTGCCTCGACACTGCAGCGCATCAGGGATGTTTGCAGAGGCGCGAATAGACGACTTTTACGCAATCATGCGAAAGCGTGTCGCCTCTCTGATGCGGCGGGTGCGGGGCAGCCCCAACAGCCTCTTGGTCACAGTGGCCGATAGGGCGGAAGGTCGAATACTCGAACACTGGACCAGAACACAAGTATTTCCATCAAACCGTGCCTTGAAATAATGTTGTTGTTTGTACTGTTTGCATTTTTGTCTCGTCTACATTTGATTATTAATGATTTTGACATAGTTAATGGTGGTTTTTAATGGTAATTTTGACATGATTATGAATAATTTGACATTGCTATTAATGATTTTGACATCACTATTAATTGTTTTGACATTATTAATAATAATTATGTATAATTTGCAAAATGTTAAAATGTGTATACTAACACTAGGTTTAAGATGTGTAAGTTTGTAAGTACTAACAAAACTGGATTTTATGATCTGCTGAATAAATTATTTGATTTGATTGATTAGCACTTGTGAAATACAAATCAGACATGGATCGATTAGGAGAGTAGTATTGGTTCTGGAGGGGCTCCGACGGAAGGCGAAATTAGATACCTTCGACGCGGACAGAAAAAAAACCTGATAAACGCAAGTGTCTCGCCTAGGGGTTAAGGGATGAGGGAAACCGTGCACCTTACCTCCTCGTGAAGCCGCTCGATCTACCAGCAGCTCTGGTCCGGAGTCTTCGCAGAGTTCGGCTCACCACGTGTCGACAAAGTTCAGAGGCACAAACACAGCACTTCAGGTTCAACCGTCGAAGCCACAAATATCACCACTAAAGAAACAGCGGGACTGCTATGAACTTATAACATTCAATTATATCGTTCTGCGATAAAATAGTACAGCGGGTAAAAAAAACACAGCGGGAATGCGATCACAACGGAATCCAAATTTGAACTGTTATAATGTCTTTCTCGAGCGAGCGGGCGACACTCTTCAAGGAGTAGTTTGCGAAGTGCACGATATAGGTGGCAGGAAAAGGAACTAGCTTGACATCTTGCGTAACAGTTTAACAAAATAAAATAGATGGCGCCAACATTTCCTCCCCCTTTTAAAGGGTCACCTTTAAACCCAATCATAAAGTGTAATAAAGAACTGCGGAAATATAATATTGAAACTGCGATTTATATAAGATAAACTGCGACAATCTTAAACTAACTAACTGCTAGCACTTAAACTACTGTGGTTACAAAAAAAAATAAAATAAAAGAAATAACAACCTTATTGCGTAGGTAATGGGCACAAACGTACGACCGGACGCACGTATGTACCTTTAGCTGTTCTTGCAGAAACTACACGCGTTATACCATCGTTAGAAGGAAGAATCTTCTCTACTATCGCTAATGGCCACGATAAAGGAGGTGAATTGTAAATTATAATAACAACAACCGTGCCAGGCTTGATTGGCACAGACGGAGTATTCCATTTCTCTCGGGTTTGTAAACTATGTAAATATTCCATTCTCCATCTTTTCCAAAAAGATTGCACTAATTTATCAAGCAGAGAATGTCTTTGAAGCAAGTTGAGATTATCTGATTCTACTTCAGGCGCGGGCAATGAGAGTAAAGGAGCGGTATGCAAAAAATGACCTGGCGTTAACGCGTTAGGTTCTGCGGGATCGGCACTCAGAACCGTAAGAGGCCGAGAATTTAACAAACACTCGATCTGAACGAGCACTGTAACTAGCTCTTCGTAAGAGAGAAGCTGTTGACCGATGACCTTGAAAAGGTGCGTCTTGACGACCTTCACCATACTCTCCCAACATCCGCCAAAATGTGGGGCGGCCGGACAGTTAGACTTCCATGTGATACGGTTTTCAGCAAGCTCTTCTTCGAAGCGAGAGCGGAACTCGACATTGTTAAGAAATTTATATAAGTCGCGTAAATAAGAATTAGCGCCTACAAAATTAGTGCCTCTGTCCGAGTGCATTACTTGGACAGGGCCCCTGCGAGACAAGAACCGTTTAAGTGCAGCTAAAAAACTGGCGGTGCTAAGATCAGTGGCTACTTCAATATGTAGCGCGCGAGTTGTGAGACAAGTGAACACGCAAATATATGCTTTCAAAGCCTTTGCACCCCGACGGCGAATGGGAGTGTAAGATATAGGTCCTGCGTAATCACAGCCCGTGTGAGTAAACGGCTTAATAACCTGACGCGTCCGACAGTCCGGCAAGTCAGCCATGAGCGGGAAGACGGGACGCGGTCGAGCGCGGAAACAAATATTACAATCGTGAACTACCTTACGAATAGCACGACGAGCAGACAGTATCCAGTATTTCTGCCGTAATAGTGACATGAGCTGTTCAGGCCCAGCGTGTAAATATTTCTTATGATAATATTCAATTAATAGGTTAACAAAAAAATCATGGCTTGGCAGAAGTACCGGGTGCTGCTGTGAGTAACTTAGATCAGAATGGGTGAGACGTCCACCAACTCTGATTAAATCGTTATGTAAAAACGGTCTTAATTTATTAAGAGACGATGAAACCTGCGTGTTCATTTTTAAATTTAAAATTTCTTTATTGAAACGTTTATTTTGGATAAGTTTCAGCAATTTGTTTTCTGCAAAACTCAAATCAGCTGCGGTTATATGTACGGAATCGCGACGTGGTAACAAATTAGCGAATCTATAAATGTAAACAATCGTACGGAGTATTTTACTCCATGACGAAAGGCGGCAATGAGCATCATAAACATAAGAATCGTAAGCGGGAATTAAAACAGCGTGAACGAGTTTCGTTTGTTCAGGTATCTCGTCCAACGTGAGCGGTTCCGTACCTTCAGTAATAGGCCACTGCGATGGATGTAACGTTAGCCAGGGGGGCCCTTGGGACCACGGAGGGTGGTCTTTAGGATTAAAACGATACAGAATTCTCTGATAACGTCGATCAGATTCGCGAATCATAATTTGTAAAAACATTTGTTTACAGTCAGCGGTCATCGCTACAGAGTGTAGACGAAAATTTGAAATAATTTTGAATAAATTACCCTGTAGGTTGGGCCCACTGTGCAGCAAATCATTTAACGAAACACCGGACGATGTTTTGCAGCTGCCATCCAGCACGGGACGCAACCTAGACGAAGACTTGTCAGGGCGGGGAACCCCATGATGTGGGATTATATAAGTAGGGTACACATCTGCAGTTTCATGCGAAAGAACTGAGACGGGTGAGATATAACCTTTAGAAAGGTAATCATTTAAAACTTCGTCATAAGCGGCGCGTAGCTCAGGTGAAGCTTCAAGCTTCCTCTCTAAAAAACGTCTACGAGCGATATTGAATGAGTCACCCAGTGTGAACACATCCTTATCAAACGGTAGACCCACGGTATAGCGACCAGTAACTGGGTCCCGTTGCGTAGTTGAATGAAAAAAATATTCACATTCAGCATCAGCAGGATGCGGAACGGGCGGGCCAGGAACTTCTTCAAGTTCCCAGAAGCGGGAAATCAAATTGTTATCCATAGGCGAAGGGACTATGGCGCAGCACGATGTGACACATGCTGGGCGGTTACTGAGTGTAGGTACGACCCCCATGAGTACGTAGCCTAACACCGTATTGACAGCGGCGGGCACTGACGGGCCACCAGGAACCACGTCAGGCAAAAGTAAATGCGGGAACAGCTATGCTCCAATCAAAATATCAATTTTACTTGGAATAGCGAAACTATCATCAGCGAACTGAAGTTTATTCGAGTAAGGTAGGGCCTTAATATCAACAAAAGTGGAAGGTAAGTTGTCCGTAATTTGATCAACTACTAACGAGTCAATATCAAATCGGATATTTTTGTTAAAGCGTGAAAATATACGTAAATTTACTGTCCCGAACGACGTCCTCTCTGTGCCTCCAAAACCTCTTACGGTCGTAGACCGTGTATTGTTTTGACGTAAACGTAAAAGTTCACAACATTCCCTAGTAATGAAGTGACTTTGCGAGGCGGAATCGAGTAAAATTCTTATTAAATGCTCACGCCCGCCACTATCGTACGCGACGACTTGAGCAGTCGCGAGCAAAACGGTAGTATGCGAATCACATTGCGGCGTCTCGCTGCAAGCGGCATTAGAGGAAACAGAACGCGGAGCGTCAACGGACATCGAACACAAAGCTACATCAGGCTGCGTGGCGGAGCGCACCGGCTCGGACGCGGGCACGGGTGCGAAATGGACGACAGCAGCGTTCGCTTGCGTTGACGTCACCGTATCGGGCTGTGGCGCAGGCATAGTGGAACTCGCCGCTTCCGCGGTCCGTGGGTTCGAATCCCGAGTAAAATGTAATAGTGAATGGTGACGTTGTTTACACGTTCTACAGCTAGATGCGGATTGACAACTCGATAATTTATGTTTAATACTTAAACAATTAACGCAACCGTTAATTTTCCTAACAACCTGTAAGCGTTCATACGGAGTTGATTTATGAAAATCAGGACATTTAAATAAGTGTTGATGTGTGACATTAGTACGACCGTGCTTATATACGCGTTATAACACGGGGAAGACTGCGGTTTTTTACTATAGTTAGAACTGCGGGAGCGATCAGCTGATTTTGCGGAATTATGCAATTGCGTGCCGGCTGCTAAAGCGTGTGTGCGATACAATATTTTACTCTGTTTATTAACGAAATCGACTAAATCATTAAATAAAGGAATGTCAGACTGATCCTGACTGTTTTCAAAGTTACGAACAGTTTCACTGTCTAACTTGGTAATAGCTATTTGTACGAAAATTAAATTCAATAAATCTGGAAGTTTTAAATGTTGTAAGGCGCGGACGGCGTTAACAAACTTATCATTAAAAATGTCTAAATTATCGGAAGTAACGGAAGTTAACGGTTTAAAATCTATGATCTGTTTTAAATAAGTGGCCGCTAGTGTGCGTTTGTCTTCATACCGATTCACTAGCGTATTGAAAATGAGTTCGTAATTCTCAGCGGTAGGTACAATGCCGGCGCATGCGGCTAGCGCTTTACCGGTCAATTTGCCCTGTAAATAATGTAATTTTTGATGATCCGAGAGAGATGGATTATCATGAACAGCGGATTTATAATTTGAGTAAAACAATGGCCATGAACGAATGTCACCGTTAAAACTCATTAATTCAATCGGCGGTAACTTAATAAAAGAAGATTTTTTCTCTAAGATGGACGGAACGACGTCTGCATTGGTAGCAACCAAACGTTTTAAGCGACTATATAACTGTTCAAACGAAACCAGCGCCTTGTAATCAGCGCGCGCGGTGGGATCGGCTGTCAGTAGACAGTTATTATACTGATCCATAACTTCATGAAATTCGGAACGAATAGCGTCAATGTTTGAGCTAGCGTCCAGAAAAGCCTCTTTCGCTTCATCTCCCGTGCCTATGTCTTTAGATAAATCGTAGGCAGACTGTAAACACTCGAATAAAGCATTCCGTTTGGCTTCCAACGCCAACAATGATAACTCCGTACTATTAGACTTAATAGCTTTCTTCATTATGAAATGAGAATTTTAAATTGAAGGTATACAAAAATAATTTATTTGTGAGTCTGCGAATAATATAAAGTACAAGTGGGTACTTCTAAAAAAGGTAAATCTCAGCGATAATTATCGAAGTAGAACCTTATTTCGCGAATACCACTGAGAATATGATCATTACAGCGAATAATAAGATTAAATATTAGTATGACAGCGAGAAAATAAGTATTTAGTGTTAAGCGGTAACAAAATGAAATAATTACCTTCGCGGTACGGAGCGAACGTAATGGCGTCGGTACATTTTCTCGGCTGACGAAAACCTAAAAACGGCGGGTTTTAACACTAAATCTCCTATTAGGTGACCTAAAAGGGGCGGAAACTGTATCAGTCCGGCTCGAAGGACCACAATAATGGAGGGGCTCCGACGGAAGGCGAAATTAGATACCTTCGACGCGGACAGAAAAAAACCTGATAAACGCAAGTGTCTCGCCTAGGGGTTAAGGGATGAGGGAAACCGTGCACCTTACCTCCTCGTGAAGCCGCTCGATCTACCAGCAGCTCTGGTGCGGAGTCTTCGCAGAGTTCGGCTCACCACGTGTCGACAAAGTTCAGAGGCACAAACACAGCACTTCAGGTTCAACCGTCGAAGCCACAAATATCACCACTAAAGAAACAGCGGGACTGCTATGAACTTATAACATTCAATTATATCGTTCTGCGATAAAATAGTACAGCGGGTAAAAAAAAACACAGCGGGAATGCGATCACAACGGAATCCAAATTTGAACTGTTATAATGTCTTTCTCGAGCGAGCGGGCGACACTCTTCAAGGAGTAGTTTGCGAAGTGCACGATATAGGTGGCAGGAAAAGGAACTAGCTTGACATCTTGCGTAACAGTTTCAAAATAAAATAGATGGCGCCAACAGGTTCACATTTGCGTCAGTTACCTAGATAAGTACCTTTATGGATCCAAGCTTTTAGGGTTCCGCCGTGTTCTTTTAAAGCCATTTTGTTCCCTTTTTTAGTTGTTATTCGACGATAAGTACTTAATTAAAATTGTAATTTAAGTAGCTGAGATTATAATTTAATTATATGTATAATACATAAGTTATTGATTTATTCAATATGCGACAAAATACCTATAAATTAGTCGGTACCTATCTAAAGATAATGTATTTTTCTGGCCTAATAATTTAATTACTTCCACATGAAATAGCATTATGTTACGTTAAGTTTAGGTATTTAATATGTTATTGTATCTTTTGTTTTTTTTTCCTCAAAAACTGTATAGATAATGTTGTCATTAAGAAACTGATACTTCTATTATAATAAGTATATTTTTCATATTTTTACAGAACGAGACTTTCAAAATAGTTCAGACTATAGAGAGAGGTGTTGTCGATCTAACAGTCGTTCCTGCATAGTGGAAAACTAAGGAAATTCTATGGTGGCCACCGAGATGTACTTTTGTACTCCTTGAAATTATAAAAAGATGAAAATTCAAGGCCTGGACCAGGGTGGTACACCCTAAATTGTACTTTAAAAAGGGAAAATTAAATAAACATAAAGAAAATTACATTGTTTTTTTTAGATGCTAGCTGTACCGCTATTTCCTAACTGACTACCTCTGAGAAAAATTGTCGAAATCTGGAATCTTAAAAAGTCTCGAAAGGTATTAATTTATTACTTTAAAAAAATCTTGGATTTCTCTTAATAAATTTTCTTCATTTTTAGGTAAGTACCAGAAACATATAAAACAAGCAATATTAATTTTGTCGCAACCATATTAGTCCCGAAAATGGGTAGGTTATAAGAAGATTTTTGTAGCAGGGCATTTTTGTACCTACTCAGCCTAATGTTATCAAACACACTGACCTCTATTTATAAAGGCTTTTTTGTATTGTTTTGTTCATATGTGCAATTATTATTTATTGTTACTTTAATTTAAATCCGACGTAAATTTGAAATTTTATTTTATTTCAACTATGTGACGTATATTTTTATTTTGTTAATGACATTTTATTCTTTTCTGCTGCAGCATTGTTACTTTTATCTTAATTTTTGTAATATGGGTTATGTCTGAAATAAATTAATTTCATTTTATTTATTTATTTATTAATTAATATAACATACGGAACCCATCGCGTCCAATATTCCATTCGCGCATTGGATACATGCTGTTATTCGAGTGTATGGTAAACACCTGACTAATAGGGGAAAAGTGAATCTGTATGCAGCATAAAGCATTAAATTTTTGTTAAATAACTTCACAAAGTAACTGATGATGTTATAGTGGGTGATATGTTCTCTCTTAAAATGCAACGGTTGTATAGTACACGTGTGGGCTATTATTCAGAAAACTTACAGCTAATAGGGTACTGCACTACTAAGCGCTCAATAACAGTGACTTTGTGGCGTGTTTGTGGTGCTTAATAGAATTACTGTACAGAAAAAAGCATTATAGTTGGCCACGTTTTTTTCGAAACAGCTGTTGCAGCAAAGGTGAATACTAATAAGTCTTTATAAATGCTTAGATTACCGCTGTGGGCCTTAAGTGACCATTTATAATGCAGTTCTGTGCTACTTGGGTAGCTACGCACACATACATAAGATTGCCGTCTTTTACCTAAACTCGAGCATTCTAATTTTGTGAGAGGCCTCTTAAGGACTCTAATCGGTGGTGGTAAGTTATTCCATACTTTAGAAGCTGCGTAACCAAAGCTGCCTCTAAATGCGGCTGTTCCCTGAGACTGAGTCGAGAGTTGTTGTGAGCATTGCCTTCTCCCGCATTCCCGTCTACTCGCAACCCAACTTAACTTGTTGTATAGGTAGTCCGGTTTCTGATATTTTACCACACCAAACAGAAGGCAAGCCAAGTGTAGTTTGCGTCTGGGCTTCATCTTCAGTGAAAAGTGCTTGTCTCCGAGGAATATTGTAACAAAACCGAGCACAAGCGTTTTGTACCCTTTGTATGAGGCGTACTGTACGAGCTAATAGACGCGGACCAAAAACCGTATCAGCGTTGTTCAGCCTGGACAAAACCAGGGTCTCCACTAGCTGTTCCCGTAGTTTTTCGGATAAATAAGGCCGCACATTGTACAGAACCTTTAGACGATAAAAACAGTTTTTAACCGAGTCCGCTACGTGTTTCTCAAATCGAAGGTCCTTGTCCATTACGATGCCTAAGTTCCATGCTTCGATAATTACCCAGCCACAAAAAAAAAATCTGTTGCGTTATCAATTAGAGTGTCTATGTTTATATCTATCGCCCGTTGGTATAATGTTCTGAGTTGTTATTTTACTTAGGACTTGCTCGAGTGAGTCCAGAAATACTCATCTGTTTCTAAAACATGGCGTTGTTTTAGAAATACTTCGTTATTTCTAAAAAAATGTTTTAGAAATACTTTTGTTTGCTGTTACAGACCGCCGACTGTAACAGCAAAGCTACCCATTGCTCGCCACCTGCAAGCTCGCGCCTACGGTGGCCGGGAGTCCGCAATCGACTCCCGACGCCCGGGGCGTCTCCTCCTGCGGCGGCTAGGGACGTGAGGGCGCAGAGACTGCCACTCCCTCACGCGCCCCGCCTCCTCCTTCGCGAGCATTACTGCTTCGCAGAAGGAGGTGACGGCTTCCCATTCCCTCTCGCTCCGTACCATGGCTCGCACCAGGGCCGGGCGCGAGAGGTCGCCGCCGCCGATCGCCTCCACGAGGACACGGCGGTGCTCCGCCCAGGCTGGGCACACCTCCACCGTATGCTCCACCGTGTCCTCCAGACGATCCTCGCAATGGAAACACCCGGACGTATCCTCCCGCTTTATCCTGAACAGGAACCCACCGAAGCACCCATGCCCGGTGAGAACCTGCGTCAGGCGGAAGGTGAGGACGCCGTGGCGCCTCTCTATCCACTCCTCAAAGAGGGGACTTACCGCCGCAATTGTGGCGTGCCCAGAAATAAGGTTTTAGATTTGTTAATTACACAGGTCAACATTTGATATAAGAAAAAACACGAAAAACGCTATAGTGCTCTGGGGGTTTTTCAGGTCGCTGATTACGGTGAGTGGGTTGTTTAACCTTCATCACATCAGGTTCAAGGTCATTTGAAGGTCAAAGTGACTTAATGCGACCGAAAAAATCTGAAAAAAATCATGCGTATGTTTTTAAGGTCTCTGAATACGATTCCGTAGTTTGTTTGGCCTTTCGCCTTTGTTTAAGGTCATTTTAAGGTCAAATCAACACATTTCCACGAACATATCTGCAAAAAATTTTTGCGCGTGTTTTTAAGGCCTCTGAATTCTATTTTGTAGTTTGTCTGGCCAGAAGATTTTGATAAAGATCATATGAAGGTCTTTTTAAGGTCATTTGAAGGTCAAAGTGACTTGATGCAACCGAAAAAATCTGAAAAAAATCATGCGTATGTTTTTGAGGTCCCTGAATACGATTCCGTAGTTTGTCTGGCCTTTCGCCTTTGTTTAAGGTCATTTTAGGTCAAATCAACACATTTCCACTGAAATATCTGTAAAAAAAATTTGCGCGTGTTTTTAAGGCCTCTGAATTCTATTTTGTAGTTTGTCTGGCCAGAAGATTTTGATAAAAATCATATGAAGGTCTTTTTAAGGTCATTTGAAGGTCAAAGTGACTTGATGCGACCGAAAAAATCTGAAAAAAATCAACCGTATAATTTCGAGGTCATTTTAAGGTCACGTAGACATATTTCGACCAAAACGTTTGCGAAAAGTTCATGCATATGATTTTAAGGTTTCTGAGTATGATTCCGTAGTTTATTACAAAATAAAGCTTACCCCATGGTTCTTGAATTCGGTTTTTTCCATATGGAACCGGTGTATATGCCAGGTGTATTAGTATCACGTTATGTATAGAATTATTCCGAGTTGGTGTCTCTGACCAGATTGTTTTTAATTGGTTGGTGCCTTAGGCGATATAGTTACTCGCTCATAAGAAATCCTTCTAATCTTATAGTATATATTTGAAGTTTTTTCTTATTTCTTATGAATCTACCTCAGTTTTGTTTTAAAATCTAATATAAAGATGTAGTTGCCTCCAGGGCACCTCCACGTGGTGACGGTGGGCAACGGAGTTGTCTCACTAACCGGCGATGTCCCTGGGTCACGGCTTACATGCCGTCATGGCAACTACTCATAAAAAACTTACGAGACAGGATCACGGAAATCCAGAATCGGCGGCTGGTCAGGGTGGGAAAGCGGGCCCGCAGGCGTCGTGTCCTTAAAATGACCTTAAACAAAGGCGAAAGGCCAAACAAACTACGGAATCGTATTCAGGGAACACAAAAACATACGCATGATTTTTTTCAGATTTTTTCGGTCGCGTCAAGTCACTTTGACCTTCAAAAGACCTTCAGATGAACTTAAAAAGACCTTCATATGATCTTTATCAATATTTTCTGGCCAGACAAACTACAAAATAGAATTCAGAGGCCGTAAAACACGCGCAATTTTTTTTAGCAAATATTTTCGTGGAAATATGTTGATTTGACCTAAAATGACCTTAAACAAAGGCGAAAGGCCAGACAAACTACTGAATCGTATTCAGGGACCTCAAAAACATACGCATGATTTTTTTTCAGATTTTTTCGCTTGCATCAAGTCACTTTGACCTTCAAATGACCTTCAAATGACTTTCAAATGACCTTCAAATGACCTTCAAATGACCTTAAAAAAACCTTCATATGATCTTTATCAAAATCTTCTGGCTAGACAAACTACAAAATAGAATTCAGAGGCCTTAAAAACATGCGCAAAAATTTTTCGCTGATATTTTCGTGGAAATATGTTGATTTGACCTTAATGACCTTAAACAAAGGCGAAAGGCCAAACAAACTACGGCATCGTATTCAGGGACCTCAAAAACATACGCATGATTTTTTTCAGATTTTTCGGTCGCATTAAGTCACTTTGACCTTCAAATTACCTTGAACCTGATGTGATGAAGGTTACAACCCACTCGCCGTAATCAGCGACCTGAAAAACCCCCAGAGCACTATAGCATTTTTCGTGTTTTTTCTTATATCAAATGTTGACCGTGTTATTGTCCATGCCGCTTTCGATTTATTTTCGGAGGCCTTGATATAAAAATTATTACAGCGTAGAGTTAGTCGACGACCATTCTGCGTTCGTGAATACCGTATGAGCCAGCGCCGCACGCTCGCTCGAGGTGGAGGCTGGCGCGACGTATGCGCCAGGCGCGTGGTGCGCACAGTACAGACACGCTGCGCCGCCTCACCCTCTTCGGAGAATGCGCTAGCACAGCGCGTGACCTATGACTACAGTATAGAGTTTGAATAAAGATGCAAATAAAACAGCTTGTGTACAAAAATATCACTTTATTGCTTTAATAGTAACGTGTCAACATTGTTGGAACGCTTGTGTGCGTATCGCTGGCTTATTGTCTAGTCTCCGCCGGAGCTCCAACTATAACGATATTGTCTACAACAGTGAACGAGTCGTAAGAACTATCTTACGCTATTTGGCACCAGGTCCCCCCCACCTACCTACATACAATATCGTAATTCACTTTGCTCTTGAAGGATAACTCAAATCACAGCAAAATGGTATCACAATAATTGAATACGAAATAACGGAAAACGTTTTAAATAAAACTGATTCACAGTTTTTATAATGATGCAGGTTCTTATTACTAGCAGCTAGTCCAGCGATACCCAAGGAGCGATGTGTGAGCGGTGCCGCGCGGTAGGTTTCGAGCGAAACACACATGTAAACAATATATTTTAATATAAATAGTATTGGGCAAACTTATGTGGCTCCAGTTCGCAATGGGAACCGCTGCACTAGACAGCCTGCCGTAAGTAATGCTTGTTCTACATGTTCAGGAGCTGTGAACGTGAAGTGTGCCCCCAGTGCTCCCAGTCCGCTCCATTTCAGTGGAGTCAGTCGAGCTAATGTTCTAAAGAACAGTTCCGCATGGGCCGTGTATGAGTTGATAGCACCACGTGTCTCGATAAGTTCGCTACAAGGCAAGAAGTCACTACTCAGAATGCTAAAAAACTTACTTATATAAAATATAGTCTGTTACAGATATCCTTACTACGCACCGTCTCGTATAACGCTACCTAACTACTTACAACTACATATAGGAATACATGGAATAACAACGGCGTCCACCGCGCACCGCGCAACACGCAACATGCCACACGCACACGTCACACGCACCACGTAACACGCAACACGTCACACGCAACACGTGACACGCACCACGTAACACGCAACACGTCACACGCATCACGTAACACGCAACACGTCACACGCACCACGTAACACGCAACACGTCACACGCACCACGTAACACGCAACACGTCACACGCACCACGTAACACGCAACACGTCACACGCAACACGTGACACGCAATACGCGCAGCGGCCGCGGCGGACACACATGGCCTGGCACACTGTACGTGTACAATACAAGGTACATACATTCACACTCTCAGCCATCACTTAGCCTTACTGTTAACTACTACTTAATATGGCAGTCTGTGTTCGTTAAACAGTTTAATAGAAAATAATATAGAAACTTATGAGATATGGGCAGACCATTACAAGTGGAAGGCTAGTCTCATCGACTCTCTACTAATATAATCACATCGTTCTTGATTCGTTACATACTAATTATAATGTTGATATGATCAACACGGGCATACACCTCGCTCCCACGCAGAGGAACCCCGTGGCAAGCAGCAGCCGGAGGCAGCCGCCCTGCAGCTTCACGTCCTCTTCGACACCGGGACGAGCTCACACACCACGCGGTCACCGGCAGGCGACGTCGGGTCGTACAGCACGCTCCCACGCGGCGCTAGAGGTCGCTGTGCAGGATCAGCAGCGCGGCGGCCGGCGCGGACGGCGCGGCGAGACGCGGCGGGCGCGCGCGCAGCTGCGCCTGCACGGCGTCCCACGCGGAGTCGCGCGGCAGCGGCGCGGCGGCGGCGCGGGCGCGGCGCGGCGCGGCTCGAGGGCGGCGCCGCGCCCGCGCGCGCCCGCAGCCCGCGCCGCCTCCCCGTGGCGCCGCCGCTGGCGCCTGAGCGCCTGTCTCGTCCTGGAAGTCAGTCGACCCATTCTTTATTGATGGCATAAATAGATAGTAATTGAAAAAAAAAGAAAAGAGAATTGAAATTTGGAGGCTAGACTGCAAGGAGAATGAACCACTCGAGCCGACCTAGATGCTGGGACGCTGACCTGCTAGAAAATCTTGTCGAGTATGGTGTACATGCGCAGGTTAGCCTTCTTGCGCCAGCCGGGCGGCGCGCGCTCGGCGTCGGTGCAGTCGCTGTCGTCGTCGGCGGCCGGCACGGCGCACACGCTGTCTTTCTCGCCGCTCGGCGCCAGCGCGCACTCGCCCGCGCGCCGTGCGAGGCGACGCGCCATAATAAATGCTGCAACCTGTAATATCACATACATTCATTTTATTACAAGACTAGCTTCTGCCCGCGACTTCGTCGACGTAAAATTTTTGCTCCCGTGACCCTTCCCGTCGTATCGAATTGCCTGCCAGCTTTCGTCCATTTTTTGTTGTTGCTCCGCTCCTTTTGGTCGTAGCCAGGCGCGGTCGCAGCCTATGATTTTGGGGGGGGTCACCATAAGTACTGAAGAATATTTTTAGGAAGGTACATCTACTCGTTGGTCTAGTAGTCAAAAGCGCTACTGATGAGCATGAAGTCCTGGGTTCGATTCTCAGGTCGGGAGTATTATTGGGTTTTTCAGGCAAATCGCTCAGAGTCTCGACAGCATGGCTGACTTTCGGGGGGGTCATGACCCCTGGGACCCCCCCTCTCGGACCGCGCCTGGTCGTAGCGTGATGTTATATAGCCTATAGCCTTCCTCAATAAATAGGCTACCCAACACAAAAATATTTTTCCAATTCAGACCAGTAGTTCTTGAGATTAGCGTGTTCAACCAAACAAACGAACAAACTCTTCAGCTTTATAATATAGTATACAAAGTTTAACAATGTTGAAGCTCAGTTGGGAAAAGGCGTAAGTTTATTTATTTCATTTTATGCATGACGTCCAAGTTTTGATCTAGCTGCAAGCTCATAAGAATCGCTCGTCTATGTGTTCCCACACTTGGCCATGTACGACGTATACCTAACTACAGTGTTAAATGTAGTTGATGGACATAGATGTTAGGTGACGACAATCGTAATTCCATAAACTCATAAACAACCGAGCGGATTTTCAAAGGGTTTTCACCAACGCATGGAGTGATTCATGAGGAAAGTTTAGGTGTTTCATTCTACAAGCTAGTTTAATATAAAATGATAATTGTATAAATATTTCATTTTCATTCTGCAACAACTAGATCCATATGAACGATGGTTCTCTATTGTGTGACCTAACTTTTTTATCCATAATCTAAAGAAACGAACGATAACAACGTATGATAACTTGCCCGAACTAAATGTCACATAATATCACATGCCATACAATTGAAATCCCTAAATATAATATGCCCTAAATCCGTGTGTCATAAATATTACTATCAATAACATACAAAAGACTTAAAACTGTTTTCCATAAAAGTTATAAGTTCTAAATTCAAATTATTTATGTTTATTTATCCTAATTATATTTTTAAAGCAAATTATTACGGAGTTCATTAAGAATTTCATTATTTTATCAAATTCTACTGATACAATACATAAATAGTAAAGATACAAAAGCATTATGGTATTTATCAAGGCCTGGCATGGCGCTGCATGTATTATCACTCAATAAATACAATATCACTCAATAAAACAGGTGATTTGAGCATGCATCATGCAGCAGGCATGGTTTCTGTCACGGCTCCGGCATTGCGGGGCTTAGGCGGTCCCACCCGAGCTTATCGTCGCATCGCCCGTCCGCGCTTACGCGATTTTAAATTACACTCTAGGGGTAGGGCAGACAAGACTACGTGGAGTCGGATTTACAGCGATTCGTTTCTGTCACTAAAACCTAACTTGTAGCATTTTTTTACTACTAACGATTTTATTATAAATGAACATTCGGCATAATACAATTTATATAATACAATACTTAGCCTGTAGAGCGCCAAGGGGTACTGTAGTACCTAGACTGAACATAACTTGCGGAAAATGGACATATGACTTTATAACATGCAAAATTAGGAGATTTCATGATTATAGTTTTTGATATTATGACAAAATAGTTTTAGAAGCAAAGATAATTATGTAAAACAAAATGTCGACTTTTTGAATATTATGGTTACTGCCGTTTATAGCTAACGTGTTATGGATAATGATTTTCGGACAAACAATTTTAGGAGAAGAAAGGGAGTACCATGAACGATACAGAACAATTTGTAGAAATAATTAATTATATGTATTCATTATTACGGGTTCTCTATTGTGTGACCTAACTTTTTTATCCATAATCATATCCATATCGATATTTTTTTTATTTTTTAACGGGGAACGTCAAGTTTTTCAGCTCTTTACTATTTAAATAGTTAAAATCATTTTAACTCAGTTTTTATAAGAGTTGCCAATTTTTTATCAGACCTATACCTAGAATATGACTAAATAATCAATAATCAATTCACGAAGATCTTTGTTCAATTTTCTGATTAACTGACCAAATTTTTGACAGTTCAAAAGGGCGTGTAACTAAATGATGTAATTGAAATAAATACTCCAAGTTTAAAATATTGCACTTCCTATTTCCATGCCTACTAGCTACAAAAAAAAAATAGCCAAATAATATATTATATAAGGTGTATCTATTCATACACGAAATATTTTAAGAGGTACACCTGTAGAAAGAAAAGAAAGAAAGAAAATACGTTTATTTGCGGTAAATAAGACGCAAAAACAAACTGAACACAACAAAAATATAAAAAAATAGCTGGGGAAAATATGCGTCAAATCCACGCAAAACGGCCATCGCTCAGCATAATACTGCGACTCTGCGAGACAGAGCCCCAGCGCTGGTTTTCAGCGACAGCCGGCGAGCCGGCGGGTGATAAAGAAGCCAAAGCAACGAAAAAAAAATACTAAATGTATTGTTTAGTACCGAACGATTTGTTTACTCTATGCGCCTATGTTTCTAAACGAGTAACAGAGTGACATCTCACTTGACAATTTGACGTTGACACTTGACAGCTCTTGTCGATTTTGGCCGCAAAAATAGCCCCGTTCGCCTGTTGAGTTCCGCGACGCGTTTGTTGAAATTAATCCCTTTAAATCGATCCGTTTGTGACAATTAGTCGTGATCCAATTGTATTAATTAACCGGTCGTTTTGTGGACAATCTGTCATGACCCGATGGTTGAAAGTGACGCTATTGTGAATGAGTGATTTGAAGACCGCATGTCTGGAAGGCAGATCTCTTGGAGCGGAGCGGATTGTTACCAGGAGAATACTCATAACGTCACGACACGATACACATACACTCACTTACATACATATCTCCAGGTTGGCACCAGAGCAGTGTCCTTCAACCAACAGGTAAGTGCTTTTGTTGTATTTGTAATTGTTCACTTGTATTGTCTGCTCCGCGTACGGCGGACAGTACGCTAGCCACTCTTGTCTCCAGAGCCCCCCACGGTTAGCACGCTTCCACATAATAATTAAAACCTTATGTGGGCCTAGTCTGGCAGCGTACATTTTAGTATCAGAGGCGTGGTTCTAACCTATAAAACCACCAAATTGGTAATTTACAGTAGGCTAATTACTTGGCAGTCTCTATAAGGGAAGTAGTAATACGCTGTAAATATTTGATAACTATAATTAATTGTTATTTGAAATAATTTGTTTGAATTTATTGAGACGGGTAACCTGATGTTGCCAAAGTCAGCCGGGCTAATAAAGTGGATTGGATTGGGCTGTGTTGCACCCCCTTGTTGTAGCCCCTTTTTGTGTCTGACCTCTGTGTTGTATTGAATGTCAGGAAGACATTAAAGTATTGAGTTTGTACCATTGATATGGTTATTTGTGAAAATTAATATTTGAAAAATTATTGGCATTTTTGAGTATTACCATTGTTTTGAGTTGGAATAAAGGTTTATTATTGTAGTACCTTTGACACAGTGGTTTGTGAACTTAACATTTGGAATTGGATTAGAATTTGAATATTTGAATTGAATATGATATAGAATTTTGAACGTTGATATTGATTTTGAATTAAAATAAAAGTTTATTGTTGAATTGAATTGAAACAATTTAATGTTATTTCTTGAGTTGCTGATTAGTCAGTTTGGTAGTTTGATTGTAATTATTTTGTAATATATTGTTTGAACTTTGTTACTTAATTACCTTTTGCTTGGTTTATTTTATTTGATTGTTTGCGTTGGATTTCCTTGTTATTTATTGATTGAAGTTTGTTATTTGATAATTTAATTGTTTTGTTTATTTGAATGGTTTTGTTTGTGCAATGGCATACAGATGGAAATATTGCAGTGCCGGACACCTGTCCAGGTCAAGCCGGAGACCTCGGTTGTTTCAGGTCCCGGACTATTGAGTAGATTGCCTGCTTTGGAACTGCCACACTTGACGGTCGCTGGGACCACTGGTACGGTTTCCACAACCTGTTTGCAAGTTTGGTTGATGCACGCTCGGACCTCAGACCCGCCCTAAAGTTGGCCTATTTGTTGTCTGTCCTGGAAGGTGAGGCCCGAGCCTTGGTACAGCATCTGTCGTTGACTGACTCAGCCTACCCTACCGCTGTGGAGTTACTCACCCGGCGGTACCAAAATAAACGTTGTTTGGCTGACGTTCACATTGAATTGATTTTGGGGTTACCGGTCATTACTGGATTGTCAGCATTGCGTACTGACCTGTTGAACCCGTTGGTGGCAGCGACCAACGCTTTAAAGCAATTGGACTTGCCGGTGGACCATTGGTCTTACCTTTTGGTGCACGTTGTGCTGCAACGGCTTCCTGCCGATTTGAGGGCTCGTTTCGAGCAAAAGTATGGTGGGGATAGTGTCACACATCTCCCCCCATTTGATGACCTCGTCCAATTTTTGGAGGACGAGTGTCGGTTTGTGGACAACTCTGGCGTTGCCACTGAGTCATGCCAGCCGTCTTCCCGGCCACGAGACCAGGGACGGACTAGGGCTCGCGGGCCTGTTGATGGTCGCCCCGCCGCTCGTTTTGCTGGCACCCAGAGTCGTCCTGGTTGTGAGTTTTGTAGGGACACGGGGCATGGCATGGCAACTTGCGCGGCCTTTTTGAAATTGCACGTGAGTGCCCGCCGCCGAATTGCCAATGCACGCCGTCTGTGCTTCTCATGTTTGGGGGCTCACTTCCATCGGGACTGCCCCAATCCCCGCCCTTGTGGAATTTGTAGGGGGTCCCATTTGGACATATTGTGCGCTAACGCGAACCACGCTGGCAGACCAGCCTCTGTTGAAGGTTCGCGTACGAGGGGGCACCATGGAGTTGGTCACCGGGCTTCTGCCTCGCCGGTTCAGAACCGGGGAGAGGCCCGCAATTTTGAGCGCCGCACTCCACCCCCCGCGCAAGTTGATCGGGAGCCGCGCGATCGCCATTTGGTCTCCCCACGTAAAAGTAGTTACGTAGCTGTTGCTAGGCAGCGCTGGCCAGACCAGCACCGCCTTCCCTCCCCTCCTTTGGCGGAACGTCCCCGGTTGGAGTCACGCCCCCCGCCATTCAGGCATCCGGTGGGATATGCCCTTCCAGCGATGGCGCGTGGCTCGGGACACCGCGCGGACGAGGAATTTGATCTTTATCCTCGTCGGGAAAGACTTGAGCCTGGGTGCGGCGATCGGTCGCCGCCCAGGCATTGTTAGGACATTGGCGCCTGCCCCGCTAAGGAACCCCCTCAGATCGAAACGGTTTTGTTGCCAACGGCATCGGTCAGGGTCTGGGGGCCCACGGGGAATTCTGTTGTGGTCCGTGCCATTTTGGACACGGGAGCCCAGGGTTGCCTTTTGTCATCTTCTTTAGCGGGACAGGTGGGCCTTGATGTGCGTGACTTTTCACGCAAAATTAGGGGAGTGGGCGAAACAGAGGTCACGTCCAAGGGACTGGCTTGGTTTGAGGTCACTCCTCTGAATTGTATGGCACCTAAAATTGTTGCTTCGGCCGTTGTTCTGACGAATATTTTGGGAGTCATCCATCATGTCAGCTGTCTTCAGAAATCGTCCGGTTGACGTCAGGCCTGGAATTGGCTGACCCCCGGTTTGATTCCCCTAGGACAGCGCATTTGTTGTTGGGTTCCGATGTACTAGGGAGAATACTTTTGGGTGATATAAAGGTTCTGCAGCCACGCGGTTTGGTGGCTGTCTCGACCATCTTTGGCTTTGCGGTGATGGGACCAGCGTTGTGGGACCTCCCTACACCTGAACCTGATTTTGGGTTGTCATCCGGCTCCGCCCTCTCTGACGCCGTTCAGAGGTTTTGGGAGGTTGAAGAGCCCCCTCAGGTAGCCCGTTTGAACCCGGAACACGAGGAGTGCGAGTTGTTCTACCAGAACAACACAGGTCGACTCCATTCCGGCCGGCTTGTGACCAGGTTGCCTTTTGTTGCGGTGCGACTACCTCTCGGCGAATCCAGACCTACGGCCGAGAAGAGATTGTTGGCAATGGAGCGCCGCATGAGCAGGGACCCAGTGCTGCAGCAGAAATATTTGGATTTCATGCGGGAATACGCAGATTTGGGACACATGTCGGTGTCAAATTTGGATTGGCGCTCAAGTGAGCATTATTTCCTGCCGCATCACGCGGTCCTCAAGCCATCTACCGGTAAGCTGCGCACGGTGTTTGATGGGTCTGCGCGGACTTCGTCTGGTGTCTCCTTGAATGATTGCTTGCATCCAGGCCCCAAATTGTTGAGGGATCTTTGTGACGTCATTACCTCCTTCCGTCGTCATCAGGTAGTTTTTGTGGCCGACATCAAAATGATGTTCCGCCAAACGGTTATTCACAAGGATGACCGACGTTATCAGTTGATCCTGTGGCGAGAGAATCCCCAGGACCCCATGATTGTGTATGAGCTCAATACGAATACGTACGGCCTCCGATCGAGCCCTTTTGTTGCTATTCGTTCCCTTTGGGAGCTCGCGGACCGAGAGCGTTTGAAGTTCCCTCGTGCGTCCGCCATCTTGAAAACGGACTTGTATGTTGACGACGTTTGTACTGGAGCTCCCACAGTTGGGGAAGCTGTTCTGTTGCGTGACGAATTGATTGGTATTTTGGCTTCCGCTGGCTATGAGTTGCGTAAATGGGTGTCCAACTCGCCAGCGCTATTGGAAGGTTTGCCGGAGGATCATAGGCAGGACCCGCTTTTGTTTGAAAATGTTGACAACCCTGCTATGATACCAGTTCTCGGCGTTCAGTACCGACCAGTCCAAGACATCTTCACATACGATGTCGACTTGGAGTCACCTCACACTTGGACTAAACGACTGGTGTTGTCTACTGTCGCGAGGACCTTTGACCCGAATGGTTGGATATGCCCGGTATTGTTTTGGGCGAAATGTTTTCTTCAGCGCCTTTGGACTGCGGGACTTGGTTGGGACGAGCCACTTCGGGAAACCCTGTTGGAAGATTGGCTCCAATTTGTATCCGCACTCCCTGCAGTCAACGAGGTCGTGTTACCCCGCGCTATCCTCCCCCCTGGGAGCTACACTGCTACCCTTCATGGGTTTTGTGATGCATCTTCGCACGGTTATGCAGCTGTTGTTTATCTGCGCACCGTCAGCGCGACAGGCCAGGTGAAGTTGTCACTGGTCATGGCCAAGAGCAAGGTGGCCCCCCTCCGGACGGCACTGACCATCCCTAAATTAGAATTGTCAGGGGCGGCGCTTCTTGTGCGTCTATTGAACCACGTTGCTCACACTTTGGGTGGAACTGTGGACATTCGGGCTTCTTACGCCTGGACGGACAGTCAAATTGTTTTGTGTTGGTTGAAGACGTCCGTCCACTCTTTGGAGGTCTTTGTTGCGAACCGAGTGTCCCAGATTCAAAATTCTGAAACGCCTTTGATTTGGAGGCACGTGCCTGGAGATTTGAACCCGGGCGACGTGGCCTCACGTGGGTGCATGGCACCCCGCCTGATTGCTCACCCCCTATGGTGGGGACCAGACTGGCTGATTCACCCCGAGGATGATTGGCCTCGAACGCCAGTCTTGATGTCGGGTCCTTTGCCCGGGCTCAAGGTGCTCGCTGTTGGAACGAAGGACCCTCCGTTTGACCCTGAATTTTTGTTGAATCGATACAGCTCCCTCGACAAATTGTTGAACGTTACCTCGTGGATCAGGCGTTTTGGTCATAATTCTAGGAACTCCGGGAACAAACGCCTGTCTCCGGTTCTCTCTCCTCAGGAGCGACAGGAATCACTCCTCCTTTGGGTCCGCTCCGTGCAGGCTGCACACTTTGCGAAGGAGATTGAAACTTTGAAGTCTGGTAAGGCTAAATTGTCGGGAGCCATTAGTAAATTGAACCCCTTTTTGGACGATACGGGTCTCTTGCGTGTTGGGGGACGGTTGAGGCACTCTAGCCTTCCTTATGGGGCCCGTCACCCCCTTTTGTTGCCTAAGGAGGGCCATTTGGTTAAATTGTTGGTGACTGATCGTCACATTAAGAACTCGCATGCCGGTTGCAATGCGCTGTTGGCCATTCTGCAGCGAGAGTTTTGGATATTGTCGGCCCGTCGTACTATTCGTAGCATCGTCTTCCGTTGTTTGCCGTGCTACCGGACTAAGGCCTCTACTATGCAGCCAATGATGGGAGACTTGCCGGCTGATCGTGTCAATGAGGCGAGACCCTTTGCAGGCGTCGGAACGGACTTTGCTGGTCCCTTTTTGGTGAAGACGTCTCCTCTTCGGAATAGTAAAATTGTTAAGGCTTATTTGTGTGTGTTTGTCTGCCTGTCAACTAAGGCAGTGCACTTGGAGTTGGTAACCTCCCTCTCGACGGAGGCCTTTGTGGCGACCTTGGATAGATTTGTGTCTCGTCGTGGGTTACCTACTTTGATCAGGTCTGATTGCGGTACTAACTACAAGGGTACAAGTAACTATTTGAAGGAGGTATACGCCTTCCTTGCTGAGAACCAGGTTGACATTGGTAACAAATTAGCCCGCCGAGGGGTCACTTGGTTGTTTGACCCGCCAGCCTGCCCCCATTGGGGGGGTATTTTTGAGGCCGCGGTGAAAGCGGCAAAGGGACTCTGGCGCAGATCGTTAGGAGACACCGTTCTCACCTTTGAGGAGTTAGCTACGGTATTTTGCCGCATTGAAGCTGCACTGAACTCGCGTCCATTGTGCCCGCTGTCTTCGGACCCGAACGACTTGGAGGCCCTGACCCCGGGCCATTTTTTGATTGGACAGCCACTTGTCGCCCTGCCCGAGTACCCTCTTGTCGATGTGAGCCAAAATCGGCTATCGCGGTTTCAGTTGGTGCAGCAGCTCGCTCAGAGTTTTTGGAAGCGTTGGAGCTTGGAGTATTTGCACATCCTCCAGCAGCGCGTCAAGTGGACTGATAAAACGCATCCGCCCAAAATTGGAGAGCTCGTCCTGATTAAGGATGCCAACCTTAAGCCGTTGTATTGGCGCCGGGGGCGCATTCTCAATCTGGTGGCTGGCACTGACGGGGTTCCTCGTTTTGCAGAAGTTTTGGTGGACGGATCGGTCGTGAAGCGAGCGGTCGCAACCTTGTCAAGATTGCCAATTGATTAGCGGACGGGAAGGCCCGTCCGGGGGGGGTAGATGTTTCGGAACGAACCTTTGTTACTCTATGCGCTTTCGGAACGCCCCCCTTTTAGTTTTGTCTTCGAAAGCGTCGGACAGAATTTTGCTTCCGAGAGTTTTTTGTAAAGTAATCTTTTCAAATCGATCGTTTTTGTTGGACAATTAGTCGTGATCGTATTGTTGATTGTTAATAACCCCTAATTTGACATATCACGGGTTCATTTGTTGGAAATATCTCGATAAATAGTTTGAAGGTTAAGCAAAGTGTGACCTTATTGGAGACCGCATGTCTGGATGGCAGATCTTTTGGAGCGGCGGAGTGTAACCTGAAGAATACTCGTAACGTCACAACACAATACAGATACACTCACTTACATACACAGATCCAGGTAATCCCAAGAAGCCGGTGGTCGCCCATCAGGTGAGTTATTTGAATTATATTGTCTGCTCCGCGTACGGCGGACAGTACGCTAGCCACTCTTGTCTCTAGAGCCCCACGATTAGCACGCTTCCACAAAATAATTAAAACCTTATGTGGGCCTAGTCTGGCAGCGTACATGTATGTTTTTCAAAATTTAATATTCATAAATTATTTGACGCACATAAGAAATACTAGCTCCTTCTTATTTTTTACGGCCCGAGACACCGCAGCCATGCTCGTACCGTCCGGTTGCCGCCCTCGCAGCGTCAGGCGGGCCATTCATAGAATTTGGCGTAAAGGTTTTATGCAAAACGTGTCAAGCAGTTTTAAAATTATATTAATTATGAAAACTCAAAAACGCTTACATAAAAAAATTCTTTTTGCTTCTATAGCTTCTTTACCACCTACAGGTGTACCTCCTAAAATATTTCGTGTATGTATAGATACACCTTACATATTTGTACTGCAAAAAGTGTGCCCGACGCCTGTCAAACGACGCACCATTGTTTTCGACGCCCCCAGGAAACAGACATCGAGGCGCAAAGGCTGCGCCCGGCACGCGCGATGCTGCGCGCCGCGGCGCCCTAGGAACGCGCGTCTGCGGCACTGCTGTCGAACTGTCACCGAGTGAAGTGTAGTGTGTTTTTATCAGTTTTAAGTGTATTTATTTTTATTGTTTTATGTCCTGAATCGATATTTTAGTTTTAGGGAAGTGTACTGTGTGCTCATGCTAAATGCCAGCTGTAGCGACGGAATCAGCGCCAGTCAACCTGCCACATCGCTCGATGTTCAGGTAAGATGTCCCCACTGCTCCCAGCCACGCTTTTTTAAAGGTGAACGGGGGCTACGGATACACTATGGCAAGGTTCACAAACCTCATAGTGTACCCTTGTGCCCCCCAGCCACAACTCCAATTCAGCCGGACCAAACCATTAGGAAAACACTTTCAAATTTGAAAAATTCTACCCCTGTCTTGAAGAGAATTCCCCGTGGCGCAAGGCGGTCTGTCGCTTTATGTTTGGCGCGATGTCTCCGCCTTGCGACCCAGGAGAATTCTTATAGCGCCTGGGAGCAACTACTTACCTTCCCCTATCGGATTCTACATGCACAAAAAAGTTTGGCAACTACAAAAACATTAACAAACCAAATTAAAGATAACTGCAACAATTCGACCCCTATTTAAGATCCAAAATTACCAGTTTTCAATAAGCCTTCACGAAGAGGCATATGTTCGTATGTAGAATCCAAAATTAATGATGGTGACATCAGGGGAGCGGCCAAGCTGTTTTTCAGTAGTGATGTGGTGGCGCCCTACTCTTCAGAAACTCTTTCAGCCCTGAAGAGTAAACATCCAGCGCCTGCGGATGGTCTCGCCTTTCCCGACTCTCCCCTCCAACCCAACCCGAATTCAACCCCGATTCCCTTTAATATTACTAGCGCCCAGTTGATGGCAGCCGTGAGCTCCTTCCGAAGTGGTTCCGCCGACGGCCTCGATGGCCTGACTCCACAGCATTTAAAAGATTTATTGAGTTCAGGCTCCGGGGAAGCTGGTGAATCGCTTTTGAAGGAGCTTGCGGCTTTAATCAACTTGATGCTCAACGGCGATGTAAGTGATGCCGTCGTCGATGTCTTGTACGGGGCTAACTTATGCGCCCTGCGCAAGAGGGACGGCGGCATTCGACCCATTGCCGTTGGGTGCACCTATAGGCGTACGGCAGCCAAAATATGCTGCAAATTGTACAGTGAGAAATTGACCAACAAGTTCCAGCCCCTACAGCTTGGCTTTGGATCCAAAGGGGGCTGCGAAGCTGCCGTACATGCCCTTTCTAGTTTTTTAAATGCCAGGAAAGGTGAGGTTATCCTCAAGGTTGACGTGGAGAACGCCTTCAACTCCGTAAACAGGGATACTTTGTTGGCTGAAGTAAAAAAGGAATTGCCTGAAAGGACAATGCCAGAAACTCTATAGAGCTTTGACCCATAAAATAAAACTTTGTTTACAAGCATGAAAAATGTAGCATTTTATTGCTGCTTTATTAGAGATATCTAAATTATGTCTAAATGCCTTTAGAACTTGCTGTGTCTGTTTAAATCTACAATGCTTATTATTTAGGATTTTTCACTACGGTCAAATTCGAGAAATAAATACCGTGATAGGTATTTACATACCTGTTACAACAATTTCCATGTTGCAACAACATATCTTAGCATCCTGTCGACGCACAAATGACCATTTATGCACCTCGACATCGTTACCCAACTCGAGCATTGTTCAAAATGGAAGCAATATTCAGAATCCGTGGCAAATAGTAAAAAGTCGGCGAATAGGCGAGATCGAGTCCGTGTACAAGAGCAAAAGTCGTCGGGATAATGTAACAGTAATAATATTGATCACGTTGAGATTAGGGAGCGTAAAATACAAACAGCAATGCAACGGCAAACAGAACAGGGCTAATGTCAAAAAATCAAAGAATGACTTTTTGTAGTGGTGGGCGTTACGACAACGAACCGTTTCCGAAGACCGTTTTATGTTTTGCAATGATGAAACCGTTTTTACGTCCTGGGTCCAAACAGTCTTCGTTGCACAAACCAAAAATACGGTCGAGAACCCATTGATTCAACTATCACACTCGTCGCGTCGTCGTCCTTAGTCCGTTCCAAAGACTGTTTTATGTTCTGCGACGACTACGACGATGAAACTATTTTTACGTCTTGGATCCAAATAGTTCGTTACACAAACCAGTCTTCAAATTACTTGATGCGATTTTTTATTTTACTGCTAAGAAAATACGGTCGAGAACGCATTGATTTCATTTATTGAACGGCTCTTCGAACCACTTGCGACGGCAACCGTTTTCTGCAACCGTTTTCGTTGTCGGAAAAACGGTTGCGTTTTGTCCATCAAAAATTCGACAACGACCCACCACTAACTTTTTGACATTACCATTAGCTCGTCAATGACGTTTCATTACACGTTAACCTACTAGTGCTCAAATGCGAAACATTTATTAGAATATATATTCATAATAATATTATATAGGTATTCACAGATTATTTTCATTAACTGTGTGTAATTTAACCAAATACATATTAAAATCCGTATATAATTAATAGATAATATTTTTAAAATGAAATAACTGTTTTTGTTCTGCGTGTATGCGTAGTAAGTAACGCAGATTGTCGCGATTAAAACAGGAAATACGTCTTGGGTTTTTAAATTCCTTTTTATCGCTAACTTATTATCCGCAAGTGTAACAGAATTATAGTTAAGCAACAAAGTGTCATAATTTCATGTGATATTTTTGATTAAGTTACATTTCCGGTACGGTGGTGAAGCGTGGGGCAGGATCTGGCATTGTCATTTACCGCTTTATGTGGCAGTGCTATAGGCACCCATCAAAATTATTATAGAAAGACAACATTTTGGAATCGGCAGTCGGATGCCAACAAGGTGATCCTCTCGGGCCAGTCATTTTCAGTTTGGCTATCCATCCCATAATACAACTAAATTCAAAATTTAATGTGTGGTATTTAGATGATGACACTAGGAGTTGACGTAGACACTGTGCTAAAAGATTTTCAATTCCTAAAGCAGCAGTTCCACTCCATCGGCCTTGACCTTAATTACTCAGAATGTGAATTATACCTTTGTGACAATACCGACAGACAATCGACTATGCAGAAATTCAATTCAATTGCCCCAGACATCAAACTTTTGGAAAAAAGTTCACTGCACCTCCTAGGTTCCCCAATTCTCGAAGACAGTTTTTCACCTTTTATTGACGAAAAAATTCAAAATTTTAACGATATCTCGGATAGACTTTCTAAAATTAATTTACATTCGGCATTCACCATTATCAGATTCTGCTGTTTCAGTCCAAATTTCATGTATTATCTCCGCTCTTCCTCTTTATGGAAGCACCCACACCTTTTAGACAAAGTCGATGAAATTATTAAAAGCACCCTAACATCCATTTTAAATGTGGCATTGGACGACCGCTCGTGGCTACAGGCCACACTACCGATTCGTTTTGGTGGGCTCGGCGTCCGCAAAATTTCCAGTGTAAGCTTACCAGCGTTCCTGTCCTCGGTCCACGGCACTGAAAAGTTAATCTCGAAAATCTTAGCTCCTTCTCAGGTTCACTCGGAAGTGCCGTGCTTGACCGATGCCCTGAATGCCTGGAATGTGGCTTGTCCGGATACGGTTCAGCCCGAGAACCCGTCTTCCCAGAGACAGTGGGATGAGCCGCTCTGCAGGTTGGTACGGAATAATCTCATTAATACGTTCACCAATACTGCTGAGCGTGCCCGCTTGCTGGCTGTGGGAGAATGGGAGTCGGGCTTATGGCTTCAGGCGCTACCGTCACCTAACATAGGCACTATGCTAGGTGACTCGACTTTCCGACTCGCTACAAGTCTGCGTCTGGGTGCTCCTTGCGTGGCGCCGCATCGGTGTCAGTGCGGTGAAGCAGTTGATCGCCTCGGACACCACGGTCTTGCCTGCAGCAAGAGCGCTGGTCGGCTGGCACGGCATGCCAGCATTAATGACATCATCCGTCGGGCTCTTGTCACCGCCGGGGTGCCAGCTGTCTTAGAACCCAATGGCTTGGCACGCGACGATGGGAAGAGGCCAGACGGAATGACCATAATGCCTTGGAAGTTGGGTAGGCCTTTGGTGTGGGATGCTACCTGTGTCGACACCCTCGCGCCATCCCATCTTCTAAGCACGGCAGGCTGTGCTGGGGCGGCTGCTGCAGGTGCAGAAAATCTCAAACGGCGCAAATATAACAACCTTATTGGGAGTTATATTTTTGAGCCGTTTGGGGTTGAAACACTAGGGCCCTGGGGTCCGAGTGCTCATCGAGTATTCCGGGACATCGCCAAGTTGGTTAACTCTTCATGTGACCAGAGGGCTGGTCTATTTTTAGGTCAAAGAATCAGCATTGCCATCCAACGTGGCAACGCTGCCAGCCTTCTGGGCACTTTTCCCACCGACAGCGATGCGGACGAATTCTTTGATGCCCAGTGAGCTCCTCCCATATTTTTTTTTTACCTTTATTTAATTGTATATAATATATTTATTTTAGTGTTAGTTTGTGGATTATATTTAAGTCAATACAACAATAAATAAATCATTATCTTTTCCATAATCTAAAGAGCCATAACTTTTTTTGTCCTAATCATCATTTGTCCGAATGATAACTTGCCCGAACTAAATGTCACATAATATCACATGCCATACAATTGAAATCCCTAAATATAATATGCCCTAAATCCGTTTGTCATAAATATTACTATCAATAACATACAAAAGACTTAAAACTGTTTTACATAAAAGTTATAAGTTCTAAATTCAAATTATTTATGTTTATTTATCCTAATTATATTTTTAAAGCAAACTATTACGGAGTTCATTAATAATTTCATTATTTTATCAAATTCAACCGATACAATACATAAATAGTAAAGATACAAAAGCATTATGGTATTTATCAAGGCCTGGCATGGCGCTGCATGTATTATCACTCAATAATTAATACAATATCACTCAATAAAACAGGTGATTGTGAACAAGTGATTTTATTTCCCTCTAAGAAACATACAAACAAACATACACCATGCATGCATTATGCATGCACGCAAGCAACATGCAATCGAGCATGCAAGCAAGCATGCATCATGTAGCATGCAAGCAAGCATGCAGCATGCAAGCGAGCATGCATTCAAGCAGGCAAGCAGCATGCAATCGAGCATGCAAGCAAGCATGCAGTATGCAAGCGAGCATGCATCATGCAGCAGGCATGGTTTCTGTCACAGCTCCGGCACTGCGGGGCTTAGGCGGTCCCACGTGAGCTTATATCGTCGCAGACGGTTTAACGATCACCACCGCAGCTTCGTCTTGCTCGTCCAAGTAAAATTGTACCAAATAATTGTAGCTCTAAATAAATGTTATGCTAAACGAAATTATGCGGAATTTTAAGTCTGCCAAAGGTAATTATGCTTAATAAAATCCTGCCACCTTAAAAGTATGCCAGCGTAAAGTCGGACATACATACAATAAACATTCAGCCAAACAATGATTATGCTAAACATTTTTTATGACTTTCAAATATTCGTTTATAGAAGATTATGCCAAGTGTGTTATGCGAAATAAAATTCGGAGCATCAAGTTTCTGCCAGATAGAGGGAACCCAATTGACTACCGAGATGTCGTGAACCAATTGGCAATGTTCGATAGCGCCGTGGCGCGCCTATAGATATACTCATAGCAGCCACTCCCGTAGACGCCCGCATCAGGCGCTCAGCTTACACTGGCCACAGAGGCGACATAGTATTGGTACAAGGTACGCGGAAAGGGAACGAAGCGCCCGCGCCAGTAAAACTAAATATTTTACATAACATTTTGTGTCAAACTAGCTTTTGACGTAGCTACGATCGTGTGGATAACGGAAGATCCCACGGGCACGCTCACTGGACGCACGGGGTTTTCATATAAGTCTCTTGGTTTACGCCGCGTAATTTTTTTAGACATTCATTCATATTTTATTTACATCCCATAATGTTATCGTTCTTATAATGGCTTAAAGCCAAGTTACAATATTACGGACCCTGTAGAGCACAGCAAAAAGTATAAAATTAAACATTTCATAATATTAATATTATTTCTGTGTAAGAATGTAATTATACGACTAGTATAACTGTGTATGCTGTGTGTTTGTGTCAAATACAGATTTATGAAAGTGCTATGGTGTCACATCATTTTTAGGGTTCCGTAAAAATTCCGTAAAACGAAACCCTTATAGTGAGATTCAGTCTGTCTGTCCGTCTGTCTGTCACAGCTGGATTGTCATACAATTTTGCAAAGAAAGAAATAGACAGGGACTGAACGGGGGTCTTGAAATTATTCTATGTGATAGAAGTTTATGTCAAAATAATAGGATAAATAAAACATTGTCTCTAAATAGCACACTTTTTCGTTAACAAATATTCTATTAATTCCACTATTGGTCATTAGATGGCGCTGACCTAAAATTGCATACCGCAATAATAAGCGAATTTTCAAATGCACTAATTTTATTTAAACTAATATTTCTCTAGACTAATAATGATTTAGTCGAAAGATCGTATCGAATATTCAGTTCATTACTAATTCGTTTCCTTTCATCCGCACTATATTATAATTATATTATAATATTATAATTTATAATTATAATATATAATATTTATAATCCACACTAATATCCATACTTCCATACTAATATTATAAATGCAAAAGTAACTCTGTCTGTCTGTCTGTCTCGCTTTCCTGCTAAAACTAACCGATTAATTTAACTTAACCGATTTAAATGAAATTTGGTACACAGATAGTTTAGGCCCTGAGAAAGGACATAGGCTACTTTTTATCCCGGTAGTATGTTCCCGCGGGATAATTTCCGACCTCCAGGCGGGCGAAGCCGCTGGCAAAAGCTAGTTGTCTATAAACCAACATTGTTCCTTCACCTACTGAATTCATTAATAATTACTTATCACCTGCACTAAGATAGGTCGACGGAGCCCCGCTCCCTCGCCCCACGAAGGCTATCCGAGTCGGGGTACTCTGAATCGGGGTGTTAACCATAATGACGTTTTATATATGTACTATATATTAAAAGCATTAAATTAAGACGCATTGAATTAGATTATTAAAAATTGCAAATATTAACAATGTTTTCTTTTCTGCATAACATTACACCAATTGAGTATTCGATAAAATAAATGTTATACCACCTGAACAACACAGGTACCAATCACTTTCTCAAATGAGTTTTCTTAATTTACTTAATAAATATAAGTATAGTTTTTTATAGTAGATCATTTCCAGATGAAATAATATCTTCTTTGCTATTAAAATTTCCGCAAATATTTGAGTTCACTGCTTTAAAGAACGAGTTGAAAGTCTTAATAAAAGTATTAAATATTTAGGTAGGTTATAATAATCTAAATTTTAAGTTCCGGTATCCTATAATATTGACGACGAGCATGATACTGTTTACATGAGAAAATACCGTAACAGTACAATCTACCTAGTTTACACGATAGGTAAAAACAATACACAACTCCGTCTTTGAACAAACTAGATGTTTACGAGTTTTATCTCAATTTTCAAAATTCATTATTGTGTGACACTTTTCCACAATTTACAACATTATGTAGAATATTTTTGACACTTCCCGTTACAGTGGCATCCGCGGAGAGGTCGTTTTCGGCTTTGAAGCGAATTCATACGTAGGTACATGCGTAATTCTCAAAAACAAGAACGATTACCTGATCTAGCCATTTTTTCTATAGAAAAACATTTATTGCTAAAAATTAAGAATCATCTCGGCTTCTAAGATAATGTCATAGCGCACTTTGTACGAAAGAATAGACGAATAGCTTTAGAGTATAAATAGTATTATAAGTAGAATAAGTCAATAGTCTGGTAGTTAAGTACTTTTTTCTAGTAGACATCATACGTCAACGTCATCACACTGATCACACGACACACGGCTTTTTTCAAAGCGACATTTATTATACTAGCAAGACACTGTTTCAATCTATCAGTGCTTACACATATAGTAAAGGTGGGCTGAAGACATCTGCTTATAGAAGACTGAAGCCAGGAAGTCAGTCACAGATTTTAAGTAACTGGACTACGTGCGCCACGTCCGTCCTAGGTAAGCATTTTTATTTGCTCCGGCTTACCTCTCTAATAAATCACCCTTCGCCACTGGTAACACAGGCTATACTTTTTGTCCCAGTACCACGTCCATTTTCACATCCACGTTCACCCGCGTGGCAACAGCTAGTGTGACATAAAACTTATTCAGAAATATGCTCAAAGTTTCCGCTCAAAAATTATTATGGCATTTTTTACATAATTTGCTCCCGTTTATGGAGAAATTATTTAATTTACTCTGCTATCAAGTATTATAGTATTATTGTTGGAATATCTGGCGCGCTGGACAAATAACCATTTAGTTTAGGATTCACTGTCGTAAAAATCTAACAGACGTATTTTTTAAGAAAAAAATGGTTGAGACATTTTTTATTGGGCAATTGCGTCAAAATTTTGGACTTTACCCATATACAGCCTATTTTTTTTATAATTTAATTCCTTACTTTTATTTTAACTTTTATTTTAACTTTTATTTTAACTTTTATTTTAACTTTTATTTTAACTTTTATTTTAACTTTTATTTTAACTTTTATTTTAACTTTTATTTTAACTTTTATTTTAACTTTTATTTTAAATTTTATTTTGACTTTGTACCGTGTGGTGTCGGACGTAAAGAATAGCACCATCCCATTTCTTCCCGTGGGTGTCGTAAGACACGACTAAGCGACTCACTAAAGAATGGGCAGCACCGTTCTCTATGCATTTTACCACCATACTGCGATCGCCAATCCGCCTGCCAAGCGTGGCGATTATGGCAAAACCCCCCAGATTGGGCGAGGCCTAAGTCCAGCAATGGACGTCTTACGGCTGAAACGATTTTGACTTCATTCTTTCCACAAAGTGTATGAGAGAATGTAATGGTAATGTAAGTAATGGTAAACAAAAGTTATATTGACACAGTGATTTTTGGGCCACGCGGTTCACTCCATATAGCTGAAAGAGTAATAAACATGGCCGCCAGGCAGCAACGACACGTTCAGATTTGGTATGTGTTGTCGGTCATATAGTCCGACAAGGCCTGAATGGAACAAAAAGTGTCGGACATCGGTATAGTCCGACATGGCAGTTAACTAATTTAGAAAACTATCTCTATTTATTTACTTCACAGCACATACATTTACATACAAATAGTAAATCATACGTTTGTACTCTAATATAAACGCCAATTATTATAGGTGAACACAACATTGACAACAAAGACATCAGGTTACCGATTATGTAGTTGCTAACATAAGTCTAGGTGTACAATTTATACATTTACAATCATTTTTTCGTGTTATTTTTGCTGTCGACCACGCTAAGAAGAAGTATCAAATTTCAAAAAATATTTTCAAGCTAGCGGATAAAATGCAATTTTGCAGTCAGATGGCGTTGCGTGTCGGTAGCATTGCCGATCAATACAGTCGAGCGTTTGCATCGATGCAGAAGAAACGCTGAATCGATATTATGCACATTGCACACACTATGCGATTGTATTGCCACTGAATATCTTCTATCGCACGTTGCAGTCATAATTAGCGACACAGACGCGCGTGAACGAAACGCGCTACTGAATCGCTGCTAAAAGCCGCCGTGGACGATCCCTAAAGTTTGGTTTGTTTTTGAACGTGGCGATCGCTCTTAATAGATGTAAGCATGGAATGCGAGGCGTAGTAAGGAAGTCTGCACGTACCTGTAACACCATCCCCAGCACTCCGAACACGATAATCACGAACGCGTTGTTGGGCGCCTCGCGCTCCACCTCCTGCGACACAACAACACTCATGAGTGCCTACTACACCGCTGCGCCGTCAGTCACAGAAGGGTCGACAAAAAGTAATCTGTGGGTGTACCTCAATCATGTCGTAGAGCGGGCGCGCCACGTCGCGGTAGCGCTCTACGGCCAGCAGCGCCGGCTTGAGGTCGTGCAGCAGATCCATGCCGCGGCGCGCCAGCTCGGCCTGCGGGGCGGAGCGCCACCACGCCGCCAGGGACGCGCCCATCCACGCGCCGTAGCCCACCTCGCTCAGCGCCAGGCACACCACGCCCGCCGCGTACTGCAACACAACACACGCGCCACACGTCACACTCACACTCGACGGTCGCGAGCGTCCGCGACCGTCGTCGCCGCGCACACACGGTCACAAGGAGCGACACACACTTGAGCCCAGAGACATGCTGACTCAGTCCGGTCCCGGGCTGTCTGCCAGGCCACGTGACCCGTGACTCACCTCGCTCACTGCCACCGGCGACGCTCCGCAGATTATGCGACCGAGAACTGAAGAAGCAGTTTTTGCACGGATCAATGGCCGGATTTTAACACACTATAAAACGTCGATAAAAATACTGAGTGATGCAATGTTTGCAACTCGGCAAATGAAATAACTGTTACTTTTATTTAACAAACAAGAGTTTTAAACTTTCAATAATATTTTTCAAAATAACTTCTTGTTACTAACTACCTACTAACTAGGAACCCATTTCTCTCTCTCAATGAATCTTAAAACAGTGCATGAGCGAGCCTTCTTAGGTCACTGAGGCGCTGATCTCCGGATATGGCCGACAGCATGCAGCAGCAGGAGCCAGTACATTTGAACAACACCATCACCCGGCGAGAGATAACTGAGACACGGTAATAATATTTACTGTGACTGAAATGACCTTATGTAAAAAAAAATCTCATCCTCATCGAAATGTATCTGGGAGGAACTACAAAATGTGATATTCAGCGCAATTCATTTTCATAAAAAATCTGTGGAGATATTACGACAGTAAATATACTTGCGCATGAGAGTAATTAGAAACTATTATATCACATAAAACCTAAGATCATAATAAAAAACCGGCCAAGTGAATCGTATTTCTAACGGACAAAAACATGTAAGAATTTAACCGGTAATGGTGCCGATTCTGTTGTACACGAACTAAACTAACTAAACTATCTCTAAAATTCCTTACTTTTGGCTATGAGAATTGTAACGCTATTCTGCAAGGAAAAATGTCTAAATTTAAAAATTATTTTGACACGACTAAAATCGAATTTGACAATCGCGACTCAGCGTGGTATTTTTTTTTTCTTTTGGTTTCGCAACGTTGTACTTGTGTGTGCATTGCGTAGAATGAATTTTTTGAGAGAGGAAGGCGCGTGCTGGGGGGGGCAGCCTCAACGTGTTTTGTATGGAATTTTTCACTTTTGTTTGAAAAATATAAAAAAAATATTACCCACGTGTTGAGATTTAAATGTGCCGGGGTACACTAAAGGGGGCCGAAAATTTCATTATTTTTGCGATAGGACACGCCATTTTCAAGATATAAGCAAAAAGAAAATAAAAAATACAGAACTGTTTTTGCACGTGAAGGCGAGGCGTTGTTGAGAATTTTAGTTCATGACCACTAGTTTTATTCCACACCTTTTTAATCGCGATTAAAAATAGTCAGATTTAGTTAAAATAAATTTTGACTGAATGCCTCATCCCCTGCTTCGCCCTCAGTTTTTGAATAGTCACCATCTAATAATCTGTGGTCACCATTCGCATAGTGTGAACAGCAATCGTGGGATGTAATATATAGCTCAAGACGAGCTCATGATACATTATATCCCATAGTCAAAAGCCGGCTTCACTGTTCTAACTAGTGACTTTTTAGCGCTCTATGAGTTGCAATTTCGACACATGGTGAAAAATATAGGCTCGAGCGCATGCGCGTGCACATGTTGTGTGACGCCATATGCCAATTGTGTGCTGCTTATTTTTTTATAAATATGCTTATATGTATATCTTTTGAATGCTCGACCATTACTCTAGAACTAAAACTATGGTAGTTAATGGTGCCGATTCTGTTGTCACAAAAATCTCTAAACTAAACTAAAAATCACTAAAATTTGGTTTAATCCTGTCAAACGACGATTTCCTATTCTGAAATAGACTAAAGTGACACAACTTAACTATATTTTAGTTTGACAGCACTAAGATTGCACTGAGTTATTAGTTTAGTGAAAATGTCAATTTTGCTATTCTGAGTTTGCCGGTTGTAAGACGATGGTCTTTACACTTGTGCGCAAGCGTACGAATGATTGGTCTGTACACTTGTGCTGATGGGAACACGGGGAAGAAGAATTAAACCGCCCGTGTTGAGTGTGGTAATATCACTGATTTATTTTACATAGCAAGTTCGCCAAAGTGATCGCGCGTATGCAAACGCTGATGTAGCTTAACCTACTTAATGTTATGAAATGTGCGGGTTCACCGTACATACTGCCAACTCGAAAGGAAAGGACGAGGGAATATGCTGAACCCAGGTGGAACCCAGTGTGTCTGAATACAATAAAAATGGTGACTTAATACATGATACAATTTTTGTTGAAAACTGATACAAGGTGATAATACAAAATCTACTCTAAATAATATGTATGCCTAAACTAAATTGCCTGATTTTGTTATAGTTAATATTTCACCATAGGAGAGGTTCCTTTATTTACACTTTCAGTTGTCTTAACACTGAACTCACTGATCACTGGCACTGGCACTGTTTCACGCGCGCACTCAGTAGATCCCGGTCCTGTGAGGTCAGCTTGCGCCTCCGCCCCCGGGGCTCGCTCGCCCGCCGGTACACGTACCTCCAACATCTCACGCTGTTGAGGCGCTGGTGCGGCTTGGCACTTACTTCTTATAATTAAGTATAAACCTATGCCGCCTAAGACGATCACCAAGGTCAAGGTGATGTACACCACGGAATAATGGTGGATGTCGTGGACGTTTAGTTGTGTAGAAGATTGTTCCTTTATATTGGTTATTTGATCTCTAAGCTGTTTCCACATATGAGTGTGGTTTACCGGTATGTCGAAATCGTTGGGCAAGGTTGTGTTTATTAAAGAGTTCAATAAGGAGACCTCTGGGACTTCGATATTTGATCGCATGTTCAAATAGCGTAAGTAATTGTTGTGACTGTGAATACTGTACGAGTCCGATTTCACTGTGCATCCATAACCTAGGTCAATGATACCACTGCCTCGTATAACGGTCGTTGTTGTGTCAGCAATACAAGAAACGCGGAGTTCACATGACTCACAACAGGTGTAAAACCAGGAGTTCAGTTTGTGTAATTTGACCCAATAGTTGTGGCACGTGGACACGTCTTGTTTACAAGCGCTCCTCATGTTACTTACAATCTGGATATCGCATAGCGACTGTTTTATTCTCAGATTGTAAATAGGTTTGTCAACAGAGCACAGTAGCCGATTGTTACTGTGGATATGGAAGCATGATTTCAGATCGTTATCTGTTAAGAAAAGAGCGTGGTCCTTTTTTATATTGTAGGCGATGTATGGTGAGCTTGGAACAGTGCAAACGTGTTTCGACCCCCTTTTCTGAGGGATAGGTATGATTTGATCTAACTCGAAGACATCGTTGCTCACAAGCGGAATCTTTATCTCTGTAATAAGATAGCCTTCATACAACGTTGCCGACGCCTTCATAATTTTGTACAGCTCGGTTAGATTTGATGACTCAATTGGGGTCATTAGATTTCCCTGCAATTGCCCGGAGATTATATTGATCTGACGAGCCAGCTGATCGGGAGTCAATAGGTACGGGTCAATGCGGCCGTGGCTGATGTCTGTAACGGTGTTGATAAGTGTGTGTTGGATTCGCATTAGGTTTGACAATATGATACTCGCAGCTAGGGCGGATGATGTGACATAAATGCCGTTTCTGTTGTCCAAACGCACCGTATTAATTTCGTCTGTGACCTTTTGGAGATGTTGGTTTATAAATTTGAACTGTTTGTTCATAGTCTCCTCGCTACGCCGCAGAATGTTATACTCCGATTCTATGACCAAGGTTTGATTCTTCAGTAAATTTTGAAGATGATTCTCATTATTCGATATTCTTTCTATGTCCTGCTTGTACTGTTGAGCGAAGGTTTCATCTAATACTCCGAACAACGTGTTCGCGAGGTACCCTACTCCGTTAATTATTCCACGCTTTTGCCTTCTTGCGTTTGTATTCTCTAGAATTTTTTGATAGTGCTCAAGTTCCTTTACTTCGTGCTGTAATTGTAGAATGACGCTGTCGTATTGCGAACCCATGCAATTGGCGGTTTGGTTTAAGTGAATGACATAGTTTTTAATGTTGGTAACTCCGTGATAGAACGTGGACATGTTATAAAACACGATCAGTTTCCAATCGTCCTTGATAACTTGGAGGTTAGACATCTTGTCGAAGTAAAGTCCTTGGTTTGTGTTAATTTGCGTAACGTTGAATGTCGTCACCTTTTGTTGTAGAGTAGAAGATGCAAACATAAGCATTAATAAAAGACTGATGAGGACGGCTTGAAAAGCTTTTGGTTTACGTGGTCGCGGGGTCCGCCTTTTGCTTTCTGTTTGATCTGATGATGGAGTGGAAGGCCCATCCTTGCACTGGTTTATAGGTTGGGATGGGGATGCCTCCTCATTTACTGGCAAGTATACAAGCTTGTTGACTGGACGCTGTATAGTGTTACTGCTTGTCTTGACAGTAACTACTCTCACATATCCGTCCTTACCAGGATGGAGCAGGCGCACTCGTCCCATTGGCCATTTACCTGGAGGTACGTTCTCTTCACGGATGAGGACGAGGTCATTGACTTCGAGATTACGTTGTGCCCGTTGCCACTTGGTTCGGGTTTGTAGCTGCTGCAAATACTCCGATGACCACCGTTGCCAGATATTCTTTGTCATAGCTTGAACGAGTTGCCATCGCGCTTTTAGCGTTGATGACTCCGGTTCAGTATGAGGTCGTGATAAAATCGGTGCCCCAGTCAGAAAGTGTCCTGGAGTAAGGCAGTCGTCATCTGAATTTTCCGTGAGTTGACATAAAGGTCTGGAATTCAGACACGCCTCTATTTGGCAAAGTAACGTCGCAAACTCTTCGTACGTAAGACGTTGATCGCCTATGACCCTTTTCAAATGGTATTTCAGGCTCTTCACGGCCGCCTCCCAAAGTCCACCAGCATTAGGCCAGGCTGGCGCATTAAAGTGCCACTGGATGTTCTGCTCAGTGATTTTGTTAAAGAAGTCGGGGTTCATATTCTGTATAATCTCCTTATACTCCTTTTTCATGAGTCTATTAGCGCCTACAAAGTTTGTACCATTGTCGCTATACATGTGGCCTGGTGATCCACGTCGGGAGCAAAATCGACGAAACGCTGCTAGAAAGGCGGCCGTACTCAGGTCTGAAACCAGTTCAAGATGGACCGCTTTCGTCGACAGGCAGACAAATACTGCAACGTATCCTTTCGTTGTTTTGATCCCGCGTCCTTTATTGACTTTCAGCTCTATGTGGCCCGTGAAATCGACACCAGTATGCGTGAATGGCCTTGACGGAGTGACTCTAGCTCTTGGTAAATCTGCCATAATTTGCTGTTGAATTTCGTTGTTAAATCGGCGACACTTGACGCACAGTCTTAGCTGCCGTTTTACAGTCCTGATTCCGCTGATGATCCAGTATCTATCTCTTATGTAGGAAAGTGTTAGTCTGGGACCACCGTGCAAGGTTGTTATGTGTGCTTGGCTAATGATAAGATCAGTAAGTCGACCGTGGCTGGGTAGGATGATGGGATGCTTCGCCGATTTGCTTATACTGGCGTGTTTTAATCGTCCACCTACTCTCAATAAGCCATTTTCGTCTAGCCAAGGGTTAAGACTGCAAATCTTGCTTTTCGTACTCACGTGTTGTTTACACTTAATTTGTTGCAATTCTTGTGAAAATTCCTGTGACTGCGCTTCTTTAATAATTAAATGGTAAGCGTTGTTTATTTCGCTTGACCCCAGAAAACCATGCGTTGCAATCTGTTTGTGACGAATTCGCCCAATGAAACGTGACACCCAGCCTGTAATGCGCACAATTCGTGTCAACGAACTATAATTTTGCAGTAAGTCAGTAATAAAAGTAACATTATTTTTCACTAAGGCTGTGTTCACACAGACCGCTTTTGTTTCTATTGTTGGGGACTGGTATACGGTCTTAACTACATCTTTCCTCTCGTAACCTTTTAGCCATTCAGGCCCTTCCCACCACAAAGATTGGTTTAACAATTGATGACACGTTATGCCTCGTGTAGCACAGTCAGCTGAGTTTTCTTCCGAGCTGACATGACTCCAGAATTCTGCCGGGATTATGTCGGTTATTTGCTTAACTCTGTTAGCTACAAACGATTTCCATCTGGATATATCTCCGTTTAGCCAACCCAAAACTATCATGGAATCTGTCCATGCATGAAGCGTCATACCTATGTTTGGTAAGGACTCAATTACCTTCTTTACAAGTAGCGATAAAAGTAGCGCACCACACAGTTCTAGTCTAGGCAGTGACGTTTTCTTTGCGACCGGTGCCAACTTTGTTTTTGCAGCAACAATTGTCGATGTGTACTCGCCTTTATTATTCATGGTGATGACGTAAATAACGCAAGCGTAAGCTTTGTCGGACGCATCGCAAAATGCATGTAATTGACAGGTTTTTTCTGTGTTACCTAAGAATCTTGGTATGCGAAATTTGTCGATGCAGTTGATATCTTCTTTTAATTTAAGCCAATATTTTTGCATTTCCTTTGGTAGTTCTTGATCCCAGCTGGTTTCAATGGACCACGTTTGTTGAAACAGTAGCTTCGCTCTGATTGTAAGCGGTGATAACCAACCAAGAGGATCGAATATCTTTGATATTTCGGACAATAATTGCCGCTTTGTAATTACTGCAATATTCTTAGGAATTACATCACTTTGGAACATGAATGTATCCGAAGATGGGTTCCATTTTAATCCAAGAGTCTTTCTGGATTCGAGACATTTAAATTCGTAGGGGCTGTTCAATTGGTCGGTTCTTAAATTTTGCAGGAGTTCTGGCTTGTTACTTGACCATTTCCGCAAATTCATGCCAGCACCTTGGAGCATTTTTATAAGTTGTTGTTGAAGCGCTTTTGCTTGATCGGCGGTATTCTGTCCACTCAGCAAATCATCCATGTAGAAGGAGTTCTGTATAGCTGCTGCTGCTAGTGGATATTTCTCGGCTTCATCTGTCGCGAGTTGTTTTAGAGTCCGCATAGCCAAAAATGGAGCTGCCTTGGTGCCGTACGTTACAGTGGTTAGTTGATATAGATTCAATTGATCATCCATTGAATCTCTCCATATAATCGTTTGTAGAGGCTGGTCTTGCTCTCTGACGAGTATCTGACGGAACATTTTTTCAATATCCGCAGTGATTACATATTGGTATTGTCTCCAATTTATAATAAGTGCTAATAGGTCTTGCTGTAAGTTGGGTCCACTGTACATTAAGTCGTTCAGACTTTTACCCGATGTAGTCTTGGATGAGGCGTTAAAAACGACTCTCAACTTTGTTGTTGTGGAGTCAAGTTTCCATACACCGTGATGTGGTAAGTAGTACGCCTGATCGGTTTTACCTTCAACTTGCCGCATGTGACCTAATTCTTGGTATTCGTTCATAAATTGTTTGTATTGGCTTGAAAATGATGTATTTTTAGACATTTTTGATTCTAAATGTTTAAATTGCGCTATAGCCTTAAACTTTGATGATCCGAGTTGCTTTTCAAAGTCTGGCATCATGGGTATCCCAACTTCATACATGCCATTATTTAAGCGTGTCGTCGTGGTTTTGTAAAAATCTTCACAAAATTGATCACCAACACTCACGTTTGATGATGATGGGTCGTGAATATCCTCCAACTCCCAAAACTTGGCTATGTCTTCAATGTTTTTGAGGGCCACATGACAGTTGAACTTTATGACATTTCCTGATAAGATCCAACCCATTTTTGTTTGCTGAGCTATTGGGGCCTGCGCTGGGCCCTTGATAAGACCGCTTAATATAATTTCCGAATATACACTGGCATCCAGAAGAAGATCGATAGGTCTTGATTCGTTGTACTCCGGGTCTGCTAACTGAAGATGTTGCAGATGTGACCAGGACTGTTTCCGGAATGATGAGTTTGGTAGGTTGCTAATGACCTTTGATACAACCAACGCCTGAGTCTTCAGGGTGTAATCTCCGTAGATAGACTTGCAGTCCAATGTTACAATCCCTTTGCTTTGTTTGGGGACTGGGCCTACTCCTGAAATGGAGGCATGATATTGTTGACGTTGCAAGCCTAACATTTGCGTCGCATTTTCTGAAATCAATGAAATTTGGGACCCCTGATCTAGAAGTGCTCGTAATGTGACATATGTACCATTTCCAGATAATACAGTTAACGATAACGTGGTTAAAAGTATTTCTTCATTATCAGCTGCGACGTGATTAACATTATGCTGCGCCGGTGATGGCTGCACAGACGCGCTCGTCGTCGCTGCGGTTTGTTGATGTGGTATACACGCATCATGCAGTAAGGTGTTGTGTTCACTGTCACACCTTTTGCAACGTCTCGTGCTGTTGCACTCACTGTTAGGGTGATAATTAAGGCAATTCTTGCAATACTGATTCCTTGTTACCAAGGTCAGTTTATCACCTGGGGACATTTTCATGAATTTCCTGCAACGAAATATAGAATGACGTTTATTACAAATCAAGCAGCCTGGCCCTTGAGTAGCGACGACTTGATACTGTTTCTTGTTGTAGTTGCCACGATTTTCAGGTTTGTCTCGCTCTTGACCAGACTCCCGTTTAAAGGCTGGCTTTGTTTCTCTCTCTCTTCGGTGTAAAGGTTCTAGGGCTGTGAACTTGTTTTCGAGGAACGTCATAAATTCTGTCAAGGATGGAAGCTCCCTGGGTGATTTACGCGCCTCTTTGTAGTCACAGTAAGTCTCCTGGTCCAGTTTCTTACTGAGAAGATGGACTAACAGCGGATCCCAGGTATTTGTGTTCACACCAAGGTTGTGTATAGCGTGGATGCACTCCGTGGTGGTATCATTTAACCGCTTTAACTCGTAAGCCGTTTGTTTGGAGATTGAAGGCTGATTTAACAATATCTCTATTTGATTTGTAAAGAGAACTTGGGCATTATTATATCGGTGATTTAGAATATCCCAAGCTGTGTCGTAATTTTCAGACGAAATGTGAAGATGTTGAATAAGGCGTTCGGCCTCACCTTTGATCTTGCCTTTCAAATGTTGCATCTTCTGGGCCTTGGTTATTGTGTTGTTGTCGTGAATAGCTTCTGTAAACAGGTCGCAAAATGTTGGCCACTGCGTGTATTTCCCCGTAAAAGTCGGAATTTCGAGCTTCGGAGTTGCCTGTTGTACATGAACCAAAGACGATATTTTCTTATTTAACGAACGCTTTATATCTTTATAATTACGCTCGTACAAGCTAAATTCATTTTCGTACGATACATCTCCACCTTGAAGTATGTGGTCGATTCGTAGATGTAACGTATCGATGGTGTTCCACTTGGCTTGTATACCCCTAAGCTCGTCTTCAAGTTCCCATTTTTCGGATATTTCATCTATGTTAATGCTCCTCACCAACCTGTTGAAAGACCTAAAATTGGTTCTCTGTTGAGCCAACAGTTCAGTGGCTTCTGGGTTTGACTGCGTACCCCTTTCATCCGAACCAAAGGCAGTTAGTAAGTTACGAGTTGACTGGTAGACGCTCTTACCCTGTTGATAAAAGTTTGATGCGAAATATTGAGGTTCCTTATCCGGAAACTCAGAGAGTTTCAAGTGATTTTGTTCGAACTCTCCCCAGAGGTTATCCAATGACTCTATTCTCTTTTGGATGTATTCCGGTGTTTTTCTCGACAACGGATCCTTACCGAAGTTGACCTTTATCCTATTGATCCCTTCTACTATTTCCGATTGACGGGCGCTTGAAACGGCCATTATGATTTAATAAAAGGAACAATCTTACTTGGACACTGACGAGTTGCGATACCAATTGTGGGCTGCCGACGCCGTGTGCAGAAGATGTAGATTCAGCTCCAGTGATGTCTTCTTGGAACGATTCACTGATGGTTCACTGAATGGACTGAGTTGATCTCTTTACGGAACTGTCGCGAAATACTCAACGAATATAATCAAGCGTGTGGCTGCGATTTCAACACACCTTGATCTATACACTCGATAAATTGTTACGCGTGATAACTGATCCTGTGAGATCCGGCTCGAAGGACCAAAAAATGTAAGACGATGGTCTTTACACTTGTGCGCAAGCGTACGAATGATTGGTCTGTACACTTGTGCTGATGGGAACACGGGGAAGAAGAATTAAACCGCCCGTGTTGAGTGTGGTAATATCACTGATTTATTTTACATAGCAAGTTCGCCAAAGTGATCGCGCGTATGCAAACGCTGATGTAGCTTAACCTACTTAATGTTATGAAATGTGCGGGTTCACCGTACACCGGTTTTCACCAAAAATGTTGACTACAATCATTTATTTTAACTAAATCTGACTATTTTTAATCGCGATTAAAAAGGTGTGGAATAAAACTAGTGGTCATGAACTAAAATTCTCAACAACGCCTCGCCTTCACGTGCAAAAACAGTTCTGTATTTTTTATTTTCTTTTTGCTTATATCTTGAAAATGGCGTGTCCTATCGCAAAAATAATGAAATTTTCGGCCCCCTTTAGTGTACCCCGGCACATTTAAATCTCAACACGTGGGTAATATTTTTTTATATTTTTCAAACAAAAGTGAAAAATTCCATATAAAACACGTTTAGGCTGCCCCCCCAGCACGCGCCTTCGTCTCTCAAAAAATTCATTCTACGCAATGCACACACAAGTACAACGTTGCGAAACCAAAAGAAAAAAAAATACCACGCTGAGTCGCGATTGTCAAATTCAATTTTAGTCGTGTCAAAATAATTTTTAAATTTAGAGATTTTTCGTTGCAGAATAGCGTTACAATTCTCATAGCCAAAAGTAAGGAATTTTAGAGATAGTTTAGTTAGTTTAGTTCGTGTACAACAGAATCGGCACCAATGACACACTAACTTAAAACTTTAATAGGTATTGAACGGATTACTGAGCCGGGTCGCAGCCGCGGTATGTTACACATACATACGGGACTAAAACAATACCTATGATATTATTATTTGGTATGTAACCAAACATAAGTTGCATACTTATGGTATTCTTAAGCGTCCACCGACGAACTATGAGCACCCTGTTCTATCATTCTACATCTTTGAAATTTGTGTTTTCATCAAAACAAACATGAGCTTATTTAAGAAAGTGTCGACGTTACGAGATGTTGCGATTCGTAGCCAGTACGCAAATTCTATAAGCAATCAGCGTTGTAAGACTGCTTTAGTGAGAAAGAGCGTTTTAGGCTGACCCCACATTAGGCGTGCGCGATCCTCGGGCGTGTGAGTAGCGCGAGGGCCGCGCGCGCGTCGCGAGCGCGCTGCGAGAGCGTCGCGTTTAGCTGCCCTGCGGCGTGTGTGAAGAGTGCAAGCGGCGCGCACGCGGCTCTCGAGTCGCGTTCTTACCCCTTCGCCTGCTACTGTTTCTGTCAGTCACATGGTGGGCAGTGTTGTGTTGACACACGTTAAAAATAGAGTCACCGAGTAAAATTAATATCGAAACATTTATCCTAGAAATACAGAATCGTCCTGCGATATGGGACATGACTACAAAGGAGTATAGTGATCGTATTGCAAAAAAGGTGTGGGAAGAAATTAGCACTTTATTTATAAAAGACTAGCTTCTGCCCGCGACTTCTTCTGCGTAAATGTCGTTTATCGCGGACGCAGACAAAGTCACGGAATAAAAAGTAGCCTTTGTCCTTTCTCAGACTCTAAACTATCTGTGTACAAAATTTCATTTAAATCGGTTCAGTAGTTTTAGCAGGAAAGCGAGACAGGCAGACAGACAGACAGAGTTCCTTTACATTTATAATATTAGTGTGGATAATGCGGATTTTGCGGAAACAAAAATTGTCCAAATTGTGACTGACTTGACTGAAGGGGGTTAAACGCCAAGCCGAGCGCCGCGTGCGCGCCGCGCGCTCGCTGCACACACGTCACACGGCGGCAACACGCGACGCTCACGCAGCGCGCTCGCGCTACTCGCACGCCCGAGGATCGCGCACGCTTAATGTGGGGGAGGCCTTAGGCATGGCACCACGCATTTAGGTACAATAAACCAGATGCCACAAAAAGTTTTAATGTTACAAAATTCAAAAAAGAACTAAAATTATTATTATTATTTTTATGTATATGTTAACATAATCTCGGGATTCTGGAATCCCGGTCTTTTGGAAGGCTTACGAGGGGCCGAAGCCAACTCGCAGAGGCCCCTTAGATAATTTTAAATGATGAGGGGGCACCAACCGACGATTATCCCTGTATGCACTATGCAAGTGCACCCAAGGACAATTCCCGGTTGGAGCAGAACTATTACAGAATATGGATACAAAGCAAATTAGGCTATGGGTTTGGATGGCTATAGTGGATTGGTAACCGCAACTATGGAAGGACTATGGCCCCTGCCTGATCAATAAGATAAGATAAGATTTATTTCTCGCCACAATATAATCTACATGTAACACAGTATACATAACTACTACATTTTAATAATTACATTGTGGGAGACTGGTGCCTAAGCTAGACGTAAGGCCTGTATTTCAGGACACCAGGACTCCCCCCATTCATGAGATATATTTTGTAGAAAATTATGTACTCGCACATATTTAAATGCGGTAGAATAACTTATTAGCACTAATTATTTTAACAATAAGCTTTAATTGCAGTGTTAGTAATTGAGTGAATATGTATCATGTATGAGTGTGTGGGTGTGTGTGTGTGTGTGTGTGGGAGGGAATATGACTGAGTAATATGATTAAAATGTTTTTTAAGAAGAAAAAATAAATAAAGAGTTGGTATATTGCGTTAACAACATTTAGTTTACGTTTTTATGTTAATTTATGTATTAACAAAAAGTTATATCGGAGCAGCAAGAAGTTTTTCCGTGTCGTCATAGCTTAACTCCTGGAGCCAATTCATTACCTTCATTTTGCACTTATTACTGGTAAGACTATAAATAGAGAGCGACTTATTGATGGCATTGTAAAGAAAGCGACCTAGGTAGCAAAAGAAGCGTTTAGAGAAGATAGTGGTCAGCCGATAATGATGGCGATCGATAGGATCAAATCGTCTTTTACCATGTGGTAGTAAGGCGTTGAAAGTAAGGAGTCCATGCTGTTTTAGGACCGTTTGTAATATAAACAGCTGCCGTACAGTTAAAACTTTAGACTCTTTGTATAAGAGTGCTGTGGGGTAGCGGAATGGTAGATAAGAAGAAACCTTCAAGATAGCCCTCTGCGCCCTTTCCAGTTCCAAAATTGTGTATTTAGGTGCACCACCCCAAGATGTTATACAGTAGGTTAGCAGCGATTGGGCGAGGGCAAAGTAGATTAATTTCCTCAGCTTTTCGTCTGCCACATGTCTCAGGGTCTTAAAGACATAAATTAATTTACGCAATCTGTTGCTAAGGGTATTGATGTGTTCCTGAAATCTTAGGTTGCGATCTATAATAATACCAAGGTACTTTAGGCTGTTTTCTTTTTGTAAGTGTGTGCAGGTACATGTGTTGTCATTTTGGTTGGAACAGGTGTGGGCTATAATGGAATACAGTGGTGTTGTTGGTGTTGTTCGCGTGTGGTTTTTTAGGGTAAAGGCAATGTATTTCGTTTTGTCAGCGTTTAGTGTAAGAACGTTACTATTCAGCCACTCCGTTACAACGTTAAAGCCTGCCTGAGCATGCGCATATGCTTCATGCCATGTGCCAGCGCTAAAAAGTAGGGCAGTGTCATCTGCAAAAGTTATAATTTTACCTTTGGGGAGAGTGAGCAAACCCAGCTCGTTGATGTATATAAGAAAGAGGGTTGGACCAAGTACGCTGCCTTGTGGTACGCCATAGGAGACAGTGCGTTCCTCACTAATGACGTCATCAATCTTAACGCACTGGGTACGCTCACTCAAATAATCCTCAAATAGTTTGAGTTGCACGCCCCTTATACCCAATCCTTCCATTTTTTGAATGAGAATGGGTACAGAAACCGTGTCAAAAGCTTTGGCAAGATCTAAAAATATGCCCAAGACCTTTTGCCCATCATCCATGTTTTTGACCACATAGTTTGTCAGATCATGAACCGCATCGGACGTGGATTTTCCAGCCCGGAAACCATATTGGGAGGGCGACAGCATGTTAAATTTTTCTAGGTAGTCCACGAGCCTGCTGTTCATGATCCGCTCCAGTATTTTGGATAGGGCAGGAAGAACTGCAATAGGTCTATAATTGTTGACACGGCCTCTGTCCCCACTCTTAAAGATTGGGTGTATTATAGCTCTTTTAAAGGCTTTGGGAAATTGACCAGAAGTGAGAGCGAGATTGCAAATGTATGTAAGGGGCGGTACAACTGTGTCTAAGTGTTTTTTTAGGAGGCCACTAGAAATTCGATCCCATCCCGCAGCACAGTCGTTACGTAGAGACATTATTTGTTTAGAAACTTCGTTTTCGTCTGTCGGTAATAGTGCCATAGATTGCAAGTGACCATTGTTGGCAGTGTGGGATATATCGGTATTTGACCTACTGATGTTTTCTGCGAGATTTTTGCCTATTTCAGCGAAGAATTTATTAACAAGGTTAACAGATTGTAGCGGAGTAGCTGACATATGTAATAGATGTGATGTGTCTTCCCTTTTCTTGGTTCGATTTGTTAGAGTATTTATAGCTGTCCAGATTTTTTTGGTATTGTTACCAGCATCACTTAATTCTCTTCTTTCAAATTCCACTTTAGTCTTTTTAAGTAGCTTGTTGCAGTAGTTTCTGTATCTTGTAAAGGTTGTTTTTAGCATTTCATTTTCAGGTGACTTTTTAAATTTTTTGTGTAGGTTGTCTCTATGCCGGATACATCGAAGAAGGCCCGGGGTGAGCCAGGGCTTCATGATTTTTTTCCGATTAGGTACTTTAACGATCTTAGAATTAGATTCAATCGTCTTTGAAATAAGGCTGATCATTTTCTCTGCTGCTATATGAGGGTTATGGGTGCAGTAAACTTGTCCGAAATCTAGTTGTTTCATGTCAGCGTCTAGGTTATCATAATTGATGCGTACAGCGGTTTTTTTTGCAATTATTTTTGGAATTGCCTTGTCTAGGAACAATAAAACCGTTTCATGGTCAGTTAAAGCAGAGTGGGCTACAAAAGTTGACGCTGGAAGGGTGGTTTTTAGAATAAAGTGATCAAGGCAGGTTTGAAGTCGCGTGGGCAATGTATGTGCCGGGAGTAGACCATGTGAAGCTAATAGATTTAAGTAACTATGTATTGTTGAGTCAAGACATGCATCATGGATGTTTATGTTTATGTCACCGGTGATAATAATATTTTTACAGTGTGCGATGCTCAGCAGGATTAAGTTTAATGAATTCAGAAAATGATTAATGTCTCTATAGCCTGGTGGACGATATATAGCTAATATGGTAGTGTGCACGTCAATTTTTATTAGTAGACAATTTGCATCCACAATAGGCGGTTCTTCCACAATTACTCTATGATTTTTATTGATATAGACAACTACACCCTCATTTTGTGTCATATTTTTGTCAGTTTTGAAATAATTATAGCCTTGAAGATCAGGGATGACGTGGGTACTAGGAAGCCAACATTCAGTCAGCGTTATAAGATCCCACTCAACCTTCGTTCTAACAAGAATAGTATGTAACCCTGTCATATTTTTTGTTATACTTCTGATATTTTGATTAAGAATTTTAAGTGATGTATTAGGATTAAAATTAGGTGGTATACAGATCAATGTTTTGTATACACGGATAAAAAGGCAGGGGGTGACTTGCACACTCAATAATGGGCCCCCGGAAAACGTCGCTAGCACATAGTGACGTAGCGACAAGGGGGCAACACTTCCTGAGGTGCTTGAGAAGTGGAGAGGTATTCCACGGCTTTCAGAACAATCCCAGAGCCCGGAAGATGGTCATGTCCCTACGAGCACTTACTGGAATACTTCCTTTCCCCGAGCACGTTTGCTCTTGCGAATCTCCACTCAAGCCAGCCAATAAAGGCAAGAATGAGGTGGGAGCTCTGAACCTCGTCAGTGTTCACTCCAGCCGGCCAATAAAGGCAAGCCAGAGATGAGGAACAAGAATTCTCCCGGGAGATAGGGTCCGTGGGGTCGCTACTGCCCAACAGCTCGCCACAAGCTGCCCTGCGGGTTTTATTATTATTATTATTGTTTTTATGTATGAACACACATTCATATCATTCTATAAATTTGGACATACCTACCAAATAATTTATTTTTAAATCTCGCATGAACAATATTTTATTTTGCATACAACCATATTTGTACGCCTCTTGGCATAACATAGCGAACTATGTATTTAAATGTATTTTAATTTAAGAACTGTATTTATTACCTAATTTACACAAATAAAAATCATTATGATTATGATCATTTAAACTAATCTAAAGTGCCTACTTCCTTTTAGTTCTTAATTACGTTTAAAGGCCCGAGGGGTATAAGCATAGTGAATTTGTCCTTAAAAGATATTGGCACGATACTTAGAGGATTTTTAGGTATTAATAAGATAATAAGATCCTGAAAGTTTCAGATCTCTAAACCCGTTTGGTTTTTGAGAAAAAGAAAAAATAAGAAAAATCTGACAAAATCAGACAAAAATCATTTTCTCAGGAATGCGTGAATCGATTGATTTGAATTTTGGATATGTTTTGGGGGCTGATAGAAGCTTCTACGGAAAATGAAAAAAAAAAAAATACTTTTAACGGTTGATAAGAAACTTGAAAACATTGCACTTTTGTTTTAATTTAAATTTTTAACTATGATAAGATTCTGACTACTTCAAATAAGAATAAAAGACATAAACGAGCGACACAAATAAACATGCATGCTTAACATACGTGAAGGAAATACAATATTTGCGCAAAAAACTTATCAACCGTTAAAAGCGTTAATTTTTTTCCTAGAACTTACTATCAGCCCCCAAAACATAATTATCCAAAATTCAAATCAATCGATTCACGCGTTCCTGAGTAAATTATTTTTTTCTGATTTTGTGAGATTTTTACATTTTTTTCTTTTTCTCAAAAACCAAATGGGTTAGAGATCTGAAACTTTCAGGATCTTATTATCTTATTAATACCTAAAAATCCTCTAAGTATGGACCCGATATCTTTCAAGGGCAAATTCACTATGCTTATACCCCTAGGGCCTTTGAATGTTAAGTACAATAGTAGTGAATAATCATCATTTCACCATTCTGCCTTGTCAGCCGTCACTATTCCGTCCGCTTTTGCTACCATATCATCCCTCACAATCCACCCATCTTTTCTTTGGTCTTCCTCTTCCTCTTTAATCATCAACATTTATATTTATCGCTCTTTCCATGCGTTGCATCCCTCCTCATCTAATGCCCATTCCATTACAAACGATTCCCTGTCAAGTTTTCTGCCACTGGCACCACTTTCAAACTGATTTCTAACTTTCAAGTGTTGTCACTCCACACACTCATCTAGAGCTCTCATGTCCGCCACATGCAATTGAATAAGTATCAGTAAATATGTACCGTTGCTCAACGCAGGACACCTTCGTTGACCGACCCACTTCATGTATCAGATATAAACAATACATCTGATTCACAAATGTTGATATTCGTTGCATTATTTGGAGGTCGAATCGAAACCCACGTATATACGCTTATACGTTCACATCTGAGTATTAGTTTTATCTAAGATTCGGACAAACAAGGCTAGATTAGTCATCTAGATGACATTAGCAAGAAGCGGTAGGTAATAGGTAGAACGGGCTGGTGTCCGCAACTCCACGTCTGAACGCGTATTTTGCGTACGGGTGGGAAATCGGTTATTCGATCCACCCCAGCTCCTCGAGAAGCCAGCAACGCCTTGATGTTGCTGACTATCTCACGTAGGGTACCTGGTTTACCGAAGTACTTGGCCCATATGTGGTTGTGGCTGGTTGTGGCTGTCTCGTCGTCCTCAATGCAGGCCCTGCACAGCGGACTGTCTGTAACTCTTATGACAAATAGATGTGTATTAAACGACCCATGGCCAGTTATTGCTGCCGTAACCATACGCAGCTGTCGTTTGTCTAACCAGAGGACCTGTTTAGTGAGGCGGGCATCGATAGTGGGAAGTGCTTCCTTGGCCTGCCTGCACTCACTTTGGTCCACCCATAGTGTAGATCCCTAGTACGTTTTCTTACCAGAGAGCGTAGGAACCCAAAATGGAGTGGCGCGATGGGTTCTGGTCCCACCGGTGTCATGCTCGACCCCCTTCTGGCCAGTTCATCGGCGGCATCGTTACCTAGCGAATCGCTGTGTCCTTTTATCCATTGAATAGTTATATTATTGAGGCTACCCACCTGGTTGAGGCACTGGTGGCACTCGTATATTAGCCCAGAGTCAATCGAGTGACTGTCCAGCGCTTGCAGAACAGCCATACTGTCTGAGAGTATGCGGGTCGAGTGGTCTTTAACTGCCCTGTCCATAATGGCTGAGGCGGCAAGAGTGATCCCAATGCATTCCGCCTGGAACACTGTATTGTGGACTCCTAATGGTGTGGCTATATGTATGTTGAAGTCCTGCGAGAAGAACTCCAGCACCTGTGCCACTGTCTGTTTTTGATCCGTCCGTGAAGATGCGCAGCTCAGTGGGGCGCAGACCCTCACACCGGCGATCTTCATGAAACTGGATTCTGAATTTTTTATCAAAAATGAACTGTTTGGGTACCCGGTTATTTATAGCCTTGGTGATGGGGAACTCATTGTTGAGTTCCTTAAGTAGCGCGGTGTATTGTGTGTCTCTCTTTCTCAAGAGGTTGGTTGCGTCCAGACGCGCTGCCGCCATCGTGGCTTCCTGCTGTATGAACAGGTGGAGCGGTGGTAGTCCCAGCATGGCGTCCATGGCTGCAGTCGGAGTAGTCCTCATGCAGCCCGTGACCGCCATGCAGGCTAGTCTTTGCATGCGTTGCAGTTTGTTGCAGGCTGTAATAAGCTTGGTGCTGGGCCACCAGACCACAGCTCCGTAGGTGATCATGGGTCGGATCACTGCGGTGTGCAGCCAAAGAATGATTTTGGGGGATAGGCCCCACTTCTTACCTATAATTTTCCTGCATTGCCAGAATGTGATGCAGGCCCTGTCTAGTTTGCTATCTAAATGACTACTCCAGTTTAACTTACTGTCAAGAATGACCCCGAGGTACTTGACTTCGTTGGCCAGCTGAAGTTCTGTATTGAACAATTTCGGTAGGCGGAAGGGGCCTAAAGCTCGCTTATGGGTGAACATGAATAGCTCAGTTTTAGTGGGATTCACTGAGAGGTCATATTCTCTGCACCATCTCTTTACGATACGTAGTGCTTGTTGGGTGAGGTTAAAGATCGTGCTCGTCACCTTCCCTGAGACAAGGATGGCGAGATCGTCCGCATAACCTACTGTGTAGTAGTGATTGGCATTGAGTCTGGCGATTAATTCGTTAATCACCAAATTCCATAGAAGGGGTGACAGTACCCCTCCCTGGGGGCAGCCTCTGGCAATCATGGCCAGTTGCTGCTCGTCCTCTAGGTGAACCACGCGCTTGCTTAGCATGTTTGTGATCCAGTCTATGAGTACCTGTTCAACTCCATGTCTGGAGAGGGCGCTGCTGATGCTGGAGAAATTTTTTTGTCGAAGGCTCCTTCGATGTCTATGAAGGTACCCAGGCAGGTCCCTTTCTGGTGAATCGCTTCCTCTATCTGGCTAACTACCAGATGAAGTGCCGATTCGGTGGATTTACCTGAGCTGTAAGCGTGTTGGTTACCGTGCAGCGGTAGGGTTTTCAGAGCGCCGTCCCTCAGCTCCCTGTCGCACAGCCTTTCCAGGGTTTTTAGCAGGAAAGAAGTCAGGCTGATTGGTCTGTGGGATTTGGCGTTTGTTTAGTCGCCCTTCCCTGGTTTAGGGATGAATATTACTTTCACTTCCCTCCATCCTTTGGGAACGTATCTAAAGGCCAGGCACGCTCTCATTAAAGGCACCAGTCTTACTGCGATGAGGGTTCCACCCCACTGTAGTAGGGCGGGGAACACCCCATCTGGTCCGGCGACCTTAAACGGAGGGAAGCTCCGGATAGCCCATTGGAGTTTCTCCAACGTGATCACCTTGCTAGCATAAGACCAGTCATTATCTGATGGTGTTTGAGTTGCTTCTTGCCAGTCGATTACTTGCGAGAAAATACATCCAGGGAAGTGTGTTTCAATAAGGACGCGTCTCGTTTCTTCTGGCGAGGATGTGAGTGTGTTGTCTGGTTTTCGAAGGGTGGTAGGCCCAGTTGTGGTTTGTTGTGCCAGTATTTTCCTTACCCTGTTTGCTTCCTGGCAGGACTATGTAAGCGGTAGGTATATGTAGTACTAGCTTTTGCCAGCGGCTTCGCCCGCGTGGAGGTCAGAAAATATCCCGCGGGAACGTACTATCGGGATAAAAAGCAGACAATGTGTTAATTCAGGTTATAAACTAACTGTGTTCCAAATTTCATCCAAATCCGTTCAGTAGTTTTTGCGTGAAAGAGTAACAAACATCCACACATCCATACATACCTACAAACTTTCGCATTTATAATATTAGTGGGACTATGTAGTATACTAACGACGTGCAGGCAGGTGGGCGCGCGGCGCTGCGCGGCGGCGGCGGCCAGGTACACGAGCGCCGCCAGCCAAACGCCGGCCGCGAACACGTAGGCCGCCGACACGCGGTACTGCGCCGCGCACAGGAAGCGGAACCACGTGTAGGTGCTGGGGTCCCACGCCAGCCGCGCCGCCGTCGCCAGCAGCGCGCCGCTGTACATCTGCGCAGCACAAGCACTTCGTCAGCACAGTCGTTGGGCATGTGTGCGAGCACAGATCCCCGCGCACTTATTGGGGTTGATAATTATTAATAGGTAGTCAATTGAATTATTTTTAATTAATACTTATTAGGAATTAATATCTGGATGACCGAGCTTTGCTCGGTATTTTATAGCAAACTGTGTTTATAATAATAAGTTTATGTTCAAGTTGATTATCGATAAAGTTGGTCATTGCAAACACGAATAAAACGACATTTTATACAAATGAATCCTAGCTAGATCGATGTATCGCTCCCGAAACTCCCTGTATACTAAATTTCATGAAAATCGTTGGAGCCGTTTCCGAGATTCAGATTATATATATGTATATACACAAGAATTGCTCGTTTAACGTTAAAAGATTTAAACTTGACAGTAATTTTAATTTTGACTGACCTGTTAGTCTAGTGGTTAGTGACCCTGACTGCTAAGACTGAGGTCGTGAGTTCGATTCCCAGCCAGGACAAATGTTTGTGTGATTAGCATAATCATTTGTTCTGTGTCTGGGTGTAATTTATCTATAATATGTATGTATTTAGAAATATTTAAGTATATTTATCAGTTGTCTGGTTACCATAGTACAGGCTCTGCCTAGTTTGGGATCAGATAACGGTGTGTTGGTTGTCCTAAAATATATTATTATATTATGAATTATGAAACAATGAAAGTACTGTATAAAGTGGTAACCTATTTAAAATAATATGTCCATACTATATGCAGATAAGGAGATAACCCGGATGACCTCATGCTCGCATATCATAAACATAGTGACAGTAAGATTACAGTCAGTCCTGGCGCTTATCGGATGATGCGATTGGCCAGTCGCGGGGAAACAAAGATTCTTTGGTGAAATCAGTAAAGCGATAACGAAAGAATGTGAATTGGTAATTTCGTGGAGTACAGGAGCAGTCACTGTGTCGGCGGCGCGCGGCGGTGACCCTAGCCCGACATTCTCCCGACGTGCGGCCACAGGGCAGGAGCCTCTTACAGAGCCCGCGTTCATATGTAGATGATGTTTCTGTCGAACGATGACATAGTTGCGTTATCGCGACGTGAGCCCATCGAGCACACGACACTTCTTTATCCACATGTGGTGAATGGTTCATTGTCGACGTCCACTAAGCTCACTGCGCCAGGTGTCCACTGAATGCCGACTGATAGTGGACTTTTGTACCATTCAGATAAACTACAATATTGTTGGCGTTACTCTAACAGTCTGGCGACATCACAATGTGCTTGTAAGCTTGTAAACATTGTTTGTTAACAGCATGATATACATAGAAAGCCTTAGTGACATATCGTCTGGGTTCAGTCGCTCAACTGTAGAAATTGAAAAAAGCGCAAAATGTTCTCAAGTACGTGAAATCCTTGTGAGTAATAAATCTATTCAACCACAAACGCTCTCCACCAAGCGAAGTCGTAAGACCGCGGTCAACAAGAGCGATCTCTGACATCGCAATATGATCAACATGCGACTGCGAAGTACCTACTTACCCTTTTTTTTTTGGATGGGAAATCATCAAATGACTTCTCCCGTCCTGGGCGGAGCGGAAGGGCATGTCAGACTTTTACTGAATAAAACCCACCCGTGTTCCTTCAGTTGCCCATTTGCCAGGGTCACGGTATCTCTTTCGAACAATCTCGCGACCCTGGCAGGGAGATTTGATTGTTCATAATCATGTCGATTTAGTTACTCGCCAACGTCGTCGATGTAACATCTATACTTATTAGTGTTACTTATAATCTATACTAATCTATATTTAAATAATAAAATATTATAAAGCTAAAGAGTTTGTTTGTTTGATTGAACGCGCTAATCTCAGGAACTACTGGTCGGAATTGAAAAATTCTTTTTGTGTTGGATAGCCCATTTATTGAGGAAGGCCATAGGCTATATAACATCACGCTACAGTCAAAAGGAGCGGAGCAGCAAACGAAAAATAGACGAAAACTGGCAGGCAATTCGATGCGACGAGAAGGGGAGCGAAAAGTTGACGAGGACGAAGTCGCGGGCAGAAGCTAGTATTATATATATATTATATAATATTATAAAGCTGAAGAGTTTGTTTGTTTGTTTGATTGAACGCGCTAATCTCAGGAATTACTGGTCCGAAATGAAAAAATAATTTTGTTTTGGGTAGCCTATTTATCGAGGAAGGCTATAGGCTATACAAAATCACGCTACAACTAAGAGGCGCGGAGCAGTAATGAAAAATGTTGCAAAAACGGGGATAATCGCACGGGTAGGCGATTCGATGCGACGGACGGGAAGGGTCGGGGAAAGACGGGGCAGAAGCTAGTATATTAATATTATTAGCCAGTGGTGTTCTGTCCCGTTTATTATCTGTGCGCCTAACGGAATGCGCGTGTAACAGAGTGAGAACTGACTTGTCAATTTGACGTTGACACTTGACAGCTCTTGTTAATTTGCCGCTAAAAAAGCCCCGTCGCGCTATTGGGATCTCGCGACGCGTTTGTTGATATTAATCCTTTTAAATCGATCCGTTTGTGACAATTAGTCGTGATCCAATTGTATTAATTGTAATAACCCCTATCTTGACGTAATATTACGGGTTACGTTTGTTAAAACTGAAGTTCTTGTAAAGGGATGGCGGTCCAAATTGCGCGTGCGACCCTGTTGTAAAGTAATCCCTTAATTCCTGAGAACCGGTCGTTTTGTGGACAATCTGTCATGACCCGATGGTTAAGTGTGACGCTGTTGGGACGAGTGATTTGAAGACCGCATGCTGTGATTGCCTCCAGCCGACGTTGCAGCGGATTCTAACCTGAAGAATACTCGTAACGTCACAACACGATACATATACACTTACTTACATACACAACTCCGGGTAGAAACCAGAGCAGTTTCCTTCAACCATGAGGTAAGTTCTTTTGTTTGTATATTGTACCTTGTACGTGTATTGTCTGCTCCGCGTACGGCGGACAGTACGCTAGCCACTCTTGTCTCCAGAGCCCCCCATCAAAAGCTTCCCCTGCGCAATTAAATTGAGGTTTGGCCTGGCAGCGTACATTTTTGGTATCAGAGGCGTGGTTTTAACCTACAAAACCACCAAATTGGTAATTTACAGTAGGCTAATTACTTGGCAGTCTCTATAAGGGAAGTAGTAATACGCTGTAAATATTTGATAACTATGATTGCTAGTTTATTTGAAATAATTTGTTGGAATTAATTGAGTTGAGTAACTCATATTGCCGGGGGTCAACCAGGTTTGCATATGCTTCAGAGTTGGTTAGATTGAGCTATGTTATAACCTCTTGTTGTTGTTATTTGACCTCTGTCTTGTATTGAATGTCAGGAAGACATTAAAATGTTGAGTTTGTACCATTGATATGGTTATTTGTGAATATTAATATTTGAAATTGGCATTTTTGAGTATTACCATTGTTTTGAGTTGGAATAAGGGTTTATAATTGTTGTACCTTTGACACAGTGGTTTGTGAACTTAACATTTGGAATTGGATTACAATTTGAATATTTGAATTGAATATGAAATAGAATTTTGAACGTTGATATTGGGTTTGAATTAAAATAAAAGTTTATTGTTGAATTGAACTGAAACCAATATTGTTATTTCTTGAGTTGCTGATTAGTCAGTTTGGTAGTTTGATTGTTTGAACTTTGTTACTTAATTACCTTTTGCTTGGTTTATTTTATTTGATTGTTTGCGTTGGATTTCCTTGTTATTTATTGATTGTACTTTGTTATTTGATAATTTAATTATTTGGTTTATTTGTTTGTTTGTGCAATGGCATACAAATGGAAATATTGCAGTGCCGGACACCTGTCCAGGTCAAGCCGGAGACCTCGGTTGTTTCAGGTCCCAGACTATTGAGTAGATTGCCTGCTTTGGAACTGCCACACTTGACGGTCGCTGGGACCACCGGTACGGTTTCCAAAACCTGTTTGCAAGTTTGGTTGATGCACGCTCGGACCTCAGACCCGCCCAAAAGTTGGCCTATTTGTTGTCTGTCCTGGAAGGTGAGGCCCGAGCCTTGGTACAGCATCTGTCGTTGACTGACTCAGCCTAGTTACCGCTGTGGAGCTACTCACCCGGCGGTACCAAAATAAACATTGTTTGGCTGACGTTCATATTGAATTGATTTTGGGGTTACCGGTCATTACTAGTTTGTCAGCATTGCGTACTGACCTGTTGAACCCGTTGGTGGTAGCGACCAACGCTTTAAAGCAATTGGACTTGCCGGTGGACCATTGGTCTAACCCTTTGGTGCATGTTGTGCTGCAACGGCTTCCTGCCGATTTGAGGGCTCATTTCGAGCAAAGGTATGGTGGGGATAGTGTCACACATCTCCCCCCATTTGGTGACCTCGTCCAATTTTTGGAGGATGAGTGTCGGTTTGTGGCCAACTCTGGCGTTGCCACTGAGTCATGCCAGCCGTCTTCCCGGCCACGAGACCAGGGACGGATTAGGGCTCGCGGGCCTGTTGATGGTCGCCCCGCCGCTCGTTTTGCTGGCACCCAGAGTCGTCCTGGTTGTGAGTTTTGTAGGGACACGGGGCATGGCATGGCAACTTGCGCGGCCTTTTTGAAGTTGCACGTGAGTGCCCGCCGCCGAATTGCCAATGCACGCCGCATGTGCTTCTCTTGTTTGGGGGCTCACTTCCATCGGGACTGCCCCAACCCCCGCCCTTGTAGAATTTGTGGGGGGTCCCATTTGGACATATTGTGCGCTAACGCGAACCACGCTGGCAGACCAGCCTCTGATGAAGGTTCGCGTACGGGGGGGTACCATGGAGTTGGTCACCGGGCTTCTGCCTCGCCGGTTCAGAACCGGGGAGAGGCCCGCAATTTTGAGCGCCACACTCCACCCCCCGCGCAAGTTGATCGGGAGCCGCGCGACCGCCATTTGGTCTCCCCGCGTAAAGGCGATTACGCAGTTGTTGCTAGGCAGCGCTGGCCAGACCAGCACCGCCTTCCCTCCCCTCCTTTGGCGGAACGTCCCCGGTTGGAGTCACGCCCCCCGCCATTCAGACCTCCGGTGGGATATGCTCATCCAGCGATGGCGCGTGGCTCGGGACACCGCGCGTACGAGGAATTTGAATTCCATCCTCGTCGGGAAAGACTTGGGCCTGGGTGCGGCGATCGGTCGCCGCCCAGGCATTGTTAGGACATTGGCGCCTGCCCCGCTAAGGTACCCCTCAGATCGACACGGTTTTGTTGCCAACGGCATCGGTCAGGTCTGGGGGCCCACGGGGGACTCTGTTGTGGTCCGTGCCATTTTGGACATGGGAGCCCACGGTTGCCTTTTGTCTATTGTTTTGTTGTTTGTATTGTTTTGGGCAAAATTGTTTTCTTGAGCGCCTTTGGAGTGCGGGACTTGGCTGGGACGAGCCAATTCGGGAAACCCTGTTGGAAGATTGGCTCCAATTTGTATCCGCACTCCCTGCAGTCAACGAGGTCGTGTTACCCCGCGCTATCCTCCCCCCTGGGAGCTACACTGCTACCCTTGTTTGTGATGCGTCTTCGCACGGTTATGCAGCTGTTGTTTGTCTGCGCACCGTCTGCGCAACAGGCCAGGTGAATTTGTCACTGGTCTTGGCCAAGAGCAAGGTGGCCCCCCTCCGGACGGCACTGACCACCCCTAAGTTGAATTGTCAGGGGCGGCGCGTCTTGTGCGTTTATTGAACCACGTTGCTCACACTTTGGGTGGAACTGTGGACATTCGGGCTTCTTACGCCTGGACGGACAGTCAATTGTTTTGTGTTGGTTGAAGACGTCCGTCCACTCTTTGGAGGTCTTTGTTGCGAACCGAGTGTCCCAGATTCAAAAGTCTAAAACGCATATGATTTGGAGGCACGTGCCTGGAGATTTGAACCCAGGCGCCGTGGCCTCACGTGGGTGCATGGCACCCCGCTTGTTTGCTTACCCCCTATGGTGGGGACCAGACTGGCTGACTCATCCCGAGGATGATTGGCCTCGATCGCCAGTCTTTATGTCGGGTCCTTTGCCCGGGCTCAAGGTGCTCGCTGTTGGAACGAAGGACCCTGATTTTTTGTTGAGTCGATAAAGCTCCCTCGACAAATTGTTGAATTGTTGTTTTTTTTTTGTTGTTGAATTGTTGGTGACTGATCGTCACATTATGAACTCGCATGCCGATTGCAATGCGCTGTTGGCCATTCTGCAGCGAGAGTTTTGGATATTGTCGGGAGCCGTTATTAAGTTGAACCCCTTTTTGGACGATACGGGTCTTTTGTTGTTTGTTGTTGACGGTTGAGGCACTCTAGCCTTCCTTATGGGGCCCGTCACCCCCTTTTGTTGCCTAAGGAGGGCCATTTGGTTAAATTGTTGTTGTTGTTTGGTTGTTATTGTTGTTTGGTTGTTTGTTGTTTGTTATTGTTTGACCCGCCAGCCTGCCCCCATTGGGGGGTATTTTGAGGCCGCGGTGAAGGCGGTTGGGGACTCTGGCGCTGATTGTTGGGAGACACCGTTCTCACCTTTTAGGAGTTAGCTACGGTATTTTGCCGCATTGAAGCTGTATTGAACTCGCGTCCATTGTGCCCGCTGTCTTCGGACTTGAACGTCTTGGAGGCCCTGACCCCGGGCCATTTTTTGATTTGACAGCCACTTGTCGCCCTGCCGGAGCACCCTTTTGTCGATGTGAGCCAAAATTGGCTATCGCGGTTTCAGTTGGTGCAGCAGCTCGCTCAGAGTTTTGGAAGCGTTGGAGTTTGGAGTATTTGCACATCCTCCAGCAGCGCGTCAGGTGGACTGATAAAACGCAACCTTGTCGGGATTGCCAAGTGATTAGCGGACGGGAAGGCCCGTCCGGGGGGGGGGGGGTAGATGTTCTGTCCCGTTTATTATCTGTGCGCCTAACGGAATGCGCGTGTAACAGAGTGAGAACTGACTTGTCAATTTGACGTTGACACTTGACAGCTCTTGTTAATTTGCCGCTAAAAAAGCCCCGTCGCGCTATTGGGATCTCGCGACGCGTTTGTTGATATTAATCCTTTTAAATCGATCCGTTTGTGACAATTAGTCGTGATCCAATTGTATTAATTGTAATAAAGGGGTTATTACAATTAATACTTGACGTAATATTACGGGTTACGTTTGTTAAAACTGAAGTTCTTGTAAAGGGATGGCGGTCCAAATTGCGCGTGCGACCCTGTTGTAAAGTAATCCCTTAATCCCTGAGAACCGGTCGTTTTGTGGACAATCTGCAGTTTCCTTCAACCATGAGGTAAGTTCTTTTGTTTGTATATTGTACCTTGTACGTGTATTGTCTGCTCCGCGTACGGCGGACAGTACGCTAGCCACTCTTGTCTCCAGAGCCCCCCATCAAAAACTTCCACTGCGCAATTGAATTGAGGTTTGGCCTGGCAGCGTACAAGTGGCAAGCGGTGGGAGACGCGCTAGGCGGAGAGCTCCAGCAAACCTGTTGCATGCTGAATATTATCGGTTCATAGATAAGTAGGTACATGCAAACCTTACCATGTGTGTGATGGTAACCGAACGTATACAACTTGGTATCAGTACTATCACCCAGGCACGTGGTTGCAAGCAGTTACTTTCTCGAAAACAGAAGAGCCGCATCGATAACGCCCGGATTAGTGCAGTCTTCAGCTATGAATAAATAACTGTGTCCCCACACCTCCCGCGCCCAAATGTATAGCCACGAGCCGCGAGCGGCATGTCGGCTACCTAGCACAGCCAGCCTACATTATAATGTGTAGCCCGCACAGATCCACAGGTTGGTGTAGTCCCAGCACAGCATAGCTATTCACAAACATTCGACGGGCTCTCGCATCGAAAATGGTGTGACTGACACTAGCTGGCCACCATCACAGTTTTATTTTTTATATAATAAGAAAAAATGTCGCTAATTAGTCGACAAGTATCAGAATTGGTCACTTATTCAAATTGCGACTAATTATCGACTAAGTAAGTTTGGGAGAAAACTGATCTCCGCTAGGTGCCCTAGTTTTTGAGATAGTCAATGTGGCCAAGCTAGGGAAATCTCTCCAGATCGCAAAATGACACATTTCGATACCTGATTTGCCTGCCCTCGACAGCAAACAGCCGTCGCGTCGTCGCTCGCAGGAATAGCGGTCGTCTATTTGATTTAAATTTTTTGTGTTGGATTTGTAAACAGCGTTTATAGGACTCCAAAAATATCATTGATTGATATTCGATCCCATCAAAAACATAAATGTGAAATGAGGGCCAAGTTCAATATATAATATAATTTCTATACATAAAATACAATTTCTTCTTATAACTTAGGATAATAGATTGTAGGCTAAGGTTTGACTTGGCTAGTTCTCAAATACGAATTATTATGTTCGATGGCTAGTTTCTACCAGCAAGCCAAATTTTTGGAATAATAAAATAAGAACTGACAAGTAACAGGTTTAGAACTTGCGAAGGCTATAATATAATTCGTATATGAAAACTAGCCAAGTCAGACCTTAGGCTACGATACATTATCCTAAGATATAAGAAGAAATGATATTTTATGTAGTTATAAATAAATTTCAGGACTGACCATTGAACTTGGCACCTTAGATCTCACTTCTTTTGTCGTTGAAGTCAACAACCAAGGCATATTGTACTTGGCTCTCATTTCACATTTATGTTTTTCATGGGATATCATTACTTTTTGTACATAAATATTCATCATCATCATCATAATTTCAGCCGTGAGACGTCCACTGCAGGCCTCCCCCTATTTGGGGGGCTTTCCCATAATCGCCACGCTTGGCAGGCGGGTTGGCGATCGCAGTATGGTGGTAAAATGCATAGAGAACGCTGCTGCCCATTCTCTAGTAAGTCCCTTAGTCGCCTTCTACGACACCCACGGGAAGAAATGGGGTGGTGTTATTCTTTACGTCCGGCACCACACGGTACTAAATATTAGTCGGTACTTATTTATAACAAAATTACTAAATGGTTTTTGTTAAAAGTGTTCCTAATAGAATCAATTAAGTGAAAAATTTACTAGTTTCTGATTTATTCCTTTGAATTCACTTAATTACCTATCTGCATGCCAAAGGAGGACGGGCAAAAATGTATAGAAGCCAGCCTAGAAACCAATAACAACATGCGATATATCGTTGGAAAGGTTTTTTTATGTAGTTCAACTATTGTTATGGCGGAAAGCCCCAAATCACTGTGTGAATGAAGTTATGGCGAAATAAAGCGAGACTTTGCCATTTCTCGCTAATTGTGAACCAGGTGTTTTATGGCTCCTCAAAATATCTTACCTATTCTTTAATTAACATACGAATACACCGCGTTTAACAGATAGCTCAGTTTTTGCTATACTCTATTAGTAACACGTGTTTTATAGGAGTGCCTAATGCTTTTGGCCAAGGTTGTATCTCGCTCTCACTCATCTCATGCTACAGGCGCTGATATGCTTAAACTGGCAGTACCTACGTACTATGATTATCCCACACATTTTATTTCGGAGAATAATAAAACAACACACAAAACGCGTATATTGTTGAATATAACCTGGAAAGAAAACAATCAGTATCTTATATAATCCTTTTAGTGAGTGAATGAATTGGTTTAACTATCTTTTTAGAAGTTGTTTATTGTAGGATTATAAATATTTTTTTTTTTTTAACTAATCCAAATCCTCGTATTAACTAACATTTCTTCTTAGTAGGTATAGCATCAAAATAAGAGCACCTACCAGTATAAGTCTTTATTGCTATTTATGTATAATTACCACAAGATAAGCGAACACAATATAACCCTAGTATAATATAATCACTGTAATAAACAAACCTCCAATAGTGCATGTTCCCGTAAATAATCTGCAAGCTCAGGTTGATCTTGTGGAATATTTTCAGTCAAAATGTGACGCTGATACCTTCTGTTATGTAGCCCACGCTGGCACATAACACAATTGTTGTGCTGTTAATCCATGACTAAAGCAGGCCGTTTTTAAAAGCTTAGTTCTGATTGCGATAAACAAAGCCAGTGGTATAACATATAACAAATCCGATAAACAAAGCCAAATGCCGTAGTCGAATGATAGTTATGACGAATGTAAATGGTAATAGTAAAACGTATTTGCTACCCTTTTTTTTGGATGGGAAATCATAAAATGAGCTCTCCCGCTCTGGGTGGAGCGGGAGGGCGTGTCAGACTTTTACTGACTAAAACCCACCCATGTTCCTTCAGTTGCCCATGTGCCAGGGTCACGGTACCTCTTTCGAACAATCTCGCGACCCTGGCAGGCATCGGTCCTAGCAGACCCCTTCAATGCTGCTGACATCTTTTTGAGCCGCGCGTGGAACGCTACGAGCCGTCGACCCGAGCCTGGTCCTTACCGGGCGGCGAGCTACCCATTGCTCGCCGCCCGCAAGCTCGCGCCTACGGTGGCCGGGAGTCCGCTCTTGACTCCCGACGCCCGGGGAGCCTCCTCCTGCGACGGTTATGGACGTGAGGGCGCAGAGACTGCCAGATCGCAACGGAGCTCTGTCCGCCGAGCTGCGGTTTGTCGCGGCAGCGGGGTTTCGCCCCGGCGTTTCGCCTCCTTGCGCCACCCCCACATGTGCGCGAGGACCTTTGCCTCCAGATCCCATGGCGGCACTCCGGCAAGGAGGCTCGCCGCCTCGCACGAGACCGTGCGATATTCCCGGATAAGCCGAATGTCCCTAACCCTCTGGGCCTTACTCAAACGGCGTGCTGGGCGCAGCCTCAATGAGGGCGCCCACACTGGTGCCCCGTTGAGGGGTATTTCCTACCCTCAAATCATAATAACGACTAATGAACATGCGCGCGCGCGTCTGATAACTGGCTCACTTACCCCTCTCATCCGCTAACACCTTTTGCTACTCGTTCTGAGTGGCTGTCTCATCGGACGCGATAAGGAAAAGCACAAGAAACCAGTGGTACAGACAAGTAAGGCGTCGCGCGTCGTTCTAATATAAAGTGATGGTTACGCGAATGTCGCGTTTTTGTTCGGAAAACCGGTTTATCGAACAAAAAGTGACGTATGAACGCTTTATACAACGTTATTTTTAGTATATGCGAAACCTGAATATAGTTTGTTCAGAATCAGTAACTGAATCGATTCCAATAATTTTTACACCATGTTATATTTTGTCCCAAAAATACTTAATTACGCTTAAAAGTTAGTATCCGCAATCATCTGTTTGTACACGGGTCACGAGTTCACGACAGGTCATAGCGCGGGCTAGGCGGCGTGTGCGCACTGAGTCACTGACTGCGGGATGGCGACGGCGCTCCCCTCAGTCGCCCGAATGCCATCGATCGATGCATACATATCGCGAGCGCGCGACCGCCCCGTGAGCCCTGGCTAAAGTGTTTTGTTTAGATTTTAAAATTATCATGTCTCTCTCGTACTCAAACGTCCGTACACTCGCTGTTTGTGGTGGTGTGACAGTGCGTCAGTGCTTATGAGAAAGACGGGCCCTTTTTTAACAGTTGCTTCAGTTTGTTTGAGTGAATAGTGATAACGCCAATTATTGTAGATAGTGATGATTAACATTTTTAAACACGCAAAGATAGTCAAGGGTACAAATTTATTATTTGTTTACAGCCTGCTGTGGTTCAGTATTGCGATGTTTAACAATTTTCATCCATTTTGAACTTTAAGTTGTTGACATAAGGTGCAACAAATGGCATCGATTACATTTTACCACTTACTACTGCATTTACGAATAAATTACATAATAATATCTACCTACACTTGACCATTACGACAGTCCAAAGCCTGCAAGCATGATGGAAAATGTTTATCACCAACTAATACATAAACAATCACTGTCGCAAATTATTATCAATGAGTGAGAGAGAGCCGCGCGCGCGGCTGGCGTGGTGCCCTGCGGTAGGCTGCACATGTTTTTGCGAGGACAATCAGGTACCGTAACAAGCTTATAACTTTGTGATTATTAATGATACAGTTTTGAAATTTTTTTCATAGATTCTTTACATAAAAATACTAGACCCGTGTTTCGGGTTTCGCATAAACAAAAACTAATGTTGTATAAGGACGACGTCTTACGGTTATATATATATACATAGGTACATTTATAAAATGCAAAAAAAAAATTGTTTTGCTTAAGTCTGTTTTTATTGTGCAATAACTTTTTCCACACAGCGATTTGGAACTTCCCACCATAACAATAGTTGAAGTACATAAAAAAACCTTTCCAATGATATACCGCATGTTGTTATTGGTTCTTAGGCTAGAACGCCCGTTCTCCTTTCAACTTTCTAGGTCACCTGGAACAGGGTTAGAGTTTTGATCAGGTCAGTCAGTGATAAAAATGACGATTTTTGGACATTGTTATCTAAATAAGCGTTTGAGATATGTTTATGTTTGGAGCACATATGTATCTCGTAAATCTCAATATATGAGCCAAATTTGACACGTTTATGTGAAATAGTTTTTGAGTTATGAGGGGGTCAAAAGTGGCTCCAAATGGTTCGTGTGTTACACACGGTGCTGCTCGCCAGTTCCATTACTTGAACTTGGCTTGACACGCTACCGCGTGTCTAGATTCGGAACGAAATCGTATCGAAAGGTTGTGATAATTTAAACAGAAAAATTATCTCTAACTAGTAAATAGACTAGTTAGGCAGTTGGGTCACGAACCTCACGAGGCATCCACACGTAGCGCCGTAGGGTAGGATAGAAATAGGGCCATAAGCCTCCGGGTATGTTGAGTGGCGTGTGCGTCGTGTGACGAACTAACAACAAAACACATGGCGTCAGCCATGTGTTTCGTGCGAATTCGTCCAACGCGTGCCCAACTCGAGGTCGACAGCGTTCGATACAGAGTGACACGAGCGCCGCGCCGGGTGCCGTCCTGAGGGCTGACGTCACGCTACTTACTAAGCACGTCTGCCTGTACTAACCGTGACAATTAACAATGCTTCTAACTGGAACACTCGCCTGAAGGCCGCACATATAACACAACAAACTGTCCCCGCGTCAGTGCATGCTGCTTGTTGCAGCTAAATGTTTTGGTTTACCATAAAGTATCCTATAGTGATTGAAAACAATTCTACCTGAATGTAAAGGATGACATAATGAGTCTACAAACTACTGTTACATATCGTATTTTGCATTGATGGATTTATATTATTAACTAATTCAGCGCAACGCAATGCATTTGGGCAAACGCCAAAAAATCTATGAGTAACTCATAAATAACCTAAGCATACGCAAACGCAAAGCGCACAAACTATCTAACGAACTGCTAACTAAAGCTACGTAGTAAGTATAGGGTTAGTTAGGTACCAACCGCACGGATGGTCCGGATCCGGACATCCGACTTTTATCAGGACTCCTTTATTTTCGAAAATATTGAATTAATATCTGGTGGAAGATTCTGTCTGGGTGTAATTGTAAAGGTTTGGGTGCTCGGGTCGACGACCTCACCACAATGTGTCATACGTTAATGGGTAAGGAGCGAGAGTAGTACAATAAGATGTAGCGTGCCCCTCCCCCCCTCGCCGCCCGCCGCGCCGCCGGCCCACGCGTCACTGAAGTGTGGACTGGTGTGGACTGTGCGCAGGAACCACAATGACAAATTTGCTACGTGTTGTTCCTTGCCCGCAAATCTATGCAAGCGAATCTGCGCTTTCACGGAACTACATTTTTCAAAGGCACAAGTAATATGAATATGTTGAATGCGGAAAGAATTTAGTAGGTAGGTAATTATCTGTTCTGTTCTTCCAGTGCCCCCTGCTCGACTCTCATGTACAGAATCGCTAACCAAGACACTAACGGATAACTTAACTGCTTATTGTAAACAGTGTATAGTGATACTGATATAGGACACATCCCGGCGCGGCCTTCATCCCGGACTAGGGAATGTTAAACCAACAAAAATTAAAACCCGGTATTTATTTCGGGTGTCGTACAATAGAAGCCCCAGGTTTCAGAGAAACTAGTTTGAAAATAAGATGTTGGTGATAAGAAAGTGAGATACCTATTGAGAAAACCAAAGCATCTGATCTGGAGTAGAGTCCGTGTCTTGCTGCAGAAATTACTAGCTGTCAAAACTGCACGTTCCACCCCCCTAGCCAAGTCACAAACGTTTACCGTTCTACAATCGGTAACGCCTCAGTGTCAGCAATTGTAGAAAACGATAAGTTGGTAGCCATGTTGAAGCGCCTGAGTCGGCCGCTCGTTCTACAATGTCTTTAGAAAAACGACACCTTATAACAAAGGATTTAGCGTTGAACATTATAGAAACGATAAAAAATCATTCTATCATTTTGAACGATGTGAATTTGGCTACGAATTTTCTGTTCGTTTATTCTAACCACGTGACTTAACGTTGAGCGACTACCGTTAACGATTGCAGATTATCAACTTGGCTAGGGGTGCTGATTCGACACTTGATCGCTTGATCGTGATGAGGGCTTTGTATGCCTTTGTTAAAAAATGTGTAATACCATTTCACATAATACCATTTATTCGGTTCCCACATTCGACGCAGATAAAGAAGTGGACTCTTTGATGGTTTCAATACCTGCTCAAGCTCCTCTTTGAAACTTTCGAAATTATTAGTTGAACAAGCAGTGGCGAACTGTGATGTGCTGCCGAAGGGTGCTGTCATCGTCCACGGTGTGGATTTTCGTTACAATAGATTTATAGAATCAGCGGTTGGTTTTTTAATTTATACAACCACGGTTGTCAAAAAAATCTTGCGTGTTGTCAAATCAGGATCGGTCTACGTAAGAGTTGCAAAGAACTCGAGTCATCGAGTCCTAATTTTAAAGACTCGACTCAATTATACAAGACTCAGTGTGCTCAAAAGGCTCGGAGTCTAGAGTCAAGCCGAGCCCGAGTCATTCTCGAGTCTAAAAAAGGGACTCGAGTTTTAAAAAGGACTCGAGTCTTAATAAGAACGACTCGAGTCTTAAAATGAACTCGAGTCTTGTAGCTCATCATTCGAAAAAAATCGAATAACTCGTCAGATTTTTTTGTATGTACGCAAAGTTACATCATAACCACTAATTTGAATTTATTGCCTTCTTTAGAGTTTTTTCGAATGATGAGGTACAAGTTTCATCTTTATGCTCAGAGTTTTTTTTTAAGACTCGGATTCATTTTAAGACTCGTGTCCTTCTTGCATAATTGAGTCGAGTCTTTAAAATTACGACTCGAGGACTCGAGTCCTTTGCAACACTAGTCTGTGTTAAACACACAAGTGTAGTGAGTAGTGACATACTGTTGCACACGCGGCACTATCTGTCGCGGTTTCTTCTCCTGACGATGCACGCTGTGCGCACCAAGAGACCAGCGTCCACACTGAGGCGCATATCAAGCGAAGCAGGTTTGCAGGGCAACCACCTTGGCTGTACCACCTCCACGGAAATAGTGCAGTCTATCCGTTGCTTTGCTAATAGCGGCTCATTCCCGTGTGGCGCGACACTATGCCACAGCCGCTGAGCCTCGCTGGCGTGCCACAAACATCCTCCACTACACAGAGTAAGAGCATCACAAAGAGTTGAATCGCACGTCCTGTTCGAAGGTGGGGGCGCGGGGGGACGCGGTGGGGCGAGGTGGAGCGCTTCAGCATTCACTTGGAACTGGAACTCATCTTTGTGAAGTAGGTATATATCACATCACTTCACTACATAGTATAAAACAAAGTCGCTTCCCTGTCCTCTATGTATGCTTAGATCTTTAAAACTACGCAACGGATTTTGATGTCGTGATTGTATTTTAGTTGATAGAGTGATTCAAGAGAAAGGTTTATACGTATAATACGCAGGTAAAGCCGCTGGCAAAAGCTAGTTAACTACAGGATTTTTTTTAACCAGTGCGCAAATTTTTTTTTGGTGTTTTAATTTTTTTTTTTTTTCAGTTATAGAACACTTTTCAAGAGCGAAGCGAGCGGAAGATATTTCCCGTTCCCTTTCCGCAGCTCCTGCGACATCTGATTCGCAGAAGGATACCACCACGTCCCAGGATTCCTCGTTACCGACCATCGACTCGACCACGGCCGGCAGCGACAGGTCACTGCCTACTCCTGAGACGAGGGCACGAAGCGGCTCCTCCCAAGCGGCACATTCTGCCAGCGTATGCCGCGCCGTGTCCTCCCGGCAGTCGACGCAGTGGTGACACCGGGCGTCCGGCTCCTAATTTATGCGACACAGGTACTTCCCAAAGCAACCATGCCCCGAGAGCACCTGTCTTCCGAAACAACAAGGAGCCGTGCCTCCAATCTCGGTCACCAAGGTTAAATAGTAATCGCAGAATTAGTACTTTAGACGGTAACAAAAATTTAGAGAACAGGAGGATAGTAGTAGTACATTTATATCGAGTATGGCTGACTCAGTGGATCAAATTCACAAGGCCCTACGATTGGTTCCAGAGTTCTATGGAAACTCGAACGTATTAACTCGGTTTATAAAACCATGTGATCAGTTAGTACAAACTTTTATAAGAAATGGACCGGAATTTCAGTTAGCTAATTTAGCACTATTAAACGGAATTCTAAATAAGGTTGTTGGACCCGCATCGCGCACGATCAATTCAAATGGTATCCCGGCAACTTGGGAGGGAATTAGGAGTGCCTTGGTTAATAATTTCGCCGATCAACGCGACGAGACATCCCTGTACAATGGCCTAGCACTTTTAACGCAGGGTTCGGCAACTCCACAAAATTTTTATGAACAATGTCAAAATCTCTTCAGTACCATTATGACCTATATCAGCCTACATGAAACGATAGCGAGTACCATTGAATCAAAACGCACTTTGTACAAGAAACTCACGCTACATTCTTACTTACGTGGTCTACGTGACCCGTTGGGTTCTCGCATTCGCTGCATGCGGCCTGATACAATTGAAAAAGCTTTAGAGTTTGTGCATGAAGAAGTGAATACGTTGTATTTGCAGCAGCGCAGCAATCATGCTCCTGACAGGAAATCGCAGCCTCAGTATCAGGTCAGTCCTAAATTTCCTTATGGCCTTATACCAAGTTACCATAATATCCAGTTTCAAAATAAACATCTTTCGTTAACGATAAATTATTTTTTTTGTATGTACTAAGATGTATCAAATAAAAAATGCATGGTTATAATTTTAACTCGTTTAAGTTTAATTTGTTAAAATTTGTGCACTGGTTAAAAACCTATCTTGTATAAGCACATCGCCACCAAATATCTGAACGATCAGTTCAGTTCAGCAAGGAGCCCGTCACACTCATAGAGGCCAGGGACGAACATACGTTCCCGAATAAGCTACCGCGAGCAGTTTCCAATTTTCGTACTAAAAGATGAATGTTATCATAATTATAAATGTTAGAATAGTGTAAAGCTGGGAAATATGGTTTAATTAAGGAACTCCTTAAACAATATTTTATTCCCGGCCAGTAAGTGGCCAGTGTTGGGTTGGTACCACTCTCCAACCTCAGTTGGAATCCGACTGTCCGCAGAATGGCTTTCATTAGCCATTATTGGAACAATTCAGTACAAGTACGTGCGGTCGTGCGCGTCCTAGCGACGATTAATTACTTCGGCCTCAACTTGACAAGCCACGATACTGTTGGAGCCTCAACTGATTTTGCTGAAATTAATTTATCACGGCTCATGGCAAAGTCTGTGCTGTTATATCTCCTCGGCGGAAAGGTTTGGTTGTTTCATTAAATAATATTATGTGTAAGTAAGAAGTAGATATTAAGCAGCCAGGCACGCACACACAGCACACGCCGCCGCGGTACACCGGTGCACCGGTGTACCGCGGCGGCGTCGCCGGCGGCGGTTCCGTCTGCTGACATCACACGCGAAGCAACATAGCAACACGACACAGGCAACAGCGACTTGGCGACACGCGATGGCTTGGCTTACGGCTGACATCACCGCTCAAACAATTGGGACACACCAAAGCTGAAATGTACCGACCTATATCCGAAACATTGGCAACATTGCGGCGCCGCTCGGGCGCGGCGGCCCTCACACGTATCTACTCAATAAGTTGATGCCACAGTTCCACGTTCAGCTTGTACGAAGTACGTAACAGTCACCGTAGGCACCAAACGTATAGCACATGTTATATATCATGTTCTTGACTTATATATAACTAGCTGACCCAGCGAACTTCGTACCGCCTCAGAATCAATAAAACCCATGTTAGGTGAGCTCCTACCAAGTTATGACAACCTGGTACTTCGCAGACATATTAATAAGGAACTTTTTTGGATGATTTTTTACACCTTGGGTCCGAAAAACCCAAACATCTTACGGACGCCTATTTAAAAGAAAAAAAAATAGCCTATGTTACTTGCCGATAATGTAGCTTTCTAATGGTGAAAGAATTTTTATCTATTACAAACAAACAAACAAAAATACAAACTTTTCCTCTTTATAATATTAGTATAGACAAAGATTCGACAAAGAAGTACATAATATACAATTCAAATCTAGCCTCTAGGGCAGTGGTTCCTAACCTTTTCGATCTTGTCACCCCTATGACTTAGCTAGAGAATCTGATTTACCCCTCCCGCTCTCCCTCATGTTACCAATGAACACCAAACAAAACAACACACATAATTACAAATGGACTTTAATAGACATAAAAAAATTTGCTCAAAAATATGGAGTAAGTTCTAGTACAATCACATTATATTTAATTAAATAATCTTTACAGACTTTACTAAACCTAACATTAAAAAACTTGCAAATACAATTACCAATTACCTTATGGTACAATTTGTACAAACCGTATGTCCGTACGTTTCACGCGCTTTATTAGAAACGCGGCTCCGACTTGTCATTTGATCACAGTTAGGGCATGAAATGCACTGGTGAGCTAGATTTGGTCTTATTGGTCTAATCTTTGTTATACATATATTACCAGCTCATTACCCCCGCAGAATACCAGATTTACCCCCGCAGGGGTAATTACCCCCAGGTTAGGAACCGTGGCTCTAGGGAGAGCGAGAGAGAGCGAAGCAAATTATTTCGCGCCAGTTTAAAACGGCGCGGCGTTACGATTCAAGTAATCTGTGAAGAAAGACTGAGCACGTGATGAGCACAGCTGCTGGTCGCTAAGCGCGTGGAGACATGCTCACTGCCTGCTGCACTCGGACAGTACGTGCTCGTACAGGAGCACAGAGAGACTGCAGTCGCACAACGAATTTGAGCATTCTGCCAAATCGAATGTGCAGGTCGATGTTTCCGGTCAATTCTGTACCGAATAAATTTCATTGCTAGTAGTTTTTATGATTCAATATCATCAGAATAAGAGTCAGTAGCCGCACGCATCAGGAATCCAAAGTAACAGACTTACAGGACAGCATGTCAAAGATGTAAAAAAAAAGTAATTTATACAGCACGAATGATCCCAACAAGAGTTCATCAGGTTTACTTAATGTATGGGCGATTGTTGGGATCGGCTTGCAACCACAAGGAAGTGAGCGGAATTATGTCAGCGGCAAGAATGAAGATGATTTAGCGATGGCACATCAGGGCCAGTCGATACTATGGTAGTGGGAGTGGGCAACGCAGCGATAGGAAAGATGAGCACAATTTTTCAATTTTACTGATTTATTTGTTTATTTAGAAGGCACCTGCCTGAGCCAGGAGTCAAACTCTCTTGTGTTTAAGACGGGATTTCAAACAAGGCCAAGGCCGATTTTAAAGCAGAGGCATAAAAGGAATCACGACCAAGGTCATTTTAATGATACCCATAATTCCCACCCGTGCCTGCAACTACATTCTGTGTAGCTGGTATAGATCAAATGCTGGGAACATAATTATGTACTCTTTACACTGTATAAAACAAAGTCGCTTCCCGCGTTTATACAGTTAGATCTTTTAAAATACGCAACGAATTTTAATGCGGTTTTCCTCAATAAATAGACAGAGTGATTCAAGAGAAAGATTTATATGTAAAATACGCGGGCGAAGCCGCCGGCAATAGCTAGTGTGATAAAGGAAATGGAAATTTTGCAATTTGCGTTAATTTATGAAAATTTCATAAAATCAAAATCAAAAGTCATTTATTCAAACTAGGCTGAGAGTCAGCACTTTTTGAACGTCAAAGTTACACAAGACAGTCCCCCCAAAACGCCCGCCCTTCGACACTTCCTAGTGCTTTAGCTGGGAAAAAGAAGTGGCGGAACAAACTCCCCAGCAGCACAGCTGTCTGTTCAGTTAGAGGAACTTGATTCTATACAATATTATGTAAGTAATTAATACAATATTATAAAACAAAACATACATTTCATGGCCTGTGCTAGCTGACATATTCACCATATGTCAGCTAGCACACGCCAATATACCACCAACAAAACACTGAAAACTAAACTCAAGCTGAAATAAATAATAAAACAAAATCGTAAACAGAACTTAAAACGTAAATAAAGCCTCCAGGCATAAAAGGCGTGCCCGCTTGCATATTCAACGATGCAAATTGATACATACAGCTAAGTTGATGTTACAATAGTTAAACTAGGACCTCCGGACTACAATAAAATAACAGTTAATACAAGTAACAATAACAAAAACCATGGTCAGCAAGACGACCAGTCACCACAAGCAGCACCCGTTCACGAGCATAACGCAAAGGTTTATTACCCCCATTACCCCCCTCGCCATATTTGAGGGAAGGTGGTAACCCGACCCCCGACGCTACCGCAAGCAGTGACATCTAAGGGAGCATGACGAACTTGCTGCCGGTTGGTCAGGCAAGAATATTATGAACAGCTGACGAGGTCGCTAGCTAACTACATGTTGCAATACAACTCATTTAAAATCATTGTAATGAGTAGATTATGTCCACAGTAAATGAAATTAAAATAAAATAAAAATAAATTAAAAAAAAACAGTTAAATAAAAAATAAACAATTATATGAACTACCCATATAAACTGTCGGTAGGAAAGCTAATTCTGGATTGAAAGAACATAAACATTGTCTTGAGTTAATCACAGCGACCAACTATTCTTATCGTTTAAGTAGTCGTTGATAGAATAGTATGCCTTTGAACAAAGGTTGGATTTTACTTTAGCTTTAAACTCATTAAACTGCAAATCTAGCAAAGCAGAGGGAAGCTTGTTATAAAAGGTAATACCAAGACCAACAAAAGAATTATGAACCTTATGAAGCCGGTGAAAGGGAGCTCGTAGTTTGTCCTTATTTCTAGTATTAATATTATGAAAATCACTGTTTTTAGTGTACAAGTGTATATTTTGCCTAATATATAAGATATTGGCGAAGATGAATTGTGATGCCACCGTAAGAATACCAATATGTTTAAACAAATCTCTCAGAGAAACTCTAGCACCTAATTGGTAAATCGCTCGAACAGCTCGTAAAATTTTGAATGTCCGCGGCTTTACCACACAGCAGAATGCATATTCATAGTCACTTCCTTTGATTTTACGCAAAGTATTATTTTCCGGTATTTAATCTTTCAGTCTCTGAACACTATCACTTGGTATGGTATACAAAAGGAAGTAAAAAAACTAAAATCGACTACTGAAAAATCACGCTCTAAAAATAATGAAACAAAATATTTTCACCTGAAAGCAGAGTCGTAAGCCACTTTCTCCATTACCTTTTTTTTGGGTGGGTTATCATCAAATGACGTCTATCACTCTGGGTGGAGCGGGAGGGCCCGGGCGTGTCAGACTTTTACTTAAAACCCACCCGTGTTCCGTCAGTTGCCTATATGCCAGGGCCACGCACGGTAACTCTTTCGAACAAATCTCGCGACCCTGGCAGGTCGTAAAGCTTACGATCCTGGTATATTGTTTAACAAAATCACCCTCCTGTTTTATTCGGCGTAGTCGGTTAAAAAAAGGATGCTTTTTTACAAAAGGGATCGGGGTCGATTTACAACTTTGACTGCACTACTACCTTCTTGACGATGATCGCCAACAGACTGGATGGCCCATATATCCGGCAATGCTGCAGCAGGCATGTTCCTATGTTGTGAGTGTTACTACATCAACTTCTTTCTTTTTTCTGTGCTTGTTATCCTGTCTGTACCCTTTATGTATTTGTTTGCATTTGAGTCCTGTAACTTGGAATAAACTTATTTTATTTATTTATTTATTTGACTACAGCAGCCGGGCAGTTCACGTAATTTTAAGAACGTTCACAGTCTACATGTCAGTCAAATCTGTCACCAATACCTCTAGTTGTCATGCATTTTTGACAAATTTATTAGATTGTCGCCGAGATGAGACTGCGACTAGATTTTTAAATGTTTTTCATTACGACAACTGGCCTTCTTATCCACTGTACAAGTGCTCTGTACAAGTGCTTTTTTTTTTTTTTTTCAGGATTGGAAATCATCAAATGACTTCTCCCGCTCTGGGCGGAGCGGGAGGGCGTGTCAGACTTTTACTGACTAAAACCCACCCGTGTTCCATCAGTTGCCCATGTGCCAGGGTCACGGTATCTCTTTCGAACAATCACGCGACCCCGGCAGGCATCGGTCCTAGTAGACCCCTACACTGCTGCTGACATCTCTGAGGCGCGCGTGGAACACTGCGCGCCGTCGACCCGAGCTTGGTCCGTATCGGGCGGCGAGCTACCCACTGCTCGCCACCCGCAAGCTCGCGCCTACGGTGGCCGGGAGTCCGCTATTGACTCCCGACGCCCGGGGCGTCTCCTCCTGCGGCGGCTAGGGACGTGAGGGCGCAGAGACTGCCACTCCTTCACGCGCCCCGCCTCCTCCTTCGCGAGCATTACTGCTTCGCAGAAGGAGGTGACGGCTTCCCATTCCCTCTCGCTCCGTACCATGGCTCGCACCAGGGCCGGACGCGAGAGGTCGATGCCGCCAATCGCCTCCACGAGGACACGGCGGTGCTCCGCCCAGGCAGGGCACACCTCCACCGTATGCTCCACCGTGTCCTCCAGACGATCCTCGGAATGGAGCTCTGTACAAGTGCTAAGGGCAGACTATTATTGTTAGGGTTTTTTTTTAATAATTTATTTTTACGAGGGTTTGTGGCTACGTTACTACAGCCGCGGTCGGTCCGTGGATGGGTGACCATCTTTACATACCAAGACCCCTCCGTGCCTCGGAAAGCACGTTAACCCGTTGGTCCCGGTTGTCTTTCTTAGACCTTAGACAATCGTTACGGGTCGTCAGAAGCCCGAAATTCTGACAAACAGTCTTACCAAGGGGTATCGTACCTATTACCCAGTAACTGGGTTGTGGGGGACAGATAGACAGTCGCTCCATGTAAAATACTGGTACTCAGCTGCATCCGGTTAGACTGGAAGCCAACCCCAACATAGTTGGGAAAAGGCTAGGCAGATAATGAGTTGATTTGCACGTATGCAGAAGTGTACACACTGATGGTAAATATTTTGAAATTTTGCGAAACTTTTGGCGCAACCTATGTATTAACATAGACACGAGTGAATACTCTGATGATGCAATGAAAAAATAAGTAATATTACTTATTTTTTTAGCACGACACGACGAGGGCACGACGAGCCGCGAGTTTTACTACGAATAGGTGTGGACTAGTATGTGGGCACAACGATAATCTCTCTGAGACTCGCTGAAGTTTTCCTTCAATTAGTATTTAACATTTCCTGCAATGTTAATTATCATATAATTGTTTCTGCATTCTTGTAGCGACCAACTATTATTATACGGATGCTGTCCATTTGGTGATGTTGTCGCTGCACACTTTGAGCTCGGTACTTAAGTAATAAGTATAGGTAATAATTCACGACGGAACCAAGCCCTTGCGGTTGCGACACGTCTACACATAAATACTCATCTTTTATAAACAACACAAATATGAGTCAAGTTTGCGCCCAAGTAGGTTTTCGGTGACAATTTACTGTCAGTGACTCTCGCTACAGACACAGTATAGATATCTATACAGTATTTTGACTCGGCCTTATCCTAGAAATAATTACCTACAGCACGTGCGGTACGTAAACACGCGATAGACGCGGGAGGGCTGCCCGCATAAAGTATTTTAACTTCATCTACCTACTTGCGTTTCTTTGATTATAAATATTATATTTTTATTTAAAAAATGTAATGTTTGGACCGTTTTTTAGTAAAAGTGACAAGGGTGGAAAATGTAAATTATGTCAACTTTTATTGATTTTTAATTACGATATGATCTTTGCTGGGCCGATTCAAATCCTGCGATCTAGATCGTTTATCGATTCAATGATTTTCAATCCAAAGGATCGATTCAAATCAAAAGATTGGGCACCCCAGGCTGGGAAACTACCTGCTACTATTACGAGCAGGTAGGTCACTCGTGTGTCACTTTTTTCACCCTATCCACTTACTTATTCAATAATCCAGGTATTTTACTTGGTGGAAAAGTATTAAAAAAATAAACAAATTTCGTACTAGTACGTATGTATATAAAAAATCTAGTCCTACTTTCGGAGTTTTCAAGTAATTTAAAAAAAATAATACTACCATAGTAATCATCTTGCACTGATTATTATCAAATATTCATAAATCACACGCTAACTGCTTACAAACAAAACCATCAATAACACCGCCCGCCATCCGTTTGTCAAAGCGGTGCGTATGCGACTGTGAATGTACTCAGAGTGTACCAGACTCGAGGCGCGTAGGTATGACTTGCGTTCCGAGCGTTTGTATGAAGATAGACTACTGTATAGATATTATTACCGTGCTACAGATGTTTTAAACATAACTCATGTAACTAGGGTTGCTCACTTTTTGTAGAACATGTACCTAGAATATTTCTGATTTCAGAGAGGGTAAATAAAGAGTACTGATTAGTAAAAAGAGTACCATTTATTTTAATTTCTTTTTAATGCATTTTCTAGCAGTATTTTGCGGTACAAACCATTTTTTTATTGATTTTAAAAGAATTTTAGGATTCCAAACTTCCTAATTCTAAGTTAATATAAGATCAGGAGCTACTCTTCTCGCCACTTCACATTCATGATCGACAAAAATCAGTCACGTCTCACAGTGGAAAATATAGATAAACCAAAGTAAAACGAAATCACTTAGGTCTTAAAAAAATCAGTTTAAGTAAAAAGTTTATTTAAACGTACTCTATTAGGGTTATCTATTACTATTCATACATTCACTCGCTGATTAATCACGAAATCTCAAAAACTACTGGACCTACGTAGATGAAATTTGGCACAGATGTACATTATGAGTAGGTCACGTCAGCTAAGAAAAGATATTAGAAAACTGCCCCAGTTAAGGGATGAAATAGGGGGTGAAAGTTTGTATGAAAGTCCGTCAGTTTCGAAGCTACGCTACGTTCTTCAAATTGTGTGTTTAGGCTGCCGATTAAAAATGAATTTAAACATGCGTATCTCAGCGTTTATCTACTCCCGAAAAGCTGAAAAAAGGGATTAAATTGTGTGGAAAATCCTTCGTTTTCAAGTAAACATCATAAAATATATTATTTAGGCATAGTATGGGTGGAAACGAATGAAAAAAAAAACTGACATCCACGCGGGCGAAGCCGCAGGCATAAGCCAGTAGATTATTAAGTACACCCATTAGAAAAAGAGTACAATACTCTATTTTAGGGTACAGTTGGCAATCCTGTAACGTTCATGACCAGCACCGTAGATGTCCGCTCGGCCAGTCGGGGCAGCTCACTGGAGGTATTCTTAGTCGTTAAACAAGGAGTGACGTGGGCGTGCTGCGGCGACGGGAAACGGCCGGCAACGACCGGTCTCAGACGGCACTCGGCACCAACAAGTACTTATAATGGGAACCCAATCAAACGCTTGATTCGTTGATGAGCTCAAATCTACATAATTATGTGTTAGTTCCTGTCATTACATGACGATGCACAAAATTCTAAAGTCATCAAAGTTGAACCCTAGCACAGGTGCATTATACGTAGCTAATTTACGTTTGTAACGATGTAGCCGAACGTGACGAACAAAGTGATACAAGATGACAGACGACTCTGAACGCAATGAAACCTTGAGACGAAGTGCTGAGACGCGTAGCTTTCAAGTAATGTGATGCTGAGACAGCGGCATGTCACTGTCGTGTCGTATTGTAATGGATGCTAAAAGTTCGACGCCGACCGGACGCACCCGCCGACAGGACGTCGCATTTGCACACAATTGTGAAAAACCTTGACTGATATTATGTAAATGGGTCAAGTTCTCATGTCTCTAAATAATAAGTAAACGAATCAAGTGCGTCACCGACATAGCACACATACATCCACTACGAGCACTTGTACTTGACGATGTAACATGTTCAGAGAGAGCGCGACAGCTTTCATTTACAAGTTTTTATTTCTCTAAGTGTGTTCTCTCCATGCGATTTGATGGCGAGCAAGATGATTAAAAATATTATTATTACTATGCAAATTATGATAACATCAATAGGGACTAAAACAGATTAATTCTGAGGTTTTAGCGAACCAAACCATTGACGAGACCTTGAGCACGTTATATAACATTGTTTTCTGCATTATTAAAAGAGACGTTCCATTGATTAACGTAGGTAGATCTTTAAAATTACAGGTGTGATTTTCAAAAAGTCGCACACGTCACAAGTCGGGACCTAAACAGGATATCGAGAACGATCGTCTTCTATCGATATTATCGATTTTGTCAAAGGTTTGTGAGAGACTTGTTCATGATAAAGTTTATCCTGTAATACATAGTAACATAATTCCACAACATCATGGATTCGTCAAAAAAAGATCAACTACCACTAACCTGATAACTGTTGTTGACTATTTATTTAACAGTCTGGACTCTCGTATTCAATTTAATACATTTGATACTATATAAGGTGTATCTATTCATACACGAAATATTTTAAAAGGTACATCTGTAGGTGGTAAAGAAGCTACAGAAACGAAAAAAAAATTTTCTTAATGTATTTTTTTCGAAATTTCATATTTATAAATTATTTGACGCACATAAGAAATACTGGCTCCTTCTTATTTTTTACGGCCCGAGACACCACGGCCATGCTCGTGCCGTCCGGTTGCCGCCCTCGCAGCGTCAGGCGGGCCATTCATAGAATTTGGAGTAAAGGTTTTATGCAAAACGTCTTATGCACTTTAAAAATTATAATAATTACGAAAATTCAAAAACGCTTAGAAAAAAAAATCTTTTTGCTTCTATAGCTTCTTTACCACCTACAGGTGTACCTCTTAAAATATTTCGTGTATGAATAGATACACGTTATATACACGATTTCAAAAAGGATTTTGACAAAGTGGTCCATCAGTTGCTCTTGAGTAAAATTGCTTTTAATGGCATACGTGGTACGACCTATTGAGATGGTGCTCTTCATACGTTTTTAAAAGATCTCAGAGAGTTATAAAAACCGGTTTTAATTCTGCGACCCTAAATGTTACTGTTGTTGTTCCTCAGGGCTCTATACTGGGTCCTCTTTTGTTTGTTATGTTTAGTCATGACACAGGTACGTGTTTTCAAAATTCTATATTATTAATATAAGCAGACTATTTAAAAATATTTTGGCTAATTGTTAAGTTACGTGACTGTTTACTTATGCAGAAAGACTTAAATAGATTCACTGCATTTTGTGTAAAATGTAACTTAAATTGAGCATATCCAAATGCCATTGTATTAGTTTTACTAAAAATAAAAACGTTGTAAAACATGCATATTCTTTTAACAATACAGATCCGGCAAGAGGAACAGTGCTTATATTTTAAAACTTTCGTCAGGTCTCAGTTTTTTTCTTCAAAGGCAATGCATTACCGTTGTTTTCGTACGTTTGCATCATACAGCGACTTACTGAATAAGTATACCCTTCAAAGCATCATCATCATCATCATCATCGTCATCTTTAAATCTAGACGTATAATGTTGGAATCGACTTTTCTGTTTGATTTATGTAATTCATATAGATATAAGCAACAGAATAAGTTATGTCGAGGAACCCACCAGAACAACTACATGTCGAGGTGTGCGCGCACGACTGCTGTTTGTGAGCACCCCTACGGCGGCGCCCGCGCCGGCGCGTATATGGAATCTATACCTTCACACAACGCTCATGACGTCAGAGATCGTGTTGCCGTCGGGTATGTTTTCAAATCCAGAAATAAAGAATTAATTCAATAAAGCGTACCTTTATCTAACATTTGTGACGTCATGGTCGAGTTGATATTGGGTATACTTTCAGATTTAAGATTTCGCGCGTAGGTGTTTTAAAACATACCCGACGGGTGAACTACGTGAGATCGACAAATGAATGTACGAATAACACTGGTGCGACAAAACTGTACTGCGACTCACAATAGTTCGAATGCACGCTTGTGCGACACACTCGAGCTCACATAGTACACTAGATTAGGTTAGGTTAAAACTGTGACCTCCTATGCACGAGCTGAGCGAGCGAACCGAGCGGTGCCGCGGTGGCGGTCGGCGAGTGCTAGAAACGACTAGATTCAGTGTGTCGCACAAGCGTGCATTCGAACTATGGTGAGTCGCAGTACAGTTTTGTCGCACAATTGTTATTCGCACATCCATTTTTTAATTTTACTAATTCATTCCAATTGTATTTTTATAGTAAGAACATTTCTCTTTGTAATAAACGTTTTTTTTCTTTATCCTCTTTTCTTCTCGTATTATTTATCTCAATCCTATCATATAAAATTAAACGTCTATTTGTTAGCGTAATTAAAAGTGGAGAGACAGTAAAACGTGTCCTACATGAAAGTACCTATACCCCAGAAAAATGTTGCGTTCGGGTATATTTTGAAATCCCTAACACGGGCGTATATATTTTTATTGTATACCTGAACTCAACACTACAGAGCGTTGGCTGAAGGTATAGATCCCATATACGCCGCGCCGGCGGCGGCGTGTTACCACTCAGTTCAATAAGATTTTCTGGGATATCGAGTTCTTTGCTGTTTCTGCACGAAAATTGAGAAGTATTGTTCTTAAAATTATAGCAGAATTAAGGACATAACAATCTTTCAACCCTTAAATCATATTTTTTTATTTTTTTTTTATTTTAGCCTATACTGTCCCACTGCTGGGCAAAGGCCTCCCCCAATTTCTTTCAGGAACTCTTGTCCCGCGCCACCTCAAACATCCACACTTCCACACTAATATTATAAATGCAAAAGTAACTCTGACTGTCTGTCTGTCTCGCTTTCCTGCTGAAAATACTGAACCGATTTAAATGAAATTTGGTACACAGATAGTTTAGAGCCTGAGAAAGGACATAGGCTACTTTTTATCCCGGTAGTATGTTCCCGCGGGATATTTTCCGACCTTCACGCGGGCGAAGCCGCTGGCAAAAGCTAGTAATTTAAATTATAAATAATTGGTTATAAATACCTTCTTTCTCTTTTCATTATTTTACTTGTATAAGTTTCAGATTAGTTATATTTATACTTTAATGAACTCACACTCACTCATCACTCTCCTACCCTTATCCCTATTTATTTGCGGTCGGTGCAACATGTCTTTTTCTTCCACACCTCTCTATTAGTTGTCATCTCAGTAGTCACCCCCTTTCTATCCATATCATAATCCACACAGTCCATCCTTCGTTTCTTTGGTCTCCCTCGACATTATTGTCAATACTTGCCTCACGACATTTTCCTCATTCCTCCGCATCACGTGCCCATAGCATGACAACCGATTCCCACACAACTTTTCAGTTACCGGTGCCACTTTCAGACTTCCTCTTATGTACTCATTTCTTATTCTATCCATTCGTGTAACACCACATATCTAGAGTTGCCACCCGTACTTTATAGTAAAGTATTGTACGTTATTTCACAAAAATGTACTCTATAGGTACTTTATGAGAAAAATAAAGTACACGAAAATACTTTATTTTGCAAGATTTGATTTCTTTGAGATTTTGAAAAGATTAGTCGTAATTACTTTTTGCAACTTGAAATTTATTTGATGCAAACTGCAAAAAGCATTAAAAAATATGTTTTGAAATAAAATTCGTTTGTGGCCCAACACTCTGACCCATACAAGACAGCAAGTCTGACCATGGTTTTATATATCTTCCCCTTAAGTTTAATGGCGATGTGGAAGTCGCAGATTGTTCCTATGACCTGCCGCCATTTCATCCATCTAGTGTTTATTCTGTGCTTAACCGTCCGATCTACTTTGCCATCGGTTTGCACGAGTGAACCGAGATACCGAAAGTCGGAGCAGACTAAATGAAGCGCACTATCCAGCACTGGGAAGACCGCCGAAATCGCAGAACATATATTCGGTTTTGGTTCTGCTGATTTTCAAGCCAACATTCTCCAGTTTCTGTTGCCACTTCTCCAATCTGCTCAGGATCTCAGACACATTTTTACCGACAAGAAATGTCATCGGCAAACAGCATGCACTAGGGTGCCTCTTCCTGTATGTCCGACGTCAGAGCGTCCATGATCAACAGGAAGAGGTAAGGACATAGAGCCGATCCCTGGTGCAAGCCTACAGCCACATTGAACTCGCCGGTATTGCCAGCAGCCGACTGGACGTTGGTACGAGATTGACTGTACATATCACGAATTAACTCTACATACTTCCCAGGCAAACCTTTCTTTCAGATGTGTTGTGGTGGGCACCACAACACATCCCGAGGTACCCTATCATACGCTTTCTCCAGATCAATGAACACCATGTGCAAGTCTTTGTGTGCATGTCTGTACTTCTCGCATAATTGGCGGAGTGCAAAAGTGGCGTCCATTGTTCCTCGCCCTGGCAAAAATCCAAACTGATTCAGGTAATCTCACTCTCGCAGTCTTTTTTCTATTACTTTCTCCCATACCTTCATACTAAGTGACATGAGCTTTATCTCTCGATAGTTGTTGCAGTCCTGTACATCACCTTTATTCTTAAAGATGGGCACTAGCGAACTATTGCACCATTCTTGTGGGATCCCTCCTTTATGCAACAACTTATTAAAGAATAATGTCAGCCACATACATCCATCTTCTTTTAAACACTTCCACTCATTCACACTCACTATTCAATGTAATTTATATTGCACGCCATTCATGTTTGTTTAACTTTATTACATTATGTGGAAAATGTGATTGGTTAGAAATTTACGCTCCAATTTTATTTTATATTTAAGTTCTATACCATAATTTTAATGTGTAACCGTTTATTTTTCCAAATATAATAAAAAAAACACACAAATCATTAAGACAAGACATATACTGTGATAAAAGTCGTTTTAAGGACGTGTGCCCGTAAAGTGGATCTTCTAAGATTCGCTTTTCGCAATATATTTAACACGCGTGCTATTTACTCAGTTGTTATTATTGTTCTTTTTTCCAATAAAATATACGTATAAATCATATTTTTAAAGATTAGAATTTAAAAAAATATATTAAAAACGTAGCCCACCGGTCTCGGGAACAGGGTCCAAGCTACCGGCGGTCAGGGCTCTTAGAGAGAGGAACCTCCTAACAATGCAAGCCGTGTCCAGAAGTACCGCTTTCTGAATCAAGCACATGGTCCAGTTGCCCAACGAGAGCCTCCTTAGGTCTTGGTATAAATAAATAATAAATCGTTATTATTATTTACTACCTTTTGCCCGCGGCTTCGCCTTAAAAATTAAACTCTAGTTCTTTGCGTTAGTATAGGTTGAGCGCTCGGCGCGGCGGCAGGCGGGTTTATACATATACTGCAGATCGGAGCAGACGCACAAAGAGCTGATTAAGCAAAGTTACGGCTTGCGATGCGTGACATCATAGTTGTAATCTGTGTCATAGACTTAGTCGAGTAATCAATAAGGACGGGAAACGTGTATGACTTTGCACAAATGACATTGTCCTTGTATGACAACATACCAACACAATGCTTACGAGCTGTGTTAAACAATGGCTGGTAATTAAACAAAGTAAGTAATGTCAGTATTATGCATTTATGAAGCATTAACTAAGAACTCGAGACGTCACGCCGCCGCGCCGCAGCGTGCCACACTGGACCGACAGAAGGCTCTCATAGAAACAGGAACATACATTTAAAATCTCGGTTTTGAATACCTTTAATTCATTGGACAATCTGTCTCCATCGACTCCGGCCCAAAGTTGCTATCACCACCTGCTGAAGCTTGTGGATGTGGCTTGGTTAACTTGGTCAAACCATCGTGTTGACTTCGTGCTCATTCCTTGGCGGGTTCAGTGACCACGATCCTCAGTAATGACTTAATGAGTGACCGACTAAACAAGTTTAAAAAGAAAAGTTAAAGAAACTGCGGAAGATCTCTTGATAGGTACATGAAGTTTATATAAAAAATAGTTAAATAACCGTGTGCAAGGACATTATGGTTATTCTTGCTGGTCCGGCGATTAACCATGTTTTATATCAGTTTCATACACTGCATTATAATGCATGATATTGTTTATTAGAAGCCAAATACGCGACAATTGAATATTTTTCGTTTTCGAGAGCCTTTTTCCGATCCACGGTGACGTGTCCGTGACGTCGGCCAGCGCGACGGACGACGCGCGCTGTTCGGCGGCGATCGACGTCAGTTGTTCATTTACTTTAGCTGTAATCTGTAAGGCTTCGCGCTGGGCGCTACGTTTGGGGAACCCTTACATCAAAAACGATCTAATTACACGTCGAATTAAACGTTATTGTCACGCTATTTATTTAGGTCTCTTAAGAAGAGTCTTTTACATGAAAGTCGAACAGGCGGCATAAATTGATTTCAGACGTCTTCCTATCACAAATACTTAAAGTGTCATCGAAAAGTGACGGGGCCATCAGCCACGGTGCCTGCTAGTAGCAGCAGTAGCAGCGCATATTCGGGGATTCTTTTCTTTTTTTTTTCTTAACCTGTATTGTCCCACTGCTGCGCATAAGTCTCCTCCACAGATGTACAATTGTAGACTCTTCTCTGTGTGTTGCCTTCTCTGGCCAATCTCCCATAAACGCCCCTAAGTCATCACGTCAACTGTCCTAGGCCTCCCTCGGCGATGACGCCCATCTAATGTCAATATCAAAAGTAATTTATTCAAACTTGGCTGCGAATCAGCATGCATTTAAGGATTAAAAAAAAGAAAGTTTTGGAATAGTATTGTTTTTCGAATTTCATTTGTTTTTATCATTATTGCGTAATATTGCATTTTTTCATACTGCGATTTTTTGAGGTATTCCATGAAGCACACCCAAACGAAGCACACCCAGACGAAGCACACCTAAAGTGTTCCACTTAGCACACCCGTAGGTGGGCTTCAAATAAAAAATTTAAATAATTAATTTCCTATTCCACGAAGCACACCTACGAATATCACTCGCATAGTGCGGGGACTAAGAAATAAAAATGTCGATAGAAGAAAATAATTATTATTTAAAAGACTATCTTAAGAGTATTCTTATTACTCACTAAACAGGTACCTATAAGAAAACTTCAACATAGATCTCTATGGAAAACTATATTTACAATGGTTTTGATATTTGTCCAAGTGTTTATTGTAATTATGAAACAATCTGTGATTTTTAATGTTAAAGTAGAGTATTTTTACACGCTTTATATTAGCTTCACTTGTTTGTTTGTTTGTAACCGACTCCTTATAGCGCGATTTTGACCCACTTTAAACGACCAGATTTCATTCAAACTTTGCACACCTGTCAAAGACCGATGATAATGCAATAATTTCATAAATTTGTGCCATTATCCTTGCCAGGGTTACCAGGACAGCAAAAAAACTGTCTTCGAAAACTACGCTGACATATGTTACAAACTACGCTAACATACGTCTCAAAATTCGAAACACCCTAAAAATAGAAAATAAATAATAATTTTGGAGTTTGTATGTGACAATCTATTTGACTCACCGCGCACTCACGTACTTCTAATTACCTCCGTGTTTGTTAATTCCAAATCTGAGTAAAAAGTGCATCAAACTACTACAAAAATACAAATCCACAGTCTACAATACACGAGTGTTAATAGTGTGCAAAACAATAGTGAAATACGAACGTTAAACCCGTGTGCGATCAATTTTAAAACAAAAACGAACAAAACTTTTAAAAAACTGGTCACTTTTTGGACTTTGAACTCGTTAACTACACAAAGCAATCACTGAGATTGCTCCTGATCGTAAACACTTCGCGCAGTTTATTAATCACCTAATTGGACATAAGTTCTAACGGCTGGCTGGTTCCGCGGCGTAACGCGGTACGCTGACGGTGAACGCGATTGTGCACGAGTTCGATTCCCACACGCCTGTTCAATCTTATTCCTATATTTTTTTTATTTCAATTTCATTTCTTGTATTTTTTTGTGTATTATTATTTTTTATTAATTAAATTAAATATAAATTTTAATCACATTCGCACAAAGTTCCCAAATTGACTCAAAATGCAAAGAACTCCACCCAACTTCTACTTTTTAGTTTATTTTTCTATGAAAACGTGTTTTTTAGTTTTTTAAACTATTATTTTATTATTCACTAAATAAGAAAACTTCAATATAGATCTCTACGGAAAACTATATTTACAATGTTTTTGATATTTGTCCAAGTTTTATTGCATAATATGAAACAATCTATGATTTTATTTAGAGCACAAAAAAGGAAAAAAATAGAAAAATAGTTAAAAAATAAAAAAAATATTTTTTTTGGAAAGATAATTATGAAACAATCTGTGATTTTAAATAGTAAGATTACAAAAATGACAAATATTGTGTCACATTATTATAATGAAACTGAATGATGTTAGAAAAAAATAATAATAAAACAAACAGCAACAACACAACAACAGTCTTTTAAATAATAAATATTTTCTTCTATCGACATTTTTCTTTAATAGTCCCCGCACTATGCGAGTGAAATTCGTAGGTGTGCTTCGTGGAATGGGAAATTAATTATTTTAATTTTTATCTGAAGCCCACCTACGGGTGTGCTAAGTGGAATACTTTAGGTGTGCTTCGTCTGGGTGTGCTTCGTTTGGGTGTGCTTCATGGAATACCTCCTTTCGGGGTCATACTTGGCGCAACCAAGGTCATCGAGCATCTGATCAGATGCTCGATGACCTTGGTTGCTCCCTCCTCATGCGCTTTCGTACATTTACTGCAGCCGGTCTCAATGGCGTCCTTAAGATGCTCTATAAAGATAAATGTTATTTGTTTTATATCAAGCGTTTACCACTGATTTTGTGAAACGAATTGGTCGCATTGAAAGTTCCAAGGGAAGATACTAACTACTGCTGAGCATGAGGTTCTGGGTTCAATCCTAGGGTCAACCAAATTGTTATTGAGTTTTCTTTATAGAATTTCTCATTAGCAGCCGGTATTCATTTGTCCCCAAGTTGACGGCAATAGGGAACATTTCCTTTATATAATGAAACTGAATGATGTTAGAAAAAAAATAATAATAAAACAAACAGCAACAACACAACAACAGTCTTTAAATAATAAATATTTTCTTCTATCGACATTTTTCTTTAATAGTCCCCGCACTATGCGAGTGATATTCGTAGGTGTGCTTCGTGGAATGGGCAATTAATTATTTTAAATTTTTATCTGAAGCCCACCTACGGGTGTGCTAAGTGGAATACTTTAGGTGTGCTTCGTCTGGGTGTGCTTCGTTTGGGTGTGCTTCATGGAATACCTCGATCTTTTTGCCGACTTTAGAATGTAGGTTTTGTTCAAATTTTTGTCTTAACTGCCTTGTTCATCATGTCAAATTAGTAATGTTACTGCAAATAAAGCTAAAACTAAGGCTGTTACTTTAATTGAAACTGGCCACACCTACATATATGTGGCCCAAACATTACGATCAAACATTGTCACAATCTGTGGTACACCGAGTTATCAAGAGGCAGCTCTGACAGTATACGAGGCTCGTAAGACAGGAGCGTAAACCGAAAACTGTGGCACGTGGTGACCGGTTCACTGTAACCAGCGTCCTTAGAAACCGGGTCTTAACTTCTTCAAAGGTTAGAACGAGGCTCCAAGAAGTTTGAGGCCCAAAACTTTAAATTTTTAAACTCGGACTACAAATAAGTCCCGCCCGGACGCTCCCCAGATGTCCTCTAAACTAGGATAAATCTGGGGAAACCAGGACGGATGTCGGATGGCAACCCTAGCTGTGGGTAACTTTAGGCGAGCAGTATCTACGGCGGAGACTGACTTCTTGTCACAATTAATTCGGGGAATCACGGATATTTTAGTTTGTGGTAATTGGACTCTAATGTTTTAGTTTGTTGCTATCATCCATCATAATCATCATTTTGATCTGCTTTGACTTCCGGCGTAGTATTATTACCTACTTGTGAGTAAGGAAGGCATAATAGAATAAAAAGCGCACAAGTGCAGTTATTGTGAGCTTACGAACCTCTGTGACTAATGTTAGCACACACATTCCACGTGGCTCAGTAGGAGCATACAGTTGGTAAGAGCCACTAGCCTACGTATATTGGTATTCAGAATATTCCCTCCCGCCCGCCATGCCCGCCATGCCCGCCACGCCCGCCACGCCCGCTGTGGCGATCGGAATCCGAACGTGAACGCGGATAAAGTATTACCTATTCAAACTGTCCAGCTGGCACCTGCTTCACTGACTGTGTGTGTGTGTGTCAAAGAATGCCGATGAACTTGATCACGTGACTCACACCTGTGCAGCCTGTGCTGCCTTCACCAACAACATTACGGCTTTTGTGAGTTTTATCTAACTGAGCAAATTATAATATTTGCTCAATTAGATAAATCTCACAAAAACCAGACAAAACACGGAAAGAAACATGGCAACGAACCAACCGATGACCAACACTGAGATAAAATCGTAAACATACATATAATAATTTATAACTTTATAAGTGACGTAGGTATGTACATAATACATTCCTCTCGCTATGTTCGCTCTTTGATCGACGGTTTTTTTTGTAAGCGAACCGATCGAGCCACGCGGAGCTAAGTGTTCGGACAAACATGCTGATGGCCGATCAAGGCCGACTAATTGATGTATCGAGACTGAGCCGTATTCAAATACGTGGAGTGCCCGAAGTTGAGAGCTAGCTGACGACGCCGCGTGACCCCGCTAATGCAAATCATAATATCGACAGGCCTTCGGTATTTCATTGAAAATGAATAAAAGTTACTTACCTAAATCAAACACACAGTAAGCATGTTGATACTGTTAGTGATACTAGCGCGGGAGTGCGGGACACCCTGGACACGAGTCATTGTATTTGTATACTGGCGTGGTTTAGCTGCATATTATGGCAAATACCTACATGATTTATATTGAGAATTTTCTGTCGCGTAATGTTAATTACTTTGCATATTTACTATCGTATTAAGTTTCTGTAACCGAACAGATAGGTAGTTGTGCTACCCTACAGGGCAGTTTGTTGCGCCAGTTCTTTCCTGCTAACTCATTAGGAAGCGGTGAAGCGCGAGAATTTCGGGGGACTGTCTTATGTATGTAACTGTAACGTTCGGTGTTGATTCACTGCCTAATTTGATTATTATGACCTTCGAGTTTGATTCTAGTAGATGTTTCTACCGAATGCCTACAGTAACAGTCATCGGGTGCTGTTTGCTCAGCAACATGAAGTCAAACCATTACAACAGTAGGTTCGTTTTGATACGAGCGGGCTAAGTTTGTCACTGCACTTGAGAGGCAGGATGGCGAGGCGAGGGCGAGTGGAGCAGTGTTATGAACGAATGACAAATAATAATAATTACCTACCCATTTTATGAATACCATAATTATTATGCTCGCGCATATCTGACGTTTTGTAACACACGAGAAAAGTAAATACATTGACATAATATTTTTTTAGAATTCTTTGTGATAAATGGTCCTCGGATTTTTCTTTTTGTGATCACTGATCAGCCCTAAAATAGAATATGAAAATCGAAATTTTAATAAATCTTTATCTTTACTCTTTAAGCGATATAAAACACAGACCATTCCCGCGTCTAGCGTCTGTGGGTACGATTAGATCGTTTAAACTACGCAACGGATTTTAATACGGGTTTCGTCAGTAGACAGTTATTCAAGAGGAAGGTTTGAATAAGCTAGCTATAACATAGAACACGAGTCAAATGTCTATTGATTTGTTGAGCAAAATAAATAATTTGAAGTAATGTAGGTAATGTTTATATTTGTCATAATTTGTTACCTACCTACTAGTGAATAGTCCCGGGAAATCCCGGAACCGAAAGTACCGGGAAATCCCGGAAATTCGCGTTGTTTTAGGAACCGGAATTTCCAAAACCAAATCCCGGTTCTTTCGGTACTTTCGGCAAAAGATACTTCGCGTTTAGAATTTTTCTAATTTTAGTAGCCTAAAATCCGACCGCTGCACTGTTACTATACTACCTAGCTACCACCTAACCTAGGTTATTGAGTGCCCCCATTGTAACTATAAGAAACAGACCAATGTAATATTGGTCTGAGCAAGTATTCCAAATTTTTATAATTTTATAGGTTGAGTATTTTTATTTATAGTATTGTAAGGATGAATGATGTTTAAGTTTTGCAAAAATATTTAAGTTTAAAGTTATACCTATTTTTATTTTATTTTTTTCTTAAATATATAATTAGAGTCAAGTTGATTTAAAGAATTTGTCGATTGAAGTTGTTTCAAACTATTGTTGAATTATTATATTAGGTTAAAATTTAAAAAAAATGTTTGTTAAGATTATCTAATCAATAAATATTGAGACTGATTAATGCTACGCTAAAACTTCATAGTTCCTTTTTTTGTAGATGTTACGTAAGTTTTAAATTATAATTTGGTTATGCAGAATTGCAATAAGAGTCATGTTAATTTGTTTGGTAAAGTAAAGATGTTTAATAAATGTTTCTGTTATATATTATGTAGGATTAGGTATATTAAAAAATGTTGCTGGCATAATATGCGTAATTACCAGTAAAATTATACTAAATAAGACTGATTTAGTGTCTATAAAACAAGAAATAAAACGTTTTATTTGATTTGATTAAAATGTTTTTACTTTGCCCTGTCATTTCGTCTTTTTAGGGTTCCGTTGCCAAATGGCAAAAAACGGAACCCTTATAGATTCGTCATGTCTGTCTGTCTGTCTGTCTGTCTGTCCGTCCGTATGTCACAGCCATTTTATTCCGAAACTATAAGAGCTATGCTGTTGAAACTTGGTAAGTAGATGTATTATGTGAACCGCATTAAGATTTTCACACTAAAATAGAAAAATCACAATAAATTTTGGGGTCCCCCATACATAGAACTGAAACTCAAAAATGTTTTTTTTCATCAAACCCATACGTGTGGGGTATCTATGAATAGGTCTTCAAAAATGGTAATGTGGTTTCTAATATCATTTTTTTCTAAACTGAATAGTTTGCGCGAGAGACACTTCCAAAGTGGTAAAATGTGTGTCCCCCCCCCCCTTAACTTCTAAAATAAGAGAATGATAAAACTAAAAAAAATATATGATGTACATTACCATGTAAACTACCACCGAAAATTGGTTTGAACGAGATCGAGTGAGTAGTTTTTTTTTTAAAACGTCATAAATCGTAAACCGCAATTTACCTTACATTCAATCAACTGAAATATATAAAATTAAAAAAATATATATATTTTTAAACCGAGAATACCTACAGGTTTGTACGGAACCCTCGGTGCGCGAGTCCGACTCGCACTTGGCCGGTTTTTTTTTTACTTTCTCCGTTTCAACACTTTCAACTCTCTTACAAAGACTTATTAAAGTATCAAAAGTATCGATAGTACCGGGAATCCCGGTTCTTAAGCCAGAAGGTCTCAAAAATCCCGGTTCTTTAAAACAGCACCGGTTCTGCATTCCCTACTACCTACACCGTTTATTAATTCCCAAATATTAAGGCTCCAAAAAGTGTTGAGGCTCTTATCAAAAATTACAAAATGTACGTCTCTGACTAGTAAGTATGCAGTAGTTTAGATTGTTTAGCATCTGTAGTCTATCTTCCCGCAGTAGGTCAGAAATTAAAAGTAAAAAGCAGCGTTTCAAATAGGTACGTTACATGATGAAAAGCGCTGCAATAAGAGCCGCTTTACGAGCAAAATTAATTTACTTAATATTTAACTATTGCAAATTATTGATTCGATCTAGTACTGGACATAAATTACTTAACTGTATGTATACTTGTGATGAATAGATAGTTCATAGTATGTGCGTATACTTGTCAATGTAAATGAGTGTGTAACTAGGGCCGTATGATGAGCCCGCGTGATGACTTGACCTAAGACATCTGTTCTCTGATGATATCAGCGAATAGATAATGCCGTCGCTTAAAATGTTCCCATGAGGTTGACGACGCTGGTAATGATCGGATATTATAAATCAAAGACCTTCTATATTAAATCGACATTTGTCAGGAACGTAACCACTTTAATGATAAGGTTGAAACGACCCTCGTCATAATGAAGACGGTGCGACAGTCAACAAGTGACGACTTGCGACCTACTTCAAGTTATCAGCCGCAAGCAGGCGCGCGTGCGGCCGGCCGCGGCCGTGCTCACTAGTGCTCGGTGATCGGTGGTCAGTGGTCAGCAACGAATATACTCACTTGTATGTGTCCCGCATAATACAATGGGTAGGTAGGTATATTGCACATAGGTACACCGGGCACTGCCGGGAGTACCTACTGCATATTCAATACGAGTTCACGCGCATTTCGCGGTTTAGTGATTTAATTTTATGTTTGATCACGCTCATGAGTAATGGAAACTTTAATTACCTAGTATTCGTTATATGTAGGTAGGCTGATCGACATCGTGCCACAGCCCACTGTGCCAAACCGAGACGGGACGTGCGCGGGTTCACGACAAGTGGAAAGAATGGAGTGCGGGCCTGTCCTCAGACTCTCTCATCACGGAGGCAGGTGGCTGCCATTTACTAGAAGTCAAACATTGCATAGCATTCCGTTGTGGTAGGCATTCTACATACGTAGGTAGTTTATGAGGCGCGAGCGCGGCTAGGGAGGGACCACGGGGACCGTCTCATTATTACAGTAGCATGGGATAAAAATCTATCGCATTGCCTATCTGACTACTCTGAGAAGAACGGCCGACACAATCTCAGAGGTCACATTCTGTTTTCAAGTCCAAACATAATTTTGGTCAGATCATTTGATGACCATGTGGATCGATGTCTGACATGGTCTTTTGAGGAAATAACCGAACCTGTCCAGTCAGTGCACGAATTTGTCAATTACCTTGCAGCTCTACTACTTAGAACTGAAGGAGCTCAACGATTAATAATAATAATATATTTATTTCCAAAAACAAGATTACAGACTTAATAGTTTCACAAAATGGTTCACAACTAGTGGTAGGAAGTAAATACAAATTGAATTTTCTATGCTGTAGAAATCTGTAGACAATTGGTGAGCCCTGCCTCTACCTGCTCTCTACTAGGGTTACCTGTATCTTAAGAGACAGTGTTCGGCTATAGGGTTGATACAGTAAGACTTATACAACTCGTGGGTTGTGTCGATCTACCAAAAGATTATAAAAATTTGGTTATTCTGTAATTAAAGTAAAGAAAGTAAGAGTAGTTTGAGTTTAAGTTTATGGCTCCATGTGTGCGTGGGTGGGGGTGAGGATAAGTGTGTGTGTGTGTGTGTGTGTATGGATTCGACGAACAATACGAAAGAAAGATGATAAAAACCGGCCAAGTGCGAGTCGGACTCGCGCACCGAGGGTTCCGTACAAACCTGTAGGTATTTTCGGTTTAAAAATATATTTTTTTTTTTATTTTTATATTTCAGTTGATTGAATGTAAGGTAAATTGCGGTTTACGATTTATGACGTTTTAAAAAAAAACTACTCACTCGATCTCGTTCAAACCAATTTTCGTTGGTAGTTTACATGGTAATGTACATCATATATTTTTTTTAGTTTTGTCATTCTCTTACTTTAGAAGTTACGGGGGGGGGGGGACACACATTTTACCACTTTGGAAGTGTCTCTCGCGCAAACTATTCAGTTTAGAAAAAAATGATAATAGAAACCTCATTACCATTTTTGAAGACCTATTCATAGATACCCCACACGTATGGGTTTGATGAAAAAAAACATTTTTGAGTTTCAGTTCTATGTATGGGGAACCCCAAAATTTATTGTTTTTTTTCTATTTTAGTGTAAAAATCTTAATGCGGTTCACAGAATACACCTACTTACCAAGTTTCAACAGCATAGCTCTTATAGTTTCGGAATAAAATGGCTGTGACATACGGACGGACAGACAGACAGACAGACAGACAGACAGACAGACAGACATGACGAATCTATAAGGGTTCCGTTTTTTGCCATTTGGCAACAGAACCCTAAAAAGTGAAACAATGACCCACATACTTCTCACATTCACAATCATTAAAGTAAGTAGGTAATACAATACCTAATACTGTAAATATTCATGTTATTAAAAAAAGGTAAAATAGCAAAATGGCAGAATGTTTCACTATTTGTGCGACCTTTTCTCAAATTCCAATATACCTATGTGAAATGTATTGATATCGTATACAAAAGTATTTTGTGCGTGTGTGTGTTTTTTTTTTTTCAATAACATAAAAATAAAATAAATTTAAAAAACTAAAAACTAGTAGTAAACCAAACTAAATAGAAAATAATGGACAAAAAGCGTCGGGTGCTTTTAGAGGGATGTGTTTTAGTTTTTTTAACCTCTAAGTCCCTGAGATACCACATTTGGTATAGACACAATGGTTTTTAATTGTGTCTGTAATTAGCGGCATTCCACGGGTTAAACTAAGTACATCTTATTTATTTTCTATTTTTTAGTTCGGCTAGCTACAAAAGAGTATTTTTTTTTTTTGTTTTTTGCTATCCTCGTAACCCTGGCAAGGATAATGGCCCAAATTTATGAAATTATGGTATTGTCATCGGTCCTCGACAAGTCTACAAAATTTAAATGAAATCTGTACGTTTTAGGTGGATCAAAACCACAGATATAGATAGAATCAAAACCAAGTCCACCAAGGAGTACGTTACAAACATGCTTACAAACAAATAAACATACAGATAAAGCTAATAAAGAGCGTGTTAAAAATCAACATTCACTGTGAACATTTATTGGAGCAGCTCAACCCAAGCACGGTAATAATATCTAAACCCAAGTCTTTATACATGTTTATTAAAAAAAACAGCGCTTTGTTTCATATAGCACGAGTGACTAATGTTGAACGAGCAAGCACGATTAGTTACAGCTACGGGCTCCAAGCTCTTGCGCTCGATACGTTTGTTTCAGAACGTTTTACTAGGAATATTATTTATACGTAATTTATTAATAATACAGTGGTTTTCCTTGACCACTAAACCATGAACATCGGATGTAAAACGGGATTTTTTGAATTCGTCAAAACACCTATAGCTAGTAACAAAATATTACGCAGAATATGACGAACGTGTATGAAAAGTATGACAACGCTTATTAATTTTACTACGTTTTTTGGAATTATCATTAGGAAACATACAACAGTCGAAGATGCTTTAAGTTTTTTGCAAAACCGAACATCACGAATGTGGAGTGAACGAAATATTCATGAAAAACAATACAGATCACCATCAGGACACTGCCTGGCTAGTCGTAAGTACTGCGCTGTTAGACCGTACTGTCAGGAACCTCTACCTACTGCAGCTAGTAGGAAGATGAACAAATCATGCCGGCAATTGGGCTATCGGGGTAGCACACAGCACGCTGCTAAATAATGACAAACATGAAATGCGTTAGAAAAGACAAGACAATGAGATACAGTGAGGTAGTATGTTACGAGGAAGCGGCGGATGCAGGTAACACAGGTGCTCCACATTCGCATGAGTACTCACTCATGCTCAGGCTCCAGTGGCGAGCCGGTAGTACGCGCGTTCACTTCAGCACCACTCAGGCTCCAGTGGCGAGCCGGTAGTACGCGCGTTCACTTCAGCACCACTCAGGCTCCAGTGGCGAGCCGGTAGTACGCGCGTTCACTTCAGCACCACTCAGGCTCCAGTGGCGAGCCGGTAGTACGCGCGTTCACTTCAGCACCACTCAGGCTCCAGTGGCGAGCCGGTAGTACGCGCGTTCACTTCAGCACCACTCAGGCTCCAGTGGCGAGCCGGTAGTACGCGCGTTCACTTCAGCACCACTCAGGCTCCAGTGGCGAGCCGGTAGTACGCGCGTTCACTTCAGCACCACTCAGGCTCCAGTGGCGAGCCGGTAGTACGCGCGTTCACTTCAGCACCACTCAGGCTCCAGTGGCGAGCCGGTAGTACGCGCGTTCACTTCAGCACCACTCAGGCTCCAGTGGCGAGCCGGTAGTACGCGCGTTCACTTCAGCACCACTCAGGCTCCAGTGGCGAGCCGGTAGTACGCGCGTTCACTTCAGCACCACTCAGGCTCCAGTGGCGAGCCGGTAGTACGCGCGTTCACTTCAGCACCACTCAGGCTCCAGTGGCGAGCCGGTAGTACGCGCGTTCACTTCAGCACCACTCAGGCTCCAGTGGCGAGCCGGTAGTACGCGCGTTCACTTCAGCACCACTCAGGCTCCAGTGGCGAGCCGGTAGTACGCGCGTTCACTTCAGCACCACTCAGGCTCCAGTGGCGAGCCGGTAGTACGCGCGTTCACTTCAGCACCACTCAGGCTCCAGTGGCGAGCCGGTAGTACGCGCGTTCACTTCAGCACCACTCAGGCTCCAGTGGCGAGCCGGTAGTACGCGCGTTCACTTCAGCACCACTCAGGCTCCAGTGGCGAGCCGGTAGTACGCGCGTTCACTTCAGCACCACTCAGGCTCCAGTGGCGAGCCGGTAGTACGCGCGTTCACTTCAGCACCACTCAGGCTCCAGTGGCGAGCCGGTAGTACGCGCGTTCACTTCAGCACCACTCAGGCTCCAGTGGCGAGCCGGTAGTACGCGCGTTCACTTCAGCACCACTCAGGCTCCAGTGGCGAGCCGGTAGTACGCGCGTTCACTTCAGCACCACTCAGGCTCCAGTGGCGAGCCGGTAGTACGCGCGTTCACTTCAGCACCACTCAGGCTCCAGTGGCGAGCCGGTAGTACGCGCGTTCACTTCAGCACCACTCAGGCTCCAGTGGCGAGCCGGTAGTACGCGCGTTCACTTCAGCACCACTCAGGCTCCAGTGGCGAGCCGGTAGTACGCGCGTTCACTTCAGCACCACTCCAGTGGCGAGCCGGTAGTACGCGCGTTCACTTCAGCACCACTCCAGTGGCGAGCCGGTAGTACGCGCGTTCACTTCAGCACCACTCCAGTGGCGAGCCGGTAGTACGCGCGTTCACTTCAGCACCACTCCAGTGGCGAGCCGGTAGTACGCGCGTTCACTTCAGCACCACTCCAGTGGCGAGCCGGTAGTACGCGCGTTCACTTCAGCACCACTCCAGTGGCGAGCCGGTAGTACGCGCGTTCACTTCAGCACCACTCCAGTGGCGAGCCGGTAGTACGCGCGTTCACTTCAGCACCACTCCAGGCCAGAGTACTCCAGATCATTATCACGCAGACGACGCGCAGCCAGCTCGCTTCACTGCCATGTGTTTTATTGTTGAATGGGCCTGCTCTTGACCTCGATCACGCCTGATGGAAAGCGATTGCCTGCTCTATGTGGCTGATGGACGGATTATACAGGTATGTATTTGTACACTAGTTTAATACAACATGCATTATTATCTCGAGGATATTCAGTACACACTCAAGTTATCTATACTAATATTATAAAGCTGAAGAGTTTGTTTGTTTGTTGTTTGTTTGATTGAACGCGCTAATCTCAGGAACTACTGGTCCGAATTGAAAAATTCTTTTTGTGTTGGGTAGTCTATTTATCGTGGGAGGCTATAGGCTATATAACATCACGCTACAACTAAGAGGAGCGGAGCAGTAATGAAAAATGTTGCAAAAACGGGGAAAATTTATTCCTTTTGAGAGATTCCGTTGCGTGCGCTGCGTAAACGGTTAAAGTAACGCAAAAATCATGTATGACGGAATTGTTCCTTTTAAAAAGTTCTAAAAAAAAGTCCGCGAGAGCATATGTCTATCTTTTAAGGTTGACTCACTATAACTCAAAAGGAGCGAGCAGCAACGAAAAATGGACGAAAACTAGCAGGCAAATCGATGCGACGGGAAGGGTCAGGGGAGCAAAAATTTGACGCGGACGAAGTCGCGGGCAGAAGCTAGTTAATAATGTTACTGTCGAAAGTAAAGTAAGTAAGTAAACCCATTTACTGGATTTTGTCATCGAATGCTTAATAAAGTCTATTTTGCTTTCCTTTTTTTACTAAATGTACTCATGATTGACCTCAATCTCGCCCGGTGGTGATTCAGAGACTGACAAATCATGTGTCTTTAATAATTTTCCTTCAGAACAACTCCAGTAGCAATATGGTGTCTCGCTCGTTTGCCTACAAGCATTATCCATCATCGCCAGTTGAAGCACCTGGCGTAATATAATATTTTCTTCTCTTTTATCTCTTCTCCAGATTTCAAATCGTAACAACACAATATGGGGAGATGGGGCCTCTACCGTTAGTAGTAACAGGCCCACCTGGGACCGAACAGTTGTCACCCTCCTTCTTCCTGCCTTTATCCCATGCAACTTCGGCGCAAGATATTTCGTGTTCCGATCTCCCCGTCAGCCGCCACACAATACAGTATTTCCAAATCATCATCATGAAACTCTTGTTCATTCTCGTTCACTCAAGAGTATGTGTTCACGGGTGTAGCCCAGTCAAATCTCAAATATTTATTGCGTTCCATTATGTATACAGGTGGTGGGTATAAAAACTATATAAATAGATAATAAATAATACTAAATAGATAGAAACAATTATGGATCCTGTCAAGCACAGCAGCTTTCATAATTTTCCTATAAATTCTAAATGTTGGTCTGTATTTTTAACAATAATATATTACATTGTATTTCATTATTGCTTATATTATTCAGTTATTTGGTTAAATATTTCATTATAATATAATTTAACTTGGTTCTAGATTAGAATAGATATTTAGATAAGAATTATATTTTTGTCATGCTAATTTAATTTGATTATAGGGTATATTATTGTATTATATTTTTTTATATTATTTTAATTTAATATATCTAATTATTACAATAGTTAATATGTCATGTCATGTGTGTCTATTTTTATCAGAAGGAGAATTTATCAGATAAATATTCGTATATTGTTTAATAACATTTAATATTAAGATTTTTTTAAACTTTTTCAAGAATATACTATACTAGCTTTTGCCAGCGGCTTCGCCCGCGTGGAAGTCGGAAATTATCCCGAGGGAACATACTACCGGGATAAAAAGTAGCCTATGTCGTTTCTAAGGCTCTAAACTATCTGTGTACCAAATTTCATTTAAATCGGTTCAGTAGTTTTAGCAGAAAAGCGAGACAGACAGACAGACAGACAGACAGACAGACAGACAGACAGACAGAGTTACTTTTGCATTTATAATATTAGTATGGATATATTTTATTTTCTTGTTTTATACTTTCCGGTAATTTATTACATATTTTTATAGATCATATATAATATGGACTAGAAGCATACATTTTAAGGCAGGAGGGAGGCAAATTAAGTCTGTTTTTATGGTGCAGCTAATATTTAGTTTGTACTTCTTCCCGTGTGTTGTAAGAATCTGGGTGTTTGTGGACTAGCCAAAGACTTTAAATCTCTTTGGGACTAGCTCACATAATTCCACAATATAAATACAAACTAAGGTTAGATTTTTGTGTTTCTTGAAGTAGGGTTTGCCACTATCTGTTTGTTCAATATAAGTAGGTAATTAGCTTTTTTGTAGGGTAAATAGTGAATGTGCGTCTGTACTGTTGCCCCATATGATGATGCCATAGCTAATCCAAGTGTAGGTATACGCATAATATGTGACGAGGGCGGTTTCTTGGTTGGTTGTCTGTTTGATTTCGCGGATTGCGTACCTATGAGAATTTTGATATTTTTAACCCCCGACGCAAAAAGAGGGGTTCTTTTTGTAACATCCTTTTTATTTCGAAAATATTTCTTATGTACTTTTATTACAATTTTGTTTGAAGGCCAGTGATAATAAATAATTACGACGCTCGTTATATATCTCTTGATTTCCATTCCATATAGGTACTTACACTTACCATTCGTATCGTAAGTATTGCCAACAAAGCTCATTACTGTTAAGTACCACTTTACCAGCTATGTTTAGAACTTGTACCAGGCACAATATATCAATTTAATCATTGCGCAATTTGTCAAGGATCGTACGAGATCACTGAGACTTGGGGTCAACAGGGTCAACAACTCACAGAGCCCAAGAGAGCTGTATCATCAGCGGCAGGCGGCAGTTCATTTTTGAGGATGTTCCATTCTCCGCCACCTTGAGTTCAAGTCTCTCCAAAGCTCCGCTTAAGATAATAACGATGTGGCAGACTCAAAAATACGATGAAAAAACAGATTTCAAGAGTGAAGTCAAGTTGTAAAGTTATTGCAGATCCAACTACCTACCTACATATTACTTATTCATTCATGTGAAGAGAAGTAATAGTAATACCTAGCAGTCAAGCCGCAATCATACCCGTAGCGCAGGGCCGCGATACACCGGGGTGCAGGTAGCCGATACTCGCTCCAGCTCCGACGTCTTCTGTGGAGCGTATTTTTTGTAAGCTCGCCTCACCGCGCTCTCTGTCGGACGTCGGAGTGACGCGCGACGCCTGCTTGCATCGCGCGGTGAGGGGCGAAGGCGACTCGCATTGTTTACAAGCTGCATTCTTCACGTTACGGGACACCAACGCTACTGACACTCACATAACCGGTCTAAACATCGTAATATACCTAACTCATTCAAGATCTTGGAATATTATGCATAGGACGTATTCGTGACTAAAAGTTTAGATATAACGGTCTGTAGAAAAAATACTTAACTGAACTTCTTTTGTATCGCTCGGTTCTACGATTTTTCAATGTTAATTTTCAATAACCAAGTATTAAAGTTTGGCATAAAAAAAATAGTGACAATTATTGAGGGTATCCTAAATATAACGTTGTAGTAGATAAGTATCTATTCCAAATAAAATGTTAGGTGAGGTTTTGTTTTCAGGACAATCCCCAAAAAATAATAGTTAAGTATTGCTTTTTGAAACACTGGGAGTACTGACCGCGAAGGCGATGTTGATGAAGATGAATATTTTCTCAGCTGTGCACAGTCCCCTGGCACAGCCCATGGTGCAGGCGGAATTGACGAACGGCAGTGAGCGGCAGTCAGGCGACGCGCATGGAGTGTGTCCTGTCTGATGTGTCAGCACTGCGCGTGTGTCATGAAGCTCGCGTGCACTTCACTACACTCCGCGAGGCGTCGTCGGCGCGGCGGGCGCGTGCTCGCGGTCGCGCCTCGTAAGGCACTGAGGCTGAGCGAGCGAGCGCCGAGCGGTGAGCCAGGCGCGCGGCCGGGCGGCGGCGGGTGCCGGGTGCGGCCGCCCGGCCCACCCGACGAGCGCGCTAACAACGCTCTCATTGTGAATCGTTAGCTTGTTTTCATCGTAAATTGACGACATCGCATTCCTCATAAATCGGTCAAGTCAAGGTCAGGAGGAGATAGGGAATATTTTTTTACATACAAACTTCAAGCTCAATCTGAAATTGCAAGTAAACCGTTAGGAGTTTAGGAGTTAGGGCACGGAAACGATTTTAAGGGATAGAAAAAACCACATAGACCAAAATTAATTAGTTTCAGGTCATGGCGTTTCGGGCTGCACTCCTGTCTGTGCTGTCACTTCGGAGTATGACGTGGTGTGCGTGTCTCCTCCCCCGAGCCGAGCGGACGCCGACTTGTCCCGAGCGTGTCCCGAGCGTGCCCCCAGCGTGCCCTACTGCGAAAAGCCGACGCCGAACTTCGTGCGAGCGCCGAAAGCTGCGCCCGCCGAGAGGCGCAGGTGCACAGACCCGCTAGCGACCCCTTATCGTACAGTAATTAGGACACACGTACAGCCTTGACCTTTACCCTTGTTTAGGCATATGTACTACTTATATCTATTTATTACATATTTTTATTTTTGAAAATTGATTTTTTAAGAACAGTACTTACATATCCAGTATATAGTCCGGTCAATTTAGACATCCAAGGTTACAAAAATTCCGACTAGGCTGAATATTGGTAGGATTGTTCAATACACTAATTAGGTATAAAGGAAATGTCAAAAGTCCTCATCGATCCGTTTTGTCTTTTGGGTCTAACTGATTACCAAGCCACACTTGAACTTGGTAATATACCCGAAAAAGATGTTGATGAGCAGCCGCTGAGGTTGGAGGAAGACATGCTAACTGCACTTGTTTTTTAAAAAATCTGCTTTCCGTTTGAGAATCATATGATTTTATCATATTTTGGAATCGTAAGAATTAGGAAAAAAATCATCATTGAATAATTCCCAATTTTACAATAAAAATAAAAATAATTTCCAAAAAAACAGGTTTTTTGAAATTCTCGAATACTGTTTGAGTTAAAGAGTTAAAGCTTGATGTGAATTATATTCATTCGACACCAAATCGCTTATTATGAGTCAAAAAAGCCATGGGGGCAGAATTCCCATAATAATCCGGCTATGCCCTTTGCCATTATAAATTCAATCAATACATTCATTCACTCAACACTTGAGATACAAACTATCATATACATATTTTAAGTTGAACCAAATTACAAATAATTATGAAGTTTGATAATAATAATCAGTTCAGTTGTTTACCCTTATTATACATCCATCGTGACACGAGATTTTTATACTATCGGTAATTATGTCGATGGAGCATTTTGAGAATTGATAACGAATAATCGGTGGAGTACTTTGGGAATAGTTCCAGATACCTATGGAGCAGAATGGGAACAAAATAATAAGTATTTTTAAATAATAAAAAATCCTTGGAGTAACTTGGGAATGAATGTATGAGATTCTTATCTTTTTAGAACAAAAGAATGGAGTACTTTGGGAATAACCCGTTGTTTTACCTCTCCTGAAAAATGCAGATGTTGAATCACAACCAGTTATTGCATGTAAAAATAGTGCATGATTTTGACACTTTGCAAAAGTCGATAAACTGTTTGATGAATATATTGCAGATTGTTGTTGAGCTTACAAAAGGTCAGTGGAATAAGACTACCGGGGAAACCACATTAAAAAAAAACGCACTAAGTACACTACCTCAAAGGTGGCGTGGAAACGTGCAAATTATGACGATTACAACTCTTTCAACTATTTGAATCGTTATATCTCAAAAACGGTGGCTCTTAGGAATAAAAGTATTTCGACATTTTTTATAGAAAATTATCTGATCTACAATTTTTGTCTGAACTAATTTTATGATAAAACTTACCGTTTTGCTGAAAATCGCCAAAAACCCGTTTTTGTGACCTTTGACCCCGAGTAAATTTTTTTGCACGCGCCGGATTGATGAGGACTTTTCACATTTCTTTTATAATAGTGTATTGAACAATCCTACCAATATTCAGCCTAGTCGGAATTTTTGTAACCTCACCCCTATTTTTTTAGTCTAATTTGACCGGACTAATATGTACGTATTTATTTCCTCTTTTACTTACATCGACATCCACTACTAACACTTTACTAAAATCAAAGTAAACAACTGATAGTTATGCCTAGGTGCAGCAGTGATGTATGTCGGCTGATTTGATTATGATTTCTTGCACTAGCCACCTGCGCACTTATTATCTAACTAGCTTCTACCCAAGACTTCATCTGCGTTAAATTTCATGCTCCCCGGACCCTGCCCATCCACATCTAATCGCCTGCCCGTTCGAGGTCTTCGTATTCGTGACGTTTTTCTTTTTGCTCGGCTCTGAAGGGTCCTAGCGTGATGTTATATAGTCTATATCCTTCCTCGATAAATTAGCTATCCAACTAATCAAACACTAAATGTCATTTCTGAGATTAGTACGTTCAACCAAACAAACTATTCACCTTTATAATCAGCTTCATAATATTTCGATTTGATTACAATTAAAAACGTTATAGTGAGCCAACCTCAAAAGATAGATATATGATATCGCGGACTTTTCTGCCGTCCTTACGAAAAGTGCAATAACTAGGTTAAAACTGATTTCGAGAAAAACGCATGTAAAGATTTTATTTTTGTTTTGTTTGTATCTCCAATACTATTTAGGCTTAGTATTAAAACCGGCTACGTCATACATAGGTAAAAAGTGTCTAAATAGAATATATAGATCTCGTTCTGCAAATTCCGAATATGTACCTACTTATCTCAATTCGGCACAAAACTCGAGTTATTGCACTTTTCGTAAGGACGGCAGTTTTATTTTTGAGCTTTTTAAAAGGAACAATTTCGTCATTTTGATTGAGGCGTTTTTAGGGTTCCGTTGCCAGATGGCAAAAAACGGAACCCTTATAGATTCGTCATGTCTGTCTGTCTGTCTGTCTGTCTGTCCGTCCGTATGTCACAGCCAGTTTTCTCCGAAACTATAAGAGCTATGCTGTTGAAACTTGGTAAGTAGATGTATTCTGTGAACCGCATTAAGATTTTCATACTAAAATAGAAAAGAACAATATAAATTTTGGGGTTCCCCATGCATAGAATTGAAACTCGAAATTTTTTTTTCATCAAACCCATACGTGTGGGGTATCTATGAATAGGTCATCAAAAATGGTATTGAGGTTTCTCACATAATTTTTTTCTAAACTGAATAGTTTGCGCGAGAGACACTTCCAAAGTGGTAAAATATGTCCCCCCCCCCCCCGTAACTTCTAAAATAAGAGAATGATAAAACAAAAAAAAATATATGATGTACATACCTTTTCCGTACAAACCTGTAAGTATTCTCGGTTTATGCATAAGGTTTATTTTTTATGAAATTAAATGTTTTTTTTTTTAATTTTTATATTTGAGTTAATTGAATGAAAGTTAAATTGCAGTTTACGATTAATGACGTATTAAAAAGAAAACTACTTACTAGATCTCGTTCACACCAATTTTCGGTGAAAGTTTACATGGTAATGTACATCACACACATTTTACCACTTTGGAAGTGTCTCTCGCGCAAACTATTCAGTTTAGAAAAAAATTATATTAGAAACCTCAATACCATTTTTGAAGACCTATCCATAGATAACGCACACGTGCGGGATTGATGAAAAAAAAAAAATGAGTTTCAGTTCTGAGTATAGGGAACCCCAAAATTTATTGTTTTTTTTTCTATTTTTGTGTGAAAATCTTAATGCGGTTCACAGAATACATCTACTTACAAGTTTTAACAGCATAGCTCTTCAATAGTTTCGGAAAAAAGTAGCTGTGACATACGGACGGACAGAGAGACAGACCTACAGACCAATTACTTTGGTACCGATTCTTTCCAAGATATTTGAGAAAGTAATGTGCGTTAGGATTATGGATTATGAATTTTTTTGAAAAAAATGAAGTAATAAGTGAAAAGCAAAACGGTTTTATTAAAAATAAATCCACCACATTGGCATGTTTTAAATTAATAAAAGAAATTCTGTGTTCAGTAGACAAAAGACAAATTCCTATAGCTGTATTTCTAGATATGACCAAAGCTTTCGATATGGTATGCCATGACAAATTATTAAATAAACTAGAACAGTACGGTATAAGAGGCCCAGCCTACAATTGGTTTGAAAGCTATTTAAAGGGTCGAAAACAATGCACAGAGATTGTAAAAATGCATCCTGAGACCAACACTCAGGTAACCTATAGGTCGCCATATCTAACGAATCACTATGGCGTACCACAAGGGACTGTGCTAGCTCCGATATTATTTCTAATATATATAAACGAATTGCCGGAATCAACGGATCAGTACATTATATTATTCGCAGATGATACCACCGTTCTAACTAAAGAAACAACTATTGATCAGGCGATAAACGTCACCAACAAAGCTCTAAAGGGTATACATAATTGGTTAACTGACAACAACTTAGAAATAAATACCGATAAAACTAAATTCATGAGATACCTGACTTATAATAATACAAGAAATAAAAAAGACACAATAGAATTGCCAATTAAATATAATAATAAAACAATTGAAGAAGTTAATGAAATAAAATTTCTAGGAATAAACATTGACAGTTATTGTAACTGGAAATCTCATGTAGACCTTGTTTGCAAAAAAATTCACAAATTCGTTTACGCACTTCGTAGAATAAAAAAAATAACCAATAAAGAAACTGCATTAATGGTATACCATAGTCATGTATGTTCAGTATTGAGGTATGGGATAATTTTATGGGGTAATTCTACAGAGGCCCAGAGAGCTTTCATAGCCCAAAAAAAATGCATAAGGTCAATCTATAGTCTCAAGTGGACTGATTCGTGCCGACCAATATTCATTGATAAACGTTTACTCACCATTCCATCCCTATACGTATTTGAAATGTGTAAATTCGTTAGAAACCACCTATCACTTTTTGAGCAGGATGATAAGGCCCAATTTAAAAGGAAAATAGTACAAAAACCCCTGGTAGTACCTCGAAGCAGATTACAGTTATGTAACAGAAACTGCTACAACATGGCGGTGAAAATCTATAATAAACTACCTGAGAAAATGAGAAAACTGAATGACTTAGAATTTAACAGAACTTTAAACAATTGGCTTTGTGACAGATGTTTTTATTCTATAGATGATTATTTAAATTTTAAACAGACATAATGTATAAGCTGCATACAACTATCTATTTACGAACACTTATTTAAATTATAATTATTGTCATTATTTATAAATATAATTATTACATTGACGCACTGTCTTAGCTGCGAGAAATAATCTAATAAAATAATTTAATATATTCTATAATTTAATGTGCCTAGGTCATACTAACGAAAAAAAAAACCTGTAAATTTAATTGTGATTTTAATATGTATGACTAATGAATGACTTATGACTTGTATTTTCATAATAGTATTATGCATGTACGACAAATATTTGCACGACTGATAAGTCGAGTATAGTGAAACTAAAATTATTTTACCACGCTATTATGTACCTATATTCTGGCAAATAAATTAATTTCATTTCATTTCATTCATTTCATTTCATTTCGACATGACGAATACATAAGGATTCCGTTTTTTGCCATTTGGCAAGGGAACCCTAAAAATGAGTAAAAAATATTTAACTTTGATTTCGGCAACACGAACTTATTATTCGTATTAATTATTATTTTTAGGGAAAAAATGATAAATGTCGTCAATAAATTTAATCTTTTGAACAATTTACATCCCACAAAATCATATTTGATAGAAATATAAAAGTAGCTCAAGAAACGATCTTTCATGTTGTGCATGAAAAGTTATTTATGGAAATATGTATACTTAACTAGTTCTTAACAGTATGATCACGAAAATCAGCGACATCATCAGAATTCAGTTTTGGAAAAGAAAAAATAGTGAACTTTGCTGAGAACCACCAACATTAAGGAGACACTATTATGATTGATAATTAAGTAAATGAATGAGCTGGGTATTTCTAATCAAATTCCGAATTTATAGTTTGAATTACATCTAAGGATTTTGTGTAACGAAAATATTATTGTATAACAGAAATTCAATATTTAATTAGATTAGGTCTATAATATAATGAGTATTGGTCCTCCATATTTTTGGTCAGAATATGAAGAAATAAAAAACAAAATGAGGGAATGACTGACATTGTGAGGGAATTATTTCTAAATAAAAAACGGGAAGTCATGTACGAAAATATGTAGGTAGTTTTATATTATAACTAGGATCTTATTTGTAAGAGGCAAATTGCTAAAAGGAGCTTTTCAAAACTGCCAAGCAAGACATAATGAATTACAAAATTCTTTAAACCATTGCCTAAGCCTGAAGATCTACACTATAATCTATACTTAATATTATAAAGCTAAAGAGTTTGTTTGTTTGATTGAACGCGCTAATCTCAGGAACTACTGGTCCAAATTGAAAAATTATTTTTGTGTTGGGTAGCCTATTTATCGAGGAAGGCTATAAGCTATATAAATCACGCTACGAAAAAGAGGAGCGAAGCAGTAATGAAACATGTTGCAAAAACGGGGAAAATCGCACGGGTAGGCGATTCGACGCGATGGGAAGGGTCGGGGGAACAAGAAATTTAACGCGGACGAAGTCGGGGGCAGAAGCTAGTAATATTATAAAGCTGAAGAGTTTGTTTGTTTGTTTGGTTGAACGCGCTAATCTCAGGAACTACTAGTCCGAATTGAAAATTTATTTTTTGTGTTGGGTAGCCTATTTATTGAGGAAGGCTATACGAGTAGGCTATATAACATCACGTTACAATCAAAAGGAGTGGAGCAGCAATGAAAAATGGTCGACAAATGGCAAGCAATTCGATGCAAAGGGAAGGATCAGGGGAGCAAAAATTTGACGCGGACGAAGTAGCGGGCAGAAGCTATAATGAATAAATATGGTCAAAAACTTTTACTGGGTTATTTGTAAAACATCTCTCAGGACTATGTTACTAACATCATAATCAACAACTTTGTTCTGCGATTTTTTTAAATTCATCATATTGTAGTTCATCAGATTTTCATACAAAAAATAAAATATTTCAATTAAACGCACTGAATGTTACGAAGTCTATGCGAAGCAAAAAAAAAGCGATAGTGCATTAGCGAGGGGAGCGGGGTTAGGTCAGCGGGGGCGCTTAAACTTGACCTATTTACGGGCGGCCGATTTTTGTATGATCATCTGATGAACTAAAATATGTTGAATTTTTAAAAGTCATAGAACAAAAGTTTTTTATTATAATGTAAGTAATACATTCCTGAGATGTTGTCGGTGTTTTACAAATAACCCTGTATATTGGTTTTTTTATATGGTCACCAAGGAACGTATCCCCCATAATCCCATATAAATTATCATTCTATATTCACATTCACGGTTTCTGTATTCGCGGCATATTTCCGAAATAGATACCACGCGAATAAAAAGCTTTTACTGTACTTAAAATAAAACTAATAGTATTCAGCGTAAGAAGACTGCGAAATAGGGCTGGACTGAATTGGATATGAGGAGTTTCAAAAATATGGTACAATGGTCATTTTGGCATGTCCCTCAAGTTCATATTATTTTTACCGAAATTCGGAGCATTATTATAAGTTGACTTGTTACTTATGTGGTTTTTCAACTTTTGTACTTGGGTTTTAGTTTAAATTTGATTTGATTAAATGAAAATTCAATTAATGTAAAAAAATTACTAAGCCGGAGCCTTTAATTTTCGTATGTCCCCAGTGTACTGTAACATTTTAGATTGAATATTACTGATTTTTTTCTTAAGGGCCCACCTTGAATGTGAATGATAGTAGGATGGGCGTGGTTTATGGCGGGTCAACCTAAAGTGGCCGGCCGCCACAAACTTATATCTGAACCGTTTATAGAGAATAGGAAAACCAGCGGCCAAATGTTGAACTAATGACAGAAAATTTCTCGATATAAAAAAAACGTTACTAACTTAGCATAGCCTTGCTGTAAGCACTATTCCTGTCACTGTTGCACATCTGTCAAACTGCAATAGCAAGGTAGAGACGGAAACATCTTAGAAAAAAGTACGTGAAAGTAGCATTAATTTAGTCGGTCTATGAAATTTTTGCACAAAGCGTGCGATGGAGTAGACAAATAATACAAATATTTAATTATAAGCAATAAAACTATCTTACAGCAAGAAATTATCTTCTTTATCTATATGTAATATTATAAATACGAAACTAATTCTGTCTGTCTGTTACTCTTTCACGACTAAACCTTATTCGTTACCCATTAACCCTATTTATTCCGTGACTTCACGTGCGTCCGCGTAACGTAAGATTTACGCAAACGAAGTCGCGGGAATAAGCTAGCTAATATTTATGTACGGATGTTGGGTTATACGAGATTGATTAACTCAACATAATTAAAAATATATAATAAACAATTTAAGTATTTATTAATTACTAGTGATCGCCCATTGGTCGAAATTCGACCGTCCTTCATTTGAATAGAAATACATTATTAAGTGAAAATATATATATATACAATAATAAATATAAAAAAATAATATGGTTAAATTTGACATTCAAAATCAAAATCAAAATCAAAAGTCATTTATTCAAACTAGGCTGAGAGTCAGCACTTTTTGAACGTCAAAGTTACAAAAGACAGTCCCCCCAAAACGCCCGCCCTTCGACACTTCCTAGTGCTTTAGCTGGGAAGAAGAAGTGGCGGAACAAACTCCCCAGCAGCACAGCTGTCTGTTAAGTTAGAAGAACTTGATTCTATACAATATCGTGTAAGTAATTAATATTATAAAACAAAACAAAACATACATTATTCGCCATATGTCAGCTAGCACACGCCAATATACGAACAAAACATTGAAAAGTAAACTCAAGCTGAAATAAATAATAAAACAAAATCGTAAACAGAACGTAAAACTTAAATAAAGCCTCCAGGCATAAAGGGCGTGCCCGCTTACATATTCAACGACGCAAAATGATACATATACATACATTGATGCATATTGCTAAGTTGAAGTTACAATAGTTAAACTAGGACCTCCGGAGTAAAAATAAAATAACAGTTAATACAAATAACAATAACAAAAACCATGGTCAGCAAGTCGACCAGTCACCACAAGCAGCACCCGTTCACGAGCATAACGCAAAGGTCAGCCATTACCCCCCTCGCCATATTTGAGGGAAGGTGGTAACCCGACCCCCGACGCTACCGCAAGCAGTGACATCTAAGGGAGCATGACGAACTTGCTGCCGGTTGGTCAGGCTAGAATATTATGAACAGCTGACGAGGTCGCTAGCTAACCACATGCTGCAATACAACTCATTTAAAATCACTGTAATGAGTAGATTATGTCCACAATAAGTGAAATTAAAAGAAAATAAAAAATAATTAACAAAATCAGTTAAATAAAAATAAAATAAAAAAAAACAATTATATGAACTACCCATATAAACTGTCAGTAGGAAAGCTAATTCTGGATTGAAAGAACATAAACATTGTCTTGAGTTAATCACAGCGACCAACTATTCTTATCGTTTAAGTAGTCGTTGATAGAATAGTATGCCTTTGAACAAAGGTTGGATTTTACTTTAGCTTTAAACTCATTAAACTGCAAATCTAGCAAAGCAGAGGGAAGCTTGTTATAAAAGGTAATACCAAGACCAACAAAAGAATTATGAACCTTATGAAGCCGGTGAAAAGGAGCACGTAGTTTGTCCTTATTTCTAGTATTAATGTTATGAATATCACTGTTTTTAGTGTACAAGTGTATGTTTTGCCTAATATATAAGATGTTGGCGAAGATGAATTGTGATGCCACCGTAAGAATACCAATATCTTTAAATAAATCTCTCAGAGAAACTCTAGCACCTAGTTGGTAAATCGCTCGAACAGCTCGTTTTTGAAGAACAAAAAAGAATTCAGTAACACTATAGACAGATATTCTCGATATGATCATAGATTGAAAAAATGAAATAGGTTATATATCTATAAAATTAATTTATTACCTATATTTATACTTGACAATAATACAAACAAATAAGATCTTTATATTTTACCTATATTAACAAATAAATAAACTGAACTGAACTGACATTCAGTAAGACTATAGACCACAGATTTGGACCATAAACAAAAGAATATCTATGCATGTGTGTATTATTAAATATATGGTAATGAATAGTAGTGTGTGTAACGTGTTATTTATTGAAAATAATGTATTTTTACGCACAATTTAAAAAAAAAATATTAGCATTCGTCACTTCTTCTCTGTATAAACTATACGTCTGCGAAATTTCATACTCCACCCGTCCGCCCAATTTTCGTAAAAAGGGATCCAAAGTTTTCGCTTCCCTTATTAATATATAGATTTACAACATGAAATTAAAAATAACGAATTAATCTTCTAGAGCTCTATAAATAAAATATGTGACGGTGTTTAAGAGATTAATAAACTTCAATTTCGCTTCACCGATCACTATACATTTATTTGGTAAATGACAATTACAATATTTTACATAGACTTCGTCCATTACGTAATACTAGTTATGATTTTTTTTTTCACCTTATTTTACAAGTCATTTATATTTCCTTCAAGGTCAATTACGTATGGCAATGTGTATGATAAATGTCAAAATTACTTGACGTATATATACATATATTTTAGTAATTACGTGTGACTGCGGTTAGAAAACCAAAACCGATATTATTGCCGATATTTTGTAACTATGTCTAGATTATATCTTTTTATTTGGGTGTTTTACCCGACTGCTGAGAGCAATGTGTTTATCAGCCTATTAACTCGTATGTATGTTTGTTCTTTTATTAACTTAATTTTTCATTACATTTACTTTGGGGTTAGGGGTAATTCAGAGATGGAGTACACAAATAATTTTCTAAACAGTCTTCATAAGATTATAGAAGTATGTTTAGTGTTATTCAAAACAGAGTAAAACACCATTGTTTTGATCATCCAATTATTTGATTTTGATTAAAATCTTGTAGGAATGAAAAATTATAAATAGCCAATATGTTTTCAGAAAGCACTCTTGTAGACCTTTGATTAGATATCAATTAGATATCGAGAAGCAGTAGTGGCTCAGTGGCAACGGCTACTACTTACGAGTTCAAACCCGAGCAGGCGCTTTACTCTGTGTAAATTATTTCAACACCACTGCTCTCAAAACTGTGAAGGAAAACATCGTGAGTAAACCGGCATGTCTTAGAACCAAAAAATTGAAGACATGTGACATCTACCAACCCGCACTGGGCCCTCGTGGTGGATTATGTCCCACTCTCTCTCACCGAGAGGAGGCCTGTGTCCCAGCAGTGGGAACGTTATAGGCTGCCAATGATTAGGTATCAAACACGGTACATATAGGGTTCGAAACACCTAGGCCTGGCGTCAGGCCACGTGCCTGACATGGATGGCTTCGTGAAGGTAGAGAAAAGCTTCGTAATCGGAACCAGTGTGAGACCGCGCTAGCAGGACTCAATATGCTGCTCCGTCCAGCTACACTAACGACACAGCTCTATGTGTCCCTTCTACATTACACCACGAAGGTTAAGGAGATCGTGGAGTTTGTACGTGTTAAGTCCAACTGGACCTTAAGGGTCGAGAAGTTGGAACCGTGCCACAACACGAACTTCAAGTCATTCGTGGTGCGAGTTCCAACTCATCAAATCGAGACTTTCCTCAAGGAAGAGTTTTGGCCGAAGGGTGTCGTGTATCGGCGATTCCACGGAAGGCTACGCGATACTACACAGCGCAACACGTCGCCGTCACTTCGTGTACAATAATTATGTTTACGTGGTTTTTATTTGTATGTATGATAGTCTGTAACATTGGTATTATGATTTGGGTCTTTGTAGCCCGAAATAAACTGATTTGATTGATATATGAAATTAAAATTTATATTTTCAATAAAACTTCATATCTGCTATAAATGATAAATGATTTTATTTCTGTAAGTAGGTTTGTACAAACACTTTTACATACCAATGTTATGTTAAAACATACTAGTTCGGCGTTTGACACAGCCTGTTTAAATAATTACCCTTCTTTGGCCTGCTGTCAAGTAAAACCTCACCTTTTTTACAATTCTAATGCTACTCCATTCATTCGTTGTGCTCTTGCATTTGAAGTGACAGTACTTGACATATAGATATATTGTTGACATAATTCAAACCTAAAAACTAATTATATATTTTATTTTATTTCTAAATGAATGATTATTATAAGTTATTGGGATAAAACAGACGTTCTTCTCTAGAAAATAAGGTGTTTACTCAATATTATTTTACAAAGTGAGAATAGATTGTTGCTGTAATGCTTTAGTGAAGGTGGTGAATTCGATTTATTGTTATCATCATCTTATTGGTATTTCATTCTTGCAAAATGAATAAATTAATTGCCCTGTGCAGGCACTCCTAACCTTGAAAGTACTGTTCAGTTTTGGTTTATGGTTCTTCCCATTTTCATACATAATTTAGGTCGTCTCTAAATGGTAATAGAGAAAGAATGTTATATTGTTCACAGTTACAAAAATAGACACATATACAGACGAAATACAAAGTTATTTGGAAAGCCAACACTTATTATATTAAATAATTACAGCAAAATGCTTGACTACTAGGTACCTTTTTCTGTGAACAAAAATATTTAAAAAACGTAATTTTGATCGCACCAATTTGTAAAAAAGTGACATAGGTTTGTCGTCGATGAGCCCTACTGGGCGACTGATTTATGAACGAACGAGAGTGATGACACTATTTATGATAGGCAAAAGAAGAAATGGCGATAATGTGTGTGCGCTTGGAATAAAATAACGTATGTGCCAAACCGAATCGCCGTTTTTTATGAATGAAAAGTATTATTAAAACGAAAACTGTTTTACAAAAACTTAGATAGAATTATAATCAATGTTTTAAAGTAAACTATGTTTAATAATACATACGCATCGCGCCTTGAGGCTAAAAAAATCATAATCATAGATAGAACTTTGCGATTTTTTTGTATCGAGAAAATTTCATCGTATCGTGTATTCCTTTTACAGGATACTAGATCATATAGTCAAAAAACATACACTAAAAGATTAAGTACGGAAGTCATACGGTAAGAAAGGTACGCTAAAAAGAAAAAGCACGTTTATCTCGCTACGTCACCTTAAACACCTTGACATGTCTTGTTATTTTTTAGAAAAATTGAACCTTGTCCTTATTGCTAAGTGTTCTATGTATAGCTTAAAATAAATAAATGTTGTCCCCGAAAATTGTTACTTCTGGACATGTCGGTTTTGTTATTTCATTTTCTATAAAAATATTCTACCAAAATAATTTTATGTTTCGCAAAGGCCACCCACACATGCCTTACATTAAATCGGTAATGAAATGAAAAAAAACTCAGCGCTATTTTTTCGGTGATGTGAGTGAGTTTATGCGGCTGGCTGGACTGAAGAGAAAATCGTGTTCAGGTTTGTTAGATCACAATCACAACTTTACCACTCATTTTTTACTTGAATGTATTTTCTAAACAAATACTGGTGCCGATTCTGTTGTACACGAACTAAACTAACTAAACTATCTCTAAAATTCCTTACTTTTGGCTATGAGAATTGTAACGCTATTCTGCAAGGAAAAATCTCTAAATTTAATAAAAATTATTTTGAGACGACTAAAATTGAATTTGACAATCGCGACTCAGCGTGGTATTTTTTTTTTCTTTTGGTTTCGCAACGTTGTACTTGCACACAGCATTGCGTAGAATGATTTTTTTGAGAGACGAAGGCGCGTCCTACCTAGGGGGGGCAGCCTGGATGTGTTTTATATGGAATTTTTCACTTTTGTTAGAAAAATATAAAAAAATATTACCCACGTGTTGAGATTTAAATATGCAGGGGTTTATTAAGGGGGTCGAAAATATCATTATTTTTGCGATAGGACACGCCATTTTCAAGATATAAGCAAAAAGAAAATAAAAAATATAGAACTGTTTTTGCACGTGAAGGCGAGGCGTTGTTGAGAATTTTAGTTCATGACCACTAGTTTTATTCCACACCTTTTTAATCGCGATTAAAAATAGTCAGATTTAGTTAAAATAAATTATTATAGTAAAAATTTTTGGTGAAAACCGGCAAACTCAGAATAGCAAAATTGACATTTTCACTAAACTAATAACTCAGTGCAATCTTAGTGCTGTCAAACTAAAATATAGTTAGGTTGTGCCACTTTAGTCTATTTCAGAATAGGAAATCTTCGTTTGACAGGAATAAACCAAATTTTAGTGATTTTTAGTTTATTTTAGAGAATTTTGTGACAGCAGAATCGGCACCACTATGTTTTAAATGAATAACTTGGTGTATGTTGTTTAACTTATGGAGAAACTGTGCATTTTTTGAATTGAACGTAGACACATTGTGTTACTTCAGTTTTGTTACTAAAACTACGGTAACATTTAGACTGACCGACAAAGTAACAAAATCGATAGCATAAAGCTTGGCAGACATGGCATTTGAATCTGAGATGATTATTCTCTTTAAGAAGTGAAAAGTTTGAATAATCGTGTAAGATTTTTTTAACTGACTTCAATAAAAAGGATTGCCCCAAATTCAACTGTTAGTTCATTAATTTTCAGCCATGTTTTCGCCATTTGGGGACAGATTTTAATGTTTTTTTTTTTTTTGTTTAAGAATGCTTTCCCGATGTTGTCTTATTTAAAATTGCTGAAGATCTTCAGAGATAGATAATGGAACTCTTCAATAAATGACACTTATGTGAAGATTGCGTCGGTCCTTTATAAAAACGTCCAAAGAAGACCGAGTTTATAATCAATGTTGAAAAATTAGAAGTAAGTACTTACGGATGAGACATGTAGGAGACATGTTAATTTAGAACAAAGTATATTTTTAAGTAATATTTTTTTTTAAACTAATTGCTATGTTTCATTTGCCTTGAGGTTATGTGAACCGTGCTTTACAAATTTTTCCCCAAATTTTTTAAAGAGTTTAATGGATTTTCTCATAAATTACTACACTTTTACGAATATTTTGGGTTTTGGTTCAAATTAAAAAATAATTAGCGTTTTTTGGTTGTGTCCTTGTTATTTTTGTTGCCCATTTTACATCGATAGCATGAAAAACAAATGTCGTTTTGGAACCTATGGTAACAAAACCGTAAAAAAGTGGTATTTTTTAAGTATTTGAATACTTTATTTTCCTTATTGATTCATCTAGCAATACAAAATAACTGTATTTATCCAAAAAAATCATTGGAGTGGCAGAATTCATCATAGTTTTTTTTTTTTATATTTCACCTTATTTGTGGTAACAAAACTGACACCTAATCATCACCTTACTATCATAATGCCTATTTTTTTCCTGAAATAGTATTTTCATTTAAGAGAAATAGTAATTTTATTAAACTTTTAAATGTAGTTCATCAACAGACCCTACCATGAAGTCATATTTTTACCAGTTGTACCATTTTTTGAAAGCATCAATGTCCTCATAAGTCTTCCTGGTTTTTCTTAACGCTCGTGTTCTACCTATACAGACACTCAATCATTTCCCAGACACCAAATCGATCATAGGAATTATAGCAATAGTACTTTTGCCAGTGGCTTCGCCCGTATAGCTGTCGAAAAATATCACCTGGGAACCTACTACCAGGATAAAGTATCCTATATGGTAAGTATCCAGGATAACCAAAAATCCAAATCCATCCAAAAATCTAAACATCTAAGCCATACTTCGCGGTCTCGTACTTGGGAAAATACTATTAGGTTTATTTTGAATACAACGAACACACATGATATTCGCATTTACTATGAAGCCTAAGTAATATGAATAACAATCCTAGAATCCTACTAATCCTGCACTTCCCGACCGCTACCAACCGGGATGGATGTACATACGGCCCGCCAGCCGCTCTGCCCCCGCTTTTTAAATCTCTGATATCTTCTAAGATATTCATTTTAATTACATGCTGTCAAGGGCTATATTGATCTATATTAAATGCACAATATATTTAAGGTGCTTAATTGGATAAGGATTAATGCTATATTGCTTAAAATCGCTTCGTAAATAAGTCATTATTTCTCGTAAAAATAAAGGATTAAAAATGGTTATTGTGGGTTATCCCTAAGAGATAGACATATACCATCGCGGGCTGTTTTGTAGACCTTTTTAAGGTGTACAACACTGTGGTACATTATTTTGATCTATATGTAGGGTTCAGCCAGCGTTCGCAATGTAAGCGCAAAAAAAAATAGTTTATTTATGACATCACATTAGAAACCTCTAAAAATATCAGCGTTTCTTTACTATATTATGCATGTTATATACATATAAACCTTCCTCTTGAATTATTCTATCTATTAAAAAAACCCGCATCAAAATACTTTGCGTAATTTTAATGATCTAAGCATACATAGGGACAGACAGACAGCGGGAAGTGACTTTATTTTATAATATGTAATGATAATGTAATGATGTAATTATTCTAAAGGAACATTTCTAAGCTGTAGTTTCACATTTTAGAAAAACATATCTCAAACTTTATACTTAAAATGAAGATAACAAACATAGGGCAAACGTCATCTAAAACAATTTCAAGTTGATAGCATTCGGCTTAAAAACATGTATTTCTCAAAGAACATTTTGGTTACATTTTGGTTCACTTAAAGAGAAACATGACTAAATTAAAAATAGGTTGTAGCATTAGTAGTTCTTGAGATATACAGCTGTGACACAGACGGACAGACAGACTGAGTCCACCATAAAAAAGAACGCATTCATTAGATAATAATTGAAGCGATCTTTAATGTTGTGCATTTCTTATGGAATTGCAGTTGCACCTTTTTAAAATCATTTAAATTAGCGAAATCGACTAAATACGGCCTCTTAATATTTTCGCATGGAGACGAATTGAAAATGGTGAGTTGTTATTATTATTGAAATAATACTTTGTTTATTAGGTAGGTAAGGTATAGACTTTAACTCAGCATAATTAAAATTACAGTTAAATCTACTTCAGCAACAACTACTACAATACAACATACAAGATGTCATGTGTTCGCAACTTCACTTACGTTTTCACTTTGTAATCGCTTTTTCATTGAAGTCAGTTATTATTAAATTATGTACAGTCGACCACATGTTATTGATAACAAAGCCATTTAACAAAACTCGATGTTTTACGCGACTACGGCGAGGATTATGATTTTGACGGCTATGTATGTTTGGTTATATGTTACCTCATAACTTCTAAACAATTATAATCATAATTTGGCAAATTAGGTTGTTTCGGACCGTTGGATTAGTTACTCTATGCGCTTTCGGAACGCGCCATCGAACGGAATGACATCTGACTTGTCATTTTGATTTTGACTTGACACGTCTCTTGGTTTTTGGTGGGAAAAAAGGGAACACGTCGCGCGGTTGTATTTCGCGATCTTGTTGAAAAGTAATCCCTTACCCCGGTCGTTTTGGTGACAATAAGTCATGACCCTTGTTTGGATTGTTAATAACCCCAATTTGACGTAATAACACGGGCTGAATTTGGATATTTCTTGACGTTGAAGAACTTTGGAGGTTAAGTGATTTGAAGACCGCATGCTGTGATTGCCTCCAGCCTTGTTGCAGCGGATTCTAACCTGAAGAATACTCGTAACGTCACAACACGATACATATACACTCACTTACATACATAACTCCAGGTTGGCACCAGAGCAGTGTCCTTCAACCAACAGTTGAAGGATTGCCCGTATAGCTTTCGGAAAATATCACTCGGAAACCTACTACCGGGATAAAGTATCCTATGTATGTATATGGTAAGTATCCAGGATAACCAAAAATTCAAATCCATCCAAAAATCTAAACATCTTAGCAATATTTCGCGGTCTCTTACTTGGAATAATAAAATTAGGTTTATTTTGAGTACTTCGAACACACATGATATTCGCATTTACTATGAAGCCAAAGTAATATGAATTACAATATTACAATCCTATTAATCCTGCACTACCCGACCGCTACCAATTGGGACGGCCGGACGCGGGAAGGCCCGCTAGCCGCTCTGCGGCGATTTTATTATAATCTCTAATATCTTCTAAAATATTAATTTTAATGATATGCTGTAAAGGGCAATTTTGATCTACATGAAATGCACAATTTATTTAAGGTACTTAATTGCATAAGGATTAATGTTGTATTGCGTAAAATCGCATTCATAAATAAGCCATTATTTCTCGTAAAAAGTAAAGGATAAAAATGGTTATTATGGGTTATCCCTAAGAGTTAGACATATACCATCGTGGATTTTTTTGTAGAACTTTTTAAGGTGTACAATACTGTAGTACATTATTTTGAGCTATTTCGTAGGGTTCAGCCAGCGTTCGCAATGTAAGCGCAAAAAAATGTGTTTATTTATGACATCACATTAGAAACCTCTAAAATTATCAGCGTTTCTTTTCTATATTATGCATGTTATATACATATAAACCTTTCTCTTGAATCATTCTATCTATTAAAAAAACCTGCATCAAAATCCGTTGCGTAGTTTTAAAGATATAAGCATACATAGGGACAGACAGACAGCAAAGTGACTTTATTTTATAATACGAGTATAAGTATGTAAAGAAAAGATTCACTGATTAATCACGAAATCTCAAATACGACTGGACCTACAAAGATGAAATTTGGCAAAGGAGTAGAACATGAGTAGGAGACGTCAGCTAAGAACGGATTTTAGGAAACTCCCCCAGTAAAGGGGTGAAATAGGGGGTGGAATTTTCCATGAAAGTCCGTCAATTTTGAAGCTAGGTTCTTCAAACTTTGTCGTTGACGATTAAAAAATAATTTATATTTATCTCAGCGTTTTTGATAATTCTACCCACGAAGAGCTGAAAAAGGGGATGAAGTTCTGAATGGAAAGTCTTTCATTTTCAAAGTAAACATCATTAAATTGATTACAGGCAAACTAACGCAATGAATATCGGTGTTGTTGGGATTTCAACCCTTCATTATCGCCATCATTTTAGCCGAAAGACGTCCACTGCTGGACAAAGACCTCCCCCAAGCACCGCCACCTGGACCGATTCCATGAGTCTCGCCTCCAGCAAATTCCTGCGGCCTTCACCAGATCATCAGTCCATCTTGAGGTAGGCCTTCCAATGCTACGTCGTCCAGATCGCGGACGCCACTCCAGAACCCGTCGACCCCATGGGCTATCTGTTCTGTGAGTAATGTGCCCTGCTCACTGTCATTTAAGTTTGGCAATTCTTCGGGCTATGTTGGTGACCTTGGTTCTCCTACGGATCTCTTCATTTCTCATTTGATTGCGTAGGGAAACTCCAAGCATAGCCCTCTCCTTTGCCCTTTGGGTGACTTTCAGCTTATGAGACCCAATGTGAGCAACCACGTCTCAGTGCCATATGTCAACACACACTGGTCAAAGACTTTTAAGACACTGCACTAAGTGGGACGAAAAGATATTGCGAAGCTTCCCGAACGCTGCCCAGCCGAGTTGGATTCGACAATATGACCGCTTTCTCGAAGTTGAATTTATATGTTATGTTTAGGTTACAATAATAAATCAGAAAAATGTCGGACTGGTTACGATAGTAAAAATTATCACAATGATGTCAAATCAAAATACTAAGTTTGTCCATCAAATAAAATGATGTCAATCAGGATATTCAGCAGCAGCTATAACAATAATAGAATAACCTAACCCTTATTAGTTTACTATATTTTTGTATGTAAAACGATGCAGCGACAGCGCTGCGTCGGATAACATATTGTAGCCTAAGGTCTGACTTGACTAGTTCTTATATACAAATTATTATGTTCGATGGCTAGTTTGTACCAGCAAGACAAATTTTCGGAATAATAAAATAAGAACCGACAAGTAACAGGTTTAGAACTTGCGAAGGCTATAATATAATTCTTATATGAAAACTAGCCAAGTCAGACCCTAGGCCACAATATATTATCCTAAGTTATAAGAAGAAATAATATTTTATGTAGTTATAAATAAATTTCAGGACTGACCATTGAACTTGGCACCCATTTAGATCTCACTTCTTTTGTCGTTGAAGTCAACAACCAAGGCATCATAATATTGAACTTGGCTCTCATTTCACATTTATGTTTTTGGTGGGATATCATTACTTTTTGTACATAAATTACTAGTAGGTACTTATTTATAACAAATTTATAACAATTTATAACAAAATTAATACCAAATGGTTTTTGTTATAAGACGTGTTCCTAATAGAATCAATTAAGTGAAAAATTATAATAAAATGATAAAAATTTACCAGTTTCTGATTTATTCCTTTGTATTCACCTAATTACCTATCTGCATGCCAAATTTGAACTTTCTAAGTCATCTGGAACTGGGTTAGAGTTTTGATCTATAGGTAAGTCAGTGATGAAAATGACGATTTTTGGACTTTAACCAGTCAATTACCGTAATTACAGACACAATTAAAAACGATTGTGTCTATACCAAATGTGGTATCTCAGGAACTTAGAGGTTAGTATCTAAATAACCGTTTGAGGTGTGTTTATGAAATTTGGAGCACATATGTATGTCGCAAGTTTCACAATATGAGCCAAATTTGACACGTTTATGTGAAATAGTTTTTGAGTTATGAGGGGGTCAAAAGTGGCTCCAAATGGTTCGTGTAATATTACACACGGTGCTGCTCGCCAGTTCTGTTACTTGAACTTGGCTTGACACGCTACCGCGTGTCTAGATAATATGACGATAGAAGAACCTTCTACTTCACTGAATACAAGCTGTGAAAATGAAAACAGGTCCATACAGGAGAAATTAGAGAGGGATAAATACGAATTGTGATTTTAAATCATAAGAGTAGAGATGAGTTTCTTCGAAACTGCTGGGCGGGCGTCGGGAGATATTTCTACCCATCAAAAACATAAATGTGAAATGAGAGCCAAGTTCAATATTATGATATATGCCTTAGTTGTTGACTTCAACGACAAAAGAAGTGAGATCTAAATGGGTGCCAAGTTCAATGGTCAGTCCTGAATTTATTTATAACTACATAAAATATAATTTCTTCTTATAACTTAGGATAATATATTGTAGCCTAAGTCTGACTTGCCTAGTTCTCATAACTCTTCAAATTTGAGGAATTAGTTGTAATTTGTTACAAAACACACCTCTTTTCCTGAATTTGTTACAAAAAAAACTAAGACGCTACGACCAAAAACAGTTGGCCGCTAGAACCGCCACTTGCCGTAGTGATGGCCCGTGATTACACAGAAACTAAATCATGCAGATAGACGAATGATACATCAAAAGAAAGGTCTTAATTTGTTGTATTTGTTACAAAAATAAAAATCATCAAAACTTAAATATTCAAAAAGATATGCTATATTTAGTTTTCAGGTTAAGTGTAGGTACGTATCTCACCATAAAATCAAATTAATAGAGGCTAATGTGTTTGGACAATTAGTTGCTAATTTGTTGCAGCAAATAAACAAGAAAAATTACACCTAATTCCTGGCAAAATTTCATCAAATTTTAAGAGTTGTCCGCGCGGTGGAAACGGACATCAGCAGCGTTCTCTATGCATTTTACCACTATACTACGATCGCCAACCCGCCTGCCAAGCGTATCGATTATGGCAATCCCCGCCAAATTGGGGGAGGCCTATGTCAAACAGTGGACTGTTCTGTGTCTTTGGGCTGAAATTATGAATGATAATGTTGATTTTGAGATGTGACAGTTAGATATTAATTAAAAGTTAATATTTTTTAAATATTGTACTTTACAATGTCAATGTAAAATGTCTTCCTGCAAAAAAGCAAGTTTAAGTTTTGAATACGTTCCTAATCCTTCAATACCGGTATTGATACCGTGATCACGGTATTGACTTTTCCAATACCGGTATTGATACCGGTATTGGAAGCATCCGGTATTTGAAAGCTCTAGTTACCAACGATGCGCGGCGAGCGGTCGACTGTAAGGGGAACACGAAATATTTTATTCCGAATTTTGATGTTCCGATTTTCAAAAGTCCGAATTTCATAATACCTAAGAATTATAATATCCATTACTAAAAATCACGAAATGTATTTTACCGAAAGTCGTAAATGCGATTTGTTAGTTTTCCGATTTTCATACGTTCGTAGAATCAAATGCTCGAAGGGCCCTCGGTCCGAAAAACGACATTAAAAGTCAACATGTACTATAAAATTTAGTGACAGAAACGAATCGCTGCAAAAGCGACTTCACGCAGTCTTGTCTGCTCTACCCCTAGAGTGTAATTTAAGCCCGCGTAGGCTCGGAGAGGTAGGGCGGCCCGCGAGCTGAGGAGCAGGTACGCGTACAGGTAAGCGTTAAAACCATCTGCGACGATAAGCACGCATGGGGCCGCCCAAACCCGCAAACCCGTGATTTTGACAAGAACTCTATCATAAACTCAAACTAGTTCAGGTTTTTGATCAAAAATCTGGATTGTTACAGGTTTATGATGAAATTCAGTTTAAAATGTGTCATCTTCCGGTTTTTCATCAAAAACCTAGATTTTTGATCAAAAACCTAATTTTATGAAAAACCTGCGACATATCCATAATAATCAAAAGGGAGAACCATCATATCGCAGAAAGTTCGCAGTCAGAATCGTCTCTTGGCATTATTTCATATCGATAGTCATTAAATGGCAGAACTATCATATCTCAGAAACTAACAGTTAGAATCATCTTTTGGCATACATTTCATATCCATAATAATTTAAGGCGCTATATTTCGACAGAGACCGCGCTCACTAGTTTTTGAATCAATGGGAAAACATGGAAAATAGTGTTATAAAATTGTGAAAAAAATATATGTCGTATTTAAAGATCTGACGGATGTGCAGCAATTTTTAGAAACACGATTAAATTAACTTTGCTTGATAGAAAAAAAACCCAAAGATACCTCTTATTTTAATTTTTAACCAATTTTATAGCTAAAAACCAAACGTTTTTTTATTATTTCTTATGTGAATGAAAAGATAATAACATTGTTTAAGTCTGGGCGTAGAGTTTTTCCTGATAAAATCATTACAATAATTACTATGTTAAAATACCTACCAAAATCGGGAGATCAACCACTTTCCTTGCCAATTTCAGTCCGTTAGCTTAGTCGCGCGTTGACGCTCTTAGACGGCGGATTTATGTCAGTGCTTTCCGTGCGATCACGTGACCAAAAGCAAAAGTAACTAATAAAACACGAAATATAAACTATGAACCTTATCTGTGTACACATAAGGTTCAAATTATTTTGTTGGCGAGTTTACACACGGTCCACAGTGTCCCGCCGCGCAGACCGCCTGAGACACCTTTGATAAATGCCGCCACATGCACCGCGAATTGTTGTGATGTGATTTCAATGTTTCTATTTTATTTATTTGACAACTGATTTTCGCTGCGCACAGTGGAACGAATGTATGGGAGCGGTTGGACGTAGACATGTCCGAAAAAAAAGAGTAAAATTATGCCAAACTAATGATGCCATCTTATTCGATTACTTAATGCCTTCATAACTTGTGGTGATGAATTTCTTCATAACTCCCATATTTCGGGAGTAATTTGAGAAAATGTGAAATTTTACTATGAAAATGAGTGTATCGAGCTCTCTCCCTCCTGATTCCGGGCTTGTTTCAAGTAGCGGTCTCTAATATCATAATGCTAATACTAAGAGCTATATTTAATACTAAGACACATAGTGCGCCAAATGTGCACTTTCTGGGATAAAGAGTGATGTTTATTTTATAACACAATTTTTTTATTTTTTGTTTATTTTGTTGATTAAAACCGTTTTTCTAAAGGTTTACCTTATTACAATAACATTTCTGAGCAGCCAATTAGAGAAGATATAAGCTAATTAGGATATATAATTAGGGACTTAAGGTTTACATATAAAACTGATGCACTAATGATTACTGATAAGAACATTGCTATTATTTAATTACTAAATGGCTCTTAATACACTAATTTAGCATGCATCATTTACTAATTATCACAATAACTAATTACCTTGCAATATTTAACAAAGGATACCTGGGATACCTGGATTTTATATAAATAGGTCACTATTAGTAACTTTAAAATCAGTGTTGATTTACACCTCGTTGTATCCAAGCTAATCTCGCAATGTATTTTCCAAATTTTAATACAAATCTTGATATTCACGTTGCTTTATGCGCACGCGCACATAAAGATTTACGCGACTTTAACTATTTGTTCAGTGTTTTAAAAGATAACAGTTGTGTTCAGTTATGTGAAAGTGCTGAAACAAGTTTAAAAGACTGGTGTCGTCGATTTTGCTACCGCATTTATGCAAAATGGACACAGTCTGGAAGAAGCACAGATAAGTTTCGGAAGAAACATGAGATTTGGCTACAGGCTGCAATTCAATGGCCGGAATTACAGAATGAAAATATGGAACCTTCTACAGAAAATATAAGTGACGTCATCGAGCCCATAATTTCTCCTGCTAAATCTGATGCTTCAACTTGTACACATCCTAGTCCTCGTAAATCTTTTGAGGACCTTAGTAACCGGCAAAAAAGAAGACGCACTGAAGATAGTCTTTCATGCAGCAGTAGCAGCGCTGAAATTATGTTTTCGGCCGAAAGGGCGCTTCAAAAGGCAGGACAAAGCGATACAGCTTATGTTATGAAATACTTGACGGAGAATCCAGAAGAGGCCTCAAAAATCAAAGCCTTCATTGAAGGTAAATCAATTCAGGTACGGGAAATATCCCCTTTGAAGGCATTGGCTCTTTATGTATCGATGAACTTATCGAAATGGCGCTATAACACTCTTCGGGATTTCAACACTCAAGAAGGAGCTCTTCAATACCCGAGTTACTACATGTTGGTTAAAGAAAAAATTAAGTGCTATCCGGCCAAAGAAGATCTCACAGTTACAGAGAGCTCTGCAAAAATCAAATTACAAGCCTTGATGGATTTAACCTCAAGAAGACTTATTAGGTCGTTAGAAACCCCTGTTGATCCCAATCAACAGCTCGTATTGACCAGCAAATGGGGTTTTGACGGATCATCTAGCCAAAGCATTTATCATCAAAGGACGAGTGAAGATGAGCAAATCGATCTTGCTAGTAATTTTATGATTAGTCTTGTACCACTGCGGCTCGTCTCAAAAGGTGTAACAATTTGGGAAAACGAGCGACCATCTTCCACTTCATTTTGCCGGCCAATATTGTTTAAGTTTATAAAGGAAACCAAAGAAAATGTGCAGAGAGAGATGGCTGAAATCGAAGCAGAGATTGAAGCCTTAACTCCATCCACCATCACTGATGGAATTAGTGTCAAACACCAACTGCTGTTGACAATGATTGATGGTAAAATTCATTCCATTATATCCAATACAGCAGCTTCAGTGTGTGACATATGCAAGGCTTGTCCTAAAGAAATGAATAATTTAGAGTTAATCAAAGATAAACACGCAAACGAGGACATGTATAAATATAGCTTAAGCACCCTTCACGCTTGGATTCGCTCAATGGAATGCTTATTACACATTTCCTACAAATTAGACATAAAATCATGGCAAGTAAGGGGTGATATAGCAAAAAGGCAAGTTGATGACAGGAAGAAAAGAGTTCAAGAGGCTGTAAGAAGAGAAACGGGCTTACTTCTCGATGTTGTGAAACAAGGCAGTGGATCCACCAACAATGGCAACTCGGCAAGGAGATTTTTTGAAAACTACACTAAATCTGCTGAACTGACCGGAATAGATGCTATGCTTTTAAGAAAAATCTGTGTGATCTTGCAGTGTATTTCATCAGGAGAGAAGATCAACGTAACTAAATTCCGAGAGTTCTGCTTTGATACTGCTAAGCTTTACGTGGAGTTATACCCATGGTATTATATGCCTTCTTCACTTCATAAAATTTTAATGCATAGGCCAGACATAGTTCAGAACATGTCAATTGTGCCCATTGGTTTTCTATCCGAAGAGGCATCTGAGGCTAGAAATAAAGATTTTAGAAAATATAGAGAGGGGCATTCTCGAAAGCATAGCAGTATCTCATGCAATGAAGATATTATGCACAATCTTTTACTGTCTTCTGATCCACTTGTTACAAGTATCCGTCCAAAAGGAAATAAGTTTGTAAAAAAATCTTCTTTTAAGGAATTTTATGAGCTTACGGATTCTGAGAAAAGTGATATCGAATTTGTTAACATAAATGATTTAGCGGACATCGATTCTGAATTTGAATTAATTGATGATGATGATGATGACGAAGATAATTAAATGATGTTATTGTTTTAAAATGTGTAACTTAGTAAATTAGAGCTTACATCTTAATTATTTATTGTACTTTTAATGAAACTAGGTAATTTATTATCAACTTACTTAAAAGTCATACTCTCATCAGTTCTTGTGAATATTTTTGTTAATATATATTTCTGTATATATATAATATATTTATAGACCTCTTAATAAGTCTGTCTGCGGTTTAAAGTAAATACAAATGGGGAAAAAACGTTTTTTTTTTTAAATTTTCATTTCCTTTTATCCCAGAAAGTGCACATTTGGCGCACTATGTGTCTTAGTATTAAATATAGCTCTTAGTAATAGCATTACGATATTAGAGACCGCTACTTGAAACAAGCCCGGAATCAGGAGGGAGAGAGCTCGATACACTCATTTTCATAGTAAAATTTCACATTTTCTCAAATTACTCCCGAAATATGGGAGTTATGAAGAAATTCATCACCACAATTTATGAAGGCATTAAGTAATCGAATAAGATGGCATCATTAGTTTGTCATAATTTTACTCTTATTTTTCGGACATGTCTACGTCCAACCGCTCCCATACATTCGTTCCACTGTGCTGCGGGAACTACGTCGGGTTTTTTTTACAACCTTTTATTTACTTTCACCTGTCTTCCGTAATTAACCGACGCAACCCTATCGAGTTTGGGCTCGTTTGATTTGTCTTGACGAGTACTTTGATACTATGTGGTAACCAGGGTCTGGTGATGGAGTTGGAAGGTAGCCATAGGAACTCCGTAAGTAAATGACGCAACCCCATCGCGTTTGGGCTCGTTTGATTCGTCTTGACGAGTACTTTGATACTATATGATAACCAGGGTCTGATGATGGAGTTGGAAGGTAGCCATAGGAACTCAGTAATTAAACGACGCAACCCCATCGAGTTTGGGCTCGTTTGATTCGTCTTGACGAGTACTTTGATACTATATGATAACCAGGGTCTGATGATGGAGTTGGAAGGTAGCCATAGGAACTCAGTAATTAAACGGCGCAACCCCATCGAGTTTGGGCTCGTTTTGATTCGTCTTGACGAGTACTTTGATACTATATGATAACCAGGGTCTGATGATGGAGTTGGAAGGTAGCCATAGGAACTCCGTAATTACACGACGCAACCACATCGAGTTTGGGCTTGTTTGATTCGTCTTGACGAGTACTTTGATACTATATGGTAACCAGGGTCTGGTGATGGAGTTGGAAGGTAGCCATAGGAACTCCGTAAGTAAATAACGCAACCCCATCTAGTTTGGGCTCGTTTGATTCGTCTTGACGAGTACTTTGATACTATATGATAACCAGGGTCTGATGATGGAGTTGGAAGGTAGCTATAGGAACTCAGTAATTAAACGACGCAACGCCATCGAGTTTGGGCTCGTTTGACTCGTCTTGGCGAGAACTTTGATACTATATGGTAACCAGGGTCTGGTGATGGAGTTGGAAGGTAGCCATAGGAACTCAGTAATTAAACGACGCAACGCCATCGAGTTTGGGCTCGTTTGACTCGTCTTGGCGAGAACTTTGATACTATATGATAACCAGGGTCTGATGATGGAGTTGGAAGGTAGCCATAGGAACTCAGTAATTAAACGACGCAACGCTATCGAGTTTGGGCTCGTTTGACTCGTCTTGGCGAGTACTTTGATACTATATGGTAACCAGGGTCTGATGATGAAGTTAGAAGGCAGCCATAGGAACTCCGTAATTAAACGACGCAACCCCATCAAGTTTGGGCTCGTTTGATTTGTTTTGATGAGTATCTTGGTAGAGATGAATATGCAGAGATGAATATATAACTCCAACAAATTTGGGAAAAAAAATAAAAATATTAAAAGTTAAAAATAAATTTAAAGAGGAAAACCAGATTTAAAACAAGCTCTGTTTTTAAAAACATTTTTTTTTCTTTGATTTTATTTAGTTCTGCTTTTTTTGCGATTTTTAACATATTCAAAACTAGCTTTTGCCAGCGGCTTCGCCCACGTGGAGGTCGGAAAATATCCCACGGGAACGTACTACCGGGATAAAAAGTAGCCCTTGTCCTTTCTTAGGCTCTAAACTATCTGTGTACTAAATTTCATTTAAACCGGTTCAGTAGTTTTAGCAGGAAAGCGAGATAGACAGACAGAGTTACTTTTGCATTTATAATACTTATTAATGTGGATAAGTGTGGATTATATTACGTGATTGTTTTGATTGAAACAAATAATTGATTTGAAATGGAAGTAAAACCAATTTCGGAACTGCTGTTTCAATGTCTAGTTGTTAAATTGCACAATATGTGACGTTGCATAAGGGAGAGGGGCTCTCACAAATGTGACCAGCTGTGACAAGGATGGCCCACATGGAGGTCGGAAATTATTCCGCGGCAACGTACTACCGGGGTAAAAGGGACCCAAAGTGTTAATCCAGGTTATAAACTATCTGGGTGCCAAATTTTATCCAAATCTGTTCAGTAGTTTTGCGTGAAAGAGTAACATACATCCATCCATTCATCCAAACTCACAAACTTTCGCATTTATGTTAGTCCAGGTTATAAACTATCTGCGTGCTAAATTTCATCCAAATCTGTTCAGTAGTTTTTGCGTAAAGAGTGATAAACATACATCCATACTCACAAACATTCGCATTTATAATATTAGTCCAGGTTATAAACTATCTGCTTGCTGAATTTCATCCAAATGCGTACAGTAATTTTTGCGTGACAGAGTAACAAACATCCATCGATATATTCATACTCACAAACTATCGCATTTATAATGTTAGTCCAGGTTATAAACTATCTGCGTGCTAAATTGCATACAAATCTATTCAGTAGTTTTTGCGTAAAAGAGTGACAAACATCGATCCATACATCCATACTCACAAACATTCACATTTATAATATTAGTCCAGGTTATAAACTATCTACGTGCTAAATTTCATCCAAATCTGTTCAGTAGTTTTTGCGAAAAAGAGTGACAAACATCCATCCATACAACCATACTCACAAACATTCGCATTTATAATATTAGTCCAGGTTATAAACTATCTGCGTGCTGAATTTCATCCAAATGAGTACAGTAGTTTTTGCGTGACAGAGTAACAAACATCCGTCCATATATTCATACTCACAAACTTTCGCATTTATAATGTTAGTCCAGGTCATAAACTATCTGCGTGCTAAATTGCATACAAATCTATTCAGTAGTTTTTGCGTAAAAGAGTGATAAACATACATCCATACTCACAAACATTCGCATTTATAATATTAGCAGTGGCGCAGGTAACTAAAAAGCCGATTCTTGTCGGCTTCCCTTAGGAAATTATGACAGTCAGTAGTTCTCAGCAGTGTTTAATAATCACACTGAATGTATTTAATCTTACACCATAAAATTAAAGTATTACAAAACCCCAACCTACATAAAAAAATATTTGTCTTTATATTCCAACGAAAACAAAACATTTAAAGTGCGCGCGAATTCAGCGCGGCACCGCGCGTGAAGATTTTTCTGCAGTATAACTCGCTGACAACGCCGGGTTATGAAGTACATCAATTTCTATACAAAATCATCTCGTCATGACGTCACTTCAGGTCACGTGCCACGCATTTTTTTGAGGCCTTGGGAAGCCGGAACAAGTCGAGTTATGAACGAGTTAGACAGAGTAGGAATATCGGTCCATTCGTTGAATTTCGTAAGCAATCGTTGAGTTTCGGGTCGTGTCGAGTGGAAGCTCCCCGGCCCCCTTGGCTCGCTCGACGCAACAATAATTTTGTCATTTTGTAGATACTTGTAGTTAATTAGCATTTATTTCGTTGTATTCATATAAGTTATAGTTTCTGCCCGCGACTTCGTCCGCGGAAAAATTTTTGTTCCGGGCCCTTCCCGTCGCGTCGAATCGCCTACCCGTGCGATTTTCCCCGTTTTTGCAACATTTTTCATTACAGCTCCGCTCCTCTTGGTTCGCCTCCGCCCAGAGCGGGAGAAGTCATTTGATGATTTTCCATACAGAGAAAAAAAAGGGGGTTAATAATCTGACGAATTCATCAAAAAAACATGTTCAGACTGACATGACAGACTGAATATGCTTTATATTCGTAGCTGTTTAGATTTACATGACTTCGGGAATAGTAGGATAGAACCATTTTTCACTAATTCGCATGAAGGTCATAATAGGAAAGTAGGTCGAAATAGGAATTTAATGAAACGGTTTATTGACTCCCTTATTTTGTTAGGTAAACAAAAAGTAGCTTTTCGCGGCCACGATGAACGTCCGAATTCTGATAACGGCTGTAACTATATTGAAACCTTGTTATATCTAAGCAAGTATGACACCGTAATGGACTCTCATTTGGAAGTATGTTCTTCAGTTCAGAACCCCGTGTTTTCTAGTCTCTCTAGTGATATAGTCAAAATGATTTAATACATAGTATTACATCCGTTTTACGAGACCACATTAGAAACGAGATAGATAAAGTGTTAGAGGGTGTGGATCTTGAACAACCCGTCAGCCGCGTGTCGAATGTCGTGAGCAGAGATTAAAATAAATAAGTCGGGTTTCGAAATTGTGGAACTAATTTACTCAGCAATATTTACATTGTACACAACACGATTATTTCACTATGATGTCTTTGGATTGAATATAATATTAATTGGACAACAAAAAACAATACATGTCAGCCTTGGAACGGAGCAAGCAAGAGAGAACCCCGAGGGACGAACCATAGAGTAAGGTATACAGATAACACCAACTGTCAATGTAATGCATAGATTATAAAGTTCTAATTTCTAACACTCCTCCTTATGCATTTCATGAGATAACAAGTGGATTTACATTGGCTCTACATGCTTTAAGAATGACTCTATACAAAAAAAAACAACTCTACATTCTTATTTAGTATGACTCTATACATTTGAATGAAGAACTATACCCAAGAATAAATCCTACTCTACATATGTAAAGAAGGTACATTGCAAAATCTAAATAATACACCTTAACTCCAGATTACTGACAAAATTACCATGCTTTTGACCACACAGAGGCTTGGTTAACACATCAGCGACCATCTGGTCTGTAGGCAGGTATTTAACATTAATTTGTTTTCCCTGTATTAAGTCTTTTACATAATGGTACCGCAAATCTATGTGCTTAGTTCTTTTACGGGAGTATTATTTTACAAGTAAAAGCTTTTGAGCACTTTGGTTATCGTTAAATACAGTTACATCAAAGTTTTTGTCAATAATTTCTGATAAGAAATTCCTAACAAAACAGATGTCCTTGCATACATCACTAATAGCAAGATATTCTGCTTCTGTGCTAGATAAAGCCGTACAACGTTGCTTTCTAGCCTCCCAATTGATGACATTCTCACCAAGTTTTACAACAAATCCAGTATATGATTTGCGGTCGGACAAACAATTGGCCCAATCTGCATCAGCATAGGCAATGATATTAAAATCATTGCTTTTGATAAAATGAAGACCATAATTTATGGTTCCTGCAAGATAGCGTAATACTCGCTTAGCAGCGCGCCAATGACTCATATCAAAACATGTACTGTACTGACTTAACTGACTACATGCATATGAGATATCTGGACGTGTACATACAGATAGGTACATTAGTGATCCTAACAATTGTCTATACTGATAAATATTATCATCTAAACAATCTTTGTCTGATTTGTCCAGTTTGCAGTTTACTGGTAGTGGGGTAGATACAGTTTTACATTCAGTCATATTGTACTTAGCCAACAGTCGCCTTATGTAATCAGATTGATCAAGAATAGTTACACCTTTCTTAATTGAAACATTCATGCCTAAACAATTTTTCAATGTTCCTAAGTGACGGATTTCAAAATGTTCTTTTAAAAGTAATAGAATATTATCTATATACCCATTATGAAAAACATAAATATCGTCAACATATAAGGCTAATATTGTGTATTCATTCTTGGTCCTTTTACAATATACACAAGGTTCACATTTACTCTGCCTGAACCCATTTTTGGATAAAACATCATGGATTTTAATATTCCACATGCGACTTGCCTGCTTCAAGCCATAGATGCTCTTTTTCAGTAAACAAACTTTATTATTATTAGCATCATCAGATTTGAAACCAGCGGGTTGCTCCATATGTATAACTTCATCTAAATTACCATTTAAAAAAGCTGTGGTCACATCTATGTGATCCACATTCAGATCCAACTGTTTTGAAATACTGAATAATATTCTAAGAGTCGAATGCCTAACAACAGGCGAAAAAGTATCAGCATAATCAATGCCTTGCTTTTGACTATAACCACAGGCAACTAATCTAACTTTATATTTTATAAATTGACCTGTAGCATCAAACTTTTTCTTAAAGACCCATTTATTTTTGACTCATTTAGACCCTTACGTCGGTTGACCAACTCCCAAACATTGTTTTTGATCATGGAGTTGTACTCACCCTTCATAGCTTCATACCATTCATCCTTCTCAGGTGAATTCATAGCATCACAATGCGTTTGTAGTTCATCTAATGAACTTGCAGCTGCCAATAACGATGACAAATCATAGTCTTTTAATTTTATGGGTAAAATACCTCGAGTTCTACGCACAGGACGAGGCATAGACGCGTCGGACCTTTCCAACGTAATCAGCTCTCCTCCTCGAGATGAAGAGGCTGGCAGAGAAGATACAGCGCCACAAGGGACATCATCTTCATCACCGTCAACATCCTCAGAGACATCTTCAATAGTACGGTACAGCTCAGACAGTGGCGATACCATTGGTGGTGTATTGCCCACATCTGAAACCGAGAGATTCCCATTTGAATTATCTATAGACTTAACATTATCACTACTATTAAAACTAATATCACAGTGTACATTTTCATCATCAGCAGTCGATACATTTATATTTATATTATTATTATTAAAATTTTCAATAAAACCGTTCTGATTATTATCATTATTAATAAAATTTATCTGGTCATGAAAAATAAAATGCTCTATGCCCCGTTCACAATTGATGTCCTTTCCAATAAACTTGTCCCCAAGAAAGGTAACAGTCCTGGAATAAACAGCCTTTCGAGGATCAAGTGGATCGATAAATCGGTACCCCTTGCATGTTTCACCATAGCCTACAAAAATAAGTTTTTGTGCTTTGGCATCAAGCTTGCGTCTACGTTGTGCAGGTATGAATGCATAAGCAACACAGCCAAAAACGCGCAGATTACTGAGGTCAATATTTGACCCAGTCCATTCACACTCAGGTATTCTATCTGATAACGCAGAAGTAGGGGACCTATTTTTTAAGTAAATAGCTGTCATCACAGCTTCACCCCAAAAGCGATTACTCAGACACGATTCCTGCAACATGGCTCTAGCTTTTTCAATTACTGTACGATTGACGCGCTCTGATACGCCATTTTGCTGAGGGCAATAAGGTACAGATACCTCGTGAATAATGCCTTCCTTTTTCAAGAAGTGGGTTAAATTGTTATTGCAATATTCAGTACCGTTATCAGTACGCAAGATTTTAATTTGCAAACCAGTCTGTTTTTCTACCGTGTTTTTAAAGGTAACAAAATGGGAACTAACCTCCGATTTATTGTTCATAAGGAAGCCAAATGTCTTCCTCGTCTTATCATCGGTGAAAGTTAACAAGTAGCGCGCTCCACCCCAGCTGCTCACTTGCATCGGGCCACAAACATCAGAGTGGATCAGTTCCAGTGGAGCAGCAGCACGCCTCGCAGTTGCCCGGGGAAACGATGACTCATGCATCTTCTCAGTAAGACACGAGACACAGCTGCCTGGCACGCCGTCTTCCTGCTGAAAAACGAGACCAACACACTGATTCCCCCCACCAAGTACAGACATACCTTTCTGACTAAGATGACCAAGACGCTTGTGCCATACACTCATAGGTACGCACGCTGCAGCATTGGCACTCTCTGTTCCCTGCATAGCTGGAAGGGAAGGAGAATACCTACCCAGGAGGTGGGCCGACCTTGCACTTTAAATTTAAATAGCCCATTACTTTTCCTAGCGGACAAAACCTGGTTGCCTGTGATTTTACAGTCACTATAAATCTTACATACATTATTATGAAAGGTACAACAACATAACCTTTATCAGTCATTGCACTTACTGACATGAAATTATTAGAAAGAGAAGGAACAAACAATACATTTTCTAAACTAACATTAGACATAAGAGGAACCTTACCAAGACTTTCACTCATCAAATGCTCTCCATTAGCAACAGAAATAGTGCACTTCTTCTGTTTAGCGTTCTGAACAAGCTTAGAGTCTACACACATATGAGCCGTAGCGCCGCTGTCCACGATGAACTCATCAGAACTACAGGCTGAGTAGGCTGAAGCAAACAAAAAGTGTTCCTCTTGTTTCTCTCCTTTCTCTTCCCGTTTCTTCATGAAGCACCGCTTGGCAATGTGACCACTCTTCTTACAGTACGAGCAGGTAAGCTTATTTGGTTTCTTCTTGTTGGCTAGGTAAGCCGAATTGATGATCCTCTTGTAGCAGTCGAGTGCGCACCACTTCACTGGTTAGATTGTTTGTCAAGCTCGCAGTTTCTAGACTTGAGACGAGCACATCAAATTGTTCCGGTAGGCCAGAAAGTAAAATCTCAGCTATCTCACCATCTTCTATGACTTTCCCTATGTCAGATAGTTGTGCAACAAGGCTCATGACACCTTCGATGTAATCTGACATGTTGGGATATTGATTGTACTCAGTCCTGTGAAGCTGTCTCAGAAGCAATACTTTCCTGTATAGACCTTTATCCTCGAACGTATCAGACAAACGTTTCCACGCTTCTTTTGAAGTTTTGGCGTCACGGACAAACTGGTAGAGGTTTGGCTGTATTGAAAGACAAATACGCGCCAGCGCACGACCATCGCGCGCTGCATCACTGTCCGTGCCATCGACACAATTCCATACACCATCCAGCGTCAGCAACATCCGAGTAGAAAACTTCCAATTTAGATAGTTCGATATTCCTTGCAGTTTTTCAATATTGTTGTAGGTTATGTTGTTGGCATTAGAACTTGTGCTGCCATCCAATACATCACTCCGACGATTCTCATTAGCCAACGGCATTCTGGAGCTCAGAGAATAACCTGGACTATATTCCAATGAACCCGCACACTGGAACCATAAACTGTAAGAGGGTGTGGATCTTGAACAACCCGTCAGCCGCGTGTCGAATGTCGTGAGCAGAGATTAAAATAAATAAGTCGGGTTTCAAAATTGTGGAACTAATTTACTCAGCAATATTTACATTGTACACAACACGATTATTTCACTATGATGTCTTTGGATTGAATATAATATTAATTGGACAACACAAAACAATACATGTCAGCCTTGGAACGGAGCAAGCAAGAGAGAACCCCGAGGGACGAACCATAGAGTAAGGTATACAGATAACACCAACTGTCAATGTAATGCATAGATTATCAAGTTCTAATTTCTAACATAAAGCTCAATTTTTGTCTGTAATGATTAACAAAACTCCGGATTCCTAGGTTTTTACGATGTTAGCGGAAGTCAAACTGCTGAAGTTTTATCCAAACAGTTGTTAGAAATACTTGACCAGTATCTTTGTAGGAATAAGTTTTTAAGTAACTGGACTACGTGCGCCACGTCCGGCCTAGGCAAGCATTTTTTTGCTCCGGCTTACCTCTCTAATAAAATCACCCTTCGCCACTGAATATTAGTCCAGGTTATAAACTATCTGCGTGCTGAATTTCATCCGAATGCGTACAGTAATTTTTGCGTGACAGAGTAACAAACATCCATCGCTTTATTCATACTCACAAAACTATCGCATTTATAATGTTAGTCCAGGTTATAAACTATCTGCGTGCTAAATTGCATACAAATCTATTCAGTAGTTTTTGCGTAAAAGAGTGACAAACATCCATCCATACATCCATACTCACAAACATTCACATTTATAATATTAGTCCAGGTTATAAACTATGTACGTGCTAAATTTCATCCAAATCTGTTCAGTAGTTTTTGCGTAAAAGAGTGACAAACATCCATCCATACATCCATACTCACAAACATTCGCATTTATAATATTAGTCCAGGTTATAAACTATCTGCGTGCTGAATTTCATCCAAATGAGTACAGTAGTTTTCGCGTGACAGAGTAACAAACATCCATCCATATATTCATACTCAAAAACTTTCGCATTTATAATGTTAGTCCAGGTCATAAACTATCTGCGTGCTAAATTTTATCCAAATCTGTTCAGTAGTTTTTGCGTAAAAGAGTGACAAACATCCATCCATACTTGTAAGGTCCCGTAGTAGTTGGTACCTTACACTTGTAGCTTTAAGTAAGAAGTGGTAAGTCAGTACTTGGAGTTAGGCGAGTTGATGTAAACACACACAGATTCGGTAACACTAAAGGTTTATTAGAGTACCGATCACAACAAAGTAAAAGTGGGTTGGATGCTAATCCGCGGTGTTCGCGTAAGTATGTAATTCGTCAACTAACTTAAAATCATATTAAACATTGTTTTAAATACCAAAGAGAAAAGTAGGTTGCTGCGTTTGCAGCCTGACGGAATGTACGTAAACCGTACATGCTCCCGAGGGAAAAGGCGGGATGAGCATCCAGTACATAAAACGTTTTAAAGTAAAAATTCCAAAACGCAATAATAAAAAGTATAGACCGTATAAAAGTAGGTTAAGTAAGTAAAAATATAAAAGTAAGACATCCCAGAACGTCACAATAAAAAGTAAAGACAGTAAAGTAAACATTAGTAAGTAAGTAAAATTAAACATGTACACATAAAAACAATAAGCTTTACTGCTCCTCAAAGTGAAACAGTTGTTTCGGCCTCGCGTCGCTGTATAGTGGCTCCGGCGGTGTCGAATGGCGTATTTCTTGCATCTCGATTTCGACTTTGTTGTCGATTCCTGTAGGTTGTCTTGTAGGTGGCCTTTTAGTTTTCTTATGCCATAGTCTCCTAATCCAAATGTAGACAGCAAACGAAGCAGCTCCTCCCAACAGCAGAGAAGTCACAGAGTAGAGATATATGTCGTGACTCGATATATCTATCCCTTGTGGTAGTCTTTCCTGCTCTTTCTGCTGAATTATTTGCTTATCTATGTTTCTGATATTTATTGCAGATGTATCCAGTTCTGTCATATTCAGCTGTGCGTTTTTCCAACTTAGATCAAATAAATTGTTAATAGTCGTGTTAAGTGTAGGTACTTCAATATCCGCCTCCATGTGAAATTTGCTTCCTAAGTGGTTATAGGTGAATATTGTCGCATCTTTCTTTTGTAGTATGCATTTTGGTTTCAAGGCAATCACCCCAGTACCGTTGATGACTGCTGGCGTAACTTGATCGCTACATATGACGCGCATCAGCTGTCTGTCGCATAATGTAAACAACCACCAGTTAGGTTTATGTAATTGGATCCAAGTTTCTTTGCAAGTTACATCATTGATGACGCAGGATAATGAAGTTTGTTGACTGAATACCTTGGCCTCGCAAGGTGCGTCCTTGTCTTGTAAGCTAAATACCGGCTGACGTGAAATGCATGTGTACTCGTCTTCTCCGTATGGCGTGCATTGGCGCATGTCTTGCTCTTCCATAGTAATGTACGAATTTTTCACGAAGTTTATGGCGATATAATTGGAGAAAGGCTGCACGATTCTCAATTGTCCTTGTTTCTGGAATGGTATAGGTATTACCCGGTATATTTTGTAGTCCTCATCGCTCAAAAGTGGAATATGCAATTCGAAAAGTAGAAAGTTGTTTGTAATCCGAGCCTTGACATGGATTAGTTCGTAGATGTCACGGAAATCTTTTTGTATGTCCTTTATCGGTAAGGCTAGTCCCTGTGGAAGTTTTCCAGAGATGATGTTCAGCTGTTCTATTATTTGAGATGCAGGAAACAAGTGTGTATCCAAATGACCTCGATAAATGTTGGCGAGAGCATTCATTAGCATTTCTTGAATTCTATGCAAGTCGCTCAGAATTAAAGTTGATGATAAAGCGGCAGTGTTCACGTCATTTGCTGTGTATAAAATTTGTGCTCTGTTCTCAATTTTTGTGATTATGTTGCAAGTCTGATTTATGTAGGTTTGTATTGCGTGAAATTGTTTGTCCATAAATTCCGTATTGTTTTTAATTACATTGTTTTCAGCCTCTATGATCAAAGTTTGATTCTTCATCAACTGTAACAAGTAATTATCGTTGATTTGCAAGTTTTGGATATCCTTCTCGTACTTTTGCGCAAAGTCTTCATCCAAAACCCCGAAAAGTGTTCTGGCTAATTTTCCGATTCCATCAAAGTAGCCTCGTTTTTGTCGCGAATGCTGAGAAAGTAACATAGTGTTATAATTCTCAAGGTGATGCATTTCATGACGTAGGTGTCTGACAACTGCTTCGCATGGTGTAAACTCGTGCGCGATTCTTTGACAGAGTTTATCAATTTGGTTTATGTAGTCGTTCATGTTATTCGCAGCTTGCCAGTAGGACGTTAGGTTGTAATAGATCAGTAGAGTCCATTCATCATGTATAAGTTGCAGTTTTCCGGCTTCATCGAAATAAATAGGTTGATTGTTGGTTATAGAGGTCACCTTATAGTTGTTTGTTACTGGTGACGATTGTGCAGTTCCTAACATTCCTATTAAAGTTATAAGAGCGAAAGTCAGGAAACTGTACTTGTTGGTTCGCGTGCTCCTTTTTCTTCTTTGGTTTTCAGTTATTGTATCTTCTTCTCTTTTGTTATTTGTTGTTTCTTCGGTAGGTAGCAGTGTTTCTTGCTGTGGTAATGGAGTTAGTTTAACAGTGGGTCGTTTTATCACTCCAGTTTTTGTTTTAAGGGTGGCCACTCGTACTAGACCATCCTTACCGGGATGAGTTTCCATCACTCGTCCCATGGCCCATTTGCCAGGAGGTAAGTTTGTTTCCTTGATTAGGACCACGTCGTTTAGTTTGAGGTTTTGTACAGTTCTGTTCCACTTGCTTCTAGACTGTAAAGTGTTCAGGTAGTCATTGGACCAAGCTTTCCAGAATTGATCCAGCATGTGCTCCGTTAGTTGCCAACGTTTTCTCAGATCCATCTTTCTGTTGTCAGGCTCCGGTTGAGGTAGAGACAACGTAGCACTGCCAGTTAGAAAGTGGCCAGGAGTGAGAGTGCTGTAAAATTCCTCCGGATCTTCTGTTAGCTGACATAGAGGCCTCGAGTTTAGGCAGGCTTCTATTTTCGCTAGTAACGTAGTGAATTCTTCCCAGGTCAGTTTTTGATCCCCAAGAACCCGCTTCAAGTGGTGTTTTAATGATTTGACGGCTGCTTCGAATATCCCCCCCGCACTAGGCCAAGCAGGGGCGTTGAAGTGCCAATGAATTTCTAGTTTCCCAATCTCGTCAAAGAACTCAGGAGAGAGTAGCTTCTTGAAGTTACTGAAATCCTCTCTCAGTACTTTGGATGCTCCAACGAAGTTCGTGCCGTTGTCTGAGTACATGTGAGCAGGCGTTCCGCGCCTCGCGCACATTCTTTGAAGGGCCGCAATAAACGCTTCCGTGCTTAGTTCTGAGACTAATTCGATATGTACAGCTTTCGTAGCCATACAGACGAAGACCGCGATGTATGCTTTTGAGGTCTTCACTCCTCTTCCTTTGTTAAGTTTCACGTCTACGTGACCAGTAAAGTCAACACCAGTGTGAGTGAATGGACGGCTTGGTGTTACTCTTTGTTTTGGCAGATCGGCCATTAGTTGAGCATTGTCCGTAGAATTGTAACGATGACATTTCACACAGCGTCGTATTCTTCCCTTTACCGCCCGATTTCCAGAGACTATCAAGTATCGTTGCCGTATGTAAGTAAGGGTCAGACGGGCTCCTCCATGAAGCGTCATCGAATGTGCTTGGTCGATCAGTAGTTCAGTGAAGCGGCTGGAGTAGGGTACCACTGCGGGATTCTTCATATTTGCAGGAAGATCAGAGTGCTGTAGTCTTCCGCCTACGCGAATGATTCCCTTGCTATCCAGATAAGGTTTGAGTTTGTAAATGTTGCTTTTTGGTGACACAGTTTTATTTTGTTTCAACTGTTTGTGTTCTTGCGCAAACTCGCTTTGTTGAACATATTTTATTATATATTCTGCTGCGTATTGTAGGTCAGTTGTTGTTAGGTAAGTAGCGCTTGGTCGTAATTTTTGCTTTAGTGATGCAATATATCGCACAATTCGAGCAGTAATTCTTATTACTGAAGTCAGCGAACTGTGGTTCTTCAACAACTTGTAAACAATATTTTCAGTGTTGTAGTTTTTCGAACTGACGTCATTGGGTTCGACCCTGTTTGCTTCGCTTGTAGTAAAGTGGCAATTCACATTATGAGGTGTTTCTGTTTCTGCAAAGTTTTTCAGAAACATAGGTCCGTTCCACCATAAGTTGAACTTGACTACTTTGCTCGGTAGCAAGCCTCTCGAAGCGCAGTCAGCTGGATTAAGTTCCGATCGTACATAACACCATTGTTGAGGTGGAATTACGGCTTTTATTTTCCCCACTCTGTTAGCTACGTATCTTTCCCATCTTGAGAGGTCTCCCTGAATCCAAGCTAGCACCACCTTGGAGTCACACCAACCATAAGCTGATATCTCATGCTCCGTTAGTGATTTCTTCACTTTTTCCATGAGTTGGGAGAGTAGTAGTGCTCCGCATAGCTCAAGTCTGGGCAATGAAGTTTTTTGAGTAATCGGCACTACCCTAGTTTTTGATACTAGTAATGTGATCCTTGGGTCGCCCTTTTCGTCGATTACTCGGCTGTATATGACGCAAGCGTATGCCTTTTCGCTTGCGTCACAAAATCCATGTAGTTGGATATTTTTCTGCGTACTGCCAATCCATCTGTTTATTTTAATGTTTTTAATTAGATGTAGTTCTTTGTTTAGATGCCGCCATTCGTCTTGTAACTCAGTAGGTAGTTCAGCATCCCAGTTTATTTTAGTTAGCCACACCCTTTGGAATAGTAGTTTAGCTGACACAGTTATAGGCGCCAGCCAACCCAAGGGGTCGTATAGTTTGGATATTTGTGATAGCAGGTTTCTTTTAGTTAGTGGTTCGTTGTTGTAGTCGTCTATGGACCAGTTGAATATGAAAACGTCATCTTTTGGATTCCAACTCAACCCCAACGTTTTCATTGATTCGTCGCCTCTAAAATCAAATGTACTTTTCGATATTTGATCTTCGTCTAAGTGTCGTAGAAGCTCAGGATCGTTGCTTGACCATTTTCGCAGATTCATTCCGCCTCCCTTCAGTAGTTTTATGATCGATGTTTGAATTTCCTTTGCTTGTTTTGTAGAGTTGTGGCCGCTAATTAGGTCATCGACGTAGAACTGATTTAGCAATATTTCAGCGGCCTTTGGGTATTTGTGGCCGTCATCGATAGCAAGCTGTTTGAGTGTTCGCATTGCTAGCCATGGAGCACTTTTTGTCCCATATGTTAATGTTTGCAGTTGATATTCTTGTAAATTGTCTTTTGGTTGCTTTCTCCATAGGATCTTCTGTAGATGTTGTTGATCCGGATGACACCATATGGAACGGTACATTTTTTCAATGTCCGCTGTGTAGACGTATTTATAGCCACGCCATTGTAATATCAATGCTTGGATGTCCTTTTGCAGATTAGGACCTTTTTCCATTACGTCATTTAGGCTACATCCACCCATGGTCTTCTGGGAAGCATTAAAAACAGCTCGTAGTTTTGTTGTTGTTGATTGTTCTCTCAGTACTCCATGATGCGGTAAGAAGATTGCATCTTTGGCGGGTGTCGTGTTTGAAAGCTTCATGTGACCTAAATCAATGTACTCGCGGATGAAATCTTTGTACATTGATGCAAGTTTAGGGTTTCTGTCGAATTTTCTTTCCAGTTGTAAGAATTGAGAGATTGCGATCGACTTTGAGTTTCCCAATTTTTCTTCATAACGAGGAATCAGTGGCATCTTTACAATGTATTTTCCGTCGCGATCTCTTTCAGTAGTCATTTTGTAGTAGTTTTCGCACCAGTCGTCTTTAGATGTGTCCTCAGTGTTCTGAATGATGTCTTCTGTCTCCCAGATTCTCTTTAAGTCGTTCAGGTCGACAAGAGCGACATGGCAGTTAAAAGTTTCTAGTTTGCCGCATAAAATCCATCCTAAACGGGTTTGCTGAGCTGTCGGCGTTTGGGCATCTCCCTTTAGGACCCCCTCTAATATAACTTGCGAATAGATATCCGCTCCCAGCAGCAAATCCACGCTCCTTGATAAGTTGAAGTCAGGATCCGCTAGTTTCAGACCTTGTAGCTGAGGCCAGTTTTCTTTTTTAAATGTTTTGTTAGGTAAGTTGTTCGTGATCCTTTTCATTATTAGAGTGCTGACTGAAAATGCAAAGTCAGTGCATCTTGATTTACACTCTAATTCTAGTCGTCCTTTACAATCTCCCGAAATCGTACCCACGCCGGAAATTGTAGCGTTCATCCTTTTTCTAGGTAGTTTCAGTCGTTGAGCCGCGTTCTCCGTGATGAGGTTTACTTGAGATCCTTGGTCCAGTAAAGCTCGTAACGTTATAAAGTCTCCTGTTGATGTCTTTACTTGAAGTTCTACTGTAGTAAGTAATATTTCCATAATGTAGTTGTTTGATAAATGGTTCGAACTATGTTGGTTTGTTGATGTTGAAGGTTGATGTTCCCGTTGTTGAGAACGTTGACCCATATTGTTCATATTGGAACTTGGCGACAGTTTTTGCGCTGAATAGTGTAACATCGTATGATGTGGTTTATTGCACTCTTTGCAAGTTTTGTTCGACGTGCATTCTGTGTCTCCATGCTTATACAAACAGTTTTTGCATATTTGTAATTTCCTTACTGTGTCATTCCGTTGCCGTGTGTCCATTTCAATGAACTTTGGACACTGCATGATCACGTGAAAACCGCTGCACAGAAGGCATTTACCGTATGACGCATGGTATATTCTTGATGTTTCTTTTCTATGTGGTTCATATGATGGTTTATTGGAGTTAAATTTCGTTTTGTTGCTGAATATTTGTTTATGTTGGTTAGATGCATCTTTTTGGTAACCCTTTGCTGCTTCCAACGCCATGAATTTGGTCTCCAAGAACCCCAAAAATTCACTCAGCTCCGGGACTTGCTTTGGATGCTCTAATTCTCTAGTGTATTCAGTATATGATGTTGAGTCCAACTTCTGTGCCATCAAGTACACGATTATTGGATCCCAGCTTGATGTATTTAGACCGATGTTATGTAGGCCATTCATGCATTCGTTGATTACGTCATGCATTCTCTTCAAGACAGCAGCATTGACCTGCTGGATGGATGGTAACTCCATCAAAGTATTCATCAAGTTCGTAAATTGGAGTCTCTTGTTGTCGTATCGCTGAATAAGAATATCCCAACAAGTTTCATAGTTTTCAGCGCCGACCAAATGTTGAACTAATCGTTCCGGCTCTCCTTTAAGCTTAGATTTTAAGTGTTGCATTTTCTGCGCTTTCGAAGAATTTGCATTGTTGTGGATTGTCTCCAGAAACATATCCTTGAACGTAATCCACTGACTGTAGTTTCCAGTGAATTCCGGTAGTTGAATCCTCGGTGCATAGTTTTGGTGGTTTACGCTTGTCCATAGTTTCGAGTTGAGAGATCTTTTCATGACATCGTACTGACGTTCTTTGTTGGCGAACAAGTCGTTGTATATTTCGTTTGACCCTTTCAAAATAGCTTCTAGCTCCCAGTGACATTTCTCTACAGTGTCCCACTTGGTTTTCAGGACGCTCAGGTGATCCTCTAACTCCCATTTTTCATTTATGGAGTCAATTTCTATTTTGGACATCGCCCGTTCTAGTGCTTTAATGTGACATTCTTGTCGATCAAGCAGTTCCTTGGTCTTGGTATCTACTCCCGTAGGATGAGGAATGACAACTTCAGCCTGTTTTCCTTCCCAGACCAACAACCGCTGCAGTATATCAATCCTGGTGGATTCATACATATGTTTCGTCTTTTCATAAATGTTTCCAGTAAAATATTGGATTTCTTTGTCCTCTCGTTCAAGTAATACATTGTGTCTATTGCCAAAGTCTTGCCAGAGGTTTTCCAATGACACTAACCTTTGAGTCAGGTACTCCTTTCCTTTCCGAGACGCGCTGTACTTTTGGTAGTTAGTACAGAGACGTTTGATTGACTCGAAGACTTCGTTTTGTGCAGTGATTTCGCTCATCTTGATGTAGTCGTTTCGGTAATCGAAAGTAGTAGTAGTAGTAAGATGTAGTAGTAAAGTAGGTATTGAAGAACACGTAGTTCGGTGTCTTCTAGTTTGTAGGCCTCGTATTGCCCGCAGTTCACGTTGTAGTCCGGAAGCTGTAGTAGCAGTAGTCGTAGTAGTAGTTGGCTTGTTGCCGCAGTTGAGTCTTGTTTTTCCGCTTGATTCACGAAGAAGTTCCAAAGTATCCCCTCTTCGTTGATTGCTCAGAGCTCTTGTACTCTTTTTACGAATATGCGCGCTTTCTCAACTTGACTGGTGAGATCCGCTTGTGGAAGGCCAGCCAAGCCGATTCGCTGTCGTTCCAAGAGATACAATTACCCCAAACTGTGAAATACTCGAAGGACCATTAAATGTAAGGTCCCGTAGTAGTTGGTACCTTACACTTGTAGCTTTAAGTAAGAAGTGGTAAGTCAGTACTTGGAGTTAGGCGAGTTGATGTAAACACACACAGATTCGGTAACACAAACGGTCTCATTATAAAAAGCAGTTTAACTAAAAACCCAGGTTTAAACCTCATTAAACAATGGTTTAAGTTTAAGTTTTATTACAAAAAAAGGTTTTGCTTTAAACCATAGACTAAACCCTTGTTTAACGTTAAACCTGGGCAACCCCTGGTTTATCGATGGGTCTAAGTCGCATCTGTCAAGTTTCCACTTTTAGATGATCATTTATATCGTTGTGTTGTGTTGTTTTTATCCAAAAATGGACATTAACATGGTAGATTTAATTGATAATCAGGATATTGAAGCTATTCAGTCATTAGAAAGGTCACGCCGATTCAACAGAAATCGGGTTCGAGTCAATCCCTTCATTTAGTTATCCGATGAAGATTTCAGGCAAAAGTAGAAAACAAAATTTATACAAAAGTATCGCAAGTCGAAGAAACGCTTGTATAAATTTTGTTTTCTTAAAACGCCCGAAAAGGTTACGTTTCGTTACACGAACTTAGATGTACTACTACCTAATACATTAGTAATGTGATTAAACCTAAACAAAACTGCAATCGATAAGTAATATTAATGTCCATGCAAAATAACAAAGTCTCAATATTTTGAATGTTCCTTACATAATTAAATCATTGATAATACTATCAAAACGTTTTCTTTTCTTGGGATACGGAACGTTGCAATAGAATGATATCATGACGAACGAGTGATATTTGTGTTAATCTGTGGTTGATATTAAGATAATGGTTTAAATGACGGTATCAAGAAGACCACGATCTAAAAATGTTTTGTAATACGAACAAGTTTAGACCATGGTTTTACAGATGAGCTTGGACTTGATAGTTTAGGTTTAAACCAAGGCTTATTTAGTTTTTTGTAATAAGACCGTAAAGGTTTATTAGAGTACCGATCACAACAAAGTAAAAGTGGGTTGGATGCTAATCCGCGGTGTTCGCGTAAGTATGTAATTCGTCAACTAACTTAAAATCATATTAAACATTGTTTTAAATACCAAAGAGAAAAGTAGGTTGCTGCGTTTGCAGCCTGACGGAATGTACGTAAACCGTACAATACTCACAAACATTCGCATTTATAATATTAGTCCAGGTTATAAACTATCTGCGTGCTGAATTTTATACAAATGCGTACGGTAGTTTTTGTGTGACAGAGTAACAAACATCCATCCATATATTCATACTCACAAACTATCGCATTTATAATGTTAGTCCAGGTAATAAACTATCTGCGTGCTAAATTTCATCCAAATCTGTTCAGTAGTTTTTGCGTAAAAGAGTGACAAACATCCATCCATACTCACAAACTATCGCATTTATAATTTTAGTCCAGGTTATAAACTATCTGCGTGCTAATTGTCATCCAAATCTGTTCGGTAGTTTTTGCGTAAAAGAGTGACAAACATCCATCCAGACATCCATACTCACAAACTATTGCATTTATAATGATAGTCCAGGTTATAAACTATCTGCGTGCTAAATTTCATCCAAATCTGTTCAGTAGTTTTTGCGTAAAAGAATGACAAACATCCATCCATACTCACAAACTATCGCATTTATAATTTTAGTCCAGGTTATAAACTATCTGCGTACTAAATTTCATCCAAATCTGTTCAGTAGCTTTTGCGTAAAAGAGTGACAAACATCTATCCATACATCCATACTCACAAACATACGCATTTATAATATTAGTCCAGGTTATAAACTATCTACGAGCTGAATTTCATCCAAATGCGTACAGTAATTTTTGAGTGACAGAGTAACAAACATCCATCCATAAATCCATACTCACGAACTTTCGCATTTATAATATAAGTAGGATAAACTAGATAGAATTAACTGCTGTATGCAAATGTTCCAACGAGGATCCAATCAAGAACTATATAAAATAGTTTTAGAAATAAATATTATTATATTCGTTCTTGTATTATCTTTTTTTCTGTGGTTTCTAATACTGTGGACATACTGATGTCGCTACACTATGACCTGCCTGTGCTACGCTCGCCGCCGCCCGCGCAGCCCGAACTTTTGGCGCGCTAACGTATTCGACAAGAAGGACGCGCGGGAGGCGCCCCGCGGATTTCCCCGCACCTCACCACCTCAAATCTGTGTGAGTATTGAATCACCTCGTCTTAAACACTCATTACAGAAAAATCATAGTTAGCACGCTGCATGCAAACATGCAAACAAGCATACACCATGCTTGCAGCATGCAAGCAAGCATGCAGCATACAAGCAAGCTCACAGCATAGAGGCGAGCATGCAACATGCAGCATCTATGCTTTCTGTCACGGCTCCGGCTGACCCACGCGAGCTCATCGTCGCAGATGGTTTCACGCTCACCACCACAGCTTCGGTTTGCTAAGGTTAAAATGCAATTTTATAGAAATGAAAATATGCCTAACAAAATTATTCTAAAAAATTCTGCCATCTTCATAGTATGCCAAGTGAAATTATGCCAATAATCATTGCTCTAAATAAATGTTATGCTAAACGAAATTATGCGGAATTTTAAGTCTGCCAAAGGTTATTATGCGAAATAAAATTGGCATAATCTTATTTAGACGAATATTTGTAAGGCATAAGAAATTGTTTAGCATAATCATTGTTGGGTCCACCCTTTATGGCAGAATTTTTTTCGTCATAATATTATTTTGCATAACAGCGGATAGCATAAACTTCATTTCGCAGAAAATCGTTTGGCATACACTCATTTATCATATATTCACAACGCATAATTTTATAAGTCAGAATCATCTTTAGGCATAAATTATATATCCATAATAATCAAAAGGGAGAACCATCATATCGCAGAAAGTTCGCTGTCAGAATCGTCTCTTGGCATAATTTCATATCGATACTCATTAAAAGGCAGAACTTTCGGTACTCCCTTTCTTCTTCTAAAATTGTTTGTCCGACAGGCCTGTTGGTCTAGTGGTTAGTGAACCTGACTGCTATGCCGGAGGTCGTGGGTTCGATTCCCATCCAGGACAAATCTTTGTGTGATGAGCACGATCATTTGTTCTGTGTCTGGGTGTAATTTATGTATAATATGTATGTATTTAGAAATATATAAGTATGTTTATCAGTTGTCTAGTACCCATAACACAAGCTCTGCTTAGCTTGGGACTAGATGGCGTTGTGTGATAGTTGTGGAATATATATTATAATATAATCATTATCCATAACACGTTAGCCATAAACGGCAGTAACCATAATATTCGAAAAGTCGAAATTTTGTTTTACATAATTATCTATGGTTCTAAAACTATTCTGTCATAATATTAAATACTATAATCATTAAATCTCCTAATTTTGCATGTTATAAAGTCATATGTCCTAAGTATTGTATTGTATAAAGTGTATTTTGCCGAATGTTCATTTATAATAAAATCGTTAGTAGTAAAAAATTGCTACAAGTTAGGTTTTAGTGACAGAAACGAATCGCTGTAAATCCGATTCCACGTAGTCTTGTCTGCCCTACCCTAGTAGTTAGGAAGGTGGCGAGCAAAATTTCGATATGATCAGCACACAAGGCAGACGTTATTAATAGTGATAATTATACCCTAAGAAACATCAAGGACCTCGTCTGCCACCATGGTGGCGCTGCGTTGTAAATTTACAGCGTTTCAAAAATGTTTAAAAAAAAAGGTGTGCTATATTATGCGCACACGTCTGCCGCTGGGGCTGATGATCACATTCATCCTGGAAACACAAAGAATCGAAAAGGCAGACATACAGGGCTCTGACTTTTGTAGTATTAATTTTTTTAATTTATTTTTATGATTTAAAAAACTGTATATAAAGTGCACACTTGGCAGATTTGAATTGTTCGATTAAAAACAATGACAAGAACCACGGAAAAATAGTCTGCCAATATGTTGCCTCTGCGTTGTCTACTGACAGTGCTTCAAAAATGTAAAAAAAGAAGGTATGCTATATTATGCGTACACGTCTGCCTCTTGGACAGATGTTTGAATTACTTATGAAAACCAAGAAAACCGATGAGGCAGACGTTCAGGCCTCTGATATTCCACAGGCAGACCATTTGATGTACTTTTTTCAACCCGACGCTCGCGCCAAACCAAGCAGGTATAAAATATCCCCATAGATCCTTTCGTGGTGTCTCTCTTTTCTTTGGGAATATGAGTGAGAACGGTATAACTCAGTTCCGACCTTTTCCGTATTGTGAAACTAAATGTATAGAGCGTATATCTATATACAGCTTATATCTATATACGTATTTTACACAAATAAAACGTGATTAAAAACTGAGTGAGTTAAAGACTGTTCCTATCCAGATCCGATTACATTCAAGCATGCAATTTAAAAAAAATACTTTCTAATTAGAGTTCCAAGCGCATTTCGTTTCTGCTTAGCATTGAGAAAAAATATGATTGCATAGATTTCAGCTCCAGAAGTTTAATCGCTTCCGTGAGTTTAGAGGATAATATTAAACAAAATTATAAGAATAAAACTATAAACAATAACAATAATCCCATGCAATACTCGCTGTCCCTTGATTCCGTGAATTTCAAACAGTTATACAGCTGAAAATCAGTGAGCAAAGTGACTGCCACATGTTTTTTTGAATCCACAGAGTCATAGTGAATCGAATGGGCGCAATGAAAACCGCGTGCAAATGACTTAGTAGAGCTTTTTTTTGGACATTTTTACAACTCCATCGCATGATAATGCAGAGTCCTGAATGTCTGCCTCTTTGATTTTCTTCGTTTCCAAGATGATTGTGACCATGTACTCCAGAGGCATACATGTGCAAATGATTTAATACCCCGATTTTTTTAAGCAACTTCAATCCGCTGTAACGCAAAAACGCAGCGACATAGAACCTTAATTGATTAGACCAAATCGATTCGTAATGATTTAAACTGCAATCCACCTCGACGTCAAACGTGTGCAAATCATATACCGAAATGCTCGCCACCTCCCTAACTATAGAGTGTAATTTAAAATCACGTAGGCGCGGAGGGGCGAGGCGGCCTGCGAGCTGAGGAGCAGGTGGTTGTAACGCTCGCCACCGCTGCTGAGGCTGGCCAGCTTCGCCGGCCAGCAAGACGAAGCTGTGGTGGTGGTCGTTAAACCGTCTGCGACGATAAGCTCGCGTGGGACCGCCTAAGCCCCGCAGTGCCGGAGCCGTGACAGAAACCATGCCTGCTGCATGATGCATGCTCGCTTGCATACTGCATGCTTGCTTGAATGCTCGATTGCATGCTGCTTGCCTGCTTGCTTGCTTGCATGCTGCATGCTTGCCTGCATGCTACATGATGCATGCTTGCTTGCATGCTCGATTGCACGTGCTTGCTTGCATGCATGCTGCATGCATGGTGTATGCTTGTTTGAATGTTTCTTAGAGGGAAATAAAATCACATGTTCACAATCACATGTTTTATTGAGTGATATATTTATTAAGTGATAATACATGCAGCGCCATGCCAGGCCTTGATAAATGCCATAATACTTTTGTATCTTTACTATTTATGAATTGTATCAGTTGGATTTGATAAAATAATGAAATTTTCAATGAACTCCGTAATACTTTGTTTTGAAAATATAATTAGGATAAATAAACATATGTTTCGTCCCGTGACAACAGACGGACCGACCAACCGACCGTACGACCGTTTGACTTGTTTACACTGTGCGCCTACGCATCATGACGTGTAACGGAGTGACAGCTGTCACTTGTCATTTTGATTTTGACACTTGTCTTTGGTCTTTGAAAAATGGATAATCGATGTAATTTGCCTAGCGTACATTGTTATTATTAATCTTATTAAATCGATAGTTTTTGTGGACAATTTGTTGTGATCCAATTGTTTGTGTGTAAACAACCCCTTTTGACGAAATAGAACGGGTTTAGTTTGGAATTTGATTGAAATAGTTTGAGGTGATAGTGATTCATTGGGAACCGCATGCTGTGAAAATCTCTAGCGTATTGAGCGGCCTGGAATCCTGGAATACTTACAGCTTCACTACACAATACAATATACACTCATTTACATACATAAATCCAGGTAGGTTCCAGAACCAGTTTTCCTCAACCAGGTGAGTGATTGAATATTGTATTAATCAGCTCCGCGCACGGCGGACAGTTCGCTTCACTCTTGCCCAAGGCCCACCATCACGCTTCCACGTACTCATTAAATCCTATGGCCAGGGCCTTGGCCTGGCGTCGAACATGGTTGGTAGCAGAGCGTGGTTGTAAGATATACAACCAACAAAAATAGTAATTTACAGTAAGCTAATTACTTGGCAGTCTCTTTAGGGAAATAGTAATTCACTGTAAATATTTGTTAACTGTAATTATTTGTTTATTGAAATAATTTGTTTAAATTGTTGAGACAAGTAAACTGATGTTACCAAAGTCAGCCGGGTTACATATACTAATGAAGTTGATTGGATTGGGCTGTGTTGCAGCCCCTTGTTGTAGGTATCTGACCTGTTGTTGTTGGATGTCTGGAGGACGTTAAAATATAGGAGTTGTTGTACCATTGACATAGTTGTTTGTGAAAATTAACATTTGAAATTAACATTTTTGAATATTAACATTATTTTTAAATTAAAATGGAAGTTTATTGTTGTTCATTGGATTGGAACCAATATTTTAGTTGTTGTCTTGAGTTGTTGCAGTTTAATTGTTTGCTTTGTATTTCCTTTTCTTATTTCTTGAGTTGTTGACTAACAGTTTAGCAGTTTAATTGTTTGCTTTGGATTTCCTTTGTTATTTATTGTTTGAACTTTGTTATTAATTATTTTTTTTTGTTTTGTTATTTGAATTGTTTTTGTTTGTGCAATGGCATACAAAGCGGTAAGAGAGGCAATCAGTGGATTGACCACACAGCTACGGTGGTTCACTTCAGCTGCCGTCCGGATCTTGAAGTGGTCACGCTTGCTCGGTTCGAGCAGTTGAACGTGAGACTCGGCAACGTTGATGCTCTGCTCACCCGCTACAACGAGTACATTTGTGAAGTGGATCTGGAAGTGCTGGACCAGGCAGCACGCGATAAGGTCCTTGCTGACTACGACCAGATCTTGGACCTGGGGGATGTCATTGGTCAACGTGCTCGGGAAATATTGGAGAGCCGGACACCAGTCCAGGTCAACCCGGAGACCTCGGTTGTTTCAGGTCCCGGACTATTGAGTAGACTGCCTACGTTGGAACTGCCACACTTTGACGGTAGCTTGGACCATTGGTTGGGTTTCCAAAACCATTTTGAAAGTTCGGACCTCAGACCCGCCCAAAAGTTGGCCTATTTGTTGTCTGTCCTGGACGGTGAGGCCCGAGCCTTGGTACAGCATTTGTCGGTGACTGACTCAGCCTACCCTACCGCTTTGGGTTCTCTATTGTGTGACCTAACTTTTTTATCCATAATTTTAAGAGCCATATTTTTTTTTTGTCCAAATCATCATTTGTCCGAATGATAACTTGCCCGAACTAAATGTCACATAATATCACATGTCATAAAATTGAAATGCCTAAATACAATATGCCCTAAATCCGTTTGTCATAAATATTACAATCAATAATATACAAAAGACTTAAAACTGTTTTCAATAAAAATCATAAGTTCTAAATTCAAATTATTGTATGTTTATTTATCCAAATAATATTTTTAAAACAAAGTATTACAAAGTTCATTAAGAATTTTATTATTTTATCAATTCCAACTGATACAATACATAAATAGTAAAGATGCAAAGCATTACGGCATTTATCAAGGCCTCTGGCATGGCGCTGCATGTAGTATTAAATCACTCAATAAAACAGGTGATTGTGAACATGTGGTTTTATTTCCCTCTAAGAAGCATGCAAACATGCATACACCATGCATCATGCAGCATGTATGCAAGCAAACAACATGCAGTCGAGCATGCAGGCAAGCATGCATCATGTAGCATGCAAGGAAGCATGCAGCATGCAAGCGAGCATGCATACAAGCAGGCAAGCAGCATGCAATCGAGCATGCAAGCAAGTATGCAGCAGGCATGGTTTCTGTCACGGCTCCGGCGCTGCGGGGCTCCGGCGTTCCCACGCGAGCTTATCGTCGCAGACGGTTTAACGATCACCACCGCAGCTTCGTCTTGCTGGTTGGCTTAGCCGGCCAGCCTCAGCTGCGGCGGTGAGCGTTACAACCACCTGCTCCTCAGCTCGCGGGCCGCCTCGCCCCTCCGCGCCTACGCGATTCTAAATTATACTCTAGGGGTACCAAATGGGGGGGGGGGGGAGAACCAAGGTTACCGACATAGCCCGAAGAATTGCCAAACTTAAGTGGCAGTGGGCAGGACACATTGCTCGCAGAACGGATGGCCGATGGGGCCGGAAGGTTCTGGAGTGACGACCGCGTACTGGAAGACGGAGCGTTGGAAGGCCTCCCACAAGATGGACCGATGACCTGGTGAAGGCCGCAGGAATGCTTTGGATGCGGGAGGCACAGAACAGGTCGAAGTGGCTGTGCTTGGGGGAGGCCTATGTCCAGCAGTGGACGTCTTTCGGCTGAAATGATGATGATGATGATGACTCTAGGGGTTGGGCAGACAAGACTACGTGGAGTCGGATTTACAGCGATTCGTTTCTGTCACTAAAACCTAACTTGTAGCAATTTTTTACCACTAACAATTTTATTATAAATGAACATTCGGCAATATACACTTTATATAATAAAATACTTAGGACATATGACTTTATAACATGCAAAATTAGGAGACTTAATGATTATAGTATTCGATATTATGACAGAATAGTTCTAGAAGCAAAGAACATTGTGTTAAAAAAAAAATTAGATTTTTTGAATATTATGGTTACTGACGTTTATGGCTAACGTGTTATGGAAAATGATTTTCGGACAAACAATTTTAGGAGAAGAACGGGAGTACCGTTTATTTGTCTTGCAATTCAGTTTTACAAAGCATCTTTGTTTCGGAATTGTATTAATTGGTATTTTAATAATCGGAATTCGTGATTTTGATGTTTCGTATTATCATTAAGTCGGACTTTTTGTTATTCGATCTATTGAAACTCGGTATTTTGAGAATAGTTATTATAAACGTCCGGAATATAATAGGAGTAATATTAAGTCGGCGTTGTTATATTCGGAACTTTGAACCATTCGTAATTACGAAAATCAGTATTTTGATTATCGTATTTGTGACTGACGGAATAAAGATTTTCGTATTTATGTAGTGTACCCGACTGTAAGTACTCAAACTTTTGCGCTTACCGATTTAGTTGAACATGTTCCTAACTAGGTAGCCAGTAACTAGATATCTACACTATCTACCTCTTAATCACCTGATACCTGTTACTCATAATAGGTAAATAATTAATCAAGTCTGCTAATTCGACACTTGCTCGTTATCGTACTTTCTTATTGCAAAATGAACTAATCAGCTGTGGCTACCGCAATACCTACCTACCTACAGTACTTACCTATGATTTAAATCTCAAAATATTATATTTTCGGTTACAACCGCAAAAATAACTTTGTTTTCATAGTTTCTTTGAAATACAAACTTACTTTTAAGAAGAAAACAAGAGACTATAACAGAAAGCATAACGAAAATTAATTAACATATTTAAGACTAGCTTCTGCCCGCATCTTCGTCCGCGTCAAATTTTTGCTCCCCTGACCCTTCCCGTCGCATTGAATTACTGCCCTGCTCCTTTTGATCGTAGCGTGATATTGTATAGGCTTCCTCAATAAATAGGCTATCCAACATAAAAATTATTTTTCAATTCGTTCCTGAGTAGGGCTTCTAAAATTACGGAAATTTCAATTACGTAACTAATTACGCAACTTTTTTCTCCATTTCCGTAATTACGTAATAACGTAATTTTTGCTATTTTTATTTTTCAATTTTTACAATGATCTTTTAGTATCTCAAATTCAAGGAATTATCAAAATGGACAATATTTAAACAAGATAATATTTATTCAAGAACTTATTTATCATCGTATATCAGTTAAGTCAAACCATTTTTTTCGTCCCGAATATAATCTTCCTTCTTGAAAATGTGATCTCATAAATGACAAGGCATTTAAAGTTTTGTCACCCAGGGAACTTCTTAGTTTACTACAAAAACATCCGGCGGATGAAAAGGCTCGCTCGGCTTCAACACTTGTAGGTGTTATCGAAAGCAAATAATTATACGCTGCAATCAAAAAAACTTCGCGACCGCCGCCAGCGCTGTCGTAAATGCACATTTTTACCCTAATAATGGAATGGAGATCTATGTTTCCTTTTGAAATTGGTTTATTTACAGTCACTTTGTTTATGTCTTTGTCTAACTTGTGCGATTATCAACTCCTCGTCATTATAGTCATTGGTGGCAATTGCGTCCGATGCCCTCGGTTGTGGTTGTGAATTTGTACATTTTTGTGTAGAATTATATTTCAACCGTTCCAACAGTTCCACTATACAAGGTGCAGGTTTGGATCTGCAAAACATTTTAGGAGGTAATTATGTTAGTGACTCTCGACCCGAATCAACAATAAAATGGGCAGGTATTTTTATTTTTTTATTTTTTCTTATTTTCGGAATTCGGTAAGTGTGAACTCCCTTTTTTAAAACACGGCCAGTCTGTGCGTGTCCTTAAACTGCGCTTTCACACACAAACAAACGCAACCGACATTTCTAACATAGATTTTTTGAAGAGGGTTATCAAGAGAGTTATTCGGAAAAACAATAAAATTGAAAAATCTAAAATAAAAAGTATTATTGATTACTGACTTGGTATCGTATTGTTATATGATTATTTACTAGTCTCATAACAACCTCCTGAAATGTTTTGCAGTTTCAAAACTGCATCTTGTATACATTCGTAAATCATCCGACGATGGTTTCGTGAAATATTCTGTGGCAGCAGTTTTAAAAAAATCCTCATTGTTATGCAAATATTGCAAAGCACCGAATACATTTGTTCGCTTTTGAAGATGCGCGCTCGGGTTATAAGCGGTTATTCTCTTTCTAAGAGATGTGGCTAGTATTCCACTGAGATCGTTTGACTGATGATCAAGTTTCTCTAGCATAAATCGAAGCACAGTGTCGGCCGTCAATAAGTTTGAATCACGGCGATATAATGACAAAACTGTAGTTTTTATTACATCCAAGCTGTAATGAATGTCGTGAAGGTCTTGGATCTCTTCGTCTGTAAAGGAGGTGGGTAAAGTTTAGAACATTTTTCGCCTATCATAGTCATGAAAATTCAAAGTATTTATTGACGTCATGTTATTCTGTTCATGTGAAGTTTAGGAATCGACGTTTTTTTTTTTTTTTTTTTTTTCAGGATGGGAAATCATCAAATGCCTTCTCCCGCTCTGGGCGGAGCGGGAGGGTGTGTCAGACTTTTACTGACTAAAACCCACCCGTGTTCCATCAGTTGCCCATGTGCCAGGGTCACGGTATCTCTTTCGAACAATCACGCGACCCCGGCAGGCATCGGTCCTAGCAGACCCCTACACTGCTGCTGACATCTCTTTGAGGCGCGCGTGGAACACTGCGCGCCGTCGACCCGAGCCTGGTCCTTACCGGGCGGCGAGCTACCCATTGCTCGCCACCCGCAAGCTCGCGCCTACGGTGGCCGGGAGTCCGCAATCGACTCCCGACGCCCGGGGCGTCTCCTCCTGCGGCGGCTAGGGGCGTGCGGGCGCAGAGACTGCCACTCCCTCACGCGCCCCGCCTCCTCCTTCGCGAGCATTACTGCTTCGCAGAAGAAGGTGACGGCTTCCCATTCCCTCTCGCTCCGTACCATTGCTCGCACCAGGGCCGGACGCGAGAGGTCGCCGCCGCCGATCGCCTCCACGAGGACACGGCGGTGCTCCGCCCAGGCAGGGCACACCTCCACCGTATGCTCCACCGTGTCCTCCAGACGACCCTCGCAATGGAAACACCCGGATGTATCCTCCCGCTTTATCCTGAACAGAAACCCACCGAAGCACCCATGCCCGGTGAGAACCTGCGTCAGGCGGAAGGTGAGGACGCCGTGACGCCTCTCTATCCACTCCTCAGAGAGGGGACTTACCGCCGCAATAGTGGCGTGCCCATAGGTATCGACCTTTACATCTATTCTAAAATAGTAAGAAAAAAAATAGCAAGTCATATGAATAAATCATCAATCTTGGCAAATTCGTTGAAGTTTTGTTATTTTAAGCAATTTTTTTAACTTTCATTATAAAATAAACTGGAAAGCGCTTTATGCACCAAAACAAATTAATGCTAGCTAAAAAGGCTATTTACTGTAGTATTTGAGAGACTAAAAATATTTTGGTGCATAAAGCGCTTAACAGTTTATTTTGTAATGAATGTCTCCTTATCTGGCAGAAACTTGATGCTCCGAATTTTATTTGGGAAAACACACTTGGCATAATCTTATTTAGACGAATATTTGTAAGGCATATGAAATTGTTTAGCATAATCATTGTTTGGCCGAATGTTTATATGTCCGACTTTACGTTGGCAGAATTTTATTTAGCATAATTACCTTTGGCAGACTTAGCATTCCGCATAAGTTCGTTGAGCATAACATTTATTTAGAGCGACCATTATTTGGTACAATTTCACTTGGCATACTATGAAGATGGCAGAATTTCATTTAGAATAATTTTGTTAGGCATATTGTAATTTCTATAAAATTGCATTTTAACCTTAAATTAAAATAGTATCCCTGTTCCGTACCGTTTATTACTCTAAGCGCCTACGTTTCTAAACGTGTAACAGAGTGAGAACTGTCACTTGTCAAGTTTGACTTTTGACACTTGTCACTTGTCACTTGCATTGTACTTATTGTAATTAAATTATATATTGTCTGCTCCGCGTACGGCGGACTAGTTTCGCTCGCCACTCTTGTCTCCAGAGCCCCACGATTATCACGCTTCCACATAATAATTAAAAACCTTATGGGGGCCTGGCCTGGCAGTGAACATTTTGGCAGCAGAGCGTCGTTATAGGACATATAACCAACAAATTGGTAATTTACAGTAGGCTAATTACTTGGCAGTCTCTATAAGGAAATAGTAAGTCGCTGTAAATATTTGTTAATTGTATTGCTTTTCCATATGAAATAATTTGTTTAAATTTGTTGTGTCGGGTAAACTGAAGTTACCATAGTCAGCCTGGTTATATATGCTAACAGTGTTGATTGGCATTATTGAGCATTAACATTGTTTAAATTGGAATAAAGGTTTATTATTGTTGTACCGTTGACATTGGTTTTGAATTAAAATAAAAGTTTATTGTTGTTCATTAAATTGGAACCAGTATTTTGTCAACCGACGAAAAAAAACGGAGGAGGTTATCAATTCCACGCGTATATTTTTTTTTTTTTTTTTTTATGTATGACCACGCGTAACTTTTTACATAGTGATCCGATTGTGACAATTCTTCTTCTATTGGAAAGGGTATACTTCCAAGGTGGTCCCATATAAATTTGGAAAACAAAATCGAACCCTAAGGGTCGGAAAACAGGGGATGATTGATTGTTCACTCACTGATTGTAATGTATAAACACGCATAACTTTATACAGAGTAGTCCGATTTTGATAATTCTTTTTGTGTTGGATAGGGTATACTTTGCCAAGTATTATTAGTATGTACATTAAAGCCACAAAAAAATATAAAATAAAAACTTTTTAACAAAAAATTAAACCGCCGAAAAACTGAAAAGCATAAAATAATACTTAAACCTTAAAATTTTGAGTCGGCGCTGAAAAATCAATGAACAAGGATCACTCAAAGCGCCGACTCATAATTTTAAGGTTTAAGTATTATTTTATGCTTTTCAGTTTTTCGGCGGTTTAATTTTTTGTTAAAAAGTTTTTATTTCTTGAGTTGTGGTCTAGCAGTTTGGCAGTTTGTTGTTTGGATTTCCTGGTTATATTGTTTGCACTTTGTTATTTGATTATCTTGTTTGGTTTATTTGAATTGTATTGTTTGTGCAATGGCACACAAAGCGGTGAGAGAAGCAATCAGTGGATTGACCACACAGCTACGGTGGTTCACTTCAGCTGTAGCGACTGCTGAGTGCCAGGATCTCGAAGGGATCACTCTTGCTCGGTTCGAGCAGTTGAACGTGAGACTCGGCAACGTTGATGCTCTGCTTACCCGCTACAACGAGTACATTTGTGATGTGGCTCTGGAAGTGCTGGACCAGGCAGCACGTGACAAGGTCCTTGCTGACTATGACCAGATCTTGGACCTGGGGGATGTTATTGGTCAACGTGGTCGGGAAATATTGCAGAGCCAGACACCAGTCCAGGTCAAGCCGGAGACCTCGGTTGTTTCAGGTCCCGGACTATTGAGTAGATTGCCTACTTTGGAACTGCCACACTTTGACGGTCGCTTGGACCATTGGCTAGGTTTCCAAAACCTGTTTGAAAGTTTGGTTGATGCACGCTCGGACCTCAGACCCGCCCAAAAGTTGGCCTACTTGTTGTCTGTCCTGGAAGGTGAGGCCCGAGCCTTGGTACAGCATTTGTCGGTGACTGACTCAGCCTACCCTACCGCTTTAGAACTACTCACCCGGCGGTATCAAAACAAACGTTGTTTGGCTGACGTTCACATCAAACAGATTTTGGGGTTACCGGTCATTACAAGATTATCAGCATTGCGTACTGACCTGTTGAACCCGTTGGTGGCAGCGAGCAACGCTTTAAAGCGATTGGAGTTGCCGGTGGACCATTGGTCTTACCTTTTGGTACATGTGGTGCTGCAACGGCTTCCTGCTGATTTGAGGGCTCGTTTCGAGCAAAAGTATGGTGGGGATAGTGTCACACACCTCCCCCCATTTGGTGACCTCGTCAAATTTTTGGAAGATGAGTGTCGGTTTATGGATAACTCTAGCGTTGCCACCGAGTCACGCCAACCGTCTTCCCGGCCACGAGACCAGGGATGGACTAGGGCTCGCGGGCCTGTTGATGGTCGCCCCGCCGCTCGTTTTGCTGGCACCCAGAGTCGTCCTGGTTGTGAGTTTTGTAAGGACACGGGGCATGGCATGGCAACTTGCGCGGCCTTTTTGAAATTGCACGTGAGTGCCCGCCGCCGAGTTGCCAGAGCATGCCGTCTGTGCTTCTCATGTTTGGGGGCTCACTTCCATCGGGACTGCCCCAACCCCCGCCCTTGTAGAATTTGTAGGGGGTCCCATTTGGACATATTGTGCGCTAACGCGAACCACGCTGGCAGACCAGCCTCTGATGAAGGTTCGCGTACGGGGGGGTACCATGGAGTTGGTCACCGGGCTTCTGCCTCGCCGGTTCAGAACCGGGGAGAGGCCCGCAATTTTGAGCGCCGCACTCCACCCCCCCCGCAAGTAGTTCGGGAGCCGCGCGACCGCCAATTGGTCTCCCCGCGTAAAGGCGATTACGCACTTGTTGCTAGGCAGCGCTGGCCAGACCAGCACCGCCTTCCCTCCCCTCCATTGGCGGAACGTCCCTGGTTGGAGTCACGCCCCCCGCCATTCGGCATCCGGTGGGATATATCCCTTCCAGCGATGGCGCGTGGCTCGGGACATCGCGCGGACGAGGAATTTGTCCTCCATCCTCGTCGGGAAAGACTTGAGCCTGGGTATGGCGATCGGTCGCCGCGCCACCCAGACATTGTTAGGAACTTGGCGCCTGCCCCGCTAAGGTACCCCCTCAGATCGAAACGGTTTTGTTGCCAACGGCATTGGTCAGGGTCTGGGGGCCCACGGGGGATTCTGTTGTGGTCCGTGCCATTTTGGTCACGGGAGCCCAGGGTTGCCTTTTGTCATCTTCTTTAGCGGGAGAGGTGGGCCTTGATGTGCGTGACTTTTCACGCAAAATTAGGGGAGTGGGCGAAACAGATGTCACCCCCAAGGGACTGGCTTAGTTTGAAGTCACTCCTCTGAATTGTATGGCACCTAAAATTGTTGCTTCGGCCGTTGTTCTGACGAATATTTTGGGTAGTCATCCATCATGTCAGCTGTCTTCAGAAATCGTCCGGTTGACGTCAGGCCTGGAATTGGCTGACCCCCGGTTTGATTCCCCTAGTACAGCGCATTTGTTGTTGGGTTCCGATGTACTAGGGAGAATATTTTTGGGTGATATAAAGGTTCTGCAGCCACGCGGTTTGGTGGCTGTCTCGACCATCTTTGGCTTTGCGTTGATGGGACCAGTGTTGTAGGTCCCCCCTACACCTGAACCTGATTTTGTGTTGTCATCCGGCTCCGCCCTCTCTGACGCCGTTCAGAGGTTTTGGGAGGTTGAAGAGCCCCCTCAGGTAGCCCGTTTGAACCCGGAACACGAGGAGTGCGAGTTGTTCTACCAGAACAACACAGGTCGACTCCGTTCCGGCCGGCTTGTGACCAGGTTGCCTTTTGTTGCGGTGCGACCACCTCTCGGCGAATCCAGACCTACGGCCGAGAACAGATTGTTGGCAATGGAGCGCCGCATGAGCAGGGACCCAGTGCTGCGGCAGAAATATTTGGACTTCATGCGGGAATACGCAGATTTGGGACACATGTCGGTGTCAAATTTGGATTGGCGCTCAAGTGAGCATTATTTCCTGCCGCATCACGCGGTCCTCAAGCCATCCACCGGTAAGCTGCTAACTTCGTCTGGTGTCTCCTTGAATGATTGCTTGCATCCAGGCCCCAAATTGTTGAGGGATCTTTGTGACGTCATTACGTCTTTCCGTCGTCATCAGGTAGTTTTTGTGGCCGACATCAAAATGATGTTCCGCCAAACGGTTATTCACGAGGATGACCGACGTTATCAGTTGATCCTGTGGCGAGAGAATCCCCAGGACCCCATGATTGTGTATGAGCTCAATACGAATACGTACGGCCTCCGATCGAGCCCTTTTGTTGCTATTCGTTCCCTTTGGGAGCTCGCGGACCGAGAGCGTTTGAAGTTCCCTCGTGCGTCCGCCATCTTGAAAACGGACTTGTATGTTGATGACGTTTGTACTGGAGCTCCCACAGTTGGGGAAGCCGTCCTGTTGCGTGACGAATTGATTGGTATTTTGGCTTCCGCTGGCTATGAGTTGCGTAAATGTGTGTCCAACTCGCCAGCGCTATTGGAAGATTTGCCGGAGGATCATAGGCAGGACCCGCTTTTGTTTGAAAATGTTGACAACCCTGCTATGATACCAGTTCTCGGCGTTCAGTACCGACCAGTCCAAGACATCTTCACATACGATGTCGACTTGGAGTCACCTCACACTTGGACTAAACGACTGGTGTTGTCTACTGTCGCGAGGACCTTTGACCCGAATGGTTGGATATGCCCGGTATTGTTTTGGGCGAAATGTTTTCTTCAGCGCCTTTGGACTGCGGGACTTGGTTGGGACGAGCCACTTCGGGAAACCCTGTTGGAAGATTGGCTCCAATTTGTGTCCGCACTCCCTGCAGTCAACGAGGTCGTGTTACCCCACGCTATCCTCCCCCCTGGGAGCTACACTGCTACCCTTCATGGGTTTTGTGATGCATCTTCGCACGGTTATGCAGCTGTTGTTTATTTGCGCACCGTCAGCACGACAGGCCAGGTGAAGTTGTCACTGGTCATGGCCAAGAGCAAGGTGGCCCCCCTCCGGACTGCACTGACCATCCCTAAATTAGAATTGTCAGGGGCGGCGCTTCTTTTGCGTCTATTGAACCACGTTGCTCACACTTTGGGTGGAACTGTGGACATTCGGGCTTCTTACGCCTGGACGGAGAGTCAAATTGTTTTGTGTTGGTTGAAGACGTCCGTCCACTCTTTGGAGGTCTTTGTTGCGAACCGAGTGTCCCAGATTCAAAATTCTAAAACGCCTTTGATTTGGAGGCACGTGCCTGGAGATTTGAACCCGGGCGACGTGGCCTCACGTGGGTGCATGGCACCCCGCCTGATTGCTCACCCCCTATGGTGGGGACCAGACTGGCTGGCTCACCCCGAGGATGATTGGCTTCGAACGCCAGTCTTGATGTCGGGTCCTTTGCCCGGGCTCAAGGTGCTCGCTGTTGGAACGAAGGACCCTCCGTTTGACCCTGAATTTTTGTTGAATCGATACAGCTCCCTCGACAAATTGTTGAACGTTACCTCGTGGATCAGGCGTTTTGGTCATAATTCTAGGAACTCCGGGAACAAACGCCTGTCTCCGGTTCTCTCTCCTCAGGAGCGACAGGAATCACTCCTCCTTTGGGTCCGCTCCGTGCAGGCTGCACACTTTGAAAAGGAGATTGAAACTTTGAAGTCTGGTAAGGCTAAATTGTCGGGAGCCATTAGTAAATTGAACCCCTTTTTGGACGATACGGGTCTCTTGCGTGTTGGGGGACGGTTGAGGCACTCTATCCTTCCTTATGGGGCCCGTCACCCCCTTTTGTTGCCTAAGGAGGGCCATTTGGTTAAATTGTTGGTGACTGATCGTCACATTAAGAACTCGCATGCCGGTTGCAATGCGCTGTTGGCCATTCTGCAGCGAGAGTTTTGGATATTGTCGGCCCGTCGTACTATTCGTAGCATCGTCTTCCGTTGTTTGCCGTGCTACCGGACTAAGGCCTCTACTACTGCCGGGGTCGCGTGACCTGCCGGGGTCGCGTGATTGTTCGAAAGAGATACCGTGACCCTGGCACATGGGCAACTGATGGAACACGGGTGGGTTTTAGTCAGTAAAAGTCTGACACGCCCTCCCGCTCCGCCCAGAGCGGGAGAAGTCATTTGATGATTTCCCATCCTGAAAAAAAAAAAAAAAAAAAGGCCTCTACTATGCAGCCAATGATGGGAGACTTGCCGGCTGATCGTGTCAATGAGGCGAGACCCTTTGCAGGCGTCGGAACGGACTTTGCTGGTCCCTTTTTGGTGAATACGTCTCCTCTTTGGAATAGTAAAATTGTTAAGGCTTATTTGTGTGTGTTTGTCTGCCTGTCAACTAAGGCAGTGCACTTGGAGTTGGTAACCTCCCTCTCGACGGAGGCCTTTGTAGCGACCTTGGATAGATTTGTGTCTCGCCGTGGGTTACCTACTTTGATCAGGTCTGATTGCGGTACTAACTACAAGGGTACAAGTAACTATTTGAAGGAGGTATACGCCTTCCTTGCTGAGAACCAGGTTGACATTGGTAACAAATTAGCTCGCCGAGGGGTCACTTGGTTGTTTGACCCGCCAGCCTGCCCCCATTGGGGAGGTATTTTTGAGGCCGCGGTGAAAGCGGCAAAGGGACTCTGGCGCAGATCGTTAGGAGACACCGTTCTCACCTTTGAGGAGTTAGCTACGGTATTTTGCCGCATTGAAGCTGCACTGAACTCGCGTCCATTGTGCCCGCTGTCTTCGGACCCGAACGACTTGGAGGCCCTGACCCCGGGCCATTTTTTGATTGGACAGCCACTTGTCGCCCTGCCCGAGTACCCTCTTGTCGATGTGAGCCAAAATCGGCTATCGTGGTTTCAGTTGGTGCAGCAGCTCGCTCAGAGTTTTTGGAAGCGTTGGAGCTTGGAGTATTTGCACGTCCTCCAGCAGCGCGTCAAGTGGACTGATAAAACGTATCCGCCCAAAATTGGAGACCTCTTCCTGATTAAGGATGCCAACCTTAAGCCGTTGTATTGGCGCCGGGGGCGCATTCTCAATTTGGTGGCTGGCACCGACGGGGTTCCTCGTTTTGCAGAGGTTTTGGTGGACGGATCGGTCGTGAAGAGAGCGGTCGCAACCTTGTCAAGATTGCCAATTGATTAGCGGACGGGAAGGCCCGTCCGGGGGGGGTAGATGTTTCATCCCGTTTAAAGTAGTTACTCTATGCGCCTTCGGAACGCGCCCGAACGGAATGACATCTGACTTGTCAAGTTTGACTTTTGACACTTGTCACTTCCCTTTTAGTTTTGGTAAAGACCGCTTCAAAGGAAAGCGTCGGATAGATTTTTGCTTTCGCGAGTTTTTTTAAATCAATCCTTGAGAATCGGTCGTTTTTGCGGACAATTAGTCATGACCCAATGGTTTTGTGTTAAATAACCCAAATTTGATGAAGTAATACGGGTTGAGTTTAGGATATATCTTTTGTTGAAACTTTGAAGGTTAAGTGTTGAAGACCGCATGTCTGGAAGGCAGACCTCTTGGAGCGGCGGATTGTAACCTGTTCCTGAGAATACTTACTCATAACGTCACTACACAATACATACACACTCACTTACATACATAGATCCAGGTAACCCCAAGAAGCAGGTGTTCGTCTACCACCAGGTGAGTTCTTTTGTTCGTTGCATTGTACTTATTGTAATTAAATTATATATTGTCTGCTCCGCGTACGGCGGACTAGTTTCGCTCGCCACTCTTGTCTCCAGAGCCCCACGATTATCACGCTTCCACATAATAATTAAAAACCTTATGGGGGTCTGGCCTGGCAGCGAACAATCCCAAAAAGTCAATATATAAGGTGTATCTATTCATACACGAATATTTTAAGAGGTACACCTGTATGTGGTAAAGAAGCTATAGAAGCAAAAAGAACATTTTTATCTAAGCGTTTTTGAATTTTCGTAATTATAATAATTTTAAAACTGCTTGAGACGTTTTGCATAAAACCTTTACTTCAAATTCTATGAATGGCCCGCCTGACGCTGCGAGGGCGGCGACCGGACGGCACAAGCATGGCCACGGTGTCTCGGGCCGTAAAAAATAAGAAGGAGCCAGTATTTCTTATATGCGTCAAATAATGTATAAATATTAAATTTTGAAAAAAACACATTTAGAATTTTTTTTTTCGTTGCTGTAGCTTCTTTAACACTTACAGGTGTACCTCTTAAAATATTTCGTGTATGAATAGATACACCTTATATGTTGTGCTACAAAAGTTATTGACAAAAACGAATCGCTGCAGAACCGACTCCACGTAGTCTTGTCTGCCCTAACCTTGAGTGTAATTTAAGCCCGCGTAGGCGAGAAGGGGCGAGGCGGCCAGCGAGCTGAGGAGCAGGTGGTTGACGCGCGCTGCCGCGGCTGAGGCCAGCCGGCGCAGCCGGTCAGCAAGCCGAAGCTGCGGTGGTAAGCGTAAAATCATCTGCGACGATGATCTCGCGTGGGACCGCCGGAACCCCGCAGCGCCGAAGCCGTGACAGAAAGCATGCATGCTGCATGTTGCATGCTCACCTGCATGCTGTGAGCTTGCTTGCATGCTGCATGCTTGCTTGCATGCTGCTTGCATGCTGCTTGCATGGTGTATGCATGTTTGCATGTCAGCATGCAGTGTTCCTTTGAATTCCTGTAATATTATATAATAGATGACAGTTTCAATTATTATGAATATGAAATGTATGCTAAAAGATGATTCTAACTGTAAAGTTTCTGAGATGTGATAGTTCTGCCTTTTAATGACTATCGATAGAAATAATGCCATGAGACGATTCTGACTGCGAACTTTCTGCGATATGATGGTTCTCCTTTTTCATTATTATGGATATAAAATGTATGCCTAAAGATGATTCTGACTTATAAAATTATGCGTTGTAAATGAGTGTATGTCAAATGATTTTCTGCAAAATGAAGTTTATGCTATCCGGTGTTATGCAAAATAATATTATGACGAAAAAAATTATGCCATAAAGGGTGGACCCTGCAAACAAGCATACACCATGAATGCAGCATGCAAGCAAACATGCAGCATGCAAGCAAGCATGCAGCATGCAAGCAAGCAGCATGCAGGCGAGCATGCAACATGAAGCATGCATGCTTTCTGTCACGGCTCCGGCGCTGCGAGGCTCGCAAGCTCATCTCATTGGATAGGTAATGCATACTTGGAATTAATTGCAACTTTACAAGTGGCGGTGCATGATGCGTGTGTGTGTGTGTGTGCTTTGTGCTTATCACACACTCTTCAGCACTCAGCGAGGAAGCCTCTGGAGAGAAACGAACAGCGCTCGGCAGCACGGGCGTCACGCGTCGCATGCGTTAAAATTCATTTTGATATTTTATAATTGTTAGTTGGATAGTGAAATCTATCACATTGACGAAGTAATGAACGTATAGAAGTAACATAACATAATATTTATTCAAAAATAAAAGGCTAAAAAATATGTACAGTTTTGCTTATATGTAAATTATATTCTAAGATTTACGTGCCTGAACTTGGTAATCCTGTGTTTCCGGCAAGAAGAGCCTAAATAGTCTTATAACATAAATATATAATCAAAAGTTGAAAGCAGACAAATCCACACTATCCACACTTCCACACTAATATTATAAATGCAAAAGTAACTCTGTCTGTCTGTCTGTCTGTCTGTCCATCTGTCTGTCTGTCTCGCTTTCCTGCTAAAACTACTGAACCGACTTAAATGAAATTTGGTACACAGCAGTGGCGCAGGTAACTAATAAGCCGATTCCTGTCGGCTTCCCTTACGAAATTATGACAGTCAGTAGTTCTCAGCAGTGTTTAATAATCACACTGAATGTATTTAATCTTACACCATAAAATTAAAGTATTACAAAACCGCAACCTATATAAAAAAAATATTTGTCTTTATATTCCAACGAAAACAATACATTTAAAGTGCGCGCGGAGGAAAGGACGATATTGCTACTCAGTTCGTTCGAATAACCCGACGTGTAGTGGCTTCCCCAGGCCTCTAAAAAATGCGTGTCACATGACCTGAAGTGACGTCATGACGTGATGATTTTGTATAGAAATTTATGTACTTCATAACCGTTGTCAGCGAGTTATACTGCAGAAAAATGTTCACGCGTGGTGCCGCGCAAAATTGGAAGCGTGATGGTGGGCCTTGGGCAAGAGTGGAGCGAACTGTCCGCCGTGCGCGGAGCTGATTAATACAAATATTCAATCACTCACCTGGTTGAGGAAAACTGGTTCTGGAGCCTATCTGGATTTATGTATGTAAATGAGTGTATATTGTATTGTGTAGTGAAGCTGTAAGTATTCCAGGATTCCAGGCCGCTTCAATACGCTAGAGATTTTCACAGCATGCGGTTCCCAATGAATCACTATCACCTCAAACTATTCTTGATTGGAATTGTTTTGTGTGTAAACAACCCCTTTTGACGAAATAGAACGGGTTTAGTTTGGAATTTGATTGATTCCAAACTAAACCCGTTCTATTTCGTCAAAAGGGGTTGTTTACACACAAAACAATTGGATCACAACAAACTGTCCACAAAAACTATCGATTTAACAAGATTAATAATAACAATGTTCGCAAGGCAAATTACAACGATTATTCATTTTTCAAAGACCAAAGACAAGTGTCAAAATCAAAATGACAAGTGACAGTTGTCACTCCGTTACACGTCATGATGCGTAGGCGCACAGAGTAAACAAGTCAAACGGTCGTACGGTCGGTTGGTCGGTCCGTCTGTTGTCACGGGACGAAACATAGCATTTATTTAGTTGTATTCATATAAGTTATTAGTACTACACGAATAACTTATATGAATACATACTAGTGTAACAATTAGAATTTGATAATTGTGAGTTTGTTGTGAAATTGTGCGTTCGCAATTAGGAATTTGTGGTAAGTCCTAAGTTTTGAAAATAAGAAACACGTAATTAGGTTAGGTCATAATTCATTATTGTGTGACACTTTTCCATAAATTACAACATTCATCATCATCATCATCATTTCAGCTGTAATACGTCCACTGCTGGACATGACCTCCCCCAATTTGGGGGGCGTTGCCATAATCGCCACGCTTGGCAGGCGGATTGGCGATCGCAGTATGGTGGTAAAATGCATAGAGAACGCTGCTGCCCATTCTCTAGTAAGTCCCGTAGTCGCCTCTTACGACACCCACGGGAAGTAATGGGGTGATGCTATTCTTTACGTCCGGCACCACACGGTACCACCACACGGTACACGGTACAACATTAGCGAAGTATAACCTAGGCATAAGGACAGGCTTGCACAGCAATTGTGTCTGTATCTGTACTAAATACTAATGCGAACAATACCCTACGATCACCTAAGCTGTGGGACCACGTTGACAAGGTAACTCGAGTCTTGTTCAGCCGATCTATCCTTTATATTCTCACCGTTAAAACTGAAGTCAATTTTGTCAGCCCTTAGCACCAGGTAGAACCCGTAGAACGACAGCTCACGTCTCCTTCGTTTTCACAGTGACGTTTTTACAGAATAGATCGACTGTTGTCCTAAGGTCCGTAGCAGTCGATGTCAGCGCTTGCTACACGCGCTACTACGCAAGGCGTAGTCGCGGAGTCGTAGCAGACGTAGCGCCCTCTTATTGGCCCACAAACACAACACTACTTACCACACTCATGGCATGGCACACATAATCATGGCATTATTCATGGACTGTGTTCGTGTTCGAGCATAAATCCATGAATAATAAACGTAAACTTTCCAGGAGTTACGCCTAGGCAGCCTACAAATAACTTTATTACCAACTCCATAGAACCTTTGGAGCAAACTTGGAGCAAACGATAATTACAGGTCTTAACTGTGGTATCTGTGTAATAATTACACATTTTTTTTTAACCAGTGCGCAAATTTTTTTGATGGTCCAGTATCAGTAATATAACTCATTTTAACTATTTTTTCAATTTATTTTTTTTATTTTTATCCGACCTTAAATCAGTAGGTAAACTTTGGACACCCTACATATTTCGTAATATGATATCGACAATAGGAATAGGTCAGTAACCGCGCACCGGCGTAGGTACTTCGAAGTTCTTAGAATTTTGACCGATCGAACTGGTAGGTACTTGTAGCTACGCTCGGACGTTCACCTTCGCCGCCGCATAGGTACTCGAACTTCTTAGAATTTTGACCGATTGAACTGGTAGACACTTGTATCTACGGTCGATCATTCACCTTCGCCGCCACGCCGGCACCGCGCGCCAGTTGCCATAAAAACCAGTTTCAAAATAAACATCTTTCGTTAACGATAACTTAATTTTTTGAACTAAGATATATCAAAAAAAAATTGCATGATCTAGACACGCGGCAGCGTGTCAAGCCAAGTTCAAGTAGCAGAACTGGCGAGCAGCACCGTGTATAATATTACACGAACCATTTGGAGCCACTTTTGACCCCCTCATAACTCAAAAACTATTTTACACGAACGTGTCAAATTTAGCTCATATAGTGAGACTTGCAAGATACATACATATATGTGCTCCTTTCATAAACATATCTCAAATGGTTATTTAGATATTAACGTCCAAAAATCGTAATTTTTATCACTGACTGACCTATAGATCAAACCTCTAACCCAGTTCCAGATGACCTAGAAAGTTCAAATTTGGCATGTGTTATATTAAGCAGTATATAACTATAAGTGTAAATATATACATATGTACTAATTATCAAGCTTTGAATGTCAGAATGGTAACGGCTTATTTACTGTGTATAGGAAAGGGTTTCATTAAGTAAAGCACAGAAAGACAAGAATAGACATTTATTTCAATTACGCTTGTCAGCAATTAATCAGAAAGCTAGTCGTCCGTTCCAAAACTAGGTCTTCATGGAGAAGAAGGACAAGAAACTCCATGGAAACAGTATTGAAGTATTATATCAACACATTTCTTACATTGCCATTAGGGCTTTCAATACCGGTATTCCGGGATCCCGTAACACCGTGATCCCGGATTTTATTTCGGCTTTTTTAAATACCAGTATTGACGCCTCAATACCGTGATTACGGTATTACAGACATAATTTGTACGACACTGAAACTTTCTTCACTAACGATGACAATACCTTCACAAAACCTCATCATCATCATCATTTCAGCCGAAAGACGTCAACTGCTGGACATAGGTCTCCCCCAATTTGAGGCGGGTTGGTGATCGCTGCATGGAGATAAAATTCTAAGAGAACGCTGCTGCCCATTCTCTAGAAAAAAACCCACATAAATATTGTTACAAACTGGGGTTCGGGATAAATTAATTAAAACCGGGATAAAAAATTATTTACTTGCACGTTTAAGATATAATAAAGACACACGAAATGCTCAAAGAGACAGTGACTGATCAGGAATATGATAATAATATGACGATAGAAGAACCTTCTACTTCATTGAATACAAGCTGTGAAAATGAAGACAGGTCCATACAGGAGAAATTAGAGAGGGATAAATACGAATTGTGATTTTAAATCATAAGAGTAGAGATGAGTTTCTTCAAAACTGCTGGGGGTGGTCGGGAGATTTTTCTATAGGCATCTAACAGTATTTACTGTGTGTGATACCTAGAAGAGTTGTAGCAGAGCGTGTTTTTATGTCAGTAGGCTATTTATATAACAGGCTGAGAATTTCGCTATCTAATTCAACATTAATAGCGCTCTTTGCAATCACACTTAAAAAACCGTCTTAAATTCAGAAAATTTTACTAAAATTTAATTTATTTTGTTACTGGTATAATTGTTTTGATTGCTTTTTTATTGCACACTTATAAGAATGTTGCTTTAGTGAACACCAAATGATAGCTGGCTAACCAAGCTATACTTATATTTCTACAAATAATGATATCTACCCTTTGTTGGTTTTGTTTTTTCCGTGTGCCGGACGTTAAGAATAGTACCATTCCATTTTCGTCCATGGTTGTCAAAAGAGGCGAAAAAGGGACTTACTAGAGAATGGGCAGCAGCGTTCTCTATGTATTTTACCACAATACTACGATCGCCAACCCGCCTGCCAAGCGTAGCGATTATGGCAATCCCCGCCAAAATTGGGGGAGGTCTATGTCAAACAGTGGACGTCTTACGGCTGAAATTATGAATGATAATGTTGATTTTAACATGTGACATTTAGATATTAATTAAAAGTTAATATTTTTTACAATATTGTACTTTACAACGTCTATGTAAAATGCCTTCCTGCAAAAAAGCAAGTTCAAGTTTTGAATACGTCCCTAATTCGTAGTCCTACCTGAATAATCCTACTAATATTATAAATGCGAAAGTTTGTATGTATGGATGTGTGGATGTTTGTTACTCTTTCACGCAAAAACTACTGAACGGATTTGGATGAAATTTGGAATACAGTTAGTTTATAACCTGGATTAACCCATAAGCTACTTTTTATACCGATAGTACGTTCCCGCGAGATATTTTCCGACTTCCACGCGGGCGAAGCCGCTGGCAAAAGCTAGTCAACCTATGTACCAAATTTTTATTTATGCTATATATAAAACATATTTGTTGTATAATTTTCAATAAATAAGAACACTAAAGACTGATCTGAAAATAATAACACGTATTTTAATGGTTTTATTAATGTCTTATTAGAACTTCGTTCAATACCGGTATTGATACCGTGATCACGGTATTGACTTTTCCAATACCGGTATTGATACCGGTATTGGATACATCCGGTATTTGAAAGCCCTAATTGCCATACACTATCATTATCTTAAATACATTAATTCTATCTCTTGGACCATTGTCCAAGAGAACACAGACATTAGCAATATTGTCAACAATATAAACAGTACAACAACATTGTCATAATAGGCAATAATTAGGATATAATATCAATCATTTAACACAACGACAGCACTAGAACTAGCCAACTGAACATCTGCCAAGCAACTGACTGTTTCATTTTTTTTTTTTTTTTTGTAGGTCTTCTCGTAGTTAATCTAAAAAGATTCTTACTACTTAAACGGATTGTGGCCCGGCGAGTTCTAAAAAGTTACCTTTTTAGGCCTCCAGCCGGGGTGACTGTTTCACTGTGGGTCCGGCCTTTTATACCCGTTAACAAACAAGTATGATTCAATAACTGACAGCTTGAGTCAAATCAGTGTTTAAGTTTTACAAAAATAAGTTTATAATAAAAATCATTTACTAATTCCATAATTCAATATTAGACACATAATAATTACATATAATAATTACATATATCACATGCAGATAGGTAATTAGGTGAATACAAAGAAATAAATCAGAAACTGGTAAATTTTTATCATTTTATTATAATTTTTCACTTAATTGATTCTATTAGGAACACTTATAACAAAAACCATTTGGTATTAATTTTGTTATAAATTTGCTATAAATAAGTACCTACTAATAATTTATGTACAAAAAGTAATGATATCCCATCAAAAACATAAATGTGAAATGAGAGCCAAGTTCAATATTATGATATATGCCTTGGTTATTGACTTCAACGACAAAAGAAGTGAGATCTAAATGGGTGCCAAATTCAATGGTCAGTCCTGACTTGGCTAGTTTTCATATACGAATTATATTATAGCCTTCGTAAGTTTTAAACCTGTTACTTGTCGGTTCTTATTTTATTATTCCGAAAATTTGGCTTGCTGGTGGAAACTAGCCATCGAACATAATAATTCGTATATGAGAACTAGCCAAGTCAGGACTGACCATTGAACTTGGCACCCATTTAGATCTCACTTCTTTTGTCGTTGAAGTCAATAACCAAGGCATATATCATAATATTGAACTTGGCTCTCATTTCACATTTGTGTTTTTGATGGGATATCATTACTTTTTGTACATAAATAGGTATTTCGTTAACTTGGTGCACATAATAGGTATTTCGTTAACTTGGTGCACTTTCATTGTGTGCGCTCCCGAAAATATTCGTTGAACACTATCTACTGGCGACGAGGAAATCTAACTTAAATTACCACTAATAGTTAGTGTAAATACTTTTGTTATTGTGAAGAGATAATAAAATGCCGATCGGAGAAATAGAAAAAAAAAATATTGATGGTTCAATCAAACAAACAAACATACAAACAAACAAACAAAGTCTTCAGCTTTATAATATTAAGTATAGATAATGTTGTAATTTGTGGAAAAGTGTCACACAATATTGAATTATGACCTAACCTAATTACGTGTTTCTTATTTTCAAAACTTAGGACTTACCACAAATTCCTAATTGCGAACGCACAATTTCACAACAAACTCGCAATTATCAAATTCTTATTGTTACATTAGTACTACACTAATAACTTATATGAGTACAACGAAATAAATGCTAATTAACCACAAATATCAACAAAATAAAAGGTTTGTTTTAAGGTTATAATTCTATTTACGTCAATGGTCAAACAAACATTCAAAATGACAAAAGTACTGTCGCGTCGAGCGGGGGCTCAAGGGGGCGGGGGATGGGCCCGAATACTTACGAAATTCAACGAAAGGACGATATTGCTACTCAGTTCGTTCGAATAACCCGACATGTAGTGGCTTCCCCAGGCCTCTAAAAAATGCATGTCACATGACCTGAAGTGACGTCATGACGAGATGATTTTGTATAGAAATTGATGTACTTCATAACCCGGCGTTCTCAGCGAGTTATACTGCAGAAAAATGTTCACGCGCGGTGCCGCGCGAAATTCGCGCGCACTTTAAATGTTTTGTTTTCGTTGGAATATAAAGACAAATATTTTTTATATGTATAGGTTGCGGTTTTGTAATACTTTAATTTTATGGTGTAAGATTAAATACATTCAGTGTGATTATTAAACACTGCTGAGACCTACTGACTGTCATAATTTCGTAAGGGAAGCCGACAGGAATCGGCTTATTAGTTACCTGCGCCACTGCTGTGTACCAAATTTCATTTAAGTCGGTTCAGTAGTTTTAGCAGGAAAGCGAGACAGACAGACAGATGGACAGACAGACAGACAGACAGACAGAGTTACTTTTGCATTTATAATATTAGTGTGGAAGTGTGGATTTGTCTGCTCTCAACTTTTGATTATATATTTATGTTATAAGACTATTTAGGCTCTTCATGCCGGAAACACAGGATTACCAAGTTCAGGCACGTAAATCTTAGAATATAATTTACATATAAGCAAAACTGTACATATTTTTTAGCCTTTTATTTTTGAATAAATATTATGTTATGTTACTTCTATACGTTCATTACTTCGTCAATGTGATAGATTTCACTATCCAACCAACAATTATAAAATATCAAAATGAATTATAACGCATGCGACGCGTGACGCCCGTGCTGCCGAGCGCTGTTCGTTTCTCTCCAGAGGCTTCCCCGCTGAGTGCTAAAGAGTGTGTGATAAGCACAAAGCACACACACACACGCATCATGCACCGCCACTTGTAAAGTTGCAATTAATTCCAAGTATGCATTACCTATCCAAGTAGGCAGAAGGTCCAGCGAGCTTTACCTACTTGGAATAATTATGCGAACAAGATTTAGAGGCTGTATTCTGTCCGGAAGTGATATTTTAGTAGGTACTTATCTATTGTACTTGTCGGACCTACGAGTACATGGGTTCAATTTAGTTCGTCGTTTGATTGCTTTCAATAGGTGATCGTTGGCGGCACTCGTTGATCGGTCAGAGGGCACGCGGGAGAAGGGGGGCGCGGCGCGGCACACGTTGCAGTTGTCGTCAATTACGAGCTCTTAGATGCCAATGAACGACAATTACGAATAGAACGGGTGGGCAGACACCAGACACACACACAGACAGCTTCCTTCAATCGCCGTCAACCTACATTGATTGGAATGATCAATAAAAAGCGTTGGCCAGCGAGCGGCCGCGCGCTCGGCGGAGCTTGGACCTGCTTAAATTGAAGTAATTCTTATTAATTAGTCATGCAGTGGCGCTGCCTCATGGAACGTTCCTCGAGGGTCATAGGGATTGCATGTCGACCAGACGCAGGCGAGAGGATTCTTATATTATACATTAGCTTTTGCCCGCGGCTTCACCCGCGTGGATGTCGGAAATTAACGCGGGAGAACGTACTACCGCGGTAAGAATGTGTTAATCCAGGTTATATAGGTAATATATACTCTGTGTGCCATTTTCGATCCAGATCCATTCAGCCATTTTTGCGTGATTGAGAAACAAACGAGTTAGTAGTAGTTTATGAGAATATCATGTGGAGAATATCATGTTGGTGTTCTTAAAATAAAACTAATAGTAGGTATTCAGAGTAAGAAGACTGATACATAGGGCTTGGTTTTAGTTGAATATATGTCTTCCTGGTTTTTCTTAACACTCCTATTTTACCTATACAGACACTCAATCATTTACCAGACACCGAACATAGTTACAGGAATAGTACTGTTGCCAGTGGCTTCGCCCGTATAGCTGTCGGAAAATATCACCCGGGAACCTACTACCGGGATAAAGTAGGTCTCCTATCTGTTACGTGTCCATGATATAATAATATATCTTTATGCCAAATTCGATCTAAATCCGTTTGGCCGTCTTCGCATCATTGAGAAACAAACATCCAAAAATCTAAACATCTAAAACCATTTCGCGGTCTTTTACTGGGAATACGGAAAATTCCAGGAATCAAGGAAGTGTCAAAGTCAAAGTCAAAGTCAAAGTATCTTTATTGTGGGCACATGTAAGTTACAGGTCTTAACAATATATTAAAGTATCAATATTTCCTGCCTTATAGGCATACAATAATTATGTAGGTAGATATGGCATAAAAAATTTGGAATTATTATAGATGGTAAGTTATTATAAATGTAAAAGTACAGTGCAACTATCACATGGTCAATACTAATGCATGTCAAATACGGTGAATCTAATACATGGTCAATACTTATACATATATGTCAAAATACAGTGGAACTAATAAATGGTCAACAATTCAGGAAATCTTGGAACGTGTAGAATGCTTTATCAATTAAAAATGTTCATAATTTATTTTTAAATATTGAAAGTTCCTTAGTGTCTAGAATGCTAATAGGTATTTTGTTGTATATTTTTGATGCAATGCCAAAGAAGCTTTTGTTAAATAGAGCCGTTTTATGTGGCACATTAGAAATTTTTAACATATGCCTTTTCGATTTAAGTTTATCAAATAGATTTTCATTTGTTTTTATAAATACAGCTACTTCATAAATGTAAATTGCAGGGAAGGTCAATATTTTTAATTCTTTGAAATATGGTTTACATGAATCTGGAACACGGATACCAACCATCGCACGTACACATCGCTTTGAACACTAAATCCCTGTTAGTTGCATTGCCCCAATAAATGACTGCATATCTCAGTGTCGCCGAAATATAAGCGTGGTATGCGGTCAAAAGAACTGATCGATCAACTATTTTTGATAATTTATATAAAGCATATGAGTACTGATTAACTTTATTGCATACTGTGTCTATGTGTGTTTGCCAAGACAAATCCTTATCAATCCAAAGCCCTAGAAATTTAACGCAGTTGACATGTTCAATTTTCGTCCCATTATGATTAATATTAAAGTTGTTGTTTATAGTTTTACGCCCAAAATTCACAAGTTTAGTTTTTTCTAAATTGATAATTAAATTATTATTCGTCAGCCAGTTAATTATATTGCAAAGAGTGGAATTTATCTCACTTTCAAAAGTATTAATATTTTGACCAGTAAATATAGCTGTACTATCATCAGCGAAAAGGATCATTGGATGCTGTGAAACTTTAGGCAGATCATTTATGTGGGTCAAAAATAACGGAGGACCTAACACGCTACCTTGAGGCACTCCATATATTACTTTTTTGGGCATGGATTTATGTTTTTGTTAGGTATTATTTGAGATATTAATATTATTTATTTCAACTACACAACACACAACATTACTATTTAAAAACGTATTCATTGCTTTTAGAAGTATTCTCCGTGAAATTTGACACATTTTTCCATACGATGGAACCAATCATTAAAGCAACCATTCCATTCGGAAGTTCGGGTCTCCAAAATGGCTGTTTTGTAGGCGTTTACAGCTTCTTCAGGTGATGAAAATCTCTGACCACGCAATTTATTCTTTATTTTAGGGAAAGTATAGAAATCATTAGGACTTAGGTCTGGTCTGTACGGCGGATGGTCTAATAATTCTATGTTTTCTTGCTCTAAAAACTCTTTTGTTCTGTACGCGGTGTGAGAACTCGCATTGTCGTGATGGAGGATGATGCGGCGATTGCGGTTCTCTATACGGAGTTCAGAAACGACCTGTGGCAAAAAAATGCCAGCATAACATTCTGCATTAACCGTTCTTTGTGCCTCAAGAGGAATAGTCACAACATGGCCGGTTTTGGAGACAAACGTGGCCACCATTTTTTTTGCAACACTCCGTGAACGAACAATTTTTGTTGGCTTTTACTCATTTTCGAACACCCAAACTCGTGACTGGTTTTTTGTTTCGGGTTCGTACGCATATATCCAGGATTGGTCACCTGATACGATGTTGTATACAGCATTTGAGGACCCTGCGTGGAATCTTTCGAGAGTTCTGACGCACCAAATAACGCGAGCCGCTTTTTGCTCTTCACAGAGCGAATGCGGTATCCATCGGGAAAACAATTTTTTTTACACCTAATTGTTCATGTAAGATTATTTGTATTTGACTCATTCCAATGTGTAAAGTTGCTTGAATTTCGCGGTATGTCACATGTCGATCTTCGTCAATCAGCTTACGCACAGCATCAACGTTTTCTTGGGTGACTGCAGTTTTTGGACGACCTTGACGGGGATCATCACTGAGCTTGACACGTCCACGTTGAAATTCAGCAAACCAGCGATAAATTGTGGTTTTGGATGGGGCTTCATCACCAAATGCAGAAAGCACCCGGTCAACACACTGTTTTTGTGTTAAACCACTTCGAAAGTCATAATAAATCATCGCTCTTGAATTTTCTCGAGTCAATTCCATTTTCTCAACGACTAAACAAGTTTGACAAAACCTTGTGACAAGACCGAGAATCTTTTTTAAAATAAATAAATGGTACCTATTCGATTTTTAAAACCAAGGAGTTTTCAATTAAAAAGATTTTAATATGACAGGAACAGTGGAAATATTCCATTCCCGATACTTTTAGTGCAGCCAATGTACTAATATGATTATTTTGAGTATAACGAACACACATGATATATGCATTTACTATGAAGCCAAAGTAATATGAATCACAATTTACTTACCCTTTAGTACCCAGCCGCTGCCAACGGACGGACGGGACGGATGTACGCCCGCCAGCCGCTCTGCCCCCGCTTTTAAAATCTCTGATATATTCTAAGATATTCATTTAAATTACATGCTGCAAAAGGCCATATTGATCTATATATTAAATGCACAATATATTTAAGGTACTTAATTGGATAAGGATTAATAAGCCATTATTTCTCTTAAAAAGTAAAGGATAAAAAATGTAGTATTTCTACTCTAAACAATTGTTTACATGGGAAATCGTTCAAAGACATAATGACATCAATAATTATGACAAATCAATATAACTGTAATACCAACATAACTGTAATTGTAGTAATAATTTTCAGGTCAAACAAGAAGATATTACTGACAATGTTACTGAGATTTAAAAAAATAATTGTAATAAATTATTATGTGTGCTTTTCCATATTTTGAGAAGTTATCTAAGAGAAAAAACAATTATATACATATGCTAAATAATCATATGCAGTTCTTAGTAAGTCACCAACAGTGACAAACTTATATTTTTTGACACCAACAGTTTTGAAGACAAGTTAAAATCGACAAGGAATACAGTGTATCTGCCCCTTAGGTTTAGACATATAATAGACTATCTTTATATATATAAAAATCTCGTGTCACGATGTATGTTGCCAATAAACTCCAAAACTACTGAACCGATTTCAATCAAATTTCACATGTACCCGTATTTTGGTCTAACTTACTGGATAGGATAGTTATCATCTCAATTATTCGCTTGTGTCGTGAATGTAAACGAATAAAATATATCAATTAATTGTTTCTTAAGCAAGTGTTTATTTACCGCCATCTATGAGAACTTCATAAAACTAAAAGATGGCGGTGTACGTTGATTCATCAATAAAATTCTTCAATATTGTTTGACATCTAGGTTACAAATACACCCAATAGATGGCGCTGTGTTCTGTTTCTTAGAATATAAATTCTATTACTTTAATTCACGTAATATTTATTTATGTTCACGATATAACCGTATTAGTTAAATGGTTTGTGACTGATATTTTTATAATTATACTGCGTATTATGTTACAATATTATTACCATTAATAACAAAAAAAAATGTACTATTTTTGTTAGAGAATTATCAAAGTCTTGGCGCCAAATTTTAATCAAAGTTTCAAATGCGAACTAGAACGTTCGGGAAATTCAATGTTCAGGTATAAATACTGGCGCCGAGTGTCACCGCAGTACAGTTCCTTTTTAAACGAGTGAATTAATACTATCTCCCGGAAAGTGATAGTCTCAGTAAAATCTCAGTGCAAGTCTTAGTACTACTCTCTGCGTCAGTCTCTACGTAAATATACCTGTGCATTTACCAAGTATATAACCTCTGCAAGTATTAATCAGTGCAAAATCATAACTTTATACACATGTAAGTATTTTTGCTTGCATTTTATTTTATTTTCTTCATGTATTTTGTAAATAAGTCATTGTTTATAAAGAATAGTTAATGATAAGAAAAATAAAATCTACATTTAATAAATTATAGTTTGAAAAATCTAAAACACACGCTTTTGAAACTAACTGAATTGTTGTACAAAAAGCGTGGGGGGTTTGATTTGCATTGCTGTAAATATTTTAACGATAGTTTAGTATACCTGTAGTAATTATAATAAGCACCCTACGCATTTTGTACGACAATATGAATTTTTCAATTGAGTACTCCAGTTTTATTTTCAATTTAGCTTATGTAATAAAATAGGGTACCCTTGCTCTAAACCAACTTATTGAATACCTAATATATTTAACATCAAAGCAGAAACTTATTGATGGGTACCCAAATGCATCTAATCGTCACTACTTGATTATCTCAAACTATAAACTAACTTATAGGTATTACAGGGTAAGGAAAATAACTCTTAACACATTGTATCATTTAAAGGTACACCTAGGGTTTCACTAAATAAAGCACAGAAAGACAAGACTATATATTTATTTCAAGTAGGCTTGTCAGTAATTAATCAGAAAGCTAGTTGTCCGTTCCAAAACTAGGTCTTCATGGAGAAGAAGGACAAGAAACTCCATGGAAACAGTATTAAAGTATTATATCAACTCACTTCTTACATTGCCATAAACTATTATTATCTCAAATACATTTCATTCTATCTCTTGGACCATTGTCCAAGAGATCTCAGAATAGCATCAACACAATCACAATAGCTAGGCAAAGAAAGAGTATGAATATTCTATTTTATATGATTTAAAACATTATCAATATCGGCAAAAATATAAAAGGTATACAACAACATTTTCATAATAAGCAATAAGCGTTACATAACATCAAATTAATATTTAAGATAGTAACAGAACTTACGTCCGTCTTCGATGCTGGCCCCGAGCGAATAGGCCGAGTGCCACCCCGTGTTCTCAACCGTTGTCTCAGAACCTCGTTACTTCAAAACTAGTGTTGCCAGTATTATCCATCAAAAGTCCCAATAATCGACTAAGACAACATTACAATTTAGTATATTATTTTAAAACCTAACACTCGACCATCCTGACATCGTGCATGTCCTCATGCACGCATACAAATTAGCATTTATAACCTAACACTTGGCAAGTAAGGGTGACAGCATCGAATACGGCTTACAATTATTTACACATTACATCCAACACTTACAACTTAAGCACTGTTTGCGAACCATCCCAGAATATACAATAGAAACAAACGAGTAAGCACAAAAATAAAAGACATTTAAGAGTCCCACATAACATGATGGTGGTAAACGAGGAGGGTTCCCCACATTAAAAAAATAAAATCAGGACATTAATAAAATGTCTACGTTATTCCCATGTCACAATGGCTGTGAACAGGCCTTTTCACAAGCAATAAATATATACATAAATATATTGTCTAAGTTATTCCTTAGTCACGGTGGATGTGAACCATAATCACAAGCCGTTTGCGACATCAGGTACTTGTGTCTAAGTCATTCTTTAGTCACAGCGGATGCGAATATCACAAACCGTTGCGACATTAGGTACTTGTGTCTAAGTCATTCCTTGGTCACAACGAATGAGAACATCTATCACAAAACGTTGCGACATCAGGTACTTGTGTCTAAGTCATTCCTTAGTCACAGCGGATGAGAACATCTATCACAAGCCGCTGCGACATCAGGTACATGTGTCTAAGTCATTCCTTAGTCACAGCGGATGAGAACATCTATCACAAGCCGTTGTGACGTCAGGTACTTGTGTCTAAGTCATTCCTTAGTCACAACGAATGAGAACATCTATCACAAAACGTTGCGACATCAGGTACTTGTGTCTAAGTCATTCCTTAGTCACAGCGGATGAGAACATCTATCACAAGCCGCTGCGACATTAGGTACTTGTGTCTAAGTCATTCCTTAGTCACAGCGGATGAGAACATCTATCACAAGCCGCTGCGACATCAGGTACTTGTGTCTAAGTCATTCCTTAGTCACAGCGGATGAGAACATCTATCACAAGCCGCTGCGACATCAGGTACTTGTGTCAAAGTCATTCCTTAGTCACAGCGGATGAGAACATCTATCACAAGCCGCTGCGACATCAGGTACTTGTGAACTTTCCCCCTCACAAACCATAGTGACATTAAATACTTGTGACTTGTAAACCTTCCTTCTCACAAGCAATAAATTCATCAGTTAAATGTCTAAGTTATTCCTAAGTCAAGATGATTGTGAACCTTCCTTCTCACAAACCATGGGGACATTAGGTACTTGTGAATCTTCCTTCACACAAGCAATAGATAAAAGATAGTAATTGTTTAAAATCAAAACATTTACATATTCAAGGATGGTTTCAAAACCAATATAGGGGGTATTAATCACAGCTCAGATCATTCATCGTAAACAAAAATGAGTAGGTTAGAGGTTAAATCATTTGACTAATCTGATCTAATTCTACAAAATACAATAAATAGTACGAACAATTATCTATATTAACTTCATTAGTTCTCAAATGATTTTCATTTATCTACACACTCAGTAAGTTACATTTATTATAAATGTGACAAACAAAAGATAGCACTATAGCTTTTAGCAACAAACTTACCAAATTAAACATAAGTAGGATGTCAAAAATTACGGTTATGATAATGTTGTAACATTTCTGTAAAACAAATAATAAATCTGTAATCGTAGTGTCTACCTTAATCGATACTGATAATTTCAACTATGTAAACAATATAATATGTGGAAACAGACTTCAAATAATATGTTTAATTGTGCCCTTACAAACAAAGTAAAGCCCAGAGTAAGGTGAAAATAGTTTGCAAACGAGATTCTCGTAATTTAATAAGATATTTAAAAAATAAATGTTTTTTTTCCATAATCAGATAATATTCTTGATATATTTAAACTATCAATGTCCACATCATTAGTTTGTAAACGGGATTACAAACATACCACCACCACCTACTTATAAATATTAATTTAAATTGAACAAAACGTGCTTTTTCTTTTTAGGGTTCGTTTCTAACTATATGACATCCGAACTTAATATTCAAGTGTATGTTTTTTTTTTTGTGACTAACCTTATATTATCAGACATGCTATACATAATATGTTTGACGAGATTAAATTCAGACATTAAATTTATTTGACATTTGGCATTCTATCAACAATTTAGACCTCACATTTTTATGGACCTGTACTTTTTTTTCCTCTGTGTATTGCATTGTATAATTTCGATTTTTCTTTAACTTAGGTAACCAATCTTTTAAATTATTTTTAAATATATTAAATTTTATTGTGTATAATAATGAATATAAATAATATTTTGCATGCCTAAATCGGTATGACATAATTAACTGCGCATCTACTCAACATCTTAAAATGTATTTACTTCTTTGTTCTGCAATAAATTCATTGAATTGAATACGCATGAGTTATTAAATAAAGTTTAGTTTAAAACATCGATAATAATCGTATCTAGTTATTGTTAAACAATTTTTATTTTAATAATACTTTTTATTCATAAAAGACGGCGATTAGTTTTGCATTTAGACTATATATTTGTTTACTTTTGTGATTGTGACCAATATAACATTCCTTTTCTATTACTATTAGTGACGACCTAAATTATTGATGAAAATGGGAAGAAACAATAAACCAAAACTGTACAGTGCCTGCAAGGTTAAGAGTACCTGCACAGGGCAATTAATTAATTAATTAATTTTTAAGGAATTCAATACCGATAAGATGCTTAATGCGTAATGCATTACCAGCAAAAATCTATTCTCGCTTTGCAAAGTAATACGAAGTAAGCACCCTATTTTCTAGAGAAGAACGTCTGTTTTACCCCAAAAACTTATAATAATCGTTCATTTAGAAATAGATTAAAATATATGATAAGTTTTTGAGTTTGAAGCCCGTCAACAATATATCAGAATGTCAGGTACTGTCACTATAAATTCCAAAGCACAGCGAAGGAATGGAGTAGCATTAGAATTGTGCAAAGGTGAGGTTTTACCCGACAGCGGCCCAAAGGAAGGCAACGATCCAGCGGGCCATGTACGTATATGCATGTTCATCTGTTTCCCATAACTTCTTACCTACTCGTCGTATTTGGGCAAGCAAAATATCCTTAGAGGCGTCCTGTAATTCTACGGGCTATAATCCCATAAACGCCAAAATGGCAGTTTATAGCGGATATTAAACTTTATTGAAAACATACATTTTATTTTAATTTAATATAATTTCCATTCGTAAAAGATTTTATGAAAGGTCAAAAGAATGGTGTTTGGCTGTTTTCAATAATACTAAACATACTTCTAGAGTGTTATGAAGACTGATTAGCAAATTATTTGTATCAAACTCCATTTGCTGCCTTCTCTCAATTATGCCTAGCTCCAAAATAACGTAATGAAATATTAAGCAAAAAGAGGGAACAGATATACATACAAACACAGGCCCATAAACACATTGCCCTCCGCAGATGGGCAAAATTCAAATAAAAAGAAAAGTATAATCTAGGTCATACAATAACGGCAATAACATCCGTTTACTAACCGCAGTCACACGTAATTACTAAAATATGTATATGTCAAGTAATTTTGGCATTCATCATATAGATCGCCATATGAAATCGACCTTGAAGGAAATGTGTATCAGTCTCTTATATACCAATGTCCATTCTATTTTTATACCTCTAGAAGATTAATTCCTTACATTTCTTTATTTTATGTTGTAAATAATTAGTGAATATTTAAGTTGCCCATTAAATATTTAATATTATTTGCCTACTTCATAGTTTGCCGTGTGCAAACATTTCATAGACCTAGATAAATTAACGGCTCTCAGCACGGACATGTTTCTTAAATATGTTTCCGTTTTCATCTTGCACTTTTATTTTGACAGTTACAGTAAAATTATTCATTACGACTATTATTACTATTGGGCTTCGTAGATAGATATTAAAACGGTCAAAAGAAGCAAACTTGCATTATTATAGAACTCGAAAGGTTCAAAAACTATAAATATATACCTATATCTATAAACATGTTCTTTCTTTTGACCATGTCCTACAAGAATTGACCATAGGATTGTTCAAAAGGAAAGGGACTCGTAAATCAATGTTGCGTTTCGCTCCAACTAAATAGTCTACAGTTAAAACTCTCATACCCTGTTGTAACCAACCCTTGAAGTTTGTCTGATAAAATATATAACCGTTATTTCGTCCCAGTCGTAGACAGTGGCACATTTATTGACCTGTTTAAACTTACCAATACCAAGGCGTTGACAGAGGGTCAACATTACATAAAATATTCTTGTGGTTATTACTACGGTAGCTGAAATTCTGTATCGGAGATGTCACTGCTTATGGCTGAGATTGAGACTTAATATTGAATAAAGAACTCATGAATGTTAAACCGTTCCATGTACATTGTATTAACATACCTATAAGAACAATACTAAACAAGTCTATTCGCACACAAATACGTCAAGTACACAATCGATCGTGAGTGCGAACAGTCAATGGTGAGAGCAATTATCTTTGCGGAAGTGCAACAATATAACAAGCTACCTAAAGATGTAAAGAACGCAAACTCGTTTGATGTTTTCAAAACGAAGTTAAAATATCACATTCTTTAAGGTCAAACACTACCGTAATTATACTTGCCCTACTGCTGCGTTGCTTTATAGTGGCACCGGATTGAATAAACATTTTTTTTTTTGCGGGTGTATCGAAAAGTTTGAAATGTTTGTATTCGCTGATGTGATTTGTGTACGAAATGATTTAATACTGTGTATTCAAATGATTTGACAGAAACAAAAACAATACCTGCTTAGTTTAAGTGTCAAAGTTTGCGAAGATTTTAAGTTTTGGAACAATTGTTCTCAAGTAAGTGACATTTTTATATAAATTCTTTTTGATAAGTAAATTTCTTTAACCATGAAATACTGACAAAATGTATAAATTTCACCGTATCTTTAGAAGTGAAACCTGTATTTTCTGACCGTTTATTCCTTCGTGTCCGCGGTGCGTTATCGACGGCCTCATGTTCTTCACGAGACCTTTGGGGCTGCGTTCACGACGTAAGCTCTGTCTCGCGCCCACAACCGCTCCAGTTCGTTGTCATTCGACACGCGGCGACTGTCGTGTTCAGCACTAGCCAGAGATGTAGCCCGCCGCCCGTGGCTGCGTTCCCGGCTCAGCTCGTTGTACAGAGCGCGTAGCCGGTTGTGATGATAGCCCAGCTCATGCCCGGACACGGTCACGTCACCGCTTCCGACTCACAGCGTGCATATGACCACGGCTGCGACGGGTCATCGCAACGCGGTCCCGCGGGGTAGGCACGTAGCATCGTTGTTCTGAAACTTGTAAGCGGAGGCGCTGTAACTACTCAATTTTACACGTTATAAATTAAACTTACATTAAGGGCGATAAACGCTTAAATGTACAATTGAAAATTCTCCAAAAACGAGGCGTTTTAGGTCACAAATTACACCATTTTAGGCCCCTTTACACAAAAATAAGTGACGGTAGGCACTGTCTGTAGTATTTTCAAAATGACTGTTGATAATAACCTAAATAAAATCACGAAATTACCCAGCCCCACACATTGAGGTTCTATGAACTGTTGTTAAGATATTGACCTGTTATTATATAACTAAGCAACAAGCAGGCTCTTGCCACTTCTGAAATATGTAATAAAATAGGGTACCCTTGCTCTAAACCAACTTATTGAATACCTAATATATTTAACATCAAAGCAGAAACTTATTGATGGGTACCCAAATGCATCTAATCGTCACTACTAGATTATCTCAAACTATAAACTAACTTATAGGTATTACAGGGTAAGGAAAATAACTCTTAACACATTGTATCATTTAAAGGTACACCTAGGGTTTCACTAAATAAAGCACAGAAAGACAAGACTATATATTTATTTCAAGTAGGCTTGTCAGTAATTAATCAGAAAGCTAGTTGTCCGTTCCAAAACTAGGTCTTCATGGAGAAGAAGGACAAGAAACTCCATGGAAACAGTATTAAAGTATTATATCAACTCACTTCTTACATTGCCATAAACTATTATTATCTCAAATACATTTCATTCTATCTCTTGGACCATTGTCCAAGAGATCTCAGAATAGCATCAACACAATCACAATAGCTAGGCAAAGAAAGAGTATGAATATTCTATTTTATATGATTTAAAACATTATCAATATCGGCAAAAATATAAAAGGTATACAACAACATTTTCATAATAAGCAATAAGTGTTACATAACATCAAATTAATATTTAAGATAGTAACAGAACTTACGTCCGTCTTCGATGCTGGCCCCGAGCGAATAGGCCGAGTGCCACCCCGTGTTCTCAACCGTTGTCTCAGAACCTCGTTACTTCAAAACTAGTGTTGCCAGTATTATCCATCAAAAGTCCCAATAATCGACTAAGACAACATTACAATTTAGTATATTATTTTAAAACCTAACACTTATTCCATTTTACCGGAAGGGTTTTATTTCCTCAGTTGCGATTAGAGAAATAAAATATGGCGATACGAAGTTCGCCGGGTCAGCTATTAGTATTATATTTTATCAAGTTCTTGAAACATCGTAAGGAAACCGGCATGTCCTAGAACCAAAAATTTGAAGACATGTGACATCTACGAACCCGCACTGGGCCCGTGTGGTATATTACGGCCCACTCCCTGTCACCAGGAGGAGGCCTGTGTCCCAGCAGTGGGAACAATGTAGGCTGATTATCATGGGCGTACCCAGGGGGGGCAGAGGGGGGCAGCTGCCCCCCCCTGGAGTTTGTGAATGTCCCTACTAACTATCTACTTTTGTCGATAAAAATTAATATTAAATTTGTAATACAATATAAAACTTTTAAAAATCGTGAGCCGCGCCCGTTCTACCTGCTCGTTAGCAGCGCTGCAAGCAAAAATAACTTTAATTTCGGAAGTCGGGGTCCTTCGATCTTTATTTTAGTTTTTTGCCACTAACTTCCGAAATTAAAGTTATTTTTCGCTTGGTTGTGTTTTTTTGGAAGTACTTACATTGTTTTTTTTTTTTTGCAAAAACGTTTTAATCTACCCTGCACTAATTCGTACACCATTACTGGCCAAGTCAATAGCAGTGAAAGGTATTAGAATATCATCACGCTGAACAAAGTGAATTAAATACATATTGACGAAGCTAACGCATAAAACTATCAAGCAAAGTCAATAAAAAATATATGGTGGTCCCCTGAAAACCTATCCAATAAAAATAATAGTTTAAGACGTTTTTATTAAAACTATTATTTATTTTTATAAAGGAGAATGCTCAAAAGTGGTACCAAAAAGTCTCACGCATCAAGACCAAAATTTTGAAGTAATTAGTTTCATATTTTTTTACGACGTTACACGTCGGGGATTTAGTTTTTGAACAGGGAATTTATTTTTAAGTTTAAAAGTATGGATATTGTTTTACTTCCTATAAATGACGTTCCGTTTCAATTCACGTGTTAAATGGTTAACATAACCTTGATTTTTGAAAGTGCCATGTTCACTGTAAAAATAATACTCTGCTGATTCTACATTAATTTAAAAAAAAAAACTAGAATAGAATATCTATTTAAAAGATTATCATTATTTTATCTGGTTTTGTTATGGTTAATTAGCCGTTCCCAACTAGTAAAAAAGATGTAGAATGCAACAGAATGGATTTGTTATCTGTGCATCTGACATTTTGCGCATGTACTGAAATGTACTCTGTAGTCTGTGGTTTGCGCTAGCGAGTAGCGAGTATGTAGGTACCACCGTCTGTGTTTTTGAGAGTTGATATTGAATAATTATTGAATTGTTTTGAAAAGTAGAACTTGTTTGTATTTTGTGAACTTTTTTGTGAGTATATTTCATTGTGCAAATATGTCGAGTTGGTCGACCGATTGACATCGTCAGTCACCCGGCAAAACCGGCGATGTATCAATAGTTCATTTTTGATACCCAGAAACCTACACACATTAGAACAAGCGTCTACTCCAATGATTAACTTGTTACAGTCTTGGATAACTTCTACTCAGGTAAGCAGATCTTATTTTACTCTTTGAATATATAGGTACTTATGAATGTCAGGCACCTATTTCCTGACTAATCTTTTTATGAATGTACCAGCTTACAAAACATTATTTTTATAGAATGAATGAAAACATTTTTGGACTCGCACAGCAAATATCCAACAAATAAATAACAAAAAAAAAATGAACCTGTTTGAGGCCAAAAAACGCTTTACTCTTGATTACTTGTAGATGTAATTTCTTTGAATATGTTACAGAAGATAGATAACGTCATAAAGGGTAGAAGCACACTTTTTCACTCATGGTTTTAATTGCAGATGTCTTCAGAATGTGTGCTTTGTACAGAGTGTCTGAGACTGCTTCAAGATCAAGCAAATACAATTAGTGAAGGAAGTTTATCTTTGCCTGCTTTTGGTCATGGAAAATTATGTTGTTCTTGTGGCAATTCTATTCTACGTGCAACTAGACCATATCCTGTAAGACAAGATCGACAAGAGAGAAACATTTTAGTTAGAAATATTCCGCTCCATTTGGTAAATATTTTTATTTATGTTACAACATAAAAATGAAACCTAATTATTATCTATTTTGACACAATTACTGCCTGATCATTATCATGTATTCCTAGTTACATCACATTACAGTAATACTTTTATCAAGTCTATAACCCATTGCGAAATGTTTTGTAATACATGTATAATCATGTTATTTTTATAGATATCAAGATTGGAAAGAGTATGTGCTGCTTGCTGGAGGTCAGCTACAGAGATGTTCAACGTCGTGATGTGTACAACTGCAATCGCCCAGGTCTGCCAGATGCTGGACCATGTGGAGATCTCAATATTCCTAAGCCATAATTGACGTTAAGATGGCTTACTATGTTAGCTCTTGAGACCTACCAACTCAAGCAGGCTAGATCTTATTATAGGGAACACATCCGTCGGACTGGTATTTATTCAGTTGAGGTGAATAATTCTATTGATGATGATGTACCTTTGATTTTAGGGCTTAGTAATTACCTCTTAAGAGGTATGATTAATTCGAGACATGTCAACAGTCGTACTTATCACATGTATTTATTGATTAGCAGAGATGATGCTGTGGCCAACACATTAGAAACCACAGTAGGTTATTGCTGCAGTCGTCTCGTCGGTAAGCGAACAGTGGGCTGCTGTGCTCATGTAATGACGATAGTATAGTAATTGAGCTGGGGACGGTATAATGACATAACTTCGCCAGCAACGGATTTAGATGATTTTTTTCAGGAGTATGATGAATGATTTATGTAACAGTTTTGTTAAATAAATATTTTTGACTTTGATCCCTATTAAAACCCAAATGAACTTGTTTGTTTCATTTTTCTATCACTTACCTATCAGTCTGACTGATCACCCTTATTTATGATAATGTATTATTGGTATTGGTGAGTAGTGGTGGCCCAGTGTTAGCGGCGGCCCAGTGGTAGCGGCCGCGACTTACGAGTAGTACGTCGTGAGTTCAAACCCAAACAGGAGATATACTTTGTGTAAATTATGTCATCACACAGCTCGCAAAACGGTGAACGAAAACATCATGAGTAAACCGGCACGTCTTCGAACCAAAAAATTGAAGCCATGTCACATCTACCAACCCGCACTGGGCCCGCGTGGTGGATTACGGCTCCCTCTCACTAAGAGGCCTATGTCCCAACAGTGGGAACATTATAGGCTGCTGTTTTTTTATTAGATTTACGACTGCGCAGCCATTGTAACCAACTTCAGAGCGGCCAAGAAGTTTGGCAAGAATTATACCCACGTTACCGGTTCACACTGTTGATAATATAAGGGTCGGTCAAATCACTGAGTGTCACATGTGCCTGGCTGGAGGCTATAGTTTAGTCTCCACCGGGAAGACTGCTTAAGCAGATAGTGACTTGTATCCAGTAGGTAACAGTGAGACTCAACGTATTAAAGAAAAACGAGTTTAAGTCACAAACCCTGTGGTGGGGCTAGACGTTGCTATAACTCGTAAATCTTCCTAACTTATATACGTGTATTACGCTGTTTTTAGAACAATAATATTCGTCCGTGTATAACGTGTCTAAGTAGATATAAAACAAGTCGTTGGCGGCGTCGACCAAAACAGACCTAGTTTTTAGGTTATTTTGATTTTACTAAATAACTCTGAAACCCGGGTTTATTTTTCAAAAAGAACTTTTGTAGGAGTTAATATCGACGGTTGCAAGGCTAATTGATCTATGCGACATTTTGCAAAACTTGCAGGAGGACGGCTCAAAGTTTTTTTTTTTGGAAAAAAAATCATAAAAAATCAACTATTTGATAGACTTTTATTTTTTTAATACAGTATATCCCTAATTAAATAAGGAAGTTTTTTAAGTTATAACTGTTGAAAATTTTGTATTACCTATTTAAGAAAATTTATGTTGGTTAGCCCAAAATGCATCAACTTTAGTTATATTTTGAGAAAGGCAAAATGGTTCAAATGCCTACCGTACATAAAATAGTTGAAAGTAAACTGGCTCAAGCATCGATCTAGAATAAACGAATACGAGAGAAAATGAATTTAGCGCCAAGTCAACTGACAGTTGAATATGCCCAATGACCCTAAGCAACATGATGGTGTTGCACCAGAGTGAAGTAATTTGGTATAGATGCCCATAAGAGGGACGCAGGATGAAACAAAATGAGGCCTTGAGCTAGATTATAGTAGATATTGATGCTTAGGCCATCATAATTCTGCAACGTCCATAAGATATTTTTGAGGTTGGTATGCCACTTTATACAATTTTAGACAGTGTCTTGTATATTTTTAATATAAAAAAAAATGTTTAGAGGAATCATTCAAGATGTTGATTCAATGTGTCTTGGAACAAAGTATTAGATAAGATGGCATATCACCCTAAGCCTATGTAGTAGTATCACCACTGTACTTTAGCATCACTTTATAAATAAAACAACAAATAAATTGCTATTAATTATAATTTATTCAAAATCAGTCTTCGACATGGACGTACCTAATTAAAATCAATCAAACATTTAATGTTATAAAAAAAAAACTTAAAAAAAACTATTTTCAGTGACTTGTGATAAATCAAAAGTAGATAAAAAATTACAATTTCGTCAGAAAACAAAAAAAAAGTTAACATTCTCTATCAAAAACAATACAATATCGACATTCTTAATAAGAAAAAAACAAACAAATATAGATACAGTATCTATCATCAAAAACCGAAAAGAAAGAAAATGTAACATTCTTTATAAAAAAATAAATAATGTTGACGATGACAATGAAAGAACCTTATGCTTCTATCTCATCTTCAATATCTGTATCTATTAGAACATCTTTACCAACGCGGTGCGGAAAGTTAGTGTATTCTAGGTGAAAATTTTTGGGAATAACTCCTGTATCACACAGCTTCTTAAGATCTTTGTATTTGGCCGTAGTTATAGGCACAGATGTTTTATACTTCGGCTGCACTACCTTTGGTCTTGAAATTATGGCTATAGAATCGGTCTCAGCATCTTTATCCATGCTGTATTTGTGTACGCTGCCAGACTAGGCCCACATAAGGTTTTAAATGCGCAGTGGAAGTGTGACAACCTTGGGGCTCTAGAGACAAGAGTGGCTAGCGTACTGTCCGCCGTACGCGGAGCAGACAATATAAGAGAACAATTGCAAATAAATTAACTACACTAAAAGGAACAAAGGAACTCACCTTCCAGGACGACGACCGCCTGCTTCTTGGGATTACCTGGATCTTTGTATGTAAGTGAGTGTGTATGTACCGTGTTGTGACTTGTAAGTGGGTTTTCCAGAACCAGGCCGCTGCCACTCGCCAGAGATTCACTCCAACATGCGGTTCAAACACTTAACCTTAAAGTTCTTTAATATCAAGAAACTAAACCCGTATTCCTTCACCAAAAGGGGTTATTGTAACACTAAATCATTAGGTCATGACGTATTGTCCGCAAAACGACCGATTTTCAAGGATTGATTTACAAAAAACTCGTGGAAGCAAAAATCTGTCCGACGCTCTCAAAGACCAAACTAAAAAAGCTGGTGGTCGTCGTCCTGGAAGGTGAGTTCCTTTGTTCGTTTTAGTGTAGTTAATTTATTTGCAATCGTTCTCTTATATTGTCTGCTCCGCGTACGGCGGACAGTACGCTAGCCACTCTTGTCTCTAGAGCCCCAAGGTTGTCACACTTCCACTGCGCATTTAAAACCTTATGTGGGCCTAGTCTGGCAGCGTACATTTTGGTAGCAGAGCGTGGTTCGCCTGTTGAGTTCCGCGACGCTTTTGTTGAAATCAATCTCTTAACCGGTCGTTTTTGGTGGACAATGGACCATGACCCAGTTGTTTGAGTTAATAACCCCTATCTTGGTGTAATAACACGGGTTTTGGACATATTTTGGATGAATAGTTTGAAGGTCAAACCAAAGTGACGCTATTGTGAATGAGTGATTTGAAGACCGCATGCTGTGACCTCCTCCGGCCTAATTGGAAGCGGAATCTAACCTGAAGAATACTCGTAACGTCACGACACGATACACATACACTCACTTACACACAGAACTCCAGGTTGGCACCAGAGCAGTGTCCTTCAACCATGAGGTAAGTGCCTTTGTTTGTATATTGTACCTTGTACTTGTATTGTCTGCTCCGCGTACGGCGGACAGTACGCTAGCCACTCTTGTCTCTAGAGCCCCACGATTATAACTCTTCCACTGCGCACTTGAAATCTTATTGTACGGGGTCTAGTCTGGCAGCGTACATTTTGGTATTCAGAGCGCGGTTATAAGACATAACCACCAAATTGGTAATTTACAGTAGGCTAATTACTTGGCAGTCTCTATAAGGGAAGTAGTAATTCGCTGTAAATGTTTGTTAATGGTGATTAATTGTTATTTGAAATAATTTGTTTAAATTTATTGAGTCGAGTAACTCATGTTGTCGGGTAAACTGAAGTTACCATAGTCAGCCTGGTTATATACTTACAGTGTTGATTGGCATTATTGAGCATTAACATTGAAAGTTGGAAGAAAGGTTTATTATTGTTGTACCGTTGACATTGGTTTGAATTAAAACAAAACTTTATTTTTGTTCATTGAATTGAAACCAATATTTTGTTATTTCTTGAGTTGCTGATTAGTCAGTTTGGTAGTTTGATTGTTTGCTTGTAGGTATTTTGGAAATTATTGTTTGAACTTTGTTACTTAATTATTTTGTTTGGTATATTGAATTGTATTGTCTGTGCAATGGCACACAAAGCGGTGAGAGAGGCAATCAGTGGATTGACCACACAGCTACGGTGGTTCACTTCAGCTGCAGCGACTGCTGAGCGCCAGGATCTCGAAGGGATCACGCTTGCTCGGTTCGAGCAGTTGAACTTGAGACTCGGCAACGTTGATGCTCTGCTCACCCGCTACAACGAGTACATTTGTGATGTGGCTCTGGAAGTGCTGGATCAGGCAGCACGTGACAAGGTCCTTGCTGACTACGACCAGATCTTGGACCTGGGGGATGTCATTGGTCAACGTGCTCGGGAAATATTGGGGAGCCGGACACCTGTCCAGGTCAAACCGGAGACCTCGGTTGTTTCAGGTCCCGGACTATTGAGTAGACTGCCTACCTTGGAACTGCCACACTTTAACGGTAGCTTGGACCAGTGGTTAAGTTTCCAAAACCTGTTTGAAAGTTTGGTTGATGCACGCTCGGACCTCAGACCCGCCCAAAAGTTGGCCTATTTGTTGTCTGTCCTGGAAGGTGAGGCCCGAGCCTTGGTGCAGCATCTGTCTTTGACTGACTCAGCCTACCCTACCGCTGTGGAGTTACTCACCCGGCGGTATCAAAACAAGCGTTGTTTGGCTGATGTTCACATCAAACAGATTTTGGGGTTACCGGTCATTACAAGATTATCAGCATTGCGTACTGACCTGTTGAACCCGTTGGTGGCAGCGACCAACGCTTTAAAGCGATTGGAGTTGCCGGTGGACCATTGGTCTTACCTTTTGGTACATGTGGTGCTGCAACGTCTTCCAGCTGATTTGAGGGCTCGTTTCGAGCAGAAGTATGGTGGGGATAGTGTCACACACCTCCCCCCATTTGGTGACCTCGTCAAATTTTTAGAGGATGAGTGTCGGTTTATGGACAACTCTAGCGTTGCCACCGAGTCACGCCAACCGTCTTCCCGGCCACGAGACCAGGGACGGACTAGGGCTCGCGGGCCTGTTGATGGTCGCCCCGCCGCTCGTTTTGCTGCCACCCAGAGTCGTCCTGGTTGTGAGTTCTGTAAGGACACGGGGCATGGCATGGCAACTTGCCCGGCCTTTTTGAAATTGCACGTGAGTGCCCGCCGCCGAGTTGCCAGTGCACGCCGTCTGTGCTTCTCATGTTTGGGGGTTCACTTCCATCGGGACTGCCCCAATCCCCGCCCTTGTGGAATTTGTAGGGGGTCCCATTTGGACATATTGTGCGCTAACGCGAACCACGCTGGCAGACCAGCCTCTGTTGAAGGTTCGCGTACGGGGGGGTACCATGGAGTTGGTCACCGGGCTTCTGCCTCGCCGGTTCAGAACCGGGGAGAGGCCTGCAATTTTGAGCGCCGCACTCCACCCCCCGCGCAAGTTAAACGGGAGCCGCGCGACCGCCATTTGGTCTCCCCGCGTAAAGGTGATTACGCAGTTGTTGCTGGGCAGCGCTGGCCAGACCAGCATCGCCTTCCCTCCCCTCCATTGGCGGAACGTCCCCGGTTGGAGTCACGCCCCCCGCCATTCAGGCATCCGGTGGGATATGCCCTTCCAGCGATGGCGCGTGGCTCGGGACACCGCGCGTACGAGGAATTTGAATTCCATCCTCGTCGGGAAAGACTTGAGCCTGGGTGCGGCGATCGGTCGCCGCCCAGGCATTGTTAGGACATTGGCGCCTGCCCCGCTAAGGTACCCCTCAGATCGACACGGTTTTGTTGCCAACGGCATCGGTCGGGTCTGGGGGCCCACGGGGGACTCTGTTGTGGTCCGTGTCATTTTGGACATGGGAGCCCAGGGTTGCCTTTTGTCTATTGTTTGTTTGTATTGTTTTGGGCAAAATTGTTTTCTTGAGCGCCTTTGGACTGCGGGACTTGGCTGGGACGAGCCAATTCGGGAAACCCTGTTGGAAGATAGGCTCCAATTTGTATCCGCACTCCCTGCAGTCAACGAGGTCGTGTTACCCCGCGCTATCCTCCCCCCTGGGAGCTACACTGCTACCCTTGTTTGTGATGCGTCTTCGCACGGTTATGCAGCTGTTGTTTGTCTGCGCACCGTCTGCGCAACAGGCCAGGTGAATTAGTCACTGGTCTTGGTCAAGAGCTAGGTGGCCCCCCTCCGGACGGCACTGACCATCCCTAAGTTGAATTGTCAGGGGCGGCGCGTCTTGTGCGTCTATTGAACCACGTTGCTCACACTTTGGGTGGAACTGTGGACATTCGGGCTTCTTACGCCTGGACGGACAGTCAAATTGGTTTGTGTTGGTTGAAGACGTCCGTCCACTCTTTGGAGGTCTTTGTTGCGTACCGAGTGTCCCAGATTCAAAATTTTGATACGCCTTTGATTTGGAGGCACTTGCCTGGAGATTTGAACCCAGGCGCCGTGGCCTCACGTAGGTGCATGGCACCCCGCCTGTTTGCTTACCCCCTATGGTGGGGACCAGACTGGCTGACTCATCCCGAGGATGATTGGCCTCGATCGCCAGTCTTGATGTCGGGTCCTTTGCCCGGGCTCAAGGTGCTCGCTGTTGGAACAAAGGACCCTGAGTTTGTTGAGTCGATTTGGCTCCCTCGACAAATTGTTGGATTGTTTTTCTGTTGTTGAATTGTTGGTGACTGATCGTCACATTAAGAACTCGCATGCCGGTTGCAATGCGCTGTTGGCCATTCTGCAGCGAGAGTTTTGGATATTGTCGGGAGCCGTTAGTAAGTTGAACCCCTTTTGGTCGATACGGGTCTTTTGTTGTTTGGTTGTTGACGGTTGAGTCACTCTAGCCTTCCTTATGGGGTCCGTCACCCCCTTTTTGTTGCCTAAGGAGGGCCATTTGGTTAAATTGTTGTTGTTGTTGTTTGGTTGTTATTGTTGTTTGGTTGTTTTTGTTGTTTGTTGTTTTTGACCCGCCAGCCTGCCCCCATTGGGGGGGTATTTGAGGCCGCGGTGAAAGCGGCACAGGGACTCTGGCGCAGATTGTTGGGGGACACCGTTCTCACCTTTAAGGAGTTAGCTACGGTATTTTGCCGCATTGAAGCTGTATTGAACTCGCGTCCATTGTGCCCGCTGTCTTCGGACCTGAACGTCTTGGAGGCCCTAACCCCGGGCCATTTTTTGATTTGACAGCCACTTGTCGCCCTGCCGGAGCACCCTTTTGTCGATGTGAGCCAAAATTGGCTATCGCGGTTTCAGTTGGTGCAGCAGCTCGCTCAGAGTTTTGGAAGCGTTTGAGCTTGGAGTATTTGCACATCCTCCGGCAGCACGTCAGGTGGACTGATAGAACGCAACCTTGTCGGGATTGCCAAGTGATTAGCGGACGGGAAGGCCCGTCCGGGGGGGGTAGATGTTGCGTCCTGAAATAGTTTCTCTATGCGCACGCAACGCGTAACGGAATGACATCTCACTTGACAATTTGACGTTGACACTTGACAGTTCTCTTGATTTGCCGCAAAAAGAAGCGTGGTTCGCCTGTTGAGTTCCGCGACGCTTTTGTTGAAATCAATCTCTTAACCGGTCGTTTTTGGTGGACAATGGACCATGACCCAGTTGTTTGAGTTAATAACCCCTATCTTGGTGTAATAACACGGGTTTTGGACATATTTTGGATGAATAGTTTGAAGGTCAAACCAAAGTGACGCTATTGTGAATGAGTGATTTGAAGACCGCATGCTGTGACCTCCTCCGGCCTAATTGGAAGCGGAATCTAACCTGAAGAATACTCGTAACGTCACGACACGATACACATACACTCACTTACACACAGAACTCCAGGTTGGCACCAGAGCAGTGTCCTTCAACCATGAGGTAAGTGCCTTTGTTTGTATATTGTACCTTGTACTTGTATTGTCTGCTCCGCGTACGGCGGACAGTACGCTAGCCACTCTTGTCTCTAGAGCCCCACGATTATAACTCTTCCACTGCGCACTTGAAATCTTATTGTACGGGGTCTAGTCTGGCAGCGTACAATTTGACAGTCATGACATTGGGTGACCACTTTTTGAATGTCGCCACCCGAATCTTACTAATCTTTCCGCTTAAATTGCCTTTGAAATACTTTTCTGAGAACTCTTCGTAATTCATGAAATCGTTGTGCGTAAGAGTTTCTACGTTATATGGGCCGGGATTTTTACGAGCCAACTGAAAAACAGTTGGCCACTGCGATGGTGCCCATATTATAGTATTTCTAACAGAATTTTCAATTGTGGCATGGATGCTATCGACAGTCATTTCGGTATGCCCTGGAAGCAGAAAATTCATTTGTATGGTTTCAATGTGTTTTGTTTCAAGCAGTGCGCTATGTATGGCGGCTAAAACTATTTTGTTTTTATTCTGCCCTGGGCATGAGTCTGAATAAAGAATTAAATTTGTTACAGACCCACGGGAATCAACTTCAGCAATATATTTTTGTAAGATTGTAGCTATTTCGTTGCCTCCTCTTTTTCCTTCGGTTTCTCCCCACGTATAACAAAATCCATTTCTGGTACCACTTTCGTAAAAACAAAGGTTGTACACTGTATATTTTCTAGTATAAAATAGCAGCATACTCTCCCCATGTGGGGTGTTCAGTACCTTTTGTAGATCAAAAGAAGTACAAAGCATTGCGTTATTTTTCTTGCTTAGTTCACAGTGAAAAGATAATCTATCTTTTGATGCCTTTTTTTCCTTTAAATGATTTAACATTTCAGGATTTTCTTTTTCATTCTGGCCTTCAAAACGTAAACATTTGGCACATTTATCCTTCTTTGGAACGTGGAAACCAATATTGAAATCGTTGTTGAAAATGTCACGAAATATTTTTTCACCAACAACATCTACACCCTCTGATGTTTTTGACTGTTTATAAATCCTGTATAGGTTTTTTTATGTTTTTAAATTCAGTGGGGAGATATAATCTGGTACTGTCTTTACGACAGTAATGGGATGGTAGTGCTGGTAAACTTTTGATAAAATTAATGGCCGACTCCTTTATTGAGTGAGGTGTTTTATTCTTAGGAACAGTTTTACCTCTGCTCTCCTCTTTTGCCAACCCAGACGATGCATTGGCTAAGGTATAAGTAACATATTTTGGGCTGACACCCAAAGTGTCTACTAGAAATTTTTTACAAACCTTACGTCGGCCTTCACCATCATTTATATAGTAGAAATATGTATTGTGCCTCACACCAGAGTCCTTTGACCTCTTTCGTTTTATGTCAGTTTTAGCAGTCATGCCAACTAGCCAATCTTTTTTTCTTTGGGATGGTAGTCCCCAAAAATAATCAAAGATATTTTTTCTTTTTTCTTCAGAAACATTATTGCAGGCGTTGCCACAGTTTTTTCCTAGGCATGGATTAGGCTTAAGTGATCTTCCACTTACAATACTTCCGTCTTTTTTCACATATTCTTTTCCTTTTTCTCGCAAGTTTTTTGCTTCTTTGCGTTTATTCTTTTTTTTCTTTTTCAATCCTGCTTCACTCACCTTGCCGTCTTCTGATGTTACTTTTTTTTTTCTTTTTTTGAGGTTCATTGCTTTCATTTGATGAAGATTCATCCCCAGTTTCTTTCCAAGAAGAGGAATCCCATACGAAGTCCTCTTCCTCAGATAGAAAATCGACATAACTTTTATTAATTTTGGTTCTCTAGTTCCATTTCTTGGATTTGACTTGATCATCATTTGTTTCATTATTTTTCTCTGCTTCTATGTCATCTTCATTTGCTTCAAGAGACTTTCTCAGCAACTCCATCTCACTCTCAGCAATTACTTCCGTTAATGTAGAAATAAGTTCAGGTTCTTTTTCGTTTTCATTTTTTCCATTTTAAGATATCAGTTCGTCATCATAGCTTTCTTTTTGTGGAAATATATCACTCGAGTTTTCCTTTTTCCTATTTATTTTATTTTTTAGACTGAGAATACTGAAGGAGTGCCTTCAGTATTCTCAGTCTAAAAAATAAAATAAATCAGAAATGCTATTTCCACACGGATGAAGTCGTATTTAAAAGCTAGTATTATAATTAATTACATACCGACTCAAATTCAATATCTATTTGTATATGTTCTATATTTTCTGTATAACTATTTTCTTTGGTTAGGTATTTGTTAGTAATATCTTCTAATAGAGCTTTGGTGGTACTGTCATCCTAAAAGAAAAAAAAAAAATAACTTAAATCAACGAGAACTCATGATAGAATAATAAAATTAATATGGCTTTAAAGCTTAATTTACCTGTGACTCTTTTTCCATATTGCTGTTATCTGGGTTTGAAAGAATCGTTTTCACACATGAAATTTTTTGGATTTGGTCATAGTAGGATTGACTTCCTAATAGTGTGACATCACAATCTTCATCAGCTTCATTATTTTTACTATTTTCATTTTCGGCAGTTTTAGGTACTTCAGTCTTCTGTTCAGACAACTCTTTCACTATCTGTTTCTTAAAATACAACCGGCGTTGTGATTCCATAATTGCTGAAATGAAATTAAAACAGATTTAAGAACATTTTATATTGATAAGTAATTATAGAAATAAACTGGGGATGAATCTTCATCAACTGAAAGCAATGAATCTCAAAAAAAAAGGTAACATCAGAAGACGGTAAGGTGAGTGAAGCAGGATTGAAAAAGAAAAAAAGAATAAACGAACAGTGGTTATTCCCAAGATTATTCACCTAGAATACACTAACTTTCCGCAACGAATGCAGACGAAGTACAAAACATCTGTTAAAAAAATTAATTACCTAACTACTCGTATCAGTTTACCTATTCAAGTATCGTTGCAGTTAGTACCTACTTAGTTTTGGGTTAAATACCTATTTAACCCAAAACTAGGTAGGTATTAGTACTGCAAAGTACTTTCACTATTCACTATTCTCACATACAGATTTCCTAATTACGAGTAGGTAGATAAATAATTATTTTTTTCACTCATCTAGATACATACCGTCGTTAAGAATATTACTATTACACAGTTACCTACAAAAGTTATTTCGTGAACAAGTCACGACACGAACCTAGCTTGAATTTAATGTACCTACCTATTGTAAATCAAAACAATGTCTTCCTTGTTCTATATTCCTATCGTATTTACAGATCTTTTCATTTATTATCACTTAGATAAAACAAAATAATTTGTACTTACCAGAAAATCAACCGTCTGTCTTCACAGCTCACTCGCACACAACGCACTTCCCTTAGTGTTGGCGGCTGACTGACGCACCCGCGCGGGTGGGTGAGGTACTCGTAACGGACACTTACACAGAGCGCGAAATAAATTGAACTTAGTTTCAAGCGACTAAGGAGCAGCAATCTCATTAATTTGTTGGGTAGCCTATGTGTTAAAACCTATTTGATAAAATGATGGAAATGCCAATTCAACAAATACTGATCTTAATAAAAACGTTTTAACCGCCATAATACTAATGAGATAGTTAGGTCAAATTAGCCGAAGTGGCATTACTCATTATCCTCAATAGAGGCTAAACGGGTCAAGAGACATAGACAATTATCATAACTTAATTCGAAATGGTTCAAGCGACACGGTATTTTAATCTAGTTGAGTGCAAAATGGGCCAACCGACATAGCTTATTGTTTTAGTTTAATGCAAAATAAGCCAAACGACAAAACCACAACCATGGCGAAAAAGCTAAATGCCTTAATCGACACACGTTATAAAAGTACAAAAAATCAAATTGGTTTAAGTCATCGAGTCCCCAAATTTGTCTAATTTTGTGACGTATAGATCAATGGGCTTAGAAATGAGGCCTGTTTTGCTGTGGGGGCTAAGCGCCAAAAAAATTGTCAAAAAAATTTGAAACCTGATTCAAACGATGGAGAAAGAATTGCTGATTACGAATATGTATATAACTCAATATCGCAAAAAATGTCGCTTAGACCAATTAGCCTTTCAACCGTCGATATGATCAATGTAGTATATAAAAAACAAAGTTTGATTTTGATGCAACATGGTACGGGATTCCATACATCCTTTAGCATTGTCCTTTAGGGTGTTTCGAATTTTGTGACGTATGTCAGCGTAGTTTTCGAAGACAGTTTTTTGCGTAAGGGCGCCCGCTCTGAGGATGCGCCCAGCGCGCCGGTTGAGTGCGTCCCAGAGGGTCATGGCCATCCGGCTAGTCCGGGGATACCACACGGTCTCCTGTGAGCCCGCGAGCCTCCTTGCCGGATTGCCGTCTTGGGATCTGGAGGCAAAAGTCCTCACGCAAATGTGGGAGTTGTGCGAGGAGGCAAAACGCCAGAGCGAAACTCCGCTGCTGCGAGAAATCACGGCACGGCGGACAGAACTCCCGCGGGTACGATTGTCGCAACCCAGTGTAGGGCACGCCACTATTGCGGCGGTAAGTCCTCTTTTTAAGGAGTGGATAGAGAGCGGCACGGCGTCCGCACCTTCCACCTTACGCAGGTCCTCACCAGACATGGCTGCTTCGGGAGGTTCCTGTTCGGGATAAGGCGGGAGGAAATGCCTGGGTGTTTCCATTGCGTGAATCGCATGGAAGACACGGTGGAGCATACGATGGAGATGTGCCCTGCCGGGGCCGAGCACCGCCGTGTCCTCATGGAGGCAATCGGCGGTGGCGACCTCTAGCGTCCGGTCCTGGTGTACGCCATGGACGGAGTGAGAGGGCATGGGAAGCCGTCACCTCCTTGGAGGTGACAGCTTCGCAGCGATGCGGAGCGCGTGAGGGACTCTGCACCCTCACGCCCCTAGCCGCCGCAGGAGGAGACGCCCCGGGCGTCGAGAGTCAACGCAAATTCCCGGCCACCGTAGGCGCGGGCTTGCGAGTGGCGAGCAATGGGAAGCTCCGTCCGTGACGACGGCGTGTTGTGTTCACGCGCGCCTCAAAGAGATGTCAGCATAATTGAAGGGGTCAGCTAAGATCAATGCCTGCCAAGGTTGCGAGATTTGTTCGAAAGAATTACCGTGACCCTGGCATATAGGCAACTGAAGGAACACGGGTGGGTTTTAGTCAGTAAAAGTCTGACACGCCCTCCCGATCCACCCAGAGCGGGAGACATCATCTGATGATTTCCCACCCACAAAAAAGAGGCCTTCCGCGGAAGAAGGGAGTGAAGATTTCATCCAATCAGCTTAAATAATTGCTACAGATTTGAACCTTGAGCTGGGTTTACCTAAGACAGCAAGCCACCAACAACAGAGGGCAAATCAACCAGCAGCCTACTGCGGCCAGCCCCTTAGCGATTATTTTCGTCGTTCGATATGCGTGCCCTATTTGGATTCGTTACTTTCTTCATTAGAGGCGAGAGCAAAAACCATTCACCAGTATTTACTCTTTCATTGTTGCACCCTGCTCAGGTAATTAAAATTACATTTCCAAAATTGCAAAACATTAGGGAGGAAGTTTATATATTGTATGAATTAGAAGGGATCGCATCTGAACTATGGCGCACTTTTTGGATGAATAAGCAGGAGCAGGACTTTGAAAATATTGAAATTACAGAGTTAATAACGGAGTAGCAGAATCATTTTACCCGAAGGTGAAGCCAGCCTTAGAAATTTCCGCCATGGAATCTGGAGGCAAAGGTCCTCGCCCACATGTGGGACTGGCGCGAGGAGGCGAAACGCCGGGGCGAAACTCCGCTGCCGCGACAAATCGCGGCACGGCGGACAGAGCTCCGGTGTGATCTCATGGCGACATGGCGGGTACGATTGTCGCAACCCAGTGCTGGGCACGCCACAATTGCGGCGGTAAGTCCCCTCTTTGAGGAGTGGATAGAGAGGCGTCACGGCGTCCTCACCTTCCGCCTGACGCGGGCATGTGTGCTTCGGTGGGTTCCTGTTCAGGATAAAGCGGGAGGATACGTCCAGGTATTTCCATTGCGAGGATCGTCTGGAGGACACGGTGGAGCATACGGTGGAGGTGTGCCCTGTCTGGGCGGAGCACCGCCGTGTCCTCGTGGAGGCGATCGGCGGCGGCGACCTCTCGCGTCCGGCCCTGGTGCGAGCCATGGTACGGAGCGAGAGGGAATGGGAAGCCGTCACCTCCTTCTGCGAAGCAGTAATGCTCGCGAAGGAGGAGGCGGGGTGCGTGAGGGAGTGGCAGTCTCTGCGCCCTCACGTCCCTAGCCGCCGCAGGAGGAGACGCCCCAGGCGTCGGGAGTCGATAGCGGACTCCCGGCCACCGTAGGCGCGAGCTTGCGGGTGGCGAGCAATGGGTAGCTCGCCGCCCGGTAAGGACCAAGCTCGGGTCGACGGCGCGTAGTGTTCCACGCGCACCTCAAAGAGATGTCAGCAGCAGTGTAGGGGTCTACTAGGACCGATGCCTGCCGGGGTCGCGTGATTGTTCGAAAGAGATACCGTGACCCTGGCACATGGGCAACTGATGGAACACGGGTGGGTTTTAGTCAGTAAAAGTCTGACACGCCCTCCCGCTCCACCCAGAGCGGGAGAAGTCATTTGATGATTACCCATACTGAAAAAAAAAGCCTTAGAAATTTTCCTAGCTGTGCATTATTCCACGGATTTCACCGCTGTAATTGAACGGTCATTCAACACACTCAGACTCGTAAAAACAAAGCTAAGATCGACCATGACCGAAGTACATTAAATGGGCTTTGTATGCTCAGTTTACATAGCAAATTTGTTAACGCTATGGGTGATTCTTTCACAAAAGACGTTATAAACCGTTTTACTGAAGACCCTCGAAAGTTACTTTTAAAATAAATATTGTATATTGAAAAAAGAATTTAAAAAAACCTTTTTTAATTTACGTTTATTTATTTGCTTTTAAAAAAGTCTGATTTGCCCCCCCCTGGCCCAGAACCTGGGTACGCCCATGCTGATTATGATGATCAAGCTCTTCTAAGTGAAGAGACAGTTGAGCTATTGAAGAGTTTGTTGCGTCAGTTTTTCTTCCCAACTTGCCGGGGGACTGTCTTCTTCCCAACTAAAGCACTAGGAAGTGGTGAAGGGCGGGCATTTTGGGAACTGTCTTATGTAATTTTGTCATTCGAAAAGTGCTGACTCCAATCTGCAGTCCAATCTACGGAACAATGAGATCGCTTCGGAAAGCCTCTGATGCTCCCAGGAAGCTTCTGCGCTTTTAGGCGAAGCTAGACTGGCTTTGTTAGTCAGAATAAAATAAATATAAAAAAGACCCTCATTCGGGGACCCACCCGAATGAGGGTCTAAGTGCGAAAAAGGGAGTCCCATCATAATCGAAAGGGAGACAAAATAATGTTCAAAGTTTCCGTTACATAGGCACATCTATACTTAATATTATAAAGCTGAAGAGTTTATCGAAGCGCTAATCTCAGGAACTAATGGACCGAATTGAAAAAATATTTTTGTGTTGGGTAGCTTATTTATCGAGGAAGGCTATATAACATCACGCTACGGTTCAAATGAAGCGGAGCAGCAAACGAAAAATGGACTAAAACTGGCAGGCGATTCGTTGCGACGGGAAGGAGAGCGAAAATTTGACGCGGACGAAGTCGCGGGCAAAAGCTATCTTTCTTATATATATAAAAATCTTGTGTCACGATGTATGTTGCCAATAAACTCCAAAACTATATAACAGATTGTTACCAAAGTTCTTAATTATTTGTAATTTGGTCCAACTTAAAAGATAGGATAGTTTTTATCTCAATTGTTGATCTCAATATTTGAACATTCGTTTTTTTTTATAGTACGCACGGCTACAGGTCAAGCTATACATTTCCAGTATAAACTGACATCTGATTGTACGAAAAGCCTATACAATGTGAGGTCAGCTAAAACTGGAAATAATATAGCTTGACCTATAGGTCAAGGCTGGCTGGGTTGGCTATAGCCGTGTGTAGTATGTGCGTATTCATTGGTTAATTCCAAGAATCCCTAATCGGTGGCGGTGTAATTTAATTCATCGTATCGTTTGACACCAAAGTTGCATAGACGTCCACTGGATGGCGTTTTTTTTTTCTAGATAACCTTTGCATAATATTAACCCGTTGAATACCGTAATTAAAGACACAATTAAAAACCATTGTGTCTTATACCAAATGTGGTATCCCAGGGACTTAGAGGTTAAAGTCGCTTGCTGCGTCTGTACGCTTAGAATTAGATCTTTGAAACTACGCAACGGATTTTAATGCGTTTTTCATCAATAGACAGAGTGATTTAGAGGAAGGTTTAAAAGTAGTTTACATACATATTATAGTAGAGAAAAGCTGAAAAATTCAAACATTTCTAATGTGATGTCGTGAGAAACATATTTTTTGTGCGCTTAAATCGCAAACGCTGGCTTAACCTTACGAGACAGATCAAATTAATGTGATTATATATTTTAAAAATATCGATGAAAAAATCCATGATAGTCTATGTTTATTTCCTAAGGATACCCTAGAAAAACCACTTTTATCTGTTATATATTACAAAAAAAAATCTGGGTCATTAACCAAGCTATTTTAAACAATACCGTATCGTTCTTTATCCAGTTAAATATACATAAGATACGTTGTACATTTCATGTCAATCAAAATTGCACTTTGCAGCATATCATTAAAGTTAATATTTTAGACGATATCAGAGATTATATAAAATAGACGTAGAGCGGCTAGCGGGCCGTCTGTCCGTCCCGGTTGGTAGCGGTAGGTTAGTGCAGGATTAGCAGGATTGTAATTCATATTACTTTGGCTTCATAGTAAATGCGAATATCATGTGTGTTCGAAGTACTCAAAATATACCTATCCATTATATTATTCCGAGTTAGAGACGGCGAAATAAGGCTTAGATGTTTAGATTTTTGGATGGATTTGGATTTTTGGTTATCCTGGATACTTATCATATAGGATACTTTATCCCGGTAGTAGGTTCCTGGGTGATATTTTCCGACAGCTTTACGGGTGAAGACACTGGCCAAAGTACCATTCCTATAAGTATGTTCGATTTGGTGTCTGGTAAATAATTGTCTGTGTAGGTAGAATAGGAGCGTTAAGAAAAACTAGGAAGACTTATATTTAATTCAATCCAGCTCTATGTCGCAGTCTTCTTACTTTGAATACTATTCGTTTTATTAAGTACATCAAACACACATGATACTCTGATAAAGAATAGAGAAGTAGTATGAAGTAGTACTTATGAAGTAATATGAATTATAAACGTACTTAGGTACTCCTAATTATTATTTTGAACATTTGTATGATTGGATGTTTGTTTCTCAACCGCGTACCTAACGGTATATCTATACTCTATACAAATAAATAAAATTGGAGAGTCGGATTTTAATATTAAAATAACCGCTTTTTACTAAGTGTATATGGTTGTATACACGGTACATATACCAAAACAACATTTTTTTACAATTTTTGTCTGTCTGTCTGTCTACTGTCTGTCTGCCTGTCTGTTTGTTCCGGCTAATCTCTGAAATTGCTGGACCGATTTTGACGGAACTTTTATTGGCAGGTAGCTGATTTAATAAGGAGTAACTTACGCTACTTTTATTTTAGAAAAAATCTTTTATTTTAGAAAATACCTGCGGTAATTTCCGACATCCACGCGGGCGAAGCCGCGGGCGAAGCCGCGGGCAAAAAGCTAGTTAGCTTATATAAACTCAGACATAAGTAGTATGTCGAAGTCATGTTTGATTACAGTTAGTAGTAATACTAACACTACTATTGATACTAACAATACTGTTGCTAGTAGTTTAAAGTATTAGGTGCGACAACGGATGAGCCGCATATGTTGAATTTGTTCATCAAAATATGCAGGGTCTGTCCGGCAAAGAGTTAGTAACTCTAACTCTTTGCCGGACAGACCTTGCATTATTTTAGCTTATTTATGGAGAACTATGATGTTCAGGTGTTATGTTTAACTGCGAGAAAAAGGGCCATCCGCGGTGGTTCTTTAGTTCTTGTTTCAAACAAACTGAAATGTAAGCAACGTTTAGATTTAGTAAATCTTTCTATTGAGCGCACTATTGAGTTGTCTTGTGTTGCACTCGAACGATACGTTATAATTTGCGTTTATCGACCCCCCTCTGGGGATTTCATTTGTTTCGAATCAGTAATGGTTGATTACTCGATAAGTTAAAATCAAGTAATAGAAGTATAATTGGGTGTGGAGATTTTAATATTATTATTTTAGACGTTACTCTTTCGTTATTGAGTATTAGACTTCTCAATCTTTTCAGGTCCTTTAATTTAAATAACTTGTTTTTTGAACCAACTAGAATCACGGCATCTTCGTCAACTTGTCTTGATAATATATTTAGTGATTGTGATGCCCAAAAAATAAATTAGTGCTAACTGATTTAACGTCCAATTATGTGGTTTGCTATCTAGCTTCCCTATGTGTCAATGTTTAAAAAGGCGCATAAACTTGAATGCAGGCCTTATACAGCTAGTCGTTGCACTAATGTACGCTGCCAGGCTAGACCTCACAATACGATTTCAAGTGCGCAGTGGAAGTGTGATAATCGTGGGGCTCTAGAGACAAGAAGTGGAAGCGTACTGTCCGCCGTACGCGGAGCAGACAATCAAATCAAACAACTCACCTACAATACAACAAAAGCACTTACCTGGAGGTTGAAGGGCACTGCTTCTGGGGTTACCTGGAGTTCTGTATGTAAGTGAGTGTATATGTATCGTGTCGTGACGTTACGAGTATTCTTCAGGTTAGAATCCGCTGCAACAAGGCTTGGAGACAATCACAGCATGCGGTCTTCAAATCACTCGTTCCCAACAGCGTCACACTTTGCTTAACCTTCAAACTATTTATCGAAAATATGTCCAAAACCCGTGTTAAGTCTTCAAATTGGGGTTAGTTGGAATCAATACGATTGGGTCATGACAGATTGTCCACAAAACGACCGGTTCTCAGGGATTAAGGGATTACTTTACAACAGGGTCGCACGCGCAATTTGGGCAAATCCCTTTACAAGAACTTCAGTTTTAACAAACGTAACCCGTATTATTACGTCAAATTAGGGGTTATTAACAATCAAGCAACTGGATCACGACTAATTGTCACAAGCGGATCGATTTAAAAGGATTAATTTCAACAAAAGCGTCGCGGGGGTTCCAAAACGCGACGAACCCATTTTAGCGGCAAATCAACAGGACCTGTCAAGTGTCAACGTCAAAACTGTCAAGTCAGATGTCACTTCGTTACACGCGCATTCCGTTAGGCGCACAGATAATAAACGGGACAGAACAACTAAGTTTAAAATAATGTAGCTCGTAGAATTACACCATCTATAGTAGGAAACGAGAACCCTAATGCAATTTATGGAGCCCTCTTTAATGTAGTGCAAAAAGAGTACAAATCTACTTTCAAGACCATAACCATTAACATTAATGGCACCTCCGTCGGCTTTAACCAATGGGCTACTCCAGGTATTTACAAAAGTAGAGCGAGGCTATAGGAGTTATATGGTTTAAAAAAATACAGGTTTGATACTGCTTTCCTAGAGTATGTAAAAACATATTCAAAATTATTTAAACAGATTAGTGCTTTTGCTAAATCTAAATTTTTAAGCGATCAAATCAAAAATTCAAATATTAAAATAAAAACCACTTGGAAAATCATTAACAATGAAACGGGTAAATCGGTTAAACAAGAAAAACAACTTGAAATTATGGTCGACAAGAAATTAGTTAATACGGCAGCCGACGTAGCACAGGCATTTAATAAGTTTTTTGCCAACATACCTGTAACTACGACTCGCTCCTTAAATTCGTCCCCATCTAAAGCTGACAACCTTTTGTATAGTAGTGTGCCTAAAAGTAGTTGCCTATTCAATTTTGAACATGTAATGCCTCGTGATGTAGTTAATGTTTTTAACACATTTAACTTTAAAAACACTGGTGATTTCTGGGGCATTTCCATCAAACTATTAAGTAATATAATAGACATCGTAGCCCCTATTTAGCTACTTTTTAATTAATGTGTTGATGTCGGAACTTTTCCTGACCTTATGAAGAGTAGCAAAGTCACACCATTATTTAAATCAGGTAATAAAAAAGACGTTTCTAATTTTAGGCCTATTTCTATCATACCTGCATTCAGCAAAATATTTGACAAGTTAATACTCAAGCAGTTGCTAAGATATTTTAATTTAAATAGCCTCCTTCATAATGAGCAATATGGCTTTACAAAAGGTTGTTCAACTACAGATGCGGGTGTTGCTCTCTTGAAACACATTTTTAATGCATGGGAAACTCGCAATATGCTATCGGAGTATTTTGTGATTCTCCAAAGCCTTTGATTGCGTGCACTATGACACATTTTTGCGTAAACTACGTCATTACGGTGTCCATAACGAAACTTTAAACGTAATAAATTCTTATTTACATAATAGGTTCCAATGTGTAGATATTAATGGTGTAAAATCTGCCGGGCTACCGGTTAAGTTAGGTGTGCCTCAAGGCTCTATACTCGGCCCATTCTTGTTCTTAGTGTATATCAATGACTTACCATTCTTTTTAAAGGATATTTGTGATGTTATACTGTTTACAGATGATACTTCTCTTATTTTTAAAGTAGACAGTAACAGACAAGATTTTGACGACGTGAACAGTGCACTCTCAATGGTTACGGATTGGTTTACGGCAAATAACCTAGTTCTCAATGCCAAGAAAACGAAATGTGTAAAGTTCGCCTTACCGAATGTTAGAAATCTAGGTCCCGAAATCGTCTAAGATAAAGAGGTTCTTAAAACTGTCGAGTCTACAGACGAGATCGAGATGGCAAACTACAGTGCGGCCCACATATTTCAAGTCTAGTGGGAAGGCTCAGTTCAGCCGCCTACGCCGTCAGAAAAGTAAGACAATATACTAACGTGGATACAGCTCGGTTAGACTATTTTAGTTATTTCCACAGCGTTATGTCTTACGGTTTTGTACTGTGGGGCAAAGCAGCTGATATTCAAAATATTTTTGTCCTTCAGAAACGAGCTGTTCGAGCAATTTACCAGCTAGGTGCCAGAGTCTCTCTTAGGGACTTTTTTAAAGATATTGGTATTCTTACGGTGGCATCACAATTCATTTTCACCAACATCTAATACTCATACGCTAAAAACAGTGATAAGGACAAACTACGTGCTCCTTTTCACCGGCTTCATAAGGTGCATAACTCATTTGTTGGGTTTGGTATAACATTTTACAACGAGCTACCACCTTCTTTACTAGAATTACCTTTTAATCCGTTTAAAGCTCAAGTGAAATCCAACTTTTGTTTAAAGGCATACTATTCCATCAACGACTATATAAATGACAAAACTAGTTGGTCGCTGTGATTAACTCAAGACAATGTTTGTGTTATTTCTCCAGCACTAGCGTACCTAATGATAAGTTATTATAGTTCTAATATAATTGTTTTTATATATATTTACTAGCAAACCCGGCGAACTCCGTTTCGCCACCAGACGGCTTCGTTTTATGTAACATTTCGTTTGGCGATTAAAAGAAGAAGATTTTGTTTTTTTTTTGTTTTATATTTGAAAAGGAAATTTTTTATTTCATTTCGCAACAGTAATGAATTCATTTCGATTACAAAAATGAAGTGTTATTTAGTTGAACTTCTCTAAGTAAATGAAAGTGAATCCTGAAGTAAATACTGAATCGAAGCGTTATACGTGTCCGCAAATTATCCGTTTCATTGAAGTGCTCTTTGGTAAACCACATTTTTTGTTTTTTGGTCTGACGTTAACACAAACAAAGCGGATGGTTTCCCAACTCGTGGACACGCAACGTATGCCCATGTGAAAAACAATGATTTTCTAAATTTATCCCGCAAACACTAAGCGATTGGCCTTGCGACTTGTTAATTGTCATTGCGAACGCAAGACGAACTGGAAATGGGAGTATCGTCAGACGTCCAATATTCTGAACATCACCATCTGAATGAATAGCATCACGCAAGTGTATATGTACAGTCCTCAGATCGTAGCTTTGCCTGATTGAATCGGATTTACGCTAAACGTTCGGTCTCGACTTTGACATACATGTCGACAGCGAATTGCTGGAATAGCCGACGGCACTTCAGAATGACATTCTTCTCATGTGTACGAATCATCATACGATACGCATAGTAATTCATTGCGCTTAGATTTTTATTCGTTGATACGCCTGAAAATGCAAAATTAAATGAATTGTTAATAGAAACCAATAGTAGCAATAATAGCAATAATTAGTGTGTGAATATTGTACCTGTAATTGGATCGACCATCTTCAACATGATGTCGTATCCGTCTTGCCCTTGCCAATAAATGATTGGATATTGTAACGCATCGTACAAACGATGTGTCTCGTTTACACGATGCATGATATTGCTTCTTCGCTGGACGATAATGTCTCGCGATTTAGTTGGATCGCCAACAATAGTTGCAGCAACAACATTAACGGTGGGTGCATTGAATCTTCGCACATGTTCACCTGTTGGGGTACAATCCGCTCTTATGACAAATTTGTGCGTAACCGATGGCATTCGTTCCAATGCTGTTTTGAACATATTAACCACAGCATTATTAGCGTGAAACAATGCTTGCAACTGTTCAATAATTCGTCTCTTTAAGTGTTGTGTTCCCTGTATATTCCACCGCACATTCAGCTGATCCACCATCGACGAAATGAAATATATTTGCAGAAATTGATGCGGTTCATCTGGTGTTGGCACCATTGAACCATGCAAATGATATATTTGTCCTTGTATCTGTAATTGCAAACAATTATTTGTTGAAGAATACGGTGTAACTTCTGATCGTGTGACGGTGTAGTGTGTGGTGTATATGTAGTTGTTATGTGTTGCAATTCATTGTGTTGGTGTGAGTGATTGGTTGTGTGTGTTGTATCTTTTACCTTGCAAGTCGGCATGAAGCCGCCTTCTCGAATGATATTAGCTCCAAAGGAAGTCATGCGAAAGCAGTTATTGTATTCAAGGATGTGTTGAAGAAAATGGCTGGAATCGGGATCACTTCCATCGAACAATGGTTTCAGTGGCTGTGGTGGTGTAAATAATGGATCCAGTTTGACTTTTCCACTTGCGCAGCACAATCCATCCGTTTCTCTTTTGAACTTTAATGCATTGCAATATCGGCATGTAGTCGTCATTGGTCCAATGTCTAAATTTTCATCATCACTGTAGTTCGCAGTGGGATCATATTGGAATGCCAAGCGATTGTATGATGCCAATGATCTTTGTGTGCTCACGCGTTGTCTCAATCGGGCATTTTGTCTTATTATATTTTGTCTTTCTTCGCTTAAGTTCTGTGAATACACTTGTTGCTGGCTTGCATGTCTTGTGCGGCGGCCGATGTTCGCACGTCATCCTCTAGGCATTTTGGACTATGGACAGAGTGGTGAATTTAACCTCAAATGCACGATCCACATAATTTACACAGTTCAACTTACCACCTTAAAGACAAATGCCTGCTGTTGAAATTGAATAAAAATTTGCACAATACACGTGAATGATTTGATGGTTTCCAATTGAAATGTTAGGAAACGAATAACTTATTTTTTTTACTTTTTTTTCACAATTTCATAGTGAACACAATACCGGTTTGTCACATGAAATTAACTGAGCAGAGAACAATGAGTAGATGTCAAACAATGTATCACGCACCGGCGCTATCTACTTAAAATATTGGTTTGTAGTACATGCTATGTATCAGAGATGGCGCTGCATGTGAAAAAAGATTTTCCCGCTTTTCTGTTGAAATTTTTCATGAATTTTCTTTTTTTTCCGCTATAAACCTCACGGAGCCCGAGACCTTTCCAACGAATGCAAAACCGTGGAAATCGGTTCGTGCGTTCTGGAGTTATAGCGTCAGGAAGGAAAACCCGACTTATTTTTATATAGTAGATTTTTTACTGTGTTAGTATTTTTTTTTTGTGTAATTATTGGTTTTGACATGATCTATGCTTTGACATAATGTACGCCCCGGCGTTGGTGTTAAGTGACTTAACGTCTGACCACTGTGGATTATTAGCCAGCTTCCCTTTGCCATTACTAAAAAAGCCGTATAAAATAGAATGCAGGCCCTATACAGTTATTCGTTGCAACAAATTTAAAAATAATATTGCTCATAGGATTACACCATCTATAGTAGAACACGAGAATCCTAATGAAATCTATGGAGCCCTTTTTGAAATTGTGCAAAAAGAATACCAATCTACTTTCAAGACCAAAACTATTGACATTAATAGCACCTGTTAGCTTCAACCAATGGGCTACGCCAGGTATTTATAAAAGTAGAGCGAGACTATACGAGTTATATGGTTTAAAAAAATATATATTTGATACACCTTTTCTAGAGTATGTCAGAAATTATTCAAAGTTATTTAAAACAATCTGTGCTTTCGCTAAATCTAAATTTTTAAGCGATACCATAAAAAAATCCAGTAATAAAATAAAAACCACTTGGAAAATTATTAACAATGAAACGGGTAAATCGGTTAAACATGAAAAACAACTAGAGATTATGATTAACAACAAATTGGTTAATAAAGCTGCCGACGTAGCTGAAGCATTTAATGAGTTTTTTGCCAACATACCTATAACTACGACTTGCTCCTTAAATTCGGCCCCGTCTAAAGCTGAAAACCTTTTGCATAGTAGTGTGCCCAGATGTAGTCGCCTATTTAGTTTCGAACATGTAACGCCTCGTGACGTGGTTAATATTTTTAAGACACTTAAGTCAGAAAACACTGGAGATTACTGGGGCATCTCCATTAAACTGTTAAGTAATAAAATAGACATCGTAGCCGCCTAGCTAGCTGTAACTTTCAATAAATGTGTTGATTCAGGAACTTTTCCTGACCTCATGAAGAGTAGTAAAGTCATACCATTATTTAAAACGGGTAATAAAAATAACGTTGGCAATTTTAGGCCCATTTCTATCATACCTGCATTTAGTGAAATATTTGAAAAGTTAATACTCAAGCAGTTACTAAGACATTTTAATTTAAATAGCCTCCTTCATAATGAGCAATATGGCTTTACAAAAGGTCGTTCGACAACAGATGCGGGTGTTGCTCTGCTAAAACACATTTTCAACGCATGGGAGAACTCGCAAAATGCTATCGGAGTTTTCTGTGATCTCTCCAAAGCTTTTGATTGCGTTCACCATGACACACTTTTGCGTAAACTACGTCATTACGGTGTTCAAAACGTAGCTCTCAATGTCATAAGTTCTTATTTACAAAATAGGCACCAATGTGTAGATATCAATGGTGTAAAATCTTCCGGGCTACTAGTTCAGTTAGGTGTACCTTAAGGCTCAATACTGGGTCCTTCCTTATTCTTAGTGTATATAAATGACTTACCATTCTATTTAAAGAATATCTGTGACATTGTACTTTTTGCTGATGATACCTCACTTATCTTTAAAGTAGACAGGAATAGAAAAGATTTTGACGACGTGAATAATGCGCTCTCGATGACTACGGATGGTTTACCACAAATAACCTAGTTCTTAATGCTAAGAAAACGAAATGTATAAAGTTCGCCTTATCGAATGTTAGGAACCTGGGACCCAATGTCGTTTTAGATAATGAGGTGCTTGAAACTGTAAACTCGGCAGTTTTCCTGGGCATAACAGTAGACGCCAAACTTCAGTGGGGATCACATATATCAAGCCTAGCGGGAAGGCTCAGTTCGGCCGCCTACGCCGTAAGGAAAGTTAGACAGTACACGGACGTTGATACAGCTCGATTAGTCTATTTTAGTTATTTTCATAGCATAATGTCCTACGGCATTCTGCTGTGGGGCAAAGCCGCGGACATTCAAAATATTTTTGTTCTTCAAAAACGAGCTGTTCGAGCGATGTACCAACTAGGTGCTAGAGTTTCTCTGAGAGATTTGTTTAAAGATATTGATATTCTTACGGTGGCATCACAATTCATCTTCGCCAACATCTTATATATTAGGCAAAATATACACTTGTACACTAAAAACAGTGATATTCATAATATTAATACTAGAAATAAGGACAAACTACGTGCTCCCTTTCACCGGCTTCATATGGTTCATAATTCTTTTGTTGGTCTTGGTATTACCTTTTATAACAAACTTCCCTCTGTGTTGATAGATTTGCAGTTTAATGAGTTTAAAGCTAAAGTAAAATCCAACCTTTGTTCAAAGGCATACTATTCTATCAACGACTACTTAAACGATAAGAATAGTTGGTCGCTGTGATTAACTCAAGACAATGTTTATGTTCTTTCAATCCAGAATTAGCTTTCCTACCGACAGTTTATATGGGTAGTTCATATAATTGTTTTTATTTTTATTTTTTATTTAACTGATTTTGTTAATTTATTATTGTTTTCTTTTAATTTCATTTATTGTGGACAAAATCTACTCATTACAATGATTTTAAATGAGTTGTATTGCAACATGTAGTTAGCTAGCTACCTCGTCAGCTGTTCATAATATTCTTGTCTAACCAACCGGCAGCAAGTTCGTCATGCTCCCTTAGATGTCACTGCTTGCGGTAGCGTCGGGGTCGGGTTACCACCTTCCCTCAAATATGGCGAGGGGGCAATGGCTGACCTTTGCGTTATGCTCGTGAACGGGTGCTGCTTGTGGTGACTGGTCGTCTTGCTGACCATGGTTTTTGTTATTGTTACTTGTATTAACTGTTATTTTATTTTAGTCCGGAGGTCCTAGTTTAACTATTGTAACATCAACTTAGCTGTATGTATCAATTTGCATCGTTGAATATGCAAGCGGGCACGCGTTTTATGCCTGGAGGCTTTATTTACGTTTTAAGTTCTGTTTACGATTTTGTTTTATTATTTATTTCAGCTTGAGTTTAGTTTTCAGTGTTTTGTTGGTGGTATATTGGCGTGTGCTAGCTGACATATGGTGAATAATGTATGTTTTGTTTTGTTTTATAATATTAATTACTTACACTATATTGTATAGAATCACGTTCTTCTAACTTAACAGACAGCTGTGCTGCTGGGGAGTTTGTTCCGCCACTTCTTCTTCCCAGCTAAAGCACTAGGAAGTGTCGAAGGGCGGGCGTTTTGGGGGGACTGTCTTGTGTAACTTTGACGGTCAAAAAGTTCTGACTCTCAGCCTAGTTTGAATAAATGACTTTTGATTTTGATTTTGATTAAATGAAATGACTTAAACAGATTGAGTAGTCTAATACTTAAAGAAGTAACATCTAAAATATTAATATTAAAATCTCCACATAAAATTATACATTTATTAATTGATTTTAATTTATTGAGTGAGTCCTCCATGACCGACTCGAAACGAATAAAATCCCCAGAGGTTGGACGATAGACGCATATTATGACGTACCGCTCTAGTTCAACACAAGACAACTCAATAGTGCGCTCGATTGAAAGATTAACTAAATCTCAATGTTTCGTCCCGTTTGAATTGTTTACTCTGTGCGCCTACGTTTCTAGACGTGTAACGGAGTGACAACTGTCACTTGTCAGTTTCATTTTGACACTTGGTTTTGATCTTGGAAAAATGAAGGATCGTCGTTTTGCCTTGCGACCTTTTGCTGTTGATTAATCCTTTTGAATCGATCGTTTTGGGGACAATTTGTCGTGATCCAATTGTTCTGTGTGTAACCAACCCCTTTTGACGAAATAATACGGGTTCAGTTTGTTTGATTGAAATAGTTTGAGGTTATAGTGACCCATTGGGACCGCATGCTTTGGTAGCAGAGCGTCTTGGGGCGGCCTTGTATCCTGGAATACTCACAGCTTCACTACACAATACAATATACACTCATTTACATACATAAATCCAGGTAGGCTCCAGAACCGGTCTTCCTCAACCAGGTGAGTCTTTTGAATATTTGTATTAATCAGCTCCGCGCACGGCAGACAGTTCGCGTCACTCTTGCCCCAGGGCCGACCATCATCATAGCTTCCACTGCGCTAATAAAATCCTATGGCCAGGGCCTTGGCCTGGCGTCGAACACTCAACGTTGTTTACATTTCAACTTGTTTGAAACAAGAACTAATGATCCACCGCGTATAGCACTTTTTCTCACAAATGTACTTTGCACAGTAAAAAAAATCATCATTCATAAACACTATTTCATGTTCTTTCACCAGTGTTCAGTCAAGCATAATACCTGAACATCATGGTTTTCTATAAATAAACTTTAGTTCTTTGCCGGACAAACCCTGCATATTTTGATGAACAACATTCAACATATGCGGCTTACCCGTTGTCGCACCTAATAGTTTAAACTACTAGATGTATCAAAAGTGGTGCTAGAACCACTACTAACAGTAATCGATGGTACGCTACAGGTACCAGTGTCACGGTGTAAATTGTATGCTAAAAGATTAGCAATTTGTCTCCTACAACTAGGTGGCAAATACATAGTATAATTTGTCAATTTGTAATCAGTAATAAATTGATTATAATCAAAATATAAAATAGCGTCACTGTGACAACTAGTCCTATTATAAATTAACATATCTACTATATAAAAATAAGTCGGGTTTTCCTTCCTGACGCTATAACTCCAGAACGCACGAACCGATTTCCACGGTTTTGCATTCGTTGGAAAGGTCTCGGGCTCCGTGAGGTTTATAGCGGAAAAAAAAGAAAATTCATGAAAAATTTCAACAGAAAAGCGGGAAAATCTTTTTTCACATGCAGCGCCATCTCTGATACATAGCATGTACTACAAACCAATATTTTAAGTAGATAGCGCCGGTGCGTGATACATTGTTTGACATCTACTCATTGTTCTCTGCTCAGTTAATTTCATGTGACAAACCGGTATTGTGTTCACTATGAAATTGTGAAAAAAAAGTAAAAAAAATAAGTTATTCGTTTCCTAACATTTCAATTGGAAACCATCAAATCATTCACGTGTATTGTGCAAATTTTTATTCAATTTCAACAGCAGGCATTTGTCTTTAAGGTGGTAAGTTGAACTGTGTAAATTATGTGGATCGTGCATTTGAGGTTAAATTCACCACTCTGTCCATAGTCCAAAATGCCTAGAGGATGACGTGCGAACATCGGCCGCCGCACAAGACATGCAAGCCAGCAACAAGTGTATTCACAGAACTTAAGCGAAGAAAGACAAAATATAATAAGACAAAATGCCCGATTGAGACAACGCGTGAGCACACAAAGATCATTGGCATCATACAATCGCTTGGCATTCCAATATGATCCCACTGCGAACTACAGTGATGATGAAAATTTAGACATTGGACCAATGACGACTACATGCCGATATTGCAATGCATTAAAGTTCAAAAGAGAAACGGATGGATTGTGCTGCGCAAGTGGAAAAGTCAAACTGGATCCATTATTTACACCACCACAGCCACTGAAACCATTGTTCGATGGAAGTGATCCCGATTCCAGCCATTTTCTTCAACACATCCTTGAATACAATAACTGCTTTCGCATGACTTCCTTTGGAGCTAATATCATTCGAGAAGGCGGCTTCATGCCGACTTGCAAGGTAAAAGATACAACACACACAACCAATCACTCACACCAACACAATGAATTGCAACACATAACAACTACATATACACCACACACTACACCGTCACACGATCAGAAGTTACACCGTATTCTTCAACAAATAATTGTTTGCAATTACAGATACAAGGACAAATATATCATTTGCATGGTTCAATGGTGCCAACACCAGATGAACCGCATCAATTTCTGCAAATATATTTCATTTCGTCGATGGTGGATCAGCTGAATGTGCGGTGGAATATACAGGGAACACAACACTTAAAGAGACGAATTATTGAACAGTTGCAAGCATTGTTTCACGCTAATAATGCTGTGGTTAATATGTTCAAAACAGCATTGGAACGAATGCCATCGGTTACGCACAAATTTGTCATAAGAGCGGATTGTACCCCAACAGGTGAACATGTGCGAAGATTCAATGCACCCACCGTTAATGTTGTTGCTGCAACTATTGTTGGCGATCCAACTAAATCGCGAGACATTATCGTCCAGCGAAGAAGCAATATCATGCATCGTGTAAACGAGACACATCGTTTGTACGATGCGTTACAATATCCAATCATTTATTGGCAAGGGCAAGACGGATACGACATCATGTTGAAGATGGTCGATCCAATTACAGGTACAATATTCACACACTAATTATTGCTATTATTGCTACTATTGGTTTCTATTAACAATTCATTTAATTTTGCATTTTCAGGCGTATCAACGAATAAAAATCTAAGCGCAATGAATTACTATGCGTATCGTATGATGATTCGTACACATGAGAAGAATGTCATTCTGAAGTGCCGTCGGCTATTCCAGCAATTCGCTGTCGACATGTATGTCAAAGTCGAGACCGAACGTTTAGCGTAAATCCGATTCAATCAGGCAAAGCTACGATCTGAGGACTGTACATATACACTTGCGTGATGCTATTCATTCAGATGGTGATGTTCAGAATATTGGACGTCTGACGATACTCCCATTTCCAGTTCGTCTTGCGTTCGCAATGACAATTAACAAGTCGCAAGGCCAATCGCTTAGTGTTTGCGGGATAAATTTAGAAAATCATTGTTTTTCACATGGGCATACGTTGCGTGTCCACGAGTTGGGAAACCATCCGCTTTGTTTGTGTTAACGTCAGACCAAAAAACAAAAAATGTGGTTTACCAAAGAGCACTTCAATGAAACGGATAATTTGCGGACACGTATAACGCTTCGATTCAGTATTTACTTCAGGATTCACTTTCATTTACTTAGAGAAGTTCAACTAAATAACACTTCATTTTTGTAATCGAAATGAATTCATTACTGTTGCGAAATGAAATAAAAAATTTCCTTTTCAAATATAAAACAAAAAAAAAACAAAATCTTCTTCTTTTAATCGCCAAACGAAATGTTACATAAAACGAAGCCGTCTGGTGGCGAAACGGAGTTCGCCGGGTTTGCTAGTTTAAATTATAAATGTGCCTGTTTTGCTACTCAGACAAGTATTGTGAATAAGGCACAGAAAATAAATTTACAGTGATTGGTCTCATTGAGATGTAACATCAAATGGGCACATTGAATTATTTCTTTTTTTCTAACATTTAATCTATCCCCATATAATAATATTACAGTAGAACCAGGGTTTATTTTTGACAACTTAATTTTACTTAATAATTGGCTAATACTGGCACCGGGTGAACAATTATTAGTTACATACTGTTGTCAACACATTAAATATGCTACCATAACCTTGACCAAAGGAGGGGTATCGATAAGCTAAGAAAAATAACCCCTCTAGAAAATTTTAAAAACTATGTTTTTTGAATAGCATGAGCCTTATACGTAAAGAAAATATAATTCATTTTCCAGAAATATCTTTTATTCTTTTTTAGAACACAATTCAAATAAGTATGCAACATTATACGATATTTTGAATTTTACTTAAATTTGTAGGTTTAGCATGCAATAAAAATTAAATAAAATATTTAAAAAATGATATCTATTCTGCATCAGAATCATCTGACCACCGTTTTTTTTTTTTTTTTTTCTGGATTCTTCAAATGACTTCTCCCGCTCTGGGCGGAGCGGGAGGGCGTGTCAGACTTTTACTGACTAAAACCCACCCGTGTTCCATCAGTTGCCCATGTGCCAGGGTCACGGTATCTCTTTCGAACGCGAAACTGACCACCCTTACTTGGAAGTATTCACTGCTGCGTCCTACACAAACTGACTGTAATGAATGTCACGCTGTACGTTGGTTTCATGTCTTTGATATGATAAATACCACAGTACTGATGCAGTAACAGTACGAGCTCCTACCTTACATTGACAGTACCAATGCACGATTTAAATGAAGAGTGGGGAGTCAAGCTGAAATGAAGATAGCAGTAATAACATACGATAATATCACAGCCCCACAAAAAAAAAATGTACTTGTTGTTAAACCACATGGTCTTTACGTATTTTGAGCTGTCGAATCCAAATCTGGACACAGAATTAACCCTACACCCTCCAGTTTTTCTCCAGGAGCAAAAAAATTCTTGAATTTTGCAGTATGACAATTTTAAAAAGAAAATTTGAATAATCATAGTAACTTTACGCTTACATTACCTTATAACATATAATATGATACAAAAAGCCTTAAAAAGAGCAGAAAGTCTGATAAAAAACATGAAAAAAAAAAACTTGTATGTCTTTTTGTATGTCTGTGTATTTTTTTAATACGACTGCTCAAGATTAAAAAAGTTTTATTTTACTATGAGCGCATTATTTTAGCAAGCTGAATTTTTGACATGTTGTTCTTTAGACGTTAACAAATATATACACATCAAAATTAAACTGCCAAAAAGGTGCGCTCATGTCTGAAAAAAAAGATAATGCAAAAATAGGTACAATTTTCAGAAAATAAGCCACATTGACCTCAGTTTGTTGATTTATTTCGTGAGCAAAACATAATTATTTGGACTTTAATCTTATTTAAGCATAAAGTTAGTGTCCTGTATTTTACGAAAAAAAAAATGAAAAATATAAAAAACATATTGTTAAATTTTTGGTCAAATTGGGGTCAATTTCCTTAGCTTATCGATACCCCTCCTTTGTCAGAAAAAATATAAATTGTGATTATCATGCTATTATTATCAACAATACAGCAATCTACTGGGTGAGCTGCTGAGGGTGTGGGTGTATCAAGTTGAGTCTGGGAGCAAGCACAGCTAGATAAGTTATTTGTCAGAGACTCATACCTCTCCGCATTGTACTTGACCAGATCTGCCAACTCACAGGCTTCGTGCATGCGTTTACTCAGGTCTTGTTGTACTGCAAATTATGCCAAGAAGACGCAAAAGAAACTATGATCCAGTGTACATAATGTGAGATGTAGGTACATGAACTTTGTGCAGGAATCAATAATAGATTACAAGTGCGATGATTGCCAAGAATTGGTGAAAAATATCCTTCGATATTTTTTGGAATTACAGCATATGATATTAATACATTGTTGATTATGATGCTGATTCTGAAGACTGTAAACCAATTATAAGATCTCAAAGTACGAATTAAGGATATATCAGTACGATTTAAGATGAATGGTATTAAATCGTATTTTTTTAAGTTTTTTGAAATTGATTATTTTTCAGAAGTTTATAATGCTTATGTTAAATTTGATCATGGTAACAATAAAATATTTACCAAATAAAAATGACTTATAATTCAAACTAGTTTGTCTTTATTAATTTCCAACATATGATGTTTTTTCCTAAAGGGGTACGAATTGGGCAAGTTTACGCTATATTTCACAAACGGATGAAATTATTTTTTGGGTCTAGGCATAACATTCTCACGTTCACAAAATATAAAAGAATCTACTTAAATGAAATACTAGATGCATAAGAGAATACGATGAGATGATGATGATGTGATAAGAGAACGGTGTGATTTAAAAGAGATTTTGGTGACAAATATTGAAAACAGTATGCTTAGATGGTTTGGTCATGTTGAGAGGATGAATGAAGAACGAATCACAAAAGGTATTTACAAGGCAGATGTGAGTGGAAACACCGGGAGGGGACGCCCTAGGAGCAGTGCCGGATTAGCCATGTAGCAGGAGGCAGCAAATGCTACGGGCCCCGCGCTACGGGGGGCCCCGCGCCTTTGCAAAAAAAAACTTCAAATGAAAGAAATTGTAAGCCACCCACTAAGTCACACACATAGTTACCAATTCTTAGTGAGCGCTGGCCATACTGTCATTATTTTGCCGCAAGTTGGCAACTCCAAAATACTTACAGGGGAATCTCCTAATATTGATTGAATTCGATTCAAGCTGTATGTATAACCGGACCACAAAAAATAGTTTTTAAATGATAACCAATAAGAAAATAGCAAAATGCATACTTCATTTGATAAGCCTAATTCAACAATTAGGGTCAGCGCACACCGAATTGCAAAATGCTCGCGCATGTTCGCACAAAATTTTGATTGCTTGAGCATGCAGGCGGCATGCTCGAGCATGCAGGCGGTATGTTCGCGCATCCGTGAGCAAGCTCCGTAGACAATTCTCTGGGTTGCCAGGCGGGCGTGCATTACCAGTTTGATGGCAAAATCCGACATAGGCAGGCGTGTTCAATATAAGATTGGGACTTAGTAATTATCGCCCTTTTGGTAGAGGAAGAGGAACATTGAAGAATATGTTAAGAACAGTATTGACAGAAGAAATGTGGCGGGAAAAATGTACCTTTTTTTCTACTTGTTTCTATTCAGAACCATAGACACCTGCCAGGGTCGCGAGATTTGTTCGAAAGAGATATCGTGGCCCTGGCACATGGGCAACTGAAGGAACATGGGTGGGTTTTAGTCAGTAAAAGTCTGACACGCCCTCCCGCTCCACCCGCGATGCCCGAGCATGCTTGGGCATCAAGTTTGGACGTGTATTCAAATTTGACATAAGATACATTTTGCAAAATTTTGCTCGAGCATGCGCGACCATTTTGCAGTTCGGTGTGCGCTGACGCTTACGTGGGACACTCAGAACGTTTTGCGAAAATAAAAGGAAGTGTTCTATATGTAATTATTTTTTTTATTAACTCTTTTCAAAATACTCTCCACTAGCTTCTATGCCAAGTTTCATGTGTCTGAAGCAGTTTTCGAAACACTTTTCTCAGTCCGCCGTAGACACATCGTTTACAGCCTGCTCGAACGCTGACAGCGCATCTGCCGGCGACGAAAATTGTATCCCTTTGCGCTGATTTTTAATTTTTGGGAATAAAAAGAAGTCACACGGTGCTAGGTCAGGGCTGTAAGGAGGGTGACCCAGAAGTTTGACCGGCGTGCTGCCAAGAAGTCCCTCGTTATGAGCGTGGTGTGCGTGGGCGCGTTGTCGTGGTTGAGCAGTAGCCCGGAGCCCTGTGTTTGGTCGCTTGTTGCTCACAACAGAGAAAACTTCTACTAAGTAGATTCTTTGGTAGTATACCATTCGGCGTTAATGCTTCTTTGGCTTGTAAAGTGACTGACACCAAATAAGGGCGACCACTTCTTTCCTCATCCCCCAAAGTTAGTCGACCACGTTTGAATTCGTTATACCAACGATACACAGTTGCCTTGGAAGGGCCTTCATCCATGAATGCAATTTGAAGTCTATTGTATGATTCGTCCGGTTTCAGGCGACACTTGAAAACGTAAAAAAACATAGCGCGAAAATGTTCCCGGCGCAAATCTATTTTCCAATGAGACACGATAATTTAATTAGCTCGCAAAAAATGTGGAGGGAATTTTTGAAATTGGAACGTACCTATTTTTAATTATAAATACGAACAACAACAACACACACACAACTTGCGTCAGTACTGTTGCCGCCAGCCACCTTGGTCGCACCGTTCTCTCGCCGTCAGCTGCAGCGAAAGACGCCGCTGAGGGGAAGAGGGTGAAGTACGCACCGTTGGTGGATCGCTACCATTTTGCGCCCATCGCTGTTGAAACCATGGGTGCCTGGGGCACTAGGGCCAAGGAGCTCATTAGTGAGTTAGGGCACAAACTCCGTAATAAAACGGGTGACTCCCGCTCCGGCTCGTTCTTGGTGCAAAGGTTAGCCATTGCTATCCAACGTGGCAACGCAGCAAGTGTTTTGGGCACTTTTGCACCGGGAACAGTTAGGGGCGGGTTTTTTGACGTGTAGTGAACGCTATTTTAACTAATTTAGTATGTGTATGTATTTTTTTTGTGTTAATTTAATTGACTGTGTATTAATACCTGAACTAAAATAAGGGTTTGAAATTTATTATAAATAATCACTTTTTTTTATAATAGCTTATAACTGGCAGGTCTCTCATACAAAAATAGTTTTTTTTTTCGTAATACTTTCTGGGTGGCCTGGTACATGAGGGTTTTTCTTTTAAGTGTTTTTATTACTGGACTGTTTATATCGTGTTTTGCCGATCCCCGTGGACTTATACAAACTCCTTCGTTGCATCTCTGCACCCTAATTGCGAAACGCACTATTTATCAGAATCTGAATGGGATTGAAGATTATTTCTAAATTTCCGTCATTTGTTCGAATAAATTGTAAGCTCAGCAACGTAAATAACGCAATGAATGTTGTTTAACTATCAATATGAAACCAATTCAAGCACTTCATTAACGAATAGCACCGAGACATGCCCATGGTTTTCAATGTATATGTGGGAATCAATAACAATGTTCTAAAATTATTCGTTTTTCAATACACTATTCATTGATTTTAATGTTTACTACCCACGCACTACCTGTTAACTTAATAATTAAATATTCGAATTTCAAAATAATATTTGTTTTCGCTAAAGTTCAATGCCTTCGATCTGTTTGACGAACGAACGACGGAAAGTGTCGAAAGTGTGTTATTGCCAGATGTAAAAATAAGTCTATTCTACAGCTTGGCAAAAAAGAGTCTGTTATGGTGAAAAATGGAACTAAAATATTTTTTGTGGCAGCACTGCTTTGTTTATCAACAACAAGTAGCTAATCTGTCATTGTGTTATGTTCCCAGTTGTATTTCACTTATTTCTAATCAGCGATCAATTTTTAATGCTTTTGTACATATACAAAATGAATAAAACATTATGGAGTAGTGGTATGAGCTGTGATTTTCAAGTTTTCGTAAGATATCAAGGCATTTTTTTTTTTTGGTCAACCAGCACACCGATATCTTATCCCAAACTAGGCCTATACTATGGTAACCAGACAACTGATAAATATACTTATTTATTTCTAAATACACACATATTATAGATAAATTACACCCAGACACAGAACAAATGATCGTGCTCATCATATGAAAACTTTAGTGGTTACTATAATAAAACAAGACATCTAATCTAATACAAATATCTTTTATTGTTACACTCTTATAAACAGCCATCTTAGGCAAAATCCAAAATCCCAGAGAGTGAACAAAACTAAAGATGTGACAGACATCATGTTCACAGATAATTAATATCTTAACACTCCCCCTCAATTTTATGTTTGTGAAAACTTACAAATTGCTTCTATAAATAAATGAAAATAAATTCTACCAAACTTTAACTTTAACATGGCAACACAAACTTAGTAATATTTAAATTCTTGAAATTGCAACACTAAAACTGACATATATAAGTTTTGACAGATAATTTTGACAAGCTAGTGACAAGTGACAACATAACCTTAAAATATAAACAATGCAAACATTCTATGAAAAACAATGTTACAAAACTAACAGCTTGTCACGAAAATAGCAAAACTTAACACTACACAGTGGTTTCGTCATAATGTCCGAAGTATTTTCACTGGTACTTACGTATTTAACAATCAAAAAATTTTGGTTTACAATGTCTTTTATGAAATGATATTTAATGTCTATGTGCTTGGAATGTTTTGTATTTTCACAATTATGTATCATTTTTATTGCACTCTGATTGTCCACATAAAGCACAATATTACACTTTTCATTAAAGTCAACTGATAATCCTTTCACAAATAACAAATCACTGACACAACTTGCAGCAGCTATGTATTCACTTTCAGCACTGGAGAGAGATACAGTCCTCTGCTTTCGTGATGACCATGCAATTAGGTTCCCTTGGTGATATATTAGTGCTCCACTAACACTTTTTCTTGTGATCTTATCACCTGCCCAATCGGCATCTGAAAATGCTGAAATATTAGAACATTTATTAGTGTTTTCTTCTTTCTCTTGACAATAGTATGTCAACTCTTTATTAATTGTGCCCTTCAGATAGCGTAATACACGTTTTGCAGCTGTCCATAAGCTTCTCGTGGGTTTATCAAGATATCGACTGAGGAATGAAGTTGCAAAAGTGATGTCCGGTCTGCTTATTGTAGCCAGGTAAGTTAAACTTCCAATTAATTCTCTGTAAGGTATATCACTAATTATTTCTTCTGTTTCAGGTACTTGAAAATTGTTTTCCATCGGCGTCTTCACTTCTTTACAATCTTGCATCTTATACTTTAGTAATAAATTTTTAATAAACAGTTTTTGTGATAATTTCAATGTATTATCATTTCTCATAATTTCAATTCCTAAGAAGTTAGATACTCTTCCCATATCTTTAGCTTTAAATTCTTCTTGCAATTTTCTTGATATTTTATTTATTTCACTACTCTTTCCCATCAGTAAAATATCATCTACAAATAATATGAGCCATATATCTTTTCCTATGTATAAACATATATCATATTTTGATCTTTTCATGTTTATTGTTTGACAGAAATTATCAAATCTTATATTCCAACATTTTGGTGACTCTTTCAATCCATATAAAGCTTTTTTAAGTTTCAGAACAGTTCCTTCTTGTTTATTTTCCAAACTTATTCCCTCTGGAACTTTGATGTAAACTTCTGTGCTCAAATTTCCATTTAGAAATGCTGTAGGTATGTCCAACTGCTTTGTTTCCCAGTTATTATTTATTACTTCTGATAATCCCATTCTTATGGTAGTTATGTTGGCTACAGGGGAATAAACATAATCTTCTGTGTACTGTTGAAATCCGCGTGCAACTAATCTTGCCTTTTTAGTTCCATCCGATTTTGTTTTGAAAATCCATTTTGTGTCAATAGCACTTTTTCCTTTTGGCAATTCTGATTCTATCCATGTGTTTTGTTCCTTTAATGACTTAATCTCTTTATCTATTGCTGTTTTCCATTCTTTATCTTGTTGAATGGCTTCTGTGTATGTGACAGGATCGCTTTCACTTGAAAGTAAACAATAATCTTCATATGTATTTAAATCAAATTGTTTAGGCTTTTTTACTTCTCTTCCACTTCTTGTTCGCTTGATTTCTTCGTTTTGTTTTTCTGGAGTGGAGTAATTATTCTCTTCTGGATCATAAAAACTTTCTTCTTCTTGTATTGATTCTGAATACTTTGTTTCTTTTATTATTTGTTTTTCTTTTGGTTTCACACACATTTCTTTCTGAATTTCATTTTCTTCTAAGTATCCTTTTATATTTTTGTTTTGTTCTTCATGTTGATATTTTATGTTTGTTTCATCAAATCTTACATCTCTTGAGACAAATATCTCATCAGTTTTTGGGTTCCATAAGGTATATCCATTCATAGAATATCCTATCATTCGAGCTGGCACTGCTCGTCTTGACCATTTATCCTTTTTGGGCATAATATGTGCCCATGCTTTGCATCCAAAAACTTTGATTTTATTTAAAATTAATTCCTTGTTCTTGATCCTCGCAGGTACTTGATAATTTATTGAAGAACATGGCGATCGGTTGATAAGAAAAGTAGCCGTTAAGATTGCTTGACCCCATAGGTGTCTTGGTAGATTTGATTCATCTAACATGGTTCTCGCTTTATCATATATTGTCCTGTTCATACGTTCAGCTTTCCCATTTTGCTGTGGGCTATATGGCTGCGTGTATTCAATTTTGATACCTTTTTCATAACAAAACTTTTTGAGACTTTCCGCTGTGAATTCCCCTCCATTATCACATCTGATCCTTTTCACTTTTATCCCATCTTGCCTCTCTTGTTCTATTATATAATTGATTAATTTATCTGTGGCTTCATTTTTGCTTTTTAACAAATACGTCTGAGTATAATGAGAATAGTCATCTGTTATTGTTTGGAAATATTTATATCCTTGTTTAGTTGCTACTCTTGCTGGTCCAGCAATATCAGTGTGTATTAAATCTCCTATCTTACTTGACCTTGGACTTTGTAATCTGTTAAATGGTAGTCTGGTTGATTTTGACCTCATGCATGCTTCACACACTTCCTTACTGTATGGCAATCCTAATATAGCTAGATGTTTTCTACACATATGACCCATTCTTTTGTGCCATAAGTCATTATCTTCTTGTATCACATTACATTCATCTTTATCTTTTATTTTTATTGAGAAGGTATATAACATATTCCTCTTTTCTCCAAAATATTTCTTTTTACCTGCAGTTATTATTAACTTATCCTTTTTGAAAATTACTTGCTTTTCTCGTTCTGCTAATTTATTGACCGACATTAAATTGTTACTGATTCCCGGTACAAGTATGACTTCCAGTCTTAATGGTTCATTTTTGTAATATCCATCAAGATATCCTGATTTATGTGCTGTCAGTATTTGGCCATTAGCAATTTTGATTTCTAATTTCTGTGACAGTTGCTTGACATCTGTGAGGTATTTCTCATAAGATTCTTTTATGAAATGCTGAGTAGCTCCTGAATCCACAACAAATGTTAATATTCCATCATTACTATTACATACAAGTGCTTCATTTGAGGCAATAAAAATTGGTTGACTTTCAGCAGGATGAGCAGTTCCTCCACGAGTTCTTGGTCCTCGATATCCTCTTCCTCTGCCTCGTCCTCTACTGTAGCACTCATAGGACTTATGTCCCCTCTTTTTACATTTATAGCAGGTTATATTCGATATAAAAGATGTATGTGGCTCGTTTGTAACTGTTTCTTTTCTTATTTCATGATCAAGTAATTTAGTTTTTACAAAATCTATTTTTATTTCAGTGTTCACCGCATCCAAAGCTGTAATTATGTGGTTGTATTCTTCACTCAGTCCTGTTAATAGATAGCATACTTTGTCTGTATCATTAATCTTGTCTCCTGATACCTCTAGATCTCTGATTAAGTTATCAAAGTTTGAAAAATACTCTTGAAGATTTCCTTGCTGTTTCAAGTTTAGAAGTTTTCTTCGCAAACTTAATTTGGAGATTACACTTTTTCTTTGGAATGTACTTTTCAAAGTGGATATCATATCCTTTGCGTTAACGCATTCTTTTATCAGATTTAATTTGGAGATTACACTTTTTCTTTGGAATGTACTTTTCAAAGTGGATATCATATCCTTTGCGTTAACGCATTCTTTTATCAGATTTAGATGCTGATCCGTTAGACATTGAACAATAATGTTTCTTGCTTTTGCATCGTCTTGTTTATTACAGTCTTCGATTTTTGGTAACGACACAACTTCACTTAATCCCTTTTCTTCTAAAATACAATTCACCCTGAACATCCAATTGTCGAAAGCTTCTGGATTTAGTTGGGGAAAATTGTAAAACAACTTAGTTTGCTGCCCGGCCATTTTCTTTTCTTCGTTACGCTTTTGTTGCATAAAATTAAATCTTTGAAAATCTCGACAATCTACTTCCTACTCGACACTATTTGGCGTCTGGGCCCATAACCTATGAAAACTTTAGTGGTTACTATAATAAAACAAGACATCTAATCTAATACAAATATCTTTTATTGTTACACTCTTATAAACAGCCATCTTAGGCAAAATCCAAAATCCCAGAGAGTGAACAAAACTAAAGATGTGACAGACATCATGTTCACAGATAATTAATATCTTAACACATCACACAAACATTTGTCCTGGGTGGGAATCGAACCCACGTCCTCCGGCATAGCAGTCAGGGTCACTAACCACTAGACCAACAGGCCTGTCAACCTGTCAATATAATAATATAATGAACAAATAAATAATCTGAACTGCAAGAAAGAAACGCCCTTCCAATAGAGGCCGTAAAACGGTATCGTTGACAGTTATAACAAGTTCGCCATATAAGAAGGATCTTGAGGAGTCTGAAGCTAAGAAAAAAGAAAAGCAGAAAAGGTTAGATCAGAAAATGTTAAAAAGATAACAAAAGAAAATACTAAAAACAAAGGAAAAGTCAAAAAGACAAATACTAGAAAAAAAAGGATGAAGATAAGACTAAATACAAGAAGACAGGAAAAAGGAACAACAAAAAGACCGAGAAACGAAAACTTATTAACCAGTCAATTACCGTAATTACAGACACAATTAAAAAACCATTGTGTCGATACCAAATGTGGTATCTCAAGGACTTATGAGGTTAAAAGCGATAATGATGCCACTGAAAGTTTTCAATCTTCCAACTCTCTGGGATACACTTTCTTCTTAAACATTGATTTAGTAATAGCGAAAATAATTAAGTTAAGCATGGTGAATATAATTTGAAATAGGTACTCCTATACCAAAATACCTGCACCCCATCTCTAAAACTAAATTGTGCCATTTTGCATTCAACCTAAAATTTTAACCTGTAGGGACATTTATTTGTTTTGATAGCTTGCACATTGATAGTAAGATAATGGTACCGATTCCCTTGTTCACAAACTAAACTAAATTTAAGTTGAGTGCATCCTTTTCTTTGTATTTCATTAAGATGAGGACAAAAGAAAATTTTTAGTTTAGTCCTGTCAAATTAATCAGCGCCTGTCACTACTCCATACAAGTTTAGACGTGATTAAAAACTTGCCTACTAAACATAACATAACATCACGCCTTGTTTCCCCGAAGGGTTAGGCAGAGGTGTACCTATAGTACACCCACATTTCGCCTGTTATGTTTAAGTCCCATGTAATAGGGGGCGAGCCTATTGCCATCAACCGGGCACGAATCCAGACTCCGGGCTGCTACTGAGAAATTCCAGATGAAAAAACACAATAACACTTTGCCCGACCTGGGAATCGAACCCAGGACCTCATGCTCAGCAGTAGCGCTCGCTACCACTAGACCAACGAGGCAGACTTTTTGTTTTAATTTTGTACGCCATTTATTGGCAAAACATAGTGCACATATTTTTGACATGGACTATCACTGTAACTATACCTATGTTTAACAAAAAAAAATATTGATTAATTGATATTTTAGGCACTCGAATAGATCCACTTAGTACTATGTATCTGGATCATACCAGAGGGGGTGTACTACGCCAAATCGAATGCCAAATAGTCGAATATCAATTTATCGAACACTATAAATCGAACGTTTATACTCGAAAGTTCATAATATCGAATGGTTATTAAATCGAACATTCAATATATCGCACACTCAATACATCGAGTGTTCAAAATATCGAATGTTTGTTTGATCGAGCGGTCAACGAATTTTTTTTTTTTTTTTTAGGATGGGAAATCATCAAATGACTTCTCCCGCTCTGGGCGGAGCGGGAGGGCGTGTCAGACTTTTACTGACTAAAACCCACCCGTGTTCCATCAGTTGCCCATGTGCCAGGGTCACGGTATCTCTTTCGAACAATCACGCGACCCCGGCAGGCATCGGTCCTAGTAGACCCCTTCACTGCTGCTGACATCTCTTTGAGGCGCGCGTGGAACACTAAGCGCCGTCGACCCGAGCCTGGTCCTTACCGGGCGGCGAGCTACCCATTGCTCGCCACCCGCAAGCTCGCGCCTACGGTGGCCGGGAGTCCGCAATCGACTCCCGACGCCCGGGGCGTCTCCTCCTGCGGCGGCTAGGGACGTGAGGGCGCAGAGACTGCCACTCCCTCACGCGCCCCGCCTCCTTCGCGAGCATTACTGCTTCGCAGAAGGAGGTGACGGCTTCCCATTCCCTCTCGCTCCGTACCATGGCTCGCACCAGGGCCGGACGCGAGAGGTCGCCGCCGCCGATCGCCTCCACGAGGACACGGCGGTGCTCCGCCCAGGCAGGGCACACCTCCACCGTATGCTCCACCGTGTCCTCCAGACGATCCTCGCAATGGAAACACCCGGACGTATCCTCCCGCTTGCATATTCATTATATCTAAATATAAATATATTGAATACTTTAAATACAAGAAAAACACAAAATTTACCAACAAATTACATTTTACTTTATAATTATTATCTTTTATAGGTACATTTAAAAAAAATGTGTATATTGCTTGGATAAAGTATACTATCTTAATATCTTAAATATTAAGTACCTACTTATAACATTGTAAAACATTTATTAAAGAGTAGCTCTATGTGATTTAAGGGTCAGCAGTAGGAAATCGTGTTATGGGATTTCGATAAGTTTATATAGTAAACTTAAAGTAATTGCCACGAAAAAATACATCTGGCTAGCTCAAGAGTTTTACTAGACGATGAAAAAATCGGGTTGGGCATAAACCTTGCAGATGATTGTTAAAAAAATATTGAATTTCACTAAAAACGTGTAAAAAGCACTGCCGTATTTTGATAACTTAAGGCTTAAAACAAGAAGGCACCTATTGAATTTATACATAAATAAAAACAATAAAGAACAGAAAACCCGATGCATTTTTTAATTTTCCATAATGTTACTTCTGATTTGCGTAAAAAATTCGCAAAATTTCTCAATTTTGACGCTCGAAATCTCCATACAATTTACTATGGCGACGCGGTTTATCATTTATATAGCAGTGTTCGAACCGCGGAGCTCAGTCGACCGCGCGTCTTCAAGGTGGGTGCACGTCGCTCTTAGTAAAAAAATACGCGGCAAATAATGGCCTGTGCGTATACGAGATCCCCCGCACAGTGGTCGGAGTCAGAACAATTTATACAAGTACTAAAATTTAAGATTTTTGGGCTCAATTCTTTCTGCACGTATTTTGTATATTGTGACAATTCCTTATTTGTTTGTTATTATTTTTACGTCTTTCCGGTTCATAATTATAATCTTATTTTCAAGTCCTACACACAGAGAACAATCCTACGCTTGTAAATACTAACACAGACTGGGAGAGTTTCAGAATAGATTTGGATAATTCAATAGAATTGAGGGTTCCATTGAAAACTCCGGAACAGCTGGAATTGGAACTGAGTAATTTTACAACTAGTATACAGAAAGCCGCCTGGAGAAATACACCGGAAAAATCACACCGGGTCAAAGCAACCACCTACCCTGCAAGAATTAGGTGTCTTATAACCGAAAAGCGCAAACAAAGAAACAGGTGGCATCAGACTAGATGTCCACAAGATAAAAGACTGTTGAACAACCTCACCAAGCGCCTTACGAATGAAATTCAACAACACAATGACTCCTTAACAAACAGCTACCTTAACCAATTAACGAGTGACACTAAAACCGACTACTCGCTTTGGAAAGCTACGAAGCACATAAAACGACCGATCGTGCAAATTCCTCCTATCAAGGAAGTAAATGGAAAATGGGCAGTGACCGACGAACAAAAAGCCCTAAGATTCGCTGAGCATTTAGAGCAAATATTCCAACCAAATGAAGCTCAGACTGATGAGATGATGATTCAGGGAGTACAAATTAGTACAGACATTAAATTAGTTACCCCAAAAGAAGTATCTAGAGAAATTAAGTGTAATTTTAATCGAAGAAAATCCCCTGGTTACGACCTAATTACAGGAGAAGTCTTACAGAATCTCCCACGTAAAGCTATAGTTAAGCTTACCACGCTTATTAATGCTGTATTTCGGTTGAAACACGTTCCTGACATGTGGAAAGTAGCTGAGGTCATCATGATAGCCAAGCCTGGGAAGCCACCTCATGAAACCACATCTTACAGACCAATCTCACTGTTACCAGTGTTGTCAAAACTATTTGAGAAATTATTTCTCAAGAGATTGAAGCCTCTTATTGAAGCTGCAAATCTTATACCCGATTACCAGTTCGGATTTCGAGAACAACACTCTACGCTCGACCAAGTACACAGAATCACTAATATTATTGAAAGGACACTAGAGGAGAAGAAGGTGTGCTCCACGGTTTTCCTTGATGTTGCACAGGCGTTCGATAAAGTGTGGCATGAAGGCCTCATTTATAAGTTAAGAACAATGGTGCCTCAACAGTTTTCAGATATCATAGAGTCCTATATATCAAATAGATTGTTTAGAATAAGACAAGGAAATGCCTACTCAAACCTTAGGCAAATAAAAGCTGGCGTACCACAAGGAAGTGTACTAGGCCCGGTCCTGTATCTACTATACACCTGTGATATTCCTGAGCTAGAAAATGGGGTAATTGCAACCTTTGCTGACGACACCGCTATCATGGCTGTTGGAAATAGCCACGAGGAAGCCGTAGAAAAGGTTCAAAAGTCCGTAAATCAAGTTTATGAGTGGACTGCAATATGGCGTATCAAACTTAATGAGAGCAAGTCTATCCACATCGACTTCACGAATAAAAAGCCACAATACATCCCGATATTCATGAATAATCAACTAATTCCATACGCGAATACTGCTAAGTATCTTGGCATGACCCTGGATGCAAAACTGCGCTGGAAAGAGCATGTCAAAAAGAAAAGAACCGAATTAGATATTCGATACAAAAAAATGTATTGGCTACTTGGTAGACAGTCGCCATTGTCAATACATAATAAATTGTTGATATATAAACAAGTTTTAAAGCCTATATGGACCTACGGTATACAGCTGTGGGGCTGCACCAGTCAAAGTAATCGACAAATTATACAACGATTTCAAAACAAAGTACTTAGGGATATAGTCAGTGCGCCCTGGTACATAAGAAACAGCGACGTTCACCGGGACCTTAAAATGGATGTCGTAAACATAGTTATACAAAAATATGCAGAAGCTCATGAACACAGACTTCATCATCACGTGAATGTCGAGGCAATCCAAATCCTTGACAACACTGAATTAGTGCGAAGACTAAAAAGGGTTAAACCCTTTGAGTTAGTTTAGTGCAGTGCAAGTGAACTGAAACAGTAGTGAAAGTGCTAACTTTTTTTAAGAACACGTGAATCAAGTGTCTTCCCTATAACTTATAGTGAATAAGAAAGACGTTATTGGACGATTTCTTAGTTTTATAGTTACTTAGCAGTTTAAGTTATATTTAAATTACTTATTAGCTCACAGGCTAGATTGTAATGTAAATAAAGTATCATCTAATATGATAAATTATTTAACAAAAAAAAAAAAAAAAAAATTTTCAAGTACTTGGTGTGATATAATTTGCTCTAACTACATAATTGTTCTCTTTAACTACACAACATAGCCCTGTCGTGTTTCGGCTCGTAAGATTTGTCTCGACAAGTACTATAGATCTAGATGGTGTCCAAGGTCTGATGATGAAGTCGGAAGGTGGCCATAGAAACTCTTTAAGTATACAACATAACATCGTCGTGTTTGGGCTCGTGAGATTTGTCTTGACGAGTACTATAGAACTAGACTAATGTCCAAGGTCTGATGATAAAGCCAACCGGTGACCATAGGAACTCTTTAAGTATACAACATAACCTAGTCGTGTTTGGGCTCTTTAGATTTGTCTTGACAAGTACTGCAGATCTAGATGGTGTCCAGGTCTGATGATGAAGTCGGAAGGTGGCTATTGAAACTCCTTGGTCAGTGGATATGAAACGGGCACTATGAAACTTTGGGACCCGGTGGGATGTGGGAGTAGTAGGGTGGGGGAATACCATGGGACACCTCAAGAACATTGACCTTGACCTTGGGGTCGTTGACCTTAAGGTCAAACTCAAAATTTCAAAATTCAAGATTCCTTTTTTCTCCCAAGGTCACTGACCTTGACCTCATGGTCATTGACCTTGAAGTCAATGTCAAAATTTCGAAAGTCAAGATCCGCGATTTCCCAAGGTCACTGACCTGACTTCATGGTCATTGACCTTGAGGTCTAGATCAAAATTCCGAAAGTCAAGTTTCACTATTTTCACAAGATCACTGACCTCGACCTCATGGTCATTGACCTTGAGGCCAAAGTCAAAATTCCGAAAGTCAATTTTCGCGATTCTCAAGAGCAAAAACAAGTCAAAATTCATGGAAAGTGATCTTAAGGTCAAAGTACCTTAGAATCAATATAAATAACCACGAAGGGCATGTTAAGGTCTTCCAGACCCCGCCATCCCCTTCGTCGATTACTTTAAGTATACAACATAACCTCGTGGTGTTTGGGCTAGTGTTGCAAAAGACTCGAGTCCTCGAGTCGTAATTTTAAAGACTCGACTCAGTTATGCAAGACTCAGTGTGCTCAAAAGGCTCGGAGTCTAGAGTCAAGCCGAGCCAGAGTCTTAATCGAGTCTTAAAAAAGGACTGGAGTTTTGAAAAGGACTCGAGTCTTAAAAACGACTCGAGTCTTAAAATGAACTCGAGTCTTGTAGCTCATCATTCGAAAATACTCGAATAACTTGTCAGATTTTTTTGTACGCAAAGTTTCATCATACCCACTCATTTGAGTTTATTGCCTTCTTTCTAGTCTTTTCGAATGATGAGGTACAAGTTTCATCTTCATGCTCCGAGTTTTTCTTTAAGACTCTGGTTCATTTTAAGACTCGAGTCCTTTTTAAGACTCGAGCCCTTTTTAAGACTCAAGTGCTTATCTGTAGACTCCAAGCCTTTTCAGCACATTGAGTCTTGCATAATTGAGTCGAGTCTTTAAAATTAAGACTCGATGACTCCTTTGCAACTCTAGTTTGCTCGTTAGATTGCATGCGCAGTCTCAAGCAACAAAAAGAGGCACTTGCACTCTGAAAAAAAATCATGACGTAGACGTATTAATTGACTTTATTTTTGAAAATCATAATATAACAGCTGATTGATGTCTACATACAAAACTACAATAAACCACCACATCTCCCATCCTTCCTTACTAAGTATAAATGCAATAAAAAAACAACATATTATCCACTTCTATTTTTAATATTATCTTCAAGGTTCCTGCCGCTCGAACCACTATGTAAACATCTATGTGTGCGTGAGCGAGGCGCGCGCGCCTACCGCTGTGTGAGTAGCACTTCAATACCTAATTTTCTCTCGCGCTTGCAGTGTATCCGACCCTTTGAGCCTAAGTTACATTATTTCGAATACTGTGCAATTGAAATTACAACTTTAAAATTATATGTTATCTGTATTTACCGCACACCAAATTCAAACATTAAATTATTTTTGGAAAATTTAGACCTCCTAGGAGGAGGTCTAAATTTTCAGAAAAATCCTGAAAAAACAAAACAACAAAAGCATCATATTATGTGGTGACTGGAATTTAGACGCAATAAAAGCAGATAAACATTTCAAAGAGCTAGAATCTATTTTAAAAAACTATAACATAAATAATCATATTACCAATCCAACAAGAAAACTCTCCTGCATCGACTTAATCACGAGTAACATACCAAATGTTACACCCCAAATACACTACCTAGCACTATCTGATCACGAAACAGGACAATCGATATGTTTTGACGTTACGGTAGACACCACAAATATTAAAAGACCATTTTATTTTGAACAAAGACGCGATTTTAATCAAGATAATATAGATAAGTTTGTAAACTGTTTATCCTCATTGTCTTTCTCAGATATTTACGAGACTGAAGATACTGACATTGCATTTAATTATTTCCATGACATTCTACTATTATTTTATAATTTATGTTTCCCAAAAATCAAGTTTAAAATAACTATCAAACCCTTAAAACATAATTGGATGACAAAAGGCATAAAAAAGTGTTGTATAAACAAACGACGTCTATATCTGAAATATCGTCTCTCAACAGCAAATAAAAAACGTCATAAAAACACCTACTGTAATTACACTACTATTCTAAAAAGATGCATGTTGCAGGCACAAAAAGGCGAGAACACGCGTTATTTGACTCAATCCAGTAACAAATGTAAGGCTGCCTGGAAAGTAATAAAAAGTAATACCAGCGAAACACAAAATTTTCATGACATAAATAAAATTCAATTAGACAATCAAACTTACACTAAACCTGAAAAGGTAGCTGACATTTTTAACAATTATTTTATTGATATAACAAATGACACCACTAAACCATCTATTGACTACACACCATCCATGACTTATCAACCAAATTCTATGTATTTGACTCCAACTGATGACACCAATGTATATAAAATAATAAACTCTTTAAAATCAACCAACTCTACAGGCTATGATGACATTAACACAAAAATTCTTAAATTATGCTCTACTTTTTTATCTACTCATATTAGCCATATTATTAATTTGTCATTTATGCAAGGTCTATTCCCTTCACGGTTAAAATTCTCAATTGTTAAACCAATCCATAAGAAAGGTGACAGAAGTGATATGAATAATTACCGCCCCATAACACTCATACCAATATTATCCAAGATATTTGAAAAGGCCATGCATGAGAAGCTCTCCGGTTTTTTATCCAAATACGAAATTCTAAGTGAAGATCAATTTGGTTTCAGAAAAAATAAATCGACCACAACAGCTTGTTTTGCTCTATTAAAATTAATAACGAAAAGCCTTAATGATAAACTGCCAATTGTCTCTATATTTCTGGATATGTCCAAAGCTTTTGATTTCGTGGACCACAGACTATTAATTTATAAATTAGAACGATATGGCATAAGGGATAATGCTTTGAAATGGCTCGAAAGCTACCTTACACATCGACAGCAATGTGTTGAGATTTCGGGACAAACAGGAAATCAAAAGCTCACATATAGGTCACAGTATCGTGAAAATAACTGCGGTGTTCCCCAAGGGACCATAATAGGTCCGCTTTTATTTCTGCTATATGCTAACGACTTGCCAAGTGTAACTTCCCACAAATGTATCCTATATGCGGATGATACGACCCTTAGTATTATAAAAGAAAATGACGACATTATTGAGTACCAAAATGAAATAAACATGACATTAAATAAAATTATTACATGGCTAGAACACAATAACTTACATATTAACATTAAAAAAACAAAAATGATACAATTCCAGACATATAACAGTACGCGTCCACGACTTAAAATACAATATGGAAATGAGACAATTGAAGAGGTCGATTACGTAAAATTCTTGGGTATAATAATTGACAAAAACTGTTACTGGAAATCTCATATTGACGATCTATGTAAGAGGATAGATAGATTTGTATTTGTTTTATATAGACTAACACGTGTGGTTAGTGTTAACGCGGCAATATGTGCATACCATGGCTATGTGTCATCAATTCTGCGCTATGGCATTATAATATGGGGTAATTCAGTTGAACTTACAAGAGTTTTTCGAGCTCAGAAAAAATGCATACGCTCAATTTGCGGAGCGCACCCACTGGACAGTTGTGTTCCACTATTTAAGAAACTTAAAATACTGCCAATTCCAGCACTATATATTTTTGAAATCTGTATCTTTATACACCGAAACAGACATGAATTTGATTTGTATAATGATGTTGTATCCAGACCCAGCCGCAAAGTGCATATGCTTCATGTTCCTAGGCGTAGAATTAAATTATTTTCTAAAAATGTGTACTGCATGTCCATTACTGTTTATAACAAATTACCTGATGGCTTTAAAACTCTCAGCCTCAGAACATTTAAATGTAAATTATTTAACTTTCTCTTAAGCAAATGTTATTACTCGACTGAAGATTTTATGAATGAAAAGTTTACCTAAAGATTTGACATTATTCTGTAAAAATCATATTTTATCTCCCTTCATGCACTTGACATTTAATTAATATCTTTTACATTTAAAAAAAAATGTTTCGTAATTTAAATAATTCTATTGATTAATAACTAAATCTTAATGTAATGATGACATATAATTTTAATGATTAATAAATAAATTTGAATGTAATGATGACCCATAATTTCAAAACCATATTTGTACGCCGGAACAGGCAGAATATTTTGAGCGTAATAATCCACATAACAACTTTGTACAATATTCTGACAAATAAATGCTTTCTTTCTTTCTTTCTTTCTTTCTTTAGCGATAGAGTTTCTTGTCCTTCTTCTCCAACTGCCATTACTCTTTCGAACGGACAACTAGAGTCAATTCCATTATTTTAAAGGTGTGCCTATTTGAAATAAATGAGGTGTGTGGTGTACCTTTAAATGATACAATGTGTTACGTGTTATTTTCCTTTCCCTGTAATACCTACAAGTCCTTTTATATTTTGAGATTATGGAGTATTGACGATTAGATGCATTTGGGTACCCATCCATAAGTTTCTAGTTTGATGTTAAATATATTAGTTGTTTTAGAGCAAGGGTACCCTATTTTATTACACAATGGTAAAAACATTTCTGCGAGCAACTTGGAAGTACCTAGCGCTCGCCGGCCGCTGCCGCGGCTAGGGCTTCCAAAATTACGGAAATGTCAATTACGTAACTAATTACGCAACTTTTTTCTCCAATTCCGTAATTCCGTAATTACGTAATTTTTCCTATTTTTTTTTAAATTGATTATGAATTTTTGTAAATATTGTAGATAGAGTATCTACAATTTTTACAGTTATCTTTTACTATCTCAAATTCAAGGATGTATCAAAATAAACACAATATTTAAACAAAAAAATATTTATTTATATTTATTTATTTTATTTTTAATTTTTAGAAAGCTTACAGACTAATAACATTATAGTAACAAGAATATATAACTAAATTGCTAATAACAAGCCTCCACTCCACAGATAGATACAAAAAAAAAAAAAAAATAGTTCCATGACAAAATAATCTAACACTGTACTGTCAAATTATTGATTCATTTAAAGAGGTGGTTAATTTTATTTAATTGTTATGAATTATTCAAGAACTTAGTTAAGTCAAACCATTTTTTATCGTCCCGAATATAATCTTTCTTCTTGAAAATGTGATCTCATAAATGACAAGGCATTTAAAGTTTTGTCACCTAGGGAACTTCTTAGTTTATTACAAAAATATCCGGCGGATGAAAAGGCTCGCTCGGCTTCAACACTTGTAGGCGTTATCGAAAGTAAATAATTATACGCTGCAGTCAAAAAAACTTCGCGACCGCCGCCAGCGCTGTCGTAAATGCACATTTCTACCCTAATAATGGAATGGAGATCTGTGTTTACTGTTGAAATTGTTTTATTTACAGTCACTTTGTTTATTTCTTTGTCTAACTGTTGTGCGATTGTCAACTCCTCGTCATCATCGTCACTGGTAGCAATTGCGTCCGATGCACTCGGTTGTGGTTGTGAATTAGTGCTTTTTTGAGTGGAATTATATTTCAACCGTTCCAAAAGTTCCACTATGTACATTCGTATATCATCCGACGATGGTTTCGTGAAATATTCTGAGGCAGCTGTTTTAAAAAAATCCTCATTGTTATGCAAATATTGCAAAACACCGAATACATTTGTTCGCCTTTCCTTAATTCTCTTTCTAAGAGATGTGGCTAGTTTTCCACTGAGATCGTTTGACTGAAGATTAAGTTTCTCTAGCATGAATCGAAGCGCAGCGTCGGCCGTCAATAAGTTTGAATTACGGCGACATAATGACAAAACTGTAGTTTTTATTACATCCAAGCTGTAATGAATCCTGCCGGGGTCGCGTGATTGTTCGAAAGAGATACCGTGACCCTGGCACATGGGCAACTGAAGGAACACGGATGCGTTTTAGTCAGTAAAAGTCTGACACGCCCTCCCGCTCCGCCCAGAGCGGGAGAAGTCATTTGATGATTTCCCATCCTGAAAAAAAAAAAAAAAAAAAAAAAAGCTGTAATGAATGTCGTGAAGGTCTTGGATCCCTTCGTCTGTAAATTTCGCATTTGATTTCAAATCTAATAACGCCTTAAAAACGCATGATTTTAATTTGAGAAATCGGCCTACCATATCTGATAAGCTGTTCCATCGCGTTTTACAGTCTAGTATTAGGTCAATATTTTTACCATGTTCTTCTAAAATGTACTTTTGCAACAAGTCGTTTTTCAAAGGGGAGTTTTTAAACGATTTTATTAGATCTCTTAATTTTTTTATAGTGCCTTTGTATAAAAACTCCGATTCTGGAACTCTGGTCGATTCTACAATAAACGCATCCTCATCTTCTTCAATTTCCTCTTCTTCTTCAGCGCCGGTATTTGAGACATCCTCCTGGACTTCAGGTTCTGGAGATTTTTGTGTTTTATATAAAACATCCAGGACTGCTAGTTGTATCCCATGAGCCATACACAATTGGTGGTGGCCGTCAAAATTTCTACCCATTTTGACCATAACACTCGCTCCATCTGTTGTGAAAGCAATTATGTCGTCTTCCAGACTTAAACCGAAGTCACTCAAATGTTGCTGTAATAATTGAGTGCCTACTTCAGCTGTCATTGATCCCTGTATCCGTACAAGTCCCAAATTTTTATATTTGGCCATATCAAAGTCTTTATTGTGGATATTTATATTCATATACCTTTTATTACGGGTAGACGTCCACTCATCAAACGTGATAGTAAATCTTTTATTTTCAGACTTCATAATTTTCAATTGATTTTTCAATTTGTTTTTTGTGTTATCACTCTGTTTTAGAATTATCTGTGTTATAGTCGTACAAGATTTCGGCACATCGTAGCCAGAGTTTTTAAAAAGATATCTCAGATCTTCTGACGTACAAAATTTGCTCAATGGTATCCCATCCAATGCAGCCATTCTGGCCACTCGAACCTCCATATTTGAAAAATAATCAGTGAGTTTAATTTTCTTTTGTGAAGGTTCATTCGTACGTTTTCGTGTTTGAATTTGACCACTATTAGACGTTGATGTACTCGGGCTTTGCGACTCCTGCTGTTGCGGCATCTCTCCGATATGCTTGGCACGCATGTGAGTGTGTAACGCTCCAGTTGCGCCACCTGGAGTTTTCAATTTTTGCAATGCTTACATTCAACACTCTGTCCATTATCAACTCTCAAGAAATGTTCCCAGATAGAGCTTTGTGTGCGTTTGTTCAAAAACTCCTTGTATACAGTCTTATTTGAAGAAGACCTGAAAAAAAAATAAAAGGAGGTTAGGTTAAAATGATATTGGTTAAACATAGTTGTCAACTCATTACAAAATAATGTAAACACTTATTTTGTAGCCAAACGTTTTTTTCTTCTATAATAGGCGAAAGAGCATGCTTAGTTCATTCATTCCTGATTTAGAGACGAACTATGAGGAATTTCAAATTTTTGATAGGTACCGACCTTTTATGTTTTAATCAGTGTTCTTAATTAATATATATTTGGGAACCTAGATATTCTATAATCTAATCGGAATAAATACACCTTAAGAAAATGTTTGATTTACAAATTATTTTGTATGAACTATGCATGCTCCACGCCCCATGAGGTTTTTAATGCCCTTTTAATACTAAATAAGACTGATTTAAGTACTTACATCTTTGAAGAGATAATCCACACATTCAAATTTCAAAGTCACCCACGATAAAGATACAACTGCTACAAATTGTTAATATTTGCGCGCATTTACCACCAACTTTTAATTAAGTATCAGATCAAGTGTCAAGTGTGCCGAGAGTCTAGCGATGTGAACTGAACAACCGACAATTGAGCAATGAAACTACTTTCTTTTTAGTTAAGAATGTGAGGAGCATAGTAGTTCCCCTAAGTTCCCCGTGGTCGTAGGGACTTTTCGTCAGGGACTCCCCGGCCTTGCCGACTCGCCAAGTTGATATATTTGAACTCTATTCTGTACGTCTTAGAACTATTTTTTGCAAAATAGATATAAAATAAACTGCGGGGAATACCCTATTTGTACAGTTTCGATGTAGGTATATAGTATAGTGTTGCCACATTATAAATGTGTACGTATAATGCTTTTTTATTGGTTGACTATTTTGATGGATTGATGATACTAATAATTACGTAAGTACGGAATTGACATCTTCAGTTACGGAATTGAAAATACTTTAAAATGAGTTCGTAATTACGTAATTGCGTAATTACGTAATTACGTAATGGAAGCCCTACGCGGCACCGCTCGCTACACTCGCTCGGCTCGCGCGCGGTTCGTCACAACCTAACCTATGTTACTTAGCTCAAAATGACGAATCAATTGACAATACAATTTGCCTGCGAGTGGGTAGTTAGACAATGATAAAAACATGTCTGATTCGTCATTTTGAAGTGGTGAATAGGTTAAAACTGTGACCAGCCGCGCGCGAGCCGAGCGAGCGTAGCGAGCGGTGCCGCGGCAGCGGCCGGCTAGCGCTACTTCCAAGTTGCTCGCAAAAATGTTTTTACTATTGTCTAATTCTCCGTTAAAAAGAAACACCAAATGTGTACACGTAACGTGTAAAGACATTGACTTTGTAACTACCCACCACTTTAGAAATCAATCCAGCGCGCAGTATTAATAAACTGTAGGCGAGTCGTCCATTAGGTATTTCATACTTAGATGAAATACCAAGTATCTTAGTAAATCATTAGATTACTCGTTCGTTAGTGCAATTGAGTTGAACAGTAGTTGAGTCGACCAATATGCGTTATGAACGTATGTGAATCAACCGTAGTTATCTTGAAAATAGTTAGAATAAACTTAGGTATTATGATACGTAACCGCATCGATTTAGAAAAATCACTGTAATTTTCTACGATCGGTGGATCGGCATCGTGGCCCGCGAAATTCAATTTTTCCTACGTTTTATGAATAATTGTAAATTGTAGCAATTAGCTCGTATATTATTAGGTCTTTACCTATGAAATTGCCGTTCTGCAGTACTGGCCATTTCAAATCAAAATAATTTTTGTTTGTCTAAGAATTCTAATTTCAAATTAATTTTATTTTAAAAACATGGAATTCTTTTTCCAAAAGTAGTCATTTGTTTATTGATTAGTGTTACATTTTCATCACATTTCAATCTTATTCGTCATCATAGATACGTTAAAAATTCGAGTAATTATGGAATATGAGTACCGTCGTGGCAGCAACGCGGCACAAGCGGCACGCAGCATCAACGACGTTTACGGAGCTAACACTACAAACCAACGCACCACCTGTTATTGGTTTGCTCGCTTCCGTTCTGGAAATTTCGACCTGAAAAATGAACCTCGCGGTCGTCCGAAGACTTTGGTCGACAATGACGAATTAAAGGCGATTGTGGAAGCTGATGATACACAATCTACGGCTGAATTAGCAGCAGCTTTCGACGTTAGCGTCAAAACAAAATTGGTCCATTTGCGTCAAATTGGCAAGGTAAAAAAGCTTGACAAATGGGTGCCCCACGAACTCAATGATCGCCAGCGCGAAGTACGCGTCGAGACGTGCCTTGCACTGCTCAACGACACACAAATGAAGGAATTTTGAACCGCATTGTTACCTGCGATGAAAAATGGATTCTGTTTGATAACCGCAAGCGCTCAGCAAGTTGGTTGGATCCTGGTTCAGCACCTAAACAATGCCCTAAACGAAAACTTACCCTTAGGAAAGTGATGGTCACTGTTTGGTGGTCTAGCGCCGGTGTGATTCATCACAGCTTCTTACCAAACGGGGTGAGCATTACTGCAGATGTGTACTGTGAAGAACTGAACTCAATGATGGAGAAGCTGGCACATCTCCAACCAGCATTGGTCAATCGCTCGTCTCCGCTGCTCCTGCACGACAATGCGCGACCTCATACTGCACAGCAGACGGTCTCCAAGTTGCAAGAACTGGGGTTGGAAGCTCTCCATCATCCGCTCTACTCACCAGACCTTGCGCCTACAGACTACTACTTTTTCCAGAATTTGGATAACTTCTTGGCGGGAAAAAATTCAATACCCGAGAGGCAGTACAAAATGCCTTTGAAGAATTTGCTGCTCCCGTCCAGCTGATTTTTTTTAGAAGGGCATCAATAAACTGCCACTGCGTTGGCAAAGATTGCATGGGTGATTATTTCGATAAATACAGATGAAATATACATGAAAAAAATTCGTTTATTTTTTTTTCATACAAACCGCAATTTCATAGGTAAAGACCTATTATTAATCAAAATGTACACATAAATATTAGGAATATAAACATTTAAATCATCAACCATACTTCTCTAAGTTATATTTCATACAGATGGCAATTGTTCATCAGGTACTCTTATTTGCGGAAAATATAATTTAGAGGAATATGTTGATGATTTACATGATTTTTTGTGATAATGCTGATGATTTACATGGTGTTGACAAATTGGATTGAAGATAATATAAGCCTGTATGATTTTAATTTACATGATACAGTCTGGGTGCGTCTCATAACGTATAAACTCATTTGGTCTAATTTCATTTTATTATCGTTCATAAGATATAATCAACGTGAGATATACCAACTGTTGATATAATTTCTTTCCATATAACATTTATTTATTCTAAAACTTAATTATTATAACGTTGATATAACGTTTATACAACAACAACAATACAATCCTTTATTTCAGGCTACTAAGGCCCATAAAAACAATACATAAATAATATAAAATCAATAACTATAAACTAATACATATTCTATAAAACTAAACTAAACTAAAACTGTCTCTAAACACGTAATGAAGACGGCGTCGTGTTCCGCTGCGTGGTGTCGCGTAACCGTCCTCGGAAGCGTCGAAATACGACACCTTTCGGCCAAAAGTCCTCTCTTAAGTAGGTCTGTAGATGGTCGGTTGGAACTCGTACCACGAGCGACTTAAAGTTGATGTTGTGGCACGACTCCAACCTTTCGACCCTCAGAGTCCAGTTGGTCTTCACTTTCAAATACTGCACTACTTCCTCAATCGTCGTGGAGTAGTGCAGGCGTGAAATGTACAGCTGCGTCGTAGGTACAGCAGGGCGCAGCAGCATGTTGGGTCCGCTCAGAGCGGTACCACACTGGTTTCGTGAACAGGGCTTCTTCTTCTTCCTTTTTTATGTAATCGAAAATCATTTGGTCTAACGTTTAACATATTTAATATAAAAAACGTCATTATGGTTAACACCCCGACTCGGATAGGTTAGGTTAGAAGGCTAAAGCGGGAGCGAAGCGGAGCGGAGCTCCCGCCTTAGCCTTCGTGGTTATTTTTTTTTAAACCACCCAGAAATAGGACCGTCGACCTATCTTAGCGCAGGTGGTAATCAATTACTAGTTATGTTTAATATCTACTTAGGTTACTATTCATATTAGACCAAATAAGTTTTATATGTTTTGAGTGGTATGTCAAACGATGTTATATTTAATGTATGTTATCTCAAACGATGTTATATTTAATGTAAGTTATGCTTATAAAAATTTGTTGTTTTAAAATTATATTAATCGTTCATTATATTAACTAATGGCTATATTAAATAAAATTATAGGTTACTAGAGAATGGGCAGCAGCGTTCTCTATGCATTTTACCACCATACTGCGATCGCCAACCCGCCTGCCAAGCGTGGCGATTATGGCAAAGCCCCTCAAATTGGGGGAGGCCTAAGTCCAGCAGTGGACGTCTTACGGCTGAAATGATGATGTTGATAGGTTCCGTTGTTATATGTTGTTAATATTAGAGATTTCGTTGTTATATCATCTATTAGTTACCCATGCAGTCTCATTCATCTGCCTTGGTCATCATTCATCTGGTTGACCAATTTATCAGCAGGGTCTAAATCTTAAACTTACTCCTGGGTACTAATCAGTGCCTTTGATATATGTCATAACATGTGGACAAGATAATATAACAAATAATATAAAAAAGTTAAAAAAAATAGAGCCATATAAATAGAGGCAAATACACTCTTTTTCAAAGAATCACTCAACCCTCTGTCATATAATCTAATTGAATGACTATTTCTGGTTACCCTAGCGCTCGTGGGCTGGTGGGGACACGCAGGAGAAATAAAACAAGGCTTACACAAGAAGACGTATAATAGTGTTAACATTTAGTTTGTGTTAGTACCCAACGGGCTTACGCTACATGGCACCAGGCAGCGCGCGACACGCTGCCACCCACTGCCGCTGACGACACGACACACGCACTCCTCTCAACATTAAGTACACATTAGAACTCTAATCGAAAGTAACTTACTCGAAATACTACAAGCTTTTAGGTCCGGTGATTGTTGTTGGTTGAGTGCACAATGTATATAATAGAACCGCTTTTTGCGCGACGTTATAATGTTTGTAAATGAAGTGAAAATAATTATGGATTCTGCGGAGAGTCGTATGTCTGGCAAGTGGGTGGCACCGCGCTCGCTGACAATAATAATCTACTGACACTTAACTACTTGTTCAGCACACAAACTATTATGGTGATGAGTGCGGCGACCGGCCGGCAGGCACTTCATACCTGTACGATTTAGAGCTACTACTTCAATGCCATACAATGCTCATTGCTCATGTAAAGAAGAAAAACACATTGGCACAACACTTTAAATAATTTTGTTTATACAATACAATCCTACCCTATCCTTCAATCCTGTTGATGTCAGCTGGCAACAGTAGTAGTAGGTACTACCGCCTGACACACGCTCGAATGTACTTCACTCGTGTGTCAAACATAATGACACATTATTGATAATTCAGTTATTTATTGAGTGAGCTCCTTTTGTATTTTTTTGTCGAGGATTTGATGTGAGATTTAAGTTATTCTTAAAAATTCTCTTGGCTTGATCTTGATCTAAAGTTATTTCTGTTGTTTTATTTTTTTTATGTGAGTCCTAAGTAGCCAAAATCAAAACCAATTCCCATTTCCCATCTTCTCGAAAATTTGTCAATTTTTTTTTATGTTGTTATTTAATATAAAAGCGGTAAAAAGTGATTCATACATTATTTCACAACAATACACGTTAAAACGATTCGTAAATACAATATATGTTATTCTAAACCTCTTAGCGCTAAATTTACAAAACAGTCGCCGATTTCAGGCCGATTAATCAAAATTATATCATAAAATAAAAAAATAGCAAATTCATTTGATCAACATTAAACTGATCTTCCATATGGTACATTAAAACTTTTAGAAATACAGTATTATGACTGTAGAATCACGTCTATAAAATCGGGTAAATAAACAAAATCGGAATAATTAGGTATAAGGCCTCATAAGCAGCCCTACAAGATAAGCATCATACAAGTAGCGAGTAGTTGATATGAGCATGTGATACTGTGACACGAGTGAGATGAGGAGCCGGCCGGCGCAACACGCTACTTAAACCTATACCTACATATAAAAATCAGTCAAATGAATAAATGCAATATCTTTAGCGGGAAATAATTTAACAACTACTATTAAACTATTTGTACTGGGTTACAACTTAAGTACTAACGAAAAGAAAATAAAATCAGTCTCAACATAAAAGTCTTATGGGTATGTGTAAAATGGCAGTGTAGAGATCAATATAACTATTATTACAAGTATGTGAGTATTTGTAGGATCGGTACCTAAGGGGACACGCAGGTCCGCGTACTTGGACTTTTAATCCTATTCAGTAACTTGACAGTTCAAAGAAAAATAATGATACCATACTAAAACTAATAGTGTTGGGGTAGTGAAAGATTTCGCGGAAAGAACGAATGATAAAAATGGTTTAATTTAAATAAAACTTTAAAAAATCGTTTTTATCTTTTTGTTGTCCAAATCTGGTATCCCTCCAACTGTCAAGTTACTGAATAGGATTAAAAGCCTAGGTATAGTGCGGCATAATATGTCGCAGGTGGGTTGTCGCTCGTCGGCGGTTACATGACGTAGCGGGGCAACGATTATAGGATTAGTAAAACAGCGTAAAATGAAATCGTAAGATTGAAAATTTTTGTTGTAAATTTTGTCGCTCGTGGCTCTTGTGTCATAACATAACAGCAATAAATTAAACGACGGCACATAAGCCAGTCTGCATTAGAACTAATTTGGGTAGCAGTTATGTTAGATGACAATCCAGCTGAACAACACAAGGAACGAGAAAGGTCACTGTCCAGTAATCTGTTGATTGAAACTGATTAGCGACCGTAACAAAAGTGGCTTTATGGCATCAAAATCATCGCGTCCGGCCCTGGTGCGAGCCATGGTACGGAGCGAGAGGGCATGGGAAGCCGTCACCTGCGGACAGCACATGCGAAGCAGTAATGCTCGCGAAGGGGGAGGCGGGGCGCGTGAGGGAGTGGCAATCTCTGCGCCCTCACGTCCCTAGCCGCCGCAGGAGGAGACGCCCCGGGAGTCGGGAGTCGATTGCGGACTCCCGGCCCGCGTCAACGGCGCGTAGTGTTCCACGCGCGACTGAAAGAGATGTCAGCAGTACTGAAGACGTCTGCTAGGACCGATGCCTGCCAGGGTCGCGAGATTAATTTGAAAAAGTTACCGTGGCCCTGGCATATGGGCAACTGAAGGAACACGGGTGGGTTTTAGTCAGTAAAAGTCTGACACGCCCTTCCGCTCCGCCCAGAGCGGGAGACGTCATTTGATCATTTCCCATCCAAAAAAAAGGTATTGATGATCATAATTAGGTAAATACATACGTGTTACGGTCGCGAATCATATTTTGTTCAACATACATGACACTAACCTGCAAATTGACAAAATCATAAGAATATTTTAAAACTCGTGGAGCCACTCCATGATAAAGCTGTTATACATAACGAAGCTGTTTTGTATAACAGCTAAGGTTTTACCTATAATACAGCGGACTCGACAATCTATCTGCAACACGTGGATGTCGTCGAGTGTGGAGCTCGGTACAGTGCGAGCTGGCGACACGTCGTGCGACTTGTTAGACAGGGGTTAGTACTCACGCATACCAATCATAAAAACTGTTAAATCAAACTTAGAAAAACATAAGTACGTAATATAGAATATTATATCAAATACTTTATCTACTTAACTAACGAACCTTCTAAGAAATGCTAGATGAAACTAGTGGACAGATTACAAAATGATGAGTACAAAATGTAGAGACATAATGACTGAATATGAATTCCACACGAGTGCGTCGTTTTTAGCAAACATTATATTGGCTATCATTATTCATTATTCATGGATCTAATAGCTCGTCTTGGATAGAATCTGTGATTTTATTATAACAAGTAATTAGGCATTTGCAAAATAAATATGACGCCCATTTTAGCTTAACGTGGCAGTGGTAGGACGGTTCGCTAGTCAACTAAATAAAGCCATACATAACAAGGGTAATTAATATAAGGTATATATCTAACACACATTTGGTTAAGCTCTACAGTTAAAAACTATCATTTTTACTTATTGATAATTATTTCCTCCCTCATTTAGATTCACTACTAAATTCGTAGTCACGGAGTAGTAAGCAAATGAAATTTTATTCATTTACAGAACTGCCGTCGTGGTACGGTTTAGCATATCATTTATTAGATCTGCAGACACGTTCAGTCGTTCACTCGCTCTGAGGCTTTCCATTCATTTTATATACTTCGTGCTCTTTAAAATATTTGTCAAATTATACTCTTAAATAACAACGATGTTACTGTTTTCACACTGACGCTGCCTGGGAGCAGCGAACATGTAATAACAGCGATAAAGTTAAACGCGGCAGATATGGTACTCGATCACAACGCGCGGTCCTACTGAACCAAGTTCCACCAGTGAACCAAGACTTGCATTCACTCACACGTGGACCATTGTCTAAACAGCGCATGTCGATACAGCTTACTTATTTTACTTTTTGTATTTAAATTAAATATACATCAAAATGCCTTATTTAATAATAAGTCTTTTAAAACTCAAAAAGAAAAATAAGAAACAAGGGTATTTTTCGAGCGTAAGTACATCTAAAATGCAAATTATAACTTGTTGAGACATTTTTACGAGAGGAAGATAGATAATTCAGATCAGCGTCAAAGAAACGATGCGACGTATCAAACGACTCTTTGCAACGCTACCTCAATGTTTCTCATTCTTCATCATAAGTCGGTGGCTAATGCGATAGTTCTCGCGCGACTGTGTCGGGTCCTATCTCTGTCTATAGTTAACTGGATGTATGCAACTGTGATCGTAAATCAGATGTGTGAATTTAATTACGTTGTGTACGGAGGTTAGGTTAAGCGATTGTCATGTAAGAGCGTACTATACTATGTTCTGCTTTAAAGTTTATCTGAGGCGATAATAGAACAAAATAGATGAAAAAGTATTGCGTTCCGAGCGAGCATCGCCTCCAACAGCGTCAGCGTGCAAAAAGCGTGGATAGGGTGGGTGCGGCCTAGGCCTTGTAGGCGGGCGGCGGGTGCGCGCGCAGCCACAGCGCGGCCGCCAGCGGCAGCGCCAGCGCGTGCAGCGCCAGCAGCGCGGCGCCCAGCGCCAGCGGCACGCGCGCCAGCCGCGCCAGCGCGCCCAGCACGCGCGCGCCGCACGCCGCGCCGTGCAGCCCCGCGCCGCCGCCGCTCGCCGCCGCCACGCGCCGCGCCGCCGAGCACGCGTCCGACTGCGAGCCTTCCTGCCGCACCACGCCACGTTCGCACATATAGCTTTTGTAGTGTAGTCGTCCTCTATGACTACGCTAGGGCATGCAAACCGGATACCCGGATAACCGTAAAAACCGGATAACCGACTGATCCGAAACCCGGGTTTTTTAGGATAACAAAACCGGGTTTTTCGGTTAATATTATAAATAAGAATTTTCCGACTACTTCACCGACGGCAACTACAACTCAGGAAAACTTAGACCATACAGTAATAAATGTTTTACGAAACATCAAGGACCAACTCGGACAACAAATAAAGAAAACCCTCAAACAAAATATCTCTAGTGCAAGCCCATCTACAAAATTTAATTTAGAAACTAAAATCAGGGTGGAAATGGCACTTTACGACGGTTGAGGAAAAATGGGAGAGTACTTAACATAAGTATATAAAACTTTGGAATCTATACCTCCAACAAGTATGGAATCAGAAAGAACCTTGTCATCACCAGGTCTCATGTGTAATAAAATCCGTAGTGCCTACTCTAAATAATGACTCCCTTGTTGATGCACTTGTATGCTTACGGTCGGTCATTCTATTAAAGTAAACAACAGTAATTTGATTTAAACGAGTAATTTTAATTTTTTTTTTAATCTATTATATCTATAAGAATTACTGATTTATTTTGTTTTGGTTTATTAGGAATAAGACTTCTATTTTATACTATATTTAAATAATTATTTTAATCTCACTTTACGTTCTGTTGATTTTGCCTGTTTGTATTTTATGACAATTAAATTGATACTTAATATTCCGTGACTTTAGACCTTTGTCTACCAAATGTTCCTAATTGTGTAGGTTAGACCTTAAGTTTTAAATAATATGTTATTTTCCTAAATAATAAGCTTTATGATTATTTATCAAGAAAAGAAACTTTTTGTATTGTTTGTTAGTAGTCTGAGCTTATTTCAGTCTGTAAAAATACATATTTTGATTAGACTTCAGCATTTTCATTTCTTTACACGCATATTTCTCATTTAATTAAAAAAATATTTTAAGAAAACCCGAAAAAAAAACGATTTAACCGGTTTCACCCGTTTTGTAAACAAAAACCCCGAAAAAAGCGGTTTTTTTAAACAACCCGGTTTTTGCATGCCCTAACTTCGACGCGCTTCGCATCAGTTCACGAAGAAGACAAAATATTTCACAGAGGAGACGAAATAATCAGCGACAGATACCTCGTGTTTATCGGCGAGCACGCAGCAGGAGGGCGGCACCCAGTAGTAGTTGGCGGGCGCGCCCACGGACAGGTCGAGCGCGTCGGGCGCGCCCACGGACAGGTCGAGCACGTCGGGCGCGGGCGCGGCGCCGGGCTGCGCGCGCGCCCAGGCCGAGTGCTGCCAGTCGCGCGGGCCCTCCGCGCCGCAGCACTCCAGCTGTAACACGCACCATACATAACGATAATATCCACTTTAGTTCTTTCTACGAAATTCACTTTTGTACATAACTCGACTCAACATTATTTTTGGATGTTTAACTTACCACCAGATATAGTAACATATAACAGACAAAAATGATAAATGATCACCAAAATAAACACACGCACTCCAACCACTCAACGTAACAACGCATACTCTTAATAAGGGTGTTCATTAACTATTTTTGAGTTCACAATGATTTTTTTGGAGTGAGTTTGCTTAAATAGAACAGCAAGATGTAAAAACCTTGGTTATAATTTTACATTGAAATGCTGGTTTAATTTTGGTGCTTATTTAGTACTTTTGGATTAACAATGATTTATTTGGAGTCATTTTGCTTAAATAGGATAGCGAGATGTTAAAACTTTGGTTATAATTTTACATTAAAATGCGGAGTACACTACGTGAGCTCGACAAATAGATGTCCGAATAACACTTGTGCGACAACACTGTACTGCGACTCGCCATAGTTCGAATGCACGCTTGTGCGACACACTGAATCTAATCATTTCTAACACTCACCGGCCGCTGCCGCGACAACGCTCGCTTCGCTAGCTCGGCTCGTGCTTAGGAGGTCACAGTTTTAACCTAACCTAGTGTACTATGTGAGCTCGAGTGTGTCGCACAAGCGTGCATTCCAACTATGGTGAGTCGCAGTACAGTTTTGTCGCACAAGTGTTATTCGGACATCTATTTGTCGAGCTCACGTAGTATACTCCGCATTTTAATGTAAAATTATAACCAAAGTTTTAACATCGTAAAATGAAATGTTTATTTCTGTAAGTAGATCTTATAAGACACTTTTACACGTCAACATTTTTTGGTCGATGTTTTTTAAAACTAGATGGCGCCGGCATTTCCTAGCTGACTGTTCCCTGAGAAGAAACGCCGAAACAAACTCAGAGATCATGGTCTCTTTTAAAGTCCAAACATTATATTATTAGAATTTTATGTGAGTCTAACAATGCAGGGCAATGTCTGGAGGAGCCTTTTGAAAAAAGAGCCATTGCAGCTTTGAGCTAACCAGTCCCAACAGACGGCATGTATGTATCAGTCATCGTGTAGCTCAACCCTATTTTAGGGAGCTCAACGACCCGTCACAAGACGCTACCAGATCTGCAGGACATTTGCGTTGGTCATATACAAAATACTCAAAGCCGCCAGTCAGTTATGTTATAGTCATGTATTCAGTCTAGCCTGCATGGTACCCACATTCACAGTCAGTTTTATTTTGAATGTCATATAATAATAAAATAATAAATCAATTAATTTAAAATGTCACACACTTAGCATTATAGTTAGTTGCTTGGTGGTGCATTGGAGTAACTTAACTAGTCCCAAGCCTTTTTGTCATCTAAGTAATCTTTAGCTTTATAGAAACCTTTGTGACAGAGTTTCTGTTTAATAAACGATTTAAATTTATTGAAGCTTAGTTCTTTAACATGGCTTGGGAGTTTGTTGTAAAAACGTATACTCTGGCACTTAAATGAATTACTGATTTTTTTAAGCCTTGTCGACGGCACAATAAGTAAATTTTTGTTTCTTGTATTAATGCAGTGAATGTTACTGTGCTTAGAATACAGATTAATATTCTTTTTAACATAAATTAAGTTCGCATCTCTGAGAGATGCGACTGTCATTATATTTATTTCTTTAAATTTATCTCTCAGTGAATGTCTACTACTCAAGTTGTAAATTGCTCGAAAGGCTCGTTTCTGCAGCACAAATATAGCCTGAATGTCGGCTGCGTTTCCCCACAATAAAATGCCGTACGACATTACACTATGGAAATAACTGAAGTACACTAATCGAGCTGTTTCAACATCTGTCAAATGTCGGATTTTATAGACCGAGTAGGCTGCAGAACTTAGCCGCTTCGACAATTTTATTATATGTGGGCCCCACTGTACCTTCGAGTCCAAAGTAACCTAACAAAACAGTGGTGTCCACAAGATCCAATTCTGCCTCATTTACGAGAACATTGGTTTTTACCTGCTTTACGTTAGGTGTCAGAAAGCGAATGCATTTAGTCTTTTTCTCATTTAAAAGTAAATTATTAACACTAAACCAATGCACTATTTTAGCGAGAGCATTATTTACTCCGTCGGTAACAATCTGTTGTCGTTTAAGTTTAAATAAAAGTGATGTGTCATCTGCAAATAAAACTATTTCATGACTGTTCTTTATAAGGTAAGGTAGATCATTAATATATAATGAGAAATAAAAAGGGGCCAAGAATTGAACCCTGCGGAACTATCATAGTGACAATAGAACCATGGGATCGCTTGCCGTTAACGTCCACTCTTTCATCTTTGGATCCTATTATCCAAATAAGAAATAATAAGATCCAAGGCAGTGTTTCTAACACCATAGTAATGCAATTTCCTGACCAATTTATCATGAGAAACACAATCGAAGGCCTTAGACAAGTCACAAAAAATACTTAATTAATAGACGTGTGACTTCTCTCAGGCCTCAAAAATATGTGCAAGAAACTCAACACCAGCATCGGTAGTCGAGCGACCCCTTGTGAAGCCGAATTGTTTACTGTTTAATAACTTGTGTTTATAAAAATGTGTTTGCAATTGATCTAGCATCAATGATGAATGTGAAATTGTAAATACCGTTAGATTACTATCTAACTAGCGAGGTTCGAAGAATTTCTGAAAAAATCAGAAGTCTTTCGCCAATTTTTGTAATTTAAGTGGTAGTTTCCACAGTGAGACTGAAATGTGGTACCACTTGCGAGAAGAAAAAAATATGGCATTGAATATTCTGAAAGACATGGAAGTGGTAGAACTGATAAAGGATCCAGAAATGTTTTATCCGAGCATAAAAACTGCACTTGCTATTTTACTACGTACCGTGTACCGTCGTACCGTGTACGACCTGTACTACAGAGGTCTTTCAGTACGTTACGGCGTGTCAAGACGTGGCTTCTGAGCGATCTCTGTATGCTGAGTGTTCACAGGATGAGGATCGCCGAAGCGAAAAATAAGTTGAAAGCCGAAATGCTAAGGAGGTTCAGTCAGAACTAGGGCATAGGAACGGGTTTTTCTGAAGGTCCTTGTTCTGAAGGTCTTTTGTTCTGAAGGTCCTTGAAAGAACCGGTTTTGTAAAACGGAGTACCGCTCGTTTCGGTTGTTTCGGTTCTGTCTTAAAATAAATTTAGAAATAATATTATCTCTATAATACTGTTGATGCTAAATATCAAGTTATTATCCAAACAGAATAAATACTGTTATTTCACAGTTAAATTAATAAATAACGTTATAATTTTAATATTATTGATTAATTTTTAAGAAAGTTACGATTTTTTAAGGGATTCGGCAAAAAATTTTGACATTTGTTTTGCAATTTGCAGCTCAGCCTCGGATAGTATGGTAATAAAAGTTGGCTTCGTGGTAATAACACATACTATCCGATAGTGAGCTGGCAATAATAGAGTGAGAGTGAGAGAGAGAGAGAGAGAGAGAGAGAGAGAGAGAGAGAGAGAGAGAGAGAGAGAATGGGTGTATTGTTTTTGACGCCGATTTGACAAGTAAGTGACTTAAAATATTACTGCATATTGTTATTTTGTTTAATCAATCAATTGAGAATACTTATTTTAATTGCTATTAATTAAGTATTACGCCTTCACTCTCGTGGGAGAAACATATTGGACGGAATAGATAGAATAAAAACTAGGCCAGACTTGGCTGGACAGCGACATGATAAAGTTTGTTACACCAATTTATTTCTTTCTTTTTGGCATTCAATCTGTATGTTATAGACACAAATCAAAGTAGGTAATATTTCAGTTTTAGGCACTTGGGAGAACACGTGGTGTAAACTACTTATTGCTTAGTAGGTAACTATAAACTAAATAATCATAAAAAATAACAGCGTTGCTCAGGCGGGACTAAATTACACTGGTTAAATTTACTAAGAAAGTTTATTGAATTTCAAACGCATCTTTCGATTGAGTGCATTGATGTTGTAATTTGAGTATAATTTAAAGAAATAAATAAAAATTAATAAATAAATATCTTAGGACAACCAACACACTGTTATCTGATCCCAAACTAGGCAGAGCCTGTACTATGGTAACCAGACAACTGATAAATATACTTATATATTTCTAAATACATACATATTATAGATAAATTACACCCAGACACAGAACAAATAATTGTGCTCATCACACAAACATTGGTCCTGGGTGGGAATCGAACCCACCTCACTCCTCAGTCTTAGCAGTCAGGGTCACTAACCACTAGACTAACAAGCCAGTCACTTAACAAATAAGCCCTTTTCAACTTGAATTTATGAAAAAACCCGAAAGAACCGAAATAACCGGGTACCAGGTTCCGGCTTGAGGTTAGAACCGAAAGAACCGGTTCCTAAAATAGGGCCGGTTCTCGATGCCCTAGCCAGAACCCATGGCGGCTTCTCTTAAAGTAATATTATGAAGTTAGTTAATACCTAAATACATAAACAACCGATACAGAAATAAACATTTCATTTCATTTCAACCTATAATACCTGTGTAATTGTTTACTTACTGTACCTACTATACGGATTTCTGCAAGGCTTTTGACAAGGTGGACGATACCATGCTTTTACAAAATCGAATTCAATGGTATCCATGGGAGTTTACTTCGTTGGTTTACATCTTATGTAAAAAATAGAACTCAAAAGGTTGTGGTTAGTGGATTCTCTTCAGATGTGATCAGTGTGACATCTGGTGTTCCGCAGGGGTCCATATTGGGTCCACTACTTTTTATCCTATTCATAAATTATATAAACACATGTTATAAACATTTTTGTTTTAAATTACAAAAGGACCTTGATCGATTTTCTGCCCATTGTCTGACCAATAAACTACATCTAAGTTTATCCAAATGTACTTTTACTATATAATTAATACCGTTCAATTCACATACTCACTCGTGTAAAACTCGACTGGATAAAGTTTCCCTAATTAAAGATTTAGGTGTACCCTTTTTTTTTTTTTTTTTTTTTTTTCAGGATGGGAAATCATCAAATGACTTCTCCCGCTCTGGGCGGAGCGGGAGGGTGTGTCAGACTTTTACTGACTAAAACCCACCCGTGTTCCATCAGTTGCCCATGTGCCAGGGTCACGGTATCTCTTTCGAACAATCACGCGACCCCGGCAGGCATCGGTCCTAGTAGACCCCTACACTGCTGCTGACATCTCTTTGAGGCGCGCGTGGAACACTGCGCGCCGTCGACCCGAGCTTGGTCCTTACCGGGCGGCGAGCTACCCATTGCTCGCCACCCGCAAGCTCGCGCCTACGGTGGCCGGGAGTCCGCTATTGACTCCCGACGCCCGGGGCGTCTCCTCCTGCGGCGGCTAGGGACGTGAGGGCGCAGAGACTGCCACTCCCTCACGCGCCCCGCCTCCTCCTTCGCGAGCATTACTGCTTCGCAGAAGGAGGTGACGGCTTCCCATTCCCTCTCGCTCCGTACCATGGCTCGCACCAGGGCCGGACGCGAGAGGTCGCCGCCGCCGATCGCCTCCACGAGGACACGGCGGTGCTCTGCCCAGGCAGGGCACACCTCCACCGTATGCTCCACTGTGTCCTCCAGACGATCCTCGCAATGGAAACACCCGGACGTATCCTCCCGCTTTATCCTGAACAGGAACCCACCGAAGCACCCATGCCCGGTGAGAACCTGCGTCAGGCGGAAGGTGAGGACGCCGTGACGCCTCTCTATCCACTCCTCAAAGAGGGGACTTACCGCCGCAATAGTGGCGTGCCCAGCACTGGGTTGCGACAATCGTACCCGCCATGTCACCATGAGATCACACCGGAGCTCTGTCCGCCGTGCCGCGATTTGTCGCGGCAGCGGAGTTTCGCCCCGGCGAGGTGTACCCTTTGACTCAAAGTTACACTTTCATGCACACGATAATCACATCACAGCTTTGTAAGGCGGACCTGCAACTTATTTAAGAAGCCATTGTTATTACTGAACAAAGCACTTGTTAGATTTCAACTGGAATATGCCACTTGTGTTTGGAACCCCATCTATATACAAGATTATTTTTAGTATATGCGAAACCTGAATATAGTTTGTTCAGAACCAGTAACTGAATCGATTCCAATAATTTTTACACCATGTTATATTTTTTACCAAAAATATTTAATTACGCTTCCAAGTCGCGGGCCTTAGTGTTTTGTTTCGATTTTAAAATTATCATGTCTTTCTCGTATTCAAACGTCCATTACACGGAGATGGTACGTACACTAGCTGTTTGTGGTGATCTGCATATGTTTTTGCGTGGACAACCAGGTAACTTATCAAGCTTATAACTTTGTGATTATTAATGATACAGTTTTGAAAATTTTTTCATAGATTCTTTACATAAAAATACTAGACCCGTGTTTCGGGTTTCGCATAAACAAAAATTAATGTTGTATATGTTACGGCTAAAGGTGGGTGTGAACATAAACTTAAGATTAGCCGGCTAAACTTAGGTTTATCTTCGAGAAGCAGCTAAAGTTCGATATCACGTTAGTTTGCGTTGTGATATTCCATCTTTATCCGGCTAATGTGCACATTAACCGAAACGAAACGGCTAAAAATGTATTCGATGGACGCGCCGGGCCGGCGGCGTATTTACAAAGGCTATACTATTTTAGTCACGAGCCAGACTCTAATGAATGAGCTTTTGTGTATGCATATTACTCAACAATACCTAGTCTATCTCAGTAAAAAAATTGACTCAAATAGACTAGCTTTTTGTTTTAATATTTTCAAAGAAAATGCACTGACAAAATCTAGTTCTATATAATACATATCACTCGAATAGCTAAGGTTTTGGCGAGATATTTTTAAATTTATACTCGCAACAAGTGTGTAGTGTTCTTTACCTAATAAAAGTACTTCTCGTTTGTTAATTCGTTTTATTTTTGTTTATCAAATACATAATAGAAATAACAGTTGCCATGTAACTATCAACCGTTAATTGAAGCTTATCTATTTGATTAATATGTATTCAAAATTAATATGTATGTAACTGATTGCCACCTGCGCTAAGAAAGGTTGACGGAGCCCCGCTTCGCGGGGCTCCTATTTCTGGGTGGTTTAAAAAAAAATAACCACGAAGGCTAAGGCGGGAGCTCCGCTCCGCTTCGCTCCCGCCTTAGCCTTCTAACCTAACCTATCCGAGTCGGGGTACTCTGAGTCGGGGTATTAACCATGCATTTCCTTCTACATTTTTAGCCAAGGGCCTCCAGTTACACTTAAGTATAGCCGGCTAAAGATAGAAGAAACTAACATTAACACCTCGTCGAAGATAAACCTAAGTTTAGCCGGCTAATCTTAAGTTTGTGTTCACACCCACCTTTAGCCGTAACATATATATATAAATAAATAAAACTGAAGTGTCTGTTTGTAATTTCAAATTAACCGCTTTTCACTAAATATGCATTTGAAAGTAAATACGGTACTTCCACCAAAAAAACATTTTTTTAAACTTTTGTCTGTCTGTTTGTTCCGGCTAATCTCTGAAATGGCTGGACCGATTTTGACGGGACTTTTATTGGCAGGTAGCTGATGTAATAAGGAATAACTTAGGCTACTTTTATTTTGGAAAAAATCTTTTAGAAAAATACCTGCGTTAATGGGTTAGGGGGCAACTCGTCCACTTCGAATCGGGGACATGGGACCATTTGCCCCTTTTCTAAATTTATAATAGGCAACTGGGCCCATGTTAGTTCAGGTATTGGGACGACTGCACTACTGAATATTCTCTAGGGGTTAATTCGTCCCAGTAAAGTTATACTGGCTGTAGCAAAGGGAAATCAACCAGATCTGAAGGTTAGTTGATCTCATTCGTTTTATGTAATCTAAATATGAATAATGAATACTACTAATAATGACCAATTTTTTATTCCTTAATTAAAAATTATCGTGTATAGCTAAACAAACCAAAAGCACGCATTTTTTTTTTCTCAAAACCAAAATAAATCATAAACCTTTTAAACAAAAGGCGTGACAAATCATAAAGTAGAAATCCTAGTTAACTAATTTCTCGATACTATGTCCTATACTAATTTCATTGTCGGTCAGCTCTCGAAGTATTCTTTTGAGTCTTCTTTCTGATTTAATGGAAGGGATGATTGATTGTTCACTCACTGATTATAATGTATAACCACGCATAACTTTATACAGAGTAGTCCGATTTTGATAATTCATTTTTATTTGATAGGGTATACCTTGCCAAGTATTATTGGTACTGTACGCTGCCAGGCTAGGCCTCCCAATACGATCTCAAGTGCGCAGTGGAAGAGTTATAATCGTGGGGCTCTAGAGACAAGAAGTGGCTAGCGTACTGTCCGCCGTACGCGGAGCAGACAATACAAGTGAACAATTACAAATACAACAAAAGCACTTACCTCATGGTTGAAGGACACTGCTCTGGTGCCAACCTGGAGATATGTATGTAAGTGAGTGTATGTGTATCGTGTCGTGACGTTATGAGTATTCTTCAGGTTAGATTCCGCTTCCAATTAGGCTGGAGGAGGTCACAGCATGCGGTCTTCAAATCACTCATTCACAATAGCGTCACTTTGGTTTGACCTTCAAACTATTTATCCAAAATATGTCCAAAACCCGTGTTATCAAACGTCAAATTAGGGGTTATCAACAATCAAACAACTGGATCACGACTAATTGTCACAAGCGGATCGATTTTAAGGATTAATTTCAACAAAACGCGTCGCGGAACTCAACACGGCGACCGGGGCTATTTTAGCGGCAAAACGACAGAGCTGTCAAGTGTCAACGTCAAAAAATGACAAGTCAGATGTCACTTCGTTACACGCGCATTCCATTAGGCGCACAGATAATAAACGGTACGCAACATCTACCCCCCCCGGACGGGCCTTCCCGTCCGCTAATCACTTGGCAATCCCGACAAGGTTGCGTTTTATCAGTCCACCTGACGCGCTGCTGGAGGATGTGCAAATACTCCAAGCTCAAACGCTTCCAAAACTCTGAGCGAGCTGCTGCACCAACTGAAACCGCGATAGCCAATTTTGGCTCACATCGACAAAAGGGTGCTCCGGCAGGGCGACAAGTGGCTGTCCAATCAAAAAATGGCCCGGGGTCAGGGCCTCCAAGACGTTCGGGTCCGAAGACAGCGGGCACAATGGACGCGAGTTCAACACAGCTTCAATGCGGCAAAATACCGTAGCTAACTCTTTAAAGGTGAGAACGGTGTCTCCCAACAATCTGCGCCAGAGTCCCTAACCGCCCTCACCGCGGCCCCAAAATAACCCCCCAATGGGGACAGGCTGGCGGGTCAAAACAATAACAAACAACAAAACAACCAAACAACAATAACAACAACAACCAAATGGCCCTCCTTAGGCAACAAAAGGGGGTGACGGGCCCCATAAGGAAGGCTAGAGTGCCTCAACCGTCAACAACCAAACAACAAAAGACCCGTATGGTCCAAAAGGGGGTCAACTTAATAACGGCTCCCGACAATTTCCAAAACTCTCGCTGCAGAATGGCCAACAGCGCATTGCAACCGGCATGCGAGTTCATAATGTGACGATCAGTCACCAACAATTCAACAACAGAAAAACAATCCAACAATTTGTCGAGGGAGCCAAATCGACTCAACAAACTCAGGGTCCTTTGTTCCAACAGCGAGCACCTTGAGCCCGGGCAAAGGACCCGACATCAAGACTGGCGATCGAGGCCAATCATCCTCGGGATGAGTCAGCCAGTCTGGTCCCCACCATAGGGGGTAAGCAAACAGGCGGGGTGCCATGCACCTACGTGAGGCCACGGCGCCTGGGTTCAAATCTCCAGGCAAGTGCCTCCAAATCAAAGGCGTATCAAAATTTTGAATCTGGGACACTCGGTACGCAACAAAGACCTCCAAAGAGTGGACGGACGTCTTCAACCAACACAAACCAATTTGACTGTCCGTCCAGGCGTAAGAAGCCCGAATGTCCACAGTTCCACCCAAAGTGTGAGCAACGTGGTTCAATAGACGCACAAGACGCGCCGCCCCTGACAATTCAACTTAGGGATGGTCAGTGCCGTCCGGAGGGGGGCCACCTTGCTCTTGACCAAGACCAGTGACAAATTCACCTGGCCTGTTGCGCAGACGGTGCGCAGACAAACAACAGCTGCATAACCGTGCGAAGACGCATCACAAACAAGGGTAGCAGTGTAGCTCCCAGGGGGGAGGATAGCGCGGGGTAACACGACCTCGTTGACTGCAGGGAGTGCGGATACAAATTGGAGCCACTCTTCCAACAGGGTTTCCCAAATTGGCTCGGGCCCAGCCAAGTCCCGCAGTCCAAAGGCGCTCAAGAAAACAATTTTGCCCAAAACAATACAAACAAACAACAAAACAATAGACAAAAGGCAACCCTGGGCTCCCATGTCCAAAATGACACGGACCACAACAGAGTCCCCCGTGGGCCCCCAGACCCGACCGATGCCGTTGGCAACAAAACCGTGTCGATCTGAGGGGTACCTTAGCGGGGCAGGCGCCAATGTCCTAACAATGTCTGGGCGGCGACCGATCGCCACACCCAGACCCAAGTCTTTCCCGACGAGGATGGAGTTCAAACTCCTCGTCCGCGCGGTGTCCCGAGCCACGCGCCATCGCTGGAAGGGCATATCCCACCGGATGCCTGAATGGCGGGGGGCGTGACTCCAACCGGGGACGTTCCGCCAAAGGAGGGGAGGGAAGGCGGTGCTGGTCTGGCCAGCGCTGCCTAGCAACAACTGCGTAATCGCCTTTACGCGGGGAGACCAAATGGCGGTCGCGCGGCTCCCGATCAACTTGCGCGGGGGGTGGAGTGCGGCGCTCAAAATTGCGGGCCTCTCCCCGGTTCTGAACCGGCGAGGCAGAAGCCCGGTGACCAACTCCATGGTACCCCCCCGTACGCAAACCTTCATCAGAGGCTGGTCTGCCAGCGTGGTTCGCGTTAGCGCACAATATGTCCAAATGGGACCCCCCACAAATTCTACAAGGGCGGGGGTTGGGGCAGTCCCGATGGAAGTGAGCCCCCAAACAAGAGAAGCACATGCGGCGTGCATTGGCAATTCGGCGGCGGGCACTCACGTGCAATTTCAAAAAGGCCGCGCAAGTTGCCATGCCATGCCCCGTGTCCCTACAAAACTCACAACCAGGACGACTCTGGGTGCCAGCAAAACGAGCGGCGGGGCGACCATCAACAGGCCCGCGAGCCCTAGTCCGTCCCTGGTCTCGTGGCCGGGAAGACGGCTGGCATGACTCAGTGGCAACGCCAGAGTTGTCCACAAACCGACACTCATCCTCCAAAAATTGGACGAGGTCATCAAATGGGGGGAGATGTGTGACACTATCCCCACCATACTTTTGCTCGAAACGAGCCCTCAAATCGGCAGGAAGCCGTTGCAGCACAACGTGCACCAAAAGGTAAGACCATTGGTCCACCGGCAAGTCCAATTGCTTTAAAGCGTTGGTCGCTGCCACCAACGGGTTCAACAGGTCAGTACGCAATGCTGACAAACTAGTAATGACCGGTAACCCCAAAATCAATGCAATATGAACATCAGCCAAACAACGTTCATTTGGTACCGCTGGGTGAGTAGTCCCAAAGCGGTAGGGTAGGCTGAGTCACTCAACGACAGATGCTGTACCAAGGCTCGGGCCTCACCTTCCAGGACAGACAACAAATAGGCCAACTTTAGGGCGGGTCTGAGGTCCGAGCGTGCATCAACCAAACTTGCAAACAGGTTTTGGAAACTGTACCAGTGGTCCCAGCGACCGTCAAGTGTGGCAGTTCCAAAACAGGCAATCTACTCAATAGTCCGGGACCTGAAACAACCGAGGTCTCCGGCTTGACCTGGACAGGTGTCCGGCACTGCAATATTTCCATCTGTATGCCATTGCACAAACAAAACCATTCAAATAAACAAAACAATTAAATTATCAAATAACAAAGTTCAATCAATAAATAACAAGGAAACAATCAAACTACCAAACCGCTAATCAGCAACTCAAGAAATAACAAAATAATTACAAGCAAACAATTGGTTTCAATCCAATTCAACAATAAACTTTTATTTTAATTCAAACCCAATATCAGCGTTCAAAATTCTATTTCATAATTCAATTCAAATATTCAAATTCTAATCCAATTCCAAAATTAAGTTCACAAACCACTTTGTTAATGGTACAACAATAATGAACCTTTATTCCAACTCAAAACAATGGTAATACTCAAAAATGCCAATAATTTTTCAAATATTAATTTTCACAAATAACCATATCAATGGTACAAACTCAATATTTTAATGTCTTCCTGACATTCAATACAACACAGATCAGACACAAAAAGGGGCTACAACAAGGGGCTGCACCACAGCCCAATCCAATCCACTTTATTAGCCCGGCTGACCTTGGCAACATCAGGTTACCCGTCTCAACAAATTTACAAATTATTTCAAATAAACTAGCAATCATAGTTAACAAACATTTACAGCGAATTACTACTTCCCTTATAGAGACTGCCAAGTAATTAGCCTACTGTAAATTACCAATTTGGTGGTTTTATAGGTTAGAACCACGCTCTGCTACCAAAATGTACGCTGCCAGGCTAGGCCTCCCAATACGATCTCAAGTGCGCAGTGGAAGAGTTATAATCGTGGGGCTCTAGAGACAAGAAGTGGCTAGCGTACTGTCCGCCGTACGCGGAGCAGACAATACAAGTGAACAATTACAAATACAACAAAAGCACTTACCTCATGGTTGAAGGACACTGCTCTGGTGCCAACCTGGAGATATGTATGTAAGTGAGTGTATGTGTATCGTGTCGTGACGTTATGAGTATTCTTCAGGTTAGATTCCGCTTCCAATTAGGCTGGAGGAGGTCACAGCATGCGGTCTTCAAATCACTCATTCACAATAGCGTCACTTTGGTTTGACCTTCAAACTATTTATCCAAAATATGTCCAAAACCCGTGTTATCAAACGTCAAATTAGGGGTTATCAACAATCAAACAACTGGATCACGACTAATTGTCACAAGCGGATCGATTTTAAGGATTAATTTCAACAAAACGTGTCGCGGAACTCAACACGGCGACCGGGGCTATTTTAGCGGCAAAACGACAGAGCTGTCAAGTGTCAACGTCAAAAAATGACAAGTCAGATGTCACTTCGTTACACGCGCATTCCATTAGGCGCACAGATAATAAACGGTACGCAACAGGTACAGTAAAGTCACAAAAAAAAAAACTTTTTAACAAAAAATTAAACCGCCGAAAAAACTGAAAAGCAAAAAATAGTAAACCTTAAAATTATGAGTCGGCGCTTTGAATGATCTTTGTTCATTGACTTTTCAGCGCCGACTTTATTATTTTTTGCTTTTCAGTTTTTCGGCGATTTAATATTTCGTTAAAAAGTTTTTATTAAATACCACATAGCTTCAATTCTTATCTTCACACATCTAGTTTGTCACAAGTTATTTCACAAGACACAATAGTTAATCTATGATTCACAATTTGTTTTCTAAGTTTGCTTGGACCTTGGTTAAACTGTTTTTTTTTTAATGTTTAATTAATATGTGGATAACGATGCTGGTTGCGTTATTACTTAAGTGTTTTGTCAATATCTGTACCTTAATATTAAGCATTATTGCGCAACTGTTTGTTATCCTGAAGCAATAAAATAAAAAATAAAATGTTGTATTCATTGAATGAAATCAAAGGGCAACGGAAAAATCGAAGGGCGGGCGTTTTAGGGGGACTGTCTTGTGTAACTTTGACGTTCAAAAAGTGCTGACTCTCAGCCTTGTTTGAATAAATGACTTTTGATTTTGATTTTGAAATATTAAACGCGCCATCGACCCGAGCCTGGTCCTTACCGGGCGGCGAGCTACCCATTGCTCGCAGCCCGTAAGCTCGCGCCTACGGTGGCCGGGAGTCTGCAATAGACTCCCGACGCCTATACCTATGTCTCCTTCCGGTAATTAGAAAATTACTGGAAAACATCATACTAAATAGAATGAGAAAACGTTTAGCAGAGATAATACCAACACATCAGTTCGGATTTAGAGAAGGCCACGGAACAATCGAGCAAGTGCGTAGACTGGTTGATGTCATAAATAATGGAAAATAAACAGTATCGCTGCGCTGTATTCCTATATATTTTGGCATTTGACAGGGTGTGGCATGATTGGCTACTCTTCAAAATTAAAATAAAGCTACCACACTCTTTTCTTTCTGCTGATCAAATCCTATCTTGAAAAGAGTGAGAGGCATATAGAGGAGATACATAAAAAATGGAGACAGAAAGAACTACATGGAAGACATCCAAATGATTTATACCAAACACACATTGATAAAGAAGCTTCAAACAAATGGCTGGAATTAAGTGGATCATTTCCACAAACAGAAGGATTCATGCTGGCCATTCAAAACCAAGTTATAAATACATACCAAAATTAGTTAAAAAGTTTATGTTACACTGCAGTAAGCAGCTATATATATTATATAAACACATGTCGCATAGTTCGGAAATTCTTACAATTAGATTAAGACCTATAACTTCAATGCAGGACAAAACACCTAAACTATTGAAACTTAAATCTCACTGGTGTAGACCAAGGTGAGATTTAAAAAGAAAAACCTGGTTCTACAAACCTGAGAAAATAAACTTTGAAAACAAAAATAATAATAATAATTTATTCAAACTGAATCATTGATTATTCACATTATATTAATAATCATGCAACTAGTAAATTATTCCTTAACCTCACGAATGCGAGGGTCTTATTGTTGAAGACCAGCTTGCATGAGATTTTTATCAGTATTTTTTTCCAGGACCTCTGAACACTTCACAAGCAATTACCAAGTTGGTACTGCTCTATGTGAGTTTTTTTTTACTCCTGATTGCAAAGGGATAGCTGTGGCCTCATAGGTTACTCATCTACAGCTATGAACTTATTAATGATAATTTTTGATTTGGAATAAATATTTGGACAGTACATACCTATTTCGGTTTCCAAACTAATACTAAGCTACCTTTATACAAATAAATATGCTATGTACTATAGATGTTATGGGACTAAGACTTATCTGTCATACTCCCAACTTCTTGATAAGTACAAGCTTATTAGCTTGGAGAATCGGCGCAAATACCTGGAGGCCAACGTGCTGCATGATATTGTTAACAATAATTTTGATGCCATTGATTTAACGAGTAAGCTGTGTTATTCTGTCCCCCGAACAGTTCATGTGCGTCAGGTTCGTGCACGTACTCTGTTCGCGCTTAGTTCTTGTCGTACGAACTCTGGCTTACGCTGCCCTATTCATAGACTGTTGGAATCCTATAATTCAAATTTTATTGATATTGATATATTTGCATGCTCAAAAAATAAATTTTAATCTAATATTATAAAAAAATGTCTTAATTTGTAATCGTATTATAACATTATTTACTTATTGCATAATTTACGTAAATGAAACTGTTTCTGTTCCGATTTGGTTTTTAGCTATAGCTCGCTTTATAGTAACCTATTTATTTATTTTAAAATATTTGTTAATCTTGGTTATGCTCATCTATTGGCAACCACAGATCTTTAACCCTTCTTTGCATGATTTTTTCTTTATTGGTGAAATAAATCAAGGTGATGTAACTCATGTTCAAAATTAATGGAAAAATGGTTAAAAAAATCTTAGTGTATATTTATAGTATAAATTTAGCAAAAAACAATATGATGGAAATTTCCATCATCATGCAAAGTTAGATCATTAGCTTAGTACTACGTCTTCCAACTAAGTAAAATAAACTTTGATTTCCTTCTCATCTAGGGGTTACTAGAATAATAACAAATAATAAAGAATGAGTAAATATTTTTTCCCATACATTAGGAGATAAGTAACTGCATAGTGATGTAAAATTCCATCATTGTGGTATTTTTTAAATTAACTGCAAACTTTTCCAGAAATTGCGCTAAAAATAACAGAAACACATGTTACAAACCATTCTTCTACCCATTTTCACTTTTTTAGCAATAGAAACTCAAATATAATAAAACAAAATTATAAACGAAATCATACGTTTATTGCAACTACAACAAACAGCGGAATGACAACTTCAAGCTCGTTTTACTGATAGTGACAATTGCTTATTCTTGACAGCTACGTTTTTTTTAATGCAATGAACATTAAAAAGGTATCCAGACACATAAACTTAAAGTGAACTTGTTCTTTTATAAAATTTTTGGGCATTCAATGTTATGATGGAAATTTCCACCATCATGCAAAGAAGGGTTAAATATGTCTTATCTGCGGATAATGCAGTTGACTGCAACATTACCTCTTAAAATTGTGTTAACCTAATGTATTATATATTATGTTGTAGTTGTTTATTATCCCTCAATAAATAAAATAAAATAAAAAAATAAAACTGAAGTGTCTGTTTGTAATTTCAAATTAACAGCTTTTCACTAAATGCATATGAAAGTAAATATGATACTTACACCAAAAAATCATTTTTCTAAACTTTTGTCTGTCTGTTTGTTTCGGCTAATCTCTGAAATGGCTGGACCAATTTTGACGGGACTTTTATTGGTAGGTAGCTGATGTAATAAGGAGTAACTTAGGCTACTTTTATTTTAGATAAATTGATTTATTTTAGAAAAATACCTGCGTTAATTTCCGACATCCACGCGTACGAAGCCACGGGCAAAAGCTAGTCATAATATATAAAGGATAAGGGTACGTCCGGCCCATCCCCTTCTCAGTATCGCATGGATCTAAGGTGAAGAAAAATAAAAAGCACAGGAAGTGAACTAACCCCTTGCTGTATGACGTCAAGCAGCTGCGTGCGCGTGTGCAGCACGCCGTACTCGTGGCGCACCGAGTGCTCCAGCGCGTCCAGCAGTGCGCGCCGCAGCTGCGGCCGGTGCGCCGCGCCCCACCACGCCGCCGCCGCCTCCGCCACGGCCGTCAGCGCCAGCAGCGACAGCGCGGCCGCCAGCAGCGGCGCCGAGCCGCGCGCCGCGCCGCACAGCGCCGCCAGCGCGCCCAGCGCCAGCGCGCCGCCCCACGCCGCCAGCGCCAGCAGGCCTGCGCGCGCTGCCGCGCTCTCGTTGCCGCGCCCGTCCCACAGCGCCCAGCCCGCGAACCCGCACGCCGCGCTGCCCACGCACTGCAACAGTACGAGTGTACGATCATCACTCCACCGATAGATGAAGCACTTACTTGGAACTTCACAAAACGTGATAATGAAATTGATGCTATGACTGATTGATGATTGTGACATATAACTTCTGTGCTAATGAGAATGTAATTGTAATTCGTTATATTTATTTATATTTTCATTAGGTACGTGCGAAATAGCCTGCCTGGATTTTGACTATTTCTGTTTAAAAGTCTGATACGAGTAAAAAATTGTCTGATGTGATGGTTGATGTTTATTGATAAGCATAATCATCGATTAAAATTCGAAGTACCCAGCAAAGTACATCAAGCGACAAAAAGATTTTACCTCTACTCCCGATAATAAAAGGAAAAAGGAAAAATCAGCTTCTTACCAAAAATATTATATTGAAGAGTATCAGCAAGCACTTCATTAACGAATAGCACCGAGACATGCCCATGGCTTTCAATGTATATGTGGGAATCAAGAACAATGTTTCAAAATTATTCGTTTTTCAATACACTATTCATTGATTTTAATGTTTACTACCCACGCACTACCTGTTAACTTAATAATTAAATATTCGAATTTCAAAATAATATTTGTTTTCACTAAAGTTCAATGCCTTCGATCCACAGAACCAGAACAACTTCGATCTGTTTGACGAACGAACGACGGAAAGTGTCGAAAGTGTGTTATTGCCAGATGTAAAAATAAGTCTATTCTACAGCTTGGCAAAAAAGAGTCTGTCGTGGTGAAAAATGGAACTAAAATATTTTTTTGTGGCAGCACTGCTTTGTTTATCAACAACAAGTAGCTAATCTGTAATTGTGTTATGTTCCCAGTTGTATTTCACTTATTTCTAACTAACGATAATTTTTTAATGCTTTTGTACATATACAAAGTGAATAAAACAATAAGGAGTAGTGGTGTGAGCTGTGATTTCCAAGTTTTCGTAAGATATTTGGCGGAATCTGAAATGGAACAAATTTTGTCTCTGATTGACAATTTTTTCGAAAGAACTGCTGACATGACTGGTATTTACGCAAGAAATGTATCTTTTAGTCAATGCCAGTCATTGATTTTCCTTTCTAATACTAAGTTTTATTGGTATTATAGGTATCGAGGCATTTTTTTTTTTTTGGTCAACCAAAACACCGTTATCTGATCCCAAACTAGGCAGAGCCTGTACTATGGTAACCAGACAACTGATAAATATACTTATATATTTCTAAATACATACATATTATGGATAAATTACACCCAGACACAGAACAAATGATTGTGCTCATCACACAAAGATTTTTCCTGGGTGGAAATCGAACCCACGACCTCAGTCTTTGCAGTCAGGGTCACTAAACACTAGACTTACAGGCCAGTCTAATTTACTAATAGATTATTAATAATAATTATAATTTATCTTTATTTCAGACATACGTCCATACATTTTACAAAGATAGCGTTAGTAGGGTTGTTAGTAGTACACACAAAGAAAATAATAAAAGGGTGTTAGTAATTTGTTAGTAAACAAAACAAGGTGCACAATAATAACTAAGTCTATTTCCTATTTCTGTGCAGGTGTACACTTGCCCAGTACACAGTAAATGGATTGTTTATTTTGCACGCTAACGTTCTGAGGACAGTGTTGGTGCTACCACGGACCCTGCCCATCATCGATGCAGTTCTTTTCTTAATGATGGAGAAGAAATCATCGATGGAAGCCTCCGCAAACATTGCGGAAGCACTGCAGTACCAGTAGGTTTTCTCAACACTGCCCTCAGAGCGTCATTGTACTGAACACGTACGGCGTTGTAAGCCCGCCGCGTAAAGTTGACCCACAGACTGCACGTGTAGAAAGACTGACAGAAGGCTCTAAACAGTAACAGTTTTACATCTGTGGTACATCGTGCGAATCTGCGGGCCAACATATTGCAGCGGACTGCCAACGCCCTCCTTTCCCTCTCTAACTCTTCATCGTCCTGTAGCCGATCTGTCAGCATGTGACCCAAATATCTTACTTTAGCCACTCTCACTAGTGCCGTTCCACCGATCTTAATTGGCGGCACGTTTGAGGGGGCCTTGTTCCCTGCTTTGCATAGCATGAGAACACTCTTACTTGCATTATACTTGAGTCCATGTGACAGGGCATACGATTCACAAATGCTAAGAAGTGTCCTAAGCGCACTCACTGACGGGCTCAACAGAACCATGTCGTCCGCATAACTAATATTGTTGATCATTTTTCCGTCTATTGAGCATCCGACCATGGCTCCGCTGAGCCTGCTAATCAGCTGGTTAACAAAAAGGTTAAACAAACTGGGGGAGGTCAACCCGCCCTGCCTTACACCGCATTTCAGATGATATTCCTAACTCAGTGTGTTGACCCATCTGACAGCATTCTTTTGATTACTGTACCAAAATTTAAGGAGAGATACTAGCTCCCTGGGCACAGTGGTCTCTTCAAGCAGTTTATGCCAAAGAACATCATAAGACACCAGGTCGAAGGCCCTCGAAAGATCAAGAAAACACGCGTATATTGAGGTTATGTTTTCTAGTTTGACAAATCGCGTGTACGTTGACTCTTAATGGTTGATACTTGAAATTGAAAAATTTACATTGAATTAATATGATTGTCTTTATATTTTTTTCAAGGTAAATCTCACAGTACACTTATAGAAGTTGTTAATGAAGGTGAAAAAAATTATGAATTTTTTCTACACCTGGAGAAACACCAATATAGTTGGCGGAAGAAAGAATTAGACGATTTTGATCTATGCGCAATTAGACAAAATGTTCAACACCGTAAAGAAACAGGCAAGTATTTTTTGTTAATGTTATTATCGCATACCACATACCACAGTAAAAAAAAAGCATAATTTACATTTATAATTTTTCAGGTGCCTATTCTACTTAATATATTACATATAGTTTGAGGAGACTTGGGTTATAATGGGAGCCGTTAACGTCTAAGAAAGATTTTTACACTATTTAGATTTCATAAATAAGAAATGTAATACTGACACACCAGTGTTAATAGAAAAAAATATTAAAGCAGCGAAAAGGAATACATGAATGATGTTATGTCACATTTTGCTTTTAAATAAAACCTATATTTTAGGGTATTCTTTCATTTTCACTGTCATGTGGATAGTCATAGTGTAATGTACGGACGTCAGCACATAAAGCTACTACAATTTGTCAAATTTCTTTAACAGATTTCAACTTTATCGCTAAAGTGTTAAGTTCAAGATTGATTGGGAAAATTTGACAGTTTCGGGTAGCTTGATGTGCTAGCGTCTGTACCTGACGGCTTCGTTAGTCAACTGTTCAAGTTTATTCGATATTGCCCGTATCTTTTGAATGTGACATGTTATAGGTACTCTCCGACTTCCAATTAGTTTCCGACAGTAAGCAGCTGTTAGTCGCCTTCTTGTCGACTATAAACTGTCAGCATTGACAGGATTCGTTCATTATCATTCATGTCAAATTTTATACAGGCATACCAACCATCGAATGGTTGTGAATACCCTAGATGGTGGCCGCAAATGTGATTGCTGAACATTATTTATTGTGTATCGGGTTCAATCGGCAATCTCTGAGTGTAATTTAATTTATTTTATAGTGAATAAGTTTTCATTATGTCATTATGATGGCACTCGCATCTCTTAGATAAAAGGTTATTCCAGCGAAATAATGCGCAATCTACTAAATACAATGAAAGTAAAAGCCTGTGTGCCTATCAATTTTGTCTGTTGAGAATTCCCGGAATATCGTGTTTGTTGATTAAAACACCAAGTATCTAATCACTTTTAGTCCTAAGGGTGGTCATACCTGCTAAACAGGCGCCCTCATTTTTTCTAGTCTCTTTTTTGCCAAGCTGTACTTTTTTACACATAATAGAAAATATTCTTCCAAATTTCTCAACCACGTCTAATCTACAAACAATACTTCACTCTTACTTAGCCAAAAATATTAACGAAAAAAGCAGATCGATGTAGTCCATTTTGACGTCCAGAAGGCTTTTGATCGAGTTGACAATGGTGCCGATTCTGTTGTTACAAAATTCTCTAAACTAAACTAGAATTTGGTTTATTCCTGTCAAATGACGATTTCCTATTCTGAAATAGACTAAAGTGACACAACTTAACTATATTTTAGTTTGACAGCACTAAGATTGCACTGAGTTATTAGTTTAGTGAAAATTACAATTTTGCTATTCTGAGTTTGCCGGATCTCACCAAAAATTTTGACTATAATAATTCATTTTAATTAAATCTGACTATTTTTAATCGCGATTAAAAAGGTGTGGAATAAAACTAGTGGTCATGAACTAAAATTCACACCAACACCTCACCTTCACGTGCAAAAACAGCACTGTATTTTTTTCCTTTTCTTTTGCTTATATCTCGAAAATGGCGTGTCCTATTGCAAAAATAATGAAATTTTCGACCCCCTTTGCAACCCCGTCACATATTAATCTCAACACGTGGGTAATATATTTTTTTATTTTTTAAACAAAAAGTAAAAAATTCCATATAAAACACGTCCAGGCTGCCCCCTTGCGCGCTTTCGTCTCTCAAAAAATTCATTGCGTAGCGCACACAAGTACTACGTTGCGAAGCCAAAAGAAAAAAAAATACCACGTTGATTCGCGATTGTCAAATTCGATTTTAGTCGTGTCAAAATATTTTTTAAATTTAGAGATTTTTTCTTGCAGAATAGCGTTACAATTCTCATAGCCAAAAGTAAGGAATTTTAGAGATAGTTTAGTTAGTTTAGTTCGTGTACAACACAATCGGCACCAATGACATACTCCTTTCTTAGTAAACTGGCATAGCCAGGTTTTTCTGTGCATGCATAATCATCAGCCTATAATGTTCCCGATGCTGGAATACAGGCCTCTTCTCTTTGAGAGGGACTAAGTTATAATTTGCCACGCAGTCCAGTGCGGGTGATGTGTCAAAAGTCTTCGAATTTTTGGTTCTAGGACATGCCGATTTTCTCACGATCTTTTCTTTCACCGTTTTAAGAGTAATGGTGATGACATTATTTATATAAAGTGCCCGTCTGAGTTCTAACTCATGACCTCCAACTATTAAATCGGAGTCAATAACACTAGGCTGCCACTGCTGTCCGTTTCTCTGTGGCAATGGCATCGCTAAATTTTCTCAATATATCTGTATGACCACACGCAGCTTGTAAAACACTTCACAGTCCTAATGTATTCTGATTAGGTCAGAGTTACTTTTCCAGTAGCTAACTCCCGAAATAACTTAGGTTTTGTCCTTTGTATCCTTTTTTTTGGAAAATGTTGGCCAATCGTCAAACCATGACGGTTATTACCTGTACATGTCCCCAACACCATTTCTGCTGGGTATGGTGGGGTCATCATCATCTGCCTGGCCTTTTGCCGATCTATGTTGGGGTCAGCTTCCAGTCTAACCGGATGCAGCTGAGTACCAGTATTTTACATAGAGTGACTGCCTATCTGACCTCCACAACCCAGGCACTGGGTAATACGATACCTTGGTAAGACTGGTTGTCAGACTTTCGGCCTTCTGACGACTCGTAACGACTGTCCAAAATCTACAAAAGACAGCCGAAATCAACGACTTAACGTGCTTTCCAAGGCACGGAAGGGTCTTGGTATGGCGGGATACCGAAGTTTAAAAGTTAGGAGAAATCTTATTCTGTCTACATATTTCATTCGCCTAATTCGTGTTACCCACTTCAAATTTTCGTTATTACAATACATCTCCTATAACATCCCACCGTCCATAAGACACACACTTCGCCTTCGCCAGCGTCCCATATTCTCAGTACCATAACCTTTAAGATCAGTCCATTGTATCAAGCCCTCACCCATTGAACAACATTTTGTTATTTATGACGAATCCTCAGATGTTTTCGGGAGAACTGAACTGAGAGTCCTGAACATTATTTCTCGAAATCTGGATTCCATTTCCACTCCCAATACATCTCCTTGGTATAAATAAAGTATACAAATATTAGTAACTAGCTTTTGCCAGCGGTTTCACCCGCGTGGAGGTCGGAAATTATCCCGCGGGAACGTACTACCGGGATAAAAAGTAGCCTATGTCCTTTCTCAGGCTCTAAACTATCTGTGTACCAAATTTCATTTAAATCGGTTCAGGAGTTTTAGCAGGAAAGCGAGACAGACAGACAGACAGAGTTACTTTTGCATTTATAATATTACTTTAGATTTAGATTAGTATGGATAGTATGGAAGTATGGATTAATATTAATAAAGTATGGATTTTATGGCAATCCTATCTAATTTTGTCTATCTATTTCTTAATAAATTTCATGGATTTCTTTTTACCTAATTTTGTACAGTTTTATAATTCATTTTCTTCCAATTTTCTTTCAATTTTTACGTAATCTTATATCTTTAAACGAGCAATTCTTGTATATATGTATATTTATATATAATCTGAATCTCGGAAACGGCTCCAACGATTTTCATGAAATTTAGTATACAGGGGGTTTTGGGGGCGATAAATCGATCTAGCTAGGATTCATTTTTATAAAATATCGTTTTATTCGTGTTTTCAATGTCCAAATTTATCGATGATCAACTTGAACATAAACTTATTATTTTAAAGAACAATTTATCAAAAAATACCGAGCAAAGCTTTTTTTTTTTTTTTTTTGTTGGGCGTCTCGTAGTTAATCCTGAAAAGATTGTTACTACTTAAACGGATTGTGGCCCGGCGAGTTCTAAAAACTTACCTTTTTAGGCCTCCAGCCGGGGCTTATTATACTTAAAAACTAAAGCGAAAGCTCTAAGGGTTACCCCGAGGGGGGTACGAATCTCGGCTTAGGCAATCACTGGTAGGGGGGGGCAGCAAGGGACTGGCTGGATCTGGGTTAGATTATTTTGGGACTAATTTAAAGCTAACGGCGCAGCATCGTGGGCTGGCTCTTGCAAGGGTCGGGAGGGACTGTTAAGTCGGGGTCGCGACGACGGACCTCGGCGGCGAGGTCGGTACGATTTGTGTTTGTGTGCTGGTCTAGCTGTACTGGTCTCTTTTCGACTCTCCTGGAGGAGAGTAGTGGGAGCCGAGCAAAGCTCGGTCAGCCAGATATTTATAGGATTGTATGTGGAATAACTAGTGTTGACCGATAACTTTTATGTGTGGTGCACACTGTAAATATTAGTCGGTTACTTAGTAAATAAATTGTTTATGTTTTAGTTATTTTCTCTATTACAAAAGACTTAAACTTTTTTTGCAGAACTCTAAATAATGTATGAAATATATATATTAAAAATATTACGATTATGTGAATTTAGTAAGCCATAGACAAATTCATTCGGTGCAGTTTCACAGTGTCGAATAGCAAACGTTCGGGGCTTTGACAGCGAGCGCGAAACGCGGAATGTCTCCCTCGAAAACATAAATAAATGGCCACCGTTACGCTCTTCCTATTTGTATGATTTTATGTTAGTAAAATGGACGCCGACTACATTGGAAACCGAAGGTAATTTTATGTATTTTAAGTGATGGTGAAAAAAGATGTATGTGATCAAGTTTTACAACTAAGTTTCCAAAATTGAAAAATGTCGTTGACAGAAAGTTTCGCGCCACTGGGATGCAAAACTTCTTGTAATTGTTTTGTACTCTGCTGTCCGCGACCCGTTTCATTCAGTATCAGTCAATATGTTTTCAATGCGAGGACGTTATTTCCAGGGATCAACGTGTGTCCCGAAGGGAAAATCGGTGGAGTATGAACTCGCAAAGAATAGAAGCAATTTTGAAGGAGCTGATGAAACCCATCACCAGCATCATCCAATACTTCGACACTGACTCGGTCGCGGTAAGTCTTTGACGGCCTGATTCCTATGCCGGTTGATCGCCCCTCACATCTCTTGCAATAGAATTATCTAATAACGTCAACGTGCTAACAATTTAAATGCATAGCACATACAATGTTGTTAATATATTGTACTGTAGCCCTATATTTTCAATTCACATACATCAATAAGTATTAAATCAATCGAATTCAATAGTTGGTTCGATTCGATAATGTATTGTAATGAAAGGTGAAAAGGTAAATACTAAGTTATGGGAATGTGTTGTTTACTGATAATATCTTATTCAATTCAATTCAACTCCTGAAGAGCTATAACTTTGATTGATTAAATTATTTGTTCATGTCACATTACTGTGTCTATACATTGATATTGTCAACAGTTACTGCACTAACACCAGAAGTTTAGTTGTTGATAGACATTTGTAAAGTCAAGGATAGGTATTCAATATAAAACGGCATGTCCGTCCAACGCCATTGACATACTCGTTTTGATTCATATTAGTTATTTTGTATATATGCATAGAGATATGCTAAGCAAGGCCAACAAGTTCCTCATCTCCAGATGATTGATGAGCAGTGCGCATGTCTTGTATAAACTAATTTGTAATAAACAGGTGTAACTCAATATAACAACCTGCAATGGTTTTTGCAGTTTCAAGGCCATCCAAATAATACATTCAACTTACTAGATGCAACTTTATTGTAAGTTCTGTGACTTAAACAATGGTTACTCTGAAATTGTATTCAAAATTATTATAAATATTACTTTCAATTTTTTTTTCCTCTCAAAAATATACCATAAATGCAATCAAGAAAGAATACTTGATTTGTGGGTTATCTGAGTGTGTAAACAGTATGAGCCGGCAACATAATGAGGCCAGTAGCTCAGGCCGCCTGCTTGCTTGCCCTCTTTACTATTGTCTACTAACATGTGTTCCTTCACACTTCTTTTAAAAATAATAGTTTAAAAATACACATCCATAGAAAACAAAATTAAAAAGTAGAAAATAAATGAAAAAAGCATGGGGTGCTCATGCTTTCTTCAATTATTTTCTGCTTTTTAGTTTGGTTTTCTATGGAAGCGTGTATTATATATTTTTTAATATTATTGACTAGCTTCTGCCCGCGACTTCGTCCGCGTTAAATTTTGTGTTCCCCCACCCCTTCCCGTCGCGTCGAATCGCCTACCCATGCGATTTTCCCCGTTTTTTTGCAACATTTTTCATTACTGCTCCGCTCCTCTTGGTTATAGCGTGATGTTGTATAGCCTATAGCCTTCCTCAATAAATAGGCTACCCAACACAAAAACAATTTTTCAGTTCGGACCAGTAGTTCCTGAGATTAGCGCGTTCAATCAAACAAACAAACTCTTCAGCTTTATAATATTAGTATAGATTTTCTATTTTTTAGGGTGTTTCGAATTTTGTGAGGTATGTCAGCGTAGTTTTCGAAGACACTTTTTTTGCTATCCTGGTAACCCTGGGAAGGATAATAGCACAAAGTTATGAAATTATTGTATCGGTCTTTGATAAATACGCCAAATTTCGATTTAATCTGACATTTTAAAGGGGTCAAAATCATGTTCAAACATTCCGTTACATACCAACATATGTATGCAGCTAATGAAAGCGTGTTAAAATTGTTATGGTTTGGCAGTCCGTAATGTCAGGCAGAAGTGAATTATAGAACCGCACCGCATGCTCAATGAGAGGATAGCAGTAGAAGTTGTTGGAGTACGGAGGGGACTTAAGGAGGTTTCTAACATGCGACTTGCGAGGCGCAACAGAAAGACGGGCGTAGGGAAAACGCTCCCGCAGATGGGCCGTCCTATCGTTTAGGATTGTGAAGGAGGTTGATTAGCAGACATAAAATCCAAGAGTTCTTGCGAAGTCAGATGGGGAGCCACTTGAGTATCGCGGATGAAGTCGCTGGTAAAGTGGCAGTGTAGAATATAAGGTCTTTGGTGGTGATTGCGTGTTGCTTTGCAGCTGCTGGAGGATTACCTGACGGAGACGGGGTTGCGTGCGCTGGATGCGGATGACGACGCCGACTCCGCGAGGTTCGCGCCGCCCAACTACGTGGACCTGGCGCTCTTGCTGCAGCAGTCCGCAACCATCTACAGCCTCAAGGTGGACTTCTTGCACCAGCATGCCATGAATGTCAGCAGAGCACTGAACGCCTACAATCCGTGAGTCTACCTTATTTGTAACAGCAGCATTTTCTTTGACTATTGCCACTATATCAGTAAAACATAAAAGAAAGATGAATACTATGAAATGCAATCCGTGAGTCTACCTTATTGGAAACAGCAGCATTTTCTTTGACTATTGCCACTATATCAGTAAAACATAAAAGAAAGATGAATACTATGAAATGCAAAAAAAAATGGTGTAGCACTGCCCATACATTTACATGCATGGGCAGTGCAACGTCAATTTGATTTTACACCATCAATTACTTGAGGGTTAAAAAATATTCAGTAAAAAAAAAATCGTAACTCGATAACTATGAAAAGTTGAGGAACATACATGGGGGTGATTCGCCCACGATACGAGGAACCTAAATTTTTTTTTTTGGATTTTAATGTTCTGGCCACCCTGTATAAAGACAATGAGAATGATGATGAGAATACTTGAAAAATAAAACGATGAATCTAAATAGTAGACATTTTCAGAAATCATTAAAAAAAAAAAGAATTATTTACAATACTGTTGTATTAGCAATACTATAAAGGGTGTAAGGGGAATGCTTCCGAAAACGAAGAGCATGCGTAGCATAGACAAAGTGATAGTTCACACAATGTGAAAATTAACAGCAATAAACTACATTTACACAAAGTTATTTTATTCATTTACTTAAGGTTGTTGTTTTGTTTTAAATTAAAATCAACTCGATGAGTCATGGCGATTACAAAAGGCTTATGTTTAACTTACCACCAGATATAGTAATATATAACAGACAAAAATAGTAAATGATGACCAAAATTAAACCCGCATTTTAATGTAAAATTATAACCAAAGTTTAAACATCTTGCTATCCTATTTAAGCAAAATGACTCCAAATAAATCATTGTTAATCCAAAAGTAGTAAATTATCACCAAAATTATACCAGCATTTCAATGTAAAATTATAACCAACGTTTTTACATCTTGCTATCCTATTTAAGCAAACTGACTCCAAAAAAATTATTATTAACCCAAAAATAGATAATGAACACCAAATTATTAAGAGTGTACTACGTGAGCTCGACAAATGGATGTGCGAATAACACTTGTGCGACAAAACTGTACTGCGACTGCGACTCACCATAGTTCGAATACACGCTTGTGCGACTCTAGTCACTAGTCGTTTCTAGCACTCGCCGGCCGCTGCCGCGGCACCGCTCGCTTCGCTCGCTCGGCTCGTGCGTAGGAGGTCATAGTTTTAACCTAACCTAGTGTACTATGTGAGCTCGAGTGTGTCGCATAAGCGTGCATTCGAACTATTGTGAGTCGCAGTACAGTTTTGTCGCACAAGTTATGATTTAGTGATCATTTACTACATTTGGTGTTCGAATAATAATAAAATAATAATCAATATTCTTGTACTAAATGTAACAACTAGATTATATGTCTGTTGTTTTGTGTATTTTTTTAACCCAAATTTCTACATATTAATGATGGAAATAGGAGTCTGAAATGGACCCTGCGCTGATTTTTAAGAAAACTAGTTGTGGGAGATTAATTACTACAAAGTATACAAATAAGTTTTTGTAAATGTGCTACTAAAAGTGACAAAACAAAAGATTGATCTATTTTTTACATGTATTCGTCAATGCCAGAGTATTTATAATGATGAGATGAGAGGTAAATAAGGCGACTAAAATCTTAGATATTCGCGCAAAAATGTAAAATGCCTCTTAAAACTTGCTTTCAATACAGCTAGCATTGATTGATCATTACTTTAGCCTAAAGTCCTCAGGAACATAGTTTTACAAACACGATAATTGAGTAAGTGGTACTTATAGGTGTGGTTTCTTTTGGTGGAGTTAGAATACCGTATGGCAATTTTATTATTTTCTACGTTACGTGAAATAAAATCTCTTCTTATTTGTATATTTTGTATATTCATATTCCAGTAGCTATTCCAAATTGTTTGTCTTTGTTCTTCAGTAATACTTACTTTCTTATGCATTTATCTTGACAAGGAGCGCCCATTTGATGTTTCTCTTTGCTAACTTTTAGTCTATCTCCAGGATCTTTGAAACGTTTTTTTGCAGGTGGGGGTACATTAATTACATCTTCAGTTACTTCATCCGATTGACAAATTGGATTTTGAGGAATATTTTCGAAATAAGTAACTGCTGCCGATATTTCTTCATCATCAATGAATATATCCTCTTCCAAGCACTGCCAAACTTATCACTATTTTAAACATTATTTATCACTATCACACTTCCAACTACTTTGAGCAATAGATGAACAATAAAATAATGCTAGTAATACGCGTGACGCGCGCTCGCTCTGTTGTTTATTATGTATTTTGACAAAACGCTGTAAACTAAGCTTGCAATGATTTACCAAAATACAAAGTCGCGCACGCCTTACCTGCAGGCCTGCCCCTCCCTTCTACTAAACGCTGCAATCTGGAGTACAGCGTTTAGCAAAAATATTTCATTGGAACTTCAGGTTACAATGAAGTGTAACATATAGTTTTTTTGTTAATGGAAACCATCATTGAACTGTAAATCGAACCCATACGAAGCTTGCATCACGTAGATTATTTTATGATGTATTACCATAAAACAATGTAACCCGGGTTGCAGTGTTTTGTCATATTAGGGCCGCACAGGGGACGTTATTAATTGTTTTCACAATAATTGTCAACCAGCCGTTGTTTTGTGACATTTCGAATTCAGAGAGGTTTAGATACCTACTTATAAATAACTAGCTTTTGCCAGCGGCTTCGCCCGCGAATTACACGTATAAACCTTCCTCTTGAATCACTTTATCTAATAAAAAACCGCATCAGAATCCGTTGCGTAGTTTTAAAGATCCAAGCATACATAGGGACAGACAGAGGGAAGCTACTTTGTTTTATACTATGTAGTGATAAAGAATAATATTGACTCGAGTATGTGCTGCTTTGGAAGTCGTACAAAAAAAGTATAGTTTATTGTTAACAAATAATAATATTTAAATTCTGCTGGACAACAAACGAAAAGGTTTTTCTACGCAAAGAAGTTGGTGCCAAGCAGTACCGTGTTCACTCAGAAGACTGCCTTACGAAAATAACACAGGAACAGTGACTAGATAGGACTATCACTTGCAGCACACTTGCGTATTGCTTCTTTTATTATTTTTACATTTCCTACCGAGCAATAAGTGCTAATCTAATTAATCTTACAACTGTTATATCTCTGCATGTTACGTTGAATGTCAACCATTTTAAACTCTATCTCTTACGCTTTAGTTTTCTAATTATTTTACTAAATCCAACTATAATCATTACACTCAACATAAAAATCACACTTTACATATACAAGCAACAAGTACCTTCCGTAAACAACAAATTCACAAACTGGAAAATTGGTGCCGTCTGGCAACCGCTTCGCTATCGTCTCCACATGGTGAAATACCTGTCAATATTTGTTTTTTTGTTACATATGGCGAACATAGATAACATAACTACGGAACTTGATTCTCTTCAAGTATCTAAGTCATACGTCTGCCTCCCTGACCAATGTACCAAAATAATCAGTGATACTGGAAATACTTTCAATATTTTTCATATGAATATTAGAAGTCTTAATAAGAACTTTGACGAACTACAGGCACTCCTAGCGGTGATACAACTGAGATGTGACGTCATAGTTCTGTCAGAATGTTGGCTCAGAACTATATCAGCAATTCCCAATCTTCAGGGTTATTCGTCCTTTCAATCCTCAAATCCCCACAATCGAAATGACGGTGTAATTATTTTCGCAAAGGACGGCGTGAACTGCTCCGTTACTGAGCCCTGTCTCGATGAAGCAAGTAGTCTACTCTGCGTTATCGACCATTTTATTGCAATACTTGCTGTTTATAGACCTCCGTCATTTACGAATACAGACAAGTTTATAAATAGCTTGGACAGAGTATTAACAAATCTTACCCCTTTTAAAAAAATTGCTTTGATTGGAGATATCAATATAGATATAAAACAAAATAATGTCGACCGTTCCTCTAATTCATATCTTACCCTCACATCCTCACACGGTCTACTCCCAGCTCACCTATCACCTACAAGACTTAATAACTGCCTAGACCACGTAATCCTGAAATCTAACCAAATAGCTTCAACCTTAGTTATCGAAAGCACTGTCACTGACCATGCTGCGCTTTTGTTATCTCTTTCAGTAAAACCTCAAAAATCTAAAATAAATCGTACTAAAACTATAATTGATTACTCGGCTGTCGCGAAAATCGTCGAATCAACAGATTTTTCTCAAATTATGGCCATTAACGACGCAAACGAGGCAGCTGACAGCCTAATTGAAACTGTTGCATCTATAGTTAAAAATCACACGTCCACTGTAAATATTCCCCGTAAAAAAAGAAACATAAAACCATGGATAACGCCTGGTCTCTTGCGTTGTATTAATAATCGGGACAAGATGCACTATGACCTAAGAAAATCCCCAAATAATATTACCTTACAAGTTACATACAACCGATATCGTAATTTTTGTAACGATTTGTTGCGGAAACTGAGAATCACTTATGAGAAGGGTCAATTCGAAAAAACTAAGAATAATCCAAAAGCGACGTGGAACGTCATCAAAACCATAACCCATACGAACACCTCTAAAATACCGTGCACCGATCTTCACAAAATTTGTGGCAGCCCAGAAGACTCGGTCAACTTGGTAAACCGTCACTTTGCGGAAAATGGCTCCAAACTGGCCGAAAAAATATTTGCGGTACAACCCCAAACCCAAGAGGCTCCATACTGTTCTGATTCTCAATCTAATTCCTTCGTCCTCCAAGAGGTGGACGAAACTGAGGTAGAGAAAATCATCCTGACTCTTCGTACTGACACTGCCGTTGGCTGGGACAATATTTCAACTCAGTTACTTTATTACAGCATTACTACTGGTGTTTTTCCCAGAGCTTTAAAAAAAGCGCTTATTCACCCAATTTACAAGTCTGGCGACAAACAGTGTGTTAACAATTATAGACCTATTTCTGTACTTTCTGCGATGTCTAAGATATTAGAAAGAATTTTAAATAACAAACTTATGAAATATCTTGATGCCTATAACATCATAGCACCAAATCAGTTCGGATTTATTTCGGGCAGGTCTACAGAGGATGCCGTGACTGGCTTAAGTAATCTCCTATCCCGCACTCTGGATCAGGGTAAGAAATGTCTTGGTATCTTCTTGGACCTATCTAAAGCATTCGACACGGTCTCTGTCCCCAAACTTTTACTCAAACTTGAGAATATCGGTGTACGAGGAACCCCACTAAATCTGTTTAAAAGTTATCTCACAGATAGAACTCAAAGTGTGATTATAAATAACTCTACAAGCAATGAGCGTACCTTAAGTTACTACGGAGTGCCACAGGGAAGTATCCTGGGACCAACATTCTTTCTAATATATATTAACCAGTTATGTACACAAAAGTTCACAAATTGTAATGTTTTTACCTATGCTGATGACACAGCGCTGATCGTGCACGGCTCAGATTGGGATGAAACGAAACGTCACGCTGAGAACTGTCTTATCACGGTATCAAACTGGCTTGCTACTAATCTTCTTACCCTTAATGTCGAAAAAACGAAATACGTACCCTTTTCTATAAGTAAGAAGAGTCAGCCTCCACAGGATTTTAATATTAAATATCACAGTTGCCACTTAAAGCCTGACTGTAACTGTTCCCAATTGAGTAAAGGATCACATATTAAATATCTCGGAGTAGTAATAGATGAGAATCTAAATTGGCACAAACACATTGCATCACTTACATCTAGAGTTCGCAAGATAATATATATTTTTAAACTACTTAGAAATTCAGCAGACCCCGACACACTAAAAATGGTCTACTACTCCTTGTGCCAGTCAATATTGACTTACTGTGTGACTGCCTGGGGGGGAGCCACAAAAACATCACTGTTACCACTGGAGAGGGCTCAAAGAGCTGTTCTGAAGGTAATGCTACGCAAACCATTTAGATACCCGACAGAACAGTTATATCAGGACTGCAAGTTGTTGACCGTCAGACAACTCTTTGTTTTCCGATCTACCCTTCGCAAACATGCTTCCGTACCACCAAAACAATTACCCCATAATCGACGTAGATCCGCTCGAGTATGTCAGGTGGATCGCTACAGGACCACATTTGCTACCCATCAATATTTCATCTTAAGCTCCAGATTATATAACAAGCTAGAAATCAAATTAACAATAAGTAGTCTTAACTCCTTTGAACTCAAACGCAAATTGTTAAATTTCCTCTTATACCTAAGTTACCCTGATACAGAGGAACTCATCCATTCTAGGTACTACCTAACAACTAATGCACCAACATATTTCACTCACGCACGCATGCACGCACGCACGCACGCACGCACGCACGCACACACACACACACACACACACACACACACCTCACTTTTAACTCATAAGCCTTTTAGTAAAAATATTCATCAGAATTATTATGCAATTATATATATTTTTGTAAAAATGTGTCAATCTACCTAAAGAACACTGTCTTCAAGATACAGGACTCTCTTAGTTTGAAGGACAGGGGTCTTATTCATATGCTATAGCCATACTTATCTATGACCGAGATAATACTGATGTTACTTAGGCTAAGTGTTTTTGTTAAATAAATGATTACTTACTTACTTAAAAAAAAACAAAGTAAATAATACTTGTACTGAGTAATGTACATGAAATGTATGCAAAAAACAAGATGGCGGCTTTAGTTCCGATTTAGCCACGCGCCATAATAACCTTGTAGCGCTATTGACAGGCACCGTAGGTCCGTAGCCTTCGAACCGGAACTCAGCAACGCTGCTCGGCGGCAGAAAAAGTAAACGAAGAATTTTTCATTAAGAGCACGACTCAAACCTAGCGCCCCATACGCAGGGACACGAGGCAGCACGCGAACGCGGCCCCGGCTGCTGAGGACGCGAGTCCCGCTGCTGAGGGCGCGGGCCCCGCCGCTGTAGGCGCGGCCCCCGCCGCTGAGGCCGCGGGCACCAGCGGGCGTGTGCTAGCCACGCCGCCGCGCGACGAGTTCGCGCGCACTGGGTCGCAATACGACGCCAACCGCTTCGCGCGCGAGCCCGGCGTGCGGCGGCCGAACCCCACGCTGCCGCGCTTCTTCATGGAGCTGCAGCCGCGCGCCGGCTCCGACGTCAGCTGGCAGGCGGTGCGCGACTACGCGGGCGAGCTCATCGGCCTGCTCGACGACTTTCAAGCCACATCGGACCAGAACTCCTACGTCAGTATCTTCGCGAGTCGCTCCAGCGAGGACGCGTACGTGTACGCGTATGTCGTACCGCCTTTCGTATGCACGCTTAGGTGACCCATTGTAAAATTTCGAGTCTTCACAGGGGCGGGTGGAGGACGAATGGTTCGATATTGAGGCAGATAGCGAACAGCAAGTCCAACCTACTATTACGATGCTGGAGCTGCAGGCGGCCATCGACGCGGCCGCGCCGCCGCCGCTTCCTCCCGCAGGCCCTCTATCGTCGCCGCCGCTTCCGCCCGCGGCCCTGCTGGAGTCGCCGCCGCTGTCGTCTGCGGGCCCGCTAGAGTCGCCGCCGCTTCCGGCCGCGGGCCCGCTGGAGTCGCCGCCACTATCGCCCGCGGGCCCGCTAGCGTCGCCGCCCAGCTCGCCACTGCGCACGAGCACGCCGCTGCACCTGGAGCCTCCACTGGCCGCCGCCGCCGAGCCCGACGCATCGGTCGAGCCCGACACGTCTGCCGCCGTGTTTGACGACCTCGACGTGTCTGAGGAGCCCGACACGTCGGCTGAGCCGGCTAGGATGACGCGGAAGAGGCGGCATAGTATATCTTACCAAAATGTCTGCAGTTTGGTAGAGAATTATGAGGAACTGAAAGTGACGATTTCCACGTGGAAGCGTGGATTTCGGCTAGGTAAGGCAGAAAACTTTTAACACGTTTGTATTAGCTTCACCTTTATGTGTGATTTTAACCCACTTCAAAAGGTCAGATTTCATTTAAACGAAAAAAAAAAAACTAAAATACACTCTTTTGTAGCTAGTCGAACTAAAAAATAAATAACAGTTCAAAAAACTAAAATACACGCTTTCGTAGAAAACCAATCAGTGGTGCTTGATGCCAATTAAAATATTTCAAAAAGCACCCAACGCTTTTTTTCTATTTTGGTTTTCTCTATGAAAACGCGACTAAACTACTATTTATTTTCTCTATAGTCCCATAAAAATTAACACAATACTTTACCTTTGTCTTTTTTTATAGACGTACCAAAGCAACAACAAAGTAATTTCACAACAGCCGAGAAATTAATAAGAAATGTCGTAGATAAAAGGATTTGCGACATTTTGAGTGAGAGACGGCGGCTGCAAGACCTGGAACCAGACCCGCGAGCAGGTAAGCGTCGGTGGGCTCTCGGCAAAGAGCCGTCCGACGGCGCGGAGCGTCACTCACGGCCTCGCTCGCTTGCAGAGTTCCTGGGCTGGAGCTCGGCAGACGCGGCCGAGGCGGCGGCGCGTGTCTCGAGCTGCTCCGACAGCGACGACGACGGCTTCTTCGAGCAGAGCTCCGTGGGCGACGGCTGCGACACGTCGCGCGGTGATGATGCGCCGCGCGGGGACGACGCGCCGCGCGGCGATGACGCGCCGCGCGGCGATGACGCGCCGCGCGGTGATGACGCGCCGCGCGGTGATGACCCGCTGCGTGGGCACGACGTGCCAGCCGCCGAGCCCGGCGAGCCCGGCGCCGGGCCGCCGTGGGCCGCGTGGCAGGCCGGCGTGCTGCGGCGCGCGGCCGAGGCCGAGGCGCGCGGCGCGCTGGACGTGCGCGCGCTGGGCGAGGCCGTGCTGCGCGCGCTGCCGGCGGCCGAGCCGATGCACTTCCACGACGTGCTGCGCCGCACGGCGCGCGAGCCCCGCGACGTGTCGCACGTCATGCTCGCCACGCTGTTCCTGGTCAGTGCCTTCTGCCTACATATATCACTAGTGCTGGACGTGCTGCGCCGCACGCTGTTCCTGATCAGTCCCATCTCCCTATATAGGGTGAAAGGGGAACGCTTCTGTAGGTAAAACGTAGCTTATATACAACCTAAATGCAAACGTATACTAATAACTTTTCTCCTTACATTGATAATTTACACACCTTCATATTTCATTAACCCGCAATGAAAATCGTACAAAATGTGAAGTCACTGACACGCAGAGCACAAGCGCTCACTATTCTGCCCCGCATTTCATCAGCACTGTTACATTCCCGATCAAACACCCTTTTTTTCACATACGCCCACAACAAGAAGTCTAAAAGTGTTAAGGTCTATTCACACAGCGAGCGCGGCGTGACCGGGCGCGACGTGATGTGGCGCCGGCGCGGCGTGAGCCTTCACACTGCGGGCGCGATCGCGTCCCGTCCCGCCGGCACACATATACAATACAAGCAGTGTAACGCGAGTGTCGAGACGGACTAAACAATCTTGAGCCGTTAAAATTATAATGCGGTATTTAGAGATTTATGAAAATACTTATTTTCATTTATCCAGTATTTGTATTTTTATTAGTAAAAATGTAGTGTAGTGTTTTTATTTTTTAAATAAAAATATATGTTATGTAAAGTACATATGTATATGATAAAAATAAAGCAAAAACATATTATTGTCAAGTAATAATGACTTACACTTCGTTAAATAAATATTTATCATAAAGGCATTGATCTTGCCTTTCTAGGATCTATGATTTCTGGCAATACGCAATTATGATACGGCTGCAGAGTGTTTATTTTGCCTTTTTTGACACAATGGTATAAAGGACCCTCACACTCCATTGCTAAAAAACATTTAAAACAAAAATATAATATGATTCTACAATCTATTAAAATAATACTTGATAATAAACGAAACTCTTATCTTTTGCAAAAATAAATAAATGGGAAGAGTAGCAAAATGTTGTAGTCGTAGTATATTTTTGCGTTCACGATACGAGCGTACTACTACATACGTAAACCATACAATACTATGTGGTGCACAGTGGATCGAAACTGCTGTATGAAGGACATTCGTATTTTTTTACAAATTGCATTTTTTTTAAACTTATCGAAAGATCTCGTCATTCCGTCTTCCTATTACAAGTAGCAAAATGTCTAAAATATTGTTTCCGGAAAAAAAATTTAGATATTTTTGTAAGAATTGAAACAGAAACTGTTATTGGCCATGTCTTGTAAAGGCTTGTACTACACACAGTGCCGGCGGCAATGCCGCTAGGTTTACGCCGAGCGGCTATGCCACCGGCAATAAAAGCCGCCCCGGCAGCTTTGAATGCCGCCGGGTGCACGGCGGCTTGGCCGGCGGCTTGCCCGGCGGCCTTAAGACCAGGCCTTCAAACTACTATATTCTTATTCTTTGACTTGCTGGCTATAATTCTACGCTATCAGCGCGCGCTCATAGTTGCCCGTTCAAGAGTTATGAGGTTCGGAAAAATGAAAAAAAAGAAATAAGTCAAAAGTACTTTTTCACTAATAATATTTTATACATAGGGACATAGGTGAAAGGATTCTATCTGTGTCCTCTTACGAGTATTTTAGGTGAGGTTGTGGAAACCGGAAGTAAGAATCATGCTTGTAGGTAATAATATTATAATTATCACACCTAGTACAGTTTAGAATTACATACACTTTTTAACACAGTTATATAAGTAACTAGCTTTTGCCCGCGGCTTCGCCCGCGTGGATGTCGGAAATGATCGCAAAAGGACGTACTACCGCGTTTAATGTATTGAATCCAGGTTATATAGGTAATAAGAGAGCAGTTGAGTGAGAGCAGCGGTGGCTCAGTGGTATCAGCCCCGACTTACGAATTGTAGGTCATGGGTTCGAACCCAGGCAGGCTCTTTACTTTGTGTAAATATTTTCATCACCACTGCTCTCAAAACGGTACGGGATAACATCGTGAGGAAACCGGCATGTCCTAGAACCAAAAATTCGAAGACATGTGACATCTACCAACCCGCACTGGGCCCGCGTGGTAGATTACGGCCCACTCCCTCTCACCGAGAGGAAGCCTGTGTCTCAGCAGTGGGAATAATATAGGCTAATTATATAGGTAATAAATACTATCTGTGTGCTTTTGCGTGATTGTGAAAAAAACATCTAATCTTACAAATGTTCACATTTATAATATTAGTAGTAAGTAGGTTTATAATTGATATTACTTCGGATTCATAGTTTATGAGAATATCATGTGTGTTTGATGAATAGTATTCAGAGTAAGAAGACTGTGAAATAGGGTTGGATTGAATTGATATAAGTCATCCTGGTTTTTCTTAACGCTCCTATTCTACCTATACAGACACTCAATTATTTACCAGACACCAAATTAAACATAGTTATAAGAATAGTACTTTGGCCAGTGGCTTCGCCCGTATAGCTGTCGGAAAATATCACCCGGGAACGTACTACCGGGATAAAGTATCCTATATCGTAAGTATCCAGGATAACCAAAAATCCAAATCCATCCAAAAATCTAAACATCTAAGCCATATTTCGCGGTCTCTTACTTGGAATAATACAATTAGGTTTATTTTGAGTACTTCGAACACACATGATATTCGCATTTACTATGAAGCCAAAGTAATATGAATTACAATCTTACTAATCCTGCAATACCCGACCGCTACCAAGCGAGATGGCCGGACGTGGAACGGCCCGCTAGCCGCTCTGCGGCTATTTTATTATAATCTCTGATATCTTCTAAAATATTAATTTTAATGATATGCTGTAAAGGGCAATTTTAATCTACATGAAATGCACAATTTATTTAAGGTACTTAATTGGATAAGGATTAATGCTGTATTGCTTAAAATCGCATTCATAAATAAGCCATTATTTCTCGTAAAAAGTAAAGGATAAAAATGGTTATTATGGGTTATCCCTAAGAGTTAGACATATACCATCGCGGACTTTTTTGTAGAACTTTTTAAGGTGTACAATACTGTAGTACATTATTTTGAGCTATTTCGAAGGGTTCAGCCAGCGTTCGCAATGTAAGCGCAAAAAAATGTGTTTATTTATGACATCACATTAGAAACCTCTAAAATTATCAGCGTTTCTTTACTATATTATGGATGTTATCTTTACATATTATAAAATAAAGTCACTTCGCTGTCTGTCTGTCCCTATGTATGCTTATATCTTTAAAACTACGCAACGGATTTTGATGCGGGTTTTTTTAATAGATAGAGTGATTCAACAGGAAGGTTTATATGTATATAACATCCATAATATAGTAAAGAAACACTGATAATTTTAGAGGTTTCTAATGTGATGTCATAAACAAACACATTTTTTTGCGCTTACATTGCGAACGCTGGCTGAACCCTTCGAAATAGCTCAAAATAATGTACTACAGTATTGTACACCTAACAAAGTTCTACAAAAAAGTCCGCGATGGTATATGTCTAACTCTTAGGGATAACCCATAATAACCATTTTTATCCTTTACTTTTTACGAGAAATAATGGCTTATTTATGAATGCGATTTTAAGCAATACAGCATTAATCCTTATCCAATTAAGTACCTTAAATAAATTGTGCATTTCATGTAGATCAAAATTGCCCTTTACAGCATATCATTAAAATTAATATTTTAGAAGATATCAGAGATTATAATAAAATAGCCGCAGAGCGGCTAGCGGGCCGTTCCACGTCCGGCCATCTCGCTTGGTAGCGGTCGGGTATTGCAGGATTAGTAGGATTGTAATTCATATTACTTTGGCTTCATAGTAAATGCGAATATCATGTGTGTTCGAAGTACTCAAAATAAACCTAATTGTATTATTCCAACTAAGAGACCGTGACATATGGCTTAGATGTTCAGATTTTTGGATGGATTTGGATTTTTGGTTATCCTGGATACTTACGATATAGGATACTTTATCCCGGTATAGGTAGTACGTTCCCGGGTGATATTTTCCGACAGCTATACGGGCGATGCCACTGGCCAAAGTACTATTCTTATAACTATGTTTAATTTGGTGTCTGGTAAATAATTGAGTGTCTGTATAGGTAGAATAGGAGCGTTAAGAAAAACCAGGAAGACTTATATTCAATTCAATCCAACCCTATGTCGCAGTCTTCTTACTCTGAATACTATTAGTTTTATTTTAATTACATCAAACACACATGATATGTAAGGACCGTAGCAGGTGGCGTTCCGTAGTTTCTGGCTACCCCCATGGGAAAAAGGCGTAATTTTATGTATGTACTAGCTTCTACCCGCGACTTCGTCCGCGTCAAATTTTTGCTCCCCTGACCCTTCCCGTCGCATCGATTTGCCTGTTAGTTTTGGTCCATTTTTCGTTGCTGCTCGCTCCTTTTGAGTTATAGTGAGTCAACCTTAAAAGATAGACATATGCTCTCGCGGACTTTTTTTTAGAACTTTTTAAAAAGAACAATTCCGTCATACATGATTTTTGCGTTACTTTAACCGTTTACGCATTTATTCCTTTTGAGAATTTCCGTTGCGTGCGCGCAACGGAAACTCTCAAAAGGAATAAATTTTCCCCGTTTTTGCAACATTTTTCATTACTGCTCCGCTCCTCTTAGTTGTAGCGTGATGTTATATAGTCTATAGCCTCTCTCGATAAATAGGCTACCCAACACAAAAAGAATTTTTAAATTCGGACCAGTAGCTCCTGAGATTAGCGCGTTCAATCAAACAAACAAACTCTTAAGCTTTATTATATTAGTATAGATAACATGGATTAATACATTCTTACCGCGGTAATACGTCCTCTTGCGATAATTTCCGACATCTACGCGGGCGAAGCCGCGGGCAAAAGCTAGTATACATATAAACCTTTCTGTTGAATCACTCTATCTATTAAAAAAACCCGCATCAAAATCCGTTGCGTAGTTTTAAAGATATAAGCATACATAGGGACAGACAGACAGCGAAGTGACTTTATTTTATAATATGTAAAGATTAAACTAATAGGGCATAGATAGAACATTAAAACATTTATAATTAGCAGTTTCTGTTTCATTCCATAAAAAAAATCTAAATATATTTTTTTCCGGACGAACTATCAGTTTTAGACAAAAACTTGCAATGACAATTTTATTGGAAAGATCTTTCGATAAGTACATATAAAAAAAAACAATTTGTAATTAAAAATGAATTTCTGTCATATAGCAGTTTCGATCCACTGTGCACCGGCGCCCCGCCGCGCCCCCTCTGAGTTGTATTCCGACTCGGCGCGGCGGCGGCGTGACCGGTCGCGCCGAGCGCTCTGTGTGAAGGCGTCCGTAATATCTAGTACATTACAACTACCGTCACGCCGCGCCCCGCCCGCTGTGTGAAGACACCTTCAAGTAGGATGAACGCGCCGGCCATCGTGCGGTCCCGCCTGTCGATCCAGTGAGCGCTCGCGGGCGCCGTAATAATTTCGCCACATTTCGTGTGCCCAGGCGAGGGTTTTGACGAATTACATTTAAAATACGCTCCTCTGTCTGAACATTCACTTATTATCCTCCAACAGCTGCCATTGCAGCAATCAGCCGATTTTCTAAAATTCGCGAAAAAGCTGCTGTTATCATGCGAGAATCAAATAGCCTCCGGAGGTTCGCTAAATCCTCAACGCAAGAGAAGCATTGCCACAGGCTTCTCCTAAACGCATCAACATCTTGCCGTAATCACCAGCACTGTATACGTGTGTCTCATTGTTTCTAACAAACAAAACAATAAAAACCAATAAAAACGTAACAATAATAACAAGACCACAAGTGTATTAAATTAAAGTTTTAAATACGGTTCAATACCTATCGATCGGTTACACGTAAAGCACGTTCGTTCACGAATTGAGTCGGAAAGGAACTAACTAGAGTACTAACGCAAGATAAAACAAGCCGCCTACGTGCGGTGCCGACAAACGTTCCGACGCCAGCGACGCGGTGTCTTTTTATGTGCCTCAATAAATTACAGAGGCGAAACAGAAAACCTATTAGTTTTAATTGTTAGGAAATTTGGACTTATGCAATAAATCGAACTGTTTTAAATTGTCTAACTTTTCAGTAAAATTTAACGGGGTTCTTAGATTAAATTAATCAAATTATCCATTTTAAATGAATCCAGTTTACTTACTAAATAAAGGATACAGTCATTACAATAAATAAGCTCGCATGGTGTGACTCTAATCACACTGGGATAAAGTTCAAATTCAATTTATTGTATAATCGTAATGAAAATGTTACAGTCAATCACAGCTACGGATTGCAAAATCCGGATTATTTTAAAATCCGGATTTACAAAGTATAATCGCACAACGGAATGCTATTTAGAGTGTATCATTGTATGGAAGATAAGCTAAACCAATTAAAGTGGTGTGATTTTGACGCTTTAGTGAGTTTTTCGTTAAATCGAGTGACTTTACATGGAGTTTATACTGTATTTAGATTAGTCACGTAGTTTATGCTCAAATATCTAGGTGGTTGAAGAAACATGTTCCATTTTATAGGTTTACAAAGCAACGCTTTATTGAAATTCGAAAAAACTGGATTTTAATATTAAAATTCGAATTTATATGAGGACGGAAAATTCGGATTTTTTTGTTATTTTCGAATTTCGAACTATCCGGATTGCAATCTAACCACAGCTAATGTCGCCAATCTTTTAATTTATTTCATTCACTATAGATTATCGACTTATGTATATAAAAACTGTTATTAAATGCAAGACACAGTCCAACAATTTATACATATTGACGATTCTGTAATGTACTTATTTTATTTTGGCGGTGTTTTACAAAGGATGGGTAAAGTCGCCGCGTGTACTTGGGGTTGTCGACCACGCGTCTGTCGGCCTGCGCGAATTTTACATTGTTCGTTATAGTTGTAAAAAATATATTTGAAAGTGTATGTGTTTCCGGGGATACTGCATGGTCTCCTGCGAACGAGCCTCCTTGCCGGAGTGCCGCCATGGGAACTGGAGGCAAAGGTCCTCGCCCACATGTGGAAGTGGCGCGAGGAGGCGAAACGCCGGGTTGAAACTCCGCTGCCGCGTCAAATCGCGGTACGGCGGACGGAGTTCCGGCAGGATCTCATGGCGACATGGCGAGTACGATTCTCACAATCCAGCGCTGGGCATGCCATAATTGCGGTGCTAAGTCCCCTCTTTGAGGAGTGGATAGAGAGGTGCCACGGCGTCCTCACCTTCCGCCTGACGCAGGTTCTCACCGGGCATGGGTTCTTCGGGGAGTTCCTGTTCAGGATAAAGGGGGAGGAAACGCCCGCTTGATTTCCATTGCGAGGATCGTCTGGAGGACACGGTGGAGCATACGGTGGAGGTGTGCCCTGCCTGGGCGGAGCACCGCCGTGTCCTCGTGGAGGCGATCGGCGGCGGCGACCTCTCGCGTCCGGCCCTGGTGCGAGCCATGGTACGGAGCGAGAGGGAATGGGAAGCCGTCACCTGCGGACAGCACATGCGAAGCAGTAATGCTCGCGAAGGAAGAGGCGGGGCGCGTGAGGGAGTGGCAGTCTCTCCGCCCTCACGTCCCTAGCCGCCGCAGGAGGAGACGCCCCGGGCGTCGGGAGTCGATTGCGGACTCCCGGCTACCGTAGGCGCGAGCTTGCGGGCGGCGAGCAATGGGTAGCTCGCCGCCCGGTAAGGACCAAGCTCGGGTCGACGGCGCGTAGTGTTCCACGCGCGCCTCAAAGAGATGTCAGCAGCACTGAAGGGGTCTGCTAGGACCGATGCCTGCCGGGGTCTCGTGATTGTATGAAAGAGATACCGTGGCCCCGACACTTGGGCAACTGAAGGAACACGGGTGGGTTTTACTCAGTAAAAGTCTGACACGCCCTCCCGCTCCGCCCAGAGCGGGAGAAGTCATTTGATGATTTCCCATCCAAAAAAAAAAAATCTTGGAGTTACCACTTCTCTTTCATGCCATCCAGATTTGTTTTGGATACCGCTCGCTTCAAGGCGTTGAAGTTACACATTTGATTACGTAACAGCGTTGAAAGTAGGGCTTTCATCCCGGGAATCTCGGTCTCGAAAATTTCGAGAGTCTTGACGATTTTTTGATATTTTCGAGACTCGATACTGATGTTTTCGGTCTCGGGAATAACGAGACTTTTGAGACTAAGTCACAAAATAAAAAGTACCTATAAAAAATAAAATAAACTACTAAACCAACATTATTTTTTTACTTTGCTTAAATGGCAACACTGTATTAGTGTTCTGTGGTGGAGATTGAATAACCTTGTTGAAAAACGACACAGATTTTGATATTTCTTTGTGAAATTGCGAAGTTATTAGCTACGATGTGTTCATTAGCAGATAAATTAAAAGGTATGTATCATAGTTACGTTAGAAGCTTAAGTTTTCACCTAAATTATAGTCATTATTGACTTGTGATATTTTACATGCATTTTATGTTTTACCTACTTAAGTTTGTTACTCGATTGCATGACAACGCAGAATATTATGCTTTACTATATTTCTTAATTCTTAATTTACTAACTATCGATTTAACATGCTATTTTACACAATATTGTTTTTTGCTAGTTTGAGGTTATATTGTAGTCGTATTCTGAATAGGGCGGTATTCTGGTATTTTATACAATCGTTTTTGTGTGTGGTCATGGGCTTTTTTTTTTCATTGTTTTAGACAACAGCATGCTTTATTGCGATGTACCTGGGTGTTTCTTCAAAATGAGATAAAACTATGTTCAAGTCTAATAAAAAAATGTAGGCTGTATTTTTTTAGAAAAAAGGCATAACTTAGCTTCCTATCATAATTTAAAAAAGAGGCACTTCCTCTTTATGAACATAAGTAGTGTATTTCTGATTCTATTTTATAAAATATTTACCAAACGTCATCGCCCACAACGTTCAAATCACGCACATTCTTAGTTTATCAAAAATAATTTAATAATGGTGCCTGAATAACCAATTTAATGTACGTAAGTTTTATAACAGTAATATATGTTCTTATTTTATGCATAATTAAGTGCCGATTAAAAAAACCGAATATATTATTTTAGTCGAAAAATGTTTGGAATTTGTTTTCTGTCATTACACGCAACAGGACAAAAAAAGTTTAAAACTGACACTTTGCTATATAATCCGCAATCCTGCGCCGCGTCCCCCCGCATCCCCTTTCGATAGTTAGTCGACCTTGAGTTCTCGTCCGGCGTGCGTGTGTAGTTTGTGAATAAAATTGGAAAAAAGTGTTTCTACGCAGCCTTCGTCAAGAAAAACATCATTACCGGAATTTAGGATTACTCGGTGAGTTATTTATGTATGCATTTTCATTATTTCAGTGTTTTACATGTAATATTAAACCTAAAAAACTTCCACTGAATATATTATTCCTCATGAACATTTTAAACAAGTTCAGACATGTTTCAATTGAAATCGTCATTACGAGTAACGTCATTGCCGGGATATTTCATGTTGTGGGTAATGACGAATTGTTGCGGGTAATGACAAATGAGTTGAATTTATGTTTTAACAGACTTCAAAAAAGAAGAAGGTTGGTTTGATTCTATGTTCGACTGTATTTTTTACGTACTTGGTTATAATAATTCGCCTTGAAGTCATTAAACTAGAGAGTGGGTCATTTTTTTCACAGATTTATGGCGAAAACGAAGAAAGGAAAAGAAGAGCGCCTTGCTCAGCAGAGGCTGTGCAAAAGACGTCGTTACGCCGAAATCAAAAATGATCCTAGATTATATGCTATTGAAAAAGAAAAACAAAGAGCACGCTATTTGAAAAGAAAAGCAGAAAAGAATATTACTTCAATTGCAGAAAAAAATAAGAATAAACAGAAACTACAAAGAACGAAATGGAAAGAAAATTCAAGACGTTACAGGCAAAGCAAGAAAGAAGAAAGACAGAAATTACCAGAACCAGTACAAATTGAGATCCAAGAAAACCAAAAAGTCACCATTAAAGAAAATTCAAGAGATCCATTGAAAGGGGTTGGCGATCGGGTTTACACAGCTAAAGAAGTTTCATTGATTTTAAGAAGAGTACGTTACAAGGAACAGAAAAAACAGGAATATTTGAGAGAAATTATTAAGTCATTGAAACGACAAAATGCCTTGTATCGAATGCGAGAACTTAGACGTCGACAAAGTGAAGAAAATATGAATAAGGCACCTAAAGAAAATGACACCTTGCAATCGAAGAAGCCCAAAGCTATAAAAGTTTTACCAAAATTTAAGAAACCAAAGAAAACACCAAAAAAACTACTGAAATCAAAAATATCAGATACTATTCGTGAGGCCATACAAGCCTTTTACAATGATGATAATAACAGCGTCATTAGAGCAGGAAAAAAGGAGTTCATAACAAAGAATAAAATACGACATCAAAAGCGATTTCTAACGGCAACTTTAACAGAACTATACAAAAAATTCATAAAGGAAACAAACATTGCCATTCATTACTCAACTTTTTGCAAAGAAAGGCCTTTTTGGGTCTTATTTCCAAAGCCACAAAATAGAGACACTTGTTTATGCATCGTCCACACCAATATGGATCTTCTGATCAATGCTTTAAATAAGGCCAAATTGTTAAAATCCAGAAACTCTGCGGAACTTCTAAAATCCGTATGTTGTGACCCTAAAAATCCCGAATGTTTGGAGAGAACATGTGCAGCTTGTGCTGGAAGAGTGCCTGAATACATGGAGTTTTCAAACAACGTTCTTGTAACTTATTATGAATGGTAAAGGGTAAATAAAGAAATTACTACAGACAAAGGAATTGTGAAAAAACAGCAGATGACATCCAAGGAGAAAGAAACAGAAGAACCTTTAAAGTTGATCCAAAAGTTGGAAACAGCATTGCCGAAATTCTTCTTGCACTCTTATAAGATTTTAAAGCAGTATACGGTGATGAAAAATATGAGAGAAAATCTATTGCGATTTGATGAAGCAATGATACATGTGGACTTCTCAGAGAATTATGCGCTTAAGTACGCCGAAGAAGTTCAAAGCTTTCACTTTGCTGGCAGTCGCAGTCAAGTGTCCTTGCATACAGCTGTGATTTACACCCATGATTTCTCTACAGGAACCGTGAAAGCGACGTGTGTTTGTACTATAAGTAAATGTACGCGCCACGATGTGCCAGCAATATGGGCGCATTTGATACCGTTACTGCAAGAAGCATACAAACTAAACTCCTTCATTGAAACTATACACTTTTTGTCTGACTCACCATCCTCCCAGTATAGGAATAAATACATGTTTTATGTAATTTCCCAGATGTCACACGATTTTCCACAAATAAAAAGGGTTTCATGGAACTACTCAGAATCTGGGCACGGCAAGGGTGCCCCAGATGGAGTTGGCGCAGTTTTGAAAAGAACAGCTGACCAGATGGTTCGTTTTGGTGAAGATGTTGGAAGTTTTAGCCAATTTTGCAATGCTATAAACGATCGCATAGAAAACATAGTTATAAAAGCAGTTGAAGAGGCAGACGTAATAGAAAGAGAGAAGAAAATACCCAAAGATTTAAAACCATTTAAAGGAACTTTTTCTGTGCACCAAGTTATTTGGGGCAAATTTCAAAGATTTACAACGATGCGGTCTATCAGTTGTTTTTTGTGCGATGCTGGCGAGATTTGTCACCACAACAAACATTTAGGATTTATAGAAAATAAGAAAATAGTCCCAGATCCAAGTCATATTGAAGATTATGATGTTGTCATTCCTTTGTCACAAACCAAACCGAGTGTACTAAAAACTATAACACAAACTACAACTGGTACCCACAAACTCTTGGAAAAGAAATTGGATAGACATGCAAACGCAGAAAACCAGCAGCCATCGTGCTCCAAAAGTATCGTTGATTCGAATAAAGGAAAAACAATACCACCTGGAAAAAGAATACACATTTTATCAGATATAACAATCAAGGATGTCAGTCAGCTAAATAAGAAGAAGAAGATTAAAGAATAAATAAAAACTAGAATGATTCCAAACAACAATGAGAGATGAAAACAGCTAATTAAGAAGAAGAAGACTAAGATTTAGAGAATAAAAACAAGAATGATTCATGAAAACAACAATCAAGGGTGTATCGGTCATCGGCTAAATAAGATGACTTGAAAATGAAGAGAAGTAGAGTGATTAAATCAAAGATATAGTAAATCAGCCAAATATAAAAAGACAGAGTTTAGTTAAGAAATTTTAAGAAATAATACAAGTTAAGCGTAGAAAGAAGAGAATATAAGAGACTGAAATAATGAATAAATAGTGATGTTAACAAAATGTTTGTGTTGATTTTATTGATGATTAGGAAATCTTCAATTTTCAATTATGCGTAAGAAAAAAAAATGTTACTTTGCCTATTTTACTTTGGGTGGTTACTGAAAACTGATTAGGTAATACTATGTTGATTTAATACTTTAATATATTTTGGTTCTACAATAAAAACAAAGATTTGTTAAATGCTTTTCTTTTTTATCGTAATTCCCAGGAACATAAAATCATTACCAGCAACATAAATTTCATTACCAGTAACATAATGTCATTACCCTCCCCAAAAGATTTCTTCGATGCTATTTTTCTCAATTAGTACTGCGGAATCTTCAATGCCCTAGACACATATCCTCACTGCCTCCAATGTAGATTTATATCCCACTACTCTTACTTTTAAATTAGTCAAAATTATAAAATTACAGAAAAAAGTGCAAAATAAATGTAAACTCGAAGAAACACCCACCTGCTAAAATGCATGATAAGTCTTCGGTATGGTGCTATTTTTTGCGAGCCAATGATAATGCTTCTGCCAAATGCAAAACATGCCACAAAATATTAAAGACTTTAGGAGTAAATACAAGTGGTCTTCATAAACATCTTAAGAGTACGCATAACATGATATTGTCAAAGCAAGAAGTACGACTTGCTTCATCATCTGATAATATCGCTAGCACAACTTCAACAAGCAAATGCAAGAGTCAAGATGAAACTTATAAACCACCCGAAAAAAAAGCTAAGATGACGGATTTCTTTCAGAGAGTTGACGGAATTGAAGTTAAAGTTTCGAGAATGGCTGCTCTGGATGGAATACCATTTCGAACCTTTATCGAATCTAAAGATTTACGCGAGCTGTTCAAAAAATCTCAATACACACTACCATCATCTGTAGCTACCATATCAAGCATGGTCAAAAAACAGGCCGACTATGTCAAGTCTCTGATAGTAAATGAGATAAAAAAATTGAAAGAGAGCGGAGTTAGATTTAGCTGTACCTTAGACGAGTGGACCTCAACTCAAAACAAGAGGTACATGAATGTAAACATACACTCACCATTTTTTGAAGGTGATAAATACAAAAACTTAGGTCTCGTTAAGATATCTGGTACCATGCCTGCTGCTGTTTGTGTAGATTTGTTAAAAGAACGTTTGTCGGAGTTTGATATTCATTTAGACACTGACGTTATTAGTCTGACTACAGATGGTTGTAGTGTAATGAAAAAAATGGGAAAGTCAGTCAATGCTTATCACCAAAAGTGTCTGGCACATGGTATGCAGTTGGCGATACTAGATGTATTGTATAAAAAAACAAAAGTCGGTGAAATACAGAACCACAGAATATAAAGGATGACGACGATGAAAATGAGGATGATGATGAAAAAGACGAAAGTGGAAGTTTTGAAATAATTGAGAGCAGCAAGCCGCGAAAAAATGAAGAAATAATTTATGAACATGTGATTAATAAAGTCCGAAAAGTTGCAAAGTTGTTCAGAAAATCACCAACGAAACAAACAGTATTAAGGAAATACGTAGAGGAAGAGTTCCACAGAGAACTAAAATTAATAATTGATTGCAAGACGAGATGGTCCAGTTTAGCGGAAATGCTTGAACGATTTCTAAAAATAAAGATATGCGTTCGAAAAGCTCTAATTGATGTAGGATCCGGAATAGAGTTCACTGAATCAGAGTATACTACACTGGAAACAATCTCAAATTCACTTGGTATCATGAAAGTGACCTTAGAAGCACTGTGTAGGCGAGACGCTACTCTTTTAACAGCGGATACTGCCCTCAATTTCTGTCTAAAGAAATTAGACGTACAACAAAATTCTTTGAACATTAGTCTCGCCAATTCACTGCGTATCCGTATTAAAGAAAATAGACTGATTGAGGCAAGTATCTTACAATACTTGCGCAGTCCTTCTCAGTTTTTTGAAAAGAAGTTGGATGCAAGAGCATTCCAAACGTTAAGCAACGATGAAATTACAGTGTCGTTGAAAGAATTGTACGAAAGGCTAAATAAATCCACAATCACAACTGAAGAAGCAACTGACAATTATCCCGGAAATACCAGTGATTCAAATGATGCGACGATTGCGGAGCTCACAAGTCTAACGACAGGAGAACAGTTGGAATGTGAGCTTAATAATTTGCTTAACCCCCAAGAAGACAAAGTTCAGAATATAACTTCCATGTCTATCCATGACTTGCAAACAACCCTGCACGTGGAAAAAGCTCTCTTTGAAAATGGAGGCGACAGGGGGAAGTACCTAAACCATTGCTACAATTACTTAATATCTATTCCCCCCACTAGCGTAGAAGCAGAGAGAGCTTTTTCTAACGCGGGTTACTTTTGTAATAAAATCAGGTCCTCTCTATCTGAAACTACATTAAAGGCCCTTTGTTTTTTACGTGCCCACTATAAAAATGAAAAAACTCTCTTAAATAATTTTTATTCTATAATTTGAGTATGTTGTTGTATGTTTATTAAAGTATTTGATTGAAATATCTTGTTTTGACTACATAAATGCCTAGCCTATAATTTTGAGAGTTACTTTTGAAATAGGTTCGAAAGTCTCGTTTTTCCCGGGAATTTCGAGACCGCATCGAATCTCGATTTTTTTTTCCCGGGACTCAAAAATGCAGCGAGACTGAAAGCCCTAGTTGAAAGGTGCTTGTCCCTTTCATCTCCGATTTGTTGGTGTACATCAGATGTATCAAATTGCGGTGTTCCGGAAATTTCTAGTATTTACGGTTTTGATATACCCGAAAAACCAAATTCGTTTATTCTTGTTTCGTGTTTGATTCATAGATTGCATTGTTTCGTCAAACATGTTTATCGTTATAATGAAAATATCTTGCTTGAAGTAGTCAAGATATCTTTGTTTAGACTCGTACTTCTTCAAGATTTCATGATTCGATCGAAAGGAGAAGGGGACTTCTGGGCCCAGCAGTTAACTAGTTGAAATGTGTATTAAAAAAACCGTTATATTTTTGTAAAGGAAATCACATAATATGGTACCATGTTTCTACCTATAAAGCGAGAAAACTTAAATTAAGTTAATGACACTAAATAATCGATTAAATAATGCCTGATTACTACTAATCGATTATAAATAAATCGGCAAAATCTGAGAATATGTATGCAAGTCGAGTGACAAGTGCATATCAAGCTTTCGTGGGATCGATTGAATCGATTTATAGTGAATTATTTTGTTCCGGCAACACTTGTGCCTGACATCCGTCATTTACTGACTGACAGATGCACTTGTTTGTTTTCTTTCGTCCTGAGTGCGCCCGTATTTTCCTTGTTTTATTGTTTAACCCCACGACACCTCGGCTTGACGGACTATTTGACGGATCTTGCTACTCAAAATTACCTGGCTCTATATTTTGCTGTTTACGCCTATCGATTGGATATTGACGACATGGATTGCTGTGTAAAGTGTTAACCCCACTTTTACTATAATTCATATAACTTGGTTCCTGGATAGCCCAATTTCACCAAATTTTCAGTGAGTCCTTGTTATTATACCCTCTTACAAATAAGGCTAGTTTGATTTAGTTAACACCTGGGCCCAGGAATCTATGGAGTCATTCCCTTCTCCTTTGTCCCATAGGGATTGTAAAGCTTCATGTCATGAGGAAACCGGCATGTCGTAGAACCACAAAATTCGAAGACATGTGACATCTACCAAACCGCACTGGGCCCGCGTGGTGGATTATGGCCCACTCCCTCTCACCGAGAGGAGGCCTGCGTCCCTGCAGTGGGAACATTATAGGCTGTTGATGAACAATTTCTATTCAATTTTATGTTTCGGCGGTTGAACTACAATATACCCAACTCAAAATACACAGGTTAATAATATAATAATATATTTTTTTTTATATTTCAGACCATCACCAAGTCCATGGTTAAAAGCATTAATTATAATATTATTAATTTTAATTTGAACATAGGTAGTAAATACAGTTCTTAAATAAAAATTCATAGGTCGCTATGTTATACCAAGAGGCGTACAAATATGGTTGCATTAGAAAAAAAATATTTTTCATGCGAGATTTAAAATAAATTATTTGGTTGCTATGTCAAAATTAATAGTGTGATGATACATACATAAAAACCATGAATTATGAATGTCCCAATATGGAATAATTTCTACAGTCAATGAATAAAAAATATAATAAATTAGAGTTACACACAAAAAACACAGTTCACACACACACACACACAGTTCACAGTTTTACATACAAAAAATAAAAGAAACAAAAAGATACACACATACACACTAAAAAATACAAAAAAGCTCTATTTTACATACTGAAATGACGCACGGTGAGTGGTCATCCATTTCCACATCAATGGACTGTCCAATTTGCCAGCCACGATAGCCACCAAGCTGTTGGAGCTATTCGTGTCCGCATAATAGCATAAAAATCAGGCACACCGTACTCCGCGAACATTCCCGAAGCACTGCAAAAGCGCGGTAGCCCCAACATAACTCTGAAGGCGTTATTATATTGGACTCGCAGAACATTGTACGAGCTTTTTGTATAGCCGACCCATAGGGCGCACGTGTACATAGATTGGCAATAAATAACCTCTAAGGAGTGTTGCCATGAACCGGGTAATAAGAGATAAAATTGTTAATTACTGCAAAACTTTACATTCTTTCATCTTACTCAACTAACCGTGCAAGTGGGCCTTAGTAGTTTTAATCTCAGCTTACCTAAGAAAGTGGTGCATTCATAATAATTCATTAATGGAGATCGTCCGTGTAGTCCTACGGCGATTGTGTGCCCTACACCTATTTGTCCTTTCTAAAGTCCAGTCGCGGAGCAGGAAGAATTTCGTACAATGTTGTTTTTAGTGCGGTTTACGTGAAATATTTGAAGGAGAAAGAAAATTTACCAAATTATTAAATAAATTATTATTTAAATTATTTATTTAGATTTATCTATATTATAAGTTATAAAAATCTAGCCAAGTACTAATTCGGCAGAAATAAAAAAAAGAAAATTCAGAAATCAGAATCCGATTCCTCTGTATCGGAGTAACTGCTTTCCGAAGAAGTCTCGCCTGTCACATTTATTACAAAAGAATCGACAGTTTTGTCTAAATTATTATCTAGTCTATAATCTAATTTCGATTCCTTTTTTTTTTACGTGACTGATGCAATTTTGCCGTGTACGTTACCCTAGCAAGAAAGTGTCTCCTAGAGTTATATGAGTAGAACGTATAATGTGTGCCTTATCTGCTGTAAATGTGCCCCCAAATAAAAAATGTGTGCCCCCTGTCGTTTTGGAAAAAAACGGAAAAAACGATTCTTGCTGGGGTAACGTTTTTCTAGCAGGAAAATTCTAAACCAATGATCGGAGAGAGAAAAATTTTGCATGGCCAGAGAGCTTATATGTGTGCAAAAATGTGCCCCCAAAAATAAAATCTGTGCCCCTTCAGGTTTTCGAGATATTGCATTTCCTGCTGGAGTAATGTTTTGATGAATCGTATATCTCTAAAACCATTGCATGTGCCCCTGTAGAATAAACATACACGAGTAGCTCTTAATGTGTGCCCCTTAGTGCCCCAATTAGATTCAAGAAAATATTTATAGTTTTCAAGTAATCGCGGTTTAATGAAAATCCGAAAAAACATCGCAGCGCCTAAATGAGGCAAGGCACAAGTTCGCTGAAAACTGTATTCGGTCCTTCTTGACACTAATAATAACCATACAAAGTTTCAAAACTGTTCATGCATGCGTTTTTGAATAATCTTGCTAAAAGTCAAAACGATGGTGTCATAACTTTGACGGCAAAATACAAGGAACCGGCTCAATCCCAGATGTGTACGTGTAAACCAAAATCTTGTGCCTTTAGTCAAAAATATATGTTGATAATATTCAGCTTGGAATGTTTCGCATTAAGTAAATATAAACAAAAAACCAAAATATGTAAGCAACGGCTGGTTATCCGACCAAATTCCAATGACTACTAAAAAGCGACGGATTCATACATATCGATGACCTTCTTTACTTTACTCACTAACCGGTTCACACGTGTTGTGCCTGAGTACACTGAAGTAGAAAAGTAATAAGTAATAAAATAAAGTTGCAATGGGATTATATTCTACTAGCTGTTTCTATGACCATAAACATTATTAAGTACATTATAAATAGTAGCCTAAGTGCTATTCCAAGGTAAATTTCATTAAAATACATCCAGTAATTTATGTGTGAACGAAAGATATGGCAAATATCCAGATATTTGCCATTTGCCAGGTCTTTGACTCAAAATTTGATAGTTCCCGATGTTTAAAAAAAATATAGTTCATGAAATGTGTGATGAATACCTAGAGGTAGTAAGGTTGTACAACCTAGCACTGGCTTGCAAAAAACGTAATAAAATTTGATTTTCTCGGGTTGGTTGGAGCATTCACCTTAACCAAATAAATCTTGGTACCTACAGTTTTGAGAGTTGTATTTCACTAAATATTCCTATAGTCAACCGCACAATGATCTGTGTTTCAACAACGTGTTTCCATTTTTTATGTCGTATTACGTACCTATGAGGGATTTATAATTATATTTTAGACTTACAAGGAGACCGCCAAGATTGTCCGCCTCCGATTTCAGTGATTTTTATATATGTTGTTATGTTTGAGTAACTGAGTAATAACCCAAAAGGAATTCACGCAACGCTCAATAGTTTCAGAGTTGCTTCTACCGAGCAACTTAAATATAAGTTTAAATGATTTTTTAATAAAATTATCATCAAATCAAACAGTGCAAGTTTGAACCTTATATCTCTGTAGATAGAGTTGCAAATGTTTTTGAGTTTGTATACTGAACTTATATTTAAGTTGCTCGGTAGAAGCAACTCTGAAACTATTGAGCGTTGCGTGAATTCCTTTTGGGTAATTACTCAGTTACTCAAACATAACAACATATATAAAAATCATTGAAATCGGAGGCGGACAATCTTGGCGGTCTTCTTGTTAGATGAAAAACTGATCTGTGATTTAAATAATAATGACTACACGACGTGCAAATAATTTCTAATACTTATAGGTAGGAAATGTAATCTGTGATTTGATGCAATAATTACTTTAAGAATTAAAATTTAAGGGAATGAAAATAATAATTTCCACATCAACAAGCTGTTTCATTTAATATGGTCACAAGGTGCATTTAATATATTTTTTAATCAGCCCCCAAAACTTTTGAACGCGACTGTACGGACAACAGCTTAGGTATAATACGTCCAATAAAGAAGGTCATCGATATGTATGAATCAGTCGCTTTTTAGTAGTCATTGGAATTTGGTCGGATAACCAGCCGTTGTTTACATCATTTGGTTTTTTGTTTATATTTACTTAATGCGAAACATTCCAAGCTGAATATTTTCACCATATATTTTTGACTAAAGGCACAAGATTTTGGTTTACACGTACACATCTGGGATTGAGCCGGTTCCTTGTATTTTGCCGTCAAAGTTATGACACCATCGTTTTGACTTTTAGCAAGATTATTCAAAAACGCATGCATGAACAGTTTTGAAACTTTGTATGGTTATTATTAGTGTCAAGAAGGACCGAATACAGTTTTCAGCGAACTTGTGCCTTGTCTCATTTAGGCGCTGCGATGTTTTTTCGGATTTTCATTAAACCGCGATAACTTGAAAACTATAAATATTTTCTTGAATCTAATTGGGGCACTAAGGGGCACACATAAAGAGCTACTCGTGTATGTTTACTCTACATGGGCACATGCAATGGTTTTAGAGATATACGATTCATCAAAACATTACTCCAGCAGGAAATGCAATATCTCGAAAACCTGAAGGGGCACATATTTTATTTTTGGGGGCACATTTTGGCACACATATAAGCTCTCTGGCCATGCACAATTTTTCTCTCTCCGATCATTCGTTTAGAATTTTCCTGCTAGAAAAACGTTACCCCAGCAAGAATCGTTTTTTCCGTTTTTAGGGTTCCGTTGCCAAATGGCAAAAAACGGAACCCTTATAGATTCGTCATGTCTGTCTGTCTGTCGGTCTGTCTGTCTGTCTGTCTGTCTGTCTGTCTGTCCGTGTATGTCACAGCCACTTTTCTCCGAAACTATAAGAGATATGTTGTTGAAACTTGGTAAGTAGATGTATTCTGTATACCGCATTAAGATTTTTACACAACAATAGAAAAAAAACAATAAATTTTGGGGTTCCCCATACATAGAACTGAAACTCAAAAAAATTTTTTTCATCAAACCCATACGTGTAGGGTATCTATGAATAGGTCTTCAAAAATGGTATTGAGGTTTCTAATATCATTTCTTTCTAAACTGAATAGTTTGCGCGAGAGACACTTCCAAAGTGGTAAAATGTGTGTCCCCCCCCCCCCGTAACTTCTAAAGTAAGAGAATGATAAAACTAAAAAAAATATATGATGTACATAACCATGTAAACTTCCAACGAAAATTGGTTTGAACGAAATCCAGTAAGTAGTTTTTTTTTAATACGTCATAAATCGTAAATCGCAATTTACCTTCCATTCAATCAACTCAAATATAAAAAAAAAAACATTTAATTTCATAAACATAAACCTTACGCATAAACCGAGGATACCTACAGGTTTGTACGGAACCCTCGGTGCGCGAGTCCGACTCGCACTTGGCCGGTTTTTTTCCAAAACGACAGGGGGCACACATTTTTTATTTGGGGGCACATTTACAGCAGATAAGGCACACATTATACGTTCTACTCATATAACTCTAGGAGACACTTTCTTGCTAGGGTAACGTACACAATTTTGCCATTTTTGACTCGAGGCCAACCACAACCACATGCAAACAAAAACAAACCTTAGTGTCTCAGGTAAAAGGTTTACAATCCCTGAGGACGGCGGCCATTGCATCTGTGCGAGCGAGACTCATTATATTTACGCGGGAGTGACAGAGATAGGTAATAAAAGGTTAAAATACGAAATTCTTCCTGCTTCGCGTCCGGTCTTTACCTGAACGCAATTTTACCGTCTTAAAATATATATATTTTAAGACGGTAAAATTGCGTACATTGTCACTAAACATTAACAACAACACAAAACACGAATATATTTAACCACACACCATAACAGTCAACATAGTCAGTGCGTGCGCAGGCGAACGCGCTACGTAACAGTGTGCGTACGCAGGCGAGCGCGCTATGTAACAGTGTGCGAGCGCGCTATGTAACAGTGTGCGAGCGCGCTATGTAACAGTGTGCGAGCGCGCTATGTAACAGTGTGCGTGTGCAGGCGAACGAAGGGCGCGTGCGCGTGCTGCCGGGCGCGCCGCTGTCGCTGGACAGCTTCTCGCTGCAGCTGGCGCCGCCCGCGCATGCGCAGCCCGCGCCCGCGCCGCCCGCGCATGCGCAGTCCGCGCCCGCGCCGGCGGCCGAGCGGCTCAGTGCGCGCCGCCACAGCTGATCAGCACACGTAGCGCTGACTGCACTGGCTGACTGACACAGCTGTGTTCCACGTAAGTTCACAATTACTACAAGCAATGCCCGCGTCCTGCGTTTGACCAAGGAGGTCAGTATTCGGGTGCTACTGGCTACTACTGTGCACTTAGTTCACCGAGTAGTCTCACGTCGCTCTTCGAATGACAGAGTCGTGGTAAGATTACGTATACCATACCATTCTGATAATTACATAAATCTTTGCAAGAAATTTCATTTACAGCCACTTATAAATCGTCGTCGATTAGCTGATTGCACTTTTCTTTTAAAAATTATATCTAACGAGGTTGACTGTCCTGATCTCCTGCATAAACTTCGTTTCAACGTACCTCAGCGATCAGTTAGATTTAATCCACCTATCTCCATTCCTTTGTCCTCTTCTAACTACAGGCATAACTCATACATGATGCGATTGTGTAAGGACTTTAATATTCTTTGTAAAGAGTTCTCATTTGACCCATTTACCACTAAAACCTCTTCGGCACGCGCTCGCGCATATGTTAACGCTGTTGGTTCTCCTATGAATAAATAAATAAATATCGATGTTTTAATATTTTCGAATATTTTCGAAAACTTAACATCAATGTTTTCCGCTAAATATCGATGTTTATACATCATCAATTAATATCAATCATACCTAAGTGCACCCTTAAAATATTGACTTATAATTTTGACAAGTTATTGTTCTTAATAGGTAGACTAAATTACACACTAAACGTTATCATTCTGTCCGAATGCTGGCTGAGCAAATGCCCAAACTGTCCTTCTCTAACTCTTTTTAATATTTATTCATCTTCATACACAAAACAGAATGATGGAGTTGTTGCCTACGCACAGTGTTTTATGAAGACGATTTTTCGGACATTGCTTTTTTATATAAAAAACTGATAGTTTAAGTTATTTCAATGCAATGTTTCGTATTCCCATTTCACTAGTAAGTTGTTGAGATATAATTTTTTGAAAATCGTCTTGTTTTCAACCGGGTATTTAGAAAAAAATCATATCTCTGAAACTGAATATGATACGCAATTGTGACCTTAGAAACATCGATGGCGTTTTCTATGCTGCATATTTTAGAGTACAAATAAATCTCGAAACTTCGTTAGATTCAGACTTATACGAGGTTTTAAGTTTTTTGTTTTTGTTTTTTTTTCTCGGTATTTCCAGCGTATTTGGAAAAGTTATTTATACTAAAATTATGCCCTTCATTTTCCCTACATACCACAAAAATAACACATCCTAATTGCGTGGAATCTAGAAACCACAACATTTTTAAGTTCGATCCGTATTCTACGTCGTTAGGGTTGTCACGCGATCATATTATATTAGTTCATATCCGGATCTGAAATTATCTCTATATTTAAACCAAAGTTATGCACTCAATCAGAAGAATCGCCAAACTTAACGGGCAGTGGGCAGGGCACATTTACATTTTAATGTAATTTTTGATTTTCAGAACTATACAATAGAACAATTTAGGGGTTTTTAAATAGATCGTATGGAGGAATCTTATTTCTTAGGTAAATAAACTTAAAACTTAGCACAAATTCAAATCAAAATAATGATTGTCATTGCCGATTCTGTTGTACACCGAACTAAACTAACTAAACCATCTCTAAAATTCCTTACTTTTGGCTATGAGAATTGTAACGCTATTCTGCAAGAAAAAATCTCTAAATTTAAAAAATATTTTGACACGGCTAAAATCGAATTTGACAATCGCGACTCAACGTGGTTTTTTTTTCTTTTGGCTTTTGTACTTGTGTGTGCTATGCAATGATTTTTTTGAAAGACGAAGGCGCGCGCATGGAGGCAGCCTGGACGTGTTTTATATGGAAATTTTCACTTTTTGTTTGAAAAATATAAAAAATATTACCCACGTGTTGAGATTTATATATGCAGGGGTTTTATAAAGGGGGTCAAAAATTTCATTATTTTTGTGATAGGACACGCCATTTTCGAGATATAAGCAAAAGAAAAGGAAAATAAAAAATACAGTACTGTCTTTGCCCGTGAAGGCGAGGCGTTAGTGTGAATTTTAGTACATGATTACACACTTTTTAAATCGCGATTAAAAATAAGTAGTCAGATTTAGTTAAAATAAATTATTAAGTCAAAGTTTTTGGTTAAAACCGGCAAACTCAGAATAGCAAAATTGACATTTTCACTAAACTATTATCTGAGTGCAATCTTAGTGCTATCAAACTAAAATATAGTTAAGTTGTGTCACTTTAGTCTATTTCAGAATAGGAAATCGTCGTTTGATAGGGATAAACCAAATTTAAGTGATTTTTAGTTTAGTTTAGAGAATTTTGTCACAACAGAATCGGCCCGTTATTCGTTTTTACCTTCTATAAGTTTGGATATAACAAAGTTCCTAGGTTTAATAGTCGACATTTTAATAACCAATACATCCCATTAAATAAAAATTGAGTCAACAAAATTCAGATTCGAAAGTGACAACCCTAGCAAAAACAGTTAATTTGGAATAACTTCTAGATTCCACGCAATTGGGATGTGTTATTTTTGTGGTATGTAGGGAAAATAAAGGCCATAATTTAAGTATAAATAACTTTTCCAAATACGCTGGAAATACCGAGAAAAAAAATAAAAACGAAAAACTTAAAACCTCGTATAAGTCTGAATCTAACGAAGTTCCGAGATTTATTTGTACTCTAAAATATGCAACATAAAAAATGCCATCGATGTTTCTAAGGTCACAATTGCGTATCATATTTAGTTTCAGAGATATGATTTTTTTTCTAAATACTCGGTTGAAAAAAAGACGATTTTCAAAAAATTATATCTCAACAACTAAACATACTAGTGAAATGGGGATACGAAATATTGCATTTAAATAACTTAAACTATCAGCTTTTTATATAAAAAAGCAATGTCCGAAAAATGGTCTTCATAAAACACTGTGCTACGTCAGAAATGATCTTCACTGTTCTTTTTAAACTCCACCACTCAGTGACGCAAATGGCTTTGTCATGAAATTCTCGGACAGTTATCGCTGTATATCGCTCTCGTTCGTTTAAACACCTCACTCTATTTTTCAGTAGTCTATATACAGGGCGTCCCACGGATATGCCACATGGAGAGAAAGTACCTTGAATATTGTAGATGGATCATTTTACTGAAAGAAGACATTATTTGCATTTAAAAAGGAATTTAAACTGCATTCATAGATATTTAAATAATTGCATGGTTGAACCGGGAATCGAACCCGTTTCACGAGAAAAATAATCACCCTGTAGTTTTATCATACCGATCGAAAGGCTTCATCATAAGGATTGTTTTTTGCTAGTTAATTAATTGTATTTGATTGTATTCAGTAACTTGACAGTTAAAATAAAAATAATGAAACCATACTAATAGTGTAACTAAAACTAGTAAGTCATTTCATAGAAACAGTATCCGCTTCTATAAAAAGTTGCCGAAATCGGTTACTGAACTTAGCGATGGAAAGAAATTCAAAACTCACTACAAACGTATCCTTTTGAAAAAAGCATATTATATGACAAACGTCTACGTTCAAGACAAGGAAGTTTGACAATAATTCCTTCTGCACATGTGGCTTCCTTGGTACCTCATTAACGGGATAACCATGTTCATGTCTATTAACTGCTCACAAATGACAATGTACATTTATTATTTTATTTTTAACATACTTCTTTGACATCTACTCATTATTCGCATTGCTAGCTTTTGCCAGCGGCTTCGCCCGCTTGGAGGTCGGAAATTATCCCGCGGGAACATACTACTGGGATAAAAAGTACCCTATGTATTACTCAAGGTTATAAACTATCTGTGTGCCAAATTTCATCTAAATCGGGTCAGTCGTTTTTGCGTGAAAGAGGAACAAACATCCATACATCTATACATCCATACATACAAACTTTCGCGTTTATAATATGTATTAAGTAGGAATTAGGATATACCTACAATTCTAATTTGTACTCTTCAATATTGGTTGTCATGGCAATAGTGTCATTTTTTTAAATACTGTATTGTCTTATGAAATACTATTATTTATGTAGATTATTTTATACATGACACTGTCTCGTTGGTCTAGTGGTAGCAAGCGCTACTGCTGAGCATGAAGTCCTGGGTTCGATTCCCAGGTCGGGCAAAGTGTTATTGGGTTTTTCCATCTGGAATTTCTCAGTAGCAGCCTGGAGTCTGGGTTTGTGCCCGGTTGATGGCAATAGGCTCGCCCCCTATTACATGGGACTTAAACATAACAGGCGAAATGTGAGTGTACTGTAGGTACACCTCTGCCTAACCCTTCGGGGAAACAAGGCGTGATGTTATGTTATGTTATTATTTTATACTTTGTGAATGTAAGAATGTTGCAGACCGTAGGCAATTTTCCATTTTATTAAGTACTTGTTGACAGTCCTACACTGTTCTCCCATACCTATTAATACTGTAATTTAAAACCATTGTAAAGGCCAATTATTTTTAAAAGAGTAACCGTGGAGTTTCTTGCCGGCTCTTCTCCATAAGAATCAACCATTTGGAACCGTGCACCTAGCTTCTGATGTTTCATAAGTGCCCATGTTAGTTTATGTGGAATAAAAATATTTTGATTTGATTTGAGTGTTGGAGTAGTGAACGATTTCGCGTAAAGAACGAATGGTAAAAATATTTTGATTTGATTTGAGTGTTGGAGTAGTGAACGATTTCGCGTAAAGAACGAATGGTAAAAATATTTTGATTTGATTTGAGTGTTGGAGTAGTGAACGATTTCGCGTAAAGAACGAATGGTAAAAATATTTTGATTTGATTTGAGTGTTGGAGTAGTGAACGATTTCGCGTAAAGAACGAATGGTAAAAATATTTTGATTTGATTTGAGTGTTGGAGTAGTGAACGATTTCGCGTAAAGAACGAATGGTAAAAATAGTATAATTTAAAACTTTAAATAAACGTTTTCAAGATGTGGAATATAAGAATAATGAATAATTTTTAGTTACAGTTATTTCCAAAAGTTAAGTCATGTCATTATTTTCTTTTTTTCCTCTAGCAACTATATACGATATATATATCGATAGAGTATATATCGTGTTTTTAAGACAACTTTTAATAAGTTGTCTTAAAAACACGATATATAGATACTTAAAATAAACATTAGCATGTAACTACATTAATATTTCAAGTTCATTCGTTCTTACACCACCTCACTTTCTTTATTTTGTCAAAATCTGGTATCCCTCCAACTGTCAAGTTACTGAATGGGATTAAAAGTCCAAGTATAGGTTAATTATTTTAGTAAATTAATAAAACTGATAAAAATGTGTTAAATTAGTGTAATATAGTCGAACATAGCTATTAACAATTATATACAGTTAATAAACAGTGTTTTTGTCGCTAAATATTTCGTAGAAAATGGATTTGGAACCGGCTGTCAACTCAACGGTGACAAATTTCAAACTAAAATCGATCCCGGGGAGAATTTTGTTTTATTTAAGTGATTGTAGTTATTATTTACACACCACAGAACTCCATAAAATACTGCTCAGGACTCTCAGCTAAGTCCATCACACACTGGCACGGTTTATGTCTCCTTTGCTTGGCAAATAGTGGAAGCAAAATTGATGACCAAAACATTCGCCCAGACATAAAACACTACATATTATACTATACAAAATAAGCATAGTAGGGGCTTTTATTTTAAGAGTTAATTCTGTTAATGTGTCACGAACTCTTCGCATAAAATCAACTTTCCTTGTACAACCTACGTAACTAGTTTTTAGTAAGATAATAACAAGAAAAGCAACGTGTTGCAATAGTATTTCTTGTCTGTTTAACTTTCCCATATAATTTTAACTTACCTAATCTAAATGTAATAGTATCTCTCAATTGATTACTTTATTATTTTACAACTTTCTCCCAACTACCTCCTACTTATCCACTTAACAGAACATCTTTTCTTGCAACGGTTATTTAGCTGCATAACTTCACACATTTCAGGTGACTGACAATCATTCAAAATGATGACTCGCAGAGCTACCATCAAGGAGATGGAAGCGAAGCTTAGCGCTACTTTGAACGAGCTGGAAGCTTCTCAAGCTGAACAATTGCTTCAGGAAAGAGAAGACAGCGAAATGGAAGTGGAAAGCGTTAATGCTAAGAACACCTTCCTCAAAAGTGAGGTAAGTCAAAGTATTTATTTCAAATAGGCACAAAAAGACACTTTTCATCGTCAACATTTAAATTGAATTGATTCTAGTTGCCCCTTCCATTAGGTAGATTCGTATGGAGTAGAATGTGCAACGAACTCCACCAACACTCTTTTTAAATGTTTTCAATATTAGTATACAATATTTATTTGTGAAGACAATGTACCTAGAATAAAATGACCGTACCACAACAGGTAAAATAACTAACTGAAGCAATGAGAGATAAATGAATTGTATGATAGATGCATAATTGTATGATAGTGGTCACATATTTACAAAAATTGCAAAGACAAGTATACGAATTTCCAAGCATTATATATAACAAGTTATAAGTCAGTGTGTAAGTTACAGTCATCACAGAATGTAAGGCATTCTCAAAAAAAAAACTTAACCTATACAATTAAAGGTGTCTTCACACAGCGGGCGGGGCGCGGCGTGACGGTAGTTGTAATGTACTAGATATTACGGACGCCTTCACACAGAGCGCTCGGCGCGACCGGTCACGCCGCCGCCGCGCCGAGTCGGAATACAACTCAGAGGGGGCGCGGCGGGGCGCCGGTGCACAGTGGATCGAAACTGCTATATGACAGAAATTCATTTTTAATTACAAATTGTGTTTTTTTTATATGTACAGACGCCAACACATCAAGCTACTACAATCTGTCAGATTTCTTTAATAGATTTTCGACTTTATTTCTAGAGCATTAGGTTCAAGGTTCATTGGGAAAAATTGACAGTTTCGGGTAGCTTGACCTGGTGGCGTCTGTACTTATCGAAAGATCTAGTCATTCCAATGAATAATTGTCATTGCAAGTTTTTCTCTAAAACTGATAGTTCGCCCGGAAAAAAAAATATTTTAGATTTCTTTTATGGAATGAAACAGAAACTGCTAATTATAAATGTTTTAATGTTCTATCTATGCCCTATTAGTTTAATTACTTATATAACTGTGTTAAAAAGTGTATGTAATTCTAAACTGTACTAGGTGTGTGATAATTATAATATTATTACCTACAAGCATGATTCTTACTTCCGGCTTCCACAACCTCACCTAAAATACTCGTAAGAGGACACAGATAGAATCCTTTCACCTATGTCCCTATGTATAAAATATTATTAGTGAAAAAGTACTTTTGACTTATTTCTTTTTTTTCATTTTTCCGAACCTCATAACTCTTGAACGGGCAACTATGAGCGCGCGCTGATAGCGAAGAATTATAGCCAGCAAGTCAAAGAATAAGAATATAGTAGTTTGAAAGCCTGGTCTTACAAGACATGGCCAAATTTAAGCAGTTTCTGTTTCAATTCTTACAAAAATATCTATAATATTTTTCCGGAAACAATATTTTAGATATTTTGCTACTTGTAATGATAATTATTTATTGGAATGACGAGATCTTTCGATAAGTATTTAAAAAAATGCAATTTGTAAAAAAATACGAATGTCCCTTATATAGCAGTTTCGATCCACTGTGCACCACTTTGTGTTGTATAGTTTACGTATGTAGTAGTACGCTCGTATCGTGAATGCAAAAATATACTACGACTACAACATTTTGCTACTCCTCCCATTTATTTATTTTTGTAAAAGATAAGTTTCGTTTATTACCAAGTATTATTTTAATAGATTGTAGAATCATATTTTATTTTTGTTTTAATTGTTTAGCAATGGAGTGTGAGGGTCGTTTATACCATTGTGTCAAAAAAAGAAAATAAACACCCTGCAGCCGTATCATAATTGCGTAATGCCAGAAATCATAGATCCTAGAAGGGCAAGATATGATAAATATTTATTTAACGAAGTGTAAGTTATTATTACTTGACAATAATATGTTTTTGCTTTATTTTTTATTTTTATCATATATGTACTTCACATACATATATTTTTATTTTTATTAGTCTAGAAAGCTTAATAAAGCTTTCTAGACTAATAAAAATACAAATACAGGATAAATGAAAATAAGTATTTTTATGAATCTCTAAATACCGCATTATAATTTTAACGGCTCAAGATTGTTTAGTCCGTCTCGACACTCGCGTTACACTGCTTGTATTGTATATGTGTGCCGGCGGGACGGGACGCGATCGCGCCCGCAGTGTGAAGGCTCTCGCCGCGCCGGCGCCACATCACGTCGCGCCCGGTCACGCCGCGCTCGCTGTGTGAATAGACCTTGTTTAGGCTGTTGCCCCTGTGATTCGTGGGTGCTGCTCTCGGGTACTTCAATGAGTTACGGTTTTTGTATATGAAAACTGTTTAATCCAGTGAATTAGCGTTTTTACAATGTTTCTAGTAGCGAAAGAAGTCGTTGTGTTTTTTGTCTTGAATTTCGGTTGAATATAGCGAGAGAACCAAAAAGAACGGAGTGAACAGATGCGAAGAACCGCGAGCCGCTCCGTCGTCCGCGCACGGTGATTGGTCGACGCCGCGCCGCGGCTGCAGTTCATTCGCGATGCGACGATCGGTTGCCGATTCCAGGCGTAAGATGGCGTTGCGCGTCAAACTACCTTAAGTTAGCAATTGACAGACTCGAGACTGCAATCCTCTAATTTGTAATATGCTTGTTTACAAAGTGCTTTTAATGTGACTTTTAAACCTTCTTTCATTTCATTGCAATATATCACAAGGGATTCTGTTGTAACATTTAACACAATACCCCATGAAAGATGTTTGTACTTTAGCTAATCTGAAAAATGGTTGATCAATTTTGTCTTTATTTCTAGCTGCTGAGCTACACATACTACACATGGACTTAGCGGAGCGGCACAGTCAACTACAACATCAGGTGTCAACATTTCAAGAGTGCAGTGATACCCACGAACTGGCTTTGCATCATAACTCAGAACTTCAACAGAAATTGTGTGAAGCCCATAATTACCTATCTCTCTGTCTGTCAAGGTCAGTGAACAGGTTACACACAATAATAATAATGTATCGGCAGCTGTGCCAGCAACCGCCACACAGCCAGCCTCGGCTTGTGTGCTGTGTGCCGGCTGCCACTCCACACAGTAATATGTCTTGTTAACAGGGCTCCATCACCTACGCCCAACGCCGAGCAACAGGCGGCGGCAAATAACCTATCGTCAGGCCTTCGCAGACCTTGGAGGACTAAATAACCCCAGAAACAGCGAACAGCGCCTTGGGAACGTGCTGCTGGAATATGTCCCAACCCCCGCTTTTAAAATATAGAAAGTTAAATAATACGGAACGCCATTTGTCATGCGATCCGGCTAACCTCCAGCGCTCTCCGGTATCCGGATCAGAGAGTGTGAAATTTGTTACCGAAGACTACGTGGATGCGAGTAACCAGGCATCCACGTCAGTGAATGCAACTGGAAAACAATATGTACAACAAGCTTTCCACTCTAGTTTGTTTATGAGTACACCAAGAAGTCAGTCTCTTGGAAGCAAATCACAGATTGAAGCTACCAAGACAGCTCTCTCAACAAAAGAACCGAGAAGCCAGCCCCCATAAATAACACACCCTATCCTCCAGAATGGCAAATAGTTCCAACAGCTAGAGGCAACAAGCGAAAGAAGTTACCTCAGTCACCATTTACTGGAACAATGAAACCTTCCAACAGGTACAATAGCCTACAGATTGACCTGACAGAAGATGAACGTGAACCATAGGAGAAACGCCAAAACAAACCATCACCGATTATATTATATTGCATAGAAGACGAACAAATTAACTGAATTAATCAACACCATTGCTGATATAGAAGATTTTTTCCTCAAAATCACTACATAGTATAAAACAAAGTCGCTTCCCGCTGTCTGTTCCTATGTATGCTCAGATCTTTAAAACTCCGCAACGGATTTTGATGCGGTTTTTTTAATAGATGGAGTGATTCAAGAGGAAGTTTTATCTGTATAATATGCGGGCGAAGCCGCTGGCAAAATGTAGTTGTAAATAAAAAAAACAATTAAGAATAAATTTCGTAGACATAGAAGCATATAAGAAAATTAATACCCTAGTCCGTGAAAATTGATTTATAGGTCACACTTTTACTAGAAAGGACAACGCTGCTGCCGTTTAGTGAAAAAGCTCCATCACCCAACTTCGCACAGTGCCATCATAGAAGAAATTAAATAATTGGAAATATAGTACAATGAGAAATTATTAACGTAAAATATGGCCCAGAAAAAAAAAACCAACGTCGACAATCTTTGTCAATCTCGTGGCCGGCCTAAACAACAATGTCGCTAAATCAATAAAATCTATTAACAACCAAATTATTACATTAAACAATTGTTTACCTGGGAAATCGTTCAAAGACATAATGACATCAATTATGACAAATCAATATAATTGTAATACCAACATAACTGTAATTGTAGTAATAATTCTCAGGTCAAACAAGAAGATATTACTGACAATGTTACTGAGATTTTAAGAATTAATTGTAATAAATTATTATGTGTGCTTTTCCATATTTTGAGAAGTTATCTAATAGAAAAAGCAATTATATACATATGCTAAATAATCATATGCAGTTCTTGGTAAGTCACTAACAGTGACAAACTTATATTTTTTGACACCAACAGTTTTGTTGACTAGTTAAAATCGACAAGGAATACAGTGTATCTACCCCTTAGGTTTAGACATATAATAGACTATTAGCTTATATAAACTCAGACATAAGTAGTATGTCGAAGTCATGTTTGATTACAGTTAGTAGTAATACTAACACTACTATTGATACTAACAATACTGTTGCTAGTAGTTTAAAGTATTAGGTGCGACAACGGATGAGCCGCATATGTTGAATTTGTTCATCAAAATATGCAGGGTCTGTCCGGCAAAGAGTTAGTAACTCTAACTCTTTGCTGGACAGACCTTGCATTATTTTAGCTTATTTATGGAGAACTATGATGTTCAGGTGTTATGTTTAACTGAAAACTGGTTGAAAGAACATGAAGTAGTGTTTATCAATTATAATAATTTTACAGTACAAAGTGCATTTGGTTCTTTAGTTCTTGTTTCAAACAAGCTGAAATGTAAGCAACGTTTAGATTTAGCAAATCTTTCTATTGAGCGGACTATTGAGTTGTCTTGTGTTGCACTCGAACGATACGTTATAATTTGCTTTTATCGACCCCCCTCTGGGGATTTCATTTGTTTCAAGTCAGTAATGGTTGATTTTCACTCGATAAGTTAAAATCAAGTAATAAAAGTATAATTGTATGTGGAGATTTTAATATTAATATTTTAGATGTTACTCTTTCGTTATTGAGTATTAGACTTCTCAATCTTTTCAGGTCCTTTAATTTAAATAACTTGTGCGGCCATACCGGAGTTTAATGGGTGCAAAAAGACCACAAAACATCCCATTGAACTAAAGAGGATCGAAACACTCCCGCTACCTGCGCGTTATGTCACGGTCTACAGGTACACCCTGCTAATTACAAAGGGTGTGAGCTGTATAAAGAAATACTATGTCAAAGAGCAGGAAGACAAGCCTACAAAGGTGCCTACATGTACCACTACCACACAAAATAAACCAAATTATGTAGGACAGGCAAATAGTACCACAGTAGTTATTTGAGAAATCAAGTCAAACTAACAAAAACTCCTTAGATACGAAATCCTATTCAGGTGCCATGAAAACGCAACCCACAACACATAATAACAACTTAGAAATACTACTCGCACAACAAGCTGTAAAGCTAGATAAATTATTAGAACAAATGTCAACAATGATGACATTACGACAGTAATCAACAAACTTGTCTATTGAAATGGCCACTGTGAAAGTAGCGACGTGGCACACAAACGGGATGATTGAACAAATATGAAATACAAACTTTGTTAGAATATGAAAATATTGACGTACTTCTTGTGTCTGTGGCGCACCTAGTACTCAATCACAACAAAACGTTAAAAAATCACAGCATATATTCGACATCCCACCCGGACGGAACAACTCATGCAGGCACAGCTGTAATTATCAAAAATCATATCAAGCACGAGATTGTTCAGGAGTATAGAACAGAGCTAATACAAGCAACTAGTATAGGGGTGCAAGATAAACGAGGATCTATAACGTTATCAGCTGTATACTGTCCACCAAAGCACGTCTTATAAGAAGCATTTACAGATTACTTCAAAACCCTTGGACATAGATACATAAGTGGATGTAACTGGAATGCTAAAAACGTTCTCTGGGGATCACGGCTTACTTTGCCCAGAGGCCGAGAACTGAAAAGTAGCATGGACAAAAACAAACTATATGTACTAAGTGCAGGTGAACCCTCGTATTGGCCTACAGACCCAACTACAACACCAGATCTGCTAGACTTCTTTGTATATAAAGTATTGTCAAACCATTACTTGAAGTGTGGAGACTTGTCTAGACAGCAGCTCAGACCACACACCAATAATATCCACAATAAGTACCACCATAATTGAAGGACCAGTGAAAGAACGACTCTACAAACAAAAAAAAAACAGATTGGGATGCATTTAGGGACTACATAGACGAAAACCTCGACTTGAAGGTGCCATTTAAAACTCAACACTAAATCAAAAAAAGAGGTCATCGAGAAATGATCGAACGGGTTGAGGCCTTTGGATAATTCTTGCATGAAGTCTTCACTCCGAATGGTGGTGATGCAAAAACAGAAAAAGAAATACAACTCTACCTAGATACTGATCTGCAACTATACCTCCCAATGCAAAACTGCTAACCTCGCGAAGTCCAAAGAGAAATAAAAGGTCTAGAGTTTAACAAGGCTCCTGGGTTCTGCCTGATAACGGCTGAAACTCTACGACAACTCCTTAAAAAGCTATAGTGGGTATAACGTACCTTTTTAATATTTTCAGGTAACATACCTTTTTAATATTTTCAGGTAACGTACCTTTTTAATATGATTCAGGATCGGGCAAGTCCCAATGATATGGAAAATATCTAGATTCCGAAGCCTGATAAACTCTCGCATCTTGTCTTCTTACAGGCCAATTAGTCTACTATCAACCCTATCGAAATTGTTGAGAAGATCATCTTACGAAGGCTAAAACGAAAACTACCTCATCCCCCATCCAACATCAATTTGGTTTCAGAATTGGCCATCCGTAAAACAAGTCCATCGAGTTGCCAACAAAATAAGAGATGTCCTCGAGAAAAGTGATACTGCTCTGCAGTGCTGTCTTTCTCGACGTACAGCAGGCATTCAATAAGGTTTGGCACTTGGGCCTGCTTTTCAAAATGAAAAACCAACTCCTTCATATCCTTTATTTGCTCTTAAAATTGGAAGATCGTTTCATAATATATAAGCCGGGGTACCTCAAGGTTCCATTTTGGGTCCTACATTGCATCTTATGTACACTGCAGATATACCCACAACGGATAATGTCCTGTCTGCCACATTCGCTGATTATACCGCTGCTGTTTGCAACCATGAAAATCCCAGTGTGATGTCCTTAGGCCTACAGACTTCATAAAGTCAATAAATGGATGGAACAATGGCGCATCAAGGCAAGCTCAACAAATCAGTGCATGCCAATTATACTTTGAGAAACGACAAATGCCCCGCTGTTAAACTTGGAAACGACGTTCTACCCCAAAAAGATTCAGCTATATACTAAGGCATGCATCTTGATAGGAGGCGAACGTGGAAAACTCAAATAAAAAAAAAAAGACGTGAATAGTGGCTCAGAAATTTAAACTGGCTAATAGGAGAAGATCTCACGTCACAATTGAAATCAAAATTGTTATCTACAAAACTTTAATCGAGCCGATTTCGACATATGGCATTGAGTTATGGGGATCAGCAAAAAAAAAACTCTAATGTGGAAATTTTACAACGGTTACAGAATAAAGCACTCAAATGATAAGTAATGGACCCCTTTTCATCAGAACCAATGAATTGTACGAGTACACAGAAATTAAAACCGTTAAGGAGGAAGTTGAACACAGAGTAAAAGTATACAAAGACCGTATTAAAGCTCATACTAACAACCTAGCAACAGTGTTCTGTGAACCCCTCAAGGTCAGAAGGCTCAAACGACAACACACATTCCCATGTGCCATCTTATTCAATAAAAAGAAATAAAAAAAAACTAATTTAACAAGAGACAGCTTCTTCACTGGAGGAACAGTTTTCCCCTGTCTCCCAATACACCTACAACAAATCTGTTAATTTCATGTCAGACTGATGGCAAGATATAAAAAATAAAACTAATGAATTAGGTTCAGGCTTTGGAAAAATGTTATTTTAATTACCTTAGTCTCAGTTATACAAATCATAGTTATCATAACATAAGTTTTAGTCAACTGATTAAAAGAATTGCAAGCACAAACCACGATAATTATTCAACATTGGTTTTGCTATTAGGTAATAGTTCTGGTAGTACCAGAAAGGACATAGTTGATGGAGTAGATACCTCATTAAAGTTAATTATAGGGAAGCTAATGTTGTGTGCTTTACTCTACTCTGATACCTTATCAGATGAGGATAATTATTATATTTATAAGCTGAATACTACTATTCACCGGTTGACATGTTGTCATAGTGACAAATTAGTATATTTTGACACTAATAAATTTGTTATTGGTTTTAAGTTAACTCAGAGAGCTTGATCTCTGACTTGGGAATGTCAACATATGATTGCTATGTTGATAGCATATAATATTAATGAGGTTATAGCTAATACACCACCGGTCAAAGTATGAGACCACAAAAAAAAGATATTTAAGCATTTATGAGAAACAGGTTTTATTTCATGTTACAGACTAGATTTAAAATTTAAAAAAACACATGAAGTCTTGACACTGACCTCTATCTAATACGCTGGACTGGCTACCGCTATCAATTTATTGTGCCTATTTGAAAATCGCCATTTTGGCGCTGACGGCAGCAGTGAGGGGGAATGGAACTAATACTAGTGATGTACAACAAATGGTTTGTTATCGATAAAAACTTCTCTGATATCGACTACAATGATAGAAATATTACCAACGCTATTTTTGTTACTATTTTCTATAAATTAAATTGGTTTAGATAATTATTAACATGTAACATTCGTGTTGTCTTCTAAACGTAATGTTTTTAAAACGTGGAATACGTTTTATAACATAAAATACGTTAGGATTTACTAAAATCATAGATAATTAATTTAAAACAAGTAATATAGGCATATATTTTGTTACTAAAACACAAATAAAAAGACATGTCTGCACTAGTTGAGTACCTAACTAAACCAATGAACTATAGATAGTCGTAATAAACAGATATTTTACATATAAAACATAACTTGAAATAGCAGTATATAGTACTGTTTATGGACTGTAATTCATAATAAGTTGACCCCTTCCTTGTTCTCCTTAGGGCAGATTTTAGCAACGTCAGATATCTTTTATCCTGGGAATTAAATCGACGTTTGACAGTTTCAGTACGAATGAACTGTCAAAAATTCAAAATGTATTCTCTGGATATGACTTATTCTAGGTATAAAAGTTTGGTGAAATTCGCCCTTTAACGGATAAAAGTTAACTATCGGATCAATAAATAATAAAATTCTGTAAAATAGTAAATTAAGTACCTCTAATTGTCTTATCGTGCACTCTTTAAAGGAAGGGATTATCTTTTACTAGTCAGATACCGTATGTCGCCATGTGGTACGAGACACAATAAATTTTTATTAGGTCTGTAATTACGGTAATTAACTTGTAACAACTTAATTACCGCAGGGGAGGGGGACAGGGAAATAAAAAAGCATTCTGAAATCACATATTTTATTAAATTAAAACTTACTGTCGAGCCCATATTATTTGCCGAGTCAAAAAATGTCTAACCTTCTCTCCAGTTATTAATAAAGAATATTTTTTTTGACACTAATAAGATTGCAAATGGCCGTTGTTTGTTGTATTTGAGCTAAGCGTCTCTGCGAAATAAAAAGTTTTCCAATGCATTGTTTGGAAGTCTCATTAATATTAGAGTCGGGTATTGCCCAAAATATATGTAAAAATTCACCTAACTCGGTTTGTAACGAGGATGGATCATCGTCGTCAAGGCGGTATTTCTTCGTAGTACGCATATTTTCAGCATTCGTAAAATCATCAACATTAAATTTATTTATTTTAGCACGCTTTGCACTAGAATTAGTTAATATGGATACATTATTGTCCTGAACGTTGCCGGTAGAAGTTTTTATTTCGTGATGGATTAATAACTGTTTAATTAAAACTTACTGTCGAGCCCATATTATTTGCCGAGTCAAAAAATGTCTAACCTTCTCTCCAGTTATTAATAAAGAATATTTTTTTGTTTCTGCGAACAAACGGATGTTTACATATTTAGTTATTATTTCTTTTAAAATAATATTTAAATGACTGTGAAAATTGTCTGAGACATAACTATCTCTAAAATGATCTTCTAGCTCAGGAAACAGTTCATTTGTTTTTGTTAAGAGGTTCCTTATTACCTTTGCAGTGAGTACTGCAGGAAAATTCAACTCTATAGGTGGTTTATTTTTATTATATTTACATGCTTGTCGGAATAATGATTCCACCATAAAACAAATATTGACTACACTCACAGAGGGCACAGTTAAACCACCTCTCTGCTTTTGGATAATAAGTGCTACCCCATTTCTCCTATTTGACACTGCATCTAGTGGTACAGCTTCACAGGCCATTAAACATTCATCACATTTAATTTTTTTTCGAATCGATCGAATTACAAAACCTGCAATATAGCCAATGCATTGTTTGGAAGTCTCATTAATATTAGAGTCGGGTATAGCCCAAAATATATGTAAAAATTCACCTAACTCGGTTTGTAACGAGGATGGATCATCGTCGTCAAGGCGGTATTTCTTCGTAGTACGCATATTTTCAGCATTCATCACATACCAGTTTTCTTTTTTTTAAATCAGCAATTACAGATCTTAAAGTAGACACGGTAATTTTCATACGTTTCACATTTTGAGACAATACTTTAATTCGGGCTTGTGATATTTTCAAGGCTCTTTTGACCCTTTCCAATTTAATTTTGGAAGATTTTGGGGTGTTCTCGTAGCGGTGATCTAATTTTACACTAGAACAGATTTCCGCTAAAGTTCTAGATATCTTTGGTGTACTACAGTTGCTTGTGTTGTAACTTGTGCTTGGAACTGTAACAAGAAATTATATTTCATTACTTATATTATTCAAAGAAGGATGATTAGATAGTGAAAATATCATTGAAAATAATTTGGAAAGGTATGTCATCATCATCATTTCAGCCGAAAGACGTCCACTGTTTGACATAGGCCTCCCCCAAGCGTCGCCACATCGGATTCTAGTGACTCTCATCAGGTCATCGGTCCACCTTTACGTTTTCCGATACGCAAAGAACATGCGATATGAACGCGTATATTTAAAAAAAAAATTACACAAGGGCACAAAATTAAACATTGTTTAGTATTAGTATTTAACCACTGTTAGTCGCCAACTTAGTACATCAGTAAACCATGTTCAGTATTTTAGATAATTTTTTTTTACATAACTACCTGCATGGGCTTCACATGGCAATATTTCTTTTGGATTAACTTCAATATATTTGCAATCATAATTTGTTAACCCGACTTGCACAGGTACTAAAGGTAAATTAAATTTATCCAAGTTCATTTCAATATCACTCTGGCATTGGTATCTCGTTGGTTGGTCAGCGTCTTTAAGCATCTCAGTTTGTACCAAGGACAAATTAGTTTCTGAGAAAAACAAAAGTTTTATTTTATTAAGATAATCAATAATATTTCTTGGATACCGACAAAGTATTTACTTAGGTACTATGAATGTACACTCACCAAGAAATATTGTGGGGATACTGCATTTTTTCAATGTAGTCCGTGACTGATGTTTTATGAAACATCCATCCGTGAAGTGTTTAGAACAAAGATAATGATACATGGTTGGAGTCCAATTGACAACCTTCATATTTTTTAACCAAAGTTTGAGAGTGTAATCGGAGGGGAACCTGTAATTAAAAGAAACATTATAGTAGGTATGGGTAAAAAATTAAAATAATATAGTATATCTATAATTATATAGAACACTTAATGAGAATTATGAATCATAGGTGTTAAATTGTTTGTTATTGACTCTAATAATAATAAACCTTAAAGTGTTTTGCTATTATTACAGATCATAATAATGTGCGTATTATTATTTTAACAAAGATGATAAACATTATTGTTAAGCATGTTTTTTTTTTACATCTTAATATAATATTACGAAAGTATCGATATGAATTTTGACATCCCTAACAAAAGTTATTGGTTAAGTAAAAATGTTCGTAAAATCCCGTAAACTCGAACAGAAGCAGTGTATTTTTACAATAATAAACGTAAACGTTTATTATTGTAAAAATACACTGCTTTAAGCGGTTTTCTAATAAGTATTTATGATTTAGATACACTTACTTGTGAAAAGTGACACCACTGCCTTTTTCGTATCGTGTTTTACAATATACGCACGATTTCATGTTGGACGAACAATACAAGCTATGTTATAATCACTGTCATTATTATAACACTTTAATCTAAATCACAATCACAGTAAATACTTTAGAAAACTTTTTATTTCGCAGAGACGCTTAGCTCAAATACAACAAACAACGGCCATTTGCAATCTTATTAGTTCTTAGAACTCTCACTGGGGGCGCTTTGAATCGGCACAGCAAATAGTTGTCATTTTGTATGGGATAGCCAGTCCAGCGTATTTTATAGAGGTCAGTGAGTCTTGACGAATACAATGTTCTAATGAAAACACGCACAAAAGAATTTATACAGATTTTTCATCAAAATATCCTCCTTTGCATTAATGACCTTTTTTTTACCAATCTTGGCATGCGAGCAATTAATTTATTTATAGTCTCTTGCGAGATATTCTTCCAGCTTTTTTGTGATGCATTCCACAAGGCAAGGTCAAGCTCTTCGCACAAAAGCTCTATAGGGTTAAAATCAGGGCTTTGGGGTGGCCATGTCATGTTTTCTTAACTAACTTTTCCGTCTGTTTCTCGTCTAAACTGCCCTGGTAATCGAGAGGGCAGTAAGTCTAAGGTTGGCCACCTTCACCTTACTGCCCTCTCGATTACCGGGGCAGTAAATAGCCCCTACATAATTTTGATCTGTGCCTTGAATCATTATCTTGTTGGAAAATAAATCCTTTGCCGACATCGATCACTAATAAAGAACTAGATACACAATCCCAAGCAAAAGATCTCTTAAAACTGTCACCAAATTGTGTTATCAAATTAATTTATTTCGGGCTACAAAGACCCATAAAAATACCTTACAGACTAACATACATACAAATAAAAAACAATGTAAAACTATTGTACGCGAAGTGACGGCGTCGTGTTGCGCTGCGTGGTATCGCGTAGCCTTCCGCGGAAACGCCGATACACGACACCCTTCGGCCAAAACTCTGCCTTGAGGAAGGTCTCAATTTCAAGAGTTGGAACTCGCACCACGAATGATTTGAAGTTCGTGTTGTGGCACGGTTCCAACTTCTCGGCCCTCAAAGTCCAGTTCGTTTTCACTCGTACATACTCCACGATCCCGTCAACCTTCGTGGTGTAATGTAAACGGGACACATAGAGCTGCGTCGTCGGTGTAGCTGGACGCAGCAGCATGTTGGGTCCTGCAAGCGCGGTCCCGCACTGGTTCCGACTAGGAGGCTTCCTCCTCTTCACGAAGCCATCCTTGTCACACGTGCCTGAAGCCGGGCCTAGCTGCTTCGAGCCCCTGTTGTCAGGTTCACAGCAGTTCTTCTCATCCCCCTTCCTGGTTTGCGACACAGGTTTGTGCGTGGCGACGGTAGCAGCGCAGGCACGGTTAGGGGTCGACGTACCTACACGAGTCACTACCTCGACCGGTGTCGAGTCAGCGACGGCGGCGGCGCGTGTTGCAACGCGCGCAATATCAGCAGCGGGTGACGCAGTGGAGCTCGCCGACTCGAAATTGCCGATGCTAGCGTTACACGCTCCGTGATGTGTACCCACGTTGGAGGCAACCGGCGACCTATTTACCTTAACAAAGTTGCGTAACAACTCTACTTCGGCACGTAGTTCACCAATGGTGTTATTCGACACCTCCAATGTTGACTTTACCTCGGCCAGGCTTGCCTTGAGAGTTGTAATGTCAGCAACCTGGTGACATCGACGTGGTCAAACGTGACTGGGGGCAACTTATGTAGCTCCTTCGCTACAAAAGCAGGAACGTCGTCCGGCTCAGTGCTCTTCAACATCGTGACGATGTCTTGCACACACTTCTGGCCACCATCCCTGCGGCGGGACTGCATCTGCTCGACTTTGCCGAGCGATTGGAACAGCAGCAGCTTGGTACTACTGATCTCCTCCTCCTTGAAGCTGGATTTGCAGATCTGCAAGATGCTGACTTCGTCCATATAATCGATGGCAAGATTGATAAATGCCAAGACCTCGTTGGTATGAGCGGTTGTGGACTCATAGCGACGTTAACCGGGCAACGACTAAAGCCGCGCGACACGCGAATATTATATTCGTATCGAGCAGCGCAAACACGTCCGACGTCCGTATCGACCGTGCATCGCGCCCGACTGCGGCTGATTTTGTAATGCTAGTTGAAATAAATAAAAATTAATTTAAATTCAACTTTAAACGCAATGCTTAAAGTTTATTTCACAAAGCTTTGTACAAAAAGCAATAAATTTTTACGACCTATACGCACTGGTCAACACACATCAAAAGAAATTGAACCTTAGCCGCATGTCTTAAAGTTCGAATTAAAATATGCCAATAAATAATACAGTTATACGATCCAGGTTCTCCGCTAGGACAAAGAATAAGTGGAGTCGAAATGTCCAATATTTTTTCTTTACATTCACTGTAATAAATACTATTACAGTGAATGTAAAGAAAAAATACTGGGTGTAAAAAAACAGGACAGAATTCGCAACACCACGCTGCGTTTCAAAACGGGTATAACAGACGTAGGCAAAAAGGCGGCCAGGCTCAAATGGGATGGGCGGGTCACATTAGCCGTATGCAAGATGACCGCTGGGCTAAGGTCTGTACACAATGGGTGCCTGAAGATGGACGACGCCACCGCGGTCGGCCCGGAAAGCGCTGGCGAGACGACCTAGATGCGTACCGCGACGACTGCTTTGTGGTGGCGCGGGACAAGAGTTCCTGGAAGAAATTGGGGAGGCCTTTGCCCAGCAGTGCGACAGTATAGGCTAAACAAAAAAAAAACACTAATAATTAGTGTTGTTTTAAAAATTGTGTGCATATTAAAGCATATTTTACTCTATTTATATAGTGTATATGTGTAATGATTATAATTTACCTGAATTTAAATGTTTTTGGATAGGGCATCACATTTATGTATTAATGAAACTAATATATCGTAGCCATAATCATTTATTTATTCTTCATCTTTTTTTTTGTTATAATAAACTTACAGGTAACGTTGCAAATAGCGGTCAAATATTTTTAACTGTTTTGATAAATTAGGCAAAAGTGTATGGAAATAGACTACAATATGTATAGGGACATGGTATGTACCCCGCACTAATCTAATCGCGTTATTCGTCCATTTGTCGCGCACATACTTAATGCAAATTTAAGACTTATATGGTTTTCACATGGATCCCATTGTCAGAATGGAACCAAATTAAAATGGGAAATGGAAAGCACCAGCTTTCAAATAAAAAAAAGAATCATCAAAATCGGTTCACCCAATCAAAGTTGTAACAAACATAAAAAAATGCAGTCGAATTAAGAACCACCTCCTTTTTTGAAGTCAGTTAAAAGTAAGGTATTTTTTTTTTTTTTTTTTTTTATGGCGTTGCACTATTCGTGCTTATTGCCACTGACAATATTTTATATAATAACAAAACGTAGGAATCAAGTACTCGCGAAATTATATATAAGTACAACGGGAAATTTGGAAATAGAAAGGAAATAGGTTGCTAATATAATATATATTATATACAAAAAAAAAAATATAACAAGTTTTATCAGTAGGTTATAAATAAAAACAAAAAAAAAAACATGAACGCCACAAGGTGGCCCAACAAATAGGCCGACTCGTGCATAAACTAAGAATTACCTAAGAACTACATGGTAAATTAAGTACTTATATACAGTTTATAAACTAATATTTAGATAGCTATATCATTATTTACAAAGAAAAGAGCTATGGTTTTATAAATATCTACATTGAAATTAAATAAAATACACGAAATAGAAGTAGGAAAAGGGACTCGGAGGGAAACAAGACTTTGGAAAAGTGAGGAGTGGTCATAAAGGGGGCAGGAAAAAATAAGATGGTTCAGATCTCCCACCTCAGCGCCACATTCACACGCAGGGTTCTGCACAATGCCAAGCCTGGCAAGATGAGCAGGAGTGCACACGTGACCCAATCGCATACGTATGAATATTGTTGTAATCTTTTTGCTTAGCTTGTACTTGCTAAACCAAGGTTTTACAAAAATGGATGGCTGAATAGTGCGATAAAATTTCCCTTTCACTGATTGCTCGGACCAAAGCTTACCCCAGGATTCCTGTAGGTAAACCTTGGACAGAGCTGCCAGATCTTGGGAGTTATTTTTGTACGGAAAAACATCTCCACACAATACGGCATCATTAGCTAACTGGTCAGCTCTCTCATTACCTAAAATGCCACAATGCGAGGGTATCCACGCAAAATACACTGAATACCCCTTAATAGAACACCTATAAAGGAGTTCACGTGTTTCAAATATAATATGAGGATTATGAGAATAGAAAGGGAATCTGGCCAAAGATTGTAAGGCACTCCTTGCATCAGTTAAAATGAGTGAATTTCGTAAGCCCATCATAAGTATATATTCGACAGCTTTGAATAGACCGTAACATTCTCCCGTAAATACAGATGACTCGGGCGGGAGCTTTATTTTTTGAACTATATTATATTGGGAGTGGAATACACCTACTCCCACGCATGAGTCTCTTCCATGCTTCGAAGCATCTGTAAACAAGAGCTGACAGCCCTTCCAGTCTCTATCCATAGTGAAGTTGAAGTTAATATTAGGACATATGTCATCTCGGTAAATGTTAAGGTTATCGTTATAGTATATATTTGGTGCGTAGACAGAGTATTTCTATAGACGGATGTAATCTGTGTCATCGTAGAAATACTCTGTCTACGATTTGGTGACATAATTAATGAACTGTAATTACAGTGAAATATAGGAAGAAATTGAGATTGGTGACAGGGAGCTTCAATTAAATTGTATTTTCTAAAGCTTTTAACTAAACACGGAGTATCTTTGTGCCTCCAGTAAGTGGACGAAATTACTTCTTCAGAGAGAATGGAAAGTTTATTTCGCAAAGGATGACATGTAAATTGCAAACACCGAGCCATAAATCTATCAGCTAAAAATTGACGTCGTAAATGAAGTGGAGGGTCTCCACATTCCACCTGTAGACAATTAATAGGACTGCTTTTCATTGCACCTGAAACCACTCTAAGTGCCTTGGACTGAACACTGTCAAGTTTCATAAGACCAGCAACATTAGCAGGCTCCAGCAAAAAGGTGCCATAGTCCAATACGCTTCTAATCAAGGTGTTATAAAGTAGTTTTAATGAAAAGGGATGTGCACCCCACCAAACACCAGAAAGACATCTAATTATGTTGATATTTCGTTCACATTTAGCAGTTATATAATCACAGTGTGGTAAACCAGTAAGATGTGTATCCAAAATAAGGCCTAAAAATTTAACCTGGTTTTTAACAGGCATAGGGATATTATTATACTGTACTGTAACTATAGGAGGCTTACGCATCCTTGTAAACAAGACAATGTTGCTTTTATCAATTGACAGGTGTAGACCATTGGTTTCTAGCCAAGTCTTCAGTAAACATAAAGAAGAGGTTAAGGAAGTACAAATATTTTCAACAGAATGACCAGATAAATAAAGAAGTAAATCATCCGCATATTGAAGGACTTGTACTGACTCATTTAAAGAGGATTCCAAATCATAAGTGTAAATATTGTAGAGAATTGGACTAAGTACGGAACCTTGGGGGAGACCTTTCCATACTAAACGGGTAAATGTATACCCTTCAATATGAAGATTTAAAGATCTCTCTGAAAGCATGTTAATTATGAAGTTAGACAGCATTTTTGGAACTTGTAATGAATTCAGCTTTTGTTCCAGGACTGATACCAGGACATTATCGTAAGCTGAGCTAATATCCAGGAAGGCAGCAATTACAGAGTTATTGGAAGAGAAAGCTAAACGAATATCAGTTGTGAACACACTAAGGCTGTCCATCGTACTTCTACCCTTCCTAAAACCAAACTGTAATGTGCCTAGCAAGTTTTTGCTCTCCAAATACCATTCCAAACGATTCTTAATGAGGTGTTCAACAATTTTTGCAAGAACTGTAGAAAGTGCAATTGGTCGATAAGAAGTAACATTAGAAGAAGGTTTGTTTGGTTTTAGAATGGGAATAATCGTTTGAGACTTCCAACTTGATGGAATGCTGCCAGATATCAAAGCTGTATTGATGAGATTTAAATAAATTAAAAGAACAGAGTCAGACAGATTAGCTATAAATGAATATGGTATACCATCTTCACCAGGGGCTGAATCCTTAACATGTGAAAGGACTCCTTTCAACTCACTTAGTGTGAACAGGGAATTCAACTCAGAATTAGGAATAGGAACATATGGAAGGTGGATTAAAGATCTTTGTTCTGGGACTGAAGGGGGAGCTAAATTATCCATAAATTCATTGGCTAATTCTAATGGTAGTTTTGAGGCTGTTGTGTCGCTGAATGCTGACCTGAATCGCCTAATATTTTGCCATACTAGAGATGCATTAACTTCTGGCGAGATAGATGCACAGAATCTTTGCCAACCTTCAAATTTCTTTTTCCTAAGGAGCTTACGAGTTGTTCGAGCAGCTTCTAGGTATATCTGAAAATTGTGGCGAGTCATAGTATGACCATAATTTTTTTCTGCTTCTTTTCTTTTTTTAATGGCTTGAGTACATTCAGCATCCCACCAAGGTGGTGAAGGAATTTTGCCTGTAGCACCATTCTTAATAGGGAAAGTATTATCTGCCACCTCTATTAAAACTCTTGTAATTTGATTAGATAATAACTGAGGGTCATGTAGTTGTAAAGAATCAGATAAGGCAAGCATTCTTTCTTCTACACAATTTTTATATGTATCCCAATCTGCATTTTGAAGTCTGTACTTTAATCGTGGTGTTGGAATGCAAGCAGCTGGTTTTTGATGTGGAAAAGAAATGATTAAAGGGTAATGATCACTACCATAAGAAGACGTTAAAGGAGACCAGGATAATGTTGATGCTAAATCAGGTGTGCAGATTGAGAGGTCAGGGGCGCTTATTCCCTCATCTGGATTCGTTTGGCGTGTTGGGAGACATGTATTTAAAATACACAAATTATTAGAGTCTAGAATTTCCAATAACTTTTCCCCATAGTAATTGGATCTAGAACTACCCCAAGACTGATGTTGTGAGTTAAAGTCGCCCATTACCAAAAACGGTTTAGGTAAAATTGAAAGAAGATTACTTATTTCAGAAAGGATATTTACAGTGGGACGAGAATAATATATACATACTAAACAGATTTTATTTACAATAGCAGCGACAGCAGATATATCATCACTGAGACTTGGAAGAGGAAAAGATTGAAAAGGCAAGTTGTTTTTAATAAGTATGGCGACACCGCCATACCCATCGCTTCTGTCTGTTCTTAGACACGCATAGCCAGGAATTCTAAAAGAGAACCCTGGTTTAAGCCATGTCTCACAGAGAGCGACTGCAAAGGGATCGTATTTGTTCATTATGTAGGACAGATCAGATTTTTTATTCAGAATGCTGCGACTGTTCCACTGAACAATCTTGGATAGATTTGGATCCATTATGATTAAGATTAAACAAGTTAAACAGCGTATCAATTACAGTGGCAACGTTGGACGGTTCAATATTATTATTTTTAGATAATGTGGTAATTAACATGATTATTAAATTTAAAATTTGACTTTCACTATTATTTGTTGTTTTATTTTGGAATGCAACACCATTCCCTGACACAGAAACTTCGTTATTGATTAATGCTTGATGAGCTGTACGGTCATACCCCTTAGCTGTTTTTGGGGGATCCCGAGGTTTAAGGAATACCGTTTTTCTTTGTGAGGAGACAATTGGTGGGTTACGTGATTGGGGCGAAGGTTGTGAATAGAATGAATTTTTAGTGGTATGTGATGGGTCAGATGTTACCACATCTGCATACAATTTTGATATAGGTGGATGTAGCTGAGACGCTTCAGCATACGACACGCAGCTATGGGCCATATAATGCTTAATTGATTTTTGCCTCTCAAATTCTGGGCATTTTTTATTGATGGCGTAATGAATGCCACCGCAATGACAGCACTTACTACTACTCTCATCTTCAATCCTACAAGTGTCAGCAGAATGCTTCTCCCCACACTTGAAGCACTGAGGGTTCGACCTGCATTGTACCTTTGTATGGCCAAAACGACAACAATTATAGCACTGAATTGTTGGGAATGTATACAATTCCACTGGCATGGAATTGTAACAACAAAACACACGTTTTGGTAAAGTTTGTCCGTCAAAGGTGAGCACGACTGTTTGCGATGGTTTCCACACAGGGGTCGGTTCGTGCACTTTATAATTGAGACGCCTTGCCTTGATAACCTTCCCGCATCCAGCAGGGACAGATATATTTTCGATTATTTCCTCCGGAGACCATTCGGTAGGTACGCCTTTAACAATACCAATGCGACACACATTAATTGATGGAACAAATGCCTTCAATTTCTCTTTGGCCAAACTTGGGTCATCTATAAAAGAATTGGCATCTACGTAACGAGAGAAGCTCAATGATATTCTATTACGACCAATGCGTTTTAATGAACCGTTAATTATATTATTGAAACTGCGTTTTTTAAGAAAATGTCCTAAAGTTATTGGGTGTAATGTTAGGGCCGAGTTTTGAGTATCAGAAATTTTTTGGATGTGTACAACGTATGGCGACAGGTCTGTGGCTTCGTACAAAGCCCTAGTAACCTGTGGCACCTTCTGGGGAAGATCAGACTTAATGAGTTTTTCAGTCTGGGGTCCATCCACAGAGCGTGGAGTGGATTCTTGCTGAACTACAATTGAACTTTGACTGAATGTGACTGATTCATTATCGCAATGGCAATGAGTTCCTTTATTTATTTCAGATAAAGTGTGTGAATGATTATTTCGCCTTCTTTTATTGCAATTTTTGCATACTTTACGTGGAGCTCTAGTCCTTTTCCGCTCCGATCTGGTTATGGACGAGTCGGTATCCATACTGGATTCTAGAATAGTAATATTAAGCCCGACCGAGGGGACTGTGCCCCCCGGATCAGGTGGTTCGTTGTCCATTGTGGCCACTGGCCAGAAAAAATAAAATATAAAAAACTTACCCTATATATGAAGAATTATATCTACAAACAATTAAATTAACTAATCTAATGAATATTTACATAAATCTACACAACTTATCTCCAATCGCAAACGTTTTTTATTATTTAAAAGAAAACGAAAGAAAAATCACGCCCGCCAAATTCGATGATTCCCGCGCTTTTTTGAGCTTGAGGTTTGAGTCAAGTAAGGTATTTTAGAGATAGTTTAGTTGGGTGATAGTGATGGGCAGTGGATAAATACTCGAGTTTTTATCCGAAACGGATAAATACTCGTTTTTACTCATTTTTATCGGATAAATACTCAAAATGATGAATAAATATCTTTTTTGCGCATCGGATGTTTATTTTAATATGTTAATGACTTTTATTGTTATTTAGGCTTTTCAGAATACTACGTTATTACATTATTTAGTTCTAATGTCAATTGCCAGGGCTGTAATTGTGTTAGAAGCCCAAACGTCTCTAATAGAGCATGGTCTTTAGATAATTTAGAATCTTTCTTTGTTGAGAGTGTAGAGAATAGCCACATAATTGATTATCTCTGTGAAGAGCTTCTAAAAGTCAAGAAAAATGCGGCGAAGACAAGTTTGTTGTTGTTGTTGTTTGCCAACGCTATAAACATGCAAAGGGCTTTTCAATTAGTTAAAGGTGTTGAGCCTTTAAACTGCGCAGCACACACTAGTAATTTACTGGCTCATGGTGCACTGAAATGCGGTAGTTTCAAAAAATTATAAACTGTGCAGATATGATAAAATCTTCAATAAAAAACGATTGGTTGTCTGTAAAGTCGGTATACGGACGATAATTTTACGTGATAATGTCTAAGTCTCTTTTACTCGGATGTGTTGGCCGATGGAGTGGAAGAGAGATACATTTCACAAGTTGAACGCTAAGGCCGATCGTGCCTCTCTATCGCTTGTTTCGCGCTCTCGCTTACACGCTTGGTTCAGACGGAACGTGACAATGAGTCATGCTTTTCCGTGCGTGCAGCCAGCGTTCATCGATTTATAAGACAGTCAAAAAATCACAAGAATTAAACCCAAAAACCACGATCGAAGCTACAACAAATCGTAAAACAAAAGGTAACGGGAGAAAAGTTAAACCTGCCATGCTACACAAAATAGGGCAAATATCTACGATCAGGAGTATGAAAAATAGAAAAGCCGCTCTCTCAGCGTACGCAAAAGAAAAATATATCGTCAAGTCAAATGCTACAAGCAGCTTTGCTTGACGATAATTTTTGGGATTAGGTATATCAATGCATATCTGTTTTTGAACCCATAAAAGAACCTATCTTTCAACAAGAGTTCAACAAATGCAATATTGAAGGATATGAAATCAACACAAAATGGGTTATATTTACAGACTGATACTGATAATGAGTCATTGGATTTGAGAAAATCTAAAAGCAGGTTTCAGTAATTTTTACCACTGTGTAGATCGCTTGGAAGATACGGTGGAGCATAGAGTGGAGGTTTGCCCTGCTTGGGCGGTGCAACGCCGTATCCTCGTAGAGGCGATTGGCGGCGGCGATCTCTCGCGTCTGGCCCTAATGCAGGCCATGGTATGGAGCGAGAGGGCATAAGAAGTTGTTACCTCCTTCTGCGAAGAAGTAAGGCTCGCGAAGGAGGTGGTGGAGCGCGTTAGGGAGAGTCAGTCTGTGCGCCCTCATGTCCCTAGCCACCGTAGGAGGAGACGCCCGGGCGTCGGGAGTTCATTGTGGACTCTCGGCCACGGTGGCCACGGGCTTGCGGGGGCGAGCCACCCATTGCTTGCCACGGTAAAGAACAGGCCCGTGTCGACGGCGCATTGTATTCCACGCGCGCCTCAAAGAGATATCATTACATATTGAAGGGGTCCGCGAAGACCGATGCCTGCCAGGGTTGCAGATCTGTTTAAAAGAGGTACCCTGGCACAGGCAACTAAATGAACACAGGTAGGTTTTAGTCAGTAAAAGTCTGACATGCCTTTCATCTTGGCGATAGCAGTGGTGGCCCGGTGGTATCAGCCCCGACTTACAACTTGTAGGTCGTGAGTTCGCACTCAGGCAGGCGCTTTACTTGTGGTAAATAATTACATCACCACTGGTCTCAAAACTGCACATTGCTCGCTGAATCCATATCCTACAATGTCGACAACCTCGCGAGCCAAGTCAAGTTATTTGATTTGTTTATCTTTCTCGACTTTCACGAGCTCTTTTTATTTTTATTTTTACAATGATTTAAGCGTTACTTAAATAGTTTCTGCCTACCCCCATGGGAGAAAGGCATGAGTTCATGTATGTATGTGAAAAACCAATGCACAAATGTATATTTTTATCTAACTTTGACAGTGATTGACTAACTGTATTCATAATTGAATGAAATTATTGTCAATATCGGCGTTTTGTTATTGTTAAAATGATTAATAAGGTACGATACCAATCTGCATTGTCTATTTTTCATTAATTTTAATCCTTTTGTTAGTAAAATGACAAAACTTACGTTACGAAAACATAAAATAGTATTTATCCGCTGTTTTGGATAAATACTCAGTAAAAACGGATATTTATCGAGTATTTATCCATTTTGAGTATTTATCCGGATAAAATCCCAACACTATGCAACAGAATCGGCACCAGTATCTACTTATATTAATATAATAAAAAACAATGTGAATGAATAAACGACTGATTTGAATTATCCAAGTATTTTTATTTCTATCAAATAAATAAATCCGAACAATTTATTGTCTTATTCCATGTTTCCTAGTCGTGCATAAAACCATTCAGTATGCAGTCTGAAATGTGCGTTCTTGGATCTCCCGAAAAACTTTTTTCATCATGTGCTTTAATAACTTTAATTTCGGAAGTCGGTGTCTTAGGATCTTATTTAAGTTTTTTATCACCGACTTCTTTTGTGTGAAAAAATAAAACGAACAGGGTATTGGACTGCTATATAAAATAATAAAATGAAAAAAAAACCTGTTAACTGAATACAGTAAACGTGGAGGGTAAAGTTTAGAACATTTTTCGCCTATCATAGTCATGAAAATTCAAAGTATTTATTGACGTCATGTTAGTTTATGTGAAGTTTAGGTAGGTATTGACCTTTACATGTATTGTAAAATAGTAAGAAAAAAAATAGCAAGTCATATAAAAAAAATCATCAACCTTGGCAAATTCGTTGAAGTTTTGTTATTTTAACCACTTTTTTTTAACTTTCATTACAAAATAAACTGCGCGCTTTATGCACCAAAATATTTTTTAGTCTCTCAAATACTACATTAAATAGGCTTTTTAACTAGCATTAATTTGTTTTGGTGCATAAAGGTAAAAGATAGTGAAGTTTTTTGTTATTTTAGGCACTTTTTTTTAACTTTCATAATATATGACGTCAATAAATAGTTACTTTGAATTTTCATGACTATGATAGGCGAAAAATGTTCTAAACTTTACCCACCTCCTTTATTTTTATAACTTAGTTAAAATGAAGTCAAAGTAATGAAGTCGTGGCCGCTGGAGGCATGAAAATCTTGAACTTCTGTTGACGTCCGTGGTGGTGAAAAGGTTAAAATGAATTACGCATAATATAAATAAAAAAAATGACTTATCGATGGAAGGAAACGTTTACTTTATTTTTTCTGTTCGCTTGGCGCAATTAGCCATTTTGTATTTTTTGTGGACCTCCGACTAGCGCGGCACACCGATGCAGACTGAGTGCGACAGTGGTCTCTCTTCGTAATTTCTCGATGGATTTGACTGATTCAAGAAGAAATTTACTCAGATATTTATATTGTATTCGATGTAGTATACAAAATTAATATATTCTTTTGTGGAATTGATCCTCATGGTGTGTAGTGCTGAGGTTGGGATTTACGTGCATAGTACATACTAATTCCATGAATAAATATTGTCAGTGATCTATATTGACACTCCTGGCAGCACTGACAATCCTACAGCTATCCTTGGGCTTGCGATCGTTCAATTCAATCGTTGTCACTGTCAGATGTCAATCATCTGATCGATCATTCACGACTCGCGTCAAAGTGCGCCGGCAAAATTAATTTAATATAGCGTTGCGGACGAATAAATACGGACATATTTTTTATTTAATCAGCCATTGTTCTGTCTTCCATAGAACGAAAGAACGCTGTCGTACTAACTGCGGTATGTAACACGATAGAGTTTATTTAATTGAAATATTTTGTTTGTTTATTTTTCTTTGTAACGTAGGTTCGTGCGTGACTTGCAAGAAAAATGGGAAAATTGCTGCTAGTGTTCCTGGCACTCGCCGCCACAGCCGCCACTTGCGTGTCTGGCTTTCTCAGGTAACTGAATAGCCTAATCCAAAGAATGTACATTTTGCTGTGGTCCATAATGCTAATCTTTCGTGTTGTAATGCGTCACGGTAACCACCACTGTTAGTGTTTCTTGGATGTTATTATTACAATTTACAAACAGCACAAAATGCTAAATCTTCGACAGCTAGATTGTTACTATGCGCAGTTTTATTGTGTATTATCTCTACCTGTGTTACAGAGATACACCAACTACATAATATGGACTTATTGCTTGTTAGTGTAACCATACTGTCTGTGTGCAGAGTGCCGTTGTATCGTATGAAAACAGTGCGCAGACACTTCCACGAGGTGGGCACCGACCTACAAGTGCTAAGGATCAAGTATGCAGTGACAGGGCCGGCTCCAGAACCCCTGTCCAACTACCTAGATGTGAGTAACACTTGCCCACTACAACTACTATCAGAAAATAATGACTACTGACTCACAACATATTTTGATACTAATAAGGGTCATGGAGAAGATGTTCTTCTTGTATTTAAATCTGCAGTATCTTATCAAAAACCTGGAGAGTTCTGCATGTTGTTTGTGGTATGTCATCATGTGCCTAGCCTTGTCCCTACTATGTTAGGGTCGGCTTCCATTCTAATCTAATACAGCTGAGTACTAGTATTTTAAATAGAGCAACTGCCTGTCTGACCTCCACAACCCAGTTACTGGGCAATATGACACTCCAGACTGGTTGTCTGTATTTTATAATAATGTGATGTTTCCAGATTGTTACACAGCAACAAGCAGTGCAATATTATTATACCTAATCAAAATATTGTTTTCTGTACAAGTAGAAGTTTTACTTAGTCATGTGTGAGTGTCAATATTAATGACCATTCCTCATCAATAATATTTTCCTGTTTGTTATATGTGGCTGAAGATAAATTATATTTTTAGTTTGGCATTATTATCTTGAGCTTTGTAAACTAAGTAGATAAGAGATGATTAATTCAAAACAAACACTGGCTGTGAGGACAAAGACCTGTGTTTTGAATTATCAATGTTAAGTGAAGGTTGTATCAACTGGACGACATTGTGTTGAAGACGATGTTACTGGAGAATGATTGCAACCTTGTTGTAATACTTATGGTGAGATGGCCTAACTTCACATCGTGGCTCTGGTGCCGATAACCCCGTAGCGGCGGCGGGGCGCCGGTTATCTCGCGATAAAATGTGTTGTTGTAAAACAGATATTACTCACTATATTATGCTAAATTAATGTCTTTATTAATTTGCTCTACGTTACTTTATATTTACGATACGTAACGCTACGCGTACGTTACGCGCGACGCGTTTTGCTGTGATCTTCAAAAGAATGATCTTTTTATGATAATTACTAACTTTTGTACATACAAAACTTCCTCTTGAATCACTGTATTTCATGAAAATTGCATTAAAATCGCGAACAGACACTGGAAGCGACTTTGTTTTCTACTATGTAGAGACCAGGGATGTTAGGGAGCTCCGTAACCGTAACCGAAACTATCGGATATCCAATATAAAAATTTATCCGTAACCGTAACCGAATCCGAAATAAAAGTTTCGGATAATATCGGATTTGTTATTACATTTTTATTTTAGGTAGATTAGATAACACTCAATATACAACATTAATTTTTGTTAATGCGAAACCCGAAACACGGGTCTAGTATTTTTATGTAAAGAATCTATGAAAAAAATTTCAAAACTGTATCATTAATAATCACAAAGTTATAAGCTTGATAAGTTACCTGGTTGTCCAAGCAAAAACATATGCAGATCACCACAAACAGCTAGTGTACGTACCATCTCCGAGTAATGGACGTTTGAATACGAGAAAGACATGATAAATTTAAAATCGAAACAAAACACTAAGGCCCGCGACTTGGAAGCGTAATTAAATATTTTTGGTACAAAATATAACATGGTGTAAAAATTATTGGAATCGATTCAGTTACTGATTCTGAACAAACTATATTCAGGTTTCGCATATACTAAAAATAATCTTGTATATTTATAATCATTTTTATTTTAAATAGCTGTAATAATTACTCACAGACTGATTATAATTCCTACCAAATGGTGACATATAAATAAAACCATTTTATTAGCTATTTGTATTTTACTTTTGAAATTCCTTAAAAGTTTAATATCCGTAACCGAAATTATCCGAATCTAACGGATAATCCGAAATAATTTCATATCCTTATCCGTATCCGTATCCGGTATAATAATCATTCCTACATCCGTATCCAATCCGTATCTGAAATTTCATATCCATAACATCCCTAGTAGAGACTAGCGAATTCAAGTACCTACAATAAATTGTTATTACTCTCTTTCTTATTATTAACATGCTTTTATTAGCCTCACCTGTATTTTTGATTATATGTAGGTATGTTTGTAAGTATATAACTATGTTTGTAACCAACTCCTTTAAACTTGATTTTGACCCACTTCAAATGGACAGATTTCATTTAAACTTTGTAGACTTATCAAGGACCACAAAAAAAAAAAACAATTCATCAATTCATCATTTTATTTTTCATCAATTTGTGCCATTATCCTTGCTAGGGTTACCAGGATAGCAAAAAAAAAAAACACTCTTTTGTAGCTAGTCGAACTAAAAAATAGAAAATAAATAATAGTTTAACAAACTACTATTTATTTTCGAGGCTTTTTAATCGGTATCAAGCATCCCACGCTTCAATTATTTTCTACTATTTAGTTTGGTTTTCTATGGAAGCGAGTTTTATAAACTATTATTTATTATTGCATGATGTGTGCCCCCGTGATGCAGGTTTCTGCACGTGTGTTGCATAATTATCAATTTAATTTCATGAATTTCATGGACACAGTACTTCAACCATCAAAATTGTATGAAATTGTACATATACCTACACAATATATCTACAACATTTTTAGAGCCCCTAATTTGGATCTCTTGCATATTTATTCAGGAGGTACTAGCTGACCCGACAGACACCATCTTTACGTACCGAGACCCCTCTGTATCTCGTGCAAGTTAAGCTGATGTTCCCGGTTGTCATGTGGATCTTAGGCAGTCGGTATGGCTCGTCAGAAGCCTGACAGTCTGACAAACAGATACCAAGGGGTATCTTACTACCCAGTTTTCGTGTTGTGGAGGTCAAATAGGCAGTCGGGTCATGTACAATACTGATATTCAGCTGCATTCCTTTAGGCAGGAAGTCGGTCCTAACATAGGTAAAAGCTTGGCAGATGGAATTGCTTACGAACATTTTAAAATCTGTACTAATGTTATAAAGCTGAAAAGTTCGTTTATTTGTTTGGTTGAACACGATATTATTCTCAGGAATTACTGGTTCAAATGGAAAAAATCTTTTCAATGTTGGATTGCATACTAATCGAGGAAGACTATAATAGGCTATATAACATTACGCTACGGCCAATATGAGCGTAGCAGCAGTAAGATATGTTGCAAATACGGGGAAAATTTATTCCTTTTGAGAGCCTCCGTTGCGTAAACAGTTATAATGTAGCAGCTCATACTTACGTTAGCTATGACATACACAAGAGGAGCGCATACGGCCGACCGCCACCGCGCGCCCGCGCATACTAGTTAACGAACGAAACTACTGAAACTAGCTAAGGTGGAAGGACTGGCGGACAATATCATCGCGCTCGCACGCCGAAGGGAGCACGGCACAGTCTACCGTCGTTACTTAATTATCCTAGTTATGAGTTTTATTAATGTATCCTTTTATTATGAACTATTTTAACGAGTATTGCTATATAAGGAGTGAATCCCAATAAATTACACAGATCATTATTCGTCTTCTTATTAATAACAACTAAAAGTGGTGACCCCGCGTTCGAAATGGCTACGCCCTTAACGAGAGAAGACAAGATTACTATGACTAAAGACGTCGAAGCAATTAGCGTCCAATCACGATTACCCAAATTCTGGAGCAACAGTGGTTCGCTCAATTTGAAGTAATTATCAACAACCAGAAGCTCAGCGATGAAGGCTAGTTCGCACTAGTGTTTGCTCAGCTGGAGATCAAGGACATCGACCAGATCAGCGATATCATCTTCTCACCGGCCAACTCCGGCCGATACGACGCTGCAAAAAGAAGGCTGTTAGAGGTTTATGAAGATAGCGAGGGTATACAGCTACAAAAACTGCTGAACGAAATGGAGCTCGGTGATCAACGACCATCGCAGTTGCTTCGCCGAATGAGGAACCTAGCTGGGAAAGATGCCTGATGACACCCTGAAAATATTGTGGCAAGGACACCTACCCGCTTGGACACGCACAGTGTTGGCAGTGAGTGAAGAATCCAAGTTAGACTTGTTGGCCGCCATGGCAGACAGGATGCAAGAACAGCTGAAAGAGGTAAACGCCGTGTGTTCCTGCCAGTGTCAACCTCCCACGGCAAAAGCCCCAGCGACAGCGGCGCCAGCCGAAATAGCGGCGACACGTGGACTCGCAGACCAGAAACTCTATGGCATGATTGAAGCCCTAACCAAGAAAGTTGCAGCGCTAAAATATAATCGCTCCCACAAATTTCAACGACGATCCCACCATTTCAGAAGCCATTCACGCTAGAAATCTGGGGACAGAAGAAATGCCATGTGCTATTTTCACAAGAAATTAGGCAAGGCAGCATACCGATGTAAAAGTCCGTGCAGTTTCAAAGGTCAGTCATGTGAAAAGCCGGAAAACTAATCGAGACTCAAGCCGTGGCGGTGGCCGAAGTCGAAGATTTATCCTCATACCGCCTATTTTTAACCGACATATCTACCGGGAAAAAATTACTAATCGACACGGGTGCAAATGTTTCCGTTTTACCCGCCACAGCACGTGATAAACAGCGGACTCCGAGCAACTACTTGTGTGCGGCAAATGGTTCACAAATACCCACATACGGCGAGCGAACCATTGTTCTCAACATCGGAATGCGGCGTGCCTACAGTTGGCGATTTATGGTTGCAACAGTCAGTCGACCGATATTAGGGGCTGATTTTTTGCACCACCATGCACTTATGGTGGATCTCCACGGACGACGATTGGTAGATAAAAGAACCAATTTATCGACACGACGTTTCCTGTCACCCGCAGCTGAAGGAAGCATCCGGACTATCGATGACAAGCTTCCCTACCACGTCCTGTTGGCCAAGTACCCAGATATCACGACACCACGCAACAAGTAAATATGACGGAATTGTTCCCCTTAAAAAGTTCTAAAAAAATTCCACGAAAGCATATAACTATCTTTTACGGTTAGCTCACTATTACTTTTTTAATTGTCAGCAAACCTTAATACAATAAAGAGTTTGTTTGGCTGAACGTGCTTATGGTAAAGCTACTGGTTTGAATTTAATCATTTCTTTCCCAAACATTTATCGAGGAAGGCTATAGACTATAATAACATCGCGCTAGGACCCTTATGAGCCGAGCAAAAAGAAAAAAACGTCACGAATACGTAGAGCTCGCACGGGCTGGCGCGGGCGACGCGATGCGACGGGACGGGTCGAGAGAGCCAGAAATTTGACGCGGATAAAGTCGCGGGCAGAAGCTAGTAATAAATAAAAATAGCCAAGCCAAGCCGTTCTCTCAAGTGATGCGCTTTCCAATGAACCGCTGATGAGTCTAGTTGATTCTATTGGATGAAACCTAAACCAATGTATTATATGTCAATTATGGCTCGTGTTTGTTTATGCTAAAACACACATCAAACATATCCTTATCAATAAAGCATATTATAAGATACTAGCTTCTGCCCGCGACTTCGTCCGCGTAAAATTTTTGCTCCCGTGACTCTTCCCGTCGCATCGAATTGCCTGTCAGTTTTCGCCCATTTTTCGTTGCTGCTCGGCTCCTTTTGATTATAGCGTGATGTTATATAGCCTATAAGTCTATAACCTTCGTCAATAAATAGGCTACCTAACACAAATAATTTTTCAATTCGGACCAGTAGTTCCTGAGATTAGCGCGTTCAACCAAACAAGCAAACAAACAAACTCTTCAGCTTTATAATATTAGTATAGAAAAGACTACATTCACGACCATTCAAGCCAAATTTCCGGCAATAATTCCTACTGTACCTCATTAACGGGATAACCATGTAAATGTTTATTAACTGCTCCCAAATGACGATGTACATTTTTTATTTTTTTTACATACTTCGACATAATCTACTCATTATTTGACATTATATACCTTCAATTCTTATTTGAATTCTTTATTGGTTATCATGGCATTAAAGAAATTTGGTTTAAATAGGTTATTATATTGTATTTATGAAATACTGTAATTCACGTAGATTATTTCATACTAGCTTTTGCCAGCGGCTTCGCTCGCGTGTAGGTCGGAAATTATCCCGCGGGAACATACTATCGGGATAAAAAGTAGCCTGTGTCCTTTCTCAGGCTCTAAACTATCTGTGTACCAAATTTCGTTTAAATCGGTTCAGTAGTTTTAGCAGGAAAGCGAGACAGACAGACAGACAGACAGACCGACAGACAGACAGACAGACCGACAGACAGACAGACAGAGTTACTTTTGCACTTATAATATTAGTGTGGATTTTGTGAATGTGAGAACTTTGTAGGCCTTGTAGACTGTTTTCCATTTTATTAAGTACCTGGTACTTGTTGACAGGCGTACACTGTCCGCCCATACCTATCAACACTAATTTGAAACTAAAGTAAAAGCCAATTAATTTTAAAAGAGTAACCGTTCCATGGATTTCTTACTGGCTCTTCTCCATAGGAATCAACAAATTTAAACAGTGCACCTAGTTTCAGACGTTTCATAATAATAAGTGCCCAGGGTAGTTATCTATACTAATATTATAAAGCTGAAGAGTTTGTTTGTTTGATTGAACGCGCTAATCTCAGGAACTACTGGTCCGAATTGAAGAATTATTTTTGTGTTGGGTAGCCTATTTATCGTGGGAGGCTATAGGCTATATAACATCACGCTACAACTAAGAGGAGCGGAGCAGTAATGAAAAATGTTGCAAAAACGGGGAAAATTTATTCCTTTTAAGAGTTTCCGTTGCGTGCGCTGCGTAAACGGGTAAAGTAACGCAAAAATCATGTATGACGGAAATGCTCTCGCGATCTTTTAAGGTTGACTCACTATAACTCAAAAGGAGCGAGCAGCAACGAAAAATGGACAAAAACTAGCAGGCAAATCGATGCGACGGGAAGGGTCAGGGGAGCAAAAACTTGACGCGGACGAAGTCGCGGGCAGAAGCTAGTGTGAAATAAAAATATTTTGATTTTAACTGTAGATACTTCATTGCAGCTGCTTCACCAATAACTGGAGAAATAAATATTTGTGTTATGCTAAGTACCTACAATATTTATAACTTATAAGTATTGTTACATTAACTGTTTTACTTAAAAAATATAAGTAAAATAGTTAATTATGTAGCTACCGTACATGAGGAAAACGCTACCATGGTTATAAAACCTAAGTCAACCGTTGACGCCGGCTGCCTAATTTAGATACGGCATTTTTGTTATGATGTTTAGAATTTAGATATCGGTACACAGCACACGAGGTTTCGCTGGCTAATTTATGTTGAGCCTGTGTAAATAAGGTAGGCTAGGCAATGTGTATGATGGGTGTTGTGTGTGACAGGCGCAATACTACGGGCCCATCACGATCGGCGCGCCGCCGCAGACCTTCAAGGTGGTGTTCGACACGGGCTCCTCCAACCTGTGGGTGCCGTCCAAAAAGTGCCACTTCACCAACATCGCTTGCCGTTAGTATATACACTCTTACATTCACTATACAAATATCGAACTCACTAGTATTCCGAACATTTACATTCCATTGCCCAAAAAATTAAACTAACATATAAAAAAGTCTAAAATAAACTTTGAATGCAATGGAAAATTAACTTTGTCGCATTTATGACAGTTAGCGGATGCAAAACATGGACACGATTTAGGTTCAATCAAGTTATGAACACACCACTAAACGCTGCTTGTTGCGCATCCACTTGACGTGGCTCGCTACTGTGACCTGTGACCGGCCGCACCACTCTCTAAACTCTCTATATTATACTTTTCTAAGTGAACATTGCGGTTTACATGAACTATTAAATGATTATTTTGAATATAGTATACTAACTTAGATTGTCTGATTAACAATGAAAGGCGATGAACAAAGTTATTTTGTAAGGATAGTACTTGACCTATTGACTGAACAATGCATGGCGCTAGAAATGCTCCTATTGCACCGGATCAACTATTTGTCAGGCAGGAAACGTGACCGTTTCATAGAATGCTTTTATTGGTACAAAATACTGAATGAGAATTAACTCCTGAGCGGAAAAATAAATGTCAGTGCTATATGTTTGAAAAAAAAAATGCATTCCTTACTGACGCCGTGCGTTCGTTCTGCACGCGTAGCATGATTACCATAGAAAGAACTTTGTCTATTCTTGGTAGAATAGAGATAGAATTGTCATGCTACGCCAGCATAAAACGGTACAAATCTTTAATTCTGTCTTTAATCTTTCTACAATCTGTAATTTTGTCTACGGTGGTCATGCTACGCGTGCTGGTTTGCAACGAAACCCAAAAATGAAAAAGACGCTTTTTCAATAAATTTGTGGACAAAAATGAGGGTGGTGTTGTGTTGCAGTGCTACACAACAAATATGACAGCGCCAAGTCGAGCACGTACCGCGCCAACGGCACCGAGTTCGCCATCCACTACGGCTCCGGTAGCCTGTCCGGCTTCCTCTCGCAGGATGACGTCACTGTAAGTATACCACTACTAAAAGCGTGACGTTGTTGACGTTCCAGTCCGTGTGGTGCCGCACGTAAACAATAGCACCACCCCATTACTCCCCGTGCGTGTCGTAAAAGGCGACTAAGGGACTTACTAGAGAATGGGCAGCAGCGTTCTCTATGCATTTTACCATCATACTGCGATCGCCAACCCGCCTGCCAAGCGTGGCGATTATGGCAAAGCCCCCCAAATTGGGAGAAGCTTATGCCCAGCAGTGGACGTCTAACGGCTGAAATGGTGATGATGATGATTCGATGAGCAGGATGACGTGACTCACAGAACTTGTCCGATTTATATTCGTTTTCTAAAGGCTACTTATCAACATAACAATTATAGACCGACTTGTAAGTAGACAGTGTCATGATTCACGCGTGAAAGAGGACGCCAGAACACATGTTTCTATTAAACTATTTCGTAAGTAACATACTCATGTTACCCGCAGTGGCATGCTGAGTGAACTAAGTGTGTTTGTGCAGGTGGGCGGCATCACGGTGCGCGGCCAGACGTTCGCGGAGGCCATGTCCGAGCCTGGCCTGGCCTTCGTGGCCGCCAAGTTCGACGGCATCCTCGGCATGGCGTTCAGCAGGTAACCAGCCAGAGCTGTTACACATGACTTTCAACGATCACTCCATGTAGATGTGAGGTGTGGGACAGAGTGTTTCTGTGGTAGTCATTTGTTTTGGCATCGTCTTTATTTTGTCGCAGTAGTTATGTGTCGTTTTCATGGTTGACAGGCCTGTTGGTCTAGTGGTTAGTGACCCTGACTGCTATGCCGGAGGTCGTGGGTTCAATTCCCACCCAGGACAAATGTTTGTGTGATGAGCACGATCATTTGTTCTGTGTCTGGGTGTAATTTATCTATAATATGTATGTATTTAGAAATATATAAGTATGTTTATCAGTTGTCTAGTACCCATAACACAAGCTCTGCTTAGCTTGGGACTAGATGGCGTTGTGTGATAGTTGTGGAATATTATGGTTTTCGAGAGAGCTGAAGCCGATAGTGAGGTCAAAATGAAAATCAAAGTTGGCGTCTGATAAAATGTTCGAATTTTTCTTCGTGGGTGTCAGTTTCATGGTCTTCAAGGGTGCTAAAAGGCTTGACCCAAGCATGCTTGACCCAAGCATGGTACCAGTAGGACCTGAACTCATCGCGCCAAACTCTTTTGGTTCCCCTTTCGCACTGTGGTAAGGAAACAAACCAAGGATCAATTTCACAAACTATGGTTGGACCAAGGTGTACAAGAAGGCTAAGGACACACTTCCTACAATCGACGACGGTGCAGCAGTGTTACGAAACAGGTTCTGCGCCTAACTCAACAACAGCTGCGTACAGTTACAGCATTTATAACTAGCCATGGGTAATTTAATTAATACCTCATTGTCTTAGGAGTATCAGACAATCAAATAAAGGGCTATGCGTACCTCATTTGCTGCTAAACTGTCTGGTCGTCACATATAGGGCTAAATAATGCGGTATCCCAGAAACCCTTCGTGAGCTTGTCAGTAACACTAATGCATTGCTGGGGTAGAATAGCCGATTTTCTTACGCGCACCTGGACTTACGGCCACCAGCCAGCCGCTGACCAAATTTACAAGTTCAGATAATTTAACAGAAAAAGAACAAGAAAAACCATACGTACGCATGGCGACAAATTAAGCTATACGTGTCCACAGTATAAGCCGACTTCTGTTTATTCGATAAATGTGTACAATGCGAGCTCAGCTAAAACTGGAAATGTATAGCTTGATGTGTAGCCGTGTGTACAAAGGAAAGTATCTGTTTTATTGTAGTAAAGGAATAAAACAAAGTCAAGTTCCACCAACGGAGAGAGAGTATAAGATTGATTAAATATCTATCTACGTGCATGCGTGCACACTATGTATTTTTGTTTGCATTTTCCTTGACATTTCTATTCAATTAAAATTGAAAACTAAAACTAGTTTAATCAATTAATTTATATTTTTACACTAGGAAAACTAATTCGGTCGTCAATCGATTGTTAAATTCATTAATCGTCGATCAAATTAAAATCACGCCAACACTGTTTATGTATCTCATGCAGTGTAAATACAGTCATGTTGGTAAATCTCATAAAGTAACGAAATGTCCAAAAGTGGTATATTATATTTATATTATGGTATTCCTGCCTAATCATTCGTGGCATACAAGCCTGATGTTATGTTTAATAAACTAAGTAATTAACTTATCGTTACCCAGTGGTAACGGTCGCGACTTACGAGTTGTAAGGTCGTGAGTTCGAACCAAAGCAGGCTCTTTAATGTGCGTAAATTATTTCATCAGGAAAATATTGTAAGGTAACCGGCATGTCTTAGTACCAAAAATTCGAATACACGTGTCGTCTCCAAACCGCACTGGTCCCGCGTGGTGGATTATGGCCCACTCCCTCTCACCGAGAGGAGGCCTGTGTCCCAGCAGTGGGAACATTATAAGCCGCTGATGATTGCTTACTAGCTGTGCGCGCGAATTCGTCCGCGTGCATATCGTGAAACAATAAGGTGTCGCTTACATCGATGGTGGAAGGTAATTGGGTGATGGTGTACCACTCCCCCATTAAAAGGAAGGATCTTCCGATCCTTTCTGGTGGGGAGCGCTACCGGGGGTTCTCTACCACAACTGTTGAATGCAGTCACTTCGTCTTCAGGGTGTATAATGTTAATGCGACGAAATGTCACTTACATTTTTGAGCATAAGAATCAAGGCGGCGCGCGGCGCGGCGCACTGTGAGTCCCCGACGCAAAAAGAGGGGTGTTATAAGTTTGACGTGTCTGTCTGTGTGTCTGTCTGTCTGTCTGTGTGTCTGTCTGTCTGTTTGTGGCATCATAGCTCCCGAACGGATGAATTGATTTCAATAAAAAAAAATTGTATTAAAGGTGACTTAGGTATGTGCGAGTGTTCTTAGACATGTTTGATGAAAATCGGTTGAGCCGTTTAGAAGTTGTGGGGGGAAAGTGGGGAAGAGTAACCGAATGTCAGCAAATATACTCGACTGGGGTCTCAAATGAAAGCGCACTGAAAGAGAACATTGATGAATTAATCGAGAGTGTTCTTAGCTTCGTTTGATTCTACATTATAATAAGTATGTACCTATAAAAAGTATAAAATAAAAAATCTAAAAAACCCCCTACACAAAAACCTAATTTCCCTTTAAAAAGTAAAAAATAATAAAAAAGAAACTCAATCTTAAATCGTATCTAAGTATGTATTAATAATTCAAAAAAAAAAAATACGTTGCGTTGGGGGACCGCTCCGCGAGGGCAGACGTTGACGGTCGTATCCTAAATGCAATATTTTGAAGTAATTTTATAAAAGTTTTCTTTTCTTAATTTTTTTTTAAATTCATCTATGTTGCTTAGTTAGGTAATAGACTATTTGTAAATAAATTGTTAGGTTTGGAGCGGTCCCCCAACGCGACGATTTTTTTTTAAATTATTAATACGTACTTAGATACTTTAAGAGTTTTTTAAAATTATTTTTTACTTTTTAAAGGGAAATGAGGTTTTTGTGTCGGGGGTTTTTTTAAATTTTAAATTTAATTTTTTAATTATTTTTGCCTGGAGAAATGCTTATGCATACTGCACTACCATGGGGAGATGTGCAGCTATTTCGGACTCCACCCCACTAAAATTCTACGGTGTCCTCCTGTGCCGCTTATGGCAGGAACACGGGCACGCGTAAGCTCTCATCTGCGAACTGGCCGCGACTGCCCGTCACCGTAGCATCCTCTGGGGGTACTCCCCATCACCGGCGCACTAGTACACATTGCACGCCTTGACCACCCCAGGAACCAAAGAGCACATCATCATCATCATCATCATTTCAGCCGTAAGACGTCCACTGCTAGACTTAGGCCTCCCCCAATTTGGGGGGCTTTGCCATAATCGCCACGCTTGGCAGGCGGGTTGGCGATCGCAGTATGGTGGTTAAATGCATAGAGAACGCTGCTGCCCATTCTCTAGTAAGTCCCTTAGTCGCCTTTTACGACACCTATGGGAAGAAATGGGGTGGTGTTATTCTTTACGTCCGGCAGCACACGGTACAAGAGCACATGGGCGCCAGAATAGCCCGTGTATGGCTTCCTTGGCCCTGTCAGGTCGTCTGTGACTCCGCCGCCTACCACTTTCCGGCCGCAGGGGATAGGTAGAATGGCCAATGCTATCCCGACACTCATTCTCACTCCTGCGGCCCCACCACGTCCGCCGTCAGTTGGTGGCGGCCCCATCGGCGGTAGGGAGAGCGTGCGCACCGCATTACCGGTACTCCTCTCCCGCCGAGACCTGCAACCCTCAGCCGCGATGGCCTACCATACGACATCGCGGCCCGTCTCAGTTGCGACTTGACGGACTTGTAGGTTGCGGTGGCGCTCGGGCGACCGCAACCTACTTGTTGGCCGCTACGTCATCGGCTTATCGACAAAAGCCCTGACGAGCGGCCCCTTCTCGGGCCCTCTTCGCTTCACCGTGGATGACCAAGCCAGGGCTTCTAAGCCCCGCGGGTCGGGTGAGCGGAAGATATCTCTCGCTCCCTTTCCCTTACCAACTGCACTCACGTTGATCCAACCATAGTTTGTGATACTGATCCCTGGTTCGTTTTGTAGCCGAGCCGAAGGGGAGTGGTGCGATGAGTTCAGGTTCCACTAGTGCCACGCTCGATCCTTTTCCAGCGCCTTCGGATTTACCATGAAAATCACACCTATGATGAACAATTTGAAAATTGATGTAGGCTGTATCTTGAATTTTATTTTTGCCACACTATTGACTTCAGCACCCACGAATACCATGAAAACGACGCCCAAGACAAAAAAAAACCGCAGCCGCCATCTTTGATGTTCATTTTGAGCTCACTATCGGCTTCGGCACCTTCGAAAACCAAGAGAAGGATAAATAGCGAATAGCATGTATGTCTATCGTTTAAGGTTAGCTCACTATAACGTTTTAAATTGTAATTAAATGATTTTGAGTAGAGAGACAAAAGAGTTTGTTTGGTTGAACGTACTAATCTCAGGAACTACGTTTTGTGTCGGATAGCCCATTTATCGAAGAAGGCTTTAGACTTCATACATCACGTTAATACCCTTATAAGCCGAGAAAAAAAAAACAAGAATACGAAGACCTCGCACGGGCACGCGATTCTATGCGACAGGATGGGTCGAGGAAGCAAGAAATTTAACGCGGACGAAGTCGCGGGCAGAAGCTAGTATTGTATATCGATGGTCCCTATTAACAATGTCGGTTATGCATTTTTACCAATATTCACTTTTTAACAATTCATATAACGATCAGTTTAAAGAACAGTGTCAGCTTCCCATACAATATTTTATTTGAAATTAATTTTCTATGTCTTTAAATAAAAAATAACTTATTTAACTCGGCGGCATTTTCTGCGCTAATTTGAGCAAGATTTTTTGTTGGTGTAAGCGGAGATTAATAGATATTCAGTTTTGAACTTTTATAAGTTGAAGTTTTATAGGTTTTATTTTTATGTCACTTCTAACAATGTGTAAGTTTGTACATAATATTCGATTTCGAGGAAGTAAAAAAGCAAAATCGCATTAATATTTACCTTACTTAGTCATTGCATCATGCCATGACTTATGAATATGATAGGTACGAGAAGGAAAGTATCAATATATATAATATTTATAAGTCTGCATTGTTATTATTAGGAAATATCTTATAACAATGTATAAACTTGTAAAGAGTTCTTTTAGTAAGATTTATCTAATAGGATTAATAAACTACCTATCAGAGTCAGAATCATTTTTTTTTTTCATTTTTTTTTTTTTTCATTTTTTTTTTTTTTTTTTTTTTTCATTTTTTTTCATTTCATTTTTTCAAAAATATCAGTGAAGATTATCATAAAAATAAAAAATAAAGGCAGATCAAATTCACTATACAAAACAAAAAATAACCAGAAAATTAAATACATGTACAGTTGTTACAGTGATGTATCATTTAGGTAATCATCTAGGGCATAGTAACATTTCTCCACCAGTAATTTAGAAAAACATTTTTTGAATTTTATTAGTGGCATGCTTCTTATGACCTCGGGTATTTTATTATAAATTTTGGGCGCAACACCAAAAAAGCTCTTTTCATTAATGATGTACTGCATTTTGTTGTACATAGTTGATTTTTATATTGACTACGGATTGGGTTCTTCTTAACCGCTGACAACTTAGTAAATAGATGTGGATTTGATTTTACAAACAATGCAGTTTCTAATATATAAATAGCTGGTAACGTTAAAATCTTAAATTTCTTAAAGTAGGGAACGCAACTGTCTGTTGGTTTTAGATTACACATGGATCGTACACATCTTTTTTGCATCCTGAATATCAGTTCCCTGTTAGTTGACTGTCCCCAGAATACAACACCATACCGTAGAACAAAGACTACAAGTCCATGATACGCTGTTAGTAGAGTATCTGTATTTACTTTCCTAGACAGTTGAAATAGTAGGTACGCAGACTTACTAAGTCGCTTGCAAATTTCCTGTACGTGAGGTTTCCAGGTTAATTTGTGGTCTACAGTTATACCTAAGAATTTGGCACTCGTGATTTCTTCTATTTTACATTCATTATAAGTTATATTTAACGGTGGATACTCACGCCGCTGATGGAATTGTATAATTTTTGTTTTTGATAAATTAATTTTAAGATTATTATTATTGAGCCAAGTTATGATATTATTAAGAGAATTATTGACATCTTTTCGATAATTGTCTGGATCGGTGCATTTTATTATAGCCGTACTGTCATCTGCAAAAAGTACCATTTTGTTCCTTGAATTTTTTGGGAGATCATTGATGTAAATTAAGAAGAGTGGGGGCCCCAATACGCTGCCTTGAGGTACGCCATATTTAACATATCTTGCTTCAGAGATATACTTAGTTTCTAATTTACTTTTTCGACAAATTCTAGTAATTTCTGTGCATTGTGTCCTATCGCTTATATATGACTCTAAGAGTTTATGGATGTTGCCTCGAATCTCGTATTCATGTAATTTTTTTTGCAAGTTCTTATGATCTACAAAATCAAAAGCACTTGTCATATCCGTGAAGATAGAACACACAGGCTGTCTTTTGTCTACAGAAGTCATGATACTTGATAGCAAGTCAAAGAGTGCCATATTTATATTAATATTTTTTCTAAATCCTTTTTGTTCGTCGCAAAATAAATGAAATTTTTCGAAATATGCGTATGTGAGTTATATATGTGAGTTATATATAATTTTTTCAATAACTTTTGAGAACACGGGTATTTTTGCAATTGGCCTGTTATTTTTTACTTCCGTTTTTTTATTTTTTTTATAAATGGGTTTAATTATTACCTTCTTTAAATTAGTAGGGAATACACCCTCAGAAATGCTAAGATTAATTATGTGGGTTAGTGGTGACGCTATGTTTTCCTTCACGAATTTTATAACCTTAGTCGATATACCATCGTAACCGACAGTATTTGTATTTTTTAAGCCACTGATCACTTTTATAACGTCCGAATCTGAGACTGGTAGCATAAATAGGGATTGTGAAGTTGAATTTTCAATACCGTGACTATTCATTGGCCTACTATTATTTTGAGTTGTTTTTGAATTATTTTCAATCTTCTCTACAAAATATTTATTAAATTCATTCGCGATATCCATAGGGTGTGTAAGCGTTGAGTTCTCATTTTGTATAGATAATATTTGTTCATGCGGAAGACTAACTGTACTCTTGTTAATTATTTGCCAAATTGCTTTTGATTTATTTTCAGACATTTTTACGTAGTGGTTGTTTTGGGCTTTCTGAGTTAATTTTATTATTTTCCTATATACAGTGGAATACTTTTTGAAAGCAAGTCTATTTTTTGTATTCGGATTTAGTCTATATGTCCAAAGTAACTGTCTCTGTTTTCGACTACTGTAGTCGAAAACAGAGACAGTTTTTATCCCGTTCGAGATCCATTTAGTTTTTTTGTTAGTATATATAGTTACAACTTTTTCCGGGAAGCATAGTTTGTATAACAATAAGAAAACATCAATAAAGTTTCCGTAAGCTTCATTTGTATTTTCAGCTTTGTAAACTAAGTTGAAAGTTAAACATTTAATATGATTTTTGAATTTAGTTAAATTATCTTTTGTGATTTCCTGCTTTTTTGCTTTCCAGTATTTGAGCGTACAGGTTTTTTTAATAGGAACTTGAAGTAGCTGTGACGTGTGGTCTGATAAAACTAAATCAAATTATTTCAGCTTTACAATCTTTTCGGTAGGAGTGTGCAAAATTATCTATACAGGAGTTACTGTTTAACCTGGTAGGTTTATAAAGTTCTAATTTGAGATTATATTGTAAAAGGAAGTTTTCGAAATCTAGTGTTATTTTGTTTCTTTTTAGCACATCTATATTAAAGTCTCCAGCTAAAATTACTTTTTTATTCGCAGATACGCAAACTTTTCGTAGTATATTTTCTAGTTTTTCGTAAAATACGCTGTAGTTATATTTAGGGATTCTGTATATGCATAGGACAATAATATTATACGATATCAGCTCTATACCACAACATTCAAAAACACCTGTTACTGATTGTTTTGCTACATCCGTCAATGCTTTATAATGCAGTCCTGTTCCGGCCTAGTTGTTAAGGTTAAACGATAAAACGAGTGTATTATTTTAAATAATTTTATTCTTCGTCATCGTCTCTTACAGTTATTTCATCAAGAAATTCTGCGGGTTTGGAAATGTCTGGCCCACCCTAAATACTAGACCAACGTCATGACATGAGCGCAACATCCTACTGTGCGCCGACCAACTAAACTTACAGCAGTTCTCACTGATACCTGCCCCGCCAGGAATGTTATTTTGAATTAATCTATAAACTTAATATTCTTTCCTGGTAACACGGCGTGACTTTCCTGTCACGCCAGTATCTCTAAGATTATATTCAGATGAATCGATTTGGTCACTAGAAACATCAGTTCTGTAAATGTAAAAAAATGGGGGCGTTATGTAGACTCTACACAACGCCCCCATTTTTTTCTGGGTCTCTTAACACCCCGTTTAGGCCTGCAGGCGCTGCAGGCCTAAACGGGGTGTTAAGAGACACAAGGGGCGTTATCACCCACTTTGGGAAAGGCTAGTTTAGATTCACTATTGGACCGGGTAGGAGGCGCTGCTATCGAGTTCTAGGAAACAGGACAACGTCTTTACGGTCAGCCAGCATAGTTATAAAAAACGTAGATTATTTACTGAATTTATTTCGTATATGTGTCACTGTTAGACCTTCTATTTTATTTCAAATAAGATTTCGCCATTGTTATCTGAACATCCAGTCTTATTTTTTTTAATCGTCAAAACAAACTTTGAACTGCTCTACTGAACAGTAGTCTTTTTGTGGGACCGACATTGTTAATATGGACCATCGATTTACATATATAAGAAAGTAAATATTGGTAAAAATGCATAACCGATATTGTGAATAGGGACCATCGGTATGTATATAATTGAGTTTCTATAAAATTGATTGTGATATTTGCAATTTCGAAACATCTGCATGCACAGTAAATACTGAAAATAATAACGACCGGCAACAAAAAACATTAATTGTAGGTATTTATTGAACCGCTACCTATAGTTTTACTTATGCACTTATGTCGAAGACATTTACTCGTTACGCTGACGTTCTTCTTAACCAAATGTGTACGTGTGTATGTACTGAGTGTGTGGTGTCGGTTGCAGCATCTCCGTGGACGGTGTGACGCCGGTGTTCGACAACATGGTGGCGCAGGGGCTCGTGCAGCCTGTCTTCTCCTTCTACCTCAACAGGTAACCGCGTACCCGCTTCACAATACTGTACCTTCCACTATTTACCTCTCAGGCGTTACTTGACAGCTTCTTCCAATGCATCTGTTAAAAATGTCTGCTGAAAACATAAACAGATGGATCAGAAGACACCAAGTCACACTATAAATAGTGTACAGTAGTGTCATTTAACAAATTGAGTGTTTGATTTACATTATTTGAATACGTAAATCCGAAATTCTAATTCTTAATTAGAGTTAAAATTTTCACAGATGATGTATCTGTCTATTCTCTTATTTTAGAAGTTACGGGGGGGGGGGCACACATTTTACCACTTTGGAAGTGTCTCTCGCGCAAACTATTCAGTTTAGAAAAACATGATATTAGAAACCTCAATACCATTAATGAAAACCTATCCATAGACACCCCACACGTGTGGGTTTGATGAAAAAATCAATTTTTGAGTTTCAGTTCTGAGTATGGGGAACCCCAAAATTTATTGGTTTTATTTCTATTTTTGTGTGAAAATGTTAATGCGGTTCACAGAATACATCTACTTTTTTTTTTTTTTTGGATGGGAAATCATCAAGTGTCTTCTCCCGCAGGGAGGGCATGTCAGACTTTTACTGACTAAAACCCACCCGTGTTCCTACAATTGCCCATGTGCCAGGGTCATGGTATCTCTTTCGAACAATCACGCGACCCCGGCAGGCATCGGTCCTAGCAGACCCCTTCAGTTTTGCTGACATCTCTTTGAGGCGCGCGTGGAACACTACGCGCCGTCGCACAGTGGATCGTCCCCATACAAGAGGTCGGACATAGAATCAAAAATTAAAAAAAGTATTTAATTTAAAAACAAAATATACAGTTGCATTCTTCTATCAAAGAACAACAAAAAAAATGTTCTACGATTTTTTTATTTGATCAGCACTTTAGGCGCTATTCGATGAAAACTGTTATTTTTGTATGGAAACGACCACAAAAATGTATGTATCTCCTGATTCCCTCTTTGTTTCGACTTGCGGTTTTCACTACTGTTATTTACCTATTTTATGCCACATTTTCTTCAAGGACACATGGTGCCCCCCGAGCGCCCCTTCCGAGATATTTTGCCTATAGTAACTATCTTTGTTATTGTATTACTTATGGAATGGAGGTACATTAAGTATACTTATTACTGAGAATTAGTCATCCCTAAGTAGTTCCTTAAATAACAGGTGCATTTTTGAGTACTTTAATGACTTATGAACGCTTTTGTTGCAACATAACAAAAGCCTTAATGAGTCATTAAGTAACGACTACCAGTACTTTCTTAATCTAATTAGTTATTGTAATTACTATGTTAGCAGCCCTTAAGCTCTGCAGTGTGATTCGCTCATGTCATCATTAGCTTATCAAATTCATTGCTAGTTACAAACTTGCTGCCCTATACCTATATGATATTTTAGTGTGTTTTGCAAATATTTTCTTTCTTCCTTTGCCGGGTAACACTTAAGTTTTTCTTTCACTAACATGTAATAGCTTGGGTATATCGCATGACCTTCTTTAAAACTAAAGTCCCTAAGTGTGATGTAACGCCAATTGGATAACTGCATGTAAACGTAAAGAGCAAGTGCTTTGTGAGTTCCTACTCACAAAGCACTTGCTCACGAAGCAAAGTATTCTGTTTAGTTTCCAGGACATTCATGACTGTTGAGACGTGTTAAAGATTTCCCAGCAAATGTTTCATTATTCTGGCCATATATTTTTTCTGACAGACTTAAGTGCACTTTCAACAGTATGTAAAAGCTCATCTGGACGAATACAACTGGCAATATTTTCATCAACACGTCTTCTTTTCTGTCTTCTCGATAAATTTTCAAAGCGCTGGCGAGATTTATATGTTGAAGTTGATGCATCCGATTTTAATGGACTGATTACCTCTTCTGCCTCATTTTCAGCTTGTCCAGTGTGAACAATATTTTCCTTAAAGCAATTTGGCCCAATGATATCGGAACTTAACCACTCTCTTTTTGTCCATGAACTTGTCGACTGTCCTACTTGATCCATTTGGAGTTAATCCGATATCAAAATCGTCGACACTAGTTCTTTAGATACGACACATTATTTTCAATTAACTGGACGTTACTATTCGACTTCATTGTGTTAAATAAATTTTCATGGTCACAAAGATCTTTATGATGACGAAGAGCAACATAAAGAACTCTAGATAAGTAGGAAACCCACGGAAATCCATAATGAAAACACTTGGTAGAGGTTGTAATTACAGCTAAATTATATTTACAAAACATACTAAAATATTTAGAGCAGCTAGTTGGCAACTAGCAATGAATTTGATAAGCTAATGATGACATGAGCCAATCACACTGCAGAGCTAAAGGGCTGCTAACATAGTAATTACAATAACTAATTAGATTAAAATCTGACAACATTAACTCAAAGCCCAAATCTTAAAGATCATTTTAGTATATAATTTAAGTACTTACGTCACGATAAATATCCAAAAATCGACACAAACACTTCGCACACACAACAACACGACAGCCGCGTCCAAGACTGACGTTCCGGCGCTTTTTTCGCTACAACTTTCACAAGAAGTATGGTATTGTTCGCACACAAGCATTCCGTGGTTTATTAGAGTGACATAGAAATAGAGGTTTTGTTCAATTTGTTCTCATAGTATCGACAAATCGGAAAAATCGGGACAGTGCCGTGAAATTTGAAACTGGCAACTAAAGTGGCCACGGGCTGCTGAGAGTAGTTTCACTTTGGCAACTATAGTGGCCAAGGACTGTCAAGTGGTTAAGAAAGTACTGGTAGTCGTTACTTAATGACTCATTAACGCTTTTGTTATGTTGCAACAAAAGCGTTCATAAGTCAGTAAAGTACTCAAAAATGCACCTGTTATTTAAGGAACTACTTAGGGATGACTAATTCTCAGTAATAAGTATACTTAATGTACCTCCATTCCATAAGTAATACAATAACAAAGATAGTTACTATAGGCAAAATATCTCGGAAGGGGCGCTCGGGGGGCACCATGTGTCCTTGAAGAAAATGTGGCATAAAATAGGTGAATAACAGTAGTGAAAACCGCAAGTCGAAACAAAGAGGGAATCAGGAGATACATACATTTTTGTGGTCGCTTCCATACATAAATAACAGTTTTCATCAAATATCGCCTAAAGTGCTGGTCAAATAAAAAAATCGTAGAACATTTTTTGGTATTCTTTAATAGAGGAATGCAACTGTATATTTTGTTTTTTTAAATTAAATACTTTTTCAATTTTTGATTCTATGTCCGACCTCTTGTATGGGGACGATCCACTGTGCGTCGACCCGAGCTTGGTCCTTACCGGGCGGCGGTGCTCCGCCCAGGCAGGGCACACCTCCACCGTGTCCTCCAGACGATCCTCGCAATGGAAACACCCGGGCGTATCCTCCCGCTTTATCCTGAACAGGAACCCACCGAAGCACCCATGCCCGGTGAGAACCTGCGTCAGGCGGAAGGTGAGGACGCCGTGGCGCCTCTCTATCCACTCCTCAAAGAGGGGATTTACCACCGCAATTGTGGCGTGCCCAGCACTGGGTTGCGACAATCGTACCCGCCATGTCGCCATGAGATCACACCGGAGCTCTGTCCGCCGTGCCGCGATTTGTCGCGGCAGCGGAGTTTCGTCCCGGCGTTTCGCCTCCTCGCGCCACTCCCACATGTGCGCGAGGACATTTGCCTCCAGATCCCATGGCGGGTGTCCGTTTCGACCGCGCGGCCACGGCGAAATTAAAAAAAAAAAACCACGCCAAGATTTTGTAAAAATTTGTAGAAGTTGATTCCCAAAACCATAAATTTGTCAAAGTTATGGTTAAAAAGTTATAAGGGTTTGAACGTGGCCGCGCCATTGAAACGTGGCGAACCGCGCGGCCACGGAGATCTTTAAAACTAAGCGTTGCAGAGATCTGAAATTCAGGTAAATAACAGATTGAATTTGTAAAAAATTTGTAAAAATATAGAAAAAAATCCTAGGTTTATATTTTGGGAGCTATAAGACTAAAACTTCATGGCCGCGCCATCGAAACGATGAAAAATACGTTGTCGCCAATATCTCGCTGAAAAAGCATCGCAGGGATCTGAAGTTTTTTGTAAAACGTAGATTTGAATTTGTCGAAACTTGTAAAAATACTACAAAAAATCCTAGGTTTATGTTTCAGGAGCTGTAAGACTAAAACCTCATGGCCGCGCCATTGAAACGGTCAAAAAACACGTTATCGCCGATATCTCGCTGAAAAAGCATCGTAGGGGTCTGAAGTTTTTTGTAAAACCTAGATTTGAATTTGTCGAAACTTGTAAAAATACAACAAAAAATCCTAGGCTAATATTTCAGGAGCTGTAGTACGGTATCGCGTAGAAATAAGTCGTGATTATTTATCGAAGAAAGTAATTGTAAAGCGAGTTTTTTTTAAACAACACCAATTAATAATAAAACTACCGATACTAGCCAAAAAACATGTATTTTTTCGGTATTTATAACTTTCAATACGTTTTGAATATTTCGATAGGGTGACCATGGCTTTTTGTTTACAGAAAACTTTCCACCTATCGTTTTGGAAATTGTATCTCAAGGATTCTAAATTAAATTAAAATGAAACGACAAGATACAAAAAAACATATTTATATTTCTTTTATAATAATATAAATCACAGATTATTTACTTACCCTAACATGTATATTTCTTTCAAAGTCACAAATCACAGATTATTTGCTTACACTTACCTACACTACTATATAGGGTGACTGGTAAGCAGTGATCGATACTTAAACACGTGAATTAGCTCATCATTATGAACAACTTTTACTATGGGACCAAACCTAAAATCGCGAAAAAAATATCAGCTGTTCCATACATTTACGATCGCATAACTCGTCAACATGTATGGAACAGCTGATATTTTTTTCGCGATTTCAGGTTTGGTCCCATTGTTGCCATGTTCATAATGATGAGCTAATTCACGTGTTTAAGTATTGGTCACTAATTACCAGTCACCCTATATACATTTCTTTCAGTCACAAATCACAGATTATTTGCTTACACTTACTTACTTTACTATATATATATTTCTTTCAAAGTCAGAAATCACAGATTATTTACTTAGAATAAGATATTTTTTTTATTAATACGACCTCAGGGCCAAGGACTTTCTGGAACATTTGTCGAAATCTTGCAAAAAAATTGACATTTCAAACAAACCAAAACTATAATAATGAGGAACTCGCCAATATTTTTGGGATTTCGACCGGTTCCTTGGGTCATGAATAAAACTTGTTACCTATGGGAGCTTATTCCCACTATATAGTTTAATTTTACCCTGTTTTTTATTATTTAATCATCATCTATTAGACCATATGTTAAATTATGAATTGTCAGAGGTTGTTCAGAACTTGCGTGCGTTCCGGTTTTATTATCGTCGTAACAAATCATTATGGAATTATTTACTAAGCAATGACACTTGTAATGACCAATCAGACCTACAACCGGGGGGACATATTCCACAGCACCTATCAGTCCATATTTTTTTTGCTTTATTTTGATGTAATGAGGTGTGTCTTGGAGCATAATTTTGTCTGTGCCATTGAGATCAAATAAAATAATATTACTCAATTCGTACGTAAATCTCTTGGTTTCGTTGTTACATTTTAAACAAATTTTTAAATTGGAGTCATCGATAATGACGGCATCTTCCAGTCCACCGATTCCGAATAAATTTATGATTTCCATATTAATTGACAAAAATACTATGGTTCTTTTTGAATGGTTGGCGCATGTTTCGATTAAACATTCTTTAGTTACATTGGCACTGTACAAATCCTCTAAAAGTATGTGTTCAAATATAAAAGCCATGTTACTATCGCATCCATATATATTGTTATCCCTTTTTAGGGTTCCGTTGCCAAATGGCAAAAAACGGAACCCTTATAGATTCGTCATGTCTGTCTGTCTGTCTGTCTGTCTGTCTGTCTGTCCGTCCGTATGTCACAGCCATTTTATTCCGAAACTATAAGAGCTATGCTGTTGAAACTTGGTAAGTAGGTGTATTCTGTGAACCGCATTAAGATTTTCACAGTAAAATAGAAAAAAAACAATAAATTTTGGGGTTCCCCATACATAGAACTGAAACTCAAAAATGCTTTTTTTCATCAAACCCATATGTGTGGGGTATCTATGAATAGGTCTTCAAAAATGGTAATGAGGTTTCTATTATCATTTTTTTCTAAACTGAATAGTTTGCGCGAGAGACACTTCCAAAGTGGTAAAATGTGTGTCCCCCCCCCCGTAACTTCTAAAATAAGAGAATGACAAAACTAAAAAAAATATATGATGTACATTACCATAAAAACTACCAACGAAAATTGGTTTGAACGAGATCGAGTGAGTAGTTTTTTTTTTTAAACGTCATAAATCGTAAACCGCAATTTACCTTACATTCAATCAACTGAAATATAAAAATTAAAAAATATATATATTTTTAAACCGAAAATACCTACAGGTTTGTACGGAACCCTCGGTGCGCGAGTCCGACTCGCACTTGGCCGGTTTTTTTAATATTGAGTAATGATTTCCTCTCGTAGTTTATAAGCACTATTTAAATTTAACGATTCTGCTAATGTTTTTATAAATCCGCGGATTAATTTGTTTGTGCATGTATTAAATATTTGTTGAATGTGCACGTTTTTTTGGTATGCAAATGCTAACAAAAAGAAAACTGAATCAAACGCACACGCATTCGTAAAATTCATACTTTTATTGACAGAATTTACTAAATTCTCATTTCGCAAAAACAATACTGAGATATTCTTCGCAGAATATCCCTCTCCACCCCAGTTTTCAGTATATGAAGGCTTTTCTGTAAATATGGAATCAGAAGAAAATGATTGTTTTGTGTTTATTTTAATTTTTTTACACTGCTTATTATTATTTTTTTGTAATTTCCTTTTTCGGCCCTTGATTGTTTGCTTTTTTGTATTTGCTAGAGTTATATTAAGATTTGTCGCAGCTATTTTTGTCTCCCCTAATATAAAATTGTAGTGAATTTTTATAAATTCATCCACGTTGTATTTATGCAGACGTGTTTCAAATAATAAGTGTTTTAAAGTTTTGAAATAACTTTCAATAGCTGACGATGTTGGCGACTTATTTTCTGATTTGTAAAAAGGACACATGACATTGCTCCACAGAGGCAGTTTGATCATTAACCTTTTAAGAGTTGATACTAGATTGGGTAAGTAATAGTCATTTGGTTTTTCTGTTTTATTCTTTGTTTGATCCAACATTTTTTCTTTATTCACAAGTTCATCAAACCAATCTAAAATATTGTCATCGTCGGTTATTATAACATAATCATCACAGAAATCTTTTTTGTCGTTTTTTTCAACTGGGTCTTCTATCTTGACCAACAAAGATTTGAGGTATTTCATAGAAATTTTACAAGTCTCATTGTTTGTGAATTCATATTTGAAAGTACAAATTTTTATAATATGACAAAGCACATTTTTTATTATTTCAAAATTTTCGCACTCTTCTTTACATATTATAAAATAAAGTCACTTCGCTGTCTGTCTGTCCCTATGTATGCTTATATCTTTAAAACTACGCAACGGATTTTGTTGCGGGTTTTTTTAATAGATAAAGTGATTCAACAGGAAGGTTTATATGTATATAACATGTATAATATAGTAAAGAAACGCTGATAATTTTAGCGGTTTCTAATGTGATGTCATAAATAAACTCATTTTTTTGGGCTTACATTGCGAACGCTGGCTGAACTCTACGAATTAGATCAAAATAATGTACTACAGTATTGTACACCTTAAAAAGTTCTACGAAAAAGTCCGCGATGGTATATGTCTAACCCTTAGGGATAACCCACAATAACCACTTTTATCCTTTACTTTTTACGAGAAATAATGGCTTATTTATGAATGCGATTTTAAGCAATACAGCATTAATCCTTATCCAATTAAGTACCTTAAATAAATTGTGCATTTCATGTAGATCACAATTGCCCTTTACAGCATATCATTAAAATGAATATTTTAGAAGATATCAGAGATTATAATAAAATTGCCGCAGAGCGGCTAGCGGGCCGTCCCGCGTCCGGCCATCTCGCTTGGTGGCGGTCGGGTACTGCAGGATTAGTAGGATTGTAATATTGTAATTCATATTAGGTACTTTGGCTTCATAGTAAATGCGAATATCATGTGTGTTCGAAGTACTCAAAATAAACCCAATTGTATTATTCCAAGTAAGAGACCGCGAAATATGGCTTAGATGTTTAGATTTTTGGATGGATTTGGTTTTTTGGTTATCCTGGATACTTACCATATACGTTCCCGGGAGATATTTTCCGACAGCTATACGGGCGAAGCCACTGGCCAAAGTACTATTCTTATAACTATGTTTAATTTGGTGTCTGGTAAATAATTGAGTGTTTGTATAGGTAGAATAGGAGCATTAAGAAAAACCAGGAAGACTTATATTCAATTCAATCCAACCCTATGTCGCAGTCTTCTTGCTCTTTATTTTAAGTACATCAAACACACATGATAAGGTAAGGATCGTAACAGGTGGCGTTCCGTAGTTTCTGCCTACCCCCATGGGAAACAGGCGTAATTTTATGTATGTATAACATGGATTAATACATTCTTACCGCGGTAGTACGTCCTCTTGCGATAATTTCCGACAACCACGCGGGCGAAGCCGCGGGCAAAAGCTAGTTCACAAATAAAATACTGCGAATGTAAAACATTTTAATATTTATATCAACGTTATCGAAGCATTGCAAGTTGTATACGTTTTTGACAAAATGACTTGTGTCTAATCTTAGGAATACTTGAGGCAAATTGTTACTTTTACTCATTAAAACTAGAAATGATTGTCGTAGATAGTCTCGGACTGTTTGAAAATTAGTAAAAGCCTGAACGTTTGCTGCTATTAACGCTGAAGAGTCGTCAGTTACAATCGCGTGAGGCGCAGTACGTACTTCGTTGTGCCATCTTTTCAACCATGACAATATAGAATCCGTTGTGTGGTTATCCGTAATCAATTGGCAAATTGCTGTAGACTTAATAGTTGAAGACGTTACCATACCAACATAGAGGAACATCCGTTTCGTTAGCAGAGATCCATCTGGGAGTTTGATCGTTCGGAAGAATGATCCAGTTGCATCTATAGTCATTGTGACATGAGGAATTTTCTCCAGATACGCCTTGTAGTATTGGATTTGTTGCTCACACCAATAGCACAGATGGAAGCTCGGTAACAGGGTGAACTCGCGAACGAAATTTTGGTATGTTGCCATTATCGACATCATGAGAATGCTCATGATTGGATCAGAGTGCAATCGATTACTTTGCCTTTTCTCGTGTTTCATTTTCCTCAAAGCTTCCATCGTTGGTAGCACTGGACAGTTTACAGTATCATCATCTTTGATGACTACGGAAGCAATTTCTTTGTGAACTACTGTTGCGGGTTTATATTGCAATTTTTTCGCTAGTTTTCGTCTTTTGTACGGAGTGAGCTTTGTCTTCTTGTTTGGATTGTGTGGCATTCTACTATTATCGGTATTAAATAGAGTGCAGGTCACTGCCACTATTTTATCTGTTGCTGCCTTGATCGTTATTTCCGAGACGCAACTACATTGTGAGCACTTTCCTTTAATCAGAACATTCTTGTCTTCGTCGACCCGCTTAGTTTTAAAAACCCATGTGCATGGAAGCCTTGTAGATTCCCACAGTTTCTCTCGTAGTAAGCAAGCCCATTTGTACTTTGGCAGTGTATTGTACTTTTTATGTGTTGAGGTAGTATTAGGATCACGCCTGAAGTAATTAACTGAGACGGGTTCCACTTTCTTCCAGTCATATAAATCCAGTAAAAAATTAAACTCTTTAACAGTTTCAACTTCTTTTGAGGTACATTTCACAGGTGAAGAAACTGTGCTTCGGCACGAAGGCGAAGTTGAGGTGCTTTGTGTGAGTGAACTTTCTTCATCATATCGTTGGCCAAAAATCGTCTTGAAATTTCTCTTCAGTCTCATGAACAATGAATACGGCGTTATTTCATTGTTCAGTTCTTGAGCAATAGTTATAAATATAGGATTATTGTATGATATTTTTTCATTTCTACAAGTAGCTGCATACTTAAGAAACTTGTTATTCAGTTGCACCGCATCAATTTTCGGTTTTCTACCTCTGACCATGTTTCTGTAACAATATAGTAATAACATTGACCAACATCTCTACTTCTTAATCTTTTGTTTTATACATATTTGTTTGACCGCGTGAGAACGATCAGCCAACAATCACGTAGGTAATAAAATTATTTATTGTTTTACGAGTTTCAAAGACCGTTACCGTGCTAATGAAAAGAACAAAGAGCAGTATAATGGCAGCGCCGAAACTACGGTTTGTCTTTAGTGGATTTTCAACTTTATGCCCTAGAGCATAAAGTTAAAAATGTATTAAAGACAAACTGTTTCGGTACTCGTCGTCGAGACAGTTTGTCTTTAATGGATTTTCAACTTGCTCTAGAGCACATAGTTAAAAATCTATTGGGGACCAAACTAGTATCGGCGACGAGCTCGTCGTAGAGTCTTTTAGAGAATAGCATAGCAGAATTCGTTGAACTAAACAAAAGAACGCCTAGGTAAACATAGCTCGCATAGACTATCTACCTACGCCCCGCTCGGTAATAAAACAAAAAATACTTTTTTTAAAATATTTTAACCATGTATTCCTACAAAACTAACCCTCAGTTAGCAATATCTTTGTTCAAGCAATTTAAAAATTTGTTCAAGCAGTTTCTTAGAGAGAATTTTTGGTGCCAGAGTCTATGTCTTTTTAAAAATAAGTATAGTAGTATAAGTAGCACTTTTTCCAGAGTTCTAAAAATAAATACCTAGCAAATACAAAATTTGGACACCTTTCCGCTTAAAAATATCATCACGATAGAGCAACCAGTATTAAAATAGGTACCTAAGTAGGTACACATTATCATTATAAGACTAGGTCAACTAGGTTGATAAAAAAATAGGAAAAGTATTAAGTGGTAAGAGAAGAGAGTAATTAGTATGAATTACTTACCTTGATAAGAAGTATTAATTTGAAATCAAATCCTAAGGGTTACGCCTTACGCTTTCGAAGTTGTAACAGCAGAACGTAGTTTTCCAAAGATAACAAATGTCCGAAACAGTGCACAAATTAAAGTCCGTAGGAATGTCAAAATTTAAAACACCAACGAGCAATCCGTGCGAATTAACTGAAAGTAAAACGACGACTGATCAACAAAAAAGCCTTTGGCGGGAAGACGGGGTGCAGCGGCCGGGATATCTCTCACATATTGGACTGCTGTGATTGGTTATACAGCCTTCGTCTCCCGCGCTGCACCCGCGTTCTGTTCGCTCCTGTGTACTGTAGTGTGTGTGGCCTTATGGTTAATTCCTTTAGTGCAATTCAATGTTGGAATGCATGAGTTAATTACACGTTACTTATGACATAATACTGTTAATTACAGGGGGTTATTTCTGGCAGAATTTAGTCTTAGACATAAGTTATGTGTTTGATTCCACAATTATTCATCAAATAATGCTATCTTACAGGAATTACGAATGTTGTGCAAAGTTATTTGTTATGGTTGGCGAAACCACGCTGGGATCGGTGCAATTCATTTCATTTCATTTTAATTGAATTTAGAATCCCCGAGATACAATTTCTAAAACGATAGGTGGAAAGTTTTCTGTAAACAAAAAGCCATGGTCACCCTATCGAAATATTCAAAACGTATTGAAAGTTATAAATACCGAAAAATACATGTTTTTTGCCTAGTATCGGTAGTTTTACATATTAATAGGTGTTGTTTACAAAAAAAAAACTCGCTTTACCATTACTTTCTTCGATAAATAATCACGACTTATTTCTACGCGATACCGTACTACAGCTCCTGAAATATTAGCCTAGGATTTTTTGTAGTATTTTTACAAGTTTCGACAAATTCAAATCTAGGTTTTACAAAAAACTTCAGACCCCTACGATGCTTTTTCAGCGAGATATCGGCGATAACGTGTTTTTTGACCGTTTCAATGGCGCGGCCATGAGGTTTTAGTCTTACAGCTCCTGAAACATAAACCTAGGATTTTTTGTAGTATTTTTACAAGTTTCGACAAATTCAAATCTACGTTTTACAAAAAACTTCAGACCCCTGCGATGCTTTTTCAGCGAGATATCGGCGACAACGTATTTTTCATCGTTTCGATGGCGCGGCCATGGAGTTTTAGTCTTATAGCTCCCAAAATATAAACCTAGGATTTTTTTCTATATTTTTACAAATTCAATCTGTTATTTACCTGAATTTCAGATCTCTGCAACGCTTAGTTTTAAAGATCTCCGTGGCCGCGCGGTTCGCCACGTTTCAATGGCGCGGCCACGTTCAAACCCTTATAACTTTTTAACCATAGCTTTGACAAATTTATGGTTTTAGGAATCAACTTCTACAAATTTTTACAAAATCTTGGCATTGTTTTTTTTTATTAATTTCGCCGTGGCCCCGCGGTTGAAACGGACACCATGGCGGCACTCCGGCAAGGAGGCTCGCCGCCTCGCAGGAGACCGTGCGGTATCCCCGGATCAACCGGATAGAATACATCTACTTACCAAGTTTCAACAGCATAGATCTCATAGTTTCGGAAAAAAGTGGCTGTGAAATACGGACGGACAGACAGACAGACATGACGAATCCATAAGGGTTCCGTTTTTTGCCATTTGGCAACGGAACCCTAAAAACGGTAATAGCGAACTCTAGTCAAAGCAGCAAAACGTCAGCATTGTGATTGTCGCTTGATTACAGTGTGAATTGACGGTTAGAACAAAATGGTAATTTTTAATTGCACTTTCTATAGATATAACTTTGATAGTTGTAAGCTTCATACTCTTTTGAGAAAACCGAATCAGGGTTCTTAGGTAGCAGGTGGCCGGTTTATTTGCTGTTCAGAGTATGTTTTACGTAGTTGACAGTAGTAAAAGGTCCTTTAAGTTTTGTCTTGTTGGAATGAAAATCTTTGTGCAGGGACCCGAGCGCGGCGCAGGGCGGTGAGATCATCCTGGGCGGCTCCGACCCGGCGCACTACAGCGGCAACTTCACGTACGTGCCCGTGCACCGCGCCACCTACTGGCAGTTCAGCATGGACGCCGTGCAGGTCGCGCAGCACACCTTCTGCGCCAAGGTGAGTGTTACGATCGCACCGCACCAACACGCACGCACGCACACACACGCTCACACACGCACACACACACTCACACACGGCGCTGGGCGCGACGCCCATGGCGTTCAGTACTATACTCACTACATAGTGACACACACACTCACACGCGTGTGTCGCAGGGCTGCGAGGCCATCGCCGACACGGGCACGTCGCTGATCGCGGGCCCCAGCGCGGAGGTGGAGGCGCTCAACAAGGCGCTGGGCGCGACGCCCATGGCGTTCAGTACTATACTCACTACATAGTGACACACACACTCACACGCGTGTGTCGCAGGGCTGCGAGGCCATCGCCGACACGGGCACGTCGCTGATCGCGGGCCCCAGCGCGGAGGTGGAGGCGCTCAACAAGGCGCTGGGCGCGACGCCCATGGCGTTCAGTACTATACTCACTACATAGTGACACACACACTCACACGCGTGTGTCGCAGGGCTGCGAGGCCATCGCCGACACGGGCACGTCGCTGATCGCGGGCCCCAGCGCGGAGGTGGAGGCGCTCAACAAGGCGCTGGGCGCGACGCCCATGGCGTTCAGTACTATACTCACTACATAGTGACACACACACTCACACGCGTGTGTCGCAGGGCTGCGAGGCCATCGCCGACACGGGCACGTCGCTGATCGCGGGCCCCAGCGCGGAGGTGGAGGCGCTCAACAAGGCGCTGGGCGCGACGCCCATGGCGTTCAGTACTATACTCACTACATAGTGACACACACACTCACACGCGTGTGTCGCAGGGCTGCGAGGCCATCGCCGACACGGGCACGTCGCTGATCGCGGGCCCCAGCGCGGAGGTGGAGGCGCTCAACAAGGCGCTGGGCGCGACGCCCATGGCGTTCAGTACTATACTCACTACATAGTGACACACACACTCACACGCGTGTGTCGCAGGGCTGCGAGGCCATCGCCGACACGGGCACGTCGCTGATCGCGGGCCCCAGCGCGGAGGTGGAGGCGCTCAACAAGGCGCTGGGCGCGACGCCCATGGCGTTCGGCCAGTACGTGGTGGACTGCTCACTTATTGCCAAGCTGCCTCCCGTCTCCTTCACTATCGCCGGCACCAAGTTCACGCTCGAGGGAACCGACTACGTGCTACGCGTGAGTACCCCCAATTTGTTTTTTTTTAGCTTTGGCACAGCTTTTTGTTGAGATCGCTTCGAAGCGAATATCATTGAAGGTTCAGTTTCCAGTAACGAAATATTATTTTTATCCAACTTCATAAAAGGAGGAGGTTCGCGATTCGAATGTATATTTTTTTTGTGTGTTGTTTTATGTGTTACCTCAGAACTCTGTCATTTATAAATTCTTTTATTTGAAAGGGGATACCCACTTATAGAGTGGTCCCGTATAAAGGTCAAGTTTGGATTTGTGGTTTCTGAGTTGGCTTCAAGGATTTATGGGGGACGGTGCCTTATTAACAACGGGATTAAAGTTGCGAAACGTGATGTCTCGCTAGAAAGAAGGTGAGACTATTTGGAGCTTCCAGAGGGTCTGCTGAACCCTCCACACCATTTTTTTTGCCGGAGACACGTATTTTTTCGAGTTAGGAACGTAAATATTTATTACACTACTGTAAGCAGTAATATGCCTTTAGGGAATTTGGGCGGTTGTCAATTCGGAATTAGTCGGTAAATATTAAACTTTGAACGGCCCTATCATAATAATCTTTAGAGCAGAGCATACGATCTCGGCTTTCAGATCGCAATATTGTCTTGTTTCTCACTTTTAGAGCGTGAGTTTTCAATATTCGGGTTTTAGTTTTTGAACTGAATTTTTAATAATGTTAGGACAACCAACACACCGTTAGCTGATCCCAAACTAGGCAAAGCCTGTACTATGGTAACCAGACAACTGATAAATATACTTGTATATTTCTAAATATTATACATACATATTATAATTACACCCAGACACAGAACAAAATGATTGTGCTCATCACACAACATTTGTCCTGGGTGGGAATCGAACCCACAACCTGTCTTAGCAATCAGGGTTACTAACCTAGTGATGGTGGTGGTATACTGGCTATTAGTCGACTGACCTGTTAGTCTAGTGACTAAGAGGTCAGTCGACTAATGGCCAGTATTTACTTTTATTATCATAGTTGTAAAAGAAAAATACCTGATTTTGAACCAAATTAATGTACAAAAACAAAAGAAAAGGATAGGAACACTTGCAGTGGTTTCTTATAATAGTATCCCTGCTTGTTTTCACCAACCGGTAGTTTTATGTTTTACTAGCTTCTGCCTGCGACTTCGTCCGCGTCAAATAATTGCTCCCTTGACCCTTCTTGTCGCATCGAATTGCCTGCCAGTTTTCGTCCATTTTTCGTTGCTTCTCTGCTCCTTTTGCAGGCAAGAATGTTTCAATTCGGACCAGTAGTTCCTGAGATTACTGCGTACACCAAACAAATAAACTCTTCAGCTTTATATAGAACTGACTTTTGCCCGCGGCTTCGCCCGCGTGAATGTCGGAAATTATCGCAAGAGGACGTATTACCGCGGTTAATGTATTAAGAATGCATTAATCCAGGTTATATAGGTAATTACCTGCGACTTCGTCCGCGTGGTTTTATTAACAAAAACAATTTTCATTCGCTTTTTTTTTTCGTGAGTTTTCATTTTTTTTTTTTCTAAAGTAAAATTAGCCTAAGTTACTCCTTGTTACATCAGCTATCTGCCAATGAAAGTCCCATCAAAATCAGCCCAGCTATTTCAGAGATTGGCTGGAACAAACAGACAGACAGACAGACACAAAAATTGTAAAAAATGTTGTTTTGGTATATGAACCGTGTATACATCCATATACACTTAGTAAAAAGCGGTTATTTTAATATTTCAAACAGACACTCCAATTCTATTCATTTGTCTAGATGAAATGTATAAAATTACTAGCTTTTGCCCGCGGCTTCGCCCGCGTGGATGTTGGAAATTAACGCAGGTATTTTTCTAAAGTAAAAGATTTTTTCTAAAATAAAAGTAGCGTAAGTGAGTTACTCCTTTTTACATCAGCTATCTGCCAGTGAAAGCCCCGTCTAAATCGGTCCAGCCATTTCAGAGATTAGCCGGAACAAACACAGACAAAAATTGTAAAAAATGTTGTTTTGGTATATATACCGTGTATACATCCATATCGATACCGGAAATTTCAATTGTCGTAAAGGACATTTTGCCGAAAATGAGTTAATATATATTTGGAATCAGCGTCGCAAGCTCTATCGATTGGTATATTTAAAAAAATTCTATCTTTAAAAAAAAGCCCCTTACGACCTGGCTTTCCAACAGCTCTAGCGCGATTTTTTATACTATTTGGGATGTATCGTAAAAATAATTTTCAATAGGGGAGCGTAAAGTCATGTTTTAATTATTTAAGAGGTCGTAATCCTCATTTTTGCATTAAACTTTTTATACGACATTCTGACCAAATCTATGCTTTGTTTTAACTTACGTAATTAGGGCGTAAAGGACGTTTGCAATGTGTCTGGTATTCATACCTTTATGTAATATTAACGTATGGAACCTCCACGCGTGAGAACAAAAAGTTTTAAGTTTTTTTTTTGTATGGGTGAAAACACTTAAATTTAATTTATTTGAAACTGAATGGAACTGAAGGGCTGATGCTCACAAGAGGTATTGTACCATACACGGCGATCAAGGTGACATCAAATTCATATACCTTTCAGAGCCGCTTCGCGCGTACCAAATTTTTTGAATTTTCTATACGTGATTTTTCAAATCTTTGACATGGTCAAACGAAGTTGAGCATCGATTTACTTGTACTGTCGTTAGTTAATAGCCTATTAATGACTTTTTTAGTGAGAATAATTAAATACGATTTTGATCAAATACTTTTTTTTACAAAATTGCATAATCAGTCATAATCACGCTGATTAACAAGTGACTAAAAACTGATGTTACTAAGTCCCTCATTTGTTAATCACCGTGACTATGGCTGAGTTATAATGACACGCCCTTCCGCTCCGCCCATAGCGGGAGACGTCATTTGATGATTTCCCAAACACAAAAAAAAGACCTCTAACTTATTCATTTCCGTAGGAGTTGCTTTACATATATCACAAGTCGGAGATGAGGTATTTGATAAATGGGAAGTGATTTTGCCATCAGTCATGGTCGTAGGCATCGAGTGCTTAACAGAATGGCCTCCCATAATAGAAGGCTGCAGGTCTTCAATCTCGTTTCCAATCGTAGCCTGTTCTTCAACTATGTTCAACCTGTTTTCGTTTGAAAACTTAAAATATAATGGTCTGCAGAACATTGTGAAAGATGGCTCTGGATTCTCCCATATCACTTCTTCGCCACAAACTAAGCGCAGGGGCTCAAACAAACATATAAAAATGCTAGAATCGTCATCCTCTGCCAAAGTTTGCTTATACAAACTTTGCCCTGAAGCACCATCAAAACTCCACTTGAATATAAGTATACATTCTTTGCCATGCAGTGAAGATTCTACACGAAATAATATTCCAAGTCTAGCCACAGTTTTGTTCAAAATAGCTTGAAGTTTTACTTTAACCCCTCTTTCCGTGACTTCTATAGAATCTTTTGGCGGATAGCAGTTCTTCGCTTCAAGGATAGCTGTATAAGAAGGATACAATGGTATTCCTTCTTCTTTTGCACAATATATTAATGTTATATACTGCCACTTCGAAAGCTTCAATGAGGTCAAAATACCTAAAGCTTTATCAGCAGAATATATGGGCATAGTTTTCTATGCCTTTAACAATTCCTTTATCTTTGTAGCTTCTTCGGGATGCTCCGAGACTAGTTCAATGATATCTGCTACATTCTTATTTTGTGCTTTTAAACCAGTTGCATGAGCATGACTTTCAGTTCTGTACGTTAGGAGCTCTTCCACTCTTCTGTAGCGGGCTTAGCTTCACAAATGGTTTTCTTGGACTCACAACTGATGTTGATGTCCCAACACTGCACGTTTCCGGTCAATAGGATGTTGATGCACCCTCATTTATAGTGAAGTCAGAACTGGAACATGGTTGCTGTTCTACTAACACCATAGAAGGGGTTATCTTTTCCCTCACGACCTCAGGCCATTTTATGTCCTTTTGCAGCTATGTCTCATACTTTTTGATGAATGTAAGTCTCGTGCGATTACGCAAGATCCATTTGTTCCTCAACGAGCACACATAAGTCTGACAGAATTGTTTCAATTCGTTCTTTTCATTTTTGACAAAATCAACTTTATTCGCAAAAACTTCAAATAACATTTGAGGTTGTTAAAAAAAACTGGTGTTTGCCACAAACAGGAAAATGTCCAAATTGGTAACAAAACCTTCCATCACAACACAATAAAATTATAAATATAACGTAATAGCGCAAAACATTTTGTTTAAATTTTGAATTCCTATTAGAACAATATTTTTACTACTTTTTTACTAAATATTTGAATAATAAATAAAAAATATTTTAATTTCACTTGTTTTTACTACATATTGTAGGTATTTCTATTCAAAACTTTAGGTTTTTTGTTCCTTTTACCCCCTTAATCTCTGGTTTAATTGACCTGTACTATCCAATGATAATCAAGATTAGTCCTTTACGACACATCTGACTTTATCATAACCAATTTTTCGTGGCTGTAAAGTACTTCAGTTAATTTTTTTTGGGCTGTAAAGGACTCTCATTTTCGTCAATAATTATGTTTGGTTTATTTTATTAATTTTTATGGATAGAACACGAAAAAATAGTGAGGGTTTCTTTTGACATCATGAATATAGTACTTTGTTCGAAAAAGATATAAGTCAAAAACAATATTTTTTTTTGTTTTTTGGCTCTACTGAAAACTCGTGTTTTGTCCTTTACGACAATTGAAATTTCCGGTATCGATATACACTTAGTAAAAAGTGGTTATCTTAATATTACAAACAGACACTTCAATTTTATTTATTTGTAAGGATTTATAACTAAAAAAAAACAGGTGAGTGGTGAAAGAGATTCGGCGTAATAGTAAAAAATTATAAAGAGTTTCCGACCAGGGTAACCCAATTTTTTCACTGGTAAGGGGCCGTTCAAGTATTACGTAAGCAGATTTATTACAATTATTTACTCCCCCATCCCCCTTGTCAGCAAAAGTAAGCAAAGCTCTTACCCCCTCCCCACATGCTTACGTAAACATTGGTATATGCATTTTTCTTTTAATGTACCTTGTCTGTTTTTTTTTATTGATTCATGGACAGCAGTTATGATTCCAGAAATAAGAAAATAGATTTAAGATAGAGGACTTCAACGCACATAACATTCATTTAAAATACATCAAATCGTCAATTGTACCGAAACGAAACAATATATTGACGGGAGAAATTTGGACAAGTGGATAGCGCGGTAATTCCGGTACTCGGTTCTAAGCCAGTACCTAAACGTATAAATTATTTGTGGGAATTCCCGAAAATGCGTTTCGGTTACAAACATAGACAATGTGTAGGTGCTATATGTGTAAAAAACTAAATGACTACTGCTTACGTAATCACCATCTAGACCCCCCCATCCCCCATGTCATCAAAAATAAGCAAAGCAAAGACCCCCCCGCCCCCCTATAGTGCTTACGTAATACTTGAACGGCCCCTAACTTTGAGTGTTCGCTTGTAGAAAACGTGACTAGACTAGTAGTAGTTAATATTAAGTCACCGGCAAAAATAAATATATGGATAGTTCAGTAAACCGCCTAGAACCCCCATCAGTCTCACATTGTTTGTAGCGAGGCAGCACGTTTGTAGTCCCAACACAGCGTAGTGTTGGCGCGGAGAGTGACGCCCGTGTGTGCGCAGGTGACGCAGTTCGGCAAGACGGTGTGCCTGTCGGGCTTCATGGGGCTGGACATCCCGCCGCCCAACGGGCCGCTGTGGATCCTGGGCGACGTGTTCATCGGCAAGTACTACACCGAGTTCGACGTGGCCGCCAAGCGCATCGGCTTCGCGCCCGCCGTCTGACTGATGCCCTCACCAGTAATCAACTAATATTATATTTCAGTAGTGTAGTCCTTTTAGTGAGTTCCTTGTGTCGCAATCAATCCAAGCATTCTTATATCTAGTTGTTATGCATGCAGTATGCTCCACCAATATCTAAAGTTATCGCCATGACAAAACATGTGACAGAATGACACATGACAGTGCTGTCAAGTTGTTTTTTATGTTTGTATTTTAGAAATAAAACTTTGTAAAAATATATCTTTCTTTTATTTCATATGTCTAATATAACATTATTTGAACAACTCGCACATCTTGGAATTTGAATACAATTAATATGAAACACTTTCAACCTCCATAATTAAATTTATAATGTTCATTCAAAACTTTTCGAGCCGTCACTTGCTCGCGAGTGCAACAAAACATGCGTCGCAAGCGAACGCTCGCCCGACGGACAACGATAGTATCGGCTCGAGGCGAGCAACTCACAATATTTTGAGCTTTCATTTTGTTCTATTGTATGGCTACCATAAACTACAACAAACATAACTGCTGCTATAAACGATTACAACCGGTTAACGTACGTTATGCTAATTTATTTAATTGACTATGAAATTTAAGAATGTACACTTTTAAGCTAATCTGCGCAGACTCCAGTTATTTATAAACGTTCACTCGAGCCGTGCTTTATTATACACTGACATGGAATTCTCTTTACATAGCTAACGTGTAAATGATTTCGTGTAGTCCTATCACTGCGGTAGCAGTGACAAGATGAGGCAGTTTTCCTATCAATGGCAATACTGTTTCATATAAAAATCTTCCTATCTTATTTGAGACTCATAAGTGTGTTATCAAAATACGAACTCGATCATAAAGTCGATAATAAATTTTAAATGTGATAGTGTAACATGACACCAAAGCAATGCTTTATTACCTACCTACCCTACCCTTTCTACATACAAGTCCGGGAGCGCCCGACACAGGCAAGAAAGGACACGACTATTATTCCTAGCATACCCGACAAACTGAACTCTTTATTAGCATTACAAGCAGCGTTAAGCTTACCGCACATTACAGACCTCGCATCGCATTTCAATACTATAAAGCGCGGCGGGGCTCGCGTGTCACGTGGCGTGTGGTTCATACAAAGGTAGCTCATGCTAATTTGAGCGCTCCAGTGTGCCACTCGCGTGGACCGACGCGCACAGTGAGGACGCACACGCTCCAGTGTGCCACTCGCGTGGACCGACGCGCACAGTGAGGACGCACACGCTCCAGTGTGCCACTCGCGTGGACCGACGCGCACAGTGAGGACGCACACGCTCCAGTGTGCCACTCGCGTGGACCGACGCGCACAGTGAGGACGCACACGCTCCAGTGTGCCACTCGCGTGGACCGACGCGCACAGTGAGGACGCACACGCTCCAGTGTGCCACTCGCGTGGACCGACGCGCACAGTGAGGACGCACACGCTCCAGTGTGCCACTCGCGTGGACCGACGCGCACAGTGAGGACGCACACGCTCCAGTGTGCCACTCGCGTGGACCGACGCGCACAGTGAGGACGCACACGCTCCAGTGTGCCACTCGCGTGGACCGACGCGCACAGTGAGGACGCACACGCTCCAGTGTGCCACTCGCGTGGACCGACGCGCACAGTGAGGACGCACACGCTCCAGTGTGCCACTCGCGTGGACCGACGCGCACAGTGAGGACGCACACGCTCCAGTGTGCCACTCGCGTGGACCGACGCGCACAGTGAGGACGCACACGCTCCAGTGTGCCACTCGCGTGGACCGACGCGCACAGTGAGGACGCACACGCTCCAGTGTGCCACTCGCGTGGACCGACGCGCACAGTGAGGACGCACACGCTCCAGTGTGCCACTCGCGTGGACCGACGCGCACAGTGAGGACGCACACGCTCCAGTGTGCCACTCGCGTGGACCGACGCGCACAGTGAGGACGCACACGCTCCAGTGTGCCACTCGCGTGGACCGACGCGCACAGTGAGGACGCACACGCTCCAGTGTGCCACTCGCGTGGACCGACGCGCACAGTGAGGACGCACACGCTCCAGTGTGCCACTCGCGTGGACCGACGCGCACAGTGAGGACGCACACGCCGACATCTTGCAAACAATGTGACGCCTGCTCTACGAACAACTGATGATGGCTATAACATAATTACTACACGCTTAGTGAAACAACAAAGTGGAATGTTATGAAAGACGACCCAATTGACCGGCCGAATGGAGTCTTTTCAGGAAATCTCAGCTTGGCAGGTGTCGGGCTAAGAATACTGAAGACTTAATCAAGTATCGTTGTTATACGGTCGAGGCCGCGCGCAGCGCCCACACAATAAATCCATATTAACATCTGAGGCATCGGGTGGCTAGTCTTACTTTTTTTTAAATCAGATCAGTTGATCCAAAAAAAATTAATGGAAATATGGAAGAGCTTTAAAAGTATATGGAAATAAGGTGTCCCGCGATGCGGACAATGTATAGCGCTAGTGTGCAGTTACAATAGAAGCATTACTTCTGTGATAGGCTTTGTCTAGCAGTTATTGTTAAACATTTTTAACTTGGCAGTTTTTAGAGCTTTTACAATTTTAAAATATTGTTTGCTCTATTAGCAATCACGATTATTAGAGTATAAAAATTACAAAAAAAAACATTCCTATTGAAGTGACAACTGTTTTGTTTCATTTTGAAATGCATCATTCATTTTAATTTCATACGTTTAGACCACGAGTAAGCTTGTCGGATCGTTCCCATTATATTGGGTGAATAGTAATTACATTAATTAATACGTTGTTTCACATAAATTGTCTAACTTAATGATAACGCATTTATAACTCGACGGAGATCAGATCAAAACAAACAATATCATATTAATTTCATAATTAAATACTATTTATTTAAATAAACGTTTAAGTAAAATAGATCGTCCATACATAAATTATAATTACAATATTCTGATAGAACATGTGAGCGGCGCGGGCGGCGGCGCGGCCCTGGCTCCTCTATGCTACACTATGTATACAACTATTACTAGCGTATTATACTACACTAGTCCCAGTTTGTGTTTTTTCCTAAACTTTTTCACGTAAGCCTCCACCAGCGCCTGGATCTTGGCGGGGTTGATCTCGCCCGTCTTGTTGTGACAGATCTGGAACCATACACATGCACTTCGTTTAGCACTCATTACTTGTTGAAATTACATAATAGTGTACCCTAGACACATCATCGTCACGTCGCCGACAAGCGGCAGGCCGAAATCGACGCTTTCTGAAATGAACTGAGTAACATTAAGGCGAAAGCATCCGGCTAGCCCGCAGTGTTCAAATTTTCTTAAGATTTCTGAAATTTGCAGGGCAGTATTATGAATATTGATCAAAAGATAATTCAGGACCGAAAAATAACACAGAATTATAATCATAAGAATAATTATAGTATAACAAAACTAACATAATCGCCAATAATGTTCCCACAGCTGGGGCACAGGCCTCAGGAGTGGACTGTAATCTACCACGCGAGCGTAGTGCGGGTTGGTAGATGGCACCACGTCTTTACATTTTTGGTTCTAAGACATGTCGGTTTCCTTTCGATGTTACGCTAGCAATGGTGATGAAACAAGAATCTATACATTTAATTAAATAGTAACGAAGTGAATACCGTATTTTTTTGGAAAAGTTATTGCTACAAGGTGTGGGAACAAGTCTGATGTCAAAAATTGTTTATAGAATTTTTGGTTGTTTGGCTGGATATATGTTATGGATTGAACAGAGATTCAAATAAAAAATCATGACCTTGAGTTTAATTATTATACTCAAGGCCATGATTTTTTACTTGAACAAAAAAACTTTGACTTGAAAAATTAATGTGAACTCAAAAGTTAGAATTAATCTTTAATTCTATCTTAGATTTCACGTTTTAATCAAACACTCAGCGAAAATGCATAATTGTATGGAGTCAGCGACCATATAACCCATAGACGCCTAATAACAGGCGACCGATATCAGTCCACACATCAGACTTATAAATCTGATATAGGTCACCACTCAACAATTTCGTTTCAGTTTTGACCACTTTCGTGAGCCGTAAACACTTCCGCGTTAGTAAATTAAAATTGGTGAAAATAAATATTATTATATAATGGCCCCTTGCACAATACGTTGGTGTGGTAACAATAGACAAACTTCGAGTTCCCGTAAGGATGGCATAACATTTCATCGGTAAGTCAATAGTTACATAATTAGAATTATTTTTTTATATTATTTATCGGAGTTCATCTTATAGTGGTCAGACTTGTAGGTGCATAAAGGTGCAAGGACTCTCGTTGATCTCTTTTATAGTTGCGTCTCTTCTGAATGTAATTTTTAGCTATCTCTTTTCCTCTATTATTTGTTAAACATAACTAGTGATGCACACAAATAAAATTGTTCGATAAAGCAAAAACCTATACATACAATTTATTCGAAGATCTTTTAAATCAGTAATTACAATAAACATTAAATTAATTGTGAATCGATGATTGATTTTAGATACCCACAAGATCCTGATGTAAAAAATAAATAGGTTATTGCAACCAAGCGAGAGAACTGGTTCCCATCAACACATAGTGTAATATGTTCACGGCATTCTACTGAAGATTGTTTTATGCCTATAAATATCGCTGCGATCGCCAACCCGCCCGTCAAGCGTGACCATTATGGCAAACCTTTGTCCAACAGTGGATGTCTTTCGGCTGAAATGATAAATGGTCAAAGCCAAATATTTATTTCAAATTGGCACTTTTGAACGTCAAAATGTACAAGAAAAAAAAGATTTGATTCTAGTCGCCCCTTCCAAAAGGTAGTTTCGTATGGAGAACAGGCAACAAACTCCACGTTACACTTATAAAACGTTATGTTATGTTTCTAAATAAATACGTTGATATTTTGTTTTAATTTTTGAAATTGATGTTATTACTTTAAGTACATTAATTACATTAAGTACATGTTAAAATTATATTAAGAAATAGGAAGTTAGAAAGCCAATTCAATATAGGTATTAATAAATATTTTATTATGTACAATTTTAACAAAAATATCGATACCTTCGAGTTTTATTTAAACTTGTCCCATCTCTAGTGACACGTAATGACCTTGGTAGAACCAATCAGAATGCAGTGCCCCGCTTCCTCATACCTCAGCTAGTTGACAGAATTGTTTTGGTGCGTTAGATCAAGCATTAGGCGTCTATGGGTTATATGGTCGCTGTATGGAGTGCAAGTATCGCTCGTCCACGAAAATGAGGGCCAGTTCACGTTTAGATCTCATTAATAATAAGTTAGTTATATAGTGGTACCGATTCCGTTGTTCACAAACTAAACTAAATTTAAGTTCAGTGCATCTTTTTCTTTGTATTTCATTAAGAAGAGGACAAAAGAAAAATTTTAGTTTAGTCCTGTCAAATTAATCAGCGCCTGTCACTACTCCATACAAGTTTAGACGTGATTAAAAATTTGCCTACTAAAATTACGTCAAGCGCGTCAAGCTCTTACCAAATATACGATTTTCACAGCGTCGAAAAATTATTTCTTCATGGTCCTTCGAGCATTTAATTACCTGTGACTATCAAGTGAAACAATGCCAGGTAACCCACAAGATCGATGCAATTAGGAGAATCTTGGATTGTACAGAGATTTATTTGTACTATTACCAAATATCAAATTCAAATATGGATTCTGATTCTCTATTCACCAATCAAATGGAGCTCTATGAAATTGTGAACAAGTTTTTGATCAATACAGGGAAAGAAGGATGTGAGAGGAACACCATCGATAATGACGAGTTCGAGATGATATCGAGGCGAGTGCGCGGCGCGGTAATACCTTGGGCACGGCGCGGCGCAGGATGTCCTTGTACTCGTCCTTGGTGACGTGCTTCTTGTTGTAGTGCGGCTTCAGCACCAGCTTCACCTCCTCCACCACGCGCTCCTGGCGGTTCAGCTTCTTCAGGAACTGCAATACGTCGCCAGCTGTAGTCTCGAGGTGGCGGTCACAAACAAATCGAATCGAAAACGAGATTTATCCAGCGAAGCATGCAAACGCGGGGAGTTCTAACTAACTAAATAAAAAAATCGATCACACACATAAACAGCGTGATTGCTCACTTTGCTCTTCACTTGCATCTCGACGGCGGAGCTGGGCAGGTCGTCCAGGATCTTCAGGTTGTCGTCGTCGATCTTGACGCCCACCTGCGTCTTGCCTGCCGACGGAAACACAGCGTTACAAGAGTGGGGCGAGTGGGGCGGGTGGGGGCGGCACGTCGGGCCGTGGGCGCGCACGTACCTCGCTTGCGCGCGCGGCGGGCGGCGCGTGCGGGCCCGGCGCGCGCGCGGCGCGGCAGCAGCGCGTCGAAGGCGCCGCGCGCGCCGGGCGGCGAGAACAGGTCGCCGAAGTCGCTGGAGCCGGGCGAGTACGGCGACTCGCCCGCCTCCGCCTCGTCGCGCCGCCGCGCCGCCACGGCCGCCGTGCTGGGGCCCAGCGCGCGCGGCTTGCTGGCCTGCAGCGGCTTGATGGGGTCCGACTTGATGGGGGACGGCTTGCTGGCGAACAGCTTGGGCGGCTGTGCGCGCGTGGGCGACGGCAGCACGATGCGCGGCGCCGCGGCGGCCGGCGCGGGGCCCGCGGACGGCGCTGGCGCGGCCGGGGGCCCGGCGGGGCCCGGCGCGGGCCCGGGGGCCGCGAGGCCCGGCGACGCGGCCTCGGGCGCGGCCTGCGGCGCGTCGCCGGGCGGCGGCTCGGGCGACACGTCGCGCGTTGACTGCAGCAGTGCCATTACCTGGGGACGCCGCTTCTATTAAACAGCTGTACTTCATTCACGATCTGCATGTTTTATATGTTTCTACAGGAAAGAGATATGAATCTTATAATGTAACATACCCACATAGGTAAGGAGTTAGTTCGTTCTCTGGTGGAGTCTAAACTACTGAACGATTTCAACAGATGAGGTGTTATGGGATCGGTATTGAGCTCAAGTCTATACTAGTATATCTACCTTACTCTAATACATACAAAACCCTAAGGCTACGTCCGCACTGACCGGCGGCTTCCTCAACCTGCAGCACTGCGCACTTGTCGCCTAGCGTGTATTAAAATGGACAAATGTGTAATATTAAAGTAAATATGGTGAATATCACTGTTTTAACCTTTTGAGCGCCACGACAAAAGTAAAATCGTGCCCTCAGCGCCAAGCTATGAATTCATCCTTTAATACCTACAAAATAGTAGTGAGTTCGAAATTATATCGATAAAGCATTAACCACGTATTTTTTTACATATAGTATGTTTTTAATAAAAGGTTACTATACCAAGAACATATAATAAAGGAGTTTTATTTCATCCCGCTTTGTCTTTTATGGTCAAAATGATACGATATGTGTCACAGTTTCGGCGTTAAATCCACAATTCAAAACAACAGTCGATAAAAGTAAGTCATTACCATCACAGCACTATGGTCAATCATGACGTACATTCTTGTCACGATAGGATGATACTGGCGTAGCAGGCACGACTTTTCTTAATTTGCACGCCTCTGCACTAGAGGTGCGCATCCGATATTTATGAATAATATCGAAACAATAAGAGTTATTTTATTTTAATGGTTTCGCTTTTTATATACAGTAGCAGCATTTTTATTTAATACAAGTAGCTTCTGCCCGCGACTTCGTCCGCTTTATATTTATTGCTCCCCCAACCCATCCCGTCGCATCGTATGTCATGTATATTTTTTAATATGAAAAAGAAAAGTATTGTTTTTACTATTGTCCAAGCGATTTTTTTTTTTTTATTATTAAAATCTTCCGAAGGCCATACAAAAAATATTAGACGAATCAGTCGAGCCATTATAGATTTAATATTCATTTTTATTTATATAGATTTAAGTTTCTCTGAAAGAACAACCAGTAATAATGCCTTAATGTACCGCCACGTAGGTACAGATGATATCTCAGTTGAAAAAAAAAACCATTTACTGTAGATAAATACTTATCAGAATACGACGAAAATAGGCGAAAGCAAATTTAAATCATCAAATGGATTTGTATTTTAATCATTAAACGAAGTTTTTGTACGCAAGATTTGTAAGTACAAGTATTATAATAAATACGAAGCAAGGGACAATATTATCCTCGGAAACGAATGAAACTTAATTCAAACAAACCTCAATCGGATACGAGTTTATTTTATGACACGCCAGCCGAGCTTATAGCTGTTTGAAATGGTTTACATGAATTTTATTCTCTTTTCAATTATAAAATCTGAACTTCACTTTGTAGTTTTATTTGAAACAAATGACTTATAACACAATCGTATCGTTAAACAAGGATGTATGTTCCGATGACTATAGTCTGATATGCACGCCCTTCCGCTCCTCCCAAACCGGGAGACATCATTTAATGATTTCCCACCCACAAAAAAGTCTTTCAGAATAATAAAGTAATGAGGACATACTACTGATACAAGTAAAGGAACAGCTCTATTTACAAATCGACCACATGTGACGTCATCGGATTGTCACGATTAGATGACTCTGGCGCCCAGGCACAGACAATATGAAAGTGTGTTGGAGATGGGCATTACACTCATTATGATTTATCGATAATCAACTAACACCGACATTTAATGAGCAGATAGTTCAGTATTTTAATCATATTTAAATAATTTTCATGATTCCTGAATCATTAAACTTCTATATCAAAAGTTTTATTTATTTATTGTTGAATAATTTAAATAAATTAAATATAACGTAGGTTACTATCAAATTCGATATTCTTGTTATATTGATTGCTAGCTACATCACTACGTGTCATGATATGATGACTGTGGCGCTGAGGGCACTATGTTTTTCGAACTTTATAATTGGTGTTAGTTTTTGCCATCTTATGTTAATACGGATAAAGAAAGAAGCTCAACTAATATAAATTAGGACGAGTCAAGGAACATAATTAGCAAAGGAAATAATAAAAAAAATGTTGTTTTATGAGTTTTATTTACGTTTAAAAGTCTGTCACAGTATCGTGACCGTGGCGTGCTGGGCACGTTTTGGTTTGTCATCTATACATGACTCTGGCGGTCAAAAGGTTATATATATATATATAAGTGTATATTTTGCCCACAATATAAGATATTAGCGTTTGTAATGCCACAGTAGTAATACTTAAATCATTTAAAAAAGATTGGGCCACCATTGATATACACAAAAGTAAAAAAAAGACTATGAATTATACTAGGCATGCCTTTTAAGTTCTGTCGTTTCCATATTTCCCGGCAATTTTGAATTTGGAACTGTTGTATATTCGAATGTGTTTAAATTTTGAATCTCAAAACAGTTGAAAGTATTAGGATTAATGCTATTGTTTAGTCACAGCGTCGATTGGAATCTGTCAGGTTACGTACGAAAATGAATCTTTCTAAGGAAAATGTTCATGCAATAATTTTCTACAACTTTAGAAGAGGCCTGACACGGCTTCAGTGTTTTGAAGAGCTAACATCTGCGTTCAGTTATGAAGCCCCATGTCTGCGGACATACTAGTGTTAGTGACAAATCTCGCAAAGGACGCCCAAAATCCGCCTTAACTGAAGTTAACATCATTGCTGTGAGACAACTAATTCTCGAAGATCGTCATGTGACGTATCGAGAGATAGAGGCTCTATTAGGCATCTCATGGACAACCATTCAGAAGATCTTGCATGAAGCGCTTGGTGTGAGAAAGCTAGTTTGCCGTTGGATACCGCATCTGCTTTCCGACGATCACAAAGTGGCCCGCGTCAGATGATGTAAGAAAACTCTGCAAAGGTTCAACCGAGGAGAGTCAAATCACGTTACGACATCATCAGTGGTGACGAATCTTGGATCTATGCCTACGATCCTGATTCCAAATAACAATCTACAATCTGGGTCTTTCCAGACGAGCCAAAGCCGACTAAAGTTGTTCGTTCTCGAAGCACTTCAAAGAAGATGGTGGCCACGTTCGTTGGAAAAACCGGCCATGTTGCGACTATTGCTCTTGAAGATCGTAGAACGGTTAATGCAGAGTGGTATCCCACAGTTTATTTACCACAAGTTATCGCCGAACTTCGAAAATCTAACTCAAAGTGACGCATCATCCTGCACCACGACAACGCAAGCTCACACAGCGCTCGTCAAACGATTGAGTATTTGTAGCAGGAAAAAGTAGAAATTCTTGACCATCCTCCATACAGTCCTAACCTAAGCCCTAACGATTTCTTTACATTTCCTAAAATTAAGAAAACTCTTCGTGGTCAAAGGTTCCAGTCCGGTGAACAAGCAGTCGACGCTTTCAAGTCAGCCATTTTGAACACTTTAGAGTGGAATAAATGTTATAATAACTGGTTTGAGAGAATGGAAAAGTGTATTAAGCTACGTGGTGAATACTTTGAAAAACAATCAAAAGTACTATAAGGTTCTAATTGTGATTTTTTCTTCAAACGACAAAACTTAAAAGGCATGCCTCGTATGATGGACGGACTTGTATAGACACTTGAATTTAATTTGTATGTTATGAATTATATAAAAAAGTTTGTAGTATGGCTAAGTCACGTTATTTTAGTTCAAAAATTATTAATAGCAGTAATGGAATTAAAATGACATGGACTATCATTAATAGCGAAACGGGAAGGTCATGCAACCGAAGTAGTGACTACAGTCTTGCTATTGATGACAATATAATTCAATGCGATTTTCAAATCATTGCGACCTTTGAAAATTTCTTTACAGAAATTCCCGTATCTACTAATAAATCTTTAAACTCATCATCCACTGCTGCAGAGTCTTTAACTAAAAAAAAACGTTCCTGTTTGTGATAATGATTCTCATTTCCAATATGTCACGTGTAACGATATCATTAAAATTTTTCACTCTTTGAATGTTAAAAAGACGCCGATTTACAGGGTAATTATGAGGATGTTGCTAAGTCTATTATAAACATTGTAGCACCAACTTTAGCTGTTATTGTAAATAAGTATAGACTGTGGTGATTTTCCTGATATTATGAAAAACGGTAAAATTATACCGTTGTTTAAATAGGGTAGTACATCAGACCCTACTTATTATAGACCTATTTCAGTGCTACCTACCTTTAGTAAAATTGTTGAAGATAAATCTTCTAAATCAATGAGGATCAGCGACGATTTTAGTTAAATATGTAGAATAGCAGTCATACCTAAACCAAAAATAATTCAGTGAAAGAATAAATAAATTTGGATTAAAAATGACGAAGTTAGAGCGGTTTTAGCGTCGAATTTTCAAAAACGCTCGCCAATATGCACGATTAGTTGATGACGTCATCAGCCACGTTCGCGTCCGTCGGCACTGCGCGTTCTTTCTGTTTGTTGCTTGCAGTGCGTGACTCGCAGTACATGTAAACGGATAATGTCGTCTTACAGATATTGTATTGTGCCACGATGCGAAAATACAAGTGTTGCTACGCCGGACAAATTGTTTTTGTGTCCCAAAAGACCCGAAAAATAGAAAGAAGCGGTGTACTCTAATAAGGAGAGATGACCCACGTAACCTTCCAACTAAAAGTACATTTTCCTGGTGTGATCAATTCGACTTTGGTTTAAGGATTTTGGTTTGGGAAGGGCTTGACTAAACTAAAGAATACTTATGAATGAAGGGTATATTAAAATTGCATGTTTTTTGTCTCTTAACTTGAAAGCATTTCAACATGGGCAAAGGATTCAGTGCAACGGAGAATCATAAAAAGGGCAAAGCACAGAAGAAACGAATCTCACAGTGGAAGCAGGTCAAAATATTATAATTTTAAAAAGATCCTAACAATCTACATCTCACGATGATTTAAAATTTGAAAACACCCATTACCTAAGTTTGAGTAGAATTATAATAAGAAATAATATTCAAAATAGGTAGAGGTGCCTACACATTGGAGATACACGAAATAGGTACCTACCTACCAAATCAAAACATTCTAAAACGCAGTACCTGCCTCCTACCCTAAGTACCCGCCTACGTATAGGTAGGTACTTAGAGGATCAACAACTGTAGACTGTAGGTCAAAAAAGGACAAGTCTAATTACCTTTTCATTTTCAACCGACGAAAAAAAACGGAGGAGGTTATCAATTCGACGCGTATATTTTTTTTTTTTTTTTTTTTATGTATGACCACGCATTACTTTTTACATAGTGGTCCGATTGCGACAATTCTTCTTCTATTGGAAAGGGTATACTTCCAAGGTGGTCCCATATAAATTTGGAAAACAAAATCGAACCCTAAGGGTCGGAAAACAGGGGATGATTGATTGTTCACTCACTGATTGTAATGTATAAACACGCATAACTTTATACAGAATAGTCCGATTTTGATAATTCTTTTTGTGTTGGATAGGGTATACTTTGTCAAGTATTATTAGTAAATTAAAGCCACGAAAAAATATAAAATAAAAACTTTTTAACAAAAAATTAAACCGCCGAAAAACTGAAAAGCATAAAATAATAAACCTTAAAATTTTGAGTCGGCGCTGAAAAATCAATGAACAAGGATCACTCAAAGCGCCGACTCATAATTTTAAGGTTTATTATTTTATGCTTTTCAGTTTTTCGGCGGTTTAATTTTTTGTTAAAAAGTTTTTTATCTCCTCGTATCTCTGCACTGGAATAACTTAAAAAAACTCTGCAACCGTAAACGAATCAATCTTCGGGACATTGTCCGACTGGGCCTTGGTGAAGCCTATCTATATTAAATATTAATATTATAAAGCTGAAGAGTTTGTTTAGTTATATATGTATAAAAAAAATGTTTTTATTCAAATTCAAATTCATTTATTAGTGTGATTTTTGGTGATTTTTTCATAATCTCAGGAATTCTAAATTGAAAAATTCTTTTAGTTTTGGGTAGCCTATCTATAGAGGGAGGCAGCTATATAACATCACGCTACGACCAAAAGGAACGGAACAGCAACAGAGCTTCCGTTGCGTGCGCTGCGTAAACGGTCAAAGTAACGCAAACAATCATATATGGGTCGTTCTACTTTTTTACCGAGAACAGTCTGTCTTTCGTCTTATTATGGCATCTCGTTGGATTATTTATATTGATATTTACGGTTTTTCAATTTGGCTCAAATAAACGTCCGTATTTTTCTTATATATTAATATTATGTCATTTTTAGGGTTCCGTTGCCAAATGGCAAAAAAACGGAACCCTTATAGATTCGTCATGTCTGTCTGTCTGTCTGTGTGTCTGTCTGTCTGTCTGTCTGTCTGTCTGTCTGTCTGTCCGTCCGTATGTCACAGCCATTTTATTCCGAAACTATAAGAGCTATGCTGTTGAAACTTGGTAAGTAGGTGTATTCTGTGAACCGCATTAAGATTTTCACACTAAAATAGAAAAAAAACAATAAATTTTGGGGTTCCCCATACATAGAACTGAAACTCAAAAATGTTTTTTTTCATCAAACCCATACGTGTGGGGTATCTATGAATAGGTCTTCAAAAATGGTAATGAGGTTTCTATTAGCATTTTTTTCTAAACTGAATAGTTTGCGCGAGAGACATTTCCAAAGTGGTAAAATGTGTGTCCCCCCCCCCCCCCCCCCCGTAACTTCTAAAATAAGAGAATGACAAAACTAAAAAAAATATATGATGTACATTACCATGCAAACTACCAACGAAAATTGGTTTGAACGAGATCGAGTGAGTAGTTTTTTTTAAAACGTCATAAATCGTAAACCGCAATTTACCTTACATTCAATCAACTGAAATATAAAAATTAAAAAATATATATATTTTTAAACCGAAAATACCTACAGGTTTGTACGGAACCCTCGGTGCGCGAGTCCGACTCGCACTTGGCCGGTTTTTATTTTCTCTAACCATTTAATACGTCTTTTCCCCTTAGAATGCAGTGACAGAGTGGTAAGCCGAAATGTGGTCTCCACAGAAAAAGGCCACTCTGTCACATTATTTTTTTCTAAAACAAACATTAAAAAAAAATACTAGCCGGAAAGAAAATTTTGTTTAGTCTTAATGAAAACACAGATGCAATTTTTTTTGAATCCACAATTATGGATAGTTCAAAAACCAAAAAATTAACAAAAACTTCGTTACACTGTCAGTAAAAAAGAAGAAAGACCCATATAGCGATGGCGGAATTGTTCCTCTTTAAAAATAAATGTAAAAAATGTTCCACTATCTTTTAAGGTAATAACTCGATTTGTGTACAATTAAAAAAGTTATAGTGAGCCACCACTATAACTTTTAGGGTTCCGTTGCCAAATGGCAAAAAACGGAACCCTTATAGATTCGTCATGTCTGTCTGTGTCACAGCCACTTTTCTCCGAAACTATAAGAGCTATGCTGTTGAAACTTGGTAAGTAGATGTATTCTGTGAACCGCATTAAGATTTTTACACTAAAATAGAAAAAAAAAACAATAAATTTTAGGGTTCCCCATACTTAGAACTCAAAAAAAAAAATTTCATCAAACCCATGCGTGTGGGGTATCTATGAATAGGTCTTCAAAATTGAGGTTTCTAATATCATTTTTTTCTAAACTGAATAGTTTGGGCGAGAGACACTTCCAAAGTGGTAAAATGTGTGTTTCCCCCCCTCCCGTAACTTCTAAAATAAGAGAATGATAAAACTAAAAAAAAATATATGATGTACATAACCATGTAAACTTCCACCGAAAATTGGTTTGAACGAGATCGAGTGAGTAGTTTTTTTTAAAACGTCATAAATCGTAAACCGCAATTTACCTTACATTCAATCAACTGAAATATAAAAATTAAAAAATATATATATTTTTAAACCGAAAATACCTACAGGTTTGTACGGAACCCTCGGTGCGCGAGTCCGACTCGCACTTGGCCGGTTTTTATTTTCTCTAACCATTTAATACGTCTTTTCCCCTTAGAATGCAGTGACAGAGTGGTAAGCCGAAATGTGGTCTCCACAGAAAAAGGCCACTCTGTCACATTATTTTTTTCTAAAACAAACATTAAAAAAAAATACTAGCCGGAAAGAAAATTTTGTTTAGTCTTAATGAAAACACAGATGCAATTTTTTTTGAATCCACAATTATGGATAGTTCAAAAACCAAAAAATTAACAAAAACTTCGTTACACTGTCAGTAAAAAAGAAGAAAGACCCATATAGCGATGGCGGAATTGTTCCTCTTTAAAAATAAATGTAAAAAATGTTCCACTATCTTTTAAGGTAATAACTCGATTTGTGTACAATTAAAAAAGTTATAGTGAGCCACCACTATAACTTTTAGGGTTCCGTTGCCAAATGGCAAAAAACGGAACCCTTATAGATTCGTCATGTCTGTCTGTGTCACAGCCACTTTTCTCCGAAACTATAAGAGCTATGCTGTTGAAACTTGGTAAGTAGATGTATTCTGTGAACCGCATTAAGATTTTTACACTAAAATAGAAAAAAAAAACAATAAATTTTAGGGTTCCCCATACTTAGAACTCAAAAAAAAAAAATTTCATCAAACCCATGCGTGTGGGGTATCTATGAATAGGTCTTCAAAATTGAGGTTTCTAATATCATTTTTTTCTAAACTGAATAGTTTGGGCGAGAGACACTTCCAAAGTGGTAAAATGTGTTTCCCCCCCTCCCGTAACTTCTAAAATAAGAGAATGATAAAACTAAAAAAAAATATATGATGTACATAACCATGTAAACTTCCACCGAAAATTGGTTTGAACGAGATCCAGTAAGTAGTTTTTTTTTAATAAGTCATAAATCGTAAACCGCAATTTACCTTTCATTCAATCAACTCAAATAAAAAAATTAAAAAAAAAAAAAATTTCATAAACTCGCACTTGGCCGGTTTTTTTTTTAATTGTACACAAATCGAGTTATTATAAAGCTAAATAGTTTGTTTGCTTGAACGTTCTAATCTCAGGAACAACGTTTAGTGTTGGCTACTTGGATAGACCATTTATAGAGGAAGGCGGACTATATAACATCACGCAAGGGCCCTCAGTAGCCGAGCAAAAAGAAAAAAAATGCGACGGGATAAGTCGGGGGAGCAAGTAAATTTGACGCGGACGAAGTCGCGGGCAGAAGCTAATCTACCTATAAGTATGTTTAAATCTCTATAAAACTTAAAGAGACACTAAACAACGACTATATTCCGCAAATAATAACAAAGCAGTGCGACGGGTGGCGGGCGATCGTGGCACGTGACGTCATCGCATGTTCGCGCGGGCCAGCGTGCGTTTTGAAATTCCCTTTCTGTAAACTTTAATAACTTCGTAATTTCTCGATGGATTTGAGTGATTCAAAAATAAATTTACTCGGATATTCATATTGTATTCGATGCAGTGTACAAAATTGATACTTTCTTTTTTCGAATTGATCCTATTTTTTTTTGTGGAAACATAATTTATTACACAACAAACAGCTTGGTTTTACAAAGGGTCGTTCGACTACCGATGCCAGAGTTGAACTTTTAGTTCATGTATATAATGAATGGAAGGGCAAATGCGATGCTTTGGGTATTTTTTGCGATTTGTCCAAGACATCCGATTGCGTTCTTCATGAAACATTGATCAGGAAACTTCACCACTACAGAATTCGGCACGCCTCTTTGGATCTTCTTACTTCGTATCTGAGCGTTAGGATTCAGTGAGCTGACGTCAACGGAAAAAGATCACCTGGATCTGTAGTTAGAATGGGGGTCCCTCAGGGCTCAATTTTAGGCCCATTTTTATTTCTTATTTATATAAATGACTTGACTTACATCATAAAACATAAACATGATATAGTGTTGTTTTCAGACGATACTTCACTTTTATTTAAACTTAAACGTAGCAGCTGGTTACGGACAATGTAAATAGAGCCCTTGCTAGTGTAGTTAACTGGTTTAATGTTAATAATCTGCTTCTTAACGAGTTTACTATACCTCATGTTAGACAAGTAGAAACTAGTGTCCTCATAAAGGGTGAAGAGTTGAAACCCGAAGATACCAAAGTATTCTTAGGCATAACTCTGGATGCCAAGCTTCAAGGGGCCCCAATAAAGATACATTGACAAAAAAGCTTAGCTCTGCAGCATACGCTGTTAGAAAATATGATTGTGTGATTTAACTGATTTAGAGACAGCCCGTTTAGTTTAGTTATTTTCACAGTGTGATGTCGTAAGGTATTCTATTGTGGGGAAATCCCCCCGACTTTCAGACAATTTTTGTTTTACAAAAAAGGGCAATTTGTTCGATTTATAAATTAAGTCCCAGACATTTCCTCAGAGACATTGTTCGTCGAATCGTTGAGCTCCTTAAGTTGAGCTGTACGATAATTGACAAATGCGTGCACTGACTGGACAGGTCCTCTTAATCTGTGTGGTTCATTCTTCAAATAATCATTTCGGTCTATACATGATGTGACCAAGATTATGTCTGGATTTTGAAAGAGACTGTGACCTTGGCCTTTCTTCTCAGAGTAGTCAGTTAGGAAACGCCGACCTCATCTAGTTTTAAAGTTTCATTGACATGTAAAAGTGTTTGTACAAACGTACTTACAAAAAAAAAACATTTATCGAAAGATTGCGAACTGCAAAAACCATTTACAATCTAACGCATTATTATAACACAAAATAAATAAATAAATAAGTCGTCGCAAAATAAAGTACCTTCTCCATGGGTGAGAGCGGACGCCGGTCGAGAACCTCGTCGGCGGACATGTTGGTCTTCTGCGCAGTCTCCAGCGTCATGCAGGCCGGGCTGGGCGGGCTGGGCGGGCTGGGCGGGTCGGCCGGCGCCGGGCTGGCCGAGGCCGAGCGCGTGGGCTCGTACGGGTCGTACGCGTCCGGCGAGCGCGGCGGCTCCGGCGGCGTCAGCGGCCCGCGCGCCTCGTCCGCGCCCGCCGCCGGCTCGGCGCGGCCCGGCGACGGCGGCGTCTTGGGGCCCACGGCCTCGGCCACCGCGCCCGGCCCCGCCGGCGTCGCGCGCTCCGGCTCCTTCTCGCCCGGCTCGCTGTCGCTCAGCACGATGACGTTGCGCGGCGACGGCGTGAGCTCGCGGAAGGGCGAGCGCTCCAGGTCGATGATGGCGACGGGGCGCGGCGCCGGCGCGTCAGTCGCGGCCCCAGGTCCCGCGCCGGCTGGGCCCCCCGCTCCCGGGCCCACGGCGGCGCGGCGCCGCCTTCGCCTGCGCTCGCGCCGCCGCTCGCGCCGCTCGTCACCCTCTGCGCGCTCCTGCTCCTTGAAGCTGACGCTGACGAGGATGTTGTCTCCGGACGTGAACACCTCCTTGGAGGGCCCGGCGGCGTCGCGCAGGCGGCGGTGGCGCGCGGGGTCGCGGCGCCGACGCGGCTCGGGCGCCGGCGCGGGCGACGGAGGCGGTGTGCGCGGCGAAAGTAGCGCGGACACGGCCGAGCCCGGCGCGGCCTCCACCCCGCCCGACGGCGCCGGCGACGGCGAGCCCGAGCGGGCTGCGCGCGCGCGGCGCGTGCGACGACGGCGCGGGCGCGTGCGGCGCGGAGACCGACGGCGCGACGCAGAGCGCGACGAGCGGCCGCGCTTCTTCCTCTTCGTGGGTTTCGGTCGCGGGCTCTTGGAGCCCGAGCCGGAGCGGCGACGCTTGCGTGGCCGCTCGGCGGAACGACGTCGGCGCGTCGCGGCACGACGCTCGGCGGAGCGACGTCGCGGGCTGGAGCTAGCGCGGCGTGGCGCGGCGCGGCGCGGGCTCGAACTGGCGCGGCGTGGAGCGGCGCGGCGCGGGCTTGAACTAGCCCGGCGGGGCGCGGCGCGGCGCGGGCTTGAACTGGCGTGGCGTGGCGCGGCCCGGCGCGGACTGGAGCTGGCACGGCGCGGCGCGGTGCGACGCGGGCTGGAGCTGGCGCGGCGCGGCACGGCGCGGCGCGGGGACGAGGTGGCGCGGCGCGGGCGCTCGGCGGCGCGGGGCGGCGTGGCGCGCAGGGAGCCGTCGCGACTGAGGCTGGGCGAGGCGCGCGGCGACACGTCGCGCCCGAAGGCGTCCTTGGGGCGGCGCCGCTTGTCGCCCACGAGGGTGCGCACGTCGTACCGCTCCAGGTCCTTGCGCCGCTCCTTGCGCCGCAGCTTGCGGTCGCGCGACGCGTCGCTGGAGTCGCGCCGCTCGCGCTTCTTGTCCTTGTCGCGGTAGTTGCGCTCCTTACCGCTCTTGCTGAGCTTCTTGAAGGCGACGTCGGCCTTCTTGCCCTTGCCCTTGCTCTTATCTTTGCCTTCCTTCTTTGAGTCCTTCTTCTTCTTCTTCTTGGCGTCGTCGCCCCGCGGCTCCTTCTTCTTGTCCACGATCTCGCCCTCCTCGTCGTCGGGCGGCGGGGGCGCGGGCGAGGCGTGCGACGCCTCTGAGGGCGCGCGCTCGTTGTCCGAGAACATCTCATTGCCCTCGTCTTCGGATATCATCTCGGTATCAAGTCCCTCGATGCCCTTTTCTTTCTCGGTCTCGAGCGAGGTGTCCTTGGACTTGTTCTCGTCGAGGCAGGGCGTGTAACTCCTTTCATCCTCGGTCTCGCTGATGGATTCAGTCATTTTCTCCAGCAAGTCATCAGTTCTATCCACAGAGCCCTTGCCGGGCGAGTGCTGTAGCTCGTCGTCGGGCGCGGACAGCCCGCTGGAGCTGGAGGCGGCGCGGCGCGGCGGCGGCGTGCCGGCGCGCTCGATGCTGTCCATGCTCTCGTCGTCGTCATCCGCTTCTAGCTTGTCTTCGGTCAGCGACGCTGCTTTTTCTGTGGGCGTGGTCGGTTCTTCCTCAATGTCAGGTGTGTAAGCATCTTTCTCTATTGCAGTTGCTCTCTTTGAGACTTCTTCCTGCAATTGGTCTGGCTCCTCAAGTTCAGCGTTAGCATCAGCCGGCTCGTCGGAGTGGGTCCCCGGCGCGGGTTCGGGAACCTCCTGTTCCTTAGCGGGTGGTGAGCCGGCGCGCGAGGCCTGCGCGTCGTGTGGCTGGGCGGCCGTCCAGTCGCGCGGCAAGTCGCCGGACTCCGCGGAGGGCACACTCTCGCTGTCCTCATTTACCTCTTCTTCATCTTCCATTTCTTCGTCATACAGACTAACTTGTCGTTTAATCAGCGAGGGCGTGTTAAGTTTAATCTTAATGGGGTTACGCGGATTGGTCGTGATGGGACACCTCTTGGAAACTTTTTCTTTCAATTCTTCTTGAGTTTTGTTCCTGACAGAGTGGTCGGGAGCGGGGCGCGGCGGCGGGGCGGGCGCGGCGGGCGGCGGGGCGGGCTCGTCGTCCTCCTGCACCAGGTCCTCCAGCTCGTCGCGCGGCGCGGGCGGCGCGGGGCCGGGCGGCGCCACGCCCGCGCTGTTGGCGATGTGCACGCTGGTGGCGGAGTAGATTGAGAAGTTGGGGCAGTCGCCCTCCGAGTCGTCGTCGCTGGGCGGCGCGGGCGCGGGCGGCGCCAGCAGCGCGCGGTGCTCGTGCAGCACGGCGCGCACGCAGCTCGCCAGCACGCCGGCCGCCACGCAAGGTGCGGGGGGCGCGGGGGCCGCTGGGGGCGCGGGGGGCCCCGGGGCCGCGTCGGCGGCAGCGGGCTCGTCGCCGACGTCGCCACTGTCTTCGTCGTCATTGGTCGGCTCGGTGGGGTCGTACTTCTCGGTATCTATGACTAAACTAGAATCACTCTTCTCGTCCTCTCCGTCCGACTTGTCGAGTTCGGGCGTTTTGTCGAATTTGAACATAGGCGGTTCCGGCAGCGGGCGGTACGGCTGAGGCTTCGGTGCCAGCTGCGCTTGTGATGCTACCGCAGGCTCGGGGTTACTGTTTGTCGAGTTCTGTCGCCGGATTGGACCCATTCTCATGTCGAGCGGATTCTCGAAGCCCCCAAACGAGTGCCTGTGCTGCACGGGCGGATCGCTGTGGGATGGCGCGGGCGGCGGCACGTAGGGCTGCCAGGCCGGCGCCAGGCTGTAGCGGCCCGGCTCCGGGCGCTGCGGCGGCGGATTGTTCTGACTACGATTCTGCTCAGGGATTTGTCTCCTGTTGCGGTCAAAGGGGAGATCATCTGCCTGCGGATACTGGTGCGGTCTTCTAGAGTAATTGTTAAATGTGTCCACGTCGTCGCGGCGCGCGCCGTTGCTGTGGCCGAGCGCGGCGGCCGGGCGCGGCGCGGGCCCGTAGCCGGCGGCGCCGGGCCGGCTGTCCAGGCTGCCGGCGCCGTGCTCGCGGTGGTAGTTGCCGGTGTAGCCGCCGCCCCAGCCGCGCCCGCCGCGCGACTGTCCGGGGTACGACGGCACTTTTCTCGCGGCGTCCTCGCCCTGCGAGAGGTCAATCTTGTCCTGTTTTCGCGGCTCGGATTGCTTTTCCGGTAACTTAGACTTTTCGCGAGTTTCTAATTTAATATTCACACTGCCGTCTACAGAAATGGACACTACAGATTTTTTTGAATGAAGCAATGTCTGACTTTCCAGGATAGAGGAGAGTACGTCCGGCGCCGACGACGCGTGCGTAGGAGACGGAAGAGATATCATCTTTCTTCTCGCCTGGGAATAAACCGTCATATACGTAATTATTTGACAAATCAGGAAACACTATCGAATAAAATAAATAGCACGGTGCAGGCGCACCAACCTGTCTGTAGGCGCTGAGGATGCCGGCGGAGGGGCGCGCCGCCACGGCCGTGCTGGCGCGCTCGGACACGCCGTGCTCGTCGTCGTCGGGGAAGTCGTCCAGCTGCTGCGCGTCGAACAGGCGCAGCGCCGGCACGGGCGCGAGCGTGCGGCGCCCCGCCGGGCCGCGCGCCGCCGCGCCGCGCGCCGCGGGCCCGCGCGCGCCGCCCGCGTCGCGCAGGGCGGGCAGCGCGCGCGCGGCCGCCAGCGCGGCGCGCACGCTGGCGCGCACATGCGTGCGGCGCGCCACGGTGCGCGGCTGCCGTCTCTTCATCTGCGCACACGACCGTGTTAGCTTGCTAACTTACCTACATGCAAACTACATTCTGCGGGCTTAGCATGACGCTTTCTATTTCTACGAAGGATAGATAAGGCTCTTTCTATACAAATTACAAAGGGACATTTTGTTTCTTCATTTTTCACATGGCACCATAGAACTCCTTCTACAATCTGTGATTTTGCCTTTCGTTTCTAACAGCCCTTTTTTAAGTAGACTATTTCAGAAGTTTTCTATCCCAAACTGTCAAAATCACACTAACAACTGTCAGTTGTCTTAGATAGTGAAGACAATTTGATTTTGTAATCACCATGCTGAAGACAGTAGAAAACTTTGCACTCAACAACCACAAAGTATATAGGGTTATCTACAAAATTTTATGAGAGAGCCTTTTCTCCTATTTTATATCATTTAGTTAAAGGCATTGAATAACAGGGAAATGGTTAAGGCCAATGTTAATAACTACTGTTATATTTTTTTGGACCAAAATATGGATCTTCAACACTATAAAAAAAATGTTTGCTTTATGTATGTGACGTGCTTTATGTGTGAAGTATCAGTAAAAATCAAACAAAAAAAATTATAAACAAATTATAACGAACCTATTGCAAAACAAAGAATTCTGATTGAATTTGGTTAAAAGTGCAGTTGACTGCTTCTACTTTGCTGCTGAAAGACAAGTACTTACCTTCTTTTTCTTTATTTTCCTTTTAACTCGTTTTGTGACTGGAAATTTACCATTTTCTTGCACTTCATACTCAATTATAACAGTTTTAGTGCTTCTCCTCTTTGGCCTTTTACAATTTGTTCGTGCAGCACTTTTACGACGGGTCGTAGTTGTTCTTGAGTGACTGCCCTGTGCTGAATGGGATCCTCTTGATGTTGTTGGTGTATCATCAGAATTTAAGCGATTTCCTCTGTTGCCAGATGATGTGGATGGTTCATCTGCACTGTGAGTCCTTGATGATCTAACATTCCTTCTCTCTCTGATTAATGCACTTCTAGATGAAATTGGTATATCCATATCTGTGATGCCAGAAAATAAGTAATCCACATCTGATAGCAAGTTGTCACAATTGGGGCAGAGCCACTGATCAATAGGAACCTGCAATATAAGGAAACTGAAGCTGAAGTTTAGGGACAAATTAAAAATTGTCTCTATCAATACTTGCCATTGTTGTCTGTCAAACAACTTGTGTAACAAATTGTGTACATTACCTCTGACAGTGGTGGGGTGAGGCACTGCATATGATATCCAAGGTCACATCCATCACACAGCAGCATGGTTTCTTCATTGTCTGTGCGGCCACACACCTATAATGCAATTTTCGATTGTTTTTTGCTATAAGTAGCTTAACTTTCATATGAATTAAGAAAAAAGCTGTTATTTTGACATTGCAAACTTCAATTTAATTTATTTTTATTTGTATGGATAAGTGTAACTCAATAAAAATGGTAAAAAAAATGTGACTTGTAAGTAACCACAATAATGAACTTTCAACAAGTTAACAGCATGAACCAGTGACCTGATTGCAGTCCTCACAATGTAGTTGCATGATCATAGTTACCTCACAGACAGTTGGGTCCTCTATTACAAGCAGCTCTACTGAAGACCGGCGCTCAACCACTTTCACGGCCTCAGTGCGTAGCACACGACCACCTGCACATGCTCTCACTACTATGAAATCAAATGTCATTCTGTCTACTGGACATGTATTGACATTTTTTGACCATTCTGTGATACAATCCAAACAGAAAATATGTTCACAACTCTGTGGTGTCCCCACTTCTTGATCAGTGAAACGCAAAAGGCAAATGGAGCACTTGTCTGAATTGCCTTCTGAGCTGTCTGATGCAAAACCAGAACTCGGTTTGGCGGCCGAGGCGGCGGGCTTAGGTGCGTCCGAGTGGTCGGTGGCCCAGCCTGACGTGTCGCTGTCGCTCTCGGAGTCACGAAGCTTGGGCAGCGCGCGTTTGCGACGAGCTCCCGCGCACACCACTGAGCTGCCGCTGCTGTCCGTTCCGTCATCACTCAGCACCTGTAACACACTCATTGTAATACTCTATGGCCTGCAGCACTAATACAACGTGTTGAAGCTTGCTCAGTCACCCTCAATCTCTTTCTGCGTGATCCTGCTACTGTGACGCTTTCGTCGCTGTCTGAGCTCGAGTTTGACGACACCACCATCACTTTTTTGATCTTGCGCTTGGGCCGTGGAGGCGAATCTTCGCTGCCCTCCTCACTCATTCTCACAAGTAAACAGTGTCGAATGGAATTTAATGTGCACGACACGAAGCCAGTTGCAAAGGTGTAAATGACCTCCGCCAAGTAATATTCGAGTCAAATAAGGTAAAATATGAGAAATTCATTCGGTTTGCTAATTAGTACCATGCATTAAGATTGTTTTTACACAAATTATCGCGTACGCGTTGCCTTAGAATTATTCTACTATTTTGACAGCAAGCCGCTATCAATGGTCAAGCGGCCATTTTCCTTTCAATTTATTTTTTTTATTTTTCATAGTGATGTGATTAACCATAAAACATCATAACATAAGTTATGTTTGTGGTTTTGCGTTTGCTGAATTTCAAACATATCTGCGGAAAATAAAATAAGTGTACACGAGTTGATGTATACACTTTTTCCTTCGAAAATAAGGAACTAATTTGTTGATCATCATTATCTAGAAAATATGAAATTATAGATAACTTAATGACAAAAAGGCAAAGAATATACTTAATATTATGAAAAAGGTATCAAGGAACGATAATAGTGATTCTAAGAAGTGATGACGTGAAGTGTACGACGCGAATGCCTCCGCACATCACTATTAACTCACGGCGACGACGGCGACGCGGCGACGGGTCGACGGCGATAAATGTGATTTTCGCTTTGTGGTTGTGCATTTTCGTTTATTTTCGTAGTTTTTAACAAAAATTCAATAAGAAATGACCGCTGAAAACGAACGCGAAATATATCATAAACTAGAAGCTATGAAAGAGATCAGGTATGTTGTTTTATAATTGATAAATTATTCAAAATGCTCATCCAAATCGCACCTGTGGACTCGGATCAATAAACACTTGACATCGTTTGAAATGTTTATTATTTTTATTGCAAGATGAATCATAAATGAAAGGTAAGTAATTAACTAAATTTAAAATCACAGAGTGCAATGGTTTGAATGGATTCATTCATTTTTTTTTTCTAAGATTAAAAGACGACCCGCCAACCGAATATTTCGTTTCAGTTTTGCATGCTTACAATTTTTATTTTATGAATGAAATTAAAGAATTAATAGACAAAAGAACACTTTTTGATGGCATAAGTAAAACTAACCATAATGGATCATGTTATCTGACGAATAATTAAAGAATAATAAAAACACTAAAACTATTTTTTTTATGGTATAGAAATATTTGCGCCCCACGGTTTTACCCGCATTTGTATGTCTCGATCCCATGGGAATATTGCAATAAAAAGTATCCTGTAGTGCTAATCGAGGTCTTCCCATGTGCCAAATTTATTCAGCTGCTTTAGTGCAAAAATGTAACACACAAACATAAAAAATATCAAATCTTTTCCTTTTGAAATTTTATTTTTTTATTTTAAATATTTCCAGAAATAAAACAATAACTCTGGAGCGTATGAAGCGCAGTATTCTGAATGAGGTGCGCAGTGGGGATCAGGAGGGGCGCTGCCTGGCACAGTACAAGCGTGAGATGGAGCTGCTGCAGCAGGAGAAGATGAGCCACGTGGAGGAGTTGCGCCAGATTCATGCTGATATCAATGCTGTATGTTATCATACTATTTCATGTCGCAACATTCAACATCTCTTCTTCAAGACTGGGTGTTTTTTAGTTGTAACTCAGAAACGGGTAGTAATTTTGTCAGTTCTCTATAAAAAACGAAATTAACTGATAATTTACAATATTGGGATATACTAAAATTTGTTTATTTGTTTAGTACATAGAGGACTTACAGTTGATTAAAACAGACAAAAAATAAGGAAAACATAGTCTTCAGAATTATTAAATATTGTTGATAGTAAATTTAAATACTGGAATAAGTTTTTGCACATAGTTGAATATTTCAACCCATCATGTAAAAATATCCTTCTGACATCAATAAATTTGTTGGAATGCTTGAAGTACAGCAACCATAACCAATAGCAGCAGCATGTGAGAGCTATTAATAGCACATGTATGATGGCGCGGGAGTTTGTTTATTTAGGCGCGTGCTATTGTTGGCCGACAATTGTAACATTGTAAAATGTTTGTTTTCTCTGTCAGACTGTGACGGTCAGCTATGAATACTTGAATTCAGTTCTATATGCTCCAAATTCCAAGTATTTTATGCTGGCTTCCCCAGTGGCCATGCTTGACTGTATACAGCATATACCTTGCTGCAGATTTTGTTGACTATTTATTTATTCAATTGTGTGCAAAAGTAAAAAAAAAATATTGTCCAAAAGCTGACTTAATGTCCGAGGCATTTTCAACCAGTGAAGTTAGATTATAGATGTAAATTTTGTGGACAGACAAATAGATACTACATGCATAAACTGAAACCTTTTACCCACGGGAGTAGGCAGAAACTACGGAATTAATAAATAAATACTGCTAAAATTAGATAGCTCTTAAGAAATGAATGAATTTGAATAATATATTTAGGTCTTAAGAAATGAAAGAATTTGAATAATATATTTATACTCAGTGGCACTGAATCTTGGCTAAACATAGATCGTGTAAATACTTATGATGAATTGATAACAAAAGCTTTCCATGTCGTAAGTGTTTTCAATGGTTGTTTATCAAAAAATGTTTATGCATTGAAGAGTAGTTCATTGTCTGGGTGCACTGTAACTATTTTTTTTTTTTGGATCGTGTTTTGTCGAGCGACTAAGTTGCAAGTTTAATATTTGTGTGTACTGAAAGTTTACTGTTTTCTTGCTTTTAATTCGAACAGTAAAGGTGTTTTATAGCCAATAAAAATGACATTCACTCCACCACAGGTTGCACAGGTGTAGCCTTATTTGAATGCTTTACGTACCATGTTCGTTAAGGGGGATTTTGCTTTAACAGCATCAAAAATTCGATTATGTGGGGATGTTTTTAGGATAAAAAAAAAATGCCATTCTAGCGAGCTTTTAGATTATTTTATTACATGTCTGAATATGGTTTTTTTTTTGTGAAAAATATTCACATGCAACCGATTATTATGCATATTCGTGTAACTGCTGTTTTCAATGTGGGGCAGATGGAGCTCGTAATTTTCACCTATAACAAAAAAACCAAACACCATTTTAATTTTCATGTATTCTTCTATATGAAAAAAAAAAAATTAAATTTGAATGTTTTCTCAGGTTTGAAACAAAAATTCTTTTTGTAAAAAAAAATCATTTCAACTTGCTAAAAAATAGTAATTTTTCGGGAATGCTTTTAGTTTAATAGAAAAGAAAATAATACTGAAGCAAATCAGCCTTGGTTTGTTTTGATTGGTCGTCTAGATTTTTTACAATCACTCCCGCCACTTCGGAAAAATCGTAAAAAGTAAAAACGAAACCGAGAAAACGTGCTTTAAAGGTTTCGGTACAAAAAGATGATAATTTTCGACTACTTACGGTTATAATACGCTAATCAGCTATTCCTGCGCCATAAAATAAACCTTACCCAAAAAACTCATTCTGGTAAAGTTCTTGTTTTCTTGTGCTTCTACTTTCGTTACACTCTTAACTGTCTGATTCACTCGTGAATTGATTTCCTTGGAACTTGCGTTTTCGTGGCTTCGCAGAACGATCACTGCTCGAGCTATATTACCTTTGGGATAACTAGACATGATATTTCAGTGTTCTGTACTAGACAAGTTTCAAAGCAAGACTTACCCTCGACGGTAGAGGCAGCTGCGGAAACACTCGTACACAGAAAATTATGATATAATTATAACCCGTCCTATGGATTATAGGTTAATAATATAGCACGTCATAAATTCTTTTTTTGTAAGTACGTAATTATTTATTTAGTAAAACACTAAGCCTAGGTAACATCAGTATTGTCTTGGTTATAGATAGGTATGGCTATTACATATGAGTAAGACCCCTGCCCTTCAAACTAAGAGAGTCCTGTATCTCGAAGGACAGTGTTCTTTAGGTGGATTGACACATTTTTACCAAATATATATAATTGCGTAATAATTTTGATGAACATTTTTATTAAAAAACCGGCCAAGTGCGAGTCGGACTCGCGCACCGAGGGTTCCGTACAAACCTATAGGTATCCTCGGTTTATGTATAAGGTTTATGCTTATGAAATTAAAATGTTTTTTTTTTTAATTTTTATTATTGAGTTGATTAAATGAAAGGTAAATTGCGGTTTATGATTTATGACGTATTAAAAAAAAACTACTTACTGGATCTCGTTCAAACCAATTTTCGGTGGAAGTTTACATAGTTATGTACATCATATATTTTTTTGAGTTTTATCATTCTCTTATTTTAGAAGTTACGGGGGGGGGACACACATTTTACCACTTTGGAAGCGTCTCTCGCGCAAACTATTCAGTTTAGAAAAAAATTATATTAGAAACCTCAATACCATTTTTGAAGACCTATTCATAAATACCCCACACGTATGGATTTGATGAAAAAAAAAAAAATTTTGAGTTTCAGTTCTAAGTATGGGGAACCCCAAAATTTATTATTTTTTTCTATTTTAGTGTAAAAATCTTGATGTGGTTCACAGAATACATCTACTTACCAAGTTTCAACAGCGTAGCTCTTATAGTTTCGGAGAAAAGTGGCTGTGACATACGGACGGACGGACAGACAGACAGACATGACGAATCTATAAGGGTTCCGTTTTTTGCCATTTGGCAACGGAACCCTAAAAAGGCTTAATATTGTTTGGATCGATCGTCGAACCTTTTCAGAGTACATAGTTCGGAGTTATTCGATCGAGGGAAGAGAGCGCGCGCCCCAACCTGCAATCGCTTGTATACCTGCTCGATATCCCACTTAGCTATATAAGGAGTATATTTAAGCAATAAAAAAAGAATGATTTTTTGAGCCTTCTAAAGCAGGATCCTGCCTTAATGTAGTATGCCCTGAAACAAAACCAGGAGACGCGACTACTCCTGCAGACCAGGGAGCGGACTTATCAGATGCGCATCGGCCCGGGACGATTGGTTTATTGTTCTGGACATATTAGGAAACCGCTACCTTACCGCTGTTGAGATACGCCAGCGGGTTCAAATCGTATGAAGTGTGAATGTTAGCGAGCGTACGGTGATAAGATGTTCGGAGGAAGTAAATAGCGCGAATTCAATTCGCACGTGAACGCGCCAGTTTGACCCATGAGCAATGGGCTCGAGTACTGGTTACAGTCGAGTGGTCGACTGTCGAATCGCTTTGCGTGCTCCCCATGGTCGGGAGCCCGTGTGGACAAGAAGAGGAGAGAGGTTTCTAATCATTACCACCACACAAACTGTGAGTTTTCATGGAGGCTTTAATAGTTTGGGGAGGAATAAGTTCCGATGCTCATGCAACAACCGTTAACTGCAATCTCATACATAGAAGAGTTCCTTCAAGTCGGGGTTCATTGGGTACAACCAATTTCTCCTTATGCATGACAATCCTCGCCCACACGTAACACGTTGCGTTGAAGAGTGCCTTCAAGATGGTGGCATTACAAAATTGCTATGACCAGCACGAAAACCGCGCTTGAACCTAGGACATACTGAAAAGTAAGAAGTTCTCCAAAACGCCAGAAACTAAACCAACTAAATGCCGCACTGGCCGGTTGCGAAGGCATACTGCAAGTTGATATCACAAACATCATTCAAAGCATGCCAGTAGATATGCAAGCAGGAAAAAAATAAAAAAATAAAGAAGAATAAGTAAATAAATAAATAAATAAAGCTAGAGGAAACACTCGCTTTTATAACATAGAGAACATTAAGAAAATTGTGCATTATCATCTTTTTTGTGCAAAGGTGCCTCATTTTAAAAACATTCATAGTTGTGGTATGTATAGTTGTATCCGTACATCAAAATCAACATATTTATATTTCACATCACCACTACATGGGTACTTATAATGAGTACATGTTAAAGAAGTATGTAAAAAAAAAATATACATCGTCATTTGAGAGCAGTTCTTAGACATTTACATGGTTATCCCGTTATTGAGCTACCAGGGAAGCCACATGTGCGAAGGAATTATTGCCAAACTTCCTGGTCTTGAACGTACGAAAGGGACAGATAGAGGGAAGCGACTTTGTTTTATACTATGTAGTGATGACTTACTGTTTTTAGTTAATCTAAATTTAGGTATCACAATTTCATTTTTACCACACGTATTTATGTTATGGAAATCGCTTTTTATTTTGAAAAGGCCTAAGTTTCTGCGAATATACAAAATACAGATATAACGAGAGGGAAGTGTCCAGTATATTAATTTCTGTAAATTTGTTTCTAAGAGACTCGCGAGGCCCCATTTTATAGATCGCGTAGATTGCCCTCTTTTGTAAAATGAAAACTGAATCTACGTCGACTGCAGAACCCCACAGCAGAACGGCGTAAGACACAATACTGTGGAAATAAGCAATGTATACTAATCTAGCTGTAGCTATATCGATTTACTGCCTTATTTTTCTTACTGCATAGGTATGCTGAACATAATCTACCTGAAATAGCTCTAATGTGGGCACCCCATTTACTACTACTACTACTTACATTTTGTACTACTCTCTCTCTCTCTATTATCCTACTAGCTTTTGTCAGCGGCTTCGCCCGCATAGCACTCAAAAATATACCACGGAGTACGTGCCTGTATCGGGATAAAACGTATCCTATGTGTTAATCCAGGTTACAAATTGTGTCTCTTCCATTTCCGTTCGGACGTTTGTTGCGAGATTGAGTAACAAACATACAAACTGTCACATATAAAATTAGCAGGATTGCTAAGTTCTAAAATCATAAGAAAAATAGTAATAGAGTGCACCTACCCATACAGAGCCAATAATATTATTTAAATACTTATTATCAACTAGCTTCTGCCCGCGACTTCGTCCGCGTCAAATTTTTACTCCCCTAACCCTTCCCGTCGCATCTAATTGCCTGCCAGTTATCGTCCATTTTTCGTTGCTACTCCGCTTCATTTGATCGTAGCGTGATGTTATATAGCCTATAGCCTTCCTCATTAAACAGGCTACCCAACAAAAAATATTTTTTCAAATCGGACAAGTAGTTCCTGAGATTACCGCGTTCAACCAAACATATAAACAAACTCTTCAGCTTTATAATATTAGTATAAATTCACTTGTGGCCAGTTCACCCTTGCTGTGTATGTTTGCAATGTTAAAGTATGTTGAGACAATCAATAGCATCAGTGCCAGGGTAGCACGAAAAATTTTCTGTCGTTTTGTTGATTAAAATATAATTCACGACCGTAACACATATGTATTTACAGAATGGTAATACTTAAAATCAATACAACCCTGTAATTTCCTTTACTTCAACTCATTCACACTCACATCACTTTTTCATGAAATAGCCTTTTAATGGGATTTTTTCAAATAAGATTTGAATTTCGCGACACTTAGCGCATTCTTGAGTCAGTTCAGAGTGAGTTAAACAGTCTCGCAATACAGGCTCTAGAATTCTAGCTTGTTCATCAACTCTGTAAACATAGTTTGGATCTATATGTATTTTGTTTAACAAATAACTTGTGTCATCAGATGGAGACGGTCATAAAGCAGACAGAAGAAAGCATGACGCGCAAGCTGTCGGCGGCGTCGCGGCTGCACGAGGACTACCGGCCGCTGAAGGCCGAGGTGGACCTGCTGCGGCGCCAGTGCCTGGGCCTGGAGCGCCTGCCCGACCTGCACGAGGAGGAGGGCAGTCCCATAACGCCAGAGTACGTGCCGTGCCTCGCCCACTGTCCGGCGTACTTGTGCATACACTACTTAACGTATAAAAATACCCATAACGAAGACGAGATTCAGTTGTTTGTCCCGTCACACTATATCTTATTTTGTTGTACTGGACCATACCAGTCTGTGTTGATATGGAATTCGTGTGGCTGACACTGGCTAGATCATCATCAGGGATTTTAATATTGAAAACACAAAAAAAAAATGGTCGCGAATTAGTTACCAAATATCAGAATTAGTCGGTCACTGATTCAGAAGTTATAAGTGTTTCTAGATGGCCGATCTGGAGAGAATTTCCCCAGCTTGGCCACATTTCTGTCTCAAAAACCAGGTCACCTAGATGAGATCTGTTTTCTCCCAAATTTAGTCGCTAATTAGTTGGAATTAGTCGCTTAGTCACAGATTTATAAGTTTAGAAGATATAGTTAGTTGAAATTTAAGGTATAGTCCAAGAGCTAGATCGATTTGATCGTTTAAGAAATAATAATAGTCACAGGAACAATCTGCGACCCCCACATCCCCCTTAAGCTTAAGGGGAAGATATATAAAACCATGGTTAGACCTGCTGTTTTGTATGGGTCAGAATGTTGGGCCACAAAAGGGATGTATGAAAGGCAATTGCATGCAGTTGAGATGAAGATGTTAAGAGGGATGTGTGGTGTTACACGAATGGATAGAATAAGAAATGAGTACATAAGAGGAAGTCTGAAAGTGGCACCGGTAACTGAAAAGTTGTGTGGGAATTGGTTGTCATGGTATGGGCACGTGATACGGAGGAATGAGGAAAATGTCGTGAGGAAAGTATTGACAATAATGTCGAGGGAGACCAAAGAAACGATGGATGGACTGTGTGGATTATGATATGGATAGAAAGGTGGTGACTACTGAGATGACGACTAATAGAGAAGTGTTGCGCCGACCACAAATAAATAGGGATAAGGGCAGGAGAATAATGACGATGTGTAAAGGCTCCTACACACAGTGCGCGCGGCAGGCCCGCCGGGCAAGCTGCTGTGCACCCGGCGGCATTCAAAGCCGCCGGCTTTGCCACACAAAGGAGCCGCCGGGGTGTGCCGGCGGGTTACGCGGCTTGCCGACGTCAGTTCGTTCCTGGCATTCGAGCGGTAGTGGTGCGCGGTTGGTGTTTGTTGTTCACAACTGGAAAGATGCTTGGCGGCTTTGCGCGGCTTGTATTGCCGGCGGCATAGCCTCTCGGCATAAACCCGGCGGCATTGCCGCCGGCACTGTGTGTAGTAGCCTTAAAGTCCTTAGAAATGTCACAGAGAGATACATTCTCAATTAAATACGTTTTTATGTTTTAAATTACTAGGTTAGAGTGGCTTGGTTGGTCTATTCGGTGTCAAGATGTACGTCATAATTTGGTAAACCACTAAAGGAATCAATCGAAGAGAAATACTTAGGGCTAATTTTGGATAGTGGATTAACATGGAAGTCGCATATAAATAAAATAAGATCTACATTATCATCATTATCAGGGCGTCTTTACAGTATTGTTCGATGCTTACCACGACAGGTTAGACTGAATATCTATCATTCCCTGGTCAAATCACATTTAGATTATCTTATAGAAATATGGGGTAGCGCAGCTAAAACTAACTTAAACTGCATCCAAAGAATACAAAATAAGCTAATAAAAATCTTATTTCATTATGACTTTCTCACACCAACAAACAAAATTTATTCCGATACCAAATTAATGAATATAAAGCAAATTTATTACTATAGTACATGCATCTTAATAAAAAAAATTAAAGATAAAAAACTACACTCGGAACTAATTTTCAAAACTAACACCGAACAAGGATTAAGACCTCTTCGTAGCGCTAATGATATCTGTCTGGCGAGAACACGTAGCAATTACGGAAAGAAAAATATAACATACGAAGGGGCCCAGATGTTCAACAAACTACCACAGGAAATAAAAACCTCTAAAAGTTTACAAATATTTAAAAATAAACTAAAATCTTTTATAATTGACAAAATTTAAGTACGGCCCTGGTTTATGTTTTAAACTTACCCACAAAATTTGATTTTTTTTCGCATGAATCTTTTACTGCTACCTTCATGTCTTGTTATCTACGTTAAAATACTTCTGTCTTCGTTTAATATTTGTGCATATCATACTAGCTCTGCTCACGAATGTAATTATTATTATATAGTTTAAATATTTCTCATTAAGTGAAATTTGTAGTAAATTTCTTTTGAGTAAATAAAGATTCTTTAACCATAAAACCGTTGCATGCGTCTGCCAAGTTACCAAATTATGACGTTAGGCTCTACTGTACGTTACAATTATAAATCTTCTGTTGCCGTATTAAGAATATATAATTTATCTAATACGCGTTCGTACCTGCAGTAAAATACACTAGTCACAAAAATTAAAGGATATTAAAATTTTTCCAAATTGTTGGATGATTTTCAACAAGCTGTAACTCCGAGGAAAATGATCGTACAGCAAAAAAGAAAATTGTAGCTCCAAGTGTCTAGTTTTCAGATACGTAAAAAGTACTTTTTTGCTTTGACTGACGATAACTCCGGGGCAAATCATCGTACAGGCATTCTGGATACGTCAAATTAAAGGGCATAAAATTTCCTAAAAGAACTTTTGAGTGAACAATGGAAAAAAAAATTCGAAGCCGGAGACCTTTCTTAAGACGAGACGAAATTTGGAAAATTTTGTTTTGGTTGTTTCCTTGCGATTTTTCCAGACCCAAACATGACAAAAAATCGATCATTTTCCTCGGAGTTACAGCTTGTTGAAAATCACCCAAAAATTTTTTTTTTTTTTTAATATCCCTTAATTTTTGTGACTAGTGTAATTACAGGGGCAACTCGCTCTAAGTAGCTCGTCTGTATACACGCGCATCATATCTTTCTTACCGTAAATGAACCCAAGCGCAGCGATCTATCTTCCAGCGACTAAGTTGCACCACTAAGAAATAAATTAGAATTTGTATATTGATCAGTAACCTTCGCAGCACAGAAGAATTTAAATAATATAGTTAGTAAGATGTACGATGGAGTAAGATTGCAGTGTTTGCAGCCGCTTCCCCGCGCTGCCGGGCGGGGGCCCGGCGGGAGGGCCCGGCGGGGCCGCGGGGCCCCCGCGCGCGCTGGCGTCGTTCCTGCCGCCCGCGCCGCGCAAGCCGCCGCCGCCGCCGCCCGCGTTCAGGTCTGCCCTCGACCAAGATTTCATTACCGTCTCGCTGAGGTTCGATTATGTTTTATTTCTCTTTTTGGTTCTCTGCCCGACTCCCCTCCGCTCGTCCTGCCCCGCCCCGACCTCTTCACCCGTTAACTATTCATTTATTCGATTACGATTTATTTTATCCAACGATATAATTTTAATTTTGGTTTGAAACTTTATCTATACGCTATTTTTTGTGCATAATTTAAGTTATGGAATGCAGACTCATAGATCCGTGGCATACTCATAGCCATTCCATAAGTAGTAGTAAGTAGTAGCGGTGAGTGTGAGTGTGAGTGGTTGCCCGTGCCCGCAGACAGCAGCCGCCGCCCATGAAGTCGTGCCTGTCGTGCCACCAACAGATCCACCGCAACGCGCCCATCTGCCCACTGTGCAAGGCCAAGAGCCGCTCGCGCAACCCCAAGAAGCCCAAGAAGAAATAGTCAGCCGCCGCCGCTCGCGGACCGATCTCAATGCTCTTATTTATTGTATCTCACCTCGTTCACGCACTCATTGTGGCACTTGTTACTCTGCTCGGTTCAAAATTCCACGTTTTACGGAACACAAGGAGTGGATTATTTAAGGCAGCGGATTATCTGTAATTGTGTTTCTTTTGTCAACGATTAACATTAACTGATGGCACACAACCAGGGGTTAAGTGATTTGTCTAAAATGTATTGCACTCCATTGAAACCATATGATTCTCCTTTTGTATCTAGAATTAGCTCTGACCAAGTCTACTTCTCAGCTGATTATACGCGAATTATCAATCTTCAGATACATTTTATCCGAGATATAAACATTGTGGGTTAACAACTTTTATATAGAAAATATGTGTAAGTACTCGGTTTTGACAGGTTTTGTATGTAAAATATGCCAAACTGCGGTGAACAGGTTTTGAAAATATGTCAAACAGGCATATTTATTATTCAAATAAAAGTTTTCTGACGATTCGAGAATCAGGAGATCAGCCTAATATAATTGTCTCCATTCTCCAGTATATGCTGTTATCCGAAAAAATCTGTATTAGAAACAATCGTGATGTAAATAAGTATAACAAGTCACTCTGTATAGTTTTGTAAATAGCTTAGTGTTAGTTAAGCGTGGAGTCAGCCAGGCGCGGTCGCAGCCTTCGATCTGGGGGGGGTCACCATGAGTATTGAAGAATATTATAATAATTTTGTTGCAGCAGCAACAAATTGTAGTATCAAAAACTTTACCCCCAAAGTCAGTATCACTGTCTTTGGGGGGGGTCATGACCCCTAGAACCCCCCCGCTCGGACCGCGCCTGGAGTCAGCTCGTAGTTAGTTGTACTAAGTACCTATGTTCATATTGTTCATAGTGCCAAATAACTCGTTGTACATAATAGTCATCGTCATTCTGGTGCACATAGCACGTCGAAGGCACCATCAGGGAGCAGGCAGCAGGGCCCAGGAGTCGAGCTAGCAGCCGGTTATGTAAAAAAGCTTTACTACACATTTGCCAACAGACCAACTCCTGTGTTTGACTAACTGAAATAACAGCACTGTATCAAATCATTTGACGTGATTATGTGTTATCGTTGATAGACTGACACAGGTTGGAATTGGAACCACCATTGGAACAGTTCCCCTCTACTTCCTGAATATTCACATATCGAGGTGATGATTCCAATTAATGCAATGGAAGTCTTCCTGACTGAACAGTCCTGAATTTGACTCAATGTCTAGTTGCCAAAATGATATAATAAAGTAATATTTTATTTCTCCCATGTGCCAAAATAAAAATATTTGTACCCTATATTTTTATATATTGTTGATACTTATGATCTTGTCATTTTATGTACTTCCGTTAGTAAATCAAAAGTTACACGTAATTGTAGCCTGTTAAAACAAGCTGTAATAACACTGGGGAACAGTCATTATGCGGCATTGTAGATTAAAGTCAATTATGTATTAGACTTGTGTGTTGAATACTAGAAAAATATTAGATTTGTCAAATTGGCTCTTGTTTTTGAGATAAAGACTATTTTAGCTATTTCAAAGGAAAAATCTAAAGAAAAATACCAACATTAATCGAATAAATATTTTAATAAAGAACCTTAATAAAAAAATCATTGACGTGATTAGTAGGCTCAGTCCATATCATCGGCACTCCAAAAAGCCCTTTACGTCCTCCTTGACTCCAGTATCTCAAAGATTCTACACAAGACTTACATACGATATTAGGCACCCAATATTTATTCTTTTGGGCAAGTTTTATCCCAAAGTATGCTTCGTAGGTTTTTATCACAAACTCTGATCTTTTTTCTTTGTTTTTGTGTACAAAATTTTCCACATATATAACAAAAACTGTTGGGGTTATTTACACAAGGTTTACGTAAAGATCTCATATTCTTCCAGACAAAAAGCACTTATTAACTTGAAATAAGACAGGAACTGATAATTTCGGGGTCTAATAATATAATTGATTAGTAGAATCTTTGTAATTAAATACGTAAGAAGAATCATAGAACTTAGTAGTGTGTAAACAAATATATTTAATTTTAGGAGCGTAGTTGTCATTTTTTCGTTTATTTCTTGTCTTTCGTTTATCTCAAGAACCAGAATCAATCTAAAAAAAGTAAATACTTAGTGAGTATGTCTAATACAAGTGTTTACAAAAACCATTAACAAATTAAGTGCCGCAGATATTTTTATTTTTTTGTTCCGCAGTGTAATTAATTTTATGAAGTTTGGCTGTTCCGAAGGATAGCTGTCCGAAAATTAAGTAATCGTGGCTACTCCTTTTGGGTGTACACAGATGGAACCTGTTGAAACTAATGTAATGTTAAATTCAGGCGGTTGAGTCCACTTACCCTCTAGGCATACTTTAGTAAACCTTGTCACTGGGATTCAATATCAATTTGGAACAATGTATGTACAAGTGCCGGAGGTCGCGTTTAGCTCTAGTTTCGACAACAAAGCTTCATTAATCAGTAATCGGAATCACACAACAGAGCGTTTGTTGGTCACCGACGTGTGGCGCGCTCGGCGCTCCTCCAGATACAGTAGCTCGTCCAGAAGTCGCGTCATCACGTGAACTCGTAGCAACGTTCACAGAACCTAAGTACGTACGTATGTGTGATGGATTGCGGTCGACTCACCCGATGAGTGTAACAACTCACTTGCTAACCCGAAATTAATGAAGCCATTGTTGTTTTTTTTGAAATATTTAAGTTGAATACCAGTCATTGTGTATGTTGTTAGTAAATAATTGTGTAATATACCTAGTAATACATTGAATGCCAATAAAAAGTAATATAATTAAGATATGTAAATATTATTGTGTTCTAAGTATAGTAATGTAATCAGTATTATTTATTTGTTGTACGAAGCTATTAGAGTGGGTAGGAGTAAGCATATCTCTCTTGTATGCCTACCTACCAGTGTGCACACTGATTTGTAACAATCCGTCATGTTGTACAAATGTTGAACGTCGAACACCAACGCCTGCTACAAATGAGTGAGCGCCCCTGGGTAGGTGATAGGCATATAATACTAAATTCTGTACAGACTACATGACCTGCGCACACAGAGTGCAATAGTTTTGTTTTATATTATAAAGCGTTTTATCAATGTGGATGCATCTTTTATTTCTATCTTAGTCTAGTCTCACTCACTCAACTCCGCTACTATCCACGACAGTCCCTCCTGCTGCGCGTCATCTGTTCCCGTCACCGTATCTACAACTCGTATCATCATCAGCCTCGTCTTATCACAACTATGTTGGAATCAGCTTCTTATCTAACCTGATGCAGCCGGGTACCAGCATTTTACATCGAGCGGATGCCTATCTACTTCACAACTGGATAATACGATACGCCTTGGAAAACCTGGTTGTCAGACTTTCGGGCTTCTGACGACCCGTAACGACTTAAAGATCTACAAATGCAAGCCGGGACAACGGTTTAATGTGCTTCCCAAGGCACAGCAGGCGCTTGGTATGCTGAGATGGCCAAACAGCGTCAAGTGTAGCTTGACGTGATCGATCGAAGCATGCGGCTGTTGTAACTTAACCACAAGCCCTTCACCTACAGCTTGTATCTATCTAAACAATGTTCCCGCAGACGGGCATCCAATGACACCAGGAGGCGTATCATGTGCAGACAGACGTACCTAGTTATTAATATATCGGTTGTGATGTAAATGTGATAGTATTTGTTCAGTACGGTCGATGTCATGTGATCGCACCGCCCCCAGCCGCGCCGCGCCGCCCCGCGGGGCGTACGTACGCAGTCATCATTAATTAGATCTCATTACATATTATTATCTATCCGCTCTAATTGCAGCATATCGTGACGATTTAAAACATCGCCAGTGCGTATCGGTTAGGTCATAAGAACAAGAGTATCAATAGTTCATGTTGATTTATCTATCACAAGTTGGTGTGCCCAAAATTGGACTTGCATCGGCTGTAACCCCTTTAAGCAATGATTTTCTAATCCTGCCTTAGTGCTGTTTCATTATCGAATAAAATAACTATTGCAAAATTTCATGCTCCTACTACATCCAACATTTTAGGCAAAGCTTTGTCGGTCATTGGATTTTTTCTATGTAGACTTACTTAGCACAAGCGTTATTTCCCAGTCACCTAATCACAACTTGGTAGTTAAGTAGAGCCAGTGTGCCACAGAGGATCCTTACTTACATACTTTACCTAAGTATTACTGAAACTGGCTTTTGCCCGCGACTTCGTCCGCGTAAAAGTCGATTATCTTGGAAGCAGACGACGTCGCGGTATAAAAAGTAGCCCATGACCTTTCTTGGAGTTCAAATTTACCCTACCTACCTATACCAAATTTCATTAAGACTGGTTCAGTGGTACATACCTATAGTCGTGAAAGCGTAACAAATACCTAGACAGAGTTACTTTCGCTTTTATAATATTAAAGTATACCTAGATTGTTAGCATTCAGAATACCAATTTATCAGACAAGAACAAAGAAACTTATAGAAGACGTGTTTTGTGCCTACCTAATCATCATTCTACCTATGCCTAACAATGTTACTGTAACTACCAAAATACAGCTTATATTATTTAGATACTATTTATATTTTCCTGTTAGTTGTTTTTTTAGGTAGTACGTACTTATTTTTCCGGCGAAATAGACACCCACTTGCTTAAGAGGAAAAGATAATATTATGTTCATCACGAGCAATTTGCGACGCAGTGCGTGATGCGCAACCACTGAAGCACCGGGCGCGCGGAGCAAGCGGCGGCCAGTGACCCCACGACCCCTTCGTCACGTGCGCTCATACTTCTTGATACAACTATCTCCCATGATGTTACTAGAAGTACTTAAATACATATCGGTTAATTTCACATAAACTCCGCAAAATGATGATAAGTTCAAGCATTTTTCCTGTACGCACTGTACGCAGAACGGTTGATAACTTTAATTCCTGAAGGGCTATGTTATATTTGCTGACGTAAGATTGCTATGAAGTTAGTGATCATTTTATGATAGCGCCCGCGGCGCGCTCTGAATGTTGTCAGGTAAGTCCCAAACTTAATAGCAGGGGTACAAAAAAGTAGTCAGTTAAGTATTGCGCAAGCGAACTTTTCTCAGAAAGCTATCGAATATCGAACAAAGTACTAGTACGCAGGATGATATAAAAACAACAGTGCTAAAAATGTACCTACTGGTCGCGGCAGCGATAGGTAAGGTACTACTACACGGTCATGTATTGTCTAGCTAGCTATATCGGCTCTAGATACAGGTTAGGAAGGAGCCTACAGGCCTGACCTCCACGCCGATGAAAAAAAAAAAATACTAATAAAAGAACATGAATAGTTCAACAGAAACAAAACCGGAACATTCGTGTATGTGTGTCATGCAATAGTTCAATGTAACGTCCAAGCCGAACATAATGGCGGCGGTATTATAATTATTTCGCGCACTGGATTTTTAATTCGAATTAAGAATCAACAGAATGCAGCGTGAGTGAGTCTCAGCGAGTCCGTGTGAATGTCGATGTAAGGTTGGGCAGGCCTTTGATACATTTTGACCAAGATGTACGGTTTGTAGAGTTAGAAGTTTGACTACATTAGATAATTTAACAGTAAAAGCGTTACCTATCAGACTTAAATAAAACTTTTACTTTCACAGCAGGAATACGTTGGATGCGAGAAGCACAGAACAGGTTGAAGTGGCGGTGCTTGGGGGAGGCCTATGTCCAGCAGTGGCCGTCTTTCGGCTAAAATGATGATGATGATGAAAGCTTTAACTGTCAGGCTGCTCGCCTGCTTCTCATGAAATATTTTTTATTGCCTACTAGGCGTCATTTATGATCTCATTAAATGACTGGCTAATTGCTGGACAGCTGCCCTCCTGATAAAATCCCTAGCTACTCCACTGTCTCGATGGCACAAACGCCGATGACAAACTTTGATTTGTTTTTATTTATAATTTTTCTAAGTATCAAATCTGACGGCGGATACGCTGTAGGTGCTGCCATCGGGGTGTAAGTAGATAAGTAAGTACTAACTTAGGAAACGTCCTACTTAAATGAATAGGTAATCGTTCCACGATCTATAGGTAGGCATTGAATTTGTTGTTAGATGCAAAGATCCTTCAATACTTAGGACCGACACTTTTCCAAATATACATCAATGATCTATGCAGGCTCTCAATCTCTAATTGCGAAATTTTCTCATATGCTGACGACACAGCACTTCTAGTGTTTGGCAAAAACTGGGAGCAAGCCAGAGATAGAGCAGAACACTCGCTTCGATTAATAATGGACTGGTTGTCAACTAACCTGCTGACGTTGAATTTAGATAAGACGAAACTATTCAGCTTCCACCGCCCACATTCTAAGATCCCATCATCTGTCTCTCACAAAATTAAAGCTCACACTTGTCCTCCCACTCAGTCAGTAGGTTGTAACTGTCTTGCTCTCAGCCCAGTCCCCAATATTAAGTACCTGGGAGTAATTATTGACGAAGAACTTAACTGGCACGCGCATGTAGAGGCACTCTGCACTAGAATCAGGAGACTTATATATATTTTTAAACAACTCAGGCACTCGGCCAACTCTGAAATCCTGAAACTTGTTTACCTCAGTCTTTGTCAGTCTATCATTATGTACTGCATTCCGGTGTGGGGTGGTACTTATAAAACCACAATGGTCCTTGCAGAACGTGCACAACGAGCGGTTCTTAAAGTGATGCTCTTTAAACCTAGAGACTACCCAACTAATCAATTGTACTCTGAAGCCGGAGTTCTCACAGTAAGGCAACTATATGTCTATCGTTCTGTCCTACGGAGACACTCCAACTTTCCATTAGATAAAAATCTGCTCCTAAGACGCCAGGGTTTCCCTATATGTAAAGCAACCCCCTGTCGTTTTGCATTTACAAGTCGACAATTGTTGGCTCAAAGTTCACGCATGTATAATAAAATAAATAAAATTATCTCGCTGTACACATGTAACTTACATGATATTAAAAATAAATTAAGACAATGGCTTTTATCGTTAACTTATGACGAAACAGAAAATTTATTGGCTATAGAATCATAATCAAGCATACCTTGAAAGAAAGCTCATCAAACACTCACACTTCACATACACATGTCACTACACACAAACTACATACATTCCTATACACACTCCTTAATACATATCCACAATCATTCACCCCATTTGCTGTGTTAACAACGATTTTAAACAAACAGGAAAGTCACAGTGGTTTTGTATTATATAAATTTAAGCCGCAAAATCTCCGACTCCTAAGATACAGGTCTGCGTACCTAGTTTAGGAGCCCGGAAAACCGACAATAATTTTAAGCATGGTAGTACAACCCATTGTTTTCATATGTTATGTTCTGTGTTGTTGTTTTTTTTTATGCACTAATAAACGTATTATTATTATTACTTACATACCTACTAGAATAAACAATTCATAATGGTTTGATGTACGCGGTCAAGGTAAACTTTAATATTTTCCCGCTAACAGCACGCGCCATTTAACAATCTGCAACGTTTTTCGAATGAGCAGCAAAATGTGTAGGTTACATTCTATACCTACAGTCTACTCTCTATGTCCAATAAAAACACCTAAAAGGTTACGATACGATGTGGACGTGGACCATCTATGACAGGAATAGTGATCACGATAAAGATTGATTACGTCTTGTGACGATGTGGTGAGAAGGACGACATGTGAATTTGTCGACGTGTGTGATTAGATTTTAAAATACGCCACTGCAAAAGCGTTAGCGTATTTTACCTATAGTCGGTATTTATAGGTACACTAACATATAGTGTAACTCATTTATGATTGCATAATAAAACCAGGTGTTTTTATAAAAATATGTTTATATTCAGCTCAACAGCGCTACAATGACGCGAGTAGATAACTATAATATCACAAGTGCTTTACACTAACTTCGCGCTAACTTACTAATTATGTTCATAAACTTTACACACTATGCTATAACTTAACTCTAAATGCCACGTGTACGAGCTCGGAATGTTACACATTATTTACAGTAATCTAGAAATGTTCATACAATTTCAGTATCATGCCATTGCTCCTTGCAACTACTTGTTTATTTTCATTATTTGAATTGTTGTTTATTCATTATCTTGTCATTTAAATTCAAATTGAACACATATTTTTAATCATTATTGTAAACTTGCATTAATTTTAACGCAAACATCGAGTTGCAATTTTGAAAATTGAATGTTTTTTTTTTTTTTTTTTAATATTTTCCTCGATGACAATTTATAAGATAAGGTAGTGGTGTGGCCCCTAGACGAGCGGGTAGGAGGCGCTGGAGGCGATGCCGCAGTGGTTGTTCTTGTTGCGCGCCATCTTGATGTAGCCCAGCGAGCCCCACGAGCGGCCCCACGAGTTCTTCACGAGCCAGTAGTCGCCGCCCTCCTCGTCCGTGCCGTAGCCCACGACCATCACCTGAGGACGGTACCACATTACTACATATTCGACACTGTGCTGTTACATTACCTTTTTCAAGGGCAGAGAAATCCGATGTAAAATAAAATGTGAAAGGACTGTACAGTGACAATAACGTGCTACGATTGACAAAGACAAAATAATATACCAAAATTCAATCTAATTGGGATACCAAGTTACTCTAGTTTGAATATGCTGAAGTAAGCCTAAGAAGTAATAATAATACTTTCTTGGTAGTATAAAGAAACAATAATGACATCGGTTTTTTTATCGAAGCATAAGGAAAGGTCAAGGTTTATCGTAAAAACATTGCGGTTTTGTGCCAATCACAATATTTCTCACTTCATCTGTAGGTATAGCGAGAGAACAGTTAAAGATCCTTGTTTTATTTTTGGCTATCGCAATATACTACAATACCTTACTATTCTACTTTTATACATTTTTATAAAGTCTCTCTAGCCTAAATTCTTTCTTTCAAAATAAAGAGGTTGGCTTATTAGACCAATACATTTGTAGAGAATTATTCTGTACTAATAATAAATGGGTGCAAGATAGTGCATGACCCACCTAATCCCCCCAAAAAAATTTGTCGGCCCATGCGCCAAACACCCTGTATATGATGGTACGGAACCCTCGGTGCGCGAGTCCGACTCGCTCTTGGCCGGTTTTTATATTTTTAGTTTAGATGAGTACAGTTGAAATGGTTCACGATGCGGAACACTTCGTAAGATGGTCTAGCTACAATGAATAGCGCACACTGACAAATGTCTGATGGACTAAAATAATCATGCTTCTCCTGATAACATTATTTATGTTCCTGAATCTATACTATAATATAATATATAATAATATTATAAAGCTGAAGAGTTTGTTTGTTTGATTGAACTCGCTAATCTCAGGAACGACTGGTCCGAATTGAAAAATTATTTATGTGTTGAGTAGCCTATTTATCGAGGAAGGCTATAGGCTATGTAACATCACGCTACAATTAAAAGGAGCGGAGCAGTAATGAAAAATGTTGCAAAAACGGGGAAAATCGCACGGGTAGGCGATTCGACGCGATGGGAAGCGTCGGGGGAACAAGAAATGTAACGCGAACGAAGTCGCGGGCAGAAGCTAGTGTCTTATATAATTGTGTCTTGTTTCAAAATACCAACTTAATAATTCCATAATTTCAAGTCCGATTTAAGTGCTTCTAAACGGGTCCTATGTATTTTATCTGCATGCTACGAGGATCTTTTGGCGCCTACATGGCACTGACAGGGGGGCGTTGTCGGTAAACATTTGTGAAAAAGTCACAGAAAATTGTTTTAATGAAAAAACAAATTGACGGCGTTAGTTCCAATTTTGGCCTAGTGCCAAGTAGATCCTGTATCTACCGTCTGTACTTTTCGGGTTATATTTTTACTGTTAAGTGTGGCTGCAACAGATTGCCAGTGATGATGATACAAGCTGTACGTACTCCATGGTCGAGCTCGGTGGAGGAGCAGTTCTCGTCGTAGTAGACGCCGTCGGAGTAGAACTGGAAGCTCTCCTGCGACGCGTCGATGGCCACGGCCACGGGCCCCACGGTGGCCACGGCCTGCATCAGCTTCTCCTCGTCGCCGTTGGGGATGTCCACGAAACCGGTGTCGTCAGCACCAGAGTTCTTGGGGTTGTACCTGCGGAGCGCACACACGTCAACTACCATATTCATGTGGTTCAAATTCTCCAAGTATTCATGTGGGTATCTATTTTACGTAAGAATGGAGATGGGAAGAACTAATGTAACTGCATGAAGTAATGGTTTCATCGTTAGAAGTAACTAGTAGTGGCTGATTCCTGGTTGAGCTGATGATGATGAAACTAGATTGCCCTATGACTTGATTCGAATAGCGAGCTGCCTCCCACCTGCACTTGTCATCGACGCCCTCGTAGGGGTAAGCCTTCTCGGTGTCGATGCCGCCGTTGTCCTTGATGTACTTGAAGGCGTTGTCCATGAGCCCGCCGTTGCAGCCGTTGTTGCCGTACGCCGCCGAGCAGTCCACCAGGTTCTGCTCCGACAGCGACACGAGGAAGCCCGTCTTGCGGAAGTGCTGGCCCTCGAGAGCGCCGGTCTGTTGGACAACTTGTATTACATTCACTGCGCCATAGTAAACTGGAAAGGTATCTACAGTAAGCTTCATATTAGTATTCCCTATACCAACTTGATGATGAGGATTTGGCAATTTTTTCCAAGTTGCGTTCGCGAAATTCACTTATCGGTGACGCTGCGTATTTGTTTCTAATACTATTGTGTATTCTGTGCTAATAGATAGCTACCTATGTCCTTTATTAAGTTCATTTACATTAGAAAGGTAACCTTTCTTAGTACATGTGTGTAGGTCTAGGTAAGTAAACAATCCGTTTCAATGCTAATATCTATGTATAAGATAATGGGTTTACGTACGAACATCAGAACAATAATGTCCAAATGTCTCACTGCATTTCCGTGCAGACACGAATTATTGACAATACAAAACGCATACAGTTGAATATATTATCACGATAGACGCATACAGCACGCTGTATCTGCTCAATGTCTACCGAAATGTGTAGATATTCATCGTGATCTCACATAGCTATGTGCCTCCTTTAGGCATAAGTATTATGTAGGTAGGTGTAACCCCTACACTCAGTGGTTAACTGGCAGCGTTATCTGAAGCGAAGTGCAGCTGCTGCTCTACTGCGGTCACGTATCACCACTTCCTAGAATATTCACTGCAGTTCATGTGCCATATTTAGATTAGTTGCCAGCGAATAAAAATTCTAGGTAATAGTAAAGGGTGGAGGGTGGTAAGGGTGGTAGGAGTTGATGTTAGTAAAGGAATAACCAAACATCAAAGAAGGCATAAATAAAACGGTGACTGAGTTGTGCATTAAAAAACTTGTTCCACAAAAAAAATCAACCGACTTCTTCGAAAACTTTGTTTGATTCATTTTTTATTTTTCACTTTTTAGTTTACCCTACACCAATTCGTATACCACTACTTGCTATGTAAGCAACAGTGACAAGGAATAATAGAACGTCATCTATATACACAAAGTGGATTAAAAACGTACTATCGAGACTAACGCACAGTGTTTTATGAAGACGATTTTTCAGACATTGCTTTTTTATATTAAAAACTGGTAGTTTAAGTCATTTCAATGCAATATTTCGTATCCCCGTTTCACTAGTATGTTTAGTTTTTGAGATATAATTTTTTGAAAATCGTCTTTTTTTCAACCAACCATTTAGAAAAAAAATCATATCTCTGAAACTAAATATGATACGCAATCGTGACCTTAGAATCATCGACGGCGTTTTTTATGCTGCATATTTTAGAGTACAAATAAATCTCGGACCTTCGTTAGATTCAGACTTATACGAGGTTTTTAGTTTTTCGTTTTTATTTTTTTTCTCGGTAATTCCGTCGTATTTGGAAAAGTTATTTATACTAAAATTATGCCCTTTATCTTCCCTACATACCATAAAAATAACACATCCTAATTGCGTGGAATCTAGAAACCACAACATTTTTAAGTTTGATCCGTATTCTACGTCGTTAGGGTTGTCACGCGATCATATTATATTAGTTCATATCCGGATCTGAAGTTATCTCTATATTTAAACCAAAGTTATCCACACAATCAGAAGAATCGCCAAACAGGCAGTGGGCAGGGCACATTTACAGTTTAATGTCATTTTTGATTTTCAGAACTACCTCCGATAGAACAATTTAGGGGTTTTTAAAGATTGTATGGAGGAATCTTATTTCTTAGGTTAAAAAACTTAAAACTTATTGTTAGCACAAATTCTTATCAAAATAAAGATTATCATTGGTGCCGATTCTGTTGTACACCGAACTAAACTAACTAAACTATCTCTAAAATTCCTTACTTTTGGCTATGAGAATTGTAACGCTATTCTGGAAGGAAAAAATCTCTAAATTTAAAAATTATTTTGACACAACTAAAATCAAAGTTGCATTTTACCACCCTACTGCGATCGCCAACCCGCCTGCCAAGCGTGGCGATTATGGCAAAGCCCCCCAAATTGGGGGAGGTCTAAGTCCAGCAGTGGACGTCTTACGGCTGAAATGATGTTGATGATGATGAAAATCGAAGTTGACAATCGTGACTTAACGTGGTATTTTTTTTTCTTTTGGCTTCGCAACGTGTTAGTTGTGTGCGCTACGCAATGAATTTTTTGAGAGACGAAGGCGCGCGCAAGAGGGCAGCCTGGACGTGTTCTATAAGGTATTTTTCACTTTTTGTTTTAAAAATATAAAAATATATTACCCCCATGTTGAGATTTATATGTGCAGGGGTATCACATAGGGGGTCGAAAATGTCATTATTTTTGCGTTAGGACACGCCATTGAGACATAAGCAAAAGAAAAGGAAAACAAAAAATACAGTACTGTCTTTGCACGTGAAGGCGAGGCGTTAGTGTGAATTTTAGTTCATGATCACTAGTTTTATTGCACACCTTTTTAATCGCGATTAAAAATAGTCAGATTTAGTTAAAATAAATTATTATAGTAAAAATTTTTGGTGAAAACCAGCAAATTCAGAATAGCAAAATTGACATTTTCACTAAACTAATAATTCAGTGCAATTTTAGTGCTGTCAAACTAAAATATAGTTAAGTTGTGTCACTTTAGTTTATTTCAGAATAGGAAGTCGTCGGTTGACAGGGATAAACCAAATTTAAGTGATTTTTAGTTTCGTTTAGAGAGTTTTGTGACAACAGAATCGGCCCGTTATTCGTTTTTCAAAACTACCGTCGAAATACAGTTTTAAAGGGTGTTAAAGTTTTTATAAAAACAAGCGCGAATGAAGTTGCTGGCAAAGTGCTAGTTTCAGTATAAATAACTTATCCCAATAATACGGAATTATCGAGAACAAAATTAATAAAAACTAAAAACCTTTTATAAGTCTGGATATAACAAAGTTCCTAGGTTTAATAGTCGAAATTTTAATAACCAATACGTCCCATTAAATAAAAATTGAGTCATCAAAATTCAGATTCGAAAGTGACAACCCTAGCAAAAACAGTTTATTTGGAATAACTTCTAGATTCCACGCAATTAGGATGTGTTATTTTTGTGGTATGTAGGGAAGATAAAGGGCATAATTTTAGTACAAATAACTTTTCCAAATACGATGGAATTACCGAGAAAAAAAATAAAAACGAAAAACAAAAAACCTCGTATAAGTCTGAATCTAATGAAGTTCTGAGATTTATTTTTACTATAAAATATGCAGGATAAAAAACGCCGTCGATGTTTCTGAGGTCACAATTGCGTATCATATTTAGTTTCAGAGATATGATTTTTTTTCTAAATACCCGGTTGAAAAAAAGACGATTTTCAAAAAATTCTATCTCAAAAACTAAACATGCTAGTGAAATGGGGATACGAAATATTGCATTTAAATAACTTAAACTATCAGTTTTTTATATAAAAAAGCAATGTCCGAAAAATGGTCTTCATAAAACACTGTGTAACGCTATAACGCCAATAATACCTAGGCAAAGGAAATAAAATTTATGTGGCACCACCCCTGAAGCATACCCACGGAGCAATGCATACCCTACCCAAAACAAAAATAATTTTCAAAAACCATTCATAGTTGCCGGATATATCGCGGAACATACATTAAAAAAGAAATACATAAAGACGAATTGCGAACCTCCTCCTTTTTAAAATTGGTTAAAAAGTAGCGACATCCCTCAGACTAGGCAAGTGGGAGTAACGTGAGTAAATGGTCAATGGTAATGGTATCCCTCCCTAGGTACAGCCCCGGATCTACGATTTTTTCGAAACGGGTCAAAACCTTCATCGTGGCGCCCCCTTCAGTGTTTGAGAAAAACTGTTTTTTTTTGATATTTCGAATTCTTGTCTCAAGGATTTGGCGCCCCCATGAAACTGCCGCCCGGGGCAAGTGCCCCGGTTTGCCCCTTCTTAAATCCGGGGCTGCCCAGGTAATGTAGGTATACATTACTTATACTATGTAGGCATCTACACGAAGTTGAACATTTGCAGAGCGGAGTTGATTCGATATCAACATGAATCATCGCCGATCGCGCTATTGTCACGGCTATTGTCGATGAGTAAGTAAGTAATGCATAAACAAAACATTTGAAAACAGATGCTTTTGTGACTCGACCTGAAAACACGAAGTGTAGTGTTACGACGAGTTCGAGTCACCTTTGTTTGGCTACATTTAATTATGATTACTTGAATATATTACTAATAATGTCACTGGTGGTTACTGAGGTGCTCGAAAAACTCAATTGGTATTAATTAGTCAAAGTTATACACGGATATTTAAACCAACAGCACTATCGAATAGACAAAGGATGGGCCGCGGGGGTAAGCCGGTCACACGAGGGATTTGCTAGTTATTATCGACATGATCTACTTAGGTACCTACTTAGGTACTTGTATAGTGAAATGTGACTAAAAGTATCCAATAAAATAAATGACTAGGTACACATAGGAACGCTGAAAAAGTTTAATGCAACAAAGGTACCTACCGCGTCATTATAAACGCAGATTCTTATAATACTTATTCATAGAAACATGAGCAGCGCAGCAGCTGTGGACTATCATCGAGCCTGGCCCAGTAATGATCTCGTTACAATTACAACAATTCTTGTTGGTCGTGCATAATTCACTGTCTACTTACGTACCTATAGTACTTACTATACTACACAGAGGCACTCGCCCGCTCTTTACATATTCAATGCGATACGAAATGCTAATAAAAGCAGAGGGGTGCGAAATGACACGGATATCAGTCGCATGACCGACTATTTAGATAACAACAACAAACAAATGCCCTACTTACTAATTACCTATCTGGAATTTGTAAATTGGTGTTTATCTGTACTTACTGTTTATTACACTGTACACAAATCTCTCGTATTGTAGGTACTGGGATACCGGGAAGTAAATGATATGGCCTTTTTCACAAGTAGGTACACGTCGCCATCGTGCATCGGGGCCACGGTATAATAGGTACCTAGCTATAATTTATAACCCAGCGTCCAACAGCATCTGTATGGCTGTCTGTCGGGCATAAACCTTTGGCGCAGCTGTGAAGCCATACACTGTTGTTGTTTTTTTATTTTCATGTTATTTGATTTTTTTCTTTACGAACTGTTTCCAAATAAACTAAACAGTATTCTTTCTTTCTTTATAGTGAGTCGGTACCTAGGTAGTACAATAATATTTCAGTATTGTTGGGAGTTAATAACTAGCGTTTTTATTGTGTGTAACGAATCGATCACATTCAATCGCTTTTGTGAGAAAATCGTAGGTATGTACTACGACCTAGCTACAGTAGCTACACTACAATATCGATTGATTTAGTTGAGTTTATTAAGTACTACGTCCAACCACTAGGTAAGTACAAGTACCTACTGATGTGAGTGCCCACCGGAGAGATCTTGTACCTGTACCTGCACTAGTCACTAACTTCTAGATATTATCGATTCACATTCTGTTTGCGTAAACCATTAATTAAATTACGAAGCAGTAGGTAGAATTGGTGCTGAAAAAGTGAAAACCATTTCATAGTACGTTTGTCGCCGGTGCGCAGTGCCACAGCTTTGAAAGGGCTTCGTTCTCTTCGTGCGCTCGAGACTTCTTTCTGTCTGTTTCGGTTACCACGACATAGTTTCCTATAGGGTCATTTTGCCTGTTCGCGTCCATCGCCCAGTTCGCGTCCATTTTACGGATCTCTCTTTAAAAATACTCGAAAATAAGTAAACTAACACACCAATCAAACGAAAAATTATTACCGCTAATACCTCAATGTATAAGAGGCACGCACATATGGACAAAAGGTCCGTGCGCCAAACCAATCCCGTTAAAAAAATAGTTAATTTCGGCTGTTCATCAAGGGAGTGCGTATGCGCGGGATTTTTAGATACAAAATAGTGTGCAGCGGCGCGTTCGATGGTAAGTTTTTTATTGTTTTATTTGAATTTTAGGATACATAGCTGTTTCTAGACTTTTATAATGAAAAAAGGAATAATATTAATTATGAATTTGCTACTGTTTTTTGATGTATAAGGTGGACGCGAAGTACTACATCGAATTTACAAAACTTCCACTTTGCGTCCGCAATGGACGCAAAGTATACCAACAGGGGATAATAATAAACCAAATTGCGTCCACTATGTTCGTTAAATACAATTGACTTGCTTGTAAAAATAATTTAAAATGTATTGATTATTATTATTATTGTACATTTTTTATTAAGACTACGTGTTTATAATTCTATTTTTAAATGAAATGAGTAATTTCTTTCATTCTTATTTTTTTATTATTTAAGATGAGTTCTTCGGAGACAAGAAAGAAGAAGGAAAAGAAAACATACACAGAAGACGATATAAAGAAACCGTTAAAAATTAAATTCGAGAGAAGAATAAATCGAAAAGACAAATATGCAAAGAATATGCTTTTCCCAAGACCACAATATTCGATAAAATCAGTGGGCGCAGACCAGATGGAGTAAAGAAACCGGGACTAGAACCAGCGCTAGGAGTAGATGGTGAAAATAAAGTATGTAGTTGAATGGCTTCTTAACATTTCTGAAAAAAATGACCAGCCTTGGAGCGAGTGAAATGTTATGTGACGATAAACTAATTTCAGATGTAGAAGAAGACGATGAAAAAACATAGGCTGTTGTGTGTAACAAGTTTAATTGATGTTATTTGGATTAAGTTATTTGGAGCCCAAAGATAAGTCTTTTGAATGTGAGCTGTGTCATTAATTGAAATTCTAAGGCTATAATAATCATACCATGTCTCATAATTTATTGATTCAACAATTCTTGTTGTTGTATGATTAGACAAAATTGTTGTCTTGTTTTGTTGCTTTAATATAGTCAAAAACTTACTATTAATCAAGGCTGATCTTTTAGGGTAAAATTAACAGAACTGATTACTGTTTATTCTTAAAGGTGCAATCATTATTTACCTACTACTTACCTAATTTTAAGTTCAATCAGAAGAATTTTTAATATGTTTATTTTTTTAAAGTGATGTCTTTAATTATAATAATGTTGATTTTATATTCTCAAATAAAGAAATTGTTTAAATACAATCTTTCTTTACAAATTCTTAAAAATATCACCCCTTTATTCCTTTTCTAACCTGGTGGACGCTAAATGGTCCACGGGTGGACGCGAATTGGATTTTGTGGACGCAAAGTGGGTAAAACGCCTATTTCTGAAGTTTATCTATTTAAAAAAAAACACAAGATGTTTCGAACAAAACTGAAAGTTAATCTTAAAATAGACTATATAATGAACAGATTACATAAATTTTTCATAGAAATTAGTGCTGGGATTTTTTTAATATCGCCGTCAAACTTGCCAACTGCACTAAATGGACGCGAACAGGCGAAATGACCCTATTTCTAATTAATTTGGTTATTTTTATAGAAAAGAGCTGAGTCTCAAAAACTTCGAATAAAAGATTTTTGATGTTTAAAATTATTATATGGGTACCGAACTAGCTACCTAGCTAATGTATCTACGTGAACTCAGCCAAGCAATAACATTATTTTGTTTAAGTAGCCTACTTATTAACCTACACGAGAGTCTGATATAAACTCAAGGAAAATAAGTAAGAATCGTTTACAATGAATCCAATGAAACTGAAGTGCTGATTGCGTTGTTCTCAACTTTGATTGAATTGAACTGTGTATCAACAACGCAAAACACAAACTCAGAGTGTTAACATTTTCCTCTTGATCAGTAGGTAAGTAACTGTTGCGTGCTTGATGCAATCACTAAAATTACCATTTCCTGTTAAACTACTGCCACAGAGACGACATAGAATTGTTATTTATGTAAGTACATATTATTAAACTTTTTGAAAACATCCCGTCATTACCTACCTACCGTAGAAAGAAATTTGTTCAATTAAAAAAATAAATAAAAGGCAACGTAACCCTTTCATTCCCATTCGGGTAATCCCTTTTTTTTTTCTTTTGATGGGAAATCATCAAATGACTTCTCCCGCTCTGGGTGGAGTGGGAGGGCAGACTCAGACTTTTACGGACTAAAACCCACCCGTGTTCCATCAGTTGCCCATATGCCCCTTCATTGCCATTCGGTAGCTTCACAGGCCAAAATGAACAAGGCCTCTCTCTCATATAAACACCACACAGGTAAGTTATTAAACCAAACATGCCAATCGCCAAGTTTTTCGAAAGATCGTTGAAATTGTGCTGTAGCCTACGGCTAAATTGTTGTGTTATCGCGAACTACAGGTAGCGCTCTCTCTCTCGCACATAACTCGACGTCTCGATGTACAACCAGCACAACAGAGAGAGCGCTCCTTGGAGTTCGGGATAACGCGACAGTTGTAGCCGTAGCATTAGGGACAATTTGGACAACGGACTTTTTTATGATCAGAAGCTAATAATACTCACGGTGGAGAACGCCCAGCAGGAGCCGCACTTGCCCTGGTCCTTGACGTCGGTGACAGCTCCCTTCTTGCGCCAGTCCACCTGGTCGGGGTACGACACGTGCGCCGGCGCGATGAACGTGGACGCGCGCGCGCTGTGACCCTTGCCGTACAGGCCCTTGCCGTGCCTACGGAAAAACAACATTTATAGTTGCTACAGGTCGTCAGAAGCCCGAAGTTTGACAACCAGTCTCACCAAGGGGTATCGGTGTTTCTCATAACTGAAAGATAGGCAGTCGGTCCAAATAATTATGATACTGTTTTGCAGCTGCATCCGGTAAGACTGGAAGCGGAAAAACCGGAAAAAACTAAGCAGATGGTTCATCGGCGATTCTCAATTCCAGCAAGCGATGTGGATTTGTGTGCAGTGTACAGCTCTAAGCTCGCCACTCACACCTTTTATTTTTGGGGTGGGAAATCATCAAATGACGTCTCTCGCTCTGGACGGAGCGGGAGGGCGTGTCAGACTTTTACTGACACCCACCCGTGTTCCTTCAGTTGCCTATATAATGCCAGGGCCCACGGTAACTCTTTCGAACAAATCCCGCGGCCCTGGCAGGACCACTTACACCCTGGAACTTAAAAGCGAACGTGTCAAATATGGGTGTATGTAATACCATTGCCTTACTGTTTCAGGGAATACAGCTGAGCAAGTGATAATTTTTAGCTTTCTACTCATTTTTATTTAAAAACAATACAAAATAACAGGTTTAATTTATTTAGAAACCTAGTTCACGACCGACTAGCCTGAGTCATAAGCTGTAGCATAATTTGATTAAACTTGAAATTAAGAAAACAAGAGAAAGTAGTCAGAGAAAATCACGACTACAGGAAAAGAGTTCTTTACTTTATTTCAATGATTTATTGGACTTCGTAAGTCTACATCACGGAGTATTCATTGATCTGCATATTTTAATGCAAATTAAGTAAACATACAATACTATGGTGGATGACGCAATAAGCCAGTTACATAGCAAAGATCTGACGAATATACCTTTAGGAGGTTTAGTGTTACGGTTATTTTGATTATGACATGTCGAAGATATAATATAAAAACGCGCGAGTAACATTTATTATTTTCATAAAATGACATTGACTCGCTTGACCTCTACTGTGCGAGTATAAGCAGAGTTCGTTTATCTTGATATTGCTATCAATATGACCTATAAAGGAAACGTCTAAAAACAACGCAATCAGCTATAATCCAGGATGTTAAACCAAACAATGAAACAACTTATGACGCCAAGTCCAATGCGTAGTACATATTTATACTAGGTAAGTACTTAAATATAATAATAATGTAAGCCGCTTTGATAATCGAACGATTCTATAAAATAGGTATAAATTAGTAGCGCTTAGTCATGGATTACGTCAAGCGAAACACAAAAAACAAACCTAGGTACCACCACACAATTCAAATATTTATGAAATCATTAGGGTTTTTATACACACAAAGTAATGCCTTCTGTTAGTTTTCCTTCTTTGAAGATTCGTACGTGCGATTCTGGTTAATCCTAAGACCTTAAGAGTATTAGCTAAATTACCCGATTCTGAACCACGACAGCATATTTGACCACATAATAAAGACAGTTACTGGGATTACGTTCACCAGGAACCCTTTGATAAATACAATAGAGGACATGGTATACTCACTTAGTGGTCTTGTTGAACCCGTTCATGGTGTGCACGAACTCGTGGTGCAGCATGTCGGCGAACTTGTTGGTGCCCAGCTTGTAGGACACGGCGCCCTGCTCGTAGCGCTGGTTGTGCTTGGCGATGCGGTGCTTATTCTCCACGAAGATCTTCATGCGGAACTTTTCCTCCACGTCGCTGTCGTACTCTTTGCTGTGCTCCAACTACAAATGAAAGATACTTAGATGCTGGACTAAAAATTCCAAAACAACGTGTGAAGTCATTGGACAAAACATAATTATTTATTTTACCTACGTCTTTGGCTTTTTAAGCAAAACATAACAAAGTTTCTTCCGTTAGTCACTAGTTGCTATTATATTTTGACTGCTTCAGCCATTTAAAAAAAATATAGAGCATTTTACCTACAGACATTATCGAGTAACTAGTAGGAACTATTTGCAAAGTGCAATGTTCGGTATACTATGATTCACTGTGCGAGTTTTAGACATCAGTTTGATAAGCGCAAAATTTTACAAATGGTGATAACACTAGTCCAATCTACTAGACTCCTGCAGTTCAGTAGCTGCCCACATACCTTGAACGCACTCCACTCCTCCCTGACGAGGTCGATCAAGGAGACGGCGCTGACGGCCGCCGCTAAAACGCACAGCAACACTGCTATACTCTTCATGATGATGCGATTGCTGCAGAAGATAAACTTATGTTACGTGCTGTTATTGTAAGTAGGACTAAACCTATCCAGTGTAGCAGGGATGAGGGATGACAAACCAGTAGTGGCACGCAAAAAAATATTTGGCCACGGCATCAATAGATGAATTTAGGTCACAGTATGAAACAGAAATCTGAGCGCGCCCTGCTACGACAGGCGTAGGCGCCTCGACTTTCGTTGCCGCGTACAGCCGCGTAAATGTCAGGGAAAATCATCATTCTCTTGTCCTTAGCCCAGTTTATTTGGAGTCATAGCATATTCCATACTTTTTTCTCTGTAGTGGCCTCATTTATAGCCATATCATCTTTCACATAGTCTATCGATCGATAGTTCCTTGCCCGGTTTTCTCCATAGGTTACGCACGGTATGTACCTAAAACTGCCTAAAACGCTTTGTATTGAGCAACCAGCTTCATCTTTCTCACTGACGTAGGTCAGTCCATTGACAATTTAAGAGTGCCTGTAATTCGTTTATTTGAACTTTTTCTCATTCCCACTCATCACACGCCCATACCCGTGACAACCAATCAACTTTAACTCAATGCAATCAACCAACTTTCAACTTGCAAGGGAAAATATTAACAATATGCGGAGTGTCCACTAACTATCACAGAACCGAGTCCCGATTTGGGCAATGGTGCCGCCATTAATGAATTGCATACGAAGGAATTGGGGTTTACGAGTACAGTCACGGAAAAATAGTTTCATTGTTATTCGAAGTGGGCGTATGATTATGATTATAGGCAACCCAACACTGGTTTGTTAATTGACGTTTACATCTGTGAAGTTTCTTCATCGGTACTGTCCAATCCTATAAATATATCTCCCATTTCTGTTGATGGAGGGTTTATTGACTGTGTCAGATGCCTTGCATACGCCAAATACCAAATAATAGTTGCTATGTGAGCGCAACAGCCTACGGTTCGAGCTCCATTTTTGCAGGTACAATACTAGGATTTTATTGAGTCTTTTATATCCAGAAACATTGCCGGTCAAAGTTTAATTCGGTCTAAGTTAAAACTAACCGCTTCCACCGTCACCACGAGGTGTTCTGCTCGCAAGGAAAATTACAGTGCCTTAAATAATTTCGCAAATAGGTACATTATCAGTGATATTTTCACACATGAAATGGTTTTTTTTCTAACAAGGTATGCCCACCAGTTACGCTCATAAGAACAACATATTCATTCTATCAATGACACACACACTAATCTCACACCATCACTATCACTTCATCATTGCACTATCTAATGATATATAGGTAAGCTAGTTCGGGACGCGTCATGGCCCAGAACCCATACTTTGCGGGACACGGTTCTTTTCTTTGTGTAGAAGTTAACTTTTGACAAGCAAAACGGTTCAACTTCTACACACTTCTAAAACCAACTTGCAAATAGAAAAACCGTAATCAGTGGAAACAGTCGTTAATTAACTTCTGAAAGAAACTCGGAAGTTACTTACCAGTGGACAGTTTATTTAAACTATATTTGTCATCTACAATAGTTTGTAACAGCAGAAGTCGTACTAATTGTTGTAAATGCCAACCCCTTGTTTGTCCCTGCCCAATTTACCTGTAACTTGTCGCAGTTTACGACTAAACGCCGACAAGACTTTACTTTGACGGGACTTTTCGCCGAGAGGGCTCATCAGCGACGCAATCAGATAAAGTAGGTTAATGATTGAAAAAAAAAATGGTTTGGTTAAAACTGTGACCTCCTACGCACAAGCCTAGCGAGCGAAGCGAGCGATGCACGGTACCGCGGCAGCGGCCGGCGAGAGCCAGAAACGACTAGATCATGTTGATGAGTCCTGTCGGGGCGAAGTGTCTTGTCGGCGAAGAGTCCCGTCGAAATAAAGTCTTGTCGGTGCTCAGTCTGTCGGTGTTTATTCGTACACTCATCGTACTATGTTAAAAGCTAATAATATGTACGTTTTAGACAGGAATTCTAGGGGTGGAGTGCCACTAACAGCTCGTAACGGCAAATGTGAGTAGGTTCTTGATGTACAAGTATCTACTAGCACAAGGAGGAAGGAAGTACTTAGACGATATTCGTCAACCTCAGACGGAATATCAATGTTGACGGCAGCGGACTTAGATCGCGTGAGTGCGTGATACACAAGCAACTACGGCATACCTACAATAATGAGGAAGTAAGGACAAGTTACATTGCGACAACCAACCTATTACGCTTTGTTTTAAAACCGATGATGGGCTCAATGGGCTGTTTGAATTATGATATGGATTTTCAGGGGGTGACTACTGAGATGACGACTAAGAAGTGTGGAACAAAAAGACATGTTGCGCCGACCCCAAATAAATTGGCATAAAGGCAGCAGAATTATGACTTTAGGATATTTAGAGTTGGCTGTCCGTCTCCTGTTTTATTATTATGTTTTATTTCGTTCGATAGCCGAATCATCATCATATTAAGTGAAAATAAATGCTTTAGTAACCGCCTTCTTTTGGGAAAAAGAATAAGCTTCGCAAACATCATTATGTCGCATCATAATACATTAGTAGGTAGGTACCTACCTAACAAATTACAGTAAAAACAGTTCACAAAAGACACGTTTACAAGAATTCTGTCGTTACTAAAGTAAATAAATCACTACCCTTTGAATACCATAATGACCAATCTACCAACGAACGTCGTAATTAATTCAAAAGTTTACCGAAAAAAGTAAGGACATCTGCAACTGCTAACTTTAAATTTTATTCAAACCATGGTCATGAGAACAATGGTTTCTCCAATCAATTTGTTTCTGCTTAGAGTTGTAAGAAATAAAATTGTTTACGCAACAAAGAAAGCAAACAACAACAACACGTCAACGTTTGACTGGCCGTGGACCGTAGACCGTGGGATGATTCAACACAAAGGAGGTTCTCTTAATATTACCCTTGGGTTACAATTACAATCACTGCCCACTTATACCAACATTCAATTTGCTAAACACCGTGAAACAATGTAAGAAAACCAAACTTACCAATTTTCTTTTATGTTAACACAAATAAATTTAAAAAAAAATTACGTGTCTGAAATGTTCTTGTATCTAAGCAGAAGCGTACTAACACGACCGCTTTTCGACTGTTTATGCGCGTTCTTCGTATTCGCTGCGTAATGTCGATATTTAACTGCGACTAGGAACGTGCTTCTTTTGAGCATTGTTATCGATAGACGCATTCATATTATAAGAGTAATGAATGACTGTTTTGCATGTTGTTTATCCGATTAATATTTTACTAAAAATGTTTATTGACTACTTCCAACTATCTACCATGTTACAGATCAACCTATAACGTTCTATATAGTTACGGTTTTACAACCGATGTTTCCCGTATTCCAACTCTATAAATGTAATTTTGACAGTCAGTCTAATGTCAAATCAACATTCAACTGTCACATGTCAACAATATTGTGAACCTCATGCTTTGGATCTTGTGAATTTCAGATTTATATGGAGGTGTTTATGATTACAATACAATGAAACAGGATGGGAAAGAGCAGAAAAAGCAAGGCAGGAATGGCAAGAAGTTACAGCTTTACAAACCAAGGAAGAAAAAGCGCGTTGAGGAAGATGCTGCAATACAATATTTACAGGCCCAGTATGACAAGGTAGTGAATTGTATTTTTATCCGCTAAATAACTGTATTTCAGCCTAATAACTTTTGAATAAAGGTAAACACTTTAATTAAAGTAATGATTAAAATAACAGACTATTAAATTTGTGCAAAATACATAAAAAAGATTTTGAATCAAGTTATATGTGAACCTCAAAATAGCCATGTGGGCTACAGGTAGAAGGATAATAAGGGACGCAATAAATATTTTGTTAATTCGGTTTATCAGGCGTAAGTTAGCTATAAAATAGCAAATGTATTCTCAGCTTAAAATTAATACAGTAAAGTACTTACTTACTCCTTAATTTCATATTAGTGTTCACAAAAGTATTAACTATAATTAAATATTTTTTGTATGATTACAGATAATTGAAACAAATCAATTGACTGACCTGTTAGTCTAGTGGTTAGTGACCCTGACTGCTAAGACTGAGGTTGTGGGTTCGATTCCCACACAGGACAAATGTTGTGTGATAAGCACAATCATTTGTTCTGTCTGGGTGTAATTTATCTACAATGTGTATGTATTTAGAAATATATAAGTATATTTATCAGTTGTCTGGTTACTATAGTACAGGCTCTGCCTAGTTTGGGATCAGATAATGGTGTGTTGGTTGTCCTTACACTTACTCCTTAACCTCTAAGTCCCTGAGATACCACATTTGGTATAGACACAATGGTTTTTAATTGTGTCTGTAATTACGGTATTCAATGGGTTAATTTCATATTAAAGTGTTCAGAAAAGTATAAACTATATATTTTTTTTTTAATGATTGCAGATAAATCCCGTTGAAATAAAAACTTTTAAAGACTTCCCACTGTCACAGAAGACTCTTAAAGGGCTAAAAGAAAATAATTATGTTACTCCTACTGAAATACAGAAACAAGCTATTGGTTATGCATTGCAAGGAAAAGATATCCTAGGTGCTGCTAAAACTGGATCAGGCAAAACATTGGCATTTTTGATACCCATACTGGAAAACCTATTTTGCAAAAAATGGACAAGAATGGATGGGGTTGGGGCGCTAGTCATTTCACCCACTAGAGAACTAGCCTATCAGATATATGAGGCTTTGAGGAAAGTAGGACATCTACATGACTTCTCAGCAGGCCTCATTATTGGTGGCCAGAATTTGAAGTTCGAGAGGAAGAGAATGGATCAAATAAATATATTAATTTCTACACCAGGTCGCCTCCTTCAGCATATGGATGAGAATCCATTATTTGACTGTAGCCACCTTCAGATACTCGTATTAGATGAAGCTGACAGATGTTTAGACATGGGCTTTGAGACAACAATGAATGCAATCATCGAGAACTTGCCACCTGAAAGACAAACTCTCTTATTCTCTGCCACACAAACTAAATCTGTGAAAGATCTGGCTCGCCTGAGCTTGTCATTCCCCACATACATAGCCCCACATGAGCAGGCTGAGACAGTAACCCCTGAGTTGCTGCAACAAAGTTATATAATTTGTGAGATTGATGAAAAGATTGGGATCCTCTGGTCTTTCATTAAGAACCACTTGAAGCAAAAAGTGATAGTATTCATGGCTACTTGCAAGCAAGTCAAGTACACATATGAATTGTTCTGTAAATTAAGGCCTGGTGTCAGCTTGCTCGCACTCTATGGAACTCTACACCAAGAGAAAAGGGAGAAAATTTATAATGAATTTTGTAGGAAATCAAATGTTGTGCTCTTTGCTACTGATTTAGCATCTAGAGGACTGGACTTCCCACGTGTTAATTGGGTAATTCAAATGGATTGTCCAGAAGATGTGGAGACATACATTCATAGAGCTGGTCGCACAGCTAGAGGGTTTACTGGCAAAGGGGAAGGTCTGTTAATGCTCTTACCACATGAGGAGAAACTAGTAGAAGATTTACAAAAAAGTAAAATTCCCATTAATAAAATACAGGTTGATCCATCTAAAGTGGTTGCCCCACAGAGGAAAATAGAAAGCCTCCTGTCTGACAGCACAGAACTTAAACAGAGTGCACAGAGGGCTTTTGTCAGCTATCTGAAGTCAGTATTCTTAATGAAAAATAAAGAGATATTCAATGTCCAACTACTAGATACAGATGCATATGCAAGGTCGCTTGGGTTGATTGTACCTCCTCATATAAAATTTTTGAAAAAATATCAATATGCACAGAAGAGACAAGCTGAAGAAAATGAAAACAATGATGCTATTGAGAAATTGAAATCCAAAATGGGATCTGATGAAGAAACTGATCAGAGTGAAGAAGAAGAACCTAAACTTGAGCTTGAAAATAAACTTAAAAAGCTCAAAAAGAAGGAATCCCTCCCTAAATTTAATTTCCATAATGATGCAGACACTGATGAGGAGGACTTTTTGCAAATCAAAAAGGTGGATGTCAACTTTGGGGATGAACCAGTTGAAGAAGTACAAACAACATCGAAAAAGAAAGCAAAGCCTCTAACAAAGGCAGCTGTTGCTAAGAAACTCCTGAAGAAAAAGATCAAAGTTAACACAACAGTGAAGTTTACAGAGGAGGGAGAGGCAATAGAAGATGAAAAGAGGGATGTAAAATCAGAACTAGCAAAACAGTTTTTGAATGAGAATGTAGGAGGTATTGATATAGAAAAGGCCAAGGAGGTGTTACAAGAAGAAGATAAGTTTGACAAGATCAGGTTTAGAGAAAAGGTTAAGGCTAAACATAAGGAAGAGAAACGTAAACTTAAGAATAAAAATAAAGAAGATGAAGGGGAGAAAGATGACTTTGGATCACAATCAGAGTCTGATGGACCTGACCTATCATGGCTGCCTGACCCTGATAAAATATATGGTAAAAAAGATGGCAGTGCTGAAAGTGAAGGCTCTGATGAAGGCAGCGCACCTGAAGTATCAGATTACGGTGATGATGAATCTGCCGCATCAGGTGATGAATCTGAAGTAAACCAAAAGTTCCACAGGTGAGGATTGACTAGGTTTATCTAAATGTAAATTTTAGCTACCATTGGCAACTTCTCATATTAAACTTTGTTTCAACTGTCATTTCAGGTTATACACGTTATTTTCACACTATCTCTTTTGAAATAGATCAAGCAATATGTTAACAAGATTAACATGTTAATATGTATTGCAGGCCTACAAAGCGGAAACTGGTAGAGAGCCGCGGCATCCCACAGGCCAGCGTGACGCCGCGCAAGCTGAAGAAGGTGCAGGATGTGGCCGCGTCGCTGTCCGTCGGCGAGGCTGAGGCGCTCGCCATGCAGCTACTGCAAGCCAAGCGATGATCATTGTTATCTATTATTATATTAATAAATATGTTTATAATTCTAGAGCAAAGTACTTAATTTAGGAACGAAACCTGTGCCACATGCCAGTATTTCCTTTCAGAATCAAATCCTTTTTATTGGGCCTGCTGACACTCCTAGATAGCCCTAGTAAGTATAGTAGTCGCTATTCATCGATTTATAGGAATGTATGGTAAAACTTATAACACCACTGCCTGAAAACAAGCCATAATGCAAATTGGTATAATTATGTAGAATTAGCTAGTTTCGTTTTACTTTTCATTGAGTGTGACTATTTGCATACGACCATGATGTGTTCGATTTCCAGGTCGGGCAGTGTTAAGGTCATGGCACATTATACCGGCACCGCTCCAAACCAGGAAATAACTTGTCGTTCAATTTAGGTACGTAAGTAGAATCATTAATACGCTATGGGTTCATAATGTGGGGTAACAGTACCGATAGGAACAGAGTTTTTGTTGCCCAAAAAAATTGTAATCGTGCAATATATGGGCTTCAACTTGATGAATCTTGCAGGCCAATATTTAAAGAACTTGGTTTATTACCGCTAACTTCTCTCTATATTTATGAAGTAGGTATGTTTGTTAAGAATTAAAAAGGCAGAGGATGTATGTTCTCGAAACCGGCGAGATCCTCACAGGCTTGTATTAAGTGACTTTCCCAGACTGGCTAAATATAGTAAAAGCTGTTTAGCCATGTGTGTTCGAATTTATAATAAAATTTCAAGTAATTATAAAACTTTAGATTTGAGATTGTTTAAAAAAAAACTACTGGAATGGTTAAAAAATATTTTTTTTTATAGTATCAAAGAATTTACGGACGGGAAACATTTTTAAATGTAACCAATAATATATGCATGCTATAATATAAGCTAAACCTGTATGCTCTATACTTTATCTTTAACACCTTCATATACCATGTTTTATGCAAATAAATATTATTTCTATTTCTATTAGAGCATTAAATCGTTCGTAGTATCGTAGTATTATATATTTCAAAATGTCAATATGGTAAAGCCAACGGCGGGCAGTCAGCGCGCTTGCCGCTACCATACAACTCAACTCGCAGCCCGCGTGCTGCAAGCGAGTGGACCACGGAATAAAGAAAACTAGAGGAAGTGCCCCTCACATATCGCGCGCGTGTCAACATTAAGCGCAGATGCGCAACATTTAGCTTATTCGCCGTCAGATACTTGTCGCGATTGGATGTCTCAGAAATACGCGAAATATTACAAATTATGCCTTGTTGTGCGGTTTTGACCTGCAAAAACGAAAGCAGAAAAAAAAATGTATCTTGTAGAGGTGTATCGTATCATTGGTAACTGCTAAACTTTGTTAATTTTTAATATAATTGATTTTAATTACAATACCACATGTTATGACTTCAATACAAACTATAAACAACCTTATATTCATTGAAACAAAGTCTAAATGCACTTGTTCGTCATCTGGACAATCACAAACTAAATTCTAGTAACTTCGACGCTACTCGATTAGGGATGGGACACATCCGTAAAGTAGGTCGGTATCGATAGTTTTGTCTGATTTTAGTAAGGAATCAATAGCTCACATAGCTGGTTAAATAATAAGACAGTTGATAACATAAGTGTGATATTTGCGTTAGTGCTTTAGTAACAGAAAACAAATCAATAATTACATAGATTTATTATAGGTAAGGCTAGAGGGGGTTATTATGCCCATCAGAATCTGTGATTAAATTATGTCAGACATCCGAAATATTTTTATAAGATGGTCATATATTTAATAAAGATTATATCATGGCTGAAATAATGCACCAGTTTATTGGGTCATCAATATTTCAAAACATAAGTTATAACCAATTAGGGGATTTTCCTACGTCTAATCATATTACTGTCTTAATGAAAGCTATCACGGCAAAATATATTAATATTCGACTATCAAAATGGCAAATATTAAATAAATATGTATTATTTCAAGGTCAGTAAATATTTTTAGCACCATCTGTTATCGTTTCATTTATCGTAAGGTTCTGTCAGCAGCTTCGACCGCGTACTTAGTTTCATGAAAATAATATTACCCCCCTACATACAAACATACAAATATCTCTTTAACATTGATATTTTAACGATAATCAACCTTTTTCGTTATTAAGCATTTGTATGATGTTAACAAATTACTACATTGCTCACCCGAATAAATTACGTAACATCAATATATCGATATATGTCTACATCTCTAACTTTTTTTTTTGTACTCACCACAAGATATTACAAGTGCATATGAATATGACATCTATTTCAAAGGAGCTAGCGTTCTGAATAGAATGAATTGGTTACAGCGCCATCTAGCGTTGAGTTGCTGAACTCGTTGTAAACTTGTCTATTTAAAGTTTTTAGACGAAAAACGTCTTTATTGTTTGTGTCATGTCAAATAATAACAACTTTCATTCGTTGCAATAAGACACAATTTTTGAAAGCAATAAGAAGATGATTTGTAAAAGTTGCGTTTGTAATTTGTAGCCAATCATATCACTGTTTTTTATGTGCGTTATGGAGAATTTGATATGCAAATGTGTGAGTTTGGCGACACTGGTTCCCGTGCTTAGCCAGTGTAGGGGCACTTCTCTGTATTCTTTGTTCTGTGGAGTGGACCATGTGTTTCCAGCGCAGTGTCTCCATATGTAAATCGACAGTTACCGTGTTGCAAGGGTAAAAATACGGTGTTTCTAGACAAAATTACGGTGAATCTGCTAAAATTATACCGTGTAAATTACCGTGTAATTTTTCAAAGGAAAAAAGGCTTTTTTAAATATTAACCAAGAAGGTAAAAGTTTGAAATTGAAACTGTTTACTACGTATATTTGTAAAGCGTCGTAACTCGAATAAAAGACAACGTAGTAAATTTTGCGTCTTCACCCATCACACTTACAAATTACACTCTTTCCCATATTTAAATAAGGACGAGAATAGATTGCGAGGAGATAAACTTTTAGATATTGGGGATTTCCCTGAAATTCTCGACAACGAAGGAACAGTGTAGCCATTAAAAAATTGTTGACTGACTGAGATTCGTTTTAAGCAGTACATGATGAAATATTTACAACAACGGTAATACAGTGAATTACGGTGATATATGACACGGTAATACATTATTACCTTGACGGTAGATAAATACCAGATTACGGTGCATCTACGGTAATTACCGTGTACATGGAGACACTGTTCCAGCGCTAGTTTTGTGTAGTTCACGAACGAACTAGGTCGTAAGAGTGCTTGTAGATGAACTACGTGAACTAGTTCTCTCATTTCCCGATCCATAGTTCGTTAGTTCATCAGTTCGCGACCGAATGAGCGAGGATGGCGTCAACCGAACTAATACACGGGACAAAATACAAAAAGGTTTTTGTTATCACATAGCTTGTTATCTAATGCAACAATAAACCTTGGTATTTTTTAGAATCATGATCATTTTATGAATTATCATTCAAAGTTTTTTGCTGTTTTTAGAGTCCAAAAATTGTAGGTAAAAGTAAAACATTCCATAATCTTGTCACATGGGTCATTTTCAGAAAATCTGTACACTGTTGAAAATATGCCGTTTTTATTTTTTTCATTGTAAATGGTTTTTAATATTATATTTACAATGAATAGTCTTTTCGCTATTTGAAAATACTAATAGAACCTCTTAATCAGGGTTATTTAATGAAATACAACTAATTAACTGAACCTGGGGAACAAAATTAATTCCATTCCGCAACTAATAACTTTTGGATTTAAAAATAAAATAAAACTCGTTTGGATTTAATCAACTAGTATAATTCGTTAACGATCTTTTGTATTTCAATATAAAATAGATAAAAATAAAATTAACACTAGGAAATATACATAGTCATCATTTAAATTTCCATTACGTTACTCTTTGTACTAAATTAGTTAAATACTTTTCAGTATGTTTCTCAATAAGGACACAAGATAGGAACTCATTTTAGGGTTCCGTTGCCAAATGGCAAAAAACGGAACCCTTATAGATTCGTCATGTCTGTCTGTCTGTCTGTCTGTCTGTCTGTCCGTCCGTCCGTATGTCACAGCCACTTTTTTCCGAAACTATAAGAGCTATGCTGTTGAAACTTGGTAATTAGATGTATTCTGTAAACCGCATTAAGATTTTCACACTAAAATAGAAAAAAAAAACAAAAAATTTTGGGGTTACATAGAACATACATAGAACTGAAACTCAAAAATGTTTTTTTTCATCAAACCCATACGTGTGGGGTATCTATGAATAGGTCTTCAAAAATGGTAATGAGGTTTCTAACATCATTTTTTTCTAAAGTGAATAGTTTGCGCGAGAGACACTTCCAAAGTGGTAAAATGTGTGTCCCCCCCCCCCCGTAACTTCTAAAATAAGAGAATGATAAAACTAAAAAAAATATATGATGTACATTACCATGTAAACTACCACCGAAAATTGGTTTGAACGAGATCGAGTGAATAGTTTTTTTTTTAAAAACGTCATAAATCGTAAACCGCAATTTACCTTACATTCAATCAACTGAAATATAAAAATTAAAATCCATACTAATATTATAAATGCGAAAGTAACTCTGTCTGTCTGTCTGTCTGTCTGTCTCGCTTTCCTGCTAAAACTACTGAACCGATTTAAATGAAATTTGGTGCACAGATAGTTTAGAGCCTGAGAAAGGACATAGGCTACTTTTTATCCCGGTAGTACGTTCCCGCGGGATAATTTCCGACTGCCACGCGGGCGAAGCCGCTGGCAAAAGCTAGTAAATATATATTTTTAAACCGAGAATACCTACAGGTTTGCACGGAACCCTCGGTGCGCGAGTCCGACTCGCACTTGGCCGGTTTTTTTAATTACATTCATCAAATTATGACACTCTAAATTACAAAATCTACTAACAATTAGATAGAATTTCGCTCTAAAAATAATATTTTAGACAAAATATAAAATAGGACAGTCACGGAATAGACTGTTCCTATAACGGAATAGAATCCTTAAGACCATTGCACATTAACAAATACATATATGAAATCATTTTATTTATATTTTCAAATCTTCTCTTCTAATATAGATATTTCAAGTAAAATTGATGTAACTGAATGCTCTTAGCATGACCAAATTTTAGTAAGGAGTCATTAAAAAAATGAAGGAAATTTTTTATTGCAATTTCAGAGTCTATCCTATAGTAAAATTTGTTTATAATGGTGGCACGAGGCTTGTGTCCTGCGGCAGTTTCGACATCACCAATAAACAAAATCATTGATACATAGTTACAAGTTATAGTTGACTATTGTTGACAAAACTGGCGTCAGAATGTAAAAATTTAATTTAGGTATGTTTAATATAATGTATCATCTTCCTAAGAATTCCATTCAGAAACTTTTCAATTGCATTTCTACGTTACCTGCGTTTTGGTTACGGAACGGAAGTATCGGAACCCTTACCTGAAACTCTTTTGTTTTAATTATTTCAACCTTACACATCAATTCAACAAGCTTCCAAGCAAATTAAATTCACTGAAAGCTAATATAGTATTTAAAATAATTTGCAAGAAAGAAACTTGTAAACTTACCTTGAAATTGGTTGCGGCTCTGGAAGATCAAAATCGGACCACTACTGAGGTGTGTGTTGTTAGTCCGCCGGTCGCCGTCAAAAATGCAGAATTACTTGTCGGGACCCGTTGAATGTATTAAAAATTTTGACGACCGAATATAAATATTAATTAATGGTCGTTTTGTTTGCATTATCTCGCAAAAATTACGGTTTCGGAAGGGAATTTTCCACTTTAACCAAATTGTGTCCTCACTGAAATAAAATTATTTAAATGTTTTGTGGGAAGTTAGGCTATTTTTGTAATTGTACAACAAATTGTGCATAACTATACTTTCCAAAAAAACACACACTTTATTATATATAAGTCAACAAAATACATTAAAGTTACGTTATTTTACTGAAACTGGTAGTAGGACAGCGCTAAAATGGGTACCTCCTATCAACATTTTTGAAAATTAAGGTAATATGAGGGTGTTTTTTAACAGCAACATTAAACAATACTGCAAAAAACTAACCACAGATCCTAATTTTAAGTGTTGTTTTTCTAAAACGCAGTTATTTTTCATTTAAAAAAATACTAAAGTGGTGGGACACGTCCAAAACACGATGTACAGTTTTTGTAAAAATGACCCACATGCAGTACGAGCAAAGTCTAAACGAGCGAACGATCTGCCTCTATTTGATTCGAGCTGGGAGCGGATGAACTAGAAGAGCGGATGAACTAGAAGAGTGGATGAACTAGAAGAGCGGATGAACTAGAAGAGTGAATGAACTAGAAGAGCGGATGAACTAGAAGAGCGAACTAGTTCGTTAAGGAGCGGTGAACTAAACTGAGCGATCTCAGTCGCGAACTACTATGCCCAAGCCTATCCAGCGCGCCGACCGCATGCTTACTACGCGCCGACTCCGAGTCACCAGCGAAACAACGTCGTTGCAAAGTCGCCCGCCGTCGCCTCACACGCCTCGCTGCATCCTCCCTCTAGCCTCGAATCAGATGGTTTGCTACGGCTTTAACATGAATAAAGAAAAACTTATGGAGGAAGTACGAAGATACCCATTTCTTTACGATCGATCCAAGTATAGCGACAGAATAAAGCTTGCACCTCGCGGCCAGCGCGCGTACTGCGAGCTTACACCTAGTGGCCAGCGCGCGGACTGCGAGATTGCATCTCGCGGCCGACGCGCAGTTAGCGCGCTGGTAGCTAGCCGTAGCCTGAATTTGAGGAGACACCGTGCCGTAGCTGTGCAGTGCGGTGCCGGTATAATGTGCTATAACCTTTATTCGGTTTTTCCATAAGTAATTTTTCAGAACCTACCAGAATACTTAAAAACAACGTGATGTTATGTTTAGTAATGTGGCATTATTTACTAAAATGGGTCTCGTGACTAAATGATAACAGCCGCACGGATCGATTGAAGTTATCGCTTATTACGTTCGCTTCGTGGATCGGTGACCGTCCATTACATAAGGAGGCCTCTCTCCATGTCTCGGCAAGCACGTTAAGTCGCTGGTTTCGGCTGTCATTCGTAGATCTAGAACAGTCGTTAGGACTAAATAGTTGTAGAAACCTAAAACTCAACCTAAGGAGTTACACGAAACCTTTAGATTGTAGAGGTCAATCAATCAATCAATTTATTTATTTTCTCACCACAATATTAAAAAGTTTACAGGTCCATATTATTTAGTCTTAAGCTATTTATACACATTACAATATTGTGGGAGACTGGTGCCTAAGCTAGGCCAAAACCTGTGTTTCAGGACACGTCTCCACCCCGAGTAACAATGTCTGGGCGTATTATAGCGTTACACATATAATTATCATGCGGCGAGTACAGCGTTATGGAGAGTTGTGCGACTGTGTACGAGAACGAGTGTGTAATTATGAGTGCGTGCGTGCGCGCGTGTGTGTGTGTGTATGTATGTATATGTGTGTGTGTGTTTGCTTTTATGAGTTTATTCCAAGGACACATTCGGTATTTTCGTATGATAGCTTTAATAGCCAACTAGTAAGCTTGCTTATCAATTTATTCCTAGTTAAGGTATAATAATATCCAGAAGACGATGGATCTAATATATAAAATTCTCGTGTCACAGTTTTCGTTGCCATACTCCTCCGAAACGGCTTGACCGATTTTGATGAAATTTTTTGTGCTTATCCGGTATCTATGAGAATCGGCCAACATCTATTTTTCATCCCCCTAAATGTTAGGGGTAGTCCACCCCTAAATTTTTATTTTTATTTTTTAGACAAAATTTTTAATTTCTAGTTTTTTATGATACAACATACAAAAATACATACATCTATAAATTTTCACTTTTTTTCACCCAGCAAAACAACGTTTGCTGGGTCAGCTAGTTTTATTATAAATTCGAGCACTGAGTACCTACGTTGAATTGTCGGTCTGCGAAAGAACTGTCAATTCAACGCCTACTCAGTGCTCGAATTTATAATAAAATCCATCGTCTTCTGGATATATATACCTTAACTAGGAATAAATTGATAAGCAAGCTCAGATGGGTACTCACTTCATCTGAAATACTGATATGGAGTAGGTACATTCAGTTGCATTTTGCGGTTAGACTGGAAGCCGAGCTCAATATAGTAGGAAAAAGGCAAGGTAGATTAACTTGAAATTGCAAGCTGTTTATCCTTTTCCAAATATTATTTCGTCATCATCATGCACAGCTCGACTTCACCCATAGGTGAAGGGTTATAGGTATAGGGTTCACTTTTCTTTTGTTCTTAATATTATTTAATGATAAGTTTTTTCTGATCATTGTTCTGTTGTAGTTCGTCAGAATTTGATAACTAAGTTTTCGTATGAAATAAATGAGTAATTTGAATGGTTTGAATGGGTCTGGTTCCAGCACAGCCCCCAAAACGCCCGCCCTTCGACACTTCCTAGTGCTTTAGCTGGGAAGAAGAAGTGGCGGAACAAACTCCCCAGCAGCACAGCTGTCTGTTAAGTTAGAAGAACTTGATTCTATACAATACTGTGTAAGTAATTAATATTATAAAACAAAACATACATTATTCACATATGTCAGCTAGCACACGCCAAAACCTTATCCAACAACCGGAACACAAACTTGAATGAAATGAACTATGGGGTAGGCACCCAATACGTTTTGTTTCCCCTTCTGGGTTGTTTGAATTTCTAATTTGGGTGGGATTCTTGGCAACACCGGTAACACAGCTGTCAAAAAGAAAACGGATCGTTGCACTCTCAGTAACGCTAAAATAACTAAAATAATAAGTTTTCTATGGATTTAGAATAATTACACGACTTGTACTTATTAATTTTAACTATGTTTTGGAGCGGAAACTATATCGTAGTTAGGGAGTTAAAATTTCTTCTCAAAGAGGAGGTGCGTATTTTGTTGAAAAATTGATGGTTATGAGTGGTTGGAACGATGAATTTTCATATTAATTCGTGTTGTTGACGCCTTTTGTGAAGAGAAACAACGTTCTGGGTGGACGATGATGTCATAACTCATACGTGAATGGTGAGGCGTATCGCTGTTGTTGTGATGTATGTTGTGGATGTGCAGTAAGCTCATTGTTTCAGAATGTAACGCTGTCGCAAGTGCTGGAGGCCGACGACATTCTGCAGGAATGCAAGGCGGACAACAAAGCACTCATACAGTTGTGAGTATTAGCACAAACTAAATCCTGTTGGAGTTGCCCCAGTATGAGTTCAGTGACTGGCTAGTGTAGACCAACAAATACATAGAAAGACTTTAATATTGAATGCCTCTCGTGTTAGTAAGGGTATGCAGGTGCTCTAGTTATTTATGTGTACTCTGTGTGGACTGTTATTACTTTGTTATCAAAGCATGAAAATGTATTCAACAGAAGACTTATCACCTTCATTGTGCTTAGTCACATTACAATCATTTGTATGAGATGAAGTTCTGTATCAATAAATATTTGGCGTTCACTTAGAAATACTTTGAAATGATTACTAGATTTCCTAAAGTGATAAAATCCGCATGGATTAAATAAAATACTTTATTTTGTATAAAGCCTACATAAAGGTTACACCTGTAAATTATTAGAAGGGTTATTTTCTATTAGAGAATCTTTTTGCACCTTGAATATGTTACTAAACTGAACTAAATTGCAATATTTACACAAATCACACCATAACATCTCGCTTGTAATCATGAAAGGTTAGGCAAACACCCATTTTCGTCAGTTCTGTTAGAGACTGATATTATCAAACATTTATATATTTTTGTTTTTATTGGACTATATTATGCCCATAAGTTATTTGTCTGTATCAAATAATGTGTAACTTAATACCTCAGCTTAAAAGAAGTTATCACTATTGATCAGTTAGTATTCAGGACAATGCTGAATAGCTTAAAATGAACATGGACAACACAAAGGTCACTGTCCAGTTAGGTAGGTGTTTTTTTTAGGTAGGAAATCATCTGTTGACGTCTCTCACTCTGGGTGTAGCAGGTGGGTGTGCCGGACTTTTATTGACTAAAACTCACCTGTGTTCCTTCAGTTGCCAGTGCCTGACCCTGACAGGAGGCAGTCAGGTACTTTGAGAAAGAAGTCAGTAGTTCATTCAGTTGGTTAGGCGTTTTTTCCTGTTGTTCGTTGGTCATTGAATTAAACTCTTGTGGGAAGCGTTTAATAAATATATTTGGCTGACAACCAAATATAATTCTGTGGCCTGGTGCTAAAAGGGCCAATGTACGTTTTTGTATGAAACAAGATTGTAATGCCAGTTTATTGAAAAACTATGATTATATATACTTTTTTTATGTGCTAAAAGGGCATTAGTTTACCAACAATCTTTCAAAAGTTACTATGTAAAAAAGGCCAATGTAGTGTGCGCTTTCATACAGATAAGTAAAAAAAAAAAAATGATAAAAGGGCTGCAGTTTGGCCCTTTTAGCACCAGGCAGAATTACAGAACACAGAATTTATTGAGCACTTCCCAGCCGAGTTGGATTCAACAACCAACTTCTACATAACACCAAGAATAGTATCACCCAAATGTAGCCAGTTACTTGTAAGTATCATATACAGCATGGCAGGGACATCGGCGTACAACCTGTTGCCATGGATTCAGTACATGATGAAAGAATTTGCTGTTTCCTACAAAAGTGCAATACCTACAGTTATGCTGCCTAGACACTGCGGTGTTAATAGGTAATAGGTAGAACGGGCTGGTTTCCGCAACTCCACGTCTGAGCGCGTATTTTGCGTACGGGTGGGAAATCCGTTTTTCGATCCACCCCAGCTCCTCGAGAAAGGCCAGCAACGCCTTGATGTTGCTGACTATCTCACGTAGGGTACCTGGGTTACCGAAGTACTTGGCCCTGTATGTGGCGATCGCCGGGCAGTTTAGAAGCACGTGCGCTGCTGTCTCGTCGTCCTCAATGCAGGCCCTGCACAGCGGACTGTCTGTAGCTCCTGACAAATAGATGTTTATTAAACGACCCATGGCCAGTTATTGCTGCTGTAACCATACGTCGTAACACTGCGGTGTTACAGACGAGACTGTATTGATCCTCTCATCACAAACACCACGGTGTCTCAAGACTTGAGTCTTTATTCAGTGTGTGTTACCAGTGATGATCAATGGCACTAAAACATGGTCACTCACAATGGGTCCTATTAGAAGGCTAAAAGTCACCCAAACGGCTACTGTATAGTTTCCCTACATGATCAAATCAGGAATGAAGAGATCCCCAGAAAAACCAAAGCAACCAAATTGCTTATATGCAAATATTGTTCGAAAACAGATGGCTACTGGCACTGAAAGGTTCTGGCTTCCCACAAGGTGGACCGATGATCATATGAAGGCCGCAGGAATTCTCTATATGCTGGAAGCACAGAACTGGACGAAATGGTGCACTTTGGCCTATGTCGTGGTAGAGGACGCCTTTCGGCTAAACTATGATAATTAAAGATATACATACTTTTGATATAGATACACAATTTTCGCTGAATTCAAAAATATGTTCACTCTAAAAAAATTTAGAGTGAACATAGTTTCTTATATCTCATTAAGCACCTCCTTATAAAATTGTATGTCTGATTCCAGCCTAACAAAGCCAGAAGTTCTGGCTGAGCTGATAACGCTGATAACAGAAGAACCTCCTAAGAACCTGGAGCTGGCGTCACAGTACCGGCACGCCAACATCGCGTGTGAGGTGCTGACCAGCCACCTGTCCATGCTGAGCGACCGCCTCTCGCTGGACGCCACACAGATGAACCGTCTCTGCGACTTCATCAACAGAGACCCGCCGCTCAACCCGCTGCTCGCCTCGTACTTTAGTAAAACTGTGGAAATGCTACTAGAGAGAAGTCCTAAACAGGTAATTCCTGTTATATCATTTTTAACCGACTTCAAAAAAAGGACGAGGTTCTCAATTCAACTGCTTTTTTTTTATTTTTGTTACCTCATAACTTTTGACTGGGTGAACCGATTTTGATGATTCTTTTTTGAATTAGTGTGGGGTAAGGTAGGTAATAGGTAGAACGGGCTGGTGTCCGCAACTCCACGTCTGAGCGCATATTTTGCGTACGGGTGGGAAATCGGTTATTCGATCCACCCCAGCTCCTCGAGAAAGGCTAGCAACGCCTTGATGTTGCTGACTATCTCACGTAGGGTACCTGGGTTACCGAAGTACTTGGCCCTGTATGTGGCGATCGCCGGGCAGTTTAGAAGCACGTGCGCTGCTGTCTCGTCGTCCTCAATGCAGGCCCTGCACAGCGGACTGTCTGTAACTCCTATGACAAATAGATGTTTATTAAACGACCCATGGCCAGTTATTGCTGCCGTAACCATACGCAGCTGTCGTTTGTCTAACCGGAGGACTTGTTTAGTGAGGCGGGCATCAATGGTGGGAAGTGCTTCCTTGGCCTGCCTGCACTCACTTTGGTCCACCCATAGCTTACAGTGTAGATCCCTGGTACGTTTTCTTACCAGAGAGCGTAGGAACCTAAAGGGGAGTGGCGCGATGGGTTCTGGTCCCACCGGTGTCATTCTCGACCCACTTCTGGCCAGTTCATCGGCGGCATCGTTACCTAGCGAACCGCTGTGTCCTTTTATCCATTGAGTAGTTATATATTGAGGCTACCCACCTGGTTGAGGCGCTGGTGGCACTCGTATATTAGCCCAGAGTCAATCGAGTGACTGTCCAGCGCTTGCAGAACAGCCATACTGTCTGAGAGTATGCGGATCGAGTGGTCTTTAACTGCCCTGTCCATAATGGCTGAGGCGGCAAGAGTGATCCCAATGCATTCCGCCTGGAACACTGTATTGTGGACTCCTAATGGTGTGGCTATATGTATGTTGAAGTCCTGCGAGAAGACTCCAGCACGTGTGCCACTGTCTGTTTTTGATCCGTCCGTGAAGATGCGCAGCTCAGTAGGGCGCAGACCCTCACACCGGCGATCTTCATGAAGCCGGATTCTGTATTTTTTATCAAAAATGAACTGTTTGGTTACCCGGTCATTTATAGCCTTGGTGATGGGGAACTCATTGTTGAGTTCCTTAAGTAGCGCGGTGTGTTGTGTGTCTCTCTTTCTCAAGAGGTTGGTTGCGTCCAGACGCGCTGCCGCCATCGTGGCTTCCTGCTGTATGAACAGGTGGAGCGGTGGTAGTCCCAGCATGGCGTCCATGGCTGCAGTCGGAGTAGTCCTCATGCAGCCCGTGACCGCCATGCAGGCTAGTCTTTGCATGCGTTGCAGTTTGTTGCAGGCTGTAATAAGCTTGGTGCTGGGCCACCAGACCACAGCCCCGTAGGTGATCATGGGTCGGATCACTGCGGTGTACAGCCAAAGTATGATTTTGGGGGATAGGCCCCACTTCTTACCTATCATTTTCCTGCATTGCCAGAATGTGATGCAGGCCCTGTCTAGTTTGCTGTCTAAATTACTACTCCAGTTTAACTTACTGTCAAGAATGACCCCAAGGTACTTGACTTCGTTGGCCAGCTGAAGTTCTGTATTGAACAATTTCGGTAGGCGGAAGGGGCCTAAAGCTCGCTTATGGGTGAACATGACTAGCTCAGTTTTAGTGGGATTCACTGAGAGGTCATATCCTCTGCACCATCTCTCTACGATACGTAGTGCTTGTTGGGTGAGGTTAAAGATCGTGCTCGTCACCTTCCCTGAGACAAGGATGGCGAGGTCGTCCGCATAACCTATTGTGTAGTAGTGATTGGCATTGAGTCTGGCGATTAATTCGTTAATCACCAAATTCCATAGAAGGGGTGACAGTACCCCTCCCTGGGGGCAGCCTCTGGCAATCATGGCCAGTTGCTGCTCGTCCTCTAGGTGAACCACGCGCTTGCTTAGCATGTTTGTGATCCAGTCTATGAGTACCTGTTCAACTCCATGTCTGGAGAGGGCGCTGCTGATGCTGGAGAAATTTGTTTTGTCGAAGGCTCCTTCGATGTCTATGAAGGTACCCAGGCAGGTCCCTTTCTGGTGAATCGCTTCCTCTATCTGGCTAACTACCAGATGAAGTGCCGATTCGGTGGATTTACCTGAGCTGTAAGCGTGTTGGTTACCGTGCAGCGGTAGGGTTTTCAGAGCTTTGTCCCTCAGCTCCCTGTCGCACAGCCTTTCCAGGGTTTTTAGCAGGAAAGAAGTCAGGCTGATTGGTCTGTGGGATTTGGCGTTTGTGTAGTCGCCCTTACCTGGTTTAGGGATGAATATTACTTTCACTTCCCTCCATCCTTTGGTAACGTATCTAAAGGCCAGGCACGCTCTCATTAAAGGCACCAGTCTTACTGCGATGAGGGTTCCACCCCAATGTAGTAGGGCGGGGAACACCCCATCTGGTCGGGCGACTTTAAACGGATGGAAGCTCCGGATGGCCCATTGGAGTTTCTCCAACGTGATCACCTTGCTAGCATAAGACCAGTCATTATCTGATGGTGTTTGAGTTGCTTCTTGCCAGTCGATTACTTGCGAGAAAATACATCCAGGGAAGTGTGTTTTAATAAGGACGCGTCTCGTTTCTTCTGGCGAGGATGTGAGTGTGTTGTCTGGTTTTCGAAGGGTGGTAGGCCCAGTTGTGGTTTGTTGTGCCAGTATTTTCCTTACCCTATTTGCTTCCTGGCAGGACTCAATGCTACCAGTGTATTTTCGCCATCCCGAGGTGCTTCTGAACCTGATGCTTTTTTTGTAGCAGGATTTGGCTGCGTAGTACTCATCCCAGTCCTCATCCGCACATGTATTCATGGCTCTATTCAGAGCTTTCCTTACCTTCCCGCGTTTTCGCTCCAGATCAGCACCCCACCAGGGCAGTTTGCCCGGTGTAGTACGAGGAGTCGTCTCTGGGCAGGCAGTTTGGTAGCTGTCTATTATTGATTTAGTGAGGTATTCTACTTGTACCTCAATCTGTGTAGTGTCCGCAAATGGCGTCGGATCGCTTGATGTCGCAAGTGTGGGGTATATACCATAACTAAAAAGTTAAAAATAAAACTTTTTCAAAAAAGTAACAATCGTCTTCCTTAAAAACATTAAGAAGTGAAAAATATTTTTTTTCCTTTCTTTATCTGCAATCGGCTTATCTAGCCATAATCAGATGTGGTCTCGTTAGGTTAAATATATTTTTGACAATGTGACTCCATTGAGCCGACATCGACATAAAGCATGAAGAGAGCTATTCTCAGTCTCTTTGATCTTGGTCCAATATTTTTTATCTTTTTTCACTTTGTAGTGTTTTTAAGGAAGTCGGTTGTTATTTTTTTGAAAAAAGTTTTTATTTTGCGCACCCTCAATTTATCGATTGCATAAGATGCGGTCTATTAATAGAAGTCGTTTTTGTCATTATCATGGCGGAAGAAAATACTTCAATTGTATGATGAAACTCATCGGACTTCATCTGCATACATTGAAGATACATTGTTGCAAGCATGGCGCGTACGGCTTGTTTACACGCAGGGGGCGTGTAATTTGGTCGACATTTATAAACCAGAAAACATATGGTGTAAGCTTATAAAAAAAAACCTGTCCAACTGCAAAATTTTAGCTGCTAGGGTCTATCTGGTGACCGGGTCAGTCCACATTATGATCCTTAGCGGGTCAGACAAAAATTAAGAACAAAATCAATTTAACCCAAAATGATACCACTTGTATGTGCTGTGGGTACATATTTATTTGAACCATTTGGAAATATTCTTTTCCCTAAAACTTCTTTCCCTATACTTAAATCTTAAATTAACGTAACCGCAATCATTAATCCGCGACCTATACAGCAGCATTTTAATATTTAGTTAAGTGCAGTTTCATACTTGTAAACTCATTTATTTAATTCTTCACAAATACAATGATACCTGTTCGTTCTAGGACTGCTACCTGTACCACATAGTGTGCCTGCGCGTGCTGGACTTCTTCAAGTCGCGGCGCGACTTCCTGCCCAATCTGCTGCGCCACATGTCCACGTCGGCCATCGCCGACACCTTCAAGTACTTCATCCGGCTCGACGATCTGTTCAAGAAGACTGTCATGGAGGTAGGTCAGGTGATTCTATTTTATACTTATTTAGGTACCTACTCACATTACACATGTATTCCGTACCCAGAGGGGGAGTGAGCGTATTTTTAAGAATATTCTAATCTCAGTCAATACGTCAAAAATACCTTTAATTTCGCTTAATTTTTGACAAGTTCCTGGTATTTATTGTCGCTGAGATGAAATTACGACTTGATTTCGGACATTTTCATTTATTTGTTTATTTTATGGAGATCGAATACAAGACATTTACAATAACGTATCGTAAAAATATGTTGATATAATATTTATACAGATAGGATTTAATAAACAAGAGGTTAGCTAATTTTGGTGAAATAACATAAACATTGTCTTGAGTTAATAAAATCACACCAACCAAGTATTGTTAGTAATGTTGATGGAACAGTATACTTTTGAACAAAGTATGGAGTTAGCTATAAAGGGAAAAATTGAATAAAAGTTAGACGGTTGTTATAAAAGCTCAAACTCATTATCACAAATAAGTTATCAATGTTATGAAGTTGGTGAGAGGGAGCACATAGTTTGTCCTTATTTCCAGTGGATATTGTGGATATCACTGTTTTAGTATATAAGTGCCATATTTAGCCTAAATATCTATAAGATTTTGGGGAAGATGAATTGTAATGGCGTCGTGAGGATACCAATATTTTTCAGAAATTCTCTCAAAGAAACTCTAGTACCTGTATGTATATCAGAGTCTTGGTTGTCTAGAGATAAACTAAGCATCAGCATGATTCAATTAAGTAGATATATAATAGCAGCGTCTTACTGCCGCAACACGCGAGGGGGAGGCGGCGTCTGCATCCTCCTACAAAATAATGTCGACTTTGAAGAAAGAAATGATATAACTAATTTTTCCATAGAATATGTTTTAGAAGTATGTGCAATTGAGTTACCCAAAGAAAACATATTATTAGTAACGATGTATTGGAACAGAAGAGAGGAAGAAATATTTATTAATCGGTTAAGATGCATAATTAATTATATAAACAATAAGTATTCTAAATATAATATAATCATAGGTGGATACTTCAACATAAATATCTTAGAGAGAAATGCGAAAACTAGTCAATTCCTAGACCTAATGTTAGAATACAAACTTACACAACACATAAAAACAGCCACGCGAATTACACAAACTACATCGACATGTCTAGATTTAATATTTACAAACACTAACACAAATAAAATATACACAGCAGTAGAAGAACTAGGTTTTTCAGACCACAGCGGAACAATTATACACATACCTATACCATCACCACATTTAGCTACACACACAACCTGGTATGTTAAAAAAAGATTATTTAACAACACGAATATTTTAAAGTTCAAGTCTAAATTAAATGAACACGATTGGATAAAAATTCTACCTAAAAATCAAAATTTAAATGATAATTACAAAGCATTTCATGATACATTAATAAATGTCCTTAACATTTGTATACCAATATGTAAAGTCAAACTAAAAACTAATTTAAAAAAATACTGGTTAACGACGGGCATCAAGATCTCATGTAAAAACAAAAGATTGCTGAAAATACTCACACTTAAAACAAAAAATCCTATTATTACAAATTATTATAAAAATTATGAAAAAATATAAAAAATCTAGTCACTACATCAAAAAAAATACAATATGTAAATAAAATGAAAAAAACTAACAATAAGGTTAAAACCATGTGGAGAATCATAAACGAGAGGACAAACAAGAAACATAAAAATGAGCATAATAATATTAAATTACAAATAGATAACGACCTTATATCCGAACCTAAACAAATTGCCAATATTTTTAATAATTTCTTTGCGTCTATCGGCGAAAACAGCGCTAATACATCTAGAAGCAAACTGGGGAGCACTTCTGTACTAAATCCTACAGAGAACTCGATGTTTCTTGGCCCAATAGACGCTTGGGAAGTTAACAAAATAATTAAAAACCTAAAAAACAAAAGTAGTCACGGGTTTGATGAAATACCACCTATGCTCTTAAGACAATGCGCAGATGAACTTACCTTGCCGTTTTACCTGCTACTGAACCAGTCATTTGACGAAGGTGTCTTCCCTGACTTATTAAAAAAATCTGTAATAAAACCAATCCACAAAAAAAATACGAAAACCGATCCATACAACTATCGTCCAATAGCTCTATTACCATCTGCCTCAAAAATCTTTGAAAAAGCCATGTGTGACCGCATCTATACGTTTTGCGAAAAATACAGTATATTTGATGAGTGCCAGAACGGCTTTCGAAAAAACCGTTCCACCACCTTGGCAGTGTATAAGTATATCCAAGAAGCCCTTAATATTATTAATAATAAAAAATACGCAATAGGAATATTACTAGACATGACGAAAGCCTACGACAAAGTACAATTTGATATACTGCTAAATAAATTATACGGAATAGGTATACGCGGAAAGGCTCACGAATGGCTTTTTTTTTTTTTTTTTTTTTTTTTTTTTTTCGGGATGGGAAATCATCAAATGACTTCTCCCGCTCTGGGCGGAGCGGGAGGGCGTGTCAGACTTTTACTGACTAAAACCCACCCGTGTTCCATCAGTTGCCCATGTGCCAGGGTCACGGTATCTCTTTCGAACAATCACGCGACCCCGGCAGGCATCGGTCCTATTAGACCCCTACGCTGCTGCTGACATCTCTTTGAGGCGCGCGTGGAACACTGCGCGCCGTCGACCCGAGCTTGGTCCTTACCGGGCGGCGAGCTACCCATTGCTCGCCACCCGCAAGCTCGCGCCTACGGTGGCCGGGAGTCCGCAATCGACTCCCGACGCCCGGGGCGTCTCCTCCTGCGGCGGCTAGGGACGTGAGGGCGCAGAGACTGCCACTCCCTCACGCGCCCCGCCTCCTCCTTCGCGAGCATTACTGCTTCGCAGAAGGAGGTGACGGCTTCCCACTCCCTCTCGCTCTGTACCATGGCTCGCACCAGGGCCGGACGCGAGAGGTCGCCGCCGCCGATCGCCTCCACGAGGACACGGCGGTGCTCCGCCCAGGCAGGGCACACCTCCACCGTATGCTCCACCGTGTCCTCCAGACGATCCTCGCAATGGAAACACCCGGACGTATCCTCCCGCTTTATCCTGAACAGGAACCCACCGAAGCACCCATGCCCGGTGAGAACCTGCGTCAGGCGGAAGGTGAGGACGCCGTGGCGCCTCTCTATCCACTCCTCAAAGAGGGGACTTACCGCCGCAATTGTGGCGTGCCCTCTCACGAATGGCTGACATCTTATTTAAAAAACAGAGAACAATTAGTTGAAATCGAGTATTATAACCATAAAAATAACGAAATCGAAAAGATCAGATCGCATAGTAAAGCCATAAATGCCTCAATTCCTCAAGGAAGTGTCATAGGGTGCCTCTTATTTTTAATTTATATTAATGACCTACCTAAGACCATAGAAGGACCATGTATCTTATTCGCGGACGATATATCCATATTAGTATCGTGCCAAAACAATGAAAACATCGATGAAACTCTCAATTCCATACTTACAAAAACATGCAACTGGATGAATGAACATAACCTCGAGATAAACTATTCCAAAACCAAATTAATTACTTTCTACCCGTATCAAAAAGCACCTTTAAATTTAGATTTTATTTTTAATGACTCAAAATTAGAAACCGTTAACGAATTTACCCTACTCGGACTAGTTATAGATACACATATAAACTGGAAATCACACATACAAAAAACTCACTCAAAAATTTCTAAATTCTCTTACGCCCTTCGTGAAATAAAAAAGACCACCAATTTACAAACAGCTCTCACCACGTATTATGCCTATGCTTATGCATGGCTTAGCTATGGCGTCACCCTTTGGGGAAACAGCACAGACGCACAATCACTTTTCACACTGCAAAAGAAGTTAATAAGAATACTGGTAAACATTGAGCAAACAGATAGTTGTAAACCTTTCTTTCAAAAATATAATATTTTAACCCTTCCCTGTATATACATTTTAGAAACTTGTAAATTTGTCCGGAAGCATCCAGAACTGTATTCAAAACGCGAAGACATACAGACACGCTATCTACTCAGACACCCATCTAGGCTTAACTTACCAAGTTCTCGATTAAAAATGCACTCTAACAGTCCCTACGTAATGTCTATTAAATTATATAATAAACTACCTGCAGCAATAAAAAAAGAAGAGAAAATAAACATATTCCTAAAAAACCTCAGACTATTTTTGATAAAGAAAAGCTACTACTCAATAAACGATTACCTAAGTGATAAACTTAATAAAGTCATAACTTAGGTACTCGACTTTAAACTACATATATTTAAATCATAAGCATCATTCTATTATTTTTATTATTATTACATATCTCAATCATATTTTGTATCTTGTATTTAATATTATGTTTATCAGAATTATAATACCGTAATCATTATTTATCTTTGATCATTATTTTTATATTATTATAGAAGTTGTCTAAGTAAGGCTACATAATTAACAAATGCTTCCTCTCTCCTAACTCACTTATTTTGCTGTGCCCGACAGGGTCCATATGATCTAATTATAAGTTTACCACCTAAGAACACATGTGGAATGCAATAAAAGTATTGAGTATTGAGTACCTAGCTGGTAAATTGCTGGAACGGCTCGTTTTTGAAGTAGAAATACAAATATTTTGAGAATCAGCACGGAAATCTGAGGGATATATTAATTACACTATTATTTTGTCATGGATGCACAGCATATCCATGTAAACAGTCCGAAGGTTATCAGTACCTATGCAAACTAGTCTAGTTTGTCATATCTTTCTGGGTTTTCACGTTTGTAAGCTGTATTTTTAGTTGCGTCGGGGTATGCACCTGTACTTGCGTATCTAGGATGCTTTACAAATTAGTTTATTGTTTCAACATAAAATGATAATAAAATAAATCATGCATCAAGCGTATTATCGCATAAAAGCTATCAGAAACAATGCCGGAAGAATCGTGAACCATATTGTGGTGGTATCAATGGCTGCTTATCTAACAAACATCATCTGGCGCATGATGCACGTTTTGTGTTTTGGAAATGGAGCCTTCTCACGTGAGGATGAGCAGATATAATCGTGATGGACATGTTTACGTGGAGGCGGCACGTGTATCGTGACGTGCGAAATACAGCCGTGTATCACGTTGTCAACTCATGCCTGTGTTCGCTGAAGGGATAGGCATAGATGTTTAGTATACTCAAATTCCGTCAGTAATGTTGTCCCAAGTAATAAGGTGTTTGGGCTTCTGCCGAGAACCGGGCGCAAATCCAGCCTCTGCTCTGCGCTGCTCAGTAATTCCTAATGAAAAACCGGCCAAGTGCGAGTCGGACTCGCACAAAGGGTTCCGTACAAACCTGTAGGTATTCTCGGTTTATGCATAAGGTTCATGTTTATGAAAATAAATGTTTTTTTTTTATTTTTATATTTGAGTTGATTGAATGAAAGGTAAATTGCGGTTTACGATTTATGACGTATTAAAAAAAAAAACTACTTACTAGATCTCGTTCAAACCAATTTTTGGTGGAAGTTTACGTATCATTCTCTTATTTTAGAAGTTACGGGGGGGAGACACACATTTTACCACTTTGGAAGTGTCTCTCGCGCAAACTATTAAGTTTAGAAAAAAATGATATTAGAAACCTCAATACTATTTTTGAAGACCTATTCATAGATACCCCACACGTATGGGTTAAATGAAAAAAAAAAAAAATTGAGTTTCAGTTCTATGTATGGGGAACCCCAAAATTTATTGTTTTTTTTCTATTTTTGTATGAAAATCTTAATGCGGTTTACAGAATACATCTACTTACCAAGTTTCAACAGCATAGCTCTTATAGTTTCGGAGAAAAGTGGCTGTGACATACGGACGGACATGACGAATCTATAAGGGTTCCGTTTTTTGCCATTTGGCAACGGAACCCTAAAAACCCAATAACAATTTTCCTGGCCACTACTCGAACCCCACGCTCAACAATCGCACTTTCAACCCCTCGATCAATTCGTCTGGAGGACACGGTGGAGCATACGGTGGAACTGTGCCCGGCCTGGGCGGAGCACCGCCGTGTCCTCGTGGAGGCGATCGGCGGCGGCAACCTCTCGCGTCCGGCCCTGGTGCGAGCCATGGGTACGGAGCGAGAGCACATGCGAAGCAGTAATGCTTGCGAAGGAAGAGGCGGGGCGCGTGAGGGAGTGGCAGTATCTCCGCCCTCACGTCCCTAGCCGCCGCAGGAGGAGACGCCCCGGGCGTCGGGAGTCGATCGCAGACTCCCGGCCATCGTAGGCGCGGGCTTGGAGCGGCGAGCAATGGGTAGCTCGCCGCCCGGTAAGGACCAGGGGGCCGATTCTACTAACAAATTTGTGCAAAAATCGCAATAGCACCGCGACTGGATCACGACTTTTAAGGGTTTTCTCATTCTGCTAATGAACAACGATCCAACTGCGGCTACGTTTTAGTGGACGCCAACGATCGATCGAAACAATGTAAAAATCTATTCTGCTAACAAAGTCGTACATGAGCGTGACGTTTAGTCACATTCTGCTATTATTTTGACACTCGCTATAATCGAATCAAAGCTGAAATTCGGCATTTCATCTGTCAAAATTTGCGGTTGAACATAAGTCAGTAAAATGCAACTTTTATCGCATCGATCTAGGACTGCTTTAGTTTTATTTCCTAAAAATATAATGTTTATACAGATTTCGTTGAACTTGCCCATGTGGGTGACGTTGGAAAGGTAAGAGGAAGAAATTTTGCGTCAAGAGTATGCAGTAATGCTTTGGCCCTTACGGATCGTCAGTGCGTTACGACATACCAATTCTCCAGAGACCTCTTATGAGCTTTGATTGACGAGATCAGTGACCACACATGCTTCGTTTTTACGGTATTGATGACGGAAAAGGTAACATAGTTACAGTGTGTTACTACGTGAAACTCTATTGACTCAATCTTGGACCGCAACTTGCACCGGCTTTTTATGTGCCGCAATGTATATGCAGTGTCAAAACTTTTAATTTCTTGAGTTTTAGTAATAAACTAGCTACTGTCCACAACTTCATCAGCGTCTAATTTTGCTCCTCTGAACCTTCCCGTCGCACCGCATTGCCTGTCAGTTTTCGTCCATTTTTTGTTGCTGCTCCGCTCCTTTTGATTGTAGCGTAATGTTATATAGCCTATAGCCTTCCTCAATAAATAGGCTACCCAATACAAGAAGAATTGTTCGATTCGGATCAGTCGTTCCTGAGATTACTGCGTTTAACCAAATAAACCAACTCTACAGCTTTATAATATTATATAGTATAGATATAATGGAATATTTGGTAGTTAAAACAACACAAATTTACAGACTGCCCTTGTAACATATTACGCCTATGTCTATGCATGGCTTAGTTACGGCATAATAATTTGGGGAAACAGTAGGTACAGATGCACCAACATTAGCAAACATTTAAGTGATAAATCCCTGAAATGCAGTTAGAATGCCCAAAGCATGTTTTTAATTTAATTTGATTTTAGAATAAGTTAGATTATAAGTCCTACTCCTACTACTATATTTCTTTTGATGTGCCCGACAGGGTCCCACAATTGTAACTAAATCCAATGTTTACCACCTAAGCATATACATTGTGAAATGCAATAAAGTATTGAGTATTGGAATGGTTCATGAAATCAAAAAACAAATAATGGAATAAAGCATTTTTATTACTATAAGTATATCAATTTTAACGTCAGACCACTTGAGAAGTAGATACTTAGTATTTCATCTAAAATAGTAGGGTCGTTTCACCACTCATGTTGATACCGTGTGCCAGATAGAAATACATAATATATTAATACTGCATGCTCAACATTATAAGTGCACAACAGTCAACAGAATGTCTGCCTACCAAAAAATTTACCGACCACGATCAACTCTTAAGTCAGAAATTGATTTTTGGGTGTACCTAAGTAATGTTTCTGAAAAAATATATATTTATGTTAGAAGTGGCTAACTTATATTATTATTTTTCTCATCGGTGTGCTGGTACCTACTGCAAAATAATGTTTTTTCCCCACTGAGTCAACAGGTATAGGTAGTATGTTTTTGTTTTTGCAGATTTCCATGGAATGTAAATATTCCTGTATCCAGATTTCCATATTGAATAAACAGTTTAAATTCTTCTTGCATCATCAATACACACTTTCCTCAAACTGCATCTAAATGGTTTTACTGAAGACAGGGAAACATTCATAAGTTATTTCAAATCTGGAACAGTCTCGGGCAACATCTTCACACATTGTGTTGAAATCTTACTGAACAGTTAACAGCACATTATTTTGCATTAAATGCTGTACCATCTTGAAGATTCTATTTTCATTATAATTCTACAAGTACACACATGAAAACAAATATCAATTTCGTGCAATTAGAAAGAAACGGATTAACTACTCCCTCTCACAGAGTCACAGAGAGGAGGCCTGTATCGCAGCAGGGGGAACATTATAAGCTGCTTATATAATATGTATGTTAAGAGGAATAAGAGTATTATTATAAATCAATTAAAACTCTGAACTTGAACTAAAGTAGTGTTGCTGTCAGTTGACAGTTGACACTTCTTTTTTTTGAATTTTATGACCTGGTAACTGGACCTTTAGGTCAAAGTTGACACTTCTCAATAAGCTATGTCAGGTAGTGATGCGATTCGATTTTGTTTAACTCGATACTCGAGTAACTAAAGGCTCGTGATCATTTTATTTATTTATTTTCTCACGCGTTGTCACTCGATGTATAGCTTGGCAAAAAAGTCTGGAAAAAATGAGGGCGCCTGCTTAGCAGGTATGGCCACCCTGTATACTAGGACTAAAAGTGATAAGATACTTACTGTTTTAATCCACAAACACGAGATCCCGGAAATTCTCATCAATCAAGATTTCAAGACTTGATAGGCACACAGTCTTTTACTTTCATTGTATTTAGTAGATTGCGCATTATTTCGCTGGAATAACCTTTTATCTAAGAGCGATTTTGCCATCATATTAACATAGTGAAAACTTATTTAGTTTAAAAATTAATTAAATTACACTCAGGGATTGCCGATTGAACCCAATACACAAGACATAACGTTCAGCAATCGCATTTGCGGTCACCACCTAGGGTATTCACAACCATTCGATGGTTGGTATGCCTGTATCAAATTGGACATGAATAATGCTGAATGAATTCTGTTAATGCTGACAGTTTATAGTCGCCAAGGTGACTTACAGCTGCTTACTGTCGGAAACTAATCGGAAGTCACAGAGTACCTATAACATGTCGCATTCGAAAGGTACGGGTAATATGGAATAAACTTGAACAGTTGACTAATGAAGGCGTCAGGTATGTCTATGTGGGGTACATAACATTATCACTATTCACATGACAATGAAAATGAAATAACACGCTAAAATGTTAGATTTTATTTAAAAAGAAAAACGTGACATAACATCATTCTTGTATTCCTTTTCGGTGCTATGATAGATTTTTTCCATTAACACTGATGTGTCAGTTTTACATTTCTTATTTATGAAATCTAAATAGTGTAAAAATCTTTCTTACACATTTACGGTTCCCATTACAACCCATCTCCTCAAACTATAGGTAATATATTACGTAGAATAGGCACCTGAAAAATAATAAATATAAATTATACTTTTTTTACTGTGGTATGCGATAATGGCATGAACAAAAAAAAAATACTTGCCTGTTTCGTTATAGTGTTGAACTTTTTGTCTAATTGCACACAGATCAAAATCGTCTAATTCTTTCTTCCGCCAACTGTTTTGGTGTTCTTCCAGGTGTAGAAAAAATCCTTAATTTATTTCACCTTCATTAACAATTTCTCTAATTGTACTGTGAGATTTACCTTGAAAAAAACATAAAGACAATCATATTAATTCCATGTAGGTACATTTTTCAATTTCAAGTATCAAACATCAAGAGTTAACGTACACGCGATTTGTCAAACTAGAAAATAAAACCTCAATAATCTATTAGTAAATAAAATAATAAAATCGCTTGAAACTTATATAAAATTTAGTATGAGAAAGGAAAAACAATGACTGGTATTAAATAAAAGATAAATTTCTTGGATAAATACCTGTCGTGTCGGCAGTTCTTTCGTAAACATTGTCAATCGGAGACAAAATTTGTTCCGCTTCAGATTCCGCCAAATTTCTTACGAAAACTTTGTATATCACAGCTCACACCACTACTCCTTATTGTTTTATTCATTTTTTATATGTTCAAAAGCATTAATAATTGATAGTTAATTAGAAATAAGTAAAATACAATTATGAACATAACGCAATGACAGATTAGCTACTTGTTGATGATAAACAAAGCAGTGCTGCCACCAAAAAAATATTTTAGTTCCAATGGTTACCACGACAGACTCTTTTTTGCCAAGCTATAGTCGTGTTTAGATAAGTATCACGGAGTTTTCAACAACTACACCAGTTCATAATTCAATATTAATAATATCGTGTAACAAACTGTCAAAGTAATGTGATGTATTGAATCACGGATGTTTTAAATAAGAGTGATTATGCATTACATTGTTCTGTAAGTATTAGTCAGTTGATAACGTGTAATTCTCCCCAAACAGCAAGAGTCGATTGTAGCCCTAATATTGATTGGATGCCGCATTTTGAATTTTGCTATGATTATTTTCTTTTAAGTTATTATTTAATGTCTCGTTTTTAACTAACAAAGCTGCTAGAAACCTCCCTAAAGGGAGGTACCTACTTTAGATTCAACTTGAAATAAATTGAGAAAATCAGTGCCTGACGATTTATAACTAGTAGTAGTAACATCACTAGCCAAACTGACAAGCCACCAAAAACTTCAATCCATTTCACGAAGATTTTTAACCACTTTATGCGAGAGTAAGCGAACTTAAAAACGGGATTAAACACCGGACCGTCATTATTATTTTTTTTAAATCAAAACAGATTAGGTTACTACCTCTATCTGTAAATAGGTACATATGTACTAAAGAAAATCATAACATCGTTAAAAACGCTTCAATAAATGAATTTTTAAGTAAAATACGATTAACAGAAATACTCTTCGAGTCTTTAACTTAACCGAAGGGTTTGATTTCGTAGCTTTAGCTAGTTAGGGACGTAGAACGAAACGTTCTTCTGAATTTTTGTTATCTAGTAAGTTAAAATGTTGTATTATTGTAACAAAAAAATATCAGTACAAAACTATAATTATGGTCAAGATATCTTTTTATATTAGAAAATCCTTTATTGCCACTTATTCGTGTTTAGTGACATTTTTAGATTCAACTTTTTTCTTTGTGGTAATAATAAAACATACTATTTGGCATGTTGGTAACACAGGAAGCCCACTTGTGTGTTCTCGTAACGAGTCAGTTGCGGTTTGGCGTAAGTTTAGTTTCCCTTGTGCTTATCAAATAGTAGAATGACTTTATAGGACATCATCGACCTGCGATCGAAATCTAACCGTTGTGAAAACACAATTGAGCGTGTAACTTTGCAAATTAGTAGAATCGCCCCCCAGGCCCGTGTCAACGGCGCGTAGTGTTCCACGCGCGCCTCAAAGAGATGTCAGCTGTACTGAAGGGGTCTGCTAGGACCGATGCTTGCCAGCCCAGCCAACACAGATTAGCTGAATAAATTTTGCGTAAAAGCAATTCTTTTGACTTTAAGCTGGATAAAGTATTTGTGTAACTTCTGTGTAAGCGCTTATAAATACAGATGATATTCAAGCAATTTGGGCACAAAATATCTTGCTTCAATTTGGATAAAATTTGATTAACAGCCACATAGCAGCTGAAAAAATTCTGATTTTTCTGTAGTCCAGAAATTATACATATTTTATGCAGTTGTTAATTTGTGAGTTCAGATATTCAAATGAAATTCAAAATTCCGATCTCAGGAGTAGTTTTACAAAGAAATTATGCAAGTAAAAAAAGTATAAATGTATTTTTCATTATGACGAAATTATTTTGTGTTACTTAGTTCAAAAAAATGTACGACTTCAAAAATTTGGTATTTAAATTGTTTCATACATTTTAAGTATAAGTTTAAGGTGAATTATATAAACGCATGGCACTTTACTGTGAATTATCAATATGATTATTGTACATTTTTTGAACGCCTTATGATAAAGCTATAATTTAAAAGGTAAACAAATGTGAAATAATATTTAAATTAAATTATCTTTACTTTTTTATCAAATTTCAGTCCCAGCAAATAATGAGAATCAAATTTTGTATAACTGATAATGTTTCCTACTCACTAAACAAAGTGTTTCATAAGATAAATGTGGAGGATTTTTGTAAAAAGAGGTTATGTCGAACGTTAGTCAATGGCGGACGGCCAATTTGAATAAAAGTGTCTATTTCAGTGATTATTTTGCTTATTTCTGCATAAACGACTACATATCCAGAAATTATTTGATTTATAGTACAATAATTATACATTTCTCAGAGAAAGGTCTTAAATTACATAATGCAGTATACTCTTATTCAGCTTTTTAGGGTTCTTTTTTATAGAAAATAAATCCATGAATATTTGAGGTCGATGGGACCTATACTAATGTAGGTAGGTAGGACCCACTATTTTCTATTACTTTTTTTTTCTATTACTGCACAGATACTATTTTTTATCTTTACATACTCTCGTTACGCTTTTGTTATTATTTTTCTGAGGAGGCATATTGTTGATGAAACATTTATCAGTTTTGTCACAAAATGGTGAAATATCTGGCTATAAACATACGATATCTTCAACTAATTAGTTATTTGCTGCTTAGGATACCCACATTTTTAACTGATATTAAGCTGAACATAAAGACAATTGTACGCTTATAGCGCTATAAGTTAGGTAAAACTAGGAGTTTATTTTCAATTATGCAGAAGTCAGCTGTGTAAAGAAGAATAAATCTAAAATATTTAGCATCTGAATAAATGAGTACCATTTCGTACACTATGCAGCTTAAAGAAAATATTTCGTCTAATATTCAGCGTTTTGCTGTTTAACTGCTTTGCTTAAATATGTTATTCAGGACAATGCAAAAACTTCAGCTACTGTGCAGATAATAGCTGTTTCAATTACTTTTATTTGAAAATCGCTTGTTTAGCAGATTCTACTCTTGATTACTATTCAGCTTAAAAAAAATACCGCGAACTTTATACAGAATTTTAATTTAAGAACTCTCTTATTCAAAATAAAGCCATAACATCAGCTGTAATACAAAAGTAATAAAGCTTGACACTGCTTATCTATACTAATATTATAAAGCTGAAGAGTTTGTTTGTTTGTTTGTTTGTTTGTTTGTTTGTTTGATTGAACGCTCTAATCTCAGGAACTACTGGTCCGAATTGAAAAATTCTTTTTGTGTTGGGTAGCCTATTTATCGAGGGAGGCTATAGGCTATATAACATCACACTACAACTAAGAGGAGCGGAGCAGTAATGAAAAATGTTGCAAAAACGGGGAAAATTTATTCCTTTTGAGAGTTTCCGTTGCGTGCGCTGCGTAAACGGTTAAAGTAACGCAAAAATTATGTATGACGGAATTGTTCCTTTTAAAAAGTTCTAAAAAAAGTCCGCGAGAGCATATGTCTATCTTTTAAGGTTGACTCACTATAACTCAAAAGGAGCGAGCAACGAAAAGTGGACGAAAACTAGCAGGCAAATCGATGCGACGGGAAGGGTCAGCGGAGCAAAAATTTGACGCGGACGAAGTCGCGGGCAGAAGCTAGTTGTGGTATATTTTCGCTACTATCTGGCTTATGTGTTGGCTGGGAGGGTCGCGAGATTGTTCAAACGAGATACCGTGGCCCTGGCATATGGGTAACTGAAGGAACACGGGTGTTTTTAAGTCAGTAAAAGTCTGTCACGCCCTCCCGCTCCGCCCAGAGCGGGAGAAGTCATTTGATGATTTCCCATCCAAAAAAAAAAAAAACAACCCCTCGATCAATTACTCGTTATACATTATAACATCATCATTTAAAGCACAGTCTTGACACTAGGAGAGTACTGTGTAGCCTATCGTCTAGAGGTCAATGTGCGCTTGTGTGGATGTAACTTTAATTCTTTTGTGAGTATCTCTTTGTCTAGAAAAGTATAAATGATTCACATACCAATTCGTGAAAATCTATTGTTAATATTAGCTTAGTTAGTCAACCTCAGCATGTGAAAACGAAGTATATTATAAGTAAGTACAGTAGGAATGTGCTAAATACATACATATTGTGTTGTTGATGGTTTTTGTGTGAAAGTTTTGCAAACATGGACAATGTAGTGGCAAAGCGGGGCAACATCTGGGCAGTACGCCGATAGCTACTGTTTGCTCATCGGCGTTAGGACAGGTGTCTCGGGAGTTAATCATGTGGGCTCTGTACCGGTACAACATGTGACCTGGTTCACATCCGCGGGTGCGTAGTACTCTAATTAGGTTTTTGTGATTGGATCTGTTTTTAAAATTGCGTAATAATCGGCAACTATATCTTCAAATCTATGCATTCGATCCTCTCTACTCTACATTACATAAATGATTGAATAATAAATATTTCATAACAACTTGCTACAGGATTTCTTACATTCTATTTTAAAACAGGAGGAGAGAACTTATTTTGTTCCATATCGCCAGTTATGTTTAAATAGCTTCTGCCCGCGACTTCGTTCGCGTTAAATTTCTTGTTCCCCCGACCCTTCCCGTCGCGTCGAATCGCCTACTCGTGCGATTTTCCCCGTTTTTGCAACATTTTTCATTAGTGCTCCGCTCCTCTTGATTGTAGCATGATGTTATATAGCCTATAGCCTTCCTCGATAAATAGGCTACCCACAAAAATAATTTTTCAATTCGGATCAGTCGTTCCTGAGATTAGCGCGTTCAATCAAACAAACAAACAAATAAACTCTTCAGCTTTATAATATTAGTATAGATAAGTATAAATATATAAGTATAGATTTCGTGTATTAGGGGCGAGCCTTGCCACCAACCAAGCATACAAAATCCGACTCCGGCTGTTACTGAGACTAATGGAAAACTATAACACTGTCGGACTTTAGTGGTGGCCCAGCGGTATCGCCTCGGCTTTCGAGTTGTAGGCGTGGGTTCGAACCCAGGAAGGCACTTTACTTTGTGTAAATAATTTCTCCACTGCTCTTAAACGGTGAAGGAAAACATCGTGAAGAAACTAACCAACCAACCATGTCCTAGAACCAAAAAATTCAAAGTCATGTGACATCTACCAACCCGCACTGGGCCCGCGTGGTTGGTAGATTACAGCCCACTTCCTCTCACCGTGAAGAGGCCTGTATCCCGACAGTGGGAACTATATACAAGCTGATATGATGAACACTGTCCGAACTAGGAATCGCCACGCTGACAGGCGCGCTTGCGTTCATGAAACCAACGATGTTTCTTTATTACTTATCGTCTATAATTAATAAATAATAATACCACCGTACGAATGTCCCAATAGGTAAGGCTTAGGTCATTCTTGCACAATAAATACGTTTTTAATTCGTAATTTACACTTTAAGCATTGTTACATTGTGGTTAGACTACTAAGTTGCGTACACGGTGTGTAAGTGTAGTGTTGTCATGCCACAGTGGTTAGAAGAGCACCAGTTCCTGGAGTGCCTGATCCAGATCGTGTGCGGCACGTACGTGGCGGAGGAGCTGGCGGCGCCGCAGCCCGACGTGCCCGACAAGGCGGAGCGCGAACCCTCGGAGAAGACCGACGCCAACCACAAGGACGATGCTGGCGGCAGCGACGCAGAGAAAGGTAAACTGAGATCCGTCTATTATGAGTTCACGTTTTTAAGACGTGATTTAATTGTATTTAAAAAGTTATTCATGTTGTTATTTACAAAATGCATGTTGGAACTGTACAATTCGAAACATTAAGTACACCACGGCAGCAGTAGGCCACAACGCATTTCAATGCATGCACTGGTTCGTACAAAACGTTCGCAAGTGATGTAGGAGCATCTTGCAATGCGGTAGGGACTGCTCTGATGTGCGTCAGCCTTTAAAGGTGATTGATAAATGTTCTCCAAAGTTATCACCGACTGAAGGCAGAGAAGGACACATGAGCGACTCGCGTCAACGGCAGAGGTTACTGCAGCTGTCAACAGCCGTGGACAGGTGCCCTAGACACGTCTACGACAACGTGCACGTGTATTTGAATCATCACCATTTCAACAGTAACACGTCCACTACAAGGACATAGGCCTCCTCCAGTTTGGGGGCTTGCCATAATCGCCACGCTTGACAGACGGGTTGGCGATTGCAGTATGGTGATAAAATGCATAGAGAACGCTGCTGCCCATTTTCTAGTAAGACTCTGAGTCGCTTCTTACGACACCCACAGCAAGAAATGGGATGGTGCTATTGTTTACGTCCGACACCACACGGATCGTACACACACACACGCATCAGCAGCCTATAATGTTCCCACTGCTGGGACACAGGCCTCCTCTCGGTGAGAGGGAGTGGGCCATAATCCACCACGCGGGCCAGTGCGGGTTGGTAGATGTACGGATCCACGGATTGTACGTCGTCACATATTTGAATACGGTGCTCAAATACACGAGTGGCACGTTGTCGACGGCAGCCGTTGTGTCTGGCGTAGCTCGTGTATATGTACACTTGGTACGGTAAAATTAGTGACCCCTCACATGAATGTAGTGTCATAACGATAATATTTGAAGGTTTAATTTCAAATGAGGTGTTCAATCGTCAGGTTCATCAAAGCCGGAGAAAAGCACAGAGGCCCCCGCGGTGGCGGGCCCCGGGGGCGCGGGGGCTGGGGGCGCGGGGGCTGGGGGCGCGGGGGCTGGGGGCGCGGGGGCGAGGGCGGAGGCGATGGCGCGCACGGCGGCGGTGGCGTCGGCCAACGCGGCGGCGCTGCTGTGCGACCTCATCGTCAACGGCTGCGCCGGCGAGGGGTGCTCCACCAGGTGCGTGCGCGCTACTCTTGTACTCAATACTCAATTTTCAAAAACTGTGGCAACTTCTTAATCTTTTTCAATAACTGTATTGTTAATATTAAGACTACAGTCACTACTACGCTTTCTATCTCTAATAATTTCCGAAGGCTTTTTATTTTATTTTGACTACTTTTAATTTTTGAGCTTCTATGTCAACACTGCTCCGCTACAAACTTGTTTATTTAATTTGGCATAGTTCTTAGCATATTGATATAATTCTTTAGCATAAGCATAATTTATAACCCATTTTTCCACCCGTACGCAAAATTCGCGCTATGATGACGAAGAGTTGCTGACACCTGCCCGTATTACCTTACATTAGAAGAATTTCTTTCTTCATGCAATTCATAAAGTTTTAAATGATAATAATCTACTATTAAATATCCTGTTACTTTCCATTCACTAAAGGTTGCAGACCATTAACTGAGCTCTGAATTCAATTATGTACTGACGCCAGCACATCAAGCTGCTACAATTGGTCAAATTTCTTTAAACTTTATCGTTATTGCTTTTTAATTTAAGCTTCAAGGTTGATTGGCAGAATTTGTCAGTTTCGGGTAGCTTGATGTGCTGGAGTCTGTACAATACTTGGCAATAACACACATAATTATATGATTGCATATAAAACAATGAGCTGTAGTTGATGAGTATAAGACGAGGTCCCCCGGCAGGCCGCGCACGTCGTGGGCGCTGGTGGCGCGCCTGCAGTCGGAGGCGGGCGTGCGCGCGCTGCTGGGCGGCATGTTCACGTCGCCGCCGCGCGCGCGCACGCACGCGCTCGTCTACGGCGTGCACGTGCTGCGCGCGCTGCTCATGCACGAGCCCGCCTTGTGAGTATGTCGCGTGCCCGCGACCTGCCTTCATTATATATTAAGAGATTAACATTCTTTCGTTTTTAGAAGGACAGAAAAACCAGTAACTAGGTTGTGGAGGTCAGATAGGCAGTTGCTCCATGTAAAATACTTTGCATCCGGTAAGACTGGAAGCCAACCCCAACATAGTTGTGAAAAGGCTAGGCAGATGATGATGAAGGGCAGAAAAAGGACTAGAGCAACAGGGCCCGTATATATGAAAATAAGTTATTAAAGTTAGTTTGTTGTTGCCATTCAACGTGGCAATACTGCCAGTCTTCTGGGCACGTTCCGGATGACAGTGATACGAACGAGTACTTCGACGCCTAAGTGTCCTTAGTTTTTGGATTTATTTGTATTTAGTGATTTATTTTAGTATCTTGCCAGAATAAAATGTCAATTATTAAAGGAATCATATTTTTTCTATATTAATATCAAATGATTACGAGGTTAATCCTCTAGTAGCTTATCTCAACGACTCAATCACAGTAGTCGCAAACACACGAACCATTGGAGCTACTAACGAACGTGTCCGACAGTAGAATGAAGAAGGCGTCGAGCGACGAGGAGTACCCGGCCGCCAGCGACAGCTCGGAGCGCAGCAGCGTGGAGCTGGCCGTGGCGCCGCACCTGCCGCTACTGCACCACGCGCTACTGCACGACCCGGCCGGCAGCCAGCCGCACGTGAGTACCTCACCGCTAGCTAGTACACGGAGCGTGGAGCTGGCCGTGGCGCCGCACCTGCCGCTACTGCACCACGCGCTACTGCACGACCCGGCCGGCAGCCAGCCGCACGTGAGTACCTCACCGCTAGCTAGTACACGGAGCGTGGAGCTGGCCGTGGCGCCGCACCTGCCGCTACTGCACCACGCGCTACTGCACGACCCGGCCGGCAGCCAGCCGCACGTGAGTACCTCACCGCTAGCTAGTACACGGAGCGTGGAGCTGGCCGTGGCGCCGCACCTGCCGCTACTGCACCACGCGCTACTGCACGACCCGGCCGGCAGCCAGCCGCACGTGAGTACCTCACCGCTAGCTAGTACACGGAGCGTGGAGCTGGCCGTGGCGCCGCACCTGCCGCTACTGCACCACGCGCTACTGCACGACCCGGCCGGCAGCCAGCCGCACGTGAGTACCTCACCGCTAGCTAGTACACGGAGCGTGGAGCTGGCCGTGGCGCCGCACCTGCCGCTACTGCACCACGCGCTACTGCACGACCCGGCCGGCAGCCAGCCGCACGTGAGTACCTCACCGCTAGCTAGTACACGGAGCGTGGAGCTGGCCGTGGCGCCGCACCTGCCGCTACTGCACCACGCGCTACTGCACGACCCGGCCGGCAGCCAGCCGCACGTGAGTACCTCACCGCTAGCTAGTACACGGAGCGTGGAGCTGGCCGTGGCGCCGCACCTGCCGCTACTGCACCACGCGCTACTGCACGACCCGGCCGGCAGCCAGCCGCACGTGAGTACCTCACCGCTAGCTAGTACACGGAGCGTGGAGCTGGCCGTGGCGCCGCACCTGCCGCTACTGCACCACGCGCTACTGCACGACCCGGCCGGCAGCCAGCCGCACGTGAGTACCTCACCGCTAGCTAGTACACGGAGCGTGGAGCTGGCCGTGGCGCCGCACCTGCCGCTACTGCACCACGCGCTACTGCACGACCCGGCCGGCAGCCAGCCGCACGTGAGTACCTCACCGCTAGCTAGTACACGGAGCGTGGAGCTGGCCGTGGCGCCGCACCTGCCGCTACTGCACCACGCGCTACTGCACGACCCGGCCGGCAGCCAGCCGCACGTGAGTACCTCACCGCTAGCTAGTACACGGAGCGTGGAGCTGGCCGTGGCGCCGCACCTGCCGCTACTGCACCACGCGCTACTGCACGACCCGGCCGGCAGCCAGCCGCACGTGAGTACCTCACCGCTAGCTAGTACACGGAGCGTGGAGCTGGCCGTGGCGCCGCACCTGCCGCTACTGCACCACGCGCTACTGCACGACCCGGCCGGCAGCCAGCCGCACGTGAGTACCTCACCGCTAGCTAGTACACGGAGCGTGGAGCTGGCCGTGGCGCCGCACCTGCCGCTACTGCACCACGCGCTACTGCACGACCCGGCCGGCAGCCAGCCGCACGTGAGTACCTCACCGCTAGCTAGTACACGGAGCGTGGAGCTGGCCGTGGCGCCGCACCTGCCGCTACTGCACCACGCGCTACTGCACGACCCGGCCGGCAGCCAGCCGCACGTGAGTACCTCACCGCTAGCTAGTACACGGAGCGTGGAGCTGGCCGTGGCGCCGCACCTGCCGCTACTGCACCACGCGCTACTGCACGACCCGGCCGGCAGCCAGCCGCACGTGAGTACCTCACCGCTAGCTAGTACACGGAGCGTGGAGCTGGCCGTGGCGCCGCACCTGCCGCTACTGCACCACGCGCTACTGCACGACCCGGCCGGCAGCCAGCCGCACGTGAGTACCTCACCGCTAGCTAGTACACGGAGCGTGGAGCTGGCCGTGGCGCCGCACCTGCCGCTACTGCACCACGCGCTACTGCACGACCCGGCCGGCAGCCAGCCGCACGTGAGTACCTCACCGCTAGCTAGTACACGGAGCGTGGAGCTGGCCGTGGCGCCGCACCTGCCGCTACTGCACCACGCGCTACTGCACGACCCGGCCGGCAGCCAGCCGCACGTGAGTACCTCACCGCTAGCTAGTACACGGAGCGTGGAGCTGGCCGTGGCGCCGCACCTGCCGCTACTGCACCACGCGCTACTGCACGACCCGGCCGGCAGCCAGCCGCACGTGAGTACCTCACCGCTAGCTAGTACACGGAGCGTGGAGCTGGCCGTGGCGCCGCACCTGCCGCTACTGCACCACGCGCTACTGCACGACCCGGCCGGCAGCCAGCCGCACGTGAGTACCTCACCGCTAGCTAGTACACGGAGCGTGGAGCTGGCCGTGGCGCCGCACCTGCCGCTACTGCACCACGCGCTACTGCACGACCCGGCCGGCAGCCAGCCGCACGTGAGTACCTCACCGCTAGCTAGTACACGGAGCGTGGAGCTGGCCGTGGCGCCGCACCTGCCGCTACTGCACCACGCGCTACTGCACGACCCGGCCGGCAGCCAGCCGCACGTGAGTACCTCACCGCTAGCTAGTACACGGAGCGTGGAGCTGGCCGTGGCGCCGCACCTGCCGCTACTGCACCACGCGCTACTGCACGACCCGGCCGGCAGCCAGCCGCACGTGAGTACCTCACCGCTAGCTAGTACACGGAGCGTGGAGCTGGCCGTGGCGCCGCACCTGCCGCTACTGCACCACGCGCTACTGCACGACCCGGCCGGCAGCCAGCCGCACGTGAGTACCTCACCGCTAGCTAGTACACGGAGCGTGGAGCTGGCCGTGGCGCCGCACCTGCCGCTACTGCACCACGCGCTACTGCACGACCCGGCCGGCAGCCAGCCGCACGTGAGTACCTCACCGCTAGCTAGTACACGGAGCGTGGAGCTGGCCGTGGCGCCGCACCTGCCGCTACTGCACCACGCGCTACTGCACGACCCGGCCGGCAGCCAGCCGCACGTGAGTACCTCACCGCTAGCTAGTACACGGAGCGTGGAGCTGGCCGTGGCGCCGCACCTGCCGCTACTGCACCACGCGCTACTGCACGACCCGGCCGGCAGCCAGCCGCACGTGAGTACCTCACCGCTAGCTAGTACACGGAGCGTGGAGCTGGCCGTGGCGCCGCACCTGCCGCTACTGCACCACGCGCTACTGCACGACCCGGCCGGCAGCCAGCCGCACGTGAGTACCTCACCGCTAGCTAGTACACGGAGCGTGGAGCTGGCCGTGGCGCCGCACCTGCCGCTACTGCACCACGCGCTACTGCACGACCCGGCCGGCAGCCAGCCGCACGTGAGTACCTCACCGCTAGCTAGTACACGGAGCGTGGAGCTGGCCGTGGCGCCGCACCTGCCGCTACTGCACCACGCGCTACTGCACGACCCGGCCGGCAGCCAGCCGCACGTGAGTACCTCACCGCTAGCTAGTACTCGGAGCGCGCCAGCGTGGAGGTAGCCGACCGACCGGCCAGCCGTGACAGATGCATGTTTTTCGTCCCATATATCAGTGGCTGTCATATCTGAATTCGTTTCCTAGCATTCAGTCTAGAACACCAGTCGGTCGATAAAACCGTGAATTATTTTGTTGATCGTACGGGTGAAGCGTACAAGTAAGAAGCGTTCTGATGTCAGGGTGTTTTGGTTTCACGTTTTTGTGACATCAAGTAAATTCAATATAGCACGCCTCAATAAGGTTCATTCAAGACATTGATTACAAAAAAGTATTTTTTTTATCACAAGTACAAAAATCTTTTTTTTTTTAAACCCTCCCACCTTGGCGGGTTCAGACACGCGGGTCCTGTAACGATTGCTACTTGCTATGTGCTCAATCTGGCACAGATGGTGAGATTGGAAGGGCATTGTGAACACTATGAGCTTTTACCGCCGGGCAAAACCATCGATTCATCGATAATAAGCCGGTACGTGAATCGGAACTTCGGAGACGGTTAAACGTTTGCAGTCTTGTTAAATATAAGTAATAGACAAACTAGCTTAAAACAATGCTTTAAAAAAGCTTAGTTTAATCGTTATTTTATTTTATTTTTAAACGGAGTTTAACAATGCAGGGTTCTTTAGGCGTTATCTGGCAGTTCTACCAAGTCATTCGCTCTTACTATGGTATCCGTTATGTTAGCAAATAAAATTATTTCAATGTTCTGTAATGTTACAGTAATGTTATTAATTAAATCATAAATAAATAATACAAATAGGAAAGATCCCAAGGTGGATCCCTGCGGGACGCCCGTTGTGATACCTACTACTGCTGATTTGCAAGCATTTTTGTAGCCATTTTCTTGTATGTTTTTGTCAATTTCAACACACAGTCTCCTCTTATTTAAAAATAAGAGGAGACTGTGTGTTGAAATCAGCAGTAGTAGGTATCACAACGGGCGTCCCGCAGGGATCCACCTTGGGATCTTTCCTATTTGTATTATTTATTTATGATTTAATTAATAACATTACTGTAACATTACACAGAATAGTTGCAAGGCTTCATCTTTTAAACCGTAATGAGTCATTTTTAAATAATATGTAATTTATGTTCTATTGTGTCGAATGCGAGACTTGAGTCTAGAAAAATCCCTGGGGCTTGTTGAATCTTATTTTACTGCCACTACGTCTTATGTAAATTGCATCTGAAGTGCTGAACCTTTTTGAAGACCGGACTGTCTATTATTCCAAACTCTATACAAGATTATTTTTAGTATATGCGAAACCTGAATATAGTTTGTTCAGAATCAGTAACTGAATCGATTCCAATAATTTTTACACCATGTTATATTTTGTACCAAAAATATTTAATTACGCTTCCAAGTCGCGGGCCTTAGTGTTTTGTTTCGATTTTAAAATTATCATGTCTTTCTCGTATTCAAACGTCCATTACACGGAGATGGTACGTACACTAGCTGTTTGTGGTGATCTGCATATGTTTTTGCGTGGACAACCGGGTAACTTATCAAGCTTATAACTTTGTGATTATTAATGATACAGTTTTGAAATTTTTTTCATAGATTCTTTACATAAAAATACTAGACCCGTGTTTCGGGTTTCGCATAAACAAAAATTAATGTTGTATAAAGGTAAATATAAACCGTCTTTTAAAGATTATACGTCAGGGGTATAATTTCCGTGGTATTCGAGGACGCTGATGCTGAAAACGAGGTAGACATCAAAATTGACGTTGCGTGACTGGTTGCGATGTCCTCATATACGCAAATACACGACGTTTGTGTATGCCTATACATTTACTTACTAGTCTCCAAATAAGTAATTCTTGACATTTCTAATATGACTATCATTTGATAGTGCATGATGGTGATACCTGTGTAACACTGTTTATCAAAAGTTAACTACATGAAATGCCATATAATTGTATTATATGTATGTGTAATCTCACGCTATAACAATGAGTAACATGCTTCATTCGTGGCCTTTGTTGCAGTGATTCGTTATTTTGACACAATTCAAAAAACCTATTCAATTATGAGGAGAGTATTGAGTTTTATCTGACTGTTTCCCCATGTGCAGGAGGTGCCGACGGGTGACTCTGAAGCTGGCCCAGGCGCGGTGGGGCTGGCGCGCGTGCAGGTGGCAGCACTGCTGGCGCACCTGGCGCTGTCCGAGGTGGAGGAGGTGCCCACCACCATGCTCACGCTCGGTACGTACTCACTGCTGCAGCACGCGGCAGGTGGCGCTGTGCGAGGTGCAGGAGGTGCCCACCACCATGCTCACGCTCGGTACGTACTCACTGCTGCAGCACGCGGCAGGTGGCGCTGTGCGAGGTGCAGGAGGTGCCCACCACCATGCTCACGCTCGGTACGTACTCACTGCTGCAGCACGCGGCAGGTGGCGCTGTGCGAGGTGCAGGAGGTGCCCACCACCATGCTCACGCTCGGTACGTACTCACTGCTGCAGCACGCGGCAGGTGGCGCTGTGCGAGGTGCAGGAGGTGCCCACCACCATGCTCACGCTCGGTACGTACTCACTGCTGCAGCACGCGGCAGGTGGCGCTGTGCGAGGTGCAGGAGGTGCCCACCACCATGCTCACGCTCGGTACGTACTCACTGCTGCAGCACGCGGCAGGTGGCGCTGTGCGAGGTGCAGGAGGTGCCCACCACCATGCTCACGCTCGGTACGTACTCACTGCTGCAGCACGCGGCAGGTGGCGCTGTGCGAGGTGCAGGAGGTGCCCACCACCATGCTCACGCTCGGTACGTACTCACTGCTGCAGCACGCGGCAGGTGGCGCTGTGCGAGGTGCAGGAGGTGCCCACCACCATGCTCACGCTCGGTACGTACTCACTGCTGCAGCACGCGGCAGGTGGCGCTGTGCGAGGTGCAGGAGGTGCCCACCACCATGCTCACGCTCGGTACGTACTCACTGCTGCAGCACGCGGCAGGTGGCGCTGTGCGAGGTGCAGGAGGTGCCCACCACCATGCTCACGCTCGGTACGTACTCACTGCTGCAGCACGCGGCAGGTGGCGCTGTGCGAGGTGCAGGAGGTGCCCACCACCATGCTCACGCTCGGTACGTACTCACTGCTGCAGCACGCGGCAGGTGGCGCTGTGCGAGGTGCAGGAGGTGCCCACCACCATGCTCACGCTCGGTACGTACTCACTGCTGCAGCACGCGGCAGGTGGCGCTGTGCGAGGTGCAGGAGGTGCCCACCACCATGCTCACGCTCGGTACGTACTCACTGCTGCAGCACGCGGCAGGTGGCGCTGTGCGAGGTGCAGGAGGTGCCCACCACCATGCTCACGCTCGGTACGTACTCACTGCTGCAGCACGCGGCAGGTGGCGCTGTGCGAGGTGCAGGAGGTGCCCACCACCATGCTCACGCTCGGTACGTACTCACTGCTGCAGCACGCGGCAGGTGGCGCTGTGCGAGGTGCAGGAGGTGCCCACCACCATGCTCACGCTCGGTACGTACTCACTGCTGCAGCACGCGGCAGGTGGCGCTGTGCGAGGTGCAGGAGGTGCCCACCACCATGCTCACGCTCGGTACGTACTCACTGCTGCAGCACGCGGCAGGTGGCGCTGTGCGAGGTGCAGGAGGTGCCCACCACCATGCTCACGCTCGGTACGTACTCACTGCTGCAGCACGCGGCAGGTGGCGCTGTGCGAGGTGCAGGAGGTGCCCACCACCATGCTCACGCTCGGTACGTACTCACTGCTGCAGCACGCGGCAGGTGGCGCTGTGCGAGGTGCAGGAGGTGCCCACCACCATGCTCACGCTCGGTACGTACTCACTGCTGCAGCACGCGGCAGGTGGCGCTGTGCGAGGTGCAGGAGGTGCCCACCACCATGCTCACGCTCGGTACGTACTCACTGCTGCAGCACGCGGCAGGTGGCGCTGTGCGAGGTGCAGGAGGTGCCCACCACCATGCTCACGCTCGGTACGTACTCACTGCTGCAGCACGCGGCAGGTGGCGCTGTGCGAGGTGCAGGAGGTGCCCACCACCATGCTCACGCTCGGTACGTACTCACTGCTGCAGCACGCGGCAGGTGGCGCTGTGCGAGGTGCAGGAGGTGCCCACCACCATGCTCACGCTCGGTACGTACTCACTGCTGCAGCACGCGGCAGGTGGCGCTGTGCGAGGTGCAGGAGGTGCCCACCACCATGCTCACGCTCGGTACGTACTCACTGCTGCAGCACGCGGCAGGTGGCGCTGTGCGAGGTGCAGGAGGTGCCCACCACCATGCTCACGCTCGGTACGTACTCACTGCTGCAGCACGCGGCAGGTGGCGCTGTGCGAGGTGCAGGAGGTGCCCACCACCATGCTCACGCTCGGTACGTACTCACTGCTGCAGCACGCGGCAGGTGGCGCTGTGCGAGGTGCAGGAGGTGCCCACCACCATGCTCACGCTCGGTACGTACTCACTGCTGCAGCACGCGGCAGGTGGCGCTGTGCGAGGTGCAGGAGGTGCCCACCACCATGCTCACGCTCGGTACGTACTCACTGCTGCAGCACGCGGCAGGTGGCGCTGTGCGAGGTGCAGGAGGTGCCCACCACCATGCTCACGCTCGGTACGTACTCACTGCTGCAGCACGCGGCAGGTGGCGCTGTGCGAGGTGCAGGAGGTGCCCACCACCATGCTCACGCTCGGTACGTACTCACTGCTGCAGCACGCGGCAGGTGGCGCTGTGCGAGGTGCAGGAGGTGCCCACCACCATGCTCACGCTCGGTACGTACTCACTGCTGCAGCACGCGGCAGGTGGCGCTGTGCGAGGTGCAGGAGGTGCCCACCACCATGCTCACGCTCGGTACGTACTCACTGCTGCAGCACGCGGCAGGTGGCGCTGTGCGAGGTGCAGGAGGTGCCCACCACCATGCTCACGCTCGGTACGTACTCACTGCTGCAGCACGCGGCAGGTGGCGCTGTGCGAGGTGCAGGAGGTGCCCACCACCATGCTCACGCTCGGTACGTACTCACTGCTGCAGCACGCGGCAGGTGGCGCTGTGCGAGGTGCAGGAGGTGCCCACCACCATGCTCACGCTCGGTACGTACTCACTGCTGCAGCACGCGGCAGGTGGCGCTGTGCGAGGTGCAGGAGGTGCCCACCACCATGCTCACGCTCGGTACGTACTCACTGCTGCAGCACGCGGCAGGTGGCGCTGTGCGAGGTGCAGGAGGTGCCCACCACCATGCTCACGCTCGGTACGTACTCACTGCTGCAGCACGCGGCAGGTGGCGCTGTGCGAGGTGCAGGAGGTGCCCACCACCATGCTCACGCTCGGTACGTACTCACTGCTGCAGCACGCGGCAGGTGGCGCTGTGCGAGGTGCAGGAGGTGCCCACCACCATGCTCACGCTCGGTACGTACTCACTGCTGCAGCACGCGGCAGGTGGCGCTGTGCGAGGTGCAGGAGGTGCCCACCACCATGCTCACGCTCGGTACGTACTCACTGCTGCAGCACGCGGCAGGTGGCGCTGTGCGAGGTGCAGGAGGTGCCCACCACCATGCTCACGCTCGGTACGTACTCACTGCTGCAGCACGCGGCAGGTGGCGCTGTGCGAGGTGCAGGAGGTGCCCACCACCATGCTCACGCTCGGTACGTACTCACTGCTGCAGCACGCGGCAGGTGGCGCTGTGCGAGGTGCAGGAGGTGCCCACCACCATGCTCACGCTCGGTACGTACTCACTGCTGCAGCACGCGGCAGGTGGCGCTGTGCGAGGTGCAGGAGGTGCCCACCACCATGCTCACGCTCGGTACGTACTCACTGCTGCAGCACGCGGCAGGTCGTATGTATTACCTACCTAACATAAATGTTACTACTCGCTGCGCCCAACAGGGTCATTTACTGATTGGTTTAGTCTAGTGTGTGACTGTGTGTACATGGTGCAATGTATAATGAGGCAGTGGTCCCGGTGCGCAGGTACCCCGGGCGTGCTGCTGGACATGTTCTTCCGCTACCGCAACAACAACTTCCTGCACGCGCAGGTGTACACGCTGGTCAACCACGCGCTCACCAACCGCGTCTACTGCACGCAGTACGCACGACACGTCAGTATACCACACTTCTTTACTTACTATAAAACTAAGTCGCGTTTCGTGTTTGTACGCTGATATTTTTTAAACTACGCAACGGATTTTAATGCGTTTTTCAGTCATAGACAGAGTGATTCTAGAGGAAGGTTTATTAAGTATAAGTAGCTTCTGCCCGTGACTTCGTCCGCGTCAAATTTCTTACTCCCGACCCACCCCGTCGCATGTAATCGCCTGCCCGTGCGTGTATTACGTATCTTTTGCCTGCCTGCCTTTTTTCTTTATGCTCGGCTCCCAAAGGTGAAGGCGTGATGTTATACAGGGCGTCCCACGGATATGCCACATGGAGGGAAAGTACCTGGAATATTGTAGATGGATCATTTTACTGAAAGAAGACATTATTTGCATTTAAAAAACAATTTAAACTGCATTCATAGATATTTAAATAAATAATTGCATGGTTGAACCGGGAATCGAACCCGTTTCACGAGAAAAATAATCACCCTGTAGGTTTATCATACCGACCGAAAGGCTTCATAATAAGGATTATTTTTTGCTAAATAACATAGTGTCAAAAATAAAAGGAAGACCATGAATTTTAACACAAAATTAATTAATTTATCAAAAGCTCAAAATGAGTCACTTCCTGTTGAATACAAAGTCGCACTCTTTTGATTATTTCGATCCCTGTCGATTTTTTGATCTTGTTGTGGTGGATATTTTTTATAATCAGCCAGCCGCATTGCGATGAACAAAATAATTTACGCGTCTTTCGGCTCAGGATACGACTCGATTTGTTGCATACAACCTGGACCAGGTACCTACTAATTACGTATCTCTTTATCATTTTATCATGCACTTAAATTATAACAGGGAAATGATGCGTACATCTCAAGTGGGTACATTTATTAGTAATAGGTACTTATGATAATGTCAGTTATATGTCCTTACGGCAATGTTAACTTTTCATTTTTCTGAACAAAATTTCACATCAAATGTTAAAATTTATGGTCTTCCTTTTATTTTTGATACTATGTTATTTAGCAAAAAATAATCCTTATGATGAAACCTTTCGATCGGTATGATAAAACTACAGGTTGATATTTTTTCTCGTGTAACGGGTTCGATTCCCGGTTCAACCATGCAATTATTTAAATATCTATGAATGCAGTTCAAATTGTTTTTTAAATTGAAATAATGTCTTCTTTCAGTAAAATGTTCCATCTACAATATTCAAGGTACTTTCCCTCCATGTGGCATATCCGTGGGACGCCCTGTATAGTCTATAGCCTTCCTCGATAAATGAGCCATCCAACACTAACGTAGATACTGAGATTAGAGGTACATTCAACGAAACAAACTCTTCAGTTTTATATTATTACTAGCATTCGCCCGCAGCTTCGCTCACGTTACAAATAAAAATAAATATAGAATTTAAAAAAAAAAAAAAACATAAAATGTATTCTAAATGTTACTTCTAATACCTCCAAAAATATGTGTACAAAGTTTCATGATGATCGGTTAAGTAGTTTTCGCGTGAAAGCGTAACAAACAAACTTACATTCACATTTATAATATTACTAGCTGTTGCCAGCGGCTTCGCCCGCGTGAAGGTCGGAAAATATCCCGCGGGAACTACTACCGGGATAAAAAGTAGCCTATTTCCTTTCTCAGGCTCTAAACTATCTGTGTACCAAATTTCATTTAAATCGGTTCAGCAGTTTTAGCAGGAAAGCGAGATAGACAGACAGACAGAGTTACTTTTGCATTTATAATATTACTGTGGATAGTGTGGATTAGTAGGGATAGTATATTATTTAGATTTAATTACAATGAAAAGAGTTGTAGTGAGCCAAACTTAAAAGATAGACATAATTATGCTCTCGCGGATTTTTCTTTAGAACTTTTTAAGAGGAACAATTCTGTCTTCATGATTGTTGAGTTACGTTAACCGTTTACGCAGCGCATGCAACGGAAGCTCTCAAAAAGTATAATTTTTCCCGATTTTGCAACATTTTTAATTGATGCTCCGCTCCTTTTAGTCGTAGTGTGATGTGATATAGCCCGTATCCTTCGTCCATAAATGGGCTACTCAACACAAAAACAATTTTTCTGTTCAAACCAGTAGTTCCTGATTTGCGCGTTCAACCATACAAACTCTTCAGGTTTATAATATTAGTACAGATACGTGTGCGAAGCCGCTGGCAAAAGCTAGTTATACATAAGTTACAAGCGATACATGTACCTTGTTTATAATATTAGTACAGATACGTGTGCGAAGCCGCTGGCAAAAGCTAGTTATACATAAGTTACAAGCGATACATGTACCTTGTTTATAATATTAGTACAGATACGTGTGCGAAGCCGCTGGCAAAAGCTAGTTATACATAAGTTACAAGCGATACATGTACCTTGTTTATAATATTAGTACAGATACGTGTGCGAAGCCGCTGGCAAAAGCTAGTTATACATAAGTTACAAGCGATACATGTACCTTGTTTATAAACATCTTCCTGTATCAGATTTGGGTCCACTTGCACCACAATTTAATTTATTCTTTTACCACTAAATTTATTTAAAACATTGCTCTTTAGGTCATTTGTTTGAAGATAAGCCATCTTCAAACAAATTTCATAAAGAGCAATGTAGAGACATACACAGAATTATATTAATATTTAGGTTTATTAATAAGTTGCTTAAATAAGGTTGTAGTTAGCGACTGTTTCCCTGTGCATTTTTATGTTTAAACAAACTTAAGCCACGGTTTAGAAATAAAGGCGACTATAATATAATCAGTGATTTGTGGTAAGATAAGCGAGCCTTGATGCCAGATCTAATAGATACTTTAATTTTGGTTTTTACAGTTATTTGTGGAATGTGATCTGTTGACCCGACTCATGGACGTGTATGAAGAGAACGAGAATAACAAGTAAGATTTCTTTTAAACCTAAATCCTATAACATAATTAAGAAGATCCAAGGCAGTGCTTATAACATCGTGATGCCATTTCCTGACCGAAGTATCATGACAGACACAATCGAAAGCCTTAGACAAGGCACAAAAAATACTTAGAGCATCATGTGAGTTCTCGTAGGCCTCAGAAATATGTGCAAGAAGCTCAACACCAGGCGTCGGTAGTCGAAAAAATTTCACTTGGAAGCTGATTTTCTGGCGCTGCAACATGATATTGTGGTTATTATGGAGTGGAGTGTCATTTGTCCCTTACACAATCTCTCGGGCGCTATGCGTAAATGTAAATTTTTGCGGATTGTCAGTATGTCTGGAGTATTGTGAGATGAGCGTATGACTGTAAAGTAGTTGTGTACTTTTCGATATGTACTTCACTTATTGTTTGTGTCTTTAATTAATGTACTTGGTGTTGGCAGTTTCATGTTCAAAATCAATCAATTCTATCAATGTTCTATATTTCCATTATTGGAATTGAATTATTTGGTTTTACATTGTTTTTGTTTCGGTTTATTTATTTTACTATGGAGATAAAAAAAATACTACTCTTGCCGGGCCGGTTTTTGCTAGCTTTTGTTTTTTTCTGGGGTAGCTTTCGCGCCTCCCGCCAGAATTGACTTTTTGTTCGGAATATTACGATTAATTAATTAATTAATTCCGACTCGGCTGGGCAGCGTTCGGGAAGCTACGCAATATCTTCTCGTCCCACATACCGCAGTGTCTCAAGACAAAAGTCTTTGATCAGTGTGTGTTGCCAGTGATGACATATGGCACTGAGACGTGGTCGCTCACAATGGGCCTAATAAGAAGGCTCAAAGTCACCCAAAGAGCAATGGAGAGGGCTATGCTTGGAGTTTCCCTACGCGATCGAATCAGAAATGAAGAGATCCGTAGGAGAACCAAGGTTACCGACATAGCCCGAAGAATAGCCTAACTTAAGTGGCAGTGGGCAGGGCACATTGCTCGTAGAACGGATGGCTGATGGGGCCGAAAGGTTCTGGAGTGGCGACCGCGTACTGGAAGACGGAGCGTTGGAAGGCCTCCCACACTGGACCGATGACCTGGTGAAGGCCGCAGGAATGCACTGGATGCGGGAGGCACAGAACAGGTCGAGGTGGCGGTGCTTGGGGGAGGCCTATGTCCAGCAGTGGACGTCTTTCGGCTGAAATGATGATGATGATTACGATTATGCCTTCTCCATTTTTATATTCTCTAAGCTGTTTACGCACCTGCCAAGGTCGCGAGATTTGTTCAAAAGAGATACCGTGGCCCTGGCACATTGCCAACCGAGGGAACACGGGTGGGTTTTAGTCAGTAAACGTCTGACACGCCGTCCCGCTCCGCTCAAGAGGGGCAGTTGTCATTTGATGATGTCCCATCCGCAAAAAAAAGGTGTTTACGCAATTCATCCTAATTCGTAACAATCCTTGGTATTGTAGTCATTTTCACTGACTTAAGAGCCCTCTCACAAAATTTGAACGCTCGAGTTTAGGTAAAAGACGGCAATCTTATGTATGTGTGCGTAGCTATCCACACATGCACAATACAAACAGTGTAACGCGAGTGTCGAGCCGGTCTAAACAATCTTGAGCCGTTAGAATTATAATTCGGTATTTAGATATTTATGAAAATATTTATTTTTATTTATCCAGTCTAATAAAGATTTCTAGACTAATAAAAAAAATACAACTATATGTTACGTAAAGTATACAATAAAAATAAAAAATTAAAACAATTACATATTGGTGCCGATTCTGTTGTACACCGAAATAAACTAACAAAACTATCTCTAAAATTGCTTACTTTTAGCTATGAGAATTGTTACGCTATTCTGCAAGAAATAATCTCTTAAAAATTATTTTGACACGACTAAAATCAAATTTGACAATCGCGACTCAACGTGGTATTTTTAGGGTTCCGTTGCCAAATGGCAAAAACGGAACCCTTATAGATTCGTCATGTCTGTCTGTCTGTCTGTACGTACGTCACAGCCACTTTTCTCCGAAACTATAAGAGCATGCTGTTGAAACTTGGTAAGAAGATGTATTCTGTGAACTGCATTAAGATTTTTACACTAAAATAGAAAAAAAAAACAATAAATTTTGGGGTTCCCCATACTTAGAACTGAAACTGAAAAAAAAAAGATTTATATGTGTGGGGTTTTTTAAAGGGGGTCGAAAATTTCATTATTTTTGCGATAGGACACTTCGAGGACATTTTCGAGATATAAGCAAAAGAAAAAAAAAAATACAGTACTATTTTTGCACGTGAGGCGAGGCGTTGCCGTTGGTGTGAATTTGTGTTCATGACCACTAGTTTTACTCCACACCTTTTTAATCGCGATTAAAAATAGATTTAGTTAAAATAAATTATTTTAGTCAAAATGTTTCTACAATCTATTAAAATAATGCTTTACTTGATAATTAACGAAACTCATATACAAAAAAAAAAAAAAATGCGAAGAGTAGCAAAATGTTGTAGTCGTAGTATATTTTTGCGTTCACGATACGAGTACCCGTAAACTGAGACGCGGGAAAAAATGGCACAGGTCCTTCCTCGTTGGGCGCTTGCGCCGTACTAAACGCTGCCTGCTTGTGCATCGTAATTTATTCTAATTTAGAGTGATTTCAAAAACGATATTATGTCTAATTAAATAAACAGATTTAAATAAAACTTGAGAATTCGATTTGTTATAGAGCATTCTATCATACACACACTCATCACACACACAAACTCCTCACATACGCACTCTTCACATACACAAACTCATCACATACACACTAACACTCATCACATACTCGTACATACACTCATCACATGCACTCACTCTTATGGTTACCTTTTAGTCCGTAGTTTTAGTATGTTGCTTTTTCTACTGTAATTTCATATTCTATGTATAAGTATAGTATAAGTAATGTCGAAAGAGACTGGATCCTGCGACACAGGGCATCCTAGTGCGGGATCCAGTGTCACACCTGAATATTGTAAACTTTTATGAACCAATAAACTAAACTAAACTAAACTAAACTAAACTTTATATTGACATGAACTTTTTAATGTAATTATGCTTTATTCAAACCAAAAAAACGCGATAAACTTGCGAATAAATCGTAAAAATTGCCATAAGACTTAATTTTTTTACTAATTAATGTTATTAAAAATCAATATGCTTGTACTAAATGTAACAACTAGATTATATGTCTGTTGTTTTGTGTATTTTTTTTACTCAAATTTCTACATATTAATGATGGAAATAGGAGTCTGAAATGGACCCTGCGCTGATTTTTAAGAAAACTAGTTGTGGGAGATTAATTACTACAAAGTTTACAAATAAGTTTTTGTAAATGTGCTACTAAAAGTGACAAAACAAAAGATTGATCTATTTTTTACATGTATTCGTCAATGCCAGAGTATTTATAATGATGAGATGAGAGGTAAATAAGGCGACTAAAATCTTAGATATTCGCGCAAAAATGTAAAATGGCTCTTAACAGTAATATTAAATGTTCTTGAGGGAATATTTTGTATTGTCATTCCTATTATTTTACTTCTGATTATCATCATTGTAAATAATATATTTATTTTCGCTATGATAAGGTTGCTGTTGGGCTGTTGCACTGACAAGTCTATCAAAATCACAATGATTTTTATCCTCAAAAAATTAGGTGGCTGTTGGGTTGCTCCTGTCAGAGGTAAAATAACTGAAAGCACTGTATACACAGTTGTAGACCTGCCTGTGGCGGGCGTTTTCTTTTGTCGCTGGGAGACCGTGCCTCCCGGTTTTAAGAGGGTCCCTGTATGAAGGTATTGTCGTCCGCAGGAGCGGGCCGCGCGCGGCGTACATGGGGCACGTGGTGCTGTGCCTGGCGCGGGCGGCGCGCGCGCTGGGCCCGCCCGCGCTGCTGGCGCACGCGCTGTGCCTGGCGCCGGCGCTGGCGGCGCGCTGGCAGGCCTTCCTCGACGACACGCTGCGGCCGCTGCTGCAGCAGCACGACACGCCGCTCGTGAGTACCGCGCGCGGCACGCGCCTGTACCGCCAGCCAGCACAGCTCATGGCGCAGGCCTTTCTCAACCACATGGAGTCAAATCTATAGTGTTCACATTGTTGGCTGTCCTGTTAGTCTAGTGGTTAGTGATCCTAACTGCTAAGACTAGGTCATGGGTTCGATTCCCACCCAGGACAAATCTTTATGTGATGAGCACAATTATTTGTTCTGTGTCTGGATGTAATTTATCTATAATATTTATGTATTTAGAAATATATATTATGTATATTTATCATTTATCCGGTTGCCATAATACAGGCTCTGCCTAGTTTGGGATCAAATAACAGTGTGTTGGTTGCCTAAGATATTTATTTATTATTTAAACTCTTTGAAAAACAACTAGCCCGCTCATGTCTGATAGATACATTTGAATAGCTTGAAAAATATACCTATTCATGTTGTCGAGTTATGAGAACATTCATATATAGAACAGCTGATCTGTTTTCGCCATGTCAGGATTGACCTCATAATAAAAATTATTCTAATGAATCCAGTGATACGATGACCCATTTTGAGGTTTTAAACTGTTGTAATTATAATTTATATATGTAAATAATAATTGTGTGTTTCAGGGTGGTTACTATCCTTCAGAAAACATCTACGAGGTTAGTACCTATTAAAATCTTTATTTTTACAGATATAGACAATAATAACTTTGTTGAAAGTTTCTTTTATAGACGCCAGCACATCAAGGTATCCGAAACTGTCAAATTCTCCCAATCACCTTTGAACCTAATGCTTTAGCGATAAAGTTGAAAATCTATTGAAGAAATATGACAGATTATAGTAGCTCGATGTGCTAGTTTCTGTACACCATCATTGGAATCCATTATATAATCCTTAAATGGCACCACTGTCAGTTTTGTTGATAAAGAGGCAAATACAAAGTTTTCTCTACCCATAAAAATATAATATATCATACTCTAGACCTAAAATAATGACGGTCGTAACCTCGTTTTAATTGAATACTGCAAATGGCCGCTCATTTATGTGTGTGCATGTTCCGAGGGCTGCTGAAGTAAATTATCAGTTTATCTACTTTTGATTTATATATTTTAGATCCAGCACAATAGAATCATGCTATCATTTATGAACTCCTTCAGCATAGCGTTAGATTGTGTCATGCTGCCGTTTTAGTTTAAGTAAAATTGGTTTTGTCCGTATTTAATCGCTAAGAGACGAATAGGGACAAGGAATAAATGATCGCCCAACAAACTTTAGCGCTGTTAAATTTAAATGAGTAATACCCGGCCCCTAAGCTTGAAATCGACGTCATACAATTGTTTTTTTCCCTCTACATTTTCGTATAATTAATTCGTTATAATTTTGAAGGTTTCTTAGAAAAACGAATGGTAACCACGATTAGCTTTATCTTTACGATTCTTATTTCTAGGAATCCTATAATCATTAAGATATTAATGCGTTATGATGGTTATAACATGCAAGGCGGAATTTCAGCCCGAGCCGAAGGCGAGGGCGTAATTGAGCCGAGCATGTTATAACCAATACGCACGTATATCGTACGACGTTTTTTAACACATTTGCGAGGAAACAGAAAAAAAAAACATTTTCCTCTTCAAGAAATTTTCATACGTGGTTATGTATCTATCCTTGGATATTGACGGCAGCAAGCTGTCGCATGCGGTTCGCGCTTCTGTTAGTATATCAGGTGGAGTTGAAGTAATATATTGCTCATCTTCGTTATTGAAAGTTGTCATTTTTAGATATTCACAATACAAGTACAAAGAAAAGAAAATTTGAGAAAAATGGCGCGAGGATTATTTTCTGCCGTGGCTGCGTGAAAATGTTGGCAAAGACGCTAGAGCATGCAGCCAAGTTTTTAAATTACCGAATAAACTGTTTTTTTTATTTTAAATAAACTCAATCTGTGAATGCACACTGTTGCTTTCCCGCCATTTTAACAGCGCGCTAGCACTGCCTACTGACTGCCGCGCGGCGATTAGTTCGAAATTTGAATAGCAACAGCGCGCTGCTCACTAGCTGGAGTCGTGCGGCGGCGATCAGTTCCATATTTGAAATGGCAAATAATACTGTTATGGCATTTGTATGGACTATAACTTAACTATTTGCTTTGGTAACACACGCATTTTTATGACCCGCTTTACATATTTAAAACCGGTGGAATTACATCCGCTTTACGAGCAAGGGTGTTAAAAAAAATCAAAACCCATTCAAAACTACGTCTGAAATCTGGTTTCAAACAAGTCGGGCTCACATAATGAAGGTTCAGTACTATGGGGGCGTTATATGTTTGAAGGAAATCGGACGAGTACCGTTACATCTTATTATAAATATTTAGACATAAAACATGGCTCATGTCGTATAATTAATTATTAGAGTTGCGCCGAGTACAAGATTTACCGAGTAAACAAGTTCTTTACATTGCTCGGCATGCTGTCACATCGTTTTAGTGGTACATATGACCGTCTTGTTTTAGGTCCGTGTCTATATTAGTCAATTCACATTTTTCTTATTTCCGAACGACACTAACATCCAATTTCATATGTAACACAGATCACTAACACCACTGTATTTGTTTTTCAGGTGGAGATTATGGCCGACGTGAGTATATTTAAATAACCGCTATTTATCATGGATCTATCAAGATCTTTGTTTTGTGTCTCTGGTACTAAGTTCAATGATTGTTCGTCAGTTCAACGACATGGCGGCGACGGCCACGATGGACGAACTCGCAGACAACGTGAACGCGCAAGATGGCAACGAGGTCGGTACCCGTTCATGTAACATTATTTGTATTATATAAGGTGTCTCTATTCATACACGAAATATTTTAAGAGGTAAAGAAGCAATGGCAACGAAAAAACAAAATTAAACGTATTTTTTTCTAAATTTAATATTTATAAATAATTTAACGCACATAAATACTGGCTCCTTCTTATTTTTTACGGCCCGAGACACCGCGGCCAAGCTCGTGCCGTCCGGTCGCCGCCCTCACAGCGTCAGACGGACCATTCATAGAATTTGGAGTAAAGGTTTTATGCAAAACGTCTCAAGTAGTTTTAAAATTTTATAATTACGAAAATTCAAAAACGCTTAGATAAAAAAAAACTTTTTGCTTCTATAGCTTCTTTACCACCTACAGGTGTACCTCTTAAAATATTTCGTGTATGAATAGATACACCTTATATTGAGCTGAAGGTCAATTCACGAATTAAAAAAAAATGTACATAATCTAGTCGGAATCTCATCTCGTCAAAGTTACTTCCGTGTTGTGCCGGATGTAAAGAATAGCACCATCCCATTTCTTTCTGTGGGTGTCGTAGAAGACTTACTGAGAATGGGCAGCAACATTCTCTATGCATTTTACCACCATACTGCGAACGCCAACCTGATGATGAATGAGAGAGAGGTATTATTGACAGATTGAGAACGAGATTAGAACGAGGAAGTTATTGAAATATTGGCAAGAAAATGCCAGATATTGCCCATTGCTAAAGCTTATTTTGTATTTCAGATATGTGGCGCGATGGGTATGTCCGGGGAGTCACCAGACTTCATAGCAGACGGATTGGGTATCGACGACGAGGACAAAGTAAGTACAAACATACTTAATAAATAATAATATAGTAAAACCTGTATAGATAGTGTGATTTTATATATTGAAAGTGAAATTGTTACATATCAGGGCTAATAGATAGATAAAACGTTTATTTGATGCACACAAAAGACGTAACACAACGTACAAAGCACGATGAAATAATAACTGATTGTGATAACAAATTAACGAAGTAACTACAAAATGCCAATATACAAAGAGACAAATAAGAAAGGAAGACTTAATATAGTAATGATGACACTTTGTGACACAAATTAAAATACATACATACATACAATCACGCCTTTTTCCCATGGGGGTAGGCAGAAACCACGGAACGCCACCTGCTACGATCTCTACACACTGCTTTTGCCTCGTTTAGCTTCATACAAATTAAAATTCTAATGTAAATAATGTCCGGTGGAGTACAAAAGTGCGGTGTGTGTCAAAGTTGCACCATATTGTGTTGTAATAAACCACGGGCACCTGGAACTAGTTATGTGCAGTTTCATTTACTATTTGTTCTTAAATCTGGCTTTTAATTTTATCAAAAACAAAAATAATATCGTAAGTACACAATACAAATGCACAACGTTGTTTACGTTGTGTTGTTACGGGAACTGTGTTTTAAACTGTTTAGTTTCACGTAGATGACCAGTGTCACGGTGGTACTGTTTTTGATTTCTAAATAGGAACGTCACGATACAAGTGTACATAAAGTATATTTCATTATTTGCAGATGCATGCAGCTAAGAGCAATTTCTTAGAGCTGGCCAATCAAAGATTTGATGACGAGTAAGTGTTTGTGACCTTTTTGTTTATGAACATGAAATTATTTTTATATTTTTTAAATAAGAAACTGTAAAAAAAAAAAAAACAAAATGAAAACATTAAAGACTCTACTACAGCTAAAACTTCAGAATAAGCTCACTTTTTCAGTAGTAATCTCATATTCAATGTCTCGAATTGTATCTGCAGCATAAGTCAAAGCATTAAGCACGAAAATGGCATGTTAAATGGACTTTCCAGCGTCAACATATACATTAAAATATAATTTATTCAAGCTACCCATTTCAAAAGGTAGTATGGAGAAGAATGGGCAAGAAACTCCACTGTTACTCTTAATTATTATTTTTTTACAATATTTGCATACATTAATTTAAAATTATAAGTGAAAAGGATGCAACTAGAATAAAATTACCATACACAGGTAAACAGAATTTAAAAGGAAGCGATAGATACCGGCTGCTCACATATTTACACTAGTGTAAGTGTACAGCTGCCGCGCTGGCATGAGTACTACCTACCTTCAAGAATAGTAATGAAGTAGTCAGTTTTAAGGTAGTTCCAAATAGACACTACCATCTAGTCTGTCCCGTGTGGTGCCGGACATAAAGAATAGCATCACCCCATTTCTTCCCGTGGGTGTCGTAAAAGGCGACTAAGGGACTTACTAGAGAATGGGCAGCAGCGTTCTCTATGCATTTTACCACCATACTGCGATCGCCAACCCGCCTGCCAAGCGTGGCGATTATGGCAAAGCCCCCCAAATTGGGATAGGCCTAAGTCCAGCAGTGGACGTCTTACGGCTGAAATGATGACGCGATTTTTTCGTACCTGTTCCATTATTTATTTATTATTTGCCAAGTGCTTTTTTTTATTTAATCGTCAGCTGATTTTATTTTATTGCTAATATAAAGCGTTTTAGCCATTTTGCATACTAGCAATCACTGTGCCCTCACGCCCTAACCGCCGAAGGAGACACCCGGGTGTCGGGAGTCTGTAGCGGACTGTCGGCCACCGCAGACGCGGGCTTGCGGGCGGTGAGCATTGCCACCCAGAAAAAAAAAAGAAAAAAAAAAACATTCTGCACACACTTTCTCACTCACTTCTCACTTACGACTGGCCTGTTAGTCTAGTGGTTAGTGACCCTGACTGCTAAGAGTGAGGTCGTGGGTTCGATTGCCACCCAGGACAAATCTTTGTTTGATGAGCACGATCATTTGTTCTGTGTCTGGGTGTAATTTATCTATAACTAGCTGACCCAGCGAACTTCGTACCGCCTCAGAATCAATAAATGTTGTGTTAACTTATCAGATCCCACCAAAACATAGCAAAGAGCACCAAGTACCATATACCCATGTTAGACCAAGTAATGAGAAACTGGTACTTTGAAGGCATAAAGCGTTTTCTAGCTACCACACACTCATGATAGGTGAGCTCCTACCAAATTATGCCAACCTAGTACTTCCAAGAAATAAAGCGTTTTCTAGTTACCACACACCCATGTTAGGTGAGCTCCTATCAAGTTATGCCAACGTGGTACTTCGAAGACATAAAGCGTTTTCTAGCTACCACACTCCCATGTTAGTTGAGCTCCTACCAAGTTATGCCAACCTGGTACTTCGCAGACATAAAGCGTTTTCTGGCTATCAAACACCCATGTTAGGTGACTTTGTATTCTTAAATAAGTGTTCTTAAATTTTCTAATGTTCCGCGCAATTTTTTATTTTTTTTCTTTCATAAGAACCTTCTCCTGACAATAACACACACAACAACAACAAAAAAACTGAAATCGGTTCAGCCGTTCACGCGTGATGGCGTGACCAAGGGAAATAGGGATTCATTTTTATTTACAACATTAATTTTTGTTTATGCGAAACCCGAAACACGGGTCTAGTATTTTTATGTAAAGAATCTATGAAAAAAATTTCAAAACTGTATCATTAATAATCACAAAGTTATAAGCTTGATAAGTTACCTGGTTGTCCACGCAAAAACATATGCAGATCACCACAAACAGCTAGTGTACGTACTATCTCCGTGTAATGGACGTTTGAATACGAGAAAGACATGATAATTTTAAAATCGATACAAAACACTAAGGCCCGCGACTTGGAAGCGTAATTAAATATTTTTGGTACAAAATATAACATGGTGTAAAAATTATTGGAATCGATTCAGTTACTGATTCTGAACAAACTATATTCAGGTTTCGCATATACTAAAAATAATCTTGTATATAGATATGTATGTATTTAGAAATATATAAGTATGTTTATCAGTTGTCTGGTTGCCATAGTACAGGCTCTACCTAGTTTGGGATCAGATAACGGTGTGTTGGTTGTCCTAAGATATTTATTTATTTACTTTTGAAAGTTTTAGAATATTTTGCAACACACTGATTCAAGCTTGTATTATTTATATGTTGCGTTAAAACAGTTTTCCTGGTTTTACGAATACCCGGAGAATCGCCCGATCACTAAATAAGAAAGTTGTGAAAATACTTTTAGTGTTACTGGAAAACTTTTATTATAATTGCGTGTTTAATAGTGAGAAGAACTCGGCGTAGAACTGTTACGGGTCGCAAAAAAATTAAAACTCTCAAAATATAATTTACTTACTGGCCATAGAATAATAAAATTTCTCTAAATTTTTACATGTCATTTAATATTCGTGTGTGTAGCATGTGGGAGGACTCGGGCGATGCGAACGAGGACGAGGACGCGGACGAAGATGCGCACGAGGACGCGCACGACGAGGACGAGCCCGTCGACGTGCTGCGGGACGTACTCGAACAGCACTCGCGTATGTATTATCGCTTACTAGCTGGCTAGTAACTATATGTCTTCATTTAATTTTTTTGATAACTTGGCAATGGCATTGTTTAGTGTTTTTCCTCGTGGCTTAGTATGTGACAGTCAATAGTGGCTGATCATCACAATAATTGAAGGTTACAATGGATCACTTTTGTTAGTGTTTTGTTTTTGCTCTGATTTGGATTCAAACATTCTTGCTTACAATAAATGGGCTATATAAAGTTGACGGCATCAATTAGCTCACAAATTGTAATCAGTGCTCTGATGAAACAATCGAATCATACTTCAGCCTCGGGGCTTCAGAACAATGACAATGGTAATGATAATGAACGATATTTCCACGTGGTGTGTAGCGTGGGACAGCGCGGGCTCTGCTTCGGGCGCGGGCGGCGCGGGCGAGGGCTGGGCGCACTTCGGATCCGACCCGTTCGCGGCGCCGCCCGAGCCGCCCGGCGCGGCGGGCCCCGGCGCGCCCGGCGGCCCCGGGGGCGGCCCGGCCGGCCCCGTGGCCCCGCTGGCCCCGCAGCAGCCCAGCGCGCCCGCCTTCGCAGCCGAGGATGAGTTCGCGCACTCGCAGGAGTTCTCTCCCTTCTGGTCCTACACTGACACGCATCGTGGGCACGGTTAGTATTATATCTTTACTAACTGCTTACCTTTTTATATGATATCATGACTTTTTAACATACTGTATAAATACATAATAATGTTACGAGCTGAGGTTCGGGATACATTCATTTAAACCAATATTCCGAAACGCACAAACTGTTTAATTGAATAAACACAAATATCGCAACCACAAGAAACGTCAATTGGAACCACTTGTTTCGCTTGTACTGTATCGCTTGATTCGTATTCGATCACTTCCGAAATTGAACTCCCCGTCGGCCCAACAATCCGCTATTTATATCTCGAGCAGAACATTCGTGCACAATCGAATCTGTGCCACAGTTCCAGGTAGCGTAGAAGCTTCGAGTCCTTTCGGGAGCCGACTGTTTAATCCCACTATTCGACAATAGATGGCTGTAGCGTCTACGTACAATTTCGTTTAGTACTTGCAACTTGATAAAAGATGGCGTTAGCGTGTCATTTCTAGTAGTTTCCTACTGTCCCGTCCTTAGATGGAATTAACGTGATGTTTCTAGACTTTTCGATTTACGTCACACTGCCCCTTTCTGAGATGGAGTTAGCGTGATGTTTCTAGATTTTACGATCTACGTAACACTGCCCCCTCCTTAGACATGCTCGTCCCGAGCATCATTATTCCCGTAGTATCATGCCAATCCATCTACATGAACAATTTTAGACGCAGTTCACATATCCTTTTACCGCCGCACAACTGGTGCATTTGCGACACCAATCCTCAACATCCTGTCGACAGTGGATCCAGTAGAACCGTTCTCTGATCTTCAATAGAGTCCTTTTTACACCTCTATGTCCTCCTGAACAACCGCTGTGGTAGTACTGTAGAATATCTGGTACCTTTGCTTTCGGGACGACTATTTGCAAGTGACTGCTATCCCCTCGACCATTTTCCTTTTTGCGGCACAACACACCATCCTCAAGCTCTCCCACTGTGCCCAATAATTCTTTGTGGTGGTACTCATCGCTGCAACATAACACCATTTCGGTTTGGGAGCATTAGCTTTAATCCACTCGAGAATTGGCCTGATATCTGTGTCACTTTGCTGAGCATGCTGTAGGGTTTCCTCCCATTCGTCACTAAGGTCCGTTCTTAGCATCCTGATAGGTACTGTTTCCTTAGCTTCTTGCCTGACACAATGTGTGTACTGTTCAGGAGAATGTCTTTTTGATAAAGCGTCCGCGTTACCGTGGGATATGCCGTCATTGGCCTGTGACATCGAAATCCTTGGGGCTCTATTAACACCAACCAATACTCGCCCCGCACATTTATCACTTACTAATTTCTCTTGCTGCTGCGCTGAGATATCGGACACCCTTCTAATCTGGGTGTGATATTCGCTGGCAGTATTTCGCTTCGGGCAATTTGACCGGAGGTGGTCCTTTTCTCCACAAGTGTAACATCTAGGGCTGTACCTAATACGGTCACGAATAGGTGACTCCACAACCTCTCTGAAGCGATGGGCTCGATGATCATGCCCCACTGCTTCCACCTCCAACGCGTGGGCCAAGCCGTCCTTCAGCTTCTCATGGTGCCCAAGTCTCACAGCAGCCCTTACTTCCAGATCCCGTATGCCATCTATAAATGCTTGAGTCAAAGTGCCTTCGATGAGTGCAGGTGCAGACCGATACGCCTTTCGGACCAACTTTTCTATTTCCAGGGCCCACTGCTGCAGATTTTCACCACTGCGCTGCACACGATCCCTCAACTGGGCGCGAAACACGTGCTCTAGGTGTGCGTCACCGTATCTGGATTCTAACGCCTTAAGAGGCCTCTCACAAAATTAGAATGCTCGAGTTTAGGTAAAAGACGGCAATCTTATGTATGTGTGCGTAGCTATCCACACATGCACAATACAAACAGTGTAACGCGAGTGTCGAGCCGGTCTAAACAATCTTGAGCCGTTAGAATTATAATGCGGTATTTAGAGATTTATGAAAATACTTACTTTTATTTAGTCAGTCTAATAAAGATTTCTAGACTAATAAAAAATTACAAATATATGCTATGTAAAGTATACAATAAAAATTAAAAATTAAAACAATTACATATTGGTGCCGATTCTGTTGTACACCGAACTAAACTATCTCTAAAATGCCTTAGCTGTGAGAATTGTTACGCTATTCTGCAAGAAATAATGTCTAAATGTAAAAAATATTTTGACACGACTAAAATCAAATTTGACAATCGCGACTCAACGTGGTATTTTTTTTTCTTTTGGCTTCGCAACTTGGTACTTGTGTGCGTTACGCAATGAACTTGTTGAGAGACGACGGCGCGCGCAAGGGGGCAGCCTGGACGTGTTTTATATGGAATTAGCTTTTGCCAGCGACTTCGTAGCGTAACGTAGCGTAAGCGAGCGCTAAGAAAGGAAGTAGAATTGCACGGACAAGTCACGGCCAAAAGCTAGTAAACTACAAAACTTCTTTATAAACCACATTTTTTGCTAATCTATTACTGTATGCCAAAATTATCAGACTACTGGGCGAGCTTACGCGAGAGCAAGCCACATAGAATTGCCCGTGTGAAAAACAGTTTTCTCTCAAGTCTATACCCACAAATTTTAATGTCTGCCCTTGTGATTCTGGTCATTGCAAAGCACTTTGAGGGGAAACTGTATTCGTTTGAATTCAAAGGGAAGATCATTCAGGATCAATACAAAATAGGTTAGTATTTCTCACCTTAGTATTTCTTTTGGTTTTGCCATATAATTCATTTGAAAAAAAAAAAAAAATTGGTTTGGTTGTTTATTTTCATTGATTTTAATTTTTAAATTATATTATTTTTGTTCAGGAGTAATTTTGTGCAATTTTTTGTATAAATCTTCTTGTCTATTTTCAACCGACGAAAAAAACGGAGGAGGTTCTCAATTCGACGCGTATATATTTTTTTTTTAATGTATGACCACGCATAACTTTCTACATAGTGGGCCGATTGTAACAATTCTTTTTCTATTGGAAAGGGTAGGGGAGCGAGGGGCTTGTTGTAACAGGGGTAAGTAGTAACAGGCTCTTTTCACTAGGATCTTAAACGCTATTAACGTATTTCTTTGACTCGATTTAACCTATAAACCGCGCCGCATCATGTTGCCATAGCCAGTGTCCCGCCGGCCAGCGCAGTGAGCGGAAGTGTGCACGCGCTTCATTTCTGCCAGGTAATATAAAATTGTACTGTCGTAAAATTTCGGTTTGCGTTTTTAATATCGACTAATTTCAAATTTTCTATATCTTATTTCCATTCAAATTTTTCTATCTCTGATAATGTGTAACAGTTTTTATGATTGCTAAATTGTTTAAATAGTTATCTTGATAAATGTTAAAAATCATACCATAGGGTTAGTTGTAACAAAATCCCGGGGCTTGTTGTAACGTGTTACAACATGCCCCAAGTTATGATGTAGATACCTACTTTTTCCTTTGTTTTAGAATGAGGGTGTATAAAAGAAAGTCAGAGCGGGCAACACGAAGCCAAGAAGTGTAGGAGCTAGCAGCAGCTGAAGTTTTAGAAAAGAAATGCAGTATTCGGAAAGCTAGTCAGACTTTCGGATTCGTTGATTCTTACATAAGTATAATACTTTGTTAGATAGCTATTAAGAAGAGATAATTACGAAGCACACCTTAGATATAAATTATTTAATTACTTACTGTGATTTAAAAGTGCCATGATGATTATAAGTAGTATTTAACTAAATAAAACTGTTAATTACTTAATTTTTGAATATTGATTACTAAAAAAGTGTATTTGAGTTGATTTTTGATAAGAATTACATAATACTTACTTTAGAAAGATGTCAATTTTGTTTTAAAATAAACAAAGAATAAATGATTAGAGGTATTATTGTCGTTTTTTTTGTCGTTACTTCTTGCCCCAGTAGACGTTACAACTTGCCCCAAGCACGAGGTAAGTTGTAACACCGCACTTCTTCTAGAAAATAATTAATTGTAAAATAATGATAAATATTTATGGTATTATTTTTACTTGATTTGGTAGAGGAAGAGTTACAGTATCCATCCATCTTTATTTAGTAGAAATTTAATCAATAGATCTCAAGATATATTAGTTTTAATGAAAACTGTTACAACAAGCCCCTCGCTCCCCTATACCAAGGTGGTCCCATATAAATTTGGAAAACAAGATCGAACCCTAAGGGTCGGAAATCAGGGGATGATTGATTGTTCACTCACTGATTGTAATCTATAACCACGCATAATTATACAGAGTAGTCCAATTTTGATAATTCTTTTTTTGTTGGATAGGGTATACCTTGCCAAGTATTATTAGTACACACAAAAAATTATAAAATAAAAACTTTTTAACAAAAAATTAAACCGCCGAAAAACTGAAAAGCATAAAATAATAAACCTATGTTTATGTTTTATGTTTTTGTGCAATTTTTGTGAAATAGTTGTTGTTTTCGTAATCAGCGACCCAATAAATCATAAAAACGATACCCATGTTGATTTTCAGAATTTGTCACCCCTTTTCTACCTTTTAGGGGTTGAATTCTGAAAGAGTCTGACACACGTGTTTACTCATTTATTGATAGGTAGTTTCTAATAAAATAGTTTAACTGATCTTGTTTCCCCATACAAACTTTCAAACCCTTTTTCACCCCCTTAGGGGTTGATTTTTCATAAACCCTAGGACACAAAATTGTTTATTTCTATTTTTTAACCTAAAAACAAAGTTTCAGGCTTGTAGCTCTAAAAATGACGGAATTCCATACAAAATTTTAATCCCTTTTTCACCCCCTTAGGGGGCGAATTTTCAAAAATCCTTTGCCTACGTCATTACAACTATCTGTAAGCCAAATTTCAGCGAAATCCGATCAGTAGTTTCGGCTGTGCGTTGATAGATGAGTCAGTCAGGTTTGCCTTTTATACATATATTTAGAATTTTCATTTTTGGTTTGAATTCTATAAAAAAAATTATTACCCACGTGTTGAGATTTATATGTGTGGGGTTTTAAAAAGGGAGTCGAAAATGTCATTATTTTTACGATAGGAGACGCCATTTTCGAGATATAAGCAAAAGAAAAAAAAAATACAGTTCTGTTTTTGGACGTGAGGCGAGGCGTTGCACATAGGAGTATTACACCTAAAAAACCGGACAAAATTATTTTGTATTTTATTTTACTATTTTATGAAATAAAAGTCAATAATTCATCATAATTAGGCATTTATTTAAAAAAAAAGCAAAAAAAAAAATTACAAATCTAAGAGAGAATTTACTCTTAAAACAGGATTTGTTTTCAACAGGATAATCACGAGGAGACCGAATCAATCAGAATCACTGTCTCTTGAGTTTACGGTGATATGGTCCTCATCATCTTCGTCGTAGGAACTGTCACAATTCATTGTTTTAGGTAGAAACATACTAATAGCTTCCTGGGAAAAAGACTTGCTTTTCTTCTTCCGTTTTATTCTGTTGCAGCTGATGAAGGGATAAGATGTCAGCAACAACCTATTTAAAATGTCTCTGTTGCAGTCCACTCTTGAAAATTTTCTTGCGAAGTCAACGCGATATTTACGGAAATGTTTGTTCCGGGCTTCAGCAGCCTCCTCTGATAGCTGTCCGATAGGTACAATGTGACTTGAAATAACTTCAGCGCCATGCATCAGAATCTTGTGAACTGTAGGTGACATGGGATGCCAACCATACAGTTCCACGTACAGTTTGGCAGTTGTGTGAGCAAAGTCATCAAATTTCGCAGGATCGATATCATATCCGCTTGATATCACTTCAAGAATTATTTGGAATCTTTTTATCAAATCTATATTTATCCCAGTAATCCGAGATGAGCATTCAGGATTGTCAAAAAATCTTCTCGACGTATTTCCGTCGTTACTATTGCCATAACCGACTTTGGGTATGTCAACAAGAAGACCCATCTCTTCTTTAAAACTTTGTTGTATTTTCTGTTTTGTTTTTTTCAAAACATTTTTGTCTTCTACCGTTCGGAATTGCCACTTCGGTAAGGGCGCTTTGTACGCCAGGTGCAACAATAGCTCGAAGAAACGAATTCTCGCATGCAGAATGGATAGTCCGAATCTCAGAGACTCTTCACAAACATTACTTCTTTCAAGTTTGTTGAAGTCCTTAGATGTCTGTCCACATATATAGCATCTCATTGTTGATGCCGTATCAGTTGCGGCATTGCACACCTTTCCATCGACCATTGTGAGCAAAATGGTGTGATTTATTTTAACGGAATCTTCCATAACAGTTGTTTCTTTGAGATTCCTTGCTTGTTCTTCAATATAGGTGATTTCTTCCTTTGTTATATCCTTTGTTTCGTGAATGAACCGAGCTCGGATAGGACGACAGAATCTCACTGAAGAAGGCACTGGATTTTGCCATACAATTTTTCTTGTCTCTCCATTAATAGAAACAACCATTCTTACAGGTACAAGAGAACTTAAAAATATATTGGCATCATCGTCACCAGTGTTGGCAAATGTCTGCTTAAACTGTGTCTGATTAGATCCGTCACAGCCCCATTTTGATATTAAGGTAAGATGTTGTTTCTCAAACTCTGACAATGTTTCAATCACTTCTTTTAAATACTGAAGTAGTCGCAAAGCCGTATGGTCCAGCAAAGCTTGAAGTTCCACTTCAAAGCTAGTTTCAGTAACCTTTGTGCTATCTTCGGCGGGATAACACTCCTTTTTCGCTTTTTGTAAAAGCGAATAGCAAGGATACATTTCTTTTCGGCCACCTTGTATTAATTCCCACTGCCCTCTTGTAAAATTACCTTCTACAAATAACGCTAATGCTTCTTGAGGTGTGTATTTTCTCGTGATGGGTACTGTTGCGTACCGTTTATTATCTGTGCGACTAACGGAATGCGCGTGTAACGAAGTGACATCTGACATGACAGTTTTGACGTTTGACACTTTCTCTTGGAATTTGGTGGGAAAAAAGGGAACACGTCGCCGCTTGAGTCTCGCGATCTTTTTGTAAAGTAATCCCTTATCCGGTCGTTTTGGTGGACAATGGACCATGACCCAGTTGTTTGAGTTAATAACCCCTATCTTGGTGTAATAACACGGGTTGAATTTTGGATATATCTTTGTTGAAACTTTGAGGTTAATGTGTGACGCTGTTGAACAAGTGATTTGAAGACCGCATGCTGTGATTGCCTCAAGCCTTGTTGAAGCGGTTTCTAACCTGAAGAATACTCGTAACGACACAACACAATACATATACACTCACTTACATACACAGATCCAGGTAACCGGTAAAGCAGGTGGTCGTCGCCCATCAGGTGAGTTCCTTTGTTCGTTTTATTGTAGTTAAGTTACTTGCAATTGTTCTCTTTTGTTGTATGGTAAGTGTTTGATTTGATTGTCTGCTCCGCGTACGGCGGACATTACGCTAGCCACTCTTGTCTCTAGAGCCCCACGGTTATCACACTTCCACTGCGCATTTAAAACCGTATTGTGGGCCTAGTCTGGCAACGTACATTTTGGTAGCAAGAGCGTGGCTATAAGACATATAACCACAAATTGGTAATTTACAGTAGGCTAATTACTTGGCAGTCTCTATAAGGGAAGTAGTAATTCGCTGTAAATGTTTGTTAACGGTAATTAATAGTTTGTATGAAATAATTTGTAAATTTGTTGAGTTGAGTAACTCATATTGCCGGGGTCAACCAGGGTTGCATATGCTAGTAGAGTTGAATGAATTGGGCTATGTTACAACCCCTTGTTTGTGTTTGACCTCTGTGTTGCATTGAATGTCAGGAAGACATTAAAATATTGAGTTTTGTACCATTGATATGGTTGTTTGTGAAGGTTAATATTTGAAATTGGCATTTTTGAGTGTATTACCATTGTTTTGAACTGGAATAAAGGTTCATTATTGTTGTACCACACAGTGGTTTGTGAACTTAATTTGGAATTGAATGTGAAATAGAATTGTTGAACGTTGATATTGATTTTGAATTAAAATAAAAGTTTATTGTTGAATTGAATTGAAACCAATTTAATGTTACTTCTTGAGTTGCTGATTAGTCAGTTTGGTAGTTTGATTGTAGTTATTTTGTAATATATTGTTTGAACTTTGTTACTTAATTATTTTGTTTGGTATATTGAATTGTATTGTTTGTGCAATGGCATACAAAGCGGTGAGAGAGGCAATCAGTGGATTGACCACACAGCTGCGGTGGTTCGCTTCAGCTGCAGCGACCGCTGAGCGCCAGGATCTTGAGGGGATCACTCTTGCTCGGTTCGAGCAGTTGAACTTGAGACTCGGCAACGTTGATGCTCTGCTCACCCGCTACAACCAGTACATTTGTGAAGTGGATTTGGAAGTGCTGGATCAGGCAGCATGTGACAAGGTCCTTGCTGACTACGACCAGATCTTGGACCTGGGGGATGTCATTGGTCAACGTGCTCGGGAAATATTGGAGAGCCGGACACCTGTCCAGGTCAAACCGGAGACCTCGGTTGTTTCAGGTCCCGGACTATTGAGTAGACTGCCTACTTTGGAACTGCCACATTTTGACGGTCGTCTGGACCACTGGTTAAGTTTCCAAAACCTGTTTGAAAGTTTGGTTGATGCACGCTCGGACCTCAGACCCGCCCAAAAGTTGGCCTATTTGTTGTCCGTCCTGGAAGGTGAGGCCCGAGCCTTGGTGCAGCATCTGTCTTTGACTGACTCAGCCTACCCTACCGCTGTGGAACTACTCACCCGGCGGTACCAAAATAAACGTTGTTTGGCTGACGTTCATATTGGATTGATTTTGGGGTTACCGGTCATTACTAGTTTGTCAGCATTGCGTACTGACCTGTTGAACCCGTTGGTGGCAGCGACCAACGCTTTAAAGCAATTGGACTTGCCGGTGGACCAATGGTCTTACCTTTTGGTGCACGTTGTGCTGCAACGGCTTCCTGCCGATTTGAGGGCTCGTTTCGAGCAAAAGTATGGTGGGGATAGTGTCACACATCTCCCCCCATTTGATGACCTCGTCCAATTTTTGGAGGATGAGTGTCGGTTTGTGGACAACTCTGGCGTTGCCACTGAGTCATGCCAGCCGTCTTCCCGGCCACGAGACCAGGGACGGATTAGGGCTCGCGGGCCTGTTGATGGTCGCCCCGCCGCTCGTTTTGCTGGCACCCAGAGTCGTCCTGGTTGTGAGTTTTGTAGGGACACGGGGCATGGCATGGCAACTTGCGCGGCCTTTTTGAAGTTGCACATGAGTGCCCGCCGCCGAATTGCCAATGCACGCCGCCTGTGCTTCTCTTGTTTGGGGGCTCACTTCCATCGGGACTGCCCCAACCCCCGCCCTTGTAGAATTTGTGGGGGGTCCCATTTGGACATATTGTGCGCTAACGCGAACCACGCTGGCAGACCAGCCTCTGATGAAGGTTCGCGTACGGGGGGGTACCATGGAGTTGGTCACCGGGCTTCTGCCTCGCCGGTTCAGAACCGGGGAGAGGCCCGCAATTTTGAGCGCCGCACTCCACCCCCCGCGCAAGTTGATCGACAGCCGCGCGACCGCCATTTGGTCTCCCCGCGTAAAGGCGATTACGCAATTGTTGCTAGGCACCGCTGGCCAGACCAGCACCGCCTTCCCTCCCCTCCATTGGCGGAACGTCCCCGGTTGGAGTCACGCCCCCCGCCATTCAGGCATCCGGTGGGATATGCCCTTCCAGCGATGGCGCGTGGCTCGGGACACCGCGCGTACGAGGAATTTGAATTGCATCCTCGTCGGGAAAGACTTGGGTCTGGATGCGGCGATCGGTCGCCGCCCAGACATTGTTAGGACATTGGCGCCTGCCCCGCTAAGGTACCCCTCAGATCGACACGGTTTTGTTGCCAACGGCATCGGTCAGGTCTGGGGGCCCACGGGGGACTCTGTTGTGGTCCGTGCCATTTTGGACATGGGAGCCCAGGGTTGCCTTTTGTCTATTGTTTTGTTGTTTGTTTGTATTGTTTTGGGCAAAATTGTTTTCTTGAGCGCCTTTGGACTGCGGGACTTGGCTGGGACGAGCCAATTCGGGAAAACCTGTTGGAAGATTGGCTCCAATTTGTATCCGCACTCCCTGCAGTCAACGGGGTCGTGATGCGTCTTCGCACGGTTATGCAGCTGTTGTTTGTCTGCGCACCGTCTGCGCAACAGGCCAGGTGAATTTGTCACTGGTCTTGGCCAAGAGCAAGGTGGCCCCCTCCGGACGGCACTGACCACCCCTAGGTTGAATTGTCAGGGGCGGCGCGTCTTGTGCGTTTATTGAACCACGTTGCTCACACTTTGGGTGGAACTGTGGACATTCGGGCTTCTCACGCCTGGACGGACAGTCAATTGTTTTGTGTTGGTTGAAGACGTCCGTCCACTCTTTGGAGGTCTTTGTTGCGTACCGAGTGTCCCAGATTCAAAAATTTGATACGCCTTTGATTTGGAGGCACTTGCCTGGAGATTTGAACCCAGGTGACGTGGCCTCACGTGGGTGCATAGCACCCCGCTTGTTTGCTTGCCCCCTATGGTGGGGACCAGACTGGCTGACTCATCCCGAGGATGATTGGCCTCGATTGCCAGTCTTGATGTCGGGTCCTTTGCCCGGGCTCAAGGTGCTCGCTGTTGGAACAAAGGACCCTGAGTTTTGTTGAGTCGATAAAGCTCCCTCGACAAATTGTTGTTTTGTTGTTGAATTGTTGGTGACTGATCGTCACATTAAAAACTCGCATGCCGGTTGCAATGCGCTGTTGGCCATTCTGCAGCGAGAGTTTTGGATATTGTCGGGAGCCGTTATTAAGTTGAACCCCTTTTGGACGATACGGGTCTTTTGTTGTTTGGTTGTTGACGGTTGAGGCACTCTAGCCTTCCTTATGGGGCCCGTCACCCCCTTTTGTTGCCTAAGGAGGGCCATTTGGTTGTTGTTGTTGTTTGGTTGTTATTGTTGTTTGGTTGTTTTTGTTGTTTGTTGTTGTTTGACCCGCCAGCCTGCCCCCATTGGGGGGGTATTTTGAGGCCGCGGTGAAAGCGGCACAGGGACTCTGGCGCAGATTGTTGGGGGACACCGTTCTCACCTTTAAGGAGTTAGCTACGGTATATTTCCGTTTTGAAGCTGTATTGAACTCGCGTCCATTGTGCCCGCTGTCTACGGACCCGAATGTCTTGGAGGCCCTGACCCCGGGCCATTTTTTGATTTGACAGCCACTTGTCGCCCTGCCGGAGCACCCTTTTGTCGATGTGAGCCAAAATTGGCTATCGCGGTTTCAGTTGGTGCAGCAGCTCGCTCAGAGTTTTGGAAGCGTTGGAGCTTGGAGTATTTGCACATCCTCCAGCAGCGCGTCAGGTGGACTGATAAAACGCAACCTTGTCGGGATTGCCAAGTGATTAGCGGACGGGAAGGCCCGTCCGGGGGGGGTAGATGTTGCGTACCGTTTATTATCTGTGCGACTAACGGAATGCGCGTGTAACGAAGTGACATCTGACATGACAGTTTTGACGTTTGACACTTTCTCTTGGAATTTGGTGGGAAAAAAGGGAACACGTCGCCGCTTGAGTCTCGCGATCTTTTTGTAAAGTAATCCCTTATCCGGTCGTTTTGGTGGACAATGGACCATGACCCAGTTGTTTGAGTTAATAACCCCTATCTTGGTGTAATAACACGGGTTGAATTTTGGATATATCTTTGTTGAAACTTTGAGGTTAATGTGTGACGCTGTTGAACAAGTGATTTGAAGACCGCATGCTGTGATTGCCTCAAGCCTTGTTGAAGCGGTTTCTAACCTGAAGAATACTCGTAACGACACAACACAATACATATACACTCACTTACATACACAGATCCAGGTAACCGGTAAAGCAGGTGGTCGTCGCCCATCAGGTGAGTTCCTTTGTTCGTTTTATTGTAGTTAAGTTACTTGCAATTGTTCTCTTTTGTTGTATGGTAAGTGTTTGATTTGATTGTCTGCTCCGCGTACGGCGGACATTACGCTAGCCACTCTTGTCTCTAGAGCCCCACGGTTATCACACTTCCACTGCGCATTTAAAACCGTATTGTGGGCCTAGTCTGGCAACGTACAGGTACTTTTTTAGCTGACGATATTACTTTTCGGAACTTTTTAGCTCTGGTAGGCGTTGACGTTATTTCTTTCATAATCTTGGACGCATCAACATTTCCCGAAGTACCTTGACTCACGCTTGCAGCGTACGTCAATTCCTCAACAGGTACCTGGTCCCGTAAATCTTTTATTCTTCGACGCTTGCTTCGATCACTCAATTCTCCGAATTCTTTTGTTGGTCGGCCTGCTTTGTGGGCCCAACTAGGTAGTTCCAGGGATACATTAAGCCATTCCATATTGTTTTCTAGGAATCTCTTATCAGTATTACGGGCCTCCGACCATCTTTCTTTGAAACTGGTCTTGAAATATTTCAAAGAACGGGTAAGAACACTTGTTTCTTCGGGTGGACATGAAGTTAGTTGCGCAAGTCTTTCTTCCAACAACGTAAATTTTTCTTCAATCTTCTTTCCTTTGAACTCTTTGATAATGGTATAAAGCTCCATTCTGGTGACTTTTTTCACTCTTTCCGAAGGATCTATGACAAAAGAAAACAAAAAATAAGTTTTGTCAATATAATTATAATCCTCCCCATATAGTTTGAAGTACTATAAAAAAATATGGGGTACGTTGGGGGGACTTTTTATTCATGTTTCTATTTCCTTAGTCTATATTTTATGCACACATAAAAATTTTAAGGCGACAAGGTGCGACACATAAACAAAAACACTAATGTATTTCGAATTTCTTTAAAAAACAAGTCAAAAAAGTGCCGCTGTTATTGATGGGTATACAAGTAGAAAATTTGGAAGAAACATAATAAAATATACCTCAGTATATAGTACTAACCTTCTATATCCATGTCCGAATAGTTAATCTCCTGTTGTTTGCTACACGAAGCCATTTTAGCACAAAAACTGACTAACACAAACGAGAGCGCCGAGAACAAAGACACGCGTACAGTACGATGACTGGGTTCCGACTGACGTTGTGGCCCAATGCGCGGGAGTTGAGGGTTGGGGTTCTGCCTTTTGATAAACCGGTTATCGTAGGTAAAGAAACATGTATTTTGGGTGCGGTTGGATTAACATCACTATTTTCAATTTTGTCCGGTTTTTTATGTGAAATACTCCTATGTGCGTTGGTGTGAATTTTTGTTCATGACCACTAGTTGTATTCCACACCTTTCTAATCGCGATTAAAAATAGTCAGATTTAGTTAAAATAAATTATTTTAGTCAACATTTTTCTACAATTTATTAAAATAATGCTTTCATTGATAATAAACGAAACTCTTATCTTATACAAAAAATAAAATACGAAGAGTAGCAAAATGTTGTAGTCGTAGTATATTTTTGCGTTCACGATACGAGTACCCGTAAACTGAGACGCGGGAAAAAATGGCACAGGTCCTTCCCCGTTGGGCGCTTGCGCCGTACTAAACGCTGCCCGCTTGTGCATCGTAATTTAGAGTGATTTCAAAAACGATATTATGTCTAATTAAATAAATGGATTTAAATAAAACTTGAGAATTCGATTCGTTATAGAGCATACTTTATATTGACATGAATTTTTTAATGTAATTATGCTTTATTTGAAACCAAAAAAACGCGATAAAATTGCGAATAAATCGTAAAAATTGCCATAAGACTTATTTTTTTTTACTAATTAAGCTTATTAAAAATCAATATTCTTGTACTAAATGTAACAACTAGATTATATGTCAGATGTTTTGTATATTTTTTTTACTCATATTTCTACATATTAATGATAGAAATAGGAGTCTGAAATTGACCCTGCGCTGATTTTTAAGAAAACTAGTTGTGGGAGATTAATTACTACGAAGTAAACAAATAAGTTTTTGTAAATGTGCTACTAAAAGTAACAAAACAAAAGATTGATCTATTTTTTACATGTGTTCGTCAATCCCAGAGTATTTATAATGATGAGATGAGAGGTAAATAAGGCGACTAAAATCTTAGATATTCGCGCAAAAATGTAAAATGGCTCTTAACCAGCTGCTCGTAGGTAACATTTTTGCCAAGAGCCTCTAAGACGGTTAAAGCCTGGTCGCGAAGGGCCAAAGTAAGCGCGGTCATGGCCTGCCCTTTTGTCCAACCATTTGCATCTATAACGGCTTCAAACTGGATTTTGTATGCTGACCAGGAAGATGTTCCATCGAAGGTTGGCACTTTAAATCCACGCGCGGAAGGTGCAGCAACTACAGAAGCCACAGTCCCGTCTGCAGTCTTCAGATTCTCCAACGCTTTTTTTTATATCAGCCACCTGGATTTCGACCTCGGAGATACGATTTTCGTGTAGCTGAACCTTCTCCTTCATGGCTTTGATCTCTTTGCAAAATGTCGCATGTAGATCTTTCAAAAGGAGAACCTGCTCCTCTTTGTCACGCTGAAGCTGTTCTTGCAGTCGGCGGGTCTGTTCTTCCTGTCGGCGAGCTTGCTCCTCTTTGTCCTGCTGCAACTGTTCCTGTAGGCGGCGCACACTGGTCCCAAATTAAAAAAAAGTGGACATTGATAGTAGACCGCTGATATTTTTTTTTATTGTTGATACAATGATAACAGATAAGGCAAAAAAATGTTATTGTCCTACTTCAAATACTTTTCTGTAAAAAAAATATTTCTTTTTTTTTTGTATGGGAGCGATTACATTTTACTCAATTTCTCAAAAACTTTAAGCGATGTCGAGATGGCAATCACATATGTTAGAAAACTAATAATTCTGAGTATTTGGCTCGAAGAAACTTATTGCTTATCTCTGCGTACTTTCGAGATAATAGTGACAGAAAATAACATTTTTTTTAATGTTAATTTTTTGCTTTTTTTTAATCATAGCCTTACTTTAGCACTTAATTATAATGTATGCGTAATGTCAAATAAGTAAAAAGAGACTTCTCTGTAAAAGAGGTTATGGGGGCTCACTAATGACTGAAAAGCTATGACCTTTCTGAAGGAGTACTTTCATCAGTTCTAAAAAACAATCAAAATGAAGACATATTAAGCTGCAAACATAAAGTTGAATATGTTCACAAACGATTCTGAAAAAATATTATGGTGAAAGATTAATATTTGGGTCTATATTCTCTTGAGAAATCTCTATTTCCTCGTTTTCCAACGAAAGCAATTCATTGTTCAAGATCAAAGCACTAGCCTCTGGAAACAACTGTTTATGTAAACGAGCAAACTTTGGTTTGATATGGCTGATGTAAGGATCTGAGCTAATTAGAAAGCTGTGGATAATGTCTAAATTAGTCTGAACTCTACCGATTTTTCTTGTATGTGCCATTCTAACATTCCGGAAATCTTTATTCCTCGCTTCGGAAGCTTCTTCGGAAAGCATGCCTATCGGAATAAAGGAGAAATTTTCACAAATATCAGCACCGTGTATCAACAATTTATGGACACTTGAAGGCATGTAATACCATGGATATAAGTTTACATATAGCATTGCTGTTTCTTTACAATATTCCCTAAACAAGTTGGTATTAATAAGTTGACCAGATGAAATTGTTTGTAAAATGACTGCAAATCTCTTGATTAAATCAGGGTGGATACCCGTTATTTCAGCAGATACTTCATAATTTTCAAAAAACCTTCTTGCCGTGTTACCGTCATTGGTTGTACCAAATCCCTATTTTACTATGTCAATTAACAAACCAGTTCTTTCCCGGAATTCTTCCTGTGTCAAATTCTTTTTAATTTCTTTTAACAATTTATCTTCTTTTCGTGCAGCCCACTTTTTGAAGTCTAAGTTGTACGAAATGTGTAAAATACATTCCATACATCTTATCCACATATGAAGCGAAGACATACCATATTTATACATATCTTCTCTGATGAGTCTTTTGGATACAAAGTCCAAGTCATTCATTTTGCTAGGTGGGGTATTGCAAATATTACAAACAGCTGCAGAAGAAGTATTGGAAATCACAGTAGAAATTTTCCCATCGATCATAGTCATGTACAAATCATGTTTAATATCAAAATTATCTACAATTGTGGGAACAAGATTACGAATTTCTTCCTCTAAGGATGCACTTTCCTTCTTTATCAATTCATTTGTTTCTTTTGCAAATATAAAGCCAATTGGACGACAATAGTTTGTTGAAGAGGGAGCAGGATTTTGCCACAAGATAGTACCACTCTCTTCTTCCAAACGAAGCGGAACCAAACTAATCATGAAAACTGAAGAATCGTCAATTTTAGTGTCGGAGTGTGACTTTTGTTTATAATTACTTTGAGAAGATGACCCGTCAAAACCCCATTTGCTTATTAGTTTTAGCGATTTTTTGTCGGCAGAGTTGTGCTGAATTGTTTTTAATATCCTATTAGTTGTCAAATCTAGAAGCGATTGAAGTCTTATCTTAGCATCAGATTCAGTTACAGTTATGTCTGACTCTGGAGGATAACAAGTTTTTTTAGCTTCCAGGAGCTTTTGATAGGATGGAAGACCATACATTTTCTCTGAAGCAAGAATAGTTCTTAAATTTCGATATTGCCATTTTGACAAATTTGTTGAGGTGTAAAGCGCTAACGTTTTATCATCTGGTAAACACGGTTTGTCAGTCTTTTTAGCGAATAGTACATCATGTACCATCTCACATTTTTCCTTGTTTTGGCTGAGTTCGTTTAATATAGCTGCTAATTTTGTTTTTTTAGACTCTTTTAATTTGGCACATAAAGCATAAACTAATTCCTCCTCTGTGTGATCTAGAAGTGTTAGAGAACGCCTTTTCTTCTGTTTATCAGATATATCAACAAATGGTTTTTTACTTGTACCATAACTTAATTGATGAGTATCCACTTGCGTTTCGAAATTTGGAATTACTTCCTCGGCAACTTTAAAAATGCTGCTTAAATCGATATTTTGACATTTTGGCCAAACTATTTGGGATTGTAACCAGTCTGAATTTTTGTTAAGAAAGGTCTTTTGAGCTCTACTGGAAGCAGACCATCTTTTTGAGATATTACTTGAAAAATTACGACAAAATAATTTAATATTACTCAAATCTTCGGAAGACAATTCAACACCAATACGTTCAATAAGGGCATTAAATAAAAATTCGACATTTTTAAAACCACCTCCTGATTTAAGAACAACGTATAAGTCTAAGTTGGTGACAAATGCGGACATATTATAATTTTAAGGAAAATTGAAAACAAATTAGAATCAAAGATATCAAAGACAAAGTGACTTTGATTTTAACAAAAAAAATTACGAAAACAAATTCGACGAAAGAAAGACAAACAAAAATTATTTGATTTTAAAATCCAAAGATTCAAAATACAACAATAACAAAACAAACAAACAACAAGCATTTCTTCAAGCGCACAGAAAAAATAAGGACACGTCTTATTGCAACCACATTTAGTTGTACACTGAGTGAGGTGTACGTGCGCGATTCGTGACCGTATTACGTTACGTCATGAGAGGCGGCCATCTTGTTATCCCGGCAAACTCGCGTCGAAGCTCCATTTTGCTGGCCAGCGGACCTATTGCGATATGAGTAAGGCTATGATTAAAAAAAGCGAACAATTAACATTAAAAAAAATTGTTATTTTCTGTCACTATTATCTCGAAAGTACGCAGAGATAAGCAATAAGTTTCTTCGAGCCAAATACTCAGAATTATTAGTTTTCTAACATATGTGAATGCCATCTCGACATCGCTTAAGGTTTTTGAGAAATTGAGTAAAATGTAATCACTCCCATACAAAAAAAAAAGAAATATTTTTTATAGAGAAAAGTATTTGAAGTAGGACAATAATATTTTTTTGCCTTATCTGTTATCATTATATCAACAATAAAAAAAATATCAGCGGTCTACTATCAATGTCCACTTTTTTTTAATTTGGGACCAGTGTGCGGCGGGCCTGTTCTTCCTGTCGGCGGGCCTGTTCTTCCTGTCGACGGCCCTGTTCCTGCAGCATCGCGATCAGAGCAGAAAGATCCATGGCTGGTGATGCTGTAGGAACACCAGACGCTAGGGAAACTGACTCCGTCGTCGGCTGATTACCCCCAGGTGTCTGTCTAGAAGCTCCTTCAAACCGGCTCTGATCCACCTCCTGCTGGCGCTGACTTCTGGTACGGATACCTTCCGTATCCTCCTTCGGTAAAACTGGCATAATTTATCCCTTACTTCTGACACCAAATGTTACGAGCTGGGGTTCGGGATAAATTAATTTAAACCAATATTCCGAAACACACAAACTGTTTAATTGAATAAACACAAATATCGCAACCACAAGAAACGTCAAATGGAACCACTTGTTTCGCTTGTACTGTATCGCTTGATTCGTATTCGATCACTTCCGAAATCGAACTCCCCATCGGCCCAACAATCCGCTATTTATATCTCGAGCAGAACATTCGTGCACAATCGACTCTGTGTCACAGTTCCAGGTAGCGTAGAAGCTTCGAGTCCTTTCGGGAGCCAACTGTTTATTCCCACTATTCGACAATAGATGGCCATAGCGTCTACGTACAATTTCGTTTAGTACTTGCTACTTGATAACAGATGGCGTTAGAGTGTCATTTCTAGTAGTTTCCAACACTGTCCCGTCCTTAGATGGAATTAGCGTGATGTTTCTAGACTTTTCGATTTACGTCACACTGCCCCTTTCTGAGATGGAGTTAGCGTGATGTTTCTAGATTTTACGATCTACGTAACAATAATAATAACAAACACTATGTTAATAGTAATATACCCCGTACGTATTTATTTACGTTCTTATATACGCTTCTTAATACGCCAGAGATTTTCTCCAACACGCGGTTCAATCACTGTCACCTCAAACTATTTCAAACAAAAAATATATCCAAACTAAACCCGTATTATTTCGTCAAAAGGGGTTGGTTACACACAAAACAATTGGGTCACGACAAACTGTCCACAAATCGACCGATTCCAAAGGATTAATTCAACAAACGGGTCGCGAAGCACAATAGGACCGTCATTCTTTTTCAAGATCAAACCAAAGTGTCAAAGTCAAACTGACAAGTGACAGTTCTCACTCTGTTACACGTCTAGAAACGTAGGCGCACAGAGTAAACAATTCAAACGGGACGAAACACCTTATGACTGTGATTTATAATGTATGTGTATCCTCTGTTGGAGATCTTAAATAAACTAGTGATCGCCCATTGGTCGAAATTCGACCGTACTTCATTTGAATATAAATACTTTATTAAATGAAAAAAAAAAAATTAATAATAAATATAAAAAATTATATGGTTATATTTGACATTCAGTAACACTATAGACAAATTGTTGACGCTGTACTACTGTGGAAAGAGTTCGCTGGCGGGATGGTGATGGCCAGGACCAGGACGTAGGTGTAATGAGTAAAGAATACTTCTTCAGGACTTTCTTCTTTATTTTCTTAATACTTCTTAACTGCTGGATATGGAATGAAATATCATAGAAAGCTCTGTTTTTATAGAATCATTTTCCCTATTATTTTTTATTAATTATGACAGTTCAAAATGTCATAATTTTAACCAGCCTGTACAATCTATGACCAGCCTGTACAATCGTGAGGCATACAACCTCTACAGTTTGCACACGACACTAAGTTTTGTATGGGAAACTTACTAATGCCATACTTGACACTCCCCATAAAACCACAAAAAATATTTCTTATAAATCTAAACTAAATTCCTATTGTCGCTAATACAAATAATATTAAAGACAAATATTCTCGATAATGATCCTAGATTTTAAAAATGAAGTAGGTTATATATCTATAAAATTAATTTATTACCTATGGTTATACTTGACATTCAGTAAGACTATAGACAAAATATTAAAGACAGATGTTCTCGACTGGACCACAGATTTGGACCATAAACAAAAGAATATTTATGCATGTGTGTATTAAGTACACGGTAATGAATAGTAGTGTGTGTAACGTGTTATTTATTGAAAATAATGTATTATTACGCATAACTTAAAAAAAAAAATATTAGCATTCGTCACTTCTTCTCTGTATAAACTATAAGTGTGCGAAATTTCATACTCCTCCGTCCGCCCAATTTCCGTAAAAAGGGATCCAAAGATTTCGCTTCACGTATGAATATATAGATAAACACCACCAGACAATATTTTGAAAACAAAATCAATGAAAGAATATCCTTATCATTCAATAGATCAGTTTATAAATTATCATTATCAATACAATTGTTATCATTAACCATATAACCTTAATATGTGAAGCATTTGACACATTCCAACTTAGCGTTGCATAGAAATATAATAATATATTGAACCAGAAACTATCTAATCAGTCAGCCTTCAAAAATATTCAATTTTAAATACATGGCGCATTGTCAGAAAGGCAAAAAGATGAAAACGAAATAGCTCCTCACCACAACACATCACACGCTGTTCAGTGCTGAACCCTTAATACGTTTCATTACAGATCCAGACTTAGAAGCAAGTATGCGCACACTACGACTAGAAAGCGAGTTAACCGACAGACGCATGGACGAGGCGTCCAGCGTAGAGCTCGCCAACAACTTACTGACGGCCATGTCGGCCATGTCCGCCGACGCTATTGCCAACATCGTCAACGCCAACCTGCCGGCCGCGTCCGACGTGACCGATGTGCGCGACGTGGACGTGAGCGACGTGACCGAAGTGCGCGACGTGAGCGAAGCGTGCGACGGGCGTGACGTAAGCAATGCGCGTGACGTGAGCAACGTGCATGACGTGAGCAACGTGCGTGACGTGAGCAACGTGCGTGACGTGACCAACGCGCGTGACGTGACCAACGCGCGTGACGTGAGCAACGTGCGTGACGTGAGCAACGCGCGTGACGTGAGCAACGCGCGCGAGGCGAGCGAGCGGCCGGCCAGCCCGAGGTGATCGTGCCGGCGCGCGCGCGACGTGTTCCACGTGTAGAACGTCACGGCGTGCGACACACCGCAGCACGCGATCACTCATACCTTCCTACCCTCTCCTCTATTCACATACAAATTCTCGTGACGCGTGAAGACTATTCATCTAATCGATCCATTAATTATAATAAGAATAAATTGTGATTATCAGTGATGAACTAATTGTAAGGCTCGCCAGTGATTACGAAATTTGCATTTAGTATCGAATTCGATGTGTCTTACAAATAAGTGTTTTAAATGTTAAATTGGGGAAGAAATCATACTTAAGCGTTTCCCGATCGTATACTTTCTAATCATTACTTATGTAAGCGAAATGTAATACAGATATCATAATGGTAATATTAGTTGAACAAATTATATATATATATATAATCATATTCGTAGTTCGTAGTGCGGTACCGTGGACGCGGTCGCTCCACACACACACACACACACTCGACACACGTAGATACAAACAGACGGCCGCTCCGTACACCGAGCGAACACACACACACACGCCGCACGGACGCGTGTGTGTGTGTGCATGTTTAGGTCCGTTGTACGGAGCAGTCCATCTGTATCTATCTACTTTGTGCTGTAGTAGAATGTTGCGTTGTTTAGTTTAGTCACATTGTTTATCGATTTTATTTGAATAAAATCAAGGTCATTATGGGCTACCAGTGAACACTGGCGGTTGTCTGAGCAGTATGCGAGTAGTGTCTCGTATTGGTTCAAAATAAATGAAACTAGACGCCTTTGGTAGAGTCCGCGCTCTGCATTTTACAAAACTACTGGTAGGAGTAGAAGATCTCTTAGATATAAATAGGCGAGACGAAAGGACTTTACTACGTAGCATGGTAAACTTATAATTATTATATATAAAAAAAAACAATGAAAATTCTCCACACAAGTAGTTTTGTAGTTATTTGTTCAGTGCTACTCAGACAACTTGCAGTCTTACTAATATTCCAAACACCATTCTCCTGAACATTTGGGGTCCAAAATAAAATTCCTTCTGTCCTTATCTTATGACGAACACTTTCCAGAGTGGGGATAGGTTCCTCAGTTATCACGGTGTGGCAACAGAGTCAATATCGATATGGTTTCCTATCTGCTTATTTGTAATATAGTTGTAATGTAATCTGCTTGTAACACGTAGGGACTGTATGTACGTGTACACATGCCTCGGAGGGGATTGTAATCACAACGATGTTATTGTATATAGTATGAATAATTTGGGCAATTATATCGAGCTTTACCCTTATATTGTAAATTCTTTAATGTTATAGTGAATATTATTGACTAATGATGTGACGGTGGCGTGAGGATCACGCTAGGCCCGCGGCGACGTTGTTAGTTAAATTAAATTTGTGTATTTGCGTAGAGTTGACTCGTGTGGGACATTCAGCGGTCGACTGAGTGCGCGCCTGCCTGCAGTGTTTGACACTAAATCTGAGTGGTTCGCTCATTCTGCCGATATAATTAGTTCAAGGAGAATCGGTGCGGCTAGCCGAATTATGGATTTAGTATGAGGTATACGTACAAGAAATGTTGCGTGTAAACACATTGAAATCGTCGCACTTGACTTCAATAGTGCCAGTCAGCTGTTACACACCTCGCACGTCATAGTAAATCATTCCATAGTACACGCTTTACAGACTATCATTCAATGTTATATGTGTCAATAACCGAACTGATGCTATAAAACGTTTTATTGATGACCAATCACATTTGACTATTTTTTGCCTTCAATATACTCCCCTTTCCAATCCCTACAACGCTCCATACGAATTTTCCATTGTTGGAAAGAGTGCTGGAGTGCTTTCACCTCTTCTACACTGTCAAATCTTGTTCCCTTAAGCCCCGACTATGAAGTCGGGCCTTTTTTATTTCCCAAGGTGACTTGGGAAATAAAAAAGTCACTGGGGCCAATTCGGGCGAGTATGGTCGGTGTTCCACCACGGTGATGCCGTATTTTGCGAAGAACGCCTTCACAGACAAGGCGTTTTGGTACCATTTTTGGGCAAACGTTGCGCATGTTGAATAATTCATACAAAATCGAACGGACAGTTTCTTTGAGAATTCAGCAAGAGCTCGCACATTCAAATAACGATTTTTCCGGATCATTACACCAATTTTCTGGATGTTGTCTTCCGTTTTGGATGTTCAGGGCCGTCCAGGGCGCGGATCCCCTCCTTAAATCTTTTATGTCACTCAAAAACTTGTGTTCGCGATAAACATTCACTGCACTCATCATCCACAGAAGCTTATGCCATGTTGAAGGAAGTGTACGGAACAATATGGCATAAGCTTCTGTGGCATTTTCCCCAGTTCCACAAGAAACTTGAGGTTCACTCGTTGCTCCATCTGAACACTTTGTATTTTTCTGGCGGGACGTCAGCGCTAGGACTTGAACAGGTGACTGCTACGGTGAGACTGAGCGTGGCACAGCCGTTCAATTTGACCCCAGAGTGGGGGAAGCATCACTAGGCACGGACATGTTCAAACCTGCCGCGGTGCATTCGCTGTTTGTCAGTAGCAGCATCAGTCCGGTTTAACTGCCACACCACTTGCTTATTCACAACTCGAAATAGTGTTACACTGCACACGATTGTCGACCTTATCGTAACGGCATAGGGTTGCTCTCATCGCCGGGTTTATGCTGAATACATAGCGCGTGTTTAGTTACTATCAGTTGACCAATTAATATTGTAGTATTGACCTCATAGTGAACATAATGAAACAAATGTAAACTCGCGTAAATTAATAAATAAATGTAGTTATGAAATCGAATTTTAGTAAGTGGTAACTTCCAAACGTGTTCCATCGTCTCGGATGTCCCCCGAGGGGTGTCGCACACTTGGACAGTCGAGTATCAGTTAGGAAGCAGTTCGTTAGCATTGTCTAGCCTTCCTTCCTACTTATTTGTTCTCGCTTACTCACTAGACCATTGAGACTATAACAGTCCACTTTTCGCATTACACGTTCTGTTGTGTTGTTTACATATATTCTTGGATAAAATAAAAATTAACATAAAACTACACGAAGGTAGGTGCGCGGTTACAATTGTTCGTGTTGTATGGAAGAAGAATCTGTTGGGAATCTCGAGTTCATATCGACGTTCATATCGACTATATCAGTTCACATATCGACCGCATGCTGTCTCAAGTATCGCTTGCCGCGCTCGTTACTCACAGCTAGTGACAGCACCAGGCCAGTGCAGGCGCTGGCCTCACGGGCGACGCGCGGCCTCGCTCTGGTGAGGCCAGACCTGTAGTCATGTCGTTACCGGACTCGTTTGTTTTCAATAAGTCATTGGTAAGGGCGCGTTTAGTGTCACGCCCGCGAGGTGAGTGGCCACGCACGCGCTGTTACACTGAACACGCCCTTATTACACGAGCTCTTAGCTTCCCGACTTAGTCCTAGTTTTGTGAACATATCCTGGTAATATCAATAGGTTAGTATTCGTTGGTTTTTTGTTGGACGTTTCCACGAACAAGTTCTCGATGGCAAGTTTAGAGGTGTTTCAAAAAGAAGTATTAGTGTTTTTTCTAAATGGTCGGTGCCAAATGTTACAAATCCAGGATTAACACAATTTGATCTGTTTTTGTTGAAATTTTAATTAATCTCTTATGGGACACGCAATATTAATATTATTATTATTATACGTGGTTAATATTTGTTAATTAATCTTACATTTTAAGTGTCTTATCAAATAAATAGGAGTTTTGCAGTGAGTGCATTAATTGTCGCCAAAAAAGTTGTATGATTACTGTATGAAATATTTCTTTTTAAATCTAAAATCATAATAATATGAATTTTTTACTTTTATACAAAACGGAATCGTTGAAATTATAGGAAATGTGTGTTACATGTTAGCCAGTGTAAGGAATATGTTTACATTTCAATATAACGCAGACATATTGAGAGTCATATCGTACGGTCCGTGCAGCCGAGCGCGCTGCCGTACTGTGCTCACGCATGCATCCTCTCGCTGAACAAATATTAGAGGATAACTTACTGGTGTGGGACGCACTAGTTTTATTGCTAGTACATTTGTGTAATTCATGTCATCGTTGTAGTTTAGACACGATATTTTTGTAAACTTCCGTTTTGTAATCCGTTTCGTTAGTTGTATGTACACATAGGAGGAACGATGTAACGAATTTGATGTGAGATTCGGACGGGCGTGCGACGTGCTATGCTGTTAGAAGAAATTTACGCCCAACTTTATAAGAGGCCAGAGAGAGTAGGTCCAGCCGGCACGCGCGCTCGTGGCGCCGCCTGGCGTGAGCGATATTACGTGTCGCCACAAGAACAGTAGCATTGTGATTACTAGCTCATAAGTTCTATATTCAATATTCTTGTTGTCTTTCATTAAAATTTTACTATTATTATTATATAAAATAAACAAATTTTAATCATTCGCTCTCAGAGGATTGTTTTCTGGGCGAAAGGAGCGGAATGAGCTGTTTGCTTAATATCACTCACATGCAGTGATGTCACCGTGTTGCACAGTGTGGACTGTGACCGAGTTTAGGAAGACGATCACTGTCCCTCTGATATTGTTCGTATTCGGGACATCGTCACTTCCTCACTCCATTGTAAAGAGCTTCGTGTAGTTGATGATCGTCTTCCTCAAACGTTAGTATTATAGTTGTTAGCATTAAGCTGTGAAACGTAATCATTGTATTAGAGCAATTAGTTGCCTTTGGGTCTTGTTGTCGAATTTTATATTTAACTTAATAGTAAGCGAGTAGGTAATGTTGTTAATTTCGGTTATCATTTAGTTCAGTTCACACATACTGTTCTTTGTAAATACTGATGAATGGAAACGAGTATTCGGTTCACACATTTCCGGTATCAAATTATTGTTATATTTTCATCCCTTGTGTAACGAGGTCTGTCTGAGATCTGACCAACAAACAGTTGTGTGTAAGTTCGCCCTCTCCTCCTACTGACTTGTTTCAGACCACGTCTTTACACATTGGGTGCCACGTCGTAATTAAGAAAAAAAAAATACATTTTGGATATCAGTCAAGTTTCGTAGCAAAATATACCTATTAGAGTTTTGTATGGGGCGAGTGTGATAGCAACATGTGATCGCTTTCACTGGGATTTCCAGCTATTTATACAATGTACAGGATTTTGTAATAATGTGTACGTTTTCGATTTCTACCTTCAGCTAACCGCGGCCGTCCTCGATGTTATGCTTACTTAGTGTACGTGTGCCGTGGCACCTCGTCGCTCTGTCGACGACAAGCCCTAGCAGGTGTGCCAACTTGAAGATAAAACTTTTAAATTGATGTAATATTCATATAATAGTTAGCTATGGATTGAATGAGTACAGTTTTGACATCAATCTCGTGCAATAGTTTGAAACCATTTCATGTTAACGCCGTGTGTCTGTACAATGTAACGCGTAGAGTGCAGCATGCAGCGCGCGGGTGGCGCAGGCTCCGCTTGGTGACGCGGCTCTGCACTTAGTTGTGTGTGAGTGTGGCGTCTGTGCTACTGGACAAGTAACCACACGCTTGCCTTCAGCCCTCGACCGACTGCAGGCAGAAGTTCCGCCCAATGTGATAAGGATTACACAAGGCCATATTTCTGGCACAATTTCAGTTTATAGACTTCAATATTCAATAATATGTATGCAACTTGTGATTACTTGTCAGCCCTACCGAGTACATAGTAGGCAGCACGCGTGTGTATGGCGCAGGACGCGCGCGAACTGTGCCTTCCGGGTGCAGGCGGCGCCGCGCCCGGCACATAGGAATCCTCGTATGTATTCTATTGTATTTATATCATAGTTAAAGTTTTATTAAAAAAGTTGCTCAATATACTTGTTGTTTTTTACCTCATTTGTCAAAATACGACGAGTAGTAACGTTTTTTTTTTGATAGGAAGAACAAACGGCTCCAATGTGCGATACTACATACGTAATAAATAACTTAAATTATGCGCTATGCCGAATGTCTATATACCCAGCAGGACCCTACGTTTAATCCGATTGGAAGTTAAATGTTAGCATGCTTGGTATTTAGTACCTTCCGAATCGTATAAGTAAAAAATTTGTACCTTAATTGTTGCAGCGTAATCTTCAATTATATTCCAGCAGGACCCTTCGTTGTTTGAAGGTCTATAGATAAATCTTAAATGGTCCCGTTTAGCGGTGTATTAGTACCTTAAAATACCTTAGTTTAATTTTAAAATCACGATTATTTAATGAGGAATGCACCTGTAAAACTTTTATCAAGCCAGCAGTACCCTACTTTAATTGAGGCTTTCAGTCCAGACAGTCATATTTCTTATAAGCATTTTATTGGCTTGTGCATAAGTACTTGGACATTTTAATTTCATCTATGATTTCCAATATTCAAAGTAAGACGTAAGCTGGATTAAACGAGCACTCTAAAGAAAGTTCTAGGAGCTTTAAACAGAGCAGTATAAAAAGGCGCAAATGTTGCGCAATATTTAGTTTTTGATCGAAATGGAGCCGCGTCAACTACGCGCGATCATGCTGTACGAGCATAAACTAGGAACGAGTGCAAGGAAAACAGCAGAACAAATTAACAGTGCATTTGGACTGGGCAATACTGCTCATTCCACTGTGAGCTATTCTGCCGTTTTAATAAAAAAGGGCACAACTAACATTTTTTATGAAATTGAGTTATATATGTCACCGGAATCAGGAAAAAAAGCCTATATGCCTAATTTTTTTTTTTTTTTTAGCAAAAAAAATAACAGATACCATAAGCTTAAAGGGCACAACTGCAACATTTTTAAAGTTTTTAACCAGGAAAAGGGCACATTGGTAGATATGCCTTTTATTTCACCTTTATATTTTTAATATATTTAATTGAAAAGGCGTAATTGGCTTACGTCAAATATAACGGGCTTATGTGGCAATTGTGCTTATTTTTTTTTTATACCAACACCCTAGCAATTATTAAAGAAGAAAAGTCACAACTAGCAGTTATGTCTTTACTATTTACCCTATAGATACCTTATTTTTTTATAAATTAATAAAAGGCACACTGGCGGTTATGCCTTTACTACTAAACATCTATGAACGAAGATGAAGTGGTGGGTCAAGGTTATTTACACGTCCCACTGCAGAAACACAAGAAAGTGCACAATAAGATTGTTTTTATTCATCAAGAAGTATAAAATATAATATATTCTAATATTTTACTGTATGTATACTATTTTAATAATATGTAAAAAGGCACAATTGAATAAAAGTGCCTTTTCAATGTAACATTTTAAAATTTTACATTGAAAAGACACATTTGGTTGTATATGCCTTTTAACTGTAATATTGCTCCTGTTATGTAATTTTTTATGTTAAGTTGAAAAAAAAAGCTAATTATTTATTATATGCATTAAAAATAATAAAAAATATTGCTATAGTCTTATATGTACTATATATATACAAGTATTTAAATTCACACAATTTCGAAAAACATAGTTTAGTCGTGTTTTTTTAAACATAATTCAAAAAATATTTTAACATCGATTTTCTCAACATTTACAAAATGCTAGTTGTGCCCTTTTTAATAATGACGGCAGTATTGGTGTAAAAAGGAGAATGGCAGAAGTTCATAGAACGCTGGCATTAAACTTTTTTAGTTTCTACAGAAATAAAAGTGGCATGGTTTGATAGTAATTATTATGAGCTTTTATTTTAAAAAAAATCTAAAATAATAACAACGGGGTTAAAGAGAAATCTTATTTTTTGTAAAAGTGAGGTTAAGTGCATTAATGTTTGTACTTTAATAGGTTCTTTTACCTCTTTTACTATTTTAACGCATAAATGTTTATTGTATGCATAATACATTGCTAATTATGATTTGTAATGAATTGAAAAATTATAACTATGTACTTGTTGAAGTTTGTTTGGTTCAGTGATTTACCCGCTGATCATGTACCTAATGACAGTTTAAGTGTACTCTGTCCGTTTTAATTAAACCCAGTAGTCAAAGAAAACTCAGCATCCTAATTGCGAAACGCACTATCTACCAGAATCTGAATCGGATTGAAGATTATTTCTTAACCATTGCATTATTTGTTCGAATAAATTGTTGGCTCAGCAACGTAAATAACTCAATGAATGTTGTTTAACTATCAATATGAAACCAATTCCTACTGATAGCAAGTTACGCAATTACGCCTCTGGACACTTTAGACTCACTTATCGGAATCTAAGCATATAATATTATTAAGAACGTTCATTCCACGGGTTAGTGTTGCCAACAAAAATAAAATCGGAACAATTATGTTGAACAAAAAATACGTTCGATTTCTTAGCATCAAGTCCTCGGAAACTCAATACATATTTTGATTTTTTTGTGATTTTATTTTATAAATTATGCACTAACAATCAAAACATTATGTAAACTAATGTAATAATAATTTATTTGATTTTGTATATTTTTCAATAACAACAACAGTATGACAAGGCCAAAAAGCCTTGTATCCATGGACTTAGAAACGAAGACAATTCCGCTCTGTGTTAATCAAATCAAGTTACTTTTATTTATCGAGATTATATCCCCGTTGTCAATAATAAAGTTAATCTGGCTATAAATACATAAAAAATATGCGCTTTTTTTAAAAATAGCTTTGAATTCTGTACCTTTTCAAAATTAGTAATGCCAAAAAATACCATCTCCTTTCGAGAAAGGCGACACAAGCTGTGAAAATAAACCACGATCCGGCCGGCCAGCCGTCGACGAATAAGCTTTTTTTTTTTTTTTTTTTTTTTTTTTTTTCAGGATGGGAAATCATCAAATGACTTCTCCCGCTCTGGGCGGAGCGGGGGGGCGTGTCAGACTTTTACTGACTAAAACCCACCCGTGTTCCATCAGTTGCCCATGTGCCAGGGTCACGAATAAGCTTTACGCTCAAATTTGGAAAAATATGCAGGCACTTGGGTTCGACCATACTACCATTACTGGGCATCTGAATGCATTATGCTACCGTAAAGTAATGAGTCGATGGACACTCCATGCTCTGACCGACAGTGAGCGTGCAGCCTGTGTAGCCATCTGTGAGTCTTCTGCTACAACTCCACAGACAAGACTTTCTTGTCGATTGTCACAGCTGATGAATTCTGGGTTCTATATAATAACAAAATACGTCAGGCCTATTGGCTTCCGTACAGACAAAGTGTCCCAACACAGCCGAGATCAAACCGCCATGAACAAAAAATAATGCTGACGGTTTTCCGGGACTGGCAAGGCGTAGGGTCGTTGTGGGAACAGTGGATCAGTATTTTTTCAAAACATCGTAGATGCATCACTATAATACTCTCGACTTTCATAATTGTAAAGCTAGTTAAGTAGATTAGGAGCCATCCATAAATTACGTCACACGAATTTCATGATTTTTGACCCCCTCCCCCGTCCTTGTCACAGTAGTGTAGTGTGATGTCACATATTTTACAATTTTACGTCAAAAAATAATTATTGAAATAAAACAAAAGTTCCGAAATTAGTTTTATTTCAATTTAAATGATTTTTTAAATAAAATTATCATCAAATCAAACATCGCAAGAAATTTTAACCTTATGTCTGTAGAGATAGAGTTGCAAATGTTTTTGAGTTTTTCGTTAATAGTTCAAAGTTCGTGTTTTACTTAACACTTAGATTAAAATAGATTTTGAAATGTGACGTCACAAAATTTAGGACCCCTCCCACCCCCTTGTCACACAATGTCACACTTCGTCAACCCCCTCCCTCCCCCTTAACGTGTGACGTAATTTATGGATGGCCCCTTACTGGTCTACATTTTTGTAAGACAGCAGCTACCTATCTTTAACCATTCTGATGATAATGTTTTTTTTTTTTAATGGGAAATGATCCGTCTTTGCCAAACAGATGGTTACAAGTTGTTGATAACGACTGTTATTATATTTTTGATTCAATAATTTTCATTAATAAAAAAAAAAATATGTTGAATATAAATGTTTCGAGTGTCCAAGTTATTATGCACAAATCTTATACTTTTCAAATAAACTTAGGAATTCAAAAAGTTTGTATTTTAGCTGAAAATTTGTTTGTTTTATAAAACTTTTTGTACTTTTTCAGCGAACCAACGTTTCGTTTGATCGATGTATGAGCTTTCACAGCTTTAAGTACGTATGGTGGCGATAATCAAAGAAAGAAAGCATATGTACATTATTTATTATTATTTATAATTTTTACCGATGTTAATTAAGGTATTTTTAAGGTACTAAATACACCGCTAAACGGGACCATTTAAGATTTGTCTATAGACCTTCAAACAACGGAGGGTCCTGCTGGAATATAATTGAAGATTACGCTGGAATATAATTGAAGATTACGCTGTAACAATTAAGGTACTATTTTGGCCTAGTGGTAACAGCCGCGACTTACCTACGAGTAGTAAAGTCGTGAGTTCGAACCTAAGCAGGCGCATTTACTATGTGTAAATAATTTCATTACCATTGCTTTCAAAACGGTGAAGGAAAACATTGTAAGGAAACCGGCATGTCTTAGAACCAAAAATTCGAAGACGTGAGTTCTACCAACCTGCAGTGGGCCCGCGTGGTGGATTATGGCCCACTCCCTCTCACCGAGATGAGGTCTGTGTCCCAAGAGTGGGTACATTATAGGGTTCTGATGATGAACTCCCGTCAAACGTCCTTATGAGCCCCCGGGGATCATAAGAAAAAATGCCCGTTTTTTTTTAAATTTTTTGATTAAATAAATCGTTAATTTTAATCAACCAAAGTTAATTTTAGGCAAAAATAATTCTTATGATCCAACGGGTGCACACGCGACATTCGGGGCACTATTTTTTTTTTTTTCTCATCAGGGACGTTTGACGGGAAAAGTGTGTAAGTAGGTACTTTAAATGAATATTTTAAAGAAAAAGAAGAAAAAATTGCTACGAAGTCTGGAAATGATTCTAATGATGAAAATGTCGTTTTTAGAATGTACCTACTTTTGTCGACTGTATGTTCTTGCATCAATATAAGGGTCAAAATCAGCAAGGTGGGTACTTTGCTTCGCCAGCAAAATATGTCTTAGATCGTAAATTTTATTGAAAAAATGATCACGAGGAAACATTAAAATTGATTAGTAGTAGTTTTTGGTTAGTTTGTTGTGTTTTTTTTTATTTGTGACAGCTAACGGATCATTTCAGTGAAAACAGTTTTAATGTCCAAAAAATATATGGAAAAGTAAACCTTGCCATTAAATGCTACGACTTGGTAGTAGGAACAAAAGTCATTATAAAGGGATTGCAGAGATTTTCTGCCAAACAAATTATAATTTGGTAGTTTGTGTACCTTACAATCAGTTTTTTTACATAGCGTAAATCATGTCGGGAATTACTGGTAAAACCTTTTAGAGTTACTATACTAACTCAATTAAATATCGTGAAATATTTTACTTTCACTATGTCAGACGGCGTCTAACTAGGCCACCTTAAAAAACGCATTTGAAATCGTCATTTAAGGAACGTTCCCGACATGACGTAGCAGGAGGAAGACTTGTCATCTTTTCCGGGAACATACGAATGTTCCCGGAAAAGATGACAAGTCTTCCTCCTGCTACGTCACGTTGATACATTTTACTTCGAGAGGGTTGTTTGTATTATTTTTATTCAATTTTGATTAATATCTACAGACGCCATTATTTACAGCAAATTAAAAGACAGTTGGTTTTTAACTTTTCAAAAATGTTTCCGAATTTACCGAAACCCGTGTTAAAAAGACAAAGAAAAAAATTGTTCTGTGCTATGCCTTACTAAAGTTTTGTTTAAACACAAGTTTAGTGACAAATATTTTTTTTTGCAGTAACAATTGCTTATAACAATTTGGCATAAAACTAATCATGGAATTGGCCACTTTGATGAATTCGACCCATAATATCAAATAGATTCAGTTCTAATGATTCAGACTCAAATGGGCCAAGCTGTGGTAAACTCACTCCAGATCGACCACCTCCCCGTACAACTTTTGAACCAGTGACCAACTAACTCTGATATTCGGCGACTTCTTTTTCATAGCGTGTCGATAGCAATCTAAATAGAGTTAGCCCAGAATTTGGCTACGAGCTTAGCACTTTCAGAAGCGTCCATCAATTCCAGTAGCGTGCAAACAGCAGCACATGCTGGACAAAATATTAAGTGCCGCATTGTTTGTGGGACAACACCACATTTATACTTCCGGGCGGAGCCGTCTATGAATTTCCACATGAACAGGTTCTCTTTACTTCGGTCTACCTGAGTCCGGAGCCTATTTGTTCGACGCCAGGCCAAGGCCCCGGCCATAGGATTTGGACAAGAGTGGCGGGCGAACTATCCGTCGTGCGCGGAGCTGATTAATACAATATTCAAGACTCACCTGATGGTAGAAACCTGGTTCTGGAGCCTACCTGGATTTATGTATGTAAATGAGTGTATATTGTATTGTGTAGTGACGCTGTCAGTATTCCAGGACAGACAATAAGGCCGCTCAAGAGGCTCTGCTACCAAGACATGCGGTCCCAATCACTATCACATCAAAGTACTTCAATCAAACAAACTGAACCCGTATTATCTCGTCAAAAGGGGTTGGTTACACACAAAACAATTGGGTCACGACAAATTGTCCACAAATCGGCCGGTTCAAACGGATTACTTTCAAAAGGTCGCGAGATCCAAGCGGCGACGATCCTCCATTTTTCAAAGACAAAACCAAAGTGTCAAAGTCAAACTGACAAGTGACAGTTCTCACTCTGTTACACGTCTAGAAACGTAGGCGCACAGAGTAAACAATTCAAACGGGACGGAACATCTACCCCCCCGGACGGGCCTTCCCGTCCGCTAATCAATTGGCAATCTTGACAAGGTTGCGACCGCTCTCTTCACGACCGATCCGTCCACCAAACCTCTGCAAAACGAGGAACCCCGTCGGTGCCAGCCATCAAATTGAGAATGCGCCCCCGGCGCCAATACAAAGGCTTAAGGTTGGCATCCTTAATCAGGACGAGGTCTCCAATTTTGGGCGGATGCGTTTTATCAGTCCACTTGACGCGCTGCTGGAGGATGTGCAAATACTCCAAGCTCCAACGCTTCCAAAACTCTGAGCGAGCTGCTGCACCAACTGAAACCGCGATGGCCGATTTTGGCTCACATCGACAAAAGGGTACTGCGGCAGGGCGACAAGTGGCTGTCCAATCAAAAAAATGGCCCGGGGTTAGGGCCTCCAAGTCGTTCGGGTCCGAAGACAGCGGGCACAATGGACGCGAGTTCAATAAAGCTTCAATGCGGCAAAATACCGTAGCTAACTCCTCAAAGGTGAGAACGGTGTCTCCCAACAATTTGCGCCAAAGTCCATTTGCCGCTTTCACCGCGGCCTCAAAAATACCCCCCAATGGGGGCAGGCTGGCGGGTAAAAACAATAACAAACAACAACAACAACCAAACAACAACAACAACACAACAATTTAACCAAATGGCCCTCCTTAGGCAACAAAAGGGGGTGACGGGCCCCATAAGGAAGGCTAGAGTGCCTCAACCGTCCCCCAACACGCAAAAGACCCGTATCGTCCAAAAAGGGGTTCAACTTACTAACGGCTCCCGACAATATCCAAAACTCTCGCTGCAGAATGGCCAACAGCGCATTGCAACCGGCATGCGAGTTCTTAATGTGACGATCAGTCACCAACAATTCAACAACAACAAACAACAATTCAACAATTTGTCGAGGGAGCTGTATCGATTCAACAAAAAATCAGGGTCAAACGGAGAGTCCTGCGTTCCAACAGCGAGCACCTTGAGCCCGGGCAAAGGACCCGACATCAAGACTGGCGTTCGAGACCCATCATCCTCGGGGTGAGTCAGCCAGTCTGGTCCCCACCATAGGGGGTAAGCAATCAGGCGGGGTGCCATGCACCCACGTGAGGCCACGTCGCCTGGGTTCAGATCTCCAGGCACGTGCCTCCAAATCAAATGCGTTTCAGAATTTTGAATCTGGGACACTCGGTTCGCAACAAAGACCTCCAAAGAGTGGACGGACGTCTTCAAACACAAAACAATTTGACTGTCCGTCCAGGCGTAAGAAGCCTGAATGTCCACAGTTCCACCCAAAGTGTGAGCAACGTGGTTCAATAGACGCACAAGAAGCGCCGCCCCTGACAATTCTAACTTAGGGATGGTCAGTGCCGTCCGGAGGGGGGCCACCTTGCTCTTGGCGATGACCAGTGACAACTTCACCTGGCCTGTCGCGCTGACGGTGCGCAGATAAACAACAGCTGCATAACTGTGCGAAGACGCATCACAAAACCCATGAAGGGCAGCAGTGTAGCTCCCAGGGGGGAGAATAGCGCGGGGTAACACGACCTCGTTGACTGCGGGGAGTGCAGATACAAATTGGAGCCAATCTTCCAACAGGGTTTCCCGAAGTGGCTCGTCCCAACCAAGTTCCGCAGTCCAAAGGCGCTCAAGAAAACAATTTCGCCCAAAACAATACACAAACAAAACAACAAAACAATAGACAAAAGGCAACCCTGGGCTCCCGTGTCCAAAATGGCACGGACTACAACAGAGTCCCCCGTAGGCCCCCAGACCCTGACCGATGCCGTTGGCAACAAAACCGTATCGATCTGAGGGGTACCTTAGCGGGGCAGGCGCCAAGTTCCTAACAATGCCTGGGCGGCGACCGATCGCCACACCCAGGCTCAAGTCTCCCGACGAGGATGGAGGTCAAATTCCTCGTCCGCGCGGTGTCCTGAGCCACGCGCCATCGCTGGAAGGGCATATCCCACCGGATGCCTGAATGGCGGGGGGCGTGACTCCAACCGGGGACGTTCCGCCAATGGAGGGGAGGGAAGGCGGTGCTGGTCTGGCCAGCGCTGCCTAGCAACAACTGCGTAATCGCCTTTACGCGGGGAGACCAAATGGCGGTCGCGCGGCTCCCGATAAACTTGCGCGGGGGGTGGAGTGCGGCGCTCAAAATTGCAGGCCTCTCCCCGGTTCTGAACCGGCGAGCCAGAAGCCCGGTGACCAACTCCATGGTAACCCCCCGTGCGCGACCCTTCATCAGAGGCTGGTCTGCCAGCGTGGTTCGCGTTAGCGCACAAAATGTCCATATGGGACCCCCTACAAAATCTACAAGGGCGGGGGTTGGGGCAGTCCCGATGGAAGTGAGCCCCCAAACATGAGAAGCACAGGCGGCGTGCATTGGCAATTCGGCGGCGGGCACTCACGTGCAATTTCAAAAAGGCCGCGCAAGTTGCCATGCCATGCCCCGTGTCCCTACAAACTCACAAACAGGACGACTCTGGGTGCCAGCAAAACGAGTGGCGGGGCGACTATCAACTGGCCCGCGAGCCCCAGTCCGTCCCTGGTCTCGTGGCCGGGAAGACGGCTGGCGTGACTCGGTGGCAACGCCAGAGTTATCCACAAACAGACACTCATCCTCCAAAAATTCGACAAGGTCACCAAATGGGGGGAGATGCGTGACACTATCCCCACCATACTTTTGCTCGAAACGAGCCCTCTAATCGGCAGGAAGCCGTTGCAGCACAACATGCACCAAAAGGTAAGACCAATGGTTCACCGGCAACTCCAATCGCTTTAAAGCGTTAGTCGCTGCCACCAACGGGTTCAAAAGGTCAGTACGCAATGCTGACAAACTAGTAATGACCGGTAACCCCAAAATCAATTCAATATGAACGTCAGCCAAACAACGTTTATTTTGATACCGCCGAGTGAGTAGTTCCAAAGCGGTAGGGTAGGCTGAGTCAGTCACCGACAAATGCTGTACCAAGGCTCGGGCCTCACCTTCCAGGACAGACAACAAATAGGCCAACTTTTGGGCGGGTCTGAGGTCCGAGCGTGCGTCAACCAAACTTTCAAAAAGGTTTTGGAAACCCAACCAATGGTCCAAGCGACCGTCAAAGTGTGGCAGTTCCAACGTAGGCAGTCTACTCAATAGTCCGGGACCTGAAACAACCGAGGTCTCCGCTTGACCTGGACAGGTGTCCGGCTCTCCAATATTTCCATTTGTATGTCATTGCACAAACAAAACAATTTGGTAAACCAAACAAAAAAATAATCAAATATCAAGGTTCAACAATAAATAACAAAGGAAATCCAAGCAAAAAATCAAACTATCAAACTGTTAGTCAACACCTCAAGAAATAACAAAATATTGGTTCCAATTCAATGAACAACAATAAACTTTTATTGTAATTCAAAACCAATGTCAACGTTCAAAAATTCAACTTCAAATACAATTCAAAAATTCAAATTCAATTCCAAAAAATGCCAATTTCAAATGTTAATTTCACATGTCAATTTTCACAAACAAAAAATGCCAATTTCAAATGTTAATTTCACATGTCAATGTTCACAAACAACCATGTCAATGGTACAAAACTCATATTTTAATGTCTTCCAGACATTCAATCCAACAGGTCAGACACAAAAAGGAGCTACAACAAGGGGCTGGAACATAGCCCAATCCAATCAACTTTATTAGCCCATGTAACCCGGCTGACTTTGGCAACATCAGGTTACCCGTCTCAACAACTTAAACAAATTATTTCAAATAAATATTTACAGTGAATTACTATTTCCTTATAGAGACTGCCAAGTAATTAGCCTACTGTAAATTACCAATTTCTGGTTGTGTAGGTTACAACCACGCTCTGCTACCAAGTATGTTCGACGCCAGGCCAAGGCCCCGGCCATAGGATTTCAATAAGCGCAGTGGAAACATAATCGTGGGCCTTGGGACAAGAGTGGCGGGCGAACTATCCTCCGTGCGCGGAGCTGATTAATACAATATTCAAAAGACTCACCTGATGGTGGAAACCTGGTTCTGGAGCCTACCTGGATTTATGTATGTAAATGAGTGTATATTGTATTGTGTAGTGACGCTGTCAGTATTCCAGGACAGACAACAAGGCCGCTCAAGAGGCTCTGCTACCAAGACATGCGGTCCCAATCACTATCACATCAAAGTACTTCAATCAAACAAACTGAACCCGTATTATCTCGTCAAAAGGGGTTGGTTACACACAAAACAATTGGGTCACGACAAATTGTCCACAAATCGACCGGTTCAAACGGATTACTTTCAAAAGGTCGCGAGATCCAAGCGGCGACGATCCTCCATTTTTCAAAGACAAAACCAAAGTGTCAAAGTCGAACTGACAAGTGACAGTTCTCACTCTGTTACACGTCTAGAAACGTAGGCGCACAGAGTAAACAATTCAAACGGGACGGAACACTATTTAAAGACTTCCAGGAAAGCCAAGGCAACTAGTGTGCGAGATTTTCAGCAGGTGCAACGATCCACCTGCTGAAAATCTCGCACTTGGGTGGGTCTGGAAGGAAAGCGCCATGTCGCCACAGGCTAAGTCGTTCCTTAGACCGTTCGCCATTAAGTGGGAGGACACACTTCATGAAGCTGTTGCGGCTTTTCAGCCTTTGTGACACGAGGATGTTATGGAGTAAAGGGTGTCGTGTGTTAGAAACCATCTTGGCTCTTTCACTTGAGCTTGCCACCGCTCTGCGAATTTCTGGTGACGCTATACCAGTCAGTGGATACAGCAATGGCACCGGGGTCGGTTTGAGGCAACTGGTAATGATCCGGTACGTTTCATTCAGAGCTGTATCCACTAAATAATTTCGACCAATTAACGACAAACATTTTGTGTTATCAAAATTAAATCTCTGATGGCATACCAATGTCAGTCACACGTCCCATTAATTAAGGCTGTCAGTTACTGCTTTTATGTACAGATTACGAATATGTAGTGGAACTTTTAATAAAACAACGATAATATTTTGATATAATTTTATTTTCATATTTTCATAATTTATTTATATATAATGACTATAATAATCATCTACCAAACTAAATAATCAATATAATTCAACAGCATCCTTTATATACAATATGTATAGTTATTATAGTTTTTATAACCCTCGTTTCTAAACGATTAGAAAAGAGACACTCGTCTAATCATACAAAATAATGTTGAAATGAATCCTACACGTCGTTACATAACAAGTAATAATTTGCCACAAGATTTTTGTTTTTTAATTATTTATTTACAAATACTTATATTTATAATTTAGTCCCATAATTTCCAAATGAATCGTCAGCTTGTGTAATGGAACTGTCGTGCGTTACGCAGACTGTCGACAGCGACGTCCCGCGTGCGTGGCGCGACACGACACGACACGACACGACACGACAGGCCACGCTCGCGCCACGCACTGGACGCGACGTTCATCTAATGCAACGTGGCGTACTTCAACTATAATTAACAATTAATAGAATTGAGAAAACTTAACTTGTCCATTTACATTACACCATATGTATAGTTAAATAGAATATTGCACGGAGCATGAGGTACGTAAGTAACATGTAGTGACATCAACAACGACTAGACGCGCTTATGGCAGACAGCCGAGGCGCTGAGGCACAGTGGCGCACAGGCCGCGCGACGACGAGCGACTTGTCCCTTCAGCGGGGACTGTGCGGCACTGTGGCTGCATCGAGACGGATACTATAGAAACAATTTTGCATCAACAACGAAACTCCGTTTCAATTTCTAAACTAATCTGATAAAAATATTTTCTAAGCGAACTGTGTATATTGAGATAGGTGGCTAACGATAGCTCTATACAGAATGATGGATGCTATGCAGAGTGATGTGACGCGGTGAAATAATACTTCAAACTCTTACCTTACTTATTATCGAGGTTAAAATTAAAATTCTACTTGATATTAAAGGGCATTAGAAAATGTACTAAGCGGCGTCTCAAAACTAAATGATCTTACAATAGGACTGATTCCCGCGACGTTGGTCACGGGCTGATATATTCCACTGATATGCCACTCGAATAAAGCACGGCGGTGTTCGTGCAAGTTAGTCTCCGCCCAAAATAATGTAACGTTAACGTTAAACATCGCCTACTGATTCATCGATAAAACTGGGTAAACTTTGTTAAGAAAATATTTTTTAATAAAACTCGTTAGTGACTATGTAACAAAATAATCTGGTTAAAAATTTTATATTTCACTAGAACAGTATATTAATTACTTGTTTGTTCGAGACGTAATATTAACGCTAAGTTGTCATAGTGAACTAAGCACGTGTAGCGCGCGCCGTGCGTGTGTGTGAGTGCGGGCCGCGCCACTCGCAGCCGCCCCTACACCACAGATACATTACATAAACTCATTAGAACATGATTACAAAGTAAGTAACCGTACAAAGTTTGGCATCCGATCGTACACGGCTGGAGTATACTCGCTCACTAATAATACGATTAACTGAACTAGCATGCCTAAGGTATAAAATCGTCAAGCTAAGTAAGGCGATCGAACGACACTGGGACGAATAAATACGATTAGTATCCGAAAAGGAAATATTACAGCATTCCACTTTGTAACGTGCTGATAGTGTAACAGTAAACCTAACATTTTGTGGCATTGAACGTGTAACATGTTACACTACGAGGAAGGAAACGTAACCAAGCAACGGAACTGCTAGATGCGGTGACGACATAGAAAAGTTTTATTGCCATGCGATACACCGATATCCACTACTCTACTTATGTATATGTGTGGCGACGAGACTCGCTCCTGCGCACACTACGCTACTCGGCAAAAGAAACTTGCCAATCACCAGGCAGTAACATACAAAGACCCAGCAACACTAAGCAAGTGCTAACAATTTTCTGCTTGACTCGCTCAATTTCATACAGTCTCTAGTTCAGGAAAAATATAGAACTGATATACATATATTTATACATCAGTCGATCGTAGAGCGAGTCCCTCGTCACGTACCTACTTATATGATACCAGCGACATGTACAAGGGAGCTTTATTCATTATTTTACACATAATAGTTATCGGTTTATTTTACTTTGTTTAATTTTAGCTAGCAACACCGACACGACACCGATTGGTCTGGTTTACTTTAGGCTGGCAACCCGCACGTAGTATTGCTATCATTGCGTCACAATATACAATAAGTAGCGAACACCAACTAAAGGTAATGGCGCCGACCGCGACGTCGTGCGCCTGAATGTAAACGTGTCGACACTAACAAATGCCCACAAAACGTTGATATTCAATGAACAAAAATAAATACGAATAGAACACATCAGCTGACGTAGTGCAGACTGCGAACAGAATGAACTGGCAACACAAGCGGGAGGTGCTCAGAAGAGAAACTAAACTACACATTATGTGTCAAAGAAATCTCCAGTGAGAAGTAACAAAAATTATTGTCATCCAATGCTTAAATTTCCAATCTTTATAATATATTACTTTTTTCTTTATTTTATTTACTTAATACTTTATACAGATCAACATCGTCGACTATCCTTACATTAGAGTTTACTTTGTATCTATAAAATGTACATCTACATGTATTGTAATAGCAACATTCAAATAATCTCATGTGTTACGCAGATACTAACACAATCGTATATCTATGTATACGATTAACTTAAATGCAGCCTACCACGCTGGAGCACAGACGCGAAGTGAGTAGTAGCACCGCCGCGCGAACTGCGCACGCGCCGCGTCTGTCGCCACAGCGTTCGGTATTGGTCGGGAGTGGTCGGGAATGGTCGGGGAGTGGACGCACGAGACCGTCGCGGCGCAGTCATGCGGTGGTGGCTACTATCGAATCCTAACAGAAGACACGAGAAGAGACCGTCAAAGTCCGACGCGATACTACTGTATTACTTGTATAAAAAGAGTTTTAAGTAAATTAGTTAATAATAATGCTTTCAATTTATTTACATTATCACATCGCGTGACCGAATGCGCAGCTCGCGCTATGTACAGCGGGGCTCGGGCTCCAGGCGCCGCGACAGAGGCACACGAATAATTGAACGATTCAGCGTGTGTTCGTAGGAAGCGGCACACTACTGATCGAAATCGACTATGCTCGAGAGTATCGATACTTTGTGCGTTCATTCATATCGAGTTACGCCTATAAGAGTCAAGGTAAGGTTCATAAGACGTCTACGTGGTAGCTAAGCTCTAGCGGGCGAGGAGCGCTCCGCTCTCACGCTGCACCTGCCGAGTGCGACACTGTGCTGACTGATGCAATCGTCACGCTATTAAAAATCTCTGGATAAAGCACTCTGTGGCATTCGTCAACGACAGCCAGGACCCCTGACGGGAGTCTAGGAATCGTACCAAATACGAGCGGACACGTGTTTATTCTCGGGGACAATTCGCGTTCGGTACGTTCTAACATAGGAATTCCTCATACAAGTTACAACGTCCCGCATTCGGAAGCCTGCAAGACTCGAGCTAGCGTAGCTCACAGCTGGTACCACTTCTTGTCCTTATACTTGAGCATGAGCTGGTGCGCGGAGGAGGAGAACTCGGCGGCCTGGTTGTGCATGCGCTCCGTGTTGTCCTCCAGCTTGGACAGCTTGTCGCCGCGCTCCACCACCAGCATGTGCGCGCGCGACACGTCGGCGGCGGCGGAGCCGGCGCGCGCGCCCAGCTGGTCGAGAGGTGCGCCGGCGCCGCCCGGGATGTGCTTGGCCACCGCGCGCAGCGGCTTGCCGCTGCTCTCGCCGACTGCAAGCCCGCAACATATACACAATGTAGACGCCATTTACGCAACGATAACATCGACTCTTTTGGAGTTGGAATGAGCCGTCAGGTCTAGAAATATCCTTTTAAATCAGAAAAGAACTCTTGAGTCCTAAAGTTCAGCAGTCTGAACGATGTAGAATGTTCAGGTTCTCACATAGTTCTTCCCTGTCGAGCGGCCTGGAGCCGCCGCCGAACAGTCCACGGAAGAAGCTCTCCTTGGGAGGCTCTGGCATGTCGCGAGGCAGGAACAGCTCTCCGATCATCTCGTTCAACTGCTGACTGTAACACGCGACACACTGTTAGTGACAGCACACTGAATAACAGTGCACTTGCACATGACAGGTAATTTCAAATATACTGACCAGAACTCCGCGTCGATCGTGAACTTTTGCACTTCAGTGGGGGAAGCGAGGTAAAGTCCGTGACCCCTGTTGCTGAAGCAAAACGTCTTCGCTATCCTGCAATACCACACACAACAAACGTTTTACAAGTCTTGTCGACGCACACGCTGGTGTTCACTTTGTGGCGTTTATATTGTTCATAGTCCAAGAAGAAAGAGAAAGGAGACTCATAGACCAAGAACAAAGATGAGAAAGTGGGGGAAAGAATAATTGTTCTATCAAAGTGAACGTCTCACCTGATGCATCCTCGCAGTCCAGTGGCGGAGTCTATTGGATAAACTTTAGTCTAACATAGGTAAGCGTAACTAACTAGTACTATCGCGACTAATCATTACAGGATAAACATTTAAATGAGAAAAATAAACATTCAGAAGCTGACATGCTGCAAGCAAAGAACGAGGAAGGACGTCACGTAACAGAGCAGAGTAGCAGCCCAGCGAGGAAGTAGGAGAGATCGCACAGAGAGAGTTACAACCATGTAGTGGACGTGAGTGCGTGTCGTCACTGTACACGAGTGTGAGTGTGTGAGTGTACGGGCACATGACACCGAGCACTAGGGAAGCAGTGCAGGACGCAGGCAGCTCCCGGAGGGCAAATCATTTCGAGCGACGCTCCCTTTGTACGGAAGGTTGGAGACGTCATCAGTGTGCGTGTGTCCTAAGCAGTAGAGGGAGGTAGGCTCATTTAATTTTGAATATTTTCTTATGCTTTTTCGAATTAAGATATTTTTGCGTAATTCCATAACAGACAATCTCGTATAAGTTTCCGGTATTCCAATTTTGTTTGCAGACATGTAAACGCCAATTTTGAGATGTGGTTGTCTCGGGAGCGTATAATGATTTGCCCGTGGCCGAGTGGAAACGTCAATGAAACATAACAGGCGGGGGTCGGGGCGGGTCGGGGCGGGGCGGGGCAATCTATGTGGCGGGGATATGAGGGTAAGAAGCAACTGTCAACGTTACATGAACATGTCTAGGTACGCAACAGAGGCCGGAGTGAGCGACTCCACATGACAAGTGACGGTACGTGGCTAACGCATGGACGGCGACTTACTGGTCGGTGTCCTCGTTAACAATGAGCTGCTGGCCCCATATGGACAGCATTGGGTCTACGATACCCCTCTGTTTGGACTGTGTCTGGAAGCTACCAGGAACACAGACACCAGTCAGCGGTGACTCGCAAAGGCGCGCGCCTCGGCTTTGTGCCCGGCGCTCCCGGTTTGTACGTCGTCGGTAGCAGGCAGGCTACGGGCGGAGCTCACGCGACGACACCGACAAACCGAGAGCGCCGCCATACGGGTGACACAAAGGCGAGGTACGCGCCCATTAGTTAATCCATCATTGTTCTAAGGGTGAAACGTTAGATGTAAGAGATGCAGGGCGGCACACACTATCGTATCATGGTCGGAGGGCTAGCGCGGGGTGTCGGTTGCATTCCGTGGCGTTCAGGTGTTCGGTCCGTTCAGTGTCGACTGTCGGGTAACCAGTGTGTATTTACATCCATATACATTTGCAGCACCAAAATAAATAGTTGACTATATAGTTAGAAAGTGATACGGTGTTCTCTCATAAACATAAAGGTCGGTATAACGGAGCGTTGTATACAACGTGTGTCGTGTTGGGGCGATGGCCGATCGTTTACTTTTAAATTGAAAAATAGAAAGAGTGCCAAATATCGTAAGCACAGGTGGTGCTCGACAGATTTGCAAAATTTTGTCTACGTCGTGATGAGAATCAGCGCGACTTTGTACGCTAGTAGCTGAATGCTCGACACGTTCGATAGAAGATTCCACCGCCGCCTGCTTGGCGCAAGACGCGCCTGCGCAAGCGCCGCGTCTTGCGCCAACCGAGGCTACGTTTCTAACATCGATCGTTACTGTACAGGAAGTCTGTCTTTAGGCTCCCAAATGATAAAATAGCGAATGATCGGTACAACTAGAACAAATAATGAATGCAAAAACCGTAAAATGACAAATCTCCGGTAGCCCAAAATAGCATTCAACATGATAAAACTGCGAAGCTAATGATAAAAGGTACTATATTATAAAACAAGCCGTTTATCATTTAGTGCCTTCGTTCGGTGCAGAGAAATCGTCTAATAGTGATCTGTGTGCCGCCGGTCGGCCCCGGCGACGCGACGGGCCGGCCCGCGCCCGCAGCGACACTGCAGTGTGTCGCAGCGACACTGCAGTGTGTCGCTGCGGGCGCGTGCGGGAGTGCGCGCGGCCTCACCCGAGCTCCGACAGCGGCAGGAAGTCCACGTCCACCAGCGGCCGCAGCGACGGCAGGCTGTAGGCCAGCAGGTGGCCCGTCGACAGGTAGTTCACCAGACATACGCTGTCTGCAAGATACACGGTTCAACTTACTGATTCATTTTAAAACTTTTCACATTTGAGACATTTGGAAAAGTACCGGATGTAAAATACCCTTAAAGAAACCGAGAGTCACTAGCTCTTCCCGTTATTATGATATTTGTTAGACCTGGATCATACAAGTTTCAAATGTGGACAATTCTTTTTTTGTGGGTGACGGCTTCGTGATGGGTCTGTTTACACCGTGTATACACTTGCAACATGGAGCTACCTTTCAAGCTAACAGTCTCAGCCTTCACAACAAAGTCGGTCTCCACGATCTGCTGCCTGTACACGCAGTTCTGGCTGGGCAGCGCCACGACGCGCGCCTGCTTCTCCGAGGCCACGACCACGAACTGCCTGTCGCCGGCCGGGTCGGCGCCCGGCGTCGGGCTCATGCGGCTGCCGCTGCTCGACGAGCTTTGCTTCGTCGGCGTGCGCTCGCGTCTGTCTCTTACCTGCTAAAAGAATAGCATAGACGAGAAAAGTTCCAGAGATGCAAATCTGATAATATCACTGTGCGGACCCACCGATCAATCACTGTGCGGACCTACCGATCAACCAATGTGTACTTACATCTTTACTATCGTCTCTCCAACTTTCGTAGGAGTAAGGTATTAAAGCACCATTGCAGTCAAGAAATGACATAGTCAGGATTGAACCCTTTAACCTAAATAACGGACCACCTGCAACATACAAAGGTTTCTTTAAACATGCGAACATTGTTAAAACGAAAATAAGCTTTAGCCATTGAAAGTCTTCACTAAATATTTTTATTAGATATGCACAATCTTCATTTAGAAATCGGTCTATCGTACTCGGTTTGCGGTAAGATAACTCAATACTGGATTGAGCTCTCCTTTGTACATAGTAGTATTCCTTATAATGTAGTAACATCGTTTTCGTAATTATTATGTAGCATAAGAATGAGGTCTAAGACCAAAAAACCAAGGACGCGTGCAGGTTGTCGTAACACGAATGCTTACCGCTGGTGGCGACCACGACAGGCTGCGTGTGCCTGTGCTCCGCCTCGGGCAGGCTGATCATCATGGTGAGCACCGAACCTAGCGTCGTGCCGATCCATAAAGTTGGCATCAGCGCCGTTGGGTCTGCCAAAATCAAAACACATAAAATGACATCCGATCTTCTCGTTCAAGATAAAAATTTTAAACAATCACTTATTCAGGACTCAGAATAAGGAAGAAGAATATAGAACAAGCCACATTTATAAACTTATTTGGCCAAATGCTAATTCTCAGGTCCAGCAGGGTACTTCGTTTAAAAATGTCTCAGTGGTAGCTCGAAGTCTGGATGTATGCCCAGATGATGGCAATACGCTTTCTTTCTGCTACACGAGATTAAAAAGCACATGTGATGTTCTAAGAGAAACGAACTCAGAGCACACGCTCGTCACCTGGTCGTCAGATACTAAAACCGTCAGCATAGCCAAAATGGGCATGGTATGTATTACATTACAGAACATAACATGTATAAACTCACCAGACTTTTTGGTGTAGCTGTCTGCAAAGGCGAGGCACTGGATGCCCTCTTGCGAGATGTTCTCGAGGCTGGACATGGAGCTGGAGCGCGAGCGCGAGAACGAGCTGTCCAGCTTGTCTGACCGGCCGGTTGGCAACATACACACACTCGGTTACTGCCACCGCCGGCGCCGCGCCGCGCCGGCGCCGGCGGCGGTGAGGGCACAACTACTACAAGGCTAGAGTACTAGGCTAACTAATCTGGGTTGGAGTGGATAAGACAACCTATGAGCACAATGCAAATGACTTTACAAAATCAGATGCCCTCAAAAATCGAAAAAAAACTCTATTCTTTAGCCACACTAAAGAATAGTTTTTTAGATTTTTGTTTTTAAACCACACACAGTGTATTTGGCGCATGGACCGACAATTTTTTTGGGGGATTGGGTTAATCATATGCTATCTTTCACCCATAGACCCCAGGTCATAAGTGCCACTCATAGATTAGATCCTAAGTGTCGCTGTTTTTCATAGATTAATTCATTTTTAAGAGTTTGAAAACTCGTCAAGTATTTATTTTGTTATCTACGCTAAGAATTTGTTTTGTTTAGAATAATCATACATTAGAGAATGCAATAAAAGCCATTTGGTGCAAATACAACAGCAAACTAAAAAAAATGTCGTTTAAAAGACAATGAATCAGGTCATTTTCAAACAAAAAAATCGTATCTCGATTACAGTGACACTTCGGACATGAGGTCTATGGCTGAAAGATAGCACTTGAGCCACCCAATCGCCCAGAAAATTTAGTGGGCGCCAAACACCCAGTATAAGTTTTCACAATGTTTGAGGTTTACCTTTACATTAGGGAAGTGTGAATACAAATAGCGTATCTGTTTGCATGTGTGCTCTGCTCAGCTTGTCTTATTTTTCTCTAAGAGATCAGAAGATATCGAGCATGTTGTGTCCCTCGCCACCACCGTTGTGCTGAGTAGTGCACTAGTCTACAGTAGGTAAGGTTGGAGACTGAAGTGAGCTCAGCTCACGGGTTCAGTGTTACTAGTGCGGTTGTGAAATTAGCTGAAATCACCAGTCCAGTGCCATACACCAGTGCATTAGATATACAAGATAAAGAGAACGAATAATAATCATGCTTTAGAAGAACCGTGAGGCGTTTGCATGCCCGTCCAATCTCAGCTTATTTGCACAACGTCTTGTTGATGTAGAGTTATGTTAGATACTGTCGTTTGTCGTTCGATGGTTAGTGTTGTGTTTTGACCCGGGACATGAAATGGTTATTACAAGGCATATACGGCGCAAGTGAGGCGGCGGTCAAAACACCGATCACCCCTTTCGATATCAAATGTCGTCGAGTTATCTTAACTTAACGAGCACATTGAATAAACAGCTCTAACAATGAATATAGCACATGAGAAGCGAGCCGAACTCTACGGAACAGAACATGTACACAAAGAGCAACACAAAGGTGTGATGGGGATGGAATGGGGATGAGACCAGGTGGCAGGCACTATCCAGCGTGGAGCCGCGCGGACGGGCACGCAACACAGCTAGCGGCACTACGCACTAGGTGCGCGGGCGGGGCGTGCGCATGCAGCTACTGCACTGTTAGTTAGATAATACCGTAAGCATACATAGACACAATGACAGCCGAATATAGAGGCAGCCAAAAACGAGCCATATAAACTTTTTGCTTTGTGGTCGGGCTAGAAAAAGAAATAACATTCATGTACTCAACAGCGTTAGAAGTAGATAAAGTACAGTAAGTCAGAGTCGCGTCAGGGACTCGGTCCGCGGACGAACCGAGCGGCGCTCTACCAGACCGCTGCAGACGAAGGCAAATAAAGACAAAACGTGAGCGCTGTGAGAATAAAGTATCGACCATCGGAAACTAAATACAGGAAAGAATAGAAATGATAATATAGATCGTGTCTCATACAATATGGAAAGCCTCGCTTAGTTATGCACATATATAACATATATAGTATAGTCTAGTATAGTATAGTAGGTCTCGTTCATCGTAACAATAGCAGTGATAGATTATAAAATAGTTTTGAGTAGTAAGTCACCTTTTAGTTGTACAACTATGAGTCATGCCAGTCGACAGAGGTTCGGTACAAGAGTGCGCAGACCAACAGTGTGTGTGTGGTACATTACAAGACAGTCACAGCCACGTCGCACTAGAGGACAGCTACGTGCGCACGCGCACACAAGCAGAAATAAACGAACACCATACCAAATAAGTAAAGAACAAAATGAAACGATGCAAATGTTGTATTGGATACCATTGGGTTGCATAATGTGTAAGTACTCCATAGATGCGAGAGTCTGCGGAACAGTTGGTTCTGTACCGACAAACAAAACCACAATATATTACAAGCACGATCACAGGGGCGGCGCGTGCAGCGCTCGCGTGCAGTGCGCGTGGCACGCGGGAGCACGCGAGCGTTGCACGCGCGGCACGTTACAGTATACAGCAGAGGGCGGCTCAAGCCGACATGGACATACATGGAACACCATCAAACAGGAGGAACTCATTCTAGCCTGGACTCGGAATGACAACGAAGGATAAAACTACTCGGATATAACAACTAGAGAAACCAAATCATAACTTAAAATAGGTGAGGAATATTCCAATGGTTACCTATTAAATGATTCCGATCTGAAATTGGAAATTGTTCAAATAAATAAATATGGAAGTAACTCAACAGTTCAACACATGCTCATTGGGAAATAATAAGGGGCCGAACTAAATGTTAAGAGTTCGATCTCTACGAGACTGTGGCTAGGAGTTCAGCAACTTATGTCCAGGTGACATTGTTAGTTCAAAGTATTATGATTAAATTAGAACCATGCTGGGTGACTTGGAATTCAAGGTATTCCTCCCTGGACGTGATTGTGTGACCCTTTCACAACATTTAAGCAGACTATAATATCGCCTAGGCGTAAACAAACCCATACGAAAATCCAAGATCTGTATATTTCTAAAAAAAAACAAAGTTCGTCATTAAATACCATTTTTCTCTAAACTCTCAAATGAACGTAACAAATTGATGCAACAACGCGTTAACTAACGATTTCCAAAATATCTACGCACATCAACTTAAACACGATTTATAAAATTTCAAATTTAGCGAACAATTGACTCAGGTATCATCTCCATTTCATCATCTATTGAGTGAGGTACAAATTTACAAAAATATTTAGCATTATCGGATGTGTCATGGCGTGACCATGGCACACCCGATCATGGTTGCAATATGTTCGCCTAGGCCATGTAGGATGCTTAAATGTTGCAAAGGAGTCCCACTGTCGCCTCCTGGAAGGAATACGTTGAATTACAAGTCAGCCTGCACATATTCTAATGTATGTAAGGATGGCATTGTAAAGCCAACGTTCTAAATAAAACTGTTGAGAGCTTGAAGGTTAGACAAACATTTACATTTAAAATGCAAGCCCTGCCACTTGTGCGGTAGGTAAGATACTAAGTACTCGATAGGAAGTACCTTCAAACTTACAGCAAGTCAACATGTTTGAGTATTCAGTTATGGAAAGAAGTATATCAGTGAGAGTGAAAACAAAAAATAAAAGTTTAAAACAAAATATAACGAAGAGATAACAGTGAGAGTCGTTACAGACCTCTGAGCGCGCTTGACGGCGACGACTAGTAACAGAAGAGCTTTCATTAAAACTTTAGATACAGACAGACAAAGCATAGCTTCAGTTGTTACAGTTGCTGCTGAGCGATAAATATCAGCCAAAACGCAATATCGTCATCCAGTGAAGCTCAAGATGCTTCGCACGATGCGTCGCGCCGGCTCAAGCGAGCGCTCGTGCGGCGAGAATATAAACCATAACGAACTGAACATAAAAACAAAACGGAAGAAACTGCGACTGCCTCAGAACGGAAGGAGACTTAGCCGAGTGGACTCGGTACAAGGTGACTGTACTACCAAAACTGCAATACTGGCGCGTCGTCAGCAGCGAGTGCTGCGGGGCGGGGGGCGCGGCGTACACGTCGGACGCCGTGGACAGGCACTTGTGCAGTTTGCGGGTACCTTGCGAGCGCGAGCGGCGCACGCGCACCGCGCCGGCGCCCGGCCCGGCCCCGCCGCCCCCGCCGGCCCCGGCCCCGCCGCCCCCGCCAGCCCCGCCGCCCCCACCGGCCCCGCCGCCCGGCCCGTTCATCTACAACACACACACCTCCTAGCGAGCGCCCTCCCCCTGCCCCTCCCACCACCGAGCCGGCCCGGCCGCATCAACCACACAACCCGTACGCAACCCGCAAGACTTCTGTGTTACTCGAGGAGGTCGAGATACGACTACGTTAAACGAGATTGATGATGACAGACACAGATTGTGTGATTCATACCGCAGGGCTCTATAGTCGCAGGTCGGCTGCCTTCACCGTATGATACAGAACATGAACACTGAAGACCCTCTCTGTTAGGACGTCGCGACACGATGTTAGAACAACCGTGATCTCTGTGCCAGATACAGTAGTATTAGTCGTAGTTTAGTGACGCGGCGAGGCCCGTGCGGCCGATGTTAGTGTGGCTGTGACGTGGCGGTGTCATACCTAGCGGCGGCGCGACGCGCAGCTCGTGCGCCTGCGCGGGCCGAGGCTCGGGCGGGCACAGGCGCGCTACTAACTCCCCTGGGGAAAGTCGGGCCGTGAGCGAGCGCATACAGGACACGTCCAGGTGCCGGCTAACGGATGTGAAGCTACAAGCGAGAGTGCTGCCATCTATACCGACTACTCAGCTCGTACCATTAGCACTTTACATCATCTCAGGACATCGACAACACAGAGATCACCTACGGTTTGATGCGATGCAATCATGTAAACTATTAATTATTGTTTAATTACCGAGAAAGTCAGCGAATAGATATTTTAGGCAGTTAGAGTCTTCATCGGACGAGTCCTTTTCCTTGGAAATAAGAGAAATACACACATCAATGACCAGTAGCGTGCTGACTTACAAGTACGTACTTGTGTGCTAGTACAGACGAGCAGCACAGAGCACCGTGCAACCTTTGTACATGTGCTATACGCTGGCACATACATATCTTTGTACATGTGCTATACGCTGGCACATACATATCTTTGTACATGTGCTATACGCTGGCACATACATATCGCGTCTTACAGCACAGAGCACCGTGCAACCTTTGTACATGTGCTATACGCTGGCACATACATATCGCGTCTTACAGCACAGAGCACCGTGCAACCTTTGTACATGTGCTATACGCTGGCACATACATATCGCGTCTTACATACACTTACTTATCATATACATTATACATAGTTTATAAACCAAATAAAATAAAAAGCCAAATATCACAAGAAGCACAAAGCGTGTTAAAGTCGTAACTCGCAATCTCTTACCGTTTCAAGTCTACAGCGGAATCGTTAGTGACCGTTAGGTTCTCACAAATAATAATATTATGGTACAAATTAATTGAAAACGTTTCAGTACCTACTACTAAGTACCATCACCTCTAGCTAGTCAAACATCTATGTCCCGAACGAAAGGGCGCTACGGTACCAGTGTATTAGATGAAAATCGCAAACCATTACCATTCATGTCGAGGACCTAACTACTCTAGGATCAGCGAGGAACGGCTAGGTGCTACGACGGAGACGGCGCCCGGATGTACGGATGTACGGATGTTCAGATGCGTGAGGTGAGCGGGGTGACGCGGTACTTACTGAAGCGCCGCATGAGGCCGCCCAGCGAGCCGGGCGCGGGCGCGGCGCGCCGCTCCTTGTACTTGATGTTCGGCACCGACAGCAGCCGCGCCTCCCGCTCCGCGCGCGCGCGCCGCGCCGGCCGCGCCGGGGCCTCGCCCTCCCACAGCGGCAGCGCGTCGGGCCGCGCCGGGCCCGCCGGCCCCGCCCCCGCCGCGCCCGCCGGCCCCGCCACCCCCGCCTGCGCCTGCCAGCGCTCCTGCAGCTCGCGGTGCATGCGCTCGTACACGTCGGCGCCGCGCTTGTCCTGCAGCTCGCGGTGCATGCGCTCGAACACGTCGGAGCACACGCGCAGCGGCGAAGAGCCTTCCTCCTCCACGTCCGACGGCTTGGTGTCCTCGCTGGACGGTGACTCCGCGCCGGGTGACGGCGCTGGGCCACTCAGCGGTCCGGTCGCCGGTCCGGTCGCCGGTCCGGTCACCGGGCTGGGCGAGGGCGGCGCCGGGCCGTCCGGCCGCTCTGGTGCCTCGCAATAAAACTGTGAGTTGCTTTTCTCTGCGATCACCTCTTCCTGACAGTTTTCAGTGGGTGTCGCGAATGCCGCCTTAAACTTGAGATCCACTTTAGAGAGCTGACGTTTCAGATTGAAATTCTTCCAGGAGGTCGATTTCCTTCGGGTGTCGAGTTTAGCCTTATCGTCGGGAGCGGGCGAGGGTCCGGCCGGCGCGGGTTGTGCCGGCTGTCCGGGCGGTCCGGCCTGTGCGGGGAGCTGTCCGGGCGGTGCATCGTCCAGGGACAGGTCGTTGGGGCTGGCGGCGGGAGACGGTCGCGTGGCGCCCTCGTCCAGCTTACAGTCGAGGGATGGGAAAAAATATAAATGTGAAGTAAAGTGGCGCACGACGACAGTGAGCCGTGCGGGTATGGGATGCCGTGAGCCGTGGCGACGGAGCGCTACTCGTGCGAGTGAGGCGGAGCGAGCTACGTCCGGCGACAGGACGGTACTAGTATACAGTGAGGTACGGGCGCACGCTCCTAGAGGAGTGTGGCGCGGACAATCTGTAAACTTGACATTCAATATTCTATGTAATATGTATGCGATAGGACAGAAAGACAGGCCGAGTGTAAAGAATGTCTAACGATGCCATGCCATGTCACTACTGGGACAAGCCGGGAGAGGCGCTACTGCTAAATTAGTTCAAAATAAATTACAAAATTATAAGAAATAATAAAAGTAGAGGGGTGTGGCGGGCGCTCGCCAGAGCAAATCATACGTAAGTAAATAAAAAAGCAAATTAAATGTAATGTGAAGTAAACCGTTACTGCTGCGGTGTGTCCTTGTTCTCTAACGTCCTGGGACGCTCGCAGTCGAGGTCAGTTCTCCTAAGCACCACCATGTCGTAACTCTCGCCGATTACTGTCGCGGACTACCTACTCGCGGCGTGCTTCTTCTAATATTTTTTCATAATTACTTAGTTACCGGCCGTTTTGTTTTGAACACGCTATGTCGCTGTCATGCTACAATTTTGATCACAAATGTACCTACAAAATAGTATGTACAAACTACAAATATTTAGCTTACTTATTCACAGTTCATCAACATTCATTGCATTATTTAATTTGTTGGGCAGACACATTTTTGGAACATATTTATAAATAACCAAATTATAATAAACTACTATTTCTACTTTTTACTTTTATTACTCGATTGGAAATATCTTTCAAAATTATTCAGATTCTGAGTGTGTTATGGCATAAGTAGATAGTAGTGTGACAGCATAAGTAGATAGTAGTGTGACAGCATAATTCCCTGGCTTTTATTTTAAACTAGCTTCTGCCCGCGACTTCGTCCGCGTCAAATTTTTGCTCCCCTTACCCTTCCCGTCGCATCGATTTGCCTGCTAGTTTTCGTCCATTTTCGCTCCTTGAGTTATAGTGAGTCAACCTTAAAAGATAGACATATGCTCTTGGGACTTTTTTTTTGAACTTTTTAAAAATAACAATCCCGTCATACATGATTTTTGCGTTACTTTAACCGTTTACGCAGCGCACGCAACGGAAACTCTCAGAAGGAATAAATTTTCCCCGTTTTTGCAACATTTTTCATTACTGTTCCGCTCCTCTGAGGTGTAGCGTGATGTTATATAGCCTATAGCCTCCCTCGATAAATAGGCTACCTAACACAAAAAGAATTTTTCAATTCGGACCGGATTCGATTCGGAGATTAGCGCGTTCAATCAAACAAACAAACTCTTCAGCTTTATAATATTAGTATAGATAATTAGTTGACCCAGCGAACTTCGTATCGCCTCAGATTCAATAAATGTTGTTATAAACGTACCAAGTTTGACAACCTGGTACGCGGTGGTGATCTGGTAAGCGTTTTCTAGCTGACACTCATATGTTAGGTTAGCTCCTACCCAGTTATGATGACCTGGTACTTCGAAGGCATAAAGCGTTTTCTAGCTGACACTCCTTTGTTTGGTAAGCTCCTGTCAAGTTATGATAACCTGGTACTTCGAAGGCAACGTTTTTGTCATAGTACCACGTTTTATAGTGACTTGTATTCTCTTTGACGTTTTATGTGACGTCTCACGGGAACGCGGTCGTAAAAAGGGGAAAAAAAAAAAAAAAAAAAAACGGGATAAAAAGTATCCTATGTCCTTCTCCTGGCTCTAAACTACCTCCCTGCCAATTTTCAGCTAAATCGGTTCAGCCGTTCTTGAGTTATAAGTGAAGTAACTAACACGACTTTCTTTTATATATATAGATTATATCTAGGTAAAGAAATTGATTTTAGTTTACATATTTTAGTTATTTTATTTTTGTACTTTTAGTTGTGCAGTCGTGCAGAGGTAAACGAGTTTAACTGTTGTTAATTTCAACTTTTATTTTAAAATTATCTAAATGTTTTATTGAATGTTGCCTAAGATAGGTACAGGCTGTGTCTAATTTGGGCGCAACGAGTCTCCATGTTACAATATGAATGTTGAAATGAACAATGTTTAGTTTGCTTTTACTTGATAGTTGTGCTCACTTGAGGGGCTCGCGGTTCAATGATAACAGCCGCACGGGTCGATCGAAGTTTAAGTTACGCTCTCTGCGGTCGGTTCGTGGAAGAGTGACCTTTTACGTATCGACAGCACGTTAAGCCGTCGCGTCGGTTCCGTCTGTCGTTTCTAGGTTTACCGATATTCGTTAGGGAACTACGAAAGTCTGACGAGCAGAGTTACCGCGCGGTATCGTATTATCTAGGAATCGAGTCGTGGAGGTCGGACGCTGTACGTCCCCGGCGGGTGCTCACCTGGTCGAGGCTGGGCGAGCGCTGGCGCTCGGGCGCGCGCGCGGCGGGCGCGTGGTACAGCGCGCCGGGCGCGTGCGCGCACACCAGCGCGCGCCGCGACATGTCCACCACCACCACGCCGCGCTCGCCGCCCCACGCCATGCTGCGCCACGCAACACACGTTACTCGCGGCCCGGCAGGCAAGCAACACACACGTTGCTAAGCTATCAGCAGCCCACTGCTGGGACACAGGCCTCCTCTCGGTGAGAGGGAGTGGACCACAATCCACTACGCGGGCCCAGTTCGGGTTGGTAGATGTCACATGTCTTTGATTTTTTTATTCTAAGACATGCAGGTTTCCTCACGTTGTTTTCCTTCACCGTTTTGAGAGCAGTGGTGATGAAATAATTTACACAAAGTAAAGCGCCTGCTTGGGTTCGAACTCACGACCTACTACTCGTAAATCGTGGCCGTTTAGCTATATCTGAGTTCAATATCAATTTCTTCTACCCATATTATATACACCTTCTTCGTGGCGGTCACATAAATAATATTAAAGGTTAAAGTATGAAATTGCCGATGAATACTGCAAAATTATAAAAACTTTTTAACAAAAAATTAAACCGCCGAAAAATTGAAAAGCATAAAATAATAAACCTTAAAATTATGAGTCGGCGCTTTGAGTGTTCCTTGTTCATTGATTTTTCAGCGCCGACTCAAAATTTTAAGGTTTATTATTTTATGCTTTTCAGTTTTTCGGCGGTTTAATTTTTTGTTAAAAAGTTTTTATTTTATGATTTTTTGTGGCTTTAATGTACTAATAATACTTGGCAAGGTATACCCTATCCAACAATAAAATAATTATCAAAATCGGACTACTCTGTACAAAGTTATGCGTGTTTATACGTTACAATCAGTGACTGAACAATCAATCATCCCCTGTTTTCCAACCCTTAGGGTTCGATTTTGTTTTCCAAATTTATATGAGACCACCTTGGGAGTAAACCCTTTCCAATAGATGAAGAATTGTCACAATCGGACCACTATGTAACAAGTTATGCGTGTTTATACGTTACAATCAGTGAGGGAACAATCAATCATCCCCTGTTTTCCAACCCTTAGGGTTCGATTTTGTTTTCCAAATTTATATAGGACCACCTTGGGAGTATACCCTTTCCAATAGAAGAAGAATTGTCACAATCGGACCACTATGTAAAAAGTTATGCGTGATAATACATAAAAAAAAAAAAAAATATACGCGTCGAATTGAGAACCTCCTCCGTTTTTTTTCGTCGGTTGAAAACTTGTTTTATTCCAAGATGTAACATATTTATTTAATCAAAATATTTATCCTCATTATCCATATATTGCTGCCATTTAATAGAAAGTTCATTTATGACTTTGCGAAATAACTCTGGGGATATAGATTTGACAAATTGTGTGAAGGCATTTTGTACTGCCCCTTGGGAAGAAAAATTTTTACCACGTAGAAAATTGTCTACATCACAAAAAAAAAAATTGTTATCAGTTGGAGCAAGGTCTGGCGAGTACTGAGGTTTTGTTTGTGGGTGGGAAATCATCAAATGAGCTCTCCCGCTCTGAGTGGAGCGGGGGGGCGTGTCACACTTTTACGAACTAAAACCCACCCGTGTTCCTTCAGTTGCCTATATACCAGGGTCACGATAACTCTCGAACAAATCTCGTGACCACGGAGGATGACGTATGGTTTTGCTGCAGCTCCTGTAGAGTTACAACGTGCACTGTGCGGTTTTGCGTTATCATGGAACATTAATGGTGAAGTTCGATACAAGAGTCGGGGCTGTTTCACTGCCAGTTTCGCCATCATTGTTCGAAGTGCTAGACCACATCTGAATAAGCTATAGTGAATAACACCATGAACAGACCACCAATCAGTTCGCATTAATTTTTATTGGTAAACTTTGTTTTAGGACACTGTTGTGGCGTTTGACTTGGGGTCAACCATTGCATTTTTCGCTTGTGGTAGTCGTAAAGAATCCAATTTTCTTCGCATGTCACATTTCGATCCAATATTCCTTCATTTCTGTACCGATTCAAGAAAGTAGCGCAAATAACAAACGTTTCTTTCTGCATATCCGTTAAATCATGCGACACCCATTTTTCATATTTTTTATCTTTCAGATTTGATGCAAATGAGTCAGTATTTTAGGTAACGTTAAACAATGCTGCTAATTCCTGGGTAGTTTGCCACGCATCGGCTTCCACCATTTACTTCAATTCTCAAGTGGAAGTTTCCATTATGAAAGCGTTTATACAAAAAATACACGGTGCGTTCATTAGCAGTCTCTCAAAACGCAGCATTGATATTGCGAGCCGTTTCTACTGCGTTCGTTCCACGTCGTAGTTAGTTTTAAAAAATACTCGGATTTTCGAAGTATTCATCTTTTCCGTCTAAGCCAAGGAGGTCTACGCTGAATAAAAAATAATTGAAATTCGAAAATCGAATGTTGTACATTTTTTAAAAGAGAAATTTCTTAGGCATTATGTTAAAAAAGTTTCACTTGAATTCTCACTCCATGAAGATTTATTTATTTTATTATTTATGTACACACAGTAAAATACAAAGTAATAAGGCATAGTAATAATGTCAATTAAATGATGATGTTGTAATGTCAATTTAAAGTATCTATTAGTATAAAACGGCAATTTCGTATTTTAACCCCTATTAGTAGTAGGTGCAGGTATCGTATTACCCAGTAACTGGGTTGTGGAGGTCAGATAGGCAGTCACTCCATATAAAATACTAGTACTCAGCTGCATCCGGTTAGACGGGAAGTCGATCCCAACGTAGTTGGGAAAAGGCTAGGCAGATGATGATGAGCAGTAGACGCAGTACGTACAGGCCGTAGGAGGAGTTGATGGTGAGCGCGGCGACGGGGTGCGGCGCGCCGTGCTGCAGCGCCACCAGTGTGGGCTGGAAGCCCGCCGCGCGCCGCGCGCCGCCCGACCCCGCCGCGCCGCGCACGCGCAGCGCGCTCCCCGCGCACGCGCCGCCGCCCGACCACACGCCCGACTGCGCGCACGAGTTGTTAAACATTTCGAAAATATAAATTTTACATTCACAACAATCAAAGTTCATACTACTACATACAAGACAAGACATCACAATAGCCATAACCTATATAGCTTTTGTAAATAATTTCGAAAGTCAGTGTCTTAGGACCTGTATTTAAGGTTTTTGCCACCAACTTCCGAAATTAAAGATATTTTTGTCTTTGTAGTGTTTTTATGGAAGTCGGTTGATATTTTTAAGAAAAAAAAAAAATATATCTTTCTGGTTGGTATGGTATCACCCCGCACTATTTAAGCAATATAGGAATAGTGTTTCGTTTTCTCATGGATGCCATTATCAGAATTAAAAGCTATTAAAACGATATCCTTCTTTGTTTTAAAATATTGTTTCTTTTTTTCATAAATAAAGATGAATAGTGAGCGATAACCGAATACAGTAAATGGAGTTAGGGGCTGTCCATTAATCACGTGGGCCTCGAAGGGGGGGGGGGGGGGAGATGTCCTTAAAAAATCACGAAATATCACAAGGGGGAGAGGGGGTGTACGCTGCCAGGCCAAACCTCAATTCAATTGCGCAGTGGAAGTTTTTGATGGGGGGCTCTGGAGACAAGAGTGGCTAGCGTACTGTCCGCCGTACGCGGAGCAGACAATCAAATCAAAGAGAACAACTCACCTACCATACAACAAAACAACTTACCTCATGGTTGAAGGACACTGCTCTGGTTCCTACCTGGAGTTATGCATGTAAGTGAGTGTATATGTATCGTGTTATGACGTTACGAGTATTGTTCAGGTTGGAATCCGCTGCAACAAGGCTTGGAGGCAATCACAGCATGCGGTCTTCAAATCACTCGTTCCCAATAGCGTCACTAACACTTAACCATCGGGTCATGACAGATTGTCCACAAAACGACCGGTTCTCAGGGATTACTTTACAACAGGGTCGCACGCGCAATTTGGACCGCCATCCCTTTACAAGAACTTCAGTTTTAACAAACGTAACCCGTATTATTACGTCAAATTAGGGGTTATTAACAATCAAACAACTGGATCACGACTAATTGTCACAAGCGGATCGATTTAAAAGGATTAATTTCAACAAAAGCGTCGCGGGGGTTCCAAAACGCGACGGACCTATTTTAGCGGCAAATTAACAAGAACTGTCAAGTGTCAACGTCAAAAATTGACAAGTCAGATGTCACTTCGTTACACGCGCATTCCGTTAGGCGCACAGATAATAAACGGGACAGAACATCTACCCCCCCCGGACGGGCCTTCCCGTCCGCTAATCACTTGGCAATCCCGACAAGGTTGCGTTTTATCAGTTCACCTGACGCGCTGCTGGAGGATGTGCAAATACTCCAAGCTCCAACGCTTGCAAAACTCTGAGCGAGCTGCTGCACCAACTGAAACCGCGATAGCCAATTTTGGCTCACATCGACAAAAGGATGCTCCGGCAGGGCGACAAGTGGCTGTCAAATCAAAAAATGGCCCGGGGTTAGGGCCTCCAAGTCGTTCGGGTCCGAAGACAGCGGGCACAATGGACGCGAGTTCAATACAGCTTCAAAACGGCAAAATACCTAAGCTAACTCCTTAAAGGTGAGAACGGTGTCTCCCAACAATCTGCGCCAGAGTCCCTGTGCCGCTTTCACCGCGGCCTCAAAAATACCCCGCAATGGGGGCAGGCTGGCGGGTCAAAACAATAACAAACAACAAAAACAACCAAACAACAATAACAACCAAACAACAACAACAATTTAACCAAATGGCCCTCCTTAGGCAACAAAAGGGGGTGACGGCCTCATAAGGAAGGCTAGAGTGCCTCAACCGTCAACAACAAACAACAAAAGACCCGTATCGTCCAAAAAGGGGTTCAACTTAATAACGGCTCCCGACAATATCCAAACTCTCGCTGCAGAATGGCCAACAGCGCATTGCAACCGGCATGCGAGTTCTTAATGTGACGATCAGTCACCAACAATTCAACAACAAAAAACAACAATTCAACAATTTGTCGAGGGAGATTTATCGACTCAACAAAACTCAGGGTCCTTTGTTCCAACAGCGAGCACCTTGAGCCCGGGCAAAGGACCCGACATCAAGACTGGCGATCGAGGCCAATCATCCTCGGGATGAGTCAGCCAGTCCGGTCCCCACCATAGGGGGTAAGCAAACAAGCGGGGTGCCATGCACCCGCGTGAGGCCACGGCGCCTGGGTTCAAATCTCCAGGCACGTGCCTCCAAATCAAATGCGTTTTAGACTTTTGAATCTGGGACACTCGGTTCGCAACAAAGACCTCCAAAGAGTGGACGGACGTCTTCAACCAACACAAAACAATTGACTGTCCGTCCAGGCGTAAGAAGCCCGAATGTCCACAGTTCCACCCAAAGTGTGAGCAACGTGGTTCAATAAACGTACAAGACGCGCCGCCCCTGACAATTCAACTTAGGGGTGGTCAGTGCCGTCCGGAGGGGGGCCACCTTGCTCTTGGCCAAGACCAGTGACAAATTCACCTGGCCTGTTGCGCAGACGGTGCGCAGACAAACAACAGCTGCATATCCGTGCGAAGACGCATCACAAACAATGGTAGCAGTGTAGCTCCCAGGGGGGAGGATAGCGCGGGGTAACACGACCTCGTTGACTGCAGGGAGTGCGGATACAAATTGGAGCCAATCTTCCAACCGGGTGTCCCGAATTGGCTCGTCCCAGCCAAGTCCCGCAGTCCAAAGGCGCTCAAGAAAACAATTTTGCCCAAAACAATACAAACAAACAACAAAACAATAGACAAAAGGCAACCCTGGGCTCCCATGTCCAAAATGACACGGACCACAACAGAGTCTCCCGTGGGCCCCCAGACCCGACCGATGCCGTTGGCAACAAAACCGTGTCGATCTGAGGGGTACCTTAGCGGGGCAGGCGCCAATGTCCTAACAATGTCTGGGCGGCGACCGATCGCCACACCCAGACCCAAGTCTTTCCCGACGAGGATGGAGTTCAAACTCCTCGTCTGCGCGGTGTCCCGAGCCACGCGCCATCGCTTGAAGGGCATATCCCACCGGATGCCCGAATGGCGGGGGGCGTGACTCCAACCGGGGACGTTCCGCCAATGGAGGGGAGGGAAGGCGGTGCTGGTCTGGCCAGCGCTGCCTAGCAACAACTGCGTAATCGCCTTTACGCGGGGAGACCAAATGGCGGTCGCGCGGCTCCCGATCAACTTGCGCGGGGGGTGGAGTGCGGCGCTCAAAATTGCGGGCCTCTCCCCGGTTCTGAACCGGCGAGGCAGAAGCCCGGTGACCAACTCCATGGTACCCCCCCGTACGCGAACCTTCATCAGAGGCTGGTCTGCCAGCGTGGTTCGCGTTAGCGCACAATATGTCCAAATGGGACCCCCCACAAATTCTACAAGGGCGGGGGTTGGGGCAGTCCCGATGGAAGTGAGCCCCCAAACAAGAGAAGCACAGGCGGCATGCATTGGCAATTCGGCGGCGGGCACTCACGTGCAACTTCAAAAAGGCCACACAAGTTGCCATGCCATGCCCGACGACCATCAACAGGCCCGCGAGCCCTAGTCCGTCCCTGGTCTCGTGGCCGGGAAGACGGCTGGCATGATTCAGTGGCAACGCCAGAGTTGTCCACAAACCGACACTCATCCTCCAAAAATTGGACGAGGTCATCAAATGGGGGGAGATGTGTGACACTATCCCCACCATACTTTTGCTCGAAACGAGCCCTCAAATCGGCAGGAAGCCGTTGCAGCACAACGTGCACCAAAAGGTAAGACCAATGGTCCACCGGCAAGTCCAATTGCTTTAAAGCGTTGGTCGCTGCCACCAACGGGTTCAACAGGTCAGTACGCAATGCTGACAATCCAGTAATGACCGGTAACCCCAAAATCAATTCAATATGAACGTCAGCCAAACAACGTTTATTTTGGTACCGCCGGGTGAGTAGCTCCACAGCGGTAGGGTAGGCTGAGTCAGTCAAAGACAGATGCTGCACCAAGGCTCGGGCCTCACCTTCCAGGACAGACAACAAATAGGCCAACTTTTGGGCGGGTCTGAGGTCCGAGCGTGCATCAACCAAACTTTCAAACAGGTTTTGGAAACTTAACCACTGGTCCAAGCGACCGTTAAAGTGTGGCAGTTCCAAGGTAGGCAGTCTACTCAATAGTCCGGGACCTGAAACAACCGAGGTCTCCGGTTTGACCTGGACAGGTGTCCGGCTCCCCAATATTTCCCGAGCACGTTGACCAATGACATCCCCCAGGTCCAAGATCTGGTCGTAGTCAGCAAGGACCTTGTCACGTGCTGCCTGATCCAGCACTTCCAGAGCCACATCACAGATGTACTCGTTGTAGCGGGTAAGCAGAGCATCAGCGTTGCCGAGTCTAACGTTCAACTGCTCGAACCGAGCCAGAGTGACCGCTTCAAGATCCGGGCGCTCAGCGGTCGCTGCAGCTGAAGTGAACCACCGCAGCTGTGTGGTCAATCCACTGATTGCTTCTCTCACCGCTTTGTGTGCCATTGCACAAACAATACAATTCAAATAAACCAAGCAAAAAAAATAATTAAGTAAACAAATAACAAAGTTCAAACAATCAATTACAAAATAACTACAAGCAAATAATCAAACTACCAAACTGGTACACCACAACTCAAGAAATAACAAAATACTGGTTCTAATTTAATGAACAAAAATAAAGTTTTATTTTAATTCAAACCAATGTCAACGTTCAAAACTGTCAATATGATATTCAATTCAAATATTCAAATTCTATCCAATTCCAAAAGTTAAGTTCACAAACCACTGTGTCAATGGTACAACAATAATGAACCCTTATTCCAACTCAAAACAATGGTAATACTCAAAAATGCCAATTTCAAATATTAATATTCACAAATAACCATATCAATGGTACAAACTCAACATTTTAATGTCTTCCTGACATTCAATACAAGACAGAGGTCAAATAACAACAACAAGAGGTTATAACATAGCTCAATCTAACCAACTCTGAAGCATATGCAAACCTGGTTGACCCCCGGCAATATGAGTTACTCAACTCAATTAATTCCAACAAATTATTTCAAATAAACTAGCAATCATAGTTATCAAATATTTACAGCGTATTACTACTTCCCTTATAGAGACTGCCAAGTAATTAGCCTACTGTAAATTACCAATTTGGTGGTTTTGTAGGTTAAAACCACGCTCTGCTACCAAAAATGTACGCTGCCAGGCCAAACCTCAATTCAATTGCGCAGTGGAAGTTTTTGATGGGGGGCTCTGGAGACAAGAGTGGCTAGCGTACTGTCCGCCGTACGCGGAGCAGACAATCAAATCAAAGAGAACAACTCACCTACCATACAACAAAACAACTTACCTCATGGTTGAAGGACACTGCTCTGGTTCCTACCTGGAGTTATGCATGTAAGTGAGTGTATATGTATCGTGTTGTGACGTTACGAGTATTCTTCAGGTTGGAATCCGCTGTAACAAGGCTCGGAGGCAATCACAGCATGCGGTCTTCAAATCACTCGTTCCCAATAGCGTCACTAACACTTAACCATCGGGTCATGACAGATTGTCCACAAAACGACCGGTTCTCAGGGATTACTTTACAACAGGGTCGCACGCGCAATTTGGACCGCCATCCCTTTACAAGAACTTCAGTTTTATTTATTTATTTATTTATTTATTTATTTATTTAGTACATGGAGGACTTACAGCTAAATAAAACAGACAAAAAAAATATTAGACATCCGAAAGCCAATTACAAGTCCTCACGTATAGACTTATATTAATATTATGGTGTGAGCACATAAACAAAAAACACATCATCATAATTAAAGAAAAAGCTGTTAAAGTACTTAGCATATGACTGAAATAATAGAGAAGAAAAAAAAAACAAATAATAAAATCTACCGCTACTTGAAAAATTTAAGGCTTAAGCACCTTCTGGCTGAATTCACACTTGTTGTGAATGGATCAAAATTATATTCCTTGCATATATCATTGAAATTGTTGCTTGCTCGCACAATGTAACTGTTCTGCCTATAATTCGTAGATGTACGTGGTACACGTATGGGTGGATTAAAACGAAGTGTTTTACTTGGCACATTAAAATAAAATTTAGATAATAACTCAGAGTTATCAATATTGTTATTGAGGATTTTCAATAAGAACAAACAGTCTGCAATGTTACGTCTGTCTACCAGTGGTAGCAGATGATACTTCTTGCAGAGTCCAAACGGGTTACGTTTACGTGTTACGTTTTTAAACAAACGTAACCCGTATTATTACGTCAAATTAGGGGTTATTAACAATCAAACAACTGGATCACGATTAATTGTCACAAGCGGATCGATTTAAAAGGATTAATTTCAACAAAAGCGTCGCGGGTGTTCCAAAACGCGACGGACCTATTTTAGCGGCAAATTAACAAGAACTGTCAAGTGTCAACGTCAAAAATTGACAAGTCAGATGTCACTTCGTTACACGCGCATTCCGTTAGGCGCACAGATAATAAACGGGACAGAACAGGGGGTGTAGTAATATATCACGTGTATTTATTTTTTCGGCAAATGCGCGATACCGAGCCTAAAAGCGGCGTTACGTGTATTTATTTTTTCGTCAAACGCGTACAAAATCGAAAGTAGCTTGTAGTGAACTTTATACACTACTGGAAAAAATTAAGGGATCAAAAATAAAAATTCGCAATTTTTGGGCTATTTTCAACAGGCCGTAACTTCGAGAGAAATGGTCGTAAAAGAAATAAAAACGAAAGGAAATTGTAGCTCTCAAGTGTTTAATTTTTAGATTACAACTTTAAAATTTGGTTGAGTCAGCGGTTTTTGAGTATCTTAGAAAAAAAGCAACAAAAAAAATTATTTTTTTTGAGTTTTTTGTGTTTTAGTCTACGGGCGTGGAAAAATGTTTTTCTGCTTAACCTCTATATGATTGATTACTTCGTTCATGTAGCTTTAATTTCTTTTTTTAGGAACCTTGATAAGTCCACTTTTCGCCGAGATATCTGTCTTCAAATGGAAAAGTATACTTTTTTTTTGATTATCGATATGTCATCAACCAAAAATTGCACAGAAAGTTAAAGGTGGATTTCAAGAACTTCAATGAATTCCCTTTAACAACTAGCCATTGATTTTTCGAAAAACAAAAAAAATCTTGCTTTTGTCGCATGAATTTGAAAATGCAACAAAAAAAGGGCGTTTAGTGGTGTTTTGGAAAATCAAGCGCTGTATCGAAAATATTAAGGAAACCAATAATGTTAAGTGTGCCCTATTACAGTTCAATATGTCCACAAAAACCCTACAAAGAGCCAAATTAATCCAGCCAGCCGTTTTTTTGTTTTACTCGATCGAATTTTTAAAAAATTAAAAGATTACGTTTTTTGCTCTAAAAAGCCCACAATTAAAAAAAATGAGATAAATAAATTATTTTGGAGCATCTCTAGGCAATTTAAGAGACCAAAGCCCAATCATTTTTAACGCGTTTCTGCCGCTGCACTCCGTGATTCAACTGATCTCCCGTTAATTAAATTAAAAATAAAGTTAATACCCCTAATTGAATTTCGGAGATTGTTTTTCTATACTTTTCGTGAATCCTTAGCAAATCGCTTAATGAAACAGTTTTTTTTAACTAATCGTTAAGCACTTATTTTTAATTTTTCGTCAAAACTAAAAATTTAAATTTTTTTTGATTTTTAGTTAGATGACATTTATAGGACATGGAAGTTGCTCGGTTAGTGACTCTTATTGACGAAGGTTACCGTCAGGTTTTTCAATAATGCAGTTGCCATCCAGATGGGTGTAAGTCAATCCGTCGTATCTCGAGCTTATGCCAGATACCGACAGACGAACCGATACAGTGGTTTATTCTTTAAATTTAAGCACTATCTGCAGTAAAAATGTGAAAAAGCTCGGATTTTTTAATTCTCATTTTTTAAGATTATGAGCTTTTCAGAGTAGAAAACGTAATCCTTTATTTTTTTTTTAAATTAATTCGAGTGACACAAAATAACGGCTGGCTGGATTAATTTGGCCCTTTGCGGGGTTTTTGTGGACATATTGAACTGTAAAAGGCACACTTAACATTATTGGTTTCCTTAATATTTCCGATATAGCGCTTGATTTACCAAAACACCACTAAAAGCCCTTTTTTTGTTGCATTTTCAAATTCATGCGACAAAAGCAAGATTTTTTTTGTTTTGCGAAAAATCAATGACTAGTTGTTAAAGGGAATTCATTGAAGTTTTTGAAACCAACCTTTAACTTTCTGTGCGATCATTGGTTACTGACATATCGATAATCAAAGACAAAAAACCGGCCAAGTGCGAGTCGGACTCGCGCACAGAGGGTTCCGTACAAGCCTGTAGATATTCACGGTTTATGCATAAGGTTAATGTTTATGAAATTAAATGTTTTTTTAAATTTTTTATATTTGTGTTTATTGAATGGAAGGTTGCGGTTTACGATTTATGACGAATTAAAAAAAAAACTACTTACTAGATCTCGTTCAAACCAATTTTCGGTGGAAGTTTATATGGTAATGTGCATCATATATTTTTTTTTTAGTTTTATCGTTCTCTTATTTTAGATGTTATGGGGGGGTTATATATTAGATACTTCAATACCATTTTTGAAGACCTATCCATAGATACCCTAAACGTGTAGGTTTGGTGAAAAACAAAATTGAGTTTCAGTGAACCTCAGGAAACCTCAATATTTATTGTTTAACTTTCTATTTTTGTGTGAAAATCTTAATGCGGTTCACAGAATACATCTACTTACCAAGTTTCAACAGGATAGCTCTTATAGTTTCGGAAATAAGTGGCTGTTACATACGGACGGACAGATGGACAGACAGACAGACAGATATAACGAATCCATAAAGGTTCTGTTTTTTGCTATTTGGCAACGGAACCCTAAAAAAGGATCCTTTTCCATTTGAAGACAGATATCTCGGTATCATGGTTCCTAAAAAAAGAAATTAAAGCTAAATGAACGATGTATCCGATCATATTGTGGTTAAGCAAAAAAAAAAATTTTTCCGCGCCCGTAGACCAAAACAAAAAACTCAAAAAAATTGAATTTTTTTTGTTGCTGTTTTTTATAAGATTTATCAAAATCCGCTGACTCAACAAAATTAAGTTCTAATCCAAAAACTAGACACTTAGAGCTACAATTTTCTTTTTTTTATTTCTTTTACGACCATTTCTCACGAAGTTACGGCCTGTTGAAAATTGCCCAGAAATTTCGAATTTTATTTTTGATCCCTTAATTTTTTCCTGTAGTGTAAATGTTTAAAAAAAAAATTAGATTCTTTGTAGGTACTAAAAGAAACACGTGATATGGGTGGGGGGGGGGGTGGGGGTAGTCTTAAACCTCACCGTGTATCACCAAGGGGGAGGGGGGGGGGGGGGTTAAAAAATGGGGGGATAAAAAAAGAAAAACATCACGTGATTAATGGACGCCCCCTTATCCTAGAATAAATAAACATACTCTTCTGCTCTCTCCGTCGGACGCGTCGCCCCCGCGGCTGAACGACATGGAGCGGCCCCCTTCCGCCTCCGGGGAGCCCTCCTCTTCTAACATGTCTGTTATCATTGGAATTTCTAATACCTGAAACAGGAGACAAAAAAAAAAAAACAATTAAAAAGCGTTAAAAGTGTACAGTGTTAAGGGTAGTTCTAGCGTCAGTGCATTAGCACTGACGCTAGAACCACCGAACAACATAAAGAGTGACACGACGAGTGACATTAGTCACTGATTATGTTTTCAGCTGCGGTGAGCGTTACAGAGAGGTCACATCGGTTTCATCTTGACGCAGGCGGCGACACGTAGTATGCGACCGATGACGTTAATAAAACAGTTCGCCCTAACCAGTTTTTTTTTTTGCTAGCCTCCACTGTCCCACTCCTGGGCAAAGGAGTCTATCACTGTCTATCACTTACATTTACTCATCGCTTGACCAGACTGAACTGATGGTTGATTGACTGTCTTATGAAATAACTTAGCTTAACTCCGGTTGAAAATTGGTATGATGTCGTCTATAAAACGTCAGGGGGAATAGGAATCAGTTCAAAGATTTTATTCCGTCCGACATTTTCTCGACTTGAGAAGGTAGTATACCCCGTTATTAAGAAAAAGTTACAAACCAAAAGTATGTGTTATTATACGGGTGAGATGGCCAGATTACGGTTAAAAGCTCCTATAAACAGGCGCAACGTGAATCTCGAAGAACAATTTCTATGAAAGCTTCACGGATATTGTTCTACAAAAGTCGCGTCGCGCCTGTCTGCGGGAGCCTTAATAGAGAAGTTTTGAAGGAAAATACTCGTCGCACCGACCGCGACCAAACAGACATAGGGTAGAGGTGGTGGTGGTGCTCACGTGCGTCTCGGCGTGCGTGTCGCTCTTGCGGAACTTGAAGAGCACGACGTGTCCGTGCGGCAGCGCCACGGCCAGGCGGCGCGACTCACTTGTCGCACCGACCGCGACTAAACAGACATAGGGTAGAGGTGGTGGTGGTGCTCACGTGCGTCTCGGCGTGCGTGTCGCTCTTGCGGAACTTGAAGAGCACGACGTGTCCGTGCGGCAGCGCCACGGCCAGGCGGCGCGACTCACTTGTCGCACCGACCGCGACTAAACAGACATAGGGTAGAGGTGGTGGTGGTGCTCACGTGCGTCTCGGCGTGCGTGTCGCTCTTGCGGAACTTGAAGAGCACGACGTGTCCGTGCGGCAGCGCCACGGCCAGGCGGCGCGACTCACTTGTCGCACCGACCGCGACTAAACAGACATAGGGTAGAGGTGGTGGTGGTGCTCACGTGCGTCTCGGCGTGCGTGTCGCTCTTGCGGAACTTGAAGAGCACGACGTGTCCGTGCGGCAGCGCCACGGCCAGGCGGCGCGACTCACTTGTCGCACCGACCGCGACTAAACAGACATAGGGTAGAGGTGGTGGTGGTGCTCACGTGCGTCTCGGCGTGCGTGTCGCTCTTGCGGAACTTGAAGAGCACGACGTGTCCGTGCGGCAGCGCCACGGCCAGGCGGCGCGACTCACTTGTCGCACCGACCGCGACTAAACAGACATAGGGTAGAGGTGGTGGTGGTGCTCACGTGCGTCTCGGCGTGCGTGTCGCTCTTGCGGAACTTGAAGAGCACGACGTGTCCGTGCGGCAGCGCCACGGCCAGGCGGCGCGACTCACTTGTCGCACCGACCGCGACTAAACAGACATAGGGTAGAGGTGGTGGTGGTGCTCACGTGCGTCTCGGCGTGCGTGTCGCTCTTGCGGAACTTGAAGAGCACGACGTGTCCGTGCGGCAGCGCCACGGCCAGGCGGCGCGACTCACTTGTCGCACCGACCGCGACTAAACAGACATAGGGTAGAGGTGGTGGTGGTGCTCACGTGCGTCTCGGCGTGCGTGTCGCTCTTGCGGAACTTGAAGAGCACGACGTGTCCGTGCGGCAGCGCCACGGCCAGGCGGCGCGACTCACTTGTCGCACCGACCGCGACTAAACAGACATAGGGTAGAGGTGGTGGTGGTGCTCACGTGCGTCTCGGCGTGCGTGTCGCTCTTGCGGAACTTGAAGAGCACGACGTGTCCGTGCGGCAGCGCCACGGCCAGGCGGCGCGACTCACTTGTCGCACCGACCGCGACTAAACAGACATAGGGTAGAGGTGGTGGTGGTGCTCACGTGCGTCTCGGCGTGCGTGTCGCTCTTGCGGAACTTGAAGAGCACGACGTGTCCGTGCGGCAGCGCCACGGCCAGGCGGCGCGACTCACTTGTCGCACCGACCGCGACTAAACAGACATAGGGTAGAGGTGGTGGTGGTGCTCACGTGCGTCTCGGCGTGCGTGTCGCTCTTGCGGAACTTGAAGAGCACGACGTGTCCGTGCGGCAGCGCCACGGCCAGGCGGCGCGACTCACTTGTCGCACCGACCGCGACTAAACAGACATAGGGTAGAGGTGGTGGTGGTGCTCACGTGCGTCTCGGCGTGCGTGTCGCTCTTGCGGAACTTGAAGAGCACGACGTGTCCGTGCGGCAGCGCCACGGCCAGGCGGCGCGACTCGGCGCACAGCGCCAGCTGCTGCAGCGCCAGCGGCCCGTCCTCCTCGCCCCACGCGCGCGTCTCGCCGCCCGCGCGCCGCTCGAACACTGCGCAAGGACACATTATTATTATTATTTATTTATTTCAGACTATAAATGAGGTCCATTGTGTTAGTAACAATCTTACTTAGCCTATTTTAGTACTTAATAGCTAAAACAGATCTTGTTCGATTGGCTAACACCCATCAACAAACAGACCATCTGCCCGGACTATCTGCTATCGAGAACAGGATGATGTTGGGACTGCCAAGCAACCTGCGAAGTAGCGAGGCAGATTTCTTACGCCATACTGCGTCAAAGCTGTCAGTGCGCGCGGTGGCAAACATCGCTGACGCACTGCAGTAGCGTGGCAGTCGCAACAGCACCCTGAACGCATTGTTATACTGGATACGCAGAGCATTGCCAGCCCTTTGAGCCCTTTGAGATATCTGGACCACAAGGCCCCGCGTACAGTGTTGTGCAACAGTGGCGAGGTGTAATTTTTTCTAAAAGAGAAGCTGATGCGAAGTCGGCTTTAACTTACTGACTCATCAATAAAGAATACTTACTATCATTCTAAAATTAATATAGGAATGTAATGAATTAAATACAATTAAATTGAACAGCTGAAAACCGAATAAAATAAGCAATATTCCTCTATCTCGTTCTCGCTGACGCATTTTTCTATACCTGTCTCTGTCATAACCCGTTGTACAGCGGCTTGCTCTCGTACATATCAAGCGGTGCCACGTGACCTAAAGTGACATCATTACGGGATCGCTGTTGTATGAATTTTTAGTTCCCGATTATGACGTTTCGGCGCCGGGTTAATTTAGAACATTTCTCTCTTTTGTTGTAATACAAAGCTATAAATAACCTTTTTTGTTGTTTGAATGTTATGGTGAATTAAATACCCGTAGTGTAACTATATTTATTGACAATAGTAGCCACTATTTACATACTATTGTATTTTTAATAGTGATAGAGTTACCAATGCGAATCCCCGAAGGCAAGCCGGTAGGAATCATGTTATATGGTGCTTTCGCCACTGTGTGCAATATACCTTATAAAGAGAGCTATTTTAAATGCGACTGTACAACGAGAGAGCCTGCGGCCAGCATGTTCACCCGGACTAACTACGCTCTGCGCTCACTCTAAAGCGCAGCATTTCCAAATCATATTTTTTTTACGTTTTTTTCCAAATCTTTATAAAATATATATATATATATATATATATATATATATATATATATATATTTTGTTACGATATAATAGGTACCTAATAAGATTTTAAGCAACATACCACCTTACTGACCTTCAAATTGTAAAAAATGTAAGAAGATTTCAATTTTGCGGGCTTGTATACAATTAAAAATATTTCGTGTATGAATAGATTTATAAACTTGCGGATCTTGTTATCTATCGGTGACATATATAAGGTGTATCTATTCATACACGAAATATTTTAAGAGGTACACCTGTAGGTGGTAAGGAAGCTATAGAAGCAAAAAGATTTTTTTTATCTAAGCGTTTTTGAATTTTCGTAATTATTATAATTTTAAAACTGGTTGAGACGTTTTGCATAAAACCTTTACTCCAAATTCTATGAATGGTCCGCCTGACCCTGCGAGGGCGGCGACCGGACGGCACGAGCATGGCCGCGGTGTCTCGGGCCGTAAAAAATAAGAAGGAGCCAGTGTTTCTTATGTGCGTCAAATAATGAATAAATATTAAGTTTTGAAAAAAATAAAATTAGAAAAAAATTTTTTTTCGTTGCTGTAGCTTCTTTACCACCTACAGGCGTACCTCTTAAAATATTTCGTGTATGAATAGATACACCTTATATATGTCACCGATAGATAACAAGATCCGCAAGTTTATAAATTTCCTAGGAAATTTATAAACCTTCGTAGGATTCTAAACGAGAGATAAATTGTATTTTTTTACGCCCTATTTTTCGCAAATTTATCAATTTGCGACGTCATGTGGTAAATTTATAAACTAACGGATATCCATCCGTAAGATTCTAAACGGTTCGACCAATCACAGAAGAGCTTTTAATTTTACGTTTCTTTAAAATACGGCAAATAACACACTGTTATCTGATTGGTCGATGTTGATGTCAAAAAAATTAAAGCCTTCTAGGCATAGAGCAACACGACCAGAGGGGAGTAGCCATACGCAGGCGTTCCTCTCTGTCAAAGTACAAGTCCACGCGGTCCTATGCGTATAATAAAACTAGTTGCACCCGCACTGCTCAGTAGACTCAATCAATTGTAGGACATCAATTTAGTCGCGCAACTAGCGCGACTAAATTGATGTCCTACAAAAATGACGAATTGTTCTGTATTTTGCTGCAAGAGATCTGCCATGTCAAATTTACAATAAGATGGCGTTACCTTTCATATGTAACTAATATTTAATCACATTATTCCCATTTACTTCCATAATACTTAAAAATTACAATATTTATCGGTCGTGTTGTTTCGGATTTGTTTACCAACACAGGCCGCTCGCCCTCATACAATATGCGGATCGGTCGAGCGACTGATCCGACTTTGTTTCCGAGTAGACGCTGTCACCGAGCGATAGTGTTGTTACTGGTTTGTTAGTTGATAGTTATCGATAAATTTGGCAAAGGAGTCTATATTCATACAGAGACATTTTTGAGAATAAGTTTTCTGATTTATTTAAAATATTATAATGTAAGCTGTATATTAATATACATAGTTGTATAAATTAAAAATATTACAAAACTTACGAGTTAACACGTTTTATTAAAATTACTTACTACTTACGTGTGAACTTCAACCATTTTTTTTTTAAAGTGAAACTTTGACTTCCCCTCACACTTTTTCGTCTGTGTGTTGCATGTCGCGTGACGATCGGCCGCGAATTAGGGATAAAGTGAAAGGCGCTCGCTGGTGCATGTTGTTTTTTATGGATTTATTTCAATTTTGAGTGCTTGAATTTATTATTTAACTTATTTCGTATGAACATTAAATTAAGTCTTTTTATTAAGCTATTGCATATATTCCGAAAATTTTTAGTTAAATGTCTATAATGTGAAAAAAGTTTCACTTTTATCGTGGTTTCATAAAAACCACACAATCTTTTTTTAATTTATTTATTGCAGGTTTACTAAAGATCCAAATTTAAGGGTTACATGGAAGAAATTTTGTAATAATAGACTAACCTGGATTCCCACACGAAATAGTCCACTTTAAAAACCAGTGATAGATACAATTGTAACTAGTTTTTAAAATGACGTAAACCTTAATTTTATTTGTTAAATGATAATTATTGTAGTACATAATAAATAAAGTCAATCTTTATTAGAATATCTATCTTTGTATCACTTTTTAAACGTAATATTCCCAACCGAGTTCTTGAATTTATCGATAATGCGTATCGACAGTAGTTGCAACCACGGCTGTAAGCAACTTGTCAGTGTAGTTGCGTCATCTCATTGTACTGTAACGACACATAATGTATCAATGTGTGTGTGAAATTATTAGTGTATGTTTTAATTTTTATGTGTGGGTTTCGTAGTAACAGACGATTATTTTTGTGTGAGAATTTGAGAAAGTGTGGGTAGAGCAGATTTCCCCCCGCAAAAAATGACAGACAGTTTTGTATCGGGAAAAATCGCTATGGCGTCTCCCCTCCGGTCCGCCGGTGGTCCGTGTTGCTCTATGCTTCTAGGCTTTAATTTTATACCCTCCGGGGTAGATCCGACATGGTTTGGGGAGGATAGGTTAGGTTAAAACTGTGACCTATATTTTAAGGAGGTAGTTCTACAGGGTGATTGGAAGATGGGTGCAAAGCTTTAAGGTGAAGATAGTATAGACAATTTAGAACCATTTAAGCCGTGGTTGTCTTAGACGAAGTCTTACCAAATTTTTAATTTTTTTAACCAAATTTTTAAGTTTTTTTTCGGAAATTCTCAAAATTTAATGTAAACTGCATAATTATGGCCAAATTGAATGATAAATGAATTATTTTTTTATTTATTTAATTAAAGTAATGTGTAAGCAACCAAGCAAAACATGTTTTAGGCTTCTGTGTCATTAAACATTTTTTTTACATATATTTAAAGCTCAGAAAAAATAAAAAAATTGTACAATACGTCTTTTAAACCTTATTTTAAAAAAAACGGAGGGTGCTTTTTTTGTTCAAACCTTTTTGAAGACATGCTTGATAATGGCTCTTTCTTTTGAGGTATCATTTATGCGGATATCTTACAAATTATTGAAATTAGGACCTACAAACCAATTCGAGGGAGAAATTTTAAATTTTAGGCAGTCTAACAAAACACAAAATTTTTGCTTAAAATAATACTTTATGTGCTCGAAATGATAACATTGTTCAATTCTAAGAATTTTTGGCACATGCAGGAACCAATTGAGGGGAACCCATTGAGGGGATTCTATAAACAATGGCCACCGAGCGCGGTGCGACGGCATTTCCAGGTAGAACGCCCAATGAATAGCAAAAAGCGATAAGAGTTGGTTTTTACAGCAAAATGGTCTTAGTTACTGAGGTAACAAAGTCGTTTTTCTTTAGTCAGGGTCAGTCGGTCTGTGATGAAGCCGTTACATCTTTTACTTATTAGTCAAACTACTGCCCTTGTGAGTGGACGTTGTCGTGTTGATTCACAATTTACCGTGTTCAGTTGTAGCCCTTTGCGTTTCTGCACGTGTTGTTTGCGTTAGTTTTGAACTTTTTTGTTTCACCGTGTCCAGTCGTAGCCTCGCACTCCTGCACGTGTTGATTTTTGACTTAATTGTGTTGAGTTGACATTTAGTGCGCTCCTACGCCGTTTTTCTTAATTGTTAAGTGACTATGGCTACTTTTTCCAATCAAGAATATGCGGATATCGTATTTATGTACGGTAGAGCAGACGGCAATGGATCTTTGGCGCGACGGATGTATCAAGAGCGCTATCCAAATCGCAGGATACCGAATGTCCGAGTGTTTTACAACACGTTTCGTCGTCTTGCCCAAGATGGGTTTCACCGCGTGGAACCTGGAGTCAATCCGGGTAGACACGAAACTGCCGTCGACGAAGACATTTTAGCAGCATTTCAAGCGGATCCTACTACCAGTACTAGAGCAGTAGCTCGAAATTTAAACATTTCTCAATGGAAGGTGTGGCATACAATGCACCAAAATGATAAGTATCTGTTCCATGGCAGGAGTGTGCAAGGTCTAGTAGAGCAAGATCCTCAAAGTAGAATTAAGTTCTGCCGTTTCCTCCTCAACAGAGACATCGAAGATGCGTGGTTTCTGAAATCAATCTTGTGGACGGATGAAAGTAAATTTTCAAGGGAAGGTATTACAAACTTTCACAACATCCATGAATGGGCCGACGCAGACAACAATCCACATTTTAAGAAGCAGGTGTCATTTCAGATGAAATTCTCTGTGAATGTATGGGCTGGAATAATTGGCAGAACATTGATTGGGCCCCACTTTTTGCCTGATCCATTGAATGGCGAAAATTTTTTGCAATTTCTGCAAATTGATTTACCACTGCTGGTAGAGGAATCAGGTGTCCCGATCTTCGAAAGAGACCGAACAGTCATCTTTCAGCAAGACGGCTGTCCAGCGCATTGGACTTTAAATGTAAGGGAACACCTCAACAATTGCTTTCCTGATAGCTGGATCGGCAGGGATGGACCCATCCCTTGGCCCACTCGCTCCCCAGATCTGACCCCGTTGGACTTTTTCGTGTGGGGCCGGGCCAAGGAACTGGTGTATAACAACATAGAAATAAACACTAGAGAAGAATTGATACAAAGAATAAATTCAGCGTTTGAGGCAATGAAGCAGGAGATGATGTTGAAAATAACGACTACAGAAGTTAGAAGACGGGGCCCTGCTTGTATTAGGAATCACGGCCGTCATTTTGAACATGAAAAATAAATAATTTTAATTCAAATGTTGTTTTAATTAGTCTGCCTAAAATAAAAAATTTCTCCCTCAAATTGGTTTGTATCCCGCATAAATGATACCTCAAAAGAAAGAGCGATTATCAAGCATGTCTTCAAAAAGGTTTGAACAAAAAAAGCACCCTCCATTTTTTTTTAAAAATAAGGTTTAAAAGACGTATTGTACAATTTTTTCATTTTTTCTGAGCTTTAAATGTCTGTAAAAAAAATGTCTAATGACACAGAAGCCTAAAACATGTTTTGCTTGATTGCTTACACATTACTTTAATTAAATAAATAAAAATGAATTCATTTATCATTCAATTTGGCCATAATTATGCAGTTTACATAAAATTTTGAGAATTTCCGAAAAAAAACTTAAAAATTTGGTTAAAAATATTTGGTAAGACACCCATGGCTTAAATGGTTCTAAATTGTCTGTACTATCTTCGCCTTAAAGCTTTGCACCCATCTTCCAATCATCCTGTATAAAATTACAATAGCGGTGGAGAGGAAGGAGAAGGAACACGTGACTTATTCAACCAATCAGAGTGCACATGGCGTTTGGTTATTGCTTACTTATTATTTTACGCGTGAGTTCGGTAAGTTTATCAATTTGCGAAAATGTGGGCGTAAAATAATACAATTTATCTCTCGTTTAGAATCCTACGAAGGTTTATAAATTACCTAGAAAATTTATAAATTTCCGGTTCTTGTTATTTTCCGGTGACATATGCAAGCTTAAAGATATTCACAGTTCTTGATAACGCCAGAAATAACACAGGCCGACAAAATTTAACAAAAGTCCATACCCAGACCCCAGACCTAACATACCCGAAGGATTTTGATGCGCTGAATCCGAATCCGTGAATCTCAGAATTGCTCCTGTATGTCTGGTTTTCGAGATATCCTAACCTAAAAGAGCAAAAAACGCGTTTTTTTGCTCGTATCGTAAAAATTCTGCCCGAGACCAGACCATGTTGATCTTGTATTTTTGGGGTTGCTGATTCCGATTCCGAGGTCCAATTCACCTTATAAGATCAGAATTTTTCGTAAGCTCAAAAACCAAACCATAAGCAGGCTAACCTACCTGACCCTGGAAACAGCAAGTTTAATCACTAATAGGGTGAATTGGACCTCGAAATCGGAATCAGCGACCCCAAAAACACAAGATAAACATGGTGTGGTCTTGGGCAGATTTATTTGTTTTTTTTTTGTGTTTGGGTTAATACGCTAAAGTGTAAAATTTCAAATAGCGATATATTGGTGAAAAAAAAAAGATATTTGAAAAAATCCAAATTTGTTTAAAAAGGGTAGGGTGGTTGGTACTTTCAATTGCCATACAACGTTTTTAGATAATCATTTATTTCCTTCTGTCACGTAACCTCAACAACCGCAAAGCCGTTTTTTGCACTAGATTAGGATATCTCGAAACCCTGACGTGATAGAGCAATTTTGATGCCAGATTTGAATTCAGCGCGTCAAAATCCTTCGGAAAAGTATAGTCTGGTTTCTGGGTTAAAAAATTGTCGGCCTGTGTAATCGTAATCGATTGTAGAACGTAGATAGTATATAATGCTGTTTCTAAAAACTTTAACATTACAAAGGGTCACTATCATTTGTTGAATGTTTAATTTTTTTACTAACCTTTAGAACATTTTAATTTGTACAAAATCTGTAAGGTCCCTGCACTTGCGTCCCAAAATTTTACACTTCCGTCGGCATGTCTGAAACATCATGAAAGGTATTTTATTAAAACCTGAAGTAAAAGTAGATGACAGCTTTGACAAACATCGATGGTTCGACCGCACAAGAGTGAGCAAGAACGCACACGACCGTTTTCTAGCGGCCCGATGTATTGAGCGTCACGTTATATTATCACCACCTTTATACGGAATTACAAAGAAGTGTCCTACGAACATACCCAGTAAGAATAATCTCATTATATGAGCAGGAGGCGGGCTCCCACTCGCCGCCGTTGATGGGCCACAGCTTCTCGCTGAAGCCCGTCGGCTTCTTGTTGCCTTGCCGCCCCACCGAGTAGAACGCTGGGATCTGGAAATACGGGTATATTTTTAAATTATTAATATTAGTGTCAATTAAATTAAAATAATAAGTTAAATTACCTTCTTTGTTTAAACCTTGGTGAACATTATGATAAGCCTAGCCTTTTCCCAACTATGTTAGGGTCAGCCTGCAGTCTAACCATATGCAGCTGGGTACCGGTATTTTACATGGAGCAACGACCTATCTGACCTCTACACCCCAGTTACTACCCAGTAACTGATCCTCCTGAACCATTTCATCGACCAGCTTATCAAAAAAAGTCAACCCGACAGCCGGTAACCGACATCACCAAGGAGGTAATTGCTTCAGACATACCAAGTCGGAAGGACAGTCAGCGAAGTAAGAGCAGCAGGTGACAGGCGACTCGTGGATGTCCATGGGGTAGGGGTTCTCGAAGCACGGGTAGCCGGGCGACTGCAGGTCGATCACCACCAGGTCGTTCTGCAGCAGCACCACTATCGCGTACGGCTCCTGGTAGTCTGGAAACAACAAGGTCATCGTCGGTCATACATTGTCACGAACTCACGGGAACGTTCTGAGGCTCTTCGTCTGCATTGGTGAAAAATTGGGGCAACCTGAAAGGTGTCAAACCAAGGTGGATTACACCGTTCGGCAAGGCTTTAACAGAACACTAGGATATTGTCAAATTCACTCCAAATAAACTTGACGCCATATACTTGCCCCTGGGCTACTCTCATCCAGCTGCTACATGTCTCACCACTTTCAAATTATTTTTTGTTTATCGTGTGTTTCGAAGGTAAGTCGTTAATTTGTCCTCAGTAACCACCAAAGAAAAAACCACCCACCAAGACAGTTAAGGATTACGAAAAAAACACAGGGTAGCAGATAGGAGCTGGTTGACAGTAGCCAAGGATTACGTGGCCTGCTATTGGATTGGCCGCCCGGCAGTGTAATAACCAAATAAATAAATAGTGTATTATGATTGAAGTAGTCTTTTATTTGGGTGGAAAATCATGAAATGACGTCTCCCGCTCTGGACGGAGCGGGAGGTCAGTTGCCTACGGCCACAGTAACTCTTTGGAACAACTCCGCGACCCTGGCGGGATGAAGTAGTGTTACCTGCCGTGTGTGGAGTTTCACAGAGCGTGACGAAGTCCACCACACTGTGCTCCATCTCCAACACTGTGGTGGACTTGCCGTTGAGCACCGTGATGCTGTGCGTCCGCCCCGCCTTGTCGGACGGCAGCCCGCCGCTGAATATCACCAGGCTTTCGCTGGAACACCGGGGAGGAGGGGGTAAGTTCAAGCAGATTAGGAAGATTTTAAAAATTTTGGTCTTCTTGCTTATTGCTTACTCAAACCTACGTATAATTGACATTTTTTTATTTAAAAATGTAGAAGGTGTGGTTTGGTCATAGCTTTTTTGCTTCATTATGATGAAACCTATTTATGACGTAGTTTATTCCAGCGGCTGTTTACCAGCCGATGAATGATGGCGAGAGGTTTCATCCGTTACATTTTATTTCATGGTTCTGGCAATACCCTAACAACTTAATGAAAAGTCCAACTCGATTGTTTGAGGCATTAAGGTCTATATGTGTTTGTTCGGTGAAAGAAAAAGCTCTAATACGTCTTTACTCAAAGGATATTTATTTTACACTAAACTTACAATTACGAGAGTGAAATGAGTGGACTGTATGAACGTTATTTGAATGTGTGTGTACATTATGTGTGTGTGTGAAAGATGACTACTAACTAGTATGGGGTATCTTAATCTAATTAGAAACCGATAGATAATATTTACGATGTTTCTGTACAGTTGGAACGAGTACAACATTCAGCTGCAATGATCATTCGAATGAGATTAACAGTTCGGAAGTCGGTATTAAAAGTTTATAGCGCGATGAAGAGACTTAGTAATGCGTCTGATGTAGCGTGGAGGGGGGGAGGGGGGGCGAGAGGAGGAAAATAAGCAACCAGTGGCAGAAATGTTTGTCGCTTTCCGGTTCATTAGCCGAGGAGGTTAACGAGCGGCGTCAGCCGAGGACAGCCGATGTTTGGCCTTGATGTCAAATTAGCGTGATTTTTAAAGATTTCGCATTAGTGGTATCTGAGGATTATTGTATTGGACTTTTCGTTATATTGTATTCAAGTAAGCTCTTTATGTTTATAATATTAGATTAGGGTGTAATGATTTATTAGTAACAGCAAATTGACAGCAGTTTAGAGATTGCCAAAATAACTTCGACGGTGGAGATCTCGAGTGTCGTTAGGGACGTTAAATCCCTATCCCTTACGACATTTAAGATTTCCATCGTCAACATGAAAGCCCTTACAGATAAAAAAAAATGGAATTCTTCCTCCAAGTTGAGTAAGCTCGAAAGAAATATACGCGTGAAGTAATAGTTTATAGCAAGTGTGAAGTTGTAGAAAGAGGTTGGTATAAGAAGGCCGCCTGAGCGTGCCCATATTACAAAAGTTTGTCTTTTGAATCAGTTGACATTATGGAGTTTGGTGTGTACGAGGTAAGTTTACAGTACATAATTATCGTGTAAATGTATGTTACTAGTTTCAGTTCCCAAGGCAATCATCAATCAGCTACAAAACGGTGACACTGTGTGACTCACCCTGTTCTCGAGGTCTTCCATTCCAGTCTGAGTATAGGTTTACAAGGTTCCAGTTTGCCGTCTTTGCTCGGTTTTGCTGAAAATATAAAATGAATACTGTGTGTCTTTAAATTATGGAATTATTGCACCTAATCAATTTTTATGCGACAAAGGATTTTACAGTCGTTAACTGGAAAAAGAGCATAATGCAAAACCATAGACATGGTAATGTTAAATTTCTGTTTCGAGAAGTCCTTCCAAGTTAAAAGATCCCTCCACTCAAATCTGTGTGCTTCTTTTCTCAAAAGACCCTCATATGGTCTGCCATTGTCTGAACTTTGAAAGATACTTCTGAGTTTGTTTCGGTCTTTCTTCTCAGAGTCGTCGGATAGAAAACCTAACTAAACTAGTTTTAAGATATAATAAATTTTTTACGTGTTATTTGTTTTTGAACCAATTTACAGAAGGGGCATTTCAGGTCAAGCGGACAGGGAAAAAAAGTGAGGTTCTGAAATTTGTTCATATTAGGTCCAGTTATACTTCTAGTAGATATAAATACGGACACAATTTTTTTATTTATATACGATGTGTATTTGTCTAGTTATAGGCTCCTAAAGAATCGTCTAAATTGAAATTAGGATTTTTTTGAAGAATTTTTTCGTATTGTAAACAATTACAATAAATTTTCAAACTACGTGATTTGTATAGAAAACTTCCTGATCTTTTTAAAAAAGGATGCAAATTTGAAAAAAAATTTTTTTTTAGTCTTCTAAACCGGAAGTAAACATTTCAAAACAAAATTTTGGAAACTTCGAACATTTTTTTTTAATTTTCTTATTTCAAAATATAGCTTAAAGTATCTAAATAATACAACAGAAGTTTTGAAATGGGATCTGCATTAGTTAAGGAGATAGGTAAATTAATGTATGTACATGTAGCAGTAAGTATGCTGTATGTCGGTTAATATGCGAATTATGGAATTAAAACGCGACACTATTAACATTTATCATCCTGTTTATGTTTGTTGAAGCTCTAACAATAATTAGGGGTAGTTATTAAAAAATAAAATAATATCAAGACTTTGATAAAAAAACATTTGAATAGCTACAAATATTAGTAGGAAGAAGTAAAAGATAATTTTATCTTTAGCTAATCAAAAAGTTTACTCTTATCAAAAAATACTACACAAACACCTTCTTGAACAAGCTATAGATGTGTCTTAAATTATATATATAACCGCCGGTGCCTCTCAACATTTTAAAAATAGATTCGATTTTGTGAATTGATTTTATTATAAACATGATTTTAATACGAATGCAGAAATACATTTTCACGCAACGTCTCATGGAAAGGGGCCATGTCTTGGGGGAACCTCAAACGTTTAGCGATCCATGCATGTCTACAATTACCTGCAAGTAGATCAATCCTTTCGCCAGTGCTAACAGGAAGGAACAGTAGTAAATCGCTGTTTGTTTTAAAGATGATTTTGCCCATTCATATAATGGCATTGGCGAAAAGATTGATCGTCATCGCTAAACGTTCAAGAAGGTGTTTGTGTAGTATTTTTTATGGGATTAAATATAATGATCACCATAAAATGCTTTGATACCCTTAGTTCTTTAACCAAAAATATATTCTTGACACCAGAAAAATAAAGTCTAAAATTACAATAGTATTAGCTATTTTAGTCACGACTGCTCTTTAAATTGTATTCGAACACCAAATGTAGTAAATGATCACCAAATCATAACTTGTACGACAAAACTGTACTGCGACTCACAATAGTTCGAATGCACGCTTGTGCGATACACTCGAGCTCACATAGTACACTACGTTAGGTTAGGTTAAAACTGTGACCTCCTATGCTAGAAACGACTAGATTCAGTGTGTCGCATAAGCGTGCATTCGAACTATGGTGAGTCGCAGTACAGTTTTGTCGCACAAGTGTTATTCGCACACCCATTTATCGAACTCACGTAGTACACTCTTAATAATTTCGTGTTCACTAACTATTTTTGGGTTAACAATGATTTTTTTTGGAGTCAGTTTGCTTAAATAGGATAGCAAGATGTTAAAATTTTGGTTATAATTTTACATTAAAATGCGGGTTTAATTTTGGTGATCATTTACTAGTTTTGTCTGTTATATGTTACTATATCTGGTGGTAAGTTAAACATAAGCCTTTTTTTATAAGAGTAAAATTTGTGATTAGCTAAAGATAAAATTATTTTTTACTTCTTCCTACTAATATTTGTAGCTATTCAAATGTTTTTTATCAATGTCTTGATATTATTTTATTTTTTAATAACTACCCCTAATTATTGTTACAGCTTCAACAAACGCGCGTGTCGCGTTTTTAATTCCATAATTCGCATATTAACCGACATAAACAGCATACTTACTGCTACATGTTCAAACATTAATTTACCTATCTCCTTAACTAATGCAGATCCCATTTCAAAACTTCTGGTGTATTATTAAGATACTCTAAGCTATATTTTGTAATAAGAAAATTAAAAAAAAAAATGGTCGAAGTTTTCAAAATTTTGTTTTGAAATGTTTACTTCCGGTTTAGAAGACTAAAAAAAAATATTATACAAATTTGCTTCCTTTTTTAAAAAGATCAGAAAGTTTTCTATACAAATCACGTAGTTTGAAAATTTATTGTAATTGTTTACAATACGAAAAAAATCTTCAAAAAAATCCTAATTTCAATTTAGACGATTCTTTAGGAGCCTCTAACTAGACAAATACACATTATATATATAAAAATGAATCCCTATTTCCCTTGGTCACGCCATCACGCGTGAACGGCTGGACCGATTTCACTTTTTATTTTTTTGTTGTGTTTGTTACTGTCAGGAGAAGGTTCTTATGAAAGAAAAAAAAATAAAAATTGCGCGGATAATTAGAAAATTTAAGAACACTTATTTAAGAATACAAAGTCACCTAACATGGGTGTTTGATAGCTAGAAAACGCTTTATGTCTTCGAAGTACCAGGCTGGCATAACTTGGTAGGAGCTCAACTAACATAGGTGTGTGGTAGCTGGAAAACGCTTTATGCCTTCGAAGTACCAGGCTGGCATAACTTGGTAGGAGCTCAACTAACATAGGTGTGTGGTAGCTAGAAAACGCTTTATGTCTTGGAAGTTCTAGGTTGGCATAATTTGATAGGAGCTCACCTATCATAGGTGTGTGGTAGCTGGAAAACGCTTTATGCCTTCAAAGTACCAGTTTGTCATAACTTGGTCTAACATGGGTATATGGTACCTACTTGGTGCTCTTTGCTTTGTGTTGGTGGGATCTGATAAGTTAACACAACATTTATTGATTCTGAGGTGACACGAAGTTCGCTGGGTCAGCTAGTCATATATATAAAAAAAATTGTGTCCGTATTTATATCTACTAGAAGTATAACTGTACCTAATTTGAACAAATTTCAGAACCTCACTTTTTTTCCCTGTCCGCTTGACGTGAAATGCCCCAGAAATGAAATATTTATCATACGGACTGACCATGCGGGTATGAGAGCGCGATAGGCCGCGGCGCGCGCGTGCTCCAGGTGGCGAGTGCGCCGTCCGCGTGCGCGGTCATGAACTTGCCGTCGTGCTGCCACGCCGCCGCGCGCACGCCCTCGGCCGGCCCGCCCACGCCCAGCGCGCCGCGCCACTCCGCCATGCGCGCGCGCAGGTCCCACACCACCACCAGACCCGTCTCGAATGCTATCAGCAACTGGAACGTACCCGTTACAAAGTTCAGAAAAACATTCGATTATGGTCATTTGCCTCCCAACTATGGTGGGGTCAGCTTTCTGTCTAACCGGATGCTGCAGCTGAATTCCAGTAGGTATTTCCCAAGGTGCAACTGCCAGTCTGACTTCAAAAACCCAGTTCCAACCTTTACCTTTTTCAAAATGAATTCAGTTTCTAGCAGGATGCAAAGAAATTATTTTAACCCGCCCCGTGGACATCTTCAGCATACGACTTACACAATAACGACCCAATACACAGCTCTGCTCTTCCCGCTACCGGAATTTGGACACATTAGTATTTAGTTAATTACGTGCCCGTCTGTCCTGTCCACGGTGTGATAAAGAAAGCATTTCTGTCGACTAATATTTTAGAGCAATTATAAAGTTAAATTCGAGTAATTCGTACCTTACTGGCATCCAAGGGATTATCACAAATTTCCACCACCGCGCCGGGGTGGTTCTGTCTCGTCCTGTAACAAAGAAATGTACATTTTAGCGTGACGCGCTCTTGGAAGATTTACGATGAATAATTACAACTCATTCGTTTTGCTAATCCTTTCGCTCAAATTCAAAATGTCTGCGTAAGCAAAGATTGTAAATAATATACAATCTCACGAAGTTTAAATTTTCGGTTATTGTGCAAGAAAATAATTTGTAGTACTACCGCCGATATAACTGATTTAGCTTTAATCTTTATTCAAATCAAGGCCAAGTCTACAAAAGGTTTTTTTCGCTTGAGAAATATGCTTTATTTCAGGCGATTATTCAAGTAACGTGTTTGTTCGTTCAACAAATTGGACACTTGGAGTTGTCCACACTAGCTTTTGTTTTAGACAATCTTGCGAAGTTAATAAAACAATCTGGTTTGGCTGTTGTAACTTTGGTTGTATTCACTGTACCGATATTTATTTATGTTCATCAACAGCTTCTTTATATTGTTCGTATTTCTTAAATACTTTGGTGACATAACACAGTCGCCAATCACAGGGTAACAACATTCTCCAAAATGAGGGTTCAGTCTCAGAAGATCCATTGGCTAGATCCATGATGGATCTAGTGACAATTATTTTTCTCATTAGGTCTATTTACATAAAAAAATAAGTAAAATGGATCTAATGAGAATTTTTGTTTATGAATAAAAAATATGCTACTAAAACAAAAATAAATGTCACAAAAAAAGTTAATTTCAATAAAATATTATACTGAAACCTGTCCTGGTGAAAATGATTCTTTGAGATCAAAATCGAAGATGTAATTAATGAGGAGATGGGGGAAGGGCAGTAAGGATAAATCTAAAACATTAAATCACACACAAAAATATGTTTATTTCATACAGAACTTATATATATATCTTTTTTTTTTTCAATAATAAATAACCCAAATATGCCTCAGTGGAAAATAAAAAACGAACAAAACTGTAAGAAAGGGGAAAACGACATAGAATACGATAAGTATTTGGGGTGGTGTCCTGTCAGTTCACCAAAAATTAATTCACAAATTTTCACTAGACAAGCAACGATTGGCAAAAACATGATTTGTCATTTTATGTACAACAACAAGTTTGTCAAATAATTCATTTAAAAAAATAATTATCCGATAAGCTTTTTTTTATAACGTATTATTTGACAAAAAATTCATTTTATTTTTCATTTTATCTCATAAAACTACGTTTGGAATAAAAGTCATTCGATCATTAGGCTATTTAGGTTGTGGGTTTTTTAAGCCTTGAAATACCATTCGGGGCAGATCCGACATGGTTTGGGGAGGTTAGCTTAGGTTAAAACCGTGACCTCCTACGCACGAGCCGAGCGAGCGAAGCAAGCGGTGCCGCGGCAGCGGCCGGCGATTGCCAGAAACGACTAAATTTGAGGGAGTTAGTTCTATTATTATTCAATACAATACCGTCATTATCACTTCGTGAGTGGTTTAGAAAATGTATTATAAAATGATATTTAGTATAAACGTAATGTTTTCAAAATAATCTAAATATTACATGAAAAATGCATAAATGATTAAATATTATCCGACACATTTGTTAAGAGAAGCATTTGCCAAATAAATGTTTGTAAAGCAAGTGTTTATAAAATAAAACATTTTTGGAATGAGTTGTTTGTGAAATACCTAAGTAGTTTATGAAACGTTGGTTGTGAACGAAAAGTTTGTCAATGGTGTTTTCGTGAAACATTAGTGAACCATTTGGGGTACTTATCTTAATTTTCTAAAAAGTGGCCGATGCCAATTTCGCCATTTGCGAGCTGCATTTGTGCGAATAAAATAAAAGCGTCATTTTGAATGCTCGTTTTGCGCCGTTTAGGTGATGACCTTTTTGTAAATCTCTCTGAACGGTCGCAGTTGAGGGAAGTCAGTGATGACTCTTGATATAAAATGTGCAGTATCTGTAAAAGATGCACTTCGTTTTCCGTAAACAATTTTATATCGCGCTAAACTGCAATGTCAATATGACAGATATATTAATTTACTACCCATATTTTCTCATATCAAAAAGATTCATAATGTATGCAGGTTGAATAAGAATATTATGATCCATCATGAGTCTGGCACATGGGTCATTTGAAAAAAAAAAACTCACTAGATCCACATCTTGAATCCAATGAGAAAAATATCATCACTAGATCCATCATGGATCTAGCCAATGGATCTTCTGAGACTGAACGAAAAAAAAATCTCACTAGATCCACATCTTGAAATCAGGATCCAATGAGAAAAATAATTATCACTAGATCCATCATGGATCTAGCCAATGGATCTTCTGTGAGTGAACCAACCCGTTACATATTGCTAGGCATACCAGCCCTATCGAGTTTCAAAGCTCATGCATGATACTCCTACGCGTATCAGACTGGAACACGTGTTAGTTGTCAAATCTGTGTCATTCGAGAGGGGGAGGAGAGGAGGGAACGGTGCAGCGCGGCTCGAGCATCGACACGACACGTGTCGCGTAGTTGTACTACGAAAACTAGCGTAATGGAATAAGATTTCATTTCAGAATACGAAACATAATTTAGCATTAAATATGCGTGCAGATCGTAAGACAATCAATTCCTGCCAGGGTCGATGATTTTCCCACCCACAGAAAAAAAAGACTACCAATTATAAAAGTGTTTGTAATAGCCGTAACTTCGAGTTCAGCACCTTCCACATTGCAAGCCTACATCAAAATAAGGTAAGTATGAACAAGTATGAAGTTTGATCAACCGCTTTCCTCTATGAATACATCAAAATTAATTAGTTTTGTCCTCCTTGTGATTAAAAGCCAAGTGTGTTGTCGACCAAGCAGCCCACCGTCAGTGTCGATCTGTATCGTGTCAGCTCCATTGACTGGAGCGCGCGGCGGCGCGGCGCCACTTGTTGCGACCGTGTGGCGCCACCCCCACTCCCTTCCCTTGTTCTGCGGGGTGGGGGTGTAGGGGGTGCGAGATTAGAGTGGTTTCAGCGGGCGCCAGGCGGAACAAAGTCGCGGCGGTTTTGAACCTGCACTCTAATTTGTATACGTACGACTGTTCGCGTGAGCCACATCGGAAATAGAAGAATAACGGTGGTTCAGTGCTGCGAGATCAGAAAATAAAATTCTAAGCAAGTTTGATTAAAACAGAATGTTTTCAGCTTCAATTTTCATAATTTGAAACGTAACGTTAACGTTATGTAGACGAACGACTCAGTGCTTTCTGCCGAGTTCTGATGAGCGCTGGACTAGTACGGTAGGTACACGTTGGACGTTGAACTGGAAGGAACTGTACCTTGAGTTTTCATGAAAACGTACGCTTGACAACCAAGATCAGGAAGTAGGTACCATATATGATAATAACGTGTGATACTGCCTTGCTGAAATCCAAACAATTTTTTCCGAATGAGAAGCTACCAATTGAAGTTTACATTTCAAGTTGTAGAGACGATACTATTTACTAAACCTTTTTAACGTTTCACACACTTAATTGCCGTATTTATTCTATAAACAACGTTAATTCCCTAATAGCTAGGGAGCTGGCGAGCATTTCGGTATATGATTTGCACACGTTTCCCGTCGAGGTGGATTGCAGTTTAAATCATTACGAATCGATTTGGTCCAATCAATTAAGGTCCTATGTCGCTGCGTTTTCGCGTTACAGCGGATTGAAGTTGCTTAAAAAAATCGGGGTATTAAATCATTTGCACATGCATGCCTCTAGAGTTCATGGTCACAATCATCTTGGAAAAGAAGAAAATCGAAGAGGCAGACATTCAGGACTCTGCATTATCATGGGAGGGAGTTGTAAAAATGTTTAAAATAAAAAGCTCTACTAAGTCATTTGCATGCGGTTCTCATTGCGCCCATTCGATTCACTATGACTCTGTGGATTCGAAAAAACATGTGGCAGACACTTTGCTCACTGATTTTCAGCTGTATAACTGTTTGAAATTCACGGAATCAAGAGACAGCGGGTATTGCATGGGATTATTGTTATTTTTTATGGTTTTATTCTTATAATTTTGTTTAATATTGTCCTCTAAACTCACGGTAACAATTTAACTTCTGGAGCTGAATCTATGCAATCATATTTTTTCTCAATGCCAATGAGAAACGAAATTCGCTTGGAACTTCAAATAGAAATTATTTTTTTTAAATTGCATGCTTGAATGTAATCTGAATAGGATTAGGATCTGGATAGGAACAGTTTTTAATTTTTTTTAATCACGTTTTATTTGTGTAAAATACGTAGATTTTGAAAAATTAAAAAAAAAAACAATAATATTTAGCACGCGACGTCATCGCTGGTTTCCGAGAAACCTTGCCGATCATCCATGTCAGCGCTCTCATCCATGTCTCCTTCCTCGTCTGAAAATTGGCGTCGGATTGAAAAAAAATATCAAATGGTCTGCCTTTGGAATATCAGAGGCCTGAACGTCTGCCTCATCGTTTTTCTTGGTTTTCATAAGGAGTTCAAACATCAGTCCAAGAGGCAGACGTGTGCGCATAATATAGCACACCTTTTTATTTTACATTTTTGGAGCACTGTCAATAGGCAACGCAGAGGCAACATATTGGCATACTATTTTTCCGTAGTTCTTCTCATTGTTTTTAATCGAACAATTCAAATCTGCCAAGTGTGCACTTCATATACAGTTTTTTTAATCATAAAAATAAATAAAAAATTGAATATTACAAAAGTCAGAGCCCTGGATGTCTGCCTTTTCGATTCTTTGTGTTTCCAAGATGACTGTAATCATCAGCCCCAGAGGCAGACGTGTGCGCATAATATAGCACAGTGCACACCTTTTTTTTAACATTTTTGAAATACTGTAAATATACAACGCAGCGCCACCATGGTAGCAGACGAGGTCCTTGATGTGTCTTAGGGTATAATTATCACTATTAATAACGTCTGCCTTGTGTGCTGATCATATTAAAATTTTGCTCGCTAGCTCCCTAACTTTAAGGCAGGTGTTCAATGTTTCATAGTTATTTATCTATATATCCGTCAAAATCAGACATTGTATAAGAGTCTCGAGTGGAGTACAAGTGAAAATAAGTGGATGAGTAACACAACCATAGTAAGTAGTAGTCATTGCAAAGAAGACGCGGCATTACACTCAATAAGTATTGTTTAAGTTAAATGAAAAGATGTTATTGCAATTTTTCCTTTTTATATTTGATATCCATATAAAGCGAGATTGAAATTCTCGTCCTATTTTTCAGAAATCGCAAATAATGCAATATTCTACTATATTATATTGACGAAGCTCTTACCCTGGGGACATGTTAAAATTGCATCTTTATTGTTTGCTAGGAATTTACGTTACGCAAATTTTATTTCCAGGCGGAAAGTATTCTGAAATATGATAGTTTATCATTTTGTTGTGAAATAAAACTTTTACTCACACTTTTCGAAATCTTGACTTGTATGTTTCTTATACTTGATCAACCTAGAATGTAAGGTTGCCTAAAACTGCCAAGGTCGCGAGATTGTTCGAAAAAGATATCGTGACCCTGGCACATGGGCAACTGAAGGAACACGAGTGGGTTTTAGTCAGTAAAAGTCTGACACGCCCTCCCGCTCCGACCAGAGCGGGAGAAGTCATTTGATGATTTCCCATCCAAAAAAAAAGGTTGCCTGAAAGAGATCGTAGAAAGCGATAAGGCCCATTGTACGATTTGTAGTTTTAAATATATTTTATGTAATGTATTTTCTGGTGAGCAGAAAACACACACTTCATAAGTACCCGCACATAGTACGGTAACAACGCGTACCAATCCGTCGCTAACTTCACTCGCTCCGTCGCTCACTCGCTAATGGATATTGCCCGAACGCGGCTACTGTACAGATTGGCCGAGCTTTTACGTCGCTACATATTAATCTGGACTTTATAGCACTCGACAAATGTGTAACAACTGAAAATTGTAGGTTTTATTGATATTTAGCTTTGACCTACAGAGTGCGTGTATGTCACTTTGGCAATAGCCTCGGCCCCTATAACATCTGACTTAACCATAACAGGCGAAATGTGGGTGTACACCTCTGCCTCATCCTACTGTGTTCAAGAGTGACGCTACGATATATTACATACAGACATGATGTTTGTTACATTCAGCACATTGCTGCATTGGTTAACGAAAGCGTAGCCGGCGTAGCACATTGGCTACGAAAGCGTAGCCGGCGTAGCACATTGGCTACGAAAGCGTAGCCGGCGTAGCACATTGGCTACGAAACCGTTGACGGCGTAGCACATAGGCTACAAAAACGTAGCCAGCGTAGCACATTGGCCACGAAAGCGTAGCCGGTATGGCACATAGGTTACGGACGCGTAATACGCATAGCATATTCGTATTGTGGCAGTGCCTACAACACCACATGCCAACTACGCATCGCACTGACGTCACGCGAAATCATGCATCGCGCAAGCGAAGTTTACCGCGCAACTCGCTAAATAAAACGTCCTGATATCGGTTGTCGAGCAGTAGCCGACTGGACACAACACCTGCCTGTTCAGGAACCTTTTTCTACAGAGGATGAGTGAACTTTCAAGTTCTGTTCTACAAACCTCTACAGTATTACAATTTCGTTTTTTATATCGTGATTTAATTCAGTGGCAGTTAAGTGTAGACTATACTAAGTAACCTCAGTTTACGAGCAATTATTTACGAGCGCGTATTTACATAGGGTTACAAGTTCAAACTTTGTAACCCACCATTCTGCCGCTTGCATGAAACCAGAATTATTGTCGCCACTGCCGTCAGCATACATAACAAAAGCATATTTGATATCTCAATATCCATATCTCGGCACTTTTATGACAATGTCATATAATGATGCTCATAAATGTTAGAGGGAGTTATGTTACGAAGGCTCGCAGCGTATTTTATGATTGACGCTATAAATACTCCTTGAGTCGCAGTTGGTGACGCTATGGGAACATGCACTTGGAGCGCTAACTGGAAGAAAAAGAAATCAGATTATTCATTGTTTCTGATTTGTTTAGAAGTTATTATTTACTAGCTTTTGCCAGCGGCTTCGCCCGCGTGGATGTCGGAAAATATCCAGCAGGTGTCGTCACTGCTCAGCTCCTATATGTCTTAGCGTTATGTTATATAGCCTATAACCTGCCCAGGAGTATGGACTACAATCGTACTAAGTTTGGTTAAAATCCCTTCAGTAGTTTTTGACCCATGCCTGCACATACAGACAGACAGACAGACAGACAGACAAAAAATTTACTGATTGCATTTTTGGCATCAGTATCGATCACTATTCATCCTCCAACATTAATTTTGAATGTATATTCAATGTACAGAATTGACCTCTCTACAGTTTTATTATAAGTATATTATTTACTAACTTTTGCCAGCGGCTTCGCCCGCGTGGATGTCGGAAAATATCCAGCAGGTATCGTCACTGCTCAGCTCCTATATGTCTTAGCGTTATGTTATATAGCCTATAACCTGCCCAGGAGTATGGACTACAATCGTACTAAGTTTGGTTAAAATCCCTTCAGTAGTTTTTGACCCATGCCTGCACATACAGACAGACAGACAGACAGACAGACAGACAGACAAAAAATTTACTGATTGCATTTTTGGCATCAGTATCGATCACTATTCATCCTCCAACATTAATTTTGAATGTATATTCAATGTACAGAATTGACCTCTCTACAGTTTTATTATAAGTATAGAAGATAGAAGATATAGATATAGATGTAATAGGAAATGTAGACAGAATGCAATTTCGCGATCTTAGTTTCATAATGACAAATCAAGGTGCTATAATAAACCAAAAAATGTTCACAAAGATTATAAACACAACAGTCCAGTATTAACACTTCGAATACAGTTCATCCTAACACATGATAAATCTAATATGAACTCTGTAAAGGTCTGTTTGCATCGCGAGACGAACTGAAGCCGGATATTAGATTAATATCCCGCCGTCCCGGCTGCCAACTGCCGGAGTGCCGGATAGCCGGCTGTACTTCCCGGAGTACTGAGCTGCGAGCTATACGTCTTTGTTTAAAGATAATATCGTCACACGAAATATGATGTTTGTGGAAACATTTACAGATTATATTTTGAATAGTACTGCTTTATATTGTACCTTTTGAAATAGCTACATTGTTGAAGAACATTACCTATTGTAAAGACATCAAAATAGATTTATTTAAAACTTCTAAATGTTTGTCAACAATCTGTTTTGTTTACAGTTGGACTAAACCCCATAAAAACCAACATCAATTCAAACCAAACTAAATTATTATAACCTAATTCTACTTTTTAATAACGTATAAGCATCGCTCCACTACAACAATAGACACGGCAACACACAATAGATGTCGCTGGGCAACTGTTGCTCGCGACAACACGCCGATAATTGCGATAAGCAACATAAAGCGGTTCCGGAGGGTAGTCCGATGCCACCGTCACGCCGCCATCTTGCCAACGTGTCCGGCCGCGTGCGATTGTTCACGCCGCGTCGGTAGGTGCCCACACCAACACCCTCGTCATTGTCTCGCTCATTCACGCTCATTTGCGGAATCAGGTCAACAGAATTCAAACAGTTTGTGCGATTAGAATGAAGCCTACAGCTGCCTACTGTCAACGAATCATAGGCGGTGTAATATATGTTATGTTTATAATAAAAGTTATAGTTAAGTCCCAAAGTAAATGTATTCGGATAAAAAGGTTAAAATCTCAGCTAAAGATAACAAATTCAAATACTACACAGTTACGTAATTTTCCGCTTCAGAGAGTATCACAAGGATCTTTTATTATCCTCGCGCGCCCACTTCGCCTCCGCTCTTTTTGCGCCATAATTTATATTATTTTAAGAGACTGCGAACAAAAGAGCCTATTCATTTACGATTCAGCGTGATTTTTATTATATTTCATAATACCACTGTCAGTCCCTACCTCTGCTGCGGACGGGCATCATTTAAACACCATAGTATTTTTTGAAATACCATGGTATCTAACAAAGGTGTTGGGTGATAACCCTAGGCGTTTTAATTGTTACTATAACGCCATTGGCGGAAGTTCATTACCAAGCGCCAATGAGTGCGCGTTATTTGAATTGCGAACTCGACGCGAAGTAATAGGGTTGGTGCGGCCTGAGGGCGTGTTATAACGATCTTTATTGTCTGTGAATTTAGCGTTTACAATCATTGTGGCGGTGGCGAAGAGACGGTCGTCCCGACAAGTTCTTCAATTAACTTAACGTTTACTGCGGCGAGATACTATTCGCTTAGAAATAGTGGTGTGATCGTTACATATTAACAACAGCAATTGTTGAAGTATGCCGCTGATTGTTCGTGAACAGCTGTGAGAAACAATTGCCAACAAAACTGGAAAGGCTGCCGTCTCTAGGTTGCCGTTTAAGTGAACATTAACATTTGGAGCGGAGCCTCGTCGTTTACGAGCTGTGCAGACGGCTCTGTAGCCAAACTTCAAGATCTTTAACTGAATAACTTACGTTGTAAGTGTAAAGTTCAAGTTCAATGAAAGTTAACTAACATGTAGGTATAACTTTATCAAATTTCAAATACCAAAGCCAATAATAACACCTTATCCAAGTTCGAACATCAAATAAACAACAAACTATGTAGTTGTTTATTTGATAATAAACAACTAAATAGTTTGTTTAATGTAAAACCATTTAATTAAGTTTCTATTTTAGCGAACAATACCCTCCAAAGTATTTAAAACTAACTCAAAATAAAACATGAGTCACTCATAGCGATCACTGAAATGGTTCGTGATATTCACACTGAGAAAAATGTCATTTTGGCATAATCTTAAAATATCGTGACGTTGGTTTAAAATAGATGCGTTGTCTTATAATATGTTGATAATAAGTAAATATTACGCTAGAACTGAAATGTGTTAAGATGGAATCGAATTTTTTGGGTAAATAATGCAATATTATGATACTTGTCATCGTAAAAATTTGTAATTATGAAATAACATTGTCTTCTTCAAATAATAACACAATGTAATAGAAAATGGTCCACTGTCCCATAAATTAGTATGATAATTATAAATAAGATTCTAATTAAAAAACACAATGACAGTCACCGTAATATAAATAGATTTCATAGTTTAATATGAAGAAGTATCTCTAAAAATACGATGACCTCCCCCTAATGTACTATATTAAATTATAATGCTTTAAACTTATATTTTTAAAGTAAGCATCATTTTTTAATATTACAGTCATATTATTTTATGTGAATCCTATGATAATACGATTAAATAATCTCATATTTTTAGAGTAAGCATCAAAGTTCAATAATATAGTCATATTATTTTATGTGTATCCTACTAAATTATTATTACAGAGACCCATTTATGAGTAGCATTTGAATGATGTCCTACAAATTTAAGGTGACGGCATTATATAATGAGGTCTCCCTCTCTCACTTCATTCCGCCGCCGCGCCATTTCGGTCGGCCATTTGTATTTCACCGCTACAGCCGGCAAGTCACGACTCACGACTCGTTTAATTAATAGCAATAACAATTCCATTAGTGCCAGTGAACGTGTTTGATCAGTGCAAAAATGGATATGGCTACGCGTGATCTTTTGAAGAAGTGGAATTTGGAACGCTACATCGATCGTTTTGAAAGTAAGTTGACAAACCTACCTAGTAAGTTGCTAGCATGAGCTCACACATTACATTCACACATTCTAATTTCTAGCAAGAATAGGGTCAGAGTGTCGTCTTAGAGGCACTATGAAAATATACTTAAAAAAATTTCGCGACCAATTTCAAGGTCACAGTTCTAACATAACCTTACCTATGGATCCCTTCGACATCGTTTTTACGACAAACGGTTGGTCGGAGACAAAAAACACCCAGACACTTTTAGCCTTTCTAGGTGTTACATACTATAGAATCGAGAAAATAAACGATTTGCGAAAATAACACTTTTTTGGCCGCTGTACACTCCAACCAAGAATAGTCTTGTCGTATGGTACCTACCCACCTACCTAGATATACGTTCATATTTATATTATACACTAGATTCGATGTGCAACTGCAACCCAAAAAAAAACAAATAGGTAGAGTGCGTCTAAACTAAAATGACGCGCCCCACTACCGCATTTACCGTAGTGTACGTATACAAATTTAAGTAGTGGGGCGCGTCATTTCAGCTTAGACGAGCTCTACCAACCTACATTTTATAAAGTCGATGCGACGTAGTGCATTTCACAGCTGCAATCAGGGCGCTGTTAAATTTACCTTTTTTTTCAGCTGAAAGAATTGATATCGCAACAATGCAGATGCTTAGTAAACAAGACATACATAGTATGTTCCCTCAAATAGGGGACAGACTCCGGTTTGAAGCAGCTCTGGCCATGTTAAAAAGCGACCAACCAAAAGATATGGTTTGTTTTCATGTTAAATTGTATTTCAAAAAAGTAAATTTTGTTTTAAACTTTTTGCTTACACATGCCCTGCGTCGCTTAAATGCACATTCTCCTACTTGCATGTAGGTAGGTAGGTACCTACTTATTAACTTTTATTATTTTAAAGTCTTCTTAAGATACCTAACAATTTAACCGGTGCAGTATTTATTTAAAAAGTGGAATAAAATCATAACTTTTCATCAGTCTTGTTAGTTTACCAACTAAGTACATTATTATTACCTTTTTAAATTTCTTGTTAAATTTCAGGATAACTCCTACAATTCATCACTCTTTGAAGAGGTCCTGAGGAATGACTTGTTAACTAGTCTACCTTGTAACTTAGAGCCTCTGCCACCGTGTGAAGGACTGCAAAGCTCAATCCTCAACCAAGACTGCGAAGCAGGACTTAACCAGGAAAATTTGGTAAGTTCTGCAAAATTGTAGAAAAGTACTCGTACTTACTGTTTTTTGGTTCAAGAGCAATATGTATTAATTTGTAATTACATCCATACTAATATTATAAATGCGAAAGTAAGTTTGTCTGTCTATCTGTCGGCTGGGGCAGGACCTTTTCACATTTTCATACCTAAGACACTGAACCGATGCAAAATTTGGTATAGACATTCTTTGAGACCAGGATCAATCCTGATCTTGATCGATTAGTTTTTATCAGGGCCGGATCAAGGGACGAGGGCAGGACCGTTCACACCTGCAATGCTGAACCGATTACTAGTAAAAAAATATAACACTTCCCTTGAGTTATCTCCGGCTAGGGCTAGCTATAGCCTGTTAGTTAACGGTCGCACTCGGACACATTTAGTGATTATTTCAACGATTATTGAGGTTAATTGACCGTACATACTCATATTATCACACCTTTTTGTTACATGTACTATTATAACATTGTCTCAAAGTAAATATTATTTTAGGATGGTGACATACTGGTGATACCACTGGACTCGTCGTCGTCAGTGGGTGAAGCAGTTAGACAAGAGTCCACCGGGAGCAATTTAGTAAGTTATTGCCTATTATCCTGTACTTTTGATAAGGAATTTAAATTGACATTCAATATTGTTAACCCCCGGCGTAAACAGATAAGTTTAACGTCTGTACCTGTCCTGTCCTGTATGTGTGTACGGACGGCCGTTTAGGAGCTATACTATATGTCACAAAGATCAGTAATATATTTGGAGTTGGTGACAGCTATAACTAACAACTAAATGCATGATGCCTAGACTGGCACCGACTCCAACTGATCATTATACCGAATGGAAGGTAGGTATTGAACCTGTATTTTCAACATTTTAGCGACATTTTTTTTTAACTTTTACCTTGCATATTTAGTTTGTAATGCCATACTTATACTATTTGTGTTTCAGGTGAATACCATACTGAATTCATCAGTCGAGGGAAAACAAATAATAGCAATTGGGCAGAAAACGGGCACCTTACCCTCAAACGTGCGTGGGCGTTTATGCAAGCTGCTTATGGAGAAGCTCATTACGGCCGAAAACCCGGTACTTCTGACAGATTCGCAGCTGCTTGCTCTATCCTACGACATTGGCAGATTATTTAAAGAGGAGTCACCACCCCTATACTACGCGCCGTACCTGCCGGCTGATGCTTACCAGGCTAAGCGCAATATCTCTGGCTGGTTAGTCACCGCCAGAAGGGCTCGACGGCAGCATTTAGTTTCGTTGGGCCTTATTGAAAAGCCCAAGTCACGTTCTCGCTCCAAGTCCAGTCCTAGGCTAGACACCCCTCCACTCGCTGGAATCGACCTGACCGGACTTAAAGAAGGTAACTCCTTTTCAAGAAATTTTATGTTTTCAGATTGAATTAAATTATCAAGAACAAAATTATTGAGAAAAATATCTGAATTAGTATAAATTTTCGTTACAAATGACAAAATATCTGAATCTAAGAACCGTTATTGTCATTGTACTAATTATTAATCGTTTTAATTTTTGTGTGCAGGTGAAGTGGAGGACGTAGCGTCAGCATTAGAGCAGCTGTCAAGTCCTTCAGCTGGTCCGTGGCAGGAGGTCAGTGCCCTGTGGCGGGAGACGGTGCGAGCTCGCCTCCGGTACTTGTACTACGAGGAAGGGACATTACAGGAGTACTTCAATAAGTATCCTATCCTGAAGTCAAGTGATGGATGGCGACTCCTGACTCATGACTACGAAGCACTGTTCCCTGATAAATCCGGGGGCCTCGACGCCTTGGATGCTTCATCGGAAAACATACTAAAAGCTGCTCAGCAGAAGCTTAACACCACAAAGGACTCGTTTCTTCGTCGAAAAATAGCTGATACATTGGCAATTTGTGACGGTAAGGAAATGATTCTGTTATATAGTTCTAGGTGCTCGACCTCCCTGGGTCGGTGAACCCGTTATAAAATATATAGACAAAAAAGAATTTAAAAATTATCTAACATGGTGCAGTCGTTCAGAAGTAACGGGCGGGCGGACACACATTTCGGCAATTCATTTTTACTTATATAGATAGATTTTATTTTGTTCTGATACTTTTCCCTATTTGCTCAGTTAATGATGATGTGTTGTGTCAAATATACTATTATTATTTTCTTTCCAGATGAACAACCGGAGACAAAATTAATAGCAGCGATATTGCTACTCGGCTGTCTCTTTAATATTCCTCCTGCCCGTCGATCTAGAAAAGACTGGCAAGCTTCACGAGCGGAGATATTGGATGGATTTGTGACCATCGTGGATGATGACGCAGACGTGCAAGTGGTAATTGAGGAGCGTCGCCAAAAGCTTCAAAACCTAGGTATTAGCCTCCAACCATTTATAATTTGGTGCCGCCAGTCAGGTGTCTCCTTCACAGTATGTGACAATACGTTTTACAAGTTCACAACACTAACTGAGGCTGTTGATGTGACTTTTAAAATATTTCATGCTACTGCGGCTAAATATCCTACTGAAAGCTATAACATTTGGCTTATTATCCAAATTGGTTTTTACAAAGTCAAAACATCGTACGATCGTATGTCACAATCTGTGAAGGAGATATTAGTTACTCTCGGAGTCACAATTTAAATTAAGATGAAGTGTCACAGTTGTAAAAGGACTTTTCCCACGTTTTCTTCACTTATTACCCACATAAGGAAAGAATGTGAAAAAATTGATATTACTGGAGTTTATAAATGTGGTGAAGACGCATGCTACCGGTATTTCACGGACGTTAGACAATTTAGAAAACATGTTAACTTAAAACATTTGAATAAAGTAAACACTCGTTATTTGCCATCCACCTCAAACGAGGCTTGCGTAGTTCCTATGTGTGAAACAGAGACTACCAAAGTAGCAACTGAGCACATATACATTGAAGCTGATAGTGAACCGGAAGTCCTTGATAATGCTGATAGTATTATTCATAAAGAAGTTTTGAAATTTATTTCAACGCTCTATGTAAATCCCTCTGTATCTCGATCGTCTGTACAAGCTATGGTTAGTCATTTGCAAACCCTTCTTGACAATATCGCACCGTCTTTAATGTCCGTATTCGGCCCTGTGCTAGCTGATGAGGAAAGCATGTCTGGAAGCGAAATTAATAAACGACTTCATAAGTTCAACACAGCTTTGAAGGGCATCTTTTTTCCGTTTCGTTCAGAATATTTGAGATTCCGAGAATTGAATTTATTAGGTTCTTTTATACCACCACATGAAGTAATCGTTGGTTATTGTCCTGACATTTCACAAAGGAGTAACACTTTAACATTACACACCAAGCCACGTACAATGCAAGTAATTCAACTTCGCCAGGTTTTGAAGATTTTTTTTTCCATTGACACTATTTGGAAAGATGTAACGGATTATTTGAACCACCTAAGGGGTAATTTAATAATCCGTGAAGAAAATCCGATGAGGCCAATGTGTCTAGAAAATGTAATGCAGGGATCTGTATGGCTGGCAATGTGTACACCGCAGGCGTCGGACATTATTCTTCCTTTAGTAGTATACTATGATGATTTTGAAATTGGAAATCCTTTGGGGAGCCACGCTGGGGTGCATAAGCTTGGTGGTGTATACGTTTCCTTGCCAGCACTCCCACCACATTTATTTTCATTGTTGAATAACATTTTGCTGTTAGCTATTTGCCATTCTGCTGACAAAACTAAACATGGAAACAAAGCTATTTTTGACCCTGTTATTGAGGAATTGAATTACTTGCAAAACAAAGGAATTTTTATAGAAAATAAGTTTTTTAAAGGAACCGTAAATTTGAAGGTTGTTGCTATAACTGGCGATAATTTAGGCCTGAATTCAATTCTCGGGTTTACTGAAAGTTTTTCAGCTAACAAGTGTTGCAGAATCTGTAACATTGACAAGAAAGGTTTGCAAACTGCTCTATATGAAAACAGTAACTTGCTTAGAAATATGACTTCATACCACGCTCAATTGCAAGAAAACGATACACCTAACACGGGCATTAAAGAATCATGCTGTTGGCTTAAGGTGACAGGATTTGATTTATTTCAAAATGTAGCAGTAGAACCAATGCATGATATATTAGAAGGTGTAGCTCGTTATGTAATGACCTTTGTCATAAACCACTTCCTTGCCGAAGGTCTTTTAAAGATCTCAGTATTGCAACAAAGAATAATTTCATTTGATTATGGACCAGATAGGAATTCAAAACCAAGTAATTGTTTAGTTGTCCAAGGTTCGAAAGTAAAATTGAAAACTTCAGCATCAGAAATGCTTACCCTTATTAGATACTTCAGCCTAATAGCCGGGTTTTACATTCCTTTAGAAAATAAAGTATGGAAATTATACATTATGTTGCGGCAAATCACCGACAGGTTATTAAGTCATAGGGTCTTCAGTGACACCAATATTCAACTCCGGGTTATAATAGCAGAATTTAATCAATTGTACACGGAGCTAACAAAATCACCCCTGCAGCCAAAGTTTCATTTTCTGACTCATTATCCTACCATGCTAATGAAGTTCGGCCCCGTACGTAACATGTGGGCTATGCGTTTTGAAGCCAAGCACAGGGTATCTAAGTTAGTGGCTAGATCATCTTTTAATCGAGTCAATGTTTGCAAGACTCTAGCAATAAAATGTCAACTTATGCTCAATGACTTGTTTGTGAAAAATACAATACCTACAACAAAAATACTAGGAAAAAAATCTGCATTAAATTCAGGAGACACTGTCAAGTTTTCTCTCGGCACTGGCGTTGTCCTCAAATATTCGGTTACTTCCGCTACAATAGCTGGTGTTATATGGCAGCGGAACTCTATTGTTACTGTAGATATAGATGATGAACAATTCTTACCCACTTTTGGCTAAATTGATGCAATTTTGGTGACAGATACTGAAGAGGTTTTTTTCCGTTGCTGTATGTTTGAAACTATTGAATTTAATTCTCATTACAATTCTTATGAAGTTAAACGTGGTAATGATTATCTGTGCTTTCCTTGCCAAAATGCCGTTTCTCCGTGTCCTAACACGCTCACTCTAATGCGAGGTAACACGTCATATATTACAAGTAGATGGTACCTAGAGTAAAAATTTCAAAATTCTGTAGGTATTCTAACGGCTTACGGTCGCTGCTATAATACCTTGAAAATGCGCAAACGAGTTAACTCGTTTGCTCATTTTTAAGGTGTTTTTATTTTGAATCCAGTAATATCAATTTTTTTTGGAAACGTTTACATAATTATTAATTATGTACTTATACCGTACGCGGCGTTGCTAGTTTGAGGCACTGCAGAGTCCAAGGGCAGTTATTTTTTTATAGCAGAGTGCGCTCAACTAGTAATCTACCCTTAGTTACGGTATTTATCGGATATCCCTTTAGGATATCCTATAAAGACGGCCCGATAACGGTGTCCGCATAAAGTAATGGTATGAGCCAGCACCAATAGCTGGTTTAAGGTGAACGCACACTTATCAGAGCCGAAGGAGGCGAAGGAATCAAATTTTAGAATTACTTAAATGAAGTCCAATGTAACTTCGCACACTTATCCGCACCGAATCGTACGACCTTATTCGTCCGATTCGGTAAGTGTGCGAGGTTCCATAGGATTTCATACAAGTAATTCTAAAATTCGATTCTTTCGCCTCCTTCGGCTCTGAAAAGTGTGCTTTACTTAAAATCTATTACTTTTACCTTTAGTAATAGATTTTAAAGTAAAGTATTTGTATGAGGGATAGATTAGTCTCATCGGAGTGTTTATAGTAGCACTTTACTTGAAAATAGATATTTACTATAATAATATAACCAATTTATTGTATGCAGCTTTAAGGTGAAAGCGTCAGGGTAGCCCGCGAAATTCAAATTTTCTTACGTTTTTTGCAATTTGCAGGCCAGTGCTAGGTTTTGATTGAAATGTTAGACGCGGGTGTAAGACGTATGTAGTACAACTTATGTACTTACACCCGCGTGCAACATTTAATTAACATACAACCTAGCACTGGCCTGCAAATTGCAAAAAACGGCTACCCTGAAGCAATCACCTTAAGGGCAAAAATGTTTTAGTTATAGGTACATTAATGTAAAGTTTGTTATTTTTTGTAAATTAAATTTCTACTCGTCTCAACCTTTATTTTAATTTGTAAAAACTAGAATTATTGAACATAATGTATATAATGATTCTTTATAATGACCGACAAATAGATACTGTAATCATTAAGGCGAGGATGTTTCTAAACAAAACAGTCTTCTTTTATACTGAATATAAATGTTTAGAGTATATAATAATTATTCATTCATACTATGGAAATAAAAATACCATTCAATTTTCTGTTTAATTTATACATACATCCCTTTTCACCTTCTTACCATTCTTGCCAAGGTACTTTTTTCTATTTTTTTTACTTACTCTCCATTTTTTTAAGGTTCAAGTTTAGGGTTCTTCAGTTTTTTTTAATGTTGAGCTCACACCTAATAATATTTAAAAGGAAAGAACCAATATTGGATACTTAAAAATAAGGGGATCATTTAAGTCCAGTGGCGCCCTCAATTATAGGAGGATTGTGATTTCTAATAATCCAAACAATTTCTGTGTAATCCACCAGTATTTAGTTGTAGTCCTACTGATGGAGAATGAGTAGAACTACAACTAATCACTGGTGTATTATAGAGATATTAATTGGTTTATTAAAAAACACAATCCTCCTATTGAGGGCGACCTCCGTAAGATAATAGGCTATAACCAGAGATATGAGGAAATAGTAGGAAAAGTAAGAGGACCTAACCTAAAATACGAGGAGGTTACCGAAAAATAGTAGGAAAAATAATAGGATATAACTGGATATATGAGGAAGGCACCGAAAAATAGTAGGAAAAATTGTATGACATAACTGAATATGTGAGGAAGTCACCGAAAAATAGTAGGAAAAATAATAGGATATAACTGGATATATGAGGAAGGCACCGAAAAATAGTAGGAAAAATTGTATGATATAACTGAATATGTGAGGAAGTCACCGAAAAATAGTAGGAAAAATAATAGGATATAACTGGATATATAAGGAAGGCACCGAAAAATAGTTGGAAAAATTATATGACATAACTGAATATGTGAGGAAGTCACCGAAAAATTGTAGGAAAACTAATAGGATATAACTGGATATATGAGGAAGGCATCGAAAAATAGTAGGTAACTAAAACTAAATCCATGGTGACACATCATCTTAAATACTGTTATCATCAACATCAGTATTATCATCGTCCTTTTTGGTGAATCACTATGCTCCGTCCTTTGAGTGAATTCATCATACTTTAAGCTGAATTCACCTCTTTTATGATTGTCAGTTTTCTCAGTGCACCATTTTTTTTTTTTTGGATGGGAAATCATCAAATGACTTTTCCCGCTCTGGGTGGAGCGGGAGGGCATGTCAGACTTTTACTGACTAAAACCCACCCGTGTTCCTTCAATTGCCCATGTGCCAGGGTCACGGTATCTCTTTCGAACAATCACGCGACCCCGGCAGGATGATATCCACCATAAAGTGGCGACAGTTAGTGTTTCAACTTTATTAATATCAGTTTAAGAGCGAACAATGGCCAAAGAAGCGTCATTGTCTCTGGGTGGACGGAGATATTTCGTTCTCGGAAACTATTCCAATAGTCACCCACTGGCGATACACCACAGTTATTCGACCAATTATCACATACGGCTCAATAGTCTGGTGGCCCAGAACAGACCTGAGCACAGCCCAAAAAGATCTTGAAAAGGTGCAGCGGTTCGCTTGTGTAGCCATCACTAGCTGCATGAGGACTACATCCACCGCTGCCCTACAGGTAATGCTCGGGCTACCACCTCTACACCTGATCGTGCGGGAGGAGGCTGCACTGGCTGCCCTAAGACTGAACATAGCAGGGACCCTAAGCAATGACTCGAGGGTCAAGCACTCGCGCATTAGGGACAATGCGATCAAGCGACAACCAATGATGGCATCACTCTGCGATAAAACCCCAAAACTACACTTCTTTCAAAAGCACTACGACGTTATACTCACAGAAGAACAAAACGACCACTCGGGCCCGGAAGAGCTAAGAGTCTACACTGATGGCTCAAAGACCACCTCTGGAACCGGAGTCGGAGTTTTCTCACACGACCTAAACATAAAAATATCCAGCCCGCTGGGAATGCTCAACACCGTCTACCAGGCGGAATGCGTGGGCATTATACAAGCGGCGTATGCCATAGAAGCCAGAAAAGTTACGGACACCCATATACGTATACTCTCCGACAGCGCCTCAGTCCTCCAATCCCTAGCCAAAAGATACATAACCTCGAGCCTTACCCTAGAATGTCATAACGCATTAGAACGGGTAACAGTTTCTAATCGCAACAAAGTGACACTGCAATGGATAAAAGGACACAGCGGATCACTAGGCAATGATGCTGCTGACGAACTGGCCAGAAAGGTATCCAGCGCGTCAGTCTGCGGCCCCGAGCCCATCGTGCCCATCCCCTTCAACCAGCTACGCAGGTGGCTGCAGGAATTTACCCACACACAAGCGGAGAGCTGGTGGACCTCGGCACCAGGCTGCAGGCAGTCTAGGGAAGCTATGCCATCCCCGGATGGCAGGCTAACCAGACGCCTGCTACGCCTGGACAGGGATGGTCTGCGTCTGATGACGGGCACCATCACAGGACACTGCCCGCTAAACAAACACTTTTACACAATAGGCATAACGGACAGCCCCCTGTGCAGGGCCTGCATGGAGGCTGAGGAAACCGTTGCGCATGTACTCTTCGAATGTACAGGCGTCACCCAGATTAGGACAGATACTCTCGGGACACCCAAATCTTACACGGACGTTCTCAGCAGACCAGGAGACATTACTAACTTCTGGAGGGAGGTGGGCTGGTTGGAATAAATACCGACGGCCGCCATGGCTCACGCACAATGGTCCACTCAAAGGACTAAGTGCGGAAACCAAAACCCCATAACATAGAACATAGACTATTCCAATAACTGTTACTGTTATTAGTAAACGGTTACTACTTTTTGTCCTTGTAATGAAATAATTGGTTAAATGAAGCTACTATTTCCTACATTCCCGGATGTTTGTTACAAAAAATTTTTACGACATGAAGAATTAACAAAATATTCATATTTTCTTTGTTTATGATTGGTTGGCACCTGTCTGCAAGAGTATGTTTACCTCGTAATGCAAATAAATGTAGACGTAACGCAAACGTAAACATCGGGTTACACATATACGTAATCGAAGGAAAACAATTTCTTTTTTGAACTTTTCTGGAAATAACAGACATTGTTAAAAAGAGAACAAGTCCCTTCAGATGTCGGAGTCTAATAAACACTCATTACCTAAAAAAATATTAAGCGATCCTAATTCAACACGTCTTTGTTTATCCTGCGAGGACGGTCATTAATCACCAATCCCACGCACAGATGGCGCTGCGTCGATAATTTCAATCGCGCGATGCAGGATCTTTTGAACTGGATTTTCCGTTAAATATAAATTGGAAATAGGAATGTATTTGAATCACGTTTTCGTTTAGTTTTGTCGGCGGCCGGACACGGCGACGTGAATACTAATCGACTTTGTATTATCGTTTTTGGATTACAGCGACGTGGATCGGTGACTTCGTTACCTAACAATACAGGTAGGCCTCATGCACAAAGCAAATATTTTTCTTCTGAGAAATATTTTTTTGCGTGTTCTGAAAAACTGAATGGAGATAATAAATAAATGCGCTGGTGAACCATAGCCGTAATTGATGATGAAATATTTCAGTGTAGGACTGAAGCTTTGTAATCTAGAGCCTCGAGAAAGAAAGGAAGGAGTCCTGATAAATTATTTCCCCGCGGACTGACATGACAAACGCTTTCCGTCGTGACTTACAAATTGTAAGACAAGATAAGACGCTGTAAATTCGCGATATTATTTCAATTGTAAATCTCGAGATCTCGAGTTAACTTTTCCTCTCCTGTCATCATTCATTAAATATGAATTTGCGCTTGATTCTATTCTTTTTATAAATAAGTCTAGAGCTCCCTTCATGGCATAGCGACTGTTTTTAAAAAACATAACAGTTATATTGTTATTTTCACGTGTTGGCTGGCTGATATACTTATAAATCAGTCAGTTAGGAATACAAACAGTTTGATTCTGCAACAAAGTCGTTTACGTTCGGTATTCAATGCAGCGGCAGTGCCGGCCGTATCAAAGTAGGCCACCAATCAGGGAGCACAAATAAAGCATTTGAATAGAATTAATGGAGCGAGCTGACTGCCGGAGACCATTGTACGAAGTGCTGTCGAGTGCAGTGGTTATAGGACTACGTAGTACGGTCCATGAGTTCTTAGCCTCACATAGAAAATAAACAGAACGTAATTTGGTTTTTCCTTCATAAAGTAGGTACAAGTCTCAACATGCACTGTGTTGAGTTTCAACTTGTTCCATTTGGTACTTTAGTTTTGAGAGCGATTTACATACATGCAGTCAAGTGATGTTCACAAAATGTATAAAATTGAATATCGGGCTGTTATATAGTTTTTGACTAAAGAAGGTTTAACACCAACGCAAATAAAAGAAAGATTGACTGTCGTTTACGGTGACTCTTGCCCTTCGTATGCAATAATAAAAAACTGGTCTAAGCTGTTTCGTTGGGGTAGAGAATCATTGGAAGATGATCCACGTGAAGGAGGCCCTGTCACAGTGACGACCCAACAAATATTCAATTTGTGGAAGATATTGTTCTGAGTGACCGTAGATTAAAAACAAAAGAAATTGCTACACAGTCTGGACTTTCAAAAACAAGTGTTATTAGAATCCTTCACAAGCATTTACACATGACAAAAATCAGTGCAAGGTGGGTGCCATGGATTCTTAGTGCAGTCCAAAAGCAGCGCGTGTTGAATGCTGTGAAGAATTTTTAGAGCTTTGCCGCGATGACCAGGAAGCAGTTATTCAATCGATTATGACGGGCGATGAAACTATGATTCTTTAGTACGATCTGACATCTAAAAGGGACTCCATGGAATGGCACAGAAAGGGAGAACCGGCACCAAAAAAGCTAAGGTCACCCGAAGCGTTAAGAAGCTCATGGCTACAATTTTTTGGGACTGTGAGGGAATCCTTCTCATCGATTTCAAGGAAAGTAACACGGTAGTAAACGCAGCTTATTATAGTGACTTACTATGACTGTTACGCCAGAAAATTATTGAAAAAGACGGGGGAAAAAAACTCGAGGTGTCCAATTGCTTCAAGACAATTCTGCAGTCCACACTGCTGTGATTTCGAAGTCTACAGTTAAGCGATGTGGCTACACAGAGATAAATCATCCCCCTTTTAGTTCTGACCTGGCCCCCTCGGATAATTTTTTGTTTTCAAAATTAGAATCAGATTTGAAAGGGAAAAAATTTAACAACGATGAAGAAATTAAACAGGCTGTTTACGACCACTTTGATAGTAAAGATTCAGCATATTTTTATTGTGGCATAGAAGCATTAGTCAGACGTTCTGAAAAATGTGTTGCAATAAAGGGAGAGTATATTGAAAAATAATATTAGTTTTGTTTAATTTCCATCTGTCCTTCTATGTTAGGCTAAGAACTCTTGGACCGCACTACGTATGTTGGTGTTATTGCAATGTGTCAGTAGACTACGCTGTATACTCATGTGGATGTTTTGGGACTGTTTCATTTGAAATCATCATCATCATCCTCCCAGCCGAAAGACATCCACTACCGGATATAGGGGGGGGGGGGGGAGAGTTGTCATAATCGCCATGCTTGGCACGCCGATTGGCGATCATAGTATGGTGGTAAAATACATAGAAAACGTTGCTGCTGCACACTGATGTTTTTGCAGCGCATCTACGCGATCCTAGCGATCTAATATACACTTTTTCAAAACATTACCAAAATATCATTGCAATCATATACAGAACAGATTCAGCCAAATACATATTCAAAAGGAACGTTCAAAAAACAAACTAAGCGAAAAATGCAAGTACATTTGCGCAATAATGTCTGGAGAGGAGGAGAGGATACTTCGAGTCCTTATTGAGCTCATAAATTGTGACCCCCACTTGCCTGCTTGCGACGCTTATTATACCCCCCTGCCCCCCTGCAAGCCCGGCGTCATCGCGTGATCATGGCAGATATTCAAATGCTCCTAATATCGAAAGGTCGGGGACTCTGCTGAAAGTATATGATAGTGAAGAGATGGGGAACACGTAATATAGTCATCCAGGGGTCGATATCTTTTTTTAAGCTATTGCATAGCTTTTATCACGGGCTTTCAGCGCGGCGACCGAATCAAGAAATTCCGTAACGAAAAACCTAACACAAGTCACTTCTTGGTCTGTCTGTCACTATGTAAGTATGCTTAGATCTTTAAAACTACCCAACGGATTTTGATGCGGGTTTTTTTAATAGATAGAGTGATTCAAGAGGAAGGTTTATATGTATATAACATGCATAATATAGTAAAGAAACGCTGATAGTTTTAGGGGTTTCTAATGTGATGTCATAAATAAATACATTTTTTTGCGCTTACATTGCGAACGCTGGCTGAACCCTACGAAATAGATCAAAATAATGTACTACAGTATTGTACACCTTAAAAAGGTCTACAAAAAGTCCGCGATGGTATATGTCTGTCTCTTAGGGATAATCCACAATAACCATTTTTTATCCTTTACTTTTTACGAGAAATAAGGGCTTATTTACGAAGCGATTTTAATCAATACAGCATTAATCCTCATCCAATTAAGTACCTTAAATACATTGTGCATTTAATATAGATTAATATGGCCCTTTATAGCATGTTATTTAAATGAAGATCTTAGAAGATATCAGAGATTTAAAAAGCGGGGGCAGTAACTTCTCATTTATTCAATAAAAGAAAAAAAAAATGTTTTCTTATCGGTCAAATAAAAAATAAATAAATAATTATAATTGCATAAGTTGATCAAAAATGCTATGCAATAGCTTTACCGCGGCAGTCTACGAGTGCCACACGTTAATTTTTTTTAAGAATATAAGGCAGATATTTCAGTACAATGAAACCAGGCTTTATTTTTCTCGCGAATGGTAAGGGCCAAGTTTCATAAAAAAAATCTGATTCTATCGTTCATCTCGAAGGTAACATACTCATGTTACTGACCAGTTCATTTAGCCAAAAGGTGCCCCTACCATAGACCGGACAAATGTAGAGGAAGAGGACTAACGGCCGTGTGGGATGAGGGTCCATGTTATCTTATTAGTGGGAGGGAAGGGACGTGCCTAATTAACTAATTAAAGTACACATGTCTGTATCTTGTCGTCGGGCCCGGTGATGCGATTACACGAAGACAAACAACCGTACGGAGAGCAAGTGTTTGTTCTATATGAACAGTCGAATTATACAAAGGGGACTCCGAAATGGTTCACGTTATATGCGTGATAATATTTTGAGTCAGGAATCTAGAAATAACATTTACTTTAACCGTCAGAGTGGTGTTCAGCAGAGCTCTTTTAAAATGTATCATAACCAACTTATAATGTTCCCACTGTTGGAACATAGGTACATACATAATCACTAAGACCACTGCTGGAACATAGGCCTCCTCTCTGTGGCAGAGAGAGTGGGCCGTAATCCACCACGCGGTCCCAGTGCGGGTTTCACATATCTTCGAACTACTGGTTCTAGGACATGCCGGTTTCCTCACGATATTTTCCTTTACCATTTCGAGAGTAGTGATGTAAAAATAATTTAGACTAAGTATAGACCCTACATGGGTTCGAACCGACGACGTACAAAGCGGTAAGGCGCGGCTGGGCCTTAGCCTGGTCAAATACATTTCTCCACCGCGACCGTAAAACGTCGTGAACATAAATCTTGGGACACCCTCACACATCTTAAAATGTATAAAACGAATAGATTGTTTTATGAATCGACCACTTTCATAATTAAGTAATCACCATTCAAACTGTTTGGGTGTAGAGGGCGGTGGACTTATTAATAAGTACACATACACGCGTATTAATTAACTTACTTATAAACGATTCTGTAACACGCGCCGATATTTGATGACAGATGCGACCCGTCAGAGATTCATGAAACGTTCACGTATTTAATTAAAATGCTTTTACAAAATGTTAATTTAAAACCTTTAAAGGTTTAAGTAAAAATTTAAAAAACCCCCGACACAAAAACCTAATTTCCCTTTAAAAAGTAAAAAATAATAAAAAATAACTCAATCTTAAAGTACCTAAGAATGTATTAATAATTCAAAAAAATACGCCGCGTTGGGGGACCGCTTCAAACCTAACAATTTAATTACCAATAGTCTTATTACCTAACTAAGCAGTTAACGACGTCTGCACTCGCGGAGCGGTCCCCCAACGCGACGTTTTTTTTTGAATTATTAATACATTCTTAGGTACTTTAAGATTGAGTTATTTTTTACTTTTTAAAGGGAAATTAGGTTTTGTGTCGGGGGTTTTTTAAATTTTAAATTTAATTTTTTATTTTGTACTTTTTACAGGTATATAATTAATATAATGTAGAATCAAACGAAGCTAAGAACACTCTCGATTAATTCATCAATATTCTCTTTCAGTGCGCTTTCATTTCAGACCCCACTCGAGTATATTTGCTGACATTCGGTTACTCTTCCCCACTTTCCCCCCCACAACTTTTAAACGGCTCAACCGATTTTCATCAAACATGTCTAAGAACACTCGCAGATAAGTCACCTTTAATACGTTTTTTTTTTATTGAAATCGCATCATCCGTTCGGGAGCTATGATGCCACAGACAGACAGACAGACAGACAGACAGACAGACACGTCAAACTTATAACACCCCTCTTTTTGCGTCGGGGGTTAAAAATGGTTCAATGTATTACTTATAACGTGTGGCAATAAAAAACATTAAGTTTATTAACTTTCAAAACCTGCTTATGATTCTGTAGATAGGTGAAAAGATGTGTGATACCAAAACTTAGTGTGCAATATGTATGCAATCTTTTTGTAAATTAACGTATTTAAACCAAAATATCCTACTTTCCATTCGCTGTCCTGTGCACCACATATGGTTCAGGTTGTTAATATTGTGGCAACTATATGAGAGTGGAAGTGTTAACAAAAAGGCAAACAAGGTAAACTCCACACAAGTCGAGTGCCAATTAAAAGTTAGTTTCAAATAAACTGTGTAGTGAAATATCAACTAATATAACGCCACTAGCAGAGCGCAGGTATACGCCGAAATAAACACAAGTAAGTTGAACAAAGCTCAGCTCCGCTTGTGTCGCTGACAGTTCTGTAACTCGGGCGCTTGCCCCGCACTCGCCCCGCACACGCCACGCAGCCGCCCCGCACCCGCTACGCGCTCACAAAGCACTCAATACCTACACAACATTTCCCTTTTGACGAAAGTTTAATTAACGAATGAAATTGGAAAATTCTAATTATTTTCAACGCCAGCGCCAACAAGTTGTGATTGTCCGACAACCACTTTATAGAAAGGTTCTGTAAATTAATAACATGTTTTGTTTTCTACAATTTATTATATTTTGTACGATGACGGTTTAATTTTATTCAAACGAAGTTTGTTTTCAGATTTGTTTCACGGTAGCCTACAAGCTCTCCATTGTTTATGCCAATGCAGCAATGGAGATTGGGAAAAAAAATATTAGTTAACAATTGAATAACTTTTTGAAAAATGCTGATTAAACTTTTTTTCTTCAGGGCTCGATTCTTTCAAGTGTTAAGAAGATACTAGAATCTTTTCAAATTTTTAAAATCACATTTCGTTATAAAAAAAAAAAATTGCTGAACTCTCTTTAGCGGCGGCGCGCGCATGCCGTAACAGCCGCGCGGAGCCCTATTTTCAACGTCAAATTAAAATTATAAATAATGGAGATAGATTTCCGGGAGTTAGGACTCGGTTATTGGACGTTTCCTCCTCTTTAACGAGCATTTTAGGGTTCCGTTGCCAAATGGCAAAAAACGGAACACTTATAGATTCGTCATGTCTGTCTGTCTGTCTGTCCGTCTGTCTGTCTGTCTGTCTGTCTGTCTGTCTGTCTGTCTGTCTGTCCGTCCGTATGTCACAGCCACTTTTCTTCGAAACTATAAGAGCTATGCTGTTGAAACTTGGTAAGTAGGTGTATTCTGTGAACCGCATCAAGATTTTCACACTAAAATAGAATAAAACCAATAAATTTTGGGGTTCCCCATACTTAGAACTGAAACTCAAAAATATTTTTTTCATCAAACCCATACGTGTGGAATATATATGAATAGGTCTTCAAAAATGGTATTGAGGTTTCTAATATCATTTTTTTCTATACTGAATAGTTTGCGCGAGAGACGCTTCCAAAGTGGTAAAATGTGTGTCCCCCCCCCCGTAACTTCTAAAAAAAAAGAATGATAAAACTAAAAAATATATATGATGTACATAACCATGTAAACTTCCACCGAAAATTGGTTTGAACGAGATCCAGTAAGTAGTTTTTTTTTTTAATACGTCATTAATCGTAAACCTCAATTTACCTATCATTCAATCAACTCAAATATAAAAATAAAAATAAAAAACATTTATTTTCATAAACATAAACCTTATGCATACACCGAGGATACCTACAGGTTTGTACGGAACCCTCGGTGCGCGAGTCCGACTCGCACTTGGCCGGTTTTTTCTAAATTGCTTAAATGTTAATATTTTTCGAGTTATTAACAAAAAACGAAATATCGTTTTTTTTCATCTTATTTTGTTAATAACAATTGCAATTTTTTACCTGCACCAAAATCCTTCAAAAACATTTTTCTAGAGGTGATTCCGAATCGAATGAGCCATCGCTCATAGTTTTAGGACTAAATAGAAAAAAAATTAAGATAAAGATCTTTATTTTTCACGTTTTTGTACTTGTTGACTAGACTACTAGTGTGTTGTAAAGGGGTACAACCATCGATCACTAATAAAGAACTAGATACACAATCCCAAGCAAAAGTTCTCTAAAAACTGTCACCAAATTGTGTTATTGTTATGTTAGTTGAAATAAATAAACATTAATGTAAATTCAACTTTAAGTGCAATGTTTAAAGTTTATTTCACAAAGCTATGTACAAAAAGCAATAAATTTTTACGACCTATTCGCACTGGTCAACACACATCAAAAGAAATTGAACCTTAGCCGCATGCCTTAAAGTTCGAATTAAAAAGTGCCAATAAATAACAATACAGTTATACGATCCAGGCTCTCCGCTAGGACAAGGAATACGTGGAGTCGAACTGTCCAATATTTTTTATTTATATGTACTATAATAATTAGTGTTATTTTAAAAATTGTGTACATATTAAAGCATATTTTACTCTATTCTATGGTGTATATATGTAATGATTATAATTTACGTGAATGTAAATATTTTTGGATAGGGCACCACATTTATTTATTAATGAAATTAATATGTCGTAGCCATAATCATTTATTTATTCTTCATCTTCAGCTTCATCGCGGATTTTTGGCGTGCTTTAACTGATATCCATTCACACCTCACTAGATCTCGAGAAAAGCTTAAAAAAAAACTCACGTCTTTAATTTTATTACATGCACTTAGTTAAAATTAAATCTATAAAATATTACTATGTATAATATTGATAGAAACAGCAAAGCTCTCTCATTAAATAAAAAATATTATTTCATTTTTTTTTAAAACAATAGCGTCTCTACAAATGGAACAGAGTCAACGCACATAATCCGAACAATTTAAGTGGGCATGCGATAATATGATTAATAGGTTTAGTAAGGATCTTTACAATTGAGATGCTTTATAACTCCTTAATTTAATACGACTCAATTTAAAAAACGATTTCTTGACAAAATATCAGCATTTTTAATACAGTGATAACATTCAAATAATGATAATATTAATACTTACCGAAAAAGTGAAACTCCGTCCTATTTTAGCGTCCTAGATGTGTGATTTTTACAATTTTTAATCGAGCACCGAGAGATGTTTACCATCGGAGCGTTCGAATGATACTAAATCAAAAGCGCACCCAAATGTTCAAGTGGGTGCTCATTTGGTGAGGCCATTTTTTGACGCTGATTGTGTATCTAGTTCTTTATTAGTGATCGATGGGTACAACGTCAGAAAAATGGCTGTCAGTTTGTTAGTGGTTAATTTATCGTAGCATTTTAATTATCAAAATAAATAAAAATACTTTTTTAAGAATAACATTACATAATTGCTGGAAAAGAAACTTTCTTAACTGCTTCAAATTGATATCATGATTTTATTTTATGTTAAAAAGCTGCCCGGTAACTGAAAAAAGAAAGCATGGAAATTCATGAAAGTTGATACTATTGTTATTGGCGACCAGCGGTAGTATGCCTACCCATGTAAGATCTAACAAGCGTGATCATATTACCTTACCTAATTCAGCACTTCGCTCAGTGTATTCCACATCAATATCGAAAGCACGTACAATACGTACGTTACCGCTAAACTGTAGCTAAATAATAAAATACGTGTTCCAGAGACAAACGAGTGCGATTAGCTTCATCGTACATATCCCGTAATGTGGCCGTTATAACGGCTGTACCCGTTTCAGATAATGTTTTACGACTGATGTGCCTTAACACAAGTCGTTTCGCTTTAATTACTCACGATATGAATACTGTGTCTTTTAGGGTTTTGTGTGGGAAAACGTATAAACAAGCTAAATATATATTCCTTAACTTTATATAGGATTATTTTGGAACAAGTAACATTGCATGGATATATGAATTTAATAACCGGAATCATATAGCCCGCTAAGCTTTACAGTAGCAGATTGTTTCGTAGCTGTCAACGCGTAGCGGCTACGTCAGCTGCTACGGACGTGCAGTGCGAGTTACGACATGTGTGTGTGCTCTAACGGTATTTCGGTGAGGGCTAACAAGAAACAGTTAGTGGTGAAAATAGGGGCTATAACGCAATTCCTAACATACTATGAAAACGGAATACCACATAGTATTTCCATTTGAATTTTCTCGATTTTAGAATACATAATAGCAAAAAAGATTGACAGTTACTTAACGTTTATAGTCACCCACATTTCGCCGTATTGACATTTAAAACTTTAAATTATATGATTTTAGTTTTAGCCTAGGTGAAGTTCGTAAGTTGAAAAGCTTTTATGCCACTAAATAAAACATTTTAAACTAAATTTTAAACCACAATACAGTACTTTTACGAGCGCCACCAGCAAGTTCTGTGACACGTGTTCAATAACACGACACTAATAAAACTCAGTCCCACACACTGCGAGTCTGCGATGTGTCTCACCTGCACTCGACGCCTCGACACAGCTCAGTTTAAAAGATTGTTAATGCAAATGCAAAATTCTGATTGAAAATCTGATTTACCAGCCTTTATTTCGAAATTTACAGTGATAGAGTCCCGTTGTGCACGTTGCGTGTGAGAAAAAATTGGTGTCAGTGAAAATCCGATGCGCGTCGCTAGTGTCGCGACGCGTCCAACCAACCGCCGCTCTCGCATCTTCGCTCAGTGGCGTTTTGGGCGTTGACACGGAGCGCGGCCGCTAGATGGCGTTGTTTTAATCGATGATTGTAGACAAAGATGTCGCGACCGATCTGTAAGTGGAGATTGAACGAGCACACATGTGGATGTGGCGTGGCTGATGGTACATACTATATATATTGTACTGATTTTGTACACGTAGAAAAAGATAAGGGGCGTTTCTCGTAATGTTAAGAACGTTCACAGTCTGATCTCAGATGTCGGTGAGATTAGATTGTGACTAGATTTTGAACGTTATTAATTAAGAGAATTTGCCTTCTGGTTTTCTGTAACTGACCCATCTTTATTTCGTACAATCAAGAGACGATTTCACCAACGTGAAGCTTTTCAGGATTAAATGTGAAGAAAGTTTTTCTGTTCAAAAACTTTTGAACTGCAATTTTATTCCTTGGATAAGACACATGTAACGTTGGTGATCAATGTGGAGGTCAAGGCCTAGCTTACCAGTTACCTTACCATTCTAACCGACAGAGGTATTGTAGTGACAGTCAGACACTAACAAACCTATATGCCCCAACTACAAAGGTCCCATAATTCCAACAGTATCTACCACCGATACTCAAATCGACTATAAACTCGATTCTCTAATATTACGACTATATCTTATCAGTGCGCGCAGACTCACATGCCGATTGGTATTCACACGAATGGTCCATTTAATTGGTGATCTTCCTTCAATGGCCGTGTTCTGATGGCGGAGGGTATACGCTAAATGTTACGTGGTCGTTGGGAGCTATTTTATAGTGGGTATACGTAATAGAAAATAATGTGTTATTGGAAAATCTCTTGGTAGTAATAAAATGGTAATTTAAAAGCGTTTCAATGGAGTTTCTAAGCCGTTTTTATCCATAGGAACTAACTTCGTTTTAGAACGGGCAATACATTTAATCTTTTTTAAGCTGACCGATTCCTTAGACGATTGAAAAGTACCTGTAAATGGTTTAATTTAAACAAGTACTTTAGATTTGAGATAGACGTTTTTGGTTTTATTTCTGCTTTACAATCTTATTACTTCCATCTGTAATATTTTCTAGTTCATCTTAATATATACCACTATGGGATTGACCCATAATTGCGATGTATCTATGTACATACACACAAACAGTTTATTGATATTTTCCTTAGCATAGTTTGTTTATTTTAAAGTTAGTAACTTAAAATGTTGTTATAACATTTAACAATTACTCACAACACTAACTAACTAGTTCGCTACGTGTTATTGCGCCAACGGTAAGCAGGAAGCCGAATGGACGTGAAGACAAAACAACAACAGTTGAGTCACCGATGCTCCTGCCTCTGTTGACCTGCCTGTTACATAAACATCTGCAACAAACACAGCTCCCAGCAGCCCTGCACCAGCGTGCATCAGAGCGTGACTTGTTGCTTGTGATCACAAATTGGCTGCGACGGTGTGACGTACGTCACTGTAGTAGTGAAGGTGCATAAAGATGATCTTTGGTGACGTTCATATTGCATTCACGTGTTGCGACAAACAGTAATTGGGTAGATAACGGAACTTGTCTTGCCATATAAGGGTTAACGTTAATGGAGTAGGGAGGCACCTATTGTTGGTTTACAGTTAGTAGGTATTTAAAATTTAGCTGTTGAGACATTCTTCCTGATAAAGTTAAATATGTTTTTGTTATTGAGAAGACACTGGTTATTCTGCTATGCAATAATATTCAGCAATGTCACATATAACCACTACGTAGGCATTTTATCTTGAAAGCTCTTGTTATTATTCACATCTGCTTCAAAAACTCGCACTGTGTGTGTTCAACCTAATCTCTACGATTAAGCAGAAGTTTTGTAACCTAAGCACGCTAGCATTTCATAAAGTTTTTCAATCTCAATTTTAAGCGTGAAATGTGGGCGTCAGGCTTTTGGTGCTCACAAAATTTTTACGAAAACATAAAGTTAGGCTTCTTTTCGAAGATTAAACAATAAACATTTACTTGACGATGGTGATACAGCTTGTCGACAAGTTGTGTGTTCATACAATACATTATAAATAACTCAGATCACAACACATTATTGGTCACATAACAACGTTATTGACGTTAACAACGTGAGCTATCATTTAACTTTCCACAGGCGGTGCTGAACGAATCAATAGAAGCTCGTTGTATTGTTCGCTTCCCATTCAATTCGATTGCTTTAATATAAAATTATTGAATGTATTTCTGTCCTACTCAATAGCATTGGCCTGGTTGGAGGTACAATTGATTTGTAAATTAATTAATTGGAAAGTGAGCGTTTTTTGGAAACTTTCCATTATGGCGGGTAGGTTTTCGATTATATCCGTTTCACTTTCGAGTTTATACTATTACAATTATGTAAAATATTGCTACTTGTGGCATATTTTATCTAAAATCACTTTGATTTCTGTGAATCTGCTTAAACTATACACATATACAAAAGCAACATAATATTATAATATGATACCCTAACGCGATTGCCGGTAGAGTAAATCTAGATATTAGTCTGCAACCTCATCATCCTCTACAATATTACCTTCCTTGTATTACCGAGAGGCACTTTACTACATAACCAGTATTTGCTCAGAAGCAACGCATCGTGAGCGCATTGCTCCGCTCGCTCGCTAACAGCCCATTTGCGCAATTTGAGCGCCTGCAGTATATTAGCTCAACTGGGCGACCTCTCTTTTTTGTCGAGGGGATATGCTGTTAACCTTTGGAAACTATTGAGTACATATTTGCAGGAGAATATTAAAAGATAAAGAAAGAAAAATAATTTATTCTGCACAAACAAAACGCACAATATAAAATAGTAACAAAATTAAAAAAAAAATACACACCTACAAAGTAGCCAAAGTAGCCCCGTATTCAAGATTAAAAAGGTTGTACAATATTGTCCATTGCTTACAAATTATTATGAAGTATATATTCGGTCCGAAATGAAATTAAATGTTTATTTATGTCAATAGATCTTTTTTTTTAGTAAGACACATTTACACGTCCATATTTTGTTGGTCAAAATTTTAAATGTAGATCGCACCGTCCAAGTTTATTATTCTACAAACTATGTCCCATTTGTTCGATGCAACCGAAGTATTCAGGAATTTCAGTATGTAAAACATTTTATAACTGCAATTCGTATAGAGGAAGGCAGTATTTCAAAAGTTTGAAAGAACAAAGTATGCAAGTGCACTTTTGCAACTTTATGAAAAGTTATTTTTTGTTGCTTTTCTCGCTTTGACGACGTTTTTTACATTTTGTACATTCCACGCACACATTAAACACACGAACATCGTTTAGATAGTAATAAAGAGGTGTTGATAGTGACAAGTTGTCTGTCACTTACGACGTCGTAACACTTAGCGCCGGCGCCGATTCGGTGCTTACTTTTATTATTCAATGTGATGGGGTGTGGGTGGGTACAGAAATGAGGCCAGTGGAAAAAAAGGAAATATTTTGAATAAAATGTAGATAATTGATTCTGTTTGATACAACAAAACCTATTCGCAAACTGAGAATACGTTGGTTTAAATACAAAACCCATTAGGGCACCACGCAACTTTCAGCATAAGATTAGCATTATCGTTCACTGTTATATCCAAAGCTCTCCCACGTTACTGTGTCTACTTGGGTTTTACTCAGCACTGAACATTGCAGACATATCTCACAGTTGATGGTTATACCCTGTTACATGCCCACACTTTCGTACAACACACAAAATAAGTACAAAATGAAAATGACACACCAGACGTAAAAAATCTCAAGAAATAAAGAATGTGTGATGTAAACGTGAATGTGTCTTGTAGAATTGTGTTTCCTTAATGTAACGAGACGAGGAAAGTTTATTCGTGAAATGTTGTAAGAAAATCAAAGTTATTATATTTGACGGGCTGAATAACTCACTTTATGTGCCAAGTAGATGTTGTCGTAACCTTTCTGTAGGCTGGGATAAGGAAAATTATCGTGAAGAATATAATTGAATGAACGATGAAAGTATGTATTATAGAACATAAGAATAAGAGATTTAGGAAATAGTTAGATGAATTACTACCTCTTATTTATTTTAAGTCAACTTCGATTACATAGAGTTAAAAGTGCTCTGCATGATCGGAGGTTTGGTATCACTATTATCGTTTGTCTCTCCATTTAATCTCGTGAAAACATAAAGCAGATTTTAAAGCGATAGCATCCTCGAGACGATGCCTCTTACACAGATATGATATCGTGTGAGATCGTAAAGCGCGGTATTGTGTCGCACATAACCGTAAAGGTCACGACACAGAGGGGTAGGCAGAAACGCAAGTAACGAGCCTGCGGACTGCTACATAAAATGTTCACGTGAAATTTTTACTATCTGCGATATTTTTCCACTAAAATTCGAATTTTATATTTCGGTACTTAAAATGAAGATGTTTTTTTCGTCCCACGCTACGTCGGTATTTTGCGTGGCAACATGAGTTGATACTTGTCTTGAAATGTTAAAACTTAAAAACTGATGAAAAATCAATCCATCGCATAATTACTTATTCTTATTAAATTTTGCAAATTGTGCAAGGTTTGTAGCACCTAAGGAGTAGGTGCTACAAACCTTGCACAAATCCTAACAATTCTCCTACAAATACTCACGCTATGAAACATATCGTTGCTGAGCGTTCGTGTACGTTTAAACAAAGTGCTGATCAGCTTAGCATACAAACGACGACAGTTGTAACGTGTGTGAGGCAACTGGAGGCAGTTTGCGAAGACGCTGTGATAATAACATAATATTTTATGACTTAAGCTTCAGTTTAAAGTATAAACAAGTATCACATTCTTTCATTGTATATAAATTTATACGTGAAAAGCAATAAGTTTTGAAAATTGCTTTATCGCGAAAACTATCCGAGGTAAACTACCAAGTTGTTTTTCCTTTATACGTGGTTTCCTACATCTCCAGCCTGCTTGATAAAATCTGCAGTGTTACGAGCCCCTTGGGGTGCTATATCGTGTGATGATAAAGTATTCGTGTCTCTGCACCGCTCCGTCATATGTATGAGCTTAAAATTATAATTCATAGCGTGTCCTGCCTGTGGGTTTACGATCGGCCAGCCGAGATAAATATACCACTTCAGGAATAAATATGGATGAATTTATCGGGTACAGTTAAACCAAATAACATAAGCGCCTACATAAGCTTGAGTTTTCAACTGCCACGCTTAGTAGTAGTACCTACATCTAGGAATGCGCATTTGTAAATACAATTATCATACTAACACGCAATGTTTTCTCCCTGTTGTGTTACTAACTACGGTCACAGATCGTGATCTGTCTGTAACTCAATCGTGTTGAAAAGTTTTTTGGAAAGCTTTTTGTAATGGTAGGTAGGCCTCCAACAAGATTGACCGATTGACCGATTGATCTGGTGAAGACCGTAGGAATCCGCTGGATACGAGAAGCACAGAAACGGTCGAAGTGGCGGTGCTTGGGGGAGGCCTATGTCCAGCAGTGGACGTCTTTTGGCTGAAATGATGATGATGATGGTAGGTAGTGGAAACTACACACTCCTTTGGTAGTAACAGCTCTGTATTAAGATCTCAACATCGCGAATTTGTATTTTCGAAGTTAGACGATGATTCTCGAAGTGCAACGTCTCTTGGCATACTGTACCTATGTATGTATCTATAGCCTGGAGGAATGTCGGTCGATTCTACGAGAATTAAGTTGTAGGTTTACGAGCGATGATGTCAGTATACACATAAAACTGAAGGGAACTTCATGTTTATGTCACAGTGCCGTGGACTTTAAGACGGGGTGAGTCTTCGTAAAGACGGCGGGCCGGGATGATTCTGTTGCCGACTGATTACAAATGAGTAGAGCTGCGCCGTGCTTGGGCTGAGTAGTAGTAGTGAGTCTAGTAGTATCGAGGGGGCTTTACCTATAAAGTATTAAGTCAATGGATCTATTCTATAAATCTAAAGAATAAATGTATAAGAAATTCCTACAGAACAATATCCGGTCATATCTTCTGAAAAGTTATGCTTTATAGAGGGTCGTTAGTATCAGTGTCTTTCTATCCATATAACTAGTGTTGCAAAGGACTCGAGTCCTCGAGTCGTAATTTTAAAGACTCGAGTCAATTATGCAAGACCCAGTGTGCTCAATAGGCTCGAAGTCTAGAGTCAAGCACTCGAGTCTTAAAAAGGACTCGAGTCTTAAAGAGGTCTCGAGTCAAAAAAGGACTCGAGTCTTAAAATTAACTCGAGTCTTAAAGAAAAACGTGGAGCATGAAGATGAAACTTGTAGCTCATCATTCGAAAAGACTCGAATAGAAGAATGATAAGTTCTAATGAGTGGTTATGATGTAATTATGCGTACAAATAATCTGACGAGTTATTCATAGACTCGAATTCATTTTAAGACACGAGTCCTTTTTTAAGACTCGAGTCCTTTTTAAGACTCCAGTGACTTGTAAATGACTTGTAAAGGACTCGAGTCCTTTGCAACACTACATATAACTCGACCAATACAAACACACCTAACTAATAACTTAATTTACAACTACCATGTAACTATATCGTCACAACTACTGGCTTCTAAAAGTCAACGCTCCAAGAGTAATGCTATTTATTAGATAAACGTAGCCTACTTTATATGATTGAGTTAGGTTTATTATATTAGTAAAGATAGTGCTGTTACCTCTATTATAATGTATAATTCATAGCCGTCATAACGATAATCCCTCATCAACCGTGAAGGGTTTAGTCAAAGGGCTGTTAAAGCTATTAAATCTTGTTACTCCATTGTAATCTTTAACAGAATGGGGACATAAAGCTTTATTACTTGATGAATTAAATTATTTACGGCAATGGTGTGCGGCCTAAAGTTCAGACTAATAGCAGTAGAGTTCCTTAGTTTGTCTGAGGAAGTAATTAATATATATTATGTCTAATAATTTCCAAACAAGCACATCTATGTAATATGGGTGCCACATATATCAAGTGCAACGTCTTGCGTAGATGAGATTACGAAGTTAATATACAGGACTAGCTGTTGCCTGCGTAGATGTTGGAAATATTATGTTAGTTTTCAACTATATGTTTAGACAATAAACTGTTATGTTTACTTTGAAAATGAAGGACTTTCCACACAACTTCATTCCTTTTTCAGCTCTTCGGAAACACTAATAAAAAATATAAAAAACGCTGAGATACGTAATGTCATTTATAATCGTCAGTCTAAATACAAAATTAAAAGAACCTAGCTTCGAAACTGACGTACTTTCGTACAAACTTCCACTCCCTATTTTACGGGGAGAGTTTCACAAAATCCTCCCAAAGTCTTATATGATGTCTCCCACTGGTAATGTATCTCTGTGCCAAAATTTATTCTCATAGGTCCAGTCGTTTTTGAGATTTCGAGATTAATCAGTGAGTGAGAGTGTGAGAATGAATGAATGAATGACCTTTCGCTTTTATAAAAAAGGCGGAGAAGGCTGAAAAGGTATAAAGTTACAATCGAAGAATATAGGTACCGCTTTACTGGGTGAGTCATCAGAAAGTTCCGTCATTAACTCAAGTTATAAAAACATGTAACAAAACAGTTACCTTGTGATCTTAGACATAAAACTAGATCACTAAATCAGCTAACTCACAAATATAAGAAGCCTTTTCCTTTACAGCGGTGCCACCAGTGCTACGGTGGGTAAACTGACCCCAATTTGTTAAGTGTGGGTAATTAGCCCTGCCTACCCGGGCATGACTTAGCGCCGTATTAGCCGCTCGCCCATGACATAGCGGCTTATCTGTTCCCTTCGAGGTTCCCTTTATTGGTGTTCCGGATTAGAGCGACATTACAGCGGCATGTGGACTTTTTGGAGGCTGAGGATCGTTGTTACCGAGATTCAAGATTGTCTGGAGATATTGAGATAATCTCGAGAACTTCAAAACTCGTAGAAAAGTTCTTTCGCACGAGTTGGTGCGACAGTAATGAAAACTTTAAGTGCCTACTGTATTTGTCTTTCAAGTAGTTGATTTTGAAAACTTTTTATACACGTCTAGATTTATAAAACTAAAACTAAGAAGTCTGATAATTTTGGCATCCGTCAAGATAAGATAAGCAATCGACCTAATGCGTCTGCATGTGAATTAAGAACGATTCAATACTATTTCGGCACTCAAACAATGAACAGAAGACATAATCAAAATTCACTTGATATATTCAGCACTTTCACAAGACTATTTCCTAATGTTATGGAGAGGTCCTCTAACTACTGTAATAAAGAGCTTTATTGATTCTGCAAAATATTGAGGCATTCGATGTTTCCAGCAACATAATTCCATGATGACGAGGTTTGTATTTCCCTTGCATTAAGTAATCCATGGTACTCACACTTCGATGGCTTTGTTCCAGTTGATGACGTAGCCGGAGAGCGTGAAGGTCTCGATGTTGACCACGTGCACGTTGCCGCGCTCCGTGCCCACGTGGATCCACTTGGAGGCCAGCGGCAGGTGCAGGCACGTGATTCTGCGGGGAGGGACGTTGTTAGCAGGTACAGCTGGTAGGGGGATGCACATATCATGTGGAGACCACAATCATAAAAGAACCCGTTAGAAGGGTCATTGAATATAGATGTTTTCAAAAAGTCGGTTTCTGATAAATCTCATTTTATTAAGCTAAGGTTAAGACACGGGCAGTCGTCACGACCGCCTTCTACCCTTTTGTTAGGCAAAATAGTTCATATAACTCTCAATATTACGTGAAGGAATTAAATAATAACGACCAATTCCAATAATAATATCGCCAAACAGAGTTAATTTCTCCAGCTCTGAGTCTAATTCGGTACCCAGAACAGTTAACATTTCACATTTAATTTAAATATACAAACAACAGCGTTTACTACACAATGCTCGTTTATACTTCATTCATATTAAAACATTTCAAGTGCAGCACTGAATTATTCATACAATAATCTTTCTGTTCAAGAGCCCGCGTCGATATAATTTCAGTCGTCTTTCAGGTTTCAGCGCACAAAGGAGGTCATTCACAATATGTACAATAGACAGACCGTGGGAGATGAGGTATATTGACTCAATAGAGGTAAAGAAGGTATCGCCTCGTGTCATATCTATTCATGAGCGAATAAAATTTTAGTTTGCCTCCATTCAGGCCGTTATTTCGACCTGTGTGACCGACATAGTCCATTGTAGTCTAACGTTTACAAGTCTGTAAAGACCCTTTCTACGATAAGCTTGTTAGTTTCGTATGGGTCCACTATAGGTCTATGTATTACGTTTTTATATACTAAGGCCAAAGGCGAAGCGATAGAATTATAAGTTTTGTAAAGGTAGGTTACAGATTCTAACTAAAGTCCAGCATAAATCGTCGGTCATTTTAATACAATGAAGCAGAAAGCGAACACGGTTCTGACATTAACCCAAACAATATTACAATATATGTATTTATTGTTGTGGTCGTTTTATAATGCTACTTTAGTAAAGGTTAACCTCAGTTACGGCCAAAAATTATTCGCCTCGTGTAGAACATTTTAAACAAAGAAGGGTAAAGCTAACAGAATTTTAACATCGATTGCTATACGTGAACCTAAATCTACACATTTTAATCAGTTTGTAATAATAATATAATTAGCGAAAACCGTGTACATTGAACGAAAATTGTTAACAAAAAGCGTCGACGTGTACAAGAGATATTATTTTTTATGAAGAACAGTAAAAGTTTATCTAAACGGTCAAGGTACACGAGCGAGGCACAACATAAGAACAGAAGAACCACTCGACAAACGCTACACAATAAAATAAAAAACAAAATGGTAATAGCAATGAATCCACTCGGTTTCATTTTATCTACTTTGTGGTCACACTATTTATGAATCTTTTTCAGAGTTCGTCTTCTGTTCCTATTTCGTGGTGACGTAGCCTGCCCAGCTTGTAACGGGCGGCACTGATAAAGTTCATCGCTGTACACTTTTTAATTAACTCTTTAGGTGGCGATTACGCGGCGATATCGGGGGCGTACCGTTTGCCTTTATAGGCTAACCTGGCATTTACCTAACAACACAAGGTATTGTGTTCCAATACCGTGTTACAGATTTTTTTAGCAAATTGCTTCAGTTTACCAATCTTACCAGAGAGATGGGTGGAGTTCAATCTCGCAACTTCTAACTTCGTCATCGTTACACTAATTATGACCAAATAAGGTTTAAACATTGAAGTAATTTACGAAAGCTATTACTAACAAATAGTCTACGAAAGAAATAGGTATTGGATGAAATAAATAAAATCTAATAGGAGAGTCAACGGCTAAGACAAATAATGGAGTACCTAGAAACATGCCCATCCACAAATTGTTAACAGTCGTGCAGTATTCTACATACGACGAATGCGATGTTCTGATTGGCTACAGCATGCACGAGTGACTCGTGTGTCTTGTGGACTTTCGTGTTAGTGGTGTTCTGTGTTTAGGTGAGCGATAGTGTGATTTGACACTGTGGTGTAGGGAAATAGGACTGAATGTGTCTATAAACTTACTGTGTTTTCAATTTCTAATCAGAAATGGTACTATTCTTATTAAACTGTTTTTGGTGTTCAGTTGGTAATGTGTCGCTGAATCTGTTTTTTCAGATCATGCACATTGTGTTAGGTAAGTGATGATGTCGTAAGAAGGGCGATGGAGCTGGTATATCATAAAGGTGTACTTGAAGAAGTTAGTAGATAGTACTAGTAGACAGTGCGTGCGAGTACATGCGAGTGCGTGCGAGTGCGTGCGACATCAAACTAACACACACTCACCCCTTTATTTCGTTAGTCGATAGTGAGAGTTTGATGCGTGATCTGTAACAGCGCAAAATGTACGCTCAGCTATGTGCACATGTTACATAATGCTATGTATGCATGTAAGTTTATAATATGTTACAATAGATGTTTGGAGCAATAAATGTCCGGTCTTTTTTTATAAAGAAACCCGTGATTTTCTTAGGCCTGTTATCCACGACGCTTCAAAAGTAACCAGTAGCAAATCACCAGCGAGTAGCGAGAATGTGACAGCAATTGTATTACAATAGCCAGGTACACGACGACGGAACCAATCACAAACTAGTTAATAACGCGTTAGCAAGTCACGTCGTGTACGGACTGCCATTGAAATACTGAAGTGACGTTCTGGTTATTCATTAGTGATTTGAGTTTGTAACACGTTACTGATAAGTAGCGTCGTGGCTGATGGGCCTTAAAACAAGAATGAAATCTTTTATTCTGGTGTATTATAAAGAATACATATATAAATAAATAAAAAGATTTGTGTGCGACTTTGATATAGATAATAAATAAGTTGAGAATATTGAGTTTGAATGCTGAGGACTGTGTTTTAAAAACGATAGCGTAAGGTTAAAAATGTTAAGCTTGGCTAAAACTTGATCACGTGTGAAAAATGTGAGCACACTAGGCAACTACAAGTTATTAATCGCTCACTAGGCGCTCATAAAATACTAGAGATTGTTTTAATTAGCCACATGACGAGTTAAGAGTGCCACGCACCTCCCAGCAAGTTATTATCGCCAGGAACCATTAGACAAGTGATTAATATGCTAAGATGTAACATCACAATTTGAATATAAATTGCATCGTCAAAGTTGAGTGTTGAGGAAATTGGAAGTGCATGGCCGCCATTATAGCTACGTTATCATAAATGAGTTAGTTGTTATTGGTATTGTTCGTCGGTAGGTTTGGTGCGGTAAGATTCTAGTATGACTAACGTAGTTTTTAAAGAAATTACATATCATCGGCACAAGATAGAGCCGAGTGAAAAAGGAAAGGCAGGGCTGATTATATAATGTATAAATATAAAATTCTAAGTTCTGAGTGACTGGCTGACTGACTGACTGACATATAGACCGCACAGCCTAGACCGCTGGTCCGACATGAAATTTGGAGGGTGTGTTCTTGGTGAGGAGTAGATATCCACTAAGAAAGGGTTTTTTGAAATTCCTTTCCTAAGAGGGTGAAATGGGGGGTAGAAATGGTGAATTTTTCGACATCCACGCGGGCGAAGCCGCTGGCTGAAGCTAGTTTTATATATGCCACCGTATGATGACTAATCGCGAGATTATAAGCGATAAATCGTGTACACGGCTACACATTAACCTATACATTTCCAGCTTTAGCTAAGCTCGCATTGCATTTGCATTTTTCGTACAATGAAAAGTCAGCTTATACTGCAAATGTGTAGCTTGATTTGTGGCCGTGCGTACGTAGGTTGCTCCATAAGCCTTGTAATATGAGAGACAGCAAGTTTTTACTTGTTTGATTGATTGTATAAATAAGTATAAAGACTAACAAGTTCAAACGTGAACACAACTTATTGCTGTGCTCAGTTTATTGTATGATTTGTGGAAAGTTGTTTAAATTGATTAAAATGGCTTGTCTCAGTCACCGTGATTACCGAATGATATTCTACTACAACTTCATCAGAATCAGATTAGGTCAGTTAAATTCTCAGTTAGTGAAGATTATTTTAACCTATGTTCATTGAAATAGTGAAAATGAAGTCTATTTGTAAGTGTACACTTATTGAATAAACTCTTATTAAAGCCTTATTTAAGCTTCTTATTTAAGCTGGGTGGAAGTATGTATAAGTAAATAATGTCACCACTTTACGTCTTGCCTTTGACGTACTTGTGTCCTTACTAACAATACTAATATAGGCTTTAAGTACTTTCTGTTACTACCATCACTAAACAACCTATGGACTATTCATGTCGGAAATAAAGTTTTTTTATTTTATTATTTAAAGCATTATAGTTACTTTCGATGACAAATCTTTCGAAATCAACTATTTGGCATTTCTCATCTGATTAGCATAAACGTGACGGCTACGTCATTCGGCGTCAAACTGTTAATTAACATGGGCAAACCTGTTCATGAGTGAGACAGTTACTGGTAAGCTCTTCACCTTCGCTTATTGCTGACATAATTAATAGAGAGTAGTTGACATTACTTCAGGGGTGACAGACCCGGGGTGGCAGATTGAAAGTCGGAATTTATAAATATACTAGCTTTTGCCAGCGGCTTTGCCCGCGTGGAGGTCGGAAAATATCCCGCGTGAACGTACTACTGAGATAAAAAGTAGCCTATGTGTTAATCCAGTTTAATTTTTTTTAGCTCGAAAGCGCAGTTTCATCCGACTTGCTTCAAATGTATCGTCACTGCTCGGCTCCTATGTGTCTTAGCGTTACGTTATATAGCCTATAACCTGCCCAGGAGTATGGACTACAATCGTACCAAGTTTAGTTAAAATCCCTTCAGTAGTTTTTGACCCATGCGTGCACATACAGACAGACAGACAGACAGACGGACAGACAAAAAATTTACTGATTGCATTTTTGGCATCAGTATCGATCACCATTCATCCTCCAATATTAATTTTGAATATATTTTCAATGTACAGAATTGACCTCTCTACAGTTTTATTATAAGTATAGATAGATATAGATTTATTCTGGCACAATGAGAAATATTTCTAATAAGATGACTATTTAGACCGTAATTGAATTTAATGGTCAACGCAATTTCTTCGACCCGGGAAATGTTTCTAAAATCATCATCATTAAAACTCTGAACAATATTATAACCAGGGTGTTCATGAAAATACTTGAAACAATTTGGTATACATTTGGGGGCAAGATAAAATTAACCCAATACGCTGACAAGACGCAAACAATAAGTAAATCATTGAATACTGTGAACGCCGGAGGTTGGCCGCCTCTGATCATTTGACAGGTTAACTAGCTCATCGCGTGTGTGGTGTTCACTTGTGTGTGATTGAAGCGTTACACTGACAGATTGACGTGTACCACAATGGTCAATAAAGCATCGGCATGACTTATATACAACACAGGTCGTCAGTTACTGTGAGCCTGGCACAAGCAACTTAAGGAACACGGGTGGGTTTTATTCAGCAAAAGTCTGACACGCTCTCCCGCTCCGCCCAGAGCGGGAGACGTCATTTAGTGATATGCAACCAAAAAAAAAAATATTCGCACCAATCTTTTTATTTACATTCTTATCATAAGCAGGTGCTTATGTAGGTACATAACTTAGTTTTTTGTGGTTTTGAAGCAACAAGGAACGTCAAATGTTACGTCTATTAGGACAAACTATTTGGTTACTAGTTCTATCTATCTATACCTAATCTATTTTATCGTCTGTCGCCCGCTAGTTCTGTGCATACTGTCGTACTAAGATATTAAGTTACAATCGGTGAACTACCACTAGCAGTTCTCACTCTATGCTTTTGTTTTTCTCATGTTTTCCTGAGCTTTGCCGTCGGGTTTTATGTTTAACGCGTCTCCAGTGTTTATCTATCTTGCGAAGATATTCTGAAGAAAGAACGTTAACAACATAGCTTTCAAGAAACTAGTCTGTGTGATAAACTAGCAAACAAACAAATTAGATCGACAGTCGGATTATAGGCGATAAGAAAACTATAGAAGTTTTGAAATTACCTCGAGGTACTCTTTATCTTAGCACATCCTAAATCAGGAAAGTGGACCCCGGGCTCCGAAAGGATGTAACCGGGATAACGCAAAGATGATAATGATGACTCATAGTACATCCCAGGAGAAGACTGTGATTAAGTTGTAGCAGCCGAGCGCGGGTCGATCGATCAGGTTAAGCAACCCTTGCCGCGGTTTTTCCGTGGATAGGTGACCATCTTTTCTTTCATGCCTTGGAAAGCATGTTAAGCCGTTGGGCCCGGCTATCATTCGTGGATCTTTGACAGTCGTTATGGGTCGTCAAAAGTCCGAAACTCTGACAACGAGTTTTACCACGGTATATCGTGTTACCCAGTAACACGATAATGTCAGATAGGCAGTCGATCCAATTAAAATACTAATGTTAAGCTGCATCCGGTAAGATTGGAAGTCGATTCCAACATAGTTGAGAAAAGACTAGGCATAAGATGATAACTCTTAGCACATCCTAGTTTGGTAATAAAACTATACTAATCTATACTAACTAGTGGTCGCCCAGAGGTCGAAACTCGACCATTATCTATACTATATATATATATATATATATTATATATTATATATAATATTATAAAGCTGAAGAGTTTGTTTGTTTGTTTGTTTGTTTGTTTGATTGAACGCGCTAATCTCAGGAACTACTGGTCCGAATTGAAAAATTCTTTTTGTGTTGGGTAGCCTATTTATCGAGGGAGGCTATAGGCTATATAACATCACGCTACAACTAAGAGGAGCGGAGCAGTAATGATAAATGTTGTTGTTTTGAGAGTTTCCGTTGCGTGCGCCGCGTAAACGGTTAAAGTAACGCAAAAATAATGTATGACGGAGTTGTTCCTTTTAAAAAGTTCTAAAAAAAAGTCCGCGAGAGCATATGTCTATCTTTTAAGGTTCACTCACTATAACTCAAAAGGAGCGAGCAGCAACGAAAAATGGACGAAAACTAGCAGGCAAATCGATGCGACGGGAAGGGTCAGGGGAGCAAAAATTTGACGCGGACGAAGTCGCGGGCAGAAGCTAGTTCGTTAATATATACAAATATTAGTTTTCAGCACTATTTCTCCAAATAAACTTTAAATGTGCCAAATTTCATACACCGCCGTTCGCACAATGTTCGTACAACGATGTGCAAAGTTTTTGCTTCACGTATTAATACATTACTAGTGATCGCCCATTGGTCGAAATTCGACCGTACTTCATTTGAATAGAAATACATTATTAAATGAAAAAAATATATATGTATATAATAATAAATATTTAAAAAAATCTGGTTATATTTGACATTCGGTAACACTATAGACAAATTGTTGACTCTGTACTACTGTGGAAAGGGTTCGCTGGGGGGATGGTGATGGCCAGGACCAGGACGTAGGTGTAATGAGTAAAGAATACTTCTCCAGGACTCTCGTCTTTATTTTCTTAATACTTCTTAACTGCTGGACATGGAATGAATTATCACAGAAAACTCTGTTTTTATAGAATTTTCCCTATTATTTTTAATTAATTATGACAGTTCAAAATGTCATAATTATAACCAGCCTGTACAATCTATGACCAGCCTGTACAATCGTGAGGCATATAACCTCTACAGTTTGCACACGATACTAAGTTTTGTATGGGAAACTTACTAATGCCATACTTGACACTCCCCATAAAACCACAAAAAATATTTCTTATAAATCTAAACTAAATTCCAATCGTCATACAAATAATATTAAAAACAAAAATATTTTCAATATAATCATAGATTTTAAAAATGAAATAGGTTATATATATCTATAAAATTAATTTATTACCTATGGTTATACTTGACATTCAGTAAGACTATAGACACAAAATCAGGCTTACCAACTTAGGGGTTTTCCCAAATTTAGGGGGTAAATAAGAGGATTCAGATTTGTTGGGGGCGTTCCATTTTTAGGGGTATTCTGAGGGATTTTTTGCCATCTTACATTTCTCATTGTGTTTTTGATTACAATAAAAGTATTAGCGACTTCTAGTACGGTTCCTTGATACTACGAATGCAGAGTGAATGATTAACAAATGTCGCGTAATAAATATAGACAAATATTACTACTGTGTGCCGGTCTATGATTACTGAACATTCGTTGGTTATTTTCATTATAATTTTTTAGCGGATTTTTTTAGTAATTGTGGCAATTTTAGGCGTTTTTAACTTAAGCTTTAGGGGTAAATATTTCTGGGTGTTGGTAACACTGCACAAATTAATAACGACAGATTTGGGCCATAAACAAAAGAGTATCTATGCATGTGTGTATTAGATACACGGTAATGAACAGTAGTGTGTAACGTGTTATTTATTGAAAATAATGTATTTTAACGAATAATTTAAAAAAATATTAGCATTCGTCACTTCTTCTCTGTATAAACTATAAGTGTGCGAAATTTCATACTCCTCCGTCCGCCCAATTTTCGTAAAAAGGGATCCAAAGTTTTCGCTTCACGTATTAATATATAGATATAGATTATTTCAAAGTATTACATAAGATTACAGTTTTGATAGGTGACAGAACAGCATTTACTTCATGTTGTCATATTTATTACTTATGGTATGGTTATACTTGACATATTCAGCAAGACTATAGACACAAAATATTAAAGACAGATATTCTCGATTGGACCACAGATTTCGACAATAAACTTTCGTAATTTCGTAATCCATAATTATATTTGACATTCAGTAAAGCTATAGACAAATAATACCAAAAACAAATATATACTCGATTTGTGCATGTGTGTATTAAATACACGGTAAAGAATAGTAGTGTTTGTAACGTGTTATTTATTGAAAATAATGTATTTTTACGCATAATTAAAAAAAATATTAGCATTCGTCACTTCTTCTCTGTATAAACTTTATGTGTGCGAAATTTCAAACTCCTCCGTCCGCCTAGTTTTCGTAAAAAGGGATCCAAAGTTTTCGCTTCACGTATTAAATATATAAGTATATATAGTATATAGTATATAGATATTATAAAACTGAAGAGTTTGTTTGAACGCGATAATCTCAAGAACTGCTGGTCCGAATTGAAAAATTATTTTTGTGTTAGGTAGCCTATTTATCGAGGAAGGCTATAGGCTATATAACATCACGCTATAACTAAGAGGAGCGGAGCAGTAATGAAAAATGTTGCAAAAACGGGGATAATCGCACGGGTAGGCGATTCGATGCGATGGGAAGGGTCGGGGGAACAAGAAATTTAACGCGGACGAAGTCGCGGGTAGAAACTAGTAATATTATAAAGCTGAAGAGTTTGGTTGTTTGAACGCGATAATCTCAGGAACTGCTGGTCCGAATTGAAAAATTATTTTTGTGTTGGGTAGCCTATTTATCGAGGAAGGCTATAAGCTATATAAAATCACGCTATAACTAAGAGGAGCGGAGCAGTAATGAAAAATGTTGCAAGAACGGGGATAATCGCACGGGTAGGCGATTCGACGCGACGGGAAGGGTCGGGGGAACAAGAAATTTAACGCGGACGAAGTCGCGGGTAGAAGCTAGTAATATTATAAAGCTGAAGAGTTTGTTTGTTTGAACGCGATAATCTCAGGAACTACTGGTCCGAAATGAAAAATTCTTTTTGTGTTGGGTAGCCTATTTATCGAGGAAGGCTATAGGCTATATAAAATCACGCTATAACTAAGAGGAGCGGAGCAGTAATGAAAAATGTTGCAAAAACGGGGATAATCGCACGGGTAGGCGATTCGATGCGACGGGAAGGTTCGGGGGAACAAGAAATTTAACGCGGACGAAGTCGCGGGCAGAAGCTAGTCAATCATAACGAGCTACGTGAGCTATAGGTACACATGCTCATTAGGATGATGTAACGAGGTTACCACCTATCCTGTCGATCCTCATATAACCTGATACTTCCGTGGTTGTCAATTTGTGGCAGCGAGTCATAGACAGGCAGAAGAAGTAATAATTAACGATAACGAGACACTTATTATGTAAACACCAGGTGTTTACAAATCCCGTGAAACCCTTCACATTATAATCAACAGAATCTCATTTCCAAAGATACAACTACCCTACCAAAACGTATTACGTAGCCTGTGTCTCAACACGACACACACAGTTGGCACAGTGTAGCCACTGACACAATTAATTGGTATTTGTTGGACTGAGCAGGAGGCTACGCTTTGTCGTGCAGCCGTGTGGCAACGTGTGCCGCTAGTTGGAATACACTGTGTATACGGCTAGCAAGTAAGTGCGCTTACATAATTATCTTAACACTGTAATTTTATGCTTAGTATGTTCGCACATTACAAGAATCACTGGCAACAAAATATGTCACCAATAGAGATTCAAATAAAATAAATATGCAACTCCAACTGACTAGTATATTTAGGTAAGTACAGTCGACCTCAGCCGTAACTGAGATTTACTTAACAAGTTAGATCAGTATCTTATGGAGACAATTCAACCAATGTGTGACGTCTATTGCTGACCGTACTATGAAACACACTATACTGTAGGTGGATGTGTGAAGGCCATTGTGTGGTACTAGATAGGCTGCGTTCCTTTATGAAGGGATGTTGAGGGGGGCAGTTGTCTGTGTGAAGCCAGCCTGATGACGAGGTGTGAGGAGCGGTCATCAATATGTGATAAATAGTGTCGAAGGAAGCGTATTGACAATGACAACCAACTGCCTATAAATACGTTGTTATACAAAAGTATTATGAATGAGAAAAGTTGGGCGTAATCAATGAGGTCGACGCAGATGAATGAATTTCGAGTATTTGAGGAGTTTTCTGAGCGTTTTCCGGGAATATATGTGATAGAAACCATTAAGATTTCTTACAATAAGAGACAAAGTTATAACTTCTTACAAAATATTATCATGATAGTAACATTACAGTCTTTTAATATAAGATCGTGTGCGATGGTATTTATTAACAAATAGTCGTAAAAATAATTATCCTTAATAATGAACAACCATAAAAAATATCGATGAATCAAGATCATTAATATTTTACTACCAAGACTGATTTCCCCTATTAATTAGAAACGAACCCTGCAAAGGCGCGGGTAGGAATAGAAACACGATATGAACCTAAATTATACCCCAAATAATATCGAATAGCTCATGTGAAGTAAAGACAAGGTTTCTACTGACGAGCGCCTAACAACAGCTCGGCTTTCAAAGCGACAAAATATCCCCGTTGCCATGACAACGGCCGAATAATTACACCCCAGCCAGCGCCCTCTAGTGATGAATTAAACAAAGCAATAACAACGACCCATAGACAATACCGCTCTGATTAATGGGGAATAAAGTTTGTTTGTAAACTGTCGAGCGAGTTTCATAAATTCAGTTTTAAATGTAAACGAGTGATTTTAATTATTGTCGTTTTATTTTATAACTTTGAACCCATTTGAGCAATTTATTTTCTATCTAGTTTTACCAAATAAATCTAGGATATTTTTCCGAACAAATAGAGACAAAAGTAAAGAACCAGCGGAAATGTCCCCAAACGAGCGGCGGTGGATCGAAAACGAAAACGGCCGGAAGTGACGAGCGACCTCTAACGAACACACGAAGTCTCTTCGAATAGTGACATTACATGTTCGTAAAAGTCCCTCATATTTATACGTATGAAGCAAAAATTCTCGTCACGATTGTCCCCCAAATCAGGGGGTTCAAACGAGCCCCAGAGCCCCCGCTCGTGGCGGGCTGGTGTTAATTCGAGTAATTAGTGCTCTGTATGCAAACAGTTGGGGACGTTCTGTTTTTAAACGGCGGCGTCGCTTGCCGGAACTTGGAACCGCTAGTGACGTTAGCATTTGGGGGACAGATAGACCGTTATGCAGATTTATTGGACAGAGAGAAGAGGGTTGAAATCTCTTCTTGACTTTTGTTTAGAATGATCAAATGTTCTTCTGTAAATCGTAATATTGGTGGTATTAACAAACCGCCTATATCATTTGCAGTTTATTGTATGCAGCGCCTGCGTGCAGTTAATAGTTGCTAAGCATATACGCTACATTTATTGCGTTAATAAAGCGCCCACTCAAAACCCGACTGATAATCTAAAAAAGTAGAGGAACTAATCAATGTGCAAGAACAGGCACAATTTCAGAACGATTAATATCAATCGTCTGGAAATGGAAACAAACAAAAACTCGGCCATAACATCAAACAGATAGCTGAACCAATAAAATTATCCCGAACTAAATAATGCGAATGAACCACCTCAAGCGGAATGAAATACGAGCCGGCGCCAACGGACGACAGGGGGGGCCGGGATGACACAGACGCAGGGGACGGGGTGTAATAAAAGTTCAAATAATTGTGTCAACCAGACTGGCTGGCCACCCAACTGGCTTCCTTCCCGCGCGAGACCTGGTTCAACTTTCAAGACGTAAGATTGTCTAAGTTTGTAATTTGTAAATAAGTGTACTGCATCTCAACGTGCGGAACTAAAGTGTAGCTAAAATGAGCGGTAAAAGCTTTTAGTGCTGTAAGAAGAAATTGTTTTGTGTCAGATAATATTTTCAAGCCAAAATATGCTGTTTTACATCTGGAAGATTTGTATTTTGGGTGGTAGAAGTTGATTTTTCGTTGCTAAGTTATTAACTGTTAAGTGCATTGAAATAATTGATTTCTTTTTGGTCAATGTTGTGTATTAAATATGCTGTTTTACATCTGGAAGATTTGTATTTTGGGTGGTAGAAGTTGATTTTTCGTTGCTAAGTTATTAACTGTTAAGTGCATTGAAATAATTGATTTCTTTTTGGTAAATGTTGTGTATTAAATAGTTAAACCTAATGCACGTTGTCTAATAATAAGTTTTATTGCACAAGTTGAACTTGCGGCGAGGCAACGATCTGTGAGCAGTTACCGTGCAAGTCGTCCGCCTCAACTCGGGCAATAAAACTTATTGGACATCTTGTTTTATACTAGTGCTAATAACGTTAAACTTAAAATTATAATAGTGCAAATAATCATAGAAATAATGCATTTGCGGAACACATGTTGGACATCGATGACTTGTTTCTTTCTTATAAGTTACTCTAGATTTTGACCCCATGTATTTGGACATTCTGCAATCTGATTGTAATTTCACTGTCTGTTTATATACGCCTACTCCAAACTTTAGATTTTCATAAATCTGGAGTAGGCGTCCTGACTAACAATGACACAGACTGCAAGTCATCGACACCCAAACCAAGAACAAGCAAAAACCACAACACACTAACAACTCCAGTGCATACATACCTTTCTCTCTGGAACTTGAGCGAGTGTAGCCTCTGCGGCGACTTCTGGCGGAAGGTCCAGAGGTGCAGCTGGTCGTCGGCGGTGGCCGTGACCAGCGCGCCCTCGTTGATGAGGAAGCTGGCGTGCAGCACCGCCTCGCCGCACTCGTGGCGCACATGCGCGTCCACGCCAGGGCCTCCTAGACTGAAGTGGTGAGTTGAGGAAATTATTGATTTTGTGGGTAGGACTTTTTGTATATGTCGTCGGCAGATTTTAAATACCATACGTCATAATACGTATACACTCGGGACCGTGTGTTTGTAAACGTAAAATAGAGGATGTTTCTGATCGTACTCATTTGTTCCTTCACAATGACTCGTGTCGAATTACCGTGGATGAAGGATAATTTATTAAAGAGGAATATTTATTTGACCCTCTAAAAACTTTACCTAACAACAACATATTTGATTAACGAAGGAAATCGTAAAAACATCGTATTTTTATTTGGTAGAAAAAACAACTTACCTATGCAGTATTCTGCAAATGGGTCAGTCAAAGTGAACTGATTAAGAATTTTCTTTCGAACATTACCGCTAAGCTTGACCAAATACATATCCCATTTCGATAGACAGCTCAACAAAGCTATTCAGTAAATGCAGTGTAGAATCCGTCCACACTCGCATACTATTGTAGTGTCCCGGCATGGTCCCGTCCCACAAACCGCTCGTTTTACAGGCAGCGAGTGAATTACTGCAACAGTGCGCATTAGTGGCGCGCTTCACTAACGTAGCGGCCATTACGCTAATGTAGCCCACGCTGTGCGTACTGCCGGCGAGTCTGTAACGTACAAATACGCGGTGTCGACGTAGTACACCGTGTTTGCGTACTACGTCGTGTCGACGTGTGTGGCAGTGAAGAATGGTGTATGCAATGGATGTTTGCTCATGTATTCATATTGGTAATGAAAGGTTTGTAGTTTATGTCGTTGTCATTTCATTGCACTGAGTACGAATTGTGATCATGAAGGTCTATTTGTAAGCGTTAATACAGCATTTGGGTGATCTGCTTAGCACGCTTTTATTAGCTTTACCTGTATGTTGGTGTGTAACTATGTAACCGACTCCTTTGGACTTGATTTTGACCCACGGCAAATGGTCAGATTTCATTTAAATTATTTATCGACTTATCGAGGAAACACAATAATTAAAAAATCATTAAAAAAAACTAATAAACACGCTTCCGCTTGGTTTTCTCTCTTTTTTAAACTATCATTTATTTTTCTTTACAAGGAGTGTGTGTTGACAGATACATAAGCCTATATTAAAGTATTTTTTATGTAAAGCTTATCTTAGCTGTGTGTAAAAACCACAGCCCAAAAACCATCAGAGGAGGCACTAATACCTACGTTGGCAACGCAAAAGAGAAACGTAATTACATACCAGAATGTTTTCTTTATCTGTAGATTCAGTTTGTAACCCAACTAACACTTTGATTACAAAGCCTCCACACGAGCAAAAACGTTACAATACGAAACGTTTAATTAGCGAGCGACGTAGAACCGAACCACGGGTACAGCTGAGCTGTAACTAATTACGCCTTCGAGACGTAGAATAGTTACAGACTACAGGTCAGTGGTAGATAAAGCTTTTGCTTTGTATACCGTAGTTGATTCCCTCTAACAATGATAGTTAAATTATAGTTTGGGTCAATAAGATAAAGATTGTCAGACAATTTAGTAACTTTTTAGTTTTGTCTTAAGCGAAGCTACAAAAGTAGTCTTGATTTATCTATAGGTATAAAATGTATCTTTCATGTTGCATAAAGTTTAATAAATAAATAGCTAGATATTTACAGATGGTTGATATTTAAGTTAAATCTCCAATGCTCCAGCTGAACGGAACAATACCCAAATTACAACATAAATACAATTTTAATCTGAATCCCTAATTTGCCTCTAGGGACCAATTTTAATTAAACGCTCAATTCAAAATAATAACGACATTCAAAAATAGACTCCTAACGATTTTTTTTATTCTCATAAGGCGGCCCGTAAGATGGAGCTAAAGTTGAGAGGGTGCCTAAAGCGACGCATTGTAACCTTTGTGTGAGGTTCGTTAAGCTTGATTTCGATACAATAGGAGGAGGGGGGCGGAGGTGTTGCCAACACGAATAAATTACTGTCGTTAAGGTGATGGCAATTTAATACGAGTACGAGTTTTTTGGCAAACTGAGATTACAGGGGTCGTGTTTTTGACGAAGGTAATTCATATGAGCGTGTGTGGATTTATTATATTTTTAAGTAGGTAACTTTTAAGGTATATCGCAAGAAGTTCTTTGATTAAGGTTGGAATAAAGGCGAATTCTAGGAGTTGCCCTCTGTGATGAAATTGCTTATTTATCTTGCACGGCAATTGCATCACATACTAAGAAACGAAACGGATAGTTATCTACAAACTTGGTACGCAAACTTGTCCTTTACCACAAACTCATTTGCACTCATAGGTACAGTGGTGTACAGCGGCGCAACGCGGCACGGCGCCAATTTAATTAGTAGAGAGTACATAAGATACGCCTGTTTGTTTCAATGTGTGTTTGTTTGTTGAACTCTGTGTGAAAGACGTTGCCTTCGTTGTGATTGATGCTACCGCTTTGAAATTGGTCTAATTAGGTGGTAATTTACTCATCATCATCATCATTTCAGCCGTAAGACGTCCACTGCTGGACTTAGGCCTCCTCCAATTTGGGGGGGCTTTGCCATTATCGCCACGCCTGGCAGGCGGGTTGGCGATCGCAGTATGGTGGTAAAATGCATAGAGAACGCTGCTGCTCATTCTCTAGTAAGTCCCTTAGTCGCCTTTTACGACACCCACGGTAAGAAATGGGGTGGTGTTATCTTTACGTCCGGCAGCACACGGTACACGGTAATTACAACAGCTACCCAGCTTTTATAAGATTTTGGGCAATGTACATATATCAAATCATCATATTGTGTTTGTTGTTGCACACGGCGGTTTTGAGGCTATGGGAATAACTGAACCCTTTGTAGGACTAGGTTCTCTTAGCTTAGGCTAAGAGGAACTAGTCTTACATTGTATTGGACATATTTTTTGCAACATTATTTATATTGAGGCAAAACTGAGTTATACCAAGCAATCATTCAAAAAAGGAAAGCCAGTATAATTCTGAGCTGTCATTCATTCCTGTTGACAGTCGATTAGTTGTGTTGAAAGCGCTCTTCTAGAAGGCGGGTCATTTATATCACCGTGTTTAAATAATCTTCAAAAAGGTCGTAGTGGTGCGTAGTATTCGCAACCAGCGTGCGTGCATGGACCTAACCTGTGACCAGATGACGTTCTATAGTTTCTGCCTAAAGAAGGCGTAATTTTATATATTATTATGTCTTTAAGTAATCAGCGTTACCAGTAATAATTAAGCATAATTCAAAAACCATTTTTGATTTGTTAATTAAAATGAGTAAGTAATACAATAAAACCCAGTGATTATTATTCTGATAATTTTAATTTTGTGATGTCGACTGTACCTACGTCAGTACTTTAGTAGGTAGTAGGTAGGAACCGTAAAACATAATGAGCTTATGTTTCCAAATGTTTAATTAACTAAAACATGGGTCCACTGTTTTACTTAGGTAATTAAAATTTTATAGCACATATATGTAAAATACAATTTACATTAACATTATGTTTTATCTTTAGTAGGTACTCATGAAGAATTAAGAGAGAGAGTTAGTATCCTTTGTGTAGCAGTGAGCATTTTGATGAAGTTGGAATTTGTTCATTCTGTATACCTAGTATGCCTACTGCGGTTTTAATTAGAGCCCTTCAAATAATGTACTCGTACTCATTTTGATAAAAAAGGGCTTGTTACTAAGGAATAACAGCCGCATTAGTCTGTTGATCAGGTTAAGCTACTCTTTCTACGGTTGGTCCATGGATGGGTGACTGTAAATACCAAGACTCCAAAAGCACGTTAAGCTATTGGTCCCGGCGGACATTCTGGGATTTTTACAATTGTTACGGGTCGTCAAAAGCCCGAAAGTCTGACAACCAGTCTTACCAAGGGGTTATCGTGTTACCTAGTAACTGTGGAGGGCAGATAGGCGCTAGTCGCTCTATGTAGAATTTTAGTACTTAGCTGCATTCAGTTTGACTAGATACCAACCTCAACATGGTTGGAAAAATGCTAGGCAAATGTTGACTTATTTTGGTAAAATACCTATTTAGCATTATAAAAGCTAACTGGGTCCAGCGTGCCGGAATTTTCAATTCGTTACCAACGTAAGTACCTACCTATAAAATGTGAACCCCTTACGTAAACTTAAAACATTTTCAATTATAATATTTAGCAGTACAGAATCTTATCGTACAGTACAGTGACGTCACGGCAAACTCGGCAGACGCTTATCACCACTAATAGACAGGTGTTCATTAGAGGACAGCTTCTTAATTAACAGCATAGCTATTGTTTAGCGTCTCTGTAATTTTATACTATGAAGGGTGTCTACCGCTTTGTATGGAAAAGTAACCAAAGATATGTCCGTATTGTAATCTATTGTCGCGTGGGCACAATTTGACATAACGTCACCATTTTGTTTTTACATGCTTTTATGTAACTTACAATGTTTGTATGTACATATATGTTCGTTCGGGTACACACTGAAATAAAACCACTTCCCCTTATCCGTCGGAGCTGAAATTTTACAAACTGATTCTCTATCGAAGCCATTGCATTTTTATGTTGCATGACATTATTCTATAATAGATTCGTAATTGGCTCCAGACGAAGGAGCTCCTTAACAGTCAACGGTGCAGACACGAAATGTACTTATGATAGTCCATTCTAAAGTCCACTGCGACCTGGCTGCTGCGCCCAGGATTGGCTTCAGTCGAGGAAAGTCCTCAACGGTCAACAAATTATGTATATGATTTCAATTATGATAGCCCCTTCTACGGCTTCTACAGTATGTCATGACCTCGATAGTGCAATTCGGTTGACTCCATGACTTGTATAAAGACGTTTTTGGTTCGTTGGATTTGTCTTTACTTAGTACCTTTAAAGTGAAGGTGGTACAACAGATATTTAATCTATCAATTACCGTAATTACAGACATAATTAAAAACCATTTTGTCTATACCAAATGTGGTATCTCAGGGACTTAGAGGTTAAACAAGTTTTATTACAAAATAGAATTTAGATAAAACCTCTTTTAAAACAAGCTTTAAAGTACTAAATAAAAGTTACGTAAATACAGAATTCGATATTTTCGTAAAAGTAAGAGGCTTATCTTAAAGTGTAAGAAAAACGTTCCCGTCTCAAGCCTTTTACTATACATTTCGAAAAGCAATTGCACTAAATGGTCACCCAGAGTACCCAACGATCATCTTGTCACCCTATCAACGTCATTCAAGAGCCAACAGATGTAGTGGAACAGTAGTTGTAGGGGTGTCGCACTGTATTGTGACGTCACAGACTATGAACTTCGCAGACGGCCATTGACAGCTAGTTAAATATGGACAAAGTAAGCTAACTTGTTTCATTACACGTTAACTTTGTTACAACGATTTGTTTTAGATATTTAAGATAATGGTAAAGCTCTTGCTGTTAATTAAAACTACTGATGAATAAATTGCACTTTTCATTCTTGTACTATATATAATGTATAAAATGGAGCTGTCTATGATTTCCATCTAGGTACTTAGTGTCGCTGCTAATGAGTTTGAAACTTAGTGAACAGAATGAAAACAAATAAAGTTCATAGCATTTCATAACTTATTAGTTCCAATGGATGCAGACTTCATTAAAGTTCTGTTTCGTTAATTATTTTGTTTCATAGTGACTGATGTTTATTCTTACTTATGAACTAATAAATAGATCGTTTGGTAATGATTTTACTGTGTCCTTAAGAATCTAGACACTATTTATATAAACAAAAACAAACATGGTATGTTAGGATTCTAGCAGGAGGCGTTCTGAAATTTCTGCCTACCCTAGACCTCATGGAGAAATCGTGTCAATCGTACTGCCAGACACCACTTTTAGGCTCAATATTTTAGAACACTCACTCACTCAAGTTCACGAAGCTTGCAATTCGACGTTCCATAAGCACCTAGGTTATTTTTTATTTGCTCTCATGCACATGTCACATAAATTACTAAGAGTACCTCGTGCATAGGGTATAATAATATGATAACCTCCCCACTCCTACCTTCACCCTACAGCTTCACCGCTCCTACATAAAAAAAATATTCCTGAAAGATAGCTAAGATTTTCTGAAAAGAAAGAAGTCGCGTATTTAATTTTATGTTTGACCGCCATTGTTATCTCCATTTCCCGCCATTAAGGCCTCAACAAGGGCCAGGTACCATTTTTATGTGTATTTTAATTAGTTAAATGGAATGCCTCTGTAATGATAATGTCGGTGGAATAATGTTAAAGAAAATTATGATAAATATCTGTTGAGTAGGTACTTGAATGCTAATGTCTTTTATTATAAGTACTGTGGCCGCTTTGTTTTGGCATACCTTTTCTTAATATATTACTTGAAGATGTTTTACGGTTATAATGTAAACAGTCTGCCCGTTCAGAACTTGTAAAGTTTGATAAAAGTTAGAAAGAGACTTAAAAATATTAGATTGGTGCCGATATACGAGCATTGGTGGCGCAGCCGTAACTGCCCCCACTTACGAGATGTAGGTAGTGCGTTCAAACCCAGGCAGGCGTTTTACTTTGTACAGATATTTTCATCACCAATGCTCTCAAAACAGTGAAGGAAAATATCGTGTGGAAACTGACATGTCCAAGAACCAAAAAATCCCACACATGTGTCGTTTGGCAACCCGCACTGGGCCCGCGTGGTGGATAACAGCCCGGTTCCTTATCAAAGAGAGTAGGCGTATGTCCCAGCAGTGGGAACATTTTAGGCTGATTATTCTATTCTTATGCCGTTATTCCAACGCTCAAGAAAAGATTGCGCCACTTTGTATTGTTTTTGTATCATTTTATTTTACTGTAACTGTGAAAAATAGTGATTGAAATAAATATGAATTTTAAATTCTCTCTGAGAGAGAGAGAGAATTTAATATATATATATATATATATATATATTCATATTCATTATGAAATAAAATCAGAAACAAATAAACAAGGACTGCAACTGAATGTTGCAGTACGTTTAGAACCGCACATTGGTCGACCATAACTATAATTGCAGCTAAAATTTTCAATCGCCCAACATTTTCATCCTAAGCACGTAGAGTCGTACAAAACCGACCGCTCATACAATTGCCCGGAACGACCTGCCACCTTATCATTGTAAAATATTACGGTTCTCTATTAAACTACCTAATTTAGGAGCCTAGGAGGAATTTCCTTGTACCTGACGCCTGAGGTCTGTGACGACGTTCTAACGCGCGAGCCGTGCCGCCGACCCTGATCCTTCAACAAATCGACGTAATAGAAAAAGGTCACAAGTAATTTAATAAACGGGAATAGAATCAGAGCCTTATGTAAATGTAATGAGTCCATTGTGAACTATTATCGGTAAGGGTAAGTAAATCTCATGATTTTGATGCTGCGCGGGATTGAATATGATTTTGTGGATATTTTTTTCTTAAAGGAACGTAGTTTCCTATAAACCCATCAAAGAAATAAGTTTGTACGTTTAATCTTTAACGTTTGATATATTATTAAGGGGCAGATTGTTATAATTATCAGGAATACGTAAAAGCAATGTTGAATATACCTACTGTGCATTTATTTAATTATGAACGTGAAGGTACTCGAAAGACCTACATTTTTACTACTAAGAATTTCGTCGTCTTATAATAGAACAAACATCGTGTCGTATATAGTGCCTTTATCACATCATTTCGTCGTTGGGCCCGAGTCAATTTATTTAGGCATCAGGCGAACTACAAACAAAAAGATCAGGCTAGGGAAATATTTATAAGACTGACCCAAATCCGGATTTAAGGAAAAACCAATATGTGACTACGACTAGGCTAAAATGGGTTTTAGTTAGATAAACGTTATTTCAACGTTCGCAAAGTTTTCCAACTGACTTCGTATCCATTCTTTTATAAGTTTTATATTTACTTATTTCATAAACTATATTAGCCGATTCTAAATTGGTTAAATACGGATAATTTGGGCGAATTTAGTCAATTCAATGAAGAGAGGATAAAGAGGCCCTTGATTACTTTAAATCGCTCCAATAAATATAATGGCATATTCGCCCATCGGCTCTCGGCACCAGATTCAATTTCGCTACTTACGAAACCAATTTGAGGAAAATTAAAAAATATTTTTGGTAAGTTAAGTCTCCGAAGGCCAATTTAAAGTAATGAGCGATGGATATATTGCGGGAGCTGTACTAAGCGCGACTCAATCTTGACCATTTCCCAAGTTTTATTCCAATTTATGGGTTACGCGCGAAACTTTTTGATTTATTGTCCAAAAGAAAATTATACTTTCATTGACTTTGTTCTTTAAACACGACTTGTTAGATGAGACGTTCTTTTTGCTTTAATTAAAAAGTAATTTATCGGCGGCTCGCTCCGGTAAGCACCGGTTAGGACCGGCTTAAACCGGTTCCCTTTCAATAATACACTCGAGTGCCGCCAACATTACGCGATCAAAGTTTTGTTTTAGTTCAAAACTTAGTTAATTAACGCTACGGTAGGCACGGTACGGCAGCTGTACGCAACTTTTTTTAAATTAATGTACCCATCTACTAGCTTGCTTGCTAGTTTGCTTTTCCTGAAAACTGTAAATTGGAGTGATATAAGTGGCTGTAATTACACAAAGTTACATTGTAAGTTGGAAAGTAGGTACTCGAGGCAAAGGTTTTAACCGTTTTACTTTTGAATATTTCATGACGCTCACGAGAATGGTTTATTTAAAAGTTGCTTGATAGCTCTGAATAATTTGAAAGTTTCTTTATAGGGTAGGTACAGACGCCAACACATCAAGCTACTACAATCTGTCAGATTTCTTTGATAGATTTTCGACTTTATTTCTAGAGCATTAGGTTCAAGATTCATTGGGAATAATTGACAGTTTCGGGTAGCTTGACCTGGTGGCGTCTGTACATTGTCATTATAATGGGTCGTAAAGGGTTACAGTGCAGATTAAACTACGTTCTAGTACTATCGAATTAAGTAGGTACGCAATTAAAGCTTTCAAAAACAGTTTCTACTTTTCTATTAAATCTCTCAAATATCGGAGTCATTTAATTATTTATTCATTAAAAAGGGTTAAGGATTATAATACAGAGTTGGCCCTATTAACAAGAGATGTTATAAAATATTATATTTCAAAATATCCTCACGTAGAAGTAACAAGATTACATGCTTTTAAAACCGCTCAACCCACTCGGCGCTGGGGACGACACGACCGGGGAGACGGCTAACGGATATTAAACAAGGACCGCTACTAAAAATATTGTTTTCTCTTCCATTTTCCTCACATTTACTTTACGATACCTACATAAAACGCGCCCTGCTGTGAAATTTCATTAAAATCGGTAACAAACCAACGGTCCTGTGACTTTGTGACGAATTAAAAGAGAAAAATAAACGTTTCAATGGCCCACGAGGACTGAATAGGTTTTATTTTTATTTATACCTTATTTTTAATAATAACAGTAAGCACGGGTTCCTGTCGAACCGCTCAAATTAAAGGGCCATCTTGACTGGGGAAAAATTATGGCGCTGTGCGGACTCTGAGCCAAATTAATTACCAACAAGTAATATTAAAGATGGCGGCCGACGTCTTGGCGGGAAAGCATTTGTAATTTACGAATAAAAAATAAACGGCCTCGTTATCTATGGCACATTAAACTTTCGTAAATATTGAATGCTGAGATTGGGAGACTGAAAATAGAAATGCTTTTTTAGTAATTCTGGCAGGTTTCAAGCTCAAATGAATTATTTTACGCAGGATGTACATTTACATAATTTCTTTCAAATTAATAAGCTTTTTTAGATGAAAAACACAGAATTCTGATTAATTATTCGCAAATTCGTCCGGTTCTTATTATCTCTCAGTAACTTCCCTGAATTTCATGCTTGAAATGAAACTTAATATCAAATGATTGGTTTATTAAACTACTAGCTTCTGCCCGCGACTTCGTCCGCATTACATTTCTTGTTCCGCCGACCCTTCCCGTCGCGTCGAATCGCCTACCCGTGCGATTTTCCCCGTTATTGCAACATTTTTCATTACTGCTCCGCTCCTCTTAGTTGTAGCGTGATGTTATATAACTTATACCCTTTCTCAACAAATAGGCTACCCAACACAAAATAATTTTTCAATTCGGACCAGTAGTTCCTGAGATTAGCGCGCTCAATCAAACAAACAAACTCTTCAGCTTTATATATTTAAAAAAAGTATCCTATGTCCGTCTCCTGGTTCTAAGCTAGCTCTCCACCAATTTTCAGCCAAATCGGTTCAGCCGTTCTTGAGTTATAAATAGTGTAACTAACACAACTTTCTTTTATATATATACATTCCGTCGAACGCTGTCATAATGAGACAATGGACACTCAGTCGTAATTAGAAGGAGGATGTTCTCGAAAATTAATGAAGATTGGGTTCCAATAACGGCTCAGTAGGCCGCGGCTGATTAGGTTACAGTAAACACGTGTATAATGAGGTAATAATACACGTACTTACTGAAACTTAGTATGCTTGATCAGGGTGAACGTATGTATAATATATCTAGCGGGATGCTCGATACTTCATGTTAAATCTTATCTTATATCTTTAAACGAGCAATTCTTGTATATATGTATATATATATAATCTGAATCACGGAAACGGCTCCAACGATTTTCTTGAAATTTAGTATACAGGGGGTTTCGGGGGCGATAAATCGATCAAGCTAGGATTCATTTTTATAAAATGTCGTTTTATTCGTGTTTTCAATGACCAACTTTATCGATAATCAATTTGAACATAAACTTATTATTTTAAACACAATTTACCAAAAAATACCGAGCAAAGCTCGGTTATCCAGATATTTACAAAATATTACACTGAGTCTAATGATTAGCGAATCTCAAAGACGTTTCGAAATCGGTTCTTGATAAAACTTGATTTAGAAAATCTTTTTTTTCACAACCATTCCAAATCATTCAGGTAAATACAGCGTCAACGGCCGCCGATACCTAGTATATTATAAAACATGTACGTCAACCTTCTAAGAAGTTAATATTTCGATGTAATCTGCACTGTGCAATTGTTTGTTTTCTTATTAATATAAAATAAATAACCCGGACATTGATTTGAACCACAAATCTAATCGCCAACTCACTCGGCTATGTACACAGCCTAGCTAGGTTTCTAAGCATGAACAGAGTAAACAAGCAGCATACCAATGTAAATCAATAATCAATTGGTGGTATACACAGCGGAGCCATTACCAACTAATACTAAATAAATAAGGGTTAGTGGATACTTTACTTGTTGATGTCACACTTGTAGATTTGTTCTACAAGTAGGTCTTTTGTCATATTTTGTTGGGTGACGACTCTGACGCCTCTCTACACGGTAGTGGAGGGGAGGCTCCGCAGGCTGGCGGAATGCCAAACTCGTTATGCGATATAATTTTATCGAAGAATGGTTCTCGTCTGCAAGATTGTTTATTGGTTCAGTAAAGCTAAATGCTTTAATTTACGAATCTGCATACTCTTTAGAGCCATATTCTTATTAATTATTATGTCGCTATTTGGCATATGGGCGGAATTTACGGTATTAGAAATTCTTTCTTAAGACGGACTATACAACTCTGACGTCTTGTCATCCAAGGTAATTCTTCAAATCCTATTTAAAAAAAATCTCTTAGCCTTTTACTTTAAAAACAGAAATATATCATGACAGCACTGATACTTTTTATATTTCGCGCCAAATCCAGCCGCCATATTTATTGTTCAGTTCAGTAGCTCCGTCGGTACAAGGTTGGCTGAGCTCCAACGCTGGGCTACTCGGAAGGAAGCGAGTGGAACTAGGACACGCCGCAACAGCTGTGACCAAGGGCGGATCCAGCTTTGGTGCCAGGGGGGGGTCACATAGTCGTGGTCAAGTCACAAGAAGTTATAATTTAATTTGAATAATCATACATTAAAGTAAAAAGTAGGTATTTTATTAATGTGTGTATAGTCTGGCAAAAACGGGTAGAAACGGCAACTAAAAGGGCATTGACCAACTTTTATGTAGTCCATTGAAATGTTACATGGGCTTTGCATTTTTTAGAGAACGCAATTTTATTTTTGGGATATGTGGCGGGGGGTGGGGGGGGGTCAGTAGAAGCTTAACCTCAAGTTTTTAGGGTTGCCGCCCTTGTCCCCCGGCCGCCATCTTAGAAAAAGGGGTGCATACACATTTTTCGCGGTATTTCGAAAACTATGCATCTTACAAAAAAATTGTCGAGATATAATTTGTAGCAAATTATTTTGCCTACAAATATGTTTAATAACTTTTTGCCCTAAATTTAAAATTAAAGAAGTTATTACAGAAGGTAGAGTCTGTAGGCGTGTTTTTTTTTACGTGGTATCCCCAGTAGGTGGTGTCCCCCGTGGTACTCCACAGATATCTTGCTTATTAGGTAATTCTTGAGATCATAATATTTTCAACTACTTATTAGCTTGCTACTCTATTCTACTGCTCTTCGATGGTCCAGGCTGTGGCTAAGAATCTAATTACAATAGTACAGACTCTACCTCATAGGTGGCGGGGAAAAGAGTTTGTGATGAATAAGTGAAGTGATAGGTAGGAATTTAACAAAAAAAAAAAAAAAAAATATGAATGTATTTACAATAAAAAGAGATCATAAAACTAAGTGAAACATTTCGTTTTGACCGGATTCTCATGAACACCGACGAACCCGGTCAACTTTGGAGCGCTGTAACAGCGTTTTAATGAATGAAATTGAAAAAATATATATTTAAAAAATTCTCAAAAGAGCATCTACAAGAATGGTTTGAGGTATTTTTTTCGTAAAATGTATTAAAAAAAAGTTATAGAGCAAAAAAGAATTTTTTTATAAAAAAAAATCTCACTTTTTAGCTTATAACCTCTTTAATTTTAAATTTAGGTCAAAAAGTTATTGAACATATTTGTAGGCAAAACATTTACTACAAATTATGTTTTGACAATTTTTTTGTAAGACGCATAGTTTTCGAGATATGGCGAAAAATGTGTATGTACCCTTTTTTCCAAGATGGCGGCCGGGGGACAAGGTCGGCAACCCCACAACTTGAGGTTAAGCTTCTATTGACCCCCCCTTATGTCCCAAAAATAAAATTGCGTCCTCTAAGAAATGCAATATTCGGCCCCCAAATTGTAACATTTCAATGGACTAATGGGACTTTGGCCACTTATAAAGAAACAGTTCAGCTAATAATATATGATTGATTTAATAGTTCTTATCAGTAAGAATACCAATATAAACCTAGTTTTGTATCAAGTTTTATATTTAGATATTTTTTTAAATTTTATTGAAATTGTTTATGCTTATAATAAAACTTGCTTTAGATGCGCCAGGTTCATCATAAATACAAGGCTGAACTTTGGTCCACGGAAGTGCCGGGGTCGTCAAGAAGGGGAGAATCGGAATCCATTTAGAAACAGCCAAAGTAATGGCAATAAAACTTACAAAAACAACACTCACGATGCAAAAAAGTTTTTTTTTTTTTTTGAAAGATTTTTTTTTGCACTCGTCATTTTGACAATTAACACAACATTTTTAAAACACTGTTGCCAAATAAAAAAAAATGTATATCGATACATATGGAATCGATTATTGTTTTATAAGTTCTTCAGGTATAATGCACTCTTCAATTTATCATTTTTAAGTCTTTAATCATTTATATCGTATATTAGTATTTTTGAATAATATGATTAAATAAAACTGCATTAAATACAGTGGAGAGATTACCCTACACTTAAAATCGATTTGAATGTATTGTTTATATAATTTTTTTTTTGCAAAACTGAAGTCAAATTCAAAGCCAAAGACTTGGTCACACCTGCCAGGGTCGCGAGATTCGTTCGAAAGGGTTACCGTGGCCCTGGCATATGGGCAACTGAAGGAACACGGGTAGGTTTTAGTCAGTAAAAGTTTGACACGCCCTCCCGCTCCGCCCAGAGCGGGAGAAGTCATTTGATGATTTCCCATCCAAAAAAAAGACTTGGTCACATCATCAAAAATACCAAAAAAAAAAAATTATTACAGTGCTTATTCATACAAAGTTATTAGCAAAAGATATTTACTAAAATATAATTAAAATTATTGGTAAATTACAATTTTGTATAGCAGAGCGTTTAAAATTGGCCAAGTCTGGACAATTCCCTTTGTTTGGGAGTTCGCCATTGTTCTTTTCGATGCGTTCGTTCCCGAATAATGCGTTTGCCATCATACAAAATATTAATCCACACTCCACACTATATCCATACTTCCATACTATCCATACTTATATACTTATTACTTATCCATACTAATATTATAAATGCAAAAGTAACTCTGTCTGTCTGTCTGTCTGTCTGTCTGTCTCGCTTTCCTGCTAAAACTACTGAACCGATTTAAATGAAATTTGGTACACAGATAGATTAGTGCCTGAGAAAGGACATAGGCTACTTTTTATCCCGGTAGTATGTTCCCGCGGGATAATTTCCGACCTCCACGCGGGCGAAGCCGCTGGCAAAAGCTAGTAATATTATAAATGCAAAAGTAACTCTGTCTGTATGTCTGTTTGTCTCGCTTTCCTCCTAAAACTACTGACCCGATTTAAATAAAATTTGGTACACAGATAGTTTAGAGCTTGAGAAAGGACATAGGCTACTTTTTATCCCGGTAGTACGTACCCACGGGATATTTTCCGACCCCCACGCGGGTGAAGCCGCTGGCAAAAGCTAGTTTGAAAAATTCATTAAATATTGAAGGTATTTACATAAAATCTATATTGTGACAAAAAATATATCCTTACTCAAAACCATTACCTATGTTTAACAATATTAAATAGTGGTCGATGGTGGACCCAGCCCAGGGGGGGGTCATGACCCCCATGACCCACCCCCTGGATCCGCCCTTGGCTGTGACTCGCCAGGTGCCTCTTGTAGCGTTGGCAAGCGAATGTATTTCTTTTTCGAGATTTTTGGCAATATTTGAAGTGTGGGTAGTGATAGTTTTATTGCCGACCGTATTTTGTAAGGATAGAGATGCTATTGGCATCAGATATCGTTTACCGACTTTAATAAAATCCGACTGCTTTCAGTTGCATCCAGTAGACTGGGTTAGTGGGTAAAGTTGCAAAAATTAATTATTGGAAGATTAATTTGTAAAACATAACATGATGGGTTTTAAATACACGCTACAAGTCGTCATACAATGCTACACGCCCTCACGTCCCGAAGCTCCATCCTATTAACACTATCCGGTCTACATCCCTGCTTATCCGCTCTAGAACCACGTACGAGATAATAAGCCGGCCGGCCCGCGCCGGGTAGTCGCCGGACATCCCGCGTCCGTGCCGTGTCCGATAGCCGCCGGAGAAGCGGCAAAAGTAATATTTCTTTTACTGAAAGTGTTTTATAACGCAGGCAAAGGTGTGTTATTGAGGTCCGGGGATAAACTGAAGGATGAATTTTGAGTAGTGCTCGCATAAATAGTAAATAGATGACGTAATACATCTCCTTATCATATTTGGGATAAAATATAAAAGGATGCATAGGTATGCATATTTTATGGATGAATTATCCATAAAAGGATGGCAAAAAATATCGTCGTTTCAAACTAGTTGCCACTTTATTTTGTGAAACTGTGCTCGAAAATGTTTTCTCGAATTCAATTTTCAGAAGTGTGAGCATTGTCGAATTAAAGTGTTCATTTTATAACTCGGACGTTTTCATCTCAACGTTTTCATATGTACGACGCCCGGGGGATGGGGTGGTCTAGCTGAGAATGGGGAGAAATAGCAGGAATATCATAACTTAAAAACTATTTCATAACTATGGGAGCTATTTCAGTATCTTTACGTTACAATTTCGGTTTAAATACTTAGTAGAGTAAATCTCTTCAATGATTAACTTGAAGTAGCAGCAAGCTAATGAACTTTTCTCTTTTCCAAGCATAATGAATTAAGTGCTGACTGATTATACCAATTAACTATCTAGGAATACTTTTGCTGGGTTCTGACAAAAGGCGGGATTATTAAATCGAAGCAGAAAAGCAAGATTTAGTACCTAGCTATGATTTAGGACGGTCCCTAGGCACTGAGATAATAATGATGATTTATATTCTTAAACCCTAGTCAAAGAGCTTAGTATTGAGAACTGAAAATGAGATAATTACCGTTATTTAGTTGTAATTTAATAAATCTGTTTTAATGAGCTAAGATTAAGCTAACAACAACTCAGTAGAATGATACTAATGATAAACTATCACAACTCTTGTGTATACGTATCTAATTTACAACCTCCTTTTTGCTGCCATTTTAGAGCCAGTAAACTAACCCTTGACAACTCACAAATCCGTGACGACACGTCCACGTTAACCCGTTCACAGATACATAAATTAAACAGTGTCCAATCCGCGTGCGATTAATTAAATCGCGAACCGGTCGAAAAGCTCTGCGGAATTATAAGCGGCCCTTGCAAATCGAGCTCTAATAGGGCACGGGGTGGGACAGGCCAGGAGGGGCGAAAGAGGGTTGAATTGCGGTCAGTTGGGGATTAGCAGAAAGTGTTCTGTAGACTATTTAAGGGAAAGTGGAGAAGAATATGGGATCACTTGTTACAAGGGTCTGTTTGGTGAGAGTGTTTCTTTTGATCACCTTGGTGGATTGCCTTTTTCAGTAACATTAAGTTTTGCCTCCTATAAAAAGTCATTGCTTTGCAATTATAGGTAAGTAAAGGTACGTTTGAAAGCGATGATCCATTTAGGAGGCGAATCCATTTATGTGAAATGATTGTAGGTTAGTAGGTACCTATCAGTGGCGAAGGCACCATATAACACGATTCCTACCGGCTTGCCTTTGGGGATTCGCATTGGTAACTCTATCACTATTAAAAATACAATAGTATATAAATAGTGACTACTATTGTCAATAAATATAGTTACACTACGGGTATTTAATTCACCATAACATTCAAACAACAAAAAAGGTTATTTATACCTTTGTATTACAACAAAAGAGAAATGTTCTAAATTAACCCGGCGCACAGTGGAACGAATGTATGGGAGCGGTTGGACGTAGACATGTCCGAAAAAAAAGAGTAAAATTATGCCAAACTAATGATGCCATCTTATTCGATTACTTAATGCCTTCATAACTTGTGGTGATGAATTTCTTCATAACTCCCATATTTCGGGAGTAATTTGAGAAAATGTGAAATTTTACTATGAAAATGAGTGTATCGAGCTCTCTCCCTCCTGATTCCGGGCTTGTTTCAAGTAGCGGTCTCTAATATCATAATGCTAATACTAAGAGCTATATTTAATACTAAGACACATAGTGCGCCAAATGTGCACTTTCTGGGATAAAGAGTGCTGTTTATTTTATAACACAATTTTTTTATTTTTTGTTTATTTTGTTGATTAAAACCGTTTTTCTAAAGGTTTACCTTATTACAATAACATTTCTGAGCAGCCAATTAGAGAAGATATAAGCTAATTAGGATATATAATTAGGGACTTAAGGTTTACATATAAAACTGATGCACTAATGATTACTGATAAGAACATTGCTATTATTTAATTACTAAATGGCTCTTAATACACTAATTTAGCATGCATCATTTACTAATTATCACAATAACTAATTACCTTGCAATATTTAACAAAGGATACCTGGGATACCTGGATTTTATATAAATAGGTCACTATTAGTAACTTTAAAATCAGTGTTGATTTACACCTCGTTGTATCCAAGCTAATCTCGCAATGTATTTTCCAAATTTTAATACAAATCTTGATATTCACGTTGCTTTATGCGCACGCGCACATAAAGATTTACGCGACTTTAACTATTTGTTCAGTGTTTTAAAAGATAACAGTTGTGTTCAGTTATGTGAAAGTGCTGAAACAAGTTTAAAAGACTGGTGTCGTCGATTTTGCTACCGCATTTATGCAAAATGGACACAGTCTGGAAGAAGCACAGATAAGTTTCGGAAGAAACATGAGATTTGGCTACAGGCTGCAATTCAATGGCCGGAATTACAGAATGAAAATATGGAACCTTCTACAGAAAATATAAGTGACGTCATCGAGCCCATAATTTCTCCTGCTAAATCTGATGCTTCAACTTGTACACATCCTAGTCCTCGTAAATCTTTTGAGGACCTTAGTAACCGGCAAAAAAGAAGACGCACTGAAGATAGTCTTTCATGCAGCAGTAGCAGCGCTGAAATTATGTTTTCGGCCGAAAGGGCGCTTCAAAAGGCAGGACAAAGCGATACAGCTTATGTTATGAAATACTTGACGGAGAATCCAGAAGAGGCCTCAAAAATCAAAGCCTTCATTGAAGGTAAATCAATTCAGGTACGGGAAATATCCCCTTTGAAGGCATTGGCTCTTTATGTATCGATGAACTTATCGAAATGGCGCTATAACACTCTTCGGGATTTCAACACTCAAGAAGGAGCTCTTCAATACCCGAGTTACTACATGTTGGTTAAAGAAAAAATTAAGTGCTATCCGGCCAAAGAAGATCTCACAGTTACAGAGAGCTCTGCAAAAATCAAATTACAAGCCTTGATGGATTTAACCTCAAGAAGACTTATTAGGTCGTTAGAAACCCCTGTTGATCCCAATCAACAGCTCGTATTGACCAGCAAATGGGGTTTTGACGGATCATCTAGCCAAAGCATTTATCATCAAAGGACGAGTGAAGATGAGCAAATCGATCTTGCTAGTAATTTTATGATTAGTCTTGTACCACTGCGGCTCGTCTCAAAAGGTGTAACAATTTGGGAAAACGAGCGACCATCTTCCACTTCATTTTGCTGGCCAATATTGTTTAAGTTTATAAAGGAAACCAAAGAAAATGTGCAGAGAGAGATGGCTGAAATCGAAGCAGAGATTGAAGCCTTAACTCCATCCACCATCACTGATGGAATTAGTGTCAAACACCAACTGCTGTTGACAATGATTGATGGTAAAATTCATTCCATTATATCCAATACAGCAGCTTCAGTGTGTGACATATGCAAGGCTTGTCCTAAAGAAATGAATAATTTAGAGTTAATCAAAGATAAACACGCAAACGAGGACATGTATAAATATAGCTTAAGCACCCTTCACGCTTGGATTCGCTCAATGGAATGCTTATTACACATTTCCTACAAATTAGACATAAAATCATGGCAAGTAAGGGGTGATATAGCAAAAAGGCAAGTTGATGACAGGAAGAAAAGAGTTCAAGAGGCTGTAAGAAGAGAAACGGGCTTACTTCTCGATGTTGTGAAACAAGGCAGTGGATCCACCAACAATGGCAACTCGGCAAGGAGATTTTTTGAAAACTACACTAAATCTGCTGAACTGACCGGAATAGATGCTATGCTTTTAAGAAAAATCTGTGTGATCTTGCAGTGTATTTCATCAGGAGAGAAGATCAACGTAACTAAATTCCGAGAGTTCTGCTTTGATACTGCTAAGCTTTACGTGGAGTTATACCCATGGTATTATATGCCTTCTTCACTTCATAAAATTTTAATGCATGGGCCAGACATAGTTCAGAACATGTCAATTGTGCCCATTGGTTTTCTATCCGAAGAGGCATCTGAGGCTAGAAATAAAGATTTTAGAAAATATAGAGAGGGGCATTCTCGAAAGCATAGCAGTATCTCATGCAATGAAGATATTATGCACAATCTTTTACTGTCTTCTGATCCACTTGTTACAAGTATCCGTCCAAAAGGAAATAAGTTTGTAAAAAAATCTTCTTTTAAGGAATTTTATGAGCTTACGGATTCTGAGAAAAGTGATATCGAATTTGTTAACATAAATGATTTAGCGGACATCGATTCTGAATTTGAATTAATTGATGATGATGATGATGACGAAGATAATTAAATGATGTTATTGTTTTAAAATGTGTAACTTAGTAAATTAGAGCTTACATCTTAATTATTTATTGTACTTTTAATGAAACTAGGTAATTTATTATCAACTTACTTAAAAGTCATACTCTCATCAGTTCTTGTGAATATTTTTGTTAATATATATTTCTGTATATATATAATATATTTATAGACCTCTTAATAAGTCTGTCTGCGGTTTAAAGTAAATACAAATGGGGAAAAAACGTTTTTTTTTTTAAATTTTCATTTCCTTTTATCCCAGAAAGTGCACATTTGGCGCACTATGTGTCTTAGTATTAAATATAGCTCTTAGTAATAGCATTACGATATTAGAGACCGCTACTTGAAACAAGCCCGGAATCAGGAGGGAGAGAGCTCGATACACTCATTTTCATAGTAAAATTTCACATTTTCTCAAATTACTCCCGAAATATGGGAGTTATGAAGAAATTCATCACCACAATTTATGAAGGCATTAAGTAATCGAATAAGATGGCATCATTAGTTTGTCATAATTTTACTCTTATTTTTCGGACATGTCTACGTCCAACCGCTCCCATACATTCGTTCCACTGTGCGGCGCCAAAACGTCATAATCGGGAACTAAAATTTCATACAACAGCGATCCCGTAATGATGTCACTTTAGGTCACGTGGCACCGCTTGATATGTACGAGAGCAAGCCGCTGTACAACGGGTTATGACAGAGACAGGTATAGAAAAATGCGTCAGCGAGAACGAGATAGAGGAATATTGCATATTTTATTCGTTTTCATCTGTTCAATTTAATTGTATTTAATTCATTACATTCCTATATTAACTTTAGAATGATAGTAAGTATTCTTTATTGATGAGTCAGTAAGTTAAGGCCGACTTCGCTTCGGCTTCTCTTTTAGAAAAATTTACGCCTCGCCGCTGGTACCTATAAGACCCAGTCACAGTGGTATTAAAGGCGTAAAAACCAACACATAAACCTATGAGACAGATTGTATGATACACTACCATATTACCCATCTCATCATCATCTGCCTAGCCTTTTCCCAACTATGCTGGGGTCGGCTTCCAGTCTAACCGGATGCCATACTACCCCATTTGTGCCCACAAAATATTTACTCAGCAAAAACCTTTACAAATTCGAACTGATTCAATTAATATTAAGTCTCATTAGATTTTCTCTAGTCTAGAACTACATTAAGGCCGAGATTCCGACCCAGACGTTTAGGAAGGTCCGAAAAAATCTAATATGTATGCGGTCCAGCGAAGAAAATTAAGTTCATATAATAGAACTAAATATTATCCAAGCATTAGGACGATGTTTAGCGAGTGGGGAGAAAGGGGGCTCGTTCCCCGGGGGGTTTAATTGCTAACAGATATTTAGGGCGAAGCGATCCCACCTGTAATCCGCTCCTTTCCATTCAATTACTATTTACATAATGCTAAGATTTAGACTAAGTGGTTTTCCCTTTTCTATGTTTATATTTACAATTATTTTTGTTGCTAAAGATACGCTAAGCTACATAAGATTACGCTACATAAGATTATTGAGAGCATTTATCCGCTTTTTAATTTCATGATCCGAGAAAGGTTGCACAGTAGCAAGTACAGTATAAATCATGGCATTACTTTTTGCGATCTGACTGCAATTGTTCCCAAAGTTAGATAAATAAAATTTAAGTTGATAAATTAAACCAATAAACGATAAGTTTTATAGCTAGGGTATGTGGTAAATCTTGAGTAACAATATTTTTATCATCCTCGCGTCATACGCTGTGCAAAGTGGTCTCATGACAGACAGTTAATTTAGGTCTAGGTGTAGGTGTATCCTGAAGGATACACTTTTGCCAAAATTAATATCTTGGCGTTAAGTTCAATCAGAACATCAGTCTTTATTACTATAATATACTTCAATAATTGTCCCTCTGAAACTCCAGCGCGGAGTGGATCACTCTAACCCACTTAAATCACTTCAAAGACGGCGGATATTACCGGTTCGCGCCGGTCCACACCGGCTCTAGTCGGTCAAAACCGCCGAACATTTCGCCACTCGACTTGTAAAAAGCTTTCAAGAAGCCGCCGCTGTTTGTCAAGCGCTTAAAGCGGGTGTTGAGCTGTCGACAGCTTTTTGTTTTACTTGCAGCGGAGTACTCCGTCACGGTGGGAACGGATATAAGAATGATTTAATAGGATTGAAAGAGATGTAGAGACCTAAGATGCAATCTGAAAATACTTGCTAATTTACTAAACGTTTTACAAACACCTACGCTTTTCTTCCATTGTAAATATTTCCACACAAACATAAACACATCCAGACTATACGAAACTTACTGGCATGTGGCTCACACAAATATTTCCGATATCGCAATTGATATGTTTGCTATCTATTTTAACTTTTCAATACGATATCGGTTCACTTTCATACCCGGGTCGGGCTACACGAGTATCCACTCCAAATAAAATGTAAACACTTTTTATTACAGTGAGCGATACCGTCCAAACTGTTTACGTATTTATGAGGCTGACCGTACTAAAGGGCTCGTAAATAGCGTGTTATGCTGACCCTACATGATAAGAATAACTCGATCACTGGCGGTGACAGGCTTGCCGATGGTACCTCCTTGAAGGCAAGCGGAATAAATTGGAATTCATAGGCGATTGGATGATGTCTGATCGAGACGATGAGTACTTCTTGAGACCTAGGACAGGTCTATACCTCTACTGGGCTTTTTATATAGATATTGAATTAATATATTTCGTGTCTTTGATAAACCGTGGATAAAAATTAGACATAATTGGCGAAATGAGGGTGTACAGTTAATTCCATTTATTAAATCGAATTAAATCAACAACCCCAGTTATTATAAATTACGCTTAAAAATAAAGAATATTGTGATAAAAAAAACCTTTTTGAGCTCTATTTCACGATTATATTTTATGAAGTTATATTATAATATATAAGAATTATTATTCATAATAATAATACGCCTAAATGTGCGGCAAAAACTGATAGTTTCATGTTTGTGACGTTTGGCACCTTAATATGAACTGCACTGCACTTATCCCCGAAAACAATAGGATTGTGGATGTTGGTGTTATTTCATATGTTGAAAGAAATGTTTTAGTTAACTCTCTCTACCGCTATCGGTTTACAAGACAATGATTAAATTATCAAAATATGCAGTTTACCTACTAGTTGGACCGTCACAACTAAACGAATGGTGAGTGATATGCAACAATGTTGTGCAGCCGGCAACAGTGGCCACTGTTGGACACTGATAAACAGTTGCCAAGTGAGAACGACTTTCATGAATGTTGCCGATCTCCGGCCTTTTATTATTACATGTTTATTGTTTTTAGATTGACTCCAGAAACTATCACTTTCTTAGTTATCTTTATACCTGCCTTTGCCGAAAATGCAGCCAGCTTCAAAGTAAAGATTCTTTCGGGTTAGTACTGATTCACCCCGTTCTTGTTTCCCCCCGAAAGTTCTTATAAAATAAATAATATAAAAAAAAAACTACAAAACACGCTTTCATAGAAAACCAAACCAAAAAGTGGAAAATAATGGAAGAAAGCGTCGGGTGCTCTTTGAGGTAGTTTTTAAACTATTATTTATTTTAAATTTTTTAGTTCGACTAGCTACAAAAGCGGGATATTTGTTTTTCTTAGCTATCCTGGTGATCCTAGCCAGGGTTTTTTTTTTTCAGGATGGGAAATCATCAAATGACTTCTCCCGCTCTGGACGGAGCGGGAGGGCGTGTCAGACTTTTACTGACTAAAACCCACCCGTGTTCCATCAGTTACCCATGTGCCAGGGGAGCCAGGGTAGTGTCACAAATATATAAATTATTTTTTGTAATCGGTCCTTGATAAGTGTGCAAAGTTTCATATTAATCCGACGTTCTAATGCGGGTGAAAATCACGTTGATTCTGTTGCATAGATACATAGCAAACTAATAAAAGTGGGTTAAAATATCTATTGTTTATGAAAAAAAAAAACAAAACAATAAATCAATGGGCTACTTAAATACATAGAAAAAAGGGCTGGCAATTTGTGTGGTTATTTTATCACTGTATTCTAAATTTTCTTTTACTTCACACTATTTGTTTTCTAGTAACTAACGGTTCACTGTGGCGAAGTAACTCATAGTTATAACGTCTACCTATATAAAATTTTTCATCAGGAATACCAAGACCTGATATTATGAAGCAACGACAGGAATACTAAAACATGATATTACGATAACTAAATAACTTTCATCCAGCAACACTTACTCGTCGATACAGTCTACTGTCTACATAATTAGGATGACCCCACTGAACATATGAACATACGATTTTCGGCTACCTATCTCCTGAACGTCAGGACTGACCTCCAGGGCAATCTCCCGCCTTATCAGGGAGTTGGTACAAATGATGCATAACGTGAGTCAATTAGTGTCACTCCGCGAAGAGCAAATGAACCAATGATTAATTTGTTTTCAAGATAGTGCAGATTGTATGAATGAATTATTTTTACTTTCTTTGATAATACCTATGCAGATCTACGAGCCTAGGTTTGTAGATATTTACAATACAAGCTCATATACCTTTTACCTATTTTGGTTTTTATAGAAGTGAGATAGAATAGCAGTAATAATATTACAGTTCTTCTAATTGATTTGTTTTTCAAAGGAGAGATGGTTAAACACATCAATAACTAGCTTTTGCCAGCGGCTTCGCCCGCGTATTATACATATAAACCTTCCTCTTGGGTCACTCTGTCTATTGCTGCAAACCGTATTACAACCCGTTACGTAGTTTAAAAAAAACTAAGCTTGAAAATCGCGGGAAGCGACTTTGTTTTATACTATGTAATGATTTAATGATTAATATTCTCCCATAAAAATACGATTCTGGAAAATGCGCGCTCTTCTTGAGTGGTACATTCTGTCTTAGTTCCAATATACCTGCAGTTGCTTCTTACTTAGTTTAACTTGGTGTTGTGTGAAAAGGATACATTCTGAGGTTGCCGCCTTTGTCGCCGATGGCGAGTAGTTTCTGTATGGGGTCCCATGCTAGTGCTGTTGGCGAGAACGGGAACCCGTGCCGAAATGTCTGTGGACAAGGAGAAAGGAGTTGTGAGTCATAGAACTTCATCATTATTATCAAAGTATACACGTTTTTAGGTAAACACGCGTAAAACATCCACATCATACAGTATTTTTATCAGCTGTCTGGTTACCTAGTTTGGGATCAGACAACGGTGTGTTGGTTGTCCCAAGATATTATTTATTTTTTGCAGTACCAGAGACCAATTTGCTCGATAAAGAAATAAATCAACCAAGAAGTTCAGAACTTGCAATTTAAAAATCGAACAGCTCACATAGGAATTTGTTTCGAATTTCAAATGTACGTAGCAATCAGTCGCCATGATAAAATTGGATACAATTTCGTTATTTTATTTATTTTCGTTTCAAATGCTTTTGCGCCTTCGGGATTTACGGACTGGGGGGAAAATGTAGAAATTCTTAAAATTAAATGATGGGTACAAGCGTTTTCACAGTGCTCCCGTAGGACGACAGATAATCGTAACAAGGTAAAATTTATCATTTAAAAACGTGGCAACTCTGAATACCTATATAGCTATAAAAAAAGGTTTATCTTGATTTATGGTTTTACAGCAATAAGATAAACGTGTATTTGGATTTGAATAATGGAACGGGGTTCGTTGTAATTAGCAGTTTTTGATGATCAAATTTAAATTGAGGCCGGAAACGTTTTGTGACCTAACGGAAAGTTTTGAGGCTTTATCTCAAAACTTTGCGTTAGGTCACAATTATACACAGAAAATCCATCTTTGGTAACAGCGATACGCATCAGCGATCACAGAAAGGTCTTCACTTTCCGAGTAAAGGTTCGTACATACGACTGTCCGTAGAACAATTTCTATGACCGTGTCACGTCGCGACAAGTCGCCCCTGTGTGAACGGTCGCGAGCGTTTTCATAGAAATTATTCTAAGAATGTAAATCGCCGATTCGCGCGCGACCGTCGCGTCACGCTAGTCTGAACGAGCCTTTAAGCTTTTCTCAATTGATTTTAATACTGATAGTTATATGCCAACCATTTGTTTCATGGAATATTGATAAGAGGGACAATTCTCATAATTTTAAGAACATTCACGGTCTTATTACAAAAAACGAAATAAGCCTTGGTTTAAACCTAAACTATCAAGTCCAGGCTCATCTGTAAAACCATGGTCTAAACTTGTTCGTATTACAAAACATTTATAAATCGTGGTCTTCTTAATACCGACATTTAAACCATTATCTTAATATCAACCACAGATTAACACAAATATCACTCGTTCGTCATGATATCATTCTATTGCAACGTTCCGTATCCCAAGAAAAGAAAACGTTTTGATAGTATTATCAATGATTTAATTGTGTATGGAACATTCAAAATATTGAGACTTTGTTATTTTACATGGACATTAATATTAATTATCGATTGCAGTTTTGTTTAGGTTTAATCACATTACCAATGTATTAGGTTGTAGTACATCTAAGTTCGTGTAACGAAACGTAACATTTTCGCGCGTTTTAAGAAAACAAAATTTATACAAAAGTATCGCAAGTCGAAGAAACGCTTAGTAAACCTATACTTTTGCCTGAAATCTTCATCGGATAACTCAATGAAGGGATTGACTCGAATCCGATTTCTATTGAATTGACGTGACCTTTCTAATGACTGAATAGCTTCAATATCCTGATAATCAATTAAATCTACCATGTTAATGTCCATTTTTGGATAAAAACAACACAACACAACGAAATAAATGATAAGCTAAAAGTGGAAACTTGACAGATGCGACTTAGACCCATCGATAAACCAGGGGTCGCCCAGGTTTAACGTTAAACAAGGGTTTAGTCTATGGTTTATCGCAAAACCTTTTTTTGTAATAAAACTTAAACTTAAACCATTGTTTAATGAGGTTTAAACCTGGGTTTTTAGTTAAACTGCTTTTTATAATGAGACCGTCACAGTTTAATCTTAGTCTTAATCAGTCAAAAATACTTAAAGTTTCCATACATTTTTGAAAAGTTGACATGACATTTGATTGTCGCCGAGATGAGACTACGACTAGATTTTTCACGTTTTTAATTATAAGAATGAACCTCCAGGTACGAGTAGAAAATAAAGTTCTTGTTCATATACCTACGTATAAGCATACATTATGATAACATGACGTAGATACCAGTTATGTCAAACAGAAAATTAAAACTATCAGAGCTTATCGACGCATGTTATTAATTTGCAGTCAGTAGACAAGTGATAAGAAACATTGTAGTGTGTTTTAAGTTTGGGTGCAACTCTGGTTGATTAAACTTTCTAGGTGGACCGCGTTATCGGCAGGTATCAGTAGACCATTGTGTGCGTCATTGTTGATGAGAGGGAAATGCGCTTAGAATCGAGGGGCGTGGACGGAAGGACGAATTGATCCAGTGGTGATATTGTCACACCTGTTCTACCAGTCATTTTAAGACCTTTGTAAGACTCAAGTGCCTATTAAATGACTCGCGGCTCGACTTGATTCAGTCAAGGCAAAGGTTGAAGAAAAGGCTTCGAGCCCCTTTAGCATACTGAGGACTTGCTTAAGTCTTTAAAATTATGACTCGGAGACTCGAGTTCTTTGCAACACTATGTGACAAGCGCCGCTGGGGTCCGACCTCGATACCCAGGAGAAGTCTTTTTTAGGTTTTTTGTTTTGTTACAATAAACTTTACAGGCGTGATACATTATACAGGTTAGTAGGAACATCGACACGTAAACTGTAACCTCCAATCCAGCACATTCTAGCGCAGAAATTTATCATTGGATATCAAGAAAAAAGGTCTGCTGTTTCATAAAAAAGTGCAATACCTACGCGGTGAATTTGTATGGAACAACAATATTTTAAAAACTAACAGATGAAAAGTTATACTTAGCGCGTCGTTGTTCCGCCACTCTGTACATACAGGTAGATTGTGTGAGACCAAAGACAAAGCGACAGGATGTCATGTTTTGGATTGAATAAGAACTTTGTTTTATAGTCTACTAGCTTTTGCGGGTGACTTAGCCCGCGTATTATACGTATAAACCGTACTCTTGAATCACTCTATCTATTAAAAAAAAAACCGGCCAAGTGCGAGTCGGACTCGCGCACCGAGGGTTCCGTACAAACCTGTAGGTATTCTCGGTTTATGCATAAGGTTTATGATTATGAAAATAAATGTTTTTTTTTTATTTTTATATTTCAGCTGATTGAATGAACGGTAAATTGCGGTTTACGATTTATGACGTTTTAAAAAAAAACTACTTGCTCGATCTCGTTCAAACCAATTTTCGGTGGTAGTTTATATGGTAATTTACATCATATATTTTTTTAAGTTTTATCATTCTCTTATTTTAGAAGTTACGGGGGGGGGGGGGGGACACACATTTTACCACTTTGGAAGCGTCTCTCGCGCAAACTATTCAGTTTAGAAAAAAAATATATTAGAAACCTCAATACCATTTTTGAAGACCTATTCATAGATACCCCACACGTATGGGTTTGATGAAAATAAAAATTTTGAGTTTCAGTTCTATGTATGGGGAACCCCAAAATTTATTGTATTTTTTCTATTTTAGTGTAAAAATCTTGATGCGGTTCACAGAATACATCTACTTACCAAGTTTCAACAGCGTAGCTCTTATAGTTTCGGAGAAAAGTGGCTGTGACATACGGACGGATGGACAGACAGACAGACAGACAGACAGACAGACAGACAGACAGACAGACAGACGGACAGACAGACATGACGAATCTATAAGGGTTCCGTTTTTTGCCATTTGGCAACGGAACCCTAAAAAACCGCATCGTAATCCGTTGCGGAGTTTTAACCCTCCTATAGGACGGCTCATAGACAAGAAGTCACCGTCCACAAGGTCCTAGGTACCTTGAAATGACTGTCCAGTTTACTGGCCACTTTATATGAGCCGATTTAAGCATATATAGGGACAGACAGAGGGAAGCGACTTTGTTTTATACTATGTAGTGATAGGAAGCAGCAGAGTTCACTGCCATTGAATTCGTAAGGAGAAGCACAACTACCCGACCAACCAGCCCGATATGTGCCCGACTGGAAGGAAATATACAGACAGGACTTACGAAGTACAGTCAACTGGCTGTTCTTTGTAATAAGCAGATATATGGAGGACCTTCCAGAGCTATCACTTACATATAAAGTCATATAAACCACTAGATAAACGCCGCTCGGGTGATCGTATGGAAAATAATAGTGTTTACTTCGTTCTCACAATAACACGTTCGATAAAGTTATGTATAATGCCTCGTTTAGATATGCGAACTTCACAACAAAACACTTTCTCTTACATACGTAGGTAGGAGATACTCTCGTTATTTTGTATCGTTAGGGGAAGGTGGGGCAGAATGAGACTCGGGGCTCAACGGGAATCTAGCTTGTGTGCCTCCCACACACACGTATGCAAGTCGATGGCGACGTCATTCGTTCGTTGTTCCAGCGTCTCACGCAAGTCAGAGCAAGAAGAAAGTTTAGGTGCGTGTTTTACTGTTGTGGCTGACATAAACAGTTTTCCAGGGTATTATTTATGTTCGTATAATTTACTCTTGTGGAGTGAGGATAGTTCATGACATCCATAAACTTTTGTACTATAAATTAGTGGGATTCTGTTATTTCATTTTTTTTTTTGATAATTACCATTGCGGATAAAAGAACCGACCAATTTGAAAAAAAATCGGGGCAAGATAAATGGGGCATAAAAGGAAGGTATGCATTATCCAGACAAAAGAGAAAACATGGGAAAACGGCTATACTTGCGAATGCCCCGTACGAAATTGATAAAAGGAGAGCAAGGAAAATAGAAGTAGAAGACCGCAATAAAGGTGTCTTCACACAGCGGGCGGGGCGCGACGAGACGTGACGGCGACGCGACGCTGAGTAGTTGTAATGTACTAGATATTACGGACGACTTCGCACAGAGCGCTCGGCGCGACGGTAACCGTCGCTGGACGCTGCCGCCGCGCCGAGTCGGAATACAACTCAGAGGTGGCGGGGCGGGGCGCGAGCGCAGCGTCGCGTCGGCAGGACGCCGGTGCACAGTGAATCGAAACTGCTATATGAGGGACATTCATTTTTAATTACATTTTTTTTTATATATAAGGTGTATCTATTCATACACGAAATATTTTAAGAGGTACACCTGTAGGTGGTAAAGAAGCTACAGCAACGAAAGAAAAATCTAAATTTATTTTTTTCAAAATTTAATATTTATAAATTATTTGACGCACATAAGATATACTGGCTCCTTCTTATTTTTTACGGCCCGAGACACCGCGGTCATGCTCGCGCCGTCCGGTCGCCGTCCTCGCAGCGTCAGGCGGGCCATTCATAGAATTTGGTGTAAAGGTTTTATGCAAAACGTCTCAAGCAGTTTTAAAATTATAATAATTACGAAAATTCAAAAACGCTTACATAAAAATTTTCTTTATGCTTCTATAGCTTCTTTACCACCTACAGGTGTACCTCTTAAAATATTTCGTGTATGAATAGATACACCTTATATACTTATCGAAAGATCTCGTCATTCCAATGAATAATTGTCATTACAAGTTTTTCTCTAAAACTGATAGTTCGGCCGGAAAAAATATTTTAGATTTATTTTTATGGAATGAAACAGAAACTGCTAATTATAAATGTTTTAATGTTCTCTCTATGCCCTATTAGTTTAATTAATAACTGTGTTACATAGTGTATGTAATTCTAAACTGTACTACGTGTGTGATAATTATTGTATTACTAGCTGACCCGGCAAAAGTTCTTTTGTCGGGTGAAAAAAGACTGAAAATTTAAAGTTGTATGTATTTTTCAATGCCAAATCATAATAAAATTTAAATTAAAAAGAAAATGTAAAAAAAAACACAAATACATATTTAGGGTGACCCCCTTATCATGTAGGGGTATGAAAAATAGATGTTGGCCGATTCTCAGACCTACCCGATATCCACTCAAAATTTCATAAAAATCGGTTTACCCGTTTCGGAGGAGTTTGGTAACAAACACTGCGACACGAGAATTTTATCACAACTCCTGTGTCAGAGTAGACGCTGACTATGATGAGTCACACATTGTGCTAAATGTTTGCTTGACCAAAATCAGTCTCATTTTACCCCATAACGTTTCTGCTTTGCCCGAACTATGGTGAATCCCGTCACTTGCTGATTAGTTCCTCAGAATTAAACTAATTACTTGATTTAAATAATTAATTAATAAGAATATATGAATAATGTTTATAATTAATAAAAATACTGTGGATTTCTATAGGTAATGACTTATTATTTACGTTAAGTATCCCATTTAGTCCCATCTTCCCCTACTTACCTAGCAACTCTTCGGATAAGAATAGATTAATGACTAACGAGGGTGTTGCACCGCATCATTTTTTCTTAAAGAAAAAGCGGCAAAGTGCGACTCAGTCCACCGAAAGTGTCGGGTTCCCTAGTCTAGATGAATATACCTATCCATTGTATCGATTTTATCGAATACAAAAATTCCTTTGAATTTCAAACTAATCCTCTAGAAAAACGACGTAAAAATTCTGTGATTGTAACCGAAAATATCCCATATTTCAAAAACTGTTGACTTAGGTAGATAATTACTAGTAGAATTACTTAGAAAAATCACAATATTTTTAATTTTTGGTTCGATATACACCCCACACGTTTATGTGTACTGATATTTTTTTTTCATCCCTGGGTCCTGGGTGTGAGGAGTGCCACCTCTATTTGCTTCTTCCAGTCATTTCACTTTGCTATTGTTTTGCGGTGCACAGAATAAAACTTCTTTCCAATTTTAATTAATATAATGCAAGCAGTTTCAGAGTAAATTGGTTGTGCGAGTTCCGGACAGACAGACGTGCCGAAATTATAAGGGTCCCGTTTTTAACATTTGGCTACGGCCAAAAAAGGGTGAAAGTTGAGGAAGGACAATTTTGAGGGCCGTCTTTCAATCATACGGAACAACAGGACAACAATATACAGATGGGATATGACATGAGCAGTAGTGTTGTACTCATCCTCTTTTCAGTTTTGACGGAACCTATCCAGCTCGTCCTTTGTCATAAACAGCAGAATATGTATAGTTTTCGTAAGCACAAACGCGTCTTTTCTGGATTATTCTGAACACGACATATGTACAAGCTACATGTCTATTTTAGAACACTTCAATGAAACCAATTCTTCACTGATATGGTAGTTGGTAGTTGTCGTTGGCCTAGCTGCCACCGAGGTCCATATCCCGCTCAATCTCCACCACGGCCCCAGCGCTAATACCAGGCTTGTAAATAATCTATGAGTATATTTTATGTGGAGATCGAAACTACTATAATATTAATCGTTTCCCACCCGCTCGGTGTGTGCGCGTGTCGGTCCAAGGTTGAGGCCGCAGAGATTCAGGTTGGGAGAGAATTTAACGGCTGTCTCGATAAACTATGGAGGATAAGGTACAAATACTCAAAGTACCATAAAAAGCTTAGGTAGGTATTAAACAGGGCTTCTTTCAAGGTGTTTAGAAAAGTTAATGGCGCCATTTGTGAACAGATGCCTTTCATATTACCTACTTAACTGCTCCATTGGTCTTGTGGTCGCTAGCACGACTGCTGAGCGTGGTGACCCTGGGTCCGATTCCCAGGTCAGGCAAAGTGTTAATGGGTTTTTCCATTATGAATTTCTTAGTAACAGCCCCAAGTTTGGAAGCTGGTGGTGTGATACCCCCGTACCTCGTGGCTAGTCTCCGTTGAGATCGGCCGTCATGGCCGAAAGACGGTCGTGAACACTATATTACCTAGTTACGATCAAATAAATACAATTGTGTGGGTGAGAGCAGTGGTGGCCCGGTGGTAACAAGCGCGACTTACTTTGTGTAAATTAATTCATCACTACTGATCTGAGAGCAGTGAAGAAAAACATCATGAGAAAACCGGCATGTCTTTTAGGACATGCCAGTTTCCTCACAAACAAAACAAATTCAACAAAAAAACTTCAATTCAGGTTTGTTCTAACAAAAAAAAATGTAGAACTGTGACATCTACCGACCCTGACTGGGCCCGCGTGGTGGATTACGGCCCACTTCCTTGCACCATGAGGAGTCTGTGTCCCAACAGTGTAGTTATGATGATATGATGTGTGTGTGATTTCACCCTGTGATGCACTTTATCTTTTAAATATTTTCTATTTGAGAAATCAGAAAAAACTAGCTGCCTGCTAGTTACATACAGAGAAAATATATACCTACATGTGCTCTCATCTTGTCACCTTTAACGATGAAACTAAATCATTTGTAACTTCTTTGACACTGAAGACTTTCGCCACGTAATGGAACACGCTTGTAATATCTGAGAGGATGATAGATAGGTTCGCTGAAGTCTGTCTCGCCGTGATTGATGACTAGTGTGCCAAACTAATCACAATTTACCTACGAGTTACGAAGCAAAGGTACGTACGCAACCGTGGGTATGAGCAATTCATTCGCTGAAGTCTGTCTCGCCGTGATTGATGACTAGTGTGCCAAACTAATCACAATTTACCTACGAGTTACGAAGCAAAGGTACGTACGCACCCGTGGGTATGAGCAATTCAGTAAACTAATCAGGGGGAATGGTCCAAATGAATCATTAAGATTACGCATTATTTTACTACGAGAATTCACCAACTTCAAATAACATCTTGGTAACATAAATAAATCAATCAATCAATCAATCAAATCATTTATTTGCAACGAATGTAGGTTACATAAAAAATACAGGTGGAATAGATAAAAGTGAGCCATGTACATTCTGCCTGGAAATAGGCACGCAAAAATTTATAAACTTATATCAAATAATTAAATTACAAATTAAATTACAAATTTTGTCACACTTAGAATTATTATATAAAAAAAAAAATGTCATAGAATTATTACAAATACACATACATTAATAATAAAAATTGTCAAATCGAAATGTTACTTTAGAACAAAATAAAAAATAAATAAATAATAAATTAGGTACATGGTGGTGGTAATAATACTCGAGAGCTACCAATTTTTCACCCATTCGCGATTTGGCGACCTTTTACGAGCAGCTCCTGTTTTTAAAGTAATTCAGGAAATTTTCAAGGTCGTGCCTTCACACCTCTCCGATACTCACTCAAGAAGGGTTCGGAAAACATCCTGGCCTGCCTCCGAACACCGGGACATCAACACTCAAGAGGTTATCACGAAAAGAACAACAATTGATAATACCTCGGGCGGTGATAGTGAGACAAATAGTTCGATTTGGTATAAAAGGGGGATGTGAGGTGAGATGGACACAGTTGTGGAGCAGCAGTCAACATGAGATTACTCCTGGTATTGGCCGCTGTGGCCGTGGCGACAGCCACCGTCATCAAAGATGACACCACTGTGTTTATTGGCAAGGAAAACATGGGTGAGTTTCAACTTTACCTTTTTTCAACGTAAATTATATTGTATTCATTTAGTTAATTTAATTATGAACATTTAATTGTTAGGTCTATTACAAGACGCAAATGATTAACGTTTATTATATTTTTTTCAATTTCTGTTTAACTGCCACAATATATCTGGAAATGAATACAAAATATTAATCAAATTTAGACAGGGAAAATAAGAGTTTCACTTGTTCTAAACTGATTTACTAAAGTAATATCAAAGTAGTCCCAAAAACTCATAAGATCTCGAAGTATTTTCCCAAACAGAATTCAGAAATGTCAAAACAACAAAGCCCTGAAGGAAAACAGAAATGAAACAAGACTTCGCAGGCCGAATTGACATTTGATATTATTCTGAACATCACAAACTTGGGCAATTATCGGACAGTTTAATTAATTTGAATCCTCAAAATGTTTCCAAACTCGTGGAAGACTAAAAGTTTAATTGTTTGAACAGTAACGATGGACATAAAGATGAAGGAGCTTTGCATCATGAAGCTCCTGAATCACATCCTGCAGCCGACCATGTATGATGACATCCGGGACGTCGCCAGGGAGTGGGTCATCGAAGAGAATATGGACAAGTACTTGGTAAGATTCAATTAATTCATCAGACTAACCATACTATAATTTCCCATTTCGTTTTATGTTAATAATTCATTGTGATATTGCAGAAGACAGATGTAGTGAAAAAGTTTATCGACACCTTCAAGATGGGCATGCTCCCCCGTGGCGAGGTCTTTGTCCACACCAATGAGCTGCACATCGAGCAGGCAGTCAAGGTCTTCAAGATCTTATTCTTCGCCAAAGACTTTGACGTGTTCATCAGGACCGCGTGCTGGTTGAGGGAGCGCATCAACGGAGGCATGTTCGTGTATGCCCTCACCGCCTGCGTGTTCCACAGGACAGACTGCCGCGGCATCACCCTCCCTGCCCCCTATGAAATCTACCCCTATTTCTTCGTCGACAGCCATGTCATCAACAAGGCCTTTATGATGAAGATGACCAAGGCAGTCACTGACCCTATCATGCTGGACTACTACGGCATCAAGGTGACCGACAAGAACCTGGTCGTGATTGACTGGCGCAAGGGAGTCCGCCGCGCACTTACTGAGGATGACCGCATCTCTTACTTCACCGAGGATATCGACCTTAACACTTACATGTACTACCTGCACATGAGCTACCCCTTCTGGATGACCGACGACATGTACACCGTGAACAAGGAGCGCCGCGGAGAAATCCTCAGCTACGCTACCATGCAGCTGCTGGCCAGGCTTAGGCTGGAGCGTCTCACCCACGAGATGTGCGACATCAAGACCATAATGTGGAACGAGCCCCTCAAGACTGGCTACTGGCCCAAGATCCGCCTGCACACTGGAGACGAGATGCCCGTGCGCAGTAACAACATGATCGTGGTGACGAAGGAGAACCTCAAGTGGAAGCGCTTGTTAGATGATGTTGAGAGGAAGCTCCGTGATGGAATCCTTTCTGGCAAGATTGAGCGCGTAAGTACCCTAAATTATTTTATGTTCAACTGTTTTAAACTTGTTCTGATTAAAATGTTACTCTATGTTATTATTTTCTACAGCGCGATGGAACTATCATCAGCCTTAAGAAGACCGAGGACATTGAGAACCTGGCCAGGCTTGTGCTGGGCGGTATGGGACTGGTCGGCGATGACGCCAAGTTCATGCACATGATGCACTTGATGAAGAAATTGCTCAGCTACAACGGTTACAACTTTGAGAAGTAAGTATCAGGCCACATCTAACTCTACAAGATTTGCTTGCGATTTTGTTTGTAAAGTTTCAACTCTGTTTAGAAACTCTGGAAAGTATCGGCATTTTCTTACCCTAATTCCAATATAGAGGGTTTTTTTAAGTACCCGATAAATAATATAATTTGTGAACTTTGCCCAATCTCTACCTCTCATTCTCATAGATAGATAAGTTTTCTTATAAATCAAGTTTACAATAACATCTCTTTTAACAGGTACACGTATGTGCCCACCGCTTTGGACATGTACTCCACCTGCCTGCGCGACCCTGTCTTCTGGAGGCTGATGAAACGCGTCACCGACACCTTCGTGCTCTTCAAGAAGATGCTGCCCAAATACACTCGCGAGGACTTCGACTTCCCCGGCGTCAAGGTCGACCGCATTACTACCGACAAACTCGTCACTTTCATGGATGAGTATGACATGGACATCACCAACGCGCTGTACCTCGAAGACGGCGAGTTGAAGAGGAAGCATTCCGACCTGGTCATGGTTGCACGCATGCGCCGCCTCAACCACCACCCCTTCAAGGTCACCGTTGATGTCACCTCTGAGAAGACAGTAGACGCTGTCGTCCGCATCTTCATCGGTCCTAAATACGACTGCATGGGCCGCCTCATGAGCGTCAACGACAAACGCCTCGACATGGTTGAGATCGACACTTTCATGTACAAAATGGAGACTGGCAAGAACACTATCGTCCGCAACTCTCTTGAGATGCACGGTGTCATCGAACAGAGGCCGTGGACCCATCGTCTCCTCAACAACATGGTAGACACAGTTGGCATGATCAGCAAGACTGTTGACGTTGAGAGCTGGTGGTTCAAGACTCGCGTTGGGTTCCCGCACAGGCTCCTCCTGCCTCTGGGTCGTCGTGGTGGTATGCCTCTGCAGATGTTCGTGATCATCACCCCTGTGAAGACCAACCTGGTACTGCCGTACGTTGACATAAACATAATGAAGGAGCGCAGGACTTGTCGCTGGAGCGTTTGTTTCGACACGATGCCGCTCGGTTTCCCCTTCGACAGGAGAATCGACATGACCAACTTCTTCACCCGTAACATGAAGTTCACTGACGTGCTGGTGTTCAGAAAGGACCTGGGTCTGTCCAACACCATCAAGGACGTGGACATGTCTGACATGGTGATGAAGAAGGACGACTACACGTACCTGGACACCGACATGCTCGTTCGCTGGTCCTACAAGGACGTCATGCTGATGAGCAAAGACGACATGATGCGAATGTAAGCTTATACCTAAGAACCTCTCTGTTGATTGTAAAATAAATAGCACTTTATAAATGTACTAACTTGTTTCAATTAGCTTCACAGTTTGCTTCACATATTCCAAGCATATTTTAGTAGAATATTTCAATGAGAGCATAAGTTTCGCTGCAGTTAATGCATTCCTCTAAAATTCATCTCTCCCGTCCGTGGAACGTTAATAAAACCAAATAGAATCACAACATTTCAATTAACTTGTTCGTAAGGCGAGCGGAGTTGCGAAACTAACAAGATTTCGTATTTTAAGCTCGAGAGAAAATTAAGCTTTTCTTCAATGTTTTTTATTAAAAGTTTTCACGTAATTGGTTTCATAAATAATTGGGAACTCGGTAATAGCCGAAAACAAATCGGCAAGGGACGGCGAGGGAAGTGTGTCCTAAGTAAACAAACAAAGTTAGCGCAAACATTTAGAGTCCCTTTGATCCCGGACTCCGGACCCTTCAAGATGGGCTTTTCTTATTTCACTTTTACTAGGAGGCTGTGGTCGTGGAAATAAATAAAAATAGCCACTTTTGGCGCCACAACGACATGACTAATAGTCCTCTTAGACAAACGCCTGTTTTGTTCAACAAAGCATTTAGTTTCTAAAGGTCTTGCCACTAGTGTTTTTTAGTATCTTAACATACTTTCTTATACATTTAACTTTTTTTCTTTGATAACATAAAATCATTATGTTTACGACAGTACTATTTAAAAGAAGAAATTATTTCCCTCAAGAAATACGTAAAAGTCGAGTTCTTTAATCAAAATCCCTCAATACCAATTCATTGAATAAAAACGCTGTCAGAACGTCAAAAGATTGAACAGACCATTCAATATCATTGTTTGGAACAAGTAAGGATCCTATTACTGGCTGTCAGACGTTTCAGAAAAGATTTCGTTTCAATTGAGTTCTGAAAAGGATTCGTAGCGATTATAATTTGCTCCACTTAGAAGACGAGTGATCGAAGTCTACAGGGAACTTGCGGGTCTTACAATATGGAGTTACATGGAAATTTAACCTGCCACTAATTAAATATCAACTTCTATAAAATAATTTCGGTCAATCAATCAAAAAGAGAAGCTATTTCCCATTCCAAAGCGGCCAAAGCGGTCGTAGTAGTAGGTACTTATGGAGAAAAACGGCCAAGAAACTCATCATATCAAAATATTACAACAAATTGGTTACATTATTCATTTTGAAATTATAAATGTGAGAACGATGTAAAAAAGGGGCAAATTAAAAGCATCCGTAATAAAACCAAAAAAAAAACACTTCTGAAATTAAAATAAGCCGTGGCCAGCCCTTACTGACGGCGCCCGTTCACGAGCATGACGTACGGATCAGCACAGATACACGAAAGTTTTGCTGTCATTTTAGTTTATTAGGGTGTGTTTTGAATTCCGCGCGAAAGAAGTCGCGTGCAGAAACTAGTTCTTAATAAAAAAAGAGATATCGATAGGACACAAGTAGAAAAGTCTACAATATGAGACTGTTTTGTTTTTTACTTTTACTAGAATTTAATATTTTGCACTCAGAACCAGCTTCCCATTTCATTCAATGGTCAAATAATCACTTTAAAACTGATGTGAAAGTATTTTGAAACAGTATTCAAATTAAAGAATTTATTTACTAAGTATAGGCAATCCAAGTTGTTCCATTGTAACACAAACAGGAATATCTCACATATTTCGAAGTCTTTAAACTAATTTGCAATTTATTGTGAGCTACATCTGCTCGAAACAATTGCAACAACATTAAAATTCCTGCACAGTCGCAGGCGCGCGGCCGATCTTGCACGCCTACGTTATTGAGTGAGGCGCTCATTGTGCAGGCGTAATGTTCGGCGCACACTCGCGACGTGCCGACTCCGGTATTTCGCAATTACATCACGGCTACAATCTCGACGATCCGTTAAATGTATTTTGAATAACTTCCTGCGCATACGGGGCGTTTTATTCGATCGAGTACTTCATAGGAATGCTTCCTTTATTTCGTTTTGTCTGCATAGTTCGTCTCGTGCATAGTCCGTGTGTGAGGTTTTCCGATTAAACTGGTCTTTGAGCTTTATAGAGTTGTACGTTTAATTAAATTCTTTGTTTTTAATTATTTTATGGTGGATATGACTTGAGTTGTGATATGGCGTTTACGCTCATTGGCTATGATTTATGATAGATTTAATATATACTAGCTTTTGCCAGCGGCTTCGCCCGCGTATTAAACTTATAAACCTTCCTCTTGAATTACACAATCTATTGCTAATAAAAACCGCATTAAAATCCGTTGAATAGTTTAAAAGATCTAAGCGAACATATAGCAGAACCGACTTCATTTTATACTATGTAAAGATATCGATTAGATATATGCACAAACAGGAGTTTTAATGACTTCCTAGCTTATCATCTATAATAACTATTCCTGAAGGATAATGGTAAACTTCTCTTATTTAATAATAATAATTATAACACTTAATAGTAACCCAAGTTTCCCAGCATACCTCGTTTGAAGATAGTCATGCGGTTTTCAAATGAATGTGACTTTCAGTGCGTGATCATCACCATACACAATAACTTATGTATTCTACGTCACTACATATTACATGGTTGAATAACTTCATTATACCTCCACGTACCGTTTGAGCAAGGAATTACAGACTTTATGTACATAAGATTAAGGTGGATGTTCCGTATGGTGGGTATGGAATTAAACAAGCTTCAATCTGAGTCCATTAATTTCCGATGGCGTTTTGTAAATCTAGTGAGTTTCCATTAAAGTAGATAAAGGTAAGACTTTACACATTTTCTCTGCACGAGTAAGTAATATGCAAATTTAAAAGTCATGTTAATATGTGAGTAAAGACGAAACTGCTACGACATAATGCAGTAAAACCTGTAGTAGTGTAGCGTATTAAGATATTCATAGTGATTTTTACACTACGGTAATAAAATATAATGTATCTAGGTACTAACTCAGAGTGGGACCGCAGAGCGCCTGCATTATATGCGATAACATAGCACATTTATGTATTTGCATATTTTAATCGGCAGGCATCGCACCTCGTCGTTACTTTGGCTTGTCAAACAAAACCGTTAACATATTTCTTCGTCTGAGTTCTATTTATGAAATACGCTGCCGAAACTCGGCATTCATTGGCTTTCTGATATTTAGCTAAATGTCACATTCGAATTGGAATGGTAAGAACTATTAAAACTTGCAAAACTATGTAAGTAGGGTAGGGTGGCTTTTCGACTTCCAGGCAAATGGAATCGGCGACAGTCAGCGCTTTTGAAACTTTGTCTAATGTATAAGTTCTTACTTCGATGAATTTACATCTCTGCTTGACATTAGGTATCCCAATTTTCAAAGAACAGACCAATATTTCCATTCATTTATTTATTTAAATCCAAACATGAAGTCGACAGTAGTACACTATGTTCTTTTTACATCTTCCGACAAGATCCATGAAATATGCATTGTTCAGAGCGACACACTTCGTTCTCAGACGGAGCCCAACAACGCATCCGATGCTGAGACTTTACAACAATATGATTCGTGGCGCCGCGCGACGGCAATCATTCGCTCCGTCATATTGTAATATATACGATCCGAAGAACGAATATGAGAGAATTGTTCAAATTTCAGAATTCAAGAATTGGAACATAAAATGGATGCAAACGAAATTGGCTGTTTGAAATTGTCCTGTCAGATATGTATTGTTGTATAATTTGACGATATTTTGTACGTATACCATTTACATACATGTAGGTGGACAGAAATAAACATCTTATTGAGAATATTAATCACCAATTTGAGCACACCTTTCATCTTCACAACCTCCCTTTTTCCTCTCTCTTGCTCCTCACCCCTTCGTCCTATACCCGTTTGTAAACTGATTAAGAAACTTTAATAAGCTGATTATGTATACACAATCGACTTAAAATTAATTATGGCATGGATAAAAGAGCTCATCATCATCATTTCAGCTGAAAGACGTCCACTGCTGGACATAGGCCTCCCCAAATTTGGAGGGATTTGCCATAGTCGCCAAGCTTGGCAGGCGGGTTGGCGATCGCAGTGTGGTGATAAAATGCATAGAGAACGCTAGTGCCCATTTTTCGGTAATTCCCTTAGTCGCCTCTTACGTGACCCACGGGATGAAAGAGATATGATTAAATATATACTTTAAAAACCGTTAAGTAGTCTAAGAACGATATCTATATATTAATACGTGAAGCGAAAACTTTGGGTCCCTTTTTACGGAAATTGGGCGGACGGAGGAGAATGAAATTTCGCACACTTATAGTTTATACAGAGAAGAAGTGACGAATGCTAATAATTTTTTTTAAATTATGCGTAAAGATACATTATTTTCAATAAATAACACATTACACACACTACTATTCATTACCGTGTATTTAATACACACATGCATAGATATTCTTTTGTTTATGGTCCAAATCTGTGGTCCAATCGAGAACATCTGTCTTTAATATTTTGTCTATAGTCTTACTGAAAGTCAGGTATAACCATAGGTAATAAATTATTTTAAAGATATATAACCTATTTCTTTTTTAAAATTTATGATCATATCGAGATTATTTGTCTTTAATATTATTTGTATTACCGACGATAGAAATTTAGTTTAGATTTGTAAGAAATATTTTTTGTGGTTTTAGTGTCGTGTGCAAACTGTAGAGGTTGTATGCCTCACGATTGTACAGGCTGGTTATAATTATGACATTTTAAACTGTCATAATTAATTAAAAATAATAGGGCAAATTCTATAAAAACAGAGCTTTCTGTGATAATTAATTCCATATCCAGCAGTAAAAAGTATTAAGAAAATAAAGAAGAGAGTCTTGAAGAAGTATTCTTTACTCATTACACCTACATCCTGGTCCTGTCCATCACCATCCCGCGAGTGAACCCTCTCCACAGTAGTACAGCGTCAACAATTTGTCTATAGTGTTACTGAATTTCAAATATAACCATATTTTTTTTTTTAGTAGTTTATGTACATATGTATTACTAGCTTTTGCCAGCGGCTTCGCCCGCGTGGAGGTCGGAAATTATCCCGCGGGAACATACTACCGGGATAAAAAGTAGCCTATGTCCTTTCTCAGGCTCTAAACTATCTGTGTACCAAATTTCATTTAAATCGGTTCAGTAGTTTTAGCAGGAAAGCGAGACAGACAGACAGACAGACAGACAGACAGACCGACAGACAGACAGAGTTACTTTTGCATTTATAATATTATAGTGTGGATTATATATATTTTTTCATTTTAATGTATTTCTATTCAAATGAAGTACGGTCGAATTTCGACCAATGGGCGATCACTAGTACATAGTAAATTAAGGTACTCAGTATGAAATAAAAATGCACTCTACCAATACTCTACAGTTGTAGATAGTAATCACTCGATTTTATCCTTTAGACACATTTTTCACAACAAAGCTGATTCAGAAAACTCTTCTGCTAAAAACAAAAGAACATATCATTTTAATATTATATTCCAAACACAAAGAAAGAACATCCCCTCGTAATACAAAGAAAATATTCTAGATTGTTCTACGATGCAATCCCAAGCGACGGCTTTGTTTTCTTTCTTTTTAATTAATCTTAATAAAGAAGTCTCACAGAGCGCAGTAAAATAGCTATTGTATTTCAATTTTAAAATAATCTCATGAATATGAGATGAGTCGATTGGAGTGCGAAAGAGAATGCATCGCATACATACATACGTATATATTGAGATTATATCTCGGAAGGTGCACTACAGGCGCCCCTGGAGGACGGTCGGAATAAAACAATAGTAGACAGCGTGGTCGTGGGTGCAGTTAAAGTGTTAGTAGCACTTGTGAACTGCCGTTTTGGTGCTTTGAATGTTACTCTAAGTTCCTCGTGGAATGTACGGACACGTTACAAAAGTGATTATAAAACTTTGTTGCTTTTTGAGAAATGGTATAAAAGTAGAAAGAAAGAAAATACGTTTATTTGGCACAAACTCAAAAGGCACACAAAATAATACACCAAAAAATACATAAATTAACAAAAAACATAAATTAAAAAGAAAATCAATAAAAGTGCGATGTTAAAAACTAGCATTTATGTGTGCGAAACAGGTTCAGTTCAGCAAAAATGCCAGACAACTAGTGCCTGACGCTGGTTTTCAACTGGACCTGAAGTGTGAGCGGACGGATGTAAATCAGTTTTATACAAGTACTGCAACGTGGCGACTGTATGCATTCTTAAATAAAATAAATGAATAGTGAAATGTTGATATGCATATATACTAAGTTTAGTAAGTATCTAGTGTAATTACTTAGAGTGTGGTATTTAAAACAATTGCAAAACAAAACAAATAGTTGGGTAAATACATAAATGAGACAAAAGCATGATAGACCTTAGCTAATTAAGTACATAAAGAAAGAAACGTATAAAAATTAGTCAGAGTAAAAAAAAAAAGATAAAAAATAATTTTCTTATCGAATGCGAATCTTCCACAACATACTATACAATTCATTTATCCATGCACTTCATCGGACATTACGCTGCAAGCAGTGAAACACGACGGACTATTCGCGAACAGTTTGCAACTTTTGGTATTTTTAAGTCATCTATTATTACTATGGTTTGGTTTGCATTGAGTTTGATCCAAATGTCGATGGTTATGACATATATAAATAATCGTGTTAAACATTTTTGCTGGAAGTGGAAATGAAAGAAAAAAACATGTTGGCCAAACGAAGAAAATAAGGATGAAAAGGTATCAAATGTCTGCAACCGGCATGGATAATCAACCATAAAAGCTTTTAAAACAAATAGTGAACGATCAGTAACAGGTCCTTAACTCTTCGTGCCAGTGTCATATTCCCTTCATACCACATGTCAGACGCAAACGGATCACCGCAGTGACACATCAATCATAAAGCCAATACACCCAATATTGGGGGCGCCACTATCGCAAGACGTCGTCCCGGCCAATCAGGACATCATATCCAAGTACCGCGCGACCAATCAGGACTCGTATCGGTTAATTTGTCGCGATATTTATCTAGTGAAGCGATCGGTAAAGTAATGTCTGATAGGAAATTGACCGTCTCTTTGAAGGCAGCCACTCGGGCGGGTCGCGACGAGCCCCAATTAAGATAAACTTAAGAGGAATTTACCAATAAACTCCTTTCAATTTCATTTACCTTTTTCTTTTACGCTTTTGAAGTAAGGAAAACGGTTTGTGAGTGTTTTTCTTTCTTCGAGATGAAATATTGCAAGTTTTAATGACTGACTCTGTGGTGAGCGCAAGAAATGAAGAATAATGTAAATTCGGGTAGAAAAAGCGGAAGTACATCATTAGCGAATTTTTTGTATAATACTCGACTGCGCAGGGTAATTTTGTTACCTGACTGCGGAGAGAAATTTTGCGGAGGGTAATGTTTTCATTATCAATTTATGTATGTATGTTTGTTTCTTTGTGGCACTCTAGAGACCAAACGTGTAGGCCGATTTTGATGATTCTTACGTCATTCAATTTGTCTTAATCTTGTGTGTCACTAAAGACATGATAGTATAATTCAATATGGCGACAGCCAGCTGCCATATTGTAGAAAAATTAAAGTCGATGTTAAGTGGGGTATCATTGAATATCTTCTTAAACTTAACAAAAAGACCTTTATTGCTGCAACTTCATGAGATTGCTTAAGTTTAATAGACAACCTCTTCGCATTTAAAAATTTCTAGATTCCATCTTTTTTAAAGTTCACTTACTCTTACGCAGTAAGGTGTTAATTCTTCTTATGTAAATGTATGGTAAATCACTTTGTGAGCACAACTTATTGCGAAACCTTTTCACTTTACGGTAAGTGAAAAATTCGGTAAAGCTACCAGAAACAGCCGCTAACAACTAAACAACTTCAAATACTTCATAAACCCTCTTAATTTCCCGATAACCTTGTTGAGGAGACCAAAAGACCACTGTAATTAAGCGGCAGTAAACAAAATATCGTAATGAGTGTAATATAACAAGTTAACTCAATAACATCGGCGAGTTATCTCTTCCTCGGCGAGCGGGAAACGATCCTAATGGACTAATAGCTCAACATTCATCACTAATCCGATTTAAAAGATAAATTATTTATAAGGAGCCTTTACTGGGAGAGTATCTGTAAATTATTCGTTAAATTGCGCAGATAAGGCACTTGGTCATTTGGTAAACTTTTTCATTTTAAGGGATTTTGTCTTAAAATGTTTGGTTCAAGTAAGGTGAAGTGATTGTTTGTTTTGGAGTCTTTAGAAGGCTCTCTCTCTTTATATACATACGTTTTCATATTTGTCTTCATAGTTAAAAATGCTGGGAATGTTTTCAATTCAAAGAATTTTCGTAAGGTAGGTCAGGTTCCAGTACTTCCAGTGACGTTAGTGATGGGTGAGAAGTGGAGCAGGTACGCAGATAATACTTAAAATTGTGATGACTGCGGCTCCTTGATCGTAGGACAGATGGGCCGAAAGGTTCTGGAGTGGCGATTACGTAACGGAAGGAAAACCGATGGCTTGCCTAAGTCGAAGGAATACGCTGGATGCGAGAAGCACCGGACCGCTGGGCGTGACGACGTTTGGAGGAGGTCTATGACCAACAGTTGACGTCTTTCCACTGAAATGATGATGGTTATGTGAAGACAATAGTACCTATCATTTTGATTGAAGTCTTTCGTAGCGCCAAACATCTGGCAGTTATTTACCTACAAATACATTGCCTTAGTATGTTTAACAAAACATGCGTGTGAAACGATTTTTATAAAAAGAAAAGAAAAATTACGACGTTATAAATATACCAATGTTCATGATATCTTTCAAAGTTCCCTCCACATTAATCTCCACTTTCTCACCGTAAGTACAATAACACTTTTCAATCTGAGCCCAGCAGGTTAGCTTCTAAACCACAATAGCTGGCGCCTCCATCCGTCATAGCACACAATGCTGCACCTCGCAGGCTGGTGCAGCACATTATCTGCAGTGTGCAGTAAGGATCATTACTCACTGGCGTAAAGATTGATCGCACCTGGCGCCGTTTTATTTGTTTGGCTTTAAAATATACAGTACAATAGGGTTTAGATAGATATAAATGGCAGGAGTAAGTCAGTAGGGATGTCTGCGAGAAACCACGTGCATAATTTATTTGTGGTTTACATTTTGCAGGAAAGAAGATGGATAGAGTGCTAAACCTAAAATGAAGTTAAGTTATTCTGTTTTTTGTTATTTTTCGTCGTTTTATTTATTTAGTTGAAGAACTTCGTTAGGTAGATTGGATTTTTGACACTATACGTTTTTCCAATTGATGGATCGAGTTTTCTAAGCAGTTTCGGTCTTATTAATAAAACTAGTGTTCGCCCAGAGGTCGAAACTCGACCATTATTAGTTAATATATACAAATATTCGTTTTCAGCACTTTTTCTCCAAATAAACTTTAAATGTGCCAAATTTCATACACCGCCGTTCGCACAATGTTCGTACAACGATGTGCAAAGTTTTTGCTTCACGTATTAATACATTACTAGTAATCGCCCATTGGTCGAAATTCGACCGTACTTCATTTGAATAGAAATACATTATTAAATGAAAAATATATATATAATAATAAATATAAAAAATAATAATTGTGGTTATATTTGACATTGAGTAACACTATAGACAAATTGTTGACGCTGTACTACTGTGGAGAGGGTTCGCTGGTGGGATGGTGATGGCCAGGACCAGGACGTAGGTGTAATGAGTAAAGAATACTTCTTCAGGACTCTCTTCTTTATTTTCTTAATACTTCTTAACTGCTGGATATGGAATGAATTATCACAGAAACCTCTGTTTTTATAGAATTTTTAATTAATTATGACAGTTCAAAATATCATAATTATAACCAGCCTGTACAATCGTGAGGCATACAATCTCTACAGTTTGCACACGACACTAAGTTTTGTTTGGGAAACTTACTAATACCATACTTGACACTCCCCATAAAACCACAAAATATATTTCTTTTATATCTAAACTAAATTCCTATCGTCGTTAATACAAATAATATTAAAGACAAATATTCTCGATATGATCATAGATTTTAAAAATAAAGTAGGTTTTAATCTATAAAATTAATTTATTACCTATGGTTATACTTGACATTCAGTAAGACTATAAACACAAAATATTAAAGACAGATGTTCTCGATTGGACATTGGACCACAGATTTGGACCATAAACGAAAGAATATCTATGCATGTGAGTATTAAATACACGGTAATGAATAGTAGTGTGTGTAACGTGTTATTTATTGAAAATACTGCATTTTTACGCATAATTTAAAAAATATTAGCATTCGTCACTTCTTCTCTGTATAAACTACAAGTGTGCGAAATTTCATACACCTCCGTCCGCCAAATTTTCGTAAAAAGGGATCCAAAGTTTTCGCTTCACGTATTAATATATAGATATAGATTATTTCAAAGTATTACATAAGATTACAGTTTTGATAGGTGACAGAACAGCATTTACTTCATGTTGTCATATTTGTTACGTATGGTTATACTTGACATATTCGGCAAGACTTTAGACAGGAATATTAAAGACAGATATTCTCGATTGGACCACAGATTTCGACAGTAAACTTTCGTAATTTCGTAATCCATAATTATATTTGACATTCAGTAAGGCTATAGACAAATAATACCAAAAACAAATATATACTCTATTTGTACATGTGTGTATTAAATACACGGTAATGAATAGTAGTGTGTGTAACGTGTTATTTATTGAAAATAATGTATTTTTACGCATAATTTAAAAAAATATTAGCATTCGTCACTTCTGCTCTGTATAAACTATAAGTGTGCGAAATTCCATACTCCTCCGTCCGCCCAATTTTCGTAAAAAGGGATCCAAAGTTTTCGCTTCACGTATTAATATATAGATAAGGTTTTTCTTTAGTTATTGAACCTGTTTTTTAAATAAGAACCTAACAGAAATCGTTATACAGTTCTTTTTACGAAACTGACAACCTAGTGATGTGACAATTTGACATTTTTATATTAAGAACTATATAGAATTCGAAATATAGTTGTAAATGCAAAAACTGGATCAGAGCGATTGTAATACTTAGGGTCTGAGTTTATAACTAGACTCCATTATAAAAAGCTAGTCCTTATTTATAAAACTTTTACTTACAACAATTTATCATAACAGCTTTCACTACGACACACCCAATTAAAAGACAATATCTACGAGAACTGGAGCCAACGAGTCGTGAACTCGTGCGGCGCGATACCAGCACAATAGCTAGAGTTGTCGAACAAGTAGCTCGAGCTGACAACAGACACACCGGCAGCAACGAGCCGCGACATAGACACTCAACTGTTGCTCGTTGCTCTATGTTATATCGAACTTGTATATGTTATCAGCAAAACCCGATTTTAGGATGAACTAGGTTCGCCTAGGCCAAACCAGTTCTCGCTTCTCATCAACATAATGACTCTACATGTTTATGTGTGACAATTTACAACCGTTAAAGTTTCACATTGGAATGATAACGTGACACCACATTGCTATTTTTTTTACTGTAGTAGGCTGTACATGCTGTTTTTTTTTCTGTATAGGTCTACACTGGTTTGTCTTATCAAATGTAGGGAGAACTGGTTTGGCCTAGGCGAAACTAGTTCATCCTAAAATCGGGTTTGGCCGGTGATATATAGTAAAACAATTTCAAACTTTAGTGTACACAAGACTATGTTTATAGAATTTTGTGCTTCCCGATAGAGCCATTGTCCAGAGGGGTAATTCAATCAGTAAGAATCGCTACAATTTTGTCACTTCCACAAATTTCAAGACATTGTTTACGTTGCCAAGCAGACGATTTTTTCGAATATATGAAAGAATGGATTTATAATAAGCTTCAAAATGATTCAGGTTCTGATAAATTGTTAAGCAATTTGGGTGCAGGTCAAGTAAAAAAGAGTTGTCCAGAGGAATGAGCAATATCATTCTCTTGTTACATGTAGCAGAATATGAAGATTGCATAGTCAATACACAACCGATAGTCCACCACTGAACAGATGTCTCATTAGACCACTAATAATTGGGAACCGTGACATGCTTGCAAGACGTAAACTATTAATATAGTGTCAGACTGTTATGCCTCCATTTTGCACAATGCTACTTATGAAAAGGGAAAATATGCAAGGTTACACTAAGGAACTTTTATCATTACGAGCCACATGCACGATGGGATTTCCCATTAAAGTTTAACCCCGAGATGAATTTCAAAAAATCATTCCAAACCATACCTTCATTATTTACAAGAAACTTGTGAAAAATGTCACCTTTGATAGCAGGAGATATTCTGCTACAAACGAACAATAAATTATCGGCCTAAATATTTGTTAAATTATCCAAAGGTAATTGTGTGTGTACGAGTACATAATAAGAAAAGTTGTGTATATCTTAAAGCAGTAGACAATGTATGATGTGATTTAGTAAATTAACAATAACTTAAGTCATTGCAAACGCGTTAACCAAGTCTCGAGTTGAACTTAACGGAGAGAAAGATAAAGAGCATTAAGTATTCACTCTTTAAGTCTTAAGAGCACAGGTTTATTTACTTATTAGGCAGTCCAACAACACATACCTACATACTCGTAAAAATACAAGTTTGCTATAAAATTCGTTAAGAACTGAATTATAAGACAGAGAGATAAATCTATCGACTATGTATTTCTTATAAATATAAAATACCGGTTATGGTTCTGTGACTGTATATAATTTATTAATATAACTCAACAACCTAGCAAGAATCTCTCGAAGGTTCGCTACTTTCAAGAAACAATTGTATTCTTACTAAAATTGCGTTTCAGCAAAAAAGGTTCATCAATTTGTCTGAATGAATCCCAATATCTTTTAGTTACGAACTTTGGGTCCTCAATCAACAATATTGTACGAGGAAAGAAACAGAAATTACGAAATCAAAATGCTAAGAATAACGTTGTTAGGACAACAAAGGACTTGACAACTTAATGGGTCTTTGCGCGTGGTCAACTAGATTATTTTATAGAACAAGTCCGCCTGTGCCCTCTCACCTCCCGACGTGCCAGTTCGCTGGACAATCCCTCAGGGCTCAACTCTCAGAGCACGTAAACTATCAAACAGAACCCGTCCTCACTCCAAACCTTGTTAACTTCCCTCACAGCTTAAGCTGACAGTCAAAAATGTTAGTTATTTACTTTGAAAAGGTTTCAGTTTACTCAAAGGCATTACGAACAACCATTTAATAACTTGTGAAAGAGAAGAAATATTTTGAAGTCAAAGCACAATATTCTTGACGTTTGAAAAATAATCGAGTATTGCAAAAGTAGTCGTTAAATGGAATAATGGATCGCCCAGTGGCCTACATTAGGGGAGCATTCTCTTAGTGCGGGGCGTGTGCGGGGCGTGCGCCGGGCGGCTGCGGGGCGGCTGCGGGGCGGGAGCGTCCGCTAACCGGCCGCGTTCGTTTGCTCTGTTTGCCACACTCCATTCACTTTTCAATCGCATTTCATCAGTTTTCAATTGTCTCGCTTCATTTGCGCCGCGCTTTGTTTGTAGTCGGTTGTATTCAGTGCACAGACTAGATGGATACACAGCTGTGTGCTACGATGATGTTCAGTTTATAGTCAGAGATCAGATATCAATAAATCATTTAGAAATAACTGTTTGATATATTTAAGTTCAGCGTTTGTTGGTCTGAAGTTAGTACTTATTCATATTGCGTTCAAATCTTAATACCTACACATCAATTACTGCACAGTGAATAAATCTTAGGTAAAATATTCTCTTATGATGTCGCTCAACAGTATTATCCAGTAAACCGAGGTACCTATTTCTTCTCCTGAAACACTTCGCAACAAAGTTATAATACCATCAAACGTTTCCGACCGCTGGAAACTGATCGCGAATTCAAATCCCTTTACAATGCGCCATTGAACGGGTTGACAACATAAGTCGTGCACTCCAGACAATACAAAATGATCCTTATTACTCAACATTAAAGCTCAGGACGTACGCAAACGAGCTTGTTACGAGGGACCAAATTATTGTTATTTTAATGGCGGAAACGTGATTCAGTTTGTTATCTGACGCCATTGTTCGTGTATTTAGATGATGCGGTGTTGTGTCGGCAATCTGTTCATTAATCTGTCGCGAGTTGCGAGAACTTCCATAAGAAATGAGGGAAGTCTGAAACCTTCAGGAGCTTTTGTAAACAATACTGATGAATGAGCAGAAGAGTTCGATGAAGAAAGATGGCAACATTGTCGAGAAAGATAATGATAAAACACTTAGATTAAACAGCAAAAGTATGCCAACACAACCTTCGTCCCACATAGACCGAAAGTAAAATAAATAAAATTGCCTCCTGCCCGGCATCGAGTAACAGCAGCTGTGTAAACCTTTTAGAATTCTACTGAAACGGCTCCCCGGCGTTCCTAGGCACACATCCAATCTGGGAGCTCCCAGTTGAGTAATCTCTCTTTGACAAATCGCCTCTCGGTGTCTCCTCTCGGAGTCGGAGGCGCCTCGCCCATCTGTCTTACGTATTTGCGTTTAGGTTTTTCAATTGTCTGCGCGTTGTTACCTAGGACTCTCTGGAAGGGTCGGCTTATTCAATTGGGTTAAACTTTATCTTCTTTGTTGTAGATTTTGCTTTGTGACTTAGTTTTTACAGTGCCAAAAAAGTTACAAATTGCTAAAAGGATTTTATAGGCACAACTAATAGTCTACCCATTGTGTGTGTGATGGTTTATACTTCTACAGTTTTTATTTTGCCGTCCCTTTTGGAAAAGCTCGTCAATTTCTGTTCCTTTTTAGATTCTAAACACAAAATCAACAAATTCAGTAACGAGTTTATTTTGTGTCAGAAAAACGACAACATCATCTACATATACAATACCGTCTTAAGCATCGTCGGGAGCACATCAAAGAATTTTTCACCGCTGAAAGTTGTCGAGGCATCTAAAACCCATAAATAAAGGGCGGTGAGCCGACGGGCCACGTGGGAGGCTTTGAAGCCTGCCTCAATAGAGACACGGTGTAAAGACGATTTGGTGGAAGGCGACGACAATTTCTCACTCGGTTAGTGAAGCCTGCCACAAAAGAAACCGCTCACTGACATTTATCAAAGGGATCCTCTTTTGTTTTGGGGATTGTACGTTAAATGAGTCCCAATGGTCATTTTTCATTAGACTTTATACGTGGAAGTATTAATAAATAGATCTTAAAATACAGCGTAAAATGATAAAAAAGTTACAATAATAACGTGAGTTATATTTTAAAAGTTACTACATTTAATTTTAATATTTTTTTACATTTGTTTTACGTAAAAAAATTGCTAAGACGCTGAGTTATCTTAAGGACCTATAGTCAAAAAAGCACAATACTAAATATTACAACCACTAACTTAAAAACTACTAAGCATGTATTCCTCCATTTGTTATTGAATTAGAATGCGGCCCAACCGCATGAGTGCAATTTGAAACTAATTAAACTTCTTAATCAACGTTCTCTTGGATCTTAAAGTGTCTAATTGGAGTTATTTTCAAGATCCTTTTTGCATTAAAATTCATCAAGCAAGTAACGAGGAAAGTTTCTTCCAACTCTACTTTATTAAAGACACTAGTTCTGGAAACAGACGGGCTAGGTGCTGTGCGGTGCGGTGCGGTGCGGTGCGTTGCGGTGCGGTGCGGTGCGGTGCGGTGCGGTGCGGTGCGGTGCGGTGCGGTGCGTTGTGGCGCGGTGCGGTGTGATGCGGGCGGGGCAGACAAAAGTTGGGGTAGCTGTTTAGGTTGGACAGAATTCTGATGAATGCAAAACTTAGTTTGTGGGCAGCAGCTTAGTAGTTGTTAGTAAGCTTATGCATTTCATGCAAGACTGCTTATTATCTCCAAAGAGAAATGTAAAATTGGTCCATAAAAACCGAATTTTTGACTAGGATTAAAAGTAGCCCGCGTGGAGAGTCGAGTGGAGATCGCGAATCGGCAAACGTAAGGTAAAACGCCCTCAGGCTAGGTGGAGCGATGATCTTGGCAGGGTGGCCGGTAGCAGCTGGATGAGAGTTGCCGAGAATCGAGCTGTATGGCGTGCAATTGGAGAGGGCGTCTCCAGCAGTGCACTGCTATAGACTGATGAAGATAATGATGAAAAGTAGCCAAAAAAAATATTGCTTCTACTCACATAGAAGGTGCTTCACATATTTGTGCATAGTACGCCAGCACAATAAAATCAAAGCCTGATTAGGAATCACTAGGACGTGGATCATAGGGCGTGTTTTTGCAATAAGTTTCCTCAACCAGGTTTTGCCAACAGAATATTTTCCACAAAAACTTCCCGACCGTTGAGTACAGGCGTCGCAGATGGTAAGAAATAAGTGGCTTCTGTAAAATATACAGCAATAACGGCGGGAGATAATCTTATTTACCTCTGAAGCTCCAAAGAGATTGAATACAAAATGTAGATTTAACTGAGTCATCAATTTCCGGAATCAACGCTCGCTATATTAGTTAGAAACTAAAGCGAAAAGTTAGTTTGTTTGTCGTGAGCGATTTACTGTTGGCTTTCATGTACGTTGTTTGTTTGTTTAATGTTGTCTGACGTTTACGCGAATATTGTTCGTTGAATCTAAACTAGTTTCGCTCGTTGTTTATCTTTTTGCTTTGTTTTAAAAGCTTTCCGACGTTTCTGGTGTCTCGTATATTTCAATAAAGTATGAAACCATTTGTTTATTGTTTGTATATTTGGTTTTCTTCTTCGATATAGAATTAACATCGTTTATTTCCAACATGTTGAGCACATCAACATTAATTCAAAACATTTTATTTATCTCCAGCACGTGCTTGAATAAATTAACGAATTAATTTAATAACGCGAGCTCCTTGACGTGTTCAGCTTCTTCATTTACAATTTTAATTCGCAGCTCATTCGGGACACTTTCATTAGCATTCGCCACATATGTACCGTGGTGCTTACCTACCGGCGCGTACGGCCGGCTCTAGCTTTAATTTTCAACAACATTTACAAAGGTCAGCGTGGTATTACCGTCTCATTTCCTTTTACTTTGGTATTCATAACATTACTCTCAGAGAATATTGTGAAGTGAAAAACATTTTTTTGACGTCGGATATGAAGTTTTAGCAGTTGATGGTTTAGTTTATACAAGACAAAACGGAATAGAATTGATGAAGTACTTATTTAGTATTCAGTTGGTACAGCGATAAGCACCGACAATTATCAACTACTGGCCAAAAAGCCTGGGGAACTTGTTCTTATTATTATTTCTCCATCACGCTAAAATAGCTGAACGGATTTAGATCGAATATGATACACATATTAGTATACTAGCTTTTGCCCGCGACTTCGTCCGCGCCATTGTCGGTTATCACGGACACAGACGAAGTCGTCTAAATATATATAATGTTATAAAAGCCAAATAAAAAAGTTTCATCATTCTAGCTTTAAAAATGACAATACCTCCCTACAACCTTTCATTCTCCCTTTCAACCCCTTAAAACCCCTTTTCCGCAATAAAAAGCCTATGTCCTTTCTCAGGCTCTAAACTATCTGTGTACCAAATTTGATTTAAACCGGTTTAGTAGTTTTAGCAGGAAAGCGAGACAGACAGACAGAGTTACTTTCAGTGTTTCTTTCAGGCAAAATTCTCCAGGGGGGCAATTAAGAGATCTGGGGGGGCGGAGTAAATAAAAAAAACAAAGTAATATTTAAAACTAATTTCAGTTAATATTAATATTTTAATGAATTAAAAATGCTATCAGGCTACACAATAACTAAAAGATCAACTAAGCTGAACCAAAATTGTCAAAGTAACATATTATTCTTTACAAAAATCTTATTCTTTGTGGCTTTTTTCTTGCATACAAATCAACAACTTTTCCAAAAAATCTTCTTTTGGAGTCTCTGGTCCCTCGATGCTAATCATCATACAATGCATTAAAGTATTCAGGTAGCATTCTGTTTCTTGCCTTATTCAGCATTCTATTCATCGTACTAAACGATCTTTCGACGGAGGCTGTGGTTACTGCTCTGCTATTCTGACCGACACGACTCGCCGTGCACGCCACGAGTGTTCTGTTCTGACTGTAGATATGTTACTGTATGCTTCCCGTGGTCCCCGGAATGCAACTCGCTTTATAGGTTTAAATAATTTGCCAAATTGTCGGGAAATTCGTCGTGAACATACGTAAATCTAGGCCGAAAGCGAGCGAGCGGCAACCTACAGTTCCAAGTGCCCCAGGGGGGCGGTAAGGCTACCCCGGAGGGGCTTTGCTCCCCCGGAGTAGTACCTGAAAGAAACACTGGTTACTTTTGCATTTATAATATTAGTATTGATAACCTGGATTGATCCTTTAATAAACTTACTATTGTGAACGTTATTACAGTTCCCATTCAAGCCATAAACATAGTTTCGGTAGCATGAACTCGTTAATTTGGAGATGTAATAATATGCCTTGTTTCGCGTTCACACGTAGTGTTACTAGTTCGAAATTATGTCGCGTGAATTATGTAGCTAATGTCGTAATAATTTAGGTTATTTGTGGATTCACTTTAATAATTTCGAACTTCGTTGGTGCATTATAATTATTGGTTCAATTGAGTTCGTCAAACGTATTGCACGTTTCTGATGATGATCATCTCGTTGAGCTCCTTAAGTTCTGAGTTGAGCTGCACGATTAGTGACAAATGCTGGCACTGACTGGACAGGTCCCAATCTGTGTGGTCCTTTCCTCAAAGGACCACTTCAGTCACCAATCTACATGGTCTTCACATGATGTGACCAAGATTTATGTCTGGACTTTAAAAGAGACTGTGACCTCTGAGTGTGTATCGGCCTTTCTTCTCAGAGTAGTCAGTTAGGAAAACCGGACCTCATCTATACGTAGTTTAAAAAAAAAAATTGACGTGTCAAAGTGTTTGTACAGACGCCAGCAGGTCAAGCCACCCCAATCTGTCAAATTTTACCAATCGAAAATTAACCTTCCACTATTGAGACATAAGGTTGAAAATCTATTAAAGAAATTTGACAGATTGAGGTAAGTTGATGTGCTGGCGTCTGTACAAACCTACTTAATCATTTGTCAAAATGATAACGCTGTACTGTCGGACTTTAAATATGCTGCTGTAAAATAACACTTTTTACTGTCTTTTCATTTTACACTTTTTAACTAAATAAAAGTGAGAAGTTTAATATTACTGCAGCAAATTAAAAGTCCGACTATTAATACATATTCATTTTGATGATAATTTTCAAAAATTAAGGGCCGAATTGAGACTGAATTTCAATTTCTTTCTATCTTTCTGACCCGTCTAATCTTCTACAGCAAGTTACCGACGTCATGAGTCCCTTTTTAGAACATATTACATGTTTTATGTATACATTTGGCAGACGCCACTGTCGGGCTACGTCTCAGGCCCAATGTCGCGACATTGACCTCAGCACAATATGGTCACGTACGCGTGTGCTCTTATTACTACAATACATAGATATTATTATAATACATAGTGGCTTTTTAAGAATTCTAGTAAAGTTTTGTGTTATTACACTTTATTTTTTCTACAATAACAGTAGAATTACATTTGTGATTGGAAAACTGAAACTATTTGTGTACATGTTTCTTTTTTCACTACAAGTTAAAATTCCAACGCTGTCGTATTGCAAAAAACCTAATGACCCTTCATGCGTTATCCGATCTACCACACAAACACACACACACACACACACGCACACACACACACACACACGTACACTCCCCCTCTCTTCACTAACAAACAATTCTCTAATTCACCAATCATATTAACACACATACCCACATCCACTCTTTTTTTTATGTTTAAGCTCACCAACCAACACTTGCAATTTTTAATGGTTCTCTATCTGTATAGTTGTGACACATAAACGTCCTCAGATGGGAAAAATGATAATAGCTGAACGCTATCCCCTGAGATACAGGTTCTCACCTAGTTCAGGGGGTAGGGTCAATACTTTGTGCACCTTATTATAACCATAACAAAAAAAGAATTATAATATTTTTCATGTACCTTCTTAACTGTAATTTGTAATGGTGAGAAATAAACATTTTTTTTTTATATTTATATGTTCTTTTAGCCCAAGTGGAATTCAATTTTATCTGTCACGCAAAAACTCTGAAAAGCTGTATAAACAAACCAAAAACACCACCAAGATTCTTTCCAACAACTTAAATCTCGTTAATTTATTCTTAACCAACGAGAAAGCCTTCAGAACAAATCGGCCCTCGTTTTATATAAAAAGCGCATTAACATGTAAACCCGTGTGAGTGAAATCCTGAACGCGTCGTTACACAAGTCGTTATCTTCTAAAGCGGGTTACAAAAGACCCGCGCATTAAATAACGAGGTTTAGAAAAACCACAGATGGTGATAAATTCTGGATAGAGAATGAAACTAGATAAAAACATCTTTCTGACCTGTTTAATAATTCAAAAGTTTCGTCGTAAGGGTCTGAAAAAAGATAGGGTCCCTTCTGGTCGCCAACTAATATCTTTGGAAATACCTGCTGGTCTATACGGGTTGGGGAATGCTATCCAAATAAAAAGAAGTGTGTTGGTACGTTTAATCACCTCGTCACAAATTGTGGAGAGCAATGTTGGTGGTGGCCCAGTGGGATCGGCCGCGGCTTACGAGTTCTGTTGTGTAAATGATTTCATCACCATTGCTCCTAAAATGGTGTAGGAAAACATCATGAGGAATCATAAAAAATTCTAAGACATGTGACATCTAACAACCCGCACTGCGCCCGGGTGGTGGATTACGGCCCACTCTCTCTCACAGAGAGGAGGACTGTGTCCCAGCAGTGGGAACAATACAGGCTCATCATGTATGAGATGTACATATGATGGCATCGTTTCGACCTAAGATAATGAGGAGGAAATAGCGTGTTCAGTGTTTAAATACCAACACCAAGAATATCCAATATGGCCTGTGGAAATGGATGTAGCTGTCACCAGCTTTGTTGACAATAACCCTTCTTAACCCATCTTCTTGACTCGAGTGTAGTTCCCGGCTCTGGGTGGGGTGTGTGGTTTATGTAACATCAATGTATAAGGAAGTGGTCAGCAAATGAGGCGCCGCCTTCAAACCTTCGAGTTTCAGCAATATTAAAGACGCCATGTTTTTGTTTCATTGAGGAAATTCGAAAGCGATATTTAAATTAAAACTTTGAAATATGTCTAGTTTAAATCAAGGTCATGCGTGTGGTGCCGGACGTAAAGAATAGCACCATGCCATTTATTACTCTTTACACCTCTAATTACACAGGAAGAGGCGACTAAGAGACTTAATAGCAGCATTTTCTATGAATTTTACCACCATAGTGTGACCGCCAACTTGCCTGCCAAGCGTGGTGATTATGGCAAAACAGTCCATATAGGGGCAGGCATATGTCCCCCAGTGGACTTCTTTCGGTGAAATGATGAAATCAAGGTCTTGTGTTATAATTTAATTGCCTCATGACTTTAATATAAACTTGTTTTGTCAGAGGTTCGGTTTATTTAGAAATAGTCGTAGCATCAGACTGCTACGAGTTTCTGTAACCCGGAGCTCTAGTGCTACGAGTGTTACAGTGCTACGATTCTGGCATATCGTACGCACTCAATGGTATATCTCAGGTGATTATTGGGACTCTTGTATCGATCAAAAGCCCTTGTATTTACATTATATATAGACTAGTAAAATTTCCTGAATTGTGTGTGTATTCTCTGACGATTTTCGCAGTAAATCTTTTATAACTCGATTTACATCATATTGAAAAAAAATGGATAACTGCGGAGTAATACGCTCGTTAGTAAAATAAAACAATTTCGTGTTCCGACACGGCCTCCTACAAGATTGATCACAAATTCATACATTTTGGAAAGACACACACAATTTCCTTACGCTACATACCTACATATTAATGACAATGCACAAGTACATTGTTTACAGAGCCCAAAACAAAGAACCATGTGTAAGCGAGCGTGCAAAGAAAAGGGAACTTTATCTCTGCGATTAATGGTTCCAATTTGTCCACGTGAAGAGGTAGGCAGTTACGGGCGAATTGTATTTGCATAGAAGATCAGTTGGTGGGCTGTAACACAAGGATGTCGTTAGGATTACAACGTGGGTCGGTAAAGAAGGATTAACTAGCAACAAAAGATAAGTATGCATGTACACAGACGAGTGAATGTGGCTGACACAGACTTCCATTTGGATAAAGAAACCGAATTGAATCATGTTAAAATAATACTGACAATGAGTCATGGCCATTTTGAATAATATCTTTAACGTTCGCATCTTTCAAACAATGTGTATCAATTTGTTTGATGTGATTAATATTGCCATAACAAATAAGAAATCCTGCACACTGAGCGACAACAAAGCAGAACTGAACCCAGATACATGGCACCAAGACAACATTCCTGACGGTTTCTACTTGAGACGAGTCATTCTGAAATGACTGGACAGATTTTCGTAAATATTTCGTTTCACTTCCCTGCGTTCGTTCGTTTTTCATTTCTTTCCTCTTCGTACATCTAAGTGCTGTGCAGGAGGACCTGGGTTCGATTCCCAGGTTGGACAGTGTTATTGAGTTTGTCTTTCTGGAATTTATCAGTAGCAACCCAGAGTCTGGATTTGTGCCCGGTTGATGGCAACAGGCTCGTCCCCTATTACATGGGACTTTAAAATAACTGACGAAACATAGGTGATCTATAGGTTGACCTCTGCCCAACCCTTCGGGGAAACAAGGCTTGATGTAATGTTATTATGTTGCAACGTATAACTGCTAATGTATAAAGGCACGCGTGAGATGTAAATGCAGCGATTCGCCGCTACTGTTTTTCATTTACGCTCTAGTGGGTACTTGTGGCCACGCCACTCCGTGCTTATGCGAACAAATTGCATCCCCCATGCGTAGTGCAATGTTCACCTGCGCGGTACACTGTGCAACACTGATTGATTGATTTTGATTTTTCAAGGTCTTCATTAGTACATAATGGTTCAGAAATACAGTTTACAAATGATCTTATTCTATTTGTTCACCAGTCTCGATTTATTTTGTTACACAGGCTAACGCCTTTACAAACATATAAACATGACATTACTTAGTATTATTTACAATGATTTGACTTATAGTTATAATAAATACTTAATATTCAACTACGAAGTATGTGCAAGTCTTAGTATATAGAGTCTTAGTGTATAGTAGTATACCCACATAGATTTAAATGATTGAGTTACAAAATGTACGCTTTATAATAATCTGTTATAATAATATGAGGTAAGTGGCGGGTAGTTCGCAAGAGATCACGCATTCTTCGGCCGTACGAGCGGCGTCAGCTAGTAAGCGAGCTATCGTCATGATGCGTCACGGAGGAAATAGTGATGGGGCAGTCGGTATCGATTGTACGTGCGGGCGTACGGCAATGTAGTAAGTCTACTTTTGCCAATTGACGATATTAAAATGTTACGATGTGCTGGGTTTTTATGTAAATAAAATTTACGCGAAGTTTTTAAAATGAAATCTTTTAAGAATGGATATTTTATACGGTTGTGTAATATTCTAAGGTTGGTACGAAATTGTGTGTTATATGATAGTTTTATGGCTTTATTTTGGATAGTTTGGAGTATACTATATTTTGTTTCGGAAATACTAGACCAGACAGGTGCTGCGTAAGTTAGGCAAGGTCTAACAAGTGTAGAATATATCTGTAATTTGGTTGAGGGGCTGAGAACAGATTTGCGATTTAAGACTGGTTTTAATGAGTTTAGGGCTTTTGCACCTTTGCTTATAACTAGTTCGATGTTCTTATTCCAGTTGAGTGTCTTGTCCAATATAACGCCTAAATATTTCACCGAAACACGCCATTTAATATCGAAGTCATCAATTTTTACAACAGTGGTAGGAAGTGCGCGTTTTCTGGTAAACAAAATGCCTTCGGTTTTCGTTGAGTACTGTGCAACACTGTTGTAGTGCGTAAGTACAACTTTAAGCCTTTTGATATAAGCCGTACGTTATACTGATTCGCTGGTTACAATTTACGTTTCAACTACTTTCGGCGCTTGATTGCTTGTTTGACACTATGACCCTAAGGCTGGCTTCAACATCAAAGGCATTGTCATTTAATGTGAATGTACCAGGAATTTGGGCACGCTATCCGATGATATAGCAATCAGCACGCCACGGCAGATTTAACTCGATTTGCACACATATGCCATCGAGCACTTGGACTTGAGAAAAGGTTGTTTGTCCCTCTCTCTGTCTTAAGAGAAAAATGCAACTTGATAAAACTATGAATGCGTGGATATTCTGCACTTTGATACATAACATTTGACCTCATTTCACGCATATTGACGTCATTGTACTCATTCTGTAACGTGTAATATCTTGCAGACGTGTGCGTAATTATAATTACAAACGGGCGGAGTCGGCGTTACAATTAAATTTTAATCAGAATAGGCGCCACTCGTCCTGAGACAGTGTACTCACGGCTTTATTTCAAATGTTGAGCTCTCCAGACATCGCAATTACCTGAAACAATTAAATTAATGTTGTATTAACTTGTTTTAGAATAAAGTGGATAAATAAATATAATTGCAATTTAGAAGTTAGTAGTTATTTATTGTCTAGTGTTCAAGAAGGCAATGGTAATGTTTTAAGGGCATCTGTTTAACTCGCATTTTACACAGTTTGTAATTTCAGGTTTTTAGCTCGCAGAAACATTACATTGGAGTTATTTACGATAGCTGGTTATACTATTTAACTCCGCTATGAAGGCTGGCATCATTACTTATGTTATGCATGAGTTTATCGTTAATCTTATCAAGGCAGGCAATAATGCAGACATCAGTAAGGCTCCTATTGCGCATGTTGCGGGAGATAAATGAAACTGCGGCTGCTGTTAGCACACTGTTTATTCAATGTAAGCGGTCGGCCGGCCGCGCGCGCGCACACACACACACACACACACTCAGACGCATAAACATGCGCGCACACATGAACATACATCACAGCTCCCAAATATTAAGCAAACCGCCAAAACTCAACAACTTTCAAACGTTACGATTAAAGAGATAACGAATCATCTGCTTATCTTAAATACGACGAAATGGAAGTTAAACTACTCATCATAACCATCTTCTCCACCCACAAGCAAAATGACTTCAAACAAAAAACCGGCGCCCCTCCGAGTGGCCATCAATCAAGACGAGTGCCCTCGAAGCCGACACGACAGCATCAACAGGTCTCTATCAACAGCTAACAACTAGTCAACCTCTATAGCTGGGTATACTCAACAGTCTTTTAGTGTCAGAATTTTTAAGTGGTCTAGTTTAGAAGTCGATTATTGTGAATTCTCTGTTTAAAATGTCGATAGTCAACAAGTTTTAATGAAATTAGTATAAGGCGCTGCTCTTAATCAAAACAAATTAAATTATTTTTATTTCATACAAACCTTTATGGCCGCTTATGAAACGTTAGAAGCTAGGTGCACTGTTCATATTTGTTGATTCCTATGGAGAAGAGCCGGCAGGAAACTCCATGGTTACTCTTTTAAAAATAATTTTCACAGTCAATGGTTGAATCCATTACAGTGTTAATAGGCATGGGAGGACAATGTAGGTCAACAAGTACCAGGTACTAAATAAAAAGAAAATGTAGAATTTCTACAGTACCTGCCTGTAGTGCTTTTCTGTAAAAGCCTCACCGTGCAAAACTAAGGTGTACTGCTAATTCACTGCACCTTGAGCATCAGGTGGAATGACAGCTTATTTGACTTGGCTTATTATTTTCCAAGTGACTAATAACTTAAAAGCCGACTAAATGTTTGCAACAAATAAAATAACTTGCCAGCGATTAAATATTTTTGCGACTATTATATTATGTAAGGTTCAAAATTAAGGGTGTTATAAAAACCAAAAACTACCAGCTGCGTTTAGGTAGCAAATAAACTACACCAGTCAATTGAAATATTAGGCGAGGAGCTATATATAATGACTTGGCGACTAATAATGTTAGTAGGGTGGCAAAGATAATATATTACCAACTATTTCGTGCCGTCTAAAAACCCATTTTCAGGCTTCGTTTGCGGGCAGGTCTAAATGTTAAAACGAGTACAATGAAAAGGAAAAAGAGTTAAATATTAATATTTTTTCATCATAATTTCATGAAAACGGCGGAAGGTGCGATGGTTACAAAAGTTATTGACAGAAACGAATCGCTGCAGAATCGACTCCACGTAGTCTTCTCTGCCCTACCCCTAGAGTGTAATTTAAGCCCGCGTAGGCGCGGAGGGGCGAGGCGGCCCGCGAGCTGAGGAGCAGGTGATTTTGACGCGCGCTGCCGCAGCGGAGGCTGGCCAGCAAGCCGAAGCTGCGGTGGTGACCGTAAAACCATCTGCGACGATGAGCTCGCGTGGGACCGCCGGAGCCTCGCAGCGCCGGAGCCGTGACAGAAAGCATGCAAGCTGCATGTTGCATGCTCGCCTGCATGCTGTGAGCTTGCTTGCATACTGCATGTTGCATGATTTTTAAAAATAAATAAATGTAATTACTCTTTTTATGTTTTTAATTTATTCACCTATAATTTTGAAAATAAAAGCCGCAGAATATTTTTTCTTCATGCCATTTTAGAGTATATTTAAAGCTATTAAAAGTCACACAATATGATGTATAATATAAGCTAGTTTATATTTATTCTTCATACAAACAATTTTAAATAGAATCTGATTTGTATTATTTATGAATGCCCATTTTCTATTTTATTGTCATCATTAAGTTTTCGCTTAGATATTAATTCAGTTCCCAAAAGAAAAACTTGATGCTAGTTTAAATTAAAAGGGAGCTTCTAACTGATATATTAATATGCTACCTTTTACTTATTACGATACTCCTTATTAGCTGCCAACCCATTATATATGGTACCCACTCTATTTTTATTTAAAACCTATATTCACATTACTTAGTTGCCGCATTAAATACATGCCATTTCACTTAAGTTTTAACGCTGAGATTTTTCCAGGATAGACCTGTTGTTAACTTCAAGCTTACGCCCGTTAGTCATCACTACGGCACATCGAGTTTTAAACAAAGACAGTCTCGCCGTATGAGTGAAAGACACGTCAACGATCACACGTCAACATACACAGTCGAACTTCTTCTATAACTTGATGTGCCATATTTACGGTCGGGTGATATATTTACTTACTATTTAAATAATTATGTGATAGTACCCGATATTAACAATAAAATATTAATAATGTTTTAAAAGAAACTCCAACATTTCTGAACCAAGTCGCTGCAAGTTCAAAGTTTCGCTTACTTGCGATGACTACATTAAATAAAACCTACAAGTTTACTAGCAAAGAGAACCGCAAATATTCAAGTAAAGGCGCTTCTAATGAAAACTTGCACAACTTCGCCTTTGAAATAAACAGTTTCTGAAGATTTGCAGATCGATAAGTACGGCGACCACACAGTCAGGTTGTGGTCGCAGAGTATCTTCAAACTAACGCAAGAAGCTGCTTATTCATTTTGTTGAATTTCCAGTTTGGTTCCAATTACGTTTATTTTATAGTTGAGATTTGTTTGTAAACACTCTCAAAACTTTAATAAGAACTAGCTTATTGGTTTAATATCTAAAGTTTGGTTTAATTTATAGCGCTTTGTTTGTAGCAGAGATTGATCTGAGTTTTTGTTAATTGTTACAATTATATTGGACACTGAAAGTAGAATTTACAGTGTTCAGATATTGAATCATAACGTTACCACAAACACTAACCTGAATAAAAACAATAACTTTTACTGACAATAACCGTCATCCTCTAAGAACAACTGTCACGCCGCTAGCCTCTTTGATCTAAACACGGCGGCCGTGGGGCAGCGGGACACGGCGGCGGCGAGACAGTATCGAGAGCTCGCGCCGTGCCACCTTTGTGTGGCGTGCATTGTGCGCGCCTTGTCGCCGTGTTCCGACGGCCGCCCCACTTGTAGCGTGACACTGTAGAAGCTTTAGACGTATTTTAAAAGATGAAAAATTGAATTGCTTATGAACAGCTTTGCCGCACATAATAATTATGATTTACAGATAACGTTGTGTGGATTTTGTTACAAACATACATGTTCATCGTTTGTATTTTTGTCGAAATCGGAAAAAAGCTTTGTCTTCCAGGCAGAATTCAGAATGTTCCAGGAAAATATTTAATTACATACTCTGCTGCTTTCCAGCTCCATTCTAAAGCCACTATCAAGCATCTATGTCATCCTTTGTGTGGTGTGTATTGTGCTCATCTTACTATCTTACTGTCAGCGTGTTCCGACTCCTGCCCCACTTACATCGTGACACGTTATATCAAGATATAGTAATCATAATGAATATTTATCTGTAGACTTGCAACAGGAAACTATGTGGACTAATATCACCAATTATTGGCAAAACATAGTGCTTAGACAATTTACTATCTGTAACCATACCTATGTTTAACAAAATAAATTATTGATTCATCATTGATTGATTAACACCTCTGTTCACTCTTATATCTCTTCAAAAAGAAATTTACTAATAAGCCAAATTAAACGATATGTAGATAAATACTGCTCGTACATGTCGAGAAGAAACGAGACTTGTATTTTGAAAGGATTTATTTAACTTCACTTGTCTGTCAACATTTATAACATCACTGAGAAACATAAGTGCCCTCCATTTATTTACTCGTGCCGGTGCCCGTTGTCAGCGTGTTTGTCGCGTGCTATTTAAAGCGACACGCTCCCAAGTCTGGACCGTGGCTAATGTCAACTATGTGCTCCTCGCTTTGTGCGCCTCTACATAACTGTGAACTTGGACAAAGATAGGAATGTTTCTGTTGACTGCGGCGGAACTTGTGTTCCTTCTGCAATTAAGACGTACATTGCTTTGAAACTATACTTGCTTTACGTATAGCGTAATTAATTCTACGAACGCGTTTGAGTAAGTTCGTTAGTAACAGAGAGGAAGACGTTGCTCATTATCTAAGAGTAATTAATTAGTCACCTATTACTCCACCCACTGATGGCCTAAATTTTGGGAAACACACAAAACAATGAGATAAACTCATTTGGCCTACCAATCAATCTTCTTTTTTATCCCAGCCTTAGCGAGGATTTGCTTAGAGATAATAAATCAGATACCGATTTAGGTTATACAAAACGTTTCAGAGAACCTTGGAGCAAACCAAAACCATTCATACAAAATATCTGGCCCTCGAATGTAATAAACAACACAAAATTGCCAATAACAGTATCAAAACACAATAAATAACGAGACCTAGATACCCTTACTTACGGGTGTCCTACCCGTCGTAGTATCGGTATCATTTGACCACTTATCACAAAGTACTGGTATCATTCGCCCACTTATGACCACTATTTGGTCGTGGCCGCCACCCGACCACCCTGCCACTCGTGTGGCAGGAATAGAAGAGATAACTCACAACAATGAGTTATCTCTTCTATTCGGTGCAACGCGATGGCGACGGTTCGAGAGAGCACTTTTCTTTGAATGTTGTAAGTGTACGACAATGTGTTTTATTTATTTTCTCATTATATACATGTATTTTGACATGGTGTGCTGATGCTTTTGTGTTATTGCTAGATATGTCGTTATACTCGTGTAAAATAATGCAACAAAATTGAGATGAACGACCGAGTTAGTTAAAATATGTTTTTGTTAGATATGAGGTCACGCTATTAGTTCGAAAGACTTACTGTGGCCCTGGCATAGGCCATTGAAGGAACACGGGTGGGTTTTAGTCAATAAAAGTCTGACACGAACAGCAGGAAATATCATTTGATGATTTCCCACCCAAAAAAAGCTATTATAAAGGCAAGACGGGGATAGGTGCTAATAATAATATCGTGGACTTCAAAACTTCCTAGCACAAATACTAGCCGAGAATGTCTTAACCACATAACAACCACATAACACGTTGTGACCGGTTTACTTCGTAACTTGGATCCAACTAAAGGTGCTGGCCCTGATAACATATCATCTAAATTTCTAATTAAATGCGCGCCTTCAGTTGCCCTACCTATCTCAATCTTGTTTTCTAAGTCTTTGACTCAAGGTGTTGTCCCCAAAGTATGGAAATCTGCTTATATTACACCCGTACATAAGAAAGGCTCTAAAACCGAGATTACTAATTATAGGCCTATTTCCAAGCTGTGCATTATAGCTAAAATATTTGAGAGGATTGTCTACAACCAGTTATATTCCGCCCTTAATTGCTCGTTCAGCTCCTTTCAGCACGGATTTTTGAAGGGACGGTCTACTACTTCTAACTTGATTCTATTTAATGATTTCATTACGGATGCTATGGATAATGGTAAGCAGGTCGATGTGGTTTACACTGATTATAGCAAGGCATTTGATCGGATTGATCATCACACCCTGATAAAGAAACTAAGCTACATAGGTATCCGTGGGGACCTCTTGAGGTGGTTTTCTTCTTACATTGATAACAGGTCACAAGCTGTAGTACTCAACAATTATATGTCTAGTTGGGTAATCGTGCCCAGCGGAGTCCCTCAGGGTTCGTTGCTCGGTCCTTTTTTATTTGTAGTCTATGTAAACGACATCGATCAGTGCCTCCATTCATCCAAACTATTATGCTTTGCGGATGACATGAAAATCTTTGCCACCATCTCAACGCCTGAAGATAGACTAGCTCTGCAGGCTGATTTGTATCGGCTAGAAGAGTATTGTCGGGTTAATAAACTTGATCTCAACCCATCCAAGTGTTCAGTGATCACTTTTACTAGAAAACGTGCAGTCCTAGCCACTACTTACTCCTTGGCGGGTCAAATCTTGCCAAGGTGCAATACCATTCGTGACTTAGGCGTCTATCAAGACAGTAAATTAGTTTTTGACACACACATTGATGCAATTGTCAAAAAAGCATCTAAATTGCTCGGGTTTATAATACGTCTCTCTAAGAGCTTTACTGATGCTAAAACACTAAAAATATTGTATTGCACTTTTGTAAGAAGTCAGCTAGAGTATGCGTCTCAGATATGGAATCCACGTTATCATAAGTACATTGACCGCATTGAAAACATCCAAAGACGGTTCATAAAATATCTTTGCTATCATCAAAAGATTCCATATCAATCAACCGATTATCTTGGACTCTGTAAGAAGTATCATCTGCTACCACTGGTAGACAGACGTAATATTGCAGACTGTTTGTTCTTATTGAAAATCCTCAATAACAATATTGATAACCCTGAGTTATTATCTAAATTTTATTTTAATGTGCCAAGTAAAACACTTCGTTTTAATCCACCCATACGTGTACCACGTACATCTACGAATTATAGGCAGAACAGTTACATTGTGCGAGCAAGCAACAATTTCAATGATATATGCAAGGAATATAATTTTGATCCATTCACAACAAGTGTGAATTCAGCCAGAAGGTGCTTAAGCCTTAAATTTTTCAAGTAGCGGTAGATTTTAGATTTTATAGATTTTATTATTTGTAGATTTTATTATTTGTTTTTTTTTTTCTTCTCTATTATTTCAGTCATATGCTAAGTACTTTAATAGCTTTTTCTTTAATTATTATGATGTGTTTTTTGTTTATGTGCTCACACCATAATATTAATATAAGTCTATACGTGAGGACTTGTAATTGGCTTTCGGATGTCTAATATTTTTTTTTGTCTGTTTTATTTAGCTGTAAGTCCTCCATGTACTAAATAAATAAATAAATAAATAAATAAATAAATAAATAAGTAAGTGAAGATAGTTACAAAACTCAAATATAATTCCAACAATTCCCTCGTGTAACTTGCTCTAACTTCGACAAAATTCGCGTCATTGCTTCCCAGAAACATTTAGCTGACGCCGTCGTAAGACGCGAGTGTGGCCCGAAGAAATATCCCAACTTATGCTATCTCACTTTAACTTACTCTTACATCGGTGCAACTTAAGTGACAGCTTTCAAGTTTAAGTGCTCAGCACAGATTGCATGTCGGGTAGATCGGGTTTCATGATCGCAAGAGCTTATTTTTAAAGGTTCGGTCGTCTATATTGGGTTAAGGCTATCGAGGAGTTGTGAATGTTAACTCAGTCTCGGAGTATGGTTACCGATAAGATATGTTCTTAGCTTATAGTTTGTAAGAATTTTATGCTATAAGGATGTAAAAATTTATAAGTACAGAGCATGACGTATGGTCGGGAATAGTCGTTACTATTTTGAAGTTGGGAAAAGCTAATACTCTCATAAGTATAAAGCAAAGTAACATTTCGCGTTGGTGGCCGTATATAACTTCTAAATCGCACAAGGAATGATACGCTTTTCAACATTATTTAGAACAGTTTTACCGGTAGTTTTATGTGTATAATAAATTTACAAACAAATAGGTAGGACAGAAACCTCGTCCGGACATGCACCCGAAGTATGGGCGGGTGGCTAGTTTAAAATTAATAAGTAAATAGTTTGATAGAATTACTCACAAAGAATGATTTAGTATATCATCCTTCAAAAGAAACATACATTTATACTAGCAAATGGCCCGAGGTACATTATTCCGGTTGACCTGACAGATAAATAAAGATAACATGTCACAAGCGAAAGGATTCCGACACGTATCATCGGCGACCGATTACCGGAGCAACCTTCCGTGACGTCACGGCATTACGTCATCACTATACACTTATATAACGTATACGTTTGTATGTGTGAGGTTATTGGGACATTATATTTGGGGGTTTCTTAGCAGATAATATTGCTATTACCATGAATTTACGACCCTCGTAAGTGATATTAAGTGTTATTAGTTTCATGTGACGATTTATAAGCTCAGCTTTATATTTGAGTTAAATATATGTGGGAAAAATACGCGCCACCTCAAAGGAAAATACCTTATACTATCAAGAAGACGAAATTTCTTTTTACTCAAACAAACAAGTAAGAAAAACTGTATTCTAAGTTTTTCAAAGTCAAACTTAGCACACTTTATTTTTAGGACCTACTTTCTAGACTTAAGTGTCTTTACTTAGGTAGCACTAAGAAAACCTTCATCGTTATTTGTTCAAAGTTGAAAGTTTATTACAAAAGGGACTCGAGTTTCATTTTGCTAAAAGAAAAGTTGATGTTGTCCATTCAAACAAGCTTGACAGATCGCTAGCGCAAAATATCTTCATCCATTGACTTATCCGTGTAGAAAACAATCTATCATGTCTCAAACAAATAATAGTAATCTTTTGAAATGCTTTATAATCAAAACCGTCCACGTGCAAGAGTTTTGTTTTCTTTTTCTCCTATAGGAACCGAGCTTTACCAATTTTGATTAGTTCATCAGTTCAGTCGTAAAACGCACCAGACTGACAAAAATATACCTGGACAAAATTATGACCACTATTTGTTTGTAAGAATACAAACAAATAATAAAAAGACCCATGAAATATGAAGTCTCAGACAGAAATCAAAAACCTTTGTCACCCACATCATAATAAAACAGGTCCTGTCTACCCATCAAACGAATAACAAACTACCCATCTAGGTTTAGTGTATCTAGGCCGGGTCTAGACCAGACCGTCGTCACCGCCACGTCAGAGGCCCTAGGATGAATGCGTGAAAAAAGAAAAACGTATATTCACACGATTTTCGAATCGAAAATACAACCATCCTATAGCAGTTTGTTATCCATTTTTGCGACAAGCACAATTATCGTCCACAAATATAAATAAAGTCTTAAAACTGTCTGAAACGAGTATTTTCAAATTGTTCGGATGTACATTATCTATATTCCGCGCGATCCTGTTTGGCCCACTAAACTAAACGTGTTAGTGTTAGCACTCCGGGACTCAGTCTAACTCTAGACTTAGCTCAAACAATAAAGTTTTTGTAAAAAGTAGCGAAGTTTTTCACGATATTTCATAAAGCTGTTTGTTTGAGTTTCTCACCGTGTTAAATTTTAGAATAAACTTAAGCTCGTCGTTAGGTTTATTTTTTAACTTAAAATAATAATCTTATAAGCTCTTCTTATAAAAAATACCAGTTGAAAATGAAGGTTTATTCTAGCTGACATAGAGAGATGAAACTATCTATCGAAAATAGCGAATTTCCAGCAACACATCCTGCTTATCTTTGTTCTTATGTAAAACCATCACATACCTTCCTTTTACAAATTTCTTTTTGCCACTAAGGAAAATCCAACATTGGAGTACCTTCTCCCAAAATCTCTTCGTAAAACTATTTCCCAGTCACACACGAAACATTATTTTAATCTGCCATCAGGCTCAAAGTAAGCCGTCTACCGAAGTGTATCGTAAAAGAAGCGCGAGGTATTTCCCCTGACAGGCGGCTCGCGAGGTAAGCTGCTCAGACGCGGGTCAAACATACTAATAATGTTGCCATTTGTCATAAATGTAGGTACTGCCGGACGTAGTCCCAATAATGTATTATAGAATATGACATATTAAAGAGGACAATTTATTGCGTAGTTTTTCATGTGCGACTGAAATGTGTTTTGATGAAGGTTGTAAGTTGTAATAACAATCAATCATCATCATCATTTATGCCGAGAGACGTCCACAGATGGACATAGGTCTCCCCCCCAAGCGGGATCACAGTATGGTGGTAAAATGCATAGAGAACGCTGCTGCCCATTATTTAGTATGTCCCTTAGTCGCGCATTACGACAACTACGGGACGAAATGTTATGGTGCTATTCTTACGTCGGGCACCACACGGAATGTAATAATAGTGGCGACATTACACGGAATGTAATAATAGTGGCGACATTACACAGGTAAGTAATCAAATCAAATCAAAAGTCATTTATTCAAACTAGGCTGAGAGTCAGCACTTTTTGAACGTCAAAGTTACAGTCCCCCCAAAACGCCCGCCCTTCGACACTTCCTAGTGCTTTAGCTGGGAAGAAGAAGTGGCGGAACAAACTCCCCAGCAGCGCAGCTGTCTGTTAAGTTAGAAGAACTTGATTCTATACAATTGTAAGGAGGTAACATTAAGAGACACCAAACATTAAATTAAATGATTTGCATGATTTGATTTGAATCATTTATTTACCAGTACATGAAGCATTTACCTTCGCGTACTATTATCTTGAACTGTTGCTGAAGATCTTCAGAATTCCTAGTTTGTCATCTGCACATGCTAAGAGCAGACCTTGCATCTCAACTCCACTCAACTCAGAAACATTTGTCACAACAACAATTCCTCTAGTAACAGTCATCACATATTGGAAATCTATTTAGTAATTTACTTAATACTGACGTGATAAATAATCATTTACTCGTATAGGCCCCACAGACAAGTTTAAGTGTTGGTGCCTCACTAACCGAAAATTATCTTTGTATGTAAGTGCATCCCAGGATGCATGAAACATAATGTAGGCCTGTGTGTATGTGTTTTGCATTACCTCGTAGCACGTATGATGTGTTGCGTAGCATTCTCGTAGCGGCCTCGTAGCACATCTACACGGGCTACGCTGACGTTTACGAAATTTAATTTACCGAACCAATCAGTCGAATAACCTATTGTAAGTTTTACCATTTAGCGGTAGGAAACCCCTGGGAAAACTAGGATTCCTATTACATTGTTTTTAGCTAACAGGAAAATGGAATTTGTTCTATTTTTCCTCAATACAACTCTACAGTTACATCCTATACGATACTACTGGGAAAAGATTATTTTGGGCGTCTAACCTTTTCTATATAAAGTATTTTTACGCTTGCTTGGGTGGGGAATAAATGCAGACAGTTTTATGTGTATTACATGAAGTTATATTTCAGAATACATTGTCTATATGTCTCAATAAGTCAGGCCTGATTTGAAAGCTAGATCGCTGTTAACACAAACAGATTACTCAACTTGATGCCGTGTTATCGGTTAAAGTCACGACAGTACAACGTACAAGTTGTCGTGTTCAGTAGATACGGAGATACATTCGTCATGTTGTGTGTTGTGCTGTGTATTGTACTGTAGTTGTAGTTGACGAGAACGGTTGGCATGATGTGTGGGTGGGTAAGTGAATCAGTGTGTTGAAAGTTTTACATTTGCTGCACGGTATCTTTATGCATTTAAAGTTTATGTATTTGTTGCAGTTTAGATTAAATAGAAGAGACATGACATGAAGCTTTTTCAAATCTTTCAGGCGCAGTTTAATACATATTATGATTTGCGTGCATGTGTATGGTAAACAACAGAGCAACCACAAACTTAGCACCGAGCAATATCCACTTCCATTCGAAATGTATTATTTCTCCACTTTCTATAACAATATATTTATGTTCGAAATACCTACCCAGCACCCCTGGACGTATGAATAAACCGAGCGAATATTTACACAGAACTTCAGGAAACTCCACTAACCCATGAGTGCACAGAACGATCCCAATGCATAGAAATCTAGCCGCCAAGTCACGTAAACTAGTAATAAAACGTGTTTTACAACAGTTGGTCAGTGTAGGTGCATAAATCGTCATTTTTCCGTCGTACTCGCCCGCGGGGAAATCTCGCGGACAAACATCTATTGAGTGCCGCCGAACAGAGAAGTGTACAAGTGCTCACTGGTGGAAACTTGTGGTACGGAAGTGACCGAAACAATGTTATGTTACTCTACCTAAGCACATACAGGAATTATTTTTATATTTTTATACATTGCGGAGTACCAATGCTAAAACAAGAAAAACGGAATTGTTTAAATATTTCTTTTGGGAATCACAACTCACAGTAAAACCTAGGAGGTTGTTGGCTGCTTAACCGGATTTGATTGTGGCTACCTTTATAAATTAAGGCCTCCAGCCAGGGCTTAAAAACTTAAGACTAACAATCGTTTTAAATGGGGGAGGCCTATGTCTAGCAGTGGACGTCTTTCGGCTGAAATGATTATAATGACGGCTTAACCTTCCCCAACACTTTGAAAATATTTAGTAAACTTTAGTGCCGCCACAAATGCAAAAAAAAAAAACACCGATATGAACACACTAACAAAAAGCAGCCGTTAAATGGTTCATCGAGGTTCAGAAAAAGTTGGCTTCGTCGATATTGGCAACTCGCACTTTCCGAAGGTTTCTTTGTAAAATTTTATGTGTCATAATAACGCTTGGGTATTGTACAAAAAATCCTTCAAAATTATATAGAGCACACACACATAGTACATATAGCCACGCGTGACGTCAGCACATACTCCCCGCTCACAAACCAGTCGCTATCGAGATTGGATTCAACTGTTTGCGAGCGTTTATTTAATTTGTGTCGGCTTTCACGTTTACTTTACCGGTGCACGTAAACGATTATAATTATTCTCTTTAATCTGAATAGTGGGTAGTCGCAGTTAACGGGGATAGGGGTTGTAGGTGAACGTGATTTATAGATGCGCGGGTGAATGGAACCGTCGTAAGTATATCTGGAGGAACGAAAGATGGACGATGTGCCTATCGGCCAATGTCAGTCAGTGACTATTTTCTGACAAAATATGTCGTATTTTTTACTCTTTAAGTATTGTCATGGTCTTTTACATGTAAATACTAGTGGTTGCCCAGTGGTCGTAATTCAGCCATAATTCATTTTAAATTTAATGTATTTCTAATGTAATATTAATAAAAATATAAGTTTTCTGCACTCCTTTTTCATATAAACTTTTTATGTGCCGAATGTATCCGTCCGCGTAATTTTCGTAATAAAAAACGTTCAAAATCCAGTCGCAATGACCATCCAGCGTCCATCAATGCTAAAAATTAATGTTATGGAAATAAGAGGTATTTTTGACAGACTGAGATTAAAAAGAGAACGTTCTTAAAAATACGGGAATTACGTAGGTAAACGTGGGTTCACATTTGTGTTTTGTCCCACACTATAATTTTGTCTAAATTATGTGATATATTTTATTATATTATGTTATAGTATATTCACGTTATTTATGCTAGAATGCCTAAAAATATAGAATATGAAAAGTCTCTTAAAATGCTAAAGGGCCTTGTTAAACTTTTATTTTTACAACGGCACGAATTAATATGTAATCTATATATTAATACGTGAAGCGAAAACTTTGGATCCCTTTTTACGAAAATTGGGCGGACGGAGGAGTATGAAATTTCGCACACTTATAGTTTATACAGAGAAGAAGTGACGAATAATAATATTTTTTTTAAATTATGAGTTAAAATACATTATTTTCAATAAATAACACGTTACACACACTACTCTTCGTTACCGTGTATCCAATACACACATGCATAGAAATTCTTTTGTTTATGGTCCAAATCTGTCTTTATTATTATGTGCAGTGTTACCAACACCCAGAAATATTTACCCCTAAAGCTTAAGTTAAAAACCCCTAAACATGCCGCCACAATTACTGAAAAAATCCGCTAAAAAATTATAATGAAAATAACCAACGAATGTTCAGTAATCATAGACCCGGCACACAGTAGTAATATTTGTCTATATTTATTACCCGACATTTGTTAATCATTCACTCTGCATTCTTAGTATCGAGGAACCGTACTAGAAGTCGCTAATACTTTTATTGTAATCAAAAACACAATGAGAAATGTAAGATGGCAAAAAATCCCTAAGAATACCCCTAAAAATGGAACGCCCCTAAAAATCTCAATCCTCTTATTTACCCCCTAAATTTGGAAAAAAAACCCTAAGTTGGTAAGCCTGATTTTGTGTCTTACTGAATGTCAAGTATAACCATAGGTAATAAATTAATTTTATGGCTAAATAACCTATTTCATTTTTAAAATCTATGATCATATCGAGAATATTTGTCTTTAATATTATTTATTTGTATTAGCGACGATAGGAATTGAGTTTAGATTTATAAGAAATATTATTTGTGGTTTTATGGAGAGTGTCAAGTATGACATTAGTAAATTTCCCATACAAAACTTAGTGTCGTGTGCAAACTGTAGAGGTTGTATGCCTCACGATTGTACAGGCTGGTCATAGATTGTACAGGCTGGTTATAATTATGACATTTGGAACCGTCATAATTAATCTATACTATCTATACTAATATTATAAAGCTGAAGAGTTTGTTTGTTTGTATGTTTGTTTGATTGAACGCGCTAATCTCAGGAACTGCTGATTGGAATTGAAAAATTCTTTTTGTGTTGGGTAGCCCATTTATTGAGGAAGGCTATAGGCTATATAACATTACGCTACGGTCAAAAAGAGTTGAGCAGCAAACGAAAAATGGACGAAAACTGGTAGGCAATTCGACGCAACGGGAAGGGGAGCGAAAATTTGACGCGGCCAAAGTCGCGGGCAGAAGCTATTAAAAATAATAGGGAAAATTCTAGAGCTTTCTGTGATAATTCATTCCGTATTGTTCCATCCAGCAGTTAAGAAGTATTAAGAAATTAAAAAAGAGAGTCCTGAAGAAGTATTCTTTACTCATTACACCTACGTCCTGGTCCTGGCCATCACCATCCCGCCAGCGAACCCTCTCCACAGTAGTACAGCGTTAACAATTTGTCTATCGTGTTACTGAATGTCAAATATAACCATATTATTTTTTTTATTTTTTATTATCTATATTTTTTCATTTAATAATGTATTTCTATTCAAATGAAGTACGGTCGAATTTCGACCAATGGGCGATCACTAGTTAAATTAAATATATCAGTGGTCAGAAACCCCGTATTATGTTGCGGTGAGTGCTGAATATTCAGTATTATAATTGTGAGTTGATGAAATTCAGCAGTGGTCTCGATTTTATGTGGTGAATGTAATTATGAGCCTCGCCGCGTGTTGCGGGTTAAGTATTGGATTATGAGCCCTCCGGTTATTAACAATATTAAATCATATTATTATACCAATTTTAATATTTATTTCTATTTAATTCTATTATTTAAGGGGCTACGTAATATCAGACATACGTGTAGACTACTCTTGCATCTCTACATCCCAAGACCCTTCCGTACCTCGTAAAACACGTTAAGCCGTTGGTCCTGGCTGTTATTTGTATCTACGACTTACGATCAAGAATCTCTTCAACAGTCGGTAAGGGTCGTCAAAAACCCCAAAGTCTGACAACCAGTCTTATCAAGGGATATCGTGCTACCCAGTAACTGGGTTGTGGAGGACACAGATAGGCTGTCGCACAATGTTACATTGTAGTGCTAAGCTGCATCTGGTTAGACTGGAAGCCAACCTTTATGTAGTTGGGAAAAGGCTACGCAGATAATGATGACAACTTATATGAAGTGTGGAAGTATTGAAGCGCAGATATCATAGCCACATTCTAAAAAGTGTGTGTATTTGTTTCAGAAACCAGAGGACAGACGTCCAGTAACTAGAACCAACTAGTTGTCGTATCTTTTATCACAAATATTATCGAATTTATCTATACTTACTTATAATAAAACTGTAGAGAGGTCAATTCCGAACATTGAATATACATTCAAAATTAATATTGGAGGATGAATGGTGATCGATACTGATGCCAAAAATGCAATCAGTAAATTTTTAGTCTGTCTGTCTGTCTGTATGTGCACGCATGGGTCAAAAACTACTGAAGAGATTTTAATCAAACTTGGTACGATTGTAGTCCATACTCCTGGGCAGGTTATAGGCTATATAACATAACGCTAAGACACATAGAAGCTGATCAGTGACGATACATTTGTAGCAAGTCGGATGAAAATGCGCTTTCGAGCTCTTATCCTCGCATACGTTGATCATACACCAAAAGTATGTATTACAAAGATGATGGTCTTCAAAAGATCTACAAAAAAGTCCTCGATTGTATATATCTATCCTACTAAATTCGGAACACAGTTTATAACCTGTTATTAACACATAGGGTACTTTTTATCCCGGTACATATAGTATGTTCTCGCGAGATATTTTCCGACCTCCACGCGGGCGAAGCCGCCGGCAAAAGCTAGTACTAAATATACCTACGAAATAGTGCAGTTTAACATCATAGTGCATTTACTAATAGAAATAAGATGTATTTCGGATAAACATATATGTAGGTTGATAGTCTCACAATAGCTGCATCAAACTATTCACCCAATTTAGAAGGGCATACAGAACATGTCCAAATCTTCCAACTACTACATAAGTTTGAGTGTCGGGCTCCAAGCTCGCTCCGGTTCACACACGACATCCAACTTGACTGTTATCGCATGATTGCCCTTTAGATTAAGTGGAGGAGGGCACACTTAAGTGGGACAGTAAGTAATTAATCACTATTAACTTAATAGTTAGGACATAAGGAAGTTGACGAGCTCCCGAACTCACGGACCCTGATTGTATCCCTGTTGCGTAAGTGATGATTTAACGAATAATATGATGTTCGTCATGATGCCATGAAGATACATCAGGAACAATAATTACCCATCATCATCATTTCAGCCGAAAGACGTCCACTGCTGGACATAGGCCTCCCCCAAGCTCTACAAAGGCCTTCCCGCATCCAGCGGATTCCTGCGGCCTTCACAAGGTCAGCGGTCCACCTTGTTGGAGGCCTTCCAACTCTACGTCTTCCGGTACGCGGTCGCCACTCCAGAACCTTTCGGCCCCACCGGCCATCTGTTCTGCGAGCAATGTGCCCTGCCCACTGCCACTTCAGTTTAGCAATTACCCACCATATTTAAATATATTTGTATGCTATTGAAATTATCAGCAACATGTCGTATGCCAATAAAAATGACTACAAAAATGCATCTTTTTAATCCAGACGGAAGACAGAGTCACGCATATCTGAGAAACGTACAAACTTCACTCTGGATGGAACGCTCTTCATCCATGTAACTTTTTAACAACAAGGCTGGATCCAGTTTCAGCCTAATCTTAGAACACACAATAGTTGACAACTCGTGGTTTAAAAAAGAACCCTAACAATTAAGGTATTGCTCGTTTGCTAACGAACACCGTAACCCTATAACTAGATTAAACACTTCCACACTCCACACACATAACATTTTATCAATTTATTACGGTAAATGAAGCCCTATTCGTAGCCCGGCTTTAAAGCAAAGTACAGAAACCCTTCGTGAAGTCAAGCTAGTTTTTGTTCTAATGTATGATATTAGTTAATTATGGCTGCCTGTTCCACATCACCGGGCTGATGCAATTGCTCGCACACAACGTAAGGTACTAATATATATTCTGTGACACAACACAATGCTTGGCTCGACGCGTTGTGGCGCTAGACTGAGGGGATTTTTCGTTGCTGCTCGATCCTTTTGAGTTATAGTGACTCAACCTTAAAAGATAGACATATGCTCTCGCGGACTTTTTTTTTAGAACTTTTTAAAAGGAACAATTCCGTCATGCATGATTTTTGCGTTACTTTAACCGTTTACGCAGCGCACGCAACGGAAACTCTCAAAAGGAATAAATTTTCCCCGTTTTTGCAACATTTTTCATTACTGCTCCGCTCCTCTTAGTTGTAGCGTGATATTACATAGCCTATAGCCTCCCTCGATAAATAGGCTACCCAACACAAAAATATTTTTTCAATTCGGACCAGTAGTTCTTGAGATTAGCGCGTTCAATCAATCAAACAAACAAACTCTTCAGCTTTATAATATTAAGTATAGAAGAAGTATAGATATGAAACTTTCATCGAATACCTATTCATCATACTCATTCTAGCCGATTACGTCCACTGCTGGAAAAAGGCTTCCCCTAATTTGAGGGGTTTTGCCATAATCACCACACTTGGCAGGCGGTTTCGCCATCGCAGTATGATGATAAGATGCATAGAGAATGCTCCTGCCCATTCTCTAGTAAGACCCTTAGTCGCCTCTTACGACACCCACGGAAAGAAATGCGATGGTACTATTCTTTACATCCGGCACCACACGGTATACCTATTATGTTTATGTAAATGTTGACAAAATCTATTCAAATAGTTCAAATACAACGTCTTTCATACCCATTCTGATTCAGTTCCAAACATCAAAAATCTGTTAATTAGCAATAAGGGCGGCAGCACACGGGCGGAATCGCGGCGGCACGCGTCCCGAACCGCATATATTAAATTCACGCGACGACGCCGGCGCTGCTAATTGGCTGCCCGTTGCCATAGCGACCTGTGCGCTCCGCTGGGCCGACACATTGCCTGACCAATATCTGTACGTGTACTAACTAAAATTGAAATTTTGGGATTTCGGCTCGCTTTTTAAAAAAAAATAACAACGGACTTTCTTAAAAAAACACTACAAAGTGAAAAATAACCTTAATTTCAGAATTCGCTGTCTTAGGGTCTGTATTTAAGATTAATTTTTCCTTTTGTAGTGTTTTTTAAGGGAGTCGGTTGTTATGTTTTTGAAAAAAGTTTTTATTTTTAACTTTTTAGTTATGCGGTACAGACCCCGCACTAATCTAATCGCGTTATTCGTCCATTTGTCGCGCACATACTTAATGCAATTTTAAGACTTATATGGTTTTCTCATGGATCCCATTGTCGGAACGGAACCAAATGAAATGTGACCACACGGCAAGCACCAGCTTTCAAATAAAATAAATGATCTAAAATACAGTCGTATTGAGAACCTCCTCCTTTTTAGAAGACGGTTAAAAATAAAAAGGATGAAATGTGAATTTAATTTTTCAGCGTTCAGACATCATAGTTTTATATTAGTTCCGCATATTTTCCTTGCAAAGAAACATGTTGGAAATAACCGCTAACAATATTTTATGATACACATTTTTTCTAAAACGTTTTCCTTGAGTAACTACTTAGTCTGATAAATAAATTACTTTTTCTTATTTTCCTAGGGATCAGAGAGGTATTTTTTTGCAAAACACGTAGGCCTAAGAGAGGTTTACAAAAATCAATTTTACTAAAATACTACTTACAAAGAGCCGGGAAAATATTCTCGACACAGAAGGATATTGAAATTCAGCGCGCACCTTCGGATAAAATATGAAGTTGTCTATAAAAATATTTTGATTGCGTCTCGTACCTTATTATAATTGCTTTTGATAAAATTCAATTTGGAAAAAGAAAATGGCCTGACTTAGGTGCGTTTAATTTGAATTTTAGATTTATATTTAAAAAAAATACAGGTATTTTTTAAAAGAATTATGATAAATCAAATCATTCTCAGATCAGATTGTTAAGTCACACACGCAACACGCATACACAAACGCTACGCTATCGCCTCATCGGAATTAAACACAAATTTTATAGCAACTTCAACGTAACATAATCGGCGCTAAAATCAAACAGGACCGTGCTAAAAACAAAGCATCGTATTTAACGTAAATAACATTGTCTTTTGTGTGCGCGGACAAAGGGCGGGGCTGCGGTACGCGGGGCTTTGGTACGCGGGCCATACGCGCGTGGTTCCGGTACGCGGCCGTGTGACGTCGCCTTTACTAATTAATGCCACTATTGTTTTCGCGAGCATGTGATGAAATAAAACAGAGTTTATCAAGAGTACGTTTCGTGCTTTTGTGCGAGTATCTGTGGCTCTTCGTGGATGGGGGACGTCAGTTGCTGTTAATTACGAATGCGTGGAAATGTAGTTATGGGGTTGATAGGTATTTAGGGATGATAAGGAGTTTCATACATACATAGATACCTGTTCAATCTATTTGGTTTTCATCATTTTTTGTTTCCAAATTGTAGACACGAATTTACTTTTCTCGTAATAAACAAAGTCTTAAAGCGGAACTAAGAAGGTTCATTTCCTGTTTCAAAGTCCGGGTGGATCAGCGTATCCCACTCCTGGCTGAAGCGAGGCTCAGATCAACATAGATACATAAATAAGGCACCTATTTGACTTTTCATACAAACTCCAAATTCAAGTCAAACACTAAGTTCCTCTCAACGTTTAATTTCAACAGAACTCCAAATTAATTTCCGGGGAATCAAATTTTCATTTTCGACAGCGCTTCTACACTATAGGGTTGTCTACATCGAGAGTGGAAGAAAGGCGTTGTTCCTAATAATATTATTTGGCTGTAGGGGTGAAACTAGCATCAAAACACACAGATACTCTGCAGCCTGCACTTTCCCGCACGTATTATTCTGCAATGGTAGAGTAATCTCCGGGAACAAAGAACACAGTTCGGACATCCCTATTATGTGGCGTACAGTACATTTATTATGCATTTGAGAGATTAGTGTCTCTTCAGATGAACGTTAGCGTGTTAGTGCCGGTCTGGGAAACATGGGTAAGCCTAATGTGTAAAAGTACTCTTTGGAAACACTAATAACACACGTTTCATTTTATATGAGCGGCTTTGGTAGTATTATAATTCCATTCTGCGAATATTAAAATAATACTTCATGCTACATAATCTAATTAAAAGTATGTTAAAGGTTTATAACTCAATGTCTTCTGTTACTTCTTAAATTTTCGGTTAATCATATTAATGCGTGCACTGATTGGACCGGTCCACTCAATCTGTGTGATTCTTTCCTTAAAAGATCATTTCAGACACCAATTCACATGATCTGACCAATATGGAGACTGTGACCTCTGAGTTTGTTTCGGCCTTTCTTCTCAGAGTAGTCAGATAGGAAACGCCGACCTCGTCTAGTTTAAAAAACATGGCTGACGTGTAAAAGTCTTTTTACAAACTAAATTGCAAAAATAAAACCATTTATCATTGAGTGCCTTTGTTCGTTTTTTCCGGAGTGACATAAAGAATACACATTTCCTGTGAACATTTAGAATAAAACGTAAACCCGAAACAAAAATGTGTGTTCGTTCAAAATCAGCACAAGGTACGCGTACAGCGTGTACATGCATTAGACGCAACATGACGTGCTCATTCGTTTTGTACGGCTGACGTCACGTCGGCGTGTCACTGACGTATCACGTCATGTAACGTAGTCAGTGTTGTCACCGGCCTGGTGTAGACATGTTTACAAACGAGACTGTGTATTTATAAACGTAAAGCTTGTAAGTTATTTTGTACATCTATAGGGATTTTATTTCTTAAATAAATAAATTAAAAAATAGTAAAGGAAATAAACTGCGTGTTGACTTTCAACAGGGCTTGTATACATACATTACAGCGCTTTAATGTACTTCGACAGTCGATCAAGTTGAATTGAAACTTTACTAGAAGTAGTTCAAAGATATTTAAATTTGAAGTATTTATTTCGAATTGGCACATAAAAGGCACTTTTGAACGTCAACAATAGAACATTTAAGTCTTGATGGGCCAGATTTGTGTAATGTTATAAGTTGCCATATTTTGAAGATTTTGTGTTAACACGAGAAAAATACCCAAGTTTCACTAAAATAGATGAAATAGGATAGCCCTATAACCTACAACAGTGTTATTAAAGATAGTTTCGCTTTTTTCAACCGACGAAAAAAACGGAGGAGGTTATCAATTCGACGCGTATATTTTTTTTTTTTTTATGTATGACCACGCATAACTTTGTACATAGTAGTCCGATTGTGATAATTCTTTTTTTATTGAAAAGGGTATACTCCCAAGGTGGTCCGATATAAATTTGGAAACCAAAATCAAACCCTAAGGGTCGGCAAACAGGGGATGATTGATTGTTCACTCACTAATTTAATGTTTTGTGTCTCTTAGTGTTACCTCCTTACAATTGTATAGAATCAAGTTCTTCTAACTTAACAGACAGCTGTGCTGCTGGGGAGTTTGTTCCGCCACTTCTTCTTCCCAACTACAGCACTAGGAAGTGTCGAAGAGCGGGCATTTTGGGGGGACTGTCTTGTGTAACTTTGACGTTCAAAAAGTGCTGACTCTCAGCCTAGTTTGAATAAATGACTTTTGATTTTGATTAGTAGTCCGATTTTGTTATTTCTTTTTTTCATTGGATGGGTTATACCTTGCCAAGTATTATTAGTACATTAAAGCCACAAAAAAATAATAAAATAAAAACTTTTTAACAAAAAGTTAAAACGCCGAAAAAACTGCGCTGAAAAATCAATGAACAAAGATCACTCAAAGCGCCGACTCATAATTTTAAGGTTTATTATTTTTTGCTTCTCAATTTAATCGGCGGTTTAATTTTTGCCTAAAAAGTCATCTCGTCATCATCCGAACAGGACATTTGTAAGGAATTGATTTCAATCTGGTCTTAGAAAACAAAAGTTTATTTGTTTCTACACAAAATCGTCCCATCCTAATTCTATTTAAAGTAAAACGTAACGTCACTTTTCTTCAGCCTTCATATGTCAGTTTCAGGCTCGTTTTCAGCACCACCGTCCTACCTCACCCACATTAGTCTGAACAAGTTTATCTGTTACAGAATCTGAACAAAAGAGTGGGTAGCGCAAAGGAGGGTAGGTGCCCTGAACAATGCTGAATGAATCGAGGTTGGCTCTTGATATTTGCAGATAACAGAAACACAGTCACAATAAGTAAAACAATATAATCTTTCCATTTTATAAAACAAATTAGCATTTCGTGATTGTACGCTTCGATCTTTTAACCAGTCAATTACCGTAATTACAGACACAATTAAAAAACCACTGTGTCGATACCAAATGTGGTTATCTCAGGGACTTAGAGGTTAAACTACGCAACGGATTTTAATGCGGTTTTCATCAATAAACAGTGATTTAAGACGAAGGTTTATATGTATAATACGCGGGCAAAGCCGCTGGCAAAAGCTAGTACTTTATAAAGTAAATATTTATATCGTTTATATAAAATTTATCCATGTCAATGTGTGTCTAAAATCCAGAAATAATCTTGGTCAGATAATTTAATTACCATTTAGATCGATGTCTGAAATGGTCTTTAGTTTTTATTCGCAATATGCATGCATACGTAGGTATACGATTAAACCTGTGAAATGGTGTTAAGCCTATTTTTGCACACTTATTTTTTGTTGTGCCCTCACTTAAGTTTTAATGAGTAAATTATAGCTGAGGTGATTATTATATACAGCTTAGAATCTTAACCCCAGACCGATTTGATTCCACTCAGATGGAATTATGAAAAACTGATCCCCTGAGCTTCCAACAATGCGCCAACAATCAGCCGCTGCCCTGTAATGTTGCTAAACCGTTGCCGCCCATACTCAGACATTTATTATTGTCCCTCATCAACATGGCAACCAACTGATAAAACCCATACAATTTCCACCACCAACAATTTGAAAATGGTTACATACCTATCTTAATACTGCACTGTCCGTGAAAGGACCTAAGTGAAAATTCCATCATTTAAAATTGAACCGAAGCTATGAGAATTCAAGGTTGTGTTTCGCAAATAATGAATTTGGTGTTATGTCAGTTTGCTACAGGTAGTAGGGAATTATTGGAGTATATATTCGGGTGAGTAAAGGGGTAGGTAGTAATAATTGGAGGTCGGCGGTATGCAAGCGATTATTGTTTAGTTTGTTTAACTTGTAACTGAATGGGGAGGTCGTTGAATGATGCCTGTCTGGCTTTACGCCCCAGGGATAGTTGAGGGGCTTAATTATTGTTTGTTATGTCTGCAGTGGAGTGGATATTGAGAACAAACAAATAGTGTACTTGGCATATAAGGGTGCTGTGGTGTTAGTCAACTCAATAGTTGGCTACAGGCTGAGACGCCAATATTGATTGACACGTGGTTTCAGCCTGGAGCGTGGATACACTATAAAAAATCCTGTGTGTACGTACTATCTAATGTGAACCTTCATTAGAATTAAATATTTCCACACGGTAGTCAATAATACCGAGAGGCACTTTTTGGGAGTTAAATAACTCCCATTTCAGTGCCCTAAACTATAATCATTGTGGATTAAGTTAAAATCTACCAGACATTGTTGTCTTAGCAATCTGTAAGAGCGAATAGTTAGAATAATTTAGATTGTCTAAGCGTAAATATCCTAATCGTCGTTCAATAGTACTTAAGAAAGAAAACCTTTAAACATCGAATAGGTAAGCCCTTAATAAATTTCCAAGACTAACTGACACAAAAAAAATCTCAGTCATCAAACGCCATTTAATTTCCCCACCTTCCACTGCTGCTCACCCTATTACCGTGATCGCGTGAGTGTCACTCGCGTGCCCAGCCCCGCCCACTTGCTGTTCAATGCAAATTACATGGCCTGGCTGTTAGACTAGGTCGGGAGGTAGGCCGGGAGCTAGGCAGCTATTAGCGCGCCTGGTTATCTGCCTCGGTGCAGGCGTTGCTATTAATGCGGGGTTACTATTAATGAACTTATCGCAGTGTTCTGTACAATTATCGCTTGTTCCACAACATTCAGTTATTTGCTGTTTGTATCCATTACTGATAGGTGTTATTGTGCTACAAGCATTTATGGGTAACTAGCTACTATCTTTGGATTCGCCCGCGTACAAGTCAAGGGAGACAATTATTTCACGGGAACGTACTATCTGGCTAAAAAGTATACTATATGTTAATCCAGGTTATAATCTATGTATCTTTGTGCCAAATTTTATCTGAATCCACTTTGGCGTGATTGAGTAACTAACGTTTAAATCTATACTAATATTATAAAGCTGAAGAGTTTGTTTGTTTGTTTGATTGAACGCACTAATCTCAGGAACTACTGGTCCGAATTGAAAAAATATTTTGTGTTGGGTAGCCTATATATCGAGGAAGGCTATAAGCTATATAATATCACGAGGAGCGGAGCAGTAATGAAAAATGTTGCAAAAACGGGGAAAATCGCACGGGTAGGCAATTCGACGCGACGGGAAGGGTCGGGGGAACAAGAAATTTAACGCGGACGAAGTCGCGGGCAGAAGGTAGTTTAAAATATTATTAGTGGGAAGTAGGATTGTCTGATTTCACTTTTTTTTTTCTCTAGAAAAAAAAAGAGAATTCTGAAGAGAATGAAGGGTAATTTATCACATGTATGTCGAACACTTAATAATTTTATTGACTAAAGCCAGGTGTTGATGTTCAACCATTCGCGGTGCTATGATGAAGTTTCATTCGCTAGCCACGCCGAGACTATTAGAGAGTCTCCCGCACATCTTCAAAACGAGGTAATTATGGCTAACAAAAGTCAAGTTAATGTTATTTAAGCCTGCACTGAAATAATTTTATTGAATTTACACTTAAAATAAGTCATCCACATTTTACATCACTGTGTGAGCCGAAATTTACAGTTACGTGTATGAACTCTCAAACTATTAGTACTTCATTTAACAGATGCAGGCTTTCAGCCGTTGGTTTGGTTTCACGGTAGGCTGGCAGTTGGCTGCGTTCGGCTTTCATTCACATGCCATGTTGAGCTTGCAATTCTCTGTAATGAGAAATAGTGCTGCTAATTTGACTGGAGTGCCGAATAGTTATTTATTATGGCAGCAAGTATTATCTCCAGCATTTTGTTTTGAAAATATTCCTAAAATTTTCTGACCTCCAGTTTCCTTAGAGAAAATAACTACGCGCCAAATATAAGCTAGCTCAATACAACCGGTTTTAGAAAAGTTGGTAACGCGCGGTCAACTGTTTTGTTATTTAACTTCGCCAATAAACGGTTTACAAAAATAGTGTGACCTTTACAACTCCGGGAAGAACAGCTGATCAATATGCAAATGATCTGAACTGAGCAAATAACGCGGAGCCGACTGTACCGGACAACTTACACTGCGGGCCAATTAAAGTACTCGCAGTGTTTAGCATTTTAATGTCACTTTTTGTTGGAAACTGTTGTTTGGGATTGCAATATCGTAAATACTTGTAAGTTAGTGGTTTTATGTTCGTTTTTCTAAGGGGATCAGTGTCATAAGACGAAGTTTTTATAAGGATTGGGAACATCATTTTCATTATTTAATGCTCTATTTTGTATAAAATTACGTCCGTATGCGTGTTTTACCAACTAAAAGCAAGACTTTAATTTGTTAAAAAGCCATAATATTACCATACCATAGACTAAAGCCTACCATTACCATAGACTTAAGTTACATTAACTTTCTCACTTAAACTTACATTATATCGTACTACAGCTACTTTAATTTCCGTTCCAGTTCGTTGTATATCTCACGTGTAACACATTTCCTCGGCAAATTCAACAGACTCATTAACCAAGTGCTATCTACATCACATTAAATGCCGGCTGACATAAATACAAAGTACCTACGTAAGTTCTAAAAAGGTAATTACATGAAAACAAAAGATCAGCCGTGGGCGAAGTCATACAAATTACGACAAAATATATACAGGAGCTACTTAATGACAAAATATCCTATTATCCGAGGGCTATCTTAAACAAATTTATTTGGGTCGTAAATAAAATTGTGAGGTTCAGTTATTTTGGCTCGTTGTGCAAATCCCGGGGCTAGCCATTCGTTTAAATAGCGAAAATAAAACCTTGACTTATTTGCTCGAGCTATTTTCAGCTTCTTATTATTTACAACGCTAGTTTCTACGTTACAGTAACTCTCTTGAGTATTAAATGTAAAAATATATCTGTAATAAACGTAAGAAGCTACTCAAACTGTTCCACAAAAACCTAGATTTTTTCATTCCCTGTAAAAAGCCACTAAACTTGCGAATCTCATTTTATTTCAGTATATTTTTAGCCCAGACTAACCAATTTTATTCGTATATAATAAAATCAAGCCGTATTTCTTCAGCGTAATTCTAGATATATTGAGGAAAGTTTCTAAAAGGAAAACTGAAGTGAAACCCCTCCCTTTTCTTTTAAGTGAATCGGAGATAGCTATAATAACACTTTACTATAATGATAGTGAATATAAGTTCTCTACTAATACTGAAATTAAAATGTTTTGCGCTAAATGGGGTACCGGGGAACATTTCTAATGTAAAGCTATATTCTAGAAAATGCATGTTAATTCAAGCGCCCGCAGGCACTAGGGCGGGGGTGGGGGGATTCATATGGCTGTCATAATGCCAGCTGTAATTTTTAATCCTAATGTTGTTCGTGTTTATATGTACATATGTCACCGTCAAATTGTAAATACCGTTAGATTAAAATCTAACTAGCGAGATTATAATCTGACGGTTCACAATCTTTCGACAGATTACAATTTTGCTAGTTAGATTGTAATCTATCGGTATTTACAATCTCACGTTGACATATATAAACAGAAGCTCTAGTGCCCATTTTATCATTTCAGGTAAGCCATTATCTACAAAAATCAATTAATCTATCTGCCTTATAAATTTACTGAACCTTACCCAGGAAGTTAAGACTATTACTAGGTCTTTGTTTAATGTTGTGTGAAACACTGTTAATGGTAACAAAATGGTAAGTCCGATATCATCCAACTGACAAAAGGAGAGATAGTAAATGGGTTATATAATAATAAGTTGTAAACTAACAGAATCTTCTTTTTTCATGCTAGAAACCTTTTTGTTCCTTAATCATAAAGATTTGTTTGTCTTAGTTATTACGCGCAGCCCTAGCTCTCGCAGCTCTTATGAATACACTCTACATTCTCAATTAAAAACACTGTTTTTTACAGAGTATGAGAACGTTCTTTCTTCTTAATATTTTTAGCTACAATATTATTTTAGTTCATTTTGCGTTTATTAAGAGTTTAGTTTTGAATATGAAAGAGTAGTTATAGTTGTGCAGAAATCGTTTCTAAATTGACAATATTACAAGACGGATGTTATAGCAGTCAATCGCTTTAAAGCGTTGCAATTATGTTTTAACTAATCCGAAATGCATTAAATCTCGAAACTGTTGAACACTGGAGCTAGGCGTCCAATCAATGCATAGTTGATTATGTAGTTAATAACGACATTCATTGCTACCTAATCCTACTAATATGCTTAAGTGTTTGTGTCCTCCACATTTACATTGGTAATATCAACATCAAAACACCCGGGTTATAATGTCATTCTTTCACGCAGCAATAGTACATTATGGTACAAGTGTGTAATGTTGGTGATTACCGCTGAGGCGCCATTGAGACCCGAGCCGTCAGGTGAGGGTCTTAAGAGAGCCGAGGACGGTAATCATCAATACACACGTGTATCATACGACGTTTTTCAACACACTTGCGAGGAAAAAACAAATATGTATTGCATAAATCGTTTAATTATTAAAACAATTGGTGAATGTACAATTTTCAAAACGATATTGGATTGTTTTTGATGGCAATTTCACAGTTTGTGTTACATTGGTACTTGCCACTTCTTTAGTACCTTCATTTACTTCTTGTGTAAATGTCGGCGACAAAGGTAAATCATACAAATTACTGGAAGGAGAGGGCACCAAATAACTCACGCTAGTAGATGTACATGGTTGTGGTTCGGAGCAAAACTTTTTTGCCTTTGGCTCCAAATTAATGGCTTGCGTTATTTTGTCATTGATTTTTGCTTTGTTATGAATTGAGTCTTCTATGTACGATTCAGCGATTGCGTCAGAACGCCATCCACCATGTCGCTTCAAAGTTAGTATATCAGCCCCCGAATCAGCCAACATTGTAGCCGACGTTCTTCTAAAACTGTGTCCAGTGTAAAAATCGGCCTCAGGCAAACCTAAATACTTCGCTATTTCTCTTGGCATATTACCAAATTTGTTAACACCGATTGTTTGTGCAGTACATTTTCGTTTCTGAAAGTTTTGGAAAAAGCGGTCATTCTTTGTTTTTGTTGAACGGAGATCTTGGTATTTTTTCACTATTTCACGAAACGTTCCTTGGATTGTAAAAGATCGTGGAATCTTGGTTTTAGTCTGGGTAATTTTGACAAGAAGCATATCTCCGTGGATTTCTACATCTTTTGTTGTAATATTGTACAGCTCTTGTCGTCTACAAGCACCAGTAACACCGAATATTAAGGCAACCTGCAAAGAAATCAATTAATTAGTTCTAAGAAATTATGCTAAAGTTACACACTTGTATATTGTAGATTCGTTTCGATTAAAAATATGAAACGTACCTTTGTTGCTAGATACTGACTATCCGGAGCCTCATTCAAAAACTTTTCAACGTCGGCTGGTGACAAAACTTTAGATTTCCGACCAATATATCCATCCGAGCGTCTCTTCAAAAATGCCATCAGGTTACAGTACGTTTTGATATCAACACCATGTTTGAGCTTAGCCATGCTTCTTAACATGGAATAGATGCACCACAGGGAGCTAGGTTTGTATGTATTGGCGAGTTCAGAGAAATACGCCAAAAACACATTTTCAGAAAATGACTGGGTTTTTTTGTTGCTCTTCCATTGCAGGAAACTATCGTAAGCAGCTAAATACTTTTCTCTAGATTTTGCAGGTATTAGGCTTTCGTTTGCATTTTGTGCTGCATTTAGTATTTCTGGCGGGGTTAAATCAATCAATTGTTCATCTTCTGTACTAAAACCTGACATTTTTATAATTATTTACCACACAGCAACAAATGCGATACAAACAAAATATGAAAATTAGGGGAAAATTGGGAAATGGAGCGCAATTTTTTTTTTTTTGCACGCGCCAAATGTAAGTTGATTGATTACAGCCATACAGCCTACTTCAAAATGATAATTTTTGTGATAAAATGCAAATATTTTATAAGAAATTATTGTGAATTATAAATAATTTGATAATAATAAATGTTTTTTCGTCTTAATTAGGGACACATTTATTTATTTCAAAAATGTAAATAGATTTTCGGTGGCATAAAACCTCTTTGTTGTTACAAAAAAAAAAAAAAACTGTATTACCCGGTTAAATTGAAAATGCTCTGTTTACTCGCATATAATTTGCAGTTAGGTACTAACTTAACTTTGTAGGGATCATTCTATTATGCACTAGTGTGTAATATTATTATGCACGTGTATGTTATAGTTCGGTTTATGGCCCTAAGAACGATATAATAAGGCTCACTTTACGAGCAAGTGTGTTGAAAATGTCAATTTCCATACGGTCAGCTGTCTATCACAGAAATATAATTTGTACAACATAATATTTCTAGAACACATCTCCGTCGTCTACCTGGAACTTATTTTCAACCCATTATTCCTAGAACCTGTTCGCTGGTGTTCGTAGAACGAAATACGAATGATTGTTCGTTTTCGTGGAAGCCCGGCGCCGAAATATGAACTGTAACTGACTTTTTGATTGACTTTATGTTTCTCAACCCATTTTCCAAATATTAATTATTCATTACAGAATTCTGGGTATCAAAGATGATTGTTGGTACAATCCTGTATTTAATTTGATGGTATAACTTGTATTTTATTTGATTAGAGCGTTATGTAGAACACTGTTTACTTGTAATCGATGAGTGGAAATATATATGTAATAATAGTGTTTAACTTTGAGCAAACCAAACAACATTTAGAATGTTTAGCTACATCTATTTCTCATCAAAAGCTGGTAAATATTGAATGTAAAAGATATAAGTAAAGTACTTGCTAGAGAAGATAGTTTCATCTCAAAGGATGATGGCTTATTAAAATGTAGAGCATTCTGATTAAAAGTTTGAAGAGTTCTCAAAGTAAAACTAGTAAAAGTTGCGTGAGTCGGGGCTCTGTTGACTGATGAGCTGTGATGGGTAGCGGTCACTAGCGCAGAAAATAAGATGAAAACTTCGATTAGGTTTTAAATATCTAATTTTAAAAGTACGCCCAAGGTCTTATGAAAGGTTTAACTAGATGAATTCTAATATAATAAAAACTAGGTTTGAAAAACCAACAAAGTGGGTACGATGTGTTTTCTAACCAATATTCATACCGTTGTATCTTCACTTTCCTCACCCTTTTATATCAGGTAAGATCCACACATCCCTCTGTCTGTTTTAAGCTCGTAACCCTTATTTAACCAAATCGTGTCACAGTTACATCATCATACATAATAATAAACCACGACCGGTAACGACGAACTACCCTCAAATTCGGCCACAAAATTCCCCTTTCATTTCCAATAATTTCGGTGTAATTCGGCAAAATCTGCTGAACACGCTCCCTCGTATATTCGCGTACTGAAAGACCGCAATGTATCGGTTTTCAATACAAATCGAAATTTGTTCCAACTACCCGCGGTTGCAGGATTCCTGACTCACCTTTGCTGATTAATACGTTCATTAACGAGAATTTAATATGCTACGGCGTAATATTTGGGAGATGGATTCTGCATTTACATATCTGTGTGGTTTTGTTGCGAATATAGTGCTTGATATATGAATATTTAGGTAGTAAGCTGGTAACAGCCTACCTACCTTCTATTATGAAAATAATAACTATGTAACTGTGTAGTTCCGTGCGGTGCCGGACGTAAAGAATACCAACATCTGATTTCTTCCCGTGGGTGTCGTAAGAGGCGACTAAGGGACTTACTAGAGAATGGGCAGTAGTGTTCTCCATGCATTTTATCACCACACTGCGATCGCCAACCCGCCTGCCAAGCGTGGCGATTATGGCGAACCCCCTCAAATTGGTGGAGGCCTATGTCCAGCAGTGGACGTCTTACGGCTGAATGATGATGATGAACTATGATATTAAATAAATCACCGTTTTTCAGAGTCTGTAATATCAACGTAAACTATGAATAATGTTTTAGTTTACGTAGGTCTAAAAACTTACATGATTTTATATTTAAAATTATTTTATGCATTATACAATTCAACATAAACTAAGCACTGCTACCTACCGTGGTAGGTAACTATACAAAAACACGGGCGGACAAAGCAAAGCTGACATGTAACAAATATATGTATTTTATTAAAGAATTTTGATATTTTGTTCATCCCCAGTCGGCCCCGGGTACAACTCCATTTTCTAAAATTCACTCACAAATTCAATACAATTTTGTGCTGTGCGATGCGAAATTCATTTTACAAATAGCGTGTCTGTTTGTTTTCGGGCTTTTCGGGTTGAAAATTGGTTCTGGATGAACAAACATTTTTACATTTGTATATTAATAGGTTTATAGGAGATACAAAATAAAAACGTGTGCTTCTAAATTAATATTCACATACATAGTGGCGGTGCTGGGGGGAGGCCTATGTCCAGCAGTGGACGTCTTTCGGCTGAAATGATGATGATGATGATGATGATACACAGGTAACAGTATTAGATGTTTTTAAACGTATTTCTGAAAGTAACTCAAAGTTTTAACGTTACAAATCTATTTTATCGCGTTTATTCGCATGAGGATTGGACTTAGTAAGTGATTAGTACAAAAACATTGGCATGTATCTTACAACCTGTAGTGTAGCACAATTAAAAAAGACAGCGTGTGCTTATAACCATACGACGATACGCGACTCAGCGTCACCGACTCGAGCGTGTCGCTTCAGTTTCATTCACTGCTCAGAAACAGCGCAAAGTGCGGCTTTAGAAGATTTAACGGGGTCCCTTTAGTATCGTTTGGCAGGCGGAGGGGGTGGTGATGGGGAGGGGGGAGGGGGGGGGAGGTGTCCACTCTCCTCTGGTACCACTCCCGTGAAAAGGTATCGCACCGTTTTTGAGAAAACTGATATTTGTAATCTAACCTCAAAACACTAAAATCACCTACTGCGGTCAAGGAAAATCACGTGCGGTTCTAAATTTGCTTCAAATCAATACTAATAAAGGCGTCGTCGACGGAGTCCCGCTTCGCGGGGCTCCTACTTCTGGGTGGTTTAAAAAAAAATAACCACGAAGGTGATGGCGGGGTCTTTCAGACCCCGCCATCCCCTTCTAACCTAACCTGTCCGAGTCGGGGTGCCCTAAGTCCCGAGCTCGCTTCGCTCGCTCTTGCATACTAAGAGGAGTGACATTGTAGTAGACTCTATAACTTTATAGGTTGTTATAAAAATGAAACCACAATAAATATCAAGGAGAAACGGAATAAAAACAAACGTCACAAATGACACATGAGTCACGACGCAAAAACCAGAGACTTTTTTTTGCGTTCCTTTTCACTGATTTGTACACCACAGACGATATATTAGAACACATTCGGTTGTCGATCGCCCATTTTATCGTTCCGTTTCACCTAATAACGTTTACATTACGCTTTTTATCTGATTTAAGGTTAGAAACAATTTTTGTGAATTTCTGGAAAAATATCCATTACCTTGTAATAAGAGTGGTAGCGTTATAATCGGGGCCCCACCCTCTACCAGATTCAACCACTTTTAGCTCCCTCCGCCTGCCAAACCAAACTAAAGCCAACCCGATTTAACTTCATAAATCTCATTACTACCTTTTTTTTACAAACAATATCCCGCAATGAAATAATCCGCCCATTGGAGCGCTACATCTGTACACTAATGTGTCAGAACACGGCCGCCATATTGGGTGTATGTTCACACGAGTAATCCTTTTACAGCGTTCGTTAAACGGGCCGGATGAAAATCACTTTCCACAAAATGTTGATTGTCACTGAATAGTGGTTGGGGTTCTGTAGCTGGCTACAAGACCCCAACACTTTTAGAGTGGTAAACATTTTACAAATCACTTTGTTTTGTGAGGCGACTTATTTATTTATCCTTTATTTCAAGCAACTATGGCCCCTAAATCACAATACATATATAAGTATAAAAACAATAAGTATAAACTTTCAGTAACTATAAACTTTTACGTATTTTATAAAACAAATTTTAAAACTACTGCACCCGAATTGACAGTGACGCCGTGTTACGTTGCGAGGTGTCACGTAGCTGATCGCGGAAACACCGACACAGCACTCTTTTCGGCCAACTCGTCTTTGTGGAAGGTCATCAAATGGTGAATCGGAAAGTGTACCTTATATGATGTGAAACTGGTGTTGTGGCGCACCTCCGATTTGTCCACCCTTAAGGTCCAGTTGGTATTCACCCGTATGTACTTAGTCTTCGTAGAGTGGTTCACACAGGACACGTATAGTAACGTCGGCGGTACTGCAGGACGTAGCAGTATGTTAGATCCTGCCAGCGCTCTCCCACACTGGTATAAGTAGGCTATCTCTTCTTTATCTCCACCTTGTTGAAGCCATCCTCAGCACATGTGTTCTTCGGCGGAACTTGCTGTTCGTAGTTCATCACAGCACCTTCACGATTGCGTACAAAATCGGGAAACGTGAAGAAAATATTTGTGCTCTGTAGCGCAAACGCGTCCGTCACTAACATTAATACAAGTACATTTTAACAGAAACAATAAATAAATAAATACATTTTGTAAACAAAATAATCGTCTTGACTCTTCACTCTTCCATCCTATTCTCTGCCGTAGCGTATGTGTGAGACAGCAAGAGCCGCGTGTGTCTTATGATAGATTATCAGCCACACTACCAATAAGAGCACACGCAAGGCTCCCGCTGAAGCTCAACGTCTTCGCCTGCCGATATGAGGCTCCGTCTGCATCAGCTGGCATTAGTTCCTTGATTCGAAATGATTTAGTTCCAGGTTGATACTTAGAATTATAAGACAATTAAACCTTACCTGGTTCGGTCGTCATACATTACACGAAATGCTGGTCAGTTGCTGTGCCTCCCTCAGCTTTGTGTATCAAAGAACAAGTGAAATAATACATATCTAGGGGAAAACTAACATCAAATTATGAAATTACACGCTTCATGTTTAAGACACAGTTCAACGACATCTCATTTCTAACAATCGATGCGATTGTAACTGCTTTTCTAACAAAATGACACATAATTAGCTTCCATAAGTTTGACCGTCATTTAACTAAACTACACATAGGTACATAACACCACGCATTTCCCGAAGGGTAAGGAGTTATGTTATGTCGTATGTCATTAGGGTGCGCATAATGCCATCAACCGGGCACCGAGCTGCTACCGAGAAATTTCAGATGGAATACGGAATAACGCCGCCTGATTTAGGAGTGGAACTTCGAATTTATGGTCAGCATTAGCACTTGCGACCACGAGACTAACCGAGGCAGTACAAGAGAGGCCTACAGTAAACTTTATATATACGCTTTAATAATTTAAAAAAATATACAAGCCTAAATATCACACAATACCCGAGAGTCATTCATTCCTCCCAAACTCCAGTCAAATCATTTGAATTATTCATAAAAATAATTGTTAGTACCAAAACTTTAAACGACAAACTATTTAGTGATCAAAAGGCTTTCAAAAGAGAATAAATCAACTTCGAACGTTCGCTTGGAGCTGGAAGTCGAAGTTTAGTGAATGAACGAATGAACTGAATGGTCGGCTTTCGTAAGTCGCTCCCCACGATTGGATTGAGAAGGCATTTAGTTCTGAAACATTTTCATTACTAAGACTTTTAAGTTGAATAGGATTACAATGAGCTTAACATTTCTGCTGGAGTTTAGATTGCGAAGTTGTTTAAGTCTTTAGGTTTTAAAAATAATACAGTAGGTAAGACTGGATCAATCAGTTCATAGGATCGTAGCAGGTAGCGTTCTGTAATTGCTGCCTACCACCATGAAAAAAAAAAAGCATGACCTTATATATTATAGGTACGGTACATGTTTAAAAAGAACTAAAATAGTACCTACTTAGTTTAGACACGTGTGACCTATCGAATATTCTGTCTGGTGGCCCAGTAATAATACAGCCGTGTCCATAAAATATTCGGTATGATATCAAATTCAATCGAAACAGTAATAAAATAACAAAGCAGTAATAAAATAATCATAGCTGAAACATTTCTATTAACAGCAGTTGTGAAAACCAGGCCTCAATATTTCGAAGTGATGGTATAATTCATGGCATATAATAATTGTCGAAAGAATTTTCTTTTTATTCTGTTTAATTGAGTCAAATACTTTTGCTTACTAATCGCCCGCTAACTGACAGCTATCAACCTAACAAAAAAAAAAACAACCTACCTTTTAGTAAAAGCTGACACAAAAAATTACAAATTTCTACGTAAAAAATACGATCGCTTTCAATTAATATTCAAATGAACCCAATAGACCGGGAGATCGGGATCACTAAATCAACGTTACCTAAAATAATTTTCCTTCCCTCGCAAAAAATGACGGTTGTATCAAAAAGTGACGTCGGAATATTCAAAAGGTCTGGGAGTTGAATTATTCAGATGGTTGATTATTCATGGAGCCGGCTCCTTGTCTGAGTTCAGCGTACGTCATTCAAACTCATCGTACGTCATGCTTGTTTAATTAACAAGTCTTGCGTGTTCAAGATAATAAATATAGAGATTTTTTGACGTAAATTATTGAAGATTTGCCTCTACAATTTCTCTAGAGAACACAGACAAGACTTTATATTATTTGAAAGTTGATTAAACCTTCATATCACATTTGGCTTTAAATTTTTTACAGTGCGTATATATTTATTGGAAGCGTTGCTAAGATAAATATTTAATCAATCTATGTCATACAGCGTGGTAATGCCGCCAGTCTCTTGGGTACATTGCCGGTCGACAGCGATGAGGATGAATATTCCGACGCTTTATTTTAGTTTGTATATAGTTTAGATTAACTTAGTAAATATATTAACTGGGACAGTGGGATTTATTGATTAATAAAAATAACAAAATAATAATTTTGTTATTTTTATTAATCAATAAATCCCACTGCCATATTAAAATTCAATTTCTCTACATATTACATAATCTTGAATAAATCCTATCACAACGAAAACGTTACAAAAGCAAGACTCACATTTAATTTAGCATTCTCCAAAGCTCTCAAGAGAATAACATCGAATACAAAGTCAAAAAAATAAGAAAAAACATCAAAGCAGCATTTAATATGGCGTAGTCGCAGCTGCTTAATAAGACGATCTCAAACAGTTTTTAATATAACTAGCGAGAACCGCATCCATCTGGCTTATACCGGATAAAACTGGATATAATCGGTTTGAGGCAGACACTTAGATTTACGCGACGTCTGTATTATTTTTGTTCTTTTACTTCACAATAATATAGGATTATGGAACAATAGTCAATTAGTATAATATGGGAAACAGGGCATAAGTATATATATTTGACTGCTAATGTCGTAAACAACGGATGACAACGATTATTTCGCCTTTAGTTCGGGTTAAGGTGAAATACACCATTTCACTTTGAATATTGGTAGGCACATTTTTTTTAAACCAGAGATAAAAACTAGTTAATTTAACAGAATACTCTCTCGTCCTCATTTAACGATAAACAAAGAAAGTTCACTAGACTGCAAAATAAGCGTTTTTTGCCCAAGACTCAAAGAATATGGCCGGAGGTACACGGCCAAGTTTTAATTATTCCTCAGTTGAGAAGAAATCGGCTTTTTAAAGAAAGTTGCATGTCCCCAATATCACAAGAATATACTCCTTCAATTTCTGTTTTCTGCCGAGAAAAACGGAGTTATTTTTCATATGGTTATAGAGAATATTAGCAACGATTTCAATAGGTAATTAAAACTTACACGTCAGTTTCTATAATCATATTTACATCAAAGAATCTGTACAAAGTTATCCATAAAAAATAGATATACTAAATAAAGTAATAAGACATGAAAGGTATATTTTAACAGTGACGTAAACAAATACCTATGGATTCCAAAATAATTACCAACTTAACATAGTAAGAGACCGTAAAAATGAACCACATACAAGAATAGCTAAACTAAGAAATTTCATAAACACTCTCAAAACTGCAAGAGAAACAGACAAACAAAGTAACTCCCCACAAATAGTGTTTCCGTTGGCCTAAATATCACAAGAGGACTATACCTGTCCGTCACAAGAGTTGTAGACAACATGTGCAAGTCAGCCGTAACAAGTGTCGGGCCGTGTCCGGACAGCCCCGGACACGATGGACGAGACGGCTTTCATCCGGCACACCGGCCGGCGAAACGTCGAGGAAGGATGGAGGCTGTTAGATCTGGGTGTCGGGTTTCATCAGGTAGCTGTAGTTTTGAATATTGTGTTGTGAAGGGTGGTTTCATATTGTTCTTTTGTACGTTAGAGTAGAAGGTTTATATACGCTTCCACAGTGGTTAAGTAATACAACGAAAGTATTTTTTTCTAAATCGGGTTGTATTTTAACCGTCAACAGGAGTTTCAATTGAGATTAAGTTTGACAGATTCTAAATATAAGTAAATTGACATTAATATCTCAGCTATAACCAGCTAAATCCAAAAAAAAAGTGTGTCTGGAAAAATAAATAAAATTTTGTCTGAATTTGAAGTCGGTTCCTGTTATCAGACTAAAGCGAGTTGTTTTGTGAATTAACAAAACAAGCTACCACGCTACTCAGAACCACTAAATCACAATCCATCGCATGCCAAACAACAGTAAGTTGTTAAAGCCGAGCTGATCGATGCTCGGCATGCACAACACGTGTACTGTAACGAGCATAATCGAGCATGTCGAGCATAGTTGAGCACAGTTCGAGCATCGCGAGCAATTGCATTTTTTGTGCGGCTGCACGACGCGCAGTTATCGTGTGTGCTCGATCGCTAACAAACAGTTTACGTACAACGTCAACATGGATAACAATGGATTTATAGTGCACGTATTCAAGTATTCGAAATTTATTTCTAAAAGCTTCCAGTTACTAAAAAAGAGGCAGTAAAATACCAGACAAAAGTTACATGTTATTCGCTACAAAATAGGCCTGTGACTCAGTAAAGTACGCTTGCCACAGTTGATCCATTGAAGTGTTCCAGCTTCTGCCAGGGTCGCGAGATTGTTCAAACGAGATACCGTGGCCCTGGCATATGGGTAACTGGAGGAACACGGGTGGGTTTTAGTCAGTAAAAGTCTGACACGCCCTTCCGCGCCGCCCAGAGCGGGAGAAGTCATTTGATGATTTTCCATCCAAAAAAGCATTCCAGCTTTAAATACCGAGATCCCTCCGTGCCTCGGAAAGCACGTTAAGCCGTTGGTCTCGGCTGTCATTCGTCAGTTGTTACAGGTCGTCAGAAGCCCGAGTGTCTGACAGTCAGTCTTACTAAAGGGTATTACCCAGTAACTAGGTTGTGGAGGGCACATAGGCAGGCCGTTCCATGTAAAATACTAGCTGTTTTAAAAAAGTACTTAAATATTAAGCTGCATCCGGTTGGACCGGAAGCCGACCCCAACATAGTTGGGAAAAGGCAGATTAATTGATTATAAATTAGAGACCTCATGGACTTTTTATTTAAGTTATTATTTAACAGTATGGGTCTATCAATGCATCTCTCCGGGGTCTTTACTTGTCTTCACCTAAACCAAACAAATAAAATTTTCCATGAACATACATCATCCCCAATAAACGGCTTTATTGTTTTTCTTACTAAATTTGTTTCACCCCAAAACCGACTTGTTGGCCAAAAGTCACAACAAACCGTATACGGTGCGGCATCCGGTAAGAGAGCGTGAACCGTGAAGACGGATGTATCGGTATTCGGGCTGATTCACTTCCCGCCCGCCCTAATAACAAAAGGATGGTTTTCGGGAGTCAGGCCGCGGTAGACCTTCGATTTTGATCTTTACGGGTGTTTGCATCTTTAGAGAGTTGTTCAAAGGGATTTGATATCTAAATGTTATTCGTATATTTCTCCAGTATTTGGGTATTTATTTTATATAATGTTATTATAGGTATGCAAGTTATTGAGAGAAAATTCCGTACTCATTTGCCTTGACTGAGATGACGTAACTTACTGAAAATATACTGTGCAGCATCGTGGTATTGCCATCCTATTCTGTAGTAGAGATCAGCTAAAGAAGCATACCTGTAACAAAGAAACATTTCATTAGTAACAACTCTACAATGTTTAAGGAATAACTTATCACAGCAACTTAAAATACGTAAAAGTATGAAACATATTTTAGTAGCATAATATACTGCGGAATCGCGATATTGATAATTAAAGATAAATAGTCAGGTTGTTTTATTCAGGTTTTTCGTCCAGTGAACTTGTTAAATTCTATGAATATATCATGTCCACCGTCAGTTTTAAATCTACATATTCATAAGTCTGGTTGTATTCTATTATAGTATTGTAAAATGAATTTATCATATAATTCTATTTTCTCTTGTAATACGATTGTACCTCTCGGAGCTCTGACGGCTTAGTTAAACTCGTTTTGTAATTGTTTTATCAAATTTAAATGCTAGAACAATTACTAATTATTTTAGGGACTATCCTGAAAATATTCAAATGTTTGAAAATAAATTAAATGAGTTAAAGTTATAATGGAAACCAGTGTATTGCGAAAACACGCGACGGGTAACTGCAAATGTAATATTATTATTTTATCCATTAGTTTTACTGCTATTTTTAAAGTAGCTATAGTATTTCTATTATACTTTACACAACATTGTGATAATTCATTCGTACCAATAGTCATGTTAATTTTTAGCAATAAAATTAATTGCTTTTGTCTATCAATTCCTTTACCTATTCCCCTTCCCCCACTACCTTACCAAATTCGAACATTTCTATTCATAGCCGCATGACAACTTTTCACGGCCGCCCTTCCCTCCAATAACAATAACATTAACTTGTGCCCTCCAATATAATCGCGCGCTATAAATACGATCGCTTTACAAAAACACGTGCCAGTGATGTCACGTACAACGTGCCGAGTGTTGAAGAAAGCTAACTTGCAGAAGGACTGCCTGAAATCTTGCTCCTTAAAGACACACACGTATGTACAATCTGGTAAAAGGAAAATGGTTAATATCTTGTCGTAACAAATCTATTTTCTAAATCAATGTTTTATTCAAGTTGAGGAAAACGTCGTGAGGAGTTCACCAACACGCTATGTAATCAATGCTTGTTAATATTTTGCAGCACTGGGATAGTTCACCATCATTATAATTTCAGCCGAATGATGTCCACTACTACTACTACATAGGCCTCCCCCAATTGGGGGGAGGGGCTTGCCATAATCGCTATGCTTGGCTGGGAGTTGGTGATCGCAGTACGGTGGTAAAATGCATAGAGAACGCTGCTGTCCATTCTATAGTCCGTTATACGCCTTTTAAGACACCCGTAGGAGTAAAAGGGATGGCACTATTGAGATAGTTACAGGTTAAGAATTGTTGTGCAACTGGGAAAAGACTCAAGAGGAGCATTTATTTCAACATCCCTAGATCAGACAACACCGCGTTAACAGAACCCCAGGTATATTTGTTATATCGTAGGAGTTGCCTTCTGTCTTACTTTTCTTGTGGCACCACTTAGTGACACGGATCGCGTAATTGTACGTGGCACCGGTACTAATACGGTACTACAGGTGAATTGACGATAAGTCAGGATGATTCGCGTGAGTGTATTGTATCAATTGTGCTAAGGTTGTACAAAAATAGAAGTTTGGGTTGAAAGGTTAAGTGTCTTTGAGGCTTGTTAATTTTATTAACTGTCATTGATAAGCGATAGGGCAACTTTAAAAAAGGGAGGTACTATTTTCACATAATTTGTATCTATAGTCTTCAACAATGTAAATTCGTAGTTTCGTAGCCAGAGCGCTACGTGCTACCAACTACGCCGCTACGTGCTACGCGGCTACGACAATCTTTTTATTAAACTATTGAAAATGTTATTGCATTTTCTTTCAAAACTTGAGATTGGAAAAAAGAATACGATTTTATATTAGCTATTATGAATATTTTGTTTACTCTTTTTTTATAATATTATTCTAGCACGATGTAATAAGGTTGAAATCATAAATATAGTCCCTCCTAGCGATTTCCTGGCATAACGCCAAAGCCCACTTTGTTTAAAAGCAGTTCAAACGTGCGGTTATTAGGGAAGACATTACCATTTTACCACAAAATGGCGGAAATTGTGCTTTACCCAGATTGACTGTCAGACTGCTGCCAAAAAAGTAGATTGGAGTGTTTAACTGTTTAATCAAAGTAATCTTGTTATATTCGCGATAAGAGCTTAGTTGTCTTATTAAGGCTATGTCAAGAGACATAAGAGTAAAATGAATTTGGGAAAATATTTACATAAAAATACGATCATTTTTAACATTATTATGAAATGAAATAATCCCCTTCATTTTTGTCGGTAAATACACAGTACGCAAGAATAATAAACAGAGCAAAATACATAAGAATGAAACACAATTCTAATGAGGAAATAATTCAGAAAACAAATACATTGCATAAATAAGTACGAGTATCCTATTGTCGTGTGTAAGGTGAAACGCGACCGATTTCCTTTGTCTGTTTCGTTTCACGGTTTCCGCGAAAACTGAAATATTTCAGATATGCTGGAATTTTACGAATATCCTCACATTCGAATTATGCTTATTCCACTGTTGGTTATGCAGAAATTATTAAAAGAATATAAAAAAAAGACTTTTTTTAAATACGTTCTACCAAGCCAATAAAACTACCCTCTTTTGATAAAAATTATACATTTTGTTTACTCTGCCACTGAAAATTCTCACTTTAAAATTCCAATAAAATTTGTTCTAGGGTATTCTTGAAATAAAGATGTCGTCCTGAACAATATTCCAAACGTCATTCTTCATTTGCTGAAGCGAAGAAGTGCAATCATAAAAATTTTCCTCAAAGAAAAATTAAATTGTTATTGAAGCTATTGTATATAAAGAAACGAGTGCGCGTTATATTTTCATCTTCAGTTTATTAGGAATATGATACAGTGCAATATTTTTGCAGCGTTGTGATATTTTAAATTGGATTCCAGGAATTATTTCAGTTCATCACCATTGTTCTATCCAGAAACATTGGGTGGACAGTGCGATTGGTCAATTTAAAAAGAAATGAAATAACGATTAGAAGATTTGACATTGTTTTAATTTACGACATATTACGGCGTATTACGCATACGGTAGTGTTTTAAAAAGGAGATTGCGTCAAATATAATTTCTAACTTATTTATTAAAAAAAATCTTTCCTTTTGCTAAATAAAACTTTACACATGCCTAAAAGCAAAATCCTCCCATAACAGCCCACTTTACCTATCACATGGATAAAGAACGTGACAATCATCCACTTTACAATGTACCGGTGTGATGACGTCACACCTCAGCAGAGACACTTCATATCATACCATTACCATGAGAATCACGCAGATCTCGCGAGATCTATCGACACTTTGACGTGATACATCGCCGCGAATCGAGCGGGATACAGGTTGAGGGATTTAGGGGTAAGCTGGCTTAAGTTCACATTCATACCATATTTTTGAATAACGCCGGCATTATTTAAGCATACACATAACATCACGCCTTGTTTCCCCAAAGGGTTAGGCAGAGGTGTACCTATAGTACACCCACATTTCACCTGTTATGTTTAAGTCCCATGTAATAGGGGGCGAGCCTATTGCCATCAACCGGGCACAAATACAGACAACGGGCTGCTACTGAGAAATTTCAGATGGAAAAATCCAATAACACTTATCCCGACCTGGGAATCGAACCCAGGACCTCAAGCTCAGCAGTAGCGCTTGCTACCACTAGACCAACGAAGCAGTGCGCTATTTAAGCATTGAAAATAAAAAGAATTAAACATAATACCAGACGTTTTCTCACTTTATACAAACTGAGGTTTATAATTTTACAAAGTAGCGCAGGAAAGTCTTAAAATTGAGTGAAAAACTTTATTAAGAAATAGAAAATAGAAGGACCCGATCCGACCGTCCGCACATAGTACCAAGTACAGTACAAGGCTGGGACCATTACTTATAAGTTATAGTAGCTAAGTTGCCGGCTGCGACTTCTAGCTGGACGGTTTCCAACTAATTCTTCAGCTTAATATAACGCAACACATTTTCCATTTACATTGTATTTCCTAAAAATGTATTGTGAACTTAACTCGGCGCTTTCTGTACTATCAGTTATCCGGCCTATTTCGACGTCTGTTTCTGCTAAAGAAATTGCGTTTACTAAAACGTTGCAAAATTGTGGAGTTTGTTTTTTGTGATTGAGACACCGCAGACTATGTCACACAGCTTTGTATCTGTTTGTAGGTACCGAGTGATTGCTATAGAAGTCCGGGTCACCGTTATTAGTGAAATAGTTTCAAATAAACAAAGTTTCACTCGATAGCTGACGTTTTCTTTCTAGACACTTCTTTTTCCCAGTTTGAGCTGTAGCACTTCCTAGTGCAATAGTGCTTTAGCAGTAGGAACTGGTGAAGGGTGGGCGTTATAGCTCACTATGACTCTACTCTCACTACTACTACTAGCATAACCCTTCAGGGATTGCAGGCATTATGTTATGTTCTCTACCATAACAGGTTTTTTTTTAACTTAATGCGAAACAAGCGCCTATTATAACTTCATCTATATAACATCTAAAACTCATAATATTACAAATGCATTCCTTGTGAATTTACTCAGACAACAACAACAACATAATAAGTCCGTCTCACTTGCTAAGGTTGAGCTTGCGGAGTACACACAGCACACCCACCTTCCTTAAAAGGTTGGTACTGGGGAGGTTCTTTGCAAAAGACGACCTTACGTTATATGGGTTGGCATTAACTTTAATACATTCGATGTATCAAGCTAGTTTACACATAGGAAGATTAAAAAATAATAGGAGAGATTGGATTGACAAGCAAAATGAAGAAGTTAATCAAAGATTTGTAGAATGCTCTTATGGGAATACTTACGAAATTAACTGCACAAACGTGTTTTATTATTAAATCCCCGTACAGGAAGGCTTTAAGGCTTCTAGTACTATATTACAGTCTCTTATTACAGTTTGACGGGTACCAGTAAAATCGTGAAATGGGTACAGGTTCTTGACCCCCACCCGCTCGTGTCAGCAAGTTTCTGAAGTAAAGACGTAATATCGTTCGCGGTACAGTGACATTATGATCTGGATAGGATCAGGTCCCACTTGCAAGTTTTAAATCTAACTTTGACCAAACGAGCGAAGTTTGTACGATATTTATCTGGTCTTAGCTTTGAATCGTAATCTCATGTTAGTTTTTAGTTGGTTAGTGTAAAATTCGTTTGTCTCTGCATGAAAAAAGTGTACTGTTTGCCCTACATATACAAACATATAGACTAACAAGTTTCATGTGCGTTATTTTGTTGTGCCTACCTAGTAGATTTTTTTATTAATAGTATTGTAATTATTTCAGAAACTATTATTTGTATCAGTAAACAACTTTGGTCAATTCTTCATCGTAAATAACAATAAATATCCCCAACCACTTTACATCATATAATATTATTATTCTCAGATCACATACAATAAAAAATGATAGTTAAAAAAAGCTAAAAAAAACACGCATCCATAGAAAACCAAACTAAAAAATAATGGAAATAGTTTTCTATGGAAGCGTGTTTTTTTAGTTTTTTTAAACTATTATTTATTTTCTATTTTTTAGGCTGTTTCAAATTTTGAGACGTATGTCAGCGTAGTTTGTGACGTATGTCAGCGTAGTTATCGAAGACAGTTTTTTTGCTGTCCTGGTAACCCTGGCAAGGATAATGGCACATATTTATGAAATTATTGCATTGTCATCGGTCTTTGACAGGTGTGCAAAGTTTGAATGAAATCTGGTCGTTTAAAGTGGGTCAAAATCGCGCTATAAGGAGTCGGTTACAAACAAACATACACACAAGTGAAGCTAATATCAAGCGTGTAATAAGAACAAACTGAAACCTTCTGATATTGAAACAGGCGCAAGGTGCACGTGTTTGCGATCGTCTTCCGGCCGCGATCGGCAGGAAGCGGCCGGAAGTAGGCTTTGTGCCGATAACCGCGGGAAATCACAGCGGAAAGCACTCCACCTGTGTGCTGGTTTACACGAAGAGAGGAACCTTTGACTTTACAATCGGGTACTTTGGCTTGTATAAAAGATAAGGTAAAGCTTACTGGTCTGTTAGTGCGAATTACATACAAGTGTGAATAATATTGAGCTTTCGGGAAGTTTCATGGCACTTTAGGCGCAGTGATTATCCGTAGGACAAAAACTATGGGTAGCTGAATCGATTCCCACACTGGACAAAACTTTTTTAATTGTCAAGAGCTAGAAATTAGACAGAAAGTAAGACAAATTGTTTATCCTGCAGAAATTATGCCAGGCTTTGACGGGTGGTGTTTGTGCATTACTATGAAATATGTATTTCTCGTACCAAGGATTAAGAAGAATTTAAGAAAGCGAATTTAAAAAGGCGTATGATTATTGGGATAGAATTGATGGTTGACTGACTGATCATTGCTACAAGAGCCGATCTATTCTGTATGTATATTTCACGGTTAAAACTTAAGTGAAGCAAGTTTGAAAGAACTGTCAAAAGAGTCAGTCTCTAGCATTAAGTAGAATGACAGCTCACTTCAACTCAGTTTCATGGTGAGATATCTACAGTATAGACCGACAGGTATTTATGACTGTAATCTACAGTCACAACATCAAAACAAAAACAAAACATGAAAAATCGAGTTAAAACGTCCGACAAACATATCTGAGTCATTTAAAATACGAATGGGTTCCATCTCTGAGGGGTAGGGGGGGACAGAGTTACTTATCGGGGTGGACCATAAAAATGTCGAACCTTCTCTGATAAATCATTGGCACCACATTTATACAGAACCCTGCTGTGTGGTGGGAACCTATAAATTTGAGGTGTGGTTGGTTTGTGGTGTAAAAGAAGACAGGCGCATCCGTTATGTATGATTTATATTAGCAGGATGTACGGAAGCTCTATTACGCATAGAGTCTGAATGAGGAGAGAAAAGAGAATGTGGATAAAGAATACAGTTATTTTAAGTATTATATTCTTACTAGTGATCGCCCATTGGTCGAAATTCGACCGTACTTCATTTGAATAGAAATACATTATTAAATGAAAAAATATAGATAATAATAAATATAAGACGTAGGTGTAATGAGTAAAGAATACCTTCTTCAGGACTCTCTTTATTATTTTCCTAATACTTAACTGCTGGATATGGAACAATATGGAATGAATTATCACAGAAAGTTCTGTTTTTATAGAATTCTCCCTATTATTTTTAATTAATTATGACGGTTCCAAATTTCATAATTATAACCAGCCTGTACAATCTATGACCAGCCTGTACAATCGTGAGGCATACAACCTCTACAGTTTGCACACGGTACTACATTTTATATGGGAAACTTACTAATGCCATACTTGACACTCCCCATAAAACCACAAAAAATATTTCTTTTATATCTAAAAATTCCTATCGTCGCTAATACAAATAATATTAAAGACAAATATTCTCGATATGATCACAGATTTAAAAAAGGAAATAGGTTATATATCTATAAAATTAATTTATTACTTGACATTCAGTAAGACTATAGACACAAAATCAGGCTTACCAACTTAGGGGTTTTCCCAAATTTAGGGGGTAAATAAGAGGATTGAGATTTTTAGGGGCGTTCTATTTTTAGGGGTATTCTAAGGTTTTTTTGCCATCTTACATTTCTCATTGTGTTTTTTTTACAATAAAAGTATTAGCGACTTCTAGTACGGTTCCTCGATACTAAGAATGCAGAGTGAATGATTAACAAATGTCGCGTAATAAATATAGACAAATATTACTGCTGTGTGCCGGTCTATGATTACTGAACATTCGTTGGTTATTTTCATTATAATTTTTTAGCGGATTTTTTTAGTAATTGTGGCAATTTTAGGGGTTTTTAACTTAAGCTTTAGGGGTAAATATTTCTGGGTGTTAGTAACATTGCACAAAATAATAAGACAGATTTGGACCATAAACAAAAGAATATCTATGCATGTGTGGATTAGATACACGGTAATGAACAGTAGTGTGTGTAACGTGTTATTTATTGAAAATAATGTATTTTAACGCATAATTTAAAAAAATATTAGCATTCGTCACTTCTTCTCTGTATAAACTATAAGTGTGCGAAATTTCATACTCCTCCGTCCGCCCAATTTTCGTAAAAAGGGATCCAAAGTTTTCGCTTCACGTATTAATATATAGATACGGTAGTTAAACCATTCAGCATCATTATCTGTCTAACCCTTTCCCAACCACGTTGGGGTCGGCTTCCTGTCTAACCAGATGCAGCTCAGTACCAGTATTTAACATGGAGCGACTGCCTATCTGACCTCCCTATTTGCTAGGTAATACGATACTCCTTAATATGACTGGTTGTCAAACTTTCGGGCTTCTGACGACCCGTAACGACTGTCTTAGATCTACGAAAGACAGCCGGGACCAACGGCTATGCCAGCGCTAGTGCTGGAGCAACGTGCTTTGACATGGCAGTTCAACCATTAAAAAAAAATACAGCGGCATAGTTTGACAAATGAATCCACGGATGTATCAGTTTTTTCCACCACCAGCCGACTCACCGAGACAACCACCTTTCAAAAAAGAGATCCGCAATTTACTCCCATCGAGTATAAACATTAATAAAATATAAAATTTGTATTTATCAAAATAAAGCTACAATACATTTATTAAACAAAGGTAAATATCAAACAGACGGCCTATGAAATAAAACATTATTTGTTTCGCTCAATACGCACCAGACAATTTTCCTGTGTCAATATACAATATTGTTGTTATTTGCGCCTGTTTAATTTAATTAATTACTGTCGATCCCTGATGGTTTATTAAAATCTCTTTTCGTTATAAAAAGTACACCTTCGTTTAGAATGATTCGAACCGTATTAAAAAACGAATCTAAATGTTTTTATTATTTCAAAGCGCATAGCACAATCAGCCAATAAAGTTCCCACTGCTGGGATGATGGCATTCCCTCTGTAAAAGAGAGTGGGCTTCAGGCCCTGTGCGGGTCGCTAATTGTCACATGTTTTCGAATTTTTAGTTCCAAGACATGCCGGTTTCCTCGTAATGTTTTCTTTCGCCGTTTTAGAGAAGTGGTGATGAAATTTACACAAAATGAAGCGTCTGTCAGGGTTCGAACTTACAGCCTACAACTCGTAAGTCACGGCTGTTACCACTGCGCCACCCCTGTTCTACTGGTCCATTCAAAGCTCAATAAAACTTAATTCTCTTCAGTGATTTTCTGACTCGTTGCATTCCCAAGTTACGCAAAGTTTTTGTGATCAAACTTTTTTCAACTTCAAACGATTAATGGAAATTTCAGACGATACTGATAAATTGATCACTTTGTACACTGTTCAAGTTATTTTGGTGTTTTGTTTACTACCTTCTGTCATCGTAAAATGCATAACAAAATCATTTTTTAATTGATAAATTATTTTCAGTTGTTGGTGTCTAATTGCAATATCTAATTTCACCATACATCAGATAAGTCCAAGATTAACTATAAAATCCATATCTAAAATCATCATTATCATCATTATTTCAGCCGTAAGATCTCCACTGCTGGACATATGCCTCCCCCAATTTGTTGGGAGGCTCTTTGGGGTGTGGTTATTTCATTTAGTAAAAACCTGTTACTTTGGCGATACAAACAGACACTTCAATTTTATTTATTTGTAAGTATAGATTAGTGAAATTGTCACATGCTTGTGTACTGAGAAAATAACATAGCCACGTTAATTCCGAACTCGGCCACCTGCCCAAAAAACTTCGTGTGTCGTTTAATCGAGCTTGTTGCACTTGACAATGACATAATGTAAATAAATTTTCTCCACACAAAATTTAATGGCCGTGTATAAAGCACTGTTTTACATAAAACATCTTGGCAGTAAATAGAAACAAATGTACGAGCAAGTGCTAAAGATTCCGGTCACGGCCGCCACAGCTGCTGGGCGCCGCGCGCCGGTCGCAATGCGCTGAATTAAATCGCGGCCGTATTAGAGTAATGTCACCCGTAGCTTGTGGGGACAGGATGAGTAAAAGGGGAAATAAATACCTAAGAATGCTAAGTTGAAGTAAAATGAAGAAAACGGACGGTAGAGTTTCAAATAGGTATTTTGATTAGGTGTAGTCAATTCTGTCAGAGTCGAAATGTGAGAACTATACGTTATTTAAATTCAGAATATTTGAATAAATAATGGCATCGTAGGAGAGATCAAATAATTAATCAAAGTGAAGCACTTTAAATGATCGTGGTAATTAAACACGTCTTACAATTATGTAGGACCAGCAGTGTCATTGCATAACACATTATCAGAACGTTTATTAAAGGAAGATAATTCATTGCTTCATAATGTTCGAAAGGTGTGTCTGCTCTACAGCCTATATGTATAAGGCAATTAATGTTGTTGAACTATCAAAATAAAAGCCTTTCCCATTGTTAGTATGCTGATAGACAAATACATAATTAACATTAAACCAATAAAATTGCATCTGTCGACAGGCGCCACATCCTCCATTATTACCTTATCAATAAACGACCCGGCCCAGCCCTCCAAGCCCGTCTTAAGCCCATAACACAGCACACGAACCAACAGGGCTATTCCCAGTAATATTAATTTAACGGCCATAACTACCTCCAGTAACGAGCACCGCGTCGTGGGGTGTAAATCGGCCGCAAGGGCGGTTTGCACTGCAGCGATATCTGTGGCGTGACATGTGCAGGCGGCGATAAGGCTGGAGGTAGTAAAGAAGTGTAATATGGCAGGTTTATTTATGTAAGCAATGAAATATGGCTTATATATTAGAGAAGATAAGGTACATTCTTTATCATCAGAACCCCACGTTTAACTACGTAGATTTCCCCTACATAGCGGGCGCATGTCACCTTTTTGAACCGTCATTTTCATTCAAGATGTTGGGAATGAAGTAGTCGGAAAGATAATAATGTGCAAGCTAAATATAACCTTAAGATGCTTATCATAAAGGCTGGCAGAGGCATCGACATACAAACTGTGACCAAGACTACAGCACATGGTTCAAGTCCCGCAAAGTAGATATTTTTTGTCGGTTATCAAAAAACAAATGAGCGGTTTCATAGAAAACTGCAATACCTACGCGGTAAAATGTATGGAACAGGATTTTTTATTAGTTTTCTTTTACTAACCAATGTAAAAGTTCTACGCTGGGTGGTTGGTAGCAGGTTGCGCTTCAGTGTCTCTGCCACCTTATATTTTTTTTCTTTTCGTCAGTTGATAGCCATCAGTACTAAATAAAGACGGTTTCAAGAACAAACAGTTACCATTTACGTGTGGATTGTACAAGAACTCAAAAGAATACGTTCATTTATAAATTAACGTAATTGCACAATCCCCAGTCCAATTCAAGTAATAGTCTGCTTAAGCTTTTTTATGGACTGCGATTAGACTTTAGCGTTTTACGTGTTACTGTAAGTGCCTACACAAAGTGATACGGCCTATCCAGGCCCAATACTAGTGCTATCTGGTTTACGATACGCCTAACTTTCTAGGTACAGGCTCTAAGAAGTATCGTTAGCCTTTATGTTCTAGAAAAAACCAATAAAGTCCGAGTTTATAGTTTACCTTCAGCGTATTGTTAGAGCTACACACAACTTGTAATAGAACTGTTGAGTCCAGTTGCGCGGTTTATGCATGCCGCGGTGCAACTTTCAAACTCAGCTGTTTTGAAAACTTTCCGCTTATTGTTTTTTTTTGTTTTTCGCTTTGTTTTAGTAGTTTTGAGTTGTTCGTTGCAATTTAATGCGGTCACGTTACTGCAGAAACGTGATTGTTTACAAAATAACTACAAAAAGTTTGCGAATTAATTCTGTAGCCAACTGCGGTTCCAAAACCGCAGAGAACTAATTTATTTTACTATGAAACTAGAATGGAATTAATGATTTAGAAGCTATAAGCGTTCGTTACAATACGGATGATATAAAAACAATAAATAGGTATGTTTAATCAAAGCTACATTGTTCACAATAACATTAAAACAACCATTTGGCAGACAATAAAGGTACCAAACAAGCCAACAGCGCCGCCTAGTGTCAAAGTTAGACAGTTAGAGCTAATTGCTCGCTCGCTATAGAGCCATAATTGCCAAACATGCATTTACAGTACACCGCACAGATCCGAATCATCCACAAATTATGTCCATGGGATTTAAGGCCTTATGAGTAGAAGGTTAAAGGTGAGTTTGATTTGCATGATGGAGGCCATGAGTAATTAGATGAGTCAGCGCCTGTACAGCGTGAGATATGGTATTCATTGGAAGATATTGCCGGCTAACAGCGCTATATTAGTAATTAACATAAATAATTGTGTGGACTTAGGATATAGGTTTGGGCGTAATGGGATGGGATAGTGATCTGCAGTGATGTAGGTTTGTTGGTAATAAGGTGGAAAATAGATCATTGTGTTGTGGTTGTTGCATGTTTATGAGACAGTGAACGAATAATAATAATACCATTACTGTTGCTGACTACTCAATTGTCCTGATTTCGTCAAATCAATAAGATTTTTAGTGATTTTAAATACGAATGATCAAACTGAAATTACGTAATTTGACCGAATCATTTTGTATCAGTGTAGTGACGTTGACAAAGTTTCTCATTTGTCAGTTATCGAAAAAGTACTGATATTTAAAAAACCGAAATGGAAATATGATGTTGGCGGATTCGCCTAGTTTTCCAAGTTAGTTCTCCCCGAGCTTCAAAATTAAAAGGTTGTCTTCACGAAGTCTATATTGTTATTATTTTGAATACCTAGTTAAATACTTTGATATGTATTACTATACACCAGGTTTGGATAGGTGGATAAGAATTTAAATGCATAAATATTTATATTGAAAAAGGTGTGTTCAATTTTAAGTGATGTTAGATCATAAGAAATCGTGTGATTCTCTTCTTCAACAGGATATGAAGTTAATTAAAATATATAAAATGAAATTGAAAAAAAATCGCTTTGGTACTTAGCAGGTTTTCACCAGCAAAATACCAAGTCATTGAAAAAACATTTGTAAAAACTACATCTTTGATAAATTAAAGAAACCACTGGCGAGTAAATTTCTATAACTGAATAATCTTTCTTGTGAATTGCTTCTTAACTTAACCAGTATAAGCTCAAACGGAATAGCGTAACTGCGCTAAGTATTGCCTACTCACACATTCCTCATCTCTCTGAGGACAGTGAGGTAACGTTAAATAAATATGAGAGGAACAGCGGCGACCTCCAGCCGCCACATGTAGAGGGTGGGAGGGCAAATATATCAGCTTCAGATCCTCTGATACGGTGAGGTTCTGCAGAATTGAGTAGTGTGTCAATAGAGAAGTGCTTATCACTTGACTACTGATAACATATCGATATTTATTTAGGAGAAATCTTTTCGGAATCGGGACTTGTTGTTTCGTGAAGATATTATTTTATTTGTTTTGAGGGTATTTTTATTTACTTCTTCAATAAGTAGGTGCACTAACAGCATAAAACTGATTATAATATTAGCTAAAGTTTTCAAAAGAGCCGTAAAACGTGAGTTGGTAAAGGATTCAGATCATTTTTTCTCGCAAAAACGCTCCATTTTTGTTCTAATAGTTTTTCTGTCCTGGTAAAAAATGAGGTATCTATACCCATCACAATCCTCAAAAAATTAAGTTATGCATGGCTAAGAAATTTATTTAAGAAGAAAAAACGCACCATTTTAGTTATATTCGTTTTTCTGTCTTGGTAAAAAATTAGGTATCTATTATATTTACCACAATGCTCTAAAAAAATTAAGTGATGAATGGCTAAGGAATTTATTTTAGAAGAAAAACGCTCAATTTGAATTCTGTTCGTTTTTCTGACTTGCTGAAAAACTTAGCTCATCATAATCCACTAAATTGTAATCAATAACACTCCAGTCGATTAAAAAAAAAAAAAACAACTTTTAAATTAATCAACAAAAACAACTCCAAAATATTTTATTTATTCTCCGATCTGAAATTTCTTCTCAAACCGTTCTACCCAACAAACTCCAGACGGCCGAAGATAATGAATGAACAACACCGCTCAATATTTACTTATCTTTATACCATAAACAAGCACGTTTAGCCGCTCCTTAAAAATGTAAACGAAAACAGAAAGCTCGGAATTTTAAATAAAAACCACGCGACCGCAGCACAGTGCTGGTTGCGGCCGGGCATGTTGGGGTAATCCTTAATTGCTCATGTTACTGCTACATATCCGGACGAGTTTGTAATGTGTGATGAATATTTTATATTCATTCGGAAATTAATTTTGTTTGTGTGTCATTGTTTATTTATTAATTTGTAAGTGTGGTTTTCGTACATTTTAATTTTACATATTGGCATTTGGGCCGGATTAAAATTAAATTGCAACAAAATTGATAACTGGTATTCTCTCTGCTTTTTATTTATTAGATAAGTAATACTGTTCTCCAATATCTGAATGATTGAAAGAGCATTCAGATACAGCTCTTTTAAAAATATTCATCAATTTCGTTTGATAAATCTCAACCTTAATTCAAAGTAATAAAGCATTACATCATCCGTTTTTCTTTGTTTCACCGCAGAATCATAAATAACCGTGATATTACTGTACCAGAGCACAACGCGCTAGATCGAGCCCGGCCTCACCACAAGTCATGATTCATTTGCACAGTATATCACACAGATTCACAAATAAATGCTGAATTTAGTTCATCAATCACGCAAAGTGATGAGTAAACCGTACTAGCGATGTAATGAAGTCCTCACTTATACATCTACAATAGAATTGGAGATAGATTACACTTGTACAGTATTATAACAAAGGAATCCCGAGGAGAATGTCGAAGAAAACATCATTGTTCGCGTTTCCTTTCCTTATACCTATTGTCGGGAAAAGGTCTACGGATTAGCTACGCGATCCGCTACGACTGCTACGCGTCGTAGCACATTTTGTAATTTACTACGCAGTTGGAGCTACGCGGCTACGCATTTTTCAATGCGATTTAAAATAATTTGTAATTTAAAATTACGGTTTTATTCCCTAAGGGGGTAGGCAAAGGGAATTAGTAAAGAAAAATTAAATATGAACATTTACCGTCAAATAACCCTAAAATGGCCAAGAGAACGATATGCCACGATAAAATTAAATCTCCCAACAAAATGTCCACCTCACTTCGTCCAATAAACGCAAACCACTACAAACAAGATTACCAACTACAGTCTAGTTATATTCCAGCTCACTACACAGAACACGGCCCTTTAACCTAACTCCCTCGGACCCCGTACTCTGGACTCAACAACTTAATTTGTAGACCACTCTAGTTTACCTCTACAACTCAGTTGTACTAGAACCTTGTACGAAGCCTAATTAGATAGACTATGTTCTACAATCTAGGTATTATTGTATTAGTACGCAAAGATTAGTTAAGACCTCGGGATATAAATGTTTCAAATTGTTCAGAATTCAATTACAAAGCCCAGTGATTTATTTGGTACGAAACTGGTATAATTTATAGTTTAAAACTGTGAGATGTTCTCTCTATTTTGTTTTGTAATAACGGGATTTAATTAAGTTAGTTTGCTGACAAAGTAAGTAAGTACGGTCGGATTCCAAACTAGGCAGACATCCTTGAGATAAAATACTAGCTATATTGAATTTGGTAAATGTTTACTTCCAAAATAATTATAGTGAAGTAATATTGCCATGATGAACAGGCTTGTGAAACGGATTGATAAAAACATAGCACGTAATCGTATGTTACTGGTAAACAAAGGAAAACTTCTGCTCTCTGTTCAGTTTATTTCATAGCTAAATAAGACATCATCAGGAGCAAACTGGTTACTAACAGCAAAAAAAAACAGAGATAAATGGATCCGTGGCAGTAAAAAAAATTACAAATATAATTTTATATATCTTCCCCTTAACTTTAAGGGGAAATGTGGGACTCGCAGATTGCCGCCATTTCATACATATAATAATAATAATTTATCTTTATTTCAGACATACGTCCATACATTTAACAAAAATATATATATATATATATATACCGGGTGACTTTTTTTAACGTCTTGAAAAAAAATGGGTGTAATAGATGAACGGAGTAGAAGCCTTTGGCATAGAAATTTTTATTATTTTTATTTTTGGATAAAATGTAATGAAATTGATCTAGCAATAAATACTACACATTTAAAGTAATATTTTCATACTAGAACAACAAAAACAGAAATTTGGAAAAATAAAATAAAAAATCAATTGAAATATATCGAAACTCAAATCATACGCACCCTACTCAATGCGCGGCATGTATCAATGATTTTGTAGCGCGATCCTACCCTTTGAAGCCGGCCAATAGGCGGCCAAATTGATCTTTCGCAGGCGCACAAGCCGCACACGCATCCCCGTCAGCCCGCGTCTCGCGCTCCTTTAGTCACCTGCGATGAGTCTGAAGGCCTTCCTGCCTTCTATTCTAGTTACACAACACACCGTATGAAGGTCGAGACGGTAAAAAATGTCATCCGGTATAGTGTTAATTCTGTGCTTAACCGACAAAACGACATATTTAAAACATTGACTATTTACGGTATAAATAAATTAGCATATATTTATCAGTTTGAAATATTATAGACTAAGCAGATATAGTTCGGAACAATATTATTAATTCAGTTCTATTCATTTCAATTACCAATTCTAGTTCTTTTATTACGATGTCATAATACCCCATTATTAGTCATATGATGTATAATTAAATTTAATAATATAGTGAAGCAAGACAAAGACATACTACACAACTGGCCTACTTATGAAACTCGTCCCACTTAACAAACAGGCTCGTTAACCAGCCGATGTTATGACATACTGTGGTTAAAACTACGCGGTCACTCCGAGATTAACGGAAGTAAACTACAGTTAACTCAAACTGTGATTTATGATCGTTTCGTAGACTAATGATGAATAGATTCTCATCTTGAGTACCTTTGGGTTTGAGTTTGACATAATCAAGCACTCAAGATACGAATAAGATTTTAGGGCATTCTTCAGTAGATAATGTGGCTTTCTTATTAGATCTCATTAAATATGAACCTTAATTTTGTTACAAATATAACAGCAACTACTTTCTAAGTTGAGACAGCTCAAACTACACTGTAACACTGTAAATCCATTTTATCATATCAAGAGAAAGAACGAGCGCATGTATAGATTTGTTTGCTCAAACGATTTCAGATTTAGTAATGTACATAAAATAATGAACACATTTCGTCTCGATGCAATGTATTTAGTCGTTTTTTTTTTTTGTTCCCAGGTCAACAGAGGGAAACATTTCAATCTGGGTCTTAATCTGGAATACCTATTCACATAAAACACCCCCCAATAGTTTTATTTCCATTCGCTCTAACCAGTGAACCTTGCCGACGTATTGGGGGCACCTACTTAAGGTCGGAATAGACGGGTCAGCTAAAATTTAAGTAGACAGCTGACGAAGATCGCGTCTGCGTCGGCTCTATGTTACATTACATGTTACAGAGGTGATTTGATTAATGTGAATTGTAAAGCTTAACATGAACAATTATTTTGAAATATGATGGTTGATAAAGAGACTATACACTGCCTTTGATATGAGTTTCAAAACTAAACCAATCAAAGTAATGAATTAGTTCAACATATTTTTTTTTTTACTTTAGTACTTAGTTTTAAAATATTGTCATTTCTGTTAAACGTGTTTTTTTGCTAATTTACCGAAATATACAGGGTGATTGGAAGATGGGTGCAAAGCTTTAAGGCGAAGATAGTACAGACAATTTAGAACCATTTAAGCCATGGTTGTCTTAGACGAAGTCGTACCAAATATTTTTAACCAAATTTTTAAGTTTTTTTTCGGAAATTCTCAAAATTTAATGTAAACTGCATAATTATGGCCAAATTGAATGATAAATGAATTCATTTTTTATTTATTTAATTAAAGTAATGTGTAAGCAACCAAGCAAAACATGTTTTAGGCTTCTGTGTCATTAGACATTTTTTTTACAGATATTTAAAGCTCAGGAAAAATTTAAAATTTGTACAATACGTCTTTTAAAACTTATTTTAAAAAAAAACGGAGGGTGCTTTTTTGTTCAAACCTTTTTGAAGACATGCTTGATAATCGCTCTTTCTTTTGAGGTATCATTTATGCGGATATCTTACAAATTATTGAAATTAGGGCCTACAAACCAATTTGAGGGAGATTTTTTTTTATTTTAGGCAGACTATTAAAACAACATTTGAATTAAAATTATTTATTTTTCATGTTCAAAATGACGGCCGTGATTCCTAATACAAGCACGGCCCCGTCTTCTAACTTCTGTAGTCGTTATTTTCAACATCATCTCCTGCTTCATTGTCTCAAACGCTGAATTTATTCTTTGTATCAATTCTTCTCTAGTGTTTATTTCTATGTTGTTATACACCAGTTCCTTGGCCCGGCCCCACACGAAAAAGTCCAACGGGGTCAGATCTGGGGAGCGAGCGGGCCAAGGGATGGGTCCATCCCTGCCGATCCAGCTGAGCTGCTTCGTGTCTCAAAGCTGACTACTGTCGAACTGAGAAACGTGCCCTATAAAGTTAAGGAAAATAAAGTCGACCTTACAAATTACATTACCAACATATCAGAGTCGTTAAATGTTAATATTCAACCAACGGACATTTACGATATATATCGACTACCTGGTCGAAAAGATTCAAAGAAAGATTCAAATAGACCTATTATTATCCAGCTGTCTCATCTTTACGTAAAAAACAAACTTCTAAACGCCGTTAAAGACCTGAACAGGTCCAACCTGAACAACAAACTCAATATGAGTCATGCAAGCACAGAGGGCAATACAACGCCCATTTATCTCACAGAACATCTTACTGTAAACGCAAGAAAACTTTTCTACCTTGCACGCCAGCTGAAGAAGGAAAAGAAAATTAAGTACTGTTGGATTACTGATGGCAAAGTGCTTGTAAGGAAGGCGGATGGTGATCAGTCAATTCTCATCAAATCTGAAACTCAGTTTGAAGCCCTGTCAAAAGCCGCCTGACTATGTGTCCAAATCATATTCATTTTAATTTTACTTTTACGTTTTGTTTACTTTTTCAAATTTTTCGTTTTAGTATTTTTTATTTCAGTTTACCCTCTAAAAATTGCGATACTTTTACATTTTAATTTTAAGTTGCCACGTTGCCAAAATGCCAAACTCATTCAAATAACACTATACAACAACACCCTTCATAAACCCCATACACCACACCCACTCGCTCCTGAACACGCTCACACACCTAATATACACTATCACACTTGCTCTCCCTCGATTAGTATTTCTCCCTCTATTCTAAGCGATGATGCTTGCTACAACATGGATAAATTCCCTGTCAAATCGGTCCATATCAATGTTTATCTTTATATAAATAAGCCCACTATTATACGTCATTCCTATACATATTATAATGTTGGATAATATAACTGAGTTAAGCAATAACATTGATCAAATCTCAGTCTCGAGTTCATTTAGTTGTAAACCGGAGGATTGTTTGCTACATATTAGTGAACCTCGTAATCAGTTAAAATTAGTAACCCAGAATATTCGGTCGATCAACGCAAATACTGACTCTTTTTTGACTCTCTTATCCAGGGTTAATTTAGATATTGACATCATCGTCCTGACTGAGTGCTGGTTAAAAAATAGCAATTCTGTTATCCCACCGATCGCGAGCTATTCTCAATATCAGTCAATGCTTGTCACAAATAAGAACGACGGAGTCGTTATTTATGTTAAAAATCTAGATAACTATACTGTGTTTGAACCTAAACTTATGGATGCAACCTGTCTTGTCCTTAAGGTTGGCTCTGAAAAGGCTTTTATATGCATCTATAGGTCCCCTTCTTTTAGCGACCCACGCAACTTTTTAAATTCCCTTAACTCACTCTTAGTGACCCTCTCGTCATATTCAAATATAGTAGTTGTAGGTGATATAAACCTGGACATTAGTAGTATACCCTGCCCCAATCACATTGCTGACTACCTTAATCTCATGGCGTTTCATGGCCTACTTCCAGCACATTCCTTCCCTACTCGTGAAACTGCCTGCTTGGATCATGTCATGCTAAAGACCAACATGTCAGCCACCACAATAGTTATGGACTCCTCAGTTACGGATCACAATTGCGTGTTGCTCTGCCTTCAGTTAAAAAAACCTTATAAAGCGCAAGGAAGCACAATCTCCAAAATTGACTATCTCGCTCTTGACAAAAGCATAGATTGCTTGGATTTTCAACCCATTTATGAATGCACTGACTCAAACGAAGCCACTAACTTATTACTCAGTACGCTTTCTACTATCATAAACTCCCACTCATCCATCATTAGAGTCTCCAATAAGAATCGCTTGCTCAAGCCTTGGATGACCTTAGGAATGCTCCGCTGTATGCGTAATCGTGATGAAATGCACAAAAAACTCAAGTTGACTCCAAATAACATTGTGCTCCAAATAACGTACAAAAGATACAGAAACTTTTGTACTAAAGTCCTCAAAAAGCTCAAACGAGAGTATGAGAGTGCCAAAATTAGAGAAGCTGCTGGTGACAATAAAAAGATCTGGCAGGTCATAAAAAGAGTCACCAATACTGTAAAGCAAAAAACTTTTACCGCTGATTTGCTTACAACTGCATCTTCCCCTCAAGAGTCCGTGAATCAAATCAACTATTTCTTTACCAACATCGGCGCTAACCTCGCTGCTAAATTTCAACACCATCCTGACAGACAATTGCTCCAAGAATCTGCGAACTCAGTCCTTGATTCTTTTGTCATGTTGGATACCGACGAAAGGGAGGTTAACACACTTATTACCTCTCTAAAATCAAACTCAGCCGTCGGTTGGGACAACATACCGTCCAACTTTCTCAAGCGTTACAAAGAGCTTCTTGTTCCACCTCTTACGTACATTTTTAACCTCTGCTTACGTACGGGTACTTTCCCTCGGTCACTTAAAAAAGCTATAATACACCCAATACACAAGAGTGGGAGTAGGAACTGTGTCGATAATTATCGGCCCATAGCAGTATTGCCATCCATTTCAAAAATTCTAGAACGCATTATCAATAATCGACTTGTTAATTACCTTGAAAGCAAAGGGTTATTGTCTCCAAATCAGTTTGGTTTTAGGCATAAGACCTCTACTAGTAGTGCTGTTTTGGAGCTTTCCTCTCACGTAATAAATAAAATTGACTCCAAAAAAAAAGTTCTGTCCATTTTCATAGATCTCAAAAAGGCCTTTGACACAGTTTCTATTCCCATCCTCTTTTCAAAGCTCGAGGAGCTGGGCGTACGAGGTGTTGCTTTTGATATTTTTAAAGACTACCTGGAAAATAGGACTCAGTGTGTTAAAGTATTTAATTATCTGAGCAGTGACCTCCCTGTCACATTCGGTGTGCCCCAGGGAAGTGTGGTTGGCCCCTCCCTCTTCTTGGTTTATATCAATCAGCTGTGCAACCTAGTTCTGGCAAATGGGAAAATAACTGTATTTGCTGATGACACTGTCCTTACCTTTTCTGGTGATACCTGGCACGAAACTTTTGAGGCGGCACAATCAGGGATGAACATCGTAGTTGATTGGCTTAACAAACATCTCCTTACCTTAAACCCGGATAAAACAAAAATCTTAACCTACACCTTACAGCAATCCACACAACCCCCTGATACTTTTGTCCTCGTTGCACACTCTTGCCAATCATCATACGTCACTTGTACTTGTCCTGCGCTTCAACGAGTGCGCTCTTTAAAATACCTTGGGGTAACACTCGACAACGGTCTGACCTTCTCTTCGCATATAGACCTCCTGACCTCAAGAGTCAGGAAGCTGATTTTTGTTTTTAAAACCCTCCGCCATGTCGCTGAGGCTAAGGTTGTTAAAAGAGTCTACTTTGCTCTATGCCAATCTCTCTTAACATATTGTATCACCACGTGGGGTGGGGCACCTAAAACCTATCTTCTAAAGTTGGAGAGAGCCCAGAGAGCCGTTTTAAAGGTAAGCACCTTCCGTCCCCTTCTCTTCCCAACAGCTGAGCTATATAAAGGCTGTGGAGTTCTCACTGTGAGACAACTTTTCATCCTCCATTCCGTCGTCCTACAACATCTTAATACTCCTTATGCCAATATCACCAAAAGACGTAGAAACACGGTCTGTCAACCACATAGATGTAAGTTCGCATTCACGAAGAGATTCTTTTGTTTTCAAGGCCCCCATTTATATAACAGACTCAATAAAAAATTAAAATTCTATTCATTTGCGAGTAACACTTTAAAAAAAACTGTAACAAACTTTTTATTGGAACAAAACTACACAGACACAGAGCGGATTCTACTTTCTGGAGAAAAAACTTACTAGCCTATTATAGAGCTTGTAACCATCTCTCACATACACAAAACAATCACATCACTCACACTCACCACCACATTAAACTCATATCCTTTTGGCTTTTGCTTACTTCTTGTTGTTTTTTTTTTTTATATTATTTTTTTATTATTTTTTATTTTTAAGAAATATCCATGTAATTTTTTTATTGTTTAGACCTTTATATGCTTTTTTTTGTTCTTTGCAATGCCTTAGAATATGTGAACCAAGGGTTGGGACTTGTACCCTTAATACAAGTTATCTTGATAACTTAGCAAGGGTGCTAGTTACGACAACATTCAGTGTGCTTCTTACATTTAAGTCTTATGTATGTAATGTTAAATAGCTGTCATGTTGATGTGAATAAATACTTATATTATATTATATTATTATATTAGCTATCAGGAAAGCAATTGTTGAGGTGTTCCCTTACATTTAAAGTCCAATGCGCTGGACAGCCGTCTTGCTGAAAGATGACTGTTCGGTCTCTTTCGAAGATCGGGACACCTGATTCCTCTACCAGCAGTGGTAAATCAATTTGCAGAAATTGCAAATAATTTTCACCATTCAATGGATCCGGCAAAAAGTGGGGCCCAATCAATGTTCTGCCAATTATTCCGGCCCATAAATTCACAGAGAATTTCATCTGAAATGACACCTGCTTCTTAAAATGTGGATTATTGTCTGCGTCGGCCCATTCATGGATGTTGTGAAAGTTTGTAATACCTTCCCTTGAAAATTTACTTTCATCCGTCCACAAGATTGATTTCAGAAACCACGCATCTTCGATGTCTCTGTTGAGGAGGAAACGGCAGAACTGAATTCTTCTTTGAGGATCTTGCTCTACTAGACCTTGCACACTCCTGCCATGGAACGGATACTTATCATTTTGGTGCATTGTATGCCACACCTTCCATTGAGAAATGTTTAAATTTCGAGCTACTGCTCTAGTACTGGTAGTAGGATCCGCTTAAAATACTGCTAAAATGTCTTCGTCGACGGCAGTTTCGTCTCTGCCCGGGTTAATTCCAGATTCCACGCGGTGAAACCCATCTTGGGCAAGACGACGAAACGTGTTGTAAAACACTCGGACATTCGGTATCCAGCGATTCGGATAGCGCTCTTGATACATCCGTCGCGCCAAAGATCCATTGCCGTCTGCTCTACCGTACATAAATACGATATTCGCATATTCTTGATTGGAAAAAGTAGCCATAGTCACTTAACAATTAAGAAAAACGGCGTAGGAGCGCACTAAATGTCAACTCAACACAATTAAGTCAAAAATCAACACGTGCAGGAGCGCGAGGCTACGACTGGACACGGTGAAACAAAAAAGTTCAACACTAACGCAAACAACACGTGCAGGAACGCAAAGGGCTACAACTGAACACGGTAAATTGTGAATCAACACGACAACGTCCACTCACAAGGGCAGTAGTTTGACTAATAAGTAAAAGATGTAACTGGTTCATCACAGACCGACTGACCCTGACTAAAGAAAAACGACTTTGTTGCCTCAGTAACTAAGACCATTTTGCTGTAAAAACCAACTCTTATCGCTTTTTGCTATTCATTGAGCGTTCTACCTGGAAATGCCGTCGCACCGCGCTCGGTGGCCATTGTTTAGAGAATCCCTTCAATGGGTTCCCCTCAATTGGTTCCTGCATGTGCCAAAAATTCTTAGAATTGAACGATGTTATCATTTCGAGCACATAAAGTATTCTTTTAAGCAAAAATTTTGTGTTTTGTTAGACTGCCTAAAATTTAAAATTTCTCCCTCGAATTGGTTTGTAGGTCCTAATTTCAATAATTTGTAAGATATCCGCATAAATGATACCTCAAAAGAAAGAACGATTATCAAGCATGTTTTCAAAAAGGTTTGAACAAAAAAAGCACCCTCCGTTTTTTTTTTAAATAAGTTTTAAAAGACGTATTGTACAAATTTTAAATTTTTCCTGAGCTTTAAATATCTGTAAAAAAAATGTCTAATGACACAGAAGCCTAAAACATGTTTTGCTTGGTTGCTTACACATTACTTTAATTAAATAAATAAAAAATGAATTCATTTATCATTCAATTTGGCCATAATTATGCAGTTTACATTAAATTTTGAGAATTTCCGAAAAAAAACTTAAAAATTTGGTTAAAAATATTTGGTAAGACTTCGTCTAAGACAACCATGGCTTAAATGGTTCTAAATTGTCTATACTATCTTCACCTTAAAGCTTTGCACCCATCTTCCAATCACCCTGTATGACATTTATCTATGTCGCACAATTTATTTGTATAAATACAATAAACGCGGTTATAACTATAGCGTGTATTAGGAACCCAGCAGTAAGTGGAGCCACATAATCCTGTTAACATACGTGGTGGTGTACAAAGTCACTCGGGCAGCGGGTCACTTCCACTCCACTCAATTATTCGGACGAGTGGAGCAGCACAGTGGCTAGGCTACACATGCAAAGGTTCCTATTGGATACACAGATATACAAGAGGGTCACTTTAGGGGATGAAAACCAGAAGCACCATGAACATTAATCTCTTTTGTCTATTTCCGAATTTGGAAGAGAAAAGCTACTTGTCAATTTAAGGTTGAATAGGCATCGATGTCGAAGTGTTTGGAAATGGAAGGATGTGAGTTAATTTAGGATCCACCACCAGTGGCTTGCGATTGGAGAAGTTTAGGAGGAGGGGCCTGCTATAGATTATTGATGAAAAAGCATTAAAGAAAATCCTTTTATTGATTAATTTTCTTATATAAATTAACGCCAATTACGTGGCGATTCATGAAAATAGTATTTTTCTCTCTTCACAAAGGTTCATATATTTATAAACATAGAGACAGTTATAGACAGATATAGTTTATGTGAGAGACTGGTATACATACTAAGATATCCCGTGTGAAGATCACCAGGCTCTCATCCCAAATTAAATCTAATTAACATTCCAGTAGTCAATTTTGAAACTCTAGACCAATTATTTACTGATGAAGGGAAAATACGTTTTGTTTTAAATTGCTTAAACTACTTAACTGCTTTAACTTTCACAATGAATTAAAATGAACAATAGAATTTACTCGTATGTAATGAATTTCGCTGTTTCATGCCAGACAAACTAAAAACATTCAATACAAATTTAATATTTTCTACCAAACTTCAAATTGCCCCATTCACAGAAAAAATGTGAGCAATAACACACAATATTGGCAATAACACCGCGCAGTATTGGAATGTAAGCACTTGGAGTGCACCGGGTAACGGGTTCGATTCCTGGCTGAGTGCCAAGCGTCAATTAGGCTAATATCCCACACTGCTTGGCACGAGAATGAACTAGCGTACTGATATTATAAACGATATGATTTTATTTTATTGTTTATTAACTACGAATGATACGGAAAATATTAATTACGTGGAAATTAATTTATTTAGGTTATTAAGACACAAGAAGCGTTTTGTATCGAAGAATGATTGATCACTCAATAAGTTACTTTGAAAACATGAGATTACTTGTTGATTTTCTCCACCGTGAGTGTGGTCTAACTTAGCCAAATTGGAACTGTGTTTGAAGATCAATTAATTTATCCATTAACGGTTTAATACTTCCTATTAAGTTCCTAAGTTTTAACTTCAACACTATCATTAGAGACAGAATATCAACATTCAACAGCCTGTACGGATCTCTTTATCTGAGTCTAGCCATACAAGTGTCGTTAGTTCTCAGCCTACATACATTATTACAAAGGCAACTGGGCCTCCCGGAAGCGCTTTCGTCCGATTCCGGGCCGGACGCGTGCCGGACACGTGCCGGAAGCGTGCCGTCTCGCCGCAACTCACAAACGTACTCGCACAATGTGACGGCTGGAATTCGTTACACTAAATGCGAGGTTCTGATTTAGGTTGCTTTAGAGCTTTCAGCTTAGTTCTTTTGAAAAGATATGAAAAGGAAATGTATGAGTTATGTTGACATCGGTCGCTTAAAAGTGCGTAGATACCGTTTGTTTGTATGTAGATGTCAAGAACCACAGAACTATGAAAGTCACCAACATGTTGCTTTGTGGCAAAAATATATAAATATTTCTACGAGTGCAACTAAATTCACAAGAGGTAAATATTTTAATGCCTGACCAAAAATAACAAGCAATAACCAAACAAACGAATAAAAATCAACACAAAACAATAATTCCCCCTCCGTCCAATGACTGCTAACCCCCCCGCGGTCGCGCGTGGTCGCCCCGGCCCGCCGCCGGCACCGCGGCCAATCCGACCCAATTTAAACACACCATTGTGAAAGACAGGTCACCCGTTAACAGGATTAGTGTAATTCCGAGATTCAAGAGGCAATTAGCAAAGGAAATTCTATTATAACCTTGTAATTTTATGTAAAAGGTAAAGATGTCTCTTCCGGGACTTAAAATTAGGAATGATTGGATTTGTATTGTACTTTCAAGTTTCTAATTGGGTTAGGAAATGAAAACTTTTGAAGAAATACGGAGACGAATGTAAAAGTGGATATTAAACAATTGAAATTGGAATTTTCTGGAATTTGAACAATTAAGAAGTTAACAACTCTGTATTTTGTTGATATTTCAGTCGAACAATCACAACAACGCTCATATTTTGTGACAGCATATAAGTAGATTCAGAAACATGTTCTGGTTTCCAGAAAGCAATTTATTCGAAAAATATGGCTTAGTAGTAGTATGGCGTAGTTTGACATACGTTTTATTCAATTGCCTACAATTTGAGTTTGTCGCAAATAAAGCAATTTCTTCCAACATTACAATACAAGACGTATTTTGTGTAACTTCAACAAAAGAAAAAAGGCCGATACTTGATATAAGCACGTCTGAGACCGGCGCAGCTAACCTAACGTAAATAAGTCTTTGTGAGTCAGTGAGCTGCTCCGAATATAATAGCAGAGACGATTGTGGGATGTTTGCTCGGTCCCGTCGGTAAGGTACATTTTTTATAGCTAAAGTAGAAATCTTGGGTGCTCAACTATTTACTTTAAGATATCTTGTAGGTCACAGGTGAATGTTTAATGTTTTGAATAGTCTTTAGGTTTAAATTTTTAATCTAGTGTAGACGTTGTACATTTAATTTAATGTAAAATCAATAAGGATTATTAAGTGAAAAACACCAGATAATATTTTTAATCAATCAACGAAAACTTTCATAGACCTTGCTCTCTCTAAACCCGTACGTAATTGCGAATATAAGATAAATCTCAAAATACCGAATAAATCAATGAACAATAACCCCCAAATATCCCCCATCATCCATTCCCAGTTAACTAAGACTTTTATAGAGCTTGATCTCTCTGCTCTCTCGTTTTAATAGCGTACGGGGTACGCTATTGGAACGTTAAAAAAACTCCAAATACCCAATACATCAATGAACAATACCCTCCAGCAGCCATTTTCCGCACGCAACTAGTAGACCGGTGGCACACACAATGCGACAAGCGCGCGATCAATCAGGCGGCTATAATGTCGCACATCGATCACGCGGTCCTTGGAGCGTCGCGACGCGGGTTCACTTGTTTTTGTTTGAGCTCTTAAGACCTCCTGAATATATGAAGAGATGAATGTCTTGGTAATGTTTATGATTTTTTATGACGGGTATTCCTTATGGCATTCTGAGTAATGTCTATTCTTGGCACACTTACTGGTATTGCTACGAATTACGAATGGAAAGACTCTCTGTAAAGACGTGAACTCAGTCGTTTACAAAACAATGCTTTGTCATTATGGAAGACAATATCAGCAAAAGAAGAGGTTATATCCGACAAATAGCGAATAATACATCACTTGCTAGCATATTATTTGTCAAGCAGCACGCGTGATCAATCAGTTCAGTACGTCGAACAGGGGGCCTACTCGACCCCAAGCCGTCGAACGGTTAACCCACTTTGTTCCAGTTGATAACCTGCCCAAAATTCGCTGCAATTTACTGAAAATTCCTTGTCAACAACAGATCGATAAAATTACGATGTTATATTTTGTGAATATGTACCAAAATTGTATCTGACAGCCAACCAAATTGCTAGCTTTGTGCCCGTTCATTCAGTGAGTTTAATTTAAAATGTTGAAATTTCACAAGCTATACAAGATTATTTTTAGTATATGCGAAACCTGAATATAGTTTGTTCAGAATCAGTAACTGAATCGATTCCAATAATTTTTACACCATGTTATATTTTGTACCAAAACTATTTAATTACACTTCCAAGTAGGACACCGAACGACAATACGTATATTTTAAAATTATCATGTCTTTCTCGTACTCAAACGTCCATTACACGGAGTTGGTACGTACACTAGCTGTTTGTGGTGATCTGCATAAGTTTTTGCGTGGACAACCAGGTAACTTATCAAGCTTATAACTTTGTGATTATTAATGATACAGTTTTGAATTTTTTTTCATAGATTCTTTACATAAAAATACTTGACCCGTGTTTCGGGTTTCGCATAAACAAAAATTAATGTTGTATAATAATGTGGTTTTCAATGCGACTGGTACAAGCAACAGATTTCACGAAAAATATACGCATTGAATGAGAAACCTAATATGTTTTACTTTAGTTGTATATTTTAACATGCAGACGTCACATAAAAGATACACAATACATGTATACCTATGTTAATGTAGTTATTTTCCTGATTATCCCGTAAGTACGTCCAGTTAACCTTTTTCGCACCTACCCGTTATCCGTTTATACTATTATTCGTGTCCATTCGCGCGAATGCAAACCTTTTCACACGTCGGTCGGTACATAATCCCCTCAGCCTCGTCGGCCCTACAGACTGACCGTTTTATGAAACTGTGTGTTAACAATATTTTTTTCTAAGTAGAAATAAAAGCCGACTTTTTTCTAAAACAGTTAATAGGCAGGTTTATCTAAAAACGAATGGTTATTGTATGTGCTGTAAATCAAATCAACACTTGGCTATTAATTTATTACCTAATTATCTAACCAATATACTACTTACGCTATTCACAAATCAATACAGTAGAACACTGCATTCATTATATCACGGTGTACCAGGTCAATTCGGAATTTAGAACATTTTTCAGTCTATTATTTTCCTATCACTCAGTGGGATGGATCATAGTGCCAAAGTAATGTTGTGTTATTCCAAATAATATTATTCAGAGGCAGCCTACGCGTGCTAAAAATAATATTCCCGAAGAAAAACCTTTTACCGCTGAGAATGTCGTGAGAAGACAGAAAGCGACAATAAAATCGGTAACAAGTACAAATTGTCGCGCGCGCCACGCCGCGACACGTGTCTGTCTGCGTGATTGATTGCGTCATCCTTCACGCCACCCACCACCGTATGGCACAAACACCTTTAGAGGTCCTGTCACCTTTTGTGAGTTTCATGTATTTTTTGAGGTATAATTTTTTGACGCATGAAAATGTGGCCCTTTTTAGCAGTCTTATGTGGTAATCGTGCAGATTATGGAATTTCACATTAAGCAACGAGTTGTTTGTAGGGAATGGAGTGTTTAGTTGTGAGTGAAATGTGCAGAGTGTTATTTGACAGTTAAGTGCTAGAGCAAAAGTTAGCAGTAAGTCGAGTGATATGTTAGTACATAGGCTGGTGCGTTAGTTGTGTCAACTCATGAATTAACTGTTAGTCATAAGTCATTCCAGATTTGAGTACCGCTTACTCACATATTGCGCCCGAATAATCCGGATTTTGTGCATTCCTTGATATCATTACTCACGCCTTCATTTTTGTCTAGGCAATATAGGCTTTGTACAGACAAAAATCTAGCTCGGCATTACCTATATCTAGGGAATAGGTTATATTTTATTCAGATGTGTGTCGTCAAGGCAACGGAGGGAAAAACAATATTCTTTTTATATGAATTGTCAAAATAAAACAGCACAGAATGATAATAAGCAATGTTGTTCTTATAAAAAAACTTATATCTGATCTTATTAGAGTAAAACGAAAGCCAGCGATTTTGTTGTCCTATTTTGTGAGTTTTCCTCAAGTACTAAGCTCGTTATATAAAAAGGAACAATTTCTAATACAAACAGTACATCTGCCTGTCTACATCTACGGACGACCTAAGTACATCATTTTTATTATTCTCTTCTAAGCCTAAATCGGTAAAAAGAGAACTTACCGAAACGTCTTAACAAAAGATTGTCTACAACCAAAATAGATATCATATCTCCACTAATATTTCAATAGACGGCAGAAAGACTAAGCACTTATTACGGTCGCAATTTCACTGAAAAAAAGAAAAGATTTTCGCTACGCTATTCAGAAAACCATTTTCATCATGACGTGTCGAGTATATTGACACAGTAATCGAGCGTGTGTTATTTTGTCACATAATCTCGGTATACCTGGGCCTGGTTTGAAGCCAGTCAAAGAAAAGAGCGCTTTACTTTGCCGAAAAAGGGAAGCAATTTAGAGTACCATACTAGAAAAGAAAATAATACTACATTTGGAAACTGTCAAATATCTGTCTAGCCTTTTCCCAACTAAGTTGAGGTCGGCTTCCTTTGATAAATGATTTTATTTCTGTAACTGGGTTTATACAAACACTTTTACATGTCAATGATATTTTAAAAACTAGATGAGGTCGGCGTTTCCTAACTGACTACTCTGAGAAGAAAGGCCAACATAAACTCAATCGTCACAGTCTCTTTAAAAGTCCAGACATAATCTTGATCACACATTCTAACCGGATGCTGAATACTTGTATTTTTTTTTTTGCAGGAAACTGTCTTATTAATGACACACATACACAATTACGTTGTTACGCAAATCTTATGAGTTTTTGTGAAAAGAATTGCAAATTTCACTTGGTAGATGATACGTCATTAGGAATTCAATCATACGTAAGATGTTCACACTGAAATGTCGGTAGGTAATTATGTAGGTATGTCCTATTAATATACAATTTACCTAATTATGCTCTGCATATGATCCTCTTTGAACTAATTCCAGTGAGGTATTCATTAGTCGAGTATGAAAGACTAATTAATAGGAAATGGTATTCATGATAGAAGATCGACCTACATAAATAACTATATTATTCATAAATGAAACTCCTTAAAAATAGATATAAATCATAACACACATAACATCACGCCTTGTTTCCCCGAAGGGTTGGGCAGAGGTGTACCTATAGTACACCCATATTTCATCAGTTATGTTTAAAGTTCCATGATGTATTACGGGGCGAGCCTATTGCCAAAAAGATATATAAGTTTTTAATAACAACACTTAAAACAATGGACGTCTGCCAAAGTCAGCAGCTGAAGTTTTCCACGACCTATCTCAACAACTCAAAAACAACAACTATATTCTAGAATCGTTAAATTCTCCACGAAACAACAGTTCCTCTCGTATGTTTTGAGTTATAAATCTAATAAAAATCCGTCAGCATGATAAACTGGCTGTGCTGCTCGCTGGCTACGTGCCAACACACCTCTGCGCCATTGCCCGACATTGCCCGGTATTGCACCACGTATTAAGCACGCCCGGCGAGGTGCAATAAAAACTTAACTTATACACAGCCAGCTCTTTATGGCTGTCATAGAGTGCGGATAGCGATAGCAACGCGGGTTGTATACGTAATAGGGGTGTGCTGATTTGATTTGCAAATCGTATTGATTTTATTAAACGTACATTTATTTTGAATGTTTTAAAGCAATCGGAAGCAGCTCAAAATATAGTATTGTTCTAATTAGGTTTTATTTTTGGATGGGAAATCATCAAATGACTTCTCCCGCTCTGGGTGAGCGGAAGGGCGTGTCAGACTTTTACTGACTAAAACCCACCCGTGTTCCTTCAGGTGCCTATGCCAGGAACTCTTTCGAACAAATCCGTGACCCTGCCAGGGTTCTAATTAGGCTTGAACATCGTTCAAAGTTAAAATATAATACCCTATACCCTGCTACCTGCTACCCTAATAATACCCTAGTAATTCACAATGAACGAGTTTAACAATATTTGAGATCAGAACAGTACACTCATTCATAAAGACGGTTTGGGGGTGGCCTATGTCCAGCAGTGGACGTTTTTCGACTGAAATTATAATTACAGACTGACAATATGTATACGTACTTTATTACTCAAAAACTACTTACCAAGGTGCCATGAATGACAATATTTGAATTCAGATTCATCCAAATTATATCAATGAAGATGATATGGTAGCTACTGTAAATTCCCACTGAGAGGGCAAGTAAAAACTTTTTTTTCCTTCCTCCAGACAATCCGCGACATGAGAAAGGTTTTTCTCTCAAATCGACTTCCAAAAAGAACATCTCAATCCTTATGTCCTCCTGGTACCAATGCTTATAGCAGGAGTCATATAAAATGTTCTAACAGACGATTCACGTTCACTAAATGACTCCCGATTATTACTTTATAGCCTTATAAATGCTTTCTTTTTCTTTCTATTCGAGTAAATATCCTCCAATTGTATGAATGTTTAAATATGGCCATTTTAATAATAAAGGAACATTATTCCCTGGTACTTTTTCCTCATCTTCTCATACTTTATAACAATAAATGCCAGTATAGACCAGGCGCAGGTGCGGTGGGATAAAAATGTTCTTTAGAAGCAGTTTTCATAACGCTGCAATTAAGTTCAATGAATAGTTAATAGTTATTACTTGAACACCCCTTAGCTAGATTTAATATGAGCAATAATGAAGATGAGATTATAATGTTCATAATCTAAAATGGATGGGCTTTAAACTAGTTTGCTTGTCTAGTTTATTATCGCTGGAGCAAAAAACTAACCAACTTCTGAAAAAGGTGGAAGGATAGTTTATTTTTAACCGTTACGTTGTTCTAGTAACTTTTTGTAGACTTTGAAACATGTATATTCACAAATAGTTACATCAATATTGTACATACCCAACATGCCCGGCTACTGCCTCACAAAAAACGTATAATTTTGACCATGACAAACAGGAAAACGTTCTTTTTATCACCCGTAAAAGGCCAATACCCAAATGATCTGCAAAAAGCGTGAGGTGTCGATAATCTCCGCATTGCGGTCTGCGTCCGATGTAACCTGCTCAATAGGCACTTATACCCGGGTATTAGGTACACACGGTAATTCAAACTTAGGTATGTTTGTGTTACGTAGGCGTAATGGCAGTACCTGAGTTTGCCTACCACCAATTAATTGTACTACCAAAGAAATAAACGCTAGATATCTTAGTACAAAGTTGCTTTAGAAACTAGGTTGTCGACTTGACTTGTTTTATCTAGTCAAGCGCCTTACGCCCAGTTTCCGAATTGAGAATTGGAAGTTAAGAAGTTATCAATCTCTACTTACGCATCAGTTTAAGGGATTAAGTGATTACATTTAGGTGATTCCTTCAGAATATGATTTACAGGCCAGTGTGTTCAGTGATATGTTTATTTAAATATGACTCATGATCGTAACAAATATGGCTTAACATAATTATACATATAATCAATCAAATTATCGATATAACCCTATAATTTCATTAAACGACTATTTCATGAAAAGGTCAATTGGATTCATCATCATCTGCCTAGCCTTTTCCCAACTATGTTGGGGTCAGCTTCCAGTCTAACCGGATGCAGCTGAATAGCAGTATTTTACATGGAGTGACTACCTATCGGATTACATGTTCATATAATTTGTATTTACATAGTTATATTTCTATAAATACATACGTGTTACTGTAGCGAGTCATAGTTTTGTTCAACATAGGTACAACCTGATTAGACTACATAGATAGATACAGAAATTTTGATATTGCGGGGTACCGTAACGCGTCCCCTTAAGATGTTCTCAACGTTAAATTCTCAATCCAAGAAACCGGGTGATAGGTACTTAAAAAGTGTAAAAAAACGTTCCATTTGAACTATTTCCAAAGTGCCTCTGGCTACAACAAAGTAGTTAGCGGTTAGATTTAGACAGAACATGTGACTACGGGCTGGTTGCCTTCATTACGAATTGGCACGAACTCGCTGTTCACGAGAAGTGGAAATGAACACTAATTCAGTGTTTTTTTCTAGAACTGGGACAAAGTACTTTAAGATAGCACTTAAATGAGACAATAATTTGGTTAACAGAATTGTAGAGATGTCGTTAAGATAACTTTAAAGTTATCTTAACGACATCTCTACAATTCTCTTCTCTTCAAGTCGAAAAAGTAAGTCTTGAACGCAACAACAAAATTACTAACAGTAACAACTACCTACTTCAAAACTTAAATCTTCAGACACATATAAGTATGATCGGCATGATCCTTATATATCACTTAAATCATAGAATCATTTAAAAACAAATAAGCAACACAGTTTTACCCACGTTCTTCCAGCTTACTAACTCACAAACTCACATTCCGAAAAACGAATCAAAATGCAAATAAAATCCTTCAACCGATTCCAAACGGCTCACTTTATCTTGTATTGTGACGTAACAACAATGACGCAATATTTAAAGTCACAAGGCGGTGCTAAAAGCTACAGAAACTAATTTACCGCGCGACACAGATGGGTAAAAATGGCGTTGAGGGAACCATTTGCCGATTGCTGGTACAGGGCTGGTAAAAACGGTAGTGGATATATGGTGAACGAATAACGGTCAAATGGCTTAAAGAGAAAGGCTTGATTAAGGTGGAGTTAAATGGTAGAGGTCCTACGGAAAATAGTCAAGACTTTGTACTAAGAACTGCATTTAAGTTTTGTCACTTTCAGATTAAGTTTTAGGTACTACAATTCATTTATTGAGTTATGTTTCAAAGCTGTAATAAAAACAATAACATATAAAAATAATTAAACTACTCTACCCCTCACATAATCACGACCAAATGCAACTACAGCTGGTCTGCTCGTTAACATTTATAATACAAAACACCTATTGCTTTTATTTTTGAACAAAATCTGACTTTCCACTTAGCAACCCTACAGAAAAGTCAACGGATCCCAAACACATGTAATTTATCACACGTGCGACACAATTATGTTATTGGTGGAGGATATTACGCGGAAATGGAGATTTTTGAAACGATAGGAGTCTGTGGAAATGCTTATTTGGTAAAAATTAATGAGTCATAAGAAGAGAATTATGATAAAGAAGAATTTAATTTATTGAGGATGCTCTTTCTGCCTTTAAAGACTGTCCCATAGTACTGAAAACCGCAGACATATAGTTTCAATCGCCTCTAGGGCAGAAAAATGTCAATATTTGCGCCTAAGTCCCAGGTGTTCTTATTCTACCCATTATTTGAGCCAAACTTTGTAACGATAACTGGCACACAATAAAACTTATGACAGCCATCGTACCTGCTACCAAAAACGATTTAAATAAAATATGCCTCCGAGAGCCTTTCAAAACTATTCAAATAAAACAGAATTAAATATTCCAGTACGAATTACATTCAATAAGCTTTTATTTCCAATTCAGTGAATATCCAACTAATTGGCTTCGTTACAGATAACTGATAAAATATTCTCTTTTGCACAAAAACGTAACATCCAATATACAGAATTTAATATCAGTTCAATCAAGCGAAAACTAATTGAATTTACAATAAAACATATTCGGTGCGCGCAAACGGAGAGAGTTATTAAATATTCCTTTTGTGCAACAGTGACGTAATATGTAGTGACGTAGTCCAGCTGCCGTGAGAGTAATCCTTCAAGCCTAGGTAGGCGAGCACTAACACATTTCTACACTCTAGGGTACCTAGTAAGGAAAAATTGTTCCCACATTTTTGGGAACAATTTTCACACAAAGCAAGGGTTTTCTTCGACACAAATTCAAACGATTCACATTAACCATTCTATGAAAAAAGAATCTCATTGTTCACAAATTATCTTATGACAGATGTTTTACTGGGGAGTTTGTTGCACCACTTCTTTATAGCAAAAATACTAAGGAGTGGTTGGTAGACGGCCGTTCTGGAGGACTGTCTTACATAATTTTGACGTTGAAAAAGTGCCGATAATATAATTGATCTAATAACTGATTTTATACTTTGAATGCCCGTTTAAAAAAAAAACACTAGATGACCCCTAAATTACTTGAAAAAGTAAAAGTGTTGAACTATTCCAAGTAACTAACATGGAAAAAGGGCAAGAAGATAATCATAACTTACAAACCACCATAATAACGTGCCATACATTCCTCCGATCTTTTTTATTGGTTGCCGCAATAATTGAGCCAATCTAAAAGTATTAATTACACACAGCCTGTGTCGCTTATAATAAAGGTTTTTTTTTTCTTCGGGTATATTATTCGAAGGGCACTCGCCTGTGCCAGTATTTACTGCTCAATTCACTATAGAGGGAGACGATAAAACTTGGCACCTGCCGCCTGACCCTTAACTCTGTGACAAAGAAATATCCATAAAACTGATATTTTCCAAGCCATATAACTGTGTTCATGTTTTAATACACTTTTTTATAGCATAGCATAATAATATAGTTTTATAGTAACTTTTTATTTAAAGTGCTTTTTAGAGAGTTATACAAGAGCACTAACAACAAGCAAAGTGTTTTTAACGTCTCAAAAATTTTTTTATCGTTATTATTTTTTATTTTTGAATAACATGTAATGAAATTGATTAGCAATAAATACTACACATTTAAAGTAACATTTTCATACTAGAATAACAAAAACATTTTTTTCTTAACAATTAAAATCTATCGAAACTCAAATCATACGCACCCTACTCAATGCGTGGCATGTATCAATAATTTCGTAGCGCGGTCCTACCCTTTGAAACCCTTTGAGCCTCATTGATCTTTCGCAGGCGCACGAGCCACACACGCATCCCCGTCCGCCCGCGTCCCGCGCTCCTTTAGTTACCTGCGATGAATCTGAAAGCCTTCCTGCCTTCTATTCTAGTTACACAACACACCATATGAAGGTCAAGACGGTAAAAAAATGTCATCCGGTATATGACTAAAGGAGTCGACAGTAGCAAGTTTGTTCACGGATATATTGCCTACTCACTACGAATATTATTTCCAATAGATATTTTCCGGATACTAAATTGACCCAATCTTTTCGTTCATATCGCAGTTTTGCGAGCGGTGCTCCTGTGAAGAGCCATTGATGGCCGCCGTTCATTCCCGATCCATTCATTCGTTCAGTGGTTCTCGGTAAAACGTCAAGTGATCAATATTGACACAACTCGTATTTATTAATGAACTTATAAAATATTCGTCGGTTTACACAAAAATACGTTAATTTATGACTTTTGTCTTTAATGATGTATTTAAAAATATTTATTCTGATTGTTTAAACGATTATTTTGCCACCACGACCATAAACAGTATGAATTACTTTACTCAACCGCTAGGTCCCTATTCAAACCGTCATGAAATAAAAATCAAATACTTAACAATTTTTACTTACCTACCTATTGTAACCGTTAATAATAATAACTCTAAAAATAGCCCGCGATAGATCCACTTCTCAACAATGAGTACAGTGCAACTTTATTTCACTGTAATAAAGGGTTAATTAGTTAATCGAATTATGACAGAAGCCAATTTCCGGGATCTTCCGCCATTCAAAGCACGAAGTAAGCTCATATTATTAATTTTAATGTTCGTAGAAGCAAAACAGCGATACCCATTAGTGATAATTGCATGTACAGTCAACAAAACAGGTTAGTATGCAGGCAAAACATAAACATCTTTACACAAGCAATAATCGACGGTGGTCGTATTTTTTAGTCATTATTTAAGAGTATCAGTTGGAAATGCGTGATTTGCATACACATGTTTCTAAACCCAGTTGTAAATATGGCACATCAACGACATCAGTGGCAAATATCTGTGTGAGTCACTTCTTAAAATTCGTTGTGTCATAGAGCGTAGGACGTAGGCAACGCGCAATTACCTACTGTAAAAACATGCTGAGTTTATCCGCCAGTACACTTATTTCGTTTATTAAGTGTACTGTACTGTAATGTTATGTCTAACTGTTATTTACTAAACGAAATTGGAATAGAGCTTGCGTTTAGTTAATCCGATTATTGTTCGGCGCTGATTGGAAAATCACAGAGTATTCGATGTTTATTTTACGGTTCTGTATCGAAAGCGTTTAGGGGAAATAGGTCACTATTGCCTTTGTTAATAATGACTTATTTAGCCTAATGGTACAATGGTGGTACCAAATGTGGTATGGTCTTTTGTTTTATACAATCCCTAGTTAAGGTCTAAAGTCTGAGTAAACTGTTTGAATTTTATAACAAATACTTAATTTTACTTATATTACTTATCACAATGAAACCGCAGCTTAAAATTATTCTTCTTTTAGGCATGTAGATCTACCTCAAAATATATTTAAATAATGAAAACCTGATATCAAATTATAAAAATAAAAAAATACAGCTCCGACCTCAATAGTCTTCAAAACCAACGAAAAACACCCATAAAGCAGTCTTAACGAGGACATTAACAACTCCGGCCGGCAAAGCGGCGTGTCACGTTGCCCGGGCAAAGCCGACAAAGAGCAAATTAAAGCTCTCTTGTCGTTCTCGGATTGCAATAGGAGACTGTCCGCAACACGATCCCGGGGAGACCGGCCCAGAGCTGTTTGAAGTTGGTTCGGAGAAAACAATATTGGGCTGAGATATTGTTCTTTTATTTGGGCATTTGAACATAATATATGTTGTTAGTAAAACATCGTAAGGAAACCGGCATGTCCTACAACCAAAAAATCGAAGACATGTGACATCTACCAACCCGCATTAGGCCAGCGTCGTTGATTACGGCCCACTCTCTCTCACCGAGAGGAGGCCTGTGTCCCAGCAGTGGGAACATTATAGGCGAATGATGATGATATATCGTTTATATGTCAGACAGATTCCGAAAATCACAATGAAATTGGTAATGAATATAGTCAAAAATTTTTAAATACCTCAACTTCTTGGCTATATATCTGACGTTTTCAAAATCATAAAAATACCAGAAAGTAATTCCTAAAAGATGTATGACTACGATATGTGTGTCGAAGTTTTGCACACAAAATAAAAAATTCAAACCAAAGAAAAATGTTCACGAAAATAAACTTAAATTAATAAACTATACAACTAGACTTACCAGATTGAAGCCTGCGCCCCGACTGCGGACAATACGCGTATATCGATACGCATTCCCGATAGTCCGACGTTCCGATAACACACATATCGGTCCGATAACGTAATCTCGTTGTTTTTTGGCGTTTAAATTAATTGTTACTCCTAATTATGGCGATAAATGATAGCCAACAGGGTAACTAGTTTAGATTTAATTAGTTTTCACTAAGTACCGGTTCGATATAGTACTAATTTAATAAATTAGGAGTACATTTAAATAATGTTATCAATTTATATTTAATGTTAATGACTAATGAATCATTAGGATTTGTCATTTGCGTAACTATTAATAAAGTTCTAATAAAAATAGTCTACATAAGAGGAGTACATAAAAAGTTTTCTATTCCCTACTAAAATATTTCAAACCCACACTTTTAGATAATATCTAACCTCTATTTCGTGTCCAAAATATATTCTCTCCACCTTTCTATATTTAGAAAGTTAGTAACCTCTGACGTCACGTCACCTGTTCACAATATTCAAACAAAGCAAGGCTACTTAGCATATCTACGAAGGTAGCGTCGTAGCAGGTTTGCTACGACGTAGCATCCGTAGCGGTCGTCCACCCGGCGTAGGTGTCTCGTAGGCGTGCTACGAGATACGTAGCAATGAATTTCTTAATGGTCTTTTGTTAAATTCGTGCGTATGATATGAAAACTAATCTAAAGAGCTGAAATTCCCTTAGTTTTAAGAACAGATAGAGACAGATTGGAAATAGTTCTTCTATCCTTACATTTCTGCCATGTTTTTGACATCGTTTTTGACTGAGATCAGATTGCTTCTACATTTTGAACATTCATATTGAGGGATTGCTGTAGTCGTCAGTCATGTATTGATGAGGGACAATGATTAAATTTTATTAGTAACGAGATACCTCCACAATTAAATGTGGTGTGGTGGGAAAATATTGACTGATACTTGTAACGTTGTCTACCTATGTTATTTTTGATGTATGACAACTGAGTGTTTTATTTTTAGTTATATTTAACTATTAATCTGCCACGGTTGGGTAAAGACCTCCCTACTCTCTTTCTAGCGCCGTCTCTGTGCCGAGCTGCCAAGGACCAATGTTTAGTAAAGCAGTCGACCTCATCCCACTATCTATCTCTATCTGGACCTGCCGCGATGTCATTTGCCTTTAAGTTTTGTCCATTGATCGTCTGACATACGGCAGATGTATCCAGCATTTAAGAGTGGCAGCTTTTCGAGTGACATCAGGTATTTTAGTGATATAATGGATTGTTGTAAACAACAACTTATTTTTTTACTACTAATTTCAATATAATCTGAAACAATTTTGATTGTGATAGTTTGGTTATGGTCTGTATCATCTCACTGCTGGACAAAGGTCTCCTCCCATGCGGCTAGCTTTTGCCCGCGGCTTCGCTCGCATTAAATTCGGGGTAAAACGGTTCCCCTTTCCTGATTTAGAACACAGAGGAGAACTCGGAACAGAATGTTATTTTAATACGCTACTGTAGACGATTTTAAACCGCTATTATATGTCTTTCCATTTGGGGATAGAATGTAAAGATTCTGGGCATTGGACAGACGCGAACATGCTACATACTGTTCATGGGAAAAGCACGACTTTTCTAAGTTCACCCCAGCGACCGAAAAAGAAAAAAAGTAGCCTATGTCACTCTCCATTCGTTCAACTATCTCCACTTAAAAAATCACGTCAATTCGTCGCTCCGTTTTGCCGTGAAAGACGGACAAACAGAGACACACACTTTCCCATTTATAATATTAGTATGGATATTTCGTATTCAATTAAGTTCGTAATTAAAATTAGTATGATTATGCTCCGCGTATTACATAACGTAGTGAGCATGATACAGGCGCAATGCGGCCGCCGCTGGAGGATACGGTGGAGCATACGGTGGAGGTGTGCCCTGCCTGGGCGGAGCACCGCCGTGTCCTCGTGGAGGCGATCGGCGGCGGCGACCTCTCGCGTCCGACCCTGGTGCGAGCCATGGTACGGAGCGAGAGGGAATGGGAAGCCGTCACCTCCTTCTGCGAAGCAGTAATGCTCGCGAAGGAGGAGGCGGGGCGCGTGAGGGAGTGGCAGTCTCTGCGCCCTCACGTCCCTAGCCGCCGCAGGAGGAGACGCCCCGGGCGTCGGGAGTCAATAGCGGACTCCCGGCCACCGTAGGCGCGAGCTTGCGGGTGGCGAGCAATGGGTAGCTCGCCGCCCGGTAAGGACCAGGCTCGGGTCGACGGCGCGCAGTGTTCCACGCGCGCCTCAAAGAGATGTCAGCAGCGGTGTAGGGGTCTACTAGGACCGATGCCTGCCGGGGTCGCGTGATTGTTCGAAAGAGATACCGTGACCCTGGCACATGGGCAACTGATGGAACACGGGTGGGTTTTAGTCAGTAAAAGTCTGACACGCCCTCCCGCTCCGCCCAGAGCGGGAGAAGTCATTTGATGATTTCCCATCCTGAAAAAAAAAAAAAAAAAAAAATGCGGCCGCCGCCGAGTGCTATCATAAACGAGGTTCTACTTAACCGCTAGTTTAAAGTTAACTGCAGGAATAATATTTTCTTACGGTAATGGGTTTCTACTGTGCAGTTTAAACTAGTGTATTTCTTGTTCTGTTCTTATTAAATTAGATTTAAATGATTTCAATCATATTTTAGCCTTTATCTGAGGTAGGTTTTGTGAAGTGTATTGTTCATCATCGTATCATACTCGTATTGACTTGATTCCTCAGAGCTAAAATGCAATAAATCCTGTGTCGAGATATGTGTAATAAAGTTAAATAATCGTTGACAAGATTTAACATACAAATCTGGCCACCGATTTTCTATGATACTAAAGATAAGAGATAAGTAAGGTCCCTTATAAAGTTTCTACTGTTCCCGAACAGCATTATGCTTGGTCAGAATATTGAAACCACTTGGTGGATGAAGCTAGTTATTTATTAAAACGAACAACGTGTAGGCGTCGCTCCGCTGTAAGATGTAAATAAACAACAGCTGTCAGTTCGACAGGCGGTGATGGATTACTTTCAAGTAAACACAATCATTGACAACTAACTGCCGTTGATCATTTAAATACTAAGCTAAACTAACTTGATACTAACTTGTTATACGATACTTCAAGCTTACACATTTATAATTCAGACATGCAAATTTTCTTTACAAATAAAAATAGTTGTTGATATTTATATGAGATTGAGAAACACAAACTCCGTTCACCGTTCGACCGATAACCATGAAACTTGGCTGAAAAACCTGTAATGTAGAAACCTCCATGTAAATATACGTATTTTTTAAAGAGCAGGCTTTTAAAAGTTTCTTTCTTTTTCGATCTATACGCGGGCGAAGTAGCGGGCAAATGCTAGTTATCAAATTAAACAGTAACCAGTACTCGTTGTACTGTTATCATTTCTTCATGAACAATGCAAGAAGACCCAAAACCATGGTAAGATAGATCAGCGAGCTAGCCAAATGGTATGGTATGGTTTTGACTACCCTGAATGGACTTCTGAAGACCTGCAGCAAAGAACAGTTGGAATATAATAATATGATAAATAAATAATTTTATTTCTGCAAGAAGATTTGTACAAACACTTTTACACGTCAATCATAGTTTTAAAACTAGATGACGTCGGGGTATATGATAATGAGCACTCTTTTTAATTTTATTATAGATCGTAGTCGTAAATAGAAGTGATCGAAGTTTAAAACAATCCCAACATTCTGAAATCCCTAGAATTAATATCAAGATGAACTGTCAATCTAATCAAATTCTGATCTCTCTCACAATCCGGTATGATGTAATTATATTACTATGGATAACTTTAAGGATCTGCTGGCCTGTCAATTTGTTCAGCTAAAGTTTCAGACAGTGCCTAACTGAAATTAGAGCTGAACCTGTCATTACAATAATACTGTTACACGATTTGAAGACTTGTTACTTTAGACAAGCAAAGCCTATTTTGTCAACAACAGAGTTTATTGATTATACGTTGTGTTGAATATAATTATCGATTTTTATTTTTTAAATAAGTGAACTTAATGTTAACTTAAAATGAATAGCAAATACTCACAATTTTAAAAAATTCAGCACATTTTCAGTACCGTAACATTTTTAATTTTAACACGTCCTTGGAGATTTTACCCGCTTCGAAAAACCTAAATACACTACAATTTTAAACACCAAACGGTCAACAAAACCTTTAATTTCAGTATTACCAGCCAACAAAAATTAAACGCTGCTAAAATTAAAAGTCTCTAAAAACAGCACTTTTTGTTGAAGTTCCGAACGAAAACCGCTAGAAATATTACCATAAGGTAAGCAAGACAAATATTTGGGCTGGCAACACTGGCGGGAAGCTGAGCTCGGGTTCATGAATATTCAGCAGCGAAGTGCCACGACCGGTGGTACGTATGCGTATTTTATTATCTGTCGGATAAATAAATGGTAACACTGGTTGCCATTTACTCGCATTTGTTTGTGGTAGAGTGTATATGGCAATTAGTATGACCATTTAAATAATTATAATGTTGCATTTGCAGATACTAGGTATTGTAAATGTAGATGTATGTTTCTTTATTCTCTTTTATTCAAATGCGTTTGTTATGAATACAAACCAGAAACTTTTTGTTTTGAGTGCGCTTCCGTTAACCATGCTTTATTTTAGAAACAATTAAAGCAAACAATTTTTTTGATTTTGATTGCTTTCTGTGCTTTTTTCGTGAGAATTTAGACCGTTCTAGTTTAAAATGTAGTAATTTTCTTAGGTACGACCGCAGTAGTTATCACTACAACTTCCTCAATACCAACTGCAATCGATTAAAACCATTTGAAAACTTTCAGCATTTGTCAAAAATAAACACCACAATTTTCAGGAACTAGATTATTTTTCCACAGAATGCAAGTCACAGAGAGTTGGTTAAACCCAGCACGTAAGTACTACACGAGGTTTGAAGCGAATAGCTAATGCACTTATCGTAAAGGAAAGGAAACCGCACACTCATTCGGTCGGAACGTAGATGTTTACGTTAAGTATACGTATTGTTATTTCACCGAAAACTTGTAAACAAGACGAGGGAAATGAGGTGTAAACAAGCTGCTAAAAAGTTGGTTGTATTACGTTCGTGAAATGTGTTACACAATAAGTATTGTTGGCAATAAAGTTTTTGTTGTGTAAGCAGAAACTTTAATTATAATAAGGAACTTATACATCATGTCTGGACATATTATGATCAATATCTGGTTTACCAAGTTTTGCTCGGTATTCTTTGGTAAATTGTTTTTTTAAATAATAAGTTTATGTTCAAGTTGATTATCGATAAAGTTGGTCATTGAAAACACAAATAAATCGACATTTTATAAAAATGAATCCTAGCTAGATCGATTTATCAGCCCCGAAACCCCCTGAATACTAAATTTCATGAAAATCGTTGGAGCCGTTTCCGAGATTCAGATTATATATGTATATATATACAAGAATTGCTCGTTTAAAGATATAAGATTTCTTACTTTAATATTTGTGTTTATAAACATAGATCACCTAATATGTCAATTACGAGTATAATCTTCTTCTCCTTTTCTCCGTGTCGATGGTACCTACTCGTACACTTTCTTTATTTTTATACAGTTTAAGCCTAGTAGGTGATCACGTCTATTGCAGCATCAGTGGCATTATTTATATCATCTTATGTGCAGGTGAACGGGCACTTGGGACACTCCAGCTTCATCTTCTTCATCATGAGTATAAAAAGTCGCAGGTGTAACACGATTTGAAGATCGTATCGCCTGTTAATTAAAAAATTAACAAGAAGTATAACATTTTCGCCAGGGTGTTGTGTTATCCAAAAAAGCGCAAAAGACCCACGTGATAGATTACAAGTCCACTCCACACCTTCGCCCCAGCAGTGGGAACGTAATAGTCTATGTAGTAAGGACTAGAGTAATTAATCAATAAAACCTAAACCTTTATAGCAGTCTTGTTCATTCCGAGCCAGCCCGTTCCCAGCTGCCCTCTACCAGCGATGCCCTTAGCGAGTCGTCGCTCTAGTTTAAAGTTTTTTAAGCCCTGCTGGAGGCCTTAATCTATTAAGATAGCCACAGGGAAGTCCGGTTAAGCAGCCCTCAACCTCATAGGTTGACGTGCGAGAAGTCATCCCAAAAAAAAAAAAATTGTTAAGTTTGGCTTTATCTTAAACCAAGCTGGTAATCGGCACCATCTTGAATGTTTTATCCCTGTAAACGTAGGACGGTGCGCGGGTGGGCCATATTACGAGGAAACTGATCGCACGTGTGATACCACACAATGAGACAATGCGGCGGGGGGAGGAGGAGGTTGTTTACAATTGTGGGGGTGTGAGGTTTATATGAGAGATGGTGGATGACGACTGGTAATGGAGATGTCTGTGCCGGGATGTGGAGGAAACTTGGTTTTGATTGTTAACGGGAGTTATTCATTTTTATTTAATAAAAAAATATATATTGCTTTTGACTGTGGTTTATTTTTGGTAATTGGCCCAATTAACTGTCAATACGATAATAAAAAGAAGCCAAATGTATCTTATCTCATTTCTGCGACGGTCACCACACACAATCATCAAAATAATTTTCGTTGTAATTCGATCAAAATAACTATTCAAATATCTACACATAACCTACGGTAAGGTCGGGTCCTACCTAATGATTAACAATTTCATAAAAGTTATTCATATGTTAATATGAAGCAAAATAAGGAATATTGTCCGCACCCACTCGTGACACTCATCGTGAATTTGGTAACGAGAAAAACCTGAAAGATACAATCATGCCCCATAAAGTACCCTCATACTTATCACGGAACAACCCATTACGATAATATAATAACGTTCAGATACTGTTCAGGTAAGCACGTGGAAAAACAACAATTTCCTCGTCTCGTATACTTGTTATCTTTTCCTATTAAACCTTCAATTTTTCTTGCCCTCTTTGCATTTCCCTGAAAATCAAAGCTTGCTTATAACAAAGAGCTGCCGTACCGACCGGGCCGTGTCCGATCGTGCAGACCGGCAGATTTATCGTCGTTCCGATAATGCTGGTCGGTGTAAAGCGCTGAAAGGCAGCGAAACCGTTTTAGCAGTCTCTGGCGATTTTAAAATAAGTTTGAAGCCTTGTTGGATTTTTTATTGACGATTTACGATGGGCTTTCATATTTTTTTATAGTAGTTAGTTACCTGACTTGATTTATATCGCAATGAATAACCATTAATTACTCCGAATTAATTTCTATGAATTCTCTTATAATAATTCAATTAACAAGTTCCTATCAAAGTTTCTGCACGGGAAAGTTTTTCTGAAACTAACCTGCCACCTCCAGCCTCCGAAACTAAACTAATTATTTCAGTGCGTAGTAAGTTGGACTACAACTATGCGAACTTGTTGGCTACAAACCAATCCAACAACAAATCGTCGATTGGATATCAACGAGAGTCAATGAAACAAGCTTTTATGCGTCAGATATTGATTAAAAAAACTTGGTGATCGTTTTTTAAGTTGTCGACGCTTAATTCCAAGTTCTAAATTTGGTATTTAATACAGACCGTTTTTTTTTTGGTTGGATATCGTCAAATGACGTCTCTCGCTCTGGCGGAGAGGAGCGTGTCAGGCTTTTACTGACTAAAACCCACCCGCGTTCCTTCAGTTGCCTGTGCCAGGGCCACGGTAACTTTTTCGAACGCATCCGCGACCCTGGCAGGCATCGGTCCCAGCGGACCCATTCAATTAATTAATGAAAACCCCTAAGAATCGTTTCACAAAACGTAAAATATTTATAGATAGTGTTAATATAATTCACTTGACAGGCCTTGGCAACTTTAGTTGCCAGTGTCAAATTTCGCGGCACGGTCCCGATTTTTCCGATTTGTCGATACTATGAGAACAAATTGAACAAAGCGTCTATTTCTATGTCACTCTAACAAACCAAGGAATGCTTGTGTGCGAACAGTACCATACTTTTTGTGAAAGTTGTAGCAAAAAAAAACGCTGGAACGTCAGTCTTTGTACGCAGCTGTCGTGTTGCTGTGAGTGCGAAGTGTTTGTGTCGATTTTTGGATATTTATCGTGTCATAAGTACTTAAATTATATACTAAAATGATCTTTAAGATTTGGGCTTAGTGTGAATGTTGTAAGATTATAACAATAAATAATTTACTATCGTTATAAGTTGATTGAAAAATTATAAGCAAACTAATGTTTCCAGTGGGCGATATTCGTGTGTAATATTACTTCACAACTCACAAAATAAGATTATTTGAAGTGTTATATATTACAATACAGTTTAACAAATATTTTACATTCATAGCAGATTGCATCATTTTTGAACGAGTCTGTTAGATTTTAAGCTCGATCGATTTACGATCCCCGATAAAAATTAGGGTCGACGGTGCGTATTTCCATTCTGTACAAGGCTAGAACGCAAGGGTGTGAAACTAGTCACGTATAGATTGGAAATCACTTTTTAGTCAAGATCTTCCAATCTATACAAGAGTAGTACGCAAATACTCGTGTATACTTTGTAGTGGCCAAAGTAACTAAATTGTTCCATAATATACAGTGCTACTCCGCATGCAAACTAATCCTGTAGGTATAGACGAGCGGCCGGCCAGTGTCAGAAACGACATGATTTGGGGAGGTTAGGTTAGGTTAAAACTGTGACCTCCTATGGAAACGCCTTGATTCTGTTGACGTGCCCTGTCAGCGAAGTGTCCTGTCGAGGGTTGCTACTTCCCTTTCATTTTATTCGTCAACCCCACACATCTTCCAGCCTTTAAATCGATGTCGATACACGAAAATTCGAAAGTTAGGTTACAATATTTAAAAAAAACTCAAAAGGGGGGGGGGAGAGTTTCGAAACTTTTCCTTCACAAGAGAGGCTCTACACCTCCCCCCTTCTCCACCCTAACACCCCTTAAATCGAAGCCCGGCAATCAGAGTCCCACCAAATTCCTATGGTGGCATTCTGGCCCTGTATACATTGGAAAGATGCACGTGCGCGTCTACGTTACAAACTATATATAAGTAGTACGCAAAATTCGTGTATACATTGTAATCACAAGTTTAAAAATTGCTTTACAAAGTATACGCGAGCAGATTCCTATGGTTGCGTTTTGGCCTTGTACAGAATGGAAATACGCGTCGACGGTGTCTTTTGTTTGGATAGATTTGACTTTAAAGTATTACCGAAACTAATGATTTTTGTACCACCAGATAGAAGAATTAGTCTAGTTTTTAATAAAATAGTTTAATTACAGACATTCAATTTAAATATTTCTTGTCGCGACGGCGTCCGGCGATATGCAACTGAAGCGTGTCCCGCGGCCGCGGACTGTCAAGTGGTTATATGCAACATAAGTTTATTACCAAAACTCTTGTAACGTTGTGTGAATATCCACATATTCAATTAATTCATAATTAACGTTAATTCTTAACTTATAAAAACATTATCGTAATATCGTCAATGGAATGCAAGGAATGCCTACACATTCTTTTTGGTGTTGGAGCAGTACCTACGACGTGATGTTCTGCGTGACGTCATAAAAGGAATGTCATTGTGGGTATCAGTAAATAGTCTTTAATCGTGTAGTGGCGAAAAGTCATGCTAGGCGGGTAGTTCTGAATCAGTCACTTCCTATTGGTGTCGTAGTCGGACGAATGTTCTCGACATTAACCGAAGTAAGGCGCGTACGAGTATATACATATATGCTCGTACAGGACGCGATAGCTCTCTTTTATTACTAAAACTTTCTGGTTACACGTTCGCAAAATAGTTTCTCTCTGTATTAGATGTGTCATGCTCCGTAGCAGAACCACTTTGACCATATTATGCAAAAATTACAGGATAAAATGTAGATAATGTCTATATTTTTGTAGCTTAATATCAAAAATTGTATATTGTTAGTTTCTTGGAAAATATCAATTCAAAGTGGTCATGCTACAGAGCATACTCTCCAGCAGAACCACTTTAAAATAACGGTTATTTCACACTAGTTATGCACAGGTCATAATATAAACAAATGTATATTTATTGTATATAAAGATAACATCTACAATTTTAGAAAAGTACTTACTGATTTTTAGTAACATGTAAATGTTTTATCGGAATGCGCCTGCCATGGATTTCTTAGCAAATAACAAGATTATTAGATACATACATGTATATTTCTTTACGATAAATGATTTAATAAATTGTACATCAAGAAAATGGATGCATAAGCTATAAAGATCCAGCAAAAATAGACAAAATGTAAATATAATTTGTTTTATTTTTATGTACATAAAAAACAATACATTTAATCATTTTTTAGCGTATATTATGATATGTGATTTTATATTTATTTTTAATTTAGATTTGGTTACTTTGCTTATATTGTCATCATAACAGTACCAGCCTGAACCACTTTTGCAGTGTGATCTATAATGTCCTATATCACCAGGTAAGCTTGAAATATACTCCACGACAGAAACGATAGAGTACGTTCTTTGTTTCAAAACGATTGTTTCTGGTGCATCGGTTATATTTAAATAATCATCATATTCAAAAATAACAAGATCAGATAATTCGTAAGAGTCTGTAATCGTGCCATTTTCTGTGTTACACTGACGGCATAATCGAGTCTTACTAGATAACATTGAGTTTGCCGATTTTTCTAAGCCAGTCGCTATACCCTCATCTGCTAATGTAACAATATCCAGTGGTAAAATTGGACAATTCCGTTCAGACACATAATCACAACTGGAGCATTGTTTAACATTTTTCGCACTAAAATATTCAGTTACTAAAAGACTTTCAAAAATTTTAGTAATGTTACACGTGCAGTTGACTACTTGAATATTGCCTCGTATTACTTTTTCGAAAGAATTTAACAAAATTTCTGTCCTCAGTCTTAATACATCTATAGCATCATCGTGATTCGATATGGCTTTTACTAGGGTAGCAAATGCAGAACTTTTTTCTTCCAATAATTCATGAACACTCCTATGTTCCTTGTAGGCGACCGCGAATGCGTGGGCCACAGCATCGAAAGCACATGTATTCTGGACAACTACGTGATCCATATGAGCGTGACTTTTATTTCCATTGATTAATATTTGCACATTTTTCTTGTCGACTTTTGGTTTAATTAACTCTATTAAAGATTTTTTCTTAACTTCATAATTTTTGTTACGCCAGTTTTCCTCGTAAATTGGAGTATTTTGAAATACTGATTCTCTCCTAAAGCTATGTGTGTCTTCGGAATGAATGCTGTCTTTTTAGGGTTCCGTTGCCAAATGGCAAAAAACGGAACCCTTATAGATTCGTCATGTCTGTCTGTCTGTCTGTCTGTCCGTCCGTCCGTATGTCACAGCCACTTTTTTCCGAAACTATAAGAGCTATGCTGTTGAAACTTGGTAAGTAGATGTATTCTGTGAACCGCATTAAGATTTTTATACTAAAATAGAAAAAAAACAATAAATTTTGGGGTTCCCCATACATAGAACTGAAACTAAAAAACCTTTTTTTTCATCAAACCCATACGTGTGGGGTATCTATGAATAGGTCTTCAAAAATGGTTATGAGGTTTCTAATATCATTTTTTTCTAAACTGAATAGTTTGCGCGAGAGACACTTCCAAAGTGGTAAAATGTGTGTCCCCCCCCCGTAACTTCTAAAATAAGAGAATGATAAAACTAAAAAAAATATATGATGTACATTACCATGCAAACTACCACCGAAAATTGGTTTGAACGAGATCGAGTGATCAGTTTCTTTTTAAAACGTCATTAATCGTAAACCGCAATTTACCTTACATTCAAACAACTGAAATATAAAATTAAAAAAAAAACATTTATATTTAAACCGAGAATACCTATAGGTTTATACGGAACCCTCGGTGCGCGAGTCCGACTCGCACTTGGCCGGTTTTTTTTTATTTTAGAGGTACACTTCTCAATATCTTCAAGCTTCTTCTCTTGTTTCTTTTTGTGACTTATTATGTCATTATCAAAGTAAACACACTGAGCTGACTTTATTTCACCAGATAAGTATTCAGTGTGTTTCATAATAAATTCATCTACACGTAATAAACCACTCTTTGTACAGAATAACAACTGTTTTATATTCTTAAAGTAACTTTCTACATTACTACTGCTGGCTTCATCATTAGTTTCTTTATTGAAAGGTAACATTAAATTGGTCCAAAGGGGAAGTCTGTAAAATAGTTTTTGCAAGCTGCCAACAAAACTCGGGAAATAATAAATATTTTCGTATATTGTCTCTTCGCTAAGGTCAGCATATAACTTTTCATTTTGTATCAGAGTATTGAACCAGTACGGCGCATCATCGTTGTAACATGTCACATCATCATCTTCAATAACTGTTTCTGCATGGTTCGGTAAGGTGTTTATTTCATCGTCCATTATTTTTGAAATGTGTCTTATACCTAATAATTTTTCTTTAGCCTCTTCACATTTAGTTTTTTCGCCATTTTTCGTATATCGATCATATCTATTTACAGCCACTATAACTAAATTTCTTAATATCTCTTTAACTTCAACATAATTTGTGCAACTTTTTAAATGTAACAAAATCATGACATAAAACTTTTTTACGCGTAGATCTACAAATTTAAAACATTCTAGTCCATATAACGTTTTTATAAAATGAGACGAGTCTAAGCGCATAAAACAAGCAGGAATCACGTGGGTTTGTTGTTCAAGGACCTTAAAGCAATGGCTTACATATTCTCTAGTGGTAGCGAATGTTGTAAATGCTTTCACACATGCTCCTTATTAAAGCACTAGAGTCATCTGTTATAATTTCCTTTGGTTTGATCATATTTTCGGCCCACATTTTTAACCACATATAAATATTATCCATTTTTTGGGTTGCAGATATCATCTGAGTCAATGGTATTGATGTGTTTTTTAGTTTCAAAACTGCGACATACAAAAATAGGTGTTTAGAATGATATTGTTGGGTAGATAAATTTGTAGGTGGATATATTTTCTTGAACAAGGATCCTGTGGCGTCAATACTTATAGCTGTGTAATATGCTTTTGAAAACTTTTGATAAAAATTTCGTTGCAATTCAGTCCAGTAATAGACAAAGAACGGGTGTAAGGACACATTGCGGATCACTGTATTGAAGGGAGGGGTACAACTCATAACCCACAAAGCAAGAACCACGATTTTGTGAAAATATTTTGAAGTGTTAGTCCTGTTTCTTATATTTTGGAAAGTTTTTAGACTGGGAACGAACGGAGGTTCTATTGTGTCCTCATCTGTAAGCTTACTATTTACCAGTTTATTTCTGATAACAACAGGATATTGATTTTCTAGTTCAGATGCAAATTTCTGTTTATTGAAATTTGTTATTCGAACTTTTATAGGGTCGTGTAGCAATCGAGGATTTACATTAATTATTGAACAATGAACGATAACAACAGAGTCTTTTCTTTCGGTACCAACTTTAAGTTTTCCTTCGCATTGTTTGCAATATCCTGTGAATTTTACGGTATAATTATCACTCGCCGTATTATTTTTAAAAATCCAAGTGCATCGATTTGATGTATATTTCCAAATATATTCTCTCATACAATCCGTCCATTTATGTATCGGCATTCGTTTCATATTACGATATTTAACGTTAGATTGCTTTTTATTGTTTCTAGCATAACAATAAGATTGTGGTTTAATATGTTCCCATTCTTCTAAACTTATTTCAAAAGAAACTAAGTCTTTGTCGTTGTCATTACTATACGTACTATTGTTACTGCTCATATCGTCAAGATTAGAATAGTCACTACTACTGCTTTGACTGGAATTGTCTTGAACACTCATCTGTTTCTTCAGGTTTGTTTCTTCATTAACATTTTCAGCGCCGAAAAAATATTTGAAATTCCTTTTAGCCGAAAAATACAGAGCATATGCAGACATTCGCGAACACAATGTTTTACATAAGTTCTTGTAAACCACACTGCACGAGGACGGTAGCTCAGATTCACATTTAAAATGTTCCTGATATTGTATGAAAACACTTTTTTGTTCTTCTAAACTCACAGATAGTCTCTTTCCACGCTTCATATTAAGGTTTTGCAGATCACACAACAAATCAACCGGTCTACGTGTTTATTTTCTGATAAAAAATAATGTAGGTAAATGTATTCTTTATTAACACTTACCTACCCTCTTTGGATAATCAAAAAAATAAATAAGTAATAATATAAAGCGTGAATCAGATTATATCATTTATTTATTATGACATATGAATTACTCATTACAGGAAAATAATAGTTCTTCAAACAGATATAGAAAAGTAGGTATAAACGTAACATACCTACTTACTACACCAGTGAAACGTCCAGTGAACAAAAAAAACTTCCTAAGGAAAATACGAGATGGCAGTGTATTAAATTCCGCGTCATTTGATGGCTCGCAGTCTGTGTGCAAGTATAGACGAAATTAAAAATTAATCATTATAAATTAATTGTAGATGTTGTTATCTTGATGTACAATTTATTAACTTAAATAACTAACTAACTTACTTTTAATTATATAGTATGTACTAATAATCTTGTTATTTGCTAAGAAATCCATGGCAGGCGCATTCCGATAAAACATTTACATGTTACTAAAAATCAGTAAGTACTTTTCTAAAATTGTAGATGTTATCTTTATATACAATAAATATACATTTGTTTATATTATGACCTGTGCATAACTAGTGTGAAATAGCCGTTATTTTAAAGTGGTTCTGCTGGAGAGTATGCTCTGTAGCATGACCACTTTGAATTGATATTTTCCAAGAAACTAACAATATACAATTTTTGATATTAAGCTACAAAAATATAGACATTATCTACATTTTATCCTGTAATTTTTACATAATATGGTCAAAGTGGTTCTGCTACGGAGCATGACACTATTAGATTCTTGCGACATTACCCGTGTCCAGACTTTTATTTTTATTAAGTTTGTAGTGACTAAGTTCTATTAATCAAATATATTTCACAAGTGAAGTGTTTATCCCCGTGAAGGGTAAGTTTGCCGAACCAAACCAAACTTTTATTATAACTGCCAGCTCATGTTTTATTTTCTTTACTGAGTAGGTACCTACGGACATAATTTATTTTGTGTTCATATTTTTTATTGTCTGTTGGCTTCATTCTTTTTAAGCCTCGAGTGTGTCACACGCTCGCAGGGCCAATCGATGTTTTATGTGTTAACGGTTCTCGCTAATTCAACTACGTGTACTTACCATGTAAACTCCGCTCTGATGAGGACCAATACTCACAAACGCCTTAGCGCCTTATGTCCTAGGCTTTCGCTTACGCTGCGAGGTCATCATCAGAGAGGGGTTACAGTGGACATTTATTTACCGCAGGACGTTGATTCCAGGGAACAAGATTGGGTTTTAAATTACCCTCATCGACGTTCGTTGAGTTCAGCTGACTCACCCTTACCGAACGTTCGAGACCTGCGCACACGTCACCTGGCGGCACCCACCTGCGCGCCTTACCATCTCGTCTCTGCAGCCTCCTCCACCTCGGGGTCAATTCCTCGGCGTCGCGTCGCTCCAGCTACGCAATAAGCCAGGGCAGTACATAGTGCGCCTACTTCCACGGAGCAATAAAATTACCAAGTGACGGCCTTGTAATTCCACGACCCGAAATAAATTTATTGTTGTAAACGTTGGTGAGGTTTTCATTTTATTTTAAATACTCCCACACGTTACACTCTAGCTACAACGTTATATGTAGCCATCAACAAATTCGAGCATAACGTATCGAAAGCGATCATTTCTCGTTGAAATCTTTATTACAGTACGAATTAAGTTATTCGCATGTATGATGGCCTGAAATGTTCTGACGAAGTTACATAACGTTACAGAACGATGAATATAACTCATTGTTCCGCAAGAAGTCTTCCAAGAAGTTATTTTCGTCAGCGACGAGCTCGGTACAATTATTTTTATAAGATATTTTTCTAGTAGCTTTTCTCTTAAAATTCTCCGAAGAGGTTGCGAGAGGTGAAGATAAGCCGTATTTCTTAGAAAAAAGGCTAAATCAGATAGAAAACATCTCAAAGAAATGGCTTTTTAACAAAACACATTTACAAAGCCTTTTTGTTTTATTACTTTTCTAGTTCTTTTTATCAATTCAAATCCACAATCACGTCAATAGTCCGAGACAAATCGGCAAAAACGTTGAGTTAGGTAACACCCGCAGTTCTTGCGACGTAAGAAGACGAACGGCCTCGGAGGCCCAAAAGTCCCAAAACAAAGGTATTATCTAACGAAAGGCCCACAAATTACTTTCCACAAATACCTTTCGACACCTATTTATAGGAGTTTTGAAGTTGGCGGGAGCTCGGCGAACTTATTTGGCCATCAAAATCCAGCTTAGAGATTCTGCCGCCAAAGCTAATCCCGAGTTTACGACGTATAAAAGTTACAATTACTTTGAACATCATTGTGGGCATAGTTGAGACGACCGGCACGTGCTGCCGTCGGCGAAGTTGTGCTGACTATGTGTTTACCTGGAAACAATGAAAAACGAAATTAGATCGTTTTAAATTGGACACGAATTATATAGGGCAAATGTTGAATATTCATATATTCTGGAAAATAATAGGTACTTGGGTTTCGAAAAATTTTTGTAACAGCCAATAGTTAACTGGTAGAAAAAATTCCACGGTATTAAGTCTGCCTTTGTACATTTATGTGTTGCAGTACCTATTAAACAAATAAACAACAGTTTTAAGTAAGTTACATAAACTTTTACAGTTAATTTTAAACTTTCAACTCTCTTTTATATCTCTTTTTAAAATTCGTAATAACGCGAACGATAAAATATGTTTATGATAAAATATCTTTGGACAGTTTAATGAACATGAGGTCATGTTTTATTTAATATTGCACGTAAAAGAGTTGTGCCTTCTCGTGGTGAGAAATTAAGCAGAGGCCCTTGTCCCGCAGTGGGGTCAGATACTCGCTGGTATTATTTATGTACAAAACCTACCTATGCAGTGGTTATATAAACATACAAGCCTTTAAATTTCATGAATTATTAATAAGAAGTGATGTATTGTGTTGAACCCAAAAGTTTAGTCTGTCGGCATTAAAACGGACCGCGTATGAAGATTAATGAATGCAGAGAGTCTAACTCTAAACTATATGTAAACATGCCTATGCTTAGTATGCTCATTTATATGTCCGTTAGTAAAACAATCTTAAATCGATGTAATACAATGTATCGTTGACACCGCTATTATTTCAACATGACTTCAAATTTATTTGTTTGTTGTCATACATAATGTAGGTCCGAAATCGACATAAATTCAATCAATTTGTAAAATAAGGCTGACAAACAGCAGTTTTTAAGCGTCAAAACTCGTCAAAGACAGCCCCTAGAACGACCACCCTTCGCCACTTCCTGGTGTTTTAGCTGGAAAGAAGAATTTGCACAAAAAACGCCCTAGCGACACGTCTCTGTCTATTAGGATTGGTTTATCATATTGAATAGACCATCTTACTTATACAGGACAGCTTTATTCCACAAAATTATTTACAGTTTTAATATAACTTGCAGTTTGAACAGATTTAAGAGGAACTCGCTAACGTCGGGAAAGTCCGGGAGATCCGGAACGGAACTAATTATGTTGATAAATATAATGAAAGGAAGGGTGGACTGGCAAGATGGCCAACTTTATTATAATTTGCTGTTGTTGTCGCTAGTGGGATTAATATCACGGAGAGGAATGTTTTCGTGAGCGATTCTTATATCTTGCCGATCGATTGGATATGACCTGTGAGTTAGTGTGTAAATGTAATGAACCGTTAAGAATGTTGCACTTACTTATGTTTGTGTCGGCATGATTTGGCAGAGCCGGGCGGTTCAAACGAATATAATATGTAGATATATGATCCGGAAAAATCCGATCGGGTTTGCTCGAACTGTACTGACCCGAGTCGAACATGAGCTAGGGTAGATGCCGAAGTTTTCCGATCCCCACAAGCCGAAATACTGCCGAATTGAATGTACCGACTCGGACATATCTGTATTACAGCACCTCTAACTATTTATGCATCTTAAAACTACTACAAAATCACCAGAATGTACTCAAAATTCAAAATACTAAATTCATTATTGCGTAGTCTAGTCTATATTAAAAAAAACGAATTTTCTCTAATAAAAAATCTAGTTAACTTTTAGGGCTTACCCTTGAGTCTAGAACCTCTAAAAGTCTAATAGGTACAAGAGGCAATAAACAACATCATCGTAAAATCTCATTCGTCTCCAGAGCCATTTAAATTTAAATCCTACGACCCTGAATCACTTCGTTAGTGTTATTGATAGCCCATTAAATAACTAGATACCTAGAACATTTACCTACCTAGCTATAATGTTAGTTTAAGTCGAGATACTCTTCTTTAAAGATTTACTTAATAACCTAATATTCATGATACCCCTTAAGAGACTTTTAATAAAACTTCGGAGCTTTAATTAAGTTCCAATTTTATACTTTGGTGGCTCTCAATTTTTTATCCGAAGAGTTTTATGAAAAAACTTAAAGGTGAGGAAGAACAATATATTTTCTTTGAAAAGACGTTGGAAACGGTATAGCGATATTGATGTCCGGGCGAATCGATAGCTTTATAATGAAGGCTATGTTTTTCTTAGCTTTAATTAATTTTGGTAGTACCTAGAATGTTCTAACTTTCTTTTGAAGATTTTTGATAGTTTTTATTTAGATTTATATTCTGAATACTTTGCTAGGTTAATTTAATCATGTTTAGCTTAAATAATTAATGCAAATTTATATATGCGAATACAAATCTAAAAAAACACAAAAACAATACCTATTGAAATTTTACGTGGACTAAAGAACTGAAAATAATTTTAGTAATTTTCACAAAGTCTGTATACTATGTTCATCGTAACTATCTTGTTTTAGATAACACTAATGAATAAACAAGCGCCATCCAAATTCTTAAACAAAAGAATCGTATCTAGGTCATGTTCTGACTATCCACTATCTGGTACAAAACAGAGGCCGGGTCTAATCCTGTTTTTCTCAAACAAAACCAGGTATAAAGCCGATAGTGAGGAAAGAGAGGCTATAAAAGAATACTGCTGTTTATACAGAACGTAAAAATGTTGTTGGCAGCTGGTTTTGTAACAGCCATTGCCATGTACAAGACCGACATAATTATCATTTTTGGCTGTGGGATTTGTGACATGTGCGGCTGGTACATTTGAAATAATTGATGAATTTTGTTTAAGTGTAACACAGCTGGTAAAGGAATAAAATTGTTGCTCGGCCACGTTTTATATTAGCTACTAGCAGAGAATGAGTACCCAAAGATGACACCCATAGAGACGTCGCAAATGAAGAATAGGAATGAAGTGTTTTAAGTACGACATAGTTTAAGACCTAAGGATGATAGTCAATGTGACTTCTCATCAAAAGAGCGAGATGGAAATCAAAAGTGAGCGGAAGAGAAGGCAAACTAACAGAAGGTGGAACAAGCTTGTGTTATAAGCCAATGAATAATAAGTGTCAATGTCGCCAGTACAATCTCTTTTTGAAAACGTATTTTTTTCTATCCCTTTGTGCTTTGTAAAGACTACTAAGATCACTCAAGTAGACGCAATAAGTCGAGTGTACGGTCCTAACTCCTAATGTTCTGCCATTAACCGGAATGTCTTCCCATTACATGCGTTACCAAGTTAAACTTGAAATGTTTCAGAATATTGGATTACGCCCTTTTACAGCTTGAAAATTACCTTATTTTTCAGATAATCCTATTTATCTTTTAAATATGACAGTTTTTATGTTTGGATATTTGCTACCCAATCACGCAAAAACGACTTCATAGAAGTAGTAGTGATTCGCGGATTCTGGCGCAAGCGCCAGAGCCCGCGCTTGCACCAGAGCCCGCGAATCTGTAGCACCGATCGTAAAAAAAAAAAAAAAAAAAAAAAAAAAAAGGTTTTGGTGTGCTCTGATCTCAAATCTGCGGTCCATTTTAGCGTAGGATGCGTGGTTCTGGAGTTATGCAAATCAATTAACTGTTATCTCATTGATTTCCGGTGGTCCTGCACCCTCATTAGCATTCCATTGTTCGCCTAATCCTTTTATCTATTATACTTCGAACACCTCATTACGTTGCGCCAGAACCCACGAATCTGTTGCCCTACGGTTGATTTGGCGTTCTTATCTATTACTCATTGTATGTCTGCTTTTCTATGTCATCAATAAAACACATTCATTTTTATTTCAATATTTTATTACTTTTTTCTACAAAATATGAGCGGAAGATCTCATCCACAAAAATATCATTGTGCAGTGTGTTCCCTGTAAATATGTTCGTAAAACTATGCATTGAACATCCCTGAAACTTAAATAGCAAATACATTAAGCAATATTCACCACAAACTGAAGTCCAATCATTCTGAATCCTATCAACATTCCAGTCCCATCTCTTACAATTCCTTTTCAAAAACTGGAGATGATATCGCTCAGGTGTTCGTCCATATGAATCAAAATATTGACCGATACCATTCGTATCGATATGTACAGCTACCCAGTGTGAACCTGGTTTATCATCCGCATCCAAATTGCATATTATATACGTTGGTACATGTGTATACATAGGTAGTCTATTAGCAGCATAAACATTATTTTCTAGACTGGGATGAATCTTTTTCATATGTTTTTGTAATTCTAGTGTATCCATGATATTACTGTTATTAGCAGATTATTACAGTACCAATCTATTCAATGGTTGTCATAGGAATGTTCAATTATAGTGATTTGTAAATATTAAATCGCATTCTTTGTGGGAGTCACAAAGCAGGTTGATGCCTGTTGCGAAGGAACGTGAGATAAGTTTGTTGACTCATAGAGTTACAATCAGTTTCGTTGTACTTAGTAATTTGCTTTAGATAAGAATAAGGAACGTGAGATAAGTTTGTTGACTCATAGAGTTACAATCAGTTTCGTTGTACTTAGTCATTTGCTTTAGATAAGAATGGTGCTATATAAGATCGAACAGTTGCAGTCATGCAGTCAGTTTATGGTCGTTTGACCACAGTGGATTGTATACGTCTACCAATACTACGTTTGTGTTACTTCAACGCATCAATGGCCATGGAGGTAAGTGTTTATTCTATTGACAAACTTACTTGTATTTCTGTTGTTGTTTCCTAACGTGTGTGATTAAGTGTAAACAAATTGATATTAACGTGATAACTCTGTTGTTGCAGAGATCATTCAGCTTCGCAGACGATAATGAAAATACCTATAAACAGTATTACTACTCGCCACTCTCTCCTCAACACGAAGAAGAGAGTGATGACATCGTCGTTAATAACACAGACGATGGTGGAAAAAGGAAATCGCAACCGATTGATCAATTTTTTGAAGTGGTACCAAAAATAAAAAGGAAGAAGCTGCTATCCTCGACTGTGACACGAGCTGCTAGAGATGGCGTATCATACATCTCTACAAATTCTGACGACGGAGACCAAGCGACGCATCTCATAAAAATTGAAATGTATGATATGAAGAAACTATCCAAGATTCCAACTAGTGATCACTGGAAGCACGCTACCACGAGGATTAAATATTACATAAAGAATAATAAGGATAGCATCTACGACAACACAAACGGCCTCGTATACAATATTACAAAGACAATAGCAGAAAGTGAAAAAGTTAAAAAATACTTTTTTAACAATGACACTCATTAGTGGATTAGTGAATGTGATTCTGTTTACTTAAAGTACTTCTGTGTACTCATTAGATTTTACATGACTTTCCTAATCCTTTGTTAGACTATGAATATTGGACATTATTTAAAATTGGGTATCAGTTGCTCTACCAACACTTAACTGTTACTTACTGTGCTACATACTTTCTTCTTTATTATAAAGATGGAAAACTTCAGTGAAATGTGCACCAGTGCTTTCTTTTCCGCGCCCATTGAAGAGAATATAGAACAATCCAACAGCGAATTCAATCAGGAGCTGTCTAAAGTTTGTGATGAAATAGAGAAGCATGAACTGTTCGATTCATCGTATGATGATGAGTTGTATAATCAATGTTTGATGGTTGAAACAAAGTTGATGTAAGTATTAGAAGTACAAACTCAATAAGAAATATTATTGTAGTAATGTTTTATTTTAAGATTTGTCTAATAATTTTCTTTTTGTTACAGTCAACAACAAGTTGGAAGAGGTATCAAACGAGGTATCACTACTGATGAAAATAAGGTTACCAAGAAAGCAAAATTTGATGAAGGAGCTTCTACATCATCAATTGAAACCAATGATGTGGACAACAATAAGGTGGAATGTGATACATGTCATGTTTATATTAATAAAAGGTATCTAAACAACCATTTAAAAAGCAATTCACATAAAAATAATCTTTTAAAATCACATAATTCATTAACAAATGTTACAGTTGTTGAAACCGCTTTTGGCAATCGAATTTTAACATATAGAATTAATAGTAAAACACTTCAATCGGGACAATATTTTGAAACACCGGAATCGTTTTTAAATTCGCTAAAAATTGATATCTTATTTTTGATAAATGAATGTATTCAACAACATACAATTTTTAAAATAAACTTCATATTGCATGCTGATTTCATACAACAAACTAAAGATATTAAAAATACGTTTGATTTTCAAACGTTTAATTACATAATTTGTCAGGGAGATGACTTAAATATTTTTTATTCATCATTAATAGACACTGTAGTCGGTAAAATTTGTCAATTTGAAAAAAAAGATAGTGGTTGGAGTCTTAATCAAATTAAATACATAGATATGAATGTTAACAAATTCAACCCCCTACGTGGTAGTTCATATATCGACCTTCCTCAAGATATTAAATCAAAAAAAGCTGTAATCAATGTTAAAAATAATGATAATATGTGTTTCAAATGGGCATTACTCTCTGGTTTATATCCTGTATGTAAAAGTGTAGATCGGGTAGCATCTTACGCAATTCATGGAAATAAACTAAAATTTACTGGTATTTCTTTTCCGGTTATAATTGCAGATATATCAAAAGTAGAGAAATTAAACAATATTAGTATTAATGTTTTTGGCTTAGAGTATAATAAAGAAAAAAAGTGTAATTCTGTTGTAGGTCCTTTATATTTAACAAAATGTCGTACACCTAATCATATTAACCTACTATATATATCGAATGGTACTAACAATCATTACTGTTATATTAAAAACTTATCGCGATTAGTTAGTTCACAAATATCAAGACATCATTGTGCAGTTTATATATGTGATTCATGTTTACTTCATTTCCCATCGGAGGAAAGACTTAATAACCATCAACAATATGATTGCGCTCACATTTGTACGGAATTACCAAACGGTGAGGATTCCAAAAAGGATTGGTTTGGTAAAGCAACCTCAAATAATAAATTAAAATTTGATAAATTCGTGAAAAAGTTGAAAATGCCCTTTGTGGTTTATGCAGACTTTGAGGCATTTTTGAACCCAATAGAATCATGTAGTAACGATCCATCCAAGCCTAGTACAATTAATATTCAAAAACATGAAGTGTATAGTTTTGGATATTACATTAAATGTTCATATGATAACAGATTATCAAAATATGAGACGTATAGTGGGTCAAACTGTGCACAAGTGTTTATGAATCGCCTTTGTGAAGATGTGAAAACAATATTTAAAAAAAATAGTTTCCAAAAATGTCTCGTTCCATTATCAGATGAAGATAAAATTAAAATTTCAAATTCAAACATATGTCATATTTGTGAAACTGAGTTAAATGAAGATCTTTTTTACGATTTTGATTGGCACACTGGCAGTTTTAGGGGTGTTGCACATCAAGTGTGTAGTTCTAAGTACAGAACCCCTCGTCATATTCCAATATTTTTACATAACCTCAGTCATTACGATGCTCATTTCATTATCCATGCATTAAACCTCGATGATGACAAAGTTGAAGTTATTCCACAAAATAAAGAACGATACATATCATTTTCAAAACAGTTAACAATAAATAATCAACCAGTAAGTTTAAGATTCATAGATTCATTGAAATTTTTATCGTGTAGTTTAGATCAACTAGCTAAAAATCTTAATGATGATCAGTTTACAGAACTAAAAAGGAACTATCCTAATAATGAAGATTTTTCACGTTTAAGACGGAAAGGTATTTATCCTTATGAATTTATGTGTAATAGTGATTGCTTGAAACATCCATCACTTCCTGATCAACACCAATTTTATAGTTCACTCACAGATTCAAATATTTCAAATGATGATTATAATCACGCAAAAGATATTTGGCAACATTTTAAGTGTAGTAGTATGTCTGATTATTCCAATTTATATTTAAAAACTGATGTTTTACTTTTGACTGATGTATTCGAAAACTTTAGAAAGCTTTGTATTAAAACTTATGGATTAGATCCTGCTCATTACTATACTGCCCCAGGTTTAAGTTGGGATGCAATGTTAAAATTTACCAAAATAGAATTAGAATTGTTAACGGACTATGACAAAATTGCTTTTTTTAAAGCTGGTATTAGAGGGGGTGTATCTCAGTGTAGCAATCGTTTTGCTAGAGCAAATAATAAATTCATGGAAGATTATGATAGTGAAAAACCTAATTCATATCTAACATATTTTGATGCGAATAATTTATATGGTTGGGCAATGTCTCAATCTCTTCCTGTTGGTGGTTTCGAATGGATAGATTCTAATACAGATTATAATGTGTCGGATAACTCTGATTTCGGTTATGTTTTAGAAGTTGATTTGGAATATCCTGATGAACTTCATAATTTGCATTCTGACTTTCCGTTATGTCCTGAAAACATATGTGTGGGTAATACTAAAGAAACTAAATTAGTTCCTAATTTAAATAATAAAAATAAATACATCATTCACTACAGGAATTTAAAACAATGCATTGAAATGGGGATTAAATTAATTAAAGTACATAGAATTTTAAAATTTAAACAGAGTTCTTGGTTAAAGAAATACATAGACTTAAATACTAGTTTGAGAACGTTAGCTACATCAAACTTTGAAAAAGACTTTTTTAAATTAATGAACAATTCTGTCTTCGGTAAGACTATGGAAAATATTGAAAAAAGAGTAAACGTTAAACTACTAACTCACTGGGATAATCGTGGTAAAGTTTTAGGTGCTCAGGATTGGATTGCAAAACCAGAATTCCATAGTTTATCAATATTTTCAGAACATTTAGTTGCAATACAATTACACAAAACAAAATTAATTTATGATAAGCCGATTTATTTAGGATTTTGTATTTTAGATATATCTAAGACCCTTATGTATGAATTTCATTATAACTACATGATTAAAAAGTTTCATAATAAAATTAAGTTATTGTACACCGATACCGATAGTTTGATATATCAAATTTTTACAGACAATTTTTATGAGGATATAAAACCAGATCTACTTCACTATTTCGATACATCAGATTACCCGGAAAATAATATTTACGGATATCCAAAAATAAATAAAAAAAGTTAGGTTTTTTTAAAGATGAGAATAATGGTAAAGTATTGAAGGAATTTGTAGGGTTGCGATCAAAAATGTATGCCTTAGAAATAGAAGATAAATTTATAGCAAAGGCAAAAGGGGTTAACAAAAGTGTTACCAAAAAAATGAATATGGAAAATTACAAATCGTGTTTGTTTAATAAAAATGTATTATATTGTAGTATGCTTCGATTTAAGTCAATCAAACACACTATTTTTACACAAAAAATAAATAAAACATCTTTATCATATAATGATACCAAACGATGTATTATGAACAACAACATTGATACATTGGCTTGGGGACATTATAAATTACGCTAAGTGTAATACTTTTTACTTTTATTTCTGTGTGTATATACAAATTTTGTACTGATTGTAAAATTATGATATTACTGTAATGTTATATAATAGTTTATTACATATTTAAAATTTATTGTTTGATTGTAAATAATGTAAAATAATTGTAGTTTTTATTTGTGTGCTTAAATTTGACGTTGAGGTGATTGTGAAATTCTGATAAGTACTAATTGTGTTAGAAATAGTATACAGATCATTCTGTTTTTCACAAATTACATGTTTTATATAATTTTAGCAATATATATATATATTTAATTTTTACACCAAAATTTTCATTTTTATTTCATCCCTTTAAAACTCTAGACGTGTGAAATGTTTCACTTTATCCATCCGTTTACTGCTATTGTGGCAGGACCAACTGGATGTGGGAAGTCAAATTTTGTAACAAATTTCATAAAATCAGTTAAAGAAATATGTAATTGTGATTTTAATCAGATCACATGGTGCTTTGATGAAATGCAGGCTTTAAATAATTTACCAAATGTTAACTATCATCAAGGAATTCCAAATCTTAATATGTTTGATGGTGAAAACCCACACCTTATTATTATTGATGATCTAATGAGAGAGTCTGATGGAAGAATTGTGGATATATTTACAAAAGGTAGTCATCACAGGAATCTTAGTGTATTTTATTTAACACAAAATTTATTTCATCAAGGTAAAGGTCAAAGAGACATTTCTTTAAACTCAAGTTATATAATTTATTTTAAAAACCCTCGAGATAAAACTCAAATAAGATATTTAGCACGACAAGTGTCACCAGATAACCCAAAATTCATTGAAGACGCCTACAGGGATGCAACTTTAGAAGCGCATGGATATTTAATGGTAGATTTAAAACAGAATACAAATGATTTTTGTCGTATCAAGACAAATGTATTCCCATTTAATGGTTACTGCACAGTCTACGTCCCCACGAAAGAGTTTAAATACACCAAGAATCAAACAATTCAAATCATTTCTAAATGATACATCGTCGACTCACAACGCATAAACATTTGCTAAACGCTTTGCAGTTTAAATACACCAAGAATCAAACAATTCAAATCATTTCTAAATGATGCATCGTCGACTCACAACGCATAAACATTTGCTAAACGCTTTGCATACGCTTAAACCAAAATATCAAAGAGCGTTACTTAAAACGTGTGATGAAGAAGAAATAAATTGTATTTGTGAATGTATTCATAACGTTTTACAAGGAAAGATACCTCTTAAAGATCAAGATAAACAAAAATTGAATAAACACAAAAATATACTCCGTAAACTGGTGCATAAGTGTAAACATAAACTAAGAAAAAATATTATTATACAAAAAGGAGGGGCTTTCTTACCAATAATATTAGGTGCAATATTGAGTGGATTAGTAAGTGGACTAGCCAGTTAACATGGAAAATGCTAAGAAAATGATACTTATTGAACCGGGATTGATTGAAAAATTAAAACAAGAAAATAAGGTTACTAGTAATTTGTCTCGATTAGATATTGAAATGCAAAATATTATGAATAGTAAGACGGAAGACCGAAAGAAGTGGATGTTATATTTACAAACACTACAAAGATACCTTCACTTTACCGAAGAGGATCGTCAACCACTCAGATTACCAATTTATTCTGATACATCTAATGAAGATTCAAATGGGTCTAAAATTGGTTTTAAAAATAAAGATAGAGATCTAAAAAGTTCAGTTGATGCTGAATCTTTGTTGGAGGAGAAAGGATCTATTAAAAGTATAGAAAGTGAGGCAAATCCACTGTATTCATCAACACAAATACTCAGTTTAATACCAAAAACTTATAATAAAAAAGGTGAGTCATTATTAAACTTAATTGGAACAAGTAAAAGTAAAATACGTTGGGATAATGAAGGCACAGTCATAATTGATAATGAAAAAATTCCAGGAAGTAATATTGTTGATTTAATAAATGATTCACTTAGACCCTTAAAAAAAAGTGATCCGATAGGGTGGGATAGATTTGCTAAAGCATTAAAAGATATTAAAGTACCACTTACTTATATTGGAAATCCAAAGAGATGTGAGTTTATTAACCAACTTCAAGTAAAAGATCTGAACAAAACCTCTGAGATTGAAGTTCAAGAGTTTTCTACACCGAGCAGTGGAGATAAAAGATCTATAACTAAAATACATAAAAAGATCGATTGGGAAAAATGGACCCCGTACTAGAAGAAATTAACAGGATTTATTATGATCCATCTAACCCCGCTGGTTTTGGTAGTATTGATAAATTATCAAAAGCTATGAAGGGTAAAATGGATAAAAAGCAAGCAAAGGAATGGTTACAATCACAAGAAACATATACATTACATAAACCCATTCGGAAAAAATTCCCGCGTAATAAGTACATTCTATCAAATATTAATGAGCTGTGGCAAGCTGATTTAAGTGATATGCGAACTTATTCTCAATATAATGATGGTTTCAACTACATACTTTGTGTTATTGATGTATTTAGTAAATATGCTTTTGCAAGACCAATGAAAAAGAAAAACTCAGAAACAACTAAAGAATGTTTTGAAAGTATATTTACTGAAAGTAATACAACACCTACTCACATACAATCTGATAAAGGTACAGAATTTGTTTCAAAAGATGTACAAAAATACTTTAAATCCAAAAAGATAAATTACTATACCACTAACAATCCTGATATTAAGGCTAGTATTGTTGAACGATTTCAAAGAACTCTAAAAATGAAAATGTGGCGTTATTTCACTCATAATAATACTTATAGATATATAGATGTTTTACAAGATTTAATATACTCTTATAATCACAGCATTCACTCGAGTATTAAGATGTGCCCATGTGATGTAAGTTCCAACAATATTATAACAGTTTGGACTAATCTTTATGATAGAGGGTCAAACAAACTTTCTCTAGAAAATCCAAAACCAAATTTCAACGTGGGTGATTATGTTCGAATAACTAAATATAAACATGTTTTCCAAAAAGGATATGAATCAAATTGGAGTGATGAAATATTTATTATATCTTCAATAATTGATAGATCTCCATGGGTTGTTTATACAATAACAGATTTACAAAATGAACCAATAGTTGGTACTTTTTATGAAAGAGAATTACAGAAGGTCACTTACAACCCCACCTCACAATATAAAATAGATAAAATAATTGGCACTCGTTATTCGGGTAACAGAAAAGAAGTATTAGTGAAGTGGAAAGGTTATCCAGATAAATTTAACAGTTGGATTTTAGCTTCTAGTTTAAAAGAAATATGAATAAAGAAAGTTTTTATTTAACTTTGCTCAGCAATAGTTCAATGGAATACTTTCCTGATAACAAGACCACAAATTTTTCAACAAAATTACCAAAAGCTATGAAATTAGAAGGTGAATGGGCGGTTGGAGTTGTCGAGTTTCAATATCCATGCACCATGTTTACTGTTCAAGATCATGAAAATGTTGTATACATCACAAAAACCATGTTAATGCCTAATGAAGATAAACCATCAACAGTGTACTACAAAAAACATATTCCCGCTACCAACTACGATAACGTTGAACATATTTTAAGAGCGTTAAATGGTATCAGAGAGAGCTTGAAATTTCGTTATGATGAAATAACAAAATTTGTGTCTGTTTCTGTTTTGGATAAAAATATAACATCCGTAACATTATCACCCAAATTAAGTTTACAACTAGGTTATGAACCAAATACAAATCTCCTAGACAGAAATTTTGGGAAGTGTCCTGCTAATTTACACTTAGGGTTACCATCTCAACTATTTCTATATTGCGACATTATCGATCCTCAGATTGTGGGTGATGTTATGACTCCACTATTAAGAGTCATTTCATTAGATCCTTCAAAATACATTTATGGTGCGAATAAAATGTACATTTTCTCTCCACCTCACTACTTACCTGTTATGCGAAGAGAGTTCGATACGCTGGAAATAGATATAAGATCGAGCACAGGACAAAAAATACCATTCCAGTTTGGAACCGTGTGTGTTAAACTACATTTCCGCAAATTATAATAATGTATTCTCCTCATGATCATCATAAATGTCCATATGAAAATTATTATTCACATCAAGCTGGATCAGGAGTTGGAGTAATTTATAAGGGTTCACCATACCAACGCGGTCATGGTATTGGGAGCTTCTTAGGAGGGTTATTTAGATCAGTTTTACCTTTACTTTCAAGTGGTGCTCGAGTGGTTGGTAAGGAGGCATTAAACGCTGGAGTAGGACTTTTATCGGATATGGTTCAAGCCCGTCCTATGGAAGCCTCAATAAAAGATCGTCTAAAGCAAGTTAGTACAAACTTAAAACGAAAGGCTGATGACAAAATTGATCGATTTAACATGACAGGATCTGGGTATATAAGTAAAAGAAAACGATTGGCCTCGTTCATTCCACCACTAACAGCTAAAGTGAAAGCTACGAAAAAACTTGGTCTAAAACCAAAAAACATCAAAGATATATTTTCAAATTAAGTATGTCTTTCCTTCATAATCATTCTTGTGAGTGCGTTAAGTCAGAATTAGATTTGTTTGCATTACCGTCTACACAAACAAGCATTGAAAATGGATTGTGGATTCACTATAAACCAATTTCATCTCTTGCTGATGATGGACCTATCGAGTTTCAAGTTCCTGGAACAGGCGATGACTACATAGATTTGTCTCATACATTACTCCACATAAAGGCAAAAGTATTAAATCAAGATTCAACAAACTTGATATCAGCTACAGCAGTAGCACCTGTAAATAATTGGTTGCATTCACTTTTTAGTCAACTCGATGTTTATTTAAACCAAAAACTTGTATCACCACCTAATAATACCTATGCCTATCGAGCATACATGGAAACCCTTTTAAACTATGCTCCTGCTGCTAAACAATCTCATCTTACTTGTAGTCTTTGGTATGATGATACAGCAGGAAAAATGGATTCCACAGATGGTAAAAACATAGGATTTGTTAAAAGACAGGAATTAGTTAATGAAAGCAGGGAAATAGAAATGATTGGTCATCTTCATGGTGACATTTTCAATCAAGATAAATTTTTAATTAATGGCGTTGAAATGAGTGTAAAATTAGTTCGGTCAAGAGAGAGTTTTAATTTAATTGCTGGGTCAAATGATGTAAAGTTTAAAGTTTGCATTACGGACGCAACTCTTATTGTTCGAAGAGCACGAATTAATCCAAGTGTATTACTCGCACATCAGAAAGTTTTAGCTTCTACCACTGCTAAATATCCTATTACTCGTGCTGAAGTTAAAGTTTTAACAATTGCATCGGGTGTTCAAGGAAAAACTCTTGATAATATATTCTTAGGACAGGTACCCAAAAGGTGTATTATTGGTTTTGTGAATAATTCTGCATTTAATGGTTCACTTACTAAAAATCCATTTAACTTTGAAAACTATGGTATTAACTCTTTCAGCTTATATATTGATGGTCAACAAATACCTTCCAAAGCTTTGCAACCATCTTTTAATAATAATATATTTACATCAGCATATCATACTTTATTCTCGGGGACTGGTATTCACTTTCTTAATGAAGGAAATGCAATCTCTCGTGAACAGTATGCCAAAGGTTACTGTCTTTTAGCATTTGATTTAACTCCTGATTTATCAGCTAACTCATCAGCCCATTGGAATCTCATAAAGCATGGTAGTGTAAGATTAGAAGTACGATTTGAATCCTCACTAATACAAACAATTAACTGTATTGTTTATGCTGAGTTTGATAATATTATTGAAATAGATAAAAATAGAAATGTTACTGTAGACTATAGTAGTTAGGATTATAATGTGTGTTGTGTTTTAGATATATGTGTTATGTTTAATGCATTTTGTGTGTGTGTAACTAAAGATAACATTATAAAATTAAATAAAACAAATTGTATGCAATATACTATCAAGGATTTAAAGATTCTTTAAATCATTTTATTATCAAAGAATTGGCCATTGCGAGTCATGATCATACACAGACGTTCTTGGTGAAACCACCATATTCATTCCATTACCTAACACTAGAAGAAAAAAAGCAGGTGAGATGGTTAGAAAGAAATCGAGGAATTTACTGGAGTGAAGGCTACATAGACTACAAAGAGTTTAAACGTGTTATTTTACCATATTTAGAAAATAAAAAAATTATGACAAAGGGTTTGGAAAAGATTACGTGGATTAAAGAGTTATGTGCAAACTGAGAAGTGATTGCCATAGGTGAGAAGGGATGTCCTAATTTTGCGACATTAAAAAAAAAGTTCTGTAAAAATAAAACTGATTTTAATTGTGTGAACCATAAATTGAATTGTGCATTGAATAATGCTGTGTGTATTAGAAAATGGTATTTTGATAATAATGTGTCTGTATTTAATTTATTTATTTAATAATTATTGTGTTGATCAGTTAATTAAAAATGTCTATGTACTCAAAGTGTTTTATTTAATATAATCAGACCCATATAACAAACTTTAAATTAGCTGCAGCAAAATGATAATCCTAAGCTTTGTGACTCCCACAAAGAATGCGATTTAATATTTACAAATCACTATAATTGAACATTCCTATGACAACCATTGAATAGATTGGTACTGTAATAATCTGCTAATAACAGTAATATCATGGATACACTAGAATTACAAAAACATATGAAAAAGATTCATCCCAGTCTAGAAAATAATGTTTATGCTGCTAATAGACTACCTATGTATACACATGTACCAACGTATATAATATGCAATTTGGATGCGGATGATAAACCAGGTTCACACTGGGTAGCTGTACATATCGATACGAATGGTATCGGTCAATATTTTGATTCATATGGACGAACACCTGAGCGATATCATCTCCAGTTTTTGAAAAGGAATTGTAAGAGATGGGACTGGAATGTTGATAGGATTCAGAATGATTGGACTTCAGTTTGTGGTGAATATTGCTTAATGTATTTGCTATTTAAGTTTCAGGGATGTTCAATGCATAGTTTTACGAACATATTTACAGGGAACACACTGCACAATGATATTTTTGTGGATGAGATCTTCCGCTCATATTTTGTAGAAAAAAGTAATAAAATATTGAAATAAAAATGAATGTGTTTTATTGATGACATAGAAAAGCAGACATACAATGAGTAATAGATAAGAACGCCAAATCAACCGTAGGGCAACAGATTCGTGGGTTCTGGCGCAACGTAATGAGGTGTTCGAAGTATAATAGATAAAAGGATTAGGCGAACAATGGAATGCTAATGAGGGTGCAGGACCACCGGAAATCAATGAGATAACAGTTAATTGATTTGCATAACTCCAGAACCACGCATCCTACGCTAAAATGGACCGCAGATTTGAGATCAGAGCACACCAAAACCTTTTTTTTTTTTTTTTTTTTTTTTTTTTTTTTTTTTTTTTTTTACGATCGGTGCTACAGATTCGCGGGCTCTGGTGCAAGCGCGGGCTCTGGCGCTTGCGCCAGAATCCGCGAATCACTACTACTCATAGATTTGGATGCAGATAATTTATAACCTAGATTAACACATACGATACTTTTATCCCGGCAAAACATCTCCGTGGGAAAATTTCGACAACCATGCGGGCGAAACTGCCGACAAAAGTTAGTCAGGTTAACATAAAGGCCGATGTCATAAGAAAATCTTTGGGTGAAACTGTACGGACTCATTAGAGGAATCACGTAAAAAAGTATTTTAAATAAATAAAGAACTATACCTCAAATAAAGTTTTGCCAATTTAATTGAGGAAAGCGGCATGTCCTAGAAGCAAAAACTCGAAGACATGTGTCATCCACCAACCCCCACTGGGCCCGCGTGGTGGATTAAGGCCCACCACCTCTCACACCGAGGCCTGTTCTAGCAATGGGAATATTAGTTTATGATAATTTCGTTAATTTCGTTAATTTACTAGAGAATGGGCAGCAGCGTTCTCTATGCATTTTACCACCACACTGCGATCGCCAACCCGCCTGCCAAGCGTGGCGATTATGGCAAAGCCCCCCATATTGGGGGAGGCCTAAGTCCAGCAGTGAACGTCTTACGGCTGAAATGATGATGATGATGAATTTCGTTGTTAAATGAAAGTTAATACCCGCAGGTGTATAATAAGCCGAAATTAAAATGCTCATTCAGTAGCAAACAGTTTGAGTATAAACATATTTTTCGGAATTGGGTCACAGATTAAGCCGCGCCTGCATTTTCTACTTCTACAAAACACTCAGAACAAAACTTAAAGCCCACAAAACAATGCGACGCAAGTTATAAGCGACTACTATTGATAAAAATAAAATACCTGCACGAATGAATTCATTCAAACAAGTAAAGAGGGACCTTCCTATAGTCAGTTGGATTTTGAGGTTAAGGACCAATCTTTTTGGATAGACGTGTAAACTAAGAATGTATGACAGAAATCGCTTAAATGCATTGATGCACTTGGGCCTTAGACCAGTGAGCCACACTTCGAATCATTTATTAGAAGACGACAGCGTTGCATAATTACACCTCCAGTAACAAACCTTACTAAGTATTCTATAAAGCTTAACACGTTAATTGTCAGGTTAGTCACCGCTGCCTAACAGACATGACGCCTATTCAGACTATGTCAGTCACGAATTCGAATGACTTCAGCGAACCGTCCAACCGGTTAAGCGACGTTCTTTTCTCTTGAAATTCACTGACATGGGCCCAGACGAACGTTCTTCAACATGACCTACCAGATTTAAAACCAAACTTGCTTTCTTAAATCGTCACCAACTTTTTGGAACCCATGCCCCGCTACCGCTTCCTCTCATGACTTAAGCACCTCAGCGCGGAAACACAATCGCATTGTTTTTCGCGTCACCTGCGCGGTGCGGGCGTATTGTTCGTACAAATTGTGCGACAACATTGTACCTCGAGCCGCGCTGCTGTTGCGGGCACTCGCAACGGCATATACGCTTGTTGATACGCGAGCCTTTCAGGGTAAGATAACGTTTGTAGAACTTTGAAACGAATACGGGCGGGTAGGCTTCTGCTATTTATAGTAAGCCTTTGTTATAGATAATTATAGAACTTTTGAAGTACATTTCTGGCCCGCTTAATGAACTTTATCTTCCTTGTCTAAAACAAAGAAAAACTTGTGAAACTTCTTTTCGCAAACGGCACTACTTCATGGTGGTATTTAGCTCCATTGGGTTAGACTAGAAGCCAACCCGACAATAGTTAGGAAAAGATTAGACAGATGACGAAATTACACTACATATGATGATACCATTAATAAAGCCTTAATTATTTAATCTACAACCAAAACTGTATCAATAATTCAGATCAAAATATCATCGAAATATAGGTCAAGAGTCCAGTAACCCCAAAACTACAGTTGCCAAATCTGAAGCCATTACAAAGCCACTTGATCTACCTCAAGCCCAGACAATCAGCCAAGTTACACTGCCGTGGCCAGGCGGCTAAAATAATAGCCAGAGCGGCTAAAGTAATGGCCAGCCGGCTAAGGTCGCGCTGTACAGTATCTGTAACGACTGCCACTTGGGGGGTTCATAAATTGCATCTCCAGTGCATCGGAGGAATACACGGAGGAGAGATTTGTGCGGGCACGATGTCTAGTGGGATGTGATGCAATATTAAATTTGTAAGGTGCTGTGTTCCGTGTGGTGGGCTTAAATAATAGCACCATTTCATTTCTTCCCGTGGGTGTCGTAAAAGGCAACTAAGGGAATTACTAGAGAATGGGCAGCAGCATTCTCTTTGCCTTTTACCACCATACTGCGATCACCAACCCGCTTGTCAAGCGTAGCGATTACGGCAAACCCCCTCCCGTAGGGGCCATATGTTCAGCAGTGGACGTTTTTCGACTGTAGTGATGAAGGTGCTTGAACTTTGCAAAGAAAAAATATATTCAACGTCTTGTTAATTATTATTAATGACTATGTTCACTGTTTATAGTTATCGTGTAACTAAACCTACAATTATCTTTTCATGTTCAATTAGCGACAGCGAAACAAAGCCAGTAATTTTCTCAGAAACTATAATCAACACTTCACCACTGCCTTTGTTCACTCAATTACTTCATCTAATCACTCTCAGTATCTGAACAAAACTCAACTATAAGAAGCAATACATTTACATTTTCAATTAACTACCGCCGCGGCACCGCCCCCACCGCGGCCCCTATATTTTCGAACTAGGAAAATTAATAGCGGTACTAAAGGCAAGCATTTGGAGTGTGCGGGACAAAGCGGGGGTTACCTAGCTCGTTTGTCTACCTAGACCTGGTAATAGGGCTCGTTAGGGGTTGCGATTAATTGCAGCGGATACAGATATTGTTAGTTAATGACCAGTTAAACGGTGGCTAAGTTTTAGTGTGCTGAAATTGAGAGTAACGACGCTCTCGATGGTTAGCTGTTGGGCAGGTTCATTCACGTGTCTGATTAAAAAGGTGTTAATAATGACTGCGAAGGTCGCAGCGGAGTTGGTAGTTTATTTTTGAGAAGATTTAATATAGCAGTTGTAGCTGAGCTTGTAGTTGTTTACTGTTTATATAGAGCCAGTTTAAAGCGGCAATAATTTGAAGTTGTGGCTACACTACTCCGGGTATTAGAATAAGATATTAATATTAGAATAGGAGCTTATCTTTAACGACCACAACTGCGCTATAAATTGACCGCATCCGACTAGGTATCAAAAGTTATTCGAAAAACATGACATTCCACAAATAGTTCAACCTTTTCCGAAATAAACAAGCGCACTTTACATAAAGTTCACTTTACATTCAAAGCTATTCTGTGGGAGCTGATAACACATCTATAAGAGTGAAATATTCCGCTAGAGTGACATAAATAGCGTATTACCGCAGCGGTGCGGACATAAATCAAGGATTTTCGCGTTCAACCAAGCCAAATTCAGAATATCTAGCGGTTATTATCAACAGGAATAAAGCCCTCACATTTTTATAAAACCTCAAATAGCTGTCGTCAACTGACATTTGATTTTGACGCGGCTTTCTCGTCGCGGAGGTGAATTCGTGTGTTTCTCTGATAGTAAAATCGGGCGCGAATTAGGAGGTCGCCTTAGTCCGCAATGCGAACTGTCACGGGGAGAAATATAGGCAGAAAGGCAGGTAAGGAGGTTCGGGCGTTAGTAGGTGATAAAGTTCATCCTTAAGTGCTTTGGTTCTTACTAGAACAGCTGAGTAACATAGGGGAAATTTGATTAAGTATTTATGTACCTAACATTAATTTACCTAAAGTCAAGGGATTGTTGCGGATACGGTTGCTTCCTTCATATTCTTATAAAAAATAATTATTAACGTTATTTCTGCTTATAAACATAAAAGAAAACATGTTAACCCTGAACAAAGATAAAGTATAAACATAACTAATTTCCTGTAGATATATATCTACTGAATCAGAAATTCAGAAAGCGCGTGTAACGGAAGCATCTAAATGTATCGGAAATATATTCAATGTTCCAACTGAAGTCTGCCAATTTCCTTCAATCATTTCCATCTGTCATTCGAGATATAAAGTCAAAGCCTCCTTTAGTAAAGAGGTTACAGTCACAGATAAACACACATAGGTACATATAAACATCCCATTCCATGCAGACAAGTTAGGAAAATATCCTTTTATTTCTGTAGAAAGCGATCATGGTATCTATGAATGGAATATCATTGCCCCTTGAGAATCAAAGGTTGGCCATATATTACGTATTGAATGATATTCGTTTTTATCGCTCTATAAAATTTACTCGCACTTATAAAATAGAGCGGCAATAAAATACCTATGTATTAGCATTTATCTAGATTTGAACAAAATTTGTCTGCAGAATACGGTATTTTATCTATATCCTTGTCTTAGTCTAGATATGATTAGGTACACTTTCAGCTAAGCTAGAATCTAGGTTGAATGAAAGTTGTTTATCTCCTACACGCGATAACTGCAAGTTGTGCAAAAAATGTACTTCAATGCTTGAGCAGATAACTTACATCTGCGAAACCTCAACTAATTGTGCATTTTATGTGAACTAGAATAAATATGTATTTATAACCAACTGTGTTTTTGTAATTTGAGTTTTTTGTGCACTGAATAAGTTCATAAAGTTTTATCTGCCTCATAAATACTCCAATTTTCCAAAATTTCTTTATATACCTGAGCCGGTCCCATTGAACCACAAGCCCCTTCTTTTATCCCCAATAATCAAATCCTCCATTTATAACCGAAACGTATTCAATACCTTTATCCGCCACCCCTACCTATATCATTGCAATTCTGTAATCAAGTCGAGAAAATTCTTCTTCTTTCATTCTCTATGAATGGGACCGAGACACTTTTATTGAGGTTTCTATAATCTGGGGTGAATTATTTGTTGACCGTCTCGTTGATCTAGTACTCGCAAGCGCTACGGCTGAGCATGAGGTCCTGGGTTCGATTCTCAGGTCGGGCAGTGTTGTTGCGTTTTGCTATTAAGAAATTCTCAATAGCCCGAAGTCTGGATGTGTGTCCGATAGACGGCAATAGGATCGCACCCTATTACATGGGACTTAAATAAAATCCCATGTATGGCAGTAGGTGAAGGCAGTACGTAGGCGAGGCGAAGTATCAAACAGAGGCTATGCATAGATCTGCCTATCATTTCGGGAATTATTGGCGTGATTGTTATGTTGATAAATTGGATATAATTATTGGTTCTCATGAAGACATGAATTACCCACGTCAAGGATAAATGTATCTGTTTACACCTAATTTGTCTTTAAAGCGTAGTGATTATTTCAATTTGGTATTGTGATTCCATTAATATTCGACAGTGGACCAAAATATATTGTTGTCATGGTAACTACAGAAGTTAATTTAGAGCTTTAGCTTTGATCCAACATAGTAGCACTGAGGCGATAGAAATCCAATTATATAAGGATTAGCAACATACTTGTATTGCATAATATTGACATTCAATCAAATAAACCAATACCTAATCCCGAATATCATTTGTAGCTATATAGAGCGATACTGAAGTTCAATTATTGTGAAGCATAGTATACTTATAGGGTCATATTATTTCATTTAAAAAAATATCATAAGGAGTTAAAATTGTTACGAACAAATCTTTGAAAGTACTGTCTCCATTACAAAACTGATAAAACGTTTTAGATTTTTTTTTATGGTATAGTTTCTTCCGTGGGTGTCGTAAGAGGCGACTACGGGCCTTACTAGAGGATGGGCAGCAGCATTTTCTATGCATTTTACCACCATACTGCGATCGCCAATCCGCCTGCCAAGCGTGGCGATTATGGCAAAGCCCCCCATATTGGGGGAGGTCATGTCCAGCAGTGGACGTATTACGCCTGAAATGATGATAGTTTATTTCACGAGGGACGTGGAACGAACGAAATCGTGGAGAAGCTAGTGTAGTATCCCCTCACTCTAGTTACTGTTATAGTTTTTCTAATAAAATCTCTAGGGTCTACCGAAATCGGAGTCGATCAAGGATTTATTATCCCAAAGTCGCCCCGGAGTCAATTAAGGATTTTTTATTCCTTTGTTTGAAAAATGTCAAAAAAAAGTAGGCTTAACCGATTTAATAGCAGTAACAAAGAAATAAAGCTTACTTTTTTAAGACAAATCATTTAAACAAGTTACAATTGAAACGCATTCTAAAATCAAACCATAATACTTTGAATCGAATACGAATTTAAGTCGTTTCTCTATCCATAAAACTCAGAACACAAGCGTTAAAGTTGGAGCGACCGACATTATCAGGTCATGTAGACGACACTTTAATACTAATGTTCTAGTTAAAGTTATAAGTTGTGTAACTTGGTGCGCGAGCGCAAAGACTTAGCTGTGAAAGCTGTGTGATCTATCAAACTGTTGTGAAGTTCAGAGGAAGTTTGTCACGTGAGATATGAGAATGGTGGGAATATCGTACGTTGGTAAACTGAATGAAAAGTTTAGGTAGCAGGAGTTTATTTTCCTGTATGTGTGGAACGGAAAATTGTCTAACTCGGTTTAAAGAACTTTATTCCCATTGAGACCAGCTTGGGTAGACGATGTGTTAAGCAACAAGTACCAAATACATACAATAACTTAGTAATATTACCGACATCTCTCAAAACTAATATGACAACCCTACTTCTGCAAGTCAACATTAGTAATAACAGCTAAACTTCGGCGCTTGCGAATAGTGACGTCACAACCAAAGGTAGAAGTAGCCAATAGCGTAACTTGCGCTTCGAGTGTACTTACACAAGTGCAGCTAACAAACCGCAAGTTTTACTTGCAAGCTTGTTGAATATTCGATGCGAATCGATGCTACTTGCGCAATTTGGGATGTTAGCGGACGTATAAGTGGAGCGATGGCATTTGAATGCTTAACTTATTGGCATATTGAACATCAACGTTAAAGCTTCTATTAAATAGCTTTTTTTAATATTTACATAGAATACCAACGCACTCTTTTCTAACTAGAAAAGAAACGAACAATAAAATGCCCAACTACACAATGTACAGGCAATCGGACACCAAGATTTTATTTTGTTACTTTGTCTGCTCGACTAATATGTATACGCAATCCAAATTATTGCTTTCTAGTACTTATTAAGAGTTTCTGAGTTAAGCTACGGACGGACGGCGGACGGGCATGGCGAAACTATAACGGTCGACTATGCAACCCTAAAAAGGCAAAAAATTTAGCATAATCAGCCTAAAATGCCGCCCACTGCTACACCGGCCTCCTCTCGGTGACTGGGAGTGGGCTATAAGCCCACCACGCGGCCCGAATGCCGGTTGGTAGATGTTTTGGAATTTTTGGTTCTAGGACATGTTGTTTTCTTTCACCGTTTTCAGACTACTGGTGATGACATTAACAGAAAGTAAAGCGCCTGTGGGCTCGAACCTACAACTCGTATGTCGTTGTCGTTACCACTGGGCTACCATTAAAAAAAATAAAAATAAACTTTTTGATTCAGATTTAAAAATCCATAGAATGTTAGTACAAACTTATGAAACTAGTGCCATTACTCTTTGTTACATATTTAGGTATTATGAAACCTCATCCCCGTTCCATAAAAGCATCAAAATAATATCTAGTTGACACCTTAGTGATGGTAGTAAACTCCAAGTTCATAATGGAGCTTAATCTAATTAACACGAGGTGTGAATGAGGCCGTTCGTTCGCGCGATCGACGAGGCGGACTGGAGTTCGCGAGTTTGGGCTAACATTGACAATCAAAGTTTGAAACTAAAGCAACCCATTAGTTACCGATCTAATAGTTCTGGTGACTGGATGATTTTATACCCTACATTTATCAGTAAGGCGTGAGTCGTCAGGTTAAGCTACGTTTGACGCGGTTACTCCGTGGATAGGTGACTTTTTTTTTCCAAGACCTCTCCGTGCCTCGGAAAGCACGTTAAGCTGTTGGTCCCGACTGTCATTCATATAACAACCCCCCCAACCACAAATATAACAACCAGTCCTACGCAGCGGTATCCTGTTACCCAGGAACTGGATTGTGGAGGTTAGATAAGCAGTCGGTCCATGTAAAATGTTGGAATTCAGCTCAATCTGGTTGGACTGGAAATCGTACCCCACATAATTGCGAAAAGGCTATACAGATGATGATGAAGTAAGGTAGTTTGTTAACTCAACAATACGGTAAGGTAGTTTGTTAACGCATCATTCTTCTTCTTAGCGTTACCATGGCAATCTTAATAGAATCGCCCCAGAGTTTGGCAATGAGTTTGGCGACTCCATTAGTGTTCATCAGTTCCTATACAGTGTAGACAACAGGACACGCTGGAAATGATATGAGGTGCCCCATTGTTTGTGGAAAACCACCTCTACACTCTTTACATACATAATAATGTGGCTGACTATAGTACAGGTATAGGTACAGCTTATCACAGAATCTCTTCTCCTTCAATTCGAGCACTAAGTACCTATTCTAAGTTATAACTTAGTACCACAAACTTGATCTAACAAGCAGTTCGTTTCACAATTCACCGCGGAACTAAAGTAGCTGGAACTGAACACAACTTCCCTCTGTCGCAGTGCAACAACAAGTTCGAATGTAAACAAAAGACGTGCGTGAGACTGGGCGCGTGGGAGCGCACTCGGCAACTTTGCCGCATCTAGTTTAATTAGTTTCGGGACGTAGGTGTGAAATAATTATGTTCTGAGAGTAGGTATTTAATTAGCTCGTGTTTGCAGAACATTCTGGCGGAGTTCATATGAGATCTGTTTGCTAGTTAGTGGCTGGTTTTGGTTTAAAAAAATATAATTGAGTAAAGATCCAGTAAAAGTTTGTAATACCGAAAACTTTAACAGTGAAATATGACCATTCATTATACTAACAATTGCCTTCATAATAAATACAATAACATCCCCTAGGTTTTCATTACCATCCCAATATAGTCTGAACGCAAAAAATCAGAATTTATTTCAAACCGCAAAAAAGTAAAATTTCTTATTAAAATGAGGTTTACCCCAGAGTACGTCTAATTTACCTCGCTGGCAATATTAGCAGCGATAGGCAAGGGGAATTGTGGAGCAATTACAGCCAGATCTAATATCCCCGTGTCTGGGGAAAATTAAACTGTCCCGGAGTCTGTGGCGAATTCATTAGAGAAGAGGAGAAAAGTTTGATGAAATCTAGACCGAACGTGCAGAGAGTTGCTAACTGGGAGCGAATCTAATACTAGGGAGTATGACCCGGCTAATACTATGGACGACTGAGATTAGTGTTTGTGGAACTTTTTTTTTGAAGTGAATACTTCTTTAGCGGCGTTGTGCACTTTTTTTGTAATGGGTAAAAAATGTTAAACTCGCGTCAGGACACGTCACCCTGGTCGAAAATTCGTAAGACGGACCTCTGTCCGTCTTACGAATTTATTATTACTCTCTAGTAGGAGAGGAAGTATCCCCCTCTCTTTCTACGGCGCGGCGAAAATGTATGCCTGCGCCTGCTGTTTTGTTTAGGCGGCGCAGGACGATTGCGCGAATGTTCGTGTGTTTTTATGTTACAGCATGCCACGCGCATCCATGGATGGTGACAGCTGATGGCTCGACCGTCTGTGTAGTTGCCGTCGTCGAAATTATGGATGGAAGTAGATTTTTCGGAGATAAACTTTTTAATGTAATATAAATTGTCATGTTTGTGTACGATAGCGCAATAAATAAATATTGTATTCTACCACATAAATTATAGTACTTTTATACTGATAACTAAAGCAATTCGTGCAAAATTATTCCCTAACCATTCCAAAATATCAAAAATACACAACGTTAATATTCAAGTTTTCACTTCTGCCGGCACTCCCGGAGTGCAAACCCGTCGTTTTTTTATCAAAAGTAGGATAGGAGTAATGTTTAGGTATACCTATATAAGGTGTATCTATTCATACACGAAATATTTTAATAGGTACACCTGTACGAGGTAAAGAAGCTATAGAAGCAAAAAGTATTTTTTTATCTAAGCGTTTTTTAAATTTTCGTAATTATTTATAATTTTAAAACTGCTTGAGATGTTTTGCATAAAACCTTTACTCCAAATTCTATGAATGGCCCGCCTGACGCTGCGAGGGCGGCAACCGGACGGCACGAGCTTGGCCGCGGTGTATTTCTTATGTGCGTCAAATAATTTATAAATATTAAATTTTGAAAAAAATACATTTCATTTTTTTTTTCGTTGCTGTAGCTTCTTTACCACCTACAGGTGTACCTCTTAAAATATTTCGTGTATGAATAGATACAACTTATATATTACTTGCCCGAGACTTCGTATGCGATACAGGTTGAAAACTAGCCTTGCCTTGCCATGAGGGGTAGGCAGAAACTACGGAGCGCCTCCTGCTACGATACTTACATACGCCTTTTGCCTCGTTTACGTTCCTTCATCTGGTCAAACATGCACGCTGATGAGTTATAATTAATAGGTGAAATAATGATGGTCTAGCTAGGAACTCGTTTTCTCTCATAACGGCATCAACTTTAAGAGCCATCTATACAAAAAAAAAAAGATATTAACCAATCAGCAACGTGATAGCGATCTTCTAATTACACACACACTGCGACAGTGTTCACAAAAGATGTCACAGCTCACTTTCCCAACGCAACGCTCAACCCTCCGTTCCACCAATCATTCAACCCTTCCACGACCGTTTGAACTCACAAACAAACCAATCACCCGTCCCCACCACACCATTACAACAGGCCTGCCAGCTACTGACGGCGCATTCCTCGTAAATACTTGATGCCCACCAACAGGTTCACGACTGTTTGATTTACCTGTTGACTGCAAATGATTGGGTTCTTGGAAACAGTTGAGTGGTCGTGAGGGGTAGATGATCCATGTTGTTTGTGCATTATGAATTTATGACAATTAGAGCCCTCACAAACCACAGATTTTCTATGGGACGATAGTTTCGACGAATTAGTAATGCTAACATTACTAATTCGCATTAAAATAAAACGCTAACGTTTTATTTTTAAAGACAAAAAACTTGTTATCAAAAGCTAGTATTTACCCATACGTACCTATGAGAGAAACGAGACGGCTAACTATATAATTAGCTTGTATTTTATTAGTTTATAATTATATCACTGAAATACGAAACGTTATTTAATTATAAGTCTAGTTAATTTAATGTAATTACTACCCTAAATACAAATTACGAAAAAACATTCTTCATTCAGCTTTCAATTTCAAACACCAAGGAAATAACGCGGAGGAATAAAATAAGCTCAAATATTTGAAAAGAAAATTCCTATAAATTAGTACGCTTCAGTTAGCAAAGTAAAATGTGAGCAGCGAATGCAAGACAAACAAAAAAAAAGTAATTTAATTAAGAACTTACAAACATTCTCATTCGCAACTGTGTTGTGATGTTCAACAAATTGGGAGAAAACTTAATTAAAAGAATAAATAACAGCAGGCTCTCTTTTGCTTAGTATTTGCAACTCAATTGTAACATATAGTAAGTATCTTGCCATCTTTTTAAAATTCTAGAGACTTTACTGTTATTAATTCTATGTTTCATCATCTATTTCTGAGTTTGCTGGTTACCCTACATTTAGCGACTGCGGAACTCCGAGGCTATTAAAGTACTTAAGATATTATACAAAAAAGATTTTGTATAATATCTTAAGTACATTTATAAATAAATAAATAAACTTCTTTTTCCTGTTCGGAAAACAAAGAATGGCGCGCAATGCAATTTGACAGGAAAAACAATATGGCGGCTCAAACAGCGAGCGAAGCGTTCGGTACCAGGCGAATATGAAACATGTAGAGCGTACACGGACCACAACCCACAAAGGATTTCGGTTCGTCTGTCTAACGAGAATATGAGTGAAGTAATTTTGCTTGTAAAATAATATGAGCAACCGTCGGTACGTCCGTTCGTGGAAATGTTTTAGAGAGCTCGTGGAATTTTGCGAGCTTGATTTCATTTTTGGAGAAGGTACGAGTAAATTTGGTTTCGGGGATTTTACTGAACAGATTATGTTAAAAAAAACGTATACAAATAGATTTTTAGGGCAAATTTATCATTCTCTTGTTTCAGCTACTCTCCAGTATTATTACACTTCAAACAAAAGGCAGTACTTACAATAAAAACACGTAGATGGCATCTCAATATCGGCATAAAAAACATGGTTAAAGTATCCTGAATATCGCATAACAAAAGGCCTTAAAAAACACAAAACGAAATCCAATCAACCCCTCCGGCGACCCTGTCCGTTAACAACGTCACATTCATTGGCAGCCATGCATAACTGCACATGCAAAATACATCGGCGACATCAAAGGTAAATGTTATACTTATGAACCTGTATCCTGTGCATCGGTATCCACGTATGAAAGACTTAATAACGAGAAATTATTTTCGTCAGCAACACAGCTTTGTTAAATTCGGAGCAGCAGTATTGCACGGTTGATGAAACTGTGTATTTTGGTTTATTTGGTTGCTTTTATGTGTGTGTGACGACTCTTTTAATGAAAAGGGAAAAAATGAAATATAGTTTGCGGACGTTACTCGTCCCTAAATAGTTACTCTGTTCGATACTGTTATTAGGAATAAAGTTGGGTGAAATGCGGGTTTTGGAAAAGACGGTGAGAAACAAAAGTTAGGAATATTAGTGCATTCAATCCCACTGTACACAGCAGTTTTAAAACAGCTTAAATATCTTCAGAAGATTACACTCAATATCATCAAACATCTGATAGACAATTCCCGTCTTTCGGGAAATGCCACCGTACCATCAGACTCCCGTTTTGGAGGCTCTAGAAACACAACACATAATTTTCGCAAAAAAAAAGACCTTATGTGTAGTATTATTAGCTTTAGTTGGGAACTAGCTAAGACTGCGCAATTTTGACAATTGTCTTCTCAGTCTAGTCGTAATCTATCTCGGAGACAGCCCATGTCAACAACTTGTCAAAAATGTCGGGAAATTAAAAGTTTTTCTGACAGATTGTGACTCAAATTACAATGTTCCTAAAATTACAGGAACCTCTCTGAACTCCATTAATACTTCATACTAGAAACAAATCATAGTGAAAACTATCAACATAAAAGGTTTCCATTCGCTGAGGTCGCCAGTCTCCCCGACCTACCCTTACTACCCATTTCAATATACATTAGGGTTGTCTAACTTCGACTTTTATGTGCATATAAAAGCACGAATAAATTATATGTTCATTTATCATTAAGTGGTTTTAGGAGTTAGGGATTCGTTTAGCAACTTTGTTTGTGTTAGTTTCCTTTATTTTTGGGTATAGTAGTAAACTATGTATGCATTTTGTTTGCAAAATTAGATTTGTTATATGCTTTCTAAAAGTTCTTCACATTTCGTCGTATGAAGAATAGCCGTAGATAAAGATTACATTTAGAAAGTAATCTTTTGTGTAACAACACAAACCTTTTTTTTCTGGTCGGAAAATCATCAAATGAGATCTCCCGCCCTGGGCGGAGCAGGAGAGCTTGTCAGACTTTTACTGACTAAACCACACCCGTGTTCTTTCAGTTGTCTGTGCCAGGGCCACGGTAACCCTTTTGAAAAAATCTGCGACCCTGGCAGACCAACACTACCGAGAAGTATTTTAGGGTAGAAGTATTTTAATATTTCTACCCTGAAATACTTCTGCTTCTAGCATATTTATTTTATTTACCACCACTTTTCTAAAAATTGTATCTAACAGAGGCAGAAGTATTTCGATGTATTCTTTACAATACTTTGTGAAGATTTCCTTAAAATCCACATTTTGGTAAAGGCGCCAACCCTACTCTCGGCGCGTCGCCATTACTGTCAGAATTAAAAACAAATCAAACGGTTTTATTTCCACTACTGTTGCGGAAATTGCTTTTGATTACCAAATATTGCCAGTTAGTTTGATTATTGCCAGCTTTTAGCTAATGTACTTCAGGTCTGCCTGCAGTTTAATGAAACTGGAACAAGGTTGTTTAATGTTACTGTTCTTTTAACTTTGCTATCTAATAAACTTACCGGTAGGTTTAGTTGCTATCTTTCAGTTGTGATTTCTATGTTTTATTCTGTAGAGTTGGGCTTGATGTCTTACCTAAAACAAAATAAATAAATAATTCGTTAGTTACAAATAAGGCAGACATATTACTTATTTATGTTGAGAACAATGACATGAACTAATCAAAACTCATTTATACCAACTAGGCAGAGAGTCAGTATTTTTTGAACGTCAAAATTCCATAAGACAGTCCCCCAAAACGCCCGCCCTTCACCACTTCCCAGTGCTTTAGCTGGGAAGTGGATGTGGCGCAACAAACTCCGCAGCCGCACAGCTGTCATGGTCAGTTAAATTTGAAGAACTTGATTCTATGCAATAGTAAGTAAGTAGGTAATTCAAATTACGAAACTTATTACTTATACATTAAAATAGATGATTTGCCATGCTGTTTTGTCAGCGAGCACACGCCAATATACCAACAAAACATTGAAAAGCAACAGTAAATAACAAAAAACAAAACGTGAACAGAACTTAAAACCTAAATAAAAGCCTCCAGGAATAAAAGGTGTGCGCGCTTACATATACAATGCTGCATTATATTCATATAACTAGCTTGAAACATGAAGTAACAAATGTTAAACTAGGACTTATGAAGTAAAATAAATTAACAGATAATACTAATAACAATAACAAAACCTAGAAAATCTTAGTTGCAGATGCTGCATCTGTTATCGTTAGCTAATGACCAGAGATCACTGCATTTCATGATGATGATACGGGTCTAAGCACTAACAGGATAATATTCTTAACAACATCAGATTCTGCCACTCAACCGAGCTCAACTTTCAAATAACTTACATCAAGTCTCACTTGAACTTGCTGCTTCGAACTTAAAACGAGTGTGGATCGACGTCAATTTCCCTTAGGACTGGCATGCATGTGGCACATGGCACAGTTGGCAGCTGGTGCCAGAACCTATCAGCACAATAATTGGTATTAAATCGCTTGCCCGATTAATGTCTCACGGAATTGAGCTGCTTTTTAGCGTCGTGCCAGGAGCTATTCAGTGTTATGGCATCATAAAAACCTCGGAAGGGTAACTGCTTTTTTCCATATTTTATTGTTTTTTGAATAATTACCGCGTATCGTCTGGCTACATGAGACATAGCAATTAGGTCCTCGTTTTCAATAATATTGTTTCTGCAAAAACTCGTTACGGTAATTTTATGCTAATAAACTTACAATCTCATCGTATTTTTACAAGATTTCCGAAAGTAGCGTAAAGTTAAGAAAAAATAATAGTGTGTTTAGATTAAAAATAGTTTTATTTTTTTATTTTAGAGGTAACAGTTGACCGATGATTTTTTAGTATCGTTAGGAAACTATTCTCAGTTCATGTTTGTAGCACAAATCACACAATTTACACAAAGACAGTAACAGTTTCAGTCCCTATCCCCTAGACACTTCATTACAAAGCAATTCATCTAAGACCCAATCGACTAGATTTTATTACTTCGAAGACAGAATCCTCTTAGTTAGCAATTCAACTTGGACTAAGCAAATAGCTCCAAGTAATTGAAATGTTAAATTTAAAATGTTCCCCTCCGGAATAAATTTTAAAATATCTAGGAAAAGATCCATTTGGTTTGGAAGATTTATCACTGTCAAGTGGCAAACAAATAGCGCATTACCTGACAGCAAGGTGGAGCTGCAGCCAATTGATGCCAGTTCGCAACCTGGCAGGGATCTGGCAATTTCTCAAACTTTTCAGAAAACTCGTTGGAATGTTTGCAGATTACGTTTCAACGTATCGGATCGTGTTGAGTGACGATATATATTCCGCGGCGTTCCAATTTCAAGACGGCTTTTGAATTTGGAAACTTTACATCGTTTTGTAAACTGGCTCCGTCGTGTTTGAAATCGGAGAGGACGCCATTTTGTTATTCATACCTACCCACAGAAATGTTATAATTTAGGTTCCTCGGGATTTGTGACAAGAAAGTCTCAGTGCCAAAAAGGCTGAGTACATACCTACACTAAGGTTATCATAAAAAAATCAATAGTATGGCTAGATAATGTTTTTAACTTTTCAGCTTCACCTGGGTTAGTCAAGCTGACCTCAAGAACTTAGAAAAATAGGTGCAATAGTGATGTAACCCATCCTCAGTAAAGTGTCAGTTTTCGTCAAACTTTTACCTCAGGTACTATTTGTGTAAGTTTCATCTTAGCATTCCTCCACTTATGTAGCGAGTGGTCCACAGATGCTGTAAGTTATTCTGTTGCGCTGAGCTCGCGTTAATATTTGACGCGCTCGTTAAAAACTCCACCTTTGTATGGAAACATAAAGGATTGTATCTTGAGCGGGGAACGCGCGTTTGGGCAGCGAACTCAGAAGACGTCGTCATGATTAGCCTATATCGTTGCCACTGCTGAGACACAGGCCTCTCGGTGAGAGGGAGTGGGCCGTAGTCTAGCACGCGGACCCAGCGCGGGATGGTAGACGTCACATGTCACATGTCTTCGAATTTTTGGTTCTAGGACATGCCGGTTTCCTCACGATGTTTTCCTTCACCGTTATGAGAGCAGTGGTGACGATATTATTCCCACTAAGTAAAACGCCTGCCTGGGTTCGAACCCACGGCCTACAACTCGTAAGTCGGGGACGATACCGCTGCGCCACCACTGCTCTAAGAAGATGTATTGACTTAATACGCTTTTTAGAACTATGTATTTCTAAGAGTGTTTGTAATTGAGCGTAATGGGCATACCCAACAAAAGCCTATCCAGCTGATTTTACGTCCATAAAAATAAACTTTTGATAGCATCAACAAGCGGTTATGTGGCTTACATTAAAAAAGCTTTCTGTTTGTTTAACTGGTTAAAACGTGCTCCCTAGTCTGCCGTTCTCATCGCGAACCCGTCCGACCCCCGTATGTTTTCACATCATAGAAGGCGAACTGAATATTATACCAAGTTTAGTGCGCGGGTATTTTGAACGCCCCTAGTTTGTGCTCGCTTAAACAACTAGAATTCTTAACGTAGTTTAAAAATAACTGAGCTCATCTTCATATGGATTATGTTAGGGTATGAGTAAAAGTTTAAATATTTTAGTAAAGCTTGATTGTTTCAATTTAGGGTGTACTACGTGAGCTCGACAAATGAATGTGCGAATAACACTTGTACGACAAAACTGTACTGCGACTCACCATAGTTCGAATACACGCTTGTGCGACACACTCGAGCTCACATAATACACTAGGTTAGGTTAGGTTAAAACTGTGACCTCCTACGCACGAGCCGAGCGAGCGAATCGAGCGGTGCCGCGGCAGCGGTCGGCGAGTGCTAGAAACAACTAGATTCAGTGTGTCGCACAAGCGTGCATTCGAACTATGGTGAGTCGCAGTACAGTTTTGTCGCACAAGTGTAATTCGGACATCCATTTGTCGAGCTCACGTAGTACACTCTTCAATTTAAAAGCCTAACCAAGCCTATTTCTTATTCAGTTCCTTAGTCATACAAGTAAACAGATTATTCAAAGGTATACGTCGCCCTTTCTACACATTACAGCAAAAACCAATGTCCTCGATGACGCAACACGTCTACAGTTTCAGCCCCACACCCTAATCCCACTGACAACATAATCCCTGTGCTAAAAGTATGGCCTATACCAGCCAGTAAGAACATGGACCAAAAAATATGAAGGTGCATGACGAGCGAACTCGCGTTCAGAAGGGGATTAAGTTGATTTTAAGTACGAAGGGGGTAAAGGGGTCAAGTGTGCTTTTACTATTCATGTTGCGAGCACTATTGCTTATGGCATTGTCTTTGGATGGGGTAGACCTTTTGCGAAGGCTTTCAGAATTAAATCCCCCTCTGTTACTAATGAAAAGTTACTTTTAAAAGCGGCATAGCGCGTCTGAGGCTCATAACTAATCATGGTAACTAATTACTTTTTATACATATCATTTAATTAAACTTTATGTTCATTATGTTCGTAGTTATTGAAATTCTTGAAGAACTTTCCAAAGTACCTACATATTTTCACTTAATATTACTTGAAAGTTTATTTGAAAAGCAATTATCGGCACGCGTCCAATGATCCTAAACGTTCGCTTCGAATATAATTCTTAGTTAATTAAAAACTGCAAGCTAGCTATTAACAATCTGACCACACACTTACACACATAACTCTCCTTACATAAAAAGCTATAAATAAAACACGTACCTACGTAGTTACTTAGCATTTCCAAACATAAATTAAGGGTGCCTTTGTACGGTCGTTATATTTTTATAACACGGTTTCAAATTCAATTTACACCCTTTGGTTTAATTGCAAAAAGGGCTGTTACCCATGGAATTCAAGTTGATTGAATTTTCAAACATAAAATGTTTACACCAGAAACGGCCTTCACGTAATGAGTGCTCAAATTGACAAACAAGAGCATCAGAAACTCGGACTCGGTTTAAAACGAAATTAATACATACATAATATGTACTTGTATATGTGTCAAAATCAACTACGCTATGTATGACAAAACAAGCTCTGGTAACAAAATATCCGAAACTATTTGTGTTGCCATCTACCAAAATAAAAACAACTTTTTAACAAACAACTAATCCATGCAAGAAGCTCCACTCTACAAACAACACACATAAGTAACCAACCTTGCTTGCTAAATGTATTTCCTTTACCATAAACTAGTGACTATGTTCCATATATTATGGCGAAGTGCGCTCACAAATGGGTTTTTCATTAGCTGCAGTTGCCGTATCCAGCACAGTGTTGCATTTGTTTTGTTTTAAAGTCATGATTTATTTGTATACTGGTGCCGATTCCCTTATTCACAAACTAAACTAAATTTAAGTTCAGTGCATCTTTTTCTTTCTATTTCATTAAGGAAAGGACAGAAGATAAATTTTAGTTTAGTCCTGTCAAAATAATCAGCGCCCGACGTAAGTTGACGTAATTTTAGTAGGCAAGTTTTTAATCACGTCTAAACTTGTATGGAGTAGTGACAGGCGCTGATTAATTTGACAGGACTAAACTAACATTTTTCTTTTGTCCTCTTCTTAATGACATACAAAGAAAAAGATGCACTGAACTTAAATGTAGTTTAGTTTGTGAACAAGGGAATCGGTACCACTGGCAACTATTACGTAACTGTATTAATTGCTTTTAGTGTTTTCAGATATTCAGTTATGATATTTATTACAATGTTCTCGAGGAATGTGTTTATAATTATAATATAATAAACGATTTTTAAGGCCGCGCGGTGGCGGACGTAAAGAATAGCACCATCTCATTTCTTCCGGTGGGTGTCGTAAAAGGCTACTAAGGGACTTACTAGAGAATGGGCAGCAGCGTTCTCTATACATTTTACCATCACACTGCGATTATGGCAACCCCTCCTCCCTCCCCCCAACTTGGGGGAGGCATATATCCAGCAGTGGACGTCTTTCGGCTGAAATGATGATGAAACAATTTATGGTCGTGTTCTAAGTTATTTTTATACAAACTATGAACCGCTAATCATTTCACCCACTGTTACAATAAAAGACAGAACTCGATCAGAATCATAATTACACTATCACAAGACCAAAATGCTCTCAAAATTATTGGCACCAATAAAGTCAAGGCACATCTACATGAAACTACGTATCCAAAACCCGGCATTGTGCATTACATATCAGGGGAGATTTAACTCGGAATATTGGTCCAATTTACATTTGATATCGCACACACAACCTCCCCCAGGGGAGGGGAGGGAGGTGATACAACTCTGTGTTTCATCCCTGGGCTATCTTATTTGATTTCATGTTAATTAATCCCTGCATCGAACGGATGCGGTTCGATGGTTTTAGTTTCCAATTATTTATGACGGTAATTAGTAGGAACACTGTAAAGGTTAATTAGTGGTCGCCAATTTGCAACCTATACCTAAATTTAGTGCCATGATTGCGATTTGTAAAGTCGAAATATTACCCTTTGTTTTTCGTTTGTCGATATAAAAATGGGTCCCTAACATATCACAATAACAACCCATACATTCATTCTTAATACAATTTCTCCGTCATAATTCCAAGGAGAATATATCTGATTACTTTTTAATCCCATTTGATCCGGAATTACGTTTAAAAGCGAAGTAATTACATCGGAACTCCGGCGGAGCTGTGCCGGATCTACTAATTAATATTTCGTGCTTCGAAGCGCTTCGTAAATCAAGAGATAGATGGAACCCAAAGTTATTACATGTTTACGACTGTTTTTGTTTTTAAGTGGGACGAAATTAAATTGACGGACTGCCTCGTTGGTCTAGTGGTAGCAAGCGCTACTGCTGAGCATGAGGTCCTGGGTTCGATTCCCAGGTCGGGCAAAGTTTATTGGGTTTTTCCATCTGGAATTTCTCAGTAGCAGCCTGGAGTCTGGATTTGGGCCCGGTTGATGGCAATAGGCTCGCCCCCTATTACATGGGACTTAAACATAACAGGCGAAATGTGGGTGTACTGTAAGTACACCTCTGCCTAACCCTTCGGGGAAACAAGGCGTGATGTTATGTTTATGTTATGTTTATGAAATTAAATTAATTGTAAAAGGGAGTAATTTGAATGACGTCGGATGTTCTTAATTGGTGGATGATACTTTAATTCAAACCGAGTTTCATACGAGCTTCAAAAAAAATGTACGTTAACTTTGCTATACCAGAGTGAGTTTCCGTGTCGGATTTCATTAGATCCCTCATTTGTTTTTCCATAACGTGCAACGTTTTTTATTTAACAAAACTGTTTAATTAAAAACATAGAGTGGGTCGTTACAGGGGTTTCACTGAACAGGGTTATCACTAAAAAACCAGTCTTTAAGGATCAAAACGTACAAACTCCAGCGACCTAAATATTTTAAGCTTGCCATTAAAAAATGCATCACTTAAAACCCACTATTTGAATAACTTTAACATAAAGCCTGAACCACAACAGCTTCTAAAAATGCGACGAACGTCTTCAGAACAAAACTTCTCACCAACCATTGTTTTCAACTAAAAAGAAATTGCGAACAAGAAGAAAACAATAAAGTTTTTTTTCGTCTCAACTTTGCAGACAACCACAGTCTAACTAAATGGTTGCAGTCAACCACAGCATACCACTGAAGTTTTGAGAAAAACTTGAGTTATTGCGAAGAGAGTTGCCTTGAAACTGGTTGGCAAAAACTGGGGTTCACGAAGTAAAGGAAACTAATGCGCTTTTCGTTTTTTAGTTGGCTATACTCAGGGAAATAAGTACAGTTTGCTGGTGGTAATAAATGGATGGGGAGAGTGGTGTTCCAAGTTAAAGACAGATTGGAGAGTGGAAATGGGAGCCAAATTATTTAAGCTTGTAAAAACTACTTTTCGCATAGTATACAAGTACGACAGGTATCAATTCCTCTACAAATGACAGTCCACCCTTTCGGCTAACACTTTCATACAAATATTTGAGAATGACAGTTGTCTATCACGTTACTTCGAAAGCTAATGTCACTTTGACATTTCAAAGCCGATGGACAAATGGATGTTGACTTTAAGTTGTTTAATTTTTTGTCGATAAAATGTGATCGAAGAAAACCACGAAAGTTCATCAAGATGAAAAATAACAAGCCTTTGAAATATAGCAGACAGTTTCAGCTGGCAAGGACGCATTGCGGCGAAGAGGCAATTATCTATTTTAGCGTGCAACCGCAATGCGTTCTGTGTTGTCTACGTAAATTACTGACGTCTTCGCTAATTATTAAGACTTCGTGTGATTATGTAGCTGATTGCTGTGTATTTAATATTTGGCATTTATCAATATCACCACTGAATTACGGTGAAAATCCTTTTGAGAAATTCCATGACTTTCAGTAAGTTAAACCATGCCCCACTTGCTGGAGTATCCCGAGTGCCCGTTCAACTGCACCTCGGATGATCTAAATTATGCCACTGATGCCTCGATTAGCGTGGCCACCGACTGGGCTCAAATCTATACTATAATATAATATTATAAAGCTGAAGAGTTTGTTTGTATGTTTGTTTGTTTGATTGAACGCGCTAATCTCAGAAACTACTGGTCCGAATTGAAAAATTATTTTTGTGTTGGGTAGCCTATTTATCGAGGAAGGCTATAGGCTATATAACATCACGCCACAACCAAGAGGAGCGGAGCAGTAATGAATAATGAAAAGATGTTGCAAAAACGGGGAAAATCGCACGGGTAGGCGATTCGACGCGACGGGAAGGGTCGGGGGAACAAGAAATTTAACGCGGACGAAGACGCGGACAGAAGCTAGTTATATATAAAAATAAAGAAACTGTACGAGTACCATCGACATGAAAAGAAGGAGAAAAATGGTCGAATTCGCAAACATGCAAGCAAGCGCACTGTGGATATCGTACTGTCTTCTTTTAAATGGAACCTTGTAGTGTGATAGTGACCAGATATTTATAATTACTTAGTTCCTAAACATTTTTGTTTAGGAACTAAGTAATTAGAAATATCTTCCTGCACTTTACCTTTAAGATAGCCTATCGTATTTTATTAATATAGTAGTTGTCTTCACAGAAGCGAGTGGAGGTCGAGTTCAACAGCGCTGACCCTTTGATTGAGTGACATCACACAAATTGACCACTTACGACGGCAGATACGCACGCGCTCGTGAAATTGTTAAGAGTTTCTATATTTACGAGTATGTTATTCAATGACTGTTTTTTTATAAATTGGAGAAAAGTTTTTTTTTTTCAGATGTAGTAGCCAGCCACCGCCGGCTTTGGAAGCATTTAATTTTGTATTTCCTTTGCTACTGTGGAGAAAACTTAACTACGTTGTTCAAATTACCCGCCAGAGCTTGAACAGAGAACATGAGCTACATATACGACAGCTCAACGTATACATATACGAGTACATCAGTAGCCGGAAGGAGTCTAAAACATGCTAAAACAACTTTAATGCTCAAATAAAATAGTTATACAGTTCCCTTTACGGTGTCCCATAACAGTCCGGATAGTGTCCGAGTGTCCGGGCCGCGGTCGGCTGCCGGGAGCCGTACGTCCGGTTTACGAGCTCTTTCACTACACTCATTAACTCACTTTGGCATGTTAGTGGCCATTTAAAGTGGACAAGACCTTTTATGGATTTTTTAAAAGTTTATTAATGTGTTTAGTATTTTTATTATTTAGTTTAGTTAGTATTTAGTTTAGTTTACAATGTTTTGTAGCGGGTCGAACGGTTTACATAAATATTATTTGGGATGCCAACATTGCCAATATTCAGACATTATTTTTCTACATTCTGATAAGTGGATCAGAACAAAGAGTTGTCATCGGCACTCAACGAGTTACCATTTCGGTCCTCAACGGTCCTGACAAAAAGCCGGACATTTTATCTACTTTTAAATCTTTCTTTTTTCATTTTTTTTTTAAATTTTCTTACATAAATCTTTATAATTCGAAGACGGATGAAGGCCAAGAGATTGGACACGTCCGGAGAAATCTGGACGGAAGGTAGCTTTACTCCTAGCTTTGCGCTAGCTTAATTTTATAAAATCTGTCATTTGTTACTTTAGATAATTTTATATCAGTTCAATCAGATTCACCCACACATCCCGTCTTTCATCCCAACACCGCAAACAATGCCGTCGGAACACAACCGCTCAATGCGTCAGCGGCCATCACCGCCACCGCGAGGCGCGGGCGGGCGCTAGTGTGGCGCGGCCCTTATTCAGCGCTCGTATTCAATGGGTCGAACTAACTCAGTTACCGCAGAAATAGATCCCGATGTCACTGATACAGGGGTTGAATAGGACTGGAATCGTGCCTAGGTGCCGACGTTTAGCTGAATAGGCGATACCCGTAAGCAATCTAGGTAATTATATCAAGTTGTTGCGTGGGATGTTTGGAAAAAAAACGTTTTATAGGTGAATAAGGACGGCTACAGAAAATGACGGCCAAGGAAAAGATGGCTGAAGTTTGTAAAAGATGCTATGGTTAAAAAAGGGGTTTATTCTGAGATTACAGCTGATATATATATATGGAAAATACTCACTCGTAGATACTTAAATAAAAGTACCTCTGAATAAGAAAACACATGTCCTAATGGTTTCTACAAAAAAACAGATGTGAATACTTACATCGTATTTATTTATACAGAGAGCAAGGATCCCGACGCATCAAGTAACAAACTCTCTTGTTGTACTTTGTCAACTTCATTCCCAAAGGAAATTCACTGAACACTGTACTCTCAAAGCAACGTCTAATTCCTTCAAAGAAACCTAATATGTAGCACTTTTTACTGGGAAAATACTATGTTTACTTAAATATGTTACAGCATTTCCGATGTATGTATTCTGTGTATTCTTAACTAGCTTCTGCCCTCGACTTCGTCCGCGTCATATTTTGTCTCCCCTGACGCTTCCCGTCGCATCGAATTGCCTGCCAGTTTTCGTCCTATTTTCGTTGCTGCTCCGCTCCTTTTGATCGTAGCGTGATGTTATATAGCCTGTAGCCTTCCTCAATAAATAGGCTACGCAACACAAAAAGATTTTTTTTAATTCGGACCAGTAGTTCGTGAGATACAAACAATCAAACTCTTCAGCTTTATACTATTAGTATAGATGTAAAAACGTGACTGAAAGAGTTAATTGTATCATATTCCAATAAATCTCCACAATCTGTCACGATCGCTCTAATTGTCTATGGACGGCTACATATGTCTTCAGGAATCAGCTAAATTGTAGAACTAGCTAACTTCACTTAGTACGAAATTCAGCATATTTCATTTATATATAGACAGACATTGGTACCGATTCCCTTGTTCACAAACTAAACTAAATTTAAGTTCAGTGCATCTTTTTCTTTGTATTTCATTAAGAAGAGGACAAAAGATTTTTTTTAGTTTAGTCCTGTCAAATTAATCAGCGCCTGTCACTACTCCATACAAGTTTAGACGTGATTAAAAACTTGCCTACTAAAATTACGTCAATTTACGACAAGCGCTGATTAATTTGACAGGACTAAACTAAAATTTATCTTCTGTCCTTTCCTTAATGAAATAGAAAGAAAAGATGCACTGAACTTAAATTTAGTTTAGTTTGTGAATAAGGGAATCTGCACCAGTATCTAAATAAACTATCTCCCAAATTCTTTCTAATAGTTAAACATACCCATTTGCATTCAAATTCAGTCCCTAAACAAATTCCTATAAGCCTCAGATCTTAAGTTAAGACTTAAACACTAGAACAGCCCCTTGATACCTAACCCTCCAGTGGTAAGGGCAGGACAGTAACGGCCAATTAACCCGTTTGCGGCCGAGAGCTGAGCACTAAGGGTTAATGACTTTTTCTCTAGCCATAACTGAGTTACACGGTTTTATGGCCTGTTAACAAGACTAGGGTTAAGTTGATTCAGTAAACACGTATCTTAAGCCACTTAGTGCCTAAGAAGGATCTAGTCTAGTACTTTATAGTGAATTTTAAAGGAGAGCAGCTCTCTTTAATAGACTATTTAAGATGCTGCGAACTGGGCCAAGAAAAAGGTAAAAAAGTGGATCAAACTTGAGCAGAACCAAGATTAATAAGGACAGGTAAAAGATAAACTTTGTGGGTGGTTTTACTTATAACTATTGAGGAAAAATACGCTGATATTTGTGTTAGTGACATAGCGTGGATCCCAAATTATGTTTTGGTTTTATTATTACTGTGCTGAAACACAGGTTAGGGAATAAGATTAAGAAAATTTGTTTATTGTGCACGAACGTTAGAAAAATGACATAAAATTACACATAATTAATAGTAAAAAGCCTCGTATTCTAACCAATAAAGTCTTTCACTTTGTTCATGGCTTGATGTAGGCGCCAGAGACCAAAAACAATAAATATTGCGTAAATGTTACGACACTAGCCTAATGACAACGAATAAACAATGAAAACTAACACAAGATGTCCACTTTTACCGTTGCCCTGGCATATGGGCAACTGAAGGAACACGGGTGGGTTTTAGTCAGTAAAAGTCTGACACGCCTTTCTGCTCCACCCAGAGCGGGAGAGGTCATTTAATGATTTCCCGACCCACAAAAAAAACCGAATAAGGAGAAAAAGATGCCTTAGAACTACAGGTGTTATGTTTTCAACAATAAAACTGGAAAATAGTCCACCTAGTGTTAAGCCTTCACCTCTAACCTACAAATAGGCATGTCGCCGTTCGAAGTCTTCCTCTAGCTAGAACCTCTACCTCTTTTTTAAACGGGGTTTGTGCACAAAATATTTTGATAATAAGTATTTTCCGTTATATTTCCTGCCAAATTTTAAGCCTCACATTGCAAGTTTTTCCCGTACATTTCACACACGCGGAAGCAGTAATACCTCCGAGACATAAGATAAGCCAAAGCCTCAAGTTTCGTTCCAAGTTTGGTAAATTACGAGACCAAGGGAGTTGGTTTAAAATCGTTTACTTTTACCTTTTCATGAATGGAAAGGACTTTAAGTACTGCCAAAAGTTAACCGTGTTATTGACGTGGGGTCTAATCTGATTTGATAAAAAAGTTTTAGGAAAATCTTTTAAAGGAGATCAGGCGTAAATCTTTAACTATACGACCGAGTTTCGAGGACAGTTTTTGTATGTTTCTGGCATTAAGATCTTTTACTCATTCAAACACAGCATTTTATGTACGGAGTTGTATCCAAAGAATAATACGAAAAATTAATATTCGCTGTATTATTTCCGTTACATTAGTAATATCAATAACTCATATACCCAAAAACATTAGTATCACTATAAAACCAAAGCCTAAGTTATTGGCTTCCACTTCGGAAGCCTATTAGCGTCGATGAAGGGCCGCTGAAAGTTATGAAAGAACATGATACGATCGGTAATTGATCGCTGAGTCGATCCAACTATGAACGGTGTTGAAAACTGTGAGTAAGGCTTCAGCGGTGTTTCGGGGAGTACTCATTAAGTTAAGATCGTCGAAGTTCGGTTAGCGTTTCCCTAAATAATGTAGGTATAAATAGAATGTGGTCGTCACTCATCGATCATTTATTTATTTATAACAATAATAAATAGTGGTATAGTTCGTGTGGTGCCGGACGTAAACAATAGCATCATCTCATTTCTTCCCGTGGGTTTCGTAAGTTACTAGAGAATGGGCGTTCTCTATGCATTTTGCCACCATACTGCGATCGCCAACCCGCCTGCCAAGCGTGGCGATTATGGCAAAGTCCTTGAAATTGGGGGAAGCCTATGTCCAGCAGTGGACGTCTTTTGGCTGAAATGATGAGTCGTAAATATCTCGTTCATTAGCAAGATGTTTTGTTTTTTTAGGAAGTCCTAAAATAAGAACTAAAGTAATTCACGTTACAAGTACCAGTAGAAGAAGGTTTTGCAACTTTAAGCAATAACGAACAAGCCTGTTGCCATGTATCGAGCATATTTTTGACAGACCAGTTTCTGATTCTTTCCTCAATTGTTTTGCTCTACTAATAAATGGCAAACTTACATACACATGTCTGAAAGTACCTACATGTAGTAAAACTGGTCCTCACATTTCACACCTTAACAAATACTAGATGAAACCTCTGCTACACAAGCACATAATTTAGCAGCCAACGTTCTCTAATCCCGGATTAAAATATCAAACTGTACCTGGATAAAACCTAATTCCACGTCGATTTTCTACGGCGCAATTCTATTGGCCGGCAGCCACCCGTTCACTAGCGCACTCCGGCACTACGTCTACACATATTTCACATTTAGCTACCGTAGAGACGGGGCTAATCCCCGAACGTTACTTTTTTATACAAAAATTGTTTTACAGAGGAATTTTCGGAAGCCTCCGGCTGTAGGAGGGAACTAATGGATCGTTTGAATGTTCAAGTGATTAAATTGATGGCTCGCCTCCGGGTAATGTTCGACCTGATTTTATGAGCATGTTAATTTATCGTTTATCTCGTTTTAGGGTTAAAACGACCAGTTTATAGGTATTTTTTGCTTTAGATTCTTCTTTCTTTCTTTTTTTGCTTTTTTTCTTTATTGGGTTGTAATGAACAATAATATTATCATGATAATTGAGAAACACTGCTCATTATTAGGCAAACAGTAAGAAAATCTTACTCTTGAGCCACCTATTAGAATCTATAGTTTCTATAAAGGAATCAATTTACCAGAAATGAATAAATATCTACTAAGTATAATGAACAGAATCAACAAGGATTTCTATCTGTGACATTTTTTGTATCTAAAGCTCTAAATTTTCTTTACCGTGTGGATACAATGTAGCCACTCAGTGACTCCATTTCCACATAAAGCGACGTAGCCAAGTACAGCAGAACATTACTTGTTGATAAGACGATGTCCCGGAGCATTGCCTGCCATCAAATGCATAACAACTACGTCTCGGCAGACAGGATAATCTCATAAACTTCAGTTTAACTGCTGGATATTTAGTGACGAGAGTTTTAAAGCATTATGAGGAGCTACTTAAGTTTTACATTATGTAGGTTATCATCGGGTTTCATGAACTTGTTTTACCTTAGTTTTGAATACGAAAAGGTGCCTAGACATGTCGGAAGAACGGTGCCCGTATTTTTGAGAACTTACACATTATAATCTGCTTAGTAAGGTAAATAACGCCATGAATGCTGTGGACTGTCAAAATGAAAGCGATGCCTACTGATAGTGTATTACTTAATTAGTTCTAGTCTGTCAAAAAATACGTCTAATTACCTACATATTTGACAAGTTTTTGACATTAACTGTCGCTGAGATAATATTACAACTTGAATTTCGACATTATGTAAGTTTAAATAGTCCTTCAGTTCATCTTATAGTTATGGTATATCTAGTTTGATATGGTTTTTACAATGTTGAACAAATTTTGCTTCATGTAGTGTCAGATCACAGTACCTGAAAACACTCATTTTCTTTTACTTTTATGCAAATGGCCACAAATGAAAAATAATATCCCCCGTTAGCAATAATACGTACCCAAAATCACGAAATCCAAGTCCCATAAAATAAATCAAGCCACATTAAGTAAACAACGTACAACTTTACAAAAAAAAAATGGGTGAAAAAACAACAGTTTTAAATGTACGCTATCCATTGCTCTTCGGCCGTGCATTCGACAATGTAATCGGGAACGGAGAGGGCAGTGTACATAAATTTAGCGACCGGCCGTGCTGTGGCAATGGTAAACATAAAGTGGGTTTGATAGTAGCGGCACTGACCTACTTACCAATTGTATAGGGTTGACAGTGACACATATTTTACGAGTTTTAAACAACCCAGATTTTTCGAGGGCATTGCTTTGTGCTTTCTTTTTTGAGGCTTTCAGGTGAATGTTTGCAGATTTTCTTCTTAAATGGTATGAAATAAAAGGGGATCGTCCAAGGTGGGCGAGTGTTACGTTAGGTTAGCTGTAATATTATTTGGAAATTGATTGTTTAGGAAAGTAGCTTTACACTTTTCTGTTTCCCTGAGATTTACACCACATTAACACGGAAGTAAAAATATCGTGGCGGGATTTTATCATGCACTGAATTTTCTACTATCGGTGTATAACGGAGCAATTACAATCCAACAGAGTGCATCTCAGCGCGGATAATAAACATACTGTTCGACTGTCAACTCTCAGTGAAAAGCAGTGCATTTTCACTGCCGCGCACCCGGCTCCCGGGTCGAACGATAATTCGTTCGCATGCCTACGAATCGCTTCCGAGTCCTACGTATAAGTAGTTATGTATCTTGCGACCATGCCGAGCACCCGCCTACCGGGTGCAAATCACAAAAATAAGCTGGGTGTGAATAGGGTGTACTTTTGAACAATTCTTTTTTCAATTGGGCACTGAAAGTGTTAAAGAGACAATGCGTCAAAAAAGCGTCCGTGCGTAAATGGACTTAGAAGTTAAAACACATTATTACCAGCCAAAGTATTTGCGAACAAATAAAAACAGTTCTGCTTGAGATTCTCTAAGTTACAACCGCTGAGCAAAACACGAACCAAACTGAATTATCGGCAGCGCACAGACGAATCTGTGCCATCTATCTAATCCCAAGTAATTTCAGTTCGACATTCCCGCGTTTGACAACCCATAACTCAATACAATCACACCATATTTCGTTGTATAACCCACTAAACTGGCCAGCGAGGACTCTATGTATAGTTGGGGTTTTTTGATCGTTGGTCGGTTACAGTAGCACGTTTTGTGTTGCAGCAGCTCGTTTTATTGTGTTGCAGCAACTTCGTTAGCGCGCTCCGACGCCTATCGCCTATCGAGGCGTCACTACTCCTGTTCTTTATTGACTAGTTTCAGGAAACTAGTGAACATAGGAGCTAAAACTATATTTTAGCCGGTGTAACTTGTATAGTATGTTTTTGTTTAAATTTTGCAAGCTCTGCTAAAGTGTAAGTTTAGTTTTGTTTTAGTGGTTGTATTTTAAATATATACTTATTTTCAGCTGGTTGAAATTACAGCATCAAACTGTCACAAAAGAATATGTTTATGATTGTGTGTTAAATCCATAAAAAACAAATTCTGCAAAGTCGGCCAGTCTCCTTTTGTGGACACTGTATAAGTGTGCAGTGTTGTATTTTATTGTTAAGATTAACTTGCCATTGGATAAAATTTATTGAAGTTGAATCAAGTCTGAATAAAGCTGAGTGTAGTATTCTCGTCCAAAAACATGCCACGGCAATCGTTAACAAAAATACATGCAAATAAAAATAATTGGAACAGGACATAGCGAACCGTTTCAAGTTCACGATAATGTCGCCGTCGCGTGCTGAACGATATAATTCCGCCAGTTATTACAGAACCGAGCCACGAAACTTTGCCGACATACATAATTTACTTACGGATTTCCGTGGAAAGTAAAAATCATGGTTTCTAGTAACAGGTGAAGAGAATTAAGTGAAATTGCATTTAATATATTACCTCTAGATTTAGTGCAAAAGGATAAGGAATATACCGCTTAGAAATAGATTTGCATTATTGAAAACGAGCTTGTGAAGAACGCGGTTTTACTACCCACAAAATATACGTTATTAGATAAAACACAATACTAAAGCTCTCATTTCCCAACGTTTTTTTTTTGCCCAGTGGTATCGGCCCCGACTAACGAGTTGAAGGTCGTGGGTTCGATCCCAGGAAGGCACTTTACTTTGTGTAAATAATTTCATCGCCACTGCTCTCAAAATGGTGAAGCATAACATCGTGAGGAAACCGGCATGTCCTAGAACCAAAAAATCCAAGACATGTGACATGTATTATTGCATTCTTGTGCAGCATGGCATAGACTGATTTTAATCTTAATTTTTTTTTTGTTTTTTATGTTCTTATTTACTTTAATTTTATAGTATAGTGCAAATTTGTATCATAGTTCTTACTTTTATGGGGCATGCGGTGCTAACCTATAATAAACTGTAATACTAACCTTAGTTAATAGAAAATCATGTTTATATTGTATGAGTAGGTAATATACAGTTGTTGGTTGGCCAAAAATAAATAAATAAATGACAAGTCTCTCGTCGGTTAAAAAGAGCAAATTCTTTTCGCAAAAATCTACATACAGTCTTCAATCCACTTTCGACTTCGTCTGAAAGACTTCAGACTCCGCTCCAGTGGCTCTCAAAGTCTCCAAGTTACAATATAACATTGAAGCTGGCTACATTATCCTGCTCGACTTGTCAAAGGTGTACAATCTAATAACTGAGACATAATATCGTGCTTTGAAAGCCATCTACAAGTACCCTCCCTTGATGAGACCTGCGAACGGGGTGGCAAGCCTTTGACATGTTTGATCTGGATATTATTGTATTTCAATATGGTAGATGTTCAGCTGTTTACACACACATACATTGAACATTTATTCGGGAACGGTATTTGTACGTACATTATTAACTTTGATTGAAATCGGTCTGTTTTAAAATGCACATCGAATGAGATATATTATAAGCCACACAATAATATTAGCGATACCTACTCATGCTTAAAAGACAATATCTTTACTTGTTCTTCGCTTAGAGTATCTTTATTTTATAACTTTCATTTTGATTTTTTAACATTTCTGAAACAATTTTCTGAAGGCTTACCTACCTTACTAAGTAGGAAACAGTGGAAAAGATAACAGTATCCATTCACTTTCCTCGCTAACTACTCTACAGAGATAGCACTACATTTTCCTTAAACCCCGATGACCATAAAGTTGATCACCCATAGCACCCAACGTACCCTCAAACATGGGAGAAACACGCACGCTGGCAACACAGACATTGAGGACGCATTTACCAATATGGGATTAAACGGAGCATCGCATCACAAGACAAGAAACGTGCAGAAGCTATACTCTATGTAGTTAGAACACAAATAGCAGATGCTGGCCGGTAGAGGTAGAGGTTGGATATTATTCCACGGGAACGAACATACATACATACATACAATCACGCCTTTTTCCCATGGGGGTAGGCAGAAACCACGGAACGCCACCTGTTACGATCTCTACACACTCCTTTTGCCTCGTTTAGGTTCATACAATTGGTCATACACACACGCCGGTTGCGAGTACTACGCACCTGACCTTTCTGAAGAACATCATAAAGGTCACTAAGGTCACTATATGTCCTAGAGCGTCCCCTCCCGGTGTTTCCACGCACATCTGCCTTGTAAATACCTTTTGTGAGCCGTCCTACATTCATCCTCTCAACATGACCAAACCATCTAAGCATACTTTTTTCGTGAGAACAACCGTGATAAAAAAGCACCGTATGTGTTAATGCTGGTTATAAACTATTTGTGCGCCAAATTCGTTCCTTTTTTGCATGATTGAATAACAAATATACAATCTTATCATTTACAATATTAGTAGGATAGTAGCATTTTTATTTACTACCTAATCCTCTCCGGATTCCTATCCTAGTTAGTAAACAAAAATGTTAGAAATGTTAGTGTCGTGTGTGAACTGTTACTGCAGTCATTAGAAAACCTTTCTTGTTGTTGTTGTCTGTCCATTCAATCTTGCTTAGATACAAAGTGATACCTTAAAGTCTTTGTACTCGTAACATAATATTGCTCTACCAAGCAAAGCTACAATGTGTGTAAAAATTCCAGCTCACGACAACAAAAACCAGAAATGCAGCCAACTAGGAATTCTAGTTAGCACTTCTTAAAGTAGAAGCTCTAAAGTTACAACTACTTTCAAAGAAATTCTAGAGAAACTAGAAATTACATTTTAGGCAAAAGTTCAAACTAGAATTCTTCGCTGCTTTTGCAATGCAAATGTAGATAAGTAGTTGTAAAACCTCGATTGGAAAGAATGGAACTTTTGTTCACTTAGCATACTGTGACCATATCGTATGTAGTTAATGGCAGTATGTGAGAGAGGGTACGCACAAAGGGAGGATCAGCGGTAAAGAGCAAGTAACAAAGGCGAAATTGGGTTCGTGAGACGGGACATTTTTTAAGGAAAAATAGCGAGTGACACGATTTTCCGGAAGCATTCTGTGATAAAATTATGTGCGGGAAACTGTTAGAATTGGTTTTTAGAACGGTGGGACTATTTTGGGAAGATATGTGCTCCTTGTGGGTTGTGAACAGTCGAAGTCTTTGACTAGCATAGGGGCTGTCCATTAATCACGTGAGGCTCGAAAGGGGGAGGAGGGCTCCATAAAAAATCACGAAATATCACAAAAGGGGACGGGGGTGTAGTAATATATCACGTGTATTTTTTTTCTTTCTTTAATTAGATGGACTTGTACATGTATTTAAAGAAAAAATACAAAAAAATAGATTCTTTGTAGGTATTAAAAATACACGTGATATAGGGGAGGGAGGGGGGTAGTCTTAAACCTCACCATGTATCACCAAGGGGGAGGAGGGGGTTCAAAAATGCCAAAAAAAAAACATCACGTGATTAATGGACGGCCCCATATCAGGTAGATAAAAAATAGAATTCCGTGAATACTTGTGTCGAGTTTTGGTTCACGATGTGCAAGAAAAAGAACACGATCACATCGTTAACTACCAAGTTAGTCAGTAAACACTAACGAACTCAGTTCCTTTGCTTTCAACATTAATTGAGTTTTCTATCTTCTTACAAACCCGTCTAACTACATATTGGATCAGCAATCGTAGTTCTAAATCCAACATCGAACCGCCATATTACTTCGAAATTATTAATCGAGTTCCTGTTCAAAAGCGACGCAACTGCATGCAGTTGGATTCAAAGGAGTAATCAAAGTTCTTTGCAGAGAGGTGAGGTCTGGGACGAACAGCCAATATTTTGTTTTAATTATCAACTCAATTCGTTTAATGTTTGCACATGAAGAAAGTGCAGATCTTCACAAATAAATCTGTTTAAAACAAGCGAGGCGAGGGAACAGGGAACACATTGAGATGTAAAAGTTGCGAAGAAGCGTCACGTTCACACGTTTTATGGCGACCCCGGGAGGGAGGTTTATTTCACATTACTTTGTAGAAAACAAAGAATTTTAAAACTCAAAATGTATGACGTTTTACAACCGCAACGCTGTGTAACCCGCCGCGAGGCCTATAAGCAGCTACTGTATCGTGTATACTATGTGTATACTTAGGCGGAGCCGCGTCTGTCGGACGCCCGTGTTTTTATGACATTCAAAGATTGAGCTCACTCGCACAGAATTGTATGTTTCGTTCACTAACTTCTTTATTGAGTGAAGTTATTTATTTAGGCAACTTGTACTTCTTATTCCTTCACAACGTGTTTCCGAACAGCGATCAAAGAACTATAAATAAGGAAAACATTTCGGAAGTAGCAATCGAGGTAATATTAACGTAGAAGTTTGTTTGCCATCAATTTAGTATTTCGCGGATAAAATGTAATAACCGTTCCCTCAAGGACCATCCTTAAACGAGAAAATATTACTGATTGTATTCGATTTGAAGAAAGTTGCGTTGAAATGGGAAAATATGGATTAGGGTCCCATTCAGCTTTCGGTTACGGATTTAGCACGACCATTTGCAAATATAAATGAATGGTCGGATTTACCCTTTTCATGTTTTCGTGAAAAATTCAAAGCTTTTGGGAGTCTAAACAAGTGGTAAAAAGATACAAAGAAGAACTTCAATAAAACTTGACAAATGATGACGTCAAACAGTTGGCGAAAAAATGTTTCGGTGGCGGAACCAGTTTGGGTAGAACTCCCATATTTGACACTTTCTTTGAAAGTTAAAGCTCTCAGGGGTCCTTGTGAACTGGCTTGGTATATTTAGTCGACTCGTGAGGAATGGATGATATCATTTCTTCTGATTCGTCATACGAATAAATTACACGATGAGTTGGTGCTTTTCCTTTAGCCTACATGTTGTGTGTCGTTTCGGAGAATTTTCATGTAATACTTGTAATGAATGTGTAAATAAAACGGGGAGCTATTTGAATGCTCGCTCTCGTAATAATACAGTTATGTCAAAGGGCAATTTGTGTTACGCTCGAATCAACAGATGTTATTATATTTTTGCGGTGGATTTTTTGCGTAATGAAGGATGTGACTACCTCCCCAAATACGTCCGTACAATAACTGTATGTGAGTATGCTCTTTCCTTATCAATATGAAACACTACAGGCTGATAAAGAAGATCAAATCAAGGGGTGAATCGAAGCAATGGGATATTCTAGAGTTGTAGACCAACAAGCCAAATCCATATATTCAGTATAACAGAGCTTCACTTCATTTCCGAGCAATCTTTAGAAGAACAAGAAAACAATACGTTAAAACCTAATTTAACATAAAAAACGATGGAGATCAATATTCAGTATATATAGCCCATATTGTCGCTTTCCGTGGATCCGTGGATGGGATGGGTTGACTATCTTTAAATAACCATATCCCTCCGTGCATCGGAAAGTACGTTAAGCCGTTGGTCCTAGCTGTCATTCTTCGAACTTTGGCAGTCGTATCATCATAGGGGTATCGCACTACCCAATAATTGGATAATACGATACTCCTTGGTAAGACTGGAAAGACTCTCATATATTCGAGTGTTTAATAATTTTTAGGAAAACAAATGGGAATTATTTGAGGTCCGATGAAATACATGCCCGTTACAGAGCCAAAAATAAACAAATATAGGTACAATTCGTTAGATTAATCGTCGTATTAATCTAAACGAACACAAACACGAGATATTAATATCATTTTACGTCCCTTGCTACACCACCCGATATAACATCAGATACCTACAAACAGGACCAATAACTCGAATGTGACATTTATTAGTCACCCTTATCGCTTACACAATTACTTTTACGTACCTTTATATTTATATTAAAAGGATCAATAATATGTGATGCTCAACAGCTCAACATATTGGTTACAATTAGTGGTGTGCCGGAGATTCGTATCCGTATACGCGGATATCCGAGGGAGAAGAAAGATCCGAGTCCATATCCGTATGCGTTACTTTATTGGCGGATCTTTTACGGATCTTTTAGCTCATTAATTTTCAAAACGTAGATGACAATCTAGGTGACTAGGTAGCAGTGAAAAATTATTAAACGCCGTTCGGATTATTTATTATTTCTTAAAATCAAATATTTCGCACCTTTATATTGCAAACGTTTATCATAGTGAGTTATCATTCCAATAGTACATAACTCAAAGGTACTAAAACAATTATATCAAAGCATCAAGTGGCGTCAACTATCGTTTCAAGTTCACGCGCATCGACACCGATTGAGTAAGAAAGTTAAGATCCCTATCTGCGGATCTTATCACCAAATATCCGTATTCGGATCTATATCCCCGGATATACATTTTAATGATCTGGCACATCACTACAATGTGTTGTACATGATATCGATCAGAAATAACTTGTCACATTTGACAGAAGAGAGTAAAGTAAATACCGAATCGCCCAACGTAATTTTGGAGGTCGAAGTTCGTTAAAACATGTGAACCAGGCAAAATGTATACGGAATATTAATGGTAAAACATTATAGGGTAATCTATGGGGTTCAGGCCATAATTGGCTGGATATTTGATAGATGAATATCAATTAAGTGATATTTGGGACCGATTGGATCGGTTGTCGCAATTAATGTCATTGGAATCCAATTAAATTAATTGATTACTTACAAATAATTGGGAGTCGAATGTGTTAAATGATGGCCATCATCGTCTGATATCGAACCCATTTTGATTTACATGTAAGTATTTAATTTGTGGCTCGTGTTATTAACGAAAATATTCATTTTATGATTATTGATATGAAAATGTCTGCGTTCATTTTACATAAAAAGTAATGGCCCACCTAGTTTAAAAATGTCAGTACCTAAAGTAGATTCATAAGAACTACTTAAATATTATCAAACATCGTAATTTTCTGAGAACGTGGTCGTCATCGAGCCATAGGTCTAGTAGTAAATGACTTATGAGACGGGTGATTTACTTTGTATAAATTATTTCAGCGTCATCATCTTCATCGTGAGGAAACCGGCATGGCTAAGAACCAAAAATTCGAAGGCATGTGACATCTGATCTATCAACCTGCACTGAGCTCGCGTGATGGATTTCGGCTTTTGCACTCCCTCTTACCGAGAGAATGCCTTTGTCCCACTCCCAGCAGTGGGAGCACTATAGGCTGATAATGTATGTCATTTTCTGCCACTTAGGTTTTTTTCTTTGACGATAAGGCGGTACGAGATTAGCTAGAATTCAAATAACACTTCTAAAAGTATATTTTGGTGTTCGAATGACGTTGACAAGGAACGCTGTTGGTAAGTAAACACTTGTGTCATTATTTTGTAAAATGTATTGAAAAAACAAGATTAGTGCGACCATTAGTTCCTGTTTTAACCACGCGCCAATGGAACCTCGTGGCGCTATATGTCCATGGTTTACAAAAAAAAGTACAACCATCCCATCACGCCTTCATTAATTTCATGTTATTTTGTGGTAGATAAGGATATTATTTCCGTAACCATGGCAACAATTCAACGGAGATAAAACTCGCCCGTACAACATTGCAAAGGTACGGGAATTTTCTCACGAGCTATTGTTAAACCAATTTATTGTTAAATTTTCATCACGCCAAAATGTGAAACTCTGTTACGAAAATATTTTTCAGTTCTAAATAATGAATTTTGAGTTGAAACATACAGTTTGTTTTTATTCTAGGATCCGAATTATTAATGTTTCGGTGGACTTACAGTAATTTGAGTGATTAATATAATGAACATGTTTCACATTTCAAAACATTTATTCTCAAAGCATTGAATTTGGCTACTTACCCGCAAATTTTAAAATAGTATTTTAAACCGGTGGCTCACAGTTACTTAGTTAATTAAAAAGTAGATGACAAAATACACCCAACATGATTTTTTAATAATAATTGGTTCAAATTTAAACCTTACATACTCTTTATTAGATGTCCCGTATAACATGGGACTTAATATAACCGGTAAAACGTGCGTGTACAACTCACACCCCTGCCTAACCCTTATAATAATTACAGGCGTGAAGTTTATTAGATTTATGCTGCTATTACTATGTAAATAATCCCTAAAACGAAAACAACCACGAAACCCACACCATCCCAGTATTTAGTATCAAAATTAAATCTAACTTAGTTGGTGTAACCAAATATTTACTTCTCCCTGCCCGACCTGTAATCTAAGTCAAACGAAACACGCGTCTATGTCCTAAGTAATATTAATTAAGTGCTTACCTACAGCTAAGTTACAATCAAGTTTGTTTGCTCTACTAGATGAAAGTTGCTTGGTACAGTTTGGAATTCAATTACTTCTTGCTAATATATTTCTGTACTTTATAGATACTAGGTAGCTTCTGCCCGCGACTTTCTTGTTTTGACATAAAATATTCCTGACTCTTGACAGTACGGTAGCTTATCGTTAGTCAAAGAATTTTCGAAACTAAGGTAGAAATTGAACCTTAAAATAGTTATTCTTTGCAGAAGGATTTAAAATCACAGTTTTGTTGTGCTTATGTTCATTTGGTAAAGCCTTTTAATGAATCCATAAATGCGAATTCGTCCGATCTTTTATTTCATACATGAGTCGACGAGACGAAACAATACAAGATCAATATTTTGTACTCGTCATGAATAAGTAACACAAGCAAGAATAATGTTAAATAAAAGTAAGTACCTACGTCATCGTGTTATGTACTACATTATTAAACGCCTGATGAAAACATGTTAGCAAATTAAATTAGCAAGCAACAAAAAGCGTGGCAGTCAAACAGGCATTCCAATTTAGGTAATACTACATACATACACACTACAAGACTAAAACAACATTCAGGAAAAGTGTTTCTTTTGTATATATTCTCTTGAGAGAGAGAACATGGTGAGTATCAATTACTTTCCTTTCGTTTCGTTAGAATTAAGGAAATTGGTCGTACTTACCCACTCTATTCGTAAAAAGAAATGCGATGTACCCAGGTGCTAAGAGCTAAGCTAGATGTACCAAATGGAATGCATAGTTACCAAATAAGATAAGTAACCACGGTTCTCGGATATAGTGTAAGTTTAGTAAGAAAGTTTTCTATTAATCAAATTAAATTTTGTTTCAAAAATCTATCAGTTTCTTACTAATAATTAACTATATACGACAACCCCACTTACTTATCTCTTTCGGTGACCGTTATCTAGGTGCTTCCGACTATTATAGTCAGTGTTTTGTTAGTACGGCTAGCTATACCCACTACCAACTGTCGTACAATGTTTGGGTTATTGAGTAGTTACTCAGCGCTTCTAAAAGTTATGTAGTAGGTAGGTCTAGTCCACCCCAGGCACTCAGTAATTAAGTCTTGGTACCGCTTTTAATCATTTTCGTCACTTTAATCAAAGCATGACCTTCCTTAGTTTCGTCACTACACAGACAATATAACATTCAGTGAAATTAATAACCTACTCTGAATTGAATAAGAAAGAGAGACAAAAGTGTAAAAAGATTCTTGTCTCTTTATAAAACGACTGACAAGTATATTCTAAGTGGATGCTCCCTTTAATATTGAATCCTTACAGGGGGTGCTTGTAATACTTGAACGAACGTAAGGTAGATGACAGGACACAAAATTACTTACTTCAAACATGACTGGTGAATTCGCGAAACATTTTATTTGGCACTCAAGAGGCAATCTATCCTGCCGGGATCGCGTGATTGTTCGAAAGATATCTCTTTCGAACAATCACGCACATGGGCAACTGATGGAACACGGGTGGGTTTTAGTCAGTAAAAGTCTGACACGCCCTCCCGCTCCGCCCAGAGCGGGAGAAGTCATTTGATGATTTCCCATCCTGAAAAACAAAGAGGCAATCTATCTGAAATCACACATCTTTCAACGAATCACTTGAAGCCTTACAAACGTTTCCCATGCTGATGGAAATGCAACACTTGGGTACAAAAACATTGGGGTAGAAATACAAGAAAAAACCTTAATTAATTATTGTTACCTTTGTAACCTCGACCGACGTAAAAGTAATTGAGAATTACGTAAAGCAGCGAATCAGCTTAGTGATAAAAAATTGCCGTATGTCGACAGAATTACGAGCAATTTTACGAAAAGGCACTTGGATGTTCTTTTGATGATTTTTAAAACACTTACAATTTATGACACGCATTAATCTCTCAATCAATCTGCCTAGCGTTTTCCCAATTATGTTATGGTCAGCTTCCAGTCTATCTGGATGCAGCTCTACAGTATTTTATGGAGCGACAGCGTATCTGACCTTCACAACCCAGTTACTGGGTAATACGATACCGTTGGTAAGCTTGGTTGTCAATTTTCAGCCTTCTGACGACTCGTAACGACAGTTTAAATCCACAAATGATAGCTTAGAGCAACGGCTTAACGTGCTTTCCGAGGCACGGAAGGGTCTAACACTGTTCTGATACTGCTCAACTATAAGATCTAGTTTCCAACATCTGTTTTTAAATTTATATGTATTTAGAGATCCATTTTATTTATTTATCTTTAGGATTACATGGTCATTGGCCAGTCACATTAGTTAAGAGCCCTCTTACAAAATTTGAACGCTCGAGTTTAGGTAAAAGACGGCAATCTTATGTATGTGTGCGTAGCTATCCACACATGCACAATACAAACAGTGTAACGCGAGTGTCGAGCCGGTCTAAACAATCTTGATCAGTTAGAATTATAATGCGGTATTTAGATATTTATGAAAATACTTATTTTATTTATCCAGTCTAATAAAGATTTCTAGACTAATAAAAAAAATACAACTATATGTTATGTAAAGTATACAATAAAAATAAAAAATTAAAACAATTACATATTGGTGCCGATTCTGTTGTGCACCGAACTAAACTAACAAAACTATCTCTAAAATTGCTTACTTTTAGCTATGAGAATTGTTACGCTATTCTGCAAGAAATAATCTCTTTTAAAAATTATTTTGACACGACTAAAATCAAATTTGACAATCGCGACTCAACGTGGTATTTTTAGGGTTCCGTTGCCAAATGGCAAAAACGGAACCCGAGAAACACTTCCAAAGTGGTGAAATGTGTGTCCTCCCCCCCGTTACTTCTAAAATAAGAGAATGATAAAACTAAAAAAAATATATGATGTACATTACCATGTAAACTTCCACCAAAAATTGGTTTGAACGAGATCTAGTAAGTAGTTTTTTTTTAATACGTCATAAATCTTAAACCGCAATTTACCTTTCATTCAATCAACTCAAATATAAAAATTAAAAAAAAAAAAACATTTAATTTCATAAACATAAACCTTATGCATAAACCGAGAATACATACAGGTTTGTACGGAAACCTCGGTGCGCGAGTCCGACTCGCACTTGGCCGGTTTTTTTTTCTTTTAGCTTCGCAACTTAGTACTTGTGCGCTACGCAATGAACTTGCTGAGATACGAAGGCGCGCGCAAGGGGGCATCCTGGACGTGTTTTATATGGAATTTTTCATTTTTGTTTGAAAAATAAAAAAAAATATTACCCACGTGTTGAGATTTATATGTGTGGGGTTTTATAAAGGGGGTCGAAAATTTCATTATTTTTGCGATAGGACACGCCATTTTCGAGATATAAGCAAAAAAAAAAAAAATACGGTACTGTTTTTGCACGTGAGGCGAGGCGTTGCCGTTGGTGTGAATTTTTGTTCATGACCACTAGTTTTACTCCACACCTTTTTAATCGCGATTAAAAATAGTCAGATTTAGTCAAAATAAATTATTTTAGTCAAAATTTTTCTACAATCTATTAAAATAATGCTTTACTTGATAATTAACGAAACTCTTATTAAAAAAAAAAAATGCGAAGAGTAGCAAAATGTTGTAGTCGTAGTATATGTTTGCCTTCACGATACGAGTACCCGTAAACTGAGACGCGGGAAAAATTGACACAGGTCCTTCTCCGTTGGGCGCTTGCGCCGTACTAAACGCTGCCCGCTTGTGCATCGTAATTTATTCTAATTTAGAGTGATTTCAAAAACGATATTATGTCTAATTAAATAAACAGATTTAAATAAAACTTGAGAATTCGATTTGTTATAGAGCATACTTTATATTGACATGAATTTTTTAATGTAATTATGCTTTATTCAAACCAAAAAAACGCGATAAACTTGCGAATAAATCGTAAAAATTGCCATAAGACTTTATTTTTTTTACTAATTAATGTTATTAAAAATCAATATTCTTGTACTAAATGTAACAACTAGATTATATGTCTGTTGTTTTGTGTATTTTTTTTACTCAAATTTCTACATATTAATGATAGAAATAGGAGTCTGAAATTGACCCTGCGCTGATTTTTACGAAAACTAGTTGTGGGAGATTAATTACTACAAAGTAAACAAATAAGTTTTTGTAAATGTTCTACTAAAAGTGACAAAACAAAAGATTGATCTATTTTTTACATGTATTCGTCAATGCCAGAGTATTTATAATGATGAGATGAGAGGTAAATAAATAAGGCGACTAAAATCTTAGATATTCGCGCAAAAATGTAAAATGGCTCTTAAAAGCAATAATATCTTACACAAAAATCTCCTACATAATTCAAGACTCAAGACTCAAGACATACTGACACATAGAGTTAGGAGTGTGCCCATCTCTTATCTGCCACATTCCCAACATTCGTCTTATAAAAGTAATGAATGAGCCAGCGTTTTGCTAAAGAGCTAGACTTCAGCCCGTAATCCTGAAAGGCATATTCATTAAGCCTCCCCGAGGAGCTATAACTCACATTTAGCACCTTTTTGTTGTAATTAACTTTCCGCGTTACCTGAAACAAATAAATTTACGATATAAATATACATTTCTGATTTGTAACCAGAGATATTCGTTACTTTAATACGCTAATAACACCTGACGTCAATATTTGCAAAGTCTACCATCCACATAATTTCAGGTTATTTACACTACGTACTTTTATTAAAAAATTTATTTTTCATCCCACCATCTCGGAAAGAGTATTTTTAATCTTCAATATCTGAGTGGTAAAAGCCGTTTTTATTCTCTAGAGGATAAAGTAAATTGAATTTAGAACATCGTGTGCACTAAGTTTGTGAATTAAAAACATCATTAAATCTATTTACTTCTATCTCCATGGTACCGAATTTATCATTCAACCTTTTTCTAATTTGTAAAACTTAGACTCGGAACCTTCTTGATATACTTTTTTTTTTAATTTGCTTTGCGCGCGCCATTTTACTTTTCACGTCACCAACATTACAGTACCTAACAAAAATATTACACTCGACTTTTGGCAACTGTAGCAACGTTACTTTCAATTTTTCTTAATTATACCTAAGTATCATCTTTACATATTATAAAATAAAGTCACTTCGCTGTCTGTCTGTCCCTATGTATGCTTATATCTTTAAAACTACGCAACGGATTTTGATGCAGCTTTTTTTAATAGATAGAGTTATTCAAGAGGAAGGTTTATATGTATATAACATGCATAATATAGTAAAGAAACGCTGATAATTTTAGGGGTTTCTAATGTGATGTCATAAATAAACACATTTTTTTGCGCTTACATTGCGAACGCTGTCTGAACCCTACGAAATAGCTCAAAATAATGTACTACAGTATTGTACACCTTAAAAAGTTCTACAAAAAAGTCCGTGATGGTATATGTCTAACTCTTAGGGATAACCCATAATAACCATTTTTATCCTTTACTTTTTACGAGAAATAATGGCTCATATATGAATGCGATTTTAAGCAATACAGCATTAATCCTTATGCAATTAAGTACTTTAAATAAATTGTGCATTTCATGTAGATCAAAATTGCCCTTTACAGCATATCATTAAAATTAATATTTTAGAAGATATCAGAGATTATAATAAAATCGCCGCAAAGCGGCTAGCGGGCCTTCCCGCGTCCGGCCATCTCGCTTGGTAGTGCAGGGCCTGCAGTCTCGACATAGATAGCGACCATTTTAACAAACGAAAAAGTTACAAAGTTCCGAAGATCGGAATGGAACGATATTTGGTAGTCTCGACACTCAAAGTTATCAACTGTCGTTGGTCTGTCGCAACTGAGCTCTGTTGATGTTTACGAGTCGTTTTTGCAGCCATTTTTGTTTTCATAAACTATGTTTTTAGGTTTGAAAGTAATTATAAACAAAAATTATGAGGAATGGAGGTTCTCAAAAGTGTGTCTGAGTGCCTGTACTGATGAGGCTTTTAAGTCTACCTATTTATGGGTTCCGGACAATCTACGTGCAAACGAGGTTTGCCAACAAACACTGCATTAGAAGGAGCCTTATATCTTTTAAAGGGATCGAATCTTACGATCGCTGTTTATAAATAAATAACAAACAACCACGAATCATGTTTCAAATCAAATTTATTAAATCTCCATGTATCATCATCATCTCACACAATGATCTCCTAATTACACACATTCTTATAATCTAGATGCTGCTTACATATGATATGTTACATTCCTATTCACTTGACATTACTAATGCATTCTGTAGTTCATTACAACAGTCAAACTGTACGAAAACTGAATAAATAAAAAGTATCCATCACTTCGTATATAAATAACATACAACGGCAAATCATGTTTTCAACTTTATTAAATCTTCATTAATTATCAACAGTTCATCACACACAATCATCTGATTACACACATTATTTTAATCTAAACACTTTACATGGCACATGTTGCATTCATAACCACATAACATTTCCACACTTTAATAAAGTAGCTTGACAATAATAATTTAACTAAAACTATCCAAAAAACTGAAATTATTTTATTAATACACTGTTATTTTATAATTTAAGCATTGCAATCTTAAGTCTAAGCTCCTTACTACTTACAAAAGAGCAACATATGCACTACATTATGCGCAGACTATAAAGTAGTTAATACATAAAAATAAAAATCTGGCGACAATATGGGTGGCTTTTCATGTTTTGGTACTTCTTTGTCTTCCTAGAAGTAGCCATACTTGTAGCTAACCAACAATATTTTCTACCTCAAATGTAACCCATGTAGTTAACGTTGGATCTCAAACTAATTGTGAATAAACATCGGTGCCCAAGAAACATTTTCTTTGTTTGTTTTGCACCTGTTGTTCTAAACTTCTAAATAAAATACCTAAGAAAATTGAAAGACATACCATTAAAAACAACAGCTAAAATAATTAAACAGAACTTGTTAGTATTTTGCACAAGATTTCTTAACCGACAAGAATTATTAAAATTTTGTATTTGTAATTTAAATGTACTAAATTTGCTTACTTAAATAGGTAGAAAGTACATAGATTCCTCACAACTGTAACAACTGATTGCAATTTGTACATTCTTTGCAATAAAATATATCTATTGTATTGAAAGATACATAAATAACACAACCGCATATCATGTTTTCAACTTTATTAAATGTCCATTAGCAGAATCATCTAAGTTTACACATTCTTATAATTTAGATACTGTTTACATGAGGCATGGTGCACACCTATTGAAAAATCTTTTTCAATTGTTTACACTTTCACTATTCACTTAGTTCAAACTGTTTTCTTCCATGTTGTGCCCTCCTTACAGCAGACAATGACTCAGGTACCACAAATGATGCATCTCCAAACATAATTCAAGCTGTGGACCCGTAGTTTCACGCTGCCTTAGCCCTCCGACAGCCTTGATATGGCTATGAGACGGCAAATCTCACGCAAATGAAAATCCTTTGGACTTGTTCATATCTGTACATTTACAAATTAACAGTAGAGGTGTTAACCGAGCTCTTAAGTAAACATTAACCATTTCTTCGAATACAAACAACCACACGAATCTCTGCAGTGTCCCAAGTGTCTGTACACAGCTATAATATGATTAAATAAGAAACTATATGAAGTGAAGTCGCCGCTTGACTCAAAATGGGTTAGCCGAGTAATAATATGTGATAATATGCTGTAACCTTGGCTATCTATGAAAATATGTGTAAAATACACTTGAGAAAAAAATCAATGAAAACAAATAGACATGACTTCACAAGTTTGGCATTAGTTTTATAGTGTTGCAAGGATGCAGATTGTAATGACCTTAGATTTATAACAAGTTATTTTAATCCTGTAAAACAGTTATTGCTACTTAGTAGATTCCATAAAAAAACGAGTTTTTGCAAGATATAATTTCCAATTTCACTGCAAATTTTCTAGAAAAATATTATTCTTTATCAATAAATGTTCTTCAATTTGCCCTGAATTCAAGGAGAAATTCTTACGGCCGCCACTATGTCATCGAAAATTCGGATCACTAGATAATACCGAAAACACTCGCTTGCCGTACCGATGCATACGACAAAAGCCAGTCTCTACATCGGAGATACCGCGCAACATCGTACAAAACGATGCCGAGACACTACCGAAGACTACTATTTATAGTTCGACTTCAATTATTAGCCGTTAAGTACAAATCCTTGAATTCTGGAAAAAAATGGAGACCACTGATTGGTAAAAAAATATTTTTTTTACTAGAAATTGTATAGTGACTTTTTAAACCCTATCTTGGAAACTGTTTATTAAATTAAAAATATTTTGATTTGATTACAAACTAAGATGAGATAAATAAAATGTTAATTCAAAAAGAGTATGTCTGTGTGTGCTTAATTTCAACATTCCGATACTTTACCTACTTATCACTTTGAATTTCTGCGGATTTTTTTTCCATGAAATGATTTTAAGTCAATGAATTTGATTGTATCAAAAGAATGAGTGAAAAATTTGTAGAATCTATTATTACTACCGGGTCAGCTAGCAATTTATTAAAAATAATATAATCTGCCTCCTTACAACATTGTAAAAAAAAAAAGAAAGAAAGAAAAATTGTTTATTCTGCACAAACAAAACGCACATTACAAGATAAAAATGTAACAAAATGCAACGTATCCAAAAGCCCCGTATTTATGTCAATAAAAAAAAATAACAGTTAAACAACATAATGCCAAAGTTGTCAAGTGTCAGATCATTATGGAAAATGTCTTTTTTGTTGATATAGCAAATTATGTGGTATTTAACATGATATTTTTTCATTAATAGCCAAGGTTACAGCATATTATTACTCAGCTAACTCATTTTGAGCCAAGCGCCGACTCCACTTCATGTAGTTTCTTATTAAATCATATTATAGCTGCGTACAGACACTTGGGACACTGCAGAGATTCGTGTGGTTGTTTGTATTCGAAGAAATGGTTAATGTTTACTTAAGAGCTCGGTTAACACCTCTACTGTTAATTTGTAAATGTACAGATATGAACAAGTCCAAAGGATTTTCATTTGCGTGAGATTTGCCGTCTCATATAAAACATATAAACATAACGTCTCATAAACAGTATCTAAATTATAAGAATGTGTAAACTTATATGATTCTGCTAATGGACATTTAATAAAGTTGAAAACATGATATGCGGTTATGTGTTATTTATGTATCTTTCAATAGAATAGATATATTTTATTGCAAAGAATGTACAACTTGCAATCAGTTGTAACAGTTGTGAGGAATCTATGTACTTTCTACCTATTTAAGTAAGCAAATTTAGTACATTTAAATTACAAAAACAAAATTTTAATAATTCTTGTCGGTTAAGAAATCTTGTGCAAAATACTAACAAGTTCTGTTTAATTATTTTAGCTGTTGTTTTTAATGGTAAATTTTCTTAGGTATTTTATTTAGAAGTTTAGAACATCAGGTGCAAAACGAACAAAGAAAATGTTTCTTGGGCACCGATGTTTATTCACAATTAGTTTGAGATCCAACGTTAACTACATGGGCTACATTTGAGGTAGAAAATATTGTTGGTTAGCTACAAGTATGGCTACTTCTAGGGAGACAAAGAAGTACCAAAACATGAAAAGCCACCCATATTGTCGCCAGATTTTTATTTTTATGTATTAACTACTTTATAGTCTGCGCATAATGTAGTGCATATGTTGCTCTTTTGTAAGTAGTAAGGAGCTTAGACTTAAGATTGCAATGCTTAAATTATAAAATAACAGTGTATTAATAAAATAATTTCAGTTTTTTGGATGTTTTTAGTTAAATTATTATTGTCAAGCTACTTTATTAAATTGTGGAAATGTTATGCAGTTATGAATGCAACATGTGCCATGTAAAGTGTATAAAAGAATGTGTGTTATTATATTATTGTGTTTGATGAAGTCGAACAACTCTATTAAGTTTCAGTGTGTGACGAATTGTTGAAACTTAATTGAATAGAGAGAGCATAACTGTTGATAATTAGTGGAGATTTAATAAAATTGGAAACATATTTGCTGTTGTATGTTTTTTGTATACAAAGTGATAAATACTGTTTATTAATTCAGTTTTCCTGCGGTTTGACTACTGTAATTTATGTCATGTCTCTCACGGCTATCCTTTAGTAATAGTGCATGATATCAGTTTTTTGGATATGTATGTATATTTAAATTATTTTTGTCAAGCTACTTTATTAAAGTGTGGTAATGTTATGCTGATAGGAATGCAATATGTGCCATGTAAAGTGTTTAGATTAAAATAATGTGTGTAGTTAGATGATTGTGTGTGATGAACTGTTGAAACTTGATAGAGATTTAATAAAGTTGAAAACATTATTTTCCGTTGTGTATTATTTATATCATCATCATTATCATCATCAATCATTAAATATTATATGTTTAGATTAATAACGTCGAGCTATTTTATTAAACTGCAGAATGCGGTGGAAATGTCCTGTGGATAAGAATGCAACGTCTCGTAGAAATTCTAGCTTAAACGAACGTGTCTAATTAGGAGATGATTGTCTGTGATGATACTTAATGGAGATTTAATAAAGTTGGAAACATGATTTGCGGTTGTGTTATTTATTAAATATAAAAACAACGATCGGCTCCCTTCAAAAAGATACTAAATGTATTTGGCTCCCTCTAATACGATGGTCGTTGGCGACGCTCGTTCGTAACTAGTTTTGCCGGAACCCATAAATAGATGGCCTTAAAGCCTCATTAGTACAGTCACACCTTCGAGTACGCCATTTTTGTTAATAAACACTTGCAAACACCAAAACATATAGTTTGCGTTGCTAACGAATCACATTGCGGGCTTTCAAAAATGGACGCAACACATACTCGTAAACATTAACAAAATACGGTAAAGTTCATCGAAATGTCGATGTCAATCAATAACTTTGAGTGTCGAGACTACCAAATATCGTACCATTGCTACTAAACCGAACTATGAATGCGTTTTGCGCTAACTGTCATCGTTTTTTTCAAGTATAATGTATGACTTTGGTCCGTATCTCAGATGTCGAGACTTCCATTTTGTCGCTGGCATCGTTACGGCAAGCGAATTTTTTCGGTTTTATTTAACGATCGGTAGTTTGCGATAGTGTCGCTTTCTATGTCGAGACTGCAGGCCCAGAAGGGTAATTACGGAACTTTTTATCGGTAGGAATTGGTTTAATATTCTTAGTTAAACAACATTCATTGCGTTATTTACATTGCTGAGCCACAATTTATTCGAACAAATGACGCAATGGTTTAGAAATAATCTTCAATCCCATTCGTATTCTGATAAATTGTGTGTTTCGCAATTAGGGTGCCGGATTAGTAGGATTGTAATTCATATTACTTGGGCTTCATAGTAAATGCATATCATCATATGTGTTCGAAGTACTCAAAATAAAGCTAATTGTATTATTCCAAGTAAGAGACCGCGAAATAGATAGTGGCTTTATGTTTAGATTTTTGGATGGATTTGAATTTTTGGTTATCCTGGATACTTACCATATATGTATAGCATACCATAGATATTTTATCCCGGTAGTAGTTTCCCGGGTGATATTTTCCGACAGCTATACGGGCAAAGCCACTGGCCAAAGTACTATTCTTATAACTATGATTAATTTGGTGTCTGGTAAATAACTGAGTGTTTATATAGGTAGAATAGGAGCGTTAAGAAAAACCAGGAAGACTTATATTCAATTCAATCCAGCCCTATGTCGCAGTCTTCTTACTCTGAATACTATTAGTTTTATTTTAAGTACATCAAACACACAAGATATGTAAGGATCGTAGCAGGTGGCGTTCCGTAGTTTCTGCCTACCCCCATGGGAAAAAGGCGTAATTTTATGTATGTATGACATGGATTAATACATTCTTACCGCGGTAATACGTCCTCTTGCGATAATTTCCGAGATCTACGCGGGCGAAGCCGCGGGCAAAAGCTAGTCTATACATATAATAAAACAGTAAAAAAACTGTGTCTGTACATTGAATATATTGAAAAAATAATAATTGATGGGGGTTTAGAAACAGTATTAGAGCATGAAACAAAAAAAAAATCTGTCTGTTTGTCTGTTTGTTTGTACACGCTAATCTTCGGAACTACTAGACGGATTTGAATGATTTTTTTTTTGCTGTATAGATATTAAGTCTGGGCAAGATATAGGCTATAATTTATCTTGGAAACTTGAACACCTGATGCAGAACCGCAACAGACCAGCTAAACTATAAGAGATACAAAAATGGTACCATAACAAAAATTGTTTCACGTGATGAGCATTTTCTGCTAAGAGTAATACATTTGAAGATCTGGAACACCTGATGTGGAACTCCAACAGCCCAGCTACACTATAACATAATAGGAATGACGTCTTAGCAAGAGTTGTTCAGCCTGATGAGCACTCTCTGTTGTTGTATAAAATTTGAAGATCTGAAAAAGCTGATGTGGAACTCTAAGAGCCCAGCTACACTATAACATATATAGGAATGACGTCTTAGCAAGAGTTGTTCAACCTGATGAGCACTCTCTGTTGTTGTATAAAATTTGAACATCTGAAACAGCTGATGTGGAACTCTAAGAGCCCAGCTACACTATAACATATATAGGAATGACGTCTTAGCAAGAGTTGTTCAGCCTGATGAGCACTCTCTGTTGACGTATAAAGATTGTAGATCTGGAACACCTGATGTGGAAATCAAAGCTATCACTAATTTCACTGTATAATTATAAAATAACATAAGCTGGGAGTACCTCCACGTGGTGAAGGCGGTAACAGTTTAGGACTGATTTTCGATGAAAATTCTATGAATCATTGAAAATTTGACTCTACTGGCTAAAACTCCCATTTATTATTTTATTTTATCGAAGAAATATACCTTCGGGCTTATGTTATTTGAGTGTTTAATTTCCTTTTCCATTTATCTTCGTGACACGGTAGCCTACCCGGTAACGCAGAGGAGCAGTCACTTAGATTTTAATTGATCAGGTATATTCAGAATAAAACTATAACCATGCCTAGAAAGAGGTCAAATCTTTCTCAACGTTCCAAAGGAGCTAAAAGATTGAGGATCATAAGATCCCAAGAATCTACCGAAGAGCGTCAGGATAGACTTGATGCTGTTCGACAACATCAGGCTGCAACTCGCTCTGTAGAAATATCTTCGGATCGCGAAGCTTGCTTGCGTTCTCAGCGTATTTATGCATCTACATCCAGGTCTCTAGAGACCAGTGAAGAATATGATGCGCGACTGTCCGCTGATCGTGAACGTCATGCATTGTCTCGCGAGTCGGAGACGTTTACGGATAAAGAATTGCGCTTGAGTTCTCAGCGTATCTACGCATCTGCTGCTAGTTCTCTAGAGACAAGTGCGGAACATGATGCACGACCGTCCGCTGATCGTGAACGTCACGCATTGTCTCTTGAGTCGGAGACGTTCACTGATAGAGAATTGCGCTTGAGTTCTCAGCGTATCTACGCATCTGCTGCTAAGTCTCTAGAGACAAGTGCGGACCATGATGCGCGACTGTCCGCTGATCGTGAATGTTACGCATTGTCTCGCGAGTTGGAAACGTTCACTGATAGAGAATTGCGCTAGAGTTATCAGCGTATCTACGCATCTGCTGCTAGGTCTCTAGAGACAAGTGCGGAACATGATGCGCGACTGTCCGCTGATCGTGAACGTCACGCATTGTCTCGCGAGTCGGAGACGTTCACTGATTGAGAATTGCGCTTGAGTTCTCAGCGTATCTACGCTTCTGCTGCTAGGTCTCTAGAGACAAGTGCGGAACATGATGCGCGACTGTCCGCTGATCGTGAACGTTACGCAATGTCTCGCGAGTCGGAAACGTTCACTGATAGAGAATTGCGCTTGAGTTCTCAGCGTATCTACGCATCTGCTGCTAGGTTTCTAGAGACAAGTGCGGAACATGATGCGCGACTGTCCGCTGATCGTGAACGTCACGCATTGTCTCGCGAGTCGGAGACGTTTACGGATAAAGAATTGCGCTTGAGTTCTCAGCGTATCTACGCATCTGCTGCTAGGTCTCTAGAGACAAGTGTGGAACATGATGCGCGACTGTCCGCTGATCGTGAACGTCACGCATTGTCTCTCGAGTCGGAGACGTTCACTGATAGAGAATTGCGCTTGAGTTCTCAGCGTATCTACGCATCTGCTGCTAGGTCTCTAGAGACAAGTGCGGAACATGATGCGCGACTGTCCACTGATCGTGAACGTGGCAACATATAGGCTATACATAATTTATTTTGGAAAATGAACACCTGATGCAGACCGCAACAGACCAGCTAAAGTAAGTATAAGAGATATAAAAAAAAACCGGCCAAGTGCGAGTCGGACTCCGCACCGAGGGTTCCGTACAAACCTGTACGTATTTTTGGTTTAAAAATATATATTTTTTTTAATTTTTATATTTAAATTGATTGAATGTAAGGTAAATTGCGTTTTACGATTTATGACGTTTTAAAAAAAAAACTACTCACTCGATCTCGTTCAAACCAATTTTCGGTGGTAGTTTACATGGTAATGTACATCATATATTTTTTTTAGTTTTGTCATTCTCTTATTTTAGAAGTTACGGGGGGGGGACACACATTTTACCACTTTGGAAGTGTCTCTCGCTCAAACTATTCAGTTTAGAAAAAAATGATAATAGAAACCTCATTACCATTTTTGAAGACCTGTTCATAGATACCCCACACGTATGGGTTTGATGAAAAAAAACATTTTTGAGTTTCAGTTCTATGTATGGGGAACCCCAAAATTTATTGTTTTTTTTCTATTTTAGTGTGAAAATCTTAATGCGGTTCACAGAATACATCTACTTACCAAGTTTCAACAGCATAGCTCTTATAGTTTCGGAATAAAATGGCTGTGACATACGGACGGACGGACGGACGGACAGACAGACAGACAGACAGACATGACGAATCTATAAGGGTTCCGTTTTTTGCCATTTGGCAACGGAACCCTAAAAACCGGCCAAGTGCGAGTCGGACTCGCGCACCGAGGGTTCCGTACAAACCTGTAGGTATCCTCGGTTTATGCATAAGGTTTATGTTTATGACATTATTTTTTTTTTAATTTTTATATTTGAGTAGATTGAATTAAAGGTAAATTGCGGCTTACGATTTATGACGTATTAAAAAAAACTACTTACTGGATTTCGTTCAAACTAATTTTTGGTGGAAGTTTATATGGTTATGTACATCATATATTTTTTTTAGTTTTATCATTCTCATATTTTAGAAGTTACGGGGGGGGACACACATTTTACCACTTTGGAAGTGTCTCTCGCGCAAACTATTCAGTTTAGAAAAAAAAATGATATTAGAAACCTCAACACCATTTTTGAAGACCTATTCATAGATAACCCACACGTATGGGTTTGATGAAAAAAAATTTTTTGAGTTTCAGTTCTTAGTATGGGGAACCCCAAAATGTATTGTATTTTTTCTATTTTAGTGTAAAAATCTTAATGCGGTTTACAGAATACATCTACTTACCAAGTTTCAACAACATATCTCTTATAGTTTCGGAGAAAAGTGGCTGTGACATACACGGACAGACAGACAGACAGACATGACGTATCTATAAGGGTTCCGTTTTTTGCCATTTGGCAACGGAACCCTAAAAATGGTGCCATAGCAAAAAATATTCCACGTGAAGAGCATTTTCTGCTGTGAGAATAAATTTGAAGATCTGGAACACCTGTTGTGGAACTCTTAAGTAAAACTCTTAATAACATATTAAGGAATGACGTCTTAGCAAAAGTTGTTTAGTCTGATGGGCATTTCCTATTGACATACAAAAATGAAAGATCTGGAACGAGTCCAATCGTCTCGCTCATCCCTTTGTTTTCCCGTCCCCGGGCCTTAGAATTCTACATCAGACGTTTCAGATCCTCGATTTTGACGACCCCGTTGTCGCTGGCATGAGCAACAGGATCCGCGTACGAAGTCGCGGGCAGAAGCTAGTTTGAAATAATTTAAAGATTATTCTGTAATACTTACCTATCATAATGTAGTACATAATAAATGTTAATACCTAAACTGAAATAAAAGTATCTTGTGATTGAAATGCTTTTTTTTGCATATTTAGTAATTTCCTCGCTGAGGTGGGATGAAAAGTTACGTGTTGCACTCGAGTGCAAAGATTTTTCACCTCGTGCTCTTTTGATTCCCTCGCTAACGCTCAGGATTCTAATTTTGAATCACTCGCTGCGCTCGTGATTCAATTTTACAATCCTTCGCTTGCTCGGTCATCTAAATTGAACACGCGGTTAAAAAGCAACTTTGCACTCTTGTATAACAAATAACTATTTACGATTCACTTTTATTTTCCGTTTCACATCTGACATTGGGCAGATTATCTAATTGAAACAGAATGACCTTCGGAGCCGAAACGTGAGCTGAATCAGAAAACGTAAGGTAGGAGCGACGATCTTTGCAGGGGCGGCTGGTAGCAGCTGGACGACAGTTGCCGAGAATCGAGCTTTGAAGAGGCCTAAGTCCAGCAGTGGACTGCTGTAAACTGATGATGATGATGATGCAGAATAATTTTAGACATCGGTACTGCTTGCTACATCAAAAAATATAATCATTTTTTGTTATTTTTTACTGCTGGGGAGTTTACTGCGCCACTTCTTCTCCCAGGTAAAGCACTAGGAAGTGGTAAAAGGCGGGCGTTTTGGGGGACTGTTTTATGTAATTTTTACGTTCGAAAAGAGCTGATTTTTTAGCTAATCCTCAGCCTGATTTGAATAAATGACTTTTGATTTTGATTTGGCAAATCTATTCTTTTCTTCAGAAATTTCACTCTTACTACAGAGTAAACCGGTATTGTTCCTTTATAAACAAAATAAACCTGTAATTATCGTTTATTAACCGAGAAAATGTTATACCTGACCTGTAATTATAACCATGTCCGTGAACATGGCTGCGTCCATAGGGCTTCAACTGAGCACTAAGCGGTGAAGGTCGGGGTGTACGCGTCGCACGCCGCTAATCCGTACGCCGACGCTACGTAAGCGTATGTCAATATCATTGTTACGACAGTACGAAGGAAAGACGGAAACTGTTTTTAGGCAAGACTAGTTTGTACTACAGGTACCTAAGTCCCACGAAATGGTTTTATAGGCCTTCGAATGATAAAACTGCTAACTAAAACGCTGTTTAGAGGACTAAAATGCAGATGTAAAATGACAGTCTTCGCAGAAACGATCGTGCTAACAAGCACGCCTAGGTCACTGTCTGGGAAGTTAATAACTAGAAGAAAATATTTTAACTTCGGATCATACCATATCTATTACCCTAATCAACTAAAGATATGCATGACATGCATAATCAGACTATAATGTGTCCACTAGTGAGACACAAGCTTCTCTTTGAGAGGGAGTGGGCTATAATCTACCACAGGCCCAGTGCGAGTTGGTAGATGTCACATGTCTTCGAATTTTTTGGTTCTAGAACATGCCGGTTTCCTTTCAATGATTTGAGAGGAGTGGTGATAAAATTATTTACACAACGTAAAGCGCCTCAGTGGCTTCAAACCCATGACCTTACAACTCGTAAGTCGGGGCCGTAACCACTGGGCCAGCATCGCTCTTAACTAAAGACATAATTGTATTCAATGCAGAGAAACAGCAAGATACAGCAATCACACTAAAAGGAAAACAGAATCTATTTCAATAACTGCGGAAAAATTGCAAACGAGACCAAAAAGCAACGAACAGAAGTCCCAACGCTGCACGCTGCATGAATTCGTTAACTGATGGAATAAAAGGAAAGGGGATGTTGTGAACAGTTGCCAAGATACTCGACACAACAAATTAAAGACAAAGAAAAATCACGATATAGAAGTCCCACACTAGTGTGCTTTCAGAAGTTTCACGCGCCGGTTCCTAATCACATCAATGTAACCCGTATAATTCTAAACTTCTTACGTTTTTTGCAAAGACATTCACGGGCTTTTATCTCATGCTAAAATAGATTTTTAATGAGTTAAGGCTTCCGCAGACAGGCACAAGGCGACGACACGACGTGATCCTGGAAGAACAAATTCCATGCAATCTTCATAGATATTGCTCTACTACAGTCGCGTCGCGCCTGTCTGCGGGACAAGTTCCCAACTTACAATTCGTTGTTATTCAAACTGCTTGTTAATATAGTCAACCAATCATGTCAAATCACTGATTAAATTCTTATGAAGATTATAGAAACAGAGTTAAAGATTAAATATTTAGTTTTGGTGTCGTCTTCAAAAAGAATAGCTCCAATATAGTATTTTCGATAGTATGCCAATGATCCTTCTGTATGTTGTCTATGATCAATTCCTAAAACGGGGTTGTAGTAATTGCCTCCTCTACTCCTCACTATTTCCGCTCTGAGTAAATCTAATTGGCCGGATGCCTACGGTGCCACTGATAGCGAGCATAGCATAGCATAGCATGGCCTGACGTGGTAATTGCAACACTGAAGAGGTAATTGAAAGATTATATCCAAATTAAAGCTTTGGCTTGTTTTAAGGTAGTTTCAGAAAGTGGTCAGATAACTTGTTGAGATAATTTGATAGTCTGCCAAATTGCTGCGCTCGTCACAGCGATGTTTTGGCGTGTAAAGTTTTAATAGATTGTTAGGTAATGGCCGATTTGCGGCAACTACATACATTTAGCGCTTCATTTTGCTTTTATATTGGTATTTTATAATTTTCGTCATTCACTATAGACCAAGACCTTGACCTTACTTGTTTTTTGCTCATTCTAAAGCTTTGGTTTTCTAGAAAAGCGGTTGTGTCATATAACTACCGTAAAATCTGTTATTTTCACCAGTAATTGCCATTAAGGTGTAAAAAAAGCTTCATATTCAGTCAGTTGTTCTGTGCGTTGACGGACGTAAAGAATACTATCATCCCACTTCTTAGTACGTGTGTGTGTAGTGTCGTAGAAGGCGACTAAAAGACTTACTAGAGAATGGGCAGCAGCGTTCTCTATACATTTTACCACCGAATTGGGATCGCGAACCCGTTGCCAACCGTTGAATATGGCACCACCCCCCCCCCCCCCCCCCTCCCTTTCGCCCTCTTAAGGGTGGCCTATGTCCAGCATTACACGTTTTTCGGCTGAAATTAAAATGATGATGATGATTTAGACACTGTTATTGTGCGACTGTTCACCGCTTTCTAGAAAACCAAAACTTTACCAGCCGGTAAAGTTTATTGGTATTATAGGTTTGAAAAACAATTGATTTTAAGTTCCTATCCCGAAAATATATCGACATGGGGCCGTTCAAGTATTACGTAAGCACTATAGGGGGGCAGGGGGGTCTTTGCTTTGCTTATTTTTGATGACATGGGGGATGGGGGGGTCTAGATGATGATTACGTAAGCAGTAGTCATTTATTTTTTTACACATACGGAAACCTACACATTGTCTATGTTAGAAACCGAAACGCATTTTTGGGGATTCCACAAATAATTTAAACGTTTAGGTACTGGCTTAGAACCGAGTAGCGGAATTATTGCGCGCTATCCACTATCACATGTGGCATCCACTAACCCGCGCTGAGCCAGCGTGGTGGATTATGGCCCACTCCCTCTCACCGAGAGGAGGCCTGTGTCCCAGCAGTGGGAACATTATAGGCTGACGATGATGATCCACTTGTGTAAACTTCCGTCAATCTATTGTTTTGTTTCGGTACAATTAACATTTGATGTATTTTAAATGAATATTAAAGTCCTCTATCTTAAATCTATTTTCTTATTTCTGGAATTATAACTGCTGTCCGTGAATAAATAAAAAAAGCAGAATAGGTACATTAAAAGAAAAATGCATATATCAATGTTTACGTAAGCATGGGAGGGGGGGTAAGAGCTTTGCTTACTTTTGCTGACAAGGGGGATGGGGGAGTAAATAATTGTAATAAATCTGCTTACGTAATACTTGAACGGCCCCCATAAGCCATCCGGCTAACTGTTCATATCAACTACCCTTTGAGAAAATGGCGTCCTTTACAAAACATCCGCTCCGCTGTCCGCTCACATTGCATCCATTTCTCAGTATTCCTTTTCCTGTACTTTTTTTTTATCATCATACAAACTTTTCTTTGTGCTGTCTAACAGTAAATTGTGAACAATTTTGTAATTACTGTATCTTGTTTTTATTGGATTATTTATTTTCCATTAGTCTTCGTTTACATTTACTTTTGCAAAAGTGGGTTAGTTAGTTTGATTTATAAACTTGACTAGGTTAGTTACCGTTAAGTTAATGGATAATCTGTATTTTACTTAAATTGAATTTAAACTGTTGACATTTTAATTTAATCCTATGTTTTTTTTTTAATTTTGTTTTAATTTTATTTTTTTTTATTTAATTTAATTTGTTACCAATGTTTTTATAATTATCTTTTTGTAATAGTCGTCTTAGCGCGACTAATTTTGTACGCTATGATTGGCAAAACATGTAGCTACCTCTTATTATTTTTAAGACCTGTATTTCTGCACTCATGTTTTACAAAATAAATATCTTGTATCTTGTAACACTAGATTTACCAGACCAGTCATTTTGACTGGTCGTGCAATTTCAATTCAAAATTCCCATTACATATAAAATTTGCTTTCCGAAATAATGTTATGACTTTTGTAGCTATAAGTAAAGAATACATTTTATGAATTTAATGTTACTTTATATATATTAGTTACAAATATATTTTTGTTATTAACATTTATACGTTTGCACGACCAGTCAAAATGACTGGTCTGGTAAATCTAGTGTTAAGGTTGCAGTTAGTAATTTTCCTTTTAGTAATTATTGGAAGAAACAAGAAATATTTTACGAGGTTTACAACAAAAAAATATGGGTCCACCCTTTATGGCAGAACTTTTTTCGTCATAATATTATTTTGCATAACAGCGGATGGCATAAACTTCATTTCGCAGAAAATCGTTTGGCATACACTCATTTACCATACATTCACAACGCATAATTTTATAAGTCAGAATCATCTTTAGGCATAAATTTTATTCCATAATAATTAAAAAGTAGAACCATCATATCGCAGAAAGTTCGCAGTCAGAATCGTCTCTTGGCATAATTTCATATCGATAGTTATTAAAAGGCAGAACTATCATATCTCAGAAACTTTAAACTAAGAATCATCTTTTGGCATACATTTCATATCGAAGAAGCATGCAGCATGCAAACAAGCATGCAGCATGCAAACAAGCATGCAGCATGAAAGCAAGCATGCAGCAAGCAAGCATGCAGCATGCAAGCAAGCTTACAGCATGCAGGCGAGCATGCAACATGCAGCATGCATGGTTTCTGTCACGGCTTCGGCGCTGCGGGGCTCCGGCGGTCCCACGCGAGCTCATCGTCGCAGATGGTTTTACGCTCACCACCGCGGCTTCGGCTTGCTGGCTGGCTTCGCCGGCCAGCCTCAGCCGTGGCGGCGACCGTCAAAACCACCTGCTCCTCAGCTCGCGGGCCGCCTCGCCACTCCGCGCCTACGCGGGCTTAAATTACACTCTAGGGGTAGGGCAGACAAGACTACGTGGAGTCGGTTCTGCAGCGATTCGTTTCTGTCAATATTTTTTGTAGCACAACATATACTGACTTTTTGAGACACTATTTCATTTTATTTAAGGTTAAAATGCAATTTAATAGAAATAAAAATATGCCTAACAAAATTATTTTAAATGAAATTCTGCCATCTTCATTTTATGCCAAGTGAAATTATGCCAAATAATCATTGCTCTAAACAAATGTTATGCTAAACGAAATTATGCGGAATTTTAAGTCTGCCAAAGGTAATTATGCGAAATAAAATTCTGCCATCTTAAAAGTATGCCAGCGTAAAGTCGAGCATATAAACATTCGGCCAAACAATGATTATGCTAAGCATTTTTTATGCCTTACAAATATTCGTTTAAATAAGATTATGCCAAGTGTGTTATGCCAAATAAAATTCGGAGCATAAAGTTTCTGCCAGATAGAGGGAACCCAAAAAATATACATAAAACAGATTCTGAATTTTGTAACTGTTAACCTTTATTTCCATATCATCACAAAAAGCAGCATACACGCGATTTCCAATACAACAAATTATCAATTTGAATTCATGAACCTGCTCCATATTCCTGTACATTTACGATCGCACTGACAATACTCCAGCTATTATGAAATCTCAATCTGCGACACTGGCAGACTCCATTGATTCCATCTCGAGCCACTCGTAAAATTGTTTTTCCGAGAAATCGGCGTCTTCCTGTAAAATATCTCAGGAAACTTTTCTATTTATTTCGTGTTTTCTTCGAATGCTGTTTCCTTAGGTTTTATTTATTTGCTGTCTGTTGCTATATAATTCATGGCAGGAAATGGACTAGGACACAGTCCTGAGACTGCACTATTTTCATGTTCTTCTATAACCTATGACGTTATGTTTTTAAATTATTTCTTTATACTGTTTACTACATTTTATCTTTGGTGAAGATTTTGGCCAGAGGTTTTAACTAGTCTCTTTTTCCTTTTATACATTTCTATTAAAACTTTCCCATGTGTTACTACGTTATCAACAAACACGATGTTTTACTATGTATCATGGGGGAATACATTAAAGAAACCTGATATCTATTACATAAAAAATCAGACTAGCGATACTTATTTATTTATTTCTGCACTGTTTATTACCCTAAGTATAGTTGACATTATAATATAAACGATGGTGTACTAATACACCTCTGTCTTTCCCTTAAAAAATTACTAGCGTGATGTTCTGGTGTGTTGGTGCGTTGTGATTGGCGCCTGTCGATACGAGTCAATAATACATTGATCAAGCGTCAACGTCACGGACATTCGATAAATCAGTACAATTCGGGGCTTCATTATATTTCTTGCTCATTTGGGAATTACTGACACAGCCAATGTTCAGGACTCGTGAAACATTTCAATATGAACTTGAATGTCAACTATTTTCCTGGAAACTAGGTACTTAGATACACTAGCAAGCATGAGGGTAGATGATATTGTAAAAGTCTCTTTCGTTATTTTCTCAATCAAGAGGACACAACATCGTGCCTTGTTTCCGTGAACGGTTGGCCAGAAGTGCACCTATGCCTAGTTATAGTACGCACATATTTCGCCAGTTATATCGGTCCCCAAGAAAAAAAAAACTATACGAAACAAGAGGAATAAATTCGAAAACAATGCTACATAAAGGTAGGTTTGGAGGTTGGAGCCTTGCAACTGACCAAAAAATAATGTGTGCATAAAATACAAGAAGATATTATGGTTAAGAGTAAGTACACACGAGCCACCGGCAAAAGCATATGAACTGCGTATCGGTAGAATACTGGTGGCTCGTTCGCACCTAGCTTAAGAAGGAATCAATGAGAGGCCGGAAAGTAGCTATGAGATAAAAAAGAAACAGATGTTATTACCCCATAACAAATAAATAATGTTCGTAACTCTGCTATTTTCTTTCCCATATAGCAATGTATTAATATTTAATGACGTGAAATGGCGCGGAAAAAGCAAGATCATTTCTATCATTTATTCGTCGATCGGAATATTTTCCTCATGAAAAAAGACGCTGCTGATGGATCGTTTCCCTGAGGCAAACCGGACCGTTGTCATTAATATTTCAGATAACAATATTGTCTAACGTAGTGTGAAAGTCTCGGAGAAGATGGATCGACGGATTGAGGGAGACAAGGTGTCCGGGCGCTATATGGAAAGGCTTTTGTCTTAAACATTAAATTGCGGTAGACTAAAATTATTACCAATACCTACTAGCCTCGATTTTCTCATTGCAAGGCAAACGCCTCCTTACCGTCTTTTCACTTCTTTAGTTAGGGCTTTTTGGGAGTAAGTTTAATATTTGACATCCTCGTTAATCCAGTAGTCGTAACCGCTACTGCTGAGCATGAGGTCCTGGGTTCGATTCGGGCCGTGTTATTGGATTATTCTGGAATTACTCAGTAGCTGCCCGGAGTCTGGATTCATGCCCGGTTGATTGTAATAGGCTCCCCCTCCCATGGGACCTTATCATAACTGGCTAAATTTGTATGTGCACCACTTTGATTAAACCAGCCATGATGTTTAATATTTGATTTAAAATGATAATGTACCTGTACATAACGCCATTTTATTCTTCTTTTTGTTAGGGCAATAACACTGTCATAATGGCTGACAGAGATGTGCATATGCCAGTCAGCAAGGCTATTATCACGTTTGATTGTTCAGGGTGCCCTCGTTGTAAGTGTATTGCCAATACCACATTTATCAAGTCAACTTTTGTAAGTCCGAGCTGATAACATTTGATTTCGAGATCAAGCAACAGATTCCATTTAATTATTCTTCCTCGCCGCGTGATCATGAGGCCAAGATCACGGGTTCAATGCCCGCCTGAGTCAGACACCGAAACAACGACAATTAGCGAATGTGACTACTGTGTTAAATGCAGTTAATTTCTTTATTTATCTTTCCACTACTACACTATACAGGATATTTTCTTCTAAAGACTCTAAGTGATGGATTGCGGCGTCAAAGGACCCTTTTGAATACTTATTTAAAGGTGTAGTGTGCTTGTGGAAGGGTCTCGTTGAAGTAAATGCTTTAACTTTGAAAACGTTGTCGACCGTTTGAGACCTGAACGTTGAGGACTAAACTTGGAACATCAAAAGACGTTAGTAAGTAGCTACTTCCTCGAAAATTGTTTCTTTTAAAAATAAGTCGTACAATATCGTTTGCCATCAGGTATTAAATTGAAGAATAACCCGCTGCATAATATAATATACATCGTTGTTATAATGCGAACCGTATATCACATTCTGTCAAAGTAATACTTCATCAGCATCATCATTCACCCGAAAGACGTCCACTGCTGGGCATAGGCCTCCCCAAGCTCAGCCACTTCAACCGGTTTTGTGGAATCCGCTGGAAGCGGGAAGCACAAGTAATACTTACCTTTTTTTAAATTATTATCTGTTAATGAATGTTATAATTAGTGCTGTCATATTAAATGGTGTGTAATGGTCTAAAATAAAGATTTAATTGATTTGAATGAAATCCTAATAGTATTCTAAAAGTACACAAACCCAGAAAATCAATTCCAAAGCTAATTACGTCACTTTACACATGGGATACTCGTTTATCGTCATTTCCGCACGATTTAGTTTCATTATGTAAATATGGCCGGCGGTTCTGACGTCACGAGGGCCGTCCCTAAGGACCTGTGGCCCTCAAGGACGAATTAGGGCCAAAAGTTGTGGGTTGTATGGACAATTGTTATTTATCGCGCGACGCGACCTTTACCAGGTCGTCTGAACAGGCTTCAGAAAATTATAATTGCCGAAATAGGTAACTTTTCATACAAATAAGATACTCAAGAGATATTTCTTAAGATTCTATTCAAAGGAATATTTCCAAATGGGTTCGTTTCAGTGAATAGCGCTTTCATAAAGTTTGCTGTATGAAATATTTTAAGGAGCGGTCTTTTTATAATAGAAATAAATAAGTACCCGAATATTTATTATTTTTATATTATTATAGTACCCTATAATATTTTACTTACTAAGATTCACAAATTCAGAGTCAACTTTTGAAATCCATGTGCTCAGGTTTTGATAAAGAGTACTAAGTTCTACTTGGGTTACACGGAGGTACCTATGTACCTCAGTCTAACCCAAGTTTGTTTATGTACTTATGCAACTTATAATAGGACTTACATATCGTAAAAACAGATTATGGCTATAACCGAGATATCAAATAAAACAGCAAAAGGAGAAAATATTTGTACAGAATTAACAATTAAACTAAAGAAGCATTAAACCAAAGCCCATAGAGGGCGGTAGTCATAATTTGTCTAGTATCCCAATTAAGGGAGATGTGCAGTTACCCATATAAAAGCAATTATTCCTCTCATACAACTGAGTCCCCCGGCGCGGTCCACATTTGGGCCGCAACTGGGACAATTGTCACGTACGGCCCAATTAGTGGGACCCATCGGCTCGGAAAACTTTTGTCCACACGATAACTAAATCATTTATACGCTGGAGAGAGTTTAAGTGATATTTTATAGGTAATTAAGGTACCTTCAAGGAATATATTAATTTCGTTGTAATTGTAATTTCTAAGAGTAGCGTAATCAGTCCATAATGTTCCCACTGCTGGGACACAGGCCCCTGTTTTGGAAAGGAGGTGGGCTGTAATCAACTACGCGGGCTCACTGCGAGTTGGTAAATGGCATAGTTATCGAATTTTTGACTCTAGGACATGCCGGTTTCCTCACGATGTTTTCCTTCGCCTTTCCTTTTCGTTTTTGAGAGCAGTGGCGATGAAATTATTTACACGAAGTAAATTGGTCATGGATTCGAACCCACGACCCACGACCCGTAAGTCGGGGCCGTTATCACTAGAGCCACGACTGCAGCACAGCTCCAGTTGCTGTTTAACTAAGAGTCACTACTGAAAACTTTTCCTATCTAACTTATGCTTTTCAACTACTTTGTTCCATTTTCAGAAAACTGATTTTATTTATGAATGTTCTTAATAATGTAGGTGTCCCTCGTAAACCCATTTTATTTTTTGTACCTGTTGTTACAAGAATAGTACTTTAGTACTACACATCTAGTCAACCATAAAACAATCTATCCAATCAATGTTTACACCCACATCACATTTCAAAATTAATTCCGACGCCCACGGATTGTTTCCAAGGGACAATCACAGCAATAGCAAGGTACAAATTCTTTATCCTCAACAACAAATACAAGACAGGATTTAATAAAAACAAAATGAACAGAACCCTAATTCCGTATTCATCTGATTTCCTTCCGAAAAGAGCCTCATACCTGAGTTACAAGAAGAAACGTCTGTGAATTGTCACAGCTTTCTATATACGTGACTAGAAAACAAACAAACCAAGGACACAAATACTAGTATTACCTAGTAGAAAGCCGTACCGCACATATATTTCAGTAATTTATAGCCGACGCGAAAAAAAGAAAAACAACATGTGTTTGTCGTTTGATATTTCATACTGGGCTTTCTTTTTACCCGAAGGCTGTTTTTAGGCTTTAGGTAGTAAATCTTCTGAAAAGAAATGTGACAAAAATAAGCTATTTTAACGTTTATTTTTGAGTTACGAGCTCGCCGCAACTTTGACCAACACAAGGCATTGTTGTGACTAGCAAAAGTCATTTTTCAAAATCAGTCCCTACAAAACACATTTAAAAATCTAAGAAGGTACAAATCCATTTCGCAGATTGAATTTGAAACATTAGCTATATCTTACAGGTCCCATTGGTCGCTCAAAATGGGCCTCTTGAGAAAGCTGAAATTCATCCAAAGGGCAATGGAGAGGGCCATGCTTGGAGTTTCCCTACGCGATCGAATTAGAAATGAAGAGTTCCGTAGGAGAACCAAGGTAACCGAAATAGCCCGAAGAATTGCCAAACTTAAGTGGCAGTGGGCAGGGCAAATTTCTCATAGAACAGATGGTCAATAAAGCCGGAAGATTCTGGAGTGGCGACTGCGTACTGGAAGACAAAGCGTTGGAAGTTCTCTCACAAGGTGGACCAATGATTTGGTGAAGATCGCAGGAATCCGTCAGAAAGTTCAATTTTTAAATAAAACGGACTAAACTTCACAACGAGACATCCCTACACTAACCAGACTAACATTTAGTTACAAAATAATAGCAAAAACTTTTGAAACTTTACATAAGTGATGTCCAAACATATGTATGTATTTATACATATATGTAGTTACATAATATAAAGCGGACACGTCAACGGCACAATAGCCGTAGTTCGGCTAACTTATCTAAGATACGGCTATTTCGGGACAGCATCGGGACGTCCCTCGGGCGTACTATTGTTTCAGGGCTGCCACAAATGTGTAACTATTTTATTATTAAGCAATATGGTAGCCGTTATGTGTAATGTGGTGATTAGTTTGCCGAAATGTAGTACATATGTTTCTGAGGGTACAAATATTTATTAGTAACAGTAGAATATAACACTTATCCCGAGAGTCCTAGATAATAGCCACCTACTTCTGAACATAAGCATCTCAGAAGCCTTCTAAAATGCAAACAGTCTATAATATTGCTATACAACGACGATAAGACAGGTGTCCAGTGTCCATCGCTCAAGTTCATGTCCAAAAACACTTAATTACCTATGATCAGATTATTACGAAACAAGCCGTACAACCGATAGAATTTCCCATCGGCAAGAATTAAGATTTTGCACACAATCTTTCATACAAAGTTTTCATGATTTTCTTTTCCTTTTCACTTTCGTTACGTAAGAAATTCTTGTGCAAATTTTATGCTTTTCAACCAACGAAAAAAAACGGAGGAGGTTCTCAATTCGACGCGTATATTTTTTTTATGTATGACCACGCATAACTTTTTACATTGTGTCCGATTGTGACAATTCTTCTTCTATTGGAAAGGGTATACTCCCAAGGTGGTCCCATATAAATTTTGAAAACAAAATCGAACCCTAAGGGCCGGAAAACAGGGGATGATTGATTGTTCACTCACTGATTGTAATGTATAACCACGCATAACTTTATACAGAGTAGTCCGATTTTGATAATTCTTTTTTTGTTGGATAGGGTATACCTTGCCAAGTATTATGAGTACATTAAAGTCACAAAAAATTATAAAATAAAATTTTTTTAACAAAAAATTAAACCGCCGAAAAAACTGAAAAGCGTAAAATAATAAACCTTAAAATTTTGAGTCGGCGCTGAAAAATCAATGAACAAAGATCACTCAAAGCGCCGACTCATAATTTTAAGGTTTATTATTTTATGCTTTTCAGTTTTTTCGGCGGTTTAATTTTTTGTTAAAAAGTTTTTAGACCAAGCCGCTCAGGGTACACCTACGTAGTCTGTCAGTGAATAACATTAAGATTTTTACTAAGAATCTAAACGCTAAGAGAGAAGATCTTTAAAAAAACAAGCAAGTATCGTTTAAAGTCTATCTTCAAGGCAATAAAATTAACTGAACACCTAAATAAAGAGCTGTTCTTGTTTACAATCTCGCTAAGTAAATGACTGGTAGCTGTAATCCGATACATTCAGTCTAAGTGGTGCTTCCTAGGCGCCATTACCACTCCAGTGTTCTACTTTGTTACAAGCAAATCGGAAGTGTTTCACATAAAGATCTACGTGTGAGTATTTATCTTAGCTCACGAATTTCAGCTTGGAGGGCTTTGTTTAAGAATAAACCTTCTTTATAGGTTATAAACTCGCATCAAATTTGGTATGCCATGAAATATGATAATGATTTAACGTTTTATGATGGCCTTTAGAAACCGGACAAAAAGTTGACTGAAATCTCAGCGGATAGTGTTCAGAAAACCATAGATAATATACTAACTATACCATCTAACACCGTTATATACTGTTACAATTCTAGATATACATCGGTTACAAAAACCTACACTCCAAAATCCTGGTAAAAGAATTCTAAAAACCCTTTACACATTTCCAACGATTCCCTTCAACCGTAAATTGAAACAATGACCTGTAAAATGGCGCGGCAATCGACAGCGAGCCATCGAGCCGTTAGCGGCAACCCTGGGTTGAGGGACACGCACAAATCATATTTTGTACAGCGATTACCCGAGGGTGTTCCATTGTCATTGGCAAGGCTACCTTGGAACTGAAGTTAATTTTCTTGATGTGCAGAAAATTATCTTTAAACAATCAGAGGAAAAAGTCAAGTTGAATTATTGCGGAGGTAATTATGAATTGCCAAGATTCAGAAATCATCATCACCATACAGCTGAGGGACGTCTCCTGGTCAACCGCTAGGCAACTGTTAAGCATTGCGACAAAGACCTTTTCTGTGCTTTCTGCATCCAGAACGAGATAACTTGTCATCGGTCTACCACGGACCAAAACCTGAATAACGTCACAAAATCGACCCTTGTTATCTTTTAATCATAATTTATAGAATCTTGTATTTACTACAGGATGTAATTGCAGAAATTCTTTTCATCACTTTTACTTTAGTTTTATATTTTTAATAATATAGGAGCGAGCGACAGCCCTAGTGCGGCAACGGGCACGCACAAATCATATTTCGTACCGCACCGTCCCGACGGGCTACTATAAGTGACTACGTTTATGAATACGCGGCGTATTCGGCGTACTGCAGGCTTTGTGGGCGACAGTGCGACTGTGGCGTATACGCCGGACGAGGAAACAGTGGCCAATGATATGTGGGGCATGTTTTGATATCAGTTTGTTGTTTGCTACTAAAAGTTATTACAGAAATCCAATAAAGGGAATGCAAATGAGGAATTAATTATACATTAGCTGGATGTGGGAAATAAAGGAGTGGTTGTTGTACCGATGCTTACGAGTGGCTTATATTCAACAGCAGTAGTCTCACTAGAAGGTCATGAAATGACAAAACTTATAAGGCATATTTAGTTGTCTGTAGTTGTACAATTTTCAAATAGACGAAAGTCGTTAATTTCGTAATTTCCTACTTTTCCTTCAGACATTTTTCGCTTGCGCTACTTACGTCATATACCTCACAATTTATATATATTTTTCAAGCTCACAAACATCAGCGCTAGAACTTAGAACGTTCCACTCAAGTATATTAGCAAGTTCCATGACCCCCGGCGCCCAAATGGATGGGCGTTGCGCAGCGTCGCCGCACCCTCCGTGCTGCGCCACTTATCTTTATATCGCGATAAACCTGGAGTAAACAAGTCTAGAAGCAGTACGCTTCTAGACTTGTGATAGTCTGAAAAGGTGGTATGCACCTATAGAATCAAGAGATATTTTGCCGTACCTGCGGATGGGCTGAAGTCAGAGGGCGTAACTAAGTAGCAATCGGCTTCAAAGCGTTACGTGTTTCGACAAGGATTTTTAACGGGAATGACATCATCTTTCGGTAGCATATTATGATTTCAGTCCCATATATTAGACTCTACTAGCATCTTCATCGCTGACAGAATGTTGCTCTGTGCACACTTTCGGCTAAGTACGTCGCTTTTATTCTTACAAAAACAGAAAATGGTCCGTATTTTCTCTTAAAAGCCTGAAAATTCCTATAGGAGATCAGAAGTTTCCTAACGTTGCTCAGAATATAAAATCTAGGTACCTACCTTCTAATCATATTATGTATAAATTCTACACAAGGAAATATTAAGACGCTTACAAACTTCTCTCTACCTTACAAACTTTCAACAAAATGACACATAAAGCTAGTTACACACGTCCACAACATACCTGCAAGGTTCGTCAACTACTACTTCCTATTACAACGCCCACAAAGGGCGTAGTTAATCCTATTCCACGTGTAATCCTGCACAAGACGGTTGTGCTCGCTTCGGCACGATAAGCGGCTAATAAATATATATATCGGTACCCACTTCTGCGCCATATTGGACGCCTTGGACGGGTTCCATTGGCTGCACAAATAGGATTGCTATTCTTAATGACTGTGACGAAGGTCGCGAATATGTTATACAGTACAAGAGTTAGTAGTAGAGTATGGAAATAAGAACAAAATATTAGCAATACGCAGTCAGGCTCCGTAATAGTAACTGTTTAAAGTGCGACGCCAAAGATTGTACTAATCATAATATTCAACGCGCACAACCCCATGGGTTTAAGATAGGTTGTTGTTAGTTTACTGTATATTTTTCTCTTACACTGACTATATTAAATCACAAAAACAATAACAATTATAATTTTGTATAATTTACGACAATGTATAATGAGACGGAATCCCGGTCCTCAAACAGCGTGCACACGGTCGTAAAACTTTCAATTTCCCGGTGTAGCGTAGGGTTTATCATAAAACCGCACGCTTCTGTAAAACTGTACGATTCGCAATACGCCGGCCGTACGCGGTTATCGCGGCGTATCACGCACGCAAGTGTGTACTGCACTTTTTATGTTTATGCTGAGATATTGATTCACCTGTGTGGTTGTTTTTTTTTTTATAGTTTTTATATGGTTCACATAGGGATAATACCCTTGTAGCTAAGGAAGAGATTAAATAGGCTTATGACCGCTGTTACACGTTAAGTAAAATAGTTATTAGTGTTTCGAAAGTTACCAATATAAATATCCAAAACCGTTTCAGAAAAATCACTAGTCCTGTAAAATTAACAGAAAAAACTACATTACTAACTTCGTCTCGTGTTTTCCAAGTATTTCGAGCCATTATTTCCAATTTGTCACCAACTTTCCTTAATAAAAACATTTTGAACGTAGTTTGGAACAACTCTATACTCTTATTTACGAGTGAGGGGCGACACTCCCGACGGTTTTGTGAGTAGGGTATATTACTGCCAGCGTTTTAGCGCATGCCTAAGTGGGGAGACGAGCAAATTGTCGTAAAAAGGCATTTTTATATGAAACAAAAACTAGAAAGTTTACGTAGAGCTAACAATATCGGTAGGAAGGTGAACTTTGTAACACGTCCAGTGTGATGTATGTTCGATAGATGTTTTCCTGAACAAGTAATTGACCACATAGACAAAGGAAAATACGTAATAAATCCATTTCAATCACTAAACTGATGAAAGAGAGTTCATCCGTAAACAAATAGTAAACAATACACAGAATAATACAATACATTATTTGGCTATATCTATATCGCTAAAAGCAATTTCTTTAAAAAATCCATTCGATTTTGGGAAATGAATCTCACAAGAAAAAAATATAAGAGATATTAAAAGTACCCGAGGATCGTAAAATTGGAGAGGAGTGACAAACTATCCATTGCAGTCACCATAACCATTAATGCTGTTCCAAGAGACTATTATAGATGACGCCACAAGACCGCTGAGCGGAACTAATTAGGTCAGAATAATTAACAGTTGAAACCACGGAATTAGCATAATTAGAAAAGTTTCACTTTAATATGCAACCCTTAACGGTAATCTTTTTCTGTTTGAGGGTAGTTGCTGAGTTTTATCTGAGGACGTGGCGGCACGTGGACGTTTGAGGTTGTTTGGAGAAGATTAAGTTTAACTTATATTTGAAGGACGCTCATGATAAGCATTTAAGTGCATCCATCAGAATCAGTAGTGTCAGTAGTTCCAGTGATATTCGCAGCAACAGCCTTAGATTATGAGGGGACAGACTTACGGGAATTAACTGCAAAAATAAGAGTTAAAAAAAAATGAATGTTATCATAACTCGTATGATTTGTTTTAAAGAGCGGGTCGCTTTTCGCAGATGTCTGTATAAGCGGAATTCTTTGATGACATACAAAAGAATACTTCGTCGTATCTTTGTCAAAGAACGGAGGAATTTGATTATGAAGAGATCTGATCACTCCAAAGAATTCTTTATTGGCTACAAGGAAAACAATAATGTAAAAATATAGGAGCAGAATATTAAACAAGTTAAAGACATACGAAAAAAGGTAGATAACAATATTAACAATCAAAAGAAGAAAGCAACCATTATTTCACGTTAAACTAAACTGAAAACAAAGGCATTACATACTCTAAGCAACTTAACAAAGACACATTTAATTCTACAATTCCATTCACTGCCTTTCTATTGCTCTCCACACAGAACAGTTACAGTGCGAGACCTCAGGGGAAGCAGGTAAACACGTCTACAAACAAACAAACAGATCTCCTTGATGAAACGACAACTGCCCTGCAAGTAAACTAAGTAGAACTGCAATGTGTGGACCCTAATTGAAATAAACTTATTGTGAACGAAATTAATGAAGTGATTCACATTGGTTAGGTTATTGGTGCAGACGGTAAGTAGTAATAACTTCTGTGTTGTCAAAGGTAATAATCATTAATGAGCATTTTGTTGTAGGTAAGTTATATCTAGAAGTAGAAAAAGAATCTGACACGAGTAGGTAGGGTTAAGGCAAACGGAGTAGTATTTTATCACACGTACCATAGTCATTCATCATCATTCACCATTATCAACCTATATTTTTCCCATTGCTGGGACACAGACCTCCTCTCGGTTAGAGGTAGTGAGTTGTAATCCACCACGCGGGCCCAGTGCGGGTTGGTAGATGTCACATGTCTTCGAATTTTTGGTTCTATAGTACATGCCGGTTTCCTCCCATTGTTTTCCTTCAACGTTTTGAGAGCAACCACAGAGCAAAGCCTGTAAGAATACACCATGTCTTCATAATACTACAAAAGCTATTCTGCAGCTAACTTCTAAGATGTGAAGTCTACTAATTGACATGAACCGGGAACTTCAGGGATATAATGAGCAACAATAGTTAGAAGCACGTTTCGCTTAGCGAGTACGAGAGGTTAATGATGTCTCACTTATTCTGTTATTATTTCCTCATTATATTATTTTATGAGCCACCCTTCAAGGTTTTTTGGAACGCCTTGATATGAGGGTAAGTTTTCCAAATATTCGTAGTTTTCAATAATCCCCGACGGCAAGAAGTAACCCATAGTTAAGAATATGTTGCTTCTTTTTTAAATAAAAACCGGCCAAGTGCGAGTCGGACTCGCGCACCGAGGGTTCCGTACAAACCTTTAGGTATTTTCGGTTTAAAAATATATATATTTTTTAATTTTTATATTTCAGTTGATTGAATGTAAGGTAAATTGCGGTTTACGATTTATGACGTTTTAAAAAAAAACTACTCACTCGATCTCGTTCAAACCAATTTTCGTTGGTAGTTTACATGGTAATGTACATCATGTATTTTTTTTAGTTTTGTCATTCTCTTATTTTAGAAGTTACGGGGGGGGGGACACACATTTTACCACTTTGGAAGTGTCTCTCGCGCAAACTATTCACTTTAGAAAAAAATGATAATAGAAACCTCATTACCATTTTTGAAGACCTATTCATAGATACCCCACACGTATGGGTTTGATGAAAAAAAACATTTTTGAGTTTCAGTTCTATGTATGGGGAACCCCAAAATTTATTGTTTTTTTACTATTTTAGTGTGAAAATCTTAATGCGGTTCACAGAATACACCTACTTACCAAGTTTCAACAGCATAGCTCTTATAGTTTCGGAATAAAATGGCTGTGACATACGGACGGACAGACAGACAGACAGACAGACAGACAGACAGACAGACAGACAGACAGACAGACAGACAGACAGACATGACGAATCTATAAGGGTTCCGTTTTTTGCCATTTGGCAACGGAACCCTAAAAATGGACTTGAAATAGAAAGGGAAACCTCGTGGTACAACAATAAATATCTGTGATCGATAAAGTACTTGATTTCCTGTAGTTTGTCCGTGAATCAAAGCTAGAAATACCCAAGATAAACAAGACGCTAATTGAAAGACAGAATGTCCTATTTTTTATAATAATCTGTCGAATAATAATGTAAGAAAGCTGGGACAATAACCCCATATAACATACAACAGTTCAAACACTTGTTGATGGTGACCATGTTTACGAAGGGCGACATAACTATCTGTCAAAATATTTGTCTATAGCCCCGTGACTGCGCGGTATCGACCACGCTCTATAGCTTTTCTCAATATGTCGAGTTTTAGTTTGTGTGTTTCAAATGATTGACATCTGAACAGTTGAGCGTACTTAATGTCATCAAAATATGTACATACTAGTTGATGTACATATTAGGAAACCGACTTATTGAGGAACATTCACACACATCGCATTTTTTCTCTTTTGGTAAATTCTATTACCATTATCTCTCTCCAAACAGTCGAAACGGTGATCTTCAATAATAACATTATCTTATACCTATAATCCTGAACTTTTTATAACGCCCAATGGGAATAAACAAACCCCGATCTTCAAAAACAGGTCACAATATGACTACCAAGCAGAAAATACTATAAAATACATTCGGCATTGTTACTTTTACAGTCTACCGTATTGTGGTTACATACATACGTGTACAAATCCGGAATCGAATCCGATCCCCTAAGGACGGAAACCCAATTATTTGGTTTGACGCCCGCGAAGCTGCGGGATACAGCTTTCAGATATAAACCGATTACCGAAACTTTGTGATACGTAGAGGTTGCAATCGAATATTCGAATATTCGAATTATTCGAATTTGCTTTCCAAATTTATATTCGAATAGCAAATAAATATAAATTCGAATATTCGAATACTACCAAAAAAATTACTAAAGTCTATGTTGGTAGAACTTAAAATTTGTTGTTGGCAACACTGCTTGACGGTTTGACTTGACTGACGCCATTTTGTTACGTTTATTCACTTACGAACGCGTTATTCATCATCATCATCATCATTTCAGCCGTAATACGTCCACTGCTGGACATGACCTCCCCCAATTTGGGGGGCTTTGCCATAATCGCCGCGTGGCAGGCGGATTGGCGATCGCAGTATGGTGGTAAAATGCATAGAGAACGCTGCTGCCCATTCCAGTAAGTCCCGAAGTCGCCTCTTACGACACCCACGGGAAGAAATGTGATGAAACGCGTTATTGTTTATTTGCAAAACGGTGCATTTTTCTTTTGTTAAATAAACATGTTCTTAAAGATAACAAAAGAGCCGGCCTGGTTTTAGATTGTAAAACGCGGTGAAGCAGCATGGCGGACATGGTTTCACGATTTTTGCTATTAAAGGAAGCAATATTAAAGCCACTGATTGACTTGAAAGAAAAAACTATGATCAGCACCGACGAGCGTGATCTTTTGCAAGATTTATCTACGACTCTCACTATCGTAAAAACTACTGTAGAAGCTATTAATTTTTTTTTTACAAAAAAAGCAACCGACTTCCTTAAAAAAAACACTACAAAGTCGTAAATAACTTAAATTTCGAAAGTCGGTGTCTTAGGATCTGTATTTAAGGTTTTTGCCACCGACTTCCGAAATGCAGGACCGCCCAGGCAAATACACCTAACTAAGGCTTATGACATGTTAATGTGCATTCCACCAACTAGTGTAGAGTGCGAAAGGGTATTTTCAAATTCGAACTATAGGTATCTGTAATCATCTCAGATGTTAACTAAACGATGATTCCATAGACGCTTCAAGTCTCCTCAGGTTTCACTTTCAAAGAATACGTAAATAATAATTATTATTAACGTAGGTATTCTTTGAAAGTAAAATAAATAAATAAAATATAATAATTGTTATGCGCTGTAACGATTTAAATTAAAAAAAATTGCTTAAAAAAGTTACCCATTTGTTATTATTTTAATATTGTTTTAATTTTATGTGTCCAATTTTATCATGTTTTGATTATAATGTTCTAATTGACGCAATTACATTGTTGATTTATTTTAATTTTTTAAATGTTGTTTGTTTTTTCCAATATTAATTTTATGTGTCCAATTTTACTATGTTTTGATTTTAATTTTATAATAGTTGATAAGAAATTGTTAATTTAAAAAATATATATATATATAAATAAATAAAAGGTTGATTTTTAAGTGTTTTTTTTTATATTTTGAAAATATTCGAATATTCGAATAATATTCGAACATCACTGAAAAAATATTCGAATATTCGAAAATCAAAATTATCGAATTTTTGCAACCTCTAGATACGATTCTTTTCTGGAAGTTCTTTCACTACTTTGTTATTTGAACTCGCGATAGCCTTGCGGCATTCCGTTCAACCGTGCCATCGTTCGTTGAAAAAATAAATTGTGTTGTTAAATGATGCTTACCCTCCCCCTCACTTTTAATATATTATATCCTGATGTAACGCGGAGACATGATGCAATACCATCATGGGTGTCTATTGTATAATGTTTTTTTTTATTATTCACCCCCGGAAGTAGTGTTTGGGAAAGATTTTTAACATACATTGCTTACAGCTTTAAGCTTTTATCAAACATGTTAATTGTATGGATTCCATCCTTTTATAAGGGTCCTTTGAAACCGTCTCATAATACACCGTAACTTTCATCAATTAATGTTTTCTTCAGACAGGCGCAACGCGACATTAGTAGAATAAAGTTTGAATAGAAATTGTTCTACGAGTGTCGTGCCGCGCCTGTTCGTTGAGCCTTAACCTTAACTCATAAACCAGACAAAACAGATTTTTCTTGGTCAAATGAATTCCCGCCTTCATAAGTACTACTGTAAAACATTCAAGCTATTAAATAATAATTCGTATCTCACAATTCATTTTATAACAGCACGCGCTGGCATTGTAACGGCGTGCGGTCTCCATACATCGCGTTCATTACTCCAGACTAGGTTAACCGTCTGTCCGGATTTGTCCGGATATTTCGGCTTTTGGAACACCACGCCCGCGATCCTTGAAGAATTCGGTAGTGGTGTGCCTATAATAGTACACCCACATTTCGCCTGTTATGTTAAGTCCCATGTAATAGGGGTGGACTTATTGTCATCAACCACAAATCCGAACTCCAGACTCATCACCATTAATATTATTGGCAGCTCTGTTCCACCCACTGTTGAGTTTAGGCCTCCTCCCTTTTTCCACTAACTTCGGAACGCTACTGAGAAATTCCTGTTAGAGAAACCGAATAACCCCTTGTCTAAACTTGGAACCGAAATCAGCACCTCATGCACAGCAGTAGCGCTTGCGACCACTAGACCAACGAGACAGGTAGTTCATTTTTACTGATAATAGAAACAATGAAGTGTAAAAGTTTTTTGCAAATGTCCTGCTTTCTGTCCGGCAAATTTCGAAATGGTAACGCTACTCCGGGCTCTCAGCCCGCTGGGCGCTCGTCGCGCTGTGCGAGTCTGCGCGGCTATTTGCGATCGCTTACATTAGCATAATGGCGCATTACGCGTAAGTGCCACCTATTTAGAATTAAAAACGGAAGACGTACGCAGTTCTAATGGGGTTAGAGTTGATGTTGCTTACTGCTAATATTATGATGTGATTTGATGTTGAGTTTGATTTCTTTTAAGTTGAAAAAGAAAAATATAGCAAGAAGTGTTCTCGAATAAATGGACAGCCAGAATAAATCAAAACTGCCGTTGATTTTTTTTTTTGTATTTTACATCTTCAGAGAAATCAATTTTCTCTTCTAAATAAAACTTCAACAGTAACAAAGTGTTACATTAAAAACAAGTTCAATTTCTCTAAAAAGCTATTACCAAGTTTCAGCTCGTAAAATATCCGCCAACTTCCACCAAGCAACATTTTAGCACTAATTGCAATTCTGCTGAACTCGTTTGTGTAACAAACGTGATTAATATTTTCATTTATGTTAAATGTATTCAAACGTCTAAGGGTACATTAGTACCCGTTACAAGTTTGTAGCGTGCACCCGTTTACCTTTCATCAGAATCTGCTAAAGTAATTCAAGTTGCACACACTGTCAAAGGCTTTTGACAAGTCTACTGGAGCGGATTCCTATTTATTGCAAAGCTATTTTCTGTAGAATGTTTGAAATCCAACTATTGAACTTAGTCATACGCGTTCAATTTTCGCCCTCCACGCGGGCGAAGTCGCTGCCAAAAGTTAGTAAAGTATATTTTTACGTTTTCAACCCTTTAAAAACATGAGACTCTTGTGTACCTAACTACATATCTACAGCAGAAAAAATATCTTATTTTACTAAAGATTCAATATAGAAAACTTTTACTTGTGGAGACTTTATTCCTTTTTCTTTATTTTTAGTACTTTATTATGGAGTATGAAACTTGCCTCTTATGTAACCCAAGACTGAGGTTTATATTAGAAGAACTTTTGCAAAACAAACAAAGTTAGTTTCTATAAAAAACCTAAACCGCCTAGCCATAGCTATAAGTTATAACAAACGTATGTGTAACAGTAGAATAATCTAGAAATTATATCAGCTAGCGTGAAATATTATGCAGAATGTATAAAATAGAGCCGTGAATGAAATGCGCTGACCCGAGGTAAACAGAAGTTCAGTGTAAATCGTTCAATTTTAAATGCGTTAACTATAATTTATAAAAAATGTTCACCCTTTTTGTATTTTCTTATTTAGCACTGTTTCAAAGAAGTTACTATTGTTCATTTAAAATAAGTAGTTTTATTGTGGAGGGCGGTCGTTTTGGGGCACTTTCTTATGTAATTTTGACGTTCGAATTGTGCTCATGCAGCAGTTTGAATAAATGACTTTTGATTTTTTTGTTTTGATTAAGAAAGCGTTTAGTTTATAGATGTTCACTCAATATGATAATAATCGGTACGATGAAGAAGACATAAGATACGGTAGGTACCTTAATCCAGAATGAAGTTCAGTTGAAAGAAAAAAAAAGCAATATCAAGGATACTTATTAAAATATATGGATAAAACACATTACCTTAACACTAATCAAATCATACATGAATTATTCAAAACTCTACAGTCAGAGAACTTCTTTCGCACATGTGAAGCGATAAATATAATAAGTTATTTAATAGGCCGTCACGCTACTCATGTACTGAGACTTATTATTTTTAATAGTTACAACATGACGTATGTATGCATGGTATAAGTACTGTGTACTGTAGTATTTACCTCATACAATATGCCAACGTGATTATTATACGGAATAGCGTAAGCATAGGTAGGTATTCTAGGAAAACCCGGGCTTATAACACTAGTACTAATCTATACCCCAACAGTGGGAACATTATAGGCTGCTTGGGATATGTTGTCATATTTACATTAAAATAGGAAGTTCCGGATTTAACTCGGTATTTATCATACATTTAGGGACGTTTATTCTCAGTAATAATATTAAATATAAAAAACCTTAAAATTTTGAGTCGGCGCTGAAAAATCAATGAACAAAGATCACTCAAAGCGCCGACGCATAATTTTAAGGTTTATTATTTTTTACTTTTCAGTTTCTTCGGCGGTTTAATTTTTTGCTAAAAAGTTTTTATTTTATATTTTTTTGTGGCTTTAATGTACTTATAATATTTGGCAAGGTATACCCTATCCAATAAAAAAATAATGATCAAAATCGGACTACTCTGTATAAAGTTATGCTTGGTTATACATTACAATTAGTGAGTGACCAATCAATCATTTTCTGTTTTCTGACCCGGGTTCGATTTTGTTTTCCAAATTTATATGGGACCACCTTGGGAGTATACCCTTTCCAATAGAAGAAGAATTATCACAATCGAACCACTGTATAAAAAGTTAAGCGTGGTCATACATAAAAAAAAAAAATTTATGCGCGTCGAATTGATAACCTCCTCCGGTTTTTTTCGTCGGTTGAAAATGGTGTATCTACGTACCCCCGTATAGGCTGTACTAAAAATAGCTGGAGAATGAGGAGGAGTTTTAAGGAATCATTCTCTCTATGTCGATTATAAAAGGTGTATAAAGAGTGAAGGTTAGTCCTGTAATCTAAACATCAACACCATTGATCACACAAATTGTTTGTGTGATCAATGGTGTTGATTTTTTTGCAGAATTACCTAAGAGTTGCAAAGAGTCGATGTTTGTGACAAACATCGACTCTTTGCAATTCTACTACCAGCACAACGTGCAATATATATTAGCAGCATAACCCAGGTGTTGATGTGATGCGGGCACAATACACAACATCATATTACAAAGAACAAAGGTGTCAGTGAGGCTCGGTGTTAAATGAATCGAGTGATCCGCGTGTCGGGCGCAGTGCGGCGGCAGGCGTAGTGTACACAGTTAGTTTTCGATATTCTGCTGATACTTTGTAAACACTGCATTACACTTGTACGGCTGTAATAGTGATCCGCGTGTCGGGCGCAGTGCGGCGGCAGGCGTAGTGTACACAGTTAGTTTTCGATATTCTGCTGATACTTTGTAAACACTGCATTACACTTGTACGGCTGTAATAGTGATCCGCGTGTCGGGCGCAGTGCGGCGGCAGGCGTAGTGTACACAGTTAGTTTTCGATATTCTGCTGATACTTTGTAAACACTGTATTACACTTGTACGGCTGTAATAGGGGTCCTGCTAGGGATTTGTTCAAAAGAGTTACCGTGGCCCTGGCAAAGGCAACTGAAGGACCACGGGTGAGTTTTAGTCAGTAAAAGTCTCACACGCCCGCCCTTCCGCTCCACCTAGAGCGGTAGACGTCATTTGATGATATCCCACCTAAAATAAAAAGGGTGTAACAGGGGTCAAGTAACCGGAGCAAAGGAGAATTTCATTCATCATGAGATTTATACATATTTGAAGACGTTGGTATCTAAGTTAAATATAAATATCTGGATGACCGAGCTTTACTCGGTATTTTTTGGTAAATTGTGTTTAAAATGATAAGTTTTATGTTCATGTTGATTTTATCGATAAAGTTGGTCATTGAAAACACGAATAAAACGACATTTTATAAAAATGAATCCTAGCTAGATCGATTTAACGCCCCCGAAACCCCCTGTATACTAAATTTCATGAAAATCGTTGGAGCCGTTTCCGAGATTCAGATAATATATATATATACAAGAATTGCTCGTTTAAAGGTATAAGATAGTAGGTAATAAAGAGCGAGGTATTCTTACGAATAAATATGAAATTTTGATGAGATTTACAACAAAATTAAAAACATTTCGTAGTTTTTTGCGGCTTCAGACGCAAACTAAACAACATCTTCATATTAGAAAACTTGAGATAGACAGAACACATTAAGAATTTAATTAAACTAGTGATCGCCCATTGGTCGAAATTCGACCGTACTCCTTTGAACAGCAATATATTATTAAATGAAAAAAACATATTTAATAATAAATATAAAAAATATGGTTATATTTGACATTCAGTAACACTATAGACAAATAATATTAAAAACAAATATTATCGATATGATCATAGATTTAAAAAATGAAATAGGTTATATATATCTATAAAATTAATTTATTACCTATGGTTATACTTGACATTCAGTAATAGTTAGGGAGCTGGCGAGCAAAATTTCGATATGATCAGCACACAAGGCAGACGTTATTAATAGTGATAATTATACCCTAAGAAACATCAAGGATCTCGTCTGCCACCATGGTGGCGCTGCGTTGTAAATTTACAGCGTTTCAACAATGTTTAAAAAAAAAGGTGTGCTATATTATGCGCACACGTCTGCCTCTGGGGCTGATGACCACAGTCATCCTAGAAATACAAAGAATCGAAAAGGCAGACAACCAGGGCTCTGATTTTTGTAGTATTAATTTTTTACATTTAATTTTATGATTAAAAATACTCTATATGAAGTGCACACTTGGCAGATTTGAATTGTTCGATTAAAAACAATGAGAAGAACCACGGAAAAATAGTCAGCCAACATGTTACCTCTGCGTTGTCTATTGACAGTGCTCCAAAAATGTAAAAAAAAGGTGTGCTATATTATGCGCACACGTCTACCTCTTGGACTGATGTTTGAGTTCCTTATGAAAACCAAGAAAATCGATGAGACAGACGTTCAGGCCTCCAATATTCCAAAGGCAGACCATTCGATTTTTTTTTAAACCCGACGACGCTCGCGCCAAACCAAGCAGGTATAAAATATCCCCATAGTTCCTTTCGTGGCGTCTCTCTTTTATTTGGGAATATGAGTGAGAACGGTATAACTCAGTTCCGACCTTTTCTGTATTGTGAAACTAAATGTATAGAGCGTATATCTATATACAGCCTCCCCTTTTATTTTGCACGCTTTTCCTCTCTCTCGTTCTCAGGCACTTTCACACGTCTTGGCTCAAAATCTACGTATTTTACACAAATGTGATTAAAAAAAGTTAAAGACTGTTCCTATCCAGATCCTAAACCTATTCAAATTACAATCTAGCAAGCAATTTAAAAAAAAAATACTTTCTATTTAAAGTTCCAGGCGCATTTCGTTTCTGGTTGGCATTGAGAGAAAAAATATCATTGCATACATTTCAGCTCCAGAAGTTTAATCGTAACCGTGAGTTTAGAGGATAATATTAAACAAAATTATGAGAATAAAACTATAAATAATAAGAATAATCCCATGCAATACCCGCTGTCCCTTGATTCCGTGAATTTCAAAAAGTTATACAGCTGAAAATCAGTGAGCAAAGAGTCTGCCACATGTTTTTTTCGAATCCACAGAGTCATAGTGAATCGAATGGGCGCAATGAGAACCGCGTGCAAATGACTTAGTAGAGCTTTTTTTTAACATTTTTACAACTCCGTCCTATGATAATGCAGAGTCCTGAATGTCTGCCTCTTCGATTTTCTTCGTTTCCAAGATGATTGTGACCATGAACTCTAGAGGCACACATGTGCAAATGATTTAATACCCCGATTTTTAAGCAACTTCAATCTGCTGTAACGCGAAAACGCAGCGACATAGGATCTTAATTGATTGCACCAAATCGATTCGTAATGATTTAAACTGCAATCCACCTCGACGTGAAACGTGTGCAAATCATATACCGAAATGCTCGCCAGCTCCCTAACTATAAAACTATAGACACAAAATAAAGACAGATATTGTCGATTGGACCATAAACAAAAGAATATCTATGCATGTGTGTATTAAATACACGGTAATGAATAGTAGTGTGTGTAACGTGTTATTTATTGAAAATAATATATTTATACGCATAATTTAAAAAAAATATTAGCATTCGTCACTTCTTCCACAGTAAAGATAATTTATACAGTATTTTGACTCGGCCCTATCCTAGAAATAATTACCTACAGCACGCGCGGTACGTAAACATGCGGTAGACGCGGTAGGGCTGTCCGCAAAAAGTATTTTGACTTCATCTACCTACTTGAGTTTCTATGATTTTAATATTATATTTTTATTTAAAAAAAAAAATGTTTGGACCGTTTTTTATTAAAAGTGATAAGGGTGGAAGATGTAAATGATATCAAATTTTATTTATTTTTAATTACGATACGATCTTTGCTGGACCGCGTCAAATCCTGCGATCAAGATAGTTTATAGATTCAATGATTTACGATCGAAATGATCTATTCAAATCAATAGATCGGGCACCCGAGGCTAGGAAACTACCTGCTACTACTACGAGCGTAGTTAGGACTCTCGTTTGTCACTTTTTTCCCCTAGCCACTTACTTATTTAATAATCCTGGTATTTTACTTGGGGTAAAAAGCAAAATACCTACCTATTAAAAAAGAAACAAATTTCGTACTAGTAGGTATATAAAAAAAATCTTTTCTTGCCTTTTGAAGTTTCCAGGGTAATTTAAAAAATGTATCTCTGTGTGCATTATACAAGAATTCAAGCAACCAGAAACAGCAAAATATAGTTTATAAGTTCTATTTGCCATATTAAGTAATCATTTTGCACTGATTATTATTAAATATCCACAAATCGCACGCTAACTGCTTACAAACAAAACCATTAATAATACCGCCCGCCATCCGTTTATCAAAGCGGTGCGTACGCGACTGCGTATGTACTCGGAGTGTACCAGACTCGAGGCGCGTAGGTATGGCTTGCATTCCGAGCGTTTGTATGAAGATAGACTACTGTATAGATATCTTTACTGTGCTTCTTCTCTGTATAAACTATAAGTGGGCGAAATTTCATACTACTCCGTCCGCCCAATTTTCGTAAAAAGGGATCCAAAGTTTTCGCTTCACGTATTAATATATAGATACTGCGAAAACTAAGCAAACAGAACCGTAAGACACACTAATTAAAATAACAGTAATATAAAATTTATAATTTTCGCAAGAATATTAAGTATAACGCTAGTTGTGTTCGTTTTAGTGTGCATCATCGTCATCATTTCCGCCGAAAGACGTCCAATGCTGGACATAGGCCTCCCCCAAAGGGAGAGTATGTCACAATCGCCACGCTTGGCAGGCGGGTCGGCGATCGCAGTATAGTGGTAAGATGCATAGCGAACGCTGCTGCCCATTCTCTAGAAGTCCCTTAGTCGCCTTCTAAGACACCCACGGAAAGAAATGGGAAGGTGCTATTCTTTAAATGCGGCACCACACGGAACATTCGTAAATTAGTGTTAATGTGTGTGTTAGCAGTAAGTATATGTATGTTCCTGTGTATACCATCACCTACCTAAATATTTAATAGAGGCCTTAGATGATACATCGCCTTTTATGTAAAAAAGAAAAACTAAAGTTTTTTTTTGTTAAATACGTTTTTCTGGATAGATTTTATTTCTATAAGTATGTTTGTTACAAACACTACATTGTACAAACAGTTTTACACGTCAATCATTTTTTTAAACTAGATGAGAGACTTTATTTTTATAAACTAATTTTATTGATCACATTCTTAATTTCATTTTGTTTACTTTCAAATTTGTTTTCTTTTGATACAGTTTGCATGCCGAAAAGTAAAATATGTTGATACGGGATACCAAGACCGTTATACACAATTATTACATGAATGTAATACTTTTGCAAAATGTTGACCCGTATATGTAAATAAATCATTTTGAATTTGAATTTTACTCTCAAACATTCACTCAAATGAAAAGGCAAGTCGTAACTCCGAGCTTACCTTTAATACACCTTTGAAGGCTCACATACGATATTACTACCTTTAACTTAAGTTACAACGTATGTTTCTAATTTGTTACAAAGTTAAACGTAAGGAAATACTTAAGGAAATTTGGCACAAACTCCGGAAACGAGATATTTTATTAGAGAAACAGATATTAAAGTTTTAAGACGCGACGATTGCGACTTTGATGTTCTGGATCCAGAAGGTTGAGATAACTGTTTGTCGTAAACAAGTTGTTAAAACAAATATGGCGAAGAGGCGCAGGTTGAATTACCCTATCCTGATATTTCAAACTAGCTTCTGCCCGCGACTTCGTCCGCGTCAAATTTTTGCTCCCTGACCCTTCCCGTCGCATCGAATTGCCGGCCAGTTTTCGACCTTTTTTCGTTGCTGCTCCGCTCTCTTGATCGTAGCATTATGTTATATAGCCCATAGCCTTCCTCAATAAAAATGCTACCCAACACAAAAATAATTTTCCAATTCGGACCAGCAGTTCCTGAAATTAGCGCGTTCAATCAAACAAAAAAACTCTTCAGCTTTATAATATTAGTATAGATATAGGATAAAAGTACAAATACACTAGGCTCATGGGGTCCGAGTGCACACTTATTTTTTCGAGAAATCTCCAAGCAGGATCGACTCTACACGTGACCAGAGGGCAGGACAATTTTTTGACCAAAGAATCAGCATCGCCAACAATGTGGCATGTTTTTTTTTTTTACTAAACAGTTAAAACTCTACGCAGTGGGCTCAGAATCATGTACTGAATCCGTGGTAAAAGGTTCTGCCTCGATGTCCCAGCCATTCTGTAAAGTACCACCAGTCCCATATAATAGGCAATGCAACTACAAGCAGAAAGTAATTTGTAAAACATAAAGAAGCACCAAGAATTGAAATAAAACACGAACATTAACATAAAAGCCGGAACCTAAATGACATCAACATATTCAACATTACCTCATGCGCCCCATATAAACACACATTACATTTAAACGCTTCACAGGACGTGCCTTAATAACATTTAAAGATCGCAATAAGATAGGGGAGGGAATAATTCAAATAGGGGATGATATCATCTATGAGGATGACGTCACGGGGCGCCATATTGTAAGAGCAGGCGGCGGTTATTCGTGTCACTTACGAACGCAATCTATGCATGGAGGCGCAGAAGGTTCAGGACCCAAGACACGTATCTAGCTCATGGCTTTTAAAGATCTATCAAGGCTGCAAGCTCTACGGCTAAGAGATCACTCTCAAAGTAATGAAAACATTCATCTTAGCACGATAGACTGACTTATTAATAAGACTTAGTTATTATGGCTGTCACACAAACAAAGCAGACGTTTGATAGAAGAATAAGAAACATCTGGTAGAAAATCTGCTGTTTCTCCCACATTCCAGAAGTCAAGAAGAAGTTTTACCACGGAAACGGTAACTGATTAGCATGAGCCACCTCGTGGTGTTAAGGACAGTCGACCCTTGCATTGAAATAATATCTCTAATCTCTCTTATATCTCTCTAGGCTGAAGTTAGTCCAATAACTTTGTTTGCCAAGCAGTATGTCCCAATTCCTTTTATAGTTCTGTATGGAGTAACCCTTCTCCTTATTCAGCTATACACATATGTACATTCGCGTGGGTGTCGCCGTGTCACCAATCACTGCCCGCGTTTAATTTGATGTGCGACATGACCTTGCCCCGGCGTCGCCCAAGATTTACTGCGCGTCTGGGCTAGATACCGTCCAGTCAAGGTCCATCGGAAATTTATATCTACTAGATTGTCTATGGTGATCTGTGCAATGTCCTTTTTTTGACACGCGTAAGCCCTGTTTCTGGAAAACTGACTTTGATCAGGGAATCTACTGTCAAAGTCATTTTGACTATGGTGACTAGAATAAGATTGACAGCTGATTGATGATATAAATAGGCATATTTATAGTGACCTTATCGGTGATGTTCTTAAGAAGGGTCAGGTGCGTAGTACTGGTAACCGGCGTGCGTGTATGACCAGATGTATGAACTTAAACGAGGGAATGAGTATGTAAGGATCGGAGCTTGTGGCGTTCTGTAGTCTGCCTCCAAACCCATGGTAAACAAGCGTGAGTTTATGTACATATGTATATAAGGTGTATCTATTCATACACGAAATATTTTAAGAGGTACACCTGTAGGTGGTAAAGAAGCTATAGCAACGAAAAAAAAATTTTTCTAAGGGTTTTTCTTTTTAATTTAATATTAATAAATTATTTGACGCACATAAGAAATATTGGCTCCTTCTTATTTTTTACGGCCCGAGACACCGCGGCCATGCTCGTGCCGTCCGGTCGCCGCCCTCGCAGCGTCAGGCGGGCCATTCATAGAATTTGGAGTAAAGGTTTTATGCAAAACGCCTCAAGTAGTTTTAAAATTATACTAATTAAGAAAATTCAAAAACGCTTAGAAAAAAATTAATCTTTTTGCTTTTGTAGCTTCTTTACCACCTACAGGTGTACCCCTTAAAATATTTCGTGTATGAATAGATACACCTTATATAATAGTACTATATACATACATACATAAACATATAACAAAGGTACGGTCTTCAATAATAAAAGTAGTATTTATTTATTTTGTCCTGCGACACTTTTCTCTTTAGCCAACATCTAATGCTAACCCCGAACAATGACCCTCGGCTGGCGTCTTAGATTACAAACTCTGTCTGGTCCGAGTGGCCAGACGGCTTTAATTAGGTCAGCAATGATTAACTCTAATCTTAAGTAGGAACTCCTTCTATAAAACAGACGTCGGAGAAACTTAATCCAAATCTAAACCCCTTTGTGTGCTGTGATAATGTGCTAAATATTGTCTGCGTTTTAGACCGAGTGTTGCCATTATCGGAGAAAGCCCTGTTAGCTAACATTGTATTCCTCCTCTCATTTTTGTAATTATCTTCATATACGAGTGCCAATAAATAGTCTTTCTGTGTTGTTTCTATGCTCAGACGAAAAAGTAGTTCGCTCAGGAGAATCCTTAAATCTGTCTGTTGTGGGATATTAGTAAAGCATTAGTCTACTTTGCTACTAGATATAAGCCTCTTATGTGCTAAAACCTACTTATACTACGTTGCTATGCCTGCCCAACAGCACAGTTGTTTAAAACAGAGCTCTCGCTGCTAAATGTTCTAACAGGCCAGGCTATGTATACTAATTCTTTCAAAAACGTGACCAAGTTACACATGAATCTGATTAATTTCTATTATATTCTGAGTAAACAAACGTTAAACATCAATTTAATCACTCAGTAACAGTACTCCAGTAATTGATAGCCATTTTGATCCAACCTGTTCCACGAAAAATGTATTACCAATTTGTAACGTACTCGTATACGTACATTGAAGTAAGTGCTGCTTATATTAATCGAACCTTAGATATACTCCGGTTTCAATTTAATTTACTTCTACCTTGAGTGACGTAGAGTATTTGGAAACGAAGTGTTGGATCAACGGAACATGAGTTATATCTTTACTGATGAATTTAATACATGTCGCATCTGTAAAATTTCGCAAAGACAAAAATTACGTGAACATTGTTTTATATCCAGACCACGCTGTATTAATTTAATGGGTTCAATGTCAATTGCATTTACCGAAATAAAATGTCTGTGTCGTTTAACTTCGTCATGTTTTGCAAAACTTCTAGCCACTTTGACTGCCCTACCACAATAGTCGCCCAAATCAAGTTATATCTACTGTTGATGTTCTCGAACCCAAAAACAACCCGCAACCCATAAATTCAACACTGTCCCTTCCTTATCAAACAAACACTATAATCCCACTTTTCCAATCTCGCAATCTGATACCCACTTGCCAACACCCCAATCCCTTCGAACGGCCACCACTGTCCGAGTCTCCGAGACGTAACCGACACGACCGGAGTCGTGAGTCGTGACGTATAAACGTAGAGCGAGCGAGGTCACGCGATAGTCGCGATACCGAGGTCGATCGATGACACCACATCGCTTTTGCACAACAATCACGCACTTTCTTTAATCTAACGCTTAATTGAGTCATCTAGACGATTTAGGGGCCGCATTACTTTGATGGACGGAATTAAATGGCTGGACGTAAAAGAGATTTCTTTTGATTTGGGGCAGTAGTTTCTTAATTAATCCGATTAGTGAACCATTTGGTATGTAGTATGGAGTACTCAATAGAATACGTGCAGAAAGTGGAATAAGAAAATTGAATCTAAAAATAAGATATTCTTTCGAGTGCTTCCGCATTTTCCTCTATTTACACGAGCATTTCTACAAAATCCTGGATCTCAATCCGAAACTAATCCTATTAGGATAGGATAGGTTGGGAATCTAGATATTGGATTCCAATTTCCATTGCGACAAACAAAAGAGGTGTAGCAGGACTGTTTAAGTCAGAAAATATTTGCTGAAAATATTTTCAGTTCCACTTTAAAATTAAACAAAAACAAACAGAAATTAACTACATACAATCAAATAAAAGAGACAATACAAGATTACCCACAACAGACCCCTTTTCACGTACTAATTACGCACTTAATACGCTTAATTTTCCATAATTTATCTTCCTTACAACACTTCATCCCCGGATAGCATCCATGGGTGACAAGGGGTACTCCCGCACCCCAGCTCATTACCATCCCGTTAATATGGCTCACTCGCTGCAAATAAATCACGTACCATGGTGGCCCAGTGACCTCATAACCGGCACACGCGCGTAATCTTCGGCAAAGGGTTCGACGTACTCATATTTAGGGCTAAACGTTCCATATTACCGGACGCTTAACTTTATGAGAAAACTCTGCTATGATAAGGAGGCATTTTTATATGAATTCATATCGCCCCTTTATCAAGGATCAGAGGTTATTTGTTACTCGTAATAATTGGAAGAGAGGAGGAGGTTCCTTCCAAACCCATATCAAATTATTTGCTAACCATTTCCCATTCAAAGGATGCTTATTTTATGCGTTATCGTATTTTGTCCGTGCCAATTCGCTTTAGCTTTACGTTATGTATATTTTAGCTCATCTGTACCGTTTGAGTATGAACTTTTCAGTGTTATCTATACTATCTATGTTTCTATACTAATTTTATAAAGCTTTTAGAAGAGTTTGGTTGGTTGAACGCGCTAATGTCAAGACAAACAACAAAACGAAAAAAACAAAAAGAAAAAAGTCACGAATGGGAAGTACTCTCACATGACAGGCGATTCGATGCGACGGGGTGGGTCGGGGGAGCAAGAAAACTTGACACGCACGAAATCACGGGGAGAAGTTAGTTTAATATATAAAACCTTCGTATGTTGCACTAAATGGGTGGCCAGTACCTCTTACTTGATCGGATCGACCCCAACATAACGTAGCATGAGAATCGGTCCATGTGAATTCCCAATAACTCCCTTTCGTACGGCCACTTCCTTTCGTCATGCTGTCACATACATACGCTACATACTCACCCTCGTAAATACTCGTCAGGCCCGACGCGAGTCATTACCATGGCAACGACAGCGCCACAGATAAATCACACGCGCCGCGATTGCCCCACTGACCCCCATAACTCGATACCAAAGGGTTCAGATGAGGTTTTTATTTTATTTGTTTGCTAAATTATTGCTTAAACAAAGCCTTTTTTTAACACGGTTTTATTTTTTTTTAACTTAAATTTATAGTCGTTTGTGTTGTGTTTTCATTTTGATATTTGCAAATGAACTTGATTGAATGAGCTTTGGATTTATTTCGATTTAATACCTTTGAAAAGTTGTAATTTGAATTTTCGGCAAGTTCTAGCCATTCGATTCCATATTATGGGTAGTATTTAGGTCCTTGTAGTTTATATTTGTTTTCACACATTTTCTAGGTACATCTTAGCTATCATTAGACATTTTAATCAATTCTAATATATACGCCACCGTAATTTGCGTCTTCCGCAAGAATCTCAAGCATCCTTATCTATCTTGCAAGTTGATTCATTTCAAGATATGCTATGCATGGCTCTTCAATTCCTCACACGACGGCTAAAGATAGTGATCAGATTAGCATTATAAATGACTCTAACCTCAAAGTCAGAATTCTTCCATCGCAGTGACCTTGAGAAGGTCAAAACGGTGCTTCATTAAGTTTAATACATTCAAGTGTCATCGGGTGGAGGGGGGATGGAGGATGGAGGATGGTGGATGCCACTCATATCCACGTACATTTCATCCGATTATGGCCGAGACGCAATAAAAGGGTTAATTTTGAGAGACTGTTTATAAATTCAGAGTGTCGAGTTCTGGGTCAAGTTGAACCCTTTTTCATTCCGGGAATAAAAGGGATTAATTATATTCAACAGCTTTCATTTACTGGTTACATGCTGAATACATATATTTGGACTAAAAATACACACTCGTCTTCAGCAAAGGTTATGGTTCAGTGTTTTCAAAACTGATCATCTAAACTAGTAAACTGATATTGATTTACTAAATTATTAGATTCATCATATCAGCCGTAAGACGTCCACTGCTGGACACAGGCCTCACCCAATTTGGGTGGCTTTGCCAAAATCGCCACGGTTGACCGGCGGGTTGGCGATCGCAGTATGGTCGTAAAACGCATAGCGGACGCTGCTGTCAATTCTCTTGTAGCCTTCTACAACACACACGGGAAGAAATGGATGGTGTTCTTCTCCACACAAAACGATTAGATTAGATCAGATTAGGTCAGATTAGATAAGATTACATTAACACTATCAGTGTGAAGATCGTGATCTGGTAATATCAAATCGGCCTCACCGACGCGAATTTAAGATGATATATAGAAGATTGCATCTGAATTGCCATAATGTTATAATCCTCCCCCTCTCTCTTTCTCTCACTCACACACTCATGGCAAAGATTTAGAAGACTACCTAGCATCAGACTGATCTAGCTAGTCAAAAATCCGTCATACAGTAAATGTCTATTCAAAGAATAAACATACTAATACATAGAGCAGTAAGTCCTATTATCGTGGGCATCAGTCTGTCAGAGAAATTGTCAGTAATTCTGCCGCCCGCGCCGCGGTGGTGCGGTCGTAATTAGTAATTACGCCGCATTTAAACAAACGACAGATTGACACTCAGTAATTAATTACACGATTTCTAAAACGCTGTAGTCATTTGTAACAATTAAATACATTTTAATTGGAATAATGAAAACTGTTTGTTGTGATTTATGGCAACTAAGCTGGTCACTCGATCAGATATTTTATAACATTTTTGAAATAGTTCCTTTTATGTTATTATTATAATATTTGAATGGTGTTTTATGATAGATTAAGTTTATGAGAGCAATCATGATTAATAAAATAGCATTAGTTGTATATTATGAAAATTAAAGGTACAAATTATGAGTACAAACGTGTCAGGTTATTCGAAAATAGTTTTTATTTTTACTTATTCCTTGGTTTTAAGGGCATTACATTGCCCAATGACCTTGAGCATGCTGCCCCGTACTAACTTACGACGAAACGACGAGAGAGAGATAGTGTTGCAAAGGACTAGAGTCCTCGAGTCGTAATTTTAAAGACTCGAGTCAATTACGCAAGACTCAGTGTGCTCAATAGGCTCGAAGTCTAGAGTCAACACTAGAGAGAGACGGACGAGTGCGGGAGTGCCATAGTGCTTTTCGCGACATTTCGGAATTTTTAAAAATATTTTAAAATATTAAAAAAAATAAGAGAAAAAAGTCAATACACATTGTTAAATACGTCATTACGTATTTTTTGGTATAAAATTCATGCCGAGTTATTGAGCCGTTATAGAGAAAATTTTCAATTTAAGTTGAAAAAGGACCTATTTGTTACGATTTTTTGATAAAATTTGAGTAAGTTTATTAAAATTTTAAACAATACAATGTATTTGTGATGACCTTTAGTTTAACATATATTTTTTAAATTGAAAACGCACAAAAGGATTCATCTACAAACTTCTTTAAACACACGGTATTTTCAGGATTTGAGCGAGGTAATCCCCTTAAAGGCTTTGCAGTTACAACTCTTCGAGGGTAATAGGTCGGTGTATTATAAATAAACTACCCTTTGCCAGCGGCTTCGCCCGCATATCACACATGTAAACCTTTCTCTTGAATCACTCTGTCTATTGATGCAAATGCATTAAAATCCGTTGCGCAGTTTAAAAGATCTAAGCGAACAGACAGCGGAACCGACTTCATTGTATACTTTGTACAGAAGATGATTATTACAACAGCAACACCTAATAGTAAGACCCTAAAAGGAAAAAAATATAGTACGGTATTCCCACCTCAGAATATTGTAAACAAAGCCTCTCTGCCAAACTTCGTCTTAATTAGTATTCGGACGGTGTCCGGCGGCCAGCAGAAACAATTACTGAGGCTCATCCCCCGGGAGGGGGCGGGAGACATGTTACAATGATCCTGTATTGATGGGGATAATGGAAGGAAAATACCGGAATATAGAGGTACTGAAGAAGGCTTACTGTTACAGCTAGGGTTGCCACCCGTACTTTATAATAAAGTATTGTACGTTATTCCACATAATTGTACTCTATACTTTATGAGAACAATAAAGTACAAGAAAATACTTTATTTTGCAAGATTTGATTTCTTTGGGATTTTGAAAAGTTTAGTCGTAAGTACTTTTTCGCTAAACGAAATTTTTGTGATACAAACTGCAAAAGAAAATGTTTTTAAATATGATAATAAAGACAAATAAGTCATACTTTATTTTTACACTATGTACTTTTTTTTCTCACCTATTATAACCTAATGTACTTTAATTGCAAGAAAAAAAGGTGGCAACCCTAGTTACAGCATTATTGGTATTCAAGTATCATCAGAATGCGAGTGAGATAGTGTCTAAACTTAAAATATGCTTTTAGGAATAATTCTGTTAAGTCTGTCAGTCAACTTGACTTTTAAATGTGTTTTTTTTTTTTGTAGGCGATTGGCCCACATATAATTAAGTCGTGCCAATCGCCTTCAGAAACAATAATGATAATTAAGAGCGTGTCAGTTCCCAAATTAAATCAACCAATACGCCCGGCCCGATCTGCTTCCACCACTATTTCTCAGTAAGTATAATAATTTGAAGGAGTGGATTCTTAAAATCAGAGCAAAATTATTATAAGTATTTTTCCAATAATGTTTCCTGCTTTACTCCAAATAAAGCTTTTCTCAAAACACTAATACCTAATGATTTATTTGTAATACCCGAAAAAAAATGCGTAACACTCTTACAACAGCAATAACATTCATTTTGACAATTCAACAACATACATTGCGTTATTTACGCTGTCGAGCACACCAAGAACAAACATATTTAGGTCCAGAGGAAGCAATGTATTAGGAATTTCCTTTTTAATCCACCGGATTGTGATAAAAAATGTTTAACGCAGTTGGAGGTGCAGATTTTCGATTTCCATACCAGGGCATTGCCATCGCTTTTTACTGTGAAGTTGAGTTTCCGTGCGTTTCTACTTAGTGGCTCATAGCATCCTGATCCCGAGGGTATGATCGTGCATAGATGGATGGCGACGGTTTTGATGCATGTGTGTGTTATGGGATGCCTTTTAACATACCAGGCTATGTTTCCTTTTAGTCTTAGTTTCTGCGCAACGACCCAAAGGACCATTATTATTCCTCTTTAAATTGAGTTTCAGGAAAAGACTAAACCCACTCTTTATCGTTTAGGGAATAAAGGCTATACTGGCCTAAGAAACCCAACGCCAGGAGGGGACGTCCTAGGAGGACATAAGAATAAGAATAAGAATAAGAATAAATTTATTTAGAAAAGTTTACATTCAAATCGATTGAATTCCTGGACCTCACACTAGGATTCCCTGTGTTGTGAGATCCAGGCTACTTCGTTCCGTTTACATTTTTGTAGATTTACATTATTTAACTTAATAATAGGTACTTACATTATTTAACTTAAAAATAGGTACATACATTCTTTAACTTAAAATAGGTACATACATTCTTTAACTTAATAATAGGCATAAAAAACAATGAAGGAGTACAGTACATTGTGGTTTAATTTGTGTCAGTTGTGTTGGTGCTTATGATATATGTAGGTACGTAAGTGAGTAAGTGTGTATGTGTATGATGTGTGAACTGTGGGTTTTAACTTAGACCAAAAAACCTTCCGTCTTGTCATAGTCCATTGCGAGAAGACTCTTTGTTACCTTCAGTCTGCATTTCCTTTGTGTTAGTTTTAGTATTTTGTGTAGGCCATTGAGTTTCGTGTATAAGTGTGGTCCCATAAAACCAAAAGACCTTCTGCCGATTATTTTACGACATTGGAATCTGTCCCAATTTACCCGTCGCCTTGAAAAGATACACGTGCTTAAGGCAGTTTTATGGAATCGTAGCGTCACAGATAGTATGTAAAGTTGCCTAACTCTAAGAACTCCCACTTCCGAATACAGTTTATTCGTGGGGTACCGGTACGGTCGTCTATACGCAACTTTTAGTAGAGCGCGCTGAGCTCTTTCTACTTTGATTAGTAAGGTCTTGCCTGCACCGCCCCACGCTACTATGCAATAATTGAGAATAGATTGACAAAGTGAAAAATAGATCATCTTAAGGACCGAATCGTCAGCAATCTTCCCTAGTTGTTTGAAGATTCGCAGCATTGTTCTAATCCGGCCCTTTAGAGCGCTCAGGTGTGCGGACCACGTCAATCTATTATCAACAATGACTCCTAGGTATTTAACAGAGTCAGTTTGCTCGATGCAAGGACACGAACACTGGTCGGAACCAGTACAGGAGTGCAACCGCAGACAAGCCACTCTGTTAGGAGAAGAACGCTTCGATACAGCAAAATTTATGGCCTTGGTTTTATCTATATTTAGCGTCAGTAGATTGTGTTGCAGCCAGTCCGCAACAGCCTTCACCCCACCTTCCACCACGCGTTGCACTTCGTCCCATGTTTTCCCATGAAAAACGATTGCGGTGTCATCAGCATATGTGAAAATTTTTGCCTGTGGGAGGTTCATGTTGCAAAGTCCATTTATATAGATAATGAAAAGTGTGGGCCCCAGCACGCTTCCCTGTGGAACACCAAAATGCACGGTGGTTGGGTCACTACAATATTCCCCTAGTACAACCCTTTGCGTTCTTTCACAGAGATATGAGACAAACCAGTCCAATGCAACGCCACGAATCCCCAGCAATGACATTTTCTTTATCAAAATTTTTCTGGAGATCGTATCGAAGGCTTTTGCAAGGTCCAGGAAGATTCCAGTACATGCCCGTCCTTTATCCAGATTCAAAGTTATAAACTCGGCTAAGTTAGTTACTGCATCTTCCGTGGACCTGCCAACCCGAAAACCAAATTGATTGTCCGAAAGTAACTTATTTTTTTCCAGGTATGCCAGTAGTCTCTTATTGACAACTTTCTCAAGGATTTTTGAGAGAGCTGTCAGCAGCGAAATTGGGCGGTAATTTGCTGGAGTATTTGGATCTCACTTTTGAAAATCGGGCAAATATTTGCAATCTTTACGCAATCGGGTACTACCCCCGTACTTAAGCTTAAATTGCATAGGAAAGCAATCGGCCACATTAATACATGGGCGCACTGCTTAAGGAATGCGTTATTAATTCCATCATATCCCGTCGCTGATGTTATTTTTAGATGGGCAATAATTGAAAGTATTTCCTTTTCGTCAGTCGGAGCAAGAAAAAAAGAGCTTGGATCAGTGTGTAACGTACTATACTGGTCATTGTTACAGGCCAGTTCAGTTTCAGTCATGTCAAGTTGTTTTAGAGTTTTTGCTGCAAGGTTCTTGCCAACGTTAGAGAAGTAATTATTAACTTTATTTAGCGTGGGGACAGGGTTGTCACTATCAGTTACGAGCTCAGACTTTCCAGTTTTTTTATTTTTAATATTGCAAATTTTCTTTATTTCATACCATAATTTTTTACAATTGCCGTTAGTTTCCATTAGTAGTTTGCGGTCATGATCTTGTTTTAAATTCGTTAAAATATTGTTGCAATGGTTTCGATATTTTTTATACTCTTGTTGAATGAGAAGATTATCGCGATTTTCTTCTTTCTTTGCATTTGTGTGCATTGAGTCACGTCGTCTTATGCACTTCAGAAGGCCTTTAGTAATCCATGGCTTGATAATGACGTCTGAGCTACGACATGCACGAATAGAGGTGTGCTGATTTATTTTACTCGATAGTCTTTCAACAAATTTTTGAAATGCTCCAGTAACATTTGAATATTCCAGAAGCCAATCCCAATTTTCATTTTCAATATCTTTTTTTAAACTTTTGTAATCAATTCGCGTATGTCGTTTCTCGACCCTGGTTTTAACTAATTCTCGGTGAATTCCAAATATAACCGTCTCGTGATCTGTTATGCCAGTATCACAGACAGTTATAGTTGCAGGCTTCTGAGTTTTGATCATGACATGATCCAAACAGTTGCCTCCTCGCGTCGGAAACGTATGTCTTGGGAAATATCCATAGTGGCCAGTTAAGTCTAAGTAGTCAGACGCGCGTCTGTCAGTAACACCCGCCTTTATATCAATGTTCAAATCCCCTACGATAGCACAGGTGCTTGCTGTACATTTTTCCATCACGTATGTTAAGGATTCACAGAAGTTATTTATATTATAAAATGAAGGTGACCTGTAGATGGCTATCAAAGATAGTTCGTTACTGATATTGACAACCAGACAGTTTGAGTCTTTGCAGGGTGGTTCTACGACAGAAGCCTGGAGAGACGATTTTGTGTAAACAACTATTCCATCGTTTTGATTAAGGTAAGTTTTGGAACAGTGATAGTCGTAGTTATTAATTTCAAAAGAGGCGTGCCCAACGTCAAGCCAGCATTCTGTTAAAATAATTATATCAGGCGTAAAAAGGAGCCGACTCATAAGAACAGCAAAATCCACAAGTGCAAAAGACATAAGTGACCTTATTGGTGATGTTCTTTAGAAAGGTCAGGAGCGTAGTACTCGCAACCGGCGTGCGTGTATGACCAGATGTATGAACATAACCGAGGAAAAAGGAGTATGTTATGGTCGTAGCAGGTGGCGTTTTATAGTTTCTGCCTGCCCCCATGGGAAAAAGCATGAATTTATGAATGTATGTATAACTTTCAACACTGAATAAAACAAAATGTCCAATCATATTATCCAGCCTATGAACAGTTTACAGATATCGATTAAAATATGGTATTCAGTTTCACTAAAAACTATTCGATAACCGTTTTTTTATCAATGTTTGACCTTTTAAACAGAAACAATCGGTATAAGTTACAAATTAACATTGAAACTGCCCATTAGCCGTTATAATTAACGATTAACGACACAACAAACTGTGTTTTGTTATTTTCGGCGACACGCGATATGTTCACTGTATCATTATGTATTGATCCAATCATATTATGTTTTACCATACAACAAATTATAGCCCACATACCACTGCTGGACAAGAGTTTTGCAATGTTATCTTAAAAAACATGTACTAGAAAGGTGGTCTTAAGCAACATGTAAATTAATATAAGGGTGTCTTAGCATATTGAGTCTATAATGTTGGGACACATGCCTTTCCCGCTCGGTGAGAGAAATTGGGTTGTAATCCACCACGCGGGCCCAGTATGGGTTAATAGATGGCACGTGTCTTCGATTTTTTGGCTGGATTAGCTCTAAACAATAGATTAAAAAAAAACTTGAAAACGCATCTTAAAAATGTATTACTAATCGTAGAAATATTGCAAAAAAAGACGACACTGCTAACGATACTGCCTTTATGAAAGTCTTCTTTGGACAAGCGTTGCCTTTCTTTACCAAGAGCAACAAGGCAAAACCTAAGATAACGTCATGCTTTATTAAAACTCATCATAAAATATCTGAACAAAGAAATAAGTTGTAGTTAAGAAAATCTTCCATAACACTGCCATTGAATACGATATCATGAATGACTTACGCAGACGAATACAATAGAAACGTAAGTTATTTACGTTCCCATTCTTGCTTGTAGTCAATGAAGTAATGAATTACCTCCCTCCGAGATACTACGCCAAGATTATACTGATTATTAACTTAGATACGTTTTATTGTTGTATTTAGTTTGACAGAAGCCATTATTCTAACTCTTTTTTAATTGCGAGTGTTGCGTAATGAGGAGAAAAGCGTTCACAAGCATTTAAATGTTCTTTGTGGGCTATTCTTGTCTATGGAGGGACCAGAAACGATGTCTGACGGTGGACGTCTTTTGGTAGATATGATGATGGAAATAAGACCAATATGAATAGTCATGGATATTTAGCATGCAAAAGAACTCACCTTTCTCAATGAAAACAACATTCAAACAAACAAAATTATGCAAATTACACTTTAAATCCTTCGTAATGTTTGAAGTGGCGCCGGTATCTCCCGTTTCTCCTAAAGTAGATACATAATAACAAACCATCAGGCTACGGTAATTGTTATTATAATTACACAAGAAGCTTCTAAAGCCTTTGAATTCAGCTGAAACTGAAGTTTTAAGTGACGCTGATAAAGTTTGAGAATAATCTGGTCGAAGAAAACAGGTAAGTACGTATTACAATGAAAGTGTTGCGAGGCTGATCTGTTTTGGGAATTTGATTAAAATAATATTGAATACTTTTTATCATATAAAACCATCAACAGTGTTTATTATATCATTTTGAGCCACGGTGCTTTTGTGAGAACATAGTGTACGTGTACTACGTACCATATTTGGTATAAGTAATTAATGCACTTTGTGACGTCAGACAATAAAGGACGAAATATTCTCACTATAACGTGCAACAAATTCACTCAATCCATTTAACACCCCATTTGCCTCAACAAATAGGGTTATAAACAAGCTAAATTAATCCTTTATATTAACTTAACTGCGACACGTATAGAGTAATAACAGGGTGACACCCCTAATTAGAGCCTAACAAGAAAATAGTTGTCAAACTTTGGCGCGAAAGTACGCCATCTTGTAATTTCGTCCCGAAGGACCGAAATTTGAATTAGGACCGGAACATACTTACGATAAACTTTAGAGCAACGAGTTTCTTTGAGCAAAAGGACCAAGTTTTTTTTTCTCAAAGGAGAATATATACGATATCAAGTGATACATCTTGTTGGGAAGTTGTGAATAAAAGGCGTTGCGGTTGTTAGCCGTCAGAAGTTTCGGGTACTAACCGCCGCGCCTCGGGGAAAGTGGGAGGTGCTTTGATATTTATGAAGATCGCTTGTTAGTGATGAGGTGGAAAAAGAAAACTTGTTTACTTCTTTTCTTGAGTTTATTTAATCTTATGAACCGAAGACCCAATTTAGTCATTTTTTTTTATTTCAGTTCATGTTTGAAATCTTTCCCTTTTGTAAACCAAAATTACTACTTCCTATGATTATTTCGTCAAGATGTCAATTCTAGATGCACTCAAACTTTCTGAGACAAAAATTGTTTTCTCTAAAAAGCTTTTAACCAAACGCATTTTCACCCCAATCTCAACCGCACCTTTTTCCAACATAATCCCACTTTAAACATTCTCATTTAACCAGAGTTAGGCCGAACATTAAATAAGATTAAATTACTCACTATAAATCATCGTGGACCCGAGATTAGCAGCTCACAGCTTACCTGTAACAAAACAGACAGTTATCGAAACCGTTGATTAATTCGATGTAAAGCCATCGTTACAAGGGTCCAACACAATTCGGGTTACTCTGAGATAAATAACAAAACCTTTGAGAAGGGACGTTTTTGTTTCTTGTGTTGTGAAGTGTGAAGAACCATTGTAACGATCTTAATGAGGAGGAGCAATAAATTGTGAAGGGTATTTCCATGATTATTCAGTTGGAACACAGATAGGGGGCAGAAGGGTGATGGTCAAAAAGTAAGCACGGCTTTGATTTTGACAGTCAACAACATCCATTGCGTTATTTACGTTGTTAGGCTGACGAACTTATCGAGTATATGAAGGCATGGATTAGTCACATTTTTCGAAATGATTCAGAATATGATTAACAGTTTGTTACGCAACTAGGGTGCAGGAAAGAACGGTTACATGTTTTAAAATCTATACAAATATAATAAAGGTGAAAAGATAGTTATTTTATTTGAACACGCTAATCTAAATCTCTAAATCTACATTCTGATTTGAAAAATTATTGACGTTTTTAATTTGAGTTCAATTTCTGAGGCTGGATACAGGCTATTTAACAACACGGGTAGCTTCTTTTCTTTTGGTTCGGCTCATATGGGTTACCACTCAAATGAGCCGAAAAAGAGAAAATAAGTCGGAAAACAACGCTAAGCAAAAACGAAGTAACGGGGCACGGCCACAGGATATCATCATTTCGATGTTAAACCGGACGCGGTCGATGTCGCGGGCAGGAGTTAGTAACAAAAAAAATAACATATACCACCTAACATTTACAGATTTCACAGTAATTCGATAGGTATAGCCTTTTTTTTCTGGATGGGAAATCATCAAATGACTTCTCCCGCTCTGGGCGGAGTGGGAGGGCATGTCAGACTTTTACTGACTAAAACCCACCCGTGTTCCTTCAGTTGCCCATGTGCCAGGGTCACGGTATCTCTTTCGAACAATGTCGCGACCCTGGCAGGCATCGGTCCTAGCAGACCCCTTCAGTTTTGCTAACATCTCTTTGAGGCATAGGTATAGCCTTGAAGATACATAAACGATTGGAAAATATCACCATGCGCTAATCGTATTTAACAGTTATCGAAGTTAACAAAATATTGTAATATAGAATCATTCTATGTGAGATAATCTCAATCTATTGATTGAGAAAACACAGACGCTCGTGCAAATTTAACTTCGTCAATTTTGCAAATCGAATTTATGTTACGCGAATTCTAACTTAATCTGATCTAATCAATCAACAAGTTTATAACTTTAGTAAATATTGGAAAGTTTAACTTAACTAACAGATGAAAAATATTATGATGGAAAACATGTTAGGTATAATATTGACAAATTGGGTAAAACAGCCAGAGCTTTAGGCTAAGAATATATTCAGGGTCTCATCCCTAGGGTGTGGTTAGGTTAATTATCATTTTACTTTCGCATTTGTAATATTAGTATGCAGAATACTGAATCGGAACAATCGCTTCTTTCAAAGGGTAGGTACCCCTACCGTTAAATTTTCACGGCTTAACAACTGATAAGATTTCAAAGAAATTTGACACACGAGTAGATTGGGTTAGAACTTAGAACATGGGATATTTCTCATCCCGTCATCTGTCGGATATTACCCAACCTCCACGCGGGCGACGCCGCGGACATTTGCTTAGGACGTAGGAAACTATAAACTATAACCATGTGTGCTGTTCTGCTGAAATGTTTACGAGATAACAAGCTGCAGGACCTGGATCCCGCTTTTGATCCTTTCGCACTGAATCCAACAGCATTCACATCTTATGAGATTACCATTAGCGGTGTCCTACTTCTAGGCTTTGTTTCACGGACTGAAGGACCAGTCCACATGAAAGTGCAAAAGCTTCTTGAATACACTACATGTGGAAGAAGTTATGAAGAAATAGACAGAACATATTCTTGATTTCAATGAAAAGACGATCGGTTTCTTTATTATTATCTAACAAGCGGAACTGTTTATTTACCGTCTATTTGCTAAGCTTCTTATCTGGCCCTGACAATGAAAGCTGTGGTAGGTTTTCTAAGATAGTATTTAAATCCCAACTTATATGTACAGAAGCCAGCACATCAAGCTACCCGAAACTGTCAAATTTTCCCAATTCCCAGTTTCATCATTATCTCAAACTCAATAAACATCCATGTATATAAGGTGTATCTATTCATACACGAAATATTTTAAGGGGTACACCTGTAGGTGGTAAAGAAGCTATAGAAGCAAAAAGAAAAATTTTATCTAAGCGTTTTTGAATTTTCGTAATTATTATAATTTTAAAACTACTTGAGACGTTTTGCATAAAACCTTTACTCCAAATTCTATGATTGGCCCGCCTGACGCTGCGAGGGCGATGACCGGACGGCACGAGCATGGCCGCGGTGTCTCGGGCCGTAAAAAATAAGAAGGAGCCAGTATTTCTTATGTGCGTCAAATAATTCATAAATATTAAATAATAAAAAAACCCTTAGAAAAAATTTTTTTTCGTTGCTATAGCTTCTTTACAGGTGAATCTCTTAAAATATTTCGTGTATGAATAGATACACCTTATATATAGACTTTGCAGATTTTTCCGACCACTGAACAGAAATAAACACAAATGAAATCCGAACAAGTCGCTAGAATCCAATAAAATGTACCCAAACGAATGAAAACCCAAACTTGGCGCGTTCCACGACAAGTGAACATGGACAAGTGAAGCATAGTTGTAAATATGAGCGTCCTTGACATGTTTGGAACATATCCAATACGCGTTACTTTCTCCCTTTTTTACAACATACCTATGACAAGGTCGGGGTGAATGAACTTGAAGATTGATGTTTATTTTTGTGGCATGTTCAACAGACTATCAAAGGTCGAGAGACTATCGAAATGGAATGGACCTACAGAAAGATCGACTGGCAAAGGAAATTGCGGAAAGAGCGAATACTGCGGTAAAATGCGGAAGACTGGGAACAGGGTGATTTAGTATTACTTGATCTTTATCTTCTCATGTCGTAGTCACAGTTAGTTTCCATGACTTACCTGAAATAAATGAAGCCTTTAGAGACGACAAAATGAGCCGTAATCTGTGAATTCACTTATAGTATCAAAATCATTGCCCGTTTGCACCGCAAATCACTAAATGCATTTCAGCGCTAAGGATAGTTAAAAAAACATTTTGTCTCAGTCATCTAGGAAAAGATGTCAGAAACAGCAAATGATCTTTTAAATACGATGTGTCAAGTCCTTTTTGCTAAAATTGAAGACCAGTGGTACTTAGTCGGTTAGTGACAAAGAGTACACGTGCCCAATGCGCTCAGAGTAGCCGGAAATTGTGCACTATCTCAAAGATATACGACATAGTAATATCGTTAGTATTAGAACAGCGACTACCGGTAACTACTCGTGCTGACCTTTCCGACCGACTGGCTTCCAATGAGGTTACTGGGCGCTTGTAATTTAGTTATTGGTAAGGTGAGGAGTGGGTGTTCCGAGATAACAGCTCTATGTAAATGCTTCCATAATATGATAACATGGCTGCTCAGTGATTCAGGATTTAACTTTGTTTTTCCTGAAAATGAATCAGTACTTGGCTATAATGTTGCCATTGCCTCCTCTATGTGCGAAGGACTGGGCTATATCTACCAAGCGGTTCCAGTACGGATTGGTGGACCTCACATGTTTTAGAATTTTTGGTTCTAGGACATGCCGGTTTCCTCACGATGTTTTCCTACACCGTTTCGGGAGAATGATGTTGAAACAATTGACATTATTGTACCTGCCTGAGTTTGCATCTACGACCTACAATTCATAAGTCGCGGCTGAAAATGATACCTCGTTTCTTTTTCTGTGAGGTTAGTTCATATTTTCAAATTATCTAGTATATCAAACGGTTGGATGGTTATAAGGACATTGAGGGGCTCGTGGCTAAATGATAACAGCCACACGTCGGTTCTTGGATGGGTGATCGTCCACTACATAGTGAGACCCCTCCCTCTATGCCTTGGAAAGCAAGTTATGTCATTAGAGAGTCGATAAGGGCAATCAAGAGGTCAAAAGTGTGGCAACCAGTTTTACATCATGGTATCATTTTACCCAGTTACTGGTTTGTGGAGCGCGGATAGGCAGTAGCTCCATATAAAATACTGGTATGCAGCTGCATCCAGTTATACAGGAAGCCGACTCCAACATAGTTGGACAGAGGCTAGGCAATTGATCGTTTTGGTTAACACGATGATCACCAATACATTTGCCAAGAATATCACAAATGGGTCTTACCAAAGGTCGTGGCCGAAAGAAAACGAGGACATGATGGAAATTGAAAGTCATAATTTATTGGCGATACCATTTTAAACAATATGTGTGCCAAATTTTCACTACACTTGGTATTTTGTGTACAAATAGCGTGGTTGCCAAATGTCACATACTTTTTTTTAACGAAAAATTAATAACGTGGTACCTAAATATTAGGTACATTTCTGAAAGTGTCATGAAAGATCTGTATATTCTTGGAATTTACAATTTCTAGATGCTGCCTGTGGCTTTGCCTGATGTCGGAAATTGGTCCAAGGGAACGTGCTACCGGGCAAAAAACCTGTGTTACTCCTAATAACATGAGCTATCCTGCCAGTGAAAGTCGCACCAGTCGTTTCGGAGATCAGTTGGAAGAAACAGACAGACAAAAATTTAAAATCACGTTTTTTGCTGTATACAATTTGATACACATGCAGTAAACAGATGTTATTTTGACATTACAAGTATGTCTTAATGCTCGAAGCAAAACTTTATCACCCTTTTTAAGAAAATCTCATGGACGGAGTATTCTAAAATGCCTAATTTCAGAAAAGTACGGAGTTACTGTTAAAGTTTATTATTAAGAAGGAGTGCAGAAAGCTAATATTTTTATATTTATTAATAACTTAGATTTTAAATGAATTACCTATATTAGAATTTCGATAACTGGGCGACCATTAGTTTGTATGGCCGCGTGTAGATGACAGCGGGTACCTCCCAATTTATTATTAGGTACCTATTATTTAAAGTATTTAATTTCAATACGCAGCCTGCAGGCCTTTATGTACTTGTACCAATGTATATTATTTATTAAAACTTCGAACCCACCTCTTATCATTAATCAACGCAATGTTATTGTTATTAGTTTATTAATTACCTTTCTCTGATAACGCCTCATTACGACAATCGTTAGCTATAATTAAATAAATATTTATAACAATATTAATAAGCATGCACTTTTGTTTCGTTACTACGTAACATTATATTGTTAATGCCGGTTTGATAACGGTTATCTTGGTTCCTGTTAACGGGTTAATCTATGTTTTATTCAGGAAATACATATTTTAACTGGGTTTTATTAGGTCAGTGTCTTACTATGGTAACTGTACGCAAGTTCAGTGTTTGCACATTTAGTTTTTTGTGTTGCATGGTTTCTTAAAGTCGGGAACCCGGTCGTTCAGTAAGTCATCAGAGCTTTAAGAAACAATAACAGTCCCCAGACCGAATTTCACCCATGGCGGAATTTCAGCTACTTCAGCAGACACTAGCCTCCGGCGCGGGCGATAAGTATTACGAATATACCCCTTTATTCATACACGTTGTTTAAAGTTAAGAGACGTTTAAACGTCAAAAATGTATGGTTAAACAGCAGCTAATCATTACTTAACTTTAAGCAACGTTTATGAATAAAGGGGATAGTGCACAAGTGTTTGCGCACACGCAGATGCACTCTCTCTACCCTCACAGAGACATTTAAAAAGTCCTACGAAAGCTAAGGAGTCGGTAAACTGAGCAGTTTTTAAATGTTGTCCCAAAATTACATTAGACCGGTAAATGTGGAAAGAGGGAAGGGAGCTCAGCACCCTACAGTGGGACAACATAAGCTCATAATAATAATTTGGAAGAAAAACGCTTCTAAACGATTGAAGAACTCCCCTACGCCCCGCAGACTTCCGTCAAAAGTCCAGTAACCGGAAAGCACATGCGCTAAGAGAGAAAACCAATCAATCCTTTCAAGACTACAAAACCGCTAGAACAGCACCTATAAACCGCAGCAATTTGCTCGCTTCTAATAAAACACGGAAACACACGCCATTATTTTGACAACAACGCACGCATTTTACTACGCCCAACATCGTTCACGTTGACCCGGAACAAGTGCCTGTAATAACCTTAACTTTGGCTGCTATCAATAAACTTAGTTCCGGGACCATGGCGGAGTCACGCGAAGACATATACTTTAGGCTCACCTCACTGACTGGAGGCAATCGTACTGAGTTTGATAAACTAGTTGAATTCGACATCATTTGATATTCGTAAACGTATCGTGACTTCGTATAAGACATTACACAGGCTTGGTATAACCCTATGACTTCCCCCGTGCAGTCAACAGTTTGCAGGGTGAGGTGTAGATCCAAAGCAAAAGAAGATAACAGCCCTTTCGCAGTACATTATGGATATTTCAAACTCTCGATTGTCACACAAGACTCGACACAAAAGTAAATCAAGGATGCTCAAAAAGACACGACTTAGTATGGTTTTGACTCTGTAAACGCAAAAAAGTTAATGGTTACATCAGTAAAGACAACTAAGGACCACCAAATCTAAGTTCTCAAAGAATCAAACTCTACCACTCATTCACCGCAAGATGAGATAAGACGTGACGTCATTGCTCATACACGTCAGACCCAAGATATTTCGACGAGTTAAGTCGAGCCGAGATAAGCAGAGTCCCGATCGATTTTGACCTTATGAGAGATAATAATAATATTACCTACGACATTTTATTTATGTTTGCAGCGTTGACATTCGACTACGGCGGTTTATAGCATACTGCATAGGTGAGTCAACGGTCTATTTATAATGGAATATGTTTCTACGCATGATTTTATATCGGATATGTTTATTTTTTGTCTTGATAAATAACTTGTTATTGTTAACCACGCGTGGCCGATCAACCATTTCAAACACTAGGTACTCTCCTTTTGAAGCAATATTAAACATTAAAAAAAAAAGTCATTACTAGCTTTTGCCTGTGACTGCCTCGTTGGTCTAGTGGCAGCAAGCGCTACTGCTGAGCATGTGGTCCCGGGTTCGATTCCCAGGTCGGGAAAAGTGTTTATTGGGTTTTTCCATCTGGCATTTCTCAGTAGCAGCCTGGAGTGTGGATTTGTGCCCGGTTGATGGCAATAGGCTCGCCCCCTATTACATGGGACTTAAACATAACAGGCGAAATGTGGGTGTACTGTAGGTACACCTCTGCCTAACCCTTCGGGGAAACAAGGCGTGATGTTATGTATGTTATGTTACTAGCTTTTGCCCGCGTGGATGTCGGAAATTAACGCAGGTATTTTTCTAAAATAAAAGTAGCCTAAGTTACTCCTTACATCAGCTACCTGCCAATAAAAGACCCGTCAAAATCGGTCCAGCCATTTCAGAGATTAGCCGGAACAAACAGGCAGACAGACAGACAAAAATTGTAAAAAATGTTGTTTTGGTATATGTACCGTATAACATCCACATACACTTAGTAAAAAGTGGTTATTTTAATATTAAAAACAAATACTCCAATTTGATTTATTTGTATAGAGTATAGAAGATGTATAGATTATCGTCGTAAAAAAAAATACCAAATCGCTCTAGCTATGCCCAAGGTGATGCGCTAACCAACGAACAGCATTTCATCCTACTTAATATTATTTATCTTATATCTTTAAACGAGCAATTCTTGTATATATATAATCTGAATCTCGGAAACGGCTCCAACGATTTTCATGAAATTTAGTATACAGGGGGTTTCGGGGGCGATAAATCGATCTAACTAGGATTCATTTTTGTAAAATGTCGTTTTATTCGTGTTTTCAATGACCAACTTTATCGATAATTAACTTTAACATAAACTTATTTTTTTAAACACAACCAGATACTTATTATATCTCTAAACGAACAATTCTTGTATATACCGGATGACGTTTTTTACCGTCTCGATGTTCATACGGTGTGTTGTGTAACTAGAAAAGAAGACAGGAAGGCCTTCAGATTCATCGCTGGTGACAAAACAAGCGCGGGAAGCGGGCTGACGGGGATGCGTGTGCGGCTTGTGCGCCTGTGAAAGATCAATTTGGCCGCCTATCGGCCGGCTTCAAAGGGTAAAACCGCGCTACAAAATCATTGATACATGCCGCGCATTGAGTATTGTGCGTATGATTTGAGTTTCGATAGATTTTAATTGATTTTTTTATTTTATTTTTTTCAAATTTCTGTTTTTGTTGTTCTAGTATGAAAATGTTACTTTAAATGTGTAGTATTTATTGCTCGATCAATTTCATTACATGTTATATTAAAAAATAAAAATAATAAAAATTTCTATGCCAAAGGCTTCTACTCCGTTCACCTTTTTTTTTCAAGACATTAAAAAAAAGTCACCCGGTATATATATAATCTGAATCTCGGAAACGGCTCCGACGATTTTCATGAAATTTAGTATACAGGGGGTTTTGGGGGCGTTAAATCGATCTAGCTAGGATTCATTTTTATAAAATGTCGTTTTATTCGAGTAATCAACTTGAACATAAACTTATTATTTTAAACACAATTTACCAAAAAATACCGAGCAAAGCTCGGTCATCCGATATTTATTTAATAAATGCGAAAATTTGTGAGTATGGATGGATGTTTCTTACCCTTTCACGCAAAAACTACTGAACGGATTTCGATGAAATTGGCACACAGATGGTTTATAACCTGGATTAACAAGTAGGTTACATTTAATCCTGGTATTATGTTCCCGCGGGACAATTTCCGACCTCCGGGTGGGCGAAGCCGCTGACAAAAGCTAATGTTATAATATAGAAGATAATATTACTTCCTTATTTATTTCCTTCCTTTCCCCTACACAGACACCACAAACCACACAAAGTTCTTATTCGCCATACGTAGCTGACCCCACATGGTCCGCTAATTAGCTCCAAATCAAATACGCACCCAAAGTTTATATAAACAAGCTCTAAATCCGTCTGAACCACGTAATGAGCTGAAAATCAACCGATTAACTAAACGCTAATCCACTTAATTACCGACACGTAGACCCAAATAAATCCTGCTACTAGTCGGAAACTATTGATCTTTCCACCATTTTCCAGGATATTCGAAACTGATTTACATAAAATAACTGCGCTAACTGTTAGGGAAATTTCCAATCTTTTCTACGAAACGATGTGGATAGGCCCACGAATTACATTAATCCCAAACGTGAGATTTCGCCGAAACTTTGTCTGTGCCTGTTGCCTATCATGAACATCATCGTTCTCTTAAAACAAACTGAGATGCTCTCTCTCTCTTGGTCTAAATAACCTTTTAGAATCACCCTAATGGCTCCCTTTCTTTCTTCATCAATATCCTATTCCGTATCATCAGTTACAACTTTTTCAGTAGAACTGGGACTTTGTGGCGCAGTCGTGAGGCACACATTCTTGCTAATTTGTAACATCATACTTTACTCTTTTTATCTCTTATTTCTTTTCATCTACTGTATATTCTGTAACAAATGTCTTTACTTTTTTCTTTCTTTCTAGCGCTTAATTTACAACCACACCATTAACATCAAAAACAGATATTCAGTAATATTCCAAGGTGACATCCACCGCTGCACCGATGCACCTTCAAGCTAAGTGTTGCAATGAACTCTTGCGTATGACTCGCGAATGCAATCATGAGGTGAAGGTCGGGTCAGCCGCGTTGAGAGCTTGCCAACGTGCCGCGTCCGGCCTGCCAACTTTATGCGAGTCATGCAACACGGTGATAGTGAAATTTAGATACATATGTTACTGTAGCTAAGATGAAAGTTCAGAAAAGTATAGTTTTCGAATGTTATCATGAGAGAGGAGAATGAGGAATTACGCATATAAATTCAAATTAATTATATCTATTTTAACTGACCTTGGATTTGGAACGTCAGGAGAAACTGCATTCTTTAGTCGTCTATAAATACCTATGTATTAGCAAATAAACCATTTTTACATTATACGTAGAGTTTATTTGTTGTATCTTTTTAAATTTGTTTACTTGAAGATATGTAGCTGCTTAATCTATACTAATATTATAAAGGTGAAGAATTTGTTTGTATGCTTGTTTGTTTGATTGATTGAACGCGCTAATCTCAGGAACTACTGATCCAAATTGAAAAATTCTTTTTGTGTTGGGTAGCCTATTTATCGAGAAAGGCTATAGGCTATATAACATCACGCTACAACGAAGAGGAGCAGAGCAGTAATGAAAAATGTTGCAAAAACGGGGAAAATCGCACGGGTAGGCGATTCGACGCGACGAAAGGGTCGGGGGAACAAGAAATTTAACGCGGACGAAGTCGCGAGCAGAAGCTAGTTCTTAAATAAGTGGTTACCTATTAAGATGATGTTGGGAACCTACTGGAATCCTAACTAACCGTATTGATTCTGATGCACTTGTTACGAAACTCCGCCAATGCAGAACAATTAACAACAATAAATTTAATGGGTTCACCAACCTTAGCAATTATTACGAAACGCGCATCCTACTACAGAGGTTATCGCAAGATCGTCGGTTAGTTTGATTTTAGTACATTGCCGATCAATAATATAATTTTCTAAGGGCCTTTAGCCAGTAACAAATTCTTTGTCGATTTAAGTGAATGATCGAGAGACGCCCTTTCTATGTACGGAACATCAAAGGATATTGGTTCATTGTGATGGTATTTTGTAGGTTATTCCACTCCAAATTTCTCTTTGAAGTTCCCAAATTATAAGTTTTGAAACGAATGAATATTTCAATAAAGAACAGTGGAGTTCAGGTAATTATTTCTTTCTTACTGACTTACTAGTTTACAAGTATATGCCGTGTTAGAGGTAAGTCCAGATAGTTTATAGATCTAATATAAAAACCACTATTTGGTCTGTTATTTATTCTACAGTCAATAGGTATACAGTGGTAGTTTAGAAGCCTTTGTTTAGGAGAAAAATTACCCCAAAGCAAATATTTAGTTCGACAAAATTCGTAGGTACCAGATTTTCAGACTTGAAAAATAATAATACTGTTGGAGTATTATGGGCCAGCTTATATCTGAACCCATGTAAGGAGTAGTAAACGGCCAAGTAAAGGAAACCACACACCACAGACAATGTGATGGTCTTACATTAAGTATCATTTGATATATAAACGATATCCATCACCAGGGCAATCAACGGCCACCGAACAACACAACAGCTATATAATCAACTAACTAATAACAGACCAAACGCTGTTATTATCGACGACATTACAAGTTTCCTGCTTGTTAGAGTATCAATATTTTAAGCGTGTTTTATTACATGAAATACAGGCTGAAGATTTAGTACCAAGATAATGAAGTGTCAGTGACAGTGAAGATAATGAAAGAATGGACAGATTAGAAAAAGTGAACATGTAAACAATGGAAGTAAAGAATGCTGTAGTTGAAATAAAAAAACAAGAAATAAGGCTTAGAACAAGCTGCGAATTTGTGTAAAGCAATAATAAAAATGCAGCGCTGTTCAATGTAAAAGAACTTGTTTGTTTTTGCTGTCTAGGACTGGGGAAGAAAACCTGCAGTTCTTGTTTGTTGGTTTAAACTTTAAAGAAACTTGAAAGATCAATTCGACCTCCGAGGATTCACATAAACATGTAGTTGTGCTGGCATTCTTGCACGAAAGCGAACGGAAGATATCGAACCTCCATTTTCCGCATCGTATGCATAGACAAATAATTTCATTTTTTTATCTCAGAAGAGCTATGAAAATAATTGAGAGGATATTTTATAGTAGAAACTATAAAATATCCTCTCAATTATTTTCATAGCCGGCGTACATTTTTGACTAGCCGGTCGATAGTTTCAATTCCAAGCACACCTGGTGCTTGGAATTGAAACTATCGACCGGCTAGTCGCCGGAAAGACAACAAAATTTTGACAGGTTTCTACAGAAAAGCAATACAGATTTATGAAAGTAAACGAAGCAATTGGAGTATAGGAGTATCGTAGCGGGTACCCCATGGGGAAAGAGACGTGAGTGTATTAGCACAATATATATTTTCAATGTCGGCAACGATTTTTTCTTTTACATCCTTTACAGTTAAAGGTTTCAGTAAAATGTCGACAATGACGTATAGTAAGTAATTGTGTCCTTGGGAGCCGGACGTCACCCATGCTGACACGGAAATTAAAAGTCGTACGCGCGTAAAAATGTCGGCTGCGGGAAATAGACCGATTCGTATAACACTGAACTACGTACGTTTAAACAGGACTTAAGTAAAAGAAAGTTAATATTGATAGATTGATTTCGAAGAAGGAAAATCAACAAGATACCTAATGAAACCCTTTCAGCTATTCATACAGACTGAAGATTTTATGTAAGTTGTTACTATTTGCGCCTTCTCAAATGCGCGCTTTTAGAGGATTCTACATTCTTATAGATACAACTCAGCATTTTCAAAAGTACATGTTGAAATATGAAAATCACTAGCGCTCTTTACTCAAGATCCTATTTCCTACTATTTTGACAGCATTCGTAAAGGTCACTGCTAACATGTCTATCATACAGCCTATAAGGAGCTATCAGTAATAGAATCTAAAAAAGGGTCCGTTAAACTACCTTCCTACGTGTCCTATCAGTTTTTGCACATTCCGTCGAATCTCCAATATAGGTTCTGGTTTGGATTCAGTATTTTCCTATGATTTTCATACCATTATTCCAGTCAGATTTGAGTATGTTATTTTACATGGTTGAAGGCGGATTCTATCTGTAATCTGAGGCTGCGGGTCCAAAATCGTAGGATTTGAAATATGACGTATTGTCGGTAAAGACGAATAGCGGAACGTGATGTATTCAATCTCAGACTTGAATAAGTTCTAGAACACTTCAGAGAATAGATGTGAGAGTAGGTATGTGATCGCTGAACTGGAAAATCGAACACCTTAGAACTGAGGTAACTTTAGATTGTTTCCAATCGCCATTGTAACGAAAACACGATATTCCTTCCCTTTCTACAGCTAAGTGCAGTTTAATACTTATATAAGAAATCGAAAGTGTATACGTAAGAACCTATATCTCCATTTTAAGAGTTTATCAACCAGAGAAACAAGATACCATTTAGAGCTACACATGTAACTGATATTCGGACGCCAGAGAACATTCTTTAGGAAAAGCTAGTATTTTATATAAAGCTGTGTTGAAAGTATGTTGAAGTAAAAAATAGTGACTTAAAAACATTTTTTAAGAAGACAGACAAGCATCCCCCTATTATAGTAACTTCAGTTCGAGACCACATTTTCTCAGCACTGCAGTCTATTCAATAGCTTATGTTAATCAAAGAACTGCTACAAGCTAATGTGATGATAAACAATGCTTCCAATCAAGTAGCAAGCTATCTGCAGGCACATGGAGTAAGTGGGCCAATGCATTCACACACGCGAGGCGCTATCTTCAGACCATCAAGAGTTTGAGCGCGGGTGCTGCAGTGTTTCACCAGCTATTAGCATTGTTTGTGCAGGTAGCTTAGCTTCTAAGTTGGAGTGGATTTTATAAACAGAATAGTGAAGTAGAACTTTTGGTAGTTCGTCATTTGTTTCTGTTTTATTTGGGAGTGAATTTAGCTGTTTAATTGGACTGGTTCAAAGTCTGACGAGTTGTTTGCCTGTCTTCTAAAGTTGGAAGAAAGCGTATTCGCATCTGGAATGACCGTAAATGGACTGCAAAGGATGAAGTATGTTTATATTCAGCTCAGACTGCCAAAAGTACACCTACACCAGTCTACTTTTATAAGAATCCAATATGAATGTCATCATAAACTCTTCACTTTATAACTTTCTCGGCATGACGCTCTTCATATCCTAATTAAAGTCAAGCACGTGTAATGTGTTTCCAACTTAACGTCACAAGTATCGACCGTGTCTTCAAGTAGGGTGTCCAATTAGTGACACAAGGTTGATCCTCATTGCGACGAGTAAGTATTTGTCGGATTCCTGTCTGGGGATTAGGAGGCACGTGCCCCGTAACGAGCTGTTTACCTGGCGTGGGAGGAAGCTCCCTTCTTAATGGAGAAGAATTGGAATCACTGCTATATTTGCTTTATTTAGTTTGACTTGTGTTAGAAAATGATACTCGTAGACATGGGGTGCTAGTTTTGATCTTCGGTCTGGCCATTTATCCTCCGGGCATGAATTTCGCCTGGACTGGCGTCTTAATACAAGTTACTACTAAAATTACTGACACTTGGTATATTCAAAGAAAAATTGCGCCTGTAAGATAATGTTCCCAGTTTCCATTGAGGTGCAGGTCTTATCGTGTATGCAGTTGAAATAAAAAAATTAAACCGCTAGTAAATCATTCATATTGTTGACACGTATTTAATTGTTAGGTTATCTAAAGGTTAAACCTAGTGCTCTGTGCACCCGACCACCCACAATTCGCCGATAACGGTTCATTAATTATTCTTTATTGCTCGTCTTCGAACTCTGCAGTTTGTGGTGAATGGAATATCAGAATAGTGAATAAGCTGACTTCCGAACCCGGCTACAAGCTAATTCTAAGACACCTGACTCCTGAGGCCGAGATCTATAAGAGTTGCTCATCACGTACTTGCTAGGCTTTATTCCTATCACTGTCTCAAAACACTACTATAGCAAGTTACCGCCGGAAAATTGTCTAAGTCAAAGCACGTGCTAAGTAACGTTTTAGAGCCTCAAAATTTACTTAAGGACGGATTTGAGACCAACTTACTGCAAATGATGACATGTTGAGTGTAGTGTTAAAATTAACCATTCGAAGGCAGGTTGATATTATTTCCAAAATAAACAATAATATTCACTAAAAATCATGCCAAAAGCAAACCAAACATTACCATATAATTGTACGTTCAAACGGATCCCCGAGTGGTTGGAAAGAGTCCACAAATTCCCGCTAATGAGGCAGGTATTCTGCAGAGAGCCCTTGTATTTAGCGAGTGGAGGGTCCCTTTGACGGTCCTCTCGCATTTGCGCCCTCTACCGGCTGCCACACAAAGAGCAGTGCCGACGGGAATTGTAGCGGTTTTTATAGTTGCTGATTTTTGGTCGACTGAATGGGAATTGGCCGAAAGCCTGCATTAATATGCTCTGTAAAAGACAGTTTGGTATAATATTTTAGTAGCAGACTGTTTGGTACGCAATTTAAGAGTCCGTTTTTGAAACTACACTACATTAGCATAACGCAAACCGAAACTCTCCAAGATTATTTCCTGTACAATAATCTGTTCAAACCTTACACCATTTAAAAGGACCAATTTTAAGGTTAACACGCGTAGTTGTTGATAATGCTGACACTATCACCAACACTCCTAAGACACTACTTCCTCTTATAATATTCTACAATTTCCCTCGATCTGATACAAACATCTCAAATGACTGCATCCTTAATACTCGAATGTTTGTAAACAGGGCCGGTATTACACGAACGTAATAATCTTTCCAACTCCGGAGTAACAACAAGGCGACAAGTTACTAATTCTTATTATTGTATTCATATTTAGTAACACGTGGTCAGTGCGATAAATACGGACGCACGATTGATTGTAAAGGCTCCACGTAGACAGGCGCGACGTGACTCCGGTAGAATAATTTCTAAGTTTTCAAAGAAATTACTCCTTGACGTGAGATTTAAAGATAAAGATTGAAAGAAAACGGCGGGCTACGAAAAGATTGTATTATACTGTGCCCATTTATTTATTGTTGCAATATTAGTAGATTATTAACCAAGGGGATAAAGCAGTGTCTTCTGTCGCGAGTGATGATTTAAATCGTTTACTCCCGAGCGTAGCGAGGGTGTTAAAAACTTAAATCACGAGCGAAGCGAGGGATTTGAGACGAGTCCTGAGTGTAGCGAGGGATTTAAGTTCACCCAAGACTAAGACAGCTTTATCACCAAAGAAAATACTCCACTTTTCGTACCATTTGCGAAAAAATTAACACAAAAAAAATGACAATTAAAAGTAAAAGTTAACATTCGAAACATTGGTCCAATTAACGTTTATGTATTTGAAGAAAACAAAAACGCGGCAAATTCCTAGACTAATATTTTTTTGTCGGAAAAGCAAAGGCATCAAGCTCATACGGCCTCGTCGGTTTTCGTAATCTATATATTAATACGTGAAGCGAAAACTTTGGATCCCTTTTTACGAAAATTGGGCGGACGGAGGAGTATGAAATTTCGCACACTTATAGTTTATACAGAGAAGAAGTGACGAATGCTAATATTTTTTTAAATTATGCGTAAAAACATATTATTTTCAACAAATAACACGTAACACACACTACTATTAATTACCGTGTATTTAATACACACATGCATAGATATTCTTTTGTTTATGGTCCCATCGACAATATTTGTCTTTATTTTGAGTCTATAGTCTTATAGTTTGGGAGCTGGCGAGCATTTCGGTATATGATTTGCACACGTTTCACGTCGAGGTGGATTGCAGTTTAAATCATTACGAATCGATTTGGTCCAATCAATTAAGGTCCTATGTCACTGCGTTTTCGCGTTACAGCGGATTGAAGTTGCTTAAAAAAATCGGGGTATTCAATCATTTGCACAAGTATGCCTCTAGAGTTCATGGTCACAATCATCTTGGAAACGAAGAAAATCGAAGAGGCAGACATTCAGGACTCTGCATTATCATGGGACGAAGTTGTAAAAATGTTAAAAAAAAAAAAAGCTCTACAAAGTCATTTGCACGCGGTTCTCATTGCGCCCATTCGATTCATTATGACTCTGTGGATTCGAAAAAACATGTGGCAGACTATGCTCTCTGATTTTCAGCTGTATTACTTTTTGAAATTCACGGAATCAAGGGACAGCGAGTATTACGTGGGATTATTGTTATTATTTATAGTTTTATTTTTATAATTTTGTTTATTATTATCCTCTAAACTCACGGTAACGATTAAACTTCTGGAGCTAAAATCTATGCAATCAATTTTTTTCTCAATGCCAACCAGAAACGAAATGCGCTTGGAACTTTAATTAGAAAGTATTTTTTTTAAATTGCATGCTTAATTGTAATCTGAATAATAATCTTAATTGTAATCTGGATTAGGATCTGGATAGGAACAGTCTTTAACTTTTTTTAATCACGTTTTATTTGTGTAAAATACGTAGATTTTGAACCAAGACGTGTGAAAGTGCCTGAGAGCGAGAGAGAGGAAAAGCGTGCAAAATAAAAGGGGAGGCTGTATATAGATATACGCTCTATACATTTAGTTTCACAATACGGAAAAGGTCGGAACTGAGTTATACCGTTCTCATTCATATTCCCAAATAATAGAGAGACACCACGAAAGGAACTATGAGGATATTTTATACTTGCTTGATTTGGCGCGAGCGTCGGGTTGAAAAAAAAAATCTAATGGTCTGCCTTTGGAATATCAGAGGCCTGAACGTCTGCCTCATCGATTTTCTTGGTTTTCATAAGGAATTCAAACATCAGTCCAAGAAGTAGACGTGTGCGCATAATATAGCATACCTTTTTTTAAAATTTTTGGAGCACTGTCAATAGACAACGCAGAGGCAACATGTTGGCAGACTATTTTTCCGTGGTCCTTCTCATTGTTTTTAATCGAACAATTCAAATCTGCCAAGTGTGCACTTCATATAGAGTATTTTTAATCATAAAAATAAATGTAAAAAATGAATACTACAAAAGTCAGAGCCCTGGATGTCTGCCTTTTCGATTCTTTCTATTTCCAGGATGACTGTGATCATCAGCCTCAGAGACCGACGTGTGCGCATAATATAGCACACTTTTTTTTTAAACATTGTTGAAACGCTGTAAATTTACAACGCCGCGCCACCATGGTGGCAGACGAGGTCCTTGATGTTTCTTAGGGTATAATTATCACTATTAATAACGTCTGCCTTGTGTGCTGATCATATCGAAATTTTGCTCGCCAGCTCCCTAACTATTACTGAATGTCAAGTATAACCATAGGTAATAAATTAATTTTATAGATAGATATATATATAACCTATTTCATTTTTTAAATCTATGATCATATCGAGAATATTTGTTTTTTTGTCTATAGTATTACTGAATGTCAAATATAACCATATTTTTTTAAATATTTATTATTATATATGTTTTTTTCATTTAATCATGTATTTCTATTCAAATGAAGTACGGTCGAATTTCGACCAATGGGCGATCACTAGTTTTATTTAATAATCATAATTGCATAATAAATGCGTATTCCTTTTTCAAAAAGATGTATAATGCTTTATACACAAACTCAATGGTGTAAACACAGATGTAGTTCAGCATAAACGGTAAGTATTCCAAATTTAAATCACATTCTCCCCCTAGAGGATGAATGAAATTCAGTACAATTTTCTTTCCCTTTACGAAAAATAAATTTTTCGTACCACTTGCTCAAAAAAGTGACATTCTATGCCACAAAAAGCTAACATAACACTAGTCATTTTTAATCTGTTAAAAATAGGGAAAGAAAATTGTACTGAATTTCATTCATCCTCTAGGGGGGAGAATGTGATTTAAATTTGGAATACTTACCGAAATGTATACTGAACTACATCTGTGTTTACACCATTGAGTTTGTATATAAAGCATTATACATCTTTTGGAAAAAGGAATACGCATTTATTATGCAGTTATGATTATTAAATAAAATTACGAAAACGGACGAGGCCGTATGCGCTTGATGCCTTTGCTTTTCCGACAAAAAATATTAGTCTAGGAAATTGCCGCGTTTTTGTTTTCTTCAAATACATAAACGTTAAGTTTATTTTCATTTATTTTTAATAGTCATTATTTTTAATAAATGCTTATCTCATATTATTATTGTGTAAATTTTTTCGCAAATGGTACGAAAAGTAGAGTATTTTCCTCGGTGATAAAGCTGTCTTAGTCTTGGGTGAACTTAAATCCCTCGCTACACTCAGGACTCGTCTTAAATCCCTCGCTTCGCTCGTGATTTAAGTTTTTAACACCCTCGCTACGCTCGGGAGTAAACCTCGAGTCCTTCGTTACGCTCGCGATTTAAATCGTCACCCGCGACAGAAGACACTGCTTTATCCCCTTGGTTAATAATCTACTATTTATCTCTTATTCGATGTGACTGACCTGGCAAGGAAACCAAAAATATGGAGAGCTGTATTCTCCTGAAGTGTTAAGTATAGTAGTGTAATGTTATAAAAATGTTGTTGTCAGTCGTCATTATATCAGCCGTAAGCAAAGAAAATGCAGTTTATGCTAAACATGTAAGACGAAAAGGAACAATACAATTTTGAGATCAGGGTCAGTTCAAGCTATCATGAAGTAAACCATATCCAACATGAAGGTTTCAATTTTTCACTCTCAAATAATCTCATGCTGTCGTGCCAAGTATATCAAAGGAATAAATGGTAACTATGCCAAGGTTAGTAAATCCTAGGACACAGCACATAGCCTCATGCAGGGATGCCAACTAGACTTAGCCTTGAGCTAGATTCTGGAGCACTGTTTATGGGAAGCAGGCTACATCGATACAACTTAATTGCTTCTTGGATCAGATTCGGTAAACACTTTGCTTTAAGGTTTAGTAGATTTTGCAGCGTGATTTTGTACCGTGTGGTGCCGGACGTAAAGAATAACACCACCCCATTTCTTCCTGTGGGTGTCGTAAAAGGCGACTAAAGGACTTACTAGAGAATGGGCAGCAGCGTTCTCTATGCATTTTACCACCATACTGCGATCGCCAATCCGCCAGCCAAGCGTGACGATTATGGCAAAGCCCCCCAAATTGGGGGAGGCCTAAGTCCAGCAGTGGACGTCTTACGGCTGAAGTGATGATGATGATGATGATGATGAGATTTTGCAGCTACAAGACATTGAAGCTTATCGAAAGAGGGTATATAGTTTCTTTATAGGAGATGAAAATGGCTGTGCCCAAATGCATAAGCATGAAAATTAAATGGTGGATGACACAAGAGGTATTCTGCAGTGAGAGCCTGCTCTTGATCTCTAACACGCCTGGAAAGCGATGGATGAGGTCGGTAATGGAACAAGCGTGCCCAGAAGATACCTGGTCACTCCTACTTTGAAGGCAGACGAGTTAAATGTGGAAAGGAAACACAGACGCTGGCAGAGAGTTCCACTCTTTGGTTGTGCTCATAATGAATGTGGAGGAGAAGCGTTGAGTGCAACTGGTCGAAATGTCAACCAAGTTTTACTGAATCTATTTACTAATGGTTTGATGTCTTAATTTAATCCAACAGTTATCTTATAAACACTAAAATAGACACGGACTTTTGGAAAAAAACCGTATCAAATAAGTTTTCTCGTGTGTACGAATCTATAAGTGTAACTTGTCATAAACCGTAAAATAAACTGTCACAAATCCAATTACGACAAAAGTAAATATCGGTCATTAGCAGTGGTTGTATTATTACAATAATATATTAGATCATTTTCCTAATAGTTACTGCATGTTTCTTAACGCGTCGCGTCATTTATGACGTCATAACACTTGGTCAATTTATTAATCACTAACATATACGGCCACTGGTTCGTAAAATTAGTGGAGCTACTAAAATATTAACTAGCAAGGCGCCCTGGTTTACTTGGGTTCACTGGAAATATACTGGCTATTCCATTAATACTGAAAGGACTGTGTTAATACGAATGGTTTGAGGAATAGAAGATTCTTGTCAGTTTATCTGGTCTTTCAGTATTTTCTATAATCTCTACATTTAGGTATTTACTTGAACCGTTTCTGGAGCAGATAATATCTCCAAAACCATTAAAAATGTTAATGGCTGAACGTATAGGTACTGAGCCGAGTCTCAGCCGAAGCAAACAATGTCAAGGTGTCCCAATCCGAAATAAAAATCTTCCAGCATGAAATTGCGCTCACAGCAAAGAAACCCTTTGAAAACACAGATTGCTAACAAAAACGATTCGCAAAACCGCAACATAAGGCAAGACAAGAAACGAACGCCGAATAATCCGAACACAAACGGATCGAGGGTACCACACTGCCTTACCAATTCACTTCTACATCAAAAATTTCCTTCCACCCTGCGTGAAAGAGGTGAAGACATCTTCCATCCCCCTCCCACCTAGTAATGTAGGTCGCAGGAATATTCTGACAACTCAATTGTGCGGGTACACTCGGCTTCTGAATTTTGCTCTGATGTCAGAAGATTAATGAAGTTGTAATGTTGTAGAAGTTGTTATTACGATCAAAAATATTATGTCAGATTTATTCCGATTTTGTTTTTAGTAAGAGATAAGTACCTCATTTTTTACTGACAGACTAAGATTTCTGAAAGATATTTGCAATGATAATAATGAAATTTGTTCGGAGATGAATCAAGTGTGTGTGTGTCAAACTGATTAAACTATTGCCTTATTCCATCCAAAGATATAAAATTTTCAAGGTACCGAATACTCAGCCTACTTAGGTGTTTCGCTGCTATTATCTGTAGCCTAAACCAAGCAAAAAGGCCTGTATATTTTCGCCTGAAACCCATCAAAGCGTATCGTGTAAACCTGGGACGAACGATCGATAAGTATTGGCATTTAAAACAGCCAGATGGTTCTAGAAACGCTGTTAAAACAAAGATGGGAAAAGAAAACTTGCGATATTGGATATTGCATTTTACAGCCCAGGCAAAGTTGGCCAATGTTTGGTGCGCGATGCTCGATACCAAACTTTACCTACATATCCTAACTTGAGGAACACTTGCCTGTACTACTTTACTAAGTTCTAAGATATGTCATGATCTACATCTACGCGACACTATCTGTTACATATGAACTTCATCCTGATTAAGAATAACCCAGTTTGATGAAGATAGTTTGTATTAACGCTTCAATTGAATTGACTATTTGCAATTGGCAAATACGCATAACTAGTTTCTGTCCTAATCATGTCTCTGATCAGAATCTGTCCTCAATAATTAGTTAGCCGTTGACTGGTTGGTTATACATATTATAAACAACGTAGACAACCAAAAAAATAATAACACTTGACATTAGTTTGACAGCAGGTTCGTGTATTTTTAAACGGAAGCTGAATATATTATCAGTGTACCTATCAATATTGATACTGATAAAATTTTATTGAAAATTTTGCAAGCATCGTATTTTATGCGCAACAATAAAAATAAACAATTCCATCGTGCAAAGTACAATATTTGCAACTTAAATGTCCAAACCAACCAACGTTATGCATGTTCCTGATATACACAGAGCTAACAACTACTATTTATTTGTTCGCTTTCCAGCCGAATTCGATATTAAAAGCAAATATTTGTTCAAATACTTGCTCCAACCCGATACACAAGACTACAGTAGGCAGTATCACTTTTAGTGCCGAGCACCCGGCTCCCGGGTCGAACGATAATTCGTTCGCATGCCGACAACTCGCATCCGAGTCCTACGTATAAGTAGATATGTATCTTGCGACCATGCCGAGCACCCGCCTCATCATCATCATCATCATTTCAGCCGTAAGACGTCCACTGCTGGACTTAGGCCTCCCCCAATTTGGGGGGCTTTGCCATAATCACCACGCTTGGCAGGCGGGTTGGTGATCGCAGTATGGTGGTAAAATGCATAGAGAACGCTGCTGCCCATTCTCTAGTAAGTCCCTTAGTCGCCTTTTACGACACCCACGGGAAGAAATGGGGTGGTGTTGTACTTTACGTCCGGCACCACACGGTACCCCCTACCCGGCGGAGCACCCGCCTACCGGGTGCATATCACAAAAATAAGCTAGGTGTGAATAGGGTGTACTTTTGAATAATTCTTTTTTCAATCTGGCACTGAAAGTGGAATACGTTGTCATTCGGCGGAAAAAGGAACTAAATTCAAATGTTGTACAGCGTTTCACATTTTGCTGTCATCATTTGAACGCAGCGCCACCGTATTATTCAAATATATACTGGGCACACTATTCTTGTGAATAGTGTTGTGTATTAGAAACGGCGCCGGTTATCAGCACACGTGACCACGCGCTGCGGATATGTGCTAATCTTTGCACAAATTCAGATAACGCATTGTCTACCATCGTCAGTCTGTTGTGAATTGTGATCAACGTTTTTGTGTTGTTGGGAAAATCAATATTTGTTCAACTGGTTTCATGTTAGCAGAACGTAAAATAATTGGTTGTGTTATTTTGTGAAATTTTTATTCACAATCAGTATTTAGATCATTTCAAGATGTCTGTTAATATTTTCAGAAAGCAAAAATATTGGAAAAAAAAAACAAAACGAATTGACCAAACCCAGTAGGATTGTAGAGTTAGACCCTTTAAATCATGGTGATGATAATTTTGATCACATGGATAGCAATAGCCTATAACGCAATTTTGGAGAACTGCGTATGTCTCCACTTAGGATCATTGTCTAATAGTTTTCAATCAGTAACTTCAACTGTGCTACTAATACTAACAAACCTATTTATTAAACAAAGCTACTATTACCTCAGTGTAACATATTACGATTGGGTAGTTAAGTAATATTACTTTAGCCAGCTGCTAACTGCTCGTGACGTAGGTGTCATGTTTACACTCTGTGGTATTTTAACCGTACACCTTCATATAAGGAGAAAGTAGGTAGAGTTGCCTTACTTAGTACTTTAATTTTGATAACGACGCTGCTCAAAGTCTCACAAATTAATATTTATAGATTTATTAGGTCATTGATATTGTATCATACAATCATGGCAGTGGGCCTCGATCCGTGACGATCAAATAACACCAATATAGTTGGATACAAAGTCCGTCAAATCATGATGTTGAGAACAAATCGTTCTAAATCAGGAGTGATGTAAGTGTGTAGACATACCGTGATTGTTCATTGGCTTCAAGCCCCACAATAATTACATTTCCTCCTATTGTTACGTTAGTGCATGATCTGTGTGTATTGAATTATAACTATTAATACTACATTTATTATTCGCCCTATGTGAAAATATAAACGTACATAACTATAATTAATTCTGTCTGAATAAAATAAGAACCTTATTATTTTGGAACCAGCAGTGAAGATCATTACACGCACGCTATAACAATACTCCAGACAAATAATGAACAAAACTATATTAATAAAATAGATATTAAAGTATTAATTTATCCAACAAAGCGCTTCGTATTTCGAATATTAAAAAGATTCGTAGGCACGGGCCAGCTATAAATTGGATCTCGTTTTAATCATAGCTGACTCGTATTTTCTGTGATCCGCACAATGCAACCGGCCTTAAAAATACACGTTCTGAATATGAATAAATATTGAACTCTGTCAATTCGATATTTTTCACACCGTATGAATTGTGCTTGAAGTTTTAAGTGTAGTAGCGAATTCATATTAAAATATGAATTAGGTTTCACGTTTCGCAAGTGTTCTTTAAACTCATTATTTATTTTCTTTTGTACGCGGGATGATTGTTAGTTATGTAGCACCTAAGTGGAACGTCTGCATAGATAAGTTTTAATTAAGTATTTTCAGTGACGTAGGCAACCTCTACGTTAAAAGTCAGTGTAAAAACATTCAAGTTGATATCATATAACTGAATCTGCTCAATACGGCTGTGGAATGGCTACGAAAGAAGATTGTTTTCATTTCAGGCCGAAGGCAATGTTGCACAGCGAACTCATAATGGCTGCCGTTCGAAATTCGAATGTATCACTAGTGACGTCACCCGCTTGTTAATTCGTTACTACCGCCACGATATGTGATTTAATAAAATAGCAGTTTCGCATCGTTAACTGCATTAATTAGGAACAATTAGGATATGATACAGATTCGCTGTCTGTTGATAAATTGTGGCCATGCTTCAATTTTGAGATAAGCAACTAAGCAGATAAATTACCTATTTTAAATGTAATTATGCCTGTAATTAAAACCTAAAGTATCTTTTGCTCAATTTGAAATATCAGTCCTTTTATTCTGCCTCATTAGGGACTCCGGCTTCTTAAAATCTTAATGATATACTGTTGAAATTAAAGACAAAACTAATTAATTAAATATTTCCTGTGAAGTTCCCCAGGCGATAGAAAAGAATGTAATTTTAGGTATTGGATCTGGCTAAATGTGGACTACGAGTAATTACACAAAGAATAAACCTTTTCAGAAATAAATATTTCGTTATATCTAAGACATCTTATTAATAAACTCAGAGTATGTTACTAATAATAACACTTCAACGAAGATCTCTCCGTAATAAAACAAATAATAAGTGCTACTTTTAACGCGTTATTTATCCAGACAGTTGCGTAATAACTATATTCTAGAAATTTTGAACTATAAAGACATTCACCGGATTTATTAAATGCAACAAAATAACTTTTATCTCCTTCTTAAAGTCGCCATGAACATGTACAGTAATGTTATAGTACATAATTTTCAACATCTATCATGATTATATTCGAAATTGTGGCAGTTAGGAGATATTTCTTCACGAATGTTCTTGGAACAGAATATTTCATAGAAAAAATCGAATGACCCGCCTTCACTATAATCAAGCTATCATAATTGCGATCACGTTCGACGGTAATTTACGATGCGAGACAAAATATATGTCGTATATATAAATATCTGAAAGGATACAATAAACACACACAGTAGTGTTGTCAATGTGCGACTCTTATCGTTACAAATGTCGTAATATGCATACGGTAAACTGCTATACCATTAAATTGTTTTTATTAATTATTTCCTTTTGATGTAGTTATATAAGAATTATAATACCATCTATCGATTTAGGTCATTGAGTATTTGATGGCGCACTTTCGTGTCAACGACATAATCGTTTAAATTAAAGAGATTTAACGTTGGGTTCGGCTTCCAGTCTAACCGGATGCAGCTGAGTACCAGTATTGTACATGGAGCGACTGCCTATCTGACCTCCACAACCCAGTTACTGGGTAATACTATACCCCTTGGTATGACTGGTTGTCAGGATTTCGGGCTTCTGACGACCCGTAACGACTGTCTAAGATCTACGAAAAGATGGTCATTGATGATCTTGGTATGTAAAGATGCTCACCCATCCACGGGCCAACCGCGGCAAGCGTAGCTTAACCTGAACGATCGACGCGTGCGGCTGTTATTACTTAGGCACAAGCTCTTCGCTTAGAAAGACATTCAACGTAATTATTATATGTTTTAAACCAAAAAGGAAGCTTTTTTGATGCGAAAACAGAGACATACTGTCAAAGTAGTTGGTAATGTTAGGGAGGCTTGTGTTCATCAGTGGAAGTTTACAGGCTTATTATGATTCAGAAGTTTAAACCCTTCTTTAAAGTCAGAAAGTTTCTGTACAGGCGATTAATTCAGTTGAGCAGCTTTGGACATAAACTTTGTGAAAACTTGCTGTTCTAATTCAACATCATATTTTACCGCAACAAAAATAACGACTACTAAAAATTGTCCTGTACTTACTTTAAAAAAAAAACATGATATTTCAGAAATAGAATATGATAGACACAACACGGCGGAATGTCGAGACCAGTTGCTACCATATCCATACCGTAACAATTGTAATTCAACGCAGAATCTCGGTAATCCTCGCCAAGTCTACAAATCCTCTCGGGCGGTGACCACAACAGCCAGATTAATTATGATACAGAAACTGGCGTAGTTTATTGATGACTAGCTTAGGAAACGTCGGCATTGGACATACCGACACATGCGTGATGAAAAATTGCTTGTCTCCCAAATCTAGTGTAGTATCTAATTTATCACTGTTTCAAATTGAATTTGAAATGTATAGCTGACATACCAGGCGTACTGTTAATTAAAACCTTTGAAAGTTATTATCTCTAGTCTATGGAATTTGGAACAACTAATACCAGTCCAATTATGTACAATTAGTCTACAAAGCGTTTTTGAAGTAATGAAATGCTTCTGATCTATATAATCACCTATTTTGATGAGTAATGACTGAAAATGAAAATATAATAAACTTATGAAGAGCTAACTTAGCCGTTTGGATGAAATAGGCAATCAGGCACAATTTACAGTTTCCAAAACCGCTGAGTAGATATTGATGCGCTTCTCATCTTTATTACTCTTTAAAGACTACAAAAATTGTTTCGTAAAGTCCCTTTGCCGTCATTATTGTTGGTTTTTGTTCATAAACGTCATTAATAAAGGAAAAGCGATACTGGGATTATGGCGATAAAATTTAAATATACCTAAGGTATTATAGCCGTGTTTTCCTAGTTACGAACTTTATGATAAATCACGAATATTATAGAACACTTTCCTTATCATAACGTAACTTATGTGGCATATTGAATTCTCTACAAAGCACAACATAATTAATACGTGAACCAAAAAACGTGTGTAAATGCTGAACTAAAGGCGAAAGTAAGTAGTCTGGGTGTCGGGCTTTAATTCAATGAATCACTAGCACAAGTCCGAGATAACAATGGACAAATCCAATTCCCCCTGTAATTACTTATCTCGGGAGAGCAGAAGATAATGCCTGCTCGTCCGTGCGCACATCACTACGCGAATAACTGTGGTATTTCATCGTCGGACAGTTATTTTCAAATGTTTTTTTGTGTTGCGTAGAGCACAGAACTATTTTATTGATTAGCGTATTAGGCATACAGTTTTACGTTCTCATTGACAGTTATTTTACGTTTTTTTTTTCTTCTTTTTTATGCCTGTACTATTGCATCACTTTTTTTTCTTGATCTATTTAGTTACACAGTCAACAATCAGCTTAGCGTTTTGATTGCGAGTTAGTTTGTAACCAATATAACGTTCATAAATCATTCGTAAGGACCGCTACATCAAAGCAACGGCACAGACATTATCGTTTCAGTTTCCTTTCAAATATAATCCTGCAATGTTTAGTAAAGTGAAAATAACGCATCCATCATTGATTTTCCCGTTGGTTTAGCCCACAACATACAAGTTTCTATCCAGTGGATGTGTGTGTGGCTATAATATTTATCAGCTCTGTGCTGCGGTGGAAGATAACCGCGATATACGGGGAACTGTTATCATGCTCAATTTACTACATATTGGCAAAACGTTGCAGAATGCAGCTTGCTTTACTTGGCTATGTAGCTACAACGATATATTTATTCATTATCGCGGTTGTCTGAGCTTGTATCCCACATACCTTGTTTAATTAGGAGGTTCAAATGGCTGCTTTTTAGAATTTTGCGACATATTTTTGCAGTCTGAATATTCCTCTTCAGACCTTCGCAGAATTTTTGACGGGAATATCCAAAGTTAAACAAAAAGAGGCGTTTCTCAAGGTAAAATATTCGAGTAGAGCTTAATTTTAGAATTTTCAATGACTCAGTGTTTCAATCGATGTAATCTGTGTCATAACGATAACTTATTCAATGCTCACAGTAAAACCCCATTTTAATCAATAATCCTTTCGATAAATCCTACTAGCATAAGTCACTGTTGCCCTGAGGCTGTAGATCGGTAGGATCCAGCTGTGAACTCATGTTTGCTTACATCATACCGTATTAAAAATAAATAGCGACGTGCTCGGAATGACATTGTTTTCCTTCTAAACATCGGGCCGATATTCTATTTGCTACTAAGTATAGAACGTAAATACGCAGTAGCGAGTTTTATCATTGATAGAATCTACGGCCTGACTTCTTATTTCTGCTTCTTACTGGAGCACCGTAATTATTGTAGACTTGCTTACGTCTTATGTCTCACATAACGATGACGAAAAGGAAATACCTACATAGATATAGAGAGGGACACTCGAATACATCCCCAATTCAGTTCGGAAACTCATTCCACTTTCGGGGAAAAATTCGTGGAATTCTCACACAGTTCAGAAAAGAATGAACTAACTAAAAATTGTTTTTTTTTCATGGATAGCCGCGGATCCAAAGAAAATTGGCTCGCTCCGAATTTGGGGAAAGAAAGGGAAAAGTTTTAAAAGCATACCGCTGTTCAAATTCGGTATTCAATGGAGAACGTTCACAAATAAAATGTTTGTTTTCCATCTTCTGTTACGACCGCGACGTAATTTAGTATTTAAGAGTTTGCTCAATAACTTTGCCGGCGGCTGGTAGAGTTCGCACGCGGAACCAGATGGGCCGAGGACCCAAGGTGCTTAAAGACACAACTTTCCACAATAAGTAGAACTTTCAAAGGGAAATAGCAACGATCCAAACTGAGTTTGGTTGCGGTCCAAAGTCGGTTATTACAAGTTTCTTTCCACTTTTACGCTATCGATCATTAACATTGCCCGTGTTAGGTATTTAGACCTTGACATGGAAATGTTTCATTTTCCTGATTTCAGGTTTACGTTATAATGAGAAAGTATTTTTGTAACGCCATTTTTTGTGTCGGTAGCGAGGGTTTAGCACAGAAAATGAACAGTACCTACCTAACTTATAAGTACCCTCGTTATTCTCATTTTCCTTTCAGATATTATTGTAGTAGGCCTTCGATCAAAAATGTACTAGATTCCCGATGAGCGCTTCAAAAACGGCCCGAAAAATAAGAGCACAAATATTTTTGTGCTCTTATTTGAAATTAGTTTGATCCTGTGGTTTGATCCAATGATAGCCAACGATAAGACGTCCTAAATGCTGCAGCACGCGTTCAAAAACTGTAAAAATAACCACTGTAGCACCAAGTTTTTGGAAGGAATATCTTTTTTTCCGTAAGTTTAAATCTTTGAGTGTTTTTAATAAAATAAAAACAATCAAATAGTAAATATAAATCATTTAGCAAATACATATTATGATTGAATTGCTAGTAGATTGAATTGTAGTGCTATTATTGATCGAAGTAGTACCTAGGCCTATTTAAAAGTTGGTTTCTAACTTTCGTCGGACTAGTCAATTTTTGCAACTGCCCTACAGAAACCTGCAAATACTATTGGTTTGTTCACTACCTATTAGGAGATGTGTTTGTGCATTTTTGTGTAGCAAAAGTTCCATGACAAAGGGCAAAGGCATTATTAAGTGCAGCCGTTATCTTATCTGTTATCAGTTCAATATTATGATCAGTATTCATCGCCTACAGGTGCTGTTCAGTAATCTGACGAAAACTAATATCAGCATAGACGCCACGTTATATTAAAATTGCCTAATCGTGCTTCCGCGCACTTACAGGCTGCCGTGGTCAGTAAGGAGATTACTTTCGTTGCAATAACGCCGATACATTAACTAGATGGTCAAGGCTCACCAACGTAAGCGAATAACGGAATCACGAAATTTTTTCAGTACACGACTACGAAATAGTCGGAGATACACATTACGCGTAGAACACGTTCTTGGCTAAAGAAATGTCAACAAAGTTGAGTCATGGGCGATCTGTTGGTGCAGCGGCGAGTGCGGCGATCTGTTGTGATTGTTTTGATATGCACGTCGCCGTCGCAGGCCGAGCGGCTGCGGCGTGCGGACAGTTTACACAACAGAGGCTGAACGTTCGCAGCCGTCGCTCGCGGCTCAGGTGAGTGCTGTTATAAATACGGCACCGGCACTGGAGCGTGGTCGCCCCTCTCCCCATGCCCGCAGCCGCCTGCTCGCGTGCCGCTCATCGCCATTATCTGCGGGACCTTGGGCCGCGCCGCGCGATAAAACCACTCACCTTTTTGATTTGGAAGTGGTCGGGGCGCAGAGTCTCCTGGATCTCCTGCTCGGTGCCTCGCGGTGCCGCCTGCACCGAGCTGCGGAACCCGTCGAGCACCCCCTTGAACGTGAACTTCTTCATCGCGAATAAACGAGTTGCGAGTCCTTTGTCCGAAGGCCGCTCGCGCCGGCCGCGGCTACATCACAGCCGTCCGCCGCGGACAGCGAGCCGGTTTTGGCGGAAGGAAGGTCGGTCGCTCCCGCGCTACACTTGGTCGCTACTGCGCAGGGCCGCCCGGGGCCGCCGCCGACGCCGACACGCGCCCGCCACGCCGACGATCGACGAAAACTAGGCGAGGCACCGCCTCCGGAATGTACGGCAATGCGGCTCCACTGACGGATCGATAGCCGGGACAACGGAGTACACACGCGCACTGGCGACACGCTGTCAGCGAGGCCGCCGCGTACTGGCCGGAAAGAGCACGACACGACCGATCGATGCACTCGTCCACGCTCGGGAAAGAGATGAACACATATTGCGCATGTAGGCGCGTCTTGCGGAAGAAAAATTTCACAGCTGATAACCAAATAGTTCCGCATGCCGCCGCAGGGTGGCGCGCGCATGATAACAACGTGTGACATTTCAGATCTGTCAAGTGTCAAACCGGCTTGTACCGTCTGTCAAAATAGTTAGGTTGGTCTTTGGAGTTTTCTACATTGGGTTCTTATTATTTGGTGATTTTCGGGGTGAAATATACACAAAATGTCGTATAAAGTGATAACGAGGTGTTTCAACACGCTGAGTTATGTGGAGACCTACAAGAAGATAAGGGACAGACCCGCTTACAGGTTAAGTACCTATTTACTTCAGCATTTTGTGTATTTATAAACATTAATAATTTTCGTTAAAAGGTTATGAAAGCATTAGTCTGAGGCACTTATACGCTAACTCTAATATATATTAAAGAACGTGTTTTACGCAGTAAATTCATCGGGTATTACTACTGTATAAAATGTGTGAGACTGGCCTACGTGATCGAATGGTTGTCGTGTCATCGATCTTGTAAATAATACATTGTGAAGAACAGACACCTAACTGAAGGATTCATAGATGTTTTGAATAGTTTATATATCATTTTCATTCTAACAGCTACAAGTACGAAAACAAAGATGCAGGATTACTTGTTGATTTAACCTATTAGTATTATTTACTGGACTGCACCTTAGTCAATACCGCTCCGCAACCGCTCTTAAGAATATAATATTATAATCCCTTATCAGTACATCTTGTTAGGCAGTGAATGATTTCCAATCTTATTGTGAAAGATAAGAGAAGTAGGTCAACACCCCTTGTAGCAGTGACACAGTACAAAAATAAAAACAAAGTTATATTGTTCTAAAGCGTATCAACTTAAATATTTCCTGTAAATATGTTGGGCTACCAATATTTGGTTTGACCAATAATTAAATAATTTGGGAACAATAAAATGTTAAAATTTTCTAATCTTTTTTGTAATGTGCAGGTCAATGTCAGTTTGTATTTTGATTAAAATACAGTTTGGGACCGTAAAAAATATGGCTGTACGCGCAGTGCCTAATTAAAATCGTCAATATCACCCTCTAAGTTGACTTAATCATCAGTATAGTCCTCTAAATTGACTTAACCTTTTGAATGTCTTAAGTTACACAGTTAGACATAAGCAATTGTCTTTCTATTGTGTCTCTAAATGTAGTCATTTTAATTTTATAGGCCAATTTATTTCATTATTAGGAATTTTAAGTAAAACTTACTGTATAATAATTACAGTCAGAGCCATTTTAAAATTAAATGTATCAAAAAGGAAATCTGTACAAGTTATTATCTAATCAGCTTCTTATTAGACAAAATAATAATGCTGTCACATTACATCATCATCATGACATTCAGAAAATAAATTATGAGATTTAAAAATAACTTATCACTAATTTTATTGAAGACTATGCTTTCAGATGAGCATATTTTTCAGTAGTTTTTTTAGTTTTTGAATTTACTTTTTATTTAAATTATTTTGGGGTTAGCTGGCTATGTATATATTTAAAAAATGTTCTTATTAAGCCCTTTTATTGAATACAAAATGCGGCATCATTGAGAAAAAAAAAATGATCATTAAAATTATGAAGTTGAGTGGGTGCCATATTTTATTTAATGTGACGTCACATAGTGAACAATACCTCATTTCTCAAATGATGATAAGTAGTTTAGAAGTTATGACGGAACAGTTGAACATAGATACATACACACACACATACATACCAGTTAAATTCATAACCATCCTTTTAACTTCTCCATAGTTGGGTAAAAGTTAACATCCAATTTTTATTTATGCATTAATTGTTGTTTATAAAACTGCCATAGACTAAAATCAATGTGGTTTTCAGATTATACTGTGCAGCATTGTTAGGCACAGGCTATGCAGCATACAACCAGCTGAAGAAAAACAAAGTAGAGTTGAAGGAAATAATGCAGCTTAAGAACTACATGGCTGACCCCATCACACCAGTGGCACACCTAGAGAAGAATATTGATGATATGAAGACACAAATGGAACTGCTCATCATGAGGATACAGGCAGAGTTCTGTAAGGCTTTAGAAGAAGAGGAGGACCAGGTAAGGAGTAGTTCTCGACCTAAGAATATCTTCTTGTAGAAATGTCCAGAAATAGTGAAAGTAGACCAATTTGTTCTCTGTTGTGATTCGATTAGGTTGTATTCAGGTAAAGTTATTTATTTTGCAGAGAGTAGGAAAATATGTTGCTATAAAATAGAATACAATAAAGACAATTTTTCACATAATTTCTAAATAGTAAACTGTAGGTCCTTTGAAACTATACATCAATCTGTATTTTAAAAGGAAGTGGTACAATTTTAATATTGCTATTTCTTTGAACGAATACATACATGATTTATTTTCTTGTAGGCTTGGGAGGATGAGAAAACAGCTGATGAATATGATTTCGAAAACGATGTTTTCTTAATATCGCCGGTACGAATCTATTAACATTATTGTAGTTGTATAACAGAATTAAAATGTCAATAACAACATAGGAATACTTCCACTTTTTCACCACATCAAAAGCGCCTACTCCATACTCTGTACTAATAATATTTGTTAAAAGGAGGCAATGGAGAGTAAACGTCGATTACCGCAATTTGCAGTTCAAAAAAGCTTACCGCAATGTATTTCCATGACTATTGTGATTGATTTATTTTTAAATAATGTTGAACTAGGAATTAATACAGCCGTAAGACGTCCACTACTGGACGTAAGGCTCCCCCAATTTGGGAGGCTTTGCCATAATCGCCACGCTTGGCAGGTGGGTTGGCGATCGCAGTATGGTGGTGAAATGCATAAAGAACGCTGTTGTCCATTCTCTAGTAAGTTTAGTCACCTTTTACAACACCTATGGGATGAAATGGGGTGATACTATTGTTTACCTCCGGCACCACACGGGACATTAATAATACATACACTCCATTTATTAAAGCATTGTTAATAATAGACAAATAACAACTAATTAACGACAGTTACTGTATAATAAAGTTGAAATTACTGTAATTTAGAGTTTCTTTTTTTCATGTTATAATCAATTGAGTATAGTAGTTTATCATACATCTCCTATTTAGTACCAGGTATTTATTTCAATGGCTGGGCGGTATGATGCGCTACTCTCTTTTCCAGCTTAAACCCTTTACTTTTGTAATTGTTAACTAAAGCTGTGTTACAGTACATTTTCATTCATGCACCATAATTCATTTGCATGCATCAGGAAGCCAAATTCCAAGTGGACAGATGGCTTCGCAAAGAAGGAGGCGGCGGCATCACATGCGTATTGCAAGATGGGCGAGTCTTCGAGAAGGCAGGCGTCAACATCTCCGTCGTGTCTGGCACCCTACCACCAGCTGCAGTCCAGCAAATGAGGAGCAGGTCAGTTACCAATAAGAAAAAAAAAATAAGATTACGTAGGCAGCTATAGTGGTCGGGCGTAAATCCACACTTCCACACTAATATTATAAATGCAATGTCTGTCTGTCTGTCTGTCTCGCTTTCCTGCTGAAACTACTGAACCGATTTAAATTAAATTTGGTACACAGATAGTTTAGAGCCTGATAAAGGACATAGGCTACTTTTTATTCCGTGACTTTGTCTGCGTCCGCGATAACCGACATTTACGCAGACGAAGTTGCCGGCAGAAGCTAGTTATTATAATAATATTCGTTTATTTACAAAAGGGGCACACTTTAGTCGCTTGCCCCAAACTACGTTGAGCCTGTGCTTCAAATGTGACAGGTACATCGACTTTTGAAACAGACTGTCACAGCGGGGCGAGAACGGCCTCTGTGATAGCAGGCAATTCTGGCAATTTTAAGAACCTTCACACTCCGATCTCAATCTGAGGTCTCGGTGTGTCAAAAATCTTATACCTTTAAACGAGCAATTCTTGTATATATATATATATATATATATAATCTGAATCTCGGAAACGGCTCCAACGATTTTCATGAAATTTAGTATACAGGGGGTTTTGGGGGCGATAAATCGATCTAGCTAGGATTCATTTTTATAAAATGTCGTTTTGTTCGTGTTTTCAATGACCAAATTTATCGATCATCAACTTGAACGTTAACTTATTATTTTAAACACAATTTACCAAAAAATACCGAGCAAAGCTCGGTCATCCAGATATTACCTATAATTTGCCGAAATTTTTGACAAGTTTTTGTAATTTGATTTTCACCAAGATGAGACTTTGAATGTTTTTTATTACGAGAATTTTATTGGTCTTCTGATTTATGTACGAGAACATACAAATTAACAATTCACATGCAGGTTACATGTCACTGCAGTATTGAATAAATGCGCGTTAAGAAAGACCACACCACAAGACATCTGTGTAAACTTTACACAGCGAAATGACGGTCTTTTGTTCCCTTGAATAACGTCGTTTGAACAACGTTTTATCGGTTTTATCCTACTCGGATTAATGCTCGTATTGTTTTTCTTAAAAGTGAGTATTTTATCGAAGCGAAAACTTAGAATTTTGGAGCTGCCCATAGATAGTGATATGACCCGAAATGTTATCGGGGGCTCCAAAAAGGTCGTTAACCAAAAAATATATTCAATTAATTTAAAATGTTTATTTTATCACATCTTGTGCCGCTTCTTTTTACTTGGCGATAACCTGATTATTGTCTTTATTCATGTACATACTATCGTAATTTCCCGTCTGTTGGCTAACCTAAACGGAGGTCTAAGTCACGAGCTAGAAACGTGGCGAAGTGCAATATTGAACTGTGTATAAGTTTTACCCTTTTTTAGGGTTCCGCACCTCAAAAGGAGAAAGCGGAACCCTTATAGGATCACTTTGTTGTCCGTCCGTCCGTCCGTCCGTCTGTCAAGACCCTTTTTCTCAGGAACGCGTGGTTAGTGGTGGTTAGCTGAAATTTATATCAAATACTCAAGTCTACTGTCCCTTGGAGCTGTGAAAAAATCAAACTTCTAAGCTTACGCAATCAAAAGATATAGCCGTTTATGCCGCAAATTTTCGAAACTCGCAAGGGAATCAAAACCTAAAGGGTACTTCCAGTCGATCTAGAATTGTGAAATTTGGTACGAAGCAACGTCTATAGCACAGATTAAGGAAAAATTGCGAAAACCGTAAATTTTTAGTTATTTGTGGATGGGAAATCATCCAATGACGTCTCCCGCTCTGGGCGGAGCGGGAGGGCGTATCATACTTTTACTGACTAAATCACACCCGTTTTCCTTCAGTTGCCTATATGCCATAGCCACGGTAACTCTTTTTCCAAAAAAGTTTTACCCTAAGATTATGTTTATTTAATTTCTTTCAGTGTTCTTCTTCTACACTGTAAGGCAGCGACTATTTTCAAGGCCCCTAGCCCTATTTTTTCCAGTCTGGTATCATTTTAATCCAACCATTTCTAAAGTATATATAATTTTACTAGGGGTAAAAAGCTTGAAAATGCCGAGCTTCCATTCTTCGCGGCGGGAGTGAGCGCAGTGATCCACCCGCGAAACCCCATGGTGCCCACCATTCACTTCAACTACAGATACTTTGAAGTCAAAGATAAAGATGGTAAGTTGGCCTTTTTGAAGCTTCTGCCATCATTGTTCCAGTGCAAGAGAGAGAAAGGGCTATACAGGACAGATAGTACCATCATTTTGCTGTAAAACTACTAGCCGATCAAGTTAATTAGGCCGCATTCACACATAACGTATAATCGGCCAACGTGTAAATTAACGTATGAAATATAAAGGACAGTCAGTCGAGGCCTTTTTTTACACATTTTGAACTGGACGCTAACAACGCCAATTGTTGTAGCCAAGCATTTGGTGTGAACGTGGTCTTTCGTGCAACTGGCAGTCGTGAAGTCATCCACATAGATTTTTGTTATGTATCTGGAACTGAAACGAGGAACGGACCATAATGATACCTGAAATGATTTCGGAATCTGTATTCCACCCAGTTTTTAATTGCCTTGATTGGCTTATAGTTTAAACACTGCTCAAAGTGATCCATGTTCATGATTATTCTTCTGTCTACTAAAACCTAATTGTATCCTTACATTCAGGTGTCCAATGGTGGTTTGGCGGTGGCACTGACTTAACACCTTACTACTTGAACGAAGAGGACGCAATATATTTCCATCAGACGCTCAAACTCGCATGCGATCGACACGACCCAACTTATTATGAAAAGTGAGTTTTTACAGTCCTTATAAAAAATCCAGTTCTAAGATTACCGTCTTGTTTGTATTCGTGCCTAAACAGTGCCAGTTATTAATAAACATCATTTTCTACCCTATCATTAAACAGATTATATTCTACAACTTTATGGTAGTTTTTTTTTTATTTCACTGGCAACATTAAAATACCAATCAATCAATTTTACGACCCATTAATTAGTTCAGCACATTTACATACAGTTCCAAGTATCAATTAATTATTTCATAATGGTAATTGATATAATAATCTAATCATAATAATGTATGATGCGGTGTGGTTTGAAATCACGAAATAATAATTGTTATCAACTGGAGGTTGATGCCAATAGTTTCGGCTGTGTGTTTATATCAGTCAGTCAGTCAGTCAGTTTCTCCTTTTTTTTATAAATAAATGATATCATATACCCTTGACCAGATTCAAGAAATGGTGCGACGACTACTTCTACATTCCCCACCGAGGTGAACGTCGTGGCGTCGGCGGCATCTTCTTTGATGACATCGACACGCCGAGTCAAGAGAAAGCTTTCGAATTCGTCACGTCCTGCGCTGAAGCCGTCATTCCTAGTTATATACCAATAGGTAAGGATTTTGTAGTTCACATAAGTTGACGCCTGTAACCACCGAAGGGTTGGGCAGTGATGTATCTATAGTACAACCACATTTCGCCAGTTATGTAAGTTCCATATAATAGCGGGCGGGCCTATTGCCATCAACCGAGCACAAATCCAGACTCCAGACTGAGTTATTCTTTATGGAAAAACCCAACAAAAGGTTACCGGCCGCGGAAACAAACCCAAGAGCTACATGCTCAGCAGTAGCACTTACGACCGCTATACCAATGAGGCAGACATAGTTGGTAACTGTCTGTCACATCTGCTGTTGTTATTTAAAATGGTTCAAGGTGTTTTTTTTTTTACATTCTAGTTCAAAGGCATAAAGACGACGCGTACGGCTACCACGAGCGCCAGTGGCAGCTGCTCCGAAGAGGTCGCTACGTAGAGTTCAACCTCATGTACGACCGCGGCACCAAGTTCGGCTTGCACACGCCTCAGGCGCGCTACGAGTCCATACTCATGTCTCTGCCTCTTAACGCTGTGAGTATTAAGGGCATCACTAAGGACTCATTTTAACAAGCCAGAGATCTTTTTCCGTGGAATAAAATTGATGTCTGACAGTTTTTTATGGAAAAACCGTACAAAAATCGAAATTCACAGGATATAAGTTTTGGCTGATTCACCCTAAGCATACCTTCTGTGATGATAAGACCATTGTTACTTAGTTAATCTCTGCGTGGTTCTCATTTAACAACTGATATGGAACTACAGTTAATTCGAAACTCAATATAGACAAACCCTCGAATTACACGCACTCGAAACTGAAATGCTTTGACATAATAATACACATAACATAAATATTTTGTTTCAGAAATGGGAGTACATGAACGAACCCAAACTAAATTCGCCTGAAGAAAAGCTAATGCGAGTCCTGAAAGAGCCCGTCGACTGGCTGAATTACAATAAACAGCAGCGGGCGGCAGCTTGAAATAAAATGTTTATTAGTGATGATGACTGATGAGGAGTGATCGGATATTTGGATGCATATTTACCTATGTTACTATCTAGCTGTGAAAGCGCGGAAGCGGCTTCGTATTTTTTATTAAAGCCGGGTTTCTTGGATCATCATATTTATTTAAAATTAATGTTTAACCCCAGATACGACACACAAAACACGGTAAAAATGCGCATTCCATATTAGCTAACATTTCAACTTTAGGTGAATATGCATCTGAATATCCGATCTCTACTGATGAGTTCAAGAAACAGTGTTAAAAACGCATTATTTTTTTTTTAGATATTTATAAATAATGTAAAATTATATTTTTTGATCAGATTTTGTTGCAATCCTTGCTTTCCCTTCCCTTTGCAATAAGATATTTGATTCTTTGAATGTAATTCAAAGGCAAGACTAGATCTCGCAAAAACAGTCGAATCTAATAAACTCGCTCATTATTCACAACAAAAGTCACGCAGCAGTGTCTGTCTGTGTTGTTTTAAGTTTTACCATTAAACTTGAGACCAAAAAGCTTCATTTCTAGTTTATTTTTTTATATTCTGGGGATCCAACGATGTTAGATTTCACCATTCCCACAGATTCCATTCGGCATCTTTCTCTCGCCGAATGATCGAAAAATTAACTGAAAAGTGTGATATCATAAAATTAACAAAGAAAGATTCAGTGTTGGAGAAAGGCCTCCGCCCCTTAGGCCGGTTCTGTGCACGCACCCAGCGGCTTCCTGCGGCTTTCACGAGATCATCTGCTTTCCCACTCGCCACTCCAGCAGCTTTTGGCCCCAAAGGGCATCTGTTCTGCGTGCATTTTGCCCTGCCCATACTATCACATTAGATACGCAAGTTTTCGGGTACAAACCGAAAAATTGCGTAGTTAACCGTACATCGGTTAACTACGGTCCTATCGGTTCTCTTCCGAATCTTTTTATTTCTAAATCAATCACGTAGTGAACTAATAAAGCTCATAGACAGCCAAAGGGCAATGGCGAGGACTATCGCCATTGCCCTTTGACTTGGCTTAACTGTCTAATGTGGCCCTTTGTGAGTGACCACATTTTAGTGCTATACGTCATCACTGGCTAAAGGTTTTCGTTTTCACATACTGCCGTTTACTACGAGAAGATAATGCGTAGCTTTCCGCTACCTAGCCAGTTTAGCCAAAGATTTGACAATGAACCTTTTTCCTCGAAGTTAGACTTACCTAACTGGACAGTTTGCCCCTGGTAAACATAATCATCCAAACTTTGAGCGTAGTCTCCAATCTTTGTAAGATATGGTAATTTGACATGACTTTTGTGTACAATTTTAAGACCTAGCCTTTCATGATTTCATGTCATGTGAACGTGCAACGTTAAGCGCCTCATATTAGCTAAGAGGATGTTATTCTTCATAGAAAAGGAAGAAGCAAGAACCTCTTTGAATAAAATAAATCTACTAAATTACAAAATTTTCTACCAAATGTGTGGACCTTTTAAACTTAAAATGGCAATACCAAAATACAGCTGTCAAACCAATTGTCACTTTCTCGATGGCTTCAATGTTGTGAACGTGAATTTCTTATTTTCATAATACATTTGTTTACTCGACAACTTTTATTACTTTCCGCCGATACACCTACGTCATCGCCACCGTAACATAAATTCGTTCAAGTGACCGGTATTACGTCGCGAATTCAAGACGAAATGTCATAAATATGTGGCGCGCGTAACGGATGCATCGTTTCCTACATTCCTTCGCCATAAACGAAACGTAACGTTTGTTTCCTATGTGATGTTATTGCAAGGTGGTGGCGGGTAGCTTAGGAAGATGCCTTTCAAGTTGAAGCTGAAGAAGACGCGGCAGTACAATGTTGCGTCGAAGAGTTTGTTTGTGATAAGTGTGGAGCTGCTGGATGGCGGGGTGGCGGACTGCACGCTGTCGGTGGACAGCACGGGCCAGGAGTGCCTGGACAACGTGTGCCAGCGGCAGGCTGTCATGCAGCCGGACCTATTTGGACTACGCTACGTGAACCGCAGCCAGCAGCCGCGCTGGGTGCAGCTCGAGCGCCCGCTCAAGCGCCAGCTCGAGAAGTACGCGTCCTCTCACCAGTTGTACCTGCGAGTCATGTACTATGTCATATCAGGAACCAGCTTAATAACTGACGAGGTCACAAGGTACCATTACTTCTTGCAACTCAAGAATGATTTGGTAGAAGGCAGGATCATCTGTGACTGCCAGCAGGCTGTGGTGCTTGCATCTTACAGTAGGCAAGCAGAGTATGGTAACCATGACCGGGAAAGACATACAGTTGAGTATTTGAAGAACTTACTCACTTTCCCTAAACAAATGCTGGATGGGGGACAGATCATAGATGGAAGTACTCTGGCTGAGACTGGGCGGCTGGAGTGGCTCACTGAGGCTGTCATACAGCATCACATGGCACTGCACAACATGTCTCAGGTACGAACACCCAACTCATAAATCAATCTATAGTTTGTACCAATATAATTCAAGAATTTGGTCAGCAGAATATTTATTCAGCCAGCAAACATAACTGGAACATGTGTGGCTGCTATAAATAACTGTACAGACCAGTCAATCTTATTTATAAACATGATTCTCATTTGAAACCTAACAAACTTGACCTTTTCAAACTTTCACAAAATATATTTATTACTATTAATCTGTATGTATGTATGTCAATAGGTGTCTTAGTGGAACTTATCAGATCTGTTAGTGATATAAAACATACATTGTGTCATGGGTTTGTTCCCATCTCAATAATTCTGTGGGAAACAGTTTCTATAATGTCTTCTGTTATAATTACTTGTCATCTCCACTGCTGCTATTTGTAAAGATCTAACTGATAGACATAATAATAAATCTTTTGTTGTAGCTATTAATAATGTTTATGTTTAGCTGAGTGTACACATAACTTGAAATAGGTAGTTAAATTTTATTCATTAATCAGGACAATAATTTGAAATAGGTGGTGACCTGTTTATTTTGTTTGACTCATAATATCTATAACTTTTTTTTATTATTGTGAGTAATATGGTTTTAAACTGTAAATGAAGCTGAAAATGTGGAAATAGTAATATTTTGTCTTTACCAAAATATTAAAGTTACAAAAGTAGTGAACAAAGAAGGCATATTTTCTAACAAATACAAAACAGTACAGGCTAGACATAACTTTAAAAAAAACTGTTTTTAATAGAAGTTCAAATCATTTTCAAAATCTTCTCGGCAAGAACTTTTGTTAAAACTACCACTGCTTGTATTATCTTCCCACATTCTTACAAGCAATTACACTAACTTTAAGAAACACAACTGAGCTGCCACAGATCATAATCACAACATACACAATACTGTCCGTTTGTAATCTGTCTATGAAAGAATTAAATTTTAATCCTATTAAGTGAGTAAAACTGTCATGAACGCGTGCCACTGAGAATACATTATTTATAACTGTATCCATGCTAATATAATCAACTGCTTTGTTTTGCTCAGTCGGTGTGGAATTTTACTGTTACTGATGGATTTATTTGAGTATGAGATATTTTATTGGAAAGCTCGAGGTTGAGTTATCAAGAAACTGCAATCATATACAAATAACTCGGCTCTTTATGATCAATATTGGTATAGTTAACTATGGTAAATATAACACTCGCCTTTAGCTACTTTATTTGTGCAATTTTTAAGATTTCGCAATGTCGTGGTAATGGTACTTACGCGGAAAACAAATATGCGTTAGGTATGGCATCTTTTAATTTCGGCATTCCTCAAAGAATCTTTGTCAGTTGCGGACAACCCCGAGTCCGCCGTCCCTGGACTCATTTAGGCCGGAAGAGGGCATTATCTTCCTTCTACCGACACCCGTTGCGTCTACTGCGGACCGGGAGAGCACTCCAAATCTCTTTCGCTTTCCGCTGCCTCCTGCAGCATGACATTTTCGCAGAAGAAGATCACAGCGTCCCGCGACGCTGCGCCGCGAGACCATAGAATGAATCGCAACCGGCAGCGACAGGGTGCTTCCCACTTCCGAAACGAGGCCACGGCACGTCTCGTCCCAAACTGAACGTTCTTCAAGCGTATCCACTCGTACCGTGGCCCTGGCATATGGGCAACTGAAGGAACACGGGTGGGTTTTAGTCAGTAAAAGTCTGACACGCCCTTCCGCTCCACCCTAGAGCGGGGGACATCATTTGATGATTTCCCACCCACAAAAAAAAGCGTATCCTCTCTGTGCCCTCCCGACAATGGACGCAGTGATTAGACCAAGCGCCTGGCTCCCTGCCTATACGATGCAGGTACTTCATGAAGCAGCCGTGCCCCTAGAGCACCTGCGTTACGCTAAATGATAGGGAGCCGTGCCTTCTCCTGAGCCAATCGTCAAGCACCAGCTCGATAGACTGGAAGCGTACCCCAACGTAGTTGGGAAAAGACTCGGCAGATTGATTGGTTAGTCAACAAGCAGCTTATTGAGATCAATTCATCAAAACCCGATGCTGAACTAAAGCTGGTTTTCCCGCGTTAATTCTCATTTTCCCGATAGTAGGTAACTGAATGTCAGTCTAACATCAGTTGGTCGGCTGTCTAACATTTTCCTCTACTATAGACGGTTGTCCCTCCGCGGTGTAATGGCAGTCAGCCTTCGCGAAGTAGCCTTCTGACACGCCGCACCCGGGCTTACTACGAACCCGTATCTCCAACACAAGTTGGAAGAAGAGTGTCGTAGGAACTCTTTATCTTTGTCAGTACAGACAGAGAGTAAGAAAACAAGCCCGAAAGCAAAACCTATTTAAGAATGTCCGCGAAATGAGCGTAGCGGCCGCATGCATTATTTAATTCAATCACTCATGATTCATGCACAGGGCAGCACTGACCTAACGTACCTAGTCATCAAAATGTTATGAAAATTAGACAGTGAAAACTCGGTCATTATCTCGTTGCAAATATAACCATGTCAGCTTAATGAAAGTAAATGCGTTTCAAAGTGTTCGCCGTTATCTCTCGTGTAATCATTATGTGTATTTGATAAGACACGTTCGTCGGCGCCTCAAGTACACGCCTTAAAATATCACCATGTCTCATTAAATGCAATCAGTTTTACAAGCAGTGTTTTAGGATTACTGTAGAACATAGAAGTTTGTTAAACAAGGCATGTGGACTGTTATAGGCGATCGTTTTTAAACATATTGGCTTTGTAACTCATAACTTGTAAGTTGATACGGTTACAGGGGCTTGAATCGTCTTGCCTGTTATGTAACTTTAATGGGTTCTATAAAATACCTGTGATTAAAGAAATGACTAAAGGAGTCAATAGTTTCCTGAAACGTGTTTAAAGCTACTGAAACTTACCCATACAATCCACCGCAAACTTACCCAAACTATCCACCGCAAACTTACCCATATCTTCCACCGCAAACTTACCTAAACGATAAATCTACGCTAAATCTTTCCCAAAAGGAAGTTAGTGGTCCCAGCATATAGGCAAATGAAGGAACGCGGATGGGTTTTAGTCAGTAAAAGTCTGACACGCTCTCCCGCTTCGCCCAGAGCGGGAGACGTCATTTGATGATTTTCCAACCACAAAAAAAAACAAAAGGTTCTAATAGATACAGTAGCTTAGACAAAGCCAAGGCACTATTGCTTCTGCTTCTTTAATAGCAGAAATATAGAAGCTAGCTATCTTTCGGTCTACCAAATCCATGATAACGTATATGAGAAAGAGGATTTACTGCACTCGAGGATGACAGAAAGTGATATGGCCATGAGCTCCCCACGTCGACGCGTAACTACTGAGTAGGTACGTGCGTACGTCCTCCGTACGTCGGAGTACTACTATTGTATGTGTACCTAAATGTGAATGAAATTAATTCGACACACTTTACGTTTAGCGCTGTGTCCACGTCGCCGGTATGTTGTCAGCTCTCGTTATTAGTATTATGTAGTTATTTCTGTAAATATATTTTGTGTACAAAATGTGTTTTATGCTGCGGACATAATCGCAAGAAGCGAACTTAACAAGACCACCTTCCAGCTTTTGATATAGATAAATCTAATCTTAAAAGTCTAACAAACACGCTAATGTACTGCTGTGCTAGGCCTTGTTTTTGCTTTCTAAACAATTAGAATCACCGGGACAATCCCAAGCGTCACGCCGCATTAATTGAAGCAGGAACCCTAAGCAATAGTTGGCCCGACGGCCATCGATTAAGCAATATTTCTATGACACGCACTCTAATAATATCAACATCAGCCTTTAACAGACCCTGCCACGGTCGCGGATTTGTTCAAACGAGTTACCGTGGCCCTGGCACAGGCAACTGAAGGAACACGGGTGGGTTTTAGTCAGTAAAAGTCTGACATGCTCTCCCGCTCCGCCCAGAGCGGGAGACGTCATTTGAAGATTTCCAACCCAAAAAAAAAAAAACCTTTAACAGACCACCCAATAGGTACATAGCCCTTTCCAATTACACGCAACGTGGCCAGTCCCATCTCTCTTACAAAAGAACCAGCTACACTCCGTACTATCAATATTCCCAAATAAGCCACATTCTCAACTCCCCAGGCACAAGCAGAAGAAGGCTTCATCACAACATGCCAACAGCTGCGCGGCTACGGGCAGGAGATGTTCAGTGCGCGCGACCAGCTCAACCAGAGCGAGGTCACCATCGCCATCTCCCTCACTGGCATCAGGGTGCTGACGGAGACCAGCGAGACACCGCACTTCTACAGGTAAGCTTGGCTACAGGGGCACAGTTCTAGCAGATTTTCAAAATGCTCAACTGAAGTAAAGGCTACACTTTTTACAGCGTATCTACTGTTAGTGGTTCTATACAGTCTGGGGGTCAATTACACACACAGGGAGTGCTCTACGCGTACAATACAATAATTCATTCAGGGTGTTGATTGGGTTCCCGCGCTACTGCAATTCTTTCGGCATTTTCGCAGGGGCTAATTACTACGCCACAGTAACCTACGTGCCACTGTGGCGTTGGAATAAATAGTACTTGTTGTTTTTTTCTGGTAGATAATACTACTATCACTAGTTTCTAGTCGTATATATTTATATACGGTCAGTATACATATACACCTTTTTTATCATCTGCCTCTCTTTTCCCAACTATGTTGAGGTCGCCTTCCTTTCTTACCGGATCCAGCTGATCACCAATATTGTAAAGGGCCAAATGAGCAGTTTAATGATTTAGATATTGACACAGACAATTGCGAAAACTGTGACAGCAAGCAATATATTTTTTGAGAATTAAAATAACCTCTACCAGTGATGAATATGAGGATACGTAAATACGCGGTCCGTAAATCCTGCAAACAACCTTGCTAACTAACAAATCTTATGAAAGCGGGTTCAGCTATCCCTGTATCAGGTTACCAACTTGCAACTTGTGAGGCAGTACTATCAGCTTATAATGTCCCCACTGCTCACAATCCACCACGATGGCCCAGTGTTGGTTGGTGGATATTACATATGTGTTTGAATCAGGGATGTTGCGGATGCCGATTTCTTCACATCCGCGGATGCGGATGCGGATGTTAAGATTTATTATAAGAAACAATGTGAGTGGAGAAATAAAATAATAAGAGAGTAATTATTCATATTTTAATAAAATATTTAGTAATTAAATTTGAAAATTAGAGCATTATATTTAATAAATAGTAAAATTGCCGCCTTTTCGGGGTCTAGTCTGTTACGCAGAGGTTCATAAATTAAACCTGCACTACTAAACAATTGTTTGCTAGGAACACTGGCTGGTGGTGTCGTTAAAAATCTATGTGCTATTGGTGATAATAGTTTAAATTCTTCTCGATTACGCTCCACCATTTAAGAGCACAATGCTGTGTATATTCACAATTTTACAATACACTCGAAAACTTAAATGTTCATACGATAAGCGCAACTAAACAAAACCATACGACGGATTTACTAACCAAAAACAAATGATACACCATGATAACAAACGCGTCGGATCTTGTCACTGAGCGAAATCTTCGCTCCTATTGGCCAATGATCACGTGCCTACGGCACGCGCCAGTCCGGCTACGTCTATTTTCTTTCTTGTCGCGACCTGTGCAACATCTGCATCCGCATGAACATCCGCAATGATTATTACGGATGCGGATGCAGATGTCCAAATCAATGCGGATGCTCCGCATTTGCGGATGCGGATGCGGATATTCGCAACATCCCTGGTTTGAATTTTTGGTTTTAAAACATGCGGGTTTCCTCACGGTGTTTTCTTTCACCGTTTTGTGACATTCAACAAGCAGCAGCCCTATTAGTAACTGTTGGTTGAACTTGAATAGTAATCTCACTTTCATTCACTTCTGACCGTGACATAATGGCTTGGATTTGAAAGGAAGCATCTGATTTTAAATGCTGTTTTGAGGAAGTAAAAGGTTAAATATAAAATCGGTGTAACCCATACAGTGTGCGCAGCTATCGTTGGTAAATTATTTTATTTTTGTAAGTTTGTACAAATACGTGTAAAAACATGTCTATCATATTTTGACATCCGGACGAGGTCGGCGTTTTCTATCTGAATTCTCTTAGGAGAAAGACCGACTGAGGTCACAGTCTCTTTTTAAGTCCTAACAAATTCTTGGTGCGATTTTGTGAAGATCATTAGATTGATGTCTGAAACGGTCTTTTGCGGAATGAAATACACAGATTGAGCGGACATTACAGCTCAACTCAGAACTTGTTATTTTGGCATAGCAATTAAATCTATATACACATTAAACCTGAAAAGCTCGAGAGTATTCATTGTTGTTGTTGTTGTTGTTTGTTGTTCATTGTTGTTGCTAAAAAGCTCGAGAGTATTCATTGTTGTTGTTGTTTGTTGTTGTTGTGTTGTTTGTTGTTGTTTTGTTGTTGTTTCAGTTTAGGTTTAAAACAAATTGGTTTATTAAATTCGTAAATAAGAGAAATTATGAAACCACGTTCTGTGCTGCTCAACAGCAACTTTTCTTTTCAATATTTTAATAAGTTCTTTTCGAGCGAAGATATTCAGCATTATCTGGTTTCATGAATAGCCTTCCACCTCTCAAACTCAAAGCAATTATTTCAAACTAGCTTCTGCCCGCGACTTCGTCCGCGTTAAATTTCTTGCTCCCCGACCCTTCCCGTCGCGTCGAATCGCCTACCCGTGCGATTTTCCCCGTTTTTGCAACATTTTTCATTACTGCTCCGCTCCTCTTGGTTATAGCGTGATGTTATATAGCCTTTCTCGATAAATAGGCTACCCAACACAAAAATATTTTTTCAATTCGGACCAGTAGCTCCTGAGATTAGCGCGTTCAATCAAACAAACAAACTCTTCAGCTTTATAATATTGTAGTATATAGTATAGATAAACCAATTACAGGCACTTTTGAATTGTCAAGTGGCGGTGAGTCTGAAAAATGAAGCTAGTTGCTGACGCTTCTATTGGTTCCCGTAAAACTACCTTATGCAGGGATGGTCGTAATTATCATAGGTCATAAATAAGTGCACATTGGCACGACGTAAAAATATCGCGGCGAGCAATTTTCGCGCACGGGGTCTTCAACAGACTGTTTAGGGCCGAGAGTTCAAAATCGAATACAGTGTTTTATCGACGCGCTGGGATACATTCTCTTGGATAATCAATGCTCGGTTCAACACCGACAGTTGAAAATACGGGGCACGACTAAATCCTGTCGCGACATTTTTACGTCTGGGCGAACGTGGTTTATTTATTTCTTTGATTAAAACGGTTTAGAATCAATTGCAGAAATTATAAACACTGTAAGTTCACATGCACAAAAAAAACATAATTGTGGTGTAATCAAATCACCCATGTATGATCTTTTGCCATCAGTGCACCAACATAAAGTTTCCTAAAGTTGCCTTATTCACGATATGTATCGTACAAATGACAATGCCGAAGTGATGACAGGGCTCGGATTCTCCTTACCCGACCGAGAGACAAATGATATCAGCTTTTTCTATCATCTATAGCAGTCTTTCCCAACGTGGGCGATAACGCCCCCTTGTGGGCGCTGCAGGCCTAAAGGGGGGCGGTAAGAGACCCAGAAAAAAAAGGGGGCATTGTGTAGGGCTTTGGGGTCGATTTATAATTTCATCTACCTAGCTAGGAAGACTCTTAGACACCGACAAGACAAAAAGGGGGGCGTTAAAAAATAATTTATTCTTAAAGTGGGCAGTAGACAAAAAAAGGTTGGGAACCCCTGATCTATAGGATAGCAACCTCTTCTTATGCAGAGAAGAAACTAGACTAGCGTTGATCAGCACGCGATGACATGCAAAATAAAGATTAATATTTCAAATGAAATAAATGACCTCTCAGAAATAATAAAAGAAACAATTTATTATAAACGAAGAATATGATAAATCTCTCAACACATTTCTATTTGGCCGCGATCCAGCCACTTCGTGGAAACTGAAAAGTATACAATTTATTATGGACTTAATTATTAAAATCATCATCGTTAAGATCCGCTTACAGTGTTTGACTGCATTTTAATTCATGTAACTATTTAGTCTAGAAATCAAATAATTTATTTACTGAGTATAGTAATGCAAGATAAATAACAAATGGATCTAGCACAATTAAATTGACAAATAAAAAATAACTAATTCCTACAAAATGTTCACTATCAGTGTGAAATCAGTTTCACGAATTGTGAAGAAGAAACTATTGCTATTAGGAGCTCGTGTCAGCACCAACTTTATTCTTGTTTTCTTTCGATATGGGCTGAACAAAATTTCTCAACATGTTTGGTCGTAGAGCTGATTGCCCTGGGAGATACTACAGTATAATGATACCAGTATAAAGATTCGGTTTTTAATTGCCATTTTGTCAGACCAACAAAAACCTACCAGACTCATCATCTGTCTAGCCTTTTCTCCACTATGTTGTGGTTAGCTTCCAGTCTAACCGGATGCAATTCAATTACCAAAATTTCGCATAGAGCGACTGTCTATTTGGCCACCACAATAGTTACTGGGAAAAACGATACCTTGGCAAGACTTAAATCAAGCGGAATATCGCCAAAATATGCGTGCTAGAGGTTGGTGGCCTATCATGTTCAACAGTGGACATTCGTGCTAATAAGACACGGTCCCAACTCCCAGCGTACACCGGTAATCAGTTACATGTCGCTCCGACAATCGATTACATTCACGAATGGCGTGCAAATATTAATTTGCCAAATCAATATTCATGTTGATCTACGAATGAAAACGTGTTTCAATCGCAACTCGTAGTTTATTGGGTAAAAGGATTTTATTCACCGCCACCGTTTCTATGTATTCACTTCTTATTTATTGGGAGAAAGTTTGCTGTCGCTAGAAACTATAGAAGTTTCTAGTTTGGATTCAAATAATAGCTCGAAAAACATTTTTGTATCAATCTGTACCTAAATATAAGTTAGATTTTACTAACGCGTAAATAATTCCAGATATTGAGAAAGTCGTCTTCTCTTGTGCTCAGGAGTAAACACCGACTATCTAACATCATCAAGTTTAAAAAATATATTATTGACATGAAAACGGTTTATATAAAACTACTTACCGAAATAAATATCAGTAGAAAAGAAACTTACCCAAAAATATCACATTTTTGCCCCATTCATGTCTGAAAATGTCTTTTTTAATCCTTCCCCCTTCACCCCCAGATGGATGGACATAACGAACGTGATCAACCACAAGCGCACGTTCAGCATCGAGTGCCAGAAGCAGACGGGCTCGGCGTCGTTCACGCTGGCGAGCCCCGAGGACGGCAAGTACGTGTGGTGGTCCTGCGTGCAGCAGCACACCTTCTACATGAAGCATCAGAGCGCGCTCAGCGAGGCCCCCAGGGACGAGCACAGGCCTAAGTTCCAGGTACGACGTCCTCACGAATAATAAGGCTTGTGTGCTTCTCTACCTCATAGGTTCCGTGTGGTGCCGGCACTATCCCATTTTTTCCAGTGGGTGTCGTAAAAGGCGAGTAAGGGACTTATTAGAGAATAGGCAGCAGCGTTCTCTATGCATTTTATCACGATACTGCGATCGCTGCCAAGCGTGGCAACTATGGCAAACCCCCCAAAAAAAAAATGTTCCGATCAAATTGGCGGTGAATGGGGGGCCTGTCCTGCCGGGGTCGCGTGATTGTTCGAAAGAGATACCGTGACTCTGGCACATGGGCAACTGATGGAACACGGGTGGGTTTTAGTCAGTAAAAGTCTGACACGCCCTCCCGCTCCGCCCAGAGCGGGAGAAGTCATTTGATGATTTCCCAACCTGAAAAAAAAAAAAAAAATGGGGGCCTGTGTCCAGCAGTGGACGTCTATTAGCTGAAATTATGATGATGATGATAGGGGAGGGAACTCAGTTATTACAAATTAAGTTACCCATTCACAATAGGTAGTTAAGTACTTACTAATTAACTGAATTTTGCCCGCGGAATGAAGTGATCATGGAATCTAAACTAATATTATAAATGCAAAAGTAACTCTGTCTGTCTGTCTGTCTGTCTCGCTTTCCTGCTAAAACTACTGAACCGATTTAAATGAAATTTGGTACACAGATAGTTTAGAGCCTGAGAAAGGACATAGGCTACTTTTTATCCCGGTAGTATGTTCCCGCGGGAAATTTTCCGACCTCCACGCGGGCGAAGCCGCTGGCAAAAGCTAGTAGTATCATAATACAACTTATCTTACCCTGATTTCTACCGCTTTTTTTCATCCAATCCTAAAACACACACATAACATCACGCCTTGTTTCCCCGAAGGGTTAGGCAGAGGTGTACCTTTTAGTACACCCTAAGTAATCCTAAGTTCTTAAATAACCGTCCTCACATCTATACAATTCTTCAAATTCTTACTGGAAAAGTGTCTGTATAATTTCCTATTCTGCTACAAACAGTAAAAACCGCGCACATTATGCTAAGCGTTGTTGCATAGTTTTTTTGCGATGTTCGATCAACATAGCTTAGTAGATCGTTAGATGGTGTTACCGTTAAATAATAATTAGCAAGTTATGCGCGCTATGAAAGTGTTCGCGCCATCTCTCACTCGGCGGGGACCATTCAATGGATAATGCGATAATGCGATTGTTGCTTCTTTGTCTGCGATCGGTTCTTGTTGGTCGCAGTTGTAGTTTTCTAGTAGTGGATCAGCCCATTGCGTGTAGACCTCCTTAAACTCTAGACTACATATCGATAATACTAGATGATTTTTTATCACATACAAGAATCGCTAAAATAAAAAACATCACCTGCCGTTTTCCTGCTAAGATGTCTGGGATTTATATCATACCTGGCTGGTGAAATGCAGGTTCCACCAATGGGCTAAATATTTCTATACAACAGTTATGAATTATTTGTACAAACCTACTTACAGAAATAAAATCATTTATCAATGAATTGGGAAGGCAACTTTTAAAATGGCTTTGCCGTAGCTAGTTCTCGACACATACTAATAACACAAGGCGTGAGATGGTTATCGTTTATTTATGAGAAAATGACGTGTTGTTTTGCTCCTAAATACTCCGAAACAGGAGACCACCATTTTTGAAAGACCCTACAATTAGAAGATTGTGGCTTAAAGCTAGAGAGAATTCCGAGAGATTTTAAAAATTAGATCAGTATTGGAGGTTATGTCGGAAACGTTATGAAGAAAGTGATTATGACAAAACATAAGGTTTTTAATCCTGCCATTTTCCATGTCAAATATTTGATTTTAATGTTAAAATCACTGAAAATATTGAAATAAAACCTAGCTCATGAATGTACAAGAAATGGAATGAATGAAATGTCAACAAACCTATAGCTATCATCGCGCCATAATATAGCTTTGCCCGACCTTTCCCACTGAGTAAAATTCTATCAAATATTTATTCTATTCTATAAAGGTACTGTTCTAGTTATCTTTACACCACTATAACGTACTCGTAAACTGTATTCAAATAAAGATACAATGAATACCGGAACAAGCTGCACTTAAAACAACAAAATTTAATCTACGACCGGAAGACAAACAACTATCACAATCAGTAGCGGCATGAACAGCGCGCGTTATAGATCGCGAGATAGCATCGCACGCGCGCGCTCCACGACCAGAGAACACTTCCGAACCACAACATAAATAAGGGTACAGAAGGCCAGCTCTAGATATTGAACGAAAGTAAACGCACGCACATGTTAATTGGTTTCGAAACATGTTACCAAATATAATGTGCGTTTTTGCAAAAATATATATACAGTTTGTGCTACAAACGTAAACGTTGGAGCGTTTACGTTTTATGACTGTTCATGCTCATATTAACTTACTAGCGAACCCCCCGGCATCGAACGACTGTACAGTGACGGAGGTCGTATAACTATAGACGTGGCGTGGAAGGCAACACGCAGCAAAAATATGTTTACAAATTTTTGAAACGTGGTTTAACTATTTTACACTATTTATAGATGTTACACTTACGCAAGCACAAAAGTAATGATGTTATTTATTCATTTAAACTTCACTTGCACAGCATTCTATATCTATCTATGCCACTCAACTCAGAGAGAACAAGAAATATTGTGGAAGAAACATCAATTGGAAACAAGGCAATGAATAGGCCGTACGGCATTCTCAACCGAATTCTGGTTTCAATGGCTTCTGCTTTCGGTTCACGTGACGCGTGTATATGTGTGCGTGTGTGTTCGCTCCTTGTTTGGAGTTAACCTTCTGTATCGTATCTATTTAATTGTTGTCCACGATCTATCGGTTATTGAGTTATTTAACTAAGTGTACGTTTGTGAGCGTGAAAGTGGACATCAGTGCATACCAAGCAAGATTTATTGATCGCTCGTAAATCAGCCTGATAGGTCTTAATAATAAAATGTTTTATTGATGTTCTGTTGTTAATCAAATCAGATTATAGATATTGACTTCGTTGACTTATAGTAATTAACTATAGTCATAATACAACTGTTATATCTGCTAACTAGCTTCTGCCCGCGACTTCGTCCGCGTCAAATTTTTGCTCCCCTGACCCTTCCCGTCGCATCGAATTGCCTGCCAGTTTTCGTCCATTTTTCGTTGCTCCTTCGCTCCGTTTTTAGGGTTCCGTTGCCAAATGGCAAAAAACGGAACCCTTATAGATTCGTCATGTCTGTCTGTCTGTCTGTCTGTCTGTCTGTCCGTGTATGTCACAGCCATTTTTTTCCGAAACTATAAGAGCTATGTTGTTGAAACTTGGTAAGTAGATGTATTCTGTAAACCGCATTAAGATTTTCACACAAAAATAGAAAAAAAAACAATAAATTTTGGGGTTCCCCATACATAGAACTGAAACTCAAAAAAAATTTTTTCATCGTACCCATACGTGTGGGGTATCTATGGATAGGTCTTTAAAAATGATATTGAGGTTTCTAATATCATTTTTTTCTAAACTGTATAGTTTGCGCGAGAGACACTCCCAAAGTGGTAAAATGTGTGTCCCCCCCCCTGTAACTTCTAAAATAAGAGAATGATAAAACTAAAAAAAATATATGATGTAAATTGCTATATAAACTTCCAACGAAAATTGGTTTGAACAAGATCTAGTAAGTAGTTTTTTTTTTATACGTCATAAATCGTAAACCGCAATTTACCTTTCATTCAATCAACTCAAATATAAAAATTCAAAAAATAGGATTTAATTTCATAAACACAAGCCTTATGCATAAACCGTGAATACCTACAGGTTTGTACGGAACCCTCGGTGCGCGAGTCCGACTCGCACTTGGCCGGTTTTTGACCGTAGCGTAATGTTATATCTATACTAATATTATTGTACGCTGCCAGGCTAGACTAGACCCCTACCATAGGATTTCAAATGCGCAGTGGAAGATATTATGGTGGGGTCCAGGAGACAAGAAGTGGCGAGCGAAACTAGTCCGCCGTACGCGGAGCAGACAATATATAGTACAATTCAAAGCAAGACGCAATACAAATAACAAATGACTCACCTAAAATACAACAAAACAACTTACCTGGTGGTTGAAGGACACTGCTTCTGGGGTTACCTGGAGTTATGTATGTAAGTGAGTGTATATGTATCGTGTCGTGACGCTATGAGTATTCTCCTGGTAACAATCCGCTTGCAATAAGGCTGGAGGCAATCACAGCATGCGGTCTTCAAATCACTCATTCCCAATAGCGTCACTTTGCTTAACCTTCAAACTATTTCAACAAGATATGTCCAAAACCCGTGTTATCACGTCAAATTAGGGGTTAATTACAATCACTACAATTGGGTCATGACAGATTGTCCACAAAACGACCGGGGTAAGGGATAACTTTCCAAAAGATCGCGAGATACAACCGGCGACGTGTTCCTTTCAAGAACTTCAGTTTTAACAAACGTAACCCGTATATTTTCAAATTGGGGTTATTTAACAATCAAAACAATAGGATCACGACTAATTATCCAACAAAACGATCGGTTTTAAGGGATTAATTTCAACAAAAGGGGTCGAGACGCCAAGAGGACCCGTCAAATCCCAGAGCGTGTGTCAAGTGTCAAAATCAAACTGTCAAGTGACAGATGTCACTCCGTTCGGTACGCTCCGTTAAGCGCACAGATTAAACAAATAGATCGGGACTAAACAATTATAAAGAGGAAAAGTTTGTATTTTTGTTGGTTTGTTTGTAATGAATAAACTCAATAACCACTGGACTGATTTTAAAAATTCTTTCACCATTAGAAAGCTACATTATCTGCGAGTAACATAGGCTATTTTTTTTTTTAATAGGTGTCCGTAAGATATTTGGGTTTTTCGGACCCAAGGTGTAAAAAATCATCCAAAAAAGTTCCTTATTAATATGTCTTCGAAGTACCAGGTTGTCATAACTTGGTAGGAGCTCACCTAACATGGATGTGTGATAGCTAGAAAACGCATTATGTCTTCGAAGTACCAGGTTGGCATAACTTGGTAGGAGCTCACCTAACATGGGTTTTATTGATTCTGAGGCGGTACGAAGTTCGCTGGGTCAGCTAGTAGCCTATATCTTCATATCATATCTTTCTCAATCAATGGGCTACCTAACCCAAAAAGATTTTTTAGTTCGGACCAGGAGTTCCTGAGATTACCAAGTTCAACCAAACAAACAAACAATCTCTGCAGCTTTATAATATTAGTATAGATTATAACGTGAAGCTGAATTGTGGGTGTGCTATGGGTAGGTACATCTCTGTCTACGTCATCTTTGAAAACTAGCGTGATGTTATGTTGTAGCGTGTTAATATCACCTGGATTCCCGAATCGCCTGAGGTCTACATACTTACATTTCAGTTACGTTTAAGTCCCATTTAATAGAGACCGTTCTTTTTCCATTAACGGGGCCTGAATCCACCAACCCGCATTGGGCCCGCGTGGCCCACATCCTGTCATAGGGAGGCCTGGGTCCCAGCAGTAGGAACGTTATAAGCTGACGCGGGCATAAATCCTAACTCTAGTCTGTCGAGAACTTTCTGATAAAGAAGCCCAACACCATAGATTGCTCATTGTCCGACCCGAGCATCATGCCCAGGACCTCACACTTAGCAGTAGCACTTCTAACCACTAAACTCTAGACTTCTAGAGTAGGTACTCTAGCCAGACCAACAAATCGCACTTGTCTCGTAAACACCATTTTATTAATGTGCTGTTCCACATATTTGGGCTGATTGCGTTTCGTTTGTGCTCTTTGTGTAGCGATGCGTGTGCGCCGGTATTTTGTTCAAATTTAATTAAACAAATACTTACGATATATTTTTTTGTTAGTTTGTAGAAATTCCTTTAGTCAGTACACTATCTAGCAAAATCGGTGTTGGTCAGCTGAAGCCAATTTATATTTGTTTCAGTTAAGGCACTGCAGTTCTTTAGCAATGTGGTTAAAACTCCGTGTGGTTTGTGACTAGTATAACTTTTTGTGAAAGAGTGCGAGGAATAAAATCAATGTATTTTTGTACTGTAAATACATTGATTTTACTCCTCGCACTCTCTAAGCTTTATATTGGATTGACAGAGTATGCCAGTGAAATAACAACAGACTCACGCCTTTTTTCCCGTGATGGTAGACAGAAACTACAGAACGCCACCTGCTGTGATCTTTACATACTCCTTCTTACTTGTTTACTTTCAAGACTTTTCACACACAAAACAGCTACAAATAATCCTATTGCATAATTCCGATCAAGCTTATACCATGCTGCCCTCTTCCAGCGATGCCTTAAGCCGAGGTCCGAAGTCCACAGGGAGCCGTTAGCGTGTAGTCGCGTAGTTTTAAGTCGTGGCTGGAAGCCTTAATTTATTGAGGCAGCTGCAGGCAAGTCTAGTTAAGCAGCCGACAACCTCCTAGGTTAACATTAGGAATGCCATTTTAAAAACAGCTCATTGCTGGTCTTGGAGGTCATTCGTTACAATAATCATCAGATGACATCTTCCTTTTGAACTTAAGACATATAGGCTACTGCTAGACTAATGTAGACCGCCTTATGTTCTGCAACCTCAATGAGGTTGCAGTCCACGTTCACTCCAACTTCCTTACGAAGACCGTTGCTTCAACTTTAGCCTTTGTAACATCAACTAATAATGTTACTGGTATTTTTTCCCAGGAACACGGCCTATCAGATAGTCGCGAGGAGCTGGACGCGCGGGAGTTGGGCAGTGTGCCGCGCCTGGAGCCTTTGACGGCGGCGCACAGAGCCTACTCCACGTCCTGCCTGGAGCTGGACCAGCATCACATGCAGCACCAGCCGCCGCCGCAGAACAGGTGAGCTGGTGACAGGTCAGCTCTATGCTCAGTCGCATAAGTTATGTCGATGTGGAGACTGAGGAACCACGGGCTAGAGGTGATCTAAAAGAGCACAAACAAGGTTCTGATACACCATTCAAGGTTCTCATTCACCTAGGTTAGCGATACAAAAATAAATATTGCTTTTTTTTCCTGTGCAAACGAAAGTATGCCGGTGAAATAACATAGTACGAGTGTCTACGACCAAAACCCTGTCACGTCGTTTTCCGGCGAAAAGTACATAAGATTATCAGTTTAGATTATTCTGAACCTCCGTCGGTGGGCAGAGTACTGTTCAGTAACGTCGCAGTTTTATGGGAGTTCATTTCTGCCATCTCAAAACAATTGACCGGATTTTATCATAATGTGATATTAAAAATGTACAAAGTTTTCATACTTTTCTAAAATACCAATAAATTTAACCGACCTTTGTCATAGCAACCTGTTTAAAAAAAAAACTTTGTTATGGTTGTGCTGAGATTAAAAAAAACACCTGTTTTCAGTCATTTTAAATATATCACCTACATAATTCTAAAACAGAAAATAATGTTTTTGGAGTCGCCCTGCAAACGCGCGATGCTTGTTACGCTCCTATCCTTTACGTTAACGATGATAAGTCCGACAATGTTTAAAAACTGTTCTCATTACTACTTTTAAATGTAATATTATTCTTCAAATTTTATTCCAGTTTCTTTGTTTCCAATTTATTGAAAAAAGTCCTTCGATTTCAGTTCGATGATTTCGAGTCAGCTCTTAATTAATTGTACGTAAATACGCAGCAATACCATTTAAGAGAAAATTTAAATGCGATCCTACCACTGTTCGAAAATTGAGATTTTTCGGTATCTAAAATCTATCGTTCAACTACATATATCCACATGAAAATCAGACAGATTGCTATGAAGCAGTTCGTAAATTTTCTGAAATTAGGATTTTTGGATCCAGAATAACCGAATCTGACGATTTTATACGGATTTGTTCGTAAAACGATAAGGCAAATATTTTGGTCCTGGGCTCTCGTGCTAACAGGCGCATCAACATTATTTTAATTTTTTCGATCGACAGCAACAGCAATTAATATGTTTTTAAAGATATTTAAATGCGCTCAGGTAGCCTGTGACGTTAAAATTTGCTACAGTCGCGAATCATATTTCGTGCAATATACTTCCAACCTGACATTGCCCCGGCAAATTGAAAAAAACGTATGAAAATTTGACATTCGTGGGCTACCCGGAATCCTCCTCTTTAAAATACGGCAAACACTACTACTGAAGTGAATCAACTATTTGCTTCAACGTTGGTAGTGGCAGATGGCTCACCCTGCTGTCGAACTTTGTCATCGATCATTACTAGTAGGTATATTCATGCGGTATAATTTCATTCCAGAGCACTTCTCCCACAATACAGACCCGCGCCGGACTACGAAACAGCCATCCAACAAAAATACCAACAACAGAGGGCGGAGGCCCAGCTGCGCTACCAGAACCACCACGCGGCGCCGCTGGGCCCCGCCGCCAAGCCGTACGGCTCGCACCCCGACATACACCGCGTGTTCCCTGACGTCACGCGCCACACCGGGCCCGCGCCCCGACCGCCCCTCGCCGCGTCTGCAACAGACGACTACCCCTACCCTCTCAAATTCATGGGAACCAATTACCCTTTCGCGGTAAACCCTAATGTGCAAACTGATCTCAACCAGCTACACTATGTGAATGTTTACAAACCCCCTCCCCCCTACCCTTCTAATGGACTCGCCTCTAACTCCACTCCAGACTTAGCAGTCGCCAGCCAAGCACTCAACTACCACAGAGGTTATATCAACTCGCACGTGTCAGGATCCAGTCCAGACCTAGTCTCAACGAGAACAGCCCTGAACAGGCAGTATTTAGGTTATATCAATACTAGTCATATTAACTACGGGAGGCCTAACATTATGCCGGGAACACACGGAACTTACAACAATTTAGCGTCAGTCTTAGACCCCAAACCACACATCATTATAGACCCCCATCACATATCAGATAATATTCAAAAAGTTTACGACGAGAGAGGGAATATTATGTACTCCATGCCGATGCACAGGATACCTTATCAGAGGCACGTAGTACTACCACAGACACAACAAATTAAACTTGGAGATGCTCAAGAACCTATCTATGAGAATGTCCCATTACCGTGGCAAAACGAGGGGAAGATTACCATGAGAGATCGTGCGCAAAGTCTGACGACTACAGACGAGATTGCTCGACTAAACGAACGAAACAGCAGTCACCCAACGATAAACAAATACCTATCACCGAACATGAACTTACCTTACGCTCCCGTTAAAATTGAAAACCCGGACGGGCACTACGTGAACGCACAAATTATCAAAGACGTTCGCGAATCCAGCGTGCCCAAAGACTTGACTGTATCAAGCAGATCTGTGAACCGAGACGCCGAATTCGAGAACGTAGCGCTCTCAATCGACAGGCTATCTTTACAGCACGATGAACGCGAATACGATGAAACCCCCTACCAGAGCTTATCGACACACCGAGTATCGAATAACAACACTATAAACAAAGCTGATAACGTGACGTCGATCATAGTGACCGACTCGCGGCCGAACGTGGCAGACATTAGCTCCAGTACTATCGAGACAGTAACTAGTGTCACTACGAATAGCAGCATGGACACTGACGCCAGCAAGACGAGTAGTAAGGAGAAGAAACGCAGAAGATGGGGCGTGTTCATGGGCAGGGCTAATAAGGGGGAGGTGAGAAGTGCGACGCTGGGCCGGAACAGGGCGACTCCTGCGCCGCACACTCACAGATGGTCGACGGGGCTGCCTAAGTTTCAGCCACTGCCGCCTAGTATCACCAAAGAGACTATGGTAAGTTAGTAATAATATAAGCCTCACCCTTTCTTCCCACATGTTTCCTTACATTCTCTCTTTTTTTTTGACTCGTTTACGTTTATACATCTGGTAATACACGCACGCCGGTTGCGAGTACTACACATCGGACCTTTCTGAAGAAGGTCACCAATAAGGTCACTAAATGCCCTTTTAGTTTCCACTCATCTCCCTGTAAATACCTTTTGTTAGTCGCCATTCATTCTCTCAACATGGCCAAATTTTTAACTCTTCAATTAAGTAAATAATACACTATTGAATCCATTCTGATATTAGATGCGTGAACACTAAAGTAAGTCTGTATGTTACGTTTTCATTCATAAACACATCTGCATGTTATAACGATCGCGTTATGAAATTTGGCAAATAGGTAATCTGGTACCTAAAAAGGTACATAGGCTTTTTTTTTCCTGGATCGCAGACGAAGTCTAAGGTAACAGCTAGTCTGTTTGTATGTAACATAATAAGTTTTTTAATCTTTAAATAAATGTTCGCAACATTGCGTTTCCGTTGCTAAAGTCTTATGATAACAAGTTGCCTATCTCTAATTTGATCTGATTAAAGAGCTTAACTACAATCAATATTTACCGAAAGTATTAAAGCAATTTAATTGCTGTTTTACATATTATTTTTATTAAATATACGGGTGACCTTGCTAGTCTTTAGCTAATAATATGTGATGATAACATTGAATTCAAAGGACAATATAAATTCTGAAATGTAGTAGTTAAAAATAATGAAGATCTTTCGGTAGTCTAGGTGCCATAGGATTTCAATAAAATCTGGCACAGGGTTATTTCCCTGATACAATATAAAGTTCTTCTACATGAAATATATAACTAGTAAATTCGGTATGTAAACCACCAATAGCGATGTTGCACTTCATCATTTCAGCCAAAAGCCGTCCACTGCTGGACATAGGCCTCCCCCAATTTGGGGGGCTTTGCCATAATCGCCACGCTTGGTAGGCGAATTAGCGATCGCAGTATGGTGGTAAGATGCATAGAAAAAGCTGCTGCCCATTCTCTAGTAAGTCCCCTAATCGCTTCTTAAGACACCCACGGAAAGAAATGTCCTGGTGGCTATTCTTTACGTCCGGCACACGGATGTTGCACTTAAGATGCATAATTACTAATCTCCAATATGTCAATAATGCAAAACAGTCTCATGAATGGTATGATCCACGCGCTGTTTATCAACAATCTGCTCAAACATACAACAAAAAACAACACATAACAACAGTTGTTTGTTGTTCGGTATCACGTTTCAGTTTGATTGTTGAGTTCGGTCGCATCAGTGCAGCGCATATGGTGGTGATACATTCATTATCTTTATAAATTATAATAAAGGCAACGTGTCTATGTGTGCGCTTGATTATACATATATGGAGAAATCACTTATACATATAGCGTGTATGAGTAATGTATGGTAATATTTGAGGATGTGTGTGGTACTTACAGAAACTGACCAACTTTCTCAATGGCATCGTATTCGCGAAAATTTATCAACCTTCAAATAGCATAATCAGTCTATAATGTTCCCACTGCTGGGATACAGGGCTCCTCATTGTGAGAGGGAATAGGACGTAATCCACCATGCGGGACCAGTGCGGGTTGGTAGATGCCACATCTTCTAATGTATGGTTCTAAGACGCGCCGGTTTCTTCACGATGTTTACCTTCACCGAGCAGTGGTTATTAAATAATTGAAACAAAGTTAAGCACCTGTTCTCGGTACGAACCTACTACCTACAACTCGGTAAGTCGCGGCCGTTACCACTGTGCCATCACTGCTCCCCGTCCCACGCAAAAAGGGAACACCTACTAAATCCATATGTATGGGACAGCTGATTATTTTTTAGCGATTACCATATCGGCCCTTTTTTTGTGAGTGGAAAATTATCAAATGATCAATCTCACTCTGGGCGGAGCAGGAGAAGAGCGTGTCAGACTTTTACTGACTATAAACCACCTCTTCCTTCAGCTGCGTATGCCAGGCCCACGGTAACACTTTCGAACAAATCTCGTGACTCTGGGAGGATACCTACTCGATCCATTTGTATGGCATAGCTAGATATTTTTAGCGATTACCATACCGGCCCTAAGAACAAAATTGTTCAGTTTAGCTTTACCACACTCTTAAATATGACCTCGCAGTTTAAATACACGCTCTAGAAAAGGCAGTTTGTTTAGTCAGTCGAATGAATGTGTCACTGTAGTGTCGTGATGGCGCAGAGCTTCCAGGATACGTTTCTTGAGCACGATGTTGCTGGTTTTAACCTGGTAAGTTCTTACACTTACTCATATACACTACATATCAAAGTCAAAGCATTTATTTCAAATTGACCCAAAAAAAGCAACTAGCAACTTTTGAACGTCAACAATTACTTGAAAATAGAATTGATTCTAGTCGCCCCTTCCAAAAGGTAGATTCGTATGGAGAATGGGCAAGAAACTCCACCGTTACTATTTTAAACCACCGTTAATAATTTCTCTACCCGGTAATTCATTCAGCCACTAGCTTCTACGTCTTCGTCCGTGTATAATTTTTTGTTCCGTACGACCCAACGCGTCGCATCGCACCCGCCTTCGCTATTTAATCGTTTTCGCTTAGCGTTCTCTCTGACTTCTTCTTCGTATGCTAGCTCCTAAGGGTCATAGCGAGATGTGGAAAAGCCTATAACCAAACTGAATTTATCATATCCTAGAGATTAGCGCGTTTAAACATCCAAACTCTTCAGCTTCATTGTATTTGTATCGATTATGCACTGTAGTACTCAAATAGCTCCCAAAACACTGTTCGGTAGTGGCTAAACTGGAAATATGAAACCAAAACGCAAATAATAGGCTATTTCCCATAAATAAATTACCTCTTCAACACCCAACTTACAGTATCGGGTCGACATTATAGCATATTTCGTTTTGAAAAAAAAATCGACTTAAAAGAGCGTCGTCACTGTTAACACCTGTGTGACATACACATCCTTCCTCATCCTCGTTTCCTCACACGCCATATTATGCAACCTAAACCATTAATTCTAGCAGCAGTTTTAAAGCGATCATAAGTTTTAAGGACAGAGTGGCATACGACCTCGGCTTTCAGATGAGAACATTTTTTTCTTTGTTCATACTTTTTAGAGTATAGTTTTTTTACAGCTCACCCTGCCGTATTAACGCCTAGGTACTGTAAAACAACCCACAAAACGCCATCTTGGTAGTAACAAATCTAGGATAAAAATCTTTCAGCTAGACTATTTCACTTCTTACCCCCTTTTCTCCGCAGGTCCAAATCCTAGAACGCAAGATGTCAGACGAGCAGCTCTCGTTCGCCTTCGAGCAGATCCCCAAGGGTCGTGACACCGGCGGCGAGTTCCGCACGGCACTGTTACCGCAACACGCGGCGCTCAACGGCTTCTCGTCCGACCACCTGCCGTACGAGGACAACCGGGTCCGGTTACATCCCACGCCGAATAACCCGCACGGGTATATTAATGCGTCACATATTACGGTAAGAATCTGTTACTTTTAAAATTGATGAATTGCTTAATGAATTTAGGTTTATTTAACTCCATTATTCGAATTTAAAACATTTTTGATTTTCGTCTCGTTTAAATGATTGATTGTCTATTAGAACTTTTACGTCATTTCATAACATGCAAAGTCAGAAACTGAAACTGTGAACATTCTTAAAGTTTACTAGAATTTCCCCTCCACTATCACCTTCGATCAAAAATGTACTAGATTCCCGATGAGCGCTTCAAAAACGGCCCGAAAAATAAAAGCACAAATATTTTTGTGCTCTTATTTGAAAATAGTTTGGTCCAATGATAGCCAACGATAAGACGTCCTAAATGCCGCAGCACGCGTTCAAAAATTGTGTAAATAACCACTGTAGCACCAAGTTTTTGGAAGGAATATCTTTTTTTCCATAAGTTTAAATCTTTAAGTGTTTTTCATAAAATAAAAACAATCAAATAGTAAATATAAATCAATTAGCAAATACATATTATGATTGTTTGACCAATGTTTGCGACAACGCACCAACTATTGTAACAAATATTGTCTGTTCTGGAACAGAGAATGCATGAAGTAGTATTGTAATTTTATATTTTATTTTTGTTTGTAGATTTCCAAGCGAGCCATTTCGCTGTGCAGAATGGGTATCTATTGTAGCGAAAGAAAGAGGAGAAGAAATATACAAACCTTGTAAAAATTCATATTTGAACTTTAATTTAAATGAAAAAATAATTTGATTTAATATAAATTTAACTTCTAAATACTGGTACATAAAAGTAGACGCACCCATTTTTTATACGGCTGGATCACATTGATTTAACCCGCACTTAATTAAATAAAATAACTATTATACTATTTCAGTCCTACTACTTTTTTAAATCGATTAAAAATGTTTGCCACCATCAAAACGTACCTTTTCACCTAAAAAATTTTATTCTGCAACTCTACGTCTTTCCATACGTACTGTGTTCTGAGCATTGAAATGTAATACCAAGAACTACGTCTAGATCCAAAATAGAGTAAGCACGAAATTGTCAACACATTGTTTTTAACCATATTGCTTAGACTTTAAGTTTCAGTTTAGAATAAATAATTTTGTACTTATATCAAAATGACTTTTGATTTTTAAGGGACATTTTAAATTTATTGCTCTTTACCTTTCTCCGATGACAAAAGGACTTAAATATGAATATTTTGCAATCGTAATTATGCTTTATGTTTGAGTATTAAGGATTATAATAAACTGAACTTGTTATTATTATGAAAAGTTTTTCTATATTTCGTAGTAAGAAATATAAATGTGTAAGTGTGTGCAAACGTGGCCACTTGAGCGCCTTATTTTTGCTCCTGATCCTTTATCTAGTGCTATTATTGATCGAAGACTATCACTGCCATTTGATGTAGCTTTTCAAACCGAATAGTCTTGTAACCTAAATTGTTTTCGTATCTGCCTCAACAAAGCACTCACCTAAATGCTTAGAAAATATTTCTCCTATTATTACAGTCTTTCCGAACTAAATTACTTATTTACTGAAGCTAAAGCTAAACCCAAAAACCTCTAAACAAACATGGTCCTCAGATGACAGTGGGAAGCACACAACGCTTCTACGTGGTCGCCAAAGTCGGCAACGCGACCGCCACCAACACCGTGGTGACAGGCTGCACGTGCGGCGGGGGCTGCGCCCTCGTGTGGCAGGCCGTCTGGCAGGTGGGCGCTCCGCTGCTGGCCCGGGTCGCCGGCCCGGGACACCCGCACTATCTGCCGCAAGATAACACTACTAAGGATTTTGGGAAGGTTAGTTGTGCTACGGTAATCATTATTATTAATTGAATTCCATATGGCACTTCTTGCTGAAAACAATTTTATTGCTTACGAGCCTTTTGAGTGTTTTAAAGTTAAGTTTGTCGTAAAATGTATCAATTTGTTTCGGAATTTTGTTCAGTGTTACGTGTCAAAAAAGTTCCCCCATGAATAATTTAGGGAGATTTTGGCAGCAATACCTATTTGACCATTTACCACACATTCGAACACAAAGAGTCGTTTTAAATATGCAAAAAAAAACGACTTTTAAAGACGTTGGTCGGTAAAACATTCCGTAACCAACTTACAACTTCTCATGGGGTAGTCAAATAGGAATAGCTGAGATCATTTCAAATTATTTATTTTTTTAAACATGACATGTAATAGTGATTCCGATATGAAATAATTTTCCGTAAACTCCTATATTATTTCATCGTTCCTCGAGCCCGCCAACTTTCACAAACCAATAATATCTTGCAACAACCAACACACCGTTATCTGATCCCAAACTAGGCTGAGCCTGTATGGGAACCAGACAACTGATAAATATACTTATATATTTCTAAATTCATACATATTATAGATAGACAAATTACACCCAGACACTGAACAAATAATTGTGCTCATCACACAAAGATTTGTCCTGGGTGGGAATCCAACGCGACAACGAACTCCTGTCTTAGCAGTCAGGGTCACTAACCACCAGACTAACAGGCCAGTGAATCCCGCAGTTCCAAGTGACGTCGGGCACGTCGTCGCGCACGGCGTGGGGCGCGTCGGTGCTGGTGCGCGTGCGCAGCGGCGCGCGCGTGCGCCACGTGTGGCACGTGCACTTCGCGCTCTGGCACAGCGCCGGCACCGCGCCCGACCACACACACTTCCTAGGTAACATTACCCTATCAGTCTCTAGAGAATTGTCTATAACGAAACTTATAAATTATAAAAAATAATTTTATGTCGATGGATTTTCGTTTGAAATACAGTTCTTTAAAGTCTTAGGAACAGTTAAAACTTTAACTACACAAACTATCTGATCTGTAGTCATCACCATCAGCAAACAAAATTATATCCGAGATATTAGTCATCATGTAAGGAAGGTCATTAATGTAAAATAGACATAAGAAATCTTAACAAAAGACCCCGAGGACGTCGACACGTTAATGTTTCCGTTCCGAGTAAAATTCTAAGAGATAGACCCTTCGGAAGTTCCGCCCATCAGGCCACGTCAGTGCAGCGCTTCGCAGGTATACGGAAGCAGCTGCATAGCTTTTGTTGGTCGGCCTTTCCACCCACTTTCTTTTACAATTCAAGGGCAACTCGAATTAGTTTTTAGTATGGAAAGTTCAAAACAGACATCAAACGTGTCCTTATCAAAAAAGGAAGTTTGGCAATAATTCCTTCTGCACATGTGGCTTCCCTGGTACCTCATTAATGGGATAACCATGTTCTGTCTATTAACTGCTCTCAAAAGACGGTGTACTTTTTTTAATTTTTGTACATCATTCGTCCAGTACGCAATAGGAAGCAGAAGTGTCGTTCGTTATTCTCTTCATTTACTAAAAAGCTTATTGTTCGGTTGCGCTAATTAGTACCGTTGTTTAAACAAATAAATCACATATTCCCGTGTCACAAAAAATACATTTTGTGGAAAACACCTCGGCGCGAGTGCTAACAGCGTGCGCGGGAACGTGCCGCACCTCCCCTGCGATAAGAGACAGTTGCTATTTTTCGTCCTTGTCATCGCCGCGGCAGTGCGCGTGCACCGAATAAGCATGAGTGAATGTGCTGTTTGTAATGAGCTAGCAGAAAGGGATTACTTAGAATGCCACCGTTGTACAGACAAATATCATTACTTATGCCTCGATATCTCACCGGAAGAAGGAAAGAAATTTCTCGATGCAAGCCAGAAGTGGATATGCCTATGTTGCAGTAATAATCAGCGCAAAGGTAATGATCCCGTTCGCCCTTCGACACCAACAGGCTTGGCTGGTATAACATTTAATGTAACGCGTCGTAAGATGCAAAATAAGTCGGAACTCGTACAATCATCCGTAACAAGAATGTCAGACAGTGTATCGCGCTCCGATATACAGGTTATGATACGCGACGAGATGCGTTCAGTTATGAGTGAATTTATGAGTGAAATGAGAAACACCTTGAATGTTGAATTGCATGAACTGAGAGATCAAATAACTGGGTTTACGGAATCCCTCTCGTTTTTGAGTGCACAATTTGACAGTTTAAATAGTGATATGGTCGCCCATAACTCCACAATGAAACAACTAAAAACTGAAAACGAGCAGCTTCGGTCGGAGGTCAATGTTCTTTCTAATCGTGTCAGGCAGATGGACCAGCTGTCCAGGTCTACTAACTTGGAACTACAGTGTGTACCCGAGCACAAGGCTGAGAACGTCGTGACAATTGTTAGACAACTCGGTCAAATTGTCAAGTTTCCCATAAGCGATGACGACATATCTTATTGTTCACGCGTTGCCAAATCGAACCCTGAATCCTCTCGCCCACGTACAATCCTGACGAAGTTCAACACCCCACGCACCCGGGATTCCCTGCTTGCGGCTGCAATACAATACAACAAGGATCACCCAAATGAGAAGCTGAACACCAGTGTACTAGGCCTGGATGATAAGAAGATTGCGATATTTGTTACTGAGAATCTCACAATGGAAAATAAAAACCTACATGCCGCTGCCCGACTTCGAGCTAAAGAACTGAATTATAAATTTGTGTGGGTACGCGGAGGACGTGTTTATGTGCGCAAATCAGGTGAATCTGAAACGGTTTTTATTCGTAATATGGACTCATTGAACAAATTAACTTGATTTATTCTTATTTCTATTCTTTGTTTGTTATAGGTACTTACTTTAAACTAAACTCTTGATACGATAATTAACTGTTTTCATTCTCTACTATAATTAAATGTTATTATCAAAACGTCAGAGGTTTGAGGACCAAAACTACAGATTTTTACCTGAACATATTAACGTGTAACTATGATATAATTGTACTAAGTGAGACATGGTTGGCAGGCGACATATTGGACTCCGAGTTATTTTGCAACCGATATCTAGTCTATCGACGGGATCGTGAGTCTAGTGGTTTTCATAGCAATAAATCTGGAGGCGGTGTGTTAGTGGCGGTCTCTAAAAGTTTAAGATCATTTCGGGTGACTGAATGGGAGAGTAAATGTGAAGACGTTTGGGTGTGCGTAGACATTTGCTTAAACAAACGACCAGCTAAATTGTTGATCTGTGCGGTATACATTCCTCCACCAGTACAAAGACATATTTTAGAACATTTTATAGATAATGCAAATAATGTCCTGGAGAACTATAACGCCACGTTAATATTAGGTGATTTCAACCTAAGTAGCATTGAATGGATGGGGTCTCCAGGCACACCGCTTACATCTTCTTTAAATAAAAATGGAATTTACGAGCAGAAACTGTTAGAATTTATTTCTTTAAATAATTTAGATCAATTCAATTGTATTAATAACCATAAAAATAAGATACTCGATTTGGTTTTGACCGATACCACGGTGAAAAGTATAAGTTTGTCCGGATGCCCCTTAAGTAATATAGACTCATACCATCCCCCCCTTGAATTCGAACTACTGTGTAATTTGCACGAGGAAACTTTACGCCCTAACCAGGAGCCAAAGTTTCAGTTCTATAAAGCTGATTATAGTAAAATTATTCAAGAATTAAGTAAAATATCATGGCAGGAATTGTTTTCACAATGTTGCGATGTTGACGCAATGATGGACTCATTTTACAAAGTTATTTATAATATTATTGAGACATACGTACCTAAGACTAAGCCTAAAACCTGCAATTACCCCTTTTGGTTTAGCAGGGAACTTGTTCGCCTACTCCGAGAAAAAAATAAGTATCATACACTTTATTCCAAGTTTAAAAATCCTCTGGATAAACTTTCGTATCGTTTGCTTAAAGACAGAGTTTCCAAATTAACACATATTAATTATAGGTTATAATATTTAATAATATTTAATAATAATAATAATAATATTCCACAACTATCACACAACGCCATCTAGTCTCAAGCTAAGCAGAGCTTGTGTTATGGGTACTAGACAACTGATAAACATACTTATATATTTCTAAATACATACATATTATAGATAAATTACACCCAGACACAGAACAAATGATCGTGCTCATCACACAAATATTTGTCCTGGGTGGGAATCGAACCCACGACCTCCGGCATAGCAGTCAGGGTCACTAACCACTAGACCAGCAGGCCTGTCAAACACACTAGACCAACAGGCCTGTCGGTTATACAACATTAATTTTTGTTTATGCGAAACCCGAAACACGGGTCTAGTATTTTTATATAAAGAATCTATGAAAAAAATTTCAAAACTATCATTAATAATCACAAAGTTATAAGCTTGATAAGTTACCTGGTTGTCCACGCAAAAACATATGCAGATCACCACAAACAGCTAGTGTACGTACCAGCTCCGTGTAATGGACGTTTGAATACGAGAAAGACATGATAATTTTAAAATCGAAACAAAACACTAAGGCCCGCGACTTGGAAGCGTAATTAAATATTTTTGGTACAAAATATAACATGGTGTAAAAATTATTGGAATCGATTCAGTTAATGATTCTGAACAAACTATATTCAGGTTTCGCATATACTAAAAATAATCTTGTATATAAAAGCAATTGAATCTTCGATCACTTCTAACCCTAAGCTTTTTTGGACATTTTTAAAGCACAAACGTAATGGTAACAGTACATACCCCTCATCAATACATTACGGCGATGTTAAAGGTAGTAACGGAGCAGATAATTGCAACATATTTGCCTCATGTTTTTCATCTGTTTATAACCCTCAGTGTAGCAATACTGTTGACAATATAGTTCAATACGGGACTACGCATTGTCAGCATACCAAATTTCTAACCCACCTGACACTAACCACGGATTCTGTAATTAAAGCTTTAAAGAGACTGGACCCAAATAAAGGGCCAGGGCCTGACGGACTGCCTTCTATTTTTGCAATAAAATGTAGTGACTTTTTGGGGGAACCTCTCTCTATGATTTATAATAAATCATTGAGCTCAGGTTGTTTCCCAAAGACTTGGAAAGAAGCACGAGTGGTGCCGATTTTTAAATCGGGTGACAAGTCCGCCGCGAATAACTATAGACCAGTATCTATTTTGTCTATTTTTGGCAAGGTATTCGAAGCTTCAGTTTACCCTTTACTTTCGTGGCATGTGAAACAAACATTAATACCTGAACAGCACGGCTTCATGAAAGGCCGTTCTACTGCAACGACTCTTGCGTGCTTTATATCGGACTTGGTTGACGATGTGGACCGTGGGTCACCTGTGGATGTAATCTACACTGACTTTAGCAAGGCGTTTGACAAGGTTGATCACAAAATATTAGTTAACAAATTACACGCAATCGGAATTGCAGGAAACTTATTGCAGTGGTGTGAATCTTACCTTGTTAAACGCACATCTAAAGTCGTGGTCAATGGTTATTCGTCGAACCTGTTTTTGACACCGTCAGGCGTACCCCAAGGCTCCCATTTGGGTCCACTGTTTTTCAATATATTTATAAACGACGTGGCGTCTTGTTTCGTACATTCAAAGATTTATTTATACGCGGATGATCTAAAAATTTTTAAACGAGTTGAGGGCAATCAGGATCCTCATAAACTCCAAGAAGACTTAGACCGTTTTTTCCAGTGGTGTTTGAACAATAACATGTCCCTTAATGCCGACAAATGCAGTCATGTACATTTTTCTTGGAAAAAAGGGCCGTATTTTAATAGCTACAAAATAAATGACCGAATTATTCACGAGAAAGAAGTAATCCGTGATTTAGGCGTTTATATTGACAATAAGCTTCGGTTTAATATTCACATTGATAAAATTGCTACTAAAGGGTATAAGATGTTGGGTTTCATTCTGCGTAACTGCAAAAATTTCAAATGCGCCAAAACTAAAATTGCAGTCTTTAACTCAATAGTGTCAGGTCAGGCTTAGAATATTGCAGCATAGTTTGGACTCCATTTTATGAAATACATAACCGTCGTTTAGAATCAGTGCAGAAAAGGTTTCTTTGGCATTTATCATACCATTGTAACATGGTCAGAATTTTAACTAGCTACAGCTCACGCTTGAAGCACTTCAAACTTAAGAGTCTGGAAAATCGCCGTATGATTCTAGACCGTTTCTATACAAAATAGTTAACACTCACATCGACTGTCCGCGATTACTGAGTCAGATTAATATAAACGTGCCTTACAAACTTGCTCGTAAGTCTAGATACCAGTTGCTTCGCGCTAAGGGTTTTAAAACCAATCTGGGTCATTTTTCTACCATTAACAGAATGCAAGTCCAATTTAGTCGCCTGTCACGCTCACCCAACGTAGATATTGATATGTCTTACTCTTTACATAAAGTCAAGTCTGTCTTGCATAGGGTTTTATAACAGTCCAGGGAAATTAAAACTGTCAGGATATCACTTCACAATATTTATTAGGTTTTAACAAAATCACTTCAACACAACAAAACACTCTTGTTTTCACTTCAACCGTTCGACGTCGACTGCCTAACGATCGTGCGCACTACTTCCCACCGCATGTTGTCTTTTACCGGAAACAGCCTAGGTTGACATTTAAAATAAAACGTGATGGTACAACCGGAAGTAGTGCGTGCGATAACACTTGTATTTTATTATTAATGTTAACAGTAGTATTTAAATTTTAATAACAATACTTAAAAATATTGTTATTAAATTCAAATACAGATAATAATTTAAACAAAATGAATGTCTATGATTGATCAGATTAAATATCTAAAAAAAATGAATAATATATTCCGGAAATCCGACTATCGAAGAAAGAGTTTCTAACAGTCGGCCTTTCCTGATACATTTTCCGTCCCGGGAAAACTATTTCTCATACAAAAAAAAAATAAAAATAACTAAATAACGTAATTAGATAGTAAAGTATACTTAGCTTAGTTGTGTATTTTCTTAAGTCTACCCAAACTTTAGACTATAATTGAGATATTAACGGCTCATCATATTCTTAACACCTCTCTATCTTAGCTATGTAAGACCTGCTACTTATTCTCAAATAAGTTACTTAACTTAAGGTGTTAAGGCCTCAGACATATCCTTAACACCTGTCTTAGCCGAGACCTCAGACACATTCTCAGATAAGCCACTTAATTTAAGATGTTAAGGCCTCAGACATATCCTTAACACCTGTCTCAGCTGGGACCTCAGACATATTCCCAAATAAGCCACTTAACTTAAGATGTTAAGGCCTCAGACATATCCTTAACACCTGTCTTAGCTGAGACCTCAGACATATTCTCAGATAAGCCACAGACACCATATACATACTTAACTTAAGATATCAAGGCCTCATACATATCCTTAATATCTCTCTTAGCTGAGACCTCAGACATATTCTCAGACCAGGTAATAGACTTAACTTTAATATAGTTGCATCATTACCAATCAATCTAAAATTAGTCTGTGTTGTCATTTTCAGGCACCTCAGACTCTGAATCCGATCTATTAAAAACTACCCAAGGGTGAATTTTATCTACTGAAAAGATACCACTAAATCTTCTATTTCCCTTTTTAGATAGTGGTGTATCTTCAATTACATATCGGTCATTATCAAGAACTTCTGCAATACGATACGGACCTCTAAGTTTAGGTACTAATTTCCTACTTTGTCCTACTGATGGAACATCTCTTTAATAATAATAAAATAATAAATATCTTTGGACAACCAACACATCGTTGTCTGATCCCAAACTAGGCAGAGCCTGTATTATGGTAACCAGACAACTGATAAACATACTTATATATTTCTAAATACATACTTATTATAGATAAATTACACCCAGACACGGAACAAATGATTGTACTCATCACACAAACATTTGTCCTGGGTGGGAATCGAACCCACGACCTCAGTCTTAGCAGTCAGGGTCACTAACCACTAGACTAACAGGCCAGTCCATTTACTTTCTACCCTTACAAGTTCTCCTATCTTATAATTGACTTCTTTCCTAGCTTTATCGAAACGTTCCTTTTGTTTGTTTTGATTTTCTTTAATATGTTCTGAAATTTCTTTTCTAGTGTTCTCTAACGAAGTGGCTAAATTTTCTGTGTCATTTGTAACATTAAGCTGTAATAACGCATTTGAGGTACTCACTAAATTAAGACCAAATAGTGCCTGAGCATGGCTTTTCCCGGTACCTTTGTTTAGTGTATTATTAAGTCCCCACTGAATTTCTGAAATATGTTCATCCCATTTATTTTCGGATTTGCCATAATTTGTAGCTGTTAATGCTGTTAAAACAGTTCGATTGTATCTCTCGACTTGGCCATTGGCCCTCGGAGTCGCTACAGCGTTCATTACATGTTTAATACCTAACGAACTTAAGTAATCTTGAAAACTTTTAGAAGTGAATGACGTACCTCTATCGGAAATAACACGTTTTGGAACACTAAATGTGTGAAAATAGTTTTTAATAGCTCTGATGGAATGGACAGACTTGGTACTTTTAACGGGAACAATTATCACAAACTTCGTAAAAGCGTCAACAATTAATAATAGGTATGCATTTTTGTGCTTACTTCGAACAAAAGGACCTAAATGATCAATATGTACAGTGTGGAATGGTTGTTCAACCTTCTCAATGGGATGCAATTTGCCTGACTTTTTCCCAGTTGGTATTTTAGAGTGGGCACATTCTAAACACGACTGAACATACTTTTTAGTGAATCGTTTCATCTTAGCAAACCAGTAATTATTTTTAATTATTTCTAATGTTTTATCAAGACCGAAATGTCCAATTTCATCATGGTTTGACTTCAAAATTTGCCATCGTACGCCTTTCGGTACAACCCAACGATCACCAGTATCTGTTTTCCTGTATAATAGTCCCCTTTTAACAACAAAATTATTTTTAATTTCAATAATATTGCTATTTTCTTTATCATTTAATATAGCAACAATTCTTTGCAACTCAGGATCATTTTGTTGTACCGTGGCTACCCAATCTGTATCAATTCGTCTTACTTGTAACTCTATTATTTCTGATGAAATGGGATTTCGGCTCAGAGCATCTACATGAGCCATACCTGTGCCTGGTTTATAAATTATTTGAAAGTCGAATTCTTGTATGGTGCTCCACCATCTTGCAACTCTTGGCAGTATGTCCCTCTTTTCAAAGGTTGCACGGAGAGAATTGCAATCGGTAACAATTGTGAAATGAATCCCTAACAAATACACTCTAAATCTCTGAAGCGACGTTACTACAGCCAGCGTTTCTAAGTCATAAGACGTGAATTTGGCTTCTTCAGGGGATGTCTGTCTACTGTAAAATGCTACGGCACTAAAAGAAACCTCTTTATTTGGCCTCTGCATCAAGATTCCAGTAACCCCAACTTTAGACGCGTCTGTATGCAACTGTGTTTCGAATTCGGGATTATAAAATGAGAGAATGGGTCGTTTAACTAGTTCCGTTTTTAGGTTTAAAAATGCAGATTCTTCTGCGTCTCCCCAATGCCATTTAGACTCCTTTTTTAAAAGTTGTGTTAGTGGTTTTGCGATAATTGAAAAACCTCTTATAAATTTTCGAAAGAAACTCGCTAATCCCACAAACTGCCTAATTTTATGTTGGTCTGTTGGTCTGGGAAATTGATCCACAGCTTCAGTTTTCTTTTTGCCTGGTTTTACTCCGAACTCGCTAACTTCAAAACCTAAATAATCTATGGATTGTTTCAGAAAATTACACTTTGATAAATTTAGTGTGATGCCGGAAGATCGGAAAAGGCTCAGTATATCCTGTAGTCTTTGCAACCCTTCTTCTATTGTTCTGGATGGTATAATTACGTCATCCATGTAAGCAAACGCCTCCTTGAATCTCGCGTTCCCCAAAACACTATTAACAGCTCTTTGAAATGTTGACGGCGCATTAACTAGCCCAAATGGCATGCGGTTAAATTCATAATGACCATCTGGGGTCACAAAACCTGTCAAATGCTTTGCCGATTCTGCCATTGGAATTTGATAATACCCGGATGCGAGATCGAGGGAAGTAAAATATCTATGACCTGACAGATTATCTAACTGATCATCTATACGGGGTAGAGGATAGTGTTCTTTGACGGTTTTTTTGTTTAGTGCCCTAAAGTCAATGCAAAGTCGATAGTCACCCGTCTTTTTGCGCACTAATACGATTGGGGATGCATAATTTGATGATGACTGTCTAATTATTCCAGAGTCGCTCAAGTCTTTTATCATTTCACGAACAACGTGCCTTTCTGAATGGGATAATCGATAAGGTCTGTACACCACAGGCGTGGTATCACTAAGGTTTATGTTCATTTCTGTACCACTTATACACCCTAACTCTTTAACCGAAAAGGCAAAACAGTCCCTATACTCATTTAGCAACTCAGTTAATTTGGTTCTGTGATCAGATCCAATATTGTCATCCACCTGTATCATGCAAGCTTTAATTTAGGGTGTTACTGTATTATTTGGACAGTGTTCTATTCTGCCAATATTTAATGTTTGTACTTCACTTAAAGGAAGGGCCCGAAGCAGTAAAGTGTCTTTCAGTAATTTGAACCCAGAGTTTAAGCCCTTAACAACAATCGTTCCCTGTCCGTTACTCACTTGTACCACACTTTGAATAATCTCATATTGTTTATAAGCATCCTGACAAAAACTAGGTTCAACAAATAAGTCTCCTGAATATCTCGGTTTAGTATAAATACTGACTGGGGTATACCCCTGTATAATAAGCGAGTTATCAACGTACACCAATACGTTTTTAGTTATATTCGTGGTTATCTTAAGCTGGTTATTAGTTTTTAGAACCACAATATGTTCTTGTTCTGTGAATGTCTGTCCTAGTAGTAAAGGAACTTGTAATAATTTATCAGAAACGCTAAGAGTTTCTACCGTAGCAGTGACTGAATCTATTTTTACTTCAACACTGCATTTACCTAAGCAATTGACAACGCTGTCCCCAAAGCCTCTCAATACAGGTAGTTCTGATTCCGACCACGAGTTAACTAATTTTTTAGCCGCAGATTCTTGCAGCATAGAATATTGACTTCCGAAGTCAATGAAACAATCAAAATTCAGACCATTCACGATGGCGGTTTTAAAATATTTGGGGTCACTATCCGGTTCTTTTGAAATTCTTAAAACTGTTTTATTATTAGTAGATTCTTTAGTGCCCGGACAACTCACAGCTAAGTGCCCTACCTGATGACATTTATCACAACGCTTGATTGGTAGTTTGCATTTGAAATATGGGTGTCCCTCTTCACCACAATTGTAGCATTTTGTAAGCCTATAGTTCCTATTGTTCCTATTATCATGATCATTTTTAGCTGCTTTTAATGTCTTTGATTGTTTGCTATCAGCGTTGCTCGCCCGAAGGATGAATTTGGCTTGTTAAACTTCTTCGTAATTCTTATATTTCTGAGATAAACTAATAATTTATCAGGTTCCGTGAACTGTGTGGCTTCTGCACTTGTTCTGACAGACCTGTCCTCAATTCCAAACAAGATACAATCTATTGCATTTTTACCATGTATATTACAGCGATTCAATAAAACAACCTTTTGGTAAAAATATTCTTCTAAAGATTCGCCAAAATCAGCCCTACAAGCAAGCATTTCCGTTAATAGCTGACCATAGTTCTGGTCACTTGGAAATGCCAATTTTAATTTGCTCTGCCATTCAGCCCATGAAAACAGAAGGCTAGGTAGGCCCTGATACCATTTTAGAGCCAATCCCGCTAATTTAGGAAGAGCATAGTGAACGGTCTGCCTTTCGGTCCAATTATAAATCTGAGCACATTCGTTAACTTTACTTATCCATGTTTCTATTGTTTGAGTCCGTTTACTGGGATCAAATTCTGGTATCACATTCAAAACCGGAAAACGTTCACTACCCCCGTCTGCTTTCATGGTCTGCATGAACTCTTTAAGAGCCGAAACTAAAATGTTAGTATTAGTATCTGTGTCTCTAATAGAATCAAAAGGACTCACCACTGCTGCTGGTGTAGTTTCCGAACGAGATGCTTTCGCTATGTCTTGACTATGTCTTCGCGGCATGTCACGATTGCACGATGCGTCGCGACCGTGAGCCACCTCCCGACTTGGTGACACATCGCACAACCGCGGCGCATCAAGCATCCCTGAAGCATCACGTGATCGCGACGAGCCATGCGCCCAATCACGCGTCGCACTCGGTGTCGCTTCACGCACCCGCGATGCATCACGCAATTGCGACGCGCCATACGCCCCAACAGGCGTCCCATCACGCGACGCATCACGCGCTGCAGACCGCATCCACGACGCATCACGCGTCGCAGCTTGAGTCGCATCACGCATCCGCGACGCATCACGCGGCACATCACGCGCCGCATCACGCATCCGCGACGCATCACGCGTCCCATCACGCGACGCATCACGCGTCACAGCTTGCGTCGCATCACGTATCCGCGACGCATCACGCGACTCATCACGCGATGCATGACGCGCTCCATCACGCGACGCATCACGCGACGCATGACGCGCCCCATCACGTGACGCAGACCGCGCTGCATCACGCATCCGAGAAGCACGGTGCGATCGCGACACATGACGCACCCGCAACGCATCACGCGATCGAGACGCGTCCCATCACGCGACGCATCATGCGTCTCAGTTTGCGTCGCATCACGCATCCGTGAAGCATGGCGCGATCGTGACGCATCACGCACCCGCGGCGCATCAAGCGTAGCATCACGCGATGCATGACGCGTAGCTTCACGCGTTGCATGACGCATTGCATCACGCGTTGCACCACGGCGCCTTGAACCAGGACTGCTGCGATCTCTGGACTCGCTCGTTCTCGATTCACTAGACTCGTTGCGGTTGTGGCGAGTCTTGCGACGTCTCCGCACAGCAGGCTCAGAGCCACTTGCTGAAGAGTCGTATGACTCCCTTGTATTTTGTCGAGACTTTCTTTTGCGAGTCATGATTGCTAGAAATATATGAATTACAAAAAGTTAATGTTCTTTAATTTAATATTTACCCAAGATAATCCTACAAATATTTCTAATATTTTAAGTATCTTTAAATATTAGACTGAATCTATTTTTACTTCAACACTGCATTTACCTAAGCAATTGACAACGCTGTCCCCAAAGCCTCTCAATACAGGTAGTTCTGATTCCGACCACGAGTTAACTAATTTTTTAGCCGCAGATTCTTGCAGCATAGAATATTGACTTCCGAAGTCAATGAAACAATCAAAATTCAGACCATTCACGATGGCGGTTTTAAAATATTTGGGGTCAATATCCGGTTCTTTTGAAATTCTTAAAACTGTTTTATTATTAGTAGATTCTTTAGTGCCCGGACAACTCACAGCTAAGTGCCCTACCTGATGACATTTATCACAACGCTTGATTGGTAGTTTGCATTTGAAATATGGGTGTCCCTCTTCACCACAATTGTAGCATTTTGTAAGCCTATAGTTCCTATTGTTCCTATTATCATGATCATTTTGAGCTGCTTTTAATGTCTTTGATTGTTTGCTATCAGCGTTGCTCGCCCGAAGGATGAATTTGGCTTGTTAAACTTCTTCGTAATTCTTATATTTCTGAGATAAACTAATAATTTATCAGGTTCCGTGAACTGTGTGGCTTCTGCACTTGTTCTGACAGACCTGTCCTCAATTCCAAACAAGATACAATCTATTGCATTTTTACCATGTATATTACAGCGATTCAATAAAACAACCTTTTGGTAAAAATATTCTTCTAAAGATTCGCCAAAATCAGCCCTACAAGCAAGCATTTCCGTTAATAGCTGACCATAGTTCTGGTCACTTGGAAATGCCAATTTTAATTTGCTCTGCCATTCAGCCCATGAAAACAGAAGGCTAGGTAGGCCCTGATACCATTTTAGAGCCAATCCCGCTAATTTAGGAAGAGCATAGTGAACGGTCTGCCTTTCGGTCCAATTATAAATCTGAGCACATTCGTTAACTTTACTTATCCATGTTTCTATTGTTTGAGTCCGTTTACTGGGATCAAATTCTGGTATCACATTCAAAACCGGAAAACGTTCACTACCCCCGTCTGCTTTCATGGTCTGCATGAACTCTTTAAGAGCCGAAACTAAAATGTTAGTATTAGTATCTGTGTCTCTAATAGAATCAAAAGGACTCACCACTGCTGCTGGTGTAGTTTCCGAACGAGATGCTTTCGCTATGTCTTGACTATGTCTTCGCGGCATGTCACGATTGCACGATGCGTCGCGACCGTGAGCCACCTCCCGACTTGGTGACACATCGCACAACCGCGGCGCATCAAGCATCCCTGAAGCATCACGTGATCGCGACGAGCCATGCGCCCAATCACGCGTCGCACTCGGTGTCGCTTCACGCACCCGCGATGCATCACGCAATTGCGACGCGCCATACGCCCCAACAGGCGTCCCATCACGCGACGCATCACGCGCTGCAGACCGCATCCACGACGCATCACGCGTCGCAGCTTGCGTCGCATCACGCATCCGCGACGCATCACGCGGCACATCACGCGCCGCATCACGCATCCGCGACGCATCACGCGTCCCATCACGCGACGCATCACGCGTCACAGCTTGCGTCGCATCACGTATCCGCGACGCATCACGCGACTCATCACGCGATGCATGACGCGCTCCATCACGCGACGCATCACGCGACGCATGACGCGCCCCATCACGTGACGCAGACCGCGCTGCATCACGCATCCGAGAAGCACGGTGCGATCGCGACACATGACGCACCCGCAACGCATCACGCGATCGAGACGCGTCCCATCACGCGACGCATCATGCGTCTCAGTTTGCGTCGCATCACGCATCCGTGAAGCATGGCGCGATCGTGACGCATCACGCACCCGCGGCGCATCAAGCGTAGCATCACGCGATGCATGACGCGTAGCTTCACGCGTTGCATGACGCATTGCATCACGCGTTGCACCACGGCGCCTTGAACCAGGACTGCTGCGATCTCTGGACTCGCTCGTTCTCGATTCACTAGACTCGTTGCGGTTGTGGCGAGTCTTGCGACGTCTCCGCACAGCAGGCTCAGAGCCACTTGCTGAAGAGTCGTATGACTCCCTTGTATTTTGTCGAGACTTTCTTTTGCGAGTCATGATTGCTAGAAATATATGAATTACAAAAAGTTAATGTTCTTTAATTTAATATTTACCCAAGATAATCCTACAAATATTTCTAATATTTTAAGTATCTTTAAATATTAGACAAAAGAGAAGAGGAAAAAAAAATATACATTTATAACCAGTTCAGCTAAAATGCTACTAATCACTCATACACCAGCAATCAAATGTTATTTTCATTTTGAGCCATTGTTAAGTAAAGAGAAGCAATTCCCTTACCTTTTATGGGCGTTCAGTCCTTCACCGAGGGCGATTATTGATCGCTATCCCGATTATATCCAACTTCTGAACTATAACAGTCCAGGGAAATTAAAACTGTCAGGATATCACTTCACAATATTTATTAGGTTTTAACAAAATCACTTCAACACAACAAAACACTCTTGTTTTCACTTCAACCGTTCGACGTCGACTGCCTAACGATCGTGCGCACTACTTCCCACCGCATGTTGTCTTTTACCGGAAACAGCCTAGGTTGACATTTAAAATAAAACGTGATGGTACAACCGGAAGTAGTGCGTGCGATAACACTTGTATTTTATTATTAATGTTAACAGTAGTATTTAAATTTTAATAACAATACTTAAAAATATTGTTATTAAATTCAAATACAGATAATAATTTAAACAAAATGAATGTCTATGATTGATCAGATTAAATATCTAAAAAAAATGAATAATATATTCCGGAAATCCGACTATCGAAGAAAGAGTTTCTAACAGTTTTATCTTAAAACTGAAAAAAATAGTGTTTATTTTTCTTTTGGCCTTTTCACTTACACCCGGATTTAGATTCTTGCGTTCTTTTTTTTTGTACTCGTATTTTAAATATTTTAACTTTTTTGAATGTTTGGCACAAAATCAAACAAAATTAATTAGATCAATCGAACATATTTTTGTAACAATGTATCTTAATAAGTTTCATCTATTTATAACTACTTCTATGTTTAATGCATGCCGTGGCAGCCTTTAATTAAGGCTACGCTATATTATGTCAAATATAAGTGCTTTATAACATGTATTTTAGTGTAAGCTTTGTTGGTTGTCCTTAAATAAATAAATACATACTTCCTCGACATTTACTCATTATTCGACATTATACTACAATTCTATTGGTTAGTCCGTGGATCGGTGACCATCTTTACATACCAAGACATTTCCGTGCCTCGGAAAGCACGTTAAGCCGTTGGTCCCGGCTGTCTTTCGTAGATCTTAGACAGCCGTTACGGGTCGTCAGAAGCCCAAAAGTCTGACAACCAGTCTTACCAAGGGATACCCAGTAACTGGGTTGTGGAGGTCAGATAGGCAGTCGCTCCATGTGAAATACTAACTGCATCCGGTTAGACTAGAAGCCGACCCCAACATAGTTTGGAAAAGGCTAGGCAGATGATAATACCTACAAATCTAATTTGAACTGTTTAGTCCTACACTGTTCTCCTATACCTATTAATACTGTAATTTAAAACCATTATAAAAGCCATTTATTTTTAAAGAACGATTTGGAATCGTGCACCTAGGTTTTGAAATTTCATAAGTGCCCTTGTAGGTTTATGTGAAATAAAAATATTTTGCTTTGATTTGAAAAATGTTTTTATTCCGTTGTCAATAGGTCTTTACCAGTCTTTCAAAACCTATATGCAATAACTTCAGATAGGATGACGTCACCTTTTAAAACTTGACTTAATTATATCTTAATTGCTTTTCCTTCTAATATATAATAGTAACTCTAAATAATACTTTAAAAACGGGTACTTGTTATCAATTACAAAATACCTCAAAAGGCACCTCACGCTTTTTTCCATTATTTTCTACTTTTTAGTTTAGTTTTCTATAATAATAATATCTTGGTACAACCAACACACCATTATCTGATTCCAAACTAAGCAGAGCCTGTACTATGGTAACCAGACAACTGATAAATATACTTATATATTTCTAAATACATACATTTTATAGATAAATTACATAATAGACACAGAACAAATGATTGTGCTCATCACACAAAGATTTGTCCTGGGTGGGATTCGAACCCACGACCACAGTCTTAGCAGTCAGGGTCGCTAACCACTAGACTAACAGGCCAGTCAACTCTCTCAGATCTCGGCCTCTATGGACGCGTGTTTTTAGTTCTGTAAACTATTACATATTTATTTTGATGTGACAGACCTTAAGTTAAACTGTTAATTATCTGTTCCAGCGTTTCTATCGGAAGTGAACAGTCTACGCCTAGCGTGCGAGGCCGAGGCGCAGGGCGAGCGCGGCGCGGCGGGCGGCGCGGGCGCGCCCGTCGTGTTGTGCTGCGAGCACGGCGCCGGCCGCGCCGGCACCGCGCTCGCCGCCGACCTGCTGCACGACATACTGGACAACAACCAGGTGCGACACCTTACTAACAGATTTTCAACGTACAAAAAAAAACTTGGGAGGTGTCAAGGGACACCCGGATGGAACGAAGTTCCTTTCCAGGATTCATTATTGTTATTATTTTTTATTATTTATTATGTACAAAAAACCTGTATACACTCAACAAAAATATTCTCCCTCTGTCTCGCCTTCTCTCTCCCTCTGTCTCTCTCTCTCTCCCTCTGTCTCTCTCTCTCTCCCTCTGTCTCTCTCTCTCTCCCTCTGTCTCTCTCTCTCTCCCTGTCTCTCTCTCTCTCTCTCTCTCTCTCTCTCTCTCTCTCTCTCTCTCTCTCCGTTCCAAAAACTTCGTTCCAAAACAAAGTATATACAGTCAAATTGAGAAACCTCTCCCTCTGTCTCTCTCTCTCTCCGTTCCAAAAACTTCGTTCCAAAACAAAATATATACAGTCAAATTGAGAAACCTCCTCCTTTATCTAAGTCGGTTAAAAAGTGTCGTTACAACTTTTTCTCTTAATTCCGTCTAGCCCCCTTTCGCAACGCGCCATAAGGAACTTAGTTCCAAAAGGAAAACGTAGTCATCAGAAAGCCAATAACAAGTCCTCACATATAGACTTAGATTAATAATTTATGGTGTAAGCACAAAAACAAAAATAAATCGCCTTATTTAAAGTAGAAAGCCATATAAATACTTGGTTAGCAGTTATATGACTGAAATTCTAATAGTGAAAATAGTGAAAACAAAATCCCTGCTACTTGAAAAAGTTGAGGAGTTATTGTGCATGAATAAAAATAATATTCCTTGCATATATCATTGGAATTGCTGGTTGCTCGCACAATATATATAACTGTTCTGCCTATAATTCGAAGATGTATGTAGAACACGTATGGGTGGACTAAAACGAAATGCGTTACTTGGCACATTAAAATAAAATTTTGACAATAACTGATGTCAGCAAACTGAAGGGGTCCTCTACGACCGATGCCTGCTAGGGTCGCGAGATTTCTTCGAAAGGGATACCGTGGCCCTGGCATAGGCAACTGAAGGAACACGGGTGGGTTTTAGTCAGTAAAAGTCTGACAACGTCTCCGCTCCGCCCAGAGCGGGAAACGTCATTTAATGATTTACCACCCCACAATAAAAAAAAAATGCTAGGCGTTTACAGTTAGTCTAGGTGCTGGACCAACATGTAAGGCTAATCCTAGTGAGTATTGCCTGATGAAGTCATGCTCGATCACGCAGAATCTTCCTGTTATCAACATCGATGACTGTATTAACAGAAGTCAAGTAACTTAGATGGTTAGTTATGACGCTATCTGTTTTAGACCTGAGACCAGAGCTCTGATAGCCGTCAATGTTTTATGCTATTACCATGAAAGCTCAGAATTTAATTATTAAATCTTGTCGGCACATACCTTTGAATACGCAAGAAAACAAGTAGTCGTTTATATTTGTATTAATGTTAATACGTGTTACCAACTAATATTTTGACTTTTCTCCATACTAAATTGCATTTTTAAAGAGGCAACTAGATTTTTTTTTTGTAAATTATGACGTTCAAAAGTGACTTTTAGTGTGCCTATTCGCAATAAAAAAACTTCGATTAAGTCCTTACACCATACAAAACTATCCAAGTCCAAATTAAATAAAAAAATACTGTTTACCTTCTCCCCAGGAGCTAGACATCCCGCGCACAATCAGCATGCTGCACCAACAACGCGCCAACTTGATACAGAACGTGCATCAGTACAAGTTCCTACATCAGTTGCTGCTACAGTACCTCAAACAGTCGCGACTCATATAGACCTGCAAACATGCTTACCACCGTATATCGTCGCACTGAAGCTAGGAGACACCTAGAAAGATGCCAGGAAGTAATAGAACTAGGTATATATGCCAGATGTATCCTAGGAATTATCAAGTGTAACCAAGTAAGATCTTCAGAAGAATAAGCAGTCAGGTGGCAGTCACTATGTGTAAGGTACTGATATTTATCTGCATTCTAGTTCGAGAGAGCCGGTGTCAAGGCTTCTAAAGTAATGATGGAGTTTTAAATTGTTCTTAATTTATAAGAGGAATAAGTGAATCTTTACTAAATAGTTATTAATAAAATAACAACCGAAAAATACGAAAACGCAATAATACGAATCGAGATTTTTAACAGACTTAAGTTGATTGTGCTTTTAAATGCTAAAGGATTTTTCCTGCAATTTAGTATGTAGTGCAGGATCAGGTCATACGTGTTTAAACAGGTTTCTAATAAATAATTGCAAGTAATTGATTAATTAGTGCCTTATCACGACACGATAGATAGTTGCAAAATATCGATAAATCTCAATACTAGATTTATCGATATTTGAGTAACCCGATACGAGACGATTATATCGATATTTAAAACGTCTACTCGATACTCTGCTAGTTGCTCAACACAACGGTTAATATAAGAGCATGCCTTACACAAATTATACCATAATTTGACCCTAAGGTTGAAACAATATTGTAATATATCAAGTTCTAATATGAACCTTAAACATGTAGTTTTAAGATATAATATCGATCGACTGGATCATAGATCTAATACTTATGAGATTTTTACGATTTATGACTGAGATGACAAAAATGTTCCACCTTCATCTAGTGATTTTGTATATTATGTATTTATTTAACGTTTTTTAATTGATGTTTGTATAGAAAGTGATTTTTTATAAACTTACAGAGAGTGTTTTGTGATTGTTGAATGGATTTTTATATGATATACCCGTTGTGGGGTTGTTTTATATGGATTTATATGTAAATTGATGAAAAAGTATTATATAGTAACACAGGAGGCAGGATATCTGGTGTCCATTGAGTGAATGTATGTTAATGTGCTAATAAAGTTAATTCTGTCATGATCTCGTGACCTTGATCATGTAATTTAATGTTCGTGCTAACTACTATTCACATAACTAAAAGACTAATTCCCTAAAATGTAACTTATTTCCATTCAATCACCACTGCACATTTTTTCACTCTACATCAAAAATGCAGGTAAATATCATTCGCTCAAGTAAACTTATACAAAAAAAATACTCGCAAATGCTTTTATTTCAACCACTATACTCTATTGCACAATACTCCTTATTCATCGCATTATCAAGCAGATATCCTGCCTCACAGTGGTTAGAGTGAATCGTACCGACGTGCCTTAGTCCGAGATTACCGAGGATCTGATGAACCTATCGCGTGCCTTCTAGACTTACGTTTTATGTCAATTATGAGGAATTTTAACAATCTCATTCAATAATAATTCATGTTCTTTCTACAAAATTGCGTTATTTATTTTGCGTGTCCAGCGAACACTTTCTCGCACGAGAATTCGTGTGTTCACACAAATGCTGGCACTTCACTTGACGTTTTCGTCGAAATATTCGCGTAATTTGATCAATTTAAAATATTCCTTTTGACTATTGTAATCAAGTTTATTTTGTATTCCTGAAATAACGCGAATATTGTCACAAATAAGCCTACTGCCAAGTGTAGCGTCAGCATTAAAATCAATGATGAATTAGGCATCCAATGCAAATGATTATTCGTATTTAAAGAATAATTCATTGCAAGGGAAAGTGTATTTCTAGAATAGTTTTTTTTTTTTTTTGTATATTGAAGGAGCGATATTCTCAAAAATGTGTGAAATTGTTAAAATTGTTCGTAATTACTGTTTTATACCGTTTTTATTCGATGTATAGTCGACATTGTCAGTCTTGATTATGTTCAAGTATTAATTATTCATAGTTGTTGAAAATTATTTTTGAGAAATTCTTAGGTATGTGTCGACAGTGGAACCGCCACGCATTTTAAACAATTTAACTCAAAGCATTTACTTACTTAAATAGAACTTTAAATTAGGTTGCTTTTTAACAGAAAATAAAAGAAAATCTATGGAGAAGAACATGCAAAAAATTATTCGTTAATCTTTTTCATCACCTCCAAAATAAGGTTTGGTTGTGTATTTTCACGATTTTATTTGAATGACAAGCTATGTAGTCCGTTCCGAAATCCGATTTATTAACTCTATGAATGGGTGTTTTTAATCTAATAAATATACACATAGATTTCACAGAATGAATTATTGAGCCTAAAACTGCCCAATTTTCGTTCCACTGTCGATCCATGCACATTGTACAGTAGGTGCATCTATGTGTTCATATCTGTATGTAGCCAAGAGTTGGTCTACACTAAAATTGTGCGCCCCTCTGCAAAATGTAATTCATATTTCAAATGTGTAAAATGTATTAATTGCACCCTTTATCTCAACGGTGACTGAAGGGCGGAAAACTATTTGTGTGCATTGGGTATTTAATTTTTTTTAAGGTATATGTGGTAAGGTAACTTATGTAATTTTTACTTCTGTTTTGAATGACTCTTTCATGAAAAAGTCATCCAATGGGATTAAATGAACTTTTATTGAGGATTTTAATTCTGTAAATACATACGTTTTGTGGTCGCGAATATAAAACATACGTTTTTTTCAACATACAACCTGACCTCCACATTGCAAAAAATCTAAGAAAATTTAAATTTCACAGACTACCCTGAAATGAAGTAAGGCCAAAATCACCAGAGTTTAGCGCATACGTTTTACGTATTTAAAACATCGTTCTTTTTCTTTCAATCATTTGTAAATGACCAAGACAATAATTGTTTAATGATGTTTAGTGTGAAACGTATCTAATTATTTGTGATTGAACCGTTACATGCAACGGGAGGGCGCGTAATTTCAGCTGAGACGAGCTATATACCTGTCTAGTCCGACGGCAACTCCATATTATTGTTAGTTTGTTCGCGTGTACATACCGGCGTATGTGACCTTGTGTGTGTGCACAAAATATGCAGGTGTGCATTCTATAGTCACTATGAGTTATGATTTACAGTGTTAATCGTGTTCTTTTTTGTGATGTATTTATGATTATAACTGATTTTTTTTATATTTTACTACAGTAGCCTCTATATAATTCCAGTATTGATGACTTTATTGTGAATTGTCCTGTCAGGCGTGCGTGCCGCGCTATTCAGACGGGAGAAACATTCTAAACTTCGTGAGAAACTGACAATAAAATTTACTAAGAAACGTTTTTCGTCTTTTTATTTCAAAACTTTTGCCCGCAACGTCTTCACCGCGTCGTATCGCATCGTCCGTCCGCGCTATTTATTAGTTCGTTATTGCTTAGCGTTCTTTCTTTGTTTTTGCTGGCTCCTATAGATCGTAGCGTGATGATAAGCCTATAGCCTTCCTCAAGAACTAGGCTATTAAATGCAAAAATAATTATATTTAACGTAAATGTAGTACAGAGAAATCTATATATTTTTTGAAGTCGTATAAAATACACTTTTTAACGCTTATGCCTACGCGTGCGCTGAGTAAACGGTAAGAGATACATAAAATGAATGTCAGATCGACTTGGGCATTTAATTAAGCTTAGTATATGCCATTATATTATTGAAATGAATAGGTATTTTCTTTGAGAGGATGAATTAATATCGGCTAAGAAAACGTATTTACAAGGTGACTGGACACGCCGGACGCCTTAGGAGAACATATCTTTAACATTATTGGTGATGTTCTTCAGAAGGGTCAGGTGTGTAGCACTAGTAACGGGCGTGTGTGTATGACTAGATGTGGGAACTTAAACGAGGCGAAAGGAGTATTTAAGGATCGTAGCAGGTGGCGTTCTGTAGTGTCTGCCTACCCCCCATGGGAAAACAGCGTGAATTTATGTATGTTTGTATAGTATTTTACAAGATAACAGATTTAAAATTAAACGCACCAATAAAGTTATGGGTGAATGCGCCGCGCAACGCCGGACGGGAGTCAATGTCGGTTTATTTCGATCGGATGCCACCACAAAACACAATAAATACCCTCTTAACTCAAAATCCGAAGCCTGTGCTTATTCTGATCGGATTCCATAATCCCATTCACATAGCATTCTTTATAATACCGGACCCAGGGGCGTGCTTTGCACACAGGCAGTGCTTAAGCCTACCTCGAAAAATCTCCATAAGTCTGTCGTTACATTTAATGTGTGTCCGGAAATTATTGAGAAACGAACTAAATTATCCTACCTAAAAGAAACCCGCGATTGTCTGCCTAGACAAGAACAGGCGGCTTAGTGCCTACTTCCACAGAAAAGACACAATTCAATAATGACAGCGACCAGCAAAGATCAGAAATCGCTTAAAACAAAGTATATATCAAAGTGAATTTAAGCGGGTATGTTATTGAGGATGTCGTACAGATACCTAAGTTGCCGCGGTGAGGCTACGGGTATATGTGGTCTGTGGTCGAAGATGACTATATAAGGCCTGTAAAATTGAAATTTTAACCATCCATATTCACCATACAGTGCTGGACACACGATATGGTGGATATGGAACATAATTACAATTTAATACCTACATAGAAATGTATTTCTGTGTCGGTTTGCTCGTTTTGTCTGTTGAAGTGTATGTTGTGTTATTAAACAATTTAAGAACTCTCAAACTCAACTAACACGTTGAGGGACAGTAAACGCTCCCAGAAGTTACTACAACAAAACTTTTTTTGTGTTTGTTCAATGCATCTACTTCAGCCAATTAATAAAGAATTGATCTTAATTTAAGAAACGATTGATGGACTGTGTGCAACTTTATTAGAAACGGGGTGACTACCGAGATGACGAATAATAGTGAAAAAAAACACTACATGTTGCACCGACAAATAATCTCTTACCTTTTTTGATTTTTCGTTCTGATATAAATCTCAATTTTCCTTTCTTATCGTTGTCAAATATTGTACGTTGTGTGCAAGATTTTTTATTTATTTTCTATATTTTTGTTGGCTTGTTGTTTTTGTAACTTTAGTCATCCTACCTCACATTAACTTTTGTGGTTCTTAAAACATTTGTTACGTACCTAAGAAATGCAAATTAAAAAGTTTATCGAAGAAGAAATGCAAATCCCGTAAAATCTCAGAGAAAATACGTATTTTCAAAAACCTTTAGAATATGAAAACGTCTGTTGACCATAGCTCACACAAATCCACCGATGATCAAGAAAGGCTTTTGATTATTATTGAGGGTACCTACATAATAGTAATAAACTTGTTGAGATTAAGAAAAATAGGTACCTTACAAATTTTGTATCGAGAATGGTTTTGAGCAGGGATGTTAGGGAGCTCCGTAACCGTAACCGAAACTATCGGACATCCGATATAAAAAAATATCCGTAACCTTAACCGAATCCGAAATAAAAGTTTTCGATAATATCGGATTTGTTATTACATTTTTATTTTCGGATTGTAATTCCTACGAAATAAATAAAACCAACCATTTTATTAGCTATGTGTATTTTACTTTTGAAATTCCTTAAAAGTTTAATATCCGTAACCGAAATTATCCGAAACTAACGGATAATCCGAAATAATTTCATATCCGTCTACGTCCGTAACCAATCCGTATGCGAAATTTCATATTCTAAACATCCCTAGTTTTTTTGAGGCAAACATATAAAAAAAATAGGTAGGTTTTTAATTTTGTATCGGCTGCATATTTTTGAGAAATAATTGCGTACAAATTAAGCCACGAAGGAATGAACGTGGCATTGAACGCAAATTAGACGCAACTTCCAGACGACAGTTACAGATTGTAACAAGAAACGAACTTTATATAACAGACATAAATAGTTATTTGTTATACAAGAGTGCAAAGTTGCTTTTTAACCGCGTGCTCAATTTTGATGACCGAGCAAGCGAAGGATTCTAAAAAATTAGAATCCTGAGCGTTAGCGAGGGAATCAAAAGAGCACGAGGTGAAAAATCTTTGCACTCGAGTGCAACACGTAACTTTTCATTCCACCTCAGCGAGGAAAGAGTATTTTTAAAATAAAAACGGCTTTTCCACTCAGATATTGAAGATTAAAAATACTCTTTCCGAGATGGTGGGATGAAAAACTATTTTTCATCCCCCCATTTCGGAAAGAGTATTTTTGCCCTTCGATACCTGAGTGCAAAAGCCGTTTTTATCCGCTAGAGGATAAAGTAAATTGAATTTAGAACATCGTGTGCACTAAGTTTGTGAATTCAAAACATCATTAAACCTATTTACTTCTATCTCCATGGTGCCGAATTTATCATTCAACCTTTTTCTAATTTGTAAAACTTAGACTCGGAACCTTCTTGATATACTTTTTTTTTAATTTGCTTTGCGCGCGCCATTTTACTTTTCACGTCACCAACATTACAGTACCTAACAAAAATATTACACTCGACTTAAGTAATTGTAGCAACGTTACTTTCAATTTTTCTTAATTATACCTAAGTATCATTTGAAATAATTTAAAGATTATTCTGTAATACTTACCTATCATAATGTAGTAAATAATAAATGTTAATACCTAAACTGAAATAAAAGTAACTTGTGATTGAAATGCTTTTTTTTTTGCATATTTAGTCATTTCCTCGCTGAGGTGGGATGAAAAGTTACGTGTTGCACTCGAGTGCAAAGATTTTTCACCTCGTGCTCTTTTGATTCCCTCGCTAACGCTCAGGATTCTAATTTTTGAATCACTCGCTGCACTCGTGATTCAATTTTAGAATCCTTCGCTTGCTCGGTCATCAAAATTGAGCACGCGGTTAAAAAGCAACTTTACACTCTTGTATAACAAATAACTATTTACAATCCTTATGGAAAACGTTCAGTAGGGTAGACATACTTTTTTATTTTGTCCGATTTTCTTTTCGACTACCCTAGTCATGCTAACATTGTGTATATTCATTGCAATTTGCGAACTTATTGATAAGGTTACATCCTATTATGTAATTATGAGTGAAATTAAAAAAAGTTTAAATTAAAAAAAAGTTTTTTTTTTGCTTACCTTAAAATTTCTGAAGTTTTTGTGTGTAAGAATTACTTAGAATTAGAATTAAGAACTTAGAATTCCTTAGTAAGAGCACTACACATACAGTACATAACTTTGCAGAAACTTGTCATTTAAAAACGTAATTTTATATTATTTAAATTATGTAGTGAAACCAGACACAAATTACTTGTATAATAACGTTTAACCAGTCAATTACCAGAATTACAGACACAATTAAAAATAATTGTGTCCGATACCAAATGTGGTTCCTCAGGGACTTGAGGTTAAAGTGCATCATAATTTGAATTGTACCGGTAATGATTCCGACCGGCGATATGGTCACCCTACTCAACGTTTTCCTCAAGGATTGTAAAAAATTAAGTATAACACTTACAGGGACGACTGATTTGTCAAATTTTAGTACAACATTTTTCACAATTTGTGATGTATCTACCTTCTACCTATAAGTATTGGTTTTTTAAATATAGTTCAAAATAATGATCTCTCAGTTGGGACGATCGACAAAAAACAAGATTTTCATTTTCTCTTGAACCAGTAAGATTTCAATCACGATTTTTGTTTCACAAAATTTTCCCAGAAGGATAATTTGCAATAAACATGATAATTATTCATACTTTTTCAGTATTAGGTCGTGTTTTACAAGATCACTCAAATGAAAATTGTCCATTCTGAGTGATCCCTATAAACCATTATAAATCTTAAATGTGGCTTTGAAACGAATCAAAATGTTGTTTAGCAGCTTTCACAAATCCTTCATAATTAATTAAAATGCAAATTATAAACACATAGGCAGTATATTCTTGGATACGCGTTATGGCTTTTTCTTCAGTTGTCCAGATTGAGAGATCCAGTTAAGGAGTTCTAACTTTCTTTGTTTAGGTTTCACAAATTTTATACCTTATCATGAAGTTTTCACAATTATTTCCTAAATCCTCTTATAATTTGGTTGGGATTGGAAGAGTTTTTTGAAAAGATCTCTAAATCCATACGCACATTTTAATTGTAAATAACATCCCGCCTTGTTTCCTTGATGGGAAGGGCAGAGGTGTGTGTCTACAGTTCACTATTGGCTGCATGGATGGATGACACGGATTCTGCTCCTTTCTACTACTAAGATTTAATGTTTTTTTTTTTAAATAAACGTACGGACGGTTTTTTTTTGTACAACATACATAAAATCTGGGGGTAGGCAGAAACTACAGAACGCCACCTCCTACGATCCTTACATAGTCCTTTTGCGTCGTTTAAGTTCATACATCTGGTCATACACGCACGCCGGTTACCAGTTCTACGCACCTAACCCTTCTGAAGAAAATAACCATTAATGTCACTATATGTTCTCCTAGGGCGTCCCCTTCCGGCGTGACCAGTCACATCTGCCTTATAAATACCTTTTATTAGCCGCCTTTCATTCATCCTCTCAACATGACTAAACCATCTAAGAATACTCTTTTAAATTTTTGTCGCTATATATTCTTTAACACCGTTATCTTATCACATCATTCCTCAGCCTACCATTCATAGTCACACCACACATGCTTCGTAACGAACGCATTTCCACAGCATTCAATTTTCATGCTTCTTTTGCCACACAGTTTTTACATAAGCGTAGGCACCAGCACACCATTGTGAACAGCCAGTCGAGCTTTATCGGACATGAACTGGGTCATAATCGCAGGTAGAGCACCATTTACTTTATTTCCCGCATTTACTCTTCTTTTCACATCTTTTTCAGTCTTTCCATCCCTTGTAAGCAAACTCCCTAAATATACGAACTTACTTGCTCCACACTCTTATCATTTATTTTCAAATCACACACCGATAAATTATCTTCTCTTTCAAACATCATGACCTTCGTCTTATGCAAATTTATATTCATACTTTTCATCTTAAATTCTTCATCCATTACGTCATTCCTCATTCAGTCAGTAGAACTTGATTATCAGCGTAGAGAAGGCATTTGAAAGGCAACTCACTCCACACTCACCGTCTTTCAAATTTGTCGGACAACTATCCATGTACAAGTTAAATAGCCACGGTGACGCTACACAGCCCTGTCTAATACCCCTTGAGATGCAGAACCAGTTCATGTATGCCCCATTTATCCTGACACAACCACTGGAATCCTTAAATAAAGATTGTAGTGCCCGTACCAAGCGCCAGTCCACACCGTACATGGATAGTGTTGACCACAGGTTCTTCTCTGCACACACTGTCATAGGCCTTCTCCAAGTCAACGAAAGCACAAGAGCACAACAAGCAGATGTTTTTCGGCTATGCACCTTAGGGAGAAGATTTGATCCATACAGCCCATCCCCTCTCTAAATTCTGCCTGCACATCCCATATTTTTTCACCTGTCGCTTCCATCACTGTATTTATTCAAACCTTCGCAAACAGTTTGCCGACAACACTCAGACTAATGCCGCGGTAGTTTTTACGCTGCTGCTGTGAGCCTGTTCCTTTATATAGTGGTACGATTACAGCCAAGCGATTACCAATCATCCGGCACACAACACTCTCGAACACATCCGGAACACACCCAGTCACCGCTCTTCAGCATTTCAGCAGACATTCTGTTTTACCCTGCAGCTTTCCCAACTTTCATCCCTTTCAGCGCTCGTACTCATTTATTTCATTCTCTTCATTTACGTCTGAGTTTTGGTCTTCTAACACACAGTATCCTGGCTACTAAATATACTTTCAAAGTATCCTTTCCAGCGTTACAAGACGTTACATTCTTCGCTTAGTAAAAATCCATCTTCTGCTCTTATAACATTTATACTCGATGTTCCTGTCTCTCCACGAGCCAGTGTTACCTGTTTCCAGAACAGCATTGACCCTGAAGCTATCAGAGAACTTCCTGTTATATTTTCCTTCCCTTATCTTTTTACCATTTTTACCATCTCTTTCACTTTAATTTCGGAGTATTTCTTTTTAACTTTTTCAAACCATCCGTCACATTCGCTGCTGCCTGATTCGTTCTATTTTGGGCCTTATTCTTCTTGACGTGTTGATAGCAATCTAAATACAGTCAGCCCAGAATTTGACTACAAGCTTGGCACTTTCAGCAGCGTCCGTCAACTCCTGAAGCGTGCAGACAACGGGACACACTGGACAAGATAATGAATTGCCCCATTGTTTGTGGGACAGCACCACATTTACATTCCAGGGCGGAGTCATCTGTGAGTGTCCACCTAAGCAGGTCCAGGTTCGAAACTTTCAGCAGGTGGAACGAATAGGTTTGGTTGGGAAGTACTATCTCGCCACAGGCTAAGCTTTTTTAACACGCATATATTAGCTTGGTATGTTTGTATGTAACGGAATGTTAGAACGTGATTTTCACCCCGCTCAAATCGTCGGATTAATTTGATACTGCACACTTATCAAGGACCGATGATAATACACTAATTTCATACATTCGTGCCATATACCAGGACCAGGATAGCAAAAAAGAAACGAAAAACACGCTTTTGTAACTAGCCAAACTGAAAAATGTCTACTAATATTATAAACTAGCTTTTGCCAGCGGCTTCGCGCGCGAGGAGGTCGGAAAATATCCCACGTGAACGTACTACCGGGATAAAAGTATTGTCACTGCTCGGCTCCTATGTGTCTTAGCGTTATGTTATATAGCCTATAACCTGCCCAGGAGTATGGACTACAATCGTACCAAGTTTGGTTAAAATCCCTTCAGTAGTTTTTGACCCATGCGTGCACATACAGACAGACAGACAGACAGACAAAAAATTTACTGATTGCATTTTTGGCATCAGTATGGATCACCATTCGTCCTCCAATATTAATTTTGAATATATTTTCAATGTACAGAATTGACCTCTCTACAGTTTTATTATAAATATAGAAGAAGATAGATGTGAATGTTAGTTTGCTTGTTACGCTTTCACGCGAAAATTACTTAACCGGTAGGTAATCATGAAACTTTGTACACATATGCTTGGAGGTATTAGAAGTAACATAGGAAACGTTTTATGAAAAAAAAAAAATACGGAAGATAAAATTTGGTACGGGGTAAGTTTGAACCCCAAGAAAAGACATAGGCCTATTTTTATTGCGAGATTTCGTCTCCGTTCGCGATAACCGACATTTACGCAGACGAAGTCGCGGGCAAAAGCTGGTATGATAATAAATAGGAGTTTAAAATAAAAATAAAACACGCTTTCATCCAATTTAAAAAGTAGAAAATCATTTCTAAAAAGTTCAAAATAGAGTGATTAATAAATGAAATCATTGTCATGTAAAACAGCCTGAGGTGCTTTTTGTAGTTTTTTTTTTTATTATTATTTTCACGTTTTAGTTTGGATTTCGAAAGCGTGTTTTTCAGTTTTTAAACTATTATTTATTTTTAATTGAGACTATCGAATATTAGAATATTGCAACAGAAACACTAAATCAAGTATTTGTGCGAGCATCAGTAATAAAAAAAAAACTCGTAGACTTGACAGAATGTACCTAAAGAAGTCACTTGAGCTCAACCATGTTCCATTTTGACAAACTTAAAGTCAAATTACGGTAGAATATATATTTTGAGGTATATCGACCACCGCTGACATTACTATTTGGTTTCTCAAGAGCTGTTTAATAGCTATTTGATTAAAATACTTGTGTTACATGTACAGCACAGCATTGTTACCATTCCTCATTCGCCGACCTAATCTAGTTTCAAAAATATGATTAACACGTAAAAGTGTTTGTACAAATCAAACCTCCCAGAATAAAATTATTTACTATTCATTCACAAGTTGTACACATCACTAACTCAAATAGTTATCTTTAAGGCTCGTACAAACAGGCGCGACTTGTCGCTAGTGTGCAGGAGCCTTTAGCCTGCACTGTCCGTGTCGTCTAGCATATGGATTGTCTCGACATTCAATTTATGTCGATAAAGTGCAAAAAAACAAAAAATTATAGTCTAAAATTATTATATTTGAGTAAAAAATTATACAATAACCTATTTCTTACACTAGGATCACGGCGGCGGGTAGTAGGGCCGTGGCGGCGGGCCAGGAGGGGCCCCGCGTCCGGGCAGTGGCGGGAAGTAGTTCGGAGGAGGAACGTTCACCGGAGGGAAGCGCGGGGGCGCAGGCGGGGGCTCCGTGTACACCAACGCGGCCGGCGGGGGGCCCGCCAGTCTGGGGGCCGGCGGGGGGCCCGCCAGCCTGGAGGCCGGCGGGGGGCCCGCCAGCCGGGGGGCAGCGGCGCTGGCCAGCCGGGGGGGCGGCGCGAGCGACGGCGGCGGCGCCGTGTACACCGGCGGGTACGGCGCCGCCAGCCCGGGATACGCCGGGTACGTATACCGTATAGGCTCCATCTTAGGAGGCTCTAGTTTAATATCGGCGCCATTCTTCATGGGCGTCAGCACCGGCTTAGAAACGACAACGGCGACAGGAGATGCGGAAGTGGGCGGTGTAATGGAGAGGGGCTTCTTGTCGTTTTTTGGCTGCTTGGCGGCAGAGGGCGCAAGGGGCGAGTCTCCGCCGGACGCTTGTGGCTGCGGCGAGTACAGATCTAACACCTGGAGCAAAAAGATAACTTTAAAATGTACCATAGGCTCCAGCATTTGCAGACTTCACATAGGACCCTAGGTTACTAAAAGTCTGTCCAGCCATCATAATATTAACTTTGATTGATATGAGAAACTCTCACGATGGATGAAATATCAAGGGTTAGAGCTACTCATGTATAAGTTTCTCATGATACTTACTCAGATCCTAAATAACAAAATATACATAAATACACATTATCAAAGATACATGTATCTTTGATAATATTTTGCTTACAGTTTCCAAGGCCCTCACTTCCGTTTAGTACCATTCCTTCAGTTAGCCCAGTGGTTTAAAGCTACAACCTAGTAATCACTATCAGTATGGTTACTTTATTGACATGTGTAGTCGTCAATACAATTATAACGTTATGAAATGCTAATTGACAATGTTCATTATTTTATTGTTCAAATATTAAATGAGCTGTACATTAAAGTCTAAGGAGTTTAACCAATTACATTTACCAATTTACTTTTATAACACTGAATATTTTTGTTACATGTATTAGAATTCTATGAGAATAAACAGTAAGGAATATATCAATGGGCCCAAGTGTTTCTCACTTTCCTTTGAAATTGTTTCCATAGGCAAAAAAGAGTAACATGCACATCCTGTTTTTTGAAACAACTAGATGCGCTATGAGCATTTTGAAATATGTATTTCTTTGATAGTGTAGAATCTAAACACATATTTTTTGTTTACTTTTAAATTATAGAGATACAACCGATTTTTCAAATGCAAAAAGATTTTTTTTTTAATGCGATGGAGTTTCAGGGATTAGCATGTTTAAAAAAACTCTTCAGCTTTTTTATTAGTATTGCAATTACACGGACATAATTTTTAGGAACACCCTTGTTTTTCCTTTTATAAAATAACACAATAGTTTTCGCCTGTAAACCAATAGTTTTTAATGTAACTTATTCGGAAAACAAAAACTCACCTGATGGCATATATCCTCAAGTAAATCCGTTGTGATGTCTTCAACAAACATATCCCACCATGCGCTATGCTTGGGGTTTCGCCCGTTCCAGTCCACGACTTCAAACTTACTAAGTTTGCCTGCTAGGAACATCAGCGCTACGGCTATCACTTCCGGCTCCCATTGTAAGCACAGTGTTGTGCACAGACTGGAAAATTAAGGGTTGGTAATAATTTGTGAACCATGTATTAATTTTGTTCAGCCAATGCTGCATGTAGGCACAATATTAAGTTGTTTCTTATAGCCAGTTGGGTATATAAATGACCAGCCCTGGAGAAACAGTTACACAGTTACCTAAACATTAAATAAAGAAAACAAAACAATGAATTCAAGAGATTCACAACCCATCTGAGAAAAGTATTGATTGCGTGAACAATACTTTAGCTAATTACACATACTATAATTTATTTATAATACTGAATTGGTTATAACTTTTTGACAGAATTTTGTACACTGTTGGGATGATTTTAGAAGCTAAAAACTTGCTCATTACTGACCTGTCATTAACAAATGTCCAGGCCATTTGAACCATCTTCTGTAGCTTGGGCTTGTCGCCCTTCAGGCACTTGGCGTACTTCAGCAGGTAGCTGTACGGGTGCTCCACCTGCAGGTCGAATTTAATCGTCTGCAACAGTATCCTCTCCAGAGTCATCACCTCTTCTTTGGGATCCTCGCCGAAACTTGCGAACTTCTGCTCCGTTAGCAAAGACTTCGCAACTTTTATGATATCTTTGCATTTCTTTGGCGTCTCCTCCACTTTACCCGCGAGGAAGAGGCAACAGCACGCGGTGATGTACCTCGGGAATGTTCTGAACGACTGGAACATGTAGAAGCGATGGAAATAAACAACGCCAGTGGCCACTGTGTTATAACCTAGGTCCATCTTCGAGCCAGTGTCAATGATGAACCTCGCGCCTTCTTTCCTGTACCGGTTCTCCGCGTCCGTGGATATCGCATCGCGGAACGACGGCGTATTCTGCAAATCCTTCTTGTCATAGTACCAGTAGGGCATTGTCGTTGTTTCACTATAACACAATTATTATCGATAGACAATCAGTAATCTCCACAACCATTTATTTGTTACTGACAACTAGTACTACACTATGGAATAGTAAAGCTCGGGATAATATTAGAAAAACCGAAAAACCTAGATAATACAATTTAGTAGGGTTATATAGTAACACGTTTGACGTTTAAGTTGCGAATTATTGCCAAAAAAACAAAAAAGCAATGTTGCTATTGACAAAATATGTTAAGTTAAAATCCTTTCGTAGTTTTGACAAGCCATCAATGTCTGTAATTTTTTAAACGAACTTCTCAACAAAGACACGAGCACAGAGTACTTTTTTTATAAATGGAATAGAGGTACAACCAATCTCTATTGGCGATGCAAAGATTATCCGCGCGCCTCTAGCGGCGAAATTTAGAAGTTGTCTAAGAACGACACTTTGCTTTATACTTAGTTAAGTTTAGACATAATCAGATGGATCACGATTACATGAAAAACCTGTTGATATTAAAGCAGAAATACGAAATATTGTTGCGTTCCTCAATATAGTACTTACGGAGATTCTAGAATAAGTTTTCATTTGTTTCCAAAAGACAAAATTACGAAGAAAAAATGGGAGACTGCTTTAAGAATAGGCAAGCCGATTTCATCAGCAATGATAGTTTGTTCTTATCATTTTCAAGCTTCAAACTATTTTCCAAACAGTAAGTATAATTATGTTTTAATTTTTTTTTTTGTACTTATATTATATTCACATGTATAGTTATTTTTTTATATAAGTTATTTATTTAGTTTAGGCTAAGGCGAGTTTCCCGTCAGATGACGAGATTATATTTATTGTTCAAGATACTTAAAGACAGAAGTTGTTTCCTAATGTCGTACCGTCTCAGAATATTCCTAAAAGAAGCTCTCATAAAGAAGTACCTACCATTAGCCCAAAAAATAAAATCAAAATAAGGCTGATATCAGACGCAGGAAAATAGTTGTATCAAAGAAAGATCTTGGATATTGGATTGGATTTATTCACAGTTTTATAATGGCTGGATGTGTGGAATTTAATCCCGACGTGCGAAGTACCAGTGCTTGTACATGAATTATGTTATTATTTTTTTCTTTTTTTTCCCTACAGATATCACCATTCTACTCCGTAATAATTCTTCTCCAGAACACATTGGGTTTGTGTATCCTGCAGACGCTTTAATTACATCGACTATTGACAACATAATTATTGTTTCGTCTAGCAAGAAAACACATAAATCTGATTTATATTGGATAAATAAATTTTTCCGTGACGTAAATTGTATCGAAAACTGTCAAAGTGTCGTTCTTAGACAGCTTCACAATTTTGACACTTGGGGCGCTAGTTAGAATCTTTGCATCGCCAATGGGTACTACAACTCAGAGCGCGAGCGGCCAAAGTGAGAAACGTTAATTGTCGCCCTCTCGACGAACGTTTTGTAACTAACGCATACCGCACGATCTCGTGCGAGGCGGCGAGCCCCTTGCTGGAGCGCCGCCATGGGATCTAGAGGCAAAGGTCCTCGCGCACATATGGGAGTGGCGCGAGGAGGCGAAACGCCGGGGCGAAACTACGCTGCCGCGACAAATCGCGGCACGGCTGACAGAGCTCCGGCAGGATCTCATGGCGACATGGCGGGTACGATTGTCCCAACCCAGCGCAGGGCACGCCACAATTGCGGCGGTAAGTCCCCTCTTTGAGGAGTGGATAGAGGGGCGCCACGGCGTCCTCACCTTCCGCCTGACGCAGGTTCTCACCGGGCATAGGTGCTTCGGTGGGTTCCTGTTCAGGATAAAGCGGGAGGATACGCCCAGGTGTTTCCATTCTGAGGATCGTCTAGAGGACACGGTGGAGCATACGGTGGAAGTGTGCCCTGCCTGGGCGGAGCACCGCCGTGTCCTTGTGGAGGCGATCGGCAGCGGCGACCTCTCACGTCCGGCCCTGGTGCGAGCCATGGTACGGAACGAGAGGGCATGGGAAGCCGTCACCTCCTTCTGCGAAGCAGTAATGCGCGCAAAGGAGGAGGCGGGGCGCGTGAGGGAGTGGCAGTCTCTGTCTCTGCGCCCTCACGTCCCGCAGCCGCCGCAGGAGGAAACGCCCCGGGCGTCGGGAGTCGATTGCGGACTCCCGGCCAGCGTAGGCGCGAGCTTGCGGGTGGCGAGCAATGGGTAGCTCGCCGCCCGGTAAGGACCAAGCTCGGGTCGACGGTGCGTAGTGTTCCACGCGCGCCATCGACGTCATCGTCGACAAACGATTACATCGGGGCCCAAAATATAAAAAAAACCGGCCAAGTGCGAGTCGGACTCGCGCACGAAGGGTCCCGTACCATTATCGGCAAAAAAATCACGTTTGTTGTATGGGAGCCCCCATCAGTATTTATTTTATTCTGTTTTTTTTTTAATATATTTTGTTATAGCGGCAACAGAAATACATCATCTGTGAAAATTTCAACTCTCTAACTATCACGGTTCATGAGATACAACCTGGTGACAGATGGACGGACGGACAGCGGAGTTTTAGTAATAGGGTCCCGTTTTACCCTTTGGGTACGGAATCCGAAAAATGAATGATAACACGATTTGGCAGGTGTCCTTCCCCCTATGAATTTTTACCCGTCCGACAAAGTTGATGATGTTGAATCGGGAGTAGGTTTCACTCGGAAGTGCCGAATTACTTTCGTACAGGCCTGTATCTTCGTTAACTGACCTAAAGAGTAGGCAGCCCCGGATCTAAGGGGGGGGCAAACCAGGGCACTTGCCCCGGGCGGCAGTTTCATGGGGGCGCCAAATCCTTGAGACAATAATTCGAAATATCGAATAAATGAAGCTTCTTTTCCTACAATCTCATAGGTTTTTATCAAGTAATCGAATCTTAATATAATGTTTGAAAAACAAACTTTTCTATTTCCATTCAGCCCAGTTAGTTTTTGAACACATACTAAGTGATTTATAAACGCATCTTAACAGATCAAGTAAATTATTGAACGCGTGCGTAGTGTACGTGATCTTCCTGCCAGGGGAATCCCCGTTACGAGCTGAGCCGAACAAATTCAAACAGGCGAACTGATGGTTTGGATGTGCAAAAATGTCGTGGACAATCTTACGACAACGGATCCAACATGGCCGGCATATACAAACAAAGAAGTCCAATCCAAAGTTATGCAAATGAACGAGCTGGCAGAGTTCGTACCGTGTCTAGCGCACTCTTTAAATCTTGTTGGCGTGCATGCAGCTGCAACACGCCCACAAGCAGTTAGCCTATTTGGGCTTGTACAACTTGGTCGGATCCACCACGCGATGGAAAACAATGCAAAAGTGTACAAAAATCAACTTAAAAGGAAGTAGTCAAACCAGATGGTCGGCTAAACATCAAGCTGTTACTGCTCTAATAGAGTAATAATTTACCGGAAGTTGTCAAAACTCTGAAAGAAATTGAAGAATTCTCTCTAGCCGCAGAATCTAAGTACGAAGCTGGTCATTTGCTACATGCAGTAGTGGATTTTAAAATCCTCAACTTGACAATTTGTGATAATATTCTTCGAGAGATTAATAGAGTGAACGTTGAAATATAAAAAGAGGATATTATCATTTCGCGTTCTGCGGCGATGATGCAAAGCCTTGGTAAGATCTTGCAAGAAATGAAAGAAAAACCGGTAGAATATTGGATCAAAGAAGCTACATCTGTATCAGAAAAGTTGGAAATTTAGCCGGTTCTTAATAACAAACGAATTTCCAAAAAGAAAAAGCAACACGATCAAATCTGTGAAGACGAAACAAGAATGCTAGATCCGACTAGGCTATTTTCCAAAGATGTAAAAGTAGTGTTTGACAAATAACAGAAATTGAGATAAGAGTACAGAGTGCAAAGAGTCTACATGAAAAATTCGCCCTCCTCAGTGGCCACGCCTTTTTAAATATGTCGACAGAAGATCTGCAAAAAAATGAGCTGATCTAGCTTTAAAATATTCAAAACACTTGAATGCAGTTGGTTTTTGCCAGGAACTTGCCGTATTTAAAGAGGTAGTACATGAAATTAATGAAAAATCAAGAGTCTTCGACATGTTACAACATCTGTAGAAGCATGACTTGCAAAAAGCGATTTTCCAATGTTGGTATAGCTTTAAGAATTTATTGCACATTACCAACAACGACAACAAGCTTCAGCAAACTGAAAATAATTAAAACTTATCTACGTTCTACAATGAGTCAGGATCGTCTATCTGGCCTCGCAATCCTAGCCATTGAAAACAAAACTGCCTATGCGACGGACTTTGAGGAGCTAATAGATTCTTTCGCAGAAAAGAAAGCACGCCGTGTAAAGTTGTAGTCTTTCCTGGTTATATATTTTTTGTTTCTGTTTTATTAGTTATTAAATAATAAAAAAACAAAAATTTATTAAAGGATTATTATTTTAACAAATGGTCACAAAAATGCTACTCATTGGCAGTTTTAAAAGTTTTTCTCAAACACTGAAGGGAGGGGGCGCCACTATCAAGGTTTTGCCCCGGTTCGAAAAAATCGTGGATCCGGGGCTGATAGTAGGCCCCCAGATATATATCTATTAATCAACAGAAGAGTCGGCATGTGATTAAGGATAGCATTATCTAATAGAAGCTGAATAAAGATTGGCAGATTAATTTCAAAAATTAACAATGAATGATTTTTTGCGTGTGGTGTGATTTTCGAAAAACTTGATATTTATCTACCGTAACGACTGATATCTTATCAGGGAAATAATAAATTAAAGATTTTGGCTGAAATTGCACCATTTTATCAATGTATAGTCATCACTGCTAGAAAACAAGCTGGCACAAGTCTCTACTTGAGTAACTATTTAAAAAATACCGAAATTGCTTAAGAGCCCTCTCACAAAATTTTAATGCTCGAGTTTAGGTAAAAGACGGCAATCTTATGTATGTATGCGTAGCTATCCACACATGCACAATACAAACAGTGTAACGTGAGTGTCGAGCCGGTCTAAACAATCTTGAGCCGATAGAATTATAATGCGGTATTTAGAGATTTATGAAAATATAGGTTGGCAAAAAAGAGTCTGTCGTGGTAACCATTGGAACTAAAATATTTTTTTGGTGGCAACACTGCTTTGTTTATCATCAACAAGTAGCTAATCTGTCATTGTGTTATGTTCGTAGTTGTATTTTACTTATTTCTAATTAACTATCAATTATTAATGGTTTTGAACATATAAAAAATGAATAAAACAATAAGGAGTAGTGGTGTGAGCTGTGATATACTAGGTTTTCGTAAGAAATTTGGCGGAATCTGAAGCGGAACAAAGTTTGTCTCCGATTGACAATGTTTACGAAAGAACTGCTGACACGACAGGTATTTATCCAAGAAATTTATCTTTTATTCAATGCCAGTCATTGTTTTTCCTTTCTAATACTAAGTTTTATCGGTATTATAAGTTTCAAGCCATTTTATTGTTTTATTTACTAATAGATTATTGAGGTTATGTTTTCTTGTTTGACAAATCGCGTGTACATTAACTCTTGATGTTTGATACTTGAAATTGAAAAATGTACCTACATGGAATTAATACGATTGTCTTTATGTTTTTTAGGTAAATCTCACAGTACAATTAGAGAAATTGTTAATGAAGGTGAAAAAAATTAAGGATTTTTTTCTACACCTGGAGGAACACCAAAACAGTTGGCGGAAGAAAGAATTAGACGATTTTGATCTGTGTGCAATGAGGATCAGCGACGATTTTAGTTAAATGTGTAGAATTACAGTCATACATAAACCAATTATTTTAGTGAAAGAATTATTAAAATTGTACCAAAAATGACGGAGTTAGAGCCGTTTTAATTTAGCATTTTCAGAAACGCTCGCCAATACGCACAATTCGTTGATGACGTCATTTTCCACGTTCGCGTCCGCGGCACCGCCGCGCACGTTCTTTCTGCCTTTAGTTACGTGACTCGCAGAACATTTAAACGAATAATGTCTTCTTAAAATATTGTATCGTGCCACGATGCGAAAATACAAGTGTTGCTACACCGGACAAATTATTATTTTGTGTCCCAAAATACCCAAAAAATAGAAAGATGTGGTGTACTTTCATGAGGAGCGACGCCCCATGTCCCCTTAACTAAAAGTACTTTATACTGCTATTCAAAAATTTTGACTATAATAATTTATTTTAACTAAATCTATTTGTAATCGCGATTAGAAAGGTGTGGATTAAAACTAGTAGTTATGAACTAAAATTCACACCAACGAACGCCTCGCCTTCACGTGCAAAAACAGTACTGTATTTTTGTTTTCCTTTTCTTTTGCTCATATCTCGAAAATGGCGTTTCCTATCGCAAAAATAATGAAATTTTCGACCCCCTTTGCAACCCCCTCACGTATAAATTTTAACACGTGGGTAACATTTTTTTTTTTTTCGAAGAAAAAGTGAAAAATTCCATATAAAACACGTCCATTGCGCGCGCCTCGTCGCTTGCCTTCACGTGCCTCGCCTTCATGTGCAAAAACAGTACTGTATTTTTGTTTTCCTTTTCTTTTGCTCATATCTCGAAAATGGCGTTTCCTATCGCAAAAATAATGAAATTTTCGACCCCCTATGCAATCCCCTCACATATAAATCTCAACACGTGGGTAACATTTATTTTTTATTTTTCGAAGAAAAAATGAAAAATTCCATATAAAACACGTCCGTTGCGCGCGCCTTGGTCTCTCAAAAAATTCATTGCGTAGCACACCCAAGTAAAAGCTGAAGAGTTAAGTGCGTTTAGTGTTGCATAGCCCATTTATCGAGGAAGGCTATAGACTATATATTATATAAGGTCACGCAAAGACCCTTAGAAGCCGAGCACAAAGAAAAACGTCACGCATACAAAGACCTCGCACGGGCAGGCGCTTCGATGCGACGGGATGGGTTGGGGGAGCAGGAAATTTTTCGCGGACGAAGTCGCAGGCAGAAGCTAATAAGAAATATTATTTAAAATAGGTAGAGAGGTGCCTACACATAGTACACATTGTAGAAACACGAAAAAGGTACCTACCTGCCAAATCAAAACATTGTAAAACGTAGTACCTACCTGTGCACTGGAATAAATTGTTTTTTTTTTACTTTTCAACCATAAACGAATCAATCTTCGCGAGATTGTCCGACTGGGCCTTGGGTAAATCCGACTTCCATGTTTCCTATCTACCAGTATCAATAAAACATAAATAAACAAGAAACGATTAAACTCCGCAAATCATAACAAAGCAGTGCGGCGGCGCGTGGCGGGCGATCGAGCCTCGTGACGTCATCAGCAGTTTCGCGCGCGCGGCGTGCGTTTTAAAACTCCCTTTTTTTTTAAGTTTAATAACTTCGTAATTTCTCGATGGATTTGAGTGATTCAAAAAGAAATGAACTCAGAAATTTATATTGTATTCGATGTAGTATTCAAAATTGCTATATCCTTTTGTCGAATTGATCCTCATTAGACAAAAAGTTCATTACTATATCGAAACAGGCAAGTATTTTTTTTTTTGTTGATGCCATTATCGCATACCACAGTAAAAAAAAGTATAATTTATATTTATTATTTTTCAGGTGCCTATTCTACGTAATATATTACCTATAGTTTGAGGAGACGGGTTGTAATGGGAGCCGTAAACGTGTAAGAAAGATTTTTACACTATTTAGATTTCATAAATAAGAAATGTAAAACTGACACATCAGTGTTAATGGAAATCAGAGAGAGAGATCATAGCACCGAAAAGGAATACAAGAATGATGTTAAGTCACGTTTTTCTTTTTAAATAAAATCTAAATTTTAGCGTGTTATTTCATTTTCATTGTCATGTGAATAGTGATAATGTTATGTAACCCACATAAACATACCTAACGCTTTCATTAGTCAACTGTTCAAGTTTATTCGATATTGCCTGTACCTTTCGAATGCTTTCGAGTGCTTTCTCTGACTTCCGATTAGTTTCCGACAGTAAGCAGCTGTAAGTCGCCTTCTTGTCGATAAACTGTCAGCATTAACAGGATTCGTTCAGTATCATTCATGTCTTTGATACAGGCATACCAACCATCGAATGGTTGTGAATACCCTAGATGGTGGCCGCAAATGCGATTGCTGAACATTATGTCTTGTTCGGTTGTATCGGGTTCAATCAGCAATCCCTGAGTGTAATTTAATTAATTTTTAAACTGAACAAGTTTGCATTATGATGGCACTCTTAGATAAAAGGTTATTCCAGCGAAATAATGCGCAATCTACTAAATACAATGAAAGTAAAAGACTGTGTGCCTATCAAGTCTTGAAATCTTGATTGATGAGAATTTCCGGGATCTCGTGTTTATGGATTAAAACAACAAGTATCTTATCACTTTTAGTCCTAGTATACAGGGTGGCCATACCTGCTAAGCAGGCGCCCTCATTTTTTCCAGACTCTTTTTTGCCATGCTGTACTTACTTTTATTTAGTCAGTCTAATAAAGATTTCTAGACTAATAAAAATTACAAATATATGCTATGTAAAGTATACAATAAAAATAAAAAAATCAATCAATTACATATTGGTGCCGATTCTGTTGTACACTGAACTAAACTATCTCTAAAATTCCTTACTTTTAGCTATGAGAATTGTTAAGCTATTCTGCAAGAAATAATCTCTAAATTTAAAAAATATATTGACACGACTAAAATCAAATTTGACAATCGCGACTCAACGTGGTATTTTTTTTTCTTTTGGCTTCACAACTTGGTACTTGTGTGCGTTACGCAATGAACTTGTTGAGAGACGAAGGCGCGCGCAAGGGGGCAGCCTGGACGTGTTTTATATGGAACTAGCTTTTGCCAGAGACTTCGTAGCGTAACGTAGCGTAAGCGAGCACTAAGAAAGGAAGTAGAATTGCACGGACGAAGTCACGGCCAAAAGCTAGTAAACTAAAAAACTTCTTTATACACCACATTTTTTGCTAATCTATTAATGTATGCCAAAATTATCAGACTACTGGGCGAGCTTACGCGAGAGCAAGCCACATAGAATTGCCCGTGTGAAAAACAGTTTTCTCTCAAGTCTATACCCACAAATTTTAATGTCTGCCCTTGTGATTCTGGTCATTGCAAAGCACTTTGAGGGGAAACTGTATTCGATTGAATTCAAAGGGAAGATCATTCAGGATCAATACAAAACAGGTTAGTATTTATCACCTTAGTATTTCTTTTGTTTTGGCATTTAATTTATTTGAAAAAAAAAAATGGTTTGGTTGTTTATTTTCATTGTTTTTTTTTTAATTTTTAAATTATATTACTTTTGTTCAGGTGTAATTTTGAGCATTTTTTTGTATAAATCTTCTTGTCTATTTTGTTTTATGTTTTTGTGCATTTTTTTGTGAATTCGTTGTTGTTTTCGTTATCAGCGACCCAATAAATCATAAAAATGTATCTAATGTTGATATTCAGAATTTGTCACCTCTTTTCTACCTTTTAGGGGTTGAATTCTGAAAGAGTCTGACACACATGTTTACTCATTTATTGATAGGAATACTCCTGTGAAGTTTCGAATAAAATAGTTTAATTGATCTTGTTTCCCCATACAAACTTTCAAACCCTTTTTCACCCCCTTAGGGGTTGAATTTTCAAAAACCCTAGGACACGTAATTGTTTATTTCTATTTGTTAACCTAAAAACAAAGTTTCAGGCTTGTAGCTCTAAAAATGACGGACTTCCATACAAAATTTTAACCTCTTTTTCACCCCCTTACGGGGCGAATTTTCAAAAGTCCTTTCTTAGTGGATGCGTAAGTCATTACAACTATCTGTATGCCAAATTTCAGCGAAATCCGTTCAGTAGTTTCGGCTGTGCGTTGATAGATGAGTCAGTCAGGTTTGCCTTTTATATATTTAGATTTTTTGTTTGAATTCTATAAAAAAAAATATTACCCACGTGTTGAGATTTATATGTGTGGGGTTTTATAAAGGGGGTCGAAAATTTCATTATTTTTGCGATAGGACACACCATTTTCGAGATATAAGCAAAAGAAAAAAAAAATACAGTACTGTTTTTGCACGCGAGGCGTTGGTGTGAACTTTTGTTCATGACCACTAGTTTTATTCCACACCTTTTTAATCGCGACTAAAAATAGTCAGATTTAGTTAAAATAAATTATTTTAGTCAAAATTTTTCTACAATCTATTAAAATAATGCTTTACTTGATAATAAACGAAACTCGTTATCTTATACAAAAAAATAAAATGCGAAGAGTAGCAAAATGTTGTAGTCGTAGTTTATTTTTGCGTTCACGATACGAGTACCCGTAAACTGAGACGCGGGAAAAAGTGGGACAGGGTCACCCTCGTTGGGCGCTTGCGCCGTACTAAACGCTGCCCGCTTGTGCATCGTAATTTATTCTAATTTAGAGTGATTTCAAAAACGATATTATCTCTAATTAAAAAAAACGGATTTAAATAAAACTTAAGAATTCAATTTATTATAGAGCATACTTTATATTGGCATGAATTTTTTAACGTAATTATGCTTTATTCAAACCAAAAAACCGCGATAAAATTGCGAATAAATCGTAAAACTTGCCATAAGACTTATTTTTTTTTTTACTAATTAATGTTATTAAAAATCAATATTCTTGTACTAAATGTAACAAATAGATTATATGTCTGATATTTTGTGTATTTTTTAACTCAAATTTCTACATATTAATGATAGAAATAGGTGTCTTAAATTGACCCTGCGCTGATTTTCAAGAAAACTAGTTGTGGGAGATTAATTAGTACAAAGTAAACAAATAAGTTTTTGTAAATGAGCTACTAAAAGTAACAAAACAAAAGATTGATCTATTTTTTAAATGTATTCGTCAATGCCAGAGTATTTATAATGATGAGATGAGAGGTAAATAAGGCGACTAAAATCTTAGATATTCGCGCAAAAATGTAAAATGGCTCTTAATTGTATTCCATCGCATCACTCAGTGGAATTGCGTGCCAGTAGCAATGAGTTCGTAAATTGGGTATTAACTATTGCTGTAGGTTTTGCCACGTCGCGCGTCGTATTAACTACGATACCGATAGTCGTATATATCCCAATAATAAACACAAGAAAAAACAGGATTACGAAATTTCAACAAGCAGATTATATGAACTTCAGGACCGAGGGCATACCTAATCTTATTGCTTTAGGTTTCAGACCGTAGAACAGGTAACAAGATGTGATGTGGTGATCCTTCATTGCAAAGAAGTATCCTACTCGGGGGTATTTGGCGAGACAAGGTGGTGAGTTCTCGGCTTGGGTCTCGTCAAAGCGGTCGCAGCCCAAGATTTTGGGGGAGTCACCATGGTTGCCGAGGAATATTTTTAGGGAAGTACATCTCCTCGTTGGTCAAGTGGTCGCAAGCGCTACTGCTGAGCATGAGGTCCTGGGTTCAACTTCTAGGTCGGGTTTCGTGTTTTTTTTCTGGGTGGGAAGTCATCAAATGACGTCTCCCGCTCTGGTCAAAGCGAGAGGGCGTGTCAGACTTTTACAAACTTACTTTACTTGAACCCAACCGTGTTCTTTCAGTTGCCTGTGCCAGGGTAACTTTTTTGAACAAATCCGCGACCCTGGCAGGCAGGAGCAGCCTGGAGTTCAGATTTGTGCCCGGTTGATGGAATTAGGCTCGCCCCTGTGACATGGGACTCGAAAAAACTAGCAAAATGTGAGTGAATGTTTATGTAGGTACTACATACACCTCTGTTTAACTGTTTGGGAATTAAAGGCCTGATTTATGTTGGGCACGCCACTATTGCGGCGGTAAGTCCCCTCTTTGAGGAGTGGATAGAGAGGCGTCACGGCGTCCTCACCTTCCGCCTGACGCAGGTTCTCACCGGGCATGGGTGCTTCGGTGGGTTCCTGTTCAGGATAAAGCGGGAGGATACGTCCGGGTGTTTCCATTGCGAGGATCGTCTGGAGGACACGGTGGAGCATACGGTGGAGGTGTGCCCTGCCTGGGCAGAGCACCGCCGTGTCCTCGTGGAGGCGATCGGCGGCGGCGACCTCTCGCGTCCGGCCCTGGTGCGAGCCATGGTACGGAGCGAGAGGGAATGGGAAGCCGTCACCTCCTTCTGCGAAGCAGTAATGCTCGCGAAGGAGGAGGCGGGGCGCGTGAGGGAGTGGCAGTCTCTGCGCCCTCACGTCCCTAGCCGCCGCAGGAGGAGACGCCCCGGGCGTCGGGAGTCAATAGCGGACTCCCGGCCACCGTAGGCGCGAGCTTGCGGGTGGCGAGCAATGGGTAGCTCGCCGCCCGGTAAGGACCAGGCTCGGGTCGACGGCGCGCAGTGTTCCACGCGCGCCTCAAAGAGATGTCAGCAGCAGTGTAGGGGTCTACTAGGACCGATGCCTGCCGGGGTCGCGTGATTGTTCGAAAGAGATACCGTGACCCTGGCACATGGGCAACTGATGGAACACGGGTGGGTTTTAGTCAGTAAAAGTCTGACACACCCTCCCGCTCCGCCCAGAGCGGGAGAAGTCATTTGATGATTTCCCATCCTGAAAAAAAAAAAAAAAAAAAAAAAAAAAAAAAAAAAGGCCTGATTTATGTTCATTTACATCTCCAGGTCCACATTACTTTTGCAATTTCAGGGACGTAGCGTTTACACGGGAACTAAATAATGCCATCAAATTGGTCGCACTACTTTCTCATAAATAGTAGGTATTAGGACGGTAGGTCGGACCATAATACAGAAAGAGAACTTTCTTTGTCGAGTTAAGTATGACTTGTTTACCAGCAGTTTTTTTAAATTTTATTTCTGTATGGGTCTGTTTTTGGATTTAATCACGCGTGATGGAAAGCAATGGATGAAGGCTATCTATCATGGAACGAGCGCGCCCAGAAGATGTCTATTTACTCTTGCTTTAAAGGCAGACAGGATTTTCGAATCAGAATTTCCGAGTATGCTTCGGTAGCATTCTAGATTCTATATTTTATAACAAGCTGTTTTCATTGAAGTAAAATCTTCTTTAGAAGCGTTGTGCGATGCGATGTTAACAGTATATCTTAGTATGAGTATGATGTGTTGCGCTTGTTATTGCTCGGAATGCCGAACTGTCGATAAATGTACTACCAGACTAAAGTTATTCATTTCAATTTAATATAGGTACTTGGACCAACAGCAATCTAAACAAACACAGTTTTTTATAAAATTGTGTAGATTTAAGTTTTCAGTTCTATCGGCAGTCCCCATGACTGACATATTTTTGTACTTATAACCCATCGGGGATTCCGTTGCACAAGTGGTTTTATGTTGGTAAGTTAGGTATTTAAATCATTCATTCTCTCGACAGCTTGAATGTTTTGGGGGGCTCATGACCCCAAGACCCCTCCTCCCCCTGGGACCTTCAACTTGAATCACTCTGTCTATTGATGAAAACCGCATTAAAATCCGTTGTACTATGTAAAGATAAATAAAATACTTCTCAAGAACGATTAATATTTGACCTCGTGACCTCATCCCCGTCATCTGTTGACAGAGGTATTGAAAGGCTCGGGCGGTTTCAAAATATCGCATAGGTACGTAATAGCGCCACGCTTGTGTGATAGCCTTATCATAATTGCTAATGCCTTCACAACGATACAGTTTAATTATAATGAGTCGACGTCAGTAACAAAATGGCGTTGAAGACGGGAGCTAGTGTTTTGCAGCTCAACACGCTACGCAATGCCGCTGTGAGGGTTAGTTCCATAATTATAAAATATGGGTTTTATTAAGAAGAAATATGAACAAAAATGTACTAAAGTTTTTGTACGAAAAATATGTGTTTCCAGATATTTTAAGTGAACGAAATCAGTGCGCAGAGTGATTAAATTGATAATCGTGTTTTGTGATTTTATCTATCTCTGTACACAGTCAGTCAATATTGAACTTTGTGGAGGAATATTATTATTTGTTACTTTATTACATCATGTTCTGAAGTTAGATACGATTTGATTGAATTAACGTAGCCCATACACAAGTAATATATTCATGTTACTAATTTGAATGTATTTAAATAACAATTCTGGATTTGCTATGCGTTTTCAGTGAGTGGGAAAACATTTAAAGAAATGCGTTCTTTTCTGAATGTTTCTGTATTGTCATTGTTATAAATGGAAGTCACATGGACGGGGAGTAGTGTAGCAGAACCTATCCTGTGATCATAAAAGTATGTCGAACGTATTTTACAGCTGCTATCTACCCACACAAGGCCGGAAGTTTCTCAAAACAACACAAAAAATGCCGAGTTTCCGGGTGCCAAAGCTCCATATGTCACCGAAATGAAGTTCTTGAACGAAACAAGTTACGACCCCATCCCTATCTATCGAGTGTTGGACAACAACGGCGTGGTGATCGAAAATAGAGAGGAGCCGAGTATCGAAAATGACCAACTTGTGAATATGTACAAAACCATGTTACAGCTTACTCAGATGGACAAGATTTTGTATGAGTCTCAAAGGTAAATTAGTTATATTAAAAATCTCAGTTATACCGTGAGTAGTAACAATACCGAATGAACGTCATACCTATTCATTATTTGTTTGATTTTTCTAGTTTCTTGTCCTTTATAACATGTTTATCATTTCAGACAAGGCCGTATATCGTTCTACATGACCAACTACGGCGAGGAAGGCATCCATATTGGTAGTGCAGCAGCCCTGAGCCCTCGGGACCTAGTCTTCTCACAGTACCGTGAAGTAGGCGTGTTCCTCTACCGGGGGGTGACTGTCACTGAGCTGATCAACCAGTGTTACGGCAACCACGAAGATCCTGGCAAAGGGAGACAAATGCCGGTTCACTATGGAGACAAACATCGCAATCTTGTTACTATCTCCAGTCCTTTAGGTAAGATAATCATATGTGTTGTTGTTGTTGTAAATATCGATATAATTTCGTTGTGACGTAATAATGTAGCAACGCTGGCTTTTGTTCAAATGTTTATGTGTTTTTCAACAGTATAGAGAAACATCTACAGCTTTAGAGAAGATGTTGTGCCACTCAGTCTTAACAACAAAAAAGAGAAAAGTTTCCAAGAAAATGAATAATTATTTCTGTATTCATAATGTTTCAGGAACCCAGATGCCTCAAGCCGTTGGCGCAGCTTACGCACTGAAGCGTCAGCCGGACAACGATCGCTGTGTCATCTGTTACTTCGGAGATGGCGCCGCATCTGAGGGTGATGCCTTTGCGGCATTCAACTTCGCTGCTACGTTAGATTGTCCTGTAGTTTTGTTATGGTGAGTTCTTCTTTACAAATCGTTGGAGTAAGCTAAGGCCATGTTGGATTTAATTTGTGATACGTATAAAAGAATTAAAGATGTGCATTAAATGTCTTATTACAAAATCTTAATAACTCCTTTTAAATATTACAGCAGAAACAACGGCTACGCGATCTCGACTCCAACCAGCGAGCAGTATAAAGGTGATGGCATAGCAGCCCGGGGGCCCTCCCTTGGCATCCAAACCATTCGCATCGACGGGACTGACACTCTCGCCGTCTACAACGCTGTTAAAAAGGCGAGAGAGTTCGCTATAGCTAATAACAAACCTGTGCTAATTGAGGCTATGTCCTACAGGTAAGATTGCTATGGATTTCTTATAAAAGTAACTAGCTGCGCCCCTCGATTTTAACCACATAAATCTCAATTCCGTGGGAATATTGGGATAAAAAGTATAGTATTTCTTAATTCAGGTCATGGTCTACTGTCTACCCATGTGCCCATTTCCACTAAAATAATTTACGTTATAGGGTGGGACATCACTCGACGTCAGATGACAGTACGGCTTACAGATCGGTAGAAGAAATACAAAAATGGAACAATGATGAGAGCCCACTTCAGAAGTTCAAATTGTATTTAGAAAGCAAAGGTAGGTCCCTCGGTTCACACTGCTAAGCCTTTTTTATAATTGCCGTTATTGTTAATATAAATAAAGTTATTGAGAAACGTTTTTAAATGAATGAGGATGTAAAGTTATTATAAACTAGTTTCTGCCCGCGACTTCGTGCGCGTTAAACTTTTGTTCCCCTGACCTTTCCCGTCGCATCAAATTGACTGCCAGTTTTCATCCATTTTTCTTTGCTGCTCCGCTCCTTTTAACCGTAGCATGATGTTATATAGCCTATATAGCTTTTTTCAATAAATAGACTACCCAAAAAACGAATTTTTCAATTCGGACCAGTAGTTCCCGAGAGTACCGTGTTCAACCAAACAAGCAATCAAACAAACAACCTTTTCAGCTTTATAATATAAGTATACATTTAACCAAATTTTTATACTTACAGGCATTTGGGACGAGGACGCAGAAAAAAATTGTCTTAAAGAATCAAGAGACACGGTTGTTAGAACTATGCAGGAGGCAGAAAAGAAGAAACTGCCTCATTGGAAAGAAATGCTCGAGGATGTTTATTATGACATGCCCCCTAGGATTCAGTAAGTTGACTGAATATACCAGATTACACATGATCCTAAATCTTGAAAACCAACCCCCATGTATTGGATGATTATTTGTCCATTCTCTCTCACAGAGAGATCTGTGTAGCAGTGGGGACATTCTAGGATAATTATGCAAAATCATAGACATAAATTTGCACAAAATATAATTATTCTACAACGATTGAAGTTACTAATGAATCTTAATATTTTTCAGAAAACAGATGCAGCAAATGGAAGAACATTTGAAGAAGTACCCGGATAAATACCCTCTTGATCGATACCAGACTGATTAATTGGTTCAACTGGTGTAAATAGCTTCCATTTGGAACAAATAAATTATATTTTATTATTTATCGATATTTTTAATTTGGTGTGGTTCGGCCCTATTTATTTATACCAGTTATCAATCCACTTTCCAGCTTCATATGGAGAGGAATCAAAACTAAATAAATATTAATAAAACTACACAATAACTAATTATTATTATAGAAATGTGTGTTTGTCTTTGTAATATAATTTTTATTTTATTTTACCGATACCTTTTTTTCCGCTTAAAACGGAACGTTAACAATTTGTTGTCAAAATGTGACAGTAAAGTAAAACTGAAGTTCCAGGACTTCCAGGTAATGCGGAAACAATAGTTACTACAGTCCATTCACAATTATTTTTCCTCTGCCAGTAGCAACCCAATAACAACCTTATTTTCACGACTTTAAAGATCACTGTCAATTTGATAGGCTTATCAATGGCAATAACCCAACAGCAACCTTATCCAATGTTAATAAAGATCACTGTGGTTTTTGCAATGATACAAACACAGAGGTAAATTAATTGTGGCCAGACTGTACATAGTTTATCTTTCGCTCTCTTTTCTACACTTGATAAGATGCATGGGTGGGTTATACTACTCTATGTCAAAACACATGGTGGGCAACTGGACAGTGAACATATTAGTAATCTGTGGGAGCGAGGGACGAAAAGAACCAAAAAAAAAAAAAAAATCTGTGGGAGCTATTTATTTACACTGTGAAAAGGCAAACAGTGCACATTTTTAGCGAAAAACCTATTTAATTTATGAATATAGAGAACAATTTCGTACAGAAATGTCTTTACTAACACGCACTGATGTTACTGCTGTGAAGTTTTACAAAAATGTCGTGTTTGCTGGTGAGTTTTCAGGTTACAATATTTTCAAAAAATATAACCATTACTTCCCCAATAAACCTCATTGATTACTCTTTCCAGGCATTGGAAGCACAATAAACATATTTAACAAGGTGACTACTAAGTTATTACAACAATTAAGCGGCTTACGCGGTCAAAAAATATATGGATTTGTGCCTGCTCAATGTGGGGATTTAATAGTAGTTTTTGGAGGTAAACAATTTACTTTAATTTCGGTGGTCTCTTCTGAAGAAAAGGGAGTGTTTCATAGAGTGTTTAAGGCAATAGTATGTGATGACTGGCTACACTCAGCAGTGTGGGTTGATGATGAAGTGGTTGCTCTGCTGACAGCACACAATGTGGTCCAGGTAAGCATTTAGTGTCATATTCTTACTGATAAGTCAGATATGAATGGTTAATGGACACAATGACGTAGAGAAGGATTATGCAATAAAGTAGGATGACAAATAGGAGAATGTTATCACAAAAATCAGTAAAGAAATATATTCCAGAGATAGGTAGTTAAATTTAATTCATGAGTCGAATGAAATTACAGTAAAAACTAAACTATGTAAGTACTTATAACTTGGTTGAAGGAATCATCCTAATGCTGACATTATACATGATAGTCCTTAGAATTATGCATTATGAACATAGGTCTTTCTGTATGGCAGGATTACTACATTCCGTTGCAATATTGGGTACATCATATAAAACAAAGTTTTAATGCGTGGTTTTGCCTGTATCTCAGAAATAACTCAAGGTGCTGTTCTTTAGTGTAATGGTAGGAGTTGTCCAAAACTGTGTTAATCTTGTTTCTTTAAATTAAAATATGAATCCAAGAAGACAATAACTTAAAAAACCAATGACAAATATATTCATATCTAAACTGTAACTAATTAATTTTGATATCATATTACAGAAATGGAACACAACCACACAGACACTGATAACTCAACATGTTAGCCGAGACAACTCTATATTATACAGTGGACTGCTGCTTCCTCTGCAGAATGATGTCCTCGTCATGGCTGGTACAGTGTTCTCCGATGTCATCATACACAAATGTAGTGGGGATCCACCATTACATAACTTGAAAGGACATAAGGTATATCATAGAACAATTTGAATGGAAGAAAAATGATTAAAAAATTTGTGGGGTGTATAAGTGTTAACAATTCCAATTTAAAAACATACTACGGTTTTGAGATAGCCTGCTGCATGGCTTGATACCAAAACTATGATAAATACAGAAAAAAATGTTGTTAAGTTAGTCATTTTAATAAAATTTGTCAGTTTTATCAAAATTGGAGTAATATGACTTTATTTAAAGTGGCACACTTGTACATTAGTAATCAGTCATTTCTTTTCAGGGAGTAATATTATCAATATCCTGTGAACCACAGAAGAACATAATTGTGACCACTTCTGATGACAGATCTGTTCGGATGTGGGGTCCTAACACTACGCCATTACACCCATGTGACACTGCAGAATATTGGGAGAACATTGACATAGTTTGTAAACATGAAGTGTATGGTCATTCAGCTAGAGTTATGAGGAGTTGTATTACAAACAATATAATTATATCTGTAGGTGAAGACTCAACTATTTGCTACTGGGGTTATGATGGGGTATTGCTAAAAAAGGCTCTAACTCATCAGAATGGGTGCATCTGGTCTGTAGACACTGATGGTCACAGTTTAGTCACTGGTGGAGGTGATTGTGGAGTAATTTTACATCCCTTAACCATAGCCACTGACTACTGCCATGATGATGTTATTGGTATTGGTGTTGCCACACCCAAAAAGATTTTATTCACTGCTAGAAGAAACTTATTGGTAATGGATGAGAATAACTTGATATACTTTGATGTTATGAACAAAAATAAGACTGAACATAAATTAAATCATGAATCTACATACAAATTACTATCACTTTCGTCTTGTAAGCAATTGATTGCTGTTGCTAATATGAATGGCAAACTAGATGTATTTGTAGAAAAATGTAAAGATGAAGCTTTTATTTTAAATGTTATTGATACAAAACTCCAAGGAGGAAAGATTTTGTCCATGCAATGGGCTGGGAACAGACATTTAGTTGTCTGTTTTGGAGATGGCAATATAACTGTCTTAGCTTCAAATAATGCAAAAGTAGAAGATTATGCCAACTTTGTTTTACCAAACTGTAAAGAAAGATGGCTGACAGCTTCTGCAATAGATTCAGTGAACTCTTACTTCGTTTTTGGAGATAGATGTGGCAATATACACGTTTTCGTAAAGGGCCAGAAGTATCCTGTAAAGAGTTTTCCTAAAGTGCATGGAAGATATGGCCCAACATCCATAAATATAAGAAATAATAATATTATAACAACAGGAAGAGATGGTACTATTAGATATTTTAGTATAGATGATAAAACTGTAAAATATATGAGCAGTAGAAATCTAACTTTTGAATGGGTCGAGAAATTCTTAGATAAAGACGAGAATGTAGTCTGTGGATTCCAAGAAAGAGTCTTTGTAGTACATAATATTAAGGATAATAGCAAAATACTAGAAGTGCCATGTGGAGGTGGACATAGATCATGGGATGCAGTCAGGTATTTTGATAAAGTGAAAGAAAATTATGAAGAATTTATAAAACTGATATATTTGAAAAATTCTGAAATCAATGTAACAACATTCCAACTAAGTAAAATTGTTTCAAGGAATATGATAAACGGATCACATGCTAAAGAATTTAATTGTTTGAAAGCACATAAAGTTGATAATGTAAGAGTATACATTTCTGGCGGAGAAGATACTACACTGAGAATTTCTAGTGTTGATGCAGAAATGAACTTTAAAGACGAAGTTTGTTTCAAACATTTATCTAGTGTTAGAACTGTAAAAACGTTTCCTTTAGAAAACAACCAATTGTTAGTTTTATCTGCAGGTGGAAGAGCACAGCTTTGCATAAAAGATGTTAAATTATCTAAAGAACAAAACAAAATCAATGTTAATTCAGAAGAATTAATAGATTATCTAATTAGAGGGACTGATAAAGAAAGGAAAGGTAATCAAACATGGAGGAACTGTTCCATTGACTTCGACCCTGAAATGAGAATCATGGATCTAGATTTGAAAAGTGATGAAGATGCCTTCATCATATTCGCGGGATGTTCAGATTCCTATCTTAGAGTGTTCTCGTTTAAAAAAGATAGCAAAAAGTTAGAATATGTGAAAGATTCCAAGTACCACAAAACATGCATATTGAAAACCAAAGTTATTAACATTCTAGATAAAGATATCTTAATAACTTGTACAACAAGAGGTGATGTCACATTTTGGGATATAACCACCATATCAGAAACAGATTTAGAGCCATTTTTCACTACAAAAACGAATAAATCGGGTATAAACAGTATTGCCATTACTATTATTTCTGAAAACAAAATGCTTATAACGACAGGCGGTGACGACAATGCAATCCATATGATTTTATTGGAAATCCCTGACCAGAATGACTTGAGCTCTACAAAAGTTAAATTTTCTTGGAATAGTTGTGAGTACCATAGCTCACAGATAACTGGCTTGTCGCTGGTTGATAACTTTCTGTTATCCACGTCGATTGATCAGAGGATCACGTTGTTCAGATGGTGGATAAGTGAAGAGGGGATAGAATGCAAGTACTTGCACCAAACACATACAGATGTCGCTGATGTTCAAGGGATGGACCTTTTGGACCACAATAGGTAACTATGAACTCTTCTTATTCTTTTCTTAGTATATTACACTATCTATCTATATACGGCTTCGCCCGCGCGGAGGTCGGAAATTATCCCGCGGGATAAAAATTACCCTATGTGTTAATCCAGGTTAAAAAGTATCTGTGTGCCAAATTTCATCTAAATCCGATCAGTATTTTTTGCTTGTAAAAGTAACAAACATCATCCATACTCACAAACTTTACATTTGCAATATGTATTAGTAGGGAGTAGAATTTAGAATCCCTACTCTAACTCTGTCTGTCTCCCTTCTGCACCTTATTATAACGGTTGCCTGGTTTTCCACGAAATTTGGAACATAGGTAGACCATGTTTTGGGATACTCCTTTCCCCCCTTCAGTTTTTGGCCCCCAATCCGTCGCGCCGTATCCCTAGCGCCCGTCCGCGCTTTCACTTTGTTTACACTTACCGTTCTTCCTTTTACTTGGCCCCTAAGGTTCGTAGCGTGATGTTAAATGCCTATAACCTTTCTCGAGAATTGGGCTATCGAATGTTAATACGACTGGTAGTTCCAGAGATATAGAATGTATCTACAAAAAAAACTTACAAACCTTACCGTTTATAATATTATAATATAGTCTAGTTATATAAAAATAATAGTTAAAAAAACTAAAAAACACTTCCATTATTTTCTACTGTTTAGTTTGTTTTTCTATGGAAGCGTGTTTTTTACTTTTTTTAAAAATTTATTTTCTATTTTTAGGGTGTTTCGAATTTTGAGACGTATGTCAGCGTAGTTTTCGAAGACAGTTTTTTTGCTGTCCTGATAACCCTGGCAAGGATAATGGTACAAATTTATGAGATTATAGTATTGTCATCGGCCCTCGATAAGTCTACAGAGTTTAAATGAAATCTGATCGTTTAAAGTGGGTCAAAATAGCGCTATAAGGAGTCGGTAACAAACAAACATACAAGTGAAGCTAATGTAAAGCGTGTAAAAATGACGATAGTTAAAATTCTAGAATCAATGTTAGTTTTGATAAAACATATCTAGTGGTATGATCTGCTGTCAACTATCAACAAGTTTGATAAGACATATAGCAGGCATTTAAATTTTATCAGAGTCAAGAGATTCTACATTGCGGCAGTATTTTATTACAAGTTTTGTTGATTTATTTCTCGAGTATTCTTTTAAAATTATTTTGAACCTTATGTCATTGTAATAAAAGTTGCTCGATTGTCTGTCGCGTTGGTCAAGTACCGCAAGCGTGACTGCTAAGAGTGCAGTCCTGAGTTCAATTTATTGGGATTAACGTTATTGGGCCCAGTGCGCCACTGACCTGAAATTAAATTTTCCCTGTGCCCTTATCTCCTTATTACAAGAGATGTGGTCACATGGAGTATACTGTGTCCACTCCTCTTGATATTACCTCTTGACATCTCACGTTGCTGTTATCTAGCTAGCGTTTTATACCAACTCAAAGATACACTTGTAAAACTTACTGACCTGGGTGCTTACTCTCGAATATAATTCGAGTGTGATACGTGACTTACAAAAGTGTAACACCGAATAACACGTCCCCGTAAGTTTACGAATACGAAACACTTAACAACGAATGCACGCTACCACGAAAAACTTCACGCCGTAGCAATGCAATCTCGAATAACTAAATCTCTAATATTCACTTTTTCGAAACATTTAACAACGAATGCACGCTATCTCGAAAAACTTAACGCCGTAGTCATGCGATCTCGAATAACTAAATCTCTAATTCACCTATTCGAAACACTAATAACAAAGAATGCACGCTTCCACTAAAATCTGAACACCGTAGCAATATGATTTCGAATAACTAAACCGCTAAAAGTCATCGTAAAAAGTCTTTATTCATATAACGATCAACTAAATAGAGAAATGTCAATAAATGCGGTGAAACAAGTGTTTCCTGAAACTAAATACAAGTGTTGTTACTTCCATCTGGGTCAAAATATTTGGAAGCATATCCAGTCTACTGGTCTCTCCAAACTACTCAGAATCGACATCTTTTGCTCACAAAATGCGTCATTTGGCCGCGTTAGCCTTTTTGAAGCCAGATGAGATACCTGAGCCTTTTGAAATACTAAAAGAAAAAGTGTTACCCAAGGATGCAGTGAAAGTCACTAGTTTTTCAAATACTACGTCAATGGTACTTATAAGAAAAGGACTTCTCAAAACCTCGAAACATTAAAGACAAACTTGCAAAAAGTGCCTCCATTGTTTCCGCCTGACATCTGGTCGGTAAATAGCTCGTTGTGGTGCCTCCACTGTTCCAATCACACAAAATAAGGTGGAATCATGGCACCACGCCGGGGTCGCGTGATTGTTCGAAAGAGATACCGTGACCCTGGCACATGGGCAACTGAAGGAACACGGGTGGGTTTTAGTCAGTAAAAGTCTGACATGCCCTCCCGCTCCGCCCAGAGCAGGAGTAGTCATTTGATGATTCCCTATCCAAAAAAAAAATCATGGCACCACTGCTGGAACATCCTATTGGGTAGAAAGAAATGGAAGTTATATAAGACCATTGAAGAATTAAATAAGGAACAAAAACATACAGAGTTAATAGTTGAAAAATTTAATTCACAGTCTCAAGAAACCAAAAGAGCAAAGAAAAAGAAAATACGGAAGAAAAAATACAAAAACATTTGGAAAAAAGGAAACAATGGACTTAACCACATTTTTATGGTCTTGCATACTTGTGCTATTTTAAACATTAACTGAATTTTTTAAAGTTTTTTTTTTAATGTTCGATTTGGTTGATTGTATTGTCATGGAAAAACGATTGATTTGGTTGATTGACACATAATTATTACCTTTTTTCTATATTTAGTTGATTATTATATGAATAAAGACTTTTTACGATGACTTTTAGAGGTTTAGTTATTCGAGATCATATTGCTACGGTGTTCAGATTTTAGTGGAAGCGTGCATTCTTTGTTATTAGTATTTCGAATAGGTGAATTAGAGATTTAGTTATTCGAGATCGCATGGCTACGGCGTTAAGTTTTTCGAGGTAGCGTGCATTCGTTGTTAAATGTTTCGAAAAAGTGAATATTAGAGATTTAGTTATTTGAGATCGCATTGCTACGGCGTGAAGTTTTTCGTGGTAGCGTGCATTCGTTGTTAAGTGTTTCGTATTCGTAAACTTACGGGGACGTGTTATTCGGTGTTACACTTTTCTAAGTCACGTATCACACTCATATAATTCCAATAGTTCGACATTGGTCAAACGTCAGTTGATTGAGTTAAACGTCAGGGATTGGCTAGACTCAGTGAGTCCAGCCAATCCCTGACGTTTGACTGATAATTCCAATGTCGATCTATTGGAATTATATTCGAGAGTAAGCACCCTGGTAATTGACATCGTATTAGAAGCCAAAAAAAAAAAAACACCATCTCCCATGTTTAACCATACATTTTTGACGTTTACATGTCTCTTACCTTTAATCAACTTTCTGAATATGGGAGATTATTCCAAGCAACTACTGCTGATAACAGGGTAAACGGGTCAACATTGGTTGTATCTGTGAAGTTTCTCTAATATTTTGTCCTTGTATGAGTGACATCAACCAATGCATACTGGGTCAGCATGGTGGATTACAACCTTCAACTCCAAAAGAGGACAGCCCTCAAAGATAGGAGGCCGGTGTTCCAACAGTGGTAGCATTATAGCCCGATTATGCTTTGCATAATATGTGTGACTTCTATAGAAATAATAAATCATTGGCTATGATTTTGATATTTAAGAATACAAAACTTGATTACATAAACAAAATAGGTATTTTCACTTAACCCTATTTTCCTTGTTCTAGCGTTTCTATAACAGTGTGCGTGTTCGGAAAGGGGATGGAGGTTATAGCTGTACCGAAAATGAACGAATAAGCGGACGGTGTTGAGACAAGACTAGATGCTGCATATGAAGGAATGGCGATTCTGTCAGGTTAAAATTTTAGCCGTACTATATTTTATCATATACTGGTGTATTTGTTAAATATTGACTCACCTACGTCATTTGAGTATTACAAAATATACCGTATTCTTAGTGGAATAAAGGTGGTGGTGGGGTGGTTAGGTGGTCAGATGCACATTCGGTACAGTATGGGCTAGACTGTGGAGTGAGGCAGGGGGGGTTGACTTCACCCACTCTGTTCAACCTGTACATAGACAGGCTGGTCGGTGAGCTGAGTAGCACTATGGTTGGTTGTTCTGTGGATGGTAGAATGATCAACAACAGTAGCTATGCTGATGACATGGTGCTGCTCAGCCCATCAATCTGTGGACAGTCCGATGCAATATGCTTGCCCGCAGGATTGCGCGGTGCTCTGACGAGGTAAAACTGACGCTCTTTAGAGCCTACTGCCAGTTGTTTTACTCGTGCAGTTTGTGGGTTAGGTATACGCAGAAGGCTTACAACGCCCTGCGTGTGCAGTATAATAATAATGCATTGCGGATATTGCTGGGGCTGACTCGGTTTTGCAGTGCATCGAGCATGTTTGCGGATGCGCGGATAAATGACTTTCATGCCATTATGCGCAAACGGTGTGCATCGATGTTGCGGCGATTCAGGGGTAGCCCTAACAGTATATTAGCGACACTGGCGGACAAAGTTGATGGTCCATTTATCAGGCTCTGGGCTGGCAGGCACGTGCGTGCACTTGTTCACGTACCTAATTAATGTGTTATTATTTTATTTTATTAAATTTGAGTTTACTAACATATACTAAGTTCTTACTAACACTATGGATCCCTGGTCTGAAATAAAATGTTGAATTTGAATTTAAAATTAATTTCCAATGGGGAATATGCACGTGACTTAAATATGGACAAAATATGTATATTTTTTCATCTTTTTTGCTACTGAAAACACACTATACAATTCTTTTTAATATCATCAAAAAGTGGCCGTTTCAAAATTCCCGCGCAAATTTCCGAAACGCAACACTATTGGTGGAACAAAACGTGACGTCAGTTTTACACGAGACATCTACTGTCAACTAGATATTTTGTATGTACTTGTATGGTTTCTGTTCTGAGGAATAATTGTTATTGTATTGTGTCGCTGTTTTTAGGGTTCCGTTGCCAAATGGCAAAAAACGGAACCCTTATAGATTCGTCATGTCTGTCTGTCTGTCTGTCCGTCCGTATGTCACAGCCATTTTATTCCGAAACTATAAGAGCTATGCTGTTGAAACTTGGTAAGTAGGTGTATTCTGTGAACCGCATTAAGATTTTCACACTAAAATAGAAAAAAAACAATAAATTTTGGGGTTCCCCATACATAGAACTGAAACTCAAAAATGTTTTTTTTTCATCAAACCCATACGTGTGGGGTATCTATGAATAGGTCTTCAAAAATGGTAATGAGGTTTCTAATATCATTTTTTTCTAAACTGAATAGTTTGCGCGAGAGACACTTCCAAAGTGGTAAAATGTGTGTTCCCCCCCCCCCCCCGTAACTTCTAAAATAAGAGAATGACAAAACTAAAAAAAATATATGATGTACATTACCATGTAAACTACCAACGAAAATTGGTTTGAACGAGATCGAGTGAGTAGTTTTTTTTTAAAACGTCATAAATCGTAAACCGCAATTTACCTTACATTCAATCAACTGAAATATAAAAATTAAAAAATATATATATTTTTAAACCAAAAATACCTACAGGTTTGTACGGAACCGTCGGTGCGCGAGTCCGACTCGCACTTGGCCGGTTTTTTTATATTCAGTTAATAGTTTTTTTTGTGTTCAAAGTATTAATTAATTATGAAGAAGAACTTAGAGAATGACTAAAACTGGTTTCGTAAAAGCGCAGTCGGATAATCCTCCGAAAATTGACATGTTTATGATGGCCACGTACTATTTCTAATATGTTTTTTTGTGGTTTCCCATGGTAATTAAGTCGATATTCACTCACTTCCTTTATTTTTTAGTAATTTTGTGAACCGAACACTTTGCTGTTGACATCAAACCCGTGTAATGGTGACGTCACGAACAAGCGCGCCAAAATGGCCGCGTTTAAATCGGCCAAACTTGATAGAGATTTTAATATTAAATTTTTTGCGTAATGGTTTATATTTTGGACGTGATATTTGTATGTTTAGTAATGTAATAACTAGTAGAACCGTATAAAAAAAAATCATGCATTTCCCTATTAACGGAATAACGCGAATAGTAGCGCTAATGCGCCAACGTTCTGCCAGCATTACAAAACTCACTTCATCATCATTATTTCAGCCGATAGTTGCCCACTGCTGGACATAGTCCTCGCTGGGCAGGCGGGTTGGCGATCGCAGTTCGGTGGTAAAAGGAGGATTAGGCTCTGCAGTGGTACTAAGATTGGCTGAAAATATATTGTATGGACGAGCAACGTTCTGTTAGCCTAACATTTCACTAAAGCGGAGCGGAGCGGTGAAGTGAACAATTAGGGAGTCGACTATGAATGTCGGTTGATTCTCCAGGGAAGTGTTAGCCTTTGCCAGAGTTCTAGGGTTTCTGCCCCAATGTAAATTAGACCGATTATTCATTCTGTTTTTTTTTACCATTAAAGTTACAAAATAAATTATATAAATCAAGCCTTCATAAATAATTATTATTGTGTCGTAACAGATTCAATTTCATGCTTAAAAGGAAATGGTAATGAAAATTATATTTCAAGGAAACAGTAATGAAAATTATATTTCTAGCCACTGTATGTGTAAACGTAAATGTTGACATCTGTGTTAGTGTTGGCTGTGGTAGTTAAGTTAGTACGATATGTAGTTCATGGGGAAACAGATAATTCAAATGAGCATGTGTCTATTGACGTTAATATCGTCACAGCACTCAATCACCAGGTGAGTAGAACCAGTGGTAACAATTTGATAGTGACAGCACTCTAATGTCTTAGCAATAAGGGTAGTTTTCGTAGTGCTAGTGTTAGGTTAGGTCATTGTTGGCTGGCTGTACCTAAATTACTATTCGTAATCTATGAAAACGAATTTTTTAGAAAGTAACAAGAAAGCATTAGCTTGATCACTCCGACTGCCTAACCCCCTGGAATTGACTGTAATTAGTTTAATCTAAATATTAATACGTGAAGCGAAAACTTGTACCTACTCCTCTTTAGGAAAATTACGAGGACGGAGGAGTATGAAATTTGCCCCAGTTAAAGTTTATATGGAGAAGGAGCGCAGAAAGCTAATATTTTTATAAAATCATGTATTTCTATTAAAAATGAATTATGGTCTAATTTCGACCTGGGCAACCACAAAAAAGGAAAATGATGAATGATGATAAATGCTTTGAGTAGAAAAATAGATAGTATAGAATAGATGACAATATCTGATTGTTTCATTATTTTCATGCATTTGCATAACATAAGATCGATATATTCATATTTTCAAACGCGTTTAGCTAGTTGTGATAGGAAATAATGTTATAGAATATCCACTTAACAAAAAACTTTCTTGACTCTTAGAGAGTTTTTTTATCGTATTCAGTATAAATCTCCAACATATCTTGTCGTCAGTAGCTATCAGAAATCCCATAGTATTAGCTTTGTATGTTGTTATCTTTATATGACAGTAGTGAAAGAATATGCAGCTTTAATCTTGACAGTTGGTATCAACAGTTGCGATTACATAATTCCTGATTCAAAAATGGCACGAGTATTGATCATTACGCTTGCGCAAGGTGGAATGACGATTTCAGACTTTTTATGAATTAGAAGTCCAGGAGTTTTCACTATTATTTCCTTTACCGATGTAATTGCTACCTTTATCAAAATTATATTTTGATAAGCAAATAAATGAGATTCAAAACTTGCAGAGTTTGCCTTGTCCCAAATCAAGCCTTTGACACCGTAGACATATGTATGAAAAATACAATAATCCTTTAACATAGCACTTAAAAACACTAGACAATTTTATTCGATAACTAACGAACATTACCGTATGAATTTGTGTTGTGGGCTTCCCCAAGGTACTCAATTGGGACCTAATGTTTTTAATAACAATACCTACGGTTAATGGTTTGTAATTTACGGTGAATAAAGAGTTTAAATATATAGTATTTTTTAAATGAATGATTATAATGCATATTAATAATTAAGAAAAAAAATACGAACATGTTTGTGAAACACCAAAACTGTGTGCTACATAAAAATTGCAGATTGAACACATAACTAATTAAAGTGAGCTTCAAATGCACCATTAATTTTATAACAACTGCATTGTATTCAGAGTATAATATCGTAACGTTGAAGCCTTTATTACCGGTGCTGACGGCCTAGAATATTGCCGTGAACATAGCGTAGAATACAACCGATTTTACAAAAGTGAGTGTGAAATAGAAAAATAGAGATACCGCGACATACAGTTTTCTGCGTTAAAAAAACCTATTCATCTTGACAAAGCCATTCAAGAGTAGGAGTCGTATCGGCACTTGTTATAATTAGATGTACAAAAGATTAGATTAGATATATGTAACGCTATATAACAATGATACGACTGACTCCCCTGCATTTGTTAGTGTGTCTGTGACTCGTATCTGTGATAAAATAGTGAGTATTTACGTGTTATAACGTATTTTGTTTTATTATCAATGGGATTTGGGTTGCGTAACAATACAAATAGGTACTATTTATTAGTTTTGCAGCAGGAAACATAATTTGTGTAAAAGTTAATGTAGAATTGTTGATATAAAGTCTTTTACTACTTAAAGATGCAGTGGTTTGTGGTTAATGGCTAAGAACTACTTGCCACAGTCATGCTTTTGATGGCTGGCCGTTCTATCAGAACGTGACAGCTGCATGTCAACCCTTATTACTAACCCTTCCTCATTATCTGCTTAGCCTTTTCCCTTATTATCATTATTACCTTTTAAAAATACATCAGTCTGATTCTGATCAATGTGACGTCGATTTTTGAGAAACGGGTGCCCAGAATAAAGAAAAATAACGTATTGAAGCCGGGAATAAATGTATTAATAAGGTCTCAGGATTGGATACTACTAGCTAACCGGCAAACGGTTGCTACTGTAGTATTTTTCCGCCATTTGGCTGTGGTTGGGACGTCTAATGTTTTGTGTCATTTTATAATTCCAAACGATTCACACGTTTCTGTTCTTCGCCAATTGCATCCAGAATTTCCTATCTATTTACCACGATGTTTTATGCCCTCTATTTTTTATTAAATCACATATTTGTAACTAACGTTATTACATAGTTTTGTGATTCACTTGGCACAGAAACAAGCATTATCTACGGTTTGTTATTATTTTTGGATAATATGATTGATTGTTTACTATCTCATCTCCAGATTAATATCAATTGACGTCTTGTAGAAAGATAACATTTTCACGAGTTTCCTTAAACATTTGATCTCTGTACGTCCTTTACTTATATTATCTAACATAACATCACGCCTTGTTTCCCTGAATGGTTGGGCAGATGTGTACTAGTGTTGCAAAGGACTCGAGTCCTCGAGTCATAATTTTAAAGACTCGACTCAATTATGCAAGACTCAGTGTGATCAAAAGGCTCGGAGTCTAGAGTCAAGCTGAGCCCGAGTCATTTAACATCCACTCGAGTCTGAAACAGGACTCGAGTCTTAGAAAATGACTCGAGTCTTAAAATGAATTCGAGTCTATGAATAACTCGTCAGATTTTTCTGTGCGCATAATTACATTATAACCACTGATTTGAACTTATCACCTTCTATTCGAGTCGTTTCAAATGATGAGCTACAAGTCTCATCTTCATGCACCGAGTTTTTCTTTAAGAGCCCTCTCACAAAATTTGAACGCTCGAGTTTAGGTAAAAGACGGCAATCTTATGTATGTGTGCGTAGCTATCCACACATGCACAATACAAACAGTGTAACGCGAGTGTCGAGCTGGTCTAAACAATCTTGACCCGTTAGAATTATAATGCGGTATTTAGATATTTATGAAAATACTTATTTTTATTTATCCAGTCTAATAAAGATTTCTAGACTAATAAAAAAAATACAACTATATGTTATGTAAAGTATACAATAACAATAAAAAATTAATACAATTAGGTACCTATTGGTGCCGATTCTGTTGTACACCGAACTAAACTAACAAAACTATCTCTAAAATTGCTTACTTTTAGCTATGAGAATTGTTACGCTATTCTGCAAGAAATAATCTCTTTTAAAAATTATTTTGACACGACTAAAATCAAATTTGACAATCACGACTCAACGTGGTATTTTTAGGGTTCCGTTGCTAAATGGCAAAAACGGAACCCTTATAGATTCGCCATGTCTGTCTGTCTGTCCGTATGTCACAGCCACTTTTCTCCGAAACTATAAGAGCATGCTGTTGAAACTTGGTAAGAAGATGTATTCTTCGAACTGCATTAAGATTTTTACACTAAAATAGAAAAAAAAAACAATAAATTTTTGGGTTCCCCATACTTAGAACTGAAACTCAAAAAAAAAAATTTCACCAAACCCATACGTGTGGGGTATCTATGAATTGGTCTTCAAAAATGGTATTGAGGTTTCTAATATATTTTTTTTTCTAAACTGAATAGTTTGCGCGAGAAACACTTCCAAAGTGGTGAAGTAACTTCTAAAATAAGAGAATGATAAAACTAAAAAAATATATGATGTACATTACCATGTAAACTTCCACCAAAAATTGGTTTGAACGAGATCTAGTAAGTAGTTTTTTTTTTAATACGTCATAAATCGTAAACCGCAATTTACCTTTCATTCAATCAACTCAAATATAAAAATTAAAAAAAAAACATTTAATTTCATAAACATAAACCTTATGCATAAACCAAGAATACATACAGGTTTGTACGGAAACCTCGGTGCGCGAGTCCGACTCGCACTTGGCCGGTTTTTTCTTTTGGCTTCGCAACTTAGTACTTGTGCGCTACGCAATGAACTTGCTGAGATACGAAGGCGCGCGCAAGGGGGCATCCTGGACGTGTTTTATATGGAATTTTTCATTTTTGTTTGATAAATAAAAAAAAATATTACCCACGTGTTGAGATTTATATGTGTGGGGTTTTATAAAGGGGGTCGATAATTTCATTATTTTTGCGATAGGACACGCCATTTTCGAGATATAAGCTAAAGAAAAAAAATACAGTACTGTTTTTGCACGTGAGGCGAGGCGTTGCCGTTGGTGTGAATTTTTGTTCATGACCACTAGTTTTACTCCACACCTTTTTAATTGCGATTAAAAATAGTCAGATTTAGTTAAAATAAATTATTTTAGTCAAAATTTTTCTACAATCTATTAAAATAATGCTTTACTTGATAATTAACGAAACTCTTATGCAAAAAAAAATATTAAATGCGAAGAGTAGCAAAATATTGTAGTCGTAGTATATTTTTGCCTTCACGATACGAGTACCCGTAAACTGAGACGCGGGAAAAAGTGGCACAGGTCCTTCCCCGTTGGGCGCTTGCGCCGTACTAAACGCTGCCCGCTTGTGCATCGTAATTTATTCTAATTTAGAGTGATTTCAAAAACGTATATTATGTCTAATTAAATAAACGGATTTAAATAAAACTTGAGAATTCGATTTGTTATAGAGCATACTTTATATTGACATGATTTTTTTAATGTAATTATGCTTTATTCAAACCAAAAAAACGCGATAAACTTGCGAATAAATCGTAAAAATTGCCATAAGACTTTATTTTTTTACTAATTAATGTTATTAAAAATCAATATTCTTGTACTAAATGTAACAACTAGATTATATGTCTGTTGTTTTGTGTATTTTTTTTACTCAAATTTCTACATATTAATGATAGAAATAGGAGGCTGAAATTGACCCTGCGCTGATTTTTAAGAAAACTAGTTGTGGGAGATTAATTACTACAAAGTAAACAAATAAGTTTTTGTAAATGATCTACTAAAAGTGACAAAACAAAAGATTGATCTATTTTTTACATGTATTCGTCAATGCCAGAGTATTTATAATGATGAGATGAGAGGTAAATAAGGCGACTAAAATCTTAGATATTCGCGCAAAAATGTAAAATGGCTCTTAAGACTCGAGTTCATTTTAAGACTCGAATCCTGTTTAAGACTCGAGTCCTTTTTAAGATTCGAGTCCTTTTTAAGACTTGAGTGATTTACTCTAGACTTCGAGCCTTTTGATCACACTGAGTCTTGCATAATTGAGTCGAGTCTTTAAAATTACGACTTGAGGACTCGAGTCCTTTGCAACACTAACGTGTACCTATAGTACACTCACATTTAGCCAGTGATTTTTAAGTCTTATGTAAAAGGGGGCGAGCGTACTGCCGTCAACCGGGCACAAATCCGGAATCCGGGCTGGCACTGAGAAATTCCAGATGAAAGAACATAATAACACTTTGCCCGATCTGGGAATCGAACCCAGGACCTCATGCTAAACAGTAGCGCTTACGACTTGTCTTAAGATATGCGTATCCGTATTTTTTCTATCCCGTTGTAACAATATCGTTCTAAAAAAAAAGTTCAGGCTTTTCCTTGTAGAAGATAATATTTACCTATTCCAATTAGATGATTGGACGACGACAATTTATCCCAACTCATCATTCTCCTGCTCTTATTCCAATTTATTTGGGGTCGGTGCAACATGTCTTTTTCTTCCACACCTCTCTATTAGTTGTCATCTCAGTAGTCACCCCCTTTCTATCCATATCATAATTCACACAGTCCATCCATCGTTTCTTTGGTCTCACTCTACTCTTATAGCCATCGACATTCATACTCAATACTTTCCTCACGACATTTTCCCGATTTATCCCAACTAGGCAACTATATATTGTGTCTCATTCATTCGTCATCACTTGATAGGTTAACTCATCTGGGTAGAGGGCATAGCCAAACACGACGTAGTTCCAACGACAGATATAGATTGAGGAAGTCCGTAGTACAACCAAGGTCATCGCCATCGTCTTTGGCATATTTTAATAGAAATGATTCGGAATGAAAACTAGTTTGGTCCAATGGGCCAATAAGTGAAGGTTCTGTTTAGTTGTCATTTAAAAATATTAGACTGTTAAATTGAAGAACCACAGGTAAATGTGCTCATTTTTATTTTCTCTATTTTGGTATTCGTGCGGTTGCCCATTAGATTACACTCTGATTTAAGATAAACGTGTTCAGAAACAAAACTCTTCTTGTTGCTATGTTATTTTATCTCATGTCATCATAATTGGGAAGTTCAGTACATCTCATCATGTTTTCCGGAATCATAATATTGCTCATAATTTTGTAAGCAGTAGGTACCTATTTGAAGCTTTAGTTTATTCTGACGGTTATAGGTATAGAGGATTTTACGAAAACTTGTTTATTTTTTTTCTAAAAATTAAATAAATGAATAGGTAGTTTCGTTTTGATTGATGATATCATTGTGATACCCATATTAAGCTTTGTTTTTTTATGTCTTCGTACACGTGCTATCCCAATTCACTTTAGACGTTGGCAGAATAGTCGACATTGGCGTTGTTTGCCATAATAAAAAACAGAATAGAATTAAACTTTGATCCGTTCCGTCATTTTCTGTCATTTTCACTAGTATTTGACGCGGTGTCAGAAAACGATCTGTATTTGGACAGCCGTTATTTTGATGCCCATCACCACTTTCTTAGGAAACTAAAGATTTAGGCCTTATGATGTTATCATTAATTCCTGAGGATATATCCATCGATACTTTAACGTTAACCGTCTCATTTCATTGTAATGTTTTATTAAAAACTTTACGTCAATCAAAATACATTAGCTGATTCAAAAGTAAAGTTTAGTTGAGCTGAAGTTTGTTAACTCGTTCAGTAATATAATAAGACGGTATAACTTTAAAATGTTACGAACATTGCCAAACCTGGAATTTGAACCCGAGACTTCGGGTTCGACTTCCATCGGCCGCCGCACTTTTGACTACAAAACCTATGTATCAGTAAAAGGAGCAGTAATGTTACCACGTAATAGATACTTAATTTAGTTACGCGACTTATAAGGTTTCCTACGTAAGTTGACGGTGAGATCTAAACTCCTTTATCGTACATTTTGTATTAAAAAATTGTTTATTTTTGTTAGTTTCAGTTGTGGTATCCTAGTGGTATCGGCCCCGACTTACGAGTTGTAGGTCGTGGGTTCAAACCTAGGCAGGCGCGTTACTTTGGGTAAATAGTTTCATCACCACTGCTGTCAAAACAGTGACGGAAAACAACGCGAGGAAACCGGCAAGTCATAGAACCAAAATTTCGAAGACATGTGACATCTACCAACCCGCACTGGGCCCGCGTGGTAGATTACGGCCCACTTCTTCTCACCGAGAGGAGGCCTGTGTCCCAGCAGTGGCAAAATAAGCGTTAGCATTATCAGCCAATACCGTTCGTATTGGCTGATAATGCTAATGCTTATTTTTGCTAACCGACTAAAAATTTCTACGCTATACGGGCAGAATCATTTGTGCTGAATGAATTGTAATATTTTGCGCGTCTTTGTTCTTACCACACTGTGCAAATTGGTAAAACAAATATCTATGCGTCATTATTCAACGTTTACTGTCTTCAAACATACATGTTGAATAAGTGGCGTTCAGTGTCTCTAGCACAATTCAAATGGAAGTTTTTTTTACTGTAATTAGTCGAGCTGACCTCGCGTTGTAGACAACCATATGAACTAATGTCAGTTTTAAGTATAGCTACAGAGTGTCTAGTGTTTGTTGTTCTTTACTTGAAATGTATTTATTTATACGAATTATTATCTAACTCAGATCTGTGTTAATTTAATTATAGGTAAGTCCTAAGTTTTAGTAAGAAATTAACAAAGCTTGGAGAACTCCGCGGTTTACACGCAACGGTACACATCTATACTCCATTTATTATAGCATTAGAAAAAGAGGCTCGTAGAAGCAGAAGTGCAAAAGATTTTATTAAAAAACCGGCCAAGTGCGAGTCGGACTCGCGCACCGAGGGTTCCGTACAAACCTGTAGGTATTCTCGGTTTAAAAATAAATGTTTTTTTTAAATTTTATATTTCAGTTGATTGAATGCGGTTTACGATTTATGACGTTTTAAAAAATAACTACTCACTCGATCTCGTTCAAACCAATTTTCGGTGGTAGTTTACATGGTAATGTACATCATATATTTTTTTTAGTTTTATCATTCTCTTATTTTAGAAGTTACGGGGGGGGGGGGGGGGACACATTTTACCACTTTGGAAGTGTCTCTCGCGCAATCTATTCAGTTTAGAAAAAAATTATATGAGAAACCTCATTACCATTTTTGAAGACCTATTCATAGATACCCCACACGTATGGGTTTGATGAAAAAAAAAATTTGAGTTTCAGTTCTATGTATGGGGAACCCCAAAATGTATTGTTTTTTTTCTATTTTAGTGTGAAAATCTTAATGCAGTCCACAGAATACATCTACTTACCAAGTTTCAATAGCATAGCTCTTATAGTTTCGGAAAAAAGTGGCTGTGATATACGGACGGACAGACAGACAGACAGACAGACGGACAGACAGACAGACAGACATGACGAATCTATAAGGGTTCCGTTTTTTGCCATTTGGCAACGGAACCCTAAAAAGTTAAGTAATAACTTCTTTAGATAGATTTAAGAAGGTACTAAACACATTACGTCCTATTTATGTCAATTTCACAGAAGACTTAAACCGGCAAAATTTTATAAACCCGGCTGTCACAGTTTATGAAGGAGTTTGGTGACATTTAAGATTAGGTAGAATTAAAATGAAATGAAAGACGTTCTCGGTATGGTTCACTCCTGCTTCTTTTAGGTTTTTAGCATTGACACTTTAATTTTAAATTAAATTAGAATGAAATAATAAATGTAAATGGTAGCCACTTAATTTCATAAGATAAAAAGTTAATATGATTACAATATAGTGTGACAGCTGGGTTATAAATAGAATTTATTAAATTAGGCAGTAATCATAACTGTAACAAGTTAAGTGTAAGTACTTTTGTCACAAAGTGTACATTAAAAAGAACCTTTTTTTAACTTCTGCCTAATTCTATTTTAAATGGAGTATAGAGGTGCATACCTGCCTAATGTTTAGGAATCCATGTGGTCCTCAGACGCATACGGACCTAGCCTAGACTGGCCATTTCAGATTATTACTCAATACTACACTTGTATAGTATAGGCTGATCTAAGTTACGGCCTGTATCTACTTCGTATAGTAGTCGATATACAGGATAAGTTTTTATCCAGTGCGTAAATTGTAACCATGAATTCAGCATAATAATATCATTCTAGACCTTGTTGCGCAGAAATTTTTGGACGGCTTTACAAAAAACAAAATCAGCTGTTTCATAGAAAAATGCAATACCTACGGGGTCAAAATGTATGGAACAGTTAATTTTTTTTTTAAACCGACGAAAATGTTCTACGCTGGGGGTCTAGAATGATATGCTGAATTCATGGTTACAGTTTGCGCACTGGATAAAAACTGGTCCTGTATATTATGTACTTACTTGATTCACGCTGTCGTTATGCTAAAGTTATATTTTCCGACATATAAATCTGGTTGCCTTAGCTCCACCTACTTCAGTACTGTTCGTCTGCACTAACACGAATAGACTGCATTTACGCAAAACAAACCTACCTAATCATTCAACTTTGCCATTCATATTTCCTTACACCGTTCATATCCGCCAGCATACGTTTCTACACTAAAAAAATTACGATATAAATTGAACCCTGATCTTCTGCAAATAATTACCCAAATAAAAAAACAGTAAAACAACATCTTATTTTTCCTCTTCATTCACATCTTAGTAGAAACGCGTGGTTATGAAGTCACGACCATTTTCCCCCGAGTTAAAAGTTACCGGTTTTCAGAGAATTTACCGGAGGATAATGACAAGGTATATTAACTTCGGATCCTCCTTTAAGACCGGAGTCTAGCTTGAGAGTTCCAAGTTCGATAGCAAAATGTTTTTCCACAATCACAACTTTCCCTTGTTAACAAACGTTGTTATCTTGTCCTTGGTGTCACATAAACCGGTAATTGTTTTATTTATTTTAATAATAGCTTCGCTTTTGCTACTATCGCATACCAAGCTTCTGTGCTGTTATTTATTAAACTTTATAGCCTTTAAAATGATTCTTCCACATCCATTGTTTGGTGTTTTCAATATTTAAAAAATTTTTGGTAATTAATACTTACACTCAATATCATTTGTTAGTTTGTAAACATGGGTATTTAGTACATATATTTTATTAGAATAGTCCTCCATGCTGTACCGTCACATGGACACGCAAATCATACCATAAAGGTATTATAATATTTTAAATAGCATTTAGGAAATTAAAATAATACAAAATACAAATTCATGTCAAATCATATTTAAATATCGTTTTACAAAATTATTATTATATTATAATAAGCTCATGTTATAAAAAAAAATGTAGATAATGCAAGTGCCTTATGAAATGAACAAACGAGCAAGTGACCAAATCTGTGGCTAGGTACTGATCAAACTTAGAAACGTTTTCTTGTTTAGGTATGCTGAAAGGCATCCAAGGACCCGTCCTTACGTAATTGAGACAAATATTTAACGAATAAATACAAATCATAGGCGCAAGTATTATTTACAAGAACCTCGTTTTCAAACTACAGAATATTATACTTATTAAGTCCAAGTTAGAAAAAAAAAAACAAAGTTAATGCTTGCACACTAGCTCTGATGGAATAATAACTTAATTATGTTTATTTCTGTAAATATATCTTATATACGAGACTCTTTTATACGTCAATTTTTCGGTCAGTATTTTATAACAAAACAGCGCCGGCATTTCCCAGCTGACTGATAAGTGATAACTGAGAAAAAATCCTTAACAAACTTGGAGGCCATAATGTGGTCTCTTTTAAAGTCCAGGCATTATATTATTAAGATAGTGAATGAAGGGCCTTGAATAATCATGCTTATTGTCAACTTGCTAACTGCTGACGTACTCATGATCTTGCAAAATAAAATTAATCTTATATTTATTGTTATCTAATTATAGCTTTTTTGATAACAACGTCTAAAATGAAAGATGACAGAACAACTCTTCGACAAAAGCTAAAAGATAAAGTTCACTTGACCAACCATGTCTTCAACTCTTCTGTTCCACAGACTACTAAACCCCGGCTTTTTTCCAGATGGCACCAGTACTGGCGCCAGTGACAGAGCCGGTATGGCTGGGCGAGGGCCCGCACTGGGACCATGAGGAGCAGGCGCTGTACTTCGTCAGCATCTTCGACAATAGCGTCCACAAGTACGTGCCAAGTACTGACATCCATACTAAGGCTAAGTTGGGTGAGTTTATGATACTTCTATGACGACTTTTCATTCGTTAAATGTAAGTAGGAACTTACATTTAACGAATGAAAAATTCCCATTACATGTGAAGTTGTATCTGCGCCTACGCTTGATACAGTGTCCTGCCCCTTATGTATTTAATTTACCCCAGCTTCCTTTTTACAAGTATAAACTGATGATCTGGCAAAGGCAAGAAGTTTGTTTAAATAGGTATCCTACCACTTTCGTTTTGTTTCATACGAGTATCACCTTTATTGTTGTAAAGTTAATGTTCATATTTCTTAGACACGTATCATCACGCGCTTCAGTCATTTTCATAATAAAATCATAAGGAATAAGGTTTATATGCGTGGGTAACGCTTACCGTACAGTAAAGCCATAAGTTCTACTTTATACATCTTGGCATGAGTTTCGGAGGTAGGAGGTACACGGTGCAAAGTTCACTCAACCTCCGTAGAAAAGGGATGGTCCGGCCAGACGTTTGTTGTGTCTGGTGGGCAAGTATCCAACGATTGATGTCGGGACGTTGTAAACTGTGCTTGCGCGATGCATCTTTTTGCTTGACGTCAGTGCGGTGCGTAGTTCGCATGTAGTGGTGTAGATGCCGCTACAAAGTGACTACCGTCTCGATACTACCCACATTTTCATCATCTCCTACCCTTATCCCAATTAATTTCGGGTCGACGCAACATGTCTGTTTCTTCCATATTTCTGTATTAGTTACCATCTTAGTAGTTACTCCTTTCAACAGTTTCCACAGTTTTTCATTGTTATTTACAACATCACCACCATATCTGAAATACTCTAACAAACAAAACCTTCACATTCCAGATGGCATGCCAACCTTCATAATCCCAATGGAGGGTAAGAAGCACCGCTTCGTGGTGGGACTGAACCGTAAGGTGGTGGAGATCGAGTGGAACGGCGAGGAGAACGCAGCCAAGGCGCTGAGGACCATCGCGGAAGTAGACCATGACAACCCTAAGAACAGGTTCAATGATGCAAAGGCGGATCCTAGGGGAAGACTGTTTGCTGGTGAGCCATTTATTGACTAAAATACTTAAGTAACTTTTGAAAACTCGGTGTTCCTATGTTTAGATTCAGAATCAGAAATTATCATCATGTTTTGGAACAATTATATTAGTATTTAATGAGGTCCTGGGTTCGATTTTTAGGTTAGGCAAAGTAATATTGGGATTTCCCACTAGGAATTTCTCAGCAACAGCCTTTTTTGCGGGTAGGAAATCCTCAAATGACGTCTTCGGCTCTGGGTGGAGCGGGAGGGCGTGTCAGCCTTTTACTGGCTAAAACCCACCCGTGTTCCTTCAGTTGCCTATATAAGGTGTATCTATTCATACACGAAATACTTTAAGGGGTACATCTGTACTTTAAGGGGTACATCTGTAGGTGGTAAAGAAGCTATAGAAGCAAAAAGAAAATTTTTATCTAAGCGTTTTTGAATTTTCGTAATTATTATAATTTTAAAACTACTTGAGACGTTTTGCATAAAACCTTTACTCCAAATTCTATGAATGGCCCGCCTGACGCTGCGATGGCGACGACGGGACGGCACGAGCATGGCCGCGGTGTCTCGGGCCGTAAAAAATAAGAAGGAGCCAGTATTTCTTATATGCGTCAAATAATTTATAAATATTAAATTTAAAAAAACCCTTAGAAATTTTTTTTTCGTTGCTATAGCTTCTTTACCACCTACAGGTGTACCTCTTTAAATATTTCGTGTATGAATAGATACACCTTATATGCCTGGGACACTGTTACTCTTTCGACTATCCTGGCAAATGATGATGAGCCTGGAATCTGGATTTGTGCACGATTGATGGCAATAGGCCTACCTCATATTACATGGGACTTCAACATAACTACCGAAATGTGGGTGTACTATTGGTAATCTCTGATTAACCCTTTGAGATAGACAGGGAAAACACTTGTGATGTTATGTATTATCATAAGTAATAATGAGTCGCTGGGTTAGCTACCGAACATTTGATATAAACCGGCACAATGTCACACCATATTAGATAACACGTGGAAGATATGTATGTCGCTGTTATCAAACCGAAAAAGTGACAAGATACGTGCCACCTGCAGAGCGCGAATAACCTACATACCTCTGTTTACTAATAATATAATTGTTTTGGAATCACAAACTTTATGTTAGACATGATAAAGTTCAAATTCCATTGCAACCAAACCAAAATCGTCCACGTGAAATTTGTTGTTTTAAGATAATATATCCTACAGTATCGCATCGCCCTTCATTTTCTCTTAGCGTTCTTTCTGACTTTTTTCTTTATATTTGGCTCCTTAAGGTCGTGTCGTGATGTTAAATAGCCCATAATCTTCCCAAAGAATTAAGCTATCAAATGCAAAAATATTGTTTCGACTGGTAGTTCCACAAACTTACAAACAAAGAAATTTTACTTCTTTGTAATACTAGTACAGATAGTCTCTCAAAAATCAACTTGGAAAACGTTGTATAGTAGATATCACCTAGTAAGTATTGAGTGATTGGTGATAGACTGTAAATTGTCTGAGATTTTGAACTCTAAATATAGTATAAGTTGCGAATAAATATTGGCTGTTGAAAAAATATGGATCTCGGACGGAGATTCAATAAAAAATCAAAAGAATCCATCCTATTGACATCGCTTTGCGAATAGACTTGTGATCACAGCATGATATTTGAAAGTTCATACTTACTATATTCCGTCGAATATTTATCATTTCTACGTATTGTCTTCAAGGAACCATGGGTCACGAGTACGAGCCGGGCCGCTTCAACCTAAAGAAGGGCTCCCTGTATCGGTTCGACGCGGACGGCACCGCGCACAAGGTGATTGATGGCATCGACATCTCCAACGGACTCTGTTGGGACGTCGAGAACAACGCGTTCTACTTCATCGACTCCTTCGAGTACACCATCAGGAGATACGACTATGATGTGGAGACAGGAGAGATTTGTGAGTAGACGATACTTATTTTGTGTAGGCTTGCAATGCTATGCAGATCTTTTGGCCAAAATTGGTACTAACGGTGCCATCTAGTTTTGTGAATAGGATTTCAGTGCCAAACAAAATCAAAAGTCATTTATTTAAACTTGGCTGAAAATAAGCATTTCTTGAACGTCAAAATTACAGTCCCCCAAATGCACGCTCTTCACCACTTCCTAATGCTTTAGCTAGGAAGAATTGGCGCAACAAACTCCCCAGCAGCACAGCCGGCTGTTCAGTTAGAAGTACTTGATTCTATACAATATAAAGAAAGAAATTAACATTACGAAACACAAATAAATTAGAACATTACAAATATGGACACACAATTGTACTACTAGGGGTCTCGTTCCGGCTTCCGTTTTTCGTTATTTTATTTAACAATATTTAACTTTCCTTCGTTTTTTTCTAGCTAATCCGCGCAACGTGTTTTCAATGAAGAAAGAAAAAAATGGCCTCAAGACAGATCTGCTCGGCATCCTGGACGGCATGACTATCGACACAGACGGCAACCTCTGGGTCGCCAACTTCGACGGGCACCAGGCGAGTGACCCAAGTTTATATTTACTTATTAATTAACTGACCCAAAACCACTGTCCACTGTCCTAAATTCATAGAAAAAAGCAGTTTAATTTTTCTCGAATTTTACGATTTCCGAAATATTTTTTCCCATTTTTATTTTCTTTAAAATACTATTCGGACTATAACGAATATTTACAAAATAAAATTAACAGAATCGGCTTCACCGTTCTCAAGTGCGCTAACAATAAACAATTGTGTTTTTGTAAAGACATATTTATTATCATGTGAGTTCTTGCATGATGCTATTTAAAGTTGTTTAAATTATTGTGGTTTTTAATAATTGTACTTTTGACAGACATCAATTATGTATTATGTACTACAAACAAACGCGAAAACGCGAAACAAAACGCAAACGCGTTCGTTAAGCAAAACATATAGGTACGTGCATAATACTTCTTTTAAAATCCATCATGCTAAAGTATGTAAACGCATGTTTACCCAATAAATTATATTCTTCTAATTTAAAAAAATATATATTTGCGAAAATAAAACCTACTTCCAAAAAAAACACTACCAAGTGAAAAATAACTTTAATTTGGGAAGTAAGTGTCTTTGGATCTGTATTTTGGTTTTCGTCACCGATTTCCGAAATTAAAGTTATTTTTCACTTGGTAGTTTTTTGGAAGTCGGTTGTTTTTTTTTTTCGCAAAAAAGTTTTTATTTTACACTTTTTAGTTATGGCATCTACCCCACACTATTTCGTATACACCACGTGAACGAGAACATATAAAAAAAAATATAGTGAAACATATAACCTCCTCCTTTTTTATACATTGGTTAAAAAAAACAACACAACCATTACTAAGTGCTACTTTCTTCCAGGTGCTGAAAATCGACCCGAGGAAAAAGATAGTATTAGCGACGGTCCCGATTCCCGCTCTGCAGACGACGTCGGTGACGTTCGGCGGGCCCGACCTTGACGTCCTGTACGTGACGTCGGCCGCCATGAACCGCGGCACGGAACAGTTGCCTCCCGCCGGCTCCACCTTCCAGCTCACGGGCACCGGCTCTAAGGGACACCCTAATGCTTACGTCAGATTTAATGATTAAGTTATTTAATAAATAGACTGGCTTTTATTTTTTTGTTTCATTTTACTAAACAGGCTCTGATTCAATTAGCTAGCGAGATATTGTAGACGTGGTGGCAGCGATATATACACATTATAACACAACAAAAAGCGCGACTGATGATAACGAATTGTGTTTATTAATCCCTTATTCCAGTTACGGAGACAATGCGTTCCTGACACCTATCGGTTGGATATGATTAGGAACTAATATTCTTTTGTATTTAGCGTTTGCAGTCCTTTCACAGTTATTATATCCCTAATTTTGGATCACAGCGATCTACTATCGTTGCTATAAGGTTACTATCACATGTAAAATAATTGAGAAGTCTATGGTGTCAGAACTTTATGATTTCAAATTATTCATGTACACCATTCATATTTGGGAATGAGCCATTTATAAACAAAAAACCCGTATATGGTGGGTGTAGCAACCGGAAAAACTTTGGTTTCCTAGGAAACCGGTTCCGCCATCATTTTCACCATTATTGACCTTAATTTGTCATTTTCACTAGTGTTGACATGAATGTGCCAAGAAACGTTATGTATTTAGAGAGCCGTTATTGGTGACTGATCACCGCTTTGGAAATCAAAACTTAACAAATTTTTATATTTTGCGACATTAGCCGATAAGAGACACGACTAGAGAAATGGGTCTCTTTGTCCAGGAGTGATATCTCACTCAATTATTGGAACTGAAATAAAACTAAAAATTGTGAACTAGCAACGTGAATAGAAAGAATACCGACTACGCAACCCCCGCAAGAGCCCCGTTGTGAGCGTTGTTGTTGAGTACATTAGGATCATGATTCCACAAAGTAATACAGTAATACCCCGAACGCTACCCCGTTTTACGCGAATTCGGAGATACGCGGTTTTTCATTTATTATTTTTTCGTTGATTGCCGCATCGGCTCTCTCGCTCCGCCCTCTCAGTGTTCAGTTTGCGACAGATTTGAACGTGTTCTGCGTGGAATTGTTTTACGTGCGCAGTTTGTTTTACTTATAATCTCTAATTATGTCATCTAAAAGAACGTACTTTATATGTATTTATATGCAACGTTGAACCCCGACTTACGCAAATTCGACTTACACGGCAATCGCTCGGACTCACCTATCGCGTAAGTCCGGGGTATTCCTGTATTTAATTTTAATTAGGACCTCTCACACGTAATTTCACGTAATTATTACTATGATAAATTAAACTCCAATTAGGGTAATTGTGTTTTAATTAACGTTACAAAACTATACAAAAAATACGCAAATGAAAAAAGATCACATGAAAAAATTACAACTTAAAATTACAATTCGGTAAACCTTTCACTCCCAAACCAGTCACCATGAATGTGGACCCATCTTGAGGCCCACGGAAATTTAAATTTGCACTAGTAACGAATAAGATATCGTAGTTGGGGCCCCCAAAAGTAACCGAAGTGACTTGAAAAGACGGAATTGGGACTTTTTGCAGCAATTTACCAGTTCTGGGGTCAATCTTGATGATGCTTGACCCGTCGAAACAGGCCACCCATAGATTACCGTCCGTGTCTATGGTCGTGCCATCGGGAAAACCTTCTACATTGTTTTTCTCAAAATCGAAGATGTATTTCAGATTGGCTGAAAATAAATTTATTGTGTGGGTTATTTAGTATTAGTGAGAAAATTATGATTTATTGAATCCTTTATTTATGTATCGCAACAAGTGAACACGTTAAGAAGACACTATTTCGTTTGAAAGTACATTCTTTTTATAGTTCCGTCGGTTGAAAATGAGGCTTCCATCTAGTGAAGGCCGTAGCTAGGGGGGGGGGGCATTGTGGGGCAATGCCCTACCTTAAAAATACCAAAAACGAAGATAACCTATTAGAATTGGATTGTATGTTTATAGTTTTAGATAAAAAATTGTAGCAATAGGGTATCCAAACTTTTCCGAACATACCACAGTTTGAGACATTGATTTCATATTATAATAATTCTTTTCTCCGTGTATAGATGGCATTTGAATCGCCATCACATGAAGCAATGGGTCCTATAATATGCCGATGCAGAGAAAAGTTTCAACCGTCTTGTTCGCTTGTTCTTTATAATTGAGGATTTAATAGTTGTCCTTAGATCCATGCTCATGTTCTGTCACAGAAATTAATTATCTATGAATAGCTATTGAATGTAGGTACATCACTGACCTAGCAGGCGCGGTCCGAGGGTCCTAGGGGTCATGACCCCCCCAAAGAGCCAAGAGTCTGTATGATACATTCCAGTTTTAAGTAAGTTTGTGGTCTTGCAGTCTACATTCTCTTGATACTTGAGCTTTTCTTTATAGACCGACCAACCAAATAATTCCCGGTTCTTTTGGAATAATCAAAAGAAAATCTAACCTATCCGAGGTGGGCAAAAATGTTCGAGCTCGCTCTTACATTCATAATACTCCTAGTTGCCTGAATTTTCCTGGCATAAGTCGACAATGTAACTCCTAGGTCTTTTTGAATATATAAAACAAAACTTAAGTTATTACAATTTTCGGGCTCACTTTGCTCGCCTTTGTTTTCAACAATCTCATAGTTGCTAGGGCTGTTCTGGCATTAGTCGACAATATCTGTTCGAAAACATAAAAAAAACCTAACCTGAACGAGGGGGGTTGTTAAAATTTTCTAGCTCGCTTCGCTCGCTCTAACATTCATCATTCTCCTGGTTGGCAATGATATCCTGTATAAGTCGACAATTTCACTCCTATTTCCGTTTGAAAACATCGAAAAAAACCTATCTTAAGGATAGGTTGTTACAATTTTCGAACTGGCTTCACTCACTCTAGCATTTATCATTCTCATCGTTGACAGGGATATCCTGTATAAGTCGATAACGTAACTCCTATTTCTATTTGAAAACGTCAAAAAAGTACCTAACCTGAACGAAGCGGGCTGTTCAAATTTTCGAGCTCGCTTCGCTCGCTCTAGCATTAATCATTCTCATGGTTGGCAGAGATATCCTAGCAAAAAGGCGACAGTGTAACTGCTATTTTTTATGTTTAAAAATATATAACAAAACCTAACCAGAACGAAGCAGTTGTTAAAATTTTCGAGCTCGCTCCGCTCGCAATTTTCGCCCTAAGTAGTCTACTGTCCTAATGCCAATTATTTATTTATCAAAAAGTGCTGCGACCAATTTGACAGCATTCTTCAATACCCCCATATAAAAGCGGTGTCCCTGAATACCTTAACTAATGACAAACTTAAGATGTACATAACATCACTTTTTTATTCCCGGCGGGTTATTCAGCTACCTATATAAGGTGTATCTATTCATACACGAAATATTTTAAGAAGTACACCTGTAGGTGGTAAAGAAACTATAGCAACGAAAAAAAATTTTTTCTTTGGGTTTTTTTTTTAAATTTAATATTTATAAATTATTTGACGCACATAAGAAATACTGGCTCCTTCTTATTTTTTACGGCCCGAGACACCGCGGCCATGCTCGTGCCGTCCCGTCGTCGCCCTCGCAGCGTCAGGCGGGCCCACATGTGGGAGTGGCGCGAGGAGGCGAAACGCCGGGGTGAAACTCCGCTGCCGCGACAAATCGCGGCACGGCGGACAGAGCTCCGGTGTGATCTCATGGCGACATGGCGGGTACGATTGTCGCAACCCAGTGCTGGGCACGCCACAATTGCGGCGGTAAGTCCCCTCTTTGAGGAGTGGATAGAGAGGAGACCCCCCCCCCCCCAAATCTTGGGCTGCGCCCGCGCCAGTGACCTAGAGGTGATGTTGATTGATTTAGGAGCCCGTGCTTCAGAGCAGATCAATTATGATATATTTTTGACTTCCGCCCTACCTGTAGCCAGTGCTGCCCTACCTCATATTCGAGTCTAGCTACAGCCCTGCATCTAGTCGACACCTTTTTCTTTTCGTGTGCATCGTACTCGAATGCCCTGTTAGTCTAGTGGTTAATAACCCTGACTGCTAAGACGGAGTTCGTGGGTTCGATTCCCACCCAGGACAAATCTTTGTGTGATGAGCACAATTTTATTATTTGTTCTGTGTATGGGTGTAATTTTTCTATAATATGTATATATTTAGAAATAGGTAGTAGGTAGGTATATTTATCTGTTGCCTGGTTGCCATAGTAAAGTTTCTGCCTTGTTTGGGATCAGATAACGGTGTGTTGGATGTCCTGAGGATATTAATCACTTTGCTTTTATATCGTTTCAGCTCAGTACATGACTACGTTGGTTACCTATCATAAGTTCGAAAAATATTTGACCGAATTTCATTTCACCTAAAACTTTTCAACTATTATCGTTTCGTTTTTTCTTACTTCATCGAAGTCACGTCTGCCACTGTATCAGTTGACCTATTATCAATTCCACTTTTTTCGTTACTCCGACGTTTCATTTGGTCGATAAACTCTTTACCGAAGTTACACTTAGCCAAAATAACATTTGTTCGAAGTATTATGTTTCCAAACATTCATTATACCTATGTTAAGATTAACCTACTCTTTGGTTTAATTAATTATTTATTTAAATGTAATGGCACTTAATAAAAGCGTGCAAGCAGGCATGCAGCAGGCAAGCAGGCAAGCAGCAAGCAAGCATGCAGCATGCAAGCAAGCATGCAGCGTGCAAACAAGCATGCAACATGCAAGCAGGCATGCAACATGCAGCAAGCATTGTTTCTGTCACGGCTCCGGCGCTGCGGGGTTTGGGCGGCCCTACGCGAGCTTATCGTCGCAGATGGTTTTAATGCTCACCGCCGCAGCTGAGGCTGACCGGCAAAGCCGGCCTGCAAGCCGAAGCTTCAGGCGGGCCTTCAGACCACCTGCTCCTCAGCTCGCGGGCCGCCCTACCCCTCCGCGCCTGCGCGGGCTTAAATTACACTCTAGGGGTAGGGCAGACAAGACTACGTAAAGTCGGTTTTACAGTGATTCGATTCTCACTAAATTTTGTAGCACAATATATTGACTTTTTATGACACTACATATATTTTAATTTAATATTGAAAACGCTACGAAGTAACCGGCTATATATTTGTGACCAAATAATATTCCCTAAAATTTTGTTTCACTGTGGTGAAAATATGGCAAACAAATCATTTGGCAAATGAAAAAAGTTCAAAAGAGGCTTCGGCCAATAGCAAAAAGTTATTTCGTAAATCGGCGAAACATAATTCGGTAAAATAATACCTATGACACATGATACTTCGATGATTTAAAAATATGTCAAATGATGCATATTGCAAAAAGACGCCAATAGTTTTCGGTAAAATGAAATTCGAACAAAAAAAAATCGGAAAAGTAATCGGTTCCCGACTACGTTGTTTGCAGCCTCTGTTGCATTTTATCTATCCCATAATCTCACAATCAGCCTATGTTGTTCCCACTGCTGGGATACGGGCCTCCTCTCTGTGATTAATAATCAAGCACGTGAGCCCATTACCTATCTAGTATACTCACAAATCTCTCCCGTTTCCACATCATAGTCGTATCTCCTGATTTTCCTCTCCCACGAATCGGTGAAATACATGGCCTTCTGCTTGAGGTCCCAGGCCGGGCCGTTGGAGACGGTGATACGGTCTGCCACCTTCGAGATCTTGGATCCATTCAGACGGAATAGACTTGCCGTCTTCAGCTCGTAGACTGGATGTATCCCGCGGCCCATGGTTCCTGCGGACGGTAGTACAGGGTAAGTATATAGGTGTTCTCATTAAAAGCATTTTGTATTTTTGGCTTTTTAAACTGGCTGAAATACCGTCTAGCCATCAATGCATTTCTCTAGTTAGAATGAAGACAAATCGTTTGTCAATCTTAAAATATACTAAATATCTGACCTGCAAAGACCCTGCCCCTGGGATCCGCCTTTCCGTCATTGATCCTGGTGGTGGGCACGTCGCGGTCCACCTCGCCGAGCTCCTTTACTACAGAGACAGCCGCCCCGTCCCCGCCGCACCATCGCACATCCCGGAACTTGCGCTCCACCCCTACCATGAACTGGTCACAGGTACCTTCCACCGGCACCAGGAAGCCCACCCCACCTTCTGCGTTGATAATGTTTCAGTTATCTGCGTAATTTAACATGTGACCTTGGGAAGACATAAGGGACCACAGGTCACGTCACTAGAATTTCTGGCCCCGATGTCGGCAAGTCATGAAAAATATTTAGCTATCCATCAAAAGAAACTAAAAACCTGAATAGGGTAATTGACTCATCTTAATTATCTTTTACCATCGGACCAACCCTGAAATCTAGAAAAGAAGAAGCGAGAAGTTTTTTTTACCTTTGTTTATGTGTACATAATATATTTATTTTAATGTTAGTTTGTATATTGTTAGTATAATAAGTTGTAAAATAAACTATGTATAAACATAGTAAACTCTACTTGGGTTTAATCCCTAATACATATTATATGTAGGTATATTTATAATATTATAAATGTCAAAGTAACTCTGTCTGAGTCTAGCGTCTGTAACGTGATAGCGCACAAAACCAAGACCTTTCTTCGGGTTCAAACTTACCCCGTACCTCATCAAGATCGGGTCAGTGGTTTTGTAGTGATAGCGTTACAAACGCTAGACTCAGACAGAGTTACATACAGTCGTCTGCATTCGCCATAACCGGCATTGACGCAGACGAAGTCGCGGGCAAAAGCTAGCATACTATATTATGAGCTGAAAGCCTAAGTTAAATACCCGCATTAAGTTTAGTAAGTAGCAGGCGGGACTCAATTGCTAATTATTTATTTATTTATAGATAACTAAACCGGTACATCACCAAGTACATACATTTATTAACATGGAAATATTGTAGAAAAAGGTTGACAATAATTATATAAAATTAAACAATTACCTAAGTTAAAAACTAAAATGGAACAGTGGACCCCCTTGCATACTTTCTCTCAAATAACACCAGACGTAGAAACATGATCTTTAAAAACCACACCGCAATCAAAGGTCACTCCCAAATCCTAGGTATATGATGATGATCCGAGTTATTTATCCGGAATTACTTCCCTACGCAAACTATAGTCGTAATGTTCACAGTATATTTATTACAGCTTCTGCTGGCGTCAAATTTCTTGCTTCCCGACCCATCCCGTCGCATCGAATCGCCTGCCCGTGCGAGGTCTTTATATTCGTGACTCTTGTTTTGGCTCGGCTCCTAAGGGTCCTAGCGTGATATTATAGCCTATAGCCTTCCTCGATTAATGGGCTACCCAACACTAAAATAACTTTTCAATTCTAACCAGCAATTCCTGAGATTACCGCGCTCAACTAAACAAACTCTTCAGCTTTATAATAAGTATTAGTAGGTAGGGTATAGATAAACCAAAAGAAAATTAAAACGTTCCGCTTGCTACTAAACTAATTACGGGGTATTTAACCTAAGGCTTTCAGCACATAATATCTGTTAAACCGAAGTAGAGTTTTTTTAATTTGTTCCTGTCGGGGTTTTTATAGAATAATTTCTTCTTTTCTGTTAAATTATGAACAACTTACCAACTTTAGTCTTGTTATGCACTCCAGTGTCTGGCACATACTTATGGATCATATTGACACACATAAACGGTTGTGATATTAACACACATAAACGTCCGAGTTTTTTATTCCGTTCACCGGTAAAAATGTCCAAGTTTAACGTTGAAACAGCTTTCAACGATTTACTGAAGAAAGTGGCAGGGTTGACGGCTAAAATCACGAGTCAAACTGCTATGATCGAGTCTCAGAGTAAGAAAATAGATGATCAACAGCAAAAGATCGAAAATTATTTCGTCACCATTAGCGAACAGACGAGGGTACTTGCAGTTTTATCTACTAAAATTGAGAAGCTCGAAGTTCAAATATCTTTGAAAACGTCGGAGAGCGAGATGGCTAAACTCAGCGTAATACCAACTGCGCAGCGGGTGAGCGAGACAAGTGTTGCGAGTGATGCCAAAGAACCGCAGAGAAAGGAGACGGAACGTGCGCGCCGTGCGACAGAGCGAGCTAAGAATAAGGCGGCGTCCATACCACAGAAAACTGGCGAGTGTTGTTTGAAAACTCCTGAGATAGCTGTAGAGGAAGACATTTCAACTGAAGAATGGCATGTAGTCAATAACAAAAAGCATGCAAAAAAGGTTGTTGCGAATGCCATAAAAAAAGGAGGGAATGCACAAATTGCTACAATTCAAGCCATACAAAGAAAAAGGTTTTTACATGTATGGTCATTACATCCGGACACGTCTGAGAAGGCAATGGGTGAGCACGTGATAGGAATCTGTGGTACCGACGATATAAAAGTGGAGAAGATAGTCCCGAAAGGCAAAAGAGACTATGCTTCATTCATGGTTGGAGTCCCGGAATCACTTTTTGAAAAGGTGAATAACGTAGACAGTTGGCCAGTTAACGCCCAATTCAACCAATGGGTGTGGTTTCGAAACTCCCGAGACTCCCGTAAACCAACACAAGGCAACCAAAGCCAGGAATAAATGCATTCAAGTGTATTACCAGAATGTTCGAGGTTTGCGAACAAAAACCAAGACCTTCTTTACAAATCTATTGGCATCCTCCTACGACCTTTTTGCCATCACGGAGTCGGGGCTTAATGATTCTATCCATGATGGCGAACTTATTCCGCCAGATTATAAAATACTTCGGTGTGATCGAGCAGATGGGCGCAAGCAAGGAGGAGTGTTTTTGGCAACTTCGCCGCGTTTCGAGTTAAAGTGCGTTCCAATCGCAAATGTGGACTCAGCCTTATTTGAGATTGTATGTGCTACCGTGCACCAGGGAAATAATTGTTTGTTTTTATGTTGTGTAGTTTATATTCCGCCGAAATGTGTCAGTAGTGAATACATGCGATTGTTTAATATTTTAGAAACTGTATGTGTGAATTATGAGAACGTATTAGTGATGGGCGATTTTAATATGCCATCTACATCAGTGGAAGTGCAAAGTTACTTGGAGTATGTAAACGCTTTCTGTGGATTTCGTCAGGTAAATAGTGTTTACAATATAAATAATCGTACTTTGGACTTAGTATTGACTTCGTTTTTGGAGAGTGAATTGGAGGTAGAACAGTCAGATGAACCGTTAGTGAATATTGATGTTCAGCATCCTCCACTGGTAGCTAAAGCGAAGTTTAGAGGTCGGTTCAGTGATCCACTGACGGTACACAACCCGTGTTCTGGGCGCGAAGAGGATTTCGTTATATTTAGTAAACAGAAATGGAATTTTACCAAATGTGACTTTCCCAAACTATATTTGATTTTACAGTCAGTCGATTGGAAGCCATTGTATGATATTCTGGATCCCGATAAGGCTTTACATTTTTTTTATAGCGTAATTAATGAAGCTATTAGTGAAAGCACACCGACAAAGAAAAAACGGGATCACAAGTGTAAATATCTGTATCCAACTTGGTATACATCTGATTTAATACGCGATATCAAAACAAAGTGGAGGTATCATAAGTTATTTAAAATTACGGGTTCCAGTAGCGACTACGAACAGTTTTCTTACTATCGAGCCCAGGTTAAATATAAATTAGTGTTAACGTATGAAAATTACCAGCGTAGGTTACAGTCAAATATTAAAAACGATCCTAAATCTTTTTGGAATTTTGTTAAAAGCAAACGTGCTAGTCGCAACAAAACTCGAGTCACAAAAGATGGGAAGGAGTTGAATGACGAAGAGTGTGCGGAATGTTTGGCTTCCTACTTTCATTCGGTGTATAACGAGGTGCGCCCGACGCTGAACCCCGCTGAGGCGGAGCGTGCAGCGGCTGGAAGCGCGGGTGCGGCGCGAGTGCATGTTGGCCAGCTCGACTTGCACGAGCTGCGCGCCGCGCTCCGCCGCCTCAAACCCAAGCATTCGGCGGGTCCAGACGGGATCCCGCCTTACATAGTTAAAGACTGTAGCACAGTCTTTGAAAACCCTCTACTGCACATTTTAAATTTGTTTTTGAAGGTAGGTCAGTACCCCAACCTATGGAAAATCACTAGAGTGATCCCGGTTCCAAAGGGAAGTTCGGGAACTGATGTTAGTGGCTACCGACCAGTGGCGGTGCTGTCGGCGTGTGCTAAGGTGTTTGAATCGGTGTTGCACAAGTGTATTACTGATCAAGTAACTTCACGCCTGACCGACGCTCAACACGGTTTTCGAACTGGTCGAAGTACGGGGAGTAACTTGTTGTCATTTATGACATATCTGTCGCCTGTTATTGACGCTGGGGGACAGGTGGACGTTGCGTACTTCGACTTTCGGAAGGCGTTTGACACTGTCGACAACGATGTGCTGTTGGCTAAGTTTGCGGCATTTGGTTTCACACCGCACCTTTTGAAATTCTTCGCGAACTACCTTAGTCATCGCCGGCAGTACGTCGAATACGGTGGATTTGTCTCCAAGCCTTATTTCACGTTTTCGGGCGTGAGTCAGGGTAGCAATATTGGTCCATTAGGATTCATTCTGATGGTCAATGATCTCCCTGAAGTCGTAAAGGATGCGAAGTGTTTGCTATTCGCGGACGACCTTAAGTTGTTTCTGTCGGTAGCAAATACTTCGGACTGTGAACGACTTCAACAGGATGTTGATAGGGTAGTGCAGTGGAGCGTAGATAATAAGTTAGGTTTTAATATAGCCAAATGTGGTATAATGAGCTACACTCGTGCGAGGGAACCCCTGCTGCATCAGTATAAGATGGAAGCCGCGGTCTTATCACGAGTCACGCATGTGCGGGACCTGGGGGTGGAGATGGTGCCGGAATTGATGTTTCGGGGGCACATCTTAGATATATGCGGCAAGTCCTACCGTAATCTTGGGTTTATCCTCAGACAGTGCAAGGACTTCCAGAACACAGCAGTGCTTAAAATCATGTACAATGCGCTGGTAAGGAGCCGTTTAGAAACGAGTGCTATTGTTTGGAATCCTCATGAGGCTAAATACCGGGACATGGTGGAAAGAATTCAAAACAAATTCACTCGGTTTCTCTATTTTAAGCAGTATGGCGTTTATCCCTTCTTCCCTCTTTTGTACCCGAGTCTGTTCGTAATAGGGATGGTAGGGTACAGTAGGCTAGCGGTGCGGAGGGACGTCAGTCTTTGTAGCTTTGTGTTTCGGGTGCTGCGCGGCTGGCTGCACCACCCCGATCTGCTCGAAGAGCTGAGGTTACGCGCGCCGGCCGGGTGCGGGGGCGCGCGTCGTCCGACGCCTACTCTACTGGAGCCAAACTCTAGGACAAACCTGAACAAGTTTGCCCCCTTATCACGAGCTATAAGACTGGTAAATATTATTTCAACAGAGGTAGATATATTTCACTGCAGCCTGACGAGGTTCACAGAAGTAGCACTGAAGTGCATCGAAAATATTTAAAGGACCATTTCTTGTGTTTTTTGTTAATTTAAGTACTTATGCTATTTTTGTTGTTTTTTTGTATCTATATAGTAATAACATCGCATTGGCGAATCATAGCTGTTAGGGTGTTATGTACCAATTTTAAATAAATAAATAAATAAATAAATATTATATACATCAATGCTGACGAAGTACAGAGCTTGCTGCCTGTCATCCCAGTGAGGACTGTCGCTCAGGAATTGGGGTTCCGTGGTCTGGTGAACCTTTACCGACATAGCACACCATACAGAACTAGTGATGAGGAGGAGCGCGTAGTAGTAAACCATTTTGTTTGAGTTTGTCAAGAAATGTTCTGAATTTTTTTCAGTATAATGATGCGTGAATAGTAATCGCCCTTAGGTATTTGAAGTGTTTTTCGACGTTAATTTATATTTTACCGCAATTTATCAGCTAAACGAATTAACATAAGAAACAGGAAAAAGGAGTTCGAAGACTTGGTAAGTTTTCTTCGAAAGGTATTCAGGTAGAATTTTCTATAACGTAGGTATTATTTAGTTAGAACTGTAAGCCGTGGTGCATACTGTATTTCAGTCATATTTTTGTGTAGGTACGGAAGAAGAAAACATACTAGTGTTATTAATTTCTAATAGCACTAGTATGTTTTGTTTCTCGCAAGTGTGTTGTAAGTCATATGAAAACCGCATTGATTGTGTTTTTATTACTTCATTACACTTGAGGCGGTATTTTCGTGCGAGCTAAGTGCGCGCGATACGGGACCAACACGTAGCACACTTGTACTAATGGTATCCATATCCATTATAAATAGGATAACAGGTGGTTAAGTAGGAAAAGGCGATACAGACAACGAATACGTATATTTTAAAATGATTTTTCAATACATTGTACTCATAAAACACGAAATTAACAACTATAAATTCAACATGGTATAATGTCTTTATAAACGATAAAATATCGTACAATTACAATAATATTCAGTCTAATATCGGTCTCCTTATTGCCACTTTTACAAAATTATTCTTAATTAATTTAGTACAGTTTATAAACTTAATACATGAATGATTAAAATAGAGTTATTATTTGTACAACGGTGATGTTTTTGATAAAATTACATTCTATAAAAAAAAATCATATTATACATGATTTAATCAAAAAATTAAAGCTTAAAATTAACATTAGGGAAGCCTTTGACCCCTAAGCCAGTGACCATGAAAGTGGCCCCACATGGGGGTTCCTGAGGCCCGCCGATATTCAAACTGGCGGTGGTAACAAACAAAATATCGTAGTTGGGGCCTCCAAAAGTAACCGATGTTACTTGTAATGCTGGAATTGGGACCTTTTGCAGCAATTTACCAGTCCTGGGGTCAATTTTGATGACGCTTGACCCGTCGAAACAGGCCACCCATAGATTCCCGTCCGTGTCTATGGTCGTGCCATCGGGAACACCTTCTACGTCGCTTTTCTCGAAATCGAAGATGTGTTTGACATTGGCTGGAAGTAAATTTGTAAACAAATGAAAAGCAGCGCTTTATACAATTTAAGGGCTCAATAGAATAAGTCAGGTATAAGACTGACTGGAAAACATTTAAAATTATTTCCAGACTAAAGTTATCAAACAACTGACAACTGAATTGCCACTATTAAAAAAATGTGGAAAATCGAAAATTTTATCAGGCTCTAGTAATTTAGGAACAGCTAAGGCAACTTTTAAAAATAGTTTATCATGGTAATACGAATGAGACGTATGACCACATCAAGAAGGTACTTCTATCTACAAAAACCATTCTCTACTCACAAATCTCTCCTGTTTCCACATCATAGTCGTATCTCCTGATGTTCTTCTCCATGGAGTCGGTGTAGTACATGGCCTTCTGCTTGAGGTCCCAGGCCAGACCGTTGGATACGCTAATCCGTTCGGCCACCTTCGTGATCTTGGACCCGTCCAGGCGGAACAGGCTTCCCTTATTCATGTCGAAGTTGCCTGGTGGGTCCTCCTTGCCCATGGTTCCTGAGGATTATGGAAAAATAATGTTAAAGTACATACTAGTAGCAATTGTACCACTGCAGGGCAAAAGCCTCTTCTCATAGAAAGAAGCCAAGAGCATTGATTACCATGCTTGCTTGACGGGTTGGCGATTTCAAACTAACGTAGATAAATCCACTAACAGGAAGTGTCCTGACAGCGTTGGTCACCGAAAAAAACGTTATCAGCACCTACATTCGAACTGCGGGTATTGATTATTACAATCTTCTTTGATGATTCGTTAAGATATCCAAATATTATATTCGATATTCTTTACTTACGTTTTGTACTATTTGCAAGTCACTGTCAGATGAAAAGTATGTTATTCAAAATATGATTTGCAATCGCGACCTGCAACTTGCAAAACACATAAGAGAAATTTCTCTGGCTACCCTGGCACTTACCTACGCTTTAAAAAAAAACTTGAATGCAAAAGTGAGCGAGAGAAAGGAGGGATCTTGAGTAGGTTAGGTTGGAAAGAGATGTCTGACGGGCCTAGTGAGTGAGCGATAAGCGTATAATTATAGTGCACGTCATCCCCTTCGGTTTATTGGTTTGACCTTCATACAAGAAAATGAGCCCCGCGAAGCTAAGTTTCGCTAGCTGTTCTACTTGCGACTGACAGTTTAACTGACCTGCAAACACCCTGCCCCTGGGATCCGCCTTTCCGTCGTTGATCCTGGTGGTAGGCACGTCGCGGTCCACTTCGCCGAGCTCCTTCACCACAGAGACAGCCGCCCCCTCCGCGCCGCACCACCGTACCACTTGGAACTTGCGCTCCACCCCCACTAGGAACTGGTCCGTTGTGCCTTCTACCGGCACCATGAACCCCACGCGACCACCTATGGGATAAGAATTATAATTTTGATATATCCTGGGTGTTTGTACTAAAAATAAAATGTCATCATCATCATTTCAGTCGAAACACGTCCACTGCTGGACATAAGCCTCCCACAAGCACCGCCACTTCGACCGGTTCTGTGCTACTCGCATCCAGCGGATTCTCGCGGCCTTCACCAGGTCTTCGGCCCAGCCAAGGGTAGGTGGGCCGCCGGGCACTAGGGGCCGTTTTTTATTTGTGCTTGTCATTATTTAAAATCAAATGCAATTTATTCAAATTCGACTGAGAATCAGCACTCTTAGATCGTTAAAATTACATAAGACAGTCCCAAAAATGCCCGCCATTCAACACTTTCCAGTGTTTTAGCTGGGAAGAAGAAGTGGCGTAACAAACTCCCAAGCAACACTACTGTCTGTGAAGTTAGAATATTAGCTTAGGAAAGGTCACGGGGACGATTTGTCAGACTTATTTAATCCCTTTATAAGCACTCACCAACTTTAGTCCTGGTGTGCGCTCCAGTAGCGGGCACATACTTATGGATGGTGTGATCTTGTATGCTGACGAAGTACAAAGCCTGCTGCTTCTCATCCCAGTGAGGACCCTCCCCCAATAGGACGGGCTCCGCGATCTTCTGTACTTTTACCGACATCTGGATAAAACATACCTCGTGAATAATAGGGAGAAAGAAATTCCCCTACCATTTTGTTTGCAATGGATTCTTGAAGGCAGAGTTGATAGATTGAACTTAAACACAAGAGCTAACACTGTCACAGTTATACACGAAGTTTAATTGCCTTCCAAATTATTCGTTTAATTAGTTTCTTACTGAAATAAATTCAATTTCACAACAATTACAGTTTTAACAAAGTGTGAAAATAGTTTGGTAGGGTAGGTAAGCAAGACCAAGACTAAATGACAAAATAATGCTCATTTAATTCTGTAAGTAGGTTGTACAAATATTTATAGACTACTCTGAGATGCAAGGCCGAAACAAACTTGGAGGTCAAAGTCTATTTTTAAAGTCCAGTCGTAAACTTAGATCAGGTGAATTGGTGTCTGAGTCTTTTGAGGAGCGAACCTGACCAGTCAGTGCACGCATTTATCAAACACGCATTTATTAAACTAAATAACGTCCTTCTTTGTACAATTCAAAAATAATCAAGAAAATGTTACAAGTCCTCAGCCATCGAACATAATAATTCGTATATGAAAACTAGCCAAGTCAGACCCTAGGCTACAATAAATTATCCTAAGTTATAAGAAGAAATGATATTTTATGTTGTTATAAATACATTTCAGGACTGACCATTGAACTTGGCATCCATTTAGATCTCACTTCTTTTGTCGTTGAAGTCAACAACCAAGGCATATATCATAATAATGAACTTGGCTCTCATTTCACATTTATGTTTTTGATAGGATATCATTACTTTTTGTGCATAACTTATTAATAATAAAATTACTACCAAATGGTTTTTGTTATAAGTTCCTAATAGAATCAATTAAGTGAAAAATTATAATAAAATGATAAAAATTTACCAGTTTCTGATTTATTCCTTTGTATTCACCTAATTACCTATCTGCGTGCCAAATTTTAACTTTCTAGGTCATCTGGAACTGGGTTCGAGTTTTGATCTATAGGTCAGGCAGTGATAAAAATAACGATTTTTGGACGTTAATATCTAAATAACCGTTTGAGATGTGTTTATGAAATTTAGAGCTCATATGTATCTCGCAAGTCCCTCTATATGAGCCAAAGACACGTTTATGTGAAATAGTTTTTGAGTTATGAGGGGGTCATACACACGGTGCTGCTCGCCAGTTCTGTTACTTGAACTTGGCTTGACACGCTGCCGCGTGTCTAGATAACATAACAATAATTGTTCAATTATAGCTCTACACTCGACATAGTTACAGGTAGATTTTGTCCAATTTACACTCTATGCCATTAGTTTGAAGGTTGAAAAACAACCAAGGAACGACATTGTACGAGCAAGTAAAGTTAAGAGCGCAGGAGAGGTTCGATATTTTACTCTGCTGTAGGCGTCTTCATAACCCAGCAGCAACATCAATCAATCGACTCAGCCTATCGCAGTCCACTGCAGGACATAAGCCTCTCCCAAGCTGCGCCACAATACCCAGTCGTCCGCCTTCCGCTCCAGTCTGTCCTAGCCATTTTATTAGGTGGTCGGTCCATCTGGCTGGGGGGCGTCCCACACTACGCTTGCCGATATGCGGTTTTCACTCCAAGACTCGTCTGCTCCACCGGCCATGGGTCCTTCGACAGATATGGCCAGCCCACTGCCAATTCACCTTGCCGACTCTGCGAGCTACGTAGTAACTCCGGTTCTTTTCCGGGTAATTTTATTTTTGATATTATCCTTCAAACAAACTCTGACCATAGTCCGTTGTGCGACCTTCAATCTTGTGTACCAGCACAGTAGTCAGTGTCCACGTTTCGGCACCGTATGCCATTACGGGCAGGACGCACTGGTTGAAGACCATTGCGGGCGAGGCGACGAGAAAACTTGACGAAGTTGAAGAACCAAACGATGCCCATCCCAACTGGATCCTTCTGTCGGCTTCTTTCTCAAAGTAGTGTCTACGAGGCAAGACGTGCGAGTTGTACATGACCTTAGTCTTGTCTAAATTCATACCGTGGCCAAACCGCTGAAATTCATGCCAAAGCTCCATTCAGTCCTGCCAGGGTTACGGATTTGTTCGAAGGAGTTACCGTGGCCCTGGCACAGGTAACTGAAGGAACACGGATGGGTTTTAGTCAGTAAAAGTCTGACACGCTCTTCCGCTCCGCCTAGAGCGGGAGACATCATTTGAGGATTTCCCACCCACAAAAAAAAGGCTCTCGGGTCTACCTGTTTCAGCGTCTCTGGCAGAACTACGATTTCATCGGCAAGCGAAGGTGTGAGATGTACTCGCCGTTCACGTTGTTGCCCTGTCCAGCCTACTCCTTAGTTTTGAAAAGGTCCTCCAACGCATTGGTAAACAGTTTCGTAGTATCCCCGAAAATTATCTACAATACTGAAGCATTTTTGAAGGCCAGCTTGTTGTGGTGGCAGGAACTTGTCAAGTCTCCTGGCAAGACGGTTCGTAACGAGTCCCGAGAACTGCTTGTATACATAGGAACATAATACTAAGGAGTGGATTGGTTCTGTAGTTCGTCAGCATGGTACATCCACCTTTATTGAACAAGAGAACTACCGCACCTCTGCTCCCCGCAACATACGACGCACATACAGGTATTTGAACGATCTACGCGGCCAAAATTATTTTATTGCTTAATTGGTATCTAAACGAGGTAAATAAACAAAATAACTTTTTTTTTTCAATAAAAATACACATTTGTTCCAAAATAAAAAAAAATTACTAATTTAAAAAATTATAATATATTCAGATCACTATTTAAGTTTCTTGATTTTTTTCTTCGCTGTCTGATGAATTTTCTGATATTTTGGATTCCGCAGACAAGCATGGCCAAGGTTTCAGGCTGAAATTGCTCCCAATATGAATTTTAGTCTATAAATTAGCTCATAACTGATGCCAGTTATTTTATTTCATCAGTTTTGTCCATCTTTGTTTAATTTATGATTTAAAATGGGCAAATCCACGTTTCAAATTAACTAGTTGGTCTTCATTGTAACCTTCACATGACAAAAGTTTATCTTTTATATAGTTTCATCTGGCATCTAAATTAGGCAAATTTTCTTTCATCATGAGGTCAAACAAGTATTTTCGGGTCATAATCTTTACTCCTGATGTACCCTCTGAACCTAAAACAAACATACACTATGTTAAAAGTCGCTTACAAATATTTGCAGCTTTACACGAAATTTCGCTGAATACCTTTAATCCCTCAAAACAGTTTCTATCCGGACGTTTCCGGAAATGTTTTTGATAGCATTTATAAGTAAAAGGATCGTACAATAATCTGTAATAAAAATTATAGTCCGATCTACCCCGATACATAAACAAAAACACTAGCAAAGAAAAAATATTGAAGGAAATCACGGTATGAAAATGGGATTTTTTAAATTAGAAAAAAAAATGTAGTTTGATAGTTGATCATAACTTTATTTATGCAGTTTGTAAGCCACTTACCTTGTCTATTAGAATCCATCACTTTTAATTCGTAAAAAAAAAACTTTATACCATAAAAATCACTTTGAAAGTTTAATGTTTAGAAAAGCGCCGAAAACAGATTTCACACTAGATGAAACGGTCAAATTCTGACTGACGCTACAGATGCGAGGGGTACGCTAGCAAGTAGATAAAGCATAGGTACTGTGCCCGGGTTCATATTCTTTCCCTGGAACTCGTTTTTATGAATGTTATTGCTATTTTGATAACGGGACTTTTGGCTGCCTAGATCGTGCAAATACCTGTATGTGCGACGTTAAGACCAGGCACTCTAAAATAATTTCCACGCAAGCTCCGCCCACATGTACCCCTCCACTCCCCGCACTCTTGTCCCGCGAGCGATCAAAGCACAGAACAATAAAGGTGTCTTCACACAGCGGGCGGGGCGCGGCGTGACGTGACGGCAACGCGACGCTGAGTAGTTGTAATGTACTAGATATAACGGACGCCTTCATACAGAGCGCCCGGCGCGACGCGCCACGCCGGCGCCGCGCCGAGTCGGAATACAACTCAGAGGGGGCGGGGCGGGGCGCCGGTATGTACTTATCGAAAGATCTCGTCATTCCAATGAATAATTGTCATTACAAGTTTTTCTCTAAAACTGATAGTTCGCCCGGAAAAAAAATTTATTTTAGATTTCTTTTATGGAATGAAACAGAAACTGCTAATTATAAATGTTTTAATGTTCTATCTATGTCCTATCAGTTTAATTACTTATATAACTGTGTTAAATAGTGTATGTAATTCTAAACTGTACTACGTGTGTAATAGTTATAATATTATTACCTACAAGCATGATTCTTACTTCCGGCTTCCACAACCTCACCTACAATACTCGTAAGAGGACAACAGATAGAATCCTTTCACCTATGTCCCCAAAATATTATTAGTGAAAAAGTACTTTTGACTTAGGTACTTTTTTTTTTCATTTTTCCGAACCTCATAACTCTTGAACGGGCAACTATGAGCGCGCGCTGATAGCGTAGAATTATAGCCAGCAAGTCAATGAATAAGAATATAGTAGTGTGAAAGCCTGGTCTTACAAGACATGGCCAAATTTAAGCATTTTCTGTTTCAATTCTTACAAAAATATCTATAATATTTTTCTGGTAACAATATTTTAGATATTTTGCTACTTGTAATGATAATTATTTATTGGAATGACGAGATCTTTCGATAAGTTTAAAAAAAAATGCAATTTGTAAAAAATACGAATGTCCCTTATATAGCAGTTTCGATCCACTGTGCACCACTTCGTATAGTTTACGTATGTAGTAGTACGCTCGTATCGTGAACGCAAAAATATACTACGACTACAACATTTTGCTACTCTTCCCATTTATTTATTTTTGTAAAAGATAAGTTTCGTTTATTATCAAGTATTATTTTAATAGATTGTAGAATCATATTTTATTTTTGTTTTAATTGTTTAGCAATGGAGTGTGAGGGTCGTTTATACCATTGTGTCAAAAAAAGACAAAATAAACACTCTGCAGCCGTACCATAATTGCGTATTGCCAGAAATCATAGATCCTAGAAGGGCAAGATATGATAAATATTTATTTAACGAAGTGTAAGTTATTATTACTTGACAATAATATGTTTTTGCTTTATTTTTTATTTTTATCATATAATATGTACTTTACAATTTACATACATATATTTTTATTAGTCTAGAAAGCTTAATAAAGCTTTCTAGACCAATAAAAATGGGGCCATTCAAGTATTACGTAAGCACTATAGGGGGGCGGAGGGGTCTTTGCTTTGCTTATTTTTGATGACATGGGGGATGGGGGGGTCTAGATGGTGATTACGTAAGCAGTAGTCATTTAGTTTTTTACACATATAGCAACCTGCACATAGTCTATGTTTGTAACCGAAACGCATTTTCGGGGATTCCCACAAATAATTTATACGTTTAGGTACTGGCTTAGAACCGAGTACCGGAATTACCGCGCTATCCACTTGTCCAAATTTCTTTCGTCAATATATTGTTTCTTTTCGGTACAATTGACGATTTGGTGTAGGTATTTTAAATGAATGTTGTGCGCGTCCTCTATCTTAAATCTATTTTCTTATTTCTGGAATCATAACTGCTGTCCATGAATCAATAAAAAAAAACAGAATAGGTACATTAAAAGAAAAATGCATATACCAATGTTTACGTAAGCATAGGGGGAGGGGGTAAGAGCTTTGCTTACTATTGCTGACAAGGGGGATGGGGGAGTAAATAATTGTAATAAATCTGCTTACGTAATACTTGAACGGCCCCTAAATACAAATACAGGATAAATGAAAATAAGTGTTTTTATAAATCTCTAAATACCGCATTATAATTCTAACGGCTCAAGATTGTTTAGTCCATCTCGACACTCGCGTTACACTGCTTGTATTGTATATGTGTGCCGGCGGGACGGGACGCGATCGCGCCCGCAGTGATAACGGCGGCGGCGGCTCTCACCGCGCCGGCGCCACGCCACGTCGCGCGCCCGGTCACGCCGCGCTCGCTGTGTGAATAGAGCTTAATTCCGTGGATCCAATCTTTGAGCCTACCGAACATAGATGGAATAGAGACGCCTTATTTATTTTAAGAAATAAAATAGTTTTTGCAATTAGGTTTTTAAATAAACACTAACTACTACACACTATATAAATATCTAGTTATTGTACACCATTGTTTATTAAAGGTATCCGTTACAAAAAAAAGAGTGATAAAAAGTTAGAAGTAAAGAGTTTAAAATAAAATTACTTTGTAATGATAAAATTCTTAACGCAAACGGCAATTTCATAAATAATTTATAATTTACTAAAATCTAGCCTTCTTGACTTTGGTATTGGCGCATCAGAAATATTTGAAGTTTCAAAGCAATTCTCATCGTTCCAATCCTGTTCGTTTGATGACATATTCAGGATCTCGTTTCATTATTTTTTTTTTGGATATAATTGATCTACCAATTCAGGCAGCAAACAATCCATATAAATATAGACTAATTTGGGTTCCATCTTCTTTCTCCAAAATTCGTCATCTTTTTCCAGTACTTCAATTTTTAATTTATTATCTCTGTACCATACAGCAAATAGGCATTTTTCATATTATAATATTTTTATAAAATATTTATTTATAATAATCAAATCGCCTCCATAACATCCTATGTTCTCACAACGCTGTCCTTGAACGAATGATCGATATTATTATAAGGCGGCTGCATTCTAATCCAATTTATTGTTCTTTCTCTTTTGAACATATCTTTAATTGTCTTCGTTTCCCGTAGTATCGCAATAGGTTATAATAAGATATAACTCTTAAATAAATTACGTATTGAGCGCGGGCGCAAGCGAAACAGGTCCTCTCTCGACGGCGCACAGCGCGACACTGAGAAACCGGTTCGGCCGTTTTGTGCTAAACGCTAACGAATCAGAAATAAAGTTGAATATCGCGTGCGCTCTTTGATCGTCTTTGAGTACGAAACTAAACGTCGTAAGTCTCAATTCTTATTTCGTTAATAACTAAAGTAATAAAGGGCCTAAAGAAAAAATATCTTGTGGCTAGATAATAAACTATATTGTCTTACTGTAAATCCTTATTTTAGACATAAAAGACGAGATAGCTTGAAAAAAACATGTGATAATCTTAAAAAAAGACATGATATTCGAATGAAAAATGAATCGAGCGAAAATGTTACAATTACGTAACTGTCTTGCACATGAAAAGAAAAAGATCCAATAAATCATATGCTTAAGTTTCATTTTGATAGTATGCGTGACTGTTCCAGAATATGTCTGGAAGTTAACATAAAATTTTGGGAGCCTCCTCTTAAATGTTAGTAGCAACATACAACAGTTAATTTAGCACCACTTTAACTTCAGTGGTTAAAGAGACTACCTTCTCTAGAAGTGTTCAGCGTTTTTATATTATCTGAGTTCATTCAGACAATTATAGATCTGAAAGATAGTTCACCCTGAAACATGGGGACATGCCCAATGGAATATTTCTAGCATAGACAACTAGATGCAGGGATTCTATGTACGCAATCAAATTGAGCTCCTGCAGTGCCATTTTTTAAAAACATACTTAAATGCACTATGATTTATAGCACAGAAATCTATAGATTTCTGTGATTTATAGTAACTTCAATAGTTGGCTTTAAGAATTTCAATGATAATTATTACTTTATCCATACTCCATACTAATATTAAAAAGGTAAATGAACACTGTCAGTCCATTGGTCTGTCAATTACCGGTTCACACACCAATGGCTAAACAAATTTCATATAACGGGTGACATTTTTTAACGTCTTGAAAAAAATGGGTGTAATAGGTGAACGGAGTAGAAGCCTTGGGCATAGAAATTTTTATTATTTTTAGTTTTGATTTTTGAATAACATGTAATGAAATTGATCTAGCAATAAATACTACACATTTAAAGTATCATTTTCATACTAGAACAACAAAAACAGAAATTTGGAATAAACAAAAAAAAGAAGTTAGAGTAAGTTAGAGTTCCTGAGGGACAATTTCTGGCCTCCATGCGGAACATAATTACCCTTTGTTAATTTCTTTATATTTTCATAAACAAATTGATTAGTGTCAAGATAGATAACATTATTTTCTTCCACAGCTGATAAGCTTAAAGATATTACAGACCTGTGTGATAATTACATTAAATTACATAACAAATAATAACAAAGATAAGGCACTCCAATGATAACAGTTTATGAGCTCATAACACTCATAACAACAGCTTTTGAAATTTATCAAAACTTTAAGTGTAAGTAGTTAATATTAGGTGATAGATATGGAATAAACCATTACGACCACGAAGGTTCAATATTCTGGGTGACAAGGGTTTAAACAGAAAATTTGTGATATGCGTTCTTGAAGCTAAAAATTGCTGTTCATTTATAAATAGGTTGATAAAAAGATATGAGCAAAAATTGCTGATGTTTTAATGATATTTTTTTTAAATATTACACCCTTATTATAATTAATTTTAAGATGGTGAATGTGGTAAGTTAGCACTTACACTTGGTGATTAAATAGTTTTAGATTCCAAAAAATGAATAGGACATTTATGTATTTGTAAAATACTTATTGGCCCTCATAGGGGTAGATTTCACTTGAGATTTATTATGAAAATTTAAATCTGGATGCTAAGGAGCTGCTATAAGTCTATACCCACAAGTTAGAACTTTAATAAAAATAAATACTCACTTACCAATGAATATAAATAGGAAACACTATAGATAGAACATAATTTATCTTTCTGTAAATACACAACATGCTTAACTGATATTATCTTACAATTTACAAATTATAAAAATGCACAACAAAACGGATAAATGACCACCTACCTTATAACCCGAGCGTCGCGTAGCAAATAACGCCGATTGCAATTGAAAAGCAAATATATATCTAAATCTTTACAACCCTACACTTTATAGCCAACCAACGGCAACGCTGCGTTTCCGTCGCAGTAGGATCGCTACGAATCGAAACAAGAGTGTTATTGATACTCTTGAGATCTAAACGTTAATAAACCACTTGTTTGCACAAGGTCGGACGATTGCCGATTGTCCCCTATATACCACGTATAAGATGCACTCATTATGAGATCTACGGTCATTAAAGAACTCTTTTATTAGTCACAGACTGCGTACCAACGTACAATAAAAGTTCTGTGCTTCTCTACGCGTGCAGCGATAAGAATTTACGCTACAAAAACAAAATAAATACCTAATACAGAAACTATAATAGATTGTAGTCTGTGTACAGAAAGAAGGATCGGAATAAGCCGGTTCAAGAAAACAGGATGAATTAGATACCGTACTGAAATTATTTAAGACAAAATGTAAATAAAACATTATTTATTAATAATAACGTTGAATAAATACGGATTATACCTTAGAAATCACAAAAATAAAAACATAATTGGAGGTTATATATCAGTCAAACTTGGATCCCAATCAATCAATCCAAGTCAAAACAATAGTGACGTGACAAGATAATTCTTAGTATTTCAATTAAAATAGTATAATATCCTTTTTCCTTAGAGCATTTAACCTATGGAGATGGCAAGGGCCGAATCACTGAACAAATTATTCTGCCACTTTTTGCGGGAGGTGAGGTAAACACATACAGCACACTAAAAAGAATTGACAAGTACCCACAAATGCATGCTTCCTATTGCAACAAACGCATCCTATAAAAAATAATCACACAATGAAAAAAAAACACACACACATCGACAATTATCGTGTATTTATGCAACAATCGTATGACAACAGACAAAAAGTGCCAGTGACACAAACCAGACTTAATAATTTCATTCGTCAAGAACGAATGAACGAAATGTCAATGCCAATTTCTTTTATTTTCTTCTTGTACTAGTAAATAATTGTCCATAAATGATGTTTATTTTGAAAATAGATTATAAATAACACTATGACACGTCATTTTTTTTTTCGTTAGTAAAGTTCCAGACGGTTACCGGACGGTCGGACGGCGAGCTACCCATTGCTCACCGTCCGCAAGCCCACGCCAACGGTGGCCGGAAATCGGGATCAGGATCCGCTCCCTCGCGCGTGCACGTGCGGCCTCCTCCTTTGCTAACGCCTGCCACTCCTCCTCGCTTCGGACCATGGCCTGTACCAAGGCCCGGCGCGAGAGAACGTTGCCGCCCAAGCGGGGCACACCTCTACCATGTGCTCTACCGTGTCCTCCGGGCGGTCTATACAGTGGTGGCACCCGGGCGTTACTTTCGCACGAATCCGGTCAAGGAACTTCCCGAACTGACCATGTTTGGTAAGAACCTGCGTCATGCGGAACGTGAGGACGCCGTGACCGTGAGGTCTTTCCAGCCACTCCTCAAAGACGGGACTTACCGCCATAATTATGGCGTGCCCAGCACTGATTTGCGAAAGTTATTGTCGTCTTCTACCATGAGATCCGCCGGAACTCAGTCCACCATGGCATCGCGGAGTATCGCCCCAGCGTTGCATCTCCACACGCAAATCGTGCATGTATTCAAGGAGTGTTGCCTCCAGGTCCCATGGTAGCAGGCCAGCAAGGAGGCTCGCCGCTTCGCGAGAAACCGTGCGGTATCGACGCACCATCCGTATGATCATGACCCTCTGGCATGCGTTCAGCTAGGCCGCCGGTCGCAATCGCAGCGACGGCGATGGCACCCACACCGGCGAAAAAAGGGCAGGAGTTACTTGAGGGCAGCCCCAATCCGATTCAGTTTGGGAGCCAGACGTCGGAAGTGCTCCTCGAAATTCAACCGACTGTCCTACCGTTAATTGGGAACGCCGTGGTAGCGCGCTCCAAGGGTCGTGAAAACACATGGCTTCGGACTTGTGCAACGCCACCTTGAGTCCCAACTGCTGGATTCTATCAACGACTATCGCAAACCCGCGTGTCCCTATTTCGACCACCGCCCGGTACGACTCTCCCTGCACCAGGCCAGGACCATCGCGTCGTCCGCGTAACAAACCACGCTGACACTGTCACGGAGGTCGCCACAAACTATGTACTATTTTGTACTTTAAAAATTCAATTTAAAAGATATTTTAACAAACAAAGAACTGAAATAGTATTATTATATTTTTATTTTATAACCTATTATTTATTTAGACTCATTTCAGACAAAAAGTGAACTCATTACTGAATATACTGATAAACCTTTTATTTTACCAATCATTCACTCACATTGTCGCAGCACTAGGCAAACCATGCCCCTGTACTGCGTTTAAACCAGGGCTTGAAATACCGTTAAAAATATGGTATCGTTACAGCCTTTTCATGCAGATATCGTTATCTAATAAATAACGTTACAATATTTAACGTTATATCTGGAACATTTTATCGTTAAACATATGTAACGTTAAAATCTACGCTATCGTAAATTTTATCGTTATGAGTTAGTTTTGTTACCGTCGCTCTCGTTCAATCGCAAGAGTGTCAGACAGCAGCGACGCTAAGACTGTGCCGTACGACTATTTGCGTGTTTAATTCTCTTTGCTATTCTGAGTCGTGCTTGTTCTTGTGAATGTTGCTTTCAAAGTGATTTAAATTTAGTTTATTACCTAACTTTGATTTAGGTAAATATCTAATTGTAAACATTTTTAGATAAATTTTTTAGCCAGTCTTTAGATTAGAAGACATGCTAAGATTGTTTACATTTAGTTACCTACCTAAACCGACGGAATGTAGACTAGGAATTATTTATCTCAGGTCTCCAGCTGTACTATACTTTTGGGACATAAAATATTGTTACGTAGATCGTAAGTCTAGAAGCATCATGCTAACTCCGTCTCAGAAAGGGGCAGTGTGACGTAAATCGAAAAGTCTAGAAACATCACGCTAATTCCATCTAAGGACGGGGCAGTGTTGGAAACTACTAGAAATGACACGCTAACGCCATCTGTTATCGAGTAGCAAGTACTACACGAAATTGTACGTATACGCTACTGCCATCTATTGTCGAATAGTGGGATTAAACAGTTCAATGGAAGTTACTAGAAGCTTCTACGCTGTGGCAGTGTCGAATGTTCGTGAATGTTCTGCTCGGGATATAAATAGCGGATTGTCGGGCCGACAAGCAGTTCGATTTCGGAAGCGAGCGAATACGATTCGAGTGATACAGTACAAGCGAAACAAGTGATTCCAAGTGACGTTTCTTGTAGTTGCGATATTTGTGTTTATTAAATTAAACTGTGTTGTGTGTTTTGGTAAATTGGTTTGAATTGATTTATCCCGAACCCCAGCTCGTAATATTTGGTGTCAGAAGTAAGGGATAAATTATGCCAGTTTTACCGAAGGAGGATACGGAAGGTATCCGTACCAGGAGTCAGCGCCAGCAGGAGGAGGAACTTCTAGACAGACACCTGGGGGTAATCAGCCAACGATGGAGCCAGTCTCCCAAGCGTCTGGTGTCCCTACAGCATCACCAGCCATTAGTGATGGGCAGGGGATAAATACTCAGAGGATAAATACTCGTTTTTACTCATTTTTATCGGATAAATACTCAAAATGATGGATAAATATCTTTTTTGCGCGTCGGATGATTATTTTATAATGTAAATTGGTTTTATTGTTATTAAGGTTTTTCAAAATACTACGTTATTATATTATTTAGTTGTAATGTTAATTGTCAGGACTGTAATTGTGTCAGGAGGCCAAACGTCTCTAATAGAGCATGCTCTTTAGACACAATTTTAGAATCTTTCTTTGTTGAGAGTGTATAGAATTGCTACATAATTGAAGATCTCTGTGAAGAGCTTCTAAAAGTCAAGAAAAATGCGGCGAAGACAAGTTCATTGTTGTTGTTTGCCAACGCTATAAACATGCTTGCTTCGCGCTCTCGCCTGCACTCTCGGTGCAGGCGGAACGTGACAATGAGTTATGCATTTTCGTGCGTGCTGCCAGCGTTCATCGATGCCACGCGTGCCTCAAAGAGATGTCGGCACACATTGAAGGGGTCCGCGAGCACCGATGCCTGCCAAGGTATCGGATCTGTTTGAAAGAGGTATTGTGGCCTTGGCATAGGCAACTGACGGAACACGGTTGGGTTTTAGTTAGTAAAAGTCTGACACGCTTTCATATTGGCGATAGCAATGGTGGCCCGGTGGTATCAGCTCCGACTTACGACTTGTAAGTCGTGGGTACGCACTGTTCTCAAAACTTTACATTGATCGCTGAATCCACATCCCACATTGTCGACAACCCCGCAAGCCAAGTCAGGATACTCGATTTCTTTATCTTTCACGAGGTAGTTTTTTTGGAACGAAGTTCCTTATGGCGCGTTGCGAAAGGGGCCTAGACGGAATTAAGAGAACAAGTTGTAACGACACTTTTTAACCGACTTAATAAAAGGAGGAGGTTTCTCAATTTGACTGTGTATATTTTGTTTTGGAACGAAGTTTTTGGAACGGAGAGAGAGAGACAGGGAGAGAGAGAGAGAGAGAGTGGGAGAGGGAGAGAGAGAGTGGGAGAGGGAGAGAGAGAGAGTGGGAGAGGGAGACAGAGGGAGAGTGAAGGAGAGAGAGAGGGAGATGGAGAGAGATAGAGAGAGGGAGATAGAGAGGAAGAGACGGAGAGAGATCTCTCTCTCTCCATCTCTTCCTCCCTCTCGATAGAATATTTTTGTTGAGTGTATACAGGTTTTTTGTGCATAATAAATAATAAAAACAATAATGAATCCTGGAAAGGAACTTCGTTCCATCCGGGTGTCCCTTGACACCTCTCAAGTTTTTTATTATTACAAAGATTTAAGCGTTACTTAACACTTAAATACATGATTTTTACTTTTTAACCAAATTAAATTTACTTTTTTGTAATGTTTTGGTGGAAATTTACATCTTTATGTAATCAGAACAAACCTACTGAGAACTAAATGTGTAGTGAGATAATTAACCACTTTTTTCCAATTACAAAAACAAAAAATGACTGGATTGATAACAAAAAAATTACATTGAATTGGTTGATGGAAATTTCCATCACAATGCATTTGAGGGTTAAATAGTTTCTGCCTACCCCCATGGGAGAAAGGCACGAGTTCATGTATGTATGTAAAAGAAAAAAAATGTACAAAATTAAATGTATAATTTTATCTAACTTTGACAGTTATTGACGAATTGTATTCATGATTGAGTGAAATTATTGTCAATATCAGCATTTTTTTATTGTTAAAATGATTAATAAGGTACGATACGGTTCGAAAGGCGTACCAGACTGCGCCCGCGCTCATCGAGGGTATACTAATTCAAACCTTCATAGATGGCATACGGGACCTGGAAGTAAGGGCTGCTGTGAGACTTGGGCACCATGAAACCCTCAAAGACGCCTTGGCCCATGCGTTGGAGGTGGAGGCAGTGATGCATGATCATCGAGCCCATCGCATCTGGGAGGTTGCGGCGTCACCTGTTCGTGACCGTGTTAGGTACAGCCCTAGATGCTACACTTGCGGAGAAAAAGGCCACCTTCGGTCAAGTTGCCCGAAGCGAAGCACAGCTAACGAAGACTAGACCCAGGAAAGAAGAGCGGCTGAGATCACCGCTCAGCAGCAGGAAAACTAATAAACGCCAGGACTGCGGGGCGGGTGCTGGCTGGTGTCAAAATAGCCCCAAGAATTTCGGTCTCATAAGCCCATGATGGGAACACCCTAGTCATAAAAGGTGAAGTGAACGGAAGACCATGTAAGCTGACATTGGATACGGGAGCTTCTTGCACGTTGTCAGTTCCCAACTAGCGAATCGTTTTCTTGGAGACTTCTTCGGTAAGCATGACGGCGTAAATTTAGTAACAGCTACCGGTCAGTACATAACCGTCCGAGGTGAGAAAAAGGTGAAGTTAAAACTGGGTAACACAATCTACCGACATAAAGTCATCATGGCCGACATAGTAGACGACTGCATCCTAGGTTTGGACTTCATGCGACAGCACTGTTGTGAGATGGACGGTAATCAAGGAGTCCTCAAATGTGGGTCAGAAGAAGTCTTCATGGAAGGTGCACCATCAGGGAAAGTGTACTGCTTGAATAAAATTGTTCTTCCTCCCCGATCAGAAACAATACTTCCAGTTAGTCTTCCACATAATTCTGGGCAGAAAAACCGATGTATTCTCATTGAAGGATTGGATGAAAACCTTCCATGGAAAATTGCGCGGACCTTGGTAAAGGCAATCGACGTTGCAGCCGTACGCATACTGAACCCAAGTGAAAAGGAGCAAGTAATCAAGAAGGGTACGTTGATGGGTTCCTGTGGGGAAATAGCTTGGATGCGTGAATGTCAATATCAGCCTTCTTAAAATAATACCCAAACTCGAAGATTTAACGTGTTAAATCTTTTAGAAGACTGTCATAAAGATTTATCAGAAGAAGAAAGAGAGAAGGCTAGGAAGATGCTACTTCAGTATGCAGACTTATTCTCCAGAAATGATGCTGACATAGGGAAGACTGGATTAGTTCAACACAAAATTAATACCGGAAATGAGTTACCAATACGACAACGACCAAGAAGATTACCAGTGGCAAGAGAAAAGGAGGTCAATACCATGATTAAAGGAATGGTAAAGGATGAAGTTATAGAGCCTTCATCTAGTCCTTGGTGTTCTCCTGTGGTCCTGGTGAAAAAGAAAGATGGCAGTATGCGCTTTTGTGTAGAGTATCGTCGATTGAATGACGTTACTAAGAAAGACAGCTATCCACTACCCCGGATCGACGACACACTGGACACGCTGTCAGGAATTAAGTGGTTTACAACGTTAGATCTAAAAAGTGGCTACTGGCAAGTGGAAATAGACCCTAAAGACAAGGAGAAAACTGCAATTTCTACGGGAAAGTGACTATGGCAGTTTAACGTCATGCCATTCGAATTGTGCAATGCTCATGCAACTTTCGAAAGGCTAATGGAGCTCGTTCTCACGGGACTAATTGGAGACGCCTGCCTTGTCTATTTAGATATGCGAATACATGTTTTGTGCTATTTAGCACAAAACATGTATTCGCTAGCATAAATTATTGTAGTTTGTAGGTTTTAGCTTAAATAGCATAGTTTGTAAAGCTTATTATTTTTATGTGTATTCCGTGGAAAATGTTGTTGGTTACACATTTGGCCACATGATTTTGTTTTTCTTCATACAATATGTAATGTGTTACTGTTTGTTTTCCCTAATAAATAAAATAAAAATAAAAATAGATGACATCATCATCGTGGGCCGCACATTCGAAGACCACCTTCAGAATTTGGAACGTGTTCTATCAAAAATCCGATGAGCCAATCTCAAGCTAAGTCCAAAAAAATGCTCATTCTTCAGACAGCAAGTAAGCTTTTTGGGGCACGTGGTTTCGAAGGAAGGAGTACAAACAGATCCTGAGAAAATCGTCGCCGTAGTAAAGACATTGCAGCATTTCAGCAAATACTTGCTTGGACGCAAATTCCACCTGCGAACTGACCATGCTTGCATTAAAGTGGTTGTTGCAGTTTAAGAATCCAGAAGGACAAGTGGCGAGATGGATTGAACTGCTACAAGAGTACGGCTTCGCAATTGAACATCGTAGTGGGAAGTCTCACGGTAACGCGGACGCTTTATCAAGAAGACCTTGTCCTGAAGACTGTAAGCATTGTGTCAGGCAAGAAGATAAGGAAACAGTACCTGTCAGGATGTTAAGAACGGACCTTAGTGACGAGTGGAAGGAAACCCTACGGCATGCCCAGCAGAGTGACCCAGATATTAGGCCAATTCTCGAGTGGATTAAAGCTAATGCTCCCAAACCCAAATGGTGTGATGTTGCAGCGATGAGTACCACCACAAAAAGTTATTGGGCACAGTGGGAGAGCTTGGTGAACCAGGATGGTGTCTTGTGCCGAAAATGGGAAAATGCTCGAGGGAATAGCTGTCACCTGCAAATGGTAGTCCTAAAAACGAAGGTACCAGAAGTTCTACGGCTCTACCACAATGGTTCTTCAGGTGGTCATATGGGAGTAAGAAGGACTCTGTTAAAGATCCGAGAAAGGTTTTACTGGATCCATTGTCGAGAGGATGTGGAGGACTGGTGTCGCAGATGCACCAGTTGTGCAGCGGTAAAAGGACCACACACACGCAGCAGGGGTGCATTGAAAGTGTACAACGTAGGCGCCCCCTGGGAACGAATAGCACTAGATGTCGCTGGGCCATTCCCCGAAAGTGAAAGTGGAAATAAATATTTCATGGTTGTCATGGATTAGTTCACCATGTGGCCGGAAGTCTTCGCCATCCCTAATCAAGAAGCTTCAACAGTCGCTGATAAATTAGTGCACGAAGTCTTCTGTCGGTTTGGGGTACCCTTGGAAATCCACAGCGATCAAGGAAGAAATTTTGAGTCTCAAGTGTTTCAAGAAACATGTCGGGTTATGGGTACTCACAAAACCAGAACCACTTCATACCACCCACAATCTGACGGAATGGTGGAGAGATTTAATCAGACGTTGGAAAGATATCTGGCAAAAGTTGTAGCAAGCAGACAAAAGGATTGGGACAAGCACATACAACCGCTTCTTCTGTCATACCGAAGTGCAGTTCACGAGAGTACAACTGTGACGCCAGCCTTCGCGAACTTTGGAAGGGGGTTAAGGTTACCAGCTGATCTAATAACCGGCATTCCCCCTGATTCACAGTGTCAGATACGCTGTCTACTACATTATTTACGTCATTGGTAATGCCGACGGTAATGATGACGTCGGTCATCTTAGAATTATAACGAAGGACGTCGTAATGTGTGTAAATGTGTTTTGGCCCTAAGATGTAGTTTAGGTAGGTATACTTAGTAGGTAGCCGACCGACGGCGACAGTCGCACCAATTGAAGTGGTTGACTGTGAAATAACATTATTTTATTACAATAAGTTTTAAAAGAAGATAGAAATATAAAAATATTTCATTCTTCAAACGAAATTTTTTATTACATATTTATATCCAATTACAGTCGACCACATGGTAATAACATTTGGACCTTTAACTGATTTAGTGCGGGATGTTTTATAAAAATAAGAGGTCAAGATATAGGTAGGTACATAAGATGGTTATAATCGCCATGCAGTCGGCCATATAGGTAGAAAATCGGCACTGAGCTACATAAGTACCTACAGATAACAATTAAGTATTTTAAAACTTACCTTTAATTTTTTTCTACCCTCTGGCACTAAACAAGTTGAGGTGTTGTCATCATTTATTTCAAAATATCTATAGACGACATTTTTTTTCTCACGCCCCATGTTGAACTTTTCGTTATCGTTACTCAAAACACAAAAATTAAATCAGCTGTAGTAGCTAATCTAAATGGAAGTAATAATTCGCGAGCGCTAAGCGTGTCCTGTACGCGCGTCCGACGGCCGTGAGAGTTGAGACGACGACAAACGAAATGGCAACAGCGCGTCAGAGGAGCGCGCGCCGCCGGCCGCCACCCGCCGTGCCACGCCCGCGCGGCCTTGGAGAAAACGGCAACGTCGCATAAAATAACCAAAATATACCATTTACTTGTTACCGCTATTTTCACAATAACATTAAAAATACCGTTAATTTTTAACGCAATTTTTAACGTTCTTATAATGTTATGCTACCTAATTAACGCTACCAAATCATACCGATATGCAAGTATCTCTATGGAAATACCGTTATTTAACGTTAATTTTAATGTGAATTGGTATCGTTTTCAAGCCCTGGTTTAAACTACTCACGTACCACTATATTTTTCTATCGTCATGGTATAAAGTTGATTTCGACAATGTACTTAAATAAAACTACCTTGGCGCATAACGCATACTTATATGTGATAAGAAACACCATGGTTTCGTAGATTTGTAGTAACAGATAGATTTTACAGCTAGAAACAGCACAATTAACCATTTTTGGAGAGAACTTATTTGCGACACAATACGATACACAATGGCGGCGGCCTTTTTTTTTTTTTTTTGTGGGGCATCTCGTAGTTAATCCTGAAAAGATTGTGACTACTTAAACGGATTGGGGCCCGGCGAGTTCTAAAAAGTTACCTTTTTAGGCCTCCAGCCGGGGCTTATTATACTTAAAAACTAAAGCGAAAGCTCTAAGGGTTACCCCGAGGGGGGTACGAACCTCGGCTTAGGCAATCGCTGATAGGGGGGCAGCAAGGGACTGGCTGGATCTGGGTTAAATTATTTAGGGACTAATTTAAAGCTAACGGCGCAGCATCGCGGGCTGGCTCTTGCAAGGGTCGGGAGGGACTGTTAAGTCGGGGTCGCGACGACGGACCTCGGCGGCGAGGTCGGTACGGTTTGTGTCTGTGTGCTGGTCTAGCTGTACTGGTCTCTTTTCGACTCTCCTGGGATCATCTGGATCGGTAAGAACGTGCCGCGAGCGGCGGACTTTGCTAATACGGGAGGGGGTGTAAGTAGCTGCCGCCACAACCAGAGGGTTGCGGTGGGCTACGGCCCTATCGAAGAAACGCTTCGAAGCGCGTTTTATGTATTGATGGATAGTCGGGAGTTTCATGTCTAAATGAAGATTGATATTCCGAACAAACCAAGGCGAGCCTGTGGCTTGACGGAGAAAACGGTTCTGGAGAGTCTGCATCCTATGGATGAATCGGGGCTTGGCATGTGCCCAGACTGGGCTTGCGTATGTCATAATCGGCCTGATACAAGCGGTGTAAAGCCGCTTCTTACACAGAAGAGACAATTTACTCCGCTTGTTCAGGACGCAATGGAGCCTACTGAGAGCGAAAGCGGCCCGCGAGCGAGCCTGCTTTATGTGCTCGGAAAAGGTGAGGTGTTCGTCGAGGATGACACCTAGATATTTGGCTTGCTTCGCCCAAGGGATCTGCTTGCCGAACATTGAGATGGGTCGGGGAGGGGGGTGATTACGTCGCGGTCGGGTGTAAAAGACCGCCTGACTTTTATCGGGATTGACCTCGATTCGCCACTTCCTGAACCAATCGCCGAGCTCGTCGACTGCGGTTTGGAGGTAGCGAACCAGCGCTGTGTCACTAAATCCCGAGAAGAAGATGGCAGTGTCGTCTGCGAACAGAGCTAACCTTGCCTTCTTGCTTCTGGGGATATCGCTAGTGAACAGCGTGAAAATGAGGGGGGCTAGTACAGAGCCTTGAGGGACTCCTGCACGGATCGGGTGAGGGGAGGAAATGGCGGCGGCCGCGCATTGAATTAGTTTTATATAACGTGCATGGTCATATGGCCAACGTACTTTGGCAGAGGGGTTAGTTCTGCTTTGCCATCTCCATAGGTTAAATGCTCTAAGCCTTTTTCTGGAATTCTGGTTAACTGTTTAGTATCTGAAGATTTTACTTGTCAGAGAAATTATTTTTGCTATGACTATTATTGTCCCTATATTCAAATCCAGCTAATAAAGACTCTGCACTGCTCTGCAAGCTCGGACTGCACATGGGCAATTTCAATGTGGTACCCCCGTATTTTGCCTTATCCCTCAACTTTGTTAATTTTTTTTTTTTGTGATGAATGACGTCTACGAGAATATTTTAATTGAAGTGAAAAGAACATATTTTAAAATATATTTATAATTTGTCGTTTAGTTGTTTTTTTACTAAATATAAAACTTCGAAGATTTTAAAATAATGAACACCATCGAATTTAGCTGTCCCCTTCCTAGACCAGGGTAGAAGCCTTTAAAAATAATAAAAAGTGAAAAAAAAAATAGTAGGATGCAACCCATTAGAAAAGGAGGGGAATATTATAAAAATGAAAGGTAATTATGTATTTGAATTTATTGAATTTGACATTTCTTTCCGACAATAACAATTTTTGTACGCCGAATATGGCAAAACATGTTGAACCAGCAATTTCAAACTCGTTTCCATCTATATGTGCATATTATGTATCATGTTACACATGTTTAAACAAATAAATGCATCTTTATCTTTATCTTTAAAGGAAAAATAATTTACGGGTGATCTGAGGTCGGGAAGGGGATGGGGGTGAGTTTTTAAGGGTAAAAAACAGTTTTTCTCGATTTCCGGCAAAACTAAAAGTCATATCGAAACAAGTCAAATGGCAAAGTTGTAGGTAATAAAAAGATCTAAAACTTTTGTATTTACACTTTTTTCACATAACCTCAAAATGTATGTGAAAAATTCGAAAAACCAAGTTTTTGGTTTTTTATTTTTATCTTGTACAAAATGTTTTTTTTTTTGAACGAAATTTGGTGAAAACTTACCTTTTTATGGCTTAAATACGCTGTAATTTATTCGATTAAAAATATTTATTTTTTCACCTTATTTTGAATTAATGCCGAAAAAGCACCCTAATTTTCAATCGAAAATTCACCCGTCAAAATATCAGCTTTTTCAAAAAGTTGGTATGTTTTCTGTTCGTTGAAATCTCTACTTTCCGATGGTGAAAAAAAAATATATGTTACTATAGTAAATCTTCTCAGAAAATGCAAAAAATCGAAAAAAACTTGAATTCGATTTTTTTTTTAAATTATTATAAATAATTTTGAGCTATTTATTAAAATTTACACTTTAAGTACTCGAAAAAAGTTAGATTACATGCTACATTGATAAAAAAAAAATTGCAAATCAAAATATACTACTTTAACAAACAAATAAGTTAATAAAATTAATATTTAATAAGACATCTACAATATTTGGAGAAAGTTGTTGTATACTGTACTGTATTTCGAATACTGGCTAGGCTAACGGTTGTAACAGCTGCTACGAAATAGTAGGTATGTATGTAGTAAGACCCATACCCGCCTACCCCCTTCCCCACTTCTCTCCATGAAATACCTTTTGATGGGCTACAATTTTTCGTAGGTCACTCAGGTATATAATATAATTTATCTTAAAATAGTTATAAATAGGCATCTACGCATATAATTTAAAAAAGATTCGACAACTTTCTCCAAATATTGTAGATGTCTTATTAAATATTAATTTTATTAACTTATTTGTTTGTTAAAGTAGTATATTTTGATTTGCAATTTTTTTTTTATTAATGTAGCATGTAATCTAACTTTTTTCGAGTAATTAAAGTGTAAATTTTAATAAATAGCTCAAAATTATTTATAATAATTTAAAAAAAAAATCGAATTCAAGTTTTTTTCGATTTTTTGCATTTTCTGAGAAGATTTACTATATAGTAACATATATTTTTTTTTCACCATCGGAAAGTAGAGATTTCAACGAACAGAAAACATACCAACTTTTTAGTGAAAAAATAAATATTTTTAATCGAATAAATTACAGCGTATCGGCCATAAAAAGGTACGTTTTCACCAAAGAGATTTAAGACAATATAATTTAATGTCTTTGGTTTTCACCAAATTTCGTTAAAAAAAAATATTGTAAAAGATAAAAATAAAAAACCAAAAACTTGGTTTTTTGAATTTTTCACATACATTTTGAAGTTATGTGAAAAAAGTGTAAATACAAAAGTTGTAGATCTTTTTATTACCTACAACTTTGCCATTTGACTTTTTTCGATAGGACTTTTAGTTTTGCCGGAAATCGAAAAAAACCGTTTTTTACCCTTAAAAACTCACCCCCATCCCCTTCCCGACCTCAGATCACCCGTAAATTATTTTTCCTTTCATTTTTATAATATTCCTCTCCTTTTCTAATGGGTTTCATCCTACTATTATTTTTTTTGGTTTTAAAACTTATCGACGCTGGTCTATCCCAGCAAGCCGCAGAAAATCTTGGATTTCTAAAAATATTCGTACTTATGTGCGAGTGGTTTAGTAAATATAATTTGAATTCCTAAAAGTCCAATTTATCAGTTAAAAGAATCATTTATTTTTTATTTTTTCATATATTCTATTAAAAATAAATCTATATTAAAATCGCAAATTTAAGCTAACCGGAACATTCCGTTTTGTGACCGGTCTTTTTTGCAAATATTCTTCCAATTGTTGAATAATTCGGCACGAAATGGCAAAATAATATGTCGTTCTTCAACGGAGACACCATTTTGCTTTCATTGTCTAACTAATTAGTAGCCAGCGCTGACGCATACTATTGAGGTGTTCTGTGTTTCAATTTCTCAGGTATGTGACCAAGTTTTACCATTATAAATCACTTTTTAGGGTTCCGTTGCCAAATGGCAAAAAACGGAACCCTTATAGATTCGTCATGTCTGTCTGTCTGTCTGTCCGTCCGTCCGTATGTCACAGCCACTTTTTTCCGAAACTATAAGAGCTAGGCTGTTGAAACTTGGTAAGTAGATGTATTCTGTGAACCGCACTAAGATTTGCACACTAAAATAGAAAAAAAACAATAAATTTAAAACAATAAAATAGTTTGTGCGAGAGACACTTCCAAAGTGGTAAAATGTGAGTCCCCCCCCCCGTAACTTCTAAATTAAGAGAATGATAAAACTAAAAAAAATATATGATGTACATTACCATGTAAACTACCACCGAAAATTGGTTTGAACGAGATCGAGTAAGTAGTTTTTTTTTATTAAAACGTCATAAATCGTTAACCACAATTTACCTTTCATTCAATCAACTGAAATATAAAAATTAAAAAAAAAACATGTATTTTCATAAACATAAACCTTATGCATAAACCGAGAATACCTACAGGCTTGTTCGGAACCCTCGGTGCGCGAGTCCGACTCGTACTTGGCCGGTTTTTTTTTTTAATTGTTATTTTTTAAACTTTGCAAAATTGGTATAGTATATGAAACTACAAAGTGAATAGTGCTAAGTACGATGGGTAATTTTGAAACAATTTAAAACTACAATAAGGTGCCATTATGTGACCTCCGTTTTGTGACTTATTCTACGGTCACATACAGCGGAACAGCAAGTCACAACAGGTCGGAATGCATAAAACTGTTACGTAGATCGTAAAGTCTAGAAACATCACGCTAACTCCATCTCAGAAAGGGGCAGTGTGACGTAAATCGAAAAGTCTAGAAACATCACGCTAATTCCATCTAAGGACGGGGCAGTGTTAGAAACTACTGGAAATGACACGCTAACGCCATCTGTTATTGAGTAGCAAGTACTACACGAAATTGTACGTAGACGCTACTGCCATCTATTGTTGAATAGTGGGATTAAACAGTTCAATGGAAGTTACTAGAAGCTTCTACGCTGTGGCGGTGTCGAATGTTCGAGAATGTTGTGCTCGGGATATAAATAGCGGATTGTCGGGCCGACAGGCAGTTCGATTTCGGAAGCGAGCGAATACGATTCGAGTGATACAGTACAAGCTAAACAAGTGATTCCAAGTGACGTTTCTTGTAGTTGCGATATTTGTGTTTATTTAATTAAACTGTGTTGTGTGTTTTGGTAAATTGGTTTAAATTAATTTATCCCGAACCCCAGCTCGTAACATTTGGTGTCAGAAGTAAGGGATAAATTATGCCAGTTTTACCGAAGGACGATACGGAAGGTATCCGTACCAGGAGTCAGCGCCAGCAGGAGGTGGATCAGAGGCGGTTTGAAGGAACTTCTAGACAGACACCTGGGGGTAATCAGCCGACGACGGAGCCAGTCTCCCAAGGGTCTGGTGTTCCTACAGAATCACCAGCCATGGATCTTTCTGCGCTAATGGCGATGTTGCAGGAGCAGGCCCGCCGACAAGAAGAACAGGCCCGCCGCCTACAGGAACAGCTGCAGCAGGACAAAGAGGAGCAAGCTCGCCGACAGGAAGAACAGACCCGCCGTCTGCAAGAACAGCTTCAGCGTGACAAAGAGGAGCAGGTTCTCCTTTTGAAAGATCTACACGCGACATTTGGCAAGGACATCAAAGCCATGAAGGAGACTGTTCAGGTACATGAAAATCGTATCTCCGAGGCCGAAGTCCAGATCGCCGATATACGAAAAGCGGTTGGAGTTCTGAAAGCTGGAGACCGGACTACGGCTTCGATAGTTGCTGCACCTTCCGTGCGCGGGTTTAAAGTGCCACCCTTCGACGGAACATCTTCCTGGTCAGCATATAAAATTCAATTTGAAGCTGTCATGGAAGCAAATGGGTGGACAACGGGCCAGGCCATGACCGCGCTTACTTTGGCCCTTCGTGACCAGGCTTTAACTGTGTTAGAGGCTCTCGGCAAAAATGTTACCTACGAGCAGCTGGTTGAGGCGTTAGAGGCCAGATACGGTGACGCGCACCTGGAACACGTTTTTCGTGCCCAGTTGAAGGATCGTGTGCAGCGCAGTGGTGAAAACCTGCAGCAGTGGGCCCTGGAAATCGAAAAGCTGGTTCGAAAGGCGTACCAGTCTGCACCCGCGCTCATCGAGGGTATACTAATTCAAACCTTCATAGATGGCATACGGGACCTGGAAGTAAGGGCTGCTGTGAGACTTGGGCACCATGAGACCCTCAAGGACGCCTTGGCCCATGCGTTGGAGGTGGAGGCAGTGAGGCATGATCATCGAGCCCATCGCATCAGGGAGGTTGCGGCGTCACCTGTTCGTGATCGTGTTAGGTACAGCCCTAGATGCTACACTTGCGGAGAAAAAGGCCACCTTCGCTCAAGTTGCCCGAAGCGAAGCACAGCTAACGAAGACCAAACCCAGGAAAGAAGGGCGGCTGATATCACCGCCCAGCAGCAGGGAAACTAATAAACGCCAGGACTGCGGGGCGGGTGCTGGCTGGTGTTAAAATAGCCCCAAGAATTTTGGTCTCACAAGCCCATGATGGGAACACCCTAGTCATAAAAGGTGAAGTGAACGGAAGACCATGTAAGCTGACATTGGATACTGGAGCTTCTCGCACGGTTGTCAGTTCCCAACTAGCGAATCGTTTTCTTGGGAACTTCTTTGGTAAGCATGACGGCGTAAAATTAGTAACAGCCACCGGTCAGCACATAACCGTCCGTGGTGAGAAGGAGGTGGAGTTAAAACTGGGTAACACAATCTACCGGCATAAGGTCATCATGGCTGACATAGTAGATGACTGCATCCTAGGTTTGGACTTCATGCGACAGCACTGTTGCGAGATCGACGTTAATCAAGGAGTCCTAAAATGTGGATCAGAAGAAGTCTTCATGGAAGGTGCACCATCAGGGAAAGTGTACTGCTTGAAGAAGATTGTTCTTCCTCCCCGATCGGAAACAATAGTTCCAGTAAGTCTCCCACATAATTCTGGGCAGAAGAACCGATGTATTCTCATTGAAGGATTGGATGATAACCTTCCATGGAAGATTGCGCGGACCTTGGTAAAGGCAATCGACGTTGCAGCCGTACGCATACTGAACCCAAGTGAAAAGGAGCAAGTAATCAAGAAGGGTACATTGATGGGTTCCTGTGAGGAAGTAGCTTGGATGCGTGAATGCCAACATGGGCCTCCTCAAAATAACGCCCAAAGTGCAAGATTTAACGTGTTAAATCTTTTGGAAGACTGTCGTAAAGATCTATCGGAAGAAGAAAGAGAGAAGGCTAGGAAGATGCTACTTCAATATGCAGACATATTCTCTACAAATGATGCTGACATAGGGAAGACTGGATTGGTTCAACACAGAATTAATACCGGAAATGAGTTACCGATACGACAGCGACCAAGAAGACTACCAGTGGCAAGAGAAAAGGAGGTAGATACCATGATTAAAGGAATGGTAAAGGATGGAGTTATAGAGCCTTCGTCTAGTCCATGGTGTTCTCCTGTGGTCCTGGTAAAAAAGAAAGATGGCAGCATGCGGTTTTGTGTAGACTATCGTCGATTGAATGACGTTACTAAGAAAGACAGCTATCCACTACCCCGGATCGACGACACGCTGGACACGCTGTCAGGAATGAAGTGGTTTACCACGTTAGACCTAAAAAGTGGCTACTGGCAAGTGGAAATAGACCCTGAAGACAAGGAGAAAACTGCATTTTCTACGGGAAAGGGACTATGGCAGTTTAACGTTATGCCATTCGGGTTCAGTTTTTTTCGATTTTTTGCATTTTCTGAGAAGATTTACTATAGTAACATATATTTTTTTTTCACCATCGGAAAGTAGAGATTTCAACGAACAGAAAACATACCAACTTTTTGAAAAAGCTGATATTTTGACGGGTGAATTTTCGATTGAAAATTAGGGTGCTTTTTCGGCATTAATTCAAAATAAGGTGAAAAAATAAATATTTTTAATCGAATAAATTACAGCGTATTTAAGCCATAAAAAGGTAAGTTTTCACCAAAGAGATTTAAGACAATATAATTTAATGTCTTTGGTTTTCACCAAATTTCGTTAAAAAAAAATATTGTAAAAGATAAAAATAAAAAACCAAAAACTTGGTTTTTTGAATTTTTCACATACATTTTGAGGTTATGTGAAAAAAGTGTAAATACAAAAGTTGTAGATCTTTTTATTACCTACAACTTTGCCATTTGACTTTTTTCGATAGGACTTTTAGTTTTGCCGGAAATCGAAAAAAACCGTTTTTTACCCTTAAAAACTCACCCCCTCCCCTTCCCGACCTCAGATCACCCGTAAATTATTTTTCCTTTCATTTTTATAATATTCCTCTTCTTTTCTAATGGGTTTCATCCTACTATTATTTTTTTTTGGTTTTAAAACTTATCGACGCTGGTCTATCCCAGCAAGCCGCAGAAAATCTTGGATTTCTAAAAATATTCGTACTTATGTGCGAGTGGTTTAGTAAATATAATTTGAATTCCTAAAAGTCCAATTCATCAGTTAAAAGAATCATTTATTTTTTATTTTTTCATATATTCTATTAAAAATAAATCTATATTAAAATCGCAAATTTAAGCTAACCGGAACATTCCGTTTTGTGACCGGTCTTTTTTGCAAATATTCTTCCAATTGTTGAATAATTCGGCACGAAATGGCAAAATAATATGTCGTTCTTCAACGGAGACACCATTTTGCTTTCATTGTCTAACTAATTAGTAGCCAGCGCTGACGCATACTATTGAGGTGTTCTGTGTTTCAATTTCTCAGGTATGTGACCAAGTTTTACCATTATAAATCACTTTTTAGGGTTCCGTTGCCAAATGGCAAAAAACGGAACCCTTATAGATTCGTCATGTCTGTCTGTCTGTCTGTCTGTCCGTCCGTCCGTATGTCACAGCCACTTTTTTCCGAAACTATAAGAGCTAGGCTGTTGAAACTTGGTAAGTAGATGTATTCTGTGAACCGCACTAAGATTTGCACACTAAAATAGAAAAAAAACAATAAATTTAAAACAATAAAATAGTTTGTGCGAGAGACACTTCCAAAGTGGTAAAATGTGAGTCCCCCCCCCCCCCGTAACTTCTAAATTAAGAGAATGATAAAACTAAAAAAAATATATGATGTACATTACCATGTAAACTACCACCGAAAATTGGTTTGAACGAGATCGAGTAAGTAGTTTTTTTTTATTAAAACGTCATAAATCGTTAACCACAATTTACCTTTCATTCAATCAACTGAAATATAAAAATTAAAAAAAAACATGTATTTTCATAAACATAAACCTTACGCATAAACCGAGAATACCTACAGGCTTGTTCGGAACTCTCGGTGCGCGAGTCCGACTCGCACTTGGCCGGTTTTTTTTTTAAATTATTGTTATTTTTTAAACTTTGCAAAATTGGTATAGTATATGAAACTACAAAGTGAATAGTGCTAAGTACGATGGGTAATTTTGAAACAATTTAAAACTACAATAAGGTGCCATTATGTGACCTCCGTTTTGTGACTTATTCTACGGTCACATACAGCGGAACAGCAAGTCACAACAGGTCGGAATGCATAAAACTGTTACGTAGATCGTAAAGTCTAGAAACATCACGCTAACTCCATCTCAGAAAGGGGCAGTGTGACGTAAATCGAAAAGTCTAGAAACATCACGCTAATTCCATCTAAGGACGGGGCAGTGTTAGAAACTACTGGAAATGACACGCTAACGCCATCTGTTATTGAGTAGCAAGTACTACACGAAATTGTACGTAGACGCTACTGCCATCTATTGTTGAATAGTGGGATTAAACAGTTCAATGGAAGTTACTAGAAGCTTCTACGCTGTGGCGGTGTCGAATGTTCGAGAATGTTGTGCTCGGGATATAAATAGCGGATTGTCGGGCCGACAGGCAGTTCGATTTCGGAAGCGAGCGAATACGATTCGAGTGATACAGTACAAGCTAAACAAGTGATTCCAAGTGACGTTTCTTGTAGTTGCGATATTTGTGTTTATTTAATTAAACTGTGTTGTGTGTTTTGGTAAATTGGTTTAAATTAATTTATCCCGAACCCCAGCTCGTAACATTTGGTGTCAGAAGTAAGGGATAAATTATGCCAGTTTTACCGAAGGACGATACGGAAGGTATCCGTACCAGGAGTCAGCGCCAGCAGGAGGTGGATCAGAGGCGGTTTGAAGGAACTTCTAGACAGACACCTGGGGGTAATCAGCCGACGACGGAGCCAGTCTCCCAAGGGTCTGGTGTTCCTACAGAATCACCAGCCATGGATCTTTCTGCGCTAATGGCGATGTTGCAGGAGCAGGCCCGCCGACAAGAAGAACAGGCCCGCCGCCTACAGGAACAGCTGCAGCAGGACAAAGAGGAGCAAGCTCGCCGACAGGAAGAACAGACCCGCCGTCTGCAAGAACAGCTTCAGCGTGACAAAGAGGAGCAGGTTCTCCTTTTGAAAGATCTACACGCGACATTTGGCAAGGACATCAAAGCCATGAAGGAGACTGTTCAGGTACATGAAAATCGTATCTCCGAGGCCGAAGTCCAGATCGCCGATATACGAAAAGCGGTTGGAGTTCTGAAAGCTGGAGACCGGGCTACGGCTTCGATAGTTGCTGCACCTTCCGTGCGCGGGTTTAAAGTGCCACCCTTCGACGGAACATCTTCCTGGTCAGCATATAAAATTCAATTTGAAGCTGTCATGGAAGCAAATGGGTGGACAACGGGCCAGGCCATGACCGCGCTTACTTTGGCCCTTCGTGACCAGGCTTTAACTGTGTTAGAGGCTCTCGGCAAAAATGTTACCTACGAGCAGCTGGTTGAGGCGTTAGAGGCCAGATACGGTGACGCGCACCTGGAACACGTTTTTCGTGCCCAGTTGAAGGATCGTGTGCAGCGCAGTGGTGAAAACCTGCAGCAGTGGGCCCTGGAAATCGAAAAGCTGGTTCGAAAGGCGTACCAGTCTGCACCCGCGCTCATCGAGGGTATACTAATTCAAACCTTCATAGATGGCATACGGGACCTGGAAGTAAGGGCTGCTGTGAGACTTGGGCACCATGAGACCCTCAAGGACGCCTTGGCCCATGCGTTGGAGGTGGAGGCAGTGAGGCATGATCATCGAGCCCATCGCATCAGGGAGGTTGCGGCGTCACCTGTTCGTGATCGTGTTAGGTACAGCCCTAGATGCTACACTTGCGGAGAAAAAGGCCACCTTCGCTCAAGTTGCCCGAAGCGAAGCACAGCTAACGAAGACCAAACCCAGGAAAGAAGGGCGGCTGATATCACCGCCCAGCAGCAGGGAGACTAATAAACGCCAGGACTGCGGGGCGGGTGCTGGCTGGTGTTAAAATAGCCCCAAGAATTTTGGTCTCACAAGCCCATGATGGGAACACCCTAGTCATAAAAGGTGAAGTGAACGGAAGACCATGTAAGCTGACATTGGATACTGGAGCTTCTCGCACGGTTGTCAGTTCCCAACTAGCGAATCGTTTTCTTGGGAACTTCTTTGGTAAGCATGACGGCGTAAAATTAGTAACAGCCACCGGTCAGCACATAACCGTCCGTGGTGAGAAGGAGGTGGAGTTAAAACTGGGTAACACAATCTACCGGCATAAGGTCATCATGGCTGACATAGTAGATGACTGCATCCTAGGTTTGGACTTCATGCGACAGCACTGTTGCGAGATCGACGTTAATCAAGGAGTCCTAAAATGTGGATCAGAAGAAGTCTTCATGGAAGGTGCACCATCAGGGAAAGTGTACTGCTTGAAGAAGATTGTTCTTCCTCCCCGATCGGAAACAATAGTTCCAGTAAGTCTCCCACATAATTCTGGGCAGAAGAACCGATGTATTCTCATTGAAGGATTGGATGATAACCTTCCATGGAAGATTGCGCGGACCTTGGTAAAGGCAATCGACGTTGCAGCCGTACGCATACTGAACCCAAGTGAAAAGGAGCAAGTAATCAAGAAGGGTACATTGATGGGTTCCTGTGAGGAAGTAGCTTGGATGCGTGAATGCCAACATGGGCCTCCTCAAAATAACGCCCAAAGTGCAAGATTTAACGTGTTAAATCTTTTGGAAGACTGTCGTAAAGATCTATCGGAAGAAGAAAGAGAGAAGGCTAGGAAGATGCTACTTCAATATGCAGACATATTCTCTACAAATGATGCTGACATAGGGAAGACTGGATTGGTTCAACACAGAATTAATACCGGAAATGAGTTACCGATACGACAGCGACCAAGAAGACTACCAGTGGCAAGAGAAAAGGAGGTAGATACCATGATTAAAGGAATGGTAAAGGATGGAGTTATAGAGCCTTCGTCTAGTCCATGGTGTTCTCCTGTGGTCCTGGTAAAAAAGAAAGATGGCAGCATGCGGTTTTGTGTAGACTATCGTCGATTGAATGACGTTACTAAGAAAGACAGCTATCCACTACCCCGGATCGACGACACGCTGGACACGCTGTCAGGAATGAAGTGGTTTACCACGTTAGACCTAAAAAGTGGCTACTGGCAAGTGGAAATAGACCCTGAAGACAAGGAGAAAACTGCATTTTCTACGGGAAAGGGACTATGGCAGTTTAACGTTATGCCATTCGGATTGTGCAATGCTCCTGCAACTTTTGAAAGGCTAATGGAGCTAGTTCTCACTGGACTAATTGGAGACGCCTGCCTTGTCTATTTAGATGACATCATCATCGTGGGCCGCACATTCGAAGACCACCTTCAAAATCTGGAACGTGTTCTATCAAAAATCCGAGGAGCCAATCTTAAGCTAAGTCCAAAGAAGTGCTCATTCTTCAGACAGCAAGTAAGCTTTTTGGGGCACGTGGTTTCGAAAGAAGGAGTGCAAACAGATCCTGAGAAAATTGTCGCCGTCAAGGAATGGCCAGTCCCGAAAGACAAGACGCAGGTCAGAGCATTTTTGGGTTTGTGCTCGTACTATCGACGGTTTGTCAAGAATTTTGCTGACATTGCCAAACCTCTTCACAAGCTTACGGAGGAGAAGAGACCGTTCTGTTGGGATGAGAACTGTGACATCGCATTTCGAGATTTAAAGGAACGTTTGTGTAATACCCCAATTTTGGGCTACCCTGACACAGAAAATGAATTTATAGTCGACACGGACGCAAGTAACACTGGGGTTGGCGGTGTGTTATCTCAACGGAAAGGAGATTATGAAGTTGTGATAGCTTACTTCAGCAAATCTTTATCAAAGCCAGAAAGAAATTATTGTGTCACGAGACGCGAACTTCTTGCCGTCGTAAAGACATTGCAGCATTTCAGCAAATACTTGCTTGGACGTAAATTCCACCTGCGGACTGACCATGCTGCATTAAAGTGGTTGTTGCAATTTAAGAATCCAGAAGGACAAGTGGCGAGATGGATTGAATTGCTACAAGAGTATGACTTCACAATTGAACATCGTAGTGGGAAGTCTCACGGTAACGCGGACGCTTTATCAAGAAGACCTTGTCCTGAAGACTGCAAGCATTGTGTCAGGCAAGAAGCTAAGGAAACAGTACCTGTCAGGATGCTAAGAACGGACCTTAGTGACGAATGGAAGGAAACCCTACAGCATGCTCAGCAAAGTGACACAGATATCCGGCCAATTCTCGAGTGGATTAAAGCTAATGCTCCCAAACCGAAATGGTGTGATATTGCAGCGATGAGTACCACCACCAAAAGTTATTGGGCACAATGGGAGAGCTTGGTGATCCAGGATGGTGTCTTGTGCCGAAAATGGGAAAATGCTCGAGGGAATAGCTGCCACCTGCAAATGGTAGTCCCAAAAACGAAGGTACCAGAAGTTCTACAGCTCTACCACAATGGTTCTTCAGGAGGTCATATGGGAGTAAGAAGGACTCTGTTAAAGATCCGAGAAAGGTTTTACTGGATCCATTGTCGAGAGGATGTGGAGGACTGGTGTCGCAGATGTACCAGTTGTGCAGCGGTAAAAGGACCACACACACGCAGCAGGGGTGCATTGAAAGTGTACAACGTGGGAGCCCCCTGGGAACGGATAGCACTAGATGTCGCTGGGCCGTTCCCTGAAAGTGAAAGTGGAAATAAATATTTCATGGTTGTCATGGATTACTTCACCAAGTGGCCGGAAGTCTTCGCCATCCCTAATCAAGAAGCTTCAACAGTCGCTGATAAATTAGTCCACGAAGTCTTCTGTCGGTTTGGGGTACCCTTGGAAATCCACAGCGATCAAGGAAGGAATTTCGAGTCTCAAGTGTTTCAGGAAACATGTCGGGTTATGGGTACTCACAAAACCAGAACCACTTCATACCACCCACAATCTGACGGAATGGTGGAGAGATTTAATCAGACGTTGGAAAGATATCTGGCAAAAGTTGTAGCAAGCAGACAAAAGGATTGGGACAAGCACATACAACCGTTTCTTCTGTCATACCGAAGTGCAGTTCACGAGAGTACAACTGTGACGCCAGCCTTCGCGAACTTTGGAAGGGAGTTAAGGTTACCAGCTGATCTAATAACCGGCATTCCCCCTGATTCACCACGGAGTATAACAGATTATGCAAATGATCTGCGCAACAAGATGAATGACGTATATGAGCATGTCAGAGAATCAGGCCAACAGATGTCCGAGAGAATGAAAACTCGTTATGATCGGAAGATGAACAATACTGGCTTCGACGAAGGTTCGCTAGTGTGGTTGCATAACCCAGTGCGCAGCAAAGGAAAGTCCCCTAAACTGCAGGCAAAATGGGACGGGCCGTACCGAATTGTGACCAAGATCAACGACGTCACTTACCGAATACAAAAGGGTATGCGAACTGCACCTAAAATTGTCCATGTAGATCGATTGGCACGATACTACGGGAATAATGATGCTCGGGACGAGCATGTCTAAGGAGGGGGCAGTGTTACGTAGATCGTAAAGTCTAGAAACAACACGCTAACTCCATCTCAGAAAGGGGCAGTGTGACGTAAATCGAAAAGTCTAGAAACATCACGCTAATTCCATCTAAGGACGGGGCAGTGTTAGAAACTACTGGAAATGACACGCTAACGCCATCTGTTATTGAGTAGCAAGTACTACACGAAATTGTACGTAGACGCTACTGCCATCTATTGTTGAATAGTGGGATTAAACAGTTCAATGGAAGTTACTAGAAGCTTCTACGCTGTGGCGGTGTCGAATGTTCGAGAATGTTGTGCTCGGGATATAAATAGCGGATTGTCGGGCCGACAGGCAGCGCCCCGGCTGGAGGCCTAAAAAGGTAACTTTTTAGAACTCGCCGGGCCACAATCCGTTTAAGTAGTCACAATCTTTTCAGGATTAACTACGAGATGCCCCACAAAAAAAAAAAAAAAAAAAAAAAAACCGACAGGCAGTTCGATTTCGGAAGCGAGCGAATACGATTCGAGTGATACAGTACAAGCTAAACAAGTGATTCCAAGTGACGTTTCTTGTAGTTGCGATATTTGTGTTTATTTAATTAAACTGTGTTGTGTGTTTTGGTAAATTGGTTTAAATTAATTTATCCCGAACCCCAGCTCGTAACAAAACCTTACTTACCAAATGTATGAATACAGTTACAAATAATCTATCTTTTTATATTTTTTCATTCAAATTTACAGATTGAACTTTACTGACAAAACTTGAACATAGCACTTTTACATGTCAATGTTTTTTTTTTAAATATTGTGTACCACATGTAAAAGTGTTTGATCAAACCTACTTACAGAAATAAAATCATTTATCACTAGCTTCTGCCCGCGACTTCGTCCGCGTTAAATTTCGTGTTCTCCCGACCTGTCCCGTCGCGCCTACCCGTGCGATTTTCCCTGTTTTTGCAACATTTTTCATTACTGCTCCGCTACTCTTGGTTGTAGCGTGACGTTATACAGCCTATAGCCTTCCTCGATAAATAGGCTATCCAACACAAACATATTTTTTCAATTCGGACCAGTAGTTCCTGTGATTAGCGCGTTCAACCAAACAAACAAACAAACTCTTCAGCTTTATAATATTAGTATAGATTATGTGATTAGAAACTACGGAGTTCCTATTATCCTGCAAAGTTTTAATAAGACTTATGTCAATCAGTGCAATTTATAACGATAATTATAAGTAGTAATATAAGAATAGTTACAATTATTGTTTTATTTCTTACCTACTAATAATGGTATTTAGGCAATTTTTAAGTTGTGTGCACACAGCCTTATGATTTTAAGACTTCCATTTTGTCACTGTCCCTCCAAATGGGTGGAATGAAATCTATGAAATTAGATAGAGGTTTTACCTTTTAAACCAGTGCGGCCACAAAAACGTTTACAGTAAACGTATTATATTCGAAAAATATACAAATATTAAGTAAATTATTACGATTTTAGAGTAAAATTAAAAAATAACCCATTGAAATTCGACTGAGTCACAAAACCGAATAAGAAACGGTTATTTTGAGTTAATCCTTTAAAGTAAGGCTATTTTCTTGCATTTATCTATTAATTACATGTATTATTTAGTTTAAATAAATTTGAAAATCGCTTATTAATTTCATACTTTCCTTAAATTTCGCTTTTAAATCTAGTCACACAACGGAATCAGTTTCGCTACAAAGTCCGTTTTGTTTCGATATTATGGAAAAACTGCCTCTAATTCCGCGTTCCTTTTTATTTTCCTCTATAATAAACTGTATTTCCTATTATATTTTGGCGAAATTTGTAAAAACAAAAAATATAAAAAATATAATCGAATTTTACAGCAGGGTACACTCTTTTTTGAAAATGCCCACATGACTGTGACTGACGTTCTACGATTACTCCTTTTGTCTTCGATCAAAAATGTACTAGATTCCCGATGAGCGCTTCAAAAACGGCCCGAAAAATAAGAGCACAAATATTTTTGTGCTCTTATTTCAAATTATTTCAAATTAGTTTGGTCCAATCATAGCCAACGAAAAGACGTCTTAAATGCCGCAGTACGCGTTCAAAAATTGTGTAAATAACCACTGTAACACCAAGTTTTTGGGAGGAATATCTTTTTTACCATAAGTTTATATCTTTATGTGTTTTTCATAAAATAAAAACAATCAAATAGTAAATATAAACCATTTAGCAAATACATATGATTGTTTGGCCAATGTTTGCGACAACGCGCCAACTATTGTAACAAACATTGTCTGTTCTGGAACAGAGAATGCATGGAGTAGTATTGTAATTTTATATTTTACTAGCTTCTGCCCGCGACTTTGTCCGCGTTAAATTTCTTGTTCCCCCGACCCTTCTCGTCGCGTCGAATCGCCTACCCGTCCGATTATCCCCGTTTTTGCAACATTTTTCATTACTGCTCCGCTCCTCTTGGTTATAGCGTGATGAACCTTTTTTAATAATTAGGCTACCCAACACAAAAAGATTTTTTCAATTCGGACCTGTAGTTCCTGAGATTAGCGCGTTCAAACATACAAAGTCTTCAGCTTTATAATATTATAGTATATAGTATAGATTTTTATTTGTAGATTTCCTAACGACCCATTTCGCTGTGCAGAATGGGTATCTATTGTAGCGAAAGAAAGAGGAGAAGAAATATACAAACCTTATAAAAAATCATATTTGAACTTTAATTTAAATGAAAAAGTTAATTTGATTTAATATAAATTTAACTTCTAAATAGCGTACATAAAAGTAGATGCACCCATTTTTTATACGGGTGGATCACACTGAGTCAACCCGCATTTAATTAAATAAAATAACCATTGTACTATTTTAGACCTACTACTTTTTTAGGGTTCCGTTGCCAAATGGCAAAAAACGGAACCCTTATAGATTCGTCATGTCTGTCTGTCTGTCTGTCTGTCTGTCTGTCTGTCTGTCTGTCCGTCCGTTCGTATGTCACAGCCATTTTATTCCGAAACTATAAGAGCTATGCTGTTGTAACTTGGTAAGTAGATGTATTCTGTGAACCGCATTAAGATTTTCACACTAAAATAGAAAAAAAACAATAAATTTTGGGGTTCCCCATACATAGAACTGAAACTCAAAAATGTTTTTTTTCATCAAACCCATACGTGTGGGGTATCTATGAATAGGTCTTCAAAAATGGTAATGAGGTTTCTAATATAATTTTTTTCTAAACTGAATAGTTTGCGCGAGAGACACTTCCAAAGTGGTAAAATGTGTGTCCCCCCCCCCCCCCCCCGTAACTTCTAAAATAAGAGAATGACAAAACTAAAAAAAATATATGATGTACACTACCATGTAAACTACCACCGAAAATTGGTTTGAACGAGATCGAGTGAGTAGTTTTTTTTTAAAACGTCATAAATCGTAAACCGCAATTTACCTTACATTCAATCAACTGAAATATAAAAAATAAAAAAATATATATTTTTAAACCGAAAATACCTACAAGTTTGTACGGAACCCTCGGTGCGCGAGTCCGACTCGCACTTGTTTAAATTTATTAAAAATGTTTGCCAACATCAAAACGTATCTTCACCTAAAAAATTATATTCTGCAACTCTACGTCTTTTAATACGTACTGTGTTCTGAGCATTGAAATGTACCAAGAACTACGTCTAGTTCCAAAATAGAGTAAGCACGAAATTGTCAACACATTGTTTTTAACCTTATTGCTTAGACTTTAAGTTTCAGTTTAGAATAAATAATGTTGTACAGACGCCAACACATCAAGCTACTACAATCTGTCAGATTTCTTTGATAGATTTTCGACTTTATTTCTAGAGCATTAGGTTCAAGGTTCATTGGGAAAAATTGACAGTTTCGGGTAGCTTGACCTGGTGGCGTCTGTACTTATATAAAAATGACTTTTGGTTTTGGGACATTTTAAATTTATCGCTCTTTACCTTTCTCCGATGACAAAAGGACTTAAATATGAATATTTTGCAATCGTAATTATACTTTATGTTTGAGTGTTAAGGATTATAATAAACTGAAGTTGTTATTGAGAAAGAGCAGTGGTGGCCCAGTGGTAACGGCCGCGACTTACGAGTACGCTCGAGCGGAATGTATTGTAACATATACAAGTGCGGGCTGAACTTTGTATGCGTTTTTCTCAGCTCCTACTGGGCATTGGACGGAAATATTTTACAATGGTAGTATCCACATGGTATACTACCACTACACGAAATTTCATTCAAATCCGTTTCCCCAAGGTCGTGCCGTCCCCTTGTTAGAACCAAAAATTCGAAGACATGTGACATCTACCAACCCACACTGGGCCCACGTGGTGGATTATGGCTCACTCCCTCTCACCGAGAGGAGGCCTGTGTCCCAGCAGTGGGAACATTATAGGCTGATGATGATGATGATGATGATGATGAAGTTGTTATTATTATGAAACGTTTTTCTATATTTCGTAGTAAGAAATATAAATGTGTAAGTGTGTGCAAACGTGGCCACTTGAGCGCCTTATTTTTGTTCCTGATCCTTTATCTAGTGCTAGTATTGATCGAAGCCCTTTTGGACATTTTTAACCAACTTCTGAAAGTTGGATGTTCTTGATTCAACTGTGTTTTTTCTTTGTATGTATGTTCCGCGATATCTCTGGCAGTGGTGGATCGATTTCGAAAACTCTTTTTTTATCGATAGGTATACCTCAGGGGTGGTTTAACTAACTTTGCTTGGGTAGTTTTTGCGTTAGTTTCTATAATACGTTTTTACCCACTTTGTGTACCTTCATGATATTTATACTATTTCCTGTCACAGTTGTTTTCATAGCAAGTAGTTGCATAGGAATTGATGTGGGTAGGTACCATAACTGAAAAACAAAAACTTTTTGCAAATTAAAATACATAACAGAAAAAAAAATGTAAGTTCAAATTTAAATAAGTTAGTAAGGCGTGGGTGTATGACCAGATGTAGAACCTAAACGAGGCAAAAGGGTGAGGATCGTAACAGGTGGCGTTCCGTAGTTTGTGCCTACCCCCATGGGATAAATCTATGACTTGCCGACTAATTCCGAATAAATTTGGGAGAAAACAGGATATCAGATGAGATTATAACTTTTGAACCAATGACCAATGAATTCTGATATTAAGGCACCATATTTTATGTTCTCAAAATTAAAATCCCTGATGGTGGCCAAGCCAGTGTCAGTCACACCTTGCCAACTCATTATTAATTGCTAGCTGTACTCGCTTCTCACTAAACGCGGTGGGAGACGTGCCTTATTCGTGTACGATGATGGTAATTCTCTGCAGTTCATGCGTACAGTCAGCAACACAAGTAAAAGACTTTCCAGGTCCAGGAGATTTATTAAATAAAACAAACTAACTGGAAAATTAGTTGACATTTATTTGATGGAATTTGGAAAAAAAAATACAAATTACATCTCAAAGGCGGACTTAACGTTATCTTTGAGCACTGTACAACCATATAGTTTAGACATACATCTACCCATATAGTATAATTATTCACAACACAATTATTGTATTTAGGTATCTTTAGGCTGATATGACAACGAGAATTTTGTTCTTTGGCAGGCACGGTGATCGTAAGTACGTATGTGACTGCCAATTTACTTAAAATACATCAAACTTTATATACTTGGCACACTCTTACTATAACTGTGAGAACGGTGAGAACAAAAAAAAAATATTTAACGCCTAACTGAGAGATTACAAAGTAACTGACGGTATACTTAAATAAAGTAATACTAGACTTTCGTTACATAAACAATAATTAACGACTAACATAAAATTCTAACTCCTAGTGATTTAAAACTAATACTGAAACACCGAAAATTACTTTACATTAAACATGAACATGACACATACTTGTATAGAGAACACTTACGTTTTTGTATTTTTTGTTTAATTTCAACAACGCTCTGTACACACATTACAATTTTGTTACATACGTTATACGTTAAATACAAGTGTAATATTAAATGCGTAAATATATATGTATTTGTAAGAATTGTAGAATTTGGATCAAAAATCTTGGGCTGTATAATCGAGATAGGTACATAAAGGAATTATCGGGTTGTATACACACAGACCTAACATCTACATAAATTGTTACAGTGAGGAGACAATATATGTATATAGGGAAATATATACCGTCTTACAAGACGCCATTTTAACCTGCTCTGAGATTACTTCCGAATCACAGCCAATATTTATATAAATATTCCAAAAATAAGCAAACACAATTTTGTCATCGTTAGGCGACACATTTCGGTTACATCAACGGTTCTGAGAACAACGCCTTCTTCGAATGAAGCTTTAACTACATAATAGGAAATGTTACATTAAATATGGCGTATTGCAATACTACTGCTTTTGGTTTCCAAAAAGGAGATCTACATTTTAACTTGGCTCCTTGAATCTTTCTACCTCTGAGACGCGATAAATGCACATCACTTAGGATAGTAATGCAGAGACTAGGTGCGATTCAGAGTAAAATACTTATAAAATAGTTTCTTACTCTCTGTGAAAAATGGATCATTGATTCTGATAATGCTAAATTTATGTTTATAATTAGTTATGGAACAGTTTCATATTCTGAAAATGCTAAATCCATGTTTATAATTAGTTATGGAACAGTTTCATATTTTCCCGCATTATTTTAAAATGTTAGTGAATTTTAATTACTTAAAGAAAAATAAACTACTACCAAAGCTCCTAAGTTTTTCTTACAAATGATATTTTTATGAGATCAAAGTAGGATACTTATGTATTTACGTTATTTGTTTCACCTTTTAATACTAATTGCTGAACTTCTTTTTTTTAAATTCGATATTCAAAAGGTCTGCGATTTCATCGTGAGCCTGAGATCTGGGAATATATAAAGAAAACCTACTCTTAGTGTGAGTCCTAAATTGTGGCATGTGAAACCGTATAGACTTATTTCTAACTAAACTAAAAATTAAGCCAAACAATAAACTAATCACTACACAATACTCGCCTAAAATTGCAACTTAGGTAACAGTGCTACTGAAACTAGCTTACGTTCCAAAGAATCAGACACTTTCAGGTAAGGCGGGTATTTGAGCGTATGTGTTACGAATAGTGACTACAAAACTAAAGAAACAGAAACTTAAATTTTCGAATTAATAACTACATTAAATTGGCTTAAAATGTACAGTTTCACCTTACAGTTTAAGGAATGATACACAGTGCCTAATTACAGCGCAACATTGTATGTATGTTTAAGGTCGGACATACAAAAATATTACGCTAACCCTACTCTAGTCAATTTTGCAGCACCAATGAACACTTCCAGATTAAAATGTATCGAAATGGAATCCTATATAATAGTTATATAGTATACTAAGTTGGTTACAAAAATGGGTAAGTTATCAGTCCAAATAGATCACAGAAGGTGCGCGATGATAATCGGGAATTTCAGAGTTTCAAAAAAGGTTGTTTACTCATGTTCCTAATCTCACGTGCTTTTACAATACCTCTCTCCTTACGATAAGTACACATACAATGTAAATTTACAAAATTTAGGACAACAATTGTCACACATATTTAGTTCCAAATCGCAATAAATAACAAATAAATCATGCCATGCTGTGTTCAGGTCTGTTTGCATCTAATGCCAGAGTATGTAAAAATTTCGTTATCCTTACAGGATCTAAATATTTGTTCAATAAATACTAAAAATAAACGCGTTAAATTGATGGTTTAGAGAGATGTTGTTCACATAATTGACACAGGTTACTGTACCAAGATTTTTTTTATCCCACACACAGCATGGCATCATGGAATAACTCTGACTTGTTTTCAGCATGTTTTCTATGAGTCAGTGTTTATAGAAATTCGTATACTTGTCTTTCGATGAGCATTTTCGTTGTTTGTGTGAACCATTAGTCACCTTTGCTGCTATTTGACGAGTCTCATTCGACCCGTTGGTGACTAAGTTGTAATCGGCCGAGACTTGTGGATTTTTAATTATATCAATTTGGTCAAAATATTTGTAAAAAAAATACCAGATCTTAGTTTAATTAAAAATCGAATGAATCTCGGCCGATCTTTAAATTATATATCCGAACATACACTGAACCATCAGTGATACTTACAACCTAGGCACGATATGCTTTAGTATTCTGAGGAATTTGTTTAGTTTGCTGATGGTTTCAGTGTATATCCAGTTGATAGTACCCACTGTACAGATTATTGTTACACAAACAGTTAGCTTGGCAAATGGAATGTGTAACAAAATCAGTAGTTTCAGTGAGAACACGGGATATTTTTTAATACTTCTTATTTGAACCCAACGATCCAAATGGAATATTATCCTATTTGTGTGAACAATTCAAAAAGGAAGTACTAAAAAATTCCGAGAAAGTTTTACCAGTTTCAAGTGACCAAAGACTTAAATTCAAGTAACACATAAATATTTTTACAATCTGTAATACAGTAATTTGGAATGACGTCCGAGGTCCGAATAAATATTAGGTGCTAAATGTATTCCAAAATTTCACGTCAGGTTTACGAACGTTTAAAATAACAGATCACTTGAACGTGGTAAGCTGAAGCAATATTGCCGGCGTTATTCAGATAACTAAGTATTGAGACCACATTATTGGTCTTTACAAGTTAATTAACATTTCCTACATCTTTAATTAGAGAAGAAATTCGATATCAATAGACTCATACTATCTTGTTACAAAACACGATCTAAACTTTTTAGTCAGTTTATGTATTTTCAACTTTAATTCGATTTCGGTTAAGTTTTTAAAACAAAAATGACAACTTAGCACCTGGCTAAGTTATCAGTTTTGCAAAAAGAACTGTATTTCGAATTTTTTTAGGTCGTTATGTAAAAAAACAGACTATTATGGATTAAACCAACCCTAAAGAAAAATCTTGTTTTGTAATAAGACCGATAGAATTTAACGATTATTAGAGATGTACCGATTGAAAAGGTTTTTTTAGTTGAATAATCGATTAAAGCGATATTTACTAAATCTTTTTGATCGAGAACTCTATTTGTGCTGTTTTCACTAGTTACTAGATATAATCAATACCTTACTAGTAGGTACATGATGTGTATACAATAGATTGGTATTCGATTTAGTCGATTATTCGAGTAATTGACATCAGCTGTAAGGCAGGTAAATAGTAAGCTTTTTAACTGGAGGCGAGTTAAATAGATACTGAAGGAGTTACACCTGTGAAAAGTTATTGTGTTATTTTAATGTAGCAGATAGATAACCTCACCTCCAGTCACAAAACTTAGTCCTGTCTCACAGCACTCATTTCTGATAACTCGCACACACAGGATGCCAGCTATTAATCTGTTCGTACCGCTCTCGCAAGATAAATTCCAGAATACTTACTGAATGCTAACGCATTTCTCGTAGAAAACTGTTGTCGATGTGTTGTGACCACGACGTGTGAGCTATTTAGTAATGAAATCAATTTACTCTGTGAAAATCGCACCAGGTAAAATTAGTTGAAGTAAGTTGTCAGTAGTGTCAAACCATAGCTTCAGGTGGAATTATAGATAACTTCATCTAAGGTGACATTTTTACAGAATACATAGTTTGAATTCTGTATGTACGAGTTATACAAACTGTTAGTAAACAAATGAGTGTAAGATCGGGCCGGCCGCGGCCTACTTGTGCTCGACGTGATGCGCGTGCGGCGGCGGGTAGTGCGGCGCCGGGTAGTAGGGCTGCATGCCGGCGTCGTACACGCCCTCGTCGTAGCCCACGTACGACATGCCGCCCATCATGCCCATCATCGCTGGAACAAGCACGATTTGTCACATATTGTCTTGCTTCTTATTTGTCACATATTGTCTTGCTTCATATTTGTCACATATTGTCTTGCTTCATATTTGTCACATATTGTCTTGCTTCATATTTGTCACATAGTGTCTTTCTTCATATTTGTCACATATTGTCTTGCTTCATATTTGTCACATATTGTCTTGCTTCATATTTGTCACATATTGTCTTGCTTCATAATGTTCCGTGTGGTGCAGGATATAAAGAATAACACCATCCAATTTCTTCCCGTTGGTGTCGTAAGGGACTTACTAGAGAATGGGCAGCAGCGTTCTCTATGCATTTTACCACCATACTGCGATCGCCAACCCGCCTGCCAAGCGTGGCGATTATAGTAAACCCCCCAAAATTAAGGGAGACCTACGCCCAGCAGTGGACGTCTTACGGCTGAAATGATGATGATGTATTGCTTGAAAATTTGAGTGCCATTAACGACGCTTGTTATTTATAGGGTTGTTTACAAGCCATTACACTACCATATAATTTTTCAAGCTGTAAAATCTACACCTATTGTGTAGTTTACGCGTTCGATTCTGATCGTATTGACCAGTTTTTTGAAAAAGGAGTCGGTCGAAAGGGCAATGCTCTCTATGGTCCCCCTAACGACGCATACATAGAATACTTCCTGGAGAAGTTCCCTAGGATGATATTGGAAATTAAGTGTGTTACCTGGGTCGGTCTCGACGGGGTAGTACTGTATGGGGTACATGGGCGGCGGGTAGGGGATGTAGGGCAGCGTGACTAGCGGTTGTTCCATCACACACTCGCCCTCGCCTGCGCCGCCGTAGTAAGTAGTGTGTGTTACCTGGGTCGGTCTCGACGGGGTAGTACTGTATGGGGTACATGGGCGGCGGGTAGGGGATGTAGGGCAGCGTGAGTAGCGGTTGTTCCATCACACACTCGCCCTCGCCCGCGCCGCCGTAGTAAGTAGTGTGTGTTACCTGGGTCGGTCTCGACGGGGTAGTACTGTATGGGGTACATGGGCGGCGGGTAGGGGATGTAGGGCAGCGTGAGTAGCGGTTGTTCCATCACACACTCGCCCTCGCCCGCGCCGCCGTAGTAAGTAGTGTGTGTTACCTGGGTCGGTCTCGACGGGGTAGTACTGTATGGGGTACATGGGCGGCGGGTAGGGGATGTAGGGCAGCGTGAGTAGCGGTTGTTCCATCACACACTCGCCCTCGCCCGCGCCGCCGTAGTAAGTAGTGTGTGTTACCTGGGTCGGTCTCGACGGGGTAGTACTGTATGGGGTACATGGGCGGCGGGTAGGGGATGTAGGGCAGCGTGAGTAGCGGTTGTTCCATCACACACTCGCCCTCGCCCGCGCCGCCGTAGTAAGTAGTGTGTGTTACCTGGGTCGGTCTCGACGGGGTAGTACTGTATGGGGTACATGGGCGGCGGGTAGGGGATGTAGGGCAGCGTGAGTAGCGGTTGTTCCATCACACACTCGCCCTCGCCCGCGCCGCCGTAGTAAGTAGTGTGTGTTACCTGGGTCGGTCTCGACGGGGTAGTACTGTATGGGGTACATGGGCGGCGGGTAGGGGATGTAGGGCAGCGTGAGTAGCGGTTGTTCCATCACACACTCGCCCTCGCCCGCGCCGCCGTAGTAAGTAGTGTGTGTTACCTGGGTCGGTCTCGACGGGGTAGTACTGTATGGGGTACATGGGCGGCGGGTAGGGGATGTAGGGCAGCGTGAGTAGCGGTTGTTCCATCACACACTCGCCCTCGCCCGCGCCGCCGTAGTAAGTAGTGTGTGTTACCTGGGTCGGTCTCGACGGGGTAGTACTGTATGGGGTACATGGGCGGCGGGTAGGGGATGTAGGGCAGCGTGAGTAGCGGTTGTTCCATCACACACTCGCCCTCGCCCGCGCCGCCGTAGCCTGCGTGCGGCCCGCGGGGCTCGCCGTGCGAGTTGCGGCTAGAACCGGACACACAATAAACACTTTTGAAACATTACACGGAATTAAGGGTTCTAAAATTCGGATAGAACTGGACAAGCAAGAGTGTAGATCATACCAAATTAGGTTATTAGATCTTAGATGTAACATCGGGATCTGCGAATCTAGACTTCGCGTCATCGTCAGCAGTACCGGATAAAGCCAGCGCGGGGCCCGTAGCAAAATTGTGATGGGGGCCCTTTTCTTTGTGGGTGGGAAATCATCAAATGGCGTCTCCCGCTCTAGGGTGGAGCGGAAGAGCGTGTCAGACTTTTTCTGACTAAAACCCACCCGCGTTCCTTCAGTTGCCCATATGCTAGGGCCACGGTAACTCTTTCGAACAGATCTCGCGACCCTGGCAGGATGGGGGCCCCTTGAGTTGCATTACCTATTAAAAAGGATATACTTAAATAAAACAAAATGTTTAGATAAACGCTTTCGTGATTTAATGTAAGCAACTTTAGAAATAACACTCGTCAAATCAATACTTCTGAGTAAATCATTTTCTATGCTCTTTATAGTGAGGCCATTCAAACGTTATTGTCCCATTGTGTTGCTTAACACATTTTTAATTCGTTTTAATGTTGAAATGGAATGTTCTCTGCTGCAGTTTGTGATCATCAAACTTAAGTAAATGCGTCACAATATTTGGACATTTGGAAGATACCTGAATGTACCTCCCTGTACAATAATTACAGTATGGCCAGCGCTCACTAAGAATTGCTACTATCTGTGTGACTTAGTGGGTGGCTTACAATTTCTTTGATTTGTAGTTTTTTTTTTTTGCACAGGCGCGGGGCCCCCCAAGGCGCGGGGCCCGTAGCATTTGCTGCCTCCTGCTACATGGCTAATCCGGCACTGATCGTCAGTAGAACCTTGTAAATTACTTTCAATTTTCTATTTTTACTAACATTGTAAATGCTAGCTGTAAGTTTCCAAATACAATAAAATAATAAATGTAAGTAGGTTGAAATGACTATGCATCACTATCTTGAATTAATTTAAGATTTTAAACGAATATATTCGTCATATGAAGTTTTCTTAGCTTACAACCTAAGCCGAATATAAATGGAGCTGATGCTGACACAATAAAAAAATAAGAGGATCTGACATAAGATAAGATAAGATCATTTATTTGCTTAAAACATGGTATACATAGATGTTGTTATAAAAATAAGATCATACATGTTTAGCTTACAATTAAAGCATGCAAATTTAGTTGAATAATAAAATATGAATTTAAATACATTTATGTCCAAAAAAAATCCTTAATATTATAGAAATTATTTTCATTCAGCCATTCATATAATTTAATTTTGAATAACGTACAATTTAATATTTTTAATACATTTGGTAATTTGTTGTATACACGTACACACATAGCCAGGCAGCTTTTATTATATTTTGCTAACCTAGGGAGCTCGTCTAGTACAAGTCTATATTGGTCACGCTGACTTCGAGAATTTATTTCCTCTGCTGTTTTGAATAATTGTTTATATTTCCTAACAAACATACATGCTTCATACAAATATAATGAAGGTAACGGTAGCAAACCAAGCTTCTTAAATAAAGGTTGACATGATTCGTCAGATGGAATCCCATATATGGCTCGTAAACATTTCTTTTGGGCGACAAATGGTCAGTACTATTTCCCCACATAATTAATCCATACCGTAACGAGGACTCAACATATGCACGGTATGACATCACAGCCGTTTTTATGTTTGTTACCTTTCTGATCTGTCTGAGGGCGTATACAAATTTATTAATTTTATTACATACATTATCGACCTGAGCTTTCCAGTCTAAGTGTTCGTCAATAACTACTCCTAAAAACGTAGTATTTGTCACTTGTGTAATTTGTGGTATGTCCATTTTAAAATTAAATTTATTTTGATGAGATTGATTAAATTGTATATATACAGATTTTGTAAGATTAATAGATAAATTATTGTTATTTAAGTAATTAATTAGATTGTTTATTGTAGTATTTATGTCCGCTTCATGTTCAGTAATTGATTTATTTTTTTTATCGGTAGTAACAATTATGGAAATATCATCAGCAAAAAGAAAGAACTTATGATTAGTCACCTTTACGATGTCGTGTATGTAGAGTATAAACAAAATAGGACCCAATATGCTACCCTGGGGAACGCCGCGTTTTACAATGTTATATTCAGACGAGAATTGTGTCATGTCTCTACTCTCATCAAGTTTAGTGACAGTGACCTTCTGTTATCTGTTAGTTAGATATGACGATATCCACTGAAGCGGCAGTCCTCTGATTCCGATGGCCTCTATTTTTTTTAATAATATATCATGTAAAACTAGATCAAATGCTTTTGATAGATCAAAAAATAAGCCTGTCGTCAGCTGATTGCCATTAATATTGGTCAGTATCGTTTTCAAAAGTGAAAAGATGGCTAAAGACGTGGACTTGTTTTTTTGAAAGCCGAATTGCTCTTTTCGTATAATATTAAATTTCTCACAATAATTCATTATTCTTTGATACATGCATTTTTCAAATATTTTTGACAAGATGGGTATTAGTGTTATGGGGCGATAATTATTTACATCCGCTTTATCACCCTTTTTAAATATCGGTTTAACAATAGATATTTTTAGTATATTAGGAAACACTCCTTGTGAAAAAGACAGGTTAATTAGATGAGTCAACACTCCACTTATTTCATCGACACAAGACTTAATAATTTTGGTGTTGAGTTCATCGAAACCTTCAGAATTGGTATTGTTCAACGATAGTATCAGTCGTTTCACCTCACTTTCGGACATGGGTATGAGAAACATCGAATTAGCAGTTAGGGTTTCACTGTGAGAATTATTTGTACAAGTTTGTGTAGGGATAGAATTTGTATAGTGATTATTAAAGGCGGTGGCTATTTCTACTGGTTTTGTGAGTATTGTGTTGTTAATCTTAATGTGTTCAATAGTGTCTTTAGGGTTCGCATTGTGTATTTCGTCTTTTATAACTGCCCATGTGGCCTTACATTTGTTGTCATTATTATTCATGAATTTTATGTTAGCATTCCGTTTAGCATTGTAGATACATTTTTGTAGTAGATTAGAATATGTAGTGTATCTAGTCCTGTTTCTTAAATTTTTATTCTTGTAGTATTGGTATCGTAGGAAGCGTTTTGTTTTAGAACTATGTTTTAGACCCTTACTTATCCACTTTCGTTTTATTTTATTATTAACATTAATTTTTATGCTCACTTTTGGGAAACAGAGATTGTAAAGCAGACATATCAATTCATGGAAACAATTGAATGCTTTATTAGCATCGTTTTCCATGTAAATGTCCGTCCAAGATAGGTTTTGTAAACATTCTCTAAACTTATGCGTATAATCTAGGCTATAATCTCTTTTATAAATATAGTATATTGCAGGTTTTGTTGTTTGTAACCTTAGAGGGAAGCTTAGCATTTGTGCTGTGTCGTGATCAGAGAGATGAAGTGGTAGTACGCTTGCGATTGCGCCTGGTATATTGCCTAATATGTGGTCTATACAAGTTTTCGAGTGGCTACCTCAATATGAATTTTCACATTATGACTGTGTGCTAGGTCTTGAAATTGTTGAGTGATTTTGCTTTTTTCAAGGTATTAATATTAAAGTCACCTGTTAAAACTATGCGTGTTTTTGAATTGTATTTCTTGTATAGATAATTGTTACATAATTGTTACAAATCTGTGTGTACTGTTTTTAAAGATTACTTACAAGACTGGAAATCTTAATTTGAGAACCACTGTATTAACAACATAGTGCAATCTATACTAATATTATAAAGAGGAAAAGTTTGTATTTTTGTTTGTTTGTTTGTAATGGATAAACTCAAAAACCACTGGACCGATTTTAAAAATTCTTTCACCATTACAAAGCTACATTATCTGCGAGTAACATAGGCTATATTTTTTTTTTTTAATAGTGGTCCGTAAGATATTTGGGTTTTTTGGACCCAAGGTGTAAAAAATCATCCAAAAAAAAATCCGTATAAATATGTCTTCGCAGTACCAGGTTGTCATAACTTGGTAGGAGCTCACCTAACATGGATGTGTGATAGCTAGAAAACGCTTTATGTCTTCGAAGTACCAGGTTGGCATAACTTGGTAGGAGCTCACCTAACATGGGTTTTATTGATTCTGAGGCGGTACGAAGTTCCCTGGGTCAGCTAGTTTCTAAATAAAAACAAAAATATTTCCTTTGTAATATATTGGTACTAACCGGCTGTTAGGTCCCTTGTTGCCCATGCTGTTGTTATGCTTGTTCTGATTGTGGTTGTTGTTCTGGTTTCCATCTTGATTGCCGCCGCCGCGCTTGAATCTATTGTCAATATAAAAATGGTAAGAAATACTAATAACTAAGAAGGAGAACAGATGACATATTATGAGAGCAGTGGTGGCCCAGTCATAACAACCGCGAGTTACAAATTGATGTCCGTTTCCACCGCGCGGCCAACTCTTCAAATTTGATGAAATTTTGCCAGGAATTAGTTGTAATTTGTTACAATACACACCTCTTTTCCTGAATTTGTTACAAAAAAAACTAAGGCGCTACGACCAAAAACAGTTGGCCGCTAGAACCGCCACTTGCCGTAGTGATTATCCGTGATTACACAGAAACTAAATAATGCAGATAGGCGAATGATACATCAAAAGAAAGGTCTTAATTTGTTATATTTGTTACAAAAATAAAAATCATCAAAACTTAAATATACAAAAAGTTATGCTATATTTCGTTTTCAGGTTAAGTGTAGGTACGTATCTCACTATAAAATCAAATTTAATAGAGGCTAATGTGCATGGACAATTAGTTGCTAATTTGTTACAGCAAATAAACAAGAAAAATACAAGAAAATAGGTTCAATATTTTTTTTACAGTCGATTTTAGTTGGCCGCGCGGACGGCAATATGCCTAAAATACAATGGCGTTTATTTCGTTATTAATAGTAGGTTCAAGGGTAGTTCTAGTACTAATCGACAGGTATCGTAGCCTAGTTTGGATAACTGTGGCGAATATAACTACAGGCTTTATATTTTAGGAGATATTCACTAAAATATAGTAGTATGAAATTGTATTAGAGTAGAGTGACCATAAATTTTCATAATAAAGTAAGACTGAATCGCCGTTATTGGAATGTTCGGTAGTCTTATCTTAATTTTTTAGGGTGAAACTCTTTAAGACATCCTATAGCATACTTTATAAAAGTCAAATTCACAAATCGATAAAAATAGCTTTATTCAAAATCAGCATACAGGCAAAAATCAAGTAATACAAGTCAACAAAATATTTTTTTTTTTTTATAAACTACCATAACATTTATAAATTAACTGAAACTAATGTAAGACACAGAATGTAGGACACATTTTCTTACAGGTACTTATTTCAATTTTAGATTAATTTTAAAAATATAGTAGGCCTAATTTTATTTACGCCACATTTATCCAAACAAGGTTACGTTACATGTCGATTAGTACTAGAACTAAGCTTGAACCTACTTTTAATAATTAAATAAACTCCATTGTAATTTAGGCATATTGCCGTCCGAGCGGCCAACTAAAACCAACTCTAAAAATATGATTGAACCTATTTTCTAGTATTTTTATTGTTTATTTGCTGCAACAAATTAGCAACTTATTGTCCATACACATTAGCCTTGTTACTCCAAAAAACATCAAAGTTAATTAAAATCTAAACAACGCCGGACTAAAAATATTTATAGAAAAGAAAAAGGTAAATTCTAAACTGTAGAACTGAAATAGCAAAAACTTTTTTCTAAAATAAAGACTGCAATTGCAATGTAGCGCCCTCAGTTTTACTCACTGAAGTAGCGATTAGTATTAACATTAAAGATTTTTTCTTAGTTAGTAATTTATAGCAGGCACAAAAATAGATCACTACGTCATTTTTAAAATAAAATCACTATATTTTTAAAATTATTCTAAAATTGAAATAAGTACGAAAGTAAGAAAATGTGTCGACATTCTGTGTCTTACATTAGTTTCAGTTAATTTATAAATGTTATGGTAGTTTATTAAAAAAAAAAAAAAAATATTGAGTTTGAGTGTTGAGGATTATAATAAACTGAAGTTGTTATTATTATGAAACGTTTTTCCATATTTCGTAGTAAAAAATATACATGTGTAAGTGTGTGCAAACGTTATTTTTGCTATTATTGATCGAAGATTTTAGTAGTAAAATTGCGGTGGATGAACGTAAGTCCGTGAAAACGTGGACTAACCCAGTTTAAGATAAGATAGTATTTAAGAATCAGTCATTCCGGAAATCACACAAAATATAAAGTAGAAAGCGAATTTCTCATTCATACCTAACCTAAAACTACATACCTAATATTAATTTATTTCAACATGTAATATTCTTAATCGCTCGTCTATATAATTACGCATAATTGCCAACGTTGGATAAATGATTAGTTACGAGAACGTTCAAACGGCTTCGTTTTGACAGTGAGGATCACGACCTCTGGTGATGACGTCAGAGACACCAGACATCTGGATAATTAGCTGGTTTGATTAGATGAGACTTTCCCTAATGTCTGGTGAGGATTTGTGAAGAATTAGCTGCAGAGTCAGCTGCTATGTGACAAATAATGTAATTTAATATTTTGTATTGATAATTCCTTTGCACTATTGAACTGAACAGACAGCTGTGCTGCTGGGGAGTTCCTTGCGCCACTTCTTCCCAGCTAAAGCATTAGGAAGTGGTGAAGGGCGGCTGTTGTTGCGGGAGAATGTCTTATGTAACTTTGACGTTCAAAAATGCTGACTCTCGGCTTTATTCAAAATCAGCATACAGGCAAAAATCAAGTACTTAATATAATTACTTGATTTTTGCCTGTATGCTGATTTTGAATAAAGCTATTTTTATCGATTTGTGAATTTGACTTTTATAAAGTATGCTATAGGATGTCTTAAAGAGTTTCACCCTAAAAAATTAAGACTACCGAACATTCCAATAATGACGATTCAGTCTCACTTTATTATGAAAATGTATGGTCACTCTACTCTAATACAGTTTCATACTACTATATTTTAGTGAATATCTCCTAAAATATAAAAGTTTTAGTTATATTCGCCACATTTATCCAAAGTAGGCTACCATACCTGTCGATAAGTACTAGAACTAAGCTTGAACCTACTATTAATAACGAAATAAACGCCATTGTATTTTAGGCATATTGCCGTCCGCGCGGCCAACTAAAATCGACTGTAAAAAAATATTGAACCTTTTTTCTAGTATTTTTCTTGTTTATTTGCTGTAACAAATTAGCAACTAAGGTTCGACTTTTAATCCTATTCACTAACTTGACAATTGGAGGGATACCAGGTTTTGACAAAAAAAAGATAGTGAGGTGGTGCAAGAATGAATGAAATTGAATGAACTTGAAGTAATGTACTTACATGCAAACTTTGTAATTTAAATTTAATAACTTGTTTTAAAACAAGATGTGTACTATATCGATATATACGTAGTCTATGGCTGTCAGAGGAAATAAAATGACTATAGTAAAAAAATAAGCAAAATGACATGATTTTTATATTTAGTTTTGTTTCTATCAGAAGAAAATAAAAAAACGAAATAACTATTATTAAAAATTATTAATTATTCTTATAATCCACACCTAAAAACGATTTTTTAAAGTTTTATTTAATTTAAAACATTTTTATCATTCATTCTTTATGCGAAATCGTTCACTACCCCGACACTATTAGTTTTAGAATGGTATCATTATTTTGCATTGAACTGTCAAGTTAGTGAATAGGATTAAAAGTTCAACCTTAATTGTCCATACACATTAGCCTCTATTAATTTGATTTTATGGTGAGATACGTACCTACACTTAACCTGAAAACTAAATATAGCACAACTTTTTGTATATTTAAGTTTTGATGATTTTTATTTTTGTAACAAATATAACAAATTAAGACCTTTCTTTTGATGTATCATTCGCCTATCTGCATTATTTAGTTTCTGTGCAATCACGGATAATCACTACGGCAAGTGGCGGTTCTAGCGGCCAACTGTTTTTGGTCGTAGCGCCTTAGTTTTTTTTGTAACAAATTCAGGAAAAGAGGTGTGTATTGTAACAAATTACAACTAATTCCTGGCAAAATTTCATCAAATTTGAAGAGTTGGCCGCGCGGTGGATACGGACATACAAATTGTAGGTCGTAAGCTCGAACCCAGACAGACGTTTTATTAAATTATTTCATCACCACTATTCTCCCTGGTGAAGGAAACATCGTGAGGAAACTGGCATGTCCTAGAAAGGACAATTTTAAAATATGTTACATATACCAACCCGCTCTGGGTTCATATGGTAGATTACGGCCCACTCCGTCTCACAGAAAGGAGTCATGTATCCTAGCAGTGGCGTTGAAGACTGATTATGATGTAAAACGACATCAAACAGAAGAAAGCTGGCAGGCAGAAGATGTAAACCCTTCTTTCCACTTGGTATTGCGGACTTTAGAAAGCAGAAGTTTAGATGCGATACAGTCGGACTAAAGTTCATTCGATTTCAACGGCTTTGTGTGCCAAAAACAATCTCAACTTATGAGATCTAACTTGAGGCTTCATGACAACACAATCTAATAGTGTAGGATTTGTAGAAATGATAAAATGCCACAAACGAAGACATACTTTTACACATACCTTTCTTTTAAAGATTCTTACTATGCGCGTTGTCAGAGATCACTTCATCGAGGAGATGAGGTCGAATGACATGGCTTCGGCTTCAGACGTATAGGTGTTCGCGCTTCATTAGCTGTATTATGTTGGAACGCCTTGGGAAGCCTGCTAGAGAGTATCCTATTATCTAGTCGAGTTGTTATAACTCACCTGGGTCCCAACAGAGGGCGCTGTCCGTTCCCCTTGCCCTGGTTGAGCTGCGGCTTGTCGTTGGGCTGCGGGGGCTTGTGCTTGTGGCTGTGGTCGGGCGCGGCGTGCGGCGCGGGCGCGCGCTCGTGCAGCGACACGTGCTGCATGTCGTGCGACAGGTCGCGCGGCGAGTAGTGCCGCGGCGGCGGCGGCGGCGGCGCGCCGTACGTGCCGTACACGCAGTCGATGCCCACGTTGAAGAAGTAACGGAGCGTCATTATGTCTAAGGGAAGAGGTGGAATGATGCGTTACAGCGCAGGAAAAGGATCTTTTGGCACCTGAATGACATTCGACAGCGAGGCATGTTGATAAATTGTTCCAGGAATTGTACTGCAAAAGATGGCAGCTAGCAGCGTTGTGGGTAAGTACAAATTATACGATGTCAACAGTGTCAATGATGTTGACGTTCAGTAATTCACCTTTTGATAATGGTATGGTCCCAACTAACCTCAAAATTGGTAGCACCTTTATTTCGTAGCTATAAGAGCCATTTTCGTAATTCAAGTATTACCATTGAATATCAGTTAACCAAACAACGTAGAATATAAGCCGTTAACCACTTTTTGTACATAACGAATCATTATATTATTGCATATAGCTGCTACTAATAGGTAAATTTGTTAGTAATTGTCTACGGTATCGCGCACATAGCCGCCATTTCGAACCTTTTACTTCCTGCCCAAGTTTAAATTTATTTCTGAAATTGAAAAAGTGGCCCCATTTTATTTTTATTAATTTCTGGGTCGATTGCTTTCAAAATCGTTTGCATGCCTACCGTATCAATACTCACCATTCAAAGGCAAGTCGGAGCCATTAGGGTTGACGCTCTTGAAGACGTGCGGGTTGACGCCGGGCGGCGGCGGCGGCGGTACATGAGGGGCGTGCGGGGCGTGCGGGGCGGGCGCCGCGCCCGCGCCGCCGCACCACACCACGCTCTTGACGCCGCACACGTAGGGCGCGCAGCCCGGGCCCGCGCCCACAGGGTAGCCGCCGTTGTTGGGGGGCGCGCCCACGCCGGGGGGGTTCATGGCATCTACACAAGTTATTACTATGTTATGGCTGAATTTCAAGTTGCGACATGTCTCAAAAAGTTACTGGTCCATTCAGTAACTTTTTGGAAGTTTGAGACAGATAGATAGATATATCTTTATTGTGTTTACCGTGAGAATTTTGTAAGACAATATTAGCATTGTATTACATCCAATCTCTTAGTATGGTATAATTGCATATCACGTGTGTGAGTACGATTTCATTGACTTAAATGTGCCTTCACAAATCTTTATTACCTTTAAAAAGGGCCTTGCCACACTAGCGGTTCACGAGCGTCTTCAAACCGGAGCGAGTGCGCAGCGAATACACCACGCATGCGCCGCGAATAAGTCGTGGACGCGCAACGAGATCGCGGATAGAACCGTTACGGAGTGTATTGTACGTCATAAACTCGCCGTGAACAGGCGTCGAAAACATCGCCACGCGCCCGCAGCGTCTTCGCTGTGCAGCCGCGACGTATTAGCTGTACGCCCGCTCCGCTCTGAAGACGCTCGTAAACCGCTAGTGTGATAGGGCCCTAAAGATTGGTCCCTGACAGAGATAGATATAAGATATTGACACATAACGTTTGCGGAGTTTCGATAGCTAATTTTTGACCCTGGAATCTCAACTCGATTTCTGTAATCAATATATATTTTGATAAAAACAGCGTCCATGGCATTCCTTGCCTGTTCTTCTCCATAGGAACCTACTACACTTTGGAATGGGCGACTCACATCATCTTCTGACTGACAGACTCCTTGACAATTCAAAAGAGTCTGTAATTTGTTTAACTGAAACAATTACTGAGTTTCTGGATATCAGAGCTAGTATCCATCAAAGTGGAAAGATATAAACAACCGAAAGGTTACTAAGTGAAGATAAAAAAAACCCATTGATTGTTTGACAAGTTAGGTAGGGTCACGACGAAATGAAATGCACGTCAACACGAAGAGTTAATTACTGACAGATGCGTACACTGACTGGACAGGTCCACTCAATCTGTGTGGTTCTTTCCTCAAAATACCATTTCAGACACCAGTCTACAAGGTCGTGACATGATCTGACTAAGATTACGTCTAGACTTTAAAAGACATTGTGACCTCTGAGTTTGTTTCGGCCTTTCTTCTAGAGAATAGTCAGCACATAGGATACGTCGACCTCACCGTGATATGATTGACAAGTAAGTTTTTGTCCAAATCTACTTACAGAAATAAAACCATTTTCATCGCCAGGCAAAAATGTTATTATTCTTCGAACGTAAGTCATACTTTGTATGTAGAGCATCTTGTTGCATGTTACATGTAAGAAAGAAAGAATGCAAAACCAGTTGTAAGTTCGACATAAAATCACGCCTTTTCCCCATGGGGGGTAGGCAGAAACTTCAGAACGCCACCTGCTATGATTCCTATATACTCCTTTTGCCTCGTTTAAGTTCATACATCTGGTCATACACACACGCCAGCTACTAGTTCTACGCACCCGTTCTAAAGAACATCACCAATTCGAGAACCTCAGCACATAAACGAATGGTCTAAAAAGGTCGTAGTTGATAACTATCTCACTTGACACTAGGTATTAGCTCTAACTCTTAGAAGAAATCTATTCCTACTCGAGTTGAAGACTCACAGGTTTAAGTTTCGGAGGCACCGACTCGGGCAAGGAGTTCCACCTCCCAAAATTATACAGATACGCAACGAATGATTTATTGTGTAAGCCAGCTACGTTGTAAACTTGTAACAAACAAAATAAACCGTGAATCGATATTTTTCGCAAGTCTAATTAATAAAAGCATCCGAACCCCAATAAAATCCCCGGTCCACCCTTCTGAACATCAAAGTGCACTTAAATTACACACATATGCATACACGGGTCAGTTTTTAATAAAGAGCCGCGAGCTAGGACTTAATAACGGTCCCTCAAACTGAATAGTATACATGGGTAAGGCTGCCAACAATGATTTGGTCTCCAATTACGAATTGGATCTCCCCATGCATACTAGGGTTGATGAGGAAGTGGTTATGAGGAAGAGGATGCGGATGAGGAACTATTAGAAATACGTTTTGAGGAAGTGGATGAGGATGAGGATACGAGGAGGAGGATGAGGATGAGGAAGAGGATGCGGAAGAGGAAGATAGAACCTGTGATTTCGAATTGAAATTTTAAATAAAAGAAAGATTGCGAATGGACCCTTTAATATTAAGAAAGAAAAAAAAACAATTTAATAGTCAAAATTCACAATAGGGAGGTTAAATTTAATGAAAATTAACTTTGAAGCTGTTTCTCCAGATAGACGGTTTCGTAATTCGTCGTAAACTAATCCAGCGCCACTGAAAAGGCGCTCACTAGGGACACTTGATGGAGGGGCTGAAAGATACTGGCGCACAGCTCTGTAAAGTTCACAATATTTGGGGTTCATTTTCCACCACAAAAGGCTGTCTTCTTGAAGACCTATTCTCTTCTCTTTAATATAATTCATTATTAGTGACTTCAGGATAACAAATCTGTCGATGGGTGCGATTTGACTTTCTTCATCGTCACTGTTAGGATCTGAGGCCAGCATCTCAGATAACATTGATTGTAAAAATCTGCCTGTAGAAAAGTTAGCTCCAGAACTCGTTGATGGTAAGCTCTCGGTATCGGTATGATGAATGTGTTGATTGTGTTGAATAACATCATGTTCGATTGACTGCATTTGTGGTTGTGCGCCATGGCCTTCTTGACACAATGAAATCAGTTCGGACTCAATACTTTCTTTAGTGATTTCATTGAAAAACTTAGTTTTATATTTTGGATCTAAATAAGTAGCGATTGTGTAAATCTTATTATTATGAAGTTCACCAAACCGATTGGTAATTTCTTCTATCAATTTTTGAATAATATTCTCGCAAGTTTGCCCAGTTTTATTTATATTCTGTCTCAATAGATTCTGCAATGTGCATGTCAAGACATGGATTAGAGGGATCACGGATGAGATACAGGCCTCAGAACTACTCATGGTCTTGGTGGCCTCTTCAAATGGCTTCAGGATTGTTGCACAGCTCTCAAGTTGTAGCCAATCATTTGGAGTTAACTGCGGCAAATTTGTATGTTGTGAGGTATAAAGTACTATGGCATCCTTTATTTCAATTAGACGTTGAATCATATTAAACATACTATTCCATCTTGTAGGACACTCTTGAATAACTGAAAGCAGAGGCAGACCCAGACGTTCTTGTAAACCTTTCAATTCGCTTTGGGCAATTATTGAGTGGTTAAAATGTGTCGCGATTTGCTTACATTTTGCCAACAAGGATGAAATATATTCATCAATCACCAAGGCCGCACGTATGCACAATTGCAATTGATGGATATTGCAATCAATATCGTTAATCTGCGACACGCGGGCCGCTCTCTTCATGTTAGAACCACCATCACGAACCATGATATGTAGTTTTTGACGAGGAATTTCCCATTCCTCTCGTATTTCGTCCAACTTTTGTGCTATCACATCGCCCGTATGTCGTTCCTCGAGTGGGACACATTTAAGAAATAAAGATACTCTTCGAAAGTCATTATTGATACCATGAATTGTAAAACTCAACAACGAAACACCTGCTCCTGGTTCAGTCCATATGTCAGTGGTGAAAGATAAGTATTGAAAATCTTTTATTAAGTTCTTTACCTTGTTCCTTAATTTAGGATAAATATAATTACACAAATGAGATGTGTAACTCTGACGTCCTCTTAAATTATATTTTGGCTGAACAGCATGAATAAACCGCCTAAAGCCAATTCCTTCAACAAAATTGAATGGTAAATCTTGAAGAGCTAACATTTCGCAAATTAAATTATCTAACTCGCGGCTTTTTTCGTGAGATGTATCCCAATACTGATGTCTTTGTAATGCCTCCTGTAAAGTTACTTGTCTCTTAGCCTGTTGAAGAGGAGTCTCTTCCAGTAATTTGCGTTTATCAACCGCAGCTTTTTTTAATGCTGTATCCTTTTGTTCATACTCGGCATATCCTACTTCATGGCGTGACTTGAGATGACTTCTTAACCCCGAAGTTCCGCGCCCTTTCCTTGAATATGTTTGGCCACATATTTTACATCTAACAGTATCAACATCCACTTCACTAAAATACGTCCATATAGCACTACACTTCGGCTTCATCTCAAAAACTTTTTAACTTAACAATAAATAAACCTAATTACGACTTACGTAGTTACGTACGACCACTCACAAACAAAATAAATTTAAGACTGGCTAAGTGTCTACAGTGGAGTGGCTACGTACACGTACACTACTACAGTACTACACAATAGCGTGCTATATTACATTTCTAAAACACGTTGAGACATGTTCATGACTGATCGTGAACGTACCTAATTCATATTTTATCCTCTTTTCACTGTAACTATCTAATGCAGCGAGCAAAAGACAATATTACTTTTATTTACATTGAATACGTCAACAACAGTTCCTCATAACTTCCTCTTAATTAATGAGGATGTGGAAGAGGAAGAGGAATATTTTATGCCTGATTTTGGGGATGTGGAAGAGGATGAGGAATCGCTCAAAATGAGGAACTTCCGCATTATGAGGATGAGGAAGAGGAATCCTCATCAACCCTAATGCATACACACTGTCTCCACGCGGCGAGCTTTTAATCTGCGTCGCTTTGAATGTGCTTATTTCGATATATCTATGTTTTCAATAACTCCCCTCATGTTGTGTCCCTCTCGAAATTTCACCATGTCTGGTCCCCAGGTAAAGGATTGAATAGGGAGATGGATTTGTAGTAACAATGATTAAATTTACAGTCTACTGTACTAATTCGCTGTTTCACAAACGAGCGCGTATTTAGGTATATCAAGTTACAAAGGGTCGAATTTGAGACAATGCGAAGGTGATTTTGATTTATCTACCAGTTAGAAAGTAGTTCCACTCTCCAATTAACTAAATCAACATTCTCACGGACGTAATAAAATCACGATCGTATCTTTAAGTGATTGCAAAATTATGTTTTTTTGACGCGCTGAGACAGATTCGCGCTGCACTTTATTGGATTCTAAATGCTCGGTTCCACACCGAGAGTAGAAAAAACCGGCACGCAAACAAATCCCGCCGCGGTTTTATTACGTCCCTATTAATGTATACTAAGTCGCCACAACAATTGGAAAAGGCAACAATACGCTTATTTCAGCTTACATAAACGTGAAACCAAATGAGAAGGACCTACACAACTCTACCGTTTCAAACTTTCAAATCAATTTGTATTTTCGCCTTGAAAGACCGTTTGTGTTCAAAACTTCGACCTTCACATTTTCTTTAGAACAGTTAATTATTGAAATAACTTTGGGGAAATTTCCCCCTTCCCAGTAATAACTTGTATTTTGTTGACATTTACATTTTCCTTATTCCGACCTCCACTTACAGGGCTTCAACCAAATTATTGTTTCGAATAATTTGAATAGAACCGGGTTAACTTGTTGTACTCGTTATCCCGGTACAGCCAATCGCACGTCAATGACACTTGGCCCTGAAACCGTCTGTATGCTGTAGCAATAAGGTTGGTTTTCGAAGTGTTACTGCTGACGAGTGCAAAGTTATACTACAAGCCTACAGCGCAATTTAGCTTTGTAGGTGTCCCACATACGAGGGAGCCTGTGTTAGTCAAAACTTCGTCACGTAATATACGAATGGCTTATAATAAGTAGGTATAGGTAGGCAGCGTCGTCTATTACGTCACGCACCTACATCTTTATGAACGCCCCTTTGTTCCGAGTATTACAAAGAAAACCGCTCTATTGCTTCTCGTGACCCTTAAAAAGACTTGTAACTTAAAAAGAAATGATGTCAAATGAGGGAGCAGGGAGATTGCTCCGTATTATTTATATCCTATTCACACTCAATCCGTTCAAATCTTAAATCTGACTTGGTTTCCGTACGTAATTTCAGGTGACCACTGAAATTCAGAGCTGTGCTGGGTCCCTCAAAATAAAAGGCCAAATTAGGCTAAGAATCAGCACTTTTCGAACGTCAAAATGACAAACGAGACCCCCAAAAACGTCCATCATAGCACAGTGAGTGGAAGCCTTCATTTCACGACGTCTACCGACTGTTCTTTTTCTGAGCTCGTAAATCTAGTTTTTTCTATAAGGTATTGAGTTAACTTATCATTTTGTATGAACTTGTTTCTGGGACAAATACAATTCCGAGATATACATATGTATTGAGCATGTCTCTATGTATTTTATGGTTATGTTCCTTCCGACAATTATACACATTGCATATTTGTAGTAGATACTGTAAAGGGACTTTACATTATTACTTTAAAGCATTATACAAGAGGAGGTACTGCTTGATTTTTGCGGTCTATTTTCTATCGAATAAATTTCCTTGTTAGTAGATGTTATATTTCAATAATCATCAGAATTGGTCAGTCGCCACACGCAACACCCAAAGGGAAAATCAAAGTTACAGCATGTCAAACTAGTAAAAAAAAAAAACAGTAAAAAGTAATTTCATACCGCTCCAAGAACTTGAGGAAGATTCGCGATCTCCTTCATTCCAACTAAAATATCCAGCTGCATGAAAATGAAGGGAACATACATAATTATGTCAGTCGCGTCAACGAACATGATGAACACGAGTTTGCGATGGCACATCAGAGGTAAATTCGAAACTATGGGTAGGGGGCAACGTGGTCACGGCCAATTTTGAAGAAAAATACATAACAAGTAGGGCAGTTGATACAATACATTGATAGTATGTTTTTTATTCGTGAAGACTTACATTTCCCACAAAATCATATTACAACATTTTTTTCTCAAAAACTATAAATTCACTCAAAGAGAAAACTTAATTAGGTGTAAGCAATATTCTGTGCCATCAAGAGTAGTTTAAAATAAATTATTACTACACATATGTATGTAGTACTTATTTTAAAACTAACATTATAATACTTTGAAATAGTACACGTGGGTCGTTCGACTTTTCTACCGACAACGCAACGGTCTGTCCTTCGTCTTGTTATGGCATCTCGTTGGAGTATTGATATTTACGGTTTTTTAATTTGGTTCAAATAAACGTCCTTATTTTTCTTATCTATTAATATTATATCATTTTTCATTTTCTGTAACCAGCATATTTAATACGTTAGCCGGAAAGAAAATTTGAATTAGTCCCAATGAAAACACATATGCATTTTTTTTTAAATCCCACACAGAAACCAAAATTACGGATAGTTCAAAAACCCAAAAACAGAAAATCTTCGTTTGACTGTCGGTAGAAAAGAAGAATGACCCACGCACAGTGTTTTATGAAGACCATTTTTCGGACATTGCTTTTTTATATAAAAAACTGATAGTTTAAGTTATTTAAATGCAATATTTTGTATTCCCATTTCACTAGTATGTTTAGTTTTTGAGATAGAATTTTTTGAAAATCGTCTTTTTTTCAACCGGGTATTTAGAAAAAAAATCATATCTCTGAAACTAAATATGATACGCAATTGTGACCTTAGAAACATCGACGGCGTTTTTTATCTTGCATATTTTATAGTAAAAATAAATCTCAGAACTTCATTAGATTCAGACTTATACGAGGTTTTTTGTTTTTCGTTTTTATTTTTTTTCTCGGTAATTCCATCGTATTTGGAAAAGTTATTTATACTAAAATTATGTCCTTTATCTTCCCTACATACCACAAAAATAACACATCCTAATTGCGTGGAATCTAGAAGTTATTCCAAATTAACTGTTTTTGCTAGGGTTGTCACTTTCGAATCTGAATTTTGATGACTCAATTTTTATTTAATGGGATGTATTGTTTATTAAAATTTCGACTATTAAACCTAGGAACTTTGTTATATCCAGACTTATAAAAGGTTTTTAGTTTTTATTAATTTTGTTCTCGATAATTCCGTATTATTGGGATAAGTTATTTATACTGAAACTAGCACTTTGCCAGCAACTTCATTCGCACTTGTTTTTATAAAAACTTTAACACCCTTTAAAACTGTATTGTAAACTACCGTCAGTTTTGAAAAACGAATAACGGGCCGATTCTGTTGTCACAAAATTCTCTAAACTAAACTAAAAATCACTTAAAGGAGAATGCTCAAAAGTGGTACCAAAAAGTCTCACGCATCAAGACCAAAATTTTGGAGTAATTCGTTTCTTATTTTTTTACGACGTTACACGTCGGGGATTTAGTTTTTGAACAGGGAATTTATTTTTAAGTTTAAAAGTATGGTTATTGTTTTACTTCCTATAAATGACGTTCCGTTTCACTTCACGTGATAAATGATTAACATAACCTTGATTTTTGAAAGTGCCATGTTCACTGTAAAAATAATACTCTGCCGATTCTACATTAATTAAAAAAAAAAAAAACTAGAATAGAATATCTATTTAAAAGATATTACTTTTATCTGGTTTTATTATGGTTAATTAGCCGTTCCCAACTGGTAAAAAAGATGTAGAATGCAACAGAATGGATTTGTTATCTGTTCATCTGACATTTTGCGCATGTACTCTGTAGTCTGTGGTTTGCGCTAGCGAGTAGCGAGTACCGTCTGTGTTTTTGAGAGTTGAGATTGAATAATTATTGAATTGTTTTGAAAAGTAGAACTTGTTTGTATTTTGTGAACTTTTATTGAGAGTATTTCATTGTGCAAATATGTCAAGAGGGTCGACCGATTGACATCGTTAGTCACCCGGCAAAACCAGCGATGTATCAATAGTTCATTTTTGATACCCAGAAACCTATCCACATATCATTAGAACAAGCGTCTACTCCAATGATTAACTTGTTACAGTCTTGGATAACTCCTACTCAGGTAAGCAGATCTTATTTTACTCTTTGAATATATAGGTACTTATGAATGTCAGGCACCTATTTCCTGACTAATCTTTTAATGAATGTACCAGCTTACAAAACATTATTTTTATAGAATGAATGAAAACATTTTTGGACTCGCACAGGAAATATCCAACAAATAAATAACAAAAAAAACGAACCTGTTTGAGGCCAAAAAACGCTTTACTCTTGATTACTTGTAGGTGTAATTTCTTTGAATATGTTACAGAAGATAGATAACGTCATAAATGGTAAAATCACACTTTTTCACTCATGGTTTTAATTGCAGATGTCTTCAGAATGTGTGCTTTGTACAGAGTGTTTGAGACTGCTTCAAGTTCGAGCAAACATAAACAGTGAAGGAAGCCATTATCTTTGCCTGCTTTTGGTCATGGAAAATTATGCTGTTTTTGTGGCAATTCTATTCTACGTGCAACTAGACCATATCCTGTAAGATAAGATCGACAAGAGAGAAACATTTTAGTTAGAAATATTCCGCTCAATTTGGTAAATATTTTTATTTATGTTGCAACATAAAAATGAAACCTAATTATTATCTATTTTGACACTATTACTGCCTGATCATTATCATGTATTCCTAGTTACATCACATTACAGTAATACTTTTATCAAGTCTATAACCCATTGTGAAATGTTTTGTATTACATGTATAATCATGTTATTTTTATAGATATCAAGATTGGAAAGAGTATGTGCTGCTTGCTGGAGGTCAGCTACAAGAGAAGTTCAACGTCGTGATATGCACAACTCCAATCGCCCAGGTCTGCCAGATGCTGGACCATGTGGAGATCTCAATATTCCTAAGCCATAATTCACGTTTAGATGGCTTACTATGATTGACAACAACATATTTGAAACGGTTAGCTCTTGATACCTACCAACTCCAACAGGCTAAATCTCATTATGGGAAACACATCCGTCGGACTGGATTCAGTTGAGGTGAATAATTCTATTGATGATGATGTACCTTTGATTTTAGGGCTTAATAATTACCTCTTAAGAGGTAGGATTAATTCGAGACATGTCAACAGTCGTACTTATCACATGTATTTATTGATTAGCAGAGATGATGCTGTGCCCAACACATTAGAAACCACAGTAGGTTATTGCTGCAAACGCCTCATCGGTAAGCGAACAGTGGGCTGCTGTGCTCATGTAATGACGATAGTATAGTATTTGAGCTGGGGACGGTTAATGACATAACTTCGCCAGCAACGGATTTAGATATTTTTTTTCAGGAGTATGATGAATGATTTATGTAACAGTTTTGTTAAATTAATATTTTTTACTTTGATCCCTATTAAAAACCCCAATGAACTTGTTTGTTTCATTTTTCTATCACTTACCTATCAGTCTGACTGGTCACCCTTATTTACAATAATGTATTATTGGTATTGGTGAGTAGTGGTGGCCCAGTGGTAGCGGCCGCGACTTACGAGTAGTACGTCGTGAGTTCAAACCCAAACAGGCGCTAGACTTACTTTGTGTAAATTATGTCATCACCACAGCTCGCAAAACGGTGAACGAAAACATCATAAGTAAACCGGCATGTCTTAGAACCAAAAAATTGAAGCCATGTCACATCTATCAACCCGCACTGGGCCCGCGTGGTGGCTTACGGCTCCCTCTCACCAAAAGGAGGCCTGTGTCCCAACAGTGGGAACATTATAGGCTGCTGTTTTTTTATTAGATTTAGGACTGCGCAGCCACAGTAGCCAACTTCAGGGCGGCCAAGAAGTTTGGCAAGAATTATACCCACGTTACCGGCTCACAGTGTTGATAATATAAGGATCGGTCAAATCACCAAGTGTCACATGTGCCTGGCTGGAGGCTATAGTTTAGTCTCCACCGGGAAGTCTGGTTAAGCAGATAGTGACTTGTATCCAGTAGGTAACTGTGAGACGCAACGTATTAAAGAAAAACGAGTTTCAGTCACGAACCCTGTGGCGGGGCTAGTGGTTGCTTTAACTCGTAATTCTTACTAACTTATATACGTGGATTACGCTGTTTTGAGAGCAATAATATTCGTCCGTGTATAACGTGTCTAAATAGATATATAAAACAAGTCGTTGGCAGCGTCGAACAAACAGACCTAGTTTTTAGGTTATTTTGATTTTACAAAATAACTTTGAAATCCGGGTTTATTTTTCAAAAAGAACTTTTGTAGGAGTTAATATGATCAATGTAGTATATAAAAAACAAAGTTTGATTTTGATGCAACATGGTACGGGATTCCATACATCCATGAGCATTGTCCTTTGGTTTATCCCTGTCAACCGACGATTTCCTATTCTGAAATAAACTAAAGTCAACTTAAGTATATTCTAGTTTGACAGCACTAAGATTGCACTGAATTATTAGTTTAGTGAAAATGTTAATTTTGCTATTCTGAGTTTGCTGGTTTTCACCAAAAAATTTTACTATAATAATTTATTTTAACTAAATCTGACTATTTTTAATAGCGATTAAAAAGGTGTGCAATAAAACTAGTGATCATGAACTGAACATGAACTGTACTGTATTTTTTGTTTTCCTTTTCTTTTGCTTATGTCTCGAAAATGGCGTGTTCTATCGCAAAAATAATGACATTTTCGACCCCCTATGTGATACCCCTGCACATATAAATCTCAACATGGGGGTAATAAATTTTTATATTTTTAAAACAAAAAGTGAAAAATACCATATAGAACACGTCCAGGCTGCCCTCTAGCGCGCGCCTTCGTCTCTCAAAAAATTCATTGCGTAGCGCACACAACTAACACGTTGCGAAGCCAAAAGAAAAAAAAAATACCACGTTAAGTCACGATTGTCAACTTCGATTTTCATCATCATCATCATCATTTCAGCCGTAAGACGTCCACTGCTGGACTTAGGCCTCCCCCAATTTGGGGGGCTTTGCCATAATCGCCACGCTTGGCAGGCGGGTTGGCGATCGCAGTAGGGTGGTAAAATGCAACTTTGATTTTAGTTGTGTCAAAATAATTTTTAAATTTAGAGATTTTTTTCTTCCAGAATAGCGTTACAATTCTCATAGCCAAAAGTAAGGAATTTTAGAGATAGTTTAGTTAGTTTAGTTCGGTGTACAACAGAATCGGCACCAATGACAATCTTTATTTTGATAAGAATTTGTGCTAACAATAAGAAGTTTTTTAACCTAAGAAATAAGATTCCTCCATACAATCTTTAAAAACCCCTAAATTCTGAAAATCAAAAATGACATTAAACTGTAAATGTGCCCTGCCCACTGCCTGTTAAGTTTGGCGATTCTTCTGATTGTGTGGATAACTTTGGTTTAAATATAGAGATAACTTCAGATCCGGATATGAACTAATATAATATGATCGCGTGACAACCCTAACGACGTAGAATACGGATCAAACTTAAAAATGTTGTGGTTTCTAGATTCCACGCAATTAGGATGTGTTATTTTTATGGTATGTAGGGAAGATAAAGGGCATAATTTTAGTATAAAAAACTTTTCCAAATACGACGGAATTACCGAGAAAAAAAATAAAAACGAAAAACGAAAAACCTCGTATAAGTCTGAATCTAACGAAGGTCCGAGATTTATTTGTACTCTAAAATATGCAACATAAAAAACGCCGTCGATGATTCTAAGGTCACGATTGCGTATCATATTTAGTTTCAGAGATATGATTTTTTTTCTAAATGGTTGGTTGAAAAAAAGACGATTTTCAAAAAATTCTATCTCAAAAACTAAACATACTAGTGAAACGGGGATACGAAATATTGCATTGAAATGACTTACAACTACCAGTTTTTAATATAAAAAAGCAATGTCCGTAAAATCGTCTTCATAAAACACTGTGCCACGTACGGTCATCAAGAGGAATAAGTAGCCAATTAATGTTTTCGAATGAATTTAATTTTGTTAATGAAATGTTTTTTTTTCTATTAATTAAATTTTCTTAAATATTTTTTGCAATAACTATAAACGATCAATAAAGTTATAAGTTACTATTAAATTATTTGCGTCATCATGTTCCTATCTCCAGCATTGAAAGGCGAATTCGCTAACCTCATATATCTTGCCTTAATTAAAAAAGGTGAATGTAGCTTAGGATAACTGTATTTTGTGACTGTGGTAAATAAACACTGTTGAAAAAACAACCGACTTCTTTAAAAAAAACACTACAAAGTCAAAAATAACTTTAATTTCGAAAGTCGGTGTCTTAGGATCTGTATTGATGGTTTTTTTGCCACCGACTTCCGAAATTAAAGTTATTTTTGAATTTGTAGTGTTTTTTTAAGGAAGTCGGTTTTTTTTTTTTTGTAAAAAGTTTTTATTTTTTATCTTTTTAGTTATGGCAGATACTACGCACTAATCTAAGCGCGTCATTCGTTGATTTGTCGCGCAAAAACTTAATGCAAATTTAAGACTTATATGGTTTTCACATGGACCCCATTGTCCGAATGGAACCAAATTAAATGGGACCATTCGGGAAGCACCAGCTTTCAAATAAAAAAAAAATCATCAAAATCGGTTCACCCAGTCAAAAGTAATGACGTCACAAACATTAAAAAAAAACCATACAGTCGAATTGAGAACCTCCTCCTTTTTTTGAAGTCGGTTAAAAATGGAATGAATGAAGCAAGACGATGGGCCATCTAGAGGATGATTAAATATTTCTTGTTCTTCTTCCGGAGAGCCTGGTGTTAGGCTAAAATGGGCTTTATTATTTCTAGAATGTGTGTAAGTACTTACTGGTATAGGTGGTGAGCGTGTTGGTGGAGGCCGGAGTGGAGGACCGCACCGATGACGGAGAAGCGATGCTGTGCGAACCCATGTCGCCACTACCTCCAGCCTGCGAAGGAAGATGACACAAACTCTAAACATTTATTTCAATTTAACCAATTACAGGCACTTTTCAATTACCTAGAGGTCAATCAGAAAAATGTAGCTGGTTGTCAAATCCAAAGCGTAGTAGGTTCCTATGGAAAGGAACGGGAAGAAACTCCATGGATACTCTTTTAATTCAAAATATAGTCATTCATGTTGAATTATCACAAATATCCAATTCCGAAGCGAAAGTGGCAGATTAAACCAGCGTTGCTGAGTACCACTTTTAAGAATATGGGTGCCTGTGATCATTAAAAAAACTGTAATTACAACTTGCAAGCTTTTATTTTTATAATTATTTATTGGAATAATAATGATATCTTTTCTGAAAACTGCTCCGTAATCTGCATACAAAGCTCAGATTAACCGTTGTGATGGGTTGGCGGAAATCATCCAATTAATAAGCATCCATTCCATTCATTTGAGGTCCGATTGGTAAAGACACGGAACGAACATCATTGGAAATTTATGTTTCCACTGTATAACAAGTTTAAAAAAGGCTGCCAGGCTAAAATGGGATTGGGCGGGTCACACCAGCCGCATGCACAGTGACCGCTGGGCAATAGTCTCCACACACCTTGCCTGAGGATGGACGACGCAACCGAGGCCGGCCCACGAAGAGGTGGCGAGACGACCTAGATGCGTACTGCAAGGGTTGGATCAAGGTGGACCTGGAAAAGGATGCCTCGAAGGATTTGGGGGGAGGCCTTTGGTCAACAGTGGGACAGCGTAGACTAATAAAAAAATAAAAATACAAGTTTTGCTTCAAACCGCTTTTGACACACGCCTACCGTAGGTACCAACCATGTATGCGGACAAATGTATGCTAATCACAAGGTTGCCTGCAAAACGGAGTTTGCATAAAAACAATCCAAAAATAGAGCAAGACAAAAATAATAATTAACCTAAAGAAACTGTTTTAAAATTATTTGAGGTTTAAGTAAAACTTTTAAATATCAAGGGCTATCTAAACATGTTTTGTATTTATTTTAAAAAATTCGCTTGTAGGGTAGTGCGTATACCAAAATTTTCCCGCCGCTAGCGCCGCGAATTGTGCCAAGTAGAAAGGAAAAGTTTCAAAATGAAATTATAGTTTTTTAAATAATTGTTCTACTAACCTGGGTATGATGGTTCTCAGGAGGCGCTCCGCCATTCGGCTGAGTGTGAGCGAGCTCGTGAGGCGGAGCACCCGCTCCCGGCCGGCAGTCCACCATCAGGGGCAGTGCTTCAACTTCAACCTGACGAAACGTTCTCCCAATAAGACATACGATACGAACTTGAGGCCACTAACACTATGACTGATAAATTACTGACAGTTTTTGAGGAAGATGAAAATCTAGATTTTTAGTAGCAAAGACGTTTGCGGTTTTTTTTTCTCTTCAACACGGTGTTTACTAGACATTATTATTATGGTAGACAAAACGAGAAACTCACTACCACTACCATAATAGTTCGTCTAGGGTCCCTGCTATCGGTTAGCGGGAGACACGTGCGATCTGAACGAGGTGCTTCTATGAAGTGATTGATTGTAACTCAACTCAATTTTCAAATAAAAGTGGTCACTTTGGTGCTCTCCTCGGACCGATCGCAATCTGTGAGCCGGCGCGGCGAGGGGAGCCACGCATGCGCGGTCGACTGTTATCAAGTGCATTATGCACTAAACTTTATTGTTTATTTATTTTGCTCTTTTGCTCTTTATTTTGAAAACATTATTTTGAAGCGAATTTAAGCAAGCTGCTAAATTAAAAAAAAAAAAACAATCTTTTGTGAAGATTAAAAAATACGCAAATAAGAAAAAACTTTTACGTCATTTTTAAAGCAAGGTTAGCACTTATCCAATGAACCCTGCGTTTCCTGTCAGTAATTTACTCCACCACCTATATTTAAGTACTAAAACAACAACAACACGAACTAATTACTACTTACTACAACAAAACATGTACTATTTCAATTTGAATACCTCTAGAATAGCTACGATATGGTACTTGTGGGATAGATTTATAAGCACGTCACTTATCATCATATTTAACTTTTAAAAGACGCCGAAAGACTAACAGTTTACTTAGATTTAATTTAAAAAAATATTGTAAAACGTATCAGATATTGTATGAAAAAAAAAAAAATGTAAATGACGAAATGAAACGAATGGCATGCTACTATGTGCTTAATTGCATAGAAGGGAGACAAAAACAATATGCATTGCAGCCCTTTGATGTTTTTGATGGGGGCTTATGAATGATTACACGGATTAATACTATTGATATATTATTAATAAAAAAAAATGTCATACATAATTGACTTATAAATAGAGAGCAAACGTAGAATAAAAGCTTCATTTAGGAAAGAATCCTACCGCCTACGCGAAATTTTATTTTATGACGCCATCTCCGTTTTAATCGAGAAAAATATAGTTTAACAGGATTTTCTCGAAAAACTCCAGTAGAATTACCTGCTCGTTAAGTGATATGCTTACAAGTCACCCAAAACCTAGTTCTATTTGTGTCTAGCTACAACTAACAGGAATTGGTTCAAAGTTGAGAAAGTCCAGGTGTTGATATGTGAAATCGACGTTGTTTTGAAAGGATAACTCTGTCTCTTCGTTCCACGACATTTTGCTCGGCTTGGTTGCCTTTTCCGGAGCCTTGTCGTCGGTAGCCACCTTGGATTTGTTTCGGGCCTTGCTCAGACCCTGTTTCAGAGTGATGTTGCCTGGTTGTGGGACATTCATTTAATGCGGGAAGTGTTCAAATAAGTTTGTGCCAGAGTAAGTCTATTTTAAGAAAAATTGTGCAGAATACAAAAATTTGTGCAAAACAAGCAGTGAAAAGGGCAAGCAATTATAAAAAAAATGTTTTAAAGCATTCGCAAGGATTAATTAGGTCAAAAAAAAAAAATATTTTGAACAATGTCGAACCTATTTGCTGCAACATTTGACTTAGGGTCAGGAACTGAGAATGAGCCCGGGAGTATCTGTAGGGAGGGGCCCAGGGTCTAATTTCCTCGAGAGGCAGCGGTTCCAACTGCTCAAAATTCACTATTCGCTTCTCGCCCAACTCCTCGATAAACACGAGGCAGGGGCCACCATCAGGCCTCATTTCTTGAATGTGGCAGTGGTAAGGGACTGTCTGCTCGGGCTGCAGTTTACACAAACATTTGACGCCCACTTGGAGGGTAGTTCCATCCGAATATCTCGCGCCATAACGCATTTCTGTAATACCATTTCATAAGTATCGACATAAGTAGGTGAATTGTATGATAAAATAATTCCCTTAAAATGAAATGGAATAGGGAACTGAAACGCCTAAACAAAACACATATTGAGATTGAGGTTTTGTCCTCGATACATAGAAAATTATTCGGCATTTCCGTTCTTACGAAACCCAATAACGAAATAACAAGAAATTCGCAAGAGAAAGTTAACACAGTGTAACTTGGATAAGTTGGTAAGTGGGATCTCAAACGACCTAATTTTATTTATCACTCAAAGAAGCTTTTCATTTACCTATTTTCCCAAAATGTCGTCTTTTGGATGACTGTTGAGTTATTTACCGGGACCCCGCAAAGACAGGTTGAAAAGTACCATGTTTCATTTATGGTGGTGAAAATTTTCAATAAAAATGGCCACAAAAATCATCAAAATGGTACATTATTATTAGTTGTCTTACAAAAAAGAACATAATGAACTACCAAGTACCAATTATAGAGATAAAAATAGAAAAAAATCTTTCAAACGCATTCTCAGTTATAAAGGTTTAATTATTTCCAGTAACAGAAGTATTTCAAAGAAAAGTGTTAGGACCTCATTGTAATTATCAGTAGTATTGGTTTCTCGCACATCTGGGGCCCACTTAACCAGGTTACACTGCATTTAATACCAAGACGAGTCATCATGATCATCTTCCTGCCCTTGTCCCTACCAGCCGTTTCACACAACACGCTTTCTTCTATTCTCCCCTGTCAGCCGCCAATGCTATCATTCACTCCTTTCTCTTTCATATCATTCCTCACACAATCCATCCATCTTCTTTTGGTCTTCGTCGTCTCTCCATCCATCAATATTTCTCTTATTCAAATGCATTTCCTCCGTCCTCATCACATGCTCATACCAAGCTAAACGATTCCCTTTATTTATTTATTTTTTGTCACTGGCGCCACTTTCAAACTTTCCCATACTCATCTCAACTTTATCCATTTTCGTCACTACATATCCATCTCAACATTCTCATCTCCACTGCATACAATATCTTTTCATACGTCTTCTACATCCCAGATCTCGTCTTTCTTCCCAGTATTCCAATCCATACAGGCCTTATCACTGGCTTCTATAATTTCTCCTTTAATTTGAAGGGCATCCGTGGATCGCAACTGTTCTTATCAGCTATCGTCATTTCATCGATACTCGGTCTGCTTCGCCAACCCCTTGGATAAGCGACCCGAGGTAACGGAAGTCGGAGGAGATTTTTAAGGGCGTTCCCGCAACAGATACGGATCAAAACACAGCGGACAGAGTACTTCGGTACTGCGGACATCCGTAGTTCCCCGACCAGGCGTTAAACCGAATTGGTTTTGCGAAATTTCATTCTTTTATTTCAGTCGCCTTTCTCCCAACCTTTCATACTTTATATTTATAGCATTATCTTTATTCGCACTCCAGCACATCACTTATTTTTTTAATATTTTCCCAGCACACTCTTACAACATTCGTCAGGATTGGCTTCTTCTAGCAACAATTTTTCATACGAATACGAGAAACCAGTTAATAATAAAAGACGACAAACTGAATGCAAGGTCGCTGAAAATTATTCCAATCAAGCGAAACACACAATAATATATGTTAGTATAGGGTTTCAGTTCCTATTCCATTCATGGTGAAAGCTCGTGTACCTCGTCTCAATTCGCTCCAGACGTCAAACTCTATGTTCCTATAGATATCAGGATCCAAGGCTTTTGCCACTTTGTATGGAAAAGGAGTGATTCCGTTGTCGAGCAAGTCTTTCGCGCTGTTAACGTTCAAGCAGTTCATGCAGACATTCTCAAGTTGTATCAGACTGCGGTTGAAGACAAAGATGCTTAGAGATTCTTTCAACAGGCTAGCTCTTTCCAAATCTTCGGTATGGTGCTTACATTTCAACGCCAAAGCGTTATTAGTCCTGTCTTTGTCATCATCAGCGGCTTCAATGAATATCTTAGCCCTTTCTTTCTGCTTTTTACGTCGTTCCACGTTCTCCGACATGAAGTACTCGATATGGTTACTAGGTACCTTGTCGTGGAGCATTTTGTCGACGGCGTAAGACAAGTCTTTTAGTTGGTAGACGCCGTCGTAAAGTATTTCGTATACCAGAGCTATAATTATAATGTTGCATTTTAGGTTTTTCAGTTCAGAAAGGTTCAAAACAAATGGTCATGACAAAAAGCGAACCATGACTATGGACTTCTCAAATATTGAAAAATAAGAAAAAAATAAAATTAGAGAAAAATCCACTTATTGGAATCAATCGTAAACTCTTTTACTATCTGACTGATCTGAAACATTGAAATAAGCAACCGATGCTGATCTGCAAGACTAGGCCAATAGAAGGAACATAGTTTGAGAACAGGTGCTGCCAACTTTGACACCAGGTTTTGTCATCTTTTAAAAGTTGTTATCCAATTTTCAGGATTGGCTGACAATACAAAGTATTACAAAGGTCCCAAGCAGTCAGTAACTCAGTATTGGTAGTATTGTAACTGCAAATGGAAACTTTAATTCCATGTATTGATCATTTAATGTGCAAAGTATTGTTAAAAGAACCACAAATAACATAACATTTATCATGTTTTTTACAAGCTGCTGATGTTTTTCTGCAAAAATGTCCTAAGAAGCAGTCAGCTTGAATGTTATCAGGTGAAGTTTTATGTATTTTAATTTAAGAGATCTTAGCATGAAATGAAACAACCATTCAAGTAATATGAGAGGCAATGAACCACTGCAATAGGCATTTGCATATTTTGTTGCAGCAGTTTATCCATACTTATTTTCTTATATAATAACTTAATTTGAATCAACCTACCAGCCACATAATATTAGGCCTTATAATGAATATTTTGTTAATCGCATTTTCAGTGGAACATATTATTGTCAACATCAGCCAAATAAATACTTTCATATTCAATGAATCAGGTCAGTCACTATGAGTGAAATCAAAGCAAACTTTCCGGAAAAGACAGAGAAATCTTAACTGTCATAAAAAAAACATAAGTTCAGGTTAAAATATTAACTAGCATAGGACAACACGATTTTAAGAGATTTAAAGATAAATAAACTTACATTGGCAAAAAGATGATGTGTTAATAAAATCTTTTGTGTACACCACGTCAAAATGCTTAGTGTCAGGAGAGTAAAAAAGGTATATAGAGTCTCCATAACCATTGCATATTTTTGTTTGGGGACCTTTATTAGCTTCAAATATTACAAAGTCTCGTCTGCAAGGTTTTAATGGCAAGTTATTTTATTTTGAGGCTGTGTGCCTAACACAAGGAGCATCAATTTGGTATTACACATGAAGTGAAGAAATTTAAGTGATTTATATATTTTTTAGTGAAGGTATGCTGAATAAAATTGGAAAATGTGGTGTGTACAATATTTACAGGAATATTGTAGTTAATTTTAGTGTAAGTTAATTCAGCAATAATCATGTTTTGTGTACTATCAAAGTATCAAGCTTGTATTAGGCACAGCGCCAATGAAAATAAATTGTAAGAAATTATAAATCAAGAAGCGGGTAGTCAAAACTTCATGTAAAAATATTCTTACCTATAAAGATGGCTCATAGCCGATATTTCAATTAAACCACCCCACTCGGATGGGTTTGACATCTCTTTGAGATAATTTTCAAAGGGACAAGTCAAAGACTACAAAACAAAAGTATTTATGTTAAAATTCTGTCTGAATCTGAATTATATTTGACATATATGTGGCATATCCTACCCCTTCGAATAGATGTCTTTTAGTAGCCATAAACTGAACGCAGTCCAGGCGAACTTTATGAAAGTACCGCTGGGTGTTATACATGCTTTCAGACACAGCGCGGAAAAGGCAGCTCGAGTCCCTAGCTGTATGTTTACGGAAAAATCCCATCTCGTCCAACCATCTGTCCGGCTCTGAGGAACGCTTGTGTATCTTCCACGGCCCGCGACAGCGGATCGGGGAAGGCGACATTGTACACTGCTAACAATCTGCAGGTAAACAAAAACAAATGACGCTGCCGCTTCCATCAACATATCCGCCAAAATTTCTAACAAACCGACTTATTTCACAACCAGATGTGAACAGAACAAAGTTAATTAACGGATAAGGTATCCAAAAAACCATATCGTAGCTATATCGTCTGGCGAATGCAAATGGTTGTTTTGCTGTCTACGATATACAACACGTGCAAACTTTAAATCTTACGTACGACGCTAATATAACATGAAAACACTTACCGAAATAATATATCCCAACTGTCAGCATCAGTGTTAAACTTTGTTGTATGTACGAAGTTTTATTTTACCAAAATCTAATGAAAATTGCACGTGCCAAAACCAAACCGTCAACAACCGGCGGGAAGCAAATCAAAATTTACAAGACGACGGCATTTTTGCAACAATGTTACCAAACTAGGAGCGCATTCCAGGTCAAAATTTGTCTTCTCGTTTTAACCTTGCTTGAAAGTGTATCTTGCTATTTCTTTTGGGTACTTAAATGCTAGACATATTATTATTGTAGTTCATCGGAAGCGTACTTTGTCAGCCATAGACAACGTTTTACGTCAGAGAGTAAAGAACCTAGACATAAGTAAAAAAAGAAGTATTCAAAAGAGTTATATCGCGGGTTTTACTTGGTTTTATTTTTGTTATTCTATTCTTTTGTACTTAAATCTTTCCCTAGTGTTTTTTTTTTTTTAACTAAGTTAATAACAACCACATGAAATACTTTCCTATTTAATTATAAATAAAATACTAAAAAACCGGCCAAGTGCGAGTCGGACTCGCGTACCGAGGGTTCCGTACAAACCTGTATAGGTTGGCAAAAAAGAGTCTGTCGTGGTAACCCATGGACCTAATAGGAACTAAAATATTTTTTTTTTTTGGTGGCAGCACTGCTTTGTTTATCATCAACAAGCTAATCTGTCATTGTGTTATGTTCCCAGATTCTCGCCACAGTGTGCGTTTGGGTAACACGTGTGTTTGAATTTCTGGTTGTTTTTGTTTATTGTGTTTATTGTGACTTGTTATTGTGTTTGTTTGTGTGTTGTATTGGTGTTGACAGCTGTCAGGTTTATTTTGTATTTGTTTTTTCAAGAAAATAGTAATCATTATCCATTTCCAATATGAATATGGATAAAAATAAACCCCCAGACCCTCCTGATGATTTTCCCATTACTCCTACATCCGGATTTTCCTCGTCCATCCCAAGTCCCTCCCACAACCCATTAAGCCAGTTTGCAGATGTGGTCTGTAATCTGGAGTCCCAAATCCTTCCATCTCAGACCAATCGAAAACGTCCTGGAAATGAAGAAGTTTCGAATCGCCCTACCAAACAACCGAGGTCTCACATAGGACGTGTTAGATATTCAGTCATAGATAAAGGACCTTTTATCGTCCATGTTTCCCGTCAGGAATCCCAACCCAATTCTGGAACTACCCTACACCCAATCTCATTTGGGCGCTTCTTGGCAAATCAGAATATTTCTAATATCGTCACAGTCAAGCGTGTCGGTAGAAACCGCGTATCGGTTGAGTTTGCATCCCCTCAGGATGCAAACGCCTTCATATCAAATAATGTTTTAACAACAAATTTATACGAAGCAGTTATTCCCTCCTTCAACATAACCCGTATGGGTGTAGTAAGTGGGATACCTACAGACTTTTCAGAAGAGGAAGTCTTGTCATATTTAAAAGTCCCTGTAGGCTGTGGCCCAATAATTAAAGTTAGGCGTATAAACAGAAAAACTAATAAAGACGGCATTAACGAATACAGGCCCACAGAAACTTGTGTCATCACATTTGATGGCCAAGTTTTACCAAAACGTATTTTTTGTTTTTATACGTCCTTATCTGTAGAACAGTACATCTACCCTACCATCCAGTGCCGCAAGTGTTGCCGATTTGGTCACGTAGAATCCATTTGTCGTTCTAAACCCCGCTGCAGCAAGTGTGGCAATGATCACCCCGGTGATGGTTGTAGCATTGCTGAGAGCGAAGCTTTCTGCGTGTTGTGCTCTGGAAGTCACTTTGCTAATAGCAAGGCCTGCCCGGAGTACAGCAGGCAGAAGACTATTAAAACAATTATGGCTGAGAAAGTGATTTCCTACTCAGAAGCTAGCAAAACTGTTCCCGCATCTTCTCGTAGCTACGCAGACATTGCAAAATCACAGACTCAGTCATACAATAAAACTGTGTTTCTTAAGCCAAAGACCCATGCTCCCCTTTCCCCCTCCTATGACAAAGCAGCTCATAAGCAGCTCACTAGAACTCCCCAATCCTCTCAGCATAATGGCTGTGCTCTGAATAAAGAAACAGAATCCCCTGAAAACTTAAATTTATTAATTGAAACTCTTACTAAACTCCTTTTAACTTTAATGTCTTCAACAAATAATAATCAATTACCGTCCAACGTTGCTTCTCTACTTAAAAATTTACTTTCATCCCATAATTATGGCTCGGTTGGTGTTTCTGCAATGGAATGTGAGGAGCGTGTCACATAAGAAGCACGAGCTCACATTCCTTCTGAACAAACACAAACCTTTAGCTTGTTCCCTCGCTGAGACTTGGCTGGTTCCAAGTCTTAATTTTCGTGTACCTTCCTTTAATGTTCTCAGATGCGACCGATCTGATGGCTATGGCGGGTCGGCTCTCTGCGTGAACAATCGTGTTCCACTTGGTACTGTATCCTTGCCTTCTCTGGGTGATGATATTAGCATTGTGGCTGGTAGGGTAGAGGGTATAACCCTCATTTCTGTTTATATTGCTCACCCTCACCAAACTTTCCTTCCAATATTAAAACGTATATTGGAAAACATACAAGGCCCTGTACTTGTTATGGGGGACTTCAACTGTCACCACTATAGGTGGGGTTCTGAGCGTTGTGACTCTTTTGGGGAAGGTTTAGTTGAAGTCTTAGATGAACTTAACCTGTGTATCCTGAACAATGGCTGCCCGACCCGTAGGTCTCTTCCTGGACAGAACAAAAGTTGTGTTGACCTCACTTTTTGTTCACTGGATATAGCTGCATCGTGTCATTGGGAGTGTACCAGTTTGTCACATGGTAGCGACCACTATCCAATTCTAATAACTCTGGCTGAAAAAACCTATTTGGAAAAATCAAGCCCTCCACTCTTAAAGTATAATTTGTCCAATCCTGATTGGGCGCAATATTCGTCATTATTGGAGGACAAAATTAACTCACTTCCAAATTTAGTTTCTAGTGATCTTGATTCTCTTGGCCCCCTCTATGTATCAAACTGTCTTAAAAACCTAATTTCTGCCATAACAGCCACTGCAGACACATGTTTTCCTGTTAAAAATTCGGCACGGGGCCTGGTCCCTCCTCCACCATGGTGGGATCAAGAATGCACGGCATCTGTAAGGGAAAGGAACGATGCTGAAAAGGTTTATAATGACGCGATGGTTGCCGATAACCTAATAGCATTTAACAGGACCCTCGCTAAATCCAAAAGATTGCTGCGAAAGAAGAAACGTACTGGTTGGGCTGACTTTTGTGGTTCCCTGTCCCCCTCCACTCCTATATCAGTAGTATGGAAGAAGATTAACCGTTTTAGGTCTGGATGTTCTCCTGCTATTTCCTATCCCATCCCCCGAGAGACTGCTGAGCTTTTTTTTGATAAGCTGGCTCCACCATATGTACCATCGGAATCGGAACATAATCAGCCGTCTCTCATTTCTTCAAACGATCCCTTTGATGCTCCATTTTCCATACAAGAACTTAACTCAGTTTTAGAACATGTTCGTGACTCTGCTCCCGGTATAGTCTATTCCTTTATGTCACACGCAGGCCATAGAGCAAAAAATTATTTTTTAACCATATTAAATTTTTGTTACACTAATGGTTGGGTCCCTGATCAATGGAACACCCAAATAATCATTCCAATTTTAAAACCTGGAAAGCATGCTGACGACCCAAACAGCTTCAGACCAATCGCTTTGTCATCAGTTCTTGCTAAAATATTGGAACACTTAATAAAGAACCGACTAGAATTCATAGTGGAATCCAGAGATTTACTACCTAGTTCCCAGTTTGGTTTTAGAAAGGGACTCAGCACCATGGACAGTGTTGGAGTTTTTGTCTCAGATGTACGCTCATCGTTTTCGAAAAATGAATTCGTAGTCGCTGCCTTTTTAGACATCTCCTCTGCATATGATAATGTCCTTCTTCCCATTCTCAGGCAAAAATTGCAAAAGCTGAGGATACCGGAGAGAATGGTTCAATGCATCTGTAGTTTGCTGATGTCTCGATCTTTGGTTTTGAGGGTTCCGGGGGAGGAATTTGACATCAGGATGACATGGAAGGGCCTTCCGCAAGGCTCTGTCCTCAGCCCCTTACTGTACAATTTATATACAGCTGACATCGGTTCATGCCTTAATAACGATTGTCAAATTCTTCAGTATGCCGACGACTTGGCTTTATACGTTTCCAGCAATTCAATTAGTGACGCTGCATCATCACTTTGTGTCTCCTTGGACTCTCTAAACCAATGGCTAAATTCCCACGGTCTGAGTTTATCTGCCCCCAAAAGTGCTGTAGTTGTGTTTTCCCGCAGGAGGCTGATTCCCCACATTTCAGTGAGCATCCAAGGACATTGCATACCGGTCTCAACAAAAGTAAAATTTTTAGGCGTGTTTTTAGACTCTAAATTGAGTGGCCTACATCACTTAAATTACCTAGTGAATAGATGCGAGAGAGCTATTCCCATTTTAAAAGCGCTTGCTGGGGTATGGTGGGGTGCTCATCCCTACACCATGAAACTGGTATACAACGCATTAATCCGAAGTGTGTTAGATTACGGATCTTTTCTTTTAATTCGCTGCAACAAAGGTGCCTTGGCAAGGTTAGACAGAATTCAGGCTAAGTGTCTACGGATCATTTCGGGATGTATGAGGTCTTCTCCAATTAACGCATTGCAAGTAGAGTGTGCAGAACCTCCGTTGGCTTTGAGAAGGCAATACCTAGCATCGAGGTTTTGGGCTAGAGTAATAACCAAATCCTCCCACCCTCTTGTACAAAAAGTAGATAACTTGGAAGTCCTATGTCAAAGTTCCAACTATTGGAACCATAAAGAAATTCCTTTGTTTTTAAAATCCTTCCGTTACTATAAAAATTTAGATTCACCTATTACTCAGTTCCCGAAACTCCCTATTTTCAGTTTTGCATATGAAATTCTATGTTTTACACCAGATATCTTTTACAATATTGGCATCTCCAAAAATTCTCCTTCGGCGGACTCTATTTTCAATGCTGCAGTTGGTGAACGATGGAACAACTTTGAAAGATTTTTCACGGACGCCTCTAAATTAGCGGATACAAGTTGCACTGGTGCTGCAGTTTACTACCAAAACTCCAAAATTGTTTTAAAATTCAGATGCCCTGTTCAATCATCGGTGTTTACGGGCGAATGTGTCGCCATATTGGAAGCGTGTCTATTTATAGAGGCTCATAGCATAAGTTTTGGTGTCATCTTTACAGACTCACTTAGTTGTTTGCAAGCTTTGGAGCAGAATCCTTCCAAAAGTAAACTGCGCAGTCCAATTCTGCTTCAAATCAAAAAGTCTCTTTTCTCTTGTACCAAGAATCACAAAACCGTACATTTGGTTTGGATTCCAAGTCATTGTGGCATTAGAGGAAACGAATATGTTGATGCCCTCGCAAAGGATGCTGTAACGTCACAAGACGTTGACCTTAAACATTTTCAATGTCAGGGCTACGATCTGCTGAGTCTTCCCAAAAAGAGCTTACTAACCTCATGGCAGGAGCAGTGGCAACATTCAAGTAAACGAAAAGGTGCGTTTTATCACGCAATACAGCCTAATGTTACACCCAAGCCTTGGTTCTTCCCTTTTAAAAAAATATCCAAGAAGGTGATAACTATTCTTTGCCGACTTCGTATAGGCCACTGTTGTTCTCCGGTTTTTCTACACAAAATCCGGGTCAGAGACACATCGCTCTGTGAATGTGGGTTGGACGAAGGCACTTTGGAGCACATCTTCTTTAACTGTTCCAGAAATAACCCAGCCCACGACTTGTATAGTCATCTCCCTAAATTAAAGATCCCTGTCCCAACTAACTTTCCATCCCTACTAACACATTCTTCCCCAAAGCTCCTTGGAGCTTTGATGTTTTTTATCCGTGTAAATGACATCAAATTATGAGGGTTTTTTCTTTTTGTGTAGTCTGTGTTCATGTATGTACATATTTAATCATATAATTAATACTTTTATTTGTTTGTTTCAGTGTACTAACAACAAGTTCACATTAAATTCAAGTTTTAGCAACTAGTACTAAGTTTAGTATTTACTTAATTTATATTTTTACTTTTTCCCTTCGCACGTTTTCTCTTAACACATCTGACATTGGCAGAATTGTCGACATCGGCACCATTGCCATAGAGAAAAATAGAATAGAATAGTTATGTTCCCAGTTGTATTTTACTTATTTCTAATTAACTATCAATTATTAATGCTTTTGAACATATAAAAAATGAATAAAACAATAAGGAGTAGTGGTGTGAGCTGTGATATACTAAGTTTTCGTAAGAAATTTGGCGGAATCTGAAGCGGAACAAATTTTGTCTCCGATTGACAATGTTTACGAAAGAACTGCCGACACGACAGGTATTCATCCAAGAAATTTATCTTTTATTCAATGCCAGTCATTGTTTTTCCTTTCTAATACTAAGTTTTATCGGTATTATAAGTTTCAAGCCATTTTATTGTTTTATTTACTAATAGATTATTGAGGTTATGTTTTTTAGTTTGACAAATCGCGTGTAATTCTTGATGTTTGATACTTGAAATTAAAAAATGTACCTACATGGAATTAATATCATTGTCTATAGATTTTTTCAAGGTAAATCTCACAGTACAATTAGAGAAATTGTTAATGAAGGAGAAAACAATTAAGGATTTTTTCTACACCTGGAGGAACACCAAAACAGTTGGCGGAAGAAAGAATTACGACGATTTTGATCTGTGCAATTTGACAAAAAGTTCAACACTATAACGAAACAGCCAAGTATTTTTTTTTTTTGTTACTGTTATTATCGCATACCACAGTAAAAAGTATAATTTATATTTATTATTTTTCAGGTGCCTATTCTACGTAATATATTACCTATAGTTTGAGGAGACGGGTTGTAATGGGAGCCGTAAACGTGTAAGAAAGATGTTTACATTATTTTCATAAATAAGAAATGTAAAACTGACACATCAGTGTTAATGGATAAAATCTATCATAGCACCGAAAAGGAATACAAGAATGATGTTACGTCACGTTTTTCTTTTTAAATAAAATCTAAACTTTAGCGTGTTATTTCATTTTCACTGTCATGTGAATAGTGATAATGTTATGTACCCCGCATAGACATACCTGACGCCTTCATTAGTCAACTGTTCAAGTTTATTCGATATTGCCCGTACCTTTCGAATGCGACATGCTATAGGTACTCTCTAACTTCCGATTAGTTTCCGACAGTAAGCAGCTGTAAGTCGCCTTCTTGTCGACTATAAACTGTCAGCATTAACAGGATTCGTTCAGTATCATTCATGTCAAATTTGATACAGGCATACCAACCATCGAATGGTTGTGAATACCCTAGATGGTGGCCGCAAATGCAATTGCTGAACATTATGTCTTGTGTGTCGGGTTCAATCGGCAATCCCTGAGTGTAATTTAATTAATTTTTAAACTGAATAAGTTTGCATTATGTTATTATGATGGCACTCTTAGATAAAAAGTTATTCCAGCGAAATAATGCGCAATCTACTTAATACAATGAAAGTAAAAGACTGTGTGCCTATCAAGTCTTGAAATCTTGACTGATGAGAATTTCCGGGATCTCGTGTTTGTGGATTAAAACAACAAGTATCTTATCACTTTTAGTCCTAGTATACAGGGTGGCCATACCTGCTATGCAGGCGCCCTCATTTTTTCCAGACTCTTTTTTGCCAAGCTGTAGGTATCCTCGGTTTATGTATAAGGTTTATGCCACAGGTTTATGCTTATGAAATTAAATGTTTTTTTTTTTAATTTTTATATTTGAGTTGATTGAATGAAGGTAAATTGCGGTTTACGATTTATGACGTATTAAAAAAAAAACCACTTACTAGATCTCGTTCAAACCAATTTTCGGTGGAAGTTTACATGGTTATGTATGTACATCATATATTTTTTTGAGTTTTATCATTCTCTTATTTTAGAAGTTACGGGGGGGAGGGGGGACACTCATTTTACCACTTTGGAAGCGTCTCTCGCGCAAACTGTTCAGTTTAGAAAAAAATTATATTAGAAACCTCAATACCATTTTTGAAGACCTATTCATAGATACCCCACATGTATGGGTTTGATGAAAATAAAATTTTTGAGTTTCAGTTCTAAGTATGGGGAACCCCAAATTTTTTTTTTTTTTCTATTTTAGTGTAAAAATCTTGATGCGGTTCACAGAATACATCTACTTACCAAGTTTCAACAGCGTAGCTCTTATAGTTTCGGAGAAAAGTGGCTGTGACATACGGACGGACAGACAGACAGACAGACAGACAGACAGACAGACAGACAGACAGACAGACATGCCGAATCTATAAGGGTTCCGTTTTTTGCCATTAGGCAACGGAACCCTAAAAATGGACAGAAAAACAAACCATGTTGGTTTCAAATTACCGAAAACTGCCGCATTCTAGGGAATTCTAGTTATACATGGATACAGATTAGGGAGGACTTTGCCCTAAATTACAAGCTAATAATCCGTTTCTCTTATTGCAAAGCATGGCTTTTATAAAATTATAATAAAGCTGTAGTTTGAACTAATCGGATAGCAATTCAATGTTTTACTTCGAAAAAGTGTGTACGTTACCCTAGCAAGAAAGTGTCTCCTAGAGTTATATGAGTAGAACGTATAATGTGTGCCTTATCTGCTGGAAATGTGCCCCCAAATAAAAAATGTGTGCCCCCTGTCGTTTTGGAAAAAAACGGAAAAAACGATTCTTGCTGGGGTAACGTTTTTCTAGCAGGAAAATTCTAAACGAATGATCGGAGAGAGAAAAATTGTGCATGGCCAGAGAGCGTGTGTGTGCCAAAATGTGCCCCCAAAAATAAAATCTGTGCCCCTTCAGGTTTTCGAGATATTGCATTTCCTGCTGGAGTAATGTTTTGATGAATCATATATCTCTAAAACCATTGCATGTGCCCCTGTAGAATAAACATACACGAGTAGCTCTTAATGTGTGCCCCTTAGTGCCTCAATTCGATTTAAGAAAATATTTATAGTTTTCAATATATCGCGGTTTTACGAAAACCCGAAAAATCATCGCAGCGCCTAAATGAGACAACGCACGAGTTCGCTGAAAACTCTATTCGGTCCTTCTTGACCCTAATAATAACCATACAAAGTTTCAAAACTGTTCATCTATGCGTTTTTGAATAATCTTGCTAAAAGTCAAAACGATGGTGTCATAACTTTGACGGCAAAATACAAGGAACTGGGTCAATCCTAGATGTGTAGGTGTTAACCAAAATCTTGTGCCATTAGTCAAAAATATATGGTGAAAATATTGAGCTTGGAATATTTCGCATTAAGTAAATACAAACAAAAAACCGAAATATGTAAGCAACGGCTGGTTATCCGACCAAATTTGAATGACTACTAAAAAGCGACGGATTCATACATATCGATGACCTTCTTTACTTTACTCACTAACCGGTTCACACGTGTTGTGCCTGAGTACACTGAAGTAGAAAAGTAATAAGTAATAAAATAAAGTTGTAATTGGATTATATTCTACTAGCTGTTTCTATGACCATAAACGTTATTAAGTACATTATAAATAGTAGCCTAAGTGCTATTCCAAGGTAAGCTATCTTCTCCATTCTAAATTTCATTAAAATACATCCAGTAATTTATGTGTGAACGAAAGATATGGCAAATATCAATTTGATTGGTCCCGATGTTTAAAAAAATATAGTTCATGAAATGTGTGATGAATAGCTAGAGGTAGTAAGGTTGTACAACCTAGCACTGGCTTTCAAATTGCAAAAAACGTAATAAAATTTGAATTTCGCGGGTTGGTTGGAGCATTCACCTTAACCAAATAAATCGTGGTACCTACAGTTTTGAGAGTTGTATTTAGTGTATTCCTATAGTCAACCGCACAATGATCTGTGTTTCAACAACGTGTTTCCTTTTTTATATCGTATTACGTACCTATGAGGCATTTATAATTATATTTTAGACTTACAAGGAGACCTCCAAGATTGTCCGCCTCCGATTTCAGTGATTTTTATATATGTTGTTATGTTTGAGTAACTGAGTAATAACCCAAAAGGAATTCACGCAACGCTCAATAGTTTCAGAGTTGCTTCTACCGAGCAACTTATATTTATATAAGTTCAGTATAAAAACTCAAAAACAATTGCAACTCTATCTGAGGAGATATAAGGTTCAAACTTGCAATGTTTGATTTGATGATAATTTTATTAAAAAATCATTTAAATTGAAATTGCATAGCGGTGCGTAGCCTAGTAGGCAGGTTGACGTGGCTGGCACGCAGATGGTCAGGGTTCGATTCCTGCTAACATTTTTTTTTTTCATTTTTTTCTTCTTATGAAATTAGAATATTTATTCATCAAGAAACATACAAAATTGCAAGAAATTTGAACCTTACATCTCTGCAGATAGAGTTGCAAATGTTTTTGAGTTTGTATACTGAACTTATATTTAAGTTGCTCGGTAGAAGCAACATTGAAACTATTGAGCGTTGCGTGAATTCCTTTTGGATAATTACTCAGTTACTCAAACATAACAACATATATAAAAATCATTGCAATTGGAGGCGGACAATCTTGGCGGTCTACTTGTTAGATGAAAAACTGATCTGTGATTTAAATAATAATGACTACACAACGTGCAAATAATTTCTAATACTTATAGGTAGGAAATTTAATCTGTGATTTGATGCAATAATTACTTTAAGAATTAAAATTAAGGGAATAAAAATAATAATTTCCACATCAACAAGCTGTTTCATTTAATTTGGTCACAAGATGAATTTAATATATTTTTTAATTAGCCCCCAAAACTTTTGAACGTGACTGTACGGACAACAGCTTAGGTATAATACGTCCAATAAAGAAGGTCATCGATATGTATGAATCAGTCGCTTTTTAGTAGACATTGGAATTGGTCGGATAACCAGCCGTTGTTTACATATTTTGGTTTTTTGTTTATATTTACTTAATGCGAAACATTCCAAGCTGAATATTTTCACCATATATTTTTGACTAAAGGCACAAGATTTTGGTTAACACCTACACATCTAGGATTGACCCAGTTCCTTGTATTTTGCCGTCAAAGTTATGACACCATCGTTTTGACTTTTAGCAAGATTATTCAAAAACGCATAGATGAACAGTTTTGAAACTTTGTATGGTTATTATTAGCGTCAAGAAGGACCAAATACAGTTTTCAGCGAACTTGTGCCTTGTCTCATTTAGGCGCTGCGATGTTTTTTTGGATTTTCATAAAACCGCGATAACTTGAAAACTATAAATATTTTCTTGAATCTAATTGGGGCACTAAGGGGCACACATTAAGAGCTACTCGTGTATGTTTACTCTACAGGGGCACATGCAATGGTTTTAGAGGTATACGATTCATCAAAACGTTACTCCAGCAGGAAATGCAATATCTCGAAAACCTGAAGGGGCACAGATTTTATTTTTGGGGGCACATTTTGGCACACATATAAGCTCTCTGGCCATGCACAATTTTTCTCTCTCCGATCATTCGTTTAGAATTTTCCGGCTAGAAAAACGTTACCCCAGCAAGAATCGTTTTTTCCGTTTTTTTCCAAAACGACAGGGGGCACACATTTTTTATTTGGGGGCACATTTACAGCAGATAAGGCACACATTATACGTTCTACTCATATAACTCTAGGAGACACTTTCTTGCTAGGGTTACGTACACCGAAAAAGTTACATGACTTGCGTAGCGTGCTTTTATTTTGCAAGGGAGACCCGAAATTAATAAGTTCCTTCGTATAATGCTCGATGTATCTCTTTAATTAAGGTGGATGCTCCGTGAGTCCGTCCAGACATATTTCGGAATAATGAACACGGAACATAGACACTTTTTATTTTAACATCACTACTTAATATAAAACAAAGTCGCTTCACTCTGTATGTACCTACGTATGCTTAGATCTTTAAAATCACGCATCGGATTTTAATGCGGTTTTTTTAATGCATAGACTAATTCAAGAGGAAGGTTTATACGTATAAAACGCGGGCGAAGCCGCTGGCAAAAGCAAGTTAATCATAAAATTTACATTCAGTTTAGAACATTTCTATATTTAACCTCTTACTTTTTTGAAGTCGCTACCTACACAATTTAAATCATATTTCGATTTCGGAAGAAAAAATAAAACACAGGACACATTTTTTAATACTATATTTATAAAAAGCACCGTCTGTAAAACATACAAAATTCCGGTAAAAATGGTTTATTGGCATCGACAGCGTTATTATAAAAATGGAAAAATGTTTGATTATGGTTGTATAAGACAATATAAAAATTATTATTGTTCACAAACTATTGCTTTCTTATTGACTCAGATCGAATACTTATACCATAATATGGTTGAGCAAGTAATATTGTTACAGTACTACATTCGATGATTCTTACAATATTTCTAAGTTAATACAATGCAAAAATACTATATCAACGCAGAAATAAAGTTAAAAATTAATTTAGACCCAAATGAGATTTGGTAACTACACTCCTAATTTATTGACCAGCATCACACACGCGCAGATGCATAATTCTCATGAGCACTTAAACATATCTCAATTGAGAACACGAGCACAGAATAAGACTGAAGTAAACCATATATTATTTGGAGTGCAGTGTGTTCCCGACTTAAATAAATCAGTACTGGACATTCATACTTAATAATTCCTTTCAATATAAATTAAATTATAAAATGCTCGTAAAATACGCTTATTAAATATACATATACCATTAAAAAGTGACATAGAAAATTTGGTTCCTATAAACTAATGATAAGGACCAGTTTACAAAGTCCATTATAAGTCTAATCGAACTTTGGTGTAGTTCTGTCGTTTGATAAAAAATAAGACTTGTTAAAACGGACAGCGCAAACGGTCTATGACTTATATCGACTTTAAAATACGAGCGATACTAGCGAGATATAGTTGCGGGTGGTTATTGTATGAGGATGTTCAGGCTGTCTTCTCCTGTTCAATGACGTCCTTAGTGGGCAGAGGGTTCTTCTCGCAAGTCTCAGTGTGCTTCAACTTGGTAGGGTCGAAGTTCTCGATGCCGTTCAAGAACTTGTTCTTCTCCTTCTCGGCCTCGATAGCTGTGAGTGGAAAAAATCCGTTAATTCATAATTTACTCGTAGATAAGATTGGATTTATGGCCGATCCGCTTCTGTAGGAGATAAATGTTAATCTATCTACTTTGACGTCTTATTGGACTGTAATGGGCAGATTTACTATATAAGACAAGTTTGTCTTAGAGGTGTGAGTAAATAGAACACTTTATGGGGTGTCCAGTTTAAATAAGATATTTTTTAAATATACCTACAAGTTTTAGCCACTTCTCAGCGCATTTTTCATATATTTAAAGGCTGTTCATAGGATGCTAATGAATAAGGGGTACTTAACACTACATTATTTTTGTTTACAGCGCTCATTACTAACACAAATCACGTGCAGTCGGTGCAATGACATTTATCCAAACACAAAGAGACATTTATCTAAAGAATAAATAATGAACCAGTACACGGGAATCGAACCCGCATTTTCAGATTTAACGACTGCTATCACTATATTATTAAACCAATTGCCAGTCTCGGTACTGCCTGAAGTTCTGGTCTCTACATAAAGAGAAAATAAGCGTGCAAATAATATATAGTCACGCAAAGGCAGCAGGTAACTACAGGCAGCCGTGATGATGAAAATATACACTCAGCACAATAAAACATGTTTTAGAATACTGCAACAGGCAGGGATTTGCCAAATAAGTATAAAATATACATAAAAAAGGCAGAAAATTATAAAGCAGCAAAAATAAACCTTCAATAGGCGGTAAGGGGTTCTTTTCTTCCGTCGTCGTATGCTTCATCTGAGTCTTGTCAAAGTGTTCAACGCCATCCAAAAGATTCTGGTGCTGTTTCTCCGCGGCAACAACTGATGCAAAGCAAATCGTGCAAGGCAAAACACAATAAATACAAGTAAATAATAAAAGCATTGAATGCGTCTTCGTATTTGTAACACAATTCAATAATACATAGAGAGGCAACATTTACATGCTAATTGACTCAGCACGATATGGAGAGCTCGGAATAAAAAGCGTGTCAGACCGTAAGTGGTCATTGATAAGCTAATGACGATGAGTCTTCAACTTGTTTGGTCATTACAACTGCATAAGATTATTCAGAATATGGATCGAGTTGGTATATTACTATTCGTAAGCGCACTAGGTGTTTTCAAAATGTTTTATTAGAAAAAAACGGTATTTTGCAATATTATTGCACATATACATGCGTAATAATCAGGGTGCTGGTGCTGGTAATGGAAAATTATACAAAAACATACCATCTTTGTCAGGAAGTTGGTTCTTTTCCTGCGTTTCTGTGTGCTTCAACCTGGTAGCATCAAACTTTTCAATGCCATCGAACAGGGACTTTTGAGTTTTTTCGGTGGCAACATCTGAAAACCATAGACAAAGAATGTAAAACAAAACGAAATTTGAATTTTTTGGCGCACTCTCACAACGTCTACAAAACATGCGCGTTATTATTTTAGTAAAACGTAGGTAGTTAGAATTATAACAATAACTGCAAATGAATCGTAAAATACATATTAGCTTCGTCCCCTGGTTTAGTTCCAGTTAAAATTAGAAGGAATGCGATGAGCAAAAGCAGCCACGTCTCACAGGCGTATTGCGGCTCGCTATTATTTATTAGTGGCGAGGCTTTCCACCCAATGATATACCTAGTGCGTTTGGTAGCACGATTTTTTCCACCGTCTCCGTTTTCCTGAGGGAGGATGTCTGAAATTGTTCTACGCCTTGAAGTAGCGCGTTGTGTTGCTTTTCCTGCGCTACGTCTGTTGTGGAATTGAAATTTTCTTTGTTATTCTGTTATCGATTACTCATGGAGTGTTTGTTTTCAATCGAAGCGCCAATATCGCCTTGCCTCAAGATAAGGTCTCCTAGTGTGTTTGGTTGTGGATTTTAGATAAGGCGAATTATTAATCGATGTCGATTAGGCGCTGAGTCTTTCTGGAAGTAACACGGTCAATAATAATCTTAACGCCGGTATCCAATCAAAAGGGTGTGATTTGTTTCTATATAAACTCCCTACCATTGATCATGAATCCGCAAAACAACCTCTACATGAGTTATTGAGACGGAAGGAGTCGGGATTCATAATTGATGACTACTCTCGCCAAATTGGTAAGTGATTGCAAGGGTGATTTTGGTCCCCCGCTGTTGTACCCAGTCATCTAGATTGCACGATGTATTTACGAACAAATATATTATGTAGTTCATAAAACTACGGAATATAGTAACGAAAGCACGTGAAAGTTGTGGCTAAGTATTATATTAACAGCCGCATGGGTAGCTCGATCAGGTTAAGCTACGCTTGCCGCGGTTGTTCCGTAGATGGGTGAACATTTTTACCCACTAGTGCCTCCGTGCCTCGCAGCACGTTAAGCCGTTGGTTCCGGCTGTCATTCGCGGATCTCTGACATTACTTACGGGTCGTCAGAAGCCCGAATATCAAACAACAAGACTTACTAATGACTATCGTCAAATAGGCATTCGTTCCATATAAAATACTGGTACTCAACTGTATCCGGTTAGATTGGAAGTCGACTCCAACATAGTTGGGCCACTAGGCAGATTGATTGATAGTTACGATAGAAGAAGTGGTACGAGAATATAATCAAATTAGATCACTTCAGTGCCGTGAAGCAGTCACATTGTTGAACCACTGGAGTAAGTTTGCTTTACTAACTCAATAACGTACACCTACTTACTTATATCAAAGTCAATTAGATCAATTTTAGATTGCCTTAACCAGTCAATTACCGTAATTACAGACACAATTAAAAAACGATTGTGTCTATACCAAATGTGGTATCTCAGGGACTTAGAGGATAATCGTCTACTAACGACAGACGATGAGTAATAAGTCTAAAAGATTTGGGACTTCTAGAATAATTTCATAAGGTCATTCAATCATTCTGATAGCCGAATCTCTCTGTCAAGTCTCACTGTCTGATAGCCGCCCAGGCCAGGCGCCCATAGATTTTCCGACCATCGTCTTCATACGAAAGGCCAGGCGCGTAGCTACCACCGTATCTGCCGTATCAATTATACGGGGCCCCCAGGCCACGGGGGCCCCGACGTGCGTAAGCAAAAATTAATAAAAACTTTCCAATTTTTATTTTATTTCAGAAATGACAAAAGTCACAAAAAGCATTTTCTTTTTTCCCGCGTAAAGCGTGCGTTCTAAAGTTGGCAACACGCTACATCGGTTATCGCGGGCTGCGGGATTTCCCCATTTATAGTCTTTTTCACATAGGATGGGTACAGTGACACTTACAAGTAACCCTACCCAACTGTCACTCACCGGTCAGAATGTAACTTTGCACATCGATATAACACAAAAAAATATTGAACCCGTGTTTATTTATTTTTCCGGAATCCACTTTTTAGGGGAAGAAACCACCCCTAATAACCCCTAAGTAGGCCCCACGTAACTCTGGGTAGAGTGAGTTTATTCGACTGCTTTTCAATCAGAACATTACGATCTTGACCACAGATAAGCTAACCATTTTTTTTTTATCTCGAGGTGGAAATCCTCATGGATGCCCTCCGCCCTGGGGTGGGCGGAGGGGTCTGTCAGATTCTTACTAACTAAAACCACCGTGGTGTTCCGTCCCACACCTACGTCGGGGACCACGGGAACCAATATGTCTTCCGCTTCCGACTGGTGCCGGCCCGTCTTTGCAGGTCTCCTCACGTTAGGGGGGGGGTGAGGTGTTAAACCCCCCGTACATCACAGAGAGGCGCGCGTGGAACACTACGTGCCACCATCTCGGGTCCGTAGGAATAGGGGGCGACGCGTGTTCCCTGATCCGTCGCTCCTGGACCCATTTAGGGGGGCTGGAAGAGGGCGTTGTCCGCCTTCCACCGACGCCCGGTGCTCCTGCTGCGGGCTGGGTGAGCGGAAGATATCTCACGCTCCCTTTCCGCAGCCTCCTTCTGCGACATAACTGATTCGCAGAAGGATACACCCGCGTCCCAGGACTCTTCGCTGCCGACCATCGAATCGACTACGTCCGGCAGCGACAGGTCACTGCCTACTCCTGAGACGAGGGTACGATGCGGCTCCTGCCAAGTGGCACATTCTGCCAGCGTATGCCGCGCCGTGTCCTCCCGGCAACAGATAGGGTAACCTACCTTAACCCTAATATAACTTATCTCCACAAACCGTTACAATCCTTGTAAACCTAGGTGGTGGTTTCTACCCCTAAAAAGTGGATTCCGGAAAAATAAAAAAAACACGGGTTCAATATTTTTTAGTGTTATATCGATGTGCAAAGTTTCATTCTGATCGGTGGGTGACAGTTGGGTAGGGTTACGTGTTAGTCACGTGACTTAAATAGTGAGGTCTCTTTGCGTAATGAATTCAATTATTAGCAAAAATCGAGAGGTTTAGCAATTGAACATTAATCTTTTTTTTTTTAAATAGGTCTGGTTAATTATAAATAATTTCTAATAAAAATTATGGATGTAAAAAGAAGAAGTGAGCCGTTGCGGGACGCCTGGCAGATGTGAAACATCGCAATTATTTTGTAAATATAATATTTATAAAGCATACTTTACGAAAGGAAATAAATATGGTATAATCAAAAATAACATATTAATTATATGTTAATTATCAAAGTTTGGACTACTCTGTACCACCCTAGTCTGAAGCACCAGCTTTCTAATGAAAAAAAGGATCATCAAAATCGGTTCACCCAGTTGAAAGTTCTGAGGTAACAAACATAACATGGCGTGGCGATGCGTCGCCACGGCCATTCTCGCTACGCCAAAATGTAGGTTTGCCCTCACCTATAGATGTTGCACATTAAAAAATAAAACACCCATCTAAGGGCTGACCTTGAGAAGTGTAGCTTAACCTGAAGAACCTGCGACACAAGGCAAAACAATAATCAGCTACAAATGATTTAATAAATCAGTTTGCCGAGTAAAAGGCAAGGAGAGTTATTAAATTTGAATTGTTTGCAAAAATTTTGGAAAAGTAACACATAGATAATTATGATGAATAAATATTTCTTTTAATTTTATGTAAACATTTTTTTTTCTTTTGTGAGAAATCGTTACCCTTCATAGGGGCCCCCAAACAATTTTTTATACGGGGCCCCGCCAAGGCACGCTACGCCACAGCAATGGTGATGCGGTTTTACGAGGACTGTGGTGGCTAAGAAGTACTAGTTTCTACCAGGGTTGTTGCGAACATCAGCATCAGCATCAGCATTCGCGGAACTTCAGCATCATTTTCAACATCAGCATCCGCATTGATCGATGCTGATTATTAATGCTGAAGTTCGAGTCGTGACATGACCGCAGAGGGGGCGGGGCTTATTTTATAGTACGTGTTTTTTTCGGTTGCGAGTTTTGACCAATCCAGGGCCTGCAGTCTCGACATAGAAAGCGACACTATCGCAAACTACCGATCGTTAAATAAAACCGAAAAAATTCGCTTGCCGTAACGATGCCAGCGACAAAATGGAAGTCTCGACATCTGAGATACGGACCAAAGTCATACATTATACTTGAAAAAAACGATGACAGTTAGCGCAAAACGCATTCATAGTTCGGTTTAGTAGCAATGGTACGATATTTGGTAGTCTCGACACTCAAAGTTATTGATTGACATCGACATTTCGATGAACTTTACCGTATTTTGTTAATGTTTACGAGTATGTGTTGCGTCCATTTTTGAAAGCCCGCAAAGTGATTCGTTAGCAACGCAAACTATATGTTTTGGTGTTTGCAAGTTTTTATTAACAAAAATGGCGTACTCGAAGGTGTGACTGTACTAATGAGGCTTTAAGGCCATCTATTTATGGGTTCCGGCAAAACTAGTTACGAACGAGCGTCGCCAACAACCATCGTATTAGAGGGAGCCAAATACATTTAGTATCTTTTTGAAGGGAGCCGATCGTCGTTTTTATATTTAATAAATAACACACAACCGCAAATCATGTTTCCAACTTTATTAAATCTCCATTAAGTATCATCACAGACAATCATCTCCTAATTAGACACGTTCGTTTAAGCTAGAATTTCTACGAGACGTTGCATTCTTATCCACAGGACATTTCCACCGCATTCTGCAGTTTAATAAAATAGCTCGACGTTATTAATCTACACATATAATATTTAATGATTGATGATGATATAAATAATACACAACGGAAAATAATGTTTTCAACTTTATTAAATCTCTATTAAGTTTTAACAGTTCATCACACACAATCATCTAACTACACACATTATTTTAATCTAAACACTTTACATGGCACATATTGCATTCCTATCAGCATAACATTACCACACTTTAATAAAGTAGCTTGACAAAAATAATTTAAATATACATACATATCCAAAAAACTGATATCATGCACTATTACTAAAGGATAGCCGTGAGAGACATGACATAAATTACAGTAGTCAAACCGCAGGAAAACTGAATTAATAAACAGTATTTATCACTTTGTATACAAAAAACATACAACAGCAAATCATGTTTCCAATTTTATTAAATCTCCACTAATTATCAACAGTTATGCTCTCTCTATTCAATTAAGTTTCAACAATTCGTCACACACATTAAGTTTCCTGTTGAAACTTAATAGAGTTGTTCGACTTCATCAAACACAATAATATAATAACACACATTCTTTTATACACTTTACATGGCACATGTTGCATTCATAACTGCATAACATTTCCACACTTTAATAAAGTAGCTTGACAATAATAATTTAACTAAAAACATCCAAAAAACTGAAATTATTTTATTAATTCACTGTTATTTTATCATTTAAGCATTGCAATCTTAAGTCTAAGCTCCTTACTACTTACAAAAGAGCAACAAATGCACTACATTATGCGCAGACTATAGTAGTTAATACATAAAAATAAAAATCTGGCGACAATATGGGTGGCTTCTCATGTTTTGGTACTTCTTTGTCCCCCTAGAAGTAGCCATACTTGTAGCTAACCAACAATATTTTCTACCTCAAATGTAACCCATGTAGTTAACGTTGGATCTCAAACTAATTGTGAATAAACATCGGTGCCCAAGAAACATTTTCTTTGTTTGTTTTGCACCTGATGTTCTAAACTTCTAAATAAAATACCTAAGAAAATTTACCATTAAAAACAACAGCTAAAATAATTAAACAGAACTTGTTAGTATTTTGCACAAGATTTCTTAACCAACAAGAATTATTAAAATTTTGTTTTTGTAATTTAAATGTACTAAATTTGCTTACTTAAATAGGTAGAAAGTACATAGATTCCTCACAACTGTTACAACTGATTGCAAGTTGTACATTCTTTGCAATAAAATATATCTATTCTATTGAAAGATACATAAATAACACATAACCGCATATCATGTTTTCAACTTTATTAAATGTCCATTAGCAGAATCATCTAAGTTTACACTTTCTTATAATTTAGATACTGTTTACATGAGGCATGGTGCACACCTATTGAAAAATCTTTATCAATTGTTTACAGACTTTACAGCAGACAATGACTTAGGTACTACAAATGATGCATCTCCAAGCATAATTCAATCTGTGGACCCGTAGTTTCACGCTGCCTTAGCCCTCCGACAGCCTTGATATGGCTATGAGACGGCAAATCTCACGCAAATGAAAATCCTTTGGATTTGTTCATATCTGTACATTTACAGAATTACAGTAGAGGTGTTAACCGAGCTCTTAAGTAAACATTAACCATTTCTTCGAATACAACAACGTCACGAATCTCTGCAGTGTCCCAAGTGTCTGTACGCAGCTATAATATGATTTAATAAGAAACTACATGAAGTGGAGTCGGCGCATGACTCAAAATGAGTTAGCTGAGTAATAATATGCTGTAACCTTGGCTATTAATGAAAAATTATCATGTTAAATACCACATAATTTGCTATATCAACAAAAAAGACATTTTCCATAATTATCTGACACTTGACAACTTTGGCATTATTTATGTTGTTTAACTGTCATTTTTTTTATTGACATAAATACGGGGCTTTTGGCTACGTTGCATTTTGTTACATTTTTATCTTGTAATGTGCGTTTTGTTTGTGCAGAATAAACAATTTTTCTTTCTTTCTTTTTTTACAATGTTGTAAGGAGGCAGATTATATTTTTAATAAATTGCTAGCTGACCCGGTAGTAATAATAGATTCTACAAATTTTTCACTCATTCTTTTGATACAATCAAATTCATTGACTTAAAATCATTCCATGGAAAACAAAAACCGAAAAAATTCAAAGTGATAAGTAGGTAAAGTATCGGAATGTTGAAATTAAGCACACACAGACATACTCTTTTTGAATTATAACATATTATAACATTTTATTTATCTCATCTTAGTTTATAATCAAATCAAAATATTTTTAATTTACATAAACCTACATGGGCACTTATGAAACGTCAGAAGCTAGGTGCATGTTTCCAAATTGTTGATTTCTATGAAGAAGAACCGGCAAGAAACTCCACGGTTACTCTTTTAAAAATAATTGGTGTTTACAATGGTTTCAAATTACAGTTCTAGGGCAGCACTGCGCCCCACAGTGCGTCGCTTGACTCCTGATATTGGCGCTAAGTTTGGTCGCCCGAAACGGTGGCGCCAACACAGTGTTGATATCATTACCTTGATTAAGTCTAATCATGTTTTTAAACTATTCACCATCATCATTTCTGCCGAAAGTCGTCCAGTGCTAGGTTCTGTGCATGTACAGGAGGTGTTGTCATTATCACCATGCTTGGCAGGCGGGTTGGCTATCGCAGTATGGTGGTAAGATTCATAGAGAACGCTGTGGTCACTTTCTAGCAAGTCCCATAGTCGCCTTTTACGACACCCACGGAAAGAAATAGGATGATGTTATTCTTTACGTCCGGCCGGTTTAGTTCATCTAGCTACAAAAGTTCTTTTTATCTATCCTGTTGATCCTGGCACAAATTTATGAAATTAATAAAAAAAAAACACGAATTATTGAAATAGTACGGTTATGTCGTGAAAATTACTTACACCACCATCTTTTAGGAATTCCTAGAACTAAACAATAAATACAAACTATTTTCGTATAATAAAGATGTTTTTTCCAAATATAAAGAACAGTAATAATTGAGATAAAAACTATCCTATCTTTTAAGTTGGACCAAATTATAAATAATTAGAAGTTTGTTATGAATCTGTTCAGTAGTTTCGGATTTTACCCGTAACAAACATGATGGCCCGAGATTTTTTAAATGTTTATCAGTCCTTCTAAATTTCTTTAATAAACAGTTTCCAAGATAGGGTTTAAAAAGTCACTATACAATTTGTAGTAAAAAAAATATTTTTTTACCAATCAGTGGTCTCCATTTTTTTCCAGAATTCAAGGATTTGTACTTAACGGCTAATAATTGAAGTCGAACTATAAATAGTAGTCTTCGGTAGTGTCTCGGCATCGTTTTATACGATGTTGCGCGGTATCTCCGATGTAGAGACTTGCTTTTGTCGTATGCATCGGTACGGCAAGCGAGTGTTTTCGGTATTATCTAGTGATCCGAATTTTCGATGACATAGTGGCGGCCGTAAGAATTTCTCCTTGAATTCAGGGAAAATTGAAGAACATTTATTAATAAAGAATAATATTTTTCTAGAAAATTGTGCAGTGAAATTGGAAATTATATCTTGCAAATACTCGTTTTTTTATGGAATCTACTAAGTAGCAATAACTGTTTTACAGGATTAAAATAACTTGTTATAAATCTAAGGTCATTACAATCTGCATCCTTGCAACACTATAAAACTAATGCCAAACTTGTGAAGTCATCTTTATTTGTTTTCATTGATTATTTTCTCAAGTGTAGTTTACACATATTTTCATAGATAGCCAAGGTTACAGCATATTATCACATAATTATTATTACTCGGCTAACCCATTTTGAGTCAAGCGGCGACTTCACTTCATATAGTTTCTTATTTAATCATATTATAGCTGTGTACAGACACTTGGGACACTGCAGAGATTCGTGTGTGGTTGTTGTATTCGAAGAAATGGTTAATGTTTACTTAAGAGCTCGGTTAACACCTCTACTGTTAATTTGTAAATGTACAGATATGAACAAGTCCAAAGGATTTTCATTTGCGTGAGATTTGCCATCTCATAGCCATATCAAGGCTGACGGAGGGCTAAGGCAGCGTGAAACTACGGGTCCACAGCTTGAACTATGTTTGGAGATGCATCATTTGTGGTACCTGAGTCATTGTCTGCTGTAAGGAGGGCACAACATGGAAGAAAACAGTTTGAACTAAGTGAATAGTGAAAGTGTAAACAATTGATAAAGATTTTTCAATAGGTGTGCACCATGCCTCATGTAAACAGTATCTAAATAGAGTGTGTAAACTTAGATGATTCTGCTAATGGACATTTAATAAAGTTGAAAACATGATTTGCGGTTATGTGTATTTATGTATCTTTCAATAGAATAGATATATTTTATTGCAAAGAATGTACAACTTGCAATCAGTTGTTACAGTTGTGAGGAATCTATGTACTTTCTACCTATTTAAGTAAGCAAATTTAGTACATTTAAATTACAAAAACAAAATTTTAATAATACTTGTCGGTTAAGAAATCTTGTACAAAATACTAACAAGTTCTGTCTAATTATTTTAGCTGTTGTTTTTGATAGTATGTCTTTCAATTTTCTTAGGTATTTTATTTAGAAGTTTAGAACAACAGGTGCAAAACAAACAAAGAAAATGTTTCTTGGGCACCGATGTTTATTCACAATTAGTTTGAGATCCAACGTTAACTACATGGGTTACATTTGAGGTAGAAAATATTGTTGGTTAGCTACAAGTATGGCTACTTCTAGGGAGACAAAGAAGTACCAAAACATGAAAAGCCACCCATATTGTCGCCAGATTTTTATTGTTATGTATTAACTACTTTATAGTCTGCGCATAATGTAGTGCATATGTTGCTCTTTTGTAAGTAGTAAGGAGCTTAGACTTAAGATTGCAATGCTTAAATTATAAAATAACAGTGTATTAATAAAATAATTTCAGTTTTTTGGATATTTTTAGTTAAATTATTATTGTCAAGCTACTTTATTAAAGTGTGGAAATGTTATGTGGTTATGAATGCAACATGTGCCATGTAAAGTGTTTAGATTAAAATAATGTGTGTAATCAGATGATTGTGTGATGAACTGTTGATAATTAATGAAGATTTAATAAAGTTGAAAACATGATTTGCCGTTGTATGTTATTTATATACAAAGTGATGGATACTTTTTATTTATTCAGTTTTCGTACAGTTTGACTGTTGTAATGAACTACAGAATGCATTAGTAATGTCAAATGAATAGGAATGTAACATATGTAAGCAGCATCTAGATTATAAGAATGTGTGTAATTAGGAGATCATTGTGTGAGATGATGATGATACATGGAGATTTAATAAATTTGATTTGAAACATGATTCGTGGTTGTTTTTTATTTATTTATAAACAGCGATCGTACGATTCGATCCCTTCAAAAGATATAAGGCTCCTTCTAATGCGGTGTTTGTTGGCAAAGCTCGTTTGCACGTAGATTGTCCGGAACCCATAAATAGGTAGACTTAAAAGCCTCATCAGTACAGACACTCAGACACACTTGAGAACACCCATTCCTCATAATTTTTGTTTATAATTACTTTCCAACACCTAAAAAATAGTTTATGAAAACAAAAATGGCTGCAAAAACGACTCGTAAACATCAACAGAGCTCAGTTGCGACAGACCAACGACAGTTGTCAGTTGATAACTTTGAGTGTCGAGACTACCAAATATCGTTCCATTCCGATCTTCGGAACTTTGTAACGTTTTCGTTTGTTAAAATGGTCGCTATCTATGTCGAGACTGCAGGCCCAGAGGTCGACCGCGATGTTTGCGAATATTGCGATTGTAAACAAACGCAAACTTGTCTCATTACTTTATAATACGTCATTGCGCGTGCAAGTTATTGTTATTTTTGTTTAACTGTTGAGTGATGAATAATGCCGCCCCCGTTGAAAAGTGGGATATGGTCGTATTTTAAATTAGTGAATCAAGAGACTGCAAACTGCAACTTATGTAACAAAAGATTATTCACGCAAAGGCCGTACCAATTCGTCCCTTAACAATCACTTGAAGAGCAAACATCAAAATAAGAAATATAGTCTATCTTTCGCATAATTAATATTGTAAATACCTGGACTACTTATTATGTATACTACCACTAGGTGTTTAATTAATAACTAATTATTACTAAACTAGGTATTTAGTTTGATTCAATTTTTTATTAAAAGTCACAAAATTATTGAACCAACCTTTTATTTCAATACCAAGGAAAACTGTGCAACTTTTAGGTAAAATATAAACAATAAATTCATAATAGTCACTGCTTTTTAAAGAAAATAATTAAAATCAGCATCAGCATCAGCATCCGCTGATGTCAATGATAAAATATCAGTATCAGCATCAGCATCCGCTGATGTGAAAAAAATATGCATCAGCAACAACCCTGGTTTCTACTTTTCCCCAGACGGGCCTACAACCTAATATACCGACGCGACGGAAAACCGAACGAACGTATCTCTCAGGTAAGGGCCTCATCTCCCATCATTTTCTGAACATACCTTCTGCGGATGGCAGCACGATCTTCTCATTAGTGTCGACGTCACGCAGGCAGCTCTGGTTGAAGCCTTCCAGCTGGCTCTTGAGGTCCACGGCTACCTTGGGCAGGTCCTTGAGGGAGGGGGCATCTACTGAGCAGGCCATTTTTCAGTGGTATCTGGAATTAAACGAAAATTGGGAGTTAGTTGTGGAGTATAGGATAAATAGTCAGAATGACGCGTGTTGTGGGCCACATAAAACTCTTGGATAATCTGAGAAGGGAAAGTTACTGCACAGAATGTGATATCAGCGGTTTACCAACTGTCATTGGGCCGTTACTCTCATACGACGCACACGCTCATACGTGGATTGACTTTGATAAACCGTTGGTTTCATAACTATTGATAAGTTGGTAATGTTATCTAGAACTATTTCAGGTAATTTTGGTACCTAGATATTTTTCATGTAGCAACATGATAACAATTGGTTTTTGAAATTTCGCTTATAAAGCCGGTTGTAAACTGAATCATCATTTCGACTTTCTTTGTCTGAATTTCTCTGGACAACGTAGTAGATCGTCAAAAGTGACTCAGAAAAAACCTCATTTAACGACGTACAAGAATGTTAAAAGTTAGATTAGACGTGGGTGTACCGCTTTCACGTATCGCTAGCGAACAAAATTGGTAGACGATGAAACATCGCATTAGTCGAGTTGGTAGAACGTCGGCCATTGTTGTTTACTAACAAACAATTGATTAAGACTGTAATGGTTGAAGGTGTTACGAATAATTGAGACGCTGGGGATAGTTCGGAATTGATTGGGTTCAGTTCAGCAGCTCTTTCTTGCAGTGCTTATCTCTATCGTTTTTTATAGATAGACACCTCATAACCACACAAAAACTCCTCTAATGTTAGAAAACCAAACAGACCAATGTACCTACTTGTAGAAAACCTTAAATTTCGCAAAGCATCCCATGAATTATCTTTCAGGAAGAAATTTCAAATTTAATTTCTAAGCCGCAGTTTAATGCGGACTTACAGCAACTCATTATACAAAATCTAATTATTTCCTTCTCATTGAACTAGGTATCATTAGTTCATGAGTTAACCGCAATTCTTCACGGTTTCCGCGACCTCTTCAATTACAAATCGCTTGTCGAGCGGAGAGTGAACTAACGGCAATTTAACAAGCATATTATGCGTACCACGGCCATTGTTGTAAGATAACTGTTTATATCTTCGCCCACATGTATGGTAAGACGCAAACAAACACTGCGGAGAGGTGGTCCATTTTTAGGGTTCCGTTGCCAAATGGCAAAAAACGGAACCCTTATAGATTCGTCATGTCTGTCTGTCTGTCTGTCTGTCCGTCCGTATGTCACAGCCATTTTATTCCGAAACTATAAGAGCTATGCTGTTGAAACTTGGTAAGTAGGTGTATTCTGTGAACCGCATTAAGATTTTCACACCAAAATAGAAAAAAAAACAATAAATTTTGGGGTTCCCCATACATAGAACTGAAACTCAAAAATGCTTTTTTTCATCAAACCCATACGTGTGGGGTATCTATGAATAGGTCTTCAAAAATGGTAATGAGGTTTCTATTATCATTTTTTTCTAAACTGAATAGTTTGCGCGAGAGACACTTCCAAAGTGGTAAAATGTGTGTCCCCCCCCCCCGTAACTTCTAAAATAAGAGAATGACAAAACTAAAAAATATATATGATGTACATTACTATGTAAACTACCAACGAAAATTGGTTTGAACGAGATCGAGTGAGTAGTTTTTTTTTTAAAACGTCATAAATCGTAAACCGCAATTTACCTTACATTCAATCAACTGAAATATAAAAATTAAAAAATATATATATTTTTAAACCGAGAATACCTACAGGTTTGTACGGAACCCTCGGTGCGCGAGTCCGACTCGCACTTGGCCGGTTTTTTTTTCTATAGAAGAATGTGTTAAAGAACGTCTCAATAAAATGTTTGTTAGCATGCTCAAGATTGTTTGAAGGGATAATTGATATTATACCTATGTGATGAATGAATTTATAATGCCATACACGTGATTGGTTAGTGAAACACCATCCTATGATGGCCATCCTATGGTGGCCCATAACCTAAGTATACCTTTCATACATGATGTATGAAAGGTATACGTAGGTCATGGGCTTAATAAGCCCACGAGTTGGTATATTTCTATAGTAACCATAAGAGGCCAGCAGGGGAATTTTACTGTGTAACTCTTTTTTTTTAATTTGCAATACCTTTCATTTTGAAAGTTCAACATCATTCATTGCGTTATTTACGTTGTAGAGCAGACAAATATTTCAAACAAATGAAGCAATGGATTATCAATATCATACAAAACTATTTAGATTTTGATTGATATGGGTGTTTATACGCATTTAGGGTGCAGGAACATTCGATTAATCAGGGGGTCCTTTAACTTGAAACCACGTTCTTTTCTGATGATCCAATCTGCAGACTGCCGTTAAATTTTAATTATCGACCTGTTCAGTAGCATTCAGTGCGAATACCGAATACAAATAAATAATTAAAATTGTCTGTGGTATTCTGCATTTTTTTTTCACCAGCCTGTATTCTTGATGACTATGAGTAATGCATGGCCGCAGTCGTAGCTAACGCTCGTTGCATATTAAAACACGGGGTCATTGTTGCCGACAACTCGGCGTGTATACTAAACCAGAATACATCCTGTGGCCAGGGAAACAATCTTTTGTTTCCAATAGGATGTTTGTTCAGGGTTGATGTCGTAGGGGAGTTGATGACAGTGTTATTTTGTTTTTGTCGATGGTATAGGCTCATAAGAGGCTGCTCCATGGAGCATGTCCATGGACAGCAATCTTGAAAAAATCGGATACTTGAAAAGCGGTATTATTTCATTTGATTGGCTTATAGACAGAGTTTGTTTTCTAGAGATTAGAACATTAAATTAATCAACCAATGTGGAAAGAAGAAAGCAAGATAAAGAACAAATATGTCACCATTATAAATTCTTCATCAGAACAGTTAACAGGGTTTATTGTATTTTAACATAGCTTATACAGGGTAAAATATCGAATCAAAACATTCTCAAACAAAACTAATAACTAACGAAGTATTTATAACACGAGGATAAAGTCTATTGTTATAATGATAGAACGATCCAGAAACGTCATTCATTAGATACAATAATGAAATGGAATAGACTAGGCATAATAGTTTAACTCAATTCGTGTTTGATATTGTTGATTGACATAATGCCAACCAGTTTTACATGTTTAGTAATCGGGGAAAAGGTCATTGGCCTTGTTTCGTGAGTTATTAAATTGTTTATTGTGAATAAGTCATTACCATTAGGTATGGCTGCGAAGTTGAGTACTTGAGTCGTCCGTTATTACTGGAATTGTTATTTGAACAGCCTTTACTTTTATTATATTTGTACAGTCATACTTTTGACCTACTTTGGGGGATTACTAAGCGCTAAGTTCATGGATATAACTCTCTGTCGCTATCTATTGTTTACTAAATCCATTGGTTGAAGTTCTTTTTTTATAAGGTAGTAGTAGGTAGGTAGGTAAATGAATCTATGACAAACTTATTCATGACACGGCTGTCAATAAATTTAACTGACTTACAATATTCCTTTCATCATCATCATCATTTCAGCCGTAAGACGTCCACTGCTGGACTTAGGCCTCCCCCAATTTGGGGGGCTTTGCCATAATCACCACGCTTGGCAGGCGGGTTGGCGATCGCAGTATGGTGGTAAAATGCATAGAGAACGCTGCTGCCCATTCTCTAGTAATTCATTCCTTTGGCTTGAGAAAACTTTAAAACATATTTCAATTAGCATGGGGCCCAAGATACTGCCCTGCGGTATAACATGCAAGACGCAGATAGCAGTATGGCCAGCAATACGTGACCCAAAAACGTTGTATCCCGTATACGATAATTACGCGGTATGCCAAAAAAAACCTCAGTAAAAGAACTCTTTTTTTAAATTATTGATAGGAAAAATAATTGTCTATGATTATTTTGATGTTCCTAATTTAAATATTGCTTTAGATTGCGGTGTTAAAACGATTTAAAGTTCTTGTGTTGTCTGAGATGAAGTTAGCAATATTTCGTCACAAAGTGGCTTGTACCTGCAGGCCGCGGGCCGGTTTTACCTGTGTGTATTGATAAATACAAAACCTGTGGAACATGTTGGGGTGGTGCAAGGCGACATGATAACACCTTGCGATTCGCGAATACCGGGACAGGTTTTTACAGATCGTTCATAATTAGGGCTTAGCAAAAGAACAAAATCTTTGCACTCTGGTCATTGTACTTCTCAGATATAGATGACTATAATTCAAATCCATGTTGTAGTTTGTGCAATTACTCAATAAAACGGCAGCGGCCGACTAGGGCGTGGACGAATCACCATATTTATCATACATTCCGTTCATTGTGAATTGTGATCTTCCTATTATTACGGACATGTTTACATTTATACTTTAATGAATACATATAGAATTATCCATTTATCCACCTAAGTATAAATATTACTATGGTTTAAAATATTATACCATATTGTAATTCTTAACCTTATCCTTCGCCTTCCTTCCTTCCTTGAAGTCGCATTTTCAACCGACGAAAAAAAAACGGAGGAGGTTCTCAATTCGACGCGTATATTTTTTTTTTTTATGTATGTCCACGCATAACTTTTTACATAGTGGTCCGATTGTGACAATTCTTCTTCTATTGGAAAGGGTATACTCCCAAGGTGGTCCCATATAAATTTGGAAAACAAAATCGAACCCTAAGGGTCGGAAAACAGGGGATGATTGATTGTTCACTCACTGATTGTAATGTATAACCACGCATAACTTTATACAGAGCAGTCCGATTTTGATAATACTTTTTTTTTTGGATAGGGTATACCTTGCCAAGTATTCTTAGTACATTGAAGCCACAAAAAAATTATAAAATAAAAACTTTTTAACAAAAAATCAAACCGCCGAAAAAACTGAAAAGCATAAAATAATAACCCTTAAAATTATGAGTCAAACAGTTAAACTACGCAATGGATTTTAATGCGGTTTTCATCAATAGAGAGTGATTCAAGAGGAAGGATATTTATAATACGCAGGCAAAGCCGTTTGCAAAAGCTAGTAAGTTATAAACAATTCCTAAGATTCCATGTTTTTATTTATTTTGTTTAGAAAGAACGTCAACTCATAGCACTCCACTCGTAGCCCTATTAACTTTATAGCGTCATTCTCAAACTTTTTCCTTGTAAAAGTTATCGAAAGATCTTTAGCTGCCTAACTTTTAGGTAGATAACTACGGACGTGCAAAAAAAGGTCGAAATAAGTTTCCGATGTTCCGAGACAAATGCTTTGAAGATTTTGTTTCGGATGTTTAGCGAAGACGAGGGTGAAGGCAGACAATATGTTAGCAGTAAAGAAACAATAAACTTCCATTACAGCCAAGATGTTCAAACAACACGATGTTTACATGAGGCTTTCTTTATGAAATTCTTGAAGCGCGTGCTTGTGTAGGAGGACTTCGTATTATAATAATGTAAACGAAAACGGATCATTCAGATTTTATGAGCTTTAAAAGTTTTATGAGACTTTAGTTTTTTTCAAATAAGTATGAAAGAAACTGATGTTGTTATTTCGGTAATGACCTGGGAAGAACTGGCGATGCAAAACAGCAAATAATGTGCTGGAAAAGCAAATGTTGGCAACAATCCGGGATAACAGGGCTCTAGGAAGTACCTATGTACAAGGAGATTTGGCACTATGGCTTGGCAATAAACACCATATGGCGGAAATTGGAAGGGCACAAGTTGGCACAAAACATATCCAGAAGAGTGCATATTCGCCAAGTTCCAAAATAAGATAATGTTATCTGCCGTAATATTATCTTTTTTTGGAACTAAGGCGAATACGTGATCTTCTTGATTTGTTTTATAGCCATTTACTTTGTACAACAAACCACCCGCGGGTAACTTCTAAATAAGGATCTTTTCTGCAATAAACTTCCAAATTCTATTTCTGGGCGACACAACGCTCTAGTAATGCTTCTACAAACTTTCGAGACTCATTGCGACCTCCTTATTTCTTATTATGAACTACGTTACATACTCCGTATACTTAAGTAAAAAGAATTAAATGTCAGGCCCTTAAATAAATGTAAATTAAAGTTAATTTATCGAACAATTTAAATTATACTGCAATATTTATCAATTGGCCTCAATAACGCGGTCCTTGTTTATCCATGGCTGTCAGGTTTTCAAGGTTTTAACCGATAACTGAGTGCAGAAACATCGGATGCACCAAACACCAATACAGTGGCATAGTATAGGAAGCGAATAACGTGTACATTGGATAGATATATTTAATGATAGCAAATTAATGTTTGTGTTGATCAACGCAAATAAAAATAAAACTACACACAGAGTACATACAATGCGAGATAAAAGAGTGGTAGTTGTACTGTAGTAAGTAGTTGTATGTACTGCATTGAAGTCCGAAGCATTGATTGTAGACCATTTTTTCAGCTTTTAGACACACTTTTCGAAACATAACAAAATAGCTGATGGATCGTAGGTATCAGCTACTCAAGAAGTCTCGACATTGTTTCAGCTTACGGAATGTTTCGACAAAGGTTTTCGTTTACTTTATCTTACCAAACCCTTAATGCCGAATTTTATCATACCTGCCATTAAACACTGAATAATTGATAGCACATTCTATAAATACTTGACAACCTAGTTACAAACTCTATACAAAAAAATTAAATTTAAAATTTAAAAAACCCCCGACACAAAAACCTAATTTCCCTTTAAAAATAATAAAAATAACTCAATCTTAAAGTACCTAAGAATGTATTAATAATTCAAAAAAAAATACGCCGCGTTGGGGGACCGCCTCAAACCTAACAATTTAATTACCAATAATCTTATTACCTAACTAAGCAGTCAACGACGTCTGCACTCGCGGAGCGGTCCCCCAACGCGACGTTTTTTTTTTTTGAATTATTAATACATTCTTAGGTACAGACGCTAACACATCAACTTACCCCAATCTGTCAAATTTCTTTAATAGATTTTCAACCTTATATCACAATAGTGGAAGGTTAATTTTCGATTGGTAAAATTTGACAGATTGGGGTAGCTTGACCTGGTGGCGTCTGTACTTTAAGATTGAGTTATTTTTATTATTTTTTACTTTTTAAAGGGAAATTAGGTTTTTGTGTCGGGGGTTTTTTAAATTTTAAATTTAATTTTTTATTTTGTACTTTTTATAGGTATATACTTAATAAAATGTACAATCAAACGAAGCTAAGAACACTCTCGATTAATTCATCAATATTCTCTTTCAGTGCGCTTTTATTTGAGACCCCACTCGAGTATATTTGCTGACATTCTGTTACTCTTCCCCACTTTCCCCCCCACAACTTTTAAACGGCTCAACCGATTTTCATCAAACATGTCTAAGAACACTCGCAGATAAGTCACCTTTAATACATATTTTTTTTATTGAAATCGCATCATCCGTTCGGGAGCTATGATGCCACAGACAGACAGACAGACAGACAGACAGACAGACAGACAGACAGACAGACAGACAGACAGACAGACAGACACGTCAAACTTATAACACCCCTCTTTTTGCGTCAGGTGTTAAAAAGGGAACCCTTTCATTACGTAATTAGTGAGGGATCCTCCTTTAAATTTAAACTTCATGTCCCCCATGGGATTGCAGACCCTCAAGTCATTACATGGGTCCTATATATTTATTGTTAAACTTGAGTCAATATTTTACGAACCCAATTTCAACAGTGCATGCGTCTTTTGCAGTTCTAAAATACGAAGTTTTAAGCTACCAAATGCTACACAGAAGTAAATAAGTAGCAAATGTATTGGGTTTGCGGTGAGGTGTTAGTTAACATAAATACATCCCGCACATAGGTATCTCGTTACAGAGCCGCTGTACCGCACGCGTCTTGCACGTTGCACCGCTAATCAGAGCATGTTGCTTTAATTAAACTGTAAGAAAACTGCCGAAGAAAACTGAACATTTTAGAGAATCATCCAGTTTAGTTCTTGGAATACTACCTACACAATTAAAAATTATCTATGACCGCTTTCTTTTTTTTTTGGGTTTGTCTCTTCCAAAGAGATTTAATGTCTTTGGTCTCTTCGAATCAGTTTGCATCGATTTAGTAGGGTTCGGCGCTACTAAAACGGCGGAAGGATAATTATTTAATATTTCATTTTTAGAATGAAATCAATAATTTATCGGCAAAAATTACTCATATACCCGAAAACCGAGATGAGGTCATTCTAGTCACGCCACCTTACTTACGGCTTTATGTCCAACGTTGATAATAAAGTATGTAGATGCGTCATATTTGATTCATGCTTTTAACTACCTTAACCATTTAGAAATACTAACATTTCTCTCTCGTATCGGGAAAGGATGTGAGTCATGTCAGGGCCATGCCTAACGACATCGACTGAGAAAAAAAAAACAATGGGCCTTAAAAAGATATCACCATATTTTGCTGCAACAATGGCTGTCACATACAATCTAATATGTCTGACTCTGACCATCTGTCTCGTCTCGTCGAAATAAAATCAGTGTTCTATTGTAACTTTAGATTAACTCAGCTTAACGGTGCGTGGCGTGTCATGGCGCCTTTCCAAAACCTTATAAGGTATAGAACCTGCAAGAACGGGTACGTAAAACAACTCGTAATTCTTGGCGCCATAAAAAAACGAGGCATGCGCGCCATATGGTCAGTTTCCAAAATGTCAGCCGAAATGTTTTGTTTTTAATCATCCGTAATCTAAAAAAATTAAGATGAATTAATAAGATAACGTTCTTATTTCGGGGTAATGTTTCTCATGACTACAATGATATTTTACATGTGTTGAAAAGTCGTTATATTTTATGTAACGAGTATCGATGGTGTCCTCCATTTTGAAATGCGTTTAATTGTTGTTCTTAATGATGAATTCTCATGCACTCATTGTTATGCAAAACTAAGAATCGATTGAGTAACAGCCACTATTTCGCCAGCATTTGGGGAATCAATACCGGCGTGATGGCAACGTCTGCCGTATTTTGGTGGGGGAGCGTACAGTGAACCGAGTGAGTCATGCGATGCACGTCTGCGAGCCGACACCGTAGAAAGTTTAAAGTTATTAAAATTTCACCGTAAGCAGATCGCTGGCCTCGACACGTACCGTTTTTGCTGATTTACAACTGCGACTTACTATGTTTTGCAATTGTGGTAACACTTACATCTCAAACAGTACCAGACTGTAATTAAGTACGAGATACTATGATTAAGTTGTATCTTCAATTAACATACGATATCTGTAAGGAAAGAAATAGCTTCCGGGGAAACGAGGTCTTAGTTAATTCTAATGGCAACCGTATTTTATTCAATTTCAACATAAGGAAATGGTCAAGAAACTTCTTCCTTGAGGAATCCTTCGAAAACTCACAAGTGAATGTTTCTCGGATGGAAACTAAAGTCGTCTTGCTTCCCTTTTACTTGGACAGGAAAAGATGGACGCTCTGTCATGACATTCATGACTAATTAGTAGGTACCAACTAACAGACGAGAATATTAATGAAGGACCAGAATTAACAGTGGTGATTACATTTGAATCTGCTTGTCTTTAACGCCAATGTCTATAGGCAACCATTTCATTCAAGTCTCTGAACTTTCTACAAAATCTCAGAAAATATAGAAAAAGTGGCAAAAAGACTTGGAAGATCATTTGGCCAATAGTTTCGGAGCACTAAAACAATAATTGAAATTGTTCATGCAACATTAAAATTAAACTACCATCGCACGATAGAACATATTGTTGCAACTCTGCTTATTCTATTTAAGAAACAATCCTACGCCAAGCACAAGCAATACTCCAAGTCTCCAATGAAACATTAGAAGATAGTAAGATAGATAGGTACGTCTCTAATTTTCAGCCTTCAATCAAATAGATGAACATCAAAGAAATCGATAAACAACTGTCAAATAAGGACTATCTAGAATCTAGATATGCCACAAATGCGAAGCCACGGATCGACCTTGCCGCTATTAAACAACGACTTACTTCACGATCCAAGAGTGGTGACATCTGCAGTGCATAGCAGCTAACCTTGGGGCTAGGACGTCCATACATGGTGCAATCGTCACTTTCCATTTAAGGTCACAAACTATATGGGAATCGGGTCGACTGAACTCTGTGATTAGATACAGCAAACATTCAATTGCTCTAGTGCTTTGTTTTTTACTGTCACGTTCTTCAATACGTTTATAAATGTATAAGTATTATCTTGGCGACTGGCCTCGTTAAACCTTTCATAAAGAATCACTGTTGATGGTCTCCACACACACTTTTATGTATTTTCTAGCAGTTTCCCATTCAACTAGAACTAGTAAATTATTTGTTTTCTTAGCGCAGAGCAAATAAGCAGACCTATTAAACTGTCTTTATTCACTCCTGCCTCTTACAGTGTTTGGGTCTCGAGTTTCAGTCTGGCGAATGTCTGTCGCTACTGCGCTAGCTTCTAGCCAACGCCGCCAGCATTGCGGTCTCTTTTTTTAGCGCTATGTGGACATGGTTTGTGTAAATCGTAATCCTGGCAGGTAAAATGTGGCCATGTTTTGATCAAACACGAAATCATTCTTGGAGCCAATGCCACCCAACTGTTTTAATCCTGTTAAAACAGTAAGCGTGGAATTGGCTCCTATGCAGTAGCCTAAGCAAGGTGTTGGCTAGATGCTAGATATGACAAACTGTCACGTAGTTGACGCAGTGTTTGTGGGATTTATGAGATGCAATGTGAAAGATTTAATGCAGCGCATAAAATATAACTAGCAGGTGTTTGGAGGTGGGCGCTTCACGAGTTACGACCCGACCACTGGATCACCTGATCAACCCATTTCCTGAACGAAATGTATCCCAAATATATCGATGCTGCTGAAAATAGATAGGATCTTCAGAACGGTGAGTGTAGGCAGTGGAAAATTGGCGTAATCACTACCCTTAGCAGGTGTATTCATGTGTGTAAAGCTATGATTTAGTACTGTAACCAGCAATGTCACGGCAGTCACTAAATTAAAGTCTGCCATGGAAACTTCAAAGTCCCAATGTTAGAATTCGCTGGTCGAACCCAAAACATAAATATGACAGGCAGTCGATTAGTCTTATTGAGAACTGCGCAAAATTAAAATTTACAAATATTATTCAGCCGATCGATTCTGTAAAAATGTGACCGTGAACAGTTAGGTGAAGTGAGCTTAGAGTGAGCTGTCAATGGTGTCAATCCATGGCATTAGTTGGAATGACAGCTCACTCCACCCTCACTTCACCTAAGTTTTCACGTTGAGGTGGTTAAAGAATCGCACTGCAGTTCTCGGCAATAAAACACTTGTACGGATTACAATATACAAATTATTTTATCTGTATTTCTACGTAGTTAAATCCTTTATCGGGGCAATCCTTATTTAATGTCAATAATCGGTTATCAAGTAAAAAATGGTCCAAAGAAAGTACTTGCGCTGTAGGTATGTAAGTCTGTTTCGACAGTTTATCGAAATGATTAATGTAGTCCTGATAATAACACAAAGGGAAAAACAATAAACATTGTTGATTACTAATTATATTAACTATAATATTTAGGTACCTAGGTACATAGCACATACCAACAAATTGCAGATTTCTGTTCTGCCCGACGATACAGAAAGGAATGCAGAGGTGGAAAAGGACAGCTGCAGACCATAAATGCAGTAACGATGCTGTAAGTAAGTACTATTAGGATCTCGACAGGTCAACCATAGAAGATGCAGAGATCAAACAGAACTCGGTTAGCTGGAAACTCTTCACATTTGACATTGCAAAAGCTGTTCATCGCTGGTTAGTCATTTGGCTAATGAACATAACGATGACACTGATTTGAAAAGCATCGGAAAGTTTTTACAATTTGGAGAGATTCTGAGAGAGAGAGAGAGAGAGAGAGAAAGAGAGACTTGCAACGAGTGCAGGTATTTTACCTAGCCAAAATCTCGCCATTTCACATAAACAAAATTCGTGTCTTTCCATAAATATCGTTCCAGATGTGCGTCAGTTGGCACTGTTTTCATGCAAATCTGAGGAGGGTTAAAACTAAACATTTTACGGCACACCAAAGCCATAAAACAGCAAATTGATGTACTGGTGCCACACTCACGGACATCAGACATCCTTTTAAAGGGTAAAATGTTCAAAGGGAGCGTAATCAACCGTGTTGGGTAAGATTCTCTGTTTTTATCTGAGCGGTTCGTGGTGTGATTTCTGACGGGATGTTTATAACTTCAAACGGAAAGAATACGATTTTGTGTTCCGATAATGCTATAGTAACCATAAGAAAATTTTAAACCATATTAGTCTCAATAATGTGCCTCATGTTGACAAAAAAAAACAACCAACTCATTCTACATGACTACTCCTGCTATGTAATGCATTCTATTTATATAAAATTACTTGGAAAAAATATAGGATTCAACAGGAAAACTCACATTATTATAGGTATTTGCCTATAATACTATAGTGGGTTAAGAAAATATGTAGGTAACTTGATTCAACATTGCTATGGTAGATCGACATTACATTCCTAGAATGTGAATATAAACATTCTCAGTCTTCAAATCCAATCCACTGGTCATTGGAAAAACTTTCAACATATTGCAGTATTCGCAGCTCCATAGGTCTTTGACCTACATGTGTATTCTAAATTCCTGGAATACATTCAAGTCTAGAGCGATATAGCTTCTAGATCTTTTCTGTTTGAAAGAAAATAGTTTTGTAATAATGGACTATTAAAAATAAGTTATTGTTTTAAATTCATTTGAAAGGAATTTTACAACGGACGTCCATTAAAAAAATCGATCGTTATAGCAAAGATGGCAAGAAGAGTTGTAGCGATACGAAATCACTTCCGGGTGACAATCTTAGTAATATATTCAGGATTTTGATGAGTAAGAAGATGAATTGTATTTCTTTGGTAAAAATATGCGTCTTCGCTTGCAAATATCTTCCCACTCTGCAATCTTCGTCACGATATTCTCGCCAACTCAGTCCGTTGCTCCAAATATTATTGGTGCATCAAAAGAAACATGAGAAAGCGACTGTAATCTTTCTAACTCTGGCTGGATCACCCTGGCTCTTACAGCTGTTGCTGAATACCTGATTCATTCACATTTCATCAATAACAAAGAACAGTTATGTGATTACTTCCTGGTCAAGTTATTTTTATTATTTTACATCATACACTTAGTGCGTCTTTTGCTTGTTTAATTAATATAAACATTAGATAACAATTCTCCAACTTCTGCTGTGTTGTTTTATATTAAAATGATTCATAGGATTTCCTTTATCTGAGATTTCATTCACTTCGCATGATTCATTCGTCCCTCAGGTGTGTAGTTTGATTCAAGTCTATCAAAGAATGTCCAAACGTTTGAATTGGAGTTGCAGATAATATAACAATCACGATTTGTGTCAGTAAACTTTGCAATCGTGATAGTTGCACAGATCTAAATATAGGCCCGTTTTAACCCGCCGTAGCAGAACTAGAGAGTAACAAACATAAAATTAGACCAAAGATATGGATGCAAAATGAGAACAAGACTTTAGACAATGTTGTTAGTAAAATGCAAAATCATAAAGTTACTCGATAAAACTGCTGCTTGCAAATATGTACTACATAAATATTTGATGTATAGATTAGCAATAAACTAACGTTTAATCATTTTGATGCGATCAAAACGGTGAGAAACGGGAGTCACCTTGGAAATTACTGAAAGAGGGAAATCTTTTCAAAGGAAGGTATATCTAGTTGATAATTTAGAGACGACACAAATGAAGCTAAGCTACCCGACGTTCTAATCAATGAAATAGTGCGTACAGCTTCAGTAAATCTAAACGGGATAAAGTAACGGGCTACCAAGAGATATTGCGCCGTCACTTTTGTAACATCAATCTTGGGTCCCGTTCAGTTCAAGTTTCAATATATTGCAAACCTAGACCGAAACACAATTTAGTGTGAAGCAAGATTATCGGAGTCAATGTGAGATTTTGAAGAATCATGTTGGATAATGATTAGAGTAGTTAGGTCCATGTTTTAGTTTATAAGTGAAATATCGTGCACTGAGCTATGAATAAGATTCAAAAGATTTGTATAGTTGCGATTGTTTAGAAGTCTTGCAGGGTTCGAAGACTACTAAGAGCATCTTCTAACTGCAGAATGTTTCAGAAGAAGTGCCCCTTTATGCTGCCTGTTCTTCGATGGCTACGGCAGTTTGTGCTTTCCCATATAAAATCAATATATACTTAATCTAACAGAATCTCTTCTACAACGGAGTTATTTGATTATGTAATACAATAACGAGCATTTCCTCAGCGTAGTCAAGTCAAACAATCGATATTGACCATTGTCTCAGCCGGCATTGTTGGCCGAGCCGAGCCGTGACTCGTGAGTCACACAGAGGATCCTTTCAACCAGCTACACTTTCATTGTAAGTGTGTATGCCAAGGTATTCCACGTTGTGAGTGCGCAGATAATAACGTGGAACCAGTCCTGTGGTAGTACTACGACACTACAAGTTCCGCAGCTCTCTAGGGCCTTGAATTTATCACTGAATTACTACGCCCCAGCATCAGACTGTGTTGTATGTTACTGGGTACATATACTTCGCTTTTGTGCCGAATCTTTCTCAAGTAGTATTCATTGTTCTCATAAAAGGTCTCTTTCGACATTTATATTAAATGAGCAAGTGGCTCTCTTGTCAAATGATGGCACATTTTCCAGTTCCAAGTTTTTATCCCAACGAACATTTCAGCTTTCTTCTACTTTTAAAACAAAACACGTTTCATGTAGATTGTATCTTTTAGAAACAGAAATAAATCATGAAAACAAGATGCTATTTCAAAACCATTCCATAAATAACAAGACATGCTTTCCCATCTGTGATCGAAGGTTTAAACAAAATATTTGTGGAACGCTACGTTATCGAAAACGGTTGATTAATCCGGCCTCCATCTTCAAATTGAAATGTCATCTGTCAGTCGACCTCTCGACATAAATTCTGTCGTTTCACTGCACTTGTGGATGTAGAGTATCCACTAGTGCCTCAGCTTTCCATTTTCTTTGACGGAGTCATTAATTAAAGCCGCTGTAAAGCTCACTTCACGTTAATTACTCGTCTGATACGGTACGCAACTTTCAGTCGTCAGAAAGGCTTGTACACCCATTGAAGACTTGAAGATTTCCATGTTAGAAAGATAACTGGGATCATAATTTACCGATTATTTCATAGGTACATTTTTGCTTGTTTAGCTCTATAAGTAGATAGACCCCCTCCTATTATTATAATTAAGTAGGCTATCTAACCTACTTTATTAAAATCTAAGTTATAAAAACAACGACATTGATCAAAAACCAATTACATATTTGCATACGCCATTATTATGTCTACAGCACATTAAAGGATTACTAATATTTTTTTATGTAATGTCTACCGTCTTTTATAAGCAGTTTTATAAACTTATGGCGTAGTTTGTCACCCTCGCCACGGTTAGGGCAAGGGCGCACGAGGGCGTCCCCTCGACTCAATATGCCAAGGGCACCATTTACTTGTGTCTAATGCCAAATACAAATGCAGTTAGAATTCAATGGTAAATCAACGTTACGATGTTAGATAGGACTATTTACAAAAATACCAAAAGTAATACTTAAATAAGCTCTATTTGTTGCCAGATAAAATGAATTAATGGAATAGTTTGTTTTATTTTTATAAATTGCCATTGAAATCTTTAGTCAGTTTCTTAAAGTCATTTAAATGATTTATTAATAAGATACACGTCTCAAATAAATTCAAAAGTCATCCTCATTAAGTTGGCTAATTAGTATTAATAAAAATGAGAACAACAAAAATAATAATAAAAAGTGGTCTGAAATTCAAATATGGTGTGAATTACCGTCCGGGTGTCATTGACCTCGCCTAAGCTAGGTTAGAGCGTATATCAGAGATACGTCTCAAATTTTATGGAGCGTCAAGCTAACCAGCATCGGTAATTAACAGATTTTCAAGTGTGAGCATCGCACGGATGGCTGAGGAAGCACTGTGTTATGTCTGTGCGCCACTTTTTTACACGATCTAAATCTTTCGGTATGCACCAGATGACCAAACTAATTTAAAATCACCTCTCGCAAATGGTAATTAGTCAACTAATAAAAAACTGTAATAACTATTATCTAAGCTAAACTATTTAATTATGAAAATGGAGCTGAATTAAGTGGAATATATTATAAACGCATTATTTAGACCTTAACGTCTCTATTTCGCGAATACAGCGTTATTTTTTAAATTATTCCTACCTGCATGGGTGGGCATTTGCGAAACGCTCCGATGCGGTTCCCCTCGCCGTTTATTGATCTATAAACCAACATAGGGTACCTAGGGCTTCATATATATCCGACTGCGAGGGCCCGAATGGTTCAATGGTTGGCACCCTCACCAATTTTAGGGTTCAATTTTCTCTTTAAAGTCTGAGTTCATTGCAAACCCTCGTTTTATTGAGTTTTTATGAAGTGTCTAGTTTGACTTTTGCCCGCCCATGTCTTCACGTGGCGTACGTGATGGAGGGAGGAAAATTACGAGCCTCTTTTCTTTTATTTCCTTCTTTATCTTCTTTCCACAGTTCCCTTCATCTACAAGACATAACAATAAAACAACAACTTGGAACAACTCATGTTTATCTCAATCTTCCTCCCCAGCACAATTGAGTACTAATTCGATTACAGCCCTCGCAGACAACCCTAGCCGTTAAGGCATTAGGGGTGCGACGCGTCGTTTGGTCTCCGGGCAATCGATTCGCGTATTCGGGAAGCAATTTCTTCTCTGTCTCGCAAACATGTCTATGCGTATCCCTCTCTTTCGCGCATGAGCCAGTGTCCTGTCTGGACAGATTTCATTGTAAACCAACGCAGTTGTGCATCGATGTTGTACCTACATTGGAGTACTCAAGTTATGTATGAGGAAATGTTTCCACGCAGGAGCTCTAAGCCGATATTCAGGCGCTATTATGATTCATGTTATACGGTTGAAAAACGTTAATATTTCTGAATAACAAGGAAAATATAATGAAATATTAATCTTTTTGGTTGGCGGTTAATAACTTGTTCGTTCCTGATTTAAGAATAATTATTACTTCCTAAAACGATGACATAAAACGATTACGTGCAATAGTAGCGTGTGTACTAATTAAAGATTTCGTCAATGATTACCGTTCAATACTCTATGATGCGTGAAAGCGGCGAAAGTCCCAGCGTTCACACGAACCGGTTAACTCTTTTGTAATTATCCAGTGTGGTTTATGAAACTATGACTACCACGCAGTTTTTACTCGAAAATTTTGTAGTAGGCACATTGAAAAAAAAGAGATGTTTTCCTTGATTAAAAAAAAACTGTCCATAAACTATACTTCCTGAAATTCCTGTCAATATGGAGGGCGATTCCCCAATAAGTTGCTTCTTACTGGTACAAGGAGTATTGCGTACAAATGATGGTAATAAAATAGGGACAAATTAATTAATGAGATACCTACTACCGTAATAATTGGATTGATTCAAAATAATTAAATATCTGTAGTTTTTATATACCTAGTTGAACCTTCAGATTTATATCAGAGGACGATTTATTATTCAAACCATCAACGGACGGTATAGGCTGTGTCAAGCATGTGTTGTGCATTAGTCAGATTTCTATATTTAGCGTCCGGCTGATACAAAACTTGGGTTCATTAACACCCGTCAATGGCTACTGTTAAGCTTAAGGGCCACCATAAATGTAAGCCTTTACGGCTGTAACGCATTAAAAACATATGGCTTTAAGATCAGATAGTCAACCAGATGCTCGGCTTAATCATTATTTTCTCCTTTTGATTTAAAAAAAAAAAAAAAAGTTTTTATTTGGATCTTCTGTAGTCGTGTTCCTCAAAATCTAAAGTTGAACGACTCCACACACGACTGAGTTAGTGAGACGGGTTGATTGTATTTATTAACATAATTTCGCATGATGTTAAACGAACCATAACCGAACGGTTAATTCGGTTCTTTTCTCGTTTTTTTTTTCAGTTTAATACATTGCCAACACGGAAAACTCTGTTGATGAATTGCTTCCCGGTGGAAAAGCCGGTGTTTCGGTATTCGTTGCGATTTCATTGTATTTCTAAACAAGAATCTTTTTGTTTGGCCTCATTCACTTCACTCCACCCTCTGGAATGTCTCTTTGTTATTTTAATGACTGTGACACTCCCTATGATTTATCAACAGTATTATCCAAAGTGGTGCAAAACATTCTACATTCACAATGGCAGATTCCAGATTTTTTTCTCATTAACAGCAGAAGAGGAATAGTTGTGTAAAATCTAATCTAGTCTAGATAAGAATAAACCCATTGTGTTATTAAAATATACCGGAAAATCTGTGTGTATTAATCGGGAGCAAAATGAACCATTGTGGGTAGGAAGGAAAACAGTCTATTTAATGTTATCACCACGTACACCGGTAAAATAACATTCAAATCCTTATAGGAGCACATTATCGGCTTCATTAGTCGGTAAATGCATAATATATAAGTACAGGGACTATAATCGAACAATAAAAATGCGCGACGTATGCTTTATAAACAGCCTAACAGCTCCGCAACCGCATGATAAAAAGAATGAAGTCATACAACCGCTCCCATTCCGTCTGCCAAACAACGATTCCGTTAATCAAAAAACATATAATTTCCAATTCGATTCACTGTGACGAGACATCTCCAAAAGGAATTCCTGATCAATGAGTCCGCGATGCCGCTAGCCCACCTCCACTACATCCGATTGCCGGTTCCCAAGGGAGGGACTCCGTAAAAAACCGTTCGATAATCACTTTATAGCACACCAAGTTGAATTATTGCTCATGTTTTGTAAACGGAATCGTATCAACAATGGAATTTTGTACCGAAATAGTAAAAAACCGGTTAAAACTATAACTCACCAAGTGATATTTGATGTGGAGAAAGAAAGGCGTTGCTCCGTGCACTGTGTAGCGACGTCAAAATGCGACTGAGGCGAACAGACAGAAGTTGTATGCGGGCGAACGAGTCGGGGGTGGCAGTGGCGGGCTCGGTGCCGTGCCACGGCTACAATAATAATATTTCACTGTATGTACGTGTTTGCGATGATTCACAGCACGGCTCAGCCTGTCGCTCTAAAAACAAAATTATTGAAGGAAATATGAGTAAATTGATGACATCATTGATCGTATGTCAATGTTACCTGTAAGCAGACAATTGATTATGCTAAGCAAGATAAAGAGCGTTCGTTCTACACAATCAAGCCTCTTTATTGTAACTTTTATAATTAACATTCCTCTGTTTGTGTGATCGTAGTTCCAATTAAACTACGGACTAGAGGTCTTTAATTAACGGGCAGATCGCAGTCTAAAATTAAAAGTCATGAAACGCTACTAAACATTTTATTATTAAACATAAATAATGACTTACCTACTATAAACATAAAGTCGTAACTTCTGAATAAAGAACAAGTATAATACCATAAGGTTTGCAGTTTGAAAAAGTTAAAGTAAAAAAATATTGCGCTCCCTCACTGGACCGCGGCCTGTGAATCATTCGACACAATGGGAGGGGAGGTCAACTGAGTACCGCTCGCTACTTAAATCCAAAGTTTTTTTGTCAACAGTTCAGTTATTCAGAGGACAAAATTAAAAGATGACGCTTCAGCTTTCCGATCTCGAACCCGATTAATTTTAGGGTCAGTTTTTTTTTTTCGAATATTTTTGCTCTTTTCCTTGTATGCTCTCCGTCAGCTGAATCAGCAAGTGCACAATTTCACGAGATAGGGGGCGCTGAAAGACTTCACTCTCCGTCGCCGGTTGAACTCCAGTCTGGATCCGGCAGATCTTGTGCATTTTCCGGCCGCAAAACTCCGGTTTTATTAAATGTACCTACTAACCTACCTAGCTGGGTACTTTTGCAAGGCCTTTCTATAGTCGTCACAGCCGAATAATCTGTTATAGCAAGAGACATACCACCCCTCTCTTTTCGCTAGGGATTAATAAAACAGTAAACTAGGTTCAATCTTTAAAAGCAACATGATAGGACCCTACCACCGTGCTGCTTTCGGAGGTAGGTTCCATCAAACAAACGCAATCAGTACTCGAAATTTTTAAAAGAAAGGTTTCTTCCCTAAACCTTATTGAGTGATCACAAAAGTCTTAACTACCTATAGCAATTAAATGAATAGGAAATAGACATCAGCAACGTAAGCAACTGTTTCGGCAATATTATATTGTAACTTGTGTGCATGAATCGAGCCCACGACCTAAAAACAATGTGACGCTCCGCTGCGTCTCATCATACTGAAAGGCGCAGCTAGTCGCTTTCAAATTCGACTTCGAACGAAGGTAACTTAGGCGCAGATCTTTTTGATATTGATATAGTTGTCATTTTGCAAATAACAAGTAAAAGCAGTCACCAATAAATTAAATATCCTTTTACGCAACAGTAATATGCCAGAATGCTGACTTTTTCAAAAAGTACTTTTAATTTAGCTAAGTTAAGGACTTTTTTATATCAAAATAAAACAATAAGCAGTCCACAATGACCTACCAAGAATATGTAATTTTTATTCCGCGAAAAAAGAAATTAACGCCAGGCCCCAGGCCATACGACGCACTTCCGCCAAAGGAAATGCGCCATTATGATGCCCGTGGGCGATGAGGCTAGTCTAGACTAGACTTTATTATTATCACTATCTTTAATCTCAGCCGTTTAAAACCATCGTCGACGAGAGATATTAAGATATCTCAATTTTATCGCTTTCTTCTAAAATACCATAAAACAAAGGCCATAATAAATGGCTTTTAAGTTGTACCTATGATTCAAAAGACAGTAGGTTTTGACCGCATGCACATGGGTGCTAGAATCGCCTTCCAAAGAAACCAATTACAGGAACTTCTGAATTTTCATAGTCAGTCAGTCCTAGTCAGACCGAAGGATACAGCTAGTTGCCCATTACAAAGTATGGTAGGTAGGTTTCTATGGAGAACGACGGGTAAGAAACGCTTTTAAACTCTTTTATTATTACACGCTTTATATTAGCTTCACTTGTATGTTTGTTTGTAACCGACTCCTTATAGCGCGGTTTTGACCCACTTTAAACGACCAGATTTCATTTTAACTTTGTAGAATTATCGAGGACCGATGACAATACTATAATTTCATAAATTTGTGCCATTATCCTAGCCAGGGTTACCAGGACAGCAAAAAAACTGTCTTCGAAAACTACGCTGTCATACGTCTCAAAATTCGAAACACCCTAAAAATAGTTTAAAAATAAATAATAGTTTAAAAAAAACACGCTTCTATAGAAAACCAAACTAAAAAGTAGAAAATAATGGAAAAAAGCGTGGGGTGCCTGATATCAATAAAATAATACCTTAAAAAGCACCCCACGCTTTTTTTTCCATTATTTTTATATCTCATGAATTGCCTTACAATTTTTCATTACTGCTCCGCTCCTCTTGGTTTTAGCGTGATGTTACGAGATATATAGCCTTTAGCCTTCCTCGATAAATAGGCTACCCAACACAAAAATAATTTTTCAATTCGGACCAGAAGTTCCTGAGATTAGCGCGTTCAATCAAACAAACAAACTCTTAAGCTTTATAATCTAACTAGCTTCTGCCCGCGACTTCGTCCGCGTTAAGTTTCTTGTTCCCCCGACCCTTCCCGTCGCGTCGAATCGCCTACCCGTGCGACTTTCCCCGTTTTTGCAACACTTTTCATTACTGCTCCGCTCCTCTTCGTTGTACCGTGATGTTATATAGCCTATAGCCTTCCTCGGATAAATAGGCTACCCAACACAAAAATATTTTTTCAACGCGCTAGCGTTCAGTCAAACAAACAAACAAACTCTTCAGCTTTTTAATATTAGTATATAGATATATAAAAATCAATGCCACTTCGTTGTAACTGAACTCCTCCTAAATGGCTGGACCGATTTGAATGGTTTTTTTGTATGCGTTTGGGTGGCACCCTGGATGCTATCGAGTTCTAGGAAACAGGACAACGTCTGTACGGTCAGCTAGTATTAGTACAGATTAATATTTTTTGTTTAGTCCTCCCGAAAACTGCACCAAGTATAACAGTCTTAATACGTACCAGGTTTGTTACTCATAATCATTAAATAGGTACCCAGATATAAGAACAAAAGAAAACCATTCGAAGCAAAACTCACGTATATTTTGATAGACACACATCAAATCTATCTCGTCACTTGAAACGTGAAGAAACCTACAAGTTAACCATAAAAAGTCAAGTGTGCATGTGATAACACTGATAAGAAACACCTGGCGAAATGCGTTTCATCAAGGTGACAAAATTATGGCTCTCCGAAATCTATTTGCTATCGAAACCTTTTTAGATAAGTGTTTGATAGTTTTGTTGAATTTATCAGTTGAAGGTTTTTTTAAACTGTATTCTTGGTACCTGTCTGTATGTTGTGAAATAATATAACATTTTTTTTTCTGATTGAAAAATGTTGTGTAGGTACTAATTGTCGTGTCACACACATCAAATAGTTTATATTCTGTTATTTAAAATATGGGAAAAAAGGGTTTTGGAAAAAAAAGTCAAAAGTCCTGAAAAAGAAAAGTTTTTATTATTATTTTTTTTCTGTTAAATCGAATATTTTTTTTCGATATCTTAATTTTTTTCGATAACTTATTTTTTTTCGTTCTATTTTTTTTCTTCAAAGTGCTATAATTACTTACATAAATTTTAACTTAAAGAAATTGTAACCTATCTGTACAAAAGCTAATAAGAGATCTACAATTTAATAACTAATAATGTTTCTTCTGAAATAAATTCTTTAAATCTGTAACAAATAATATCCTCTGAACGGTAGGAGAGATGGTGGGTTAGATTTTAAAAAGATCGATACTATAATTACAGGTATATAAATTTGCATTTTAATAAATCTAGATTCGTCTAAGCTAAGTAATGTTTTGCAACTTAAAAATAGGTAAGGCCATATAGAATTTGGCGTAACTTATTGCCAGCCTAAAGGATTATACAATAAATATACAGTAGTAAAAAATGAATGAAATATACACCTTTTTATAATAATAACTAAATTATATAATGGAGGAGGGCAGCGAGTAGCCCGATCACTCGTGATCCCGACGGAAATAATTGACGCCCAATAATAACACTGCTATCGGTTTATTACTGTAACTTTTACGTTCATTTCGGGGATTTTATAAGGAAGTAATAGAGAAAGTACATTTGATTAACATTTGGTAACTAAATATTAATATCGCGTTTTCCTTCCCCCATTAAAATACACATTTTTATGGATGTTTATTTAATATTATACAACCAACTGGTCAGTTTTGTAACAAATATGGTTCTGACACGATAATAACATATTAATTGTATACGCAAGACCACGCTCAAATTATTTTATTAAACACAATGTGTTAACGGAACACTTCAACTGCACGATTTTTTCACGACTTGAAAATCATTTATACCATTTTTTTTTTTACAAATAATTTAAAAAATGAAGTGTATTTAATATTTTAGCAACAATACTTACCTAAATATAACTTTAAAATCATTAATCAAAAATGTTTCAACTTTTTGGCATTAATACACAATAGCCGTTAATTTTTAGAAGATCCCTAACTAATAAATGAAATATATTAATCTGTTTCGTTCGGTGGTCGACGTCTCTACCTATTTACAATTATTATTATTTACATAACGGGAGGATACCGGAGCTAAGCTTTTTCTTCTAATAATTTATAAAACTGCATGTTTCTTACTTTAATAGTTTTAATTTTGAAAAAGAAAATTCTCACTATGTGGGTGTACCTTAGGTACTCTGCCTACACCTTCAGTTAAAAAAAGTATGATGTTATGCTGTTTTTCTTCATTGTACCTAGCACATCAACATCCCAGTGCCTTATGCATGGCATGCACTATTAGCAGACGTTAGAAAGAATCTAACATTCAAAAACATCCTGGACACATCCCATAATAGGCTGGTAGTGCCGGGGTGAGCTACCCGTCTAATTTCAAAGTACGTTTTTTTACAATTTATTGGTCAGTTTCAGGCTGTATGCTGATTAAAATATAATTCACGAACGTAAGAAATATTCTTTCACACGCCAAGTTTTGATTAAGTTCATTTGAATCCCATTGAATGTCTATTCATGCAATGGGATTATATGAACTTAGAGAGTTGTATTAGATGATTTTAATGATTATAATTCTGTAAATACATGTGTTACGGTTGCAAATTATATTTTGCTTAACATACAGCCTCATGCTGACGTGCAAAGTGTAAAAAAAAACGTAAAAAATATTGAATTTCGCGTGACATTGAGCAGGTTTACCGATGGAAACCCCGGAGGGGACTTTTAATGTATGAAACATGTAAACATATTATTGAATTCCGAATAATAATAATATTTTGAATCCGTGAATGTTTTAGCTACTTTCTACTTAAGAACCTACTATCAGATTGTTATCACAAAGAATTAAGGGCATTTATTGATAGGTCGATACGAATATAAGATAAGAGATTCCTTTATAAGAATATTACGTTTATGAGAACTACAGAACAATTAACCATAACTTGATGTTATTAGTGTCATAAAATTACGAATAAACGGTTAATTTGGATGAAATTGAGCTCAAACATAATTCGAGTTCCGATATAACGCATAGGATTTTTTTGGGTTTTTTTATCCAGTTACATAAAGTAGATGCTCTAGTACGAATGACGCCGAGAAGAAAGGCTGGCAATTTCTTATTTTCTCAAAGGAATTATATTGCTATTGTGCTTGTGGTGTTCTGTAATTTCTTCCTAACTAAAATAACCGACATTATACAGTTGAAAATTTTGAATTTAACCAACGATTTTCCATTAAATTTGCATTGTTTCTAAAAGTTAATTTTGCATAAAACACGTAACAAAATGCCGCTTTGTTGTGTCCCAGGAAAGACGTCAAATAAAGGAATCTCTAACTTAAACAGAAGACTTAGAACTAGTTGTCGTCGATTTGTTTAAATACATTTCTTATTCACTCACACTACACACTCATTCTCTATTATGGTACTTGCACATAACGACTCATGTTGGCCACACTTCAACTACTATGATTATTAAAACTCGTCTATAATATGTATATTTAATTAATTATTAGGAGCATACTTGCTTTTAAACCTCAATCATTAATATCCAGGCACTGATAATTTAGTTTTAGATGTAAAAAAAAGCCTAAATGCCTTTTTTACAACTAACATTCAATATTCAGCGATACAATATTAATTATTGCAATTTTTAATTATTAGTTATATTGACAAATAAATCTAAATAACGAAATATTTGATAGCTATTGCTGACGTGGCCAACTATCTGAATGCACCTAACACAATTAGTGTTGCAAAGGACTCGAGTCCTCAAGTCGTAATTTTAAAGACTCGACTCAGTTATGCAAGACTCAGTGTGCTCAAAAGGCTCGGAGTCTAGAGTCAAGCCGAGCCCGAGTCATTTAACAGGCACTCGAGTCTTAGAAAAGGACTCGAGTCTTAAAATGAATTCGAGTCTATGAATAACTCGTCAGATTTTTTGTCCGCATAATTACATCATAACCAGTAATTTGAACTTATCACCTTCTATTCGAGTCTTTTCGAATGATGAGCTACAAGTCGCATCTTCATGCTCCGAGTTTTTCTTTAAGACTCAAGTTCATTTTAAGACTCGAGTCCTTTTTAAGACTCGATTCCTCTTTAAGACTCGAGTCCATTCATTTTAAGACTCGAGTGCTTGACTCTAGACTTCGAGCCTTTTTAGCACACTGAGTCTTGCATAATTGACTCGAGTCTTTAAAATTACTTCGAGAACTCGAGTCCTTTGCAACACTAAACACAATTGCAATGCTTACATTTTGACAGTAGAGTTGGGCCACTGGGATTTCGGCACACTCCCACACACAGAGAGAAGGCCTGTGTCCCAGCAGTGGGCATAGTATAGGCTGATTATGATAGTTTCCTTTGCACCCTACACCCAATTTGCTCACACGTCTACAGAACCAGGCGGTTGCACGAAACTGATAGTAGCGAATAATATGAGTAGCGGCGCTTACGAACAGAATCGTGTAAATTCGTGACAGAGTGGCCCGGCTGCCTTGTTGGAAGAACGTATATGATTCGAGACTGAAAGCTAAGTTTTTAATTCAATTCATTTATGGGACTGTTCTTGATCTGCACGAAGCCTGATGGCAAGCAATGGGTAACGAGCAAGTCAGTAGTTTGATCTTTAAATCAGCTTGAAATTAGAATTTCTGATGAATCTCTCTCTGAATAAGAACTCGTTGATTTGAGGCTTTCAGTGAAATCTGCCTGACGTGGAAGCATGTGTGTGTGCATTTCAAATTTCGATGCTAAATAATGAAACGGTCTATTTTTTTTTTTTATTGTGAGCAAGTTAGGCTTTGCAATATTGTGGTCTCTATGTGCCATTACGTTCTACGTACGTCCTACAGTTTGTCTACTCAAAATGTTAACCAAAGAAGTATCTATGTTACCAGAATTTAGCCCAAAAGTCCATTCACACACATTACATAACCACCGCCTTCAAAACATTACTAACTTTACAATTACAGACGGGACACCGCTTAGCCTTGGCCCACACTTTGACAGCGCACTTATAACAACAACAGATGTGCGCTATCCGCCCGTGAACAAACACACCGGACTTCGGCTCAGATATACAAATCATACACAAATCCTTTTCTTCCATCTTTTCTATCAAACTGTTCGCTATAACCTTCTTAGTAATCTTAACCGGGGGTTTCTCTTCTATAGTAATCGCGGGGTCGCTGACTACCTTAACGAGTGGTCTCACGTCGATTTTCGGTTTGGATTCGAATAGATCGTCATCAGAATCTAGTTCGGTATCGGAGTCTGTGCGTGCGCGTTTACGTTTCGTTCGGCGGTCGGCGGATTCCGCGCGGCGTTTGCGGTACGAACTTATGGTAATGCCGGGGTTAGGGTTGGAGGGGCCCTCACCGAGGTCGAGGTCCTGGCTGGGAGCGAACACATCCTGGCTCTGCGGGAACACGTCCTGGCTGGCCGGCACGTCCGTCTCCTGGCTCATGGGCGAGTCCACGCCGGAGTCTTGGGACAGCGTGCGCGGTATTTCGGCTGTCTTGGTGAGTATGTTCCGCTTGCGTCTCGGCCTAGGCGGGAAGAAATTCTTGCGTACCTGTAACGAGTTGGTGGAATTGTTTAGAATAAAAAATATTTTTTGGATTTATAAAGAGAGCTGTACACTTTTTTTTTGGATGGGCAATCATCAAGTGACTTCTCCCGCTCTGGGCGGAGCGGGAGGGCGTGTCAGAGTTTTACTGACTAAAACCCACCCGTGTTCCTTTAGTTGCCCATGTGCCAGGGTCATGGTGTCTCTTTCGAACAATCTCGCGACCCCAGCTAGTGTTGCAAAGGACTCAAGTCTTCGAGTCGTAATTTTAAAGACTCGACTCAATTATGCAAGACTCAGTGTGCTCAAAAGACTCGGAGTCTATAGTCAAGCCGAGCCCGAGTCATTCTCGAGTCTAAAAAAGGGACTCGAGTTTTAAAAAGGACTCGAGTCTCAATAAAGACTCGAGTCTTGTAGCTCATCATTCGACAAAACTCGGATAACTCGTCAGATTTTTTGTACGCAAAGTTACATCATAACCACTAATTTGAATTTATTGCCTTCTTTCGAGTCTATTCGAATGATGAGGTACAAGTTTCATCTTCATGCTCCGAGTTTTTCTTTAAGACTCGGGTTTATTTTAAGACTCGTGTCTTTTTTAAGACTCGAACCCTTTTTAAGACTTGAGTCCTTTTTAAGACTCGAGTGCTTATCTGCAGACTCCGAGCCTTTTGAGCACACTGAGTCTTGCATAATTGAGTCGAGTCTTTAAAATTAGGACTCGAAGACTCGAGTCCTTTGCAACTCTAACCCCAGCAGGGGAGCACTTCAATTCAGAAACTAGGCAATTTAGGTTTTTTCAGTTCATTATTAATTTTTAAATTAAAACTACTCGATAATTTTGCTCTTTGTGCTAGACTGTACGCTACTCCCTAGATAAATTAATGACACCACATTTAGTCTCAGTTGATTTGGAAAAAGTGCCGAATTACTGAGAACCTACTGTGTTCTCTGTAATTTTGCTAAATGAGCCTATTTTTCAAGGGACTCAATATAATATTGTTTTAGAATTAAGAATGAGCAGTTCTATTGCAAAGGTAAAAATTTAAAGTAATGTGTACCTGTATCTGTGTTGGATAAACATAGTTTCTTCCTAAGTCTACGCACACTGACCCTGACTACGGCCACAACCACATATCGGTTGGCCACAGGCGGTAAATAACCTGAATTTTGTATAGAAACGCAGGTTGTTTGTTGTATTGAAACTCAGAGGAACTCAAGGAGGATTTTCAACTTATTGGCCGCTTGCTACCAGCCGCGTCGTGGTCGTAGCCTTAGCCAGGATCATGTGCGACTGACTGCTCTATTAAGTAACAGATAGTATACCGCCCCTCCACTACATTCACGCACACATGCAAAGTTTGTGTGTATAAACGTCGTTATCATAAGTGGTGTCGTGTGAAGTCGCGGTCGTGCGGTCCGGGGTTTTGCCCACTGGCCGGGATACACGTGTGATGTGCGCTGATAGTGACTGAGCTATCTATTTTGTGGTCAGTGACATAGGAGCCGTTTCAAACTTTACGCGGCTCTGAAGTGCGCTTCTCGCTTCCCTTCACTCTCACTGAAACGTGGATTTATTTATTTATTTGGAAACTCATCAGCTTATTCAAAATCAAAATCAAAAGTCATTTATTCAAACTAGGCTGAGAGTCAGCACTTTTTGAACGTCAAAGTTACAAAAGACAGTCCCCCCAAAACGCCCGCCCTTCGACACTTCCTAGTGCTTTAGCTGGGAAGAAGAAGTGGCGGAACAAACTCCCCAGCAGCACAGCTGTCTGTTAAGTTAGAAGAACTTGATTCTATACAATATCGTGTGAGTAATTAATATTATAAAACAAAATAACACATACATTATACGCCATATGTCAGCTAGCACATGCCAATTATTATTAAATGAAATGCGTTATGAATGTTCACCTCACTATCAATGAACAGCCGAATACAACTGCGTCAATGTTACTAGCATCCACTGCACAGTGATAGTGACCTGATGACAATTATCTCTTAAACCAATTACAGAGTTTCACGGCATTGATAAGGCTAGGGTTAAATAGAAAGCGGCGAAACAAACAGAACAAAAAAAATATCTACAAGTGCATCAGTAATTATATGCGATTGTGGACACATAAATCAAAGTTAAAATGTATGTACCTAAATACTACGGCAATATTAATAAAAAACAAAATAAAAACATTGTGAATAGTTTTCCACTTTTGAAATACATAATCTTCATTACATTTTTTAAATTTGTTACTGCACAGCGGCTCGACTCATGTTCCGAGCCGCTATAAAGTTTGAATCGGGCTGTAGCATGCTAAATGTTCAGTGCTGCATCAACAACCAACGATGTTGAAGAATTTGAGTGTAGTGCGATACCTACACATAAAATTAGTGTTGCAGAGGACTCGAGTCCTCGAGTCGTAATTTTAAAGACTCGAGTCAATTATGTAAGACTCAGTGTGCTCAATAGGCTCGAAGTCTAGAGTCAAGCACTCGAGTCTTAAAAAGGACTTGAGTCTTAACCCATTCTTGACCACTGTACCAATTTGGGAACACTTAATAAATGAGGGTAACTAAAAGAAGTTATGGCAATTGTTAGTATTATTTTAGTTTTTTGTGCAGTCGAGAGTGTGTTCATTAGGAAATACCATCGGAATATACAAATTTGTTCAAAAATCTTACTTTTGGATACACTAAAGTTTGTTATCTGGAAGACAGTACAGGTAAGCGTACTTTTGTCATTATTATTTATTACAGGTGATGAATATTGTGAATATTGTTTATATTTTAATAAAATAAGTACCTAACCTGACATTCAAAGTTATATTATTGCAGTTAACTAACACATAAATTGAGATATAGTGACATAAATATTGGTGTGCCTATTTGGGTACAATGGCTACAACTGGACAAAAAAATAACCATTTTATTTACAGAAACAAAATAGATAGATAGATAAATCGTTTATTTGGTGCACACAAAAGACATAACAACATACAAAGCACGATTAAATAATAATTTAACGTGATTACAATATAGCTTAAGTAGGTACAAAGTGCCAAAATACAACAAGAAAAAAAAAATGAAGACATAATCTCAAGCAATATTTTAGTGGCACTAATGACTTCAGGGGCTTAGAAGAAGCTATCAGCACAATAGCAGAGGATAGGGACGACGGCTTGGAGTATTATATAGCTATCATTCCACCAGAGCCAAGTGTCGTAACTGACGAAGAAGAAGGTGATGATGATGTGGCACCTAGTACCCTACCAAACGATGTCCCGGGTAATACCGAGGTATTTGTTCGCAATGTGGGTAGTCATTCCGAATCTGAGAATACCAGTGATTATGAACCTTTGGCTGCTAAAAGGTCACGACCTTCTTTTAGATCGACCCAACCAGAGCAGCCCACTGTCTCTGCGCGCCGACAGTCATCCACTCTCCCACTTTGGCGAAAGTGTCCACCAAATTACTCGACAACCTTTGAAAAATCTGACGATATATTAGTTCTCTAAAATCGCATCAAGCAAGAGTAAAAGAAATGACACCAGTTTCGATATTTTTGAGAAGCTTTTTGACGTAGAAGTTGTTTCAATGATTACTGAATTTAGTAACATGTTGTACATGGTTGACATGACCATGTCAAATGCATGGCGACTGCACGTTATCACTAAAGAAGAACCAATGGACCAATTACTCTTCCGCCGAAGTGTTGCCAGACATTTCCTCAAACTGTCACCCCAAAGATGTGCTCGCCCTTCATCATCTAATATTGAAAGTTCGCAGTAGGATGGGGTTGATCACGTCCCTGTAAAGCTTCCAAAACGAGTGCGATGTGCTGTGTGCTATATCAGAGGCCGTTGGGGTTGCAAGAAGCGCAAGAAAACCCTGGTTATTGAAAAATCGTGTTTTGCTCATTTTCACTCATAAGAGGCCACTGTGCCAATTTGGGAACACCTCTTAAAACACACGATTTTTTTTTAAATTATTTTTTTTTTGTCATTCCTTATAATCTTGTACTTACTATATTTCAATTAAATGAAAGAATTTTGAAAATCCGCTCAGTAGTTTTGATTTGGCCACTAATGGGTTAAAGAGGACTCGAGTCAAAAAAGGACTCGAGTCTTAAAATTAACTCGAGTCTTAAAGAAAAACTTGGAGCATGAAGATGAAACTTGTAGCTCATCATTCGAAAAGACTCGAATAGAAGAATGATAAGTTCTAATGAGTGGTTATGATGTAATTATGCGTACAAATAATCTGACGAGTTATTCATAGACTCGAGTCCTTTTTTAAGACTCGAGTCCTTTTTAAGACTCGAGTGGCTTGTAAATGACTCGGGCTCGGCTTGACTCTAGACTCCGAGCCTTTTGAGCACACTGAGTCTTGCATAATTGAGTCGAGTCTTTAAAATTAGGACTCGAGGACTCCCTTTGCACCACTACATAAAATACATGTGTGCGCAAAATACAGTGAAGGGGCCCGTAGCTGTAAACAGGACGATATATACCTGGAAACACTTGTGACAGTATCGGTAGAGCGGGTTGTTGTTCTTGGCGCGGCACTGCGCGCAGTTCCAGTAGTCGTACAGGTCCATCTCGCTGTCGCTCTCGTACGAGTCCGTCCGCTCCGAGTCCGCGAACTGGAGCTCGCCATCGTCGCCCACCGACACCTCGATCACTTTAGTCGCTATTATATCGGCCTGGAATTAATAATATGAAATGTAAATGATAAAAGCTAATATTATAAATGTGAAAATTTGTGAGTATGGATGTATGCTTGATACTTTGTCACTCAAAAACTACTGATCGGATTCAGATGGGCACACAGATAGTTTATAACCTGGATTAACACATAGGGTACGTTTATCCCGGTAGTAAGTTCCCGCGGGATAATTTTCGACCTACACGCGGGCGAAGCCGCTGGCAAAAGCTAGTCAGTCTATAATATTCCCCACTGCTGGGACACAGGCCTCCTCTCTGCGAGAGAGAGTGGACTGTATTCCACCACGCGGACACAGTGCGGGTTGACAGATGCCCCATGTCTTCGAATTGTTGGTTCTAGGACATGCAGGTTTCCTCACTATCTTTTCCTTCGCCGTTTTGGGAGCAGTGGTGATGAACTTATTTAAACAAAAGAATTTCTTACATCGGTACTAAAAATATTTAATTATGATGTAATGTTGTTGTGAAGGTATAAAAATGCACCAATTTTTTTGCTTATTTTTGGTGTTCAAGCCACGGTTGTCATTTTGGGAAATGGTAAGATATGAGAAAATACCAAGCTGATTAAAAAAAAAAAACGGTTCGATAATTTTTTCGAAATGTGCAAAACATACAAAAAATAGGCTAACGACTTAATAGGTTGAGATGGATTGAGTCCGGGCATTTTCGAAGAGAACGCTATGTATGATAAACTAAGTAATCTTAAAATTTTTACACACTACATGGCGATCAGCCGATAAGATAGCTCCCAAAGACATGGAAAACGAAATCGCATTAAAGGTTCAGAAATTAAAGTTTTATTTTCCAGAAAGTTTTTATAGATATTGTTCTATACATAGAGTCGCGACGCGTCTGTCTGCGGGAGCCTTAAACTTGCCGAAACTAATTGAAGATCACAAGCGTAACGGTTTTAAAGGATTTTGTGTTAAAAATGAGATAAGTTTTGTTCACCTACACGTGGAAGAGTTACAGAGCGTTTCAATGAATGTTCGGGTTAACGATTTAGTTTAAAGCAATTAACGTTTCTTAATTATAGGTGCATATATTTAAATGAAGTTTTTTAAAAATAAAGGAGACTATGAAAGCTATCATGTGTTGTTTTTAGAGAAAAGTCGTAGGGTTCTAAAATATAACCACGAACAATGTCGTGGTGCCCATGAACGTTACAAAGATACGGAGGAAACAAAAACATAATGATAAAAAAAGTCATTTATCGACACACATATAAAATCGTAAGTGAAAAGAAAGAGCTGCTAAACCGTTGTTCCGCAGAGTAATTGTGTAACTTGTAATTTTAGATTCTAGGACATGCCGGTTTCCTCACGATGTTTTCCTTTAAAGAATAGCACCACCCCATTTCTTTCCCGAGGGTGTCGTAAAAGGCGACTAAGGGACTTACTAAAGAATGGGCAGCAGCGTTCTCTATGCATTTTACCACCATACTGCGCTCGCCAACCCGCCTGCTAAGCGTGGCAATTATGGCAAAGCCCACCAACGGCTGAAATGATGATGGGCGACAAAATATTTATATTTGATTTTATCGCTAGACTGCTGTTTCATCCCGCCCCGAATGTGAAGCACCTCTAAGATAAAACTACGAATAAAACCATACGGGCTTTGACAAAGAAAAACGTCCTTTAGGAACTTACGTCGCTGTTGGCGGATGAATCGTCGTCGTCGACTGGTCCGTCGTCGTCAGGCTCCGTCACGGGCTCGTACTCCACGTCGCTCGGGTCGGTCGCGTAGGTCTCCGCCCCGTCCGTATCGCTCGTGTCGCGCGCAATATCTACAACACACACATCTTTCAACAACTGCGCTAGAACTGCCGCGAAGCCATGATCCGTGGTGTGGTGCACGTTCCAGGTGTCAACTCTGTCTGTAAAATGTCGGAACTCATATCCTAAAATAACTTTTTTTTTTGTCAAATAAACTTTCTTTTTTTATATTTCAAAATAGACTGTCATTCCAATTTTTTTTCTTTAATTTCTACTGAACTTTTTTTATCTTATAGGTTTTTTTTTTGTTGGCCGTCTGTCTCTTTCACTCTTTTTCAAAATATTTTCCTTATTCAATGTTTTTGTCTGTCCAAATTCTGTTTTGTTTTCTTATTCTTTTCATTGCCAATTTACACATGAATACACAATTTAATCTACACACACTAAAATACATGCAGACATCAAGGCTGTGATAAAATGTCAAAAAATATTTCCGATACAGATATAGGTAATACCTGGAGAAAGCGAAACGAATCTTTGAAATGTGCATAGATAAAGCAAATTTCCAACAATAATTAAGAAATAGAAGTAATGTTATAACACTTATAAATCATATAGCCACCAGAGTATTTGCAATTAAATGGCAATGGCATACTTGATACAAAAGCCCGCTGAGCAACTGTGTGAGAATTTCACACAGTTAGTATTGCAATGAATTACGAACTTGTTTTACTCCCGCAGACAGCGCGATGCGAAGTAGAATCCCAGTTTCCATGAAGTTTTCATAGAAATAGCTCTACTTCTGTCGCGTCGCGCATGTCTACAGGGCCCTTTAAGCGTGACTAAAGCATTTAACAATCATGTGAAATCTGACAGCCACCGATGACATCTATATTTAAAATTACCGAGAAAACAATGAATCATAGTTATTTTTCGACTATTTACCACAACCATGAAATGAACTACAAACTAGCTAAATCACTAAATTCAAAAGTACAATCACACAAAAAACATATTTCAAATTAGGTTTGTCACTTAGGGATGCAAAAATGAACGTGCAAAAATGAAATAAACTTTTTTTTTGTATAAGTACTTACCTCGCCCTTATTTTAGAGAATACTAATAGGTAGTAATTTTGGTATCAACTAAGCTCTTGTTGTTGTGGAACAAATTATTAAAACAAAAAGTGGAGATTATATTTTTTTGCTAAAAATTCTAAGTCCTTTCAGTTGGCCTAAGCACAAATGAGTAGGCAATAATAATAACTGATATACAGATTAAATTTATCTTTTGTGATAAATCAAGTTTCTCACAAACACACCAACATTGGCGGTCACAAAAGCAGAATTGCACGTCATCATACAATATTTATTTTGAGAGGTAGATAAATGTTTGTTCAAGTGTCGGCCATTGTTTTGAAGAAAGGGCACTTGAATATCAACTTGACAGAGGTACAGCCCTATAGATGGCGTTAGTAGCTTCCATTTATATTGGGATACAGTTTAGCTTGTAAGTTTCCTTAACATTTTCCTCCACCATACCAAGCTGATTAGGCATAAAATTGACCTGTTTTAAACCAAAGGGCGCAATATCAAAGCTGCACTTCTAAGACAGATCAAATCGAATATTTTTATGAGCGAATGGATAACCCGAATTTGAAATATGTTACATTTTACACTATAGTTACAATGTTCTAGTAAAATACATTTTAAGAGATTAATGAAATACGAGTGATGATATAACTAATTGTGGTGACATCAGACGGACAATGTCCATGTTTAAAAATAAATGTTACATGCACTGTTTTGTTGAACACCAGACTTATTACAAGTTTAGTGATATTGACATTAATTCAAACATTTTCTGCCCAAGCTTGTTTACTCACAAAACAGACTTCTTAAAAAGTAAATCTAATTAATAGAAGATTAACTTTTTCACATCTGCGTGAATTTGATTTAGACCTGGATAAATATCCCAATTACATCTAGTAGCCCTAACAGTCGACAATAATATGAGCATACTGTAGTCAAAAATCCATTGGGTACATTCGTTCTATGCTAAAGTGCCGAGTGATATCCCACTATCATCAAGTCTTCGGGTCGACTGGATCCGGTGTACCCTGGCCCTGGCTGCCGGGTCCACCATGTTGCAGTTCAGAACCATCTGACAATCACCAATTAAAAAGTTAATATTTTAATATTGATGACTGCATAACCGAATTGAAGTTTGGCGAATTTTTGTAATAAAATGAGTAATTATGAAATCATATTTTAATTGATCAATTATAATGGTCTGACTGAAAAATATCGTACAAAAATATAAAATACCAATTAAAAAAAATGATAAATGTTAGCTTTAAATCTTAAGCACGTACCAAAGATTCGCCAACCAAACCTAAATAACGGAACAAAACCGGCCAAGTGCGAGTCGGACTCGCGCACCGAGGGTTCCGTACAAACCTGTAGGTATTCTCGGTTTAAAAATATATATTTTTTTAAATTTATATATTTTAGTTGATTGAGGGCCGATTTTTCAATCCTCAGATAAAAGTACCAATAGCTACCTAAAGAATAAAGTTATTACACTCTTTATTCGTCTGATAAGTGGTCGTCAGTTTTTCAATCGTTATTTTATTTAGGAATAACTATCCGACCGAATATCACATCTGTGAATACGCTAACTTCAGGGAGGTGAAACAAATATACAGAATAAACCAATGTTAGAACGGGACGGACTATTTCATTGTTTACTGTCAATGTTATAAAAAAATCTGCGGCAGCCAGATGTCCCTTTTTTACGTTGAGAGGTTGTTTTTTTTTTTGGTTGTGTGGTATTTTTATTTGTAATTCCGTGATTTCTTATTGTATTAAAATAATCATGGAAAGTAAAACTGAATCTTACACTTTAAAGTGTTCGACACTCGGTATTACAATTCTTTATTTCCGTTCATATTCTTTCTTTATTGTCATTCATATACTTATATTTATTAATGACTTCATCCTCACTTGCCATTTCGCCAATACTATCGCAAACATCCATTTTCATTAAGTACACTTTTTAAAAACGTAAACTAACCTCAAGTTTGGTAACGCCAACTTCGTTTATCAATGGAACAAGCTGTTATCTGGCCGTCAAAGAGCCAAATAGATTTATTCCTCCGTTAAGGGAATTATTCGACCAATAAAGCCTATTTGACGATTGAACAACACAGATTTTATCTATCTGTTGAATAAACCCTATCCGTCTGTTTATCTGAGGATTGAAAAATCGGCCCTAAATGTAAGGTAAATTGCGGTTTACGATTTATGACGTTTTAAAAAAAAACTACTCACTCGATCTCGTTCAAACCAATTTTCGGTGGTAGTTTACATGGTAATGTACATCATATATTTTTTTTAGTTTTATCATTCTCTTATTTTAGAAGTTACGGGGGGGGACACACATTTTACCACTTTGGAAGGGTCTCTCGCGCAAACTATTCAGTTTAGAAAAAAATGATATTAAAAACCTCATTACCATTTTTGAAGACCTATTCATAGATACCCCACACGTATGGGTTTGATGAAAAAAAAACATTTTTGAGTTTTAGTTCTATGTATGGGGAACCCCAAAATTTATTGTTTTTTTTCTACTTTAGTGTAAAAATCTTAATGCGGTTCACATAATACGTGTACTTACCAACAACATAGCTCTTATAGTTTCGGAATAAAATGGCTGTGACATACGGACGGACGGACAGACAGACAGACAGACAGACAGACAGACAGACAGACAGACAGACAGACAGACATGACGAATCTATAAGGGTTCCGTTTTTTGCCATTTGGCAACGGAACCCTAAAAACGCTTGAATAATTTTGTGGGTAGAAACTTAACGCGATAACTAATTCAAAGGAATAATTTAGAGGTAAAACAGTTAAAATTAGAAACTAGATTACCATCAAATGTAACTTGGAGCTTTGCTGATTATCATAATCGTGTATCGTGCTCATTACGATTCTCGTTACATGCAGGGGCAGACAAGATCGTTGTCCGTCGGGTGTCGAACTCATTAACAGAATCCTATTACGTCATAATTCTGAGATATTCTTTACTCAGGGATATTTAAATTCTTAGGATCAAGTCACTGTGATGTCAAAGTTTTTTTGTATTGGTGTGGCATGGGTATCAAATATCGTACCACTATCAACAAGAGAGATTGAACGTCTTTGTATTTATTTAAAATATTGACTTTTTGGACCTTTCTTACTGCAACAGTAATTTAACAATCTCCGGATATGGCCCATCGAGACACTGTTATAGGCTTTATGATTTGTTTTGTTCCCAAAATACTCCTTTTTGTTGCACAAATACGCAGTCTGTTCAACTCCGCGGATTATTTTCAAAATTTCCTGTCGGTTTGCTACCCACTCAATGATATCATGCACGCCTGAATTCCGACGATGCCAACCCGTTCGAATGACGAGAACAAACCAGGCCAGATAAAGATGTCATAGTAGATTACCAAGCGTGGCTCTTGACGTAATGCAGCCCAATGGTCGCATACTGACTCATGCGTACCATACGTCTTGTTCAAACTTGCATAGACTCAGGGCTTTGACACCTGCAGTTTTTGGAAGAAGTTATATTTGCAATTCATGACGCAAAAAAGGAGTTAGCGTGTATGTTTTGTTGGCATGACAGTGGCATGTGTGGCTGTTTGCAGTATTTATTTTTGTACAAAAAACTTGCTAAGTGAGCGATTGCAAGATTTTCGTTGCTGCGGCTTATGCTTATGGGAATATACGAGTATATTATGAATGGAGATAAGCAAACAAAGCAGCTAATCCATTAAAAAAAATCTTTTTGGAAAGATAAGTGTCGACTCGCAACGAACTCAATATAGCAATGAACAAAATAAACTTTTATGAACTTTATTTTTCATCACTTAAAAAACTGAAATTTCGAGAAAGTTGGTTGGCTTGGTTGGAAAAACAAGAACACAATAGTTCAATTTTGAAATATCGGGCACGAAATCTCACTCAGACTTTTTTCTTTACCAAAATCGTTTAGATTTCAAGTACAAAAAGGAGCGAATTTATTTTTCAGTTTTCTAGCAATAGATTATTCAAGTCTAGACATGTCTTACAATCAACTGTTCAGAGGTCGACGACTGCAGAATCATGTCTTAACTGGAATGAACTTCCGCCTATAATTTTAGACACTAACAATTGCGTCTAAAAACTAGCGTTTTACTCTAAATTAGTAACACTATACACACGTTTAGACTTGTTTGCACAAATGGGTGACTAACTACTCAAACATTCTGTAAGGGCCTTTGTTGATTATGCTATACGGAAATAAACAGTAGGGGATTCCCCTGACGTGAAGGGTGCGTCTATTTTTAGAATAACGGTCATAAATGTATGGATAATCATTTGGGCAGGATGTTTGACAATAGGACTACCGGCCGTTAGACTGATGAAATGATGATGAAATACATAACTAACACAACTTACGAGATCACTATATTCAATTAAATAAATGTATTATAACTCAGGAGTTTGGTACGCTGATTTCCAGGCAAGCATAGAATTATAGGGAACCATGAAATGGAGGGCATTTTAATGGCCCTGCTATTGACAACATAACATTTGAATAGGCTATGGTTTAGTTCACTTAGCATTATTTTTGTATAACTGAAAGGCACCTCTTGCTTTCCGCTCTTGACCTCTATCTCGTCTGATGGAAAGTGATGGATGAGGTCTGCGATAGAATGAACGTGCCTACTGCCCAGTGGTCTGCATTGTTTGAGTCGGATGTATTTTGACTTGTTATCACCATCTCCATACATATAACTAGAAAGTACTTCTAGATTTTATAAATAGCCCACACAGTAAACACTCAGGTTCGCCGTGTTGAGGACGTCATTCAAGATAAAATATGAACATACTCCTGGACCTATAAATACTTATTACAAATACATGAGTACGTTTTATGGCCACCACGTTTTATTGTATCCTGTAATTCCAGGTTTGCACGTATTTTTCAGTCGAAAAACCAGTAACTCGCTTATGTGGCTAGCCAGCGTGGACCATTGACTATTTGCTTTATACTCGTGTGTACTCAGGGATACATTTATAGTTTACCACATGTCATATTAAACTTACAAAAACATGAGTTACTCGCTTTGTCCTGTTCAAAAATAAAAACTGGTCATAATCATCATTATTTGGGTGATATGGGATATCAGACTGTTTTTGGGTACATAATTAAATTTCATAAATAAGTAATACATAAATACTTGCAATATTTGTTAGCAGTTTTAGAATGCTTAAAAATAAAATATATTTTTGACCAAAATAATTAGTGGTTTGGCGAATATACCTTAAGTTTTTATGGGCAGCCCTACATGCTCAATATTTTAGAAAAAACATAAAAGTTCGTGTTTGCACACGACTGTATGACTGATTACGATTACTACTGCCATTTCAAACTTTTCGGTAAGACTTTACTTACATTAGAGCTGCCCTAAAATCCGCCTATAAGAGAAATGATTTTTATAAAACTTTGGTGGAAATATTCGATTACAGTTTTATAACGCTTAAAAATAAAATTTATTTTGAATATAAGTAGAGTGTAGGTATTTAGTTTTTTTTTTTGGGCTGCCCTACTACTTGATACTATTTTTAATTGATTTTTATTTTCTTATCAGTAGTTTACTACATTATGTGCCTTTTCGTCTGTGATAAATAAATGTATTATTTTTCGCTCTTACTAAACTAATACCGAAAACGGAAAACAAAGTTTACTATTTTTATTTACTAGTTCTCAATCATAACTATTCATAACAGACTTCTATTAATGAATACCGCATTGCATCTTGATAAAGGGTGAGTTATTACGATAAAACCGCTCATATCGTAAATGCAATAACATTGTACTTAATGAGGTTTCCCAAAATAATCCAGACATGTTCCAACATGTTCGATGCGAGTGCCGGGTCAGTGAATGACGTGCTGGAAAATAATACTTTCTGTGGAGCGTGAAGCCACGCTTTTGAACAGTCACGTTTACAAACATGCATTAATAAGTACTTACCAAATTCTTATAGCGATTTCCTTCGAAATTATTGATTAAAGTTATGAAATACAATAGATATCAGTGGGTACCTAGATTAGTATGACAAATATTTTTAGCAATCAATATTTTCTAATTAAAATGCGTTATATAGGTTCAATCACTATGCATGTCTGTACCATTAACCATTACCATAAACTTTAGGTCATTTTAATTTTGTGATACCTAACAGGAAAGTCAGTGGTCATCATAAGTGACGAAGCATTGTTTTAAAGAATATTGGCGGTGTGCGTCAAAAATAAATTTGCCCTCAGATAGCAGAATAATAATTTAATTAAACTAAGAAATTTATCTATCACGCTTTACTTTCAATAGTCATCGGATACGTGTGTATAAGATAATCTAAAGGCTCCCGTAGACAGGCGCGACGCGACAGTATGTTGTGATACTGGTAGAACAATTTTCTTGAAGTATTCATAGAAATTGTGCCGCGTCCAGACTGTCTGTCGGAACCTTTTGATTATCTTTCTATCTAATGAAGGTAAAGCGGTAGTTTGTCCAGAATAGGCAGAACTATAAAAGGTACAGTGTATCAAAATATCAGTAACAGCGTTAATTACCATATAATAGGGGTCGCCACTATCGCCTAAGGTCATTTACTTGGAATATTTTTTATTCCACTTATTTTCGAAAGTTTAACTGGCAACTTACTTCACTTTTTTAATAAATTGCTCAATTTGTTTTTATTTTATTTTCTACACTAATATTAAAAAAAGAAAAGATTTATTTGTTTGTAAAATTGTTCGTATTGGACAAACTCACGAAACTGTTTTCAAAAATTCTTTTAGCTACGGAAGCCTTCATTACTTTGGAAGTAACATCTAATATATAAAATTCTCGTGTCACAGTTTTCGTTGCCATACTCCTCCGAAACGGCTTGACCGATTTTGATGAAATTTTTTGTGCTTATCCGGTATCTATGAGAATCGGCCAACATCTATTTTTCATCCCCCTAAATGTAAGGGGTAGTCCACCCCTAAATTTATTTTTTATTTTCTAGACAAAATTTTTAATTTCTATTTTTTTATGATACAACATACAAAAATACATACAATCCTCAATTTTCACCCTTCTACGACCCACCCTTATTTTTTAATAGCCATTTTAGTAATTTAATCATTTATCCTCTCCGGTCTAGGAAATTATTTATATGGCAAAACAATGTTTGCCGGGTCAGCTAGTGAACTATAAATATCACACGGGCAAAGTGCTAGTATCTTATAAATCAGTAGATCTGCTTTAGGTATGACTGTACTTTTATTATTATTAGGGCTGCCCTAAAATTGAACTTAATTAATGAATTTATTTTTTTAGAGTTGCACCAACTAACTTTAACCATAACCAAAGTCTTGGTTCAGTCAAATCTCCGATTAGGGGGCATATCCGTAAATTACATCACACAAATTTCATGATTTTTTGACCCCCACTCCCATCCTTGTAACAACTGGTCACATGTGTGACACGGGGGCAGAACTTTGATAGCTGACAAAGCATTGGTTATGGTTAAAGTTAGTTGGTGCAACTCACTCTTAGTAATATTAATTTTATAAAACTTTTTAATTTGGGTTAGTACATAATACAGGATGAGGGAAGCATCTTTGTCAGTATAAGTATGGCTCATAGCAATAATATAGGCTTGATGTCTAGCTAAATATTTTTTTTTTGCTTCATCTAAATACTGTAAATTAATTTCTTTTATCCAAATGTCTCCGAGTTTCATCGTACTGTTCTTTGTTCTGTCTCTAAAAATACCGCTGTATGCTTGTTCTATTTTTAAATAATGTAGTTAATTAAATAAATATTATTAAGAATGTGATGATATTAGTAAATAATTAAAAAATAATAATTAATGAATATTATGAACATACAGTACATACACTACTACAAATACTATCTACATACATAATTTATTTGAATATAAACATTACACAAATTACTAAGTCTTCATACATAAGAACACAACATACAATAGATACATGCAAACAACAGTCAGGGACAGTCACACAGACAAACACACATAGCTACGTAACAAGTAAGTCGTTCAATCTGTGTGGTTAAAACTTACCAGTTTCCTTCCCCTGTATGCTGAACACAGTCTCTGTTGAACAACGTCTGCTCCATGAATGATCTGTAACAAGATAAGATTTATAAGGTTATTTTTTTATGCTAATTGTGTTTATGGCAGAAAATATATTTGTAGCACTGTTTGTTTTGTTTGAGTGCTGTGCCAAAGTGAGACCCACTATAATAAAAAAAGCCCTGAGTCTTGATTTGTGTGAACTTTTACCATCAAACAGAGTTTACAATTAGTCAAACATTGGAGAAAAGACAGCTGGCATAATTTCTAAAAATTTTAATTTTATTTTGTAATAAAAGCTGTATTTTACTGACCCATCTAATAAAAAGCAACCTATGTCCTTGACAATAATCAACAGGCAGGTGACAAAATGCGTCATAATCATTGTTTATAATCTTTTATTGATAACTACAGTTAAAGCTGTCATTACAAATCTAAAATAAATTATTTCAAACAAAATTGGTTTCCCGCCCAACTGAAAATAAACACAAGTTGTTATCGCCAGTTGAACAAAGATCACCAACGATCCTTTTACGAAGAAGGCACTAAGCAATTTATAATATAGTCCACTAACAATCATCAAACTCAATAACCTTGGGAAGTAGTTTTGACAGAACATTTTTTTTATGCTACAAGTACAGATAGAACTACGTGCAAGCAAGTTTAACCTCATTTGTAAAGTTAATGATTTTGACATGTCGTACGCACAATGCTTATGAATGAACATTGATGCCGGCCAAAGGTGGCCTCCCATTTCAGTATTATTATCCTTTAGAACACTTAGAAGGATTAAAATTTACACCACATAAACTATGCAAATACAATAATCCACCATAACCACTATTCACTGACCACACGCAACGGCACAGGATTTCCCGTAAATTAACACAATCAACACTCACCTGAAGAAAATGTTGCTGTTGTGTTCATGTCGATATCCTGGCGCTTGTAAAAACTAGCAAGCAGCAACGCTTTGCTTCGTTACTCGTTTAGCTCACAGAGTGTCACAGAGTATGTTTAGCCTCTAGCTTGCCAAGTTTGCTAATATTATTACTTTTCTAAAGTAATGTTGTCAGACTTAACATTTAAAACGTCACAGATAAAATACATATGTGAATCGATGACGCTTGACGTCATCAGCCTTAGAGCGAGCGCGCACTGCCTTGCGGTGCGTTTATTCTACCGCACGGTAGAAAAAACGCAGTCACGCGTCCGCGCACTGCGGTGGAAAAAACGCACGTTTTGTCATTCAAGTTACAACTGTGCAGCCCACAGCACATGTCGTTATGAACTAATACAAGAGTCGCTATCTGTATATATATCTATATACTAATATTATAATGCTGAAGAGTTTGTTTATTTGAACGCATTAATCTCAAGAACTACTGAAAAAATAATTAATGTTTGGTGGTAACCCATTTATCGAGGAAGGCTTTAAACTATGTAACATCACGCTACGGCCAATAGGAGCAGAGCATCAATGAAAAATGTCGCAAAAAAACGGAGGAAAGTTATTCCTTTTGAGAGCTGTGCTGCGTAAACAGTTACAATAACGTAACAATTATTTATGACGACATTGTTCCTATTGAAAAATTCTACAAAAAATTTCATAATGGCATACCGTAAAATGAGGCTACTTTGCTCCGGTTTTTGCTCCAAAATTTGATAAGTGTGACTCACGTAAAATCCTTCTTTAATACGGCTTTTCAGAAAACGTTGAGTGGCTCATTTATCCTTCTAGATGCAATATTTAAATGACAAACATAGTTGTTTAATTTATTTATTTTTATTTTTTTTTATTCAAAAATGGAGCAATGTTGCCCAGCCTTTTGGAAACATTGCTCCTACATTTACCTTGCACTAAAACAGGCACATTTAAAAAACAGAGGCAATGTTAACAGCCGCAGCTGTTAAATTACTCCAAAAATAAATAGTGATGAAGCAAATTTTGTGTCTTTCTCGTCATGTTGATGTGGTTTGAATGGAAATAAAACTGAAAATGTACAAGGAACTTTTTTATTTGTACTTTCTGGATAAATCAGTCTTAGAATCATTTTCTCTTAAGTCTAATAAACTATTAAAACCACCAAAGGCCACATAAGTGTCAAGAAACATGTAAACTTTTAGAAAAAAAAACAAAATTCTATCACTGGAAATTAGAGACATTAAAAGTGACAGTGAAACTAAAAATACCATCTAAAAAAACTTATGAGTATCAACAATAATATTATTATTGAGATCTTAGGTTCCCCAAATTTGATCGAGTTCAGGAACAGTATAAAATTCACGTCGACCAATTTTCTTCGGTGCAGATATACATCCAAGAACTTCTTCCCAATTGTATTGGATCTCATCATTTGGTTTTGGCCATTTCCAATATTTGAGAGATCTTTTCATTGAGGATATGTACGGTCCTTTATCATTAATTTTCGTGATGATACCTGGGAAAAACTCCCCTTCGTATGTGAAAGCTACGTATTCTCCTTCTTTCTTTATGAGTGGTTTTAGATTTTTTGTTTTAGAACTTTCCTTGTCAGTGCCTACGTTTGTCTCTTCTTCTAACATTGTCTCCAGCATATCATTTAATGTTTCTTCGTTTGAAGAGTCATGAAGAGATATTTCACTCTCGGCATATGTACTGTCGCTGTGAATTCTTGTACGACGGGGTTCTGAAGTCGACGCCTGTGCTTCTATTTCAAAACATGGCTCCTCGTTTTCTTTGTCCGCCTGTGAACTATCTATCAGCTCCGTAACACTTCTTCCCGGAATAATGTCGAGTTTCGTACGCCGTCTTTTCGGGTTAACGCCTCCAGTCCATTCCACTCTCTTCGCTTGAAGTGTTTCCAGGAAAGAGTTTTCTGCCGCAGTCTTATCAACAGGTTTAGGCAATCTCTCTAATAAGGCATTTGCGTCGGTCGGATAAATCCCACATTTTCTGAAACCGGATTTCAAGTTTTCTTTTCTATTTTCTTCTAAATCGCTAAGAAGTTTTTTAAGTAAGACTGGGAAACTGCTCTTTTGAACAGTTTTTTCCCGTATGCCTTGTTCGCATTGCTTCCATGTTGTTAGAATTTTCCGCCATGCAACTTTCATTGGATGAAAGAAGGCGACATCGAGGGGTTGCGTCAAGTGGGTGCTATTCGGAGGAAGACACACGAACCTTATATTATTGTCTTTGCAAGCTTTAAGAACATCCACTGAAATATGTGACGATAGATTGTCGCCTATGAGGACTTTAGGGCCTTCCTGTTTTTTGAGCTTTGGCAGTACAAGTGCGAAAAACCAGTCATTGAATATGTTCATGTCAAACCAACCGGAAGGACTACAATTGTAGCGAGTATTTTTCGGCCCATTTTCTGTCCAAGTATTCCACAGCTGCTTAGATTTGTAGACGACGTATGGCGGAAGTAACTCTCCTTCAGCACTTCCAGCAAACATGATCGATGTAGAACTTTTGGATGTATCTCTTATAATTTCGGGGTATTTGGTGCCTCTTCTCGTCAGAATCTTTTTTTGCCCAGGGTCATCACATAAATTCGTTTCGTCGTAATTCCAAATGTTCTCTGGAGGAACATCTTTTAACACCTCCGCTAAATTTTGAATATAATCTGAGAGAGTTTCCCGATCAATGCCAGCTCTACTGCGCTTTATATTAGCAGCGAGGCGCTGTGACAATTCAGTATTTCTTTTCAAAAAACTCGACACCCACTCCAAGCCTGGGCAGTTGTTTTTAAACTTGGGAACTCTTCTCCCAATTTTTTCCAGATAAGATTGTATTACAATGCGCAAATCGAAACTTGTAAGAGGAAAACCATGCTCGCTCAATTTTTGTATGCATGATACGAATATTTTTTCTTCTTCCTCTGTAAATGTAGTAGGTGCTCCTGGTGGCCTTGGTGTTTCGTTGCGCCGTAGAAGCCTGAGTTGGTTTATTATAGTTCTTCGTGGAATCCTGTATATTTCACTAGCTTTCCTTTGCGTTAATTCTTTGTTTTCTATTGCTGCTAGACAATCTCGAAGAGTCTCTTGTGAATATTTTTTATAATTTCTTTTAGGCATTTTCCTTACATAATTCCGAGGCATTTTCCTACAGAAAAACGATTTGAATTTAGTATGAGCTATGTGGCAGTTACAATAGCAAGTATTCAAAAACATAATTGTAACTTTGCTCCAGGAGCAAAATATCCCCAAACATGGCGCAAAGTAGGAACGACAAAGTAAAAGAGGTTAGAAAATTAAATTAATGTACATATTTTCTAAATATTAGTTGTAATTGTTAGCTAATTATATACCTACTTGCATTAAACCCTCCTTACCTCAAATATCCAAGTACATTCGTCGATGAAGGTGGATTTTGCAGACTATTTTTTTTTTTACGAAACGCACACTTTTTAATAATGGCTGATAAAAAGAAAAGAAATGTCAGAAACCGGAAGTTCTCATTCAGTGTTGCCAATTTTATAAATCATTTATCGGATGCGTTCAAAAATTTTTTAGACGTCCCTTTAAATTTAGAGATTTAATCGAAATAAACTTTTTTTAAATTTGGAGCATATTTATCTTCACGGAGCAAAATAACCTCATTTTACGGTATGTCTATCTTTTAAGGTTGGCTCACTATAGCGTTTTTAACTGTATTCAAATCATAAAACTGACGAGGGGAGTCGGGGCTGCAAGAAATTTAACGCGGACAAAGTCGCGGGCAGAAGCTAATAGTTTGTTAAGAATTGCTGGTCCTGCAATTCTGCGATTGACTCTCGTACCGCCGCCGTCGCCGGACAAACGCCAAGTAACGACATATCTGTGTCGCAACCCAACAGCAACTGAGCGTGTCTCAATGCGTTTATTTCACCGCAGTGCGCGGTACTTCTTAGAACACTATGCGATACAAAAAAAAAATGCGGTAGAATCACCGCAAATTTGCAGCGATGATTCTACCGCATGCGTTTATTTCACCGCAGTGCGCGCACTTCTATGAAATTTCATACTTCACAAATTATGCGGTAACAAAACGCATGGCAGTGCGCGCTCGCCCTTAATCAGCATCATAATGTTGTCAGACGTAACCAAATAGTGATGACTATTTTTTATTTTATCTTTACCGTGGAACTAGTTGTGGTTTGCGCTAAGGTAGCCCGCGAAAATACTTAAGTTTTTTGCAATTTGCAGGTCCTGTATTAGGTTACATGTTGATTACAGCCAGAAACTGATTTATTTTAGCAATGGGGTCTATCGCGTATGAATTTGCCACTAGAGGCGCTTGTATCGAGGGAGGTCCAAAAAGATACAGTTTTCACTGGTTTTAGCGGGCTTCGTGACATAAATTATAATTTCTTTTATTTACCTTTTGAAAGTGATCTCCTTAGTGAAATTATCGCAAATATGGATTATTTGGCGATGAAAGTGAACGCTTTGAAAGCGGAATTAAGAAAAAGAGGCGTAAAAGTAAGCGGCCTCAAAAAGCTAATTCAAAGGTTAGTTTGTTTCCTGTTTACAAACTTATTTTTTGCCACAAGTATGCTTGTTTGCAGAGGTAACAGCTCTGTTTTTTACAGCTATACCTCTGGACCTTAGTCAACAGTGGCGCCAACTAGTGAAGAAAAAAACGAAAGTCCCCATTCCCCACACACCTTAAGCATGTTTCTCCCGATTCGAGATTAATCACTGAAAGAAAGAAAATGTGAAGTAAGGAACACTAATTTCCTTACGTCTTCACATTTTCTTCCTTTAGAGAGATAGAGATACTGTGTGTATACAAATGAGTGACAAAAAGGCTTCGATATTAATTTTTAACCAATGACGTACGAATGACATGCACAGGACGTGTTCCTGCGAAAAATTCACGGTATTTTAGGTAATTTTCTAACTGATAAAGATGCGTGCGTGGCGGGGGAGAGCGGAACGCATGTGTTGTTGCATGCGTAACAACAGGTGAATTTGAGGGCCTGACTTATGACTTATGTATTCACGGTGACAAAACAAGCTATACCTTTCCAGTATAACCTAGCTTCCTATTGAACGGAACGCCTATACAATGCGAGATTAGATATAACTGGAAATGTATAGCCTGGTACGTACCTAGTCGTGTGTACGTAGGTTAGTATCCATCAGTCAATGTAACTTTTTGACGAAGTATTTTTATTAAGTATTTTGTTAATAAAATGAATCGTAAGCGATAAAACAATCGGGTTCCCTCTATCTGGCAGAAACTTGATGCTCCGAATTTTATTTGGCATAACACACTTGGCATAATCTTATTTAAACGAATATTTGTAAGGCATAAAAAATGTTTAGCATAATCATTGTTTGGCCGAATGTTTATATGCTCGACTTTACGCTGGCATACTTTTAAGTTGGCAGAATTTTATTTCGCATAATTACCTTTGGCAGACTTAAAATTCCGCATAATTTAGTTTAGCATAACATTTATTTAGAGCAATGATTATTTGGCATAATTTCACTTGGCATACTATGAAGATGGCAGAATTTGCATTTTAACCTTAAATAAAATGAAAAAGTCTGTCTCAAAAAGTCAGTATATGTTGTGCTACAAAAATTATTGACAGAAACGAATCGCTGCAGAACCGACTCCACGTAGTCTTGTCTGCCCTACCCCTAGAGTGTAATTTAAGCCCGCGTAGGCGCGGAGTGTGAGTCGCTTCGGCTTCGGCTTGCTGGCCGGCATAGCCGGCCAGCCTCAGCCGCGGCGGTAAGCGTAAAACCATCTGCGACGATGAACTCGCGTGGGACCGCCGGAGCCCCGCAGCGCCGAAGCCGTGACAGAAATCATGCATGCTGCATGTTGCATGCTCGCCTGCATGCTGTAAGCTTGCTTGCATGCTGCATGCTGTATGCTTGGTTGCTTGCATGCTGTATGCTTGCTTGCATGCTGCATGCTTGCTTGCATGCTGCATGCTTGTTTGAATGCTGCATGCTTCTTCGATATGAAATGTATGCCAAAAGATGATTCTAAGTTTAAAGTTTCTGAGATATGATAGTTTTGCCTTTTAATAACTATCGATATGAAATTATGCCAAGAGACGATTCTGACTGCGAACTTTCTGCGATATGATGGTTCTACTTTTTAATTATTATGGAATAAAATTCATGCCTAAAGATGATTCTGACTTATAAAATTATGCGTTGTGTATCTATACTTATATATTATATATTATAATATTATAAAGCTGAAGAGTTTGTTTGTTTGTTTGTTTGTTTGATTGAACGCGCTAATCTCAGGAACTACTGGTCCGAATTGAAAAATTCTTTTTGTGTTGGGTAGCCTATTTATCGAGGGAGGCTATATACTATATAACATCACGCTACAACTAAGAGCAGCGGAGCAGTAATGAAAAATGTTGCAAAAACGGGGAAAAATTATTCCTTTTGAGAGTTTCCGTTGCGTGCGCTGCGTAAACGGTTAAAGTAACGCAAAAATCATGTATCACGGAATTGTTCCTTTTAAAATGTTCTAAAAAAAAGTCCGCGAGAGCATATGTCTATCTTTTAAGGTTGACTCACTATAACTCAAAAGGAGCGATCAGCAACGAAAAATGGACGAAAACTAGCAGGCAAATCGATGCGACGGGAAGGGTCAGGGGAGCAAAAATTTGACGCGGACGAAGTCGCGGGCAGAAGCTAGTGTATGATAAATGAGTGTATGCCAAACAATTTTCTGCGAAATGAAGTTTATGCCATCCGCTGTTATGCAAAATAATATTATGACGAAAAAAATTCTGCCATAAAGGGTGGACCCAAAACAATCACCTGGGCAATCTACATTAAAAAAAAAACAGCAAAAGCTAGTTAGCAGTAATACAAACGAATTATGTATTAGAATCTTGACTGTATGAATCAGACGAGTTATCGGCAGATGGAAAACACATTTTTGGTACACTTTTCTGGTGATGACATTCCGATAACTTATTTGGTAAGAGACAGAGAAGGGATCAAGACAGATTTGCAACCATCCGCGCGCCTCCAGCGGCGAAATTGAGAAGATGTCTAAGAACGACACTTTGCTTTAGAGTTGAGGTAAGTTTAGACATAATCAGATGGATCACGATTACATACAAAAACCTGTTGCTAATAAAAGCAGAAATACGAAATATTGTTGCATTCCTCAACGTATTAGTTACGGAGATTCGGGAATAAGTTTTCATTTGTTTCCAAAAGACAAAATTATGAAGAAAAATGGGAGATGCTATAGCCGATTCGTTGCGGATGGCACGTCTCCCGTGCAATCATTCTTTTTTGCATGTGGCGTTAGGCACGGGAGCCGTGTCATTCTGAAATCGATGTTCACTCAACTAAACAAAACTATATTAGCGCTTGGCACGGCAGCCGTGTCACGTTATTTTTGTTCAGCGCCACAGCTATAAGTTTGACAAATTGGACATCGCAACGAATCGGTTAAAAATAGGCAAGCCAATTTCATCAGCAATGAGAGTTTGTTCCCATCATTTTCAAGCTTCAAACTATGTCTTAATTATTTTATTATACTTATATGTATTATATTCACATGTATTTTATAAGTTATTTATTTAGTTTAGGCTAAGGAGAGTTTCTCGTCAGATAACGAGATTATGTTTATTGTTCTAGATTCTAAAAGACAGAAGTTGTTTCCTAATGTCGTACCGTCTCAGAATATTCCTAAATGAAGCTCTCATAAAGAAGTAGATTACGTAACTACTTGAGACGTTTTGCATAAAACCTTTACTCCAAATTCTATGAATGGCCCGCTTGACGCTGCGAGGGCGACGAAAGGACGGCACGAGCATGGCCGCGGTGTCTTGGGCCGTAAAAAATAAGAAGGAGCCAATATTTCCTATGTGCGTCAAATAATTTATAAATATTAAATTAAAAAAAAGACCCTCAGAAAAATTTTTTTTTCATTGCTATAGCTTCTTTACCATCTACAGGTGTACCTCTTAAAATATTTCGTGTATGAATATATAGACCTTATATAACCGACAACACATACCAAATCTGAACATGTCGTTGCTATAATGTATTAGTGCTATTAGCGCTACATTTTTTGACTATTTCTGATTTTAACCTGCCAAGGTTAAAATCTGAAAAAGTCAAAAAATGTTAACGTGTTAAGGTCTCAAAATGCAATGTTTCAATTACCGTTCCGCAATAATGCAAATAAATGGGATAGTTCTACATTTAGGCTTTTTGTGAGTCACTGCCACTACATTTTAATTTAGTATCATTTTAGTTGTTTTCTCTATTGGTAACACTATTGTACATTCGGTTTCCTTTTCCATGTGGCATGGTGTCGGTGTAAGGTGAGTTTGTCAATCTTGTGAAATAAATTACAATTTACTGCGTAATATTAGATTAGATTGCAATTACAAAGTACGTATTACCGCTTTTATTGAAAAGAAACAATACAATTCGTTTTTTTGCGAAAGTGAACTTCGATCGGGGAAGTATACAAACACGTGCAAGTTGGTGTTGATTTGAGGATCGAGGCGGAGTTTCGGAAGAATAAGTTTATTGCGACATAGCAAAGAAATAAAAAGTTAATCTGGCTAGTTGTGAATGTATAGCTAGTTTCCATAAACATAGTGAAAACACTAGTCGAAGAGGTTAGTTTTGTGACGAAGCTATTTGACTTTGATAATTTTGTTGTAGTTGCCGAATAAGCAACCACAATGCCGCAGAACGAATATATTGAACGCCATCAAAAGCTTTACGGTAGGAGGCTCGATTATGAGGAGCGGAAGCGTAAGCGTGAGGCGCGTGAGCCCCATAGACGCGCTGAGAAGGCTCGCAAACTGCGCGGTATCAAGGCCAAGATCTACAACAAGGAGCGCCGCAATGAGAAGATACAGATGAAAAAGAAGATCAAAGCACACGAGGAGAAGAATGTCAAACAGAACACAGAGAAGGTGGCAGAGGGTGCGCTGCCCGTGTACCTTCTCGACAGAGATGTGCAGTCCCGGGCTAAGGTACTATCCAACATGATCAAACAGAAACGTAAGGAAAAGGCTGGAAAATGGGATGTACCTATACCTAAAGTCAGGGCACAGGCTGATGCTGAAGTATTCAAAGTGCTGAAGTCAGGAAAGACCAAACGGAAAGCATGGAAACGTATGGTGACTAAAGTCACATTTGTAGGAGAGAACTTCACACGTAAACCTCCAAAGTTTGAAAGGTTCATCAGGCCGATGGCTCTACGTTTCAAGAAAGCTCATGTCACACACCCTGAGTTGAAAGCAACTTTCTGTTTGCCAATTATTGGAGTGAAGAAAAATCCCAGTTCACAGATGTACACGAGTCTGGGAGTTATTACTAAGGGTACAGTTATCGAAATCAACATTTCCGAACTTGGTCTGGTTACCCAGGCTGGTAAAGTTGTGTGGGGGAAATACGCACAAGTTACGAACAACCCAGAGAATGATGGATGCATCAATGCTGTACTTTTAGTTTAATTTTTTAAGGCAAAATATACCATCGGACTACTACTTTCAACTCTGAAACTGATTGAAACTGTAATTGTTTCATTATGAAAATGTTTGATAACATTGTGATTATAATTTATGACTGTATTGTATCATCTTGGTCTGCCAATAAATACTTTGAAGCGTTTATCTATATTTTGTTCACTTACCCATTTTGTAGGCTTGATCTTCAACACAAGTTTTCAACATAGACTGAACAAAACTATGAAACTGTTTGTTTTATAGTAACAAACATGTGAATTTAATGAGTCAGTGTACTCATTAAGTAATAGTTATTAAGTACTAGACTAAATCAATTATGATTATGCCTCTGTTGTTCTCATTTCGCTCGTTTTACTCTTGGCTGAGGTGTATAACATAATGTGTACTTACTAACGTTACCTGGAACTGGTTTTCTAATTGTACTGGGATCTTGAACTTGCTGCGGCAGATTGTGGTCAAGTTCGATTCAGCAAACATTTATACTAACACTGACTGAAAATAGAGATACACACAAAGCCTTTTTTTTGTAATTTATTCAATTTCCTGGTGCCCATGAACATGCTGCGCTGGACTGAAGTAAAGAAAAATGATGATGATTATTTCGATTTCTTGATAGAATATCTACCTGTAGAAGTTTATTTAGTTGTGGTGACTTTGTGACTTACTCTTCTTTTTCTATTGTTCAGGTGAACCAAGATGCAGATTTTTGTCAAAACCCTCACGGGTAAGACCATCACTCTTGAGGTCGAGCCCTCGGATACCATCGAAAATGTGAAAGCCAAGATCCAGGATAAGGAGGGAATCCCTCCAGACCAGCAGAGGTGAGATATCTTACATTGGTACCTCTGAGGTAGCCTAGGCTGTGTTTTTCACAGGCAATGCAGAGCTCTAGTCTTCCCACGCCTAATCATCGGTTCTATGAGAGCTTCAGATTCGGGTTGGTCCTGAATCTGCTGTTTCGTATTTGACCAATCGTTACTAATATTTTAAACGAAAAATCGTTGCGTCTGTATGGCAAACTGCTGAATAACATTCAATGAACACGTCAGCTGCGGCCTATCTAACTTGTGCGACAACTGATCGTAATCATTATTGAATCTAAAATCTTATTTATTTTAATTGGGCAAAACAAATCTACTACTGTTTACGACTGCAACAAATCCCACCGTAGTAAAACCAATCAATGACCGGCCCATTGGCATGTGGGTGTAAATCTGACGCAGGTAACATCGGTTGATATCATCGGAATGCGGTTTCATTCGCACGCGGTCGGTTTACAACCCCACTGGAAACGATACGGTGAATACGCTCGTAAACTCGTAACAACATTCCGTACTAAATTAATGCATATTTAATACATCTTGTTTTGTTTTATGCATTCCCAAAAGTTATCAAGAATATCACATTTCCGTCTAAATAAAACAACTAACAGAGCAGGCTAAATAAATAACTTCACAATCACAGCAATATATTCTACACTAGCTTCTGCCCGCGACTTCGCGTCAAATATTTCCTCCCCTGACCCTTCCCGTCGCATCGAATTGCCTGCCAGTTTTCGTTCATTTTTCGTTGCTCCTTTTGATTGTAGCGTGATGTTATATAGCCTTCCTGAATTAATAGGCTACCCAACCAAAAAGAAATTTCAATTCAGACCAGTAGTTCCTGAGATTACCGCGTTCAACCAAACAAACAAACTCTGTTATAGTATAGATGAAATCTTATGTTCGAACTAGGGATATCAGGAAATTACTAACCAATTCATTTTCTAAAATCTACCTATGTTTGAATCACAAAATCGACCTCTGTCTACCCAGGTTGATCTTCGCCGGTAAACAACTGGAAGATGGCCGCACCCTGTCAGACTACAACATCCAGAAGGAGTCCACACTCCACCTGGTGCTGCGCCTGCGTGGTGGCGCCAAGAAGCGCAAGAAGAAGAATTACTCCACCCCCAAGAAGATTAAGCACAAGAAGAAGAAGGTCAAGCTAGCTGTACTTAGGTTCTACAAGGTGAGTCTTGTAGATATTTTTTGGAATTATTATTCCAGCAGGCATTCGTAATATCGGTAATCAGAAAAAGTCGGATCTTGTGATAAATGTGCCGCAGTTACGAAGTATTTCTTAGACACAAGACTAAGCCTTGTAAAACAAAACAGTTATTTTTAAAGTCTTTGTGAGAAATTATTTTGACCATCAAGATGTCTTATTAGCATCTCCAGCATTGATTACTAACTTCCTATTCATAACACGCGCCGACATGTTCGCTACAAGGAAAACCCGGGCCTACTTAGCAGTCAGCAAATAAAAGACTTACATTTCAAAGAACTCTCCCGGGAATGAAAATAAAAGCTTCGAAAGTGGAATACTCGAGACAGGTCACGACTTGCGAGGATGCCTAGCTTGTTTATTTTTTGTTTGTGAGTCAGGGAGGGTAAGCAGACTTGTTCGGACATGTCGCATGAATCATGGGGATTCGTTGAATACCGTGACAATGGAGGGAACAGGTCATGTAATACTTGCTTGGAAGTTAACAATGCATTATTTTGTTGCGACTGGGTGATGCAATCGTTTGTTGCGGATGTCAAAATAAACGTGATATGCTATGTTCCATAGTATATTAAGTTCAAATGTTTCGAATTTCCGAATGCTCGTAATACTCGTAATTATTTCTGGATTTACTTACCTAGTCAACATTGTATGACACAAATCATTCTTTTACGCAACAGGGAGCGGTTCGTTCACTTGGGTGACTTTTTCGTTCGAATTTTTGGGTCGTTTTTATTTAAATCTCGTCTTTTGGATTCAAATAAAAGACCCGTCTCCAATGCGACCTTATCCCTTATGCTATGCATATGCCTTCGACTGCCCCCTATACCTGTGCACGGGTTCCATTATAAAATTACAATAACTAATAATCAAAATCCCCTTATTTCCAGGTTGACGAGAACGGTAAAATCCACCGCCTCCGTCGTGAGTGTACTGGCGAGCAGTGCGGCGCGGGAGTGTTCATGGCAGTCATGGAGGACCGCCATTACTGCGGCAAGTGCCACAGCACGATGGTGTTCAAGGACGATGAACGACAATAGATCTTAAGACCAACCCACTTAGACTTCTGTGTATGATGGATTTGTAATAAATCTTGACACAGTGTCTGAGTAACATTTTGGTTTTATTTGACGTAGTATTTTATTTTTTACCAGAGGTTTTCATGGTTTGGTAAGTATGTCCCGTAACCTGCGGCTTTCGCCATTTCCCTGTCATAATATGTGTGAATACTAAGCTTAGAGATCTAACCCCGCGTTTACACCAAGGTATAAAAAAACGTACCATTCTATATTTTCTCCACTGTTTTCAAACGAGATCAAAATGTAGTTTTGACCAGTGATTGTGACAAACAAGAATCACAACTTGTATAAAGATTGTATGTAAATGCGGGGTATGTATGATGATCATGTAGGTACACATATAACATTTAATGCTTATAGTTATATGCTTAACTAGAGCTTGCCTGCAAGGACATCAAAATATCGCGGTGGGCTTCTTTCGTACCCTGTGTCTTCAATGTACTGATCAGCGCCGAGACTTGAAACAGAGAAGTGTGTTTTTCGACGTGCTGAGAATCTGAGATGCCCTCTGTTAGATTGTTAAAGCGCGATAAAATTCCACCGTTATATATTTACGTCCGTGCGAATGCGGTTTTATACTGCTGGTTTGTGTATGAAAGTGTATAAGGTAAGTATTCAGCTCACAGGACCACTGGCTGTCGTCTTTTCAACAAGTTGACCTGTCCCGAACCTGGAACCTTGTTGGAAAATATTCTAGGTGAGTTATTACGTTGTACTGATAACATTTCGTTGCAATAAACGTTTTTACCAATATTTCGTGTTTTATTTAAAACTCCTAATATGTAAATTAGGAGTTTTATGTATATATATGTCTACCACCTACACACCTTGAAGCAGTTACTAGAAAAAATTTCCGAATTTAAAACCGCTCTACTTAGCCTTCGTAGATTATACGAAGGCCTTCGATAGTATAAAACACTATAATATAGACCTCAGTAATATATACCAAAAACCACTGCAGACATCAAACTCAATACTGCGGGGGTGTACGTTACCCTAGCAAGAAAGTGTCTCCTAGAGTTATATGAGTAGAACGTATAATGTGTGCCTTATCTGCTGTAAATGTGCCCCCAAATAACAAATGTGTGCCCTCTGTCGTTTTGGAAAAAAACGGAAAAAACGATTCTTGCTGGGGTAACGTTTTTCTAGCAGGAAAATTCTAAACCAATGATCGGAGAGAGAAAAATTTTGCATGGCCAGAGAGCTTATATGTGTGCCAAAATGTGCCCCCAAAAATAAAATCTGTGCACCTTCAGGTTTTCGAGATATTGCATTTCCTGCTGGAGTAATGTTTTAATGAATCGTATATCTCTAAAACCATTGCATGTGCCCCTGTAGAGTAAACATACACGAGTAGCTCTTAATGTGTGCCCCTTAGTGCCCCAATTAGATTCAAGAAAATATTTATAGTTTTCAAGTAATCGCGGTTTAATGAAAATCCGAAAAAACATCGCAGCGCCTAAATGAGACAAGGCACAAGTTCGCTGAAAACTGTATTCGGTCCTTCTTGACACTAATAATAACCATACAAAGTTTCAAAACTGTTCATGCATGCATTTTTGAATAATCTTGCTAAAAGTCAAAACGATGGTGTCATAACTTTGACGGCAAAATACAAGGAACCGGCTCAATCCCAGATGTGTACGTGTAAACCAAAATCTTGTGCCTTTAGTCAAAAATATATGGTGAAAATATTCAGCTTGGAATGTTTCGCATTAAGTAAATATAAACAAAAAACCAAAATATGTAAGCAACGGCTGGTTATCCGACCAAATTCCAATGACTACTAAAAAGCGACGGATTCATACATATCGATGACCTTCTTTACTTTACTCACTAACCGGTTCACACGTGTTGTGCCTGAGTACACTGAAGTAGAAAAGTAATAAAATAAAGTTGCAATGGGATTATATTCTACTAGCTGTTTCTATGACCATAAACATTATTAAGTACATTATAAATAGTAGCCTAAGTGCTATTCCAAGGTAAATTTCATTAAAATACATCCAGTAATTTATGTGTGAACGAAAGATATGGCAAATATCCAGATATTTGCCATTTGCCAGGTCTCAAAATTTGATTGTTCCCGATGTTTAAAAAAAATATAGTTCATGAAATGTGTGATGAATACCTAGAGGTAGTAAGGTTGTACAACCTAGCACTGGCTTGCAAAAAACGTAATAAAATATGATTTTCTCGGGTTGGTTGGAGCATTCACCTTAACCAAATAAATCTTGGTACCTACAGTTTTGAGAGTTGTATTTCACTAAATATTCCTATAGTCAACCGCACAATGATCTGTGTTTCAACAACGTGTTTCCATTTCTTATGTCGTATTACGTACCTATGAGGGATTTATAATTATATTTTAGACTTACAAGGAGACCGCCAAGATTGTCCGCCTCCGATTTCAGTGATTTTTATATATGTTGTTATGTTTGAGTAACTGAGTAATAACCCAAAAGGAATTCACGCAACGCTCAATAGTTTCAGAGTTGCTTCTACTGAGCAACTTAAATATAAGTTTAAATGATTTTTTAATAAAATTATCATCAAATCAAACAGTGCAAGTTTGAACCTTATATCTCTGCAGATAGAGTTGCAAATGTTTTTGAGTTTGTATACTGAACTTATATTTAAGTTGCTCGGTAGAAGCAACTCTGAAACTATTGAGCGTTGCGTGAATTCCTTTTGGGTAATTACTCAGTTACTCAAACATAACAACATATATAAAAATCATTGAAATCGGAGGCGGACAATCTTGGCGGTCTTCTTGTTAGATGAAAAACTGATCTGTGATTTAAATAATAATGACTACACGACGTGCAAATAATTTCTAATACTTATAGGTAGGAAATGTAATCTGTGATTTGATGCAATAATTACTTTAAGAATTAAAATTTAAGGGAATGAAAATAATAATTTCCACATCAACAAGCTGTTTCATTTAATATGGTCACAAGGTGCATTTAATATATTTTTTAATCAGCCCCCAAAACTTTTGAACGCGACTGTACGGACAACAGCTTAGGTATAATACGTCCAATAAAGAAGGTCATCGATATGTATGAATCAGTCGCTTTTTAGTAGTCATTGGAATTTGGTCGGATAACCAGCGTTGTTTACATATTTTGGTTTTTTGTTTATATTTACTTAATGCGAAACTTTCCAAGCTGAATATTTTCACCATATATTTTTGACTAAAGGCACAAGATTTTGGTTTACACGTAGACATCTGAGATTGAGCCGGTTCCTTGTATTTTGCCGTCAAAGTTATGACACCATCGTTTTGACTTTTAGCAAGATTATTCAAAAACGCAGGCATGAACAGTTTTGAAACTTTGTATGGTTATTATTAGCGTCAAGAAGGACCGAATACAGTTTTCAGCGAACTTATGCCTTGTTTCATTTAGGCGCTGCGATGTTTTTTCGGATTTTCATTAAACCGCGATTACTTGAAAACTATAAATATTTTCTTGAATCTAATTGGGGCACTAAGGGGCACACATAAAGAGCTACTCGTGTATGTTTACTCTACAGGGGCACATGCAATGGTTTTAGAGATATACGATTCATCAAAACATTACTCCAGCAGGAAATACAATATCTCGAAAACCTGAAGGGGCACAGATTTTATTTTTGGGGGCACATTTTGGCACACATATAAGCTCTCTGGCCATGCACAATTTTTCTCTCTCCGATCATTCGTTTAGAATTTTCCTGCTAGAAAAACGTTACCCCAGCAAGAATAGTTTTTTCCGTTTTTTTCCAAAACGACAGGGGGCACACATTTTTTATTTGGGGGCACATTTACAGCAGATAAGGCACACATACGTTCTACTCATATAACTCTAGGAGACACTTTCTTGCTAGGGTAACGTATACACTGCGGGGCCTTCATTCAGAATACAAAAGGGTGTTAAGCAAGGCGACCCGCTCTCCCCAAAATTATTTACAAGCACTCTCGAGGAGATATTTAGAACACTGGCAGCCTCATGGACAACCAAGGGCATTGAAGTTAGCAGCAGGAAGTTGAAAAACCTCCGTTTTACCGACGACATAGTCCTTTTTGCCCCCTCAGCTCTGGAACTACAGATTATGATTTAAGACCTAAGCACTGCAAGTCTTAAGGTAGGACTCGCGATGAATCGGTCTAAAACCAAAGCCATGACCAACAGCACTAAACATAGGATCGAGTTAAATGAGCAGGAAATACAGTATCATCAGTATGTTGATGAGTAGGTACATTTACTTGGGCCAGTTAGTTTCTTTCGGAAACAGGCAAGGAAACAACCAACATTTTGACGCTAATTTCCACCTCTGTTATCGTTTGTATTGGTTTAACGGGTTTATAAAAGCGCCCAGTAAAACTTTTGTTTATTCAATGGTCATGACTATAACTAAATAACTCATCAAGATGAGTAACAGTAACATGAAGACATTATAATGACTAAGGTAGATATAAAAAATAAAAGCTGAACCACCGTAACACTAGGTATAGTAACTTCAAGTAACAATAAGTACCTAAGGTAATAGTTAGATTTCTAATAAGTTTCACTATTTTCAAGTGTTCTTAAAGAGTGCTAAGTAAATGTTTTATACCACCTACCTTGCCTAGGAAACGTATTATTACTTAAGGAGGTATAAAAGGTACAATCGCAACCATCATAGCACCTGCTTTTATAAATTCAAGAAACAGAAATGACTAAAAGTAATATTATAGTTTGTTATAACTCTTTCTAGCGACAAGAGCTCTTGAAAATAGTTAGCAAAATATTTTTACCACCTACGTTGCTATAAAAGTATTAATTGCAACTTATTTACAGCTACTTAATTTAGTAATCAGAAACCCCTATTTATGATAGCAATTGGTATTATGGAGTTATTTTTAGAGCCCTAATCGTTACAGTGGGGTTCAAATTTACTTTTATGTTATTCTAAGCTATAATAACACGGAATTTAAACATTGTAACTCTTTATTTTCACTTGAAATCATAAAAAATATATAATATTACTTTTATAGATGCATAATGTAACAAGTGTCATCTTGCGATAAAATCACCACATTACAAACAGTGCCCATTGATGCAATTCAGCATTATAGTTCTTCGTTAATTAGAAGTATTGATGACGCCAGTCCCGGCTGTAGTAGTATTTGCAACGAATATATTCATCCAGAACGGCCTAAACGCCGAAGAAAATGTTCGTACTGTCGCAGCGATTCCAGCGAAAATGTTGGTCAGGTGCAGGAAATTCAACAAGGTTCCGTATAAGAATGTTTTTGTTTGTTTGTGAATACTAATACTAGGTGATTATAATAACTAAGATTTTTGTAATTCACAGAACACGAAAATCATAATATGAATGTGAGCAGTAAAAATGGTGAAACGCAAAGTTTTGAACAGGGTTCTGTGCAGCGAGAATTTAATTTTACAGAGGAGAACCCTCCTCTGTAAAATTAAACTCTACAGCGAGAATTTAGTTTTACAGAAGATGCCTCTATATCTCCTTATCCACTTAGTAGTTCTGATAGCTCAGATGAAGAGCAAGAAGGGGAATATATAAAAAATACGAATTTTAAAAACGACTTAAGAATATGGGCTATACAAAATATATTAGCCAAGCTGCCTTAAAAGATTTGGTATCAATTTTGAATAAAAGATTTGTAAATATTTTACCTCGTACGATTCTGCAAACCCCAACAGAAGTTTGTCTTAAAATTTTCGACGGTGGTGAATATTGGCACAATGGAATCATTATTCCACTAACAAAAATACTTCAAAATATGGACTTTGTGCCTGAAAATGTATATTTGAATGTTAATTTAGATGGGTTACCTATTTTTAAAAGCTCTAAATTCGAATTCTGGCCTATATTGGCAAACATGCACGAGATTGATGATGACCCTTTCATTATTGGTATTTATTATGGGAAAGGAAAACCGAAAGATATTGATCTTTTTTTAGAAGATTTCGTAAATGAGACTATAACAGTTTTAGAGCAAGGCATTAGTGTAAACGGCATTAAAGTAAACATCAAAATAAGATGTTTTATATGCGATTCCCCTGCTCGCGCTTTCATCAAAGGTGAGTTATGTTCGAACATCGAAAAGTGTCGGTAGCTTTTTTATTATTATCATGAACTTAATCAGGTTACAAAATTGTGGTTCTTCTTGTAAATATATTTTTTTGTGAAAATTGAAACCGATCAATTTTCATTAAAAAAAAAATACGTTTCAACGGTATTGGACTAAACCAATAAGTATTGGTTGGGATGTTTAAGGTTATTGGTTGTTCCCTTGCATGTACATTATTTTTACATTCATCAAAATATTTTTCTAAATCTTACTTTCATCATATTTATAAATATGATTTACAGGTGTCTGCAATTTCAATGGAAAGCACGTTTGTCTGAAATGTACTGCCGTAGGCAGTTACTCGCATAATACCCATACAGTTGTTTTTTCGTCAAAAATATCTCCTCTAAGAACTGATGAAGATTCAGGGGGTTTAAGTATGGTGCCCATCATAAAATAGATTCACCATTATTAAAACTACCTATTGACATGGTTGAACAATTTCCAGTGTCAGATTCATTGCATTTAATTAATTTGGGCATTATGAAAAGGTTATTGACGGGATGGAAAGATGGCAATTTCGGCAATTTAAAGACTAAGTGGTGAGCACGAGATATAGATCATGTCAATCTATTTCTCGGCAAATGTAAGTTGCCTTCTGAAATTCATAGAGCAGTAAGAACTCTAGATTGCATTGCATATAGGAAAGCAACCGAATACCGAACGTTCTTGCACTATTTGAGTATAATCATTTTGCAGGAAGTCCTACCAGTAGACGCATATCAACACTTCTTGAGCCTGTTTTGCAGCGTCACAATATGTTATTCTCCAAATTACAAACATTTACTACGACTAACTAAAGAAATGTTTGGAAATTTTGTAGAAAATTACAAACACTTCTATGGTGCTGATTATATAACGAGCAACGTGCATAATTTACTACATGTCGTAGATGAAGTTGAAAGATATGGCCCGTTGCCAACATTCGACGCATACCCTTTTGAAAATAAGCTTTATTTAATCAAAAACATGCTGAGACATGGAAACAAACCTCTTTCTCAAATAGCCAAAAGACTATCAGAATAAAATATAAATTCAAAATCCCTTAAAAGTAAACCCAAGTATGAAAAGCCTTTTTAACGAGACTTAAGGATTTTGCGGTGCTAAACTTAGAGCATTTCATAATTTCTTGCAAGGAGAGAAATAAATATTTTCTATCATCAACTAATGATGTTATTGAAGTCTTAAATATATCTATCAACGCTAAAAAAAATATTATACAAGGTCAAAAACTTATGGAGAAAATGCTAGTATTTGAAAAACCTCTTCGGTCGTCTTTCCTAAACATCTACAAAGTCTGTGAAAGAAGTTTAGGGAAAACTGATGTCGTTCTGAGCCCTGATGATGTTAACTGTAAGCTAGTATGTATTGCCCACGGCAGATTTCTTTATTTTATACCGCTTTTACATACTTTATGAATTAAAAATACGAAGTGTGTTTTAGTACAGTACAAATAAAAACAAGCTTTTACAATTAATTGTGGTTTTATTCAAAATTCCTTACATGATTATCAATCCACTAGTCTAATCAAAAACAGTTTAACAGTTAAAACATACAGATGTATGCTTACAAAACATAATACTTATTCAGTCTCATTCACATGACTTTTAAAAAAAAAAATCTAAAACAAGATGACTTTTGTTAACGGCTTCCTGCTTGCACACGACAGATTTGGGCGACAGAAGAAGAAGAATTATAATGGCTAGCTTAGTCTTATTTACTCAGGTTTTAACAAATTTGTAAAATAATAAAAAACGCTAAAACTATCATCATAATGACTTGCACAGTACCGTAACTTAATAACAACCTAAATATTAACAAATCTTAAACTTCAAGATCTTTTATACAATCATCAAAATAACAACTCAAACAATTTTTGTTTTACATAATTCAAACGTTTTCTAAAAAAAAAAAAAAAGATAAACTCTGTATATTCCACAATAAATTCTAAAGTTAAAATCAAAATAATATTAAAAAATAAGATTTTCTCAAATCTTGCAATTAAAACAAAAACTGTAATACAAATTATCAGCTCTGTTCAGTGCACTGTGATTAGTGCACTTTCCGTCAGGGTGTAAAATGATATGAATAAAATTTGTGGAGTTCCCATACTAAATGCGTCAGCTGACTGCGGCGTTTAGGATGAGGGCCAAAAATTTTTGTGGTTTTCTGAACCATGTTGGAGAAAGTTGATCAGTTTCATGGGCAGAACACACCCTTAATTTTTTTTTATTGTGAATGCAATTTCGCATTGTATACATCCATAGGAATAACGGTAACAGATTACATGTTTTTTATCAAGAAATCGCAATGAAAGGAATGTAATTTTAAAAATTGTACTTTAACTAAAAATATTTCTTTGTTCATATTTAAAAAAATAATCAACTAATTTGTAAAATCTTATTGCTAAAACACCTTCTGAACAGTTAAAGAAAAACTAAAAAAACAATTAAAATCGTAAGAATTTCCAAAATATAAGTCGTAAGAGGACAATAATACTTTCTGAAAAGTAGTAGTAAGTAGTAGTTATTTTCCATGTATTTCTTAGATTTGGAATGTATTCCTCTGTCTCTTTTCTTTTGTTTCTTCTGTTTTTCCACGATGTTTTCATTTTCATTGTTAGTGAAATTAGAATCTAATTTAATTGTGCCGTGTGCTTTTTCTTTTTCCTTATCGTTATCTTTTTTTTTCATTTTCTTCTATTATTGAGTTCAAATTTTCTTTCAATCTATCATTCTTTTTAGCAACTTTTACGTTAATCGAGTTATTTTCCTTCAACGTATCTTCGTCAATTTCTTTTATTCTCTTTTCTCTTTTTTATCCATGGTTTCATTTTGATTAATAGTTGAGTTTGGATGTGTATGTTTTCATTGTCATCTATTTTCTCTACCTCAGATTTCTTGTGGGTCTAATCTTTTCCTTCAAAAATTGCCAGTTTGCTTTTCGAGTTAGAATCTATTGCACTTCTTTTAACATGATTTTTTTCAACTTCTTTTTTGTTCGGCGTGCTTTTTTCATTTTTCTTCGCTATTATCGCTACCCGTTGTTTTATTTTCTTTCATAGTTGAATTTATCTTTTCATTGTAATTTTTTTGCTCTTCCTCAAATTTACTGTGCGCGATGTCACTATCTTCAAAAGTTCCGTCTGAATCTACTGTACTTTCTTAATCATTTGAAGTGTCTTCCTCCCTTTCGTGATCTTCCTCTTCTTCCTCTGTGTTTTCAATTTCATCAATAATAGAGTCGACATCTCCTGGAATTTCGTTATCGTTTGTTGTTTCTTGATCTTGATCAATAGTGCAACCATTTTCTTCAATCATAGAGTCTAAAGTCTTTGCGCTTTTTTTTTTCATTCTCTTTTTCATCTATTCTTTCTTCAAGTACGCCTCTTACGATATTATTTTGCTTAGAAGAACTTTCCTCATTATTTTCGTATTTTTCTGTTTGCTGTTTCTCTATATTAGCCTTTTTGGCAGATTTTACGGATGTTCCTTCTTTGTCAGATTCTATTTCGTCATTTAGAGACTGACTTTTTGATGTTTTTGTGCGTTTCCTTGAGGTAGATGCTCTTTCTTTTTTTGCCATATTCCTCTTTTTGGCATTTTTAAGGATACCTTTGAAAAGTTCAGCATTATGTGAAACTGTGTATTTGTTGTCCCAAGAGTTCACCATCTCCCAGAAAAAAGACAATACGTTTTTGTAAGCTTTCCAGGCTATTTTAGCTTCATTGCTTCCCCAGCTGCCTCCACTCCAAGAGCACTGACAAAGAAACTCTCGCGAAAATAATACATCAGCTAATCTATAAGCACAATCAATACCTTTGCCACCAGCAAAAATTACAGAGTACAGCTGCTTTTTCTGTTGTCTGTTGGCACTGTTTGATAATTCCAGTTCTAATTGATCCAATTGCTGAACAGTTTCAATTGGCTTGATGTTAAAAGCTGTGTTACTTGGGCTAGATTTACAAGCGCTCAATGGAGTGACTTGTAAGTCTCCGTTTTGGAAGTAGTTATTTATTTGCATTAAAATATCGTCTAATTGAACGGACAATGATGCTATTTTCTGAATCGTAGTAGTTTGCACATTCTGAATAGAGTTAAGTTGTTCCAATATTTTTGTTTGATTTGTTAAGAGTGTATTTTGAACTGTTATAAACGTGTCTAAATTTTCACGTTTTCACGCATTCACGTTAGTTTCACTACCAGACATGGGTATAATGTACTCGTAAGAAAATCCACAGTTTAAGTCTTCTGCAGCTTCTTCCCACTGTTGTAGCATTTTTATTTTGCTGTTTCAGTATTACGTCATGATTATAAGTGACAGAACTTTCTCTTGAAAAGTGTTGGGATTTCTTACATTTTGTTCGAATCTTGGGTGTAGATTCACCTGCAAGAAAATAAGTGAAGACTTATTTACAATTTAAAAAGATGTAATACCTTATTTATCTGTTAACTAGCTTTTGCCAGCGGCTTCGCCCGCGTGGAGGTCGGAAATTATCCCGTGGGAAAATACTACCGGGATAAAAAGTAGCCTATGTCCTTTCTCAGGCTTTAAAGTATCTGTGTCCCAAATTTCATTTAAATCGGTTCAGTAGTTTTAGCAGGAAAGCGAGACAGACAGACAGACAGAGTTACTTTTGCATTTATAATATTAGTGTAGATTTGGCTTAATATGTATAAATTGATGAATTTATAACAGTTAAAAACATTCATACTGTAGCATGTTATTTTTAAGCTGAATAATTTTATTTCAGCAATTTGATTTGCAATGTATCACAATATTAATAATTATGAAAATACATCAATTAATCAAAAAAGGCATTTAAAGTATTAAAACAGAAAATGACATAAATATTGATTATTGGATTTAAAAAAATTAAAAACTATCTAGCATTTAATCTCAATTTTACATCTTTATTCCCTTTTTTGATGGAAGGGTTTTATCGATTGAAAAACGTAACCCTAAAATACCACTACTTTTGCATCTAAGTCGAACCATTATAGAACCAAACCTATTAAACTTGTACTCTTATTACCTTTAAAACCCTATTCTGGTTTAACAAGTGCTACAATAGTTCTAACTACAGCCCATCTAGTACTTCTTGTTCATTAATAGTAATAATAGGAACCTAGGATAATAAGCAGTAGACACCATTCTAAATCAATCATAACCTAAAAATAAATCAGAAAAAAACTAGTTTAAAACCCATATTTTGTTTAATTTTCTCATTTTAAAACGCAATATATTTACTACAATACACAATGAATGTAAAATACAGAGCCAATATCCTGTTTTTATCTAAATTCAGATTGAGTGTATGCCCCGCATGATAAAATGCAATTTATTTTTACTTTAAATATCACTTATTTTTAAGGCCCTGCAAAATTGAGATGCAAAACATATATTATTTTCTCAATAAAGTAACCTTCGCAATAAATTTTAGCCATGTGATAAAGAAATCAAACTTGTCTCACCGAGTTATTGACAATCCGTAACTGGAAATTCACTTAATTTCACCTCCTTAGTTTGCCATCATTTTTGAGAAATAAAGTAACACTTTTGGAACTAATGTATATGCAAAACAATAGAAAAAGAAAACACGCTACAGCCCTGAGTTGCTAATCAACACTGATAAAGATACATAAAGCAAATCCAAGAAAAAAATGGACTTAAAAAAGAACTAATATGTTACTATAAAATTTATACCAGTAGACTTCAGAACTTGTGTACCACCTATAGGTTTTATTATAACCATAATACAGACTTTAAAGTGCTTGAGGTAGCTAGATTTATATTATACCACCATTTTAGATACAAGAAATTGTTTACCACTAACGCCACCCTATAACTATTATGTAACTCTCAGTGTTCTTTTGGCCACAGGACGTGGTGTTCCGTCGCTTCCGCGGACAAGTGCCACAGGACAGCTCACGGACAAGCTAACTTAATAGTGAAGTGCTACTAACATAGTTTATAGTACTATTATTAACACATGTTTTTGTATAATACTTATGTATGTTAGTTTGTAAGGTATTTGTCTATGGGTCTTTGTTACCTGAAAATAAATGTTTTATTATTATTATTTCCTTTATTTAAATTTTTACAACATATAAATTACATTTTTAAATATTAAAATAACAAAAATCATAAAAACATTTAAAAATATAAAAAATAGTAGCCCACCGGTATCGGGAATAGGATCCAAGCTACCGGTGGTCAGAGCCGCTGAGAGAGGAACCTTCTCACTATACGTGCCGTGTCCAGTAATACCGCCTTCTGGATCAAGCGCTTGATCCAGCTGCCTAACGAGAGCCTCTTTAGGTGTTGGTCGAGGCTCTTGGCTATTATGCCATTGGCCGTCACGACTATCGGCACAATGACTGCTGTATCCACATCCCACATCTCGACAACCTCGCGAGCCAAGTCAAGATATTTGATCTGCTTATCTTGTTCGGCTTTCACGAGGTTCTCGTCATGCGGGACTGCTATATCAACAATCATTGTGCGACGCTCTGATCGATCTATCACCACTATGTCCGGCTTATTAGCGACAATAGTCCTATCAGTGATGATAGATCGATCCCAATACAATGTGATATTTCCATTTTGGAGAACTGGGTCGGGCACATACTTATAGTACGGTACTTCTGATTCCACAAGACTGTATTTCAGAGCAAGTTGCTGGTGGATAATCCTGGCTACAAGGTTGTGTCTATGCAAGTAGTCTCCGTTAGCCAGACGAGAACAACCAGAAATAATGTGTCGGATTGACTCCCCCGGACGGTGGCATGCCCGACAGATGTCAACCGTGCCATCCTTCACAATATATTTCCGGTAGTTGTTTGTCATCATAACTTCGTCCATAATTGCAAAGACAAAACCTTCGGTTTCTCCAAATAGATCTCCGAATCGTAACCAGGATACGGACGCTAAGAGGTCTACATCGGGTCCATGTAGGACCCGGTAAAAGCGTCCGTGGAGCTCCTTGCTTTGCCATACCTCCCTGCGGTCATTAGTATCTAATACTTTAGGTTTGCGCCAGTTCTCGTTAGCCAAGGAGAGCGGGGTGAAGCCCTTGTCCACTGAGACCATATCTCGGTGCATCCCCACATCGGCTTCAAGGAAGTATTCCCTGAGACTGCATATCTCACGGTTGTGCAGGGTCTTGGCATTTAAAAAACCTCGACCTCCGCACTTCCGCGGGATATACAGTCTCATCACCGAGGACCGTGGGTGATGCATCCGATTTACGGTCAGCAGTGTGCGGACCCGTCTATCCAGGGCGTCCAGCTCCGTCTGAGTCCATTTGAGTATGCCGAAAGAGTACATCAAAACTGGCATAACCCAACCGTTGAAGGCGCGCACCTTGTTTCCGCCTGATAAAAGACTATTTAGAACTTTATTCAGGCGGCCAAAGAAGCGCTCCCTCAACGATTGTTTCATGTCAGCAGTGTCGATGCCTAACGCTTCCGACATACCCAAATACTTGTATGTTTCGATTGAGGAGAGGGATCTTAGGTGTATGGAATCCGTGAGTTGGGTTCCCACGGATTCCACAATCTCCCCTCGCTTCACATGCATGACTGCAGATTTGTCCACACCAAATTCCATCCTGATGGCGCTACTGAAGGTTTCAGTTACTTTCAGTAGCTCCATCAGTTGCAGATTGTTGTGGGCAAAGAGTTTTAGGTCATCCATGTAGAGGAGGTGAGATATAACCTGACCACCTCTCCTCAATCGATAGCCTATACCTGAATCCTCCAGCAGTGTGCTAAGAGGATTCATGGCTAGGCAGAACCAAAGTGGACTCAAACTATCGCCCTGGAATATACCTCGCTCAATCCTTATCGGTTCGCTATTCCTCTGGATTTGTCGACATCCTGGATAGCGAAGGACCGTCCTCCACTGCCCCATACATGACATCAGGAAGGTGCACAGCGTTGTATCTACTTTGTACAACTCTAACACCCTCCTGAGCCATGTGTGTGGTACCGAGTCATAGGCCTTCTTATAGTCTATCCAGCATGTCGACAGATTCCTTCGGGAACGACGAACCTGTTGACTAATGGTCATATCGATTAGGAGCAGCTCCTTAGTACCGCGGGACCCGTTCCTACATCCATTTTGAGAGACAGACAAGATAGAGTTTGTGTCAATATGATTGTAAATTTTAGCTCTCAAAATGGATGTAAGAATTTTATAGACCGTCGGTAGACAAGTGATCGGTCTATAATTTTTGGGTTCCGCGGTGCTACCTGATTTATGGAGCAGGTGGGTTATCCCTGTTGTTAAGAACTGGGGCAACGACCCTGACTCTAAGGCTGACTGGAACTGAGATGCCAAGCGAGCGTGCGACTTTTGGATCCACTTGATCCAAAAGTTGTGCAGTCCGTCCGGCCCCGGAGATTTCCAGTTAGGCAACGGACGGACTGCACAAGCGACATCTTGGGGGCTGATGGTAATTGCCCCCATTTCTGGTATTTGTCCGCACGCTCGCTCGATCTGCCTAGTCCAGTCACCTTCGGTGTGATTGACAGGCACCGACCAGTTCGATTTCGGAAGCGAGCGAATACGATTCGAGTGATACAGTAGCGAAGCGAAACAAGTGATTCCAAGTGACGTTTCTTGTAGTTGCGATATTTGTGTTTATTTAATTAAACAGTTTGTGTGTTTTGGTAAATTGGTTTAAATTAATTTATCCCGAACCCCAGCTCGTAACATTATTATTATTATTATTATAGTACATTATGGTACAAGTGTGTAATGTTGGTGATTACCGCTGAGGCGCCATTGAGACCCGAGCCGTCAGGTGAGGGTCTTAAGAGAGCCGAGGACGGTAATCATCAATACACACGTGTATCATACGACGTTTTTCAACACACTTGCGAGGAAAAAACAAATATGTATTGCATAAATCGTTTAATTATTAAAACAATTGGTGAATGTACAATTTTCAAAACGATATTGGATTGTTTTTGATGGCAATTTCACAGTTTGTGTTACATTGGTACTTGCCACTTCTTTAGTACCTTCATTTACTTCTTGTGTAAATGTCGGCGACAAAGGTAAATCATACAAATTAGGTACTGGAAGGAGAGGGCACCAAATAACTCACGCTAGTAGATGTACATGGTTGTGGTTCGGGGCAAAACTTTTTTGCCTTTGGCTCCAAATTAATGGCTTGCGTTATTTTGTCATTGATTTTTGCTTTGTTATGAATTGAGTCTTCTATGTACGATTCAGCGATTGCGTCAGAACGCCATCCACCATGTCGCTTCAAAGTTAGTATATCAGCCCCCGAATCAGCCAACATTGTAGCCGACGTTCTTCTAAAACTGTGTCCAGTGTAAAAATCGGCCTCAGGCAAACCTAAATTTGACAGGGTCGAGTTAGAGAAAGCTAAAACAAATATGAAGACTCTATGGGATAAAATCAAAAACATTACAAACTACAAAAAAACACCCTCGGCCTCCACAAACTTATTAAAAACTGGACCAGACCCTCAAGAGGCTGTTGATCGAGTGTGTAAATACTTCGCAGATGTTGGCAAAAATCTTGCGTCCAAAATCACTTCTCGTCTTCCGATGTCCCCCAACTCATGCACACGACCTCATAAAAACGATCCCCTCAACTCACTGGTTCTCCTTGATTTTGACGAATCGGAAATAAACAACGCCATTGTACAGCTTCGAGACTCTGCTTCAGGTTGGGATGGCATCTCAACCAATCTGTTAAAAAAATGTCGTCATATTCTCGTGTCCCCAATTACGCGTATTTTCAATCTTTCAATTGCCACTGGAGTTTTTCCTGAGGCATTTAAAAAGGCGGTTGTGCATCCGATTTATAAGAGTGGGAACAGAGACTGTATGAACAATTATAGGCCCATTTCAGTCCTCTCATCTATCTCGAAAATTGTAGAAAAATTAGTTAACATTAGACTTACTCAGTTCCTCGTAAAAAATAATTTAATTGCACATAATCAGTATGGTTTTAAAAAAGGAGTATCGGCAGAAGACGCAGTACTTGACTTAACAGAATTTGTTGCAAGAAAGCTTGATGAAAAACAGAATTGCTTAGGCCTATTTCTAGATTAAAAAAATGCATTTGACACAGTCTCTGTTCCCACCCTCCTATCAAAGCTGGAGGACATAGGCATTCGTGGAATAGCTCATGATTTTTTCAATAGCTACCTCTCTAATCGTAGACTCTGTGTTAGAGTTGGCGACCATGTCAGTAGAGAGGAAATCACCACTTTCGGAGTACCACAGGGAAGTGTGCTTGGGCCGACCCTTTTCCAGATTTACATTAATGAACTTTGCTGCATACCACTCAAAAACTCCAAAATTTTTACTTACGCTGACGACACTGCAATTATAGTTCATGGGAATGATTGGGAGTATCTAAGAACTACTGCCGAATCGTCACTTAAATCTGTTATCACTTGGTTGCAGCAGAATCTTCTTACTCTGAATCTGGACAAGACTTACTTCATCCCTTTCAGGTTACAGTCGTGTTCGAATCCTCCTACAAACTTTGCCATTAACGCTTATTTAAATAATGAACATATACCTGTCTCACCCTTTTCTCTCCGCGAAGTAAATAATATTAAGTATCTGGGTGTAATTATTGATAGTGGACTTAATTGGTACTCGCACTTGGACACTATTAGCACTAGAGTTAGAAGAATGATTTATGTATTCAAGCTTCTTAAATCCTCTGCTGACTTCAACACTATTAGAATGGTATATATTGCTATCTGCCAGTCTGTAATCACCTACTGCATCACAGTCTGGGGAGGTGCAGCTAAAACTAGGTTTCTCAAGTTGGAACGAGCACAAAGAGCTGTTCTCAAGGTACTGTCAATCAAGCACTTTATGTATCCCACCACCCAATTATACAAAGATGCAAACGTACTTACCGTTAGGCAGCTGTTTGTATTAAGGTCTGTACTAAAACAACACTCCAAAGTCCCTTTACCAGACCCAACACGCCGTAAGAAAAAGCCTCTTCTTCTCACGGTAACTCATAGGACCACTTTTGCTAGGCGCCAGCATTATGTTCTAGGCTCACACTTATACACAATATTAAATAAAAACATAAACATTATTAATTTAGATAGATATAGGGTGAAAACTAAAATTGAGGAGTGGTTAAAAGTTCAATCTTATGAGGCAACTGAAAGTTTGCTTACCTGGATCTCTTAAATCACATCATATCATCCAATATACACTCCACTCCATACCACTCACAGTCCCTCACCACAACATACGCGCCTCACACCGCAGCACATTCACCCTCACCCCTCCCCATCACACACAAACACACACACAACACTTGCACATCACACTACACCCCACACAAATACACTACACACGCATACTCAACTAAGTTAGTTATAGTTATATTTCATTTTGTATTCCTTTTACTTTGTAATTATATATATTTCTGTGTTTAAGTAACAGCCTGTAATGCTCAAAAACCGATCGACCTCTATTATATAGCGAAGACACTGCCTCCTAAGATACAGGATCTTCCTAGTTTAGGAGACAGGGCTCAAATTTTTGTATTTGACTGTATTTTTAACGAATATGTGTGTGCAAATCTGTGTCAAATGTTCTTTGCCAATAAATAAATATTATTATTATTATTAAAAAAAATACTTCGCTATTTCTCTTGGCATATTACCAAATTTGTTAATACCGATTGTTTGTGCAGTACATTTTCCTTTCTGAAAGTTTTGGAAAAAGCGGTCATTCTTTGTTTTTGTTGAACGGAGATCTTGGTATTTTTTCACTATTTCACGAAACGTTCCTTGGATTGTAAAAGATCGTGGAATCTTGGTTTTAGTCTGGGTAATTTTGACAAGAAGCATATCTCCGTGGATTTCTACATCTTTTGTTGTAATATTGTACAGCTCTTGTCGTCTACAAGCACCAGTAACACCGAATATTAAGGCAACCTGCAAAGAAATCAATTAATTAGTTCTAAGAAATTATGCTAAAGTTACACACTTGTATATTGTAGATTCGTTTCGATTAAAAATATGAAACGTACCTTTGTTGCTAGATACTGACTATCCGGAGCCTCATTCAAAAACTTTTCAACGTCGGCTGGTGACAAAACTTTAGATTTCCGACCAATATATCCATCCGAGCGTCTCTTCAAAAATGCCATCAGGTTACAGTACGTTTTGATATCAACACCATGTTTGAGCTTAACCATGCTTCTTAACATGGAATAGATGCACCACAGGGAGCTAGGTTTGTATGTATTGGCGAGTTCAGAGAAATACGCCAAAAACACATTTTCAGAAAATGACTGGGTTTTTTTGTTGCTCTTCCATTGCAGGAAACTATCGTAAGCAGCTAAATACTTTTCTCTAGATTTTGCAGGTATTAGGCTTTCGTTTGCATTTTGTGCTGCATTTAGTATTTCTGGCGGGGTTAAATCAATCAATTGTTCATCTTCTGTACTAAAACCTGACATTTTTATAATTATTTACCACACAGCAACAAATGCGATACAAACAAAATATGAAAATTAGGGGAAAATTGGGAAATGGCGCGCAATTTTTTTTTTTTGCACGCGCCAAATGTAAGTTGATTGATTACAGCCATACAGCCTACTTCAAAATGATAATTTTTGTGATAAAATGCAAATATTTTATAAGAAATCATTGTGAATTATAAATAATTTGATAATAATAAATGTTTTTTCGTCTTAATTAGGGACACATTTATTTATTTCAAAAATGTAAATAGATTTTCGGTGGCATAAAACCTCTTTGTTGTTACAAAAAAAAAAAAAAAAAACTGTATTACCCGGTTAAATTGAAAATGCTCTGTTTACTCGCATATAATTTGCAGTTAGGTACTAACTTAACTTTGTAGGGATCATTCTATTATGCACTAGTGTGTAATATTATTATGCACGTGTATGTTATAGTTCGGTTTATGGCCCTAAGAACGATATAATAAGGCTCACTTTACGAGCAAGTGTGTTGAAATAGTACATTATGGTACAAGTGTGTAATGTTGGTGATTACCGCTGAGGCGCCATTGAGACCCGAGCCGTTAGGTGAGGGTCTTAAGAGAGCCGAGGACGGTAATCATCAATACACACGTGTATCATACGACGTTTTTCAACACACTTGCGAGGAAATAATTATTTACCACACAGCAACAAATGCGATACAAACAAAATATGAAAATTAGGGGAAAATTGGGAAATGGCGCGCAATTTTTTTTTTTTGCACGCGCCAAATGTAAGTTGATTGATTTCAGCCATACAGCCTACTTCAAAATGATAATTTTTGTGATAAAATGCAAATATTTTAGAAGAAATTATTGTGAATTATAAATAATTTGATAATAATAAATGTTTTTTCGTCTTAATTAGGGACACATTTATTTATTTCAAAAATGTAAATAGATTTTCGGTGGCATAAAACCTCTTTGTTGTTACAAAAAAAAAAAAAAACTGTATTACCCGGTTAAATTGAAAATGCTCTGTTTACTCGCATATAATTTGCAGTTAGGTACTAACTTAACTTTGTAGGGATCATTCTATTATGCACTAGTGTGTAATATTATTATGCACGTGTATGTTATAGTTCGGTTTATGGCCCTAAGAACGATATAATAAGGCTCACTTTACGAGCAAGTGTGTTGAAAAAATTATTATATTACTTATAGCGCTATAAGACGTGGGCCCAATCGAGAGTTTGTAAGGGGTTAGAGCGTGCTCTAACACCAATTGCTAAAACCATTGTATAACTCTTGCTTACCAAATTCACTTTTAAATAACTCTTTTATCACCAATTCTTATTACCAAAATGTTAGTTGGGGGAAATCGGTCGTCGCATCCAAAATGCCTGGAAAAGCTACTGGTCCATGAAGACGCTAATGAAGGATGATCTACCGATGTCCCTGAAGCGAAAACTCATCGATATGTGTATCCTGCCCTTCAAACCAAAAGCAATCGTCGCGGGAATACGCGATTGAGCGATCGTTTGTATGGAATTTTGACGTATACAAACAAACGCGACTCCAGCGTGTCATATTCATTTACAAAAGGCGGAGACTGACGTCAGCCGTGTGTTTGGAATGTATCGAGGTTTTCTAAAGCATGACAGTAGTTAGTGCAGTGAGTTGCTTGATGCGAGGGAGGAATTCACAAAAAACCGACTGCTTTTTTGTGAACTCTTTTGAAACGCGTTAGGGTCAGCGCACACCGAACTGCAAAATGCTCGCGCAAATTTTTGATTGCCGCATGCATGCTCGCGCATCCGTGAGCAAGCTCCGTTGACAATGCTCTGGGTTGCCAGGCGGGCGTGCATTACCAGTTTGATGGCAAAATCCGACGTTGGCAGGCGTGTTCAATATAATAATAATAATATTCCACAACTATCACACAACGCCATCTAATCCCAAGCTAAGCAGAGCTTGTGTTATGGGTACTAGACAACTGATAAACATACTTATATATTTCTAAATATATACATATTATAGATAAATTACACCCAGACACAGAACAAATGAACGTGCTCATCATACAAACATTTGTCCTGGGTGGGAATCGAACCCACGACCTCCGGCATAGCAGTCAGGGTCACTAACCACTAGACCAACAGGCCTGTCATATAGTTGATTGGGACTTAGTAATTATCGCCCTTTTAGTAGAGGAAGAGGACATTGAAGAATATGTAAATAAAATAAGATGTCATCAAATGAGAAGAACAGTATTGATAGAAGAAATGTGGCGGAAAAAATCTGCCTTTTTTTTCTACTTCGCTTGTTTCGACTCAGAACCATAGACACCTGCCAGGGTCACGAGATTTGTTCGAAAGAGATATCGTGACCCTGGCACATGGGCAACTGAAGGAACACGGGTGGGTTTTAGTCAGTAAAAGTCTGACACGCCCTCCCGCTCCGCCCAAGAGCGGAAGAAGTCATTTGATGATTTCCCACCCAAAAAAAGAAAAATGTACCTTAGGCGAAAATTACACATTGCGTTAGAATTTGGTAAAATAGGTATTCCCATTTCTTAACATATTCTTTCCCACGCATTGGCTTTTAACATCCGATCGCTGTATGTTGGACTCGATACATTGTACATTCAAAATGCTGCACCAAACCGATCAACTTTTCTTCGTCCATGATTTCCAATTTATGCCGGTTGCACCATAGGTAAACACTCGTCAAGACAGTTTTCACGGAGTGGCAATACTGAGCGCGGCTGGCGCGCGGCGGCGGCGGGCGGCGCGAGCGCACTCGCGCACTCGCGCATGCTCGAGCGCACTCGCGCATGTTCGGGCATCAAGTATGGACGTGTATTCAAATTTGCAATGTAAGAAATTGTCATAAGATACATTTTGCAAAATTTTACAAAATTTTGTTCGAGCATGCGCGAGCATTTTGCAGTTCGGTGTGCGCTGACGCTTAGGGTCAGTTCAGACAACGGAAAAATGCCCTAAGTCAAAGTATTAATTTCAAATGGGCAGATAAAAGGCACTTGTGAAAGTCAGCATTTACATTGAAATAGAATTGATTCTAGTCGCTGATTCCAAAGGATTGTTTCGTATGGAGAAGAGCCCAAATTACTGGTTCTATTGAAAACAGGACCGTATTATACCTACCGTTATTACGGTCTAAAGTAATGAATATCGAAAGTCTTCTTGCGACTCGTCTGAATTGCAACCACAGAAGGCTCGAGCCATTGTCTGAATTTACCCTAACAAGAAGTGGAACGCGCTAGGAGCCACGTGGTGGAAACGAGCGTTCCCCGTGACTTATAGCCGTTTTGTAACGAAGCTTGCCTCGAATGATACATTGAAACAGACGTTACAAGTCAGTCTCCCCTTTATCAGCACCACGACGATCCCTTTCCGATAGGACGTGGCCCTATAATATGCGTGGAGAGTCTACTTCGGGTCCATTCTTCAGAATATATTTTAGAATACATTTAGGGTAAAAACAAGTTAAAAACCGATAAATTCATTAAAATATTTATTCAATACTGAGAATAGAATTGTCTAACTTACATAATCCATAACACTTAAATGGAATTAATTGTGCAATAAATCCACCATAGTTCTGGCAAGCGTTCCATTTGACGCAGACAACGGACATATAGGGGCGGGCATCGGTGCGTTAACATCAGGAACTGTTTCTGTGCGCCATGTGCTCAGGTGGACATGTTTTTATCTTTGGCAGTTATACATGACGTTATAGATAAGCAGACTGGTAGCAGGCAGAAATAAACCGGGTTGCAGAAAATGTCTAGATCCTATTTCACGTCGGCAAGAGATCATAACCTCTTGACTACGTATAGACAACAAGAAATATACAAGGTACCTACATAGGACAGTCAGTTGTTCCTCAGCACCATGACCATAATCCCTGCAATAAACTGATAAACTATTCTCTATGACTTCCGGAATAGAGTTCAGAATGCCTAGTATGGTTATCGAAAATAGTTCTGAAGTTCTGTGCTGGTGCTAATCTACGTAAGGCGATTGTCACACTGCACGAGCTCCGCCACGTAGCGAGGGGCGGTAGATTTTACATTGTAGGCAGTAGTTCGTACAGTAAACACGCTAGTGCTACGCGACGGAGCGTGGGGCAGTGTGTTAATCGCCTAAAGTACAAGTAGGAATGTGTGCTATTTGGTAGGACACCTAAACGACTGAGTCAATAGAAATGTGAAGTTAGCTCTTAAAGGATCTCATACTGTTCCTGCACCATTGCCCGCTTCTGCAAAACTAACCAACTCGATTTAACATTAGAAATGCACAATAAAGGTATATCTAATGAATATATATAATTTGTCCCACCATTCCAATTTATATATAATTTTCAGATCATTTCACACATCTGGAATGAAGTTTGAATACAACTGCGATGAGTCAATCTCATATAACAATTTGTTTATTTAGTCTACAGGCATTACAGTTCCCGGTGTAGGTATATGTAAATAACTCAGTGATATTTCATTGAATATAATGTGGATTTCATCTAATGATTTTCAAATAAATAATAACATAATTGACATGTTCAATATACAAACATCAATTTAAAAAATAACTAAAAAACATTACATTTTTCAATAAAACTAGAGCACCGAAACATAACTAAGTGTAGTAAAATATTTTTACAATAAGAGATCATTACTACAACTGAAAAATTTACATATTTTCCTTTTCTATCTAGTCGATAACATTGACTTACTTATAATTAATACTCTTTGAATATCCTAAACAACACCATGATAGTTTTCTTATATTTCTTTTTATTTTTTACATGTAAATCTATATAATTTTAGATTCGTTTCTGAATTTAATTAATTCGACTATTAACTCAATAAATCAGACATGTATCGATTACTTCCAACTCTCGAAATTATATTTTTGCTTTCTAATTATACAGCTAAAGAACCAAGAGTGTTAATTTCAAATCTCTATTTAATTTTTCGAACCATAAAGGTATTTTTTTTTGTTATTTATTAACATTCTATAGATGTTAAGGTGTTCTGGAAGACATGGGAAATATTTGTAATGACATTAACATTCTATCTACTGTACTGAAAATAAAGAATGCTATAAAATCGATACATGTCGGATTGAATTCAAAACATATTTATAATTTAATGACCTAAGCCAGCACTTAGCACTATGCCGCATACGGCGACGTTTGGCGGTAGTCCACTACACAATACCCTTACACTCGTAATTACTCTAAACTGTTCAAATGCAACAATGGAACCTTATACCAAGCATGGTTAACAATTTTTGGTAGAGCTGTCAATAATTTTGTTAAATACATACATATTCCTATGTACTTTGGAAAACCATGTATAACGCTTCATAAGATTCATTATTAATAAATATTTATAAAAAATACCATAAAAGAAATACGAAAAGTACATATTTTTGATTTAAAAATTGCAGGCGGCAAAACTTTTATAAATTATGATATATTACATTATGAAGCGATCGCAGTTTCCTAAGCATTAATTGGTTCTATATTTTTTAATAATAATTAACTTTTATTGCGCCTTCGTAATTTACTTCAACCGTACACAATATTTTAGGTGACAAAATAAATAAACATTTTATCTGTACATTTATAATTTCAATAGGGATGAACCTTAGTGCAAATATTTGCCGTCCAAACCTATTTATAGTTCTAAAACACTGTGCACTGTTCCTTCACCTTTTATTTACATGCATTTAATATAACTGCCGTAAGTACTTATTACGTTCTTTACGTAAACTCGAGCCTCGTTTGCACTGTACCTGATTTCTTATTAGCCTTTCATAATAACTTGATATGAAATGTTTACTTTGTGATGATAGTGCACATATCAAGTTAGAAATGAAGTACAGTGACTGAAACCCCAGGAATGAGGCTATTAAAGTACGATAAATAAGGCCCTTTTTGAATCGTTCTGCCAAACCTCCAGTGAGGATAGTGTGATGATAGTAACGAGGCTGGCATCGGTCACCTTTTAAAACTAGCTATTAATTCGGTTAACATAAAGTCTTAACTCAAAACTGAAGAAACAAAACCTGATGTAAGGTCGTACTGAACTTATCTAGATAAACTCTTCGATCTCGTTTGCAGTCAGAAGACATCGAGACCTTAGTAGCGCAAACTTCAGTCAAATGCATATCCATAATAACTCATTGCCAGCGCATTTATTCCGTAGCATTAAGGGCGATTTTCGTATTTCAAACATGTTTGACCCTTTCCAAATCCCAGGGCCTTATTTACCTCCGCCGTCTTACACAAATTAAACTAAGCTTATTTTACAATAACATTACTTCAGCAAGGAAACTGGAAACAAGTACAAACGCTTAGCGTCATACGTCACGAAGGATTACAGTATTCACTAGAGGAATAAAATTATTATTTGTATCTACTTTATCACAGTGGGGATCTGTGAGGTTTTCTTTATATAAACCGAGGGGAATGGGGGATTGGTCGAAGCTGGAAGTATCTTTTATTGTGTGAGGATAAAAGTGCGTTGATGGTAATATGAAATTATATCCGGCAGATTTCAGCAACTTTTACTAGGAAATCATTGGGGGGACAGAGGGCAGCTATTGGAAAAGTTTTCCAACTTTTTGTTACAGTAGGTACTAAAAGTTGATTTTAAATTCACTCAACAAAAGATATTCTGCTTGAAAAGGAATTACATACAACTATTAATAATTGTGTTGCGGATTATAAATAAATTAGGTGTGCGTTTAATTAAACTTTAAAGGATGTTAGTTGCGAACTGTCGTGAAAACCTCTATCAGACATATTAGGATAAAATATGTTTCACTTTGCCTTGCACGCGTATGATATTATATACATTTTCATTTTGTAAACAATCGTATACTCTTTAATCTTACAGTGAGGCAAATTGAGCAATATCTAAGGTACCCGGAATGAATGAGGTCGGTATGTCAAGACCTAGTACCGACTAAAGAGAAATTACAGTGTGTAGCACTCATAACGAGGTTATGTTTCGACTATTTTGCCTGCAGTAACTATTATCTGAGCAACTTCTTCAACCAAGCTTTCTCTCTGAGTTTTGCATAGTTTTTAGGGAACTTTATAATCTGTTTGGGGTAATAGCCAATACCGATTGTGTCTAAAACTGACAGGTATAGTATAGCAAGCTAACAACCACAGAGATGATGACTAAAAGATTTGACCAAATAATATCAACAAAGGGTGGACATATGGAGAAGCTACACACATTAAAAGTTTATTCAAGGGTTTATTCCCGTCCTTGTCGCGCTGACCGGACAATGTATAGCGCTAGTGTGAAATTAAATAGTCGTAACGTCATTTCTGTTGTCTAACAGTTATTTTGAAACGTTTATAACTTGGTAATTTTTAAAAAAAATATACAAAATCGTCATCATCCCCATTATCATACTAGATAACAAAAGTCAGCATGTACGATGCTGACCTGCTGTCCGTACTACCCTGCCAGGATATTTCGACGTTCCTGTCTAATATACTCTGTAGCTACCTACCAGTCAGTACATAAAACCACACGCGTGTAGGAGTGACATACGCGTTTCGCTCAGAGCTCGTCCCGCGACTCCGCTTCTTTCTGCGCTTTCTCTAGCGAAGGCTTTATCGTCTCTAATAACTTCGTCAGCGCTTGCTCCGTCTGAAATAAACATGCTTTGTTAATTTTTATGTTGGGGTAAATAATATGACAATTACTTCCAAAATATTTTCTACCAAGAATATCATACAGTCTATTACTAATTCTGGTAGCAAATATTTTGAATATAAATAAAAGTTTCCGCGGATTATCATTATCATATCATAGAACCTTGTAATAAACCCGAAGTTCAGCTGTTATGTTCAGTTTAGTGCTGTGTAATGATTTTGTAAAATATTATTTAAGAATAGACTTGTTTCACAAGCGACTGATAGCGCAAGTGGTTGCACGGACTTTATGTATCCATGTGTTTTAAAGTATATTTGTTTTGTATAATTAATAAATCAGTATTGTTTAAATAATTTTTTTTTTACATTTAATCATAACTCCTAACGCATTTTAGTTAGTCAAATGATTGTATGTGCTATTTATTCTGCACCGACCCGCCTTGTGCAAGCGTAGTGTAGAATGTTCGTACGTTACGAGAGAGCTTTGCCCTGCAGTGGGCCAGTCATAAGCTGGTATTTACGTCATGTTAGAGTGTGTGGAAGGGCTTGTGGCTAAGTGATAACAGCCGCACGGGTCGATCGTTCAGGTTAAGCCACGATTGTCGCGGTTGGTCCGTGGATGGGTGTACACCTTTACATACTAAGACCCTTCCGGGCTTCAGAAAGCTTGTTAAGCCGTTGGTCCCAGTTGTCTCTTGTAGATCTTAGACAGTCTGACAACCGGCAAGGGGTATAGTATTACCCAGTAACTGAGTTGTGGAGGTCAGATAGGCAGTCGCTCCATGTAAAATACTGGTACTCAGCTGCTTTCGATTAGACTGGAAGCCGACGCTAGGCAGATGATGAAGATGAACGTTGTCGTGTGTACCTGCGCGACGGTGTAAGGTGAGCGTGTGTACCTGCGCGAGATGCGCGACGGTGTAAGGTGAGCGTGTATACCTGCGCGAGATGCGTGACGGTGTAAGGTGAGCGTGTGTACCTGCGCGAGATGCGCGACGGTGTAAGGTGAGCGTGTGTACCTGCGCGAGATGCGCGACGGTGTAAGGTGAGCGTGTGTACCTGCGCGAGATGCGCGACGGTGTAAGGTGAGCGTGTGTACCTGCGCGAGATGCGCGACGGTGTAAGGTGAGCGTGTGTACCTGCGCGAGATGCGCGACGGTGTAAGGTGAGCGTGTGTACCTGCGCGAGATGCGCGACGGTGTAAGGTGAGCGTGTGTACCTGCGCGAGATGCGCGACGGTGTAAGGTGAGCGTGTGTACCTGCGCGAGATGCGCGACGGTGTAAGGTGAGCGTGTATACCTGCGCGAGATGCGCGACGGTGTAAGGTGAGCGTGTGTACCTGCGCGAGATGCGCGACGGTGTAAGGTGAGCGTGTGTACCTGCGCGAGATGCGCGACGGTGTAAGGTGAGCGTGTGTACCTGCGCGAGATGCGCGACGGTGTAAGGTGAGCGTGTGTACCTGCGCGAGATGCGCGACGGTGTAAGGTGAGCGTGTGTACCTGCGCGAGATGCGCGACGGTGTAAGGTGAGCGTGTATACCTGCGCGAGATGCGCGACGGTGTAAGGTGAGCGTGTGTACCTGCGCGAGATGCGCGACGGTGTAAGGTGAGCGTGTATACCTGCGCGAGATGCGCGACGGTGTAAGGTGAGCGTGTATACCTGCGCGAGATGCGCGACGGTGTAAGGTGAGCGTGTATACCTGCGCGAGATGCGCGACGGTGTAAGGTGAGCGTGTATACCTGCGCGAGATGCGCGACGGTGTAAGGTGAGCGTGTGTACCTGCGCGAGATGCGCGACGGTGTAAGTTGAGCGTGTGTACCTGCGCGAGATGCGCGACGGTGTAAGGTGAGCGTGTGTACCTGCGCGAGATGCGCGACGGTGTAAGGTGAGCGTGTGTACCTGCGCGAGATGCGCGACGGTGTAAGGTGAGCGTGTGTACCTGCGCGAGATGCGCGACGGTGTAAGGTGAGCGTGTGTACCTGCGCGAGATGCGCGACGGTGTAAGGTGAGCGTGTATACCTGCGCGAGATGCGCGACGGTGTAAGGTGAGCGTGTGTACCTGCGCGAGATGCGCGACGGTGTAAGGTGAGCGTGTGTACCTGCGCGAGATGCGCGACGGTGTAAGGTGAGCGTGTGTACCTGCGCGAGATGCGCGACGGTGTAAGGTGAGCGTGTGTACCTGCGCGAGATGCGCGACGGTGTAAGGTGAGCGTGTATACCTGCGCGAGATGCGCGACGGTGTAAGGTGAGCGTGTGTACCTGCGCGAGATGCGCGACGGTGTAAGGTGAGCGTGTGTACCTGCGCGAGATGCGCGACGGTGTAAGGTGAGCGTGTGTACCTGCGCGAGATGCGCGACGGTGTAAGGTGAGCGTGTATACCTGCGCGAGATGCGCGACGGTGTAAGGTGAGCGTGTGTACCTGCGCGAGATGCGCGACGGTGTAAGGTGAGCGTGTATACCTGCGCGAGATGCGCGACGGTGTAAGGTGAGCGTGTGTACCTGCGCGAGATGCGCGACGGTGTAAGGTGAGCGTGTATACCTGCGCGAGATGCGCGACGGTGTAAGGTGAGCGTGTGTACCTGCGCGAGATGCGCGACGGTGTAAGGTGAGCGTGTATACCTGCGCGAGATGCGCGACGGTGTAAGGTGAGCGTGTGTACCTGCGCGAGATGCGCGACGGTGTAAGGTGAGCGTGTATACCTGCGCGAGATGCGCGACGGTCCGGTCGAGCGCGTCGCGCCAGGCGCGTAGCTGTCCGCGCTGGCGGTGCGTGTGCTGCTCCAGTAGCGCCGACCAGTCCGCCATCTGCGACCCGCTCACACTGCTCATCCTGCCACACAACATACATTTATTTATTTATTTAGGTTAGCCGACAACTGTTTACACAATTCATTCATTATAATTTTAATAACAGTAATGTACTGTAAGTGCAACAATTAATTATAGGCTAACATAACATTCAACATTTATGGTTTTACATATCGATACCGGAAATTTCAATTGTCGTAAAGGACATTTTGCCGAAAATGAGTTATATATATATTTGGAATCAGCGTCGCAAGCTCTATCGATTGGTATATTTAAAAAAAAACTATCTTTAAAAAAAAGCCCCTTACGACCTGGCTTTCCAACAGCTCTAGCGCGATTTTTTTAACTATTTGGGATGTATCGCAAAAATAATGTTCAATAGGGGAGCGTAAAGTCATGTTTTAATTATTTAAGAGGTCGTAATTCTCATTTTTGCATTAAACTTTTTATACGACGTTATAAACAATAATTATTATTACAAATCAAAAGGTCGTAAACATGTTATGTGATAAACGAAACCCTTACGACCAAATCTATGCTTTGTTTTAACTTACGTAATTAGGGCGTAAGGGACGTTTGTTTTATTTATTGCCCTTTACGACCTTAATTTTAACAAAAACACAATTAAAGTTTTCGTTTCGTTCTTATTACCAACGGCGTACAGAGGTCTGACGAGCACCATACTCAAAGAAACACAAAGTCAGAAAAAATAATCTATGTGTCTGGTATACATACCTTTATAAAAGGTTAGTTACTCTACGTTATAGTAACTCCAGTATTTTTTTTTTTTGTATGGGAGAAAACACTTACAAGTTAATTTATTTGAAACTGAATAAAACTGAAGGTCTGGTGCTCACACTAGGTATTGTACCATACACGGCGATCAAGGTGACATCAAATTCATATACCTTTCCGTGCCGCTTCGCACGTACCAAATTTTTGAATTTTCGATAGGTGATTTTTCAAATATTTTACATGGTCAAACGAAGTTGACCATCGATTTACTTGTACTATCGTTAGTTAATAGCCAACTAATGACTTTTTTGACGAGAATAATTAAATACGTTATTGATCATATACTTTTTTTTACAAAATTTCATAATCAGTCATAATCACGGTGATTAATAATTGACTGAAAACTGATGTTACTAAGGACCTCATTTGTTAATCACCGTGACTATGGCTGAGTTATAATGACACGCCCTTCCGCTCCGCCCAGAGCAGGAGACGTCATTTGATGATTTCCCAAACACAAAAAAGACCTCTCACTTATTCATTTCCGCAGGAGTTCTTCCCATAATGGCTTCCCATAATAGAAGGCTGCAGGTCTTCAATCTCGTTTGCAAACGTAGCCTGTTCTTCAACTATGTTCAACTTGTTTTCGTTTGAAAACTTAAAATACTGGGTGTTAGTGTAAACACCGTTATCCTTGAAACCAGTGATTTGGTTTCGTTAATAGAACGTAAAATCAATGAAAAAAAAACAACTTTTTTTTTAAAAGAAAATCTGCATTTTTCCACAAGAATATTTCACCCTATGCGCGAGGGCAACAAACTTCGGGAACTACACTTACACCGCGTGCGAACTGCACGACGCGCCGCCGACACGGGTCGCGACCCCGCAGTCAGTCAGCTGGCAGTCTCGCTAGCGATCGCACGTAACGCCGCGTCTTAGCGTCCGTCGCTCATTTCTCGCGCGTGAATTGAGTGTGTTACAATGTCTTACACAAATGAACAGTGAACCGAAATGGTTCGGCTTTACGCCATTGCGGGTAATAATCTGAACGGGGCGCGTAGGATGTGATCAAACCGTGAAACGATGTTGGCGGCGCGCAACGTACCTACGTGCCGGCGGTTCAATTTTCAATGTTTCTCACTGGACACTATGGACAATACTCTCCTCATCGATCGTCAACATCCATATCATTTCAGCCGGTCCAAGAACTAAATGATAACGATCGCATACCACGGATGGTATTTTCGCAGTGGCTTATCAATAACCTCGATAACAACAGAATGTTGGACGGGGAACCCATTTTGAACACGTGTTGAGGTTAATGTAAGTCGGTAAGTGTTGATATTTTATTCAGTCAGTGTAAATTTAATTTAATTTTTAATTAAACTGTACATAAAATTGTACATGATTAACTTTTTAAATACGCCAAAAGTACCTACCCAATGGTTTGGTTTATTAAAAACAAAATGTTTTTAAATCATTTAGAATCCAAAGCCATTTCGAATCAAATTTACATTTAGACTCGTCACGGTAGGTATTTGTGGCTGTCCTAAGCCATATGATGGGAAAGTTACATCACAGGTTATGTGTATTTAGTTGTGTGGACGGAACGGCTGGCGATCGTTGTAGTGATTACGTCACTGATGCGCATATCCATGAATTTGCGGGCGGTCTGGGATAAAATCTGTTCTAAACCTTTTTAGGAATTTTTATTTTTTATTTTTTTAACTCGCTCTGTTATTTTATATTTAAGTCAAATTACCCATGGGTTAAGTGACAACGGTGTTTACCCTTACAGTCTGTATATTGGTCTGCAGAACATTGTGGAAGATGGTTCTGGATTCTCCCATATCACTTCTTCGCCACAAACTAAGCGCAGGGGCTCAAACGAACACATAAGAATGCTAGAATCGTCATCCTCTGCCATAGTTTGCTTATACAAACTTTGCCCTAAGCACCATCAAAACCCCACTTGCATATAAGTATAAATTCTTTTCTACACGTAGGAATTTTCCAAGTCTAGCCACGGTTTTGTTCAAAATAGCTTGGAGTTTTACTTTAACCCCTCTTCCGTGACTTCTGTGGCATCTTTTGGCGGATAGCAGTTCTTCATCGCTTCAAGGATAGCTGTGTAAGAAGGATACAATGGTATTCCTTCTTCTTTTGCACAAGATCTTAATGTTATTTACTGCCACTTAGAAAGCTTCAATGAGGTCAAAATACCTAAAGCTTTATCAGCAGAATATATGGGCATAGTTTTCTATACCCTTAACAATTCCTTCATATTTGTAGCTTCTTCGGGATGCTCCGAGACTAGTTTAATGATATCTGCTACTTTCTTATTTGTGCTTTTAAACCAGTTAGCTTCACAAATGGTTTTCTGGGACTCACAACTGATGTTGATATTCCAACACTGCACGTTTCCGGTCCACAGGATGTTAATAATAATATCTTAGGACAATCAACACAACGTTATCTGATCCCAAACTTGGCAGAGCCTGTACTATGGTAAGCAGACAACTGATAAACATACTTATATATTTATAAATACATACATATTATAGATAAATTACACAGAACAAATGATTGTGCTCATTACACAAACATTTGTCCTGGGTGGGAATCGAACCCACGACCTCAGTCTTAGTAGTCAGGGTAGTGACCCTCTGTGTAGTGGTTAGTAAACCACTAGACTAGACATGAGATATACCTGCCAATCTCCATACCCGGCCTTCAAGGTATGGGTATCGCCAAATACTGGGTACAAAAACCGGGTTTCAAAATACCTGTAAGTATTTGGGTGTGTTATGATTTCGATAAGTAAACGTATGCGATAAGTATGGCATACCTTCAATATTATGTAGGTACGACTTTTCAAGTATGAGATATGAGGATGGTTATTAGTGAGTGCTAAATATTATATGCAAAATAACATTAATTTTATTTAAACTAACTACTAGCTGCGTAGTTAAAAATCACTTTATTACACACAATATATTTTTAAAGAACTCTTTGATATGATAAAAAATGTAATTCGTAATTTTTTTTTATTCAATAATATTATTACGCAATTATATTCCTTAAGAACGTAGACATATGTATTTTTTTTTTCTAAGTGTATTAGATCGTCCGAACGTTCCTAAAGCACGAATGACGCTTCGCTGCGGTCGGGTAGCTTCGGGTGGTTTCGGCGGACCGATGCTGCACGAACTGGCTGATACCTTGTGGTAGCGGTTCGCTTCGTACTAGCCTATACGTATGACGTCATACCTTCAAGGTATTTACCCAGTATTCCGGTCTGTACCCGGGCTGCGTACTGGGAAGCACATACCTGGTATATATACCTGTACCAGTATATACGCCTCATCTCTACACTAGACTAAGAGGCCAGTCAAATAGCGTTCGATTTGATATTTATATCCTGTCACTGTTATTTAAATGGTTTAATGTAATTGTTATGGATAAGTATCGTAACTAGAACCGGAAAAAACCATTAGTATGTACAAATACAAAAAAAAAAAACACTATAATGTGACCACCCACGAAACGACCTCAGTCTTAGCGGTCAGGGTCACTAACCAATAGACTAACAGGCCAGTCAATGTCATGTTGATGTACCCTCATTTATAGCGAAGTCAGAACTGGAACATGGGTGCTGTTCTCAAGGGCGGATCCAGCTTTGGTGCCAGGGGGGGGGGGGTCACATAGGTACCTAGTCGTAGTCAAGTCACAAGAAGTTATAATTTAATTTTTATAATCATACATAAAAGTAAAAAGTAGGTATTTTATTAATGTATGTATATTCTGGCAAAAACGGCAACTAAAAGGGCATTGACCAACTTCTATTGGACTTTGGCCACTTATAAACAAACAGTTCAGCTAATAACACAGGCCTACAAATTTTTAACCCAGAGACTAGACCTATCGTACCCGAGGGATTTTGATGCGCTGAATGCGAATCCGTGTTCAGAATGGCTCCTATACGTCTGGTTTTCGAGATATCTTAACCTAAAAGTGCAAAAAACGCGTTTTTTTTTTCAGTTTTTGTGGTTACGTGACAGAAGGAAATAAATGATTATCAAAAAACGTTGTATGGCAATTGAAAGTATTCCACCCTTCCCCTTTTAAACGTATTTGGATTTCTTCAAATATCTTTTTTTTTCACCAAAATATCGCTATTTGAAATTTTACACTTTAGCGTATAGCGACCCCAATAAACACAAGATCAACATCGTCTGGTCTCGGGCAGAATTTTTTCAATTTTTTTTTGTTTGATGTTGGGTTAGGTTAGGCTAGGTTATGCGTATGTGTAAAATTTCAAATAGCGATATTTTGGTGAAAAAAAAAAGATATTTGATAAAATCTAAATAGGTTTAAAAGGGACAGGGCGGTACTTTCAATTGACATACAACGTTTTTTGGTAGCCATTTTTTTTTCCTTCTGTCACGTAATCTCAAAAACTGCAAAAAAACGCGTTTTTTGCTCTTTTAGGTTAGGATATCTCGAAAACCAGACGTATAGGAGCAATTCTGAGCGCAGATTCGGATTCAGCACATCAAAATCCTTCGGTGATGTTAGGTCTGGTCTCTGGGTCTGGATTTGTGTTAAATTTTGTCGGTCTGTGTAATATATGATTAACTAGCTTTTGCCAGCGGCTTCGCCCACGTGGAGGTCGGAAAATATCCCGCGGGAACATACTACCGGGATAAAAAGTAGCCTATGTCCTTTCTCAGGCTCTAAACTATCTGTGTACCAAATTTCATTAAAAATTTCATTGAAATCGGTTCAGTAGTTTTAGCAGGAAAGCGAAACAGACAGAGTTACTTTTGCATTTATAATATTAGTGTGGATTTAATAGTTCTTATTAGTAAGAATGCCAATATAAACCTACTTTTTATCAAGATTTATATTTACTTAGATAATTTTAACATTTTATTGAAATTGTATATGCTTATAATAAAACTTGATTTAGATGTGCCAGGTTCATCATAAATACAAGGCTGAACCTTGGTCCATGGAAGTGCCGGGGTCGTCAACAAGGAGAGAATCGGAATCCATTTAGAAACAGCCAAAGTAATCGCAATAAAACTTACAAAAACAACACTCACGAATCACGATGCAAAAAAAAAACAAAGTGAATGAAGTTAACATTCACTTTGTTTTTTTTTGCACTCTTCATTTTGACAATTAACACAACATTTTTAAAGCACTGTGTTGCCAAATAAAAAAAAGATAATTGTATCGATACCTTTGGAATCGATTATTGTTTTATAGTTCTTCAGGTATAATGCACTCTTCAATTTATCATTTTTAAGTCTTTAATCATTTATATCGTATATTAGTACTTTTTAATAATATGATTAAATGAAAACTGCGTTAAATACAGTGGAGAGATTACCCTACACTTTAAATCGATTTGATTTTATTGCTTATGCAGTTTTTTTTGGCAACACTAAAAACAAATTCATAGCCAAAGACTTGGTCACATCATAAAAAATACCAATAAAAAAAGATTTTTTACAGTGTATGAATAAGTCATATTAGCATCAGATATTTACTAAAATGGAATTAAAATTATTGGTAAATTACATTTTTGTATAGCAGCGTGTTTAAAAACCGGCCAAGTGCGAGTCGGACTCGCGCACCGATGGTTCCGTACAAACCTGTAGGTATTCTCGGTTTATGCATAAGGTTTATGTTTATGAAGTTAAATGTTTTTTTATTATTTTTATATTTTAGTTGATTGAATGAAAGGTAAATTGCGGTTTACGTTTTATGACGTATTAAAAGAAAACTACTTACTAGATCTCGTTCAAACCAATTTTCGGTGGAAGTTTACACGGTTATGTACATCATATATTTTTTTTTAGTTTTATCATTCTCTTATTTTAGAAGTTACGGGGGGGACACAGATTTTTTTAGGTTTCAGTTCTAAGTATGGGGAACCCCAAAACGCATTGTTTTTTTTTCTATTTTGTGTGAAAATCTTAATGCGGTTCACAGAATACATCTACTTACCAAGTTTCAACAGCATAGCTCTTATAGTTTCGGAAAAAAGTAGCTGTGACATACGGACGGACAGACAGACATGACGAATCTATAAGGGTTCCGTTTTTTGCCATTTGGCAACGGAACCCTAAAAATGGCCAAGTCTGGACAATTCCCTTTGTTTGGGAGTTCGCCACTGTTCTTTTCGATGCGTTCGTTCCCGAATAATGCGTTTGCCATCATACAAAATATTAATTTATAATAAACTAGCTTTTGCCAGCGGCTTCGCCCGCGTGGAGGTCGGAAATTATCCCGCGGGAACATACTACCGGGATAAAAAGTAGCCTATGTCCTTTCTCAGGCTCTAAACTATCTGTGTACCAAATTTCATTAAAAATTTCATTGAAATCGGTTCAGTAGTTTTAGCAGGAAAGCGAGACAGACAGACAGACAGAGTTACTTTCGCATTTATAATATTAGTATGGAAGTATGGATTGATTAAATATAAAGGTATTTACATAAAACCTATATTGTGACAAAAAATATATCCTTACTTAAAACCATTACCTATGTTTAACCATTTTAAATAGTGGTCCACGGTGGACCCAGCCCAGGGGGGGGTCATGACCCCCATGACCCACCCCCTGGATCCGCCCTTGGCTGTTCTACTAACACTACAGAAGGGATTATCTTTTCCCTCACGACCTCAGGCCATTTTATGTCCTCTTGCAGCCATGTCTCATACTTTTTTTATGAATGTACGTCTCGTGCGATTACACGAGATCCATTTGTTCCGCAACAAGCACAAATAAGTCTGACAGAATTGTTTCAGTTCGTTCTTTTCATTTTCTGACAAATCAACTATATTCGCAAAAACTTCAAATAACATTTGAGATTGTTAAAAACAACTGGTGTTTGCCAAAAACAGGAAAATGTCCAAATTGGTAACAAAATCTTCCATCACAACACAGTTATAAATAAAACGTAATAACGTAATAGCGCAAAACATTTTTTTTTAATGTTGATCTCCTATTAGAATATTTTTTTTTTACTTTTTTACTAAATATTTGAATAATAAATAAAAAATAATAAAAATACTTTAATTTCACTTGGTTTTACTACCTATTGTAGGTATTTATATTTAGAACTTTAGGATTTTTGTTCCTTTTACCCCCTTTTTTTTTTTTTTTTTTTTTTCAGGATGGGAAATCATCAAATGACTTCTCCCGCTCTGGGCGGAGCGGGAGGGCGTGTCAGACTTTTACTGACTAAAACCCACCCGTGTTCCATCAGTTGCCCATGTGCCAGGGTCACGGTATCTCTTTCGAACAATCACGCGACCCCAGCAGGCATCGGTCCTAGTAGACCCCTACACTGCTGCTGACTCCTTTTACCCCCTTAGCCTCTGGTTTAAAATGACTTGTACTATCCCTTGATGATCATGATTAGTACTTTACGACACATCTGACTTTACCATAACCAATTTTTCGTGGCTGTAAAGTACTTCAGTTAAATTGTTTTGGGCTGTAAAGGACTCCCATTTTCGTCATTAATTATGTTTGGTTTATTTTGTTAATATTTATGGATAGAACTCGAAAAAATAGTGAGGGTTTCTTTTGACATCATGAATATAGTAATTTATTTGAAAAAGATATCAGAAAAAAAACCAATATTTTTTTTTGTTTTTTGGCTCTACTGAAAACTCGTGTTTTGTCCTTTACGACAATTGAAATTTCCGGTATCGATATTATTACAGAAACAGTAAGGATACCTATTTGCAATTAAAATTATGCAATATTTTTTGGTAATTCGTGCGTAACAATAAGACAATAACCATAATTTTAATAATACACTAGTTTTTGCCCGCGGCTTGGCCCGCGTGGATGCCGGAAATGAACGCAGGTATTTTTCTAAAATAAAAGTAGCCTAAGTTACTCCGTGTTACATCAGCTATCTGCCAGTGAAAGTTCTCGTCAAAATCGGTCCAGCCATTTCAGAGATTAGCCGGAACAAACAGACAGACAGACAGACAAAAATTGTAAAAAAATGTTTGGTATATGTACCGTGTATTAATCCATATACACATAGTAAAAAGTGGTTATCTTAATATTACAAACAGACACTTAAATTTTATTTATTTGTATAGATAATACTGGCAACATCGTGTCAACTCAACGTCACTCAATTCAATCTGCAAAAATATTTAAATAGTAAAAATAATTTTGACCCCATTTCTATAAAAGTTTTCAGTTTTAAAGTTAACCTAATCCTATTAAATACAATAAAATAATTAAAAAGAGTCTATAAACAGCAAAATGTAACAAATACAACCAAAAACTGCCGAGTCGGGGGTGACATGACAGATGTCACCTCCGAACAACAATATCTACATCTGAAAAATCCATGAAATGACGACATGTTGGAATGTGAGTAAATGTTGACACGGTCAGCTGCACGGAACGCACGCCCACCACCTCCGGACTCGTCGCTCAGCTACGCCTCGTCGCCGCCCGAACCCAGCGCCATCGAGAGTGCTGTGACACCGGCCGCGGCAGTTGCGTCGAGCTCGAGCGACGAATATTTTTCCCAGCCGAAGTCGCCAACACCTGTACGTCGGCAGGCCAGAGGCCGGCCACCGAAGAGCTTGGGACTTAGGGGCCATCCGGGCCCGAGTCGGGTCCCCGCTGCCGGTGGTTGTGTGCGGCGCATGAGATGGACTCAGTCTATGAACGAGAACGTCATGCGCGCATATTACGGGTCTACAGAGGGGGGAACTAACCTCACTGCGTATCGTGATAGGATGCTGTCTCTGTTCCAGGAAATAGAACCAACCGTCAACGTCTCGGCCCAACGACTGTCGGATCAAGTGCGGGTTATCCAACGAAACCACAGGTTGGACGATACTGCACTTGAACGGCTGCGCTCAGAAGTACTGAGCAACTATGTCGTCTCGACTCCGACACAAACCGCGGCACAAGGGTCATCGATTAATGCAATTCTGCCGCGGTCCCATCATGTTGAAGAAGAAGATGATATGGTTGCCACAGTAAGTAGCCAGTGCAACAACCGATTGAGGAGCGCTCTGGAGGATGCGCTTCGCGAGTATAGGTCAACCCCAACCGAACATAGACCCCGATTACCACGGTTGCCTATGAACAACAAAAATAGGGCGCTGGTGTGTGCCTTGGACTCGCAGCTTAAGAATTTATTCGAGAGCAGCGAGAATCTCGTCGATACACACTCGATCCTGTATTGCGCGGCTGTTGCGGCATGTCGTTTAGCTAACGTCAAGTTCCCAAGCTGTGACGGAGCTACTCGACTAATACCAACAGTACCAGCCTGGCAATGCAGGATCGAGCGTCGTATGATGGGGCCAGGGTACTCATCGGCAAACTATACTGCTTCAGGGAGGGCAATACACGACCACGAGTGATGCGCTTTGTAAGGCGGGCATTCTCGGGGACTGGAATCAGTCCTCCAGAATACATGTCCCGTGTTACAGAGCGCATCGACTTCCTGAAGCAGAAAGTCTGTGCATGGGCAAGTCGTATTCGGCGGTATAAACGGCGGGTTGACCGATACAAGCAGATTCGTATGTTCCAGAGCGATGAGAGGTGGGTATATCGAGCTTGGGAGCGACCCGAACAAAATGTGACGGACGTGTGCTGCCCGGATGAGATGCTACCACGAGTGCATTCTGGCGCAGCATTTGGTCAGTGCCCGTCTGTCATGTTGAGGCTGGCTGGATGCAGGATGTCAAGCGAAACAATACCAGAAATGGAGCCAGTTCAAATTACGCCAACAGATGTAGCCAGAGAAGTCCGTCCGTTACCGAATTGGAAATCACCGGGACCGGACGGACTGCACGACTTATGGTTAAAATGGCTCACCAGTTCACACAGTCGCCTGGCATCTCATTTCCAGTCATCCTTAGAGTCTGGGTCGCTACCGTAGTTTCTAACAACAGACGTTACCCATCTGCTCTATAAGTCAGGTAGTACCGCGAAACCTAAGAATTATAGACCGATCACATGTTTGTCGACGGTTTATAAACTTCTTACATCCATTTTGAGAGCGAAAATTAGTTCGCATATTGATAATAATTCCATTATGTCTGCGTCTCAAAATGGATGTAGGAATGGGTCCCGTGGTACTAAGGAGCTACTCCTCATCGACATGGCCATAAGCCAACAGGTTCGTCGATCCCGCAATGATCTGTTGACATGCTGGATAGACTATAAGAAGGCATACGACTCGGTGCCTCATACATGGCTCAGGAGGGTGCTGGAGTTGTACAAGGTTGATACAACTCTACGCACCTTCCTAGAGTCATGCATGGGGCAATGGAGGACAGTCCTTCGCTATCCGGGATGTCCACAGATCCAGCGAAATGATGACCCTGTATGGATTAAGCGGGGAATACTAGGCATGCCTATTAAGTTCTGTCGTTTCCATATTTCCCGGCAATTTTGAATTTGGAACTGTTTTATATTAGAATGTGTTTAAATTTTGAATCTCAAAACAGTTGAAAGTATTAGGATTAATACTATTGTTTAGTCACAGCGTCGATTGGAATCTGTCAGGTTACGTACGAAAATGAATCTTTCTAAGGAAAATGTTCGTGCAATAATTTTCTACAACTTTAGAAGAGGCCTGACACTGCTTCAGTGTTTTGAAGAGCTAACATCTGTGTTCAGTGATGAAGCTCCATGACTGCGGACTGTCGAACGCTGGTATTTAGAATTCCAGCGTGGACATACTAGTGTTAGTGACAAATCTCGCGAAGGACGCCCAAAATCCGCCTTCACTGAAGATAACATCATTGCTGTGAGACAACTAATTCTCGAAGATCGTCATGTGACGTATCGAGAGATAGAGGCTCTGTTAGGCATCTCAGGGACAACCATTAATAAGATCTTGCATGAACCGCTTGGTGTGAGAAAGTAGTTTGCCGTTGGATACCGCATCTGCTTTCCGAAAATCACAAGGTGGCTCGCGTCAGATGGTGTAAGAAAACTCTGCAAAGGTTCAACCGAGGAGACTCAAATCACGTCTACGACATCATCAGTGGTGACGAATCTTGGATCTATGCCTACGATCCTGATTCCAAACAACAATCTACAATCTGGGTCTTTCAAGACGAGCCAAAGCCACCTAAGTTGTTCGTTCTCGAAGCACTTCAAGAAGATGGTGGCCACGTTCGTTGGAAAAACCGGCCATGTTGCGACTATTGCACTTGAAGATCGTAGAAAGGTTAACGCAGAGTGGTATACCACAATTTGTTTACCACAAGTCATCGCCGAACTTCGAAAATCTAACTCAAAGCGACGCATCATTCTACACCACGACAACGCAAGCTCACACAGCGCTCGTCAAACGATTGAGTATTTGAAGCAGCAAACAGTAGAAATTCTTGACCATCCTCCATACAGTCCTGACCTAAGCCCTAACGATTTCTTTACATTTCCTAAAATTAAGAAAAGTCTCCGTGGTCAAAGGTTCCAGTCCGGTGAAGAAGCAGTCGACGCTTTCAAGTCAGCCATATTGAACACCCCCACTTTAGAGTGGAATAAATGTTATAATAACTGGTTTGAGCGAATGGAAAAGTGTATTAAGCTACGTGGTGAATACTTTGAAAAACAATAAAAAGTACTATAAGGTTCTAGTTGTGTTTTTTTCTTCAAACGACAAAACTTAAAAGGCATGCCTCGTATTTCAGGGCGACAGTTTGAGTCCACTTTGGTTTTGCTTAGCCCTGAATCCTCTAAGCACACTGCTGGAGGATTCAGGTCTAGGCTATCGGCTGAGGAGAGGTGGTCAGGTTATATCTCACCTCCTCTACATGGATGACCTAAAACTATTTGCCCCCAACAAACTGCAACTGATGGAGCTACTGAAGGTAACTGAAACTGTTAGTAGCGCCATCAGGATGGAGTTTGGTGGACAAATGTGCAGTCATGCATGTAAAGCGAGGTGAGGTTATGGAATCCGAGGGAATCGTGTCAGACTTTTACTGACTAAAACCCACCCGTGTTCCATCAGTTGCCCATGTGCCAGGGTCACGGTATCTCTTTCGAACAATCACGCGACCGCGGCAGGCATCGGTCCTTGTAGACCCCTACACTGCTGCTGACATCTCTTTAAGGCGCGCGTGGAACACTGCGTCGACCCGAGCTTGGTCCTTACCTGGCAGCGAGCTACCCATTGCTCGCCACCCGCAAGCTCGCGCCTACGGTGGCCGGGAGTCCGCAATCGACTCCCGACGCCCAGGGCGTCTCCTCCTGCGGCGGCTAGGGACGTGAGGGCGCAGAGACTGCCACTCCCTCACGCGCCCCGCCTCCTCCTTCGCGAGCATTACTGCTTCGCAGAAGGAGGTGACGGCTTCCCATTCCCTCTCGCTCCGTACCATGGCTCGCACCAGGGCCGGACGCGAGAGGTCGCCGCCGCCGATCGCCTCCACGAGGACACGGCGGTGCCCCGCCCAGGCAGGGCACACCTCCACCGTATATTCCGTATACCTCAGATCCCTTTCCTCATCCGAAAGCTATAAGTATTTGGGTATGTCGGAAGTGTTAGGCATCAACGATGCTGACAAGAAGCAATCGTTGAAGGAGCGCTTCTTTGGTCGCCTGAAGAAGGTATTAATTAGTCTTCTCTCAGGCGGAAACAAGGTGCGCGCCTTCAACGGTTGGGTCATGCCGGTTTTGATGTACTCTTTCGGCATACTTAAATGGACTCAGACAGAACTCGACGCCCTGGATAGGAGGGTCCGTACAATGCTGACCGCAAACCGGATGCATCACCCACGATCATCGGTGATGAGACTGTACATCCCACAAAAGTGCGGGGGTCGAGGCTTTTTAAATGCAAAGACCCTCCACAACCGCGAGGTGTGCAGTCTCAGGGTGTATTTTTTAAAAGCCGTGATGTGGTCGCAGTGGACAAGGGGCTCACCCCGCTCTCCATGGCTAAAGAGAACTGGCGCAAACCTGTAGTACTTACTACCAGTGACCGCAAGGAAGTATGGCGAAACAAGGAGCTTCACGGGCGCTTCTACCGGGCTCTTCATGAGCCCAGTGTAGATTTCCTAGCGTCCGTATCCTGGCTACGTTTTGGTAACCTATTCGGGGAAACAGAAGGTTTCGTCTGTGCAATTATGGAAGAAGTTATCTTGACGAATAACTACCGGAGACATATTATGAGGGACGGGACGGTTGACGTGTGTCGGGCATGTCACCATCCGGGTGAGTCCATCAGACATATTATCTCTGGTTGTTCTCGTCTGGCTAACGGCGAATACTTGCACAGGCATAACCAAGTAACCAGGATTATTCACCAGCAACTTGCTTTGCAATACAAACTAGTGGATTCTGAGGTACCGTACTTCGATCAATAATAGCACTAGATATCGGGTCAGCGCAAAAAATACGTCTCGGTAAATATAAGCGCACTTGAGACGTGAGCTTTTATTTTGTTTAGTTGGCTTCAAACACAGCCAATGTAAACACGTTTCACAATGCCGCAGTGTGTATTTAAAAGTTGCAAAAATAATTCCCGAAAAAGCAATATAGCGGCCTGAATATCTTATTTTCAGTAAGTACATGAAGAATAAGTTATATTTAAATCTTTAAACTAACAAATAATACCAAATTTTGAACAAAATTACCGATTTTAAACCACCGCTACAAATGTTTGGCCAAGGCTCGCCAACATACGCACAAACTTTTGTTCAACAGAACAGTAAATGCATGGAGTAGATTTTTAGTGTAATAATTAAAAAAAAATTGTAACCAGATCTTCAAAATTGGTAGGTTAAAAATTGGTTGATGCTACTTTTGTGTCTGTTTGTTGGACTCTCATTAGATACTTAGCTTTCCTTTTTTATTTTAGCTTTCCTAGCAATCCATTTACGTGTGCAGAATGGATCTCGATTGTCGCCAGAGAAAGAAGAGATGACTTTTATAACAACAACAAAAAAACAATTCGTGCAACAGAAAAACAATTCTTTCACAAATTAATAGACTTAAGAGACATAGGAGGGTTATTCTTTGCCTCTATCGATGTATTTAATATTTGCATGAAAACTGAAAGCGTGATCCGAAATTGTATTCGCGTGAGTGGAGGTAAATCTTTACAAAAAAGGTATGATAGCAACTTCATATGTACAACAGTTTTGAAATTATATATTAACACGAATGTGTTTCCTGGAGGAGATGAACACAATCACGCAATTATTTTACTTAAATCAGTAGTTGAAAAATTTAGTAACGTAAGGTTACATTACATATTATGTAAAAAAGAAACGGGAGATATCAAAAACAAATCAAAACGACAATTGTATAACAAACTCAACTTATTTAGAGGAAATTAATTCAGGTACTCAGAATGGAAAAATTGATTTGTGATTTATTAATTGTACTAAATATGTTTTACTAGCTCTGCCCTGCGGTTTCATCCGCGTAAACCAGGATAAAAAGTAGCCTATGTGTTAATCCATTATAAGCTATCTCCGTTTTAGCGTGAAGAAGTAACAAACATACAAACACACACAGACACACACACCCTCACAAACTTTCACCTTTATAATACTAGTGTGATAACTTCTATATCGCGTACATAAGGAGACGCACCCATTTCTATATACGGGTTGATTACAATGAGCCCACCCGCAGACAATTCATAGCAATGTCTTAATAAAATGTCTATTGTACTAATTTAGTCCTACGACTTTTTTAAATCGGTCAAAAATATTTGCTACCATATATTAAACGAACCTTAGCCTAAAAAAAATATTATTATTCTGCTACTCTACGTCTTTCAATTCTTACTGTGTTCTGAGCATTGAAATGTAATACCAAGAACTACGTCTAGTTTCAAAATAGAGTAAGAACTAAATTGTCAACAAAATATTTTTAACCTTATTGCTTATGTTTTAAGTTTCATTTTAGAATAAATATTTTTGTACTTATTATAAAAATGACTATTTATTTTCAAGCGACATTTAAAATTTATTGCTTTTACCTTTCTCCGATGACAAAAGACTTAAATATAAATATTTTGCAATCGTAATTAAACTTTATGCTTGAGTATTAAGGTTTATAATGAACTGAAGTTGTTAATAATATAAAACTTTTTTCTATATTTCGTAGTAAGAAATGTAAATGTCTATGTGTGTGTAAACGTGGCCACTTTAGCGACGTATTTTTGTTCCTAATCCTGTATCTAGTGCTATTATTGATCGAAGGTACCGTATTACAAGAATGTGCCCGACCCAGTTCTAGAAAATGACCATGTCACGTTGTACTGGGATCGGTCTATCATTACTGACAGGACTATTGTCGCCAATAAGCCTGATATAGTGGTGATAGACCGGTTAGCGCGCCGCACAATGATAGTCGATGTTACCATTCCACATGACGGCAACCTCGTGAAAGCTGAGAAAGACAAACAGATTCAATATCTTGACTTAGCACACGAGGTTGTTGACATGTGGAATGTTGACTCGGCTGTCATTGTGCCGATTGTCGTATCAGCTATTGGGCTGATGGCCGATACCCTCGACCAACACCTGTCGAGGCTATCGTTAGGCGGTTGGATCAAGAGCCTGATCCAGAAGGCAGTACTCCTTGACACGGCTCGCATCGTGAGGAGGTTCCTGTCTCTGGAGCCCTAACCACCGGTAGCTTGGACCCTGCTCCCGATACCGGAGATCCACTATTTTTTATATTTTTAAATGTTTTTGCTGTAAATTTATTTTTCTAAAAATATTTAAAAATGTAACTAATATGTAGATAAAGAAATTAACGAGTAATAATTTTAATAATAAATTTGAACGAATAACAGAATGATAACATTAACAAATAGAAATAATTAAAGTCTCATTATTAAATTCAAATACATAGGATTAAAGTAAATAAAATAGAATATTAAAATTAAAATAAACATTCAGTCATGGCTGTAATGATACTACGCTACAGTCAACACACTCCCTAAACCACTGCGCTTAGATGAATGAAGTTATACTCAACAGAACCTTACATAACTAATGGAACGATTTGAGAAAATTCGAAACAGTTGAGATTTGTTTTTTTTTTTTCAAAACTAATAATGGCGAGTCACTAATTTCAATTTTCATTCGTTTTATAAACTAGAAAGAAGAGAAGCAAAGCGAGGCAGTAATAACCGCGTTCAAAAATACAAAGTAATGTGAAAGTTTCAGTGCAAAAGTAAATCAAGGTCAACAACTGACCAACGAGGCTTCTTTAGGTTTAAAATCAAACAGATACAAGTGATCTGTATTGCCTACCACCTAACGCGGATCTCCGTTCACACTATTGCGATACGTGATAGAAAATCACGACGCCAAGCGTTTTACTATAAGAAACATTTGATCTCTCACCTGTTCTGCAAATCATCCAGATCGAAGCCATAGCCGCTTCTATCCGTATAGTACAATTTCCAATACAAAGCTGCGTTGATAAGCAGCAACACAGCCAGCAGAGCCGCCATCCACGTCCCGGAGCGCCCTGGAGGCCTATGGACTCGTGAGACCGAAGCCCTGGGCGCTACCAAACTAGCTGTGGGGAGCTTCACCGCTGTAGGTATGCCAGGCTCTTGCGATGACGCTGAAAAAGGGGAAAATGCTAAATATTTGGTACATTTTACAAGTATACATGCTTTTGAATGTTACATACATTGATTATTCCACTTATAGTAAGACATAAATAGGAAGGTAAGGTCTACAATCTACAAAGTCGTTGTAAAGCGAAAAGTCAAAGTTGAACTAAATTGATCATTCCAAAAAATCGCAAAAAAGGAAATTTTCACAAGTGCATGTAGTTTAGCTTTTTTATTAATTTAGCTATTAAAAAGCACGAAGTGAACAGCGAGGTACAGCTCTAAGTGATACTGAACATAAACTACAGCCCCGGCAGAAACTATGACACATCGAGTTCTAGACAACTTTGTTACGCAATATTTTCCCCATTATTACAACAGCAAGGTTTTTATTTAGACGAGGTTTAAACCACTAAGGGACATATTTCTATTAAGAAATTTACCCAAATGGACATAAAGCCGGAAATGCAAAAACTGGCTCAGCTTTAGGCTAGAAAAGTTAGATAACGTTTGGTAAGAAGACGGATCATGTCTGAACTTGGGGTATGGCTAGGCAGATGGTGATATATATTTGAACTTTAAAAGAGCTTTTAACCCCTGAGTTTATTTAACAATTTCTGAGGGTTAAATAATTTATTTATTTTGGAATGACGTGAAAAACTGATATCGAGATCCTATTTACAGAAAAAAAATCGGCTTTGCAGCCTCTGTCACATATCCCCGTCTGTTTCTAAATCTCGATGCGTCATATAAAGATCAGAGTACTGTGACCTAGTGACTTCTCGCTCTACTCGGACAGAAGGGGACGAGCACAGGAGAGAAAGAAGTCCTCGGCGCGAAGGGGCCGGCCCAGGGGAAGAGCGCGCGGGCCTGTGGGACGAGCTTGAAAGCTGGCAGGACAAACAACACACGGTTACACAACACATCATGAGGGATCCTTGAGGGGATGATGTTGAGTACGAATTTGATAGCTGATGAAGATGGACAAGGATTTGGGCTAGAAAGGTGAATATCGGCTGACAACAAATTGTGATGAGGACAGGGTGCAGGCTATTTTTTTCTTGGATGGGAAATCATCAAATGACTTCTCCCGCTCTGGGCGGAGCGGGAGGGCGTGTCAGACTTTTACTGACTAAAACCCACCCGTGTTCCTTCAGTTGCCCATGTGCCGGGGCCACGGTATCTCTTTCGAACAATCACGCGATCCCGGCAGGCATCGGTCCTAGCAGAACCCTTCAATGCTACTGACATCTCTTTGAGGCGCGCGTGGAACACTGCGACCGTCGACCCGAGCTTGGTCCTTACCGGGCGGCGAGCTACCCATTGCTCGCCACCCGCAGGGTTCACTATAGTTCGTAGACGAGGCCCTACGTCTAACCGTCAGTATCAGATATTAGTTGGGTATTAACAGAGGACGGAATCACCGCTTCGGGTCTAAAATAGTAATTAAAGTGGCAACAAAATTGTGTTGAGCGCAAAACTTCTGTCAAGGGCTTTAAGCTGTTCGTTTTTTATACGTCATTACTGTCATAAAGCAGGAACGTGTCGACAATGCCCAGCCTAACAGCGGCCGAGTAGGAGTCTCCGTGCTCTGCTGGTACCTTTCACTTCTTGCAAGCGGAATCGGTGTCCGTATGACAAAAATTTTGAAATGCAACTGTCAGCCTAAATAATTTTGACTTTGCGTATCATAATTTTATTACTGAATTTAATACAACATGCACTCATATTTTTGATCCAAGTTAGCTATATTAGGTTATAGGTGTTTACACATTCATGCTTGCACTTGTTGCATTCGATGTATGTTTGTAATATACGTTCCCTCAAAGCTCGCGGTGACTTTTGCGCGACCATGTGAGTACTGTTCGATTCATCACATAAAAATTATTCATGCAAGCCTCGCAAAATAGAAAGCAATTTTTTTCCTCATTTAGTTTTAATCATGTTCTGACTATTCTTAGTTTTAGTAATTTATGCGGCCTACCCAAATGTCATTTCTTTGGTATGATTAGTCGAATCATTGAGCTGTTTAAGTTCTGAGTTGACCTATACAATTACTGGACCGGTTCATTGAATTTGTATGTTGTGGTTGTCACAAGATCTAACCAAAATTATGTCTAGTTTTTAAAAGAGAAGAAAAATCTAAGTTTTTTTGGCCTTTCTTCTCAGGGTAGTCAGATAGGAAACACTGCCATCATCAATTTTTTTTTTTGATATGATGTACGTGTGATGTGATATGATCGAAGTGGCGGAGCTTGGGGGAGGTCTATGTCCAGCAGTGGACGTCTTTCCGCTGAAATGATGGTGAAACACACTCATTTAACTCTCCTAACTCAGTTATTTTGCTGTGCCCGACAGGGTCCATATGATCTAATTATAAGTTTACCGCCTAAGAATACATGTGGAATGCAATAAAAGTATTGAGTACTAGCTGACCCAGCGAACTTCGTACCGCCTCAGAATCAATAAAACCCATGTTAGGTGAGCTCCTACCAAGTTATGACAACCTGGTACTTCGAAGACATATTAATGAGGAACTTATTTGGATGATTTTTTACACCTTGGGTCCGAAAAACCCAAATATCTTACAGACACCTATTTAAAAAAAAATATAGCCTATGTTACTCGCAGATAATGTAGCTTTCTAATGGTCAAATAATTTTTAAAATCGGTCCAGTGGTATTTGAGTTTATCCATTACAAACAAACAAACAAAAATACAAACTTTTCCTCTTTATAATATTAGTATAGATTGATGATGGAGTGTTTGTAGAAACCTAGTTACAGAAATGAAATGAGTATTGGTATGGCGAGTATTCCAGCGTGCTACATACCGGTGACGCGGCGGTGGCGGCGCGCCTTGCGTGCGGCGGGCACGGCGCCGTCGGCCTCGGCCGCCAGGCGCGACTCCAGCAGGCGGCTGAACTCCTCCAGACCAGAGATCGTGTTCTTTTCTAGGAATGCTGTTCAGGAACAACGTTGGAGTTAGTTTTGTATACAAAATGAGATCATCATCAGCCTATAATGTTCCCACTGCTGGGACACAGGCCTCTCGGTGAGAGGGAGTGGGCCATAATCCACCACGCGTGCCCAGTGCGGGTTGGTAGATGTCACATGTCTTCGAATTTTTGTTCTAAGCCGGTTTCCTCACGATGTTTTCCTTCACCGTTTTGAGTAGCGATGAAATAATTTACACAAAGTAATGCGCCTGCTTGGATTTGAACTCACGACCTACTACCACTCGTAAGTCGCGGCCATTATCACTGGGCCACCAGTGCTCCTAAATTAGATATCTATATATTAATACGTGAAGCGAAAACTTGGGACCCCTTTTTACAAAAATTGGGCGGACGGAGAAGTATGAAATTTCGCACACTTATGTTTATATAGCGAAGAAGTGACGAATGCTAATATTTTTTTAAATTATGCGTAAAAATACATTATTTTCAATAAATAACACGTTACACACACTACTATTCACAACCGTGTATTTAAAACACACTTGCACAAACAGATTCTGTATTTGTTTCTGGTATTATTTGTCTATAGCCTTACTGAATGTCTAGTATAATTATGGATTACGAAAGTTTATTGTTGAAATCTGTGGTCCAATCGAGAATATCTGTCTTTAATATTTTGTGTCTATAGTCTTACTGAATGTCAAGTATAACCATAGGTAATAAATTAATTTTTATTTTTAAAATCTATGGTCATATCGAGAATATTTGTCTGTAGTGTTACTGAATGTCAAATATAACCAAATAATTTTTTTATATAGTTTTAATGGATATGCATATAGATTTATTATTATGGTCGAATGTCGGCCACTAGGCGACCACTAGTTATAATAATTTCATGATAAATAAATATTTATTAAAAAATGATATTGATGAAGTATTAATATTTATTTATTTATTTTAATTACATTTCAAATGGAAGCAATTTCTATACGTAATGTTAGTTATAACTCCTGTACGCTGAAGTAGTAACATACACAGAGTGACGTACCTTTGATCATGGGCCACATGCTCTTCTTGTAGTGCACGTGCCCGTACAGCGACAGCTCGGTGAGGGACTCCGACACCCTCTGTAGGCAGTAGTGTACTTGTACGCTGAAGTAGTAACATACACAGAGTGACGTACCTTTGATCATGGGCCACATGCTCTTCTTGTAATGCACGTGCCCGTACAGCGACAGCTCGGTGAGGGACTCCGACACCCTCTGTAGGCAGTAGTGTACTTGTACGCTGAAGTAGTCTGCGTAGGGGATGCCCGCGTTCTCGCTTGTTGAGTCGATCGAGTACAGGACGCCGGGCTTCGAACATTTGTTCATTACCTGCAAGTTGATATCATTGTATAGGTTAGTAATTAGGTTCTTGAGTAAAGGAACCTATCTTACGTTTTAAGGGATCTGTAAACTGACAAAAAAAAAAACTCAGGGTAAACAAAAAAAAAAAATTGTTGACATTTTGACCCCATAGGTGTTTTTGATAACCGACTAAAAATTCTACACACTTACACGCGAACTAGAATCATGGGCTGCATTTATAGTTACAGTTTGCACGTCGATGTCTCTGCTACCTTGTATAGCTGAGGAATTTAGATGGCTATAAGAGTAGCGGAAGACAAAAGAGAGGATGGATGGGCTGTGTGAAAGATTATGGTAAGAAAGGTGAATCCCGAAATGTCGACAAGTAGAAAAGACATGTAGTCCTCAAATAAATTGGGATGAGGCTAAGACATTGATAATGTAGTACATACCTGTGTCTCGGTGACCTGCACCTCTTTGGGTCCGATGGGTCCGGACGTGAGCCCGAGCGTGTAGCTGATCTGACGACACTTCAGACCGCCCTGTGCTTGCCACGGCGCCTGGACATCATACAAAAAACATTGAATCCACATGAAGGAGTCTTGGGCGAAATAAAGTGGATTCTATTTGTTCGGTACCGTTTATTATCTGTGCGCCTAACGGAATGCGCGTGTAACAGAGTGAGAACTGACTTGTCAGTTTGACGTTGACACTTGACAGCTCTTGTTAATTTGCCGCTAAAATAGGTCCGTCGCGTTTTGGAAGCCCCGCGACGCTTTTGTTGAAATTAATCCTTTTAAATCGGTCCGCTTGTGACAATTAGTCGTGATCCAGTTGTTTGATTGTTAATAACCCCTAATTTGACGTATTAATACGGGTTACGTTTGTTAAAACTGAAGTTCTTGCAAAGGGATGGCGGTCCGAATTGCGCGTGCGACCCTGTTGTAAAGTAATCCCTTAATCCCTGAGAACCGGTCGTTTTGTGGACAATCTGTCATGACCCGATGGTTAAGTGTGACGCTGTTGGGAACGAGTGATTTGAAGACCGCATGATGTGATTGTCTCCAAGCCTTGTTGCAGCGGATTCTAACCTGAAGAATACTCGTAACGTCACAACACGATACATATACACTCACTTACATACACAACTCCAGGTAGGAACCAGAGCAGTTTCCTTCAACCATGAGGTAAGTTCTTTTGTTTGTATATTGTACCTTGTACGTGTATTGTCTGCTCCGCGTACGGCGGACAGTACGCTAGCCACTCTTGTCTCCTGGGCCCCACCATAATATCTTCCACTGCGCATTGAAATGCTATTGTAGGGGTCTAGGCTGGCAGCGTACATTTCTGGTATCAGAGGCGTGGTTTTAACCTACAAAACCACCAAATTGGTAATTTACAGTAGGCTAATTACTTGGCAGTCTCTATAAGGGAAGTAGTAATACGCTGTAAATATTTGATAACTATGATTGCTAGTTTATTTGAAATAATTTGTTGGAATTAATTGAGTTGAGTAACTCATATTGCCGGGGGTCAACCAGGTTTGCATATGCTTCAGAGTTGGTTAGATTGAGCTATGTTATAACCTCTTGTTGTTGTTATTTGACCTATGTCTTGTATTGAATGTCAGGAAGACATTAAAATGTTGAGTTTGTACCATTGATATGGTTATTTGTGAATATTAATATTTGAAATTGGCATTTTTGTGTATTACCATTGTTTTGAATTGGAATAAAGGTTTATTATTGTTGTACCTTTGACACAGTGGTTTGTGAACTTAACATTTGGAATTGGATTAGAATTTGAATATTTGAATTGAATATGATATAGAATTTTGAACGTTGATATTGATTTTGAATTAAAATAAAAGTTTTATTGTTGAATTGAATTGAAGCCAGTATTTGTTATTTCTTGAGTTGCTGACTAGTCAGTTTGGTAGTTTGATTGTTTGCTTGTAGTTATTTTGTATTGATTGATTGAACTTTGTTATTTGATAATTTAATTGTTTTGTTTATTTGAATGATTTTGTTTGTGCAATGGCATACAAATGGAAATATTGCAGTGCCGGACACCTGTCCAGGTCAAGCCGGAGACCTCGGTTGTTTCAGGTCCCGGACTATTGAGTAGATTGCCTGCTTTGGAACTGCCACACTTGACGGTCGCTGGGACCACTGGTACGGTTTCCAAAACCTGTTTGCAAGTTTGGTTGATGCACGCTCGGACCTCAGACCTGCCCAAAAGTTGGCCTATTTGTTGTCTGTCCTGGAAGGTGAGGCCCGAGCCTTGGTACAGCATCTGTCGTTGACTGACTCAGCCTACCCTACCGCTTTGGGACTACTCACCCAGCGGTACCGAAATAAACGTTGTTTGGCTGACGTTAATATTGAATTGATTTTGGGGTTACCGGTCATTACTAGTTTGTCAGCATTGCGTACTGACCTGTTGAACCCGTTGGTGGTAGCGACCAACGCTTTAAAGCAATTGGAGTTGCCGGTGGACCATTGGTCTTACTTTTTGGTACATGTTGTGCTGCAACGGCTTCCTGCCGATTTGAGGGCTCGTTTCGAGCAAAAGTATGGTGGGGATAGTGTCACACATCTCCCCCCATTTGATGACCTCGTCCAATTTTTAGAGGATGAGTGTCGGTTTGTGGACAACTCTGGCGTTGCCACTGAGTCATGCCAGCCGTCTCCCCGGCCACGAGACCAGGGACGGACTAAGGCTCGCAGGCCTGTTGATGGTCGCCCCGCCGCTCGTTTTGCTGGCACCCAGAGTCGTCCTGGTTGTGAGTTTTGTAGGAACACGGGGCATGGCATGGCAACTTGTGTGGCCTTTTTGAAGTTGCACGTGAGTGCCCGCCGCCGAATTGCCAATGCACGCCGCCTGTGCTTCTCTTGTTTGGGGGCTCACTTCCATCGGGACTGCCCCAACCCCCGCCCTTGTAGAATTTGTGGGGGGTCCCATTTGGACATATTGTGCGCTAACGCGAACCACGCTGGCAGACCAGCCTCTGATGAAGGTTCGCGTACGGGGGGGTACCATGGAGTTGGTCACCGGGCTTCTGCCTCGCCGGTTCAGAACCGGGGAGAGGCCCGCAATTTTGAGCGCCGCACTCCACCCCCCGCGCTAGTTGATCGGGAGCCGCGCGACCACCATTTGGTCTCCCCGCGTAAAGGCGATTACGCAGTTGTTGCTAGGCAGCGCTGGCCAGACCAGCACCGCCTTCCTTCCCCTCCATTGGCGGAACGTCCCCGGTTGGAGTCACGCCCCCCGCCATTCGGGCATCCGGTGGGATATGCCCTTCCAGCGATGGCGCGTGGCTCGGGACACCGCCCGGACGAGGAGTTTGAACTCCATCCTCGTCGGGAAAGACTTGGGTCTGGGTGTGGCGATCGGTCGCCGCCCAGACATTGTTAGGACATTGGCGCCTGCCCCGCTAAGGTACCCCTCAGATCGACACGGTTTTGTTGCCAACGGCATCGGTCGGGTCTGGGGGCCCACGGGGGACTCTGTTGTGGTCCGTGTCATTTTGGACATGGGAGCCCAGGGTTGCCTTTTGTCTATTGTTTTGTTGTTTGTTTGTATTGTTTTGGGCAAAATTGTTTTCTTGAGCGCCTTTGGACTGCGGGACTTGGCTGGGACGAGCCAATTCGGGACACCCGGTTGGAAGATTGGCTCCAATTTGTATCCGCACTCCCTGCAGTCAACGAGGTCATGTTACCCCGCGCTATCCTCCCCCCTGGGAGCTACACTGCTACCCTTGTTTGTGATGCGTCTTCGCACGGTTATGCAGCTGTTGTTTGTCTGCGCACCGTCTGCGCACAGGCCAGGTGAATTTGTCACTGGTCTTGGCCAAGAGCAAGGTGCCCCCCCCCTCCGGACGGCACTGACCATCCCTAAGTTGAATTGTCAGGGGCGGCGCGTCTTGTGCGTCTATTGAACCACGTTGCTCACACTTTGGGTGGAACTGTGGACATTCGGGTTTCTTACGCCTGGACGGACAGTCAAATTGTTTTGTGTTGGTTGAAGACGTCCGCCCACTCTTTGGAGGTCTTTGTTGCGTACCGAGAGTCCCAGATTCAAAATTTTGAAACGCCTTTGATTTGGAGGCACGTGCCTGGAGATTTGAACCCAGGCGCCGTGGCCTCACGTGGGTGCATGGCACCCCGCTTGTTTGCTTACCCCCTATGGTGGGGACCAGACTGGCTGACTCATCCCGAGGATGATTGGCCTCGATCGCCAGTCTTGATGTCGGGTCCTTTGCCCGGGCTCAAGGTGCTCGCTGTTGGAACGAAGGACCCTGATTTTTTGTTGAGTCGATTTAGCTCCCTCGACAAATTGTTGAATTGTTGTTTGTTGTTGTTGAATTGTTGGTGACTGATCGTCACATTATGAACTCGCATGCCGGTTGCAATGCGCTGTTGGCCATTCTGCAGCGAGAGTTTTGGATATTGTCGGGAGCCGTTAGTAAGTTGAACCCCTTTTGGACGATACGGATCTTTTGTTGTTTGGTTGTTGACGGTTGAGTCACTCTAGCCTTCCTTATGGGGTCCGTCACCCCCTTTTGTTGCCTAAGGAGGGCCATTTGGTTAAATGGTTGTTATTGTTGTTTTTGTTGTTTGTTATTGTTTTGACCCGCCAGCCTGCCTCCATTGGGGGGGTATTTTTGAGGCCGCGGTGAAAGCGGCACAGGGACTCTGGCGCAGATTGTTGGGTGACACCGTTCTCACCTTTAAGGAGTTAGCTACGGTATTTTGCCGCTTTGTAGCTGTGTTGAACTCGCGTCCATTGCGCCCGCTGTCTTCGGACCCGAACGTCTTGGAGGCCCTGACCTCGGGCCATTTTTTGATTTGACAGCCACTTGTCGCCCTGCCGGAGCACCCTTTTGTCGATGTGAACCAAAATTGGCTATCGCGGTTTCAGTTGGTGCAGCAGCTCGCTCAGAGTTTTGGAAGCGTTGGAGCTTGGAGTATTTGCACATCCTCCAGCAGCGCGTCAGGTGGACTGATAAAACGCAACCTTGTCGGGATTGCCAAGTGATTAGCGGACGGGAAGGCCCGTCCGGGGGGGGTAGATGTTCGGTACCGTTTATTATCTGTGCGCCTAACGGAATGCGCGTGTAACAGAGTGAGAACTGACTTGTCAGTTTGACGTTGACACTTGACAGCTCTTGTTAATTTGCCGCTAAAATAGGTCCGTCGCGTTTTGGAAGCCCCGCGACGCTTTTGTTGAAATTAATCCTTTTAAATCGATCCGCTTGTGACAATTAGTCGTGATCCAGTTGTTTGATTGTTAATAACCCCTAATTTGACGTATTAATACGGGTTACGTTTGTTAAAACTGAAGTTCTTGCAAATGGATGGCGGTCCGAATTGCGCGTGCGACCCTGTTGTAAAGTAATCCCTTAATCCCTGAGAACCGGTCGTTTTGTGGACAATCTGTCATGACCCGATGGTTAAGTGTGACGCTGTTGGGAACGAGTGATTTGAAGACCGCATGATGTGATTGTCTCCAAGCCTTGTTGCAGCGGATTCTAACCTGAAGAATACTCGTAACGTCACAACACGATACATATACACTCACATACACAGCTCCAGGTAGGAACCAGAGCAGTTTCCTTCAACCATGAGGTAAGTTCTTTTGTTTGTATATTGTACCTTGTACGTGTATTGTCTGCTCCGCGTACGGCGGACAGTACGCTAGCCACTCTTGTCTCCAGAGCCCCCCATCAAAAACTTCCACTGCGCAATTGAATTGAGGTTTGGCCTGGCAGCGTACACTATTTCTTACAAATAAAGGCGTATTTTCTGAGCTAGTTAGAATGAATGGAATATAATAATATTTATTTGCTAAAAACATGGAACAAAAATGATGATAAAATTAAATAACAAGAGCATACATGCTTTTGCACAACAGTTATAAGTGTACAAATTTTCACAAGCATATTTAACATTTGAAGTCTTTGACATTATAAAAACTATGACAACACAAGTATTCATGCAGTTATTTTTGCAGTTTTATATAGATTAAACATACAATTCAGTTTATTTTGCTAGTGTTCCGGGCTTGTCCGAATAGGTTAGGGTCACAAATAGATCCGATTGAACTACTATCTTAAAAGTATTACTATCATATAAGTAGATTATTTTATATTTTGTGAATGTGAGAACGTTGTAGGCCTTGTAGACGGTAGACAATTTTCTATTTTATTAAGTACCTGGTACTTATTGACAGTCCTACACTGTTCTCCCATACCTTTGGAACCGTGCACCTAGCGTCTGACGTTTCATAAGTGCCCATGTTGGTTTATGTGAAACTAATATTATAAAGCTGAAGAGTTTGTTTGTTTATGTGAAACTAATATTATAAAGCTGAAGAGTTTGTTTGTTTATGTGAAACTAATATTATAAAGCTGAAGAGTTTGTTTGTTTGTTTGATTGAACGCGCTAATCTTAGGAATTACTGGTCCGAATTGAAAAATTCTTTTTGTGTTGGGTAGCCTATTTATCAAGGAAGGCTATAGGCTATATAACATCACGCTACAACCAAGAGAAGCGGAGCAGTAATGAAAAATGTAACAAAAACGGGGAAAATCGCACGGGTAGGCGATTCGACGCGACGGGAAGGGTCGGGGGAAAAAGAAATTTAACGCGGACGAAGTCGCGGGCAGAAGCTAGTGTGAAATAAAAATATTTTGATTTGATTTGAACTGCACATGGAGCAAGGTTGTGTATTAGAGCACGTTCGTACGGATTCAGTGAGATTTTATCGAGCAATCCATTTTTAACTTTCCGTGTTGAACCGAACATTGAGAATTCATCAGAGAGCATCCCAGCACGTCGAGAAAACAAACTGTTCGATTTTATACTCTCTGCGATAAGCAGTGCGTTCCAGATCCAGCGAAGAAATCCCGCCATATAAGTGTCAAATAGCAAAAACCGTTCTGCTTGCTGGGTCACACCACAATATATGTACAGGAGGAGCTCTTTAATCCAAACTCCGAAAATTTACCCCCCGTTCGGATTCGTGGAGCGTTTGGATTACAGTACAGAGAATTAATAGGGTATATTTTATAAAATAAAACTAAAAGTATTGTGAAATTTTAAATGTATATTTATCTGTAAACGATACATTCATTGAACTTTTTTAAATAAAGCCAATATTTAAGTTTGTCGGGGGAGGTATTTAATGAATAATGACAAATAAAAAGCACAAAGCTTCTCGCAATTTACGTAAAAGCATTTTTCTGGCAAAGAAATATCCACGTTCGGATTACAGAGGGGTTCGGATTAAAGAGGTCATACTGTATTTGATAACTGCATTATGTCAGAATTATAGTTGAATGCAACATATAAACTTAATTGAGTGGGTAGTTCAATAAAAGTGTGTGAAAAAAACGGTCACATGGTTCGATTGTTAGTTAGAAAACTACACTATCGCGACACCCAGTAAAATAAATTTAAAATAGCTTATTTCAAAGTTACCTGCACGTAGTCTGTGGTCCTCCTGGCTGCCAGCAGTTCCAGGTTGAACTTGGAGTTGGTGAAGATCATGGTGAACATCTGGTCGATGTTGAAGGGGAACTCTTGGCGCAGGAGTAGCTTCCCATCGTGAAGCGCTGTGCATTTCTCTACGTCGCCGCCACTGGAATATATAGCATCTAATGAAATTGATGAATATACATAAAATGTTTTAAAGTCAGATTTTATTTTGGGAACTGCTTCAATATTTTTTTATTTCAATTAAGTTAAAATCAGAGTTTTGAACAGACTGAAAAAAAAGGAGTGAAGGGCACATAATTGAAACAAAATATTGGAGTTGTTTTTATTAATCAAAGTAAACCAAACTTCGTTATTTTCGTTTACTTTGCAACAATCTTTTACTCGCACTGGAAAAATGATATCATTGAGGCGGGTATCTCATCTCCGTCGCAAAACTATAGCAGCGAAGCTGCAATAATTCCGGTATAACTTATCTATTGTACGACAAGCGATACAATTTAGTAATGTTTCTTAGTAGAATTCGTTGAGCTGTTCCCCGTCATTGGCTATGGCCCTGATACTTTATAATATGGCCCCAGATTTCTTCTCTTCTTTAGAAAACAGTTACCGGTAGCCGGGTACAAGAAGGGACATGGACGCGAAACTGGTCACCATAGATTCAAGACATGATTAAGAACATGCTGCGTTGTAATATTTCGTCGGCTCTTTAAAAATGTTTGCTGTTACATACATTTCTACCGGGTATGTATTGCACTTTTCTATAAAACATTAGATTTTTTTGACAACAGACGAAAAATGTCTATAGATGTGCTGAATTCATAGTGTATGTATGTATGTGCATGAGTTAAGTGATAGTAGTGCACGTACTTGTGCGGCTTGTCGGGCTCGCTGTCGCTGGTGTCGGACATGTCGGTGGGCAGTGTGTCTCCGGCCTCCTCCTCGCGGTACTCCGCATCACCGTTCGTCACTGTGAACAACAACAACCTTGCTATACACGGAGGTACTACAGGCAGCCCCTGACACACCATACATAACTTATGATAAAGGCGAAAGCGCCAGAGCACCCTCGAAATTCATAGTAACTGACATTTTTATAGTATAAAGTTGTGTGTTGATCAACATAAATTAAATAAAATAAAACATATGATTCGCAATCGGAACAAATACTTATTCACAGAATTATAATTGTTCGACGCCAGGCCAGGGCCCCGGCCATATGATTTTAATAAGCGCAGTGGAAGGTATGATGGTGGGGCCCTGGAGCAAGAGTGGCGTAGCGAACTGTCCGCCGTGCGCGGAGCTGATTAATACAATATTCAAAAGACTCACCTGATGGTAGGAACCTGGTTCTGGAACACTGGCTCTGGAGCCTACCTGGATTTATGTATGTAAATGAGTGTATATTGTATTGTGTAGTGACGCTGTCAGTAATCCAGGACAGACAACAAGTGGCTCCAAGAGGCTCTGCTACCAAGGCATGCGGTCCCGATCACTATCACTTAACCTCAAACTATTTCAACCAAAGTTCAAACTAAAACCCGTTCTATTTCGTCAAAAGGGGTTATTACACACAAAACAATTGGGTCACGACAGATTGTCCACAAAAACGACCGGTTCAAACGGATTACTTTAACAAACGGGGTCGGGAAGCCAATAGGACCCACCATCTTTTTCAAGATCAAAACCAAAGAGAGCCAAAGTCAAACTGACAAGTGACAGACGTCACTCCGTTCGGTACGCTCCGTTAGGCGCACAGATTAAACAAGTCAAACGGGACGGAACAATAATAATTAGAATCATCTATACATACAATTCTCTAAGTTCACAAAATCGGTACCTAATCGATTAATATTCGAAATAATGTACACATTACACATGTAACCAGCCTATAATGTTCCCACTGCTGAGACACAGGCTTCCTCTCGGTGAGAGGGAGTGGGCCATAATCCATTACGCGGGCCCAGTGCGGATTGGTAGACGTCACATGTTTTCGAATTTTTGGTGCTAGGACATACCGATTTCCTCACGATGTTTTCCTTCACCGTTTTGAGAGCAGTGGTGATGAAATAATTTACACAAAGTAAAGCGCCTGCCTGGGTTCGAATACACGAACTAAAAACTCGTAAGTCGGGGCTGATACCACTGAGCCACTTCGGATATAAATAACGTGTCTCACGGAAGTTTATAAACGAATAATAAAATTCTTCCTTACATTGACGTGACATAACCCTTAACGTTTTTTTACCATTGACATGGGTTGCTTATTTTTAAGGTCAGGGTTTGCCAAAGTACCAATACGTACCCTTTCTAAAAACAAATTAAACATTAGCTACTAAGTAGCATCTTTCATAATAATTTCATTATTTACCCTTTTGAATTGAATAGTTTTTCTTCTAAGCCCAAAAAACAAAATTAGTTTACAGAAGATTTATGAATAGTATTACCAGGCATGTCCGGTGTAGATATCTCACTGTCACTGAAGTCAACATACACCGAGTCAAATATTTCACACACCACCACAAACTCATCTTCTGAATATTGAATTATATCCATCTCCTCCATTTTTAATGCACTTCTTATACTTTTTAACAACATAAATAGTTTTTAACTTCAGTCACGTAAAAAAAAAATACTTAATATATTCTCACAATTTTATTTTATTTAAAGTTCTAGTTTTCATTGTTATAGTTATTAATGGTCGCCTTAGTAGTCGAAATTCGACCATACTTTCATATAAAACTTAATGTTCTTCTAATGCATTATTATATGAAAAATATTAGCTTTCTAAATATAAACTTTGTCTTCTAGATTTTCGTAAAGTTTTTGCTTCACGAATAAATATTTCAATTGAGACAAGACACATTTTCTTCAACTAAACGCATCAAACACTCACAAACTAAACAATGCTGGCACTGTTAGCATCACCACAAAGGTTTCACAGTTACTGTTTGATCCCACGACCTATCAACCAATAGTAAATCGCCTTCATCTACTATTGTTAGTTAATGGCCTTATTATGAGATAATGAGATGCTAAGGCGCAGCACCATATTATTAATTATTTTCCAATACAAACTACACTTTCATCATTTTTATACTAAAAAAATCTAATTTAGTAAATGTACTCATTACTTGAATTTTTGTATTTACTAATTAATGCATAACAACTCAACAACACATTTTGGGGCTTTCTTTTAACTTTAAAAAACGTCAAAAAGTGTTAATTCGGACTCAATTCAGAATAAATTAAATCTGACCATTGTTTGCGCAACACATTATTTACATAACTTCATATATTTTTTAAATTTTATTACACAACAAATTATTATTTTTTGTCTATACAATCGTAGTTAATATTAAAATCTTCATATTATTGACCAGCTGTTCAAAGGCGATCGTCACAGTACACGCGAGACTGCAATGTGCAGTGTTTAAGTACTAACGATGTTTTTTCAATTAACTCAATACAAACTTCAAACTTTGTCCGATAGGGGGTTACCCTGAACCGCAGTTAATGGCCGCCAGGCCGAAGGAAAATCACGATAACATACTTTTAATTAATAATTCGTTCTAGTTTTCTTTATAAACATTAACGATGTTTACGATATCCTTTTTGTAGTGTGTCATTGTTGTATGTAGCTATTAACTTGCATCTGGCGAGGCAGAGTTGATTATTGTACCTAAATGCAGATTATAGTTTTGTTCACAGAATCTTTTTACCAATTTTATTTTCTTTCTGATAACGTTACCTTTACCTGAGTAATAATCTTAATCTATAATGTTCCCACTGCTGGGACGCAGGCCACCTCTGGGTTTTTTTTTCTGTCTTTTTCTGGATGGGAAATCATCAAATGACTTCTCCCGCTCTGGGCGGAGCGGGAGGGCGTGTCAGACTTTTATTGACTAAAACCCACCCGTGTTCCATCAGTTGCCCATGTGCCAGGGTCACGGTATCTCTTTCGAAGAATCACGCGACCCCGGCAGGCATCGGTTCTAGCTGACCCGTTCATTGTTACTGACATCTCTTTGAGGCGCGCGTGGAACACTACGCGCCGTTGACCCGAGCTTGGTCCTTACCGGGCGGCGAGCTACCCATTGCTCGCCGCCCGCAAGCTCGCGCCTACGGTGGCCGGGAGTCCACTATCGACTTCCGACGCCCGGGGCGTCTCCTGCGGCGGCTAGGGACGTGAGGGCGCAGAGACTGCCACTCCCTCACGCGCCCCGCCTCCTCCTTCGCGGGCATTACTGCTTCGCAGGAGGTGACGGCTTCCCATTCCCTCTCGCTCCGTACCATGGCTCGCACCAGGGCCGGACGCGAGAGGTCGCCGCCGCCAGTCGCCTCCACGAGGACACGGCGGTGCTCCGCCCAGGCAGGGCACACTTCCACCGTATGCTCCACCGTGTCCTCCAGACGATCCTCACAATGGAAACACCCCCGCTTTATCCTGAACAGGAACCCACCGAAGCACCCATGCCCGGTGAGAACCTGCGTCAGGCGGAAGGTGAGGACGCCGTGGCGCCTCTCTATCCACTCCTCAAAGAAGGGACTTACCGCCGCAATTGTGGCGTGCCCAGCCCCCTCTGGGTGAGAGGGAGTGGGTCGTAATCCACAAAATAAGATGAAGTTTAAAATTAAAAAGATAGTAAACACTCATTTTCTGACTTATTTGATAACCAAGAACAGTTAAACTTACATGTTAGTATCAGTAGTCAGGTAAGTTCATTTTTATAACTACGGACTCTTTGCAAACTGGCAATTTCATAGAAGTATCGGGGATTTACCATTGCTTTTTTGGCAATTCAGACCTTCAACTTATCGAGTATAAGGTTCATAATAATGTGCAACAGTAATTAGTATTTTAGGGGGAAAACCCCGCATGCATTCCGAAGGGATTAATATAATTGTTTATTGATCGATTCTTCGGCGATAAAGAACAACGGGGAAGCCCCTAAATTACTTGATATACTCGTACTTATGTATAATACTAAAACACTCCTAGAAAATAAATTTACTCATGAAACTACATTTTATAATAAGCCCTTCTATTTTCTTTATTTTTTACTACCTACTTTTAAAATACCTGTTGTACTTTAAGGGATAAGTGCCAGACTCACATGTGAAATAAAAAAAATCTTACGTTCCTTGTAATTTGCTGCGGGGCGACCACGGCCTACTGTGATGGGCTTGAGTCACATATTTTTATCACAGATTGGGAAAAATACGTGATGATATGCGTGACTCAAGCTTATCACAGAGTCCGTGCTCGCCCCGCTGGTCGGGTGTATATCTTGTGCCTGTATGTTGAACACAAAATATAATTCGCCACTGTATCATTAAAATCATCGTTAAAACCCTCTAAGTTCCAATAATCTCACTCAAAACATATATCGAATACGACAGAAAAAAAATCAAAATCAAAAGTCATTTATTCAAACTAGGCTGAGAGTCAGCACTTTTTGAACGTCAAAGTTAGATAAGAGTAGACCAACCTTCTCCCACTTCTGATTGGCAGTGTAGTGTTGAGAATGTGGTCTGTTAATTTGACGCCTAGAATACTGCGCTTCATTGCACGTTGGTAAACCTTAAGTTTTGACTTTTTAACGTTTGTCAAAGACGAAGTCTATAAGTCAAAATAGAAGAATGGACATGTCCATGATTTTGCGTTTGACTAACAAAAGAAGGATTTCTTTCACAAGCTATGTATGAATCAATAAAATAAAAATAGAAAACCGAACCAGCATTTCAGTAGTCGTATGATGTGTAACATCTGACATGTTACCTACCAAGGTAAGCAACATTTACACTATATTTAATGAACACTAGGAGTACTGCGGTTTTTTTTACTGAAGACAGTTCATGTTGCCTGACAGAACAAGCCTCTAGGAAAATAGGTTGGTACCATTTAACGGGTAACTCCACTAGCGCACGCTCATTGGTTAATCAAATAGTGCGCGTTTCTCCGGCTTTTTGCATCAGTCCCTTTTCATGATATCAGTCCCACAGATTGCAGGAAAGCGAGAGGAAAGATGTTACAGATAAAAATACCTAGCCGTATTCGACGTCACGACCTACCACCACCACGTACCAGCACCTCAATCCCGTATCGTATAAGCGTGTGTGTACGTGTACCTGTATACTGACCGAGTGGCGGCGACGAGTCGCGCGCGTGCGGCGCGTGGCGCGCGCTGCGGGGCTCGTCTGACCCGCCGCGCGCCTCCATGCACGCCGCCTCCACCAGCTCCTGTGGGACCAACTTGTTCTTATAACTTATATATCCCTTTACAGGGCGCTCCCCCTAACTGCCAAAGTAGTGCACACTAATCCAGATCCTGACGATAACGACATGATGATGATAATCTATTTGAATGAAAATTGCTGTTATTTTGGCGGTATCTACAACGCTAAATTCAAGCTACACATCAAAAGCCCTGACAGCTAAAAAATCCTTCAACGCGTAACCAGTGTTTAGTATATAAACGAGATCCGGACATCCTGCAGTAGCCTACCATAAACATCGAGTTGTCTGGTCGGAGGATTTTCCGCATTCTATGGAGGATAAAGAACTTTCCACCCTGTTGCTTGTACCTCTATAATGGATTGAACTATCTATATCTATACGTATTCATACTTATTGTTGTCACTAAAGATAGTTCAATCCACGATGACGCGCCCCTCTGCGCACCTTTCCTTTGTTTTTAACCGCTCTCAGTACAACTGTCAAAGAGTGGGGCGCGTCTTCATGGATTGAACTATCTATAACATAACATCAAGCCTGGAAACCCCGAACGGTTAGGCAGAAGTATACCCATAATACACTCAGATCCAGTTCTCCTGTGGAACACAGAACAGTTAGATTTAGTGACCAAGAGAGCATTGGGGAGTTGGCGAAGGACAGCAGCAGACTGGGCTTACGCGACGGTGCCTCAAAGGCACTGCAAAAAAATGCCCTCTATTACAGCTATGGTTTACCAGGACTAAAATATGGGATAGCTCGTCGTGATGTTCAGGGTCATCCGTTTTCCCGCGAGACAGCTTGCAATTTAAATTAGAAATATAGGCAATAATTTTTGCAGCTATAACCAGCCACAGTACGCTATGGTTAGCTGTTAAACCTTTTTACGAAAATTAAGTGGGCGGAGGAGTTTGACATTTGGCAAAGTTTATATGGAGAATGAGTGCACAAAGATAATATTTTTTGATTTATGGTCGAATTTGACCACTGTGTGACCTCTAGCTAATATAAAAGTGTCTCACTCAAGTTCCGTTAATGATCCATGTTTACAAATATTCTGACACCATCGACTGGCCTGTTAGTCTAGTGGTTAGTGACCCTGACTGCTATGACGGAGGTCGTGGGTTCGATTCCCACCCAGGACAAATCTTTGTGTGATGAGCACAAGTATTTTTTCTGTGTCTGGGTGTAATTTATCTATAATATTATTTATTTAGAAATAAGTATATTTATCAGTTGTCTGGATGCCATAGTACAGGCTCTGCCTAGTTTGGGATCAGATAACGGTATGTTGGTCGTCCGAAGATATTATATTATTATACTTACTTATCTGTACCTAACTTTTAAAATAAATTATTAGTTAATTCTTTGTTATTAGACAATTCGTGTGACGCAGCTCAAACGGTTACGTAAAATATCGTGACGGTTGGTGTGTATAATTATCTAACACTAATCGTTGTAATCTCTTTGTTTATAATCGCATTATTGAATAATCACAATAGGGAACTACTCAAACAGATACCTAAAAATAAAAAAAACATAGGTATGTATAACACGGCAGTAGGCTCGCCCTTATTACTTAAGACCAGAGATCGCATATTCGGCTACATTTTCACCTAAAGTTGAGATTTTGTCTAATATGGAATGGGTTCTTGTATCGATTCTACACCTTTTATACACATATTTACATCGAGGGTTAAACATTAATGTAAATAAATATGCATCTGATTAGTTTAATGCAATCCAAGAACACCTGGTTCTATATACAAAATAATAAAAATAAATTATTATAAGCCTCTTCCATACTTTCATAGAAAAATTAAGTATAGCATATCTGATCTCTGCTTAAGGCATATTTTTTTTAAGTAGGAATCATCACATGACGTCTCCCGCTCTGGGCGGAGCGGGAGAGCGTGTCGACCACGGAGCAAATACAAAGAGGAGATGTTGTAATTAGATTTTCCTAAGAAACAACGCGTGACATTTTGCGGGGTGCGGGGTGTTAGATCCCGCCCACTTCTTTATTTTCCATCTACCGGTTAATAGCAAAACTAGGTGCTCGTACCGTCAATTTTGCTTTTGTAGTTATTTATCTATCTCACACTAGATGTCACTACGTGCAGGAGGCAACAGGGTCGTACTCAGAATTTGCGTACCAGGGAGTACTTTGTTTTTTACTCATCTTAATAAGTATTTTTTTACGAAAAACAATAATTTTAGAATAAAAATATTTTTGATGCATGACGAAAGAAGATAATCAGTGTGTCTCTTATTTTTAAATGACAAGCATTAAACATAAACATTTATTTTTCAAAACATCTATATTTCACACACAAATAAAAAAAACACATTTTATATACAACTAATTGACATCAACAATAAAACAAAGAAAGCAAAAAGAACACACGAAATGTAGCGGTTAAAAACATTAGACCGGGAAGCACTGTCCGCTGCTCACAGTGCAATATGTAAACATATCCAGTGGCAAAGCAGTGGAGAGACCCACCTATTCGAGAACACGCTTATTATAATGTTGCTACTGGACCTAACACGACCGTATCAACGCATACTGCCAAAGTCTTAAAATTTCAACCAGACGCAAAATGTTCACTTCTCAGAATGTCAACTTCTTAGAATATCCAATCCGCATAATGTCAATTTCTCAAAATGACGATTTCTCACAATGACAAACTCGTATGAAATAAAAATCACTTTTCACTTTCCATTTATGAGACAGTCGCGGCACATTTGGTAAAATAATTAGAATCCGATTACGACCCTGTTTTTTTATATTTATGTTTGTTGTTCATGGTTGACGATAGATGGCGGCCTGTTGACATAATGATATAAAAACCACGATAAAAACTACAAAAACAATATTTAGGCGATTGAAAGGTTTTTGGGAATTAATTTTGAATAAATTTCAGTACATACAATTATTGAAATATATTAATACTGAGCTTTACGTGCCTAAATAATTTTAGTACCCATGTCACAAAGTGTCGCCATCTAATGTCGGGTAGAAAATTATATTTGGAAACACCGAAGTTATGACATTTTTCTAGAAGAATTTTTATAAATTACGTTTAAAATTACTTACAAATGAAATGTGATACCATTCATAGCATCAGAACGTCTATCCGAGTAGTTTTTATAAGATAGAACACAACACTTCATTCTTATTTTTGTCTAGCGCGAATATATTGAACTTTTACTTAGTTGTGCACAGGACGAACGCTAACAATACACTGACTAAGGCCACGCCTACTTGATGACGTCAGGACTAAGTTGAAAATCACAGTGCACAGTTGTTTAGGCCGACTCCTCTTTGTATTTGCTCCGTGGTGTCGACACAGCTCTGCTCTGCGTACCCCAAATTATACAAGTATCATTATATGATTTAAAATCTCGCTATTCACAATAGAGCATTACAATCAGTTACTTCAGGTTCGCTAATTGCACCTGTTACTGCTATTACATAGCCATTATGACTCATTATCACTGAGGAAGGTCAAGGCTTCTAGGGCAGTGTTTTACTCATATTTATGTATTTCCTGATTAGATTTTAGTAATCTAACCATGCTCTAGTTTTTCCATCTTTATCATTACATAGTATAAAACAAAATTGTTTCCCGCATTTGTACACATAGATTTTTTCACCAACAGATTTTAATGCGAATTTCACCAACACACAGAGTGATTCAAAGGGAAGGTTTATTATGTATAATAAGCGGGCAAAGCCGCTGGCAAAAGCTAGACTTTTCATATGGCGCGGAAACCTAGTGCATTAAAAGCCGCTAAAGCAGTAATGTCAAGTGCTTTCGAAACGTAGTGTTGACGGAAGCTGCATCGCATACCATGGACCGCCATGAGAACGAATGAATACATACTAGAGGAACTCAGTATCACCAAGCAGCTACCTATAATATGCCAGGTGCGTGCACTCATGACACATATGCTAAGTGAGAGCACCGGAAAGATGGTCAGACGCTGAGACAGGGACGGAAGGGACGCTGTGCAGAGGGGTCAAGAGGGCTGTTGGAAGCAGCCTCCTACTGAGCGGTCCACACTGTCGAAGCCAGCATAACTTGGTGACGTAAATGGTCGTGATCCTCATCGTTGAGGGAACGATGAAGAAGAACCATTAAAAATTGTTTGTCTCTCATAAAAATTAAGAGTTACGTTATGTACAAACAAACAGATGAACATAAATAACGTGTTAAAATAAAGCTGTTAAAATAAAACCTTCCTATGGCTTTGCCGAAGTCGCGTTAAAACTGAAGTGTTAATAGACTTTCGTTGCTGACTGTACCACATCATTCAGGAACAAAAAATACTTAAGTATTAAAACTTAAAGCAACTTAAAAAAATATCAAATCTTCATAGCAGTTTTAATATGCTTAAAGACCTCTACATACATTACAACATCAAATATTCTCTCGAATATCCCAATTCAAAACCTCACACAACCTATATTATAATTTCAGAGTATTTGCACATCTGGAAGAGATGTATAAAGGAAACCGCTATCTGTACCCTAAGTCTTGACTGGCCTGTTAGTCTAGTGGTTAGTGACCCTGACTGCAAAGACTGAGGTCGTGGGTTCGATTCCCACCCAGGGCAAATCTTTGTGTGATGAGCACAATCATTTGTTCTGTGTCTGGGTGTAATTTATCTATAATATGTATGTATTTAGAAATATATAAGTATATTTATCAGTTGTCTGGTTACCATAGTACAGGCTCTGCCTAGTTTGGGATCAGATAACGGTGTGTTGATTGTCCTAAGATATTTATTTATTTTTTATTTATTTTAATATAAACTTTATCTGCAGGTATCTGTATCTTTTATAGTTTAAAACAAAAGATAAAATATCCAAACTGAAAAGTAACATCCTCTAAAGCAAAAAAGATACAACGAAAATAATAGTAGTGAGAATTTTAATATTATGATTAAACTCACTTTTTTCTTCTTGCCGGGATACCGCATGATGGAGGACACGTGTTGTTATCACGCTATCACTTATCGACTGATACTGACAATGGCTTGATTACCGATTGATTTTTTTTTCGGTATTTCTAAAGTTATCACGTCTTATCTCTACGTATGCCACTTTAAACATGAAACTGGCTTTGGGAATTTGAACCTTAAATTTATATATTAAGGTTGAGTTTTCATTGCAATTATTGTTGTTTTACGACATTTTAGATGAATTTTGTCAATCTAAAATTAGCTTTGTTCTTTTATACTTAAAGTTGACATTTGCTTAGGTTGCAATAATATTTTATTTCTATAGGCTTTTTATGCACAGGTGTTCAAGATTATCGTTACCGCGATTATTTTGTTTATTCGCATTGTATGAGTCAGTTTGTTTTATCTTAAAGGCGTAGTAACGTAGGGATGATGATTAATGCTGCTTATTATCCCGTCTATGTCAATTAATATAGGTACTTACGGCGTTTCTGACAAGATTGCAAGAACTAGATTATTTTAGAACGATTTCATAACGATGTGAGCGAAATCAGAGATGTCCACACATAACTATCTGAACAAGGACGTACTCCATAACCTATCCTAATATTATAAAGAGATAATATTTGTTTGTTCCTAAGTTTGTATGGAGGGTGTCATCATTTCAGCCGAAAGACGTCCACTGCTGGACATAGGCCTCCCCCAAGCACCGCCACTTCATCCGGTTCTGTGCTTCCCGCATCCAGCGGATGCCTGCGGCCTTCACAAGGGCATTGGTACTTGGTACTCCATATCCACTTCCATGTAGGGGGAATCTCTGATATCTCAGGGACTTCCCGTGGGATTTCAAATAAAATAATTGCATATGATATACCGATTCTAGAGAAAGGTTTATAGCTTATTTCACATCACACTATGACCCTAAGGAGCTGAGTAGAAATATTATGATATGATCCGAGTGGTGCCAGACGTAAAGAATAACATCACCCCATTGGCCCATTTCTTCCCGTGGGTGTCGTAAAAGGCGACTTAGAAGCTTACTAAATAATGGGCAGCAGAGTTCTCTATGCATTTTACCACCATACTTCGATCGCCAACCTAATTGCCAAGCGTGGCAGCTATAGCAAACCCACCCATTTTGGGTGAGGCTTATGTCCAGCAGTGGACGCCTTTCGGCAGAAATGATGGTGATGAAATCCTAGATGCGAGTCCCGGGTCTGGCAATTGTTACTGGGTCATTCCGTCTGGAATTTCTCAGTAGCAGCCCGGAGTATGGACGGTTGATGGCAATAGGCTCGCCCCCTGTTATATGGGACTTAAAAATAACTGGCGAAATGTGGGTGTACTATATGTGTGCATCTCTGCCTAACCTATCGAGGAATGCAGGCGTGATGTTATGTTATGTGTAAATAAAGTATTCTGCGCAATAATTTGCTCAGTGCAGTAACTTCACGGGTGGGTTTTACTGACTAAAACCCACCCGTGTTCCTTCAGTTGCCCATGTGCCAGGCTCGCGGTATCTCTTTCGAACAATCTCGCGACCCTGGCAGTACACCTCGGCGACAACGAATGTCAAAAACTTGTAAAAAAATGTATAGAAATTCGAAGTATTTTTGAAAGACTGAGGGACTAGACTGTGGCCGTTCTTAAAATTACCAGAATTGTCCCTCTGGTTTGAAAAGGGAAGTGTTTGAGAACAGACGTAGATATGAAGTTGTCCCGTACATACCGCGTCGGGGTCGTGCGGCAGAGGGGGCACGTCGTCGATGGCGTCGCGCCCGTAGCCCTCCTCGTCCGAGTTGAAGCCCAGCTCCTCGCCGTAGCTACTGTGCACCTGCAATACACACGTGTCCATTAATATTCTAGCTCAATATGTGTGTAAAAATGTATTTATTATTTAAATATTTATTTTAAAGGGCCTTTGTTCAGCATGTGGACAGTGTAGGCTAACTAAAAAAATAAAAGGGCTCTAAACAAAATATTAATTTAAAAACTTAAATATGACACAATTGATGACTTCCTTAATTATGGATCACTGATTTTTACATGCTATTTGCAGTTTGTTTATTTTTTACACTTCTCAACTTTTGCCATTTTAATTTTCATTACTGTAACCTTGTTGACATTTGACATAATTGCATTATTTTATTTTCCTTACTGTTATTTATAGTTATTATATTTTTAGATTTATGTAAATTAAATAATATTCGATCTGCGTACGCCTGTGACGGTAGAACATGGGGGACACATAAAAAAATAAAACATATATGTACTAATTATCCATGTTTAGATCAAACAGACAACTGTAACGTGTATGACCATATGTATGAGCTTTACGAGGCAAAAGGAGTAAAGTTCTGTACTTTCAGCCTATCCCCTTGGGAAAACGGCGTGAGTTAGTATGTATGAATTTTCTAAGTACCGTTTTCAGAAATTTTAGTCTGATGTGGTCCTACATTAATTTTACGCTAATTTTTAAAAGAAGAGACGGGTTGTCGATATACGTCTTAACTTTATTTAGAACTAGCTTTTGCCCGCGGCTACGCACGCGTAGATGTCGGAATTTAACGCAGGTATTTTTCTGTATTAAAAGATTTTTTCTAAAATAAAAGTGGCCTAACTTACACCTTATTACATCAGCTATCTGCCAATAAAAGTCCCGTCAAAATCGGTCCAGCCATTTCCGAGATTATTTCCGAGCCATTGCCGGAACAAACAGACGGACAAAAGTTTAAAAAAAATGTTAAACGAAATATCACAAGGGGGGAGGGGGGTGTATTAATATATCACGTGTAGTTATTTTTTCGGCAAACGCATACAAAATCGAAAGCGGCTTGTAGTGAACTTTTTACACTACTGGAAAAAATTAAGGGATCAAAAATAAAATTCGAAATTTTTGGGCAGTTTTCAACAGGCCGTAACTTCGGGAGAAATGGTCGTAAAAGAAATGAAAAAAAGTAAGTTGTAGCTTTAAGTGTCTAGTTTTTGGATTAGAACTTTAAAATTTTGTTGAGTCAGCGGTTTTTGAGTAATCTTAGAAAAAACAGCAACAAAAAATAAATCAGAGTTTTTGTTTTGGTCTACGGGCGTGGAATTTTTTTTTTTGCTTAACCACTATATGAATCGAATACTTACTTCGTTCATTTAGCTTTAATTCTTTTTTTAGGAACCTTGATACGTCCACTTTTCGCCGAGATATCTGTCTTAAAATGGTAAAGGATCCTTTTTATTTTTATTTTTTTATTTATTTTATTTTATTTGATTTTTCGATAAAAAAAAAATGTTCTTCCTTTTGTCGCATGAATTTGAAAATGCAACAAAAAAATGGGCTTTTAGTGGTGTTTTAGAAAATCAAGCGCTGTATCGAAAATATTAAGGAAACCAATAATGTTAAGTGTGCCTTTTACAGTTCAATATGTCCACAAAAACTCTACAAAGAGCCAAATTAAGCCAGCCGTTTTTTTGTTTCACTCGATCGAATTTTTGAAAAAATTCAAAGATCACGTTTTCTGCTCTGAAAAGCTCATAATCTTCAAAAAATGAGAAATAAATATATTTTAGAACATCTTTAGGAAATTTAAGTGACCAAAGCCCAATCATTTTTAACGCGTTTCCTCCGCTGCACTCAGTGATTCTACAGATTTCCCGTTTATTAAATTAAAAAACTTTTTACAAAAAAAAAACAACCGACTTCCTTAAAAAAACACTACAAAGTCAAAAATAACTTTAATTTCGGAAGTCGGTGTCTTAGTATCTGTCTTTAAGGTTTTCTGCCACCGACTTCCGAAATTAAAGTTATTTTTGACTATGTAGTGTTTTTTTTTTAAGGAAGTCGTTTTTTTTTTGTTAAAAAGTTTTTATTTTAACTTTTTAGTTATGGTAGATACCCCGCACTGATCTAATCGCGTTATTCGTTCATTTGTCACGCAAATACTTAATGCAAATTTTAGACTTATATGGTTTTCACATGGATCCCAATGTCCAATTGGAACCAAATTAAAATGGAACCATTCGGAAAGCACCAGCTTTCAAATAAAAAAAGAATCATCAAAATCGGTTCAGCCAGTCAAAAGTTATGAGGTAACAAGCATAAAAAAAATACAGTCGAATTGATAACCTCCTCCATTTTTTGAAGGCGGTTAAAAATAAAGTTATTACCCCTAATTGAATTTAGGAGATTGTTTTTCTATACTTTTCGTGAATGCTTAGCAAATCACTTAACAGTTTTTTTTTTCAAAACTAATCGCTTGGAACTTCCTTTTAAATTTTTTCGTCAAAACAAAAATTGCTTATTTTTTTTATTTTTAATCATGCTTAGACGACATTTATAGGACGTGGAAGTTGCTCGGTTAGTGACTGTTATTGACGAAGGTTACCGTCAACATGCAGTTGCCATCCAGATGGGTGTAAGTCAATCCGTCGTATCTCGAGCTTATACCAGATACCGACAGACGAACCAATACAATCGTTTTTTTTTTTTTTAATTTAAGCTCAATAAAAATGTGGAAAAGCTCGGATTTTTTTATTATCATTTTTTTTTAATTATGAGCTTTTCAGATCAAAAAAAGTGATCCTTTAATTTTTTCAAAAATTCGATCGAGTGACACAAAAAAACCGGCGGGCTGGATTAATTTCGCCCTTTGTAGAGTTTTTTGTACATATTGAACTGTAAAAGGCACACTTAACACTATTGGTTTCCTCAATATTTTCGATACAGCGCTTGATTCTCCTAAACACCACTAAAAGCCCTTTTTTGTTGCATTTTCAAATTCATGCGACAAAAGCAAGTTTTTTTTTTTCGAAAATTCAATTACTAGTTGTTAAAGGGAATTCATTGAAGTTCTTGAACCCAATCTTTAACTTTCTGTGCGATCGTTGGTTGCTGACATATCGATAATCATAGAAAAAAGGATCCTTTTCCATTTGAAGACAGATATCTCGGTATCATGGTTCCTAAAAAAATAAATGAAAGCTAAATGAACGATGTCTCCGATTCATATAGTGGTTAAGCAAAAAAAATTTTTCCACGTCCGTAGACCAAAACAAAAAATCTAAAAAAAATGTTTTTTTTTGTTGATGTTTTTTCTAAGATTAATCAAAAACCGCTGACTCAACAAAATTAATCTAATCCAAAAACTAGACACCTGGAGCTACAATTTTCTTTTTTTAAATTTCTCTCGAAGTTACGGCCTGTTGAAAATTGCCCAAAAATTTCGAATTTTATTTGTGATCCCTTAATTTTTTCCAGTAGCGTAAATATTAAAAAAAATTAAGATTCTTTGTAGATACTAAAAAATACACGTGATAGGGGTGGGGGTAGTCTTAAACCTCACCATGTATCACCAAGGGGGGGTTAAAAAATGCCAAAAAAACCATCACGTGATTAATGGACGCCCCCTAAGTACCGTATACTTTCATATACATTTAGTGAAAAGCTGTTAATTTGAAATTACAAACAGACACTTCAGTTTTATTTATTTGTATTGTATAGAAGACTAGCTTCTACCCACGAATTCATCTGCGTGAAAATTCAGCCCCCGATTCATCTCGTCACATCCCATCGCCCGCCCTCGCTCTTATTTCATTTTTATCTTTTTTCTCGGCTCCTTACAGTCCTAACCTGATGTTATATATTCTTTAACCTCCCTCTAGAATGGGCTATCAAATGCAAAACTATTTTTTAAAACCGAGTTACCGTGGCCCTGGCAAAGGCAACTGAAGGAACACGGGTGGGTTTTAGTCAGTAAAAGTCTGACATGCCCTCCCGCTCCACCCAGAGTGGGAGACGTCTTTTGATGATTTCCCACCAAAAAAAGGGTCCACAGATTAACGTGTTCAAACAAAGGAACTAACTCTTAAGACTGATTAATAATTAGTATAAATAAATAGATTTGAAGCGTATAACTTTCCTTAATTAACCAAACATATGCCTAAATAAGTATTAATTAAAACATCCTGTTTTGTGTTGGTTTTGTCACGACACTATTGTAATAATATTAATCACAAATACATATTATAAGTACCTACTACACTAGGATATCATTAACAAATAAAAATCGAGTACGCAATATTAGTTTCTATGAATGAACGAGGACGATGACTAGCGCAACTACAAGATGAAATAAAATGAAGAAAAATCAAACAAAAGACTTATCACTTTAATTCAATATTAACTTTACCGAATATATCTTTTCACAAAAACTCATCTAAATGATAAGAAACCTTCACTTTAGAGTTAAATTGTAGGATATTGCAATCAAAATCATATGATGCTATCTTGACACTTGTACGAAAATGAGGGGAAATAGTATATCGGGCAGAACTCCAAGTGCACTGGCCGCGGTCCAAGCAGAGCGCAGAAAACATATAAATAAACAAAGTTTTACAACAACACATTAGCGTAGGGGTTGGCAATATTATCACCGAGTTCATCAATGAATTTTAGCCAAAATAGCACGCACTGAGTCATCATAAAATCTCCGGAAGTACGACGCTAGCAAACGCTCAAATTGAGTTGCTTTTGCGATAAAGGCATGTTTGGATTGACAGTTTCAATGTTTATACGAACTATATCATATTACAGACAAGGAAGTATCTCAATAAAGAAGTAAGTAATTTCCACTGAGCTAACCAAGCAGAAACCACAAATATTTCCTTAATAAATAAAGTGAAATATTTATACCAAAACATTATTTTTTGCTAGCTATACAGCACATATTGCCGTTCAAAAATCCGCATTTTATTTAAAAAAAAACTTCTGCTAGATGCACATACAAATTTGGATATTACGGTTTCTTTTGAGTCCTATTCTAATCAGAATTTACAAGAAAAATCACCTACATCATCATTAATTTTCTACATTTAAAAACGTACCTGGGGAAATATTACTATAGGCACACCTCAGCTTAGCCTTGTGTGTATTTAAAACCATGTTTTTCTGAATACCTGCCCCTGCGGGTCCCGAGCACGCCGCACCGCGTCCCGTAGCGTACTGACCGACAGAACCACGAGCGACGCACGCGCCTACTCCATGCCTCATCAACTTTATAATGAACACCCTCCCGGACAAACGCAAAGGAAATTATGACACCTTTATATCTCCTTACTTCGAATTTCCTTGCTTCTTGATCACATAGATTTTGATGGCAATATAGGATTTAATTATTACCTTTGAAAAAGGATTAACTTAATAAGTTGTTCAGGGAACGTCCAATGTACACAAACGTTTTAATTCTATTTAGTCGAAGTGCTTCAATAAATTGAAAAGTAGACGTTTTATGATGATGATCGCACACGATGTTTTAATATTCCATTATTGGAAACAATAAAAGCGAAATATGATTTAAATTGAATAAAAAGTTACTTATCTATTAATGAATGAAACTGGGAAGTTTTTGTTATTTGGACTGGATGCGGAAAGGTGAATCTAAAATGCCATTGATATTGATAGATATCAGCTAGGTCATCATACAAGGTCAAATAGAATTAGTTCAACAAAACTCTGCAGATGTGACGGATATCACGTAAGGCATATCTAAACATGATAAAATAAAAAAACATGATATTTTTGAGATGGGATACGGACTAACGTAATGTCATCAGTCTTTTGAACTTATCCCAAATTATTGAAGTCGGCGCAACAAGCTTTTTCTTCCACACTTTGTTCGTCGTCATCTCGGTGAAACCAGGGGTGTTCTATCCACGGAATAAAGAAAACTAGGTTCTATCAATATCATCAGTTACACAGTCCATCCATCGTTTTTCCCCTTACCTTTATAGCCATCGACATTCATCAGTGGCGAAAGCACCATATAACACGATTCCTACCGGCTTGCCTTCGGGGATTCGCATTGGTAACTCTATCACTATTAAAAATACAATAGTATGTAAATAGTGGCTATTATTGTCAATAAATATAGTTACACTACGGGTATTTAATTCACCATAACATTCAAACAACAATAAAGGTTATTTATAGCTTTGTATTACAACAAAAGAGAAATGTTCTGAATTAACCCGGCGCCAAAACGTCATAACCGGGAACTAAAAATTCATACAACAGCGATCCCGTAATGATGTCACTTGAGGTCACGTGGCACCGCTTGATATGTACGAGAGCAAGCCGCTGTACAACGGGTTATGACAGAGACAGGTATAGAAAAATGCGTCAGAGAGAACGAGATAGAGGAATATTGCATATTTTATTCGGTTTTCAGCTGTTCAATTTAATTGTATTTAATTCATTACATTCCTATATTAATTTTAGAGTGATAGTAATATTCTTTATTGATGAGTCAGTAAGTTAAAGCAGACTTCACATCGGCTTCTCTTTTAGAAAAAATTACACCTCGCCACTGACATTCATACTCAAAACTTTCCTCAGGACATCTACCTCATTCCTCCATATCCGGTGCCCATACCATGACAACCGATTACCACACAACCTTTCAGTAATCATTAATATCATTCCTATCTCAGTTGCATGCGATTGCTTTTTATTCATCCCTTTTGAGGCCCAACATTCTGTCCCATACAAAACAGTAGGTCTAACTAACCATAGTCTTGTCGCAGATTTGTTCCAAAGAGTTACTGTGGCCCTGGCAAAAGCAACTGAAGGAACACGGACAGGTTTTAGTCAGTTAAAATCTGAAACGCCCTTCCGCTCCACCCAGAGCGGGAGACGTCATTTCCAGTCTAACCATGGTATGACTTTTGTAGTGTAGTTACTTAAAATATCGGTTTGAAAATCTGTTTCTTTTTTGTGTGTAATTTTCACGCACGCGATCAACTAATCACACAGACATTATCAAATGATAAACAACAAAAAAAAAACAGATTTTTTCAACTTATGGTTCGAGTAAGTCCAAACGGTCGTTGACCCCCAAAAATGACATTCTTTTTTTAATTTATCAAACTCAAAGCATTTATTTGAAACTAGCTTTTGCCAGCGGTTTCACCCGCGTGGAGGTCGGAAATTATCCCGCGGGAACGTACTACCAATATAAAAAGTATCCATGTTAATCTGGGTGCCAAACATCTAAATCCGATCAGTAGCTTTTGCGTGAAAGAGTAACAAACATACATCCATACTCACAAACTTCCACATTTATAATATTAGTAAGATAAACCAATTACAAGCACTTTTGAATTGTCTGGTATTGGCTGTGAGTCAGAAAAATGAAGCTAATTGCCCATTCCAAAGCGTAGGTACCTATGGGGAACAACGGGCCAGAAACTCCATGGACACTCTATTCAATCAAATTTTGTTGACAAAAAGTTTTTGTGTTTAGATATTGATTCCCATCGCGTCTGCAGAGTTCTGCTAGCTAATTAAATTTTAGCTAATGTGGTCGACACGATTCCGCAGCATAGCCGGGCGGGAAAATATGTATGAAAACAGAGTCACACTTGAGAAACCCTTCGGTAACCAGCTACCAAAAGTTATCAGAGCTAGCACCGAAATTTTACTAAGCGGCAGAAATAAGTATTACCTGCTAGATGTTTTACAAGGAGCTTTTATAATATTGCGCAAATCGGTGAACAAAAATATTTTATGCTAAGAGGATAAAATATATTTCTCTGTTCGCTATATTCACGATTCAGTCCGTATATTTAGTTCTGTTTTGAGGTCAAACGTATAAGAATTATTTTAAATTTCTAATCTGTGCCAAATCGGGGTTGCCTGCAATAAAATAAGTAAATCGAATGTATTGAAGGTATGTCTTGTTCGCTCTTTTGGAATTTAGTTCTTCATTGAGATTTCCTTTAGGAGTCTTGCTGTTATACAGGATAAGTTTTTATCCAGTGCGCAAATTTTAACAAATTAAACTTAAACGAGTTATACTTACCATGTAATTTTTATTTTGATATATTTTAGTACAAAAAAATAAGTTATCGTTAACGAAAGATGTTTTTATGGTAACTTGCACGCGGCGCGGCGGCGAAGTTGAACGACCGACCAGATGTTCGATCGGTCAAAATTCTAAGAAGTTCGAAGTGCCTACGCCGGCGCGCGGTTACTGACCTATTAGTACCTACCAAATGTTCGATCGGTCAAAATTCTAAGAAGTTCGAAGTACCTACGCCACGCGGTTACTGACCTATTACTATTGTCATTATCATATTACGAAACATGTAGGGTGTCCACAGTTTACTAGTTTAAGCTCGGATAAAAATTAAAAAGTATAGAAGAATAATTGAAATGTGTTCTATTACTGATACTGAACAACCAAAAAAATTTGGACACTGGTTAAAAAAAAAATCCTGTATAAATGATCTCAACCCAATCATGATGGGGGCCTCTTTCAGTCTAACTGGACGCCGCTGAACACCAGTATTTTACATGGAGGGCGTGTCAGACGTTTACTAACTAAAACCCACCCGTGTTCCTTCATTTGCCTATGCCATGGCCACAGTAACTCTTGCGAACAATTCCGCGACCCTGGCAGAGTCATGCCGTGCTGATTGTTTGATGTCGGAAACCAACGGGCACTTTGTGTCGGTTCGCCTACAGAATATGTGAATGAATGAAATGAATATGGGACTTATCATATCAATCAATCAACTCAGCGTCTCGCAGTCCCCTGCTCGACAGAGGCCTCTCCCATGCTGCGCCACAATACCCTTTCCTCCGATACACACACACGCACGCACTTTTGACATACTAAATTAAAATCATGGGGCGCATTACAAATATTTCTTTTAGTGGAATTGGAAACATTTGGCTAGATGAGTCAGTCTTAAGTCACTATACAGGTTTTATGCGCCCCACACTTTTAATCATTTAATTTATTATTCATAACTGGCAACACTGGCAACATGTTGCCAAACCACGCCACCTCTTGTTTTTCACTTTTAAATGGTAAATATTTATTTGGGAACGTTCAGCTATGCGCATGTATTACAATAATATCTCTATCTGTGTCGTGGCTCCACGAATCTATTTGAATTCACAATTTTGAGGCTCAACGTGTTTGTCCAAGGTGTTAGACAAATAAAATAAGAGGAAACAGCCTGTGGTAGTTTTTGAAACTGTCTCACATCAGAGCTAATTAATAATAGTTTAAAAACTAAAAAAAAACACGCTTTCATAGAAAACCAAACTAAAAAGTAGAAAATAATAGAATAAAGCGTGGGGTGTTTTTTGAGGTATTTTTAATTTATATGAAAACGTGTTTTTTCGTTTTTTAAACTATTATTTCATTTTATTTTGTCATCGGTCCTTAATAAGTGTGCAAAATTTAAAATTAATCTGACGTTTTGAAGGGTGTGAAAATCACGTTCAAAGAATCCCTTACATATGATCTCCATGCCAAGCCATTCACTTATTGGGTAATACGATAGCCCTTGGTAAGACTGGTGATCGGGCTTCTGTCCACCAGTAAAGTTTGAAAAAAAAAAAACACAAATGAAAGCCGGAAACAATGGCTTAACGTGTTTTTCGAGGCACATCCACGGACCAATCGCAGCAAACGTAGCTTAACCCGAACAGTCGACCCGTGCGGCTCTTACTGCCCTAACACAAGCCTCTTCTGACACCTAGGAGTAATGACTAAATATATATAGTATACAATATTAGGTATTATTTTGATCAGATATATTTTTTTTTTACAAAAATATAGCAACCGACTTCCTAAAAAAAACACTACAAAGTGAAAAATAACTTTAATTTTGGAAGTCGGTGTCTTAGGACCTGTAATTAAGGTTTTTTGCCACCGCCTTCCGAAATTAAAGTTATTTTTCACTTTGTAGTGTTTTTTTTTAGGAAGTCGGTTGTTATTTTTTTGTAAAAAGTTTAATAATCGAATTGCGTTATTCGTTCATTTGTCGCACAAATACTTAATGCAAATTTAAGACTTATATGGTTTTCACATGGATTCCATTGTCCGAATGATACCAAATTAAAATGGGACTATTCGAGACGCACCAGCTTTCAAATAAAAAAGAATCATCAAAATCGGTTCATCCAGTCAAAAGTTATGAGGAAACAAACATAAAAAAAATACAGTCGAATTGATAACCTCCTCCTTTTTTTGAAGTCGGTTAAAAAGAGCTCATCTACACTAATTATGAAGAGGTAGAGTTTGTGAGTTTGTTTTCAGAAAGTAATCTCTGAACCTACCAGTCAGTTTATTTTTTCTTGGAACTTTGTAGGATATTAAACACCACACTATGACCCTTACGAGCCGAGCAAAACGATCGGTAAGTGTTAAAGACGAAATAAAAGCGCGGGCGGGCGATGGGAAATGACGTGAAAATTTCACGCGCCAAAAACAACACGCCAAGTTTAATAACATCCGTGAGGTGCCGGACGTTAAGAATAGCACCATCCCATTTCTTCCCGTGGGTGTCGTAAACAGCGACTAAGGGAAAAAACTAGAGAATGGGCAGCAGCGTTCTCTATGCATTTTATCGCCATACTGCGATTGCCAACCCACCTGCTAAGCGTGGAGATTATGGCAAAGCCCCCCAAATTGGCGGAGGCCTATGTCCAGCAGTGGACGCCTTACGGCTGAAATTATGAAGTTTAATAAAAAAGTGCTTACATTCGATGTGTCATACACACCTGAGTGCCTACTTACTGTAAATATTATTGACAACCTATCTATTTTGAGTTAATTTTTTGATTGATTAGATGTCTGATAACAGAAAACTACCTAGACAATTAGTGTGATGGCGCATCCTTGGCATTATTTACAATGCACATTATTAGGTACTTATCGATTGTTTGACAACATATACTTTACAGGTTTATTAAAGATTAAGTTTTTGTTTGTATATTGGTTGGTCTACAGGTTGCAGGCGCTAGTGTTGTTGACCGCCTGGGTTTGATACCCCGGTCGCGCAGTGTTTTTGAATTTTTCTATTTGGAGTTCATCAGTGGAAGCTCGGAGTCTTTGCGCCCAGTAGATGGCAATGGGCTCGCCTTCTAATACATGGGACTTATTAAATATTTGGTGAAATAAGAAAGACAAAAAGATATAAAGTAGTACCTCTCTGACTGCCCTAGCAGATTGAAGCGAGACGGCAGACAGTTATTGTACTTTGAACGCTATACGCAATGCAAAAGGTTGAAATTAGGTTGTTTTCCAGAATAGTAGGTAAATATCTCGGGGATTTTGCGCCGCTTGTATGGAAGTGAGACAGGCCTGCTCCTGGGCAGGTTATAGGCTATATAACATAACGCTAAAACACATAGGTGCCGATCAGTGACGATAATTTTGAAGCAAGTCGGATGAAAATGCGCTTTCAAGCTAAAAAAAATTAACCTGGATTAACACATAGGCTACTTTTTATCTCGGTAGTACGTTCGCGCGGGATATTTTCCGACCTCCATGCGGGCGAAGCCGCTGGCAAAAGCTAGTTTTAGAATAATTACTTAAGTTGTATAACCATAAATAGTGCATGTGCAGTGTAAATATGTAGTGTGTTGTGTAGTTTTTTTACGATGAAATATGCTCTTAGGTTCAACCAATCAGTTTTTTAACATCCTGCAAAGTTGCATAACACACATACAATGGCGATCAATGACAATGGCATTATTTTTATAGTCCGGTCACATATTTTACGTTGTTAAGCAGACGATTTTTTTTTTAAACCTTTGGAGCAAGAAAAAAAAATCCATCAAAACCCTCGGATTGGAATTTTAGTTAGGAAGTACATATATTCCGCAATCAACGAGCTAGTCAACTCACCCACTGCCAGAACTCCTGGCTGCTCATGGGCTGGTCCATGAGCGCGTTCTGCCATATCCTGAACAGCATCAGGTATGCCTTGTCGCGCCCAGAGAACGATGTGAGGAAATTCTTCTCGCCTTCCGTACAGACTAGGATTGCGTTTGGTATTACCTGGACAGAGAAATGAAAGATCACACACATCATTAAGAGTTGGCTTACAACTAGAATATCATTTCCACCGAAAGATGTCCACTGTTGGACATGGGTCTCCCACAATTTGGGTGAACCCCAATGTTCGCCGTAATTGCCAAGCGCTGTCACTCACATAGTGATCGATGGTGGGAAAACGGTGTTGCTCATTCTTTAGTAAGTCCCTTAGTCGCTTTTACCACACCCACGGGAAGAAATGGGTTGGTAGATGACACATACATTCGAATTTTTGGTTCTAGGACATACCGGTTTCCTCACGATGTTTTCCTTCACTGTTTTGAGAGCTATGATGATAAAATTATATACACACACAGTGAAGCATCTGCCTGGGTTCGAACCCACCTACAACTCGTAAGTCGGCGTCGATACAACTGGGCCACTATTGCTTCTACTTCTCACTTACCTTCTCGGTATTCATATTCAATACGAATTGCTGTCTTCCCTAGGATTGGCTAACTTTATTTTGCCTACTCAAATACAACCAAGTTCAGTAACAGCAGAAAAAGGGTACCCGCGCACCGAGGGTTCCGTACCATCATATATACCATGATTTAGACACGCGGTAGCGTGTCAAGCCAAGTTCAAGTAACAGAACTGGCGAGCAGCACCGTGTGTATTATATATATTTTAGCCTAAGGTCTGACGTGGCTAGTTTTCATATACGAATTACATTATAGCCTTCGCAAGTTCTAAACCTGTTACTTGTCGGTTCTTATTTTATTATTCCGTAAATTTGGCTTGCTGGTAGAAACTAGCCATCGAACATAATAATTCGTATATGAGAACTAGCCAAGTCAGACCTTAGGCTAAAATATATTATCCAAAGTTATAAGAAGAAATGATATTTTGTGTAGTTGTACCATTGAACTTGGCACCCATTTAGATCTCACTTCTTGTATCATTGAAGTCAACAACCAAGCATATATCATAATATTGAACTTGGCTCTCATTTCACATTAATGTTTTTGATGGGATATTTTATAGTATTGCAGTTTTAGGTCAGCGCCATCTCTTGACCGATAGTGGAACTAATGTAATTTTTGTTGATGATTTCTGGAAAGTATGCTATTTTGAGACATCGTTTTATTTTTCCTGTAATATTTATATAATCTTCTATCACATAGAATAATTTCAGATTTTCCTGTATGCAAACTTCGGAGATAAAAGGGGAACGGTATTTCTTTTTTCGTCAAAAGTCGAAAAATATACGGCCTAAAAAAAGAAAAATGTTTGAGAATGTGCAAATAGCTTTCATTCATATGATACGCCATGCCCTAGTTGCCTCAATTCGAGTAGAAACCCGTTCAGTAACAGTTGCAAAAAAAAAATGCTTTGTTAATTGCAAAATAGTTTTTGATATATCCAGCTGTGACAGACAGACGGACCACCATTTTGGTGCGAAACCCTAAAAAACTATGAAGGAACCTATTTTAAAGTTATTGCCAACATTTTTCTGATGTTAGCAAGAGACGGTGCTAATAATGCTCTTTGTCTTGTATAGCTCTATTTTAATGCGAGAGGAATTAAAAGAAAGAATTCTGAATACTGCACTTAAGAAAGAACAGATGTATATGCAGCGTGAGTTAACCAGATGTATGAACCTAAACGAGGCAAAACGAGTATGTGAGGATCGTAACTAGTGGCGTTCCGTAGTTTCTGCCCCCATTGGAAAAAACGTAAGTTTAAGTATATATGTACTAGCTTCTGCCCGCGACTTCGTCCGCGTTAAATTTCTTGCTCCCCGACCCTTGCCGTTGCGTCGAATCGCCAACTCGTGCGATTTTCCCCGTTTTTATAAATAAAAAAAAATATAAAATATCTTAGGACAACCAACACACCGTTATCTGATCCCAAACTAGGCAGAGCCTGTACTATGGCAACCAGACAACTGATAAACATACTTATATATTTCTAAATACATACATATTATAGATAAATTATACCCAGACACAGAACAAATGATGTGCTCATCACACAAAGATTTGTCCTGGGTGGGAATCGACCTCACCTTAGCAGTCAGGGTCACTAACCACTAGACTAACAGGTCAGTTTTGCAACATTTTTCATTACTGCTCCGCTCCTCTAGGTTGTAGCGTGATGTTATATAGCCTATCGCCTTTCTCGATAAGGCTACCCAACACAAAAAGATTTTTTCAATTCCGACCAGTAGTTCCCGAGATTATTGCGTTCAATCAAACAAACAAACTCTTCAGCTTTATAATATTAGTATGTATGTATGTAGGTAGGTGTACTCACAAGTGCAGTCTTCTCCTTGGTGATGGCAGTGACGTCCTTCCACCGCGTGGTCATGCAGGTCTCCCAGCCGAAGATGCTCGCGTAGAAGCACAGGTAGTTCTGCGACGCGTACAGGCGCCCGTGCGCCAGGATGTCCTTCTGTAGTGCGCACGAGTAGTCTGGGGGCGGAAGAAAGGCGTTAATCATTGATCGGTCGTGATATTAGAGTAACATAATTCAAATTATTCAATGTCATCAGCGTATCACTGAATCCCATAGTTAAAAAGGTTATGATACCACAGCAATAAATTAAGTTGAATTCTATTATTTTGCAGTCATCGAAATCAAAACTGTGCATGCGTTGTATATTCATCCCAACAACGATACCTTTCTCTGTATGTGGCCGGTTTTTAGGGTTCCGTAACAAAATGGTAAAATTAAAACACCAAGGGTCCCTTTGGTGAGACTCAGACTGTCTGTCCGTCTGTCTGTCACAGCTGGATATCTCAAGAACCACTAATGCTGTGAACTTGAAATTTGAATAGTTTTAGATGACATTTGCCCAACCATTTTGCTTATAAAAAAGAAATAAAAATATGTACCTATATTTTTGCAACAGGGACTAAACGGTTCTTTTAAATTCGAAGTGGGGTTACTAGAGCTTGTGGGGTATCACTTGAACGAACTATTTGCACATTCTTAAACATTTATCTTTTTTAGTCCGCATAGTTTTCGACATTTGACGAAAAATTTAAAAAGAAACACCTTCCCTCCCCCTTATCTCCGAAGTTCACATAGAGAAAACTCTAAAATTATTCTAAGCGATAGAAGTTTATGTAAAGATTACAGGAAAAATAAAACGATGTCTCTAAATAGCATACTTTTTCAGAAATCATAAACAAAAATTACATTAGTTCCACTATTGGTTAAGAGATGGTGCTGACCTAAAACAGCAATATTATATGCAATAATATAATATAGTGAAACCTGGTTAAGTGGGACCTGGATAAATGAGAAACCTCTATTATTGAGTTGCAATGACGTCCTGGTACTTTTTCATTGAATTACCTCTGGTAATGGGATTTTTCGAACCTGATTAAATGAGATATGAATTCTAAGATTTTTTTGGATGTTTACCTGTATAATTGGCACTCTAGCTCAATTCCCTGTATAAGTGAGACAAATTAATCAGGTTAGGACAGGTTTTGACACGTTTGTTTACAAACATTTGAATCTCTTTCGCACATGCTTTGTTTGTCAGTACTATATCAGGTTTTGACCTAAAAACAAGGGAATAAAAGTGTACAAAATGTACAAACGTAAATATAAAACGTTATCAGCATCTGAAGAATTACAACTTCTATCAGAAAAATGGAATAATGGTACATTTCGACCTCTATAAGCGGGGGCCCTTGTAAATGAGACAACTATAATTTCAAACCTGCTTAATTGGAAAACTGGATTAATGGAAACCCTCAATAATTGGTATATAATTCTTGGTCCCTTGAGATCACAATTAACCAGGTTTCACTATACTATAAAACATTTATACATGATGGTACGGAACCCAGTAACTGGGTTGTGGAGGTCAGGTAGGCAGTCGCTCCATGTAAAATACTGGTATTCAGCTGAATCCGGTTAGACTGGAATCCAATCCCAAAATAGTTGGGAAAAGGCTAAGCAGGTGGTGGTGATGATGATGATGATGATGATGATGATGATGATGATGATGATGATGATGATGATGACGATGATGATGTTAGCTAACTTTGCTAATATACCAGCAATATTGCTCTACTCACCGACTATAAGCCGCTCATCATCAGGCAGGTCCTTGAAGAGCCTCTTGAAGTCATCAGACTTGCTCTTGTACGTGGGGTACAGCGAGTTGTACCAGCTCTTCTTCTTGGTGCGCGCCACGTCGATCCCCTTCGCCGGAGGAGTGCCGAGCTGCGGTGTAAGTATCAATTATTTACAGAAAAAAGTAGGGTATTGGGGGTTGCGAATCAGCTGAGCTAAATGATGGCAGCCGCACGGATTGTTGGAACGAAGTTCCGTATGGCGCGTTGCGAAAGGGGGCTAGACGGAAAAAATTAAGACCAAAAGTTGTAACGACACTTTTTGGTATAGTTGTAAGCCGTGCGGCGTGCGCGTGTTGCTCTGTCTGTCTCTCTCTTTCTCTCTCTCATAGAAAGCAAGCTAGTTATTTTCGTTTCGTCTTTCTATTTCGCATTGAACAGTGTGGTGTCGCGACGATTATTTTTGTCAAGAGTGTATACAGGTTTTCTGTACATAATAAATAATAACAAAATGAGTTAGGTAAGTAGAGATAAATTGAGCCTACTGATTAAGTTTATATTACATTATATTTGTTAATAATAAAAAAAATATTATTACAAATTAAAAAAAAATACAGTTCCTTCACTAATTAATCGAAAGGAACTTCGTTCCATCCGGGTGTCCCTTGACACCTCTCAAGTTTTTTTTTTTGTTGTTGTGGGTAATCAACAAATGACATCTCCCGCTCTGGGTGGAGCGGAAGGGCGTGTCAGACTTTTACTGACTAAAACCCGCCCATGTTCCTTCAGTTGCCTATATGCCAGGGCCACGGTAACTCTTTCGAACAAATCTCACGACCCTGGGAGGAGCCGCACGGGTAGATCTAAAGTTAAGGTAACCTTGACGAGGTCGGTTCTGGAATGGGTGAACATCCACGAGATATCAAGACCCCTCCGTGCCTCGGAAATCACGTTAAGCCATCGGTCCCGGCTGCCATTTGTAGATCTTTGACAGCCGTAAGGTAGTCAGAAACCCGAAAGCCGATTCCTATGGTAGCTCACAGTGTGTTGGTTCCAACCAACAGGTGTTACCGCCCGCGGCTGCCAGCGGCGACGCGAGGCCGCTCGCGGCACCGCGGGCGGCCGCGCGACCTTTTCAAGTTTTTCAAGCGATACTGGTCTTTTAAGTATGTAGTTAAAGTTTAAAATTATTTCACACTGAAAGTGCTCGCCGCGTCGCTGCCGGCCGCTGCCATTCCGGTGTGACCCGGCCCAAGTGTCAGCACCATGGTATTGTGTTGCGGGAAAAGTAAGCTAAATTGCATACAGTAGATGCGAGTGAGAAAAAAATTGCCGGTAAAATGTACTGAGTAGACAAAAAAACATGTTTTTATCTTTCTTTCTATGTTGCTGCAACAATTTTGCGTAATTTCTGTATAGCATTAATTACGGTCTTTAAAGTTTCTAAATTCAATATAATTATGACAAAATAGTAGCGAAGTCAAAACAGTAAATTTAAATAAAAAAAAAGGAATTGCTACGAGGTTTCGGAACGATTCTGATGTCGAAAATAAAGGTTTTAGATTTTTTTATGTCCCGGATTGGCGCGAAACGGCTCAACGGATTTGGATGAAAAATGTCACAAATGTAGTTTACAACCTGTATTAACAGTATGGCAACTTTTCATCCCGGTAGTACGTTTCTGTAGCATATTCTCCGAGACCCCACGGGCAAAAGCTAGTGAGTCATGAAACACATCTCACCCTGGGGTTGTCCTTGTTCGAGGGGGTGGCACTGACCACTGTGACGGCCAGCTCCCCGCTCGATATGGACGCGGAGTCGCCACCCGCGTGGCACGGAATGTGCAGAGAGTTCTCACTGGTCTGGAATGAACAAACTCCTACATTAAATGGTAGGTATGAACGTCATATTGGGAGTTAACATTAACCCTTTTTAAGGTAGAGGCAGTATACATGCCACCAATAAAATTATTTGTTTAATCAACTGTATTGTTGACAACGATTTTATTTTTCATTGATGATAACATATACATTTCCGCAAATACCCCATCGAATTCCGAATTTGAAAAAATACTTATGTCATTATTAATATACTTAGAATTTACTAAGAATTTTTATTTAAGAATTACTATACCGTGTCTAGTTTTCTCTGCCTTATAAAGGGTTAACTAAAAAACAATTTTCAATACAGGTATTAAAAATACGATCTCATCTAGTTCTAAAATACTGTTTGTATAAACATACTTCCAGAAATAAACATGATTTGTCTGGACATGCTCTATAGCGCAAAATTAGCGCACCCTTAGGCTAAATTGTTTTGAGATGTTTTTTTAATGCTAAAGATACTTTGCTCTCTCGCTAACGTCCTATATTGCTAAGTACAGAACAAGATTCATCACTATCATCTTCATCATTTGAGCCAAAAGACGTTCACTACTGGATATAGGCTTCCCCCAATTTGGGGGAATTTGCCATAATCGCCACGCTTGGCAGGCGGGTTGGCGATCGCAGTATGGTGGTAAATTCATGGAGAACGCTGCTGCTCAGTCTCTAGTAAGGTCCTTAGTCGCCTTTTACGACACTCAAGGGAAGAAATGGGCAGAAAATGTTTCCGCAAATAGACTCGATCAGATCTCTTCAGGTAGACCCCAATATAAAAGGATAGATGGATGATAATGTGGGAACTGTTTGTCAATATGGAGTATATTTAATACAATCTGATAATTTGAGAGTAATACTACCACAGGAGCACGACAGTAGATTTTTGTTTTTAATTTGAGCCTTGTCAGTACTTTCGTAGCACTCAAAGGTATATAAGCTAGTCATACCTTGTCATTTTCGAGCGCTTCACTGGCGCTGTCTGTATTTCGAAGCGAGTCGCGAGTAGACGGCGATGGTGATGGTGAACGAGACACGCTCCTGAAACATATAAAATACTGATTTATTATACACATATGTACATAAACTCACTCTCCTTACTTACACTCTTACATGGTGATAGGCAGAAACTATAGAACACCACTTCTTCGATTTTTACTTACTCCTTATATAATCATTATATCACCTGCCTAGCCTTTTCCCCAACTATGTTGAAGTTGGCTTCCAGTCTAACATGATGCAGTTGAATACCAGAATTTTACATGGAGCAACTGCTTATCTTATTTACTGGGTAATACCATAGCCCTTGGTAAGACTGGTTGTAAGACTTTCGGGCTTTTGACGAGCCGTAACAACTGCCAACGATCCACAAATGACAGCCGAACTAATAGCTTGTCTTGGTAAGTTAGCACCTATCCACCGACCAACCGCAGCGTTGCTAGTGTTGCAAAGGACTGGAGTCCTCGAGTCGTAATTTTAAAGACTCGACTCAATTATGCAAGACTCAGTGTGCTCAAAAACCTGGGAGTCTAGAGTCAAGCCGAGCCCGAGTCATTCTCGAGTCTAAAAAAGGGGACTCGCGTTTTAAAAACGACTCGAGTCTTAAAATGTACTCGAGTCTTGTCATCATTCGAAAAAACTCGAATAACTAGACAGATTGTTTTGTACGCAAAGTTACCTCATTACTACTAATTTGAATGTATTGCCTTCTTTCGTCTTTTCGAATGATGAGGTACAAGTTTCATCTTCATGCTCCGAGTTTTTCTTTGAGACTGGTATTCATTTTAAGACTCGAGTCCTTTTTAAGACTCGAGCCCTTTTTAAAACTCGAATCATTTTTAAGACTTGAGTCCTTTTTAAGACTCGAGTGCTAATCTGTAGACTCCGAGCCTTTTGAGCACATTGAGTCTTGCATAATTGAGTCAAGTCTTTAAAATTAGGACTCGAAGACTCGAGTAGTATCATGAACGTATCTTGTAGGATAGATCTTGTAAGATATCCTCAAGCTCAGATATGCATATAGCATGGCATTATGGCAAGGTTGAAGTACTTTTTAACTTTTTTTAACCTCTGTAAATCTAGCAAAATGACAAGTAACGGTATTTTTTTTAATCATTTTATAATTTCCTTATATTTTTTTTTTCTACGAATTAAATATGCACAAAATCTAGGTGCTCGCCGAGACGTCAACTACAAGAGAGCCTTAACGTACGTATACAACTACAATAAAACGTGGGACACTTTTATTACCACAAAAAGCAACCACATTGTAGTCAAAACGAAGAAAACACTTCCTATTTTAAGTATATATTCTAAACATTATACCGTGTATTGTTTACCTTTGCGATTATTTTCACTGTTATGTATTCTATAGCTAATTTGTCAACAGCGTTGTAGCCTGAAATATTGTTTATAGGTTGCCTGTGTTTCTTGTTTCTATATTTTATATTATCGCTGCTTTATAGGTCATGCAGTTATACTTTTCTAAAACTCACACAATTTTCAGTCCTCCCTTGAACAATATAACATGGTAGTTCCCCATGACTGGTGCAACATTTTGTCAACATTTCCGACCACTGAATGCGTGGTTTTACAAACAAATTGAGTGTACAAACATCCGTAGTTGGGACAGTAATTTGTGGGTCACACCAATATTTGTCCAAAGGAGGGAATGAACTGTGTCCAAAAAGGGACGATTGCTCTCCGTATTATTCTTCGATTTACAGAGCACCACAGCAAATATTTTGTAGTTTAGGTTAATTACTAGAACAAATTAATTAATAAGGTGTCTATTTACTACAATACCTTGACCAGCTCGTCTTTGGCATCGCCAGATAGTAGACACCCAACTCCATTCACATAAAAAAGAAAATTAACACACGAAAAGCACTACACTACTCTCTAAATGGCCACACCGATCGAAAAGTGCTTAAAAATCTGTTAATTACTCCATAATCTATTAAATATACTCGTGTTACATTAAAAACGTAATTATTATGTCACGCTATGCTCACGAATTTGTACTATTACATTAAATAGCTGCTCTGAATAAGCTTATAGGTACCATATTTGTACAATGTATTTGTGCATGATATATAAATGTACAAACAGCTGATAGTAATAGTACCACTGTTGATATAAATGCTTATTTTTTAGCCCACTAATTAGCTACTATCTTTCATGACGGCGTCTGAAGGGAAACAAAAGGAAATTGTATCGGTTGTAGTTCTACTGACCTTTAGGGGATGTGTACTGATCGGACTGATTAAATAAACACCTGCATGCTTTGTTATGTTGACTACAAATAAGGATATTCATATTCATTTATTTATTGTTTGTCACAGGTGAAAATACAGTTCTAATAATTAGCATGATAGTATCACTGAAATATACCCTTAGGGTGTACAATATTAGTTTGTTACTCAATGTTATCGGCTATGTTAAAAATAATTAATAATAAAACAGGAGGTTATGCATTCCTGATCTTTTATTTGGAATTGGTTGTGGTACAGTGTTCGTTTTAATTTCAGTAACTTCGGTGAGTATCGATTACTTTTTAATGTCGACTTCCAAAAAATACACTAAACAGTGAAAATAAGTTAATTTCGGAAGTTTGTAGTAAAAAATTGAAGTTAAAAAGGGAAGTTGGAAGTCTGATTTTTATAAGTAAAAAAGGTTTGAAGAAAAAAAAAATAGGAAATAATCTATTAAATATTTCTTACATTTCTGAAATGAAATTCAAAATAAGGTTCTGAGATTTCCAGCTATAGTCCTACCTATAGCTGGACATCTCAGAACCTATGGTCTGTGACCTATTTTGTTTTCCTCATACAAGTTCCTCCAACCATTCGCTCAGTGGTAACCAGGATCATACATTTTTGATGACCGGCGTACCCTGGGGAACAGTAACAGTGTTACATGTCACGTGCAAAAGCAAACATATGAGCGAAATTAAAATGCTACCACACGCAGTCACAAAAATATAGTTTTATCGTTCAATTAATTAATTTAAATGACCGCAGCTATAAGGCCATGTTGGATTGGACGCCGATTTGATATCGAGATATTAACAGGCGTTTACCATGGCCAGAAATACAGTGAGCCTTTTGAATTCTAATTTCGTGATGAATGCAAATTTATACGTTTCAACTCATCGAATATAAATAATTAGAGACACAATAGAAAGACAATTGCTTATGTCGAACTGTGTAACTTAAGACATTCAAAAGGTTAATCCACACTATCCATACTAATATTATAAATGCAAAAGTAACTCTGTCTGTCTGTCTCGCTTTCCTGCTAAAACGAATGAACCGATTTAAATGAAATTTGGTACACACATATTTTAGAGCCTGAGAAAGGACATAGGCTACTTTTTATTCCGTGACTTTTTCTGCGTCCGAGATAACCGACATTACGCAGACGAAGTCGCGGGCAGAAGCTAGTTTAAAATAAATTAATGGAACGGTTGCCACCAATGCGGAATTTCAATACATGATCAAAGGATAATTCTATTGTCCCGAGAATGTTCACAATCACTTGCTTTGGAAATAAATTATAAATGGGATATTTCTTTTCGATGGCAGTTCTACAAGAAACCATAGTTGCCCAATCAAAGCAAAACCTATTAAAAGAGTAACGGTGGAGTTTCTTGCTCATTCTTCACCATACGAATCTCCCTTTTGGAATAGGCGAGTAGAATCAATTCTATTTTAATATAAATGTTGACGTTCAAAAGGGCCTTTTATGTGCCTATCACTACATAGTATAAAACAAAGTCACTTCCCTCTATCTGTCCCTATGCATGCTTAGATCTTTAAAACTACGCAACGGATTTTGATGCAGTTTTTTTAATAGATAGTGTGATTCAAGAGGAAGGTTTAACGTATAAAACGCGGGCGAATCAGCTGGCAAAAGCTAGTTTGAAATAAATGCTTCGACTTTCGTCTTTGGGGAAATTTTTACATTTTTCTATCCATTCGGATATCTCACAACAAATACACGGGAAAATGCACATTAAAACCAGCACCATACAATTACTTTTTAAACTACACAACACAAAATCACTCACATCTTCCAGAAACTATTATTTCGTTCACAAAACACATTTTCAAGTTACAAAGTATCGCAGTGGTCTGATCGGGCGCGCGTTCACGGTTGGTTGCTGCACAGCGAAAAAACCCCGATTGCGACATTTATTTGACAGTGGCATTCACTACAACACTACTTTTGAGTCACTCTCTCATAAATATAATTAAAAAAACCACGTAATTTAGCAATTTGGTCGTTTAGCTTAGAGATAGGGTCAGACCAATCATCATGCTTATCAGCTGTTCAAATTAACGTGGCGTTTTGATGTAAAAAACCAACAATCTTGATTGTTTTTCCAGCAGTATCGCGAGATGTAAACAAAGTGTTTTTGCTGATAGTACATTGACTACTGTTGCTTTTTAGAAAGTTGTTATATTTGATTTAGTCTGTATCTAATCGTTTCAGTGCATCATCATCAGCTTTAGGTTTCAGACAAACCCTAAAAATTTTCGAGTTTACAATTACCATTGCTTGGCAACCGCTTCCAATATGGCTCATATGGCTCTAATTACATACACCAACAACCCATCCCTTTCACACTGCAACAGCAACGCTGCTTGATGAAAGGTATCGTGGTAGTCCATGCCCCCCATATTATAAAACTGAAGACTGTTTGGTCGACCGCGCTAGTCTCAAGTACGAATTGAAGGATTCTTTTAGTTTTGGATAGCACATTTATGGAAGAAGGAGAAAAATCACGAATACGAAGTACTCACACGGCCAGGCGGTTCGATGCGACGCACAGTGGAACGAATGTATGGGAGCGGTTGGACGTAGACATGTCCGAAAAAAAAGAGTAAAATTATGCCAAACTAATGATGCCATCTTATTCGATTACTTAATGCCTTCATAACTTGTGGTGATGAATTTCTTCATAACTCCCATATTTCGGGAGTAATTTGAGAAAATGTGAAATTTTACTATGAAAATGAGTGTATCGAGCTCTCTCCCTCCTGATTCCGGGCTTGTTTCAAGTAGCGGTCTCTAATATCATAATGCTAATACTAAGAGCTATATTTAATACTAAGACACATAGTGCGCCAAATGTGCACTTTCTGGGATAAAGAGTGATGTTTATTTTATAACACAATTTTTTTATTTTTTGTTTATTTTGTTGATTAAAACCGTTTTTCTAAAGGTTTACCTTATTACAATAACATTTCTGAGCAGCCAATTAGAGAAGATATAAGCTAATTAGGATATATAATTAGGGACTTAAGGTTTACATATAAAACTGATGCACTAATGATTACTGATAAGAACATTGCTATTATTTAATTACTAAATGGCTCTTAATACACTAATTTAGCATGCATCATTTACTAATTATCACAATAACTAATTACCTTGCAATATTTAACAAAGGATACCTGGGATACCTGGATTTTATATAAATAGGTCACTATTAGTAACTTTAAAATCAGTGTTGATTTACACCTCGTTGTATCCAAGCTAATCTCGCAATGTATTTTCCAAATTTTAATACAAATCTTGATATTCACGTTGCTTTATGCGCACGCGCACATAAAGATTTACGCGACTTTAACTATTTGTTCAGTGTTTTAAAAGATAACAGTTGTGTTCAGTTATGTGAAAGTGCTGAAACAAGTTTAAAAGACTGGTGTCGTCGATTTTGCTACCGCATTTATGCAAAATGGACACAGTCTGGAAGAAGCACAGATAAGTTTCGGAAGAAACATGAGATTTGGCTACAGGCTGCAATTCAATGGCCGGAATTACAGAATGAAAATATGGAACCTTCTACAGAAAATATAAGTGACGTCATCGAGCCCATAATTTCTCCTGCTAAATCTGATGCTTCAACTTGTACACATCCTAGTCCTCGTAAATCTTTTGAGGACCTTAGTAACCGGCAAAAAAGAAGACGCACTGAAGATAGTCTTTCATGCAGCAGTAGCAGCGCTGAAATTATGTTTTCGGCCGAAAGGGCGCTTCAAAAGGCAGGACAAAGCGATACAGCTTATGTTATGAAATACTTGACGGAGAATCCAGAAGAGGCCTCAAAAATCAAAGCCTTCATTGAAGGTAAATCAATTCAGGTACGGGAAATATCCCCTTTGAAGGCATTGGCTCTTTATGTATCGATGAACTTATCGAAATGGCGCTATAACACTCTTCGGGATTTCAACACTCAAGAAGGAGCTCTTCAATACCCGAGTTACTACATGTTGGTTAAAGAAAAAATTAAGTGCTATCCGGCCAAAGAAGATCTCACAGTTACAGAGAGCTCTGCAAAAATCAAATTACAAGCCTTGATGGATTTAACCTCAAGAAGACTTATTAGGTCGTTAGAAACCCCTGTTGATCCCAATCAACAGCTCGTATTGACCAGCCAATGGGTATTTTGACGGATCATCTAGCCAAAGCATTTATCATCAAAGGACGAGTGAAGATGAGCAAATCGATCTTGCTAGTAATTTTATGATTAGTCTTGTACCACTGCGGCTCGTCTCAAAAGGTGTAACAATTTGGGAAAACGAGCGACCATCTTCCACTTCATTTTGCCGGCCAATATTGTTTAAGTTTATAAAGGAAACCAAAGAAAATGTGCAGAGAGAGATGGCTGAAATCGAAGCAGAGATTGAAGCCTTAACTCCATCCACCATCACTGATGGAATTAGTGTCAAACACCAACTGCTGTTGACAATGATTGATGGTAAAATTCATTCCATTATATCCAATACAGCAGCTTCAGTGTGTGACATATGCAAGGCTTGTCCTAAAGAAATGAATAATTTAGAGTTAATCAAAGATAAACACGCAAACGAGGACATGTATAAATATAGCTTAAGCACCCTTCCCGCTTGGATTCGCTCAATGGAATGCTTATTACACATTTCCTACAAATTAGACATAAAATCATGGCAAGTAAGGGGTGATATAGCAAAAAGGCAAGTTGATGACAGGAAGAAAAGAGTTCAAGAGGCTGTAAGAAGAGAAACGGGCTTACTTCTCGATGTTGTGAAACAAGGCAGTGGATCCACCAACAATGGCAACTCGGCAAGGAGATTTTTTGAAAACTACACTAAATCTGCTGAACTGACCGGAATAGATGCTATGCTTTTAAGAAAAATCTGTGTGATCTTGCAGTGTATTTCATCAGGAGAGAAGATCAACGTAACTAAATTCCGAGAGTTCTGCTTTGATACTGCTAAGCTTTACGTGGAGTTATACCCATGGTATTATATGCCTTCTTCACTTCATAAAATTTTAATGCATGGGCCAGACATAGTTCAGAACATGTCAATTGTGCCCATTGGTTTTCTATCCGAAGAGGCATCTGAGGCTAGAAATAAAGATTTTAGAAAATATAGAGAGGGGCATTCTCGAAAGCATAGCAGTATCTCATGCAATGAAGATATTATGCACAATCTTTTACTGTCTTCTGATCCACTTGTTACAAGTATCCGTCCAAAAGGAAATAAGTTTGTAAAAAAATCTTCTTTTAAGGAATTTTATGAGCTTACGGATTCTGAGAAAAGTGATATCGAATTTGTTAACATAAATGATTTAGCGGACATCGATTCTGAATTTGAATTAATTGATGATGATGATGATGACGAAGATAATTAAATGATGTTATTGTTTTAAAATGTGTAACTTAGTAAATTAGAGCTTACATCTTAATTATTTATTGTACTTTTAATGAAACTAGGTAATTTATTATCAACTTACTTAAAAGTCATACTCTCATCAGTTCTTGTGAATATTTTTGTTAATATATATTTCTGTATATATATAATATATTTATAGACCTCTTAATAAGTCTGTCTGCGGTTTAAAGTAAATACAAATGGGGAAAAAACGTTTTTTTTTTTAAATTTTCATTTCCTTTTATCCCAGAAAGTGCACATTTGGCGCACTATGTGTCTTAGTATTAAATATAGCTCTTAGTAATAGCATTACGATATTAGAGACCGCTACTTGAAACAAGCCCGGAATCAGGAGGGAGAGAGCTCGATACACTCATTTTCATAGTAAAATTTCACATTTTCTCAAATTACTCCCGAAATATGGGAGTTATGAAGAAATTCATCACCACAATTTATGAAGGCATTAAGTAATCGAATAAGATGGCATCATTAGTTTGTCATAATTTTACTCTTATTTTTCGGACATGTCTACGTCCAACCGCTCCCATACATTCGTTCCACTGTGCGACGGGGTGGGTCAGGAGAGTAAGACTTTTGACGCGGACGAATTCCCGGATAGAAGCTAGTACTACTATATCCATCTGTTAAGGGCAGAGGTGTATAAATACAACACCAACAACAACATAGGTACAATTACGTTTCGTCACTTAGCTTTAAATCCCATGTATAGGGGGCGAGCCTTTTGCTATCAACTGGGCGCAAGTCGGGCTGCTACTGAGAAATTCCAGGAGTAAAAACCGAAAAATACTTTGCCCAATCTGGCAATCGAACTCAACAATTAGACCAACGAAGCAGTTCTACTAAGAAAAAAGAAAAAGAAAGAAAATACGTTTATTTGCGGCAAACATGACGCACAGTAAGACCAAAAACATACAAAAATAAAAATAAGGTGTGGGAAAATATGCGTCACATCCACGCAAAACGGCCATCACTCAGCATAATGCTGTGACTCTATGCGAGACAGAGCCCCGGCGCTGGTTTTCAGTGACAGCCGGCGCTGACGTAATGACGTCGACCGGTGCAGCAAAAAATCAGCTACACACGGCTCTGCGCAACTCCTCGGGGAAAATGTAATTGAAGTTCTGCTGTCTGCTGTGGCGTGAGTACCACACGTACGTACACCGCAGGACGTACTCCTGCGGTGTACGTACGTGTGGTACTCACGCCACTACAACATGGCTGGTGTTACTGATAAGTAAGTCTGCCGATCTACGGGTAAGATACACAGCTTATCACCGAGCCTCCATGCGGGAAACAGCGGCATATTTCCGCGAAAATGTTCAAATTCAAATTCAAATTCTTTATTGCTTACTATGTGTATATAAATAAAGTTCTTAACGAGGATATCAGTTCTTAGAACATAGTGGCCCTGTTAGGGCATTGCAATTTCATCATGCATATATGCTTATAATTTTAACAGTAACAGTTGAACATGCATTATTTACATTAATTAATTAAATAGAAAAAAGTTATAAATATTAAATTTCATATAGGACATCGTTTTAATTACATTATATAATTTTATCATTTACATCATATTAATTATAAATTATTAAAGTCATACCTAAATGAAAATACACATGTCATGAGTTACCTGATTTAAAAATTATCATTATTCATTAATTCAAATATGTCACAGTATTGTAATCATTTAATATTAATTATCATAATCCTTTTAAAAATATTTTACTGAATTATATTCACTTTAGTGAGGTACTTTATTGAACAGAATTATTTTTCCTCAAGAAATTCTGCTATTGAGTAATAGGCCTTTTTAATTAAGAAAATTTTCAGCATTCCTTTAAAAATAATAATTGAATTTATAATCTTAATGTCCATAGGTAGCTTGTTATAAATCTTTGTGCTCATACAGAAAACACTATTACTGTACGCTCTAGTGTGGGACGTTTTATCTCTTAGGGTATGTTTAAGTCTTCTGCTTTTTAACGTATCATAGCTTGTAATGTTTGATTTAACTAACATTGAGGCCAGGTAGATAAATAGAGCAGGAAGTGTTAAAATCTTGAGATTTACGAAATGTGGTTTACATGAATCCGTTTGGCGTAACCCACATATAGACCTAATACACTTTTTTTGGGCTTTGAACGCAATTTCTTTATCAGTCGAGTTTCCCCAATATAGTAACCCATACGACAGAGTGGATCCCACATACGCATGGTAAGCAGTAAGAAGCGCGGTCTGGTTGGATACTTTTTTAAGCATGTATAGAGCGTAAGAAAATTGATTCAATCTGGTACATACACTATTTACATGTGTTTTCCATGACATATTCGAATCTATATGGATTCCTAAAAATTTTGTATTTGCTACTTCAGCTACTGTTTCATTATTGTATGCAATACTGAACTACTGAATGTTGTCGATAAGATTTTGTAATATTTTCATGATGTTGTTGTTGTGTGCAGTGGTGACCCAGTGTTAGCGGCGGTGACTTACGAGTACTACTCGTGGTCGTGAGTTCAAACACAAGCAGGCGCATTACTTTGTGTAGTGGCATCACCACTGCTCTCATCACGGTGAAGGAAAACATCGTGAGGAAATCGGTATGTCCTAGCACCAAAAATTCGAAAACATGTGACGTCTACCAATCCGCACTGGGCCCGCGTGGTGGATTATGGCCCACTCCCTCTTACCGAGAGGAGGCCTGTGTCCCAGCAGTGGGCACATTATATGCTGCTGATGATGATGTATATTTTCATGTTTATACATCTTGTTTACTATGTATTTAAATGTATTACTGTGTATTTTACACCTGATATATGTACACAATATTATTTCTTACATTTAACGCCGATCATGATTATGATAATTATTTATTCAAACTAGTAGTTTAGCATATAGTCGCCATATAATTGTGATATGGGTACAATTCTGTTGGCACCAAAAATGACGGGTCATATAGGAGAGCTACACGCGAAGTCACGCGCTTCCTCATCATCATCATTATTTCAGCCGAAAGACGTCCACTGCTGGACATAGGCCACTCTCAAGTACCGCCACTTCGCCCGCTTGGATGTCGGAAATAATCCCACGGGAACGTGCTAGCGTACCGGGACAAAAAGTAACTTCAAATGTCCTTCCCCAGGATGCTATCTATCCCGTTGCTAAACTTTATGGAAAGTCGGTCACTGGGTTAGGCGAGAAAAGGTAACATACAGACTTACTTTCAAATGACAATGCCAGATCCTGCCCCACCCTTCACCACCGTACCGGAAATGTAACTTAATCAAAAATATCACAAGAAATTATGACCATTTGTTGCTTAACCATTATTCTGTTACAGTTGCGGATAATAAGTTAGCGATAAAAAGGAATTTAAAAACCCAAGACGTATTTCCTGTTTTAATCGCCACCATCTGCGTTACTTAGTACGCACACACGCGGAACAAAAACAGTTATTTAATTTAAATCTAATAATTTACTATATACGGATTTTAATATGTATTTGGTTAAATTACACACAGTTAATGAAAATAATCTTTGTGAATACCTATATAATATTATTATGAATATATATATGTTTCGCATTTGAGCACTAGTAGGTTAAGGTGTAATGAAACGTAATTGACGAGCTAATGGTAATGTCAAAAAGTTAGTGGTGGGTCGTTATCGAATTTTTGATGGACGAAACGCAACCGTTTTTCCGACGCACAGTGGAACGAATGTATGGGAGCGGTTGGACGTAGACATGTCCGAAAAATAAGAGTAAAATTATGACAAACTAATGATGCCATCTTATTCGATTACTTAATGCCTTCATAAATTGTGGTGATGAATTTCTTCATAACTCCCATATTTCGGGAGTAATTTGAGAAAATGTGAAATTTTACTATGAAAATGAGTGTATCGAGCTCTCTCCCTCCTGATTCCGGGCTTGTTTCAAGTAGCGGTCTCTAATATCGTAATGCTATTACTAAGAGCTATATTTAATACTAAGACACATAGTGCGCCAAATGTGCACTTTCTGGGATAAAAGGAAATGAAAATTTAAAAAAAAAAACGTTTTTTCCCCATTTGTATTTACTTTAAACCGCAGACAGACTTATTAAGAGGTCTATAAATATATTATATATATACAGAAATATATATTAACAAAAATATTCACAAGAACTGATGAGAGTATGACTTTTAAGTAAGTTGATAATAAATTACCTAGTTTCATTAAAAGTACAATAAATAATTAAGATGTAAGCTCTAATTTACTAAGTTACACATTTTAAAACAATAACATCATTTAATTATCTTCGTCATCATCATCATCATCAATTAATTCAAATTCAGAATCGATGTCCGCTAAATCATTTATGTTAACAAATTCGATATCACTTTTCTCAGAATCCGTAAGCTCATAAAATTCCTTAAAAGAAGATTTTTTTACAAACTTATTTCCTTTTGGACGGATACTTGTAACAAGTGGATCAGAAGACAGTAAAAGATTGTGCATAATATCTTCATTGCATGAGATACTGCTATGCTTTCGAGAATGCCCCTCTCTATATTTTCTAAAATCTTTATTTCTAGCCTCAGATGCCTCTTCGGATAGAAAACCAATGGGCACAATTGACATGTTCTGAACTATGTCTGGCCCATGCATTAAAATTTTATGAAGTGAACAAGGCATATAATACCATGGGTATAACTCCACGTAAAGCTTAGCAGTATCAAAGCAGAACTCTCGGAATTTAGTTACGTTGATCTTCTCTCCTGATGAAATACACTGCAAGATCACACAGATTTTTCTTAAAAGCATAGCATCTATTCCGGTCAGTTCAGCAGATTTAGTGTAGTTTTCAAAAAATCTCCTTGCCGAGTTGCCATTGTTGGTGGATCCACTGCCTTGTTTCACAACATCGAGAAGTAAGCCCGTTTCTCTTCTTACAGCCTCTTGAACTCTTTTCTTCCTGTCATCAACTTGCCTTTTTGCTATATCACCCCTTACTTGCCATGATTTTATGTCTAATTTGTAGGAAATGTGTAATAAGCATTCCATTGAGCGAATCCAAGCGTGAAGGGTGCTTAAGCTATATTTATACATGTCCTCGTTTGCGTGTTTATCTTTGATTAACTCTAAATTATTCATTTCTTTAGGACAAGCCTTGCATATGTCACACACTGAAGCTGCTGTATTGGATATAATGGAATGAATTTTACCATCAATCATTGTCAACAGCAGTTGGTGTTTGACACTAATTCCATCAGTGATGGTGGATGGAGTTAAGGCTTCAATCTCTGCTTCGATTTCAGCCATCTCTCTCTGCACATTTTCTTTGGTTTCCTTTATAAACTTAAACAATATTGGCCGGCAAAATGAAGTGGAAGATGGTCGCTCGTTTTCCCAAATTGTTACACCTTTTGAGACGAGCCGCAGTGGTACAAGACTAATCATAAAATTACTAGCAAGATCGATTTGCTCATCTTCACTCGTCCTTTGATGATAAATGCTTTGGCTAGATGATCCGTCAAAACCCCATTTGCTGGTCAATACGAGCTGTTGATTGGGATCAACAGGGGTTTCTAACGACCTAATAAGTCTTCTTGAGGTTAAATCCATCAAGGCTTGTAATTTGATTTTTGCAGAGCTCTCTGTAACTGTGAGATCTTCTTTGGCCGGATAGCACTTAATTTTTTCTTTAACCAACATGTAGTAACTCGGGTATTGAAGAGCTCCTTCTTGAGTGTTGAAATCCCGAAGAGTGTTATAGCGCCATTTCGATAAGTTCATCGATACATAAAGAGCCAATGCCTTCAAAGGGGATATTTCCCGTACCTGAATTGATTTACCTTCAATGAAGGCTTTGATTTTTGAGGCCTCTTCTGGATTCTCCGTCAAGTATTTCATAACATAAGCTGTATCGCTTTGTCCTGCCTTTTGAAGCGCCCTTTCGGCCGAAAACATAATTTCAGCGCTGCTACTGCTGCATGAAAGACTATCTTCAGTGCGTCTTCTTTTTTGCCGGTTACTAAGGTCCTCAAAAGATTTACGAGGACTAGGATGTGTACAAGTTGAAGCATCAGATTTAGCAGGAGAAATTATGGGCTCGATGACGTCACTTATATTTTCTGTAGAAGGTTCCATATTTTCATTCTGTAATTCCGGCCATTGAATTGCAGCCTGTAGCCAAATCTCATGTTTCTTCCGAAACTTATCTGTGCTTCTTCCAGACTGTGTCCATTTTGCATAAATGCGGTAGCAAAATCGACGACACCAGTCTTTTAAACTTGTTTCAGCACTTTCACATAACTGAACACAACTGTTATCTTTTAAAACACTGAACAAATAGTTAAAGTCGCGTAAATCTTTATGTGCGCGTGCGCATAAAGCAACGTGAATATCAAGATTTGTATTAAAATTTGGAAAATACATTGCGAGATTAGCTTGGATACAACGAGGTGTAAATCAACACTGATTTTAAAGTTACTAATAGTGACCTATTTATATAAAATCCAGGTATCCCAGGTATCCTTTGTTAAATATTGCAAGGTAATTAGTTATTGTGATAATTAGTAAATGATGCATGCTAAATTAGTGTATTAAGAGCCATTTAGTAATTAAATAATAGCAATGTTCTTATCAGTAATCATTAGTGCATCAGTTTTATATGTAAACCTTAAGTCCCTAATTATATATCCTAATTAGCTTATATCTTCTCTAATTGGCTGCTCAGAAATGTTATTGTAATAAGGTAAACCTTTAGAAAAACGGTTTTAATCAACAAAATAAACAAAAAATAAAAAAATTGTGTTATAAAATAAACATCACTCTTTATCCCAGAAAGTGCACATTTGGCGCACTATGTGTCTTAGTATTAAATATAGCTCTTAGTATTAGCATTATGATATTAGAGACCGCTACTTGAAACAAGCCCGGAATCAGGAGGGAGAGAGCTCGATACACTCATTTTCATAGTAAAATTTCACATTTTCTCAAATTACTCCCGAAATATGGGAGTTATGAAGAAATTCATCACCACAAGTTATGAAGGCATTAAGTAATCGAATAAGATGGCATCATTAGTTTGGCATAATTTTACTCTTTTTTTTCGGACATGTCTACGTCCAACCGCTCCCATACATTCGTTCCACTGTGCGACGGTTAAAACGGTTGCAGAAAACGGTTGTCGTCGCAACTGGTTTGAAGAGCCGTACAATCAATAAAATCAATGCGTTCTCGACCGTATTTTCTTATCAGTAAAATAAAAAATCGCATCAAGTAATTCGAAGACTGGTTTGTGTAACGAAAACTATTTGGATCCAAGATGTAAAACCAGTTTCATCGTCGTAATCGTCGCAGAACATAAAACGGTCTTTGGAACGGATTAAGGACGACGACGCGACGAGTGTGAAAGTTGAATCAATGGGTTCTCGACCGTATTTTCTTAGCTGTAAAATAAATAATCGTATCTAGTAACTCGAAGACTGGTTTGAGCAACGAAGACCAGGACGTAAAAACGGTTTCATCGTTGCAAAACATAAAACGGTCTTCGAAAACGGTTCGTTGTCGTAACGCCCACCACTACAAAAAGTCATTCTTTGTCTTTTTGACATTAGCTCTGTTCTGTTTGCCGTTGCATTGCTGTTTGTATTTTACGCTCCCTAATCTCAACGTGATCAATATTATTACTGTTACATTATCCCGACGACTTTTGCTCTTGTACATGGACTCGATCTCGCCTATTCGCTGACTTTTTACTATTTGCCACGGATTCTGATTATCGCTTCCATTTTGAACAATGCTCGAGTTGGGTAACGATGTCGAGGTGCATAAATGGTCATTTGTGCGTCGACAGGATGCTAAGATATGTTGTTGCAACATGGAAATTGTTGTAACAGGTGTACGTGTAAATACTACGGTATTTATTGCTCGGATTTGACCGTAGTGAAAAATCCTAAATAATAAGCATTTTAGATTTAAACAGACACAGCAAGTTCTAAAGGCATTTAGACATAATTTAGATATCTCTAATAAAGCAGCAATAGAATGCTACATTTTTCATGCTTGTACACAAACTTTTATTTAATGGGTCAAAGCTCTATAGAGTTTCTGGCATTGTCCTTTATTAATAACTGGCTTTTGCCAGCGGCTTCGCCCGCGTGGAGGTCGGAAAATATCCCGCGGGAACGTACTACCGGGATAAAAAGTAGCCTATGTGCTAATCCAGGTTATACACTAACTGTATTCCAAATTTCATCTAAATCCGTGCAGTAGTTTTTGCGTGAAAGAGTAACAAACATCCACACATCCACACATCCATACATCCTACATACAAACTTTCTAATTTATAATATTAGTAGGATATTCGTCTTTTGTTGTACTGAAGTAAGCCCATTATCTAGGGCAACCAAGTACTTCAAACAAAATTGAATTGAATAATCAGTACCTACGTAAAGTGCGTACAAGCGGATGAACCATGAAAATACACCCAAAAAATGTTCAAAAACAATTACCTGACAATGAAAACTTTGCTCCAGGACTCCCATTGTGTGTACAGCACATGAAACTTTTCAGCTTCCATCATAAATTAGAAAGTTTGTATGTAGGATACATACAAACTTTCTAATTTATAATATTAGTAGGATATTCGTATTTTGTTGTACTGAAGTAAGCCCATTATCTAGGGCAACCAAGTACTTCAAACAAAATTGAATTGAATAATCAGTACCTACGTAAAGTGCGTACAAGCGGATGAACCATGAAAATACACCCAAAAAATGTTCAAAAACAATTACCTGACAATGAAAACTTTGCTCCAGGACTCCCATTGTGTGTACAGCACATGAAACTTTTCAGCTTCCATCACAAAACAATAGCAAAGTCTGTCTGTCACAACACACACACATCTGACTTACAACTAATAAGTTCGTTAGATAGATAACAAGATAACTAATCTACAAGCTTGGAAAATTCGATGACACATAGCGAAAGGTGCAAAAGTCGTGATAATAAAGTATTCCTTATTTACCTACATTATATTATTGAGTGGTAACGAAACACTAGGTGCGCAGTGCATCGGAAACAGAAGGCCAAATAACTCGGTTCGTAACAATTCTTTGTTGTTCAACGGTGCTATTAAACTTAAACTTGAAATGAGCGTGTGTGGATAATTTAAGATTCTATTATTGTTTTATAAATCGTTTAATAAACCTTTGAAATGGTTTGTCGTGCATAACTATTGAAGCTTATATAGATTTTTGTTTTCAATGTTGGGAAATAGGCAGACGACGTCTTATCGAAAGTGGTTACCACCGGTCGAGACTGCAATTTCTTTATCTTAGTTATTTCTCCAGTGCCTGTTATACCATTTCCGACATTTGAACTGGTAGGTACTCAGCAATAAATAAACAGCGACTTTTATCTGATCTTCACAACCCAGTTATCGGATACCCCTTGGTAAGTCTGAAAGTCAGAATTTCAGTCTTCTAACTAGAAAGTACCCGTAGTAACGAATGTCGAAGATCTACGAATGACAAATTAACCATATGTATAAATTGGTACTAATCGGTGACCCTAGTTAGTACCTCATATGTTGAAAGAGACAGCAATAGATAGTGTTATCGTGCAAACGGGCGGGAGCAACCACCTGTGCTTTGATAACGGCCTATTACGAAAACGTAGCTTCCTTTATGGTCGCGGAAGACAGACAGGCAGACACGGCAGTCGGCATAATCAGAGTCTCGCCATCAAAATTAAAATAATAATTAGTTTAATTGGCATAAGTGCTTCCCATTCTTCCATTTCCTATTTCTTCCCGTGGGTGTCATAAGAGGCGACTAAGGGACTTACTTACAAGAGAATGGGCAGAAGCGTTCTCCATGCATTTTACCACCATACTGCAACCGCCAATCCACCTGCCAGTGTGGCGATTATGGCAAACCCCCCAAAATTGGGGAGACCTATGTCCAGCAGGTTCCAGGTTTTTCCCAACTCACGGTGGGAGGGGTTCACATCGGCGTCGAGTCAACGATGAAGTACCTGGGACTTGTCCTCGACAGCCGGTGGAACTTCGTCGAGCACTTCCGACGTTTGGCTCCCAGACTGGAGCGGGCCGGGGCTGCCTTAAAGCGGCTCCTGCCCAATCTGGGGGGTCCAAACGCCTCCTGCCGGAGGCTCTACACGGGGGTCGTGCGGTCCATGGCCCTCTACGGGGCACCGGTGTGGGCGCCCTCACTGAGGCTGCGCCCAGCGCGCCGGTTGAGTGCGGCCCAGAGGGTCATGGCCATCCGGTTAATCCGGGGATACCGCACGGTCTCCTGCGAGGCGGCGAGCCTCCTTGCCGGAGTGCCGCCATGGGATCTGGAGGCAAAAGTCCTCGCCCACATGTGGGAGTGGCGCGAGGAGGCGAAACGCCGGGGCGAAACTCCGCTGCCGCGACAAATCGCGGCACGGCGGACAGAGCTCCGGTGTGATCTCATGGCGACATGGCGGGTACGATTGTCGCAACCCAGTGCTGGGCACGCCACAATTGCGGCGGTAAGTCCCCTCTTTGAGGAGTGGATAGAGAGGCGTCACGGCGTCCTCACCTTCCGCCTGACGCAGGTTCTCACCGGGCATGGGTGCTTCGGTGGGTTCCTGTTCAGGATGAAGCGGGAGGATACGTCCGGGTGTTTCCATTGTGAGGATCGTCTAGAGGACACGGTGGAGCATACGGTGGAAGTTTGCCCTGCCTGGGCGGAGCACCGCTGTGTCCTCGTAGAGGCGATCGGCGGCGGCAACCTCTCGCGTCCGGCCCTGGTGCGAGCCATGGTACGGAGCGAGAGGGAATGGGAAGCCGTCACCTCCTTCTGCGAAGCAGTAATGCTCGCGAAGAAGGAGGCGGGGCGCGTGAGGGAGTGGCAGTCTCTGCGCCCTCACGTCCCTAGCCACCGCAGGAGGAGACGCCCCGGGCGTCGGGAGTCCATAGCGGACTCCCGGCCACCGTAGGCGCGAGCTTGCGGGTGGCGAGCAATGGGTAGCTCGCCGCCCGGTAAGGACCAAGTTCGGGTCGACGGCGCGTAATGTTCCACGCGCGCCTCAAAGAGATGTCAGCAAAACTGAAGGGGTCTGCTAGGACCGATGCCTGCCGGGGTCGCGTGATTGTTCGAAAGAGATACCGTGACCCTGGCACATGGGCAACTGAAGGAACACGGGTGGGTTTTAGTCAGTAAAAGTCTGACATGCCCTCCCGCTCCGCCCAGAGCGGGAAGTAATTTGATGATTACCCATCCAAAAAAAAAAAAAGCAGTAGACGACTTGTGAAGCGCTTCCTAAAGAAGTGTCTAAGTATTAAGATTAGACGCCAAATAAAATATACAGACAGGAAACTTCTATTTTTTTACTAATATTGGTCCAATTCCTATTTTGACGCCCAAAATTTTATTGTATTCAGGTAGATGTTATGACACCGTGCGTCGGTATGGCAGACGGGTGGACAGAAGGACGGACCGACAAGCATGGCGAAATTATAAGGGATCCTTATTTAACTACAGACAGGCGCGACGCGACTTCGATAGAACCATTCCCGCGAAGTTTCTTAGTAATTGTTCTACCAGAGTTCGGTCGTACCGACGAGTCGCGCCTGTCTGCGGGAGCCTTAAAAATGATTACCATCGCTCAAACAGCAATTAGCGATTTGTCTAAGAAGACAGTATTATTAATCATTTTAAATCAGAATTTTACATTCCATCCAATTGATAGTAAATCACACTTAACTCTTTCAGTCTTGGTGGTTAGTGTCGCTAACCACCTCTTTCCGAATTATTTAATTAAAATCTGTGCCGTGTAGCGACAATCAGTAGAAACATCATAAAAGCTTGAATCTTGTATGACAAGAAGCGACCAGTTGGTGGTTTATTGAATTAATGACAGTTTATTAGCGTTAAACTTAATCCCATCAAAAACATAAATGTGAAATGAGAGCCAAGTTCAATATATGCCTTAGTTGTTGACTTCAACGACAAAAGAAGTGAAATCTAAATGGTGCCAAGTGCAATGGTCAGTCCTGAAATTTAATTGTAACTACATAAAATATCATTTCTTCTTATAACTTAGCATAATATATTGTAGCCTAAGGTCTGACTTGGCTAGTTCTCGACTAGTGGAGTTTTAACTAGTTAAAACTAGGTTAGTAAGATTATTAATTACTATTATTGCATGACAAAATTGCGCTATTTATCATTATAGCGGGCACCTCCGGAGCCGTAACGGCATTCCAGTGCCTCACAACTGGGCAATCAACCCTTCCCAGTATAGTATTCAGAAGGGTGTTGGAGCTGTCTCACACGCGGCGCATTAGATACAAGATATTCATTAATTTGCTCAACATACATGAATGAGATACATACTAACTAAAGATCAACTTATAGTAATTAACTAAATCCTCTCACCTGGCTAGAGTCTACAGATTGCTAAAGATCGTAATTCTTTTCGTCCTCGTTTTAATTACTTAATTACTTTAATGAACGAAGCGCTGGTAGGTATTACTGAGGCTAACTACAGTCACGCATCATGTGCTGTAGCTACACGCATTACTGTATCTTCACGCATGGTTTAGCGAGGTAGGCAGGACGATAGCTAAATACTATGCTATCGGGCCTATATTACTGTAAAACTAAATCGTCCGTAGCTTTAATTAAACTGACAGGAAGCGTTTAGTTGACTGTGAACAGCCATTATTTTTAAATTAGGTCAAATGCCGTGATACCTTGACCTTTGTTTAGAGATATTCCGATCATTTAGAGACAGAATGGGTCAGTTTGACTATGAGATTGATTTAGTAGAGAACTGCTACCTTCATTCACATCTGTATTCCCAGTTACGTCTTGAAGTTCAAGTAATCGGATAGGACGCTTATTGCCATTAATCTGACCTAAATTCAAATTCAGGATTTTACTAATGGAAAAAGTCAATAGTATTTTTTCTTGACCCCAGGATCGAACCCGGCACGATATGCTCTGCTCAACGGCTTGCGACCACTAAATCCACAAGACACTCAAAAAACATATTTTTGAGTTTCATGCGTTGTCAAAGCCAGTCACGGAACCGTGTAATATTTATCAACTAACGTACGAAAAGCAAGTACAAATAGCCATGAACACGCTTGTGGCCAGAAAACAATAATATTGTTGACTAAATTGAACCATGACCTTCCCATCGCGCGGCTAGTCTATTGTCTTTGAGTGAAAGTGTAACAATAATAAATATAACCTTGCTGAGTTTAGAGGAAATTATTGCACATAACCAGTTATTAATCGTGAAGGTTTCAAAGGCTTTAGAGAAAGTGATACAGATACAACGTCATTTCACCGCATTGTTTACTTGAGTCCAGAGTTTAGTAGGCCCATTGTCCATTTCCAGTGTCCATGGGCCATATTAGAAGACTGAAAGTTCCTCAAAGTGTGATGGAGAGGGCTATGCGTGTGGAGTTTCCTACGCGATCGAATCAGAAACGAAAAGATCCGTAGGAGAACCAAGGTAACCGACATAGCCCGAAGAATTGTCAAACTTATGTGGCTATGGGCAAGGCACATTGCTCGCAGAACAGATGGCCGATGGGGCGGAAAGGTTCTGGAGTGGCGACCGCGTATCGGAAGACGTAGAGTTGGAAGGCCTCCAACAAGGTGAACCGACGACATTGTGAATGCCGCAGGATTTCGCTGGGTGCGAGAAGCATAAAATCGGTCGCAGTGGCGGAGTTTGGGGGAGGCCTATGTCCAGCAGTGGACGTCTTTCGGCTGAAACGATGATGATGAGAGTTAAGTAGAATAATTGGTTAGGAGGTACAATACATGGTATTTTTGTAGCTCGAAACGTGTAAACAACGTGTCTAGTAATGAAAAGTTAATCGAATAAGTGACTTACGATGTCACAGTTACACATTTATAAAACGAGGATGACATGTCATGACCGTGACATTAAAAAAAAACAGTGTAAACAATAACGGTCTAAACGAGGCTAAAACGCCAATATCTCAGTATGGCGCTGCGAAATAAGCTAGGTCGTAAAGTAGGCTGACACATTCCTAAACAATACAAAACAACAGTTTTGTAGATTGACCCTAATCATATGAACTGCCAAAGCTTTCACATTTTTGTATAGCAACCTTCACATAATTTCGAATGATCTACAATGTTTACCTACATTGTTTGTGCTACTATACATTACATACTGATGTACCTACATCAGAAAGCAGTACATAGATGGCCACAGATAGGTTATTTTATAGTATGAAAAGCAGAAAAGAAAAGGTTGTCTTCTATGTCAATCTTCTCTTTCTTTTTAACACGGATGAGGGAATTAAGTCCACCTTCCTTATGTACCAACATTGCACAAACTATCAATAAATGTAAGTTCCTATCTTTATACAAATATTCTACTCCAAAAATTAATCAAAATTGGCTCAGTTATATAGCCAGGAAAAGATAACAGAAACTCGCTTTCACATTAATAATATTAACCAATTATACATAACTAGCTTCTGCCCGCGACTTCATTCGCGTTAAATTTCTTGCTCCCCGAACCTTCCCGTCGCGTCGCGTCGAATCGCTTACCTGTGCGATTTTCTCCGTTTTTGCAACATTTTTCATTACTGCTCCGCTCCTCTTAGTTGTAGCATGATGTTATAAAGCCTATAGCCTTCCTTGATAAATAGGCTACTCAACACAAAAAGAATTTTTCAATTCAGACCAGTTGTTCCTGAGATTAGTGCGTTCAATCAAACAAACATACAAACAAACAAACTCTTCAGCTTTATAATATTATAAGTATATAAGTATAGATTCATGGGCATAGGTTTAGTGATAAACCAAAACGGAATTATCACAGGAAATTAGATTGACTAGTTATGGTATTATTTTTATAAGTTAAATTCAGCCTCAGCAGGAAAGGCTCAAGGCAACAGTAAAGGCTCGTGCAGACTAGCGCGATGCGATGGTCGCGCACGATTCGGCGATTTATATCCGTAGAACAATTTCTATGAAAACGCGCGACACTTCACACAGGGGTGACTTATCGCGCCGCGACACGGCCATAGAAATTGTTCTATGGATATAAATCGCCGATTTGCGCGCGATGTCTCGTCGCGCTAGTCTGAACGTGACTTAAATCTACATATTTTGATTAATTCATTGAAAATAAATTGACTTACTAATGTTATAGGATTTTAGAACGACCAAAAATGTTTTATCCTGAATAACTGGATAACAGTCCTGCATTTTGATTATAATAGCTTGTTAAAACTGAATTCACTACACCCTATCACAACCATGTAGTCAGAAATAAAGTGTTAATTACTACAACAGTTTTATCTCCACATTTGTACAAATACTCATAAAAACTTGATACCTACTCCAGTACTCAATGATGATTGTTGTATAACGGCCATTGTTTCAGCAAGTCTCACCTATTTTCCTGTATGATGTTGTTGGCATGCTGTGTGATCACTCCTGAGAATGTGAGAGCTTGGCTGATGCTCTGACCGATGGCATCCTGCGACGATATCACCAGATTCTCCACGGATTTTCTCCTGTTAAATATAGATAATAGGGTTAAATATTCATAACATAACATCATAAATAAAAACAATAGCTTAGCATAATCAATTGCTTAAAATTGGAGGAATCACTGAATGGATGTACAGATTAAGCTAGTTTCAGTTGAATTACAGGATGTCCAACTTGCGTTTGAAATTATTGTATCTCAGTTATTTGTGTGTAACTCCCAGAAATATGATATAGTATACTTTTAATGAATTAACATTTATGAATTGTCTGTATTACAGGAATTTGGAATAAAAGTTTGAAATATTTAGAGGAAAATCTATTGTTTGTATATTTATTAGGAATATTTTATCATCATAGCAGTGTTTGGTACTTAAAAATATTATTTTACCTTTTGTGTAATTAACAAAATTAACAATGTTATTAATTGTTTATATGAATTAATTAAAAGCTGTACAAGTTTTAATAACATTGTAATATTATACCATTCATATTCTAGAAGTTAAAACAACCAGTTTGAATGAACATTACGTAAGAACATAATATTAAAATAAACTTAATAAATTACCATATTGTTAGAATAAAATCTAGTTAATAAGATTTAATATACCACTTTAATTCATCAAAACTAGAGGCTGATGTTATTTGAATATTACATAATATTGTATGTCAAATGTCTCAACATAATTTATAAGTTATTTACAAGTCAAATGTTGTTAAATCTATTAGTTAATTATATTGATATAACTAGCTAAATAGTAGGCGGAGACCATAGAAACGATGGATGGACTGTGGGAATGATATGGACAGAAAGAGGGTGACAACCAAGATGACGACTAACAGAGAAGTGTGAAAGAAAAAAAAATGTTGTGTCAACCCCAAATAAATTGGGATAATGGCTGGAGAATGATGATGTTGAGATAACTATAATGTATAAGGTAATTAGTAGTATATTATTACTGGATACACAGTGCATTTAAGGATTATTTACTTACAATTATTAATGTGATGCTGTGTTTATTACTATTAAAATACATGATGATAAAAGGTTTTATTTGTTTTTGTTTTATAACATAAAAACTCAGGCCTACATTGTTCTTTTAATATCTTTGAAATTAGCATAGATTATTATGAGATTTTTTTCCCAGATTTAGGTATCTGAATACAATAGACTTTTAGTGTTTATAGCAGTTACAATTAACTGTACAAACTGGTCACAGTGACCTGTTTGCTAGCCTAATTCTAGGTAAACAGTCTTGTAAAAATTATAAGTACACACTGCCTGAAGATGTCTAGGAATATTTTGACATGGAATAATACTTAGGGAGAACTTATCTAAGGCCCCTATGGAGCTGATGATGATTTTTAACATCTGCATTGCAGGGACCTGAGCAGAAAGATCATCGACCTATCATCACCAATCAGTCTGTTTTGACGTATCCTAGACTCGCGAACAACTAGTACTAACTAGTAAACAACATAAACAATGTCCAGTGACGAATACAACACAATCGTTCTATAATTAGGAAAAATGCGTATAATACTCACATCGATATGGCGATGTTCCGGCTGTCTAGCTCTGAAGAAGTCATGATAACCGTCCAGTTTAGTTCACTATAGTTTCGGCCACTAGTGAGCTATCATTACCAGCTGTGTTTTTTGCTTTCATCATCCAAATAATGGATTTTTTTGCACAAAAATATAAAATTGATCTCTTTCTTTAGCTGTAGTCAATGACAACTGTACAAGGTGTTACAAGGTGAATAAAATGAACATCTGTAATTTTTGAAAAGCTTAAAAATGTATGATAATGTCATTATGATTTTCTGATCAGAGGATGAAATTCAGATTTCAAGCAAACAACTAGTTATTTCATTTTTCAATGTAGAAAAATACTTTAAAGTATAATAGTACCTAGTAAAAATAAAGAACCGTTCTTTTTATTTTATTAAATAATTTTCAAAGACATTAAATTATATAGACGGGACATAACGAACAAACTCGTAATCCAATACTTGTGTCCTAGTGGTCATATGGCGTTTAGTCTAGGATGGCATGTCTGCATGTCAACACGCATTTGTGTCCGTTTAACAAGAAAAGAAAAGCATTTCTTAAATAAATATGCCGAGTTGCGCTTTACGATATTGCAAATCACGCTATGGTAAAACGTCTAGACCTAACTTCGGCTTGTTTTCGTAAATATTTTTTAATAATTTAATTAAATAATATTCATCGATGGTTCTAGAACATACGATAATTTTGTAATAAACGTCCTCTATTGCTGAGTAGCTTTACTACTGCCTTGCAGAGATGTTATGATGTTTATCGACTTTGTTATCGATAATATTTAATTAGGTTGATAAAATTCAAAATATTTGAACTTATTTATGTAATTTTAATATCAATTTAGCAACAATAGTGCTGTTTGCTCACGTAGATTTTTATTTTAGAACTCTGTATGTATATATTATGTTTGTGTTTGTGTACCTATGTAAGTATTATTCTCATATTATTTGTTTTTTTTTTTTTTTTAGTGATCTGTTTTTTTTTATTTTCTCTTTTACTTTTACACACGCTGACTACATCTTTTTATCTTCTCTTCTATCAGAGGTATGCTGGAAGATATTTTTTTAGAAATAAGCATTACTTTTGTATGCACATGTATTTTGCTATTCTTATCTGTTTGTATATGTGCGTACGTAAAATTGGTTTCTGTTATTTTAGGTTTCCGAATGTAAATAAAGTTGAACGTGAAAAGTGGATACAGTTTGTTCAAAAAGATCGTAGAGAAGTAAATTGGCTTCCATCTGCTTCGTCAAAATTATGTTCCAAGCATTTTAAAAGCGGAGACATTTACTTTGGAAAGACGGGTCGATCAATTTAAAAAAAAGGATCGGTACCTTGTACTACAAGAGAAGTTTATACATTTTTCGTAGTCGTTCATTATGTATGTATGGTAAACTAGAACATTCCCTATTCACTTGACTTTTGATATCTGTCTGCTCCACTATTTTAGGCCTTTTTAAAAGTTAACAAAACTGATTTTAACTTTTGCCTTAACTTTTGCCTTATTAAAAAATTTTCAAATGTGAAAAAAATGTAGTCACTTTTCAATATTATCGACATATTATATCGATAGAGAATTGATGAAATCAGCCTTAATCAAGTTTTTGTATTCGAATGTTTGCTATTCAAAGCTAGATGGCGTTAATGACGCTGGAGAGTACAAAAATGTTTTTCATAGCCGTTCTAATTTTGCTATACTATGCTAGATGGCGTTTCTGAGTCATGGGATCACAATTTTTCTTTGACATTTCTTCAGATGGCCTCTCTATTTGTCTTAAATCTCTTTGATAATTTTAATTGAAAGAGTAAAAAGCCCTGTATTGGTACTTCTTTTCTTTGTTTTCTATGCTTGCTGTAATAAAAAAAATTAAAAAAACACACTGTCACTTTGTTCGACATGTAACACGTGAGGTTATTTTAATATTTTGGAATATTTGTGATGCATTCTGGGAGTTAATATAAAGTTTAACCATGGCAGACGAAACTGCTTTTGATAAAAAGAAGTCGCATCGTGCTAAGCAAGCCGGGCGCAAAGCAGAAAAGAAGAAAAACAAGACCAAACTTGATCAGTCTAACCTAAGTGCTCGACAAAGAAATCCTAAAGCTTTTGCTATACAATCTGCTGTGAGAGCTGAGAGACAGTTTCGCCGTCGTGAAGATGTTATCTCAAAGAAGCAGCATATCCCACAAGTGGACAAAACTCCCCTGGAACCACCACCTATTGTTGTGGCGATCGTTGGCCCACCTCGAGTCGGCAAAACCACCCTCATCAACAATTTGATAAAGAGTTTTATCAAAACGAACGTGACGAACACGAACGGCCCAATAACTATCGTTACATCAAAGAAACGCCGCATTACACTGATAGAATGTAATAATGATGTAAATTCTATGATTGACATCGCTAAGTGCGCTGATCTCGTGTTGTTGCTATGTGATGCCAGCTTCGGCTTCGAAATGGAGATATTTGAGTTCCTCAACATCTGCCAGGTACATGGTATGCCTAAAATCATGGGTGTTCTTACTCATCTTGATATGATAAAGAATGCTAAGACACTAAAAACCACTAAGAAAACATTAAAACATAGGTTTTGGACTGAAGTTTATTCCGGAGCCAAGTTGTTCTACCTGTCTGGTATCGTCCATGGGGAATATTTGAGGAATGAAATAAAGAATTTGTCCCGATTCATCTCAGTGATGAAGTTCAGGCCGCTGAGCTGGAGGATGACTCATGCCTATGTGTTGGCGGACCGTTTGGAGGATATTACTAGTCAGGAGTTGATCAGAAAGGATGCCAAGGTGAACAGAGATGTGGTGCTGTATGGATATGTGAGGGGAGTGCCCCTAATGAAAGAGTCCTCAGTTCATATAGCAGGTGAGATTGTGTTAATGTATACTATTGTGCAATTGTTTACTGCCAATCATGATTTTAAGCCTGACCATGCTTTTTTGAATGTTTACCAAATAAACATAAAATCACACCTAGTTTCCATGGGGATAGGCAGAAACTATAGAATGTCTAACTCACTAAAATTAGATTTTTAAATAATCACTATTATTTACCATACTTTGCAAAAAACATGTAATTGCCAATACATCATTGTGCCTTTTTATTCAACAAATAATAATTTTCCAAGAATTCAAATAGTGCATTAGTTTATATTCAAATAGTTTTGTGATCAGTTCTCAAACCCAAAACAGTGGTTTGAACATTTGTAGTTGTTTGATAAATCAATTACAAACTTATTCAATCATTCCAGGTGTTGGAGACATGAAGATCAGTGAGCTTTCCTACCTGCCAGATCCATGTCCACTCCCTAGTAAAGAGAAGAAACGTCACCTCATGGAGCGAGAGAGACAGATATATGCACCCTTTGCAGGTGTTGGAGGCATTGTTTATGACAAAGATGCCGTCTACATAGAGCTACAAGGTTCTCACTCACACAAGAAGGAAGATGAAGAAACGAATGAAAAGAAAGCTCTTCTCAAGAATGTTGTGGAAACAAGAGAAACAGTTGATGAACAGATGCAAGAGTCAGGGTTCAAACTGTTCAGTGGAGGTGCAGTCATCTACCCTGACATGATCAAAGATGATGAATATTTACAACATAATAAGAAAGCAGATTCAGATACATCTGATTCAGAAGATGAAGGCAATGACAGCGATTCAGATAATGACAGTGGAATAGATCAAAGTGAAAAAAAAGAGAAGAAAAATAAACTCCCTTGGGATAATAATTCTGGTGGTTCTGAAGTAGAAGATGATGAGGACGGACAAATGAGTGTTGATGGGGATGATAAAGATAAAGGAGACATCAGTAATGATGAAGATGATAGTGAATCTGATGAGGAACCTCAGAAAGAGGAAGATTTTGGAATGAAATGGAAAGAAAAGTTAGGAGAGAAGGCTACAGAAGCATATCTTGAAAGACAAAAGACTTCTAAGAATATTATGAAACTGGTGTATGGGGAATTTGAAATTGGAAACAAATCCAAGAATAAGAAAAATGACGATTCTGAGGAAGAAGATGAAGAGCTTGGTGGTCTCTTTAAAAAAGTAACAGATACGCAAAAGAAAAAGCACAAGGATAAGGAAAGATTAGATTTAGATGAGTGTTCATTCTTCTATGCCTTGGACAAGCCAAATCTTAGAGATTGGACAACTGAAACAAATAAACAATTTTTGATCAACAATTTCGTAACTGGTAAGAGATCAGCTGACGAAGACGCCTCAGAACTATTGAAACTAGATGATGCCAGTGATGGTGAAGACGAAGAACTTTATGGTGATTTTGAAGATTTAGAAACTGGAGAGAAACATAATGCAGAAGAAAGCACAGAAACGACTCAAGAAACTGGCACTAAACGAAAAGCAGATCTAACTAAATCTGAAATTTTAGACAAAAAGATGAAGTTAAAAGCTAAATTCGATTCTGAGTATGACAATCCTGATGACCACAGGATCAAAGGAGATCACTCTTACTACGAAAACTTAAAAGCAGAGGCTTTAAAACAATCAGAACTTAACAAATCAGTGTTTGAGAACTTAGACCACGGTTTGAGGGTTGAAGTTGAAGGTTTCAGACCAGGATTGTATGTCAGAATGTTATTCAAGAATATGGCATCAGAGTTTGTTACTAACTTCGATTCTAGCTACCCAATACTTATTGGAGCTTTGAACATGGCTGAGCAGAATATAGGGTTCGTATCCTGCAAAGTTAAGAAGCACAGATGGTATAAGAAAATACTAAAGACCAATGATCCTCTGATCATTTCGTTGGGTTGGCGGCGCTTCCAAACGCTACCCATCTATTCGAAGATAGAGGATGACATGAAATGCAGATACTTGAAATATACTCCTGAGCATGTCACATGTAACATGTATTTCTATGGTCCCATAACACCACAGAACACAGGTTTTCTCGCCTTACAGAGTGTTAATAACAGCACTAATGATATAAAGCGAGTAGGCTTCAGAATAGCTGCTACTGGAAGTGTGAATGAAATCAATAAGTCAACTCAAATAGTTAAGAAATTGAAGTTGGTTGGGACTCCATTGAAAATATACAAAAAGACTGCTTTTATCAAGGATATGTTTACAACTACTCTTGAGGTCGCCAAGTTTGAAGGAGCTAGAGTTAAAACAGTTTCTGGCATCAGAGGTCAAATAAAGAAAGCCTTAAACAAGCCAGAGGGCGCTTTCCGAGCTACTTTTGAAGACAAAATTCTCATGAGTGACATAATATTCTGTCGCACTTGGTTCAAAGTTGACGTCACGAAGTTCTATGCGCCTGTCGTTAACCTACTCTTGCCAGAGGGAGCGAAGAATGCCTGGCAAGGTATGAAAACTAAAGGGCAACTAAAGAGAGAACAAAACATCCAAAATGTAGCCAACACTGACTCAATGTATACTGAAGTAAACAGAGCTCCCAAAGTTTTCAAACCTTTGGTAATACCCAAAAATCTGCAGAAAGGTTTGCCATACCGATTCAAACCTAAAGAGAAGTCCACTACGTTGTCGGGCATAAACCCGAAAGATAAATTTAAAAATAGGATAGCGGTTATTAAGAATCCGCAAGAACAAAAGGTCTCGAACGTCATGAAGATGCTGAAAACTAATTTCGAGAAAAAGAAAGAGGTACAGAAGGAAGCCACTGCGCAGAGATTGCAGAAACATAAGAAACAGCTAGAAGAAGAGGAATGGAGGAAGCTGAAACGACAAAAGGAATTGAAGAAGAAAATTTGTAGGCATTTAAGTAAAGTTGGTAATAAAAAGAAGCCTCAGATGTAATTACTGTGTTTGATTTTCATCACAATCCTAAACAATTTCTATTTATTTATTTTTTATTTTTTTATTGGTCTATCTACAATTGTTACACTTTATAATCTAATAATACAAGCTATAATGCACACCAAGTGTGCAATATGATGCGATAGACACAGCATGCATGAACTTACTTAAAAATTAATTACAGTGGTTTTACAGTTACAAGCATACTTAATATTAATGACATGTTATTATTAAGACAGTTAAAAGCTTAAATATATAGGTTAAGATTAACATAGTTCAGTGTAGTGTTGATTATTTTTGGTGGACTTGTTGTTTGAAATTATGAATAGATGTACAACAAATATCTATAGCATCATCACAATTATTGAGAAGCCTGCAAAGTCTTGGGATTGGGGAGTTTGACCCTGAAACAGTTTTGCGAAATGGGGGACGTAATAGTTTGATTGGGTGGCGCGGGTAGTTATGTGGTAGGTTAAAACCAAACTTACTTAAGAGCTGTGGGCAATCTATTTTGCTGTTAAGAATTTTGAATAAGAAAATTAGGTCGTTATAATCTCTGCGTTTTTCGAGTGAAGTCATGTTAAAATGTTCTAGTCGTTTCGCATAGCTCGGCACTTTTTTGGCTATTCCCCCCGAGTAAGCAAGATGGTTTAAAAATCTTTTTTGAATGCGCTCCAACCTAAGACTATGTGTTGCATAGTGGGGACGCCACACTACCGAGCAGTACTCCAATACGGTACGTACGAGGCAGTTGTACAGATAGATTTTAGTTCGAGGCTTGCGAAAACATTTTGCGTTCCGTAGTACCTACAAAACCAAGTGACTTTGAAGCTTTTTTAATAATAATGTCCATGTGAGGAATAAATGTTAATTTTTGGTCAAGAAAGACCCCTAGATCTCTAATCACATCAACTTTGCTGAGACACGTGCCATTTATAGTGTAACTGAAATCAAAGAAAATTGGCTTCCGGGGTAAAGGTTATTTGAGAACACTTTTTTATGTTTAAATGCATTTTGTTATCATCGCACCATTTTATAAGCCCATTCAGGTCAGCTTGAAGTAAAGATGAATCGACTTGAGAATTTATTACACGAGCTATTTTCAACTCGTCGGCGAACATGAATGGCGTGGAATTTATGAAGCAATAGGGAAGGTCGTTAACAAAGATAATAAAAATTACTGGACCTAGGTGAGAACCCTGAGGAACCCCGGAGGTTATAATTAGGGTTTCGGATTTATAGCCATTGGCAACGACATAGAACGATCTGTCTGTTAAATATGAGTGAAGCCACTTAAGAAGAGAACCAGCAAAACCATACGCAGCAAGCTTTTGAATGAGCACAGCGTGGGACACTTTGTCGAAAGCTTTACTAAAATCCGTATAAATGACATCGACCTGCTGGTTAGAGTCAAGTGAAGCTGCAATTTTTTCAACAAATGCGACCAGATTACTACAAGTGGATCTTGCAACAGTAAAGCCATACTGATGCTCAGAAAGGTACTTCTTAAAGTAGTTTTGGATGTCTGGGCATACTATTGCTTCAAAGACCTTTGCAAACGTCGGGAGGATAGAGATAGGACGATAGTTGCCAACCACATCCTCAGCACCCGTTTTATGGATCGGAACCACTTTGGCCACTTTCCATTTCTTAGGGAAAATTCCAAAACTGAGTGATTTGTTAAAAATCAAGAAAAGGGGGGTTGCTAGTTGATCAGCGCAAGTTGCAATGTAGCTAGGAGGAATTTCATCACTTCCAGAACCTTTGGATACGTCTAATTTTTTTAATTGTTTGACTATTTTATCTTTTGGTATCTGAATCAAGGAAAAGCTGTCGGAATGGTTTACTAGGTTTTCGAAGAATGGCGATGTTAGAGTTGCATTACTCGGATGATCAACTGGACTGAACACGGATGAAAAGTAGGTTCCAAACATATTGCACATATCGTACCCATTACAAGTTTGGCTAACGCCATTTGTCATTGAGGCCGGATATGCATTAACAGCACCCCGTTTAGACTTAATAAAGGACCAAAAACACTTGGGATTCTTTGTTATATTCTGTTCTATGCTTATATAGGAGTTGTAACATTTTCTGGCCAATCTGTCACAGCTCTTACTACACCAACGAAGCGATATTTTATCCATAGGGTTTTTGTATGTATTAAATCTTCTTCTTAGGTTGGTTTTTTCACGCAGTAAATTCTCCAGCCTTTTTGTATACCATGGTGGACGCGAACCACTTTTGACTATGTTCGATGGGACATACCGCTCTATGATTTGATGGAGTTCTGTATAAAAACGTTCCAGCATTATACTTGGGTCGTCCGTGTCCGAGAGTAATGTATACCAGTCGATATTTTCAAGTTCAGATTTAATAACACTGTAGTTAGCTTTTTTAAAATTTAATCTAAAGTTAGGTTCAGGCTTTAAACAGTTATTTGCTTTTAGGTAAAGGGAAATTTCAAGGGGAGGGTGATAAGGATCGATCTTTGTTAGACTTTTAGGGGCTTCAATTACTTTACATTCGGAGAGGTCTACGAAAACCAAGTCCAGGATTCTGTTTTTGATATTACCAACATTGTTACATTGCTTGAGGTTATTTATATGAATAAAGTCAAAAAGTGTCTTATTTATTTTAGAGTTAGCCCTTGAGAAAGTGGGGCAAGTGTGAGTATCACCACTGCTAACTGCTTGATTCCAGTCTATATTGCTCATATTGAAGTCGCCGATGAGAATAGTACAGCAATCATTTTTTTCTGCTACAGTGTTATAATTATCTAAAAAGTGCTCCAGAATGGAATGTTGCACAGGCGGGGGTAAGTAGAGGCCACATATAGCTATTTTAAAGCCTGGTGCAATATTTACAGTGACCCACAAGTCCTCACACCCACTCTCCCAAGAACATTGTCTGTTGGCAGCGTACCTCCTAGATATAGCAACCAATACACCACCTCCCTCTTTTTTATCATGGAAATTGGAAGTTTCCCTGTCACGCCTAAAAACTATGTACCTCTGATCAAACAGTTCACTGCTAAGAATACAATTATTGAGCCAGGTTTCTGTTAGTACTAATGCGTCATAATTTGAACACACTAAATTACAATAAAAATCATGAGTTTTAGAACGTAATCCACGAGTATTTTGTAAGTGAGATCTAAATGGGTGCCAAGTTCAATGGTCAGTCCTGAAATTTATTTATAACTACATAAAATATTATTTCTTCTTATAACTTAGGATAATATATTGTAGCCAAAGGTCTGACTTAGCTAGTTTTCATATACGAATTATAGCCTTCGCAAGTTCTAAACCTGTTACTTGTCGGTTCTTATTTTATTATTTCGAAAATTTGGCTTGCTGCTACAAACTAGCCATCGAACATCATCTATATTTCTATACTTAATCTAATCTCAGGAACTACTGGTCCGAATTGAAAAATTATTTTTGTGTTGGGTAGCCTATTTATCGAGGAAGGCTATAGGCTATATATCATCACGCTACAACCAAGAGGAGCGGAGCAGTAATGAAAAATGTTGCAAAAACGGGGAATATCGCACGGATAGGCAATTCGACGCGACGGGAAGGGTCGGGGGAACAAGAAATTTAATGCGGACGAAGTCGCGGGCAGAAGCTAGTAATTCGTATATGAGAACTCCAAAATGGCCGTTTTGTAGGCGTCCACAGCTTCTTCAGGTGATGAAAATCTCTGACCACGCAATTTATTATTTATTTTAGGGAAAGTATAGAAATCATTAGGGCTTAGGTCAGGGCTGTACGGCGGATGTTCTAATTTTTCTGTTTTCTTGCTCTAAAAACTCTTTTGTTCTGTGCGCGGTGTGAGAACTCGCATTGTCGTGATGGAGGATGATGCGGCGGTTGCGGTTCTCTTTACGGAGTTCAGAAACGACCTGTGGCAAACAAATGCTAGCATACCATTCTGCATTAACCGTTCTTTGTCCCTCAAGAGGAATAGTCGCAACATGGCCGGTTTTGGAGACAAACGTGGCCACCATTTTTTTTTGCAACACACCGTGAACGAACAATTTTTGTTGGCTTTAACTCATTTTCGAACACCCAAACTCGTGACTGGTTTATTGTTTCGGGTTCGTACGCGTATATCCAGGATTCGTCACCTGATACGATGTTGTATACAGCATTTGAGGACCCTCCGTGGAATCTTTCGAGAGTTCTGAGGCACCAAATAACGCGAGCCGCTTTTTGCTCTTCACAGAGCGAATGCGGCATCCATCGGGAAAACAACCTTTTTACACCTAATTGTTCATGCAAGAAATTATTTGTATTTGACTCATGCCAATATCTAAAGTTGCCTGAATTTCGCGGTATGTCACATGTCGATCTTCCTCAATCAGCTTACGCACAGCTTCGTTTTCTTGGGTGACTGCAGTTTTTGGACGACCTTGACGGGGATCATCATGGTCAAAGTTCCAACTTTTGACAAGTTTTTTTTTTAATTTTGTACAAATTTTTAATGAAAGTTTTTTACTCTAAACACCTCTACGACCCCCCTACAATAATATTCAATCTATCCATCAGCACAATGTTTTCAGTGCGTTACATTAAGTCCTACCACAAAACATGATTTTTCACCCCAAAAATAAAAAGTCGTTTCTCAGCAATAATTTTCGCGTAAAGTTACTTAGTTTGATGTACAGAATCTTGGTTGACGGCTTTCTGAAGGGTCTTTTTGAAGGGTTTACACCCTGATTATTCTCCCCTAACAGCTGTACTTAACACCAGTGCAATAAAGTTAGGTTTCCCTATATCCTGTCCAACGCTTCCGCGGCTTCGTGATGAGGTCTTTTGCGCCCTGTATAATAAATAATAATATAGGTAAATTATTGTTCTCATGGAAGTAATGTACCAAGGTATAATGTCTTATATGGGAATCAATGTCTTTAAACCTTTGCTATACAATATAAGCTAAAATCACTGTCAGACTGAAAAAATAGTGATTTTCGGACTTCAAAATCTCGTGAACGGTAAGATTGTTTTTATTGAAATTTTAGGATTCGGTAAGTAAATAGAAGACGGTCTTACAAGACTTGCAAAATTGCAAGGATGTACACACAACAAAAAAGTTTGCGATCACTTTGAAAAATCGAAATCTTTTTTGTTACCTACGGTAGATTATATTAAATATGGATTTATAAATAAAACAATAAACCAAAACAAAGACAACAAAAGTTTTTCTTGATAAAGTTCAATTTAAAAAATTATATCAGCTTGGGCTAGTGATCACAAACTTTTTTTGATGTGTGTAGGTCAAATAGATCTTAAGTTATTGGGGGGTCAAAAGTGGACCAAAATGATTCACAAAACACAACTACAGTGATAAAATCAACCAAACTATATTGATGTGATTTGTTTTTGTTAAATGTACAATACTCGTCAGTCGTATAAACCATTTATGTCTGATAGCGATTGCAGCGCCACTTTGCATCAGCAGTAGATTTTTAGGGTTCCGTCCTTGAAGGGTGTCAAGTGTCAAACGGAACCCTAATCATAATCATAAAAAATTCATTATTTTCAAGAATACAATTTTACAGTGAGATCTTAAGGGCCTATACTTACCTCAAATGGCTTAGCATGATCCTCCGTTACGCCCAAAATACTGCAGCATTAATTTTGAAATAAATATATGGTAAAGTTGACGATTAATGTTAGGTCTGGCGAAAACACGATTCCATAAAATTTTCTCGATAGAAAAAAATCCCAAGGTTACCTCTAAACTGAACAATAAACCGCTGGCAATCATAAAATACTTCAAATTAGATCATGAAACTTATACTAACTGAACTAACTTTATAGCAGATCTTATGTTATTTTTTTTTAGTCCAATCAATAGATTTTTTTTAAATCGCAAAAAAGCACTAATTTCGCACTATTCGGCCGCAGTGACTGACGTAACAACCGCTCTGTAGTGCAAGCTGATTAGAACTTTATTCTAACAGAAACGTATGGTCGAGAAACGATTTGTTCAAGGTCAAAGTCATTGCTAGACCTTTATGAACTTTGAGGGTTGTATTGATGATTTGGATGGTTCCGATTCTGTAACTACATACGTCTTACAATCGCGAAAAATATTTTAATCATCATACAACCTAGCACTGGCCTGCAAATTGCAAAAAACGTAAGAAAATTTGAATTTCGCGGGCTGGTCGGAACATTCCACCTTAACCGAATCATTTTTTATGAAATGAGTCTGCTACTCATTACCAACTGCCCCAGTAAATGTAACTATAAATTGCTTTAAAAATAACATAGTAACAATGATACAGTCAACCGAATGGTTGTGACTTGTTCAGTAAAATGTACAATATTCTTTGTTAATTTACACCATGAACTCTTGTAGGGACTATATTTTGATCTCAACCTTTTTAGTTTTGTAGGTTCAACTGCGAGGTCTTGTTACATTTATCATATTATGTTTATGATAAAATCAGCCAAACCAAATTGTTGACATTTGTTTGGTAAAATGTACAATATTCTTTGTTATTGATTTACATCAAAACTCTGGTACCAACTTCAACCTTTGTTAGTTTTGTAAGTTTAATAGCGAGGTTTTGTTATATTTATCATATTTTTATGATTAAATCAACCAAACCAAATTTTTGAAAGGACGACAACAATTTTTGCCTTGATATATACCTATATAATATATGTAAAATAAATAATATATAATAATATACTAGGTATATAATTTGTACGGACACAAAAATATTAATTTATTTAAAAAATACAGTGATATCCACAACATAAACACGAGGAACAAACACAAATTTGTTGTTCCTGCAACGAGGCTCAAAAAAATAGGGGGTACGTTCAGATGCCAATGTATACGCTTTAACAATAAACTTCCGAGCCAAATTCAAGCACTAAGCCTAAATAAATTCAAATCGTTTATAAAACGGAAGCTGTGCCTGAAAGCCTACTATCATGTTAATCACTATCTTGAAATTTGCTCTGTGAATGTTGAAATTTCGGACTTCGCTTGTTTATTATTAATTCCTTTCTTTTATACACTCTGACATTGAATGTTTTGACATATATTTTATGTGATAATTACTTATTTGACATGAATACTTATTTTATTAAGTATTTTACTTAATTTTTTATTATCATTGCGACATTTAATGATTTTTGAGATTTTTTTACTTACATTCATTTGAAAAGAACTTGTTATTAATTTTATTTGATTATTGTGAATGTTGGGACCATGTGGGTCACATTTTTATTTTTGTTTGTTTTCTCCCACAACTGTCTGGCAGTTTGAGTACTATAAGCGACCTACCCAAATGTCCTTTCTTTGGTATTGTTCGTCGTTTCGTTGAGCTCCTTGAGTTATAAGTCGAGCTATACGTTAACTGACAAATGCTTGCACTGACTGGACATGTCCACTCAAATCTGTATGGTTCTTTCTTCAAAAGACCATCTCAGGCACTAATCTGCATAGTCCTCATGTGAATTGAGCAAGATTATGTCTGGACTTTAAAAGAGACTATGACCTCTGAGTTTGTTTCGGCTGTTTCTTCTCAGAGTAGTCAGGTACGAAACACCGGCCCCATCTAGTTTTAAAAAATGACGTGTAAAAGTGTTTGTAAAAACCTACTTGCAAAATAAACATCATTTATCATTTATATGTAACATATGTATGCAAAAATTAACGATTACAGTAAATTCAAAAAGTCGGCATCCTTAATTATTTCCATTTTGATTTTTGGGATAGGTACATGTAAAGCTAATTAAAGCTGGGGTTTATTATTCGCTGATAAAACATAATTAACGCGTTTCCGGTTTGCAATTAATAGTGAGAATTAGTCAAACATATTTTTGGGGGACTAATAAGTTAGGTAAATCTCTTTACATGAAAATGTGAAAGAAATGGGTTTATAATTTGTTGACTATGTAAACGTCTATTCTGTGAACAAAAACGGCTAATCCGCAGTCTACCTACAACATTAAAGTCTGTGGGTTATTCAGGTGGCTCTCAACCCTTTTTCTAGAAAGAATTCGCAAATTGTTTGGGCACATTATCGATCCAACCAGTACCGCCTCGAAAGAAAAATCTACTACTGCTATGTCTGAGGCGATCTTCCTTCTACTATTTGCATTTCACTGCTTAAAGGCATCAAATCGCCTTTCATTTATCGATTTTTTTTTTCTAAGAAAACTATTCTAATGAAACCAATTATTCATAAAGACGCCTACAAAAAAGTAGCGGCAAAAACACTGAAACGTGTGAGAACTTATTAATGTAAAAGGGGTATTTTTTTAATTAAAAAATACAAGACACTATAAAGACGTACAGCTTTCAATGAAATCAAAGAAAATAAAGCCCAATCTACAAAATAAACTATAAATTAACTTTGTAATCGGCAATTTTTGACAGGGCACGCGTTCATACTTCATACTAATTTGGTCATTGTCCTTTGTTTAATAAAGTGTACAATGTTCTTTGTTAATTTGCACTATGAACTCTGGTAGAAACTATATTTTGACCTGAAGCTTTTTAGTTCTGTAGGTTCCACCGCGAGATCTTGTTATATTTATCATATTTTTATGATAAAATCAACCAGACTAAATTGTTGAGATATGTTTGGTAAAATGTACAATGTTCTTTGTTAATTTACACCATAAACTCTGGTAGAGACTATATTTTGATCGCAACCTATGTAGTTTTGTAAGTTCAACCGCAAGGTCTTGTTATATTTATCATTTTTTATGATAAAATCAACCAGATTAAATTGTTGAGATTTGTTTGGTAAAATGTACAATAATATTCTTTGTTATTTTACACCGTAAACTCTGGTAGGGGCTATATTTTGATCGCAACCTATGTAGTTTTGTAAGTTCAACCGCGAGGTCTTGTTATATTTATCATATTTTATGATAAAATCAATCAGACTTAATTGTTGACATTTGTTTGGTAAAATGTACAATACTCTTTGTTGTTGATTTACATCAAAACTCTGGTACCAACTTCAACCTTTGTTAGTTTTGTAAGTTAAATAGCGAGGTTTTGTTATATTTATCATATTTTTATTGTAAAATCAACCAGACTAAATTGTTGAAATTTGTTTGGTAAAATGAACAACATTCTTTGTTAGTTTACACCGTAAGCTCTGGTAGGGACTATATTTTGATCGCAACCTATGTTGTTTTGTAAGTTCAACCGCAAGGTCTTGTTATATTTATAATTGTTTTATGATAAAATCAACCAGACTAAATTGTTGACATTTGTTTGGTGAAATGTACAATACTCTTTGTCGATTTACATCAAAAATCTGGTACCGACTTCAACCTTTTTAGTTTCGTAAGTTCAATAGCGAGGTTTTGTTATATTTATCGTAGTTTCCTTGTAATTCAGCCAACCTTTGCTAATTTGGTAAATCCAACAAACCTTTTTTTTCAGTGCACTGAGCTTGACACGTCTACGTTGAAATTCAGCAAACCAGCGATAAATTGTGGTTTTGGATGGGGCTTCATCACCAAATGCAGAAATCATCCAGTCAACACACTGTTTTTGTGAAACCACTTCGAAAGTCATAATAAATCATCGCTCTTGAATTTTCTCGAGTCAATTCCATTTTCTCAACGACTAAACAAGTTTGACAAAAGCTTGTGACAAGAACGAGAATCTTTTTTAAAATAAATAAATGGTATTCGATTTTTAAAACCAAGGAGTTTTCAATTAAAAAGATTAGATTTTAATTCCCATCAAAAACATACTGTAAAAAACTAGCCAAGTCTCGATGGAGCTGCTTGTTTATCTCTAAAAAGTAATGAAATCTAGACAAAGTCGTGCCAAGTCTAAGGTTCCTTACTGTGATTTCTTTATTTTTTATATTATAGTTAATGTTGTGTGACTTGGCCGTTGAACATTCTTTATACGTTAGTGGGTACAAGTCAATTTTGTTTACACGTAATGTTATATCTGTTGTAACTACCTATGTTTGTTAAGCGAGATAAAAGCCCATACTGGTATTGGTAATTGGACGCTAGTGTCTCATTTTAGGTTGTTGTTGATTGTGCAACACATGCATTCAGCATTGACAATGCTGACTTCTGCTCTTTTCTTTTTGGAGCGTCAAATCGACCACAAGAATGTTCAACGGCCAAGTCACACAACATTAACTATAATAATAAAGAAATCACAGTAAGGAACCTTAGACTTGGCACGACTTTGTCTAGATTTCATTACTTTTTAGAGATAAACAAGCAGCTCCATCGAGACTTGGCTAGTTTTTTACAGAATGTTTTTGATGGGATTTCACTTCTTTTTGTAGAAACGTGGGCATATTGATTTATTTTATTAGATTTTCTTATTTGACACAGTTTTTTTCTTTTTAGGAGTAGTTTTTTATTATTACAAATCTTTCTTTTCTTTTTTCCGGTTCTGATTCTTGTACAGTAGCAACAGTTTTTCGTATTGCTCATTCGCGTTCATTACTTATTATTTTAGACGGTTTAATTTCTGAAAGATCAGCGTGGTATTTACGCCTAAGCCGGTTGTATTCGGTGATCGCTGAAACTTGAGCTTTTATACTCTTGAAGTCAACATTCATGAGGTGCACCCCATGAAGATTGGTTACTCGTGAAAGCGCCACGTAGGCTTGGCCAAAAGAGAATATGGAGGTGCCAATGTCCATGAGGGCATTTTTTAGACTTAGACCTTGGCTCTTGTGAATTGTTAGGGCATACGCCACACAGATTCGGAATTGTTCTCTGTAAACGTATGCCCGGGGTATGATCTCAAATTTTGACTTAATAGGCAATAATTCGCGAATCAAATTTTTAGCGAATTTTACTACCAATTGTTTAGGCTTTGTTTGGTCTTCCGAGTCCCACCTCACTTTTTGTACAACGCCTATCGACCCATTCACTAATCCTAAACTAACATCAAATCGTGACAGTTCGGATACCTTAGGTCTTCCTTTTTTAGTTTTAGTCGGTCTACCGCCTTTTCCCTTATGCTTCATGTTCAATTCACTTTACGTAGAGTTTAAGTCATATAATTTACATATAGCAGTATCTGATGTTACAGAATTTAATGTTATGGGATCAAAGGGGAAGAAGATGGAGTGGCATCTCGTATAGGAATGAGTACATTGTAGTGGCCGCTTAAGTAACTACCGGTAAAACGTACCTAAACACTTTTTTCGGCCAGCATCACCAAAGGAACCTCTTAGTATACGTTCTCATACACTTTAAAAGTGAAGGGATAGATTTTTACAGCAGCCATAGGCTCAGAAGCTGAGCCGTAAGTAGTGGATTTCATCATAACGCGCGTGTAGGATAATACGTCACCATCAGCATCACACGTGTACACTTGCATTTCGTCCCAATGTTCAGCAACGTATGCAACTATAGCAGATCTGATACTGCAAGTTGAGACAGTTCTACCATATACCAAGAAAGATATTGAATAGAAGAGAGAAGACCCGTCTTTGGGCATACCATCTACTTGGTAGCCACTAAGTTCATCGTCGTCTTTTAATATTATCAAATTTTTTACGATATTATCTTGCGAAATCAAACACAAATTAACTCAACAACCTTTAGTATATGGACAACAAATCAGAAATACCGATAATATTTGGGTGGATCCGCCGTTTTGATTCTTTACTATTTATTTTGTATATTTTTTTAAACTAGTCGAAAATGCGTGCTAAACGCAAAAAATAAATAGTTTTTATAATAACCATTACTAAGCTATTGAAGGCACTGAAATCCAACAAGAGAATCAGAAGTTATCGATTTTCAAAGTTATTTAACTAAAGTGGTAATGACGTTTATAACATGGTAATGACTTTTCTTTAACGGGAATGACAGTATGTTAATGGGAATGATGAAAAAGAGTAAATAACATATCTTTCTTCTATGAATCACTATAATCATAATAAAATATCACAAATCAACGATTGATACATACTCGTAAGTAGGTAGGTATAAATGTTCTAAACAATAACAACCGAATGGTATAAAGGTAACTTAAAAAAATCCTAACAATACAATTTTTCACTGATTAACCGATATTTGGCTAATTCTTTGGAAATTAAGTCATTCGTACAATTAGTTTACTAAATAATAACATGTTTAGTTATAAAACAAATTAGGAATCATCGTAACAGCCCAGTATTTCTTTTATTGATGACAATATGAATGATCCCACATTGACGAACTTAAAAAAAAGTAGAAGAACTAAACAACATTGATGAACTTAAAAAAAAGTAGAAGAAGAACTAAACAAAATTTTCAAATTGCAGTCGACTATTCTTCAACAATCAATATTATAAATGAGATCAAAATTGAAATACTGACTATTTGAAACACTACAACTACTTATAATATTAATTTTCATTTTTTGTTAGTATAACTCTTTTATTAGATAAAATCTTTATGTTAGAAGGTCCAGCAGCACAAATTTTGTCTACAGTTGATGTGGACGCCTGCATCGTGTTAGTAATATTTGCAAATACTGCATTACCATAATCACTCTTCGTAGCTATGAGGGCTATCACTTTATCTGTATCAGGAATAGGAGACGAGCTCAAACTTTGCGGTATATTCAAAAATCCAAGGTGTTTCCCGTGGGTGCATATGATTCCGCAGTCGCATTCAAAGCAGCTTGCATTTCGAAATGTTAAAGTAGGGATTCCCTTTTTCCACAACACTTGATGGACTTCTAGAGTTCCTTTGAATGGCTGCAAGATTTTTGAGATTTTCTTCTCTATCTCACTGATGTTTTCTTCGGGTACATCAATTAGAGTCGCATTTGTTATATTTTCTCGGCACACACGCATAAACTGGTCATAGCTGCCTACATCAATACCATGATTGACGCAGGAATCAACTGTCCTCTTTATTGTTCCCCCGACACCATCGGCAGCACCCTTGCCGTGACCAGCTTCAGTATAGTTCCACGTTATTGTTTTTATTTGTGGGAATTCTTTGTGTATTTGTGGAATCATATGAAATATGTATTTATTTTTATATTGGGAAATCGGGGAATCTGTTTGAATATGTAAGGTGTCAATAAATGGGTTATCTTTGATGGTTTTTTGTATCAAAGGAACAAAGTGTGCCCAAACAGCTGGAGCGTCATGTCTCAAACAAGAACTCGTTGTACAAATTGATTTTGGTTTTGTTGAACTAGTTGCAAAGTCAAAACTGTAAATTATTGCTGTGTGAAGGCTAACTTCTTTTCGATTTCCACCAAAATGCATGGATTGTACTTCTTTATTAAATTTTAATCCATAGTTTTCAGAAAAGTCTGCGTGAATTACAGCACAGTTAACAGGCGTTGAATCCTTTAATTTCTTCAAGCTAATATATTGGTTATAAATTTTGTAAATATGTTTAAAAAATGGTGGTAAACTTGCAATCAAAGCATTAATTAATTCTCTTGGTGTGGCTTTTACCTCTTCTTTTTTCGTGATTGTTATAATTTTTTGGCCTTTTTTTGTTTTAACAGTTTCTCTCGTACGCATCCATTTGCAGTAAGTAATATCTTGATCATCAGAAAATTCCTTGAACTGTACTAACTTATCTTTACAGTATTGGCACTCTCGCCTCAGACATTTCTCTTCGTATACAGAACAACACATAGTCTTTATTAATGCATCACAGTCTGGCTCATTTATTATAGAAGATGTTTTCAATGCTTTGATCATGAGATCAATATTTTCGTGAACGATGCACTTGCATGTGTCCCTTTGGGCATTCTTAGGAGTCAACACCCAAAACGGTCTATGCTTACAAAAAAAGCTATAACTAACTTTTACTTGATATTTAGTCATGAACTTCTGATGCAATACTTTTTGTGTGCTTGTCATGTAGCGTTTTTGCTTTTGTACTTTCAATCTTGTCATATACTCCTTCTTTCCTGCTCCCATTGTGCTGTTTAAGTCGTCAAGATAAAAGTTGCGCACTTTTCTTACCAACTGTCGAATTCGATTATCTTCTTTACCCTTTTCTTTATTTATCACTCTTTTAACTTTTTCAGCTGACTCTAATTTATTTTTTTCTCTATTCTTCTTTTCTCTCATACTCATGTTAAGCTTTACTTTTAACTGCTTGTTCTCCTCTTTAAGCTTCTTTATTATTCTCATAAGGTACTTTCTTTTCTTCTGCTCTATGTATCGAATTCTTCGAAGTTTTAAATCAGCTTGAGGAGATTGATTTATTTTTAAGGGATCTTCATACTTTGCCTCTATTTCATTGCTGTCTTTTATCGTTGCATCAATAAGTACACTTACCTCAGGGACCTCCGGATTTTTTTTAGACTCTTCATTCTTATTTTCTCTGTATTTTTTTGAAGCTTCGCGCCATTTCTTCCTTTTTTCCCGTTGATCGCGAGGAGATAATTCATTCACGCTTTTAATTTTCTTTTGATCTTTTCTGTTCTGATATCTTCTTTTTTCTTTTTCCTTTTCTAACTCGTAGAGAACTGGATCTGCCTTGATTTCAGAGTATTTTATTCTTCTAGCAATCTTTTGCTTCTCTAGCCGCTTATTTTCTTTGGATTTCTTTTTTCTGTCCATGATTTTTCTAAAAGAATAAACAAAATTTACATCAATATTTACATGTAAAAAAGTAAACTAGAAACAAATAAACTGTGGAGTTTTTAGCACGTTAATGGCTGTCTAGTTTATAGACTTGTTTAATAAACTAACTATTCGATTTCTTTTAAGCAATCACATTAAATAGGACTTATTAAAACACAGTATGTCATTACCATTCACATATCATCATTACCGTTAACACAGAAAAAATGGTAATGATGATGATGGTTATGACGTATACGTCTTCTTAAGATTTTTATACCTAAATACCAAGCTGCAAAGCGCACAACAAGCCATTATTATGATTAATTACCTAAAAAATACAAATGTGCATATTTAAAAAGATCTTGTTTTGGTACTTACCTGATTTTCTGTGGTAATGGTGATGACTTAAATAATTGACAAACTGTTCACAAACTACTGTTAATCGAAAAATTTACGTGTTCAAATTGACGTGCGCTCCGCTTCACTTCGTAAGAGAGACTGAGGGGACCGAGGAAAGGAGAGGTGTCTTCCCCATCGCGGTAGGTAGTAAGAACATTCGAGAAATATAATTTTGACGGTGCCGAAACGGTGTTGACGAATTTCTGTGACAAAATTTATGATATTTTTTATGATATGTTATTTGTTGTCAAATCACTTCATGATTTATTATGTTGTTTTAGATAATATGTACTTTTGAAATATAAGAAAAAAAACGGAAACTGCATTGTAATTTTTTCGAAACTAAATAAGGAAGTTTAAGACTCGACTTTTTTTCGTAAATGGTGATGACGTTTGGTGCGTGTTAACTGAAATAATAAAATAAATAAAGGTGGTTAACTATTTTAGAGAGCGGAGCCTTACGTAAAAATATGTAAGAAATGTCATGTAAAGTAAAAAAAAATTGCAGCTATGATATTTAATTTATTATTATCATATATTCGCCATTAATGGATTTCCGCGGATTGACCCATTTACACTAAAACAATAATAACCTATTTCTTTAAGACTTCGTTTGTCTTAATAAAAAAAAAACTCAAAGAAAATATTACTCTACAGCGAAATGCAAATAATCCCTCCTAATCCCTAGCAAACGTTTTCAAGCGCAGTAGAAGAATGTCGTAAACGACTGTGACGCGGGCGGTTGCCACTTCGCCATAGGTTATTGGAAAAACAAACGTAAGAGCGCGTTTTAAAATACAGTCAGCGCCATCTAGCGACGTGTGCGGGTATCACCACCACTCCTAGTCCAATGCATTATTTTATGAACAAATTTTGAGCGAAATTAATATTTTAGTGTAATTTGTTTATTTAATTTATGTAATGTTCGAGTAGAATAAAGTTAATCGTTCGACTATTTCTTCTTGTAAACTTGTAAGTATAAGTATTGTGACAGGCATAAAGCGATTTCTAGCGTCAGCTAGAAATCGCTTTATGCCTTAGACTTCTATGTTTGGTAAGCTCCTCCTAAGTCATGACAACCTGGTACTTCAAATGCATAACACGTTTTGTAGCTGACACACAAAATGTATTTGAAAATGAAAAAATTGTTTTGTTCACTGTACTTTAACTTCATTTTTGTTGTGGTCCCAAAATACTACTGCAAAATAATTATTGTATTTTAGGTGGAATTTAGGACCGCGGTCCCAGTCCCGAAAGCCCAACCAGCCCAACCAGCTGAGGGTTCTTCATCAGATACTGCAGACCTTCGATTTTTGACATCAAATGAAGCGGCCCACCAAGTTGAATATTTTTTGTAAAAGCGGTATGTCGATCTCTAATAGTTTGGTTGGGCTCTTGTGTTTTCTAATCAGGGTCACCAGGTACTCCAGATCTTCGATTATCGTAGTTTTTATAGTTTTCCCTTTATGTGGCCATTAAACCCTAACTCTGTACCAATTTTCAGCTCTCTGAGTTTATGGGAAGTATCTACTAGTTCTATTTTGATGATCATGAGTGAGTGAGTGTCATAAATCCGAAACTTTGCTTTCGCTTAACTTCGGAACTAAATGATCTACAGACTTGAAATTCTGGATTTTAGGTATGTGATTATAATAATAATTAATTTAATAAAAACGATTACAAAAAGAGTACATTTAGCAAACAGTATTAAATTCTCATACAATTATAGTGCCTAAATTTCTAAAGTATTTTTATCACAAGTGCAGAAGATGATTCATCGGAATTAGAATGTAAGGTAGCGACCCGCCCGATCTAGGTTAAATGAAACCTGTGTTTCGGGCCATCACTTTACATTTCAATTAAATTGGTGCAATCATATTTTAAGTATAATTTATATAAAAGTAATCTATTAATAACTATGAGAAAAAGCACATTAGTAAAACAACACAATAAAACAATAATTCCTAAAACTAAGTGAGTGTAAATACTACAAAAATAAATACTTACGAGGGAATAAATTATAATCATGACATAATTTCTAGAAGTTTTTCTGTGTCTGTGTAATTAAGTACCGCTAAGTATTCTGATGATATTGTACTACATTTTTTATAACTTAAACTATAGATGCTCAATAACTTGTTAAGTCTATTATACAGAAGAGGTCCTAAGAACACAAAAAATCGCTTAGCAAACGCATGTCTTGTTTGAGGCTTTATGCAAACCAAATCCTTTCTTCTCTTGTCAGAGGGTACTGGGTCAAAAGGAAGAGCACTGTGCTGGTGTAATACTATGCTTAAAATGAATAATTGCCTTACTGTTAGTACATTACATGCTATGTAGAGTTGGTGCGTAGGAAACCTAAAAGGGCGAAAGGCAACTTTTAGACATGCTCTTTGAGCACGCTCTAGAGGAAGTAAAATTGTTTTTGCTGCACCACCCCATGAAGTTATGCAATAGGTAAGAATGGATTGGCACAAAGCTAAATAAACCTGTTTAATTAATTTATAGTCGGCTATGTTCCGTAAGTTTTTAAAAACATATATTAATTTGCGAACTCTAATACAAAGTAATTCGATATGTTTACGGAAATTTAAATTGGAGTCAATAGTGACACCTAGATATTTTAAATGGTCAGCTTTAGCTAAAGTGGGGCAAGAACATGGGGTGTCAGCGTACGTGCGACAATTATGAGCGTAAATGTTTAGATTAGTTAGCGGTATGTTAGTATTTCTCATTGTAAATAAAATGTACTTTGTTTTATCTGCATTTAATGTTAGGATGTTATTATGGAGCCAATCAGACACTATGTTAAAACCAGTCTGTGCATGTTGATAGACCTCAGTTTTGGATTTAGCTGAGAAAAGTAAAGCGGTGTCATCCGCATAAGAAATTATGACACCATTTTGAAGTGGTAGGCTGCACAGGTCATTTATATAGATTAAGAATAAGGTGGGCCCCAAAATGCTACCTTGTGGAATGCCAAAACAATTGTTTTTTAAGTTCAGAACTAGTATACTGCCCTATTTTTACACATTGATGACGATCGCTAAGATAATCAGCAAATAATAAAAGTTGGGCTCCTCTAATCCCAAGTGTTTCAAGCTTGTGCAATAGTAAATTATAAGAAATAGTATCGAAAGCCTTGGCAAGGTCTACAAAGATACAAATTGTATGCATACTATTATCTAGATTGCTAGCAATATAATTAGTTAATTTGTGCACTGCTTGGCTAGTTGATCTTTTGGGCCTAAATCCAAACTGATTGTCTGAAAGTAGTTTGTTATCTTCCAGATATTTTATCATCCTATAATTAATAATTTTTTCTAAAATTTTTGATAGTCCTGTTAGCACTGAAATGGGTCTGTAGTTATTGACACAGTTCCTGTCACCAGACTTGAATACAGGGGTGACCACAGCTTTTTTAAGGAGCTTGGGGAATATTCCTTTAGATAAACAAAGCTGAAAAATGTAGGTTAGTGGAGGGGCAAGTAGGTATCTGAATCTTTTAAGTATATTATTGGGAATGTCATCCCACCCAGTAGCACATACATCCTTTAACTCAAATAATAATCTTTCAACTTCGTTAACGTCGGTATCTAATAAAACAAAAGAATTTAATGTAGAGGAAGTCGCAGTCGGGTTATGAGGGGATAAAATATTAGAATTTAACGATTTTTCAGCCAAGTTTTTACCAACGTTAGCAAAGAAGTTGTTCACTTTATTCATTGCTTCGGATGGGTTTGTCTCTGTAGACAGTAAATCAAGTGGAGGTTCGGGACTTTGTGATGTAAATGTATTCGTTTTTATAAACCAGACAAGTTTACTATTTTTTCCCGCCTTCTGTAATGCATTTTTATCATACTGATTTTTCACTTTTTCAGAAGATTATTGCAGTAGTTCCGGTACCTTTTATATGTTACAGAAAGTATTTCGTTATCAGGTGCAAGTTTCAATTTAAGGCGAAGTTTGTCTCTATGTCTTATACAACGAACGAGACCGGGTGTGATCCAGGGTTTGATGCAACTATACCTTCTAGGCATTTTATGAGTAAATGTGTTTTTGTTTATTGAAAATTGTAGCAAATTTATGAAGTACAGTAAAGAAATATTTGCATCGTTTGTGTTATAAACAGGGTCGAAATTAATACCGCGTAAGTCATCTTCGAGGTTTGTCATATTTACTGTGGTGTAGCTACGCATGCAGTTTTTTCTAGGTGAGCTCATTTGCAATGTTAGTAAAACAGCTTGGTGATCGGTGAGTGAAGAATTAGTAACAAATGTTTTGGATGGATTTTTAGATTTTAGAATAATGTGGTCTAAGCAAGAGCCGCTCTTATGCGTGGGGTGATAGTGAGCTGGTAAAAGTCCATGAAATGAGCAAATGTTCAGATAATTATGTACATGTACAGATTTTAGAATAATGTGGTCTAAGCAATAGCCGCTCTGATGCGTGGGGTGATAGTGAGCTGGTAAAAGTCCATGAAATGAGCAAATGTTCAGATAATTATGTACATGTGTCGGTTTTCTCAGAAGCAATGTTTATGTTAATATCGCCCAAAAGTACTATGTTTTTAAATGATGATAAGGTTTTTAAATTTGTGTCGAGTGAGTCTAAAAATCTGTCAATATTTTGAGACGGAGGCCTATAAATAGCCATGACTACTGTATCGGGACTAATTTTAATTATTAAGCAATTACTATCCTGGAATTCCGGCTCTTCCTTTATTGCACGTAGGTTATTTTTGATATATACCACTAATCCATCATTTTGGTTTATATTTCTCTCAGTTCTGTAAGAATAATACCCGTCAAGAGATGGTAAGTTAACCGTCTGTTTTGACAACCAACATTCTGTTAAGACCTTAGAATAGTTATTATTCTAAGGTTAAGACGATTACATCACAGCTTATGTCAAGATTCTGTAATAACACCTCAAAGCCGTTCATGTTTCGATTAATTCTGCGAATATTCTGTGTAAGCAAGGTTAACGCTTTGACATCAGAAGGAAGAAGGTGTTTACAGTCCTCAACATTACAGGTTATAGATTCAGATACAGAAAAACTGTCTAGATCACAAATTAGTTGATTTGTCATGATCTTTACAAACTAAGTGGAAATATAAATAAACTATACGCTACCTGTTTACGTGCTACTAAATACAATAATCTGTGGCGCTCTTAGGCGCCTTCATAGTCTATTGAGTTTATATAATTAGTTTCCGCATATGTGCGCGCTGGGCAACTTACATCACCAGTGGGATGGTCACATTTTCTCTTATACCGTTTGCACGTCGCACATTGAGAGGGAGAAGATTTGCTGCTGCATTCCTTGAAGGAGTGTCCAGTCTCTGCACAGTGGTTGCAAGTAGGACTGGTTTCTCGACAAAACTTGGCTGCGTGACCGAACTGCTGGCAATTGAAGCACCTGGTGACTATAGTGAAGTCTCTCACGGGGCATGATGACCAATTAATAAAAATTCGGCTTTGATTGATCAGTAATTCTCTAATGCTAGCGGGTATTTCCAATATGTAGTTACAGGTAGGAAGGTCTTTCTTACCCGATTTATGGCTCAGTTTTATTCTATCAAGGAAGGACTCACGGGTTATATTCGGCAACTTGTCTGAGAGGTTTTGCTCGTAGATACAGTCAAATACCTCCTGCTCAGTAAGGGTAACGGGGACACCAATAACAGCGATTCTCGGGCGGCGTTTAGAAGGTTCTTCTATTGTAAGGCCAGATGATGCTAACTTTTCCGATTTTCTGAGCTTCTCAATATCGCCTTTGCTGTCGGTGCTAATCAAAACGCCCCCATTTTTCACTTTTCTGAGGCCACGGACATGAAGCTTCAGTTCTTCGGGAGATATTATCTTTTGAACAAGTGACTTAGTGTCGTCACTTGTTTGGGTCTTATCGCTGGGATAGATGGCGACTGATTTCAAATTCGCAGGACGGACAAAGTTATCGGGACCTTTCTTCACCATACTTGCATAAGAAGTATTCTCCGATTTATTCAGCTTTGTTTCGATGGCGTCTTGAAACTGCTGGAGAGATTGGACAACAGTTTGGTAATCCTGGAGGTGCTGGATTGTAGTATGGGCTGCAATCGTTTTCTGCTTCAATGATTGGTATAATACGGCCATCTGTGAAGTCCCACTTGAGACCTTCCTGCAAAGGGTGGAGACACGAAGCTTCTGTTCCGAGTTCATTTTCCCTTCCCCAACAATACTGCAAACTTCGTTTAGAATGGCATCAATAGATCCCACCCATCTCTGGATCTCCTGCGTGCTGATGACTTCACTTGGCAGTTCATTATCCGCGGGTGCTGGTGGATTGGGGTCGCTTGGAGGTACTGGTTCGGTAGGCGTCGGTGGAGGACTTTGCCGTAGTAATTGACTACGACCAAACGGGCTCGATCCCGGGTTAGACATGCTAACCGTAACACTTTGTTGTTTGTAACACTGTTTAGTATATCTTGCACATGTTAGTCGGTAAGAGTCACACGCGACACACTTTTCTTTTATACTGACGTCGCAAATAATTATATGTATTTGTAGTAATTGCTTATTGCATTATAATCGAAACACACGTCCGCTTCGTCTCGCGCCTCGTAAAGCAATGAATCAATATATAGCTTACTAGATGACGAAAATTTCTGCGTTCTGGTCTTATCCAGAGGTTCTCAAATAGGGGCCTGAAAATTCGGCGAAATGGTTCCAGTAAAGGATGGTACGGCAGTGTTTGCTTCGCGCTCGACTTGGCGGGGGCACTACCGTGCCCCCCGATATGACAGGAACAGTGGAAATATTCCATTCCCGATACTTTTAGTGCAGACTATGTACACAAGAGTGACACAAGAGCATCTTTCTCTTTCTTACTTACCGAGGGTTCGCGGAGTTGTTCGAAAGACTTACCGAGGCACTGGGACAGGCAACTGGAGGAACACGGGTGGGTTTTAGTCAGTAAGTCTGACACGCCCTCCCGCTCCGCCCAGAGCGGGAGAAATCATTTGATGATTTCCCACCAAAAAAATAAAAATATAATAGAATTCTTTAACATATTTTTAATTACACATCGACTACATCTGGGGAGATTCGTCTCAACTGCCCCAGCGCCACCGCAAGCGGCCCGCTCGAGTGCTAAACACAACATTTTAACTGCGTAGTTTCGGCATCAAAACATAAATAAAAAAATATCAACCATATACATTCTAAAGCGTCTTTACCTCAGCTTACGAATGGTATTATTTATTTTCATGATTTTTCTTTACATAACCTCGAAAAATGTAAATTAAAATTGAAAACGTGTTTTCGGCATGATCTTCAATTTTCTAATTTTTTTGCACTACACAGATTGAAAGATCAGGTGTTTTTACTCCGATATAGATTATAAAAAAATAGGTGTTTTTCGTTTTTTGTGAATAATTAAATGCGAATCAAAACGATATTCGCACGCCGCGCGCGCCAGCCGGGAGTACCGACGCCGCCGCACGCGTCGGCTGTCGGTCTTTCTGTCTTCCTGAATAACAATAATTAGAAAATTTGACGGTCTGTAAATATAATTAGTTTTTTTAGTAAGATTATGACTTGATTGAAAAATTTTAATATTAGTTTTGCATAACGATGAAGTAAATTAAATAAGATTATAAATATGAGGCTATACAACGTATTATTCCTTTGTTTTCCTTTTTTTATTGTTCATTGATGTATCGCTTTTAATTTGTTAATTTTGCTTCAACTTCGGAAAAATATCGAACGTCTCGCTTAAAGATGTTTTTTTCAAAATTAATCTATTATCTTCTGTAGGAATAATAGCGTGATACGAAAGAGTTCCCGGAACCATTTTAGCACTCGAAATATGTACGTTCCTTCAGTTTTTCATAAACTTCGTCGTAGTCACTTTTGGAACAGAAGAATACTTGAGTCTCCTTGCAACTCGTTTCTGCACAAATGGAAATTTTACAATTTGACCATTCGTTTTGCAGAAGACAGAAAGTCCGACAGCCAACGCGTGCGGCGGCGTCGGTACGCCCGGCTGGCGCGCGCGGCGTGCGAATATCGTTTTGCTTCGCATTTAATTATTCGCAAAAAACGAAAAACACATTTTTTTATAATCTATATCAAAGTAAAAAAACCTGATCTTTCAATCTGTGTGGTCCAAAAAAATTAGAAAATTGAAGATCATGCCGAAAACACGTTTTCAATTTTAATTTACATTTTTCTTGGTTATGTAAAGAAAAATCATAAAAATAAATAAGACCATTCGAAAGCTGAGGTAAAAAAGGCTTCAGAATGTATATGGTTGATATTTTTTTATTTATGTTTTGATGCCGAAACAACGCAGTCAAAATGTTGTGTTTAGCACTCGAGCGGGCCGCTTGCGGTGGCGCTGGGGCAGTTGAGACGAATCTCCCCATCTGTGACTTAGCGACTAAATTGGGGAGAAAACAGATCTCCGCTAGGTGCCCTAGTTTTTGAGATATAAATGTGGCCAAGATAGGGAAATTCCAGATCGGCTACAGAAACGCTTATAACTTTTGAACCACTGACCCGACTAATTCTGATAAATTACTACTAAATTTGGAAGAGAAAACAGATCTTCGCTAGGTGGAGATTCAAATGGGGTAAGCTCTCTCCAGATCGGCCACCAATAAACCCTTATAACTTTTAAACCAGTGACAGACTAATTCTGATATGTTTCGACTACTTCTTTGCGTTTTCAAAATTAAAATCCCTGATGGTGGCCAAGCCAATTTCAGCCACACTAAAAAATGGCGTTCCGCAAGGTTTCAACTGAGGCCACACTCGGTGTTAGGATGTTACTCTGGCTAGACATGTTTCAAAACAGTAATTTATTGTTGTATGTTTATTTGTGGAAGTTTGATCAGTGTGATCACATGAACAGGTATAAAGTGAGAAAATAAAACGCAACATTGTATCGTGTAAATTGTATTTACCTCTTATCATTATGCACAACGTATGCCGTCATCGCACTTTTGATAAACGTTTTTACAAACGTACAGATTACACATTAGTACAGATTACATTGGTCAAAATAAACATTGTCTAGTTAACAATTTCGTTATGACATCAAAACAATGGCCGTTAGAAGGGTTCACCTGTAACGATATACCGATTGTCGAGGGCCAAAGCGATCATTTATAACACGGAAAGCCTTGGAATGTAACGCGCACGGTGACGAGACGCTCCCACTCGCGCGCAACAAGATCCATATCCCGTCACTATAACAAGCTATGCACACACAGGCCAAATTATATACATATCCAATTCTTTTTACTAATAAACATATTTTACATTAATTCCTTAACGTGAAGGTAACTTTATTCTTTGGTAGCGCGAGCCACTGGGACTTAAAATCTTGGAAAAATATTTGTTTTATTTTTGTTCGATACGGGTCCGATAGTGCGTGATCGGAGTATGTTGGAATGTGATAAAATTATTCTAGTTATTGTTCGGTCGCGTCCGTTCCAAACTGGCGGTTACTTGGCACTTGTGGAGTTACACACGTTACTGCACTACGGTACACACCGAGGACATGGAACAACTGGCAACACTGATCGCGTTAACATAACATAGCGGACAGCTAGCGTCCGGCCTCGTACACCGGCTACGGGTTTGTAACATTAGATATGTAACTTCTTTTATTAACAATACAATAATACCTACTGTACTTAATGTACGAAATCTCAGTGGACAATATTCGTCCACTAGAAGTGATTGGGTTCTCTATCTAATCATTATAACAAACATAACTTCATAGAACAAAGTGGAGCCATCCAAACAAATGAACGAGTGTAACAGAAACAAGGCACGTCACGCACTCGTAGCCGAACATTCCCGACTCGCACCGAACGTTACAAACTCGCCACCGAGCGTTACGCACCGGACACTAAAGCGAAACTTGCATTAGCAATAAAACTTGCAGAAGTTTACCTCCGCAAACAAACAATCCGCAAGTTTTATAAATAAGAATTACTTGCGCAAGTCAACTTCCAACAAGTTCAGCTGCTAATCTAAACTTCGCTTAACATAAGGAACCGGACGATTGACGTTATCTACGCTTTCTGACGAGAACATATAAAATTGTATGAATACAAACGGACCGCACAGCGGCCATGACACTTCGGCTATACTACGTCATCCAAACCACTTTATACAAAACTTGATTAGCTACGTCGAAAAGCTATAAGTACGCTAACAGTTAACTAATAACCATCTCCATAGTACTCCATACTTGCATTGTATACAAACTTTATGTAGCTAATATATATAATTTATTTATATTTTGATAATGAAACGATGATGTGTACGTATGATATTGAGTCAGGCTTTATTGACGAGACGTCACAATGACGAACAACCGCGGTACGGAACGAAAAGTTTTGATACTTTATATTTTTCTACAAGTTTATTATTACAATTCTGAGCGTAGTTATGAATTAGGTTTCACTATGCTCAAGAATTGTTCATAAACATTTTATTCACAGGAAGTTTTGTCCTAATAAATTCAATTAAGAGTACATTTTTCTAACGATTTCACCCAGACATCCAGTGATATTATCCTACCTCTTCCGTTCCGTACTCCGCTCGTCCGCCCGCTACCTACCCGCGCGTGCAGCGCGTTGACTAGTCGCCGAGTGCTACATAGCACAGTGTGTGACTGGACCACGTACTACTTAGCCAGGGGAACACTACCAGCGGTTGTAGATAGCCAGTTATATATTTTAGGGTGTTTTTGAAACTATACTTTGATAAGAGCAGCAAGACTAAAATTGTAAACAAAACTATTACCCACTTTTAAACAAAACCAATAATTTGTGAAGTCGGTATATTTTTTTGTCATTTTTATTTTTGTTCCACTGAAAACGTTATGTGGAGGATATTATGAATTTGGAACCGCTGAAGCTTCTCCCTGCCACGGCGCGTAAACAACAATAAGTGTAACATGGACGCACTCTCGGTACGTTCATCACACCGCGTGTACCGGCCACGTTCATTTGCCGTCGCAATACAAAATAGATACCATTCACTTTCCAATTTATTATGAAAAATTTTGAAAATGCACCGCGTCGAGTATTGCAAGACATCTGAAGATAGATGAGCAACATGCTGAATAGGACTGGCGCGATTTTTTAAATTACGAATGTTATATTTTTGACATCTTGCAACATTTGACGACGGCGCAGACTTACTCCGAGAAGTATATATCCAAATGTTTATCTACGATTACAAATTAATTAATTTTATAAAAAAAATCACACCGGTGGCGCCGTCTCTCACCTTACTTTATTAATACTGTTACTCGATAACTATACATACATTAGCTGAGGCCTACACACGGCCGTGACGGCACGGCGCTAACATTACTTGTGATACGCGACAACCGTAAGACAAACCATTATTGAGGTAATTTTTATAATAAACCGGTAAATTTAATACATTTCCTATAATAACTTAATAAATAATAAAATCTAGTTAATAAATAAGCGGTTATCATTACAAAGTAATAATACAATAAAAATCCTTTCAGTTTTGAACACATCTTAGCTAAATATTGCTATTACACCTACAGTCGATAGAAATGATATATAAACGATCATATTTACAATATATTTGCTACTGGTTAAAAAGATTCACTTTTCAAACTAAAAACGCTTTAGCTATACATTTCATTAAGTTTTATTTCATTATCTATTGAAGTCGGCGTGCGGTGTGCGATTGATTCAGTTAAAAAATTAAAATCATTCATGTAATTGTGTGATTATCTAAAAAACAATGGCAACACTGCCAATTAAGTAGTGAGCGTAGTTATAACGCTAATTAGTAATGTAATTATGTAACAGTCCAATCCATCACAGTTTCATGATCAATCGCACAGCGCACGTCGACGGACCAAAATAAAACTACAACATTCATGTTATACGCGCGACAGCCCTACCTGCACTCGCAGTAACGAAGAGTTTTACACACAGAGTGCGGTAGGGCTGTCGCGCTTCAGGATATTTGTAAAACGCTTAACAAAAATATACCTAGCTAAGTTTCAGCTGATCTAGTAGCGAGTTAATAAAATAGAAGATTACAAAACAATGTAATAACACTGTACATAAGACTAGTAACGTGCACTCGAGTGTCGCCACTCGACATCTGAGAGGCACACATTCAACTACATAAAGCTATGTATATACACACCTCAGCGAGGCACTTGGTAGACAGGTTAGACGAAACATCTTGCTGTGCCACACTCACTAACTAGGAGTAGATTTAGACTTTATTAAAACAGTGTGATTTATCCAGAACACTAATGTCGTTAATTTGTGTGACACAGAAAGACGGCATGTATTCCAACTATTAACACGGCCATGCACTTTTCGGAATACTTGACAGTTTTACCTGTTCATTTTTTTTCTAAATAAATCTGATTATAAGAGGTGCACTATCCCAAAAGACGATGTTAACGTCTAGAACCGTCAATGAAATGTACGGTTTGAGAATAGAGATACATTGAATTATTTTCTTGCAAACCCAGACTAGTCTGATTAATCGTTTAATGAATAACGGTCATAGACTTTGTTAAAACATTGATAACATATAATTTACAACAGTCACAATCTCGTTAAAAGAGACATAAAATGGTACTTGACACTTGGTGAAATTTATTGTAGTGGATCACTTTATATATTTTCAGTAAACTGGCTATAGTGTCAAGTATACCGTCAAGTGAGTGGCCATAAACAGACAATCACAGTCGCGCCACAGTCCACAGTTGAAATACACAGAACTCGGCGACACAGTACGGTCGTCGACCAGCTATAAAGTCATCTCTCACAACACAGTAACTGTACGAGTAGCTAGCCGATCGCACAGCCTGCAAACTGACGTTATTTCTATATTATTTGAATTGAAAGATAAACAATTAATAAATATAACATATTTTGTTTCAGATTGTACTTTTATTTCAGTAAGAGTTTTTACTTGTTATACACACAGTAACAAAGAATTAACACGTGTAAGATATTATTTTCGTTCTGTTAACCAAACTCTTTTCTTGACTTATCAATAAAGTTCATTTTAACATCAAAGTTTGAAACTTGAACAGATGTGCCAGTTTCAAAGCTACTGATTTGCTATTATTTGACTTTTTCATAGGAAAGAAGTAGTTAAGCAATTTAAAATGAAAGTAAGGTATGGTGTTTACAGGCTGTGTTATCGACAATATACAAATGTATATTAGTTAAAATATAACTAATATTTGGCATCAGAGTATGACAATGTTTACTTGCGTGTACCGTGTTTTGTCAACATTTAAATAAAATTGCGAAGATTGTCAGACTCCTAGACTATCAGCATTCGATAACAATGTTAGGTGATAGGCTAAGAGCCTGACACTAAACTATTGCGTTAACTATATATAAGGCTATTTGTTTAAACATTTTGTATAGGTCCCTGTGGTCCTATTCATCTCAAATTAACAAATTTATATACATTACCTTATGTATTATGTTCTATATATCAGATGAATAGTAGCACAAATAACAGCCAATATTGCATCATAACAAGTATACTGTACATCTAAGGAGTACGTTAAGGCGAGTAATACTTACATTAGTGTATCATAATATAAAACACGGTACAGCGCGCCATAGCTACATTTGTATCCAAGTTACAATTAATAAATATCAGATTACAAGTTAAGTACATAGTCTACAGAGTTCAGAGCACTTTGTTATAGTGAAGCCTTAGCTACGACTGTTTACTTCAATATACACTTTACGGAGAATATTATTGTATCAAGTATCAACAACTTACTCTATGATAGCATTTTATAGTACTTTGGTAGATAGTTGTGGCGACAACAGACTTACATGTTTGTTTTTAATAAGAAGCAGAATTGTTCGGTAAATATACCGACGCGAAGTATTTACATAATGACCATGTACAACTTGTATAAATGAGTGAAGCGTTACTATAAAATGCCGCCATATTGCCTCGCCCGCTCGGGGCGGAGGGGAACGAATTTGTACCAAATAAATAGTGTTGTGTAGTTAACGTATCGTATGACTATAGTGTCGCGTCGCGACGCGCTTCCTTTGTGATCTGCGCGCAGTCGGCCGCCGGGCCAGGCTAGCGCGGGTAGGACGTGGCCTGCAACACAAAATGGGACTTGTAGTAGAAAAGATTACATATTAGTATGCACAAGAATTTTGATACTTGTCGATTTATATGTTGTGTATTAATGTCAGGTACAGATTGTCGAAACGTTACATTAAATATCACACAAGTGTTACATTTCATGTGACATTATACATACAGAGATACAAAAGAAATGACCCACATAGTCTTCACATTCACAACAATTGAAATAATATAATCATTTACAAAGTAACTATTCAAGTATATGTACAATTCATCAATGTCAATACGGGTATAAAAATCCTGAATTAATATGGGTCAGATCATTTGAGGACCATGTACGATTGTTGACGGGATTCAAACAATTCTAATGTGTTTGTTTGCATAGCTAGATCATGATGGTTACGCGAGTATACATTATCATATTACGAGCCAAATGGAATCAGATTGATGTGTCAGTGTTGAATCATTTAGTTTCTTGAAAATGGTTGAGCTGAATGGTGCTACATTAACTGGCACATACTAGGATTATCTGAAGTCCGAAGACAAGGGGCGGATCAAATTCACCAGCAGCGTTGTGGAAATCAGTAGTGTGTCGACACGGGTAGCGTACCTTGTACTGCAATTCACTGACAGGTACTACCTGAAAGTGATACAGGTATATGCGCCGACTTCCACATGCTCTGACGACATAGCCGAGGCTATGTACGAGGATATTGCCGAGGCAATGCACAGTACGACTAAGGCCAACTACAACGTTGTTATGGGGGCCTTCAATGTCAAAATGGGGTTACAGGAACGCGGCGAATCGAAAGTCGGACCGTTCGGTGTGGGGCGCAGAAATCATAGGAAGCAAATGTTGGTCAATTTTCTAGAGTCACAGCCTCACAGGTCGTCGCAGCTTTTTGATAAATTCGTTCTCCAAAAAGAAACCCCAAAGGAAGCGGACCTGGCAGAGCCCCGATAACGTGATAAGGAACGAGACAGACTTCATCATGATGTATAAGAAGCACATATTTAGAGATGTCTCCGTGATCAATAGGTTTAATATCGGAAGCGACCACAGACTTGTCCGAGGCACTTTAAATATTAGGTCTTTACCTATGAAATTGCCGTTCTGCAGTACTGGCCATTTCAAATCAAAATAATTTTTGTTTGTCTAAGAATTCTAATTTCAAATTAATTTTATTTTAAAAACATGGAATTCTTTTTCCAAAAGTAGTCATTTGTTTATTGATTAGTGTTACATTTTCATCGCATTTCAATCTTTTTCGTCATCATGGATACGTTAAAAATTCGAGTAATTATGGAATATGAGTACCGTCGTGGCAGCAACGCGGCACAAGCGACACGCAACATCAACGACGTTTACGGAGCTAACACTACAAACCAACGCACCACCTGTTATTGGTTTGCTCGCTTCCGTTCTGGAAATTTCGACCTGAAAAATGAACCTCGCGGTCGTCCGAACACTTTGGTCGACAATGACGAATTAAAGGCGATTGTGGAAGCTTATGATACACAATCTACGGCTGAATTAGCAGCAGCTTTCGACGTTAGCGTCAAAACAATATTGGTCCATTTGCGTCAAATTGGCAAGGTAAAAAAGCTTGACGAATGGGTGCCCCACGAACTCAATGATCGCCAGCGCGAAGTACGCGTCGAGACGTGCCTTACACTGCTCAACAGACACACAAATGAAGGAATTTTAAACCGCATTGTTACCTGCGATGAAAAATGGATTCTGTTTGATAACCGCAAGCGCTCAGCAAGTTGGTCGGATCCTGGTTCAGCACCTAAACAATGCCCTAAACGAAAACTTACCCCTAGAAAAGTGATGGTCACTGTTTGGTGGTCTAGCGCCGGTGTAATTCATCACAGCTTCTTACAAAACGGGGTGAGCATTACTGCAGATGTGTACTGCGAAGAACTGAACTCTGAGAAGCTGGCACATCTCCAACCAGCATTGGTCAATCGCTCGTCTCCCCTGTTCCTGCACGACAACGCGTGACCTCATACTGCACAGCAGACGGTCTCCAAGTTGCAAGAACTGGGGTTGGAAGCTCTCCGTCATCCGCCCTACTCACCAGACCTTGCGCCTACAGACTACTACTTTTTCCAGAATTTGGATAACTTCTTGGCGGGAAAAAAATTCAATACCCGAGAGGCAGTACAAAATGCCTTTGAAGAATTTGTTGCCTCCCGTCCAGCTGATTTTTTTAAGAAGGGCATCAATAAACTGCCACTGCGTTGGCAAAGATGCATTGATTGCATGGGTGATTATTTCGATTAATACAAATAAAAAATACATGAAAAAAATTCGTTAAATTTTTTTCATACAAAACGGCATTTTCATAGGAAAAGACCTATTATAAATTTTCGAGCTGAGAGAATCCGCATGATGAGGCCTACCCTCCGACCTACACCGCTCTAGGATCCGAAAAATTCCAACTTGAACTTTAAAATCGATTCGCCCTCCTGGAAACCACTGGCACGGTTGACGTGAAGGCCGACAAGGTGGTCAAAGCACTACGCGACGTGTCCCGCAGACTTTTCCCCTCGCAGCGAAAAAGTAAGTTGTCCAAACTTTCTTCTCAGAGACTGGTGTCGAACTTGGAGACTCTCGGACTTATGAGGGAAAGACGAAAGTTGCCATCCCCGCAGTCGTCTTCGTCAGATAAGAGGGCCTTAAACATAAAATCAAAATCAAAAGTCATTTATTCAAACTAGGCTGAGAGTCAGCACTTTTTGAACGTCAAAGTTACACAAGACAGTCCCCCCAAAACGCCCGCCCTTCGACACTTCCTAGTGCTTTAGCTGGGAAGAAGAAGTGGCGGAACAAACTCCCCAACAGATAAAGCTGCCGCGACGCGACCTTCGGTTCTCCAACACCTGCGACATTGAGGTCGCGATTGAGCAGAACCGAGGGTTGAAAGTGTTCGCTCAGTAACTCGGAAGGTCCCATCTGACGACACTTAAAAAAGCAAAATCGTGACTTCGAAGTCCGAGATACTCGAGGAAGTCGAGAATTTTTACGGGCACCTATACTCAACGCGGACGGCAAAACAAGCGGAACATAGTGCGGATGACCATTGAGACGAACTAATGCGCCACTACACGGAGGACATCCCAGATGTCAACCAGTGTGAGATTAGGGCGGCTCTCGAGCAGTTAAAGAACAACAAGGCACCTGGGGATGACGGAATAACGACAGAACTTCAGTCTTGAGAGAGCTTGCGAGTGTTTTCAACTCCGTCATCCAAGAGGGTACAACGCCCGAAGCGTGGAGCAGAGGCGCGGTGGTTCTGTTCTTCAAAAAAGGTGACAAAACGTTGCTGAAGCTTACGCGTGATGATACTCACCTAGTTGAGCGTGTGGTGTCAGGAGGCCGCGTGCTCGTGCTGCAGGCGCGCCGTGCGCTAGCAGGGTGAGCTGAGTGTGTACGTGATGATACTCACCTAGTTGAGCGTGTGGTGTCAGGAGGCCGCGTGCTCGTGCTGCAGGCGCGCCGTGCGCTAGCAGGGTGAGCTGAGTGTGTACGTGATGATACTCACCTAGTTGAGCGTGTGGTGTCAGGAGGCCGCGTGCTCGTGCTGCAGGCGCGCCGTGCGCTAGCAGGGTGAGCTGAGTGTGTACGTGATGATACTCACCTAGTTGAGCGTGTGGTGTCAGGAGGCCGCGTGCTCGTGCTGCAGGCGCGCCGTGCGCTAGCAGGGTGAGCTGAGTGTGTACGTGATGATACTCACCTAGTTGAGCGTGTGGTGTCAGGAGGCCGCGTGCTCGTGCTGCAGGCGCGCCGTGCGCTAGCAGGGTGAGCTGAGTGTGTACGTGATGATACTCACCTAGTTGAGCGTGTGGTGTCAGGAGGCCGCGTGCTCGTGCTGCAGGCGCGCCGTGCGCTAGCAGGGTGAGCTGAGTGTGTACGTGATGATACTCACCTAGTTGAGCGTACCATTGATATGGTTATTTGTGAAAATTAATATTTGAAAAATTATTGGCATTTTTGAGTATTACCATTGTTTTGAGTTGGAATAAAGGTTCATTATTGTTGTACCATTAACAAAGTGGTTTGTGAACTTAACTTTTGGAATTGGATAGAATTTGAATATTTGAATTGAATATCATATTGACAGTTTTGAACGTTGACATTGGTTTGAATTAAAATAAAACTTTATTTTTGTTAATTAAATTAGAACCAGTTATTTATTGTTTGAACTTTGTTACTTAATTATTTTGTTTGGTATATTGAATTGTATTGTTTGTGCAATGGCATACAAAGCGGTGAGAGAGGCAATCAGTGGATTGACCACACAGCTGCGGTGGTTCGCTTCAGCTGCAGCGACCGCTGAGCGCCAGGATCTTGAGGGGATCACTCTTGCTCGGTTCGAGCAGTTGAACTTGAGACTCGGCAACGTTGATGCTCTGCTCACCCGCTACAACCAGTACATTTGTGAAGTGGATTTGGAAGTGCTGGATCAGGCAGCACGTGACAAGGTCCTTGCTGACTACGACCAGATCTTGGACCTGGGGGATGTCATTGGTCAACGTGCTCGGGAAATATTGGAGAGCCGGACACCTGTCCAGGTCAAACCGGAGACCTCGATTGTTTCAGGTCCCGGACTATTGAGTAGACTGCCTACCTTGGAACTGCCACAGTTTAACGGTCGCTTGGACCAGTGGTTAAGTTTCCAAAACCTGTTTGAAAGTTTGGTTGATGCACGCTCGGACCTCGGACCCGCCCAAAAGTTGGCCTATTTGTTGTCTGTCCTGGAAGGTGAGGCCCGAGCCTTGGTGCAGCATCTGTCTTTGACTGACTCAGCCTACCCTACCGCTGTGGAACTACTCACCCGGCGGTACCAAAATAAACGTTGTTTGGCTGACGTTCATATTGAATTGATTTTGGGGTTACCGGTCATTACTGAATTGTCAGCATTGCGTACTGACCTGTTGAACCCGTTGGTGGCAGCGACCAACGCTTTAAAGCAATTGGAGTTGCCGGTGGACCATTGGTCTTACTTTTTGGTACATGTTGTGCTGCAACGGCTTCCTGCCGATTTGAGGGCTCGTTTCGAGCAAAAGTATGGTGGGGATAGTGTCACACATCTCCCCCCATTTGATGACCTCGTCCAATTTTTGGAGGATGAGTGTCGGTTTGTGGACAACTCTGGCGTTGCCACTGAGTCATGCCAGCCGTCTTCCCGGCCACGAGACCAGGGACGGACTAGGGCTCGCGGGCCTGTTGATGGTCGCCCCGCCGCTCGTTTTGCTGGCACCCAGAGTCGTCCTGGTTGTGAGTTTTGTAGGGACACGGGGCATGGCATGGCAACTTGCGCGGCCTTTTTGAAGTTGCACGTGAGTGCCCGCCGCCGAATTGCCAATGCACGTCGCCTGTGCTTCTCTTGTTTGGGGGCTCACTTCCATCGGGACTGCCCCAACCCCCGCCCTTGTAGAATTTGTGGGGGGTCCCATTTGGACATATTGTGCGCTAACGCGAGCCACGCTGGCAGACCAGCCTCTGATGAAGGTTCGCGTACGGGGGGGTACCATGGAGTTGGTCACCGGGCTTCTGCCTCGCCGGTTCAGAACCGGGGAGAGGCCCGCAATTTTGAGCGCCGCACTCCACCCCCCGCGCAAGTTGATCGGGAGCCGCGCGACCGCCATTTGCTCTCCCCGCGTAAAGGCGATTACGCAATTGTTGTTAGGCACCGCTGGCCAGACCAGCACCGCCTTCCCTCCCCTCCTTTGGCGGAACGTCCCCGGTTGGAGTCACGCCCCCCGCCATTCAGGCCTCCGGTGGGATATGCCAATCCAGCGATGGCGCGTGGCTCGGGACACCGCGCGGACGAGGAGTTTGGCCTCCATCCTCGTCGCGAGGGACTTGAGCTTGGGTGCGGAGCCTGGGTGTGCGGCGATCGGTCGCCGCCCAGGCATTGTTAGGACATTGGCGCCTGCCCCGCTAAGGTACCCCTCAGATCGACACGGTTTTGTTGCCAACGGCATCGGTCAGGTCTGGGGGCCCACGGGGGACTCTGTTGTGGTCCGTGTCATTATGGACATGGGAGCCCAGGGTTGCCTTTTGTCTATTATTTTGTTGTTTTGTTTGTATTGTTTTGGGCAAAATTGTTTTCTTGAGCGCCTTTGGACTGCGGGACTTGGCTGGGACGAGCCAATTCGGGAAACCCTGTTGGAAGATAGGCTCCAATTTGTATCCGCACTCCCTGCAGTCAACGAGGTCGTGTTACCCCGCGCTATCCTCCCCCCTGGGAGCTACACTGCTACCATTGTTTGTGATGCGTCTTCGCACGGATATGCAGCTGTTGTTTGTCTGCGCACCGTCTGCGCACAGGCCAGGTGAATTTGTCACTGGTCTTGGCCAAGAGCAAGGTGGCCCCCCTCCGAACGGCACTGACCACCCCTAAGTTGAATTGTCAGGGGCGGCGCGTCTTGTGCGTCTATTGAACCACGTTGCTCACACTTTGGGTGGAACTGTGGACATTCGGGCTTCTTACGCCTGGACGGACAGTCAAATTGGTTTGTGTTGGTTGAAGACGTCCGTCCACTCTTTGGAGGTCTTTGTTGCGTACCGAGTGTCCCAGATTCAAAATTTTGATACGCCTTTGATTTGGAGGCACTTGCCTGGAGATTTGAACCCAGGCGCCGTGGCCTCACGTGGGTGCATGGCACCCCGCTTGTTTGCTTGCCCCCTATGGTGGGGTCCAGACTGGCTGACTCACCCCGAGGATGATTGGCCTCGATCGCCAGTCTTGATGTCGGGTCCTTTGCCCGGGCTCAAGGTGCTCGTTGTTGGAACAAAGGACCCTGAGTTTTGTTGAGTCGATAAAGCTCCCTCGACAAATTGTTGAATTGTTGGTGACTGATCGTCACATTATGAACTCGCATGCCGGTTGCAATGCGCTGTTGGCCATTCTGCAGCGAGAGTTTTGGATATTGTCGGAAGCCGTAATTAAGTTGAACCCCTTTTGGACGATACGGGTCTTTTGTTGTTTGGTTGTTGACGGTTGAGTCACTCTAGCCTTCCTTATGGGGTCCGTCACCCCCTTTTGTTGCCTAAGGAGGGCCATTTGGTTAAATTGTTGTTGTTGTTGTTTGGTTGTTATTGTTGTTTGGTTGTTATTGTTGTTTGGTTGTTTTGTTGTTTGTTATTGTTTTGACCCGCCAGCCTGCCCCCATTGGGGGGGTATTTTGAGGCCGCGGTGAAGGCGGTTAGGGACTCTGGCGCAGACTGTTGGGAGACACCGTTCTCACCCTTAAGGAGTTAGCTACGGTATTTTGCCGCATTGAAGCTGTATTGAACTCGCGTCCATTGTGCCCGCTGTCTTCGGACCCGAACGTCTTGGAGGCCCTGACCCCGGGCCATTTTTTGATTTGACAGCCACTTGTCGCCCTGCCGGAGCACCCTTTTGTCGATGTGAGCCAAAATTGGCTATCGCGGTTTCAGTTGGTGCAGCAGCTCGCTCAGAGTTTTGGAAGCGTTGGAGCTTGGAGTATTTGCACATCCTCCAGCAGCGCGTCAGGTGGACTGATAAAACGCAACCTTGTCGGGATTGCCAAGTGATTAGCGGACGGGAAGGCCCGTCCGGGGGGGGGGTAGATGTTGCGTCCTGAAATAGTTTCTCTATGCGCACGCAACGCGTAACGGAATGACATCTGACTTGTCAAGTTTGATTTTGACGTTTGACACTTTCTCTGTCGATTTGCCGCTAAAATAGCCTCGTCGCCGTGTTGAGTTCCGCGACGCTTTTGTTGAAAGCAATCTCTTAACCGGTCGTTTTTGGTGGACAATGGACCATGACCCAGTTGTTTGAGTTAATAACCCCTATCTTGGTGTAATAACACGGGTTTTGGACATATTTTGGATAAATAGTTTGAAGGTTAAGCAAAGTGTGACGCTGTTGTGAATGAGTGATTTGAAGACCGCATGCTGTGATTGTCTCCAGCCGGGTTGAAGCGGAATCTAACCTGAAGAATACTCATAACGTCACGACACGATACACATACACTCACTTACATACATATCTCCAGGTTGGCACCAGAGCAGTGTCCTTCAACCAACAGGTAAGTGCTTTTGTTGTATTTGTAATTGTTCACTTGTATTGTCTGCTCCGCGTACGGCGGACAGTACGCTAGCCACTCTTGTCTCTAGAGCCCCACGATTATAACTCTTCCACTGCGCACTTAAGATCGTATTGGGAGGCCTAGCCTGGCAACGTACAGAACGTGATGATACTCACCTAGTTGAGCGTGTGGTGTCAGGAGGCCGCGTGCTCGTGCTGCAGGCGCGCCGTGCGCTAGCAGGGTGAGCTGAGTGTGTACGTGATGATACTCACCTAGTTGAGCGTGTGGTGTCAGGAGGCCGCGTGCTCGTGCTGCAGGCGCGCCGTGCGCTAGCAGGGTGAGCTGAGTGTGTACGTGATGATACTCACCTAGTTGAGCGTGTGGTGTCAGGAGGCCGCGTGCTCGTGCTGCAGGCGCGCCGTGCGCTAGCAGGGTGAGCTGAGTGTGTACGTGATGATACTCACCTAGTTGAGCGTGTGGTGTCAGGAGGCCGCGTGCTCGTGCTGCAGGCGCGCCGTGCGCTAGCAGGGTGAGCTGAGTGTGTACGTGATGATACTCACCTAGTTGAGCGTGTGGTGTCAGGAGGCCGCGTGCTCGTGCTGCAGGCGCGCCGTGCGCTAGCAGGGTGAGCTGAGTGTGTACGTGATGATACTCACCTAGTTGAGCGTGTGGTGTCAGGAGGCCGCGTGCTCGTGCTGCAGGCGCGCCGTGCGCTAGCAGGGTGAGCTGAGTGTGTACGTGATGATACTCACCTAGTTGAGCGTGTGGTGTCAGGAGGCCGCGTGCTCGTGCTGCAGGCGCGCCGTGCGCTAGCAGGGTGAGCTGAGTGTGTACGTGATGATACTCACCTAGTTGAGCGTGTGGTGTCAGGAGGCCGCGTGCTCGTGCTGCAGGCGCGCCGTGCGCTAGCAGGGTGAGCTGAGTGTGTACGTGATGATACTCACCTAGTTGAGCGTGTGGTGTCAGGAGGCCGCGTGCTCGTGCTGCAGGCGCGCCGTGCGCTAGCAGGGTGAGCTGAGTGTGTACGTGATGATACTCACCTAGTTGAGCGTGTGGTGTCAGGAGGCCGCGTGCTCGTGCTGCAGGCGCGCCGTGCGCTAGCAGGGTGAGCTGAGTGTGTACGTGATGATACTCACCTAGTTGAGCGTGTGGTGTCAGGAGGCCGCGTGCTCGTGCTGCAGGCGCGCCGTGCGCTAGCAGGGTGAGCTGAGTGTGTACGTGATGATACTCACCTAGTTGAGCGTGTGGTGTCAGGAGGCCGCGTGCTCGTGCTGCAGGCGCGCCGTGCGCTAGCAGGGTGAGCTGAGTGTGTACGTGATGATACTCACCTAGTTGAGCGTGTGGTGTCAGGAGGCCGCGTGCTCGTGCTGCAGGCGCGCCGTGCGCTAGCAGGGTGAGCTGAGTGTGTACGTGATGATACTCACCTAGTTGAGCGTGTGGTGTCAGGAGGCCGCGTGCTCGTGCTGCAGGCGCGCCGTGCGCTAGCAGGGTGAGCTGAGTGTGTACGTGATGATACTCACCTAGTTGAGCGTGTGGTGTCAGGAGGCCGCGTGCTCGTGCTGCAGGCGCGCCGTGCGCTCGGTGCCAGCCGCTAACAGGTTGCTGAACTCCAGCTCTAAGATTTGTCGCGCCTGCACAAAAATACATGTCGTATAAACGCTCAGTCATAAACTTGATAACTATCGTTCACGCTAGTATTTCTAGCCAAGATGGAATAGGATCTTCTTTTTGAATTAATGGTAAATATACACGCTGAAATGTTGATGGTTGTTTTCCCGTGGCAGAACGGTTTGCGTACAGTTGTACTCTCGAATAATAGATTAAAACTTTAAAAAAAGATTTTCTGTGTAGAAATAATAACAAAAAAATATGAATCAACTGAAAACTGATCCACTATAGAAACAACAGGGAAACAATAGTAATCCACTAAACGTGACTTAGTCGTGCCGCTGCGCACTACCGAGAAAGCAAGCTAACCTGTCGCGCGTAGTCATACGGCATAGTGTGCGTCCACATTGCGAGCCTAGCGCGGTAACGACGACGGGCGCGAAATTTCAAACATTTGAAACGTGCCTTTGCGTCCATAGTGTTGTTCCGTCCCGTTTAAATTGGTTACTCTGTGAACGCACCATGACGTGAAACGGAGTGACATCTGTCATTTGTCAGTTTGACACTTCCTCTTTGATTTTGGTTGGAAAAAGGGAGCATCGTTCGTCGCCGTTTGATTTCGCGACCAGTTGTAAATTAATCCCTTTAAATCGATCCGTTTGGGACAATTTGTCATAATTGTCATGATCCAATTGTTTTTGTGCGTAATCAACCCCCTTTGACGTAATAATACGGGTTTAGTTTGAACTTTAGTTGAATACTTTGAGGTTAAGTGACAATGGAAAACGCGTGTTGGAGACCGCATGCCTCTTGGTAGCAGGGCCTATTGGAGCGGTGTTTGCGGTGAATGGTATCCTGGAGAAACTCATAACGTCACTACACAATACAATATATACTCATTTACATACATAAATCCAGGTAGGCTCCAGAGCAGGTGTTCTTCAACCAGGTGAGTCTTTTGTTTGTTTGTATTAATCAGCTCCGCACACGGCGGACAGTTCGCAGCCACTCTTGTCTCCAGGGCCCCACCATCGCGCTTCCACATAATATTTAAATCCTATGGTCGGGGCCTGGCCTGGCGTCGAACAAGTGTAGTGACTAAGGCGGAAGCCTAGCGCGACGGGACTGAGCGAGACAGCGCGCGTAATTTTCAAACGTTCCTGTTCGCGCATTCTGGCCGCACTACGAGCCTAGTCAGCAAGCGATCTATGGCGCGAGTGGCGGAGGTAACAAACCAATTCGGTCTTAACGCTCGGCGTATGTGCGGATGTATATTATTTTTCGTAAAACAGCGGTGAATACTGAATTGTTAATAAGTGCGATTCAATCTAAACCACCTATATGGCAAAGCAAACCCAAGAAAAATAAGATAATCTCAGTTCTTCATAATTATAAATTAAAAAATCACCACTTATTTCTCTGTTTTTATTTATTTCGTGCACACCATCTTTAGTGTTCAACACCTCTCAAGTTCAGGATCGGACTGTCTAGTAAAAATATCAAATCCTCGTCCATAGTTTGCAATTCCTGAAATACGTCGAACCGCTACAAGAGCTCGCGCGTCACTGTGGCCACCGCACGCCCCCGCTCGCCGCGCCCGCCTTAGGCCCAGTCACTAGGCTTTCAGTGTGGACGCACACATAGTATGGCACGTACGCGCCCCGTCGGCTCGCCATCGCACGCGCAATGCGTTGTGACAATTACTCCGTTACCGGGAAGTTTTAGTAAATTAGTGTCCTTTATCTCCAAGGCGGTTAATAATAATACTTGCATTGCTGCAATCCCTAATAAAAACCGAATAATCAAACTCTGGATTACGCCCGCAATATTGAGGTGCATTCGCAACCGGGATAAAATGTATCGAAAATCAAAAAGAGATCCTGATAACTACATTCTTAAAATAACTTATACACGTTATAAAAAAATCTGTAATAATCTACTGAAAAGATTGAAACGCCAATACGAGTTCGCGGAATTTAAGAGGCTCCGTTAGAATCCAAAGGCTACCTGGAAACTAATTAAATCTATTTATAATCTTAAAAATAATAAATCATCACCTAGTGAACTTTTATCGTTTGGGGCCAAAACTTCCCAGTCACTTGATGCAGTAAGCTATTTCTTCGCAAACGTAGGGAAAACACTGGCATCTAAAATTACTTCTGGGTTAGGCAACCCTCAAACTGTTTCTGAACCTGGTGTAAATATCAGTCCTGGCTCAATGGCCATCTTAGAGCGAATCGTTTTAAGTCTTACACTAGATAGTGCTGTGGGTTAGGATGGTATATCTGCTGTTCTAATTAGGGCTGCTAGGCATATTCTTGTCCCAATTATGTCCCACGTTTTTAACCTTGGTCTAATGTCAGGGTTCTTTCCCAATGTATTCAAAAAGGGAAGCGCAGGCAGACGCAGTGTCAATAAATATAGACCTATATTCGTTTTGGCTACGCTGTCAAAGATCCTTGAAAAAGTTCTTAACAATAGACTTTTAAATTATCTTAATTCGAAAAATATTCTCGCCGCGAATCAATATGGATTTAGATCAGAAAACAATACAGAAGACGCTGTCATGGACCTAACTGGTACTATTGCCAAAAAAATAAAAGAACAAAACGACTGAAATCTTTCTTGATCTCTCTAAGGCTTTTGATACTGCCTCTGTTCCCCTCCTGCTTACTTAACCTCAACAAATTGGCATCTGAGTCTTGTCTCTTAATATTTTCAGGAGTTACTTGATAGACAGTTCTCAGGCCGTTAGAATTGGTAGGTATACCAGTAATGAAGAGGTCCTTAATACATAAAAAAGATGGAGTCCTACATGGTAGTGGCCTTGATCCTACCCTTTTTTAATTTATATAAATTACCTCTCTAACTTATGTTTAAAAATCGCAAAAAAACAAACGTGTATAAATCAAATCAAATCAAAAATGTTTTATTTCAATTATTACACGTTGTACATTAAACAGTTGGTGGCGTCTCCTTTTAAGCATATAGATGCCTGTGCCAGGAGGCGCCGGTCTTTTAAATCCTTCAATTAGTGTAACATTAACATTAACATAAACAAACTGTTACAGTGGTAATTCTTGCACATGGCAACGATTGGCTTGAAACTCGCTCCTACGCTGAATCTGCCTTACACGTTGTTATGAAATGGCTAACTAGCAATCTCCTTACATTGGATCTAGAGAAAATTAAATTTATCACATTTGCAGAGTTATAGAATCTGGTGACACATGCTTACTGTTGGCGTAAACATACATATTCATGTGTCATTCATATTCCTTTCATGATAGTCTATCTAAGTATACAAGATAGAGGTATACATATCACAGACACCTACAGATATACGAGTAAGGTTTATATGTAGTATAAAATACGCAGGTGAAGCCGCTGGAAAAACTAGTAAGTAATAATTGAAAAATAGGTAAGTTTATTAAAATCATTGTAAATAAGTTGGTGCCAAATGCTTTAATACGCTTCAAATACTTCATTCTTTCATTCAGTTTTTGTAAGATAAACAACTTGTTTTCAGTTTCGCGTTAATAAGTTGTAAAACTGTAGGTAAATAGTATTTATGACGGTTCTAAATCCTTTTTTTTTGTGGGTGGGCAATCATCAAATGACGTCTCCCGCTCTTGGGCGGAGCGGGAGAGCGTGTCAGACTTTTACTAACTAAAACCCACTCGTGTTCCTTCAGTTGCCTATGTGCCAGGGTCACGGTGACTCTTTCGAACAATCACGCGACCCCGGCAGGCATCGGTCCTAGTATACCCCTTCAGTGCTGCTGACAACTTTTTGCGGCGCGCGTGGAACACTACGCGCCGTCGACCCGAGCCTGGTCCTCACCGGGCGGCGAGCTACCCATTGCTCGCCGCCCGCAAGCTCGCGCCTACGGTGGCCGGGAGTCAGCTATCGACTTCCGACGCCCGGGGCGTCTCCTCCTGCGGCGGCTAGGGACGTGAGGGCGCATAGCTTGCCACTCCCTCACGCGCCCCGCCTCCTCCTTCGCGAGCATTACTGCTTCGCAGAAGGAGGTGACGGCTTCCCCATGCCCTCTCGCTCCGTACCATGGCTCGCACCAGGGCCGGACGCGAGAGGTCACCGCCGCCGATCGCCTCCACGAGGACACGGCGGTGCTCCGCCCAAGCAGGGCATACCTCCACCGTATCCTCCAGACGATCCTCGCAATGGAAACACCCGGGTGTTTCCTTCCGCTTTATCCTGAACAGACACCCACCGAAGCACCCATGCCCGGTGAGAACCTGCGTCAGGCGGAAGGTGGCGTCGTGGCTTCTCTATTCACTCCTCAAAGAGAGGACTTACCGCCGCAATTGTGGCGTGCTCAGTCCTAAACCCTTAAAAATATTAAAGGAACATTCAAATAACTTTTAGGTAAGTATTGTGTTTTGCTAAATCAGGAGTAGGCAGTTATCCACTGTAGCTCGAGGGTCAATAAATGTGCGTCGCTCGCACCCGTTGGCATTATGAAACTATTGCTCCGCGGTCGCTTTCGAGTTCTGGTTTTCACAATCGTAAATCTGCTATTTTTTTATCTCTTTTTATAAATCGATAGTACTAACAAAAATGACGGGTTGGAAAACAACCATTAAAATTTCAGCGTGTATTATGTTAGACGAGTTTATCCTAGTTAGCTGGCCACGTCAATCGCGGCATCACTGACGTTTTAAGGTCCTCAGAAGTGCAGGATGTATGGATACTTTGGACGTTAATATATGGGTCATGGTATGGTGGATAAGGATACGATTATGTTCTATGTTATCGCGATTTGGTTTCCGCACTTACTCCTTTGAGTGGACCCTTGTGCTTTAGGATACGGCTATAAAGTAATAAGCCGGTAGTAAGACGTGGTGCGGTGTACCGACCTGCGTGTTCTGCGTGGGTATCTGCAGCGCCAGCGCCATGCTGTTGGCGTCGAAGTTGTCGTCCAGCGCGATGAGCGCGCCGTGCACGCCGCTCTCCGACAGGTTGTTCGCGTACTCCTGCGATACATTCGTTGTTAGTCGTTTAATACCACGGCATTTCTATCATATCTTCATATCAAAAGTCATTTATTCAAACTAGGCTAAGAGTCAGCACTTTTTGAACGTCAAAGTTACATGAAACAGTCCCCCAAAACGCCCGCCCTTCGACACTTCCTAGTGCTTTAGCTGGGAAGAAGAAGTGGCGGAACAAACTCCCCAGCAGCACAGCTGTCTGTTAAGTTAGAAGAACTTGATTTCAAATTGGTGTATCTTAATGATTATAGCAGTTACCTAGATATTTAAGCGGACAAAAAGGTAAACTTGCTTAGATTAAAAAGAAAAAATATTCCATACAGGAAATGATTTCAGGCATATTTGACAGCCAACAGTATTGAAATAAAGTAATAGAAAATGCAATAATGCTTAAGTAAAGCAAAATGACCTTTCTTCGCTTTATAGTAGTTGAAAGTTCTTCACAGAGTGCACCCAAAAACAGGTCTATGAATATGTTTCACAGTAGAATCCAGATGTAATATCCAATGTCATTTAGAGTCTAGATGTATCTGTTAGTCAACAAGCGACTTAATACAAATTTAAATCTATGTGCATCCCATATTTATCTGACAGAGTACCTTGAGATTGATAGCGACGAGCCAGCGCTGCAGCCTGTCGTTGGTCCACACGAGCACGTCCCTGCTGCAGTGGTCGGCGGCGCGCCGCCGCTCCTCCAGCGCGCGCACGCTGTAGCCCACTCGCTTCAGGCACGCCACGCCGAAGTGTAGCGACGTTCTGTAATCAACACTTACTATAACATACGAAACAAACCAACACTATAGCTACTTATTACTTAAAAGTAACTACATAATTCGCATTTCAGGACAATTTATTAAATGTTGCAAAAGCCTACGAGAGAGTGAGTCATCTTATTTGCAGAACAATAACAGAATTCACGACGTTGTAAAATTACTGAAAAGTATGTGTAAGCACTTTTTTCAAGATGACTTGATTTGTTAACTGCTCATATGATAATTTCACATAATATTAAATCAACCTTAAGGTTTTGAAGACTCATCGTACAAGAGTGCCACAAGGATGTTTTTTAGGACTGCATCAAAATTACCTGAATAGTTAACCAAACATAAGTAAATAGAAATCATTTAAAGTCAAATAAGATCAGATCAGACATCCTACAGTGTATGAATAAACATTTCGAAAAATTTGTGTTACCTGTGAAAACTGTCAACCATTTTGAGTTGCGTCCGAAGGTCCCTCTTCGTGAGGTGTTCTAACATCCGCGCGTCCACTAGACACTCCATGAACGTCGTTCTGTATTGAGGTAAACCTGAAATAACAATGATTTATGATGTATTCTTGATGTTATCATTTTATTTGGATTGTCTATTATTTTTAAGGCAAATACTTCTCGCACCACCGGCCAACAGTATAAATCGGAATAAGATTAGCTATTAAAGGTTGTTTTCTAAGAAAGTGGTGCCGTCATATAAGATGTTCATGATATTCCGCATTTTATGGTGTAGGGGTTTGATGACATTCCGCCTCTTTACCGCTACCGTCTTGATTTTAGGGTGTCAAAAAAGGCTCTCTGAAAGGCAAATCAGATAAGCCGATTTTGACGGATAGAAGCGTGGGCTTTTTTTTTGGGGAGGAAATCATCATGACGTGTCAAACTTTTACTGACTAAAACCTACCCGTGTTCCTTCAGTTGCCCATATGCCAGGGCCACGGTAACTCTTTCGAACAGATCTCGCGACCCTGGCAGGAAATTTACTCCTTTCATAACATCCCAGGAATAGATGATTATTTCTTATGCGTGGGCTGACACTAGGTTTCGTCTCTGTATTTTTCTTTACGAAACCCAATGTTTGACATGGTTTATTGAACAATCAAACTTTCAATTTAAAAAAATAAATGACAATGCCAGATCCTGCCCCACCTTTTACCACCATACAAGAAATTTAACTTAATCATAAATATCGCATGAAATTATGACCCTTTGTTGCTTAACTAATATTCTCTTACACTTGCGGATAATAAGTTATTGATAAAAAGGAATTTAAAAACCCAAGGCCAATGTTTCCTATTCCTGTTTTTATCGCAACCATCTGCGTTACTTAGTACGCACACACGCGGAACAAAAACAGTTATTTAATTTAAAAAAAATGATAAATGTTCATTTATTATGTACGGATTTTAATATGTACTTAATTGGTTTAATTACACACAAATAATGAAAATAATGTTTGTTAAAACCTATATAATATTATTATGAATATATATTTTAATAAATATTTCGCATTTGATCACTAGTAGGTTATTAGGTGTAATAAAACGTCATTGACAAGCTATGTCAAAAAGTAATTCATTGACTTTTGACTAGGGATGGGCAAGTGAAAAAAAAATATCGATATTTATCGTATCGATATTTTTAAACAGTATCGATAATTATCGAGTGAAAAATATCGATATATCGTCAGTTTTCGCATGATTATTCATACATATTCCCAAAGCATTAAAACTTCTTAAAAAAAGAGTCATCAGATATGGACATTAAGAGCACCCTCTGTTTGATGTGCTCGCCTGTCAAACAGCTTCTATTGTCCGGTACTATGAGATTCACGGCTGAAAGAGTAACTAATAACATTAAACACGTAACCAAAGTTGCGTTAAAAAATAAATCGAAATTGATACGACTTCGATACTCTAAAATAAATATCGAATATCGATATATCGCGATTAAAAATATCGACGATATATATATCGATTATTGTATGGAAAAATATCGATATTTTGATATAGTATCGATATTTTTTGCCCATGACTACTTTTAACATTCGCTTTGTTCTCTTTGCCGTTGCATTGCTGTTTGTATTTTACGCTCCCTAATCTCAACGTGATCAATATTATCCCGACGACTTTTGCTTTTGTAAATGGATTCTGATTATTGCTTCCATTTTGAACAATGTTAAACTTGGGTAACGATGTTGAGGTGCATAAATTGTCATTTGTGCGTCGGCAGGATGCTAAGATCAGATATGTTGTGTCTTCCTTACAATCTGCACTATAAACTCTTCTCGCAACATGGAAATCGTTGTAGCAGGTATGTAAATACTACGGTATTTATTGATCGTATTTGACTGTAGCGAAAAATCCTAAATTATAATAATTGTAGATTTAAACAGACAAAGCAAGTTCTAAAGGCATTTAAACATGATTGAGATATCTCTTTTAAAGCAGCAATACAATGCTCCATTTTGCATGCTTGTAATCAAACTTTTATTTTATGGGTCAAAGCTCTATAGAGTTTCTGGCATTGTCCTTTAAAAAATCTATTAGTAGCCTGATGGCGGCCTACTTATTGTCTTGGATCATTATCCTGCTTATTTATTTCGTTATATCGTGTCTCACCTAAGGAGGGTAGCCACACGTTCCCGATCCACTCGTGGTTCATGTCTCCGAAGGCTAACGCGGCGCAGGCGGTCCCGCGCGGGGCCGACGGTGACGTCAGAGACACCATCTCCTGGATGGCCAGCCGGAGCTTCAGCCGGTGGAGGGGGTTACTGATACCTGGGAAATAAGAGAATTATTAAGTATTCGCTTTAAGTTCAAGATGTACATCTCTTCTGGAAAGGATGATAGTATACCTAACGATGTAAGTATGCTCCTTTGGAATTTGTATGGCATTGGCCATCAAAGTTGCAATGGAAGTAGTTAATGTGATCTGGGATGCGAAAAAAAAAATGCTGGTTAGATATTGGTCTCTCAAATAAAATTTTCCGATACATGCAAGTTCCCTGTTTTTAAAAGCTTCGATTAGTTTCTAATAAGTTAACGAACTGTTGTTAAATTCTTACATTACCAATATAATTTCTGAAAATGTATTTTATTTTTAATAATTATGAATTGTACTATGAAATTATCAATTACCATCTTGCGCTAATAGAGAACTCTTTCAATTATTAACTCTGTGAAGTGTTTGGGTCACCAATATACAGGCAGTGCCTAGTTTGGGACCCGCAATTAAATCTAAATGAAGTCTTCTGTTGCTTAGAAACTCATATGGCATGTTAATTATCTGTTTATAAACTATGTGTAAATATAATAAAATTAATTTGAATTTAGTAGCTGTACGCTATCATAATAATACCGAATCAAAATTTCGATATGAGAATTATCAACCATAAAGTGTAATAGAATAAAGATTTATTTGAGGAGCACGCACCGATCTCCCGCTGTATCTCCTGGTCGGAGAGCGCGGACATGATGGCGCCGGACTTGACGTTGGCGCGGCAGGCGGCCACGTACCAGGCCGGCATGCCCACCCACAGCTCCAGCCACGCCACCACGGTGGGCCCGTTCCACAGCGCGAACGGCGTGCCGGCGCGCATCGCCTCGCCCAGCAGCTCGTGCCGGTAGTCGCGCTCTCTGTGGGAAGCATTCATGTGTTGATACCAACTTCTTTAACACGGTTTGTGGTACGAGTAAAATTGTAGAAATTGACAAGTCATGAAAAAGAGGTCCCCTCGAAATAAGTTTTCATGGTTTTCGAGGGTGCTGAAGCAAAATAATAAGGTCAATATGAAAATCGAAGAAGGCGACTACGAAAAATTTCAGAGTTTTCATCAAGGCTGTTGTTTTCATAGTTTTCGAGGATGCTGAAGCCAATAATGAGGTTAAAATATTTTTTGAGTATTGTAAAGATAACGAGTTCCTAATGAGATACCCCTAAACTACAAGTTTTTTATACTATCGTTTCCGTTGAATATGAACAATGGAAGAAAAAAATGTGTTACGTTGATTCCCGAGTAATATAAAGTCGCTTTATATTACTTTATTCAAAGTTTTCATCTTCGTTAAAAAATCTGTTTTATGGATATGTGTCAATAGAGATCTTCAAAAGAGCATCTTTATAGAACACAGTTCATGAAAAACGGCGCGAATTCAGTTACTCAGGGCATCTCGTTACGTCCAATATTAAGACAGCTGAAGGCTCTCTCAACACTAGATACCGTGACCCTGGTATATGGGCAACTAAAAAAGAGTATGAACACTAGGTATACTGACTTGCTCTTGGTTCTGGCGTAGTCCTGGTGCGACATGGGGGCGTGTGACATAGGCGCGTGCGGCGTCATGGCGTCGCTACAGGCCGGGTCGTCCGCCAGGGACGACAGGCCCAGCGACGACACCGACGATAACGAGCGAGGGCTCTGTCCTTGCTGTACACAGGGAAAACTTGTTATTTCTCTGGATAACTGTGATGGTTGGAGTCCAAAGCTACTAGTAAAAATTTAGATTAACTCTTTAGAAAAGTCCGTAATTCGATTATAAACACACGTATTGCGACTATTGTGGAAATTATGAAAGATGATTGTGAGGGAAAACCTGCAAAAGTTGCATGCCTCTTAAAAACTAGTTGTATTCTAGGATCCAGGGTGAAAACTCAATCTTGCCAGGGTCTCGAGTTTTGTTCGAAAGAGGTATAGTGGCCCTGGCATATAGGCAACTGAAACACACGGGTGGGTTTTAGTTAGTAAAAGTCTAACACGCCCTACCGCTCCGCCCAGAGAGGGAGACGTCATTTGACAATTTCCCACCCATAAAAAAGGGTGACAATGAAAAATAATATCATTATTACACATGTTTGGTCGTATAATATGAAAAACACGCCCCTAACAGTATATTAAGACGACTCACCGGCATGCCAGCCTTCTCCTTCTTGCTGAAGAACCGTCCCAGCGAGCTCTTGATGCCGCGCTTCTTCTGCTGGTGCATGGAGGCCAGCGAGGCGGCGGCCGAGCCTCCCGCGCGCGCGGCCCCGCCCCACGTGCTGGCCATGCCGCCGCCCAGCGGCACCGACATGCCGCCCAGCGACTCTTGGCTTGAACTGGATGAAATATTGCTACGTGAAGAAATGCTACGGTTAGTTGATAAGTTATGGTATGTACAGGCTCATGGCTAGTTTGGAGCGACTACTATCAAAAAATATTTAGCGACTAAACAAATAAATAGCATAAATCATTGAAAGTTTGAATAATGAAAGCTTGCAAGGTCTAAGCTGTGCTACGAACATAAAGAAAGTTTTTCAGAAAATTAAGTAACCAGTGTTATTCAATTTTCAATTTACTAGACACACAATAAGCATACATTTTTATTTATGATCGGTTGGATTCGACTTGATTTTGTTTTTACATAATATATTAATATCCTTGCGAATCATGAAACTGTATTTGGAATGAAGTGCCTTAAAACCACGTTCGGATGGCCGTAAAATATCGCGGTGGGATTATATCGCACATTGAAATTTTTAACCGGTCTTCTTCCGAGCATTGAAAATCGAACAAAGTGTATTTGTTGTACGGCTACGCGAATTTGCACTTAACGCAACTAACAAAAAACCGGCCAAGTGCGAGTCGGACTCGCGCACCGAGGGTTCCGTACAAACCTGTAGGTATCCTCGGTTTATGCATAAGGTTTATTTTTATGACATTAAATATTTTTTTTTAAATTTTTATACATATTTGCGTTGATTGAATTAAAGGTAAATTGCGGTTTACGATTTATAACGATAAGGCCGCCCATTGTATATTTTGTAATAATTATAATGTTTTTTGTGATGTATTTTTATGGTGTACAATAAAGTATATATAAATAAATAAATAATAAAAAAAAACTACTTACTGGATTTCATTCAAACCAATTTTCGGTGGAAGTTTATATGGTTATGTACATCATATATTTTTTTAGATTTATCATTCTCATATTTTAGAAGTTACGGGGGGGGGGGGGGGACACACATTTTACCACTTTGGAAGTGTCTCTCGCGCAAACTATTCAGTTTAGAAAAAAATGATATTAGAAACCTCAATACCATTTTTGAAGACCTATTCCTAGATACCCCACACGTATGGGTTTGATGAAAAATTTTTTTTTGAGTTTCAGTTCTTAGTATGGGGAACCCCAAAATTTATTGTTTTTTTTTCTATTTTAGTGTGAAAATCTTAATGCGGTTCACAGAATACATCTACTTACCAAGTTTCAACAACATAGCTCTTATAGTTTCGGAGAAAAGTGGCTGTGACATACACGGACAGACAGACAGACAGACAGACAGACAGACAGACAGACATGACGAATCTATAAGGGTTCCGTTTTTTGCCATTTGGTAACGGAACCCTAAAAAGCGTCATGCCCCCACTTTTTCTCAATCTGTCTTTTTTCATATCTACGAGTGTGCGTGCGAGTATCGCGTAAGGAAGATCTTTCCTGACGGGATCCGTCGTCCGCATACGTTTTTTCAAACAAACATTACGCCGTATAAATTATGAGTATCACTGTTCGAAGAGTTATAGTGCTTTATTAGCCAGAGGTTAACCTTCTAGCTAAAATGGAATTACTAAGACAGTATTTTAGCCATATCGGAATCTACTATGGAATTGGGGATCACACACAAAAATAATCAAATAACATACCGTTAACAATTAAAATCCCATTTCTATGACGTAATGAAGTAGAAAGAATTAGTAATTCCATTTTATAAAACGTAAATTTATTGAAATAAATATTGAAAAGGCTAACCACTGAAACGTCCGGGCGACTATGATCGCCCAAATTTTTTTGGCGTTTAACGTTATGGCGACTATAGCAGCCCAGATGCCTCACCCACTTTAAACGTGTTTTATCTGTGACAACGTTCAAGTGGTTCACGAGTGTTCCGCTAGATGGTTCTTTATTAAATAACGCGTCTTGGTCGCTAAAACAGCACGCCAAGCGACAGCAAGATTTAAAAAAAAAAAAATTGTTTACAAACTTTATGTCAAGTGCGTTGAATTGTTTGGAAGTGTCTGTGAGCGCCGCCTTTAAAATGTGAGTAATAATGTATTTATTGTATGTTTGCATTCGTGTTATATATTAAAATAATTCTGACGATTCATTCTTTCAGAATATATACAAATTCTAAGCTTCCACAGTCTGATAGGATGTTTTTAAATGAGTTAAAGTCGACAAGCAAAATCTTTGCCGTTGTGTGGTGGTTTTTCCTTTTTTTCGTTAAGTTTTTGTATGATATGTTATATATTTTAGTAAAATACTTCTTGTAATTGGAAAATAGGTTATTATTCATATCTATGTGGACGTAAACGAAAGGAATTATGTTGAATTACACATTTTTGTATCTTGCCGTGCTTTCGTCATCGTCCGCGCGCGCGCGGACGTTCTAAGCGGTGGCAGCTGTCAAACTCGGACGTTTCAATGGCTAACAGTAACACAAGAAATGCATGCACGTATTTCCACAACACACAATTTTAAGCTGGCTATCTCGCCACATTGTTTTTCCATGTGCCTGCTGATAGAAATGTGAATAAATTATACTATTATTTATTTCTAGATAGAAAATACGCGTCAAGTTTTATGATCAATGTGTTGCTCAAATAGGTCTCATATTCGAATAAGTTGTGCATTAAAATCTGGTTAAGGTACATTGAGAAAGCAGTTATGTAAGTAGCTTTTTATAACTAGCTTTTTACACTATCTTTATTATTTACGTTCAAATATAACTAGCCGATTTAACCAAACACGGATGATGGAACAGATAACTATCAACGATCCGATACATGCTGGACTTGAGGCAGAGCCTATGAGGCACATAGTTGAACAACGTGTCGGGACAGTCGCACCACAAGTGAGCTAGGTTCACTCGCGGGTGGGACGCGGGTTTGAGTCCCTGGTGAAGTAAAGGCGGAGACCTGTGCATCGGGATCCGCGCGAGGCTCCCCGACATTATTGAACTCCTGGTTGCGTGGAATGGAGAAGTGTTAGTGGTTAGTTTTGTTGATTAGTACGTTAATACATGCACAGTGAGGTCAAAATATTGTCAATTCATAGAAAATGTTACACAATTTGTTAGTACAGTTCTCTACTAGGCACCTGCTGTACTGTTTTGAATAAAAACGGAACAAGACTTTTTTAATTGAGATATGAAAAGGGGTTGTATTAATTAAAATAAATATTACCCTTTTAGGTATGTTACAGTTAAAGGTGAATCCACACTGAATTTTTTTTGTACTGCAACATTTTGCCACAGGATACCTTAAGTAACTTTCTATTATTATTTTTCCACTTTTGTCATAACGTTTTGTTATACATTGTTGCTCATCAACACTTGTAAACGTTGCTCCTCAAAAATTCACTGTGGTCAATGAAATTTTGATTCATCGGTTGTAACATTCCCATACAAGAACAGTTGGTTAATACCACCCTTACTGTTAAGGTGCGTTTACACGAAGAGAGTAAACACTTGTCCAATAAATCGTCTGCGAGTGTCAACGTAGACGGTCTCGCCTCACCACAGTCGTGGAAACTCTCCTCGTGTAAATGTGCCGTGTAACCCCACTGAATTTATTATTTATATCTGCCATAGAAAGCTGTGTAGGTATACTCACGAGTCATATGGCGGCTGGTAGTGCGTCCGCAGCCTGTCTCTCTCGGCGTGTATGGCGCGTGCGGCCCGCTCCAACCTCAGTGAGCGTGCCGTCAGCGGAGACTCCGCGCCCTCGCCACTCACTACTTGCCCTCCGCCCTCCTCGCATAGTTGGAGCTGCGTGAAGGTAACGTGGCAGTTCAGATACGGGACATGTAATATCACAGTAGCGTTCGTACACCATCAACATCCACGCGGCATTTAAAGTCAGAATTGTCAAAGTCGCCACCTAGGCTTTCCACCAAGAAATTAGTCAAATGTTATGGCAGTAGATACCAGCTTTGATATAGGTAGTCATTTCTAATAATATCATCCTCTAACAACTGCTAAAGGTCCAATCTGTGCGTTAGAACCAAAGTTTTGGTGTGATATTCATCTGTTTCCGCATGCGGTTTAATAAAAACGGTTGAAACCGTTTTCGCAAACAAATTGCAAAAACAAATGCTTTCATTCTACGGGAGACGCACAATTAAGAATCGCGGTATCTCGCTAATACAGAATGAATTTTATTCAGAGTTAATTTATTTTGGACACATAACAAGAAGCTTTTGAACAAATGCACGAAGTAAATGAAGGGCTGAAGCTTAGCGCTTCCGGCGCCGCCTAATGTTGACGTTATACGAACTGTAGTGTGATACATACACATAGTTATCATGTGCGATTGGAAAATATTATCTGTAAATATCTAGACAATAGAAAACAATCTGAGGGTATCCTCGTTTCTGGTAAAACTAATATTACATGCAAAAATAAACATAAGCATAAGTTATTTTTATGCGTGATATCCATACAATAATTATGTTTTAAAACTAATAAAATTGATAATAATTATAAATAATTATTTATGTATCTATGTATTAAACGTCATAATAATTTGAATAAATTTTTGCTAAATATTAAAGATGAATTCTAGTGGTAAAATTCTTTGACTCTAACAGTCAAAATAACACTTTAAAATTACTGTTACTAAACATATTTCAGACTAAAATTAACATTTGTGATTAATCTATCACAGTAATATGTGTTATCTAAATGGACAATTTTTTGACGATCTCTAAAAGTAATAAAAGTAAACTAAATATCAAACATGTAAAGGAGAATGCTCAAAAGTGGTACCAAAAAGTCTCACGCATCAAGACCAAAATTTTGGAGTAATTAGTTTCATATTTTTTTACGACGTTACACGTCGGGGATTTAGTTTTTGAACAGGGAATTTGTTTTTAAGTTTAAAAGTATGGATATTGTTTTACTTCCTATAAATGACGTTCCGTTTCACTTCACGTGTTAAATGATTAACATAACCTTGATTTTTGAAAGTGCCATGTTCACTGTAAAAATAATACTCTGCTGATTCTACATTAATTTAAAAAAAAAACTAGAATAGAATATCTATTTAAAAGATTATCATTATTTTATCTGGTTTTGTTATGGTTAATTAGCCGTTCCCAACTAGTAAAAAAGATGTAGAAGTAGAATGCAACAGAATGGATTTGTTATCTGTGCATCTGACATTTTGCGCATGTACTCTGTAGTCTGTGGTTTGCGCTAGCGAGTAGCGAGTACCGTCTGTGTTTTTAAGAGTTGAGATTGAATAATTATTGAATTGTTTTGAAAAGTAGAACTTGTTTGTATTTTGTGAACTTTTTTGTGAGTATTTCATTGTGCAAATATGTCGAGTTGGTCGACCGATTGACATCGTCAGTCACCCGGCAAAACCGGTGATGTATCAATAGTTCATTTTTGATACCCAGAAACCTACACACATTAGAACAAGCGTCTACTCCAATGATTAACTTGTTACAGTCTTGGATAACTTCTACTCAGGTAAGCAGATCTTATTTTACTCTTTGAATATATAGGTACTTATGAATGTCAGGCACCTATTTCCTGACTAATCTTTTTATGAATGTACCAGCTTACAAAACATTATTTTCATAGAATGAAAACATTTTTGGACTCGCACAGGAAATATCCAAAAAATTAATTAACAAAAAAAAACCAACCTGTTTGAGGCCAAAAAACGCTTTACTCTTGATTACTTGTAGATGTAATTTCTTTGAATATGTTACAGAAGATAGATAACGTCATAAAGGGTAGAAGCACACTTTTTCACTCATGGTTTTAATTGCATATGTCTTCAGAATGTGTGCTTTGTACAGAGTGTTTGAGACTGCTTCAAGATCGAGCAAACACAATCAGTGAAGGAAGTTTATCTTTGCCTGCTTTTGGTCATGGAAAATTATGTTGTTCTTGTGGCAATTCTATTCTACGTGCAACTAGACCATATCCTGTAAGACAAGATCGACAAGAGAGAAACATTTTAGTTAGAAATATTCCGCTCCATTTGGTAAATATTTTTATTTATGTTGCAACATAAAAATGAAACCTAATTATTATCTATTTTGACACAATTACTGCCTGATCATTATCATGTATTCCTAGTTACATCACATTACAGTAATACTTTTATCAAGTCTATAACCCATTGTGAAATGTTTTGTATTACATGTATAATCATGTTATTTTTATAGATATCAAGATTGGAAAGAGTATGTGCTGCTTGCTGGAGGTCAGTTACAAGAGATGTTCAACGTCGTGATGTGTACAACTGCAATCGCCCAGGTCTGCCAGATGCTGGACCATGTGGAGATCTCAATATTCCTAAGCCATAGTTGACGTTAAGATGGCTTACTATGTTAGCTCTTGAGACCTACCAACTCAAGCAGGCTAGATCTTATTATAGGGAACACATCCGTCGGACTGGTATTTATTCAGTTGAGGTGAATAATTCTATTGATGATGATGTACCTTTGATTTTAGGGCTTAATAATTACCTCTTAAGAGGTATGATTAATTCGAGACATGTCAACAGTCGTACCTACTTATCACATGTATTTATTGATTAGCAGAGGTGATGCTGTGGCCAACACATTAGAAACCATAGTAGGTTATTGCTGCAGTCGCCTCGTCGGTAAGCGAACAGTGGGCTGCTGTGCTCATGTAATGACGATAGTATAGTATTTGAGCTGGGGACGGTATAATGACATAACTTCGCCAGCAACGGATTTAGATGATTTTTTTCAGGAGTATGATGAATGATTTATGTAACAGTTTTGTTAAATAAATATTTTTGACTTTGATCCCTATTAAAAACCCAAATGAACTTGTTTGTTTCATTTTTCTATCACTTACCTATCAGTCTGACTGATCACCCTTATTTATGATAATGTATTATTGGTATTGGTGAGTAGTTGTGGCCCAGTGGTAGCGGCGGCCCAGTGGTAGCGGCCGCGACTTACGAGTAGTACGTCGTGAGTTCAAACCCAAATAGGCGATATACTTTGTGTAAATTATGTCATCACCACAGCTCGCAAAACGGTGAACGAAAACATCATGAGTAAACCGGCACGTCTTAGAACCAAAAAATTGAAGCCATGTCACATCTACCAAACCGCTCTGGGCCCGCGTGGTGGATTACGGCTCCCTCTCACTAAGAGGCCTGTGTCCCAATAGTGGGAACATTATAGGCTGCTGTTTTTTTATTAGATTTACAACTTCGCAGCCATTGTAGCCAACTTCAGGGCGGCCAAGAAGTTTGGCGAGAATTATACCCACGTTACCGGTTCACACTGTTGATAATATAAGGGTCGGTCAAATCACTGAGTGTCACATGTGCCTGGCTGGAGGCTATAGTTTAGTCTCCACCGGGAAGACTGCTTAAGCAGATAGTGACTTGTATCCAGCAGGTAACTGTGAGACTCAACGTATTAAAGAAAAACGAGTTTCAGTCACGAACCCTGTGGTGGGGCTAGACGTTGCTATAACTCGTAAATCTTCCTAACTTATATACGTGTATTACGCTGTTTTTAGAACAATAATATTCGTCCGTGTATAACGTGTCTAAGTAGATATAAAACAAGTCGCTGGCAGCGTCGACCAAAACAGACCTAGTTTTTAGGTTATTTTAATTTTACTAAATAACTCTGAAACCCGGGTTTATTTTTCAAAAAGAACTTTTGTAGGAGTTAATATGATCAATGTAGTATATAAAAAACAAAGTTTGATTTTGATGCAACATGGTACGGGATTCCATACATCCTTGAGCATTGTCCTTTCTAGGAGTCAAAATACTACGGTAACATCTTTCTAGGAGTACTGCATTACACAGATCAGCAGTTTGTTTGACTATTAAGTAAGAAGAAAACAACTTTATGGTGGATGCATTAAGGTAACCAGAAAAACTTAAATTTTGTTACCTTTTTATGTAATCTGCAGGTCAGTATCAGGTTGTATGTTGATTAAAATATGATTTATGACAGTGACAAATAATGCTTTATAGAATACATCCTCCTAAGTTCATTTAATCCCATTGGATGACTACTTCATAAAAACTCAAGAGTTGTATTGATGATTTTAATGATTACAATTCTGTAATAATATTTTTCTTTTAACATTCTTTCAGCCTGACACTGACCTACAAATTATAAAAAAAATCTAAGAAAATATGAATTTCGAGGGCTGCCCTGGCCCTTCCCGTTAAAGTTATAACTAGAAAAATAAAGGAAATAAGTTCGACTAACAAAGAGTTGTCTAAGTGTGCGTCCACATTGCGAGCCTAGCGCGGTTACGACGACGAGCGCGAAATTTCAAACATTTGAAACGCGCCTTTGCGTCCATAGTGTAGTGACTAAGGCGGAAGCGTAGCGCGACGGGACTGAGCGAGACAGCGCGCGTAATTTTCAAACGTTCCTGTCCGCGCGTTCTGGCCAGACTACGAGCCTAGTCAGCAAGCGATCTAAGGCGCGGGTGGCGGAGGTAACAAACCAGTTCGGTCTTGCCGCTCGGCGTATATGCGTCTGTATATTATTTTTCATAAAATGGAGGTGAATAGTGAATTGTTTATAAGTGCGATTCAATCTAAAAAATCAAAAAATCAAAATCAAAAGTCATTTATTCAAACTAGGCTGAGAGTCAGCACTTTTTGAACGTCAAAGTTACAAAAGACAGTCCCCCCAAAACGCCCGCCCTTCGACACTTCCTAGTGCTTTAGCTGGGAAGAAGAAGTGGCGGAACAAACTCCCCAGCAGCACAGCTGTCTGTTAAGTTAGAAGAACTTGATTCTATACAATATCGTGTAAGTAATTAATATTATAAAACAAAACAAAACATACATTATTCGCCATATGTCAGCTAGCACACGCCAATATACGAACAAAACATTGAAAAGTAAACTCAAGCTGAAATAAATAATAAAACAAAATCGTAAACAGAACGTAAAACTTAAATAAAGCCTCCAGGCATAAAGGGCGTGCCCGCTTACATATTCAACGACGCAAAATGATACATATACATACATTGATGCATATTGCTAAGTTGAAGTTACAATAGTTAAACTAGGACCTCCGGAGTAAAAATAAAATAACAGTTAATACAAGTAACTATAACAAAAACCATGGTCAGCAAGTCGACCAGTCACCACAAGCAGCACCCGTTCACGAGCATAACGCAAAGGTCAGCCATTACCCCCCTCGCCATATTTGAGGGAAGGTGGTAACCCGACCCCCGACGCTACCGCAAGCAGTGACATCTAAGGGAGCATGACGAACTTGCTGCCGGTTGGTCAGGCTAGAATATTATGAACAGCTGACGAGGTCGCTAGCTAACTACATGTTGCAATACAACTCATTTAAAATCACTGTAATGAGTAGATTATGTCCACAATAAGTGAAATTAAAAGAAAATAAAAAATAATTAACAAAATCAGTTAAATAAAAATAAAATAAAAAAAACAATTATATGAACTACCCATATAAACTGTCAGTAGGAAAGCTAATTCTGGATTGAAAGAACATAAACATTGTCTTGAGTTAATCACAGCGACCAACTATTCTTATCGTTTAAGTAGTCGTTGATAGAATAGTATGCCTTTGAACAAAGGTTGGATTTTACTTTAGCTTTAAACTCATTAAACTGCAAATCTAGCAAAGCAGAGGGAAGCTTGTTATAAAAGGTAATACCAAGACCAACAAAAGAATTATGAACCTTATGAAGCCGGTGAAAAGGAGCACGTAGTTTGTCCTTATTTCTAGTATTAATGTTATGAATATCACTGTTTTTAGTGTACAAGTGTATGTTTTGCCTAATATATAAGATGTTGGCGAAGATGAATTGTGATGCCACCGTAAGAATACCAATATCTTTAAATAAATCTCTCAGAGAAACTCTAGCACCTAGTTGGTAAATCGCTCGAACAGCTCGTTTTTGAAGAACAAAAATATTTTGAATGTCCGCGGCACCAACCACCTATATGGCAAAGCAAACATAATTATAATCTCAGTTCTTCATATAAATTTAAAAAATCACCACTTATTTCTCTGTTTTTATTTATTTCGTGCACACCATCTCTAGTGTTCAACATCTCTCATCTCAGGATCGGACTGTCTAATAAAAATATCAAATCGTCGTCCATAGTTTGCAACTCCCGATATACGTCGAACCGCTACAAGAGCTCGCGCGTCACTGTGGCCACCGCACGCCCCCGCTCGCCGCGCCCGCCTTAGGCCCAGTCACTAGGCTTTCAGTGTGGACGCACACTAACTGGCAGTGAAATTATTTAAAAATGCACTGCATGTTGAGTGCCGCTGTTTCGTCATACATTTAATATAATATAATTATCTTACACACACAAGCATCGCCTACAGTCTACGTTGCGTCAAGCAGTGCTGTGCACCTTTATGACAATACTTAATTTTTATTAATGTATACAGCTATATGATATTAATATGATATACTACTTGCTAATACAAAGTGTTCATATTCTATGAGGCATACCTGGCATGCCGCTGTTTTAATAACAGGTTGGTTTTAACCACTTTCCCATAAAATAAAATAAATTTTACAAAACGTTATGTCAATAATGGTATTGGTATAACGTTTTTGGCATAACTTGTCAATCGCCATTTTTTCACCAAATATAACATAGGTCATATTTTGGGAAAAAAATGGCGATTGACTAGTAATATAAGTAAGTAGGTAGTCATTTATTTACCAAGGGCAACAACATCGGTGTTGTTTCAATAAGGGATGGGTAACATATAAGTAAGAGCCCTGCCCCTCAAACTAAGAATATCTTGTATCTTGAAGGACAGTGTACCTATTTTAGTGGGATAGGCAAAACCAAACTTGGTTAAACGAATGGAGAAGTGGTAAAATCAATCTTAAATATGTATTTGACAATAAGGCATAATATTGAACCATAGCGTTTGATCACATTACATAGAGATCGTTTGATGCTAAATGTTAGGATGTCACATATTTACATCTTACTTAGGAATTATTCACTAAATATAAGCTACAACAGCATTTTATCAACGAAATTTGGGTGAAACAGCTTGTTTAATATGTTTGTAGTGAAATAAAATTGTAGTTTAACTAAACTTTAAAGGTATTTTGCTGCCCAATTTGTAGAAATCAGAGTTGAATAATGCCCGGTTTCTGAGGTACTCTTATCGGTAGTTTATCTGTTCATTAGCGCTATTGGTTCGATAACTTGACAATTTGCGTTTCCGAACACCGCAATCTATACTTAATATTATAAAGCTGAAGAGTTTGTTTGTTTGTTTGTTTGTTTGATTGAACGCTCTAATCTCAGGAACTACTGGTCCGAATTGAAAAATTCCTTTTGTCTTGGGTAGCCTATTTACTGAGGGAGGCTATAGGCTATATAACATCACGCTACAACTAAGAGGAGCGGAGCAGTAATGAAAAATGTTGCAAAAACGGGGCAAATTTATTCCTTTTCAGAGTTTCCGTTGCGTGCGCTGCGTAAACGGTTAAAGTAACGCAAAAATCATGTATGACGGAATTGTTCCTTTTAAAAAGTTCTAAAAAAAAGTCCGCGAGAGCATATGTCTATCTTTTAAGGTTGACTCGCTATAGCTCAAAAGGAGCGAGCAGCAACGAAAAATGGACGAAAACTAGCAGGCAAATCGATGTGACGGGAAGGGTCAGGGGAGCAAAAATTTGACGCAGACGAAGTCGCGGGCAGAAGCTAGTGTAAGATAAACTCCGTTAAAACTTAGGTTATTTTATCTGACCAATGTGTGGCGTTTATCGGTTCCATAACTTTATTTGACGTTTCATTTCAAACTATATCAACTCGGTTTTAATCAAACGCCTAATCAAGTTTGTTGAGCAATAATGCACAAATACGGCTCATTGCATGAACATTTAGTTTTTAAGAATTTATTTTATAAGTACCTACCACGTTGTACACTTTATGTTATTTTTTTCTTCTTCATCTTGTCTTTGCACGGAATATAACTATTAAATCATCGGAAGCTTTTTATTCAAAATAATTCTGGATATAAACCCCAACAGTTACTTTTCTATTAATGTACAAGTTGTATGTGATGCAAAGTTATACATTCGTGATATAGATGCTCGTTGCATGACAGTACCGTGTATCATAACTCATTCCTACGAGCGCGACTCGATAATAATGAGATAGATGGTCACCTCATGGGAGACAGTGCTTATCCTTGTAGAAAGTTCATGATGACACTATTCTTAAATCCAGTTACAAATGCGGTAAAACGTTACAATGAAGCACAAATAAAGACCCAGAAACACAGTTGAAAGAACATTTGGTGCGTGGAAAAGAAGATTTCAATGCCTCTCTAAAATTACGGTAAAAATTAGATCACACATTAGCTGTAATTGTTGCAACAGTTGTGTTACATTATAGGTATAACTCTAAAGCAAAATGATTCACTGATAACTAAAACTTGATTCTGCTTCTGAACAAGAAATCGTAATAGACTCTGTTGATCAACCCCTTTCCTCTGAAGGAAACCATGCCCGTCGGTTATTGTTGGAGCAATATTTTAGGTTGCTAACTTTTGTTTTTATAAATATTTCAAACTGGAATATTGTCATATTGTACAATTATGTACCTACGTATAATGGGGACACATATAAAAATAAACATAATGAACTTGGCTCTACATTTATATTTCAAGTTAAATATACACTTCGATAAGAAGCATCTTGTCTCAGTAAAATGTTTACTACGTTTTCCAGATTCCATTATGTTATTATTATATAAAAGAATGGATTAAGCGCAAACGATTCGAAAGACATGTAACCGACAGCGAAGTAAAATATTCATATCAGGAATCATAAACAATGAACTGAGTACTGACATTAGAAAAAAGGTTTTACCCATAAATATAAAATAACGAATTTACATATTTTAACTAAAATAATACTAAGCCAGTTATTTACCCTTGAAAAAAAAACATTGTTTATTAAACTAATTTTAAAGACCATTTCAATAATAAAAATCAATTTTAGATGCAATCTCATAAACAGACCCATCTAGCGGCATCTAAAAAACTAGTTGACAGTTTCATAGTTATTGAATGGTTTGTTATGTATTCAGAAACGCAGTGACAGTTAGCCGACGTTTATCTTTTACATAACTTTATTAAATGAATAACTGTTGAGAGTTTATCTTGAAACTTCAGAATCCGGGCATAAGACATCTGATGCTGAATTAGGCACAAGACTATTCAGCTATCAGCACCAGACCCTCAAATAAGAAAAACTTAAACAAAACGTTTAAGTAGAGCTGTTAACATTTTATAGATATTTTTTTAACGTGATCATTAATAACGTAATAATTCGATTCAATAAAATAAAAGTTTTTATCATGAGGACAGATATTCCAACAAGCTGTATCACCGCACATAACAAAAATGTTGATAAGTGACGCGAACTTCCACATAGCTGTAAGCCATTCCTGTGTATGCGTGCATACCTTTCTTGTACACAATGTACCGCCAAACTGATTCTCGAAGTGCACTTAATTAAATTGTAGAAGTGTAATTATCATAAGAACAATAGAGTGCCCAAAGGCACAGATTTGATTCGCTACCATCTTCACAAATAGAAAAAAACCCTTTAATTTTGAATAGTTGTTCAAGAGTAGGAAATTAGATTCAGTTGGAAGTCTCAACCCCTAAAATCAGTTCAGCGGTACATTGTTACTGGTACGATAGGTACTGCAGTACTTGGCAGTAAGGAGTAAGGTGACGGACCTGGCTGGCAGGCAGGCTCTCCGAGGCGGGCGGCGCGCGGTAGTGGTGCGCCGGAGACATGGACGCCGGCGCCTACAAGGCGTACACCATCATTCCAGGTTATGTTAGTAAGCTATCACACCTTATGATACTACATGAAATTAGTTCCCACTGTTACCAGATGCTTATGATTATACATTACTTACTAAATATTATTTTATTTAGGTACAACTTTTAACTAAACACCATGTAAATATTTTCTAATAAGACTATGTTAGTATTTCAAATAAGTTTCGGACGGATTGACTATACATGGCATTTAAACGAATCCTGGAGTATTTTATTCACTAAAAGTATATTTTATTCTGATATCAAAATAGTATTAACATTTATTTATCCTCCATTTAAATGCTTAATTTTTCAATCACAGAATTTTAACATTTGTTATTTACACCATGTATAAACAAACAGTCCAGTAAAGAAATGCAAATTGCAATGGGCTGAAATGATTGATGATTGATTGTTAAACCAAAAGTATAATACTTTATTACAAATATTTTTTACAAAATCGTTTAGCACTTGCAGACTAACATCGATCATCAAACTTCAGCATATTGTATACCTTAATTTTAGCAATGTGTGTGTATAATGTCTTATAGTTTAAATTTTGTCGGAAAATGACATCCAATTGCAGATAAAATCGGATCAGTATCGACCCGGTAAGTATGGCCATTTGCAAGTCCCGCGCTCGCAATCATGTTTGTGTATTTAAAGGCGCTGCTAGCAAAGATAGGCGAGAACATGTGACACTGTGTTAAATTGAGTACATTAATATTATTTTCTGTTTACTCATTCAGATGATATTACGATTGTTTTACTTGAAGTGCTACATGGGTCTTTTGGCTCTTGAATATCATTGACAGGAAGGTGTTGTTGATACTTATATATTTTTTTGGAATTATGTTGGTACATCAAAAAGGCGGTGTTAGTTTCGATTTTGGGCACGCGTCAAAAGTGTGGTGGCGTTGTATTATTTTTACGCGAATAAAATTGACGCTTTACGGATTTTGTTTAGAAAACTGTCAAGAATCAATATTATACGTCGAAAATCTGGCGTTGGTAAAATCAACCCTAAAGCTGGTTGCAAACCTAAAGCTAAGCTGAGTTAGTTTAGGTTAACTCGCATAGCTCAGGTAATTATTCATACTTGTGTTCAGAGTTTACGATCTGTACACAATAATGAAAAATGATGTTAGATGTGATCTAAGCTAAACTAACTTAGCATAGCTTTATGTCTGCAACCGGCATAAGAAATGTTGTGAACGATTAGTGACAAATGCTTGCACTGACTGGACAGGCCCACTCAATCTGTCTGGTTCATTCTTCAAATGACCATTTTAGTCATCAATCTACATGGTCTTCACATGATGTGACCAAGATTATGTCTGGACTTTAAAAGAGACTGTGACATCGTGACTTTGTTTCGGCCTTTCTTCTCAGAGTAGTCAGTTAGGAAACGCCAACCTTATCTAGTTTAAAAAAATATTTAATTGACGTGAAATGTGTTTGTACCTACAAACCTACTTATAGAAATAAAATCATTTATCATTTGTATGTGTGTGATTGTGTGTCGGTACGTACGGTGTGGTACTTGTGGTGCTGCGCGAGATGCGCGCGCGAGGGCGAGGCGGCGCGCGGCGGCGACTCGGCGCGGCGCGCCAGCACGTTCATGTGCTCGTAGCTGCCCACCTGCCCACACCACACCCGCTTATATACATCCTGTTAATAGCACACCGACTCATGCACGGCCCGACACATACACGTACTACTAACATAATTATAAATGTTTGAGGATGGCCGGAAATTCCATTTAAAAGTATTCTGAGAAACATCAAAATTAAATGTGTTTGTCGAGGTATTTTAACTGTAATAAAAGGCTGGAAAAAACGAAGTTGATGCTTCGCTATTCATCGTGAAGAGTCAAAGATTTCGCGGAAAATATTTTACACAAATTACGAAATATTAAAGAGTGGGTGTTTCCTTGCAAGAAAAGCTGAAATTTATTACGTTTCAAAACTGTGAACATTTTTTCGTTATAAGTGACGGTCACGTCGTAAATTCGTGTACAGTGCGAAGTTCCATTTCTGCATTTCAAAATGATGGATTTTTAATAATTTTTCATATTAAAAATCATTGATTAGCAAATATGGGACAACAATATGCAGACGTTTTATACATTCATGTAATAGTTTGTAAATCACATTCTTGGTAACACCATATTTTACATATCGCCATGAAAACTACATACTATTTTTGTTATTTAATAATACTGCATTGATTGAACATTTATCTCTACATTTTTACTGGTAGAAGTAGTTTGCTGGTTTTATGGGTTATTTTGATGTTTCTCAGAAACAAAAACTCAATTCAATGATCAGAATGTTAACCACGCCTATTATGTAGTACAAATATGTAGTCGGTAACTAGAGAAGTGATTCAAGGCGATGGAGTTGTTACCAAACTTGAAAAGTCCCACTAACATGAAATGAACATAAAGTGGCGGCACTTAACGCTTAAAATATGGACCATTTTTATTTTTTTAACAATTTTGACGATAATTTTGTCTTATTATATAGGATGAAATTTTAAGCAGTGTGGAAACTGTAATCATTAATTCAGGTTATGATTCTATACGGGCTAGCGTAGCCATACGTTTTGACCACATAGGTATTGCACTTTTCTATAAAGCACCCTATTTTCTTTTTATGACTGTCGAAAACTAGGCTAGGGGGTTCTAGAATCATGTGCTGAAATCACAGTTTGCGGAATGATTAAAATTTTATCCTGATTGGAAACAAATATAATATTTTCTCATCCAGAAGGTCAAGGAGAATCGATGTTTTAATAACCGTTGCGCCGCCATTACTGGACACCATAATAAAAACCATGAAATGAACCGATTGGATAACCCATCACCGAGAATTCTATTATTTTACTTAAAAATACAAGTTGTGTGGATAAGCAGAATACAAGCTGAAACATTTTAATACAGTTTATGATACACAAACGTTGACCGAGGTGTTAATTATCCACAACCATTGATCCCTAATGTATTAATATTTTATACAAGATGGACCAAGTAACAATATGTCTCTAGTCTTTGAACTAATCTACTACCACCAATTATAACCTTACCTTTAGAATGCTTTATTGATGGCTTTATCTGCATCTCACCAATAAACCACTATGGAGTCGTATTAAGTCTTAATTTGCCTTTTTTATAAATCCTATTCGTATTCACCTAATCTACATTTCAGAATCGTCAAACCAAATTAGGCTCTAATATAACGACGTTCTATTTCATCCTAATTACTACAGTACCTAAAGCTTGGGTTTCTTATGAGAGCGGTGTCGCCACATGTTGGCTCCAGCATTTTACGGGCTACCACTTAGTTGCGGTTTTACTAATATACAAACAGGTTTGTTTATGCTTGGTTTACTACATTCATTTAATTGACCTGTGACACGAGTTGATTTGGTACGTAATGTATGTTAGCTAGCTATGTAAGATTTTTTATACATTTGCTTGAAATGACGAGTTCTTGAAACCTGTTTCTTCAAATAGCGAATACATACAAAAAAAATGCTGTTACATTTTGCTTCCCGTGAAAAAACGCGTATTTTTTAATCTAGTAACCCTTAAATCAAGTAGTTGTTGCTGACAATCTCAATCATAGATGAAGTTAAAATACGGTGCCGCTATAGGTCAATAAAGGGCGTCATTTAAGGTACAGCTATGCCGCTAAAGCGGTGCTGTTATTTTTGCAACAGATTGGCGGCAACGCTTTCATACGAAACTGTTATCTTTAGAACAATAGTTGTAGTGTTTTGTACCGTGTAAAGATAGTCTAGTATCTTTTCATCTGATATCTTACTACATGTGGAAACTTGTAATTGGCCTTATTTTGTAAAAACATCTCTTCAATGTATTTGTTTAGTTGTAAGTTTTCCTAAATAATATGAAGTAGTGGTGATGAGAGTAGCGGTACTGACCCGCGACTCGAGCTCCTCTGCGCGCGCCTCGGTGGTCTGCTTCTCCTCCTGTATGAGGCGTATCTCTGTGTTGATGGCGTCCAGCTGCTCCTGCAGCATCAGCGCCAGCGCCGCCGCGTCCGTGTGCCCGCCCTCCGCGCCGCCGTCCGACTCGTCGTTCTGTGGGGGACCATTATGTAACACCCACATTTCGCTAACACCAGAATCTATTTCATGACTGACTCATTTGTAAATCGCTACAAATAAAATGTATGCAATTATTTTTCTATTTTTTTGAGGTTAAATACAATAAACCCACCATAATTCTCATATAAACGCTTGTACGTGATTTTGGCGTTATAACCAATTTTCTTCCACATATTTTGAACACACAGGTATCTTGTAATTTATAATCTATGGGAGACGCAGTTACAGCATTAACCACTAATATTGATAACCTAGTACATTCAGGAAAAGCTGTATAACTATATTTCTTGATTTGAAAAAGCTTTCGATACCGATTCTGTCCTCATTCTTGTGCGTGGTTTGGAGGGGATTGATTTAAGAGGAAACCTGTTAGCTTTATTAATCAATATCTACGGGATCGTAGGCAAAAGGTTGAGGTACAAGAGTATATTAGTAAGGAATCTTATGTTTCCTACGGTGTTCCGCAGGGTAGCGTACTGAGCCCAACTCTATTTTTATTATACATAAACCATATCTCCAAATTATGGTAGATAATGGTTACGGTTTCTCATATGCAGATGATACTCCTACGGCTGCATGAAAATCCGTGTATCAATCTGCTGAAAAGGATCTTTGCAAAATTGCTTACTTGGTTAAAATCACATCTTCATACACTAAATATTCTTAAAACAAAATATAGTGTTGTTATAGATTGTAATGCATTTATAATCTACAACAACACTCAAACTGGAACTAACATTAGTCTCAAAATCCACACATGTCATAATATATATCTACCACAAACGGTTTTTGTAGAAATATTGAAACGTGACTCATATAGAATACTTAGGCATAAGCGTTGCTTAGCGGTTATCCCATACAGATATGGTCATGGTCAGTTTGACGAAACTTATCTGTATATTTAACAAAACATGTGACAAGTAACAAAATATTCGCTGCAGTCTGTGTCTTTTTGCTTCACTCAATTATTTCCAACTACATACTCGTGTAGGGCGGTGCGACAAAAACAAAGTTTCTCGGGCTAGAGCGAGCACAGAGATCTTTTATCAAGGTAATGTATACCAACCCGTACAGATTCCCAGCCAATAAGTAAGCAGTATTCTCAAAGTCAGAAAAAATATAGATACTACACCATGTACTATCTATAATTTTTCTGTCTTAAAAGTACGCAAAGACCTGACCTATGACCCTTAGCATCAAGAAAGATTATATCATAGGTTTGTACCTATGAAATCCGTCTAGAGATCCTCCACTGGTGTGACATAAGAGGCTTTATTGACTTAATAATACTTAAAAAATAATGTCATGCGATAATAATAAATGTGCAGCGACTAACTTCGTATAGCGAACTGACCTCGGCGTCGCTGGGCACGTCGAAGGCTGTCTGCACGCTGGCCAGCGCGTGCGCCTGCTGCAGCTTCTCCCACGACCCGTCCAGCTGTGGGCAGTGCACCGACATCTACTCTTTACTTAGATTATCCTCATTTTAAAGCACAAGAGTTATAGAATAATGTTTTAAAAAAGTCTGTTGTGTGAGTGGGAAGTTTAAAATGCAATTGTAGTTAATTTTTTTATTTTTTAAATTAGGTAAAAATTCTCCTTTCCTATAGCTGACGTAAATTATTTGATCTAAACTAGTAAAAGCAATAAAAACAAATAACGTTAGGCAAACGCGCACAATAGAGCGTCACAAAGTCAGTGAAAATATCATTAGCAAACTAGAGCTATAAGGATATTTTGGAGCCAGAATGATATTAACAGGGACATTAAACATTTACATTGTTGGTAAACATAATGTCAAATTGTATTGACAAAAAAGATGGCGATATTAGTTCCGATTTTGGCCTAGCGCCAAAATAATTTTGTATTGATGCAGGGCATCGATACAAGTTGTTACCATGAATTCAGTTCATATTTCTGAACCGTACTTCCATGTGTTATGAAAAAATAAAATAAGTATTGCACTTTTCTATGACACAGCTGAAATTTTCCCCGATGACCGAAGAAAAATCTCGACGCTAGGGGTCTATAATCATGTGCTGAATTCATGGTTACAGTTTCCGCATCGATGACCCTGCCACCCTATATTTGTATTTGTAAATATTAAAACTGTAATTGCTTGGCTATTGTATAAAATGGTTACAATGCTGCAAATTTTGGTGTAGTTTATAAATCTTTTAAACAATTAATTTCCATAGCTGTACATTGGAAATAATAAATTTATTTATTTCAGGTAGTTAACACCTACTGCGAAACGTAAATAATAAAAAAAGATTTTTTTATATCAGAGCATCGTATACCTTTGGCTGAAACAGCCCAGGAGGCGGTTGCTGTTGAGCGGCGGGAGATAACGAGCGAGTGAGAGCGTCCGTCTGCTGGATGTTGAACGCTATTTCTTGTTCCAACATCTGGCGTTTTAGCTGCAAGGAAACAAGGTTATTATTATGTTGGTAGTTCGTGCCAGTTTTAATTAGCAAGTTAACCTGTGTCATCGTCATCATCATCATTTCAGCCATAAGACATCCACTGCTAAAAATAAGCCTCCCCCAACTTGGGAGGATCTACCATAATCGTCACGCTTGGCAGGCGAGTTGGCGATTTTTTTCGGACTATAGGGTCAAATTCATCTGGAAAAGACACGTGTAAGTTTTAGCTCAATTCTTGAATGTTTCAGCCTATTCACATGAAAATACTACAATAATGTCTAATTGAAAGCATTTGTTTCTAATAGGCACATAAAAGGCACTTTGAACGTATTAACGTTCAAAGTGCTTTTTAAAACAAAACAAACACAAACAAAAACAAAAGTTAAACAAAACAAAACACGTAAACATTAGTTTACATCAAATAAATAATTGATTTTTGTCGCCCCTTCCAAAAGGCAGATTCATATGGTGAAGAATGGGCAGAGAAACTCTACCGTTGGTTTGTCCACAATGGTTTCCTAGGTCCTGCAGTAGCCCCATATGTTACCTGTTCAGTCTCCATGCGCCACTTGGCGAGCTCCTTGAGTATGTCCTGCTTGTCGGCCATCAGTTCGTCGGCGTACTTGCGCGTCTTCTCCAACTCCTGCGTCAGCGCGTTCTTCTCGTCTAACGCGTGCATGCGCTCTTTGAGGTGCACTTGTAGCCTGACAACAAAACACAACTTGGTTTTAAATAGTCTGATTAAGTCTAATGTTAGCTGAAGAGAATGTATTTGATTGATTTTCAATTAAATCATTTGGTAACATGAGGTTTGACAACATAATATTAAAAAAATAAAAAAAAATTGTCAAACCAGAAGTATGTGATACGATTGAAAAGCAAATTAAGTAACTTTGTTAAAATTTCTCAACATACATTTATTTCTGACTAACTTTTGCTAGTATCGGCGTCGAGGTAAGACATCACACGGGAAGGTACTGTCAGGATAAAAAGTACCCTGTGTTATTTCAGGTAATAAACTACCCGTGCGCCAAATATTATCGAAATCCGTTCAGTAATTTTTGCGTGAAATAGTAACAAACATTCATCCATCCATCCTCTAAAACTTTCACATTTATAATATTAGTAGGATTATATCTTTTTATTACGTACGCTATACTTAGACAAGTATTAAAGACAAGTTACAGTAGAATGAGAGCTACCTGTCGTTGGACTCGGACAGCAGCTTGTCGACGGTGGCGGAGAGGCGCGTGTTGTGCTCCTCGTTCATGCGCAGGCGCTGGTTGAGGCGCATGAGCTCGGCGTTCTTCTCCTCCACGCTGGCCTCCAGGCGCTGGATGCGGTCCTCGGCCGAGCCGTGCCGCTCCTGGGCCTGCGGACAAATACCCTGGATTATACAAAAAAACTATGTTATCATTTGGACAATTTTATATTCTAACACATCTAAAAGCTACTTTTCCAAAGCCAGAGAGCCAATTCCCGTATTTAAAAATTTTCAAAATCATCTCATTTCTCTCTCTCATGCAGAATACAAAACGGGAATTGCCTCTCTAATATCTTTTATTTTTATAAAATTTTGTAGAAAATCTGTCAAAAATTTAAAGTTATTCATCAGGTAAAGATATCAAGCATTGGAAAAATCCGCCCTAAATTGGGTACAGATATGTCTAGCAGGTTTATATTGCACAAGTTTACTACATATTTTAGTGAGTAAACGTAGCAAAACTACATGCTGTTCATGTTTGACGGTCACAAGTCAACTTGCACTTTAGTCAGAGAAGATTTAGTTGCAATATTGTCGTCGTGAACCCATATATTGTTTTAAGTCATGTTCCATGCAAGATACCATTAAACCATGTATCTTTCAGCAATATATTTACTAAATTAAATTACATTAGTAAAGTTAGTCAACAAACACATAAAAAGTTACTGCGGATAAATGAATAGATGACAATCTCAGGATCATTCCACTTTACAAAGAAAATGTCAAAGAAATAAAATGGGAATGGAGAATGAGAAGCACGAAGCACGAGTATTTTATTCGTTAAGTTGTCACTAAAACTACAGAAGCAATTATTACAATAATGCTATAGATAGTTCAATCCATGAAGACGCGCCCCACTCTTTGACAATTATACTGAGAGCGATTAAAAACAAAGGAAAAGGGCGCAGAGAGGCCCGTCATCGTGGATTGAACTATCTGTAGTCCCTAAGTCAGAGTTCACTGGAACTTTAAATCATATCCAAAAAAATTGTCCCTTAAATCTAGCCAAAAATTGTCAAAAAAAAAAAAAAACAATTTTCTGTACCCTAAATCAGTGACATCTTGTTTGAGCACAAACAAGATGTCACTGTATTATTTATGATTGTACTTTTGTTTAACGAGTAATAACAGTGAACATGAGATTCGACTTCAAAAACCATTTAAAAAATCTTACCCTATCGTACCCTGCGTGCTAACCCAATGCAATTGTCGCGCGGAAACGCGAGTACGCGATCGTTATGACGTTAAACTGGACTAAATTAATCGCGGGAGTACGACATATTTATACAGGATAGTAGAGATATCGAACCACAACCGGTGACCATGGATCGAGTACATAATTGTGGACGCTACTAAATTGAAATTTTTCGCCGGTATTAAAAAAACACATGTTTCTTACAATAGTACAATTCCTACTCGGATAGCTAACCAGCGTAAATTTCAACGCAGGGGGTTCAGAATCATGTTCTCAATCAATGGCAACAAGTTGAACGTTACGTCCATGCATTACCCTGTATAAAAGAGCGCGAAGATCGAATACCCGCGCGATAGTCGCGTTAGTAGGAGTTAGTACACAGCCTATAGTTTGACTTAGTAAAGCCAGATGGTATTGTCCGTAATTTAAGCGTCATTCATTATACCCACACAACTAAATTACCACGTCAGGCGTCCTACATCTAAACATTTAAAGCATTTCCATCCACATGCCCCTCAACCCACCTGGCTCAGTGCTTCCATCCTGGCTTTAAGCTGTTCCTCCATCTCGGGCAGCGAGGACATTTGCGCTAACTTCTGCGTGGACAGCTCGAGCTTCTCCTCGATGGCGGCTATCTTCTCCTCTTGTAGCTGCAATGCGAATGACGTGGCATGGAGTATGACAGTGCTGACTACTGGAAGCGGGGCTAGGTTAGTTCTGTTAGTTACGAGGCTCTGCTAGAAATAATGGGTTAAACGGTTTTCTACCTTTTGGCTCTTTTCATTTTCACCAATCATTTACCAAGTACGACAGATATTGACTACAGAAGAACTCCCATTACTAACTAGTCTGAGGAGATGCAAATAATAAGACTACATATTAATCTACAAGGATATGTTATTTAAATATATTTGCCTTATAGAAAACATCTGAATCCAAGTTCCAAATTTCGATTTGATTTCTGACATTTTTAATTGAAACAATTATAATCAATGCTACTTCATTTGATCCCTCGAATTCAATCCCCATCACCCAAAGACATCATGCCAGGCCTTTTTTACTATTGATACTTTATTAATATCCCTTGATTTGATCCCTAAAACTACGTTTTCATACACAGTACAATTCCTGGCTTTGAAAATGACACATCCAGTTGTAGAAAGTAGCTTGGTAGAGCGTCATAACTGTATGACAGATCGTCAGCTCTAAAGCTCGATGTGTAGACCCTCGGCTGCTATATGCTTACCTTAAGCTGCGCCTGCTTGTGGTTGAGCTCTTGCTCCAGCTTCTCGTTGAGGTCGTGCAGTGACGTAGACTCGCGCTGCGCGTTCAGGTACCGTTTCTCCAGCGTCGTTATACGCTCCTCCTGAACAAAGACAACACGTTGATCATTTTGAACTTTAATATGTCCACAAGAAGAGGGAGGAATCAAAATATGTGCAAGAGAAGAGTTTTGTCAAATGTTGACATTGAAAATCATCCATGTGGAACCGTGGCAAAAAATAATTGCTGGCGAAAAAGTTGTAAAACGAAAGCTGATATCAGAAGGGCAATTCTCGTAATAAGACCGTCTAATCTCAGTTTCTATCCATCTAAAATAATTCGAGTTTTCCTAAATCTTTGACAAGTTTTTTGATATTTGATTGCCGCCGAGATGAGACTACGACTAGATTTGGAAAATTTTACTAACGAGAATTGGCCTTCTGATGCTTTACTGGAGTGACTGTTCAATTTTGTTTCATTGCACGCTAACACGATACCGACAAAATTACATACGAATGAACGTAAATCTGTTCATTAGATTTTTGGATCATTCGTTACGCGAGTGAAAGATGCCGAGTGCCGAAAACATCGATGGATAGGATATACACAAAAAAATTCATTTTTCACTTTTGATTCAGTTTGTGTTCCGACGTTTAACTGCGAATTATTACGGTCTAACCAACTTAGGCTGCGTTTTCCTTAACTCCCTGCTAGTTAAAATCAAAATGCGATGCTCACCTGGTCTTCTTTCTGTGCGACGTTTTCCCTCAAGTCCCTCTGCAGCTTGACGCACTCGTCCTGTTTCTTGGCGAGTTCCTTCTCTCCCTTGGCCAGTCGGTCCTCAAGGTCGGACACTTTGTTGTTCAGCTCGGCCACACGGCGCTGCCACGAGCTTAGCTCTGCTGACTGTATGAGGAAGAGGTTTTTAGTTGATATGCTAAATGTGAGAGAGGGTCTAAGAATTTTGAATGGGTTAGTTTCGAATTTTACGAGCGATGGATTCTGTATTTTACTTTGCAAGAGATGATGAATCATTGTCATGTTTTGGGGGAGTATTATTTACAGTTTAGAAAATTATATTTTGGACCATACTTACCTTTAAATTACATTCTAACACTACCTGTCCTTTACACTTTAGCTAGCGCAGCTACATCCATTGCTCTCTAACTAACTACATTGATATAGCTTTTGAATACAACTGAAGCGATGGATATAACTGATCTCAATTAGACTATCCGCAGACCGAAAGGAGCGCAGAGTAGAGGATTTTCTGATGACATTGAAAAACAAACTTTAATATCAGAGTTTAGAGTGCGAACAAGGTGCGCATGGAGGTGTTGAATGTACTGCATCAATGCTTGTACGAATTTGAACTTAATTTTTCTAACAATAAGGTCTATTATTTAATGTCAACAGTCGTTCTTCTGCCTTGCAACCTCAGTCTGTGCGTAGCCACAGCTAGCCGAGGTGTAAAGGACCCCCTTTACACAAGTACTGATTACCATGGAGTATCCCAACTACAGAAGTTTTCACCGGTCATGGTTAGTGTTAGTGTGAATGAATGTGATCCTATGCTCTGGTAGTCTTACGTGATGTCAGTGCGCGCCGATGGGTTGGGTTAGTCTATGGGTTGCATGCTACATTGCAATTCACAAGCTCGGGTCATGTGACTCTTATCTTATGATAGTAAGGTGTAAATTGGAATGACTGACGCGCGTTCGTGAAATGCAACGTAAGTACTAGTAGGGTAGTTTAGGATAGGCTTGAGAAATATAATTCCTAAGAATATACAAGTATGCAAAAGGTGATAGATTGCTCAAACCTGTCTCTACCCAAGAAAAATTTACCTTTTGTCAAAACTGTTTTTAAATAATTTAGCTAAGCGTATTTATGTAGCATTCAGGCAGCAATATGCTATAGGTTAGAGTTCCAGACAGGCCAGTCGGGAGGCATGCGTTTTCATTCTTAGGCCTTTAAGTATGTAGGCTCATCTTCTAGGACCGCAGGAGTTTCAATTAATATTTGGGAATACTGACTTGCAGAGCCAAAATAACCCTTTATACCATACTGATATGCGTCTACTTAATTTTTTATAATACACTATACTGTAGTTTATACTATGCATGACTAAAGGAATCCAGTTTTGACAAACGGGCAGATTAATATAGTTGCTATAATCATGAACAAATTAAACTAAACTAACATACTTGTAGGTTATTATTATATTTTACAGGTTTGATCCGCCTGGCCACTGCATCGAATTGACAGTCATAAATTGCTGGGAGAAATCCAAAATCGATTCTTAAATGTTTTTGCTATGAAGGATATGAAAGTGGAGATATCGTTTCTTACTGGTCGAAGCATATTCAGTTTCCAGACTTTATTAGGTTTCAAGGCAGGTCAGATTTGAGTAGACTGGGTCAACTCAAGAGTTTACATATCCCTGGGATGATATTAACTTGGAAAATTTGTACATATTCTGCTCGTGCAGAGGGAGCTTAATGTTTGCCAGTAGTAACTATTGGAACCTCAAATTAGAGTTATAAAAAGTCGTACTTTAAAAAGTAATATAAAACCAGGTTTCTCTCATCGCCAACTGTGAAAGAAATACCTCCAGTTTTAACCCATGATAGAATAATCAATCAACCACCAACATGTCATTTAAAATCATATTTACAGATAAAGCTTTTATTTCCACGATGCCATAGCCAGAAGACATCAGGTTATGCGCTACTTAATCTAGCGGGTATTAGTACTAAATACAGTTGGTTAGCAATATACAGTAGTACATGTTCATATGCGTATTAGTACGATGTATGCGTTATAGATGGCGGCACGATCGTGCAATGGCGACCAGACCGCGGTGTTAGGGGCCTGTTAGTTTGATTGGGTGGTGTTGTAGATCTGGCTCCAATGGCGAAGATGGACTTCTAATAGGCATATATTTTGTTGAAATGTTTAATCAATTAATTCCCCATATTCTAGTATAGCAGAGAAATAAAATAAAATGCTGAGCTCTTAGAATTTTAACCAATACAATTTCTGTTTACTTATTTTTGAAAACAGCTGTAACTTAATAGGTACCTACGAGATATCGTTTAAGATGAAACTTTCTTTTACTTGTTTTAATCAAATCTAATCGCACTTAAAACTTGGTTATATTTTTCAAATGATTCTGTATCCGAACTTCTACTTAACTTGCAGCGGACTAACTTACCTATAAAGATAATCCCATAATCCCCTTTAGAATAAGAAAAACTCATTTTATTTTCTTTGTTGGGCTGAAAATGATGGCTCCCTTTATCCCGAAAGGGATGACAAGGGCAGACAGGGTTAATGAGAGTTACATAGATATATGTCTCACCTCTTTTTAGGGTCACAGCCAATTTTGATGAAAATTTCACTGAAGCGGAAGACAGATTTATGTAGGCTTATATACGTTACGTTATTTCATATTGAAATATTTACGTCGTAAATAACACGAAATCAAGACGAAAAGTTATGTAGAAACTTGGAAATATTTTGCATGTTTTTGCAGATAACTCATATTGAAAATTACAAATCTTTCGTTAATTTCTTAAAGCTTTTTTAATTGTACCATAAAGTGAAAGTCATCATTATTTCAAGCGCAATTTAGCTGTAACTCCTAAACGCCCGACAAGTTTTGTTCAAGTTTTGTCCAATTAATTTCCGTGTCTACTCAATAGAATGTCCAGCTAGCAGCCCATGGAGCCGTACCCTCAGCACCACCCGATCCTCAGTACAGCATGATGCTTCAGCATGTATCTAACCTGCTTGGCGATCGTATTTTGGAGCTCACTGATTTTCCTTGACGTCTCCGATTCGCCGTTTACATTATTTGGATCCTGGGTCATCCATCAAAAAACAAATTTTCAATGTAAAACCAAATGCTATTCACTTTGTTTAAAGCGGATTTTTGCTAGAGATGGTTTACTAAATTCATAATTTATATCAGTTCATTTATGTTAATAAAACCTCAGATGTTACCTTCGGGGTGGTATAAATTGATTCATAGGGTTTCGTCAAATTATGAATTAAGTGAAACGTTTTATTCAAAAAATTGAATACACACAACACACATTACCTTTTCTGACATATTTATCGTTAGTTAATTTTTTCGACGATTCATAAACAAAGACTATTTTTAAACTTTTGTAAAAATATCAGAAAAGGTACGTAAATAAATTGAGCACAATCACCAACGACTAAGGTAGCGAACACATCAATGGCACACGAAAAGATCCAAATATCGGGCAATTGTTAAAAGTATTTTTATCTTCTCGACACCTCGAGCTTTTCCGCAGTTCTAATAGAAGTGTCAGAAACGATAAGAAAATAATCTTTTATGGAAGAATTCTTTTGTTTTTCTTTTTAAAGTTTTTCATTTAAATGTTAAATAATCTGTCTTAACCGTCGAGATAACCGATTTTCAAGTTAGCCTTTGATATATTCGCCGCCTAAGCATCTAAAGGGATTAAAGTAATAACACATATTCTTTTGAGTGTGTTTCTTTATATATTTTCTGTTAGTGTCATGTACTGTGTGTATGTAGAATCTTTTACAATTTACTTCATTATTGGTGCTGTTTGTGTCCCAGTGAATTTGTTTAGGATTGTCCATAAATTACAAGACTACTGATGATCCAAAAATAGAACAAAAAAAACCAACGAGATAGGTATCATCAACTTAGCCTATCGAAGCTCACTGCGGGACATAAGCCTCTCCCACGTTGTGTTAGCTTTTGCTTATATTTTTTAATTTTTTAAAATCTTGTCATACAGTTTTTGTATGCTTGAAAACTGAAAATACTTTGCTTGCACGTATCTTCGTAAACCCTGTTCAAAATGACACCTTGTAGCATCTCTGCCAGAGTTGCGAGATTTGTTCGAAGGAGTTACCGTGGCCCTGGCATAAGCAACTGAACGAACACGGGTGGGATTTGACGCCCTCCCGCTCCGCCCAGAGCGGGAGACGTCATTTGATGACCCACCCACAAAAAAACCCTGTATAATCTAATAGAACAAAACATTTAATGATTATTTAATCATTAAATCTCTCAACACAAACACTTCCGTGTATCGCTCTCATGCTGTAATTAAAACTAGCCATATCTTCTTTATCCTGTAATTTACAGACAACCCCTGAACAATGAATGTACAATATTTAGTATAACCGTACCAAATCTCTGCGCACGTGTATCATGTACACCTACCTTAGGAGCCTGTTGTTCCCCGTTCTGTTCGGGCGAGCCGGTGGGGAGGGTGCCGTTCTCCTTCGGCTTGTCGTCCTGCGACGACTTGTACTGCTGTAACTGATATGGAAATGTAATGTTAGAATGATTAATTTATTAACTGTAAAGTAATGATAGATGAACTCTTGATTTGATCAGGGAGGTCTCCCAGAAAAAATAACAAAACTTGACCTATAGCTAGACTAATATTAAATACGTAGGCTCAACACTTGATATATAAAGACATTAAAAGCGATAGGTATCCCAAATAAATGGCTCATAAAAAATCTGCCAAGTGCATGTCGGATCACGCACTATGAAGGGATGAATGTATCCCAAGTAAACGTAACTTTGTATTTCAAAAACGTTCTCTTATATATCGATAGGTCAGTTCTCAAACTTGTTGTAAGTTATGAAGGGATGTAAGTTTGTAGTCGCAAACATTTTTTTTTTATGTTATAAAACTACAAATGAACGCTATTCGGTTTTTTTTCCTGTGCTTGTGCTGTTAGACCTTAGCATAGCATAGTATAATGTTCCCACTGCTGGGATAAAGGCCTCCTCTCTGTGAGAGGGAGTGGGCTGTAATCCACCACGCGGGCCCAGGGTATGTTGGTGGAAGTCACGTGTCGTCCAATGTTTAGTTCTAGGACATGGCGGTTTCCTCACGATGTTTTCCCCTATCGGAGACCTTGGTTCTTCCAAGTTTCATGATTCTAGGTCAACGGGAAGTACCCTATATTTTTTATTTATTTGCGAGTGTCAAAATGTCACTAGAAATCACCTTATATTGCGTGGATTTAAAAGCTTGATTATATAGACCTGAAAGGGACTGTACACCTACGTATTTGAAATTAATTTCAACTCATACCTTTACGCGTTCCTTAGAAAAAGTATTTGACAGACAGACAGACGGGCGGACAACGAAGTGACACTATAAGGGTTCCGTCATTCTTCCTTTCGAGGTACGGAACCCTAAAAAACATGAACTGTTGTTTAGTGACTTTAAGAATTGAAATGTAAAAAATACCTATAATGCAAATCCCTAAAGATGGTTATATAAAACCCAAAAAGCCATAGAGTGTTGGTTCAAAACTTCAATAGTCAGTACCTATGCAGTTTCCTCGTGAAACACAGATAAGTGTAGTGTGTCAAAACAGCGTGATTGTACGTGTTCGCAGGACAGTTCGTTAGCAGCGTTTAATCTGACTGCTGTTGGCAGTAAATGGAAACTCAGCTCTGTTTTACATAATGAGCAATCAGAGATATTGCGAGTTGTTTGGGAAACTAGATTTGGAAGATTAACGTTATCAGTATTATAAATGTCTGCTTGTCATGTTTATTTACAAACGTATTTCTAGCCCATTGTTTTGATAGTAAATTCTTAATTAAACATTGACATGAGTTTTATAAGCTCTAAGGCAAGATGTCAATGGTTTTTATAGACATCTTCAGAACTTAATAACCGTTTATTATTGAATGTAAAATGTTGGCGCACATATTTAAATTAATATCTTAATTCTCTTTTCTTTTTGCAGTCAGGAAAGAGGAAAAGATGGTTTTAGGTCAAATCGTGGTTTGTTTAATTGAACATCATCGAATTAAACATCTTTTTTCATAACCTGCCCAAAATTAGACCAGTGCATTTTCTTTGTTCATCACCATCTGCCTAGCAATTTGTTATGTTGAGGTCGCCTTCCAGTCAAACCGTATGTAGCCGAATACCAGTATTTTAAAAGGACCAATTACTTATCTGACGTATTTTCTTTAATGATTATTAATTAAAATAAATACAACTTACTTCTTCCTTAGTGAGCGCTAGTTCTTCTTCTAGCGCCGTGTTCCTCTCTAACGCAACACGCAATCTTTCCCGCACCTGTAACGCGCACCGACAAACACACATTACTACATAAATATTTACAATTAGTATATTTTTTTGCACATATCTATGAAGGAAAAACGTTTTGGTACCGATACTCATATTAATGATACTATTTAAGTAGAAATTACTGTATATCTATGAGTAAAACAAACATTTTTCACAGAAACAGACACATTACTTCAGGAGTACCCTATATTTGTAGAAATAACTTTGTTATGAACAATCTGAGAGAATAGCAGTTTTCTATTGCTAGAACAATTGGGAATAAGTAATAGCTACTCGTATAAGTTTTAGGCTACGTGTAGAGCGTTTCCGTTTATATGTTTTGCTATACGAGTTCCAGACAAAACTATTGAGGATATGCTGATTTTGGTGTTAGCTTTTTTTCAATTTGATGTATATATGGTTCCTAATCTAGTTAAATTAATAAAAAACAGCAATTTATGGAAAATCTCAGGCTATGTAGAAATCTCCCCACAATTTCAGGCAATGAATCGTCGCCAGTGCTACTGAAACTCGAAGAAAGGCTGCCTTAAAGTAAATCATCTTAACGCTCATTCTTAACAACCCAATTTCAACTCGTTTCAAACTTCAAACAGATATTGATTCCTGTAGGTGTCACATGAATATGAGTGATCTTACCTTTTCGTCTAACGCCTTGTGATGTTCGAAGAGGCTTTTCAATGCCTTCAGAACCTCGACCTCCGAGGATACTCCTGACTGCGCAGCCGCCTGTCGCTTCACTACTGTCATGCGCAGCGAGCGCTCGTGTCTTGAGACCAGGCATTCTAGGTGCTCTAGCAATAACTGGAGAAGAAACAAAACTTGAAATTCTTCAGTCATCATCTAAATCCTCCTGCATTTATTATACCAATTTGCATGTACTTCTACTATACGTTTACATGGTGTTGACCAGTACCTACGATATTTTACTGTAAAATTTTGGCATTACATGACCAGACTGCATTATGTTTTAATAACAAAATCTTTTATTTACAGACTACATAGGCCCACAATGTGTTAGACTAAATTATGCCCAGACTAAATCTATATACTAATAATATAAAGCTGAAGAGTTTGTTTGTTTGATTGATTGATTGAACGCGCTAATCTCAGGAACTACTGGTCCGAATTGAAAAATTCTTTTTGTGTCGGGTAGCCTATTTATCGAGGAAGGCTATAGGCTATATAACATCACGCTACAAACAAGAGGAGCGGAGCAGTAATGAAAAATGTTACAAAAACGGAGAAAATCGCAGGGGTAGGCGATTCGACGCGACGGGAAGGGTCGGGGGAGTAAGAAATTTAACGCGGACGAAGTCGCGGGCAGAAGCTAGTTATCTTATAAATAAACTATGTTAATATATACTCAGAAAAACAAAACAAGATGGGAATACATATATCGACTACAGATAGTTTCATCAAGCTCCATGTAATACATGAAGCTTGATAAACCTATCCATGGTAGGCCCATCCAGCCTTTCAGAAAACACCCTCAAGATTCTATTGGTGCTTCTTCCACTCTGCGTATCATCGACGCCACCTTCTTACGCAATAATGCAAAATAGTCAGCAGTGTGCGCATCCGCGAACATACCTGACGCAGTACAGTAGGGTGGAAGCCTCAACAGCACCCTTAAGGTATTATTGTATCCGTCATCTACCCCGGTCACGAGGGGGAATGGAACCGGCGAGAGATGTCGTGCGGTGTCCCACAGGGATCGGTCCTGGGGCCACATCTGTGGGACATCGGTTACGACTGGGTGCTGCGCGCCGACCTCCCTAGCGGCATCAGCGTAGTTTGCTACGCTGACGACACGCTGGTCCTTGCGCACGGGAGGTCGCACGAGGCGGCGGCTGAAATCATGACACGCGGGGTTGCGACAATCGTCGATAGGATCCGGTAATTGGGACTCGAGGTGGCATTGCACAAGTCCGAGGCCATGGGTTTTCATGGTCCTCGGAACGCGCCACCTGCGGGTTCCCAACTCACGGTGGGAGGGGTTCACATCGGCGTCGAGTCGACGATGAAGTACCTGGGACTTGTCCTCGACAGCCGGTGGAACTTCGTCGAGCACTTCCGACGTTTGGCTCCCAGACTGGAGCGGGCTGGGGCTGCCTTAAAGCGGCTCCTGCCCAATCTGGGGGGTCCAAACGCCTCCTGCCGGAGGCTCTACACGGGGATCGTGCGGTCCATGGCCCTCTACGGGGCACCGGTGTGGGCGCCCTCATTGAGGCTGCGCCCAGCGCGCCGGTTGTTTGCGGCCCAGAGGGTCATGGCCATCCGGTTAATCCGGGGATACCGCACGGTCTCGTGCGAGGCGGCGAGCCCACGGCGTCCTCACCTTCCGCCTGACGCAGGTTCTCACCGGGAATGGGTGCTTCGGTGGGTTCCTGTTCAGGATAAAGCGGGAGGATACGTCCGGGTGTTTCCATTGCGAGGATCGTCTGGAGGACACGGTGGAGCATACGGTTGAAGTGTGCCCTGCCTGGGCGGGGCACCGCCGTGTCCTCGTGGAGGCGATCGGCGGCGGCGACCTCTCGCGTCCAGCCCTGGTGCGAGCCATGGTACGGAGCGAGAGGGAATGGGAAGCCGTCACCTCCTTCTGCGAAGCAGTAATGCTCGCGAAGGAGGAGGCGGGGCGCGTGAGGGAGTGGCAGTCTCTGCGCCCTCACGTCCCTAGCCGCCGCAGGAGGAGACGCCCCGGGCGTCGGGAGTCAATAGCGGACTCCCGGCCACCGCAGGCGCGAGCTTGCGGGTGGCGAGCAATGGGTTGCTCGCCGTCTGGTAAGGACCAAGCTCGGGTCGACGGCGCGCAGTGTTCCACGCGCGCCTCAAAGAGATGTCAGCAGCAGTGTAGGGGTCTACTAGGACCGATGTCTGCCGGGGTCGCGTGATTGTTCGAAAGAGATACCGTGACCCTGGCACATGGGCAACTGATGGAACACGGGTGGGTTTTAGTCAGTAAAAGTCTGACACGCCCTCCCGCTCCGCCCTGAGCGGGAGAAGTCATTTGATGATTTCCCATACTAAAAAAAAAAAAGGTATTATTGTATTGCATTCGCAGACTTTTGTTTACTTTTTGGGTATGATTAGGCAGAAGGCTGCTGGAGTAAAATGTATGGCAGTAAGCCTTGAATAGAGTCATTTTAACTGGTAACAATAACCGTAGAAACTTTTACCATAAAACTTTTTAACAAAAAATTAAACCGCCGAAAAACTGAAAAGCATAAAATAATAAACCTTAAAATTATGAGTCGGCGCTTTGAGTGATCCTTGTTCATTGATTTTTCAGCGCCGACTCAAAATTTAAGGTTTATTATGTTATGCTTTTCAGTTTTTCGGCGGTATAATTTTTTGTTAAAAAGTTTTATTTCATAATTTTTGTGGCTTTAATGTACTAATAATACTTGGCAAGGTATACCCTATCCAACAAAAAAAGAATTATCAAAATCGGACTACTCTGTATAAAGTTATGCGTGTTTATACATTACAATCAGTGAGTGAACGATCAATCATCCCCTGTTTTCCGACCCTTAGGGTTCGAATTTGTCATCAAAATTTATATGGGACCACCTTGGGAGTATACCCTTTCCAATAAAAGAAGAATTGTCACAATCGGACCACAATGTAATAAATTTATAGTTTAAAAAAGACTAGAAAAACACGCTTTTGTAAATGCACGTAAAAACCAAAAACTTAATCGTAGTCAAAGTTCATTACAAGACCTTTCTAACAAGTCCAAACACGGCTATGATACGATATGCCATCATGGAATGCCAGTGCCTATTTTCCGGCTTCATCATCAGACCTTGAAACCTAATTGTGGTCAAAGTTCATTACAAAACTTTTCTAACAAGTCCAAACACAGCTATGATACGATGTTCCATCATGAACTTCCAGTTCATATCTTCCGGCTCCATCATCAGATCAGTTCGACAGTACCACATTATTGTATTGTCATCAGAACTACATATAGCTGCCAATTTTCATGACGCTACAATCCTTGGAAGATAGTTAAATTAGTTACCTTAGATTCCATTACATAGTTAGTTACATACAGGTGGACCTAATAAAAGCGTGTTAAAAAGATATAATAATAATATTCCACAACTATCACACAACGCCAGCTAGTCCCAAGCTAAGCAGAGCTTGTGTTATGGGTACTAAACAACTGATAAACATACTTATATATTTCTAAATACATACATATTATAGATAAATTACACCCAGACACAGAACAAATGATCGTGCTCATCACACAAACGTTTGTCCTGGGTGGGAATCGAACCCACGACCTCCGGCATAGCAGTCAGGGTCACTAACCACTAGACCAACATGCCTGTATATGCGTGGTAATACATAAAAAAAAAAAAAAACGCGTCGTATTGAGAACCTCCTCCGTTTTTTTTCATCGGTTGAAAATATCGTACAGCGCAGTAAGAACCGATCTATATTAGTTCTTACCTCAGAGTTATTTTTTCCACCATATGACTAAAATCATGGATGATAGTGAGTTTACTGATGAATAAAATTTATATCAGTTAGTGAACGGACGTTAATTAACAATATGCAAAGTTTCAACGGATACAAACACAATGATTGGAAACGAGTTTGTTTTAACCACAATGCAAACAAGTTTGTTTAATTAAATGTTTTTTCGGCTTTTTAGTCGATACAATCATAAACCGCTTTTCCATAGAGGAAACTTATCGTGTACCTACCTACTATACTCTAAGTTTTTCTATTTTCAAGTATTTCTTACTGTTTATTGAATGCCGTAGGATACATAATTTGCAGTCGTGATGAGGAGTGAAGGGTCAATGAAGGTTCAATAATATAATCCAACATCAAATTTTTTTACATACCTGTTACCGACTCGAATCTTTGTGAAATATCTAAGCAATGTAAATTCATTTATGGAGAAATGAAGAAGATATTTAAATTGATTAAATTCGGGTCATTAGAAGTCAGTTTAATAGATACACACATCATAATAGTTAATTAGCAAACATAACAAAGGATACAAAGCAAAGCAGGACAGAACTAAATGAGTCGACTTGGAGTCACTTTGACCGAGGAAGCCGGGTCAATGACATGGGCGAGATAAAGAGATTAGGGGCTGATCACAGCTTACACGCCACTTACTATGAGGAGCTTTTGAGATAAACAGCAGACCGGGTTTAGACATCGCGTGCATTCTAGTGGAGAAATTTGGAGAGGCCTATACACAAATATCATGAATAAGAAGGCGGAATTTGTGGGCGAAAGATATTATGGACAGTGAGAGTAAAGGACTTAGGCTACATTTGAATAGTACTAGGATTATTAAAGTACCCGATTTTGTGTTGAACTTGGAAATAATTGGCTTTCTGTAAAGTTTAAGCCACAAAACTTAATCCAGAACAAAACATTTCACTTTGGATTTTGGGTAGGCCTTCGACACAGTTCACGTCTAAACTTTTAGGGTGAAACACTTCCAAAAGGGATGACGTGATAAGCGCTAATCTAGTTAGCACATCGAATTCAATCAAGCGCTGAAAGCCCCAGAGAGCTAAGACCGAGGCGTGGTGTAGAAGCGGAACGTCGTGAATTATTCAACATCTTTCAGCGAATAGCTGGAGCACCTTTTATATGGGGCGCTAAGATATATCGGAAAATATTCTAATGTCATGTTTGTAGATGATATTGAGGTAAAGTATACTCTTATGTGGGATATATTGTTGCCGTATTTGAATTCTGATCGAATATTGGTTGAAGATTTCGGATTTACTCTAGTCTTTGGCGTTAAGACAGTTGATCAAGTTTGAGATTCGTATTATCATTATTCTCTCTTGCCCAATTTATTTGGTGTTGGCAACATTTCGTCTCCTAACATACTTCTCCATTAGACGTTATCGAGTTGTAGACTCGAATACACAGGCGCAAATAATGTAAGATGGATGGATGTCTAACTTTTTAGGTATTCAAAGCGCTAAGTTAAAACTCATTATTTAAGTGCTCGTAAAAGAAGATGTATGTGTACATTATTACTGCCTAAGTGCCTGTTACTATTATTTAATTTCTTCCAGAAATTAATGCAGATAGGCTGTCTTGTATATTATCTGATTCAGACATTTTATAGATTGTGAAACAAGACTCCATAACCCAATTAAAACTCATTTCAACATTTAATTAACAACCGGTGGTTAAATCTTTTGTCTAGTTCATTATACGAATGACAATGGACGACCTTTCATCGTTTGGTGTGCCTGTCAGCTACGAGTATGGACGGGAACAGTTAACGGTCGCCACCGAAAATGTAGTTTGCGATGCGGAAATGGGCCACTTCTAGACATTTGCAAATAATGTCTCCTGCATCGTGGGTAGCCTACCCACCTCTACAAATCGCATGTTCACAAACAGCTAGATCGGTAACAATCAACTGTAGGATATATAATATTTGTTTGATGTAGAATATTAACGTAGATCAGAAGTTGATCGCTAGGTGCCTGAGCCCAACACTGACTTCAAAATTGACTCGATTGACCATTGACTCGTTAAGAAGAATACGATAAACTTCAATTTCTTTTAAACTTAAATAGAAAAGCTCTCGAAAGCACCACTCTTTTCAACTAAAATATTTCGTAAGTGAAAACTGTATAAAAACGGCGAGATTGGTTCAAGAAGCTCGGTGAGTGCACCGTGTCTGGTCGGTTGAGCGTTCTAAACGGCGTCTCGTGTGCTCTCTAAAGGTTATTTACGTGATGTGCTCTCTTCATCCGGACCACGGAACAACTGTGTCGTTGTGGTGTCAGCTTTATACTCTCTTAGCTTGGAATTGTCGAAAGTCAGAGCTCGTTTATTTTAAGAGCTTCGAGCATTTGATTGATCAATGACGTCCGACAGATGACCTAAGTATCTTGGGTGTGCTCTCCTATCAGGTACGTCTAGCGTATTACATACAGTATTTTTAAGCTCTAGTGATCGGTTTAAAAATACCACTTTAGTGCAGCTCCAAGGCAACCATTTTGACGCGGCGTTTAACAGGGTGCTATATGTATACGGCTGATGACGTATAATTTTCGAATTCGACTTCTTCCAAGTTTGTGTAACTCACCCTGGTGTTGTTTCTCTCCGCTTTGAGCTCTGAAATCTCCTCTTCCCTCTCGAGGAGCTGTTCCCGTGCTTGGTTGAGCTCTTTTGTGAGAGTCGCGAATTCCTGCAGACAAAGAAAAGTAATAACGTTAGAAAAATGTCTAAAGCAATCATCTAAAAGCCTTTGGCCGGCCGTTATTTATACGAATATAGACATAACAGTTGCTCCTAACAATCGTCATTTTTCAATTTCATATTTTATGATACTTTTAGACTAATCAAACTTGAGCACATAACTTATTGCGACAGCCAATCCGTTGCAACAAAAAGAAAGTGATGTAAGAATTTATAAAACCGAGATGTGTTATGATAACAAAATACGTCAAAACACATAAACCGATAATAAATCCGCGGAACTCGTACAAGCAACTTGTAAAAATCACTTTATCGGAGCGCGGCTGCGAAGATTCGAGTCTAGACAGGGCACAGGTGTACCACAAAGTAAGTTTAAGCTTCTCAGGGATAAACGGGGTCGCGGTACTGACATGGAACGAAATGGCAGCACCCCACCGGGGCTTACAGACTAAAGTCTATCCGCTCTAATAGTGACGGTGCAACCAAACAGCGAATTTCATGTCATGGAAATATTTCATGTGATAATTATATTGAAGTAGCCATAATGTAGTAGGTATATGACAGTATTTCTTGACAGTCGACCAATTTTTAAATGTACCTTGTTGTTTAGCACGTGCAAATGACATTGTAGCTAGACATACATGCGACTATACATACTTCGTTGGTGGTGGCACGTTTGGTAGCACGTGGCTCGCGGTACCTAGTTTTCAAAGAGCTGCACTATCAAAGTGGATGGACTCTACAAACCAATAGCACCCCAGTGGCAGTTACTCCATAATAAGGTCATATTGAAACACAATACAAACCTTTGATTTCCAGCTTCGAAGCAGTTCAAATCATTAAAACAAATTCTCTCAATCGTACGGTTTTTCCAACTCTAGCTGACTTTGCTCGAGTTTCGAACATGCAAATTAGAGAACTTGCTTTTTAATGGGCGTTTGGATATTTGCATATTATAATTATGGGAAACGTCGTTGAAAGTCAATTTGCTGGGTAAAATATATATTTTAATACATCCAAAACGATTGTTCTGTTATTGATAGGCAGACAATCTGCGAACGAATTCATCACAGTTAAATACTATTTGTACTGCAAAAATAAAGTAATTCCGACGCTTTTAGCAAGTGGTACTCAAAACAAATGTATTGCACTCGGATTCATTTCCACGGTTCGATATTATTTTAGCGGTATGCAATCAGATTATCACGTTCCATAAGTGCTGATATTAAAGCAAGATTTTAGGATAGCCATGCTTGTTCTAAGGTGTTTGAGAAGTGGAGAGGTATTCCACGGCTAACAGGACAAGACAGAGCACCGAGGTTGGTCAAGAAGTGTTTTCTTGAAATAAACGAAACTTTTCAGAATGATATGACTCTAACAATTGGTGATGGAGAACTCATTGCAGTTTTGTTACAGTCATTCGTAGCCCTCAATAAAAGAATAATACTCTTGCACTAAGTTTTGATAACCTAGTGAAACCTCCTTTTTTAGTACCTAGGTCTTTAATATACCATATATAAATTAACTGAGCAAGGATCTTACGACTGTTCTTAGCAGTATAGATATAAACTTGGCAAATAGACCTCGCATATTCTAGCAGTTAATTAACCATCTTCCTAGTATCTCCGTGAATTATACAGCAAAGCTCCTGTCTTTAATATTTTAATAATGAACACTAACTATACTCTGTATTCCCCACAGTTTCAACATTATTCTGACCCGTAAACGCTTGTTGACCTAGTCTGTTCTTAAGGATTGATCTCAAAATTCATCCACATTGTTAATAATGCTTCATGATCATCGCTTGGAGGATTTATAAATCCGTGTTATTTTAACGTTACCAATAAACACAATCTCAATTAATTTATGTTACTACATTCATTTAGCTTAGAAAAACCCTAAGGTATCCATAATGATCAAAATTCAGACCTGATAAAGAAATTGGTCAAAGTGAAATACCTAACATCTTTATAGTTTTTTTACTACTCTTCTCTTGTTATAAGACTAACTTCTAATTCCTCACGTGAGCTAGTGGTTTAAAATCTTAATACACACAAACAACAAATGCATCTCCTAGATCACAGTACACGGCAGTATGTTTTAGTGCCTGCACGTCTCACTTTTATAGTCGGCTTGCAATGTACGCCGTGGTAAAATATTCTGTATCGCTTTGTAGACTACATGTTGGACAGTGGTTTATGTTCTGAAAACGAAGCTTTTTAGACGAGAGTACTTGTACTGGGTCGTGTAGAGTAACCTAAATAAATTTTAATAACGCTCAATTATTTTGATATAAAATTACTTTTGAGTTACATATGGTGTTATAACGGGACAGTTCTATCGCTAACTAAAAGAATAATTTGACAAAAAAAAAAAAACTGATCCACACTCAATTTACTTATAAAACAATTTCAAAACTTATCAAAAATAAGCATCAAAGAAGACACGTTTATATTAAGACTTCAATCTTCATAAACGTATAAAATCGGTGTCCCGAGATTTACGACATCAAAAACATCTTTCCCGACACACATGCTACCTTACTCCCACATTCTCCTTCAACATACAAGAAAGTAACTTAATCAGCGAAGCCTTTGACTCCACTTTTAACCGGATCAAACTTGTTATCAGGCGATCTAATGTAGCTAAGTTATACCCAATAAATCGATCTTGCTTCCACACTTGAGGCTGTAAATTAAGGAGGATATCGCCAAAGCCTTCTGTCTGCAGTCACGTCGGTAGATAAAGCTGAGGACGAGGGCGGGGGAAAAGGTATTTCATGTAGTCATATTTCTTACTAGCTTCTGCCCGCGACTTCGTCCGCGTCAAATTTTTGCTCCCCTGACCCTTCCCGTCGCATCGATTTGCCCGCTAGTTTTCGTCCACTTTTCGTTACTGCTCGCTCCTTTTGAGTTATAGTTAGTCAACCTTAAAAGATAGACATATGCTCTCGCGGACTTTTTTTAAGAACTTTTTAAAAGGAACAATTCCGTGATACATGATTTTTGCGTTACTTTAACCGTTTACGCAGCGCACGCAAGGGAAACTCTCAAAAGGAATAAATTTTCCCCGTTTTTGCAATATTTTTCATTACTGCTCCGCTCCTCTTAGTTGTAGCGTGATGTTATATAGCCTATAGCCTCCCTCGGTAAATAGGCTACTCAACACAAAAATAATTTTTCAATTCGGACCAGTAGTTCCTGAGATTAGCGCGTTCAATCAAACAAACAAACAAACAAACTCTTCAGCTTTATAATATTAGTATAGATTAACGTGGCGAATTGAGAGTTACTTTCATGGGTTGTGTGCAACCGTGAATGTTATCTAAAAGTTCGTTTGAATTCGTAAAAAAATATATTTTTAGAGGTACTTTTCATTTTTGTTCCCTAATTATATACTGTTAAAAGCTTTTTCATGTAGGAAATTAAAGTAGCTATTGTACTAGGCCAACATGTTGTCAGAGCCAGGAATTCAATATACTGACTGACATTCAATTAACTGTGCACATACCCATACCTCGCATATACAATTATACGCATATGTGTATAATAACAGTGTCTAATGCTTGAGGGTTGTATAAATGTATATATATTTACTTTAATTATTCTGTCAACAATAATTCAATCATGGCGCAGAGGCTGTGACTTTGAAAGAAGGGTATGTAAAAGTTAAAAATACCGTCAATTGATTTTATTATTGGCTTGCTATGAGAAACCGCAGCTCATTCCAGTTTTGAAGACGTGGAGTTGTTTAACGCCAACCAACCAGTGGTTCGTGACATATTATCAAAAGTGAGTGTTTCTTCGAGAAGTCGGCATTTTGTTTGAGCTAGCTAATGAAAGAGCAACATCGGAGTATAGCTTCTTATCTGCAACAACAAACTGTCGTTGGATTACAAGATGAAAGAGACGCCGATATTATTAGAGTATGCCGAGTAATGTTGGTAAAGAATATCTTACTAAACTTTAGTACTTAATGGAGACATTTCGTTTTTGTAATCACACTGACAGAAGAAAAGGCAAAAAAACTTCAGGATGAAAAAGTTTTTTTGACTTTTCCATTCGTACCTAACCTACATATAAAATCCATACAGTTCTGTCATTTAGTATTGTGCTTGCCTCCATTGAGTTCTTCTTGTTTTCCTTTAGAAAGACCAAAATATATGGAAATTCTAAATCAGTTCTATAAATCCCTCATCCTCATGTTATTCAAACGACTTTTCACATTCCGTTTTCACTATATCGCCAAATTCACTCACCCAGTCATTTAAAAAGCAATTCGGCCTTCCTCCCAATAAACATTTGAGCAAGTGATCCTCACTTCATTGGCCCAATTCTGCTTATCCTATTTCTAGTAATAGTGCACGGTGGGTGGTCCCCCAACCCCTCCTCCCCCCCCTGGCGGTGTCATCGTCCACGGCGCACTTTGCACCCTGCGGCGAGACCTGACAGCTTTCAACTGATAGACTCAGAAGATACACTTGGTGCAATACAAGATATTTTCTAGCCAGCCGTTATAGACATGCATATAAAGGCAGCATTGCATTTCGATAGCCTTAGTTTTCTGGTGTGATAAATTATCAAATTATTCAAAACCGTTAACTTCATATGGAATAAAATTTACCTTCGAAGCTACAGATCAGCATCCATATGATAACTAACATAATATTTTCGAAATTCCTGTCCTCCAAATGCCAAGAAGAAACTCGAGAAGTAACTTTATATTGGGAGATTTGACGATCTAATCTCACGTAAAAAACGTTCCATTCAAGTCGGTAAATTAGAGGATTTTTTGATTAGACTGAGATTCCCAATCAATAACATTCTTAAAAATTCGAGAATTTCCCCTCAGACCGTTGCCCTGCAGTGTACCGTCTTTATCGCGTTTTCTCAGTAGTTCTACCGACTCTCTTGTAGTGTGGTATCACCGCGTTGCCGCGTTGTATTGACAGCCTACAGATCTATTGAGTTGTTTATTCGCTTTCATTTGTCTGTCGTCCTTGTCATGTGGCTGTGGATAGCGAACACTGGTTATCTATCTATTGAGTCAGTGGATGATGTTGTGCTTTATTCATTACGTTATAAGTTTTCTGCTTGTCTGCGTTGGTAGAGCGATTTGTGCTTTAAAGAAATGAGACTGATGGTTATAATTTGATCTTCTTGTATCTTTCCGTATTTTTATTTGTAGTCTTTGAATTGACTAGAGTCCATTTTTACAATTTTTTTTTATCGAATACATTAAGACCGTCTGCGAACAAAGTAAGCGATACAGTCTCAATGGTACTTCTCAGAACTACAAGCTACAATTGAAAATTCTAGTAGTGTATGGGTGGGAAACTGTGTGTCCTGGCATCTTGCCAGGAGCTAACACCTGAAACACATGTTCAAAGGTGCCGATAAACAGAGTATCTAACGCGACGATTTCGATATCGTATCGTAAGATGATTGTTATACTATGCATTTGTGCTTAAACGTGCACTTATTATTTCTCAGTTATTCTAGTTCGGGATGCTGAAAGTGAGACTATATCTTCATTTGTCGTTCGGGTAACATCTTTGTCAGTATGGGAATTCACTGAGCTGCTGTGTTTACGATAAAGCTATGGAAATAAAGGCGTTTGTATATTTGCGTTCTCAAACAAAACCTCCCATATTGAAATATCAGGCACGGTTTCATATGTTGGCCATCCATCACAAGCGACTTATTCGATGATGTATGATCGCATCGTAACGTCATTTGTCAAAAAGACATTATCATAAATCTGGCTATGCCGTGTTCAGGTAAAAATCTGCAAATCTTGATAGATGACGTCATAATGCCAGAGCGAAAGGGTGATGGGTCAAGTCAGCGTAGGTGACCTAACTGACCCATGTCTTCATTGAAGCCGGGAATTTCATTAGCACGTCATCCTGCAGAGCGAGGCATCTAGTAATTAAGCAGGTTACATGAATAGTTTGCATATTTAATTACAAGTTATAAACAGGATGAAATGTAATCCTTGACAGGCTTTAACTAACAAGTTTTAATGTAAGTCATAACGTCACCTCGCATCAAATCTAAAGTAGTTTTATTGTTAAGCTTCAATCACTTTGAAACTTTAATAAAAATCTTGCATAGAGAAGGTTTTGTTTCTGTCATTTCACCTAACGTGTCGCAAAACCAGACGTTTCAAAACACAGGCTCAAACAGCACAAAGAACAGTCGTGTTGTAGTCAAACGTTCCCAAACCTTCTAACCAAACACACACAGTTATTATCACCCACTTTCCACCAAGACTCGCTCCCACATTCCCCTCATAAGTTCAATTTCCTTCTACAAACATATCGTGCCAGTTGTTCCAATTAGCAGCTCGCTAGTTTCAACCGAATCAATTTCCGGCGATACGTCGAACAAAAAATATATATTAAACATGACACTCGACACACAACGGTTTTCCGGAACATTCCCGATCACTTTTTACGGCTTTCGAGCGGAATGAGCGTCGAGATGATGTGGCTTGTACTGTCAGTGACAGAAAGGGACGAATAGACTGAATAACTGTATCTCAATTTGATAGCATATTTGTCGCAATTATGTGTTTTGTGATTCTGAAACATCCCTTGTCCTCGTTGAATTTCCTAAATTAGTGTGATTATAGTGAACCCTCTCGCGTTTGTTTGTTCCTACATTTTTGCCCTTGACTGTACAGTGCTACTGTGTATTTTGTCAGCGTTATAGCGGTTCCATTTGTGATTCGTTAAATTATATTCTGAGATAAGCTGAGGAAATGGATTTTCAATAAACTGGTTTGACGTTTTGTGGTCGTTGGAAACTGGAATTTAATTGTGTAGACTGAGAATTGTTGTTATACTAAACTTATAATGGTTTTATATTGCGGTTATTATTCCTCAAACTACCTTTGGCCGTACCGCCTTTCATTTTACAGTCTTTGACCGGGATTCTGTCAACGTATATATATCTTCGAATACAAAACAGGTTCTCGCTTTTTAGGTCTTTTTAGTTTCTGAATAAGCATAAACATATCTAGAGACGATCAGTCGAACAATATTTACGCTAGGCTTATTATAACATTATTTTCTTGAACACCACCTTTTTCTTATTTTTCTAAAGCTGCCAAACAAGCTTGAATTCTAGACTCAAACATGCATTCCTTATTTAGTGTCGCGCCGCGTTCTATTTCTGGTCAGTCTGTCTGTCCACACTCCCCCAGGCAATCGGATTGGTTACTATTTCGTCGGTTATGAATTAAATATGAGTTTATAATTGGTTTCGTTAAAAATGGTTTTTAATCCCATCGAGGTCGCACTGGATCGCATCCATTCGCGGTTCCGTTCATAAAATTTGAGTGATGGAAATATTTTAGATGAACGAGGGGGATATGTTTTAAGTAAGCACAAACCTCGAACGACTTGTAAGCACAAGAAACAATGGATGCGTGCGGAAATACCAATAGATTTTGTAGACATACGAAATAAAACGTTACAAAGTTCATATTTTTTCCAAATAATAAAACAAATAAAGTACTTACAATACTTCTCCGTACCTACTGGTGGAGTCACAATTTTAAATTACATCACATAAGCCCAAACTTTGGCGAAAATCTCAGAATTGTAAACTAGATTGTGCAAGGAAAGTGTGCAGAAGTTGTTAGCAGTAGTTGGAACTAACTATTATCTGGCGACAGCGCGGGCTTCAAATTGAATCAAATCGGCCCAGAGTGGCTGCGAAGTCCGACTATACATCACGATATACCTCAAAAGTGTTCAGAAATATTTATGGAATAGTTTTATCCCATATTAAGTCGTATGAGTGTGGATGGGGATGGCTATAAGAGTAGAGGAAGACCAACGAAACGATGGATGGACTGTGTGAAGGATCATATGGCTGTAAAGGGTGACTCCGAAATGAGGACAAAGAGAGAAGTATTGAAGAAAAACACATATTGAGCTGTTTCCATTTAATTTAAGTTAAGGGCAAGCGAGTGATGATCAAGTCATATTTGATTTAAAAAAAAATTGGCCTTATGATATTTTCAGTGCAAGACAGTTCCGGTCATATTCCATAAAACAAGGTTGGTTTTCTGATGGAAAAGGTCAACGGACGGACGGACGGTCGTCGGTTCTTCACTCAACTGTGAAGAATGAGTTGAGAGGATGTGCAAAATGTTTTGCCGTAGTGTGTGCGGAATGAAACTTATCGATTTAATTTACTTGGACCAATAAATAAAATTACGATATAGGATAGTGTAAAGCTATCCTGGCTTGTCCTTTGTCGGAACAAGCTAGGACACTGTACAAATTGTTTTTTTTTTTTTGTTTTAGTGTAAGAGTTAACAGTTCACAAAAAGATTTTCAGTGCAGTACGCAGCCGTTGATAAGGCACATGAAGTTTAAATTGTCTACATCTTTAAGTAACAGGTACGTCGCTTTGCAAAGCTGAACCATTTTAAATCCCCACGTGCCACTAACAACCGAATACTGTACCTTGGTATTTACATACATACATACAATCTTCTCTTGTGTTGAATTCTAAAGGTAGGTATAGCTTTTTTGTATCCCTAAAATACTGTTAATTAAAATGAACGTTAATAAATACGCTTAAAGTTTTTCTCTCTGTATACTCATTCTTATTAGCATAAAAGCGAAACGTTCAGCCACACTTTGAGGCGGTAAATTAATTCACGTGGAAGTACCAAGACCTTTCACAGGAACACACGCGTTCAGAACCGACCTAATTACATACGCGGTGTAATTATAGACTTTCAACTTACTTGAAAGTGTTTAACACCTTATCGTCATCTTCAAGTAGGTAACACAATAGGGAGAGAGAGAGAGGCTATCAATCACATATGTTAAATAGTGGAAAAATCTGTTACTGGAAAAGGTACTCCAATTATTAAATATGCTTTTAGACTAATAGTGCATTTATATTGTTTCCTATTTTGTTATTAATTTTTAGCATATCGTAAGCTGCACCGGTGGACATCATTACGTTATCGCCGGCAGTCGCTGAAAACCAACGCTGGGGCTCTGCTTTGTTTCGTAGAGGATCGTAGCATTATGCCGAGTGATGTCCGTTTTGCGTGGATGTGACAAATATTGTATTTGCGCCCAACTAGTTATTTATCTGTTTCTGTTCTTTTATGCGTCACATTTAACGCAAATAAACGTATTCTTTAAGAATGGCAGCAGTGGTGACAGACATTGACGAATCATTAAATTGGATCTCCATACTCCTCACTGATTATGACTACTTCAATTGACCAGTATTTTTATTTCTTCTTATAGACTACGTTAGGTTTCCTACCAATGGATATCATTAGGGCTCTTGTACGAATTTAAATTATTTACGCGGTGTAAATAATTTAAATTGGCGCTGTACAATATTTCAACAAGACGCTAGTGAGTTTTGGCTGTGTAAAGTAATGGTAGAGCTACTGAACGAACATTGTTGTTTAACGTTATAAAAACGCAACCATCATCAGATGAGTGATCTTTGTTTTTAAACGTGATCGCAAAGTAGGCGAAACTTAAGGACTAAGGTATGGATTATGGATAAGATCACTCCATCTTTCACCTACAAGTGTACCAATTAGTCTCATCAAGGATGGTGTGTTCAAAGCGTCAAGTGGAAGATCATATTGCCATATTTACCTGTAGCAGTGCAGTATGCACGCGGCACGCGCACACGGCACCATTCTTGCGCGCGCAGGGCGTGCCGAGCCACGCGCACGCGCCGCCGCCACGCTTCATCGCGCGCGACCATCCCTCGTGCGCGTTCACAACGCGCTAATGTTCTTAGACTAGCATTTAAATGAAAACTGCACTTGCACTTGGTTCACTTATATTTTAGGTTTAGTTTCATTGCATTTGTAATTATGTGGGTTGTTTAAGTTTCAATCATCTTCACACTACATGTTTTAAGAAAAATATTTTCATAAATAAGTCATTCTTTGTCTCCGTATCTCATTTTTTTTAAACGTTTCTAATGTCATACGTCCAAACATGATGTGTTGACTACTCCCATACACGGTTTAGACGAAACTAAATTGAAAGCTGAAATGTTTTGAACTAATTAATTTTTGTCTTAAACGGTTTAATAAAGTGACAGCTGGTATGTAAGCATTTAATTTACCAGCTGTCACTTTACACATTATGAACACGTCCAAACCTCACAAAATCTAAGATGCAGTTAGATTCAACATCGCAGAAACACTAAGACACTTGAGATTTATGGTTACAATCCCAAACTAACAGAAACAGTCCCGAAAGACGGCTCAAAGCTACAAACAGCTTCGTTATTGAATTCAGTCGGCCACTAAACCAGGTGCCGACTGCATGTCACCGCGGCCATGTTTTATTGAAAGGTTTGTCTGTAGTCTAACTACTGTTCGGACAAGTCTCATCGGGAATGCCAATTAATATTAGGATCTCTGGAAATATCAGTAACAATAGGGATTAGAACCACCTCAACGCAGAAAACTATAGATAGAACAACGTTCTAATTCGACCTTGTTTCAGACTGATAAAAGATCAAGAACAACACAATAAAAATATGATCTCACAGCACACGAAGAGTGTACAAGACGAATATACCAAAAAAAGTTTACCCCAACATAACAGAAAATCTTTACGAAAATCAAAAGCCTTCATTCCCAAATTTCTTTTATACGCGTCGTTTGACAAATCGCCTTAGCCCCGACATGTATCTATCAGCGTTCACTCCAACCCCAGTGCAGGCGTGTATCCGGGGGCAGGGCATCGTAAACCACGCCAATTATTAGCTACAGCCCCACCGGGCCCCCGCCGCCCCAGTGGGCCCCGACACGACCACCGGCAGAAGCCGGCTGTAGTATTAATGAGATATGTCAAAATTGTTGCTTGCTGTTTGCCAATTGTTTGTTTGGAAAGGGCAATTTTGGGGTGCAGAAAAAATCTTGGTTTAAGTTTAAAAGGAGTGACATTTTCTGACGTAGATAGATTATAGTGGCACATGTCACTTTTGGAAAAAATTAAAATAAAATGGATTTACAATTTGACAAATCATCGATCATAAACGGTTTAATATCAGAAAGATGGAATAGTCAAGAGCCTACAAAATATTCTCCCAGTCTAGTTAGTTAATTATGGTAATTTCGTTTAATTATATAAGAGCCTGGAAACACTTCATGTGCTTAAAATGTTCGTCCTTCCTTATTCGTGGTTCACAAGCATGTTGTTTTTCCCCATCTTTACAAAGGCACTTTATGTCACCCCAAAAATAATAAACATTCCCCCTAAAGCCATCATTCATGAATATTCTACAGTTAAAGGAAAAACACAATTTTTAATACTCTTAGCAGATATTTTCCTCCTTTTGTCTTCAGAAAGATGAAGCAATAATCCCCTTGTTTCTGATACGTTTTCAATTGAAGCTCGTTTAATCGCCACGGGCAAAGAAAACAATAAGGAATGGGTATATAGAACAGGTCGGGTACTAGGGTGCAATACAGCGGATTTACAGAGCGGCCACGTCAAAGCATTGTGCAGACGAGGTACCTACTGTTCATAGGTTTTAGAAAATAGAAAAAAAAAAACTTGTTGGGTTTATTTTATTGTCGGAATAACTATTTAGTCTGACGACGACAGCATTTTGCAGTTAAGAGACAAATTAGTAGTAGTTGGCATAGGTACATTTTTGACCAAATTCCAGTCAACTTCGCACTCTCAAAACCAGACGTAGTTATTTGTGTTGTTTGCCAACACGAGGTGAGTGACAATAAGCTGACTGCCGGAAGGACCCACTTGAAACATTTCACTGCCTAAAAAGTAGAACACATTTTTAGAACATTCACCTGAAAAGATTTTATCTCTGTTCCGGTGTTCTGACTTCCTAAAATTTTGAATATTAAAATGAAAATCTGTCGTGTTTAATGAAGTCACAAAATTTGTATATTAATTTGAGGCAAAGTTTTTCCAAGTCTCCAAACCATTTGGAGACTTGGAAAAAGTTGAATTTGTGTTTTTTTTTTGTGGTCACCATGAACACATATTTTTTTTATTAATTGGACGAACTATGGACGTTGAAATTCTGTATAGATACTATCATATTTGTAACGATATTATTATATCTATGTGTATCTGTACCAGGAAACGTAAATCCCTGAACCAATTGTATTGTAATCTAAATCTGAAGTTTCTACATCAGCACCGCGCATGCTATCGTAATTGCTTTATTATTCAGCAGTAGTCTGCAAGTTTCCCTTGCTCGACGCAGCTTTGAATTTAACTTCGAAGACTTAGGTATCACAGGCCATGTTATCTTTATCTGTTAAACTAACGTCGGTAAGATGATGTTCATTTCTGAATACCTTTTGCTTCATCGTCTCAACAATCGTCATCATCTGCGGGTCCACTTTCAGTCATGGATGCAACAGAGTACCAGTCACCACCTCAACAATATCATAAATAATAATTTTATGGATTGTATTGTTATCACCGCACTATTATTCCCAGTTCAGCTGCATTATTAAGTTTGTCTGTCTGTCTTGCTAACGGAAGGATTCAACTTTTGTGAGCAGCGAGGGTATTCTCATTTGTAACGTGAGCTTCAGGTTTGTTTTAAGCGTTATGTCTGCTATCATTTTGTCTCTTCTTTAGTATTGTTTTAATGCACATTGTTATCATTTTCACCTTATATCGAGGGTCTATATAATTTCCGTGATACAAAAAAATCTTGAAACGAAATTCTTTCTGCTAAAATACAGGTAATTTACCTCATCTTTCCACAAAATGATAAATTAGAAAATTAATAGTCTAGTTAAATAAAGGCGGTTTATGGATATTTCTTTGACTGTTCAAAATTCTGTAAGATGAAAGAGATAATTGCATATTGATAAGGTTCTTTGAACCAAACCCGAGTTATTTTACCTAATGTTAATACCGATGATTATTAGAAAATATTGACAGTAGGATCAGAAATTTAATAAAGCGCAACCGGAGTCTGGAAAGGCTGGATAGGATGGAAATGCCAACAGTGTGGAGAGTGCTTTTAAAAGAAACTGGACACCGAGCCATCGAGACGAGGACTGCGGCAGTGTGTACCAAGTGTCCCGATGTTCGGTGGCGGGACGAGAGCTGTTTGTTCACCAGTGATGGATAATAAGAGGAAAGTGAATCGTTGTAGTGGTAATAGTACCTACATACAGGGTGGCAGGAACGACACAATACCATCCTGACTTAATCGTTGTAGTGGTAATAGTACCTACATACAGGGTGGCAGGAACGACACAATACCATCCTGACTTAACATTTCTCACCGGGTATTCAGAATAATGTTTGCTGTGCAGTACCATTTTGACCGCGAAGTACTGCATTTTTGTATAAAACAGCAGTTTTTTTAGATAACCGATAAAATATATACTCAGGGTGGTTTGGACCAAGACTGCATCCGTGGAGGTTGTTAAGAATTAAAAATCTCTGTAGGAGAAAAGAAACAAAGCTTCGTTGGTAAGAATATTCTTTTAACAGTGATGAAAACCACAGATAAGATTATGTGTGAAAGGATGAAGCTTAACGTTACGATTTTACAATAACTCATAGAGCTGAGGAAGTTTAACGGCGTTCCTGAACTTGTAACCATAACCACAACATTGTTAGTCGCTAATTGTGTTTTATGTTAAAATACTCTTTATTAATCCTCATTCTAGGTTCCTAGCGCTCAGCATACTTAGTGAGCATTAAGCTATGCACAGTTATGAAATTAAACTTTCACTTTCATCCTTTAAAAACTTAATATCGCGTCAGAATCACGGTGGTGCACAATTATGAAGAGTTACAACGGCGGCAGGACGCATTCACGCGCTCACAATGTTACCTTTTTTATAATAACGTTGTTAAATGCTGTACAACTGTACATAACCGCAATGCGTCTGCAGTAATAGGGGATGGAGAACATGAAAACAATGGAAATACTTGTCTGAAATACAGGAAGATGGAGTTCAAAGAGCCTGGATCTAGTCTTTGTTAACCCATATTTAAGTGTGTTTATGCGATAAAATATTTTTATTTGAGAGCAGTGGTGACCCATTGGTAACGACCGCGACTTACGAGTGGTAGGTCGTGAGTTCGAACCCAAACAGACGCTTTATTTTGTGTAAATTATTTCATAACCACTGCTCTCAAAACGGTGAAGGAAAAAATCGTGAGGAAACCGGCATGTCTTAGAACCAAAAATTCGTAGACTGTGAATGGTGGATTATGACCCGCTCCCTCTCACCGAAGAAGGCTTGGGTCCCAGCAGTGGGAACGTTATGCTGCTGATGATGATGCGATAAAATTGTGCTTTGGATATTTATATTTAACTCGAAATAAGTTACAGATGAAAGTTCAATGCAAAGGGTACTGTAGTGTGTAAGTAGCGGTCTGCTATGTGGATATGTTTTCCAACCAACCCCAATCCATGGCAAAAGATTCAACTCGGTACAATAACATTTGAACATACACACTTATACTTAGCGCTGTTCACCGCTTTCAGTTTTCATCTTGGAAAATTGTTTAAAGGAAATTGTTGTTTATTCTTTCTTGTTTCCGCAACGTAGCAACGTTTAATTATTTCTTTCTTCACTGGTTTTTCACATTTTTAATAGAAACTGGTTAAAGTATAAGCTTGGATATTAAGTTCGTGATGTCCGCCTTTATTATGATGTTTCATAACAGGGACACTTTCCCTGAAACGATAAATTGTTATTGTCAATATGAACGTGATTGATACGCATTAATCGCAAAATGCGCAAATTAATCGTCTACAGAATGCAATTGAAGCGATTGGCAATCAAAATTGGCAGACAAAACATTGACACTGGCAATTTATCGTTTACTAGTTATTACTCTATCATCACTACAATATTATTCACTTTCATTTGAGTTGTAAATATTGTAAAACAAGATGGCACCGGCATTTCCTAGCTGACTGGTAACTGAGAAGAAATGCAGAAAAAAAAAACGGAGGTTATGGTCTCTGAAGTCCAAAAAATATTGTATATTATTAGCGTGAAAGGACTCCTATTTCTTAGTTTTCACACGAAGCTTATTACGTAGCTAGGAAAAGATGTCAAATTAGTTGGGTCCCCTATTTTTTCTCTCAAGGCTCTCGTGTTCGCTAACTAGTTCTGAGACCGAGGGCTGGCTGTGTCGGGGTCGGATCGCACAATTTTTCCATACAATTACCTTCGAAGCTTCGAGCCATCGGTTCATTAGAGCGCTGGCGCGGTTGCACACTCCAGCTCAAGCTGTTGTGCTTATTTTTTTTAGGTTTGTGCCTGTATTAGTGGTGGAAAGTGTTAATAAGAAACTGATTTTCAATACACACAATTGGTATCTGGGATTGATTTAAACATTTAACGAAAATATCAAAAGAGCTGCTTTAGTTAGTGTCCATGTTGTAGATTACCATAACTTGGAAGATGAACTCAGACCAGCTTCTTGTGAATTAAGGTAAACTAGGCAAAAGGATGAAGAATTAAAACTTATAAGCATTGTTCTAAAACTATTGAAGCCTCCCCGACATACGGAACACACGCTTAGCATGTAAGAAAATTATCAAGCAATACTGTGACAAACATCTCGCGATGTGACGCTAAAAGATTGAATAAGAGATGGATTTCCGACTTCGTATATTAACGAAACTTTTGCCGAGACATCCTTAGAACGTTGGCAGTTGAATAGCAGAGCAAGAGCTAGAGGGAGCGTGAGCAGTAATGTGTGTTGAATTCACATAACACGATAAATGCAAGCCTGCATTTGTGGCGAAATCCGGTGAGTATGCAACATGGCACCGGGAGGTTGGGATGCCAACGAATTGCGCGAATACTTACAGTAAGAACCCAGTTATAAGGGTAGAATTTATTGTGGAACATACACTTAAAAAACGGAGGAGGTTCTCAATTCGACGCGTATATTTTGTTTTTTTTTTTTATGTATGACCACGCATAACTTTTTACATAGTGGTCCGATTGTGACAATTCTTCTTCTATTGGAAAGGGTATACTCCCAAGGTGGTCCCATATAAATTTGGAAAACAAAATCGAACCCTAAGCATCCTGAAAAAAAAAAAAAAAAAGGGTTGGAAAACAGGGGATGATTGATTGTTCACTCACTGATTGTAACGTATAAACACGCATAACTTTTTTGATAATTCTTTTATTGTTGGATAGGGTATATCTTGCCAAGTATTATTAATACATTAAAGCCACAAAAAATCATAAAATAAAAACTCATCATTTTAAGGTTTATTATTTTATGCTTTTCAGTTTTTCGGCGGTTTAATTTTTTGTTAAAAAGTTTTTTGTATGAAGTGTGGACAGGAAGCTGGACGTAATGTTTTTGCATCGTATGTTATACAAACTTATATGATGTTTTGCTCGTTAATTTCACTTAAACAACCTTTTTAGCAGGTACGGCAGAAAATGTATGTGTTATGTTAATTGAACACAGCGAGCGCAGACAGTAATAATTAATAATCTACCATCTGTGCTGTCTCTGTGTCTACTATACGTTATGTAATGAAACAAATTATACCAGTTCATATATAAGGAGCCTTGGAATAACAATCAGAAACAATACAAATTACGTGTATTTCAGTTCATACCGTGTCATCATGACGTTTGTAATCTATGGGGCTAGTACGAACGCGCGGAGTAAACGATATCGTAGATTTAAACAATTTTAAAATTAAAAATTCTCGTCGTGCTTATCATATTTAAGAAGTTTTCAAGTCTATGTTTGATACTAAACTCAAAGTCAAAGCATTTATTCAATTAAACCAATTAAGGCACTTTTAAATTATCAAGGAATGAGCGAAGAGAGCTAGTTGCCCATTCCAACGTGTAGTACCTACGTTCCTATGGGGAACAAACTCCACGGACACTGTTTTACGTCAAAATATTGGTGGTCATTAACATTGAATTTATACAAAGACTTTCAACAATTCTGTGTCAGTGTTAAGTGTCAAATCAGGGACGTCCCTGGACTGTGTATTGGAGTGGCGCCACCGAAAAGCCGCAGTCTGTGCGGACCAGTGAGTACCTTCTTTCAGCCCAGGTTTCCAAGTGATTGTGCATGACTAAAGGCTCGCCTATGGCCAACAGTTCCATCGAAGGGTTTTAATGACTAAAGGCTCGCCTATGGCCAACAGTTCCATCGAAGGGTTTTATTCATCATTAACCATAACATGTAAGGACGATGTCAAAAGGCGTGTATGTTAAAAGAGTAGAGGTTTTCAATGAAAAATCTTTCGAATTTACGTCGCGCGTTCATGCTAGAGCCTCAGTATCTTACAGTATCTATGGGAACAATAGGAGATGACTGGGCTAACTGGTATGCAATGGATGAGCCTATAAATTATGGAGGTGAGGGTTACCTGTGAATTGTTTAAATCTTGAGTTATGATCGTGTGGTGGGCAATGATTTGTGAGGTGAAAAGGTTACAGGTGAATTGTAGTGGTCTATTTCCTAATGAATAAAGGACAGCGAAATGAGGACCGGTCTATAATGAAGTGCCAAACTTGCTCCTTTCTTTTTAAGGACATAAAACTTTTATCAAGACTAGATCAAATTTAAGCATGTACGCATTTTGTTTTTCAGTTCCAAAGGATACCTTAAATTGTCCAGCAATGAAAATAAAGTCGTTAAAAGTGGTAAAAGTCGCACTTTTAGCTAGTAAAACATAAAGGTATGGCTATAAATCGTCAGCCACAAAAGACGGCCTGTGACGTCACGTAGCTTACATAAAACGTGGGGAGGCGGCAGAATGTTACACCATACACTGTCTACAATGGATATGGAGATATTTCACTCTTTCGTAATTATTCGATTATTTTAGATTAGATAGAACCATCTGACAGCTTTCCACCTGGGCCCGCATTACCGTGGCCGACTTAGAAATCTCTTAATAAACTCAGACCCAAGTCTGCCAGAGAAAAGACCATCTCCACACATGGGACGGCTCAGATATCAAGTGTGTCTGCGGCGTCTCCCCACAGACAATGGTCCACCTTCCATCCTGCGCCGCTTGCCCTGTCATCTGCGCATTTTATAATCTTATGACTGAGTCAGTGAGCGGAGTTCGCGCAGCTGTATTGTGGGTCCAAAGATATTTGAACCTTATGCCATCGATACGCTAAGAAGATCTTAGATTCAGTTATCTTAGAGGAAGAATTTTACTTTGATCATTTGAATTTCTCAGTGGCAGTTCCTGGGGTGGATTGATGTCTGGTTGACGACATTAGGCTCGTCCCCTATGGCAGAGTAGACCTTTGCCTAACCCTTGGGGACAACAGGCGGCATGTTATCGGATAAGTAGATACCTACTTAATTTGACACAAACATGATACAATTCTCAGTCTCAACTGTCTGGACATTTCATAGTGAACAGCCGAACAAATTTTAATATATTTCATTTTAAGGTAGTTCGGTGCTTGCAGATGGACTATGGAAAAATCCTCCATACATTTGAGGCACACATATACCGCAAAAAATAGAATAACTGAACCACGAAAACACGGTCACAGCTAGCACATACAAAGCATGAAAATAAAGCAAGAATATAAAGAAGATTAATCTGTGTCAGGACTTGCAGCATACATTTACCTGTCAAAGGTAAAGACACATACACACCAGTAAACTAAGGTGTAGTGAAGCGTTAGTTTAATAATTGTTAATTTCAGCTAATCCTACGACTAAGCAGCAAAGTTTTAACGGCATATTACAAAATACGTCACTTCTAAAGCACTAACTTAACCCTTAATGTGAATTACGCGCCTCTAGGGGACCACAGTTCTAGCTTAGACCATAAACTAAATTATGGCTAGATTTTAGTTCTAGGTACTGTTGAGCCGACTTATAGAGTTCTGCGACATAGCATGCATCTTGACCGTACTTACAGCAGGCTTTTGATGAAGTTTGAAGGTGAATTCTCGATACTAGAGAAGATAGACAATAGAATGATGGTATACACTAAAGGATTACGCTGAGAGTTGAGCTATTCACTGGAGGATTAAACTGTAAGGTGTACTATAGGTAGCGAAGTGGATTTCGGAAATAATTTCGGATGACAATAGCACCACTGAAAGGGGTCTTTAGTCATCTATGGCATGACCTATTTGTTGTATGAAAGGATTACTTTATCAGTAAGGGTTTGGACACAACTAGTTTCCCAGCGGGAAAATTGCGTAACACAATAACAAAAGGAAAGGTCGCCTTTTTGACAGTTCAAAAACATTCATCAGGTTCTTTACGTGTTGAGCAGACAAACTTTTTGAACATATAAAGCAATGGATTAGCTTTCACAGTCAAAATTATTCAGAACTAGCTTTTGCCAGCGGCTTCGCCCGCGTGGAGGTCGGAAAATTTCCCGCGGGAACATACTACCGGGATAAAAAGTAGCCTATGTCCTTTGTCAGGCTCTAAACTATATGTGTACCAAATTTCATTTAAATCGGTTCTGTAGTTTTAGCAGGAAAGCGAGACAGACAGTTACTTTTGCATTTATAATATTAGTGTGGAAGTGTGGATCAGGACGACGAGGAAGCCAAAACCGGAAGAATATGTTAAAACCTCTTTTTAATCAACAGCAACTTATAAAACGCTACAGGTCTTAGCTCGATTATAGAAAAACCTTTATTTACGGTTTGCATGCCGCGTAGTTACTTAGACGTTATTAAACTTGAACTACCGGTAGAAATATATCGTCTATGGCGTAATAAAGGGCAAAACCTTAGTACCACGCTTAATATTACGACCAATATTTCTTTATTATTCATGATTAGTGCGGTTCAACGGGCTTAGATTTGAACTGAAAACTACTTTGTTTATGAAATAAGCAAGGATTTTCTTACAAAAATGTTTACTGTATAGTTCGGCATAACAATAAGGATCGATAAAGGGATCAAGTTTTCAGTTTCAGACAGTTTGAGCGGGCTTAACAAGAGTGAGAGGGATAAAATTGTCATGATAATATTTTTGCGGAAAAGTTTATTGTTATTAAATGTTTAATTTTGAAGTTGGTCCTTTGGGACGCTTCACAAATCCATGTTATATTAAGAAAAGTTAGCACATTAGATTTTGTTTAATCATTTTACATTCCAAGACGCCTCCGTGCTTCGGATAGCACGTTAATCCGTTGGTTTCGATTGTCATTTCTGGATCTCTAGCACTCGTTATGGGTCGTAAAAAGCCCGAAAGTCTGATCAACCAGTCTTAACCATGGGTATCATATTACCCAGTAACTAGGTTGCGGATCTGACCGATAGGCAGTCACTTCGTTTTAAATACTGGTATTCAGCTGCATTCGGTAAGACTCTAAGCCGACCCCAACATAGTTGGGAACAGGCTAGACAGATTGATTGATTAATTTAGTCTCTTAAGCTATAAATCTAAAGCTAAATCGGTTCTTGTAACTACTAAAGTGCTATCATGCATGTCCTCAGTTATCACACTATCATTTCTGGTCTAAAACTAAGACTGAAGGAAAAAAATAATCATTCTGAAAAAGCTCACATTTTTTTTATATACATTCCCTTTTAAGATTTCTCGTCCGTTAACGAGTCTAAATATTAGCATCAACGTTACTCCCGCTCTAAAAGGCACACAAAGAATTCTCAAACACAGTTTACTTAAGTACCAGTATATGTGCTTTTTGAAGTTATCAAGTAAGGCGAGCTAGTTCAACGGCTAATAAGATCTCTTACGTAATTTGTTTGCAAGTTGAGAGGCAGTGGACTCTCTACTTTCTTACTACTACTCTAGATGGAAGATTTCTAAGGACCAATCTTTCTAGGAGTCTATTTTATCTTGCAGGCTATATTATTTTTAACAGACTTTAAAAAGGAGGTGGTTCTCATTTTGTCAGGTTCTTTTTTTGTATGTATTTTCCGCGAGTTCGCCGGCAATAATTGTGGATCGATATAGAAAAATATTTTTTTAATGGATAAACTTTGACTTTGATATGCCTTAGGGGTGACCCCATATAAATTATATTAACTTTTCAGGGGTATTTTTACACCATGTTGTTGATCCGTTGAAGATAGGAGATCACGTTTAAAAATGCTACTTTATACTGCAAGCATGCAAATATACATGAAAAAATACAAAAGCAGCCCATAACGTTCCTACTGCTGCGTCACAGGCATCCTCTCTGCGAAGGGAGTGGGCCATAATTCACCACCCGGGCTAAAATAGCTATGCTACAAGGACTTATCCCTAAAGATAGAATACATTTCTATTATCTAGCGAAGCTTCAGGAGTAATTTCTCTCCTCCTAACACATGCACTAAGCCAGCCATTTCGCTGATCCTCTAAATAGTGAGTTCAATACTACGAGAGTGAAAACGAGACGGTTTTATAAATCCTCTTCTTTTACGAGACTACTCGAATAGTGGACCTTTTTACGTAGCTAGTGAAAATAGACGCTAACTCACCGCTTTGGGGATGACCTATTTGACGTTAGTGTCTGGCGTTAAATATTCTTGGATATATATTTTTGTCACTATTATTTAGAGCACGAAAGCCTATGTTTTATTTACAAATTTCAAATGGCGTTGATCAATTATTTCGTTGTTTATTTTAACACAGCCTTAAAGCTTAATCTATACTAATATTAAAGAGCTGAAGAGTTTGTTTGGTTGAACACGCTAATCTCAGGAACTAGGTACTGAGATTCGAACGCGCTAAGCGTTCGAATTGAAAAAATATTTCAGTGTTTGACAGCCCATTTATCGAGATAGGCTATATAACATCACGCTAGGAACCTTAGGAGCCAAGCAAAAAGAAAAAGAAGTCACGAATACGAAGACATCCCACGGGCAGACGATTCGCTGCGACAGGGAGGGACGGGGAGCAAAAAATTTTATGCAAACGAAGTCGCAGTTAGTTAATTATAAAGAGATAAAGTTTGTGAGTTCGTTTGAAGGAAATAATCTCTGGAACTACCAGTCGGATTTGAAATATGTTTTGCATTTGATAGCCTAATTCTTAAGGAAGGTTATAGGCTTATTTGAAATCACGTTTCACCCCTTAGAAACAGCGCAAAATGAAAAAAAAAATCGGAAAGAACACTAAATGTAAACGAGGTAAAAGCGCGGGCTGGCGATGGTATACGACGCAACGGGTCGCAGGCCAAAATTGTACGCGAAGTAAGTCACAAACAAAAGCTTATTGTAATAAAAAAATAGCGCCTGACCACGTGTTTCAGTTGTAGTTAGATATTCATTCCTATCTTTCTTTTACCTAATGAGGAATAACAGATACCTACTCATTATTCGAGCGTAAGGTACTTATCTGTATATCTATCATTCTTACATATGAGGGAAGAAACAATAGATTGGCAATTACTAACACAATGCCTTTTCTCTCATTTTCGTTCGAATGAACGACAAAGCTTTTCTCTCATTTGTGTTCTCGTAACGTACGCTACATATTCACCAAATAATGTTTCACCTATTTCTTATATCGCATGTTTCGTGCGAATAAACACATACAACGCTACATAGTTGTCATCAGTGAAGATTATAATAACATATATATCACTACAAATATTGCCTAGTCACACACTATTCAAATAACGTAGTCGAGACGTCCCACTGTGTCAACTGTCATCACATCACTATCGCGGGAATTACACATCACTAATTTTGTGGGGCGTATTGTATTCGTACTTCAAGTTTAGAAGTGTCATTCGGATATGAGTTCGGCGTGCATTTGGAGCCTCGTGTTACAATACTTAGCAGACAGCGCCGCTAATAGCCATTGCTCTTCTAAACGAGCTATTTTCGCATAGCTGATGCTGACACGAGAAAAGGATATCAGTTGGAACATCAAACCGTTAAATACATTGTAGTATTATTTTTTATCTATACAAGTAAATAAAAGTGAAGTGTCTGTTTGTAATTTCAAATTAATAGCTTTTCACAAATGCATATGAAAGTATTATATACGGCACTTGCCACATCAAAAATCAATTTAAAAAAAAATCTATATGTGTGCCTGCCTGTGTTTGTTGCGGCTAATCTCTGAAACGGCTGGACCTATTTTGACGGGACTTTTACTGGAATATAGTTGATATCATAAGAAGTAATTTATGCTACTTTTTGTTCCGGGAGCATGTTCCCGTTGGATAATTTCCAATATACCCGCGGTTGAAGCCACGGGAAGCAGCTACTCACTATATATACATGTCTCGGGACAACAATTATAACTTAAATGTAGGGATTCTAGATTCTACTGATTCATTGTAATGTGTAACATTATCATAATGTTCGGATGAGCGCTTTCAGTGAAAGCAGTCAAAATACCGTAAAATCTAGATAACTTTAGTTTCGGTAATATAATTCATGGAAATTCAAACTCTGGATGGGTTCTAGACAGACAGCTGTTACGACAGTTCGTGTTAATACTAAACTTAATTAAATATTTATTAACCTATGACTTGAGGTAGTATGAGGCCTGACTTGATTTCAGGTATAACCGTTTTACCTGAAAACAGAATGGGTAGGAAGAAGTTTACTGTATCACCACAATCATGTTATTACTTGAAAGACGAAGACATTTCAGAATAGTAGGTATATCCTTCTTGCTACTGATACCTATATTTATTCAACTGAAAAATCACTAAAGCTACGTTTGCTACGTTGAGACTAATCAGATTTAATCCGAGCTGAAAAACCGAGATTTTCTGAGACGAAAAAACTAATTCTTTTTGCGAAGAGACTCGACCTTTGGAGGTCACAAGGTTATAGATGCTATTCCAACCTCTAATTTAGACGCTGAAATCAATCAAATATGGGCGTGGTAAAATTGTTGGGCGAAGGCAGGAAGTACTACCGGTATAGCACTTACGGCGTACAGTCAACAAAATAATGGCAATAGAGGAGTTGATACCTTTTGTTTTGAACAATCGATATTAAACCGTTAGTCCCAGTTATATTCTGCCAGGGTCGCGGATTTATTCGAAAAGGTTACCGTGACCCTGGCAAAGGCAACTGAAGGAACGTGGATGGGTTTTAGTAAAAAAAAAAAATCTGACACGCCCTCCCACCTCTCGCCCGAGCGGGAGACGTCATTTGATGATTTCCCAAAAAAAATCCTAGTCATATTAAAGTATAGTAGCACTTATTATAACTTCATTTTTAGGGTGCTTATTTCATTCAGAAATTTATTCGTGGAAGGCAGAAGTTTATCCAAGTGAAAATTATGTGTTACATTTTGTTTCATCTACACAAACAGTTGGCAGTTCAAAATCCCACAAATGTTAGGTCCAATTAGTTACCAAAAACTCTAGATCGCTTTGCTGGTCAAATTAAATACCACATATTAACCAACAAAGACTTAGAAACCTCTGTTTGCGTATCAAATGATGCTGCCAACAGAGAATAGGCTCTATAAGCTGTATCTACTAACACGTACAAGGAGCGCAATTAGAAAGGATATTGTTCGAATGACTGCCTTGGTCTAATAGTCGCAAGCGCTACTGCCGAGCGTAAGGGCCTGGGTTTGATGCCCAGCCGGCGTAGCATGACCAATTCTATATCTATTCTACCAAGAACAAATGAAGTTCCTTAAGTATTTTAATTCTGTAAAAATGTTTCTACCTCATCAGAAAAATAGTCATCATACTTGACATCGTATTTTTGTCGACTGAAGAATAGAAACATCTCTTCTTTTCAGTTTTACAAAATTTTTCTACGACAAATCTATCATTTTGTCTTCTCTTCCGTCGACACGTTCCCTTTCTATGGCGGTCATGCTACGCGTGCAGGTCGAGTAAGTAAAGTATTGGGATTTTCCATTCGAAGTTTCACAAAGTAGCCTCGAGCCTTTATGCTTGGTTGCTGGCCATCAATCATCATCATTACAGCTGAAAGACGTCTACTGCTGGATATAGACGTCCCCCAAAGGGGGGTGTTTGTCATAATCACCACGCTTGGCAGGCGGGTTGGCGATCGCAGTATGGTGGTAAAATGCATGGAGAACACTGCTGCCCATTCTCTAGTAAGTCCCTTAGTCGCCTTCTGCGACACCCATGGGAAGAAATGGGATGGTGGTATTCTTTACGTCCGGCAATACACGGAACCATGTTGTTGCTGGCCATAACTGGCGACATATGGGTGGACAATACATACATTTCTGCCTAACCCTACGGGGATTACTAGCGTGATGCTATTTTTGTTCGAATAAAACATAAAGCAAGCGAGCTTTGTAGAAATAGATTGCCTACAGAGTTGAATCACAGCTAAAAAGGGCCTGAAAATGGGATTGCGAAGATCAAGTTTGTGAAGTTAGCGGAAGCCGGGAATTTATGATGTCCGTGGACGAAGCGGGGCTAGAAATGTTATTTTAGTTTGCTTCGGAGTTTAGCACTGAGAGATGTTTTGATTGAATGCTGCACTATAGTTTTGATAACTAATTGCAGAGTAAATACAAAAGTACAGTCAGGAGTCTAATTATGAGGTATGTGGTATATGTATATGTGTAAGCGATGGTAGATATTTTTTATTACAACGAGGTATCTGAGTAGCCAGATATTTATAACACAAAACATGTCCTGTCATGTTATTGCAGTCTAAGACGTGATACATCTTTTTGAAGCACATGTACTTTTTATACTAGCACTTTTGTACTGAATCGATGGCAACAACAATTTGGGCGTCGATGTCTCAGATAGTTTTGGTGTTCCTTTAATGTCATATATTTGCCAACATCAGATATTGTTGCCGAGCCGTCTAAAGTTATATATTTATTTATGCTTGTGACTGTACGCAAGGCGGCCCTTTTAAATCGACTGCATAAGGTCTGCATTACTCACCTCAAATTCGCATTCATAAATCAAAATTTAATTAGAGAATTCAACATATCAAATTAACGAAAACCTTGTCAACAAACCAAGAAAATCCACAACGCAAAACGTGAATTCGTGTCTCAAATGATTAGCCGCACGAACGCAGTGGGTTCAATGTCTGGACGAGGCAATAATTCCTTGAAAAATGCATTACAACTTTCAACTTCTTTGTTAAAATACTGCACGGAATCTGAAACTTAACTCAATGATTTATTCAAAGTATTATTGTTGAGTAAGTAAGCCGAATGATATTTGTGCTTTTATGATGATTATTAAGTCTGCGAGACGTTCCCTGTGTTTATTCAGTTATTATTTGAGAATTATTAATAACTAGCTGCAGATTTAGATAAAAATAGAGTACACTTATATGTATCTAGGTTTACTTTCCTAAGCACTCAAGCATGTATAAACTTTGTCACATCACAGGCCTCTCTAGTTCAGAACGGGTCGACTGAACATGACATATTTCATCCTAAATCACTTCCCTTCTTATATATTATGAAAACTCGATAATCTGTCTAAGTTTGCAAATGTCGCATTTTAATTCATCTCACAAACAAGATCTTCCACTCCACGTTTATACAAGGTACTTAATTAAAGTGTAGAGAAAAAAATGCTTTATTAGGTATAGCTCAAGTAAGAGAGGTTTTCAGGTCATTAATGATGCTGCTGACGTACGACACGGAGTTCTGAAGTGGACGGACTCTTTTCTTTTTAACCGACTTCAAAAAGAAGGAGGTTATCAATTCGGATGTTTATATATTTTATTTTTTTTATGTATGTTCGGCCATAACTCCGTCATATATAAACGGATTTGCAAAATTCTTTTTTTGTTCGTAAGGGTATTCTCAGTATAAAGAAATTAAACTACATAACTTGTGGAAAGAGCAAAGAACTATCATTAGATGTACAATGTAAACAAACCTGGTTTGAAAGCTTAAGCGACTTGGGATTTAAGATAAGAAGTTCTCTTTATTCAATTACTGCTAGAAAGGTAGATATTACAAAATGATCATGAAGCATTAATGACATCCAGCAATCCCTTAAAAAAACTTTCATGAAGTTATGTATATTAGAAGAAGACTTTCCTATATAAACGCTGCACAGTGATTCGTCTAGTACAAGCTAGCGAGACAAAATTATTTTTTTACTTATTTTAATTGTTTACGTATATCTAAGGTGTCTTAAGCCGTTCTGTGTTCTCTAAGTCCAAAGGTGTGGATGCAAGATGGCAGAAGTCACCAAATGTTCTACTTTTGTCTACTGTTTTGTTTATTTGTTTATCGGTTTCGCTGCGTCTGCCTTCTTATTATGCAGGCAAGGCACTATACATACATGTAGTATATAAAAAAAAGACTAAAATGACAAAAATGTTGTAGACAAAAATGTCTCGCGGTATTTCAAAATTAAAATCAGAAATATGTGCAAAATAGGTTTTTATTTATTCACTTTATCAAATAAAATACAATAATAGTCCAAGAGAACAACAATTATCCATACATATAAAATAACTCTTGAAACAAAATCGTACAAAATTAGTATTATCCGTCTACTATAATGTTTTATCTAATATATAAAATTTAAAACTAATACATTGTTAAAATTACTACAAAATAAAATAGGTAAACATATTAACAATAAAAGAAAAATCTACCAAGCCGAATCTAATACTCATCATCAGAAGATTCCTCATCACCACTCTCCATTTCGCTAGAATCTTCCGATAATGAATAATCCGCTTCACTAAATTCGCAAACTGATGTTGATTGGGATGGTAATGAAGGTGGGACAATCAACTGCAGAACTTCTGGTGGTAATGTAGTGAATTTTTTTCGCGGTAATTCTCTGAATGTATTTATTACAGGATCGGACGTAATCAAAAGCATTCTCAGAAGATCCGTATTAGTGGCACAGCGTGATCGTTTTCTGGTATGTCGTTCCCGAAATCTACGACAGTCTTTATTTCTTGCTTCTTGGGCTTCTTCGGAAAGCTGTCCAATAGGAAGAAGGCAAGATTTAATGACTTCTGCACTGTGTACAAGAATTTTATGCACAGTAACGGGCATCAAGTACCACGAATACAGATCAAGATATAACTTTCTTGTATCACTACAATACTTTTCGAAATCTACACAGTTAATGTCATATCCCGATGACAAAGTTCTTAAAATTACATGAAATCTTCGCATAAGACTAACGTCTAATCCTGTAATTTCACTGCTTAATTCTGCATTAGAAAAAAATCTACGTGCTGTGTTTCCATCGTTCGTATTGCCATACCCAGGTTTTGGTTTATCCACAATAAGGCCCATGCGCTCTTTAAACGCTTTTTGGATCTCTTGTGAGCGTTGCTTAACAATAGCTTTATCGTTGTCTCCCCTAACTTGCCACTTTTTTATTTGTAAACGATAGCTGATATAAAGTAAACATTCAAAAGTGCGGATCCATGCATGTAAAGTAGATAAACCAAATCCAAAGCGTTCTTGGTTGCTGGGATAGTCCTTTGACTCCTCGTTCATAGTAGACGGAGTGGCACCACAAATATAACACTTCTGTGTTGAACGCGTGTCTGTTAAAGCATTACATACTTTGCCGTCAATCATGGTCAACAACAAATCGTGTTTAACAGAGATCTGAGTTCCATCAACGTTACATAAAGTGGGAAGAAGCTGACTTATTTCATCCAAAATTTTACTAGTTTCTTCTTTCGTAAACTCATTTGTCTCCTTGCTAAAAATGAATTTAATAGGACGACAATATAAGGTAGAAGAAGGTCGTGGATTTTGCCAAATAACAGTTTCGCCGTCAAGTAGTCTCAAGGGGACAAATGAGTACACGAACAGAAATTCGTCTGTAGCGTTGATGTTCTCAAATCTCTGCTTATATGTACTATGCCCTGAACTCCCATCACAACCCCATTTGCTTATTAACGTATAATATGAACGAGGTAACACACTTGTAATGACTTTCGACTGAGCTTCAACTAATCGTTCAGCCGTTTTATCTAAAATCGCCTGAAGTTTAATCTCAGCTCGAGATTCAGTCACAGAAATATGTTCGTCAGAAGGACAGCAAGAAGCTTTGGACTTACCTAGGCTATAGAAGGATGGATACACTTGATGTCCCGCTTTCATTGACCACTTTCTCGTCTGTTTGTACGAGTGAGAAGTAGATTTAGAGTCTACATAATAAGCTAAAGCTTCGTCTGGACTCAATCGCCTACTCGCTTCAGAACACTTTTTTTTTTTAAACTTTCACCGGCCGCGACACTTTCAATTTGTTTGGCAACACTTCGATGCCCTTCTTTCCGTGTTGCCAATTGTGCTGCAGTAATTAGTTCATTTGCACTTCGCGATACTAAAAGATCGTCTACTCTCCGTCTTTTTGTTTTTATTGATGACTCATCAAAGGTTTTCTGGGGTCGCCCTACAGAACGAACTCCCGATGATGTTGCACGGCTTATTCACACACACTAACATTTCGATTCCGCATCCTTCTAACCAATTTTTATGTTTGATGAGAAATTCATCCTTATTACACTTAGAAGATGTCAACTTTTCGTTTAATTTTGATGATAGGCTCGAAATTTTCATTTTGAGTTTCCTCAGTGAATCTTCAGAAGCATCTAGTAGATTATGTTGTACACATAAATGATCAAAAATGTGACTTGCTCTTTCAGTTTACTATGTTTTAACCATTCTTCGAAAAACTCTAATTTTCTCATAGCTATGGCTCGTCTGAAAGAAAGTAAATTACTTTATCTACGGGCGGTTTCGGGAGCCAAAAAATAAATTAAACTACGCCTGAATGTTTTAATTATAACATACAGAAGAATCTAGCCGGATACATTGGGATAAAAAAAGTTGCAATCCTTTAAAGTTTGAAGCTCAGACCAAATAAAAAAGGTAGACGGCGCGTACGCCAACAATAGCGTTCGAAAAGTGAAGCACCATTTAGAGAATTGTGTGCGTAACCTCAGTGTAGCAACACTTGTATTGCGTCTGTGTGCGAAGGAAAAAATGTTGCCACCAAAAACTTTTTTTTAAAATTTGAGAAACGACATATTAATGTTGTCTCTCTGACATTATTATTATGTCATCTTTGATGATTCTTTTTATTACGATTTCACAAGCGGAAAAAATTGCAAAAATATCTTTTGACGGAAAATGTAAACCACCTTTGTCCCTGACCGTAATTAACTTATGAAAATAAAGTCTCTGAGTGGATAAAAGTCTCGAGATATAAGATTCACATTTTAACTTTTTTGATAAGTAATGTACTACAGCACCAGCAATATAACCAACAAGCTTTTGCTCGCGACTTCGTCGGCGTGGAGTTCGGTTATATCGTAGCGTAACGTAGCGTTGGCGAACGCTAAGAAAGGAAGTAGAATTGCACGGGCGAAGTCGCGGCCAGAAGCTATTGTTTATTCACTTTATATTAGTTCGAAAAAACACAACGTTACCGCGTTTTAAAACGATCCAACGCCATCTATTGGTAGCGATTGGAACTTATAAGTAGGTTCTCAGGAAGCTTATTTGTTTTGGTTTTGCCATTTTATTAATTTGAAAAAAAAAATATTTGGTTTGGTTGTTTATTTTCATTGATTTTTAATTATAATTTTTTTGTTTAGTTGTAATATTGTGCATTTATTTTTTGTATAAATCTTCTTGTCTATTTTGTTTTATGTTTTTGTGCAATTTTTGTGAAATAGTTGTTGTTTTCGTAATCGGCGACCCGATAAACCATAAAAAACGTCAACGTTTTCAGAAACGGCAATATCAATAGCATTGCCAGGTTGGTCAATAAGCACCTAAAAACAATATTGATCGAATATTAGAAGGTACAAAAGTGTACAAAACATATAACATAATCTAATAGCAACATGGGTTCATATTTTATTTGGTATTGTATTTTTCATCACACGACGCAGCCCACATTTAGAAACATACAAATCATTATCTGTAAAATGTGTGGAACACACAACACTAAATTTTGATGGCAACCAAGTTTCGTTATTTCGGCTTAACCTAATAATCTCAATCCACTTTTGTTTCCACTTTAGGTCTCTTGGGAAACTAAAATAATAAAAACACTTTGTTTTCAAATGTAACAAATGAAAAGGTTGAGAAATAAATTAATCCAAAACTATATTTTACATAAAACCGTTTTATATTGTACTTGTATATAGAAATAATTATCCTAATAATCACATACTTATAGCTTATCGTATTGTATTCATGTTATATTACAAAATATTTAAACCCGAGTAATTTATTAATGCTTACTCTGTTTATTTGACGTCGAAAATAGATAATAATAATTTTCGTAGTAATTAAAAAGATTTAACCAATACACAAACAATTTAAAAAATAATAATTCTTAAACTACCCGCAATTCGGGGAGTTTTGTTTACGGATATACTGGTCACACCGAAGATATTATGCGAGGTTTTGTGTTCCAAAAACGCATTACGAAATATTTTTGTATTTTTATTTCAAATTAAACAAAATGAAACACTTACTTGTGAAAAGTTATCCCACATGGATTTTTTTGTATTACAGAATTGTTTTTACAAGTTTTTACGACACAGGAAGGCATTTTACAATAATTACCAATTTTAGGGTTATGACGTGTAGCGTATTCGGTGTCACGCGACGCACTGGAACACGATCGGCTTCCTATTCTAATTTGGCTTCCTTTACCCTGCTTCACTGCGAGAGCGCGGCGCTCCGTCTACCTTTTTTATTTGGTCTGAGGTTTGAAGTTAATAAAAAATATGTGGGATTATTTCAACATACTTATAAACTCTAATTACGGCAAAAAAGTACATGTATTATTTTAAAATCAAGTCAAAATAGTAAGTACATACCTTCAATAGTAGAATCCATCACAAGAAAATCGTTTCACTTTAATATCAATTATTTGAGATGGTGTCACAAGTGTGTTAAAAATGCAACTTATTTACAAATGAAAATTGCGCTTCCTTTATAATTAACATTAACCCCTCCACAAAATTACTTGTTGAAGTAACAAACAAATGATTTCTTAGAATTCCTTACCTGGGAAGGGTTGTTTACAAGTTGTTGTCACGAATTCCTGGAAATGACGTCATGAATTTTGTCCAGCTAGCTTGTACTAGACGAATCACTGTGCGCTGATTGGACCTGTGTACAGTAACAAAATGACACGATGGCTACATTTTCTTCACAGCTAGAAAACTTAATTTGCTCACTCAGAGGACGTGAAACCACAATGCTGCAAGGGAACTACGGACGTCTCACTTCAGACGGAGCCGCGGATTTTAAATTAAATTAAAGTTTGGTCGCGTGATCCTCCTAATAGACGGGCTCACAATAGAGCCGGGGAAGCTATTAAAAATGTTCAACTAATAGTTCGCGGTACGCCTGGCATGTCCGTCGGATTGTTTGTGGAAGATTTTATGAAGAAAACTCGGTTTATTTATGAAAAATTCTTATAAACTTTAATTATTTCCTTGTAAGGCATGCTTCGTTAGTGTCATAAAACTATTTTTAATTAAATGTCAACGGTTAACAAACTTGTTCCCTGTATTTTAACTGATTCTTCTTTGTTTGCCGCAAAACACTGAAAACTTATTTAAAAGCTTTGTGTAATTTCATACTATACACTTTACCAGCTAATAATGTCTTCACTCGTTAACTTCGAAGGTGATAAAAACGTAAACTAACCAATTTCCATTTATAAATAAAGCCACAAAGCGGTGTCAAGACGTCAGTTACCGACAAGGCGCATTAGCTAAACTAAACTCAACTTCCAACTATAAAGTTAAATATGCATAATGAGAAATGCATGCATGTGCAAAATAACAAGCGGTTCGAGGTAAGTTTTAGGCAAACGGCAGGAGTATGTTTTAAGTTAGTAGCTACGTAACAGGCTTCTGTAAACGTTAGGTAACGAGACGAGGACTAACTAAGAGGTTTTATTTTATTGAACGACGTTAAGACTTTTTAGGTAACAAATTAGTTAGAGATTAACTTAGCGAAAGAGTTAAGTAAAAACGTAGCTGATAATGCAAGAGCTGACTCATTTTGGTAGGGGAGTGCTTCGAAAATATAGCACACATTGGCATATAAGTAAAGGACCTTTGGAAAAACATAAATTACAGACCTACATTTATCGCCTTTCATTAATTCCTCCGCCTCCTCTTACAAAAACATTCTAACCACCGTCTTCAAGATTTACAGCCAAGTCATATATTCTATTCATTCAGCCGACTAGGCCCCGGAGAACTGCGGCCTACGAAACAAAAACAACGCCAGGTAAATTGGGACGAATTTAGGCGTTTGAAACTATCTAGACAGGCAAATAAAGGTGTTGTCCCTAAAAACGGTACTAAACTAGGCAGGCCAGGCGAAATGATGCCCAGGCCAACAATGGAGGTGTCCGGATGTCTTGGGCATCATTTCGTATTCTAAATCACGCCAGCGAAAAGTTTAACCGCAAACAAGAAGAACTTATGAAGATTTGTAAACTAAATTATAGAGGGAAAGTTTTGGTTCGTTGAATGTATGGGTTGTAAGTTTGACTTCGGGTGCGATGGTCAACTTTAACTCTGACAGAAATAATAAGTTGGAAGTTTTGTCAGAATTCATATGTTAGAATGATCTTCTACCAGTTTTGGGATTGACCAAAAAGTTGTTTCCATAACAATGCCTTATTCGACTTTCTGGAGATCAAAATGACCATACTGCCATGTTTTTATTCGAAACCCGAATTTCCATGCAACTATTTGCTATTCTAACTCCAGAAAATTAATTCAGCAACACAAACTAACGTTTCTTAGACCATGATATTATGCAAGAGCTAGAAATTAGTCAGTTCACCGTGCTTTGAACAATATGATAATATTCTGAACGTTGAGTTGCCTGTAGATCAGAGTGGCAGTCTTGTTATAGAGACTGAAACTGACTGCTTCGTTAGTGTAATGGTGAATCCTCGAGATAAATGTCCCCGTGTTGCGGTGAGCTTGTTAAAGCTTGAATAAACTATGAAAGCGGTAAATCTAAGAGAGTATCTACTCACAAAGTCCATATTACATTTCACTTTATACATAGAGCCTTTGCTTATTTTGAATTCTTGTTTTTTCTGCAATAAAAAGGAAACCTTTGAGAGATTACCGGGAGCAAAGGTAATCCAATATTTGATTCTAACTTTACCTTCAAAATAAGATATTTAGGACTTCGTAAATCAAAGGAATTGGTAAAGCTTCGCAAATATTTTTATACTTATATCCGGAGATTTATTAATTTGCGAAAAAAAAAAAATTATTCTGCCCCAAATACCTACACAAAATAATTAATTTCCGACTTAAGAACTTTTTCCACTTAAAACTCTCGGATACGTGAGAAAAATTGGGGTCTTCGGGTACTAGGGCTCCATATTCCATCAGAGCTCGATGAACAATTTGCATGTGAAAGCGAGACCGGCTGGCGCGCGTGATCTGAATTAATGAGCGCAGATCTGACGTGAGCTAATGGACGCTATTGATTGAGATGTCGCCACGGTTACATCCGACCAGCTTGTGGTCAAGCCGGACGAGCTTTAGTGGACCGTGCTGTGGTTTAGGACCGGAATTTGATCGAATTGTCGAAACATACTTTTTGGAAAATACACGATATTTGCCATTTCCTCAATTAATCTTATTAATGGATGATTCGAAACAGCGTGAACAATAGTACTGGAGATAAAGCTCAAGGGATTAAGAAAATGTCTTAAAAAGCTTGCAAAGATTTCCACAAAATCAACGACTAAAATCCCAAGAGGCTTAGAAAGCCTTCAACATTTACACCAATTTCCGATACGAATGAGTTTATTCCGCTAGTTAGAACCTCGTTCATTGTGGCTTCATATCTCCCAATTGCCTAATAATTTGTCGGCTGTAATGGTCGCTATTGATCTGCGGTGGTCAGATGGACCGATTTAGATAGAACTGATCACGGAGAGCTGTCGGCATTCAGGTCATCGACTAGGTGTTGAGTTTTAGTGCCTTTGACTTCAGTTGATGAGTTGTTGAGAGCTTTAAGGGTTGTTTGTGGGTTTGAAATGCTTTATGTTTAGAGGCAACCTTTTGAAGTAGGAACACCACGTTGTGTTATTAAATGGGTATAATAGACGTAGGCCTGTAGACACACAATGGGCGCCTGACGATGGACGGTGCCGCCGCGGTCGGCCCAGAAAGTGGTGGCGAGATGACCCGGAAGCGTACCGCGAAGGGCTGGTTCAAGGTGACGCGGGAATAAGGTACTAATCTAGACAGTCGTCGAGGGACTTGAGGGAGGTCCTACACTGACCTAGCAGTGGGATAGTATAAGCAAAATTAATAAAAAAACATCATCTAGAGACAAGGTCTCCACATCTCCATTAGTACAAGTTGGGTTGATATTCCCTCGTAAAATCTTTTGCGAGTTCCCTTAACATATTTCGCTGTTACGAAAAACACGCATTGCGTGTGATAAGAGTACACTGTATGCGTGACGAACGATTTAATGGCTTCATACGCTTCAGCATATCCACCCAGAAAAGAAAGAAAGATCAGTAAGATAACAAAGCAATCACCCTATCTGTTGATCTGGAGGTAGTAAAATAAAAGTTTGAGAACTCTACCGATGTCTTGCCATCATCGTTACGTGGGTACGACTTATTATGCTAATAACCGTTTCGTGGAGGCGAGCTTCTTGCCGCAACGGGTTTTATGTCACATTACTTACTATTAGTGGTTAGTTATGTCAATTTTATTGATAGGGATTGCTTTTGTTTGTGATTGTTATCAAGGGGCTACAGCACTGCCTAAATCTTTGAGGGTTTAAGGTAGAACGGTTGTTGTTATAACCCGTAAGTCGCTTCGGGTATGAGAATGTAAACTTACTGGTGTTTGGGGAACTGAACAAAGAGTCTGATCAATTCATAACAGAAGCTAAAGGTTCTTCCTCTGGAAAGGAACATCAATCTTGTCTTAATTTAATATTTGATCTTGATACATGAAACACAAGCTACACTAATTCAGTGACAACTTCAACTTACATAAGTCCACATGTAGTCACACTTAACCATCACACTACCCACCTCTATTTACCGATCCATCCAAAACTCGATCAACTAGTAGCAAACGTTAGTCACAGCGGCACTGAATTCAGCAGTTGTTTGCGAATAACCGCACAAGTTGACGCGGCCGGCTGTACCGAACATTGCACACGGCAATCAATTCCGTTCGAATTTTCAGCACTTATTCGTGTGGCTTCGAACAATTGCTGTGGGACTTTCGATGGAGTTGAGTGAATGCCCAGCTATTGTTGAGTAAATTGGACTACACGATTGATAGGTGAGCGTTATTAAAGTGAATTATCTTGGGACTTGTCTGGACGGAGATTGGATTGGATGAATGGCTGACCCCTGGTTGCTGATGCTCGAATTTTCAGACGAAACTCATTTTTAAGTTGCTGATAAGTCTCATTTTGTTTCTGTCAGTTTAACGTTTATTTTAGCGAAAGAAATACTTTTTAAAACTTAGTGAGATTATCTTTTTAAGAATAATAAAATGTTATCCATTCCAATGTAAGTAGTAACAGTAATTGTTTAGCAGCAAATAGTCAACCGTAGTGTAGATTTCCAACTAATTATTACCTGATTGCACGCAAAGTGCTGCCAAATTAATAAGCATGGCAATAATGTATTCTGATACGTGTTTATGGAGTGCATAGCCGATATTCAGTATACCGTAGCTACTAATGAGCTAATGTAATCAATGGGTAGCTTTAGATGGCATATTATGTAGTGCCCAATTAGTGAGATGTGCCGAATTAGATAACATAAATAAGTCTGGCCAATAAGCAAATTATCTGTGACTAGTTAAGCTGAATTAATTGGTGCGTCGTGGTAATTGAAACTATTAGAACCAGGTGCACAAAACGAACTCGTTCTTGTATTAATTCCAACCATTATGAGCTGCCTTGTTGTCAAAGTCAATAATTTATTTCAATTGGAAACATAAAGAGGCTTCTTGAAAGACTACAGGTATATAGAAATGATTCTAACTACCCCAAAGCGTAGTTTCGTAGTATTTGGCAGCTAATGTTTTTTTTTGTAATACTTCGCTCGTCATCATATAGCGTTTTCCAAACTATTTTGGTCCAGTCTAACCGAATCCAGCTGACCAGTGTTTCACATGGAGCGACTGCCTATCTGACCTCCACAACCCAGTTACTGGGTAATACGATTACGACAACCCGGGGTGTCAGATTAGCGGGCTTCTGACGATTCGTAGCGACCGTCTAAAATCCACAAAATAAGAGCGGAGATCAAAAGCTTAATGTGCTTTCCGAGGCACGGAGGGGTCTTGGTATGTGAAGTTGGTCACCCATCCGCGGACCAAACGCGGCAAGCGTCGACCTCTGCGGCTGTTATTACTAAGACTCAAGCTACTCTTTACTGCAGGTTCTCACCGGGCATGGGTGCTTCGGTGGGTTCCTGTTCAGGATAAAGCGGGAGGATACGTCCGGGTGTTTCCATTGCGAGGATCGTCTGGAGCATACGGTGGAGGTGTGCCCTGCCTGGGCGGGGCACCGCCGTGTCCTCGTGGAGGCGATTGGCGGCGGCGACCTCTCGCGTCCGGCCCTGGTGCGAGCCATGGTACGGAGCGAGAGGAAATGGGAAGCCGTCACCTCCTTCTGCGAAGCAGTAATGCTCGCGAAGGAGGAGGCGGGGCGCGTGAGGGAGTGGCAGTCTCTGCGCCCTCACGTCCGAACCGCCGCAGGAGGAGACGCCCCGGGCGTCGGGAGTCAATAGCGGACTCCCGGCCACCGTAGGCGCGAGCTTGCGGGTGGCGAGCAATGGGTAGCTCGCCGCCCGGTAAGGACCAAGCTCGGGTCGACGGCGCGCAGTGTTCCACGCGCGCCTCAAAGAGATGTCAGCAGCAGTGTAGGGGTCTACTAGGACCGATGCCTGCCGGGGTCGCGTGATTGTTCGAAAGAGATACCGTGACCCTGGCACATGGGCAACTGATGGAACACGGGTGGGTTTTAGTCAGTAAAAGTCTGACACGCCCTCCCGCTCCGCCCAGAGCGGGAGAAGTCATTTGATGATTTCCCATCCTGAAAAAAAGAAAAAAAACAGCTACTCTTTACTACCACCATCGTAACAAACGTCTACTTCCACTATCTTAACAAAATACTTAGCTTATCCTAATTCATATTCACATTTCCTCGGGTCTTTCGGTCCGCGAGACATTCCTTAATCTAGACAAGGTCTAATATAATCAAAACTGATCTGAACCATGAAATAACATAGCGCAATGTTCAGGACAAACTGCCATATTAAATGTAAGAATAACGTGCTCTAGTGGTTGTTTGGAAATATCTTCTTTATTTGTATTGTGATTGTGACTATTGTGCAATGTAAGGAACAATAAATGCACCTGTGTGTAGTGCACTTTAGAAAACTTAGCAACTCAACGCTGTACGTGGTTCTAATCTACAATAGCTTTGAGGAAGAAAATAAGAGAGAGGTCTATGTTTTGGTCGAGAAAATAGTAAATTATGTTATACATTAAGATAATTATGTGAAAGTGTAATCAATCATAAATGAAAGCGCTTTTCAATCAAGTTATTATGCAAATTGAAACTTTACAAATTAAGTCTATAAAGGAAACGTTCGTTGGGAGGTTTAAGATTTAAGGTCTTCTCATTTTTATTATGCCGTAAGAACACTTTGTTCTCGTCGGAAAATTGGTGTCTTCGATGCCCTAGTGTTTGATAACCTATTTAAAATGATGCACCTTAGCTACTCCAAAGACTAAGTACTATCAATATCTCTCTTGAATTTTTCGAACGTTAAAATCGACGTACTTTTCCAGCAGGGTTCGCCGATACTTTTAACATTCAAACGTAGGGAGGTAGTGACGTAACGAAATCGGTCAATCCCAAGGGCGGTATTAAATATCGCTATAAAGTACGCTGGAGGCAATAAAAGTACGGATAGGGAGGTTTTATAACTGTATGTATTATGTTAGACAGGACGTTCTAGTTGAAACTTGGTAGGAGGGCTTCTATAGTATAGATAAAAGACCTTTGGTCCATCCAAAGGTTGTTAGGAAACTATTAGGGATAAGGCCAGCCATTGAATTTTAATGTAGACTTTCAGTAAAATGTTCAGTTATGTTGTCAAAATATTTATTTTCATAAATATTTAACACCAGGTATGCATAATCAACTGCCAGGGTAGTGGATTTGTTAGAAAGAGTTGGCGTGGACCTGGCACAGCAACTGAATGAACACGGGTGGGTTTTTTAGTCATTTATACTCTGACACGTCCTTCCGCTCCGTCCAGACCGGGGGAAGTCATTTGATGATTTCTCATACAGAAAAAAAAAGTCATGCATAATCAGCCTATAATGGTCCCACTGCTGGGACACAGGCCTCTGCTCTTCGAGAGGGAGTGGGCTGTAATCCACCACGCGGGCCCAGTGCGGGTTGATAGATGTCACACGTCTACGAATTATTGGTTCTCGGACATGCCGGTTTCCTCATGATGTTTTTCTTCATCGTTTTGGGAGCAGTGGTGTTCTATGTTCTATGTTCTATGTTATGGGGTTTTGGTTTCCGCACTTAATCCTTTGAGTGGACCATTGTGCGTGGGCCATGGCGGCCGTCGGTATTACTCCAACCAGCCCACCTCCCTCCAGAAGTTTATAATGTCTCCTGGTCTACTAAGAACGTCCGTGTAAGATTTGGGTGTCCCGAGGGTATCTGTCCTAATCTGGGTGACGCCTGTACATTCGAAGAGTACATGCGCAACGGTTTCCTCAGCTTCCATGCAGGCCCTGCACAGGGGGCTGTCCGTTATGCCTATTGTGTAAAAGTGTTTGTTTAGCGGGCAGTGTCCTGTGATGGTGCCCGTCATCAGACGCAGACCATCCCTGTCCAGGCGTAGCAGACGTCTGGTTAGCCTGCCATCCGGGGATGGCATAGCTTCCCTGGACTGCCTGCAGCCTGGTGCCGAGGTCCACCAGCTCTCCGCTTGTGTGTGGGTAAATTCCTGCAGCCACCTGCGTAGCTGGTTGAAGGGGATGGGCACGATGGGCTCGGGGCCGCAGACTGACGCGCTGGATGCCTTTCTGGCCAGTTCGTCAGCAGCATCATTGCCTAGTGATCCACTGTGTCCTTTTATCCATTGCAGTGTCACTTTGTTGCGATTAGAAACTGTTACCCGTTCTAATGCATTATGACATTCTAGTGTAAGGCTCGAGGTTATGTATTGTTTGGCTAGGGATTGGAGGACTGAGGCGCTGTCGGAGAGTATACGTATATGGGTGTCCGTAACTCTTCTGGCTTCTATGGCATACGCCGCCTGTATGATGCCCACGCATTCCGCCTGGTAGACGGTGTTGAGCATTCCCAGTGGGTTGGATATTTTTATGTTTAGGTCGTGTGAGAAAACTCCGACTCCGGTTCCAGAGGAGGTCTTTGAGCCATCAGTGTAGACTCTTAGCTCCTCCGGGCCCGAGTGGTCGTTTTGCTCTTCTGTGAGTATAACGTCGTAGTGCTTTTGAAAGAAGTGTAGTTTTGGGGTTTTATCGCAGGGTGATGCCATCATTGGTTGTCGCTTGATCGCATCGTCCCTAATGCGTGAGTGCTTGAACCTCGAGTCATTGCTTAAGGTCCCTGCTATGTTCAGTCTTAGGGCAGCCAGGGCAGCCTCCTCTCGCACGATCAGGTGTAGAGGTGGTAGCCCAAGCATTACCTGTAGGGCAGCGGTGGGTGTAGTCCTCATGCAGCTAGTGATGGCTACACAAGCGAACCGCTGCACCTTTTCAAGGTCTTTTTGGGCTGTGCTCAGGTCTGTTCTGGGCCACCAGACTATTGAGCCGTATGTAATAATTGGTCGAATAACTGTGGTGTATAGCCAGTGGGTGACTTTGGGGCTGATTCCCCAATTCCTGCCAAGCATTCTCTTGCACTGCCACAGGGCTATGCTGGCTTTTGTAGTAATGTAGTTGGTGTGCTTTGCCCAATTCAGCTGTTTGTCCAAAAATATGCCCAGGTATTTGGTTTCAGTTGATAGGCTGAGGGTGGTGCCAAACAGTCGTGGCAGTTCGAGTTCCACGAGTTTTCTCTTTTTTGTAAAGAGGATCATCTCGGTTTTTGTGGGGTTTACTGATAGTTGGTGTTTATTGCACCAGTCCTCTACTATTTTCAGGGCTTGGCGCATGAGGTGGCATAGGGTGTTTTCATGGGTGCCATTTATTATTATGGTTACATCATCGGCGTATCCTACGGTGAAGTAACCTTTATCGTTGAGTGTTTTGATGAGGCTGTCTACGACCAGGTTCCATAGAAGTGGCGAGAGGACGCCCCCTTGCGGGCAGCCCTTCGCCACTACCGCCCTTGTAGTGTCGTTCACAGTAACTTGTACAGCTCTCAATTTGAGCATGTTGGTGATCCACCCGCTCAAGGTCGGGTTTATGTTGTGTCTGTCGAGAGCCGTGCTGATACTATTGAACATAGTTTTGTCGAAAGCGCCTTCTATGTCAATGAAAACCGCCAGTGCTGAGCATTTGTGGTCCACTGCGCATTCAATTTTAGAGACCACGCTATGTAGCGCAGACTCTGTTGATCTGCCCGTGGAGTACGCGTGCTGTTGTTTGGGAGCAGTGGTGATGAGTTAATTTACACAAAGCAAAGCGCCTGCCTGGGTTCAAACGTATAACCTAAAACTCGTAAGTCGTAGCCGTTACCACTGGGCCACCACCTACTCACTACTCACTACACACCACGACTGTTGTGAAAATTGATCCAAAAGGCACACCTTGGTAAAAGGCGATTAATTATCACACCGGAGAGAGCCAAAAAGTAAACATAAATTGATATCCCCATCGGGCCATGCCTCCCCTAAATATGAAAATATGACGATAATTTACAAAACGCTGACATTTTAGTTGCATTATAAATAGCGGTAGCAGACAATGTACTCCGACAAAGGTTAGATATACATTACGTTCCTTGATTACGTAGATATATTTGCTAAATTTTGGCTTCAATCACTGTTGTACACACAATTTGCTAGGGCCGATGCCTACCAGGGTCGCCGATTTGTTCGAAGGAGTTATCGTGGCCCTGGCACAGGCAACTGAAGGAACGCGGGTGGGTTTTAGTCAGTAGAAGTCTGACACGCCCTCCCGCTCCGTCCTAAGCGGGAGACGTCAAGGGATGACATCACACGCAAAAAAAAACAATTTATCAGGCGCTGCAATTAAAAGTCAACTTATACATACAAATTTTAATTGAATATCCGTGTCTTTCACCAACAGAATACAGGACAAACTTCCAAGTATCTCACTGATTGCTCAGCTCACTGCGCTTCTAATGGCATAGTAGATTGAGTTTGAATATTGCAATGGAAATAGTGACGGTAGTGTGTATTTATGGATGTTAGCGGGACAAATCACACTTGTGATGTGCTTAGTGATGTAACATGTATTGCTTTAATAACTTCTGTAGTAACGATATGTAGGTAACCCATCCTACTAATATTATAAATGTGATGAAATTTGGCACACGGACAGCTTATAACTTGGATTAACACACAGGATATTTTATATCCCAGTAGTAAATTCCCGTGGGATTATTTCCGACCACCACGCGTTTGTATATTTTACACTATCTGATGACCTGGTGAAGACCACGGGAATCCTTTGGGTGCGAGAAACAAATAACTGGTCCAAGTGGCAGTACTTAGAAAAGCCTATGTCCAACAGTGGACATTTTTCGGCTGAAATTATGATGACACACATGCGAGAATGATATATGCATACATTTGACAACTAAATTACGAAAGAAAGTCATAATCATTAAAAAATCAGGGATAAACCACATTGTCATGATATAAATATGATAATCTGAGAGTGTTTTAGTAAAGGGCGACTGTATGTATGTAAATAACAGGCTTTTACAAAAGCTTATTCAAATTTCAATTTCCTGTAGCTCTTACCATAAAACAATAAAAAAGTCCTGAAACAATGAAAACCATACAGGGGTAGTTTCATAAATCAATTATTACTTAGGTAGGTATTCGTTTTGTTGTGTGTTTATCCACCATTTTACACGCATTTACAATTATTTCTAACCTTTACTGTTTATTATAACTGCTACATGGACTAATAATTGTCATAGGACATGTTCGAAATATAATTTAGTAGTAAGTAGGTATATAGAGTATTACTTGATTGACATAATTTGCTTTTAGTGCAAGATGGCGATACGGTAGGTATGTGATTCAATATTAACTATATTATTGCGTAGTAGGGACCAAGTCAGTGGAACAATCAGCAGTGATTGAAGAGCCTCAGACAAAGGTAAAGACATTCGATTTAATTCAAGTTCAAATGAAACACATTCCAATGGTAGAACAAACACGTTATTACATTCCCAGACGCAGCCCCCATATTAACGCTTTCACGCCAAAACTACCTACATTTACGAAATCTCAAGAAAAGTGGCTTCTACACTGTCGAGCAGATAAAACACAAACTGGAGAAAGAAAGAAAACTATGTAGTAATTCTTATTTGTGCGATCTCGTGCGTTAACCCCCGTCTTATTGGCCCCGTGGTGCCGATGGATGCCTGTTGCTAATCTCGACGGATGCCCGAGTAGAGGCACCTACAGGAAATACGTGGGTACTTCAGATGGTAGGAAATGAAATACAATTTGTATGACTTCGAAGAATACGCTTGTAAATTGCGTTGTTCAATTAGGATGTATTGTAGAGCTGGATTCGAGCTTGGATGCTCAAGACCTTTCTGTGAAGAGGTTTAATGAAACTCCGACATCCCAACTAGATTGGATTGTCGATTAGATTGAGAACCACGGACGTATTTCGAACTTGATACAAGTATTGTAGAATAATGAAAGGTCTGAAGTTTAGTTATTAGTCGAAAAATCTAATGAGCCTGGCTCTGTTAAATTAAGTAGGTTCTACAAAATGCCGAAATATTCGTTTGAAAACCACTTAAGTGAGATACGGAGAATTAAGAATAACGAACCGAAACAAACGACCCGATTCTCAATTAATCGGCTTATTCGATTTCGATTCATATAATCGTCTTCAACAAGCTCGTTACTTAATAAAATGAATTTAAGTAACATAAATTACGTCATCTTTGGGTAAGACCAACATCGAATAGCTCGTTAGTCTTATTTTATACCCAGACTGGGCCTACAAAACCTAATAATATTCAATTAGTCACTAATTTATCCGTTTACAAGAACAACCTTAGGACAACTTAATTAAACGAAGATTGCAGACAGTCTATTTAATAGCTAACACAATATAGCACCACTAGAGATAAAAATGTTTTATCCAATTGGCACAAGATTTGATTAAAAAGTTGAGTGAATCCACTATTGAAGCACTATTTTATTTCACAATTCAACTCTCACATATCCCAACACTAAAATTCACTAAAAATCACGTTTCACTGGCTGTCAACAATAAAAATGGAAAAGTATAAAACAGTTTTTCTATTTTCAAAATTGAATTCGGTGGTCCGTTGGTTGGGGTATTTATTCGCGGCGCGTGGGTCGCGCGAGGCGGGCGGTCTGCTCGCTCTTCCCGCCCATCTGACGGGCTTGCCGCCCTAGGCGACGTACGAAAACATTGCAGTCTTATCGGACCGGCAAAATGATACATGAGCTTTTAAATGTTATATTGTTTTTATTTATTGGTTAAAATCGAATACATTGGGGAATATGATTAATATAAGATTAAAAATATGATATCAAGTTTCAACAATTTCGTTTCACCGGGTGTTTGTAATACAAACTTTGTATCCTACTGTACTTATACCGTTACCCACATTTGTGCTCCCCCTTTTCCTTTCCCTTTTTCCTTATTCTCCGGTAACAAAAACTGTCAACCACCTACCGTTTCAAGGTGCCCATGGGGTTGCACCCCTTTCGTGCAATTAAGTGTCCTAAGTGCTCGTCCCCTTGTCCATTTTGTCTTTAAGGTCCACCACGGTACTTCTTTGAGAAAAAGTGCCAATCGTCTGATGGACGGGAGTCTGTTAAAATTACGTAAGTAATTGACGTCGGCTTAAAAGCGGCGAGATAAAAGAGATTTGGATCAGTATTTCGCGTAAGAAATCCTAACGTTAAAGTTCTCTAATTGTTTTCTTGCAAGTATAATACCAAAAACATTTTCATGTTTGCCTAATCTATTAAAAAATTAAAATTAAAATTCATTTATTTAACAAAACCATATTCGTTCGTCATTCTTTAGGAATTAGAGTTCCTTTTTTTTTATTCAACAAACACAAAATTAGCCAAATGATCTTTCCTAAACGTGACAATTACTATTTTCGTATTTACAAAGGCTTTTCTTGTAAGAAAACATCCCCTGACCCTGGCACAGGTACGGGTGCTATGTAAACACATTTCAGAAATGAAATTGGTGAAAATATTGTCAAAAAGAAATTCGGAAATCATTTACCAAATTACCGTATCCATATTTCAGCAGCTCGTACCGAAGGTTTCCATTGACAGCATTCTTCACTTCGTGCGTGCGTAAAGGTAATGAGGTTTCAGCTGAACATTTGCTGAAAGGCCCTGGCTCACGGCACGCCCAAATGCATTTCAATGATATACCATTGAAATGCTCAAAATTGGGTTATCGACTTTCATAAAGAGAGTTCCTATGAATGACTCAAGTTGTTTTTACGATTCCGGGTTAATCAAATGCTAGTGATATTAACACTGTTTCTAACCGACTTCAAAAAAGGAAGATGTTCCCAGTTCGTTAGAATCTTATTTTTTAAATGTATTAAATATTTCCCGATTATTTACTCGAAGACGGTTGGGCGGAATATGAAAATTATTTTTCAAAATCCGGCCAACCTCGAAAAGTTCATTGTTTATGTGGCAACTATTGTTTTCTTCTCAGGTAGTCTCATATAATTTTGAATAACTTTACTTGGGTAGTTTTTGAGTTAGTTTCCATAATTTGTATTTATATCTTGATGATGTTATTTACTTTTTCTGTCACTGCTATTTACATAGCAAGAAGTGGTCATATAAATTCGTGTGTGGGTTTGGTAGCTTAGTTAAAAAGTGAGAAAAAAATACGAAACAAACAACTAACCTCCAAAAAAATACATATTAAGTGAAAAATTGGTATATTAATAATATTTTTCGGAAGTCGGTGGCATAAAACAGGACACCGCCCGACTTACAAAATTAAAGTCATTTCTTATGGAGGTAGTGTTTGTGTTCTCTTTTATGGGAAAAACGCAGAAAGTTATATGATAGTGTACTTGTTCGTTTGTATATCTTAGAGAAAGAACGCAACAAAGTTATGAAGTGGTCGCATTTTGCGCTGTATTCAATGCTTTTAGCGGGCACTCAGGTGAAGCCGTGTAGTGTCATCTTGGATATTACGGGGTGCATTTTTCGTATAACTTTTTCAGTCTATTTTTCTAGTAAAACGTGTTGCTATGCAGGCTTTTTTTTAATTTTTCTGTGAGCGGCTCTATATCAAGAACCGTAATTTGTAGATGAAATTTTTACAGTGTGTATTTCTATTGCCGCTATAACATCAAATAATAAAAATGAAATAAAGTTAAAAATTCAAGGGGTCTCCATACGAGAAATGAGTTATGGCGGAACCAGCCAACCGGTCAAGTATGATTTGAGTCGTATGCAAAAGTCAACAAAATATCTAAGGAAATTATAATATAATATAATATATCTTAGGACAATATTTTGTCACACACAATTAAGACAATATTTTGTCTAAACTTGAGCACAGTTGGAGAACTACCAAAAAAATGACTAACATACAAAATACCTTCCGAAATCAAAATGCACCTATTTATTCAACAATAGAAGTTAAGCGGAAGGTGGTCGAAAGCGATATTATTATACGTATACAACCAGGGTGTTCAAATAAACACAAATCATCGGTGTATCCCGGCAGAGTTCACTCAATGCACACGGCAGTGTGAGGTTGTGTGTACGTGGGTGTCGCGTATCCATCGAGCAGGGAGTGCATTCGATCGGACACTCACTTCTAGAGGTGTTGCAGGAAATTGCGGTCCGATGTTTGAGGTGTAGAGGTAAACATGTTACGTAATTGCAGGTCAAACCTTTGTGCTGGCATATTTGGGAGAGTTTCGGTGCTTACTATGGTAGATAATAGTTTCACTGATTGGTTGCAGGATTTTGATCTTGTAGCAACAAGAAGGTGAAGTTTAGAAGGTGCTTAGTGACAACCATCGAGATTTGGTACTAGAATCTTTAAGAGGCGCTAGGGAACCTCGTGAAATTAAAATTTTCATAGGTAAGTGTAAGACTGTATGTTGAACAAAATATGATTCCTGTAACATGTAGTATGTATTTACAGAATTATCCACACTTAATATTATAAATGCAAAAGTAACTCTGTCTGTCGGTTTGTCTGTCTCGCTTTCCTGCTAAAACTACTGAACCGATTTAAATGAAATTTGATACACAGATAGTTTAGAGCCTGAGAAAGGACATAGGCTACTTTTTATCCCGGTAGTATGTTCCCGCGGGATCATTTCCGACCTCCACGCGGGCGAAGCCGCTGGCAAAAGCTAGTAATAAATAAAATCATCAAAATCCTCTAAGTTCACTTAATCCCACTGAGTGACTATTTCATGAAGAAGTCCGTCACTGAATTTCGCGAGTTACCTTAACTCATGCACCTAAAGATACAATTGCAGGAATCACGACTCCGTAACAAAAAATCGACTCAACGCTACACCATATACAAGCTACAGACATCATTATAAAAAATACATACGTTCTACATACATATACTCCTCAAAGATATATAGTATCTATCGCTAATGAGCCCGTATTTGCCCACCGCTGAGCTCTTATCTGTAACACGCCACGTCCTTGTCCTGATCTACGCCAATCATGCCAATCGGGCTGCCTTCAATTGCAAACGAATTTCCGCTTGAAGGAGTAAAAATCTACTTTTACGCGAATTTTGGAGTGGAAGAAACCTCGAATATTTATTACTCAAGAAATTCAAGCCTTAAAAGGTTTCAGTATAATGTGATAAAAGTTCTTCTGACAGGGTTATGGTGCTTTTTATAATTGGTTTGGGAGTTGGGTTGCTAGTTATAATAGATCTTTAGTGACCACGGAGCTTTAAAAAACCCTTTCAACCTCTTTATCCGAATATGAATGGCGTTATTAAAAGTAACTGCCATAAAGTCACCGTTCTGAATGTTAAGGGTAGAACAAATGTTAAGAGTAAAACTATAGGTAATCGTCTAAATGAGTTATTATGTAACAAGCCGTTCTGTTAGGATTTGTTATCGGAAAAATGATGAAATTCCATGACAAACTTTCATCCCCAATTTTACCTCTTCGGGGGTGAATTTTCATTTTCGTTAAATAAGGATTGTTCAAAATGTACACTTCTAGATCTAGCGACCTAGATTCTCGTTTTCGCCGTGCATTTTCTGACAGTGTATAAATAAATTCAAGATTTTTATTAACACTAACTGCGAAATATGCTAAGCGTTAAATTGGAATCAATATAATAGCCGAACTACCATCTCCACAATATCCACCTCAGTTAACCCAATCATATCAATATAATACAGCCAGTGATTGCACATCCCTGGCTTGTTCCCAGGGGTGTCACACTATTTGTGCGTCCCGTAATATGTCACCCGGACATTAAGCGGACATGCGACGGACTGCCCGTCTACCCACAATAATAATTATCTATCGATACAGCTAACAAACGGATGATAAAATCTATAGCGCTGTCAATTGTGGTGAGGATGTTGAACAGCTAAATTGGTGTTTATCGATTATTATTTCGATTGGGATTTTAATTAAAATAAATTGAATACTACCTTTAAGAATACTGAGGCATGTTTGAATGAAGAGTAAGCAAAAAATTACATCATAAACATTCATACAACAGCACAAGCATCATCAATTTTTTCAAGCCCGTCAAAGTTCTATATAAAGCTTAGCTCTAAAGCTGCCTTGTTAAACTCCTAATGATAAATTATTGTGACAGTTTTACCACCCCTTTTAAACGTGGTCGATAACGACGTTACTCTACTTTCCCCTCCGCATTGATTTTACTCACTGACACTCCTTAACTAAAGAATATCCCACCAAAAGGAGCGAAAATAACAGGGGCCTTACCTACTTTTTCTCGAAGCGATTCGTCGTATCCTCAAACTCTCACAGGTTCGGCCTGAATATTGCTAAAGAGCTCAAATTCTCAGGATAAGCTGTAGTTAGTATGTTTTATTTGTCTAGCTTTCATATTTTGGTATTTATTAAGACCCTTAAATACGTCGATTTGGTATTTGTTGGTCAGTTACGAGATTTGGCCTTTACATCTAATGTAGAGCCAACCCCTAACTCTAAAAACCGTATATCTAAGTCAAAATGTACGGTTTGGCCGTTCCATTTGCCTATAGGAGAGTCTGTGCGACGGCTGAGATGGCCAAGCCGTACAGTTTGACTAAGACTTAAGATTTGTAGAATTAGGAACTTGGCTCTACACTACTCTGATATCTTTTTAACGATTGAACTTTTGAACGTGAAAGCTTTATGTACGTATTGGTAACCTACATGTACGCTGCCAGGCCAAACCTCAATTCAATTGCGCAGTGGAAGTTTTTGATGGGGGGCTCTGGAGACAAGAGTGGCTAGCGTACTGTCCGCCGTACGCGGAGCAGACAATACACGTACAAGGTACAATATACAAACAAAAGAACTTACCTCATGGTTGAAGGAAACTGCTCTGGTTTCTACCCGGAGTTGTGTATGTAAGTGAGTGTATATGTATCGTGTTGTGACGTTACGAGTATTCTTCAGGTTAGAATCCGCTGCAACGTCGGCTGGAGGCAATCACAGCATGCGGTCTTCAAATCACTCGTCCCAACAGCGTCACACTTAACCATCGGGTCATGACAGATTGTCCACAAAACGACCGGTTCTCAGGGATTAAGGGATTACTTTACAACAGGGTCGCACGCGCAATTTGGACCGCCATCCCTTTACAAGAACTTCAGTTTTAACAAACGTAACCCGTATTATTACGTCAAATTAGGGGTTATTAACAATCAAGCCACTGGATCACGACTAATTGTCACAAGCGGTTCGATTTAAAAGGATTAATTTCAACAAACGCGTCGCGAGGTCCCAATAGCGCGACGGGGCTTTTTTAGCGGCAAATTAACAAGAGAGAGCTGTCAAGTGTCAACGTCAAACTGACAAGTCAGTTCTCACTCTGTTACACGCGCATTCCGTTAGGCGCACAGATAATAAACGGGACAGAACACTACATGTATGAATGTAATGAATTTGGTGAGATTAATTTGTCTACGTACTAACTATTGAGACAGTGCGCACACTATGCGATATGCGACTGAGCCAGCTCCGCGACTGGACGAAACGATAGGGAGCGGCCGACAACATAATATTATAATACAATGTTGTGACTACCACATTCTTAACAATATTAAGATATACATATTAATTTATTATTAATGTTCTCATAACAAACGTACCTTGAAAAGAAAACTTAGCATGCTTGTTATTAATTACCAAAATGGTAAAAAGGAACCCTTTTGGCTAGACTGTCTGTCTGTCTGTCACAGCTGCTCAAGAACTACTAATGCTATCAACTTGAAAGGAGAATGATCAAAAGTGGTACCAAAAAGTCTCACGCATCAATACCAAAATTTTGGAGTAATTAGTTTCATATTTTTTTACGACATTACACGTCGGGGATTTAGTTTTTGAACAGGGAATTTATTTTTAAGTTTAAAAGTATGGATATTGTTTTATTTCCTATAAATGACGTTCCGTTTCACTTCACGTGATAAATGATTAACATAACCTTGATTTTTGAAAGTGCCATCCATGTTCACTGTAAAAATAATACTCTGGCGATTCTGCATAAATTAAAAAAAAAAAAATTAGAATACAATATCTATTTAAAAGATTATCATTATTTTATCTGGTTTTATTATGGTTAATTAGCCGTTCCCAACTGGTAAAAAAGATGTAGAATGCAACAGAATGGATTTCTTATCTGTGCATGTGACATTTTGCGCATGTACTCTGTGGTTTGCGCTAGCGAGTAGCGAGTACCGTCTGTTTTTTTGAGAGTTGAGATTGAATAATTATTGAATTGTTTTGAAAAGTAGAAGTTGTTTGTATTTTGTGAACTTTTTTTGTGAGTATTTCATTGTGCAAATGTGTCGAGTCGGTCGACCGATTGACATCGTCAGTCACCCGGCAAAACCGGCGATGTATCAATAGTTCATTTTTGATACCCAGAAACCTACCCACAAATCATTAGAACAAGCGTCTACTCCAATGATTAACTTGTTACAGTTTTGGATAACTCCTACTCAGGTAAGCAGATCTTATTGTACTCTTTGAACATATAGGTACCTATGAATGTCAGGCACCTATTTCCTGACTAACCTTTTAATGAATGTACCAGCTTACAACAAATTATTTTTATAGAATGATTGAAAACATTTTTGGTGACGCACAGGAAATAACCAACAAATAAACAACAAAAAAAAACGAACCTGTTTGAGGCCAAGAAACGCTTTACTCTTGATTACTTGTAGATGTAATTTCTTTGAATATGTTATAGAAGATAGATAACATCATAAAGGGTAAAAGCCCACTTTTTCCACTCATGGTTTTAGTTGCAGATGTCTTCAGAATGTGTGCTTTGTACAGAGTGTTTGAGACTGCTTCAAGATCGAGCAAACACAATCAGTGAAGGAAGTTTATCTTTGCCTGCTTTTGGTCATGGAAAATTATTTTGTTCTTGTGGCAATTTTATTCTACGTGCAACTAGACCATATCCTGTAAGACAAGATCGACAAGTGAGAAATATTTTAGTTAGAAATATTCCGCTCCATTTGGTAAATATTTTTATTTATGTTGCAACATAAAAATGAAACCTAGTTATAATCTATTTTGACACAATTACTGCCTGATCATTATAATGTATTCCTGGTTACATCACATTACAGTAAAAGTTTTATCAAGTCTATAACCCATTGTGAAATGTTTTGTATTACATGTATAATCATGTTATTTTTATAGATACCAAGATTGGAAAAAGTATGTGCTGCTTGCTGGAGGTCAGCTACAAGAGAAGTTCAACGTCGTGATGTGCACAACTCCAATCGCCCAGGTCTGCCAGATGCTGGACCATGTGGAGATCTCAATATTCCTAAGCCATAATTCACGTTTAGATGGCTTACTATGATTGACAACAACATATTTAAAACGGTTAGCTCTTGAGACCTACCAACTCAACAGGCTATATCTTATTATGGGGAACACATCCGTCGGACTGGTATTTATTCAGTTGAGGTGAATAAATCTATTGATGATGATGTACAGACGCCAACACATCAAGCTACTACAATCTGTCAGATTTCTTTGATAGATTTTCGACTTTATTTCTAGAGCATTAGGTTCAAGGTTCATTGGGAAAAATTGACAGTTTCGGGTAGCTTGACCTGGTGGCGTCTGTACCTTTGATTTTAGGGCTTAATAATTATCTCTTAAGAGGTAGGATTAATTCGAGACATGTCAACAGTCGTACTTATCACATGTATTTATTGATTAGCAGAGATGATGCTGTGGCCAACACATTAGAAACCATAGTAGGTTATTGCTGCAGTCGCCTCGTCGGTAAGCGAACAGTGGGTTGCTGTGCTCATGTAATGACGATAGTATAGTATTTGAGCTGGGGACGGTATAATGACATAACTTCGCCAGCAACGGATTTAGATGATTTTTTTCAGGAGTATGATGAATGATTTATGTAACAGTTTTGTTAAATAAATATTTTTGACTTTGATCCCTATTAATAACCCAAATGAACTTGTTTGTTTCATTTTATATCATTTACCTATCAGTCTGACTGGGAAAATAAGGGTGATTTATGATAATGTATTATTGGTTTTGGTGAGTAGTGGTGGCCCAGTGGTAGCGGCCGCGACTTACGAGTAGTACGTCGTGAGTTCAAACCCAAACAGGCGCTATACTTTGTGTAAATTATGTCATCACCACAGCTCGCAAAACGGTGAACGAAAACATCATGAGTAAACCGGCATGTCTTAGAACCAAAAAATTGAAGCCATGTCACATCTACCAACCCGCACTGGGCCCGCGTGGTGGATTACGGCTCCCTCTCACTAAGAGGCGGCCTGTGTCCCAACAGTGGGAACATTATAGGCTGCTGTTTTTTTATTAGATTTACGACTGTGCAGCCATTGTAGCCAACTTCAGGGCGGCCAAGAAGTTTGGCAAGAATTGTACCCACGTTACCGGCTCACACTGTTGATAATATAAGGGTCGGTCAAATCATCGAGTGTCACATGTGCCTGGCTGGAGGCTATAGTTTAGTCTCCACCGGGAAGACTGGTTAAGCAGATAGTGACTTGTATCCATTAGGTAACTGTGAGACTCAACCATCGATATATATGTACTATGCACTAGATTTCGCTATCCGAACACTCGCTCTGTTCGAATGAACTGTACTGCAATCCGTACACCTTACTTTAGTGCGACTTTTACATTCATGGAGCGTGAGCGTGTACGGAGCAGCGCTCATAATAGATTAAAGTACGATAATTCGAATTAAAGTGGGAACCTGGACGTAAATAACTATTGAGAAAGCAAGTAAGTCAAATAATTTGATGTTCAAGTGAATAAATACCACAAGATAAAAGATAAATCTTCATTTAAATGCAACGCCATATATAATCATAGACTAAAACATGCAGATGTCTCATTACAAAACCAGTTCTAGGTAAAATTATACGTCTGAACCTAGACTTCACGTGGTGTTTTTAAAAAGTGTTTTAATTGTTTTATAACCAGTTTGATATTTTTTTAATAATTATTTTACTTTCTTTCTTTTTAGTATAATTATAATATCAACGAATGTTTGACAAATTTCAGAAAATATGACGACGTGCGTATTTCGATACTGCAAAAATACATCAAGAAATGTCAGCGAATCATCAGGTGTCAGTTTTCATCGGTAATTTTATGGTTTTATTTACAATGTTTAAAAAGACAGAAACTGACAAAACTTATCCTATTTGAAGGAAACTGAGATATTAATTAATTACTACCTTTTTTTTCAACCGCAAAGTTTGTCATTTAAGTATGGAAGCCTCACTGAGGTCCGAGTTTAATTTATTTTATTTTAGACTTTTGTAGACGTAATTGAATATAAATAAACGTTTATCAAATCATTGTCTTTTAGTTTTGTACTTTACTATTTTTATTTATTTAACAGTTATAAATTTTGAAATAGTGTGAATTTACTCTAATGAAGTTTTGTAGGTACAAAAGCGGTATTGTAGCTGTATCTCTTCTGCGGTGTATTATCTATAGAGGCATCATGTTGTCATACTACGTTGGACAAAACGCGTAAGCGCCATGAAATACTCGGCGCTTACGACGTTTTGGTCGCGAGAAAATTGTACTCTGTAAGCGATCTAGCGCTGTATGTTTTAATAGTTTGGTTAGACGACATAACTAATGTTTTAACGCTGCAGCGAACTTTAGTTTTAATTCTTTCTAAAATGGAGCAAGCATTTTGCTTACGATAGCTTCTCTATCCATTATAACTCTATGGACTCAACGTATTAAAGAAAACACGAGTTTCAGCCACGAACCCTGTGGCGGGGCTAGACGTTGCTATAACTCGTAATTCTTCCTAACTTATATACGTGGATTACGCTGTTTTTAGAGCAATAATATTCGTCCGTGTATAACGTGTCTAAGTAGATATATAAAACAAGTCGTTGGCAGCGTCGAACAAATCAGACCTAGTTTTTAGGTTATTTTGATTTTACAAAATAACTCTGAAACCCGTGTTTATTTTTCAAAAAGAACTTTTGTAGGAGTTAATATTAGGTCTTTACCTATGAAATTGCCGTTCTGCAGTAATCTGCAGTACTGGCCATTTCAAATCAAAATAATTTTTGTTTGTCTAAGAATTCTAATTTCAAATTAATTTTATTTAAAAAACATGGAATTCTTTTTCCAAAAGTAGTCATTTGTTTATTGATTAGTGTTACATTTTCATCGCATTTCAATCTTTTTCGTCATCATGGATACGTTAAAAATTCGAGTAATTATGGAATATGAGTACCGTCGTGGCAGCAACGCGGCACAAGCGACACGCAACATCAACGACGTTTACGGAGCTAACACTACAAACCAACGCACCACCTGTTATTGGTTTGCTCGCTTCCGTTCTGGAAATTTCGACCTGAAAAATGAACCTCGCGGTCGTCCGAAGACTTTGGTCGACAATGACGAATTAAAGGCGATTGTGGATACACAATCTACGGCTGAATTAGCAGCAGCTTTCGACGTTAGCGTCAAAACAATATTGGTCCATTTGCGTCAAATTGGCAAGGTAAAAAACCGGCCAAGTGCGAGTCGGACTCGCGCACCAAGGGTTCCGTACAAACCTGTAGGTATCCTCGGTTTATGCATAAGGTTTATGTTTATGAAATTAAATGTTTTTTTGAAATTTTTATATTTGAGTTGATTGAATTAAAGGTAAATTGCGGTTTACGATTTGTGACGTATTAAAAAATAACTACTTACTGGATCTCGTTCAAACTAATTTTCGGTGGAAGTTTATATGGTTATGTACATCATATATTTTTTTTAGATTTATCATTCTCGTATTTTAGAAGTTACGGGGGAGGGGACACACATTTTACCACTTTGGAAGTGTCTCTCGCGCAAACTATTCAGTTTAGAAAAAAATTATATTAGAAACCTCAATACCATTTTTAAAGACCTATTCATAGATGGGTTTGATGAAAAATTTTTTTTTTGAGTTTCAGTTCTAAGTATGGGGATCTCCAAAATTTATTGTTTTTTTTTCTATTTTAGTGTAAAAATCTTAATACGGTTTACAGAATACTTCTACTTACCAAGTTTCAACAGCATAGCTCTTATAGTTTCGGAGAAAAGTGGACATACGGATGGACAGATAGACAGACAGACAGACAGACGGACAGACAGACAGACAGACATGACGAATCTATAAGGGTTCCGTTTTTTGCCATTTGGCAACGGAAACCTATAAAGCTTGACAAATGGGTGCCCCACGAACTCAATGATCGCCAGCGCGAAGTACGCGTCGAAACGTGCCTTGCACTGCTCAACAGACACACAAATGAAGGAATTTTGAACCGCATTGTTACCTGCGATGAAAAATGGATTCTGTTTGATAACCGCAAGCGCTCAGCAAGTTGGTTGGATCCTGGTTCAGTACCTAAACAATGCCCTAAACGAAAACTTACCCCTAGAAAAGTGATGGTCACTGTTTGGTGGTCTAGCGCCGGTGTCATTCATCACAACTTCTTACCAAACGGGGTGAGCATTACTGCAGATGTGTACTGTGAAGAACTGAACTCAATGATGGAGAAGCTGGCACATCTCCAACCGCATTGGTCAATCGCTCGTCTCCACTGCTCCTGCACGACAACGCGCGACCTCATATTGCACAGCAGACGGTCTCCAAGTTGCAAGAACTGGGGTTGGAAGCTCTCCGTCATCCGCCCTACTCACCAGACCTTGCGCCTACAGACTACTACTTTTTCCAGAATTTGGATAACTTCTTGGCGGGAGAAAAATTCAACACCCGAGAGGCAGTACAAAATGCCTTTGAAGAATTTGTTGCCTCCCGTCCAGCTGATTTTTTTTAAGAAGGGCATCAATAAACTGCCACTGCGTTGGCAAAGATGCATTGATTGCATGGGTGATTATTTCGATTAATACAAACAAAAAATACATGAAAAAAATTCGTTTAATTTTTTTCATACAAAACGACATTTTCATAGGTAAAGACCTATTATGATCAATGTAGTATATAAAAAACAAAGTTTGATTTTGATGCAACATGGTACGGGATTCCATACATCCATGAGCATTGTCCTTTGGAATGGTTTTAGATGAGGTTTGCCCAATTATTTTGCAAATAAGAAAGACAAAAAATATGCATATTTTTTGCCACAGGGACTGAACGGGGGTCTTAAAAATTCGAAGTGTAGCCCACTAGGGCATGTGGGCTATGAAAGAGCGCTACTTGCACATTCTCAAACATTTTTAGATTTTTTTCTTTTTTTGGAAGGCCGTATTGTTTTCGACTTTTGATAAAAACTTAGGATCTCCGAAGTAGGCATAGAGATTTAAAAAAAAAAATCTATGTGATAGAAGATTATGTAATTTTACAGGAAAATAAAACGATGTCTCTAAATAGCATACTTTTTCAGGAATCATCAACAATAACATTAGCGGTTAAAAGATAGCGCTGACCTAAAACTGGAATACTATATGCAAAAATAGTATAAAATATTTATATGTGATGGTACCTGGTGCGCGAGTACGAATCGGTCTTGACCATTTTTTATTTTGAATAACAGTTTGCGTTGAGTTGTAGAGTCAAAACCATAGGCTAGTCGCAGGGGAGTCACTCGTTCTCGCTGCTTGTCGCAGACAGCCGAAGACTGTTGCGTGCGACAGGTCAGCGTCGTTTCATCGAGCTGTCGTAGTCGCATGTCGCATAGTGTTTGAGGTGGCTTACTGACGCACCTTAATTACCGAATATTGTTTTGTTCGAGTGTACTGAACCATTATATAGCTACTTTTAATTGCTGCTCATTATACCATACGTTTTATATTCACCAGAATAGCCAGTTTTATCGCCGAGCCTAGTTTTGTGGGTATTGGACCTAAAAGTTTTAATTAAACCAACGGCTTTGTAAGCTTTAATGAAAACGCATTGACGTTTAATTTATGATCTCAATCAATGATTTCATTTTTTTTTTTTGATTTTCATTGATCTCTTGATCAATGTTTGGTAATGTAATGTGCTGGCGAATTAGTGTTTCATGTTATGGATGTTATTACTTATGGGAAATTTGATTATCTGTTCGTATATCCGGAATGAGAATAATTTTGACCATGGCAAGAAATTGTAGAATAAAATTAAATTGTAAAGAATTTTAACACACTCTATGGATAGCAAGGAAAATAAGCCTACAACTCTATCCGACATTAGAGGTCCGAAAGCCCTAAAAATTCAACACAAAAAAGCTATCGGAAAATCTTTCTGAAGAAAGGTAAAAATGGGTCATGAAAACCAATCCCTTAAAAATATACTTTTAATAAACAACCCTAAGGTATTATTATGACCATCTTAGCCTGTCAAAGTTAATGGGTTCTAATTTATAAGGAGGATACAAAAGGGAGGGGCCTGGTTAATCATAAATATGGTTAAGAGTAGTTTGGTGAAAAAGTAGGGGATGAAAGTGTGCTATATCACGAATAATACATTTACGTTATTATACAACAACAGGATTAAAAGGGAAGTTTGACGTCAACTAGACCTTTATGCCGACCAGGCCTAAGGTAAAGATGGCATTACAGAATCTAAAAAGTTCGTTGATGCTGCTTAGACAGTAGATGTTTCTATGAAAATCAAAATATAATACATACACCTAAATAAGACAATTTTCCTCACATGGATTTCCCAAAGAAATTGGATAGAAATTGGCATTCCAGACTGTTCAATAGGCAAATATTCGATGAGCTTGTCGCAGTGTGTCACATGAGATATAATTGGAGACGCAACAGTTGGATCGGAAAATGTGACGTAGGTATTGCATTTCCCACAGGAAAATACCGCAGTATTTTTCATATCAGGAGAGCATAAACAATTCTCTGTACAATATATTGATATTCCTTACAAAATAGCGTCGTGAAAATGGTGTCGTAAGGATATATCGACTGGATATGGTACTGAAACTAGTGTAGCATTACATACGATCGGAGGATCAAACGAAATAAACAATACAATGTGTCCTGCAATATGTTTGTGTCGTCGACAAGACAGTAGAAGGGAATAGTGTCACGATATCTTCACCGGATAGTCCAAGTATTTTCATATTAGAGATGATTGGAGGATGAAACAGGTTAGATGATGTAACTCGCCCACACCTGTCCTGGTTAAGTAAGTGCATTATGCGTGGTGTTCACGTAATGTGGAGTGCAACAAGGTTGTCTCTAACACGTAATTTGATTTGAGAGTGAAAATATCGTCATGCCATGCCATGAAAATAGTGATGAAGTAAAAAAGCAGACCTACGGAGAAAAGTAAAAAAGGTACTCTTCCATTTTAATGCTTAGCATCAATGCCATAACTACCGATGAATTAATTATTCGTTAATCTCTAATCTAATAAAGCTGAAGAATTTGTTTGTTTGGTTGGTTGAATGCGATAATCTGAGGAACTACTGGTTTGAATAGATTTTTAATGTGAATACTTCTTTAGCGGCGTTGTGCACTTTTTTTGTAATGGGTAAAAAATGTTAAACTCGCGTCAGGACACGTGACCTGATCGAAAATTCGTAAGACGGACGGAGAGTAGACAGCCGGCGCGGCGTAGGAGAGGAAGTATCCCCCTCTCTTTCTACGGCGCGGCGAAAATGTATGCGCCTGCGCCTGCTGTTTCGTTTAGGCGGCGCAGGACGCTTGCGCGAATGTTCGTGTGTGTTTATGTTACAGCGTGCCACGCGCATCCATGGATGGTGACAGCTGATGGCTCGACTGTCTGTACAACGTTAATATTCAAGTTTTCACTTCTGCCGGCACTCCCGGAGTGCAACCCGTCGTTTTTTTTTTTTATTTGCGCGTATTACTCGCAACCGGCGTGTCTGTATGACCAGATGTGTGAACATAGGTAAACGAGAAAAAAAAGAGTATATAAGAGTCCTAAAAGACGGCGTTCTGAAGTTTTTGCCAACCCCCATGGGAAGGCGTGAGTTTATGGAATGTATGTAATCTGTATCAATCTCATCGTGTAAACTTTGCTGAAGTGAGTTATAATACAGCTGTCAATAGTGTAAATGCCTAACATCAGGGTGTTGTAGTTAATTTCTAGAACAAATCATTTCGCCGCATGTGTGCTGATTTCAAACATGAGGTCGGATAGGGTAAGTCCGGTATATCCAGTACGGTAATGTTCTTCAGTGCATTCCTCATGACTGGATAGTGCATAGGGCTGGCAAATTGGTCTCGAAAAAATTGTTCTAACATTTGAATGCAATCTTCGCGGATCAGAAAAATGATTGGTGCTGTCTAATTACATATTTTTTTTTAGAATTGTAAGGCATACAACTTTGTAGCCTCAATTTGTACAATCAACCTAGTAGTAACACTTATCTATGTATTTGAACAAAAACTAGGCGGTAATCCTAGTGGGATTAACCCGGTCCGAATATCTTGGCAACGTAAAAACTTTGATATTAAGATTAGATGCGGGAGGCACAATTCCACTTGCTCCGTTATGTACTTTTTGCTCAAAACAATCTCGTTGGCTTCGCCGCCTTGTAGGATTTCGTGTAATGTTGCTTATATTTCTTTTTCTTGAGAAATTGGTGTCTGTTAAGGCTACATTTCTGGAATCTAGGATACAAAGTGTCAAATTGTAAGAAACTTTTAAGTAATCGCTATTCATTTATGTCCCCTATCTTTTATTACCAAAGAAATAGCAACAATCCATACCGTTACAGTAATTAAAAGTATTGACGTATTTGAAACTCAAATACTGAATTGAATGTCCATGTTTTTTTTTTTTGTATATTCCTACATACAGAAGCGTAACAGTGATACATCCAGGATTTTGTAATACCTAACTATACATGGAGTGTCTTGCTCGGTCGTCTATGGAGAACGTAGATCTGTATAGATCTACGTTTTGGAACGGGCAACTAACTTCAACTTTCTGACTAACTGGCAATTGAAAAGTTCCTGTAAATGTTTTTATTGGAATAATTGCCTTGAGTCTATGAAGAAATCCAAAAGTTACCATGTCGCAGGTTGAAAGAAGTGTCTTTTAACGCATCAATCAGCTTATAGTGTCCCCACTGCTGGGACACAGATCTCCTCTCTTCGAGAGAGGGTGGGCTATAATCTACTACGCGGGCGCAGTGAGAGGAGAACTTTTAACGACAACTCATAAATAATATTTCCTTTCGTCGTAACAAGTATGACAACCCTGTATTAGTAAGTGATCGGGGTCAGGGTCGGACCGGGCGGCGGTCATCGCCTCCAAGAGCTTCCACTGAACATACTGAACATGTTTTAGTGTTTACTTACGTGTGCGCTGCATTGGAACCTTTCCAAAATTCACAAACAGTTCCCAAACTGATCAGCATCCAAAGAAATGTCATGTCACGAAAGCTTCTTTTGGTGTTGTGAAAAGTCGGGAAATTACCTGTAACCAACATTTTTAATTTTTAATTCTGTATGTGTTTGTACTTTAATAACGTGAAACCTGAAAATAAAGAACATTCGGAGTGGTGAGCTAGCTACAGTATAGAAGGCAATCATCTTCGATCAATAATAGCACTAGATAAAGGATCAGGAACAAAAATAAGGCGCTCAAGTGGCCACGTTTGCACACACTTACACATTTATATTTCTTACTACGAAATATAGAAGAACGTTTCATAATAATAACAAATTCAGTTTATTATAATCCTTAACACTCAAACATAAAGCATAATTACGATTGCAAAATATTCATATTTAAGTCCTTTTGTCATCGGAGAAAGGTAAAGAGCAATAAATTTAAAATGTCCCTTAAAAATCTAAAGTCATTTTTATATAAGTACAAAATTATTTATTCTAAACTGAAACTTAAAGTCTAAGCAATAAGGTTAAAAACAATGTGTTGACAATTTCGTGCTTACTCTATTTTGGAACTAGACGTAGTTCTTGGTATTACATTTCAATGCTCAGAACACAGTACTTATTGAAAGACGTAGAGTTGCAGAAATAATTTTTTAGGTGAAAAGGTATGTTTTGATGGTGGCAAATATTTTTAATCGATTTAAAAAAGTAGTAGGACTAAAAAAGTATAATAGTTGTTTTATTTAATTAAGTGCGGGTTAAATCAATGTGATCCACCCGTATAAAAATGAGTGCGTCGACTTTTATGTACCAGTATTTAGAAGTTAAATTTGTATTAAATCAAATTATTTTTTCATTTCACTAGAAGTGCGGGCGTCCCAAATTTGACCTAATTCTTCCTGCTCTAATAATATTTTATTATTCATATAATCGTAACTTTTTATGACTTTTCATGAAATATGATGATTATTATTATTTGTTATTTATACGAGACTTCAACCACGTAATTGCAAACATATTGTTTTATGCAAATTCACCTCAGTCGTTACGTTCCGCGCTTCTAGTGTTAAAGTTCAAATATGATTTTTTATAAGGTTTGTATATTTCTTCTCCTGTTTCTTTCGCTACAATAGATACCCATTCTGCACAGCGAAATGGCTCGCTAGGAAATCTACAAACAAAAATAAAATATAAAATTACAATACTACTTTATGCATTCTCTATTCCAGAACAGACAATGTTTGTTACAATAGTTGGTGCGTTGTCGCAAACATTGGTCAAACAATCATAATATGTATTTGCTAAATGATTTATATTTACTATTTGATTGTTTTTATTTTATGAAAAACACTTAAAGATTTAAACTTATGGAAAAAAAGATATTCCTTCCAAAAACTTGGTGCTACAGTGGTTATTTACACAATTTTTGAACGCGTGCTGCGGCATTTAGGACGTCTTATCGTTGGCTATCATTGGACCAAACTAATTTCAAATAAGAGCACAAAAATATTTGTGCTCTTATTTTTCGGGCCGTTTTTGAAGCGCTCATCGGGAATCTAGTACATTTTTGATCGAAGGCAATCATGTTCACTGTGCCTCTTTTGTATGCTTTCAGTAAGAATCAAGCAAGACAAGCTTGCTTCCGCTTTTATCAGAATTAAAAAAACGAATTTAATTAAAACAATAATGTTGCATGCCCGCTTGCAATTTAATCCCTGTAACTGAAGGAACGTCGACCCCTATCATACAGGACTCCGAAAGTTGTTATATACTGACGTTTGGTAATAAAATACTATTAATTCACTAAATTTATGCGTTTAGCGTTAATGATACTTGAAACAACATTCTATCAACGCCAATTTAAGTAGGCAAACGCCTTATAAACTCCATTAATACAGTTCTGACATTACCACAAACGATCACACATGTGACACGGCATGTGTGTCGTGCTATTAATTAACTGTATAATTGTTTCAACCCACATTCCGGTAAAACGTTATTGACACGATATGTAATGGGAATTAATATTTATTTCAAATTAAAATAAAAGCTTGTAATAATTGTGATTTAGTAAATTAGTTCCAGCAAGTGAATTAAATAACATATTTACATTGTACAAAACAAAGTCGCTTTCCGCGTTTGTAGATCTTTTAAACATCGCAACGGATTTTAATGCGGTTTCCATCAATAGACAGAGTGACTCAAGAGGAAGGTTTATATGTATAGTTAGCCGGCGAAGCAGCTGGTAAAAGCTAGTAGAAGATAAGGTACTTATGAAGAAATTTGTATCCAGCATTGGATAACTTCAGCACCCCAATTGCGTGACCCACTTTCAAGCTCAATTCGAAGGATTTCGTTGGAAATACATAAACCATTACTTCTTTCTTGTTTGAAAAATTATACTGCTCAACAACGTTAGACAATGAACGTTGTTGAACTGTCAAAAAGTATGGCGGTCTGTTGCATTGTGTCATTAAGTACGTAATTACACTGCAAGACTTCGAACAACTAAGTAAACTTTAGTACCTAGTTTTGCCACCGCACAAAAGGACTAGTACTCCATGCCCATAATACTCTATGGCCTGGTTTGTTACCTAGTAACCGATGACAAATAACAAGACGATAAATATTTTGGGTTTTACCTAGCAACCGATGACAAATAATACAAACACTTTTTACACAAATTTTACAAGTTCAGCTATTCACTGTTGTACATAAATAACTATATACTTTCTCATAAACAGCTGCTTATGTATTCGTCCGATTTCAGAGCAGCTCGTCTCGATTCGTGCGAGCTTCGTAGAGTCGTACAATACGGCTAGTTGCACGCACACAAACACCGTGTCGAAGACTGCCGAAAAGAAACGACGTTAGACAATGCACGGCCTTCAAGCCACACCTCCGTGCCCGTCGGAGTGGGAAGCGCGAGGTTTTTTTTCGTTACGGAATTTCTGGATTCGGTCCCCGCGCTCAAAGCCCTCAATAGAAGCTATGCAATAGCTTAAAAATAATTTGATTGAATACAAAAACTTCTAAATAGCGTACATAAAAGTAAACGCAACTATTTTTTATACGGGTGGATCACATTGAGTCAACCTGCACTTAATTAAATAAAATAACAAATGTACTATTTTAGTCCTACTATTTTTTTTTAAATCGATTAAAAATGTTTGCCACCATCAAAACGTACCTTCACCTAAAAAAATATATTCTGCAACTCTACGTCTTTCAATACGTACTGTGTTCTGAGCATTAAAATGTAATACCAAGAACTACATTAGTTCCAAAATAGAGAAAGCACGAAATTGTCAACACACTGTTTATAACCTTATTGCTTAGACTTTAAGTTTCAGTTTAGAATAAATAATTTTGTACTTTATTAACCCGGCGTCATTGTGGCTACTAAACAGAACATAGCCGTTGTGGCCGGGTATATTTTACCCATGTACATTATTGTACGCTAAATCAAGGTTATGTCAATACCAGTTTTCTAAATTAGAAAAATAGGTAATTGTACACATTTCTTATACAAATTAAGCATTTATTTATTATAAAAAAGCATATTACCATCAAACATAAAAAAACAAAACTTTTTATCTTGAGATTAATTTTTAGAACATAACTTAAAACAAATATTCAAATACAAAAAAATAACCATATATGTAGAAAACATAAAATTGTTTTTAACACGTTTACATAAAATTACGAACTATATAAAACAAAGCTTATGTATTACTTATATACAAAGTTATTCGTTATCGAGATCAACGCAACTTTGGTATAATGGGATAATGTGTTGCATACAATTAGGCTTGTTACATTTTTTGCAGTTATACCTAGTTTTATAACTTTAGCAGAAGGACAGTCTTTGCACCTCGTAAATGTTTTCGAACTTCTATTTGGAGGGTAGGTCGTAGTTTCGCTGCAGTCTTGCTTCGTATCACTGCCTTGACTTCGCTCTGAAACTTGGTCGATTTCACGTTCGTCGTCTGAACTGTACTGTTCATTGTCACTAGGGCTAGCTTGTTCAAACAAGACTAGTAGTCGCCTTTGTTCATTTTCATAATATATGGTTCGTAAAACTGTGAAAAACGATATGCAAATTATCAATAAACAATAAAAAACAACGAGCACACTGTATGTATAAATATTACGTGGCCATTGTGGCCGGGTATAACTTACCCGCGCGCTCTTCACAGACGTGTATACTTCGTCGTAGCCGCAGCGACACTAAAAAGATTACGTAATACGCACTAACAGGTCAACATCAGCAGCTACAACTCACAGTGTTTTATGAGGACCATTTTTCGGACATTGCTTTTTTATATAAAAAACTGATAGTTTAAGTTATTTAAATGCAATATTTCTTATCCTCATTTCACTAGTATGTTTAGTTTTCGAGATATGATTTTTTGAAAATCGTCTTTTTTGCAACCGGGTATTTAGAAAAAAAATCATATCTCTGAAACTAAATATGATACGAAATTGTGACCTTAGAAACATCGACGCACAGTGGAACGAATGTATGGGAGCGGTTGGACGTAGACATGTCCGAAAAAAAAGAGTAAAATTATGCCAAACTAATGATGCCATCTTATTCGATTACTTAATGCCTTCATAACTTGTGGTGATGAATTTCTTCATAACTCCCATATTTCGGGAGTAATTTGAGAAAATGTGAAATTTTACTATGAAAATGAGTGTATCGAGCTCTCTCCCTCCTGATTCCGGGCTTGTTTCAAGTAGCGGTCTCTAATATCATAATGCTAATACTAAGAGCTATATTTAATACTAAGACACATAGTGCGCCAAATGTGCACTTTCTGGGATAAAGAGTGATGTTTATTTTATAACACAATTTTTTTATTTTTTGTTTATTTTGTTGATTAAAACCGTTTTTCTAAAGGTTTACCTTATTACAATAACATTTCTGAGCAGCCAATTAGAGAAGATATAAGCTAATTAGGATATATAATTAGGGACTTAAGGTTTACATATAAAACTGATGCACTAATGATTACTGATAAGAACATTGCTATTATTTAATTACTAAATGGCTCTTAATACACTAATTTAGCATGCATCATTTACTAATTATCACAATAACTAATTACCTTGCAATATTTAACAAAGGATACCTGGGATACCTGGATTTTATATAAATAGGTCACTATTAGTAACTTTAAAATCAGTGTTGATTTACACCTCGTTGTATCCAAGCTAATCTCGCAATGTATTTTCCAAATTTTAATACAAATCTTGATATTCACGTTGCTTTATGCGCACGCGCACATAAAGATTTACGCGACTTTAACTATTTGTTCAGTGTTTTAAAAGATAACAGTTGTGTTCAGTTATGTGAAAGTGCTGAAACAAGTTTAAAAGACTGGTGTCGTCGATTTTGCTACCGCATTTATGCAAAATGGACACAGTCTGGAAGAAGCACAGATAAGTTTCGGAAGAAACATGAGATTTGGCTACAGGCTGCAATTCAATGGCCGGAATTACAGAATGAAAATATGGAACCTTCTACAGAAAATATAAGTGACGTCATCGAGCCCATAATTTCTCCTGCTAAATCTGATGCTTCAACTTGTACACATCCTAGTCCTCGTAAATCTTTTGAGGACCTTAGTAACCGGCAAAAAAGAAGACGCACTGAAGATAGTCTTTCATGCAGCAGTAGCAGCGCTGAAATTATGTTTTCGGCCGAAAGGGCGCTTCAAAAGGCAGGACAAAGCGATACAGCTTATGTTATGAAATACTTGACGGAGAATCCAGAAGAGGCCTCAAAAATCAAAGCCTTCATTGAAGGTAAATCAATTCAGGTACGGGAAATATCCCCTTTGAAGGCATTGGCTCTTTATGTATCGATGAACTTATCGAAATGGCGCTATAACACTCTTCGGGATTTCAACACTCAAGAAGGAGCTCTTCAATACCCGAGTTACTACATGTTGGTTAAAGAAAAAATTAAGTGCTATCCGGCCAAAGAAGATCTCACAGTTACAGAGAGCTCTGCAAAAATCAAATTACAAGCCTTGATGGATTTAACCTCAAGAAGACTTATTAGGTCGTTAGAAACCCCTGTTGATCCCAATCAACAGCTCGTATTGACCAGCAAATGGGGTTTTGACGGATCATCTAGCCAAAGCATTTATCATCAAAGGACGAGTGAAGATGAGCAAATCGATCTTGCTAGTAATTTTATGATTAGTCTTGTACCACTGCGGCTCGTCTCAAAAGGTGTAACAATTTGGGAAAACGAGCGACCATCTTCCACTTCATTTTGCCGGCCAATATTGTTTAAGTTTATAAAGGAAACCAAAGAAAATGTGCAGAGAGAGATGGCTGAAATCGAAGCAGAGATTGAAGCCTTAACTCCATCCACCATCACTGATGGAATTAGTGTCAAACACCAACTGCTGTTGAAAATGATTGATGGTAAAATTCATTCCATTATATCCAATACAGCAGCTTCAGTGTGTGACATATGCAAGGCTTGTCCTAAAGAAATGAATAATTTAGAGTTAATCAAAGATAAACACGCAAACGAGGACATGTATAAATATAGCTTAAGCACCCTTCACGCTTGGATTCGCTCAATGGAATGCTTATTACACATTTCCTACAAATTAGACATAAAATCATGGCAAGTAAGGGGTGATATAGCAAAAAGGCAAGTTGATGACAGGAAGAAAAGAGTTCAAGAGGCTGTAAGAAGAGAAACGGGCTTACTTCTCGATGTTGTGAAACAAGGCAGTGGATCCACCAACAATGGCAACTCGGCAAGGAGATTTTTTGAAAACTACACTAAATCTGCTGAACTGACCGGAATAGATGCTATGCTTTTAAGAAAAATCTGTGTGATCTTGCAGTGTATTTCATCAGGAGAGAAGATCAACGTAACTAAATTCCGAGAGTTCTGCTTTGATACTGCTAAGCTTTACGTGGAGTTATACCCATGGTATTATATGCCTTCTTCACTTCATAAAATTTTAATGCATGGGCCAGACATAGTTCAGAACATGTCAATTGTGCCCATTGGTTTTCTATCCGAAGAGGCATCTGAGGCTAGAAATAAAGATTTTAGAAAATATAGAGAGGGGCATTCTCGAAAGCATAGCAGTATCTCATGCAATGAAGATATTATGCACAATCTTTTACTGTCTTCTGATCCACTTGTTACAAGTATCCGTCCAAAAGGAAATAAGTTTGTAAAAAAATCTTCTTTTAAGGAATTTTATGAGCTTACGGATTCTGAGAAAAGTGATATCGAATTTGTTAACATAAATGATTTAGCGGACATCGATTCTGAATTTGAATTAATTGATGATGATGATGATGATGACGAAGATAATTAAATGATGTTATTGTTTTAAAATGTGTAACTTAGTAAATTAGAGCTTACATCTTAATTATTTATTGTACTTTTAATGAAACTAGGTAATTTATTATCAACTTACTTAAAAGTCATACTCTCATCAGTTCTTGTGAATATTTTTGTTAATATATATTTCTGTATATATATAATATATTTATAGACCTCTTAATAAGTCTGTCTGCGGTTTAAAGTAAATACAAATGGGGAAAAAACGTTTTTTTTTTTAAATTTTCATTTCCTTTTATCCCAGAAAGTGCACATTTGGCGCACTATGTGTCTTAGTATTAAATATAGCTCTTAGTAATAGCATTACGATATTAGAGACCGCTACTTGAAACAAGCCCGGAATCAGGAGGGAGAGAGCTCGATACACTCATTTTCATAGTAAAATTTCACATTTTCTCAAATTACTCCCGAAATATGGGAGTTATGAAGAAATTCATCACCACAATTTATGAAGGCATTAAGTAATCGAATAAGATGGCATCATTAGTTTGTCATAATTTTACTCTTATTTTTCGGACATGTCTACGTCCAACCGCTCCCATACATTCGTTCCACTGTGCGACGGCGTTTTTTTGCTGCATTTTAAAGTACAAATAAACCTCAGAACTTTGTTAGATTCAGACTTATACGAGGTTTTTAGTTTTTAGTTTTTAGTTTTTTTCTCGGTAATTCCGTCGTATTTGGAAAAGTTATTTATACTAAAATTATGCCCTTCATCTTCCCTACTTACCACAAAAATAACACATCCTAATTGCGTGGAATCTAGAAGTTATTCCAAATTAACTGTTTTTGATAGGGTTGTCACTTTCGAATCTGAATTTTGATGACTCAGTTTTTATTTAATGGGACGTATTGATTATTAAAATTTCGACTATTAAACCTAGGAACTTTGTTTTATCCAGACTTATAAAAGGTTTTTAGTTTTTATTTATTTTGTTCTCGATAATTCCGTAGTATTGGGATAAGTTATTTATACTAGATAGATAGATAAGATAGATAGATAAATCGTTTATTTGGTGCACACAAAAGACGTAACAACACATACTGAAACTAGCACTTTGCCAGCAACTACGTTCGCGCATGTTTTCATAAGAACTTTAACACCCTTTAAAACTGTATTTTGCCGGTACTTTTGAAAAACGAATAAGGCCGATTCTGTCACAAAATTCTCTAAACTAAACTAAAAATCACTAAAATTTGTTTTATTCCTGTCAAACGACGATTTCCTATTCTGAAATAGACTAAAGTGACACAATTTAACTATATTTTAGTCTGACAGCACTAAAATTGCACTGAGTTATTAGTTTAGTGAAAATGACAATTTTGCTATTCTAAGTTTGCCGGTTTTCACCAAAAATTTTCAATTCAATTCAATTCAATTTAATTCAGATTAAGTACAATAAATAACAATAAATTACAATCATTACATTATATTAATATTATTTTGACTATAATTATTTATTTTAAATTTGACTATTTTTAATCGCGATTAAAAAGGTGTGGAATAAAACCAGTGGTCATGAACTAAAATTCACACCAACGTCTCGCCTTCACGTGCAAAGACAGTACTGTATTTTTTGTTTTCCTTTTCTTTTGCTTGTATCTCGAAAATGGCGTGTCCTATCACAGAAATAATGAAATTTTCGACCCCCTTTATAAAACCCCTGCACATATAAATCTCAACACGTGGGTAATTTTTTTTTTATATTTTTCAAACAAAAAGTGGAAAATTCCATATAAAACACATCCAGGTTGCCACGTTGCGCGCACCTTCGTCTCTAAAAAAAATCCTTGCGTAGTGCACACAAGTACCACACTGCGAAGCCAAAAGTAAAAAAAAGTACCACGTTGAGTCGCGATTGTCAAATTCGATTTTAGTTGTGTCAAAATAATTTTTAAATTTAGAGATTTTTTTTCTTGCAGAATAGCGTTACAATTCTCATAGCCAAAAGTAAGGAATTTTAGAGATAATTTAGTTAGTTTAGTTCGGTGTACAACAGAATCGGCACCAATGACAATCATTATTCTGATAAGAATTTGTGCTAAGTTTTAAGTTTATTAACCTAAGAAATAAGATCCCTCCATACGATCTTTAAAAACCCCTAAATTGTTCTATTGGAGGTAGTTCTAAAAATCAAAAATGACATTTAAAATGTAAATGTGCCCTGCCCACTGCCCGTTAAGTTTGGCGATTGTTTGATTGTGTGGATAACTTAGGTTTAAATATAGAGATAACTTCATATCCGGATATGAACTAATATAATATGATCGCGTGACATCCCTAACGACGTAGAATACGGATCAAACTTAAAAATGTTGTGGTTTCTAGATTCCACGCAATTAGGATGTGTTATTTTTGTGGTATGTAGGGAAAATAAAGGCCATAATTTTAGTATAAATAACTTTTCCAAATACGACGGAATTACCGAGAAAAAAAATAAAAACTAAAAACGAAAAACCTCGTATAAGTCTGAATCTAACAAAGTTCTGAGGTTTATTTGTACTCTAAAATATGCAACATAAAAAACGCCGTCGATGTTTCTAAGGTCACAATTACGTATCATATTTAGTTTCAGAGATATGATTTTTTTTCTAAATACCCGGTTGCAAAAAAGACAATTTTCAAAAAATCATATCTTGAAAACTAAACATACTAGTGAAATGGGGATAAGAAATATTGCATTTAAATAACTTAAGCTATCAGTTTTTTATATAAAAAAGCAATGTCCGAAAAATTGTCTTCATAAAACAGTGTGCAACTGAGAGTGGCTAATAACGCGCGCCTTTTGTTTTTAAGATATCACGATTTTAAAATCCGTCGGGTATTAGATACCCGGCAACAATGACGCCGGGTTAAAATGACTTGATTTTTAAGGGACATTTTAAATTGATTGCTCTTTACCTTTCTCCGGTGACAAAAGGACTTAAATATGAATATTTTGCAATCGTAATTATACTTTATATTTGAGTGTTAAGGATTATAATAAACTGAAGTTGTTATTATTATTAAACGTTTTTCTATATTTCGTAGTAACAAATATAAATGTGTAAGTGTGTGCAAACGTGGCCACTTGAGCGCCTTATTTTTGTTCCTGATCCTTTATCTAGTGCTATTATTGATCGAAGCTGCAAGATGAAGAAGAGATACTGATTATTATTAATTTTCTTGATAATGATTGCAGGATAAGCCATTGTTCTCCACGTCCTTTTAGAAATTAACAGTGCAAAGCTTTTCTTTATAGATTTTCTTACTTATTAAACAGCTTTTCAGCTTTTTGGCCTCAAAACACGGCAGTATAAAACCTACATTAGTTACACGTTCTCCTTTATCAGCTGTCTCATTCAAATACAAGTCGGTTGCCATGGCAACACTCAAGCCGTCCCTTTCAGAAGCACTATAGGATTCGGCTACGTGATTAGATACTGATGCCGATAGTACTCCTGATTAAATTGCTTGTTTTACCAGTCACTCTGATTAGGGAGAAGCCATAATGTCTGATTTCAGGGCTTCTGATAACAGTGTGGCTATTCAAATTGTTGGCAGTTTTATAAAGTTCATTGTAATGGGATATAAAGTGGCACCGGTGACTGAAAATGCGGAGGAAAGAGACCAGTGTCGTGGCGCAAGTTTTAAAGATGAATGTGGATGGCTGTAAGAGTAGAAGAAGATCGAATAAGCGATTGATGAGGGAGATTATATGACTAGAAAGGAGTGACGACTGAGATGATAACGAATAGAAAAGTAAGTGGGAAGACATGTTGTGCCGACCCTAAATAAATTGGGATAAAGGAAAAGAAGAAGAAGAAATAAAATGATGATATGTGTTGATATAAAAGAATATTAATACTAGACTACACACTAGAGTACTACACTAGGTTAAACAAGGTTTAGGTTTAAATAAATTTTATCCTCAATAAAGACATATGTCTCTCACTTGAGAACAATGTTAAAAAATATACACAATTTTTACAAAGTTCGTCGTGATCAGTTCCACAATACTATATGAACACATTAAGATAAAAGCACCACTTTTATCTGAGGTATTGTTGGCAACACCAACATCAACATTTCAATGTAAAGTTTTATTATCTTTAATGTAAATTTGATGTTTTTATTATCTGTGGAAACAGCACTGTATTTCGCTCTCTTCCAACCACGACGGTGCAATAAATGGACGTGTCTGTTACTCCAGAGTTTTACTTCACCAAATACTGAAGCCCTCCTGCCCTACTAGCAACCTAGCAACATTCCCCACAGTCCACTGCTATCAGCCTTGTACAGGTATAAGCTAAGCAGTGCGATAAAAATAGTTGGATGCGTAGCTCAGATCATAATTCAGATCCCACAGTTGCATATACAACTTTCCAAATGGCATAAATACTGATTCCAGCAATGTTCAATAACAAAAGGTTCTTCCGTACCTTGTAATTGAAAAACCTCTTTGTAACTAATGGGAGGCCGATAAAATATTATGTAATCTCATAAAATATGAGAAGAGAAATGGTACAATGAACAAATTATCTGAGCATTAGAGAGATAATTAATAGCTGGTGGGTATACGAGCCCCAACTAAGAATAATTAGATGGAAATTAAAGTAACTTTCTAGAAGTTTTATTGCGACCAATAAAACGACCAGTGCGCTGCTGTGGACAAAGTGAAGTTGTTTAATTGGATTAGATGTGATACTGTGGCGCGTGGCAGCTAGTTGTAGTGACAGCTCGGCAGCAGTATCTTAAACAATATTAGATGTGCATCATGTAGCAGGAGATTCGACATGAAAATCGGTACAAATATGATTTCAAACTCAGTTTGCTATTGATTCTACGTGATGCGTGACTCACGAAGTCTTATTTGACCATATAGACTGGCCCGCACAAGGACCACGTCGATAACTTAAATTATTAATAGAAAGATAAAAAAAAAACGTTTATTTGGCACAGTACAAATCATCTTTCTAGCTTTTTCCCAATTATGTTGGGATCGGTTTCCAACCCAACTAGTTGAATACCAGTATTTTACATGGAGCGACTGTCAATCTGAACTCTACAACCCTCTTACTGGGTTGTACAGAAGCCCGAAATTCATACAACCTGTCAAACTTGATTGTCAGACTTTTGGGCTTCTGACGACTCGTAACTACTGTCAAAAATCTACGAAAGCAGCCGGGACCAAAAGCTCAACGTGTTTTCCGAAGCACGGAGTACAGTACGAAAGTATACATTTGAACAAAATTAAAAGGAACATAAAATTATATTGGATCTAAATGTATCCTCCATTTCAAACGTTATTCAAGAAAACAGCACCTGTGTTAACTTCCTGCGCGTAAATAAACATCAACTGCACTCATAAAGACGAGTACACAATAAATCCGCTTGTCAGTGGAATTGGGATGGCAAGGCTTTGGCGGCAAGAGGAGCCATTGAGCAAGATTGATGGTACACATCATGTACATGTAAATATGTTGCAGTGAGTGATTAGCGCTCTCGTTTGTAATGCAAGATGCTTAGATGAGTTGGTGTTAACATGTCACTGATATGCCGCTGGGGAATGTTACATAACCCCTCTTTCCGGGGTCGCGTGATTGTTCGAAAGAGATACCGTGACCCTGGCACATGGGCAACTGATGGAACACGGGTGGGTTTTAGTCAGTAAAAGTCTGACACGCCCTCCCGCTCCGCCCAGAGCGGGAGAAGTAATTTGATGATTTCCCATCCAAAAAAAATAAACCCTCTTTTCTCGTCCAACTACACTCGAGTCCACGTTTGGACGGACGTAAATATATCGCGGTGGGATTTTCAACGTCCTGCTTAGCGTTGAGGGTTGAAATTCAAACGGTGTGATTTTTCGACTTGTTGGTTTCTCAATGTAGTTCAACACCAAGAGGTGAAAATTCATTGAGCGATTAAATACCCGTGCGACACGTAGGCACCAACGTTTGCTGGTAAAGCTTTGGTCTCCAAGGAAAGCGGTCCCGTGATGTTTTAATGGCAACGTCATGAAAATTTGTCATTTTCATCAGTTTTGAAAAACGCTCAGTATTTGGAAAGCCGTTGTAACGTGACAATTCACCATGGAAACCAAACCTTTCCCTTCCGTTTGAGAGTTGCGTCGTAAGTTTCTCATACTTCTAATGACGAGCACAAAACCACATAGTGGCCAAGTTTACCAGAAAACATGGCACCCAGTTGTATTTCTTGGGCTCAATTCAAATAACAAGAAATTTAATAAGAGATTACTCCTTTAACTAGATAAAGTTATTGGCAGAGGTCAAATGTTAGAGATAATAATCACTCTAAAAACATTAGAAGATTTTGCTAGCTTCCTACCTCATGCATATGCCCAGAAATACGTCCCTCAGCACCTAAAGCTGGCGACGCAGCACAATAACAAGACACACCACGTACCGTGTTATTAGTAATAGGCACAGTCAACTGCACTTCAAACGCTTGAATAGCGGAAATGGTCCTTATAGCGACGACATAAGGACGCATTGAACGTCAAAGAGTTACTGTTGATGCTGTTGACTGTGCTATGGTAACTGTATTTAGACATCTTCGTACGCTCAGTTAGGTGGACATTTGATTAACAATGTCCGTCGTTAGTAACACTAGACGCTTTTACTTGATCCAGGATGCTTGTTTTGTGTCTATAGTTTTGTCCTCGTTTAGCTGCGAACAATTTGACCATGTGGAATAATTTGCTGCCAAACTGAAACGTTCATTAAGAAATAGCGATTCGACTTATGGGTTGTTAACACTAGAAGTGCGGGCGTCCCAAATTTAACCCATTTCGATGTTCTTCCTGCTCTAATTAATATTGTATTATGCATATACTTAATCGTAACTTTTTATGACTTTTCATGAAATATGATGATTATTATTATTGATTATATTTATACGAGACTTCAACCACGTAATTGCAATATACATACTTTTTTATCTAAAACCTCAGTCGGTATGTGCCGCGCTTCTAGTGTTAAGGCGAGGTTGCAGTACTTTTTAACTTTTTCAAACCTCTGTAAATCGTGCAAAATGACAATATTCCGTAAAAACAAAAATAGTTTAGGAAAATTGATTATATATATTGTAGAAACGTGAATTAAAACAATTGACTCGATAAAAAAAAAAACATAAAGATAACACTAAATCACTATTTTAAACGTGTGCCCTGAAGAGATTCCATCATCAAACCAAGTAAAATTTATACCAAAAGATAGGGCTTATTGTTTTTAAGGGTTTGGTGAGAACACATTTTATAATTTCCTTATATTTTTTTTTCTACGAAACAAATTTACACGAAATCTAGCAGTGCAAGCGCTCGTAACGACCGGCCAGTGCACGCCGACACGTCTTCGACGTTGGACGCACGCCGTTTGTTCCACAGACTTCCCCCCTCGCTTGCGCTTTGTAATAAACAATTTAATAAAAACTTGTGTTGGTTTGTAACAAAAATGGGTAATAAAAAGAATAAAAGGATATACAGAAAGTTGAAAACTAAGATATATCGAAAATTCGTACTTGACTCGTACCTACGTAATTTCTAATAATTTACTGTAAATAAATAATTAAGTAGATAATCTACTTATTTACGGTAAATAATTTCGTTTGATAACGTTCAGTTCCAAACATTATTTACCTACAATCATTGCTTAGACGCGCCACAATATAAAAAAAAAGTACAGTAGGTAAAGAATTACTGAACAGATTGAATTTGTTCAAACTATTTTTATGGTTGCTCAATAACTTTAAATATCGTATAGTAAAATAATTGATATTAAAAAATCTAGGTAATTATACCGAGATTTTTCAAAATCAATTATTATACTATACGATATAATATAAATAAACGTCGTTTCAGGTCATTAAAATTATCTAACGACGTAAAATGTATCAGATTACATGAAGTTTATTTTGCAGCGCTTCAATGGGAACAAAAAAGCCATGGGTAGTTGTCACTCCTTAGATAAGTTTGAATGCAATCTGCGAAAGTCCACATAAGTACTTTAACTTTATTACTAGTGGTTCGCCTAGAACTGAGACCTCACAATGCATGTTCCGATTTTTCCATCTTTGCATAGTTACTAAAAGTGGATGACGTCAAAAAACAAAACATAATTTACACATGTACAAAAACATTACAACAGTTACAGTTTCAATTAATCCTCGTTTTGTTTGAGGAGTGGTTGAGTCAAATACAATTTTTAAGTTTGAATCTGAGCATAATCGGTCGCAGGGGTAACGATCTAAGAGGGGATCGAAAAAATGAATATAAGAAAGTATAATGTTCGAGTGAGTCAAAAGAAAGGCCTTCATTTGTAATAAGTTAACGAAGTAATCAACGAAATACATTTGCAACTTCCAGCGCCATCTAGTCACATGGTCTCTGTTCAGAACGAACTACTAGTCACAGTGAGTTCACCATAATTTAATAGATACATTCTCTCGTACTATGTTATGTATTATAAGTAAATAACGAATGTGTTTGTATTTTGATATATTTTAAATGAACAAGGAAATATTCCACATACGATATTGCATAATATAGTCTCAGACATTAAAGTTTCCCATACACTTTCTGTGACTATGTGTTGTGATAATGCGTTTCTTTAGTAGGTTGTTTTCTAATAAAGTTATCGTTATTATAATAGACCTGCCGACCTACCCCAATTCGCAAGGGTTATTCTCGGTTATATATCCCAAATAATCATAAATATTTCTCTAAACATTCCTCTTGGAATAATTGATTGAATGGTAAAAATTCGAATAAAATCCGTTTGAGATTTACATTAGTATTTTGTGTATAATACTTTATAATTATCGATTTATTATAGAAGCCACTAAATTTAAGCAAATAAAATTATTATATTACTGCCATGATATATTAAATTCGCTTGTTTTAGGACCGATTGAGACGATTCTTTGTTTGTTGAGGTAAAGAATAACAACGCAGATGAAAAAAGTGTTGCTTGCTAGGCGAACTATAGACGCGAATTATTTCTTACGTCAATTGCAAGAGAAACTATAGCACAACGCGTTGTTTGAATGTAAAAAAGGCATTTTAAAATAATGGGCGAAAGAAAATTTGGGCTCATGGCAAAATTCAAGCTCCAATCCAACATGTACCAAGAAATTGTGTCAGTCAGTTCAGAAAATGTTGCTGATACTGAAGAGAAAAAGTCTTTGCACTCAAACATAGAGGCTACGACTGGCACCATAGCTACAGGCATCGGGCATTCCTAGTTCGAAAAACTGTTTTTTGCAATCGACATTATCATTTTCTCCACCCATGCGCTACAAACAAAGTTTAAGAAATTAATAAAAGAAGAATCACAAAAAAAATCTCTAACGTCAATTTAAAGGAACCCAGTATACTTTACCTTCTGCATTTACGCTGCATTGTGGCATGTTCAAACGCTTGCATCGGCTAGCTGCCGGGCGCTCGCTCGCTGCGTCTATACGCTCGATACATACCTATTATGCGGGGGGTGAGGAAGCGTTTTCATGCCTACACACCGCACTACAAGAGGGCCTTAAGGCGATTTAGGGATAAGGATAAGAGAATGGGCAGCGTCTTGTACTTTGTTCATTGCGGTTACCAAACCCTCTAGGTATGGTAAAATGAAATGATATTTCTGAGGCACTTTTTGGTATATTTTTTTTTAGTAATACTATCATATAAAACTAGATGACACTGATATTTCCTATCTGACTATCCCCGAGAAGAAATACTGAAACAAACTCAGAGGTCAAGATACGAGCTTTTACCAGCGGCTTCGCTCGCATGAAGGTCGGCTCGAAAATTATCCCACGGACCACCAGGATAAAAATTAAAAAGTATCATATGTGTTAATCCAGGTTATGAACTATCTGAGTGCAATTTCGTTTTGTGACTGAGTAATAACCATCCAAACTTTCACATCTATATATATAATTGAAAGTCGTGTTAGTTTTTAGGGTTCCGTTGCCAAAAAACGGAACCCTTATAGATTCGTCATGTCTGTCTGTCTGTCCGTCCGTCCGTATGTCACAGCCACTTTTCTCCGAAACTATAAGAGCTATGCTGTTGAAACTTGGTAAGTAGATGTATTCTGTGAACCGCATTAAGATTTTCATACAAAAATAGACAAAAAACAATAAATTTTGGGGTTCCCCATACATAGAACTGAAACTCAAAAAAAAATTGTTTCATCTAACCCATACGTGTGGGGTATCTATGAATAGGTCTTCAAAAATGGTATTGAGGTTCCTAATATCATTTTTTTCTAAACTGAATAGTTTGCGCGAGAGACACTTCCAAAGTGGTAAAATGTGTGTGTCCCCCCTCGTAACTTCTAAAATAAGAGAATGATAAAACTAAAAAAAATATATGATGTACATTACCATGTAAAGTACCACCGAAAATTGGTTTGAACGAAATCGAGTAAGTCGTTTTTTTTTAAAACGTCGTTAACCGTAAACCGCAATTTACCTTTCATTTAATCAACTGAAATATAAAAATTAAAAAAAAAACATTTATTTTCAGAAACATGAACCTTCTGCATAAACCGAGAATATCTACAGGTTTGTACGGAACCCTTTGTGCGCGAGTCCGACTCGCACTTGGCCGGTTTTTTTATAACTCAAGAACGGCTGAACCGATTTGGCTGAAAATTGGTGGGAAGGTAGCTCAGAACCAGGAAACGGACATAGGCTATTTTTTATCCCGTTCGACCGCGTTCCCGTGTGACTTGACATAAAACGTCAAAGAGAATACAAGTCACTATAAAACGTGGTATGACAAAAACGTTGCCTTCGAATTACCAGGTGGTCATAACTTTCTGCCAGGGTTGAGAGATTTGTTCGAAAGAGTTACTGTGGCCCTGGCATAGCCAACTGAAGGAACACGGGTGGGTTTTATCTATACTAATATTATGAATAGGAAAGATTTCATTGTTTGTTTGTATTGAATTGGCTCCGAAACTACTGGTCCAAATTGAAAAAAATCTTTTGTGTTGGGTAGCCTATTTATTGAGGAAGGCTATAGGCTATATAACATCACGCTACGATCAAAAGGAGTCACGGGAGCAAAAATTTGTCGCGGACGAAGTCGCGGGCAGAAGCTAGTTTATAATATTAGTAGGATTATTTGAGGCTTAAAATGCAAAGCCATGTCTGAACCTTTGTGGTGTTACAGACAAATTATTTTGATCGTTACTGCAGCTATGTATAAGTAAGCTAAACAATGAGAATAGCGCTTTAAAATTGGAACCACAGCAGACCTGAAAAATGACAACAAACTGGCATTTATTCTATTACTAGTTATTGTGAATCAAAACAACGTAATTTAATTAGCCATCGATTGGAAATATTTCTGATTAAAATTCTGCAATGTGCGCGGCTAAATTGGATTATCAACTTGGCTAGATGAAAGTTAGCGTTCAATAAATTTAATATTTTCTTCCATAATATTTTGTTAAAATAAGTTTTGCTAGCAATTAACACTTTGTGCTGAATGTAGCAGAAAGTGAGCATTGGTAAAGTCATTGGCCACTTATGCATCTTTATGCTCGATTTCATTGAAGTTTTCACTTCATTATTATTTACGGACAGGGTGCTTACTCTCGAATATAATTCCAATAGTTCGACATTAGTCAAACCTCAGTTGGTTGAGTTTAACGTCAGGGATTGGCTAGACTCAGTGAGTCCAGCCAATCCCTGACGTTTAACTGACAATTCCAATGTCGATCTATTGGAATTATATTCGAGAGTAAGTACCCAGGTCTGAGTGTCTTCTTTATGAAATAAAATAACTTGATAATAAAACAATTGTTCACCCGATACCCAAAGGACCGTCACTTCGTTCGATTCTTCAACAACAACTGTTTAACAACATAAATTACGTTTAAAAGTTAACGCAGTCGCTTAGACCTTTATCCAACGTCAATTAGATTGGCTAGTAGGTAAGTAATCAGGGAACAATTTTAGATCATCATCTAGCTAGACCTGCCCACTGTTGAGTTTAAGCCTTCACCCTATTGACTCATGCTACCCTGGTTTCTCCGAGCTCCGAGTGTGGTGCCGGACGTAAAGAATAGCATCCCCTGAATTTCTCCCCGTGGCTGTCGTAAAAGGTGACTAAGGGAAATGCTAAAGAATGGGCAGCAGCGTTCTCTATGCATTTTACCACGATACTGCGGTCGCCAACCCACCTGCCTCGCGTGGCGATTATGGCAAAGTCCCCCAAATTGGAGGAGGCCTATATCCAGCAGTAGACGTCAGCCAGAAGACTGAAATAATAAATGATGACCCTGGTTTGTCTAGATCTCATTCAGGTCCAGCTTGCGATTGTTAGTTATTATACTTGGGAGGAGTATTATAATTACAAAAAGTTTTTAACCGAGTTCAGACACTCGTTATACTCTATTAAAAATTAAAACCACATAACTACGAGTACCTCACAGCTGATTACCAATGCAACAACGCACGAACACAACATCGTACAAGCGTCTGTTATATTCAATTCCCGGTATGATTCCCGCGGGATCCAGCTCACATCCCTAAATGTTCAATTATAATTTAATTAATACAATTAAAGCCGTTTAGGAGAGCTTTGTTGGATCTTTTATGATTATTGTGACCGTATTTTTGGTGAAACGAGCACGATTAGCATTACTTTCTCTTTGGGGAGGCCTATGTCCAGCTGTAGAATCTTTTTGGTACAGTAGAATAAGTTTCATCTATTAATTTTATGGGCTGGAATAATAGAAAAACCCAATGATACTTTTTTCAACTTTGGAATCAAACCCTGCAGGACTCCATGGCAATCCACGGTCAGAAAACACACTTCCATAAACATAACATACATAACATCACGCCTTGTTTCCCCGAAGGGTTAGGCAGAGGTTTAATGTTTAATGTCTATTAATAATATTCAAGTACATAATACATTGCAACATGAACGGTGATCCCCAAACTAGACGTTAGTCTGTATCTTGGGGATCAGAGTTGTACATTTCGTTATATCCAAAAAGATCGTACACGGTAATTATTCACAAAATCAAACATAAAATTACGTTAATGAATTACAGTAGGACACGAAAATATATAACAAAACAATGAGTAAAAACAATTAAAAAATGTATAAAATATTGGCAATAATAACTCTTCATACAAAATTTTAGTGTGTGAGAAGTGTGGTGAGGTGTTTGTGTCCGTGTGTGTGTGAGTTTTTCTGAGTGAGAATAAAGAGTGCTGTCAGTTTGTGTAGGCTTACTACTTATGTAGTTATTTATAGATAATTCTTTCTGCTTCGTAATAGGAGAGTGCGACTAGCCAGGACTTAATGATCTTTTTACACTGGGATCTTTTGAGGTCTATTATTTTGCAATTCTTAACAGCTTCGTTATATATGCGTGGGTGTAGATAATCCGAAGAACGTCTTGCCATATGAAAGTTTGCTTTGGGAATGGGTATCCTAAACGTACGTTTAGAGATTATCTCTGTGTAATCGGGTCTGGATTTTAATTTTCTGTGTGTTCAGTACTGCATTAAGGATAAAAAGCTGTCGGACACGGAGGACTGGGAAATCCTTATAGAGTTGGTCAGTTGGGTACATTAGGGGTTTCTTAAACATTACTTTAATGACAGCTCTTTGTGCTCTTTCCGCTTCAATAAATGCGTCCTTACCTGCGTAGAGGTGTACTTGTAGTACATCCACATTTCGCCTGTTATGCTTAAGTCTCATGTAATAGGGGGGAGCCTATTGCCATCAACCGGGCACAAATACAGACTCCGGGCTGCTACTGAGAAATTCCAGATGGAAAAACCCAATAACACTTTGCCCGACCTGGAAATCGAACCCAGGACCTCATAAACAGCAGTAGCGCTTGCTACCACTAGACCAACGAGACAGTCCTCTAATGAAACGCATTGCTATCGACTGCGATTTTGTGTGTTTTACAATTACCCCGCACGTATTATGATTATGTCAAAGCAAAAACAAGCCCGTATGAATAGCTTGCATCGGTAATTAGCAGTGTAAAAACGTGAAAGCTCCGCGTCGACCTAACGAGCTTGGACATCAGATATTATGAATTCAGCACAAAATCAAGTTTGTCAAAAGGAACACATGCATGTGAGCAACAGTATCGTATATCAAAGATCACATGCCCCTTCTATCTCTCATTCTTGTATCCATTTGATTCGAGTGTTTTGTAACTAACAGCTGTTTCGTTTTGTCATACATTAGGGTGTTTATTAGTCTTGTTAGGACTTCAAAGCGGCAGTTTCTTATTCTTACTTATGTTAGTAATTATCCTACCTAATGCGCAAGGATTCAAAATGATCATAATGATTATCTTGTCCTTTATCCCAATTTATCTATTTTTATTTATCAATTTATATTGTTTTTCGAATTATTGATCTCCTTAAGTTCTGAGTTGAGCTGCATGATTACTGACAAATGCGTCACTGCGTGCACTGATTGGACAGGTCCACTCAATCTGTGTGGTTCTTTCCTTAAAAGACCACTTGTAGACACCAATCCACATGTTCTTCACATGATCTGACCAAGATTATGTCTGGACTTTAACCTCTGTGTTTGTTTCGGCCTTTCTTCTCAGAGTAGTCGGATAGGAAACACCGACCTCATCTAGTTAAAAAAAAAAGATTGACATGTAAAAGTGTTTGTACAGTCACGAGTAATAATATGTATACACATAGCCAAATTCAAAAGCGATTTTCTCTTTAAATAACGATTGCAAGTTTGAGATAAGGCAAAATTGTAATAGTGTGGGTTCCAAAATAATATGTTCGTAATAAAATAAAATTACAATTAGTACAATAGGAGAAAATCCTTTTTAAAAGTTGGTAAGTGTATACATATTCGTGCTCGTGACTGTACAAACCTACTTACAAAAATAAAGTCACTTATCATTTATCACGACCCAGGAGTTCGTTTAGCACTGTTTGATTTACATGGAAATTAAGAGTTCCGTCATCGAAATTATGGTCCCTGACGGCAATAGATATTAATGGGAGAAACCAAATTGTAGCATACCATTTTAACAGTACATACAGTATGTTCAAAATACTAGGTACTTAGTGTTTGAATATAATAATACTACAGTTATAAAGACGGGCTATTCCAACAAAAAGATGAGTGCACCAGCTTGGCGTGTTCTTGCGCAATTTCCAAGTAGTTAATGATGGGAAACGGCTGATTATATTCATAGGCGCTGAGCTGATCCGTCATTAAAGGTTATTTTACTCGTTACCCGAGTGCGTGATATAACGCGTTACTCAGCTACTCTTAAGAATATGAGATAATTTGTGGAATTTAGAATAGTAAAATGTAAGTACTGATGACCGTTTGGATTTCATTAGGGAAATTGTTTATCTTCACAAATTCTTTTATTTGTATGGGTTTTGTGAATGTCCATTAAATTTAAACTGAAGCTGCAAAAGTGTTCATCATCATCATTTCAGCCGAAAGACGTCCACTGCTGGACATAGGCCTCCCCCAAGCACCGCAACTTCGACCGGTTCTGTGCTTCTCGCATCCAACGGATTCCTGCGGCCTTCACCAGGTCATCGGTCTATCATTTGGTAGGCCTTCCAAAGCTATGTCTGCCAGTACCAAAAGTGTTCACAACAGAAATAATCTGGAATAAAATCCAATAAAATGTGAGCTTCCTTTAACTGACCAAATCTATATTCATCAAGACTTTCCCAAACTAGATTTATTATGGTTTTAAACCTAATGAAATACTTGATTCAAAGCAATTTCATTTAATTTTAATCACATTGAACTAACCAAACTAAATACAAAAGCATTGTGCGCGTTTCCACGGAACCCGATTACCGCTGCAATCTGCCAAGATAATTCAGCATTTAGCGGATAACTGAACGGTGCAATTTTATGCAAAGCGCTAAACAAAAGGTAGGGCCGCATCGTAATAGTGGTTTCATGTACTTGCGGCCTAGTGCGCAACTTTGCCATAAGAGCTATAAATCTAGTTTAGGTCGGCACTCGCATCTGTGGCAATTTAGGGATGCCTAACTTGGGACTATACAGTTCAAAAGTGCGTAAGTCGCAAGTTTGGTAAAGATCGGTAAAACTTTTACGTGGCTCTGAAGATGGAGTATACAATATAGCCGTTTCAATAAATAGCTGGGGCTTCCAGCTGTTTTCAGAAGAATGCAGTAAGATAGCCCGGGAAATTTAAATTTTCTTCGGTTTTGTTAAAATTGCAGGTATCAGGCTGTACGTTGATCAAAATATGTTTCGCAACAGTAGAAAATATGTATTTACAGACTATCATTATCTAAGCTTAGATAAGCGAGGTTCATAAATAGATCAATTCAGCTGTTTAAGTTCAAATTGCCCTATTGCTTGAATAGATATTTCATCAAATAATAACATTTTTGGGCAGTTCTAACCTGGAAAGTTATATTCTAATGATTTTAAATCTGAATACATAACCCTAGTTGAATTTAGATTTCTTCAGAAGAGGAGATCCTCTTCTGAAGAAATCTAAATTCAACTAGGTTTTTATCGGAATCTGCATGTCTTTTACTTAGTTTTAATAATTTTCTAAAGTGGCAACCCTATACAATGTGCCGACAACTTGAAAGGATTGTAGTTTAGCACTGTAACGTTGTTTGAGTTTCAGGTTAACTTACAATTTAATTTGATAATGATTTAGCGTTCACATATAGGAAGGTTATTAACTGTTGACAGAATCTCGTGTTTAGTTAGGATTACACGACCCAAGAGACACACAATAGCCATACCAATGTGGCGACCAAAGCAAAATGATTAAGCTTCAATTGGGCAAAAATGCATAATATTGAACACATTATTATAATTTGCCTGGTTCTGCACCTCTCACCTAAAACACAAGGAAGGGGAAAGGGGGGAAAACCGCTCGCAATAGAAAGGTAGGCACGCTAAATGGAAAAGGTAACACTCTACAATTTTACCTAATCATTATTGATCTTGTTTATCCCACTTAGTAAGGAGTTGGCTATCATTCTGTACTAAACTCAGATAAAAGGGTAACAACGCTTTTTCTAAGTTTAAAAATACGAATTTCGAGTGAGGGTAATGTGGCGAGCGTATCAAGACTTTCCTTCCAAGGATACAATTATACGTAAAACACGGCAACTTTACCCAAATGAAGGAAACGTTCGTAATAAATCCAAGATTTATCGTTTTGGGAGCAAAAATTAAAAGAAAAGCGTCGACCTCTTGATGTTTCAACTGTTTGAGAATTTCTTTATGAGTTTTTTGTGTGTTATAAAATTCGAAATGTTTGTCGTCAACAACAAAGAATCGTATAAAATGTGCAAACAACAGTTAAATTAAATACAATTAGAAAAGAAGAAAACACACTTTCCTTTCCACGACATCTGTTAAAAAAGTTGTTTAAAATAATGAGTACAAATATTACAGTAACAATGCTGAAGTAAATTCCATTATGAGCGGGAACAGAATGTATTCAACTCCGGAACGAGGCGGTTAAATCGGGTCGCAACTGCTTCGGATTGGATTAAACCAGACTTTACAAAAACGTGTACTATAGTACGCTGGCGTAGTACTTAGTTACACTAAAGAGTAGTGCGAGGGGAAGTGGGGGGTGTACAGTTTTGACTCGCTAATGACGCCACCGGCTCACAAGTATTCAGGATAGTCAGGATTCAGACAGAATGGGCGGATTCATTACTTTGCCAAGTTATTACAGTTTCGTTAAACTGCTAAAAGGGATATTTTTATGAAATGTAGCTTCACGCTTAAGCGGCGTTTTAATTAAATTAGTTTTAATATTTTGAATCATTATGCGTATTACGGGTGGTAAGAGAATCTATTACTTCGCAGATAAGGAAGAATCGGTCCAATGTTTAATTGATTCATATTATACATAATAGCCCGCGGTTTAAACTTAAAATCATGAAAAACCGCAGTTGAAATAACTTAGCAAACTTCAACACTACGGAACAAAGTTAAGCAAGAATAACATCAACAAAGTCGAACTCAATTATAATACCATTAGCTTTGCCACCCCGATTTTCTATTTGAAATAATATTAAATTTTCCTAGGTGACTTGTTACTCGAAGGACCACAATAAATCGTTATTTTTATCAAATAACTAACACCTCACTTGACATGTCACTGACATTTCAGTGACTATCATTAATGTCATATTTCCCGCCTTGATGACATATCAAAGGGCGTTAATGATAGTCCTTGGGACATAATATACCAAACAAAAACATCTACGTTCAAGCCACAAACCTTCACAAGAATATTTCTTGTCGGAATTTCGCAGGTGTATGGAAATGAAGGCCCCGACAAACAACGCTGTAAACTATAGACGCGTCGAATGAGTCTATTTACATGCACGAGTCGGGAATCGAACCGCGACGTCTCCGCCACCTGGCCTCAACTTTTGTCGGCAATTGAAATCCTATTGTGTTGGCCGTCTGTTGTTCACGTTTTCCAGGTAGGGTAGGGATCGTTTGTAATGCCAATAAGACCAAAATGTGCTCGGAAATGGAAAAATGGCCGCATTGTAATACACGCCTTTGTTTTCAATGTATGGGAGCGGTTGGACGTAGACATGTCCGAAAAATAAGAGTAAAATTATGACAAACTAATGATGCCATCTTATTCGATTACTTAATGCCTTCATAAATTGTGGTGATAAATTTCTTCATAACTCCCATATTTCGGGAGTAATTTGAGAAAATGTGAAATTTTACTATGAAAATGAGTGTATCGAGCTCTCTCCCTCCTGATTCCGGGCTTGTTTCAAGTAGCGGTCTCTAATATCGTAATGCTATTACTAAGAGCTATATTTAATACTAAGACACATAGTGCGCCAAATGTGCACTTTCTGGGATAAAAGGAAATGAAAATTTAAAAAAAAAAACGTTTTTTCCCCATTTGTATTTACTTTAAACCGCAGACAGTGTTATTAAGAGGTCTATAAATATATTATATATATACAGAAATATATATTAACAAAAATATTCACAAGAACTGATGAGAGTATGACTTTTAAGTAAGTTGATAATAAATTACCTAGTTTCATTAAAAGTACAATAAATAATTAAGATGTAAGCTCTAATGTACTAAGTTACACATTTTAAAACAATAACATCATTTAATTATCTTCGTCATCATCATCATCATCAATTAATTCAAATTCAGAATCGATGTCCGCTAAATCATTTATGTTAACAAATTCGATATCACTTTTCTCAGAATCCGTAAGCTCATAAAATTCCTTAAAAGAAGATTTTTTTACAAACTTATTTCCTTTTGGACGGATACTTGTAACAAGTGGATCAGAAGACAGTAAAAGATTGTGCATAATATCTTCATTGCATGAGATACTGCTATGCTTTCGAGAATGCCCCTCTCTATATTTTCTAAAATCTTTATTTCTAGCCTCAGATGCCTCTTCGGATAGAAAACCAATGGGCACAATTGACATGTTCTGAACTATGTCTGGCCCATGCATTAAAATTTTATGAAGTGAAGAAGGCATATAATACCATGGGTATAACTCCACGTAAAGCTTAGCAGTATCAAAGCAGAACTCTCGGAATTTAGTTACGTTGATCTTCTCTCCTGATGAAATACACTGCAAGATCACACAGATTTTTCTTAAAAGCATAGCATCTATTCCGGTCAGTTCAGCAGATTTAGTGTAGTTTTCAAAAAATCTCCTTGCCGAGTTGCCATTGTTGGTGGATCCACTGCCTTGTTTCACAACATCGAGAAGTAAGCCCGTTTCTCTTCTTACAGCCTCTTGAACTCTTTTCTTCCTGTCATCAACTTGCCTTTTTGCTATATCACCCCTTACTTGCCATGATTTTATGTCTAATTTGTAGGAAATGTGTAATAAGCATTCCATTGAGCGAATCCAAGCGTGAAGGGTGCTTAAGCTATATTTATACATGTCCTCGTTTGCGTGTTTATCTTTGATTAACTCTAAATTATTCATTTCTTTAGGACAAGCCTTGCATATGTCACACACTGAAGCTGCTGTATTGGATATAATGGAATGAATTTTACCATCAATCATTGTCAACAGCAGTTGGTGTTTGACACTAATTCCATCAGTGATGGTGGATGGAGTTAAGGCTTCAATCTCTGCTTCGATTTCAGCCATCTCTCTCTGCACATTTTCTTTGGTTTCCTTTATAAACTTAAACAATATTGGCCGGCAAAATGAAGTGGAAGATGGTCGCTCGTTTTCCCAAATTGTTACACCTTTTGAGACGAGCCGCAGTGGTACAAGACTAATCATAAAATTACTAGCAAGATCGATTTGCTCATCTTCACTCGTCCTTTGATGATAAATGCTTTGGCTAGATGATCCGTCAAAACCCCATTTGCTGGTCAATACGAGCTGTTGATTGGGATCAACAGGGGTTTCTAACGACCTAATAAGTCTTCTTGAGGTTAAATCCATCAAGGCTTGTAATTTGATTTTTGCAGAGCTCTCTGTAACTGTGAGATCTTCTTTGGCCGGATAGCACTTAATTTTTTCTTTAACCAACATGTAGTAACTCGGGTATTGAAGAGCTCCTTCTTGAGTGTTGAAATCCCGAAGAGTGTTATAGCGCCATTTCGATAAGTTCATCGATACATAAAGAGCCAATGCCTTCAAAGGGGATATTTCCCGTACCTGAATTGATTTACCTTCAATGAAGGCTTTGATTTTTGAGGCCTCTTCTGGATTCTCCGTCAAGTATTTCATAACATAAGCTGTATCGCTTTGTCCTGCCTTTTGAAGCGCCCTTTCGGCCGAAAACATAATTTCAGCGCTGCTACTGCTGCATGAAAGACTATCTTCAGTGCGTCTTCTTTTTTGCCGGTTACTAAGGTCCTCAAAAGATTTACGAGGACTAGGATGTGTACAAGTTGAAGCATCAGATTTAGCAGGAGAAATTATGGGCTCGATGACGTCACTTATATTTTCTGTAGAAGGTTCCATATTTTCATTCTGTAATTCCGGCCATTGAATTGCAGCCTGTAGCCAAATCTCATGTTTCTTCCGAAACTTATCTGTGCTTCTTCCAGACTGTGTCCATTTTGCATAAATGCGGTAGCAAAATCGACGACACCAGTCTTTTAAACTTGTTTCAGCACTTTCACATAACTGAACACAACTGTTATCTTTTAAAACACTGAACAAATAGTTAAAGTCGCGTAAATCTTTATGTGCGCGTGCGCATAAAGCAACGTGAATATCAAGATTTGTATTAAAATTTGGAAAATACATTGCGAGATTAGCTTGGATACAACGAGGTGTAAATCAACACTGATTTTAAAGTTACTAATAGTGACCTATTTATATAAAATCCAGGTATCCCAGGTATCCTTTGTTAAATATTGCAAGGTAATTAGTTATTGTGATAATTAGTAAATGATGCATGCTAAATTAGTGTATTAAGAGCCATTTAGTAATTAAATAATAGCAATGTTCTTATCAGTAATCATTAGTGCATCAGTTTTATATGTAAACCTTAAGTCCCTAATTATATATCCTAATTAGCTTATATCTTCTCTAATTGGCTGCTCAGAAATGTTATTGTAATAAGGTAAACCTTTAGAAAAACGGTTTTAATCAACAAAATAAACAAAAAATAAAAAAATTGTGTTATAAAATAAACATCACTCTTTATCCCAGAAAGTGCACATTTGGCGCACTATGTGTCTTAGTATTAAATATAGCTCTTAGTATTAGCATTATGATATTAGAGACCGCTACTTGAAACAAGCCCGGAATCAGGAGGGAGAGAGCTCGATACACTCATTTTCATAGTAAAATTTCACATTTTCTCAAATTACTCCCGAAATATGGGAGTTATGAAGAAATTCATCACCACAAGTTATGAAGGCATTAAGTAATCGAATAAGATGGCATCATTAGTTTGGCATAATTTTACTCTTTTTTTTCGGACATGTCTACGTCCAACCGCTCCCATACATTCGTTCCACTGTGCGGGGTGGTAATAATGTAAGAAGATTAGCTGTATTGTTGTTACTGAAAACCCGTATTCGTAAAGCTCTCATTTGCAAACCATGTCTGAAATAAAATTATGCGTCAAAGAGAAGTAAAAACACAGTCTTTCCTGTCCTAATTATACCTTTACCATTTCGGTAAAAAAGGTGGTAGTGTGTCATAACACGTACAGGTTCACTGGCCTATGTTGCCGTCGTCGGGGCTTGCATTGTGGGAGCTAAAAGGTGCCATAAACAGAACTTTGGCAAAGGGGACGTATTAGCTACACGTGTATTTGTTGTATGAGTTATAATTGTTGTTCTAGCTATACTGTATGAGTCAGTAATTACTAGACATTTTTATATTTGAAACAAAGAGGTGTCGCTAATAGTTCGACTTACAAGGCAAACCTTTTATAATAGAGATTATATACCTACATGTTCCGCAGAAAAATTTAACGTCTTTTTGACTCCGTCTTTTAATCAAATCAGAGGAGCAATGCGGATTGCCTAAACTCAGTCCCAATCCGTCGAAAACACTACATTGTACCTAATATTCCTCTGTTGCTGAAATGATATTTGCTACTACATTGTCAATGTTTTTAAGTACGAGGAATTGGCCTTTAGAGCTTCAGTGGCATTCAAGTATAATTTGTACTCGTAAACTATAATTTGTATTTCATTCATTCCCATTCACTCTCGCAATATTTCTGTCACGTCACTCCCTTGCAGCATAGTTAACAAAAGATTTTCTCAGCTTATCTTGACAGTTTCCTCGACACCTTCAGCTTGGCTGGTCGGTGGCTTGTAGCGAAAAACTGCACTTTACAGTCGACGCCTGACGTTCAAAGAAAGTGTCTAGATTTTAAAATGTTTTTAATCACAATTGTTGATGGCTTTTCTTTTTATCAAGGATAGGAATGCAATTTGTTCAAAATTTGCAGGTTGGCCGTTAACTTGCTCTCAATGAATGGTCCTTTCGTTCCTTCGAAAATTGACTCAGCAGTCGGCCCGTTTCACGCGGGGACCAATTAAAAGTTTGTATAGTAGTGTGTATTAAGAAAAAGTAGTATTAAGCTGTAACATATTGTAAATAAATGAGATTTGAATTTTATGTTCTTGTCTCATTACCCCTCACTGCGGCCAAGACACCTTTAGCCATCTCTGATCAGTCTCGTGGGTCTGCGGGACTGGCAGTGAATGTACAGTCCCTAAACCTGGAAAGCATGTCTACTGTCTCTTAGGTCGCATGGTGCAGACATCCTGAACTTATTTGTATATTAATTCATCATTTTATAGGTTAGGGCCGGTCCCTAAAGGCTTTGAGTCTTACGGACTGATAGGCTTGTAGATTTTAGTAGGCTCCTTGAACATATCATATATTTCCATGTGCTGTCACATCCGTAACAATATTGCGGCCTTATGTGACATTTGTACGTAAAAGTATAAACGTACTCTTTCTACATTTTGTCTACATCGCACCTAATTTTCATACTACCTTATCACGCATAAGGTACGCTTGTCACCTGCGAAGGTAACTTTACCGAGTCATTCGAGGCACCATTTCATTAGTAGTGTCGTCACAGGAGAAGCGAAGATTAGGGGATCAACGCATTTGTACCTAGGCTGAGTCTCAGACGCCGCGAAAAATGGAAATGGTTGGAAGCATACGGTTTATGGTTGAGCAAGTGGGCACGATGTTTTATGCGAGTCTGGATAATTTTGTAAGAATAGGAATAATTTATATGTGAAACAGGTAATTACATTCAAAGAACTTAAAAATAAGGTGGTGCCCTTTATTTTGCCAATACTGACATAGAAATGATGAACACTATTAAAAACGATTAAATAAGTAGGTACTATTAAATTACAATGATAAGACTAAAAATAAGAATTTCGTTATAATTATAAGTTTTTGAGTACCTTTATTACAATTGAGATTCAATTTCATAGCATGATAAAATTTAAAGTCACAAACAATCCATAAAAAAAAAAACAAATCGATCGATCGATTTAAATTCGTGTCAATTAGTATTAATGTAATGTTATGTCGGCATAATATGTATGTATTGTGTGTGTTATAATTGTGTTCGTAGATGACTGAAATGTTAAATTGCCTTTTATTGTCTTTTAATTTTTTATTTGTTTTATTACTCTAGTTTACAAGCAAAAGCTTTTAATCATTGAATGTCTGGGACTCTACATTTTCCTTTGTAAAATTTGGAAATATCACTTATACGGTAACAAATCACGCATTTATTACGTCACACACAGTTCATTTAATTGGATTTATGTGATCACTGACAGATCAAGCGTCTATCACCTCAGTTTGCCTTGCCTACCTGTTCCAAACGCTGTCACGTATGTTTTCTCTCTAGGGCTTAATCTTGGAGGTGATAACGCGAAGCCGTTTGACGTCGGGACAGCCGGGAGCGCTCAGGAGTTTTTTTTTTAACATGGCACGTCTTTTCAGATGATACGTCTCGATTTTGAGGTACGCGACTGGTGTTTGTAATTTTTGATGTATGTACCTTTCTTCATAGAATATGTCTGTGTATATAGGGTTTGTATCACCTTTTAAGACAGAGTTGTTTGCTGTTTCCTGCCTTTAGTTATATATATGGATACGGAAAATAAGTGAGTATTCAACCGCTGATGCAGTCTTTTTGGTAGGAATTAAAAGTCGCTAGTAAGAAATTTAAAACAGTAGTACACTTCTGCATTTTCTCACTTTAGTTTGGATCCATTAAAGTGGGAAAATGCAGAAGTGCAGTTCAAAGAACTTTGCGTAAGCGAATTAAGTGACGCCATTCCACTCCAAAGCTCGGGCATTAGATAGAAACCGTCCAGATGAAATTGAATGTACCACACCCATTTCCGCTTTGGACCTACCCAACAAAAACTTTAACGTTTCTAAGTGATATATTTCGACAAACTACCTCCACCTCCATTTCGCTTTCGATAGTCACAATAGAAATAATAATACCAATATTTACGAGGCTGTTAAACAAAAGGGTGCGAGATAAAGTTTCTCGTCCATTGTCTTGTCAGACATTGTTTCGATCAAAGAGAAGGTGCAAATTGTCGATAAAGTATCATATTTGTCGGGGGCGAATAGTATCGTTAAATGAGGGTCGCTTTTGAGGATAGTTCGGAGTATTGTTTCTATGAAATAGGCTTGTTTTCTAATGATGTCCCATCATCATTAGCCTAGCCTTTTCCCTACTATTTTGGGGTGGCTTCCAGTCTAACCAGATGCAGCTAAATACGAGTATTTTACATGGAACGATGGCCTATATGACCTCCAAAGTCAGTTACTGGGTAGCACGATACCCTTGGTAAGACTGGTAGTCAGAGTTTCGGGCTTCTCACTACCCTTTAGGACTGTCAAAGATCTACAAATGACAGCCGGGACCAACGGGCTGTTATTATTTAGCTACGTGCCAAGCAAAAACAAATCTTAAGCTAGGTTTATGCTTCTTTAATGATATTCAATGTGAGAGTTGAAAAGAGAATCCACACTATCCACACTATAATATTATAAATGCAAAAGTAACTTTTGTCTGTCTGTCTGTCTCTCTTTCCTGCTAAAACTACGAAACCGATTTAAATGAAATTTGGTACACATATAGTTTAGAGCCTGACAAAGGACATAGGCTACTTTTTATCCCGGTAGTACGTTCCCGCGGGATATTTTCCGACATCCACGCGGGCGAAGCCGCTCGCAAAAGCTAGTAGAATATATTTATTGTTATGTTTCTCTTCTTCGCAAATTCGCCTACTGCTGGAAAAAGGTCTTACGTAGGATGTTAATTAAAGCTAAATATAATCAAAGCAAAATGTCTGTATATTTAAACGTTTCATTTCAATGACATTTTTAATTAAAATGTGAACTTAAAAGAAGCAAAGCTGATTGGGTTCTCTTGAATGACAATCAGATATTCGTTTTATTTAATGAAAACCCATTGTCATCTATACTATAATATTATAAAGCTGAAGAGTTTGTTTGTTTGTTTGTTTGTTTGATTGAACGCGCTAATCTCAGGAACTACTGGTCCGAATTGAAAAATTCTTTTTGTGTTGGGTAGCTTATTTATCGAGGGAGGCTATAGGCTATATAACATCACGCTACAACTAAGAGGAGCGGAGCAGTAATGAAAAAAGTTGCAAAAACGGGGAAAATTTATTCCTTTTGAGAGTTTCCGTTGCATGCGCTGCGTAAACGGTTAAAGTAACGCAAAAATCATGTATGACGGAATTGTTCCTTTTAAAACGTTCTAAAAAAAAGTCCGCGAGAGCATATGTCTATCTTTTAAGGTTAACTCACTATAGCTCAAAACGACGTGGACGAAAACTAGCAGGCAAATCGATGCGACGGGAAGGGTCAGGGGAGCAAAAATTTGACGCGGACGAAGTCGCGGGCAGAAGCTAGTTAACTATATAGAGTTTGTCGCACTGCTTCACTATTATAGGTTGCAATACGCAATCGACTAATAGTGTTCCCACTGCACTGCTGAGACAGGCCTCCTCTCCGTGAAACAGAGCAGGTTACAGTGACTTCTTAATTTCATCATTTTGCTACCCTTATCCCAATTTATTTGGGGTCGGCGTCTTTCAAAGTTCTTCATATTAACGTCGGCATTTATGATCGACTCGTAATTTCTCACACTAATCTGTGAGCCTCCGCATCACGGCACCTCAGACAGTCTGCCTTAAAATTAACACCAACTATCTAATTGAATCCTCCTAAGCCTTCCACCGCTCTGTAACTACTGCTTACCCTTAAACTATTAACAGGCGCCATCGATTCGGCTCATCATTTCCTTCGACGGAGCGTGAGAAATATCGGCAGCGGCAGATTAGAGGCGACGCCCTTATTAGTGTATGTTAATATTTATGGGGGAAACCTTGCAAGTAATAGTTGGTTAGAAGTTAGGTGTAGAAGGCTCACTCTGTTTGCTACTCAAGATTTGGGCGACACAGTTCAGTAGAATGGAAAAGACAATTAATAAAACCGCTGCATTTCTGTTCTCACTTAGATAACCCACTATGGTGGAGTAGGCTCCAACGGAGCGACGACGTATAAAGAATCGAGAATTTAAATCCCACTATAATTTTAATACAATACTATAAATGTGAAAGTTTTGTATGTTTGTTACTCAATCTCGCAAAACGTCAGAACGGATTTAATGGAACTGAGACATTTTATAACCTGGATTAACACATAGGATACTTTTTATCCCAGTACTACTTTCTCGTGGGATTATTTTTGATCTCCACGCGGGCGAATCCGCTGGCAAAAGTTAGGAACAAATATCTGTAACAAGAGCGATTTAGCTCGTGATGAGCAAAGCAATCTATGTTATACATAGAAAGTAAAAATTCCATTTTGAAACAAACAAACTACTATATCCCTTTTGTAACGTTTGCACCTCTACCTAAATCATTAGTAGCAAGTAATCATTATATTGAACAATAAACGTAGTTTCTTTTCAAAACAACAGCTTTATGTCAACGCACCAATCAGTAACCAAAATGACACAACACGAATCTTCCTAATTGGTTGAATTCGATGTAGCAATTAACTGTGGTCCCTCTGAACCCAATTATGTGGTTACAAGAAATATGTAAAAGCTGTGTTAAAGCGATTACGTGGATAAGTGAAAACAACAGCATTATGGCCGGTTTAATTGGGTAATTGGTTATAGAAGATTAGTGAGGTTTAGTGTTTATGGTTTAGGAAAGATCAGCACTTATATTGGGCAATATATTCATGATTAAAGTTACTAACAATATTTTAAGTACCTAATTACTTATATGTATAACTGAAGTCACAATGGGCCTCATTAGAAGGCTCAAAGTCACTCAAAGGGATACGCGATCGAATCGGCAATGAAGAGATCCGTAAGAAAACCAAGGCAACCGACATAGCCCGAAGAATTGCCAAACTTAAGTGGCAGTGGGCAGGGCATATTGCTCGCAGGAAATATGGCAAATGGGGCCGAAAGGTTCTGGGGAGACGACCGCGTACCCGAAGACGTAGCGTTAGAAAGTCTTCCACAAGGTGGACCTGACCTGAAGGCTGCAGGAATCCGCGGGATGCGAGAAAAACAGAACCTATGTCCAGCAGTGGACGTTTCACGGCTGAAATGATGATGATGATAACTTAAGTACTCCTTGGGATTTGCTTGTTTCCATTTCTACACCAATAAATGATGTATTTGATATGAAAAGTCGAGACATCTGAAGGATAGGTTTGAAAGTTTGTGAAAGGGTGTCCCAGTATATTTCATTTTCCCCGAAGTAAATAAAACATGTACCAGATACCGTAAAATAACCAAGAAACAGCCCTTTTGGTTCGACCAGTTTCGCAGCTCGCACAACATGGCAACATTCAATATTATTTATGTACACAGTCTAAACGAAAGTCGAAGTATAACAATATTCGCGGCTAGACCTAACAAATGATTTAGGATGTAGGCCCTGAACCAATTTCTATTCCTGAAGGGTTTAACCCTTTCAGAATGAAAGCGATAGTCTTGAAACGTTAAATAAAAACGGTTTTTGGGCTGAAGGGAGTTGTCTGTGCGGAAATCAAGATTTATATCTAAAATTCAAGTTGACTGGATACAGAAAATTCGCATATTTTAAGTAGATGAAAATAGTAGGTATAGACTTTAAAACGACAAGAACAAAGGACCAGATCTTATTTATCACTTATCACAAGAGGATAGTACTGCTATGATTATTCAGGCAGAAGCTGATTATAATCAACGGTATTTCTAACAAGAAATGTTAATTTCAAGCCAATATCCCTCTTGCGAGGATAAGTAGAAGCATAACTAATCTAGTTTCAATGTTTACGGAGAACGGCGGAAATACAACGGCTCAGTTCCAAGCTCGTAGTTTGAGAACTATGCAACAGATGGCGCTGGAAACAGCTTTCATTTCGTATCCGAGTTTAAACTAAAAACAATATTAAAATTTGAATTTAGAGTATTTTTTCTAAATAAGAGTTCTACACCACGATAACTAAACAGCGATTTAGACAAAATAGAAATACATTGCCGTCTATGGCAATGCATATGGTAATATTTTCAATTGTGATGAAAAGTTAGGCAATTTTTTCAACTAGGATTGCCCCGTAACCTATTTCATTGAACTTAGGTCAATATTATCCCACTTGATAGTAGATCTAGTCTCCAGACTGTCTGTCACCACGGCTGTGCTCATGCCAAGCAGGACACGACTCCAGCCAAGTCGGTCAACAAACAATACTATTTCAAGATAATTTATTATGTAGGTATTCTACTCGATAAATTGTACAATACAATATTCTAAATTACAATGTATACTGAAATCTTGTTGCTAAAAGTTTAGGTGTCCTGAGACAGCAGTAGCGTTACATTAGGGGTGCTGCACAATTGTTCAGGTTGGCATAGCCTAAAGTTTTGGGTTGAGAGCTGCATGATTACTAGCAAGTACGTGCGTACGTGGACAGGTCCACTCAATCTGTGTGGTTCTTTCCTCAAAAGACATTTTCAGTCCAGACATAATATTGATCACATCACGTGAAGACGGTGTAGATTGGTTGGTACGGACGATGGACAGTTTAGACATAATGAATATTATGTCTGGACTGAAAAGAGACTGACCTCTGAGTTTGTTTCACATATTTGTTAGTCACATCGAGCTCATCTTGTTTATAAAATATCACTGTCGTGTAAGTGTCTGTTCAAACCTACTAACAGAAATAAAATCTTTTAGCATTTATAAACCGCACTTTCTTTTTGACCCCGTCAAGTTACAAACCAGTGCCGTCATTTTCATTAAACTAATTCCGACTATTATATAACGGGCACCGCTAGCTTAGAAAATCCCAGCTTCCCACAGTTTAATCTTATCATGGGCACCGATATTTCGGTACTTTTAATCTCCTTTACAGAGTTGGTTTATTCGATTTTGCATATAAAGCTGTATCTATCATTGTTTACTACAGCTTGCAAAATGGTTAACAAATAAATAATATTCAATATTACTCCTTTTACGCTCTAGATTCGGGTCAACGTTACAAATTGGATTTCTTCGGCTCGTATCGGGATTAAAGTTTGACAAATACATTTGATGAAAATGTTTTTTTGGGATTGAAATGAAAACTGAATGTTTACTCGAGATATTGTCGAAAGTTTATGTGAGTGTAAGTAGGGACATTAAGGGGCTTGGTGCAAAATAATAACAGCCACATAGGTCGGTTCATGCATGGATGTCCATCCATTACGTATGAGACACCGGCCTCAGAAAGCACGTTAGGTATTTACTCCCGGTTTTTTTTTTTCGGTGGGAAATCATCTTATGACGTCTCCCAATTTTAGGTATACCAAAAAAGGATATCAATTTTAGGTCCGCACTGAAATGGAAGTGGGCATAACATTTGACTAGATGTGGTGTGGGCAGATGGTCCATTGCCCTAATGGAATGGCCAGAGCTGGGTCTACAGATGACCGCGGGAAGATCTGTTTGAGACTAGCTCGTAGTTCAGGATAAAGCGGGAGGATACGTCCGGGTGTTTCCATTGCGAGGATCGCCTGGAGGACACGGTGGAGCATACGGTGGAGGTGTGCCCTGCCTGGGCGGAGCACCGCCGTGTCCTCGTGGAGGCGATCGGCGGCGGCGACCTCTCGCGTCCGGCCCTGGTGCGAGCCATGGTACGGAGCGAGAGGGAATGGGAAGCCGTCACCTCCTTCTGCGAAGCAGTAATGCTCGCGAAGGAGGAGGCGGGGCGCGTGAGGGAGTGGCAGTCTCTGCGCCCTCACGTCCCTAGCCGCCGCAGGAGGAGACGCCCCGGGCGTCGGGAGTCAATAGCGGACTCCCGGCCACCGTAGGCGCGAGCTTGCGGGTGGCGAGCAATGGGTAGCTCGCCGCCCGGTAAGGACCAAGCTCGGGTCGACGGCGCGCAGTGTTCCACGCGCGCCTCAAAGAGATGTCAGCAGCAGTGTAGGGGTCTACTAGGACCGATGCCTGCCGGGGTCGCGTGATTGTTCGAAAGAGATACCGTGACCCTGGCACATGGGCAACTGATGGAACACGGGTGGGTTTTAGTCAGTAAAAGTCTGACATGCCCTCCCGCTCCGCCCAGAGCGGGAGAAGTCATTTGATGATTTCCCATCCTGAAAAAAAAAAAAAAAAAAAAAAAGACTAGCTCGTACCAGGAAAGCTTGGCAAAAAATAGAGGAGGTCTATATTCGTCTCTTAATGACGTCTACAGACGTCATTAGATGATTTGATGGTAGGCGTATCAGACTTTCACTGACTAAAACCCATCCGTGTGACGTGTCCTTTCAGTTGCCTATGCCAGGGCAACGGTAACGCTTTCGAACAAATCCACGACCCTGGCATGACTTAGTCCCGGTTGTCATTCATAGATTTCTAGTCGTTATAAGTTATGAGAATCCCAAAAGTCTGTCAACCAGTCTTCATAAGAGATCCCTTTTATGAACTCTATCTGACTGGGTTGTGGTGGTCCGATATATAGACACTCCATGTAAAATATAAATGTTCAGCTGCATCTCTTTAGACTGGAAGCCGACCCCAACATAGTTGGGAAAGGCTTGGCTGACTGAAGTATCATGCATTGTACTACTAAATCTGCCTCGAAATAGATACAAAACTTAATTGGAAATCACACGTTGATATTCTATGTAAGAAAACGAGTAAGTCTGTATACGCTCTGCACACATTATCAAATATAATAAACACGGATGCTCTTCTTACTGCTTATTACGGGATAGTAGAATCACATTTACGGTATGGAATCATATTTTGGGGAAACTCTACTGAAAGAGAGACTGCCTTCAAGGTGCAAAAAAGATGCATCCGGGCGATGTTTAAACTTAAACCTACTGATAGTTGTGAACCGTACTTTAAAAATTACAAAATATTAACATTGCCATGTCTGTATATTTTGGAAGTAGCTGTGTTTGTTAAGACAAATCAGAGTCGTTTTAGACGTCTATCAGATTTTGTACCCCGCAATAGACGCGACAATAGCGTGCTATGTCTGGAAACAGCCAAGACAGCACTTATGCGCAAAAGTGTCTTCTGCATGGCGCCTGTTATTTATAACAAATTGCCTAAAATATGGAAAGAGCTTCCCCTTTCATTATTTAAGAAGAGGCTTCGAAGCTTTTTAGTGGCTAAGGGATATTATAATATTAAGGACTTCCTAGTTGAGAAAGTATTTTTAATTTAGTGTAATATTTAGTTTAGTTTAGTTTTTGTAATTTAATTATTTAGTTATAAGATCAATGTTTTAAATCTTTTGCATGCCTACGTGGTAAAGTATGGCTGAACTTATATATTTTTTGTCATCATTTACTGACCCATATTTGCAAAATAAAATTATCTTTATCTTTATCTTGAACGTACCTAACACATAGGGTGCCCTATGTAGGATTTTTTTTTTAACCAGTGCGAAATTTTTTTGGTGGTTCAGTTTCAGATCACATTTCAACAATTTTTTAAATACTTTTTTTATTTTATTTATCCCATCTTAAATCAGTAAACTGTGGATACCCTACAAATTTCGTAATATGATATCGACAATAGAAATAGGTCAGTAACCGCGCGCCGGCGCAGCTACTTCGAACTTTTTAGAATTTTGACCCATCGAACAGTTGGTAGGTACTTGTAGCTACGCTCGGTCGTTCACCTTCACCGCCGCGCCGGCGCTGCGTACAAGTTACTATAAAAACCAGTTTCAAAATAAACATCTTTCGTTAACGATAACTTAATTTTTTGTACTAGGATATATCAAAATAAAAATTGCATGAAACATTATAACGCGTTTAAGTTTTATTTGTTAAAATTGGCGCAGTGGTTAAAAACTTATCCTATTTAGTGCACGACATAGTTATGTTGATTCTATTCACCCTATATTAGTTGTTACTACAGAATTGATACAAGGAAATGCTATTATGACAAATTATGAGTAACCACGATAATAAAACAATGGCGTGCAACATAAACACGAATCGATATTATGTATTTTTTTACTGATCGACATTAAAAACGAATTAATGTGCTTGTTTAAAAGTCGTATCGTATAGTTAGAAAGTACTTATGAGTTGTTATATAGGTATATCAATACAAAAGCGCTTAATTTCATATTGTATTGTTACCCTCTCAAAACTCTCCTTTTGTTTATCGAGGTACCGCCATAATTTAGGAAGTGTTTTAATTCTTAGAGATGTTTTCAGGAAATTTTGTATTAGAGAAGGCTGTAAAAACGGAGATGTATACGTTTTATATATCTTTATGGGACAGAAATACTAATGAATAACAAACAAATAATTCTCTAGTATTGTAATTAATATTAAGTGAGAATCTGACCAAGATTTAATCCGGCGTTTCCTATATAGTTTAAAAAAAAAAATATTGACTTGTTGTACAAACCTACTTACAGAAATAAATGATTTATTTAGAACCAACGATAAATTTACCAAAGAGTAAAAGTTTCAGTGTTGTTACTGATAAATGGCGTAACGACGCTATTATTCACTAGAGAAGAGTGGCAGTCTTGCATTACAATATGTCTGATACCCCCTGTAAAATGAACTTTAACTAAGTGGTAGGCAGAAGAGGAAATACATTAACCAGTTTTTTTAATAGGCCTCAGATAATTTGATATAGGTATTAATTGGATTTATTTTAATGGCGACATCAAGAGCAGACAAGAGGTCTAGTCCTTAATAAATATTGGGTTGGCAAATAAATACTGAAACACTTTTATGTTTTGAAAGTTTTAAAATATTTAACTACAAGAAAATACTAGTAAATTGTAGAACGTTCTGGAACGTATCGGCTGAGAGGTATATAAACGCGCACGGTTCCGCACTAAAGCAATAGTGATCAAAATGGAGGAAAAACAAATTCGTCTGTTAATGTTATACGAGTTTAAAAAAAACAACAGCGCACGACAGGCAGCTGAAAACATCAACGCTGCATTCGGCCAGGGAACCACTAGCCACGTGACTGTAAGCCGTTGGTATACAAACGCTTTGCTAACGGAGATATCAGCCTCGAAGATCGAACTCGCAGTGGCCGACCGTGTGAGCTCGACGATGACACCCTGCGTTACGAACTGCAATTGTATCCAGATGCAACTACACGAGAATTGGCTGAGCGACAAAATTGTAGCCATACAACTATTGAAAATCATCTGCATGCGCTTGGCTATAGAAAAGTTATAGCGCGATGGATCCCCCATGTTCTGACTGAGGCTATCCGAACGGCCCGGGTATCAATATGTCAATCTCTCCTCCTGCGTTCCCATCGCAAAGATTTTTTAGCACACTTAGTGACCGGAGATGAGAGTTACATTCTTTACGAAAACGATACGCGGCACGCTTTTTGGATTCCTCGTGGGGATGACCCGCCAGTTCAGTCAAAGCCGAACCCCCATCGCCGTAAAATTCTTCTTAGCTGTTTCTGGGATGCGCAAGGCATACTCTTCTGGGAGCTTCTCCACGACAAGCAAACTGTCACCGCCGAGCTCTACGCTGAACAACTGCGTCGCCTTGCCACTGCTATCCAAGAGAAGCGGCCAAGACGTATCGAGGTTCACTTACTACACGACAACGCCAGGCCGCATGTTGCTTCTGTTTCTCGTTGTCAACTGGAACAATTAGGCTGGGACGTGGTACCACACCCAGCATATTCTCCAGACCTAGCTCCATCGGACTACCATCTCTTCCGAGCTCTAAAGTATTTCCTACGCAAAAAAAGGTTCCGCGATTTTAATGATATTAAATGTAACCTCGATCTATTTTTTAACTCTCAGACTCAAAAGTTTTGGTCCGATGGCATTCAGTATCTGCCCTTAAGGTGGTCACAAGTCATTGATACACAAGGTGACTACATTGTAGATTAAACGTGAGTAATTATTAAATAAAAAAAGAAAACTAAAATTGTTTCAAGTGTTTCATTACTTTATTGCCAACCTGATAGTTTTGAATAACGATCTGTCTAGAAGTGGCTAAGTCTTATATTTTATTAGAATACATTCTTTCGATAAATAATAAAACGTGAAGCATAAACTTCGTACCCCTTTTTCAAGGCATGTGCAAATATGAAATATAGGCATAGTTAAAGTTTAAATGGAGAAAAAGTGCCGAAAGCTAATGTTTGTAGATAATAATTCATTGTAAATACATTCAATTAATTAAAAAAACTTGGTCACAACTGCGCAAACACTAGTTAATAAAAAACTTTTTAACAAAAAATTAAACCGCCGAAAAACTGAAAAGCAAAAAATAATAAACCTTAAAATTATGAGTCGGCGCTATGAGTGATCTTAGTTCATTGATTTTTCAGCGGTTTAATTTTTTGTTAAAAAGTTTTTATTTTATAATTTTTTGTGGCTTTAATGTACTTATAATACTTAGCAAGGTATACCCTATCCAATAAAAAAAGAATTATCAAAATCGGACTACTCTGTATAAAGTTATGCGTGGTTATACATTAAAATCAGTGAGTGAACAATCAATCATCCCCTATTTTCCGACCCTTAGGGTTCGATTTTGTTTTCCAAATTTATATGGGACCACCCTCGAAGTATACCCTTTCCAATACAAGAAGAATAATCACAATCAGACGACTATGTAAAAAGATATGCCTGGTCATACATAAAAAAAAAAAAAATATACGCGTCGAATTGATAACCTCCTCCGTTTTTTTTCGTCGGTTGATAAAAGTTAGATCAAATTAACCGCAGACTACGAAAGGTTTATTATGAAACTAAGTTCTCATCACAATATTTATATTAGATATGGTTTTACCTACAGCTACATCTTCCTAAGTCGCTATGGCTACCATAGTAAACAGCTCAAAGGGAGAATCCTTCTTTTGAGTTGCGGATTCCAAAGTTGCTTATTAAATCTGAATTCTTGTGGAAAACTGTCCCACTGAAATACGTGGAAACTCAACTACTTGAAAAAGCCATGCAAATATTATGTAGTAGTAGTTCTGTCTGTACCGACTTTTAACTGTCTGACGAAACTTTTATGAGAACCTACTAAAGCTTAAACAAATTCAAATGGTTTTACAATGAATAAACTTCGCAGAAACAAAGTCTAGAGTTCGAGTTAGTGACAAACTCACGCGATCTCATTACTAACAAAGCCATTTACTAAACTCCAACCTTTACATCAGTTCAGTTGAACTCTGGGGTCAACGCTGATGTGCTCAACACACATGCATATGAAGACATTACGACTCCTCATAAATATTAATAGGGGTACCCATGCGATCGAAAATATCGGGCATTCTTACGGGCAAATATCCTTACTATACGCATACCGATTTGAGGCAGGCAAAAAATCCGATGTATCGACAAATTGTAGATTATGTGACGCGGACTACACCCAGCGAATGAACGTAAGTACTTTACATTCACGTTATGAGGATATGGTTTATTCAATATACCATATAGGCTCATACGCGAAGAATATTAAGTGAAAGTATCGACAATAACTTCTTTTGAGAAGGATTCGGATATTTTTAGATATTATTGGTGTTAGTTTATTGCGGGAATGATTCCCGTAGCATACTCGGTAGGATCTCGTGTTCTTGGTCTAGTCTAGGCTAGTCCTAGATTCTTATGTCATACTGTTTTGTAATGTTTTGCGAAGATAAGAAAAGAAAAGTTTTATCCGTAAACACATTTCGCATCGACTTCAAGATTTCTAGTCCTGTTTTTTAATTAATGAGGCACATAGTTCAAATTGAGGTTTATGTACATTATATAATAGACTATCTTCAATTGGATATTCAAAGTGGAAACATTTCTAGGGTATATTCTAGGTAGTTTCAAGTACCAAGACGTGATCGGCATGAGAGAATACTCATTCGCCTTTCCATAAATAACCGGTTTAAATTCAGCTTGAAAGATCTTCTTTAAACATCCTTATTGTTTTAACAAAATTAAGTGAATAATATTAAAGAAAATATTGTACTTTTACCCTATTTCAGCGAAGTTTTCACACTGTTTACCTGTAACAAAATAAATTAATAAATTAGCAACATTGTTGGTAGCTTGAAAAGATTTCAATGAGGTTATATGTAGGCCACAGAGACGAGTAAAAAAACATTATTTTTCTGTTATTAAATAAACAAAGTATAAAATCTAAAAGCTGCATCCTGTTTGGGTAAAATTGTACCTTTGAACCCTTTTCAATAATACATGAAAGAACTGTATTCCAACATCGCACTTCTATGGGTGCCATAAATAAATCATATGTTGAATATAATATACCTACATACATATGTTCGCAATTACATAAAAAAATATTGGATATGTATTGTTGTTTTGGACTATTTAATAATATTTCGTAAATTTATACAATAATTGGTAAACTTGTCAAATCATTTCGATCATGTGTCTATCTTATTCCCAACTATATCGACTTCCAGTCCAGTGGTCTCGAACGTCATAGAGCGAGATCGGTAGAATTGCCAGTTAAAAACGGTATATTTGTACCCAAAATCGGTAAATGACATTTCCATGTGTACTGTGAAATCGTAGAATATTCGTTATATTTCGACATTTCGGTAGAACAGAGCCCATATCGGTAGAAATACCGAAAAATCGGTAGGTTCGAGACCACTGTTCCAGTCTATCCGGCAGATTACAAGTTTTATTATATGGAGCGACTGCTTTTCTAACTTCCCCGTTATTAGCTAATACGATACCTCTTGGTAAGACTGGTGGTCAGACTTTCGGGCTTCTGACAACCCGTAACGACCGTCAAAGACCCACGAATGACAGCCGGTACCAACGGCTTAACGTGCTTTCCAAGGCACAAGGTCCTGGTATGTAAAGATGTTTTTGCAATTATTGCTTGGCTTCAAGGAGATTGTTTGTAAAGGAATGTTCATATTAAAATCAGAACTATACCAGGTGAAACAATAGCTTGTTCTTGGAACTGTGTTCAAGTATCGTCTGTAACTGAAATAGTTTCAGATATTAAGTGTGGTTCTTAGCTAACATCAAACAACTTGATGTCAAGATCAATATTATTTCTGAACTATCATAATTATTATTGTTTTCAAAGTTTATTTTCTCAGGTTCATAGAACCTGGTTTTTCTTTTTAAATCTCACGGGTGTAGACCAAGGTGAGATTTAAGTTTCAATAGTTTAAGTGTTTTATACTGCATTGAAGTTATTGTCTAAATCTAATTGTAAGAATTTCCGGACTATACGACATGTGTTTAATATAGCTGCTTTCTGCAGTGTAAGATAAACATATTTGGAGATATTAATTACTTTTAAACTGATAAATAGTTGTTTTGGGATGATACCAGTCGTTGATATCACTATTGGGACTATGGTAACTCTGTTCATTTTCCAGACTTTGGTAATTTCTTCTTGAAGTTCTGTATATTTCCTAATTTTTTCGGTGATGGTTTTCTGTATATTATTGGTGTTTGGGACTGCTATATCTATTATATATGTGTGTTTGTTTTCTTTATCAACAAGTGTTATTCGGGCCTGTTATTATAAATTGTATGATCGGTAATTATGGTACGGTCATAATACAGTTTGTAAAATTGGTTTTCTAATACAGCCCTAGGTGAGTATTTGTAGTATGGTGTGTATGGGTCCTGCGTGAGATTGTGTTTTGTTGCAAGTTTTTGGTGTATAATGTTAACTAGTTGATTGTGTCTATGAGTGTAATCGTTTTGAGTGAGTGTGCTACAAGCTCCTGTGATGTGTTGTATGGTTTCAGGTTTGCTGTGGCATTTTCTGCATAAATCGCTTCTTACTGTGGTATCTTTAATTATATATTTTCTATAATTTTTGGTATTTATAATTTGGTCTTGAATGGCCAATTATTATTGAAAATGTGTTTGATACGCTCAAACACATTTGAAATACTAATGATTCTATTTTAGATTCTGACGAATTGCATATTTTTTTTACACGTTCTGAAAAATTCTACAAGACTATAAAGTAATCACTTACTTGCCATTTCAATCATCAAAACAATTAACATCCAGAAAAACGACATAATTATCTACAACCAATCTTCCTTCAAACAGATCCACCAACTCCTTTCATAAAACCGATGTCCCCAATTGGTTTGCCGGCTCACGTAACGCGATACGGCCACAAAAATCGATGTGACATAGTCTTTTGACAAACACACTAACATCGGTACATGGTGTACACGGTGCGACCGACTAAAAGCTACCACTTGTTAAGGCATGTTCATACTGTATATCTAACCACAGCAGGTATCCTTTAACTACGAAAAATGCCCTTACTGCTACGATATAAAGTAGATGTGAATGCCAAATGGTTAGCATAGACGTGTAGTTGATTGTAGAGACGCCAGCAGGTCAAGCTACCCCAATCTGTCAAATTTTAGCAATCGAAAATTAACCTTCCATTATCTATACTAATATTATAAAGAGGAAACCTTTGTATTTTTGTATGTTTGTATTGAATAGGCTCAAAAACTACTGGACCGATTTCAAAATTTCTTTTACCATTACTTAGAAGGATTCTTCGGAATATAGGCTATATTTTATCCCGGAAAATAGATAGGATTTTTCGTGGTAGTGAAAATTGTGGAGTAAGGCGTCGAAAAAACTGCCGTACGTTAACGATCCTCGCGAACGCTGCCTAAATGGTTACAGATGTATGGTTGACTTCTATAGAAAAGTTGTAGAACTCAATAATGCCTACAAAAAAGTCCGCGATAGTATAAACCAAACATTTATATTTTAGCCATTATAACCACTTTTCCATAGAATAAAAGTAATTAAAATTATTAGCCTATGTTTATTGATCATATTATCGTCAAATACTAATCCTTATCCAAAAAAACTATTTATTGAGCAAGATTGTTTCAATAGCTATAAATTACTTTTTATTTTATTCCAATCGGACAATCCATTTAAAAGATATTACGAATTTAAAATTGTAATTGGTATTAAAATGAATGATGGTGTCGCACAACATACATACAAAACAATTTTTTTTTTCAGAGAGCTTAAAAAATAAATGTCCACCCGTGCGAAGCCGGGGCGGGTCGCTAGTTGTGATATAAGGTTGAAAATCTATTAAAGAAATTTGACAGATTGAGGTAAGTTGATGTGCTGGCGTCTGTACATACTTGTAATGATGGGAGCGATCGGAGAAAAGTTGGTTTAGCTAAGGATTTGGGTACATTATTTTAGCCAGACTTTCAACTTAGATTTACTTAAATTTTTGTAAGTAGCTTTGCATAATCTTCTTCGTTTTGCAAGTCTGTTAATAATTCAAAGAGTCAAGTTTTTAAAACGACTGTATCTAAGGAGCTGTTTGCAGGTGCGGCGAGTTTATTCATTTTGTACAAAGATCTACCTAAAAAAATCTTGAATTCACTGATAGACCGTTATTCATTAACGGTCTATCAGTGAATTCAAGATTTTTTAGAAGACGTACAGCATAAACCGCTAGATATAGAAGTATGAAATTAATATTAAAAGGTCTCACTAAGGACGATTTTTTTTCCCACTATGGGGGATAAATAGGGGATGAACGTTTGTATGGAATTTCTTAATTTTTGTTGATTATACATCCCATCAGTCACATAGCCTGTTCCCAATAAAAATCACAAAAGGTACACATATAACCCACCCTTTATCCTTAGTCGTGCCAAATCCAGATCCACATTGGTAGAAACACAAGCGATAGATCAAAGTCAATCCGCTCTCAGATAAAAGCACCGCTCGTTCGGCTCCCACCGCTCACAGCCTCGCTCTCGAGATGCATCTGAGAACGTCAGTCGTGTGGTTGTAGTGCGCGCTGAAAGCTAATTAATTATCAACACAGCTTCCGACTAATTTAGGTTTAGATAGTGTAAGTTTAGCCACTTTTAGTTGGTGTGTGTTTTAGAAGTATCTTAGAATGAGGGTTTAGTTGTAAGAATATTAACGTAGTAGTACCCTTTAAATCTAAAAAAATATACAGGAAGGCAAGGGATATCGACGCGCAAACTGAAATCATGAATCCAGCACATGATTAGACCCCATCTAGCGCAGAAATTTGTCGTCAGTTGCCGAAAAACGCGGTCAAAATGAATGGCAGAGCTGTTTTTTACGGGGGCGCGTTCAGAATAATTTACTGAATCGATAGTAACGGGTTATGTGTCAGGGTGGCAGGCACCCTGTATTATGTTTAAAGTTATGACAGTTTGCAAATTAATAATAACAATCATTTAAACTGACATGACAGTTCCAATTTATGTTTCCATATGTAAAACAGTTTGTAATTAGTTCACATTTCTGTAAACGGATTTGGCATTGTGATCATAATTAACGTTATGATCATATTAACTTATATCGTACAAAGATAATAATTAAGACCTGCTTCCTCAGTACATGGTCAAAATAGACCAGTCTTTTTTCTTCGCGTATCCATGGCAAAAAGTTCAATTCTACTTCTTGGTTTTGTTTATCACGTGAATTCCGCTCGTTGACGCAGTCGTAAGATCATCCAGTGCATAGGTGACAGGGCATGCGGCGAAAGATAAAAGGGTGATCATTGTCAATGGCAAATATTGCTATAATACACCAGTTATTGCTACATTTACAACAGAAACGACTGAACGTCGAAGCCTGACATTCCTAATCCAAAAATTAAAATGCAAACGATGTAATCCTCAAAGGAAAGGAAAATCACAGCTCAAATATACGTAGTCGTGAAAATATTTCGGCAATTTATCAAACGGTAACGCTGGGGTACTAATTATATCGGTAGCTATCAAGTGGGAAGATGAATGGGCCTCCGGACGGCTCAGATTTGTGGTACCGGACACTAGGAACACCTAGGTGTCCGGTGTCTTGGGTAAGATAAGAAAATTAGAGGGAAGTGCTGGCAGTAAAATGTTTTAGAAGGTTGATATTTGAAAGAAGGTTGTATTTTACGCCCCATAGTCTATTTTTCGCATTCGAAATATGTTTGTTTGATTCATGATCATACCTATATAGTTCCGTGTACATATTTAACAATGACAAGTTCAAAGGTAAGAATTCTTGTTAAAAAAGAAACTGTTTGACTTAGTCGGACCCAGTAAAGGTCCTATCTACATAATTTGCCATAAAACAACGATCCTTGGAAGTTGGCGTCTTCTTTTGTGACAAACGACGTCAGTTGGCAGCCGTCGTGTAGACAATACATCTAAGTTGAGAGTACTTAACCAACAGTGAGAATATCAAGGAGATCAGTGGGCCTAGCACGAATGCGCGTAATAAACGGAAGGTAAATGCAAATTATTTTAAAACTGAGAATTCTCGTTTGGCAGTCATAGTATTTACTTCGTGCTAATCTGGACGCGAGCAGCTCATCTAAACAGCGCTAAAGAGCTATCAGTGTCATAATACATACATACATACATACAATCACGCCTATTTCCCATGGGGGTAGGCAGAAACCACGGAACGCCACCTGCTACGATCTCTATACACTCCTTTTGCCTCTTTAAGGTCTTGTCATAATTGTTGAGGAAAATTCTCACTGACAGCGCTGAACGCAGTTCAGATGTGCTGATCGCGCTCACTTTCAATGGTGAAATCACTGCCAAGGTCGCGAGCTTTATTCGAAAGAGATACCGTGGCCATGGCAACTGTAGGAACACGGGTGCGTTTTAGTCAGTAAAGGTAAACATTCCCTCCCGCTGTACCGGGAGCGGGAGACGTCATTTGATGATTTACTACCCACAAAAAAAAAATTGAAGCATACAGCACATAGTCTCTTCTACTTTTCGAGTCGATGATGGTGCTTTGCACATCAATTGTGGCGAGTAGGTGGCCATGTTAATAGCAGCGTCAGTGGCATTCTTTAGATCCTCCAAAGTGCTTGTGTTTGGACAGTTGGGATCTAGCAAGTGGGTCATGTTCTGACCACTCACATTAAGAGTCTGACCGGTCTTTAATCTTCCACTTTGCCAAGTTGTAGTTACTTAACTTGAAGGCTTTATTCACATAATAATCATGCTTGTTGCAAAAAATATAACCGTAATATCGGTCGAATAAACGTAACGTTTAGTCCGCGCGGTCGTGCTAGGGCCTCTGAGGATCTGTTCTCGAGTTTGCGAGTTTGTTTTTCTAAAGCGGTAGACTTATTAAGTAAGATAAGGTTGTTTAAGGGCGGGACTTGAAGACTTAAGACGTTATGAATGGTTTTTTAGGGTTCCATAGGAAACGGGAATTAAGGACGAAGCGCCAGGCGCCCGTGAAATTCAAATTTTCTATTTCTTTTGGAAGGTGGAATTTGCAGGTCAGTTTTCGGCTGTATGTTGAACAAAATATAATTAGCCACCGTTACAAGTATGTATTTTGGTACCGTAGCCCTGGCATATGGGTAACTGAAGGAACACGGGTGGGTTTAATCAGTAAAAGTCTGACACGTCCTTCCGCTCCGCCTATAGCGGGAGAAGTCATTTGATGATTACCCATCAAAAAAAAAACCGTAACAAGTATGTATTTTGATACCGTGATTTGAGATACCGTGGCCCTGGCATATGGGTAACTGAAGGAACACGGGTGGGTTTTAGTCAGTAAGTCTGACACGCCCTCCCGCTTCGCCCAGAGCTGGAGAAGTCATGTGATGAATCCTAATCAAAAAAAAAAAAAAAACGGTACGAAATATGTATTTAAGAAATTTCAATTTCGAGATTATCTTTAGCGCATCACCCTTCGTAAGCTTATGCTAGGCAGCCTGTCTGTCACAGAGTATATTTTGAACCAGTTAAATTGTTCACAAAATTCATGTCGGTGTTACTATGACCTCAACTATGAAACTATTAATGTAATGATAAAGAAAGATAATGGGCATGATGATTTCATGTTCATAACTCTCATTTCAGAGTAGATAAGTTACTTTACCTTGAAAAAAATAAATACAAAAGGAAGAAAAGCAAATTGTTGTCGACGTTAAAAATCTGCCTATTAGTATGCAAGAACAAACGTACAATAATGTTATTGTTATTACGCGACCTTACTGCTTTCTAATTAAAAACCTTTTTATTTACTTTAGCCTGTAATTTTCCTTCCGGATGCCAAAAGTGATAGCAGCTTTAAGAGTGGCTAGATTTTATACGAATAGTTTTAGTTACAAGAAAAATAACTTTTAAGAATTAACTGGTAGCACGACCAGTTGATCCTTATGTGTTAAGTGGTTAGAATTATAAGTTGGCTAGAAGTTCCGGATTACTGTTACAGCTGTTTTGCGTTTGGAAAGCATTAATGGGTGGTATAATTGCAGGCAACTAAGAAATTACAGCTTTCTCAACGCTATGGCTGCGATAATTTATAAAAGATGTCCATTTACTATCAGGTGGGAACCAAGCCAATTGAAACATGCTGTATGCTTTTTATCATCTGCGTTGCCTTTTCGATCTGACTTCCACAACCCAGTTACTGTGTTATACGGTACCCCTTGGTGAGACCGGTTGTCAGACTTTCGGGTTTGAGACCACGTGTAACGACTGTCGAACACTGACGAATGATAGATGACCAGCAAGTTAACGTGCTTTCTGAGCTTATGCTTGTATACCTGCATAAACTGCCTGACGCAGTCCGCGCCATGCTCCCTGAGGAAGCCCTGCAGCGTCCTGATGCCCTGCACCGACAGCCTGTAACCGTTGCCGTTCTCCCCGGCGCAGAAGAACACCCCCGGCAGTGAGCCCTCACCCATAGCACACACTCACATGTTGATAACACTCCCACTTTTGAAAATTGAAAATTTTAACCAGATAAGTTGTTAATTAAAATGAGGATAATTTATCAGCAAAAGCTCCAGAATATTTTATAATGTGTATAATTGAATTAAAATGTCAATTTCCCACACTTGTTTATTCATAAACGTCACTTCAAAAACAAACACAAACTTCACAATATACGCTACGTGAAGTTCAAACGCTACGCGTTCGTAGCGTCTCGTAGCGTTCAGCCGGCGCGTCTGACGCGCCCGTAGCCACTGCTACGCGACCGCTACGAGCCGCGCGTAGCTCGACCGTAGCAATGCGACGCGAAAGGTCGCGCCGAATATGACGTAATGGCCGAAAGCCGATTTTTCCCATGTCAGCCGAAAATGTGGAATCAGTCGTATGATATAAGTGCAATGATTTGTCAAACTATCAAGTATTTGGGGCACGTGTTATCCGTTTATACGTTTTGGGCGGGCGGCCTTCCACGCGGAAATAAACTTTTTTACTCACAAACATGTTATTGAAATTATGTTGCGGCAACATTGCGAGAAAATTCCGAGCAGTTTAAACTGTTTATTTCGAATAAAAACATATTAGTGGCCATATTTAATTTCCATTTAACATCACAAGCAAAACAGCTACACAGAACATTATTAGGATCCACTTTTTGTGTTGACTGGATATTATGTGCCAGATCGGCTTGTCATCAGAACACTGTTAACATTATAATCCTGTGGCTTCTAAAACCGTCGGCTAATTGACGGTCAACTATTGCACAAATTGTCAATTCTGTTGTCAAACGGCCTATGACAGCGAGACTGAATGAAGCCAATCATTCGTTCAGTGAACGCCTCTAATTTAACGAGCTGATAATTAAAACTTTCAGCTAAGCAGATTAATTATTGTTAATCTCTTTGTTTATTTAGTCTTTGGTAAATTTTCAGGTGAGGTTGAAATTATTAAGTGGCCGTTGAAATAAGATGGCTTAAAGAAGTTGCGTCTTAACATTTTATTTTTTTAATAATGCAGGGAAACGGGTAGGATATTAGTTTTGTTCTAGCCTTATCCCGGCCAAGGCTAGGCCAGAACTAAGCCAAGGTTTTATCTCGACTGTCTTCGCCGTTTTAGTTTGTCTTATCTATTTACCGTTTAGATTGCAGGCACACAGACCTTGAAACTGTGGAGACGAGAAAATGTAGGCACTAGTGCCTAGTAACTACTAGTAGTTGAAAGGTTTCTTTCTCGAAAAAAACTCCGGGTTTAAAATCTAAAGTAAAAAGAAAGCACTTTTAAGAGCTTTTCCGGTAGTTTCTCAAATATTTTATGTTTATAACTTATCATAAACTGAGAAATCTATTTTGAGATCTAAATCTTATGAAACGAGAAGTACTTCCCCCTAACGTCAATACAGTGTATATGGTAACTTTGTAACTTTATAGTAAAAGAAGAAAAATGTACATTTTCTAGAAAACTATTATTAAATTACTTTGTGAAATAAGATTATACCACTTTTATATTATTGAAAAACTGACTCTATATAACATAACATCACGCTTTGTGTCCCCAAAAGGTGGGCACAGGTAGCACAGGACACATAGTATACCAACATTTCGCCACTTATGTTTAAGTCCGATTGCCATCCAACGGTCACAAAATCAGACTCCAGGTTGCTACTGAGAAATTCCAAATAACAAACGCAAAATTCTAAACAAAACTACTAAAAGATACCTACACCATATTCTGACCATTTCTTGTTTAAACCCATTAAAGGACACTGGACGAGACACTATAGAACATTAGTGTCCCGTATAATTAAGAAACAAAAAAACGGAAAGCATTTCTAAGACGCCATCTTACCGAAATACCCTACATTTTAAAGCACCAACCCAATATTTTCGATGACGTCTGAGTCTCCAATAAATATCACTTAAGACGGGCTCGTAAAGGCGATCGTTACAAGAAGTTAGAGTACCCTACATGTACACAAGTTACAAAACTGAAAGCAAAGGCTTATAGCCTAGTAGCAGTAACAGCCTACATGACATGACATGTTCTAGGATTTTGGCAAGTACTCGTACTAAAACATATCCAGTAAAATCCTTCCAAAAGCTTACGTAGAGCAGAAACCTTCGGAGAGGATTACTGTATCGGCAGTGGCGAGGTATGTGCTACTAGAAACATATTGGAAACATCATTTTCAAGAGGTTAAAATGTAGAACATTTTTTAGTGTTCATTTTCTTTGAGTAGAGTCAAAGGACCAGAGTGAATTAATGTCAAGTAGCGCACAACGGATTAATTACTTTCTTAATTAGGTTTCGGTTTTTTTTTTCTGGGAATGTTACTACATACTAAATGTAACTTGCTACTACTTTGTGGTAGAAAATATGGAGCAGAAAATTTGGAAATTGATTGAGTCATAGACAGGATGGCTCTTAAAATTTATTTCCATTCCAAATCTGACTAAGATATTAAATTATTATACCACTATAACTTACACCAGCTGTTATATCGTTCGATATTATGTATAAAAAAAAAAATAGCCTTTATTTTCTATTACAAGTTTTGTATAAATACATATCGGTTTTTTTTTTTTGTAGTATAGATATATTTTAATGTTTGCATGCATTCTTAAATTAAATTTTTAATAGTAAATTAAACTTTATTTGTAATGGTCGCCTCCGCGGCGTAGGCCTCTCCTAAACCTTTCCATACATCTCTTTCACGCGCCAATCCCATCCAATACGGGCCACATCTCTGTTTAAAGATGTCTCTCCATCTTTTAATTGGTCTCCCTTTTTTCCTTTTCAGGTCTCTTGGTAACCATTCTGTTAATATATTATGTAGAAGTACATAAATTGGCAGCAGAACCACCCCAGTTCCACCCCAATATACCTTATGCAATGCGAGATACAGGGAAATGAAATTCTCTACTATCATAAAGATGAAACCAGCTAACTCTTCAAGATAGAAAACTGCAGTTCTCGAAAGTACTAAAGCCATGAAGTTATATTCATAATTCAAGATCCAAGTTCAGTATTTCATGTGTTCCATGATTGTATGGGGAAGTTCTAATATGGGATCGTACGATGTAATGGCGGGGTTTTGCCTGAGGCTGGCGTTTTGGGAATCACTATTCTTTTTCTGGTGAGAGAAGTGTGCTTTGAATGTTTTTGTTTATTACACTCATAAGTGTGAAAAAATATTGTTACGACCAGGTTGTGACAGATAGTTATTTTCATATTCTTTGGCCAACACAACAAATTGCAGCCAAAATTGTCTGAAAAACAGATTAATGTTGTTTTAAACCTTGATCAGCGTCTTGTAATGCGTTTTTAATTTTTTCTTTCGGCGTGAATCCAAGGAATCGTCGATCACGTCCACTGCTGATCCCATTCCAAGCCATCAATCACCCGTCAAGCCTTGACGACTGACGAAAGCCCTCACACTAAGTGTACTTTCTGATTCCAAAGAACTGGGAAATCGATCTCCCCACTTATTTGTCGGTTGCCGAATTCGGAGCGAGATAAAAGTATCGGCTTTTCGCTCGATAACCAATTTGATAAATTGAACCAATTGATATTCTCAATAATGAAATGTAAAATTAAATTAACAGTGACCAAAATTTTGTTCAGAGAATTGAATAATGTGCAGCGTGCAATTTATGTGGCCACATATTACGTGCAGCGTTCGGCTTGGAAACTATTACGAAGTTTTGAGGCGATAATGGCCGAACGGGTAAGTATAGACTTTAGATCAGTGGGCCGAGCATGATTTAGAACCCAAGCGCTTAAAGTGTCCTGGCGTAAGCGCATTTTGTTGGACTTGAACTTTATTGAAATATGAAAACGTAGTATGTGGCGAATACGTTGCGAAGGAAATGTTTCATCATGGCAGTTCGTAGCAATCTCTCACTATTGTGCGAGCCGTCTAATCTCGATGTACTGTATTCCGTCTCTGAGCACCGTTCTGAATAAGCATGGCTTCCTTTAACTTGGTAAAGGCATTTCTTTGCCGAGACTCCATTTTAAATCTTTTTAATCGTCATCAGCATGTTTAAACTTGGCAAAAATAAGGAAGAAACCCGACAACTTAATTAATTCGTGAATAAACTTAAGACAATCCTTGTTTAAATCTTTTGACCATAATCATTAACCGGCACAAGAAGTATGAATAGTTGTCTGAAAACAAGTGCTGGACTAGCGCCGTTCACTATACTATTGTAAAAACATACTGGACTCAATTTGCAACGGACCCGCATGTAATAAACACGTTAAGGACAGGAATGAGTTTTCTAATTCTATCTATGAATTTTAACGAGTACTGCGAACTGCAGATTGCATTTATAATGGGTAAACGCGTAAACGCTTATAGCAGCTAATCTGGAGTATCTTACAATGTTGTTAGTTTTAAAATGAATCCACAATATAGACACAAAATTTGTAAAAGGTTTTCCCATTACTGTGCAAAAATTAGGACCACCTTTCGAAGCACTAACTAATTTAAAACTAGAATTGAAATATATCGCGCCTGCTCTAAGTTCGTCCATCTTATATTTCCTCACTAAGAAATGATTTCACAAAGAAAACATCTAATCCTTTGTCCGAGGGGAGAAAAAAAGGCGTAATAACAGCGCGATGTAATAAGAGCCCGGGCTGGGATCGCGAAACTTTAAGTAACGAGGGTTCTTCATAAGCTGTTTATCATTTAAAGGGAAGGTGCTCTGATTGTGGAGGGGAATTGTTTCACTTACTGAAAGTTTATCTTGTAATGAATATTCTAGGAAGGCGTTAGACTTTATGAATGACAGTATTAGATTGGGCTATTTATCTAATAATTAATAGAAACAGCAAAGGTGTAATTGCGGTTTACTTTTTGATTCTTACCGCAATATCCTCTAGGCAGGGTATAAAATCTCTTAATCGTATGAAACCGAATATTATAGGTAACTATGGACATTAATTAGCTCCTGCCAAAGATTTCAAAAATTCGGAGTCCTGAAAATAAATCTAAAATTCTAGATTCACGTCCTACCCCTCCGAGGGGACCAAACGAAAACAAAAGAAAGACATTACCGGACTCATTCGAGCGCAGATCCTTTAATCCAGTTTCAAATAAAAAAAAGTATGAAATATTTACTATTCGGGGGATGTCTTGCTGGCTGTCAGCGACTTTGACAAGCTACAAACTTACTTAGATTAGTTAAAAGGACGGATCGCTTATGGAATACATTAGGGCAAGATATTGGGCCCGGAGATATTAGCGTGTTACTTAGATATTGATGAATATTTGAAGCTTAGGTACACTGGCTTCAACATACGCTAACATCGTTAAGTGTTGAATATATGGAGATTCCTAGAGACTGATACCGCTATCATAAAGTAAATGATTAATGGTTATGCTTGGTCAAGAAGACAATAGGTTTGACTGAGAATATTCTTAGTTCAATTATTTCATAGATGCTTGGATGAATTGGCACTTCAATACGCACTTTTTCGACGATAAACAAGATTTTTAGATGATACGACGCGACGCATAAATACCTATTTGCTTTTGACAAACTCTGAAAGCGGATTGGTTGTCGTAATTTCTATTTTATTTATCACGGTCTCTAAACAGCTAATTGAATGGAAAAAAAGTTTTTAAACTCCATTGTATTAAAAAACATCCAAGCCACGTAAAAGATGAACAAAATCAAAACTTATTAACTTAACTAAACTTTTACTTTGGAAGCCTTAGGCTAAACTTCTTATATTATTTTATCATCAAGGTCTAATACAGCCGTGAAAATATTTAGCCCTTGGAGGCTAGCGAAAATAATTAGGAACGTGTTTTACTTGGCTTGTATTTTTAAGAGGGTATTGTTTGTTGTTATAAGTGCCTCGTTTCTAGATAGCAATCTAGATCTAAGAGTTTGCGGATCTAGGTTATAAGAGCAATACACTTTTTACGACCAGAATTCATGTTATTTTATAGGAAGTAATGAAGGAAAATCTACCGAATATTCCCAAATTGTCATATTATAACCGCAAAAGTTTTCTGTGGTTTTCCATGAATGTAGTCTTTTTAATAGACTTCAAAAAAGGGGAGGTTTTCAAATCGGTTGTATTTAAAAAATATTTATTAACCAGAGTAAATAGTATAGTATAAGAACTGTTTCATAAACCAATTTGAAAACATCCTTTGTTTGGTATATGTACTTACGGGACCACCCAGATACATTTGGTCAAGTTCTGATGATTGATTTTTGAATTAACTTCAACAACACGTATTTTTTCCACTTACAGTATGTTGATGATGTCATAATAAGAAAAATTACTTCTTGTCATTGTTATTTACTTTGCAAGTGAAAAAAGAGTGTTTTATTTTGGAAGAGTATTTTTCTTATTGTAATAATTTGTTGATAATTGAAGAACTTGTTATTGTATATCACCACACGTAAAACACCTTATATCTTTCCAATAAATAAATACCACTACAGCCCAGCTAGATAAAAATCCTTTTCATCAGTTCCATATTCTAGTTTACCATCGACAAATAAACCAACAGCTTTCGTCTGCCCATTTACCTATCGCATGTGTCAGCACAGTAAAAGTATAGCTTAACGATATGTAACCATGCACTAACACGGCGCGGTACCACCAGAACACACCACAACGGGCACGCCCAGGCTCGTAAACAAACGCGTCGTGTTATACCTTATTGATACCAGTGTACACATAAAAATAAATTGTTCTGTACACTTTTATACGGCTGTAGGAAGGTTGGGAATCGTTGGCTTTTAGGGTTCCGTACTCAAAGGGATCCTAAAACTAAGCCTTCGCCGTTCGTCAATCCATCCATACGTCCTTCCAGCCGTCTGTCTATCTGTCAGTGGGGTATATGTCATAAACCGTAGAAGGTATACAGTTGGTATGTTCACAGACTGTATTTTTATGCCGCTATAACAACAAATAATCAAAATAAAATACAGTTAAAAATTCAAGGGACATTACAAGAAACACGTTTTTTGCCATGTGGTACGGATCCCGTCGTGTGCGAGCCCGACTCGCACCTAGTTGTTTTTATTTTTACTTTCTAAGTGTATGCGAGGAAGGCAGGCTGTTTTTTCTTTGATTAGGCTTGGGAATTCTGAGAGATCTGACTATCAAGTTGACTGAAGTTGGAACAGGCGTGTGACGCGTGAGAACAGAGATTATTTCTGTCGCGTTTGCTCTGCGTATACGTAAATCGTCAGTTAGCACGACTGTTTTTTTTTCTTTTTGTTAACCATTTATTCAAATTAAACAGTATCAAATACTATTTTGTTAAATAAACAGACATGACAGCATCGGGAAGAAGCAGCGAATGTTTTCTTTTTTTATTCCTTTTCGCCATAAAAGGGACTCAAACTCGTGTAATTAATATACCAATCAGCATGGAACCAACATCAACAATATATTCTGCTGCTTACCCCTTTGAAATCGGAATTAAACGGAATTCTAAAAAGAAAATAAAGGGGTCATTTGGACATGGAAATATGAGCAGGCTTTGAAAAAAGACGTATTATGTGTTGGGAGCCGATTCACCTTCCGCTGTGCCTAGTACACACCGCGACCGTCGCGCCCGCCCGTCTGATAGCACATTTTGTAAGCGGGCGACGCGAGACATAAGCATAGAGCGAGTTCTCTGCTATGGCAACCAGACAGATTTTTCCCGTATTGCGGGTGGGTCTACAAACATTTATTTCATAGCTGATATTAAAGATACTGTTTGCACGCTAGCTTCGCCTTTGCTGTGCATTGTAAATGATGATTAAGCATTTGTGAGAATGAAACGATGCCCCTACGATGTATGTAGGTAGCTAGGGCGACGTTCGTAGTAAAGCTCTTTTCACGCTCCTCAGTTTCTTTTAGCATGAAAACTGAGTTTATGAAGAGGTAACCTTTAATTCAACTTGAAGCCCTTTCAACACACACGGTCAGATCACGGCCGTAGATAAGTGTGAAAGCTTGGTTCCATATTATTGCTTACAAAAACTACACCATCCACGGTACTGTTTATTCCGTAACCATAACCCGTCTGTGTGAATAGGGCCTATTTCTAAAGAGACGTTGACACTTTTACACGTCCCCTATCCTTGCGCCCGCTTGTTCCTGTACCTTGGCCCATAAAAAACTGTAGAGGGGCATTTCTAATTGAATAGCCGCCCGGAGGCTGTTGCTTTGATTGGCGCTCTGTACCAGGAAGTACCGGGAGGCGTCTATCCCCGCGATACGCGACTCTTATTCCTCTACTCCTCTTATTTCCACTTTTTAATCTTGCAAACAATGCAAGCGTAAGATTTGTTATTATATTTCAGATGTTTCTTTTGAAAATATGTTTATGTAATGCAGTGGAGATATATTGAATAGAACTTGTTGAACTTTCAGGTAAACACTAGATTGGCCTATATTACCTATGAGATTTTTTTAAAGATTTTTGCCACAGAAATACTTGCAAATAAAAAAGATAATTTATCTCGAATGATACGTAGTGGGTACCTAAAACATTACAATTCTATAATTAAGATCACAGAAGAGGAATAGTCGACAGATGCACGTCGTTTCTGTGATAAGGTTCCACTGAGCATGATGCTGCTGTGCTTACTATGGGGGATTCCCACAACACTGCGCTGATTAGATCTTTATTTTTTTTTTATTTGAACGAGTTGCGCATCAATGGATTGTGTCTCATTTCAAAACTTTATAGGTCACGAAATCTTCAAAACTTAAAGAACCCTCATAAGTGTGGTAGTTTTAAATAGTTGGTCCATTAAACAAGAAATTAAGTACCTCTTTGTTTTGAAACTACGTACCAGACATGTTCTTAATTACACAAGTTTCTAAAAACAACGTTTATTGTCTGTGATGAGCGGACGGTGGCAGAAAGTTCCACCTTTTAATGTAGACTTCTGACAGTAAGTGTGTGGAAACACACTGGCTGTGGTCTGGTTAGACTACCAGCCAACTTAGGACTATTTTCCAAATACTTCAGTGCTCTTGGTAAAACCGAAATGGCAACATGAAATTTATAGTACTATGGCATTTCCGTTCAACATGAGTTTTTTTTTTGTTAGACATCAAATGTACTTCGTTATCTGATGTTTCTTAAAAGCTGATAAAAAAACGCGCAATGCGAGTTTTTTAGCACCCGTAGGTTGAAAGGCACATGCGGATATGTGGATCAATCGTCAATCGCATTATATCCCCAATTACGGATGCAATAAATGTTTTATCCATGTTTCGTCGATATTGGACGATTATTTTTTATTAGGTATCGGTAGGAACACACAACTTCGCCAATGGGCAAGAGTAAACGTTAATTAGGTATTGAAACGCACTTTCTAACAGTTTGTTAATTCATTACAAACAATTTTAAGTATTCTAGTAGTATAATATCTGAAGAGGTTTATGGTGATATATTAAGAACATCTACTTTATCTGAGAGACTTGTAGGTCGTGGGAGCACCCCAGATAGGCCCTTTATTTTCAACCGACGAAAAAAACGGAGGAGGTTATCAATTCGACGCGTATTTTTTTTTTTTTTTAATGTATGACCACGCATAACTTTTTACATAGTGGTCCGATTATGACAATTCTTCTTCTATTGGAAAGGGTATACTCCCAAGGTGGTCCCATTTAAATTTGGAAAACAAAATCGAACCCTAAGGGTCGGAAAACAGGGGATGATTGATTGTTCACTCACTGATTGTAATGTATAAACACGCATAACTTTATACAGAGTAGTCCGATTTTGATAATTCTTTTTGTGTTGGATAGGGTATACCTTGCCAAGTATTATTAGTACATTAAAGCCACAAAAAATCATAAAATAAAAACATTTTAACAAAAAATTAAACCGCCGAAAAACTGAAAAGCATAAAATAATAAACCTTAAAATTTTGAGTCGGCGCTGAAAAATCAATGAACAAGGATCACTCAAAGCGCCGACTCATAATTTTAAGGTTTATTATTTTATGCTTTTCAGTTTTTCGGCGGTTTAATTTTTTTGTGTAAATAATTTCAACACCACTGTTTTCGGTGAAAGAATTGTGAGGAAACCGGCATGTCCTAGAACCAAAAATTAGAAGATTTGTGACATCTACCAACCCACATAGTAGTTCCGCATAGTGGGCCCACGTAGTAGATTACAGTCCACTCTCTCGGGGAGAAGAGGCAATGGTAACATTATAGGCTGACTATACTAGTTCAACTTTAAACATCCTTTAGAAAAGTTGAAATGGAGGATGTCCCCACAGTAGCGTCCTCTGCATGGTCTGCTAATAAATAAAAGACGATCACTAATATGTTATCAGGCCAGGTGATCAAACAAATACAAGACGTGAGCTATTGGATTTCCCATCGGCAAAAATGACGCTATTTAGTTAAATAGGGAATGATTTGTGGAAGATCGTCATTTTTGTCCCTTCCTTTATTATATTATAAAAATATCACGTGCAAAATGTCTGTTTCCAGCGTTTTAGGTTGAGCATAGTCTGTCGTCAAATGAGTGAATGTTAATATTTAAATTCAACGGTTATTCCATTTCTAATGGCCAGTCAGTGGGGTTCTCATTTTAAACAGTGGTAGATTCCTATACACCCTTCTATGGTGATTATTTTGGAACATACAGATACTAGAACAGTGAAAGTAAAAGCGTCATCCTTTTTATTATTCCGTATGTTTCAGCCATGTCTTCTGCGGCTAACGGGCCGGCTATAAATCGGCGTAAGTGCCTTAGGACAAACAAATGTACTGTGAAACTACACGATGACCTTACCATCTCCTTTCTTGATGGGCGATGACTACAGTTAATGGCAGGGTTTAAATCTGAAGAAAACGTTCATATTTTACAAGTATTTTTATAAATGAAAACTATTGTGAAAGCTATTATTGGTAAGATCTAACTGGCGAAATATGGGTGAACTAAAGGTACACCTCAATTCAGACGTGATGTTATGTTATCCTGCCAGAATAATTCGCAGAATTTTTCGAAAGAGTTATCGTGGCCCTGGCATAGGCAACTTAAGGAACACGGGTGGGTTTTAGTCAGTAAAAGTCTGATACGCCCTCCCTCTCCGCCCAGAGCGGGACATGTCAATTGATGATTTCCGAAATGATTGTTATTGCGATGATTCAGAAAAAAGGTTATGTTATACACGGTGGCTGGGACATAGACGTGTAACTTTGGAAAAAATATGCCAATACGTCGAAAATTTTCGTCAGTTATAAAAAGAAATTAGTATGTCTGCAATCTGTGCCGAATTCATAGTAACAATTTGCATGTCGATGTCACCCAGCCACACTGAATGTTATAGTCTAAACAAAGAAAAAGTACCAAGAACAATAAAACCCTGAAACGAAAATAAACGATTATGTATAAGACACGTGTTAGGTACCTTCTGTTGTAGCGTTTATTTCACATATTGTTCATATGAAAACACGACAATAACCTTAATTTCGCGGCGAAAACAAACTTGGTCCTTGTGTTTTTCTGTTATAGAAAGAGTTACAATTATATGACTCCTGAAACGGAATTGCGCTCGTTAAATGGGGATAGGCTGGTCCCCTATAACATGGGACTGAACCCCGTATCGAGAACAGTGGCTGTATAACAATAAACCACATAATCCTTATGTAACGATTATGTTTCACTTGACACAACCCCTTTGGTCTAGTCGTCACAATCGCTATACTACTGAGTATATGATCCTTTCTTTTTGTGGTCGTGGGAAATCATCAAATGACTTCTCCCGCTCTGGGTGGAGCGGAAGGGCATTTCAGACTTTTACTGATTAAAACCCACCCGTGTTCCTTCAGTTGCCTGTGCCGGGGCCACGGTTACTCTTTCGAACAATTCCGAAACCCTGGCAGGGAGTATGAGGTTCAGAGTCCGATTTCCGAGTCGGGCAGTGTTATTGGGACTTTCTATCTAATTTCTCGTAGCAGTCTAGTGTCTGGATTTGCGCCCGATTGGTGGCAATAGGCTCGCCTTCTATTACATGGGATTTAAACATATCTGGTGAAATGTAGGTGTACATACTACGGTACACCTCTGTCCAACACATCGGGAAAACATAGTGTGATATTATGTTCATACCTAACAACTAAAATAAATCTTTGATATCGTTATGTAACAAAAGAAATCCTATACGTGGCATAGTCGGATAATCTTACGTAAATAACTAGAATCAACTAAATAAATAAAACAAACTGAGATCCATTTGATTTTTCTTATTTCGAAAGCGAAAATATTGTCGAAGCTCATGTTTCAGCCGTTTCACGATAAGAAAAACATCTCCAAACTGATTATATTTGTTTTGGTGCTCGGCTAAGCGGGACGAACAGTCACATCTGGAAAGACTTAGGGCGACGCCCACCATAGTAGAGAAAAAGACGGTGATGGTTTTGCGTGCTGATGTGGATAGAATATATGCAGATTTAATATTAAAGCATTGGTTTCATTTCAAGGGGTCGGTCAGTTAGAAAGATGAAGCTGGTGGCATATTCCAAAGCGTAGTAGGTACTTAGAAAATAATGAATAAGAAACTTCACACAAACTCTTTTTACACCAAAATCACAGAATTCATGTTGAAATTATACATGTGAGAACGATGTAAAAAGACGTGCACATTAAGCAGTCAATTACCGTAATTACAGACACAATTAAAAAACTATTGTGTCTATACCAAATGTGGTATCTCAGGGACTTAGAGGTTAATAGCGTACGTAATAATAAAAACCTACTTAAAATAACCCGTAGCAGCTAAGATATTAGCAGTCCCTACTAACAGCGCCTGTTCATGAACATGACGTATGGATCAACAGCATTCAGCTCAACAATTTTGAAGGGATCCTCAGTGTTATGTCATCAACACTCGCAACCACCAGCGAGACATTTGAGTGACCATGACTCTCGCCAGGACATATTAAAGTCAATGAAGGACGTACCCAGTAAATGGTAGCTTTATAGTGTAGCTGTAGATTTAAGTCAAGAGATACCTACTTTGATTGCCTGTGAATACATCACAGCCTAATAAGATATTCAGCAAAATTCATAACATTGGTGGTAGCACAATTGATTTATGCGCTGCAATTGGTCTGGCAGCGCAGGCTGTGTCATATTGTAACGGGGACAGATTTATCGCAATGCAGGCCAGGCTAGTACATGTACTAGCAGGTGTATTGAACTTATAGCCGCTTGTTGTTACCGGTGATCAGGCGACGGGACTGTGGAATAAATTTACTGTGTTTTTAGTATTGATTTCATTTCTATTGTTATCAATATTGCTAGCACGAATTTCTAAGTCTAGTCTGTCCCTTGACTAAAGTAGCGTACCTAATGTCTAGCTTTCATGCCAGTCTACGATAGTATCTCCGCTGATGCAAGCGATCCTTCCTTCTAGTTTATGAATCCGCATAGTTCTTCTTTCTATTAGCCATAAATTAGTTAGGTACATCATTTTCGTCAAGTCAAAATTAATTTTTGAACTTTAAAAAATATTTGTTCTCAAAAAGACACAAAGTCATTAGAAGAATGTTTCTAAGCTAAATTATAAATACGAATATCGTCACAATCGTTAGTGAATCAATTAAGAAGTGAAACACCCTGATCTAAGACTAATAATATAAACAGCCCAGTTGTATCTGGCCGGAACTCAGACATGAGTCGATCTTTTGAAGTTTAAATCAGTCAAGTTCACTGTCGAATTCTAAAGTATCTAACCTACTCCCAAAGCCTCAACCTTGACCGAAAGCCGCTGGAGCATGCCAATCAAGATTAGGAAGCTCTTACGAAGTACCGCTCAAGTAGGATACGCGTGGGTGCGGAACACATCGACATGTTAAGAAGTACAAGTGGGGAAAATAAATTCAAGTCCCGAAAAAGCCTCTTAAACACGCCTGACATATTTGGGGACTCCTTGAAATGACAACCTTGTCAGTCAAGCTTAGGGAGATACACTTTTATAAATTCGTTGGTACGGAAATTAACATCATCAAGTACATAAATTCTGAGCTGCTTGGTTCACGATTGATGGATCCGCGCGGTTATTATTTCATATCATGCTATTAATACATCTTTCAAAATATTTCAAAGCGAAAGTTTAATTTTACTTTATTACTAGCAGTACCCGCGGCTATGCTCACGTGGATGTCGGAAATTATCCAGGGCTAAAAGTAGCTCATGTTACTCCAGCTATCTGATAGTCATGTCTCAGCGATCTATTACGTAACACTGCCCCCTCCTAAGGCATGGCACTTAAATTTTATTTATTTTTATGGATGTATAGATCCAGTGGGTAAAGAAGGCACTCCACTCCGAACATCATTTCGGTAGGGAATTTGAATAATCCAAATCAACGCTAATCAACTTCCGTATAATTTTGTCGACTTGCCAATACTATGAACCGCGGCCTCAATTACACAGATACCCGATCAATTCTGCGCTGATGTAGCTATGACAATAGTCACGGTCCATCTGGCACACATGGCGACCGTACATTTATCCATGTAGTGGGAGGGGCACGCACTAACCCACATAATAACTTGTGTTTGTACTACCGTTTCTATTGTCAGACTGTATTTGTGTTGCTGAAGTATGTTCAGCTTGTTGATGGTTAGAATTTATTGTAAAGCATAGAAAATTTACCAACCCACACTGGGCCTACGTGGTGACGGTGGAATTATCCGGTAAAAGACTAATTTCTGCTGATTTGTATCGATATGTGTTGTTTGATAATGCCTTGGATATCCCATCACAAAAAATATTTTACGTAGGCTGTTAGAGAACTGAAAACAAAAAAAAAATATATGTTTCAATTAGGGCATGCAAACCGGATACCCGGATAACCGACTGATTTGAAAACCGGGGTTTTTGGGATACCAAAACCGGAGTTTTCGGTTTTTTCGGTTAGCATTATAAATAATCATTTTTCGACTACTAAACCGACGGCAACTACAACTTAGGAAAACTTAGACTATACAGTAGTAAATGTTTCATAGAACATCAAGGACCAACTCGGACAAGAAATAAAGAAGACGCTCAAACAACATACCTTTGGTGCAAGCCCATCTACAGAACTTCATTTAGAAACTAAAATGAGGGTGGAGATGGCACTTTACGACGGTGGAGGAAAAATGGGAGAGCACTTAATAAAGTATATAAAGCTTTGGAATCTATACCTCCAACAAGTGTGGAATCCTTTTTATGAGCAGGTCTCATCTATACTATCTACACTTATATTATAAAGATGAAAAGTTTGTTTGTTTGGTTGTTTGGTAGAACGCGCTAATCTCAGACACTACTGGTTCGAATTGAAAAATCTTTTTGTGTAGGGTAGCCTATTTACTGAAGAAGGCTATGGGCTATATAACATCACGCTACAATCTAAAAAAGCGGAGCAGCAATGAAAAATGGACGAAAACTGGCAGGCAATTCGATGCGACGGGAACGGCGTGACCCTTCCCGTCGCATCGAATTGCCTGCCAGTTGGAGCAAAAATTTGACGCGGATGAAGTCGCGGGCAGAAGCTAGTGTGTAATAAATCCGTAGTACTCTAAATGATGACTCCCTCGATGCACTTGTGTCCTATCATAGTAAAAGATACATGGTAATTTTATCAAAGTAAAAAATTGTAATTTGATTTAGCTGTGTAATTTTAATTTAGAATTAATAATCTATTATATCTATAAGAATGTCTGATTTATTTTGTTTTGGTTTACTAGGAATAAGACTTCTATTTTATGCGATATTTCAATAATTATTTTCATCTCACTTTACGTACTGATTTTGTCTGTTTGTATTTTATGACAGTTAAATTGTTATTTAATATTCTGTAATTTTAGGCCTTTGTCTACCTACCAAATGTTCCTAATTGTGTATGTTAGATACCTTAAGTTTTAAAGAATATGTTATTTTCCTAAATAATAAGCTTTATGATTATTATTCTATGTTATGTATAAAGAAAAGATGTTTTGTATTGCTTGTTAGTAGTTGTAGCTTATTTCAGTCTGTAATAAAAACTTTTTAACAAAAAATTAAACCGCCGAAAAAACTGAAAAGCAAAAAATAATAAACCTTAAAATTATGAGTCGGCGCTTTGAGTGATATTTGTTCATTGATTTTTCAGCGCCGACGACGAAAGTTTTTATTTTATAACTTTTTGTGGCTTTAATGTACTAATAATACTTGCCAAGGTATATCCTATCCAATAAAAAGAGAATTATTAAAATCGACTACTCTGTATAAAGTTATGCGTGGTAATACATAAAAAAAACGCGTCGAATTGATAACCTCCTCCGTTTTTTTCGTCGGTTGTAAAATACATATTTTGAGTAGATTTCAACATTTTCTTTTCTTTACAGACATATTTCTCATTTATTTAACAAAAATTAAAAAACCCGAAAAACCCGATTTAACCGGTTTCACCGGTTTTGTAAATAAAAAACCTGAAAAAAACGGTTTATATAAACAACCCGGTTTTTGCATGCCCTAGTTTCAATGACGTTATTGGAAATGACCAGCTGCGGTTCGGTCACGTGCTGTTCAAATTAGTGCTCGGAATACCTCTAGATTACAGCTCACACCCTCTGGAAGAGAGGTCTGTGTCCTAGCAGAGGGAACATTATTGTATGATTATGCACTAGAAAATTTGGCGCTATCAGAAGTTCGGGATTTGGGATCGTATTATTACTTTGGTTAGACAACGCAGGAATTGGGGCTCAATTATATGTAGATCAACACGATGATGAAACGGCTAATCTTGACTTCAAATCGGCACCAAAAACTATATTTCTATTCCAAAACAGAGATTCTTCATTGACAGCATATCTGTAGCTGAATAAAGTACAACTAATGAATGGAAATCACTGTTTAAATGGAAAATTAATTAGCATCAGATTTCATAGGCTATAATATTCACATGCAAATATAATTATCCCGTTTGCAAATACTGTAAATGCGCGGTGACGGGGGCAATCAATCTACGTTAAGGGCTTCGAGATCTCAATGACGGGTAACATGTGTACCTATCGAAGTAGGTGACGAACAGCTCTCACACTCAATGCCACGTTAATTGGATCCTGGTCCTCAATACGTTGACGCTGATTCACCGAATACGCACAAGTAAACCTAGTTTTGAGTAGTCAATCGAATACATTTTGATAGAGATTGAGGCTAGAGCATTGTCCTTACTATAATTCTGCGATGATTGCCTTCCTTGCCACGTGTTGAATCAGATAAATCTCAATTCTGCCATACTAATTCTATCAGCTCAGCTTCAAGTCACATCTCTAATAGTAATATATTAGATTGTTGACACATCAATTGACCTGTCGTGTGTGTGGGATGTTCAAGACCTAATATAATCTTTTATTCCCATTTGAACTATAAACTACACGGTAACACCGGATGTTTACCAGGTACGGCTAGTTGCTATAATTCAATCATCGTCTAATTTAAACTCACGCCCAATTACTGAAGACTCTCAAAATAGCATACTACACAACATTGAACGGAAGGAAACCGTATTTATCGAATTATTTATCGTCTATCTAATTAGTTGGGATGACAACCGCACACGCCCACAGCTCCGAACGAACTGACCGAGTACAACGGGAAACGTCACGTTTTAAATTTAAACCGTGAATGAATGAACTCTAAATGCGTGCGCGCATACAAAAATAGTGCCGTGACCCTCAGGCGGTGTGCCAAATGAATGTTATTGATTTTTTTAAATATTTTAAATTGTGTTTACCTTTATCACGTAGACGTTACGTGTGTTAGAATCAAATTCTTTGATTTTTTTTGTTGTATATTTTAGTAAATGCTTTAAGAAGAAAAGTGTTTAATGATTAATGGGAACACTTACTTTGATCTTCGACGTTAGATCTCGATTATGATTCGTTCAACTCGAAATTGTGAAAAGAACGTACCTGTAAAAACAAAAAAGATAGGTTATTTATTTAGCTGGAAACAAAATACTCGGTCGTCGTATAAGTTGAAACATGTTTATAAAGCCTAACTAATAAATAAATAGATAGACACGTCAACAATGTATTTATGTTAGTTCTAGCTACAACTACCAAAGAAGATGCGATCTTTAGTATGAAGCACTGCCAACCTACTCACTCGACACAGCATAATAAAGACCATATCATTAACCAGTGCATACCAACCAACCACCCATCTCATTCCAAGAACAGCTCAATGGAAGTCTGTCCCACCACGTGTTCACACTTAACACTCAATAAACGTATCCCCTCTGCCCCTTCGTAACATTGACAAATATACCATGTCCGCATCATCAGTTTCCGAGAAATCGATTCATTGGTGTCGAATTTTAGATTCAAATATGTGCTTTCATTTGAATAATTGTCATAGGTATTCTTGATTCTGCTAATAAGCAGCATTTTTGTATTGATTTAGAAGATTTGAGTGCTGGTGAAATTATAAGCTCATCACGCGAATCTTCTATTTATCTATAGTCTTTAGTAATATTATAAAGCTGAAAAGTCTCAGGAACTACTAGTTCGAATTGAAGATCTATCTATAATAAGAATATTATAAAGAGGTTAAATTTCTTTGTATGGAGGGAGTGATTTCTGGCAGTCATCATTTTCCTGCCGTTATCCCAAATTGTTTCGGGTCGGCGCAACAAGTCTTTTTCTTCTACACTTCTCTATTAGTCTTCGTGTCGGTAGTCACCACCTTTCTATCCTTATTATTATTCACACAGTCCATCCATTATTTCCTTGTTTCCCCCTACTCTTATAACCATCGACATTTATACTCACAAAAATTCTTCACGACATTTTCCTCATTCCTCCGTATCACGTGACCATACCATGACAACCGATTCCCACACAACTTTTCAGTTACCGGGGCCACTTTCAGACTTCCTCTTTTGTACTCATTTCTTATTCTATACATTCCTGCAACATGGGTAATTTCTGGAACTAACAGTCGGATTTGAAAAATACTGTTGCATTTGATAGCCCAATTTTGGAGGGCTACATCACGGTACGACCTTAAGGAACCGAGTTAAAAGTTAGGAAGAACGCTAAGGGAAAATGAAGTGATATTGCGGGCGATTCGATGATCTGGGATATATTTTATGTTAACACGTGAGCACACTGCTCATACATACAAAATATTAGGTGTACGTAACTAAAAAAAAATGGGAGAGTATTTGATAAAAAGTTAATCAAGTTCATCCTTGATTTCACCACCGATTTATAGCTGCTACAGTAAATATCATGCATCATTAAATAATTTACACTTAATTGTATACCATAGTAAAAGCTCACGATAACGCGAGTACGTGAAAATAAAACAAAAACTTTCAAACCTAGAGCAACCACTAACGCCATCTAGTCCCAAAACCTTGAATTAACAGTCGCGAAAAACCTGGCTGTCTAGACCACATTCACCGCCACTAAAACCTAAGATTACACCAGTGACGTCACTCCGCACGCGCCATCTGCCAGCATTGTTTATAACAACCGGCTCGTAAGTACTTGTAACTGCCGATGACGTCATAATTATAATGCAGTTTACGCGGAGCAGGCGATGACGGGCGCACGTAAACATATCTTGGGAACTGATCGCTATTGTATGGAAAATTATTTAATAACGATAGTAATAGTGAAGAGTTATTGTATGAAGATGAGGTGTTAAGATTGTTGTTTAGATGATTAGCGGCTTTTTTGTGCTCTTAATTGTAAACATGGTTGATTTATTGTTGCAGTCTTACGAAAAATATTAACGATCGTTCAGGATTATCTTATGATGCAATTAACTTTTTCTAACACTTTAGGCGCTATAACAAAACAAACTTGATCAACTTTATCTGCATTTAAAATTATTTATTTAGAACATTGTATCCATAATATCATTTTAATTAAGTACTTTAAATGCCAGTAAAATAACACAAGCAACAACAAGACTTGGACCGAACGATACAATGTTACTCGTAGCGCCATCTATCAGAGGGTAGTGGAACTAAGACGAGGGCGGAGGCGCTAACTCGAAACAAACAACCCTGTTGCTTAATTTACACCCTGTTGCTTCAGTGAACAGTTCCTACGTTCGCCGCTAGGTGGAGGAAGCGTACTCACTAGGCGAAGAGGTTAAACACGTGGACGTGAACGAAGTCACGTAGAAAATTGTAAAAGAATGTAATAGGAGCCGAGACAACGGTTGATTAGTTTATTACATGGAATGTTACAGGATACACATTAATATGAAAAATATACGTGATAACGTGTATAAAAATCACATAGAGCATAAATGACTCAATGATATTTTGATTGATGACTACCATGAGAATCGTTTCAAAATTTTGAATCGTTTCAAAATTTTCGGTTAGGCATCTAAATCATCAAATGAGGACGTATTGGAGCAAGTGCAATAGATTAGGGAAAAAAAAACCAACATCGGTACGCAGGCATATCCCGTAGTTAAAAACAGTCAAAATATAGTATGCAGTAGTAATCTCATCCCAGCGACAATCTATTAAAAAAATCTTGTAAAATGTAGAGAATTTGAAGACAAGTTTTACAGAAACAGGTTGAAATTAGAATGCAAACCTTCTTAAAAATACGGGATTTGCCAAGGGGCAATTCCTGCATTATAGATAATAAGATGAAGATAGATGATAGGACCAAATTAAGTATATAAAACATTCAAGATATTCACATTCAGCTCCAAAAAAATAATCCAGGTTCAGACAAACGTAACCTATCCAGCACATCGTAACAACAGACTTCGAGCCAAATGCCAGGAAAATGACAAAAAAAAACCTGAATTTATTACCATGATTGAATAATCTGACGTGACCTGCGAGTCATAATGCTCAATAACAAATCTCCTGTGCACCTCAAGATGTGTGATCCCACGAGATAAACCAATTGTGGAGAATGGGTAATTGGGGTGCTCATTGACACAATTGTGATCACAATGCGATATCATGACAAATGGCTTGCGGCTCCCGTACCGACTATAATACGGGGAACTCGGCTGTGTGTCAATTTGCATTTGATATTGGAATTGAATTAAATAGAGATACCGAAAAAGGTAAAGAAAATAATCGCTTTGAAATAGGAGAAGTGAAGAAGTCGTAGATATCATGTGGTTTTAAGTAAGATTCTGACAACGCAGACCACTGTTGATTTGCTGCGGGCTGGGCTCGCTTCAACAACAACGCAAGAATATCCTTTCAGGAACGTAGAGAGAAAAGGCTGTAGGAAAATCACCTGTTAAGTATATGAATGATGGAACAACCGCTGTATTCTGTAACCTGTCAATGTGCGCTTTTATCGTTTCTAACGTGATGATATTATCGACCACGATAACACAGGGAATTAAAATCTATGGTAATACATGAAGACGCTTTGATATACGCGTCTATGAAAAAAAAACACGGAGAAAGCGCACATGTACGTGCACGTATTTCCATACATTTTATGGACATTAGTGTCACTCCCTAGCATCAGGTGCAATGACAACTCACCTTTTTTTTTTTTTTTTTTTTTTTTTTTTTTTCAGGATGGGAAATCATCAAATGACTTCTCCCGCTCTGGGCGGAGCGGGAGGGCGTGTCAGACTTTTACTGACTAAAACCCACCCGTGTTCCATCAGTTGCCCATGTGCCAGGGTCACGGTATCTCTTTCGAACAATCACGCGACCCCGGCAGATGACAACTCACCTCAAGCTAACTTCATTTAAGTTTTCATAGTGATACGTATATGTTTACAGAATAGATCGGGAGATGTTTGAGGTAATATATCCAGAAGAGTTAACAACAGTTATTACCTTCCAAGTGGACACACGGTAAGCGATTACTCTCACACGCTACGGGCAATACATCTAAGTTACTCTGACAATAAAACGTCTCCCAGCACTATTACACTATAAACTCCTCTGTTTCCCAGAACCGGACAGGCGCGAACAAAAATAAAGTCAATTATCCAATAAACCGTATCCCTGTTTACAGTTCGGCGTCGATTGTTAAAAGCCATTTACTTCGGCAACGATTAACTTAACCGGCGTACAATACACACGGTAGATAAGTAGAGAATGTTAACTTGGTGCAATACGCGATTTTGAGATGCATCAATACCTAACTGCTGAAATAAGGGAAGTGTTGTCTTTACCAATGGATGGTGGATACCATGCTTCGTGTTGACAAAAGATTACGTGTTAGTTGAATAAGTGCCTCATTAAATATTAAAAAAGAGGGTCTTCTGAGCTTTCCTATACTGCGTCCTATATCCGCCGGCCGGATATAACCGGATTACGGCAGATCGCTCCGGATGAAACCAGTTCCGAGTTAGAACAACGGAGTCGCGGAATTGTGAAGACGTTCGTTTGAATAAGATGAGTTTGGTGATTATGAGTATTAAAGAGAGAATGGTTTTAGGTAATTGGATCGGGAATAGAACAATGCTAGGCTTCGTTTTAATAAATGGCAAACTAGGTTATCATCATGATTTGGATATAGGAGAACTGCGCGTTATCTTTGAAAGATGAAATATTTTTTAGTGCTTTTCTATAAAACTTCACAATTTTTCAAACTTTGCCATTTTCCAGGCTAGCCAGTATCAATTTAAGATTCTTCATCCATCTAAAAGAAGGACCTTACATAGAGAAACCGTTAGACAAACACACATAATGCCCAAAAACGACACTTTTATTCGAACATTACTTTTATTGCATTATAACAACAACATCCCTAAACGATTCAACAGAACAAACACTCGTTAACCGTGAAAACACGATCAAAACACAAACATTTACAAAACGCCCCAGTTAAGTTTGTGCATAAAAGTATAACATGGTTCAGGAACAAACAAACAGCATAACAAGCTTAACTGTGTATACAAATTAGCTGATCAGTTGGACGCAGGGGATTGTATGGGGAAAAGTTTGAGGCCCATAATCTGAATGAATATTGTAGAACAGTTTTATGAGCCTTCCAGTTTCTTCGTCATCTATGCGTTTCATGGCCCAATGATGACCTTTTCATTATTTCCTTGTGCTCTTATCATCTCTATTTACTCAATATTCCAATATATTTGGGGTCGGCGATAGACTAGGCATATGATAATCGTCTTTCCCGATTATGAATTTTGACTGGGTGAATCGATTTTGATGATTCTTTTTTTTATTTGAAAGCTCCCGTGTGGTCGTCCCATTTTAATTTGGTTCCATTCGGACAATGGGATCCATGTTAAAACCATATTAAGTCCTAAATTTGCATTAGGTATTTGCGCGACAAATGAACGAAAAACGCGATAAATTAGTGTAGGGTATCTACCATAGCTAAAAAGTTAAAAATAAAAACTTTTTACAAAAAAATAACAACCGACTTCCTAAAAAACAAAAAAAAAACACCACAAAGTGAAAAATAACTTTAATTTCGGCAGTCGGTGTCTTAGGATCTGTGTTTAAGGATTTTTTGCCACCGACTTCCGAAATTACGAAAGAGTTTTTTGTCGGCACGGTAAATCTTGTCGTTAGAGAAAATCAGTTAATTAACTGTTTCATGCCTTTGATGTTAACCCCAATTAGGGTGAGTATACTTGTTTCAAGTATGGATTTATCACAGTTGTTGAACAGGCTGAGATTTTCACTAAAGACTCTTCGACACATTGTTGCCTTTGGCAATGTAGAACTTAAATTCCTTCCAAAATGAGATTGGACCTTTGTAGTCAAGTCTAGCGGGTTTTAGGTTTAGAAATTACAATACATGTAACGTAACACATAAGTATCCCGTTCCTCTCTCAATTGACTTTCACAACATTTGCGAAAGTGTCTGTGGCCGATAAACCCTATGCTTCATGAACGAGAAAATTGAACATATGTGAATGTACTTTAAAGTGCGGGTATTCTAGTATGTTATGGAGAAATTCTATTCGCAAATGTAGATAAATATATCCTATTGAGTAGATTAGATAATGGGATTATATATACTCTTTCACATAGTAAGTACTTTAACAGCTTCATAATTTCAATTAGAAGTGAAGCCTATAAGTCAGCTCGTACTGTATACCTGCCAATACATCAAACACAGCCATTATAAACGTCATTTCAAATACAGGACACGTCAATATAACTTGTCAGACGTGACAAGTAGCTCAAGTTATGACCATTCACAATAACCAAGTCACTGTAGTAACCAGAGACAGTCAAGTCATTCATAAATCAGTTAGGCAAAAGGAACATAAATTCATCCGTTTCATAAATTAATAATTTGGCAAACAGAACGCCAGGAGTGTTCAACTTGGTCAGAAATAACCTACTTTTAAAGGGAATTAAAGTTAAAATAGGAGTGGGCGAAGACATCTGTGTTCAAGCTTCGCCCATCGAGATTATATTTATAAAACATCTTTTTACAATTTGCACGTTCCTCTGCCTTTTGTTTTTCTTTTCTGAAATAAGTATTTTGGTTAATATGAAACCTGTCATTTAAATTGGCCTATCTTTTGATTGAACGTACAAAAGGTTCTAAAAATAAAACTACAAGGCAAAATCGTGAAGAAACTGTACTAAAACCTTGGCTGAAAGCTTTGAGAACTTAAAATTGCCCTTCAATATAAAGCTCGTGTGGGCGCAGACGTAGACATGTGTTAGAGCTGAAAGCGGCCCGCACTTCGTACTGAAGTTATATTTAACAATTTTTTTACATTTTGCACATGGCCTACCAAGTGCCCACCAGGTCTTGATTTGCAGTTAATTTATATTTAGCCAAGTAGACGAATATCGATGGAATGGAATTAAGTGAGAATATACATAGAACCTAGAAGAATTACATTAAGAAAAGGCTTGCTCAAGTGGCTAGACGTAAAGTCTATGACGCAAGCAATGATTTTGTCAGTCGGCCAAAAACTTACATCGACCACCATTTCAAGGAACTCCACATGAGCAGATGTCATGCCTTACTATTCCAATATCCGCATATATGTGACTTGTGAGACGTTTTCCCACAAACTTTGTAGCGAGCTATCAGCTAGCTATCATAAATTCATAAGTAATTAGCCGCTCTAAACTCAGCAATGTCCCGAGTTCCAACTAACCTGCTAACTGTACCACATCGAGGATAAATACGGGAAGATAGTTGAAGCTATTCACTTCAGTAAGCAATTGTTTAACCAAGTGTTTGGTTTATTGGCAAAAGTTTTAATTTCAATGTTCTACAGTAAGCTTCTTCTTTATCTTTACATAGTATGAAACAAAGACTTTGTTTCTCGCGTCTGTTCACTTAGATTTTTTAAATTATGTAAAGTATTTTACTGTCATGTTTTCATCAATAGACAGAGCGATTTCAGGGGAAAGTTATCTATAATAAGCAGGCGAAGCCGAGCAGTATTGGCCCAGTTGTAATGGCCGCGACTTTTGAGTTGTAGGTTGTAAATTAGAACAAAGTCAGGCGCTTTTCTTTGTGTAAATTATTTCAATACCACTGCTCTCAAAAACGGTGAAGAAAAACGTAGTGAAGAAACCGCATGCCCTTAAACCAAAATTTCAAAGACATGTGACTCCTTCTCGAAGAGAATAGGCCTTTGTCCCAGTAATGGGAACGTTATAGGCTTGTTATGATGAAGCCGTTGGCAAAAGCTAGGCATAAATATGTGAAAGTAAATAATTAATTCATTGTAATTTTGTTGAAAGGTTAAGCCACATTCTGTCGATTGAGCACGTGTTGTGGATTGAGTATTAATATTTATGATCATCGTTCAGGCATTATGTATCTCATATGTGTGGGTTTTAGTCAGTAAAAGTCTGACACGCCCTCCCTCTCCGCCCAGAGCGTGAGAAGTCATTTGATGATTTCCCAACCTGAAAAAAAAATGGCTGTGTTCTAGTAAAAGCTTAAGCGTGCAAATCAGAGAAGAAGAATTGAAGAGGAGCGAGGAAATTTTCATTTCCAGAGAAAAAAAAAAACACCTAGTAGCAAAAATGCCACCCACTGTTCAATAAGCCTGAAAATTTCCAAGTACCCACTTTCAGCACAATTTCGGGCCTCTCGCCGCCTCTCGCGCCGCCATGCTCCATCCTTCAGAGAACACATTAGTTATTTACAACATTACGGTCACTAGATATAACCGCACAGCCGACTGGCAAATGCGTTTAAATTTTCGCTGAGTGCCCGTATGCTGGCTAATGGACTCTGTACAATCATGACGTGAGGAGATTCAGAAGGCTTATTTAGAATACTAAACACATGGAATTTCTAGTGACACATTTTACAAGTTATGTTAGAGGGTTTGGTTTCTGCACTTACTCCGTAAACCTCCGTCAGGTAAACCTACGGCGTGGGCCATGGCGGCTGTCTGTGGTTATTCCAACTAGGCACCCCAGAAGTTGATAAATCACCTGGTCTGTTAATAATATATGTGTAACACTTGGGTGTCCCGAAAGTTTATGTCCTAATTTGAGTGACCGTTACGTATGTGGTTAATGCATGCACAGGGCGTGCATGCATTAACCACATACGCAACGGTTTCCTCAGCCTCCATGTAAGCCCTGCATAGAGGACCAACCATTATGCCTATTATATGGAAGTATTTCTTTAGCAAGCAGTGTCCCGTGATACCACCCGTCACCAGGCGCAGACCATTCCTGTCCAGGCTTAATAAACGTCTGGTTAGTCTGCCATCTAAGAATAACATATACCTTCCCTTGACTGCCTGCAACCCGGTGTCGAAATCTACATCTACCAGCTTTGTGCTTGTGTGTGAGTGAAAGCCTGTAGCTTGCGTAGCATTTCGATACGAATTCATAGACATGTTTGATGAGCTCATAAGACAAAAAGCTTTATTTTTACGACAGCCAACGGACCTTCGACCAATTAGTTTTCCAAATTGTTATATGTTGATTCTGGTCAATCTTGGCGACATGGGGAATTCCTGCCAGCTTAACAATAATAAAACACATTGTAGGTGATCAAGAAAAAAACAAAAAAAAAAAAAAACTATTTTTATCAGGTTCCAGTGGGTGTAACATCGTTATGAAATATGTGAAAGAACCCCGATCGTACTCACTACAATGACTTGAAACGTTTCATTGGGCATTAATATTCTTTTATCGACACTTTTATGGTTGGTCCTTCTGTCCTCCATCTACTACACGGCAATACTAGTATAAGCTGTCAAGATAAAGAAATAGGTGCGTAACATACAGGACATATTAAAAGGATGAATGGACGAAGAAAACATTGATTACTGCGTCTATTTATAAAGGTTATGTTGAGAGGTCATTAAGCAAATAAGTTTGGTAAGCATTGCACCTTTTTTTTGTCTTGGGTAAAGGATTTGACATTTCTAAATGGTAAATTTTCTGGACACGACAAAGATTCAAGGACCAATCGGTGAGTACTAGTATGTCAGCTACCAAAACTGATGTTTCGGGTGACCACTGAAAATCTGCGCCGTCCTGTGGATCCTTTAGCACAGCATCATGCTTAGTGGAATCCTTCTTGTCACAGTCACGGCTTGCAGCTACCGACTACATATGTTATGTATTCGTAGGTATTAATCTGTTCATGTTTTTTACGTGATCTTTTTGTTCGCACATGTTCTGTGAAAAACAAAATCTATTTTTCTTTTCTTTGTACAACTTGTTTAGACCACCCCGAAATGCCTATCCAAAACGTACTGTATTTTTTCTTAGAAAAATGGCATTAAACAATACGAAAGTTCATGAGCCGACAAAGCAGGCTTTACTTATCAGTGTCTAATCGGGGGAATTATTTCCAGGTACCTTAAGACATTAAGTACTACCTGAATAAAGCTTTGACCATCCAAGTGATCCTAATATAGGCCACATACAGTACATTGGGCTCGAATGACGTCATTGAAGCATGTGTACTTCCAAAATGGAGTTCTCGATGATTCAATTCAGTATTTCGGTAGACGCAACGTACGTGTATTTCGCGGTGTGCTTGTACAAATAAATTGAATTTCATTTGAATAGGCTATATCTGCATTTCTGTATGTCTATCAGTACTCTTTTTAACTGACTACCTGTTCCATTACATAAAAGTCCGTAATTGAGGAAACACATGTTTAACCTAAGAATTGATACTAATAGAGACCCCGGTTAATGCACTGGTTTGTAATGATTACATGGCGATGTTTTCTGTACCATATTTAATGGTTTCTCGTTGTATCTTTTTTTACGAGCCATAGCTGTCCTATGCCTGGGCAAAGCCCTTCCACCTCTTCTTCCATTTATAGCTAACCGCGCGTCCTTTTTCTAGTTTTGATGGAATCTCTCCAGCTCGTCCCGCCATCTCCTACGTAGCCTGCTACGACCGCGCCTCAGCCTATCCGGCTATCAGTTATTCTAAGAGACCTCATTAATACATTGTATATCTTTACACAATAGGAGGAATGCTCCCATAGGCTCGTTCTATGAAAAATTAAAACTAGCACCTTTGAACTAATGAATAGTAATGTTTCTTGTTCGCTTGTAAAGCCTGTTCTTGATAACGTTTGCAAAATCTTGTGTGCGTGCAATGTTCGACGCATGTGTTCAGCAATCCAGAACAAATTGTTTGAATTGTTACATACATACATATACATTTTAGTATGGATTTCATGATCATGTATGTTAATTTGAGATATAAATCTAGGTCAAGTTTTGATGCACCAAAACGAGATCCAAGACGGGTCAATTTCTGCCAAGCTCGCGAGCCTGCTAGGGTCGCGAGATTGTTCGAAAGAGATACCGTGACCCTGGCTCATGGGCAACTGAAGGAACACGGGTGGGTTTTAGTCAGTAAAAGTCTGACATGTCCTCCCGCTCCGCCCAGAGCGGGAGAAGGCATTCGATGATCTCTCATCCAAAAAAAAAAAAGACGGGTCACTTTTGTAAGAAATCATCATCATTTCATAATTGGCAGGCGGGTGATCGCAGTATGGTGATAAAATGTATAGAGAACGCTGCTACCCATTCTCTAGTAAGTCCCTTAGTCGCCTTCTATGATATCCACGGGAAAAAATGGGATTGTGCTATTCTTTACGTCGGACACTACACGGAGCATACCATTCCTAAATGAAAGCCTTCAAAGAGACCGAGAAAGCTGTGTCAGTTAATGTGATGACTGCAGACTTTGCACTAAAATACGTATATTTACGGATTCAAAATGTAAAAAACTGAAAAGCATAAAATAATACTTAAACCTTAAAATTGTGAGTCGGCGCTTTGAGTGATCCTTGTTCATTGATTTTTCAGCGCCGACTCAAAATTTTAAGGTTTAAGTATTATTTTATGCTTTTCAGTTTTTCGGCGGTTTAATTTTTTGTTAAAAAGTTTTTATTTTACATTTTTTTGTGGCTTTAATGTACTAATAATACTTGGCAAGATATACCCTATCCAACACAAAAAGAATTATCAAAATCGGACTACTCTGTATAAGTTATGCGTGTTTATACATTACCATCAGTGAGTGAACAATCAATCATCCCCTGTTTTCCGACCCTTAGGGTTCGATTTTGTTTTCCAAATTGATATGGGACCACCTTGGGAGTATACCCTTTCCAATAGAAGAAGAATTGTCACAATCGGACCACTATGTAAAAAGTTATGCGTGGTCATACATAAAAAAAAAAAAAAAAAAAAAATATACGCGTCGAATTGATAACCTCCTCCGTTTTTTTTCGTCGGTTGAAAAAATAAGCGTAAAGACTGCCTAGCTATTTAGCCTTAGCGCTAGCAAGGACACATTTTGAACCATGCTTCTACGCCCATGTGTGTTCTCTTTCTGAACATCATTCACATCTTGCTAAGGTTACATTTTATGTTAAGTTACCTAAATCTTTTTTTTTTAAACTTATTTGTATACTTATGGTCGGCGTTGTTAGTTACATTATTATCAAACCATGATATCGTTTTTGTTGTAAGCTCTGATATGTTTGTTGTTCGTTTCAGTAAACATAAAAACCAATGAGATACGAGGAAGCAGAGCTAAAATTAGAATATTGTCCTTTAAATTTCCCAACTAATTCTCAATTACAAAACCCACTAGCCAATCAAAACAGCTTTAGAGAAGAGACAAAACATCTGTCCTATCAGGCCCTTCACTGCTCTAACGCAGGCACCAAATAGAGATAGCTATTAACATTCCTGCGCAAGGTGCGATATGTAACCGGTTCGCCTTGACAAGGTCGCCGCGACCGGTTCAACACGACACCGTGGGACCAGCTCATTCATACTGTAATATTGTGACGCTTTTTTACGTTATAGTGTTGGGTTTTTAGGTTACTACTATTCTTAGGAATAAAGGAATATGATTGGTTTGTTGAATTTGCAAAGGTTAGGTTTGCTTATGCGGTTTAGTTCAATAAATTTGCTGGTACCAATACTCAGTCTTCTAGTTTTTCGAGAAGATAATGCCGAAACGTAACAGAAACGTCCTGAAGATCTGGACTGAATTAAAAATCAAGAAGTTCGATTGTGTCTCAAACGAACTTTTTCCTTATCAGCAACCAGATGTTTCCAACATCAACGTATTTTAACTGATATGTCCCGTTATAATTTCGTGAAAGTTTCACTCTACGCCCTTCAAACGTTTCAAGAGCAAATTCCTCATTCCAACATATTGCGTAATATCCACAACAGAGCACCTTAAGTACCGCGCACTTAGAACACGCCAAAACAAAACTTTCTCCCAATATTTCACACTGATGTTGTAGATAATGGTGAACTCACATCAACGCTAACCACAGAATGTATTAATACAGTAGTCCGAGTTCATACAGTACGCAATTATTAAGCTGTTAGCACACCATAAAGATCCACCGTAGTAGTAATATGTAGATGTAGCAGGTGAGGAGAATAAAAATCAGAGAGGTCAAGTACCCAAAAATATATCCCAACAAACCAATTTTTACCCGACTACGGCGAATCAAAATGGGGTTATGATTTTGACCGGTACGTTTGTCTGTAAGCATGTACCTATGTTCCGTGTATTGCCGGGTGTAAAGATAGCTCCATTCCATTTCAGCCCGTGGGAGTCATAGAAGGCGACTAAGGAAACGTCCCTTAGTCTAGAGAATGGGTAGCAGCATTCTCTATGCATTTTACCACCATACTGCGATCACAAACCCGCCTTCCAAGCGTGGGGCGATTATAGCAAACCACTCCTCTCAGAGAGGCTTATGTCCAGCAGTGGACGTCTTCCGGCTGAAATGATGATGATGTTAATGTATGTATGTTGTCTCACATGAGAATATTTTCTTGATTCATACTTTTTAGAACGTGATTTCAGTAGTCAGGTTTTAGTTTCTTTACTTTTTACCCTGTTGCAAAGAGTGATATCGATAAGCCAGGGCAGTAATTAGAAAAAACTGAGTTTGCTACTGTACGTTTATGAAAATGGTCCTTCTAGTGATTGTGGGTTGGTGGTACCGTTCAAAACTCGACATGATTAATTGAAGTAATTAAATCACACTTTGTTGATAACTGTGTACACAATCGTGCTGGACAATTATTATTATGAGTAACACACTCGTTAATGTTTTAATAGTATAGTTATATACAGGAAACGGACAATAACAATATGCATACATTTACATTGCAATTACTTTTGAGACCACATCATCTGCCTAGCCTTTCTATTCATGTTGAGGTCAGCTTTCAGTGTTACCGATGTAGCTGAATACCAATATTTTATGTGGAGCAGCTGCCTATCTGAGTTCCACAACCCAGTTATACAAGATAATACGATACCGTTTGGTAAGACTAGTTGTCAGGCTTTCGGGCTTTCGACGACCCGGAGGTGCATACCTACTACGTAACTTTTGAAACCTATGAGAGAATGCTATGAAGGTCGGGCAAAGTGAATATCGTAGTAACAGTCCGGAGTTTGGCACTTAGCGATGTGATACCGTGTCTCGGAAACCACGTTAAGCCGCTGGTCTTGCTCCTGATCTCTCTTCGGTCGCGGCGGATTGCAATCCCATCGGACTATGAGGGTGGGGGAAGGAGTGAGTGCCCCTGAGTCTGCCGCACACACTTACTTGTGCACTATAATATCTTGCGCGCGCAAGGATAGTTTTCGTTAAGATTTTCCGCCATTGCCGAAACACGGCCTGGAGGACTATATGTCAATACATGAATATAGTTCAGTCATTTAAAACATAAAAAATGGCACTACTTGGTTTAGCGACCTAACGTGATTTTTGTGTCTGCGGTGTCTGGCGTACCTAATATTAAATTTTAATAAAATCTCGATGATTAATCAAATCTTAAAAACCGTGCGAAGTCCATCTTTGATAAAGCAAGGCAGATATGTGATCAATTGTATAGGATTACCTACACGAAGTTAGTAGTTAGCCATATCAAATTAAGTGATTTTAAAACAACGGAGGCGAAACGGGACCAGAGCTGATATTAATTCCTAATGAAGTAAAGAATTAACGTGAAACTACTGTCAATTAGTAAAGTTGTTAAAAAGCGATTATCTGCCCCTATTACTAACGTTACTAGAATTTAATTATTACGTCCGTTACTGAGCGTGTTATTTAAAAAAAAAGAATTGTCAAAATTGGTCTACTCTGTAAAAAGTTACGCGTCAGGTCAAATATATAAAAAAAAATATACGCGTCGACTTGAGAACTTCCTCCGGTTTTTTTTTCCTTGGGTTATAAATAAAACTTTCACATTACTTTAATTTTACACAGAGCCGTGACGCCTGTTTTGAGGTGTCCACAGTACACCTACATTTCGCCAGTTAGTTCCTATGGAATAAAGGGCGAGCGTATTGCTGTCAACTGGGAGATTTTTCCAGGGTGGCAGGGACATTGATGCGCAACCTGTTACCAAGAAATCAGGTCTTAAATAATTATAAGCCCCGTTTAATTATTTCGTCGATTATTTAAAAAAAAAAAACATTGTCACCGGTATCGCATCTTAATGTCTGAAAAAAAAAATTGCCTTTTTGTCGACAAACGACGAAAAAATTGTACGTTCATTGTTCCATATTGCGCGTTATGTTCTACGCGCGCCTCAAAGAGATGTCAATACAGTCTGCTAGTACCTTGGCCCTGGCATAGGCAACTGAAGGAACGTCTTACTCGTCCCCCGCTTAGTTATTTGATGATTTCCCACCAAGAAAAAGAAAAACATAGGGTCTAGAATCATGTACTGAATGCTTGGTTTAAGTTTGCGCGTCGATATCCTCGCCATCCTGTACAGAATATTTCTATCTTAGATGAATTATGTTTCTTTGAAATGGCTGCCTATTTAATATGATGGGAAAATGTAACAGAAGCCTGTAATTATCGTTTTAATTACAATATTGACTGATAATGTCAGCCTGTCGGGACTTCGTCTATCATTTAAGATATCTACACTGAGAAAAATGTCATTTTGGCATAATCTTAAAATATCGTGACGTTGGTTTAAAATAGATGCGTTGTCTTATAATATGTTGATAATAAGTAAATATTACGCTAGAACTGAAATGTGTTAAGATGGAATCGAATTTTTTGGGTAAATAATGCAATATTATGATACTTGTCATCGTAAAAATTTGTAATTATGAAATAACATTGTCTTCTTCAAATAATAACACAATGTAATAGAAAATGGTCCACTGTCCCATAAATTAGTATGATAATTATAAATAAGATTCTAATTAAAAAACACAATGACAGTCACCGTAATATAAATAGATTTCATAGTTTAATATGAAGAAGTATCTCTAAAAATACGATGACCTCCCCCTAATGTACTATATTAAATTATAATGCTTTAAACTTATATTTTTAAAGTAAGCATCATTTTTTAATATTACAGTCATATTATTTTATGTGAATCCTATGATAATACGATTAAATAATCTCATATTTTTAGAGCAAGCATCAAAGTTCAATAATATAGTCATATTATTTTATGTGTATCCTACTAAATTATTATTACAGAGACCCATTTATGAGTAGCATTTGAATGATGTCCTACAAATTTAAGGTGACGGCATTATATAATGAGGTCTCCCTCTCTCACTTCATTCCGCCGCCGCGCCATTTCGGTCGGCCATTTGTATTTCACCGCTACAGCCGGCAAGTCACGACTCACGACTCGTTTAATTAATAGCAATAACAATTCCATTAGTGCCAGTGAACGTGTTTGATCAGTGCAAAAATGGATATGGCTACGCGTGATCTTTTGAAGAAGTGGAATTTGGAACGCTACATCGATCGTTTTGAAAGTAAGTTGACAAACCTACCTAGTAAGTTGCTAGCATGAGCTCACACATTACATTCACACATTCTAATTTCTAGCAAGAATAGGGTCAGAGTGTCGTCTTAGAGGCACTATGAAAATATACTTAAAAAAATTTCGCGACCAATTTCAAGGTCACAGTTCTAACATAACCTTACCTATGGATCCCTTCGACATCGTTTTTACGACAAACGGTTGGTCGGAGACAAAAAACACCCAGACACTTTTAGCCTTTCTAGGTGTTACATACTATAGAATCGAGAAAATAAACGATTTGCGAAAATAACACTTTTTTGGCCGCTGTACACTCCAACCAAGAATAGTCTTGTCGTATGGTACCTACCCACCTACCTAGATATACGTTCATATTTATATTATACACTAGATTCGATGTGCAACTGCAACCCAAAAAAAAACAAATAGGTAGAGTGCGTCTAAACTAAAATGACGCGCCCCACTACCGCATTTACCGTAGTGTACGTATACAAATTTAAGTAGTGGGGCGCGTCATTTCAGCTTAGACGAGCTCTACCAACCTACATTTTATAAAGTCGATGCGACGTAGTGCATTTCACAGCTGCAATCAGGGCGCTGTTAAATTTACCTTTTTTTTTCAGCTGAAAGAATTGATATCGCAACAATGCAGATGCTTAGTAAACAAGACATACATAGTATGTTCCCTCAAATAGGGGACAGACTCCGGTTTGAAGCAGCTCTGGCCATGTTAAAAAGCGACCAACCAAAAGATATGGTTTGTTTTCATGTTAAATTGTATTTCAAAAAAGTAAATTTTGTTTTAAACTTTTTGCTTACACATGCCCTGCGTCGCTTAAATGCACATTCTCCTACTTGCATGTAGGTAGGTAGGTACCTACTTATTAACTTTTATTATTTTAAAGTCTTCTTAAGATACCTAACAATTTAACCGGTGCAGTATTTATTTAAAAAGTGGAATAAAATCATAACTTTTCATCAGTCTTGTTAGTTTACCAACTAAGTACATTATTATTACCTTTTTAAATTTCTTGTTAAATTTCAGGATAACTCCTACAATTCATCACTCTTTGAAGAGGTCCTGAGGAATGACTTGTTAACTAGTCTACCTTGTAACTTAGAGCCTCTGCCACCGTGTGAAGGACTGCAAAGCTCAATCCTCAACCAAGACTGCGAAGCAGGACTTAACCAGGAAAATTTGGTAAGTTCTGCAAAATTGTAGAAAAGTACTCGTACTTACTGTTTTTTGGTTCAAGAGCAATATGTATTAATTTGTAATTACATCCATACTAATATTATAAATGCGAAAGTAAGTTTGTCTGTCTATCTGTCGGCTGGGGCAGGACCTTTTCACATTTTCATACCTAAGACACTGAACCGATGCAAAATTTGGTATAGACATTCTTTGAGACCAGGATCAGTCCTGATCTTGATCGATTAGTTTTTATCAGGGCCGGATCAAGGGACGAGGGCAGGACCGTTCACACCTGCAATGCTGAACCGATTACTAGTAAAAAAATATAACACTTCCCTTGAGTTATCTCCGGCTAGGGCTAGCTATAGCCTGTTAGTTAACGGTCGCACTCGGACACATTTAGTGATTATTTCAACGATTATTGAGGTTAATTGACCGTACATACTCATATTATCACACCTTTTTGTTACATGTACTATTATAACATTGTCTCAAAGTAAATATTATTTTAGGATGGTGACATACTGGTGATACCACTGGACTCGTCGTCGTCAGTGGGTGAAGCAGTTAGACAAGAGTCCACCGGGAGCAATTTAGTAAGTTATTGCCTATTATCCTGTACTTTTGATAAGGAATTTAAATTGACATTCAATATTGTTAACCCCCGGCGTAAACAGATAAGTTTAACGTCTGTACCTGTCCTGTCCTGTATGTGTGTACGGACGGCCGTTTAGGAGCTATACTATATGTCACAAAGATCAGTAATATATTTGGAGTTGGTGACAGCTATAACTAACAACTAAATGCATGATGCCTAGACTGGCACCGACTCCAACTGATCATTATACTGAATGGAAGGTAGGTATTGAACCTGTATTTTCAACATTTTAGTGACATTTTTTTTTAACTTTTACCTTGCATATTTAGTTTGTAATGCCATACTTATACTATTTGTGTTTCAGGTGAATACCATACTGAATTCATCAGTCGAGGGAAAACAAATAATAGCAATTGGGCAGAAAACGGGCACCTTACCCTCAAACGTGCGTGGGCGTTTATGCAAGCTGCTTATGGAGAAGCTCATTACGGCCGAAAACCCGGTACTTCTGACAGATTCGCAGCTGCTTGCTCTATCCTACGACATTGGCAGATTATTTAAAGAGGAGTCACCACCCCTATACTACGCGCCGTACCTGCCGGCTGATGCTTACCAGGCTAAGCGCAATATCTCTGGCTGGTTAGTCACCGCCAGAAGAGCTCGACGGCAGCATTTAGTTTCGTTGGGCCTTATTGAAAAGCCCAAGTCACGTTCTCGCTCCAAGTCCAGTCCTAGGCTAGACACCCCTCCACTCGCTGGAATCGACCTGACCGGACTTAAAGAAGGTAACTCCTTTTCAAGAAACTTTATGTTTTCAGATTGAATTAAATTATCAAGAACAAAATTATTGAGAAAAATATCTGAATTAGGATAAATTTTCGTTACAAATTACAAAATATCTGAATCTAAGAACCGTTACTGTCATTGTACTAATTATTAATCGTTTTAATTTTTGTGTGCAGGTGAAGTGGAGGACGTAGCGTCAGCATTAGAGCAGCTGTCAAGTCCTTCAGCTGGTCCGTGGCAGGAGGTCAGTGCCCTGTGGCGGGAGACGGTGCGAGCTCGCCTCCGGTACTTGTACTACGAGGAAGGGACATTACAGGAGTACTTCAATAAGTATCCTATCCTGAAGTCAAGTGATGGATGGCGACTCCTGACTCATGACTACGAAGCACTGTTCCCTGATAAATCCGGGGGCCTCGACGCCTTGGATGCTTCATCGGAAAACATACTAAAAGCTGCTCAGCAGAAGCTTAACACCACAAAGGACTCGTTTCTTCGTCGAAAAATAGCTGATACATTGGCAATTTGTGACGATAAGGAAATGATTCTGTTATATAGTTCTAGGTGCTCGACCTCCCTGGGTCGGTGAACCCGTTATAAAATATATAGACAAAAAAGAATTTAAAAATTATCTAACATGGTGCAGTCGTTCAGAAGTAACGGGCGGGCGGACACACATTTCGGCAATTCATTTTTACTTATATAGATAGATTTTATTTTGTTCTGATACTTTTCCCTATTTGCTCAGTTAATGATGATGTGTTGTGTCAAATATACTATTATTATTTTCTTTCCAGATGAACAACCGGAGACAAAATTAATAGCAGCGATATTGCTACTCGGCTGTCTCTTTAATATTCCTCCTGCCCGTCGATCTAGAAAAGACTGGCAAGCTTCACGAGCGGAGATATTGGATGGATTTGTGACCATCGTGGATGATGACGCAGACGTGCAAGTGGTAATTGAGGAGCGTCGCCAAAAGCTTCAAAACCTAGGTATTAGCCTCCAACCATTTATAATTTGGTGCCGCCAGTCAGGTGTCTCCTTCACAGTATGTGACAATACGTTTTACAAGTTCACAACACTAACTGAGGCTGTTGATGTGACTTTTAAAATATTTCATGCTACTGCGGCTAAATATCCTACTGAAAGCTATAACATTTGGCTTATTATCCAAATTGGTTTTTACAAAGTCAAAACATCGTACGATCGTATGTCACAATCTGTGAAGGAGATATTAGTTACTCTCGGAGTCACAATTTAAATTAAGATGAAGTGTCACAGTTGTAAAAGGACTTTTCCCACGTTTTCTTCACTTATTACCCACATAAGGAAAGAATGTGAAAAAAATGATATTACTGGAGTTTATAAATGTGGTGAAGACGCATGCTACCGGTATTTCACGGACGTTAGACAATTTAGAAAACATGTTAACTTAAAACATTTGAATAAAGTAAACACTCGTTATTTGCCATCCACCTCAAACGAGGCTTGCGTAGTTCCTATGTGTGAAACAGAGACTACCAAAGTAGCAACTGAGCACATATACATTGAAGCTGATAGTGAACCGGAAGTCCTTGATAATGCTGATAGTATTATTCATAAAGAAGTTTTGAAATTTATTTCAACGCTCTATGTAAATCCCTCTGTATCTCGATCGTCTGTACAAGCTATGGTTAGTCATTTGCAAACCCTTCTTGACAATATCGCACCGTCTTTAATGTCCGTATTCGGCCCTGTGCTAGCTGATGAGGAAAGCATGTCTGGAAGCGAAATTAATAAACGACTTCATAAGTTCAACACAGCTTTGAAGGGCATCTTTTTTCCGTTTCGTTCAGAATATTTGAGATTCCGAGAATTGAATTTATTAGGTTCTTTTATACCACCACATGAAGTAATCGTTGGTTATTGTCCTGACATTTCACAAAGGAGTAACACTTTAACATTACACACCAAGCCACGTACAATGCAAGTAATTCAACTTCGCCAGGTTTTGAAGAATTTTTTTTCCATTGACACTATTTGGAAAGATGTAACGGATTATTTGAACCACCTAAGGGGTAATTTAATAATCCGTGAAGAAAATCCGATGAGGCCAATGTGTCTAGAAAATGTAATGCAGGGATCTGTATGGCTGGCAATGTGTACACCGCAGGCGTCGGACATTATTCTTCCTTTAGTAGTATACTATGATGATTTTGAAATTGGAAATCCTTTGGGGAGCCACGCTGGGGTGCATAAGCTTGGTGGTGTATACGTTTCCTTGCCAGCACTCCCACCACATTTATTTTCATTGTTGAATAACATTTTGCTGTTAGCTATTTGCCATTCTGCTGACAAAACTAAATATGGAAACAAAGCTATTTTTGACCCTGTTATTGAGGAATTGAATTACTTGCAAAACAAAGGAATTTTTATAGAAAATAAGTTTTTTAAAGGAACCGTAAAATTGAAGGTTGTTGCTATAACTGGCGATAATTTAGGCCTGAATTCAATTCTCGGGTTTACTGAAAGTTTTTCAGCTAACAAGTGTTGCAGAATCTGTAACATTGACAAGAAAGGTTTGCAAACTGCTCTATATGAAAACAGTAACTTGCTTAGAAATATGACTTCATACCACGCTCAATTGCAAGAAAACGATACACCTAACACGGGCATTAAAGAATCATGCTGTTGGCTTAAGGTGACAGGATTTGATTTATTTCAAAATGTAGCAGTAGACCCAATGCATGATATATTAGAAGGTGTAGCTCGTTATGTAATGACCTTTGTCATAAACCACTTCCTTGCCGAAGGTCTTTTAAAGATCTCAGTATTGCAACAAAGAATAATTTCATTTGATTATGGACCAGATAGGAATTCAAAACCAAGTAATTGTTTAGTTGTCCAAGGTTCGAAAGTAAAATTGAAAACTTCAGCATCAGAAATGCTTACCCTTATTAGATACTTCAGCCTAATAGCCGGGTTTTACATTCCTTTAGAAAATAAAGTATGGAAATTATACATTATGTTGCGGCAAATCACCGACAGGTTATTAAGTCATAGGGTCTTCAGTGACACCAATATTCAACTCCGGGTTATAATAGCAGAATTTAATCAATTGTACACGGAGCTAACAAAATCACCCCTGCAGCCAAAGTTTCATTTTCTGACTCATTATCCTACCATGCTAATGAAGTTCGGCCCCGTACGTAACATGTGGGCTATGCGTTTTGAAGCCAAGCACAGGGTATCTAAGTTAGTGGCTAGATCATCTTTTAATCGAGTCAATGTTTGCAAGACTCTAGCAATAAAATGTCAACTTATGCTCAATGACTTGTTTGTGAAAAATACAATACCTACAACAAAAATACTAGGAAAAAAATCTGCATTAAATTCAGGAGACACTGTCAAGTTTTCTCTCGGCACTGGCGTTGTCCTCAAATATTCGGTTACTTCCGCTACAATAGCTGGTGTTATATGGCAGCGGAACTCTATTGTTACTGTAGATATAGATGATGAACAATTCTTACCCACTTTTGGCCAAATTGATGCAATTTTGGTGACAGATACTGAAGTGGTTTTTTTCCGTTGCTGTATGTTTGAAACTATTGAATTTAATTCTCATTACAATTCTTATGAAGTTAAACGTGGTAATGATTATCTGTGCTTTCCTTGCCAAAATGCCGTTTCTCCGTGTCCTAACACGCTCACTCTAATGCGAGGTAACACGTCATATATTACAAGTAGATGGTACCTAGAGTAAAAATTTCAAAATTCTGTAGGTATTCTAACGGCTTACGGTCGCTGCTATAATACCTTGAAAATGCGCAAACGAGTTAACTCGTTTGCTCATTTTTAAGGTGTTTTTATTTTGAATCCAGTAATATCAATTTTTTTTGGAAACGTTTACATAATTATTAATTATGTACTTATACCGTACGCGGCGTTGCTAGTTTGAGGCACTGCAGAGTCCAAGGGCAGTTATTTTTTTATAGCAGAGTGCGCTCAACTAGTAATCTACCCTTAGTTACGGTATTTATCGGATATCCCTTTAGGATATCCTATAAAGACGGCCCGATAACGGTGTCCGCATAAAGTAATGGTATGAGCCAGCACCAATAGCTGGTTTAAGGTGAACGCACACTTATCAGAGCCGAAGGAGGCGAAGGAATCAAATTTTAGAATTACTTAAATGAAGTCCAATGTAACTTCGCACACTTATCCGCACCGAATCGTACGACCTTATTCGTCCGATTCGGTAAGTGTGCGAGGTTCCATAGGATTTCATACAAGTAATTCTAAAATTCGATTCTTTCGCCTCCTTCGGCTCTGAAAAGTGTGCGTTCACCTTTAGTAATAGATTTTAAAGTAAAGTATTTGTATGAGGGATAGATTAGTCTCATCGGAGTGTTTATAGTAGCACTTTACTTGAAAATAGATATTTACTATAATAATATAACCAATTTATTGTATGCAGCTTTAAGGTGAAAGCGTCAGGGTAGCCCGCGAAATTCAAATTTTCTTACGTTTTTTGCAATTTGCAGGCCAGTGCTAGGTTTTGATTGAAATGTTAGACGCGGGTGTAAGACGTATGTAGTACAACTTATGTACTTACACCCGCGTGCAACATTTAATTAACATACAACCTAGCACTGGCCTGCAAATTGCAAAAAACGGCTACCCTGAAGCAATCACCTTAAGGGCAAAAATGTTTTAGTTATAGGTACATTAATGTAAAGTTTGTTATTTTTTGTAAATTAAATTTCTACTCGTCTCAACCTTTATTTTAATTTGTAAAAACTAGAATTATTGAACATAATGTATATAATGATTCTTTATAATGACCGACAAATAGATACTGTAATCATTAAGGCGAGGATGTTTCTAAACAAAACAGTCTTCTTTTATACTGAATATAAATGTTTAGAGTCTATAATAATTATTCATTCATACTATGGAAATAAAAATACCATTCAATTTTCTGTTTAATTTATACATACATCCCTTTTCACCTTCTTACCATTCTTGCCAAGGTACTTTTTTCTATTTTTTTTACTTACTCTCCATTTTTTTAAGGTTCAAGTTTAGGGTTCTTCAGTTTTTTTTAATGTTGAGCTCACACCTAATAATATTTAAAAGGAAAGAACCAATATTGGATACTTAAAAATAAGGGGATCATGTAAGTCCAGTGGCGCCCTCAATTATAGGAGGATTGTGATTTCTAATAATCCAAACAATTTCTGTGTAATCCACCAGTATTTAGTTGTAGTCCTACTGATGGAGAATGAGTAGAACTACAACTAATCACTGGTGTATTATAGAGATATTAATTGGTTTATTAAAAAACACAATCCTCCTATTGAGGGCGACCTCCGTAAGATAATAGGCTATAACCAGAGATATGAGGAAATAGTAGGAAAAGTAAGAGGACCTAACCTAAAATACGAGGAGGTTACCGAAAAATAGTAGGAAAAATAATAGGATATAACTGGATATATGAGGAAGGCACCGAAAAATAGTAGGAAAAATTGTATGACATAACTGAATATGTGAGGAAGTCACCGAAAAATAGTAGGAAAAATAATAGGATATAACTGGATATATGAGGAAGGCACCGAAAAATAGTAGGAAAAATTGTATGATATAACTGAATATGTGAGGAAGTCACCGAAAAATAGTAGGAAAAATAATAGGATATAACTGGATATATAAGGAAGGCACCGAAAAATAGTTGGAAAAATTGTATGACATAACTGAATATGTGAGGAAGTCACCGAAAAATTGTAGGAAAACTAATAGGATATAACTGGATATATGAGGAAGGCATCGAAAAATAGTAGGTAACTAAAACTAAATCCATGGTGACACATCATCTTAAATACTGTTATCATCAACATCAGTATTATCATCGTTCTTTTTGGTGAATCACTATGCTCCGTCCTTTGAGTGAATTCATCATACTTTAAGCTGAATTCACCTCTTTTATGATTGTCAGTTTTCTCAGTGTAATAAGATAGAAACGAAATTTTTAAGCTGGTTTTCAGGGTTCAACCTGTAAGTATTGGGTAAGCCATTTGAAATAAAAAAGCAGTTCTCTAGATTTTCACTGAACTTACTGCATTTTAGGTGCTGCTACTTACTGCACATCTGTTCGAAATTAAGCCGTAGATGTAACCATGGGAAAGATGTACGAACTACATTGGTATGAACTATATCAGCCCTTATCCCCATTTATGTAAGATCAGGGCAACATGTCTTCTTCTTCCATATGGATGTCTCCATTAGTAGTAATTCCAGTAGACCCCTGTCTAGTGACATAATCTTTCTCAAAGATGCTTCTACCGTTCCTTTAGTCTCCCTTTTCTACTCTTCTAGCTGAAGACTTTTATACTCAAAACTATCGTCACGACATTACCCTCGTTCCTTCGATATATACCTCATATTATGACAGCCGATTTCCACACAACTTTACACTTTTGTCTACTTGTTAAACGACGCAATCGATCCAAACAGTAAATCAATAAGTTCAACCAAAATTACTAGTAAACACCGACCTACTGCTTTTTTATCCTGTGGTGTAACAAAGCATTTAGTCTCCAAAGCAAACAGACTGATTTACCACGCATTTAGGTCTGATTTCGAGCATTGAGTCTGGAGTGAGTATCGACCAAGCTATTTATATCAACGTCGGCCCTACGGAGAGCCCCACGCGATTATAACCGGCGGCATTGATATATATTTTTTTATTTAAATACAAATATAGTAAGCTAGGTCTAGAAAAGGATAAGTCTTGAAAACTTGATTCTGTAAGACCCGAGTTGGTAAGTTGGTTTGAATTAACTCAGAGTTGATGTAAGGATTACTTGCGGATTACATTTGGGTCATCGGTAATTAACTTCGCAGATCATACATGACCCTCTTATTAAGTCGAACAGAGTTATCGTTCGTCTATCTTAATGATGTTTTAAGATTCATTATGGGCTTCATACTTAACATGTGAGATGCGAGTGTGCCTGCCGGGGTCGCGTGATTGTTCGAAAGAGATACCGTGACCCTGGCACATGGGCAACTGATGGAACACGGGTGGGTTTTAGTCAGTAAAAGTCTGACACGCCCTCCCGCTCCGCCCAGAGCGGGAGAAGTCATTTGATGATTTCCCATCCTGAAAAAAAAAAAAAAAGATGCGAGTGTGACGTGTCGATCAGTTTAGGAAACAGCCTGACAACTCTTCATCGAGTTTATCACACGTCTATAGATCACTTTTTAAACTGCGACAACTAATGTGTAGTAGTTGGTAGATAATACCAAATCCAAAAAGTACAAAAAAACTTTGTCTTCAAAAATCAAGCTTTTATATACCTATTCAACTAAAGACAGTAAAGGATACTACATCTGGATTTGGACACAGCATATCGTCTACGTATACCAACAAAGTAAACGCAATCCACGTTTATTACTATTTCCCCGTACTGTTTGTTTATTGGCCAGGGTATTGACTTTACTGCACTTTATCTCATTTTGATAGTTTATCTAGACATGCCGTAATCGTTTCTATCTTATTCACGAAACGTTTATCTCGTCTTGGAATTTACTATCAAAACTGCATCGTATATTCCGACCTGCATTATCTGATAACCTAAATAAAATTGGGATTGGTTTTGTTTGATATTTAGATCAGTAAATAGACTGCTGTAAAAACCTCGAAAAATGAAAATAAAGACGAGAAGTGAATGACAACTTGATACAAATTAGGTCAAGCACAAGGTCGATAAGATCAAATACGGTCAAGTTTCAAAGAAATATACGAATGGAGTTCAAGCCTGCAAGAAATTCGTGTAGAAGATTATTTTTAACCGAAATTCTGCAATTCGGAGAACATAGGAGGGTTAACGAACAATACACGCGCCAAACAGTCACATTATTCAATCATGTGTCACAGAAAACAGCAACAGGAATAGTCTATTAGCTCAGCTTCCAACATTATTTCCTGCCCATCCGCTCGGTATCTAGCCCGACACTACATAATTAGGAAAATTGACAACATAACGGCATAAAGCCGCGGCATACGATGAACATGAATAAATCTAATCAAAAACAGCTTGTAAATACTTTGGGGAGGCCGTGCTGAGTGTTTCCTTTAAATATTACAGCGGCCAGAGGGTTTGTGAAAACTGCCCTCTGCCCTAAACGAGCTGTGGGACCTGCGAATTTGGGCCAAGCCTCTTTGCTGGTTATTCAGAAAATTTTGTAAAATGACGTATAAAATGATTAGAGAGAATTTTTATGAAACGTAGGCGAGACTGTGTAAATGATGAACAGTTTTTTGTTGTAACATTAGGGATGTAGACTTACGTAATAAATGGACTAGTAAAGGAATATGAGATTCTTGGAATTATTAGTTTCCGTTACATCTAAGATGTTACAGGAGAAATTAAAAGTAGAGTGATATGGAAGATTCGGGAATTGTATAGGTCTTATAGGAAACATGACCTTTATAATGTTCAACCGAGAATAACTTGCCCACAATATCTAAGTTGAAAAATACAGCTTTTGTCCGGGCTAAGTACCGGGTACTGGCCACTCATTGTCGTCGCCGTTCATAATTAAATACTGCTTCTGTTGAAAACAACGTTTCCCAGACCAATTAACAATTCTTGTTACTCTATAACAAAACATTTCCACCCGCACATAAATTGAAGCCTTCAATTTTATTACATAACAAAAACAGAAATACAACCTTTTTACTGTTATAAAACCTTATTTACTTGTTTTTTCGACATTAAGTTATTGTTGGGTTAAGATAATAAAATTTTAAGGGCGCCACAATTTAAATAGACTTATATTTTTATTTTATGAGTTCACGAAACTTCGAAGGTGATAACTGTATTGATTCGCAATCAATGGCGCGCCAGTTTTATCTAATCATTATCGGTTCGTGCTGAGGGCTACGAATGGATCCCTATTATTACTTTTAACAATTTCCATTCGGATTCTGTGTAGATCAGTTTCTATATATTATCATCTTAAATAACAAAGTATAGGTAAACAATGTATTTATGTAGGTGTCAAATCAAAGCTAACGCTATAGCTACGTATAAGGTCGGTTTGAACGTCCTTTCGATTTATATTAAGCTGAGAACCCGGTTGTGGGTACACCCACCGTACAACTCGTCACGGTAATTGTGTAGGCCATCCAAGAACGACCTGTTCTATCTCTATTAATGATGCAGTGTATTTTATGACCAATACATTTTTTTATAATCGTTAATATCCCACTGCTACAAGACCTCTCTTTCTTTCCACGTATTTCTGTCCAGAGCTACCAAGGACCAATCTTTATTAAAAGACTCCAACTCATCCCGCCATCTCTAATATAAATTATGAAATGCAAAGCATGAAAAATAAACACCAGCTAACCCAAGAAAAATTACTGAAGTCTTAAAATAATTACATCCTTATTTAAAAAGCTGAACCGCCCGAGAGCACCAAGAAATATATGACTTGATCCCTTAAAATCTCAACTCGATTTTTCATATTGAGCTTGTAACAAAAACTTGAGGAATCTGGAGAAAGCCCCCTAATTACGGCGGGACGTTCTATAAAACGTTTGATTGATGAAGCTGCGGAACCCTCTATCAATTACAATCACCGTGAATACAGCTTAAGGTACAGTTCGTGAATCTAATTAGTTACGGTGGAAAATTGGTATTTGTGAATAGTTTATGCTTGATTTGATTTGACATGAAGCTTTCACCTGTGAACTTGTGATAACTATTATGGCTGTAGTCAGGGTAACCGCCCGACGAAAGACCGACTTACGATATACTATTTTTCTGCTTGTAACTTTTAGTTTAAAACGATACATAGTATGCTCCTCCACAAATCCGTCTTTCTCAAAACTTTATCCTCGTTATTAATATTAGTCTCCTTCTACGAAAAATACCATTAACAAAAAATCGTTTCCAATAACGATGTTTTCGAATAGCAAAAATACCCTATACCCCCCTGGCATTCTCCGACCACACCAATAAGTTTAATCTTCAATACTATTCTAACATAATATGCTAATACCGCCCTAAAAACGTGACCATGCCCATATTGTACCACAAGGAATGTTGTATTTGTTTTATTTATAGCTTTTAGCCGTATTCTTTTAACGAGCTAGACTTCATGTATTTTTAAGGCAAGGCATTTATTTTGTCTGGAGGCATTTTTCTGTCAGGATTCGCAAGTCTCATTTAAGCTAGGTACGTTTTGGAGACATTCAGGTTTTTTGCGAAGTAACTACTTGCCGATTTACGGAAAAAATATAAAACCAGCTTTGCCTGAAATTCGAGATAGAAGTACACTGACACGCCCATGGGACCAAGGAAGACGTCCCAATAAGGTCTCACATCTACAAGGACTGAAGATTTTGTGGGCCTATAATATTACCAATAACGTCGACGAACCCAAAAACCTTGGCAAACATATTTCCGAACACTGCAAAATGTCTTGATTCACTTACATCTTCAATACAGAACAAGTAGGTGGCTCCAGCCAAAGCGTTGCTTCGAGAAATTAAATTAAATCGCTTCCCAGTTCAAGGGAATACAACCTTGCATATTATTGATTTTTGTCAACCAAGGTTGATATTGAGGTGATAACTTTTACGGTGTTGTTTTAAGCCAACATATATTTTTAAACAACAAGTTTGACAAGTGACTTATTTGTCAAATAATGAAACTTATGTTTACAATAGTGAATGACTCGTTAACCGGTCTAATAAGTGTTAATTACTGGTTCAATAAAGAAGCATATTTTCATAACGAAAGTGTGAACCACCTATTTGTTGGTGATTTGGTGAACTTACTCTTCAGTATCAGTTTCAATTTTCAATTGTTTGTAAAAGTAGTATTTTAATTGAGCAAAGAAGAAACCAATTGATTTTAATTGATGTTATTTAGTACTTGAAATAACAAAGCGTTTAACTTAGCAACTCGGCGTAGCTCAATTACCATCATGGCAACGGGATGACCTTTGCTCTTCTAACTCAGAGGGCGAAAATAAAATTTATCTTACTTTAGTAATCTTTTTCTTGTTACACAAGTAATATTACTTTCTGGCTTCAACTTGACGTCTTACATATTTATTTTTAGTTATTGCTATCATTACATGCAAAATAATGATTTGAAAATGGTCCCAGTTGGGCGCCAAAATGCCGAAATGGTAAACCCGAGACCCGCTGTAATGAAAAAAATTCGTCCTTGATGAATAGTTTTAGTAAAAATTCTTACTAATGAACTAAAATACTTTTAGCGAAGGCGTCTTACTACTGAAAATTGTGAAGAAATTCTATGAAACAAATTAGAATGTTGTTTACAGAATCGATACAGGCGGTGAAAAACGTGCTGTGTACATATTAACATCACTAAATTACTGAAAACGATCTCAAAATATAAGGTAAATAAATAGAGGAGCCCATAGTAAACATAAGATATACCAGTTTATGGAAGGTATATTATAAAAATGATTTGGTAAATTATCTTGTAGGTTGTAGGTACTCCTCAATTTTGATTTACATAGTAATAACACATCGTATAATAGAATAGTAGCAGCAGAGCTTTGACGAAGCAACAGGTTACTAACTGGGAGAGCAACTACGTACAATATACGGTTATAGCACCTAATTGACCAGTTATACAGAAACCTGGGGACCATAGTAATATATTTAGCCAGAGTTTTTTTTTATTTTTTTATAACAAACCTCCAACTTTTAATTGCGTAAACCTTTTCGGTTCTGTTACACGTGCAATTTTATCATGAGCAAATTGCTCATGACAACATCTAGGCATATACAGTTTGGATATTGCTGGGGCAGCAATTCCCTTCAGTGTCGTGTGTCATTACTTATGGTACACATGGCCGGATAATCAGTTACATAATCAATACATGTCCTCCCGGGAGAGAGGCGTTGGAGTTTGTGATATTGGCGATGGTTCGTTAATTTTTATGGACCCAAAAACAGGAAAAACTTACGAGGTTGAAGCTGAAGCAAGTTTATCAAGCTCGTTTTCTTTTTGAACGCTTATCACAAATGAAATATGTATATGGTTTGAAAAGTACGTATGCTCATAATACATTACCGCATTTGGCATGATTAAAAGATATTGCGGTGAATGCTATCGCATTCGAAAGCATGGCTGAAAGGATGGTTAGTACGTTATCAACCTAAACATCGTAATTCTGAAAAGAAAACAATAAAGAGGCACATAAATAAGGGCCAGACATCCTTATTTAAACATCACAAATCAAATCACTGTAACAGGACTAAGTTAACGAGAAAAATTTTCAAGATTAAAAACCTAATCAACAAAAGAAAATTCGAGAGACGTCAGAGAAAGAGACAGGTTCGTCGACCGTCGACATTCCAAAGAACAAGATTCGTAGAATACCCCATTCATCATCAAAACCATTACGGCATGTAGAAAATGAATAAGACACTGCCAAAGAAATCTAATTCCTTTCGTAACGCCTTAAAGTATATAATTGTAATAGAAGTGGTACCAAGATTTTGATTACCCTAACGACCTTGCCTCGTTGCATTGAAGGAGCGATAATCGATATTTGATGTAGTTACGTATTAAAATTCAACAATAAAATATATTTTATAGTATTATCAAGGGTATATTGAGCCAATGATGACAAAGTAACAGTAAATAAGTAGAGTAGGTCCTGATTGGTTATGAAGTAAGATATTCATATCGGGCAATTAGTCTCTAAATAGATTGGGGCTCAATTCCAGAGACTGTCGTATCGGTAAATTAAGGTAAAGCTGGGAAAGCAATAAATTTTGGAATAGTCTTATTTGGAAAATTTATCGTATCTATTTCTTTGCCAACTGTTACCGAGTTTCTAAATTGGGTAGCTTCTAGCTAAACTGAAAGGATTTATTGGAGCAAGAATTCGTGAAGATATGACAAGCAAGGAACGTAGATTTTCTGAAAATATATCAAGAAAGGAAAATCCCGGCAACTAACCCAAAAACAGTCAGTTACAGTTTAGCTTCTTACGAAAGCTAAGCACCATTGAATATATGCGAATACTATCTGAATTTATTTTAGCAGCCTTGGCAAATCTTACATTCCTATGCGTAAAGCCAATTTGAGCATTAACCGTACCAAAATCCACCCAGTAATATTCAAGATTAGACCTGAAATAGAAACTGGCGCGATTGACAACTTTGTATTTTGTATTCACAAGGCACCCGCAACATTGATTTTGTAATGGGTCAGATCTAATTCATATTTAATGGTGTTCTACAGAGGTGCATTACCCTATATACAAGACATCAATTATTTACCCGGACAAGAATCGCTTTAAAGAAATACAATATAGGGTAGATTTTCTTTTGGGGAATTATGAAATGTTCTGTAACTTTGTTCTTGATATCTTTGGGCAGCGTTAGGCTTTGCTTACTTAACTTTAACGGATATAGTATTATGAAAGGAATACGTTTGTTTTCATATAAAACTAAGCCTGCCTCAATCCGATCCATTGTTAATGATACGAAGAAAGCAACTAAAACTACTCAACCATCCATTGCCAAAGAGCATGAACGAGAACTTTTATTCTACAACAATAAAGTTAAAGCACAGTGAAAAATGCAAGTCAAACTCTTCATCAATTTATCACTAAACGGTAAAGAAATAAAGGCCGCATCATCCATTGTTTAGTTTTCGATAAAAACCGTTAAATCGACATTGTGTTTTATGAGTAGACACGATCTCGGCTGTAGTGTGAACGCTGCAGTAGTATATGTATCGATTAGACAACTTAAAAATAATACAAAGACAAAAACAAAGCAAAGCATTTACGACACCATAGGTACAGTATTATGCAAAAACTCCTCTTTAATATAACGATAGATACTATACAGAAATGTACAACCACAGCAATAAAAAACAAAACGAAAATCTTTGAAGCAATCATGAAATTGGCAAATTCGCGTTTCCTTGATGTAAATGGCAGAGCTGAACTAATTAATTAAATTGCTAACGTAGCTACCGTAGAGTTCTGCCATTACCTAACACAACACGGCGTTGCTGCGACGACTGAAACGCGTAACAATATCCGAGTGAACGTTGTATGAAAGGGAACGCCCGTTGCGCACTGATTATCTGCTAGACGCGAATGGTGCAAGGTTCGAGCGGCACAGATTTAGCGTGAATATGGTTTACACAAGGGGTTTGCCCCGGCTTCGTTCGAGATCAGAAAATTATCGCAGTTATTTGGTTCTAAACCTTCATCGAGAAATCATCTGGATGACGGCGAAAACGTAGATTTAAGGACTAATTTGAATGTACGCGGCAGACAGATTCGGCTGGATGACTACAATTTAAGATATTAGAGGTTCCACTCATAATCTTTCACCGCTACTTAACTTTTTTAAATGCGCAATAATACCATAATTTAATAGTAATAGTAGCTTATAAAATTCTGCATATTCTACGGCGTTATTAAATTGCAGCTGTGCATAAAATGTGGGCTATCGTCCAAAAGCTAGATTCTTATTTGGTTTTTAGAGCTCGCGCTAAATATTTTCGGAACAGCAGGGCAATTTAATTTTTATAACGATATGAATGTAATTTTTACGATGGTGTGAACAAAAATAGAAACGGATGTTTTGTAGGAAACTCTTGATTTCCCAGCTGTATTTGATGAACGTCACCATGATATCATCTACATATACCACCTTGAACACTTTTAACTTTATAAAGTAAATGCTTCAGTGTAAAATACATATTTGTAATTTGCAAAATTAACTAAGCTTTTTATTTTCTTCAATGCACGCTGAAACGCGCAACCCTTACAGATCAAAGTAGGTACGGACACGGCTAGTCTAGGACGTCAGTGGCTATGAAAGAAGCTGTCGCGCCCTGATTAGTTCGCAGCGACATGGGCGCAGCTAGGAATTCGGTACAAGACATAAAAGGTAGCAGTATCTAGGCATAATACAGAAATAAAGAACTTAGTAACCAATTAGGATAAATGCAAAAAACTGGGTGTGAAGAAAATTCGAATCTGAACTAGGAGATTGATTAACAATATTGAATAACAAAAAGATGTGCTACGCTTCTTAATTTCAGTATTTAAAATATAAGAAATAATTACCAACAGGTTTACAAATGAATATAGGATATACTAAGTAACATCTAAATCCATTCAGATTTGCAACAAGATGAGACTTGCGAGTCTAGGTGACCATTCGGACACAGGCATATTTCGACAAATCCACTATAACAAACATAATCAGTGTTCCTACGCTCATTCATTATTCTGCAGTTAACGATGTCTTCTAAAATGCTTATCCAACAGTTACATCATGTATTCAATAATGTCAACACAGTGTTGCTGCAGTTGTGACCATTGTCCAGCCATGCGTATCTTCTCACGATCATAATGTCATTCGTTTGCATTATCAACCGTTACGAGATTTCACTTATTCTGAACTAATGTAGCCCAAAAATTGTTTCTGGCAGTTTACTGTTTTCTGGCGTTAAAGAATTAAACCCTAAGAATTTGTCGCAAGTAATATTATAAGCAATAAGTTGGATTTGGTGAACAGTGATCCCACAAAAGTAGATCAAAACCCTTTTTCAATAGCACACCCTTTTCTACAGCTAACTTTTTATTACCAAAACCTTTTAATAGCTTCAAAAGTTTAGTTAGAGGATCATTAAATAATTTAGTACATTCGTACCATTTCTGTTTGAGTTTCTCTCGTCACGGACTCACGGCTCACTAATTACTAAAATAGAATCGCTAAACAAAACTCAACACGGTTCTTTATTTGAGTGAAAATACAAACAAATACTTCACGATTCACAGATATTGGCAGTCAAAGTAGGCTTGAAGATAAATATTAATACTGGAGTTCATTCGTGAAGTTATATGTAAAAAAAGATACACAAAAAATAGACTTTAGTCAAGATCCATGATAGCACCTACTGCTCATTGTCTTAAAAACAAATTAAAAACCAACGGGAATCAACAAATTAGGCACAATGTTGCATCGTGTTAGTATTTCCCGTTAATTGTCCAACAGATTTCCACGCGATACCAACCAGAACTAACAACGATTAGATCCGCTAGAACCATGACAATTTGATTGGAGGACCGTGTTGGAATCGAACAGGTTGCTTGAGAACCCACAAAACTGCCACTCCAAGTCTGGGATGTTTCAATTTCACAAACGTTCGATAAGCATTGAACTCAACATAGCAATTAATGGGGTTATCTTCGATCTTGTTCTGAAGATGCCTTCAAGACATCTAGGTAAATGATATCTATACCTTCTCAATCTGCAAACAATAACGATAAATCCCCGCAATGTAATCCTCAAAATACGAGAGTGCAATATCAGGATCAATAATCCCATATAGGGATCCATAACCGTAGAAGCATCCCGGTGCGCCGTTTATGCGGGCACGGTTGAAGTTAAGCGGTTAACTTATGATTACGACATCGTACCAAATGGCAATTGGATTTTGATATGGCTCTACTTGGAAAGGTGAAGTACAAACTGAAATACTGGGAAAAAGCTCTAACATAGAATGGAATATTAATTACGTTTTTGGCAATGTTTTTGTATATTTCATTTTCGCGGTGAAAACATATTTGTGTTGAAGTCGAGATTCTCAGACACTCCAGTATATGTATAATCTTCACTTCTCCAAAGTGGCCGGCTTTGAATTCCAAATCCGCTGCAAATATTCGAAAGTAGCTGAAGGTGCCGTAAGGCCTCTTTCTTCCTAAGAACTTCGGTCGCCTAATCCGCCAGCCTAAAGATTCGTTTCAGTCGACATATAGATCTGCATTACTGATAAATCTGTGCTCGCTCAAAAAGGGAGCTACTTTAGAAGTTTCTGAGTAACGGCACCATGTGTATACACATTTTCTCAAAAGAGTCATTGTTAAAAGGCTCTTAGGCCCTATGTAAAATATTTAGTTAATAACGTACATATATATAGTCCTATGTATGAATGTCGATGGCTATAAGAGAGATGATGATTAGTGAATAGTCCCGGGAAATCCCGGAACCGAAAGTACCGGGATATCCCGGAAATTTGCGTTGTTTTAGGAACCGGAATTTCCAAAACCAAATCCCGGTTCTTTCGGTACTTTCGGCAATTCCACCGACAAGTGTAGAGCCGGAAGAGTTTTTTCTTCAGCTGGGTACCTTTGTAAATAAGATCACGTTTAAGTGATAAGAGTTTGGAAACTTTTATATTTTTAAGATCATTATATAGGCAGGAGAGAAATACTCTAAAAAATAAATAAACAGGTACCTAACCTTGGTTATTGAGTGCCCCCAGTGTAATATAAGAATCAGACCAATATTACATTGGCAATTGAGCAAGTATTCGAAATTTTTATAATTTTTTAGGTTGGGTATTTTTATTTATAGTATTGTAAGGATGAATATCTATGTTTAAGTTTTGCAAAAATATTTAAGTTTAATGTTATATTTTTATTTATTTTTTCTTAAATGTATAATTAGAGTCAAGTTGATTTAAAAAAATTGTCGATTGAAGTTGTTCCAAACTATTGTTGAATTATTATATAAGGTTAAAATTTAAAAAATGTTTGTTAAGATTTTATCTAATCAATAAATATTGAGACTGATTAATGCTACGCTAAAACTCCATAGTTCCTTTTTTTGTAGATGTTACGTAAGTTTTAAATTATAATTTGGTTTTGCAGAATTACAATAAGAGTCATGTTAATTTGCTTGGTAGAGTAAAGAATTTTAATAAATGTTTCTGTTATATATTATGTAGGATTAGGTATAAAAATCATTTAATTTTTTTAAAAATACCAGTAAAATTATACTAAGTAAGACTCATTTAGTGTCTATAAAATAAGAAATAAAACGTTTTGTTTGATTTGATTAAAATGTTTTTACTTTACCCTGTCATTTCGTCTTTTTTTCACTTTCTCCATTTCAACACTTTCAACTCTCTTACAAAGACTTATTAAAGTATCAAAAGTATCGATAGTACCGGGAATCCCGGTTCTTAAGCCAGAAAGTCCCAAAAATCCCGGTTCTTTAAAACAGCACCGGTTCTGCATTCCCTAATGATGATATAATATAGTCCTATTCCTGTTATACATTACAATAACTGTATTCCTGAATCTTTAGTTCAGCCGTTTGGCTAGTTTCACTCACTTAAAATTCCTATTCGAAGTATTATGTAGTTATGCCAGAAAGATTTTTCGCCGAGAAACAGTTTTATTTGTGTCTTCTAACTACAGTTGCTTTACGTAATATTAGTGTAATGATGTAATAACTCTGTAGTCGTTCGACTTCCATTACTCCAGTATGTAATTCATTACGCGCTTAGTTCACGTCTACATTTTCTTTTGTTTGCGAATCAGTAACGTCAGAAGGAATTCTGATTGACCTTAAATTCCTCAGGGTTGTCTGGATGATAATGGATTTGTCTAAGGGATGGCAACGCATCTGCATGCTTCTGGTATTGCTGATGTACATTGCTCACAGTGATCACTTACTGTCAGGTACATCAACGGCAGTAAGGCTTGTGTTAGTGATAGTTTTAAGTGGAAAATTGTTTTTTTTTTTTATCTAGTCCATAACTAGTTTTACAAGCCTCAATGTTTTCACAAAAGCTTTCTCAAAATCGCCTAATTGGCCTGTTTCGGCAGACTCAATACGATTTAAATTTCGCAACCAAACTACTCGGCATTTAATAATATTTTCTGCGAATCCAGATTCCTCATAATAATCTGCATTACGCAATATACTATAACGGCGAACTCTGCGCGTCATTAGACTGCCATTACTTTAGCATGTAATTCATTACGCGCATGCGTCCACGTCGGTACTTTCTTTTGTTTGCAAATTAGTATGTCACCATTTGTCACTGACAGTAAGCAGTCCTGGCCCATCATAGGTCACAGTCATATTCAGTGGGGAAGTGGAGTCTGTTTAAATTATCTGTTCTACTAGACTTGAGTTTTAGAAGAGATAAAATTTCGGCTGATTGTTCAAACATTTTATAAAGACCGAAACAGTAGATTTTGATGGTCGAGACCGCTACTTCCTATCATGGTTTCTCCCAACTTTTGCCTCAGAACTGAATCTTTCATCTTCCTCGTGGTTTACTATAAAATCATTACAATGACAACAACTGTCTACCACGTCACTCCTCGCACTACCATAGCAGAGTTCATTTCGCACTCTTGTGTCCGCGGCACCATTTTAGTTTCCTCTTGTTCAAATGTTTGACGTTTGTTTACAAATCAGGCGCAGCCTTTTGTGTACATACAGAGAGTCAACAGATTTACTTGAGAAAAGATTCAGACAGAATGTTTAGGCGCTCAGATAGCGGAAGATAGAAGTATAGATTTTATTTATTTATCTTTGCTGGAGTAGAATGAACTATGCTTCTATTAAATGTGTTGCAGGTGACCAGGTCTTGCCTTTTCGAAAGATTCTTTTTCTATGATATTTTTCGTTTACTGATGTTTTCAAAGAAATTGTTATTTTGTCACTTTTGAACGAATGACTAGCTTTGAATGGAGATGCAATGATCTAATAAATAAAAGCATTCTTCTCGCTCGCTTGCCTCTTGGAGTATTAATTGTCTCTCCTACAAAATTATCACATTTGAAACTGCTTCAGTATAATAGGGAATTTAATTACCACTTTGAAATAATGACGCTTGGAGTTCTAAACTATTTAACGACTTAAACTTTATGGCCTTTATTAGCACATAAGGATCTCCGTTTGGATATGTGCTCTCCCAAAGCTATGCTTGACATCTGGCTATTAGCGCAACTGACACTTGGTCCGAGACACAGATCTTACGAGTGCTACCGAAGACGTGTTAACAGAAACAAACAATCATGGAGACATCTCCCAAATCCTAACAATAACGAGTCCGTTTATCCTAATATCTACAGCCATAAACTTCGGCGTCGTGTAAAAGAGTATGGCGGATTGTGTACAAGTTTATGTGCCCGTTCGCGCTCTAACGCGCACTGGCGCAAAGCCAATAGGGATGTTTTCATATCGACTTTGTTACCAGCGTGTTTATTAAATGATACAAATAAATATATGTATAATTGTGGTCGTGATATTGTTCAAGGGCGGAAAAGCTTGAGACCAATGTCCGATGAAGATTCGAAGATGTCGTTGAGTTATTATGATGACAATATTGTGTCTTTGTAAACCCAAGTTCCCACGGACGTAACAAAATCGCAGCGGCATTTTTTCGTTCACAGGATCTTCAGCGTTCTGCTTAGCACTGAGGGTTTAAAATCGAAGAGACTCTCTCGCGCTGCACTCTGTTGGATTCTCGATGCTTGGTATAACACCAAGAATTGAAGAACCCGCCGCGGTTTTTCAGCGTGTTGTGAATTAATGGTGTTCTGATGCAGATTTTGCGATCGGCTGAATTATGCATTTGAGTGCAATAATGCTACTTCATATATTTTTCTTAGATGCGCAGAAACTGCAGCTAAACGATAAGTTCTACATTGGTAGTTTATGTAATTTAACTAATAGAAATTAATGCTAACTTTTCCGCCTACATCACTACAACGGTTCTGCTACAGCACTACAGCGGTTCGACGTTAAAAACTTAAGCAATAAAAGTTTGGCAACAAAACCGTCAAACATTCATATTTGCTCGTAAATTGTCAAATTACACAGGTTAGACGAGACAGGTCTACAAGGAGCAGGCTCGAATATTCGGCATACTTGGAACAGTAACTTGGGTCTAATTCAGAGCAGGCGAAAACGGGAAATTTTATCATTTACCTAACAACGTGTCGAAGGCTTATGTTCGTTGGAGTTAGTTTGTGGTTACGTCACAACTTCTACCGATTTCACGGGACCCGCAGAGTAAACAGAGCTTGTGTAATTCTTTCGTTGAATAAATTTGTTGAGTATATTTATATTTAATTTACGGCGGACTTATGAAATAGCTACCTGTGCCTGGTCAGATTTAGATTGGATTTCTGACAATGTTGACAATAAAATTTTGTTTCCGCGAAATGGCAAAAAGAAACCTTATTTTAATGACAACATACGCATTTTACACCAGAATCTGTATTTTGGTTTCTCGTACTTCTATACTGATATAATAAAGAAGTAAAATTTGTTTGCTTGTTTAAACGTGGGGGTAATCACTGGAACTAACAAGGAGCACTTGAAAAAATCTTCTTGCATTTGTAGCCTAATTATTTAGGAAGGTTATAGATAGGTCTTTTAGCATCACGATACGACTGTAAGGAGCCGAGTAAAAAGAGAAACAAGTCAGAAATAACGCTAACCCAAAACAAATTAATTTCGCGGGATATATTTTAGGATAAAACAAAAAATAAAACATTTCATGCGGACGAAATCGGGGCAGAAGCTTGTTTACAATAATTTAAAAGGAAGGCCTTATTTCACAAACAGAAATAAAAACAATATTGACTGGTTCTATCAGCAAATAATATCTAACCCAATAGCATGGTAGCGGAATGACCGCTTCTGTAGGTACAGGGTCGTCAGTTCGAATGCGACACCGCGACAAATATTTGTATGGCCTACAGATGCTTGTCTCGAATCCAGATGTTTGAAGACATGTGATTCGAGTATTGTGACTAACAACACCGACGTTACCCCACCGCGAAGCGTTCCTATTAATTATTTCTCAGTTGGCTATAGTAACTCATTCTTGTACGCAAGATAGATCTTGCAGAAAAAACTAATTACGCAAACCAGCCAGGCAGTTGTTGCTTAGCTAATTAGTTTCTAAGCCACAAGCTATTAAACGTAAAACGGTACTTGTCCAACTCCGTTACTTGGGTCACAAGTATTAGGTGTCTTTCAATTATCGATTTTACTAATCAACTTTTTCTTTTTCGGTTGTTTAGCGATGCCAAAACCCTTGTTTCATGTATAATAATTATTAGATAAAAATTTGGAGTCTGGTTACTAAACTCACAGACGTTTAACAAGCCAGAAGCAACTGTAAAAATAAAGAAAGGATATTAAATGAAAGCGGGAAGCAAAGAAATTGTCGTTGTTCGCAGCTCGGAGAAAAATAAAGACTGAATCAGGCTTATAATAGTTGATTGATTCAAACAAAGATCGTCAGATATGGTATCTGACGATCTGTGTTAAACCTCGTCCAATCAACTTAAAACAAAATCAAATCAAAATCAGACAATATTTCCTACTAATGATCCAAAATAACATGTTTTCAATAATTAAAATATAATCAAAACCAAACCCCACTAATAGCTACCGTTTGACGGCACTGACATTAGTAGAAAGCGTTCCAAATTATCTCCGATCTAAATATAGGGGGCATTAGAAGTTCATTGATATTTTGACTCGGCCACGCTGCTCACCGAAATAGATGCTTCCGGAAATGTGTAGTGGCATTCTAGGAAGACATTGATTATCAGGAATGTAGGCGAGCTCTGGGCAAGATTATTGGACGGGGGATGCTTGAGAAAATAGTGGAGATAAAACAGATAGTTTTGTTAGGATCGCCGTGAAAGAACGACGCTTAAATATTGTTTTTTTTTGTGTTTAAATAATCTAGTATGATATAATGCCCTGTTGGGTAGTACTCGAGAATGGAAGTAAAATAAAGGACAAATCACAGCGCCTGTTCACACCAACAAGACAGCGCTAATAATAGCTTTCTGAAAGCTGTAAAAAAGTTTTTATGATGCAGCCGAAACTATGGTCATAATCATAAATATCTTCATTAAACAACCTGCTACCGCCTCGACACCTTCTAAAACCTTTTTAAACCATTCCAAAGTTAATAACACTCCATTTTGAAGCCCTCACGGCTCCGCAACATTCTTTAGAGAAAAATTCCACCGAATTACCTTCAGGTACTTTAGGCTTGCTTAATTCATGCAAAATCGCTGACAATCCAGCCTAATTGCGCTACGGATACATTCATAAATCACTGCGAGGAAAACTCTAGTCATTCCCTACGCAAATTACTTCGTATAAACTCAACACAATTATTTGGGCGAATATAAAAAGACCGAGCGATTTTTTGGTGCGAGTGCGGGGTCCCTTAAAATTTTCGGGGTCGTAAGTGATGGATCATTTGGCATGGCCGTAAATTGCATTTTAATAAAGGTAGTATGAAGCCGTAAATTCTCATGAGGTTTAGACTGTTTAAGAACCCTGTCTAGTTAAAAACGCGGAAGTTGGTAATAGGTGGGTGTTCCGCACGATTTTCGGACCAAAGCAGATAAGTGTCTTCTTGAAGGCGATATTCATTGTTTAACGGAACACGACTTCCTGACAAACGTAACTGGTGCCGTAACTCTACGTGCAGGATCCTTGCGAATAGGAACACGCTATTATAAGATAAAGAACTAGAACAACTCGAAAACGGAACACACCTAAGAAATCGCAAGAACTTCAAGCGTGTCTTTTACCATCACATTCGATCAGGCAATATTTTTATAACCTAGGAACGCAACGATAACCCAATTGGAACATGTTAAGTTTTTTAATGATAATAAAAGTGTAACGCCACTCCTATTTTTAACCGTTTTTAGATAACGTGGGAGCCAAATCGATCGGCCTGACTAGATAATGCTGAACTGAGATTTTCATAGCGCTTCAATGATCAATCGCAAATGATGCAGCAAACATCACGATTGACAGGTGATGAGGTGATTCTAAGGTCTGAGGAAGGTACTTTTAGGTAGGTTAGGTACGTAGATTTTTTGGACATCACTGACATTGGTGTTTGAAAATATCGTGAGGAAACCTGGACTGGTAATTAATGCAAGTCTGAAATCGCCAATCCGCTAAGAGCCAGCGTAGTGAATAATGCTCATGCTTTCTCTGCATGAGCCAAGACCTTTGTCCTGCTGTAGGACAATAATAGTAATATTATTATTTTGTTACGGTTGCTTGTTTAATACTCAGTATGCAGACCTTTTTTTTTTGTGGGTGGTAAATCATCAAATGACGTCTCTCGCTCTGGGAGGAGCGGAAGGGCGTGTCAGATGTTTACTGACTAAAACCCACCCGTGTTCCTTCAGTTGCCTATGCACGGCCATGGTAAATCTTTCGAATAATTCTGCAACCCTGGCAGGAGTTTGAAGAACTAAGCATCTGAAGTTCATGTCAAAGAGATTAATAAGCAAAGAATTTGCCCAGAGAAAGGGCTGCCGGACTTTGTACCAGCAGCCAACAACCAACTAGGTATAATAAAAAACCCGCCCAATGACGCGGTCTACGAGAATCATGATGTCTTTTTTATTTTTTATGGGTGGGAAATCATCAAATGATGTCTCCCGCTCTGGGTGGAGCGGAAGGGCATGTCAGACTTTTACTGACTAAAACCCACCCGTGTTCCTTCAGTTCCCTCTTTCGAACGAATCTCGCGACCCTGGCAGATCATGAGGTCTTAGTCGACGTCTCTTCGACCATCGAAAAAATCAACTGACAAGAAGCATGCTTAATTTGTATCGAAATTGAATAAAAACAATCTGATGCAAATCACGACAGATGTGACCGGGAAACGTGGGCGCGAAAACACTGTTTTTGGCGATGTTTACGTCATTCGCCTAAAATGTTTAGCGAAGAGCTTAGTAGTAAGTTTTTGAAGGCCTATGCTAATTTTAATTCAGCTTTTTGACATAAACTCGGTCAGTATTCAATGAAACACCATACTGTCAACAATGTGAGGACACCTTAGGGTTTTTTTGAGTTGGAGAATTTTAAACAGCTCTATTGCCTAGCCTACCGGATGGCTACCAATCAACTTCAATTTAATTTTTAAAGGCCTCCCAGTCCCTACTCTCTTTCCACCTCTCTCTTTGCAGAGGTGCCAAGGACCAATCTTTATTAAAGTATAGTCCAGCTCATCCTGCCATCTCTGTCTGGGCCTGGTGTGATGTCATTTGCCATTAGGGAGGATGAGGATATTTGAGCATATGTATTGTATGTATTTGTGTAAAATAACATGCAAAGCTCTGCTAATTGTCTCAATTAAGCTACAAATACCGAAAGGATCAAATGTTTCAGGCTGACCAGTTAGTGTTTAATACTGATTTGATAACAGAGATTAGTTAACTTCAGGCTTGTCACCAGTAGTAGAGTAGACATAGTAGAATGTTCATTATCACAGACACATGTTGTTTTCTATACATACATTACGTTATCAGTGCCATGACAATTTTATATACTGTTCAGTCTATCAGAGATTTTATCTACATGTATAATGTGAATGGTACCTGACCCAACATCAATATTTGAATAGTGTGTTTAGTCTTAGTTTGCAAACTATGATCATTTCTAAGTTTGGTTCCATCTTATCATTGGACTACTTCAGTAAGGATGATTTACATAGTGTGAACTTAACTTGTTGAAATAATAAATTGATTTATACCTAGTGAATATGGAATATTATTGTTATTCTGCAGTAACCACAATGAGCTTTACCCATTGTGGTTACCTAGCCATTTTCATTTTATTGTTAAAACAAAAACAATACCTATTCCAGTATTTATTATGTCTATTGGTGTAACAAGTACGAAGTGTGCTTGCTAATAAAAACATATTAGATTCTAGATACAGGCAGACTGGCATTTGGCTGAGAATATTTGAGGTGGCTTAGATTACAAAGCTTTGTAGTTGCTTTAGACTTTACTGGAAAACCAGCAGGAATTATAATGGAACCTTTATCTTAAACTTAAGGAAATAGCAGAGAAGATTATAATCAATAATATTATCAGATATTTTTACCTAGCTTTTGCCAATGACTTCACTTGTGTATTGTACGTGTAAACCTTCCTCTGGAATCACTCTCTCTATTGATGATAACTGTATTAAAATCAGTTAAAAAGATCTGCGTTCAGACGCGGGAAGCAACTTGTTTTATAGTATGTAAAGATGGGTTATCTTTACATACTATAACGTGTCTGAACGCAGATCTTTTGGCTCAATAGAATGGCTCAATAGAAGCCTTTGACATGTTGGTTTAGAAGTGAATTTGACCACTGAGTTATTATGGTGTTATTTTTCAGAGTAGTTGGTTAAGAATAGGTGTTCCTAGACAACTTTGCTAGGTTTTTAAGTTATTTATAGGGAGTTATTTTAATTGATTAACAAAATAAGTAAATATATATTATATATATCATTAAAGACACAGTTAAATAATAAAAAAGAAATTAACTATGAATATTGGGTTATATTTAATATTTCAAATGTGACATCAAATTATGACTTCCCATTTCTGTCATCAAGAAAGATCAATACTTTAAAACAAAATATTATAACAGCAAAATAATACAAATATTTGTAATAACAGCATAAAACTAGGCCATAATAAATGCAATTCTTCATCTCAGTAACAGAATGTACATTTATTTAATTCTGTTCCATTGGTTGAGCATTACGTCTGCAAACTCTCCTTGACACAGTCGGCACAGTAACAATATTCATTGTTACTTTGCCACTGCATACTGTATTATTTAAGATAAAGAATCAACATCAGAGTTGTATTGACTTGAGTCACTAGTTAAATTACAATAACCTACTGAAACATTTTTTTATATAACTTTTATGTGAGTGTCACGGACATAACTAAAGTAATTATAAAAGCAATATTGATAAACTTCTTGACATTTTGAGAGATAAACGGACCATTTAAAAATCAATATTTAATTATATTATTTGGCAACCAAACAGCAATTTATCAGGTACCTACTAATGCAACAAACGGACTCTATTCACAACATGGTTTAAGACTATACCAAAACATGATGGACCATAATGTGTTAAATAAACATAGCAGCAGCAAAGCAGGCTCTATTTATTATCTTGACGATCACAGCCATGAAAGAAGTTATCGTTAGCTTTTCCTATCTATGAGCAGTTAAAACAAACATATGCAGTTTTTTAGACTTGAAACAATGCAGGAAGCTCACAGATGTCAAAACACAATTAAACTGACTGATTGGTGATATGATCTTCTAATCAGAAGTCCTAATCATTGTTACAGAGCAATAAAAATAACAATAGCACATCAATACAGTAATAGTCTAGCAGTCAACGACGTCTGGCTCACACTAATTATACAATAGACTAGCACTATTGTTGGCTTAGATAATTAATGGTATAAGGCAGTTCTAGAGTATTTTTGTTTGAGAAAATCAACTACATGGCTCAAGTAAAAATACAAGCACTCAAATAGACAAGAAAATATAGTACATATGAACTTGAACGTAACCCCAAGCATGTCTACATCGTAACGGGAATTGAGCACTATCTGCAATATATTAATAATATCCGCTTTTACATAAGCAGCCAGGCATTAGCATTCAAGTCACTGACCTGAGGCAAATTGGCGGCGATCTGTCTGTGCAGCGAGTCCCGCTCCTTCTCCACCTCCTTGAGGCGCACCTCCGAGTCCCCCAGGCGCTCCTGCGTCTCCCGCAGGCTTTCCACCAGCTTATCGCGCTCATCGAGCATCGACACCATCAACTGCTCGAAGTTCGCATCCTCACCCGATAACTGCGAACTCCTTTGACTGATACTGTCCTCTGATATAGTGGGCATCACGTCGCACATCATATTCCACATTTTAATTTAACATCAAACCAGAATACTTATCGTACACGACACACCGAAAAACACAATTTCGATCACCGTTTTATTACATATGTCCCGGCACAAACGTTACCTAAAACTAGCGCACTTAACGTAGGCGAGTTGTTTCACATTGTCAGAACATTTGTATAAGACATTAGTCAAGAATTCGGGAGACATTCTAGTTCGATATTTAGAAAGACACACCTAAAAATCGTAATCCTACGATTCCATACTATCATGGCTCAAGCGGCATGTCTGCCATCTTGGAATGGAACGTCAATCAGAACAAAGAGTAACACTAAAGATAATATTCTGCTCGCAGATGTGACACACAACTCAGAGTAGTAAAAAAATTGTGAAGCAAAGAATTCAAAAAGAACATAATATTCTTTAATTATGTATCCTTACATTTTTCCGAAATCAAATACCAATAAACAATCTACTCCTAAATTATTTTTACAAGGGAAGCATAATTTTAATATAAATACATGTGTAGTCCACTCTAGGTCAACTCTGTCACGTGAAATCCTTGAAAGTTTTACACAGTTTGATATTTGAAGGTCCATACTGTATTGGTAATTTGTTTATCATGTAGATTGATTTGAGAATTTTACAAACAACATGATCACAAATAATAGCCAAAAAACAAAATCGAAATAACCAACAACATAGACGTCAAGTGATGGGCGCATGACTTTAAAATCGTTTGTTTTTTTTTTTTAAATTGGTTCCCCTTACTAAGGATTTTTTCAATAACGGTTCTGCCTGGTTGATGGTAAAAGGTCCATCCCTCTATTACCTATGTGTAAGTAATCTGGGAAAAGAACTTAAACATAGCGAAATTTATGAATTTGAATCTCGTGCCGTACTATTATTATCCTCTATGGGTACACCTAACATGTTCACGTTATTTTATGTGTAAGTTAAAACCACAACTACCAAATATTTAAAATCGTTTTAGTTTCCAGTGGATTTTACTTAGCTATTTTAATTCAACAATATTTTTTACATGGCTTGGGAAAACGTGAAGCATTTTGTAAATCTAAACGCTGCCTACAGCTAAATATTATTGTGTTTAAATATCGGATTCACAAAATGTTGTAAGTTTTGTTTCAACAATATAAAATCTACTTTCATTTACTGGCAGTACTAATATTGATTTATAAATGTTAAATATGGCGGAATGAAGAACTACTTTCATGCCTATCTGGCAGTCTCGATATTTTTGTCATCCTTGCTACCATTTACTCCTACTGTTCACAGAGTTAGTTACGATACATATATGAATGAAATTTACGAAGCTTGCTATTAACAAATTTTAAGATACATTTATTTCATGTTTTAGCACCGTTTTAATTTTAGGTATAAATCAAATTTCGGTTATTGTGCATTTCTAATGGTTTTTTAAAATGGTTTATATGTATTTTTCATATATCCGCTCAAGATAATCAATTGGTAATAAACCAAAATATCATTTTTATGTTGTTGTAAGTAAAATAAAAAACAAACATTAATGCACTATTTAATTATTTTTCGAGATGCATTTAATAGCACATAATCAAAACAGTAAGAAAAAAACAATTTTAAAGTTCTGAACTACAGCTTTTCAGCTAAGTTTCAGACATTTGCGATTTTACCAAATAACTAACAATGACCATGAAAAAACCATCCCATTCATGTCCTTCTCGTTCATATCGTGCCATTATTTCTTATGGATTTCATTATGCAAAATAATGACAAAATTCCGCGTCCCTTTGATAAACTAGTGTATCTAGCTCCATCTCGCGGTCATATCTTATAACTAGCAACTCGACTAGCAAGCTGTAGCAAGCCGACAAGAAACAAAAAAGTTTCGGCTATATTGGCTGTTCCTTGAAGGTTTGTTATTGATAATGATATTCGCCTATTGAAAATGTACCTGTCTTAAAATGTTGAGATTTATACCCATTTAGTAACTTTTGGCTCTATATTAAAGCACGCTAACGGTCAGGAACAAACCAGACACAGTTAGGTATGCAGTTTTAAGTGGAAACCTGTCAGTAGGCATTGCTAGGGCTAAGTCCGTTAGATGGCTGCTATTCGCCTTGCGTAAGCCATTATTTCGAAACAGAGGAACAGAAAAAAATACTATGCAGGTAACAAAACCAGCTGGTCTCTTCGTCCACTTTGGCAATGTCCGTAAGGATTGAGGAGCCACATCAGATTTTTAAAATCTGATCTCACCATTATTTAGCAGCAATGTAGCTGATTTTGCAGCACGAATTCTAGATTTAGCAGCAAAATATATCACTAGTTATATTATTGCAAAAGTGGCCCCTCAATCTAAACGTCTGAATTGAGGAGCCACCTGGAACTCGTTAAGTAATAGATGAATATTTTTGAAAATTTTGTATCATTTAGCAGCAATTCTGCATATTACTGTCTAAAAATTTAGCTTCTGTAGCGCTAAAATGAAAGAAAATACAATACTTTTAGTATGGCTCCTCAATCTACACTCAAGAGGTGAATTTCTATTGGATGTGAGCGATCAATTAATATATTCGTCATAATGATCATTTAGCAGGTGTTTTGTTTGTTTTTGCAGTAAAGGAATAAAATAGTAAAACTGAGTAAATTTTGCAGATGAACGCATTTTCTTTGGCTCCTCAATCCTGACGTTCTAATTATATATGTTTGACTGTAACCACCTGAGATCTCAACGGAATCTAAAGCCAGAGATACTAACATTTAGCAGAAATGTCTGCTATATATATCTGCACAGTTCATCAATGTATATATTTTGGATTCTGAAAAAACAATACTTAACAATTTTCTTGTAAATTCAGTGTGAAGGGTGAACATATTGTACTCGTATTAATGAAAGCAGGATAAGTAATTTATTAAATTTATATTTTCAAACCAGGTTATGTCTATCTTAACTAAGAATTGGTTATTTAGCAATCAATTTTGCTATAAGTTATAGAATGAATGGATATTGGCTGATCAGTGCATATACGAATTTTAGAATCTTAATCATCGTAACAGAACATCTCATCTTTCGGTGTAACATAGTGACATTTGTAGTGGCCTGTGCCAATTTCGATAATTGCAGGAATAAATTCTATAGCACAAATTCTGGTATTTCTCTCACTATAAACTTTTCACAACCATTCAGTTCATATGAAACTGTGTTGATAGAGTATATAAAAAAAAACTTTATTGTTCAAGAAATGCTATGTACAAATTATATAAAATATATAAAACGTTTATTTTCTCTACACAAGTTATGAACTTAATGCTAGGCTTATATAGTAGTGCACGTAAAAGGAGCTAACTTTGTGAGAGACTGGTGCCTGAGGTAGGTTTATTTAAAAACCTGTATTACAAGTCACCAGGACCCTCCCGCGGCTAGATGCCTGATAATTGGATACACGACATAATAACATTACAGGATACATAACTAACAGTAAATTAGAGAAACAATATAAAATTTAGTAAAGTAACAGGAAAGAAAAAAAAAACAAATAAACGTGTGGCAATACCAGAAGGTGTGTGAGTAACTGCAGAGAGTGCATAAAAGAGATGTAAGAGTGTATGTGAGAGATTGAGCGAGTATGGTTGATGGTATGCAGAAACAGGGCAAGGGGATGAGTATTTAACAGATAGTCTATCTGAGGGGGGTCAACAAATTCTCAGTTCCCTGATAGTCTAAAGTTTTCAGATACGCATTGAGTGAAGTTTTACATTTGTAAACAGTTAGAGGATAAATATCAAGAGTGGTATTCAGCTTATTATATAGGTATGGTCCGAGAAAGAAAAAGAAATTACGCGAGTGTGCTAAACTAGACAGTTGTGTTGGGCATACTCTTCCTTTTCGGCGCTTATCCGTGTATAAATTCGGATCGTATTTCAATAAAGAGTGTTGTTTAAGCACCGTACGCAGTATGAAGGTTTGCCTAACAGTGAGTAAATCCCAGTCTTTAAAAATGAATTAAAATAGCACTAGCCTCCACACTATGATTCCTTGTGTCGTGAAGGCACACAGTTTGGTTGTTACAAAACGTACAGTCGGTTTTTTCTTCAGCGATTAAAGTTGCATCTTCCAATTTGGATTCTCATTTTGTGTATTGATATACAGAAAATCAGTAGAAGCAGAATCTGATAGAAGTTTAAAATATTGTGAGATTAAATCTTCTGAGTATGTGTTTAATATTAATTTGTAGGTTCCCCCAAAATGTGGTCACCCTTCACACTGAATTTACAAGAAAATAGTTAAGTATTGTTTTTTCAGAATCCAAAATATATACATTGCTGAACTGTGCAGATATATATAGCAGACATTTCTGCTAAATGTTAGTATCTCTGGCTTTAGATTCCATTGAGATCTCAGGTGGTTACAGTCAAACTTAGATAATTAGAACGTCAGGATTGAGGAGCCAAAGAAAATGCGTTCATCTACAAAATTTACTCTGTTTTACTATTTTATTCCTTTACTGCAAAAACAAACAAAATTCTTGCTAAATGATCATTATGACGAATATATTAATTGATCGCTCACATCCAATAGAAATTCACCTCTTGAGTGTAGATTGAGGAGCCTTAATAAAAGTATTGTATTTTCTTTCATTTTAGCGCTACAGAAGCTAAATTTTTAGACAGTAATATGCATAATTGCTGCTAAATGATACAAAATTTTCAAAAAATTTCATCTATTACTTAACTAGTTCCAGGTGGCTCCTCAATTCAGACGTTTAGATTGAGGAGCCACTTTTGCATTAAATATAACTAGTGATATATTTTACTGCTAAATCTAGAATTCGTGCTGCAAAATCAGCTACATTGCTGCTAAATAATGGTGAGATCAGATTTTAAAAATCTGATGTGGCTCCTCAATCCTTACGGACATCTTTGGCACGGACGTAAAAATATGTTCTCTGAATGAGTTCACAAAGGCTGCAATATTTGTAATATGTTACAAAATATAAATATTGTAAACAAAATAATAATCAGTTACTAAGTAAGAATTTATAAATTATTATTAATTTATATTTATATATTAATTATTTATTTATTAATTTATTAGATGTTACACTATCGCATTAAGTACAAACCAGTAATGGTAATTGTAAGTTGGAAAGTAAATAAATAAATAAAAAATATCACAGCGGGATTTATTTGCGGATTGGTCATCTAAGCACTGCTTAGCGTCGAGTTTTTTTCGAAGCACTGTTATCCACTCAGTTGAAATTGCAACGCTCGGTTCAACACAGAGAGTTGAAAATACAGTGCGCAAAAAACTCCCGCCGCTATTTTATTATGTAGGTACAGAAGCCAGCACTTGAAGCTACTACAATCTGTCAAATTTCTTTAGTAGTTTTTTTAACTTTAACGCTAAATTATTAGGTTCAAGATTGATTGTGAAAATTTGACAGTTTCGGTTACCTTGATATGCTGGCGTCTGTACGTCCGTGTGGATGTCGACTATATTAGTGTAATGAAACTCCGTACAGGCTAAGCCAGCTCACGGTTCAAGTGTTAGCTGAAGGGCAGCTTACTGTACTAATAACAACTAAAGAAATCTTGAAATTGATTTGAAAAAGAACCTTTCTTCAAACCGAACCTAAAATACATTATCAGCGTTGCCAGGAGGTCCAAAAACAGGTTGTTGACTAATTTGAGAATACTATCATCGTGCATCGTGCGATCCCGACCTCTGACTTGACCTTAGTGATTAATATCTGAGCCTGTTTCGTTTGTTCTCCAGTCTTCTTAATACAGCTGTCGAGGACGATCGTGTTTTAAAAATGTTTAAGTTTTGTGTTTTTCTTGCGGTTTCTGTAGCGGTAAGTTCTTAGCAACTAGGTATTTGGGAGAGTTCAACATTTGTTTAGTACTAAATGTGTGTAGGATATCGTTTGAGAAGGGTTACAGTATCGAGTTGAAGACGCATTACCTCATTATTTTTATGAAAGCATAGAGGTAGGTGCTTATTCGACAGTTTCCTTAGCATGAACAAAGTTTTGTAGCGTTTAGATAATCTTGTAAGTTTTAGCTTAGTGATAACTTGTAACTTTGTGTACATTGGGGACTGAACTATGTAATCCATGAACTCGGACGAGCCGCATAAATAACTGGAATATATAACTCGTTTGTCATAAAGATGCTGTCAATTTGTTCTATCATTATCATCAGTTCGTTAACACAGTCGTTTACCTAATAAATCGCGCTTTTAATATTCTTTTGTTTATTTCTCTTTATCATGTCAAATATTGGTGGTTTGTCACCGTAGGCGTAGGTATTACCGTAGGGGTTATCTGTATTTGTAACAAGAAGAATACCTACCTTCTTATCTAAGCTTACTGTTAGGTAGGTTAACACCTACTCTACAAATCTCTAGGTTTAAGTTTATTTTATGTGTGTTTGGTCAAAATCATTTTATTTTTAGGAAATTAGCATCCTATTCAAATACCTAATTTTAATAGTACCTAAGCGTTCTGTGAGATGACACATCAGTGTACTCACCCGTAGTTTATTTATATTAGTGACTAGATACAGCGCTACTCTACTAGACGTGATGTTCTAGTTTTTGGCATTTAAGTGGCGTTACCTACGCGTCCATGCAATCTGTCCCACCAGTCAAATAAGTGGAAAGTTCACAATGTTCACTGGTAGACAGATTGGTGGGGCAAAGTATAATAATCCAAAAATAAGGATGGCAGTTGTATCTACCTAGATGATGCTTATTTAACAAAATAAAGGAGAGTTTTTCAAAGTTCTACTACGCCGAAAAATGGCTACCTCAGTCTTGTAGCCAATCCTAGTGACCTTGCCTGCTAATAAAACATGCAACACAGCTACGATGATATCACTAAACGCTGTCACAGGACATTTAGTATAATACTTGACTTCCTACAATAGGTAGTCTATTGAAGGCACTCAAGTCTGTTCCAAATTTTTCTCATAAAAGTGTAAACAATTGAACTTGAATTGTCAATTGAGACTATTTCTTCCCGTGTCGTAAGAGACGAATAAGGGACTTACTAGAGAATGGGCAGCAGCCTTGTCTATGCATTTTACCACCACCGTCGCCAATCGTCAAGTGTGGCGATTATCGCAAACCCTCCCAAATTAGAGGGGAATTTTGGGTTTAAGTAGAAAATAAATTAAATCAAAATTTTAATCAATTCAAATTGTAAGTAGCACTACCAATTGGTATCCACAGGTAAGTTTTCTGATCCAATTCTTAACATTTTCATCAGATCAATTTGTAACTTTAAGTATTGTAGAGCAAAGTCAAAGTCAAAGTATCTTTATTGTGAGCATATGTAAGTTACAGGTCTTAACAATATATTAGAGTCCTGGGAGTCCTGGGAGCTTGGCAAGCATGTGCCAGGTTACAGCTATCCAAGACCCCCCCCCCCCTACTGAATAACTATTTGCTCTGTTCGGTACTTGAACACGCGACGCATGACAAGCGTGTGAGTGAGTGTCCCATATTGAGATTCGGTGGCGGAACATACTCCCCAGCATAGTAGTAATTGGGAGGCCCATGTTTAGATTAGTGGGGCTTCACGAAATCACGACTGTTATTTATCATCCAATTCAAACGATGTCGAGATGTGTACTGAACAACTTAATACTCCAGTATTTTATACATTTGAAATGCGTTCCTTGCGAAGCATGTGTGGTGTGACTAGTGATGGGTCGAGAGAATATTCTCTCACTGAGAATATTCTCGGATCGAGAATATTCTGCAATATTCTTTTTGACAGATAATTTACGAGAATTTAAAGTCGGAAGTAAAATTGCTAAATTTTTATACAATATATATTGATTTCGAGGTCTAAAGTCAACTTCTTTTGTTGTAATTTTATACATTACTCGAAAAAGGTTACTGTATGAGATTTCGGAGTGGAAATTGCTAAAAAAGTCATGCCAGTTGCGTGGTGGCAAACATTATATCCTAAAATAGAATTAGGAGTGATGGCCCTGAAAATTTTGACTGCTCCAGCAAATTCTGCTTTTATGGAACGCTCTTTTTCCACATTTTCAAATATACATTTAAAAAAAACGTAATAAATTCAATACCGAAAGAGCAGGCAAAATTTGCCTGATTGCTCACAGTTGGAAAATCATAAATAAACAAAAATCAATAAACAAAGAGTCCGAAGAACCACAACCAAGTACATCATTTCAGTGCTACCTACCAATTTAGATGACGTGAAACAGGCCATATCAATTTAGATGACATGGATCGACTGTTGTCGATGAACGAATAGTATAAATAATTTTATTTCAAGAATTGTTGGGATTGTGATTGTTATTTTGTTTTTAATTATTTACACCGTAAACCGTTCTTGTGTTTTTCTTTCTTATGTTGTTTTTCTTGTGATTATTTGTAACTCACAAAGTTTTTTTTAATACAAAAATCCTAATTTAACATTTATACCAAACGAAATTTAAGAGAATTTATGAGAATTTTCTCGGAAAAATTCTCGGGACTGTTCTCGCTCAGGAGAATTTACTGACAATTTAAGTTGTAGAGTAGTTTATTTTAACCTAAACTTCGTAAAATGTTCAAATGCACTCAAAACTATTACTCCAAAAATAGAACGATTCAATACAGTCATCCAATTTTTAAATTCTCGTAAATTCCCTTCCAAAAGAATATTCTCGAGAATTTAACAGCAAAGTTCTCGCAACGAGAATATTCTCGGGAATTTACCATCACTAGGTGTGACTGTGAATGATAGGCTGAGTAATGATGTCATAAAACAACGGTACGGTTTAAAAGAAGATGTAGGAACAAAAATTGAAAAGAGTATGCCTTATAATGGTTTGGTCACGTTGAGAGGATGAATGAAGGACGGCTCATAAAAGAAATGTACGATTACGATTTATTACTTACTCACTGTAAGTATTCAGGAAAGGTATTATTTATTTTAGACGGGAACCAAACCAAAGTACTCATTTGATATTACACTCTGTCGAATTTGTTTTATTCTCAGAATCAATAAATAATAAATATACAGAAATTACTTACCTAGTAGGTTTTTGATTAAAATTGTTTTCATTGCCTTAAAACTGAGATAACTGCCTTCCATTTCTGGGAAGAGATAATCAATTTAACAAAGCAAAATGTTTCATTTTGTGGAATTAATTAGAATATTTCAAATGGGAGGCTACCCAAATTAAAATGATTTTGTTTAGAGAAAATTATTTGAAAATCGTGTCGCCGAAAGGTGTGTGTTGTGTGTCTGTCGAGCGTCAGGCCCTGACTTCGATTTCCAGTTTAGACAGGGTTATTGGGTAGGTTGGGAAAGACCATTACATGAATCTGAAGTTGAAGTTAAATACCATACAATTCTTTTGAATGGAACATTTTCCACAGATTCCTTCCATGAATGCCATCTTGTATACTTTCTTCGTTTGGCTGTTCTCATCGTTAAATAAGTTATTTTAATAAGTTACTTAATTTGTCTTTCCAATTTAAATGTTTTTGTTATTTCAGGCTTGTTACGCGGCTCCAGGAGCTGGTGGCACATACTGTGCGCAGACACCGGATGTTGTAAGCTATCCAAATCTATTTAGAACTACGTATACATTTCCTTTTTTTAAGTAACTGAATTATATAACATCAAATCACAAAAAGACCATCGGTAAGTTTATTAGCGTATCGGTTAGTAAGTATTTCTAGGAAATTAAAATGGGAATTATTTGGGGATCCATTCTCAGCCTGCAGCCTGTAGACACCTTGCCTGCGAAGATCGTTAAGTGGCCATTCGGTACCCTTGGAATACTTAATGTCCACTTTTCTATCTGGCTACTCTTGAGAACAAATTGCGAAACAAACTCAGGTGGATGGTTAGTGTGTCCCGTGGGTCCGTGGATCCATTTAAGGTGAAAACAAAACCCCGTGAATGTTTAAATATTCTTAAGTTTTTTGTAATTTGCAAGTCAGTGCTTTGCAGTTGTTTGTTTATTAAAATATGATTCGCGACCGTAAAACGTATGTGTTTACAGATATTATAATCATTAAAATCATCAATACAACTCTCTAAGTTCATATATTTCCATTAAATGACATGTTCATGAATTGTGTTAATGTATGACGGTCACGAATAACTTTACACTGACCTGTAAAATGCTAAAAACGTAAGAAGATTTAAATCTGCATAGAATACCATACCTAAACAGTACTTATTTTGATTTCACAGATCTTCCAATGTCTCAACTCTCCTCATGTGATTAGTCCCGAGGTGGCCGCCCAATGTACCGGAGCCCAATATGCAAGTGAGGTAATAAGTTCAAATACTTATAGCATCTATACTTAATCTCTACATAGTATAAAACAAAGTCGCTTCCCGCGTCTGTACCTACGCTAAAATTTGTAAACTGCACAACGGATTTTATTACGGTTTTCATCAATAGACAGAATTATTCAAGAGGAAAGTATTATTGACAGTGTATTAAGCAATGTCAAGATACGTTTCGGTAGGTCTACCTTCCTATAATCAGCCTACAGCAGCCCACTGATGGACATAGGCCTCTCCAATTGCACGCCATTCAGCATTCATTCATTCTACCTTCCTATAGCTATATGCATCCCGAATTTTGTCTATCATCAGTGTCGTACTTGTAACATATTTAATTTAAAATCAAATGAAATATTTAACTCGGAAACAGCAGTGTAGCACACTAATTGCGTAATAACACACGCACCTACCATCACAATTCGAAAGATTTTGAAAGAAATTAATTATCCGTTGCTTCATTTATATGTTCGCAAAATTTGACAAAAATGTAAGGCGATTAACACACGACACCGCGCACCGCCGCGGTAGGCGGCGAAGCGGATCTCATGTCGCATTGCCCTCTATTAAATCCGTTGATGCCTAACACACGTACACCGACCGACCGCGCGGTCAATTCGCTTTACACAACCGCCCTCCGCGGCGGTGCGCGGCAGTGTGATAATCGCCTAACCTATTTCTACTAACAGTGTGTTACGCAATTAATCTTCTGCTATATTTCCATAAGAGAAAGATAACTGAATATATGAGGGCTCCCATTTAATCACCATTCTCTTGTCCTTATCCCCATTTATTAGTGATCGGCGCAACATATCTTTTTCATTCACACTTCTTTATTGGTCGTCATCTCGGTAGTCACATCCCCTTTCTACCCATACCATCATTCACACAGTTCATCCATCATTTTATTGGTTTCCCCCTACTCTTATAAACATCTCATTCATACTTAAAACTTTCCTCATTCCTCAATGTCACGTGCCCATCCCATGAAACCCGATTTCCACACAACTTTGAGGGTTCCCATTTAAACACTTCAAATAAAACTGCGTAAATGGTTGAAAGAAAATTGTTTTCAGACCTGGCAAGAATTGTGCCATGTTTATAGTTTTGTAGCGTGTGTATTTATTTAATTTAAAATAATTTTTATTTACAGTTTCTTTTAGAACACATTAAGTATTTGTTTATTCTGATATTTTTCTAAAATACCTCTACCTACAGTAGTAAAAAGGCAAAATATGGACTGTACATCAAACCACAAAATTTTACATAACTGGTAAAACCTATAATTTTTGTTAATAAATTATTCTTAGTCATATTCTAAAAAAATTCCAGTGCGATAGATTGACCTGCGTCTTCCGTGAAGCTAAATGGATGAATGGCGCAGCAGTAGACAAGACGAAGGTCGCCGCCTATTTCGACCAGTTCGAGAAGGACCATGCAGAGTGGAGGCCTGCCATCACGCATCTGAAGACAGCTTGTTTGGGCTCGGAGCTGAAGGCACAGGGGGTCTTCCTCAACTGCCCAGCTTATGACGTCATGCACTGTGTGTTGGGTAGCTTTATTAAGGTGAGATTGTTCTTCTCTGTTTCTCAAGTGTCAGTTGCGCTCCTATTTTACCAAATGATAGTAGTAGGTACCTACTGGAGTAATACGTAGCATGTAGTTGTAGACTGCCTCGTTGATCCAGTGGTCGCAAGAGCTTCTGTTGAGTTCTTGGGTTCAATTACCAGGCCGGGCCAACTGTAATTGGGTTTTTCTATCAGATTTTTTTTTTGTAGTAGCCCGCAGTCTTGATTTGAGTCGCGCTGGTGATTATAAGCTCGCCTATCAATAGATATATGATCAAGGATTTTATTTCTGTAAGTAGGTTTGTACAAACACAACGTTTGACCAGGTCAAAGTTGGAACGTCATGGGGCTTAAATATTTCTGGCGAAATTCGGGTCTACTATAGGTATATCTCTGCCTAACCTTTCGGGGAATAGAAGCGAAGGATAATAGTGCTTAATCTTTATAAAGAAACTTGACCAGAACTGGCATCACCTATTTCTGTTGCCGAGCACCGTTCCGTTTTAAGTAGGAGTATGGCTGCCGGTGTTGGTACTTATAGGCCATTTTCTTAGATATGTATCTTCAGATCCACAAATTGAGCTTAATTATTTTTGTACTTCGGGATAGGTTATAATATCGTTAGTCCAATACAAGAAGGGACTTGATCGAATTATGCAGAAAAGCTAAGCCCACCAAAAGGCACCGCGACGTTACTAGCGAAGCGACGAACGGAACCTAATGACGTGCGCACGTGTCGCTTGATATTGTCTATTAGTCGTATCGCTCGAGGACGTGAACGGGCCTTGAGATTCTATAACTTATGCATGTATGTTTCAGCACGCGACCCCATCCCAGTGGTCTACCTCGACGTCGTGCGCGTACCCCCGCGCATACGCAGCTGCCTGCCCAGTATGTCCTAGCGACTGCTTCAGTCCACAAGTGCCCGTCGGATCCTGTAACGCCTGCTACTTGCCACCAAAAACAGCCTAAAAATGCAGTAAAATTAATAAAATACGCTTTGAAAAAGATTGCTTTTTTAATTTTTCTATATACGTGTCGACTAGACTGTATATTAAAAAAGAAATGGAAAGAATTATAGGCCATCAATAAAAACTTTTTAACAAAAAATTAAACCGCCGAAAAAACTGAAAAGCATAAAATAATAAACCTTAAAATTATGAGTCGACGCTTTGAGTGATCTTTGTTCATTGATTTTTCAGCGCCGACTCAAAATTTTAAGGTTTATTATTTTATGCTTTTCAGTTTTTTCGGCGGTTTAATTTTTTGTTAAAAAGTTTTTATTTTATAATTTTTTGTGACTTTAATGTACTAATAATACTTGGCAAGGTATACCCTATCCAACAAAAAAAGAATTATCAAAATCGGACTACTCTGTATAAAGTTATGCGTGGTTATACATTACAATCAGTGAGTGAACAATCAATCATCCCCTGTTTTCCGACCCTTAGGGTTCGATTTAGTTTTCCAAATTTATATGGGACCACCTTGGGAGTATACCCTTTCCAATAAAAAAAGAATTGTCACAATCGGACTACCATGTACAAAGTTATGCGTGATCATACATAAAAAAAAAAAAAAAAAAAAAATATACGCGTCGAATTGATTTTTTTTTTTCGTCGGTTCAAAATTCGTCCGTATCGCTGTCAACAGAAAAGTGCTCAAAAGGCTGACAGCGTGGCCTCACCATTGCAGCTGAAAGCTGGACATAGGCCTCCCCAATTACTGCCACTTAAACCGGTTCTGTGCTTCTCGCATTCAGTGGTTTCCTGCGGCCTTCACCAGGTCACAGTGGGCAGGGACATTGCTTGTATAACAGATTCCCGACGGGACCAAATGGTTTTGAGTGGCCACGGTGTATGGCAATGCTAATTCTTTGCCCAACTTTTGCTGTGTGGATACAGCGCATAGGAATAAGTTATTCAGCAAATCAAGATACACTTAGACTAACGATCCGAGTAATAATCAACAATCGAATACTTCAATGTCTTCGAAATCTAAATAGATGTTTTAAGCCTCTTATACACATCAATATTTACTTGTTTAATGTTTTAAAATTAGATGGCGCCAGCGTTTCCTAGCTAACTGATCGAATATAGATTTAATGCCGAAACGAAGTCTGAGGTTATGGTCTTTTTTAAAGTCCTAACATTATAATGACAGTTCACCGGCTATTTTCATTAAGTGACATCCTGGCCGATATCTTCTATCTATACTATCTATACTATAATATTATAAAGCTGAAGAGTTTGTTTGTTTGTTTGATTGATTGAACGCGCTAATCTCAGAAACTACAGGTCCGAATTGAAAAATTCTTTTTGTGGTGGGTAGCCTATTTATCGAGGGAGGCTATAGGTTATATAACATCACGCTACAACTAAGAAGAGCGGAGCAGTAATGAAAAATGTTGCAAAAACGGGGAAAATTTATTACTTTTGAGAGTTTCCGTTGCGTGCGCTGCGTAAACGGTTATAGTAACGCAAAAATCATGTAGGACGGAATTGTTTCTTTTAAAAAGTTCTAAAAAAAAGTCCGCGAGAGCATATGTCTATCTTTTAAGGTTGACTCACTATAACTCAAAAGGAGCGAGCAGCAACGAAAAATGGACGAAAACTAGCAGGCAAATCGATGCGACGGGAAGGGTCAGGGGAGCAAAAATTTGACGCGGACGAAGTCGTGGGCAGAAGCTAGTACTATATAATATTATAAACCTGAAGAGTTTGTTTGTTTGGTTGAACGCGCTAATAACAGGAACTACTGATTGAAATTGAAAAAATATTTTTGAGTTGAGTAGCCCATTTATCGAGGAAGGCCATAGGCTATATACCATCACGCTACAATAAAAAAAAGTTAAAATAAGTCCGCGACAGCATATGTCCATCTTTTAAGGTTGGCGCATTTATTTTTTTATTTTTCAAATTCGTTATAAAAAAATGTATTAATTGCGAAGGTGTTTCCATAAACATGGATAAAATCCTTATCCATCACAAGTATTTAATTTTGAACAAAGTTGGCCCTTATATTATTTTAGATTAATGAATATCTTACGAGATATAACAACCTGATTGCTCAACACTAGCGCGAGTCGCGGGCTCAGGCTAGGTGGAGCGACGATCTTCGAAGGGTGGCTGGTAGCACCTGGATGAGAGTTGCTGAAAGTCGAGCACAGTGGCGTGCAATTGGAGAGGCAGCAGTGGACTGCAATAGGCTGATGATGATGATGATGAAGTCGCGGGCTTTTTTTTTTTGTAAGACATCTGGTAGTTAACCTGAAAGATTTTTACTACTTAAACGGATGGTAGCCCAGCGAGTTCTAAAAAGTTACCTTTTTAGGCCTCCAACCGGGGCTTATTATACTTAAACAATTAAAGCGAAAACTCTAAGGGTTACCCCGAGGGGGATACGAACCTCGGCTTAGGCAATTACTGGTGGGGGGACAGCAAGGGACTGGTTGGATCTGGGTTAAAATTATTTATGGACTAATTTAAAGCTAAAGGCTCAGCATCGCGGGCTGGCTCTTGCAAGGGTCGGGAGGGACTATTTAGTCGGGGTCGCGACGAGGGACCTCGGCGGCGAGGTCGGTACGGTTTGTGTCTGTGTGGTTTGCTCACTGTACTGGTCTCTTTTCGACTCTCCTGGAGGAGAGTAGTGGGATCGTCAGGATCGGATAGAACGTGCCGCGAACGGCGGACTTTACTGATACGGGAGGGGGTGTAAGTGGCTGCCGCGACAACCAGAGGGTTGCGGTGGGATACGGCCCTATCGAAGAAACGCTTCGAAGCGCGTTTCATGAACTGATGGATAGTCGGGAGTTTCATATCTAAGTGGAGGTTGATATTCCGAACAAACCAAGGCGCGCCTGTGGCTTGACGGAGAAAACGGTTCTGGAGGGTCTGCATCCTATGGATGAAATGGGGCTTAGCATGTGCAAAGACTGGGCTTGCATATGTCATGATGGGCCTGATACAAGCGGTGTAAAGACGCTTCTTACACTAAAGAGACATTTTACTCCGCTTGTTCAGGACGCAATGGAGCCTACCGAGAGCGAAAGCGGCCCGCGAGCGGGCCTGCTTTATGTGCTCAGAAAAGGTGAGGTGTTCGTCGAGGATGACACCTAGATATTTGGCTCGCTTCTCCCAAGGGATCTGCTTGCCGAACATAGAGATGGGTCGGGGAGGGGGGTGATTCCGTCGCGGTCGGGTGTAAAAGACCGCCTGACTTTTGTCGGGATTAACTTCGATTCGCCACTTCCTGAACCATTCGCCGAGCTCGTCGACTGCGGTTTGGAGGTAGCGAACCAGCGCTTTGTCACTAAATCCCGAGAAGAAGATGGCAGTGTCTTCTGCGAACAGCGTGAAAATGAGGGGAGCTAATACAGAGCCTTGAGGGACTCCTGCACGGATCGGTTGAGGGGAGGAAAGTGCCCCTTCGATGCGGTAGCGAAAGGTGCGGTTCGCAAGAAAGTCTCGTAAGATGGCACGAGACGGTCTGGCACTCCGAGTTGGTACAGCTTATATAATAAGCAAAGGTTGACTGGTAGAAAATGCCTATGGCATTAAGTCCGCCTCTGTAGATTTATGTGCTTAAAGTGTTAAATAAAAAAAAATTATAAGCCGTTGTGCCAGACTTTGTCGAACGCTTTCGCTATATCGAAGAATACAGCGCCCGTGAACATACCACGCTGAAAACCGTCGTTGATATGTTCAACGATACGGCGTAACTGGTGAACACACGAGTGTTGGATTCGAAAACCAAACTGCTCGTTGGGGATAAGGCCCTTTGTCACGGCATAATCCCTGAATCGCTTATAAATAAGTCTCTCATAGATTTTGCCGAGGACTTTGAGCAAACTAATGGGGCGATAACTCGTGGGCACGGTTTTGGGCTTACCGGGCTTAGGGATGCCAATGACGGTGGCTTCCTTCCACGCTAGGGGGAAAATATTATTACTCAGGGCACCATTGAAGATGGTAGTCATGAGCATAATCAGGTGAGCGGGGAACAGCTTGATCACTCTGTTGGTGATGCCGTCTGAGCCTAGCTTTAAGGAACGGGGTTTTAGTTTTGTTACTATTCCTCGACTATCCATAATGGGGGCGTTGGGAGTTCATAACGTGGACGGCTTGCGTGATATCGGGATACGCAGCATAAACTGATTGGATACGGAACAGGTTGCCGCCGGCGGCAACAAGTTCCTGGGCCATCTGTTGGGCACGCGGGGAGAGGAACGTGCTGTAGGTGTTAAAGGTCCCGGCGATGACGTTAAACGCATCAAGGGGAGCCCGACCTTTCCTCGGAACTGGTCCTGCTATAGGGGCAGTGGGGGGGGGGGGGGGGCGGCGCGGGTGTAGGGAGCGGTCGCGGGAAAACCGAGGGGCGTAAGGGGTGCGGGGGTGCGGGTATGCGGGTCCATTAATGGAGGGATGGGAGCAGGCTTAGGTCTGGAGGAGGCCAGAGGGGGAAAGTCCTGTTGGGAACTCAAAAGAGGCCATTGGGTAGGACGTTGGGGGCTCAATCTCACGGGGAGTTTGACCGATGGGGATTCCCTAGTCTGGCGGGCGTCGAAACGCTGCGCCAATTTAGGGGAAGAGGATTTGGGGGCTTTCGGGCAGCCACGGTAATTTGCCGGATGACCGGACTCTTTGCAAAGCACACAGCTAGGTGGCTCGGTGCAAAGGGTGCGGTCTTTTGGCCGGGTACAGTCGGCTGTACCGTGATCCCCCAGGGACTTGACGCACCTGGGAGTGGCATAGCAGTTGTATGCCGAATGCCCGTAGAGTTGGCATCTGTGGCACTGGCCAATGATGCCCGAATTACGGGGCTTTTCGATAACAAGGCCTGACAGGTTGCAGACTGCCTTGACCTTGAAAATGGGGTGGTGACCCTCCGTGGGAGGACATACCACCAAGACCATATCGAAGGCAATGCCTTGTCTGGACCGGTGCATATGATGGACATGAGGCACGTTCTGTTGTTCGAGGTCCGCCTTAATATCGCTGGTGGCGATTTCGCAAGGAATTCTACGAATCACCACCCTGGTCAGTCGATCCTCGGGCAAGGAATACCAAGGGTAAGACACGTTCCTTGCTGAGAGGAGTCGGTCAGTTCGCGATAATCGCCTGACGTGGGGACTGATACTTTTATGCCCTGCTGGGTGGCACGGGCACTAGTATAATTGACCCTCTGGTCAACACACCATTTGGACACCTCCGTCCACTTAGCCTTATCCTGGATAAACACAGGCGGCGGTGGAGGGAGTTTCCTGGCGGCGGTTGAGCCAGAGGACGTGGACGGGGCGCTGAAGTTAGCGCGGGGCGCGGCAACCTTCGCTGAGGTTGAAGGCGAGGGATGGGAGGGGGACGCGGTGGCGACGGTCGCCGGCGGCGTGGAGGGGATGGACGCGGTCGCGGTGGCGGGGGTACCTACGTAGCGGGGAGGGGGGCGGTTGCGATGGCGGAGGTCGCCTGCGGGGTGGGGGCGCGGGACGGAGGAGCGGAGTCCACAGCCGCTATGATTTTAGCGGCTGGGGCTGAGCTGCTCGCCTTGTTTTTCTTCCGCTTACTCCCTTTTCCCTTTGTGTGGGAAACGAGCTCGTACGCCTCTGTCTCCGAGGACGAAAAGGAGTTAGAGTCCGCCTGGAGAGTAAGCGGAAGCAGAATCGGAGGGAGTGGGGATAGGTACATCCTCGGTGTCCATAAGAAACGGCGGTTCTGAGGTTGCTGGGGCCTCGAGAGCATCGCTGAAATCAGCGATGCTCGGGCTGGCTGGGATCGCTAGCTGTTCAGACTTATAGAATTCCGCGAAGTCGGCAGCGAAATCTTTGTTTTTCTTAAATAAAATAAGAAAGATAGAGATCACAGCCCCGACTTCTGACCCTTTGAGGTTGAACTTTGCTTTGCGAGTTGAAGTCGCGGGCAGAAGCTAGTTGAGTTATTTATACTCAATCCGAACCGCCATGTTTTGGCGCCGCTGGTGAGTCGGGTTTCGTGGCGATCTGAGCACTTTTTGGGTATTTTAACGTTAGTGAATTAGGTTAAGTTTGAATCTGATTTCATTGATGTGATACTTTTATATAATTTTAGAAAAGATAGACTTCACACAGAATCAATATTTTGTGATTAGCTGTTTTTCCTGACATCTGTTATGTAACATATAGGGCGTTTGAGTCGTTTTGCATGCATCTGAAATCCATACTTGATGACGCTTATAACATTTGACCTGCACGCGTACCATGACCGCCATAGAAAGAACTTTGTCTATTCTTGGTAGAATAGAGATAGAACTGTCATGCTACGCGAGCATAAAACGGTACAAATCTTTCTACAATCTTTAATTCTGTCTGTAATCTTTCTACAATCTGTAATTTTGTCTATTCTTCCGTCGACAAAACCCGTTTCTACGGTGGTCATGCTACGCATGCTGCACCTAAAATCTATACCTTTATGCTGAAAAAAGAAGAAAAAAAAGAAAAAGGCTAAACGTATAGCCTTTTTCTTTTTTTTTCTTTTTTCAGCATGGGAAATCATCAAATGACTTCTCCCGCTCTAGGCGGAGCGGGAGGGCGTGTCAGAGTTTTACTGACTAAAACCCACCCGTATTCCATCAGTTGCCCATGTGCCGGGGCCACGGTATCTCGCTTGAACAATCTCGCGACCCCGGCAGGCATCGGTCCTAGTAGACCCCTTCACTGCTGCTGACATCTCTTAGAGGCGCGCGTGGAACACTACGCGCCGTCGACCCGAGCCTGGTCCTTATCGGGCGGCGAGCTACCCATTGCTCGCCACCCGCAAGCTCGCGCCTATGGTGGCCGGGACTGCGCTATCGACTCCCGACGCCCGGGGCGTCTCCTCCTGCGGCGGCTAGGGACGTGAGGGCACAGAGACTGCCACTCCCTCACGCGCCCCGCCTCCTCCTTCGCGAGCATTATTGCTTCGCAGAAGGAGGTGACGGCTTCCCATTCCCTCTCGCTCCGTACCATGGCTCGCACCAGGGCCGGACGCGAGAGGTCGCCGCCGCCGATCGTCTCCACGAGGACACGGCGGTGCTCCGCCCAGGCAGGGCACACCTCCACCGTATGCTCCACCGTGTCCTACAGACGATCCTCACAATGAAAACACCCGGGCGTATCATCCCGCTTTATCCTGAACAGGAACCCACCGAAGCACCCATGCTCGGTGAGAACCTGCGTCAGGCGGAAGGTGAAGACGCCGTGGCGCCTCTCTATCCACTCCTCAAAGAGGGGACTTACCGCCGCATACGTTTAGTCTTACACTAAAATAACATCTGAGTGTCGCTTAGGTATTTTTTTTTTTCTGAATTTGAGCCTGTTTCTAAATTAATGTGACTTGAAGTAATTTTTTATAAAGCAGCATTTATTTTTGGTAGTAAAAACTAGACTCAATCGTGCGGATTTTGTAAATAAAAACAACTTAGTAGGTTTCGTAAATATATTATTTTAAAAATTTAAAAAAAAAAAACCTCGAAAACGGACACTGGGATGTTCAGTCATAGTGTTGTTCAACCCTATTTTAGGGAGCTTAACGACCCGTCACCTGACTCTACCAAATCTGCGTATCTAGGATACATCATTCATAAACAAAATACTCAAAACCTCCAGACAGTTATACAGTCATATATACATTCTATCTAACCTACTATAGAACACGATCATCGGGGGTTGAAAGTAGTCGATAGCAGTACCCTGGAAACCTTTAAATAGACTTCGAATCCAAGTCGACCGGACCAATGACAATCTCCATAGATGGGGGTTCACGGGCGGCTCAGATCTCAAGTCGTTCGCATCGCAGTCAACAGGAAAAGTGCTCAAAAGGCTGGCAGCATTGCCACGGTGTATAGCGATGTTGATTCTTTGAAAATAGGCCAGGCTGCTAATCAGGTTGAGAGTCGCCCAACCGCGATGATAAATAACGGGTTCAGTGACGTTATTCGCCGGTAAATAGGTACTATAAGAATAGATATTCTAAGAAAATGTAGCTTTGCCGATGATCTTAAGACTAGGATCTGTAATGATAAAGATTTAAGATATGACAATGATAGAACAAAAATGCTCATCATAGTTTATTGAACCAAGAATCGAAGTTACTAAATAAAACAGAAAACGCAAAAAAATGAACCCTAAAACTAACTTATACAAGCTTACTTATTTTTGAAAAGTAAAGTTACGAAACTTTAGCATAGAAATCAGTATAATACTATGTAGGTATGTACCATGATTTTCCGGGAAAACTGGAAACACGAGGTATGTAATAGAAAACACTACACGTTATACGATGGCCATCATTTGCCAGCTCGCTGTAGCAATGGTCGCCACTGTCCACACAATGGGCCATGTTAGTCGACTCCATGTCAGACGATAAGCTTCAGAAAAATTAAAAGCTCTAAACATTTCAATTAAGGAAAATTCGACATTTCTCAACTTATAGCATGAAACGAAATATATCGATTAACTTCCAAAAGCTTCTGAATTACAGCGATTTCAGATAAACAACTTCACTAGAATTGGAATACTTATAAAATTGCCTTAAGTTAGTGCCTCTCAGTTATTTTAAATAAAAACTCCATTCCAATAGATGAAAGCGACTTAATAAATAAAACTAGTAATATTACACAATCTTAAGCTTTCGCAAATAAAACTAAAACCAATTTCAATCGGGCTTTAATTTCCTGCGCCACGTCATATCCTTTCGTTTATCGAGCGCTTCCCACCCACGGTTTCCCGCCCTCTCCACAATTTTCCACTGGTTCTCGCGCATGCGTCCCGCAGGGTGCCCTCTCTGACACCTGTCAAAACCAGTCTATCCCTCCCCAGTGCCGTGTACTGTTTGACGTCACTGCATCCATAATTACGGGAAATCCAAGTGCATTTTGGAGAAACATGTAAAATCAGGTAAGTGGAAAACTCGGAACAATTTCGTAGAATGTATTTTTTTTATTGATACCCTAAATTTTACACTGCTTTCGTTCGAATTTATAGCATGTAGGTTTGATTCCAATTTTAAAATGTCGATGGTATAATCTCTATTCGTGATGAATCTGATCGCACTTTAATAAATTTTTATTTTCTCTCTCAGAACTTAGCCTGATCGATCGATCTATAAACTTAAGACGTAGATTATGACAGCCTTCGGTCTATTAATAGCCCAATGGTTGATGTGATAACAATTACATATACCTGTAGGTATACCACTGATATTGCGCGTGTCCCGTGACCTTTAATATTAACAGTGTCTGATTTGATGGTAATTGATTAAAAGACATTCATTGATCTTCATCGATAGCTACATATTAGGTAAGTAACATTTCGGTAACGTATTTTTATGTATCATGGCTGTTTTATATACATTTTTTTTTAATCAGCACTTACCCTGCTTGAGTTACTGGGTAGGTACAACAGTAACTTGTTGTGAAAACCTTAGTAAAAAATACATAAATTAATTCCAGTTTTTATTTTCTTAAAGCTATTTTCCATTTCCTCCCTTAAATGTTACAGGAAAAGCTCTAGGGTGGTTGTTATTTCGCAAACCGGGTTCTATATCGAAACTCTACCATCGAACACCGCGCATTACTTAGCTAAATTTTCTGCGATTTCTTCTTCTAGAATAATCGGCATTAATCGTAAAAAAATAAAGAACATAGAGAATCGTAAAAACAGAGTAAGCACTGAATGCCGATGTAGATTCTAGCCTCGAAACTTTCTATCTATTTCAGACAGAAATCACTCTTTTTTGTAAAAAGACATGCAATATAATAAAAATAAGTTTAGACCAAAATTTTAAGTGATTTAAAATTAATGATAATTAAAAATGCAATTTAAATTAATATATTTTTATTTAATTCTTCTGTATTTGGCAACTATTGATACGATAAGCCTACTTACCTACATCAACATAAATAATGACTTTCATATTAATAATAAACTTAAGGCGTTTCTCTAACTGATAATTTATATATTGAACGTGACATTGAATATCTCATGACACTTAACAAATACTTAGAAATACCTGTTCATGGGAAAGTGACCATTTGCATTATATCACTGTCTTTAGTAAGTGTAAGAAAGTTGTGGTTCTGAATTCTCCACAAATATTCACGCTTTTGTTTTGTTCACATGGAAGTAGACAGGATTGAAGACACTATATACATTTTAAAATTTCCAAGCCTCTACGACGTTCTTTATCATTGATCCTTTTATAGTCCAGTCATAATCCAAGTCAGGTGTCCATTTAGAATTTCTTAAGAGATATATTACAACTCTCTCAAACCAAAAACCACCTTATCAAACCATTATCGCCGCAATCTACATACCTTAGAAGTTCAATTGACCTAGAGCTATTATGAGACAGAGAATTGTAAGAATATTATTTTCCAAGACAAAAATCATTCGAATATTTCGATGCCATGTGTAGGATCATAGTTTCAACTAGACAACCACACTATTGGTAATAAGCCAATAACTTTAGTTAGTTGGGTTTATTTTGCGGATATCGTCATTTTACCGCATCTATAATCTTGACCACATTATAAAATCTTCAGCAATTCCGCGTTCTGCGTTGTCCATTTAAGAAATATCTTGCACCACACGTATAATAATAAATTTCCATCCGTATATTAAATTAATTCGGCTAACCCAAAAATTAATCCGGCCAACCCATTTTTAGAAACTTCCATTATCTTTAAAACAGTATTTAAGTGCTGTCACCACAGCAACATAATCCTCTTTGATATCTTGATCATCCCTTCAGGGCTAAATAGGGGCGAGCCGTAAATAATATAAATAAAAATAAAGTTGCCAACAAAGTCATCAAAACTCATTAATGTTGGCATCCCCGGCAAGCTTCTAAGACGTGACCTTTATTCCGGATTACTTTGTCGTTTAAGGGACTTACAACAAGAGTATATTTATTAGAACGGTGGCTAACTTAAAGAATGGCGCACAACAATCAAATTGTTAGAAAAACTTAGTTATTGCAAGAACATCAAATATTGTTGCTGGTTCTTCTGACCCATCATCATCATCATTCTCCTGATCCCAATGTATTTGTGGTTGGCGCAACATGTATTATTCTTCCACTTCATTTGTCGTCATCTCAGTAGTCACCCCCTTTCTATCCATGTCATAATTCACACAGTCCATCCATCGTTTCTTTGGTCTCCTTCTACTTTTATAGCCTTTTTGTATCGACATTCATACTAAAAACTTTCCTTACGACATTTTCCTCATTCCCTCGTATCACGTGGCCGTACCATGAAAATCGATTTCCACACAACTTTTTAGCTATCGGTACCACTTTCAGACTTCCTGTAATGTACTCATTAGACGAAGTCGTTTCTTTTCGCTGGTGCATCTGACCCACCGAAAAGAAACAATTTAAATCGAATTTAATATTACTATTATTTCATAGTGTATGATTTGTGAATATATACAAATAGGGTTCATTGCTTCGGCCCAGCATATCAGTATGGCGATTCACAACCATCCTATCGAATCGAACAATAATCAGTGTTATAGTAGACTCATACATTTTCGCTTTCTGGATTTGTGAACAGCGTTAAGAGAGAGTTCTCTAAACGCTGTTCACAAATCCAGAAAGCGAAAATTTTGTTAGTTTAATCAAATAGACGACCGCTAGTCACCCGGAAGCTCTTGCTTTCAGGGGCAAGGTAAATCATGCTATAGATTTTTTAAATTTTCGATGGATAACCTATCGAATGCCTGTGCGAAATTCTCCAGTGAAACTGAAGGCAACCGACACATCTATTGTTGTGGAATATCATTGATTCTGAAAGCTCTTTAACGCGGTGTAGATGTGATAAACTCGTTTAGTTTCATTGGTGAAGTTGGCCTTAAGTCCCTTCTTGATCAATCGATCTGTCTACTGGGCCTATCATAATTTTCTGCTAGACATAGGCACATAACTCTCTGCCAAGTTACAACATTTTAATATCGGGGTTTCAATAAGTAGTAGTTATAAGTACGAACACCGACAGACACTTACGTACATAGTGTAAATTATTTTTTCACCACTGTTCTCAAAACGGTGAATGAAAACATCGTTAGAAAACCGGTGAATAAATAGAACAAAAAATTGGAAGACATGTGACATCTATCAACCACCACTGGGCCCACGTGATGAATTACAGCATTTACAGCCCACTTCCTCTCACTGAGAGGAGACCTGTATCCCAGCAGTGGGAACATATTGGCAGATTGAGTATGTCATAGGTACTTCATGCAGATACCTATTATTAGTATTTCCTTAGAAATGATATCCTGATTATGTTTTTTGGGAACCCTTTCAATGTTACTAATAATACTAATGTGTTATGTTGAATCTCGTTTGGATATGGCTGATCCCCTCAGAAATCTATAATAATTGATTGAATCTGGAGTTACTTTGGGGTAAATCCATTGTGGATTAGATACATCTCGGATCCTTTTCGGCTGAATATCAAATATTAGTATGACTGCCAACATTTTGCTGAGTTTTATAATATTTCGCGTTATGTGGGAGGATTTGGTTAAACGTAATGGTCCTAAATATACTTACTTAGGTTGCTAATGCAAACTGGGGAAAGAGTTTGATTGAAGATAAGTATATACGCTCAAACAACACAGCTTTGGGCCTTCTAAGTAAATAATAATATGATAGCTAGTCTTCAAATCCGGAGCTTTAAGTGGAGACCATGTTTTAAAGTTGTTTTAATTGGATGGAAGCCTCTTTTCTAACAAAAACGGTAAGTAGGTAAGTAGCTTGGATTAGAAAGTTAGTAGTATCTCCGTAAAGTGCCTTCTTGATAGTCAAAAGTTTCTTGAAAAATAATAGTTTAAAAAAACTAAAAAACACGCTTCCATAGAAAACCAAACTAAAAAGTAGAAAATAATGGGAAAAAAGCGTGGGGTGCTTTTTAAGGTATTTTTTTATTGATCAGGCACCCCACGCTTTTTTCCCATTATTTTCTACTTTTTAGTTTGGTTTTCTATGGAAGCGTGTTTTTTAGTTTTTTTAAAACTATTATTTATTTTCTATTTTTTAGGGTGTTTCGAATTTTGAGACGTTGACATACGTCTCAAAATTCGAAACTACGCTGACGTATGTCAGCGTAGTTTTCAAAGACAGTTTTTTGGCTGTCCTGGTAACCCTGGCAAGGATAATGGCACTTTATGAAATTATTGCATTGTCATCGGTCTTTGACAGGTGTACATCAAAGTTTGAATGAAATCTGGTCGTTTAAAGTGGGTCAAAATCGCGCTATAAGGAGTCGGTTACAAACATACATACAAACATACAAGTGAAGCTAATATAAAGCGTGTAAAAAGGGCTCGTCACAATAATTACCACAAGATTTTCTACAATTGTGTTTCTGCCGTCAAGCAGCAAAAGGTGCCGTTTGAAAGGTATGTTTACTATTGAAATGACATACACATACATGTATTTCAACTATGTCACTGACATTATATAATGTTCTTCTTCTTCTGCTTGCCCTTGTTCCGTGGAGTCGGTGCAACACGTTTTTCTTCTATTGTCCTCTATGTCAGCAGTCACTGTACCATTCACTCGTCCTTCTTTCATATAAACCCACACTCTATCCAAGATGGACAGCTAGTGGGATTGTTTGATCTTCCTCCCTCTGTATCTATCAACATTAATACTTGCAAAATTTAAATCGTAGGTATGGTGCAGTAAGGATTGCTGGTGCAGCTTAGGTTTTGTTTTTACTTTCAGGTGGACTGCGATCGCGTTTTATCAACTTATTTCACTTAACACCTTGATGACTTAGAGCAGCAGTGGTCCAATGGTCCCGACTTACGTGTGGTCATGGGTTGGAACCCAGACAGGCCCGCGTTTTTTATGTAAATAATTTAATCACCACTGTTCTGAAAATGAAGACGGAATATATCGTAAGGAAATAGGTATGTCCTAGAACCAAAAATTCGAGGACATGTGACATCTACCAACCCGCACTGGGCACGTGTGGTGGATTACGGCCCGCTCCTTCTCACACAGCATCAATTCTGTGAGAGTGGGCCGTAAATCTGTGTTCTAGTAGTGAGCACATTATAGGTGACTAGCTTTTGCCAGCGGCTTCGCCCGCGTGGAGGTCGGAAAATATCCCGCGGGAACGTACTACCGGGATAAAAAGTAGCCTATGTCCTTTCTCAGGCTCTAAACTATCTGTGTACCAAATTTCATTTAAATCGGTTCAGTAGTTTTAGCAGGAAAGCGAGACAGACAGACAGACAGAGTTACTTTTGCATTTATAATATTAGTGTGGATTTATAATTTATAATTATAATTTATAATGTATAAATTTATAATGTGGATAGTGTGGATGTGGATAGTGTGGATTTGTGTGGATTATGCTTGATGACTTGATGGCAATCTTCGCAATTCGCGCCAATTTCGCAAGTAACAGAATCCAAGATGGCGTGTTTGTATTTATTTATATTTTTCATTAGTACATCGCCGGCGGCAGGCATTAGCATTTAAATGAATTTCGGTCTGTCGGCGAGACGGTGAGTAGCACAAAATTGTGTGATCTTACGCGCTGGATCTTCCCTGTGCTAATAGACATTATTTATTTTTATGAAACTGCTTATTGTGTGAGAGAAATGTTTCATGAAACTTGGCAACTGAACTTGAAAGTCTACGTGCTTTAAATATACAGTGATAGTTTGGCAATAGATAGTTTAACAATAGTAGAAATGTTTCTACATTTCTACACTTGTTAAGTTTTTAAACTTAGTATATTGAGCTGTTTTGAGAGTTCCTTATTGAGACTTATTAGAGTTATTGTCTTACGTACTGCGGGCCTTATCTTTAAAGAAAGAAAGAAAAATAATTTATTTGGGACACATACAGGATATAAAAACAATAAAAAGAACATAGAAAAATTACATTTAAGATAAAAAAAAAAACAAAATGTTACTAAAAGATTATAAAAATAAAAGAATAAGACCTGTGCGAGGCCAAAAAGGCCCCTATCTCAGTATAATGCTGCGATATTTGTAAAAAACTACTAGCGCAGCGCTGGTATGATCAGAGATTAAGAGTAGGCACCGTATATAAATGAGACCCTTATCTTCTTTTTAACCGACTTCAAAAAAAGGAGGAGGTTATCAATTCGACTGTTTTTTTTGTTTGTTACCTCATAACTTTTACCCATTACCCATTTTAATTTGGTTCCGGCCTTCCATTGTCCAGATTTCGGACAGTGGAATCCATGTGAAAACCAAATAAGTCTTATATTTGCATTAAGTATTTGCGGCGACAAATGAACGGATAACGCGATTAGATTAGTGCGGGGTATCTACCATAACTAAAAAGTTAAAAATAAAAACTTTTTACAAAAAAATAATAACCGACTTCCTAAAAAAAACACTACAAAGTGAAAAATAACTTTAATTTCGGAAGTCGGTGGCAAAAAAACCTTAGGTAAATACAGATACTAAGACACCGACTTTCGAAATTAAACTTATTTTTCACTTTGTAGTGTTTTTTATACGCTATATAAAGTGTTAAAAAATTAACTGCAAGAAAAGTAAGAACTTGTTTAGTATTACAAATAAAAAATATTGGCGAAAAACGATTTCAAAATAACAACCCGTTTCAGAGATTTGCAATATTTTCACTTCGCACAAAATTATTGAATATGCGCACTGTACACCGCATGCGCACCGGCGCCGGCGGCCGACACCGCGGCCGCCTCGCCGCACGCGTGAGTCATTCACCCCTGCGACACGAATCGACGGCGCAAATTCGTAAACAGCTGATTCTAATTTTCCCATCTCATTTCACAGACTTTGGACTGGCAAATTATCGAACTACTTACTAATAGCATATTTTAACTGTTTAAATTAAGTCATAACGATAACCTGGTATGTTTAAACAATTTGAATGAACCTATTTACAATAATTTAAAAATTATTTACAAATGGTCTTAATTTTTACCTTATTTACAAAAGGTGCTGGAAGTGTTCACCGTTTTGTCTAATGCTTAAGTTAGCACGACGTATTACGTTTCCTTGCACTGCGATTAATGTGTCTCTGTCACTTTTAATTAAATCAAATGCACTAATTATACGAGTTTTTAATTCGTCCACGTTTTGAGTGTTGTTGCCACTATGTCCATGGGTCATTTTCAGAAAATCTGTACACTGTTGAAAATATGCCGTTTTTATTTTTTTTCATTGTAAATGGTTTTTATTATTATATTTACAATGAATAGTCTTTTCGCTATTTGAAAATACTAATAGAACCTCTTAATCAGGGTTATTTAATGAAATACAACTAATTAACTGAACCTGGGGAACAAAATTAATTCCATTCCGCAACTAATAACTTTTGGATTTAAAAATAAAATAAAACTCGTTTGGATTTAATCAACTAGTATAATTCGTTAACGATCTTTTGTACTTCAATACAAAATAGATAAAAATAAAATTAACACTAGCAAATATACATAATCATCATTTAAATTTCCATTACGTTACTCTTTGTACTAAATTAGTTAAATACTTTTCAGTATGTTTCTCAATAAGGACACAAGATAGGAACTCTTTTTTTAATTACATTCATTAAAACTTCTAAATAATGTTTAAAAATACACAGTCAATTAAATTAACACAAAAAGAATACATACACATACTAAATTAGTCAAAATAACGTTCACTACTCGTCAAAAAACCCGCCCCTAACTGTTCCCGGTGCAAAGGTGCCCAAAACACTTGCTGCGTTGCCACGTTGGATGGCAATGGCTAACCTCTGCACCAAGAACGAGCCGGAGCGGGAGTCACCCGTTTTATTACGGAGTTTGTGCCCTAACTCACTAATGAGCTCCTTGGCCCCAGTGCCCCAGGTACCCATGGTTTCCACAGCAATGGGCACAAAATGGTAGCGATCCACCAACGGTGCGTACTTCACCCTCTTCCTCTCAGCGGCGTCTTCCGCTGCAGCTGACGGCGAGAGGACGGTGCGACCAAGGTGGCTGGCGGCAACAGTGCTGACGCAAGTTGCGTCCCAGATAAGGCACTTACCGTTCTTCCAAGGCACCAGGGTCAGGCCGTCCGGCCTCTTGCCGTCAGACCTGCACAGACCCGGAGGCTCCAGGACGCAGGGGACGTCAGCTGACACAAAAGCCCTCCGCACAATATCGTTAAGTGCATGATGACGCGGGAACCTTCCCGAGCAGCGACGACAAGACATAGCATGGTGGCCATCGGCCTCTACCATGGAACCGCAGGTGCATCTGTGGGGTTCACACACCTTGCAGCCCAGGCGGAGAGCCACCGCCACACGCAAAGAGTCGTCATCCAGCAACGTGCCCAGATGAGGCGAAGGAAGCGCGTGCAACCATGCCCCCGATTCCGGTTGCGAAACGGCCCTGAGTCTGGCTAGATCAGCCCCCGAGGAACCCACCAACATCTGTTCCTGGGTCTGCTTAGACGTAATGTCGTCCCAAGCACGCTGAAAATGTGCTGCCTCAGGGCTTGCTGCCTCCCTGTTGAGGACAGACCAAGCTGACCTGGCATCCAACATAAATGGTATGTTTGCCCCGTCACCATTGGAATGTAGAATTACAGTGACGAGGTCAGCCACCCCATGAGTCGACGCCAGGAAAGCCGGTAGACCCACATCATGCACGCACCGCACCCCAAGACCCCCGTACCGTATTGGAAGAGCCGCCTGCCTCCACTGCGCATCATTAAAAGATACATTCAGTATCGACTCAACCGTTGATCTTAGAGCACAGTCAAAGGAATATACCTCTTCAGGGCAAAGCCAGGTAGGAGCGGTCCGCAAGAGATATGTAACCTTGGGTAAGGCAAGGTTATACGCAACAACAAAATTGCAACGTGTGCGGGGAGATCTTTGAGACGTCCCCGAGCATTGAGGAGAAGCTCTTTACGGGAGGATATGGCTTCTGGCACTCCGTCAAGTAAAATGGGAGATCCCAAAAGGTAGAATGAAAGAGGAGAAAGCTCCTTGAGGCCAGGTAAATGAGAAGCAAAGCGTGAGAAGTGTGAACGAGCTCCAACGCCACAGGGAAAAAATTCGCACTTGGAGGGATTCACCTCAAGACCCAGCTTCTTAAGTTGAGGAACAAGAACCTCCAGGTCCTGGAAAACCTCTTTCGGTGATCCACCAATAATGCCATCATCCAGGTACCACAGGTTCAGAGGCGATTTCAAACCAGAGATGACTTTGTGGATTGCTAAACTGAAAACAAGTGGCCCCAGTGGATCCCCCTGCTGCGCACCCACTTGAGACGAAATGCGACTATCATTAAAGAATAGATAAGAAGGAGAATAATATACCTGGTAAAGAAATGGGTATAGGGAAGGAATTTTATCCTTGACCTCGCTCAAAAGAACGTCTCTTTCTAGGGTGTTAAAAGCATTGCGTATGTCCAGCTTCAGCACCACGCAGTCCGAGTTCTCAGGATCCATGACGAACGCACGCGTTGCGTGGATAGCAGCCTCGCACCCCCGACGTGTCCCGAACCCTAGTTGATGCGGCTGCAAGTATTCGGACATAGCTACTCTTACGGACCGGCACGCCAGCTTAGCTGTTAACCTTCTGAACACGCTGCCGATGGCTATTGGTCTCAGCCCTCCATCTTTTTTCTTGAGTGCGCAAAGAGAAGCACCATACAGATAAGGACAAACTACAGGATTGAGCTGACCACTCATTAAAAAGTTTGCAAGCTTTGTCAAACACTCTAGCAAACGCCGCCCATTTTCACCCGCCGAACCAGAAGTTAGTTCTTTCAAATGCCCCGGGCGAATTCCATCCAAGCCCGCCGCAGAGCCACTATAAAAAGAATTCAAGGCCACCCCGACGTCCTCCACCGACGCAGTAACCCTTGGAAATGACAGGTCCGGTGCTGATGGAAAATTAAGCGGACGTGATGGGCTTGGGTGTTTGGCTGTAAGGGCACTTAGCGTGTCAGGGTCGTGCCGCGTGAACGAGTCCTCCGAAACCAGCAGCCGAACCGCCCCTCGGAGGTCTCCTTCGAACACCTTCGACTCGATGGCTTTGCGCATTCCACGCGGCTGAGCAAACCTTGTCACACAACCCGGCTCATCCATAAACTGGTCAGCGCCAACCGACTCGACGTTTGCCTTCACTTTTGCAGTCATATTTCCAGGTGCCTCCCTCGAAGGAACTCTCAGCCCACCAAACGCGAAAGTGAGAAGCGCGCCCCAGTCCTCCACACTGTTATAGCAAACGCACTTATCGATGATGTCGCACAGCTTCCCCGCCGCCTGGTTCCGCGCACCCTTAGGAACGTGCCTAAGTACTGGCGTACTCGCCTTCAAGGCTGACAGCCTCTCCAAAGGGCAAGGGCGCGAGACCGGCGGCACCTGGCCACCCGACTGGGAAACGGAGACAGTAGACGAGGTCTGAGGAGAGGCGACCGGCTGGCGCGCATTCCTGTGCATACGGCCTATATGGACCTTGAGCCCATGTGAGCTGAATGTACGTAAAGACCCAGGGCAGTGAGGGCAAGACAACATTGCGGTGAGGGCACTCATTTGGCAGTCTAAAAACAAATAATATTCGCCTTAACAGCAATTAAGGACAATAAATTAAATCTGGCTACAACCAATATCATAAAAACACAAATTTGTCAATTATACAATTTAAATATTAGTTATTAAATAAAATTAACAGATTATTTTATTCAATGTTACATATTAACTTAAAATTTAAAGTTAAATTAAAATTTAAGATATTATTATTATTGAAATATTAATATACTTTGATTGGATGCTTACTGAAAAATAATCAAGAAAAAAAGAAAAAAAAATTACAAACAAAAAGAAAAATAAAAAAAAATAAAAACCCAAAAAGAAAGTCCAATCGTGGGATTTGAACCGCCCGGCTCCCGGCAGCTATTCGTCTAAACGCCTCTAAGAACGTTGCGCCACTCGATCACGAAATATGGTTATGAAATTACGGTATCTATTATACGTGCAAAGTAATAGTGAAGATCCGTTGGACAGATATAAAATGTTCTAAAGTCCAAAGTCCGTTTTCTTTGTTTGTTTTGATTGATCACCAGTTTTTGCCTTTTTGTTTCTGTTTATCACTTTTGTAAATGTTGTTGCACTTTTAATGTGTTATTATTTTAATATATGGTTATATTGCACTGTGAGCACTGTTTAGATGTTGTTTAAAGTATTTGTAACATACAGTTAGCAGGAACAGTATGTGGAAGTTAACACTTTGTTTCTTTAAACTTTATTTTGAATTTTCCTCCTCATTTGATAAAAAGTTATAGACATTTATTTCTGATGTAAACAAAGGTTCCGGCCACTGTACTTTATTTATTTGTTTATATGCACCTTTCACGTAAACTGACGTAAATTAATCGGAGATAACGGTCGTGTTAGTTTATTACACTGTTGGGAATATAATGTACCACTTATTTGAATCTAAACTTCGTGTTTGATATTTTTAATTAATTTTAATATGCAGAGCAGAAGTTTCGCGTGGCGCTCGCCCGCGCGCGTCAATTGTCCTCCTATTATTCGTAATCAAAGTCGTCGAAAATCAAATAGAAAATCGCAATAGAAAATAAATCACGATTCGCAAGAACACACAACACCAAGAAAATGTGAAATGTCATTTAGTTGTCAACTACGATTATTATTGACTAGCTTCCACCCGCGACTCCGTCCGCGCGGATGTCGCTCAACGCGTGGATGGTTTATTTCTCCATTTTGAGTAACTCTGACAATGACATCTTATAAATATCTATTGGACCCAAATACGGCTAAGCCTATAATAATTAAGGAAATCCCTCTATTGAGCTACTGCTGTTGAGCTCGCGTTCTGTAGTAAGTATTTTTTTCATAATAATTCCGACCTTGATAAGTAGCATGTAGCAGTAAATTACTGACAGTGACGAAAAGTTTGCAATAATAAAAAAGTGATCGTGACAATGCGACAGAAAGTTAATTGAGAGCATACACAACATTGTTAGTGAGCTCGTCCGGAAAGAAAATAAAATACCAACCTAAATAAACCAATTTACGATGAAAACTTAAACTACGTATGTACTATAATATTTACAAAAGTATTTACAAATAACTGATCGGAACAGTAATCAAAAAGGTCGCGCTGAAAAGCACGGTTTAAAATTACACGCATACAATATTAATTCCACGGACGACCGCTCGCCACACTGGACACGTCCGCTCGCATCAAAATTCAGAATTTAAATGCATCGCGTATTCGCGTGGCGCGGAACGCGGCTCGTTGTATAGGAGTCGGGGAGGCGTGGCCCGCGTGTGCCGCAAACGGTACAAGCCAAATCCGACTTTCGGCGCTACACGTTACGGCGCTGAATCCACTGCGGGTAATGCAACGTGTGTTCGCGGTTCTACAGAACAACGTCTATGAATAAAACTGAAGAATAAGATTTTTTTTTCTACGTATTTTTCCAGGATAAAAAGTATCCCATTTTATGCCCAGGATAATAAGGTATAATTATACCAAGTTTCATCGAAATCGAACCGTTAGTTTTCACGTGATGCCTGCACATACAGACAGACAGACAGACAGACAAATTTTTTTTTAATCACATATTTGGGTTTGGTATCGATCCAGCAACACCCCACGCTATTTATTTTTTCAATATTTTCAATGTACAGAATTGACCCTTCTACAGATTTATTATATGTATAGATACGATATGACATCGATTTACCGAAACATCTGTAAATCAATTTAAAAAAAGCTGGAGACACGGAATCGGTTCAATAGATCGCGTTTAGAAGCCCGCGAATGAACAAACATCTTTTTTGTTTCTAAAGAAAACAACAAAGGCGAAACAACTATATAATAAAAGAAGGTTTTCCAAAAATCAATGTTTGAAACCGGTTTTATTTACTGTATCGATTGTGTGTTTCAGTAATGTTTGCCATCCCTACTCAGGATTGACAATCGACCGGAACTGTTAGATAATATAATAAACGATTGAATTTTTTTATTAAATCGGCTTTTAATTCCGGATTTTTCATAACAAATAAGTAATAGCAATATTTTAGTTATTAAATGGGTATTTTTTCTGTATTTACCACATTGATGGGCAGAACATGGCCAAGAATGAGCATCTCCCTATCTAACGAAGCCTGCACTCAAACATTGCTTACAGAAGTCCCTGAAAATTTAAAAGTTGCCAACGAATACTTTGGTATGTTTGTTGCACTTTCAAATGTACTTCAGATTAAGAGACGTCAAATCATGTTTGAAATTGTCAGATTTCACACAGTAGGTAAAGCTTCATTTACGCTAGGTTAGTTTCGATTGCGAGTTCCAAATGAGAGCGGTAGCTTGTGGTGGATTAATGTACAAACTTGATTAGGATTACCGAAATTTTGTTGCCTAGCAATAATATGCTGCTCGCATTCGAGGAATTATCTTTGTGCAAATGAGGCATTACAATTTACTCGCGTTAACTTATAAGGATCGACTATAGCTACCATTTTTTTTTTTTTCTTAAAATGCAATTCTACAAGGTGCAGTTTTGGATCTGCAAAACATTTTAGGAGGTAATTATGTTAGTGATTCTCGACCCGAATCAACAATAAAATGGGCAGGTATTTTTTTTTCATTTTATTATTATTTACGAAAATCGGTAAGTGCGAACTCCCTTTTTTAAAACGCGGCCAGTCTGTACGCGTCCTTAAACTGCGCTTTCACACACATAAACAAACGCAACCGACATTTCTTTCATAGATTTTTTAAAGAGGGTTATTAAGAGAAAGGGTTAGAAAGAGAGTTATTCTGAAAAACAATATTATTGAAAAATCTAATATAAAAGTATTATTGATTATTGACTTGGTACCGTATTGTTATATGATTATTTACGAGTCTCATAACAACCTCTTGAAATGTTTTGCAGGCTCAAAACTGCATCTTGTATAGAAGATTTATTTGGAGTATCTAGTCGTCACGAAACACACTAATTTTTTTGACAGATAAAAAGCTGTAGCCAATCCAAAATTTACAACATATATTGTATTACAGTAAAATAATTCAGAACAAAAACAAACATCAACACTAGTTAGACTACCAGCTGTGTATTTATTTTTTGTTTAAATCTCAAATAAAGAACAAGGGCGGTTTCAGTTTAAACTGCGTCTAAGGGTATAGAATAGTTAAGTGAAAAGATTGATAATATACACTTTACATATATGAAAAGAGTCATTACGAATCGTCTCGCGCGCAGGTTTGACGACTTCCAGCCTCCCGAACAAGCCGGATTCCGTAAAGGCTTTAGCACCGTAGACCACATACACACGCTGCGACAGGTTATACAGAAGACCGAAGAGTATAACCTGCCTCTCTGCTTAGCGTTTGTGGACTACGAAAAAGCCTTCGATTCGATCGAGACCTGGGCTGTACTGCAGTCTCTTCAACGGTGCCAGATCGACTATCGGTACATCGAGGTGCTGAAGTGTCTGTACGAAAACGCCACTATGTCAGTCCGACTTCAGGACCGGACCTCGAAACCTATCCTTCTGCAGCGAGGGGTGAGACAGGGAGATGTTATTTCTCCGAAACTGTTCACCGCTGCACTGGAGGATGTCTTCAAGGTTCTGGACTGGAAAGGGGCTGGCATCAACATCAATGGCGAGTACATCACTCACCTTCGGTTTGCCGATGATATAGTTGTCATGGCTGAGACTATGGAGGGCCTCAGTACAATGCTCGATGACCTCAGTAGAGCTTCCGAAAGAGTGGGTCTCAGGATGAACATGGACAAGACAAAGGTCATGTCCAATGCTCATGTGATACCCACTCCAGTGAAGATCGGAGGCGCTACACTCGAAGTTGTGGACGAATATGTGTACCTAGGACAAACTGTCCAGTTAGGTAGGTCCAACTTCGAGAAAGAGGTCAATCGTCGAATCCGACTCGGCTGGGCAGCGTTCGGGAAGCTACGCAATATCTTCTCGTCCCAAATACCGCAGTGTCTCAAGACGAAAGTCTTTGACCAGTGTGTGTTGCCAGTGATGACTTATGGAACCGAAACGTGGTTGCTCACAATAGGCCTTATTAGAAAGCTGAAAGTCACCCAAAGGGCGATGGAGAGGGCTATGCTTGGAGTTTCCCTACGCGATCGAATCAGGAATGAAGAGATCCGTAGGAAAACCAAGGTAACCGACATAGCCCGAAGAATTGCTAAACTGAAGTGGCAGTGGGCAGGGCACATTGCTCGCAGAACAGATGGCCGATGGGGCCGAAAGGTTCTGGAGTGGCGACCGCGTACCGGAAGACGTAGAGTTGGAAGGCCTACAACAAGGTGGACCGATGACCTTGTGAAGGCCGCAGGAATCCGCTGGATGCGGGAAGTACAAAACCGCTCGAAGTGGCGGAGCTTGGGGGAGGCCTATGTCCAGCAGTGGACGTCTTTCGGCTGAAATGATGATGATGATGATATATGAAAATATAATTTCCTATTAGATAGAACTTGTATGTTTAAACAGTAAAATAACAGAGTGATGCCTTGAACCTCTAAGTCCTTGAGATACCACATTTGTTATAGGCATAATCGTTTTTAGGGTTCCGTTGCCAAATGGCAAAAAACGGAACCCTTATAGATTCGTCATGTCTGTCTGTCTGTCTGTCTGTCCGTCCGTATGTCACAGCCATTTTATTCCGAAACTATAAGAGCTATGCTGTTGAAACTTGGTAAGTAGGTGTATTCTGTGAACCGCATTAAGATTTTCACACTAAAATAGAAAAAAAACAATAAATTTTGGGGTTCCCCATACATAGAACTGAAACTCAAAAATGTTTTTTTTTTATCAAACCCATACGTGTGGGGTATCTATGAATAGGTCTTCAAAAATGGTAATGAGGTTTCTATTATCATTTTTTTCTAAACTGAATAGTTTGCGCGAGAGACACTTCCAAAGTGGTAAAATGTGTGTCCCCCCCCCCCGTAACTTCTAAAATAAGAGAATGACAAAACTAAAAAAAATATATGATGTACATTACCATGTAAACTACCAACGAAAATTAGTTTGAACGAGATCGAGTGAGTAGTTTTTTTTTAAAACGTCATAAATCGTAAACCGCAATTTACCTTACATTCAATCAACTGAAATATAAAAATTAAAAAAAAAAATATATTTTTAAATCGAAAATACCTACAGGTTTGTACGGAACCCTCGGTGCGCGAGTCCGACTCGCACTTGGCCGGTTTTTTTTATTGTGTCTGTAATTACGGTAATAGACTGGTTAAGCTCTAAATGATGAATTATGTAATATTAGACCAGGGCCGAAGCCTTCAAAAATGGTAAAAAGTGAAAAAAAAAATTGTATGATGACACCCATTAGAAAAGATAACTTTCGTTCGTGAAATAGTAAAACTAGGAAGCAATCTCTGGACCATGTTCGCACGGACGTAAAAATATTGCAGCGAGATTTTATCGTGCACTGGAATTTCAACGCTCTGCTGGGCTCCGAGAGTTGAGTCTAATACTGTATATTTCGACGCACTAAGTTGCACTCTGTTAGATTGTCAACATTCACACAGGCGTTATAAAATCGCAGCGGGATTTTTTTGCGCACTGGATTTTTAACTCTTGTAGTTAGTCATAGGCATAGCATTGAGAATTCAACAAATTGCATCTCAGCGCATCGCGTTTATCAATACATAATTAATAATTATATTTTGGGACGGCGCGGGGGGCGCACGGTTTGTAGGTCATAGGAGACAAAGTCGACTGTCGGTAGTTAGGTAGATACACAACAAACAATCAAAATACTTAAATTAACTACGACTTCACAGTTCTATAAACGATATATTTCTGTAAGCCCCACAAATGTATGACCCACACGTCTCTGGATACAATAAAACAATCTTTTCGGGGCCTAATAAGTACCTACGTACGAGATAAGAACGTTTTTAGTATTGGATCAATAGATGTATGGTCGACTGTGCCTACATAAATAAATAATTATAACTAATTAAATAATAATATACTTAGTTAAAAATAATATATCAACAGTTTAAGTTGAAAGGTAAGTTGGTACATACGTTTAATGTTTTATTGCAATTGTGAAAAAAAAAAATTGTGTAATTGTGCAAGATGTGATTGTGTTTGAAAACCTTGAAATATTGGTACACTTTGTTGCACTTCTTTCGGTCCATAATAATATTTTGACTTGTTGACAAATCAAACGCAAGTAGACGTACGCTCGGCTTACGGTGCCGGCTTATGGGTGCCGTTTGATTATGAGATGAAGCACGCGCAAGCGCCAGTCGCGTCGTATTCGAATGTCTGCGAACGTCGTAACAAGCTAGTTGTTGCCGTTCCGCTTTTAAGAGCCGTCCAAAAGGCGGGCGGCGGCGCGCGATGCGGTTTGGCAACGTCGCACAAGATGTTACTAGAATTTAGCGAAATATCGCTATTATTAACGCTATTTAATTACCGGTAAATCCAATGATATAACGCTACTTTTAACGTTAAATATTTAACAGAACGGAACGAAATATTTTGGTAGCTTTACCGGTAATTTATTGGTAACGGTAACCGTCCCTGGTCCTGCGGCAGTTTCGACATCACCAATAAACAAAATCATTGATACATAATTACAAGTTATAGTTGACTATATTGTTGACAAAACTGGCGTAAGAATGTAAAAAATTAATTTAGGTATGTTTAATATAATGTATCATCTTCCTAAGAATTCCATTCAGAAACTTTTCAATTCCATTTCTACGTTACCTGCGTTTTGGTTACGGAACGGAAGTATCGGAACCCTTACCTGAAACTCTTTTGTTTTAATTATTTCAACCTTACACATCAATTCAACAAGCTTCCAAGCAAATTAAATTCACTGAAAGCTAATATAGTATTTAAAATAATTTGCAAGAAAGAAACTTGTAAACTTACCTTGAAATTGGTTGCGGCTTTGGAAGATCAAAATCGGACCACTACTGAGGTGTGTGTTGTAAGTCCGCCGGTCGCCGTCAAAAATGCAGAATTACTTGTCGGTACCCGTTGAATGTATTAAAAATTTTGACGACCGAACATAAATATTAATTAATGGTCGTTTTGTTTGCATTATCTCGCAAAAATCACGGTTTCGGAAGGGAATTTTCCACTTTAACCGAATTGTGTCCTCAATGAAATAAAATTATTTAAATGTTTTGTGGGAAGTTAGGCTATTTTTGTAATTGTACAACAAATTGTGCATAACTATACTTTCCAAAAAAACACACACTTTATTATATATAAGTCAACAAAATACATTAAAGTTACGTTATTTTACTGAAACTGGTAGTAGGACAGCGCTAAAATGGGTACCTCCTATCAACATTTTTGAAAATTAAGGTAATATGAGGGTGTTTTTTAACAGCAACATTAAACAATACTGCAAAAAACTAACCAAAGATCCTAATTTTAAGTGTTGTTTTTCTAAAACGCAGTTATTTTTCATTTAAAAAAATACTAAAGTGGTGGGACACGTCCAAAACACGATGTACAGTTTTTGTAAAAATGACCCCCATACACAGCCGTTGAAGTATTCCAGCACTCAATCTTCAATGTCACTGGACAGTCGTGGCCTACTATTGCTTGATGAGGACGAAGCTGACTAAGCGCTGGTAGACTCCTAGGATTGTTTGGACAGCAGGCACTCGTCGTTGCTCACCATACAGTTCACGGTAACGGTTACGTGCCGCAGCTAAACTTTCACCAGTCATAATGTAGCACACTACCATATCTAAGTACTCTCGATTGGAATACGTAAACGGCATTATTAAAAGTATTCGCGAAACTGCGCGAACGCACGTATTTGCCGTAAATGACACAGGGAATCACACCCATATCGCGCGACGGATATCGGACGACTAAACGGATCGGGAAAGGGTAGCGAGGAGCTGCGGGAAGAGTAGCGGGCGGCGGGGGAACCGCTAGCGAGTCGCTCGCGCGCGGTACGATGGCGCCCAAAGCCGCAAGCGCAGCCCTGCGCACAGCGCACAAATTTTTTTTTTAATAAATTGTTTTATTTATGAGAAAATACTAAAATGCTCAAAAAAAAAATTATGTGTTCGTTTTTCGATGTCGAGTAAGTGGACGAAATTCTTGCAGTTAGTTTTTTAACACTTTATATATTAGCTTCACTTGTATGTTTATTTGTTTGTTTGTATGTTTGTTTGTAACCGACTCCTTATAGCGCGATTTTGACCCACTTTAAACGACCAGATTTCATTCAAACTTTGCACACCTGTCAAAGACCGATGACAATGCAATAATTTCATAAATTTGTGCCATTATCCTTGCCAGGGTTACCAGGACAGCTAAAAACTGTCTTCGAAAACTACGCTGACATACGTCACAAACTTCGCTGGGTGTTTCGAATTTTGAGACGTATGTCAACTTCTCAAAATTCGAAACACCTTAAAAAATAGAAAATAAATAATAGCTAAAAAAAACTAAAAACACGGAAAATTATGGGAAAAAAGCGTGGGGTGCCTGATCAATAAAAAATACCTTAAAAAGCACCCCACGCTTTTTTCCCATTATTTTCTACTTTTTAGTTTGGTTTTCTATGGAAGCGTGTTTTTTAGTTTTTTTAAACTATTATTTTTTAGGGAAATTTTTGTCCGACTGGTCGGGACGTCTGGCTCTTTCTTTGGTTCTTTCTGGGCACGTTTTTGGATGACAGAAGTATTTCGACGCGTAAGGCTTTTTATTTATTTTTATACTTAGTAATTTAGTATACAAGAATTTTATTTTATTTATAAATAAATATCTACCATTACTGATAGTCTAGCTCTATAAACAAACTGCCCCCGGGGCGCCCACACAGATTCATGTTCAGTCAATGTTTGAACAGAATTTGAGTGTGCTATCCGTTAGTTTCCACATCCTTGCATTATTGTTGCTACTGATCTATGCGAATAGCTACAATATATTCCAATAATCCTATACACACAATCGGTTGTTTGAGGAGTTTCAAAAAAATGGTACAATGGTCATTTTAGCATGTCCCTCAAGTTCATATTTTTTTTTACTGAAATTCGGAGCATTATTATAAGTTGACTTGTTACTTATCTGGTTATTCAACTTTTGTACTTGGGTTTTAGTATAAATTTGATATGATTAAATGAAAATTGAATTTATGTAAAAATATTTACTAAGCCGCCGGAGCCTTTAATTTTCGTATGTCCCCAGTGTACAGTAACATTTTATATTGAATATTACTGAATTTTTTCTTAAACACCTTGACATGATAGGTTATTTTTTATAAAAATTGAACCTAGTTCTTATTGCTAAGTGTTCTATGTATAGCTTAAAATAACTTTAATCTATTTAAAATCGCGCCTAAATGTTGTCCCCGAAAATTGTTACTTCTGGACATGTCGGTTTTGTTATCTCATTATCTTTAAAAATATTCTACCAAAATAATTTTATGTTTCGCAAAGGTCACCCACATTGCTTACATTAAATCGGTAATTAAATAAAAAAAACCTCAGTGTCATTTTTTCGGTGATGTGAGTGAGTTTATGCGGCTGGCTGGACTGGAGAGAAAATCGTGTCCAGGTTTGTTATATTACAATCACAACCACACATTTTTTACTTGAATGTATTTTCTAAAGAAATACTATGTTTTAAATGAATAACTTGGTGTATGCTGTTTAACTTACCGAGAAACTGGTCTGCTAATATATTTTTTTGAATTGAAGGTAGACACATTGTGTTACTTCTGTTTTGTTACTAAAAGTACGGTAACATATAGACTGACCAACAAAGTAACAAAATCGATAGCATAAAGCTTGGCAGACATGGCATTTGAATCTGAGATGATTATTCTCTTTAAGAAGTGAAAAGTTTGAATAATCGTGTTAAGATTTTTTTAACTGACGTCAATAAAAAGGATTGCCCCAAATTCAACTGTTAGTTAATTAATTTTCAGCTATGTTTTCGCCATTTGGGAACCGATTTTAATGTTTTTTTTTTTAAAGAATGCTTTCCGATGTAGTCTTATTTAAAATTGCTGAAGATCCGCTGAAGATCTTAAGAGATAGATAATGGAACTCTTCAAAAAATGAAACAAATGTGAACATTGCGTCTGTCCTTTATAAAAACGTCCAAAGAAGACCGAGTTTATAATCAATGTTGAAAAATTGGAAGTAAGTAGGTACTTACGGATCTCCTACATGTTAATTTAGAACAAAGTATATTTTTAAGTAATAAATGATTTTTTAAACTAATTGCAATGTTTCATTTGCCTTGAGGTTATGTGAACCGTGCTTTACAATTGTGTCCCCAAATTTTTTGAAGAGTTTAGCGGATTTTCTCATAACTTACTACACTTTTACAAATATTTTGGGTTTTGGTTCAAAGTAATGAATATAATTGGCGTTTTTTGGTAGTTTCGTTGGTATTTTTTTGCCCATTTTACATCGATAGCATGAAAAACAAATGTTGTTTTGGAACCTATGGTAACAAAACAGTAAAAAAGTAGTATTTATTAAGTATTTGAATACTTTATTTTCCTTATTGATTCATCTAGCAATACAAAATAACTGTATTTATCCAAAAAAATCATTGGAGTGGCAGAATTCATCATAGTTTTTTTTATATTTGACCTTATTTGTGGTAACAAAACTGACACCTAATCAACACCTTACTATCATAATGCCTATTTTTTTCCTGAAATAGTATTTTCATTTAAGAGAAATAGTAATTTTATTAAATTAGAGAGTATAAACTTTTAAATGTACTTCATCAACAGACCCTACCATGAAGTTATATTTTAAAGTCATATTTTTACCAGTTGTACCATTTTTTTGAAACTCCTCGTTTACATAAATATATCATCGAGGCATAGGTAACAAGTAATATAGAGCAATGAATTTCATTTTACTGCAGTTCTTTTGTCTGTTTCATCGCATTAAACACAATGAGCATTACGTAAAGGTAAACAAGAATATATCTGTTTGTTTTTATGGAGAAGTACCTTCGTACTGAAGGAAAAGTAACGAAAGTAAATAGTTGCCCTAAATAATGTACAGAAAAGCTTTCTGTTTACTTACTAAACTATCATGTCTTGGAATCGGGTTAGTCTGAGGTAGAATATAAGCAAATATTACTGTAGTCTACTAACATCGTTTCATTCAAATAATATGATGTAGGTAGGAACGTGGTCCCAATTTGCCGACATCCCCTTACACATATGACGAGGGCGGGTCTATGTATTATTATGTAAGAATCCATTGTTGGAAGATCTCTTCTAATCTTAGATTTATTCCAAAATAGCTTTTTTGTGAGCGGCTTCGCCCGCGAAGGTTCAAAAATTATTATACGGGAACGTACTACCGGAATAAAAAATATTTTAAAAAGTATCCTCATCCAAATTTCGTCCAAATCCGTTTTCGCGTGATTGAGCAACAAACATCCAATCTATGAACTTTCACATTTACAATATTATTAGGATATTTTAAAGATAATCACAGAAATCAAATTAAACGTTACATAGGTACGTTTAATTTCATTCAATGTATGTAGTACTAGCTTCTGCCCGCGACTTCGTCCGCGTCGTAGCTAGAATTTGAGATTTTTTGACAAACAATTTTTTATTTTTCGTAAAAAAAAAATTTTCTTAAAAATTATCCTATGTTACTTCTAATACTTCCAAGAATATATCTACAAAGTTTCATGATGATCGTAATTAATGATTTAAATCTAGAAGGCACCGGATAAACTCGATCTTATACTTGTCATTGGAAACTTGTATCTGACCTGTGACTTGATCTGCAAATGTTTTGCTTTGCTTTATAAGCAGCCGTTTTTTCTGCCTTGTAAATAATGATTAGATACTGGTCCTTTTCCCATTAAATACCTAAATGGTTGTATTGCTATTGCTAACTACCTACCTACTTAGTTTTTGACAGCGATTTCGTCTGCGTGTATTTTGACTTTCATTTTTAGGGTTCCGTTGCCAAATGGCAAAAAACGGAACCCTTATAGATTCTTCATGTCTGTCTGTCCGTCTGTCTGTCTGTCCGTCCGTCCGCATGTCACAGCCACTTTTTTCCGAAACTATAAGAGCTATTGTTAGGTTTTAAAATAATATACTAAATTGTAATGTTGTCTTAGTCGATTATTGGGACTTTTGATGGATAATACTGGCAACACTAGTTTTGAAATAACGAGGTTCCGAGACAACGGTTGAGAACACGGGGTGGCACTCGGCCTATTCGCTCGGGGCCAGCATCGAAGACGGACGTAAGTTCTGTTACTATCTTAAATATTAAGTAATTTGATATTATGTAACACTTATTGCTTATTATGAAAATGTTGTTGTACCTTTTATATTTTTGCCGATATTGATAATGTTTTAAATCACATAAAATAGAATATTCATACTCTTTCTTTGCCTAGCTATTGTGATTGTGTTGATACTATTCTGACATCTCTTGGACAATGGTCCAAGAGATAGAATGAAATGTATTTGAGATAATAATAGTTTATGGCAATGTAAGAAGTGAGTTGATATAATACTTTAATACTGTTTCCATGGAGTTTCTTGTCCTTCTTCTCCATGAAGACCTAGTTTTGGAACGGACAACTAGCTTTCTGATTAATTACTGACAAGCCTAATTGAAATAAATATATAGTCTTGTCTTTCTGTGCTTTATTTAGTGAAACCCTAGGTGTACCTTTAAATGATACAATGTGTTACGTGTTATTTTCCTTACCCTGTAATACCTATGTCAGTTTATAGTTTGAGATAATCTAGTAGTGACGATTAGATGCCTTTGGGTACCCATCCATAAGTTTCTGCTTTGATGTTAAATATATTAGGTATTCAATAAGTTGGTTTAGAGCAAGGGTACCCTAAGTTTATTACACTATGCTGTTGAAACTTGGTAAGTAGATGTATTCTGTGAACCGCATTAAGATTTTCACACTAAAACAGAAAAAAAAACAATACATTTTGGGGTTTCCCATACATAGAACTGAAACTTAAAAATGTTTTTTTTTCATCAAACCCATACGTGTGGGGTATCTATGAATAGGTCTTCAAAAATGGTAATGAGGTTTCTAACATCATTTTTTTCTACACTGAATAGTTTGCGCGAGAGACACTTCCAAAGTGGTAAAATGTGTGTCCCCCCCCCCCTGTAACTTCTAAAATAAGAGAATGATAAAACTAAAAAAAATATATGATGTACATTACCATGTAAACTACCACCGAAAATTGGTTTGAACGAGATCGAAAAAGTAGTTTTTTTTTTTTAAACGTCATAAATCGTAAACCGCAATTTACCTTACATTCAATCAACTGAAATATAAAAATTAAAAAAAAATATATTTTTAAACCGAGTATACCTACAGGTTTTTACGGAACCCTCGGTCGGCGAGTCCGACTCGCACTTGGCCGGTTTTTTTTTTTATTACAGATATCCCGGATGAAAAGTAGCCGTTTCTTCCCAGGCTATATCTGTCAAAGTAAATTATACTTGTTGATTCATAGGGTGAATAGAAATCTTATGAATTAACGAGTATGTATGAAATCTATACGATAAATTATTTTATTCTTTACTATCAATTATTTGGGCGAGGCCTGTGCTCAGCAACAGTGTAGGTAGTCTAACATAAAAAAACCGCGTTCGGTTGGGGGTCCCCCGTCAGGACCGAAGTTCCTTATGCCGTACTCGCATGCACACATTCTCGTGTATAATACAAAGAGGCAGAGAATGACAGAGAGACAATTTAGTCAGTTTTTAAAAGCTCTCATAAAGTGGATGGCGGTCGCCATCTTGAATTTTTATTTTGATGTCACTATTGATACATACTTCCCTACGTATTTATGATTCTAACGTATGGTACTCGTGGGTTGCAGGTGGAAATCAGCGTCAGGTGGCACACCTTGTGTTGTCATTTGATATCATGCTGAGCTGAGGCCCTTTTGACATCATTTTAATTATTTCTGGCTACAGCACTTTCAGAAACCGTGAAAACGAAACCTCTGATGAAAATAGAAGAATATTTTCACAGCCGCCATCTTAAAATTTCATCTTGATCATCTTGTCTTTGACACCCTCGAAAACTATGGAAACGACACCGATGACGAACAAAATTTCAGTTTAACATCTGACTGGACAAATCTCGTCTAACTTACCTACGGTATAATCTGTGTATCTTGGTGATGTACTCAAGTAGAAAGCAAGATAAATCTACGAATAAAATATAGAAAAATGTTCGTAACATTACATGGGTACTACATTTATGTTTGGATTTGTCCTCATTACGTTGGGACAGCTATTATTCCCGGTACCCGGACACAAGTGTTCCCGTTTACATAAGACGGAGCAGGAAAAACAGTTCCAAGCTATACAAATACTTAGTAAGTTTTCAAGTTGTTCCGTTTCTTAGAACGATAGAAACTTACCAGGGTAAGGTTTCGTATTCTATTTAAAGTACTTATATAAGGAAAGTAAGAATAAAATGTATGTACCTGGATTTTTTCTTGTGAAAATTGTTCGGAAAAAAATATTTTTGGTACTGTTTTGGTATTTACATTATTGGTAAATTATTTGCTACGCAAATTGACACCCGACGTAATTTTGCCGTGTTGTAGCCATTTCATACAACTGTAAAAGAATCTTGGTGGTGATCTGAATATATGGACGGCATCGGGTTCTATTCCTGGCTCAGAACTTGAGTAACTTACTTACGTGTTACGTTCGCGAATAATATTTTGTTTAACATACTACCTGACTCTTCTTCTCCGTAACAGTATTGCCAGACCGATCGTGGTCGTTGTGAAATATCTTACCCATCAAAAACATAAATGTGAAATGAAAGCCAAGTTCAATATTATGACATATGCCTTGGTTGTTGACTTCAACGACAAAAGAAGTGAGATCTAAATGGGTGCCAAGTTCAATGGTCAGTCCTGACTTGGCTAATTCTCATATATGAATTATTATGTTCGATGGCTAGTTTCTACCAGCAAGCCAAATTTTCGGAATAAGAAAATAAGAACCGACAAGTAACAGGCTTAAAACTTGCGAAGGCTATAATATAATTCGTATATGAAACCTTACTTCGCACCCATTTAGATCTCACTTCTTTTGTCGTTGAAGTCAACAACCAAAGCATATGTCATAATATTGAACTTGGCTATTATTTTTAATTAATTATGACAGTTCAAAATGTCATAATTACAACCAGCTTCTACAATCTATGACCAGCCTGTACAATCGTGAGGCATACAACCTCTACAGTTTGCACACGACACTAAGTTTTGTATGGGAAACTTACTAATGCCATACTTGACACTCCCCATAAAGCCACAAAAAATATTTGTTTTAGATCTAAAGTAAATTCCTATCGTCGCTAATACAAATAATATTAAAGACAAATAATCTCGATATGATCATAGATTTTAAAAATGAAATAGGTTATATATCTATAAAATTAATTTATTACCTATGGTTATACTTGACATTCAGTAAAACTATAGACACAAAATATTAAAGACATGTTCTCGATTGGACCACAGATTTGGACCATCAACAAAAGAATAACTATGCATGTGTGTATTAATAAGTACACGGTAATGAATAGTAGTGTGTGTAACGTGTTATTTATTGAAAATAATGTATTTTACGCATAATTAAAAAAAAAAAATTAGCATTCGTCACTTCTTCTCTGTATAAACTATAAGTGTGCGAAATTTCATACTCTTCCGTCCGCCCAATTTTCGTAAAAAGGGATCCAAAGTTTTCGCTTCACGTATTAATATATAGATTTTAAAACTACTTGAGACGTTTTGCATAAAGCCTTTACTCCAAATTCTATGAATGGCCCGCCTGACGCTGCGAGGGCGGCGACCGCACGGGATGAGCATGGCCGCGGTGTCTCGGGCCGTAAAAAATAAGAAGGAGCCAATATTTCTTATGTGCGTCAAATAGTGTATAAATGGGAGCGTCCAAGCCAAGCGGGCCACTCGGCGCTGGCAGCGGGTTTTTTGCATAAAACACGTTCTGTTCAACTCGCTCACAAGCTTTGGCCAATAGCTAAAAAATAAATTGAAACACATAATTCGATAGATTTTAAGCTGTTCTTTCGAATGGTGCCATTTGTTTTTACCAAAATAATTTTCTTTTTAGTGAAAATTGAGTTTCAATTTGAGGTTAGATTGCCTCGAAAAATTTATTTTTTTAATTTTTTTTTCTCACATTGTTCGAAAGTTTAACCCTTCAACAACATCTCTGTAAAATTTCAAGTTGGGAGGGACAACGGTTTGCAAATGACAAGCAAATGAAGTCGTCGCCGCGTCGTTTTGCGCGGCCGCGGCCGCGCGCCTGCTGCACTATACATATTGCAGACGACGCGCGACGATCGTTGTAAGTGGGTGGTGAAAAAAATCGTATCACTCGACGTTGCGGACTTGATTTGCTTGTCATTTGCAAACCGTTGTCCCTCCCAACTTGAAATTTTACAGAGATGTTGTTGAAGGGTTAAACTTTCGAACAATGTGAGAAAAAAAAATTAAAAAAATACATTTTTCGAGGCAATCTAACCTCAAATTGAAACTCAATTTTCACTAAAAAGAGAATTATTTTGGTAAAAACGAATAGCACCATTCGAAAGAGCAGCTTAAAATCTATCGAATTATGTATATCAAAATTTTTTTTAGCTATTTCCCAAAGCTTGTGAGCGAGTTGAACAGAACGTGTTTTATGCAAAAAAGCCGCTGCCAGCGCCGAGTGGCCCGCTTGGCTTGGACGCTCCCAAATATTAAATTTAAAAAAAAAACCCTCAGAAAATTTTTTTTTCGTTGCTATAGCTTCTTTACAGGTGTACCTCTAAAAAAATATTTCGTCTATGAATAGATACACCTTATATATATGATATGTCTATTTGGATATGATTATAATGTTGGAAACTAATGTAGTTGGAGGGTATATTGCTCGCCTTGGTCTTGCAGTAAACAGGTCACGTATCGAAGGACCGAGACTGGCATTCGTGGTCTAGATAGAAAGGTCGTGCAGGAATTGAGACTAGTTAATACCCGGAACGGATTTGTATGAAATTAGGCACACAGATAGTATACTTATAACTTATAACCTGGATTAACACATAGTGTGTTTTATCCCGGTAGTACGTTCCTGCTGGATATTTTCGAACCTGCACACGGGCGAAGCGGTTGCCAAAGCTAGTACCTACTTAATAAGAAACTTGGAAGTAAGACGCAAATGATACAATTTGTAATCTATTTGTGTCTGTCTGTGTGACCACCACACACTAATCACCAACTTCCATAAAACCTCGCAAAAAACGGAAATTTATACGGTTTACGCCAGCATTTTGAGTATTTAGAACTTTTGTGTGCATAAACATCGTTATTAAGTCAAGTTGTAAAAACCGTGCGAAGCAGGGCGGATTGCTAGTTCAAAATATGGGACGCTGAACTAAGAAGTAGGACACCTTTAGCAGGCTCCACCCTGCGATTCGGTCCTAAATCTCGGATTAAACTGTTTCATATCAGTAGGTATGTCGTACAAAGACAGGATCGCTTTAACATCAGTGATGGACAATCGGATTACCTACTAAATCTTAACAGTCTGATGTTATTTATTATCATTTATTTATATATTTCACTAGCTTCTGCCTGCAACTTCGTCCGCGTGAAATTTATTGTTGCCCCGACCCACACCGTCGCATCGCATCGCCTGCCTTTTTTTTTTTGGATGGGAAATCATCAAATGACCTTCTCCCGCTCTGGGCGGAGCGGGAGGGCGTGTCAGACTTTTACTGACTAAAACCCACCCGTGTTCCTTCAGTTGCCCATGTGCCAGGGTCACGGTATCTCTTTCGAACAATCACGCGACCCCGGCAGGCATCGGTCCTAGTAGACCCCTACACTGCTGCTGCTGCCAGCCTCACGCCTACTTCGTTTTTGTGTCATTTTCTCAACTCTTGAGGATCCTAGTGTAAAGTTAGATAGCACAAAACCTTTAAAAAAATTGGGCTATTAACAACAGAAAGAGAAAGTAGTTCCATAGATGAGCTCGTTCTAACAAACAGACATACTCTGCAGCTTTATTTTATTTAGTATGAATATCCCAAGTAGCACAAAAGTGCTGAATAACAGCATTTTAACAGTGCACAGTGGATCCATTAGTTACTGAATAATAGCGTAGACAGCGCATCCTCAGAGGATATAACTCTAATTTGGGCACAAATTATTCAGCACATCGCTGTATAAGAAATCCAATTGACAAATAATTGCATTATAACAACATTATATCAGCATTTATGAGTGTAACAGTCACCTCAAGAGCTGAATATTGCCTGATTAACGAGGCACGTGTTACCTATAATGCAGCAAGAAGGACAAATGTGAACATTTATACAGTTGAAATTACACACTGACGGAAATTGTGGAATGTAATAACTTAATATTTTTTTTTTTCCATTATTATGTACCGTCAGTTTGTAAAACATGAAGTGTAGCGTTGTGTGCAAGATCTCGTGCCATTTGGAGAATTAAGTATATCAAATTTAAGGTAAGTAAAACTTTAATTTCTTCCTATATTGGAAATCTTATTGGGGAAGTAACTTTACTGTCAAATACCATATATATTTAGTTCAAAATTTTCACGCGCCCTCGAAATACCACTAAATACTAAAGTTAAACTAACAAAAATGGGCTGATGATAAAATAAATATTTTTGTTTTAGTACAAAAAAAAAGGATATAAAACTGTTTTCTAAAAAAAAAAAATCTAAATAATTTGTAATCCAAATGAATTACAATTGATATCATATAAAATAAACCAAAATGAAAAGATAAAATATTACAATAATACACAGTAGTGCAGAGAATATGGCGGATGGCAGGTGAACAGTTTTAATGTTAATGTAATGCTAAGGTCTGTACGGGTGTTCACATGTGGCCTGTAATTCAGCCAAGAGTAAAATAGTTTAGCACTTGTGAAATACAAATCAGACATGGATCGATTAGGAGAGTAGTAGTAGGTCACATTTGCGTCAGTTACCTAGATAAGTACCTTTATGGATCCAAGCTTTTAGGGTTCCGCCGTGGTTCTTTTAAAGCCATTTTGTTCCCTTTTTTAGTTGTTATTCGACGATAAGTACTTAATTAAAATTGTAATTTAAGTACCTGAGATTATAATTTAATTATATGTATAATACATAAGTTATTGATTTATTCAATATGCGACAAAATTTGGTTCCTTTTTTTGTTTTCCTCAAAAACTGTATAGATAATGTTGTCATTAAGAAACTGATACTTCTATTATAATAAGTATATTTTTCTTGTTTTTACAGAACGAGACATTCAAAATAGTTCAGACTATAGAGAGAGGTGTTGTCGATCTAACATTCGTTCCTGCACAGTGGAAAACTAAGGAAATTCTATGGTGGCCACCGAGAAGTACTTTTGTACTCCTTGAAATTATAAAAAGATGAAAATTCAAGGCCTGGACCAGGGTGGTACACCCTAAATTGTACTTTAAAAAGGGAACATTAAATAAACATAAAGAAAATTACGTTGTTTTTTTTTAGATGCTAGCTGTACCGGTATTTCCTAACTGACTACCACTGAGAAAAATTGTCGAAATCTGGAATCTTAAAAAGTCTCGAAAGGTATTAATTTATTACTTTAAAAAAATCTTGGATTTCTCTTAATAAATTTTCTTTATTTTTAGGTAAGTACCAGAAACATATAAAACAACAATATTTATTTTGTCGCAAACATATTAGTCCCGAAAATGGGTAGGTTATAAGAAGATTTTTGTAGCATGGCATTTTTGTACCTACTCAGCCTAATGTTATCAAACACACTGACCTCTATTTATAAAGGCTTTTTTGTATTGTTTTGTTCATATGTGCTTTAATTTAAATCCGACGTAAATTTGAAATTTTATTTTATTTCAACTATGTGACGTATATTTTTATTTTGTTAGTGACATTTTATTCTTTTCTGCTGCAGCATTGTTACTTTTATCTTAATTTTTGTAATATGGGTTATGTGTGAAATAAATTAATTTCATTTTATTTATTTATTTATTAATAAATATAACATACGGAACCCGTCGCGTCCAATATTCCATTCGCGCATGCCGACACTTGGATACATGCTGTTATTCGAGTGTATGGTAAACACCTGACTAATAGGGGAAAAGTGAATCTGTATGCAGCATAAAGCATTAAATAACTTCACAAAGTAACTGATTATGTTGTAGTGGGTGATATGTTCTCTCTTAAAATGCAACGGTTGTATAGTACACGTGTGGGCTATTATTCAGAAAACTTACAGCTAATAGGGTACTGCAGTACTAAGCGCTGAATAACAGTGACTTTGTGGCGTGTTTTTGGTGCTTAATAGAATTACTGTACGGAAAAAAGCATTATAGTTGGCCACGTTTTTTTCGAAACAGCTGTTGCAGCACAGGTGAATACTAATAAGTCTTTCTAAATGCTTAGATTACCGCTGTGGGCCTTAAGTGACCATTTATAATGCAGTTCTGTGCTACTTGGGATACTCGTAGAGTTCTTGTCATTATGTAGTTTATTAGGTTCTCTAATTAAATACATTGTTGTTATTTGACTATGATCTGTTTTTCACAATACATCTGGTCATGTTAGTCGTTTGAAAATGCCACCACTGCCTCCAAAAATGCCACCCACCATTTTATATCACGGCAAATTGCGGTAGATAATTTGACAAATAGTTTATTTTCCCGACTGTTCATGGTAGGTGAGAAAGGTAAGAAATAATTCACTTATATAAAATTCATTTACCTCAGATCAATAACGGTGGTAAAGAAATTAAACTATTACGGCTTGAAACTAGATTACTCGATAGCCAATAGACGATACTTAATTACTACAACATGTAATCGTTCAACGTTCAGTCGCTGTAATCGTTCGTTTGTTTTGTTTACATACTTTTGTTACATACTTTCACCTCTTTATAATGTAGAGACAACTGAAATAATAAAAACACGCTTCCATAGAAAACCAAACTAAAAAGTAGAAAATAATGGAAAAAAAAGCGTGGGGTGCTTTTAAGGTATTTTTTTATTGATATCACGCACCTACCACCTATGGAAGCGTGTTTTTTAGTTTTTTTACACTTTTTATATTAGCTTCACTTGTATGTTTGTTTGTAACCGACTCCATTTTGTTTTTTTTTTTAGACTTTTGTCAGCGTAGTTTTCGAAGACAGTTTTATTGCTGTCCTGGTGACCCTGGCAAGGATAATGGCTCACATTTATATAATTATTGCATTGTCATCGGTCTTCGACAGGTGGTCGTTTAAAGTGGGTCAAAATCGCGCTATAAGGAGTCGGTTACAAACAAACATACAAGTGAAGCTAAGCTAATACTATAATAAAGCACGTAATAAATATATTGTTATCATCAATATCACCTGCCTTAAACAAGCGCTATGCCCCCCCCCCCCTGCGATTTTATAAAATAGAAAAGAGACACAAAGAGAGAGACAGAGAGAGAGAGAGAGATAGTTTTCATAGTTTTCGAGGGTGGTGAAGCCAATAGTAAAGAAAATAAAAATCTAAGATGGCGACTGCAAAAATTCTCAAATTTTCATCATGTATGTTGTTTTCATGGTGTCTGACCATCTAAATCTCCATACTGAATCACATTCGGAGATGAACAGAAAGCTGAACTTTGTTCCTAATGCGGGTACCCTCAACTGCACACTTTTATTTTAACATGGAGAAGGGCTGCCCATCCGAACTCCAGTGACTGACTCATACTGTCCCATCCTCCCCATGTCGCTCAACATACTCCTAAATCGGCTTACAACGCCGTCAATTGGGAGATTTACAAAGTTGGTCAGAAGTCGATACTACTTTGTTTGCTATAATTACAAGCAATTTACCCATATCAGGTACTTATTTAAAGTTGGACAGGTACTTATGTATCTCTTAAATAATAAATAAGCATCTATTTCTGGGATGTCATGAAAGGAGTAACTTTCTGCCAACAGTAAGCCTTTTTATATTAATCTGAAACCCTCTATGTAGCTTTTGATGTTGGGAAAAGGGGAAGGTAGTTAGGAACATTTATTATAACTAGTGATCGCCCATTGGTCGAAATTCGACCGTGCTTGAATTGAATAGAAATACATTATTAAATGAAAAAAAAATATGTAATAATAAATATAAAAAAAATTATATGGATATTTGACATTCAGTAATTTTCCCTATTATTTTTAATTAATTATGACAGTTCAAAATGTCATAATTATAACCAGCCTGTACAATCTATGACCAGCCTGTACAATCGTGAGGCATACAACCTCTACAGTTTGCACACGACACTAAGTTTTGTATGGGAAACCTACTAATGCCATACTTGACACTCCCCATAAAACCACAAAAATATTTCTTAAAAATCTAAATTAAATTCCTATCGTCGCTAATACAAATAATATTAAAGACAAATATTCTCGATATAATCATAGATTTTAAAAATGAAATAGGTAATATATCTATAAAATTAATTTATTACCTATGGTTATACTTGACATACAGTAAGACTATAGACACAAAATATTAAAGACAGATATCTATGCATGTGTGTATTGAATACACGGTAATGAATAGTAGTGTGTGTAACGTGTTATTTATTGAAAATAATGTATTTTTACGCATAATTTAAAAAAATATTAGCATTCGTCATTTCTTCTCTGTATAAACTATAAGTATGCGAAATTTCATACTCCTCCGTCCGCCCAATTTTCATAAAAAGGGATCCAAAGTTTTCGCTTCACGTATTAATATATAGATGAAGCCTATGTATTGGGCGGTTTGTTGTCTTGTTGGTCGTTTCATAAAATATGTTTAATTGAGGTTCGGTTTTCCATTTTAGACGCCTATTTCTGAAAAGTCATCATCAACCTAGTCTTTTCCCAACTATGTTGGGGTTGGCTTCCAGTCTAACTGGACGCAGCTGAATACCAGTATTTTATCCTCCATGGGCAGATGACAGATGACCTTGTGAAGGCCGCAGGGATCCGTTGGATGCGAGAAACACAAAACCGGTCGAAGTGGCGGAGCTTGGGGGAGACCTATGTCCAGCAGTGAACGTCTTTCGGCTGAAATAATGATGATTATTGCTTATCTGACCTATACAACCCAGTTACTAGGTATTACGATACCCTTTGGTAAGACTGGTTGTCAGACTTTCGGGCTTTTGACGACCCGTAAAGACTGTCAAAGATCCTCGAATGAGAGTCGAGACCAATGGATTAACTTGCTTTTCGAGGCACGGAGGTCTTGGTTTACAAAGATGGTCACCCATCCACGGACTAACTGCGGCAAGCGTAGCTTAACCTGATAGATCGACCCGTGGGGCTGTTATTTTTCATACACAATCCTCTTTTTTCAACCGACGAAAAAAAAACGGAGGAGGTTCTCAATTCGACGCGTATATATATTTTTTTTTTTTTTTATGTATGACCACGCATAACTTTGTACATAGTGGTCCGATTGTGACAATTCTTCTTCTATTGGAAAGAGTATACTCCCAAGGTGGTCCCATATAAATTTGGAAAATAAAATCGAACCCTAAGGGTCGGAAAACAGGGGATGATTGATTGTTCACTCACTGATTGTAATGTATAAACACGCATAACTTTATACAGAGTAGTCCGATTTTGATAATTCTTTTTGTGTTGGATAAGGTATACCTTGCCAAGTATTATTAGTACATTAAAGCCACAAAAAAATATAAAATAAAAACTTTTTAACATAAAATTAAACCGCCGAAAAACTGAAAAGCATAAAATAATAAACCTTAAAATTTTGAGTCGGCGCTGAAAAATCAATGAACAAGGATCATTCAAAGCGCCGACTCATCATTTTAAGGTTTATTATTTTATGCTTTTCAGTTTTTCGGCGGTTTAATTTTTTGTTAAAAAGTTTTTTAAGCTCCAATTTCTGAAAATGTATACTTGAATTATCCGCTGCGAAATAGCCTAACATACTTGCTAGGTCTATTGTTTAACAGCTGATCTATTCTGTCAACTTTCACTGTGATAACTTAGCTGAAGAGTATTATATACTAGCTTTTGCCAGAGGCTTCGCCCGCGTGGAGGTCGGAAATTATCCCGCGGGAACATACTACCGTGATAAAAAGTACCCTATGTGTTAATCCAGGTTATAAACTGTGTTCCAAATTTCATCAAAATCCGTTCGGTAGTTTTTGCGTGAAAGAGTAACAAACATCCACACATCCATACATACAAACTTTCACATTTATAATATTAGTAGGATAAGTAGGATAGTAGGAAGTAGGATTCTGCGGCTGAAGTAAGCTTGAAGAGATCTGTCAATTGCGTTAATCCTTAGCATCGGTAGAGTTATTCTGTAAAAATCTTACAGTGATAACTTAGGTGAAAGTGGGCGTGGGTAACGCGTTAGCTGTCAGCGTCGCTGTCACCTAACGCGTTGCTACTGATTGGCCAAACACTACATTACCTTAATTGTGTTTTGGACTAAATTTCTGTTTTATTTAAAATAATTTTAAAATAGTAATGTTTACACACCAAAATAATAAGCAGATACCTTTGAAATAAAAAACATGATCAAAAGAATTAGCAAACAAAAAAAAAAAAAACAAAAATCTCATCTCTCACCAGTGGCACGACAATGACAGCATACTCTACACAAGTTTTCATCATGTTTTCACGGTGACATTATTACAGAATCGACATACGGTTGCAATAACAGCCCACCTTTTTTTTTTTTTTTTTTTCTTTTTTTTTTCAGGATGGGAAATCATCAAATGACTTCTCCCGCTCTGGGCGGAGCGGGAGGGCGTGTCAGACTTTTACTGACTAAAACCCACCCGTGTTCCATCAGTTGCCCATGTGCCAGGGTCACGGTATCTCTTTCGAACAATCACGCGACCCCGGCAGGCATCGGTCCTAGTAGACCCCTACACTGCTGCTGACATCTCTTTGAGGCGCGTGTGGAACACTGCGCGCCGTCGACCCGAGCTTGGTCCTTACCGGGCGGCGAGCTACCCATTGCTCGCCACCCGCAAGCTCGCGCCTACGGTGGCCGGGAGTCCGCTATTGACTCCCGACGCCCGGGGCGTCTCCTCCTGCGGCGGCTAGGGACGTGAGGGCGCAGAGACTGCCACTCCCTCACGCGCCCCGCCTCCTCCTTCGCGAGCATTACTGCTTCGCAGAAGGAGGTGACGGCTTCCCATTCCCTCTCGCTCCGTACCATGGCTCGCACCAGGGCCGGACGCGAGAGGTCGCCGCCGCCAATCGCCTCCACGAGGACACGGCGGTGCTCCGCCCAGGCAGGGCACACCTCCACCGTATGCTCCACCGTGTCCTCCAGACGATCCTCGCAATGGAAACACCCGGACGTATCCTCCCGCTTTATCCTGAACAGGAACCCACTAACAGCCCACCTCAAGTTTACTTCACGTAAGAATCCACGGTGTGATTTTACAATATAGATCGGCAGGTGTGTATTTACAGATGACCATAGACCATATATATTAACCTTAAAATCTATAAAATTTCTCAAAAAATGCATTATCATATATAAATGAGTCAACCAATTTCTCTCCCTTGTCAAACATTGCCAAACACAACATTATACACACGTCATACAACGCATCGATAAATCCAGAGATATGTTATCTCGAGATAAACCGTCGATAACGAATTAATATACGTTTACTAGAGCAAGCGTGTCCGCGTTGTTTACTAGTTCGGTGACCAATCGGAGATATCGATTTTGTTATTGTTACGCGACGCGCGCGCGAATCGTACGCCTGATTTCCACTGCAGCTGAGGTAAATCTTTTGTTTATTTATTTTAATAGTTTATCCATGAATGTGGCAGGGCCTAGATTGTTTGATTGTTTTTATAAAGACTTTTGTCTTTCAATCAACTCAGCCTATCACAGTCCACTGCTGGCCATAGCCCTCTCTCTCCCATGCTGCGCCACAACACCCTGTCCTCCGCGTTCCGTATCCAGTCTGTCTCGGCTACCTTTCTGGGGACGTCGGTCTATCTAGCTGGATACCTTTTGCCTTTTGTCTTTATTCGGGGATATATAAGGTGTATCTATTCATACACGAAATATTTTAAGAGGTACACCTGTAGGTGGTAAAGAAACTATAGAAGCAAAAAGAAATTTTTTATCTAAGCGTTTTTGAATTTTGGGACTTATTATAATTTTAAAACTGCTTGAGATGTTTTGCATAAAACCTGTACTCCAAATTCTATGAATGGCCCGCCTGACGCTTCGTGGGTGAAGACCGGACGGCACGAGCATGGCCGCGGTGTCTGTGTGTGCCGGAAAAATTTGAAGGAGCCAGTATTTCTTATGTGCGTCAAATAATTTATGAATATTAAATTTTGAAAAAAAATACATCTAGAAAAAAATTTTTTTTTCGTTGCTGTAGCTTCTTTACCACCTAGTAGCTTCTGTACCTCTTAAAATATTTCGTGTATGAATAGATACACCTTATATAAATGTTAGAGGTGGTGGATTACACCTGGTACACCACCACAGAAAGGATTGCCTATGCCTTTCCGAGTAGTGGGAACTACTGACTACTTATAATGTTGATTGGTTTATGCAACTTATAATGTTGATTGGGAGCATGTGTTTCAAATTTTTCCTTTTCTTTTGTTCCTTTTGGTACCATCAGAAAAAAAACCTACCTACCTACATAGATATCGAGTAAAAGCCGTACGAAGTCACAGTTAATAATTCTTCTACATACATCCTTTGTCACTATTTCATTTAAAATTCTACTCTTTATCTTTAATATTTTTATTATTAAACGAAGTTCTGTATATTACTGAACGTGCACGCATTTCCTTGTGCATGACTGAACTACGATGCGCGTCAATGTCATGTGTAATCGCAAATTGCTCTTGAAACTAGGTTTAAATAGTGCGATAATGCATATATCGCTGGTCCTTCAGTACGGGCTTACACTATACTTACATAACTATAGTTTGTTTCAAAAGTCTAATGACAGTTAAAACAAATCCTGTTTATGTGAAAGTCTTACGCAAAGGGAATATTAAAATTTTCATCTGTGTTTACAAGGTTCGATGTTTTTACCACTTTACCGACAATTATTGTTTGAATAGCATCACAATTGAGGTTAATTTTAGGCATATTATAACGCAAAACATCTTTCACGTTCATTATTCAAATTAGAATTTCGGGTTTAAGTTTGCAAATAAACAAATCAAGGCATTGAATTTGTAAGAGGCAGTACAAATTGGCAGCCACAGGTGCGTTGTCTGATCCATTTGTTTACACTTTGAACAGATTCTTTTGGAACAGACCATAGTTCTCAATATGGTAATCTGAAGTGAGGTCTAAGCGCTTGGGCAAGAGCCAATAGAGATAGGAGGAAGGGATCTTGGCAGCGTCCCTATAAAGTTTGAAAGCGTTGAAGAAGTAGGCTGCCAAGATTATTTACCCAGTGTTATCGCCAAAATACGAAATCAGCTCTATTGACCAAATTGATACTAATGAAATTAGGTATTCCTGCGTGGTCCTGACTCCGTCATATAATCATATATATTACTAGCTTCTGCCCGCGACTTCGTCCGCGTTAAATTTCTTGTTCCTTCAACCCTTCCCGTCGCGTCGAATAGCCTACCCATGCGATTTTCCCCGTTTTTGCAACAATTTTCATAACTGCTCCGCTTCTCTTAGTTGTAGCGTGATGTTATATAGCCTATAGCCTTCCTCGATAAATAGGTTACCCAACACAAAAATATTTTTTCAATTCGGACCAGTGGTTTCTGAGATTAGCGCGTTCAATCAAACAAACAAACTCTTCAGCTTTATAATATTATATATAGTATAGATGTCTGCTTTATTGGACAGTGTGTTACCGGACGGAAAGAATAGCACTATCCCATTTCTTCTCGTATGTATGTAGAAGGCGACTAAGGGATTACTAGAGAATGAGCGTTCTCTGCATTATACTACCATACTGCGATCACCAACCCGTCTACCGAGGCGTGGCGAAACCCAAATTGGGGGAGGTCTATGTCCAACAGTGGACGTTTTTCGGCTGAAATGATTAATGATGAAGATTTGGATAGTGGAAATTTAACAGTGATCTAGACCTGGCTATTTTTCAGCAGTTCACCTTACAGTTAGCGTGAAGTCAATAAAAATGGTTAACTTTCTTATAGGCCTTATTACATAAAACGTTGCTCGAAATATCAATAACACGAAATACGTCGTTTTATTTTTTCTGCCTATAAAATCCACGTCTACGTGGCCTATGTGGTGTATTGGTACCACAAACAGTTCTTAAAATAGTCAACCGCATCGATTTTGAATAATATAGTGTTTCATGCAACTTACGATAGAAAGAGAAAAAAGACACTGTCACTTATAATTATTCAAGTGTAGCGCACATTGTAAATCCAATTCCACTGTGATTGTATGAGCTTATATAGTAACAAATAGATGTCTGTGTACCCAGCAGGAACCTCCGAAAAGTACTAAAAAAATGCTTATAAGAAATATGACAGTCTGGACTGAAAGCCTCAAAACAAAATAGGGTCCTGCTGGCTTGATAAAAGTTTTGCAGATGGATTCCTCATTAAATAATAATTATTTTAAAATAAAACTAAGGTATTTTTAAGGTACTCATACACCGCTAAACGGGACCATATAAGATTTGTCTATAGACCTTCAAACAGCGGAGGGTCCTGCTGGAATATAATTTAAGATTTCGCTGTAACAATTAAGGTACTATTTTTTTACTTATACGATTCGGAAGGTACTAAATACTACGCACGTTAACATTTAACTTTCAATTGGATTAAACGTAGGGTCCTGCTGGGTATACAGACATAACAAATAGCCTTCCCGACAAGGATGCCTCATGTTCCCTAAGTCTCCAGGAAGATCAATGTTATCTTCATGCCCTTCATCATCATCATCTAATCTCAATCCGGTCCTTTATTCTGTCATACTTCCTGCTTCCGTACGTCCAGGTCATCCAGGTGTTTCCCGCGTCTTTCACGGTATCATCAATCCAACGCGCTTTGCCCTGATTTCTTTGGCATAACCTTGGCCACCTTTCAGTCACAGCTTTACTCTATCGGCCATCTCCTAATCTATTTAGGGTCGGGACAGCATGTCTTCTTCCTTCATACATCTTACCTACTACTGGATAGATAAGATAGAAGTAAAAATGATGGGCCAACTGTAACTTTGAAAATATATGCTCCGGGTTTTAAGCAGGAAAATAAAGAGAAATGATTAATGACTGGTACTTATAAGAACTCTTTTCAAAACAATTTGGCTGCCTTGGATGGAAATACGAAGAAGTATCAAACGTATTTGCGTGTGGTTTTGTTTTACGTAACATTTTTCTAGCAATGACTGAATAAGTTACACTCACAGCACACTGTTTGGACTGAATAGGGTTCTACCCAATAACTTATTCATCGATGACATTTGCTTGTGGCAGCCATTACTGCAGTCACGATGAAACTTATAGAGCGTAACCATTTTCAGGGTTGTTGATTGATTTTTTATTTTTTGAATATTATCTGGAGAAGTTGGCGTACAGCAACTTGGTGATTTTGAATATAGGGGTCTGTTTTGGGGAGCAAATAAGAAAATTGTTTGCAAAATTTACCATGTGACATACTTATCAAATGAAAAAGTTGGTTGTGGTAGTCGTTATTTTCTTTATGATTAAGTAGCTTCTGCCCGCGACTTCGTCCGCGTCAAAGTTTTGCTTCCATGAATCTTCCCGTCGCATCGAATTACCTGCCAATTTTCGTCCACTTTTCATTGCTGCTCCGCTCCTTTTAATTGTAGCGTGATGTTGTATACCATATAGCTTTCCTCAATAAATAGGCTACCAAACACAAAAAGATTTTTCCAATTCGGACCAGAAGTTCCTGAGATTACCGCATTCAACCAAACAAACAAACAAACTCTTCAGCTTTATTTTCTTACGAGATAAAAAGTATTCTATGTCCGTCTCCTGGCTTTAAACTACCTCCCCACCAATTTTCAGTCAAATCGGTTTAGCCGTTCTTGAGTTATAAATAGTGTAACTAACACGACTTTCTTTTATATATATAGATATATGATGAAAATTGACCAGTCCCCAATTATCGACGAAACAACAGTCTTAAATAATAAAAAAAAACGAATAGTTCTTTACTTATGTATAGATTTTTAAAGACTAGCTAGTAGCTTCTCCCTTTCATTTGGAAGGTATAGGTGTAATAGTAAGAAAATGGGAACTTTGGAACCATTGCTTAATATTTTTCGTGATTTTCACTTAGCTATCGAACTGGTCATTGCCGAGCTGTATGAACGTTTATATCTAGAAAGAATGTGGCCTGACATTTGTAGGTAGAATTTTTCAGGGGAATGAATCCCTTCGTATCGAATCGATTGAATTATGTTGCTATGTAGGTGCGTAGAGTTGCTACTTTCAGAAGTCGTGTTTGGTAGAGAACAATAACTACACAAACATAATTAACTAGATGCTTAGATAACTAACTTCTTTGATGGGTAATGTTCTTCACTGAAGTTCTATAACGATGATTGTGTCTTTACTCACAATGTATTGACGTTCATGTTTCGGGATTGCCTGCTGAGTTATTAAAACAAACACCATCTGTTTCATTGGAAAATGAGTTACAAAATGGACAAATTAACATACCTACTGGTTTAACGTAGATTTTTGTAATTAGAACTTCAAATTCAAATTTTTCTATTGTTCGTGTTTAAAATTCGAAAGGCTATTTCAAAATGTGATGTAAGTAGTTCCAATCTTGATCAACAACCATTCTTTCATCTCTTTCAGCTGATCAGCAGCCACCGTCACCATGTTCGAGGGCGCGGTCGCCGGTATCCTGAACCGGCTCCTGGGCAAGTACGTCCAGGATCTGGACACCGAGAACCTCAACGTGGGCATCTTCTCCGGAAATGTCAACCTTACTGATTTGAAGCTTAAGCCTGAGGCTTTGGTAAGGAATCCATGCATTGTCTAGCCTATGTATCTGACCTTTTTGATCTTCAACGTAACTGGAGTGGCACTTACTAAAAAAGTTTCTTTATATTTCCAGTACGAACTCGACCTGCCAATAGATGTGAAAATCGGCACAATCGGCCGCATTGCCCTCCAAATACCATGGTCAGGCCTTTATACCCAGCCTGTCGTGGTCAACATCGAAGATGTGCTGGTCCTAGTTGGTCCAGCCATATCCAACAGCCATTTTGACCCTGAAAGGGAAAGGCGCCTCACTAGAGCTGCCAAACGAAAGATTCTCCAAGACTTGGAAGCTGAGAGTGAGGTCCTTAAAGGTCCTCAGAACTTCTTCGAGCATTTGTTCACAGCAATTGTGAACAATCTCCAGATTTATGTGAGGAATGTCCACATCAGGTATGAGGACTCCATCAGCTCTAAGGATGGGCCTCTCGCGTGTGGACTCTGTCTTCAGAGCCTGTCTATTGAGACTACTAATAGGTAAGTCAGTTTACCTGTGGTTGCCATTTTGTTTGATCAGATTTATCATTTACAGCAGTCCATAATGTGTTCTTAAGTGGTAACTTAAGATTTTATGTGATCCTGTTGGATTCAATAAAGCCGTAGAAGAGAGCAAACATTAAAATTTATCTGTTCCTAACTACAATTACAATATATTTGATGTTAATAAATTTTTATGAGCCTGTTTTAGTTCCCGGTTTTGATTCTTTATTTCAATCAAGTGCACCACTTCTGCGGTTTGATGTAGGAGAATAACCTATGGTACCTTTCCATCTTTCAGCAAATGGAAGCCCTCAGTGACTCCAGCGGACGCATCTACAGTGTACCAGATGATGCGCATAGAATCCATGTCGGCGTACTGGAACCCGACGGCAACTGCGCTGGATGACAACGAGACCGCCCACATCACGCCCATGCAGTACTACAACTGGAAACACTACATGCTCACTGGACTTGACAAGTTTTCAATGCATCACGAGGACTTTGAGTTTTGTAAGTGGAATTTTAGGTTGATTGAAAGTATATTTTGTTTCCATGTACTAATGTATAAGGTACACAAAATGTTCTCAAAAATAAAAGTGTAATCCGTTGTATGAAATTAGTAGGATTGTGTGCTTTCACAACTACGCTAAATAGGTATGCCTAGTTCAGCAAAAAATGCTAGACAACTAGTAGTTGAGGCTGGTTTTCAACTGGACCTATAAATATTTTAAGATGGTTCTTATGTAAAAAATGGTGAAGCACAAATGATTAGCTATCAAATTAGCTCTACTTAAGTGTTTGGTCGGTACGACTATAATGTTTAATAACATCAGAGATCATTTTGATTATCAAATTGGGGAAGCTTCTCTAAATATATACTAATAGAGTATTATGTTCTTTTTTCAGTATTGAAACCTGTGACTTGCAAAGTGAAGGTACTAATTAATCGCTCCGGTGAGGCACGCGTTCCTCGTCTGCTGTTGGATGCAGTCCTCCAGGACAGTGCGCTGCAGCTGTCCCGGCGGCAGTACCTGTCAATAAATAACCTGATGGCTTCTTTTGACAGGATTAAGCTGAATAGGTGAGGTTACAACTTTTTAGGTTTTTGAGATGTGAAAATTGGAATCCGCAGATTGGCAAAATTATGGTAACTATGGAGATTAAGTCGACCAATGATCTTTGCTGAGTGGCTGTTGCCAAAAAATTTGAGATGAGGTGACAATTGCCATCCATATTATACCTAAACCCAACTAATCCACTAACTTTATTCCAGAAAATACCGTCACCTCCATCCCGGTATTCCTCTCTCCAAGAACATAAAAAAATGGTGGGCATACGCCTTCAACGTGGTACTAGAACAGAGAGTCAGACCTTATACCTGGGTTGCCATTAAAAAGCACAGGGATAACTACAACGTGTATAAACAGATTTACAAGAGTACTCTGAGGAGTCCTAATGATATTGAGCTGAAGCTGGACCTTCAGAAGTGTGAGGATAGTTTGCCGATCGTGTCGGTGATCATAGCGAGGGAACAAGCGAAATTTGAAGTAAGTTTTTTTCTTGTTCATTAAATTCAGTTTTTTTCTAGGATAAATTCCGGCTGGTAGTGGCTATCCATTAAAATCTTCATACTAAATTGTAGCATCTTCTTATCTGTTTATACATATGTGTGTATATAAATGGTTAAATAAATCATTATGTAGCTGCTTTATGTGTTAACAGTGCGTGTGAGTCAGTCAAGCATTGCCAAATCATGCTTTATTATTTTAGTCTAGATTTTTTACAGTATGGCAAATATAGTCTACCTACCTACTCTACTTCCACTTCTCTGTCAAAGGATATTTGAAACTAGTCTTTAGCGAAGGAGTTGGAGCTCGTTCTTAAACAATACGAATTAATTTCTAGTTACTCGCCCAAGAACCCGAGCGCATTGAAGTGGTAGAGACCGAATTTGACTGGTGGAAGCCAACAAGCACTCCGACTGAGAACGAGCCCGAAGTGCCGAAGAGCCATGTGGAGCTGTGTGTTAAGACCGAGAGGAGCAAGACTCTGTGGAGCCATCTGTCTAGTCCTGAGAAGAAGAGGGTCTGCGAGCTCATCGGCTATGTGGAGGGCGCGCCGCAGAAGGATAAGTCGAAACAGTATATTGGTGAGTAGGATTTGGAAAGAGAATAGATTTATTTACCACAGACTAAGAGGCACTCATCATATATTTATTAACTACATGATATTTTAGCTTTCTTCTTATCTGAAACTCTAGTAAGTGGTGAAGAGCGGGCGTTTTGAAGGACTGTCTTATGTAATTTCGACGTTATAAATTGCTGATTCTCAGCATGGTATTAGCCTTATTTTTTAATTTTAAAAGTGTATGTTTTTCTTTCGGTCACATATTAGTTAATTGCGATCTATACTTATATATGCAATCCAAAGATTTTCGATGTTTGGCCATTATAAAGACTAAGTTAAACATATTTCATGTGCTTGATTTTCACCTGAAAATTCTTCTACACAAATAAGTCCACCATTCGTTTTCTGGAAAAAAAACCATCCATCCATTCTAAAAAATATGTGATTATTCGAGAAATATACATAAATGCCTGTTACAATAATTTCAGAACACAAAATAAACCTGACGCTAGCGAACTGTTCACTGACGCTGATGAATAGAAGCAAGGAGGTCCTGGTGGTGACGGTCACTCAGTTCCTGGCTTCTCTAGAGACCAGACCTTCAGCTAAGGCATATAAGGTAAGATATTACTAATTAACAAACTGATAATTATTTGTGTGGTCATCGATAGCCGTGCGATATAAAGGGTCAAATTTTATCTATAAGCTGGCAAAACTTTAGAGACGTGATAGGTTTTACATGTCTGATCAGATTAAAGAAAAAAAAAAACAAATGTGTTAATGCTAAGGGCGCACCCGGGGATAATATGCGAATTAATTGCGTTCGTTTGATCCATTGCTACATCGTTATTACCAAACCTTCAGTTATGTACAGACGCCACCAGGTCAAGCTACCCGAAACTGTCAATTTTTCCCAATGAACCTTGAACCTTATGCTCTAGAAATAAAGTCGAAAATCTATCAAAGAAATCTGACAGATTGTAGTAGCTTGGTGTGTTGGCGTCTTTACACCAATGTATGTGTTCATTATCATCATCATCAGCCGAAAGACGTCCACTGCTAGATATATGCCTCCCCCAAGGAGGAGGGAGGGGGGGAGGGGTGCCATAACTGCCACGATTGACAGGCGGGTTGGCGTTGTATGTGTTACCTATAAATAATAAGATGTTTAAGGATTCGGTCTATAAACCATACAGATTTACACACAGCTAGGGTATTGTAGTTTCCTTTAAAGAAAAAAAAAAACCAAATGAATCCCTAAAAATCAAAACAAAACGTACAGTGTAAATTCTTCACGGAAGATCATCAGGTTTTTTTATAATAACAAAACTACATGTTTTCAATAACGTTTCCATTTTATATTTTCAAAATGTATATTTATGCACTCACCCACCACCACAACCACCCCACCCATTTTAGATAGAGTCACCTCGCTTCAATTAGCGCCAGAAGCTAGGTGCGCTCTTCATTTTTTTTTCCATTTCAGAAAAACTGTACAATATTTTAAACCTGGTATTTTTTGAATGATGATTTCAAAGTCTGCGGTACGCAAGAAATATATCTAAGAAATGTATGGAAATCTTCTGTGATGGAAAATAATGTTTCATTTTATCATGATTAGATAGCGATACCGGTCACGTCTGTGAAGATTCGATGCGTCTTTATTAATGAAAAATAAATGACCCAGAATACCATCTTTACCTTTGTTATATTTCCTTACTGTTCAACCGTTCAAACTGGTCAACCGTTCGGTGTTAAAATTTTATAAGATATATTTTATTAAATAAAACTAATAGTTTTGTGAAATTTTAATAAACGTTATATTTGTTGAACTTTTTCAAAAAAGATCCAATATTTTAGTTTGTCGGGAGGTATTTAATCTTATACCTTTAAACGAGCAATTCTTGTATCTATACTCTACAGGGCGTCCCACGGATATGCCACATGGAGGGAAAGTACCTTGAATATTGTAAATGGAACATTTTACTGAAAGAAAACATTATTTCAATTTAAAAAACAATTTGAACTGCATTCATAGATATTTACATAATTGCATGGTTAACCCGGGAATCGAACCCGTTACACGAGAAAAATAATCACTCTGTAGTTTTATCATACCGAGCGAAAGGCTTAATCATAAGGATTATTTTTTGCTAAATAACATAGTGTCAAAAATAAAAGGAAGACCATGAATTTTAACATTTGATGTGAAATTTTGTGCAGAAAAATTAAAAGCTGACATTGCCGTAAGGACATACAACTGACATTATCATAAGTATCTATTACCAATAAATGTACACTGAGAAAACTGACAATCATAAAAGAGGTGAATTCAGCTTAAAGTATGATGAATTCACTCAAAGGACGGAGCATAGTGATTCACCAAAAAGAACGATGATAATACTGATGTTGATGATAACAGTATTTAAGATGATGTGTCACCATGGATTTAGTTTTAGTTACCTACTATTTTTCGATGCCTTCCTCATATATCCAGTTATATCCTATTAGTTTTCCTACAATTTTTCGGTGACTTCCTCACATATTCAGTTATGTCATACAATTTTTCCAACTATTTTTCGGTGCCTTCCTTATATATCCAGTTATATCCTATTATTTTTCCTACTATTTTTCGGTGACTTCCTCACATATTCAGTTATATCATACAATTTTTCCTACTATTTTTCGGTGCCTTCCTCATATATCCAGTTATATCCTATTATTTTTCCTACTATTTTTCGGTGACTTCCTCACATATTCAGTTATGTCATACAATTTTTCCTACTATTTTTCGGTGCCTTCCTCATATATCCAGTTATATCCTATTATTTTTCCTACTATTTTTCGGTAACCTCCTCGTATTTTAGGTTAGGTCCTCTTACTTTTCCTACTATTTCCTCATATCTCTGGTTATAGCCTATTATCTTACGGAGGTCGCCCTCAATAGGAGGATTGTGTTTTTTAATAAACCAATTAATATCTCTATAATACACCAGTGATTAGTTGTAGTTCTACTCATTCTCCATCAGTAGGACTACAACTAAATACTGGTGGATTACACAGAAATTGTTTGGATTATTAGAAATCACAATCCTCCTATAATTGAGGGCGCCACTGGACTTACATGATCCCCTTATTTTTAAGTATCCAATATTGGTTCTTTCCTTTTAAATATTATTAGGTGTGAGCTCAACATTAAAAAAAACTGAAGAACCCTAAACTTGAACCTTAAAAAAATGGAGAGTAAGTAAAAAAAATAGAAAAAAGTACCTTGGCAAGAATGGTAAGAAGGTGAAAAGGGATGTATGCATAAATTAAACAGAAAATTGAATGGTATTTTTATTTCCATAGTATGAATGAATAATTATTATATACTCTAAACATTTATATTCAGTATAAAAGAAGACTGTTTTGTTTAGAAACATCCTCGCCTTAATGATTACAGTATCTATTTGTCGGTCATTATAAAGAATCATTATATACATTATGTTCAATAATTCTAGTTTTTACAAATTAAAATAAAGGTTGAGACGAGTAGAAATTTAATTTACAAAAAATAACAAACTTTACATTAATGTACCTATAACTAAAACATTTTTGCCCTTAAGGTGATTGCTTCAGGGTAGCCGTTTTTTGCAATTTGCAGGCCAGTGCTAGGTTGTATGTTAATTAAATGTTGCACGCGGGTGTAAGTACATAAGTTGTACTACATACGTCTTACACCCGCGTCTAACATTTCAATCAAAACCTAGCACTGGCCTGCAAATTGCAAAAAACGTAAGAAAATTTGAATTTCGCGGGCTACCCTGACGCTTTCACCTTAAAGCTGCATACAATAAATTGGTTATATTATTATAGTAAATATCTATTTTCAAGTAAAGTGCTACTATAAACACTCCGATGAGACTAATCTATCCCTCATACAAATACTTTACTTTAAAATCTATTACTAAAGGTGAACGCACACTTTTCAGAGCCGAAGGAGGCGAAAGAATCGAATTTTAGAATTACTTGTATGAAATCCTATGGAACCTCGTACACTTACCGAATCGGACGAATAAGGTCGTACGATTCGGTGCGGATAAGTGTGCGAAGTTACATTGGACTTCATTTAAGTAATTCTAAAATTTGATTCCTTCGCCTCCTTCGGCTCTGATAAGTGTGCGTTCACCTTAAACCAGCTATTGGTGCTGGCTCATACCATTACTTTATGCGGACACCGTTATCGGGCCGTCTTTATAGGATATCCTAAAGGGATATCCGATAAATACCGTAACTAAGGGTAGATTACTAGTTGAGCGCACTCTGCTATAAAAAAATAACTGCCCTTGGACTCTGCAGTGCCTCAAACTAGCAACGCCGCGTACGGTATAAGTACATAATTAATAATTATGTAAACGTTTCCAAAAAAAATTGATATTACTGGATTCAAAATAAAAACACCTTAAAAATGAGCAAACGAGTTAACTCGTTTGCGCATTTTCAAGGTATTATAGCAGCGACCGTAAGCCGTTAGAATACCTACAGAATTTTGAAATTTTTACTCTAGGTACCATCTACTTGTAATATATGACGTGTTACCTCGCATTAGAGTGAGCGTGTTAGGACACGGAGAAACGGCATTTTGGCAAGGAAAGCACAGATAATCATTACCACGTTTAACTTCATAAGAATTGTAATGAGAATTAAATTCAATAGTTTCAAACATACAGCAACGGAAAAAAACCTCTTCAGTATCTGTCACCAAAATTGCATCAATTTGGCCAAAAGTGGGTAAGAATTGTTCATCATCTATATCTACAGTAACAATAGAGTTCCGCTGCCATATAACACCAGCTATTGTAGCGGAAGTAACCGAATATTTGAGGACAACGCCAGTGCCGAGAGAAAACTTGACAGTGTCTCCTGAATTTAATGCAGATTTTTTTCCTAGTATTTTTGTTGTAGGTATTGTATTTTTCACAAACAAGTCATTGAGCATAAGTTGACATTTTATTGCTAGAGTCTTGCAAACATTGACTCGATTAAAAGATGATCTAGCCACTAACTTAGATACCCTGTGCTTGGCTTCAAAACGCATAGCCCACATGTTACGTACGGGGCCGAACTTCATTAGCATGGTAGGATAATGAGTCAGAAAATGAAACTTTGGCTGCAGGGGTGATTTTGTTAGCTCCGTGTACAATTGATTAAATTCTGCTATTATAACCCGGAGTTGAATATTGGTGTCACTGAAGACCCTATGACTTAATAACCTGTCGGTGATTTGCCGCAACATAATGTATAATTTCCATACTTTATTTTCTAAAGGAATGTAAAACCCGGCTATTAGGCTGAAGTATCTAATAAGGGTAAGCATTTCTGATGCTGAAGTTTTCAATTTTACTTTCGAACCTTGGACAACTAAACAATTACTTGGTTTTGAATTCCTATCTGGTCCATAATCAAATGAAATTATTCTTTGTTGCAATACTGAGATCTTTAAAAGACCTTCGGCAAGGAAGTGGTTTATGACAAAGGTCATTACATAACGAGCTACACCTTCTAATATATCATGCATTGGGTCTACTGCTACATTTTGAAATAAATCAAATCCTGTCACCTTAAGCCAACAGCATGATTCTTTAATGCCCGTGTTAGGTGTATCGTTTTCTTGCAATTGAGCGTGGTATGAAGTCATATTTCTAAGCAAGTTACTGTTTTCATATAGAGCAGTTTGCAAACCTTTCTTGTCAATGTTACAGATTCTGCAACACTTGTCAGCTGAAAAACTTTCAGTAAACCCGAGAATTGAATTCAGGCCTAAATTATCGCCAGTTATAGCAACAACCTTCAATTTTACGGTTCCTTTAAAAAACTTATTTTCTATAAAAATTCCTTTGTTTTGCAAGTAATTCAATTCCTCAATAACAGGGTCAAAAATAGCTTTGTTTCCATATTTAGTTTTGTCAGCAGAATGGCAAATAGCTAACAGCAAAATGTTATTCAACAATGAAAATAAATGTGGTGGGAGTGCTGGCAAGGAAACGTATACACCACCAAGCTTATGCACCCCAGCGTGGCTCCCCAAAGGATTTCCAATTTCAAAATCATCATAGTATACTACTAAAGGAAGAATAATGTCCGACGCCTGCGGTGTACACATTGCCAGCCATACAGATCCCTGCATTACATTTTCTAGACACATTGGCCTCATCGGATTTTCTTCACGGATTATTAAATTACCCCTTAGGTGGTTCAAATAATCCGTTACATCTTTCCAAATAGTGTCAATGGAAAAAAAATTCTTCAAAACCTGGCGAAGTTGAATTACTTGCATTGTACGTGGCTTGGTGTGTAATGTTAAAGTGTTACTCCTTTGTGAAATGTCAGGACAATAACCAACGATTACTTCATGTGGTGGTATAAAAGAACCTAATAAATTCAATTCTCGGAATCTCAAATATTCTGAACGAAACGGAAAAAAGATGCCCTTCAAAGCTGTGTTGAACTTATGAAGTCGTTTATTAATTTCGCTTCCAGACATGCTTTCCTCATCAGCTAGCACAGGGCCGAATACGGACATTAAAGACGGTGCGATATTGTCAAGAAGGGTTTGCAAATGACTAACCATAGCTTGTACAGACGATCGAGATACAGAGGGATTTACATAGAGCGTTGAAATAAATTTCAAAACTTCTTTATGAATAATACTATCAGCATTATCAAGGACTTCCGGTTCACTATCAGCTTCAATGTATATGTGCTCAGTTGCTACTTTGGTAGTCTCTGTTTCACACATAGGAACTACGCAAGCCTCGTTTGAGGTGGATGGCAAATAACGAGTGTTTACTTTATTCAAATGTTTTAAGTTAACATGTTTTCTAAATTGTCTAACGTCCGTGAAATACCGGTAGCATGCGTCTTCACCACATTTATAAACTCCAGTAATATCAATTTTTTCACATTCTTTCCTTATGTGGGTAATAAGTGAAGAAAACGTGGGAAAAGTCCTTTTACAACTGTGACACTTCATCTTAATTTAAATTGTGACTCCGAGAGTAACTAATATCTCCTTCACAGATTGTGACATACGATCGTACGATGTTTTGACTTTGTAAAAACCAATTTGGATAATAAGCCAAATGTTATAGCTTTCAGTAGGATATTTAGCCGCAGTAGCATGAAATATTTTAAAAGTCACATCAACAGCCTCAGTTAGTGTTGTGAACTTGTAAAACGTATTGTCACATACTGTGAAGGAGACACCTGACTGGCGGCACCAAATTATAAATGGTTGGAGGCTAATACCTAGGTTTTGAAGCTTTTGGCGACGCTCCTCAATTACCACTTGCACGTCTGCGTCATCATCCACGATGGTCACAAATCCATCCAATATCTCCGCTCGTGAAGCTTGCCAGTCTTTTCTAGATCGACGGGCAGGAGGAATATTAAAGAGACAGCCGAGTAGCAATATCGCTGCTATTAATTTTGTCTCCGGTTGTTCATCTGGAAAGAAAATAATAATAGTATATTTGACACAACACATCATCATTAACTGAGCAAATAGGGAAAAGTATCAGAACAAAATAAAATCTATCTATATAAGTAAAAATGAATTGCCGAAATGTGTGTCCGCCCGCCCGTTACTTCTGAACGACTGCACCATGTTAGATAATTTTTAAATTCTTTTTTGTCTATATATTTTATAACGGGTTCACCGACCCAGGGAGGTCGAGCACCTAGAACTATATAACAGAATCATTTCCTTACCGTCACAAATTGCCAATGTATCAGCTATTTTTCGACGAAGAAACGAGTCCTTTGTGGTGTTAAGCTTCTGCTGAGCAGCTTTTAGTATGTTTTCCGATGAAGCATCCAAGGCGTCGAGGCCCCCGGATTTATCAGGGAACAGTGCTTCGTAGTCATGAGTCAGGAGTCGCCATCCATCACTTGACTTCAGGATAGGATACTTATTGAAGTACTCCTGTAATGTCCCTTCCTCGTAGTACAAGTACCGGAGGCGAGCTCGCACCGTCTCCCGCCACAGGGCACTGACCTCCTGCCACGGACCAGCTGAAGGACTTGACAGCTGCTCTAATGCTGACGCTACGTCCTCCACTTCACCTGCACACAAAAATTAAAACGATTAATAATTAGTACAATGACAATAACGGTTCTTAGATTTATATATTTTGTAATTTGTAACGAAAATTTATACTAATTCAGATATTTTTCTCAATAATTTTGTTCTTGATAATTTAATTCAATCTGAAAACATAAAATTTCTTGAAAAGGAGTTACCTTCTTTAAGTCTGGTCAGGTCGATTCCAGCGAGTGGAGGGGTGTCTAGCCTAGGACTGGACTTGGAGCGAGAACGTGACTTGGGCTTTTCAATAAGGCCCAACGAAACTAAATGCTGCCGTCGAGCCCTTCTGGCGGTGACTAACCAGCCAGAGATATTGCGCTTAGCCTGGTAAGCATCAGCCGGCAGGTACGGCGCGTAGTATAGGGGTGGTGACTCCTCTTTAAATAATCTGCCAATGTCGTAGGATAGAGCAAGCAGCTGCGAATCTGTCAGAAGTACCGGGTTTTCGGCCGTAATGAGCTTCTCCATAAGCAGCTTGCATAAACGCCCACGCACGTTTGAGGGTAAGGTGCCCGTTTTCTGCCCAATTGCTATTATTTGTTTTCCCTCGACTGATGAATTCAGTATGGTATTCACCTGAAACACAAATAGTATAAGTATGGCATTACAAACTAAATATGCAAGGTAAAAGTTAAAAAAAAAATGTCACTAAAATGTTGAAAATACAGGTTCAATACCTACCTTCCATTCAGTATAATGATCAGTTGGAGTCGGTGCCAGTCTAGGCATCATGCATTTAGTTGTTAGTTATAGCTGTCACCAACTCCAAATATATTACTGATCTTTGTGACATATAGTATAGCTCCTAAACGGCCGTCCGTACACACATACAGGACAGGACAGGTACAGACGTTAAACTTATCTGTTTACGCCGGGGGTTAACAATATTGAATGTCAATTTAAATTCCTTATCAAAAGTACAGGATAATAGGCAATAACTTACTAAATTGCTCCCGGTGGACTCTTGTCTAACTGCTTCACCCACTGACGACGACGAGTCCAGTGGTATCACCAGTATGTCACCATCCTAAAATAATATTTACTTTGAGACAATGTTATAATAGTACATGTAACAAAAAGGTGTGATAATATGAGTATGTACGGGCAATTAACCTCAATAATCGTTGAAATAATCACTAAATGTGTCCGAGTGCGACCGTTAACTAACAGGCTATAGCTAGCCCTAGCCGGAGATAACTCAAGGGAAGTGTTATATTTTTTTACTAGTAATCGGTTCAGCATTGCAGGTGTGAACGGTCCTGCCCTCGTCCCTTGATCCGGCCCTGATAAAAACTAATCGATCAAGATCAGGACTGATCCTGGTCTCAAAGAATGTCTATACCAAATTTTGCATCGGTTCAGTGTCTTAGGTATGAAAATGTGAAAAGGTCCTGCCCCAGCCGACAGATAGACAGACAAACTTACTTTCGCATTTATAATATTAGTATGGATGTAATTACAAATTAATACATATTGCTCTTGAACCAAAAAACAGTAAGTACGAGTACTTTTCTACAATTTTGCAGAACTTACCAAATTTTCCTGGTTAAGTCCTGCTTCGCAGTCTTGGTTGAGGATTGAGCTTTGCAGTCCTTCACACGGTGGCAGAGGCTCTAAGTTACAAGGTAGACTAGTTAACAAGTCATTCCTCAGGACCTCTTCAAAGAGTGATGAATTGTAGGAGTTATCCTGAAATTTAACAAGAAATTTAAAAAGGTAATAATAATGTACTTAGTTGGTAAACTAACAAGACTGATGAAAAGTTATGATTTTATTCCACTTTTTAAATAAATACTGCACCGGTTAAATTGTTAGGTATCTTAAGAAGACTTTAAAATAATAAAAGTTAATAAGTAGGTACCTACCTACCTACATGCAAGTAGGAGAATGTGCATTTAAGCGACGCAGGGCATGTGTAAGCAAAAAGTTTAAAACAAAATTTACTTTTTTGAAATACAATTTAACATGAAAACAAACCATATCTTTTGGTTGGTCGCTTTTTAACATGGCCAGAGCTGCTTCAAACCGGAGTCTGTCCCCTATTTGAGGGAACATACTATGTATGTCTTGTTTACTAAGCATCTGCATTGTTGCGATATCAATTCTTTCAGCTGAAAAAAAAGGTAAATTTAACAGCGCCCTGATTGCAGCTGTGAAATGCACTACGTCGCATCGACTTTATAAAATGTAGGTTGGTAGAGCTCGTCTAAGCTGAAATGACGCGCCCCACTACTTAAATTTGTATACGTACACTACGGTAAATGCGGTAGTGGGGCGCGTCATTTTAGTTTAGACGCACTCTACCTATTTGTTTTTTTTTGGGTTGCAGTTGCACATCGAATCTAGTGTATAATATAAATATGAACGTATATCTAGGTAGGTGGGTAGGTACCATACGACAAGACTATTCTTGGTTGGAGTGTACAGCGGCCAAAAAGTGTTATTTTCGCAAATCGTTTATTTTCTCGATTCTATAGTATGTAACACCTAGAAAGGCTAAAAGTGTCTGGGTGTTTTTTGTCTCCGACCAACCGTTTGTCGTAAAAACGATGTCGAAGGGATCCATAGGTAAGGTTATGTTAGAACTGTGACCTTGAAATTGGTCGCGAAATTTTTTTAAGTATATTTTCATAGTGCCTCTAAGACGACACTCTGACCCTATTCTTGCTAGAAATTAGAATGTGTGAATGTAATGTGTGAGCTCATGCTAGCAACTTACTAGGTAGGTTTGTCAACTTACTTTCAAAACGATCGATGTAGCGTTCCAAATTCCACTTCTTCAAAAGATCACGCGTAGCCATATCCATTTTTGCACTGATCAAACACGTTCACTGGCACTAATGGAATTGTTATTGCTATTAATTAAACGAGTCGTGAGTCGTGACTTGCCGGCTGTAGCGGTGAAATACAAATGGCCGACCGAAATGGTGCGGCGGCGGAATGAAGTGAGAGAGGGAGACCTCATTATATAATGCCGTCACCTTAAATTTGTAGGACATCATTCAAATGCTACTCATAAATGGGTCTCTGTAATAATAATTTAGTAGGATACACATAAAATAATATGACTATATTATTGAACTTTGATGCTTACTCTAAAAATATGAGATTATTTAATCGTATTATCATAGGATTCACATAAAATAATATGACTGTAATATTAAAAAATGATGCTTACTTTAAAAATATAAGTTTAAAGCATTATAATTTAATATAGTACATTAGGGGGAGGTCATCGTATTTTTAGAGATACTTCTTCATATTAAACTATGAAATCTATTTATATTACGGTGACTGTCATTGTGTTTTTTAATTAGAATCTTATTTATAATTATCATACTAATTTATGGGACAGTGGACCATTTTCTATTACATTGTGTTATTATTTGAAGAAGACAATGTTATTTCATAATTACAAATTTTTACGATGACAAGTATCATAATATTGCATTATTTACCCAAAAAATTCGATTCCATCTTAACACATTTCAGTTCTAGCGTAATATTTACTTATTATCAACATATTATAAGACAACGCATCTATTTTAAACCAACGTCACGATATTTTAAGATTATGCCAAAATGACATTTTTCTCAGTGTACCCACTTGAGAAGTACGCATCATTTCCCTATTATAATTTAAGTGCATGATAAAATGATAAAGAGATACGTAATTAGTAGGTCCCTGGTCCAGGTTGTATGCAACAAATCGAGCCGTATCCTGAGCCGAAAGACGCGTAAATTATTTTGTCCATCGCAATGCGGCTGGCTGATTATAAAAAAATAATATAAAAAATATCCAACACGACAAGATCAAAAAATTGGCAGTGAGCGAAATAATCAAAAGAGTGCGACTTTGTGTTCAACAGGAAGGGACTAATTTTGAGCTTTTGATAAATTGATTAATTTTGTATTAAAAATGTTAAAATTCATGGTCTTCCTTTTATTTTTGACACTATGTTATTTAGCAAAAAATAATCCTTATGATGAAGCCTTTCTTCGATCAGTATGATAAAACTACAGGGTGATTATTTTTCTCGTGTAACGGGTTCGATTCCCGGTTCAACCATGCAGTTATTTAAATATCTATGAATGCAGTTCAAATTGTTTTTTAAATTGAAATAATGTCTTCTTTCAGTAAAATGTTCCATCTACAATATTCAAGGTACTTTCTCTCCATGTGGCATATCCGTGGGACGCCCTGTATACTAATACTAATACTAATACTAATTACTAATATTATATAATATTATAAAGCTGAAGAGTTTGTTTGTTTGTTTGATTAAACGCGCTAATCTCAGGAACTACTGGTCCGAATTGAAAAATTCTTTTTGTGTTGGGTAGCCTATTTATCGAGGGAGGCTATAGGCTATATAACATCACGCTATACTTAAGAAAAGCGGAGCAGTAATGAAAACTGTTGCAAAAACGGGGAAAATTTATTCCTTTTGAGAGTTTCCGTTGCGTGCGCTGCATAAACGGTTAAAGTAACGCAAAAATTGTTCCTTTTAAAAAGTTCTAAAAAAAAAGTCCGCGAGAGCATATGTCTATCTTTTAAGGTTGACTCACTATAACTCAAAAGGAGCGAGCAGCAACGAAAAATGGACGAAAACTAGCAGGCAAATCGATGCGACGGGAAGGGTTAGGGGAGCAAAAATTTGACGCGGACGAAGTCGCGGGCAGAAGCTAGTATATATATATAATCTGAATCTCGGAAACGGCTCCAACGATTTTCATGAAATTTAGTATACAGGGGGTTTCGGGGGCGATAAATCGATCTAGCTAGGATTCATTTTTATAAAATTTCGTTTTATTCGTGTTTTCAATGACCAACTTTATTTATAATCAACTTGAACATAAACTTATTATTTTAAACACAATTTATCAAAAAATACCGAGCAAAGCTCGGTCAACTAGATATTGACAAATAACAATAATAAATGCGCATGACACGTACTCGACATTCGGTAAGAAACTGGCGAGACAGCGAGTATAAAAGCGTTAGGGCGTTCGAATTACAGAGGGGTTCGGATTAGAAGTGGTTCAGATTAAAGAGGTCCTACTGTACCTGTAGAATCATCACCATTCTTCATATGCCGTTTTTTCATCTTAAATTCTAGACATAGCCAGCTGTCTTCAAGGCGGGGTAGTACCTCTTGGGCAGTGGACCGTAGTGACCTATCCACATTGTATCATGATGTCAGTTTACTTTGCGGATGAGTTATTAGGGTTAAATGCCTTCTGGCACATAAGCAGTTGGCGACGGCCACAGGTTTTTATTGAAGTAACAGTTTAATTCGGTTTCATTTTGGTAAAAACATAACCCTGTCTTTGCAGCCAGGGTAAAAAGGAATGGAATGGTTGGTTTTTCACGTGTTTACTAAAAGATCTTAGTTACTCATATTTTCGTTCACTTATGTTTGGAAATTCTTCGGAAATTTTACAGCTATCAGCCCGAGCAGAAAGCGTGGTTATTGAAGGAGTAACGTCAGATGGTGACCTAGTTCCCCTCCTGACACCGGAGCGTGGCGTTGGAGTCACCAGCCCCAATCTACTGGCGATAGACCTGGAGAAGAACCCATGCAGCAACGAAGCAGATTATGGGCTGTGCTGTCTGATGGAACCTGTGGAGTTGGTCTATATTGAGGTAAGCACTCCTTTTTAGTTCTGTTTTTTTTTTTAAAGATAGTGTATTTTAATCATTGTACTTATTGGTAACTATGCAGTTTTTTGCAAGTGAATGTTTTAATTTAAATAAATGTTTTGAGTTTGCAGATCTTTTCTAAAACTCACATTGTCCTATATTTACGGCTGCGTACTTGTTTTTAAATTAGATTCAATGCTTAAACAGAAAACCAATTGTCAAATTATTAAAAAAATCATTAGTCTTAACACATTCTTGTCATCTCCTCAGCACTCCTTTACGGAACTCATCAACTTCTTCCAAACCCACTCGATGACGGCGGAGGAACTAGCAGGGGAGGTGTCAGGGGCTGTGCTAAAAGCTGGTGCCGTCAGCAAGTCAGTGCTGGCGTATGCCATCAGCAGGAGGAAGGTGTTCCATCTCAACGTGGACATCAAGGGACCCTGTGTTGTGGTTCCGGAGCATGGATGTGTGCATAAGTAAGGATTATTATTTATTTAACTGACACTGTCCCACCGCTTAAATTCTTTGCAACAGCCTTGAATCGCTTAGGGAACTGAAAAGCCGCTTCGCTAATCCTGAAAATAGGATGTGCCAATCGCGGCTTTATTGAAAAACCTTTTGAGGACGTATATTTAAACTTTAAAAATGGACGTTGAGATATACAGGGTGGCTACGAACATCGACGCATTAACTGAAGATAATGTATCGTACAGCAATATTTTCCTGAAAAATCATTTTCTGCTATCCAAAGTTAGATTATATGAAGATTATTTTCTATTTTACAATCATGGTCATGTGTATCAGTGACAAGTTGTGCGTCGATGTCCCTAGCTACCACTTGTATGTCTACACTAATATTATAAAGAGGAAAGATTTATCCGTTTAGATTTTATTTTGTAATGGATGAACTCAAAAACGACTTAACCAATTTAACTAATGCTTTCCCTATGAAAAGTTACTCCGGAGTAAGATTCTTTCACCTATGGAAAGCTATTCCGGAGTAACATGAGTAAAAAATTTCACACGGACGAAGTTGCGGGCGAAGAGCTATTATTGGTAAAACACCATTTGAAAATGACTATTTGTTGTTCCTGTGCGCATCTCAAATAAATCATTGTTATATTTTATTTTTTACCAGTAATAATGTTATTCTTCTTCATAGGTCCGGCCGCGTCATGGTCCTGGACATTAGCCGCATCATAGTCAAGTCAGATTTGCAGCCTTCCAACTTGACGCTAGAGGACGCCACGTGCATGGAGCTAGAAGAAAGGCTGTATGACAGACTCCACGCTGAATGTTCTTGTCAGGTAAGCGGTCAACTGAGGCAAACCCATACTTGCATTATATGGGTAATAAGCTTTTACAAATTTGATGATTTCCCATCCTGAAAAAAAAAAAAAAAAAGTAGCGTATTGGAATAGGCAGTTCATTGGTTAGGTTGAAATTGTGACATATGTAGACATAGATAATGGACTCGTATCAGCGATAGCCTCACAAAAGTGATAATCTCTAGAAAGAGATAAATCAGCTGTGCGACCAATTTCTGTCTCTTTTCTACAAGCCTCTAATAAGAAAGGTGCAATGTTCTAATTTTAATGAGGCGAAAGTAAATTACAGTGACTTTGAATAGAAAATTCAAGAGAAACTGCTGAGACTGAAAGATACATTTTTTTAATCATTATTTTTTTCTACAGACGACTAATTGAGGCACTTACTCGTTAAATTAAGAGTAGGCAATGAAAAAAATTTTTGTATAATTAATACTAGCTTTATTTCTGTAATCCATATGTATCTTTGCACGCCTCAACCGCTGAACGGATTTCGATGAAATTTGGCACACAGGTCTATCATAACCTGGATTAGGCGATAGGAGACTTTTATCCTGGTTGTAAGTTCTCGCGGTATATTTTTGGCTATGGAAATAAAGACTAAATACTACTATATACTTAACTTACCTACTACTTACTTATGCGACAGTAGGTACTTTTAATTCTTCATATGCCGTGAACGTGAACTGTCTCGTGTGGTGCCGGACGTAAAGAATAGCATTACCCAATTTCTTCCCGTGGGTGTCGTAAAAGGCGACTAAGGGACTTACTAGAGTATAGGCAGCAGCGTTCTCTATGCATTTTACCACTATATTGCGATCTCCAACCCGCCTGCCAAGCGTGGCGATTATGGCAAAGCCTCCCGAATTGGGGGAGGCGACTAAGGGACTTACTAGAGAATAGGCAGCAGCGTTCTCTATGCATTTTACCACTATATTGCGATCTCCAACCCGCCTGCCAAGCGTGGCGATTATGACAAAGCCTCCCGAATTGGGGGAGGCCTATGTCCAGTAGGGGACGTCTTACGGCTGTAATGATGATGCCGTGAAGGTGGATCCACGCGAGACTTAATGAACGAATGTAATTACGGCATTCAATGGGTTAAATCAGACAGTTTTGGAACATTATCACTCAATGTTGATTCCTCATCAGATCCTGTTCAGCGAGTGTACGGAGACATGGCGCGAGTGCCGGCGCCACGCGGACTCGGAGCTGCACCTGGTGCCGCGCGTCAAGATGCAGGTCGTGTTCTCCAACAGCATCAAGAAGGACTACAAGCTGCTGCCCAAGTTAGTTAACTGACCGACTATCTGCCATGATACAATTTACTTTTAGTGTTCAAAAGATCTGGTTACTCATTCTTCATCAGTATTTTGACCCGATTACGGCAAAGCGAAAATAGAGTTATGATTTTGACTGGCTTTGTATGTACAATTTATGTACATCTGTTCCCTCATAGTCATAACTCCAAAATTACTCGACACATTTTGTCAAATGGATATCTTATACCTTTAAACGAGCAATTCTTGTATATATATATATATATAATCTGAATCTCGGAAACGGCTCCAACGATTTTCATGAAATTTAGTATACAAGGGGTTTCGGGGGCGATAAATCGATCTAGCTAGGATTCATTTTTAGAAAATGTCGTTTTATTCGCGTTTTCAATAATCAACTTTTAAACATAAACTAAAAAATATGACTGTTCCCGACATCTATTGGTGACTAATAATACTATTTTTTTAATTGGGAGCAACTAACTGCTTTAACGACACAACAACACTAAAGCTACTTCAACAGATGGCGTTGTTAAGCAACACTAAGTGATTGGCTTGACGTGTTTGGTTTGACGTTATGGTCCAGGAGGTAGCGTTGCAAATGAAAAAGTCATAGTAAGCCGGCTGATACTGTCCTCAATGGTTGATCTTATATGACCAATTAGTGAACCAACCGTCAGCTACTCAAGTAGCGGTGGGTGCGGGTGTGGGTGGTTCCGGAAGCAGTAAAAAAAAAAACAAAAAAAAATTAGTCATAGTACACAGGCTGCAATTTTTTTCATATATAGTTTACGTCATACTGAGCTGAAAAAAAATCGTCAGCTGCATAGTAGAGGGGGGGATTATGCATCAGCCGCTCGCTTGAACTTGTAAAAGAAACACGTAAAATAAAGTTATAGTACGCCGGATGAAATCTTATACCTTTAAACGAGCAATTCTTGTATATAGGTATATATAATCTGAATCTCGGAAACGGCTCCAACGATTTTCATGAAATTTAGTATACAGGGGTTTTCGGGGGCGATAAATCGATCTAGCTAGGATTCATTTTTATAAAATGTCGTTTTATTCGTGTTTTCAATGACCAACTTTATCGATAACCAACTTGAACATAAACTTATTATTTTAAACACATTTTACCAAAAAACACCGAGCAAAGCTCGGTCATCCAGATATTCTTATACCTTTAAACGAGCAATTCTTGTATATATATATATAATCTGAATCTCGGAAACGGCTCCAACGATTTTCATGATACTTAGTATACATGGGGTTTCGGGGGCGATAAATTGATCTAGCTAGGATTCATTTTCGTAAAATGTCGTTTTATTCGTGTTTTCAATGACCAACTTTATCGATAATCAACTTGAACATAAACTTATTATTTTAAACACAATATACCAAAAAATACCGAGCAAAGCTCGGACATCCAGATATTTTATAAATTATAACATCTAAATTGATGTCTTGTTTGTATTCATTTTTTGGATGAAGTTTTTGTTGTAGTTGGCTTTAAGTTCTTAACTTTCTTTTTAAGTTAAAATGTTAGGTTACTAAAGTTAGTTCACCAGTGTCCTATAATTGAATGTTTCGCGGTACTTTCGGTATCAGCCGTAAGTACTCCAAGTTTGAGTTGAACCCGGAAATAATTAAAACGATTTTCTCCATCACTAGGTACAAGCTAAACATCTCCCTCTCAAGCTTCAAGCTGAACCTGTCAGACCGTATCATCGGCAATCTGCTGGACTTCATCGACAACCTGCCGGTACCTGTTCCTAACACCGTGCCCGTCTCCTTCATGGACTCGGGAGACTACACTGAGGCGGCGGAGGAACCTGAGCTCGCAGAACTACTGAGTATAGATAGAGTGACGGCTGATCCGGATTATAAGGATCTCATGAATTTGAGGCAGAAGATTGTGGCAGCCTATTTGAGTAGGAGCAGGTGAGTTGAAACTACGTTTTTATCATTGTTATGAAATTGACAGAGATATACCGGTACACTTAATAGAGGTAACAGGTTTAATCTATACTAATATTATATTTGCGAAAGTAACTGTCTGTCTGTTACGCTTTCACGCCTAAACCACTGAACCGATTTTGATGAAATTTGGTACAGAGATGGACTAGACCGTGGGGAAGGAAATAGGCTACCTTTTGTCCTGGTACCACGTTTCCGTGGGATAGTTTTCGACATCTACGGGGTGGAGTGAGCTAGTAGTGTTTAGATTGCAAAACATAATAATAACCTAAGAATATATTTTATGCCGATACTGGGGACCACTAACAATTCCTTTATGACCTTAAAAGTGACTCCAAAATGATTTTTACGAATTGCACTTGTGTTATAAGCTTGAGTTATAAGCTAAAGAAAGATTTCGAAAAATTAATCCCCCAAGGAGGGAGGGGCTGGCAATAAGGAATAAAAGTATGTAGGTATAGAAGTTCCTAATTTTTGGCGGGCGTACGGCTTGTTCTAAATTAAAATCAATTTCAGGGCCGCAGAAACGACATTCGACGTAGCGACAGCGAAGCTCGGCTTCCAAGCAGCACAGCAAGCATCCGCAGCCTCCGAGCACAGCGACGAGGACATGGAGGTGTACGCCAGGAGTGTGGACCTGCCCGGCTTCGACGACAACGTGTCGCCGAGCAATAATATCAACACGCTGCTTCGGTTCATTGTGGGTGAGTGTTCATCGACTCGACAAGAAGAAAAAGATGGGAGTGATAAAACAAGTGTTTTCTGCTTTGCTGATGAAGTGGACAATCAAGAAATTATTTGCTTTCATGCAGACATAAGCTTCACCAATGAGATTTGACAGCAAAATCATCAGGAACTTGATCAGGCTTCTTAAAAATAAACAGTCATTCAATTTAGAATAGAATACTGTATTTATGTATTGTTGCGACAATTATTTACAAATACTCAATTACATTAGTCATAAAAATATATTTTAAGAAATTATGTGCCATTGCACGTGTAATATACACTCAAGGAATGTAACTGAGATAAAAAAAAAAACAAAAGAAATTTCACTGATATTATTGGTTTCATTAAAATCATATTTCTCGATCACTTTTCCTTAACTCCACATGCTTCTGGGTGTCAGGCGAAATCGTGATCAACCTATCCCGTTCCTCGGAGCAAACGGAGAAGCCGTATGTGATGCTGAGCATCACGAAGGTCTGCCTAGACGTAGCGCTGATGGAGTTCGGGCCAGCTGTGCAGCTGTCCGTGAGCGAGCTGCTGCTCACGGACAAGCAGCACCACAGCAGCACTGGACACTATCTGGAGCTCATCACCAGTACTGGGGAACTGTTCAATTTGTTGTATAGGAAGGTGAGCACCATGAATGTCGAGATATCTCAATGGTTTTCTATCCTAAAAACAGACAAACCCATAATATGACTTTTTTATGCATTTTTTATCACCTTCAGCGCCCATGTATCATTTTTGCACACACTGTATACAATGTGTGTCAAAAATGATACACATGGCCCTAGAGATATGAGAACACACAGAGGTAGGCGATTGTATCATGTTTAATAAACACACTGAAAAACTGAAAAGGAGAAAAAAAGGAAGATTGCAGGATAAAACACATTCATATAATAAATAAAACCACATAAATAAAAAGAATATGGTGTGATTCTGGAGATTATGCTTGGCGCCGAAGGTGTTAAAAACCTTCAATCCCTCGGGTATCCTTCTCATCTCAAAACATTCAGTTGAACGAAACTCATAATATATTTTGTAATTCCACTTGACACATATGATCGCCAGCTCGAAACTGGTAAAACTTTTTTCTATGTATATTAATTACTTTAAGCATACAATATCACATCCACTTTCAATACATGGCTCAGTATCTCCATGCTAGTTTTTTAAGTATATTATGGCTGTATGAGAGTCTAGCAGATGGGAAAACACCAGTAGCATTAATATATAACCTTTTTAACGTGCAATGTTTGTGCAGGTGCGTGCAGACTGTCCGGAATTCCGATCGCACTTCCACAGCGTGGAGCAAGCACTAGTAGCAGATGTAGGAGACCTGGCGTTACTGCTGCATGCAGATGCATTACCCACACTGCTGAAATACCTGCAGTATATTGGTGACAAGTAAGTTGCGACAGTCAAAATAGGTCAAAGATATGCCAGAATTAGGTTAAAGAAGGCTTAAAAAGTCCTTGTTTACGTTTTTACAATATCCCGGGGTTTTTCGTTAACCCGGTATTAGACAGTTCATTTTTGTTATTATCCATGCATTTTGTGTTTTCCGACACCGACGATATTAAAACCGGATGAACATTAATTTCTTTATGTTTCAATCACTCGGCAGGCGAGTTAAAGATACTGAGTACCGAATCCAACATCGTTGAATCGGTCTACTAATTAATTCATTTCTCACGCATAAGTCACTTTGAGTTCAGACGTTTCACTTCGAGTGAAACATAAATAATAATAAAAGGAAGGCCAGAATTAACGAAAAGTGAACCGTCTGATATCGGTGTTAAATACAGCTGTTCCTCATCCTCCTTTTTTCCTTTCTAATCTGCGTCATATTTCTAGGATCCAAAACCGACACTCTATAAATTTGAAGAGTGTGGTGCTGCCAAAATCCAGATCTCTCTGGGACTATCTGATGCAGCCTGAAGCCGACCCACCGGTTCCACCGGGTGCTACCAAATTCAGCTATTCTGTCAGGTGAGATCATTGAATACATTGGTGCTAGTACGTAATTAGCAGTTACCCCCACAAGATCAAGCGTGTTTTGCGAAAGCGACCGCAGAGAAAACAAATCTAAGAAGTTGAGTAGAGCATACCGCGGTACCTCTCGCGGAGCCACAGTACTCATGTGAAGGGATTAAGTGTCCTACACGTGTTTCGCTAAACGCAAGCTGCGTCGCAAGTCACATCGCTCAGGCCCAGAATGAGGCCTTGCCCGTCGCCATGGATATTTAGGCTATTTTCTTTTCACCAGCAATGAATTACCTTGCCCGTTTTAAGGTTCATTATAAGACTCTCTATCCCCTACTAAAATATAGTTTGAAAAGTTTGTTTACTTCTTTCCAGAGCATCATCAATCGCATTAAAGCTCTGTCACTTAGACAACCCCGTGTTAGAGATGCGACTAAGAACTCTGGAGAGTGACTGCGTGTTCAGAGCCAACGACCGCATGATCTTCAAGATGTATCTCAGCTCGCTGCACATCGATGACCTGACAGAGGCTACTCTTTATCCTAAGGTGAGTGGAGATGTGGTGTGAATAGAAGTACCTAAATGCAATTATTTAAGGCTCGGACTACAACTTTACAAGCTTTATTCCAAGGACGTTTTAAATTTTTTGATACAAAAACTGATTTTAAACGTTAGTTAAAGTAAGAAACCGTTTATTATTTTGTACTGGTAGTTTTGGAAATTAAAACCAATCCTCCTATAGTTGGGTTTAAAAAAGCGGTGATCGGTCACACAATAACTGCAGACTGTTTTTAGACAGTCGAATATTCAATATCGGTGAAAATGACAGATTTTCATGACAGCCTTTGTATTATGATGGAACCGCTCTTCTAGAATAAATGGTGTAGCAAATTACTTCAAATCTTTCGGTTTAAGATAGAAAGTGGTATACAATGGAGGTGCAGGATTTTATCTAACGAGATTATTTTTTACAACCAGCTGGTATGGCCCGACGAAGACAAGGTGCTCGAGATGAAATATGTGCGCGCGGCCGCGCGGGTGTACGGCGCCGGCGCGAGCGCCGAGCAGTCCATGAAGGCAGACGGCGAGCTGCGCGTCTATGTGGGCAGGCTGCATATCGTCATGTTCTGTTGTGTGATGCATCATTTACAGGTAAGACATTAAAATTGTTCTTAAAATATTATTTTATTTAAAGTAGTGGCAGTTAAAAATTTGTCTCTTGACATGCCTTCCGAATCCAATCCATGAATTCCGAAGAAAATAATTCAAGTTTCTTTGATCATAATTTACATGACAAATATAACCAGAGTTAATAACGCTTAAACTGCTGGGACACATGCAGGCGCGGATAGTGTATTATTAAGATATACGAGGAGATAAGTCGTCGTCATCCTTGAAAAGGAGGACACTTTAAAAATAGGTGTTAAAGGTTTTTTTTTATCCAGGGGCACGGGGAGGCACGAATCCCCCCGCCCCCTAAAGTGAAAACCTAGATCTGCGCTTGGATATAGGCCTCCTCTCAGTGCGTAGTATTGGGTCGTATTCTACCACACGCGTGGGCTCAGTGCAAGTAGGCTGATATGGCTCAGTGCAAGTAGGCTGATATCACGGTTTTTTAAATCTTAGTTTTATGAAATTTCAGTTTCGATGTGATGCATTCCTTCATCGTTTTGAGTATAGTGGTGAAAAAGTTAATTCATTGTAGCAGAAATTAAAGTGCCTCAGTCAGATCCACAGCAGCAATTAACTAATAATAATAATCCAAGGCTGATTTTGGTTACGGCGACTGAGTATTCCTGTTTCGATATGCACCTACCACTGCTGAGTCCCGTGTGCGCAGCAACTGCTGGAGCCGCTGGTGCCGAGCGCGCTGCCGGCCGAGGCGGCGCTGGCGGCCGAGCGCGCCGCCGAGCGACACGCGCACGGCGCGCGCTCCTGCAGCACCAGGCTCAACCTCGTCATTGAGGTACGTACCGACATCTTCATTCTCAGGCTTTCAACATTTGTAGCTTCGCTTTCGCTTTGTAGTCTCGCTGCAGCTGCTGACATCTGAAAATCAAGATGAGACTAACTATAATATAGAGCAAAGAATGGGCTTCGGGAGTCATCGTGTTTCCGATTAGCACGAACGTCGTGCCACAAAGTAACCCTCAGCAGATGTAATGCTGCAAAGAGTTGTACTAAATCGCTTTGTAGTAGTACACGCATAGATATAAGAAAGAAGAGTGCACCTATCCATTGCGCTTAGTACGAATTTTTTTGTTGTTACTTATGTGCCCTAAACTCAGATCAATATTTGTAACTCAAAAGTTTCTTGGAATTGCATAGGCTAATTATGTTGTAAGCGTGCCAATACAAAAAACAGACAAACACATCCATGGCCCAACCATGGGGGTACTTGCCTATTTTTGTATAGGTAAGGTTGGTTGTAACCGCTTCATTTATTTAGATCTCATCATTGCGCATTCGTACAATTTCAAAATAAACCATGATTCTCGAAGAGCATAGGTACTTCTCTTTGGAAAGCCCAACCTTTATTTTTTTGTCAGCTGAGCTTGATTACACCAATTTAATGAAAATATCCTAAACTGTTTTTCAGATCCATGCTCCTGTACTGTTAATGCCCCAGAAACCATCATCACCTAATCTACTTGTCCTCAATATGGGTAAGCACAAAACCGCAAACGTCATATCATTCTTCCTGACAGAGTTGGGTATATTACAAAATATTATATGTTCGATGCAACGTTTTTAATACTTTTTTAATTACCTCACTAAAACTCATCTAGAGAAGCTTAAATTATGCGCGTCTCTTGCAGGTGATCTGCTGATTGAGAACTTCTTCAAGCAACTGAACACGGGCCACGAACCCACCAGCCCCATTCAGAACGCGATCATAGACAACATACTGATCAAACTCGTCAACATTACATTTTCTAGAGCCGTCATGACGTTAGCTGGTACCTTGGAAGTGCAGGTTTGTGATGATTTTATTGCAATCTTCTCGATTTGGGAGTTCCTTTTTAGTTGTATCAGAAGTGGGCCTAATATAGAACCTTGAATATCTAATGTCAGTGTCGAAATAAAATGAATAACACTGTTGTAACAAGCAACTAATAAAACTATTTTAAAATGTAACAAGACACTCTGCCAACAAATGATATCGGACCTTCCCAATGATATCGGTGTTCTCCGGAGACTAGTCTTGTCATGATGGAAGCTATCAAACGCTTTAAAAGAATCGAAAAATTTGTATCTGATGTTTGCAATTTATTTCTTAAAGACATTTAAGTGTAAGTAGGTAGTTTTTACATATGTTCTACGAACTTCTAAACCCTTTTCATATAACCTCAACCATAACTTTTCACTAGGAACCGATCCTCGAGCCAGTGTCCGTGCGCTGCGACATGAAGCGCGCGGTGTCCTACCAACAACTCGTCAGCATCAACTTGTACCGCGAGCTGCTGGCATGCGAGGCCGACGTGGCAGTCGACACTGTGCTCCTAAACGTGGGGCAGAAGGACCTGGCCACCATGCTGGCCGTGTGGACTGATAACTTGAGCGAGGGACATTACATTGGTTAGAAATTGCATCCGTTTATCCTTTCCACATATAACCCGTCAGCCTTCAAAGCAAATGTGAACAGGCATCTTCTAGATGCGCTCGTTCATAATCTTTCTTTCATTGCTGTTGTAAGCGTGTGAACTCCGCTGATTTTAACGTAGCCATGATGTATTATGGCTATTATTGTAAAATCCCTGATGATATTTTGTTCTGATTTACACAGGAAGCATCGTTCCAACTTCTCCAGTTGAGACAGCAACTTCAGATACATCAGTCAAGAAACTGCAAGCTTTCTTCGCCCAGGGAGAACCAATCAGAAAGGAAGCTGTCGTAAGGTGAGGTTCGAAAGAAAACACTCACACACTTAGCTGTTCCGAACATCATGAGTGCTGTCAACCGTATTTCAACAGAATTATAAAAATAGCCATTACGGCTACGAAATAAAGGTGCTGTCATTGTCAAGTTATTCCCATGGGCGTGTGGTTGACTGTACCCATAATTCATATCAAACATATTCAATCTCAATTTCTCGAACAATAAAATGAAATGAAATGAAATGAATTGCACCGATCCCAGCGTGGTTTGACCAGACTCGATTAATCGAATGAACCCCGAGATTTGCACTAGCCCTTGAAGCGTCATGATTCATGGTGCTACATAGGCCATTGCATATCAAGAAGTAGACCGGGGGGCGCTGTAATGGTAGGGAAGACGTGCCCATAGGATAGGAAAGGATTACGAGCCTACCGACTATGCAGCCTTAAGTAAGCATTGGACTAGTGGAGGGAAGGGTGATATTTGTCTATAGGAGGGCATCTTTTCACGTCGTCGCCGGCATGTTGATCCAGGTCTAGCTTCACCGATGCATCTTTAGGTGGGGTTTTTTCTATGTCGAGGCTTCGCTATGTTCCGTGTTGTTGTTTTCTTGGTCGTCTTCTGAGTTCTCGCTGATATCAGTTTCTGGTTTTTTTTTTTGTAGATATCACTAGCCGCTTACTTGATCGTATTTCCGTCTCCAGCCGTGTCCCTCCAAAACTGGATATCCTTGTCGAAGTATTTCATGTCCTGTTTTAGATTGTCATTCCATGAGTAAATCTAAATAGATCGTCTGAGCTTCTTAGATTTGGCCCTGTACTGCATTGCTGCATGAAACAGGTGTGGTTCAGAGCGTCTGAAAATGTGTGCCAGGTAGCAGCACATCCTGTGGTTCTTGATGCGTTTTGTTATGTTTTCCCGTCTAAGATTTGATGCATTTTCTCTGTCTCGGTTTGTTGATCGAGTCTCTCTAATAACTCGTTCATATCTTCTCGGTCTTGATCGGTTCGCCTTTGCGAGTGCTGATACTTTTAAGCCATATATCATACAAGGTACGATAATGTCTCCAGCTGTGTCCGTCCAAAACTTGATTCCCATGTCGAAGTACTCGTATTTCATGGGTGTCGTTCCATTTGTAACTAGGTCGCTCGACCTTCTTAGATTTGGCCTTGTACTGCATTGCTGCGTGCATGCGTGGTGTAGTTCACCGTGTGCTAGGTAGCACATCCTAGGGTTCTTGACGGGTTTTGTTGCGGTTTTACCGATTAGGATTTGATGCATTTTCTTATATCCGCAATTCCTGATTTCCTTTTTCCTAGCTTGGCCGATCAAATCATGAATTCATGACACAACTCGTTCATTTCTTCTGAGCCGCAATAATGCGGTATTGGATGCGTTTAGTTCTTCCAGCTCATCTGTAATGAGTATAAGGTCGTCCGAAAATGATAATTCCACCGGGAGTGATGATGATTTCCTTTGTTTCTTTCGTGGTCGGTCTTTCCTTCGATTATCAGTTTTGTTTTATTAACCGTTGGTATATGAAGGCCGTCGGACCTTTTTTTTCTTTTCTCCCGTTTGAATATCGGTACCCTGTTTTTCAGTTTTGTTTGTTGCTTTTTTTCCTGTGGAATGTGTTGAGCGATTGCATGTGTTTTGCGGGGTGATTTTTTTTCCCCTAGTCCGGTGAGGCAGGTTTATCAAGTCGTTGTTTGCCTGTTTCTTGTTCTGATATTTAACCTTTTGGAGTGTTGTCTGGCTTTCTTTTACGTGATTTTGCATATTGGAGTTATTTGGTTGCTTGCTTTGTAGGAATTTGGCCTTTTGTAGGTTAGGAAGGGCTAATCGGTGGTCCGTTGAGTAAATTGTCTGAAGAGTCAGAGTTATGTCCGTTAGAATGTTCCAGGGTACTTCGATGTTTTCATTCGTTGGGGTGATTACTATATTTGCTAGTTTTTTGTTATACAGTCCTGGTATTTTGGTTTGGTAGAATTTCTATTCAGCGCGGCACAGTTGCATTGTTTATGATTGACATACTTGGTCTCAACCGTTGTTTCATTCATACCTTGTCATTGTTTTTGTGTTTGGTTTTTTGTCTCCTTTTTGTTTACGGTTCTATGATATTTGATCTTGGCAGTCCCCACATTATTTTATTGTATTCTATTTGAAGTGTTTCCCTGTTGGCAATATTCATTAATAGTTCGCCGTTGTAGTTGGAATCTTCATGCTGAAGCGTGTGTTGCATCAAACCTTTGCGTTGGATACTTCGACCTCGACCAATATGGGCGTTGAAGTGCCGTATTTGCAGCGCACCTTTCCTTGTTTTTCGTCTAATCAAGCTTAATACGTTTGTGAAGGATCTGATTGCTTTCTAAGTACAGCTGTTGGGTGTGAATTTATTATGTACAGAGGAGTTGGCTTGTCTCTTCCGATGCCAACCTCAAGGGTAGCTGACATCGCGTCGGTATACTTTTTATTGTAAACTGCTTCATTTTGGGCATACTTTCTTAATGAAATTGCAAGGCCCCGGTGTGTGTTACCCGCAATTCCTGAGAGGTGTCATTCGTAGTGTGTGGAGATATACGTTCTTGCATTCATCCCTGTTCCCCGTAGATTGGCTATATGAATGCCTCTACGTGAAAGTTCAGCGTCTAAAATTTTTTTTTCTTTTTTTTGGTCGGTTTTGAATCGCCGCGATCGTTTCAACTTGCAATACTCAGATCTGGGCAAATGTACTTTTTGCGGTGATGGTCAGGTTTCTGGTGTACGTACATGCAGTGTCGTCTGCGATTATGTCTGATAACGGTGTAGGTAGTGTGGCTTCTTGTTGTTCGCACGGTGTTAATGAAATAACTAATTGGGGACTGTTCGTTTGAAGCTGACGTTTTTGTGACTTTTTCATGTATATGTTGTACTGGTTACCTAAAGGTCTGGTATAATGTGTGGTGGTATGATGCGTTTGTTGAACTTTGCGTTTTGTTTATCCAGTTGTTGTTGTATTGTTACTTTGATCAGGACCCAGCTATCATAGTGCTTCGTGTAGAGAATGTGTATTGGCGGATGTATTGGCGGATTCTCTCGATCGCCAATCGGTGTTTTTCTGCGTTCTGTTTATGTGTACATTCACATTTACGAGGTACAATTCGGACGCGGTGATGATGGTATATTCGATATACCAGAATTATTAATTAATTGCACGGTTATGTATTTTGTTATCCTTTGTTCCTGGAAAAGAATGCTGTTGGGGAGAAATTCCTATATATTATTTAGAAGTGCTAGGCGAAGTCTATCATACTGATAATGTTCCAAAACATATGTAGCGAGACTTTGACGGATAATCTTGTGATCAAATGTTAAGCCCGTTAGATTAGTTACGAGTATTTGGTGAGATATCTTACAAGACAAACAGTTCCCGTCTAACAGTTCCCGTCTGTTGAGATGAGCACGATTATAAACATTAATTTTATACAAGGTGTAACAGAATAGATGCAAGTCCGCCGAATGGCCCAAAGAGAATTCAACCTTATTTGAAGGCTATAAGACACAACTTTAAATGCGTAGAGTGATGTTAGGGTCAGCCCGATTTTATTAATTATAACTGCTAGCTTTAAAAGGAGTAAGTTTTGGTTATTGTATTATGCTTTTAACTCAATAGTCTAATGGGGGTATATGAGGTCTTGCGTTAATTATGTTACACGTTGTAGCCACCCGATTTTACAAGTTACGACACAGAGAGACACAAACACAAAAAACGCGTTTTGATTTCGAAGTCGGGCGAACCAACATGTGTTGCGCGCGCGCACAGACGACCGCTTGCGACGAGGGTTCAAATTGAAATGTCCAATCTCAATTTCTCGAACAAGTTCAAATATATTGAAGCACATATACCAAAACTCTATACATGTCATGAGTATCGACGGATTATCGATATATACATACATAAAATCACGTCTTATTCCCATGGGGTAGGCAGAAACATCGATATCTATTGACGACAAATCGAAAAATAATAATTTAGAATCTTATTATTTTGAGTACTGATAATATAATAATAATCTTTATTTCGAAAAAGTGACAACATAGTTACACACATTACTTTAAAACATACTGACATTGTATCACAAGCATAGGTCCCCTGGCTCCCAAACTAGGTTTATACCTGTGACTTGGGAGTCAGTGTTCCTCCATTATATAAGACATTACGTATGTCGTTCATTATTGAAAAACTAAACTAAAAGCAAAGTGCAAATTTTCTTAGAATAAGGTAAATAACAAAAAACAAAATCAAAACAATATGTGTTGTGAGAGAGATGGTGTGCGTGTGTGCGTGTGTATGTGTATGTGTCTGTGTGTGTGTGTGTGTGTGACTTTTTAGACAGTTGAGTGTACTCGTATGTATGAAGATGGTATGTTTGTGGTGGACTATTGAGTAGGAGAGAATAAGAGGTTTTCTATTTGGTCATAGTTTTTTCCCATCAACCATGCTTTAACTGTTTTTTGCATTTGTGTAAATTAAGTTTATATATCGCGAGCAGTCTATTGATCCGATTATAGATTTTTTGACTAAGGTAAGAGAACTGGTGTTCCGCAAAGGTGGTATTATGTCTTACAGGTGGAAAAACAATATTAGCTCGGCGTTTTTTGGTATTTTTTATTGGCACGCGATGTTTCCTCGGAATACACTGAAGCACAAACAGTTTTCTGACTGAAAGCACTTCGCAGTCCTTGTAAAGCTCCTCTGTGGGGTATCTATAGGGCTTGCAATACATTACCTTGAGAACTGCCCTTTGTGCTCTTTCTAATTTAAGGAAGTAGGTCTTACAAGTTCCGCCCCATGCTGGCAAGCAGTACGCAAGAAGAGACTGACACAGTGACATGTAGACCAACCTTAGAGTCATTTTGTCAGCAGAAAAGCAAAGTTTCTTAAAAATGTAAATTAGTTTTCGCGTTCTTGCTACCAAGTTGTCTACGTGAGAATACCAGTTTAAGTGTCTGTCAATCAACACACCCAAGTATTTTGTATTTGGTGTTATTGCCAGAGCTGGACACGAGCATGAGAGAATTCTTGAGTGCTCTTGGCAGGTGTGGCCTTTAATAACAGGTGGTATATTGGGCTGCGATTTTTTGCTTATAGAAAAGGTTACTATTTTTGTTTTTTTTCTGTATTTAGTGTGAGAAGATGTATCGCGAGTAACTACACTAACTGAACTAAGGCTGACTAGTTAATTTTATTTTACCCTGCATAGCTTCGCATCCGAATAGTTTCTAGCAAATGTATGTATTAAATGTTAATTTGTAGGTTCATCCTAGACGGCATAGAACTAAAACTGTTCTCCGACATGGATGAGGTCCTCAGTTCTCCAGTCAGAGACCTGAACCATGGACTTGCGAAGCTGACTGCTGGAGAAGCCATGCTGCAAATGGAGTACAGCTCCGATGGAAGTCTGGAGGTCAAGGCTAGTCTGCAGAGCTTACTCGTTGAAGATATCAGACCGGATCCTGGTATTGTCATTAAAAGGTGAGTAAGAAGTGACAAAATGACAACATGAAGCGTGTCAGATGCGGACACGGTGGAGCATACGGTGGAGGTCTGCCCTGCCTGGGCGGAGCACCGCCGTGTCCTCGTGGAGGCGATCGGCGGCGGCGACCTCTCGCGTCCGGCCCTGGTGTGAGCCATGGTACGGAGCGAGAGGGAATGGGAAGCCGTCACTTCCTTCTGCGAAGCAGTAATGCTCGCGAAGGAGGAGGCGGGGCGCGTGAGGGAGTGGCAGTCTTTGCGCCCTCACGTCCCTAGCCACCGCAGGAGGAGACGCCCCGGGCGTCCGGAGTCGATCGCAGACTCCTGGCCACCGTAGGCGCGAGCTTGCGGGCGGCGAGCAATGGGTAGCTCACCGCCCGGTAAGGACCAGGCTAGGGTCGACGGCGCGTAGTGTTCCACGCGCGCCTCAAAGAGATGTCAGCAGCAATGAAGGGGTCTACTAGGATCGATGCCTGCCGGGGTTGCGTGATTGTTCGAAAGAGATACCGTGACCCTGGCACATGGGCAACTGAAGGCACACGGGTCGGTTTTAGTCAGTAAAAGTCTGACACGCCCTCCCGTTCCGCCCAGAGCGGGAGAAGTCATGTGATGATTTCCCATCTAAAAAAAAAAACAAAAAAGCGTGTCAGATGCAGGAGATTTGATGAGGTTTTAAATTGAGGTGACGTAATTTTTTGGGTACGAGGAATACAGCTAAATATTATAATAACAACTAGCTTTTGCCCGCGGCTTCGCCCGCGTATCCGCCCGGATATCGGAAATTAACGCAGGTATTTTTCTAAAATGAAAGATTTTTTTCTGAAATAAAAGTAGCCCAAGTTACTCCTTATTACATCAGCTACCTGTCAATAAAAGTCCCGTCAAAATCGGTCCAGCCATTTCAGAGATTAGCCGGAACAAACAGACAGATAGAAAGACAGGCAAAAGTTAAAAAAAAAATGATTTTTTGGTGTAAGTACCGTATTTACTTTCATATGCATTTAGTGAAAAGCTGTTACTTCGAAATTACAAGCAGACACTTCAGTTTTATTTATTTGTATAGATAACAGTAGTAGTGAGGATGTCGATGTCCGGAAAAAATACATCATCTTACCTACTTTTTTCATCAATATTCTACCCTTTATTACAACAGAATAACATTTGAAGGTTTTTATAATATACTTAAAGTTCTTGTTTTTGATCACCACCCCACTTCTTCCAAGTTTTAATTTTCTTACTATATTTCTATTATTTATCTTTATATTAAGCTCGTAATATCCCTCTGCTGGGCAGCGGCCACCTTCTCCTTTTTCTACACACGTCTGGCTTTTATCCTTTCAGTAGGAGTCAAGACCATCCGACAATCGCCGTATTTTTTTTTAACTATTATTATATATTCCCTCAGGATCTTCCAGTCGCAAGGCGGCTCGAGCGCGGAGGCGGCGGACGCGTGCATCTCGGTGCGGCGGCCGCCACTCATCGACGCGCACGTGCGCGTGACGGGCGCACGCGCGCGCCACGCCGACGTGCGCGTGGACCGCACGCGGTTCAACCTCGCGCTGCCCTTCTTGTTGCAACTGGCCAGGACGCTGCTGGATGCTATGCCTGGTAAGTCATGACACTTAAAGGTTAAGGATAGATGTACCTAAGTACACCCACGTTTCGCTCTGGTTTGGCCTGGTAAACCATATCAAGAGTTTTGGGGGTCCTACACGGCAATTGGAAAACACGAAGATAACAGTCGAATACTTATTTATTGATAGATAGATAAAACGTTTATTTGATGCACACAAAAGATGCAACACAACATACAAAGCAAGATGAAACAATAATTGATTGGGATAACAAATTAACGAACCAGATACAAAAGAGAGGTGAGTAGGTGAGTGGTTTGATTTTTTTTGCCGATAGGTCTGTACGATCACCTTACAGAAGTGTTGATTACATTTTGGATCATAAGAGTAGGTACTAGCTTTTGCCAGCGGTTTCGCCCGCGTGGAGGTCGGAAATTATCCCGCGGGAATATACTACCGGGATAAAAAGTAGCCTATGTCCTTTCCCAGGCTCTAAACTATCTGTATACCAAATTTCATTTAAATCGGTTCAGTAGTTTTAGCAGGAAAGCGAGACAGATAGACAGACAGAGTTACTTTTGCATTTATAATATTAGTGTGGATAATGTGGATTTTTTTTTTTTTTTTTTCTGGATGGGAAATCATCAAATGACTTCTCCCGCTCTGGGCGGAGCGGGAGGGCGTGTCAGACTTTTACTGACTAAAACCCACCCGTGTTCCATCAGTTGCCCATGTGCCAGGGTCACGGTATCTCTTTCGAACAATCACGCGACCCCGGCAGGCATCGGTCCTAGTAGACCCCTACACTGCTGCTGACATCTCTTTGAGGCGCGCGTGGAACACTGCGCGCCGTCGACCCGAGCTTGGTCCTTACCGGGCGGCGAGCTACCCATTGCTCGCCACCCGCAAGCTCGCGCCTACGGTGGCCGGGAGTCTGCAATCGACTCCCGACCCCCGGGGCGTCTCCTCCTGCGGCGGCTAGGGACGTGCGGGCGCAGAGACTGCCACTCCCACACGCGCCCCGCCTCCTCCTTCGCGAACATTACTGCTTCGCAGAAGGAGGTGACGGCTTCCCATTCCCTCTCGCTCCGTACCATGGCTCGCACCAGGGCCGGACGCGAGAGGTCGCCGCCGCCGATCGCCTCCACGAGGACACGGCGGTGCTCCGCCCAGGCAGGGCACACCTCCACCGTATGCTCCACCGTGTCCTCCAGACGATCCTCGGAAACACCCGGACGTATCCTCCCGCTTTATCCTGAACAGGAACCCACCGAAGCACCCATGCCCGGTGAGAACCTGCGTCAGGCGGAAGGTGATGACGCCGTGGCGCCTCTCTATCCACTCCTCAAAGAGGGGACTTACCGCCGCAATTGTGGCGTGCCCAATAATGTGGATATAGTGCGGATAGTGTGGATTGAAATGAGCAACTAACTTCATCTTTCTGATGCCTTGAATGTTCAATAGTGCCTAAAATGCATGCTTGGAGTTTGAGTTTGACTTCACATTTGTGCAATGCATTATTGACGATGCTGTTTCCATACTAAAATATGTAAAAGTTGAGATTCTAGCTTAAAATATAAGTATTCGTAACTTCGTAAGTTAACCTATTATCTTCCATTAACCCTCTGCAGGTGAGAAGACAATGGAAGGCGGTGTTGTGAACCACGGGTACGTGGGTGATGTGCATCCTTCCAAGACAGGGAACAACAACCGTGCGACCAGGCTGCCTAGCTCCAGTGACTCTACCAGCGGGTACTATTCTGCAGGTTGGTTTCTTGTTTCATGATTATCTTTCGTATATGTATCTTGATCAAAACATCATTCCTGTTTTCTTCAATACGTTAGGCAGACATATACCAGTGGTACGTCTACATCATGCCAGTTCTGTATAAGTCCAATATAAAATTACCTGATTAAATATAAAACACCAAGATTGTATTTATATTTTTCTCTCGCATTTCTTTCAGCAACATCAGTATCAGAAGAGCAACAAAGCTTATCAATATCAATCCAGTTCCGTCAACCAGAGATCATGTTCTTCACGGACCTGACGAAGACCGAGGGTCACGCCCTCCTCCTCCGAACAGAACTCCTCATCGACTACTCCTGTCACTCCAACAGCGAGTCTTTCGTCGTTTCTTTAGCAGGACTTCAGATCATGTCCAAATTACAGTCAAAGCTAAAGAATCTGCCCCCACAGTTAGTCTTGAAACCTTGTGATATAGAGTTTTCAAAGGCCTTCAAGAATTTTGAGGAAGGTATTTGGGTCAAGATGTCGGTTTCAGAAATTGAGGTACACGTTGCTGCTACTACAGTTCATACTATTATGGGTGAGTACCAACAACTCAGCCTATGTCAACTTTTTCGGTTTAAAGACATTTATTTCTCAAAAAAAAAAAAGAACAAGAACATTACAGTTCACTTAAAATATTGAGAAATGTAAATAAAACTAAAAGTAAGTGTGATTCTCTGTGCTCACAATAAGATAATTAGGCAACAAAGGTGACAATTGATATTGTTAGTGTTGTTTTCTAACATATTCTTCTAGGGCTTTTTTAAATTTAAATATGGTGTCACTATTGGTTATATTGTCAGGTAGTGCATTATACAGTTTTGATCATCCTAATACTTTCGAGTAAGATATCTTGGAAGTATGTGCTTCGAGAATCTTGGTATATCTTCGAAAACAAGAACGCGATCCCGTTTTTAGGGATCCGTTGCCAAATGGCAAAAAACGGAACGCTTATAGATTCGTCATGTCTGTCTGTCTGTCTGTCTCTCCGTGTATGTCACAGCCATTTTTTCCGAAACTATAAGAGCTATGCTGTGGAAACTTGGTAAGTAGATGTATTCTGTGAACCGCATTAAGATTTTCACACAAAAATAGAAAAAAAACAATAAATTTTGGGGTTCCTCATACTTAGAACTGAAACTCAAAAAATATTTTTCATCAAACTCATACGTGTGGGGTATCTATGGATAGGTCTTCAAACAATACACGTTTTTTAGTCTAACGGTACCTCTATTTTTAAATGCATGCACTAACCTATCTTTAAAACCATTTCTACCCACAGACATTATCGAAGAAATAACTTCAGAACTTACAATCCCTGACGAAAAGGAACCGTTCAACTTCGCCACCTACAACCCGAAGGCCGAGAAGCAGGAAGAAGATCTCTGGTCTCCCAAGAAGCTGACTCCTTACGTGATGATAAGCCCTGAGGATGTGTACGTGCAGCCGAAGTACCCTAGTATCAGACCCTCGGAGACGTTCATCATGTCAGTGCCCTGTGTCAGGGTCATGTTTGAGATGGAACACACTGTCAGAGTGCCTGTATTAATGATGAAGGTTAGTTTTGTTTTGTGGGTAATCTTATCGGGCTGATCAAGTCGTGCAAATCCTGTTTAATGATGTGCTACTAGATAGTGCCTATCTTGGATATTGTAGTATTTATCTCAAATCTTTCACATTCTGACTAACATCTTACGTCTCATTACAAGAGTTCAGCATAGCGATTTACAATCATTCGACAGGTTGATGTATCAAAATTGACACTTCCCGATAGCAAAAGCGTCGGAAGAATGACGGTCGTCTGTTTGATTTAAAACTGAAAAAAGTTAAGGGTTTGTGAAAAAACTCTGGGGGGACTGCTATGATAACATCGATTAATGTTTGATTCGGCACGGAACCGTATCGAACGGTAGTTAATAGCTGTTCTAACTTAAACGTTCAGCCCAAGCTAATTCTTAGAGCTAAATGATAAATGATTTTATTTCTGTAAGTAGGTTTGTACAAACACTTTTACAAGTCAATAATATTTTTTTGAGCCAGATAAGCACGGCGTTTCCTATCTGACTACTCTAAGAAGAAAGGCCGAAACAAACATAATCTTGACCACATTATGTGAAGACCATGTAGATAGCTGTCTGAAATGGTCTTTAGAGGAAAGAACCACACAGATTGAGTGGACCTGTCCAGTCAGTGCACGCATTTGTTACATTGCTAGTTATTGTACTTTGAATTTTATTCCAGTTAACGTAAAGATTTTAACAACATTGACTACTTAGACTCAGGTTTAACGTCAGTTTTGTAAGTAGACGGTTCCTAATGACGGAATACAGTTCGAAATTTAAAAATGGCTTTGAATGGTTTAATCCATATCAGAAAAAGAAATCATGTTTTGCAAAAATGCCGTTTATTTAACCAAGTCCTATTAACCTACCAGATGAAGTCCGAAGTGTCTCTCCACGACTGGTCCCAGCAGCTCCACGGCACAGCCTCCATCAGTCTCATAGCATCCTGCTACAACGAACGAGTGGATGCCTGGGAGCCTCTCATTGAGCCTGTGGTTCAGAATGAGAATATTTACCGACCTTGGGAGATTACTGCTACGCTGTTCCAGGTACGACATTTTCTATGATCTGTTACCAAAGACATTTAATGGAAATGTAAAAATGGATTAGCGAGCTGTGGATGCGTATTTTTACGGTCGCATATAAATTGAGTGTTTTGATTTTTTGAATACTTAAACCTGAAATACTAATTTTAATTGACCTTAAAGATGTTTTTCGTTTCGAAGAACAAGGTTAAGTGATTTTTGTGTCACATGATGTCCAAAGTTCCTAAATTCTATTAACTTTTGTCAACAGGCAAAAGCCTACCCAATGTCCTCTCGCCTGGACACCTCCAGCCATCAAGAAACAGAAGCAGACTCCTCAATCGCATCAGACCAATCCAAAAGGCCCAAGAAGCGAAACGGCTTCGAATCTGAAACCTCAGCAGATGAATGCGATACTGACAATGAGATGACGTTTATAAAGAACCCTAATGGCAGGGAGAGTAAGCATTATAACGTGGACTTTAGTGCTGGACATATGTCCTTCTTGGGACTGCTGGATGCTGATGAGTCGGACTCGGAGAACGAGAGCGGACTCATGGATAAGCTGGCGACTGCTATTGGACATCTGTTTACTGAGTAAGTAGCATTTCTAAATTATTGGTATTTATTTCTGGAAGTATATTTAAAAAAACACATCAATAACATTTTAAAATCTCGTTGAGGTGTGTGTATCCTATTCAGCTACCCTGCCAAGAAACTTGATGTCTTTAAAGTTTTAATGACTGAAATGCTTTTATGAAGAGAAAGAATCACACAGATGTAGCTTATCAGGATCAAGAAACCAAATAATTTCGTTTCCATTTTTGATTATCTATGTGTACGTATTCCTAATAATCTACAGTATTTAACACTGATAGATCCCAAATTTCAGCATTCGATCTTTAGAATCACGAATAAATTTCTTTATTTTTAGGGTTCCGTACCTCGAAAGGAAAAAACGGAACCCTTATAGGATCACTTTGTTGTTCGTCCGTCCGTCCGTCCGTCCGTCTGTCAAGATCCTTTTTCTAAGGAATGCGTAAAAGTATCAAGCTGAAATTTATATCAACTACTCAAGTCTACTGTCCCTTGGAGCTGTGAAAAAATCAAACTTCTAAAATAACGCAATAAAAAGATATAGCCGTTTATGCCGCAAATTTTCGAAACTCGCAAGGGAATCAATACCTAAAGGGTACTTCCAGCCGATCTAGAATTTTGAAATTTGGTACGAAGCAACGTCTTATAGCACAGATAAAGAAAAAATTGCGAAAACCGTAAATTTTTAGCTACACCATATAATAAAAATATTTTTAGTAAAAAGCTAACGGCAGCGGTACGGAACCCTCGGTGCGCGAGTCCAACTCGCGCTTGTTTTAAAGTTATTATTGAAACATTATTTCTGATGACCATTACAATATTATTATCATCCAGTGACTCAAGTGCCGAAGAGATGAGCAATGAAGAAGATTCCTCAGCTCCAGAACACAGTGAAGTGGAAGCCGGCAGTGATCATGACGAGAACGAGAAGGCTGTTACGTTCATTGACGGAGAAGTGAAGGGGAAGAAAGATGCGGAACATAAAACTGTGACTTTGCAGGTTACTATGTGGATTCTTCTTTCTAGTAGAAATTAATTCAAATCAAGAATAATTCATAAGCTAGTTGTGTGTGCGAAAGGAAACAGCCATATGTAGGTAATCCGTTACTTTTAAGAATCTTCAATTCTAAATCGATTACAACGAGTAGACTTGTGCAAAAAAGTAATTAAATAAAGAAACTATCAGTCTCGCATTTTATTAACGTTTTTCTCTTTATCCAGGACCCTGTCGTTCGCGAAGACAGCGTAGACTCTGGTCTCGAGACCGAAAGCTACGTAGACAAATCCTGCACCTACATAGCAGTCGAGGCTAGAGATATGCTCAATGTTACCGTGACTCCAGCCGGCGCCAGGGCTTTACTGGACCTGGCTGCTGCCTGCACTGACAGAACTGCTGTAGTCACTGCTATTGTGACAGGAGAAAGTGGGTTGTTACTGGTCAATGATATCGGTGAGTATCGAAAACGAGTGTAATATGGAAATTATATTAGACAAGAGTAACAAACGCACAATGTAGAAAACTAAACAAAAACGGTTATTGAAATTATCATCATCGAGCAATAAAATACTAACAGTGTTGAATGATAAGTGGACGGTTTGAAATATAATATAGCCAGAAAGGGAGTGACTTGAAAGAGAAGTATGGAAGAAGCAGACAATATCCTTGTGACGACACCAAATGAAAAGGGTCTCAGGGCATAAGAATGATGATGCTGATGATCAATGCAATCTGCTTTCAGACATTTCCAGATGATTTGTAAGGGTTATTTAGAAAGATGATTTTGTTGTAGGTCCTGGATCTACCGTCCATTTGAAAACAAAAGCGGAGACAGACTTGGCGGGTAACGAGAGAATAATAGCTATAGCTGACTATGATGTGGACACTAGCAGGCCTAGCACGCCAGGTAAGAAATCAATGATTACTACGAAACAGAATAGGTCAATTGGTATATCATTAGAAATCATAAGGCTTCCTGAAAATATCGCAAGCCACTCTGCAGTGAAAACGTCGTAAATACAATCTATAAATAATAACTAAGGTACAGCGGGGCAATCTCGACTGGTAAAACCTAAACCACAACTTTGAAGGTATAAAAATATTAGATGATATAGTTTTATTAAAAATGTAATGTATTGACGCTCCAGAATCATTATCTGTGTATTATTTTTATAAACTCATATTGAAAAATATTCAATAGATAGGCGTAAAAATGTGTTTTTGTCAAAAAAGGCAAATATAGTTGTAATTCCCCCTCCGTGGGGCAATTTCAACTATTAATTATAATTTCTCTTCTAGAGCTCTTAGCTTGATGTTAGTCGGTTGCAGAGTTTTTTAATCGGGATGGTAATCTAAATTGAATCTTGTCATATATGCAGCTAGGCTCATTTTTGAATAAAAACACGTTAAAGGTTTAGGCGGGGTATTTTCGACTGCTCGCCATAGTTAATAGTGATGGGAACGTAATAAAAAATAAGTCGATAGATACACCAATAAATAATTTTGGTCTGCTATCTACTAAAGGTACTATATCTACTCACTAATCATAAATCAAAACTTCATTTTAATAAAGGAATATGTATTTAAAATAGAACCAGAGCACCCCTCGTCCTAAATCTACAATCGGTCATATAAACGTTACGCAATTTTATAATTTATGACCAAGATTCATTTATCCAACTATGTATAACCTATCTATGTTTTTAATCAGTCTGGACTCAACTCTTCAAAAGAGAAAAGTATATTTATCTAACTGTGTATAACCTTTCTACGTTTTTAATCAGTCTGGACTTAACTCTTCAAAAGAGAAAAGTATAATTATCAAACTATGTATTGACTTATACTTATTTAAAATCTTCAAAAGTTACAAATACATAACATTAGGTATTTATAATGGTAACATGTTAAAAGTTGAGATCTATCATCAGACTCTAAAATTCAAACCTTAATAACTAAGTGTGAGTATCATAATTCATAAATTTCAATTATTATTATGAAGGGATTGCCGATTCCATTTTGGCGGACATATTGAGATACCACAACAGCTACTTCTTTTCTAGTTAACGGGAAACCATGTTTTTCCATAACATGTAAGCTATGGGCAATTCTTCTTTCCACATCTTCCCCGAGAGCTATACTATAGGTCTTCCAACGTTGTCGTTCATATGATTATTGTAAACTCTAGTTACAATGGTTGATCTAGGAATGACATATATTTCTTCAGCTTGGTAACTCGTCATTACTTTATTTTTGACATCTTGCACGGCTTGCTGCAATTCTGCCATTGTGTATGACTTGTCCGTTTTTTTCTATAGTGGCGAACCATCTGCAATAAATTAATAAAGTAATAAGAAATTGAAAAATCCCGCGAAATGCATCGATTTGAATCGTGTTGCGATCCTGCGAATAGAAATATTACAATAATATAGCTACACGTTAAATATTTGTAAAGTATTTACATCGACAAAACATATCGAAACATGCACATCACTAGTGTTTGTTCATTTCCATTTTTTAATCTGGTGGGGCAATTTGAACTGCAAAAAAGTTGAAATTAGCCGCCATTACAATCCAGGTGGGGTTATTCAAACTCACACCAAAATGCTGTTAAAACGCAAGTTACAACAGAAAAAATAGCCAAAAACATGAAATAGGCTTTAATTAAATGTCTTACCTTTGAAAATCTTCGAAAAACACATTAATTACCACTAATTTGCACGTGCAAACAAGAAAAAGAGAAGAAAACAAAATGGCCGTGTCGATCAGACAGTATTGGGTCTAGCAGTGCCATCTTTGTAGAAATTATGAAATTGCTTTTGAGCTATCCGTTAATAGATGGCACTTATTCAAATATCCCGCTGTCGAGATTGCCCCGCTGCACCTTATGTGTTTTATAGAAAATCTTCTAAGATGCTTCAAATGCCTCCTATTTATTGATTTTAATGAGGCCCTCCGGAAACGTCAATAACGATCATTGTTCAGACAGTGTTTATGTTCCTCTGTAAAATTATGTTTATTGCAATCACAAGGTTTTCACTGCACGGCAACGTTAGGCTCTTCTGTGTTGCAAAATAATATAATAATTTACTAAATGCCATGAAAATCTTCGTAGGATGTGATACCTCATCAGGTGAACTCCTCGACGAGCCATCAAAACAATCAAGACCACTAATGACCGATGTCAGTGAAGAATGGGACTGGTGAGTAGAAGAAAAAAAAATATTCAAAACAGTTAGATTTTATTTTGAGATAGATCAGAAATTCGGAAATGCTGCTAAACGTAGTGAAACGTTTTCTGAGGTCGTTAGTTTGCGAATGATGTTCTTCAGAATTTTAATTGGAATCAAAGCACGTTCGAAGTACGTCAAGAATTCAAGCTTCCGAATCCGAATTTCGGTCACGGTGGCCAATCTCAACGGGATATATGATTGTCCACAAATGTGTACACAAATACAAGTGACCACCACCTACTTCCAAGTTCCGGGCAGCTGCTGAAATTCCAAATGGAAGACCCATAGCACTTTGCCTCGATTCCCATCTTTGCCATCGATCGAGGCGCGACTCGATTTTGATGTGTGACTGCAATAGAAACTGGGCAGTCAAGCAGGTAGTTATAGCGTAATTCATATGCTGTGATGTTTGGCACAGTTTCGAGGGTGGATTCCCTGGAGGTGCGGTATCTCCTCCCGCGGCGGCCGCGTGGTCCCCCGCGCCGCCTCCGCCGCCGCCCGCGCTGCGCACCAAGCTCACCGACCTCACGCTCACCGTGCGACTGCACGACCTCGACCATCTTACTGTAAGTACCTCCTTCCCCATTACTACTACTATAACTCAATTAAAACAATTGAGGCACTTTTCAGTCAATTACAAAGATGAAGCTAGTTGCTAATTCCAAAGCGTAGTAGGATCCTATGAGAATGAAAGGGCAAAAATCATATGAATCTGTTCTTCCTACAGATCCTATGCCCACAACGCAGCGTGTCCAAGTTGCACGTGCTACATCCCAGCAAGAACTCAACGCGCTACTACATCGCAGTGGACAGGACCTCTAAGTATAACAACAAGAAGATCGTTGTCAGGTCTCCGTTACAGGTTTGTGCATCTTTTGATCTCCATGTCATTATGAGATCCTCTATTACAATATCAAAATTTTGAATGAATCGATTGAGTGGGTGTGTCAGAGCAGTGGTGGCTCAGTGGTAAAGACCGCGACTAAGGAGTGTAGGTTGTACGATAGGTTCGATTTGTTTCTTCACAACTGCTCTAAAAACTGTGAAGGAAAACATCGTGATACAACCGGCAAGACCTAAAACAAAAAAAAAATGGTAGATATCTCACATCTACCAACCCGCACTTGGCCCACGAGGTTGATTACGGCTCACTCCTTCTTACAAGAGGCGGTCTATCTCCTAGCAGAGGGAACGTTACCCGCTGATAGTAATTGAATGCGTTACCAAAGAAAATTATAATAAAAGTTGTTGGATGGCGAAAATATTTGCCATGGGAGACATAATTTCGACAGGCCGATGTTAGGGCATTCCTCAAGGAAAATGTTTAGTACTTATAAGAACGTAATCATTCCATATTGGAGAAAATTTCCACTAGATTTCGGCATTTTTCGGATGCAATGTTGTTAAAGAGAATGATGATGATTTTATATTTCTTTGTCGTTAACACCTCAATTGTCTGTTCTTCCAGATCCGTAACGAAACCTCGTATGCCCTGGAACTGTTCTACAAGAAGACAGACCTGCTAGCTATCGGAGCAGAGCTGATAGGATCCCTCACCAACCCCTTTGACGACAAGATGCGGTTAGCAGTGATCGCGCCACAGGAGACGTATAATGTGCCGCTGTATATCGCTTATCACTGCAAGCTGTTCCTGCTTCCTTCTAACTTCGAGTAAGTAAAAGGCTTTAGAACAATAGAATGCCAAAATCTAGCTGATCTTAGCAACAATCAAGATCAGAAACACAGTGGCTTTGTTTTTATGGTTTACAAAATATGTTAGATGTAAAATAGAATTGTCAGAACCGCTTCTAATTTAGTACTTGAATGTTCTCAATCCAGGAGTTACCAAACAGCAACACAAGGCATCTGGTGGATGGAATTAGCGAACGAGGTGGGCACGCCGCGAGATATGATCTGTCCTGCCAAGGATGGGGAAGACAAGAGGATATTTGCCATGAGGATACTGCCCGTTGAAGGTAAGAAAACTTACGACTTAAACGCAAATTATGCTGTTTTATAATCAACACATATACGGATATGGGCCACCGCTATGTTATATAGAAATAGGAGGGATGTGTGATACGCGAATGGATAGAATAAGAAATATGTATGAATGCATGAGAAGAAGGCTGAAACTGGCACTGGTGACTGGAAAGTTATGTGGAAGTCGGTTGTCATGGTATGGACTATGGATGCGGAGGAATGAAGCAAATTTCGAGAGGAAATTTTGTGTATGAATGTAGAAGGCTATGAGTAGGGGAAAATCCAAGAAACGATGGATGGACTGTGTCAAAGATAACATGGCTAAAAAGATGACTATCGAGTTGATGACCTATAGAGAAGTATGTAAGACAAAGGCACGGTGAGTCGACCCCGAATAAAGTGATGTATTGGCAAGAGAATTATGACATTGTTTCCTGAGGCTGAGAGTTATGGATTTACGTCAGTATTTTGTCAAATTAAAGTACCTTATAACTCTTGGCATGTGCGTTCCACCCTTAGGCTGCCAGTCGCCCAAGATAACCCGCTCGATCCCGAACTACCTGCTGCGCGTGGTGCCGCCGCTGGCGCTGTACAACCGCCTGCCGTACGCGGCCGACGTGACGTGCGCGGGCGCGGCGTGGCGCATGCGCATCGAGGCCGGCGAGCGCGCGCACACCTACACGCTGGCGCTCACGCAGCCGCACAGGATCACCATCAACATGCACTACATGGGGCTGCCCTGGACTGGCAGCTTTACTTTGTCACCAGGTAAGTACGGCAAAAGTTTTATGATTCAAAATCAAAATCAAAAGTCATTTATTCAAACTAGGCTGAGAGTCAGCACTTTTTGAACGTCAAAGTTACATAAGACAGTCCCCCCAAAACGCCCGCCCTTCACTACTTTCTAGTGCTTTAGCTGGGAAGAAGAAGTGGCACAGCAGATTGATCGATCGATTGGATCGAAAGTCACACTTCAATACCTAGTATTAAATGCCTGTTTTTAAAAAAATGCCAGAAATTATGGTAAGTTATTCCGTGTGTTGCCGGACATGGAGAATAGCACCCTCCAATTTCTTTCCCTGGGAGTCGTTAAGAGGCGACTACGGTACTTAAAGAATGGTCAGCAGCATCCTCTATGCATTTGACGACCATACTGCGATCGCCAGCCCATCTGCCAAGCGTGGCGATTATGGCAAAGCCTCCCAAATTGGGGGAGGCCTATGTCCAGCAATGGACGTCTTACAGCTGGAATGATGATTCCTTGAAAGTCTTTGACTACAAATATTAGAACCTCAATAAATACGAGAATATTAAATGAGACCAGCAAGATCTTCAAAAATATTCTCTATTGCAGATGTAATTGAGAAGAGCGTGACTCTTAGCAGTGAATGCGACACCGAGGGCGGTAACAAGCAGGTGCAGGTGTGCGTGACAGTGGAACGTAACGACTGCTGGGAGGTGTTCCTGCACGCGCAGCACTGGCTCATCAACAAGACTGGACTGCCCCTGCAGATGAAGGTATCTCTACGTTTGTGAAACAATATGCTATCGTAATCATTTACAGCGCGAGTAATGTGCAGGGTAGGTCACTAGGTGACAGCTTGCAGTCCATATACAGCACGTCGCACATGGCACAAAATGTTCTGCTAATATATTGATCTCTGCTACGAGAGTGTGTCAAAATCAAATGTGATTTTTCAGAATCAGCAGTTTTTCAACGTCAAAATAATACAACTCATCTACATGGGTGATTCGCCAAAACATTCGCACTTTAGCACTACTCCTTGTGGTTTAGCTAAGGAGCAGAAGTGACGCAATAAGTTTTCCAGCAGTTCATCTGTCTGTTGTTTCAGAAATAGGCAGTCGCTTTATGTAAAATACTGGTATTCAGTTGTATCCAGTTAGACTGGAAGCTGACCCCATGTAGGCTTGTAAACGTTTATCACATCTATTGTTTGAAAATTCATCGTAGCTAGTCTATATGTGTATCAAGATTAGAAGAATGTATTATGTAACTATTACGTTATGTTCATTTTTTTTTAATGTTCGAGATAAAACTCTATATAAAGGTTTCTACCAAATAATGATTTCTTATTCCATTTTTACCAAAGAGAAAAAAAAGGAGGGTCTCTAATCTACGCTTATTATTTTAATGTACAGTAGAGCGTCGATTATCCGAACTAATTGGGGGACAGGATTGTGCGGAAAATCGAATTTTTCGGATAATCGAACTGTATTGATTCAGCCATACATATTTATGTACAGGTGAACGAAAACCTTATGTTTACACATATCATTAATGACAAATAGCTTCTTTCACGCTGTAAAATTTAATTTATCAACTAACGGCTATTTCAGAGTGACATACGAGTACATACAACTAATAGTTCGAGACAATTTCGCGTGTATTGTAGCGCGGGAGGAGGATAGCAAGCGCGAGTAGGGCAGGTGTAAGGGTCACAAAACCGGTTTCACCGAAATCGAAAAAATTATATATATATAATTTTATATGATATTTTCTAGTCATTTTTAGAAACCGGGTTTCAGTTTAGCGAAAACCGAGGTTTCGATTATTTTGGTTTTCTTTTAAAATAATAACTTATTCAATGATATGACATGTTTATAGCGTACACATATTGTCTCATCAATTACGATGATAATATTGGTGCCATTGGTGCTGTCTTTACCGAGGTATAGTATCAATCAATTGAAAAGTCTGTGTCTGAGTCTCAACCTAACAACGGACGTACGACGTGCACCACTCCCCTTCTTTGAGGAGTGGCTAAAGAAGCTCCAAAGCGTCCTCACATTCTGCCTTACGCAGGTCCTCACCGGACACGGGTGCTTCACGAGGTTCTATTCAGGATAGGGCAGGAAACGCCCAGGTGTTACCACTGTGTGGATCACCTGGTGGACACGGTGGAGCATACGGTGAAAGTGTGCCCTGCCTGGGCGGAACACCACCCTGTCCTCGTGGAGGCGATCGGTCGCGGCGATCTCTCGCGTCCGGCCCTGGTCCAGGCCATGTACGAAGCGAGAGGGCAAAGGCAGCCGAAAGCCGAAAGCAGTAATGCTCGTGAAGGAGGAGGCGGAGCACGTGAGGAAGAGGCAATCTATGCGCCCTCATGCCCCTAGTTGCCTCAGGAGACGCCCCGGGTGTCGGGAGTCCATTGCGGACTTCCGGCTTCCGTAGGCGCGGGCTTGCGGGTGGCGAGCAATGGGTAGCTTGCCGCCCGGTAAGGACCAGGCCTGGTCTACGGCGCGTTGTAAGCCACGCGCGCCTCAAAGAGATGTTAACATTAATGAAGGGGTCGGCTAGGACCGATGCCTGCCAGGGTTGCGGATTTGTTCGGAAGAGCGGTTGCCTTGGCATAGGCAACTGATGAAACATGGGTGGGTTGGCACGCCCTTCCGCTCCATCCAGAGCGGGAGACGTCAAGTGATGCTTTCCCACCCGAAAAAAAGGACGTCCACCGCTATTGATACGGGATTTGAGAATGATTTAACCTGCCATCATTAAAGTAGAGCTGGCCCTTTATAAAAATGGAGGCGTTTGCAGGTGTACAATAATTTGTTTAGAGTTCCTCCCCCTGAGTGTCAAGGCTAAAAAAATCTTCTCAGATTCTTTTAGCCGATTTTGCTGATTTAAGTGATTTTACAGTTAAAATACGTTCTTTCATCTGAACGAACATAGAAATACAGTGTTTTGACTATAAATTGAAATGATCATAGTTTGATCGAAATTTAAATGATTTTCAATTTTGATCAAACTATGATCATTTCAATTTAGATGAAATTAATGAGCTACGTTTTTATGTTTATAATTTGATTTTGATTAATCGACGTCTAACAGACTGTAAAAACACGTGTGAATAATTGAGTAAATCAGTTTCCAAATTCGCTGAATCGTAATACTTTAAACATTCTATTTTACGGTCGAATTACAAAAATAAGAATGGAGTTTAATTTATCGTTGCTTTAAGCCAGATGTTTTGTTATTTCTCAGATACAATAATTGTCCTTGTTGGTTTTTAGTTTATTTACTCAAAAGGAGTTTTTCAATTTATTCTTGTGTTCTCTGATTTAGCAATAAAGCTTACTGTCGACGACAAAAAGACTAAAGAACCATAAAAATAGGTTTAATTAAAAAAAAAAACATGGAAATAATCGAAATCACCGAAAAAAACGGTTTTGTGATGAAACTAAAATCGAAAAACCGGTTTCCTAATATACCAGCGGTTTTGTGACCCCTAGGCAGGTGTAGTAGTTCCGATAAGCGGACGTTTGGTTGATCGACGTTCGGATAATCGACGCTCTACTGTATCAGACAAGTTCGATATTGACGATTCTTTTTCTTTGTATCAGGTAACTGAAAAGGTTTCTTTGAGTAAGAAACTGCGATGTTGTTGTCAGGGCGGGCAGTCGGACACGTGGTACGAGGTGACGGACGAGCCGCTGCTGTGGAGCCCGGCGGCGCGCGGGGGGCGCGCGGGGCGGCGCGGCGCGCGCGTGCGCTTCCGCGCGCACCACTCGGCGTGGTCGCGCGCCGCGCGCCTGGCCGCCGCCGCGCCCGGCCTCGTCGTGTGCCCGCACACCGAGCGACGCACCAACTACCGCCTGCTGCTCAACGTGAGTCAACCTCACACCTTCCTCCATCTTTACAATAGTTCCTGTCGATATAGGACGACTCTAACACAAGAAAAGAGATGAATAACTAAACCGAACCTAACCGCTATTTACACATTCTGTACATCAAACTAAGTAACTTTAGATAGAAATTATTGCTGGGAAACAACTTTTAGTATGAAAATTGCTTCAGTGAAATGCAGGCAAAACATTGTGCTTATTGATGTAGGAAACATTACAAAGGGTTATTTAAAATTAAATTGTAGGTAGTTAAGTTATACATAAAATTTGAGCCTTCAATATCTCCGTAACCAGAAAATTCCCAGGCGTGGTCTCGTACAAAAGAAGAATCACAATGACGTGGAGTACAAGTGACTTTCAGCCTCGCTAAGCGTCTTTTTACACCTGTTATAGTCAAACCAAAGATTATTCTCTAAGCCACTGTTTTGGCTGGTAACACGAGGGTAACTTGTTGTGTACACGCCTGTCGACAACGATGCCCAACTATCATGTAAAGACATAGGAAACCATGTTGTCTGTAACGCAATATTTCCTTTTCACAGGTAACCCTATCAGAGCTGTGTCCTCAGCTCACTAAAATCGTGACGCTCCTCCCTTACTTCTTGGTCTTCAACGACACAAAGCGTCACCTGCGTTTCATGGAGGAGAACGAAGCAGCCGACCTGTGGAACGACCTGTCTCCTCAGCAATGCACGCCGTTCTGGCCGCAGACGGACTCCATGTCCATGCACTGCAAGTACCGGGACTCTACGGTCGTATCGCAACACTTCCCGATCACGAGGAATCACTTTACCGTATTGAGGATGGATAAGGGGGTGAGTTAACTTTGTTTGTAAGTCTTGAATTTGCTTTAGATACTTCCTAAAAATGATTTTACCCACGCTAAATGCAATATTATCAACCTTTATCATCGGTGTCCTACTCGGGCGTTAATATTTCATGTCAAGTTTGAGAAAGAGTCTAATAAAGATGATGCTCTCAAAGTCAAAATTTGTGTTATCGTGTACCTACGTTTCATAAAAGAGAGAACACTAAACCGTAAAAACTACTAAAGAAATCAAATAAAACAACCAACTACACAATAAATTAATATATTACCTACTACAACTTACCAACTTACATATAACTTCATTTCCCATACTTCGGTCTCGGCCACTCCGGTGTCAGAGTCCCATCATCATGCAACGTATACGCGGCTCCTTTAGACTTATGAGACCAAATCTTGATAGCCTTCAGATGAGCATCACTCTGTTCCTTAGCAGCTGATGGTGGGGGGGCTGGTTCGAAGGGTGGTGCCTTGATGGAGGCGGCTGCTGGTGACGGCTTCAGGCCAGTCGATGATGAGTAGGATTGTGATGATGCGAAGGCAGAAGAAGGCGATGATTGTAGGGATTGTGATTTAGATTGTGTTACCTGAAACAAAAAAGGTGTAGCGTGAGGAAATGTGTTCCAAAGAACTTAGGACTCAACTCTAGGGTGTTTCAGAATTAATTGTTTTATATGTATTTATTCACATTAGAGACAGTATTAACTACTATCAACAATTTAACACCTACTGTAGATCAAAAGCTATCTATAAATAAATAGTAAAAACAGATAAAAGTAGTATTCAGGCACTATATTGGTTAGGGATCATTTGGCTTAAAAGGATTGCGTTGTAATCCTTGTCCAAGATTGGGTTCTTAGACCGTATAATTAGTAGGCTACAGTCAAATACGGAAAGTTCTCTGCTTCATGTTATCTTCCGATTTATCAACGGCAGTGTCGAGGCGTAAGCTCTTTTAACAAAATTAATTTGGGCCATCTTAAACATGTACGGATCGTTTCAAAATAATCTCTAATACTTACTGTATAATGTGGCACATGATACGAACTAACCGAATGCAACTTAGAATTATAGTTCATCAGCGGTAGGTCACCGAAACTCTCCACTTGATATGAGTCAGAATCTGCTTTCACAACCGTAGGTACATTATTTGTGTTAGATACATCAAAGTCTTCCCCTCTCATGTTTGTTGGTGGTGGCAGCTTTTCTTCTTCATTTGTCTCAGTAAAATCTGAATTACTAGAGCCTGGATAAACATTAGGTCCTTGAGGGTTTCCATAGTTCTGGTTAGGAAGACTGTCATCAGGTATAGATGCAGGAGGTATTTGTTCTTCTAGTGGTCCATAAGGTTTGAATTGGGTGGGTTGATCATCTTGAAAAGTGAAAGGTTTGTGTTGCTTAAAGTGACTGTCTGTCTGAGAACTTAAATCTATCGACTGAGTAGGGCGTTCGTCTTGACGACCATAACTTTTGAATTTAGTTGTTCCGCCTTGACGACCAAAATCTTTGAACGGAGGTGATGCATTGTCCTGCTCAGTGTACGCTTTGAATGGCGGTGGTCCGTCGTTTTGAGGTCTATAAAAACTCACTTGATTGGGTTCGGCTTCAATTGAATATGGATTTCTGCTTTCGTCTTGTGATACATACTGTATAGGAGTGGCCTCAGTCACATAGTTTATATATTTCTTGAACTCCATTTCATAAGGTTTCTCTGCTTGATATTTGGTATCAACATTTCCTTTGTAAAAATCTTTGGTGTACGACGGTCTATGTGAATTCTCTCTCTTATGCTGTCTGCTATATTCGTAGTCCACATCTTTGCTTTTTTGGGAGTATTTGTCTTTCTCCGAAGCGAATTCGAGTATTTTGTCCAAGTCTTGTTTAGATAAGTTTTTAACTATGTTACTTATGTCATCGTCCCCTAAACCTTCGTTAGTAGGACGTTTACTAACCTTGTAGGGTCTGCTGCCGGGATACGCAGGTTCATCATCCTGCATAAACGGTGGGGGTGTGTAGGAGAACGCGCCTTTGATAGGGAAGGTCATGGGCGGGCGGTTGTAGAACCTTATCGGTGGGCCTGGGTACCTCCCTCGTTTCACCCTTGTGTATATTCTTGAATGTCGGCATCCATCATCACTTTGCGTATTAACTACACACAACACAGAGTATATAACAAATAACACTATTTTGAACATTGTCACACTGTAGTCTGCTGAAAACTGAGGGAAAGTGTATTTGTGTGCGGGTCTTATAAAAGTTGAAGATGAAAGTAGTGCTAATTGAGTTAATGCTCGCGCCCCGGCCGCGCTCGCCGGTCGCGTGTTATGCAACTCTTACGTCATGGCTTTCATGTTTAAGTTTCAAGTTAGGGCCTGTGTATTATTATGCGGATATGTGAAATGTTTACATGGACATTTACTTATCTGTGTGGGAAGTAGGGTGTCAAATATTATATCTATGTATTTAGGTTGCGCTCATATTTGCCAGATGATTTCAAGCTAAATTAAATAAAGTAGTCTTTTACATAAGTATTATGTGTCACTGCGTTCTTTGTAGCATTTCTTCGAAAGATAGTCTTTACTTGCAAGTAACCGCGGTATTTGAATATTGTATAGGGGCACTAGAAGCCGATATTTACGTGACCTCTTTACCTATATTCCGTATTCACCCAGAAACAAAACATCAACATTAAATCTAAAACCTTTTTTGCAGACGGCAATCTGCGTAGAAGTAACAGGCGGGACAGACCGTCCATTCACCATAACCTTCAAGCCATACACCATAGGGGACTCGCCAGTGCGTATCGACAACTTGTGTGACGACCTCTTCCTGAAGCTACACCAGGCTGATTCCGGCCAGGTGGCACTGCTAAGCCCCTATCAGTCCTTGCTTTATACTTGGGATGATCCGGCTAAGGACAGGAAGCTGATGTGGAATATTTATAACAATAAGGGCAAAGGTTTTGATGCTCCTTTTGGGCAGGATGGGTGAGTCTAAATTTGGTGTATTTTTCAAAAACTCCTGTTAATGAGGTAGTTACTGAATTTAAAAAAAAAACTACTTCAAAAGTTTAAGAATGGGCGTATAACACTTTCCCTTTAACAATAAGTATACAAAATTAATAATAATTCTTACCTATTATTATTCTATTTATCACAGATATGGCGAAGAAAAAGTAAGCTTCCACTCAGTGAAGCACTCAACCTTGGTAGCCACCAGCTCCGTTACATCGAAGCTGTCATCAACCCTCAAGAGATTAACCCCCAAGTCCCCTGAACCCTGCTCCTCAAGCAGTGATGACTCCGACAGCTCTGACCTCCCAGAAGCCCACGCCAAGACTAAGAAGATGAGGAAAGATAAAGTTATAGTGTACTGGATATCCTACATGGATGGCTACCAGAGAGTTTTCGCCTTGGCTCAAGACGAACGAATAGCTTATCAATACAGAATGCGGATCAATTCAGAGAGGAGTAACTATGAGGTTTACATGTCCTTGTCAGGAGTCAGTTTGTCTGTCTGCGTACCAACCCACACTGGAGTGAAGGAATTGGCGTATGTAAGCATGACTGATTCCTTGCCTAGATGGGAAGTTAACGTCAATCATAAATGGAAGCAGTTATCTCCTGACCTGACGTCCTGGATTGAGGATAAGTATCAAACAGAGCAGAAGAAATGCCAGCTAAAGGAATACATCCATCTGGATTTAGAGAAAATGCAGATGACGAAGCCATTCTTCTCGGAACTACGCAGGACTTACAACCCTGGTGTTTGGATGCAGTTACGCAAATCAGACACGTACACCTACTGTCACTTGAAATGTCAGAGACTACAAATTGACAACCAGCTGCATGAAGCTGTGTTCCCAAGTGTTCTATACCCCGCACCGATACCCAACGATGTGAGGTCCAGCAAGGGTTTAAAACCTTGCATAGAGGTTGTTGCCTTGAAGCAACACCGACCAAGCATAAACCAGGATGTTTACAAATACGTAAAAATCTTAGTCCAAGAGTATTGTGTGAACTTAGACCGTGGTTTTGTGAACTACGTCTTCGATATTTTGAACCACTGGAAGATTCAGGAGAAGCCTGCTGTGAGGTTGAGGGCAGATCTAGCGTTAGTCCATATGCCGTTGCCAATGATTGCTGTAAAGAGTCAGATTAATGCCCAGAAAAATGTCCTCTTTGAGTATGTGCATTTGTCTCCTATAAAACTGGTGTTGAGTCTGTCATCTCGAGGGTATTCTGCGGAGACGGCCAACAGCCCTAGTAAGACGAAGTTCGGAAACAAGAAGGAGAACAGGCCTAAGCTGTTTAACAGTGACTTGCTGGAGTATCTGTTCAATTCCTGGGGATCTTCGCTGTGTGATATGAAGGATGTTGTTATAAAGTAAGTGGAATTTTGTTTTAATTTACAAATATTATACATAACCGGTGTCTGGGACAAATTATTTGGGCGTGTAGTTTCCATTTAGAATTAAAAATATCTATGCTTGATATAAACGCATGCGTTTCTTAAGACTTCCAAACGGTTATCGATCTTCTGTCTATTTCAGAAAAAAAAATACATACTAAACTATAAGCACGATGGCAAGAGGAGTTAAAACTCATTGTGATGGTAATTGAGTCATTTTAACTCTAATGTAGGTACGCAATTTGAATTGAAACCATACAATTAATTTGTATTTATTTTTCTTAAACACCGTATTTTATTACCAATTTTGCAGATTTTAATGTTCCTTCATTTGGAGTTTACTTTCACCATAATATTTTTTTATGACCTGGCGGCATCCAGTCCCTTTCATTACCTACGTCTTGTATTATTATGTCCATAGTAATTCTTGTTTTTATTGTTTTTTGAGTGAAGGGACCCTAATTATGCAAGTAATAGTTTCTGCCCGTTTCGTCCGCGTAACATTTCTTGTTCCCACGATCCACCCCGACGCAACGCAACGCCTGCCCGCGCTACGGCTTCATTTCACTTAGCATTTAATTTGATTTTTATTTTGATCGACTCCTATGAGTCCTAGCGGGGTGTTAAAAAGCTTATATAATTGTTTCTATTTTATATTCGTCAAGAATTCAGCTTTGGATTGCAAAAAGAATTTTTCAAGTAGTTCTAGAGATTTATACGTTAAAATTTGAATTTCGCGGACTGCCGTGGTTTAGGTTAGTTTGTAAAAGTTTACTAAAATCTTTTTTAAAGCTTTTAAATGATAAATGATAAATGATTTTATTTCTGTAAGTAGGTTTGTACAAACACTTTTACATGTCAATTATATTATTTTTTTAACTAGATGAGTTCGGCGTTTCCTAACTGACTACTCTGAGAAGAAAGGCCGAAACAAACTCAGAGGTCACAGTCTCTTTTAAAGTCCAGACATAATCTTGTTCACATCATGTGAAGATCATGTAGATTGGTGACTGAAATGGTCTTTTGAAGAAAGAACCACACAGAAATTAATTAATTAAATTAATTAATTAAATTATATAACTAATGTGATCCGGAGTTCCGGATTAAAGAATATTATTATTATTTCAGGATGTCCTACCTTGAATTCCGCAACGCTCCAATCTCAGCGGGCACGCTGGTAGACCAGGCTTCCCACCATTACTGGACGCAGCTGGTGCAGCAGTTCTACGTCCTGGTCCTGGGACTCAACATCCTCGGGAACCCGTACAGCAATATAGGAGACTTCTCACGGGGACTGAAGCACTATTATGAACCGTGCCTGGTGAGCTCACAAGTTATTATTAAAAATGTATTGAAAAAAAAAGCAATGAGTCTAGAATAATACTTAAACAATGATGAATAGATATACAATATATACACGAAAAAAAAACAGTGCGCAAACCATAATAGACTACAGGCCCATGTCCAAACATGGATGGGTCATATGAACCACCAGGTGAAGTATATAGGACGATATAAGAGCATAAAATAATAAGATTCAGCACAATGCCGTCACTTGTAAGCTGTCCAACTGAGTGCTGGTGAGAATTCAAAAGTGCAGGTAGAGTGAGTACATTTTGGTCATATATTTTTGTACGGCACTTTTACCATCGATAGATCCATGAAAAATAATAAGAAAGCGCGCAGTGCCGTAAAAAAATGGTGCGCCACAAAGTCGGTATTTTGTTTTGATTTTCTGATAATTTCCAGGGTAAATTTAGTCATTTCATTCTGTACGGCATCAGTTTCATACTGTTTCAATACAGCTTCTAATCCATTATTCCGCAACGCCGTACAAAAATCATGCGACAAGGGGAAAAAAATCGAGGGTTGCAACCCCGTCTCTTTCCGTGGCCCGGGGGGTGATTTGAAAAAGTACGGCTTCGGTTCCAAAACATTATCTAGCACTCAAAAGTACCATTAAAAATAATGCCGTCAAAAAAATATTGTTCATTTTGAATGTATATTAAGTCTCAATTGCTTTCCCCAATGTTCCAGTGTAAGACTTAGTACAAAGTAGTCAAGATGAAGAAACAAGTGTCTCAAATGAAGAACGTCCATGTGGAGTAAATAAATTATCCACTGTAGTGGCTTTTATAGCTTTTTTTCAAGCAGTCTTATAACACCCCCATACTTGCCAGTATTCACATTGGTATCACCACAACCACAACCGATTGCCATAAGATGATGTTGTGAAATGCCTTCATGTGACTGGAAACCTATCATCGCAGTTTCATTCCTTTCGCTGAACCAAAGTTAGGTACTACGTACCCTCCCGCGCGCTCTCACTCCTCTTATTTTAAATTTTTAACATTAGCTTATGCATTTTTATTGTTTCTTTCGAAAATAAACTATAACTGTAATCATTTTTGGGAATAAAATAGGTCAGATTATTAAAATTTCATACATTTTTATCTCGTCAAATTGGAATCTAATATCTTTATTTTTTCAAAAATTCAATGACGTTGCGGAGGCTGTTACTGTTAATCAAATCAAATAATATTTTACATGGATTAATTTAAGTCTAAAAGGCATACATTTTTCACTATTAGATCACTCACAACCAAAAATTTTTTTTTCGCTCCACCCTAGTGTGTATATAATATCCAAGAATTGAAACTGTAAATCCCAGTATCAACAGTTTTGTATACTTTTTGGGTTAAATATATTTCAAACATTATTGATACATGTACATAATTGATTTGTTTCATTGTTATGATGTGAATAAATAAAACAACTATTTTTTAGAAAAATTCGATATATTTAAAGATGATAATACAAAATAAGGTTTTTATTTAAATTATTCAGTATCGGAATCAGCCGCTGAGTTGCTATCGGAATCAACGTCTTCATTGACGTCCGTCATTATCTTCTCTATCATTTTCTGAAACATGAATAAGTTTTTGTCAAAATCAAAGTCTTACGTACAGATTAAAGATGTAAAGATTTATTTATTTACCTATGACGTCATCAATTTCTTCGCCTGATTCCTCATCTGGTTCCGTTATGTCACTGACTTTTTGGGGCATTCCTCTCCGTGGAACCAGTCGAAATCGTACCGACCGTCATTGAAAATCCATCCATAGCTTATTGGTAACAAGGTCGACGGTATTTGTTTGTAGGCATTACACCAAATCTGTACCATGTAGGTACTTCTCTTCATATGTTGTTTTATAATAGTATAGGCAGGTATAGATATATGCCTACAAATGCTAAACCTCGTAACAGAACGTCGCTCCGTAAGCGATATATATGTAAATTATACAGGGTGATTGGAAGATGGGTGCAAAGCTTTAAGGTGAAGATAGTATAAGTTTAGAACCATTTAAGCCATGGTTGTCTTAGACGAAATCTTACCAAATTTCTTTAACCAAATTTTTAAGTTTTTTTTCGGAAATTCTCAAAATTTAATGTAAACTGCATAATTATGACCAAATTGAATGATAAATGCATTAATTTTTTATTTATTTAATTAAAGTAATGTGTAAGCAACCAAGCAAAACATGTTTTAGGCTTCTGTGTCATTAGACATTTTTTTTTAGATATTTAAAGCTCAGAAAAAATAAAAAAATTGTACAATACGTCTTTTAAAACTTATTTAAAAAAAAAACGGATGGTGCTTTTTTTGTTCAAACCTTTTTGAAGACATGCTTGATAATCGCTCTTTCTTTTGAGGTATCATTTATGCGGATGTCTTACAAATTATTGAAATTAGGACCTACAAACGAATTCGAGGGAGAAATTTTAAATTTTAGGCAGTCTAACAAAACACAAAATTTTTGCTTAAAAGAATACTTTATGTGCTCGAAATGATAACATTGTTCAATTCTAAGAATTTTTGGCACATGCAGGAACCAATTGAGGGGAACCCATTGAGGGGATTCTCTAAATAATGGCCACCGAGCGCGGTGCGACGGCATTTCCAGGTAGAACGCCCAATGAATAGCAAAAAGCGATAAGAGTTGGTTTTTACAGCAAAATGGTCTTAGTAACTGAGGCAACAAAGTCGTTTTTCTTTAATCAGGGTCAGTCGGTCTGTGATGAAGCCGTTACATCTTTTACTTATTAGTCAAACTACTGCCCTTGTGAGTGGACGTTGTCGTGTTGATTCACAATTTACCGTGTTCAGTTGTAGCCCTTTGCGTTCCTGCACGTGTTGTTTGCGTTAGTTTTGAACTTTTTTGTTTCACCGTGTCCAGTCGTAGCCTCGCGCTCCTGCACGTGTTGATTTTTGACTTAATTGTGTTGAGTTGACATTTAGTGCGCTCCTACGCCGTTTTTCTTAATTGTTAAGTGACTATGGCTACTTTTTCCAATCAAGAATATGCGGATATCGTATTTATGTACGGTAGAGCAGACGGCAATGGATCTTTGGCGCGACGGATGTATCAAGAGCGCTATCCGAATCGCAGGATACCGAATGTCCGAGTGTTTTACAACACGTTTCGTCGTCTTGCCCAAGATGGGTTTCACCGCGTGGAACCTGGAGTCAACCCGGGCAGACACGAAACTGCCGTCGACGAAGACATTTTAGCAGCATTTCAAGCGGATCCTACTACCAGTACTAGAGCAGTAGCTCGAAGTTTAAACATTTCTCAATGGAAGGTGTGGCATACAATGCACCAAAATGATAAGTATCCGTTCCATGGCAGGAGGGTGCAAGGTCTAGTAGAGCAAGATCCTCAAAGAAGAATTCAGTTCTGCCGTTTCCTCCTCAACAGAGACATCGAAGATGCGTGGTTTCTGAAATCAATCTTGTGGACGGATGAAAGTAAATTTTCAAGGGAAGGTATTACAAACTTTCACAACATCCATGAATGGGCCGACACAGACAACAATCCACATTTTAAGAAGCAGGTGTCATTTCAGATGAAATTCTCTGTGAATGTATGGGTGGAATAATTGGCAGAACATTGATTGGGCCCCACTTTTTGCCTGATCCATTGAATGGCGAAAATTATTTGCAATTTCTGCAAATTGATTTACCACTGCTGGTAGAGAAATCAGGTGTCCCGATCTTCGAAAGAGACCGAACAGTCATCTTTCAGCAAGACGGCTGTCCAGCGCATTGGACTTTAAATGTAAGGGAACACCTCAACAATTGCTTTCCTGATAGCTGGATCGGCAGGGATGGACCCATCCCTTGGCCCGCTCGCTCCCCAGATCTGACCCCGTTGGACTTTTTGGTGTGGGGCCGGGCCAAGGAACTGGTGTATAACAACATAGAAATAAACACTAGAGAAGAATTGATACAAAGAATAAATTCAGCGTTTGAGACAATGAAGCAGGAGATGATGTTGAAAATAACGACTACAGAAGTTAGAAGACGGGGCCGTGCTTGTATTAGGAATCACGGCCGTCATTTTGAACATGAAAAATAAATAATTTTAATTCAAATGTTGTTTTAATTAGTCTGCCTAAAATAAAAAAATTCTCCCTCAAATTGGTTTGTAGGCCCCAATTTCAATAATTTGTAAGATATCCGCATAAATGATACCTCAAAAGAAAGAGCAATTATCAAGCATGTCTTCAAAAAGGTTTGAACAAAAAAGCACCCTCCGTTTTGTTTTTAAATAAGGTTTAAAAGACGTATTGTACAATTTTTTTATTTTTTCTGAGCTTTAAATGTCTGTAAAAAAAATGTCTGATGACACAGAAGCCTAAAACATGTTTTGCTTGATTGCTTACACATTACTTTAATTAAATAAATAAAAAATGAATTCATTTATCATTCAATTTGGCCATAATTATGCAGTTTACATAAAATTTTGAGAATTTCCGAAAAAAAAAATTGGTTAAAAATATTTGGTAAGACTTCGTCTAAGACAACCATGGCTTAAATGGTTCTAAATTGTCTATACTATCTTCGCCTTAAAGCTTTGCACCCATCTTCCAATCACCCTGTATTTATTTCATATTATTATTACTTTTCTATCAATATGAACTTTCAGATTTGTACGGCATTAACTTTTTATAAATTATTGTATTAAGTACAAATAAACTATCTAAATGCCGTATAAAAAAATATCGTCATGAATTTCACGTTACATTTCGTTATATGGGTTTTTCTTACATTTCGTTCTATGGATTTTTTCTTGAGTTTTTTTTTTCCCCTACAAACCTTTGGACCAACGAAAATGTACGGCATGTAAAAAAATATTATCAATGCATAAAATACTTTCAAAATAAATTAATTTTATGTTTTTTCAAATCACCCCCCGGACCACGGAAAGAGAGGGGGTTGCAACCCTCGATTTTTTCCCCTTGTCGCATGATTTTTGTACGGCGTTGCAGAATTATGGGTTAGAAGCTGTATTGAAACAGTATGAAACTGATGCCGTACAGAATGAAATGACTAAATTTACCCTGGAAATTATCAGAAAATCAAAACAAAATACCGACTTTGTGGCGCACCATTTTTTTACGGCACTGCGCGTTTTCTTATTATTTTTCATGGATCTATCGATGGTAAAAATGCCGTACAAAAATATATGACCAAAATGTACTCACTCTACCTGCACTTTTGAATTCTCACCAGCACTCAGTTGGACAGCTTACAAGTGACGGCATTGTGCTGAATCTTATTATTTTATGCTCTTATATCGTCCTATATACGTCACCTGGTGGTTCATATGACCCATCCATTTTTGGACATGGGCCTGTAGTCTATAAGCATGAATTCACCTTAATATACAAAAAAAAACTGCGGTCTAACACTCGAACACCATTTTGCCGACTCATGAAGCGCCTTCGACTACTAGATTGTCGTGGCAGTCAGATAGGAAAACTTCTTTTTTCAACCTAGGGCACAGCTCTTGGCCGGAAGGTGATGGATGTGGCATCCCGGCTGGAGGACGGAGCAGCAGCCCTGCTGGGACTGCGAGCGAGTCCCAGTACTAGGACCAGCGCCATGTTTGATGACCTGCCTAAACCACAGACACCGAGACGGAAACCAGGTTAGCTAGTTTAATGAACATGCCAATAAATAAAACAGAAAACGTAATTCGATGGTCCCTATTAACAATGTCGGTTATGCATTTTTACCAATATTCACTTTTTTACATAAATAGAGTCACAATAAAAAGATCTATCGTACGTATTTTTTTTTTTGAAAATCATGATATTTAGCCAGTTTTAAAGATAATATTGACGGTTGTATTAACCTTGTCCGCGCAACAGTTTTAGTAGTAAAACAAACTTTGAACTGCTCTACTGAACAGTAGTATTTTTGCAGAACCGACATTGTTAATAGGGACCATCGAATTATGGCTGCCAATTTGTAGTACCACATACAAATTGAAGGCTTCGATTTGATTATTTAAATAAATAAAACCCGAAATTCTTATTTTAAATAATCACGTTTTTCATTTGCGCGATTTTACTCGATTAATTTTCAATTATGAATTAATAATGTTAGTCAAACAATTTAAACCTGAACGGGATTAGTTTAGACTTTCATTACTTTTTGGAACAGATATCTATAACTTCTGTCAGAATTTTCGCAATTGTTTCTGATGCCACCCGAAGTATACGGTTGCGCCTGCGTCTATTATTGTTAAAGTGCTGCGCAGTTACAACGAGTATGTTACATATCGCACACCTAGATCTAAAGTAAGACAACTCAAAAACGCACAACAACGCAAATTGTGATTTATGACTTATCATTGTGAATACATATTACTACGAACTACGAACACAATTTTTGAGTTGTCTTACTTTAGATCTAGGTGTGCGATATATCGACACCAATAAGGAAGAGGTTTTGATTTCCAAGGAGTTTCTTGGAATAGCATCACCCCATTTCTTCCCGTGGGTGTCGTAAAAGGCGACTAAGGGTTTTACTAGAGAATGGGCAGCAGCGTTCTCTATGCATTTGACCACCATACTGCAATCGCCAACCCGCCTGCCAAGCATGGCGATTATAGCAAACCCTTCCAAATTGAGGAGGCCCATGTCCAGCAGTGGACGTCTTTCGGCTGAAATGATGATGATGATGATGTCATTTCCTATTGTCCTTAATTAGATGCAGGCTCTAATCACCTGATATTTGTTTTTCAGGTGAAGTTCCTCAACTAAGCAACGACATTCCTGAAAGTGTGATTGAGGGAGATAGCAGTAACCAAGCCAGTATCGCGCTCGCTCTAACAGCCCTTGTTGCAAGACCTACTTTTGGTGAGAACATATTTGTTATTTTTCATAATGTTTGTGTTTCTTTTTTAATTCGATCTTATTGTCTTAACTGTTGACTGTTAAATAAAAAAGTTTGTCACAATAAGAATAAGCTGATTCCTTTATTTCTCCGAATTATATTGTGAAATTGATGACGAATCGAACTTTTGAGAATTTTATAAATAGAGGATTCAGTATCAATTTTTTAGTACTTTTTCTCCACATTTTCTTCGACTTTTAAGTATAAATAAGCATGCCGTATGTATATTTTTTTAATTCTGTAAAATATTTGAAATAAATAATGTAACTGTAACTAACGTGATATAGCAATATTTAATCCAAATATATAAATTTTCTATAGCATGATCGTGTTATTTGGTTTTACAAATATTATATACACTTAATTGTTTTTTTTCATACTATATTATGTTCATTAATTTATATAGTTTTATCTACTGTATGTAGTTATTTGTTAATAACTGTGTTTCTCGTTTGTTTTCGTCTGCAATGCGGACAGATGACGACTGTGTTGTTGTGAGGAGTGAGTATTGTAGTGCATGCATATCCTTTTTAAATTCTATGCTAGCTTTTTGCCATGGCTTCGCCCGCGTGGACGTCGAAAATTTTACCACAGGATTGTACTAGCAGGGTATAAAAGTAACCTATGTATGTCCTAACCCAAGTGATGTTTAACTTACTTTTCATCGAAATCCGTTCAATCGTAAAAGCTTGAAAAGGAAGGCTTATATTCGCATTACATTAAAAATAAATATCTGGTTGACCGAGCTTTGCTCGGTATTTTTTGGTAAATTGTGTTTAAAATAATAAGTTTATGTTCAAGTTGATTATTATCGATAAAGTTGGTCATTGAAAACATGAATAAAACGACATTGTATAAAAATGAATCTTAGCTAGATTAATTTATCGCCCGCGAAACCCCTTGTATACTAAATTTCATGAAAATCGTTGGAGCCGTTTCCGAGATTCAGATTATATATATATAATCAGCGCCTGTCACTACTCCATACAAGTTTAGACGTGATTAAAAACTTGCCTACTAAAATTACGTCAATTTACGTCAAGCGCTGGTTAATTTGACAGGACTAAACTAAAATTTATCTTCTGTCCTTTCCTTAATGAAATAGAAGAAAAAGATGCACTGAACTTAAATTTAGTTTAGTTTGTGAATAAGGGAATCGGCACCATTATGGTAATTAGTAAGGGTAAGTCATAAGCATAGTATAGAAGTAAGGATTAATAATTAATTTATCAAACAAGTTGTTAGAAAACCAATTAATAGTCCGCTTAGTAAGTAAACTTAGTTTCATGGCACCGTAGCGTATGGTAGTGGCACCACAGTTCAATGGCTGTGCAGAAGTCGGTTTATTTTTGAAGTTATTCGAGTTCATCTGGATTTTGCAGCCATTATACCAGCACTGTAGGATGGCGCTTGTGACAGGATACAAAATTATAAAAATACAACGTATTTATTCGATAAACGACGGGAGTAAAGAAGCGGAATTTTACTCATGATACCAGCGTTACGTTACTATTGCAGTATAGCATATATTTTCTCACGTTTTGTAATCAATATGATATTAAAGTATATAATTAAAAACGTGCATACGTCACGCCATATACCTATAGGGCCGCCATTGTAATTAAGGTTCTTATTTTTGTAGGCTGTTGCCATTAGGTGGGACAGAAATCGTGAATCTTGTAATTTTCTCGACTTCAAGACGATAAAAATCTGATGTGGCTCCTCAATCCTTACGGACATACCGTAAGGATTGAGGAGCCACATCAGATTTTTAAAATCTGATCTCACCATTATTTAGCAGCAATGTAGCTAATTTTGCAGCACGAATTCTAGATTTAGCAGTAAAATATATCACTAGTTATATTTAATGCAAAAGTGGCTCCTCAATCTAAACGTCTGAATTGAGGAGCCACCTGGAACTCGTTAAGTAATAGATGATTTTTTTTGAAAATTTTGTATCATTTAGCAGCAATTGTGCATATTACTGTCTAAAAATGTAGCTTCTGTAGCGCTAAAATGAAAGAAAATACAAGACCCCCAAAATGTGGTCACCCTTCACACTGAATTTACAAGAAAATAGTTAAGTATTGTTTTTTCAGAATCCAAAATATATACATTGCTGAACTGTGCAGATATATATAGCAGACATTTCTGCTAAATGTTAGTATCTCTGGCTTTAGATTCCGTTGAGATCTCAGGTGGTTACAGTCAAACATATATAATTAGAACGTCAGGATTGAGGAGCCAAAGCAAATGCGTTCATCTACAAAATTTACTCAGTTTTACTATTTTATTCCTTTACTGCAAAAACAAACAAAACACCTGCTAAATTGTCATTATGACGAATATATTAATTGATCGCTCACATCCAATAGAAATTCACCTCTTGAGTGTAGATTGAGGAGCCATACTAAAAGTATTGTATTTTCATTCATTTTAGCGCTACAGGAGCTACATTTTTAGACAGTAATATGCACAATTGCTGCTAAATGATACAACATTTTCAAAAATATTCATCTATTACTTAACGAGCTCCAGGTGGCTCCTCAATTCAGACGTTTAGATTGAGGAGCCACTTTTGCATTAAATATAACAAGTGATATATTTTGCTGCTAAATCTAGAATTCGTGCTGCAAAATCAGCTACATTGCTGCTAAATAATGGTGAGATCAGATTTTAAAAATCTGATGTGGCTCCTCAATCCTTACGGACATAAATAATTGCATTATAGAGATGACTAGCTTCTGCCCGCGACTTCGTCCGCGTCAAATTTTTGCTCCCCTGACCCTTCCCGTCGCATCGAATTGCCTGCCATTTTTCGAACATTTTTCGTTGCTGCTCCGCTCCTTTTGACCGTAGCGTGATGTTATGTAGCCTATAGCCTTCCTCCATAAATATGCTACCCAACACAAAAATATTTTTTCAATATTGACCAGTAGTTCCTGAGATTAGCGCGTTCAACCAAACAAACATACAAACAAACAAACTCTTCAGCTTTATTATATTAAGTATAGATAAGTATAGATTAGGAGTAGGGTGTTAAGTTCTTAATTCTCCATAGAAAAGGGCGGATCCTCCAATGGTTGTATCTGGTGGGCTAGTGTCCGATGACGTCTGTGCTAGTTGTGTCTGGTTGGACGGATAACTGTGCTCTAGTTGCGCGGTGCAAGATTTGGGTAACATCAGCTTTTTGATGGGACATCAGATGTGTGATGCGTAGTTCTCGTAGTGGCGTTGTCGATGCCTCCACCACATAATCACCTCATGTTCTATTCACCTCTCATTATTGTGTACTGTTCACCAGATGTTTGCCGCGAGGCTGCCCGAGCATCTCTGTCTCGGCAACTGAACGTCAGCAGTGCGGAGAGTGCGCTGAAGGCCTGCGTCGAGCGCAGTGGAGGGCGACTGTTGGCGCGGCGCCGGCTGCCGAGACACTGCGCTCCTATCGAGGTGAGCTTCTAAAACTGTTTAATGATGACCAATATTTTTTGACTATATTTGGATTTTAAGGTGTCAATGAAGTTTCTTGTCCGTTTGTTTCTATAGGAACCTACTACGTTGTAGAATGGGCAACTAGCTACATCTCCCAGACTTGCCGATATCTTGACAATTCAAAAGTAGCTGCAAATGATTTCATTAAAATAAATGCTTTACGTTTTAGTTTCATTCACTGTATTAGTCAACAACTGTGCACCGTGGATACGTGTGGTACCGGACGTAAAGAATATCATCACCCCTTTTCTTTCCGTGGGTGTAGTAAAAGGTGACTAAGGGACTTACTAGAGAATGGGCAGCAGCGTAACTAGAGACTGGGCATACACCGATTTCTCCTTGATTACTGATTGCTGTTTTTTTTATATAAAGTTTCTAACACCACATTCTGTCCATTCCAGGGTGTACGTCCTTACTCGCAGCACGCCGCGCTAGGCCTGCAGTTGCTGACGCTACTGGGGCGCGGCCACTACGCCGACACCGACGCGTACATTGCGCACGCGCATCTCGGACCCACCTCTAACTGCACGCTGCTTATTTCTACGCAGTAAGTATTGGGAACAGTCGTTCTAAGTAATTACCTATTCTAGGTTTATAAAAGAATGTGTTCCAGAAAATTAATGCAAACCAATCCTTATGCCAGTCATTATTCACCAGCGTCTTGCTGGAATTCCATAATAACCCGCTGGTCAATAATGTGATTTGAATTTGGAAACACAACAAGAAATTCATATAAAAATTATACAAAAAAGGTTCTTACAATAAGTTTCAAAGGGAATGTCTTTAAAAAAATAAGGCGCGAGGCCCCTCGGACCTGAAGGCTGTAGTCGATGGCCGACATCACTCACACCTAACGCCGCTTCTGCGTTAAATACGGCGAATGTTGACCGACGCACTGGGTTTAAGGGATACTGTCCACATACTCTGTTCAAGGATTGGCGTTGAAAACAGATACATCGTTGAGTCTCTTCTGTGTCATGCCAGAAACCTCCAACACCACAATACAGTACAGTGGTATTTTATGTGTATCCCAATAAAATATTGCCCATTGTAGATGCAACATTTTCGTGTAAAATGTTGCCAAGACGAGACCATAATGCCAAGCTTCTAACTCTACAAACCCTAATTCTACGAGCCCTAATTTCACAAACTCTACACCTTGGTCAAAATATGTGGCTTGGCCGTTTTGTTACTACAAGAACTATTGTATAACGGAAAAGTAGTGAACAGTGGATATATTTTTCACCTTACGCCCATGTGCGAGGGTAGAATGGTAACCTTTTCTGTATGTAACACGTTTTTATTTAACTTACCCTCAGACACATTTTCATGGTGCGAGCGAGTGGTACCAGCGGGTCCTGGCACGTGGAGTGGGCAGTCAAGCTGGATGACGTTATCGGATCGCCCATAGTGCGCGAGGACAAACTGATTCTTAATATTAAACAGGTAGGTAGAGCTACAAGGATCTATCGGTGCCTCTAATATTGATAGGGGACGCCCCCGATCAATATGAATTCCCTAAAAAAAAGGAAAATTTAAAATAAATCGTTACCTTTATTGTTCAATTTTTTTTTTTAAATATGTCCTAGTTTGTAATATAGGACATCTAGGAATAGGAACTTGCTTTAGTAGACAGTAATTGTCCTTTTTTTTAATTACTCGACGTTTTGCGAGTTTCTACAACTCTGATTATAGAACCGGTTTTGAACTCGAACCCGAACTCTATATCTAAAAGCCATAGACAACCCATCTCTAATAAACAGATCTTTATTATTATTGTTCTAAAAGTTGATTTGTTCACGTGCAAAAGTTCTGGTATTTACCTGCGTCAATTGTTTTGTAAAGATTTATTATGTTGTTGTTTCCAGGACGAGCTTGTAAACTACTTCTCAACGGATGAAAAAGTGATCGAAGTTGCAGACCCAGAGGTTTTAACCTGGTTGGTTTCCAAGATTGAGTGCGCCCTCATTCTGGCGTTAGAAGATAAGAGATGCGCATCAAACGAATAAAAATGATAAAATACACTAACTGAACTACACTATATTGCTGGTACTATTGTATTAAATAAACGATTTGTACTACCTACCTAATAACAAGAAAAACTTTTTAATATTGACATTGTATTTGGGAATGGGGGCTAGTACCGAGTCACTAGAAGGCAGTCAAAGGCATGCAACTCGTTTAAAAATCCAAAAAAGGATGCACAGCTGAAAATTGATTTTAGCAAAACCAAGTAGGTACCCGTAGCGCCTCCTAGTGAACGTCTAAGGTACTTCGCCCCCATTATAATTGTTTATAAACAGAAAAATAAATAACTAAGGCAAACATTCCCTCTGCCAAATTGAAATAGGTATTTATATAAATTGTTTAACGCATAGAATAATGTAACAGGGATATTTCTATATTATATAAAAAATCATCTCATCTTTGATGTGTTGTTAAAAATATACTAATTTGTTAATTATTCATCGATTCTCGTTTGGAATAATGCAGGGGACATATCAGAACATCCTGAGCCTTACGTCTGTTTTATAACGACAATAATTTGAACAATATTTGTAACTGATATTTTTTGATCTCGAAGTCTAGTCAGCTTTTGCGTACATTTATTTTGATTACCTTTGTCTTATTAAGTATATTTTTGCAATGATCATGCCAAATAATATTTTTCTGGTGCAGCCAAACAGCAAATAATTGTTTTTTTTTGCTGCCAGGTTTTATATACACGTTGCTATGACGACATTCTAATTGTTTATATGATAAATGAAAACTTAAAAAGCGGAAAAATACATTCTACAAATAATTAAATTAACTAATTGTCGTGAACTGTAACTTGGATGTTGTAAAAACGAATTTGTAGAAAATATCGGCGAACAAAGTGTCGCCATCTAGCGCAAATTATAATAAACTGTGCAATTTCATTGCCTAATTAATTTAGTACTCACTGATATTGTAATAAATGTTAAAAGTATTTTCATAATAAATTACATAAATATTTATATTATTTTATGTATTTGATCTCTAAGCTTTAGTACGTAAGCTTGTTATCTGTTAATAAATAAATACATATAATCATTTGCCGTTAGAGTAGGTATTTATAAGTTACCTACCAGTATTTCAACTAAATGTACTCGGACATTAATATGGCATATATCGGGTTTAAAGAAAGACTGTCACATTGGTATAAGTGACGGAGAGGAACTCTACAGTGCCGATATATTTTTAAATCTCGCTGTGCCATATTCATAGTCGGGTACTGTACTCTGTCTGCTAATAGGGCGACAAGAGATTGGATGTCTCTCGATTCTTTGGTGTCAATCTATAGATATTTGTTTGTGTCCTGAGTGTTTCAAAGTAGACAGAAGTGTTGTCTTAATGCACAAAATATGTTTTAGTTTACTCCATCAAGCATTGCTCACTTAAATTTCTTCATGCACTATGGTAAAATTAAGTTGCACTTTTTTTCTGATATTTTCCAAGTTTCCTGCAATTTTTTTGAGTAACTTCTCTTGGAGTAGAACTTTTCTTTTTAATTAGGTAAATATTTGTTGCTGAATAGGCAGCAGCGTTCTCTATGCATTTTACTACCATACTGCGATCGCCAACCCGCCTGCCAAGCGTGGCGATTATGGCAAAGCCCCCCAAATTGAGGAGGCCTAAGTCCAGCAGTGGACTTCTTACGGTTGAAATGATGATGATGATGATGGAAATATTTTGTAAACCTACTAAAGGGCACATAACGTAGTAAAATTGCAAAGGTAGTTTCTTTTTAATTCTTGGTCTGTTGCACTGTGCTGCACAGACCAATTGATATTGATTTGGATGTATAAAAATAACGAATTGTTTCTGATTAATGCAGTTTTCTGACTTGGGTTATATCGGTTTTGTTAAATAAATGGGGCCTCGCGCTTGTAAATTGTATGTGCGAGCGAGATGCAAATAGAGACAGGAACAGGGGCGTAGCCATTTGATTCTAGTCTTTATGTAGGTAGTTTTTAGATGCATTATTATAAACCTACTTTTCACTGTACGTTAGCTGCATTTCTGTAGATTCACTTTCTGTAGCGCTATTTGAGAATGCTTGGCGGAGTGTATATATTTCCTATTTATAATTTAGCAGGCAGGCCATATGTGAGAAAGCTTCATCCACCAGTTAAGGGTACATTGCTTACATCGAACGTTACATCATACAACTTGAATGTTTTTTAAATGGGAAAATAAAATGTGATTCTGAAGTTTGGCATTTTTATTTCAGTAAATAAATATATTTTTTGTTTTACAATTTATACTCGTAGATTTCATCAGGTGCTCTTTTTATCTAAATTATAATAGTAAGTTTAGATAAAGAATACAGTCTTATAATACTCCAGACTGAACACACGGCTACATATGAAGCTAGTTTTAATAAACCTCACATTGGATAGGCTTTACGTACAATGTGTAGTCAGCTTATACTGGAAATGTATAGCTTGATTTGTCGCCATGCGTACTTGCAGTCTATGCAGTTGTCCATTATACAGGCTGTAGCATAAATGGTCGATATTTTCTGAATGACCTCTGATTCTTTTTCAAAGCTTTATGGTCATCACTCATTATAACTGCACCGCTTCGACATAGCAAATAACTTGTCATTTAAAGTTAGGATTTTAAATCAACTGCATGGGAGTACATATTACGATGACAATATAGAATAGTAAACAGATCGTGCTTCAAGCAAGCAGCCCGCTTCTCGGAGAAGAAACGCCTGTGAACCGTGAGTTACCAACTAATAAACGGCGCGTGTACAACTAGCTGTCACCAAACTGATGTCGTACCAGCAGCGAGCAGTCGTCTTGTTGACGGCGCATTAGGGACAAGCTAGTGAATTTTTTTTTTGGGCGGTGACGGTCGTGTAATGCGCTGGAGCGCGGTTTTAATATGTGATTGCCTTTATTCCTCTGGCAATATACATAAACGTAAAGAATATAAAAGAATCTATACTAATATTATAAAGCTGAAGAGTTTGTTTGGTTGAATGCGGTAATCTCAGGAACTACTGATCCGAATTGAAAAATTATTTTAGTATTGAGTAGCCTAATTATCGAGAAAGGTTAGGCTATATAACATCACGCTACGACCAATAGAAGCGGAGCAGCAATGAAAAATGATGCAAAATCGGGGAAAATCGCACGTTTAGGCGATTCGATGCGACGGGAAGAGTCGGAAGAACAAGAAATTTAAAGCGGACGAAGTCGCGGGCAGAAGCTAGTAAATATATCCTATATCTTTAAACGAGCAATTCTTGTATATATATATATATATATAATCTGAATCTCGGAAACGGCTCCAACGATTTTCATGAAATTTAGTATACAGGAGGTTTCGGGGGCGATAAATCGATCTAGCTAGGATTCATTTTTATAAAATTTCGTTTTATTCGTGTTTTCAATGATCAACTTTATCGATAATCAACTTGAACATAAATTTATTGTTTTAAACACAATTTACCAAAAAATACCGAGCAAAGCTCGGTCATCCAGATATTAAGAATGTAAACTAGCAAATTAGGTGATAACTAGTCTCCATTCCAATACATATTCAAGAAGCAAATTATAAAACTCACAACCTGTATAATCACATTTCACAATCACAAACATGCTGTATTTTTTTTTGTGCCAATATGCTGCCTTTCAGCAAGAAATCATACCAATAACAATAACACTACAATAATTCACTACATCATAGAAATAAATTGTAACATTATCTCCTCTTTCTCTCAGCTGTATGGGGTACCTTTAAATAGACCATAGCATCCCTTCTAATGGACCAAAAGCCGTGACTTTGTAGACTGATCTCTTAGACAGTAAAACCCATAGGTAATCATTTGTTTCTCAAAACTCTGATTTCAAAGTGCATTGAAATAATTCAACAGTAGCCATTTTATGCTAGCCATCTGAGCTTTCCCCACTAGAACTGTAATCACAAACTAAGGATATCTTTCTTGTTTCTTTTTCTTTGACTGTGTCTGTGTCTTTTGAAGCATTATTAATTTCATCTTTCAAAATGTCTGTTTCTTTTTTATCAATTTTATTAACGTTATCAACTTTGAGTGTTGGTTCTGTTATATTATGATTTTTCTTTTCGTTATTTTTATGTCCCGGATCATCAACTTTAGGTACACCTCTGTCTCCCTCTTCGGTCAATTCAGGAGTAATGGTATGAAGATGATGTTTTCCATCATTTACATGAGCCACATCTTCTTTAACTACTATTTTTCTAGTTACACTTTTATTTTCTGCCACTTCAGTTACTTCATCTCTTGTCTTATTCAGACTACTATTATTCTCGATTTTATTTCTTTTAAAAGTGATGCCTAAAGTTTGTCTAGTTAGTGAAGCGCTCTTACCTAATGATTCTTCTTTCTTTAAACCTCCAAAGCTGGTCAAGAGTCCACTAGAACTGGGCAAAGCTGGCATATTGAGGATCTTACTTCTGGTGTGGTTCTGTGACTCTTCTATGCTCTTAGAGGGTCTCAGAGAGAGGAGCGAAGCCATGTTTCTGTCATCCTCGTTTTCTGGTAGAAGACTTATGCTTAGGCAAGATTTGGCCAATAGTAGGCCGTCGTTTACAGATGCTTCTTCTAATTCCTTTCTTCTTTTCTGGAAGAAAAATATAATTGTTAGAAAAACTCCTGACTTATTAAGAGATTGAGTCGTTTACAATGAGTTGCTGATGTCTATTCATCTATATTATCTCAAGTAGTAGTGATGCGCCGGATATCCGTACCCGTATCCGCGGATATCCGAGGGAGAAGAAAGATCCGTATCCGTTACTATTTTGGCGGATCTTTTCCCTTATTCATTTTCAATACATAGATGAAATTCTATATATACTTAGGTGATTACTTAGCAATTACTACTTAGCTAATTTCTAGATTAGATAGCAATGAAAAACTATTAATTTATATAAATTCCTTTCAGATTTATTTTTGTTTCTTAAAATCAAATATTTAGTGACTATACTATAAAAAAAAAACAAAAGAATAACGCGCGCAATGCAAGTCACATGTTCTGTCAAGCGTCGAGGACCGTCAACTATCGTTTCAAGGTCACGCGCAACTATACCGATTGAGTAAGAAGATTAAGATCCGTATATGCGGATCTTGACACCAAATATCCATATTCGTTACTTAATTAGTACATAACATCACGCCTTGTTTCCCCGAAGGGTTGGGCAGAAATGTACCTATAGTACACTCACGTTTCGCCTGTTATGTTTAAGTCCCATATGTAATAGGGTGCGAGACTATTGCCATCAACCAGGCACAAATCCAGACTCCGGGCTGCTACTGAGGAAATTCCAGATGGAAAAACCCAATAACACTGCGCCCGACCTGGGAATCAAACCCAGGACCTCATGCACAGCAGTAGCGCATGCTACCACTAGACCAACGAGGCACTTAATTAGTACTCACCCTAAAATTCCTCCTTAGAGAACAGTTAGCTTCATAATCATCTTTCCAAACAGACTCGTTCCTGCCCACCAGTCGTCCTAGCCTTGGCTTATCTAGTTTAGCAGCATCCTCATCTCCTGTCTTGTGTTCCAGCTTGAACATGGCATCATCAAACAGTTTCTTCTGGGTCTCTTTAGTGTCTGGCACAATCTGGCCGTTCTCTGTGGGGTCCCAGCGGTTCTCCTGACGTCTAGCGCCAGATACAATGACATAGTCTAAATTCTGAAAATATGATACAAAATAATATTAGGGTATTATGGGTTATTTAACATACACCTTTTTGTCATCGGAGTAACAGACAGTCCGCTGTGCAGGGCCTGCATGGAGCATGACGAGACAGCAGCCTATATGCTGCTAAACTACCTGGTGGTTGCCACATACAGGGCAAAGTACTTCGGTAGCCCAGGTACCCTATGTGAGTTCCTCAGCAACACCAAGGCGTTACTGGCCTTTCTTGAAGAGCTGGGGTTGATTGAATAACTCATTTTCCCACCCGTACATAATATACGATTATTGTTGTGGAGTTGCAGACGTAAGCCGGTATTACCAATAGGTAAGATAAGCCTAGCTATTGGCCCTTTAATATTTAAGCTTACATTACTCTTAATGCTTATGATTAAAAAAATTGAGTATTGCTCAGCTTTATTTGGAAACATATTTACACACCGTGACATTATAGTCGTCATACAAAGGTTGTCCACTCAATGTATCTGACATAATATATCTCTAGACGTGTTTTTTTTTTTTACCATTAATTTAGATAATAGGTACTAAGTCAAATAAATAATGCATTAGAATTACTTATGAAACATTATGTTAATAATGTTCACGTATCATACGGTAGAGAAAATACCTACCCAGGGCATGAGTCAACTAGATCATTCCATCTCCATTTTCTATGAGATAAAATATCAATATAAAACTACATCCGATCATAATCAATAATATTTTTATTTTTTAGTTATTCTGTTCGGTTAAAAACTGTATGTATGTAGCTATCTATGCACTTACACCTTCAAGTTACTCAGTCATTAGTTCATGAGCAGTGTCCAATAGATCTTTGTACAAACTACACGTCGTTTCATTCAAAACACCAACAAGCAAACCTCGACCTTATCACCTTAACAATTCAAATGTTCATTTTTTTTTCTTATGGATGTGTAGTATTCATTGGATACATGAAGTGGGCTGCCGCTGTGAGACAGTTAAAATGTCATGGTGTATAAAGCAGTTACTTAAAGACCATATTATAGAAGCTCACTCAAGACTTGACATTACTTAATACTAGTATCAAACACTAAAATGCCTTTAAATACTTACACCTGGATCAGTTTTGATTTCAAAATGATTATCACACAAGTGACACTTCATCTTGAACTGGTAAACAGGGGTAGTATAATACATCCCAACCTTCGTCTTCTCAGCGTTGTATCTGACTCCCATACCAATATGGTTGTTACAGCCATCACACCAGATGTTGTAGGGCATCTCGAAACGGATGATCAGAATCCCCAGATGGACCTTCCTGGCCCTTTCTCGTAAAGCATGGGTTCCCATGAATTTGTTCAACCCCCCGACCTTAGGGTCGTAGTCTGGGGGGTAGTAAAGGTTTTGACCCTTACGTTCACCCATTTTTTTAGCCTGCGAAGGTAATGGTTAGGTTAGTTTAATATGCACTTTCATCAGATATACTGCAATTTGAAAGGGCACACACAAAGGCCACTTCCAAGTTTCACCGAAGATTGATCAAATTACAGGGGGTAAATATGTCTTAGTAATTAAGAAATTTTAGGTACCTATTGAACACTTTTTGACTTGTATGAAAGTCTTAAACAGTTTTGTGAGCAAATTCAGTGATATATTTTTACGAAAGATTAATCCGCATTGCGAATAAAATAAAAAAAATGTCAAAAACACTTGTCATTGTCAAAACAAATGTCAGCTGTGTAGTACAGAAACAACAGAACAAAATGTTAAAGTATGGTAACACTACAGTTGTAGGTTCTCGATCAGACTTTTTGGCGGGAAGTCAAACGAGGCGGTAATTTTGATTTCGCAAAAAACTCAATAACTAGTTAATTATACGGAAATACCACTAAAATAACTTCCTCGACCTCGAACAACCATGAGTGTCACCAGTGGCGGTGAGGAGCCGCCAGAGAAGGGAGAAAAAAAGAAAAAAAGAAAGTACAACAGCACTCCAAATAATAAGTATCACATATTTACTAAACAAAATTATAAAAGACTGTTCATAGAAAACACCAATTCTGAGTATGTAGTATACGTCGAATCAACAGAGCAGGAGAAGATAGGGAATAAAAACCCTATCACGCTCACCAACTTATTATCGGATAATGTTAAAGGAGTATCAGGAGTACATAGAATAAATGCGCACAAAATAGGCATAACATTCAAAAAGGCGGCTGCGGCCAACAATTTTCTGAAGATGGAAGACTTCCTTTGGAGAAATAAATTTAAAGCGTTTATACCATCATATTTGACAGAAAGGATTGGTGTATTGAGGTTTGTGCCCAAAGAACTTTCCAATTAAGAAATATATAAAAATATAGTATGCGACTCTGAAGTTATTTCAATTAGAAGATTCATGCGTAAAGTAGAGGGAAAATTAGTGCCTCTCAATACAGTTGCTGTTACCTTTTCTTCAACATCTTTACCGCAATACGCCTAAATACAACTATTTAGATACGAGGTGAAAACATACATACCACCATTATTACAATGTTATAAGTGTCTTAAATTCAATCATTCTGCTAAGACTTGCAGAGGTGAGCAAAACTGCTCTTCTTGTGCTGGTCGTCACTCCTACAAAGAATGTGATGTCGAAGAGATCACATGCATCAACTGCTCAGGTAATCATCTTGCCATTTCAAGAGACTGTCCCATTAAAAAACAAAAAATTGAGGAGAAAAAGGCCAAATTCCTTATGCAGCAATCATATGCCCCTGTTGTGAAACCACCCCCTACATTAAATGAGAAATCTTTCCCTGTTTTACCCAAGGTTACTGATAAGACTAAATCCAATGAGACTTTAGATATTAAACAAGTAGCAAATAATGATATTATAATTAACGCAATTGTTAAATCGTTGGTTGCATTAGGAAACAAGAGTGACTCTGATGGACCACTCACACATAAGAAAATAAAAGAAATATTTTTATCAAATTTAATTTAAACATGGATAATTATCTAAATATTTTACAGTATAATATACAGAGTTTACAGAGTAAAAAGAGCCTACTACAAAATTTATTAATTGATAAAAATATAGATGTCTGTCTTCTTAATGAGACTTGGTTCAAAACTAATTCTATAATTCCACATGTTCCAACATATAATTTAATCCACAAAAATTCCATAAATTCTCATAACGGAGTAGCTATTTTGGTGAGCCAACGTTTAAAATACAAAGTAGTTAATACACACTTCTCAGAATCTATTCAAAATTTATGTATCACTATAGAAACACAATTTGGAGCAATGGCTATACTTTGTGTGTACAGCCCTCCAAGTATCAGGTTTGACTCAGTAAAGTTAAAGGATTTAATAAATAAAATACCCAAACCTTGTATAGTTATGGGTGATTTTAACGCTCATAACATAGCCTTTGGATGTCATAGTGATAATAATAGAGGTAGATGCTTATATAATATAATTGATGAATTTGACCTATGTGTTCTGAATGATGGATCACCAACAACTGTTCCTTATCCTAATAGACAAGCTTCAGCGATAGATCTTGCCCTTGTTAGCTCTTCAATAGCTCATTTATGTAACTGGTATGTTCATGACGATCCCATGGGTAGCTATCATCTTCCAACCTTACTTGAGATCAATATTCAACCGTCTATGTATGACACATCACCTCCTGTGGATCAAGAGAAATATATTTATAGCAAGGCAGATTGGGACGAATATTACAGCCTATCAGAAACTTGTTTTTCTCACTTGGACTCAATAAATGATTCCCCTATCAATGCATACAATCATTTTATAGAAACATTAAATGATCTAAGGTATAAAACAATTCCAAAACGTAAATTAGGTGCAAACACAGCTATTAAAAAACCAGTACCATGGTGGAATACAAAATGTAGTGATGCTGTCGAAAAATCAAAAGATGCATTAAAGTATTATTTTTCTCAACCCAATATTGAAAACTGGATAAGGTATAAAAAACTAGATGCAAAAAAGAAAAGAATTCTGAAGGAAGAAAGTTCCTCTTCTTGGCAAAATTTATGTAGTAGCTTTAATAGGTTAACTCCAGTTTCTAGGATATGGGAATACATTAAAAAATTTAAAAAAGTTGGAACAAATCGAAACAAAAACATCAATGATGAGTGGGTTCCAAGTTTTTTAGATAACTTAGCTGATTCTACTGAAATAGACGGCAATAGGCTTGAGTATTTGTTCGAAAATGCTACAGAAAATGATGTAAATGTGTTTCTTAAGAACAATTTCACTGTAGAAGAGTTGAAAACATCTTTAAAGAGCAGGAAAGATACTACACCGGGATTGGATGACATACCTTATATATTAATCAAAAAGTTAAATTTAAATGCACAAAAAACATTACTTAATATTTATAATAAACTATGGGATGAATTCGTAATACCTGAGTCTTGGAAAACACAGTGTGTAATTCCAATATTAAAACCTAATAAACCTGCAAATAGTGCTTCTTCATATAGACCTATTTCTCTATCATCTTGTTTAGGTAAACTCTTTGAAAATATGTTGAAGTTAAGATTAGATTATTTTATTGAATCGCAAAGTTTAATTCCTTCTATACAGTTTGGCTTCAGAAAAGGTAAAAGTTGCTCTGAAAGCCTTGTATCTTTATTATCAGATTTAAGACAGGTTAAATTAAGTCACTCTAATGCAATCTGTGTGTTTTTAGATGTAAAGGGTGCTTTTGACAATGTAAATATAGAAGAACTTATTCAAGTATCTCATGATATTGGTATACCTGGTCATATTCTGAAATGGCTTTATTCTTTTTTAAACAATAGAACTGTATTTGTTAAATATAATAATAAATTGCATGGACCTAGGACTGTCAACAAAGGCACAATGCAAGGGGCAACTTTGTCTCCTTTGCTTTATAACTTGTATACTTCTGAAATATTAAAATATGTAGATGTATCAGGTGTAAATATCCTGCAATTTGCCGATGACTTGCTTTTGTACAGCATAAATCAAAACATAGATATAGCAATGGCTAATATTAATAAGGCTTTGTCTCAATTATACAGCTATTACCATAGTAAACTTAAATTAGAAATAAGTCCAGAAAAAAGTTCAGTTTTAATTATCAGTAAAAATGTAAATATTCATAGCAATGTTAAAATTTCATACAATAATGTAGAAATTCCTGCTGTTAAGCAACATAAATTTCTAGGCGTAATTATTGATGACAAATTAAAATTTGATGAACATATTAAACATATAAGTAACAAAGCACTGAATGGTATTAATCTATTGAGGCATTTAGCAGGATGTTTTTGGGGATCTGACCCCAAAGTTATGAGTATGCTGTACAAAAGTATAGTGAGAAGCCATTTTGATTACAGCAGTCTAGCTTACATGAATGCCAATAGCACCTTGTTACGAAAATTAGATGTAATTCAAAATATGGGACTGAGACTTATTTGTGGTGCTATGCGCTCCACACCTATCAATTCATTAGAAGTTGAAACATGTATACCTCCCTTGTCATTACGAAGGTTGTTGTTAACTGAGAGATTTTTATTAAAAGTCATGGCATCAAATGATAATCCTTTACTTATGAAGCTAACAATACATCCTAAAATCTCACAGTCAATTGCTTCCAATGCCATCTCTGCTTCTTCTTTGGTTGGTGGAACTCTACCTGAAATGCCAATAATATTTGAACATGTGAATAATAATTCAAAAGATATTGTTAAAAATGATATTTGGCCTATATACAAAATTCCTTATAATGGTATTATTAACAGCTTTGCAATCCATTTAGACACAGTGCACAATCATTTTGAATTTTTACAGTTTAAAGACAATAGACCAGAACATTATGTTATATACACAGATGGATCTAAAACAGATCATAATGTAAAAGCCGCTTTTTATGATCCACAGTTGGACTTCACTAAATGCATTAAATTAAACAGAGTGTGTAGCATTTTCACTGCAGAATGCTATGCAATTGATTGTGCACTGCAGCATGTAAATAGTCTTGTAAATAATGTACATAATATTTTGATAGTTACAGACTCTAAAAGTGTTTTATCTGCTCTACATAATGTAAATATTTCTTTTAAGTTAAACTATATTATTTATAATATTAGACTTTTAATCCAAAAACTACTTGACAAGTGTATTAGAGTAGAATTAGTATGGGTACCTTCACACAGTGGCATTCGTGGAAATGAAGTTGCTGACACTGCGGCTCGTTCAGTCCATGATGAGGATCGATCTAAGTTGCTCAAGGTTCCATTCACTGATTATTACAGCCTTTTTAACGAACATAATAGACAGTTATGGAAGGAGTATTGGGACATCACCCTGGAAACGAAAGGCAGATGGTATGCTGGAATACAAAATGAATTACCGATAAAACCTTGGTACCAAAACTTCAAATATATCACAAGAAGAATTATAACTATTATATCACGCATGAGATTGGGACATTGCCTAACACCAGCTCACCTGAATAGGATTCGCATAATTAATAATAGCCAATGTCGTCATTGTGGAGCAGAGGATGCTGATCTGGATCACATTATCTTACAGTGTTCAAGTTTTAACATTCAACGTTTGATCTTGGTCAGTGAATTGAGTGAATTTAATGACAATGACATTGAAAGTGAACGACAAAGTGTTCCCCGCAGTGTTCAGGAATTATTAAAAAATAAGAAATATTTTAGTGTGTTGTCTAAATATATTTGTAATACGGTAGAAAAAATTTAATTTAATTTGTAATTAGAAGTGTATTTGTAATTTAAATTTGTATGAAAACCATCAAGGTTTAACCATGATATCACTGAGATGTACCCACCCAACCCGAAAGGGGGGCAAGTTGGTAGTATAAAGAAAGTAATGAAAAATATTGATGTAATTTGTAAAAACAGATTGAAAAAATATTATTGTTAAAAAAGTGCCTTATTAACATTATTATAAGTAGGTATCTAATAACCATTGTAATGTTACATTCATAGTGTTAAAACCCATCTATGTATACGACTGAAAGACTTGTATCTATGGTCATGAATAAAATATTAAAAAAAAAAAAAAGGTTCTCGATCAACCTCAATATGTATTTGCCTATATTTTAATAATGTAAAATCATTTAATTCAAACGTGAGATTCATAAAAAGCAGACAAAGTTTTTATAACAAAAAAAAAATCAAAACCGTAGGCATAGCTCATTGAAATTGATAACCATTTTTTTTTTTTTTTTTCAGGATGGGAAATCATCAAATGACTTCTCCCGCTCTGGGCGGAGCGGGAGGGCGTGTCAGACTTTTACTGACTAAAACCCACCCGTGTTCCATCAGTTGCCCATGTGCCAGGGTCACGGTATCTCTTTCGAACAATCACGCGACCCCGGCAGGCATCGGTCCTAGTAGACCCCTACACTGCTGCTGACATCTCTTTGAGGCGCGCGTGGAACACTGCGCGCCGTCGACCCGAGCTTGGTCCTTACCGGGCGGCGAGCTACCCATTGCTCGCCACCCGCAAGCTCGCGCCTACGGTGGCCGGGAGTCCGCTATTGACTCCCGACGCCCGGGGCGTCTCCTCCTGCGGCGGCTAGGGACGTGAGGGCGCAGAGACTGCCACTCCCTCACGCGCCCCGCCTCCTCCTTCGCGAGCATTACTGCTTCACAGAAGGAGGTGACGGCTTCCCATTCCCTCTCGCTCCGTACCATGGCTCGCACCAGGGCCGGACGCGAGAGGTCGCCGCCGCCGATAATTGATAACCATTTGATATGATTCCGTGCAGAATCGAACACCAATTCGCGCTTTTTTCTTTTATATTATTTACATTTTCTCACATTTTAGAAGCGACAAGAATGATGTACCCTGCGTTTTTTAATATCTTGATTTGAAAATAGTATCCTTGGAATTTCTTGCCCATTCTTTTTGATAAACGTATGTACGTTTAGGAATGAGCAACTTTCTGAATAAGTGACTAACTTTTTGATAGCTCAAAAGTGCCTGTAAAGGATTTAATTTCAATAAATGTTAATTCAATTAACGATGGAATCCTCTAAACATTGCTCACTAACCCGAACGAATAGTATGTTTTAAGTAAGACTGAAAAATTAATAATTAGGAAATCAAAAAAAAAAACCACTGCGAAAAAGGGAACTTTAAATAAACAGATGGAAACAGCAAAATTTTATTTTAACAGGTTGATTTCAACTCATTTGCTGTATTAAAGAGTAGTCTCGGTAGTCAGCGTCGTAGCTAAGTCACTCTCTCGCTTCTCAACCACCAACAACGTTTTTTTTAGAAGAATAACGACACAATAAGTTCGTATAGCTCAAGCGCTGTTGACCATTATGCGATAATAAATATTTTATTAAGACTTTTAATTTGCATAAATGACAACAGTAGTATGTAAGTATAGTAGCAGCCAGCAGGTGGTTTCTGCACCATATTATTGCACCATCTTCGATAGGTTCCTATTTCTTTCGGATATTTATACAGAAATAGGGCCGAAGCCCTATTTCATAGATTTTTCACCCTAGTGTGGTGCTGAAAAGTGTTCCCCCTAAAGTTTGCGCCCCTGGCAGCCATCCACCCGGGTCAGCCTCTAGCTACGATACTGTTGGTAGCTCACAGAATAAACAAACTGAAGTGACAAAGGGCTGGCCATTTATGCCGTAGAAGCGTTATCCGTTAAAACAGATGTGTTCTTGAGTGAAGACAGCGAGTCGTCAAACATAGTGTAGGGTGCTCTCAGTCTAGATGAACCGAGGATCTTCGCAGGGTAGCTGGTAGCAGACAGATGAGAGTTACCTGGACTGCTGTAGGCTGATTATCATACGACTGCTATTCTGTCGACAGATTTTAGCGATCGGGTACTTGGCAAATCACGTAAGGGGCCATCCATAAATTACGTCACATGAAGTTCATGATTTTTGCTCCTCCCCCGTCCTTGTCTCAGCTGGTCACATTTGTGAGATAGCCCCTCCCTAGTGTGACGTCACATATTTTTATTGAATTAAAACGGCAGTTACGAAATTTGTCTTATTTCAATTTAAATGATTTTTTAATAAAAATAAACATCAAATCAAACATTGTAAGAAATTTACAAAACAAAAAATGATTAATTGCATTAATTAAAGATCAAATTTAATCATCTTGAGTACATGGACTTTGAAAGGAGTGGGCTCTTTTAAATTATTTGTAACTGGCATAGTAGCCACTTCGTTCTGGTTTGGGTTAGTAATGTCAGGACCATTCATTGTATCAACATATTTTTCATCGAACCATACAGTATCATCATCATCATCCAACGAAATAATGTCTCTGCTATATCTAGCAGCAATTCTATGAGGACGAATCCACGCGATGGGCAAAACTTCTTTTTTTTTCTTATGTAATTGCTTGTGTCGATTAGTGGCTTTGTATGATGCAAAATTTAAGTCACAGCCAGTGGTCTCGAACCTACCGATTTTTCGGTAGGTTCGAGACTTCGTTACTTAAGTATGATTGTTATAAATTAGTCTGTAAGTTTTTTTAAATAAATAAACGAATTTGATTGTCTTTTTTTTTGTCATTTACCGATTTACCGTTTTTAGCTGGCAATTCTACCGATCTCGCTCTATGACGTTCGAGACCACTGGTCACAGCATAAGCTGCACTGTACGTTTCATATAGTTTACGGTAAAGAACACCTAAATCACGATTTTTATTAATTTTGAACTTGTTTCGTAAGTAGGTATCATAATAACAATAAATATTCTCAAAATAGCAGAACTAAGAAAACGACGACGTTTCATCCGCGAAATTCAATTGTCAAATGAAATAGAAACAATATCACCGCTAGGCACGATGCATTCAGTAGCATTTATCAAAGGGCACTTAGGCGGTCAACACTAGTAGAGCGAGCGGCCTAGTAAACAAAATTTAGGACCCCTCCCATCCCCTTGTCACACAAAGTCACACTTCGTCGACCCCCTCCCTCCCACATAACGTGTGACGTAATTTATGGATGGCCCCTAACCGAAAACGTGTCATTTTTTTTACTCGGAAGTCAATCGATTGGTTGTGAACAGATAAGCGAAAGACTTCCATTTCATCGTAGAGTAAAAAAAAGAAAATAATTCGCTGGCAACTCAGTGACAGCTGTTTGACAGCTCTACTTTTATTTTCGTAAGAGAAATATCTTTTTCGAGAATAAAGCTTTTTGTTGATTGTATTTGTTTGTTCATTGTGTATTTCGCACTGAACTATTAATTATTTTCGTGGATATATTCGCGTGCACCAGTTAGTAATGTGAAGTACGATGTCTAACACTATTAATAGATTAATCCGCAGTTAGTTTGATGAATCGTCTGATTGTGATGGTTGATCAGACATTCTGACGAGTTATTTAGCGAAAATGGGCAGAAGAGAGGAGCCCGCTTGGGCGAACAACATCTTGGGACTGGTGGCGGCCAGGGAGCGTGGGGAGTTGAACAGAAAGTTTCAGAATCGGCTTACTGTGACCCGACCTATGATCGACAGATTAGGTCTGGAGAAGGAGCTTCACGGGCATATGGGATGCGTAAATTGCCTGGAATGGAACTACGACGGGTCGTAAGTATAGCAAAATCATCGCTCACACTCTTAATGTTTGTAAATTGGTATAAAAAATTATAATCAAAAATATAATTTATAGAATACTGGCCTCAGCATCAGATGATCTCCACGTAATGCTGTGGGATCCGTTCCGCTACAAAGAGCTCATGAACATAGCCACAGGTCATACCGGAAACATATTCTCTGTAAAGGTGAGTCAGTATATAAAATACCTAAACAAACATCTATCATATACTGGAAAAATCCATTTTGTTTTTGGAAATCTATTGAAAATTTTGAAACTACTTAAAACAAATAGAAATTATTAAAAAATTAATACATTTCATTATTTTATGAGAACAGTAATTTTATATTATTTATAGGTAAAATGCCAATTAGAATCTATCAAAGATTATTAATCAAAGATGTGACGAGGCATTTAAATGTATCAGAACAATGAGTTTTAAGTTATATTACAGTAATATTTGTCGTGCTATATTGAACAATACACCATTACTATTTTAGTTGGTATCTGATATTCCCTTCACAGTATGATCTAGTTTTGGCCATTAATTCATATCTTTGGTGCTGGCCAATTATATGTTTGTGCCACAGTAATTATTTAGAAGACTTGAAAAGAAGTTATCATTTATTTTTGTATGCACATCAAGCTACGCTATTCCAGTATAAACTGATCTCACATTGTATGGGGTTTACGTATATTGAGAGGTCAGCTTAATCTGGAAATGGATAGCTTCATGTGTACTTGTGTATATAGTGTAAAAAAACCCTATAATTAATATTATTTTGAACCCATTTGTTGTCACTGTCAATTTTCTTCTGTAATTTTGATATAAAAAATTCAAACCGGTTATTATCTAGGTCAACCACCAAATGTGGCTATTATGTTTTCAAAGGTTGAAATGGTCCTTATGGAATCCCAATTGATAGAATAGTATAACGTATTATTGTAATACCGTTACTACAAATAAAGTAAGGTAAAAATTAAGAGAACTGAATCTGCAACATGGTCCTTGGGTGTACTCAAGAAGTATGTGGCAGATTCACTTTTATTTTCAATAACAGGAAAATAAAAATGATATTAGGTACAGACAAATCATAATGGAATTCTGTATACCGTCCACCAAACTTAATGACATAAGAAATCATGAACAAATGATCAACTATCCCATACTAAAACTTAAATTCCTACTTCACCCAAATGTCAAACACAACTGATTAATAAGACCACACATTTCTTGATTCACACTGGATTATTAATCCATTTGTAGATTTATGTCCCATTACCATTGGCAGGGTTTTCCTAGATTTTTTCAAATGCTCTCATAACCTAGATATGTATATGATAAAGAGAATGTTTTTGTTTACTTAAGCACGATAGCCCACAATGATTCATTGTGACCTACACAGCTCCCCGCCTTATTTTTTAATTGAGTTCATGATGTTTATTTACACCTTAATAACTTATTGATTGAGAAGATTACAAATAATATTAATTACTTTCATAAAATCAAAGAATATGTGTGTATTGGGGTATGTGTACATGTGTATGTTACCAGGTCCAGATAACAAAAATATTAATAATTAAATTAGTATAAATCTGCAATCGCCAATCTGCTTTGAGAAAGTATAGTGATTAGTGATCAATCAGTTCATGCCTTCTCTGTATAAAAAAGCCTTTCCTTGCGAATGGACATCAAAGGCTGGTATTACAGTAGGGCCTCGATAATCCGAACGTCTAAAAATTATACCCTGTTCGGATGGACGCAGCGTTCGTATTGTAGTATACAGACATTTTCGAAAAAAAAAAAATAACAATCAATTTATTATGGAAACTATGTTTTAATCATTAGAAAATGGTACAATATTATTACATATATGTAGGATGATGCTATTACATTAAATACATGTACATTTATACTTTTTTGAAGAATTCTAATATATAGTACATTGACGGTTAGTATTTAGCGACATTGAAAACGCTTTGTCCCTTAATATTCGCAAAAGCATTTTTTCTGGAATAGAAATGTCGACTATGCAAATGCCCATTCTAAGCAGGTATTTAAAAGGAAGACACAAATTGTGTGTGTGAAACCCTTGCAACTGGTTCAGATGCTTCTAATTCTTCATCAATTTCGCTGTCTTGCTCAGTTGTGATTTGTCTCACTATTTCCTCATCAGTAAAGGGATACGTGTAGCGTCTAAAAAGTTCATTTCGGCACTAAAATACGAGTGTGGCATAGCGAGTTACCAACAAACGGCAACGCGCGGGGGCGGGGGGTCGTTCGGATTATAGAGGTATTCGGATTAGCTTGGGTACGGATTATCGAGGCCCTACTGTATTATTATTTTAATATACATGTCAACGGTTTATATTTTCATGGCTTGTATACTGTAAATGTACCTAAGCTTTATAATCAATAGAATTTTACTTAGGTCATGTGGTGTTTAACTATAAGTAGTTGTTCCACTGTGCAAAATTTGTAAAGTCAATTGTTATTTTTAAACTAAAAAATGTAAAAAATATTCGTGAAATAAATAAACGTAGGGCAGAAAGCGCCACCTACTGTCGAGTAGTGAAACTACGATCTACGTAACACTAGATCGATAAGACAAAACACCACGCTAACGCCATCTGTTATCGAGTGGCGGAACTGTGCGAATTTTCTCGTAATCTGTTCTGGAAATATCTAGGGCTGCTGCCACGATCTGTGGATTGGGTGGCAGAGCTACACGAAAGAACGCGAATATTCTAGACTATTAAGCTCGTCATTTATGTAGCGACTTGTTAGACTGTGAAGACTCATTCCGATCCAACCCGTCCTTTGCTGCCCTCTACCAGCGATGCCTTAGCGCGTAGTCGCTCTAATTTTCAATTTTTAAGCGCTCGCTAGATGTCTCAATTTTTTAAGGTAGCCACATGCAAGTGTGATTAAGCAGCCGACAACCTCATAGGTTGACCTGCGAGATGTCATTCCAAAAAAGATAACAAGAAGACTGTGATTCTGTGAAGACAGTTCAGTTTCGAATGCGAATCAGTGAACTTCAAGTGACAACAAGTGATCCTAATAAAAGTTTCTTATTGTCGTCATTGTGACAATTTGAATGGCGAACAATATTTATCCCGAACCTCAGCTCGTATAGGTAATTTATACATATGTAGTTTTGTTGCTGGTGGACTTAGAATTATAATTATTTATTTGTAAAACATAAAGTTTGACAACAGTTCTATTGGTTTAGCAGCCAAAAGCTATCATCATCATTCAGCCGAAAAACTAAAGCGTTTGATTGTTTGTTTGGTTGAACGCGATAATCTTAGGAACTACTGGTTCGAATTGAAAAATTATTTTAATGATTGGTAGCCTAATTATCGAGAAAGGCTAGATAGAGGCTATATAACATCACGCTGTGACCAATAGGAGCGGAGCAAAAATAAAAATGTTACAAAAACGGGAAATAGTTACCATTGCATGTGCTGCCTAAACGGTTAAAGTAACGAAACAACCATGTGTGACCGAATTGTTCCTCTTAAAAATTTGTAAAAAAAATCCGCGATAGTATATGTCTATTTGTTATGGAAGGCTGAGGCTCACTATACGTTATTAATTTAAAAAAATATATTATAAAGCTGAAGAGTTTGTTAAGGTTGAACGTACTAATCTCCGAAACTTAGTGTTGAATAGCCCATTTATCTAGGAAGGCCATACCTACATTATATAAAAGCAAGCTTAGCCTTAGGAGCCGAGCAAAAAGAAAAAAGTCACAAATACGAAGAGCTTGCACGGGCAGGCGATTTGATGCGACGGGTAAGGTTGGGGGGAGGGAGAGGGAATTTAACGTGGACGAAGTCACGAGCAGAAGCTAGTGTGTTATATAGACTTGATATTAACTATGATTGTGGTAGCAATAACATGTAATTTTTTTAATAGGCAGTGCTACATTTATTCAAGACCTATTGGAATTTCAATACCATTTAGATTGGTCACCAATCTACATTAACCTTTAATTAGGCGCGGCAATAAACTAACATTGTTAGTCGCGCGGGGTCTGCAGTTACCCTAAATTGATAGGTATGAAATAAGAAACCTTTTTAAATTAGTAATTAAATAAACTATTATATTATATTTTATTGACTAACTATTTTATTAAATTAACTATTATATTTATTTAATTAACTATTAAATTCGGGTTGACAACGTTAATAGGTAAAAAAAAAACCTAACTTGAAGATCACTTGGGCACGTTGGGGTCGCGGCGACCCCGCGCGCCTAATTAAAGGTTAAGTGATTGTACAGTCAGACTTCAAAACAATCAATCTTAAAACATATCTAGATAAACTTACGCCTATTTCCCATGGCGGTAGGCAGAAGCTACAGAATGCCACCTGCTACGATCTCGAGACAACCTGTTGCTTCGTTCATGTTCTGAATACATGTGCTCATTCACACTGCATGGTTTTGAGGATGGCTATATCCTGAATGGAACTTTTTGACGTCTGTATGTGTTGTTATGTTTTGTGAGTTATAAAGATTTCAAGTTTCAATAGACTTAGAGAAATTTCGGTGTACAAAACTTAGTTCGTCTTAGGAAAGACCGGTTCGTGATATTGTGGTGATACGATTAGCCGCCCAGACTTGCGTCACAAAGTGCTAGGTGAGTACCGATTTTTAACGTCGCTCGGGGACGCTCTTGTCTTGGACCCCTAACTTTATCCCATTTTCTACCCTGGCCTCACCCCAGTCATAGTGCCTCTGAGCTGCCACCGATAATGCTGTGGAAGTGCCTAAGTTGTCCAGGCAAATAAAATCTAATTCACTGTGAAGAAGAAGTTGGTCTTGTAGTCCGTCTTAATAATTGGTGCTTTATAGCATTTTAGATTAGGTATTCTAATGTATTGCTATAGTAGGATCTCAAAGAAAAATAGACATAAATTGTATGTTTGCTATTTAGAGATTATGTTAAATTTTAATCTGATAAACTCTGATTATGAAAAAACAAGCCTAAGCAACAAGACGTAATTAATCATTCAAAGAAGATTTATTAATTTGTTTTTTTATATAACTACTAGTGATCGCCCATTGGTCAAAATTCGACCGTACTTCATTTGAATAGAAATACATTATTAAATGAAAAAATATAGATAATAATAAATATAAAAAAATAATATGGTTATATTTGACATTCTGTAACACTATAGACAATTTGTTGACGCTGTACTACTGTGGAGAGGGTTCGCTGGCGGGATGGTGATGGCCAGGACCAGGACGTAGGTGTAATGAGTAAAGAATACTTCTTCAGGTCTCTCTTTTTTATTTTCTTAATACTTCTTAACTGATGGATATGGAATGAATTATCACAGAAAGCTCTGTTTTTATAGAATTTTCCCTATTATTTTTAATAGCTTCTGCCCGCGACTTCGTCCGCGTCAAATTTTCGCTCCCCTTCCCGTCGCCGCGTCGCGTCGAATTGCCTGCCAGTTTTCGTCCATTTTTCGTTTGCTGCTCAACTCCTTTTGACCGTAGCGTGATGTTATATAGCCTATAGCCTTCCTCAATAAATGGGCTACCCAACACAAAAAGAATTTTTCAATTCCAATCAGCAGTTCCTGAGATTAGCGCGTTCAATCAAACAAACATACAAACAAACAAACTCTTCAGCTTTGATTAATTATGACGGTTCCAAATGTCATTATTATAACCAGCCTGTACAATCTATGCCCAGCCTGTACAATCGTGAGGCATACAACCTCTACAGTTTGCACACGACACTAAGTTTTGTATGGGAAACTTACTAATGCCATACTTGACACTCCATAAAACCACAAAAAATATTTCATAAAAATCTAAACTAAATTCCTATCGTCGCTAATACAAATAATATTAAAGACAAATATTCTCGATATGATCATAGATTTGACATTCAGTAAGAATATAGACACATAGACACAAAATCAGGCTTACCAACTTAGGGGTTTTTCCAAATTTAGGGGGTAAATAAGAGGATTGGGATTTTTAAGGGGCGTTCCATTTTTAGGGGTATTCTTAGGGATTTTTTGCCATCTTACATTTCTCATTGTGTTTTTGATTACAATAAAAGTATTAGCGACTTCTAGTACGGTTCCTCGATACTAAGAATGCAGAGTGAATGATTAACAAATGTTATTTCTGGGTGTTGGTAACACTGCACAAAATAATAAAGACAGATTTGGACTATAAACAAAAGAATTTCTATGCATGTGTGTATTAGATACACGGTAATGAACAGTAGTGTGTGTAACGTGTTATTTATTAAAAATAATGTATTTTAACTCATAATTTTAAAATATATTAGCATTCGTCACTTCTTCTCTGTATAAACTATAAGTGTGCGAAATTTCATACTCGTCCGTCCGCCCAATTTTCGTAAAAAGGGATCCAAAGTTTTCGCTTCACGTATTAATATAACTATACTTGCTACGATGGAGTGACTGTGTGAAAGATGATATGGCTAGAACCCTTCTAGCCTAGGGTGACAACCGAGATGACGACTGAAGTGAGCGGTTACTTTGTTGTGTTATCATGACGTAGGATTGACCAATCAAACGAATCTGTCCACGTTTAGAGATGTAGCGCCGACCATAAATTGGGATCAGGGCAGGACAATGATGATTTTGTTACTTCACTGTTGTCTATTCGAATTAATGTATGATTATTTATTATGAGGTACCAATAGTTGGATGATGAATTTCTATTATTTTCTCATGTGCCGCCATCAAACATTGCCAAATCTTCCTAGTATTTTCAAAGCTTATTGCCAGTTAGCTTTCTATTTAAGTGATAAGTTAACTTTTGGTCTAGACTTTCTAACTATACCATTTAGCCTCTTAGCCCTCATTTACGGAGACGCGGGGCGTCGCGCGTCTCGTCTGGCGGCGCGTTTATGCTCGCCGCGGGCTCCGCCGCAAAAAACGTAAAATGGTCCACATAATATGAATTGCTTTATTGAAGTTTAATGTCAAATAGAAGAATCATAAGATGTTAGTCAAGAGGATCATTATACAAATCATAACGGGGCAAGTTTAAAAACAATAATAATTACGAGTTTATAAAGTACAGCAATGATATGGGAGCAGTTCTTCGAAGCACATGCTGGACACATACATTGAGCATAAATAATTTTGGCTCTATTATTATAAAGTTTTTTTTCTGGGGGTTGATATCTCGCATATGAACCTATGAAGTTGTCGGCTGCTTAACCGGATTTGCTTGTGGCTACCTTAATAAATTAAGGCCTCCAGCCAGGGCTTAAAAACTTTAAACTAAAGCGAGTACACGCTAAGGCATCCACTGTGGAGTACGGACGTCGGCTTTGAGCGTCGCTGGAAGAGGGCAGTAAGGAACGGGAAGATCTGAATGAAATAATTATCAAGACCAAAACTTATTTTATTTATAACTTACAGTTGCTCTAAAAGAAGATTTAATTACTGTTTTCAGTCGCATTATCGACCGTGTTAAAAAAAAAAATTACCTTCCTCTTTGCAGTGCTTTTGAGTTTCCACAGTTAGGGAGATATTTATCAACATCAGCAGGCGTAGCATGACCTATTCTATCTCTATTCTACCAAGAATAGGCATAGTTCTTTCTCTTCAATTCGACATCTCTTCGGCCCGAGCACGGGGCGACCCGTAGACTCGGGTTTTTATGAAGACAAAGACAGTTATTCTTTCCATAGCAAGAGAGTGGTAACTAATGTAATTTAGGTGGATCCTTTAAGGACTTTTTCATTGAATAATCATATAGTGGGATTAAACGATCTTAGAGTATTGTATTGATGATTATAATTAATATAATCCTGTAAAAAAAATGTACCCCCAACTGAAACTCCAACTCAAAAGTAGAGAAAAATTAGTCGCCATGCTCGACATCGTAGAATTTTGTCGACAAAATATTTCCTCTCTTCAGTTTTAACATCGCCGTGCCATTTTGTCTATTCTTCCGTCGACAAAACTCGTTTCTATGGTGGTCATGCTACGCGTGCAGATAATGTTTAATTTAGGTTCAAATTATATCATTTGTGGTCCTATTGATAACAGTCAGTAACAAAATAGACAGAAGTGATATAATTACACATTGTAGCAAAACAGAAAGTACGAGGAATAGACCTGGAAAGAAAAATACCCCATTTGAAGAATGATGTCTAAACTGAGGGGTAATCGCGTAATACACTATCAGATCTAATAATCTCTTTAATTTTGATAGTTGCACAACATTCATGGCGTTGTTTTTACGATAGTTATTTTATTTACGTTGCTAAGCGGACATTTTCTACCCGAAAATATGAAAGAATGGATTAGTAATACTTATTAAACATGATTCAGATTCTGAGTAATAGTGTATTACGCAATTAGGGCGTTGGATTGAGTAATTTCATGCGTAGCTGCATATCCTCTTAATTTTTTCCCACGCCATGTACTATTTTGTAGGGCCAGTTAGGAAGTAACCACACTTATCGCGAATAAAGTACAAAACCGTCATTCAACTTGTTTCGGTTTAGATGACGTCACTCGATTTACAGTTGCTTCTGACTGTTTCAAGCGCCAGTAAGTGTGGTCACTTCCTAGTAGATAAAAGAAAATACTGGTTTTAAGAAAAGAAGTCTTTCAAATATGACTATTGTCTCCAGTTCCTATCTCCGGATGTCATAGCGACGTGTGCAGCCGACGGCTCCGTGCGTGCGCGCAGCATCCGCTCCAACTCGCCGCTGCTGGAGTGCGCGTGTCACTGCGCGAGAGTGAAGCGTCTAGCCACCGCGCCTGACAACCCGCATCTACTGTGGTCGGCGGGTGAGGACGGACTCATACTGTAAGTGAAAGAAAAGGACAAAAAGAAAAAAAACATGAACTACTAACAGATGAGAAAGGAACATTTAAAACTACCAAATAAAACATAACATACATCATCTGTGAAAATTTAAATTCTATCACTATCACGGTTCATGAGATGAGCCTGGTGACAGACGGACGGACGGACAGCGGAGTCTTAGTAATAGGATTCCCGTTTTACCGTTTGGGTACGAAACTCTAAAAAGAGACCTTTGCGAGGCCAAAAAGGGTGCTATCTCAGCATAATTCTATGATATTTCACCAAATGGTCTCGCAAGCTGAGTAAAAAATATCCTAACTCGGTAGTGTTCGGAGCCATTTCTTGCTGATTCGGGCTTTTGACGTTTCTGTTCATGTCTTTATTTTCGTCGCGGATTTCGCTGAGCCTAAGGACTAAAATCGTCTACCAGTGCGTCCTGCCTGTCAGTGTCAGCGTGTGCCATTGTCCCTGTATGTACTATGCAAGTGTGCCCAATGGCAACCCCGGTTGGTGCCGGACTATTGCAGAATATGGAAACAAAATACATTGGCAGGGGGACACCTGCATACTCAATAATGGGCCCCGGAAACTGTCGATAGCACATAGTGATGTAACGACAAGGGGGCAACATGTCCTTATTAAGTGTTTGAGGCGTGGGGAAGTATTCCACGGCTATCAGAACAATCTCAGAGCCCGGACGATACTCAAGATCCCTACCAGCACTTACTTGAATACCTCCCCTGGTTTGCTATTGCGAATAATTAGTCAGGCCGGCCAAAAAAGGCAAGGAAGAGGTGAGGGACAAGACTGTTCTGGTACTGGGGTTCTGGTTCAGGGCTGCTGGAAATGAAGAATCCGTGGTACCCTACAGCTTGTCACATGCTGTCCTACGGGTTTCTGTATTTCTCTAAGTCTGGCTCCTCACCCTATACCTGTGCGCATGATGAATTTCGCCCTAAAAGATATCTGAATGCTTCTTCCCCAGCCAACACGACCTTCGTACGGCACACACCTGCAGTCCAGACTCCGCCAACGTGCTGGTCAACCTACTAAACCACCTGGGTCGCTATGCCGAAGCCAAGTGCGTCGCCGTGAACCCTCGGCGTCCGTACCAGCTGGCCGTTGGCGCCAACGACTTCTACGTACGGTTATACGATACCAGGATGATTAAATTGGCGAAATTACAGGTAAGGGTTCATAATAGTTTAGGCTTTTAAGGAGAGTAGCTCAAGATACAACGGGTAACAGTATCATTAAGTGTAAATTCTGTTATGATCGATGAGCATCTGTCTTCAAGCAAACACAAAGTTACTAGCCAAATAACCAGCTCGAATAAAGAAGCTTATGTCAGTATTGGTAGAAACCTATCTACATTTAAAACAGAAAATGTAAGCGCGTCGGTAATCTTCGTGTTTTCAAATAAGCACGAACGTTGCGCCATAGAGGCTCCCGCAGAGAAAAAACTCAGTTTTGCACTGCCGAGTTGTAATGTAGTGGACCATTAAATGCACGTTTGTATTAAGTTTTCTCTTTATCGGATTACTTATTCCGGTCGCAGATCGTCATTCATAAGTTCTGAATAGTTTTTTTGAAATTGCATATACAGTGAAACCTGGTTAAGTGGGACCTGGATAAGTGAGAAACCTCTATTATTGAGAGTTGCAATGAGGTCCCGGCACTTTTTAATTGAATTACCTCTGTTAATGGGACTTTTCGAACCTGGTTAAATGAGATTTGAATTCTAAGATTTTTTCTGTGTTAACCTCTATAAATGGGAGTCTGTAGCTCAATTCACTGTTTATATGAGACAAATTAATCACATTGGGACAGATTTTGACACGTTTATTTACAAACATTTGAATGTCTTTCGCACAAGCTTTGTTTGTCAGTACTATCTCAGGTTATGACCTCAAAACAAGGGAAAAAAGTGTACAAAATGTCCAAACGTAAATATAAAACATTTTCAGCATCTGAAAAAATACAACTTTTATCAGAAAAATGGAATAACGATACATTTTGACCTCTATAAGCGGGGGCCTCTGTAAATAAGGCAACTATAATCTTAAACCTGCTTAATTGGAAAACTGGATTAATGGGAACCCTCAATAATTGGTACATAGTTCTTGGTCCCTTGAGATCCCAATTAACCAGGTTTCACTGTATATATTTGTTAATCAATAATCAATCATAGTTCGAGCAAGTAAATGTCAACTTCACGCGTTCTTATGCCAAAGATCGACAATTATTATTTTCACACTGTTAACACTAGAAATAAGGACAAACTACGTGTTCCCTTTCACCGGCTTCATAAGGTGCATAACTCATTTGTTGGGCTTGGTATAACATTTTACAACAAGCTACCACCTTATTTACTAGAATTACCTTTTAATGCGTTTAAAGCTCAAGTAAAATCCAACCTTTGTCTAAAGGCATATTATTCCATCAACGACTATTTAAATGACAAAACTAGTTGGTCGCTGTGATTAACTCAAGACAATGTTTGTGTTCTTTCTCCAGTACTAGCGTACCTAGTGATAGGTTATATAGCTGTAATATAATTTTTATTATATATTTTTTTTACTGTGTTAGTCATTTTTTTTTGTGTATTTATTGGTTTTGACATGTTCTATGCTTTGACATATTATAATGATTAGTATTGCATAAAATGATTAGCTAGCGACCTCGACAAGTTGTCATTCAATTCTTGCCTGAGCAACCGGCAGCAAGTTCGTCATGCTCCCTTAGATGTCAATGCTTGCGGTAGCGTCAGGGGTCGGGTTACCCCCTTCCCTCAAATAAGGCGAGGGGGGTAATGGCTGATCTTTGCGTTATGCTCGTGAACGGGTGCTGCTTGTGGTGACTGGTCGTCTTGCTGACCTTGATGTTGGTATTGTTGTTAATTACCTACCTGTTTATTTGTTTTTACGCCGATGGTCCTAGTTTATCATTTTGAGGCCTCGAGTTGTAACTCGGGTCGTAACAGCTGTGTGAACGTGATTCAGCATTGCATATGTAAGCTGTCACGCCCTTATGCCAGGAGGCTTTTATTTTGGTACCTTTATTTACATGATAAAAATATTTTTTGCTTTTGCTTGAGTATAGATTTCATTTTATTTCCTGGATTATTGGGTTGGCTAGCTGACAGATGGCAAATCATTTAATTTAATGTTTTGTGTCTCATAATGTTACCTCCTTACAATTGTATAGAATCAAGTTCTTCTAACTTAACAGACAGCTGTGCTGCTGGGGAGTTTGTTCCGCCACTTCTTCTTCCCAGCTAAAGCACTAGGAAGTGTCGAAGGGCGGGCGTTTTGGGGGGACTGTCTTTTGTAACTTTGACGTTCAAAAAGTGCTGACTCTCAGCCTAGTTTGAATAAATGACTTTTGATTTTGATTTTGATTTTGATTTTATTCCGGAAGCGCATAGTTTTCCTAGGAGATTTTTATGTATGGAATGGACATTGATCTAATTAGAATAAGTGGTTTCTAACAAAGTAAATTCATATAACGAAAACCATCTGGATGACTAAAGCCAAGGACGATGGTGATATCTATCCAGATCATTTGAGCTGCCTGCTTAATTGAACACCAATGAAATACTGCATGGATTCTTTCACGAAAGGCCAGAGCTACCATGATTGGTTTTTAAATCATATATACATTTTAAGTTCTGACTTGAGCTGCACAAGTGACAAATGCGTGCACTGACTGGACAGGTCCACTCAATCTGTGTGGTTCTTTCCTCTAAAGACCATTTCAGACAGCTATCTACATGGTCTTCACATAAATAGTAGTAGTATAAATACTAATAAATACTAGTATAAATACTAGGAACAAACACAAATTTGTTGTACCTTCAACAAGGCTCAAGAAAATAGGTGGCTCATTCAGATGTCAATGTATACGCTTTTATAATAAACTTCCAAGCCATGTTCAAGATCTAAGTCTCAATAAATTTAAATCATTCATTAAACGTAAGTTGTGCCAGAAAGCCTTTTACACTGTTAAAGATTATATTGAGGACAAAAAAGCTTGGGATTAAGCTGCTCCAATTTTTATTTTTAAATTATTATTGTACTGAATGATATTTTTTATTTTTATTATTAATTACTTTCCTTTTTTTTTATTAATTATTTATTGGGAATATACACTTTGACATTTTGATTATTGGTTATACACTTTGACATTTTGATTATTGCTTATACACTTTGACATTTTGATTATTGCTTATACACTTTGACATTTTGATTATTGCTTATACACTTTGACATTTTTATTATTGCTTATACACTTTGACATTTTGATTATTGCTTAACTGTGACATGAATATATACTCTGAGGAGTATACTATTATTATTATTTTAATAATTTTGAATGTGAGGACTATGTAATTGTTTGTTTTTTTTTATATATCCCTCTTACTCATTTCATTTTAATGATAATCTGGCAGTTTTAGTACTGAATGCGGCCTACCGAAATGTCCTTTCTTTGGTATTGTTCGTCGAATTGTTGTGCTCCTTATGTTCTGAGTTCAGCTGAAAGATTACTGACAAATGCGTGCATTGACTGGACATGGACCTGTCCTCAATCTGTATGGTTCTTTCCTCAAAAGACGATTTCAGACACCTCCATGTACATGATCCTCAAATTATCAGACAGCGACTATCTCCTGATTTTTTATACACATTGACATTGATGAATTTTACCTATACAATGACATTAATATTTACTTTTAAAGTATTATATTGTTTTAATTATTGTAAATGTGAAGATTAAGTGGGTGTTATTTTTTTTTCTAGGTTCCTTCTCATTTATTTTTTATCACAGTCTGGCAGTTTGAGTAATTTATGCGACCTACACAAATGTCCTTTCTTTGGTATTGTTCGTCGAATCATTGACCTCCTTAAGTTCTGAGTTGAGCTGCATGATTACTGACAAATGCGTGCACTGATTGGACAGGTCCAATCAATCTGTGTGGTTCTTTCCTTAAAAGACCACTTTAGACACCAATCCACATGGTCTTCACATGATCTAACCAAATTATGTCTGGACTTTAAAAGAGACTGTGACCTCTGAGTTTGTTTCGGCCTTTCTTCTCAGAGTAGTCAGATAGGAAACGCCGACCTCATCTAGTTTAAAAAAATATGATTGACGTGTAAAAGTGTTTGTACAAACCTACTTGCAAAAATAAAGTAATTTATCATAAATGGTGTGTTGTCCAGGTAAATGCCCCGACGTCCCGCCAGATGTGGGGCGAGCGGCAGAACATGCGGTGCGCGCGCGCGGGACACGGCGACCCCGACAACAACATCCCGCGCGGCGCCGTGCATTACTTCGCGCCCGGTAACCTACTACATTCGCACTACTTTACTTCCAGAATCAAATACTTTATTTGTTTGACTTGCACGTCATTATCATAATTGTAGCCTAGTAACGTCCACTGCTGGACATAGGCCTTCTCCAATTTCGGGGGCTTTGTCATAGTTGCCACGCTGGGCAAGCGGGTTGGCATCGCAGTATGGTGGTAAAATGCTGCTGCCCATTCTCTAGTTCCTTTAGTTAGCTTTTACGACACCCACGGGAAGAAATGGGATGGTACTATTCTGTACGTTCGGTAACACACGGAACAACAACAACATAAACAAAGACATGTAGCACTTCAGGTTCCATCAAAATATTTTAATACTACACATTACAGATTCTGAAAGTGAAAATTTGTTTAAATTAAAAGTAAAAGTTCCAAAATGCAGGCAATTAGTTCAGACGGTTCCGTGTGGTGCTGAACGTAAAGAAAAGCACCATTCCATTTCTTCCCGTGGGTGTCGTAAGCGGCGATTAAGGAACTTACTAGATAATGGGCAGGCGCGTTCTCTATGCATTTTACGACCAGATTGCGCTCGCCAACCAGCCTGCCAAGCGTGGCGATTACGGCAAATCCCCCAAAATTGGGGGAGGCTTATGTCCAATAGTGGGCATCTTACGGCTGAAATAATGATGAGTGTCTAGCTTGGGGCGGGTCTAGCTTACAATTTTGCCCAAAAAGAACCCTATATTATACAGGTGGATTCTTGGGATAGGGCAGAAAGGGTACGTACTTCACATGCCCACGACTTCATTTGCGTGAAATTTCTTTCACCACTCCGTCGCATCGCATCGTCTGCTCGCGCTATTGCTTGGTTTTCGCGTTCTCTCTGACTTTTTTTTAGCGTTTGCTCGGCTCTTAAGGGTTTTAGCGTGATGTTAAGAAGACTGCAGCCTTCCTCAGGAATAGGGCTACCAAATGAAAAATGTTTTTTGGTAGTAAAAAAGGACCCCTTAGCGAAACGAAATAAAAGCGTGGGCAGGCGATGCGAAATTTCACGTGGAGGAAGTTGCGGGCAGAAGTTAGTTTGTGAATAAGTAGCGACAGTGTCTCCACAGAACACTATTTGTTCGCTTCGTAAACTGGACTAACTCAAGGTTTTCTGCAGGTCATCTCTCAATGGAGCCAAATGAGCACACCTTCCCAAAGAAGGCGGCTACGTACGTCGCTTTCAGTCATGATGGCAACGAGCTACTCGTCAATCTTGGATCGGAACAGGTAACTACATAACATGGATATCTTTTCCAGAGAGAGAGAAAGATAAGATGACTGCCATGATCATCTACCTAGCCTTTTTCAAAGTAAAAAACATGTATGCAATTCACACGTGGTAGAAGTGAAACCTTCAAAAATTTTGGCTTCAAGATAATGAGACGAATGTAAAAAAGTCAAATGTCTATTTGACCAAAAAGCATGCTCGAAAAACGTCAAATAGAAAAGTAAAGATTCTCAAGGAGCACCCTTACTTAAGGATTTCCACTACCCTAAGTGTTAGAGCGAGACAAAACATAATGACGTTGTTATGTGTCTATCTCTTTTTACTGCCGCTTTTTCGTTTCATAGACTTTCAAATCACAACGGTGCTAAAGAAGTTTTCACTTAAAAAATCAAAAGTCATTTATTCAAACTAGGCTGAGAGTCAGCACTTTTTGAACGTCAAAGTTACTGTTCGCTGCCAGGCCAGAGCCCCACCATGGGATTCAATAGCGCAATGGAAGTTATGATGGTGGGGCTCTGGAGACAAGAGTGGCGTACGAACCTGTCCGCCGTGCGCGGAGCCGAACAATGATATAATTCAAATAAGTACAATTACAATACAACAAACAAAGGACTCACCTGGTTGAAGAACACCTGCTTCTGGGGCCCACCCGGATCTATGTATGTAAGTGAGTGTGTATTGTATTGTGTTGTGACGTTATGAGTATCTCCAGGTTACAATGAGGCCGTTCCAAGAGGTCTGCCATCCAGACATGCGGTCTCCAACACTAACACATTAACCTCAAAGTTTCAACAAAGATATATCCAAACTCAACCCGTATTATTTCGTCAAACTGGGGTTATTTATAATCAAAGCAACAGGATCACGACTAATTTTCACAAACGGATCGATTTAAAGGGATTAATTCAACAACTGATCGCGAAACTCAACACGGCGACGATTTTTCTTGTTCAAGCCAAAAAACCAAGAGAAGTGTCAAAGTCAAACTTGACAAGTCAGATGTCACTCCGTTCGGGCGTGTTCCGAAGGCGCATAGAGTAACCAATCGAACGGGACGCAACAGTTACATAAGGCAGTCTTCCAAAACGCCCGCCCTTCGACACTTCCTAGTACTTTAGCTGGGAAGAAGAAGTGGCGCAGCAAACTCCCCATGTTGGTGTCAGATTCTATTCTAACCGAATTCATCTGAACACCAGTACTTTTTTAAGAAAAGGTGATAACACTCAGCTAAAAATTTGCAAATTTAAGATGTTTAGTGTATTTTCAAAACAGTAAATATTGCGTGGTTAAGGATGAGTCGAGAATTTACGTTAGGCCTTCAAATATTTACACGCGTATTGCATTGGTGTGACGCAAATTGCAACATTGTATGCAAATTAATCCATCGTACTTTCGGTGACTCACATTTTGTGAGGCGGAGTCCTTAATCTGCATTGGAAACAATAAATACACCCTCGGACTCCTTAATCGAGCCACCTTGCACTTTTTGTAAAGTTGAAGTATATATTTCAAGTAGGCACATAAAAGGCACTTTTGTAGGAATTTACATTAAAATAGAATTGATTCTAGTCGCTTATTTCAAAAGATAGTAAGATATTCGTATGGAGAACAATGGGCAAGAAACTCGATTGTTACTCTTTTAAAAATGTTTCACAATACATTACTTAAATAATTATACGTGAAAACGATGTAATAAGAATAAAATCACTATACCACAGAAGGTAAAAAGAATTTAAAAAATGGAGCAATGGCAGATAAAATAATTATATGACAAATACATGGTGCTCACATATTCAAACACATTATAAAAGTACATAAATATACGATGTTCCTAGAATATTAACGGGAATTAAGTCAGTGTGTGAGTTCAAGTAATAAGGGGCCATCCATAAATTACGTCACACGTTAAGGGGGAGGGAGGGGGTCGACGAAGTGTGACATTGTGTGACAAGGGGGTGGGAGGGGTTCTAAATTTCGTGACGTCACATTTCATAATCTATTTTAATCTAAGTGTTAAGTAAAACACGAACATTGAACTATTAACGAAAAACTCAAAAACATTTGCAACTCTATCTGTAGAGCTATAAGGTTCAAATTTCTCGCAATGTTTTAGTTGACGTTAATTTTATTAAAAAATAATTTAAATCGAAATAAACTAATTTCAGAAAGCTGTTTTAATTCAATAATTATTTTTAGATGTAAAATTGTAAAATATGTGACGTCACACTAGGGAGGGGGCGTCTCACAAATGTGACCACCTGTGATAAGGACGAGAGGAGGGGGTCAAAAATCATGAAATTCGTGTGACATAATTTGTGGATAGTCCCTAACAAAGTGAGAATGAATGTCATAAAAATAATTAATTATATTATTCAATTAGAAACCAGGGCTTGTGGCTAAGTTACAACAGCCGCACGGGTTGATCGTTCAGGTTAAGCTACGCTTGTCGCGGTTGGTCCGTGGATGGGTGACCATCTTTATATACCAAGACCCTTCCGTGCCTCGGAAAGCACGTTAAGCCGTTGGTCCCGGCTGTCTTTCTTAGATCTTAGACAGCCGTTACGGGTCGTCAGAAGCCTGAAAGTCTGACAACCAGTCTTACCAAGGAGTATCGTATTACCCAGTAACTGGGTCAGATAGGCAGTCGCTCCATGTGAAATGCTGGTACTCAGCTGCATCCGGTTAGACTGGAAGCCGAACCAACATAGTTGGGAAAAGGCTAGGCAGATGATGATTCAATTAGCAACCAGTTTGATTTGGTCTAGACTTTATTGTCCTATGGAGCATAACCAGTATGATTCATTCTATCAGGTATACCTCTTCGACATAAATGCAGCGAGGCGGCCAGTCCTGGTAGAAAGCTTCATAATCCAGCACAACCACGGCAACCGGGGAGAGGGCAAGCAGCCGCCACGGAACGGCACTAACGGCACTAACGGCACTAACGGCGCGAACGGCACCAACGGCACCTTCGAGCCGCCGCCACTATCGGATAGGGTGCGGCAGCTTAAAGAGAGGGTGAGATGTTTTTATGTATTTTTAGATAATTTTCTGATTTTTGTTCAATTTAATTTTTGTTAGTGGATAATGAGACTACCAATTTGAAATTTGGGATAGTTTTAGATAACTTTTGCCCAACTATTTTGTGGATAATAAAGAAATAAAAATTTGCAACACTTAACGGCCGCCTAAAAAAATTGAAGTGGAACAAAGGCATGTGAAAGGGCGTCATATGAAAGACTGCTATTTGTACATTCTCAAACATTTTATTTGTGGCCGCATAGTTTTCGACTTATGAAGAAAAAAAAAATCCGTTGCCAACTTGTCTCTGAACTTTGCATAGAAAAAAAAAAACGAAATTATTTTATGTAAAGAATACAGGAATGTTGCTAAATAGCACAATTTTTCAGAAATCGTAAACAAAAATTACATTCGTTCCTCTATGGGTCAATAGATGGCGTTGACCTAAAACTGCAATACTATATGCGATAAATATAATACTATGAAATATTTTTAAATGAATGTATAAAACCCTCGGTGCGCGGGTGCTACTCGCTCTTGAGCTGTTTTTTTTTTGCACACAAACAATTTTTTTAAACTACAAGCCGTAGTTTTGAACCTTTATTTTGAAGTTCCTTATTACCTTCCAGACAAATGACTACGTGAAAAATGTCGAATAGTTATCGACTTTTAAAGAGAAATGTAAAAAAAACAAAATACCCGCTCCACCCTTATCTCTGAACTTTGCATAGAAAAAAATCTGAAATGTTTTTATGTAAAGAATACAGGAAAAATAAAATGATGTCTAGAGACATCGAATGTAATTTTTGTGTATGATTTCTGAAAAAGTAAGAAATTATAAACAAAAATTACATTCCGTTCAAAAATTACGTTCCTCTATGGGTCAATAGATGACGATGACCTAAAACTGCAATATTATATGCGATAATATAATAAATACTATACAATATTTTTAAATCTAATATATAAAATTCTCGTGTCGCAGTGTTTGTTACCAAACTCTTCTGAAATGGCTAGACCGATTTTTATGAAATTTTGTGTGGATATCGGGTAGGTCTGAGGATTGGCCAACATCTATTTTTCATACCCCTTAATGATCCATTGACCCACCCCTAAATATTTTTTTTATTTTTTTGACTATTTTTTTACTTTTATTTAATTAAGATTTGGTATTGAAAAGTACATAAACTCTAAATTTTCACTCTTTTCACCCGGCAAACGTTGTTTTGCTAGTGATTGTATAAAACCCTCGGTGTGCGGGTCCGACTCGCTCTTGACCTGATTTGCACACCAGCGACTATTTTAAACTATAAGCCGTAGTTATGTACCTCTATTTTGAATTTCCTTACTATGTTCTAGGCGAATGACTACGTGAACAAAGGCAACTACTCGGCGGCGGTGGAGTTGTACAACGAAGCCATCGCGGCGTGCCCCGGGCCCGCCTGCGCCATCCTGTACTCCAACAGGGCCGCCGCGCTCATGCGGCGCGGCTGGTGAGTATACGGGGCTGCTGGCACTCGGGATTATACCTACAAAGTCGATTATTTAATTATCATTTCAGCAGAAAGATACTACTGGACTTAGTCGTCCCCAATTTGGGGGCGTTTGCTATAATCACCACGCTTGGCAGGCGGGTTGGCGATCGCAGTATGGTGGTAAAATTTATAGAGAAGTCCTTTAGTCGCCTCTGATGGTGTTCTTTATGTCCGGCACCACAGAACGATTATTTGACACTGTTTAATTATTAAAGAGCAATGCTATTTTTTTCCGTGTGTTGCCGGACATAAAGAATATCTCCATCCCATTTCTTCCTGTGGGTGTCGTAAGAGGCGACTAAGGGAATTACTAGAGAATGGGCAGCAGTGTTTTCTATGCATTTTACCGCCATACTGCCATCGCCAACCCGCCTGACCAGCGTGGCGATTATGGGAAATTCCCCCTCTTGGGAGAGACCTATGTCCAACAGTGGACATCTTTCGGCTTAAATGATGATGATGACGATGAGTGTTATTTATAAGTACAAAAAAATTGATAGGTTACCTACCAAAACTTTAAATCTTCATAAACGCTATTCTAATGCACACATAAATAACGTGACATTTCAATGTCTCACACTCAAACTGTAACGACGAATTCACCACATTCATTTATTTAGCACCTGATTCTAGACCCCCTTGTGCTGACATTTCTCGACAATTATCAAAAAGAGAGTGTAATACCTACGCGGTCAATAATAATTTTTACACGGCGGGGGGGGGGGGGGGGGATCAGAATCATTTACTCTATATTTCCTGCCTTTTACCTAATACAGAGAGTATTAGGTAATACGTGGAAGTAGGACGGCGATGTTCACACGGCGGAAATAATATCGCGGCGAGAAATCGAAAAATGTGTTTTTTCGACGCGCAGGGATGCTCTATTTTGATTCTTAATGCTCGGTTTAACATTGAGAATTGAAAATTCATTTCGCGATAAAATTCCGCCACGATATTTTTACGTCCCTATGACCGTCGAAGCGCTTCTCGTTTTTACGTGTCCTCTATCTCATTTACAGGTCAGGCGACACGTACGCCGCAATTAAAGACTGTTACAAGGCTATAAAGATAGACTCCTCGCACGTCAAGTCCCACTTCCGGCTGGCCAAGGGTCTGATGGACCTCAAGAGGGCGCGGGAGGCCCACGAGTGTCTACTGTACTTCAAAGACAAGTTCCCGAGACATGCGACAAGTCATGCTGTGTTTTTGTTGCAAAAGGACATCAATATGGCCTTGGAGAACATGGAGACGACGCCTGATGAAGGTATGATGGGGGATGAATGAAAGCCGATATGTTCACTAGCTTGGTATATCATCCAAAGTCCACAAACGCACACATATAAAGTTTGAAGAACAGAAACTGAAAGTCTACATTAGGAGAATAGATAACTAAATCCTAATATTTATGCGATATTAATAAGTAAGTAAAAATATATTTCGTTCACTTAAAAACTTATTGATTGATTGAGTGTAGATTAGATTCTAGATTATTTACTCAATATTTAATAATTGATTGCGTTTCTCAATGTGTTCTGAGGTAGTAACTTGAAATTTAATGAGATCATAATTAACCCTGTCGAGCACGACAACATAGTAGAAGAGAGGAAGCATATACATATAACAGACTTGCCTATTATAATGTTTTTAGTTATTTTAAAATATAATTAATTAATTTTATTTTATAATAAATAATAAAATGCTCGACAAAGATTTCTCCCATAATATTTTGCTATTCTTTTTTTTTGTAAGTGATTAATGTTTTTTTTTTCTGTAAGTAGGTTCGTACAAACACTTTTATAAGTCAATAATATTTTTTTGAGCTAGAAAACTTCTCGTTAAAGATAAAACGACTTAAGAGTAACTATTAGAATAAATAATTAGATGAGGTTGGTATTTTTTAACCGACATCTCTGAAAAGAAACGGCGAAACAAACTCGGAGACAAATTCTTTTCAATTCCTAACAGTCACATTTCGATGGCCAGATTAAATAGGACCATATAGGTTAATGTCTGTAGTGGTCTCTTATGGCGGCCACATACGTAGCGGTATACCTGAACGGTATACCGGAACTGAAGGCTTGTGCAAGTATACCTAACGTCCATAGTGACCACACACGATTCAAGTATGCCTGTGCAGTCTCAGTTCTGCGCCTGTGACAAACCGAAGAAGTCGTGTTGTGCAATAGTATAGTTTAAAAAAATATAATTGACATGTAAAAGTGTTTGTACCAACCTACTTACAGAAATAAAATCATTTATCATTTATTTTGTGAAATATGCACTGACCTCTATCTAATACGCTGGACTGGCTATCCCATACAAAATGACAACTATTTGCTGTGCCGATTCAAAGCGCCCCCAGTGAGAGTTCTAAGAACTAATAAGATTGCAAATGGCCGTTGTTTGTTGTATTTGAGCTAAGCGTCTCTGCGAAATAAAAAGTTTTCTAAAGTATTTACTGTGATTGTGATTTAGATTAAAGTGTTATAATAATGACAGTGATTATAACATAGCTTGTATTGTTCGTCCAACATGAAATCGTGCGTATATTGTAAAACACGATACGAAAAAGGCAGTGGTGTCACTTTTCACAAGTAAGTGTATCTAAATCATAAATACTTATTAGAAAACCGCTTAAAGCAGTGTATTTTTACAATAATAAACGTTTACGTTTATTATTGTAAAAATACACTGCTTCTGTTCGAGTTTACGGGATTTTACGAAAATTTTTACTTAACCAATAACTTTTGTTAGGGATGTCAAAATTCATATCGATACTTTCGTAATATTATATTAAGATGTAAAAAAAAAACATGCTTAACAATAATGTTTATCATCTTTGTTAAAATAATAATACGCACATTATTATGATCTGTAATAATAGCAAAACACTTTAAGGTTTATTATTATTAGAGTCAATAACAAATAATTTAACACCTATGATTCATAATTCTCATTAAGTGTTCTATATAATTATAGATATACTATATTATTTTAATTTTTTACCCATACCTACTATAATGTTTCTTTTAATTACAGGTTCCCCTCCGATTACACTCTCAAACTTTGGTTAAAAAATATGAAGGTTGTCAATTGGACTCCAACCATGTATCATTATCTTTGTTCTAAACACTTCACGGATGGATGTTTCATAAAACATCAGTCACGGACTACATTGAAAAAATGCAGTATCCCCACAATATTTCTTGGTGAGTGTACATTCATAGTACCTAAGTAAATACTTTGTCGGTATCCAAGAAATATTATTGATTATCTTAATAAAATAAAACTTTTGTTTTTCTCAGAAACTAATTTGTCCTTGGTACAAACTGAGATGCTTAAAGACGCTGACCAACCAACGAGATACCAATGCCAGAGTGATATTGAAATGAACTTGGATAAATTTAATTTACCTTTAGTACCTGTGCAAGTCGGGTTAACAAATTATGATTGCAAATATATTGAAGTTAATCCAAAAGAAATATTGCCATGTGAAGCCCATGCAGGTAGTTATGTAAAAAAAAAATATCTAAAATACTGAACATGGTTTACTGATGTACTAAGTTGGCGACTAACAGTGGTTAAATACTAATACTAAACAATGTTTAATTTTGTGCCCTTGTGTAATTTTTTTTTTAAATATACGCGTTCATATCGCATGTTCTTTGCGTATCGGAAAACGTAAAGGTGGACCGATGACCTGATGAGAGTCACTAGAATCCGATGTGGCGACGCTTGGGGGAGGCCTATGTCAAACAGTGGACGTCTTTCGGCTGAAATGATGATGATGACATACCTTTCCAAATTATTTTCAATGATATTTTCACTATCTAATCATCCTTCTTTGAATAATATAAGTAATGAAATATAATTTCTTGTTACAGTTCCAAGCACAAGTTACAACACAAGCAACTGTAGTACACCAAAGATATCTAGAACTTTAGCGGAAATCTGTTCTAGTGTAAAATTAGATCACCGCTACGAGAACACCCCAAAATCTTCCAAAATTAAATTGGAAAGGGTCAAAAGAGCCTTGAAAATGTCACAAGCCCGAATTAAAGTATTGTCTCAAAATGTGAAACGTATGAAAATTACCGTGTCTACTTTAAGATCTGTAATTGCTGATTTAAAAAAAAGAAAACTGGTATGTGATGATTGTTTATATATGTTAAATCAGTACGACAATTTTAAACCACAACTTTTTAAAAGAATGACCAAATATTTAAAACATGCTAAGTATGCTCCAGAATTAAGATCATTTGCCATTACTCTACATTTTTACTCGCCAAAGGCATATGCATATGTGCGTAGTAAATTTAATTTGGCCTTGCCGCATCCTCGTGTTATACGCTCATGGTATAGTTCAATTGATGCCAATCCAGGTTTCTCTGTTGAAAGTTTCAATGCTTTGCGACTTAAAAGTGAACTAGCAAAACAAAAAGGGGAAAAACTTATATGTGCATTAATAATTGACGAAATGAGCTTAAAAAAAAGTTGCACTCGCAGTCGTGATGGAGTGACTCGTGGCCAAATCGATTTGGGTATAGATTCTGAGAGTAACGATTTACCTGAATGTAAAGATGCGTTGGTATTTATGGTCGTGCCTTTAAATAGTTATTGGAAATTGCCCATAGCCTATTTTTTTATTAATAGTTTGACTTCAGAAACCAAAAGTGCTCTAATTAAACAGGCTTTAATTCGGTTGCATGACGTATCTGTGGAGATATGCTCCTTAACTTTAGATGGACCACCCGAACATTTTTCTGCAGTAGCTAAATTAGGGGCAGAGCTTCAAATAGGAACAGCAGCAAAACCATATTTCTGTCATCCCATAGATAAAGAACACAAAGTGCATGTTATTTTTGACCCCTGTCATATGTTAAAAAATATAAGAAATTGTTTGGGTGATCTAAAAGTTTTAAAAGATGACAGAGGTGATTTAATTAAATGGGTATATGTCGAGAATTTGGCAAAATTGCAAGAAACTGAAGGCCTAAGATTAGGAAACAAATTGAAAAACTTGCATATAAATTATAAAAAAATGATTATGAAAGTTTACCTTGCGGCTCAAACTCTCAGTAGCAGTGTAGCAGACGCGATTGAGTTTTGTGATAAAATTTTAAATCTCCCTGAGTTTAGTGGTTCCGCAGCTACGGTAAGGTTCATAAGAGCTGTGGATAGAATCTTTGATTTTCTAAATGTACGGAATCCTTGGGGTCGAGGATTTAAAAGTCCTTTACGAGTAAATAATGAAAACAGGTGGAGGACAAAAGTTCTTGACGAAATTAGGTATCTGAGTCAAATCAAACTGATGGATAATACTTTGGCAGTAAAATCACGCCGTAAGGCGGGTTTTATAGGATTCTACAACGCAGTAATTTCTGTTATGAATATATTTGATATTTATGTGAAGTCAGACAGACCTGAATTAAAGTATCTTCTGACATATAAGATGAGCCAGGATCATCTAGAATTGTTTTTTTGTGCCATTCGTAGCCGTGGGGGTTGGTGCCCAAACCCAACAGCTGCACAATTTGTCAATGCATATAAACAGTTATTAATCCATCACGAAATAAAAACTTCTACCGGCAACGTTCAGGACAATAATGTATCCATATTAACTAATTCTAGTGCAAAGCGTGCTAAAATAAATAAATTTAATGTTGATGATTTTACGAATGCTGAAAATATGCGTACTACGAAGAAATACCGCCTTGACGACGATGATCCATCCTCGTTACAAACCGAGTTAGGTGAATTTTTACATATATTTTGGGCTATACCCGACTCTAATATTAATGAGACTTCCAAACAATGCATTGGCTATATTGCAGGTTTTGTAATTCGATCGATTCGAAAAAAAATTAAATGTGATGAATGTTTAATGGCCTGTGAAGCTGTACCACTAGATGCAGTGTCAAATAGGAGAAATGGGGTAGCACTTATTATCCAAAAGCAGAGAGGTGGTTTAACTGTGCCCTCTGTGAGTGTAGTCAATATTTGTTTTATGGTGGAATCATTATTCCGACAAGCATGTAAATATAATAAAAATAAACCACCTATAGAGTTGAATTTTCCTGCAGTACTCACTGCAAAGGTAATAAGGAACCTCTTAACAAAAACAAATGAACTGTTTCCTGAGCTAGAAGATCATTTTAGAGATAGTTATGTCTCAGACAATTTTCACAGTCATTTAAATATTCTTTTAAAAGAAATAATAACTAAATATGTAAACATCCGTTTGTTCGCAGAAACAAAAAAATATTCTTTATTAATAACTGGAGAGAAGGTTAGACATTTTTTGACTCGGCAAATAATATGGGCTCGACAGTAAGTTTTAATTAAACATCCATCCTCGTTACAAACCGAGTTAGGTGAATTTTTACATATATTTTGGGCAATACCCGACTCTAATATTAATGAGACTTCCAAACAATGCATTGGAAAACTTTTTATTTCGCAGAGACGCTTAGCTCAAATACAACAAACAACGGCCATTTGCAATCTTATTAGTGTCAAAAAAATATTCTTTATTAATAACTGGAGAGAAGGTTAGACATTTTTTGACTCGGCAAATAATATGGGCTCGACAGTAAGTTTTAATTTAATAAAATATGTGATTTCAGAATGCTTTTTTATTTCCCTGTCCCCCTCCCCTGCGGTAATTAAGTTGTTACAAGTTAATTACCGTAATTACAGACCTAATAAAAATTTATTGTGTCTCGTACCACATGGCGACATACGGTATCTGACTAGTAAAAGATAATCCCTTCCTTTAAAGAGTGCACGATAAGACAATTAGAGGTACTTAATTTACTATTTTACAGAATTTTATTATTTATTGATCCGATAGTTAACTTTTATCCGTTAAAGGGCGAATTTCACCAAACTTTTATACCTAGAATAAGTCATATCCAGAGAATACATTTTGAATTTTTGACAGTTCATTCGTACTGAAACTGTCAAACGTCGATTTAATTCCCAGGATAAAAGATATCTGACGTTGCTAAAATCTGCCCTAAGGAGAACAAGGAAGGGGTCAACTTATTATGAATTACAGTCCATAAACAGTACTATATACTGCTATTTCAAGTTATGTTTTATATGTAAAATATCTGTTTATTACGACTATCTATAGTTCATTGGTTTAGTTAGGTACTCAACTAGTGCAGACATGTCTTTTTATTTGTGTTTTAGTAACAAAATATATGCCTATATTACTTGTTTTAAATTAATTATCTATGATTTTAGTAAATCCTAACGTATTTTATGTTATAAAACGTATTCCACGTTTTAAAAACATTACGTTTAGAAGACAACACGAATGTTACATGTTAATAATTATCTAAACAAATTAATTTATAGAAAATAGTAACAAAAATAGCCTTGGTAATATTTCTATCATTGTAGTCGATATCAGAGAAGTTTTTATCGATAACAAACCATTTGTTGTACATCACTAGTATTAGTTCCATTCCCCCTCACTGCTGCCGTCAGCGCCAAAATGGCGATTTTCAAATAGGCACAATAAATTGATAGCGGTAGCCAGTCCAGCGTATTAGATAGAGGTCAGTGGAAATATGCCACCGGTTCTGTCTAAAGTGACACCCATAAATGGTGACGTTTCGGCTCTATTTCTTTCAAAACATCTACCAATTGTTGGTATCCAGCGTTCTTTTTGTCGCTAATATGGTATTCTTTACTTTTTATTTGCCATAAACATGGTAACTTCCTGTATAAATCTATAAACTCTTCTAACTTCTCTCTATTATTTTTGGCGCGAAAATAAACACACAAACCGTCCGAAGCACTGGCGCGCGTGCGACTGAAGCGTTCCGACACACACTAGTACAAACTAGTGCACTAGTGCTACTTGCACAAACTAGTTTGCGCAGGTATACAGATCGTGGTTTTGATCTGCCTACCAGACTTGTGCAAGTAAGGAAACTTGTGCAAGTTTTGTCACACACACGCTCCGGTATACTTGCACAAGCCTTCAGTTCCGGTATACCGTTCAGGTATACCGCTACGTATGTGGCCGCCATTATGTTTTGTCTTCTCCGGCCAAGTCACGCCAGCGTTTTTTAAACCTGCCTCGGTGACGACGCCTGTCTTCAGACCCTTGGTGTCTTGGCCGACCATGAATAATATTGTAACGTATGTTTCGGACTCCAGCAGCCGCGGAATCGGAAGACAGCCAGCCGACCAGCGTGCTGGAGAGGCAGCTCCGCACTGCCGCGCGAGACTACTCGCAGCGCTTCCTGGGGCACTGCAACACCACCACTGACATCAAGGAGGCTAACTTCCTGGGCCCTGATGCTAACTATATTGCGGCTGGGTAAGTTCCATAATAACCTCACGTCTTTTCCCATGAGGGCAGGCAGAAATTACTGAAGGCCACCTGCTAGATTCCTTACATACTTATTTTGCCTCGTTTATGTTCGTACATGTACGTCGGTTGCGAGTACTACGCACCTGACCTTTCTGAAGATACCAATAAGTTTAATAATATGTTTGTACAGGAAAAGCAAAATATTACTTCAAGTGTGTTTTTAGGATTCAAATTCACATAAAAAATGACAAATTAGCTGTGACAGCTAAATGATGACCAGTCACAACTGACGGTCCACGTTCACAAACGTGACTTTCCGTACAACGAGACGCTACCATAGTTGACTGTTTTATATTTGGAAGTAACACAGGATAAATTAAATTAACGGGCAATAATTTTCCCACGAGTCGTCAGCGACGTGCGATCCATATAGGCATAAAGACACTGCAGACCCTAGACCTAGTCGAACAATATCTAGACCTGTTACTGATATTTCAAGAACAAAAAAATTACACTTAAGTAATAAAATTATTCATAAGTTCAAACTCCTAATGTAAAATAATAGCAACGTTCATACCGTACTAAAAGTTTACTACGGCAATGCTTTCTTAACAGATCGCGGCGCAAGACAGGCAGCGATCGAAACTGTCTATATGTCATTCATAAATGTACGCATGTAGTGGTAATTTCTTCTACATTTTCGTGTCTGTACATTGCACACAAAGGCGTGTTAACAATGCAAACTCCAGCGGCAGGTTAACCAATCACGGGCCACACGCGTGTCAGCGCGACTTTAATGGCGAGTATTATGCGACCAAATTGAATATGTACGAAAGTTAACGAAAATTCCAGTTGATAATGATGAATTTTATTTGTCAACGTTTTACTCATCAAAAGGAAGAAGGGTAAAGTTTAGAACATTTTTCGCCTATCATAGTCATGAAAATTCAAAGTATTTATTGACGTCATGTTACTGTGTTTATGTGAAGTTTAGGTATCGACCTTTAAATCTATTCTAAAATACGTAGGCCGCTAGATAAACTTTGTCGTATGCTTGATCGAAGTAAAACGAGGCTTGTTTGAGGGTAGTATAATAAACTTCAGTTCATTGGATTACTTAATAATTGATACGCGCACTGTGCTTTCCTAAATTATAAAAAAATAAATAAACCACTGTGATGGCTGAGTTTACGCGGCGTGATATTCGGGTGATTATGTTATATAATTTTCGTCGTGGTCTTACAAAGCAACAATGCTTTGAGGAAATGAGTGGTATGTTGCAAGATACTTGTCCACCTTTAAGGACGATAGAAAGGTGGTATTTATAATTTCAAAGTGGAAACTTTTATTTAGAGGACGAGGAAAGATCTGGTAGGCCAATTGAAGTAGCTACTGATAAAAATATTTCCACTTTAAAAAATCTAATAACGCAAGACCAACGAATCACATACCGCCAGATAGAGAATTTAATGAAGATAAGTGCACCAACAATTCACCATATTCTACACAACGAATTGAAAGTTAGAAAAGTTTGTTCACTTTGGGTACCACATTTGATGACCGATACTTTGAGGGAGCAGAGATTAAAGTGGTGCAAACAGATGCTTCAAAAATTTGATGACGGTCACTCTAATAATATCAATTCAATCATCACCGGTGATGAAACATATATTTATTATAGCTTCTGCCCGCGACTTCGTCCGCGTTAAATTTCTTGTTCCCCCGACCCTTCCCGTTGCGTCGAATCACCTACCCGTGCGATTTTCTCCGCTTTTGCAACATTTTTCATTACTGCTCCGCTCCTCTTGGTTGTAGCGTGATGTTATATAGCCTTCCTCGATAAATAGGCTACTCAACACAAAAAGAATTTTTCAATTCGGCCCAGTAGTTCCTGAGATTAGCGCGTTCAATCAAACAAACTCTTCAGCTTTATAATATTAAGTATAGATTACGACGTCCCTACTAAATCCTAGAGCAAAATGTGGGTATTTGAAGACGAGGAACCACCAACATTAGTAAAACAAGTTCAATCTGTAAAAAAAACTAATGGTCACAGTTTTCTTTATTTTTAGGAAGAAAGGTATATTAGCTATTATTCCCTTAGAGACACAGAAGACTGTAACAGCATCTTGGTACATTAATGAGTGTGTCGCAAAAGTTTTTGAAGCCTTAAAATTTGAGCGACCTAAGTCAAGACTTGATACTTGGTTCCTCCACTACGACAATGCTCCAGCACATCAAGCTGGTTCTACAATCACCTTTCTCGAGGAATCTAAAATAAAATTGCTTAGTCATCCTCACTACAGTCCAAACTTAGCACCGTGCGATTTTTCTTTGTTCCCTTGCGTAAAGAAGCAGTTGAAAGGGCGAAAATTTTCTAGCAACTCAGAGCTACTAGAAGCGTTTGAAGAAATTTGCACCAATACTCCACCCTCTTTTTGTAAGGAGACTTTTACCACTTGGTTCGAGCGTATGAAGGCTTGTATAGCTGCTGAAGGTGATTACTTCGAAAAAAAGTGAATTCTCTGTGAACACGACAAAAGTTATCTGGCGACCTACGTAGTAAGAAGAAAAATAATAAGTCATATAAAAAAAAAAAAACATCAAACTTGGCAAATTCTTTGAAGTTTTGTTATTGAAAATGAAATGAAATGTTTATTTCTGTAAGTAGATCTTATAAAACACTTTTACACGTCAAGAAGCACTTTTGTTTGTAAGCACTTTTTCTAACTTTCGTTAAGAAATAAACTGTTAAGACGACGCCGACCTTACAACGCGCGCGGCAAATAGGTATTTACTACAGCGCGCTAGTCGTGTGCGTCGTCACGCACACATTGACAAGTTTTCTCGAGGCCCGCATGCAGTTGCACGACAAAAGGTGGTAACATAGGATTTTTAAAATTTGATTCGTTGTATTGAGTGACTTGAAAATACGCATATTGATTATTTCAAAGATTTTATGTAGATGCCTACATAAGTCCAGAAAATAAATCTAATAATCTGTATTATATAAAAATTTACGTATGTAGTTTATAGAACGGATAATGTAGGTATAAATATAGCACAATATAGGAAAATACCTACATTATCCGTTTCTTACTACTCATCCGATAGCTATGACATTTGGGCATTATGAATTTTACTTGTACGCCCGGGAATTTTACTCGGTAAGCTGCTTACCTAAAGCAGGGTAGATGGGTAGGTGGTAGATATTATAATAATAAAACCATTACCAAATGTAATAAGAACCTTGCTTACTTTACAAAAACATACGATAATCATAGGAAATTAGGTATATTATAATATATAGAGTGTAACGGAAAGGTGTGGCCATATTATAAAAATTCCTTCTGCCCATGAAAATTAACAACTTTTTCCAGGGAAGTCAAATTAAATTTAACGTTGCCATAAGCTGACCAAAATTTGTGTGGGGGGATACAATAAAAAGAAGGGGAAATTTATATCATTCATTTAAAAACATGATTGATATTTCCAACCATAAGGACAATTACTATACGTATATTTGTAGTTTGGACTACAGACTGAATACATCCATTATGTACCAAAATTCCTAAATAACTTAGGAATTTTGGTGAAGCGTAGATGGGTTCATGCGAATTATTGCGCTTTTCTTTCGCGTTTCGTTGTTCCTTATAGCAAAATTGAAAGGACAGGGTATTTTATTGCATTATAAAGAGGTTTTATGAAACGAAGAGTAAAAAAAGACATCATAATTTTAAGATACTAGGAAGTACGATAGTTAAACACGTGCTAAGTAATTACAACAAACAAATGAACACATTTCTAAGAATTCCATGGTAAGTACGAAATATTTACGACCTTGTATCAGTATATGGTTTGACGGTCAGTGAAATTAATGTTTATTGGGGTCTAAATAAATATGTATTGTTTCACTATTGAGAGTGGTTGCTACACTGTAAAGAGTGTTTAAATACAAGGGTAACAATGTGAACCAAACAAACCTTAGTAATTTCTATGTTTTAAAGAGTTTTTGTTGGATAGAAGTTTGTTAAGAGTTCATAAAATAAATTCGCAATTTTACGAAAAAAGAAATAGTCCACCGCGGATTCTAAAATTAATGTCAGAATAGCAATTGGCACCCCCTAAAACCTACTACACGATACCCATATCGAATCTTTAAGAAAAGGTTGGATCCGCTATCTTGGATTTTAAAATGAATGCCAGATTTGAAATTGCCACCCCTCAAAACCCATTACGCGACACCCATATCGAACGTTTGAGAAAAAGTTGCATGCGCCATTTTGGATTTTAAATTGAATACCAGATTTGCAAACGCCACCCCAAAAGCCACGACATCCATATTGAATGTTCCAGAAAAAAATAAATTAAAAGGAACTAATATCACAAAATATAAATACGTAAATTTTTTGATAACGGCTTTTTTACGGAAATGAATGCCAACTTTTTTCTTAAAATATCCGTCCTTACACTTTCCCATGTTTACTAAAACAAATATTTAAGAAAAATCTTATAGTTAAACCAGTCATGTCAAAGATACGGCCCGCGGGCCGAATCCGGCCCTCGGGCCATTTTGAAACGGCCCGCGATCACAATATATCACAAATAAATGAATCTTCTTTTTTAGAGATTTTAGACTGCACTCGATGCCTCTACGCAGGTTTAAAATATCCGGTATCCGGGTCCTCGAGCTCAAAATAATTACCCTCTTTCTTACTTTTGGTATGATTTGTAACAATTATAACTATATATAACTAAATAAATAAAGATGTTAAAATAATACAGTATGTTTTAGTTTTTTAATTTGAACCTGGCCCGCCTACATATTCTTAATCAAATATATGGCCCTCTGCAAAATTGAGTTTGACACCCCTGAGTTAAACAGAAAAAATAACAACAAAAAGTAAAATTTTGGTATGCCTACTAAATATAAGTCATACTCAAAAAAACGCAAATGTGACTTACCCTATTTCACTCTTGGCGGCAACGTATACGTACACAATAGATCGCGAATTATCGTTACCGGTGCGTCGCTCCACGATGCGACGTGACCACTCTCCGAGCTCTCGTGGACGACTGAATTTTCGACTCGTGTAAGTTGCGAATGACTCAAAACAGGGCGGGAATCAAAACAAAAATTAATAATAAAATAAGTAAGTGACATTTTGAAAATGTAAAAACTATAAATTGTAGTATAATAAGTAGAGATTTATATGAATTCAAGTTTGTGAAAAAATTTAACAGTTTACTATCAAAATTCAACTAAACACGAGCATGCTATTTTAAGATTTTTGTTCAACTTTACGATTTTTTGTTTATTAAACTATACAATATTTTTAATTTTTGGCAACTATAATCGGTTAACACATTCATTGTGGTCTGTATTACATATTTTTTATGGTAATTATGGTTAAAGTATTGATTTTATCTCTTAAACAGTGACGGCTGTTTTGAATTATTTTGCACTACGCCCCCTTAAGCGCTTTATGCACCAATATATTTTTTAGTCTCTCAAATACTACAGTAAATGGCTTTTTAATTCGCATTTTTTTTTTGGTGTATAAAGCGCTTAACAGTTTATTTCTAATGAAAGTTAGAAAAAGTGCTTAAAATAACAAAACTTCAACGAATTTGCCAAGTTTGATGATTTTTTTTTCGTATCGGATCTTTTTTTGTGGGTGCGAATCCATCAAATGCGACTCCCGTTCTGGGCGAAGCGGGAGGGCGTGTCAGACTTTTACTGACTAAAACCCACCCGTGTTCCTTCAGTTGCCTATATGCCAGGGCAACGGTAACTCTTTCGAACATCTCGCGACCCTGGCATGGGGTATCGGATCATAAATATTGGTCAATTGTGTTCCAGTTCCGACGACGGCAGCATGTTCATCTGGTGCCGAAAATCAGGCAACATCATCCGCTGTCTCCGCGGAGACGACTCCATCCTCAACTGCATCCAACTTCACCCCTCTATGTTCCTCCTCGCCACCAGCGGCATCGAGACCGTTGTGCGGCTCTGGAGTCCTAGACCTGAGGTACTGTACCTGTTTATTGAATACTACATGCTTAAGTGCATTTACATATATCTTTCTATGGTCTTACTCTATTTTAAAATTAATTGAACTCAGTTATATTAGCGTTTTAACCCTTTTTAAGGTAGAGGCAGTATACATGCCACCAATAAAATTATTTGTTTTATTCAACTGTATTGTTGAAAAAGATTTTTTTTTTTTTTTTTATAACATTTAGGTATTTATTATAGGTATATTTCCGCAAATATCCCATCGAATTCCCAATTTGAATATATACTTAAAAATGCCATTATTAACATACTAAGAATTTATTACAATACCATGTCTAGTTTTCTCTGCCTTATAAAGGGTTAATATTATAAAAAGAAGCTTTAGAAACTCCTTGTAGTATCGCTTCATTTTTTTAATTAAAATTGCCAACTGTAAAGTAAATTTTAATTTAATAACTTTGAAAAATCGTGAAATTACTCATTGTTTTACTTGGGTGCGCTTAGATAGCCCCTGATATTCATTTTTGTTACCTGTTTTTAAACGCATCTACCTTAAGTAGTAAAAACGAATTTTTAAATATTTAAAAGATAAAGTAATTAAATTCAAACAAAACTATGCTTTTAAGGGCAAGGATTTTTTCACCGCACTACCTTGTCCTCGAAAAATTACCATTTATAGTCGAATTTAAGATGTTGTTGTAAATGCTTCAATGAAATAATTCAATATACTTTTATCTTGGGACATCACGGTATTTTTTAATATTCCCTCACCAGCAGGACGGTCACGAGGAGACGCGCATTATTCGCGACGCGAGCTCAGCGGCGCAAGCGAACCAGCAGCGCATGCGCAGCGATCCCTTCGAAGCCATGCTGTTGAACATCAGCTTCGCCGGCGGATCCGACCGGGACCTACACTCGCCTGCCTGTAGACCTACTTAGGTAAATATTCTACTAGAATATTCCCTATATAAAAAGAAAAGGAAACGTTGACTGACTGACAATGCACAGCCTAAACCGCTAGGTCTGCAATTTGGCGCAAGACTTCTACAGTGTGTATCAGAAAGGTATGGTCATATTTAACTAAATACAGGATAAATTTTTACCAGTGCGCAAATTTTAACAAATTAAACGAGTTATAATAACCATGCAATTTTTATTTTGATATATCTTAGTACAAAAAAATTAAGTTATAGTTAACGAAAGATGTTTATTTTGAAACTGGTTTTTATGGTAACTTGCGCGCGGCGCCGGCGCAGGTGTGAAGGTGAATGACCGAGCGTAGCTACTAGTACCTACCAGCTGTTCGATCGGTCAAAATTCTAAGAAGTACGAAATACCTACGTTGGTGTGGCGGCGAAGGTGAGTGACCGAGCGTAGCTACTAGTACCTACCAGCTGTTCGATCGGTCAAAATTCTAAGAAGTTCGAAGTACCTACGCTGGCACGTGGTTACTGACCTATTACTATTTCAATAGTATATTACGAAATATGTAGGGTGTCCACAGTTTACTGATTTAAGGTCGGATTAAAAATAAAAAAAAGTATTGAAAAAATAGTTGAAATGTGTTCTATGACTGATACTAAACAACCAAAAAAAAAAAAAAAAATTGCGCACTGGTTAAAAACATCCTGTATAATAGTAGTAGGTCGCACCCGCGTGCAGTGTCTTCACTCTTCTTCGTTCTTTCCTCAATGCTGAGGATTGCGACCACATACGAGACGTCTCCAAGTTATGCCGTCTTCTGCCTCCAACGGCCTTCTTGATCGTGTCTGACCATCTTACCGGTTACCTTGAGCGCGTTTTCTTTCCACCCGGCCCATCATCCTTTCATGTTTTGGTGAACGTATCCGAAAAAGCTGAGTGCACGCTCCTGGCATATTGTAAGTAGCTGCTTAGTGATGCTGGGTTCCTCTAGTATGTATTCATTCGTTCTCATGGCGGTCCATGATATGTGAAGTAATTTCCGCGAACACTACGTCTCGAAAACACCGATCTTACTGCTTTCACGGCTTTTAATGCACCAAATTTCCGCGCCAAATAAAAAGATGGAAAAAATTAGGGTGAAGGGTGTCGTACAGATCATCAAATTTAACCACTTTCCTCCATGAAACGACACCTTTCTGATGCACGTTGTATAACAAAAGTAAGCAACTAAGGAATATTTTTTGAGCATTCTTCCCCTAAAGGGGTTAAATAGGAGACGTAAGTTTGTATAGAATTTCGTAATTTTTGCCGATGGGAAATCCCATTGCACACAACTGGTAATCCAAAAAAAGAAATCTAAAATCTTCGGAAATTATCGTATATCTTCGGGAATACGAAAGTGGGTTGATGAGGTTTAAGGGCGACGTTTTTTTGCAAATCAGTCTATCAGTTTATATTTGATTAAAATGTGATTGCAATCGTAACAAATGTGGCTTTACAGCCAAATAATCGTCAATATCCCTTGAAGTTCAGGGCGTTTAGATACTTTCGGGATACACCATACTTTTGTCGATTCTCTATATCCCAGGTAACGGAGAAGGTCAGTCAAAACGAATTGTAGATGGCGTTACCATAGCTGGTCCCTACGGCCTACAGTAAATTTGACATTTCTTTAATTCATTCCATTCCTTCGCGCGGGTGTCGTAAGATGCGATTATGAGACTTACTAGAGAATGGGCAGCAGCGTTCTCTATGCATTTTACCAACATTCTGCGATCGCCAACGCGCCCGCCAAGCGTGGGGATTACAGCAAACCCCCCCAAATTGGGGCAGGCCTAAGTCCAGCAGTGGACGTCTTTAGGCTGAAATGATGGTGGTTCCATTCGTGTTGTTCATTCATGGATTTGGTTTTATTCTACTGTTTCGTTATTTTCAATATTTATTAGACGTGGAAAGTGACAGAATTAAAAACTTTAAATATGATTAATTTCCTCGCAATTCTTTTCTTCAAAATGTTTCCTACACAACTTTGAATTCTGTTTTGTTAAAATTTCTCTACTAATAGCTTTGAACCACAATCTTCTAAGTATAAGAGCTTTCGGAAAATGGTAGATTGCAATTTCCAAGCATTTAGGAAAAGATAAACAAACAATTTTCGCAAAAATAAATAAACCTACATCACGCCTTGCGCCTTGCCTAGCTAACATTAGGAACTAGCCACTCAATTCCTTATACTATGTGTTAGGAGTGTTATGTCGTGTTCTTTGTAATATTTCACAGTTGTAACTGTCCCGTTGGTCTCGTGGTCACAAGCGCGACTGCTGAGCGTGGGGTCCTGGGTTCGATTCCCTCGTCGGGCAAAGTGTTATTGGGTTTTCCATTCGGAATTAGTAACAGCCCGGAGTTGTGTGATACCCCCGTGCCTTGGAAAGCACGTTAAGCCGTTGGTCCTACGCCTGGTCTCTCTCCGGTCGTGTCGGATTGCCGTCCCGTAAGAGTGAGGGAAGAGTGAGTGCTCCTGTGTCTGCGCACACAATTGTGCACTTATATATCTCCCGCGCCGATGGCTAGTCTCCGTTGAGATTGGCCGCCGAGGCCGAAATACGGTCCGGAAGACTACACATAATATTTCACTTACATATTCAAAAATGATGTCCAACAAACTATTTAAACTTACAAATTTTCTTTTCAGGTAACACCATAAATAAATTATTATACAATATTTATAGGCGTTATAGAAGCGCGGTCTATAAGGAACATTGTAATCATCACTTCGAGTCATTTGTAAATAGTTACTATTATATACATTATTACATAAAATTATTAATACGGCGTTATCATTATTTTCCACCTTTTTTTAGATTTACAGTTTTCTGAAAGAGTGGTGACCACATAGCGAACGGCGAATGATCTCAATGAAACGATTCTGAAAATAAGTTGGTATTTTGTCTTAAAAAATCGAATTATTAGAAAGAGCGTTGCCCAAAGATTTAAATCGCTATATTCGCCCTCACCGTCCTTAGTCACGCGTCCATTTTTTTAAAAATTATTATTATGGTACATTGTAATTGACCTTGAGAGGTCATGACTACTTAGCCCGACTATCCTGTGACTGCCTTAAGGGGACTCAAAGTCTCCAGCCGGGGCAGAATTTCTCATGTTACTAAGCGACTACACGCTAAGATGGGACAGGCTAGATCAGGTTTTGTTATTTATTATCATGTGGCTCAGCTGCGGCGCAGGCTGGCACTTCGCTGAGCGAGGGGGAGGGGGCTGAGAAGACTTAGCTGACACATTATTTAGAGTTTCCATGATAAACAAGTCAAATCACTGAAAATGAAACAGTAACAGCAACGTGACTATCTTTTGACGCGTATCTAACGATTTAAATCTTTGCCGGCTGTCATCGTTTCTGGAGCTGTTCATGTGCGGTCACCACTTTTCGAAGAAACCAAAGTTTAATTTATATTCAACGACTTGTCTGTGCTGCGTACTAGAGACGTGCTATACGAATCGTATATTCCTTTTATTTAGGAATAACAATTGTATTAATCATCTTTATAAAAGATGGAGGTTCTCAATTAGCTTCTTTCTTAGAAGCTTGTACGTATGAAGCTTGATTGCACCATAAATATTCAGTTAGCGCTAAACGAATCAAAAACATCGTTGAAATGCATTCGCGTTATTTCGTGTGGTGCTGGAAGTAAAGAATAACACCATCCGTTTTCTACACGTGGTTGTCGTAAGACCTGACTAAGGGATTTACTTGAAAATAGGCAGTAGCGTTCTCTATGCATTTTACCACCATACTGCCAACCCGCCTACCCAGCGTGGCAATTATGGCCAACACCCCCAAATTGAGGGAGGGCCCACCAGCAATGGTAGTCTTTCGGCTGCAATAGTGAAAGGCATTTTGTGCCCTCCAAGGGGGAGCTCCATTTATCTCAATCTTCTGTCGTCTCAGTTTCCAAACTTTTTAATAATTTCTTTTGATGAGTATGTTGGTTTACTTACAATTTTGCAGTGTTGTAGTTATTTGGGGTATGTTTTGTGGGGCTTTTATGCGATTGTTTTTTGTTTCCTAGGAACCTAGGTGTGTATGGGCCCGATCACACCTACCACATCGATAACACGTGAACTGATGCTAATATATATGAAAATTAATAGTCTACGGCCAATATTTGGCTGTCAAAAACAAACCCTTGGTGTGGTCATCATTATGAGTTGAGTGCTACAAGATCTATTGACGTCTGAATTATATTGACAGGGGGGCGCTGATGGCAAACATTTGTGCAATTGGACGTAGTTAAGCAAAAAGGATCCAATTCACAACTTGGTAAAAAATGAGTTAAGTGCACCAAACTGATCCAAATTATAGATACTACGACTCAGTTAAAATTACCTCGTTAAAAATAGCTTTATATTTTGTATACTTAAACTTTAGATGCAATGGTATGGCGCTTCTTAATTTTTTTTCAGCATAAACAATTGCAATTTTTCTGGCTCTTAACTAGTATTTTTAAATGACAAAATAAAACATTTTGTAAATTTTAAAACAAATACAAAAAATTAGAAAATACCTTTTGAACTTCAAACGTCAATATCTCAAAAGTATCTGGGTGTGGATTGGATCCTTTTCGCTTAGCCACGTCCAATTTAGTGAAATACACTGAAAAACCATGGCGAACAAAGATGGCGAATTGAAAAAAAAACAATATGCCGTCGTTAGTTCCGATTTTGGCCACGCGCCACTATAACTTTGTAGCACTATATGTATGTTTTGCTCAAACCGTATCTAGTACGTAGTCCACGGATGTGAAATTGATTTTTTTGTTTGTGTGAAAAAGTATCGTGGTGCCAGGTTTGTTTTGTTTTATTTCCTATTGTGTATGTTATATGATGATGGCATTTGAGGGGTTAAAATAATGAACATAAAAAAATTGTTCTACTTATTATGTTTTTAAAGACTATGGTTGCTAAGGGATTACAGAAGTAGATAGGGAGATATTTTGTATGTAAAACGTTCAAAGAGACACTAGAGAAACTTATATTGGAAAATAATACATATGTATAATATATTTTGACTTAGATTTAGTTACAAGAACTGATATATAATCATGAGTCATAGCCATAATTATAATCTGCTGTAACATAGCAATACTCGGGGTACGCTAAGGCCCCCTTCCCATTGTGTCGGAACGACAAAATAGAATAAGAAATTTTACTATTTTTAATTGAAAAATTATTACGGACGAAAACTATTCGTGCTGTGGTATATGATACTCTATCTAATTAGAAATAAAGGTAACTATTATTTGTTGTCCCGACACACTGGGAACACTCACTAAGAAAGTAAGCAAATGACTAATGCGGAAGGATTTTGTAACGGAAAATGAGGGCTGTCTAATGGTAGTGAGATATAATAGAAGTATACTTTTAATAAAAGAACTCATTAAATTTGTTTTCGTTTGTGTATCTGTTTTGTTGTGACCCTTTAGAAACCTAAGTACCTATTTTCAAGTAAGAATAAAATGTTGCAGAGTTAAGTTACAGTTTGAGAGCAGTGGTGGCACCGACTTACGAGTTTAAGATCGTGGGTTCGAACCCAGGCAGGCGCTTAACTTTGTGTAAACAATTTCATCACCACTGTTTTCAGAACGGTGAGGAAACCGACATGTTCTAGAACAAAAAATTCGAAGACTTGTGGTATGTATCAACTCGCACTAGGCCCGCGTGGCTTTACGGCCACCAAGAGGAGGCCTGAGTCCCAGCAGTGGGGGCGTTATAGGCTGATTGATTATGTATAATATGATGCTAAGTTGACAATCTAAAACCTCGAATAATGGTCAATAACATAAAACATAACATCAAAATCAAAAGTCATTTATTCAAACTAGGCTGAGTCAGCACTTTTTGAACGTCAAAGTTACACAAGTCAGTCCCCCCAAAACACCCGCCCTTCGACACTTCCTAGTGCTTTAGCTGGGAACAAGAAGTAGCGGAACAAACTCCCCAGCAGCACAGCTGTCTGTTAAGTTAGAAGAACTGGATTCTATACAATATTGTGTAAGTAATTAATATTATAAAACAAAACATACATTATTCGCCATATGTCAGCTAGCACACGCCAATATACCAACAAAAACATTGGAAACTAAACTCAAGCTGAAATAATAAAACAAAAACGTAAACAGAACTTAAAACCTAAATAAAGCCTCCAGACATAAAGGGCGTGCCCGCTTACATGTTCAACGATGCAAAATTATCCATATACATACATTGATGCATATAGCTAAGTTGAAGTTACAATAGTTAAACTAGGACCTCCGGCCTGAAATCCTCGTAGGGTTTGGCAGAGTTGTACCTATGATGCAGCCAGCCCCATAACAATCTATCTTCTTTCACACGAAGTTAAAGACTTGTCATGCGATATAAGTCGTATGACGTTGACAGTGTTGTTTACCTTGTTCTGAAACAATTACTGTGTACATTGTTTAATAGTTATGTTTGGGAAATAATAATGGTTCCGAAAAACAAATTAATCTCCAGCGATCTGTGGCCGACTATTATTCTAATTAACCTGCGTTTTAATGAATTACCGACAAAAAACCCAAAACATAAACGAAAAAAATATCCAATTTAACAACAAATAAGAGCATGTTCAAATTACATTTTCTCCTAAAAATAAATGGACCTTCGAATAACAAAACTAAACTTCCGGATAGAATACTGAACCTCCGACAAAATTACTAAGTTACCGACAACAGAGGTTTTGTCAAAATAATCATATTTTTACAACTTGCATGCACTGTTTTAATTTCTATTGTTGGTTATCAAAATTATTTTTTAATAATGATGAAAATACGGTACTTCCTTTCTTCTCCTAAAATTGTTTGTCCGAAAATCATTTTCCATAACACGTTGGCCATAAACGTCAGTAACCATAATATTCAAAAAATCTAAATTTTGTTTTACTTAATGATCTTTGCTTCTAAAACTATTCTGTCATAATATAAGTAAGTCTCCTAACTTGCATGTTATAAAGTCATTTTTCCTAAGTATTTTATTATATAAAATGTATATTGCCGAATGTTCATTTATAATAAAATTGTTGTGGTAAAAAATTGCTACAAGTTAGGTTTTTGTGACAGAAAAATATCGCTGTAAATCCGACTCCACGTAGTCTTGTCTGCCCTACCCCTAGAGTGTAATTTAGAATCGCGTAGGCGCAGAGGGGCGAGGTGGCCCGCGAGCTGAGGAGCAGGTGGTTGTAACGCTCGCCGCCGCTGCTGAGGCAGCAAGACGAAGCTGCGGTGGTGATCGTTAAGCCGTCTGCGACGATAAGCTCGCGTGGGACCGCCGGAGCCCCGCAGCGCCGGAGCCGTGACAGAAACCATGCCTGCTGCATGCTTGCTTGCATGCTGTTCTAACTTTTTAACGCCTACCGATATCGAAACATACCCGTGGTAAGTAAAATTCATGATATATGATGCAAGTAAAAGTTATTGTTACAAGTACAGTTTTATATTTTTTATAAGTTTCTGTATAACCACTCAGAATAATATTTTCAGTAAAATGTTACAGTTAAAATAGCACCACAGTCTATGAAATATGAAAGGTAATTTATGAATTAATAGTAGGCAAGTAAAGATAAAAATTACAAAGCTTAGTTTTCAGTAGAACGTAATTTATGCTGGTAGAAAAGTATTATAGCAATAAACAGTCATGTTTATTTTTCAAAGATTTCAGTATCTCATTCGGTCGTTTCGTCATTTTTATTCGGACAAAAGTAGTCGGAAAGTTAGTATTTTAGCTAGTAGATTTAATATTTTGAGTGAGGACAATTCTTCTTTTTTTGTCGGAGCTTTTATTACTACCCGTTATGTTTTGTACCTGCAAGGCGGATACTATGGTTGTAGACAGTAACATGGTTACTTCTTTGTGTATACATCTTTTTTGGGCTGATTGTATTCGTGTCACAGCATTTCGCCAGTTATGTGTCCCATGTTACAGGGGGCGAGTCTACTGCCGTCAATCCGGCACAATTTCAGACTCCAGCTGCTACTAAGAAATTCCTGATGGGAAAATCTAATAACACTACGCGAATTGAAATCGTACCCAGCATTGGCGCTTGCGACTGCTAGACCATCGAAGCAGTTAACGGTCGATATCCCAGGAAATTACGAACCTGTGTTACGAACGCTTTTATTTTGAATTCTCTTATGTGAATTGGTTGTAGCAATAGGAGAGCAAACAGTGATACTGACATTGACTTGGCCACCGTCAGGGTTTTTAATTTTGATCACACAAATTTCAACGTATAAAATTTCCACGTATACGTGGAAATTTTACATTGTCGCTACGCGGTACCTAGGAGGAAAAGATGTTGTTAGCAGACTACATCTTATCCTGAAAATTTAACTTCCAGTGAACTATTGCCTGATATTAGACTTAACCTCTAAGTCCCTGAGATACCACATTTGGTATGTAAACAATCGTTTTTTAATTGTGTCTGTAATTACGGTAATTGACCGGTTAATATCTTACTATAACTCCAAAGGAGTGTATGTGTGACGGGTGCTAAACGGCCAAGCCGTACATTTTGCCCAAGATAATAATGTTTGTAGAGTTAGACCTTGTAGGGTAAGGCGCGGCGCCCACTATCGGTGGCCATCGGTGCGGCTCGGTACAGCTCAGGCGCCTGACGGCGGCTTCGGGTGCCTGAGAGATGCTTCGAGCGGCTTCGGGCGCCTAAGAGCTGCCACGGTAGTCGTAAGCATACCTAAGGACGCTCAGGCTGGTTTTGGGTAGCTGCGGCAAAACTAAAAATAGTTCGGGTGGCAGACACATCGCAGAGCAGTCGTAACGTTACGTGAAAACAGTTGTGTGTGTGTATTTATAATGGTGGATTGGGACTTACGTTCTCATTGTTCAGACTTTCTGTAGAAGAAGAGAAACTTGGAGCTTTAAGGCAAAAAAGAAGATTTTCGGTGAATAAGCTTTGGAAGCATGTAAATCAACTTTTCTTCTGTCATCGTCAAATAAAACGAACCAATACGTGTAATGAATGAGGCAGTTGCCTTTTATTTTCCTTTGAGTGTTGCCAAGCTAATGGAGGCGTGCGCGGTGAACGTTATACTGTTTTGTGACGTGTCTGCCACGAAAATGCCACCCCAGCTACTCGAAGACAGCTTCGGCGTCCTTAGGTGTGCTTACAAACTGCCAAGGTAGCTCGAAGCCGCCCGAAGCAGCTCTTAGGCGCCCGCCCGGGCTGTACCAAGCCGCAATCATGCCCACCGATAGTGAACGCCGCGCCTTAGGAGCTGGACTTTACATTCGGTCTGATAACTTCTGAACATTGAAAGCGTTATGTTAATTAAGTCTTTGCAACAACTTTTTATTTTATTTTAACATGAACGGCTTTTGGTGGGATAGAATACTCTTTATCATGTGCATCGTATAATATCGTAAAGGAGCTTGTGGGTCGGCAATAACAGCCGCACGGATCGATCGATCAGGTCAAGCTACGCTTGCGGCGGTTGGCTCGTGGATGGGTGACCATCTTTACATACCAAGACCCTTCCGTGCCTCGGAAAGCACGTTAAGCTGTTGGTCCCGGCTGTCTTTTGTAGATCTTAGACAGTCGTTCTGGGTCGTCAGAAGCCCGAAGATCTCACAACCAGTCTTACCAGGGGTTATCGTAATACCCATCGTAACTGGGTTGTGGAGGTCATATAGGCAGTTGTTCCATGTAAATTACTGGTATTCAGCTGCTTCCGGTCAGACTGGGAGCCGACCCCAACGTAGTTAAGAAAAAGGTAGGCAGATGATGATGTACAGACGCCAGCACAAAAACCTACTAGTCTGTCAAATTTCTTCAATAGATTTTCAACTTTATTGCTACAGTATTAGGTTCAAGATTGATTGGGAAATTGTCATTGTGTTGACAGTTTCGAGTAGCTTGAAGTGCTGGCGTCCGTGCCTACATTGTATAAATTAAGACATAATTCATGTAGAAATAAAAGATACGCTTGTGATTAAATGTTACTTTTTAATTAAAATGACAACACACATTTTAACTCAGAAAATATTGTAATAACAATGAAGAAGATATTTTCCCCGTATGTATTTTTTTAAAACACATTGCCGCTGCGACATAATTTGAGCTGATATAAGTTAAGCTAAGTTTATTGAGATCTTCAAAGCTTGAAAAATTACTGTGCTCCACTAATAATTAAAATGCTACCATTGTCTATCTGTACACAAGAGATAAATATTTAACGTTGCAGAGATATTAAAAATAGGTTACGAAATATTAATTTGCTGGTCTTCCTCCATTTTCCATAGTTCATTCAGTAACTGTTAAATGAATATTTAGGCGGATCGGCACCTCTTTAGTTCTGGTTGCCTACTTCCAGTAGAATAATGATGTAATTGATAGTTATGGGTCTTATTATAAGGCTGAAAGTCACCCAAAGAGCGATGGAGAGGGCTATGCTTGGAGTTTCCCTACGCGATCGAATGAAGAGGTCCGTAGGAGAACCAAGGTAACCGACATAGCTCGAAGAATTGCTAAACTGAAGTGGCAGTGGGCAGGGCACATTGCTCGCAGAACAGATGGCCGATGGAGCCGATAGGTACTGGAGTGGCGACCGCGTACCGGAAGACGTAGAGTTGGAAGGCCTCCAACAAGGTGGACCGATGACCTTGTGAAGGCCGCAGGAATCCGCTGGATGCGGGAAGCACAAAACCGGTCGAAGTTGCGGAGCTTGGGAGAGGCCTATGTCCAGCAGTGGACATCTTTCGGCTCAAATGACGGTGATGATGATGATATAGTTATCTCTATTTGAGTTTATCTTGTAATCCAGGATAGGCTAGGACCGCCTGTTAGTGGTACCAAGTTAATAGGTACACCGCTACCTGATATCTTGTACCCACTAAGATACAATAAAATCAATATAATGGATTAGACAGGGCTAAATTATTTGGCAGACGATTATTTTTGTTCTGGAAGAACATTTTAAAAGTTATTGTTCATGTACACATCGTAAAGTAACATTACTTTACGATGTGTACATGAACAATAAAACGACATAATTATAATTTAATATTATTCAATGTTGCTGAGTTTTTTTCAGAAAAAAAAAATGCTGCTGAGTTGTAATTTGTAGGTTAGGTACATATATTATTATGTTATATCTATGTAATTTAATTAGTGTTTATGGCTTAGTGCCTTTAATTATGGAGCCCTTTAATTTTAAAAACATTAAAATTCAAGTCACAATCTTATCTCAGCGGCAGTTTATGTCAAAAATGTAGGGAAATCACAAGAATTTTTGACAGATTGAGATCAATTCGGCATGTTACCGTGACAGTAGTAGTATTTCATTGTCTCATAGTCCGTGTGGTGCCGGACGTCAAGAATAACGCCACCCTATTTCTTCCCGTGGGTGTCGTAAGAGGCGACTAAGAGCCTTACTGGAGAATGGGCAGCAGCGTTCTCTATGCATTTTACCACCATACTGCGATCGCCAACCCGCCTGCCAAGCGTGGCGATTATGGCAAAGCCCCCCAAATTGGGGGAGGCCTAAGTCCAGCAGTGGACGTCTTACGGCTGAAATGATGATGATGAGTAGTATTTCTTGATGATAAGAGTTTCGGGATTCCAAAACCAGTGCACATAATAGAAACTGCAAACAATCACAAACGATAACATAATAGCAAATCAACAATAACATCCTAACTTCTTGAAATAATGTTCAATACGTAGTCTTCTTGATCTTCTGTCGTCTTAGTCTTCTCATGTGAAACCTCGCAACTAGGAGTAGGAACTTCTCCCCCGTTGGCGCATGATCAACCAAGCCAACGGTGGTGGAGTTACCAGGCCCAGCTACGTCCGGAGAACTTCTAGAGGCTTCTAGAACACTCCAGAATTTGATGACGAACATTTTCTTGAGATGAGACAGTTTGTTGGTTGTAGCTGAAGGTGGTGACAGTCCATTCATTTGGTGATCTGCTTGAAGGGTTGGCAGACGAGGACACTGGAAAAAGAAACAAGACTTGAGAATCGAGGAACTTAGGTACTTGACAAATATTTTTTTTTACACTCTGATCCATAGGATTAAGGCGTATCCTTGTTATTGGTCGCGGAGTTGCTAGTTTAAATACTACAGGCGTAGAATAAATGATTTTATTAAAAGCTCGTTAAATTATTATCTCTCTATAAGGCACGTGTTTTTAATCAAAATATTATCATCTCTTTCTTGCTGACCAGCCCTGTACCGTCTAACTTCAAACAATACTCATTATCTAATAAGCAGGCAGCTAACATTTCAATACTTATAATATTTTCAATATCGACTCTATTCCGTAGAACGCCGGAACCCGCATTTGGCTTGGAACACTTTTTTTCTGACCTGCTGGTTGGTGCTTTCCGTTCGGTTGGCAGCATAGCATGGTTGGCTGACTTTACTATCACTCTTGATAGCTGCAGCGAGTAATAGCTTACTTTAAAACATAGTCTGAACGATGTAAATGTCTGGCTGGTTGTAATTTTATTTATGGAGCGTTTCCATTTTGCTTTACACCATAGAAGTCAAAATCGTAGTTTATTGTCAGTTAAACAGTGGTTTTACTGACTAGCTTATATGGTTCCACTAACTAAACTAACATAGGTAAACTAGGTATGATTTAAGGGAAACTTTGATTGAACTCAATCAATAATTATCCAACTGGAAGCTATCTCATTTAGCCAGTGTTTTTATTAACATTCTGAGTAGAATCGAGTAAATTAATCATAATTATTGATCGATAGAAATATATTCTTGTTACTACAAACACTAGGTACCTATATTACGTACTTAATGTGAGAGCTCCAGCGATCTCTCTGAGCTAAAATGCTTCTACTATTCAATTTGTTTTTATATTTTTCTTTTCTTTTTCTCTTTTATTTAAACTGTTGCCAAGAGATGGCCATTGTCGTCGCTGAGGTTGCATGTAAGCATGAAATAGGCCCTAATAATATCTGTACAATAATTGTGTACATACATTTGGCTCACAATTCAATGATCCTTTTTATTTTATTAGAGAAGTCGATGCAACTGCTTAATAAGTTACTCATTATTCCCTCTTTATAAGTTAACACTTATTAGGAAACAGGGGTAAACTTTTATCTACCGGAAACAGTAATGGTTATAACTTTTATTATTTCGCGTAAATTGGGGAAGCGTCAAGTGACCGTAACACTGTAATGGGGTGTGCTGTGCTGTGGCCTTGTGGGCTAAAAGGGCATTTGACTGCGTAAGCCATTATTTTAACTGCATTGACAGGTCGTGGGTACGTTTTGTGAATAACCAGACACGGGAAAACGTCTACTTACATAATATACGTAGCTATATTTGTTTCATGAGGAGATGGATCATCAACTTGAGTAGTTGAAAAGTATGAAGATTGAGTTAGTTGAAATGTAGCAAGCATGGACATAATATCCTGGTAACTATATCTTTAAACGAAAGAAGATAGACCTGCCCTTAACGAGCCCAAATTTCACTTACAAAACGTAAAACTGAGGCATATTTCAACAAAATTTTACAAGATTTACTGAGTACAAGCACAAAGAATTTTATTCACCACTAAAAGAAACTTACGTTCAACTTAGACACTGTGGTATATTTCTAACTAACTGGAATACGATACGCTCTCTCCCTCACCCCTTCACAACGACCGCCTATTCGAAATTCAAAAAAGGAACGAAAAAGCTGCGCTCGAACCGGCCGCCATCTTGGCTCGGGTTCGTTTGTTTAATTCATGGGCCTATTTGGTTTCTAAAGGGTATAAAATAATGCCCTAATAATTGTATGCAGCCTTTGTGGAATTATATTAGCTAATTCCTGTCGAAGCGCCTGAGTAATAACGATGGCACGTTAATAAATTGCCAAGTGTCAATCTAAATTGATTATGTGAAGTATTTATTAAGATTAAGAGGGTGTTTAATTGTGGTTTATTGGTATGCTGGTATGAGGGGTGGATTACTGGGGGCGATTTAATTAAAGATGCAGTAACTAGGTTAGTATAACGTAACCACATGTTATGTCGTTCGTTTCCTTTGTTGAAGTAAAGTGACAAAGAGATGGACTCCATGGTTTAATAAAGCCCGATAGAACCGGACTCAATGGCATAATAAGCAGATGCTAGTCTGTAGTTCTTAAAAAACGAAATAAAAATTATATTGGGGATACTTAATCTTGTTTGACCAGGATCTTCAATATGTAGATGTCCAGCTATTTTGACAATAACGATGATCTTGGACACTCCATTTTCTGGAAAGTAAAAAATATAAATATTAACAAGTTATTTCGATTTATTTGCATGAGAAGATATTTAGAATATCGATTAGGTAGAGACTAGGAGGAATGAATCTTAGTGGACACTTACACTAGCTGACTAACCTAACTAAAGTGATGAAACGATATCAGATATCAATTTTGCTTATGCTTGTAGCTATTGTTTAGAAACAAATTATATCTATCATCAGTAAATTACCATTTCTGAAAATTTATTTAAGTTGCAACTCAAAATAATGATGCAACAAACTTTACAAGTTAACCGCAACAGCTAATAAGGGCACTTACAACTCTCTTAATCCTTTTGTTAAGCAAATAGAACCTGTCGACGAAGATGAAGCAGTCATTCTGCAATTACTATAATTAGAGTACCTAGGCAACTAGATGTGAGCCTAACTTTACCTAGAAATATTTACACTGCTTCCCACAGAAGGCAAAACACTGAGGTAAAATTCTAACGACCACTTTAATAATATTTGCTGTAATATCTCTCTCATGCTAGACTCTGGATAACTAAGTAAATTAGATACTCATTCACACATTCTTTTCCCATAAGATTCTTAGGTGATATTACATTATAATAATGAAGGAAACAGAAATTCTGCTAAGCTTAGGTTGGTTTCAAGCTGAAACAATAATTGTACAGTTAATGTATATAGTTTTACATAAAACAATGAAAATGATGCATTATTTTTTACGCATTGCAAAAGAACATATTCAGAAGGTGAGAGAAGAAAGGGCCAAAAATTGAGCCTTGTGGCACGCCCATTTGTCTAAGTATCTAGGAAATTGAATTTACGTACAATAATACAATATATACAGTAATAGCAAAAAGTGTGATCAGTAGTCGTTCTTGAACTTCATTACGGATTATTCACGGTATAAAAAATATTACGAAGTTGTAATAAGTTACGATATCCGAATCGAATGCCTGAAAAGGTTCTATCTCTCCAAGATCCATGTGACATTAATTCGAAAAGTTTTAGTTATGTTTCTTTGTTCCCAGGCTGTTTACAGTTTTTTTTTCTGCTGATAAGTACTTACTATCAAATTGCAAGTTATCGACGTAGGATATTAACCGTCTCATGTACTTGAATGCTAACAGTAGGTTCATAATATTAAATAACAATAAGATAAAATTGTAATGCTTGTACGACTAAATTCATTTCACATTGTGAGTCAACAGTTTTTTAGCGTGGGCATCAACGGCTATTGAATTGTTATTAATGGACAATTATTTGATACTTATTGCTATGGCAGCAGGGTTTGAAATCGTTTAGTAAGTTAGATAGGATTGTAGACTGATTAAATTCTTGTTGTCTAAGTTATATTCAGCACCTATTGTTACTGGTTGAATAAAATTCTGAAAGAATGTATTTTTTATTAATAACGTATATGACCGCAAATTCTGTAAATAATATAAATATCCAATTAAATATAACCTTTGAAGACACAGGCAAAAATACAACAGTAAAAATACAAGTAGAAAGCAGGCTTGCTTAAAAAAAGCCAACGACAAAAAAGTAATTTATTTTAATACTAAATTCAAATTAGCTCCAGTTTTTAATTAACCCCATTTCTGAGTACAAGCTTATGATACCGTGACCTTAAAAAAGAGAATAAAGAAGGCTCCCCTCATTGCGCTACAGCGAGCAATGAAATTATAAAGGTTATTGTCGTAATCACCATAATATTTTCTTGGCAAGTCGATTAGTAATGAGTTATTATTAGTACACTTGTTACTGCCCTTACCCGTATGTACCTTCTGAGGGGACCCAATGACGAATGACTATAAAATTGTATCACCACAAATGTATTAAGCATAACTCAAGAATGTCTTTCCCTGAAAGCGAACACGTGTATCGGAGAATGTCCTATAGTATAATAATTAATTTCTATACAAATACATCATACGAACGGTTTGTTTAATCAACAAGGTCTGAATCAAAGGATAATAGATTCGAATTCTTTCGCAGTGACGGAATCAACATGCCTACATTTATGTTGAATGAGGGAAACAAAGGAATTTCCTATAAAACGGAGAAAGTTATTATAAACAAAAGTCTTGTATAGAGGTCTTTGTGCGACACGTTTTGCACGAGTTCGATAGAATTCCAATGTAGGTACATCAGCATCTGTTTTACCTATAAATATTTTTTATAATAATACATATATCTATGAATTTACCTAATTCACACGTGTCGTCTCAATAACCAGAAGTATCTTTGCCTTAAATATTGCTTTTATGCATCTGCAATACTTTTTATAATTTTGAATTCTAATATTATTCAGTCATTTGGGGACTCAAACCGTATAAAATGGAATGTTCCATAGTGAGTCTGTGTATTGAGCTTAAGTTTTGATTTCTCTCTTATATTTCTTCTCGTCTAATGATATATTATCTTATAAGAGTGTTCTTTATAGGAAATTAACTTGATTTTTTACCGAGACTTGTTTACCGAAATATCTATCATTCTCTCTTCATGACACTCTTAGATATTCATCTTAAATCAAGCTGCATCATCAACATCATACAGTCTACCACGATAAAAATAATGAATCAATCTCTCCAAAACTTCACAAAACACACACAGATAAGAACGCATTGACCTCAGTTGAAGACCATGGTATCTGCCTACCCCCTGTTTACGTTACTTATCTATTTTTATGGGGAACCGGAATTGGGATAGGTTCTGGCAACGTGTGAAATGAAAGTGTGTGTCGTAAGATAGGGACGTTACTTTGAACTCTTCGGTTGGTATTACTTTCAAGGTGTATCTGCATAGTAACCAAGTTTGTACAGTACATACAGATACAGGTATACAGGGTGAAATAAGAGTTGAAATTTTCGTCAGTTATTAAAAAAAAATATTCGCTGTTCCATGCATTTTGATCGCGTAAGTATAGCACTTTTGTAGGAAACAGTAGATTTTTGTCGTTCAGAATCATGTACTGAAATTCATGCTAGGTAACAGTTTGCGCGTTGATGTAACTGCCTGTATATTCGTCTGAATTTGATGCAGCGTTTCCTATATAGACATCGATTTCCTTAACCTATCTAAATATTTCTAAGTCAAATTCTGGAGTGTAACTTGGTAACAGACGCTCGACCCGCCAGCGACATACTTAAAAACAAGAGGAGCGGAATATTAAGCAATCATTTTACCAAACTTGAACATGCAATAAATGCAGTGACACAGTTTTGATTGCAATACTTTCCCCATATAAAAGCGTCGTCCTCAAAACGACCTCAAAAGAAAGTAGCGAAGGTCACTTTAGTCAGTATTACAGGCGTTACGATGACATACAACAAAAAGTTACTTGGCAGTGGCCTTGAAAGGAGTCAATGATCGGAAACCCTCGCATCCGTCGACTGCACTCTTCCATCTCACTCTCACTGCAGCTGAAACATACCGCCATCTCTTTCGCACGCCCGCCGCAGCGAGTTGCATCAACCAATGAGAGGGCGGCGCAAGCGCAACGGCGCGCGTCGTTTGTTCAACTGGATCGTTAGGGGTGTCAGCTTTTTCTAAAGCTCTCATGCAAGCTTTTTGTTGTTAATTGAACGAACTAGCTTGAATTAATGTCAGATTGTATTTTAATACTTCATTTCTACACGTTTTCTAAGTTTTACAAATATAGTTAGTCATGTGATATTTATGCAGGGCTGCCACTGCTTCCATATATATCTTCTAAGTTATTGGTAAAAGTTAAAGATTTTATTATGACTTTTATAGTACCTACCATAATCTATATGCAACATAACTCTCATTTTAATGTGATTCTAGATAGAATATGTGCGAAGTCAGTGAAACTGTCTGTAGTATTTTAACCACAAGATACATGTCAGTTCACTATCTGCCCATCTATCTGGCTGTTAATATCAATAAACTGCTTTCATGCGGCTACTGTTTATGTAATATGTAGTGTTTTTTGTTTGCCGAAACTGCATTTTTGATACAACATACATATTTCCTTTCAGTAATTTGTTCCTTCTTCTTCTCATGCAGTCACTCTGGTATGATGAAATTACAACAGGGCCTTGTCGAATCGACAACAAAAGCCAGACCATTGGTAAAAAAAAATAAAATATTGTTATTCTCTTTTTATGGCTTCTCTATGGACAGCCCTGCGTTCACCCCGTGTTGCACTATTATTATTGCTAAGCGTTCGTGGTTGGAATACATAATGATTTATTTTATAAAACTCACTAACACACAGTATCCTATTCTTATTCCACACGACACTCCCTTTTGTTTTTCTTTCATCATCTTTTTTCCAGTTTCCAGACTCTTTGTGGAGTATTTGCTCTCGTCAAGTGGAATGGTGGAACAAATATGGGAGGTATGTCTGTGGTGTGCCGGCTCCCCGTTTTTGGTAAAACTTGTTTTGAACTTCTCGTGTTTGACTGTTTTTGGACGAGATTTGAATCAATAGTCGGTGGAATTGGTGTTGCTAGGCGACAGGTTGACCACGGTTACGATGACGATTTGAAATTGACCTGTATATATTTAGGGACCTACAATACGGTTGGAGTTGTAGAGTATAATGGCCCAATTGAGAGGCATTTTTTATTAAACACTTTATTGGATGACGAAATCTTTGACTACAACAGACATGGTTACAAATACTTACAGTCAAAATATTTTGTATTGCAAGATATTCTTTTTCGAATATAAAATTATAGAAACGGACCCGGTATTCATTGCGTTATTCACGTTGGTTGAGCAGTTACGTTTTCCGAACTTATGAAGTAATGGATTAACAATAACTTTAACAATACAGGCAATACAGGCAATGCAGGCAATACAGGCAATACAGGCATGCTTAATAGCTGCAGATATCCAAATTCTTGTAAAAGCAGAGGCAGAAACCCAATCCAAGTAACAAATCAATCTATCAAGTGTCCTAAAGATTTAACAGCATGTTCCAATGAGGAATGAGGAAAACGTTGGCACCTTAATAGACACGTATTGACTAGCAAATAGCTAAGTTCCCAGGAATCACGGAAAATACACGGTTAGCGAATAGTTGAACGAACTGCAGTCGAAATTGATATGATTAAAGTATGTTGATATGCTTGATTCAGATGATGGAGAAACTGTCGAAGCCTCGTAAAAGGTCTCTCGATTTTTGGTGTTTAAGGGCAATCATCACTAAAGCCTGCAAATTCTATGGCAAGATATCATTGTCCATGTCCATGTTGTTATAATATTACAGCTATATTAAGTTTTGATGCTCTTAGATGTGCATTATTAAAAGATTGACTAAGATTGGCATCTTCTGATGAAATAGAACACTTGATGAAGCATCACTGACATTCCTCATAGGAACTACCAAAATTTCTGTTAACGAGGGTATAGTATTTTCTAAAAAAAATCAGTTGAAAGATCATAAAACTGCTGCGGTATCGAAAAACAAAAAAAAAGTAATTACATACTGTTCAATAATAAAATAATCAAATCAGTACAAACCACAATAGTAATTCAAATAGACAGACACAAAGACGCGGTCGAGATTGTCACAAAATACGTCGTGAATAGCAAGTGTAAAACACATGTCATGTGATCATGTCGCACATCACTCCTATATTTTGTCACAAAAAAGGCCTACTGTGTCATGCAACTTGGACATGTTGACAGCGCCGACACTTTTGAAAAGGGTCGTAGTATAATTATTTTGAACTAATTTTACGTTACTACTGAAGACTGTTAAGTGAGTAACACGAACGTTGACAAAATGTCATGAAATAGTTAGCACTTTCGTTTGTTTCGGGGATTTTTTCATCTGCAGTTGACGAAGATTTCAGTTAAAGTGAGATTGTAGTGACCTGTCCATAGTCACTCCGTCGCATAAGGTGGAATGAGGCATTTCAAGCTCACTGAAGTTTTCACAGACCGGATGCAACTTGACGATTTGAAAATATATTATTCCTAGAGAAATAAAATCGTAAAAAATATTATGTATTTACATTGTAAAGAGTCCTGTCTACAATACATACAATCACGCCTTTTTGCCATGGAGGTAGGCAGAAACCACGGAACGGGTGGCGCCACGACCTCTACACAATGATAGATTTCTGAAGAAAACAGTTCTATCGTTCTTTTATTTTGATATATCTCTAGCGAAAATACAAGAAAAAAAATGTTTAAATACCCAAGTTAGTGAAGCAGTGTTCTTCTAATCATAACATTCTACATGAAAGTTAACTGCAGAGAAGTGGTAGCAAAGTCAACTCAACTGGTATTGTCAAGTGGTATCTGACATTGACAGCACCTTATGTCGTAGCTGTAAGAGCGGTTTTCGTACTGAAACATTACCACTGATGTACATGTGAACCTGTTAACCAACATGCACTATTAAAAATTGTATTTGCTGTACGTGACTCTAAATGCTACCAACTTATCGTTGAACTTGAAGCGAAGCATGAAAATACGCAAATATCAACCCACATGTAGACCAATAGCAGAGATCAGCTCGTTTTAAATACTTATCTAGGAAAGAACAAGCTCAATTACAATATAATGTAGATTCAATTTCAGAAAACCATTCATCAACTTAATAAAATAAAATATTCAAATGGATTCCCAATCGATACGCAACATAAATTCATAAATTGATTAAAATCCCCCTTTAAAAATGTAGTAATTAAAATGGTTAGTAAAAAGCCGCAGAATATATTCAGAAGATTTACAATCACTTTCAAAAAGATAGACGATAACATTTTTATCATACTTTCATCCTTTCAAAATCCCACTTTACAACCGACAAGCTAAGGTTGAAATTCTTATGTAAAACAGCTGTTACACTAGACTGAATTCTAATTACAATGTATATTAGCATAGGGTCGGGACAGGTCTCACTATTGTTTCACTTTTCCCATTGGGAACGCGGAATTTGATTCACGTCAATTTGAGATGGCATCTCTGCTCTATAAGGAGAGCTGATGTAAAACTACTATTAAAAATGATGTATGCAGAATAAATGAAGTGTTTTAAAAGTCTGTAATAAAATGAGTATGAATGTACGTTTAATGGGCTGTACAAGTTTTTATTTATTTGTGTCAGTTTAATGTTAACAAGCTTAATTGTATTATCATTTTAATTGGCATCAAGATCTTCTCTGGAGAACGTAAGGCCGTGCGAGTTAAATCTATATGAACACATTTGATAGAAATTGATTAAAACCAGAACTAATAAGACCTATGTTTTAGTTCCTGTGTCTGTGGAATCTATTTCGAGATCAATGCGTATTTGAAATTGTTCCTGTCCTTTGAGATTGAAATTAATACAAAACGACTTCATATATCGAATTAGTTCTGCTGAAAATATCACACGAATAGAAACAATAAACTGTTTTGTGTTGACGTAACTATTGGATTCCGAGAAAGTGAGAATTCAATCGTAAGTATCTCCTATATAAAATTCGTTGGAGGAAATGCGAAATCATAAGATAGAGGAGAGAACGAGACGACTTTATTTTCTACTCAATCTGTATAAAGAAGAACAAGAATAAGAATTTCAGTCATCCTCTACCTGTACTGTTTTTTTACTATTAATATTAAAATACTTTTAGAAGAGCCAGGATAATCACTGTTAGTAATTATTAGCGGCAGAAAAAACATCACATATTTGCTTATGGAAAAGTTACACAAACAACGCACTCCAACCACTAGCACTTATTGCCTTGCATTTAAAATTTTACTCCAAAAAGAATCAATTTTTACAACTGGGAAATCAATTAAGAATTCCCATTCAATACGCTGCGTTCAAATTTCAAATGTCTATCGCTAGGGAAGGGTTAAAAGCGTGGTGAAATGGTAAACGACGAAATAAAATTTAACATGGTAACGATAATAGGGCGGGTCTGACTGCGTTTCGATTGGAAATATTTTTATTATTGAAAGGTTTTTTGTAGGGACTGGTTTTAGTACGTTGAATTTTGTAGGAGATTATAAATATTAGGAGGATTGAATTTGTGGACCTTTTTGGATAGTTCTAATATGATCCTTAGCCTCCTTAGGTATATGGAGTAGGTATCAGGAGATCTGTGATGTTCAAGATTTCATAACTATGAGCTAGAAAGTTATGGTTTAAAAAAAAATGATTTTCAATGTGCTAAAACTTATACTTCATAGATTCCAATAAAATATTGAAAGATATTTCAAGATAATAGTCACAGATACGTCGAACAGAATCGGCACATCATTTCAAACAAGTATGGAAAAGTAAGACCTATAATTACCACACTAAGGCTGCAAGTATTTGAGAGAAAAGTCTGATGATGACGTACAATAGGTACGGAGAAAATAAAAACTTAAACTACTTAAAGTTTTGTGCTCAACTACCCTAAATAGATATGTTGTACCCAGTTACGGATAGTGATGCAACAATATATATTTACCAAGCCCTAGTTTTGGCATCGAAACCATTTCATATTTCGGGTACACATTGTGGTTTCAATATTCGGGTGTACATTATCTTAGATTAGGCAATGCACCAGAATGGAAATGTTAGTACAAAATGTAACAATGCCTTGTTAGGTTTCAAACTTGAAACTTTCAAGTAGGTAGTGGTAAGTATAATAGTTATTATGAATTATCTACAGCCTACCTATATATAATATTGAAAGCACTGTGGTCTTGATTTTGAAAACATTTATCTTGTTTTATTTCTAGAAAGAAAAAAGGAAAAAATAGTCTAGGTAGCCTAAATGAATGTTCAGTGCTAATTATATGGTGTAATTTGAATTTAAGGCGTGAATTGTAACCTTTTGTTTGAGTATGAAATACTTTCTATTAATCTCGTTAACTGTTTCAATGAGCTCGTAACAACATTTAGCTTATTATCAAATACGAACATGGAAAACCAAATAATGAATTGATACGATCATAAAAATTGTTTTCAATGATGTTTAAACGAGTATTAATATTCTATCCTCCTATTTATATCAAGGCTGTTAAGATAAAACATAGTGCCATAAACATGGTATCTTTAATACCGATACCAGTTCGGTGTGGTCGCCACTAGTATTCATAATTTTGCATTGGCTTTGGATAATGGTCTTTTTAATAATTTTATTTAATAACTTGTTAATTTTATGTTACTTTTGCACGCATGTTTACAATTAAGTTCCATGTAATATAAGTAAGAGTAAAGTAGCGTAGATATGAAATTGCCATGATTTTAATCATTTAATATGTTATTGAAGTACTTTATACAAATAACAGGGTAAGCAACTGCAGTTCAGTGCAATGATGCTGTCATTTAAAATTTACTACAGAATAGGATAATTTCAGGCAGTAGTATTTTTTTACTTATGTGTTTTGAGAGATTCGCAGCTAAAGTTATAGAGATGTTTAGCTGACTTTTAATGAATGTTACTTCGCTAATTTATGGACCTTAAGACATAACAAAGATACTTTATCAAACAGATAAAGCTATTTATTACTAGATACATCAGCTTGTTTGATTCCGAGAATTCTACTCACTAAGGACAAGTTCTCGTCAAAAGCCATAACAAGTACAATAACAAACGGCCATTTATTCTCAAGTATCCAACTTTTTTGACCCCTTAGACTCGTTTATAGCGCTCTATTTTTTTTTGGTATCGAGTGATACCGGTTTGTGTAACATCCCATCCCTATCGTGTTGTTATTATCACGCCGAGAGCCCTGACTGCGCTCTTTGTTGAAAGTTGAATATAAAATGTAATGTTTAGTGGCTTATGGTATTAGTTGGAATAATTTGAATATTTGGAACACGTGGCAGTTTATAAATGGGGACCGTTTTTAGTTCTGTCTTGTTCCAATCGGTTTATTTTGATGTTTTTGTAATAAATATGGGGTGCTGTAATTTGGCAACATTCAATCCCAACTGAAATAGAGAAAAAATTGCTGGGGATAAAACGACTAGGTCTGTTTTAAGGTTTAATTTTGTTAATTTAATACCTTAAAGGCCAATTTTGATTCTCAAATACTGACATTATTTTTTAACCTACGTATCTCAAGTCAGTCGGCTATGTTTCTGGTTTGAAGGATTCGCTCCAAAAACTATTCTGCTAAATCTAATTCACACGTCATTTAACATCCTATCGTCTAAATCGTGTATGACTGCTCTATTTTTATTTTCTAGAAATATGTACCTACCTATAGGTTATTTATTTTATTACATGGTGGTGCGATTTCTCTACGTCACACTATATTACATGGCCAAAATACAGCAAGACTAATGACCAACCCATGTTTCGCAAAAAAAAAAAAACGAAAGAGGGATGCGGTAGCCTAGGACTATGTTCCAACCCTCATCACCATTACCAGAAATGATTTCTAGAACAATGAAGTATCGAAATTAAAGTCATAATGTCTTGTATCTACTAATAAACCGGCATCTGTTTCCGCCACGTGTTGCCAGTCACAATATACAACAAACACTGTTTATGAGTTGCTCTGGGGTGCGTGCTGCCCTAAATGGTTACTATCTTTGCGTCAAAATTAATTTGGGAACAGAACAGTTTTTGGAAATTCCATGTAGAGCAAATGTTTACTTTGCTATATTATAAAGCTGAAAAGTTTGCTTGGTTGAAAACGCTAATGTCGGGAACTACTAGTTGTAATTGAAAAAGTCTTTAAGTGTTGAATAGCCCATTTATCGAGAAAGGCTCTAAGTTATATAACATCACATCAGCTCCTAAGGAGGAGCCAAAAGAAAAGAATCGCTAATACGAAGTACTTGCATGGGCAGGCGATTTCCGAGGCACGTATAGAAAAATGGTCTGTCAATGGAGGCAAACGCAGCTTAACCTGATTGATCGATCCGTGCGGCTGTTATTCAATAAAATAACGATCCCCTCTCGTACAGAAAAAAATGACTGACTGGCTTTTATAACTTAGAAGATAGTTGCTTTTGCCTAGCCAGTGAGAGGTAGAACAACGCATTCATCAGCATTTGACAGAACTTAACTATTGGGTTCTTGTAAAGTAAATGCAATACTCAAATATCCTTGGGAGGGACAATACAACTATGGTTACTACAGAACTACTGACAGGCAATTCTTATACTAAAAGCAGTTCAAATTCAAGACCTAATCTATCGTCAGGGACAGTCCATGTCAGGAACTCGTCAAAAATGTAGGAAATTAGAGGGTTTTTCGACACACAGATGCTTACATTGGTACATATATGTATGTGACCGTTCTTATAAATTACGGGTATTGTTCCTCTCGTAGGAATAATATGGTAATAATTCAGGAGGAGATAATTTAAGTCGTAAATTCTTATCGTTTACGAACGTTTTATACATTCAGAACCACGAATGCCAATGCCTTACCAAGGTAGCTTTGCCGTAAGACAAACAGATCGATAAAAACGCTGCGCAAATGTTAAAAAACATCAGTCACCAATCAGCTAAAACCGAATCATTTATTTAACATTTAATACATTCAAAACGTGTCGCTATCAAAACTGTAAGCCAGCCTTCATCTTTCAATGGGCCGTGGCCATCAAAGGCCATAATAAAATGCTGTAGGATTATAATGTTTGTGTTCTACAGAGCTTGGGGTGGCGGGACCTTGGCAGTGAAATGTGAGCCGTAGAGATGTGACGATGTCGATGTATTTTTTATCAAACGACGATGTGTTCTAATCACTTGAATTATCCTTTTAAGAATAATTATATGAATTCATTTTTTTTTTAAGTCCAATGTACAGTACATGCCTGTGTACCGTATATTTGGGATGTTAAAATTTGTAAAGAGATAAATTAAACATATATTTTGCAGTAATCATGTTGGTGATAGAAATTGCTGCGGTTATTAGAATTTTAAGTTTGCATAGTCTGGTAATATCATTGTGTTAAGGGGTCAGTAAAATTAACTATCTACCGTGGCGTGTTTTTGACGTTTATGCAAGTGTCGAAAAATCTGTGATAGATTTCATAGTTTTAACCTATTACATTCTGATTATTGAAATGTCCTTATTTTCTAAGCTTCCGATAATTTCCTAATGATCGAAACATCGATATCCCAACTAAATCAGCTGACAACCTCCCCCATCCCTAAAATCGGAAACAAAAACCTGTCTGGTGGTCACTCATGACCTCACCAGGTAGGGTCCCTCTCCCCTGCGACCACCCCGCCCCCCGCAGGGACAAATTGTTATAGTTTATGTCCACATGTAACCCCTGACTGCTCTTTTGACGTCGGTTTTTTTAGGTTAGTTGAATTAAATATGGCGGATTATGTAATTTTATAGTAGGTAGCGAATGCCAAACGGTGGCATTTGAATGCGGTTATTTCTTTAACATGTTAACTGCCATGGCTAAAATCAGAAAAAGTAAAAAAAATTACTTAAGGTTCGACTTTTAATCCTATTCACTAACTTGACAATTAGAGGGATACCAGGTTTTGACAAAAAAAAGATAGTGAGGTGGTGCAAGAATGAATGAAATTGAATGAACTTGAAATAATGTACTTACATGCAAACTTTGTAATTTAAATTAAATAACTTGTCTTAAAACAAGATGTGTACTATATCGATATATATGCAGTCTATGGCTGTCAGAGGAAATAAAATTACTTTAGTAAAAAAATAAGCAAAATGAAATGATTTTTATATTTAGTTTTGTTTCTATCAGAAGAAAATAAAAAAAAGGAAATAACTGTTATTAAAAATTATTAATTATTCTTATAATCCACACCTAAAAATGATTTTTAAAATTTTATTTAATTTAAAACATTTTTATCATTCATTCTTTATGCGAAATCGTTCACTACCCCGACACTATTAGTTTTAGAATGGTATCATTATTTTGCATTGAACTGTCAAGTTAGTGAATAGGATTAAAAGTTCAACCTTAGTGTTATTTCACTTTAAATAGATTCTTCATTCCATAAATACATTATTTATTCCCAAAACATGGCCGCCAGCCAACAACGACATGTTCAGATTTGGTATGTGTTGTCGGTCATATAGTCCGACAAGGCCTGAATGGAACAAAAAGTGTCGGACACATAGTCCGACATTGCATTTAACGTGTTAATTACGGTTTATAGCGGGTTTCATTTCATTATTAGTGCTCTTCAGCTCTCTGTCTAAGTTTTCTTAAATATTAAAAGCTTTGTAATTTTCATAAAATTTACGAAGTATTTTATTATTTGCCAACTAATTAACGTTTTCAACGCTAACGTAAATTCTCCAATGCTTCGGTAGTAATATATTCTCCGAAAGCTGCTCGTTTTATTTAATAGACGCTTCAGAATAACTAGAAACTGTTTTTTGCTTAGATTGTGTTAAGTTACCTATCGGTTATTTATGCTGCCTATACTTTTAAAACATGAAATATGTTTGTGGCAAACTAAAATCATGAATTCAGTTAAAGATCCTGGACCCACCGTTGATATTTTATCAGTTATTGAAAACAAAATTGTTGTTCCCTACATTTCGAACGCATAGGTTGCACTTTTGTAGGAACCAGCAGTTTCCTACCAGCTTGTATACATATTTCATGTTTTAAAAATAGACTCATCAGAATTGATAGCCGAATTGACGCTTTGGTTGCAGTTAAGGAAAAAGTATTTTCTAGTTGTTCTGTGGAAGCGTCTTTATCTTTCGAGGGATGAAGGATTGTGGTATTCTCTAGTATTTTTCTATTAGGACCAAACAATACTAAATATAACCGACTGATAGATAATTTCCTAGCACATGCAACCTGAGTAAACTGACGCCGTATGTAATGTTACAAGTACATATGTGGGATTGTAAAAAAAAAACTATAAGTGAATATTGATTTTAGTTAGTAAGTTATATTATTTTTGTGTACAAACACTTTTACACGTCATATATATATTTTAAAACTAGAAGAGAACTTTTACTATATGAGAACTCTGAGAAGGCCGAAAGAAACTCAGAGGTCACAGTCTCTTTTAAAGTCCAGACATAATCTTAGTCAGATCGTGTGAAGACTATGTAGATTAGTGTCTGTAATATAATTTTAGAAAAGAACACCATAGATTAAATGGACCTGTCCAGACAATGCACGCATTTGTCACTAATCGTGCAGCTCAACTCAGAATTTAGGAGCTCAATAATTCGACGAATAATATCAAAGAAAGGACATTTTGAGTAGGCCGCATAAATTACTTAAACTGCCAGACCATGATTTATTTAGAATAACTTAGAAAAAAAAAATACTGAAGATATCAGTAGATGAGTAGTTCTCTATTAGTCTGCAGAAAATATTTCATTTTTGTAGTTTCAACAGCTAGACGTTATTAGGAGGTTGACACACGAAGGTACTACTAGTAAAACAGGTGTTCATTTTCCTAGAAATCGACATACGACAGAGAAACTGGTTGTTAGAAGCTAAGTGCTGTTTATTGACAGGACACAGAGAGGCTACTGTTTTTTGTATTGTTGCTATAGCGGATAGCCTATGGTTTAACTAGCGCCTTTTTTGTTTCGAGGGACTGGAGAAGCAGAAAACATGACATAACAACACGTCTGTTGTCTCTCAAGGGATAGTAAAAAAATATTTTGAATAACAGCTAGCATTTAAGTCTATGAGAGCAGTGGTGGCCAAACGATACGACCCCGACTTACGAGTTGTACGTCGTGGTTTGGAACCCAGGCAGGCGCTTTGTGTAAATAATATCATCACCATTGCTCTTATAATGGTGAAGGATAACATCGAAGGAAACCGGCATGTCCTAGAACCAAAAATTCGAAGACGTGTGATATCTACCAACCCGCACTGGGCCCGTGTGGTAGATTACGACTCACTCCTTCTCACTGAGAGGAGGTCTGTGTCGCAGACGTGAGAACAATATAGGCTGATTTTGATGATTATTTAAGTCTATTGCTGAATAAGCATGGTATATGCAACGACCAAAACGCTTGTAGTTTAATATGGAGGAATTTGACTTGCAGCAAATAATCATTGATTGCTATAGAGCAAAGAGATGTATATAAAAGTTATTGGCAGTCTTAGCCTTTCAATCATGGAATATGTTTTTTACAAATGTGGCCTAGGTTCTTGCCAAAAGCACCATGCTTGATAGACGCATTGATATTCGTAATTTCGTGCTATGAGAAGTCAGGTAGACGCTGTGGTCTCTTTTCTTTATCTAACAGTCTGTTTTTAGTCGACAGGAAGGCGTTACTGATATTTTTGGATGTCATATTTAGTTTATTTGGGATTTCTATAACGCACAGGTGGGGAAAGGAGGGGTCTTAGAGTATGCTCTTTGCAGGGAACCACACGTAACTCAATTGAGGAGTACGAGATTTCTTGGAAGTGACTAGAGATTCGGAGTCCAGTTGATTATAAGAATGCATTACATAAACGAAGGTTTATTATCTGTATCGTCACGCAAAGTGCCTTTACGGAGTAAGCAGAATAGCCTGTGATAAAGAAGCCGTATCATTAGAAGAATGTCTAAATTGCCAACTCAGTATTTTAATCACAGCTTACCAAAAGTAATGGCCATTCCAAATATCTTAACAAGTTATGAATGAATTAGTCACCTTACTACGAACACTATCGCACGTCTATCGTTTGACACAGCCCGTCTGCGTTCGGGCGTCGTCGGGCGCCTTCGTCAATGATCGTGAAAGCTCGTGCCAGTGACCTAGGATAACATGCAACTATGAGTGCGCTCGAGTCGGCTTAGAAACCGTTTTTAACACAGCCTAGGGTTGGCAGTATGGTTTTGCTTTTCGTTTTGTGTGAATTGGAATGTTGGTTTCATTTAAGTATAACATACATTGCTAAAGTTTTTTTTTTAAACTTCAAACCCGAGGTATTTTCATTTCATTCATTATAAAAGAAAAGGAAATGTGAAAAGACGAGATGGAAAGAAATGCTTTTAAATTTCTTGTGTGCTAAGTAGTTGTTGTCAATTATTTCAGAATAAAACTTTGGCTTATAAATTTCTAATATTTAATCATTTATCTTTTATGCATATTAAATTTATTTTTAATGTCAATCTAATAATGTAATATCTTTTTATTTCCGTTTTGTAAAACCGTGAAGGGTTTAAGTTTTAGATAAGAGAAAAACAATCACGTTGACATCAAACATAAAAGTGATATTATAATAAGCTGTTTAATTTGTTTTAATAGGCTCCGTTTAGACAACTTTACCTTAATGAGATATTAATAACAACTAGCAATTAACGTTTGCTTTGGCTTCCTAATGATATCGATTAGTTCAGTTTGTTTTTTCATATTTTTCTTTCTCCTAACTATTCTAAAAATCCCACGCCATCAACTCAAAAATGTTGAATTCCAAATTCAAATACGCTCAAAACAGTTCGTACTTACATTAAAACAGAAACAATACGCGCACGCAGTCTGCCACGTCCAACGTCTAATTAGAATTCCTACATAAGACTAAACAAGAATAATTCTATTCCCGGGAAAGTGCATGACCATGACCGGGTGTATTGACCTGTGCTTCCTATCGACTATGTTGGCCTAGGTTAGGCCGCGCGTCACCACTGCACCGGTGACGTGGTCTTGCCGCCATTTTCTAATGGTAAAATGCCGGGAAACATGCTTTTTTTTGGGTGAAAGGTGGCCTCTATGATTTTGGAAGGTATTGCTTATGGCGATTCTTATTTTTAAATTATGTTTGTCTAAGGCTATGGATTTCTTTTTTACATGTTTAGAGAAAGAAAATGAGATGATTCTGCTTCCATGACTAGATGGTAAAAGTAGTGCAATGTGATATTTTATTATTAGGTAGTTAGTTTGAGTTTAGATGTATAATATTGAAAGAGGTTTCTGGCGTAAAACGCTACCTATTTAGACGTTTGATGTTTAGTTAAATAATCTAGAAATAACGTGGAAACAATGACGATATTTTTTCCGCTATGTAGGCAGGGTTACTTTTTTTTTACACATGCATAGAATAAACAGATAGAAAAAAAAAACAGAAAAGATATTGTCAATAGGAAAAGTGGTTTGTAGTTCATATATAATAACAGAACTGCAACTAAATTGGGACAAAATTAGGGATAGTTAAAAAAATGCTGTTTTTCCAAAAAAATAAAAATTACACAACAACCGACTTACTAGGAACTTATTAGAAACAGTCTTAGAAAAAGAAAAAAAAACTTACTTCGTTCCCTCCGGGTAGGCCGCTGCTGACGTCATCACACGTGCACCGGCGATGTGCAACACTGTGTGGGACTGAAGAAAATACCGACACATCAAAACGTCAAAAAAATCACAATTTTTTTAAATGATGGTGAAATTGTTGGTCAGGTGGAATTTGATGTGACGATATTTTTTTCAAGTTGTAAATGTAAGGTTATGTTGGATGTGTTCGGTGCTCAAGCGTCGTCCGGGACGCGCGAGGGCTCGGCGGCCACTGCGCAGGCGCGCTCCCGCCGTCAGTGAAATTACGTCAGCGCACACACTGGTCGAGCACACCCCTTTCTTTTTTTTCCGTAATTAATTTCTTGTAAGATTTTTGGCGATGCGATTTTTTTAAATAAATGATCTTCGGTGCGATAATGGGGAGCCGTTTTCAAGTGCGTATGGTTGGAGCATTTTATAATGATTTAATTTTTATAATAATGTAGAGTTTTTCAATAAAATTGCTTGGAATGATAAATTGTGTTTTTATGGATATGTTTAAGAAGGCATAATATACGATATAGGTGTTTGAAGTAAAAATAACAATAATAAACAAACCTGTCACCTATCTCATGTAAAAGAATAGTTTATACAGTTACATTCACTCTAGCACAGCGCATTCTTCGTCTTTGAGTTAAATTAATTTAGTTCTCATCTTGCTGTATTTAATTCTCTCTGCTTTTTACTTTACTTTGAAATTGTAAGCATTCTAACACAAATTCTAAAAATATCTCTAAATAACCAACCCACTAAGAATCTTCTAAGACTAAAAAAAATCTAACAATTTTGTACCGAGTAGTATGAACACTGCCTATCCCGGCGCACCGCAGACGATCCCGGTTACCTGCGCGAGAGTCGCTCACACACACAGCGGCGCGTGCGCACACAGTGGCACACACACACTCGCGAGTGCCGGGAGACGTGACACAGACGCCGCTCCTAATGCCGATGTGAATGTCAAGGAAAAATGGCGTTAGTGAAATTTGTTTTTTCTAAAGAGAATGTTTTCTTGTTGGATTCTTGTTTTTTTTTGGATGTATTTAATAAGCATGTATAAAATACCCTGCTAACCTGAAGAGTTATTATTTTTATCAAATGATAACTTAAGCAATGATATCACTTTATTCCAAAAATATTCTTAGGGTAGATTTTTGAACCCACTTACATCAGTATTTTAATAGACTTTATATAATAAAATAATATGTATTCCTCCTTCTTCCAACTTCGCTCATGAGGTCTCCATATTTACATGAATGTAAGAAAAAAACTCGAAAAAAACTGTCAAATAATTGTATTTGATGAAATATTTTACATGGGGCTTAAATCGTTATAAGAAAGTATTGTCGGTTCCTTTATACAATGATGAGTACTTATAGAAAAAGTAGTAAAAAAAAAACTACATAAGTGACAAGAAATACCTTGAAAGAAATACGACCAAAATTCAATTCTCATCAAAAAAAAACTGTCAACGATTCTATTCAGCACAATTCAAACTCCATTAAATGGACATTGGCACTAAGGAATTCTCAGTCACCGCCGCTTGCCCGTATCCCCTAAGCTAAGAAAGTATAAATAAAACATAACTATCGGCCGGGTAGGTACACATAGCGAGTTAGGGACGTTGCCCGTAGTGCGCATGTGTGCGTGGGCCTTTATTATGTTCGCTCACGTAACGCCGCGTGCGTGTGCGCAGCTTAAGTACACACCGCACACAGCTGCGCTGATGCATGTCACACCGAAGTGTGGCGTGTTCGTTTTTTTGTGGTTTAGGAAAGTGCTGTCTAGAAAATAAAATAAAAATGCTGTCAGTAAGTTAGGTTGTTGAGTCGCATCTGTCTTTGGTTTGTCATAGTACGCAATTGACGAAATTGTGATCACTTCTCGAGGATAATCGTTAATCAATAACAGAAGTCTGATGGTGTAGTATGTTGATATACTGCATCTAATACAAAGGATATGAGGGACTTCTGAATCTGTTTCTTTACCATGATTATTTTAAAAGAAAGACGTCCATACTGCTGGAAATCCCCCTGGCATCACGGACATCATGAACCTCACTTTACCGAGTTGGCGGAATAGCCCCTTCAGAGGTTCGAAGGGAATTTGCCTGTGCTTCTGAAAAGCTGAAGCAGGAGAATGACCAATGTCATTCACTGTACGATGTAACGAGGCCAAGTGCTAGGTTAGGAGGGTGTCAGAAGTCAGGTGGGCCGCTGCGGGTACAAATTAGTCAGGTGGGTGGTACTCCGATGAGTCACAGTGCCACTGTAGAGCTACATCAAAACCGATGCCTCGCCTATTATTGGGCTGTCGGTGTCAAAACACCTGCACTATATACGACCTTCGCGAGGTCAACAATAACGCTGCCGCAGTGACCGAATTCAAGTCAGACCTTATTTAAAATTAATAAAAGGGAATCATCAATACGACGAAAAAGAAGAAGAGGAAGTAGAAGCGTCGCCAAATCGTCAAGTCCTGTGCCATGCACATCCAATGTATTCCCATGACTTTCACCAAGTCATCAGTCCAAGCAGAATCAGCTTATAATGTTCCCACTCCTGGGACAGAGGCTTCCTCTGTATGAAACTGAGTCGGTCATAAACAACCACGAGGGCCCAGTGCGGGTTTTTGGATGTCACATGCTTTCGATTATTTTTTCTATGACAGACCAGTTTCCTCACAATGTTTTCCATCACTGTTTTGACAGCCGTGGTGATGAAATTAAGCACACAAAGTAAAGTGCTTGTCTGCGTTCGAACTCATGACCTCAACTCGAAGGCTGGGTCGACACCACTGGACTACCACTGCTCTACACCGGTCACCTTTTTGTTTCCAGATGTAATATATTCTCATTTCAGAATTTAAGCTGCTTCCTCATTTAGCTCTTGCAGACCATTAGAAGAAGACGCTGCATGTACTCCCTGCATTTGATAGAAGGTAGGTCACACAGACCAAAGCCTAATCTCGTCATGCTGCGTCTAAAACTATATCTAAACTACATTTTATACATATGCCACAACTAGATAATACGCTTTAATGAAAGCGTCCTCCTTTAAAACCCTACGACTAAAGTCAGGAAAATACTTTTATTGGATACTAAATACTTTGAACCTGAGGTTCTTCGTACCGGGATCGAATAATAACGCGCGTTCAATACTACAACGCGTTAAGGGTGCTGCTGGGGCTACCACGATTCTGCAGTGATTCGACTATGTCCAGATTCTAGGTACTTGGCAGAAGCGATGGGTTTCATGCTCTTATTGTTTAAGGAAGCAGTGTGCGTCGCTGCTGAGTCATGTTAGATGCATTAGCAACAGTTTAATAAGCGTGTTCGCGGACAGGTGGGACTGTCTACTTCTAAGCCTCTGGATACATTTGCATACTGCACTCTGAACAGCGGACAGTTCCTCTCGGGTCTAATATGTGCAACCCTAACTGCTTTATTTTGTGTGATGTTTTTGTTTTGTTTGTTTTTATTTTTTAGATGTTACTTCGTTGTTTTTTAAATGTATCTGTTGAAATATGGATGTTTTTTGAAATAAATGACTGATTGAATAAAAACATCTTTATAGTACCTTTATTTCACGCTTAAGTGTTTACATCGTAGTGGCTGCCATGCCAGTCTGCTTTTCTGAAGCACAAACCTATGTAAACGGTGGTTAACTCATGTCGTAAAAAACAGCGGTAGCAACCCAATCTCTAAAGATGGCTGGAACTGCAAGGATTCGCAGGCGTGTGACCTCTGTAACCATTTGATTCAGAAATTTTGCAGTCCATCCAGTCCTAGAGATTTCTTCCCAGTTAGGCAATGGACGGACTGCACGAGCCACATCCAGGGAACAAATGGTAATAGCCTCCAAGTCTGGTATTGAATCATACGCCTGCTCAACGACGGGCCCTGAGAGCCATGAAAATTGCCGACAATATTGCCAAAGTTGCCAAAACTGCCGGGAATGTTTCCAAACTTGCCGGCAACATTGGGCAAGAAACGTATAAATAGAAAACAACTTTTACTATTATAATTGATTAGTAGAATAAAATTGCGGTATGCAGGATGGTAGTTGTTATGCTTATCTATAATATCCAACCTAAAATTTTCGTTTTTACATTTATTTACTTACTGATAAACTAAAGAAAAGAAATAAGCTATCCATGATTGTTCATTGGTGATGAAACCATAACTATTTTAGAGATATCGTATTTATTTTTCTTTTACGTTCTTATAATTTAACTGCACTTGAATGTAAGAAAGTATATATATATATATATATATGTATACATATCTGTATGTATAGAAGGGTCAAACCTTGCAAGACGATTTCATCAGCAACAACAAGTTGATGTTTTTAACCGATTTTAAAAAGGAGGTTTTTTATTTGATATTAATGTATGTATGTTTGTTTGTTTGTTTACGATTTTCTCAAAGGTACTGATCCGATTTTGAAAATTCTTTTAATGGCATGATTTGTGCAGTGGTTAAGCGACTAGTTTGGGGTACGTAGTATTCAAGATTTAAGCTATCGTAAATCAACATAGGTAAGGGTACAAGAAGTCCGTCATGGGATCTGGAGGCAAAGGTCCTCGCACACATGTGGAAGTGGCGCGAGGAGGCGAAACGCTGGGACAAAACTCCGCTGCTGCGACGAATCGTGGCACGGCGGACAGAGCTCCCGTAGGGTCTCATGGCACCATGGCGGGTACGATTTTCGCAACCCAGCGCTGGGCACGCCACAATTGCGGCGGTAAGGTCCCCTCTTTCAGGAGTGGATAGAGTGGCGCCACGGCATCCTCACCCTCCGCTTGACGCAGGTTCTCACCGGGCATGGGTGCTTCAGGGGGTTCCTGTTCAGGTTAAAGCGCGAGGAAACGCCCGGGTGTTTCCATTGCGAGGATCGTCTGGAGGACACGGTGGAAGTGTGCCCTGCCTGGGCACCGCTGTGTCCTTGTGGAGGCGATCGGTGGCGGCGAGCTCTCACGTCCGGCCCTGGTGCGAGCCATGGTACGGAGCGAAAGGGCATGTGAAGCCGTCAGCTCCTTCTGCGAAGCAGTAATGCTCGCGAAGGAGGAGGCGGGGCGCGTGAGGAAGTGGCAGTCTCTGCGCCCTCACTTCCCTAGTTGAGCCCGCTCCAAGAGCGGGAGCTCATTTGATCAACATCAGACAATGGTGCCGATTCTGTTGTACACCGAACTAAACTATCTCTAATCTATGTATCTCTAAAATGCCTTACTTTTGGCTATGAGAATTGTAACGCTATTCTGCAAGAAAAAATCTCTAAATTAAAAATTAAAAAAAAAATTGATACGACTAAAATCGAATTTAACAACCGCGACTCAACGTGGTATTTTTTTTTCTTTTGGCTTCAACGTGGTACTTGTGTGCGCTACGCAATGAATTATTTGAAGGGCAGCCTGGACATGTTTTATACGGAATTTTTCACTTTTTGTTTGAAAAAAAAAATATATACTACCCACGTTTTGAGATTTAAATGTGCAGGGGTTTATTAAAGGGGGTCGAAAATTTCATTATTTTTGCGATAGGACACGCCATTTTCGAGATATAAGCAAAAGAAAAGAAAAACAAAAAATACAGTACTGCTTTTGCACGTGAAGGCGAGGCGTTGCGTTGGTGTGAATTTTAGGTCATGACCACTAGTTTTATTTCACACCTTTTTAATCGCTATTAAAAATAGTCAGATTTAGTTAAAATAAATTATTATAGTCAACATTTTTAGTGAAAACCGGCAAACTCAGAATAGCAAAATTGTCATTTTCACTAAACTAATAACTCAGTGCAATCTTAGTGCTGTCAAACTAAAATATATTTAATTTGTGTCACTTTAGTCTATAAAGTCAGTACAGTATAAGTCAGTAAAAAAAATAGCAAAAGTAGTGTCAAAATAATTTTTAAATTTACTTATTTTTTTGCAGAATAGCGTTACAATTCTCATAGCCAAAAGTAAGGAATTTTAGAGATAGTTTAGTTAGTTTAGTTCGTTGTAAAACAGAATTGGCACCATTGTCATGGAGAGTACGCGGCAGCAAAACAGTGGCGATCACACGGATATCGAGGGATATGCCTTGGGGGCGTGGCACGTGCCGCCTCGATATTATAAAATTGGTCTTATGTTCGAGTGCCGGCTGTACGCATCATTCAGTCGCTTTGCGATTGTGTACAGTGCATTATTGGTGCGTAAAAAACCAAAATGCCGAGTTGTGCAGTAAATATTTGTAAAAATAGGTCAAATACTATCAACCTGAAGACAAATAGCGTGTCCTACCACCGGTTAGTAAACAATTAAGTCACTGTTTTATATTTTAAATCAATTTTTAAATGATTTACTAACTTACGTCCGGAGCGACTCGAACTAACCCGAACTAGCCCGAATCTTCCCGAACGAAACGAACGTTTTATATGTAGAGTGGTGCAATCGTTTGCGTGCGGCTGATTTTATCGATATGCGTATTATTGCTGTTGAATATTTTTTTACAGAACTCAGTGGATATCCTCGTATTACTTGTATAGTAAAAGAGTTAAATTACCTATTAATTAAATGTTGTTTAAACCAAATTAAGACATTATAATTCCAATATAGTTAGTCGTGAAGTGTAAAAACTAAAGTAATATTATACCTAAAGATTTTCACAAATTAACAGTTTTTAAGTACAATATGATCAGTAATATGATAAATAAATATTATATTTCATCAAACTACTTATATTTGGTAAAAAAAATACAATAATTTGTTTTCGATATACAAAAATATTCTTTTTTTTTTCATCTGTCTATTTGGCGGTTTCGTAAGGTGGGCCATAGACGATTAATAATATTACGCAATATTATTGAGCGAGTAAGATTAGTATTGAAGATTGCGATGAATAAAAATAATCGACCATCGCTTTCGACTCCCTAATTGCATGCGTGTGCATTGGATGTTCGCAAATAGGAAGTATTTACAAGTGAATGCCCCGCCCATTCTATGTATGTGTGCTATTAGAAATTGATTTAGTGTAGCTGCTTTCTTCTTTGTGTGCGTGTTCAAATTTTAAATGTGTGTCGTCAGTACACTATTTGTTAATGTTGTAATTTTTTGGGTGGGAGATAAGTGGCGACACTAGAACTCCGTACTATTCCGCAATGAAGGCATATCTCTGGATATCTATTGTCGATCACGATAATCAATATGAATGAATTTTTAGTTTTTATTAAATGCTAGTGTTTTTTTTTAAACATCCATTAAATTCTCCGGCAGATGGAAGAAACAATAGACCTAAAACTCACGTACCTATCACAAGAGACCAATCTCGTTTCGTTTAACAGAGCGTAGATCCTATAACCACCTTCCAACTCCATCATCAGGTGTGCACACAGTCATCATAACATTGCGTTCTCACCAGATATACATAGATATGTATAATTTTAGCGCTATCAGACTTCAGGAAATGATTAAAATCGATTTTATTTCAAACAGGAAGATTCTTGATGACAAGATGAAAATATTTACAAAATAACACTACACAGTTGTGTGATTTATATCTACTTTATTTGGTATCAATACCCTCTTTCTTTTTGTATAAAATGTTTAAGTGATATTCTCAAAAAAGTATGGGTTCAGCTATCATGAAGTTACCAGTGGCATAACTTAACTTTATCTTCACATATAAGCATGGATAATTAAAAAGTAATTATAATTATGAATTAATAATACAGGCTTACTAATAATACCTATAATTACACCATTACATAAAACCTCACGAGCGCACAAACTTTGAAAATGGCACTTGAAAAACCCTATGTAATCTGGCAACTTTGGCAACATTCCGGCAATATTGCCCAATATTGCCGGCAATATTGGAAACTTTCCTTAACTTTCGGAAACATTCGGCAATTTTCATCCCTAGCCCTGACCAATTGCATATGCATATTTCAAGGCTTATTCTAAATCAGCTTGACGGTTTGAATGAGATTATGCAATAGATAATATTTATAGCGATCCTGTGCCATTTAAGATCGTCTTCAGCAGACGATCTTTACAGTACTGACCATATTTTAATACGTAGCAAGCACAGCAAACATTCGCCGAACCCGACCCTCCTGACACGACGGTGTAACACACGTCCTCGGTGTGAGTGTTCGCATCGAACTCAGCTAGTTCAAGACTTCTATGTAAATGACAAATCGTAATTACGTTTACCGAGACGCAGCGTAAATCCCATGGGTTATGAGCGAACACTTGATGGATCTGAGCTCACAGCCAGGAAGTGGCCGTGGTATTTTGTACAGGTTTTCGTTAAATGTTTGGTTTAAGTTACGTTGAAACTCTCTGGTACGTGTTTCCAGAGGTCTGTAGAGTTATGACATGATTATGTAAGTTTATTATGAAATATCTGGTTGACCGAGCTTTGCTCGGTATTTTTTGGTAAATTGTGTTTAAAAAAATAAGTTTATGTTCAAGTTGATTATCGATAAAGTTGGTAATTGAAAACATGAATAAAACGACATTGTATAAAAATGAATCATACCTAGGTCGATTTATTGCCCCCGAAACCCCTTGTATACTAAATTTCATGAAAATCGTTGGAGCCGTTTCCGAGATTCAGATTATATATATATATATACAAGAATTGCTCGTTTAAAGGTATAAGATTTGCTCTTCTACACCCGCTACCTATTTTTGTTTTGTTAAAATTATTTTCTTGTAGGTCTGCTGAAGGATGTTTTTGTCTAAAATAAATCTTGTCTTTGAACTTTATTGTGTTTATAACTTTGTCACTATTTCTAATGTTATATTCCTGTCTTTAGATGGTTATTAACCGACGGAAAAAAAGGAGGAGGTTATCAATTCGACGCGTATATTTTTTTTTTTTTTTATGTATGATCACGCATAACTTTGTACATGGTAGTCCGATTGTGAAATGAAAAATTCTTTTTTTATTGGAAAGGGTATACTCCCAAGGTGGTCCCATATAAATTTGGAAAACTAAATCGAACCCTAAGGGTCGGAAAACAGGGGATGATTGATTGTTCACTCACTGATTGTAATGTATAACCACGCATAACTTTATACAGAGTAGTCCGATTTTGATAATTCTTTTTTTGTTGGATAGGGTATACCTTGCCAAGTATTATTATAACATTAAAGTCACAAAAAATTATAAAATAAAAACTTTTTAACAAAAAATTAAACCGCCGAAAAAACTGAAAAGCATAAAATAATAAACCTTAAAATTTTGAGTCGGCGCTGAAAAATCAATGAACAAAGATCACTCAAAGCGTCGACTCATAATTTTAAGGTTTATTATTTTATGCTTTTCAGTTTTTTCGGCGGTTTAATTTTTTGTTAAAAAGTTTTTATTGTTTAACAATTACCATATCTTCGCCAGTGCTGAAAATTCTTTAGTAGGGTTGATAGGTATAACTCTCTTCAGGGTCTTCTAAGGACCAGTGCGTGATCGAGTTACAGTAGAGCGTCGATTATCCGAACGTCGATCAACCGAACGACCGCTTATCCGAACTACTACGCCCGCCCGACTCGCGCTTGCTATCCTCCTCTCGCGCAACAATTTACGCGAAATTATCTCGAACTACATATTAGTTGTATGTACTCGTATGTCACTCTCAAGTAGCCGTTAGTTGATAAACTAAATTTTACCTCGTGAAAGAAACTATTTGTCATTCATGATATGTCTATACATAAGGTTTTCATTCCCTGTACATAAATATGTATGGCTGCATCAATACAGTTCGATTATCCGAAAAAAACGATTTTCCGAACAATCCTGTCCCTCAATTAGTTCGAATAATCGACGCTCTACTGTACTATGTAAAGTTGGGATAATATACTAACATAACGTAACATCACGCCTGCAATCCGCGAAGGGTTGGGCAGAGGTGTACCTAACACTTGCGACAACTAGACCAACAAAGTGGGCACGATTTATACTATTTATTTACATATACTTACCTACGTCCAAAGAATGATTAGCGGCCTCTTTTCTGCTAATAACAAACTGTTGACAGGCCTACATTGTCCTCCCATACCTATTAACACTGTAATTTGAAACCATTGTATAAACCAATTATTTTTAAAAGAGTAACCATGGAGTTCCTTGCCGGCTCTTCTCCATAGGAATCAACAAATTGGAACCAATTGACCATGTAGGGTTTATGTGAAATAATAGTTATTTGTTATACAAGAGTGCAAAGTTGCTTTTTAACCGCGTGCTCAATTTTGTTGACCGAGCAAGCGAAGGATTCTAAATTTAGAATCCTGAGCTTTAGCGAGGGAATCAAAAGAGCACGAGGTGAAAAATCTTTGCACTCGAGTGCAACACGTAACTTTTCATCCCACCTCAGCGAGGAAATGACTAAATGCAAAAAAAGCACTTACAATCACAAGATACTTTTATTTCAGTTTAGGTATTAATATTTATTAGGTACTACATTATGATAGGTAAGTATTACAGAATTATCTTTAAATTATTTCAAATTATTTGAAATAATTTAAAGATAATTCTGTAATACTTAGGTATAATTAAGAAAAATTGAAAGTAAAGTTGCTACAGCTGCCTAAGTAGAGTGTAATATTTTTGTTAGTGACGTGAAAAGAAAATGGGGCGCGCAAAGTAAATTAAAAAAAGTACACCAATAAGGTTCAAGTCTGAGTTTTTAACAAATAACAAAAAGGTTGTATGATAAATTCGGCACCATGGAGGTAGAAGTAAATAGGTTTAATGATGTTTTGAATTTACAAACTTAGTGCACACGATGTTCTAAATTCAATTTACTTTATCCCCTAGCGGATAAAAACGGCTTTTGCACTCAGATATCGAAGGGCAAAAATACTCTTTCCGAGATGGGGGGATGAAAAAATATTTTGATTTTGAACAACAATCGGCGGTCACCAATCCCCCGTCCAATAATTATTCTCCTGCTCTTATGTAAAATTATTTGGGCCCAATTCCTCACCTAAATATTCTAATGTCAATTTCCTCTTGATTACGTATTTAGTCATCATATTCCTCCTCCTTAGTACAATTATTAGGCAATCCCTATTATATGGTAAACTCGTTGCAATATGTCAAATCTTCACTATGCTCACATCCTGTCATAGTTATTGTGTGACCTTTCGTAGCCCCGTAGGTCTACAACCTGCTTTATTGTGTCGTGACCTTTGAGTCCATAGCCTGTTCCAGAAGTATTTGATGGAAATGTAAATAACTGCATTGGTAAACCTACCTGTAGATGCTAATTTGTAACGTCACTTCAAAATTTAGTACCTACGTGATTTGATTATTTGAATCCGGAATTGTAATTTAAATTTACATTAGAGATGTTTTATATTTGTAAATGGAAGTTAATTTTGTAACTCCAATTTTCGTCGATGGTTTTCAAATAAAATTTAATTTTAAGATGCAGCCGGGGAGATGGGCAGATATTGTCACTCACTGGTTGTTTGAAGATGGACATGGTCGGCGAGGTAGATCACGGAGAATGTGGTGTGACGATCTGTTAAGATTTGTAGGGCCAACATGTCAAAAAATGCTCAAAACACCTATTGAAATAGGTGACCTATTGAAACGGGGGGGGGGGGGGGGTTAAGCTGTGTGAAACATTATACGCAAAAAAAGTTTATCCAACATTGTTGGAAAAGTGGCGAGGTATAAAGCTGAAACCTCCATAATACATATACTGAGTAATAATTCCTAAGTCGTTTTAGTCAATTATTGCGAAAGAATTTAATTTGAACAGGATTTGTTTATACTTTCGTCTCATCATCAGCAGTATAAATGTTCCCACTGCTGGGACTCAGGCCTTTTCTCGGTGAGAGCGAGTGGGCAATAATGCACCCCGCCGGCCCAGCGCGGGTTGGTAGATGACACATGTCTTCGAATTTTTGGTTCTAAGACATGCCACCACACACTACACTAAGCTAGATACTAAACCGGCCACCGTAGGCGCGAGCTTGCGGGCGGCGAGCAATGGGTAGCTCGCCGCCCGGTAAGGACCAAGCTCGGGTCGACGGCGCGTAGTGTTCCACGCGCGCCTCAAAGAGATGTCAGCAGCAGTGTAGGGGTCTACTAGGACCGATGCCTGCCGGGGTCGCGTGATTGTTCGAAAGAGATACCGTGACCCTGGCACATAGGCAACTGATGGAACACGGGTGGGTTTTAGTCAGTAAAAGTCTGACACGCCCTCCCGCTCCGCCCAGAGCGGGAGAAGTCATTTGATGATTTCCCATCCTGAAAAAAAAAAAAAAAAAAAAAAAAAAAAAAAAAAAAAAAAAAAAGACATGCCAGTTTCCTCACGATGTTTTCCTTCACCGTTTCGAGAGCAGTGGTGATGAAATTATTTACACAAAGGAAGTTGCCTGCTTGGGTGCGAACCCAGGACCTACAACTCGTAAGTCGCGGCCGTTACCACTGGGCTACCACACCACTGCTCACTGGAAGGAAACTAACATAAGTTTAACGTTTTAGTTGCTTAATATGTGACATTCAGACTTATTGTGAGTGTTAAGATTGTGTTTGTAGAGTCATTAACACGTCTAAAGTGTTTAGTGTAAGCCTAGTCTTTCTTAAATGATCTTCTTTACATATTATAAAATAAAGTCACTTCGCTGTCTGTCTGTCCCTATGTATGCTTATATCTTTAAAACTACGCAACGGATTTTGATGCGGGTTTTTTTAATAGATAGAGTGATTCAACAGGAAGGTTTATATGTATATAACATCCATAATATAGTAAAGAAACACTGATAATTTTAGAGGTTTCTAATGTGATGTCATAAATAAACACATGTTTTTGCGCTTACATTGCGAACGCTGGCTGAACCCTTCGAAATAGCTCAAAATAATGTACTACAGTATTGTACACCTTAAAAAGTTCTACAATAAAGTCCGCGATGGTATATGTCTAACTCTTAGGGATAACCCATAATAACCATTTTTATCCTTTACTTTTTACGAGAAATAATGGCTTATTTATGAATGCGATTTTAAGCAATACAGCATTAATCCTTATCCAATTAAGTACCTTAAATAAATTGTGCATTTCATGTAGATGAAAATTGCCCTTTACAGCATATCATTAAAATTAATATTTTAGAAGATATCAGACATTATAATAAAATAGCCGCAGAGCGGCTAGCGGGCCGTTCCATGTCCGGCCATCTCGCTTGGTAGCGGTCGGGTATTGCAGGATTAGTAGGATTGTAATTCATATTACTTTGGCTTCATAGTAAATGCGAATATCATGTGTGTTCGAAGTACTCAAAATAAACCTAATTGTATTATTCCAAGTAAGAGACCGCGAAATATTGCTTAGATGTTTAGATTTTTGGATGGATTTGGATTTTTGGTTATCCTGGATACTTACGATATAGGATACTTTATCCCGGTAGTACGTTCCCGGGTGATATTTTCCGACAGCTATACGGGCGATGCCACTGGCCAAAGTACTATTCTTATAACTATGTTTAATTTGGTGTCTGGTAAATAATTGAGTGTCTGTATAGGTAGAATAGGAGCGTTAAGAAAAACCAGGAAGACTTATATTCAATTCAATCCAGCCCTATGTCGCAGTCTTCTTACTCTGAATACTATTAGTTTTATTTTAAGTACATCAAACACACATAATATGTAAGGACCGTAGCAGGTGGCGTTCCGTAGTTTCTGCCTACCCCCATGGGAAAAAGGCGTAATTTTATGTATGTATAACATGGTACCGCGCATTCTTACCGCGGTAATACGTCCTCTTGCGATAATTTCCGATATCTACGCGGGCGAAGCCGCGGGCAAAAGCTAGTTAATAATAAACCTTGGTTGGAAACGGGTTGAGGGGCTTATGGCTAAGTATTAACAACCGCACGGATCGATCGATCAGGTTAAGCTACGCTTGCCGCGGCTGGTTGGTGGATGGGTGACCGTCTTTACATAGGAAGACCTCTCCGTGCCTCATTTGTAGATCTTTGACAGTCGTTACGGGTCGTCAGAAGCCCGAAAGTCTGACAACCAGTCTTACCAAGTGGTATCGTATTACCCAATAACTGGGTTGTGGAGATCAGAAAGGCAGTCGCTCCAAGTAAAATACTAGTACTCAGCTGAATCTGGTTAGACTGGAAGTTGACCCCAACATAGTTGAGAAAAGGCAAACAGATGATGACTTACGTTCCGTTATTTCCACAAAAGGGTTACTAAGAGGGAAAATAGTAAGATTTTAGTTGCCTTTGGCAAGAAATAAAATCTAAATTTCTGTGTGGTCTTGAATTCTTGCTTTAGATAGTTATTACCTATAAACCATGGTTTACGGTTTTCTTTATCTGTGACGGAATTCTGTTTTGTTCCGTTTATGGTATTATTCTTTAAGGAATATGTGGAATTTCATGGTCCTATGGTTGTATGGGCAGAATTGTAAAATGATCTTTTATCTTCCTACATCAGTATTATATTATTATCAGAATGTAATGTCTAATTATGATTATGTTATTGCAGTTATTTTTTGCATGCTGCTGGAATACAGCTTCTCACTGGCTATTTTTTTAATGTATTAAAATAAAATAAAACGTTAATTTCAGAAAATAATTGTTAGTAACAAAGGTCTTAAAACTATATTAGTTAATAATAAAATCAAATGAAATTCTGATTCATACGGAATTCACATAATAAAATCAATAATGTCCAAAACACATGTTTTTTTTTAAACCAAAGATATTTTCTAACGAATTTTGGTGAGTGACATATTTCAAAAAGGCTAAAAAAGAAGATTATAATGTTCTTTTATTCGTTAAAAATCGGCTTTCCGTTTGAGAATCATGATCATTATGAGTTCTTCATGTTTTGGACTCGTAACAATTAGGAAAAAAATCATCATTGAATAATTCCGAATTTTACAATTATGCCTCCCAAAAACATTCTTCTCCTGGTAATGTTTTCACCACGATCATAAGGATCAACTATAAACTGAAATCAACCCTTTTCAGTCCATTGCTGGTTAAACACAGTTTGGTTTTCATTGACGGCCTTTATATTGTAATCGATCACGAATCTACGAACATATCTCCAAATCCGACCATCTGCGGCGTGATTACCAAACAAATTAAAGTTTAAATGTGGTCTAATTATTAGTGATAACATAACCCTTAGGATGGGCGGTGTGGTCTTACCCCACCACAGACACTAGTCACCCGGAGAGTTACTCAACAGGTTAATCAACGTAGATAATCTTGCAGTGAATGTCAAAGTGTTACGACAGGAGATTTTAGATATAAAACTTTTGTTTATTAACTACTAATGTTATAAATTGTGCGAAACTAGGTATCAGCTTGTGTGTTTGTACCTTAGTTACCTATACCCTTTTTTTGTGTGTGAGAATTCATCAAATGACGTCTCCCGCTCTGGGCGGAGCGGGAAGGCGTGTCAGACTTTTACTAACTAAAACTCACCCGTGTTCCTTCAGTTGCCTATATACCAGGGCCACGGTAGTTACCTATACCCTGTTGTGTTACCTTTTGACGCCCATACATCTGAGCCTATCGTTATACGGCAGATAGGCAACCTGGAGGAGGACACAGGCTACTTCTGCGTCTTGGATATTTTTGTATATACAGGAATTTTGTATTTACTTATTTTTAAATAAGTAAATACAAAATTCCTGTATTTTGTGAAGATGAAGTCAATTTTATTGATGAGTTAGAAGAAGTTCTGATACGTACATGATTCTCCAATTTGAAAAATCTGTTGCTGTTGCTGTGAAGAAAGGCAGAGCAGAAAGAGCTCACTAATTAGTCAATCAATTCATACGTAAAATAGATTCACAATAGTTTCAAATTACAAAAACAACTTTCTACAGTCGTTGAAGTCTTTTCTTCATAAAATATTATTACCATCATTTCAGCCGAAAGACGTCCACTGTTGGACATAGATCTCCCCCAAAGGGAAATGACTTGCCATGATCGCCACGCTTGGCAGGCGGGTTGACAATCGCAGTATACTGGTAAAATGCATAGAGGTCGCTGCTGCTTATTTTCTAGTAAGTCCCTTAGTCGACTCTTTCGACACCCACGGGAAGAAAAGGGATAGTGCTATTCTGTCCCCACCATACGGAACAACTTCTTATAATACCTGCACCCTAATTGCGAAACGCACAATTTATCAGAATCTGAATGGGATTGAAGATTATTTCTAAACCATTGCGTCATTTGTTCGAATAAATTGTGGCTCAGCAACGTAAATAACGCAATGAATGTTGTTTAACTATGAATATTAAACCAATTCCTACTGATAAAAAGTTCCGTAATTACCCCTCTGGTCCATAAATTTACACCGTGAATATTATATTTATATTTTTCCTTGACTATCGAAAACCCAATAAATGGCTGCTCGTAATTAACTAGACCGCGTGAGAATTTCCTTCCACAGGGCAAAAATATTAAATAGGTTCATATATTTTACTCTAATTAGTTTCACTTAATGTGTACCTACTTACGATAAAATTAAATATTACTATCTTAATTGTATGCTCGTCATGGTTTTGATTTAACAGCATAAGGGGTGCCAGGTTTGTAACGTTTGTTTAAAGTAGGTAAATTTACATGCCTAAGTTGGTAATATAAACTTTATCAGATAGGTACTGTCTTGTTTAATTATGTTTTTGCAACTCCAAGACGATATGAACCTAGTTGAAAAAGTTATTAGAATTAAATTCAATTGTTCTCTGCTTGGTGTGGTAGTAGTTTCGAAGCCCAGAAAAAGTTAGGTGGAGTGCATTCATGGAATGTGGAAGACTAATTTCTTTTTTCTGGACTGACAGCGTTATACCCTTTCAATTCAAGAATTGTGCATCCAAAAATTATTATGTTTTTATTATTTAGGAACTAATTACCTCAAAACACTTACAAAAGAAAGCTAAAAAGCTAAATCTTAAAATAATAATATGTACAAGTGCATAAAAAGAAAAGAATCATAGCGTACCAAACAAGTCGTCCACATCGTTGTCAAAAGGAAAAGTGCCCAAAAGGCTGACAGCATTGCTACATAACGTGGCAATATTGCCATTCTTTGTTTTATTAATTGTTTGGCCAAAAATAGGCCAGCCATCTTGTCAAGTAAAGACTCGGCCAACCGCTTGTTAATGTCTCGAAAAACTAGTTGTTATTGTAAAATAAAATAGCCGATGTGTGTGAAATAACTTTGAGCATCATTGTTCGACTCATTAATAATACGAGAAGCGACGTGCCGTATACTTCTAATATTTAATCTAGATCATATAAAATATATCGTACCGTCTGTCACTAAGTAATAAACTCATAGTTTTGTTGAGATTTGTGCAAGTAATTTATTGTTCTTACTACGGAATTTTCTTTAGTTATATATTGTTATGTCTGCAGAGTGTGTGTACATCATAATTTTATTCAAATAACTTCTAACGACTTACGAAGCGCATAATTTGCAATTTTTCGACTGCTGAGACACAGGTCTCCTCTGTATGGGTTGCAAGTAGAGGATACAAAACGAGGAAGAAAACGGTCGGGATCGCGGGATCCCGAGATTCGGGATCCCGGGATCCCGACCGTTTTCTAGCCCCGAAAATCCCGGGACTGTACTTGCCTAATCTCGAGATTTTCGGGATTGCCAAAAACAAGACTTATTTGTATTCGGTAGTCCGTTGCTCCTTGACAATAACCTTGACTAGATTACTTTAATAGCATTTATTACGTAAAGACAAAAACAACCCTTAGATACGCCGTCGTACGATACGTACCTACTATACACAGTATACACTACACAGGTACAGTCCTAATATATGTATGTTTGTCGTAGGACTTAGAAGGGACTTCAAGGAAAAGATAAAGCTGGAAATTAACAAGAGTATGAATTCCCTTGATCCTGAAGTACAAGTACAAATTGAATTGGCGTTGGCAAATAGTATTAGACGAGAAATGACCCTTTTCAAAAATGGAGGAGTTTGTGGATATCACTTAGAAACAGTATATAAGTATCTATTGTCTACTCCTCCAACCAGCGTAGAACCTGAGCGAGCGTTTTCAGCTGCTGTGCTTATGTTGGCAATAAACTACGAAGCAGGCTTGGAAGTCAAAGATTGGATGCTTTGATATTAATTCTGCGATGTTATTTTCGAAATTCTAATATTTTTTTGTGTTGTCTTTTTGATTTCTTGCAAAAGTATCATTTTTAGGGTTCCGTTGCCAAATGGCAAAAAACGGAACCCTTATAGATTCGTCATGTCTGTCTGTCTGTCTGTCCGTGCGTATGTCACAGCCACTTTTTTCCGAAACTATAAGAGCTAGGCTGTTGAAACTTGGTAAGTAGATGTATTCTGTGAACCGCATTAAGATGTTTACACTAAAATAGAAAAAAAAACAATAAATTTCGGGGTTCCCCATACATAGAACTGAAACTCAAAAATGTTTTTTTTCATCAAACCCATACGTGTGGGGTATCTATGAATAGGTCTTCAAAAATGGTATTGAGGTTTGTAACATCATTTTTTTCTAAACTGAATAGTTTGTGCGAGAGACACTTCCAAAGTGGTAAATGTCCCGTAACTTCTAAATTAAGAGAATGATAAAATTAAAAAAAATATATGATGTACATTACCATGTAAACTACCACCGAAAATTGGTTTGAACGAGATCGAGTAAGTAGTTTTTTTTTAAGAGGCCTCTCACAAAATTAGAATGCTCGAGTTTAGGTAAAAGACGGCAATCTTATGTATGTGTGCGTAGCTATCCACACATGCACAATACAAACAGTGTAACGCGAGTGTCAAGCCGGTCTAAACAATCTTGAGCCGTTAGAATTATAATGCGGTATTTAGAGATTTATGAAAATACTTACTTTTATTTAGTCAGTCTAATAAAGATTACTAGACTAATAAAAAATTACAAATGTATGTTATGTAAAGTATACAATAAAAATAAAAAATTCAAACAATTACATATTGGTGCCGATTCTGTTGTACACCGAACTAAACTATCTCTAAAATTGCTTACTTTTAGCTATGAGAATTGTTATATGCTATTCTGCAAGAAATAATCTCTAAATGTAAAAAATATTTTGACACGACTAAAATCAAATTTGACAATCGCGACTCAACGTGGTATTTTTTTTTCTTTTGGCTTCGCAACTTGGTACTTGTGTGCGTTACGCAATGAACTTGTTGAGAGACGACGGCGCGCCCAAAGGGGCAGCCTGGACGTGTTTTATATGGAACTAGCTTTTGCCAGCGACTTCGTAGCGTAACGTAGCGTAAGCGAGCGCTAAGAAAGGAAGTAGAATTGGACGGACGAAGTCACGGTCAAAAGCTAGTAAACTACAAAACTTCTTAATAAACCACATTTTTTGCTAATCTATTACTGTATGCCAATTATCAGACTACTGGGCGAGCTTACGCGAGAGCAAGCCACATAGAATTGCCCGTGTGAAAAACAGTTTTCTCTCAAGTCTATACCCACAAATTTTAATGTCTGCCCTTGTGATTCTGGTCATTGCAAAGCACTTTGAGGGGAATCTGTTTTCGTTTGAATTCAAATAGAAGATCATTCAGGATCAATACAAAATAGGCTAGTATTTCTCACCTTAGTATTTCTTTTGGTTTTGCCATATAATTCTTTTGAAAAAAAAAAATGGTTTGGTTGCTTATTTTCATTGTTTTTTAATTTTTAAATTATATTATTTTTGTTCAGGAGTAATTTTGTGCAATTTTTTGTATAAATCTTCTTGTATATTTTGTTTTATGTTTTTTGTGCAATTTTTGTGAAATAGTTGTTGTTTTCGTAATCAGCGAACCAATAAATCATAAAAACGATACCCATGTTGATTTCAGAATTTGTCACCCCTTTTCTACCTTTTAGGGGTTGAATTCTGAAAGAGTCTGACACACGTGTTTACTCTAAATGAGTAAACACGTGTGTCAGACTCTTTCAGAATTTGAATTTGATAGGAAGTTTCGAATAAAATAGTTTAACTGATCTTGTTTCCCCATACAAACTTTCAAACCCCTTTTTCACCCCCTTAGGGGTTGAGTTTTCAAAAACCCTAGGACAAAAAATTGTTTATTTCTATTTGTTAACCTAAAAACAAAATTTTCAGGCTTGTAGCTCTAAAAATGACGGACTTCCATACAAAATTTTAATCCCTTTTTCACCCCCTTAGGGGGCGAATTTTCAAAAATCCTTTCTTAGCAGATGCCTACGTCATTACAACTATCTGTATGCCAAATTTCAGCGAAATCCGTTCAGTAGTTTCGGCTGTGCGTTGATAGATGAGTCAATCAGGTTTGCCTTTTATATAATTAGATTTTTCATTTTTTGTTTGAATTCTATAAAAAAAATATTACCCACGTGTTGAGATTTATATGTGTGGGGTTTTATAAAGGGAGTCGAAAATGTCATTATTTTTACGATAGGACACGCCATTTTCGAGATATAAGCAAAAGAAAAAAAAAATACAGTACTGTTTTTGGACGTGAGGCGACGCGTTGGTGTGAATTTTTGTTCATGACCACTAATTGTATTTCACACCTTTCTAATCGCGATTAAAAATAGTCAGATTTAGTTAAAATAAATTATTTTAGTCAACATTTTTCTACAATTTATTAAAATAATGCTTTCATTGATAATAAACGAAACTCTTATCTTATACAAATAATAAAATGCGAAGAGTAGCAAAATGTTGTAGTCGTAGTATATTTTTGCGTTCACGATACGAGTACCCGAAAACTGAGATGCGGGAAAAAATGGCACAGGTCCTGCCTCGTTGGGCGCTTGCGCCGTACTAAACGCTGCCCGCTTGTGCATCGTAATTTATTCTAATTTAGAGTGATTTCAAAAACGATATGATGTCTAATTAAATAAACGGATTTAAATAAAACTTGAGAATTCGATTCGTTATAGAGCATACTTTATATTGACATGATTTTTTTAATGTAATTATGCTTTATTCAAACCAAAAAAACGCGATAAAATTGCGAATAAATCGTAAAAATTGCCATAAGACTTATTTTTTTTTACTAATCAAGGTTATTAAAAATCAATATTCTTGTACTAAATGTAACAACTAGATTATATGTCTGATGTTTTGTGTATTTTTTTACTCAAATTTCTACATATTAATGATAGAAATAGGAGTCTGAAATTAACCCTGCGCTGATTTTTAAGAAAACTAGTTGTGGGAGATTAATTACTACGAAGTAAACAAATAAGTTTTTGTAAATGTGCTACTAAAAGTAACAAAACAAAAGATTGATCTATTTTTTACATGTGTTCGTCAATCCCAGAGTATTGATAATGATGAGATGAGAGGTAAATAAGGCGACTAAAATCTTAGATATTCGCGCAAAAATGTAAAATGGCTCTTAAAACGTCATAAATCGTTAACCACAATTTACCTTTCATTGAATCTACTGAAATATAAAAATTAAAAAAATAACATTTATTTTCATAAACATAAACCTTATGCATAAACCGAGAATATCTACAGGTTTGTTCGGAACCCTCGGTGCGCGAGTCCGACTCGCACATGGCCGGTTTTTTTTCTTTTGTCTTTTTTTTCTTATTATACTGTGATTTGTGTTGTGCAAAGACAACATTTTTTTTAAATTATTTAAGTTTTTTTTTCATTTGAGCCTAATTAGAAACCACATAGTCTAATCCCGTGATAGGCCCGGGATACCGGGATTACGCTTCAAAAATCCCGTAATCCCGGGATTGAAAATCATGCTCGGGATTGTATGCTCTAGTTGCAAGCCACCAAGCGGGCCCAGTGCGGCTTGGTAGACGTCACATGTCTTCTGATTTTTGTTTCCAGGACATCGAGCCTGTTATGGAAAAACATCGTAACCGACAGAATGTAGGTATTTCACTTTTTTATTTTAACGTACAGCTAAAATCATTTAGAACCTAATACAAGATCACTTAAACCCATATTTGCATAAACGTCAAAATTATAAGTGATATTAGATAGTATCGCAAACGACAAAAGTAAAACTTTGATATTTAAGAACAATAAGAATTATCGTAACCAACTTATCGTAAGTAACGTTTGTCACTTACGATAAAACATAGTGTCATGCATGAACTACCCAAAATCTGTGTGGCGTTTAGTTATCTTATTAAGTACATTGTTTACTAGCTTTTGCCAGCGGCTTCGCCCGCGTGGAGGTCGGAAAATATCCCAGTATCCCAATATCCAGCTTATAAACTAACTGTGTTCTAAATTTCATCCAAATAGGTTCAGTAGTTTTTGCGTGAAAGAGTAACAAACATCCACACATCCATACATACAAACTTTCGCATTTATAATTTTAGCAGGATTTGTAGGAAATGCTGTATTCTGATTATTTGATTGTCTATTTATTTGAATGGAGTAATATTCAATTTGGCATTTTTATAATTTTGAAATGTTATTAACTTTAAACAACAAAATTAATTAAAATTTTACTATTGGAATTCTGGTTTCTGAGTTACAACTAAACAGTATATACAATAGTTAGCCTTAATAACAGAGAAAAGTAATATCGTAAATGGCAATTTTTGAAAAACAAGAAGACATCATGACATTTATATTTATCTTAAACGACAAAAGTACTCATTATTTAACTCTTTCTACAATATTTTAATTGATTTTACGTAAAGCCTAATGTGTTTTGCCATATACACAAAAACCGGTGATCTAGAAATAACAAATAAAAAATAATCAATAAAATACCTCTCCTGTAAAATTTCATAAATGTCACTTACGATGTTCTTCCATAACAGGCTGGACATGTCGCTTTCCTCGCGATATTTTTCTTCGCCGTTTTGAGAGCAGTGGTAACGAAATAGTTTACACAAAGTAAGTGACGTGGCTGGAATATAATGCCTCACAGTATTAAAATAAAGCTATATTATGGAAAATACTTTCTAATGTCTAACCTTACCGAAACACTGCTGATGATTATTTTGTGAACCAACTAAACTTAATTTAGGCTATTGCTATCTTTTTCCTTCTAATGAAGCAAGGAAGGACGAAACAATCAATTAGAGCCGTCACGTCAGTTGTACTTACTAAGATTTTCTTCGACGCATAGCCTACGACGAACTAAATTCATTAAGCTTAAAATCACGCCAAATTAAGGTAATCAAGGTAATCCAGACGTTATTTCGTTTGACAGTTCTAAAGCTTCTTTAGGTGGTGAACAAAAGAATCGGCGCCTTTTTTCAAACAAACCCGCGCGTCTTACAATATCACGAACACACAACATAGATTGCGTGAGCATATACTTATCTGTAATGACGGGAACAGGCGCTGATAACGTCCCAACTCGTTCTGTCAGGACAGGTCTCAACAGGGTGTCTACTACTCCCGCATTTCATTAAGTTTTTCTAAACTATACTCCTTAAGACTAAGTGCATAATTGAGTTTGTTAAGTTCGTTCGTTTTTGTGTAGAAGCCTGCATAATGATGGGTTCTTAGCATGTTTAATTTAACCGTCAAAAAGTATGTTGACATATTTGGTTAGGTTCAGAATAAATCGATTATAATTTTGGATAAAAGCCATAAGAGACAGATCCGTTATAAAACAAGTTCTAACTATAGCCGAGAAATAATAGAATAGAATAATATTTATTTGCTAAAAACATGGTATAAAAGATGGTAAAACAAAATAACAAGAGCACCGGAACCTTCGAGCCGGATTTTGTATTCTGAATTGTATTCCGCCTTTGGTAAAGTTCTTTCAAAATTTCACTGTCATCTTTGACTCGGTTTTAATGTCAGTTATTTGTAATTAGTACTTTTACTTTGCCGAAATAGGGTTCGAAATACAAAAAATAATAAGTTGCCTGAACCATTTTGAAAGAAATATCTCTTTTAGTTTATATAAGGTTATAACGTAGTTGTTCATCGAATGTATCCAAAATATGCTGTTGGAATTTAAATATCTCCCAAACAAAAAAAAAAAAGAAGGTTTTTGCCACTCAAAACCCCTGTGAAAGACCTCTGGGAAGTCAGTTATGCAGTCACTCTATGTAAAATGACGGTAGTCAGCTCCATCCGGATAAACTGGAAGCCGGCTCTAACAAAGGTAATTTGTTAGGAAAAGACAATGATTAACCAATATGAAATTGGTGACAGCAAAACTCCCAAGCCAGTAAACAAGTCGATCATGGATAAAACTCCTGAAAACCGTCCACGGTAAGCACTTGGTCTCGTTATTCTCACGCAGCGTGCAATTAGACGCGCAATCTGGTGGCGCGGGCGCAGCGACAGGGGGCAAAAAGTGCGCTCTTTAATAACTTCTAATAACTGGCAGGGGACAGGTTCTAAGGCGGCTTGACTACGTTCCCTGGACATAGGGGAGAGGACACACTAGGTAGGGAATCGTCGCGTTTTAGATGTATCGGAAATAACTGTCAATCTTGTGATATTGTTAAAAACAACTTGCAAGCCGTCAGCAAGGAAAATAAATAGGTAGTTTCTTCAGTATTATATTTAAAAAATCTGATCAATCAAATCACCACTGAAAAAACAGCTATTCGTAAATATCTATGTGTGTTGGTTGGTCGTAGGTTCGAACCCAGATAGGCACTTAACTTTGTGTAAATTCTTTAATCACCACTGCTCTCAAAACGGAGAAAGGCAAACATTGTGAGGAAACCAAATAAATCGAACACATGTGATATCTACCAAACCGCACTGGGCCTGCGTGGGGGATTTCGGCCCACTTCCCGTCATCGAGAAGAGTCCTGTGGAAAAAATTATAGGCTGATACGTACAGACGCCACCAGGTCAAGCTACCCGAAACTGTCAATTTTTCCCAATGAACCTTGAACCTAATGCTCTAGAAATAAAGTCGAAAATCTATCAAAGAAATCTGACAGATTGTAGTAGCTTGATGTGTTGGCGTCTGTACCTATGGAAATCGACGAAACTGCAGCTCCTGTTCTGTGCTGCGTCCTCCAGGGCGAAGTATCCCAGGTACTCTACGTGAAATTTTCAGTAACACCAAGCCGTTACAGGCCTGTCTTGAGGAACTGGGGTGGTCGAATAACCGATTTTCCCACCCGTACGCAAAATACGCGCTTCAACGTAGTGCTGCAAACACCAGGCTCCTCCTAATCCTTGTGGAGTTACGAATACATGTTTTTTCTTTAGGCATGAATATGTGAACATACATTTCTTCTGTGTAGGTAATGCAGGGCACTGACTGTACGAAAGGACTAGCTGAATTTTGTCAGTGTTTACCTCAACAACCCTTCGACTTCCCTTCCATAACTTCCTTTTTTGCATCATAGGGTCTCCTAGGTAGCGAATTACGAGCCATATTAGAATCATAAGTAACCGGTTGAATGTAATTACAGTAACAATGAAAAATCCATTGTGTCTCGCGTGGACCCACGTTCTAAGGGTTAATTCTTTGGGACATAATGTTATGTTTAATTCGATTCAAGTATTAAAATGCCTAGCTGTTTCCTAAGTAGGTTCGGATCGCCTTGCAGTCTAGCTGAATACCAGTATTTTACATGGAGTGACTGCCTATCTGACCTCCACATCGTACTTACTAGGTACTACGTGCTACTAGGCTCCTGGGGAGTTTGTTCCGCCACTTCTTCTTCCCAGCTAAAGCACTAGGATGTGGTGAAGGGCGGGCTTTTTGGGGGACTGTCTTATGTAATTTTGACGTTCGAAAAGTGCTGATCCTCAGTCCAATTTGAATAAATGACTTTTGATTTTGATTTTGGCTATAAGAAGTAAGACTGGTCAGATTTTCCGGCTTTCAAGTAATAAATGATTTTATTTTTGAAAGTAGGTTTGTATAATACAAACAATTTACACGTCAATAAGACGCCAACGATATACAAATGACAGCCGGCACCAACGGCTTCACATGCTTTCCGAGGCATAGAGGGGTCTTGGTAAGTAAAGATCACCCATCTACGGACCAACCGCGACAAGCGTAGCTTCACCTGATTGACTCGTACGGCTGTTATTATTACTTAGCTGTGGCTATTATTAATAGTCTAATATTATTATAATGTCGGCCTTTCAGCGAAACAATAATAGATTTAATAAAGTTTTGATAACATCATTATGCACACACACAAACTCGTTAATATAATAAATGTGAAACGTTGCAGATCGTCGCGGCTAGCATTTCATTGGCCAATTTAATACTGATAAGATTATAACTTTCACATTGGAGAACATTGAAGAGTACTGCCGAACATCGAAAAAATTGATGAAATTGTAAACTGTAAATAAATGTTTGAAACTTTTCTTTTTTGAAATGTTTTTTCAAACATTTATTTAAATAGCGCGCATTTGAGTGAGATGCCAATTCAGCTTTACAGAATTTCGGATATGCCTCAACAAAGGCAGTAAGGATGTAAAATCAATGCAAATGAAGTGTTCTTCGAACGACAATCAAGCTCCATACTAAACATTTCTTTATTTTTTAAATTACAGTGCGTCGTTAAACTATGATAGGTATATCAAAAATGCTAGTTATATTAAACAAGACATTATTAGGTCAATTTCATATTATAATGACCATATTCTTATATTTAATCAAAACGAATACAGTAAAACCAGTCAAACCTATTCAGCATTCTCAATGATACACGTATTTACAAAAAACGCAGCGTTTTGTCCGCAAACCTGTAGTACCTTTAACAGGAGCTTATCCATAGATAACTTTCAAGTTATAGCTGTTTATAAGTATCCTAGATTAATGCATGCATGCGAGCATTGAGCTTAGGCATAGACTCGAGCCTGACCGCAGGCGCAGGCGCAGGCTGGCTACTGATCCCGCCTCGATTGTAAATATTCTATCAACCTGCTGCCATTTTTATTTTTCTCTTTGATAAATGGCAAAAAATATGTGTTGTTGTTTATGATTTCGCGCAGCCACAGAGCACGGCGCAAGTGTAAATTTATGGGTGGTGACAGGTTGTTTTTTTCGATTTTTCATATCTTACTAACCGTTCTTGGTTATTTCTAGATATGCCAATTTAGCAGCGTAGATTTTGTAGTAGAGAAAGGCCCTCCGTTTTTTAAGTTTTCAGATTAAGTCTGTGAATAATTTAACGTGATTTGTGTAGGCATTCTGAAAGATTATGGATTGATAGGTTAAATTATTCGACTTTAGACTATCTCAAACGGACTATCTTTAGGCTATCTTTTTTTGACTATCTTTAGGTTTAGGTAACCTATCTTTATTAATTATTTAGTTTTAGGTTGGATACCAGTGGAGATATTCTGTAATTTATTCATTTTAAAAACAATAGTCTTATAGTATTAACTTATCGCCTTTATCTTAATTGTGAAATTGGCAGGAAAGTTATTATTTTTACCAACGTGAGTACCACGTTTAATAGGAAGAACCGCCAAACATATGGAGTGAGTACATATGGTTAATTTTTCAGGAAAAACCGTTTTCTTATAAAGTATTTCAGGTCCATATAGGTACCGTTTTGTTATATCCTGTGTTTTTAAAGACTTCTGTGGAGTTTCTTGCCGGCTCTGCTCCATAGAATGCAACCAACTGGAACCTTGCACCTAGCTTCTGGCATTTCATAAGTGCATATGAAGGTTTATATGAAATTAAATATTTGATTTGATTCTGCTCTTTCTCTTTTTGTACTTACACTCCAGCTGAGTTCAGTTCAACTAGCTCAGTTAGCACAAATACTTACATAACTAAACCATGTATCAAACTGTGCAAAGACAAGTATAATTTGTAGCTCCTTCAATAATTCATGTGCAAGGCGACTGCTGCCTGCGCGCACGCAGTTTGTCGCGACATCTAACAAACGTATGTGGTTCACGCTCTGAGCAATATATTTGTTTTATTTATTATACTATCTTTAAAACGTTTTTTTGTTTATGACTTCTTGATGGGAAAACATAATCTTTTTCTTAAGGTGTCGATGCCAATTGAGTCGACAGAATTTGGTTACTAGTTTAGCGCCTTCAGCAGCGTTCCAGTGACGTGCAGATAACAGGACACGGCAATGCCTAAATCAAGGCGCACTGTTGGATCCTTCACGCTCCACTCGGCACCTATATTTGAAAATCCAACAGTGCAATCATATTCAGCCTTTCAGACGTTGAGGCTTCTTCAGACAAACGCGACACGACGGTGCGACATTTGTAGAACATTTTCCATGAAACTTTCAGAGATATTGTCTACGAGAGTCGCGTCTCGCTTGATTGTGCCTTTAGTTTTTGTAAAAAAGGACATAATTGTTATTTTATAATCAGCCTATATTGTTCCCACTGCTGGGACTCAGGCCTCCTCCTCCACTACCTTAGTAGTGGGCCATAATCTACCACGCGTTCCCAGTGCGGGTTAGTGGGTGTCACATTCTTTAGAATTTTTAGTTCTAGGACATGCCGGTTTCCTTACGATGCATTCCTTCACAGTTTTGAGAGCAGTGGTGATGAAATTTACTGAACGTAAAGCGCCTGCTTGGGTTCGAATCCAAGACCTATATACATATGTAATTCATAAGTCGGGGCCGATATCACTGGATCACTTCCACTCTCAAATTGTTGTATAGTTCTTAAGTGACTGACTTCTGGATGGGAAATCATCAAATGACTTCTCCCGCTCTGGGCGGAGCGGGAGGGCGTGTCAGACTTTTACTGACTAAAACCCACCCGTGTTCCTTCAGTTGCCCATGTGCCAGGGTCACGGTATCTCTTTCGAACAATCACGCGACCCCGGCAGGTCCTTAAGTGATTCATCAGAATTCTATACCCCGATTTCAGGATACAACTCGTTAGATATCTAATACAGTTTTAAGAAACCAGTATCACATCATCTGCCTGGAATTTGCCCAACTATGTTGGGGTCGGCTTCCAGTCTAACCGGATGCAGCTGTGTACCAGTATTTTACAAGGTGTAGGTATAAATTTAACATAACAGTTTTAGAACCATTTTCACTCATGTTTTACGTCTACGTGCTTACTGGTTTATGTCCCTAGTATTACGCGAAGGGCTACTGTCTGACCCTGCAATACTAAGGGTTTAATGTTGTTTTAAGTGGTTCCCTATCCATTTGCATAAAATTTTAAGACCTAATATAACTTGGCATACTTTTTTTCTCCTTATTATATTTTCGCATAAAATTATTTACGCATAACACCTTACGCATAATATTTTTAAGCATAAGTTCTTTAATCATAATAATGATTAAGCATAACATTCTAAAGCATAAAATATTTACGCATAATGATATTAAAACATATTTTTTAAAGGCATAATAAAGAAGCATAATAATGAACTCCTAAAACGTTAGACACTAATAAACATGTAAACATGCATACACCATGCATACAGCAAACATGCAGCAGGCAAGCAAGCATACAGCCGTCATGTAGCATGCAAGAATGCATCCAGCAGGCATGCATGCAGCAAGCATGCAACATGCAGCAGGCATGGTTTCTGTCATGGCTCCGGCGCTGCGGGGCTCCAGCGGTCTCACGCGAGCTTATCGTCGCAGATGTGTTTTACGCTCACCACCGCAGCTTCACCAAAACAAAACCACCTCCGTCAAAACCACCTGCTCCTCAGCTCGTGGGCCGCCTCTCCCCTCCGCGCCTACGCGGTTTTAAATTACACTCTACGGGTAGGGCAGACAAGACTACGTGCAGTCGGTTTTGCAGCGATTCGTTTCTGTCACTAAATTTCGTAGCATAAGATATTGAATTTATAAGACAATACTTTAATTTATGGTTAAAATTGAATTATAAAAAGTATGCCTAAATACTATTATGCTAATAACATATGCCTAGTAACATTACACGAATTAAAATTATGCCAAAACAAATTAGCCTTCAAAATCATTATGCCAACATAAACTGCATGCTAAAAAACATATGGCAAAGTATTATTATGGCAAAACCAATTATGCCAAAATAGGTTTGCCAAAGTACATTAGGAAAAAGAACATTGTGCGAAAAAAAGGGATCCCGTTTTAAATCCTACTAGCTTTTGCCAGCGGCTTCGCCCGCGTGGAGGTCGGAAAATATCCCGCGGGAACATACTACCGGGATAAAAAGTACCCTATGTGTTAATCCAGGTTATAAACTAACTGTGTTCCGAATTTAGTAGGATAGATATATTCTATTGAGGACTTTTTTGTAGATCTTTTGAAAACCATCATCTTTGTAATACATACTTTTGGTGTATGATCAACGTATGCGAGGATAAGAGCTCGAAAGCGCATTTTTATCCGACTTGCTTCAAGTTTATCGTCACTGCTCAGCTACTATGTGTCTTAGCGTTATGTTATATAGCCTATAACCTGCTCAGGAGGATTTTGACCCATGCGTGCACATACAGACAGACAGACAAAAAATTTACAAATTGCATTTTTGGCATCAGCATTGATCACCATTCATCCTCCAATATTAATTTAGAATGTTTATTCAATGTACAGACGTGACCTCTCTACAGTTTTATTATAAGTATAGATTGTCCAGGGAACAGGTAGCAAGCGGTGTTTGTCAATTTGCCTACTTAAACACCCCAGTTAAGCTAACTGGGGTGTTAAACTCAAACCTTTGGATGCAGGAATGAATATTATTTATCATCCTTTAAATTACTACCGAGTACTAGGTGCTCCCCGCCTTCGTACGCGTGATTTCGGCTCACGACCTTCCGCGTCGCATCCTATCGCTTGCCCGCGCATCTCGTTTTCCCTCACGTTTTTTTGACTCTGTGTTCGGCTCCTAAGGGTCCTCATCACCATCAGCCTATATTGTTTCCACTGCTGGGACACAGGGCGGTGAGAGGGAGTGGGCAGTAATCCACCACGCGGGCCCAGTGCGGGTTGGTAGATGTCACATGTCTTCTTTATGGTTCTAAGACATGCCGGTTTCCTCACGATGTTTTTCTTCACCGTTTTGGGAGCGCTCCTAAGGGTCATAACTATACGATCTTACCATTCTCCATGAATGACGAATCAGTGAACTGGTAACCAGTCTTTTTATAGAATTTTAATCATGCTTGTCGTACTGTTGAAGCCACAATTTTTTCACAAAGGCCTATCCTAAATCCCTCCAGGCATCCTTTTCCAGGGCCAGCTCGATCCAACCCTTGCAGTACGGGTCTAGGTGATCTCGCCACCTCTTCCAATGAATACGAATAAATGTGTTCGTATTTAAATACGAACACAACGCAACGTGTTCGTATCTAATGGTAAATGATATTAATATCATTTACCATTAGATACAAAGTGGCTCAAATTGGTAAAACAAAATAATATGAGAAATACTATGACGTTTTATCAAGTCCACCGTGTAAAATGCACACTATCTTCGCGTTTATAAATCAATAGTTAAAATGCGATAAAGCCTTAAATAGAGGTGCCAGCACTCATATCTTGAACCTTTTTTACGATTTGGCCATTGCCCTTGGCGGTTTTAACGATCCGCGTAGGAAGATAGGCAATTGACACTCTTGATTTGTCTTTTGCATTTTTACTATTGTGTTCCTAGGAAGGGTCCTTAATTCGTATATCGGCATTCTTCTGAACCTTATAGGGTAAGGTTCAGAAGAATGCCGATATACGAATTAAAATATCGTTCTGGAACTTCTCCCCTTACGTAATAATTATTGTGCTGTTGGCAAATTCCAAAGATTGGTCCTTAAAAAGACCATTTATTTCAATAAGTGGCAGTGTCTTTTGCCTAAATTATCCTGAAATCTCTTGTAAAAGTTTATTCATACGGAGAAGAACATAATTCCTTGATTATTCGTTTTCTTCTGTGGTTTAGAAGTTACCATTTTCTTGAAAACGCTAGCAAGTTTCAAGACATGCAAAAACAAGAATATTTTTATAAAACACTGGTAAAACTATCTTTTTATTACACATCATAGAAACTAATTGCATTAGCAACTATCAATTACCAACCAAACACGACACGCATCTAATAATAAACAGAAATATATTAAAACATGATAAAAAGCGTAAAAAAGATGGCGGCCATCGCCATCTTGAATCGAATGCGCGGGAACGAGCGATCGGGTGCGTTCAATAAATTGACATACGCCTTATAAGGTCCTATAGCGTCCCATTCGTCTTGTTGTAGGTCTTAGACCTTAGCTCCGAGTTAGATGGCGTGTTAAATTGGGCCTGTAGGACTGGATAGCTAAAAAGTAAGAGACTAACATTTATGGGGATATTATAATGGTTGGTTGGCTTCGAGTTAAATGTTTCTAATGCATGTTTAGTTATGATCGAATGGAATATCTATAAGTTGGTGTTTTGCTATTCTACAACTTCTTGATACTTTTCAGTATTTGAGGATTTGGTAGAGATCGGTTGAATAAATTCGATTATCTAGTTGTCTGATTACTTCAAAATTATAGTTGCCGTAACTTATTTTGTTGCTACCTACAAGGCCCAATTGAAGGATAATCATAGACACGTAAAATTAATTGTAAACCGTATCAATTACTAGAAAGGATAAACCGAACCAATTACAGACCCATTACAGATTCACAAAAGGACAAAATGGCTCTTCTAATTTAAAATACAATTAGAACGTGAAAACATCTCACCTACCATGACAAACTATCGTTCATGCTGGCTAATCAAGACCAATTGATATATAGAATGATATAAAAATGTTCATATACTGCACAAACAACTATGGGCCAGCGTCCTAACCATTTAGATGGCCCTAACGTCTTACAGACTCTTCACAAGAATGTCGTCGGAGTCTGCGGAGGTTTTTACATACATTTATTGACCAGCAAGGTGCATTAACTCAAAACCTGTAACCACCACTCACCTGTCAAGCAATATCTTACTTAAACTCCACATAGGAAGGTCGGGTTTTCGGTAGGATAGCTGGTTTTTATGGTGCTTGAAGATGTGGTGTGGTGGTTTGGTACTCAGAGGCCGCAAGTTCTTGTGTTAGCGACGCTGGCCGTCAGGTAGTTTGTTGAACGTGATTATTGTCCGTCGTTTTGATTTGTAATGATTTTCGCATTGTTTTGAACTTGAGAAGAGAGTGGAGATTTTTATGGTAATTCGTAATTAATTTTAGTTGTTACAGATTTTTTGGACAAGACTTGAATGGAAGAAATATAAGGCTGATCCATCAAGTCACTCTATAATTACTTGATTTTAGTGAGTTGGAAGATGTCTATGATCGGTAGGTCTTGACACGTTTTTTTTTTAAATTCTATAAATGCTTTAAATTTTATTCAATCACAATTTCTATTATTAACTACCTACTTACTTAGTAAAGTTTATATTCGTTCCACTATTTCGTTTCAGTATTGGTAAAGCCGTTATCTTTAGAAGCTAGTAAGATGCAGGAATTAGGCTATAATTTGTCTAATCTTCTACAAATGACTATGGTGTAACTCAGTTGTTGAATTATAGTTTTACCAATCATTCAGTAATTGAGCTTACCCTTCGCAATGAATGTGAATACACATCGTATTCCAAAGTCTTCATGAGTCTAACAAATCGTCCCTAATTGGAAGGATATTGATGTGTCTAGCTTCGAAACTATGTTTCTCTTTATGCCCTCGGGCTTGAATTTGTAGGCAATATATCTTATGATCTGTATAAGAATTTGTCAACTGTAGTGCTTGGAGGCTGTTTCTGTGCAATCGTTTGCTTGTAATTTCATTCGAATAAGCTTCAATTATTGGATTTGTAGTATCTGTAATGTGTCCATTTAACATGTTTCTTGTAACTTGTAAATTATGATGACATTATAATCAGGACAAGCACACAAAACGTATGCTTGTCCTCATTATATGTTTAGTTCGTTGTACAGTTTTGGGTTACTTTCACCGCATTTTAAATTGAGAATGTAAAGTTGAGGAATTGTCAGATTACATAAAACGATTCCCTCACTATGGTTGCGAAATTCAAAATTTCTCTAAAAACTGCAAAAACTAATTGTTTTGCGGGCCAAAAGGTTGCGAAATCATTTTCACAACTAACAACATAAGATAATCAGACTATAATGTTCCCATTGCTGGGACCCCGGCCTCCTCTAAATGAGAGGGAATAGACCGTAATATACTATGCGGGCCCAGTGCGGATTGGTAGATGTCTCTTGTCTTCGAATTTCCGATTCTAGAAAATACCGGTTTCTTCACTATATTTTCCTTCACTGTTTGGAGAGCAGTGGTGATTATTTTATTTAGACTACGTAAATCACCTACCTGGGTTCGAACCTGCGATCTACAACACGTAAGTCGCAGACGTTACCGCTGGGCCACCACTGCTCCGTTTTCAGAACTAACCAGTCGTTGCTTCTCTTTACCTTTTTCTTTCTATCATGAGAGTACTTTCATAAGAAGTAACTAGGAATTAATATACATAGTTCGTTAGTTCTCGTGACAAAGATTATTTTGTATATATGTATGTACGTATCTATAGATTAGTATTTATTCTTGTATTTTATAGTTGTGTCCGATATATCTATCCCATATGTTGCACCTGCCATGTTTTGTCTTTGCATCACCCTAAGGTTGACTGGTAGAAAATGCCTTAGGCATTAAGTCCGCCTTTGTATAGTTACTTGTGCATAAAGTTTTAATTTAAAAAATAACATTACACCACGTCTCTTATCCCCGAAGGGTTGGGCAGAGATGTATGTACCTCTAGTACATCTAAATTTCGTCAGTTATATTGTAGTCTTATGTAATAGGAGGCAAGCCTTCAACCGGGCAAAAATCCAGACTCCGGGCTGATACTGAAAAACTTCTTTTAGGATGTAGTTTCAGAATAATGTTCAAAGTATTATACCCTACTCTGTCTGTTACTTCAAATAGTACAGCTATATCCTCTAGGCTGCTTATGCACCGTAAAATTGCTGTAACAATCTCAATGATTGGAAATGGCTACAGTTGCCGAGTCTACCGGACCACTAACTTAAACTTAGGTTTATAATTTCCTAACAGAATATTACCTTTCTATAAGTTATATTAAATACACTATTGATTAATATGGTGGAGAATAAATCGGTAACAGACTTGCTTAGTTTGTGGGAATCGGAGGTGAATCGTTGAACAAAAATTGAACACCTGTATTAATAGAATTTTATTGCAGTTCAAGGAAGACTTGCTAAGAATGTCACTATACCATTTCTTACCGTGGTTGTCATAAAAGGCGACTGAAGGTCTTACTAGGGAATGGGTAGCAGCGTTCTTAATGCAATTTACCACCATACTGCGATCACCCACCCGCCTGCCATGCATGACGATTATGGCAACCCCCTCAAATTGGAGGCCTATATATCCAGCAGTACATTGCTTTCGGCTGAAATGCTAATGATGATTAAATAAATTGATCGTATCTTTTAGGTAGGTACTGTCTCTCAGAAGACAGAGTATGTGCGTTAGTCCCTACCTAGTCTTTTGTCTTCTACCTAAATTAATTGATTACGGTTCTCATATTTTTTTAAGCCATTCATTTCAAGTTTTTGACAGTTTTTTTTTTCGAAATCTTTATTGGTTTAAGACTTATATTCTTAAATAGAATGTGGTCATGTCAGTCTCTTAATTCCTTACTTAAACTTATGACATCTTCTCATTTAGTAAGTAAACTAATAGAGCTACATGTAATAAAGATGGAGTCATGTTTTTAAGATAAAATATTTCACAATTTCCGAAACTCTTACCGAAAACCCGTACAAAAATAAACAGCTAATTTATGGCCCCCATATACTCCTCGACACAGCTTACCTCGTGAACAATCTGATCTGTCGACAGTGGAGACAGGTTCTGATGTCCTTGGGGAGAAATGTGGCGCTGCCGGCCGCGAGCGGGCGAAAGTGCGCGCTGACCGTGCGCCCACGATTAACTTATAATAACTGATGCATGATTGGCCATTAGAATTTTTATGATCAACAGTTTTTAGTTTTGAGGTTCGTTGTCTGGAGAAATGGCTTTGAAATGATCTGTTTAATGGGAATTCATTGGTAAACACATTAATATCTTACGATTATTTGACGTGTTATATTGCTATTTGATTTGGGAGAGACCTAGGTATGTCCAGCAGTGGACATCTTTCAGCTGAAATGATGATGAATGATGAGTCATTTCAACCAATTGTCAAAGAATGAGAGTTATAAATTGGTTACTCGTATCTACAAATGAACTTGGCAGTAAAAACTCAAACTCAGAGTCAAAGTATTTATTTCAAATAAAACAATTACATGCAGTTTTGAAATTGTCAAGGGGAATGTCAGTAGGAAGATGAAGCTATTCCAAAGCCTGGTAGGTACCTATAGAGAAGAACGAGCAAGGAACTCCATGGTCACCCTTTTGAATCCTAATATTGTTGAAAAAATTGGTTACATCATTCATATTGAAATTGGACAAGTGAACAATGTTAAAGGACAAGCGTACGTACTAAAAAATAAAAAACAATTCAGAAAATAGTAATAACCGTGTCGTCTGGGAGATGACCAGTCCCTGGGCTACTGGCGTGACGGCCCCCGTTCACGAACATGTCGTATGGATCAGCACCATTTAGCTCAACCATTTCAAGGGCATCTTAATGATCTAACACACGCCACCACCTGTGAGACATTTGAGTGAGCATGTCATAGCACTCAGCTGCCAGGGCACATTCAAGTTAATGAAAGATATACCTAGTAAATGGTAGCTTTACAGTAGGTACATAGTGCCTACACATGTGCTATGCAATTATACAATACCAAGAGATAGAATTTCTACAGTGCAAAGATATCTAGTTTTTACAATTTCCAGCAGTTCTAACAATATTTCCAAATGCTAATCAAATTAGAACCTACCATACGAGTTCAGTGTGAAGAAGTGGCGACAGGTTATAAGTAGTAGTCTAGCAAAACTTTGCAGGGCCATCGAGTATAAAAGCAACTCGAATTGTAGTGAAAATGATTAAAAGGTAGGCCACACTCTCAAAACTAAACATCCTCAAAAATATTTGGGCCTATCAAAAAATGCCCTATTTGTCATTGAATATAAGTAATTATTCAGTTGAGAGAAAAGGCCTTTGTCTTTCATATAACTAAATAACTTTGTTTTGATTTTTCCAGTATGTGATCAATCTATCTACACATCTAGGGACTATCTGGTTAACCACAACATCGGTTCATTACAGTTGATCGATGTATGTGAGTGCCGCCTTTAATATTGTACAATAGTTTTGTGAGCAGTCAGGTGCATTCTTTCGTTTAAGGAATGCTATAGAATGGTTCCCGAGTGTTGCTAGGCAGGCCTTTGTTCCTGGGTGTTATTGTGATTTTTGAACAACAGCTATAACTGCCAACCACGAACGGTACCTACATGCCTCTCCAATACCGCGAAATTCTTTTACCGAAAGGCGGAAGAAATCTTAAGTTTGCCAAATGAAATATGTATGGTTTTCAAAGTTTTAACAAGTGTTCCAAAATTGTTATAATTTCGGTTTCCAAAGAAAGAGCTAGAACATTTTCATTGAAGTTATTTTAACTTTTTCTCCGAGGCACACAAAGCCCGATCGGCGGCGGCGAAATACAACGATTAGAAACCGGTTAGGGAACTGCATGAGCGGCGCATTGCACTCGCTAACTCCTAAACTCGACTCCAGACCACGTTCCCGACTCAACCCTTACCACAAACCCTGAGAAACATAACCTAAACGCGCACGTTTACCATAACTCCGCTTAAAGACTTCGAAATTCTATTCAAGTCTACAAGTCAGCGAAACGTGGTTCCCTAAGGTTTTGCAATAGTTTCTAATATAGTTTGCAGTAGCTAACGCGTGGTTTTGTAGGAATGTTGGTTGGAGACTAGGAGGATAGCGATAAAATAAGTAGGATTCATTGACATCGGTCATGAGGTTCAGATATGCTGCTTATACTGGATTAGGTGAAGCTAGATGCCTTTTTAAAGTCTAAGTTTTACACTTAACAACATGGACGTAGAGCTTTTTAGAGATGTTGCTAGTATGTAAATTAAACGTCTTTCGATACAACTACATTAGTTTTTACTATAGTTCGTATCGAAGACAACAAAAGGCGAAATAATTAGCCTTGGCGTTGTAGACTCTGATTTTCGATTTGCTAGGACTATAATGACAGCTACAATCTCATACAGTTATTAACTTTATATATTAGAGTTAGGTAAAGCTAACGTACCTACTGGAAAAGCTTCGCCTTTTAATAAGAGGTATTTTTTATGTCATTAAGACATAAAAACTAAATATAATTGTTAAAATAGTTAAGTAAGTTATTATTAATAACTTACATAATAAATGTAATGTAATTTAATCTTAAATAATAGAAATAAAAATATTGCTATATAAGTTTTCATGAGTTTGATTGAAAGAATAATATTACTTATATCTTGTTTTTTTTTGCGTAATTCCAATAAATAAAAGACAAAAGGAAATATTTTACTGATAAATGATTTTATTTTTGCAACTAGGTTTGTACGAACACTTTTACACGTCAAGGGAAAAGAAATACGCAAACATGAACACCTAAATTCACCACCTAAGTTGTTCCTAAGTGCTACTGGGCTCAAACTACATAAAAAACAAAGCACCATTGACATGAAAAGAAGGAAAAGTTGTTCTTATTTTGACGTTTTATTCAAAAATAACATATTTTTCGTACCACTTGCTCAAAAAAGTGACATTCTATGCTACAAAAAGCGAACATAACAATAGTCATTTTTAATCTGTTAAAAACAGGGAAAGAAAATTGTACTGAATTTCATTTATCCTCTAGGGGGAGAATGTGATTTAAATTTGGAATACTTAACGAAATTTATACTGAACTACATCTGTGTTTACACCATTGAGTTTGTATATACCTAAAGCATTATACATCTTTTTGAAAAAGGAATACGCATTTATTATGCAGTTATGATTATTAAATAAAATTACGAAAACCGACGAGGCCGTTTGAGCTTGATGCCTTTGCTTTTCCGACAATAAAATATTAGTCTAGGATTTTGCCGCGTTTTTGTTTTCTTCAAATACATAAACGTTAATTGGACCAATGTTTCGAATGTTAACTTTTACTTTTAATTGTCATTATTTTTAATAAATGCTTATCTCATATTATTATTGTGTTATTTTTTTCGCAAATGGTACGAAAAGTAGAGTATTTTCCTCGGTGATAAAGCTGTCTTAGACTTGGGTGAACTTAAATCCCTCGCTACACTCAGGACTCGTCTTAAATCCTTTGCTCGTGATTAAAGTTTTTAACACCCTCGCTACGCTTAAACCTCGAGTCCTTCGTTACGCTCGCGATTTAAATCGTCACCCGCGACAGAAGACTCTGCTTTATCCCCTTGGTTAATAATCTACTATTATTCTACTACAAATTAGGTGCACGGTTAAGCATAGACCGAGCTCCAAAAGTCGAGGTACGAAAACATACGGAGGTCTACGATATTGGAAACGAACTATGGAGCTCAAGTGGAGTTGGGCAGGACACCTGGCAAGACGTAATGATGACAGGTAGAATCAGGCTTTGGCATGGTGGCGTCCAAGGACGAGAAGACGAGATCTGTCGTCCGGCGGCGAGATGGGCGGACGACATTGTCGCCATCGCAAGCAAAACCTGGAGCGTGAGGATTGGCACCAGAAAAGAGAGGACTATGCCCAGTAGTGGATAAACTCGGGCTGTGGATTATGGTGATGAGGTGCACGGTTCCAATCGGTTGTTTCTCGTGGTGAAGAGCCGCCAAGAAATTGTACGGTAACTATTATATTTTAAAAATAATTCCTAATCACAATTAAAGGTTTAGTACGAATTTTACTACATAAAGCTATGGAATCGCTTCTTATTTGAAAAGTCCTGTTGTTGCGAACATACAAATTACTTTCTAAGGTGTAAAGAGCAGGCAGAGTTAGTATCACAATCAGCCACTGTTGGAATATAGACCGCCTCTCTGTGAGAGGAACTGGACCATAACCACGTGGGCCCAGTGAGGGTTGGTAGATGTCACAAGTCTTGGAATTTTTGGTTAGGACATGTCGGTTTCCTCACGATGTTTTTCTTTACCCTTTTCAGAGCAGTGGTGATAAAATTTATTACACAAAGTGTCTGCCTGGGTACGAACTCATGATCTACAACTCGTAAGTCGTAGCCAGTACCATACCACTGGGCCAACACTGCTTGTCCTTAGAGTTAGTATAGCAATTTCGTATTGCCCTCTTGTATGTAAGTATCTATTATTATATACGGTTCCAAAATAACGTCGTTGAGGGCTATGTTTTACTGTCGAGTGTCGACATGAAATGTTATTTAAAATAAATTTTTCTTTTACATTTGCATTTTTTGGGGGGCTATAGAAGAAAAGAGTGCCGTTCCTAAAAAGGCCATTTTGCCCTTCTACTTCGTTCAAACCCACGTAATATTTTCCGTTACAATTAAAAAAGTTAATTACCAGCCTATGTGCTAAGCCGGTAAGGAAAGTTCACGCGACTGACATTTATTACCCTCTATGTTTAATTATGTGGAGTGACCTTTGTCTGCGAGGGGTGGTCTGATGCAAAAACTGACCAAATAACTGACACGCTGGCTTTTAAATACCTGGTAGTCCATGTAGTAGAGAGTCTTCAGAAGTATCATATTGTGGATCACGGTTTTTTATAATGTTGTGGAAGTATCTTTTTCTATACCAGTTTTATCAAGGAGTATCGTATTACCCAGTAACTGGGTTGTGGAGGTCAGATAGGCAGTCGCTCCATGTAAAATACTGGTACTCAGCTTCATCCGGTTAGACAAGAAGCCGCCCACCACATAGTTGGGAAAAGGATGATGTGTACCTACGTGTCTTTATGGATAGGTGAACTTTACATTCGTTAAACGTTATCTACGAATAAACTTAAAAGTAAATTATTTTTATTTATTACATCACGCACAGATTAAGAGAGAGAGAGAAAAAAATCCTTCCATTCTTCTCTTTATTTTTATTTATATCCTTAGGAGCCATGGATCCTACCAAAACAAGTAGAGAAAAATTGTTTTATGTAAAATGCATGCAAACCTGACCCTAAAATAATACTATCTGGGAATTAAAGAACTACTAACCTTTATAGATCAGTTTTTTTTTTACATTTTCAAGCACGTTCTTGACAGGACCTTCTGTCTTACGTATTGGCTGTGCCATAAAGACAAAAATTAAGTTCATAATAAAATGGTTTAACTTCTATAAGCCACAATAGTCTTGAAAACTCACAGGAAACAGTAATTAAATTAAACCTTACCCTTGAAATTGATTAATTCTATACTTTATAATATTATAAAGCTGAAGAGTTTGTTTGTTTGAACGCGCTAATCTCTGGAGCTACTGGTCCGGATTGAAAAAATCTTTTTGTGTTGGGTAGCCTACTGGTAGGCAATTCGATGCGACGGGAAGGGTCAGGGGAGCAAAACTTTGACGCGGGCGAAGTCGCGGGCAGAAGCTAGTTAATTAATAACCGAGTTCATAAGAAGTTCTTGCCGCCATAATTATGAACTTTAAATGTCATTAAGCCCCATCTTTTTCCTGTAGGTGTCGGGACAGAGTACCTACAAAGTCAGCGGCCTCGTATAAAACGTTAAGAGGAAAGAGCCAGGGTAGTCCACAAATACAAATTTTCTTACGGTTTTTCAATTTGCAGGTTAGTAGAAAGTTGTACGGTGATTAAAATTTGATTCGTGACTCAATATTTCATGACAAAGTCATTCAATCTAGTTAAATGAAGTTAGTTACCAGCGTTGGGACTCTGTTTCGCATTATGCTGGGCATAGTCGTTTTGCGTGGATGTGACATATGTTTTCCCCCAGCATTTTAATAATTTTTAACCGACTTCAAAAAAAGGAGGAGGTTTTCAATTCGACTGTGTTTTTTATGTTTGTTTGGTTTTGGCGCGCAGTGTTGTGTTCCTTATACGGTCTGAAAGTCGAACACCCATACTATACTGCGCTCCATGGTTCGCTGCCAAACTTCGAGCTTGGACCTCCGTTGAAGTGTTAAAGACCAGGTTTGAGCACCATATGTGAGAATGGGGAGAATACACATGTCAATAATTCTCCGTTTGAGACATAGCGGTAGAACTCCTTTCAGAAGATCTTTCTTTGACCTCCAGACGCTCTCAGTGCGGACTGGCCAACACTAGCAAAAGACAGAATTCTGTGGAAGAAGGAGACACTCCTCCTCACTCCTTCTTAATAAAATCTATATTTAATCTAACTCGCCTGTATTGTTACAGGTGAGTTAGATTAGATTAGATTATGTTTGTTACCAAACATTCGACTAAACCTATTTCGAAGATTCTTTTTTATTCGATAGCTGGTATTTCCCATTTCAATTTGGTCCAGTTCTGTTCTGACAATGGTATCCATGAGAAAAGGTCTAAAGTCTTAAATTTCACCTGGCCAGTAGTGATATAGGAATTAGTGCGGGGTAGATACCAGAACTCTTAAGTTAAAAATATATTTTTTTAAACAAAAAAAATATCACAGGCTCAATCTGTTTTTAGTAGGGAAAAACATTTTATTTTCTTAGAATTCAAAGCTCAAATTAACTTAAACATAACATCACTTGTTAAACAAGTTAACAAGTCAACCTGCAGATATAAATACCAACATGTCCTCATACTAATAGCTATATCATAATGATTATGCATCCCTTGAAAGTACTGTCATTATAATAATTCGAGTAATCCATCAGGGATGACTGTTTAATCGCCGTATTAGGGCTGCTGTGTTTCTTTACCTTTAGATTGTCATGTGATCCGAACAGGAGCAGCACCGGATAACGATTCTTGGATCATTACCAGTTATCGGAGTAGGTAGATTGATTTTACGTACTCGCATCATGCATAGTCATAGAAATCACAACATGGATAAGCGTTTTTTCCGGGATTTCATTTTGGTACTTACGGGATTAAATCAAATATTGTGAAAGTAAGGATTTTTAAACTAGGTACTACATAAGAAATTTATAAAATGTGATAGATAAACATTTAAAATTGTTTTTTTCTTACTGTAGAAGGCCGATCACCAATATACTATTAAAAAGACAGCGAAAGGGTTAAACATTTCTTCTCTATATTGATGTATTCTTTATTCTACACGTTACAACATTTGGAATTAGTTTCAAAATCCCGGAATCCCGGAGGCATATCCATACTAAAATATACGTGCCAGTTCATTGATCCCATTTCAATCTACCTACTCCGATCACTGATCATTACACATAAAAAGCTTGATTTCCTATACGTCTTCATTAAAAACAAACCTTCAAGCATTCCTACTACCTATGTTAAAGCTAAGGTTTTTTTTTTTTGGATGGGAAATCATCAAATGACTTCTCCCGCTCTGGGCGGAGCGGGAGGGCGTGTCAGACTTTTACTGACTAACACCCACCCGTGTTCCATCAGTTGCCCATGTGCCAGGGTCACGGTATCTCTTTCGAACAATCACGCGACCCCGGCTTAAGGCTAAGGTTGACTGGTAGAAAATGCCTAAAGCATAAAGTCCGCCGTTGTACAGTTTTTTTTTTTTACTTGTGCATAAAGTTTTAATAAATAGATGTCTCTACTCTGATGATGATAACTGATTGTATTTATGTAAGTGGGTTTGTACAAACACTTTTACACGTCAACCATATTTTTAAACCTAGATGAGGTCAGCGTTTCCTACTGACTACTCAGAGAAGAAAGGCTGAAGTAAACTCAGCAGCAGCGGTCACAGTTTCTTTTTAAGTCAAGACATAATTTTGGCCAGATTATGTAGATTTATATCTAAATTGGTCTTTTGAGGAAAGAACCACACAGATTGAGTGTACCTGTCAAGTCAGTGCACGCATTCGTGCATCGTGCAGCTCAAATCGAAACTGAAGGAACTCAAAGACTCTGATACATTAATATTCCGTCACATGATTTTATTTTTGTTTTGTAGGTTTCTAATTGAATTATAAATAAAAATATAATATGTTACTAAGAACCGATTGAAATGATTATTTCAGTACATATGTAAGGACATTATTTTTAAATGACAAATGCAATATTATTCCTTTCATTTATTTGAGTTGACATTGAACTATTTAATTTTATTGTATTTTTTTTACGTTTTCTGTTCTTAATTTGAATTACTGGTCAATAAATAATTTTACCGTATTTTTTTTTCTAACATCAATTTTGATCTTGATATAAGTTTTGCTGTTAAATTTTAAACGTGTTTCTCATATGAGTTTTTTTTTTTAACACAATTTGTAATGTTTGTAAAATAATGAATGGATTTATTTAATACCATCTGAACTAACACATAGGTATAAAGCGGCATTGATCTAATTCAGGTTTTGTGGGTAAGTAAGTACTATAAAGTAACCATTTTTTCAGCATATGATCTACACCTTACCTTTTACATAAAAAAATTCAGCCGTACATAAAAAAAACAAATAGTTCATCGGTAGGTCCGTATAAGACCGATGGCCGGTGGAGCAGACGAGTCCTGGAGTGGAGACCGCGTATCGGCAAGCGTAGTGTGGGACGCCTCCCAGGTAGGTGGACCGAAGACCTAAAGTAAGTGGCTGGGGTAGACTGGATGCGGAAGGCGGAGGACAGGGTGGTGTGGCGCAATATGGGAGAGGCCTATGTCCAGCAGTGGACTGCGATAGGCTGAGTTGATTGATTGAGGTCTGTATTTGGAGCGCGTTGTTCTCTTTTCTCTGAAACACTGAAAGTTGATTTTTATTTTGATAATCTACAAAGAAATCCTACGCTAGAGGGTCTGGTAGAGTTCGTATATATGTTAAATATTCTTCCTGTAAATTAAAACTGATAACATTCACATGTTTACTAATATCTGAAAACTTCTCAAGAGTAAACATCTATGCAAACCATCCATAGCACCTTAGATACGTTATGTAAAGGAGGTTGTTATTCCTTGATATGTGTCCAGTCGTTTACAGGCTCAGCCCTGTACAACAGAAATAAGATATAAAACACAGGGTTGAACAAACGGCGGGCGAACAGACCTTATTTGTAAACATCGGTAGCACCCGATATTTAAAGCTCGGGCTGCAGTGGGTGTGCTATGCTATAGATTAAAAAAAAAAATCTATGAGTCGGTTTGTAGAAACACCTAATCTAGTTTTTGATTGACCATCACGAAAAACTAGATGAGGTCGGCGTTCCCAGACGACTCTGAGAAAAAAAAACTGAAACAAACTCAAGGGTCAAAAACTGTCCTCGCGCACATGTGGGAGTGGCGCGAGGAGGCGAAACGTCGGGGCGAAACTCCGCTGCCGCGACAAATCGCGGTACGGCGGACTGAGCTCCGGTGTGATCTCATGGCGACATGGCGGGTACGATTGTCGCAACCCAGTGCTGGGCACGCCACAATTGCGGCGGTAAGTCCCCTCTTTGAGGAGTGGATAGAGAGACGTCACGGCGTCCTCACCTTCCGCCTGACGCAGATTCTCACCGGGTATGGTTGCTTCGGTGGGTTCCTGTTCAGGATAAAGCGGGAGGATATGCCCGGGTGTTTCCATTGTGAGGATCGTCTAGAGGACACGGTGGAGCATACGGTGGAAGTGTGCCCTGCCTGGGCGGAGCACCACCGTGTCATCGTGGAGGCGATCGGCGGCGGCGACCTCTCGCGTCCGGCCCTGGTGCGAGCCATGGTACGGAGCGAGAGGGCATGGGAAGCCGTCACCTCCTTCTGCGAAGCAGTAATGCTCGCGAAGGAGGAGGCGGGGCGCGTGAGGGAGTGGCAGTCTCTGCACCCTCACGTCCCTAGCCGCCGCAGGAGAAGACGCCCCGGGCGTCGGGAGTCGATAGCTGACTCCCGGCCACCGTAGGCGCGAGCTTGCGGGCGGCGAGTAATAGGTAGCTCGCCGCCCGATAAGGACCAGGCTCGGGTCGACGGCGCGTAGTGTTCCACGCGCGCCTCAAAGAGATGTCAGCAAAACTGAAGGGGTCTGATGCCTGCCAGGGTCACGAGATTGTTCGAAAGAGATACCGTGACCCTGGCCCATGGGCAACTGAAGGAACACGGGTGGGTTTTAGTCAGTAAAAGTCTGACATGCTCTCCCGCTCCGCCCAGAGCGGGAGAAGTCATTTGATGATTTCCCATCCGAAAAAAAGGGTCACAATCTCATCATCATCAGACCATGTAGATTGGTGTCTGAAATGGTCCTTTGAGGAATGAACCAAACATTAAGTGGTCCTGTCCAATCCACCTGTCCAAACAATACAAATGACTTTGACTACAAAGTCATGAGTCATAAGTTTATATACATAGATAAAGAAGACAGGAATAGAACTATCTATTCCTGTCTTCTTTATCTATATAATACTTGCTGTTCTTGCTCGTGTTTGCATATCTTCGTTTTAGTCGAAAAACGTTCACTGTTGGACATATATCTCCCTTAAGCGTCAAAAAATCCCCCGGTCCTGTTTTGCTCACATCCAGCAGATTATGACGACGTATTTACGTATTGAAATAAAATCTTAATTTTTTTGAATGTAATTTAAAACCTTTATTCTCCTGTGCTCGTGATAATCTTAATTGTTTATTTTGCGATACATACCACCGATTGAGCCAAAAATGTCAAACTTTTCTAGGGGATAAGATTCACTTTTAAATGCATAAAGCAACCCGGGTCAACCTGATTTTCCTACTAATAACTGTAAGCTTTATTGAATTATAATTTTATCTCAGTACTCTAATTGGAGTGTGTGAGGTCTTATATTAATTACGTTACACGTTGTATACATACATATACATACATAAAATCACACCTTTTTCCCATGGGGGGTAAGCAGAAACTACAGAATGCCACCTGCTACGATCCTTGTATACTCCTTTTGCTTCGTTTAAGTTCATACATCTGGTCATACACACATGCTGGTCAGTCTGGTCACTAGTGCTACGCACCTGACCCTTCTGAAGGACATCACCAAACGATAATAGGCTGAGGAAGGATGTGATAAGACAACGGTGCGGTTTAAAAGAAGATGTAGTAACAAAAATTTAAAAGAGTATTCCTAGATGGTTTGCCCATGTTGAGAGGACGAATGAAGGGCGGCTAACAAAAGTTATTTACAAGGCCGATGTGACTGGTCACGCCGGAAGGGGGACGTTGTATATATTAGCCTAAATTGTAAGGTCCACCACGTCGGTATCGGTTCCTCATCCTTATTTATATGACAACAACTTTAACAGCCATATTTAAAAAACTCATACAGGCAATAACAAAAAAAGATAGTTCTTTTCATAAATCATAGCTTGCACTGTGCAACAGTGTCTCTGGCCAGCATTCGTGGACATCTTTTTGCTAGCCAGCCTAGTCGCGGGCTGATCGGAGATCCGTAAGCGATTATTTTTCTAGTTTCGCATTTACATTGTATTTTATTACTTAATATTAGTTTCAAAGTGTAATTATTGTATTATGGTTGGTTTAATAGTTTTAAATACCTCGGTCATGTGGTCACGGATTGTCTCACAGATGACCAGGATATAGGGAGCGCAGGGCGTTGGCAGCCCGATGCAATATGCTTGCCCGCAGGTTTGCGCGGTGCTCTGACGAGGTAAAACTGACGCTCTTTAGAGCCTACTGCCAGTCGTTTTACTCGTGCAGCTTGTGGGTTAGGTATACGCAGAAGGTTTACAACGCTCTGCGTGTGCAGTATAATAATGCGCTGCGGATATTGCTGGGGCTGCCTCGGTTTTGCAGTGCATCGGGCATGTTTGCGGATGCGCGAATAGATGATTTTCATGCCATTATGCGCAAACGGTGCGCATCGATGTGGCGGCGACTCAGGGGCAGCCCTAACAGTATATTAGCGACACTGGCGGACAAGGTTGATGGACCATTTGGACCATCAGGCTCTGGGCTGGCAGGCATGTGCGTGCACATGTTCATGTAGCCAATTAATGTATTATGATTGTATTTTTAAATTATTGAATTTACTAAAATAGGCTAAGTTTTTACTAACACTCTATGGATCTTTGGTCTGAAATAAAATTTTGAATTTGAATTTGAATAGAATATAATTTATTTCTGAGTATATGGTTAATTGAAATCTTAATATTAATAAACAGCTTCACATACACTACCGTTTCCGGTGTAGAAATATTAAAATTGAAGTTCGCGTATCGTATATCTTCTTGTACACAAAATGAGCATATATCTAGAAGACCTTTTTGAGATATACCTAACGCCTAAGTTAGCGTCTTCGCCGAAGTGTGACTAAAGACTATTACGTCATCTTGCTGTTTTTTAAAATAAATTTATTGATAGCATAAGATGCATTGTTAATGTGCACAGCTAACTGCAAACTTAATCAGTAATAAGTTGATAGGTACGTTATGTGTTGAAGGACAAAAGATAAAACACACTCACTTAAACACACACACACACAAAACACAGCACAACACACGCACACACACGCCATACCTGTCAAGGATATGCATGCTCTAAATTGTATTAATTAAAAAAAAAATGCATTTATGGATCACCTGGCTAGAAAACAAAATTGAATTTGCATAGACTGTTAATGTTCCAGTTGTGAGCAATGGTGGCCCAATGCTATCGGCCTCGACTTACGTGTCGTGAGTTCGAACCCAAGCAGGCATTTATTTTAAAATAAGCCTTAGAACTAAAAATTCCAAGACATGTGACATCTATCAATATATAGGGCCATAATCCGCACTGGGCCCGCGTGGTGGATTATGGCCCGCCCCCTCTCACTGAGAGGAGGCTTGTGGAGCAGTGAGGACATTATAGGCTGATGATGATGTTAATGTTCCTCAAACGGGCGAAGACACTGTCTCGTGAAGCACAAATTAAGTTGTAGTAAGTAGCTACCTACTTTAACTTAATGAATATGAGACAGATAATACATAATAATACAATATCTGGTTGACCGAGCTTTGCTCGATATTTTTTGGTAAACTGTGTTTAAAATAATAAGTTTATATTCAAGATGATTATCGATAAAGTTGGTCATTGAAAACACGAATAAAACGACATTTTATAAAAATGAATCCTAGCTAGATTGATTTATCGCCCCCAAAACATGACAATCGTTGGAGCCGTTTCCGTGATTCAGATTATATATATACACAAGAATTGCTCGTTTAAAGGTATAAGATAATAATCTGTATTGGCATAAATTTATACATATATTTTTGTGAATTCCCTAGCTCCTGCGCACACTGTATTACAAGAGGTAGTGTCTTCCCCTATTTACTAAGTAACATGTACATGTCTGAACTACTATGTGTGTCGCTATATTGTACCGTTTTGCCTTTACATAACCGTTCTTTTAGATCACTCTTGTATAGCACATACATTTCCTCTACCTCATCAAACACACAATCCTTTTGATAGTTTGAGCTATACAAATCTAATCGCGTAAAGTTATATGTTTAGTTTTTTGCAGTGTCTGGCAGAGTGGTTGTTGATAAAGACTGGTTAGGGAGAGCACACGCAGGAAGGATTTGAGAAATAAGTCCTCACTTCAATATTGCGCACAGCACAGTTCACAATATCAAGCCATTCGTGATCATCATTGCAGCGGAAAGACGTTCACTGCTGGACATAAACCTCCCTCAATTTGGGGTGGTTTGCTATAATCGTCACGCTTGGCAGGCGGGTTGTCGATAGCAGTATGGTGGTAAAATGCATAGAGAACGCTGCTGCCCATTCTCTAGTAAGTCCCTTAGTCGCCTCGACACCCACTTGAAGAAATGGAATGGTGCTATTCTTTACTTTCGGCACCACACGTGACGATAAATACCAAGCAGTGCAAATATTTAACAAGTTACCAGTTTAAGGCAAAGGTTCAAACATTCCTACTAGATAACTTAAAATGTGAATGTAAATCATACGTAAAATAAAGGCGACTGAATTTATTGTTTAATAAATCTTTTAGACGTTATTTTTAAATGACAAATGTACTTATATTCCTTTTATTTATTTCAGTTGACATTATACATTTTATTTTATTTGGTTTACCCTTTTAATTAGTTTTTCAGTTCCTTGTTTTAGTAACTTGATATTGAATAGTATCATTGTGTAAGATATGAGATTCTTTAAATTTAATTTTAAATTTTATAATGACCACTGTGGTACGTGTATTATGAGTACCTACCTATGATATGACTGTTTTTTTTTTAAATATTTTTACTTTGTATTTTAAGCACAATGTAAAATGTTTATTAATAAATTGAATTGAATGAACGAGTCCATCTTTTCAACTTTGATCTGCGCAATCAGGTTATAGATCTAGAATCTATTTCTACAGAACCCTGCCATCGATCTAGCATCTATTCTATTGAATTTATTTTTCTATATGCGTTATAACCGGTCGTAAGCAATCGTGTGAAAATAATACAGGCTCTGTACAAGTGGCCGTGACAAACGCCTTCCACGGCACTTGGACCGTAGGTTATGTGCCCCGACTCCCCGAGCCCGCGTATGCTCCTCACTGGTCAACCACCTAGCAATGATACCCCATATTTTTCAATTAAAGGTGCGAAAGTAATGCATGGCCATTGAACACTTGAATTGGTCCCTTTTTTTAAAGAATGAAGCTAGTTATCGCCTGGATATTGGTTTGTGATTTCATTCATGGTCATTCTAAGCGAGTTGGTGTTACTAGACGCTAAAATGGATTGATTGTTTTTAACTTGCGGGTTAGTTAATTAGGGGGGTAATTACGTAACAGTACTAATGGTTTTCATTTTGAAAGTTCAGTAATGTTCATTGCGTTATTTTCGTTATAGAGCTGACATTTTTTTTGATCATGTTAAGCAATACTAGAGAATGGGCAGCAATGTTCTCTAAGCATTTTACTATCATATTGCAATCGCCCACCCACCTGTCAAGCATAGCGATAATGGCACATTGGGGCGTCATTTGGCTGAAATGTGTTATGCAATTGGGGTATAGGTTGACATTAAAGAATGTTTAGATAGTTATAGGCTTATTAGTAACTTATATAATAACAACAAGATAAAAACAAAAAAGCAACAGAAATAGAAACAGAGCGAGAGAGGACACTCATAGGCATCTAATTTGAAACTTATTTTTTTTATAATTATTTAATATCTTAGGACAACCAACACAACGTTATCTGATCCCAAACTAGGCAGAGCCTGTACTATGGTAACCAAACAACTGATATATTTCTAAATACATACATATTATAGATAAATTACACCCGGACACAGAACTAATGATTGTGCTCATCACACAAAGATTTGTCCTGGGTGGGAATCGAACCCACGACCTTAGTCTTAGCAGTCAGGTTCACTAACCACTAGACTAACAGGCCAGTCAAATTATTGAGGAATTAATAAGACCTAACCTCTCAACATATCGTTCATAGCATTCCTCCTCCTCTTCCTATTAATTAGTATCTACATTGTGTAGTATTATCGGAACCATTAAATTACAGAGACCAATTACTTTACCGTATCTACTTGTATAAATTAAAACATCTCCCTTTCCTTGAACAGCTTTTATTTGTTTTGCGTCTAAGATGCAGGTTTTGTCGGCGAATGGTACTTTTAGTAAAGTTGCTAATTGGTTTAAGAATAACTACAGGTAGTTCTGCACATTTTGTCGTTTAATCAGTAATTAAAAGAAGACAAACGTATGTATTGTTGGGTTTCAATTAATTATTGGATAAAAGAGTATCTCTACCGCGGTATTGAGCTCTTAATTAAATGATAAATGATTTTATTCCTGTAAGTAGGTTTGTACAAACACTTAAACACGTAAATTAAATATTTTTTAAACTAGATGAGTTCGGCGTTTCCTAACAACTACTCTGAGAAGAAAGGCCGAAACAAACTCAGAGGTACAGTCTATTTTAAAGTCCAGATATAATCTTGGTCATATCATGTGAAGATCATGTAGATTGGTGACTGAAATGGTCATTTGAAGAACGAATCACACAGATTGAGTGGACCTGTCCAGTCAGTGCAAGCATTTGTCACTAATCGTTTGGCTCAACTCGGAACTTAATAGAGAATCGGAAAGGAATTAAGTTATTGTTTATTATTATTATTTAAGCCTTTATTTCCCAAAAAAAAAAATATGATAACAATTTTTAACTCATACTATCTTAAAATACTCGTGCGGATTATAAATTCATTCACAGTTGTTAAAACATGCAATAAAGTAATATTAAATAATTCACAATGATTAGTTCTTTAAGGGTAGTAATAAAAGCTCCGACAAAAAAAGAAGAATTGTCCTTACTTAAAATATTAAATCTACTGCCTAAAATACTAACTTTCCGACTACTTTTGTCCGAATAAAAATGACGAAACGACCGAATGAGATACTGAAATCTTTGAAAAATAAACATGACTGTTTATTGCTATAATACTTTTCTACCAGCATAAATTACGTTCTACTGAAATCTAAGCTTTGTAATTTTTATCTTTACTTGCCTACTATTAATTCATAATTAATTACCTTTTCTTATTTCCTAGACTGTGGTGCTATTTTTAACCGACGAAAAAAAAACGGTGGAGGTTCTCAATTCAACGCGTATATTTTTTTTTTATGTTTTATTTTGATGTATGACATAACTTTTTACATAGTCGTCCGATTGTGATAATTCCGTTTTAATGGAAAGGGTATTCCCGGAAGGTGGTCCCATATAAATTTGGAAAACAAAATCGAACCCTAAGGTTCAAAAAACAGGGGATGTTTGATTGTTCACTCACTGATTGTAATGTTTAACTACGCATAACTTTATGCAGAGTAGTCCTATTTTGAAAATTCTTTTTTTATTGGATAGCGTATACCTTGTCAAGTATTATTAGTACATTAAAGCCACAAAAAATTATAAAATAAAAACTCTTTGACAAAAAATTAAACCGCCGAAAAAACTGAAAAGCAAGAAATAATAAACCTTATGAGTCGGCGCTGAAAAATCAATGAACAAAGATCACTCAAAGCGCCGAATCATAATTTTAAGGTTTATTATTTCTTGCTTTTCAGTTTTTTCGGCGGTTTAATTTTAACTGTAACATTGTACTGAAAATATTATTCTGAGTGGTTATACAGAAACTTATAAAAAAATATAAAAATGTACTTGTAACAATAACTTTTACTTGCATCATATATCATGAATTTTACTTACCACGGGTATGCTTCGATATCGGTACCTATTTTCGGCGTTAAAAAGTTAGAACAGTCGTACTCATGCTTTAGGTAATCTAAAACCAAGTAGACTTTGGTTTCCTAGAATATTTTACCTACTATTATGCTGTATTATTATTCGACTTTCCTAGTTTTTATAATGTCAGCGAGAACAAAGATAAAAATAAAACAAAACTCAGTTTAATATGAAATTTTAGTTTTAATAGGTAGTAGAAATTGTTAGGTATACATAATTGTACTTATGAACTAAATGGGGAGGCAGGTAGTTAGTTGTCAGTAGGTATCTGTTAGGGACCTTACTAAGGACTTGATTAAAAGCAGTGGACTGTAAATTGCTATAATAGTATACTCCAAAATAGGTACAATAAAAATGTCGGTAAACGTATGGAAAGTGCGCGCGCGTCGTCTTGAGAGATCGGTAGTGAATTGCCGTGCAGCCGTGGCCCGCGTCCCGCACGTCGCACGCCGCACCTCTCTCCGCCGCCCGCCGTCGCCCGCCGCCATCCGACAGCAGCCGAAGATCGCCGAGTGGTCGGAGGCGCCTGAACATCCTCCCCGGGTTGAAGAATTCAAGAGAGAGGGAGTGGGCAGACGTTGTTGTACGCCCGCAGCATCGTTCCTCTTTTCGTCTTCAGCTCCACTACCCGTGCGGCCCCGTCGCAGCCAGGGAAGACCTTGATGACCCGCCCCAGTGGCCACACCAATGGCGGTTGGCCTTTCTCTTTAATGAGAGCTAGTGCTCCCACTGAGAGTTGGCTGGTTGACGCTGTCCATTTTGTTTTTTGCTGGAGCAGAGAAACATATTCTATTTGAAATCGATTCCAAAAATGTTGTTTAATGTGCTCCACTCTTTGGTAGCGCTCCAGTCGCCCGAGGTTGTGATCAGTAACCTGTGGATGCGGAACAGATATTAGTGGTCGCCCAATTATGAAGTGTCCAGGAGTGAGCACGGAAAAATCTAGAGGATCAGTGGAAAGAGGGGTAAGAGGACGGGAATTTAAAACGGCCTCTATTTGAGTCAAACACGTGACCATCTCCTCGTATGTGAAGTGTGTTAGGCCTAAAAGTCTCTTTAGATGATGTTTAGTGGATTTGACGGCGGCTTCAGCAATGCCATTGAAGTGGGGGGAGTATGGAGGCGCAAAAGAAAATTTGATGCCTTGTTGAGCAACTTCAGACACGAGATTCGAGTCTTGTAAAAAACTTACGCAGCTCATTGCAAGTACCTACCTACAAAGTTTGTCCCGTTATCGGACAAGATGCTTTCGGGTTTACCACGACGAGCCACGAAACGGTTCAAAGCAGCCATGTAGGCTTCTTTCGTGAGGTCTGTAACAAGCTCGATGTGAACAGCCTTAATAGCAAGACAAACAAAAATACACAGGTACGTCTTTATAAGCCTACACCCTCGCCCTTTGCGATCAGCTATTAGCACTGGCCCAGCATAATCCACACTACAATTTAAAAATGGATGTTCTAAATGTGTCCTTGAAGAGGGCAACTGACCCATAGTAGGTTGCACAGTTTGACACTTGTGTTTAAAACATTTGATGCATCTTTTGACAATACATTTAGAAAGATTCCTACCACTAAGAGGCCAATACATTTGACGTATATTTGCCAAGAGCAGCTGAGGGCCGGCGTGTAAGCAGTCGAGATGATATTTATGAAATATTATTTTTGTTACATGGTGCTTACCATATAATAATACCGGATGCTTGACATTATAATCATAAGGTGAGTAGGGCTTCCATTACGTAATTACGCAATTACGTAATTACGAACTCATTTTAAAGTATTTTCAATTCCGTAACTGAAGATGTCAATTCCGTACTTACGTAATTATTAGTATCATCAATCCATCAAAATAGTCAACCAATAAAAAAGCATTATACGTACACATTTATAATGTGGCAACACTATACTATATACCTACATCGAAACTGTACAAATAGGGTATTCCCCGCAGTTTATTTTATATCTATTTTGCAAAAAATAGTTCTAAGACGTACAGAATAGAGTTCAAATATATCAACTTGGCGAGTCGGCAAGGCCGGGGAGTCCCTGACGAAAAGTTCGTACGACCACGGGGAACTTAGGGGAACTAACTATGCTCCTCACATTCTTAATTAACTAAAAAGAAAGTAGTTTCATTGCTCAATTGTCGGTTATTCAGTTCACATCGCTGGACTCTCGGCACAGTTGACACTTGATCTGATACTTAATTAAAAGTTGGTGGTAAATGCGCGCAAATATTAACAATTTGTAGCAGTTGTATTTTTATCGTGGGTGACTTTGAAATCTGAATGTGTGGATTATCTCTTCAAAGATGTAAGTACTTAAATCAGTCTTATTTAGTATTAAAAGGGCATTAAAAACCTCATGGGGCGTGGAGCATGCATAGTTCATACAAAATAATTTGTAAATCAAACATTTTCTTAAGGTGTATTTATTCCGATTAGATTATAGAATATCTAGGTTCCCAAATATATATTAATTAAGAACACTGATAAAAACATAAAAGGTCGGTACCTATCAAAAATTTGAAATTCCTCATAGTTCGTCTCTAAATCAGGAATGAATGAACTAAGCATGCTCTTTCGCCTATTATAGAAGAAAAAAACGTTTGGCTACAAAATAAGTGTTTACATTATTTTGTAATGAGTTGACAACTATGTTTAACCAATATCATTTTAACCTAACTTCCTTTTATTTTTTTTTCAGGTCTTCTTCAAATAAGACTGTATACAAGGAGTTTTTGAACAAACGCGCACAAAGGTCTATCTGGATACATTTCTTGAGAGCTGATAATGGACAGAGTGTTGAATGTAAGCATTGCAAAAAAAAATTGAAAACTCCAGGTGGCGCAATTGGAGCGTTACACACTCACATGCGTGCCAAGCATATCGGAGAGACGCCGCAACAGCAGGAGTAGCAAAGCCCGAGTACATCAACGTCTAATAGTGGTCAAATTCAAACACGAAAACGTACGAATGAACCTTCACAAAAGAAAATTAAACTCACTGATTATTTTTCAAATATGGAGGTTCGAGTGGCCAGAATGGCTGCATTGGATGGGATACCATTGAGCACATTTTGTACGTCAGAAGATCTGAGATATCTTTTTAAAAACTCTGGCTACGATGTGCCGAAATCTTCTACGACTATAACACAGATAATTCTAAAACAGAGTGATAACACAAAAAACAAATTGAAAAATCAATTGAAAATTATGAAGTCTGCAAATAAAAGATTTACTATCACGTTTGATGAGTAGACGTCTACCCGTAATAAAAGGTATATGAATATAAATATCCACAATAAAGACTTTGATATGGCCAAATATAAAAATTTGGGACTTGTACGGATACAGGGATCAATGCCAGCTGAAGTAGGCACTCAATTATTACAGCAACATTTGAGTGACTTCGGTTTAAGTCTGGAAGACGACATAATTGCTTTCACAACAGATGGAGCGAGTGTTATGGTCAAAATGGGTAGAAATTTTGACGGCCACCACCAATTGTGTATGGCTCATGGGATACAACTAGCAGTCCTGGATGTTTTATATAAAACACAAAAATCTCCAGAACCTGAAGTCCAGAAGGATGTCTCAAATACCGGCGCTGAAGAAGAAGAGGAAATTGAAGAAGATGAGGATGCGTTTATTGTAGAATCGACCAGAGTACTATAAAAAAATTAAGAGATCTAATAAAATCGTTTAAAAACTCCCCTTTGAAAAACGACTTGTTGCAAAAGTACATTTTAGAAGAACATGGTAAAAATATTGACCTAATACTAGACTGTAAAACGCGATGGAACAGCTTATCAGATATGGTAGGCCGATTTCTCAAATTAAAATCATGCGTTTTTAAGGCGTTATTAGATTTGAAATCAAATGCGAAATTTACAGACGAAGAGATCCAAGACCTTCACGACATTCATTACAGCTTGGATGTAATAAAAACTACAGTTTTGTCATTATGTCGCCGTGAATCAAACTTATTGACGGCCGACGCTACGCTTCGATTCATGCTAGAGAAACTTAATCTTCAGTCAAACGATCTCAGTGGAAAACTAGCCACATCTCTTAGAAAGAGAATTAAGGAAAGGCGAACAAATGTATTCGGTGTTTTGCAATATTTGCATAACAATGAGGAATTTTTTAAAACAGCTGCCTCAGAATATTTCACGAAACCATCGTCGGATGATATACGAATGTACATAGTGGAACTTTTGGAACGGTTGAAATATAATTCTACTCAAAAAAGCACTAATTCACAACCACAACCGAGTGCATCGGACGCAATTGCTACCAGTTACGATGATGACGAGGAGTTGACAATCGCACAACAGTTAGACAAAGAAATAAACAAAGTGACTGTAAATAAAACAATTTCAACAGTAAACACAGATCTCCATTCCATTATTAGGGTAGAAATGTGCATTTACGACAGCGCTGGCGGCGGTTGCGAAGTTTTTTTGACTGCAGCGTATAATTATTTACATTCGATAACGCCTACAAGTGTTGAAGCCGAGCGAGCCTTTTCATCCGCCGGATATTTTTGTAATAAACTAAGAAGTTCCCTAGGTGACAAAACTTTAAATGCCTTGTCATTTATGAGATCACATTTTCAAGAAGAAAGATTATATTCGGGACGATAAAAAATGGTTTGACTTAACTAAGTTCTTGAATAATTCATAACAATTAAATAAAATTAACCACCTCTTTAAATGAATCAATAATTTGACAGTACAGTGTTAGATTATTTTGTCATGGAACTAATTTTTTTTTTTTTTTGTATCTATCTGTGGAGGCTTGTTATTAGCAATTTAGTTATATATTCTTGTTACTATAATGTTATTAGTCTGTAAGCTTTCTAAAAATTAAAAATAAAATAAATAAATATAAATAAATATTTTTTTGTTTAAATATTGTGTTTATTTTGATACATCCTTGAATTTGAGATATTAAAAGATAACTGTAAAAATTGTAGATACTCTATCTACAATATTTACAAAAATTCATAATCAATTTAAAAAAAATAGGAAAAATTACGTAATTACGGAATTACGGAATTGGAGAAAAAAGTTGCGTAATTAGTTACGTAATTGACATTTCCGTAATTTTGGAAGCCCTAAAGGTGAGTTGTCAAGCCTTCCTCCTACACGTATGAGACCATTCGAATCTGTAAAAGGGCTCAAAGAAATAAGCCTATTTTTCCTTGGTAAGGATTTTCCTGATTCCAGTAGATGATACTCATTAGGAAACATATCTATTTGAGCGTGACGTAAAATGAAATTTGTAGAATTTGTAAGTTCTTCACAGGAGAGGGAACCATGAAATTTATTAGTTTATGTTTTAAATTGTAAATAAATCTTAGTATGTAAGCGACGACTCTCTGCAAACGATTATAATTAGAGTATTTGTGAATGAGTGATTTAATGAGTGAATGATTATCATTATTATTATGTGACAAATGATGTACAGTTAAATTATTGCATGATTGATGATGGGATGAGTGATCAGAAAAATGTGATGACACAACTTCTGATAGATCTTGTTTCAAGTTTTCATTGGGCATTTTTAGCCAATTCGATTCGTCGTGGCATTTTTCAGATCACTCATCCCATCATCAATCATGCAATAATTTAATTGTAAATAATTTACAGTTAAATCATTTTATCCAGCTCGAAGGACCATTTGTTAGGGACCTTACTAAGGACTTGATTAAAAGCAGTGGACTGTAAATTGCTATAATAATACTATATATACTATATGTATACTCCAAAATAGGTACAATAAAAATGTCGGTAAATGTATGGAAAGTGCGCGCGCGTCGTCTTGAGAGATCGGTAGTGAAGTGCCGTGCAGCCGTGGCCCGCGTCCCGCACGTCGCACGCCGCACCTCTCTCCGCCGCCCGCCGTCGCCCGCCGCCATCCGACAGCAGCCGAAGATCGCCGAGTGGTCGGAGTCGCCTGACTGTTCATCTTCATTGTATTATAAGAGAAGGTCTGGATTTAGTAGGATGACCCCGTTTCCTTTTGTGTCCTATAGGTAGTGCTTTCGCTTCCATGGGCGGAGTCGCGAGCTTCAATCTAATAGCGAGCCCTAAAAGATGTTTACAAACGTATTTTTTATAAAACTGCGGGCAAGTGCAAGATCCTTTTCTCCATTCTACATTTTGTGTTTCGTTTTTAGGCACTGTGACTTTCCAGAAAGCGAAATGTTTCATCTTGTATTCAGCATGCATTCAAGCAGGCAAGCAGCAAGCAATCGAGCATGCAAGCAAGCATGCAGCAGGCATGGTTTCTGTCACGGCTCCGGCGCTGCGGCTTCCAGCGGTCCCACGCGAGCTTATCGTCGCAGACGGTTTAACGATCACCACATTCACCACCGCAGCTTCGTCTTGCTGGCCGGGTTTGCCGGCTAGCCTCAGCAGCGGCGGTGAGCGTTACAACCACCTGCTCCTCAGCTCGCGGGCCGCCTCGCCCCTCCGCGCCTACGCGATTCTAAATTACACTCTAGTGGTAGGGCAGACAATACTACATGGAGTCGGATTTACAGCGATTCGTTTCTGTCACAAAAACCTAACTTGTTATTATAAATGAACATTCGGCAATATACCCTTTATATAATAAAATACTTAGGACATATGACTTTATAACATGCAAAATTAGGAGACTTAATGATTATAGTATTTGATATTATGACAGAATAGTTTTAGAAGCAAAGATCATTATGAAAAACAAAATTTAGATTTTTTGAATATTATGGTTACTGACGTTTATGGCTAACGTGTTATGGAAAATGATTTTCGGGCAAACAATTTTAGCAGAAGAAAGGGAGTACCGTATTTTCATCATTATTGAGAGTTAAAAATTAAATTTGATAACCAACAATAGAAATTATAACAGTACATGCAAGTTGTAAAAATATGATTATTTTGACAAAACCTCTGTTGTCGGTTCTTAGTATTTTTAACTTAGTAATTTTGTCGGAGATTCAGTATTCTATCCGGAAGTTTAGTTTTATTATTCGAAGATCCATTTTTTTTTAGGAGAAAATGTAATTTGAACATGCTCTTATTTGTTGTTAAATTGGATATTTTTTTGCGTTTATGTTTTGGGTTTTTGTCAATAATTAATTATAACGCTGGTTAATTAGAATAATAGTCGGCCACAGATTGCTGGAGATTAATTTGTTTTTCGGAACCATTATTATTTCCCGTTCTTTAAATAAATAGATTGGTTACATATAATAAAATTGTATAATATAGACCACTGACACAGACACAGACGACTGACACCGACATTGCCCAACTCGAGCAGGTCATGGCCCGAGCAGCAATGGAGGACGACAGCGACACCTTACCGCCCTCATCACCCGGCTGGAACGAACGATTACTCGCCTCGTCGCCGGGTGACCTACACGAAGACCAGCTCAGGGTGGAAGTAGATGAAAGTCTTTCCGATGGATGCGGCTCAGACTAACTCCACCCCACCACCGTCAACGCCCATACATGTCATCCAGACCAACCTCCAACACAGCCAAACTGCCACGGCCAACTTACGCAGAGCTCTGGAGGTTAAGCCCCGAACCATCGCACTGATCCAAGAGCCGAGGATCAGGAACAACAGAATCTGCGGCCTCAGTAACATCGGAGGTAAGCTAATTCTCAACACACACGGCGCAGACAAACCACGAACCTGCGCCTACATACCCAAAGAAATCCCTACCACACCACTCACTCAATTCTGTTCCAGAGACCTGACAGCAGTCAGGCACCAGACCGATGGTAACGTTCCAGACGTCGTACTAGCCTCGGTATATATGCCAGGCGAGGACGCTAACTGCCCGCCAAAGGAGATGGCCGACCTAGTGCAGCACTGCGAACGTGCCAAACTGGACCTGATCATCTGCACTGACTCCAACGCCCACCACCCGCTCTGGGGTAGCGACTCGCCGAACTCTAGAGGAGAGGTACTATCCACCTATTTATTCTCTACTAACCTTAACATTGTTAACCGAGGCTCTGAACCAACTTGGGTCACAGTCCGAGGACAAACAATCATTGACCTGACGCTTGCTACAGAAAACGCGACAAACCTCATCACAAACTGGCACGTCTCGGATGAACCATCCTGTTCCGACCACAGAAGAATCCGATTCACACTAACTACCCACACTAGGGAACCCGTACCGAAACGTAACCCGCGGCGCACTAATGTGCCCGAGTACAAACGCCTCCTGGGCTCCCTACTAGCTAGACATCTATCACGAGTAACAGTAAAAACCCCCGAACAACTAGAATACACCGTCAGAAAACTATCCGAATACCTAATCGAAGCATACCATGCATGCTGCAAACTAAGGGCGCCACGAAACAACAGCGAGAGAAATCCCTGGTGGAACGCCAACCTTAGTAAACTCAGAGATACACTACGCAAACAATTCAACAGGGCCAAAAACACAAGGCTCCCGGACGACTGGGAGCAATACAAAGAAACCCAATACACATACAAAAAGCAGATCAGAACTGCCAGAAGGGCAGCATGGCGGAAATTCTGCGAATCCATCGAAACCAACAACGAAGCCGCAAGGTTAAGAAAAATCCTCTCGACTGATCAGGATCGGACCCTTGGTGCGCTCAAAAAACCCGACAACTCATACACACTAAGTGACCACGAAACCAGTAAGGTTCTCCTGGAAACCCACTTCCCCGGCTGTAACCTCCAAGAGGTCAGGACGTGGGAAGCTGAACCAGAATAGACCCCAACAAACCTAGATTGGTCCAGGGCACAAAGTATGGTAACAGAAGAAAGGATAAAGTGGGCCATTGACACCTTTCAGCCCTACAAATCTGCAGGGCTGGATGGCATTTTTCCAGCCCTCCTACAGTGGGGAGCTGACCACCTGATACCATGCTTGGTGGAGATCTACCGGACCTGTATTGCACTCAGATACATACCCCTAGCGTGGCGCGAAGTGAAAGTTATTTTCATACCCAAGCCAGGCAAACCCGACTATACACAACCAAAGGCCTATAGGCCTATAAGTCTCACATCCTTCCTTCTAAAAACCCTCGAGAGACTCTGCTATAGACATATCCGAGACGGACCTCTCCGAGTAAAACCCCTTCACAAACAACAGCACGCGTACTCCACGGGCAGATCAACAGAGTCTGCGCTACATAGCGTGGTCTCTAAAATTGAATGCGCAGTGGACCACAAATGCTCAGCACTGGCGGTTTTCATTGACATAGAAGGCGCTTTCGACAAAACTATGTTCAATAGTATCAGCACGGCTCTCGACAGACACAACATAAACCCGACCTTGAGCGGGTGGATCACCAACATGCTCAAATTGAGAGCTGTACAAGTTACTGTGAACGACACTACAAGGGCGGTAGTGGCGAAGGGCTGCCCGCAAGGGGGCGTCCTCTCGCCACTTCTATGGAACCTGGTCGTAGACAGCCTCATCAAAACACTCAACGATAAAGGTTACTTCACCGTAGGATACGCCGATGATGTAACCATAATAATAAATGGCACCCATGAAAACACCCTATGCCACCTCATGCGCCAAGCCCTGAAAATAGTAGAGGACTGGTGCAATAAACACCAACTATCAGTAAACCCCACAAAAATCGAGATGATCCTCTTTACAAAAAAGAGAAAACTCGTGAAACTCGAACTGCCACGACTGTTTGGCACCACCCTCAGCCTATCAACTGAAACCAAATACCTGGGCATATTTTTGGACAAACAGCTGAATTGGGCAAAGCACACCAACTACATTACAACAAAAGCCAGCATAGCCCTGTGGCAGTGCAAGAGAATGCTTGGCAGGAATTGGGGAATCAGCCCCAAAGTCACCCACTGGCTATACACCACAGTTATTCGACCAATTATTACATACGGCTCAATAGTCTGGTGGCCCAGAACAGACCTGAGCACAGCCCAAAAAGACCTTGAAAAGGTGCAGCGGTTCGCTTGTGTAGCCATCACTAGCTGCATGAGGACTACACCCACCGCTGCCCTACAGGTAATGCTTGGGCTACCACCTCTACACCTGATCGTGCGGGAGGAGGCTGCCCTGGCTGCCCTAAGACTGAACATAGCAGGGACCCTAAGCAATGACTCGAGGGTCAAGCACTCACGCATTAGGGACGATGCGATCAAGCGACAACCAATGATGGCATCACCCTGCGATAAATAAATAAATAAATAAAACCCCAAAACTACACTTCTTTCAAAAGCACTACGACGTTATACTCACAGAAGAGCAAAACGACCACTCGGGCCCGGAGGAGCTAAGAGTCTACACTGATGGCTCAAAGACCTCCTCTGGAACCGGAGTCGGAGTTTTCTCACACGACCTAAACATAAAAATATCCAACCCACTGGGAATGCTCAACACCGTCTACCAGGCGGAATGCGTGGGCATCATACAGGCGGCGTATGCCATAGAAGCCAGAAGAGTTACGGGCACCCATATACGTATACTCTCCGACAGCGCCTCAGTCCTCCAATCCCTAGCCAAACAATACATAACCTCGAGCCTTACACTAGAATGTCATAATGCATTAGAACGGGTAACAGTTTCTAATCGCAACAAAGTGACACTGCAATGGATAAAAGGACACAGTGGATCACTAGGCAATGATGCTGCTGACGAACTGGCCAGAAAGGCATCCAGCGCGTCAGTCTGCGGCCCCGAGCCCATCGTGCCCATCCCCTTCAACCAGCTACGCAGGTGGCTGTAGGAATTTACCCACACACAAGCGGAGAGCTGGTGGACCTCGGCACCAGGCTGCAGGCAGTCCAGGGAAGCTATGCCATCCCCGGATGGCAGGCTAACCAGACGTCTGCTACGCCTGGACAGGGATGGTCTGCGTCTGATGACGGGCACCATCACAGGACACTGCCCGCTAAACAAACACTTTTACACAATAGGCATAACGGACAGCCCCCTGTGCAGGGCCTGCATGGAAGCTGAGGAAACCGTTGCGCATGTACTCTTCGAATGTACAGGCGTCACCCAGATTAGGACAGATACCCTCGGGACACCCAAATCTTACACGGACGTTCTTAGTAGACCAGGAGACATTATAAACTTCTGGAGGGAGGTGGGCTGGTTGGAGTAATACCGACGGCCGCCATGGCCCACGCACAATGGTCCACTCAAAGGATTAAGTGCGGAAACCAAAACCCCATAACATAGAACATAGATAAAATTGTATAAAATTTAATAATTTCAAATAGAATTGATTGATTTATATATTGGGTGCCATTTATGGGCAAAGCCCTCTTCCATCTTATGCCATTCCTCTCTGTCTTGGGCTATTCGAGTCCAGGTGGGGCAGGCCACGGCCATAATATCGTCGCACCACCGGCGTCTGGGTCTGCCTCTGGTGCGTGGTGCATCTCGAGGGTACCAATGGAGAACTCTCTCACTACAACGTCCATCTTTAGCCCTGGCTACGTATCCTGCCCATCGCCATTTCAACTTGCAAGCTAGTTCTACCGCATCTATTATTTTAGTGCGTAGTCGTATGTCTTTGCTTCTCTTACGGTCTCGAAGTTTATTACCAACATACTCCTCTCCATTGCTCGTTGGAAGGCTTGAAGCTGCCTTTGTTAATGTCCAACTTTGACAAGGAAGGAATTAAGAGCCATTTCACAAAATTTGAACGCTCGAGTTTCAGTGTAACGCGAGTGTCGAGCTGGTCTAAACAATCTTAAGCCGTTAGAATTATAATGCGGTATTTAGAGATTTATGAAAATACTTACTTTTATTTATCCAGTCTGAAAGAAAAGATTTCTAGACTAATAAAAACATACAAATATATGTTATTTAAAGTATACAATAAAAATAAAATTTAAAACAATTACATATTGGTGCCGATTCTGTTGTACACCGAACTAAACTAACTAAACTATCTCAATTTTTTTTTTTTTTGAGCTATGAGAATTGTTACGCTATTCTGCAAGAAATAATCTCTAAATTTAAAAACTATTTTGACACGACTAAAATCAAATTTGACAATCGCGACGTGTGCGCTACGCAATGAACTTGTTGAGAGACGAAGGCGCGCGCAAGGGAGCAGCCTGGACGTGTTTTATATGAAACTAGCTTTTGACCGCTAGCTAGCTTCGTCCGCGTGGGGTTCGGTTATATCGTAGCGTAACGTAGCGTAGGCGAGCGCTAAGAAAGGAAGTAGAATTGCACGGACGAAGTCGCGACCAAAAGCTAATAAACTACAAAACTTCTTTGTACACCACATTTTTTGCTAATCTATTACTGTGTAAGTATTTTAGTATTTCCTAAGTATTTCTTTTGGTTTTGCCATTTTATTACTTTGAAAAAGAGAAATTTTTGGTTTGGTTGTTAATTTTCGTTGTTTTTTAAATTTTTAAATATTAATTTTTTGTTCAGATGTAATTTTGTGCAAGTGTTTTGTATAAATCTTCTTGTCGATTTTGTTTTATGTTTTTGTGCATTTTTGTAAAATAGTTGTTGTTTTCGTAATCAGCGACCCGATAAACCATAAAAACGATACCCATGTTGATTTTTAGAATTTGTCACCCCTTTTCCACCTTTCAGAGATTAAATTCTGAAAAAGCCTGAAACACTTGTTTACTCATTTATTGATAGGAGCTTACTCCTGTGAAGTTTCGAATAAAATAGTTTAACTAATCTTGTTTCCCCATACAAACTTGCAAGCCCTTTTTCACCCCCTTAGGGGTTGAATTATCAAAAACCCTAGGACATTAACTGTTTATTTCTAATCATTAACCTAAAAACAAAGTTTCAGGCTTCTAGCTCTAAAAATGACGGACTTCCATACAAAATGTTAATCCTCTTTTCACCCCCTTAGGCGACGAATTTTCAAAAATCCTTTCTTAGCAGATGCTTACGTCATTACAACTATCTGTATGCCAAATTTCAGTGAAATCCGTTCAGTAGTTTCGGCTGTGCGTTGATAGATGAGTCAGTCAGGTTCGCCTTTTATGTATTTAGATTTTTCATTTTTTGTTTGAAACATATCAAAAAAGTATTACCCACGTGTCGAGACTTATATGTGTGGAGTATCATGAAGGGGATCGAAAATTTCATTATTTTTGCGATAGGACACACCATTTTCGAGATATAAGCAAAAGAAAAAAAAATACAGTACTGTTTTGCACGTGAGGCGACGCGTTGGTGTAAATTTTTGTTCATGACCTCTAGTTTAATTCCACACCTTTTTAACCAGTCAATTACCGTAATTACAGACACAATTAAAAAACGATTGTGTCGATACCAAATGTGGTATCTCAGGGACTTAGAGGTTAATCGCGATAAAAAGTAGTCAGATTTAGTTAAAATAAATTATTTTAGTCAAAATTTTTCTACAATCTATTAAAATAATGCTTTACTTGATAATAAACGAAACTCTTATCTTATACAAAAAATAAAATGCGAAGAGTAGCTAAATGTTGTAATCGTAGTATATTTTTGCGTTCACGATACGAGTACCCGAAAACTGAGACGCGGGAAAAAGTGGCACAGATCCTACCTCGTTGGGCGCTTGCGCCGTACTAAACGCTGCCCGCTTGTGCATCGTAATTTATTCTAATTTAGAGTGATTTCAAAAACGATATTATGTCTAATTAAATAAACGGATTTAAATAAAACTTGATTTGTTATAGAGCATACTTTATATTGACATGAATTTTTTTAGTGTAATTATGCTTTATTCAAACCAAAGAAACGCGATAAAATTGCGAATAAATCATAAAAATTGCCATAAGACTTATTTTTTTTACTAATTAATGTAATTAAAAATCAATATTTTAGTACTAAATGTAACAACTAAATTTTGTGTATGATGTTTTGTGTATTTTTTTTACTCAAATTTCTACATATTAATGATAGAAATAGGTGTCTGAATTTGACCTTGCCTTTAGAAAACTAGTTGTGGGAGATTAATTACTACAAAGTAAACAAATAAGTTTTTGTAAATGTGCTACTAAAAGTGACAAAACAAAAAATTGATCTATTTTTTACATGTATTCGTCAATGCCAGAGTATTTATAATGATGAAATGAGAGGTAAATAAGACGACTAAAATCTTAGATATTCGCGCAAAAATGTAAAATGGCTCTTAAGTAGAGGTGTGAAAATGGTTGGTCTTTCTGTGCGAACTAATTTATTTAAACTAATATCATAAAGAAGTAAAGTTTGTGAGTTTCTTTGTCAGAAGGAATCTCTGGAATTACCAGTTGTATTTGATCCTGGATAGTCCAATTCTTGACGAAGGTTATAGGCTATTTAGCATCACGCTACGACAATTAGGAGCCAGAAAAAAATAAACAAAAGTCGGAAAAAACGCTTAGGGTAAACGATCGTGGGCGAGATCGATTACGACGCGACGGCTCGGGGGACAAAAGTTCACGCGAACGAAGACGCGGGCAGAAGCTAGTTCGTTAATAAATTGCGAACTTGACCACGTCGAATGGTTATTTCTATCGTACCTAGTCTTCCTAGGTAAGTAACTAAGAGTTTCTATAATTAAAGATAAATAGTTTTATATACCAGGTTCATCCTGGTAACCCTGGCAAGGATAATGGCACAAAATGAAATTATTGTATTGTCATCGATCCTTGATAAGTACGCTAAACGAGTTAATCCGACGTTTTGAAAGGGGTCAAAATCATTCAAAGTTTCTATTACATAAGCACATACTAACACACAGCATCATCATCATCATCATTTCAGCCGAAAGACGTCCACTGCTGGACATAGGCCTCCCCCAAGCACCGCCACTTTGACCTGTTCTGTGCTTCTCGCATCCATCATCGGTCCATCTTATGGGAGGCCTTCCAACGCTACGTCATCCAGTACGCGGTCGTCACTCCAGAACCTTCCGACCCCATTGCTCTTTGGGTAACTTTTAGCCTTCTTATGAGGCCCATTGTGAGCGACCACATATCAGTGTCATATGTCATCACTGGCAACACACACTGGTCAAAGAATTTTGTCTTGAGACACTGCGGTAAGTGGGATGAGAAGATACCGCGTAGCTTCCCGAACGCTGCCCAGCCGAGTCCAATTCGACGATTGACCTCTTTCTCGAAGTTGGACCTACCTAGCTGGACAGTATGTCCTAGGTACACATATTCGTCCACAGCTTCGAGTGTAGCGCCTCTGATCTTCATTGGAGTGTGTATCACATGAGCATTGGACATGACCTTTGTCTTTTCCATGTTCATCCTAAGACCCACTCTTTCGGAAGCTCTAGGGGAAGGCAGGGTAATTACGAACACCTAAGGGAGATTTTTGAAATAAATCGAAAGATATGATATGTATGTTAACTTTAATAGCTTCTTCTGAAATTATCATACTTTAGACTAATACAAACAACAATATTAATTTATCTTTATATAATTAACTTTTATAAGAAAACCAAACCCTTAGTGTTCGTGTTTACCCGACACTGGTCGGGCAATCACGGACACCTAGTGGGACAGTTACGATCGTTCGTAATCGACCCAGACTAGCCTAAGAATGAGATCACGTACGACAGATTAGTTACGATTAAACTTAAATTTGAAATCTTATTGGCCGGCAAAGATCACAACGGTATCCAAGCGAAGACGATTACCCGTCTGTACACTTGTACGTCTGTGGATCCATTTCTCACCAGGTGGGCTATTGTCGTATTTTTCATTGCAAAAAAGACGCTTTGCCTAAGCTTAACTTTTTATTCTTAACATCATCAAGGCTCTTTTAAGATCTTCTTCTTCTTTCTTTGTAATTCCGCGGCATCTAATATCTAAAACAAATAACATAAAATGGAGAACGTCCCCTAATTTTAATTACATAGAAATAACACTAACTTAACAAGTGAAAGAACCGATTTTTTAGTCTTGGATGGGGCAATGCTGAACATTCGTAATTGACCCACTGAATTCGTTCGCCAATGCTCTCTAAGGTAATAAAACAAAAAAATATTTTATAATTTTAGGTTATATTTGCCTGGCCGCGTGTAACAGTCGTAATAGAATCTTCAATTACCAATTATTTATGCATATAAATGTCATGTTAGAACTATTATTACTTGATGAGTTACACCGTATTTCATTTATATAAAAATTGTAACGAAAATAAGTAAATATTTGAATTAATTTTACCTTGAAGGTTGTGTGCACCCGTCATGTTGCGCTGATCGTTTGGCACTAGTAATGGCATGATTTTTAAGATAGCGATGAGTAAAGTAATCCATTGCCCCTTTACTATCTAGTTTAATGGAAGTTTTAGCATATAAGTCGAGCGATGGACAAAAGTCTTGTGTTTTATCGCCAAAGGCCTTAGAAAGTGTTTCGTGTTACGTTTTAAGTAGGTGTAATAGCTGCGTTCGCGATTACCCAGCGTTCGTGTTTCCCCGGCCTTCCCCTACTGAGGTCATCGAGCATTGTACTAAGAGCCATGACTACTATATCGTCGGCAAATCGAAGGTGAGTGATGTACTCGCCATTGATGTTGATGCCAGCCCCTATCCAGTCCAGAACCATGAAGACATCCTCCAGTGCAGCGGTGAACAGTAAACGGTAACAACGGAGAGATAACGTCTCCCTGTCTCACCCCTCGCTGCAGAAGGATAGGTTTCGAGGCTTTGTCCTGGAGCCGGACTGACATAGTGGCATTTTTTACAAACACAAGATAATAAAAGCGTGTCAATTAAGCTGTCATAGATGAAATAGCATTATGTTTTCATTATTATTTCAACAAACTTTATAAGCCCCAATAAATAGCCAGGAAGGTACACAATATAGATAAATCTAGATTCTAAAGCAACACGAAGTCACAACATATTGCTGCCTCAACAACATACATCGAGTTTTATCAGAATGAGAAATTAAATAGATATCACTTGCGTATCATTCTCACTAGCTTAGATCTACACATTGGTAGTTCTAAGTAATTGAATTACGTCCATTGCCCCTTTACTATCTAGTTTAATGGAAGTTTTAGCATATAAGTCGAGCGATGGACAAAAGTCTTGTGTTTTATCGCCAAAGGCCTTAGAAAGTGTTTCGTGTTGCGTTTTAAGTAGGTTATCTTAAGTGAGAGTGCATGAATAGATGAGGTTGTTTAATTTTTCTACTTCTTTGTGTTTCGATCTTTCTAAATTGAGCCGGCCCAGAATTCGCCAAGGAGTTTGAGTGTGAAGAGTGTTTTAAATTTACCAAAATTTATGTACTTTCATACTCAGGTGTGTACTGTTGTAGCAAGGCTAGGATGAATGTGCCCCAAGGGCCAAATAAATTTATTCTCGACCCATCCAATCTTTATCTATACTCTATACATACATACAAATAAATAAAATTGGAGTGTCTGTTTGTAATATTAAGATAGCCACTTTTTACTAAGTGTACCTATATGGATGTATACACGGTACATATACCAAAACAACATTTTTACAATTTTTGTCTGTCTGTCTGGTTGTTCCGGCTAATCTCTGAAATGGCTGGACCGATTTTTACGGGACTTTCACTGGCAGATAGCTTATGTAACAAGGAGTAACTTAAGCTACTTTTATTTTAGAAAAATACCTGCGTTAATTTCCGACATCCACGCGGGCGAAGCCGCGGGCAAAAGCTAGTATATAAATAATTCAACTGTACGTGTGTATGTCAAACTCCTCCTAAACGGCTGGACCAATTTGAATGATTTTTTTTGTATGCGTTTGGGTGGCACCCTGGATGGTTTAGATTCACCATTGGACCCGGTAGGTGGCGCTGCTATCGAGATCTAGGAAACAGGACAACGTCTGTACGGTCAGCTAGTATAAGTTATATAAAGTCAATCTTCATTCTTCTCCTTTTATCTCAATTTAATTGTGGTCAGTTAAACATGTATATTTTCTCACACTTGTCTATTAGTCGTCGTCTCAGTTGTCACCCCCATTCTAGCCATATCATCCCTCAGACAGTCCAGCCATCGTGTTTTTTGTCGAAAATTATACAAGGTGCTCCTTGTGATATCCCAAAATGACAATTCTCAATTCTTTATTACATACCATAATCTATATACTTATACCTACTTATAATATTATAAAGCTAAAGAGTTTGTTTGTTTGATTGAACGCGCTGATCTCAGGAACTACTGGTTCGAATAGAAAAATTATTTTTGTGTTGGGTAGCCTATTTATCGAGGGAGGCTATAGGCTATATAACATCACGCTACAATTAAGAGGAGCGGAGCAGTAATGAAAAATGTTGCAAAAACGGGGAAAATTTATTCCTTTTGAGAGTTTCCGTTGCGTGCGCTGCGTAAACGGTTAAAGTAACGCAAAAATCATGTATGACGGAATTGTTCCTTTTAAAAAGTTCTAAAAAAAAGTCCGCGAGAGCATATGTCTATCTTTTAAGGTTGACTCACTATAACTCAAAAGGAGCGAGCAGCAACGAAACATGGACGAAGACTAGCAGGCAAATCGATGCGACAGGAAGGGTCAGGGGATCAAAAATTTGACGCGGACGAAGTCGCGGGCAGAAGCTAGTGTTAAAACATAGTTGGAAGTCGGGCACAGCAAGATCAAGTAGGAGAGAGGAGGAAGAATACTGGGTGCTTAATTGTAAATTATATTTTTAGTTACCTAGTTAATAATATACCTACTGTTACCTGTTGTTGTAATGTAGTGTATTAATGGACTATGCCAAAGAATCAAGTGGCATATAATTGTTTTTCGTTTTACTTTTTCACACAAAATAATTGTACGTCACGATTAATTATGCAAAACACCCTTACGTAAAATATGATAGCGTCACATTTAGTTAATTTGGAATGATTGGTTTGAAAGAAAATATTTACTCGTTCTTATCATTGAAACTTACAATCATATGTAATACAAGAACGAAAAAAAAACAACAAAATAATTGTCACGAAGGTAAAAATAAAATTACCATAAATATTTATATCGTTTATTACATCAAATGCATTGCATTGTTATTTGGGAACAATAAATAAACCGGTGTGTTATTATCTTGTATAACGATAAACTATGTTTGCAACAATTTTATACACGTTTAAACTGTTGTTGAATTGATACATATGGAGGATGTGGATCATTTCAAATGTTATTTTGATTTTATACAGTCATAACAGGAATTTACAGGGAACCAGAAAACTTAAAACATTTAATGGATTCTAAGACCAAATGTCTTAATCATCCTAAATAAATGAATGAAATAAACGTGTTTCTTTTGAAATCTTTTGGACTACGAAATAAGAAACGGAAATTATAAATGCTCAACTCCATTCCACAAGTGTATCAATTTAACAAATTACAGAATCTATTCAATATTGCAGAACTATAGTCTTTTCAATACATGAAGTAATTTATATCAAGCCGAAAGTGATCGATACTCGTAAATATAGAAACAACATAAAATATATGAAAACTCTGGTCTTTGGTTCCTATAAAAGCTTTGGGATACCAGCAGAGAAAAATAACACAAAATTGTACTAAACAGGCGAGGAAATAGAAACAAATAATTATCAATAGGTACATCTTATCTTGCGTCAGTTTGCCTTAGTTTAGTTTATTGCGTTGCAAAAACAACCTTACTTGATATTTACATAAAAAATTCAAATCACTGGTGCATTACATATTTATTATTTATGTACTCGCAAATAATCATTACAGTTCAACCGATCACAATACCAAAAAACGTACACTTTTTCTCAAAATAGCACCAATATTTTAATATCAGCACATCGCGTGTACCAAAAAACGATTGCTGGCAACATTGTTGAACAAATTAATAGCTAGCAACACCAAACTTTATGCAAATTCGCGCGATAATATCATTACAACCCTTACTGGAGTATTTCTTAAGTATTTTAGTACAGTTAGGTGTAAAAGAACGAAGAGAAAATATGCACTGAATAACAGTATACGTATTATCGGTATCTTTGATTACAGATGCCTAAAGTATTAAGATATGGTAAGTTAGACACTGAAGGATTACATAATTCGCACCTTATATCCAATCGTACATCTTACAATAGAAAATATACATTTCATTCTTGTATAAATAGATATGTATTAAGGTAAAATTAATTAAACTATGGTAACACTTTGTCTACGGAATCATAGATAATAAAAGCCAGAAAAACTGTTATACTCTGTGGATTCGTTTTTCTGCTTGAGAAGTATTTTTTTAACATGAAGCATCGGTGTTTATTCCAGATTATTCCTATTCTTGAAATGGGAATAAGATATATAGTTCTTAAGAGTTCGAGTATATTTTGATATGGTATAAATCATTTCTAGGAAGTTTCACCTAGATGCGATATGATATTTTCTGATAAAGAATCATAACCAGTATAACGACTGATCTACAATCAATCGCTAGTTTGAAACTATGCATCAAGTTAAAAATAAGCGATAATTAAAGTTAAAATTACTTCACAAAAATTATGTTAACAACAAATGTGAACATTAACATTTTAATTTACAATCTACAAACTAATGGTTCATATATACAATGACTTAACTTTCAAAGTCTCCCTTGTCCTCTATTTAAGAGAAAATTGTTCCTCTTTGCACGTATAAATCAATCTGTGGAGGGTGAGTCATTGTATACAGAACCCGTAAAACACAAATGTTGCCAACTACGAAAAAAGTTTCGAATTATTTAAAAAACGTACCTAAATTTATTTGGTCTCATTTTAGTAACGGTTATTTATTTATCAACAGAAATCAATTAACAAATTAAATCTATACATAGAATGGATTTACAGTTAATTATATTTGCATTTATTAGCTGCTCTTTTTATTACTATATGTATATCGGAACTGTTCAATATTGAACGTCATATTCGTTTGTTTCAGATTAATCCTCCAATTACTTTCAACTCACTAAATATCGAGAGAAATCTTGTCATTATGTCTGTCATGTTTTAAAAATCGATTCGTGAGTCGATTAATTCGACTGAAATCATATGCCTAAAATCGATATTTGATATTTCACTGGCCGACGCATGCGGCAGCAGATTGTACGTCATGATTTGCGCTATACAAATATTAGTATCATTCCTATCTAATTTCACACATCCCATTTACATTACCATATAGTACTTAACAGTACTCTTTCATCATTCCCATATTATTATTATGCTCATCATTTTAAATTTAAAACAAATTATATTCGACTCAAAAGTCAGAGCGTGATCCTTTCTGACCTACGGTGAGAATACCCTCAGGCTTCTCAATAAGGTAGCCAGGACATTTGCTAGACATTCAGCTCGTAGTGCCAGTTGTCCTTCCAAGGTCGAGTTGTTCTCTTGACCTTGACCTTGAGACTTCTTGGCGTTGTACTCGTGGATGATTTGTGCCATTTCTGCGCCAGCCAGTTCTTTAAAGGCCGCTGTCACATCGTGGACTCGAAGGACCAGGTTTCGCGTTTGGAGTGGCGCTGATGTATGTCTACCGAGGGCCTGGGAGTAAGAAATAAAAATTTATAGGCACACCTCCACACGGTAATCTCTAAGTGATAAATGTTATTTAAATTTTCTAAATCAATTAAAAATATAGACGGACCGCGTTTTTCACAAGATAAAATCAACGTATTAGAAGCATAGACTTTCGATACATCAAGATCATTGGATTAAATTGGGTTGACTAAAGGGTCAGTGTCATAGTCTGTGTCCAATAAAAAACACGAATGTAGAAACACACTGACCTGTGCCAAGTCGGACAGTCTCCTCAGCGGCGTGAGGCAGTCAGCGAGTGCCGTGGCGGCGGCGCCGGCGCCGGGCTGCGCGGCGCCCAGCGCGCCCACGAGCGCGCGCGACGCCGTCACCAGCGTCACCGCGCACGCCGTCAGCTCGCTGCGGGCGCGCTGCGGACACAACTTGTTGTTAGGCGAAAGATCATTTCGTAAAAAAAAAATGTCATTTATTCAAATTAGGCTGAGAGCCAGTACTTTTTGAACGTCAAAATTACATAAGACAGTTCCACAAAACGCCCGCCCTTCACCACTTCCTAGTGCTCTAAATTGTTATTATTATTTACTTGAAGCTAATGACGTGAGTATAAATCCGGGAAAAGTACCAACGTTCATCTTGGAAATTACTGATATCAGTGCAGGAAAAATTTACTGAAATCGTTAACCCGAATTGAGCATGAATGATGACCACAACAATGCTTATGTCTTCTCTATATGGGACGAGATCTTTGCCCTGCAGTGACTAGTAATAGGCTAGTATTATTATGATCAGCTTTAAGCACAGTGATCCAAAATTATAAAAAATATATATTTTATGTTAATAATGTCTTTTTTTATAAATAACAGTGGCGAAGGCACCATATAACACGATTCCTACCGGCTTGACTTCGGGGATTCGCATTGGTAACTCTATCACTATTAAAAATACAATAGTATGTAAATAGTGGCTACTATTGTCAATAAATATATAATTCACCATAACATTCAAACAACAAAAAAGGTTATTTATACCTTTGTATTACAACAAAAGAGAAATGTTCTAAATTAACCCGGCGCCAAAACGTCATAATCGGGAACTAAAAATTCATACAACAGCGATCCCGTAATGATGTCACTTTAGGTCACGTGGCACCGCTTGATATGTACGAGAGCAAGCCGCTGTACAATGGGTTATGACAGAGACAGGTATAGAAAAATGCGTCAGCGAGAACGAGATAGAGGAATATTGCATATTTTATTCGTTTTCATCTGTTCAATTTAATTGTATTTAATTCATTACATTCCTATATTAATTTTAGAATGATAGTAAGTATTCTTTATTGATGAGTTAGTAAGTTAAGGCCGACTTCGCTTCGGCTTCTCTTTTAGAAAAATTTACGCCTCGCCACTGATAAATAACCAACTGTGCCATCTATTAAAGTATCAAACCCAATACACTTAGCCATACTTATTTTCAATACTGTAATTTGACAAACCTTTAAATGAAACCCCTAATTGAACTCACCTGAAACTTAGCCTCATCAATATCCTCGCCCCCTCCGTGAGCATGCTGGTGGGAACACTTCTGCGCGACTTGGTGCAGCCTCTGGAGCAACCCATCCACCGCCACCTCCGTCTTGCACAGCAGGTTCTCTATCGGCACATGCCCGTTGTTCCCTGACTGGAACTCCGGGAACTTCACCGTAGGGGGAGAAGGCGGTGTTGGAATATCGTCAACCACTTCATCCTTGAACCTCACGTGGTTTTGAACCTTGGGAGTTGGACTGGCACTATCTCGTCGGAAGGATTGCCGCTCTGATAAAGGTGGACTGAAGACTCGCTCGCCAGGCGCACCATTCAGTAAGTCCGGACGGTTGCTAAACCGTCTGTTCATCTGTGGCGAGCACAGGGACAACGCCGTGTTGTTCTTCAAAATAGTACTCTTCGTCTCGGAGTTCGATCTCACATGACGGGTCTGTAAAGTCATTGAACTGTAGTTCGGTGATGATCGAATGTTCTGAGTCTCTTCGTCAGTCAATCTGTTTTCAATTTCAAGGTTTCTGTAAGTATTAAGGTTACGCTGGAAATGCGGGGAGCCGATGCTGGCCAAACGTTGCTCTGGGTTCCTGAAAGGTGATTGTTTTTGTGAATTCTTCAGTCGAAGCACTTCGATGCTCGGTACGGGAGGTAGAGGCGGCTTTTTGGGAGGTAGAAGTATCGGTGGTGGTGGTGATAGAGCTTTGTTTTCAAATCTTGGGGGCAGTTGTGGAGGGTTCTGCATACTATGTTGCTCGTTTATGTCGCAGACGACTTTGTAGTTCAACTTCCTGTTGGTGAGGGTACTGAAGTGGTTGTTTGTTATCTCGACAGCTGTCAGTTCGTTGTTCACGCACGTAAACGAGTTGGACCGAGGTCTCGGTGCAGGTGTAGGTGGAATCTTCGGTGGTCTCTCGGGCGCTTTCCTACAGTCTGAGTTTTTTCTCCTCGGTGGCGGTCTAATTTCACAAACGTCAGGAATAGAGTCCGAGTTCTGAATCTTGGATTCAACTTGCTCATTTTCGTCTGAATTCTCTTCAGACTTATTTTTGTCTTTACTGCAGCATGAGAACATTCCTTTCCTCTCTACTGTTGGATATTCTATGACATGCGCGGTTCCATTCGCCTGTTTATCACCAGATACACTTTTTCTTTTACCTTTCGGCGAGTCTGATTTTGTTTGGTTAGAAACTTTGTTTTTATCTTTAAGCAGAAGGCTATTTCTGGCGTCACTAAGGCTTTTTGCTGCAAACATATTCCTAATTTCACTCACGCTTAAAGTTCCCTTCAACACATCACCGTTGGCAGTTTTCGCTTCGGCGTTTGCTTGTTCGTTTTTTGCTTCAAGTATTTGGCTATGATTAGCATAACTGACGTGTTCTCTATCTAAGGTTGATGAGTTGGAAGCCGGTGGAGGTGGAATGATATACGACATTATTTCTTCTGGAGTCAACTCTATCGCTGGAGTGACTTTCACAGTCGGTGGTTGTATTGTAACATTAGCTAAAAATTCGTCTAGTGCATAATTTTTTGGCGCATTCGATAAATTTTCTTGCGAATTAACTTTATCATCAGCAAAAGATGGCGGAACTATGGGTAAAATTTGAGGCACTTGCGTAGCACAGTCTAATTCATCGGGCGTTTGTGGGGGAGGTATCAAAGTTAAATCTATAAGCTCAGCGTCACTATCAACTACGCTTTCCTGGTACAAGAACGGGTATTCGGCCGCTCTCGTTTCTTCTTTACTACTCTTTTCTCTAAGTTGCTTCAAATACTCTTTAAGATTTGATTCATTATTTTCTGTCGTTGCGTCAGGACTGACTAGACCAAAGCTAGTTCTGACGCCTTTGGTCGTGGTGGTTTTGTTTTGATGTTTACGTATAGGACTACTTGTGGGTGTGTAAAGCGAATCATTGTCACTCTCCGAGTGGCATATATCATTGTTCAAAGCTATCAGAGCATCAGTCAGGCCACAGTTATTAAGTATAGCACTGAGACCTTGGGATTGTCGCGTGGTTAAGCTATTATTGTCTTTTCCATTCTCCGGTACATTCAAACCATTCAGCCCTTGGTTTATAGTTTCAGTCAGCAAAAGCAAGGAATCACTATGTCTCAATATACCAGGCGCGTCATCCGTCATTCTACTAGTATTAGACTCTGTATCACTCTCTACATTATCTACGCAAGTCTCTTTACCCACTAGCTCATCTCTTAAATTCTCATGATAAGCATCGTAATCACAATTCTCAGTCAAATATTGTTCGGAGTTTTCTACTAGTTTTTGCATTTCTGCTACTCTTCTTAGGACCTCTTCGTTCTTGGCTTCTACAAGTCTTGGGTTGTTCGACGCATTCTCTAAGAGTTCCATGGACAGAACACTTTGAAGGTCGAAGCCCATCCCGTCATCGAGGTAGCAAGCATCGTTTGGATCGAAGAGTCTGAAATCATCGTTTCTCTTGCATTTCTCGAAGTGAACATCGTGACCTAGTAGGCCAGATTTTGAGTCATAGCCTATTAGAGGGCTGGAGTTATTGCTGTGGTTCCTGTTGTTGATGTTGGTGTTCATGTTGGTGTCGAGCGACTTGTTCTGGTCGGGGGTGGAGTGATAGGGGGGAGGCATGCTGAAGATGGCGTAGTGCTTCTTGGACAGCGTGTTGGGGTCGTCGTAGTGGAGGTAGCTCCATTTAGCTGGTACCACATTGTGTTGCGACAAGTATGGTGGAGCTGGAACAGAAAAGTAGTATATACGTTTAAAGATATATTTAGGTAGTAGTGTCAGGTTTTGAAAAACGTTAGCACTTTTCTGCTTCCGCCTTCACGGTCGTGCCTACAATAATCAGAAACTTACCTATATCTTCTGTCATTGGCTCCCTTTCTTGTTCGACATTCAAGTCATGACCAGTAACTAAGCGGTAGTACCTGCAAAAAACAAAGTACCTACATTAATCAAAGACATAGGCGAAGATAAGGGTCATAAAATGTGTATTAACTGCAACTGGGTTCTACATTACATCTAGGTCTCGTCTATTATTTGAACTTACGGTATATATAAGGGGAAGAATGCGAGAGTTTATTTATGTACATATGTATGTATACAGAGTGTTTAGCGTGTGCACCGACAAAACGTTATGTATGTCAGGGACATTGAGGTGCAGGTTGCAAGTCAATTTAGCACGGAGTCAGTCAATTATTTTGGATGAATAATTTCATTGGTTATTATTTTGAAAATTAAATCTGCTGTTCCACACATTTTGACCGCAGGTATTGTACTTTTCTTTGGAAGTTGTTTTTTTTTACCGATGAATAGTTTTTTCACTAGGGGGTTTACAATTATTATTTGCTGAATTCAATATTACAGTATGAGTGAGGAGAACAACTTAAGACCGTGAGCTATGGAAAGCGTGGGGAAGGCCTATGCTCCTGCCACGGTTGCGAGATTCGTTTGAAAGAGTTACCGTGGCCCTGGCATATGGGCAACTGAAGGAACACGGGTGGGTTTTAGTACGTAAAAGTCTGAAACGCCCTTCCACTACATCCACTACCACCCAAAAAAGGCCTATGCTACCTGCCTGTCTAGGGGAAGGTGGTACAAAATGATCCCTCGAGGTAAAACGATCCCTGACAGTTTTACCGACTTAATAGCGCCATTTAGGATATTTTATATGAATTTCTGGTTCCTACGGCCTAGCTGTACAATCTCTGTTAGTGTCATGGCGTTATTCGCTGTAGAAAAGTTTTTGTCACAAAATATTCAAAATTCGTGTGTTCAATAGATTGAACACAGGAATTGGGGCATTGGGGCTTAGAAGGTAAGCTGTTATTTGACATCATGTAGCTTTAGTATATGTACATATTATGTGACAGGTATGTTTGTCTCGGGTTTTGCTGTCAACTAGCTATCGAATTACCAGTCTTTCGTTACAGTATTTAAAAATCATCGGTTATGTTTTGATGTTTTTCGTTAATAAGGCATTTGGGACAAAATGATCCCTACATTGGGTGGGCAAAATGATCCCAGGATCATTTTACTCCGTGCCAATTGTGTTCAGTTAACTTTCAATAAATTGGTGTATATATTTTTAATAGTTATGAAGTACACAATAATAACGAATATCTTTCGAGAACGTCTGGGCCGATTTAGCTGATTTTGGTTATGAAACGTTTGTCGTAGTTCAAGGAAGGTTTGAACGGTGAGAAAAAAAGTAGGTATGTAGGGTAAGTAGTTTAGTGTAGATTTATATGTTGCAGTGTAGGTTAGGGTAGTGCAAGGTAGTGTAGGGTAGGGTAGTGTAAAGTAGAGTAAGGTGGTATATGGTAGTGTGCGGTGGTGTAGGGTAGGGTACCTAGTGTAGGGAAGGGTAGTGTAGGGAAGGGTAGTGAAGAGCAGAGTAATGTAGGGTAGGGTAGGGTAATGTACGGTAGTGTAGAATAGATTAGTGTAGGGTAGTGTAGTAGTTTATATTCTAAAGTGGTACGGAGTTCCCGGGGGGCCAGCTAGTATATGAATATAAACCATGCATTTAATAATCTGATAAGTTTTAAGACCCTTTATTTTTTATGTTTTTTTTAGCAAATAGTATAACGGAAGTTGATACTATTTGCTAAAAAAAACATTAATTTCTGTTAAGTTTTTTATTTGAAAATAATTAAGGTTGTTATGCCAATGATACTTGTTCTAGCGAGTTGTTCTTCAGAATGATTATGTTATAGTAAAAATAATATTATAGTACAATAAAGCTAGAGTTACTGTTATAGAGGTTTACGAAAATTTAAAAATAAAATATTTAGTTGTTTTTGATACTAAAACTGATTTTACAATAAAATTATTCGAAACTTATATTTATTTTACTTTTATTTAAGTTGTTTCATTTCTTGGTTGAATTTTAAATGATGGGGTAAAAGGATCCCCGGATCATTTTACTCACACACTGGGGATCGCTTTGGACACAGGGGTGTACAAAATGATCCTTTTGTAGACCTTTACGAAAATATTAATAAGAACTATTCCTTATAGTTTGACAGGCCTGTTGGTCTAGTGGTTAGTGACCCTGACTGCTATGCCGGAGGTCGTGGGTTCGATTCCCACCCAGGACAAATGTTTGTGTGATGAGCACGATCATTTGTTCTGTGTCTGGGTGTAATTTATCTATAATATGTATGTATTTAGAAATATATAAGTATGTTTATCAGTTGTCTAGTACCCATAACACACAAGCTCTGCTTAGCTTGGGACTAGATGGCGTTGTGTGATAGTTGTGGAATATTATTATATTATTATTATTATATAGTTTAAGCGACTCAACGCATACTCAATTTGTAGTTCGATTAAATAGCTACTCATTAAATGTTAAGAGTTTAAGAAAAAGTTGTAAACACTTGTTTAGAGCTGTTTTCCCTTAAGGGGATCATTTTGTACCACCTTCCCCTAAATACATTTTTATACTGGTTTTAAAATTGCTAATATTGAATAGATAATTTCATTATCATGCCAAGTATACCGGTAAAAGTAAATATTTCTATGACATACCCCGCAATAATGAGCGGCATCTCAGCAGCATCCCGTTCATCCATCAACAGCGCCAGCACTCGGTCTCGTTGTAGGAAGATGGCGACGTCTGCGCCACCGCTCGACCAGTCGCGCTTCACTCTGATGCCCTCCACCTCTTCTAGAGAGGCGATAGGTTGAGGCTGGAATGGTGAAAGATATAGAGTGAGAAAAATTAGGAGTGTTTGAAAATGTATGTTAATTGGATCCCAGCTGTAGGTAGATATTGACCAACTAAAGTACCAAGAAAATAAAATCACGGGGACCACGTGATTTTATCACGCTTTTGTGCTTGGCCCAAGGATTTCTTTTAAGTTAAACGAAGTCTGAACGCTATACGTTGGTAATGTACTCTATCATCTCCTTAATCCGACAAATGTCGTATGTCGCACGGATTGTTCATAAGGATAATACAATCGCGAAACTGTTGAACTTACACGCAAACGGCTTTTAGTAGGCGAAGATTTCATGGGTTCATTTCTGGTTAAGTTTTTAAACCCATTGCAAACGTAGGTACATCTCATAAACGCACATTTGGCCACCACACGGGCCCAGTGCAGTTTGGTAGATGTCACATGTTTTCGAATTTTTGTTCTAGGACATGCCGGTTTCCTCACGATGTTTTCCTTCACCGTTTTGAGCGCACTAGTGATCAAATAATTTACACAACGGAAAGTGCCTGTGTTCGAATCTACGATCTACATTTCGTAAGTGGCGGCCGTTACTAGGGCCACCACTGCTCTCTTACTTTTGAGTTATTTAACTATTTTAAGGTACTGCCACCACATGTAGATGACACTTTATTAATTAAGTGAAGTTGACTTTAAAGTTTGGTAATGGGTACTTACCACAGAGTTACTCCTGCCCACGATCTGGCTGAGCCCAAAGCGCGGCGACACGAGCAGCACGCGCTCGGGCCGGCTGCTGCTGAAGCACTTGGCGCCGTAGCTGGGCAGGCCGGCCACTATGTCCAGGTAGTGCAGCTTAGCCTGAACGACAAGTTTAGAGTAGGTAAAGAGGTTTTATTGAAAAAAGGAAAACCAAAAAAGTTTTTGTCATCTGTTTTATATGTATTTGCGTATTATCGTATATTTATAAGGCAGGCGTTCCATCAGGCGGAAAACAATGTTTTTACAGTTCATGTTAGTCCAACTTTGATAACATGGTCTTCTTGTATTTTCTGGGTTCTTTTAAAGAGGCTCGAACGCCAAGATTAGATCTCTGACCTTATAGTCTCGAATTTTTATCATCAGTAACACACTGACAAAGGCTTTAGGCGCGTTATGGCGCCCTGTTTGCTGAAATGAAACTAGGTTCAGTATACTACTATACTGAACCTAGTTTCATTTAAGCAAACAGGGCGCCACTTGTATTTATGCGGATGAAATAATGGAACATATGATTGTGAAATCAAGAATCCGCTGGATGCGGGAAACACAAAACCGGCCGACGTGGCGGAGTTTGTAGGAAGCCTATGCCCAACAGTGGACGTCTTTCGGCTGAAATGATGAAGATGATGATGATTATTGTTAAATACAGGATACGAAACTTAAAGTAAATTTCACTGTGTTTCGTAATGATTATGTTTACATCACGATTAAAAATCTTTGTGTTCTGGTTTCTTACCGTAAACCATAGACATCTCTCTCTAGCACGACCTAAGTTTTGCCACTATTAGCTAAAAGTGGGAACCATAGATTTATCGTTTCGTTCGCCACACGTCTATTTATCTGTTGGTAAAATTTGTGGTTTCACGTTTTGCTTCTTCTTAAATACTGTACCTGTAACTGCGTTAGCTGTCTCTGACTGCCAGTCATCTGTGAGTTCATCTTCAGGAAGTGCGCTATCAGTCTGCGCAGCTCCTTGCGCTTCATACTCTCTAGTAGTCCGCTCGGAACGAACCGCTCTAGACCGAATTCTCTTCTGGAAAGAGACATAGGTATTCTATTAATATTGTTCCTGCGAAAAATTTAATAATCAGGAACATTATTTAATTTATAGTCATGTCTTTAAAGTCTTGAAAAATCTAAATTTTCCTTACAAAGTAGATCCTCCTGGGATAATTACCACCTTCCACGCGGGCGAAGTCGTGGGAAAAGCTAATAAGTATGTTTAGCTGGATTAAAATATTCCGAAAATTGAGCAGCATGGTCATTATTTGGAAGTTGCAAATGGTTAACAACCATCAGAATTTTTTTTTTTTGGCTTTTGTAGGGCGGCTAATAATAGATATTAACAAGGCAGATTTGACTGGAAACGCTGGGAGGGGACGCCTTAGGAGAACTTAAGATCACTTTATTGGTGATGTTCTTCAGAAAAGTTAAGTCCGTAATACTCGTAAACGGCGTGTGTGTATAACCAGATATATGAACGTAAGCGAGGAAAAACGAATATGTAAAGATCTTATCAGGTGCCAGTCTGTCGTACCTGACTATCCCCATAGGAAAAAAGCGTGAGTGTATGTATGTATGTTTATACTGCTTCAGTAGAAATGCTATTTCCATACAACTAACCAACCCATCTAGTCTAGAATTAACTTGGAAGGTTACTCACTCGACAGCCTTAACAGTGAGCTTCGCGGGAGACATATTGTTAGCCAAGGCGTGCTGGTGCATGTGCAGCGCGGCCAGGCGCAGCGCCACGTCGGGCTGCAGCTCGGGCGCGAACCGCTCCTGCGCCACGTCGTTGCAGCACTGCAGGTACAGGTAGTCCAGCGCCGCCAGGTCGCGCTGCGCCAGCTCGGCCGCCGACGTCGGCATGAACACGATGCGGAACAGGCACCGCATTTTGTACGAGCCGGGGCGCGCTGCGATCTGGAAACATTTTGAAGTATTCTTAAAAATTGGTAAAAAAAAAACATTTATTTGTCATAATTAGCATAAACATTACATATAGACGTGTTTGGAGCCTTCTTTAATCAAACATTGCCTGTATTAGGAGAGGAGCGGAGCTCTTCCATATCATTGCCATATTGTCTTTGGTCATACTTGCAATTCTTTTAGTTTTTTGACATCGTGGTTTAAGGGTCTCAGTGTTCCACGCGCGCCTCAAAGAGATGTCAGCAGCGGTGTAGGGGTCTACTAGGACCGATGCCTGCCGGGGTCGCGTGATTGTTCGAAAGAGATACCGTGACCCTGGCACATGGGCAACTGATGGAACACGGGTGGGTTTTAGTCAGTAAAAGTCTGACACGCCCTCCCGCTCCGCCCAGAGCGGGAGAAGTCATTTGATGATTTCCCATCCTGAAAAAAAAAAAAAAAAAAAAAAAAAAAAAAAAAAAAAAAAAAAAAAAAAAAAAAAGGGTCTCAGTATTTGGTTACACTAGCCCATCTGCCTGCCTTCTCTCTAAGACCGTGTCATAAACAAAATAGATCGTCGTGCGAATACGCTATCATCACGTTCTTGACTCTAACGCAACAGAAGTGCGACCTTATGTCGGCTCGACAGGGGGTGCTTTTTCCCCGAACAAAATATGATATATGAACGCGAAGATGGCTTTTCATTAAGATGCGGGGTAAGGAGGTCAATTACCATTAAAAACTACACAAAAAAAAAACTAAACTAATTGCGGAATACTCTGACCCAAGATTTAGCAAAAAGAAAACTTATGTTTAAGGTTTGATACAGCCATTGATCAGTCCTAGGATTGGCTAGACCTTCACCAGATACATCAAACAGACTTAAAACCGTTCTACTTATTTCATTGACTACTAGACTTACCCAGCTGATTACCTGGGGATGAAAAATATTTTGGTGTTATACATAATAATACATGGAATTGATAGGGTAAATTATAAATTATTTCAGTTCTAAGAAGTCAAAAAAATTAGATAAGGGGCCATCCATAAATTACGTCACAGGAATTTCATGATTTTTGAACACCCCTCCGTCCTTGTCACAGCTGGTCACATTTGTAAGACCCCTTCCCTTATGAGACGTCACATATTTTACAGTTTTACATCTAAAAATAATTATTGAATGAAAACAGCAGTTCCGAAATTAGTTTTATTTAAATTTAAATGATTTTTTAGTAAAATTAACATCAAATCATACATTGGAAGAAATTAATAAAGCAGAAAACTATTAATTATATTAATTAAAGATGAAACTTAGTCATCTTGAGTACATGGACTTGGAAAGAAAAAAGAAAAGAAAGGAGTGGGCTCCTTTAAATTATTTATAATTGACATAATAGCCACTTCGTTATCGTTTGGGTTGTTAATATCGGGAACATTCTTTTTGTCATTCAGACATACAGCTTTTTCATCGAACTATACAGCATCATCGACATCATCCAAACAAAGAATCTCTCTGGAACGTCGAGCAGCAATTCTATGAGGACGAATCTTCGCGATAGGCAAAACTTCTTTTTTTTATGTAATTGCTTGTGTTGCTTAGTGGCTTTGTATGACGCAAAATATAGACCACAGAATAAGCTGCGCGGTATGCTTCATATAGTTTACGGTAAAGATTACCTAAATCATTTATCAAAGGGCAATTAGGCGGTCGGCCCGTAACACTAGTAGAACGACTGGCCGACAAAAAAATTTGAACCTTATATCTACAGCTAGAGTTGCTTTAGTTGTATGATTTAATAGTTCAAAGTCCGTGTTTTATTTAACACTTTTGAAATGTGACGTCCCAAAATTTAGGACCCCTCCCATTGCCTTGTCACACAATGTCACACTTTGTCGATCGCCTCCCTCCCCCTTAACGTGTGACGTAATTTATGGATGGCCCCTAAACAATTAGAAATTAGCGTCCGGCAGGGTGATACACAGATCTTCCCAAAACCGATAGTAATACCTATATGAGTTAGCTGTTATTTACTTTAAGATGAAGTTCTTAGAGGCTACAAGGCTAGTAGATAATAGGGTTATACGAGTACTTTTAACTTTAAAATCTTACAGGAATCTCGAGCAACCGGTGGGCTTATATACCTAAACGTAAGGTATTGGACGATTTTTTAATCGGAAATGCAACTTACTATCCTATATGATACATTTTGCGACAAGCACTACAATTAGTATCACAATCATTAACTTAAAACCAAGTAAATATTATGTGCCAACAAAAAATTCCAATTTTAAAATGGTTCGAATTTACATTAGGTTGGCGCCGCGCGTTCGTATTAGGTCTTCGGGGTCGTAATGTCGTATATAAAAAAAGTTTCAATCAGTCAGTTCATAATTACCCTAGCCAAAGACTCCTTGGGATCCAGTAGCGTCAGCTTGTTCCTCCGCAAACTCTTGACGTGCTCCACCACCAAGCTGAAGTGTTCCTCCGCAGTGATGCACAACTTATCCTTGAGGCTCGTCACCACGTCCGCTACGGTGGTAGTGGTATCGTACTTGAAAGACTTCGTCTGACCATTCTCCAGGAATACTTTTAGGACATTCGCCATCGGAGGCAAGCAGAGGTCGCCGAGGGAGAAGGCAGAGGGCTGGAATAGAAAATTTTATTTGTCAAGCTCATAGCATTGATTACGATTAAACAAAATAGTAGGAACTTTTTTGTTCTTTGTGGTGCCGGACGTAAAGAATAGCACCATAACATTTCTTCCCGTGGGTGTCGTATAAGGCGACTAAGCGTCTTACTAAAAAATGGGCAGCAGCGTTCTCTATGCATTTTACATATAAGAACTATGTAGAAAGACGTTCACGTTTAAAACACTTCAATAATCATAATATTTCGGCTTATTTTTGAAGAAGAAAGAGATCTTATTGCATGTAAAATAAGGCCCTTTTTCTTGATGATATAGAAATACCAGAAAGACGCTGACGGCTCACTTTATGGAAGCTTACCGCTTAAAACACATACAAGACGAAGAAGTAGACAGTCTTTGAGTTATAGTTGAAATGTCTTCTGTGCCTGTTATTTAACCGGTACGCTAACTTTGAGACTGGGACACAGCTGTAGCTCTGTTAACTTCAAGGCAGAAACTTCCCGAGAATTCAGCGTAGTTTAAGGAAGAGCTACATTATACGACACCTAGCTATATTATTAAATACTAGCTTTTCCCAACGGCTTCGCCCGCATGTAGGTCGAAAATTAACCTATGAGAACGTACTACCGGGATAAAAAGTTTTCTATGCGTTAATCCAGGTTATAAAATATCTGTGTGCAAAATTTCATCCAAATTCGTTTAGGAGTTTTTACGTGAAAGAGTAAAAAACATCCATTTATCCAAATATCCTCACAAACTTTCACAACTTTGCATTTTATAAAACAAAGTCAAAATCTTTTAATCTACGCAACAGTTTTTAATCCGGTTTTCATCAATATAGAGTGATTCAATAGGAAGGTTTATATGTATAAAACGCGGGCAAAGCCGCTCACAAAAGCTAGTTTATAATATTAGTATCAAGTAAAATATTTCTATTCGAATCCTACCAGCCACATTCTTTGTATCCCGTGTGCTCCTTATAAATAATGAACCATCTACTTATAAGGGAATAATTCCTACTATATCGTAAGAATGTGTAGAATAGAATCCTTAAAAATGTGTAGGTTTTTACTCATCACGCAAAATATCGAAGGGATTTGTATCACATTTGGCACAAAGATAGTTTATGACCTTTATTAACACATAGGATACTTTTAATCTCGATAGTGCGTTCGTAGGGAATAATATTCGAGCTCCACCCGGGCGAAGCTGGTGATGAAAGCTAGTAATTAGTCATTATGTCCACTGAAATGTGTTGTCGCTCACATATGTGTATCAATTAGCTAATGGATTGACATAAAAAAGGGTTGTAAAGTAACCGAATATGGTAAAAATCAACAGTTCTATTAATAGTGGAATACGCCAAAATGTGTTCCATGAAAAACTATTCTCTCTTTGTAAAATATTTTTTCGTTTTGCTCAACGCAAAATATTTGTTTGTTTTTTTTTTTTGTCACACCCAACTCCCTAGGTGGGATATTTATGTAGTTCAGCGTAACATTTATTTAAGCGTTATCCGTAGTGTTTTGATGGCCGTAACAAATCCACTGAATGTTCAATTTGTTCAAAATTAAAATTCACTTTTTTGAACATCAAAATTACATAAGGCAGTCCCAAAACGGCTGGACCGATTTTGACGGGACTTTCGGTAGCAGAAAGCTGATGTTATAATATGTAGCACAGGCTACCTTTTTTTCCGGTAGCACATTCTCGCACATCCCGATAATTTTCGACATCCACGCGGGCGAAGCCGCAGGCAGAACGTAGCAAATAAATAATAATTAAATGTTTTACTTACAGGATACATAGGAGCTCCATTCAGCTGCACAGAATCAGCAAACCTGACCCTTGGAGGCCTGGCCCGTAACCGCGCCCTCTTAGCTGCGGATAGCAGTGCTGATCTCCTGGCAGGGTTCCCACTCCTGGCCGGCTGGCAGACGCGAAGAGTCACGCGTTCAGAACAGGCTCGTACTGCGGTGATGACATGCTCTCTAGCTGCAAGGCTGACATCCTCGCCGTTGACGCAGAGGATCTGGTCTCCAGGTTCAAGCTGGAATTGGGAGGTTAGGTTTTCAAATATTGAGGCCGAAGTGTCACAGCCAGTTTTACCACGGGGTTTCGTGTTACACAGAAACTGGTTGTTATGACGGTATGCTGGTATTTAACTGAATCCAGTTATACTGAAAGCAGACCCGAACATAAATAAAATGAAATTGTTTATTCTGTAAATAGGATATCGGAATCACTTTTACAAAAAAATTGCTGGAGCAAGTCGACACTTTCTATCTGACTATATGAGAAGAAAAGGCGAAACAAAGTTAAGGGTCAAAGTCTTTAAAAAAGTCCCGAAATAATCGGGCTTGGTCAGATCATAGTTAGGAATAGGCTAGGCAGCTAATGATGAGGTTTTAGAATGTAGATTTGAAAGGTTTAACTTGCTTTATGGTGCAATTGTTTTGTATATATTAGTGACAAAGTGGTCAAAAGTACTTAATTACTCGTTGCTTCGGCAAAAATCACTGTGATATAATTTATAATGTAGCATTTTGTGTGCCATGTGTTTGTATATACTACGTACTCATGTTTCAGACAAATAAATAATCTTGGCTTTCGTATAATCATAGGCAAAATGGACTGTGTGGTTTTCAAATTAACCAGGTAATTGAGCCCAGAACTGGGCTTGGCTTTGCCGGTATAGTACGAAATTTGTCGACAAAACTGCAGGTTCAATAGGTTGAGCGGGTAGCTTTTGAGTCCTATGTTGGTAGTATTACAATACTTTTCTTTTTGGCTTGACCTTTTTGTGGATAATGCTGCGTTGTTGAGATTCTCAATACCTATGTAATTTTTATAAGTGAAGACTTGTAAATTGGCTGACGGTCACATTTACAATTTTTACTACTTTGTTTAGCGGTAAGCCGTCTTTATGTCTGTGTGGTGCCGAACGTAAAGAATAGCACCACCCCATTTCTTCACGTGGGTGTCGAAAAAAGGCGACTAAGGGACTTGCTAGAGAATGGGCAGCAGCGTTTTCTATGCATTGCACCACCATACTGAGATCGCCAACCTGCCAGCCAAGCGTGGCGATAATGGCAAAGACCCCGTTTTGGAGGAGACCTTTGTCCAGCAGTGAACGTTTCACGGCTGAAATGATCATACTGATGAAGCCTTCCAAACAGCTTTGTTTTAATATAATAAAAATCAAATAGCCCCACCTGCACTGCCGCTAAAGTTCATGGTGACAATTAAAACCCTTATTTCCTTACTTTCCCCACACTAGGCGAGTTATCAGTCACGAACCGCACCAGCACAGGCCTCTCCGACCCCGCAACGAATCCGAAACCCAGCTCCTGGTCCCTCTCCAGCACCACGTCTCGTGGCGCGGGAGGAGACTCGCAAGAACAGCCTTCTGGAGCCACGTAGGTTGTGGTCTTATTGACGTGGCTGGAAATTGACAATAAATACATGCTTAGTATATTATAACTAAAAATATGCATGTTGAAAGTGGTATGATCATGGCATCCAGTCAAAAGGTAATTATTTGTCAAGCCCTACCTTGACAAATAATTACCTTTTGACTGGATGCCATGATCATGTCCAAAAGATGGTAGGTACAAAATAGCTTCATCATCATAATCAGCCTATCGCAGTTCACTGCTGGGCATAGGCCTCTCCAATTCCACCCATTCAGCTCAATTCTCAGCATCTCACATCCAGCTACTACCAGCCACCCTGCGAAGATCGTCGCTCCACCTAGTCAGAAGGTGTCCTACCTTACGTTTGCCGATTCGTGGTCTCCACTCAAAAACACGTCTACCTGAACGGTTCTATGGCTAATGTGGCCGACCCATTGCCACTTCAGATTGTGAATCCTTTGAGCTGTGTTAACAACTTTGGTTCTCTGCCGGATCACCTCATTCCGGATTCTATCCCTTTTTTTTCTGGATGGGAAATCATCAAATGACTTCTCCCGCTCTGGGCGGAGCGGGAGGGCGTGTCAGACTTTTACTGACTAAAACCCACCCGTGTTCCTTCAGTTGCCCATATGCCGGGGTCACGGTATCTCTTTCGAACAATCACGCGACCCCGGCAGGCATCGGTCCTAGCGGACTCCTTCAGCGCTGCTGACATCTCTTTGAGGCGCGCGTGGAACACTACGGGATTCTATCCCTCAGAGATATTCCAAGCGTAGATCGTTTAATAACTCGCTAAGTCGACTTTGAATTTATGGACCAGCCAAAGAGCTACAGTACATTCTTATTTGGCGTTAACCTTTACGATCGTGTTCATCCAGCAACAATATTTATGTCGCAAATCTGATTTCTAATGCTATTTTCAAAATAGTTGGTAATTTTTACCGTTTTCATAGTTTTGGTAAAAAAGTGTAATAAACATAAATCCTCTGTATCTGCCCGTAGATCATAGATACACGTACACATAACGTTCCAAACAAAAAAGAAGTTTCAAAATCTGTCCACAATTATTGTTGAAAATATCGATAAATAAACACAAACACACACAAACAAACAAACATAGAACCTCTCCTCTTTTTTTTGAATTCGTGTTTCCATAGTCAACACTATAACTCAATTTAATCCACCAAAAATGTACCCTCCATTCACACCATCCCTTCAGTGTAACTCAGTACTCACTTGACATAATAAGGTTTCCCATGACAGTCCAGCGCTTGCTCCCAACCATAGGGCAGTTCCTCTTCGTCATGCTCACTGCCGCTGCCGCTGCCTTCCTTGCCAGTGGGCCAGCTTTCCGCAGGAGGCAACCAGCTAGCCGTCCGCGTGATGTGACTGGAAGAAAACAAAGGGGAATGTTATTTATATACACATTTTAGGGAGTAAATATTAGACCACAGAAAAGTTTCTTTAGATCTCGAACTTCGGCATCGACTATAACAAGTTCACGATGCATGTGGACTTCTTAATTGCTACCACCGTAAGGTTGAAAGTCATTTGCCTGTCACAAAATTAAAAAGGCTATTTGTTATCTAATATTAACCTTTGGGAAATAAGATATTTTTAACCTTGGTAAAGTTAGAAATTGTCAAAAGTTGTGACGAAATTACAAGGTCAACTTTACTAACGGTAAAGTGCCTGTTTGTTCTCTGGATGAGAATAGACAACGGTACCGATGCCCTATGCAAAGGCCCAACAGAGTAAAAAATTCAGGCACATTGTCATTGGCTAATGCTTTGTACCTCTAAATTTAGATACGGATAGGTGTAATGTGTATATAGCAATAATGCCGATCATTGCTTCATTACACACTACATTCATTTAAACAGTGTATGTATTTGTAGGTTTCGCTATATTAACTACCGCGTTCCTGTTGGTTTGGTCAGCATCAAATATGGACACAAAGATCATTCAATTAATTGTTATATTGTCAGTTAGGTATTCATAGAATAGAAATTTAGGCTTACAATAGTTATTTCTAGGTTATACCTATGCTGTAAGTGCCAAAATATCGTCATGGGGTATGCAAAAAGTGACCATTTATTTTTTTACTCAAAACAGGACATTTATGTTTATTTATCTCAATTAGAAGGGCCGATTTATAAAGGAAACTCAATTCATAGAAAGATTAAACAAGAGAAATGTTCAATTATTTTATATTTGTCAGCATACTAAAGTTTTAGTACAATTGGTGATGATTTTAAGTTAGAAGAAAATTTTTTGGCACGTTTTTTTATTATTCTTCGTAGTTATCAACATCGTTATATAGACCGGAACCTGTATCTAGATTTTTTGAGACATCCATAATTTATCCGGCCCGCCAATTATAGCGTGGTTTCTGAAAATAGGTCAATTTTGTGTCCCCAGGTTCTTTTCGGTTCTTCCAATTTTCGGTGGTAGTTTATATGGTAATTTACATCATATATTTTTTTAAGTTTTATCATTCTCTTATTTTAGAAGTTACGGGGGGGGGGGGGGAGACACACATTTTACCACTTTGGAAGCGTCTCTCGCGCAAACTATTCAGTTTAGAAAAAAATGATGATAGAAACCTCATTACCATTTTTGAAGACCTATTCATAGATACCCCACACGTATGGGGTTGATGAAAAAAAACATTTTTGAGTTTCAGTTCTATGTATGGGGAACCCCAAAATTTTTTGTTTTTTTTCTACTTTAGTGTGAAAATCTTAATGCGGTTCACAGAATACATCTACTTACCAAGTTTCAACAGCATAGCATTTATAGTTTCGGAATAAAATGGCTGTGACATACGGACGGACAGACAGACAGACAGACAGACAGACAGACAGACAGACAGACAGACAGACAGACAGACAGACATGACGAATCTATAAGGGTTCCGTTTTTTGCCATTTGGCAACGGAACCCTAAAAAGGACAATCGCGTTCAAAACGGGACGTATGGTCCCTTTAAGTATGCATATGACCACGAAGTCTAAGAGCTCGTTCACATTAGGTTGACCCACAGTTTTATCGGGCCAGTAAACGTGTCGGATTCATATTGGCATATGTATTTCAATAGCGCCGTTCACATTAGGGCAACCCGATAAAACTAACGGAGCTAACACTTTTACCGGACGTTCAGCCACGATTTCTATCGGGTCGGGCATAATATTGGCGTACTAGCAAGTATAGCGTCACATTAGGTCGGATCGGCAGCTTCTAGTGTGAACAGCAACACCCGACAGCCGGTAAACGGTAAAACTGTCGGGCCGACCTAATGTGAACTAAGTCTTACTTAGTCATTTAACAGTCACTATATTTTTATAGGGACACGGAACAGCAAACAATAAGTACAATTATCGTGAATCATTTACAAAGAGCTAACCAAACACTATTATAGCGGCATAAATAGGGGTTATTTAAAATATACGAGGATGGAATCCGTGTGGCTGAGTACCAGGACCTGGCTGCACTTCCTCGCTGCATAAATAGGGAGCAGTTGGCCTTGTTCCACCAGGGGTAACGGAACTTGAGACAATGATATGAAAGATACAATGTGTTTTGGGAGAAGAGTTGGCAAGGAAATGGTAAAGAATTATGTCAGGATTGGCGCCAGCGTTCGTCTGTCTGACTGTCACGTCAAACTTTAAATCATGACAACCACCGGTCTGCAATACCTGATGATAAGGCCATTACCAAAAAGTCGACCTTCCATTATTTCGGTCATTCAAAGGAAGTGTGCACGAGGCACAGTCACCAAAAGAGATACACAACCAGGGTCACGGATATAATTGTAGTTTATAGTGAGAAGCCGATGAATGTTTACGAATAAAATTTAATTGAATTACTATTATTAATAGAAAACAAACAGCACATAAATAAAATTAAATTTCTATCGATAACCTCCATCGGTTAATTACTTACAACATTAAAACATAATAAGCAAATAACTGACACTTCAAAACTATGAAAAATCATAAACTCATCATCACCTGCCTTTTCCGAACAATGTTGGGGTCGTCTTCCAGGATAACTGGATGTAGGTAAATACCAGTATTTTACATGAAGCCACTGCCTATCTGACCTCCACAAACCAGTAACTGGGTAATACAAAACCACTTGATAAGTCTGGTTATCAGACTTTTGGGCTTCCTGCCAGGGTCGCCAGATTGTTCAAAAGAGATACCGTGGCCCTGGCATATGGGTAACTGAAGGAACACGGGTGGGTTTTAATCAGTAAAAGTCTGATACATAGAGCGGGAGAAGTGATTTGAGGACGTCCCTAAAAAAAAAAAAATCGTCAACTATCCTCTTTCATTACACGTATTCTTTAAACCCTTCTAAATCAAAACAATATTAGGTAAGTTTAATTATTACGCGACTAAAAACAATAACAAAATATCCGCAAAATTTAAATGAACCCTAAAACAGTTGGAACCCTTATCAGGAGTACCACAAGCAAGTACAATGTCGCAGCATCCTTTGTGGCTCCTCACAATGAACGAGATAAAGCAGTAAAAACGTTATGCTCATGAACAAGTGTATATTATTATATAAAGCGGTAACTTCGTCGCCCTTTGAGTATTGTGGGAAAATCACGGGTGCTTTTGGGATATTATTTAATGAACATCGGCACTTAAAAGGACATATCTTTTATCGTTATTTTAATTGCATTTAACTAAATGTATTTCATTCCCACTGCTCTCAAAACGGTGAAGGAAAACATCGTGAGGAAACCGGCAGGTCCTAGAACCAAAAAATCGAAGACATTTGATATCTACCAACCCGCACTGGACCCACGTGGTGGATAATGGCCCTTTCACTAAGGTGGCCTCTGTCCCAGCAATGGGAACAATATAAGCTGATTTTATTGTGTGAAGCTCTCGATGCTTGAAATCACGTTTTGGTCTACGCCAAAAAAGTGTCCTAATTTTGTCAAAATATGCCACAGCGACAGGAATCTTCCGCAAGCCTCGGTAGGCCACGGCAATAAAAAGCTATTGTTTCAAAATAAACCGAACTTCCGACTCACCGTGGCATCCATCTTACTTTTTAATTTAGCCAAGAAAAATGCTTTAGAGGAGCGCGAGCGCCACGATCGCTTTGTTGTGAGAAACAATACCCTGGGAGCCTTAAATATACATAGCCATACTGTTTTTTACGACTAATGTTACTAAAATAAGGGGTGCCGAAGGATAAGTCCTAACGGTATGTGGAAATGCAAGCCCCGATGTAATATCGCCCATATGCATAGCCTGTGGTGGCTAGTCTTTCATACATGTTTCCGCTTTTTTCGAAGATGGTATGTGTTTCAAATAAAAGTGCTGTGTCACTATTTAATAGTTAGGTTCGTCTTCAGTAGATTTTTCATACGGATGAGTAGAATTTTCATGCTCTGCTTGAACAACAGCAGTTTTTAGCATATGTAGCAAAACTTGACGAAATAAAACGCTTATTAATCGATTTAGCAAATAAATTCATGCGGATCAACTTAATTCGATGAAAATATATTACAGATGTTTCTGTAAATTGGTTTTAATTTGATGTGTTAAAGTGTTTTTTTTTTTCTTAAACACCTTAAAATTAAACTATGTCTCAGAACTAGTTAAGTAGAGTACGGTGTTTCACAACTGATAAATCTGAGAGGAAAGATCGAAACAAACATTATTAATTGCACACATTCGCTTTGGCACGTTTCAGCGCTGAAAATTAGCGATATCTTGGTGTGCGATTGAGACTTCTGTAGCCCTTCATTTTTCTTTACATCTCCGGGAAGATTACTTGTCAAATATATATACGTTTGTTTGATTCTTCCGTAATAAATGTAATGTCTTTAGTCTTGTTTTTTTTTTGTGTTGAGTTTAATTGGAATTTCTAGGAAAAGAACACAACTATAGGTGAAGCTAAAAGCTGGTTTCTTGAGTACTTGTAAAACTCTTTATTATTACTACAGTAAATGATAAATGATAGTTTTATTTCTATAAGTAGGTTTGTACAAATACTTTTACGCGTCAATTAAATATTTTTTAAACTAGATGAGGTCGGCGGTGATTTGTATAATGTAGTAAACGAAACAAAAATAACAATTTCGGAGGGTAAAACGCATTCTTGAATCAAGTTCTTCTAACTTAACAGTCAGCTGTGCTGCTGGGGAGTTTGTTGGCCACTTCTTCTGCACTTGGAAGTGGGTAAGGGCGAGCATTTTGGGGGATTGTTTTAATTTTGATTTACTTACATTTTTGGAATTTATCAGGTCAGTGTCAGGTTGTATTTTGAACAAAATATGGTTCTCGATCGTAACACGTATGTAATTACAGAATTATAATCATTAAAATCATCACGGCTGTATAGTGCTGTTTTATGAGTGACGACCCAACTTCAGTGGTTGAAGGAGGGAAAGAAGATATCTAGTGGTTTCAAGGTAGAACCTACCTATTCCAATTACCAACCTGCATTAAGCCCGCGTGGTCGATTACGGTATATTCCCTCTTACTGAGACGAAGCTGTATCCCAGCAGTGGGAACATTATAGACTGATATGATGATGATGGTTGCCATTAACTGGTTTTTTTCAGTTCTTGTCCATTCTCATCAACCAGACATTATATTTTTTGACTCAGCTTAAATTAGATAGTAAGTTTTTTTAGTAAGTTTTTTATTTAGGAACAAAAACACATTGACATAAATTACAATAGAAACGATGATAGCTACAAAAGTTATAAACTGTGTCGCAGCTATCAACGCCCGTCTAAACATATGAAACATATTGTTCCAGACACATGACATGGGCTACAATTTGGCTCAGAATTTAAATTTAAGCATAAAAAGAACATGAAAAATTAAATTAAATAAAAAAAAAAAGAAAATTACAAAAGAAAACTAAATGTGTATATTTTGAGTAGTGGTGTAATGTGGAGTGAAAGTGTGAATGAGGGTATGTGTGAGTGTGGGTGTGTGTGAGTAAGTGTGTGTGAGTGAGACCATGTGTAAGGGATGATCTAGGTAAGTTTCAAGTTTTCACAATTTCTTCAGTTTCATCATATGATAGAGATTTCAACCAGTCGGTCAATTTAACTCTTAATATCGTACGAGATAATCGGTAAATTTCTATGCTTTTGTTAACTTTATTATAGATCTTTGGGCTAATAAACCTAAAATGTCTTCTCGCCACTGCTGCTCTACAAGGAATTATTTTGCAGACTCTATCGGAGAGGCGTTTCGCTGTACTATAGTTTGGGTCAAAGGGCACGAGCTTGTGTTTTTTGAGTACAGTCTGTAGTACGAAGAGCTGCCTCACCGTGAGAACTTTGCATAGAGAGTAAAGATCTAGTGTCGGATAGCGGATTGGTTTCTTAGAAAGGACCTTCAGCACGGCCCTCTGCGCCCTTTCTAGTCGCAGCATGGTTGTTTTATGAGCACCTCCCCACGTGGTCACGCAATACCCAAGGACTGATTGAGCGAGAGCAAGGTATACAGTTATCAGGCATTTGAAGCCAGCAACCGCCCTAAGCTTTTTAAAAATGTAGATCAATCTTCGCACTCGTGTCACCGAAGAGTTGATCTGCTTTTTCCAATTTAAATGTTGGTCAATGATTACACCGAGATAGCGCATGTTGTCAGTTGACTCGATGGGTGTACAGTTACACTTGGAAAAGTCAGTGAGTGAGCACTCATGAGCTTTAATTTCCAAGGAAATGGGAGGCTGGCTTAAAATTCCTGGGGTAAAGGCAATAAATTTAGTTTTGTTGATGTTGAGTGTGAGGAGGTTTGTATTCAACCATTTCCTGACCGTACTGAAGGCCATCTCCGCTTTACAGAAAGTTTCATGCCAATCTTTACCGTGAATTACAAGAGCTGTGTCATCTGCGTATGTTACTACTTTACAGTTAGGAGAAGACAATTGGCAAAGCTCGTTCACGTAAATGAGGAAGAGTGTTGGTCCAAGAACACTTCCCTGAGGGACGCCAAAAACAACATTCTCTACTTTACTCGTGTACCTTTCTATTTTAACTACCTGGTGGCGGTCTTTCAGGTAGCTACGAAAAATGTCATGAGCTATACCACGAATGCCAATGCTTTCCAGCTTGGACAGCAATTTGGGGACAGAGACGGTGTCGAAGGCTTTGGACAAGTCTAGAAAGATACCAATCGATTTTTCTTTATTGTTCAAGTGACCAATTATTATGTCTGTGAGTTCCTGAACTGCGTCGTCTGTTGATTTTCCAATTCTGAAGCCAAATTGGTTGGAAGCTAAAATATTGTTTTTTGTAAGAAAATTTACAAGTCGAGCATTAAGCACCTTTTCAAAAATTTTGGACAATGTTGTAAGTACAGATATAGGTCTGTAGTTGGAGACACTGCCCCTGTCCCCAGTTTTGAAGATTGGGTGAACTATAGCCGTTTTAAAAGCACTCGGAAATACACCTAAAGATAGGCACAGGTTAAAAATGTGGACAAGAGCTGGAATAATAGAGTGCCTAGTAGCCTTAATAACGGATGCCGAAATGCCATCACAACCCACAGCACAGATGTTTGTCAATTGATAGGTCAACCAACTTTTAGATACCAAAGGAAAATTGCGTAAAGAAAAACGGGTATTTTCTTTCATCTTAAACTAAAATGTAAAATTACGTTGATCAAATAACTAGTTACAGAAAAATAATGATAAAGTTTATTCATAATAACATTTATGAGGGGTCCGGACACGACGTAAAGCGCCCGCGCGTCCGCCAACCTGTAGGCTGTCTGATGAGGTCAGGGTGTGGACGGAGTGACTGTACACAGCGGATAACATTTCATAACATCACGCCTTGTTTCGTCTTAGGGTTGGATAGACGTGTACCTAGAGTACACCATCAATTCGCCAGTTATGTTTTATGTCCCATGTAATAGTTAGCGAACCTATCCCCGTCAACCAGGGACAAATCTAGACTCCGAGAGGTAGAAACACTCAATATCAATTGGCCCGACTTGGGCATGGAATCCTTGTGACGATCAACGAGGTAGATACAAGAGTTTTGTCGTTAAGAAAATACACGGGGCCTTGTGTTGAAAAAGTATTTTACAAGTTTGATTTCAAACGCCTACGCGGGCGAAGCCGCTGACAAAAAAATAATTTTCATTTACTTATTTATTTATTTAAAAGAAGCACAGCCACATTATACACATTACACTTAATAACTAATGTACATGACAATTACGGCGTACATAGCACTGATTAAAATATCGTGCTGCCTTGAAATATTAAACTAAATTTAAAAAAAAACACTCTAAACTAAATTAAAAATAAACTGAACTAAAATATACTGGTGCACATAAGCCAGATAACACGAAAACCACCAAAAACAAAGTTAAGAAGTAAAACAATAATTATTATTTAACTTTCAGGACAAAGATTTTATAAAAAAGTAGCAAATGCTTTCTTGTAACTTTTATATGTAAAGAGCAATGTCTCGCCCGCTCTAAGACCTCACCTTTACCGCAGTTACAGACATCGCCGAAACTTTTTTATTTACGTAACGCGGCATAATCTAGCGTAACGGCACGCATTACGCGTTTACGCGACACGCCGCGTAATGCCGGCCGAATTATTGTGGCAACACCGTAATGCCGGCCAAATTGTCCTGGCAACATCGCGGTGCTTCTTATTACCGGGAGAGATTTTGGTTTATTTTCTAATTTATTTATTACCCGAGGGCGTTACGCGTGTTCTTGCAGAGATTTTTCCCTCCATATTGTAAGATAACACGGCGAAAAATCTGAGTTTGATAGGGTCATCATTATAATTATGAATGAACAATTTCTATTTATTTGAATGTTACTTTGAACAGATTGTAATTGGGAGCTTACCATTTCCCAAGATATTTTAATTAATCTTATTACGGAGGTACAGACGCCAGCAGGTCAAGCTACCCCAATCTGTCAAATTTTACCAATCGAAAATTAAACCTTCCACTATTGTGATATAAGGTTGAAAATCTATTAAAGAATTTTGACAGATTGAGGTAAGTTGATGTGCTGGCGTCTGTACATAAGTAGATATAATCATGTTCCTGCCCTTACCACAATTTTTTTAACCGACTTCAAAAAAGGAGGAGGTTATCAATTCGACTGTATTTTTTTTTTTATGTTTGTTACCTCATATCTTTTCACTGGGTGAACCGATTTTGATGATTCTTTTTTTATTTGAAAGCTGGTGCTTCCCGAATGGTTCCATTTTAATTTGGTTCCATTCGGACAATGGAGTCCATGTGAAAACTATATAAGTCTTAAATTTGCATTAAGTATTTGCCCGACAAATGAACGAATACCGTATGTTTGTTACCTCATAACTTTTGACTGGGTGAACCGATTTTGATGATTCTTTTTTTAATTGAAAACTGGTGCCTTCCGAATGGTCCTATTTTAATTTGGTTCCATTTGGACAATGGATTCCCATGTGAAAACCAAAATAATAAGTCTTAAATTTGCATTACGTATTGCCGCGACAAATGAACCAATAACGCGATTAGATTAGTGCGGAGTATCTACCACAACTAAAAAGTTAAAAAATAAAAACTTTTTACAAAAAAACAACCGACTTCCTTAAAATAAACACTACAAAGTCAAAAATAACTTTAATTTCGGAAGTCGGTGGCAAAAACCTTAAATACAGAGCCTAAGACACCGACTTTCGAAATTAAAGTTATTTTTGACTTTGTAGTGTTTTTTTTAAGGAAGTCGGTTGTTTCTTTTTTTGGGGTCGGCACAACTTGTCCTTTTTTCCATACTTATCCATTAGCCGTCATCTCCATAGTCAACCCCATTCTGTGTCATCATTCGGACAATACAACCATCGTTTCGTACATAAGAAGATAAGTATAAGATTAATAGTGATCTGTTCATAGCTAAATATATCGGCATGGCGCCGTTCCTGACGTTATTGTCCTACTAGGTAATGAATTTGACTTGATATATCTGGTTTACATTCTTTGATTTAGACAGTTTACATGCCTGAGAAAATCAACTCTACAATCGTACACCCCGACTCATACATTAAACTCTCCAGGGAAATAGTGTGTGGAATTTGTTACATTTAAGACCTCGGTAAACCTTTTCCCTAAGAGTCTCCATTAGACAAAGTTTTCCAGTGATCTGTGACACACCTCAAACTCGCGTGGAGAACATTAGGGTAGCTCCCATTTTTTAGGGTTCCGTTGCCAAATGGCAAAAAACGGAACCCTTATAGATTCGTCATGTCTGTCTGTCTGTCTGTCCGTGTATGTCACAGCCATTTTTTTCCGAAACTATAAGAGCTATGATGTTGAAACTTAAGATTTTTACACAAAAATTAAAAAAAAACAATAAATTTTGGGGTTACTTAGAACTGAAACTCAAATTTTTTTTTCATCAAACCCGTACGTATGGGGTATCGATGGATAGGTCTTTAAAAATGATATTGAGGTTTCTAATATCATTTTTTTCTGAACTGTATAGTTTGCGCGAGAGACACTTCCAAAGTGGTAAAATGTGTGTACCCCCCTGTAACTTCTAAAATAAGAGAATGATAAAACTAAAAAAAATATATGATGTACATTGTCATATAAACTTACAACGAAAGTTGGTTTGAACAAGATCTAGAAAGTAGGTTTTTTTAATACATCATAAATCGTAAACCGCAATTTACCTTTCATTCAGTCAACTCAAATATAAAAGTTAAAAAAATAACATTTTTCATCCCACCATCTCGGAAAGAGTATTTTTAATCTTCAATATCTGAGTGGAAAAGCCGTTTTTATTCTCTAGAGGATAAAGTAAATTGAATTTAGAACATCGTGTGCACTAAGTTTGTGAATTAAAAAAAAACATTAAACCTATTTACTGCTACCTCTATGGTGCCGAATATATCATACAACTTTTTTTTAATTTGTTAAAAACTCAGACTCGGAACCTTCTTGGTGTTCTTTTTTTCAATTTGCTTTGTACGCGGTTCTTTACGCGGCATTTTTTCACGTCATTGTTAAACCTTATATTAAAAACAAGAAACTTGAAAACAAGTGAAAAAACTAAAATGAGTGATTCTAGCGACGAGGAAGTTTGCTTGACGCCAACAGAATTGACTGGAACTGTTAATAATGCGCAAATGAGCTTTCTCCCTCAACAATCACGCGAGAAGTATTTAAAACAGTACGATATGTTCAACACGTGGCGACTAGCAAAAGGAGCCAAAACTTTCTCAGAAAACGTTTTGCTGGCATATTTTATAGAATTATCCGAGAACAAGAAAGCAAGCACTCTATGGAGTACGTATTCGATGCTAAAAGCAACAATAAAGATGAAAAAAGACAAACATATCGATACCTACCCTAAATTAGTGGCATTTTTAAAAAGAGCCTCATCTGGTCATCAACCAAAAAAATCGAAGGTTTTCACAATATCTGATATTGAAAAGTTTCTTAACGAAGCACCCGATTCCGTATATTTGGCGGCAAAAGTAAGTCAGTTGCACATTCAGTATCTACTTAAGTATATTAATCTCAATTAAATAGTATACTTAGTAGATGTTGATAGGCATAATTATGCGTTCATATCAATTTTATTCATTTATCTACTACAATACTCTTTACGTTACAGGTTGTTCTTATTATTGGAATAAACGGAGCATGTCGAACTAATGAACTAACACAACTTAATGCCAAAAACATTGAGAAACATTCAGATGACTTACTATTAATTAATTTACCTAATACAAAGACAAAAACAGACCGCAACTTCGTCATTCGCAAGGAATACGTAACGATTGTTGAGAAATATCAAGCATTTTTTCTACAGTATCGCTTTGGAAAGTGTGTTAGACAGCCTATGGGTACTAATAAAATTGGCAGTATCCCACGAGAAATAGCAACATTTCTTGAACTTCCAGAACCCCTGTTGTACACGGGTCATTGTTTCCGACGAACTTCAGCCACACTTTTGGCTGATTCCGGAGCTGATCTCCTGTCCCTTAAGCGCCACGGAGGCTGGAAGTCCAATGCAGTTGTAGAGGGATACATAGAGGATTCCATCCAAAATAAGTCTAAAATATGTGAAGGCATCGTAGGAGCCATTACACTGAAAGAGCCTCAATCGGATTCTTGGACTGGCCCTTCTACATCAAAAATAAGCCGTTATGAAACACCTAACCATCTCCCTCTCTCTCCAACATTCACGCCAAGGGAATCCGATGAATCGGTACAACTATTAAGTATGACAGATAGTTTACCGAAAAACAGTACACAAGTGACTAACACCAATGTTACCGTACCAAACAAAAATATTACACTCAATTTAAATAACTGTAGCAACGTTACTTTAAAATTTTCTTAATTATACCTTAGTATTATTTTGTTATAATTTAAAGATTATTCTGTAATACTTACCTGTCATAATGTAGTAATTAATACCTAAACTGAAATAAAAGTGTACCTTTCTTGTGATTTTAAAGGTTTTTTTTTTGCATTTAGTCATTTCCTCGCTGAGGTGGAATGAAAAGTTACGTGTTGCACTCGACTGCAAAGATTTTTCACCTCGTGCTCTTTTGATTCTCTCGCTAACGCTCAGGATTCTAATTTTGAATCACTCGCTGCGCTCGTGATTCAATTTTAGAATCCTTCGCTTGCTCGGTCATCAAAATTGAACACGCGGTTAAAAAGCAACTTTGCACTCTTGTATAACAAATAACTATTAATTTCATAAACATAAGCCTTATGCATAAACCGTGAATACCTACAGGATTGTACGGAACCCTCGGTGTGCGAGTCCGACTCGCACTTGGCCGGTTTTTATATTATCTACATTCATTATTTAGAAAGGTTAACACACATTTTGTTGATGTGAACATTTCCTAAGAAAATCATGATGCCTATAAATTGTTGTGGCATTTTTTCGTAAAAATGTGTACACTTGCTACATTTTGAAGCTTTTTTGAAGGATAACAAGGAAATAAGAGGGATGGGGGTGTAGTAGATTAACACAAGAAGACTTATTATTTTCTATAACTTGCTATATTGCAATGACGTCAGGTATGTACATGTTTAATTTAAACAATTTAGATAGGAGACCTTGAAATTCTTTGCTTTCATAATGAAAACCACTTTACAAATGACAAGAACAGCGCGTGGTAGCTTTGCTTTGCAAAGAAATGACAGTTTCAATGTTGCAACTCACTGCAACATTGAAAATGTCATTTCTTTACACACTTACACGCCGACACTAGCACTTATGTCGCCGTGAAGTTTTGTTACGAAGTTACTGGAACCACTGAAAAACTTCATTCCCCGGCCGGAGGCAACCCTGGCTGGAGGCCTTAATTTATTAACGTGCCAGTCCGGTTAAGCGGCCAACAACTTCATATGTTGACCTGTGAGGTGTCATTCCCAAAAACAAAAAAACACATAAAAGGTCGGATTAGAGTGACGCTGGCTGGTGACAGTACCTCTTCCAGAGCTTCGCGTCGATGGTTACGTAGTGGCTATTTTCTCGTATCAAACTCAAAGCATTTACTATATTTCAATTAACACATTAACTACCATGTCGGACTATGTGTCCGCCACTGTTTGTTCCAATCAGGCCTTGTCGGACTATATGACCGACAACACATACCAAATCTGAACATGTCGTTGCTGCCTGGCGGCCATGTTTTTGGAATAAATAATGTATTTATGGAATAAATAATCTATTTGAAGTAAAATAATACTAAGTACATAGTTTTGACTTTTTCTGATCTCAACCATGGCAGTTTAACGTGTTAAACCATCTATAGCCACTTTCGAACTGTAAAAAGTCGGTCAGAAAGTTCAAACTGGTTGCCTATTCCACAACGTAGATCTCTATGGAGAAGAACGGGCAAGGAACTCAACTCCATTGAATTAATCATCTTCATAATCAGCCTACAACAAAGTAAAATATATAAGTATATCAAAGTAAAACGCCACAGTATATTCCACACTGTACACCATAATATATTACGGCACAGTCCTGATGATATTCAACTCCACTAATACGATCATCACTTCTCGAAAAGGCTATCCTGGCCTTAAAATCTTCCATATCTCGATGATTTCACTATTAGTCCCGTTACCTAAGGGTACGCTTAGCCCTTTCGTTCTACAGCAGTCGTAAAATGTAATTCAATCTAGCAGATGGACAACTGCACCTATCTAGACCGAGTTTATATTGCGAACATCAATCCAAATGATAAGCGTGGAGTTACGGAGTTACCCGAGCAATTCCGAGGCAAGTAATTTGGCAGGCCAATGTTACAATCTGTGGTGGATTGCGAAGACCGGTGCTGTTAATTTAATTATTGTCACTGGCTTCAGGAAGGAATGGCTGTTGAATACAATAGATTGAAGACTTAATTCAAGTACTAAAAGCATTGAGGCTTTTTAGGCTTTCTTTAAGTCCGGCTTAGTATCGTTTTTTATGAAAAAGTTTAATCAACAAATAAAGTGCCTACTTATTGTATTAAGTGCTGAAAGTTCTAGGTAAGTACTTACTACTAGCATTAAAAAAAAAGGTTCAATACTATTTTCCCTGTAAAATCGTAGTAGTGTAGCGGTATCAACACTACATGCGAACTACAATAATCCCGCATCGCGCAAGTAGAGTTTGCAAATTTTTTTAGTCAACCGTCGGGTTCACTCCGATCCAGCCCGTCACTTACTGCCCTCGTTGGAGGTCTTAATTTATTAAGGTGGCCACAGGCAACTCCGGTTAAGCAGCTGATAACCTCGTATGTTGACCCGCGAGATGTATTACGCTGAGCGATGGCCGTTTTGCGTGGATGTGACGCATGTTTTCCCCCAGCTTTTTTAATATTTTTGTTGCGCTCTGTCTTTCTTTGCGTCATATTTACCGCAAATAAACGTATTTTCTTCCTTTAGATGTTATTTACAAAAAAAGCTATCAAATCAAATCAAATCGTTTATTTGCATAATACAGGTAGGTATAAACAGATGTAATAAAGAAATATTAAGTACTCTGTATCATTACCTAGTAAGGTGTGCACATATTTATATAATAATTGTTAATCTAATTAAATAGTTATTAAATTAAAAGTACAATTAAAAAAAAAACAATAAAAAAGTTAAATAAATTCAGGATATTACAAATGTTGGTTCAAAGATAAAAATTGTTAAATGAATTATAGTATAGTACATGTCTTAGACTTACAATCAAATAGATGAAATTAAAATATTGGTCCAAATTAAAATAAAATCATACAAATATCAAATTAAGTAAATAAAGCATGTCACTATCGTCGGGAGGGTTGGAGTATTCTCTCTTTTCTGTAAAAGACAAGTGAACTTTAAATTTTCCTTTCCATCTAATTGAGCTTTGCTCATAGTCGCTGGCTAAGGAAGTACCAAGCACAATTTAAACCCTAAAACATTTTTAATAAAAACCTACTCAAATCTTTTCCGTACCTCAGTTTGAGTCTAGAAGCAAACAAAACAAAGTAATCTAAAAAGCGGTTAACACCAAGCGGCTGTGGTAAACGGTTAATAACCGTCCCGCGCCGGAACCGGCCTGGGGGACCGGACAAATTGCAGGTACGGCCAAACGACCGGGTGCGGCGGCCATGATGGAATTCTAGTTGAGACTGTCGCGTAAGTCGCGTTTGTTTTTGAAAAAAGTTTTATTTGCGAGCCTTGTTTTGACACGTATTTCATTTGTGTCTGTGAAAAAATATCACTCGGAAACATTTGAATGTGCATAAAATGAATTGGCAGCTAGGAGTGGTTATACATACTAAAGTAACTCATCTGTGTTCCCTTTTCACGCCTTAACAGCTGGACGGATTTTGATGAGCCACAAAGTTTGATTATTATCCTCACGATGGAACATAGTTTCCGGCGATAAAAGGATATAAGAAATGAGAAGGGCTTGTGGCTAAATATTAACAGCCGCACGAATTGATCAATCAAGTTAAGCTACGCTTGCCGCTGTTAGTACGTGTTGTGTATGCCGAGACCCTCCGTGCCTCGGAAAGCATATTAAGCCGTTGGTCCCGGCTGTAATTTTTGTATCTTTGATAGTGGTTACGGGTTGTCAGAAGCCCGAAAATCTGACAACCAGTCTCACCAAGCGGTATTGTATTACCCAATAACTGGGTTGTGAAGATCAGATAAGCAGTCGCTCCATGTGAAATCCTGGTATTCAGCTACATCCGGTTACACTGGAAGCCGACTCCAACATAGTTGGGAAGAGGCTAGGCAGATGATGATGAAAGGGAAATCAGGCATTAAACCAGTTATGGAGAATTCTGTAAGATTAAGTCTGTACTAATTTAAAGGACGAACACTGACTGAACGGCACCTATTCCTTTAGTAGCTAAACATTTAGCAAAAATGTTTTGTTGTTTAAAAGGTAACGTATGTTTGAGTAGTGCAAAAACAACCAATCAGAACTTGGACTTTATATGACACTAGCTTTTGCCAGCGGTTATTACTCGCGTATTGTACATATAAACCTTTCTTTTGAATCACTCTGTCAAGTGATGATACCCGTCCATTGTGAGGATCGTCTAGAGGACACGGTGGAGCATACGGTGGAGGTGTGCCCTGCCTGGGCGGAGCACCGCCGTGTCCTCGTGGAGGCGATCGGCGGCGGCGACCTCTCGCGACCGGCCCTGGTGCGAGCCATGGTACGGAGCGAGCGGGAATGGGAAGCCGTCACCTCCTTCTGCGAAGCAGTAATGCTCGCGAAGGAGGAGGCGGGGTGCGTGAGGGAGTGGCAATCTCTGCGCCCTCGCATCCCTCGCCGCCGCAGGAGGAGACGCCCCGGGCGTCGGGAGTCGATAGCTGACTCCCGGCCACGGTAGGCGCGAGCTTGCGGGTGGCGAGCAATGGGTAGCTCGCCGCCCGGTAAGGACCAAGCTCGGGTCGACGGCGCGCAGTGTTCCACGCGCGCCTCAAAGAGATGTCAGCAGCAGTGTAGGGGTCTACTAGGACCGATGCCTGCCGGGGTCGCGTGATAGTTCGAAAGAGATACCGTGACCCTGGCACACGGGCAACTGATGGAACACGGGTGGGTTTTAGTCAGTAAAAGTCTGACACGCCCTCCCGCTCCGCCCAGAGCGGGAGAAGTCATTTGATGATTTCCCATCCAGAAAAAAAAAGTGATGATGCCCGTATTAAACCAATGGCGTAGTTTAAAAGATCTAAGCGTATAGAAGCCGAAAGCGACTTTGTTTTATACTATGTAAAGATTTAGTGAAGTTCTGGTTCGTGGTTTTGTATTAGCTTCAATAAATATGTAATTTTTTCACTGAGTGTTTGTTGAAGACATAGAGCAACACGGACCAGAGGGGAGTAGCCATACGCAGGCGTTCCCCTCTGTCAAAGTACAAGTCCACGCGGTCCTATGCGTACAATAAAACTAGTTGCAGCCGCACTGCTCGGTAGACTAAATCTAGTTGCGCGACAAAATTGACATCCTACAAAAATGCCGAATTGTTGTGTATTTTGCTGCAAAAAGAGATCTGCCACGTCAAATTTACAAAAAGATGGCGTTACCTTTCATATGTAAGTAATTTTTAATCACATTATTCCTATTTACTTCTATAAAACTTAAAAATTACAAAATCATCGGTCGTGTTGTTTCGGATTTGTTTACCAACACAGGCCGCTCGCCCTCATACAATATGCGGATCGGTCGAGCGACTGATCCGAGTCTATTTCCGAGAATACGCTGTCACCGAGCGATAGTGTTGTTACTGGTTTGTTAGTAGATAGTTATCGATAAATTTGGCAAAGGAGTCTATATCCATACAGAGACATTTTTGAGATTAAGTTTTCTGATTTATTTAAAATATTATATTGTAAGCTGTATATTAATATACATAGTTGTATAAAAAAGCGTTAAATTAAAAATATTATAAAACGTACGAGTTAACACATTTTATTAAAATTACTTATTGTGAACTTCAAACATAATATTTTTTAATTTATTTATTGAAGGTTTCCTAAAGATCCAAATTTAAGGGATATATGGAAGAAATTTTGTAATAATAGACTAACCTGGAGTCCCACAAGAAATAGTGTCATTTGCTCAAAACATTTCAAGACCTCTGACTTTCATGTGTTGTCGAACAATAGGAGGAGATTAGTCGAGGGCACCAAACCAACTCTAACACCACACTGTATTTGTCCCGTAAGTTTTTTTTTATATCACGGAAAAGGTAAAACAGCCGACCTGATGTAGTTCACATTAGTTATAGTGGTGAAATGAAGTTTAGATTTCTCAACTTGAAAAATTAATAGTTTTAAACCTAATTTTCCAGAGTCATCAAAAATCAAAAATCATTCAGTCTACCAAATGACAGACTATCATCTCATGATGCCATTAGTGCCACTCTCACTATTCCTGATTATATTCAGTAATGAGTATATTCATACTCATGACTGAATATACTGCTTAAATCATTGAAAAAACCTTTTATTTTACCTATCATTCACTTACATTGTCGCAGCACTATGCAAACCATGCCCCTGTACTGCGTTTATACTACTCACGTACCACTATATTTTTCTATCGTAATGGTATAAAGTTGATTTCGACAATGTACTTCAATAAAACTACATTGGCGCATAACATTTACTTTCATGTGATAAGAAACACCATGGTTTCGCAGATTTGTAGTAGCAGATCGATTTTTACAGCTAGAAACTGCACAATTAACCATTTTTGGAGAGAACTTATTTTCGACACAATACAATATATAATGGCGGCGGCCGCGCATTCAATTAGTTTTATATAACGTGCATGGTATATACAAATGCTCTAAGGTGATAGATACACATCCACTCGTTTTTAAAATGACGTAAACCTTAATTTTATTTGTTAAATGATAATTATTGTAGTACATAATAAATAAAGTCAATCTTTATTATAATATCTATCTTTGTATCACTTTTTAAACCTAATATTCCGATTAAAAAAAATAAAGTCAATCTTTATTATAATATCTATCTTTGTATCACTTTTTAAACCGAGTTCTTGAATTTATCGATAATGCGTATCGACAGTAGTTGCAACCACGGCTGTAAGCAACTTGTCAATGTAGTTGCGTCATCTCATTGTACTGTAACGACACATAATGTATCTATGTGTGTATGAAATTGTTAGTGTATGCTTTAATTTTTATGTGTGAGTTTCGTAGCAACAGACGATTATTTTTGCGTGAGAATTTGAGAAAGTGTGGGTAGAGCAGATTTCCCCCCGCAAAAAATGACAGACAGTTTTGTATCGGGAAAAAACGCTATGGCGTCTCCCCTCCGGTCCGCCGGTGGTCCGTGTTGCTCTATGGTTGAAGATGTTATAATAACTTCATGTCACTGTTATTTACTTAGCAACTGTATGCGAATTTATGCGGGATAGATAGCACAACCAAAAAGTGTAAAATAAAAAGTTTATTTCCAAAAAAAAAACTACAAAGTGAAATATAACTTTAATAACGCAAGTCAGTGGCAAAAAAACGAAAATACAACACCTATGATACCGAATTCCGAAATCAACATTATTTTTCAGTTTTGTAGTGTTTTTTACTCTCGTACTCCTAAAAGTTTTGACAATCTGTCATCAGATTCCCCAGTCCTCAGTTTCATTAGCAAAGCAGCCAAACCTAAAATGCGTCTAAGAGCTCCTTGGATCCACGGTACCTCATTTAACAATGACATAAATTCCTAATGTGAATTTTTTCTAAAAATTTTATCTCGTTCTACAAAATCATGGTCCCAGCACTGCATAAATTGACCGGACGCTGAACACCGAACGAATACGTAGTTACGCCCGATTGTGCTCCCTCCTCAAACACACGTGACTGTTATTGTACTCATCCGAGTCCAGCTCACTCGAGGACGCGGGACGGGACAAAATAGGGGCATTACTAGATTAGCTCAATTTAGAAAACGTGAAAGGGGCGGAAATGAGGAAGACTCCGCCATCTGTCTTTTCAGTTAAGTATCGATAATGCCGAAAGCGTCGATAATGGTTTTTTTTTTTACCAATTTTCAACCCACGCTTTTTTACAATAAAATGTATTTTTTTTTGTTTAACTCACTTCTCAATTCAAATATACTGTTTTTTTTACTATTACATTGGTTTTCTATTAAAGCGTGTGTATTAGTTTTAATTTTTTTTTTTTTAAAGACGATTTAGGAATGTAATTAATATTATGCAGAATAATCCAGCACTGCTTATATTTTGTTAAATTAAACTAAACTATTGATTCAACGAGCACTAGGCCCGCGTGGCGGATTACGGCCCACTACCTCCGGGACATGGACCCCTCCATGTATCGGTATGTAATAGGCGGTCACCCATCAACGGTCCAATGTCCGCAAACGTAACTTAAGCTTTAACCAACCCGTATGGCTGTTGTTATTTATAGCCACGAACCCCGAGCCCCACTTAGGCCTTAATAACCTTTTTGCACTTGGTAGGGACCAAGTGCAAAAAGATTTCACAAACGTCCTAAACCAGTGTGCGTAGTTGCAGCGGAAAAAAATCGAATTTCCTAATTTCATTCTTACAGATATTTAGTGTATAACGTCGAGTAATTGTATATGGTAAGTACGAATTTGTCTATCCAACCATTGGAGAGTTATTCAAGAAAAACTGTTTGTACTGGAACTACGCAAATTCCATACACAATTCCCCTACGTCATACACTATCGTCATCAGCCTATAGCAGTCCACTGGTGGACATAGGCCTCTCCAATTGCACACCATTCAGCTCGATTCTCGGCAACTCTCATCCAGCTGCTACCAGCCACCCTGCGAAGATCTTCGCTTCACCTAGCCTGAGGGCGTCCTACTTTACGTTTGCCAATTCGCGGTCTCCACTTAAGAACACGTCTACCTCAACGAGCATCGGTTCTAAGGCTAATACAGCACTCACTAAATACTTGTAAAACGGAAAATAATAAATTCGTCATTTTATCGCTGCAACTACGCACACCCTAAACTAGTTACCGTATGACACACCGCTACAGTATTTAACATTACAGTTTAAATGGCATAGCATCAGTTAGGCTTAGTGATGGTCATTTTAACTGAATTAGCATTAAGCGTAAAAGCTACAGTGATCGTATATTATTGATCTAATGTAAGCTGTGCGATAATAGGTGCAGCACTAAATTATACGCTATGGTCATTGGAATCAGACGGCGAAACATTTGGTTTTATTTAGGAGCATTTTAATTTGACTTAAAAATAATAAAACTTATATGCACACATATAAACAGACAACAAGAAAGGAACAGAAAAATACGTACAGAACTTTGTACATTTTATTTTTCTGTTCCTTGCTTATTTCTATAAAAATCTGTTACAGCATACCTGCAATAGGGGAGAAGATAAAAAGAGATGTAGACAACTTGTGTAATAGTAGAAGGGAAAACATAGAATCAAAAATTATACTATAATTTAAATATAAACATACAAAATAAAAATATACAAACATACATAGATACTTCACACAACAACATTGTTACAATGTAGAACCTAAAAATTTGTTTAAAAGAATAATTCTGCTTGTAACTGTTGGTAACATTCATTTTGTTATGTACTCGGTATCTGAATTGTGAACTTGTGATACATAATTCCGTTTTTTTACAAAGGTTGATACGTGAATAGCTTATTACCAAATTGCAATTAAATAACTATAAAAAAAAAACTGGAACTGATCTTATTTCAAATTTATTTCAGATTAAAACTGACCATAAATTGCGCAGCGTAAAACTGTTTTAAACAAAGATCGATCTTAACTTGTTGAAAAATTAAAATGCAGTTTTTAAAATAACTCCAACGAAAAGTAATACAAGTGATGTAGGTCGCGAAAGAGTAAACACCTTGCTGCTGGCTGATCGTCATAAGTTGTCGAAAGAAAAATACCACTTAAAAACCAGTAGGTACGACATTTTTCTGAAAAACAATCATGCCAGCAAACTATTTAATTTGACGTATGTTTTTAAATAAATTGAAGTAGTTATAAAATTTGGATTAGTCTTCAAAGGCAACAAACAAACTTCTATAAATAAAAATGACTCAAAAACTTCACTAAAATTCATAATACTTTTTGCATCTCACTCGTTTGTATGTCTCTATGAAATATTTCCACACATTTTTCCGTGGTTATACTTTATTATATTTTCCAGCGTCTCACGTCTATTTCTCGCACCATGTCGTAGAGTGTCCCCCAGCGACTATGAAGCCTGGGAAAATGCACAATGCTAGAAAACTGACCTGAAAATTGTAGCTGAAAGAAATACTTGGAATTCAGTGTGAAGTCTAAATAGACGGGACCACTTGGACTCATAATATTTTGTGAAAGGTTTTATGTGCGTCAATCTCAAAATGTTTATTGCAAACACGCCCCTTTATCTACAAACGTTGTTTAAACTTCAGTAATGATTAACGAGAGTTTAACCATACATTTTTGACATTTAAACGTCTCTTAACTTGAATCAACGTTTATAAATAAATCCCTAAGTGGACAAATATCCGTCTAGAGTATTTTTTTGCGGAACCGACTTGAGACTAGACGCAGATTGATAGGTAGGTCCTAGTCAATCTTTGATCGATTGCCGATCTATGTTTATAACAAAATAATAAGATGAAAAACTTTGAGAGCAATTTCTGGTTTGCAATGATAATAATGACCCTCAGTAACACTGTATTTTTCAGGAGTTTACGAAATATTTCGATACCTCCCACGTAAGTTGTTGTAACCCACAATATAATATATGCATGTTTTAAGTTTTTTAAACCAAACCGCCATTTTTACCTACTTTATGTGTTAAGAGTAAAAAATAAAAAATATATTTTTTCAAGTATATTTACCAGACGTATAAAGTTGTATCATTATTACAACGGCGGCGTATAACAGCGCGAGTGTTTCTCTTTAAAACTCCCTAGTGTAAAATTACAATTTTCAACCGACGAAAAAAACGGAGGAGGTTCTCAATTCGACGCGTATATTTTTTTTTTTTTTTTATGTATGACCACGCATAACTTTTTATGAAGATACAACAACTTAGATGGGAGGTATCGATTTACAGTTCAGTTCTTCAGTTCTTTTTTTAAGCCTAGATCTGACAATCTGACATTTCAAACTTTGTGTGTTTGTTTTTTAATACAGGAGTTTGATATAACACCTGTCTAATTAGGGTTTAAAAATCGAACTTTAGTACCAACATTTTTCTAACATATTTTTTTTAAGCCTGCACATGATTTCGATAATGAGGTCTTCGATAAAACAAGCCTACCCAGAGTATGTTCACACTTTATACGTCGATGCAGTAAGCTTTATATTAGGGTATTTCTAATACCTACTAGAATACCTAGCTACCCAATATTTCATTCTAACCAAGCGAGACCTTAAATAAAACCACAAAATACAACAACAATTAAATCAACAAACATCACAATTTGCATATAAAAATGCTCAAGGAAATAGCTAAACTACCCACTTAAAACGAAAGCACTACGATTACTCTAAACTGGTCTCCCATTTCTATACGACCGGAGCCGGACTTACTTGGGGACTCCCCCTAGCATTCAAAAAGGGGGATTAGAATATGAAAATGAACGATATCGTCTGGCAGCGGTCACATTTAGAGCTCTTGAGAGCCTGAACAACAATGCAGGATTAGCTAGATCGTAAGGCTATTGTACAATGCTGAGGTTATTTGTAGGGTTACCACACAAAAAATTGTTTTGTTTTTTTAAATCAAAAAAATAAATAAAGCAATTTGTGCCTCAGGGGAATAAATTAGTTACACATTCGTTGAAATGACACGCATATTTCTTAATTATCATGAATATTATCAACATCATATTACTGGCACTGGATGATTGAATGCACAATCTTAAAAAAAGTAACGGTGTGTGATATATGAGAATCCTAAGTTAGATCACCCGGCCCAGGACACGTTAATGAACAAAACGGTTAAAAGTCACGAATAAAAGAATAACTAAATTTTAGAAATATGTACACAAAACATTTATAGATCGTTATTATTTAAACTCTCTTGTCTTGCACCACAATTCACTAAATACGTTTAGCGCTTTACGATTTTTTTTTCGTTCGTAATCATATGAAGATGAATTTCCTTCATCTTCAGTTTTATTCATTTGTTTATCACAAATACTGTGAAAATATTATAGCAAATAATAAAATGAATCATTATCTATAATCTACGTAAAACAAACATTATTAGTAAGCTGTAAAGGTTTTATAAATGTAATTAAAATAAATAAATAAATAATTCGGAAATTAGAGTTTTTAGAGGTAATTTCCTCGTATGATAAAACAACTTGTACAAAACACGTTATAACATGTAATGAGCTCTAGTTCTAATACGTAACCCACGTATATTACATAATTGCCTAATTTAAACTTTGTGCTCACACGAGGCAGCCCTAAACGAGCCTCAGTTATTACTTTAGCACTTTGGCGCACATTTGCCTGAAAATATAAATATGAATGGATTTAGCCGAGTTAGGGAAATACTGCCAAGCTCTAGTAGGGTAATGCGGCCCCTAAATACCTTATTTTATTGTTAGATGTATTTGGTGCGGATTGCGGGTAGGACCACCGTTTTTTGAGGATTTAGATGTGAATAGTTTGCGTTTGGAAAAGAAGATTATGTGGCTATACTGGTCTGACTTTGTTGTATAGCTATTGTTGAGCACTGCAGGACTTTAATGGAGAGGGTTTCGGGGGGCATGAGCAATGCGTGCTGTGACTAAGGTACAGTAAGTCATATAGACATTGTTGCCACCGCAACAAAGCAACGGTTTATATCTTCATATCTTTTGAGCTCACTACCATAAGCAAAATGGAAATATTTAAATCTAAAACAAAACACTAGTGGAAAGCGTGGGATGCAACCCAGAAAGAACATTGTGTAAATTATGTCATTACCAATGGTCTCAAAACAGTGGTGGAAAACATTGTGAGAGAACCGACATGTCTTAAAACCAAAAATTCGAAGACATGGAACATCTGCCAACCCGCACTGGGTCTGAATTACAGCCCACTCTCTTCACAGAGATGAGCCCTCTTTCATCTCCCACCACGCTGCGGCTTAGGGGCTGTCCATTAATCACGCGAGGCTCGAAAGGAGGCTCCCCCCGGAAGGGTCCATAAAAAATCACGAAATATCACAAAGGAGGAGGGGGTGTAGTAATATATCACGTGTATTTTTTTAATAGTAAAAAAAAATTGTAGGTACTAAAAATACACGTGATATGTCTGTTGTACGGTATGTGTCGTAAACCTCACCATGTATCACCGGGGTTAAAAATACCAAAAAAAAAACATTACGTGATTAATGGGCGGCCCCTTAGTGCAGGAGTATAGTATGATTAAATAAAAATAGTCATTTTATCACTGGGAATAACTCGATGCGTTGTCACATCTCACTCATCTGTCACAAACAATCTAGATACTGTTTTTGCTAGTCTTAAATTCAATTTAGCTTTTACAGTCAGAGTGCTAAAAGCTGAGGACCATTTCCACGAATCTTAAAACAAAAATGAGATCTGTTAAAATCCGTACATGTGAAACATCACAGACATGACACGAGTTTTATAGGATTACGCCGTATCATTCGCGACACCGTATCTCAAAACTGTACTATATTTAGCAATAGTTCCTTACGGTTTATCGCTCGTAAATTGACCGGACGGCACGGTTCCGGCAACGTGTTAAATGTACCGGAACGGCCACGATACGGCGACGGACGATGTAATTAAAGTTTAAACTGTTTGGGTGACTCCTGGACTATGTGGCAATTAGGATGTTAGGACGCTAATGTGTGGTTATTTAATAAAAGTGTTTGTTTTAGGATGGGACTGCTGAACCAATTAGCGGTCAGAATATAAATTAGTGGGTCAGCAACGGAAATAGGAACTGAAATCCTACGACTTTACATCGTTCTTCCGATGCTACTTTGGAACTGACACTTTGACTTTCGATCGTTGCTACTTTTGACTTTTGTATCGAGTTTTATACAAAACTAAAAAAAAACAAACTAACTAAAATAAATAAATTTTCTTTCATACGAAAGAAAATTTATTATTTTGTGTAAATCTTATACCTTTAAACGAGCAATTCTTGTATATATATATATGTCGGAGGAAGTCATGAGTCGGGTTGATTGTTGTTTGCATTTATATTGCACAATTTTATTTGTTTACATTTTAATTACTCTTAAAAAATCCTAATTTATTTTATTTGATTACTTAAATTTTACTGTTATTTAAAACCTTACTAATTTAATAAAAGTCATGAATATTATTATTTACATGACGACCAATCAGAGCAGAGCGTGGGCCTCGAGCGGGGTCGAGGCGCCATCTTGATTTTTTGAAGGGAGGTTGATGGTTTTTGTTCACATTTTTTTTGAGGAATAGCGACTGATCGAGTTGGATCATTGCGTGTTAAAATATAACATTAAAGTACTTGACCGTCACTGGAAGCTTTATTATGAGATGGCATTTCCGTTTCCGTCGATTTCTTACCATTTTTCGTACTTTTATCCCTCTATACTTCCGGCTCAGTGGCGCCACCTGGCGGTTGCGGGGCAGTTTTTAGTTTTCGTTAAAAGTGTCACGCCATTTTTGTTCATTGGCTTTTTAAATTCCGTCGAAGCAACTTGTGTAGTGGCTGTGTCTACAACCGTTGCATAATATTAATGTGAATAAATATTTTATAAACTAAGCAAGTTACAAAAAGTGTTAAGTGTTAAAGGATAAACCTTGAACCGTAAGTACCCTCTTTTAGAGGTAAACACTCTTTGTGAAATTATTCGTATGTGATCAGAGTTTTTAACGGATTTTCCGTTCGAATCACTACTATAATTTTACTTTTTGAATATTTACCAGTAAATTTTCGTACCAAATATTATTTTATAACTGTGTAAAATTAAATCAAGTGTTATATGTCCATTTGCTAACGTAATTTGTTTGCAGTGATGGATGAAAATAAAAACTCCGATACCCAGCCGCAGGCTGTGGCGGGTCCGAGTGGGGAGAATCGCAAGCGAGACCGAAGTAGCAGCACCAGCAGTAGTAGTGATACAAGTGCTAGTTCTTCTAGTACGTCTACTTCAGGCAATAAACAAGCGCGGTCCCGCCGCCGCCGCCATAAGAAAAGGAAACGTGCTCGACGTTCCAGTCATATGATGGACAAGCTTTTCAAGGAACTGGGTGAGCTTCGCAAACAAATTAATACTACAAGTAATATTGATACAGTTCATTATGATGACGCTTCTGTTTGTTCTGAAATTAGTGGTCAACTTTATGAGCAAATTAGTGACGAGGATTGTTCTATCCAGGAACATCAAACAGGTTTAGATTTCACTTTCGATATTAATACTTAGCTTAAAGAACCAGTAGTCCCAAAAACTCCTGATAGTTTCTTGAAGAAGTTGATAGACATCCAGCGTTTTGGTAGTACTTCTTGGTCAGAAGTGAGGTACGCCGATACTCAAAAAATATATAATCATAGTCCGGGCTTTATTGATCTGGAAACAAATGAGGAGGTAAAAGCATATGACACCTTACGTCATCTAGCACATGCTGATAAATCCTATGCAGCCTTAACCTACTGCATATTAAAACAAAGAGAATCATTGCAGGAAGGTATTCGTAATCTACTCTCATGGGCCAAAAATACAGAATGTATAAATTTTGACAATTTAAATGGGAAGATTGACGAATTATTTCAGAAGGGTGAATTTCATAAAATATCCTCCGACCTTTTGCAATTAGTCTGCGGCCACAGAGCCGAAAGTATTGAAATGCGTAGAGAAACTATAACGAGTCAAGTTAGAGATCCACTAGTAAAAGCGTTCCTGAATAAAATACCTCCTTCAAGTACCTCCATATTTAGTGCCGAGCTCTTTTCTTCTGCTCTAGAGAAGGCTGGCGGGGTCCGTAAGGCTTTTTGGCCTCCAAAAATAGAAAGGTCTTCACAAAAGCCCTACCAAAATAGTAGCCGCCCCTCGCGGGGGCAAGGCGCACGAAAACCGACAGTTCCATCGCGTGGAACTCAATGTAACGAACAAGGATCGCATATACATACTTGTCATAACCCACCCTCGCGGGGTGGATCCCAAGGTCAGTGCCAACATACACATTACCCTTCCAGAGGTAATGTTTCGAATAATCATAGTGATCACTTCAATACAAGAAGTTCATTTCGAAATCGAGGCTCGCGGCCCGAACGTGGAAGTACACGAGGACACAGGCGTGCAAACTCCTCAAAAAGTTCCAGAGGCGACAGGTACAAGCAATGACATGACACCATTTCGGGCGGGTCGGTTGAAACACTACCAATCACAGTGGGCGAAAATGGGAGCAACAGAAATAATTGTAAAATTAATTCAAGGGTATCGCATACCCTTCTTCCAAAAGCCCCCACTCGTCTATCCAGACGTAATGAAGGGACCTTTTCAAACTCCTGTTTCAGAACAAATGTCTTCAATTGTAAACAAAATGAAACGACAGGGGATTCTAAAGAAAGCTCTACCCTCGCCAAGGTTCATTTCGCCTCTATTCCTGGTTCCAAAATCCGACGGATCTGCCCGTCCCATATTCAATCTAAAATCACTAAACGAATATGTGATGACCGAACCATTTCATTTAATAAACATGTACCGCATTCCGGACTTTCTGCAATCTCAGGACTGGATGTGCAAAATAGATTTGTCTCAAGCATACTTTCACCTAAGCGTAAACAAGTCGCACAGACGCTTTCTGCGCCTAGTATACAACCAGGAGTTGTTAGAAATGACATGTCTTCCATTCGGTCTGAGTACTGCTCCAAAAACCTTTTCCATGCTCACGAATTGGGTGGCCCAAACATTACGGGAAAAATGGAACATGAGAATCCTGGTATACCTAGACGATTATTTGCTAGTACACCAAAATGTTCACACGCTTCGAGAGCATGTCAAAATTACTGTACAAATATTACAAAATCTGGGGTGGCAAATAAATTTCGAAAAATCGGTGCTTTGTCCTCAGAAGAGTATAATTTATTTAGGGATACTATGGAAACCATGGGAAAATCAAAAAATCCTTCCAAAAGAAAAGGCTCAAGTGATTGTTATAAAAATAAAACAGGCTCTCGAACAAAAGCTGTTAACTTTGAAGGAGTTACAGAAGATAGTTGGACTCCTAAACTTTGCCAGTTTCGTTGTCCCACGGGGACGGCTAAATCATCGACAGTTATTAATGTTAATGAATTCGCTGCCAGTCCAGCCATCAAAGACCTACCCACTACCACAAGGTGTAGTAGAGGAACTAAATTGGTGGGTTCAAAACTGTCACAAGTCCACCCCTCTTCAGTATCCCCCTTCAATAAATTTCCTAACTACAGATGCATCGGATCAAGCATGGGGGGCACAACTGAACAATTTGGCTCTGTCAGGAACTTGGTCGCAAGAAGAGAAAAGTCTGCATTGCAATCAAAAGGAAATGCTAGCAATATTATACGCTCTTCAGAACCAAGTTCATTGGCTTCGTCAAACTTCTCTCCTCATACAAAGCGACAACAGAACTGCAGTCACCTACCTTCGAAAAGAAGGAGGTACGAGGACATTATCCCTGTTAGAAATAACGTATCGAATTCTGAATTTGTTAGACCAACATCAGATACACTTCAGGATACACTACATTCCGGGCAAATACAACAATCACGCAGATCACTTATCCCGCCTTCGCCAACCTCCGGAATGGCACCTACTACCGGCTTGTGTAGAAATTGTATTCGCAAAGTGGGGAACCCCGATAATAGATCTATTTGCCTCGGCGACTGCTCACGTAGTGTACAATTATGTGTCTCTAGATCTCAGAGATCCTCAAGCTCTATTCCACGATGCTTTCAGTGTCCCATGGAATTACCAACTCGCATGGGTATTTCCACCACCATTCCTAGTCCCCAAAGTCCTGTCTCACTTAAACACGTCAACAGGAATATTCCTAATAATAGTACCTCGATGGGAGAAGGTATTCTGGCGTGCGGATCTCAAAGCCCGAGCACTCGCTGCTCCATTAACTCTAAGAAATCTGCAGAGATACCTAATAGACACGTCGACGGGACTCCCACCACAGAAAATCGAGAACATTGTTCTCGAAGTTTGGAAATGTGGGGGTGGTCCGAGGCGATAGAGACATGGAACGCTCAACAACTATCACTGCTTAAGAGTTCTTGGCAAAAATCTACTTTAAAGACCTATGAGGTAGCCTGGAAGCGCTGGACGGCGTGGTGTCATAATAAAAACCTTGACTCAAAGAATCCTCCTGGTTCACAACTAGCGCAGTTTTTATGTGATTTATATTTGATTGATAAGCTGTCGTATAATTCAATACTTTTACATAAATCAGTCGTATCTACACTATGTAACGCTGAAACTTCAAGTCAGTTAAGCTCTCACGTCCTAGTTAAGCATGTTTTAAAATCTATTGCCCTAAAAAATCCAAAAGTTACTAAACCCCCAGTTTGGGATGTTGGTACATTAATTTCGTTTTTGACTAATTACACAATTGATTCAAATAATCTATTTCAAACGTCACGTCATACAGCTATTTTATTGTTACTTTGCTCAGGCAGGCGAATACACGATCTAACTTTACTTAATGTTGATCCTAATCATTTAATAAGATCTGATGATAGTATTATTTTTTGGCCTCAGTTTGGCTCCAAAACTGACAGCAGTAATTATAGGCAATCAGGCTGGAAATTGCTTTTTAATACCAGTAGTTGTAACCTTAACCCTATATTCTGGGTAGAAAAAACTATAGCAGTATTAAATGAATGACGTATTGCGGCAAAGTCAAATAATTTATTTATAACATTAAGAGGTGCGGCTAAACCTGCTTCACGTACAGTCATAGCAGGGTGGGTAAAGACCCTGTTTGGGGAGGCTGGCATTGCAGCCACTCCAGGTAGCATCCGGTCTGCTGTAGCCTCCAAAAGCTGGTTTCAAAATCATCCCCTCGACGAAATTTTGGCTCGTGGAAATTGGCGATCAGCTGGTACATTCCAGTAGTATTATAGGCGAGAAATAATGAGAAGTACTGATTCACAGAATGTAACACAATTGTTCAATCCAATTGATTAACATTTGATGAATAAATATTTTGATTACCTAGAACAAATATTCTTAAATTGATTAGATTTATATTATATCTATGATTATTATGTCCAATCAGAGAATTATGCTGAATATAATTTATTTGTATACTTACCCAGGTACTTTTAATTCTGATTGCTTTTTTACATTTATTTAAATAAATGCACACTTATTAATTACACCTTTGTTTAATTTATGCCTTATCACATTGGCTTTTAGTATAATAACACATACTTCCAAGTATATACATCAAAGTGGCGTCACCAGGCGATAACAAACAGATCTCATAATAAAGCTTCCAGTGACGGTCAAGTACTTTAATAGCAGCGTTTTACCTGAAATAAAACGCATATTAAAATACTTACCTCACTGGAAGCTTTCACTTTATTTCTGCCTGGTGATATGAGACAATGAACAAAAATGGCGTGACACTTTTAACGAAAACTAAAAACTGCCCCGCAACCGCCAGGTGGCGCCACTGAGCCGGAAGTATAGAGGGATAAAAGTACGAAAAATGGTAAGAAATCGACGGAAACGGAAATGCCATCTCATAATAAAGCTTCCAGTGAGGTAAGTATTTTAATATGCGTTTTATTTCAGGTAAAACGCTGCTATTGAAATAAGATCGGTGCCCTGAACCCGCTGCTCAGTCTTAACTGTAAATGTAAATGTTTTTTTATTGCACAATAGTGTGTACTGAAGAAATATTGTTTAACTGAAATTAAAACAGTGTGAAATAGTGATTATCGTGTTTTGTGCTCGCATTTTACCCCAATGACGCCCACTAAGCCCGTAAACACTAATCACCATGTCAACGAGAACAATGCCTCTCCGATATCAGAAGCGGGGTCGGTGCAGGCACAAAACGTAAACGAACGGACTACAGCAGATGACGGTTGGCGCGCATTATTCGAAGCACAACAAACCAGTATGAAGCTACTCGTAGAGGCGCTAACTAACCCGCTGAATATCGAGGATAAGAGCATCACACTGCCTAAATTTCAACCGGAAGATGCAGACACTGACGCCCGGGCCTGGCTGGCAACGGCTGACATCTGCTTATCGGATCGTGGTATACAGGGAAGTAAACTGGTTCTCATACTTAGTAAGGCCATGAAAGGCTCGGCCGCATCGTGGTTTTCCCAGATAGCTTTTCCTAATATGAAATGGGTAGAATTTAAGGAAATTTTTCTTTCTCGTTTCGATACGTTGGAAACATGTGCAGCGTCAATATTAAAGATGCTTACTGGTAAACCGCAAGAAGGCGAATGTCTTGCTGCATATGCAAGCCGTTTATTTACTTTACTCATGTCACGATGGAATAATTTAGATAAGGAAGAAATGGTGGTATCCTTAATACTTGCACACATGGGGCAAATCGAGCCAAAATTACAGCGCAATATTTTTTCTGAAGATATAAGTACCCGCTGTAAAATGCAACGTGAACTAATGGCTTTTTCTTATCGCAAACGGAGTTACCAAGAGATAACAAAGACCGTTGCAAGCACTACTCAAGATAATAAACGTCCTAAGTTAAGTTCTGTTTCAACAAAATGTTATACTTGTGGAAAGCTTGGCCATAAATCTTATGAATGTTTCAGTCGATCGCATGACAAGCAACAAACAACTTCGACCTCTGAGCGCCCCAACACGAACATTGCTACACGGGCCCCTGTGACTTGCTACAAGTGTGGTGTTGAGGGTCACGTGGCATCGCGGTGTTCTAAAACATGGCCAGTTGCGAGCAGCAGTGCACAGCCTGCCGCTGCACCCAGCGTTGTGAAGCGAGTGGACGTATGTGGCATGAAACCTGTCACCGGGATAATTACGCAATTTGGTGAGCAGTTATCATTTTGTTTTGATTCCGGTGCTGATTGTTCCATAATTAAAGAGAGCGTCTCTCGTAAGCTTGTTGGTACATTACAGAATGCAATTGTTACTTTGACTGGTGTTGGAAAATCTAGTGTATTATGTGACTCACAAATTTTATCTAGGGTCGCTCTTAGTGGTCACGACGTACAAATTTTATTTCACATTATACCTGACGATTACTTAAATAACGATATTAAAGTACTTGACCGTCACTGGAAGCTTTATTATGAGATGGCATTTCCGTTTCCGTCGATTTCTTACCATTTTTCGTACTTTTATCCCCTCTATACTTCCGGCTCAGTGGCGCCACCTGGCGGTTGCGGGGCAGTTTTTAGTTTTCGTTAAAAGTGTCACGCCATTTTTGTTCATTGGCTTTTTAAATTCCGTCGAAGCAACTTGTGTAGTGGCTGTGTCTACAACCGTTGCATAATATTAATGTGAATAAATATTTTATAAACTAAGCAAGTTACAAAAAGTGTTATGTGTTAAAGGATAAACCTTGAACCGTAAGTACCCTCTTTTAGAGGTAAACACTCTTTGTGAAATTATTCGTACGTGATCAGAGTTTTTAACGGATTTTCCGTTCGAATCACTACTATAATTTTACTTTTTGAATATTTACCAGTACATTTTCGTACCAAATATTATTTTATAACTGTGTAAAATTAAATCAAGTGTTATATGTCCATTTGCTAACGTAATTTGTTTGCAGTGATGGATGAAAATAAAAACTCCGATACCCAGCCGCAGGCTGTGGCGGGTCCGAGTGGGGAGAATCGCAAGCGAGACCGAAGTAGCAGCACCAGCAGTAGTAGTGATACAAGTGCTAGTTCTTCTAGTACGTCTACTTCAGGCAATAAACAAGCGCGGTCCCGCCGCCGCCGCCATAAGAAAAGGAAACGTGCTCGACGTTCCAGTCATATGATGGACAAGCTTTTCAAGGAACTGGGTGAGCTTCGCAAACAAATTAATACTACAAGTAATATTGATACAGTTCATTATGATGACGCTTCTGTTTGTTCTGAAATTAGTGGTCAACTTTATGAGCAAATTAGTGACGAGGATTGTTCTATCCAGGAACATCAAACAGGTTTAGATTTCACTCTCGATATTAATACTAAGCTTAAAGAACCAGTAGTCCCAAAAACTCCTGATAATTTCTTGAAGAAGTTGATAGACATCCAGCGTTTTGGTAGTACTTCTTGGTCAGAAGTGAGGTACGCCGATACTCAAAAAATATATAATCATAGTCCGGGCTTTATTGATCTGGAAACAAATGAGGAGGTAAAAGCATATGACACCTTACGTCATCTAGCACATGCTGATAAATCCTATGCAGCCTTAACCTACTGCATATTAAAACAAAGAGAATCATTGCAGGAAGGTATTCGTAATCTACTCTCATGGGCCAAAAATACAGAATGTATAAATTTTGACAATTTAAATGGGAAGATTGACGAATTATTTCAGAAGGGTGAATTTCATAAAATATCCTCCGACCTTTTGCAATTAGTCTGCGGCCACAGAGCCGAAAGTATTGAAATGCGTAGAGAAACTATAACGAGTCAAGTTAGAGATCCACTAGTAAAAGCGTTCCTGAATAAAATACCTCCGTCAAGTACCTCCATATTTAGTGCCGAGCTCTTTTCTTCTGCTCTAGAGAAGGCTGGCGGGGTCCGTAAGGCTTTTTGGCCTCCAAAAATAGAAAGGTCTTCACAAAAGCCCTACCAAAATAGTAGCCGCCCCTCGCGGGGGCAAGGCGCACGAAAACCGACAGTTCCATCGCGTGGAACTCAATGTAACGAACAAGGATCGCATATACATACTTGTCATAACCCACCCTCGCGGGGTGGATACCAAGGTCAGTGCCAACATACACATTACCCTTCCAGAGGTAATGTTTCGAATAATCATAGTGATCACTTCAATACAAGAAGTTCATTTCGAAATCGAGGCTCGCGGCCCGAACGTGGAAGTACACGAGGACACAGGCGTGCAAACTCCTCAAAAAGTTCCAGAGCCAACAGGTACAAGCAATGACATGACACCATTTCGGGCGGGTCGGTTGAAACACTACCAATCACAGTGGGCGAAAATGGGAGCAACAGAAATAATTCTAAAATTAATTCAAGGGTATCGCATACCCTTCTTCCAAAAGCCCCCACTCGTCTATCCAGACGTAATGAAGGGACCTTTTCAAACTCCTGTTTCAGAACAAATGTCTTCAATTGTAAACAAAATGAAACGACAGGGGATTCTAAAGAAAGCTCTACCCTCGCCAAGCTTCATTTCGCCTCTATTCCTGGTTCCAAAATCCGACGGATCTGCCCGTCCCATATTCAATCTAAAATCACTAAACGAATATGTGATGACCGAACCATTTCATTTAATAAACATGTACCGCATTCCGGACTTTCTGCAATCTCAGGACTGGATGTGCAAAATAGATTTGTCTCAAGCATACTTTCACCTAAGCGTAAACAAGTCGCACAGACGCTTTCTGCGCCTAGTATACAACCAGGAGTTGTTAGAAATGACATGTCTTCCATTCGGTCTGAGTACTGCTCCAAAAACCTTTTCCATGCTCACGAATTGGGTGGCCCAAACATTACGGGAAAAATGGAACATGAGAATCCTGGTATACCTAGACGATTATTTGCTAGTACACCAAAATGTTCACACGCTTCGAGAGCATGTCAAAATTACTGTACAAATATTACAAAATCTGGGGTGGCAAATAAATTTCGAAAAATCGGTGCTTTGTCCTCAGAAGAGTATAATTTATTTAGGAATACTATGGAAACCATGGGAAAATCAAAAAATCCTTCCAAAAGAAAAGGCTCAAGTGATTGTTATAAAAATAAAACAGGCTCTCGAACAAAAGCTGTTAACTTTGAAGGAGTTACAGAAGATAGTTGGACTCCTAAACTTTGCCAGTTTCGTTGTCCCACGGGGACGGCTAAATCATCGACAGTTATTAATGTTAATGAATTCGCTGCCAGTCCAGCCATCAAAGACCTACCCACTACCACAAGGTGTAGTAGAGGAACTAAATTGGTGGGTTCAAAACTGTCACAAGTCCACCCCTCTTCAGTATCCCCCTTCAATAAATTTCCTAACTACAGATGCATCGGATCAAGCATGGGGGGCACAACTGAACAATTTGGCTCTGTCAGGAACTTGGTCGCAAGAAGAGAAAAGTCTGCATTGCAATCAAAAGGAAATGCTAGCAATATTATACGCTCTTCAGAACCAAGTTCATTGGCTTCGTCAAACTTCTCTCCTCATACAAAGCGACAACAGAACTGCAGTCACCTACCTTCGAAAAGAAGGAGGTACGAGGACATTATCCCTGTTAGAAATAACGTATCGAATTCTGAATTTGTTAGACCAACATCAGATACACTTCAGGATACACTACATTCCGGGCAAATACAACAATCACGCAGATCACTTATCCCGCCTTCGCCAACCTCCGGAATGGCACCTACTACCGGCTTGTGTAGAAATTGTATTCGCAAAGTGGGGAACCCCGATAATAGATCTATTTGCCTCGGCGACTGCTCACGTAGTGTACAATTATGTGTCTCTAGATCTCAGAGATCCTCAAGCTCTATTCCACGATGCTTTCAGTGTCCCATGGAATTACCAACTCGCATGGGTATTTCCACCACCATTCCTAGTCCCCAAAGTCCTGTCTCACTTAAACACGTCAACAGGAATATTCCTAATAATAGTACCTCGATGGGAGAAGGTATTCTGGCGTGCGGATCTCAAAGCCCGAGCACTCGCTGCTCCATTAACTCTGAGAAATCTGCCGAGATACCTAATAGACACGTCGACGGGACTCCCACCACCGAAAATCGAGAACATTGTTCTCGAAGTTTGGAAATGTGGGGGTGGTCCGAGGCGATAGAGACATGGAACGCTCAACAACTATCACTGCTTAAGAGTTCTTGGCGAAAATCTACTTTAAAGACCTATGAGGTAGCCTGGAAGCGCTGGACGGCGTGGTGTCATAATAAAAACGTTGACTCAAAGAATCCTCCTGGTTCACAACTAGCGCAGTTTTTATGTGATTTATATTTGATTGATAAGCTGTCGTATAATTCAATACTTTTACATAAATCAGTCGTATCTACACTATGTAACGCTGAAACTTCAAGTCAGTTAAGCTCTCACGTCCTAGTTAAGCATGTTTTAAAATCTATTGCCCTAAAAAATCCAAAAGTTACTAAACCTCCAGTTTGGGATGTTGGTACATTAATTTCGTTTTTGACTAATTACACAATTGATTCAAATAATCTATTTCAAACGTCACGTCATACAGCTATTTTATTGTTGCTTTGCTCAGGCAGGCGAATACACGATCTAACTTTACTTAATGTTGATCCTAATCATTTAATAAGATCTGATGATAGTATTATTTTTTGGCCTCAGTTTGGCTCCAAAACTGACAGCAGTAATTATAGGCAATCAGGCTGGAAATTGCTTTTTAATACCAGTAGTTGTAACCTTAACCCTATATTCTGGGTAGAAAAAACTATAGCATTATTAAATGAAAGACGTATTGCGGCAAAGTCAAATAATTTATTTATAACATTAAGAGGTGCGGCTAAACCTGCTTCACGTACAGTCATAGCAGGGTGGGTAAAGACCCTGTTTGCGGAGGCTGGCATTGCAGCCACTCCAGGTAGCATCCGGTCTGCTGTAGCCTCCAAAAGCTGGTTTCAAAATCATCCCCTCGACGAAATTTTGGCTCGTGGAAATTGGCGATCAGCTGGTACATTCCAGCAGTTTTATAGGCGAGAAATAATGAGAAGTACTGATTCACAGAATGTAACACAATTGTTCAATCCAATTGATTAACATTTGATGAATAAATATTTTGATTACCTAGAACAAATATTCTTAAATTGATTAGATTTATATTATATCTGTGATTATTATGTCCAATCAGAGAATTATGCTGAATATAATTTATTTGTATACTTACCCAGGTACTTTTAATTCTGATTGCTTTTTTACATTTATTTAAATAAATGCACACTTATTAATTACACCTTTGTTTAATTTATGCCTTTTCACATTGGCTTTTAGTATAATAACACATACTTCCAAGTATATACATCAAAGTGGCGTCACCAGGCGATAACAAACAGATCTCATAATAAAGCTTCCAGTGACGGTCAAGTACTTTAATAGCAGCGTTTTACCTGAAATAAAACGCATATTAAAATACTTACCTCACTGGAAGCTTTCACTTTATTTCTGCCTGGTGATATGAGACAATGAACAAAAATGGCGTGACACTTTTAACGAAAACTAAAAACTGCCCCGCAACCGCCAGGTGGCGCCACTGAGCCGGAAGTATAGAGGGGATAAAAGTACGAAAAATGGTAAGAAATCGACGGAAACGGAAATGCCATCTCATAATAAAGCTTCCAGTGAGGTAAGTATTTTAATATGCGTTTTATTTCAGGTAAAACGCTGCTATTTTGATTGGGCGCGATTTGTTAGCCTTAGGGTTGTCAGTACACATATCAAGTGATAAACTTACTATAGTTGAAAAGCCCTCTCTAGTTAATATTTGCAACGTAGGTAACGCGGTAGCTAACTTTCATGACGTGGATACTGATATACCTGATGACTTTAAACCACAACTAATAGAACTTCTTAGCTGCTTTAAGAACTCATTTGTTGAAGGCACGCCTACTAGTAGAGTAAAGACAGGTGAATTAGAAATTAATTTATTAGATCCTAGCAAAATCGTTCAACGACGGCCTTATCACTTGAGCCCTGAAGAACGAGTAATAGTACGTAATAAGTGTAACGAACTATTACTTGCTGGAGTCATTAGACCAAGCAAATCGCCCTTCTCTAGTCCAATACTCTTAGTGAAGAAACGCGATGGCACAGACCGAATGTGCGTTGATTACCGAGAGTTAAACGCTAATACAGTCCCCGATAGGTACCCTTTACCTCTAATCAGTGATCAAGTTCAAAGGTTGTCAGGCGCGCGCTTTTATACGTGTCTTGACATGGCTAGTGGATTTTATCAGGTTCCTATAAATGTAGAGTCTAATTCGATAGAGAAAACGGCATTTATTACCCCGGATGCTCATTATGAGTTTACTGCCATGCCGTTTGGCCTACGAAATGCTCCTTCTGTGTATCAGAGAGCTATTAATACGGCTCTAGGTGACCTAGCGCACTCTTACGCAATCGTCTACATGGACGATTTGATTATACCCGCGATTAATATAGAGCAAGGGCTAGAACGTTTACAAGTAGTACTAAAAACTCTTAGTGATGCTGGATTCTCGTTAAATATAAAAAAATGTGCATTTCTAAAGAAGCGGGTCCACTTTTTGGGCTATGAAATATCAGAGGGTGAAATCAGGCCTAACCCTCGTAAAATAACCGCGTTGGCTAGTTCCCTACCACCACAGACCATCACTCAGCTCAGACAATTTTTGGGTTTAGCATCCTACTTTAGGCAGTTTATCAATAACTTTTCGCTTAAGATGGCACCGCTCTATCGTTTATTAGCTAACAATAATTCTAAAATAATTTGGACCACAGAATATGAAGCAATTAGACAAGACATAATATCGGTATTGACTTCATCCCCGGTTTTGATGCTTTTTGACCCAGAATTACCAATAGAGTTACATACGGACGCTAGTAGCGAAGGTTATGGCGCGATCCTCTTCCAAAGAGCTGGTACAATATTACATCCTATAGAGTACTATAGTAAACGCACTACACATGCGGAGTCCCGATACCACTCTTATGAGTTAGAGACACTAGCAGTTGTTAACTCGGTTAAACATTTCCGCCATTATTTGTATGGCAGGACGTTCACAGTCGTTACTGACTGCAATTCTCTGAAAGCTTCAAGAAATAAAGTAGACTTAACCCCTAGAGTGCACCGGTGGTGGGCTTTCCTTCAGGCTTTCGATTTTGACATACAGTACAGGGAGGGTAGAAGAATGGCCCACGTTGACTTTTTTTCAAGAAATCACTTGCCTGAGGTGAAGAGCACTGCCATTAGCGGTACTCATAGTCTAGGTAGAGAACATTTTGAGGGAGAAAAACGCGTCAATATAGCTGAATTATCTTCGAACTGGATACAAGCGGAACAACGACGAGATCCCGAATGCAATGAAATTATTAGTAAACTTGAAAACGACGATCTAGACTTAGAAAATTGTAGAACCTATGAATTGCGATCTAATGTGCTCTACAGAAAAATTCAAAGGAATAATCGCAACATTTGGCTACCAATTGTACCTAGAGCTTTTCGTTGGTCAATCATAAATCATATTCATGAGTCAATTCTCCATATGGGATGGGATAAAACCTTAGAAAAGGCATATCAACATTACTGGTTTCCCAATATGTCAAAATACGTCAGAAAATTCGTTGAAAATTGCATAACATGTCGAGTAGCTAAGTCGCGTAGTGGTAAACAACAGATAGAGTTACACCTCATACCGAAAGCTAATATTCCTTGGCATACAATCCACATTGACGCCACAGGTAAGCTTAGTGGCAAAAATGATCTGAAGGAATACGTTTTTGTTCTTGTAGACGCTTTCACCAAATATGTGTTACTCAGGCATTCCACAAGAATTAATACTGACAGTGCGATTAGCGCTCTCAAAGCATCCATATCTCTTTTCGGGCCCCCTGCGCGTGTTATCGCAGATCAGGGTAGATGTTTTGCGAACAAAGATTTTAAAGGTTTTTGTGCCAGTTACAATATTCAACTACATTTAATAGCAACTGCATCTTGTCGCGCTAACGGTCAAGTAGAGCGTATAATGAGTACACTCAAAAACATGTTAACTGTTGTAGAAACAAGTCCAAGTAGGTCCTGGCAAGATGCATTAGATGATGTCCAACTTTCTATTAATAGCACAATTCATAGAGTGACCAAAGCAAGCCCCCTAGAATTGTTAATAGGTAGAGTAGCTCGACCCTTAAGTTTATTAACCGTAGGCGATGACGAGGTTGAGGTTGATGTAGAAGAGATTAGAGAACAAGCTACTAAGTTAATGAAAAATAACGCATGTCTTGATAAAGCGCGGTTCGATGAAAGTAAGGCAAAAGTCACTTCGTTTTCTGTAGGAGATTACGTTCTCATCGAAAATCACGAACGGAATCAAACAAAATTGGATCCTAAATATAAAGGACCTTATGAGGTCATTGAAATACTAGACGGTGATAGGTATCATCTCAAGAGTTTGAATTGTAATCGTGTATACAAGTATGCGAGAGACCGCTTACGTCCACTCCCCCAATCCTATGTACCAACTGAGCTGGATCCGTGCCTATCGGATGACACTGATGGTAAGTTATCGGAGTGTGAGTATGTGAGGCGAATAAAATCTCTTTATGAGATCTCTTTATTATCCTAGCAGCGTGGTGGTTGTTAAGGTTTGTTAAGCTTTGTGAGAGGCGAGGTGGCCAATGAAAAAAATAAATCAGTAGAATAAAAGGCGAGGTGGCCAATGAAAAATGAAATCAGTAGAATAAAAGGCGAGGTGGCCATTGAAAAAATGAAATCAGTAGAATAGAAGGCGAAGTGGCCATTTGGATATTGTTTAAAATCCAAAATGTGTAACGTGATAAACGGCGAGGTGGCTGTTTGGATATCACTAACTTAATTTAGTACGTAGCGTGGAGTCTACTAGAAGTTGTTGAGCAGTAGATAAAATGTACGCGATCTTCTTGGTCAGGAATGGCCGAACTATAAACAATATCTCTTTCTTTTCTGCAGATAACGATGATGCGCGGTTTTCAACATCACACGAGGGCGTGTAATACGTCAGGACGGCCGTGTCGGAGGAAGTCATGAGTCGGGTTGATTGTTGTTTGCATTTATATTGCACAATTTTATTTGTTTACATTTTAATTACTCTTAAAAAATCCTAATTTATTTTATTTGATTACTTAAATTTTACTGTTATTTAAAACCTTATTAATTTAATAAAAGTCATGAATATTATTATTTACATGACGACCAATCAGAGCAGAGCGTGGGCCTCGAGCGGGGTCGAGGCGCCATCTTGATTTTTTGAAGGGAGGTTGATGGTTTTTGTTCACATTTTTTTTGAGGAATAGCGACTGATCGAGTTGGATCATTGCGTGTTAAAATATAAGATTGAAATAAGATCGGTGCCCTGAACCCGCTGCTCAGTCTTAACTGTAAATGTAAATGTTTTTTTATTGCACAATAGTGTGTACTGAAGAAATATTGTTTAACTGAAATTAAAACAGTGTGAAATAGTGATTATCGTGTTTTGTGCTCGCATTTTACCCCAATGACGCCCACTAAGCCCGTAAACACTAATCACCATGTCAACGAGAACAATGCCTCTCCGATATATATAATCTGAATCTCGGAAACGGCTCCAACGACTTTCATGAAATTTAGTATACAGGAGGTTTCGAGGGCGATAAATCGATCTAGCTAGGATTCATTTGTATAAAATGTCGTTTTATTCGTGTTTTCAATGACCAACTTTATCGATAATCAACTTGAACATAAACTTATTATTTTAAACACAATTTACCAAAAAATACCGAGCAAAGCTCGGTCATCCAGATAAGAGCAGAGCAGTGGTGGCAAAGTAATATCGGCCGCGACTTACGAGTAGTAGGTCGTGAGTTCAAACCCAAGCAGGCGCATTACTTTGTGTAAATTATTTTATCACCACTGCTCTCAAAACGGTGAAGTGAGGAAACCGCCATGTCTTAGAACCAAAAATTCGAAGACATATGACACCTACCAACCCGCACTGGGCCCGCGTGGTGGATTATGGCCCACTCACTCTCACCGAGAGGAGGCCTGTGTCCCAGCAGTGGGAACATTATAGGCTGATGATGATCTATTAAGATAAGTAATTAACGTCATTGCTAAAAAGTACCTACACCCATGGTATGGCAGTAGGCACCAATCTGCCGTTTAATCATTTACTAGTAACTGTAGAAACGCACTGGCATTATTTTTAATCATAATCACTTTCCTACCTTTACCCAAAAAAACACATATGCTACGTACGCAGGGACCAATGGCTTAATATGCTTGCTGAGACACGGAGGGGTCTTGGTATATAAATATGGTCAACACAAATCGTCCGTGGTGCGCATAGCTTAACTTGTTTGATTGAGCACGGGTTAATCGATCAGGTTAATTACTTATCTACTAGCCCCAGTTTTCTAGCTATATCATAGATACAAGTATATTTTGGACGTAATTAAGCGAATAGGATCCAATCCAAATCCATTTACTTTTGAGATATCGACGTTTGAAGTTCAAAAGGTATATTTTCATTTTTTTTATTTTGTCAGTGGAATATTAACACGTTTTGTTTTTATGAGTAAAGGTTAAGAACCGAAAATTTGATTTGTTTATCCTGAAAAAAAAAAGAAGTGCTATACCATTGGTTCTAAACTTTAAGTATACGAAAAATAAAGCTATTTTTAGCTAGATCGTTTTCACTAACCCCGTAGTATGTATAATTTGGATCAGTTTGGTGCACTTAACTCATTTTTGACTAAGTTTTGAATTGAATTCTTTTTGCTTAACTACGTTCATTTCATTCCGAGTCAAAATTATTTGTGCAGATTTTCCGTCCCAAGATTTTCAGCGGTAGATTCAACCACAAGAATAAATGAGGCGGTATATCAAACCAGACAAATTCCTTACAAAATAAGGTTGCCAACGACAGAAGCAAAGATTTTCTTGCCTTTAAGTAACTCGCTAATTAATTAAATACTAACTCAAAATATGAGAAGGTTTATTAATTAATTAATTTTCGCGACGGCGTCAAAATGTACGGAAACATTATAATATTAACTGCGCATATATTGCTTTTACATAAGGCAAGTTATTCAGGAAGTAAACTGAGGGCTTCTTGTCTAAGAAATTCTTTTGTATGGTGGATGATTGGCAATTGTTCAATAGTGAAAAGACACTTCTATAGTAGTTGGCATATAGATGCTGCTGCTGAAACTAGATTACTAAATAACAATGCACAGTTTGTTTCCAAGAGATGCTAAGTAAGTAAGTAGGTAATATACCATAAAAAATCTTAATATGATACTTAATACTCAAAAAATCTAGCTTATACATTCATCATTTCAGCTGAAAAATCGCCACGCTTGGCACGCGGATTCGCGATCGTAGTATGGTGGTAGAAATGCTTAAAGAACGCTGCTACCCATTCTCTAGTAAGTCTCTTAATCGCCTTTTACGACACCCACGGGAAGAGATGAGATAAATATGTGTGTATATGTATTTAAGGTTTTTTACCACCGATTTCCGAAATCAAAGTTATTTTGTAAAAGTTTTTGTTTTTAACTTTTTGCTATGGTATATACCCCGCACTAATCTAATCGCGTTATTCGTTCATTTGTCTCGCAAATACTTATGGTTTTCACATGGACCCCATTGTCAGAATGGAATCAAATTATGGGACCACACGGGAACCACCAGCTTTCAAATAAAAAAAAAATCATCAAAATCGATTCACCCAGTCAAAAGTTATGAGCTAACAAACATTAAAAAAAACAGTCGAATTGATAACCTCCTCCTTTTTTTGAAGTCGGTTAAATATACCCACCACTTATTTTATTCAGTAGAAACTTCCGCTGAAATTCCAGATTATTCGTGAGTTTTTTACATCCGGGATTGAACGATATCATACATTCATCCTCAATATGTAAATATTAAAATTCCGACATCAGTAAAGGAATTAACATTCATGGCAATTCATTAATATATGTCGTTGTGGTGTGATATCATTTGCAGAATTCATTTAAAGTATTTAATACGATCGTCACACGTCACAACGATTCCCATGTGTCACGACGCAGTGGTATAACTCGGTGCTCGGTAACATTACATTATTAATATTAAATAATTTAATATTTGAGATCGTAAGCGAGGAGGATCAGATGTACGGAGCTTCTGTATGTGAACTCTTACACATCCTATTTTACGCCAAGTCTTCACTAAAGAGGTAAAATTTGTTTGTACGTCAGCTTGTATGTAGGAGGCAATGTCTGGAATCGCCAGTCGGATTTGAAAAAATCTTTTGACAGCCCATTATCGAGGAATGTTATAGACTATTTAATACCGCGCTAAGACCCTAAGGAGTAAGTAAAAAGAAAAGAAGCCAAAAAGAAACGAAGAGAAAACGAAGTAGGTAATATCGCAGGCAGGGGATACGATGCTATAGGATATATTTTATGTTAAAACAAGAAATGTCACGCTGACAGAAGCTAGTAATTAAAAATTTGGTGGAAGGAGTGATGAGAACAGATTGATATTATGGCGTTAGATTCCTTAGATAACAACGTATTGAAGCTAAATGATTCAAAAGGGTATCTACATAATGTTATCGTTCACACCAATAGTGCAATTGGAAGATTGAACTCACGACCGCATTAAACATAATTATCATTAATCTGCCCTTATCCTAGTTGATTTATGGTCCGCGAAGCATTTCTTTCTACCTTTTATTATATATTTCTCTCATAGTTGTCTTCTCAATCTTCATCGTGCTTCTAGCTATATCATCTTTTAAACAGTCCACTCATCTTTTCTTGGGATTATCCGACGCTGTGGTTTCTTGCGGTTCACCTAATGCCACTTCTTTAATAACTCCATGCGTAGAAGAAAAACTATACAAAAGAAGCATACAATAAAGAACTTATATTTTTAATTACTCCTATTATAAAATGTAGGACGTTTTTTGTAGAAATGCACTTTAAAAATACAACATGTAGTACAAATAAAGTAAAAGTGAACTCAGGACAGAACAAATAGTGTGTCCGGGAAAAAGGAGAATTAATCTGTGCACGTAATAACGGAACTGAGCTATGTGTGGCGATGTTGTGTGTGTAGTGGGGTGTCAGTTGTGTGTGGGGGTCATAGAGCAACACGGACCAGAGGGGAGTAGCCATACGCAGGCGTTCCCCTCTGTCAAAGTACAAGTCCACGCGGTCCTATGCGTACAATAAAACTAGTTGCAGCCGCACTGCTCGGTAGACTAAATCTAGTTGCGCGACAAAATTGACATCCTACAAAAATGCCGAATTGTTCTGTATTTTGCTGCAAAAAGAGATCTGCCACGTCAAATTTACAAAAAGATGGCGTTACCTTTCATATGTAAGTAATTTTAAATCACATTATTCCTATTTACTTCTATAAAACTTAAAAATTACAAAATCACCGGTCGTGTTGTTTCGGATTTGTTTACCAACACAGGCCGCTCGCCCTCATACAATATGCGGATCGGTCGAGCGACTGATCCGAGTCTATTTCCGAGAATACGCTGTCACCGAGCGATAGTGTTGTTACTGGTTTGTTAGTAGATAGTTATCGATAAATTTGGCAAAGGAGTCTATCTATATCCATACAGAGACATTTTTGAGATTAAGTTTTCTGATTTATTTAAAATATTATATTGTAAGCTGTATATTAATATACATAGTTGTATAAAAAAAGCGTTAAATTAAAAATATTATAAAACGTACGACTTAACACATTTTATTAAAATTACTTATTGTGAACTTCAAACATAATATTTTTTAATTTATTTATTGAAGGTTTCCTAAAGATCCAAATTTAAGGGATATATGGAAGAAATTTTGTAATAAATTGACTAACCTGGAGTCCCACAAGAAATAGTGTCATTTGCTCAAAACATTTCAAGACCTCTGACTTTCATGTGTTGTCGAACAATAGGAGGAGATTAGTCGAGGGCACCAAACCAACTCTAACACCACACTGTATTTGTCCCGTAAGTTTTTTTTCATATCACGGAAAAGGTAAAACAGCCGACCTGATGTAGTTCACATTAGTTATAGTGGTGAAATGAAGTTTAGATTTCTCAAATTGAAAAATTTTAAACCTAATTTTCCAGAGTCATCAAAAATCATTCAGTCTACCAAATGACAGACTATCATCTCATGATGCCATTAGTGCCACTCTCACTATTCCTGATTATATTCAGTAATGAGTATATTCATACTCATTACTGAATATACTGCTTAAATCATTGAAAAAACCTTTTATTTTACCTATCATTCACTTACATTGTCGCAGCACTATGCAAACCATGCCCCTGTACTGCGTTTATACTACTCACGTACCACTATATTTTTCTATCGTAATGGTATAAAGTTGATTTCGACAATGTACTTCAATAAAACTACATTGGCGCATAACATTTACTTTCGTGTGATAAGAAACACCATGGTTTCGCAGATTTGTAGTAGCAGATCGATTTTTACAGCTAGAAACTGCACAATTAACCATTTTTGGAGAGAACTTATTTTCGACACAATACGATATATAATGGCGGCGGCCGCGCATTCAATTAGTTTTATATAACGTGCATGGTATATATAAATGCTCTAAGGTGATAGATACACATCCACTCGTTTTTAAAATGACGTAAACCTTAATTTTATTTGTTAAATGGTAATTATTGCAGTACATAATAAATTAAGTCAATCTTTATTATAATATCTATCTTTGTATCACTTTTTAAACCTAATATTCCGATAAAAAAAATAAAGTCAATCTTTATTATAATATCTATCTTTGTATCACTTTTTAAACCGAGTTCTTGAATTTATCGATAATGCGTATCGACAGTAGTTGCAACCACGGCTGTAAGCAACTTGTCAATGTAGTTGCGTCATCTCATTGTACTGTAACGACACATAATGTATCTATGTGTGTATGAAATTGTTAGTGTATGCTTTAATTTTTATGTGTGAGTTTCGTAGCAACAGACGATTATTTTTGTGTGAGAATTTGAGAAAGTGTGGGTAGAGCAGATTTCCCCCCGCAAAAAATGACAGACAGTTTTGTATCGGGAAAAAACGCTATGGCGTCTCCCCTCCGGTCCGCCGGTGGTCCGTGTTGCTCTATGGTGGGGGTGTATGTGTGTGCAATGTAATTGTTAGAAAGTTATTAGGGTTTAAGTGCAGCAGAATGTTACATTTTGTTGTTAAGTGAAATAAAACAACGTTCGGAGTTGTTCTCTTTGCTAGGAGTGCACTCAGTACGGTGAAGCATTAGGTATCTGGAGTATTTTATAAAAGTTTAATGTAAAAACAGATTTATCACATTATTTTTACTCGATGTAACGTTTTGGCAAAGGGAAAGCATTAAACACTTCTTATTGAATTAAGTAGCGTATAAAAGCTTGCTTTTTGTCATAAATAGCAAGTAAATAGCGCTTCTGTTGGTTTGTACCATTTCAACGAATAAACACAAACCTCGGTCCCACATAATAAGCGAATAAAAACCGTAATCAACTTTACATAAAATCTAAAACTAAATAAAACCTACTTCATGAAACTCCAGTAAAAAACGCACAATTAAAAACCAGAAGGACATAACAGGGTTACACATGGTACGGACAACGGACACCAGACAGCTGTCCGGGACGCGAATATCAAATTATCCGGACGCGGACAGATCGGACACCGGCCCGTCCGTCCGTAACTTCGTTATGTAACTGTTCTGAGTTTATTTCTAGCCTTTTTTTGTTTTATTAAAGAAGTAAAGAAATATTGTGGGGTAGGCTAACATCTGTGATAACCTAAGTATTTGATATTTTGGTGCTGTACCCTTATAATTAACAAAATCCTTGGTCGAAATTAGACCACAGACCTTCCCTGTATTTTGGTTGGTTTATTAAGTTGGGGCTTCAAGACTAATATTTAATTAGGCATAATTAGGTTATTAATAAAGATTGGTCCTTGGCAGCTTTGGACAGACGTGGAGAGGGAGCAGTGAGGTCTTCGCCCAGCAGTGGGGTATTAAAGACAATTATAACAATTCAGTTTATTTTCGAGCATATGTAGGTACACATGATAGAAAAAAAACTAGAAATTTCAATCTGTATATATAAAAATGTTATGTTGGTTTGTGTACGCTTCAAAAACTCAAAAAGTTCTGCACCGATCGAGCTGAAATTTTAGCATGATATATAATTCGCATCAAGGATTGTTTTTATCTATTTTTTGCATCAGTCACATATCCGCGACCGCGAAAAACAATTTTTTTAACGATCAGCTGTGTACCAGTGACCGCGTCATCTGCCGGAAGCGAGGAAAACACTCGCTGACAGCCGCAACAGTAATGGCGCAGTCACATGAGAAACAATATTCGTTTCCAATTACATTGTTTATTTACAAAAAAATACATCTGATTCTGATTATTATACAACCTAAATTAAAAACAAAGTACTTTTTTTTGTTTGCGCTGTGCAATGTATCAAAATCACTTTTTCTTGACTTTGACTTTGACTTGAATATTCACTTAAATCGAGGAACTGTTGTGTTATCGTGTCGTGATCGAACTGCGCCCATTCAATCACAATGTGCCACAGCGAAGCGTGGCAAGGTTCAGCTAGTTTCACATAAAAAGTGATTTTGATACATTGCACAGCGCAAACAAAAAAAAGTACTTTGTTTTTAAATCGAGGTCTTAAAATCCAGGGTTTCCTAAAACACGTCAGCTTATGATTACTCAGGGAACTTAAGTGTGAGCAGTATACCTAATATAAGTTGTATTAAGCCTCTATTATAGAACTTCAAGACTCTTGAGTCTTGAGTCATTACTTAAGCTGTACTTATAAGTACATTTTAAAGGTTGAAACCAATTTTATTATCTCTTAAATCTGTTCTGCTTTAGAGAACGCTGCTTATACAAAAACACGTAGGTAGCGGAACTTACCTTGTTGCCTTTCATAAAACCATTCACACAGCACTGTAATTAATTTCATAATAATTATTTCAGCGACAGGCACTCGCAATTTGACGTAATTATAACACATAGAACGACGTTAAAATGTGCGAAACACGACGTTTGACGTCGACATTAACGAGTACCTGACGCATTAAAGTGTCGAACTTTATTAACTTTTGTGTAAAAGCTGCAAGTTCTGTTGACATGTGGGCTGGTTCTTACAGTTTGCTCTTTTGAAATGAAGCTTGTTGTATTTTTGTAGTTACATTTTAAATTAACTCCATCCAAACTTATTTTATAAACTAGCTTTTGCCCGCGGTTTCGCCCGCGTCTTATATATTTAAACCTTCCTCGTGGATTCTCTGTCTATTGATGAACACCGCATTACCCCGCAAATCTGTTGTGTAATTTAAAAGATCTAATCGTACATACGCAGAGAAGCGACTTTTTTGCGATGTAGAGATTTATAACACAAACACACATTAATAACACAGGAAAAAATAATTATCAGTGCCCAAACTGTTACCGTGAGTTCAACGTTTATTATTCTAGACCTCTAGCTTTTTTTTAAATTGTTCGTAAGTTATAAAAAAAAATCATAGTAAAATGCCGTACATATGGAGTTAAAATGTCGGAACAGCAATTTATTTTTATTATTTACGGACGAAAATTGTCTACTGTATGGAGGCTAGAAACCTATACTGATTTTCTGATTACAGTTTGCGCACTGGTTAAAATTTTATTCCGTATGCTTCAACACAAATATTAAAAATGCGAAAGTTATTATTATCCCGATAATGAATTCCCGTGGAATCATTTCCGAGTTCATTACAACTGTTTGTTTTTCAGTGGCTTATTCATCATTTTAAAACAAAACTTTTTTGTCACCCTCTGTTGTATAGTTAAGCTTGGAACAAAAGCTCATAATTTATTCATGTGACGATGTCAACCTTGTATGCAGTTAATAATCCCTTGTTTAATCATCCTGAATATTGTCCGCGAAGGTGAACGTTTTGCTATTGTGACTGTGACCTTTAAACCACAAAATTACGAAGACAAACAACGGATAATTTGTGGTCCCTTTTTCGAGTGGGAAATTTGAATGACGTCTCCCGCTCTGGGCGGAGTGGGAGGGCGTGTCAGACTTTTACTGACTAAAACCCACCCGTGTTCCTTCAGTTGCCTGTGCCAGGGCCACGATAACTGTTTTGAACAAATCCGCGTCCCTGATAAGAACTTGGTCGTGGTCGTAAAATGGTCCTTACAAGTTAAATATTCTGCGCAGTTCATATGTAGTCAGGATGCTGTTCTAAGGCAGTCGGTTGGCAGTTTAATGCAGTTACATCAACTGCAAAAAATTGCATCTATATTTGAAGTTCTTCAGTTGGGGTGCAGTTCAATTTCAGCACGTCTGTTGGACTCAAATCACAAAAAACGACTTTAAAAAAGACTTAAAATGAAAAATTACTTTAATTTCGGAAGTCGGTGTCTTTGGTTTTGTATTTTCGCTCATTTACCGCTGACTTCCGAAATAGAACTTATTTTACGCATTGTAGTGTTTTTTATTGGAAGTCAGTTGTTTTTTGTTTTTTTAATAAACTTATTATTTTTCACTTCTTAGAACTCATAGTAACTCATATACCTTCATTTGCTAGGTAAATAATAATGTCAGAAAGTTATTATAACATCATCAACATACATTAAGTCGACAAAATACGTAATATTGAAGCTAATTCAGAAACCATTAATCAGAATTTACATGGGACCACTCTATACAGAATTTGATAAGAAATCGGTTTATAAAAAATAAAATAAATAAAATAAAATACGTTTAATTCAGACCATTAAAAGTCCATATTTCGTTAGTATTACATAATCTTAAAAACTATGTTAGTCGTGAGATCAATAATACTCGTGTGAAAAATAAATTAAAATTAAATTGAACTACATTAAATTGAAATGAATTAAATTGCAATGAATTAAAATTGAAATGAATTAAAAATTAAATTGTTATAAGTAAAAATTTAATTTAAACGAGTTAAAATTAAATTAAGAATAAATTAAATTAAATTGAAATAAATTAATATTAGATTGAAAAAAAAAAATAAAAATAAAAGTTGTAAATTAGCTAAAATACAAAGATTAAATTACAATATAATATCAGGTCACATGCAGCCTGATGAGTCTTTTCACCGCTGGCGATGCTGGTCTGTCTGCAAACATCCTTAGGATACCGTTGCTACCCCCTCGAATTCGGCGTATTAGTGAGGCTGACTTTTTGCGCATTATAGCGTAAAAGTCATCTACCCTCGCGTCGGCAAACATACCCGAGGCACTGCAAAATCGAGGTAGTCGCACCAGAATCCTAAAGACGTTGTTATACTGTACTCTGAGAGCATTGTAGGCCCGCTGTGTGTAGTTGGTCCAGAGGGCACTTGTGTAGAAACTTTGGCTTTATAAATGACGGAGTTTTGAGAAAATAAATAAATAAAAAACCGTACCTTATTCTTATTTTGAAGTCATTTTAAAAAAAACAAAGCGTAATTCTCTTTTCAAAAACCCAGCACACGTCTAGTCTATAAAACCCGCTAGTCCATTCTCTGTTCAAAACTTTATCAATGTCCTCCGACTAAGTTTGCTGATAAAAAAACTTACAATAGACGTATGTTAAAAGGCTCGGGGGTAGTTCGCAGTAAGTTATTAGCTGCTCGAAAGTTTGCAGCGAACTCGTTACTGTAACGTGTTGCTCAAGACAGGGGAACTTTTCGCTCATGTGAAGTTGTATTAGCCTTTTGGGAAAGGTAGGACGGTTTTAGGATGAACAAGATGGTGTACGCTTTGATAATAAGGTAGGTAGGCAATTTTAGTAAATGTTGGAAGTTGAAGACAGATGGTATCTGCGGGTTTTGGCGTTGTCGAATTTTTGTGAAAGGTTTTATATGCCTGCCATTGCATCTCTATATTGCCGATGTTTTATTTTTTATGAATTTACTTAGTTATTTTATTCGTTATTTATCATTTCTTTTTAAAACATATTTTATTAGTTATTATTTTTTATTTATTTTTTGTAATTTTATCAATGTCAATACATTTCAATGTTACTTTTTTAACAAATGTATTATCTATTTGTATCAGTGTAATCTATTGTTGATGAACTTGATAAAATAAATGAATGCCTAATTAAAGTTGTTTAAAAATGTGTACTGAGGCTATGTTACGAATATATGTTACTTTATTATTTATATGTTACTTTTACGAATAATATAGTGTTTCTGGTCGCTACTCGTTGTGTCCTTGCGTTTTAATTGATTCTGGTTTTCCAAATGCTGATCGATGATTTTCGATGAATAGATGCCTGAAAATGTAATGTCATGGAATTACATAAATAATATGATCAGAACTGTGTATTGCTAGCTGTAAGCAGAGATAAACTTTTTTCCATCGTTTTCAGTTCTAATCGTCAATCGAATGACCTACATATGCATGTTAGCCGCTGATGCTTCACAGTAGGCGCTGAAGCAGCAAATACCTACTCGTTTATACATAGGAATCAACTTATATACGTGTAGTTATCTATGTGTTGTTGATAAAAACCGCAATTCGGATGGCTAGCCGCCGGAACGCTTCACAGATATCGGATCGGGACCACACGCGTTGCCCACATAGCGACCTATTTTAGGGGTTCTACGTATTTATGATACCTAGGCTTATCTAGAATAGAATAGGAAGTTTATTTGATCAGAAACATGGTACACAGCTCCAAGATAACGTTATACGTAACATCACGCCTCTAATCCCCAAAGGGTTAGTTAGAGGTGTACCTTTAAAGACGTATACCCACATTTTGCCAGTTATGTTTAAGTCCTATGTTATAGGTGAGCCTGAACATGTTTAGCCATAGTTGAGGACATGCAAAATGTCTAGAAACTAGACACTCATTTGCAACAAAACTATTACTTTTCAGATGAACTTAATACGGAAAAAAATTGCTAGTACTGATAACTAAACACAACACACAAACTTAACATTTTCAGACTTCTACCTATGACACCAAAACAGCAGAGTCGATTACATAATCAGCCTATATTGTTCCTACTGCTGGAACAATGACCTTCTCTCTTCGAGAAGGAGTGGGCCATAATCTACCACGCGGGCCTGGTGCGGGTTGGTAGATGTCACATGTCTTTCAATTTTTGGTTCTAAGACATGCCGGTTTCCTCACAGTGATTTCCTTTATCGTTTTGAGAGCAGTGTTGATGTAATTATTTACACAAAGTAAAGCGCCTGCCTACATTCGAACCCACGACCTACAACTCGTAAGTTGGGATCGATACCACTGGGCTACCACTGCTCTCTCGTCATAGTCGATTATGGCGATCGAATTTATTAACAGTGCGGTAAGTTACAGTCCAATTTCATAAACCAACATCAATGATGCAAAAAGGCGATCGCCACAATCGATCACGTACCTCTACACCAACCAAACTTGACTACCTATAAAGGTTTATAAAAAACCGGTATTTCATACATTTCCCCGGACCGAGCTCGTTCACAGTTTATTAAAGGCTCTCCAAGAGCCCCGGGCGTAAAAAACGGCGGGCGATTCTCATCCAGAAATATTTTATATCATTTATTTTTTATCTCGCTCTGTATTGAATGATCGGAATTTAATATCCAATGCGGGGAGGATGGATATCCGATGATACAATAAAAGAAAAGAATAAGCTTTGGGCATGTTTGTAGCCCTCTTTACACTTGACTCGGTTTCTTGCGATTCGATATTTATTTGGCACACATTCCGATAAATCTCTTCATGGGTAGTGGTTCCTGTTGCTTATCGATAGCTGCAAGACCAAGAAGATGTTTATCAAACATTCAGCTTACCTTAAAGGCAACTTAGCATAATCAGTTTATTATGTTCCCACTACTGGGACATAAGCCTTCTCTCGGTTAGAGAGAGTGGGCTGTAATTCACCACGCGGCGTAAGTTGGTAGATGTCAAATGTCTTTGAATTTTTGGTTTTTAGTTACGTTGGTTTCCTTCTTTTTTTTTTTTTTTTTTTTCAGGATGGGAAATCATCGAATGACTTCTCCCGCTCTGGACGGAGCGGGAAGGCGTGTCAGACTTTTACTGACTAAAACCCACCCGTGTTCCATCAGTTGCCCATGTGCCAGGGTCACGGTATCTCTTTCGAACAATCACGCGACCCCGGCAGGCATCGGTCCTAGTAGACCCCTACACTGCACTTTGGTTTCCTCATGATGTTTTCCTTCACTTTGAGAGCAGTGGTGATGAAATAATTTACAAATAGTAAAGCCCTGTCTAGGTTCGAAGCTACGATCATACTTCTCATAAGTCACTCCCGTTACCACTAGACTGCTTCGGAGTTAACTTAAATATATCTGATTTGCTTATTAAATAATTTACCGGCATCCATACTCTTCCAACTAATGGTGTCCAGATTACAGGAACGTTGTACACAAGTATAATCTATTATACAGAAAAAAATAAGTTAAACATGTGAATTTTCATGAAAAACTAGAACAATGTAAGCGTTGTTCAGAAAAACCGTGACAAACAGACCAATCGACTTTCCACTTACAATGCGGAGCTTTGAAACTCCCCGCACCGGACATACTACCTTTATTTTTTATTCGAACGCTCGGGAAATCGATTTCAATCACATTCCATTAAAACCTTTAATTACAACCATTTCAGTTTAACGCCGCAACGATTAAGTTTGTGTCGTAAAACCTGTGTGGTGCGATAAAGTCTACGTTCACTTAATTATTTAATGTGAAAGCAAAAACCTTTTGGTTTCTGGAGCTGTATGTTGGTTTAAAATGTTTGAGTTGTAAGGATCTGGTAATTATTGAATGTTAGAAGAAAATATGTAAATATTTGAGAAGATACTTTGATATCAGTATTATAGTTTGTACTGTCCCAAAATTAAATTATTATTATTGAATAAGACACTTTGAAATAACTCTTCTAATAATTTAGTTGTCGTTCACCCTTAAACAAAAATAAAGAAGGTTGATCTTCCAAGTACACATAAATAATCAACAAAAAATCACTTCACTCCAGGTTAGTCTTTTAAAACTTCATCATCTGCCTAACCTTTCCCAACTATGTTGGGGTCGGCATCCAGTCTGACCGGATGTAGCTGAATACACGTATTTTACATGGAGTAACTAACTATCTATTTCTATATTATTATTATATATATCTATCTCCCTATCTATTTCCCCATTCCTTCCCGTGGGTGTCGTAAAAGGCGACTACGGGACTTACTAGAGAATGGGCAGCAGCGTTCTCTATGCATTTTACCACCATACTGCGATCGCCAATCCGCCTGCCAAGCGTGGCGATTATGGCCAAGCCCCCCAAATTGGGGGAGGTCATGTCCAGCAGTGGACGTATTACGGCTGAAATGATGAACTAACTATCTGACGTCCATAACCCATCCACAACCCAGTTGCTGGGGATTGCCTTGGATGACCTTTAGGTAAGACTGGTTGTCAGGTCGCGTGATTGTTCGAAAGAGATACCGTGACCCTGGCACATGGGCAACTGATGGAACACGGGTGGGTTTTAGTCAGTAAAAGTCTGACACGCCCTCCCGCTCCACCCAGAGCGGGAGGTCATTTGATGATTTCCCATCCTGAAAAAAAAAAAAAAAGACTGGTTGTCAGGCATTCGGGCTTCTGACTGCCAAAGATCTACAAATGACAACCGGAATCAACGGCTTAACGTGCTTTCCGAAGCACGGATTGGTCTCGATATTTAATGAATGGTCACCCATCCACGAAGCAACCTCGGTAAGCGTAGCTTAACCATCGATCGACCCATGCAGCGGTTAATATTAAGCTGAGAACCCCTCTTGGTCTTTTATTACGTCTAATCAAATTCGGATCTCTCATAATACCAAGACTTCAAACTTTATCCATTAACATCAATTCGCCATTTTAACAAAACATGACAGTCTCCACTTTCCATTGTACTCATTGGTTACTCACAAAACTTTCTTAACGACGCTTATAAAAGATCTGACTTTGTCTGTCTGAATTAAATATTCTTCGCCAAATATTTGAATTTTGTTAATCCATGATTTTACTGAATTTGAAAGTAAATAGTTCTAAGTTTTAACTTTTAAAGCTTGTAGTTTTAAGTTGAATGCGAAATGTAATAATATTATCATAATTTCTACGTTTCTAGGGCTTTGTGCAGACTATGTTTTGAGTCATATTTATTAAAACTATTGTTCTAAGAAAACAATTATGGCGCTCACACTCCTAACATGAACCTGAACTCACACTAAAATAATAAAGATATTCATTATTATTTTAGTGTGAGTTCAGGTTTTGCTAACAAGCCAAGTTTTAACGTGCCACTTGTATTACGGTACGCATAGAACCTTATCTTACTTTTTTACATACAATAGTCATTGGGCTCACTTTTTTTCTGTTTTTGTGGGTGGGAAATTATCAAATGACGACTTCCGCTCTAGGGTGGAGCGGAAGGGCGTGTCAGACTTTTACTGACTAAAACTCATCCGTCTTCCTTCAGTTGCCCATATGCCAGGACCCTGGCAGATTGGGCTCACTTCAAACGTCGTTGTCAAAATATAAGTGCAAAGAAAAAAATTATTACAAAAATAAAAAAATAACTTCCAAAATGAAAGTTATTTTTCAGTTTGTAAGGTTTTTTGGAACCCGATTCGGTTTATTTATTTATTTATTATTAATAACCAACTTATACTGACAGTTTGCACCACACATACAAGTTATAGGTCAATATTAGTTATAACTTATAACACATAGAATCACACAATTTATTAAATTACGAAATTGGGTTTTGGAAATTTGGTAAAAGTAAAGGATTATATAAAACTAGCTTCTACCCGCGACTTCGTCCGCCTCATATTTTTGCTCCCCTGACCCTTCCCGTCGCATCGATTTGCCTGCTAGTTTTCGTCCATTTTTCGTTGCTGCTCGCAACTCGTAACTTTTTAAAAGGAAATTCCGTCATACATAATTTTTGCGTTACTTTAACCGTTTACGCAGCGCACGCAACGGAAACTCTCAAAAGGAATAAATTTTCCCCGTATTTGCAACATTTTTCATTACTGCTCCGCTCTTCTTAGTTGTAGCGTGATGTTATATAGCCTATAGCTTCCCTCGATAAATAGGCTACCCAACACAAAAATATTTTTTGAATTCGGGCCAGTAGTTTCTGAGATTAGCGCGTTCAATCAAACAAACAAACTCTTCAGCTTTATAATATTAGTATAGATAGAATCACACAATTTATTAAATTACGAAATTGGGTTTTGGAAATTTGGTAAAAGTAAAGGATTATACCTATAAAACTAGCTTCTACCCGCGACTTCGTCCGCCTCATATTTTTGCTCCCCTGACCCTTCCCGTCGCATCGATTTGCCTGCTAGTTTTCGTCCATTTTTCGTTGCTGCTCGCAACTCGTAACTTTTTAAAAGGAAATTCCGTCATACATAACTTTTGCGTTACTTTAACCGTTTACGCAGCGCACGCAACGGAAACTCTCAAAAGGAATAAATTTTCCCCGTTTTCGCAACATTTTTCATTACTGCTCCGCTCTTCTTAGTTGTAGCGTGATGTTATATAGCCTATAGCTTCCCTCGATAAATAGGCTACCCAACACAAAAATATTTTTTCAATTCGGGCCAGTAGTTTCTGAGATTAGCGCGTTCAATCAAACAAACAAACTCTTCAGCTTTATAATATTAAGTATAGATTAATATAAGATGAAAATAGGTATAAAAAAGGGTCAAATTAGATAACAATTAGATAACATTAGATAAAATTATATAAGAAAATAGTTACATAAAAAATTGTCATAAAATTGTGCAAAAATAAATTGAACTGTACCCATATTATTGATTATTTTATATCAATAATATGGTACAGTTCAATTTATTTTTTCGGTATTTTTTTTAAATATAGTTTAATTTTTGGCGTACTTACCCCACACATATTCATTCGCTTCCTTGATTTTCCAGTAAATAATAGTGACAGGAATGTAATATGTATAACATCATTAATATACACTAACTAACCATAACCAAAACCTTTTATTGAAGCTAAGTGAAAAAACTGTAATCAGAATTTGACCATATTTATATAGGATCACCCTATAAGTATACCCTTTCGAACAAACAAAGATTTTTTTAAATCGTTTTATAAATGACGAAGTTCTGAGGTGCCTCACAAACAAAAAGAAAAAGTCTTTCTTTTTTGAAGATGGTTAAAAACTAGTTTTAACACAAGACAAAACCTGTCCGTCTGAACAGACGAAACTGTTCAAGATTTTAGCATAAAGATTTCAACTAAATGCTAGTTCATGCTAAGTTTACAGTAGGTAGGTATTCGGTTTAAAGCGGAAAGCGACATTAGCATAATTTCTACGTTATCAAAATTTTCATAATTTCTACGAGTTTCTTAGAATTTCGCAGGGGTGGATATTTACTAAATTGAGGTTTCCCTTTGTGTGAGTTTTTTGTTTTGCGAAGTGATTTATGGTAATTGTACACTTATGACAGGGCTTTTTAGCGCAGAATGAAAAATGTTAACGGAACGGTAATTATAGTTTACTGGTCTTAGGTATTTACTTCTTGAAATATTGTTTATGGGAGTTTAGTGAAGGCTTTTCCGAAAAATACAGGAATTAGATTTATAACGAACTAGCTTTTGCCAGCGGCTTCGCCCGCGTGGAGGTCGGAAATTATCCCGCGGGAACATACTACCGGGATAAAAAGTCCGTCCTTTCTCAGGCTCTAAACTATCTGTGTACCAAATTTCATTTAACGGGGTTCAATAGTTTTAGCGGGAAAGCGAGACAGACAGACAGACAGACAGAGTTACTTTTGCATTTATAATATTCGTGTAGAAGTGTAGATTATCCCTTAGAAGTAACTGCTTCAATCGAAGCCTTCTAGGCCTGCCAGGGTCGCGAGATTTGTTCGTAAAAGTTACCGTGGCCCTGGCATATAGGGAACTGAAGGAACACGGGTGAATTTTAGTTAGTAAAAGTCTGACACGTTCTCCCGCTCCGCTCAGAGCGGAAGACGTCATTAATTTGATGATTTCCCACCGACAAAAAAATAGTTTCATAGGTATTGTGTCAAACAATCTGTTTGTTTCGAAAAAGTTCTATTTGAAATACCTAATTCAAATTGGAATAATGTAGTAAATTACATAGGTACAGACTAAATTATAAAGCCCAGCTGACCATCCACAGAGCATGGAACCCTTACAAACAAATTATCTAGAACTGGTCGCCTAGCTCACGTGTTTCATGTTTAATTCCTATTTCAACGACATACATACACAGCAATTATACCACCATTGATAAGCAGTGATTTTATTTTTAATTAAAACGACTGTAAGTATTATGAAAAAATTTCGAGGATTTGCAATACTGAAATTATTGTCACCTGTCACTTGACAAAACGGCCGCCAAAAAAAGTACTACGGATTCAAAGAAAAGTGTAATACCTACACGACCAAAATATAAGCAACTGCAATAATATTTTTTTTTATAACCGTTGAAATATGTTAAAGCCGGAGGTTTCAGAATCATGTACTGAATTGAATACATAGCAATAAATTGCGCATCGATAATCCTACAATAAAATCAAAAAATCTTCTGAAAACAAAACTCTTTCAAACCTAAGCAACTGTGGAAAGGTTATTAAAAAGTAGTCAAGAACGACTTCCTTCATGGAGGAAGCTAGCATCCCCAAGAGATCTGAAGTGAAATACAATTTCTCTTTGCTACCCAATCACGTCTCTCAATCAATAACTTTGTGGAAACAAGAAATTCATTTTGTTCTCTCATAATATAAAATGGAAAATGTCAACGATAGAACGAACTTAAAGACGGGATAGTGATTAAGCAGTGATTTGCATCGAACTTATGCAGAAAGTTAAGTGTTTTCCAAAGTTAGTAGTTGCAATTTTGCATGTTCAGTAGTTTACAGTCAGGAAAATACATTCATAAACTCACTCACTTTTTTCATAGGAGTAGACAGAAAATATAGAACGCCACCTGCTACGATCTTTACACTCCTTTTGTCTCGTTTAGGTTCATACAACTGGTCATACATGCCAGTTGCGAGTACTTCCTACGCATCTGACCTTCCTGAAGAAAATCACCAATATGGTCACTAAAATATTTTTATTAATTTAATTGATAAATAATAACAGCCGAACGGTTGGACAACCTGCGAGCTGCCCTATCCGTTGCTGGAAGACCTACCCACCTACCTGGCTGTCACCAGTCACCTATGACTTGGGAAATATCAGGATATTGGATTTCTTTAGGCGGGCTAGAATTACATACGGGCTCGATATCTAGAACTCACGCCAGCCTTCTGCTGGGGTTAACTATATTTTAGAATTGTTTAATTTGTTTTAGTTTTCTAAATTATATTGTTTTTACCTTCATTTTGAGTTTTTTTCTATTTAATTTTAATTGTCCTGCCCTAGCAGGCACGTTACAGTGGCTTAAGCTACGCTAGCTTGGATGGGTGGCCATTTTTACATATCGATACAGTGCCTGGAAAAGCACGTTAAGTCGTTGGTCTCTGCTGTCATACGCGGATCTTTGATAGTTGTTACGAGTCGTCAGAAATCCGAAATTTTGACAACCAGTCTTTCAGGAGTAAAAGTGTTTGTACAAATCTACTTACAGAAATAAAATCATTTATCATTTAACAGTCTTACCAAGGGGTGTCCTATTACCCAGTATCTCGGTCTTCAAGGTCAGCTAAGGAGTCGAGCCATGTAAAACATTGGTATTAACCTTTATTCGGTTAGACGGGATCGATTAATCAACTCAATATAATGCAGTCCACTGCTGGACATAGGCCTCTCCTAACTGCGCCATAACACCCTGTCCTCCGCCTTCCGCATCCAGTTTGTCCCGGTAACTATGGTCGGATGCCGGACGTATAGCGTATAGCACCAGCCCATTTCTTCCCGAGAGTGTCGGAAAATGCGACCAAGGGAGTTACTAGAGAATGGGCAGCAGCGTTCTCTATGCATTTTACCGCCATAATGCGATTGTCAACCCACTTTCTAAGTGTGGCGATTGCGGCAAACCTTTTTGGGCAAGACCTCTGTCCACTAGTCTGTCGGCTGAAATTATTAACTCTTGTTATATCTGAAAAATTTCGGTACCGTATGTCATTACGAGCAGGACACTAATTAAAAGGAAAATCTTCAACGCAAATAAATTGGTGAAAACATTAATTAAATTCGAGGCAGAAATTAATTAAGAGCAGACTCATTAATTATACGAAAAAAAGTAGTTCACGTCATAGAGTGCCGCTTGTTAATAAGACTTGCTTGAAAATCAACGTATTCATTCATTCAAATAAGATTATCTGGAATTTGAGGCCCTTTAGAACAATTTCGGATTTATTAATGTACTTGTTTTTGCTCGCGTCTTCACCCGCGTGAATATCGAAAATTATCTATCCTACGGGATGGTACTACCGGGATAAAATGTATCCTTTGTGTCTGACCAGCTCAGGTCTGCTCATGGTCTACCTACGTGATTATACCAAAAACCGTTTAACCGTTAAGCCCGTAGCAGACAGACTGAGTTAGTTTCCAATTTATAATATTAGTAAGGGTCGGAGCAAGAAATTTGACGCGGGCGAAGTCGCAGGCAGAAGTTAGTTTGTAATATTAGTATGGACCGTGGTGCGGATTTTCGGATTTTCCCTACAAAAATAATATATTAATATACGATGATATAAAAACCTACCCACGTATAAGAAACCCACGTAACAAATATCTAAACAATTCCATTACTGATGTTCTACGGTCACTAACTTGCTACGTAACTCGCGGCGCGTGCTACGAATTCGTAGCGCTACGGCTACGAGCTACGCCGTAGCGATTAGTTTCGTTTCTGATTGGATTGTAGTGTTCAACTTTTATTTCATTGTGGAGTTTTATGATCCTTTAGTTTTATTGGTGAAGTGTTTTTAAGTGGATTCGTTTAACAGGACTTGTTTTGAAGTGAGTTACTACGAGATATTTTCTGCGCGTTTTACGAACAGATTCGATTTTTTACGTAACTCAAGAAGCTGATTGATATTAACCAACTGCAGAAATATTTAGAAAAAAGCAAGTGGATTAGCTTTACAGGATAAAAACCTAACCCCTAACAACGAGACTGTTTGAATTCCACCTTCGAAAACTTAAGACCGCTTGCATGAGAAGTTACTAAATACATTTCATGAAAAATATTGAAAGTATATTGATATTTTTGTCAATAATTTTGTTAAGGTATTGCAAGGACCTTCCGATATCTTACTTACATTAACAGGGGGCGTTGTTAGTAAACATTCGTAACAATGTCACAGAAATTGTACTAGTCAGTTCATATTTTGGCCACGCGCCTAAGCGATCTAGTAGCGTTGTATTTAAGTTTAATTTTTGTACCACAGGTACAATTCAGTGTAATGCCGGACGTAAAGAATAGCACCATCTCATTTCATAACGTATGTGCATCTGGATTGAGGGCCCATTTTTTGAACCCTTGCGTACCGAAATAAGATTTATAGGGAAATTAGTTAAAAATAGTAAAAACTTAAAGCAAAGGGTCATAAATTTCTTAAACGTGAATTAAAACTGTTATGATGAAATAACTTGGGCCCTCAATCCAGACGCGTGCATAAAGTGGCATAGCCTAAATCTCAGTAAGTACTATCTCTGGGTTAATAATTTTTGTTTAAGAATTTAGTTAAGAATTTCTTAAATATTTTAAGATATTCCCACATCTGTAAAATATAACATTAACGATTTATGGCGGCATATCTAGGACCCTCACTTCATTATTGTTTGTACTGAGGAATCTGCAAAACATGAATATATCTGAAGAAAGTGAGAGTCAAAATGGCGGGTGTACCATAGCGAATCAAATTATACCAATTACCAAAAAAATGTACCTAAAAAGTACTATTTTGTACCTAGCTCTAAAAAATCTGTACCTCCTTCAGAACGAAATTATTTCGAAATTAAGGTACACCCGCCATATTGACATCAAGATGGCGGGTGTTCTATAATATTTTATTATTTATCCATTACTCATAAAATATAATAACGCCAAAAAATTGTCCCTAAAAAGTACCTCAAGTAAAAAGAAACACACACTTGATCAGTGCGATAGTTCTTGAGAAATAAAACATGGCAGGTGTTCCATAGCGAATCAAACTATACCAATTACCAAACAAATGTACCTAAGAAGTACTATTTCGTACCTAGCTCCAAAAAATCTGTACCACCATCAGAACAAAATTATTTCGGAATCAAGGTACACCCGCCATATTGATATCAAGATGGCGGGTGTTCTATAATATTTTATCGTTTAACTATTACTCATAAAATAGAATTGCACCAAAGAATGAGGATCAGCGACGATTTTAGTTAAATATGTAGAATTACAGTCATACCTAAACCAATTATTTCAGTGAAAGAATTATTAAAATTGGACCAAAAATGACGAAGTTAGAGCGGTTTTAATTTTTCATTTTCAAAAACGCCCGCCAATACGCACAATTCGTTGATGACGTCATTTTCCACGTTCGCGTCCGCGGCACCACCGCGCACTTTCTTTCTGCCTTTAGTTACGTGACTCGCAGAACATTTAAACGAATAATGTCTTCTTAAAATATTGTATCGTGCCACGATGCGAAAATACAAGTGTTTCTACACCGCACAAATTGTTATTTTGTGTCCCAAAATACCCAAAAAATAGAAAGAAGTGGTGTACTTTCATGAGGAGCGACGCCCCATGTCCCCTTAACTAAAAGTACTTTATACTGCATTTCAAAAATTTCACCTATAATAATTTATTTTAACTAAATCTATTTTTAATCGCGATAAAAAAGGTGTGGATTAAAACTAGTAGTTATGAACTAAAATTCACACCAACGAACGCCTCGCCTTCACGTGCTTTAAACAGTACTGTATTTTTGTTTTCCTTTTCTTTTGCTTATATCTCGAAAATGGCGTTTCCTATCGCAAAAATAATGAAATTTTCGAACCCCTTTGTAACCCCCTTACATATAAATCTCAACACGTGGGTAATATTTTTTTTTTTCGAAGAAAAAGTGAAAAATTCCATATCACGTCCATTGCGCGCGCCTCACGCCTTGCCTTCACGTGCCTCGCCTTCATGTGCAAAAACAGTACTGTATTTTTGTTTTCCTTTTCTTTTGCTTATATCTCGAAAATGGCGTTTCCTATCGCAAAAATAATGAAATTTTCGACCCCTTTTGTAACCCCCTCACAAAATATAAATTTCAACACCTGGGTAATAATTTTTTTAAAATGTGAAAAATTCCATATAAAACACGTCCATTGCGCGCGCCTTGGTCTCTCAAAAAATTCATTGCGTAGCACACCCAAGTAAAAGCTGAAGAGTTGTACGTTTAGTGTTGCATAGCCCATTTATCGAGGAAGGCTATAGACTATATATTATATAAGGTCACGCAAAGACCCTTAGGAGCCGAGCACAAAGAAAAACGTCACGCATACAAAGACCTCGCACGGGCAGGCTATTCGATGCGACGGGATGGGTTGGGGGAGCAGGAAATTTTACGCGGACGAAGTCGCGGGCAGAAACTAGTAAGAAATATTATTTAAAATAGGTAGAGTGGTGCCTACACATTGTAGAAACACGAAAAACGTACCTGCCTGCCAAATCAAAACATTCTAAAACGTAGTACCTACCTGTGCACTGGAATAATTTTTATTTTTTTATTTTTCAACCATAAACGAATCAATCTTCGCGAGATTGTCCGACTGGGCCTTGGGTAAATCCGACTTCCATGTTTCCTATCTACCAATATCTATAAAACATAAATAAAAAAGAAACAACGATTAAACTCCGCAAATCATAACAAAGCAGTGCGGCGCGTGGCGGGCGATCGAGCCTTGTGACGTCATCAGCAGTTTCGCGCGCGCGGTGTGCGTTTTAAAACTCCCTTTTTTTTAAAGTTTAATAACTTCGTAATTTCTAGATGAATTTGAGTGATTCAAAAAGAAATGGACTCAGATATTTATATTGTATTCGATGTAGTATTCAAAATTGCTATATCCTTTTGTCGAATTGATCCTCATTGTACCCAAAAAGTACCACAAGTAAACAGAAACACACACTTGATCAGTGGGATACTTCCTGAGAAATAAAACAACCGTGTCTCGTTTACTTCTATGTTCTATGTTATGGAAGTTTGGTTTCCGCACTTAGTCCTTTGAGTGGACCATTGTGCGTGGGCCATGGCCGCCGTCGGTGTTTACTCCAACCAGCCCACCTCTCTCCAGAAGCTGATTATGTCTCCTAGTCTGCTGAGAACGTCTGTGTAAGATTTGGGTGTCCTGAGGGTATCTGTCCTAATCTGGGTGACGCCTGTACATTCGAAGAGCACATGCGCAACGGTTTCTTCAGCCTCCATGCAGGCCCTGCACAGGGGGCTGTCCGTTATGCCTATTGTGTAAAAGTGTTTGTTTAGGGGGCAGTATCCTGTGATGGTGCCCGTCATCAGACGCAGATCATCCCTATCCAGGCGTAGCAGACGTCTAGTTAGCTTGCCATCCGAGGATGGCATAGCTTCCCTGGACTGCCTGCAGCCTGGTGCCGAGGTCCACCAGCTCTCCGCTTGTGTTTGGGTAAATTCCTGCAGTCACCTGCGTAGCTGGTTGAAGGGGGTGGGCACGATGGGCTCGGGGCCGCAGACTGACGCGCTGTTTGTCGGCAGCGTCATTGCCTAGTGATCCACTGTGTCCTTTTATCCATTGCAGTGTCACTTTGTTGCGATTAGAAACTGTTACCCGTTCTAATGCGTTGTGACATTCTAGTGTAAGGCTCGAGTTTATGTATCGTTTGGCTGGGGATTGGAGGACTGAGGCACTTTCGGAGAGGCGCGCGTGGTGTTCCACGCGCGCCTCAAACAGATGTCAGCAATACTGAAGGGGTCTGCTAGGATCGGTGCCTGCCAGGGTCGCGAGATTCGTTCGAGAGAGTTATCGTGGCCCTGGCATATGGGCAACTGAAGGAACACGGGTGGGTTTTAGTCAGTAAAAGTCTGACACGCCCTTCCGCTCCACCCAAGAGCGGGAGACGTCATTTGATGATTTCCCACCCAAAAAGAAAGAGCGAGGTGTAACTGGGTTCGCAGTACATTGCGCGAAATAACAAATCGTCTTTGCGTTTTTTTTTTCATACCTAAAGAAAAAGTCGTTTCCCAGCAATAATTGTTGCGCCAAGCTACTTTGTTAGATGTACAGTATGCGTAGTTGACGGCTATGTGATGTGTCTTTTTACACCCTGTATCTACCTAGATCAATATTATTAATCAGTAGCTTTTTTGCTTAGCCCGCGGCTTCGCCCGTGTGGATGTCGGAAATTAACGCAGGTTTTTTTCTATAATAATATATATTTTTCAAAAATTAAAGTAGCCTAAGTTACTCCTTAATACATCAGCTACCTGCCAATAAAATTCCCGTCAAAATCAGTCCAGCTATTTCATAGATTAGCCGGAACAAACAGACAGACAGACAAAAATTGAAAAATATGTTGTTTTGGCATATGTACCGTGTACACATCCATATACACTTAGTAAAAAGTGGTTATCTTAATATTACAAACAGACACTCCAATTTTATTTATTTGTATGTATAGATGTATAGACAATAATAATAAACATAAGTAAACGAGACACGGTTGTTTTATTTCTCAGGAAGTATCCCACTGATCAAGTGTGTGTTTCTTTTTACTTGTGGTACTTTTTGGGTACAATTTTTTGGTGCAATTCTATTTTATGAGTAATAGTTAAACGATAATATATTATAGAACACCCGCCATCTTGATATCAATATGGCCGGTGTACCTTGATTCCGAAATTATTTTGTTCTGATGGTGGTACAGATTTTTTGGAGCTAGGTACGAAATAGTACTTCTTAGGTACATTTGTTTGGTAATTGGTATAGTTTGATTCGCTATGGAACACCCGCCATGTTTTATTTCTCAAGAACTATCCCACTGATCAAGTGTGTGTTTCTTTTTACTTGAGGTACTTTTTAGGTACAATTTTTTGGTGTAATTATATTTTATGAGTAATGGATAAATAATAAAATATTATAGAACACCCGCCATCTTGATGCCAATATGGCGGGTGTTCTATAATATTTTATCGTTTAACTATTACTCATAAAATAGAATTGCACCAAAGAATGAGGATCAGCGACGATTTTAGTTAAATATGTAGAATTACAGTCATACCTAAACCAATTATTTCAGTGAAAGAATTATTAAAATTGGACCAAAAATGACGAAGTTAGAGCGGTTTTAATTTTTCATTTTCAAAAACGCCCGCCAATACGCACAATTCGTTGATGACGTCATTTTCCACGTTCGCGTCCGCGGCACCACCGCGCACTTTCTTTCTGCCTTTAGTTACGTGACTCGCAGAACATTTAAACGAATAATGTCTTCTTAAAATATTGTATCGTGCCACGATGCGAAAATACAAGTGTTTCTACACCGCACAAATTGTTATTTTGTGTCCCAAAATACCCAAAAAATAGAAAGAAGTGGTGTACTTTCATGAGGAGCGACGCCCCATGTCCCCTTAACTAAAAGTACTTTATACTGCATTTCAAAAATTTCACCTATAATAATTTATTTTAACTAAATCTATTTTTAATCGCGATAAAAAAGGTGTGGATTAAAACTAGTAGTTATGAACTAAAATTCACACCAACGAACGCCTCGCCTTCACGTGCTTTAAACAGTACTGTATTTTTGTTTTCCTTTTCTTTTGCTTATATCTCGAAAATGGCGTTTCCTATCGCAAAAATAATGAAATTTTCGAACCCCTTTGTAACCCCCTTACATATAAATCTCAACACGTGGGTAATATTTTTTTTTTTCGAAGAAAAAGTGAAAAATTCCATATCACGTCCATTGCGCGCGCCTCACGCCTTGCCTTCACGTGCCTCGCCTTCATGTGCAAAAACAGTACTGTATTTTTGTTTTCCTTTTCTTTTGCTTATATCTCGAAAATGGCGTTTCCTATCGCAAAAATAATGAAATTTTCGACCCCTTTTGTAACCCCCTCACAAAATATAAATTTCAACACCTGGGTAATAATTTTTTTAAAATGTGAAAAATTCCATATAAAACACGTCCATTGCGCGCGCCTTGGTCTCTCAAAAAATTCATTGCGTAGCACACCCAAGTAAAAGCTGAAGAGTTGTACGTTTAGTGTTGCATAGCCCATTTATCGAGGAAGGCTATAGACTATATATTATATAAGGTCACGCAAAGACCCTTAGGAGCCGAGCACAAAGAAAAACGTCACGCATACAAAGACCTCGCACGGGCAGGCTATTCGATGCGACGGGATGGGTTGGGGGAGCAGGAAATTTTACGCGGACGAAGTCGCGGGCAGAAACTAGTAAGAAATATTATTTAAAATAGGTAGAGTGGTGCCTACACATTGTAGAAACACGAAAAACGTACCTGCCTGCCAAATCAAAACATTCTAAAACGTAGTACCTACCTGTGCACTGGAATAATTTTTATTTTTTTATTTTTCAACCATAAACGAATCAATCTTCGCGAGATTGTCCGACTGGGCCTTGGGTAAATCCGACTTCCATGTTTCCTATCTACCAATATCTATAAAACATAAATAAAAAAGAAACAACGATTAAACTCCGCAAATCATAACAAAGCAGTGCGGCGCGTGGCGGGCGATCGAGCCTTGTGACGTCATCAGCAGTTTCGCGCGCGCGGTGTGCGTTTTAAAACTCCCTTTTTTTTAAAGTTTAATAACTTCGTAATTTCTAGATGAATTTGAGTGATTCAAAAAGAAATGGACTCAGATATTTATATTGTATTCGATGTAGTATTCAAAATTGCTATATCCTTTTGTCGAATTGATCCTCATTGTACCCAAAAAGTACCACAAGTAAACAGAAACACACACTTGATCAGTGGGATACTTCCTGAGAAATAAAACAACCGTGTCTCGTTTACTTCTATGTTCTATGTTATGGAAGTTTGGTTTCCGCACTTAGTCCTTTGAGTGGACCATTGTGCGTGGGCCATGGCCGCCGTCGGTGTTTACTCCAACCAGCCCACCTCTCTCCAGAAGCTGATTATGTCTCCTAGTCTGCTGAGAACGTCTGTGTAAGATTTGGGTGTCCTGAGGGTATCTGTCCTAATCTGGGTGACGCCTGTACATTCGAAGAGCACATGCGCTACGGTTTCTTCAGCCTCCATGCAGGCCCTGCACAGGGGGCTGTCCGTTATGCCTATTGTGTAAAAGTGTTTGTTTAGGGGGCAGTATCCTGTGATGGTGCCCGTCATCAGACGCAGATCATCCCTATCCAGGCGTAGCAGACGTCTAGTTAGCTTGCCATCCGAGGATGGCATAGCTTCCCTGGACTGCCTGCAGCCTGGTGCCGAGGTCCACCAGCTCTCCGCTTGTGTTTGGGTAAATTCCTGCAGTCACCTGCGTAGCTGGTTGAAGGGGGTGGGCACGATGGGCTCGGGGCCGCAGACTGACGCGCTGTTTGTCGGCAGCGTCATTGCCTAGTGATCCACTGTGTCCTTTTATCCATTGCAGTGTCACTTTGTTGCGATTAGAAACTGTTACCCGTTCTAATGCGTTGTGACATTCTAGTGTAAGGCTCGAGTTTATGTATCGTTTGGCTGGGGATTGGAGGACTGAGGCACTTTCGGAGAGGCGCGCGTGGTGTTCCACGCGCGCCTCAAACAGATGTCAGCAATACTGAAGGGGTCTGCTAGGATCGGTGCCTGCCAGGGTCGCGAGATTCGTTCGAGAGAGTTATCGTGGCCCTGGCATATGGGCAACTGAAGGAACACGGGTGGGTTTTAGTCAGTAAAAGTCTGACACGCCCTTCCGCTCCACCCAAGAGCGGGAGACGTCATTTGATGATTTCCCACCCAAAAAGAAAGAGCGAGGTGTAACTGGGTTCGCAGTACATTGCGCGAAATAACAAATCGTCTTTGCGTTTTTTTTTTCATACCTAAAGAAAAAGTCGTTTCCCAGCAATAATTGTTGCGCCAAGCTACTTTGTTAGATGTACAGTATGCGTAGTTGACGGCTATGTGATGTGTCTTTTTACACCCTGTATCTACCTAGATCAATATTATTAATCAGTAGCTTTTTTGCTTAGCCCGCGGCTTCGCCCGTGTGGATGTCGGAAATTAACGCAGGTTTTTTTCTATAATAATATATATTTTTCAAAAATTAAAGTAGCCTAAGTTACTCCTTAATACATCAGCTACCTGCCAATAAAATTCCCGTCAAAATCAGTCCAGCTATTTCATAGATTAGCCGGAACAAACAGACAGACAGACAAAAATTGAAAAATATGTTGTTTTGGCATATGTACCGTGTACACATCCATATACACTTAGTAAAAAGTGGTTATCTTAATATTACAAACAGACACTCCAATTTTATTTATTTGTATGTATAGATGTATAGACAATAATAATAAACATAAGTAAACGAGACACGGTTGTTTTATTTCTCAGGAAGTATCCCACTGATCAAGTGTGTGTTTCTTTTTACTTGTGGTACTTTTTGGGTACAATTTTTTGGTGCAATTCTATTTTATGAGTAATAGTTAAACGATAATATATTATAGAACACCCGCCATCTTGATATCAATATGGCCGGTGTACCTTGATTCCGAAATTATTTTGTTCTGATGGTGGTACAGATTTTTTGGAGCTAGGTACGAAATAGTACTTCTTAGGTACATTTGTTTGGTAATTGGTATAGTTTGATTCGCTATGGAACACCCGCCATGTTTTATTTCTCAAGAACTATCCCACTGATCAAGTGTGTGTTTCTTTTTACTTGAGGTACTTTTTAGGTACAATTTTTTGGTGTAATTATATTTTATGAGTAATGGATAAATAATAAAATATTATAGAACACCCGCCATCTTGATGCCAATATGGCGGGTGTACCTTAATTTCGAAATAATTTCGTTCTGAAGGAGGTACAGATTTTTTAGAGCTAGGTACAAAATAGTACTTTTTAGGTACATTTTTTTGGTAATTGGTATAATTTGATTCGCTATGGTACACCCGGCATTTTGACTCTCACCTGAAGAAATACATAAATACGACTTTAACATGTTTTACTTACATACCTATGTGAATTAGTTAAAAAGAAATAAGGACACAAAACTTAATGGTTAAGAAGTAAATTAAAGTCGAATTTTACTAAAAATTCTGAACTGAGAGCCCAATATTTTCGGCTTTATTGACTAGGCTCAACCTCATAGATTAACGAAAATTAGAATAAAAGTTTTAACTATTTCTTAATTAAATTGTAACATATCGTTCGTTCTTCTAAATGTCATACTTTAAGAGAAAATTGATATTCAATTTTTTGTAAGAGAATTATTTGTAGGGTGACCATAATGTTCAAAGTAAGTACCTGTCCATTTTGTAAAGTGCATTCGGAAAGTCATAATATTTGCAGCTAAAAGTACTATATACCTACCAATTACAATTTGGCTTTCCTTATTTTTAATGTAATTTCTATAAAAATAAATAAAACTAGAACATTTATCATATATTTAGCTTCAACAGCGTTTGCATAAAATGAAAGGCAAACTAATCGACTAGTAGTATGTTATACATGTAAGTAGTCATCGTATCTATGGATCACTGTAGCACCAGATCAAACAAATTCATTGTGATAAATAAAACACGATCGGTATAATTATAAAAAACTATTTACTTCACATAAATGTAACCTTAAAATAGTCTTATATCCTAAAAATACGAAATTGTGAGAGAGCGAAGTAATTTTTAGTGATGAGTGCAACTATATCTCTGATTTAAAAAAAAATCATTTCCATTTTCGTTTTTCGTTTTTTTTTAACTATATTTTTTTTTAATTTGCTTTAGGCAACTTGGCTCATAGTATTACCTTAAAGAGTAACATCACATAAATAGAAATTACATTAAAAATAAGGAAAACCAAATTGTAATTAGTAGGTATATAGTACTTTTAGCTGCAAATTATGACTTGCCGAATGCACTTTACAAAATGTACAGGTAATTTGAACATTATGGTCACTCTACAAATAATTCTCTTTCAAAAAGTTGAAAATCAATTTTCTCTTAAAGTATGACATTTAGAAGAACGAACGATATGTCACAATTTAATTAAGAAATAGTTAAAACTTTTATTCTAATTTGCGTTAATCTATGAGGTTGAGCCTAGTCAATAAAGCTGAAAATATTGGCGTCTCAGTTCAGACTTTATAGTAAAATTCGCTTTCATTTACTTCTTAACAATTAAGTTTTGTGTCCTTATTTCTTTTTAACTAATTCACATAGGTATGTAAGTAAAACATGTTAAAGTCGTATTTATGTATTTCTTCAGATAGATTCATGTTTTGCAGATTCCTCAGTACAAACAATAATGAAGTGAGGGCCCTAGATATGCCGCCATAAATCGGTAATGTCATATTTTACAGGTTTGGGAATTTCTTAAAATATTTAAGGAATTCTTTACTAAATTCTTAAACAAAAATTATTAACCCAGAGATAGTATTTACTGTGATTTAGGCTATGCCACTTTATGCACGCGTCTGGATTGAGGGCCCAAGTTATTTCATCATAACAGTTTTAATTCACGTTTAAGAAATTTATGACCCTTTGCTTTAAGTTTTTACTATTTTTAACTAATTTCCCTATAAATCTTATTTCGGTACGCAAGGGTTCAAAAAATGGGCCCTCAATCCAGATGCACATTCATAACGTGGGTGTCGTAAAATAGACTAAAGTACTTACTATAGAATAGGCAGCAGCGTTCTCTACACATTTTACCACCATACTGCGGTCGCCAACCCGCCTGCCATTCGTGGCGAATATGGCAAATCCCCCAAATTGCGAGAGGCCTATGTCCAGCGGTGGAAGTTTTTCGGCTGAAATGATGATGATTTAATTCAGCATTGTATATGTAAGCTGTCACGCCCTTTATGCCAGGAGACTTTTATTTTGGTAGCTATGTTTACATTATACATATTGTTTTTTGCTTTTGCTTGAGTATAGTTTTCAATTTTATTTGTTGGTATAAGGTTGGATAGCTGGCATATAGCAAATCATTTAATTTAATGTTTTGTGTATCTTAATATATACCACATACCGTTGTATAAAACAAGTTCTTCTAACTGGACAGACAACTGTGCTGCTGGGGAGTTTGTTGCGCCACGTCTTCTTCCCAGCTAAAGCACTAGGAAGTGGTGAAGGACGGGCGTTTTGGAGGACTGTATTATGTATTTTGATGTTCGAAAAATGCTGACTCTCAGCCTAGTTGGAATAAATGACTTTTGATTTTGATAACTCTGCTTATTCGTGCTGGGTGAACAAGCGTAATTTTATAAGCGTGATTACATTCAGTGAACACTTGTGAAAGCGATCTTTATATTTTAATTATCACCGTCACGGGCAACTGAAAAATCCTAGTCATGTCATGAAGCAATTTTAATCAGTAAGCAGTGCACAAATTGTTTTATTTTTTTCACATCTACGGAAATTTAAAAACAGTTTTTCTCCACATTTATGTACGTCGTTTAAAAACAGGCATGCCCATTACGCTACTTAGTTTGACAAGTACATCTCCACTCGAGCGCCCAATTGTTTTACATACATTTCAGCAACCTCAACTGAAAAAAAACAGTAAAGATGTAGGCTAATTGTCATCCCTACTGAGTTGTAAAGATAAGGCCGTATTCAGTGCTCTCCTGACGGTCGGGACTGACGGTCAGTCCGTACGCACGCAGTGACCGTCAGTCGGCTTTTTGCATTCAGTGCTCCACTGACCACCGTACGGAACAGCAGGGTACAGTCGTGATGGATGTACAGGGTAGAGTCCCGCGTCCGCAACGCACTGAATGCTCTGAAGCATTGCATAGCGCGTCAGTCACCTGACGTACGCAGTACCGACGCGCTCGACTGACCGTCTGTCAGTATTGCGTATGCGGACGCGGTCAGTACTGCTCTGAATGCACGCGTGGTTTCAATGGCGATAGCTACGGCAGACCGACGTCAGTCACGACCGTCAGGAGAGCACTGAATACGGCCTAAAAAAAAGTTTTAGCTTTTTACAAGCTTTTATTTAATTTACAACGTTTGTATGCTTGTTTGGGTCAAATCTTGTAACTGAATTTTCAAGTAGTTGTCCGCAACCGAAATGAGCTGAAATTGTGCATACACGTTTAGTTTACATGACAATAAATGGTTACTTATGTGACGTCAGTTTAAATCCAACTAGTCATCGCCCATTGGTCGAAATTCGACCGTACTTCATTTGAATAAAATACATTATTTAATGAAAAAATATATATAATAATAAATATAAAAAAAAATAATATGGTTATATTTGACATTCAGTAACACTATAGACAAATTGTTGACGCTTTACAACTGTGGAGAGGGTTCGCTGGCGGGATGGTGATGGCCATGACCAGGACGTAGGTGTAATGAGTAAAGAATACTTCTTCAGGACTCTCTTCTTTATTTTCTTAATACTTCTTAACTGCTGGATATGGAATGAATTATCACAGAAAGCTATATTTTTATAGAATTTTCCCTATTATTTTTAATTAATTATGACAGTTCAAAATGTCATAACTATAACCAGTCTGTACAATCTATGACCAGCCTGTACAATCGTGAGGCATACAACCTCTACAGTTTGCACACGACACTAAGTTTTGTATGGGAAACTTACTAATGCCATACTTGACACTCCCCATAAAACCACAAAAAATATTTGTTATATTATAAATCTAAACTAAATTCCTACCGTCGCTAATACAAATAATATTAAAGACAAATATTCTCGATATGATCATAGATTTTAAAAATGAAATAGGTTATATATCTATAAAATTCATTTATTACCTATATTTCCGGTGTGGTTCTCAAAATCGCTTATACATATTTACAAAAATAAAGCCAAAGCTTGGGTAAAATGGAAAATGTATCAAAACATTTCAGACTATGAGCAGTTTTCCATCTACCGCTCTAGATTCCAATTTGAGTGCAAAAACTGTTACAGAAAGTACATTGCTACTGTAGAAGATGGTATCCGGACTAATGTTAAGCATTTTTGGACCTTTATTTCTTCCCGCAAATCCTCTACAAGCTTCCCTTCTATCATGCACTATAGTAATCACTCAGCCAATAATCCTGAAGATATCTGTAATCTTTTCTCAAGCTTTTTTAATTCGGTATACGAGCCATCCACTACCACTAACAGTGTTTCATCGCAGTGCGGTGATTACTCTGAAACCAGTTCTTTCCTTAGCAGCATTCAGTTTACTGCCGATGAAATATTAAGTGCGCTAAAAGCATTAGATCCATCTAAAGGCCCGGGACCAGATGGTTTACCTGTTGTATTTATTAAACAGACCGCCGAGACGCTATGTCTGCCATTGGAAATGATTTATAACTTATCTATTTCACAAGGAACCTTTCCTGAAGTATGGAAACTCGCAAACATAACTCCTGTTCACAAATCGGGACACAAACAGGATATCGAAAATTATCGCCCTATATCGATATTGTCGGTTTTGTCAAAGGTTCTTGAAAGACTTGTTCATGATAAAGTTTATCCTGTACTACATAATAGCATAATTCCACAACAACATGGATTTGTCAAAAAAAGATCAACTACCACTAACCTGATAACTTTTGTTGACTATTTATTTAACAGTATGGACTCTCGTATTCAAGTTGATACTATATACACGGATTTCCAAAAGGCCTTTGATAAAGTGGACCATCAATTGCTCTTGAGTAAAATTGCTTTTAATGGCATACGTGGCGATCTACTGAGATGGTTCTCTTCATACGTTTTTAACAGATCTCAGAGAGTTGTTATAAACGGTTTTAATTCTGAGACCCTAAATGTTACTTCCGGTGTTCCTCAGGGCTCTATACTGGGTCCTCTTTTGTTTATTATGTTTATTAATGATATAGGTACGTGTTTTCAAAATTCTAAATTATTACTATACGCAGACGACTTAAAAATCTTTAAGCCGATTAGTAATTTACGTGACTGTTTACTTTTGCAGGAAGATTTAAACAGATTCTCTGCATATTGTGTAAAAAATAAACTTAAGCTGAACATATCCAAATGCCATTGCATTAGTTTTACTAAAAATAAGAACGTAATAAAACATTCATATTCATTGAACAATGTAAATCTGACAAGAGAAACAGTGGTTCGTGATCTTGGTGTTTTGTTGGACGAGAGACTCCATCTTGATGCTCATGTTACTAAAATTGTTAACAATGCTTTCCGTATGTACGGTTTTGTAATGAGATCGGCTCAGGAATTTAAACGCCCTGACACTTATTTATACCTATTTAAAACTTTGGTCAGGTCTCAGTTGGAGTACGCGATCCCGGTGTGGAATCCCTTGTATGAAAAATATTCTAATATGATAGAAAAAGTACAACGCAAATTTTTAAAGGCCATGCATTACCGTTGTTGTCGGACGTATGCATCTTACAGCAACTTACTTAATACCTATAAACTTCAAAGCCTTAAATCTAGACGTATACTGTTGGAATCGTCCTTTCTATTTGATTTATGTAACAATTCTTATGACTGTATAGATATAAGCAATAGAATATGTTATGTAGTACCCAGAACAACTATGTGCCGAGGTGTGCGCGCTCGACTGCTGTTTGCTGTAACCTCTTGTCGATCAAACGCAGGCTCACGAGCACCCCTACGGCGTCTTACTACTCAGTACAATAAGATTTTCCAAGATATCGAGTTCTTTGCTATTTCTGCAGCAAAATTTAGAAGTATTGCACTTAAGGTTATATCAGAATTGAGTTTTTAACATTCTTACAATCCTAAAAACATAATTTAAATTATAATCATTTTTTCTTTCCTTCTATTTTTAATACTTTTACTTGTATAAGTTTCAGATGAGTTTTACTTTCATCTTTAATCATACTCACTATTCTAAGTAATTTGTATCGCACGCCGTTCATGTTTGTTTAATTTTTTTATATTATGTGGAAAATGTCGTTGGTTATACATTTACACGTCCGTTTTAGTTTTAAGTTCTATTTCATAATATTGTAATGTGTAACCGTTTATTTTCCCAAATAAAATAAAATAAAATATATATACTTGACATTCAGCAAGACTATAGACACAAAATCAGGCTTACCAACTTAGGGATTTCCCAAAATTTAGGGGGTAAATAAGAGGATTGGGATTTTTTAGGGGCGGTCCATTTTTAGGGGTATTCTTAGGGATTTTTTGCCATCTTATATTTCTCATTGTGTTTTTGATTACAATAAAATTATTAACGACTTATAGTAATATTACTATACTGTGTGCCGGTCTATGATTACAGAACATTCGTTGGTTATTTTCATTATAATTTTTTAGGGGAATTTTTTAGTAATTATGGTAATTTTAGGGGTTTTTTAACTTAAGCTTTAGGGGTAAATATTTCTGGGTGTTGGTAATACTGCACAAAATATTAAAGACAGATTTGGACCATAAACAAAAGAATATCTATGCATGTGTGTATTAGATACACGGTAATGAATAGTAGTGTGTGTAACGTGTTATTTATTGAAAATAATGTATTTTAACGCATAATTTAAAAAAAATATTAGCATTCGTCACTTCTTCTCTGTATAAACTATAAGTGTGTGAAATTTCATTCTCCTCCGTCCGCCAAATTTTCGTAAAAAGGGATCCAAAGTTTTCGCTTCACGTATTAATATATAGATAGATATGGCGGACTGTCCACAATGACGATCTAGTTATTTTTGTATGCACACCCATGATATGGGTATCAAATGAAAGGGTTTGCTAAGAAAAATGCGAATAAAATAATAACTTAATAAAATAATAAATCGTTAGTTTTTTAGATATTTATTTAAATAGTAGATTTTAAAAGAAGAAACGACGACCAAGGGAGTTACTAGAGAATGGGCAGCAGCGTTCTCTGTGCATTTTACCACCACACTGCGATCGCCGACCCGCCTGCCAAGCGTGGCGATTATGGCAAAGCCCTCCAAATTGGGGGAGGCCTAAGTTCAGCAGTGGACGTCTTACGGCTGAAATGATGATGAATGATGAAAAGAAGAAAATAACTTTAAATTAAATCTAATCATGAATTTATTACATAATACAATTATTCTCATTTAAACGAAATATGTAACTTTGATGTTGATGTAAGTAATTTATTTTTGAGAGTGAGGGAAGAGCGAGTGCCCCTGTTTCTGCGCACAAACTTGTGCACTATGATATCTCCCGCGCCGATGGATAGTCTCCGTTGCGACTGGCCGTCATGGCCAAAATACGGTCTGAAAGACTATATAACTTAGCTACAAGCCCCTCATAAAACCAGCGAAGATTTACTAGCATAGGAAATTATCAAAACAATAAAATATCATCCGGAAAAGCGCTGCTGTTTAGAAAAGAAAACACGAACAAGTTTTAACTAGGACGTGCAAATAGAACTAAGCACAATAGGTGTTCACTAACGAGCGCGCGTGTAATTTACGCTTTTTATATACCTACACATTATAGAATCCGGACATAAATATATGCAGGTTTTGTTCCATGTGCTGCTGGACGTAACGAATAGCACCACCCCATTTCATACTGTGGGTGTCAAAGAAGCGACTAAAGGATTTACTAGACAATGGGCCGCAGCGTTCTCTAAGCTTCTTACCACCATACTGCGATTGCCAACCCGCCTGCCAAGTGTGGCGATTATGGTAAACTCCATTTGGGCAAGGTTTATATCCAGCAGTGGACGTTTTTGGCTGAAATGGTGAGGTTATATGTATATAGATGCAGTACTTTTGCGTTCACATTTCTGCGTTGAAAATATGAATTTAAACGGTATGATGTTCTTTTTTATAACACACGAGAATCGGAAAATTGGTGATTGGCATTACAGCAGGAAGATTTTCGACCAGGACTGAACTAAACAGTATTTAAAAAGAACAGTGTCTCAGCTCTCCACCCTAATTGCGTAAAACACTATCACAAAAAAAATATGTATCAAAATACCAAACTTATGAAATCTTGGTTCATATAAAATCTTTAAAAAAAAAAAAAAATTACAGACCATCGAATGATGAAAGGAAAAGATTGTATTTTTAACCGACTTCAAAAAAAGGAGGAGGTAATCAATTCAACTGAATTTTTTTTTTGTTTGTTACCTCCCCAAGTAGCACACAAGTGCTGTATAACAGCATTTTAACAGTGCACAGTGGATGCATTAGTTGCTGAATAATAGCGTAGACAGCGCATCCTCAGAGGATATAACTCTAATTTGGGCACAAATTATTCAGCACATAGCTGTATAAGAAATCCAATTGACAAATAATTGCATTATAACAACATTATAGTAGCATTTATGTGTGTAACAGTCACCTAAAGAGCTGAATATTGCCTGATTAATGAGGCACGTGTTACTTATTATACAGCAAGGAAGACGAATGTGTACATTGTGTATACTTTTATACAGTTGAAATTACACACTGAGCGAAATTGTGGAATGCAATAACTTAAATTATTTACTTTTCTTTGATATTAACTGTCAAATTGTAAAACATGAAGTGTATCGTTGTGTGCAAGATCTCAGGTGCCATTTGTGAGAATATACATACATAAAATTTAAGGTAAGTAAAACATCGATTTCCTCCTATTATATTTTAAATCTTATTGGGATGGTAACTTTACTGTCAAATACCATACATATTTAGTTAAAAATTTTCACGCGCCCTCGGAATACCACAAAATACTAAAAGAAAAGCAACAAAATTAGAATGAAAATAAAATTAATATGTTAGTTTTTGTACAAAGTAACCAAAAATAAAAAACTGTTTTCGTGTAATTATTTTTTAATCCATATTTACAATTGATATCCTCTAAAATAAACAAAAATTAAAACATAAAATTTTATAATAATACAAAGTAACGCAGTGAATATGGCGGATGGCAAGTGAACAGTTTTAATCTCAATTTAATGCTAAGGTCTGTACGGGTGTTCACATGTGGCCTGTAATTCAGCCAAGAGTAAAATAGTTTAGCACTTGTGAAATACAAATCAGACATGGATCGATTAGGAGAGTAGTATTGGTTCACATTTGCGTCAGTTACCTAGATAAGTACCTTTATGGATCCAAGCTTTTAGGGTTCCGCCGTGGTTCTTTTAAAGCCATTTTGTTCCCTTTTTTAGTTGTTATTCGACGATAAGTACTTAATTAAAATTGTAATTTAAGTACCTGAGTAATATAATTTAATTATATGTATAATACATAAGTTATTGATTTATTCAATATGCGACAAAGTACCTATAAATTAGTTGGTACCTATCTAAAGATAATGTATTTTTCTGGCCTAATAATTTAATTACTTCCACATGAAATAGCATTATGTTACGTTAAGTTTAGGTATTTAATATGTAATTGTATCTTTTGGTTTTTTCCTCAAAAACTGAATAGATAATGTTGTTATTTAGAAACTGATACTTCTATTATAATAAGTATATTTTTCTTGTTTTTACAGAACGAGACTTTCAAAATAGTTCAGACTATAGAGAGAGGTGTTGTCGATCTAACATTCGTTCCTGCATAGTGGAAAACTAAGGAAATTCTATGGTGGCCACCGAGAAGTACTTTTGTACTCCTTGCGTATCGGCAAGCGTAGTGTAGGACGCCCCCCAGCTAGATGGACCGACGACCTTAGGAAAGTGGCTGGGGTAGACTGGATGCGGAAGGCGGAGGACAGGGTGTTGTGGCGCAACATGGGAGAGGCCTATGTCCAGCAGTGGACTGCGATAGGCTGAGTTGAATAGGGTACTACACTACTAAGCGCTCAATAACAGTGACTTTGTGGCGTGTTTGTGGTGCTTAATAGAATTACTGTACAGAAAAAAGCATTATAGTTGGCCACGTTTTTTTCGAAACAGCTGTTGCAGCACAGGTGAATATGAATACTAATAAGTCTTTATAAATGCTTAGATTACCGCTGTGGGCCTTAAGTGACAATTTATAATGCAGTTCTGTGCTACTTGGGTCATTACTTTTGACTGGGTAAACCGATTTTGATGATTCTTTTTATTTGAAAGCTGGTGCTTTCCGAATGGTCTCATTTTAATTTGGTTCCATTCGGACAATGGGATTCATGTGAAAACTATATAAGTCTTAAATTTGCATTAAGTATTTGCGCGACAAATGAACGAATAACGCGATTATATTAGTGCAGGGTATCTACCATAACTAAAAAGTTAAAAATAAAACTTTTCACTTTGTGTTTTTTTTTTTAGGAATTCGGTTGTTATTTTTTCGTAAAAAATGTTTTGTTGTTTGTTTTTTTTTCATTCGTTTTCTATATCAATACCCAATCTGTGGGTAAAGTAATGCTAGTTTAATTTCACCCCGTATAAATTTTGTGTCAGTATAAAAATGATGCCTATTACGAAACTTCACAAACAAACAGTCAATGATGATGAGAGGGAATCATCACACTCTCCATTTAATTCACAGTCCTCCTATCCCCCAAACAATTAAGCAGTAACACAGCATCACATCTAAAGCCCTCACAGACTAAACTAACAAGTACAAATGCAAATAAAGCCCGCTCCGTCGAGTGTGCGCCCACCCGAGTGTATGTATGTGTGTGTTGAGCTCTCAACTCACGAACTGGGTTATTCGCGTGTATGAATGAATTTTTTTTTAGCACAAGTCCCGCTGTAATTTACTTTTGTCGCTGTTCAGACTTTTTGTTGGTTTGGACTGAATTTTGAGGAATTTCTGTTTTGTGGGTTGTTAATAATTTGTTTATTCGAAAGGATTTTTTTGTTATGATGCTTTTCTGCTTGTGCAGGGACGTGGGGCAACGACAGCACGGGTCGATCTACCAGGTTAAACTACGCTTACCGCGGTTAGCCCGTGGATGGGTGACCGTTTTCACATAATGAGACTCCTCCATGCCTTGGAGAGAGCCTTTGGTCCCGGATGTCAATCTTGAATTTTAGACAGTCGTTACGGGTCATCAGAAGCCAAGTGGATTGTGGAGGACCGAGAGTCAGTCGGTCCATGTAGGGTGAACCGGGGTACCGGGGTCCGGGTGTATAGGTATTTAACCGACCATTGATTATAATTGGTTAAAAGCTAGGTAGATTGAAATTTATGGTATTCGAATGAGCTGGTATTTATGTATCCTTATTTTTTTTGCTTGCCAAATCATCACATGACTTCTCGAAACCGTGTTCCTTCAGTTGCCTGTGCCAGGGCCACGATAACTCTTTCGAACATATCCGTGACCCTAGCATATCTTCTTTTTAATTGTTTTAATTAATCAATCTCTACATTATTCTATTCGATTAAGCACTATTTTCAATCAAAAACATGGTTTAAAAGCTAATTTTCATCGCAAACAACATTTAACCTTTCATTGCTGCAACGCAAACCTCGAATTATGAATACGAGAGAGCACACCGGACCTCCATTCATAACGGAAACTAATTCGAACGTCAATCGACTAATTACCTAGTCGATTTACAAGTAATCGAGTTGAATGCTATTCGTATTCGTTTATCGATCGTCAAACTCAATAAGCTGGTTCTCACACAGACCTGCCAGCGCTTTACTTTGTGTAAATTATTTCGTCACCAACGGTGAAGGAACACATCGTGAGGCAACCGGCATGCGATAGAACCGAAAATTCGAAGACATGTGACATCTACAAACCCGCACTGGACCCGCGTGGTGGTTTCAGGCGCTCTCTCAGAGAGCGACTTGTGTCCCAGCAGTGTGAATATTATCGGCTGATTATTTTGTAAATCTATACTTAATATTATAAAGCTGAAGAGTTTGTTTGTTTGAACGCGGTAATCTCAAGAACTACTGGTCCGAATTGAAAAAATATTTTTGTGTTCGGTAGCCTATTTATTGAGGAAGGCTATAGGCTATATAACATCACGTTACGATCGAAAAGAGCGGAGCAGCAAGGAAAAATTGACTAAAACTGGCAGGCAATTCGATGCGACGGGAAAGGTCAGGGGAGTAAAAATTGACGCGAACGAAGTCGCGGGCAGAAGCTAGTAACTAAATACTTTTGCTATCAGTTGATGCAATAAAATTAGAAGCCAATTTGTTATACTACAATGGGATTGTTCTGTTGTACGCTGTTATTATTCTTCATATATCAGTTTGACTAATATGCTAATAATAATAATAAGCTAAAATGAGCTTCCAACTCATCATCATCTGCTTAGCTTTTTTCCCAACTTATATTAGGGGCGACTTCCAGTCTAACTGTATACAGTTTAATACTAGTATTTCACATGTAGCGCCTGCCTATCTGACCTCCACTACCCAGTTTACTGGCTAACACGATACCCTTGGTATAAATTGACCTGCAGACTGACTACACGGGATTAAATTGATGAAGATCTCTTTCTATGCCATAAACGACAAATCAACAGACATTTTTTTATCACGAACACAAAAATAAATACTCGCTTACTAATCCCAAGAAACCAGGTGAAAAGTGCCTTCGAAACTTTTTTACAAGCGAAGGTAACATTCATTCAGCCAACTGCCAAGTCTCAGCAACTCCAATAAAAAAGATGGCGGCGCGGGAAAGCGCGGGAATTTGTAGACATTTTGTAACACGTCAACGAGACGCGGTTCTAGAATTTATGTTTTTATATGAGAGAATTGGAATTGTGGCGACAATTTATTAAAATTCAGAAAATATGTTTTGTTTGTGTTTTCTTGATTCAAGAAATGATTTTACAGATTTCGCTTTTGTCTTAAATACGCCTTAGGGTTTTCTCACACTGTGCTTTGGATTTCAAAAGTCTATTAAATGAAATACTCGGTAAATCTGTTTCCAAAACATTTTTTGGCTATTGTAACTTTGAAAACAGGAGGCACCAAAGTGGTCATGTTAAGGCCCTTGAAAACCAGGAGTAAGATGTCGCCCAAGTTTTTTTAATACACCTTTATGAATTCTGTCCGCTGACTTTACCAAAAAGTGCATACGGGAAACAATTTTCCAAATATTTAATAACATGTTTACCAAGGACTTCTGCTGTTCCCCCCATATGTCTACATATTTACCTACCTACCAGTATCTGAATGACAAAAGGCCACACGCGAAGTTGCGACTACTTCTCGCTGCAAGAATTTTAATAAAATGTCGCTGAGAATAATAAGCGGGGGTAGATAAGAGGTTAAACCGCATAACTTTTTATTTTGTGTGAAAATGAAAAATGTTTTTCATAAAAATACTCTTGTTGACAAACTTTCGTGTTGTGTGGCGGTGATATTTAATCATGGCTGGCTGTCGAAGTTACCTACCTACTTACTACAAGAATCTCACGTCTTATTTGGAAAATGGTTTGGTGCCTCTACCTGCGTACAGCCACGAGCATATATGGCTTACATTCTCGCAAAATTCATAGTTGTTCCGCGTTGCCGGACATATACAATATGATCATACCATTTCTTCCCGTGGGTGTCGTAGAAAGCGACTAAGGGACTTACCAGACAATGAGCAGCAGCGTTCTCTATGCATCTTACCACTATACTGCGATCGCCAACCCGCCTGCCAAGCGTGGAGAGTATGGCGAACTTCCTTTTGGGGGAGACTTATATTTAGCAATGGACGTCTTTCGGCCGAAATGCTGATTCGACTATACTATGTTCGTGATACCAACGATCTGCATGACTGGTGTCTTGCAGCAATCTTCTCCTAATGTATTTAACTATAGGGTGGTCCCTGTTGCGTCCTGAAATAGTTTCTCTATGCGCACGCAACGCGTAACGGAATGACATCTGACTTGTCAAGTTTGATTTTAACGTTTGACACTTGCTCTTGATTTTCGGTGGGAAACGAGGAACCATGTCGCCGTTTTTGAGTCTCGCGATCTTTTTGTAAAGTTATCCCTTACCCGGTCGTTTTGGTGACGATAGGTCATGACCCATTGTTTGGAGTGTTAATAACCCCTAATTTGACATATCACGGGTTTATTTGTTGGAAATACCACGTATAAATAGTTGAAAGTCAAAGTGACGCTATTGTGAATGAGTGATTTGAAGACCGCATGTCTGGAAGGCAGATCTCTTGGAGCGGAGCGGATTGTTACCAGGAGAATACTCATAACGTCACGACACGATACACATACACTCACTTACATACATATCTCCAGGTTGGCACCAGAGCAGTGTCCTTCAACCATGAGGTAAGTGCTTTTGTTTGTATATTGTACCTTGTACTTGTATTGTCTGCTCCGCGTACGGCGGACAGTACGCTAGCCACTTCTTGTCTCTAGAGCCCCACGATTATAACTCTTCCACTGCGCACTTGAGATCGTATTGGGAGGCCTAGCCTGGCAGCGTACAGTCCCTATAGTTAAATACATTAGGAGAAAATTACTTTTGAATCTTGCCAAGTGTAAGGTATTTTATTCGTGAAATCGTGTGAGCACGTAGAGCCACCTAACCATTTTCTATATTTTATAAGACGCGAAAGCCTTATTCCAACAGCAAAACAAACCTAAAACATAATAAGGACTCCAAACATTTAAATTCCGATTTGTAATTAACTTCCTGTGATGCTGTGAATAATGGTGACTCCTTGTCACTATTTTGTGAAGAATAATGAAACAATGTGAAAGAAAAAAACAGCAGGTAATAACGTAAGAAGAAAAACATTTATAAAATTATAACGCTTTTCAAAATCTTGTTCTCTTAATAGTTTATACTAACACAAACGGTAAAGACTAGTACCTATACAAGAAAACTTGTCCAGAAGGTGAATAAACTAGTTTTAAAATCGTTAATAAATGTATGTGTTTTTTTTGTCAGGCTGCTACACTATTTCTGAAAATGCTAGCGCTGACTGGACAGGTTCACTCAAATCTGTGTGGATCTCTCCTCCAGAGACATTTTCTGGCACTATCTACATTATCTGCGTATATTCTAATCAAGATTATGTCTTGACTTTACCAGTGCGTCGCCATTTATTTTCAGTGGTAGTCATTTAAGATATATTGTGTCCATTTAGCTTATTAAAATAAAAAAATAATATGACGGGTAAAAGTGATTCCGATAATTACAGAAAAAAAAAATATTCATACGCGCGATGTTTTTGACAAGTCCTTAACAAGACATGTCAAAACCAAGTATCAAAACTGTGCAAACGCGAGGTTCTCTATACTATTTTTCTCTCTGAAACACAATACCTCTTTCCTCTTGTTTGTCGAGCACTACATAATATACAGCGTGTCTTATTACATTGTCTCGCAATATCCAACATTATGACAGGCCAGACTTCACGTGTCACATCCAACTCCTGTACAAATATGTTTTAATGGTTTAGCTCTTCTCACATTGTTATAAGAGCTGTTTTTGTTTGCTTGTGGCAAAAAGTATCGCTTTGTTGAGAGACTTGTAAGGTTCTCTTATCTTGTATTTAAGTTTGAAGTTCAGGGTTTTGTTGTATGTGTACCGTTCCTACAAATATGTTATATACAGATTTTTGTTGAGCGCTTACGAAAACTTTTCTCTACATAGAATATTGTAATACAAATTTCTGGGGTTTTGCGGAAACAAGTAAGAAGACAAATGTCTATTTTCGAGTTGAAATTCTTATGAGTACCAACGAATGTGTATCTACTGCACACGAAGGCACTGGTGCTATTTATTTCCTTGGTACAAATCCCTCAAATATTAGTTCCTTTTCGATTATTTATTTTATTGTTTAGACACATGAACGTAAATTGTCCGTAAATTCAAATGACATGTGTTATTTTTGACGATTGTATGAAAAAGCAATTTGGCGTAATGTGTAAATTAGATATAAGCTATTAAGTATTTCCTCAAACTGTAGACACATTTCGCCAACTGTTAATTAATTACAAATGTACAAATTCACGCCCTCTTCCCGTGAGGGTAAGCAGAAACTACAGAACGCCACACGCTACGATTTGTACATACTTTTTTGGCCTCGTTCATATATCTTGTCATACACGCATACGGATTGCGAGTACCATGTACCTGATACTTTATGCTTTGGCGTCTTCTTCCAGCATTTCCACTCACATCTGCCTTGTATTGCCTCGCAACCTGACCAAACCGTCTAAGCATTCTCTTTTCATTCATTACTGGTAGTTTAAATTAGTCTAACATAAAATAATCGTAAATATAAGCAAGTGGAGGTGTTTAGTAAATAGTTTGCCCGCGAACTCAGCAGTTTAGACGGCAATACGTCAAGTTAATGTTGTTCCCCGGTTAATTGCCGATTGCTGGCACCCGCGTTATTGCTCGGCAGCTAATTTATTGCCCCGGCAAGAAATATTGCTCTTCTTGTACTGATTAGTCGATTTTTGACTAAAATGTTAGTTATTACTCAATTTGACGGTAGTTTGTCAACGCAAGTGCGCACTGAATATTATTAATTACGTAATTAGTTATTTTGTCTGCTTGCTTGGTTTATTAAGAGCTATTTATTTACCTGGAAGGGTCACAAGATTAGAAGCTATTAGTTTTCGTCTAAGATGGCTTACTACATTTCATTTTTCTTTTTGTTAAACGGAGTTCTACCAATTGAATCTAAATACAGCATACATACATTATCATCATGTCAGCCGATAGACCTCCAATGCTAGACATAGGCCTCTCGCAAGCTCCGCCTCTTCAACCGGTACCTACTGTTCTTCCCGCATCCAGCGGATTCTTGCGGCCTTCACAAAGTCATCGGTCCACCATTGAACACTCCCTTGGGTTTGACCACCCTTCCTCGAGTTCCCTTTATATGATAAATATCTAAAATGTACCTACTATTTATACTTGTATGATCAGGTATGAACGCTCACAGTTTACCAGTACTAATTTATTAATACATCCGTAACACTGAGCTCTTCAAACATCGATACTTGGATGATGCTTGTGCAAATAATATCTGGGCCGAACACTACACAGTACAGTGATGTGAGCAGTAAGACAACTTGCGTTTCGAAATACCTTTAAGTTTTACTTTATTTACTTACATTATATAAAGTTAGAACTTTATGTTTAATGTTCACTTAGGTATGCATTTTCTACTGTAAGTAATAAGTAGTGAATACAATAACACAACGAAAATACACATTCACCCCCGAGCTTTTGACTGAACTGCTAACACTCGGCTTAACCTCTATTCAGAACACATAAATGCCTGGTGAGGTGACTTTCAAGTGAGCTGTCATTCAATCTGCCGGGTAATTGCGTATCACATTCATTTTGACGGTTCATCAACATTCATTGCGTTGACCTAGTTGAGCAGACAAATTTTTCGAACATATAAAGCAACTAGCTTCTGCCCGCGACTTCGTCCGCGGTAAATTTCTTGTTCCCCGACCCTTCCCCTCGCGTCGAATCGCCTACCCGTCCGATTTTCCCCGTTTTCGCAACATTTTCGTTACTGCTCCGCTTCTCTTGGCTGTAGCGTGATGTTATATAGCTTATAGCCTTTCTCGATAAATGGGCTACCTAACACAAAAAGAATTATTCAATTCGAACCAGTAGTTTCTGAGATTAGCGCGTTCAATCAAACAAACAAACTATTCAGCTTTATAATATTAGTATAGATAGATTAGCAATATTCTTACAAATCATTCAGATTGTTCCTGAAACTGTGTTACGCAATTAAGGTGTTGATGCTAGGGATTGACACTATTGACAAATCACTTTAAGCACTTCTCCAAAATTCACGGTGAATTTCACAGACTAGCAGTTCTGGTTCTTCTGCCTACCCTGCTCAGTGGCTAACAATAAGTGTGTGCATATGAGGCACCGTTTCCGGCGGATATTAAACGTCAAGAGGTGAACAAACATGGCTGCCTCCACTCAGCTGTTTGTTTTGTATTATTTTGTGACCGGCGAATTTGTAGTTTTAAATTATTCTTTAATTTGAAGGGTACGTTCGACATTCAGTGGTTTAATTAACATAAAAACCTCGCGTACGATGGTTCATGCGATTGCGACAGCTCAACGACAAGACGCTGACCTGTCGCATGTGACTGTCATTAGGTGAGAGACTGCAACATGTGTCTAGACGCTGCGACTAGTAGCGAGAGCGTGCGACTCACCTAGACTTTCGTTGCGACTATGCAACTTGTCGTCAAGTATGCTTGTTTCGCAAAATCAAAATTTAAACTCATTTATTCAAACTAGGCTGACACTCAGCAGTTTTGAACGTCATAATTACTTACATAAGCCAGTATCCCAAAACGCCCAAGCTGAAGAGTGAATCACTAGTAAGTGGTCCACCACTTCCTAGTGCTTTAGCTGGGAAGAAGTGCCGTAACTAATATGTCAGCAAAACTTGGAACTAAATTTGTGAAAATTGTCGGCAGCAGCCTGTCGCAGTCGTAATGTCGCATGGTGTGTGAGGTTGCTTACTGTTATAGATACGGACAGTTATCACTTTTGTTCATGATTTAAATGCATTGACACTCACCAGAGTAAATTGACACAAGTTCATCCAATAATAAAAGGCACCATTACCAATTTTACACCCTTTTAATATTGACAGGTTCATTTATCTTTTGTGCACTGTCAAAATTACTGTAACTGATTTTTATTTTAACCATGTAAAACTAGCTTTACCTTTACTCGTCTGTTTCTTGCAACTTTACAAGATTTTTTCTGAGATAGAAAAATATTCAAAATTGAATTGATCTCGTTCATTTGTAGATCCCAGATCAGTTGTAGATCCCAGAAAACCCTAGAAACTACATGCGATGGGAAACTACGCTAGCCTATCAATAACTGAAAAAAAAAACAAATCATTTCAGCTGAAAGACGGCCACTGTTAGACATAGCCTCTTCCAAGCATCGCCACTTGGACCAATTCTGTTCTAAAAACAAAAAAACATCACACTTCTACAAAATAAATGTAATCGAAAATTCGATAATCAAATCCCTAACCGTTCGCTCGATGCAGTCCGAACCACCTCAAACCGGTTTACAGCCAATTCACACCAGATATATCCGGTTTAATGTACGAAGAGGTTTTATACAGCCTTATAAAGTTCGCTGTAAAACTTTACTTGCACGAAGTTAAAAATGTACCCAGTTTATGAACAAAGTGAAATTTATCAAGTTTCTAGAGGAACTTTCGAATTAAAAAGCTCAGCTTTATACTTAAAAAGGGGAGTTTAATTTATACGTACGTTGTTAAGCTGTACTTAACGCTTACTGAAAGGTAAATTAAAAGAAGAAAGTGTTTTAGGTGTGTTCTGAATTTCTGATTAAAAAATTGATTATAAAGTTTTTGCAACCAACTTTTTTTTCAATTTTATTTTAATTGAATATAATGATTCAAATCTCAAATCTCAAATCTTTATTGCATTCCATAATGTATACAGGTGGTGGGTATTAATATATATAGAAACAATTATGGACCCCGTAGGGCACAGCAACATTTTAAATTCTAATTAGAATAGAGGAAGAGCGCTTTAATTATTTTTCTATAAATTCTTAATATTGGTCTGTATTTTTAACAATAATATATTAAAATTGTGTATTATAATAGTTGATTACGTATTTATTTGCATATTTCATATTGTAATTCGTATATTTAGTTTCTATATTTTAATAAGAATTTTATTTTAATCATGTTATTATTGTTTAATTGTTAAATATATTATTACTATTAATTTATTTATTATTGACATTACCGTGCTACATTATATAATACCAAAATTTTTATCATGTTGTTATTATTTCATTATAATATATTATTACCATTAATTTATTTATTAATTATTGACATTATTGTGCTATATTATATTATAAACCTAATATTATTATATGTCATGTATGTGTGTCTATTTATTATTATTGAAATTATCAGATAGATATTCGTCTATTGTGTAATAGCATTTATTTATTAGGAATTGTTTTAACTTGTTCAAGAATATATTTATTTTGTTTTCTTGTTTTATACTGTCTGGTAATTTATTATATATTTTTACAGACATTGAATGTGGACTAGAATAATGTAATTTAAGGCGGGACGGAGGCAAATTTAGTCTGTTTTTATGGCGCAGCGAATATTTAGTTTGTATTTCTTCCCGTGTTTTGTTTCTGGGTGTTTGCGAACTAGTTTACATAATTCCACAATATAAATACTCACTAGGGTTAGAATTTTGTGTTTCTGGAAGTACGGTTTGCAACTATCTTACTTGTTTTTGTTTCACGCAATTCAAAAATTCTTGAATTTCTTTCGTATATTGAATTGATTTCTTTCGTATTGATTGAATTTGGCGGCAGAATTCAAAATTCCGTTTCTACATTTTTCAATTGGTTCAGGCTTTTTCTCTACTGTTTGGTTATCTTCATCAATCTGCCGAGCTTATCAGAATCTGATCTCGAAAACCCAGTAACGTTCAAATGATACCCTAGGTTAGACTGGTTGTCCGATTTTGGCTTCTATCTACTAGTAACGACTGTAAAAGAATAACGGAGAATAATGTACGAATAACAGCCGTGCCCAAAGGCTTAACGTGCTTTGTAAAGCACAAATATTCATCATCATCAGTACCCTAAAATGTTCCCACTGCTGGGACACAGGCCTCCTCTCGGTGAGAGGGAGTGGGCCATAATCCACCACGCGGGCCCAGTGCGGGTTGATAGATGTCACATGTCTTCGAATTTGTGGTTCTTCGGCATGCCAGTTTCCTTACGATGTTTCCCTTCACCAAAGCAAAGCGCCTGCTTAGGTTCGAACTCACGACCTTACTACTCGTAAGTCGCTGCCGTTACCACTACGTCACCACTGCTCAAACAAAAAACATTGATCTTCTTAAATTACAAAAATAACCGTTGCCTTCTGCAAAATAAACCCTTTTCATTACATTTAACATTAATTTCATCCAAACACGCAACGTCAGAACTCATCATTATTTACCCAATCATGTTTATTTCCTCTCCTCGAAAACTCGGATGAAATATGAAAGAAAATGTCTCTTTACATCAGACTTTCATGTGACAGGCTGAATTTGTATTTAAATAATCTCATTATTTATCACTGAACGCGTCTTAGGAAGTTACCTTATGCGACTTTTATGTTTTTGTAGGCACTCGTTTATTTTTATTTAAGTCCGGAAATAAGACGTAAATTATCTGCCTTCTTTATTTCCGTGAAAATTGCAAGGACGTCATATAACAGAACATCTTCTTCCCCCAAAGGGTTAGGCAGAAGTGTACTTATAGCACACCCATATTTCACCAAATGTGTTTATTAAGTCCCATGTAATAGGGGGCGAGCCTATTGCCATCAACCTGGCACAATGCCGGACTCAGGGGTGCTACCGAAAGCAAAAAAAAAAAACATCTAGATAGAAACAACTACAAACACAACAGAACACTCAATACAATACAATACAACACACACAACATAACAACACTAAACACTTTTCCCAACCTAGGGATCTAACCCAGGATCGCACGCAGTACCGCTTGCGACCATTAAATCCACGAGGAACTCGGCAACGACCCGGAAATATCCAGAACTATAAAACATATTTTACCCTGTTATTACAGCACTTGAAAACTCGCCAAGTACTCAAGGACGTCTAAGTGGCATTACGTGGCCGGACCACTTGGGCTAATGATTTTCGTGGACACGTGCCTTTTTGCACGGAAACTTTTGATCCGCAGTTCATTTTATTAAGGAAGAGTCGCTGGAACCAGATAGGGCTTAGTATAATAGATAAAGATTCGGTTAAAATGAAAACTGACGGGCTGACTAACTCCAGTTGCAACTTTGAATTTGATAAAAGGAAAATTGTTTTTGTAGTGTTTGCTCAGATACTGTATCTTAGAACTTCACAAATAAAGGCAAATAATCAAAGAACATTCAGTTAGTTTGTAGAGTAATATTTATTTGCGAAATTATATAGTCTAGGAGAACAATGCTAGACCGGTGGCAGCGATCGCGAATTAAGATTTTGTAGGTCGTATGTACGAACTGAAACAGGCGCTTTACATTGTGCAAAATTATTTCATCCCCACAACTCTCGAAATGGTGAAGGAAAACATCGTGAGGAAACCGGCATTTCCTAGAACCAAATATTTTAAGACATATGACATTTAACTGCCAACTGTATCAGATCATCACACCTCTTTTGCTGGGGTTATCGCGACGGTTGTGTTCTTCCTCAGGCGTCCATTGAGTAACGATCTTTGCCCATCTCTCCGGATACATTAGATTTATATTGCGGTTTATTCATAAACGTTGATTAAAGTTAAGAGACGTTTAAATGTCAAAAATGTATGGTTAAACAGTCACTAATCATTACTTAAGTTTAAACAACGTTTATGAATACAGGGGTAATATAGCACTTTATATTGTATTGTTTTACTATTCGTTTATAGTATCTAATCATTTTCTTTTCTTTCTTATCTCGCGCCCTTGACCTAAGTAAGAACCGACATAAGCCCTAAATCTCGGCAATACAGTAGAATCTCCACATAACTCAGTATTCATGCCCTATGTTAAGATAGGCTTTACGTTAAGATAGGCCGCCTGCGTGACACGGGTGCTATCGTCTGCCGAGTAAAAAGGGTTACTGCATATTGTGTAGTTTTTATGTGTGTAGGTACTGTTTTTAGAAGTAAGTTTTATTAGTTTAATTTAATATGTATGATACTGAGATACGGGGACTGTTCTTGAAAAAAAAAAAAAAACGGCCATGTATCCACTTTACATTTATTTTTACACTACCTAGCTTCTGCCCGCGTGAAATTTCTTGTTTTAATACACCTAATATATAACCTGTAATACTTGGTAATATGTCATTATTGAAAGAATTTTCGTAATGGAATCAGGAGTTCCGAAGATTGCAACACATGGTGTAAAAAGATTTCGTAGAGAGAGAGAGGTATTTTTCAGCGAAAACGTTTTACACTGAAATGAATGAATGAAATGCACCGATCCCAGCGTATTTTAACCAGACTCGATTAATTGAATGAACCCCAAGATTTCCAATAGCCCCTGAGGCATCATGTTTCATGGTGCCACAGAAAAACTGCCTAACATAAAAACTACATCTTTGTACAATAATATTAGTAGATTAAATTGTCACTTGCTTGAATTTGTTATTGTAAATCGTAATTATCGGGAGCGACAGCTTAATTGCATAATCTGCGTAACACCTATCAATAAGAATCTGAATTATTTTCAAGGATATTGTTAATCTGTTAAATTAGCGTAACAACATACCTAAATAACGCAATAAATGTTGGTTATACTGTCAAAAATAAGCACATTCCTACTGTTGGTGTTATACGCCATTACACCGCAGTTCTGTCCTTGGTAGTTTAGATCAAACAGAAAAATATTTTATTTCTTTTCTCTTCAAAAAACACTGAATATATAAAAACAAGGTTTGCTTTAGCCGAATCCACGTAAATTCACTAAAACCCAGACACAAAATGTACACCCTCGGAATTTCACCAGCAACTGCCATAAAGTCTTACCCTACAAATGAAAGACCACCCTACATCAGGCATACAGTCAGATATAATCAAAGCTTACTACGATCATGTGCGGCGACTAGGTGTCGACACATACACAAATTAATGGGCTTACAGAACGACACAAGATAGAAGTTACATCGGGAAGATCTTGTAACGCTACCGACCCATAGCAGTACCTAATACAAGGTCGCACTTGGCAAATTGGGGATTACAGATCCGTCCGACACCTAATAGCGATTCACAACAATCCGACAAATTGTCGTATCGAAAATGACACCTTTTCATTTTTTTTGTTGCCTAGCCAGGGACAGCAAATAGTTGTCGGAAGAATACCGATTTTCTTTTTAATTTAAACTGACAAATATATAATAATAATTTGACTCCTTTGGTAACATTGATTGATGTTCGATTCGGCACTAGATCATATTATCAAACGGCTGTAAATATCTATGCTGTAGTGGTTAAGGGGTCCATCTCGTACTTGAAATAGCAAGAATTTACAAAGTCATGATGTGGCTAATACTTGATAGCCATTGCTAACATAGTGCTGTACATATATCTTTTAGCACGTGACCAAATCGGAACTAATGCCGTTATCTTGATTATTCATCTTTCGACAGCATTGGACAAGACAAAAAGACATTTGAAGTACTTTGTTGTTTTGGCAGGATTTTTTCGTGAAATCAGTGTGAGGTGTAGTTCACATGTCGCGATATAGATGCCGCCACAGATACATCATCGTAACATCTAAGTTGTGTCGTGTTATACCTGTCTCGCACAGATTCGACCGCTGACACCGGGGCTCTGGGAGGGGACTGGCTAACAAATTAGTTCGGAATAGTTCCGCTGTTAGTCAAATTTAGAGGATGGAGAGGGTTTAAGTCATCTGTGTCGAAATCATTTTGGGAGTTGGTATTTAGACTAGAATTATACTGGAATATTTGACTTTCTCGGCTATATTAGGATATAAAGGAGTCCAGTGATGAAGTACCATTTCATTTGAACTATCATTATCACCATCATTTCAGCCGAAACACATCCACTACAGGAAATAAGCCGCCCCCAAAAGGGGGTTTGCCATAATCGCCACGCTTGGCAGGCTGGTTGGCGATCGTAGTATAGTGGTAAGATGCATACAGAACGCTGCTGCCCATTCTCTAGTAAGTCCCTTAGTCGCTTTCTACGACACCCACGGGAAGAAATAGGATGGTGCTATTCTTTACGTCCGGCAACACACAGAGTATGGAGCATTTGAACAATAGTATGGAAGTATACTTTACTACCAAACGGGTTTGTGTCAAAATAGAGTATGCAGACGTGGTTATGTTTTTTGACAAGAGTTTCATATTGAATACCTCAGAACTTCAACTCCGATAAAAATTAGCTTTGATTTCAAAGTTTAAAGTAGGTAGAAATAACGAGTTCGAATTATGAGTTCCGAAGAAAATCAAGTTCAGGATATCGATACCGGAAATTTCAATTGTCGTACACGAGTGTTCAGTAGAGCCAAAAAACAAAAAAAAAATATAGTTTTTGAATTATACCTTTTTCAAACAAAGTACTATATTCATGATGTCAAAAGAAACCGTCACTATTTTTTCGTGTTCTATCCATAAAAATTAATAAAATAAACCAAACATAATTATTGACGAAAATGAGAGTCTTTTACAGCCCAAAAAAAATTAACTGAAGTACTTTACAGCCACGAAAAATTGGTTATGATAAAGTCAGATGTGTCGTAAAGGACTAATCTTGATTAACATTGGATAGTACAGGTCAATTAAACCAGAGACTAAGGGGGTAAAAGGAACAATAAACCTAAAGTTTTGAATAGAAATACCTACAATATGTAGTAAAAACAAGTGAAATTAAAATATTTTTTATTTATTATTCAAATATTTAGTAAAAAAGTAGTAAAAATATTATTCTAATAGGAATTCAAAATTTAAACAAAATGTTTTGCGCTATTACGTTATATTTATAATTTTATTGTGTTGTGATGGAAGGTTTTGTTACCAATTTGGACATTTTCCTGTTTGTGGCAAACACCAGTTTTTTTTTAACAACCTCAAATGTTATTTGAAGTTTTTGCGAATAAAGTTGATTTGTCAAAAATGAAAAGAACGAATTGAAACAATTCTGTCAGACTTATGTGTGCTCGTTGAGGAACAAATGGATCTCGCGTAATCGCACGAGAGGTACATTCATCAAAAAGTATGAGACATAGCTGCAAAAGGACATAAAATGGCCTGAGGTTGTGAGGGAAAAGATAACCCCTTCTATGGTGTTAGTAGAACAGCAACCATGTTCCAGTTCTGACTTCGCTATAAATGAGGGTGCATCAACATCCTGTGGGCCGGAAACGTGCAGTGTTGGAACATCAACATCAGTTGTGAGTCCAAGAAAACCATTTGTGAAGCTAAGCCCGCTACAGAAGAGTGGAAGAGCTCCTAACGTACAGAACTGAAACTCATGCTCATGCAACTGGTTTAAAAGCACAAAATAAGAATGTAGCAGATATCATTAAACTAGTCTCGGAGCATCCCGAAGAAGCTACAAAGATAAAGGAATTGTTAAAGGCATAGAAAACTATGCCCATATATTCTGCTGATAAAGCTTTAGGTATTTTGACCTCATTGAAGCTTTCGACGTGGCAGTATATAACATTAATATATTGTGCAAAAGAAGAAGGAATACCATTGTATCCTTCTTATACAGCTATCCTTGAAGCGAAGAAGAACTGCTATCCGCCAAAAGATGCCATAGAAGTCACGGAAAGAGGGGTTAAAGTAAAACTTCAAGCTATTTTGAACAAAACTGTGGCTAGACTTGGAATATTTTTTCGTGTAGAATCTTCACTGCATGGCAAAGAATGTATACTTATATTCAAGTGGGGTTTTGATGGTGCTTCAGGGCAAAGTTTGTATAAGCTAACTTTGGCAGAGGATGACGATTCTAGCATTTTTATATGTTCGTTTGAGCCCCTGCGCTTAGTTTGTGGCGAAGAAGTGATATGGGAGAATCCAGAGCCATCTTTCACAATGTTCTGCAGACCATTATATTTTAAGTTTTCAAAAGAAAACAGGTTGAACATAGTTGAAGAACAGGCTACGATTGGAAACGAGATTGAAGACCTGCAGCCTTCTATTATGGGAGGCCATTCTGTTAAGCACTCGATGCCTACGACCATGACTGATGGCAAAATCACTTCCCATCTATCAAATACCTCATCTCCGACTTGATATATGTAAAGCAACTCCTACGGAAATTAATAAGTTAGAGGTCTTTTTTTGTGTTTGGGAAATCATCAAATGACGTCTCCCGCTCTGGGCGGAGCGGAAGGGCGTGTCATTATAACTCAGCCATAGTCACGGTGATTAACAAATGAGGGACTTAGTAACATCAGTTTTTAGTCACTTGTTAATCAGCGTGATTATGACTGATTATGCAATTTTGTAAAAAAAAAAAGTATTTGATCAATATCGTATTTAATTATTCTCATTAAAAAAGTCATTAATAGGCTATTAACTAACGACAGAGTACAAGTAAATCGATGCTCAACTTCGTTTGACCATGCCATAGATTTGAAAAATCACGTATCGAAAATTCAAAAAATTTGGTACGCGCGAAGCGGCACTGAAAGGTATATGAATTTGATGTCACCTTGATCGCCAAGTATGGTACAATACCTCTTGTGGGCATCAGCCCTTCAGTTCCATTCAGTTTCAAATAAATTAACTTTAAGTGTTTTCACCCATACAAAAAAAAAAACTTATAACTTTTTGTTCTCACGCGTGGAGGTTCCATACGTTAATATTACGTAAAGGTATGTATACCAGACACATTGCAAACGTCCTTTACGCCCTAATTACGTAAGTTAAAACAAAGCATAGATTTGGTCGTTAAGACTATATCTTTATTATGTGGTTAAGAATGTCGTATAAAAAGTTTAATGCAAAAATCAGGATTACGACCTCTTAAATAATTAAAACATGACTTTACGCTCCCCTATTGAAAATTATTTTTACGATACATCCCAAATAGTATAAAAAATCGCGCTAGAGCTGTGGGAAAGCCAGGTCGTAAGGGGCTTTTTTTTAAAGATAGAATTTTTTTAAATATACCAATCGATAGACCTTGCGACGCTGATTCCAAATATATATATAACTAATTTTCGGCAAAATGTCCTTTACGACAATTGAAATTTCCGGTATCGATATTATTTCGCACCTATTATTACATACTTACTTATTTCATCGTAGATTATTAGTAATTTTTTTTTTCTTGTTTTGAATCAATAAAAAAAGAAACATTTAAAACTATAAAAATAGTAGTTATTTTAGTTAAATATAATATTTTTAATGCGTAACATTTTTATTAATTACTAAAAAACTATTCTAAATCCCATCCTTATTTCCTTGAAGGCAGACCGCAACCGAAGCATTTCCGAGAACCAGTAATTAAATTGCCCCTCTAATTACTGAGGTGGTGGCTTAATGAGGCCCCAAGCCGACTACTCACACACGACTAGAAAAACTCACGCCGAATAAATTACAAAAATATTTCATGTCTTTTTTGTTGGAAATGGCATGGAAAATATGTACGTCACGTCTACATAAAATGTAACAAAAATGTATCTGTTTATCTATACTAATATTATAAAGCTGAAGAGTTTGTTTGTTTGATTGAACGCGCTAATCTCAGGAACTACTGGTCCGCATTGAAAAATTATTTTTGTGTTGGGTAGCCTATTTATCGAGGGAGGCTATAGGCTATATAACATCACGCTACAACTAAGAGGAGTGGAGCAGTAATGAAAAATGTTGCAAAAACGGGGAAAATGTATTCCTTTTGAGAGTTTCCGTTGCGTGCGCTGCGTAAACGGTAAAGTAACGCAAAAATTATGTATGATGGAATTGTTCCTTTTAAAAATTTCTAAAAAAAAGTCCGCGAGAGCATATGTCTATCTTTTAAGGTTGACTCTATAACTCAAAAGGAGCGAGCAGCAACGAAAAATGGACGAAAACTAGCAGGCAAATCGATGCGACGGGAAGGGTCAGGGGAGCAAAAATTTGACGCAGACGAAGTCGCGGGCAGAAGCTAGTTGAAAAATAATAGTTCAAGAACCAAAAAAGTTGAAAGTAATGGAAACAAACGTGGTGTGGTTACATCAAGCACCCCATGGTTTTTTTCCATTATTTTCTACTTTTTAGTTTGGTTTTCTATTAAAGCGTGTTTTTCAGTTTTCTAAACTATTATTTATTTTCTACTAGTTTCTGCCCACGACTTCGTCCGCGTCAAATTTTTGTTCCACTGACCCTTCCCGTCGTATCGAATTGCCTGCCAGTTTCCGTCCATTTTTCGTTGCTGCTCCGCTCCTATTGATTGTATTGTGATGTTATATAGTCTACAGTAAAGTATCCTATGTCAATTTCCTGGTTCTAAGCTCCCTCCCCACCAATTCACACAATACACACTTCAACTCCTTGTTATTGCAGGATATCTCCTTTAACATCCCACCACCCATTATACACACACTTCGCCCTCGCCAGCGTCCCCTGTTCTTGATACCACAAACCAGTTCCGTGACCCTTAAGACTAGTCCACTATACCTAGCCCTCACCCATATTAACAACATTTTGCTGTATGACGAATCATCCGATATTTTCGCGGGTACTGAACTGAGATTCCTAAACACTGCTACTCGATACCTGGAGTCCATTGCCACTCCCAGTACAATTTCCATGGACTAAATAAATTAAATTGAACTGTACCATATTATTGATTATTTTATTGCACTATTTTTATGACATTATCTAATTGTTGTCTAATTTTATCTAATTGTTATCTAATTTTATCTAATTGTTATCTAATTTTACCCTTTTTTATACCTATTTTCATTTTATATTAATTTTGTATAATCGTTTACTTTTACCAAATTTTATCCAATTTTGTAATTTAATAAGTTGTGTGATTCTATGTTATAACTAATATTGACCTATAATTTGTATGTGTGGTGCAAACTGTCAGTATAAGTTGGTTAACAATAATAAATTAATTAATTAAAAATAAAAATTTCCAGCCAAATCGGTTCAGCCGTTCTTGAATTATAATGGGGTAACTAACACGACTTTCATTTATATATATAGATTTTTAGTACGGCACCTGCTAAACCGGGTTTTCGATTGTTTTTTTGCTATTCTGATGATCCTGGCCAGGATAATGGCACTTTATGAAATTATTGCATTGTCATCGGTCCTTGTTATGATTATGAGCAAGTTCAAAATTAATCCGATGTTTTGAAGGGGATCAAAATCACATTCAAAGATTCAGTTACATATATTCATATCAAACTAATAAAAGCGTGAAAAAAATATCGTTGGCTCTAAAAAGTATTCGATGCCCAGTACATTCAAGAGCGGAGTCTTTGATGGTGAGAATAAAAATCTCAAGGATGCAGCGACGAAGTATAATTGGATATCTCAACACATTTAGCAATGCTAACTATGTGCTTATCTAAACTAAAGGTTTTACATAGCCATAATATTTAAGCACGCTAGTCTTAAACTAAAAGTAAAGTGGCTCTTGTAGAGACTGTTCGTGGATGGGATAAAGTCCAGTCGTGTCGCTGTATAGGATCCAAATGATCTTTAAAAATCAATTTTACCTCCTTTTGTAATTAGGAGGGGCTCGGGTTGATCGATCGGGGTAAGCTACGCTTGCTGTAGTCGGTTCATGTATGGGTGATCATCTTGACATGCCCAAACCCCTCCGTGTCTCGGAAAACACGTTAAGCCGTTGGTCCCGGCTGCCATAAGTAGAGCTTCAGTCTCTACCTGTAGTCGGCAGCCCGAAACTCTGTCAATCAGTCTTACCGAGGGGCCTATTGTATACCTTCTATTTTTAATTTATAAGTTTTTTTTTTTTACTATACGTGTTACCAAAATCGCAACAACCAAGGCTGTCAACTTTATAAATTGTATACTGAACCCATGGCTGAACGCTGACCCCTAAAATACAGGCCCAGGCCTAGTTTGGGGGTTAGGATCTATTTTGTGGCAATACATTCATGTGCTATTTCATTATGACTGGCTTGTAACATGTATTTTTAAGAGTCAAATAAATGTTTTTATTATTATTTGTATTACTCACTAACTGGGTTGTGGAACTGTGAATGATAGGCTGAGGAATGATGTGATAAGAGAACGGTGTGGTTTAAAAGAAGATGTAGTCACAAAAATTGAAAAGAGTATGATTAAATGGTAAGGGGACGCCCTAGGAGAACATATAGTGACCTTATTGGTGATGTTCTTCAGAAGGGTCAGGTGTGTAGCACTAGTAACCGGCGTGCGTGTATGACTAGATGTGGGAACTTAAACGAGGCAAAAGGAGTGTGTTAGTATCGTAGCAGGTGGCGTTCTGTAGTTTCCGCCTACCCCCCAAGGAAAAAGGCGTGATTTTATCTATGTATGGGTTGTAGAAGTCAAATAGGCGGTCGCTCCATGTGAAATAATGGAAGCCGACCCCAAAATAGTTGGTTAAAGGCTTGGTCGCTTGATTGACCGCCATTTGTAGATAATACCTACTTAACGACTTTAAAAACTAAACAAAAGTGTTTAAAAAGAAGCGTCCACACATGTACTATATGCATCACAATTTAAATACCATAACTTCTCATAAGGGTAGCCGTGCATTAACCACAAACCCACTCCGCTCCATTATAATCTATGCGCGCATTACACAGATTAAATAACTTTAATGCGTTGCCACGACGGACGTGCTGACTGCAAAGCTTTCAGCTTCACTACATTATTTTAGTCTGGATTACATAAAGCAAGTACATATGTCTGTAAGTGTGTAGGTGTGGTATTATTTCGTTGTTTCGTTTTCATTAATTTAATGTGACGTAATATAGCCAGTGAACGATCAAGCCGCTTATAATGACACCTTATTTGTCAAATTGTGATAAGTCGTTTAGAAGTTACTAGCGAACACATGAATGTACATACATACCGGTCAAAATCATAACCTCTACCCGTTTTCTTCGACGAAGCCGGGTAAAACTATTACAATGACATAAATAATTGAATAAGTCTGTTCAAACAGTTTTGCTTGGTGTTAAACCCGCACCCAGATCCCATCTGAATCTGATTATGATGCGTGATTCCAACTGTTTAACCCCGGTGGAATACTTCTTAATCTAAAAAGTACACCCTCTGTCTTTCACCAAATTTAATTAAAGGAGGAGGGTAAAGATTACAAAATTTTTCGCCTATCATAGTCATGAAAACTAAAGTATTTATTGACGTCATGTTATTGTGTTTATGTGAAGTTCGAATCGACCTTTACATCTATTCTAAAATAGTAAGAAAAACAATAGCAAGTCTTATAAAAAAAAATCATCAAACTTGGCAAATTCTTTGAAATTTTGTTATTTCAAGCACTTTTTCCAACTTAAAAAAAAAATTACGCTTTATGCACCAATATATTTGTTAGTCTTTCAAATACTAAAGTAAATATGCTTTTTAACTAGTATTTATTTGTTAAGGTGCTTAAAGCGCTTAACAGTTTATTTTTAATTGAAAGTTAGAAAATGTGCTTAAAATAACAAAACTTCAACGAATTTGCCAATTTTGATGTTTTTTTTTTTAATATGACTTGCTATTTTTTTTTCTTACTATTTTAGAACAGATGTAAAGTTCGATACCTAAACTTCACATAAACACAATAACATGACGTCAATAAATACTTTAGTTTTCATGACTATGATAGGCGAAAAATGTTCTAATCTTTACCCTCCTCCTTTCCTAATTAATTGTATCAAGAGCTGTGCCCATTGTCAAAAACAAACACAAGTTTAAACAAACATCTCTTTTCCTAATTCGAGAACACTAGCTGCAATATAACGCTTATTTACGCACAACATCGCCGAGGCGTATGCCAATAGACGTCAGCTCCACGCGGCGTATAAATCGAGCCACAATTATCATAATTCGGCGTGTGAATGATAAGTTTAATTGATTTATAACTAGTTTACCACCGACGCTACGTCGGAAATGGGCGTTGAGATTTATGTTGTTAGATACTGTTAACAGCCTTGGGGAAAATGCTGCGTTTAAGCCTGGTGGAATATGTGTTGCTCAAAGTGAGAAGCAAAATTATAAAGAAAGAAAAAAACGTGTGTCAGTTCCGACGCACGACTGAAGTTTACTCCTCAAGAACGATTGTAAAATATATAGATTAGTAAACATAACATAACACATAACGTAACGTAAAGGAGAAAGTTGAATTTTACTTCCCATAAATTTTCATACCTCGGGCCTATATATGAAAATCGATTCATAAGGAGTAAACTCAAAACTAGTTATTGGGAGAAGGCTAAAAAGAATAAAAAACAAACAGTACAGTAAAACTAAATATACCTAGCAAACTACGTTACATTCGGATTCACAGAACATAGCCGTTTGGTTCATATTAAATGAACTCTAAATGAATACTTTTCGAGTTCAAATTAACTAGTTCTTAGATTCATTTCACTGAATTAAAACTACGATTTCCTTGAATAGTGGTGGCAACTATATATTTATCGTCTGCAATTTACCACTGAATGACGTCGCTGAAACGTTATTTAAAAAATGAATTATTATATTTTCTTATAAAGAGTTTTTTGACACCTATTCTTTTAGGAATCTGCAGTAGCTCTAGAATACGGTCATTAAGCTTCTATAAATTGGGGAAAGCTTATGTCCAGTAGTGGACGTCTTTCGGCTGAAATGATGATGATGATGATGATGAATATTCTTGAGCTGCCTCGGAATAGGAAATTCTATGACCCGTATTATATGAGACCCAGAATACTTCTTTGAGGAATATATTTGGCAGATGTTTTACAGAGTCTAATTATTTCAAGTTTTATTATTATGTAGGGTTTGTGGTCAGATTAATCAGCAAATAACATTCTCACTGCTGGGACCGGCCTCCTCACGGCGAGAAGAAGCGGGCCATTATCCACCGCGCAGGACCAGTGCGGGTTGGTAGATGTCACATATCTTCTAATTTTTGGTTCTAGAACATGGCCGGTTTCCTCACGATATTTTCCATCACCTTTTGAAGAGCAGTGGTGTTGAAATTATTTACACAAAGGGCCTGTTTGGGTTCGAACCCATTACCTACTAAGCGGAGCCATGATCTACTACGCCCCACTGCTCTAAAATTTATTATGGTTCACATAATGAATCTATCTCATTATTTTCCGTGTCAGTCATTAACAATTCTGAACAGAAAACAAAGGCGAGATTGTTCTGAAGTCGGCTTTTATGTGACACCTCTGGAAAAACAAGTTTTTCATCGGCTTCAGGCGACTAAGTTAAAGTATTTTTCTTCTTTGAATGGCTTTGTTTTTCGCACCTCAGGAATTTTTGATAAGAAATATTATGTTGAAACGACTTTTTCTTTCTTATCAAAATCTTATAAATAAACCGTACTTCTGTGTCTGTTTGTTTAAAAAAAAAACTGAAACAAAGGCAAGAAATTAATGGTAAAAACTTGAGAGAGCGAGCCTATTGCCATGAACAGAGTAAATCCAGACTCTGGACTTCTACTGTGTAATTCTAGATAGAAAAAACTATTAGCACTTTGCCCGACCCGGGAATCGAACCTAGGACCTTATACTCAGCAGTAGCATTTAGAACCACTAGTGGCTACACCAACGGGACAATCGAGTTTAATTTTTAATTTCAGGGAAATTGATCCACTAAAATCGCGCTGTCACGTCTCGTATCTGCTGCTTGCGAGAGCTTCAACGCAATAAAAGTGTTGTTGAACTGTCAAATTTAAAGCCATTCCTACAGTTAATGTGTTGTCACAAGCACAAAAGCCTACCAATTCCTATCCGATGCTTGATAATATTCCCTTACATAATCTACCTATATTTCACACTCACGATATTCCCACATTTAGATACTAATAATGTGTCAATATTACCGCTATCTGTCAACTTGACACAACATATCAAATTCCAATTGACTGATATTCGATTAATATAGTGTAATAATATTGACTTAATTATGTACAGACAGCACATAAACTAGCTACTACAATCTGTCAAATTTATTTGATAGATTTTCAACTTTAAAGCTAAAGTATTGGGTTCAAGATTGATTGGGAAAATTTGACAGTTTCCGGTATATTGATGTGCTCGCGTCTGTACATATGCATCAAATTATATACGTACTGCGGTCACCAAGAGAGATATGTAACCAGAGGGGTAAATTACGTAACTTGCTATCAGTAGGAATTGGTTTCATATTGAAAGTTAAACAACATTCACTGCGTTATTTACGTTTCTGAACCGCCAATGTATTCGAACAAATGACGCAATGGTTTAGAAATAATCTTCAATCCGATGCAGATTCTGGTAAATAGTGCGTTTGGCAATTAGGGTTTAGGGTCGTTGGCTACAGTTGAAGTTTAGTAATAAAGTGATGGATATTCGAATGAAAATTTGTCTGAATTAAAAGAAAAAAAAAAAACTGTTCATTTGTCGAAGTAAATTACATTCGAAAACATACATCGGTTTCTTAGTAAACTTCAACTATATCTATCTCTTTTGGTGACCGTACATATTAAGTTCACATTTCAGTCGAAAGACGTCCACTGCTGGACAAAGGCCACCCGTAATCTGGGGGGTTTGCCAGTATCATCACGCTTGGTAGGCGGCTTGGCGATAAATAAATAAATAACTTACGACAACCAACACACCGTTATCTGATCCCAAACTAGGCAGAGCCTGTACTATGGCAACCAGACAACTGATTAACATACTTATATATTTCTAAATACATACATATTATAGATAAATTACACCCAGACACAGAACAAATGATCGTGCTCATCACACAAAGATTTGTCCTGGGTGGGAATCGAACCCATGACCTCAGCCTTAGCAGTCAGGGTCACTAACCACTAGACTAACAGGCCAGTCGATCGCAGTATGTGGTTAAATGCATAGAGAACCCTGCTGCCCATTCTCTAGTAAGTCCCTTAGACGCGACACCCACGGAAAAAATGGGATGATACTATTCTTTACGTCCGGCACCACACGCAACACTAAGTACAGTACACTACACTACACTAAGCTAGATACTAAACTGGCCACCGTAGGCGCGAGCTTGCGGGCGGCGAGCAATGGGTAGCTCGCCGCCCGGTAAGGACCAAGCTCGGGTCGACGGCGCGTAGTGTTCCACGCGCACCTCAAAGAGATGTCAGCAGCAGTGTAGGGGTCTACTAGGACCGATGCCCGCCGGGGTCGCGTGATTGTTCGAAAGAGATACCGTGACCCTGGCACATGGGCAACTGATGGAACACGGGTGGGTTTTAGTCAGTAAAAGTCTGACACGCCCTCCCGCTCCGCCTAGAGCGGGAGAAGTCATTTGATGATATCACAACCAAAAAAAAAACGCTAGATACTAAACAGACATATGTGTTGCGTGTGTGTGCTGAAAAGTTTGTTACGCCACTTCTTACTAAAGCACCAGGAAATGGTGAACGTTGGACATTTTAAGTCGTCTCTCTGTAAGTTTTGACATGGTAAAGTAAGTTCAAAATCTTTATCCCAACTTTAAAAAAACACGTTATAAAATTTGTGAGACAGGAAAATATTCTCATCTGAAAGCTGTGGTTGCCACTTTGCCCAAAAGCTTATGATTGTTTACTATTGTTAAAATGTATTGTTCAGGTGACTTTCAGGTGGCTTTCAGATGATAATATTTTCTTTAGTTCGTCATTTTAAGTTCTTTGGAGGGCCCCATATTCAATTTAATGGAACGTCACATAACCTATAACCAGTGGTCAAGACCAACGATAACTCATTTGATAAATTATGATAAGTCGTTCAAAAGTTATGAGAGAACAGATGAATATACAAACATACATACCGGTAAAAATCATCACCCTCCTTTTTATTGGGCCGTAGTCGGGTAAAAAAGTTTTGATCCTCAGTCTAATTCCAATTCTAGTTTTGTTTTTTAATAAATTACCAATAAACGAGTCCTTTTGATAAAAAACCACTAGTAAGTTAGAGGAATTTGGATCATGAAACGTGTAGATCCTCCATTATCTGCTATCTAACCCCAGAAGCTCGCCATTTCACGGCTTAGGGAAGTGAACATAGCCACGAAAACTAATTGTTTGCCCCGACTTCGCTCGGTTTGTACGACTAACTTAATTTCCAACTATTCGACGTGTTAATCCTTCGCGAGAAGTTTAACGTGGAGGGAATTTTGGCACGTCGCGAGTTATTGGGATAACTTAGTTCCGGACGTATTTAGGAATATGGCTGTATGAGATCAGTCTATTTCTGCGGCTAACTTAACCTGATATTGTTTTGTTGATATTACTGGTTGGAATCAGAAAGATATACGGTAGAATTATTATTGTTACAGTAGTGTTTTATTGCGCAATTACGTACATTACATATAATCACGCCATTGTTACATGGGGGGTAGGACAGAAACTACAGAATGCCATCTGCTACGATCCGTCCATACTCATTTTGCTTCGTTTACGGTATACACACGCCACTTGTAATTACTACGCACCTGAGTCTTGTGAAGCACAGCACCAATAAGGTCACTATATGTCATGAAGAATGATCAGCAAAATCACGAAACGTGGACATTCGTTTCATAGACAACTCCAGATGGAAATTGATAAAAACAGCCGCACGGGTCTCTCCAAGATTTTAAGCAACGCTCGCGATCCGTTTGTGTATGGGTGAAGCAACCATCCATTCGATATATTCGATATTGACCAGATGATCCTGACTGTCAGTTGTCACGGGTAGAAGCACAAAATGTCTGACAACCAGTCTCACCAAAGGTATAGTACTCAGGTCAAATAGACAGTCTCTCCTTGTTAGATACTGGCATTCATCAGTAGGCGATTAGACTAGAAGCTGAACCCCCAACATAGTCGGAAAAAGGCAGATGATGATAAGTAGAAATAGATGAGAGAGAAATAAGCGGCTTTTGTGTAACAGTATCCAATATCATAAAAATATTTGATATCATTAAAAGCATTACAAGCTGGCGAATTAAAACGTACTAACTACCACTTCTTTTTAACGCAAAGTTTGATTTAGTACGCCATCATTTATGTGCGTTAATACGCGTCTAATACCACAACTTTCTACCACTTCCTCTAATAAATATTATCACCGATGGCCGATAGATTAAGCTGTCGCAGACGGCATGAATTAGTGGTGTACCGCGATGCCGAGATATCGATCGAGTCTTGATTTAGCATCGACATTATTTATGCATATTGGTGGCGGCCACAACACTAGTGATTGTAGCGGTAACTGCTATTTTGTCTTTGGCAACACCACAACCTTGTCTGTAATCAACTTAGACAGTTAAATTAGTCGTTTGCAGTACGAAAAAATGTTGCTAGTGATCAAAATGATAATATTATGATGATATACTTTATTACCACTCGTGATTTGAATCGTGGTGAGTTTTAGTACGGTTTTTTAAGTTTTTTATTCCTATTTCACTGCTTACCTTTTTAAGGGTTGCAAACATATGTTGTGATAGGTTAATATCTACGAACTAAAGATTTTGACGTACCAATTATTTAGGTAGAAGATATTTAATCTCACACCACATTACACTAAATACAGTTAGCGCTAACATATTCAGCCTTTAACGTTCCCACAGCTGGGTAATCTACCACGCGGACCCAGTGTGACTTGGCAGATCAAATGTCACGTGTCTTCGATTTTTTTGGCTCTAAGACATTTCATTTTATTTATTATGGGACAATAAACAGCTACAATATAAAATGTTTACATATCTTATATCTTTAAACGAGCAATTCTTGTATACATATATGTATATATACAAGATTATTTTTAGTATATGCGAAACCTGAATATAGTTTGTTCAGAATCAGTAACTGAATCGATTCCAATAATTTTTACACCATGTTATATTTTGTACCAAAAATATTTAATTACGCTTCCAAGTCGCGGGGCCTTATTGTTTTGTTTCGATTTTAAAATTATCATGTCTTTCTCGTACTCAAACGTCAATTACACGGAGATGGTACGTACACTAGCTGTTTGTGGTGATCTGCATATGTTTTTGCGTGGACAACCAGGTAACTTATCAAGCTTATAACTTTGTGATTATTAATGATACAGTTTTGAAATTTTTTTCATAGATTCTTTACATAATAATACTAGACCCGTGTTTCGTCTGCGTCAGGATGACTGGACCAAGAGCGATTTTGGAAGTTTGAGTAATACCAAGTTTTAGTACCTATTTGGTACTATTTGGTACCAGACATCAAATAATTTGTACCTCGCTAAAGACGGAAAATTATAACGAGGAAAGTGGCCAGCCATTCTGACTTCAGAATGGCTGGACCAAGTCGGTTTCACCTAGTTGTAGGCGTTATAACCAGTTCGTCTTTTTGTTAAAATTTAGTACCTCATTGGTACCTCAACGTATGTTTTTCTTACATTTTTTCGATAAGCCAAAAAAAAGTTACGCCTAGAAGAAATGTTGCATGCAATCTGGAGCACGTTGATTTCTCCTAGTTGTAGACGTTATAATTAGTTCGTCTTTTTGTTAAAATTTAGTACCTCATTGGAAACTCCACATATGTTTTTCTTAGATTTTTTCGATAAGCCAAAAATAAGTTACACCTACAAGAAGTTTTGCGTATATAAAATAATGTATATTTTTGTACTAAGAAAATTACCGAAAATAAATCATCACACACATATATATTACATATGATATATGTGTTCATTGTTTGTTGCTTTAATATTTTTTTGCATATAAATAACAGTGTGCATACATTTTGTTTTTACTAATTGTGATTCTACTTGACATGTCGTCGTAACATTGCCATTTGGACCCTCTGCGACAATGTGATTTGTAATGTCCCACGCCTTTCGGAGTCGAACGTGGCACAAATTCTATAACAGACAAAAGGTGGTACTCTATTCCTTTTAATGTTATATTTTTGGGTAAATCATTAATGCAAATTTAGAAGTCGGAATTGGGCCCAAAAGCAGCAATACCTTTTAAATTATAATCTAAACACCTTATGCCTTGACAACCAGAAAGTCTACAACTCGACATATTTCTGTCACTGTTTAGCATCGAATTTGCAAATTCACTTAAGACGGCGCCGACCAAACAAGGCGCGTGCCAAATAAGTATTAACTACAGTGCGCTAATCATGTGTGTCGTCACGCACACATTGACCAGTTTGCTCGAGGCCCGCATGCAGTTGCACGTCAAAAGGTGGTAACCTAGGATTTTTAAAATTTTATTCATTGTGTTGAGTGACTTGATTATTATTTCAATGATTTATGTAGGTACCAATGTAAATCCAAAAATTTAATCTAATAATATGTATTATGTAAAAATTAACGTTTGTAGTTTACAGGACGGGTAATGTAGGTATAACTATAGTACTAGTAGGTGGTGGTGGTGGTGGTGGTGGTGGTGGTGGCTGGTGTAGTATTTTATATTATTTATTACGCAATTCACAGACTACATAATTGGATACTTCTGTCATTGTCAAATTGGTTGTCTGTCAGTTTTCCCACAGATTACGTAAGCTGGCGGCGCCTGCGTCAGATTGCAGTCGGGACGGAATGTTGCCACTTTTGTTTTTTTATTTTATTTTATATATTCATTAAATCTATCAGTACTGACTGTTTGCTGCACCGATCAACGTCATTACGTCAGCGCCGGCTGTCACTGAAAACCAGCGCTGGGGCTCTGTCTCGCATAGGGTCACAGCATTATGCTGAGTGATGGCCGTTTTGCGTGGATATGACGCATATTTTCCCACATCTTATTGTTTTATTTCTGTATGTTTCTAGTTTTACTGTGCGTCATGTTTACCGCAAATAAACGTATTTTCTTTCTTTCTTTCTTTTCTTCATATAGGAAAATACCTAAATAATATCCGTCTCTTCCGTTCGCAAAGAAATTTTTGCATTATGAATTTTACTTGCACGCTTCGGAATTTTACTCAGTAAGTAGGTAGGCAGGGTAAATGGGTAGGTGGTAGGTATTGTAATAATAAAACCAATTTGTGATATACAAAAATCTATAATTACCTAATGTAATGGAAACCTTGCCTACTTTACAAAAAACATACGATAAGCATAGGGAAATGTGGTATATACTATGTAGAGTGTAACGGAAAGATGTGGCCATATTATAAAAATTACTTCTGCCCATGAAGATGAACAACTTTTTCCAGGGAAGGTAAATTAAATTTAACGTATAATGTTACCATAAGCTGACCAAAATTTGTGTCGGGAAATTTCCTGTTTTTTTATTATTGAATAAAAAGACAGGTTTATATCATTCATTTTAAAAACATGACTGTTATTTCCAACCATAAGGACAATTACTGTACGTATAAAACATGCTTATTTGTAGTTTGGACTTGATACTGATGGTGGATGTGTTCACGCGATTTATTGCGCTTTTCCTTTCGTTGTTTCTTATAGCGAAATTGAAAGGACCGGGTATTTTATTGCGTTATAAAGACTTTTCGTTAAACAAATAATAAAGAAAAAAAAACGTTATAATTTTAAGATACTGGGAAGTACAGTAATTAAACACGTGCAAAGTAATTACAACAAACAAATTAACACATTTCTAAGAATTTCAAGGTAAGTACGGTATATTTACTCATTTGTATCAGTATTTGGTTTGAAGGTCATTTAAATTAATGTTTATTGGGGTCTAATAAAGACATATTGTTTCGCTATTGAAAGTGGTTGCTGCACTATAGTGTTCCAATGCAAGCGTAACAATGTAAACCGAACAAACCTTAGCAATTTCTATTTTAAAGAGTTTTTCGTTAGATATACTACATGATACCCTTAAAATTGAATCCGCTATCTCCGCCTCTATCTCTTGGATTTTAAAATGAATGCCAGATTTGCAGTCACCACCCCCCAAAAGCCATACTGAATGTTAGGGAAAAAAAAATTAAAAGGAACTAATATCCCAAAATATAAATACGTACTTTTTATGATAACGGATTTTTTTACGGAAATGAGTGTTATTTTTTTTTTCTTGAAATATCTGATCTTACGCTTTCCCATGTTCACTAAAACAAATATTTAAGAAAAATGTTACAATAATATGTAAACAGAAAAAAAAATACAAAAAGTAAAATTTAGATATGCCTACTAAATATAAGGTCATAAAAATCAAAAAAATCAAAAGTCATTCATTCAAACTAGGCTGAGAGTCAGCACTTTTTGAAAGTCAAAGTTACAAAAGACCTACCCTACCCTACGACACTTCCTAGTACTAAAAAAAACCACAAATATGAATTACACTATTCAACTCTTTGCGGCAATGTATACGTACACAATAGATCGCGAATTATCGCTATCGGTGCATCGCTCCACGATGAGACGTGACCACTGTCCGAGCTCTCATGGACGACTGAATTTTCCACCCATGTACGTTAAGAATGACTCAAAACAGCACGTGAATCAAAACAAAAGTAAATAATAAAATAACTAAATGTACCCATAACCGTGTGGTTCCGGACGTAAAGAATAGCACCACCCCATTTCTTCCCGTGGGTGTCGTAAGAGGCGACTAAGGGACTTACTAGAGAATGGGCAGCAGCGTTTTCTATGCATTTTACCACCATACTGCGATCGCCAACCCGCCTGCCAAGCGTGGCGATTATGGCAAATCCCCCCAAAAATTGTACCGGTCAAATTGACAGTGCTTGGGGGAGGCCCATGTCCAGCAGTGGACGTCTTGCGGCTGAAATGATGATGATGATGATGAATAACCATAAATTTGTAATATGATAGAGATTAATATGAATTCAAGTTTGTGAAAAATTTAACAGTTTACTATCAAAATTCAACTAAACATGAGCATCCTATTCTAAGATTTTTGTTCAACTTTACGATTTTTTGTTTATTAAACCATACAATATTTTTAATTTTTGCCAACTATAATCGGTTAACACATTCATTGCGGTGTTTATTTCATATTTTTTATGGTAATTATGGTTAAAGTATTGTTTGTATCATTATAACAGTGACGACTGTTTTGGATTGTTTTGTTCTGCTCCCCCTTAAGGTGTTTTTGTTAAAATCAAGTGGCAAAAAAGCAGATTTCCTACTGACTTTGTTTAAACGACAGTCCACATTTGAAAACGTTTGCTAACTTCATTCTATTAAAAAAATATTTTGAAATAGAGATATAATAGATATAATAGAGGTTGAATATAATATTTGAAAAAATATTTTTAGAAAACCTATACAGTGCAGAGATAAAAGATTCTTGTACAAATGTGGACTGTCGTTTATAAAAACAAAGTAGGAAATGTGCTTTTTTGCCACTTGATTTTAACAAAAACACCTTAAGTGAGTCTACAAATTCAATATTAAACAGTGACAAAAATATGTCGAGTTGTAGACTTTCTGGTTGTCAAGGCATAAGGTGCTTAGAATAGAGTACCACCTTTTGTCTGTTATAGAATTTGTGCCACGTTCGACTCCGAAAGGCGTGGGACATTACAAATCACATTGTCGCAGAGGGTCCAAATGGCAATGTTACGACGACATGTCAAGTAGAATCACAATTAGTAAAAACAAAATGTATGCACACTGTTATTTATATGCAAAAAAATATTAATGTATCAATCAATGACTACATATATTATATGTAATATGTGTGTGATGATTTACTTTCGGTAATTTTCTTAGTACAAAAATATACATTATTTTATATACGCAAAACTTCTTATAGGTGTAACTTATTTTTGGCTTATCGAAAAAATCTAAGAAAAACATATGTGGAGGTTCCAATGAGGTACTAAATTTTAACAAAAAGACGAACTAATTATAACGCCTACAACTAGGAGAAATCAACGTGCTCCAGATTACATGCAAAATTTCTTCTAGGTGTAACTTATTTTTGGCTTATCGAAAAAATGTAAGAAAAACATATGTTGAGGTGCCAATGAGGTACTAAATTTTAACAAAAAGACGAACTAGTTATAACGCCTACAACTAGGAGAAATCAACGTGCTCCAGATTGCATGCAACATTTCTTCTAGGCGTAACTTTTTTTTGGCTTATCGAAAAAATGTAAGAAAAACATATGTTGAGGTACCAATGAGGTACTAAATTTTAACAAAAAGACGAACTAGTTATAACGCCTACAACTAGGTGAAACAGACTTGGTCCAGCCATTCTGAAGTCAGAATGGCTGGCCACTTTCCTCGTAATAATTTTCCGTCTTTAGCGAGGTACAAATTATTTGATGTCTCGTACCAAATAGTACCAAATAGGTACTAAAACTTGGTATTACTCAAACTTCCAAAATCGCTCTTGGTCCAGTCATCCTGACGCAGACCGTGTTTCGGGTTTCGCATAAACAAAAATTAATGTTGTATATAATCTGAATCTCGGAAACGGCTGCAACGATTTTCATGAAATTTAGGTTTCGGGGGCGATAAAACGATCTAAATTCATTTGTAGGATTCATTTATAGAAAATGTAGTTTTATTCGTATTTTCAATAATCAACTTTATCGAAAATCAACTTAAACATAAACTTACTTATGTTTTTTTTATTGGAAGAAAAATAACAAAATGTTTTTTTTTTTTGCTGTATTATTTGGTGGGCCTTTGAGTATGTGCTAAATAAATGTATTTTCTTTCTTTCTAAATTGTGTTTAAATATAATTTTTAAAAAACTAAATTTACAAAAAAAAAAACCGAGCAAAGCTCGGGCATCCAGGTACTTACAATAATATAGGCTCATAATTGACAAGACATGTCGGATTCATCACCATGCTTTCCTTCACCGTTTGGAAAGCAGTTAGCGCTAAACTAAGTTAAAATGTCATTCTGGTCCCTGTCAATTGTTGAAATTGACAGAATTTAAACAATTTCAAACACTAGTCAAAAATAGAACGAGATTTTGAATTTGCTTAGCGCTAAACCTATTTAGTGATTTGTGGTGTAAATGAGCTTTAAAATTTTGAATTTCGAAAAAAAAGCTAACAATTTCTCCACCTAAATATTTTTTTAAAAATTGCCACAGTATACTAGTATCAGTATCCACAATCAGTACCGCCATTGAAGCGAAGGGTATTCGCAAATATTGGTGTGCTTACGTTTGATAGGGTCCCAGGTGACACGAACAGTACCTTGGGTCAGTGGGTCGCACTTACCTGGAAAGAAAAAAGAACATTTAAATATTGGGTAAATCTCAGGGGTCTAAAATGTTCCTGCATAAGCAGAAGCAAATATTTTTGATACGTGACCTTAGCTTAAGAATAAGTATTCTTGGGTTAGGATATTTTGTTGTTGAAAAGGGTGAGGTAGGTGTTAGGTAATAAGGTTACAATTTAAATATTTACAATGCTTGTTTTAAGTACCTATTTATTTAAGTATCGTGCTTCCAAACCTAGTGGTGTAGGCTCTGTATTGTCTGTTAGTAAATTAATTAATTAAACATTATTTTGTTATGTAATGTACATAACAAAATAATGCTAGTATTACATTTAGTATTCATGTGCAAATATATTGTGTTCACAGGTAAATATAACGGAAAACATCAAATGACTTAGGAGATCAAATGCTTATTTCCTCAGAAATTTCTTCCAGCAGACCTTAAAAGGAGATTTAGACAGTAGCAGATAATTATAAGTAGGTTGAATTTGTTTATAGTAAAAAGGATGGACATTTTTAAGGTTGTCATCTTGTGTCAACGTCAATCTGTCTTTTGTGTGCCGGACGTAAAAAATAGAACCATCCCCATTTCTTCCCGCGGGTATCGTAAAAGGCGACTTAGGGACGTACTATTTGACTAGAGAACGGGCAGCAGCGTTCTCTATGCATTTTACCACCATACTGCGATCGCCAACCTGCCTGCCAAACGTGGCGATTATGGCCAAGGCCTATGTCCAGCAGTGGACGTCTTACGGCGAAAATGATGATGATGATGACTCTGAAGAAGGACCAAAACGTATTTCTTTAACAATTTATTTATTTTTGCTTAAACAAAAAACGGCTTAAACGTACTATTTGTGTAATTCTCGACCAGATTCCGACATCACTCTTCATTTCTAAATCATCTTTAAAATCTGGGACTCCCAGGTAAAAATAAAACTATCTGGATTCAAGACACGGATCTCAATCCTTTAATATTACAAGCGGTATTACGAAATAACATTTTAGGAGCCTCTCAAATAGGCAAGGAGGCTTTTAAGAGCTCTTGAGATAATTGGACAAGATACTTTTGTTGGGAACAGAATTTTAATACGGTCGAGTTTTGAATGTAACTTTAGTTTTGGTTTGTATTTCGCATACTGATTTATGTTTTGGTATTAAATGAGAAGCAAATTTTTGTACCTTATAAGGGACCGACAAAAATAATACAGAAAGGTCTTGGTGTTATGCTTATGTTGCAAATATTTTGTAAAAGGCATATGACATTCCATTTTTGCATAATTTTTAAGGCTATTTAAAATATTATTATACTAGCCCACGACATTGTTTGCGTGCTTGTCGATAAACAAATTGAATTTCATGGGTTTTAATTTTTTCTTCGCGGAACCTAAGCTACCGAATTCTTCTCTAAAATAAAGTAGCCTAATAATCATTCCTTACAACTTTAGCTATCTGCTAGTGTATATCCGGTCAAAATCGGTCTAGCTTTTTCGGAGATTACTCGAAACAAACAAACAGACAATTTTTTTAATTTTTTACATTGTTTTTAAGCATTTTGTGCGAAGCTGTTATTTTGACATTACTAACAGATTCAATTTTATTCATTTGTATGTCAATGCATCCCTATAGATTACATTAGTACTTAAACCTATTCAGTTCACAACTGACATTCATTGACAGTTGTATAAATGAAATGGCTATAACACGGCAAATTAACGTGGGGTTTCAATTGACTTAATAATTCCCACAGTAAATGCAGGAATATCTTTACATGGCTATATTACTGAGTAAAAACGAAATGAAGCCTTAGAAAATTGTGCTATAATTTGCTTTGAAAACGATCTCCTTATGTTAGTGTAATTTATACCACAGATTTTGTACGTACTTATATTAATAGGTAAATTTTTCATAAAGTAATATATTCTTATAAAGTCTATCCCGTGCCGTGACAGTAAACTATAAACCCGCTGTAAAACGTACAAAACGTGTTTTATGTCACGTATAACCTTCACATAAAACAGGACAAAATAATGTCACACAGAGTTGTTCCATCATAAAGGTATTAGCTATTAAAGAGATAATATTTTGTTTTAGAGGTAATTGCAACAGTAATAACAATTTATTTAAGTAGTAAGCAAAACCCGTAGATCAATTCCCGTAATGAAAAACATTAAAAATCTAGAAGCAATTTTCTCTCAGCGACAATAAGTATCAAAAATTGTAGTAAATTATTTACTGCCATTGACGAACTTTTCAATATACCTACTACATAAATTAGTTTGAATATCTTCATAGAAGTGCAACTGAGAGGAATCTTAAACCAGAATTAACGATATTTGAATTTACAGCACCGTTAGTCCCACGCTCGCGCCGGACCAAAATCAAATCTTACTAGAGCATAGACAAATTGAGTTGGGAACGAGGCTTACCAAGAAGATCCCAAAGACTAGTTGAATTTAGACAAATTGTCTATAACAAACACAGGCGAGACTTGGTTTTGGAATTATTTATGGAGATAAATTAAATCTAGAAATATTAAATAAAATTATGATAAAAGAAGGTTGAATTGAAATATAAAGGTGTTGATTAAAGGGTAGACTTTTAATTCTGTAATGATATAAGACCAAATTGAACGAAATATTGTTAAAATGGTCACTTTAAGTGATGGATATTTTAATGAAAAGCTATTTAATACACAAAAGTTTAATTATTGTAAAACTATTCACAAATACACACAGGTAACACCGGCAAGTACCGACGCCATAATACTTCTCTATAGAGCTGCTAACATATTAAACAATAATAACTTACATTTTGATAACAATATGACAATACGTTTATTTGCAGTAAAAAAATAAAATTACCGCAGAAAAAGAACACAACTACAAAAAATAACATGTTGGGGGAAAATATCTGTCACATCCACGAAAAACGGCTGTCGCTCAGCATAATTCTACCAACCTATACGAGACAGAGCCTCATCACTGGCTTCCAGCGACAGCCGGCGTTGACGTGATGATGTCAACCGGTTCAGCATAGGATATGATAAAATTTAAAAATCTTTACATAGAATAAAACAAAGTCGCATTTTGTGTTAGTACGGTTAAATCTTTTATACAGCGCAACGGATTCTAATGCGGTTTCCATCAATTGAAAAAGTGATTCAAGAGGAAGGTTTATATGTAAAATACGCGGGCGAACCCGCTGGCAAAAGCTAGTAAGGAATAAAATACAAACAAAAGAATACTTTACTTTTACGTCTTAAAACATGAAGTTTGTGTTTGACGCTAAACCCTATCAATACGGATAACATAATTAGACTAAACTAACTCAATTAACTAATGCTAGGAAATCATATTAGGATCGGATGAAGTAGGGTCAGTTTCGGACACTAACTTGGCTGAGACCGATCGATGGTCACCTCATTAGTCAAACCTCTCCGGCTGTGTCACGACGGCTGCAACTAAGTTCCTAACGGGTTCCCTCTATCTGGCAGAAACTTGATGATCCGAATTTTATTTGGCATAACACACTTAGCATAATCTTTTTTAAACGAATATTTGTAAGGCATAAAAAATTTTTAGACCTAAAGTGTAATTTAAACCCGCGTAGGCGCGGAGGGGCGAGGCGGCTCGCGAGCTGAGGAGGAGGTGATTTTGACGCGCGCCGCCGCAGCTGAGGCTGGCCGGCGAAGCCAGCCAGCAAGCCGAAGCTGCGGTGGTGAGAGTAAAACCATCTGCGACGATGAGCTCGCGTGGGACCGCCGGAGCCTCGCAGCGCCGGAGCCGTGACAGAAAGCATGCATGCTGCATGTTGCATGCTCGCCTGCATGCTGTGAGCTTGCTTGCATACTGCATGTTGCATGCTCGCCTGCATGCTGTGAGCTTGCTTGCATGCTGCATGCTTGCTTGCATGCTGCATGTTTACTTGCATGCTGCATGCTTGCTTGCATGCTGCATGCATGGTGTATGCTTGTTTGCATGTCTGAATGCAGCGTGCTAACTATGATTTTTCTGTAATGTAATATATGAGTGTTTCAATTATTATGGATATGAAATGTATGCCAAAAGATAATTCTAACTGTAAAATTTCTGAGATATGATAGTTCTGCCTTTTAATGAATATCGATATGAAATTATGCCAAGAGACGATTCTGAATGCGAATTTTCTGCGATATGATGGTTCTCCCTTTTGATTATTATGGATATAAAATGTATAGCTAAAGATGATTCTGACTTATAAAATTATGCGTTGTGAATGTATGATAAATGAGTGTATGCCAAACGATTTTCTGCGAAATGAAGTTTATGCTATCCGCTGTTATGCAAAATAATATTATGACGAAAAAAATTCTGCCATAAAGAGTGGACCCGATCCTAACACCCGGTTTCAGAATTGAGAAATTGAAGTTCCGCTTGTCAAACTTTATTTTAACATTACATAGTCCATTTATTTTGGGGGCGACAAATTGATCTAGGTAGGATTCATTTTTATAAAATGTCGTTTTATTCATGTTTTCAATGACCAACTTTATCGATAATCAACTTGAACATAAACTTATTATTTTAAAAACAATTTACCAAAACATACCGAGCAAAGCTCGGTCATCCAGATATTGTAAATTTATTGGAGTACTGGTTTAGTAAAGATAAAATAGCAAAAGTAGACAACCATAAAAAAAAAATTGGAGTGCCAGAATGTATTAAACACTTTCAATTTTAATTTCACATCAATTCGTCAACTTAAAGATTTACCCATGAATACTGTACTTAAAAGTTTCTCAACTATCTACTGAAAATTTGGTACAAATATTTAGACGATTTTTTACTTCTGTATCGCTTTGATATTCAATAGCGGCAGATTTTTAGTAATCGAAGGATAGAGAGTACTCATGGAAAGTAAAGATGCCGCAGTTGACCGTACATATCCAGACTACTAAGAAATTTCTGATGGAAAACCAAACGAACGCACAACCTGCCACTCACTCACTTTGAAGCTGAAATAAAAAATATAAATTGATTTGAAAAATCTGGCAACATTTTGCTAAAAAAATTAATAATGTTCCTCGGTGTAATAAAAAACGTAGTATTAATAAAAAGAAACGCTAACCAAACTGGAGCGAGCTGGGAGAAACGCTAAGATAAAAAATATAGACTTTCTAAAGAACTCTTGCATTAACAAGACTAGGTACCTACTTCGCAAGCGTAGCAGGGCTTGAGTGTCTAAAAAATATTCAAGTTTTTTTAATAACACCACTGCTGCGGCCTACACAAAGCGTCTGTAAACTTTATTTTTAACACCCTTGCTCGTAAAGCTGATGTAATTCCATCGGTTTTAAATATGTATAACGGGTCATAAAAAACGCGTGTGTTACCAAAACAAATAGTTTAGTTATAGTCCATACAAATTCCATAACAGTATTATTTGCCATTTCAAACATGGAACTGATCGCCGCCGCACGACTCCAGCTAGTGAGCAGCGCGCTGTTGCTATTCAAATTTCGAACTAATCGCCGCGCGGCGCCAGTCAGTAGGCAGCGCTAGCGCGCTGTTAAAATGGCGGGAAAGCAACAGTGTGCATTCACAGATTAAGTTTATTTAAAATAATGTTTTATTTTTCTGTTTGGTGCGAGGGCAAATGTGTTAAAAAACGTCGTACGATATACGTGCGTATTGGTTATAACATGCTCGGCTCAATTACGCCCTCGCCTTCGGCTCGGGCTGAAATTCCGCCTCGCATGTTATAACCATCATAACGCACTAATATCGTCATGTACTATTAAGAATAGCGTCACTGAAACGTTATTTTCATAAGTTACATACATTAGAAAGTTACGCCTCTTTCCCATGGGGGGAGAAACTACAGAACACCACCTATTACGATCCTTATACAACATTAATTTTTGTTTATGCGAAACCCGAAACACGGGTCTAGTATTTTTGTGTAAAGAATCTATGAAAAAAAATTCAAAACTGTATCATTAATAATCACAAAGTTATAAGCTTGATAAGTTACCTAGTTGTCCACGCAAAAACATATGCAGATCACCACAAACAGCTAGTGTACGTATCATCTCCGTGTAATGGACGTTTGAATACGAGAAAGACATGATAATTTTAAAATCGAAACAAAACAGCGCGGCCCGCGACTTGGAAGCGTAATTAAATATTTTTGGTACAAAATATAACATGGTGTAAAAATTATTGGAATCGATTCAGTTACTGATTCTGAACAAACTATATTCAGGTTTCCCATATACTAAAAATATCTTGTATACCATTTTTACCACGTTTATACGCATACATCTAGTCCTACACGCAGGCCGGTTACTAGTACTATGTTTTCTGAAGAATGTCACCAATAAGGTCACTATATGTCCTTCTAGGGCGTACCCTCCCGGCGACCTTTGGCATATCACATGATTCCGCAGCCAGTTCATAGTCAAACCGCACATGCTTCGTAAGAAACGGATTTCCTCTGCATAAAAGTATCCTATGTTTCATTCCGGATTATAAACTGTGTGCTAAATTTCATCCAAATCCGTTCCATAGTTTTTACATGAAACAGTAACATTCCTCCTCACATTTTTATAATATTAGTAGGATTGTAGGTACAGCCGAGAATTTCCACCCAATATTTTCACGTCTGTAGTAGATTTGCATCCGGAACAAACTGCCTCTTACGCCAACACCTAGCTTCTACAATATGATAATGCGCACAGTATAGAGGAATATTCAGCGAGCAGTTGGCTAACAAATTGAGACACATTGCTATTGCCGGCTTTGTTGGGATGTTTGTGGGTAAAAGAATTAGATGCTTGTATTTTTTTATTGTTTTAATACATCTATTTCTGTGTAGGAAAAGGATTTTGACGTACTGAGACAGTAGGAAACGTTTTAAGACCTTTTTTCCAAATAGGTAATGGTATATGTGTGTAATCCATAAATTAACTTTTTATGAGGAGAATTAAGAAATTATTATCTATTATCTATATCTATACTTTAATATTATAAAGCTGAAGAGTTTGTTTGTTTGTTTGATTGATTGAACGCGCTAATCTCAGGAACTCCTGTCCGAATTGAAAAATTCTTTTTGTGTTGGGTAGCCTATTTATCGAGGGAGGCTATAGGTTATATAACATCACGCTACAACTAAGAGGAGCGTAGTAGTAATGAAAAATGTTGCAAAAACGGGGAAAATTTATTCCTTTTGAGAGTTTCCGTTGCGTGCGCTGCGTAAACGGTTAAAGTAACGCAAAAATCATGTATGACGGAATTGTTCCTTTTAAAAAGTTCTAAAAAAAAGTCCGCGAGAGTATATGTCTATCTTTTAAGGTTGACTCACTATAACTCAAAAGGAGCGAGCAGCAACGAAAAATGGACGAAAACTAGCAGGCAAATCGATGCGACGGGAAGGGTCAAGGAAGCAAAAATTTGACGCGGACGAAGTCGCGGGCAGAAGCTAGTTTGTACATATTTGTTACTCAATCACGCAAAAATGGCCGAACGGATTTGAATAAAACTTGCCACACCGATCGTTTATAGCATGGACTAACACATGTGATACCATTAGCTCGGTAGCAAGTGCTTGGGGGATAACTTCCGACCTCCTCTGGGGCGAAACCGCTGGCAAAAGCTAGTTAGTCAATAAAAATGGAGATTATTTAGAATCGGATGAGAATTATCACTTTCTGTTAAAATAATGGTAGTATGAACACTGAAGGAATATTCAGTGGAATAGTAGACTAATAAATTGAGACACATGGCCGAGCTATTGCCAGCTTAGTTGTGTATTCGTGGATAAAAGAATTAGATGCTTGTGAATGCCGAGTGGAGGAATTAATGGGGTGTTTCGGGGTTGTTGACTTTTAGTGCACTGTTTTATCGCTAAAGTGCTCGCCACTATCTTTTTTTTTGTGTTAAAGAATGTTACACTTCGTCCTGTTCCTGTCAATAAAAAGAAATTGTATTTTATGTCGTTCATCTGATGGAAGAAAAGGCATTGAAAGCAATAGGATGCTTACATATATGTAGTAAAAACCAAGGAAACAAACACACAAAGTTAAATAATTATAAATACTAAATCCTAAATGTAATAAACACAGTATTAAAAAATATTTCGTTACGACTGCAACATGACGCACACGCCGCCTGATTTTATTAATTTGTGCCACTCAGCTGTCAGACAAATCAAACACCTAACCTAACCTTAGTTAGCTTTAAATCTTACGTCGTATATGTATCAACAAGTTTAAAACCTTCTCCAAATTGGCAAAAGGTTTAAAAATTGTCTCCAACAGAATAAGCGAAAGTTCAACTAAGAACGTAAAGTCCAACATGGAGTGGCCGGCGCCATCTTTTATTCATGAGTTCTCTAAGCTCGCTCCTTATATGCGACCCGGGCAGATTTGAGTGGCCCCGGGGACGCGATCAAATTGATAGTCCCACAAACGTAGGATTAAGTATTTACTAAAGATTTGAAATTCAACCGGGATTAGGGAGGAACTGTGTTTACTTGAGGTTTTGAATAAGTGCTGCATTTTTTATTTTTGGTTTTTCGGTATTATACGCAGTTTCGAGTGGCTTATCAGTATTACGTCGCTCCCACACTTAGTTTTTGTCGCACAGTAAACTGTATTAGACCATTAGTACATATTAAAAGCCAGAACAAAATGCGTGTATTGTCAAAAATGTTCACTGAAAAGACTTATTCAGAAATATTAAAAAAAAAATAACATTGTGTTAAAAAGATCGTGAAACTGAGATGAATAAAATATTTTTCGTCGCAAAATTCTCAAAATATTGACCGTTGACTATCATATTTTATGTTATAACTAGCTTCTGCCCGCGACTTCGTCCGCGTTAAATTTCATGTTCCCCCGACCCTTCCCGTCGCGTCGAATCACCTACCCGTACGATTTTCCCCGTTTTTGCAACATTTTTCATTACTGCTCCGCTCCTCTTGGTTGTAGCGTTATGTTATATAGCCTATAGCCTTCCTCGACAAAAAGGCTACCCAACACAAAAAGATTTTTCAATTCGGACCAGTAGTGCCTGAGATTAGCGCGTTTAATCAATCAAACAAACAAACATACACAATAACATCACGCTACAACTAAGAGCAGCGGAGCAGTAATGAAAAATGTTGCAAAAACGGGGAAAAATTATTCCTTTTGAGAGTTTCCGTTGCGTGCGCTGCGTAAACGGTTAAAGTAACGCAAAAATCATGTATGACGGAATTGTTCCTTTTAAAATGTTCTAAAAAAAAGTCCGCGAGAGCATATGTCTATCTTTTAAGGTTGACTCACTATAACTCAAAAGGAGCGATCAGCAACGAAAAATGGACGAAAACTAGCAGGCAAATCGATGCGACGGGAAGGGTCAGGGGAGCAAAAATTTGACGCGGACGAAGTCGCGGGCAGAAGCTAGTAGATAATAAAGGGAATTCAACCAACTAAGGAAAAAAAATAAAGAGAATTCAATCAACTCAAGAAATGCCTTAAAAATTGACCCACAGACGCGAAAAATTATTTTTAAAATTTAATTGATCATCATCATCTGTCTAGCCTTTTCCCAAATATGTTGGGGTCGGCTTCCAGTCTAACCGGATGCAGCAGATTGTTTTTAAATGCATTTAAAACTGCAAAATTACCTTTATTTTCATTCGATTGAACGCCTTATTTGTTGCCACGATGCGCTATCCATAATGACTGTCAAAGATCTACAATTGACAGTCGGGACCAACGCCTTAATATGATTTGAGGCACAGAGAGGTCTCTAGGGGTCTTGGTAAGGGTCATCCATCCACGGACCTACCGCGGCACGTTCAACCAGTACAGCTGTTTACGTAACCACAAGCACTATATGGATAACTAGCCCTCCTCTGCCCGCGACTTCATCCGCGTTAATTTCTTGTTCCCGCGATCCTTCCCGTCACGTCGAATCGCCTACACGTGCGATTTTCCCCGTTTCTACAACACATTTCTTTTCAATATTACTGCTCCGTACCTCTTGGTTGGAGCGTGATGTTATAAGACTACTAGCTTCTGCCCGCGACTTCGTCCGCGTCAAATTTTTGCTCCCCTGACCCTTCCCGTCGCATCGATTTGCCTGCTGGTTTTCGTCCATTTTTCGTTGCTGCTCGCTCCTTTTGAGTTATAGTGACTCAACCTTAAAAGATAGGCATATGCTCTCGCGGACTTTTTTTAGCACTTTTTAAAAGAAACAATTCCGTCATACATGATTTTTGCGTTACTTTAACCGTTTACGCAGCGCATGCAACGGAAACTCTCAAAAGGAATAAATTTTCCCCGTTTTTGCAACATTTTTAATTACTGCTCCGCTTTTCTTAGTTGTAGCGTGATGTTACATAGCCTATAGCCTCCCTCAATAAATAAGCTACCCAACACAAAAATAATTTTTCAATTCGAACCAGTAGTTCTTGAAATTAGCGCGTTCAATCAAACAAACAAACAAACTCTTCAGCTTTATAATATTATAAGTATAGATAGCCTTCCTCGATAAATAGGCTACCCAACACAAAAATAATTTTTCAATTCGGACCAGTAGTTCCTGAGATTAGGGCGTTCAATCAAACAAACATACAAACAAACAAACTCTTCAGCTTTATAATATTAGTATAGATATAGATACTTGCATTACTAGTGACACGGCCCCACTTAATAAACCACTTCACTAATTATTCCGGCATGGTGGTGTAATGGTCGCACCACCATAATGCGCACTGCGACGTAAAATATCGATCCCATGTACAATAAGTGATCCTTATTGCATTAAAACATGCGAACAACACTTCACTATAAACTAAAATAGGACACTGCAGTTTTTTCTTGGCAAGAAACTCATCAATTTCGTGGTAATAGCGAAGTTTTTTAATTTATTCATGCAGTTTTATGAATTTCTGGGAAGCAAAATATAGGCTTACAGTAGGTTTAAATCAGGGAAATACATGTAGATTGTTAAAGAAATTGACCGTCATTCTTCGACAGTTATATAAAATGGCTATTTCTGTTTTTTTTTTATCATACACTGCCCCACTGCTTAACAAAGACCTTCCAAAAATCGTCACAGAGGCCATTTCTATAGCCACTTCGATCTAACCATAGCAATAGTCGTCTCGGCACTTCTTCCTGGGCCGGCTTCATCGACGTCGTCCATCCTCAGGCACCCACAGCATCGTGTGGAGACTATTACCCAGCTAAGTCAAAATAACCAGCAATGCCATAAACACATAATCTTTCATAATTAATTCATAAATAATTAATTGGTACCGCTGGATGCGAGAAACAGTACTGATCGAAACGACGACGCTTGGGGAGTCCTTTGTAGACGAGTGAACGTTTTAAATAATGGTGATGATGATAAATTAATTGGTAAACAACTTTAGAAAGTGCAATGACATGTTAAAAGTTATCTTAATTCACACCGTCTTCCCAAAGTCTAATTAAAACCCCCGCATTATGCAAGGCGCCTAAAGTGTAAAGTCGCGAAAAGTCGCGTCCCGCACTTACTCAGCTCAGTCGGACACCCCGGACTCCCGGACACCGGGACTCGGTTATCTTAAGTGAAACTTTTAATTGCTCGCAAAGCCGTGAACATAAAGACGTCGGATATAATCCTTTTAGAAAGAAAAAGGCAGATTTGAAAGAGATTAGCAAGGAATTTATTATTTAACGTTTTATGTTGGTAGGATAAGATCTTTTACTTGGTTTGCATTTTTTTTTATCAGATCCCGAAAAATATCAAACACGTCCTACCCTCATGAAAAACGTGACTTTATATATGTGTATTATACTTTTAAACAGAAACGGTAGTTAAGTTACCGGATAATCTCTTCAACAAGAAGTTCTAATAAGTACTAACGTTATCACTTAATCATGGGGCGGTCTGTGTACTTGATTATAATAGCTACATAATGACCGCCTTTAATAACATAGCGCGCGTCTCATGCGGCGCAGTTGTTCATTATGTAACATATGACCGGTCGTCGACATGGAAACATAGGGAAAGCTATGCGGCCTACACAAATGTCCTTTCTTTGGTATTTTTCGTCGGGTCGTTGAGCTCCTTATGTTCTGAGTTGAGCTACACGATTGTTGATAAATGCGTGCACTGACTGGACAAGTCTACTTAATCTGTGTGGTTCTTTCTTCAAATGACTATCTCAAATGATCTGTATAGTCGTAATTTATGGCCTGACCAAGATAATGTTTGATCTTTAAAATGGACTGTGACCTCTGAATTTTTACTCAGAGTAGTCATATACGAAACATCGAATTCATCTAGTTTTAAAACATAAGTTATTCTTAACGTAAAAAATTGGTTTTTTTATTTAACTACAGAAATAAGTTTCATTTATCATCATTTAACCATACTTTAAGCGTAGACAAATGTAGCGGCAGCTACTAATTTTAATTAATTTAAAATATTTGATTCATATGAACATTGGGTCTTATTTATACATTGTCTTTAGTAAGTAGTCGTTGAGATGAGCCCGTAACGTCATTTTAATAAATTGGAAGTTACTTAACTCTCCTAAAATCTCACACTACGCTCACCAATACGCCCGAAACACGAACCTATAAAGCAGTCCTACACATTCATTGAACACAAAAAATACGCTCGAAAATAAAAATCCATTCAACAAAAATCCGTTCCCTCTCAATATCCCGTATATCCCGACTAATACTGGACATGACTGCGGGTTGGCCGGTGCGTGATTTGCGCGAACTATTCATTACGCTGCCGTGACGCGGCGCGTATCCGCGTACCCGCATACCCGCGTACCCGCGTACCCGCGTCAACGTGACGCGCTGCGCTCGTGTGGCCTCACCTTTATTGAAAATAGTGACCGTGGAAGATTTTCGGGATTGAAACGGGTCGGAACTGATTGATTCGGAAATCTATTGGATGGCTTATGTTCGGTAGAAAGTGGTAAATGTTATTATTATGAAACATTGGAGCTTCTTTCAGATTATTTTTGAGTAGTTTTTTGACCTTCACGTAGATATCTACGTGAAACAAACACTTTGTACCCCTTTTTATGAAAATTACGCGGATGACGAAGTTTGGCACATTTAAAGTTCATATGGAGAAGGAGTTCAAAAAGCTAATATTTTTCATAATAATGCATTAAAAATTCATCAAGTTTTAAATGAACTATGGTCAAAATTCGACCATTGGGCGACCTCTAGTATTAATAGTTTCGTAATAGAAGTGTCATAATTATTAAATAGTTATTGTCAATTTTCAGGTAGTGACAACAACTAAAGGGTGAAATCAGACTTCTGACTGAGAGGTCATGCGTTCAAGCCCGCTCTTAACACAACATAGATAGAGATAGCACAACCTAGGTTTGTGCTACATGTCATGCATGTCAGTCGGTTACTAACGAGAATTTACAAAAAAAAAACAATAAGATTAAAAAAAAAAACTATAAACTGAAAAATAACTCATTTTTGGAGGAGTCTTTGGTTTTGTAAGTAATTTCGTTTTTCCCACCGACTTCCGAAAATACAGTTTAGGTCCATTATAAATATACCCTTTCAAACAAAAGAAGAATTATTGAAATCGTTATTAGTCTCGGAGTTCTGAGGAAAACATTATAAAAAAAATACAACCTGCCAAAACATCTTAAAACCTTATTGTTAACCTCCACATTTGTTTACATCGGTTAAAAAGTAAGTTAGTACATTGGTTGGGTCTACGAATTCTTCAATTAAATGAGTCAGTCTGTGTCTAAATAAGAACAAGTTTAACAAATAAAGACGTTCGTGTTTTCCTTATTGCGTTGAAAGAGATTCTGTTTTTCAATTTGCAAAGTTAAGTTAGCTACAATCTCAACTAGGTAAAGTTTTCTCGATAAACGTTTGAAGGAGAGCGAGGGGACCGCAACGAAACTTTGACTTCCGCTGATAATTGAATAAGCTGTGCTGATTAATAAATGGTAGGACAGCTACATAATGCATCGTGGATGGTCACTCTGTATCGCACTGATGGCTTTCATGCCATCATTCGCAAACGGACGGTATCCCTGATCTGCAGAATGTGTGGCAGCAGCAACGAAATCTTGAAGATTGTGGCTGGTAGGATGTCCTTGGAGATCCCTTGTTAAATCAGTCATATACCTTATATATACCTAACATAAGTACACATTTTTTTTTTCATATACACGATTTTATATAAGAATTTAGAACTAGGAAATGACAATTTATATTGGTTATGTAGCAGTTACTGAACCTCCTAAGCTCAGTTGGTGCAAGTTTTCAATTTCATCATGTATAGGCGACATTTTGCAGCTCAAAATATAGTCATTTGGATTGCGTTTGATCGTCGGAACCGAATGATCGGAGACATAAATGACTTATTTTGCCTGAAAGTCACAAAATCAGGCTATTGAATCCGACTTTCAGGCACATTCCTAGTTTAAAGGTAACTATGGTATGCCAGAAACAGTGAACTGCGCAGTTTATCAAGAAAGATACCTACGTGAGAACTCTCAAGAAAAACACGGTTAAGAAAAAGCACTGTGGAAACAATCTTCATTGAAGTACACAAGGAAATATGATCCCGTGTAGGAAGGCTATTCCGAGTTGCCAAGTTTTCTGTCTGTCCTCGCCTCCACGTCTGTGTAAAGACTGGCCAAGTTTCTATTTATAGACAAGACTGAATCATTTACTAGTTCAGCTTAAGGGAGCTGCGCTAATGCAACTCGTAAAATTCAAATTTTCTTAATTTTTTTGCAATTTGCAGGTCAGTCTCAGGCTATATGTTGAACGACATATGATTCTCGATAGTAACACGTATTTACAGAATTTTAACCATTAAGTACGGTTACAGTTAATTAAGTGTGGTTGAATTACTATTTCGTTTACAAGTCCTGCAAAAGGCGCAGGATTTGAATCGGGGGCTACCTCATCGTATCCACCCTAATTGATTTTCCAAAGTTTAATAAAGAGGTTTTGTTTCTACCAAGCGTGGATATCGAGCTTCTGAATGAGATACTACACAACAATGAAGCTTCTCGGGTATATGGGACCCTCTAAGTTTAAAAGGCAACTGTTATGTTATGATTTTGGGAAATTCGTAAAAAAGTATACAAAACCAGCTGACCGATTTACCTTTGGCCAACAAATGATGAATAATTTTATTTTTTTATCCTTTACTTTTCGATAGCGAAACCAATGTGTTAGCAAAGTAGTGCAACTAAATTAATTTGACACTATCGAAACTAAATCTGCGTTTGCACCTATGTAGGTAGATATTTGGATATCTGTCTTGTCCCACCCTACGTGAATATTCTACCATCCCTAATTACACCATACAGTACGTAAACAACAGAATGAACCACTACAATCGAGTTTGGAACTAATTACCTTCTTGCTGCAATACCGTGATGATGGTGAGAGTCGTGCGAAGGTTGAACTTCCCTGATAAATGTACAGGACGCCAGGGGTGCCGGAACTCTTAATTACGGGGCATATTTACAACCCCTGCTGTACAGTCGACAACGAAAATAGGTTGACAGTAACCAAAGTTTCAGATGAGATTTATAAATGAGAACTGACTTATTTATTTGTTTGTGTTAATTAATTATTGAAGAGAAATAAATAAACAAAACAAATGCATTTTTAAAGACAGAAATTGGTAAAATTACGCTTAAGTCACTTTCTGGTCCTAAAACTCTGTACAAAAAAACACGCTGCTCCGTTGCTCAAAATTCAACAACATTGATTGCGTGTTTTACGGTGTGGAGCAGACAAACGTTTCGAACATATGAGGCAATAGACATACACACATTATGGATTCATCATCTTCCTACCTATGTTGGGGTCGGCTTTCAGTCTAACCAGCAGCTGAATACCAGTATTAGAATAAAGATAATTGAATTAAATATCCTTAAAAAGTACTCAGATTATGAGTAATAGTATGTTGCGAAATACACACGACTTAGCGTGTTGGTTACCGAATCAAAATAAATGCCGAATTTTGTTTTTTAATTAATTTAAATCTTAAGTTTCTCACTTCCCTATATCTAAATGAATAAAATAAAGTATACCTCTTAAAATTCTGAACTGCTCATTGACTTTTGTCCCCGACTGTACGGCAGACGGATCACCGCGACGCTGCAACACGACCGCAGAGCGAATTAATTGAAAAGAAACTGCGAAATTGATTTTTTTTTGTTCGTGGTTCCGTGGGGGACTTTGAAAATGGAAAATATGAGCTTGTAGACAATTTCCAATCTACCTGTAGAAAAATAATATAAAACTTTGATATCTTTGTAAGACGAAGTTATTGTTTTAGATTAGGGGCAGTGGAAACGCCATAAGGGGGCACCCGAGGTGGACATACGTATGTATAGTGACCTGATTGGTGATTTACTTCAGAAAGGTCAGGTGCCGCAGCCGGCGTGTGTGTATGACCAGATGTATGAATGTAATCGAGGAGTATTATAAGGATCCCTGCAGGTGGCGTTCTGTAGATTTTGCCAATCTCCATGGAAAGAAGGCGTAAGGTTTATGTATGTATGTCATATCATGCAAATACATTAGATACAGACTATTAATATTGCGACTCCAAAGCACTTAACTATTGTTCTGTTACATGTCATGTAAAGGACCTAAGTAACCGAGGATAATAAATGTTTTGTTCTGAATCGTGGTTTTACCATCTTTCATCATCTTTTCATGTGAAAAAATATATTTATTCATTTTATTATGTACACACAGTAAACACAAACAGACTTTATTTATTTTTTATTTACTTTTTAAAAGTTAACCCTAGCCCAAAAGCCGACATTTCAAGGCCTTGAAAACAGGTTGATTTTTACCCTATTACCTTACTTGATCCGTAGCATCACGGCACATCCATTCCATTGAGACGAGGGTCGATTTACACATCACGAAACCTTGACAGGACGTATTTCCGACAGTAATTTATGTAGTCGTAATTTACCTACGAGGCGGGTGACGGGAATATTTCAGGGTTGTCTTTTAGAGATTCGCGGTGTGTGGATCGAGCTCAAAATGGAGGTCGGTGCACAGATTTTGGTCATACTGTGGTTGGGATTTTGCAGTCAGAGTGACATTTTGGAACTGAAGTTTGTGATTTAAATCTAAAATGGAGCGATAATTCTATTAGGAGGTGCATGTTTTGAACGGCACGGCTCCGCCATCTTTTTCCGGAGCACTGGTTATTTTTATTGGTCCTTATTTCCGAAGACTTTAAAAAAATATTTTATAATAAGGTGTGAAAAAGGATTGTTAATCAAAAGAAAAAAATACATTTTAGATGAGTAGTTTATTAAAATTTGTTTGCATCTATATTTGAAACTTTTATAGGATTTGATTCTGTGTTTAACACATTTGTGAGCTACATACATTTGAAAGATTCAGTAGCGTTAATTTAATTTATTCGTTATATCCAACTCTCTTAATTAACGCACATACTTAATATTTGATGGAATGCATCACATATTCTCATAATCAATTCAGAGTGGCGTAAGTCGTCATTCCTTGATGCAATGAGACCCGTCTCCGAGCCGGCATAGTTTGGTGAGTTCAGGTCCAATTGAGGGCGTTTCCGAAATACATTTTCATTTACGTAGGTAAGCATTATCGTTAAACCTTATATTTTTAACTTCCTTTTCTACCACAAAATAGTTTCTAACTGTAACAGGCACCGTCGGCTGCACAGCCTAATCCTCAAAGCGGCATGGTGTGTGATCTCCTGCCTATTAGGTGCTTGATCCGGTACATGGAGATTACGCACTCAACACTACACAACTGCGCGTCCCTTCAATTGTCCAGAAAAATACAGAAGGCTCAGTAGTCTAACTTAGAAGAGAAACCGGAGAGAATAAATTAAGTGTTTTTTTTTTGGGTGGGAAATCATCAAATAATGTCTCCCGCTCTAGGGTGGAGCGGAAGGGCGTGTCAGACTTTTACTGACTAAAACCCACCCGTGTTCCTTCAGTTGCCCATATGCCCGGGCCACGTTACCTGTTTCGAATTAATCTCGCCACCCTGGCAGGATAAATTAAGTGTTGGAATGCTTTTCTGGAGATCAACCTGTAGCTGCATCTACATCGCTACATGTGAACTACGCAGTTCACAGACGTCACGCAAAACCCTGCATCGCGCAAGTCCCGATGCGAATCGTAGGGCAGTTACCGGAAGATCCTCTCTTTTCTATAAAGTTTAAGTGACCTTTACACTCTGTTGCCACTCTTCATGCCTCTAATAACTTGATTATTTCAGGAAATCTAAATACCTAATAGCTAGGTATACAGGATGACATTTTTTACCGTCTCGACCTTCATACGGTGTGTTGTGTAACTAGAATAGAAGGCAGGAAGGCCTTCAGACTCATCGCAGGTGACTAAAAGAGCGCGGGACGCGGGCTGACGGCGATGCGTGTGCGGCTTGTGCGCCTGCGAAAGATCAATTTGGCCGCCTATCGGCCGGCTTCAAAGGGTAGGATCGCGCTACAAAATCATTGATACATGCCGCGCATTGAGTAGGGTGCGTATGATTTGAGTTTCGACATATTTTAATTGATTTTTTATTTTATTTTTCCAAATTTCTGTTTTTGTTGTTCTAGTATGAAAATATTACTTTAAATGTGTAGTACTTATTGCTAGATCAAAGCCATTACATTTTATCCAAAAATAAAAATAATAAAAACTTCTATGCCAAAGGCTTCTACTCCGTTCACCTATTACACCCATTTTTTTTCATGACGTTAAAAAATGTCACCCGGTATGTCAGTGAAATTATCACTGGTTTTCACCCGTTACACTAATCTACGTGGTCATACTCTTGAAAACTTGCAACCTACTACTTGTCCATTTGAATTAAATATTCAAATTCTTGATATAATATTTAAATCATAACCACTAGTATTTAAATGTTTCTTTTACACATATTGTAAAGACTAATCCTTCTGTGTTCCCATACTTAGTATCCGCTTAACCCGCCCTCGCCGTCTAGCTTGAACAGGGAAGCTAATAACCGCCTGCGGGCCGTTTACCGCGAATATCCGCCGTATCCGCGGGATTCCGCTCGTAAACAGATAATCACTCGGTTGCCATGTTGCGGGCAATAGGATGTTAGAATATAAATGAGAGAAAAATAAATAAATTGTAAAAAATATTGCTGAGATTACCTTTAAGTCGATTTTTGTTTATTTTTGCCTTTCATTCGGCATTTTTCACTCGAAGTGAAAACATGAAAGTGAAAAATTAATTCACTCGTGAATCCGGTCTAACGACTTTGAATTATGGCACTCGTTTATTCCCCCTACCGAAAGATCGAAAAATGAAATACAAGACGCAGATAGGTACATATGTATACGTTAATCTTACAATCCTACTTATACTACTATGAATGTTAAAGTCTGTATGTTTAAATGTTTGCACGTTTCTGACTCAATCAAATAAACGCTTGTACGGATTTGGATGAAATTTGGCACACATATACTTTCTAACCTGGATTAACATTAAGGATTTTTTTTTATCCTGTGGGTTTACTTTCGACCTCCACGTGGGCGATGCTGCAAAAGCTAGTTTCTATAAAATTTTGTCGGTGTCCTGTCAACGCGAAATGAAACAAAACTTAATCTTCACTTAAGTGAGCGACTAATATAAGTTATATGAGATGCATCATCCCAGTCGGTAAATGAATAAATGAACTACACAGACCCGTGGTTTAACCAAACTCGCTAAAACCGAACCCCAACATTAACCCTTGAAGCATCATACTTTATGGTGCTATTATTAAAATATTGTGCTTTCTATCAACTGTGCAAGGATTATCCCACAGTTCCAACCATATCGCCGCACATAACTCCATTATATAATTCATGTCGCTTGACATAAAGCGACGTGAATGCGAACGTAATTTGATTTTCGTCGTAAGCGCCATTGACTGCGTACAAGGGAGTCGAGCTAAACGGATTGCTGTTACAAAACTTCATTATTTAGCCCTTTTCAGCTTCAAGAGTTGCCTATTCGCGAAATAGTTGTTATGCTATATATTTCTATTTAAGATCTATTTATATAAAATTCAAAGTCCTGAGTGACTGACTGACTGATATATTAACGCACAGTCTAAACGGGTAGTCCTAGAGACCTAAAATTTAGAGGGTGTGTTCTTTGTGAAGAGTAGGTATCCACTAAGAAAGGTTTTTTTTTTAATTCCTTCGTTCCTCGGCTGTCATTAGAAGACTTTTATCAGTCGCTACGAGCAAGCATAAGCTTGAAAATCTGACAAACAGTTTTGCCAAGGGGTATCGTATTATCCAAGTCCTGGATTGTGGAGGCAGTCGCTCCATGTCCAGTTAGATTGGAAGTTAACCTTATCATAGTTGGAAAATGAACAATATGAAAAAGACTAGGCCTAAATTAAATATAGCCTTCAAAATACCAACCGTCACTTCTGTCAAGGAAAACACGTCAAATATATCCAACCCATAATGAAATCCATCTTTGACGTCAACATCTAATTTTATACTGTATATCTGATACGGATCGTTTTATTTGTCCTTCAATTCACGTAGCCCCGAATTTGATGTCGTCAACCAATTTGGGTGGAATATTGGGAGCATTGGGGCAAACATTGGAGCCAGGCTTGCTTCAGTGCCTCTTAACGCTTGTATTGTTTTACAGGACAGATAGATACAGGTGTCTGAGGAATTACAATCTTGAAATCTTGGGAACAGTGCCTATTATTGTATACTTCGTCCAAACAATTATTCTAAAAGTAATAGCAGACCGGTTAGACTTAATTTTTTATTTTCTATTTTATTTATTTTTATTATTAATACGTGTCTTTTTTGTTGTACTTTACTAACATAGTTGTTAAGTACTTACTAACACAAATATGGATTATTTAATCTGAAATGAAGTTAATATATATATATATATATATATTTACATCCAGGAACTCATTTGGCGTCAAGCATGTTGCGCATCATTACGACGTCCACCAGTTCTGCTAACATTTTTTATCATCTGTTGATGAATATTGCTTAGTTTTTTGATTTCCTACTCCATCCTATACTTCATTTTCTTGCTCATTTATTTGCGGCAATATTCTTCTTGTAGTTAGGCCCAAACATTTTTGGACCCCGCACAATAGTGAAGCTTTATTGACCTCCTACGTATATCAATATTATTAATCTATTGCGTGGATATTTTTACGTCCAAATCAGACGGTTGGGATTTCAAAGTGCGACGTTGCCAGCATTATGATTCGTTTATTTATACTTATCTCTTTCTTTCACGGAGTATCGCAAAACGCATTGTCTATTCTAAGTTAAATATTTTTTAGTTTCACGGTTGACCGCTCACTTATTTGGGCTATTCTCATTTTTAACCGACTTCAAAAAAAGGAGGAGGTTATCAATTCGACTGTATTTTTTATATATTTTTTTTATTTTTGTTACCTCATAACTTTTGACTGGGTGAACCGATTTTGATGATTATTTTTTGAATGACAAATGAAAGAATAACGCGATTAGATTAGTGCAGAGTATCTACCATAACTAAAGAGTTAAAAATAAAAACACACATCCACCTTATGGGTTTTGATTTTAATAGTCAGATAAAAGTTCTCTATCGAATGAAAGCCTAAATACAGAGACACAGTATTGAAAATTATTAATCGTGTTTTTAACCGACTTCAAAAAAGGAGGAGGTTATCAATTCGACCGTATATTTTTAGTTTGTTACCTCATAATCATAACTTTTGACTGGGTGAACCAATTTTGATGATTCTTTTTTTATTTGAAAGCTGGTGTTTCCCGAATGGTTACATTTTAATTTGGATACTCGGACAGTGGGGTCCATGTGAAAACTATATAAGTCTTAAATTTGCATTAAGTATTTGTGCGACAAATGAACGAATAACGCGATTAGATTAGTGCGGGGTATCTACCATAACTAAATAGTTACAAATAAAAACTTTTTAGTTATGGTAGATACTTCGCACTTATCTAATCGCGTTATTCGTTCATTTTTGTGTACCTATACAAGATGTTACTACTGCTGTGGAATCAATTGTTCTTCCTCATCGTACGAAGGAACCCTAATATTAGCATGAGTTTACTACGGGTTTTTCTAAGTTTAATTTGACTAGATTCAAAGAGTACTATTAACTAGATTTTTCTGATAATATAATATTATTCACAGCCTGTAATCGCCCACTACTGAGCGTATCTTCGTGGTACTACAAACGCGTGGCAGCCCCAACAGCATCCTGAATGCATTGTTGCACTGGACAAGAAGAGCATTAACAGCTTTTTGAGTGAAACTAGTCCAAACGCTACACGAGTAAAAAACTATTAGGTACATCTCACTGATAATGCTCTTCGCTCCCGGTATTCATTGATCCGATCTAGATTGTTCCTCAAATCCTCCGCTACAATACGCATATGACACCACCATTTAAAGTGTCAGTAGGGTATCTCTCTGCGCCTTTATTGGCCACCTTAACGATAAGCAACTGACTTTTGTCCGTGTTATATCTAAAACCATGCTCCTCAGCGTAACACTCACAAACTTTATTAAATTTTCTGAGACCTGCCATAGACGGGCTCAGCAGCGCCATGTCATTAGCGTAGCTAATGTTATTAAATGCTAGCCCATCTATGTAGCAGCCAGCATGCAAACTGCTGAGCGCGAGAATAAGCACATTTATATATAAATTAAACAGCTTAATCCACTCTGTCTAACTCCACATTCCATCACGTACTCATCCGACCGTCCATTTGCCCATTTTACACATTTAATTTTTGATGTGTGTACCAGTTTTTAAAAACACTCATCAATTCACTGGGCACACACAATTTAGACCATAACTTGTCACAAAACACCATGTCAAATGCCTTTGACATAGGTATCCAAGAAACAGGCAAAAACAGGAATCTGATTTCCTGTATAATATTTTACAGTCTTTTTATACATAAAATTGCAGTTTCCGTAGATAAGCCCTCTCTGAACCCATGTTGAGCATCATGGAGCTTGACATCATTCTTTTTAAAAGAGAGAGAGATTGGTCTGCAGTTCGCTTTATCTGATATATCACTAGTCTTATTTTTTACATTAGGAACTTCAATAGTTTTCATCATATCCTTTGGCAGATAAGCGTGCGACACACAACAATTATAAAACAAAGCCAGTACCCTGGGCAAATGGATACCAGCGTTTTTTAAGTGTCCCACACTGAGCCCGTTGTGTCCCGGGGATTTTCCGCGCTTCATATGTACCAATGCATTCTCTACTTCTTTTGCTGTATAGGTACCTTGAAGAAGGTCGCTCAAGTTCACCGTCGTCTGAGTTATGCAAAAAAGACAGTCTCGCGAGGTCTACAACTCACAGAGCCACTAGTGTACCTGATTATAAGTAATCTGATCGTTGCGAAACCCTTCCAGGGTCCTTATATCTTACGTCGGGGCTTAACTCCACTTCCGCGAGAAATCACGGTACAGCGGACAGAGCTCCGGTGGGATCTCATGGCGTCATGGAGAGTACGATTGTTGCAACCCAGCGCTGGGCACGCCACAATTACGGCGATAAGTCCCCTCTTTGAGGAGTGGCTAGAGAGGCGCCACGGCGCGGCATCCTCACCTTCCACCTGACGCAGGGTCACGGTTGTTTCGGGAGGTTCCTGTTCAGGATAAGGCGGGAAGAAACGCCCGGGTGTCACCATTGAGTGGATCACCCGGAGGACAGGGTGGAGCATATGGTAGAGTTCTGCCCGACTTGGGCGGCAGTAATGCTCGCGAAGGAGGAGGTAGAACGCGTGAGAGAGTGGCAAATTTCGTGCCCTCACGCCCCTAATCGCCACAGGAGGAGACGCCCTAGGCATCGGGAATCGCAGGCCGATTTCCGGCCATCGTAGGCGCGGGCTTGCGGTCGGTGAGCAATGGGTAGCTCGCCATCCGATAGGGACCAGACCCGGGTTGACGGTGCGTTGTGTTCCACGTGCACCTCAAAGAGATGTCAGCGGAATTGACCGGGTTCACTAGGGCTGATGCCTACCAGGGTTGCGAAGAAGTCCGAAAGGGAGATCGTGGCCCCCGGCAACATGGTAACAAAAGGAACACGGGTGGGTAAGAGTCTGACACGCCCTCCTGCTTCGCCCCGAGCGGGAAAAGTTATTTGATAATTTCCCACCCAAAAAAAGAAAAAAGTGTCCTTGTATGCTAGGCTTAAGTACTTGGTTGCAAATAAAATAATTTATGATTTATTTATCTGAGACGGCGATGGGTCATACGATGGGTCATATAATGGGAGCTTATGCTTTTATAGGAAAAGGAAGAAGTGCTATTAGAGTCATATATACAGACGTCAAATATCGTACAGTATGAAAAGTATGCATCAAACCGACATCCGTATAAGTGTCGCGTAACTTTGAAGCTATATACGGACGTCAGTTGACAGTATATACTATTCATGCCGCATCATATTCAACGTCCAATTATTTTTCTAACGTTGTGCCATAGATTCATGTATACGGACGTCAAATATCGTACAGTATGAAAAGTATGCATCAAACCGACATCCGTATAAGTGTCGCGTAGCTTTGAAGCTATATACGGACGTCAGTTGACAGTATATAATATTCATGCCGCACCATATTCGACGTCCGATTATTTTTCTAACGTAGTGCCACAGATTCATGCATACGGACGTCAAATATCGTGCAGTATGAAAAGTATGCGTCAAACCGACATCCGTATAAGTGTCGCGTAGCTTTGAAGCTATATATGGACGTCAGTTGACAGTATATAGTATTCATGCCGCACCATATTCTACGTCCGATTATTTTTCTAACGTAGTGCCATAGATTCATGTATACGGACGTCAAATATCGTACAGTATGAAAAGTATGCGTCAAACTGACATCCGTATATGTGTCGCGCAGCTTTGAAGCCATAAACAAACTTCAGTTGACGGTACATACTATTCATGCCGCACCATATTCGACATCCGTGTATTTTTCTACAGTCGCAAGGAAAAATAATGAAATAAACGCACATAAATTTAAGATTACTATTTTATTATAGACAGATGGGTTACCCTATAAGTATGACAGGTGAAAACAATTGAAATAGTTTTCTGTATTTATAAAACTTTAAAAAACGTATTAATGACAATTTACTTTTGTGACTTTCAGATCTAACATAATTAATTTTAAGAAAATATTAGATATTAGATTGTTGTATTGTAATTAGGCGTGCTAAGCATATTCCAAACGTATAATATAATCAAAATCATATAATCGACTTCAAATAGCTGTATAATTTACGGATGGCCAACACCTGATTTTCACAAGTGAGGGCACAATACTTATTTTGCAACCGAGCGTCAAATAAGCAGCGATACGTATGTGGCAACTTCGGCAAACTGTGTATAACTGATTTGTTGTTTTCATTTATAAAATATTTCGAACCGTTCAAATACAGTCGGTTTGGCAACGTCGCAATTGGACGCCAAATAATCGGCTTTATCGAAAGTGTCTTAGATGAGTATACGCACTGTCGATATACGCGCTACACGAGCGACGCACCGTTGATGCGGGATTTCGCGGAAGTTTTAGTTATACAAATGCAAGCGCTTCAGTGATTTTTTGCCTTCCGGCAATTTTTGTTGTACAGGTTGCTAGAGCCAAAAGGACCAAAGTAACACTGACTAAAAAAGTGGCGTCCGGTATGCGGACGTCTAAAGCCGGTGGACGCCAGATTAAATGCATTTCGGGCTATGTGGGACGCCATATCATTAGCAGGATAAATATATATATATAATAATTACGCTTGTATTTTCTTACAGGACAGACAGATAGGTGTCTGTGGAATTACAAACAGTGCCCATTATTGTATACTTCGTACAAACAATTATAGAGCGGTATCTCTCTAAAGGTATATTTCCCAAGTAGGTATTGTTTTGAGGAAGTCAGATAGCTGCATTCGCTTCTTAAAACCTGTGTTGAAGTTTGGATAAAACTGGATATAAGGCATGACTTCAAATACTCAAATTATTAGCAGGTGAGACAATTTAAAATCACTTAAAAAAATAACTATAGTACTTTTAATTAAGCCATAAGACATCCACTGTTGAATATAGGCTTCCTCGATGGGGTGGTTTGTCATAATCGCCACGCTTGGCAGGCGGGTTCGCAATTGCGGTGCGGTGGTAAAATACATAGAGAGCGCTGCTGCCCGTTCTCTGGTCTAGTAGGTAGGAAGAAATAGGGTGATGCTATTCTTTACGTCCGGCAGCACTCGGATCAGAAAATAACTAAGGTGCTTTTAAGCCCCGGTCAATACAAGTGTTTTTTTAACGCGACGATTTTTGTCACGCGTTGGATTTTCGACTCTAAAAATACACGTTATTAATCATTTAAAGTGATTTTAAATGTCATACCAGCTAATAAATTCAGTATTTGAAGCCATATTTTATAGACAATTTTATCCTCCACACCTCAGTTTTCGAGAAGGAATTGCAGCTACCTGACTTTCCCTAAACATTACGTACTTGGGAAATATACAATAGATACCTTTAGTGAGATAGCGTATAAAATCGCCCGGAGGTACGAGGGCTAAGTACCTTAATAATTTCATGATGCCAAAAAGCAACAGTGTCAAAAACAAACCCAGTTGTGATTAAAAAGAAATACTGTATTTTTTACGAAAGAAACCATAGAACTAGAACTGTGTTGGAGAGTTGTGACCGCTTGTTACCGAACCGAGGTCGTTAAGGTTGAAAGCCAGAACTTTAAAACTAAATAAAATTTTGTTCTAACTTTCAGCATTACCAGACTATTTAGTTATATTTGAGTCACAATCACTACAATCATTAGGAAACGCAGTACTAACCGATTTCTTGCTCTTCTAAGATTTAAATTTGCACATATTGTATGTTCGCAAAGTATGTGATGAAAATGTAAACAAATAGATCAAAGCCCTCGCAATCGGAGCGTCGAACGTGCTCGATGCGTTAAGTCGAAATGGTTAAAAGATACTCACACTAGGGTCACAGAAACCATACCTATGTGTGTATACTAATGTGTAGTGCCACTTACACCATAAAGATGTTTTACATTTGACAACCTTAATTTTCCTTGACGATTTTTGAATTACAATTTGAACATGTTTTCTAAGCAATTGTTGAAAAAGTGTTGAGATATATAGTTGAAACTTTCTAAATGCGAATGAATATTTTTCTGCGAGAGAGTGATTACGAGATTCATTATTTGAACCACAATACGTATACAAAGAGCAATGGTGGCCCCATGGTAGTTACCCCGAGTTACCAGTACCTACGATACATTTTGGGTTCGAACCTATACAGGCGCTTGACTTTTTGTAAACAATTTTATCACTACTGCTCTCAAAACGGTGACGGAAAACGTAATGAGAAAACCGAAATGTCCTAGGAAATTCTCGCACTGAGAATTTCCTAGGACTACCACGTGGTAGAATACAGCCCACTTCTACTCGAATGTAGAGCGTGTATCTCAGCATTAGTAGGTAGTATTATCCCAAAATTGTCAACAAAATCTGTTGAGGTCAAATTTTACGCAATCACTGCATAATCAAACTACATTATGTTATAGTTTGATAATGCAGTGATTGCGTAAAATTTGACCTCAACAAATTTTGTTGACCATTTTATCAGATACTATTGGAACAGACATTACATGTAACTCTGAATTCTTTTGCTTAATTCTTAGTATTTTCCCGGAGGCAGTCTCTGCAAGGTAAGAGCAACGCAATGATGCATCATTATGGAGGACATAAATATGTATGAACCACAGGCTCTAAGTTCAAGAGCTCCTCACAACCCTAGACTCAGTACCACCCTATCGAAACGTCGCCAAGTATACGTATTTTTATATTTTTTCTTCGTCATCTCTTTCTACGAGAATATTAGAATTTTTCCATGCATACACAATCGAGCTTTGATAGATTTTTATTTGACCTTTTCTTGGTTTTCGATTTTTCAGGCGATTTTCGTGTTAAGGTAGTAAGGGGCGTTCTATTCTTTTATGGTATCAAGTTTACTGTTTGCCTATAGGTATTCTAGCATGATGCATGAGTATAATACCAAAGAGTTTAAAATTACTAGTTGGTTTGTTATGTTATTATTTCATGGTTGGTTTAAGACAAAAGTGAAAGCTTCTGTGTTATTTATAGTGTTAAGGAATTAATGGAACATAAATACGCTTGCCTGCCGGCGAATACAATGACACTAAGGTTCTACGATCTCACCTGTACCAACAATTTATTGCTAGCAAATTAACGTTTAATTTCATTAGATGCTGAGATAGAGGCTTTTTGTCCTCTTACACAGCGTTTTGTTTATTTTTCAAACAACCTATGGTTTTTTTTTTTGTTCGTGGGAAATCATCAAATGACGTCTCCCGCTCTGGGTGGAGCGGAAGGGCATGTCAGACTTTTATTGACTAAAACCCACCCATGTTCCTTCAGTTGCCCATATGCCAGGGCCACGGTATCTCTTTCGAACAAATCTTGCGACCCTGGCAGAACCTATGGATTTGTTCGTTTTAAGTCAGTAATAAAAAAAATAACCACGTAGGACTTTTTTATGAAACAGGTTTTTTTTAGAATAACTGACGAAACATTTCTACGCTGCGTAGAAATTTCACAATCTTGAGCTGTATTCTTGGTTTCAGTTCGCGCGTCAAATTCACTACCACCCCGTATACTGTTGTTTTTATTTGTTGTCTATATTGTCATAATATTTACATGCCTGTTGGTCTAGTGGTTAGTGACCCTGACTGCTATGCCGGAGGTCGTGGGTTCGATTCACACCCAGGACAAATGTTTGTGTGATGAGCACGATCATTTGTTCTGTGTTTGGGTGTAATTTATCTATAACTAGCTTCTGCCCGCGACTTCGTCCGCGTCAAATTTTTGCTCCCCTTACCCTTCCCGTCGCATCGATTTGCCTGCTAGTTTTCGTCCATTTTCGCTCCTTGAGTTATAGTGAGTCAACCTTAAAAGATAGACATATGCTCTTGGGACTTTTTTTTTGAACTTTTTAAAAATAACAATCCCGTCATACATGATTTTTGCGTTACTTTAACCGTTTACGCAGCGCACGCAACGGAAACTCTCAGAAGGAATAAATTTTCCCCGTTTTTGCAACATTTTTCATTACTGTTCCGCTCCTCTGAGGTGTAGCGTGATGTTATATAGCCTATAGCCTCCCTCGATAAATAGGCTACCTAACACAAAAAGAATTTTTCAATTCGGACCGGATTCGATTCGGAGATTAGCGCGTTCAATCAAACAAACAAACTCTTCAGCTTTATAATATTAGTATAGATAATTAGTTGACCCAGCGAACTTCGTATCGCCTCAGATTCAATAAATGTTGTTATAAACGTACCAAGTTTGACAACCTGGTACGCGGTGGTGATCTGGTAAGCGTTTTCTAGCTGACACTCATATGTTAGGTTAGCTCCTACCCAGTTATGATGACCTGGTACTTCGAAGGCATAAAGCGTTTTCTAGCTGACACTCCTTTGTTTGGTAAGCTCCTGTCAAGTTATGATAACCTGGTACTTCGAAGGCAACGTTTTTGTCATAGTACCACGTTTTATAGTGACTTGTATTCTCTTTGACGTTTTATGTGACGTCTCACGGGAACGCGGTCGTAAAAAGGGGAAAAAAAAAAAAAAAAAAAACGGGATAAAAAGTATCCTATGTCCTTCTCCTGGCTCTAAACTACCTCCCTGCCAATTTTCAGCTAAATCGGTTCAGCCGTTCTTGAGTTATAAGTGAAGTAACTAACACGACTTTCTTTTATATATATACTAGCTTCTGCCCGCGACTTCGTCCGCGTCAAATTTTTGCTCCCCTTACCCTTCCCGTCGCATCGATTTGCCTGCTAGTTTTCGTCCATTTTCGCTCCTTGAGTTATAGTGAGTCAACCTTAAAAGATAGACATATGCTCTTGGGACTTTTTTTTTGAACTTTTTAAAAATAACAATCCCGTCATACATGATTTTTGCGTTACTTTAACCGTTTACGCAGCGCACGCAACGGAAACTCTCAGAAGGAATAAATTTTCCCCGTTTTTGCAACATTTTTCATTACTGTTCCGCTCCTCTGAGGTGTAGCGTGATGTTATATAGCCTATAGCCTCCCTCGATAAATAGGCTACCTAACACAAAAAGAATTTTTCAATTCGGACCGGATTCGATTCGGAGATTAGCGCGTTCAATCAAACAAACAAACTCTTCAGCTTTATAATATTAGTATAGATAATTAGTTGACCCAGACGTACCAAGTTTGACAACCTGGTACGCGGTGGTGATCTGGTAAGCGTTTTCTAGCTGACACTCATATGTTAGGTTAGCTCCTACCCAGTTATGATGACCTGGTACTTCGAAGGCATAAAGCGTTTTCTAGCTGACACTCCTTTGTTTGGTAAGCTCCTGTCAAGTTATGATAACCTGGTACTTCGAAGGCAACGTTTATAGTGACTTGTATTCTCTTTGACGTTTTATGTGACGTCTCACGGGAACGCGGTCGAACGGAATAAATAAATGATTATGGTAAAAAGTAAAAAAAAAAAAAAAAAGTATCCTATGTCCTTCTCCTGGCTCTAAACTACCTCCCTGCCAATTTTCAGCTAAATCGGTTCAGCCGTTCTTGAGTTATAAGTGAAGTAACTAACACGACTTTCTTTTATATATATAGATATAGATATGTATGTATTTAGAAATATATAAGTATGTTTATCAGTTGTCTAGTACCCATAACACAAGCTCTGCTTAGCTTGGGACTAGCTGGCTTTGTGTGATAGTTGTGGAATATTAAAAAAAAAAAAAAAAACATTATACATAGTTTGTGTTATTCCGGTGCGAGTCTCAGTAAATACATTTTCTTACTTTCTTTCTTAGTCCGGGTACTACGTCCAATGGACCTTCCATTGGATGTAGTACCCACTTACTGGCTGTCATATTTTGCAATATTTGTTTTGTTTTAAAAACTTATTTAATTGACGCCTGCTATGATACAAAAATAGACACAAAAAACGGAACATATTTGTTCCGTTTTTTATATAATCGGTTTTACATAGTGGTCGGAAAATATCCCGCGTGAACGTACTACCGGGATAAAAAGTAGCCTATGTGTTAATCCAGGTTATTTTTTTTTAGCTCGAAAGCGCATTTTCATCCGACTTGCTTCAAATTTATCGTCACTGCTCGGCTCCTATGTGTCTTAGCGTTATGTTATATAGCTTATAACCTGCCCAAGAGTATGGACTACAATCGTACCATGTTTGGTTAAAATCCCTTCAGTAGTTTTTGTCAAAAAATTTACTGATTGCATTTTGGCATCAGTATCGATCACCATTCATCCTCCAATATTAATTTTGAATATATTTTCAATGTACAGAATTGACCTCTCTACAGTTTTCTTATAAGTATATAGAAGATAAGGTAAAACTATCACCCTCAATAATTTCACGTAGAAAAGTAGCTATTTTTCCTTCCATTAAGAAAATAAACTTTAAGCGTGAAATTGTGGTTTTCCGTACATTATTCGCGACACGTTATTCGTATTCGTCACTCGGAGGCGTTAATACGTCCCATGTCACCTCTGCTTGGAATTCTACTCAGACGCAGTGGGGCGTGGGTAATCAACCACATACGTTGATATTCCTGGACCGAGGAAACTTCTTGACAATATTTAGGCCTATTTTCCTTTGTGGTTCGTTTTCAATTGAATGAAATAAGCCGTAGCATAATTATAAAACTTACCCACTGCTGGAACACAGTCCTGGTTTCTGTGTCTGGGCCATAATCCACCATGCGGGCCCAGTAAGGGCTGGTGGTTGTCACATGTCTTAGGTTTTTTGTTCTGGGACATTTCACGAACGGGTTTCCTTTACCATTTTTACAGCAGTAGTGATGAAATAAATTATACAAAGCAATGGTTCCGTCCGGAAGCCATAGAATTTCAGCCGTAATGCGTCTACTGTTGGTCATAGGCTTGCCCCAATTTGGAGAGCTTTGCCACAATCACCGAGCTTGACAGGAGGGTTGGCGAGTGCAGTATGGTGGTAAAATGTAGAGATCGCTGCTGCCCATTCTCTAGTAAGTCCCTTAGTAGAGTCCCTTTTACGACACCCGCGGGAGAAATGGGGTGGTGCTATTTATTACGTCCAGCACCACACGCAACGGGGACTGACATAAGAAAAGATAAAGGCATACAGAAAAGCATAAATCTACTGTTAAAAAGATGTTGTAGAATACCGAAACGTTTTGAAACCGAATGCAACTTGTCTAGAATCTCTGAAGTTAATCTAGTTACACACAACATGGACCCATATTTCCCAATACACTCCCTATATATCAAGTACCCAATAACTCACACTCATCACCTAACCCTTCACATACGTGGTGTATATAACCCTAAACTGTGGAGCTCACAACAACAAGTAGTGCTAATCTGGTCAACAATTTAACTCTGAGAGACTCGAGTACTTCAACATTAAGGTACGGCCATGGTTATAGTCAAACTACAAGTCAATGATTAATATCACGGAATAAAGAAAACTTTGTTCTGTGATTAATATTTTTAATATTCATATACAGGATGGCAACGACATCGATGCGGAACCTGTAAAAATGCTGCGCAAATTTTCTGTGGGTATAAAATTAACTGTGCCATACAATTTGACCGCGTAGGTAAATATTGAACTTTTGTAGAATTGACCTGTTTTTTTTGTAATAAAAATTAAATTAAAAATTTAAAAAACCCCCGACACAAAAACCTAATTTCCCTTTAAAAAGTAAAAAAATAATAAAAAATAACTCGATCTTAAAGTACCTAAGAATGTATTAATAATTCAAAAAAAAAAATACGCCGCGTTGGGGGACCGCTTCAAACCTAACAATTTAATTACCAATAGTCTTATTACCTAACTAAGCAGTCAACGACGTCTGCACTCGCGGAGCGGTCCCCCAACGCGAAGTTTTTTTTTTTTTAATACATTCTTAGGTACTTTAAGATTGAGTTATTTTTTATTATTTTTTTACTTTTTAAAGAGAAATTAGGTTTTTGTGTCGGGGGTTTTTTAAATTTTTAATTTAATTTTTTATTTTGTACTTTTTATAGGTATATACTTAATATAATGTAGAATCAAACGAAGCTAAGAACACTTTCGATTAATTGCTCAATATTCTCTTCCAGTGCGCTTTCATTTGAGACCCCACTCGAGTATATTTGCTGACATTCGGTTACTCTTCCCCACTTTCCCCCCCACAACTTTTAAACGGCTCAACCGATTTTCATCAAACATATCTAAGAACACTCGCAGATAAGTCACCTTTAATACATTTTTTTTTTATTGAAATCGCATCATCCGTTCGGGAGCTATGATGCCACAGACAGACAGACAGACAGACAGACAGACAGACACGTCAAACTTATAACACCCCTCTTTTTGCGTCGAGGGTTAATCAAAGAAAGTTCAGAATCATGCATCGAATCCATGGTAACAGTAGGTAGTGTGTTGATGTCCCTGCCACCGTCTATAGTGACACCCCGAAAGTATCATCCAAGATCTACTAAATGAAATAAATATAATTGAAATAAATTTTTCGGTGTACGTGTATGACCAGAGCGGTAATTGCGTAACTTGCTATCAGTAGGAATTGGTTTCATATTGATAGTTAAACAACATTCATTGCGTTATTTACGTTGCTGAGCCGACAATTTATTCGAACAAATGACGCAATGGTTTAGAAATAATCTTCAATCCGATTCAGATTCTGATAAATAGTGCATTTCGCAATTAGGGTGCAGATGTATGAATTTAAACAAAGCAAAATGAGTATGTTTAGGATCGTAGCAGGTGGCGTTCTGTTTTCCCATGAGAAAACGCGTGTGTTTATGTGTGTATGTAATTAAATTTTAAACTAGCAACACCATGGCACTGACGTTACCTCCCTACAATTTACTGTACATATATCTTTATACATATTTCTCCTAAAACTATCCTCCCGGAACAAGTATAATGTGCATTAATCTGAACAGTTTAGCGCAGACTAGACATAAGTACAGACATTCCTTACCCCCACTATAAGGGTAGGGACACATTACACCGTCTATGAGCGCCGCGAGCACTTTACATGATATAACTTACAATAAGCGTCTGCTTTCTTTATTATTCATGGTAAAACATTTGTTTGTGTCTGATGGAGCTAGTAATACTACAATCTCTTTATAATTCTTTTTGTTATATTTTGCTGAGCCTAACTTGTATTTTCTAGATAAAACCAGATTTTGTGATTTGTGTGTGTGTGAATGTTGTAACACATACACACATCACAAAATCCTGTTTTATAATGTACATTTCGTATTTGCAAAGGGTTGAGAATCAAGCTTGCTGATAGAAATGAATAATTTTCTTGCAACAGGCATGCATTTTACAAAATTTTGAGGAATTCATTTTATTAGTTTTTTAAGGGCTGCAACACATTTTGTATTAAAACCTATATAGGAATCTTCTCCTGCTGCTGTTCAAGAATGGAAGACGGATGAAAAAATGGAGGTGGATCTGCCGACAGGTTGGCGAAGAACAGCTATAGGCAGGAATACGTAAAGAGAAATACAAAAGGCCTATGTCACATGACAGCCTGACTTGAACTGTTAATTTCTTATTTGCTAACGTATCGCTGTTTAATGTTATTAGTATTAATTATGAGCTTTATGTGCACTGAATAGTTAGAGGTAATCAAAATATATATTTTTTTGTTTTATCTTTGTTAAAATTAAAACATAAAAAATCAGTTTTGCACTTATAATGTGTCAGCATCCTAACATACCGGTGCCAAGTTCGCCCCTGTCAAGTCATGAGTTATTAGCGCTGCTAACTTGGACAAGCAACTTGGATTGAAATATAGCTCCGCAAAGCATCCATTGATCACAACATATTACTCAAAGTATGAGTTGCACTGAGCACTGAGCACTTGGCAAATAGCACTGCAGTATTTGTACTTATCTTTACATATTATAGAAATTAAAGTTCCTCTCTCTATTTGTTAGTGTTCTTATAACTTGAAGACTTATCCGATTGCAAATGATGCTTATCCGATTTTGTAAAAACAGTTTCGTATCTAAAATCTGATCCAAAAGTCTTTGACGAAAATGAAAACTGACAGCTTTGAATTGGTTGTTTCCAGAGCATTTAAGGCACATTCACTCTTACCAAAGGCGTCGTATATTTGCATTTCTTACAGTTTTATCGCTCTCAAACATTAATTTCTTGCTAAAAAAGAAATTATAATAAAAAATATTGATGTAGGCGTAATTCTGAAGTAACACAGTTTATTTAAAAAGCGTGTTAAAGCCTCGGGTCTGAATCACATGCGGTTCATTGACATATTTTCATCGTAATATTTAAATTACAATTGAATAATATAAATGTTAGAAGAAACTTATTCCCTTTAATGAGTTTCAAAAGTGCCTGATGAAAGTGTAATCATGTTTTCATCAGACAATCTGCCACTTATCTACTGAGCTATTCATTAAGAACCGACGTTATTGCAGTACATGCTCTAGCTTCAACTATTCAGGATATTAAAGGATATTAAACTCATTAGATTAATTACTTGTTTAATCATCTGACAAACTAAATGCAACGCTCACGAACAGACATAATATTGAAGACGAGCTGAACCGAGATGAAAGGATTAAACATACGCGACTGCATACCAGACACAAATGTAGTGATATTAGAATTCCTCTAACAGATATAAGAAAATAATCGAAATACTTTAAATGATGTGTGTGATGTGTGTTTCTTAGTTTAGGAAAGTGTAGCGATCATGTAGACAGACTTGAAAGAGACTACGTATGTAAATGCATAGATGTAGATGTAAATATCTTGTGTGATCCCATTTCTTACCGTGGGTGTCGTAAGCAGCGACTAAGGGACTTACTAGAGAATGGGCAGCAGCGTTCTCTATTCATTTTACCACCATACTGCGATCGCCAACCCGCCTGCCAAGCGTGGCGATTATGGAAAACCCTCCAAATTGGAGGATGCCTATGTCCAGCAGTGAACGTCTTACGGCTAAAATGATGATGATGATGATTATGATGATGATCTTGTGTGAAATTCATCATCATAATCTTCCTAGCCTTTTCCCAACTATATCGGGGTCGGCTTCCAGTCTAACCGGATGCAGTTACGTACCAGTATTTCAGATGGAGCGCCTTGTGTGAAAATAAATAACAATAAAAACATAGTGATTCTATCCTTTATACAGAATGATTTCTGCAACGGCTTTCAACAGGATTGACGCAGTTTGTATTTCCAACTTCGGAATTCGAATCACTAACGGACATAAGGTTAGTTTGGGGTCCAATCTAAAAATTTATGAAACGGTGATTTGACAGTTTGTCCCTACTACCAATGTGTTTTTACTCGTTAAAAAAGGCGGTTTAATTTTTTTATAAAAAGTTTTTATTTAATATCTTTGTGGGTTTAACGTACTAATAATACTTGGCAAGGTATACCCTATCCAATAAAAAAAGAATTATCAAAATCGGACTACTCTGTATAAAGTTATGCGTGTTTATACATTACAATCAGTGAGTGAACAATCAATCATCCCCTGTTTTCCGACCCTTAGGGTTCGATTTTGTTTTCCAAATTTATATAGGACCACTTTCGGAGTATACTCTTTCCAATAAAAGAATTATCACAATCGGACAACTATGTAAACATATATGCGTGGTAAATACATAAAAAAAATACGCTTCGAATTGAGAACCTCCTCCGTTTTTTTTCGTCGGTTAAAAAGTTTATTAATCAGATGTAGGCTTCACTCCGAAGTTCTACAGCTCTGTATCTTCGTTTACGGGCTTCGAGGGCCACCTATTCCTAACGACAATCACGTTAGCGTAGTTGATAGTAGTGTATGACTGCATTGTTTACCTGCCAGAGAGCCCGGCTGCTGTATCTGGGTATTATAGGTCATCATCTTGCCAGAATGAATGAATCACTGCCATTGTCTTCTTTACTATGCACAATACATTTAGGGGATCACTGTGTCTGGGGAGTTGGGTAAAATTTTAATTGGGAATTTTATTTTATTTTTTTAGATGATAACATAACATCACGCGTTGTTTCGGTGAAGGGTTGGACAGAGTTACTATAGTACACCCACATTTTGCCTGTTATATTCAAGTCCTATATTATAAATCCTATACTTGTGCCATCAACCGGGCACAATACCAAAATCCGGGCTGCTACTGAGACATTCTTTACCGTCTTCGCCCGACCTGGTTTTCCAACTCATGACCTCATGTTCAGCAGTAGCGATTGCGACCGCTAAACCATCGAGGCAATCTTATTTAACTTTTGTTTTGAGAATTGATATGTTGTTATGGTCACTCGATTCTAGCAAATCTGGAACATTATCAGATAGATTTACTAGTTCTATTATTTTAATCAAAATTTATAAATAATATCTATATGTTAAACCAAATCTATTGTAGATTCTTTCAACCTTCTAGCGAAAACGTAGAAAAACCTTATTCTTCACCTTAAACCGATCTAAATCTGTTCTTTTTGTATTTTTCTTAGTAAGTAAGCATCAATCTAGCTGTTTATATCCCACCATTACAATTCCTCGTCTTTTGTGATCCCATATCGTCCCTATCGTTCGTAAACTCTCAGAATCACAAATTCCTCCAAGTTTCTCGACACAGCCTCCGAACGCGGACCATGTCCTTGCCTTATGTTACACAATTACGAAAGGGATCGCTATTTACATATATTATGGGGGGAATTTACACTGACATTATCTTTGGACCCATCTTGCCTGCTTAGTCAGTTAATAGTCTGTTTAAGGAGTTCGCAAGACAATTTAGAAGGAACTATTTTGAGTGTGTTACTTACTAGTCTGACCTTGTTTGATTGTAATGTACTAAAGAGTCTACACGTACTACAGATAGTGAGTTGATACGAAATAATTTAATCTTGCGAGCGCATGTTGAAAATATTTTTAATAAATATACAAGTTGTCAGGAACACCAACCTGTAACTTGTTACTATAGATTTAGTTCATGATTATAAAACGCAGGGGGACGTCGAAAGTTTTCGTCAGATATAAAAAAAAAATCTTTTTGATATACGTGATCGCGTAAATAATGCAGTTTTCTATTAAAAAGTTGTTATTATTTATTTATAACAAACTGTATGAAAGAGTTATCAAAGACTTATGAATAAATTAATCAGGGGGTCTGGGATCTTGTGATGAATTGATGGTTACAATTTGCGCGCTGATGTATCTGCCACCCGGTAGGTATAGTTATTTTTTCACAGCTTAATTTTACTAGTTTATTTCTAGGTCATTTCTGCATCCTTTAATGTGAAATTTTATGAGATCTGCGTCCGTACTCGCAGCCGAAGAATCACTTCCAAGAACGAAAGCGTGCTGAAAATGTAAATAACCTCCAAACAGTGCCTATTGAAATTTTTCCTCGGTCCGTAGTCACAGCAGTCATGTACTGCACTCGAAAAATATTGGTTTACTATTAGTCACTAGTGCAAGGCGGTGCGGAACGCCATTTTGGAGTAGTTTATTTTTTGGTTTAATTTTTTAATTTAATTTAGTATGCGTGTGTGGTTCCTAGTTATCCTGACAATCGGATTCTGTGCCTGTAAGAACTATCATGCTAAACTTGGTGAGTTACTATTTTGATATCAAATACTTATATCTTTTTTTTTACTCATTTGGCTATTTTTGATCATTGGATTTTTTAATAAGCCAGACCTATTTAGTTAACTTTTTTGGAACCTATGGATTTACTCCGAGTTTTAACTAAAGGAGGCGGCACTATATGTCCCTGGGAGGACTTATAGTGACCTTATTGGTTGTGTTATTCAGAAAGTTCACGTGCATACTTTAGCCTTTCTCAATAAATAGGCTACCAAACACAAAAATAATTTTTCAATTCGGACCAGTAGTTAGAGATTTCTCTTGCAAAATGCAAAATGTCTAACTCTGCTTAGAGTTTCCCTACGCGATCGAAAACAGAAATAAAGAGATCCGTAGGGGAACCGAGGTGACTGACACCTATTGACATGGCGAGGTGATTATCAAACTTACGTGGCAGTGGGCAGGGCACATTGCTCACAGAACAGATAACCGATGGGGCTGAAAGGTTCTGGAGTGGTGACCGCGTACCAAAAGACATAGGATAGGAAGGTCTTCACAAGTTCATAGCGTACTTTGTGGGGGCACAAGGTGTACCTTGTGGCCTTGTGAATGTCTCTGAAATCCGCTGGATGCGAGAATCACAGAACCGATCCAAGTGGTTATGCTTGGGAGAAACCTATGTCCAGAAGTGGACGTTTTTCTGGCTGAAATGATGATGATGATAACACGCCCTTAAATATGACCCCCACACATTTCTGGTACACGCTGTATACCGGTTCTCTACCATGTTAGTATCGCAAACCACAGAGCAATAAGTTTTAAACCTCACCAGCAAATTATTCCTTGCTCTGCCAGAGTAATGGCGATTACAATTGGTAATATTGCTCAATGTTATGTGTTGAGATTTCAGCAGTTCTTGCCAAATGTCACATTCCTGTGACATTTGGCAAGAACTGCTGAAACCTCCTGGTTTCTTTATTAAACCAACAGAGAACCTTCCATCCTGGTATAAGTTACCTTGGCTTACTTGGAAAACCTTAAATAGACTTCGAGTAGCCAGGTAGGCTGCAGCAAGGAGAACCTCCACAAGTGGGGGTTTATGGTCGGATTAGACCTCAAGCAGCGCCTCTCCGCAGATAAAGGGGCACCGCCCATCTTACAGCTCATGGCCTGTCAGCTGCACACGTTAAGCTTTGTCAACGAACGATATTCGCGTTGTTGAGTTCCGGGCCAAAAAAAGTTAAAGCGATAGAATATACAGGTTGTTTGGCGCATGCACCGATTTTTTTTTTGGGGGGGATTGGGTGCCTCATATGCTATCTTTCACCCATAGACCCCATTTCCTGAGTGTCTCTATAGATTAGACCCCTAAGTGTCGCTGTTTTTCATAGAATAATTATTTTTTAAGAGTTTGAAATCTTGTTAAGTATTTCCATTACAGTGACACTTAAGACATGGGGCCTATGGTGAAAGATAGCACATGACTCACCCAACCCCCAAAAAAAATTGTCGGTTCTTGCGCAAAACACCCTGTATATTTTCGTGTTATTTTTGCCATCGACACGCTAGAAAAAAGAATGATCTAGTAAATACGTCTCATTCAGATTTCGTCATAATTAACAAAGATTAACCAGTTCGAAAGCCAATTCAATTCGTCAGCAGTTGTTTCAATAGGCTATTGTTAATTCTGTCACCAAATACAATAGCTATCGTGATATTTGACAGCTGATTAACGACCAAAAATGTATTAAAGATTCAGAAACCGAGTCTATAATATAACATCTTACGACTGTTTTCCCTGTGAGCTTAGGCAGAGACACATTTCGCCAGTAACAAATGTTAAGTCTCATGTAATTTAACGAAGAAATTCCTGATGAGGAACACAATACACTTTGCCTTTTTTTGTGGGTGGGAAATCATTACATGACGACTCCCGCTCTGGGTGGAGCAGAAGGGCGTATCCGACCTTTACTGACTAAAATCCACCCGCGTTCCTTCAGTTGCCTATATGCCAGGGCCACGGTAACTCTTTCGAACAAATCTCGCGACCTTGGCAGAATAACACTCGGAATCGACTCTCATGCTCAGCACTAGTGATGACGACTACTAGAACGAGGTGAATTACTAGTCTGATAGTGTAACGAACCATCAATAATTAGCACAATTAATTATACCTCCATTTAACCCGTTAGTTATCCAGCGCTGTATTGTCCTAACGCTCGTCCTAGCTTCTGACAGTCTGCCGTAATTAAATCACAGATGACACAGGACGACCCCAAAGCAATTTATATGAAACTAGAAACTGCTAAACCTGACTATATTTTGTAACTCTAACAGAATCAGCATCGCCATACAACGTGGCAATGGTGTCCGCCTTTTGGTTTTCTTTTTTTCTGCGGACAACGATTTGGACGGATTTTTTTGTTGCCCTATGATTTTTTCCCTCTTCTTTATATACATGTATGTATTGTTAAAAGTCAGTTAGCATATATCATCATCATCATTCTCCAGCCGTTATCCCATTTTATTTGGGGTCGCCGCAACATGTATTTTTCTTCCACACTCCTCTATTAGTCGTAATTTCAGTACTAACCCTCTTTCTATCCATATCATAATTCACACAGTCCATCGATCGTTTCTTTGGTCTCCCTCTACTCTTATAGCCATTGACAAGTCAGTTAGCTTATATAGCTATATAAATATTTTGTTAGTCTTTAAACTCCACAAACCGCAACATAAATTTACTCTTACCTTCAACAGTCGCAATAAACAGGCTATTGCGAATATACATATGTGATAAAATAGGGTACCCTTGCTCTAAACCAACTTATTGAATACCTAATATATTTAACATCAAAGCAGACACTTATGGATGGGTACCCAAATGCATCTAATCGTCATTACTAGATTATCTCAAACTATAAACCTACTTATAGGTATTACAGGGTAAGGAAAATAACACGTAACACATTGTATCATTTAAAGGTACACCTAGGGTTTCACTAAATAAAGCACAGAAAGACAAGACTATACATTTATTTCAATAAGGCTTGTCAGTAATTAATCAGAAAGCTAGTTGTCCGTTCCAAAACTAGGTCTTCATGGAGAAGAAGGACAAGAAACTCCATGGAAACAGTATTAAAGTATTATATCAACTCACTTCTTACACTGCCATAAACTATTATTATCTTAAATATATTTCATTCTATCTCTTGGACCATTGTCCAAGAGATCTCAGAATAGTATCAACATAATCACAACAACAACAATAGCTAGGCAAAGAAAGAGTATGAATATTCTATTTTATATGATTTAAACATCGATCACTAATTAGTGATCGATGGATTTAAAACATTATCAATATCGGCAAAAATATAAAAGGTACAACAACATTTTCATAATAAGCAATAAGTGTTACATAATATCAAATTACTTAATATTTAAGATATTATAGTAACAGCACTTACGTCCGTCTTCGATGCTGGCCCCGAGCGAATAGGCCGAGTGCCACTCCGTGTTCTCAACCGTTGTCTCCGAACCTCGTTATTTCAAAACTAGTGTTGCCAGTATTATCCATCAAAAGTCCCAATAATCGAATCATTTCTATCTTACCATTTCTCTCTAAGGTTCTTGAGCACATTGTTTATCAGCAACTTTCTGCCTTTTTATCTTCTAATAACGTTCTTAGTCCTTTTCAATCTGGTTTTCGACCTGGTCATAGCACAGTAACGACTCTTTTAAAGGTTACTGATGACATCCGCTGGGCTATGGACCACAAATCTCTCACCTTACTTGTACTTCTGGACTTTAGCACTGCCTTTAATTCTGTTGAAGTCAACAGAATTAAAGGCAGGCGACATCCTTCTCGCGATCCTTAAATCTCTCAATTTCTCTTCTTCTACTATTGGGTGGTTCGACACTTATCTTAAGGGCCGCTCGCAGCGGGTCTGTCTTGAAAAGTCTTCTTCTGCCTGGTGCTCTCCTGCTGCGGGTGTGCCTCAGGGTGGCGTTCTCTCTCCCCTTCTCTTTTCTATTTTTATTAACTCGGTCACCAAACTCATCTCTTCTCACTTCCATCTCTACGCCGACGATCTGCAGCTTTACACTCACTTCTTGGCGCTAAATGCGGATGCCACTGTATCTGCCATGAACAGAGACCTGGATGTAATTAGTGAGTGGTCGCAGTCTTTTGGACTGCTGATCAACCCTAAGAAATCCCAGGCCATAATTATCGGCGGCAGATATATGAGGAATAGGCTCGATGCTACGTCGCTGTCCCCACTCTGTCTGAATGGAGTTCAGATAGAATACGCGAAAACAGTTAAGAATCTGGGGGTGACCATGGACTCTTACTTATCGTGGAGTGCCCAAGTTGCTCAAGTCAGTCGCAGAGTGCACTTCACGTTTCATACATTGAAATGCCTCCAGAGCTTTCTGCCCTTCAACACCAAAATTTCCCTTGCGCAAACTCTTATTCAGCCCATTATTGACTACGCTGATGCCTCTTATTTGGATGCCACCGAGGAGCTGTTAAATAAACTTGAGCGTTTGCAAAATATCTGCATTCGTTTTGTTTTTAATCTTAAGAAATATGATCACGTTTCTAACTTTCGCAAGGTTCTCAAGTGGCTCCCTATTCGACTTCGCAGGAACTCTCGGATATTGTGTCTACTATTTAACATTCTCCACAACCCTAAGACCCCATCCTATTTGCGGGAACGCTTCTCCTACGCCCGTCCTTTTGATGCACCTTGCAGGTCGCATCTTAGAAATCTCCTCAAGTCCCCTCCCCACTCAACCGACTTCTACTCCTACTCCTTCACCGTGCATGCGGTTCGGTTGTGGAATGCACTTCCGCCTGACATAAGAGACTGCCCTACTATTGCTGTATTTATAAAAAATTAAACCGCCGAAAAACTGAAAAGCATAAAATAATAAACCTTAAAATTATGAGTCGGCGCTTTGAGTGTTCCTTGTTCATTGATTTTTCAGCGCCGACTCAAAATTTTAAGGTTTATTATTTTATGCTTTTCAGTTTTTCGGCGGTTTAATTTTTTATTAAAAAGTTTTTATTTTATGATTTTTTGTGGCTTTAATGTACTTATAATACTTGGCAAGGTATACCTTATCCAACAATAAAAGAATTATCAAAATCGGACTACTCTGTATAAAGTTATGCGTGGTTATACATTACAATCAGTGAGTGAACAATCAATCATCCTCTGTTTTCCGACCCTTAGGGTTCGATTTTGTTTTCCAAATTTATATGGGACTACCTTGAGAGTATACCCTTTCCAATAGAAGAAGAATTGTCACAATCGGACCACTATGTAAAAAGTTGTGAGTGTCAGTGAGTGAACAATCAATCATCCCCTGTTTTCCAACCCTTAGGGTTCGATTTTGTTTTCCAAATTTATATGAGACCACCTTGGGAGTAAACCCTTTCCAATAGATGAAGAATTGTCACAATCGGACCACTATGTAACAAGTTATGCGTGTTTATACGTTACAATCAGTGAGTGAACAATCAATCATCCCCTGTTTTCCAACCCTTAGGGTTCGATTTTGTTTTCCAAATTTATATGGGACCACCTTGGGAGTATACCCTTTCCAATAGAAGAAGAATTGACACAATCGGACCACTATGTAAAAAGTTATGCGTGATCATACATAAAAAAAAAATAAAAAAAAAAAATATACGCGTCGAATTCAGAACCTCCTCCGTTTTTTTTCGTCGGTTGAAAAGAAGAGTGAAAGAACACTATCTCTCCACTTTGTCATAATTGCTCATGAATGTTTCCATTTTTATTACATTATTAGTATATATATTTAGTGATATTTATTTTAGAAGTATTTATGTATGTATATTTTTATTTTGTATGTTTATATTTAGATTATAGTATTATTTTTCTTCTACTATTACACACGTTGTCTACATCTCTTTGTATATTGTCTCCTATTGCAGGTATGCTGGAAGAGATTTCAATAGAAATAAGCATTACCTTTGTACATATTTTTCTGTTCCTTTCTATTTGTCTATTTATATGTGTGCATAAATGGTTAAATAAATAAATACAATTTAGTATATTATTTTAAAACCTAACACATATACGGCACTTTTCTTTGGCAAACAAATTATTACCTTTTTATAATTCGGAAGTTCTCAGAAGTATGAAGCCATTCAGTATTTCCAAAATAAGCTCAACTTTCGATCGTATTCTTCTGTTAGGACCACGATAATACTATAGGTACTAAAATTGGCCCTAGGCTTAAAAACTTATTTTGTATTTACAACTAACAACCGAGGCATAGGTAAAAATAACTCCTCCCAAGCTTTTGTACTCTCCAAGTACAAAAGCTGTTCCATTAGTACACGCCCATTCACGTGAAACCTTCGCGAAAGTTTCATAAGGTCTGCTCACCCTCTGAAAGTTTATAGGAATTATTCAGAACATGTTAACATTGTTTGTGTGTAGGATGGCTATGTGTGGCATTCAGCTAATGTTATTTCGTCCATTTCCCTAATGCGAGTGTCAATTTTAAAGCAAGGTGGCAGGGGCATGACATAGAGTAGAAATATTTCGTAAATGAACGAAAAAAAATGCTGCTTCAAAGAAAAGTGCAATACCTAATGCAGCGCTCAAAATGTATGGTACAATTCTTTTTATTGTACTTAATTTTTCTAACAGGCGCATCCTGCTTATGATCCTTTTTAATATTATAACTAGCCAAAATAAGTTTGTCTATTATATGTTTCTTACGTTTTTATTGTTGATGTTCTTCGGAAAGGTCAGGTGCGTAGTACTCGCAACCAGTGTGCGTGTATGACCAGATTTATGAACATAAACAAGGCAAAAGAAGTATATAAGGATCGTAGTAGATGGCGATCTGTGGTTTCTGCCTACCCCCCATGGGAAAAAAGGTGTGAGTTTATGTATGTATGTCTGTTACGTTTTTAAAGGAAGACAGACTGTTGAGTCAACTTTGTCAGAGTTTGAAAGGTAGTTTGATGTCCGTATATTTACGTTACGTTTCATTCCGGAAAATTAAAAACTGTGTGAGATTTTACTGGTGTTATTTTTCTACCTTCGCTTTTTTTCTTTCGTTTCTGCACAAGTAGAGACTAATGATTGTATCACTGTTAGTTGTGGTTTTAATACTTAAAAAGTATGATTCAATTTCTACGTTGTTCAAAAATAAAATTGCTTACCATGATAAAAGAGGGATTGTTTTGCGTATAACAGTGGGTTTACCAATTAGTTATCTAAATATTGTAGCGCAAACAATATTCCTCTAACAAAAAGCTGTGATAAACCTACATTCTGTAAGAGGAGTAACTTTTAGATAAATTTATCTACAAGTTACTTCTCTGTGTAACATACAAACCATACCATAACTATTAAATGTGTAATATACCAAAAATATAAGATACACAATGCTGTATCTTATATCTTTGGTATATAACACAGTTACGCAGGACACGAAACGCCCCGTCATGACATTAACATTGTTACGACGATCTCGGACATAACTTTGTTAGGACTTCATGTTAACTATGAACTAGTTTCCTTGAATTGTTTCCGACCTTCATCTTTGCGTTGCGTCAGCTAAGTTTCTGCCCTAAATCTTTTCTGAGAAAGCATTATTCAGAATAAACATGCAGAAGATATAAGAAACCATGTCATAGAATGCTGAAATCATTAGATTTTTTCCATACATCCAGGATGACAGGATGCTGCTGTCATTCCTCGAGACAGAGTCACTGAAACGCCAACAGATTATTGTTGTATCTCTACCAAAAACCACTGGTTTGTTAAGCATACCTTCATTTAGCCAACGCCCTACTGAAAAGTCTCAAAATTCTCATTCTCAACAATTTTCCCTTACCCTATCTTTTCATCGTTTCCATTATTAATCCGTCTTACGAAACAAAATATTATTACTCAATCCCTTAATTTCATATTCTCTAAGAAAAACGAGACAAAAACGGAATTACCGCCACTTGAGCCTGACCAACATATTTTACGCAAAAACAGAGAAAATAAAGGGTTAGTAAATGAAATTAATCTGAGTTTAAGCACGCACAGGTAAGCAGGATTTGGCAGCATATATTATTAATCTGTCCCTTTAGGGAGTCGAGCAGAAATGATAAACGAAGTTGGTCCTACGGCTCGTTGGTCCCGATATCAAAAATTCCTGAGCAATAAATATTTATGAGTACCGGTAACTGGTACCAAGCTGTTTTATATTTCAACACTCCCTTTGTAAGCATCCATTCAATTCGTGAGGCGATTGTTTTTGCCTTTTAAATAGGATATTATCTGTCGGCGTGTCATCCTGACCCCGTTTGCAAAATTCACGTTTTTTTCGTTAAAAATGAAAAAGGGGAGGTAATGAGCGCTGAAAATGCCAACATTTTCAATGTTATGGTGGATTTTGATGTTTGCGTTTGGGCTTGATGATTGTTATGCTAATCTTAGTTTTAAAAGTTATAGACGTTTTTAAGTTGATAGGGTTGTTAATATCATTAAAAATAAGAGCTCTAATGAGAAAAGATACAATGAGGATCGGGTGAATACAAATTATCATCATCACCATCTCTTAAGACATCCACTACTAGAAATAGGCCTCCTAAATTGGGCTGGGGTGCCATAATCGCTACGCTTGACAGGCGGGTTGGCGATCGCAGTATAGTGGTAAAACGCATGGAGAACGCTGCCGCCCATTCTCCAGTAAGAATACTAACATATTTTTATTGAAGGCACAAAGAAAAGCCTAACAATTAATCAACTAGATCCTTTCCCTAAGTCTTGGCACAGAACCGCAAACCCCATCGTGTTACATTTATCCGCTAGTCTCCACGACAATGTTTACAACATAAACCTGCGTTATAAAGTCTAGTTTGCAAACATATCAGTTTCATATACTATTAAGTGTTGATTCTGAGCGTGGGCACTATTATACACCCACGAAAAAATGGTAAGCTCGCGTATCCGATGTCTGACTGCGGTGAGATTGTGTTAGAAAATAAACACAGGATAAGTGTATGTGTATTATGTGGGGTTAGAGCATTATCAAGTGAATAAGTGTAATGAACTTTACCCCTTCATAACTCAACAACATAAAAACTAAAAAATATTCAATGTACGGTAGCAAAAAATAAGCAAAGAAACACGTATTTTTTAGTTTAAAGAAAATTTAATCAGGGGGCTATTTATTAACGATTTTAGGGAGTGTGACAGAAATGTCACATTATGTCATAACACTCCTCTAAGACGTATGGAATGCTTTGAAGCAGTTGTTTTGCTTGTTGTAGCACAAGGCAACTCCACATTTCTCACAAATCGTCTGTGATACGCCAGCACAGTTGGGATATTTGCACCTTATCCTCTTCTCAGCCCATATAGGCCAATGCCCCACCTGATCCTGCCGCACAGCTGCTGGGGGTACATACTGAGCTGGGCCTTTATGTTTTTTGGCTTGTATGTCTTGCTCAATGGTTTGCCGTTTTTGATTGGCTTTGGTCCCGAGCTTGCACAGAACCAAGGCAATATCCTGACGAAAATCAGCTGATTGCAGCATTGGGTCTTCTTTTTTTTTGGCCTTATGTACTCTTTTATATAAGAGCCAGGCATTGGACATAACAAGATCTAAAAAATGATAGAACATGCGAATCTGCCATCTCTTGCTTCGCAGGCGTATTTTGTACCTGCCCATGATACTGTCGATCAAATCGACACCACCCATATGGCGGTTGTATTCTCCTACGATATGGGGTCGGTCGATAGTCACGTATCTTTTGTTCGGCTTGTCGTATCTTGAAACCTGTGTCTTCGGTAGCTCTCCCACGAAACTAGAGGCGAGTGTGACTATTTTGTTATCTTTCCAGGCTACTGTCGATATCTCTGTGCCTTCTAGGTTTCCAACATATTCGACCGAGTACCCGCGTTCTTTTTTAGATATTTCCTTGTCTGTTGGTAGTTTGCAGTCAGGTATACGATTTCGTCGTATGGTTCCGAGACTAAGAACGCCTTGTTTGGCTAAATATTCCAGAAGCGGCAGAGACGTGAAATAATTGTCAAAATAGATCCGGTAGTTTTGATTTCTTGGTATTTCACGCGAAAGCCTGACGACCACATTCGATGCAGCACCCAAGTCTGGCTCACCAGAAGCAACCACATTTTCAGCTCCTGTTTCAGGTTCAAATTTGTATGCGAATCCGCTCACGCCGCAAAGGACATATATTTTATATCCCCATTTATTTGGCTTTTTGGGATTGTATCTTTTCAAATTCTGCCTTGCTTTTGTGGAGCAAATCTGCTCGTCTACACATAGGTATTTTTCTAGAGGGATGCTCTGGCAGGTCTCATTTAGTTTTTTGACTACTGGTCTAATCTTGAATATTCGGTCATGATCAGGGTGTTCTCGTGGAACATTTTTTGTGTTATCATTGAAATGAATAAATCGCCTGATCTTCTCAAACTTGTTGACTGCCATTGTTTCCTTTACTAAAGGTGTTCCTATACAACCGTGCCAATGCTTCGTAACCCTTGGAAGATGTACCAACGACATGATATACACTAGTCCAATGAACTGTTGAATATCGGTCTCTGTGACACGAAAACTCATGTTGGGATCTTTTTGGACTATGTAAAGATTTGTTTGGCTAGCAATGACTTCAATCAATTCTTTGGGAAATAGTTTGAAGAAGAATTGGATTGGTGTTTCGAGGTCTAAAATCTCAGGCGACAAGGTTTCATCACCTGTAAAACGTAGCTGTGGCTCGTTTAGTTCAATATTTTTCTTCCTCCAGCGTACATTCAATTTCTTTTTGGTTTGACGACGTGCTGATGGTCCTGGCTGAGTAGAAGAAACGGGAGACGAATTACTGCCACCGCGCTCCAGATCTTCAATAATACTATCAATGTTCATACCTTCAATTTCTTCTGCAGTTTCATCCTCGAATGGGGGTTCCAAATCCGGCAAATATTCGGGATCTGCCACGCTGTCGTCATCGTCTTCAAAGCCATCCTCACTGGCCTCATAGTCCAAAAGAAATTGTTCAATTTCATCTTCTCCTATACTTCGGGAAGTCATTCTGTGAAGAAACCGACATTAGGTCAATGTACTATAAAATACGACCCTTGTTCTGCATTGTGACAGAAATGTTACAAAGAGAAATTCAACTCGAATTCTCACAAATGGCTAAAATTATGCGTTACCGACAATAAACAGTGAAAACCATGAACTTACCTACTAGAATCACCAAACAAGCCGCAGTTGTTTTGTTTTTTTTATAATATTTTCGATTTTTGAAAACTACGCAACGTCAAGTCCGTTGAATTGTCACCAACTAAAGTTTGAACGAATTTTCAAATTACTAACGCCATCTGTGTTTCACGATGTGTACTAGAAATGCATAGAACGGTTTGTAACCGTTGTGATACATTGATGTAAAACGGAATAAAAATAAGATTTTGGATTTTATAAGGACTTGAATGGTTTGTTACAGGACTGTCACATGGTGATATAAAGGGTTACATTACTTATCGCCCAATAACTCTGATCCCAATTCTGTCCAAAATTTTTGAGAAAGTTATGTGCATTAAAATATAAAACTTTTTAACAGCATTTATGTCTAAAAAAATAAAAATTCGGCTTTAGGAAAGGCAGCACCCCTAGCCAATTTGATAATCTACAATCGTTAACGCTAGTCGTTTGACGTTAAGTCACGTGGTTAGAACAAACGAATAGAAAATTCGTAGCCAAATTCACATCGTTTAAAATGATAGAATGATTTTTATTGTTTCTACAATGTTCAACGCTAAATCCTTTGTTATATTGTGTCGTTTTTCTAAAGACATTGTAGAACTAGCGGCCGACTCAGCCGCGTCAACATGGCTACTAACTTATCGTTTTCTACAATTGCTGACACCGAGGCGTTACCGATTGGAGAACGGAATTCGACACTTAACGTTTGTAACTTGGCTAGGGGGGCAGTTCTACTGCTTTAGCGTACTTTACGCTGATAAAACACATAACTGAAAGTTTAAATAAAAAATCTAAGATAGGTTGCGTGTTCCTAGATATGACAAAAGCATTCGACTTTGTTAATCATACAACACTACTCTCGAAGCTTGAGCATTATGGAATCCGGGGTAAAGCCAACGACTGGATCAAAAGTTATCTGTCTGAAAAAGTTCAATGCGTGGAAATAACAAAAACTTATAAAAATGAAAAAAAAAACTTTCAGGGCGGTATCGTATCTCCTCTACTCTTTCTAGTTTATATCAACGACTTTCCAGAGGAGATAGGCAAAGATTAATAATATCTATAAAACGATAGACTTCAGCTGCCACCAACAAAACTAAAATTATTTAAGAAAAATGTATACTGCATGTCGATTATTATTTACAATTATTTACCAAATAGTTTGTAAGACTTACCTCTGACATTGTTTAAAAAAATACTTTTCAAACTATTGCTGTTTAAAAGATATTATACAGTTAATGACTATTTAGAAGACAAAGCAATAGAATCTATAATTTATAAGTTAGAATAATTGACATCGCTGATTTAATTGACATTTGCACGCCAGTTTATGGTAGGATATGCTGAAACAAAATGTATGTAACACCTTCTATACCATATTCTTGCAAATAAATATTTTTGATTTGGTTTTTGATTTGATTTTTTGATTTACAATTGGGTTAATTGCCCCGTGACCTCGTGGTTACCTCCTGAGTTCGATTTCCAGGCCGAACAGTGTTATTATGTTTTTTCAATAGGAAATTCTTGGTAACAGCCCGGAGTTTGAAAACTGGCGGTATGATATCCCCGTGCCTCGAAAAGCACGTTAATCTGTTGGTCCTGCTCCTGAATCTCTCTAAAGATATTCCCCAAAAAAAAAAATCTTCAGGCAGTTCAGATACAAATTACTTGTTCATGAATTAAAAATGAATTAATGACTATGACTAATTGCAAACCAGACACGACACCTGTCTAGTTGGAGGTCGCTCCCTTTTCTTTAGAGGCTGAGTGAACTTTACACACTGGTCCTTATACCTCTTAAACCTAATTGATACGACTGAATTTCAATATTGTAAATGTAGTATGATTTGTCACCCCTGGCATCTAGTATTCATTTTTTTTTTATTGCCAGTACACGTTGTCATATGGTAAATAGTCAATTACTTGAAGGTTCCACCTATGATTAGCAGATACTGCTGCATTTTAGCAAATAAAAAAGACACATAACAGTTCACCCCTTTTCTCCCGAAAAGTTCGGTAGAGTTGTACCCATTTCCTTGACAGTCTATGTCGTAGCTTCCATAAAGATTCGAAGCTTGTTCTATCCCAGTATAAGGTCAGTCATTTTGTTATCTTAGAACTTAGGTATTTCTGGTGGATGTCACAAGAAGATGCCAAAAATTTAGGTTACAATTTCCAAGTCGTCAATACAGCTGTTAACCTGACGCATTCCCTCCTACTCACAACGCTCACAGGATAAGTGGGGGTCCCCTCTTCAACCGTCTAGACAACTTAATTATAGTCTGAAATTAGGTGTCCTTTAAATATCTTCACACTATTAATATACGAGACTGAGAACCTCTACTGCGTCTAGTAGTATATTAGAAATACCGAAATAATTTGTACCGTTCTTGTTCATTCATATAAATTCCGTTGGGTACCAACGAACATATAATTCTTTTGGTGCAATATCGTTCACTAAATATTCATTCACACATCACTAAATATTCATCAATACAATGTCATCAAATATGTTTTCTCTAAACTACACAATAAATTTAGTTGCATTTTTCACCATCATTTAGAGGTTTTATAACTGCCATGGTCAAAATAAGAAAAAGTCAAAAAATGTACTTAGTGTTATTTCGCTTTCAATATATTATTTATTCCATAAATACATTATTTATTCCAAAAACAGGGCTGCCAGGCAGCAACGACACGTTCAGATTTGGTATGTGTTGTCGGTCATATAGTCCGACAAGGCCTGAATGGAACAAAAAGTGTCGGACACATAGTCCGACATGGCAGTTAACGTGTTAACTAAGATACATCTCGATGACATCACAATTCCAAACTGAATTTTTATCTATCTCTTAGATGATAGACAGTTACTGTTCATTTGTTTGATAACTTATTTCTTTATTGTTTAAGTATCTCATCTCCAAGGCTACATTTTCTTCTTAAAAGCATCATCTCAAACCTCACCTCTAATAAAAACATTACTTCTCTCTCTTTCCAGACCGCTACATTATCTCCTGCCACACGACCGACTTCGAGTGCTTCAAGCGGCAGTACAAAGCTCTGCGGGACAATGTCCTGCTGGGTAATGACAGGTTCGACATACCCACATACGAGCACTATGTCTTCGCCTACGGGGGAGGAACCTGCGTGAAGCTGATAGGGTTACAAGAGAGCGAACTGACGGCTATCACGTGAGTCATTATGGATATCTATGATCTAGGCTTTATCCCAATTTATTTGGATTCGGTGCAACATAAGTTCTTCCATCCTTCTCTTTTTATTTATTATTAAAAATACTATATTAATAAAGATGTTTGATTTATTTTAGTTCAAAATATTTTACTCTTAATACTTTTGTGCGCTAGTGTACCTACTTTTTTTCCTCAACTTTATTGCATAAAATGTTTTTCGTGCCAATTGCATAAATACGTATTTCTGAAATTGTCAGTTCACCCAAATAAACTTACTTCGTGGGAATCGCCTACATAAAATTATATATTAATCAAAAGTGTTGATTCGGGCACGAATTTATCGTGCGAATCGAAAGGTAAGCCCCAAAATGTCCTGTTAGCAAAGATTACAACAGGAAACGTCTCCACGCATTTTGTTTTTATTTCCTAAATACCTACTTCACCATGCGCGATTTTACAAGACACTTCTTGACTTTGGGATAAGTTACGTGAACCACCTTATTAGTTCTAAATCCTAAGTTTTAGGAAAGGAACTGAACTAGCGATTTATAAACTTCATGTAATTTGCAGCATGGAGAGCGAATCTAAAAGATTCACGATGGTTATAGAACTGCCGCTAAGGATACATCAAGTGGAAGACACTATCAAGGTTTGCGTCCGACCTGAAAGAGGTGAGTTACTAGACGTCAAATTATCACGTCTAGATTTTTTCCTCGCTGGATTTTGAACCCACTGATTAGCGGCTAGAGTTCAAAATCGAACAGAGTGGTTTTCGACACGCTGAGATGTAGTCTATTGGATTTTCAATGTTTGGTTCAACACCGAAGGTCGAAAATCCATTGAGCGATTAAATCCCGCCGTGATATTTTTACGTTCCGGCGAACATAGTTTTATGCAAGATAATATTAATAATAAACCTTTATTAAGAATGTTCTTTTGCTATACAAAGAAATGATTTGGTATGCAAGTCAAGTTTAATTTACATTTTTTTTTTTTGTAAAATTCACAACTGTCATTCTTTGACACATTTATGAATTGGCTCTAACACAACAAATTACGTAGGGTATACAATATGCTTTACAAAATAAAATACCAGATAGTAGGTACGTGTTCATGCATATTCTTATGTGCTGGGCGAGTATCTAAATGCATAAGAAAAATAATCTACATTCTTTCTTAGCTGATGTTATTTACAAAGATATCAAATAAAATTGCACTTTAACTACCCTTTAGCAAAGTTGTAATTGTGTAGTTGTTTATTTATATTTGAGCCTCTCTTCTCATTCATTTTACAACACGAAGATAAACAACGTTGTTTAAGCTAACGACCCCAATTTATTTATCAGAGCCAAGTAATTTTGTTGATTTACATATTTCGAAGTAATATTATTGTATTGTTTCAGCCTTCAACGTCAAAAAACCACAGAAACGTAAGTTTATTAAGATTTTCTTTAGTTGGGTAATTAATTCGGTCATCTTTCAACTTCCGTATCCAGTTTATTTTATGGTTATTAATATGACACATCATAAAGGGTTATTGTTTTGTTATCAAAGTAATTTCTTTGTTTATATGAATAAATTATAAGTGTTTAACACGCTTTTATTACCATCGCCTATATCTACATATCTGGATTAACCGAATTTCACCCACTTTGTTTTTGCACACATTACAAAGACCAATGACAATACAATATTTTCATCAATCCTGTGCCATTATCCTGGCCAGGATCACCAGGATAGCAAAAGAGAAAAAACTAAAAAACATGCTTTTGTAGTTAGCCGCACTAAAAAGCAGAATAAATAGTAGTTTAAAAAACTAACAAAGTAAAAATTAGAAAATATTTTCTAAAACAATCAACATCAAGATAGAATAAACAAATTAAATAATTTTGATGTAAAAAAGCGTGGGAAAGACTGGCTACTTTTTGCCCCGATAGCACGTTCCTACACGCGGGCGAAGCCGCGGGCAGAAGCAAGTAGTTTGTAACAAAGCGTATTTCAGTAGTTAGCCTTCACGAAGTGGTCACTTTGGACCTTAAATTAAATTGCACAGTCAATAAATAGGTCACAGTTTAATAATTCCTCATACCTACATTTCAATCAATTATGCAAATAATGTGTCCCAATGGAAATTGAAATGTCAAATTTTATTTACACGGCCGTGATTTCCATTAGATAAAGAAACAAAAACATAGGTTTTTGAGGCAAGAAATATACTATATATTTTGTTTATTTTTTAATATAAAACTACTGTTTCTTACTGTCATCGTCATCTACCAAACCTTTCTCAAGTATGGTGGAGTCAGCTTACAGTCTAACTGGATGCTACTGAGTACCAGTTTTTTACCCGGAGCGACTGCCTATCTGACCTCCACAAACCAGTAACTGGGTAAAATGTTGCTCCTAAGTAAGACTGGTTATTAGATTCTCGTGTTTTTAACGACCAGTAACAACTGTCAAGGGTTCAAGAATGACAGGCGACATCAACGGCTTAACATGCTTTTGGAGGTACGGAGGGGTATTGTGTGTGTTAAGATGGTCACCCATCACGAATCAACCGCGGCAACCGTAGCTTAACCTGACCGATCGACCCGTGCAGCTGTTATTACTAAGCCATATGCCTCTCTTTGTACTTTACCTAACTAAGTAGGTATTTTATAAAATATTGTAAAAACCTAAAAATTTAGTTCATTTTCAGATCCCCTGAGGAGGTTCACAGGAAATGGTGAGTGTTATTTATTAATTACCGCGTGGTGCCGGACGTATAGAATAACACCACCCCATTTCTTCCCGTGGGTGTCGTAAAAGGCGACTAAGGGACTTTCCTAGAGAATGAGCAGCAGCGTAGTCTATGCATTTTACCACCATACTGCGATCGCCAACCCTGCCAAGCGTGGCGATTATGGCAAAGCCCTCCAAATTGGGGGAGGCTTAAGTCCAGCAGTGGACGTCGTACGGCTGAAATTATGATGATGATGATGATTTATTAATTAAAAAATTACGTATAAATAGAACAAAGTCAGTTAATAATGACTTTGTTCCATAAACAAAAATATAGGTTGCTTCAAAATAGCATTTCAATTTAATAGAGGCGGACCGTTCTCGGCGAACTCAAGTAAATTAATTATATTTATTAATGCTTCCGAAAGAGAGAACAATATTCATTTAGAAAGGTTCTAAAATTCCTGTAATTCAATTTATAATTTTTTTAATTTTTTCCGTGTACCGTCACCAAAAAAGATGTAACCCTCGAATATAATTGAAGTTTAATAAGAAAGTGATGGATATTTTTGAATGAAATTTAATTTAATTAATGAACTGTTTGTTTTTTATAAATTAAATTAAAACATCCATCGGTTTCTTACTAAACTTCAGCTATATCCGACAACCTTATTTACTTATCTCATTTGGTACATCGTTTAAAGAAAATCACAAGAAAAAAAGAGAATCACATAAGATTTGAAGTTTCAGAGAAATCTTAACGTTCCACGTGTATTTCCTAATATAAATTTAGAAATATGTGGTCCTCCAGACCGTTATTCGGCCGTGGGGGCCAATCTATACGCTGACTAGCCTTCGGTGCGGGAGATATTATATTGCACAAGTGTGTGCGCTGACACAGGGACACTCACTCTTCCCTCACTCTCATAGTCCGATAGGACGGCAATCCGACACGACCGAAGAGAGATCAGGCGCGGGACGAAGGACGTGGAGATTTGTGCCTTTTTGAAATAAATGCTTTGAGTTTCTCCATAATTTCATCTCACTGTAATATGATCCTACTATCTTACTAATATTATAAATGAAAAAAAAAATGGATTTTTATTACTTAATTACGCAAAAACGACAAAACGTATTTGGATGAAATATGTCACATAGATAGTTTATAAACCTGGATTAACGCATTGGCTACTTTTATCGCAGTAGTGAAATAATATCCACCTCCATGCGGGCAAAACCACAGGCAAAAGCTAGTATAATATTAAATCCAATGATATATAGATAGCCACGTGTACAGCTCGTGTTCATGCACGCACTAATTGGTGCCGGTTCAATGGGTCCCCGTGAATGTCTTGCGAGCCCTACAGCCCTCCAGGGCTTATTGTTTAGAAGCCCTATTGTTATCAAGAGGGCATCCTTGAATAAGTTTGTAAAGATTAACACTTGATATAAGTAGTTATTGTTAAGGAAGAGGATATTGGGATGTGTATATTGTTCTTAACTTTTGAATGGCTACGTGGAATTCTATGAAGCTCAGATATAAAAGGCCGATTGGTTAAAAAAAATTTTTGAAACACGCTTTTTAGGGTTCCGTTGCCAAATGGTAAAAAACGGAACCCTTATAGATTCATCATGTCTGTCTGTCTGTCCGTATGTCACAGCCACTTTTTTCCGAAACTATAAGAGCTATGCTGTTGAAACTTGGTAAATAGATGTATTCTGTGAACCGCATTAAAATAGAAAAAATCAATAAATTTTGGGGTTCCCCATACTTAGAACTGAATCTCAAAAAAATTTTTTTCATCAAACCCATACGTGTGGGGTATCTATGAATAGGTCTTCAAAAATGGTATTAAAATGTCTAATATCATTTTTTTCTAAACTGAATGGTTTGCGCGAGAGCCACTTCCAAAGTGGTAAAATGTGTGTGCCCCAGTAACTTCTAAAATAAGAGAATGATAAAATTAAAAAAAAAAAAAATATGATGTGCATAACCATATAAACTTCCACCGAAAATTGGTTTGCACGAGATCTAGTAAGTGGCTTTTTTTTTAATACGTGATAAATCGTAAACCGCAATTTACCTTTCATTCAATCAATTAAAAATAAAACATTTAATTTCATGAACATAAACCTTATGCATAAACCGAGAATACATACAGGTTTGTACGGAACCCTCAGTGCGCGAGTCCGACTCGCACTTGGCCGGTTTTTTTAACTGACTTCAAGAAAGGAGGAGGTTCAATGTTCCACTGTTTATTCTTTTTTATGTATGTTCACCGATTTCTCCACCAACCGTGGATGTATTTAAAAAATATATTTTTTAATGTATATAACCTATCAATTAAATAATGTCATTTTTATTATAGTACACCAAATAATAACATAAAAACTTATAAGTGCATAACAGACAAAGGAGAGATATATCAACAGATAATATGATTGCAATAACATAGGGTTTCTAAAATAAATGCAGGCTTCCATAATTAAATCCGAAAATCACAATTAAACATTGGTTTGTTTACAATTAAGCAAAGTTAATTCCAGTTGGAAAATGTTGATCAACGTTTGCCAAAATCAACTATCGCCCGAAGCTCTGCTTAAATGATTGTTAATTAGGCATACTCTACCCTACTACATGTCCCAGGTCACAAATAGTGGTGTGAGATAATTATATGAGTTTTATAGTGAGGGAAATACAAGGGTGTCAAATGCCAAGTCATTTTCTATGACTGGTAATAGATGACAGTAAAGAGTTGTCATTTGAATAAACATATGGACGATTTAAATTGGTAGTTATTTTTCCCGGAACATCATTACTAGTACAGTCAGTACCCTGGATTACCTGACCCCTCCTGCACAGAAGAAATGAGGAAAAGGGGTCAGGTAATGCAGGGAACCGACTGTATGAATGAACGTACGGCTTCGACTGAATGTACGTACCACAAAATAATAATTTTAAGGAACACATCCTTAGGAAACCTTTACGATTTGACATCGCCAACACAGAGACCCACATTTCGCCAGTTATGTTTAAGTCCCATGGAATAGGGGGCGAGCCTTTTTGCCATCGTTTGGGCACAAATCACACTCTGTTTTTAACACGCTTGGTACGTATCTACATATGTATCTATATAACGGAAACTCTGAACGTGAGTTTCACCCCCTTTAAAACGTCGGATTAATTTGAAATTTTGTGCACTTATCAAGGACCAATGACAATACAACAATTTCATAAATTTGTGCCATTATCCTAGCCAGGATCACCAGGATAACAATAAAAAAAAAACTCGCTTTTGTAGCTAGCCGAACTAAAAAATTTAAAACAAATAATAGTGTAAAAAAAACACGCTTTCATAAAAAAATAAACTAAAAAACTTTTTTACAAAAAACAAAACAACCGACACTACAAAGTGAAAAATAACTTTAATTTCGGAAGTCGGTGGCAAAAACCTTATATACAAATCCTAAGACACCGACTGCCGAAATTAAAGTTATATTTTCACTTAGTAGTGTTTTTATGGAAGTCGGTTGTTTTTTTTTTTTGTAAAAAAGTTTTTATTTTTAAATTTTTAGTTATGGTATTTACCCGGCACTAATTCCAAACAAACAATGCATATTTATGCGATAGCAGAAATCGCGATTGATTTGCTGTCATTTTTAAAGAGTTCCGGTGTCTGTCTCCGGAACGCATCATCAGATCGATATCAAATTTATATGGGACCATTTCGGAATAAACTCCTTTCGAACAAAAAAAGCATTTTGCAAATCCGTTTATATGTGACGGAGTTATGGTCGAACATACATAAAAAAAAATATAAACATCCGAATTGATAACCTTCTCCTTTTTTTGAAGTCGGTTAAAAACAAAAATATGGATAAAAGCGTGGGATGCTTTTTGAGGTATTTTTCATTGATATCAAGGACCCGATGCTTTCATAATTTTCAACCTTTTAGTTTGGTTTTCTATGAAAGCGTGATTTTTGTTTTTTAAACCGTTATTTATCTTGTCAATTTCTTTTTTTTTTTTGTAGTAAGAAGGCGTTGACATAATTAACTATTTCATTTATGTTTATTTTCAGCTTCGATCGGCATAACGTACCCATACAAGCTGAAAAAGAAGAAGGGTCTCACCTACATGTACCTGGAGGACGAGAACCTGGACGTCATCCTAGACATCCCGGACCTCAGCCACTTCCACAAGAAGAGCGAAGTCGAAGGTAACTTAGAATTTAATGAGACTGCCATCACCTGTGGTCTACTGTTGAGATTCACTCAGTACTTCTATTTACCACGAACTGACACGTACTGACTGGAGTTTCACTCAATCTGTGTGATTCTTTCCTCAAAAGACCATTTCACACACCAATTTAGATGGTCACGTGATGTGACCAAGATTATGACTGAACTTTAAAAGAAACTGTGATCTCTGAGTTCGTTTTGGCCTTTCTTCTCAGAGTAGTCAGATAGGAAACGCCGACTTCATCTACCGTTAATAATATCATTGACTTGTAAAACTGTCTGTACAAACCTACTTACAGGAATAAAATACATTTATTACATCCGGGCAGACGGAAATTTCGTGCTATGCTAGCAGTCTATGAGGCTCTAATACGGCAACGCATCTGCAATGCCACTGAAATAGCAAACTTTCTAAGGTTTTTTTTTGGGTGGGAAATTATCAAATGACTTCTCCCGCTCTTGGGCGCAGCGGGAGAGCGTGTCAGACTTTTACTGACCCGTGTTCCTTCAGTTGCCCATGTGCCAGGGTCACTGTGACTCTTTCGAACAATCTCGCGACCTTGGCAGAAAGGTGGCAATAGTCGCATTCTATTAGGAACCCGGTTCTTTGCCCCCAATAACATAAAAAATCTTGTTAAACCTCGTTAGCATCGATGGAAATGAAATGGAATTATTTATTCCGTGAATAGGATATTGGAATGAGTTTTACACGTAATAAGCTACATGGAGTCGACATTTCATATCTGACTACCAAATGCTGAAATGCCAAAACAAACTCAAGGATCGAAATATCTTCTAAATTCCAAAAATAATCTTGGACAGATATTATGAGGACACTCTAGATTAGTGCCTGACATGGTCTTTTGTGGAAAGAATCAAACAGATTTGAGTGGATCAGTCGATCAGTTCGAGTGGTAGTAGTGATCGCAATGTATTAATTAATACCAACCTACCTCCTAAATATCTCAAATATTATGTTCACTGACAATGTGTGTGATTTTTGGAGAACGAGGTATACTGACCTACCGTGATACAGTGTTTACTAGTACGGAGGTCAGTGTGAATTACTTTCTAACAACCATTTACGCTTGACATGAGATCTTGTTTTTATTGCGTTGTTTTTTTTTTTATACATACATTTAACTCGTTGTGTCTAAGGTTGTTATTGTGCTACTAAAAATTTTTTTTTTTTTTTAGATTGTATTTTTGGGCTAGCATGTCATATGATTAGTTAATTCTACCATTCCTGTTTCTTCTTCTCGGCTCTTCTCTGAATCTCAGGTCACGACCTAACCGAAAGCCATCGTCCTGCTCTTTATTAGGAATATGACGCCCTTACGCGATCATTCAGGTCACTTAAGGACGTCATTATTCAGGTCACGTATATGTGCGACAGTCACTTTCGACTAGGACGCAGGATTTGGCTCTATTCAAACCTCTCTACCTTGCCTTTTCCCAACCATGTTGAGCTCAGCTTCCAGTCTAACTGGATTCAGTTTAGTACAAGTATTGTACATGGAGCGACTGCCTATCTGACCACCACAACCCAGACTGAATAAATAAAATACTTTGGTAAGACTGGTTGGCAGAATTTCGGGATTCTGACGACCCACAATGACTATCGAACATCCACAAATGACAGCCGGGACCAACGGCTTATCGACCTTACCGATGCACGGAGTGGTCTTAGTATGTAATGATAGTCACCCATCCACAGACCAGCCTCTTGTTGCTCCTTATTAAACCCTCTATAGAGACGTACTCTGTGTCCACAGGTAAGCTATACGAGTGGTCGGAGTGGGCCTACGAGGTGGTGCAGCACGTGGACGCGGCGGAATACTTCGCGCTGCCCTACACCAGCCAGATGAGGACCTTCATGGCGAAGCTACCGCTGAACAGGTGATCATATTTATTGTTTCATACAAAGAAAGACAAATTGTTTATTCTGCACAAACAAAACGCACATTACGCGATAAAAAAGATACATAAAATGCACATACACAACGTAGACAAAAGCCCCGTATTTAAGTCAAAAAAATAGTTTAACAAATTAATAGTATTGTCTCTACTACTCCCTTTATCTACTTATTGTCTAATCATCTAATGATGTGATCTAGCGATGAGACCGCTCATTGTGCCATCCAGTTTCTTCGTTTATATCAGATTCACTCAGTAAAGTCACCAAAACAGATGAATAACCAGAGTCGTCGCATATAGTTGAAGTTTTGTAAGAACCTAACATACATCGGTTGTTCAATTGAAATTGAATTTCATTAATGATTTATTTGTTTTCTATTACTTAAATTAAAATTAATTCGAAATTCCATCTATTTCTTACTCAACTTGAACTATATCCGATGACCCTGGTTACTTTTTTTTTGTTTTGGTGATCTTACATAATAAAGAGTATTCGATAGATCGATTTACAGATATTTTGAACACTTAGTATTATTACACCACTCCCATATGTACAATAAATTGAAAGAATTTGGACCAAGCAAGCAACGATGTTGAATCATGTAAAAACACATTCACCAAGCAATTACAAGTGCAAGTATCAATTTGATTGAACTTTAATTGATTGCCGTTAGAATGATTTATTATTAAACATTTAGTACAGCAAATTGAATATTAAAAGTAAATTAAGTTAACGCTATCAATCTGTCTATCTTCGTCTTCGTCAGAATTGAAACGAATCGAGAAACGATATAGCTCATTATTTAGGTCAACCAATCTATTTAGATTAACATGAGCTGTCAATCTCTGGAATCAGACGTTTTTATACGTACGTATCCGTGTGTCATCACCCCATTTCTTCCCGTCACGTAAAAGGCGACTAAGGGACTTACTAGAGAATGCATTTTACTATCATACTGCGATCGCCAATCCGCCTGCCAAGCAAAGCGATTATGGCAAAGTCCCCAAATTGGGGGAAGCCTATGTCCAGTAGTGGATGACTTACGGCTCAAATTATGATGATACGTTTATATAGCGTTATGACATCAAACAACTCACGCTGACTTCGCCTGAGTTTTTTTTTTTTTTTACAGAACTAATACGCTATAACATAAGTCAGCGTACGCATGTATTTAAAATACGCGGCAGGATTTAGGGCGCTTACACACGAGCGGCTTGTTGCCAACGGCAAAGGTAATTGCTACCGTCGATATGACATGTGTCGGCGACAGCCGGCGACGCATCTCGACGGCAGCCAACGGTGGCCGGCGACATGCCATCGACTGCAGTCACCTGCCGTTGGCAACATGCCGCTCGTGTGTAAGAGCTTTTAGTCGTGGATTTTCAACTTACTGCTTAGTACCGAGAGTTCAATTTCGACCAGTGTGTTTTTTCGATATAGTATTGAGAATCCAACAGAGTCTAACCCAGGCGGGTTAGACTCTGTTGGATCCTCAATACTCGGTCTAATACCTAGAGTCCAAAATTCAGTGCATAATAAAATCCCCTCGTGATATTTTTTACGTCCTTTCGAACGTGATCTAATTGCTTTGGGATAGCTTTTGTTTTAAAAATTCATGCGTTGTCGATCTCACTTCACTAATATCTAGACTAATATGATAAAGTTGAAGAGTTCGTTTCTTTGTTTGGTTGAACGCGTTAATATTACGAAGCGCGTTAATACGAAGTACTCGCACTCACAGGCGATTGAATGCAACAGGGTGGGTCGGGGGACGGGGGGTAAGAAATTTTACGCGGACGAAATCGCGGACAGAAACTTGTATTTTAAATTGCCCCGAATCCTGACCCGATTACGTTTTTATTAAAACTAGTCCCGTGTTAGAAATTCGAGAGAAACTTTACCTACTTAAAAATCTTTCAAAGCAAACCTAAAAACTTTAAATAAATTATCAAAACTAAAACCCAAGTACAAAAGGTCATAACTATAAAATGTTTGGAAGGCGAAGCGACCGATGAAAATAGATAACAGCGAAATAACAATAGCGAAGTTTTAGAGGTTAACTCGGTCTGACAGGGCGCCATATTTCATTGCAATAACCGTTAAAATAGAAGAGGTTTGCTCGTGAAAATTTTACTGAAGGTTATTTGAGGTCAAATTGTATTTGACGTTGGTTTTAAGGACTGTAGGCGTGTTTAACAAAACTTCTTTCTTAAAAAGTATTTCGTTGTATATTGCTATTGTGTTTTTCTGGCGCGTGTCTAAATCGGTACCGCAATTTAGGTTAGCAGTGTAATTTAAGTAAGTTTTCGCAGAGAAGAATTTTAACAAAGTATAAGTACTAACTACTTAAACAAAATATAACTGATAAGTATACTAAAACCTTTTTAAATATACAAGACGTTTCGTGTGGTGCCGGACAAAAAGAATAACACCTCCCCATTTCTTTCCGTGGGTGTCGTAAGAGGCGACTAAAGGACTTACTAGAGAATGGGCAGCAGCGTTCTCTATGCATTTTACCACCATACTGCGATCGCCAACCCGCCTGCCAAGCGTGGCGATTTTGGCAAACCCCCTCAAATTGAGTGAGGCCTGTATCCAGCATTGGTCGTCATCGCTTGAAATGATAATGATACCTAAGACCACGTTTATAAGGACGTAAATATATCGCGGCAAGTTTTTAACGCGCACTGAAATTTTCAGCTTTCTGTGTTGGACCGAGGATAGAGAATATAACAGAATGCATCCGAGCGTGTTGAATCTCGACGCTAAGCAGTGCTAATGCGAGAAAAAATCCCACAGCAATATTATTACGTACACATCGCTACATATCAAGCTATACATTTCAAGTCTAAGCTGACCTCTCAATATACGGACATCCGATACAATGTGAGATCAGTTTATACTGGACATGCATAGCTTGATATGTAGAAGTGAGAACGTGCAAACGTGACTACAGTCGACTTCGTAATTGATTTACTACTTTTGACATAAAATTCCTATATATGGAAACTTCAATAAGGTTGAAACTATCTAACCTTTACATAGACAAATAGAACTTGTCGTTTATTGACGTGCAAGTGACATTCAACTTTGCGAAGTCGAATTTAGGGTAAAAAAATCAGCGATGAATTTATTTATTCCATAAGAATCTGCGGAATAAATGTGTAATACACTATCAGTAGGATTGACTTTCACTTTGACAGTTCAACGACATTCATTGCGCTATTTACGTTATTGAGCAAGTCAATTCTTTCAACATATGAATCAATGGATTAGCGAAATCATTCAGATTGTGATTGATCTATGGAGTCAAAACACGTCAAGTGGACCCCTCTTTTACCACATGATGATAGAAAACTTTTAAAATATAATTATCGAAAGTAGTTATACCTAACAATCATCCCTCAAAACAGTTTTTGAAAATTTTGAATTTAACAACAATTTATTTAACAATAAAATTTTTCGGTACTTTTAATTTAAAAAAATAATTTTGAAAAAGCTATTGAAGATAACTTAACGAAATTTTCAGCGATTATAGTAAAATATCTATATTTTTACATAAAATTCTTTTGCAAATTTTATTTGTTATTATCATATATTTTTTTACTTTTAAATAAAATAAATGTAATTTTAATGACTTTTCAGTACGATAATCGAATTATTATTTCTTAGTAATACGTGTCATACATTTAAGTTCTTTATTTCAAAATAAAATTTCACTGCCCGGTATTAGTTTAAATAATATAGTCTGTAACACTTTTCTTAAGAAGTGATGAACCGATGACCGATGACCTTAATGATCAGGGACCTAATATTACTAATAACTCCATTATTGTTAATATAAAAATCTTTTCATTTCAGATTAATTCTGCTTTACCCGGACGAGGAATACGAATACCTGAATTTCACATTTTCAGACGCGGGCGTAAACAATAATCTGTAGGGACAATCCTAATGTACTGCACGAAAGTTTTTTAGTATCAAGCTCTTAGTGAAAACTAACAAGTTATCTAAAAACGGAAAGATTTTTTTATCGATGAAAAAAAAATAACCTGTGAAAATATAAAATGTTTATATTTATGTGCTTTTTTTTATTAGTGAACCTATTATTTGTGTTTTTAATATTTCTATAACAATGAACTTACATTTTAAATTAATGACCATGTTATAATTAGTTAGACCAATATTGGTGAGCTCTAAGCAAATAAATATTATCTTATCTTGTCATAACTATCTACTAAGCTTGAAATATATTTTTCAAACAACATAACTGTTACTTAAAAGCAGCATTAACAAACCTTGTCAAAAATAAATGAATTAAATGTGAATAGAACCTACCTATAGATACATACATATGTACAGCATTTTATTTTTTTTATGGGTGGGACTGGGAAATCATCAAATGACGTCTCTCGCTCTGAGCGGAGCGAGAGGGCGTGTCATTTACTGACCAAACCCACCCGTGTTCCTTCAGTTGCCCATATGCCAGGGCCACGGTATCTATTTCGAACGAATCTCGTGATCCTGGCAAATTGCTACGAACCCTTCAAAATCCTTTTTCCTCGTAGTCGTAGTAGTGATTTTATTACGACTATAGATGTCGATCAAAAACAGCTTTGAGGATTTAAAACAAAATGGTTTAGCGACTACATTGAACGCTAAAACGATTTTAATTGTAATTTGAGGTGAACAAAGCTTCTTAGATGATCGTTTTTAGGGTTCCATACCCAAAGGCTGCCAACAAGAACTTATGACTAAGCTGCCGCTGTCCGTCCCTCAGTCTGTCTGTCAGCGCGCTGTATCTCATGAACCAACAACCAATAATCCACAAGGAAACAACCAATTTGAACCGCACCGTGAACCTACCCTCTGACGTTTTAAAAGTGCCCATGTAAGTACAGACGCCAACACATCAAGCTACTACAATCTGTCAGATTTCTTTGATAGATTTTCGACTTTATTTCTAGAGCATTAGGTTTAAGGTTCAATGGGAAAAATTGACAGTTTCGGGTAGCTTGACCTGGTGGCGTCTGTACATATTGTGAAAAATTGTATTTTAATATATTACGATATCTACAGTTTTTGTACGTTATCTACAGGCGATGATATAATGAATAATAATAAAAAATAACTTTACTAACCGAAACTTTCGTGTCAACTCGCACTTGGCCCGTTTTATAGTATAACTAGACATAGTTTTAGCAAATGTATAATAATTTTATATATGAATTTGTTTACGTAAACTGTGAAGTCAAGAAAATTATTGCTATTCAAATGAACCATCAACTTAAATTGTTCGCTTAATCGTCGTATGTACCTAATCGTTGCCTTACGTAGTGTGTATGTTGTCTGCAAATTAAATTCACTGACTGTACATTGACTAAATATTTCAAGATTCATTTGTGTCTGGCGCTACGTCCGCTTTTCTTTGTAAAGACACATTTTTGTTTGACTATGTGTGTAAAAAGCTTTATTATATTTAAATGTTTTTTTTTCTAATAACGAGAATGTTCATCATTATTTTAAGTAAAAAGTATTATTATATTTTTAATAAATGGCAAGCAGAACCGATGTTGACTATTCTGTCAATGTCTATACTGAGTTGTTATCATGTTATTAAACAAAAAAGTTGCGTCTGACAGCTGTTATCATTCAAATATCGAACTTTCGAAGCATAGTAATTTAACCTAAAAGTGTACAAGATATATTCATTATAAAATTAGGCAATATTTTAAATTAATTACTAACGCTATTTAATAAAGAAATATTGCTTACTTTGTTGGCCACTCTAAACTAATTTGTTTGGCTAAAGTGACTTTGTAAAAATAATTTAAGGGCGGTTATAATAAAGGGAATTAAAATTCTTTGCGAGCTTATACGGTCTATTCCTCAGATTACAAAGTAGATGTAATGGCCGAAATAAACTTTTTATTATTCTCGAGACGACCACGTCACGACACGTTATGCAAGGGACGCTTTATCACGTCACACGTCACGTCGTCGTTATCGTCGTCACGTTATCAAAGCGCAAACTGAAACATGAGATTGCAATAGAAAAGACTATGTTTTATAGTTACTGTAAGTATACAAATAAAGTTGGGCATAATGTTTTTTTTGCCCTTGCTGTCCCAGTGTTGGGCAAAGACATCCCCAAATTTCTTCCAGGATGTCTTTTCCCGCGCCACCTCAAACCAACCCTCGAAGTATGCGTCCAAGGTATCTCGAGACGGCCTCGGCGGCGCGCGCGGGTGCCATCCATCTTCAGGCACCCATTGTGCATGCAGCTAATGTGACCCGCCCAATTCCATTTGGGTTTGGCAGCCATCTTTCCTACATATTCCCGTTTTGGAACGTAGCGTGACGTTCCGTTCAGATCATTTTTATTTCACTAGAATATAAGCCTGGTTATCGTCAGCTCTAAAAGTCCTCAAAATTAGCCATTACAACGTCTCAACATTATAGGGCTTTCAAAAAAATAATTAAAAGTACCGTTTTGGTACCAGCGAAGGCGATTATTTATCCGGGTCACTGGTGCCGGTTAAAACCCGGACGAGGATAAAAATGAATGAGAATTAATCCCCTCGCGAAAATTGAGAGTGTCGAGAAAAATCGACAAAAACCCGACGAACGGGTACATTGGCAGTCGGATTGTTTTTCCAAGTAATTTATGGAATTTAATTAAAGAAAAAGTTATTTGGTTTATTGGAAACTGGTAAGGGAAAAGGATTCACCGCTTTTCCTCATTAAATTATTACTCTACACTACGCTCCGTGTGTTGCCGAACGTAAAGAATATCACCATCCCATTTCTTCCCGTGGGTATTGTAAAAGGCGACCAAGGGAATTACTAGAGAATGGGCAGCAGCGCTCTCTATGCATTTTACACCATACTGTGATCGCCAACCCGCTGGTCAAGCGTGGTGAATATGGCAAACCCCCCCATCATAACACGAACGTATTTACAGAATTATAATCATCAATATACCCTCTCAGTTCATTTAATCCTATTGAATGTCGATTTTATAAAAATAAAAAATATTTAATGGGATTCAGTACCTTAGCGCAACCTCCTTAAGGGATAATTTTGTCTGCTTATTAAATGATAGAGTGTGCTTTATCAAATCAGCATTATATAATACGTAGTAATGTCGATACCGTTCGTAAGAGATACCGTGGCCCTGGCATATAGGCAACTAAAGGAACACGGGTGGGTTTTAGTCAGTAAAAGTCTGACACGCCCTCCCGCTCCACCCAGAGCGAGAGACGCAATTTGATGATTTCCCAACCACAAAAAAAAATCGATATCGTAAAACATTCAACCAATTGGTTTACAGTCCGTTCACTCTTAGTTTTACCTCTGATTTTGCGTCACTATCAATATCAAAGTAATCTTTGTTGTTATTACAATAAGGTTGCTTTTGAGTTGCTGCCATTGACAAGTCTGTCAATGTCACAGAGATCTTTAAGGTCGTTAAAATAAGGATGCTATTGGGTTGTTGCTGTCAGAGGTAAAATAACTGTGAACGGACTGTACTTGTCAGATCGGATTAAAAATGGACACTGACATCCTATATGATATTCTGACGAAGGTATAAAACACTTGTTTGTTTGACTTACCAACATACGCCAATTTTTTTATGTCTTGAAACTTCACTTACCTGAAAAAAGGAAGAAAAATGTTTAATACAAAAAAATATAGATAAACGCATTTAAGTTTTATAGAAAAGTTATTTGATGTAGGCTGTATATCGAATACGATATTCTATAACAACATTATCTGGCTAGTCTTTTCCTAGATATGTCTGAGGCGGCTTCCAGTCTCAACGAATGCAGCTGAAAACCAGTATTTAAGTGGAGCGACTGCCTATCTGTTCTCCACAACCCAGTTACTGGGTAATACGATACCTCTTGATAAGACTGAATGTCGGACTTCCGGGCTTCTGACGACCGATAATGACTGTCAAAGATACTCGAATAACAGCCAGGACAAATGGCTTAAGGAAATTTCCTAAAGCACGTTTTGGTACAGACGCCACCAGGTCAAGCTACCCGAAACTGACATTTTTTCCCAATGAACCTTGAACCTAATGCTCTAGAAATAAAGTCGAAAATCTATCAAAGAAATCTGACAGATTGTAGTAGCTTGATGTGTTGGCGTCTGTACATAAAGATGGTCACCCATCCACAGAGCGACCGCGGCAAGACTAACTTAACCTGAGCGGTCCTGTGCAGCTGTTATTACCTACTTAGTCACAAGGTATCCTAACACCGTTTAGTTTTAATTACACTTGCCAAAAAAAAAAAACATAAAACTTTTTTTCCGACACCCAACTTATCCAAAATTCCAACACCCTTAAAATAATGGCAGCTCCGAAAAATAACCCCATCTTAATGAAACAAACGAAACTCGAAGGGAGAGTGTTTTCAATGAAAAACAGAAGTTTATGAAGTTGTGCGAATATTTCACAAGTTTAAATGAACTGGTTGTGAAGGGTTCTAAATGACGACGGTATTTCGCACCGACTGCCATGGGGACTGGGCTATGGAGTTACGGGTTTGTTTAACTTTTTACACTGGAGCGCCGAATTTTGGGAGGCAAAAATGACTTTTTGCCGCGGTCATCATATGTTACTAATTGGTCGAAAAACCTACTGACAGGAATGCTGAAACTCATGCATTGTCGGGGCGACCACGCATTCAGGTTCGCCGAACAGAATGCGACGTCCGCGTGTTTGTGCGATGAATGCTTTGGTTAGGACGCGATCAGAAACATCATCCATTGCTGACTCTCAGCCTAGTTTTGAATAAATGACTTTTTGATCCATTGATGATGAATTCTTATTTTATATATGCTTAGTAACAAATATCCCAGAGTTTGGAAGTTGGCGGTGTGATGCCCCGATGCCTCGGAAAGCACGTTAAGCCCAACGTCCGTTTTCTCTCCGGTCATCTCGGATTGTCGTCCCATCGGACTATGGGAGTGAGGGAAGAGTGAGTGCTCCTGTGTCTGCGCACACACTTGAGCACTATAATATCTCCCGCGCCGATGGCTAGTCTCCGTTGAGATTGGCCGCCATGGCCGAAATACGGGCTGGAGGACTATATATATTTTTCTCGATAGCCCTATTAGTAAATAGCCACTTCTTCAAACATTTATTTTATTATAAGAGCACAAAGAATCTAGGCAAATTCATTACCTAGAATTCTTTAACAGCGTTTGTAAACATTTATTCATGTAAAGAAAATAACCTGCCACGAACCCCCACCTAATTTGGGTGGTTTTCATACACCACACAAAAGGCACAGTACAGGTAAAAGGCACATTAATTTGCCCCATCATTAAATACTGAATTCTGTTCATTAGGCCATACAGAAAGAAGCCTTTTGCAGCCTTACCGTGTTACGGAACGTTTCAGCAAGGACAAGTGGCCATAATACACCTTTTATGCCACTGGATATGGTGCAAATTATAAGCGGAAAGCGGAGATTTTGGAAAGTTATTACTAGGTATGTCTATGAATGAATATAGATAATGAACACGAGTGAAATAAGTTCAGGTTAGCTATGACAAATTATTGTGACAATGTAAATCGCAAGAATGGTAAATCTTGATGGCGGATCTTCACTCGAGGCGGGGCGGAGCTAAATGGAGCCGAGGGTGTAATGACTAGTGCTCACACGTACCAAATGGCAATATTCAACACACAAATAAAATAAATGACTCCAAAAGCGGTGCAATAATCGCCACTTTTCGGGTTAGACACACTTACCCAAAAATAAGCGTTCATCGAAAAAAAATCCTGTTATATACCATTTAATAGCTATAATGGTTAGAAAGAGCAAAAAAAGTGTTAACGCAGTAGAAGTATTTAAATAAAATAAGTGAGTATATGGAACCTGATAATTGCATCAACATACTGTTTTCTGATCCGATTAACTGGAATAAAATTAAACAACGAGACTATTGATATTTCTCGTCGTAAGGACTTACAACCGCAAATGGGTGGTAGTACTTTAGACATATTGAGAAGGACTGTCCGCGTTATTTAAACCACTTTTTTTTAAGTAAAGTAAAGTAAAAATTTATTTGCATAGGAGATGCAAACAAATGTTGTTGTTGTGTTGTTGTTGTTGTTGCTTTTGTTGTTGTTTGTCTGCTTTGGGATTAAAAGAGGTTTTGTGCTTATGACGACACGATTTTTTAGTGGGTTGGAAATCATCAAATGAGTTCTCTAGGGTGGCGCGGAAGGGCACGGGGGGCTTTTACTGACTAAAACCCACCCGTGTTCCTTCAGTTGCCCATATGCCAGCGCCACGGTATCTCTATCGGACAAGTCTCGTGACCCTTGCAAACACGATTAAAGTGAAAGCGACTGCACTCAATTCAGTGCCGATCATACACGATTAAGCGACACTGAACGACTGGAGCCGAATATACCCGATTCAGCGCCGAGTATACGCGATTCAGTACTGAGTATACGATATTCAGCGTCATTTTGCGACTGGAGCCGAGGATACCCGATTTAGCGACACAGCCCGAGCATCACGGCTCCGCTTCATTGACTAATATTCAGAAGTTAGCCTAAAGAAGTTTTTATTTCAAAACGCTGCCTCCTTTATCTTGCACCATACCAAATAAGGGTTGTCCTCACAGCGGTATTGTGCGGTTGTACTTGCCAGCAATAATGTTCGAGAGCCTTCGATTAAGGGCTCCTCAGAGAACATAACATTTTATATTTACAGCCCCACTTTATGATTGAGACCCCGGACTGAATTATTTTAACGTTCAAGTAACGTAAATTCTAAATTGAGTTGCACTTAAATTCGTCATGCGTGTTGACTAGGCAAGCCATTACTAATGATTTTATGTTTAACTAGCTTCTGCCCGCGACTTCGTCCGCGTTAATTTTCTTGCTCCCCCGACCCTTCCCGTCGCGTCGAATCGCCTACCCGTATGATTTTCCCCGTTTTTGCAACATTTTTCATTACTGCTCCGCTCCTCTTAGTTGTAGCGTGATGTTATATAGCCTATAGCCTTTCTCGATAAATAGGCTACCCAACACAAAAAGAATTTTTCAATTCGGACCAGTAGTTCCTGAGATTAGCGCGTTCAACCAAACAAACAAACAAAAAAACTCTTCAGCTTTATAATATTATATGGTATAGATTAACTTCCGCGGCTTCGCCCACATGGTATGTTATCAACATACCATGCGGGCGAAGCCGCGGAAAGCCTAAGTGCGTCCTTTCTTAGGGTTCATAGTATTCCCATGCCAAGTTCTATCAAAATCGGTTCGTTCAAAAGTACCTTGTTGGGCTAATTTGAAATAAATGCTTTGACTTTGGACTTTGGTTCAATAGTTTCGGAAATTAGCTAGAATAAACAGACTGACCTACTAACTTAAAAAAAAAAATAGTTATAAATACCGTTATATTCAGGTCTTCCAGTCTAACCGAATGCAGCTGAATACCAGTATTTTACAAAGAGCGACTGCCTCGCCAATTTGTCACTTTTTTTGTATATAAGGTGTATCTATTCATACACGAAATATTTTAAGAAGTACACCTGTAGGTGGGAAAGAAACTACAGAAACGAAAAGAAAATTTTTACCTAAGCGTTTTTGAATTTTCGTAATTATTATAATTTTAAAACTACATGAGACGTTTTGCATGAAACCTTTACTCCAAATTCTATGAATGGCTCGCCTGACGCTGCGCTGCGAGGGCGCCAACCGCGGCCATGCTCGTGCCGTCACGAGCATGGCCGCGGTGTCTCGGGCCGTAGAAAATAAGAAGGAGCCAGTATTTCTCATGTGCATCAAATAATTTATAAATATTAAATTTTGAAAAAAATATATTTAGAAAAAAAATTTTTTTCGTTACTGTAGCTTCTTTACCACCTACAGGTGTACCTCTTAAAATATTTCGTGTATGAATAGATACACCTTATTTATTAGATTAATTACATCATAATATATTTTTATAAGGTACTAACGCCTAAGATAGCCCTGTTCCTAAGATAACCCACTTTTAAAATATCATACTTTTAGAAGTTCGAATAAGTTTAAAATTCGCGCCCATTTTCGTTTAGTACCATAAACAAAACTGCAACTTCATATCACACGAAGGGAGCCGCCATCTTTGCAGTGGTTGACAGTTTGTCAGTGACGTTGCAAATGACTCACGTTTTATAACCTCCTACTCACAAACTTGATAGTATTTTTTAAATAAAAACAAACTGTATTGGATTTTTGTTTATATACGAAGTGACATTGACTTATGGGCACGCCTGAGAAGGTATGTAACATTTGTAATCTTTGTTAATTTTGTTTTAAGAGAATTACTTCTTGCTATCGGGTAAAGTCCCTATATAGGCCCACCACGTGGATTCCCAAGATAGCCCGGGCCTTATTAGGACTATAGAATATCATAGTTTCATACGAACCAATAAGAGATAAAGATTCATTTTGGTTAGTTTAGTCGAATTTGTAATGTTTTTGATAAACTTAACCACTTTACGCGTAGCTACGTAAGAAACGGTTTGTTATACCATACAAAAATTGGTTTATTTTCAGATTTATCAAAATGGATACAACAAATAAGAAACGTCGTGGTAAATGGACTGAGGAACAGCTGAAATCGGCTATGGATACTTTCGGTGTCCCCAGAAGGTCACTAAGAAATCACCTAAAGTCTGGTAGTGAGAAAAAAATAACTGGTCGAGCTACAACTCTAACTACTGCCCAAGAAAAAGATTTAGCAAGACGAATAATACGACTGGCTCAAGTAGGCGTACCATTGACCCGCAAAATTGTGAGAAAACAAGCCTACTTATTTTGTAACGCGCATAAAATACCAAATTCATTCAATGACCACAAGTGTATTGCTGGTCGGAAATGGCTGATAAATTTTTTGAAACGAAATCCTGAAATTTCGATTCGCAAAGCACAGTTTATGAACTCTGCGAGGGCTCAGAAATTGAATAAGTACATAGTGCAACAACATTTCACCGCAATAAAAAACTTGTATGACGAATTAGACATTCCTCGACATCCAGAACGTTTGTACAATATAGATGAAAAGGGCTGTCGTCTAACCTTGCACCACCAGCAGCAAGTTCTTGCACAAAAAGGGAGCAAGAGAGTACATTTTATCGCTCAGGAACAAGCTGAAAACGTAACGATTGCCATGTGTGTCAATGCTTCAGGTAATTCAGTTCCACCTATGATAATTTTTAAAGGCAAACGGCTAAGGCCGGAATTCAATGACAATTTGCCTGATGGCACTTTAGTCAGAATGGCACCAAAAGGTAGCATGACTACTGAGCTATTTATTGATTTTATCCATCATCTTGGCAACTATAAATCACCCGGGAAATGTTTATTAGTTTTTGATGGAGCTGCTTCGCATTTAGATGCAAGGATTGTGGATGCCGCAGATGTAAACAACATCGTTTTATATTGTTTACCATCGAACAACACACACGAATTACAACCTTTAGATAAGTCCGTAAATAAGTCTTATGAACACCATTGGGACGAAGAAGTATTATTGTATGCCTATCATCATCCAGAGCGCAAGCTCACGAAGGCAAGATTTAACAAAATTTTCTCTAAAGTATGGCCTAAGTGTGTAACTCAAGATAATATTAAAAACGGGTTTAGAGCTACTGGGTTCCATCCCTATAATCCAAACGCGATTCCTGAGGATGCTTTTGCACCTTCTATCCTCACTCAGCAGCCCAACATGCATGAAACTGTTTCGAACACTGTTGCTTTTGCAGATGACTCTGATACAGATTGTGAAGATATTGCTTGCATGTCACCATCTTTATTAGCTGAAAATTATGATGTATCTCATTGTTGCCCTGAAACAAGCACATTACGGCCTCTGCCTCAACCTTTGCATGAATATTCACCTGCACCATTTTCTGCTCCTCAGCCACCAAATCCTTTGCCATTTTATGCATGTAACAAATTGGTTGACTATAGTTCCTCTTCTGAAGCTGCTACTGAAGATATTGTAGAACAAGCAACAGAAACAGACATGAATTTATGCGATAGAACATTCCAATTTCATTCTCCGATTCCTAGCACGTCTGGGTTAGGACAGAATGTACTACAAAGAGCAGTGATAAATTCTTCTACTTATTTTCTTACTTCTCTTCTTATTTTCATCGTCTGAGCCTGATGCTCAGACGATGAAAATATTGATATAAATACAATGCAAAAATACTTTCTTTATCCTGCTAGGAACAGTAACATTTATACATCATCAGAATCAGAATCAGAAGCAAAAAATCTGGATCCATCCGGTAAGATATCTGGTGACACAGATCAACAGACACGATTCCTACAAACACAGGATCATGATTCTGATGATTCTGACAATGTGCTATTATCAAATCTAAAACAAAATAATAAAACACAACAGAGGTCCCCGTTTCACGAACTTATACCAACGCCCAACTATGGAACTATAAAAAATAAACCAAGGCAAAAAGCTATTAATTACATTGGTCAAAGAGTGACCAAGGATTTATTTGATGCTGTTCATGAAAAAAAAACAAAAACTCCAAAACTGAAACAAAAAAAAACACCTAGAAACAAAAAAAAACACGAACGAAAGAATAAAGATGATAAAGGAGTCGAAAAATCAGAGAAGAAAAAGTTAAAAGAAAAGAGGGTAAATGTAAAAAAACGCATAAGAACAGAAGAAAAGGAGGCTGAAAGATGGTATTGCCAAGCATGTCAAACTGAACGAGTCGCAGATATGCGAAAATGCATTGGTTGTTCTCTGTGGTACCATGAAGAATGTGTTGGGTTAACTCATAATGACGTAGAGGAATTCTTATGTCCAGAATGTAACTAAGCTTCTCACAAGAATTTCTCATAAGTTCATCATCTTCATGGATATAAGTTTTCAGATTTTCGTTCAAGTTCCTATTGTTACAATTACGTAATTATTCCTAATAAGGCCCACCGAAATTGTGGGGAAAAATATTTTATCAATAAGTAGAAAAAAAAAATCATTTTACTAAAAGTTATTGTAAGGATAATTTCAAAAAAATGTTTTTTTGTTATTTTTTTTAGAGGTTTTTGTTTTGTAGGTTGATTAAGTTTTGCTTGGCCTAAGATGGCCCACCGTGCAATTTAATACCAAAAAAACAATTGTAGCAGACTGATTACATAATAATTTCATACGTTAAGTAAAGTTTTACGTATTTATATGTTTTTTATTTACAAAGCGTTTATTAATTACGGAATTAATTTCGGGCCCAGTTAGGTACCTGTGTTTCTAAAAAGGCCCACTTTAAAGCTTTTTAAAAACAATTATTTTTTTAAAGAAATGTTATCGTATACATTGATTTGTATGTTGATTTTGTTCGCAAATAAATGAGTAATATTTTAATAAAGTTTGTGTTAATAAACAATTTCAATATTTTCATTTATTTAAATATTGCAAAAAATGGGCTTTAAAAGGCGCACATACCTTATTACATTACGTAACTCGTGGACCGATTGCTGTTCAGTGGCAGTGCTCTCAAGGTTGTTCGAAAATATTGTATATTTACCTCGGGCAGACTCTGCACTTTGGTAAGAAGAACCTTGAGAAGGAGGCTAACAGAAGAATTCAGCTGGGCTGGGCAGCTTCGTCGAGTCTTCTCGTTCCGAATTCCATTAAGCCAAATCAATTAGTGCGTCCTGCCGAGCCGAATCGTGGACACTCACGGTACTGGTGGTCTATAAATTCAAAGTCGCTCAGCGAGCTATGGAACGGGCTTTGCTTGGAGTATCCCTGAGGGATAGAATCCGGAATGAGGTGATCCAGCAGAGAACCAAAGTTGTCAACATAGTCAATAACAATGCCAGCCGGGACCAACGGCTTAACGTGCTTTCCGAGGCACAGAGTGGTTTCGGTATGTTAAGATGTTCACCAATCCACTGACAGATTCGTGCCTTTAATTTTGATATCGATACGATGTAGAAGAAACTCTTGTGCAGAACTTCATGATTCTAGACCCAGCGATTTTTATTTCGTAGATTCTTCTTAATGACCTACGTCTTCAATCAAAATTTGTTTGGCAGCCTCCAAGCAATTCATTGTCAGTCGTCTTCAGTCCCGTTGAGAGCATAAAGATTTTATATCATTTTACAACCATACTTTACGACAGCTACGCTTTTCAGATTATTTGCATTCCAGATTTTGCTATTTGTAAGCGGGGGAGAGTTTTAACTGTATCCTTATCTTGGGATTACTCATAAAGATTGTGGATAATGTTGCTTTTATTTTATTTTTACAAGAGGCCAATTAGCTTTTATTAAGCCCTTACTTGTCTGGCTGCTAATGTAATTACATAAATTATTATTATTATGCTATTAATTCTATGAGTGATTATGTACATACATAATCACTCATAGAATAGAAGTGAGTCAGTATGTGTGAGTTGGAATGTGGAATCACAATTTTTCTAAATGATAGAAAAAACATGGCTTATGTTTAACTTACCACCAGATATAGTAACATATAACAGACACAACTAGTAAATGATCACCAAAATTAAAACCGCATTTTAATGTAAAATTATAACCAAAATTTTAACATCTTGCTATCCTATTTAAGCAAACTGACTCCAAATAAATCATTGTTAATCCAAAAGTAGTAAATGATCACCAAAATTAAAACAGCATTTCAATCTAAAATTATAACCAAAGTTTTTACATCTTGCTATCCTATTTTAAGCAAACTCACTCCAAATAAAATCATTGTTAACCCAAAAATAGTTAGTGAACACGAAATTATTAAGAGTGTACTACGTGAGTTCGACAAATGGGTGTGCGAATAACACTTGTGCGACAAAACTGTACTGCGACTCACCATAGTTCGAATGCACGCTTATGCGACACACTGAATCTAGTCGTTTTTATAGGAGGTCACAGTTTTAACCTAACCTAACCTAGAGTACTATGTGAACTCGAGTGTATCGCACAAGCGTGCATTCGAACTATTGTGAGTCGCAGTACAGTTTTGTCGTACAAGTTATGATTTGGTGATCATTTACTACATTTGGTGTTCGAATACAATTTAAAGAGCAGTCGTGACTAAAATAACTAGTACTATTGTAATTTTAGACTTTATTTTTCTGGTGTCAAGTATATATTTTTGGTTAAAGAACTAAGGGTATCAAAGCATTTTATGGTGATCATTATATTTAAACCCAAAAAACATCTACGGTTGCAATATTTATGAATACGTCATCACCATGTATTAACATAATATATTTATTTGCCACTCTTAATAATTTAATACTTTTCATCTAGGTGCTGTAATTTTTTCTAGGTTTCTAAATCTTTCTTTTTTTTTCTAATGAGTTTTTTTAACATAGAATCAAAACGAAAGAGAACATTTTTTTTAACCTATTGCATAGCTTTTATCGCGGGCTTTGAGCGCGGCGACCGAATCAAGAAATTCCGTAACGAAAAAACCTAACACAAGTCACTTCCCGGTCTGTCTGTCCCTATGTAGGTATGCTTAGAATCACTCTTTCTATTAAAAATACATTTTCATCCCACCATCTCGGACAGAGTATTTTTAATCTTCAATATCTGAGTGGAAAAGCCGTTTTTATTCTCTAGAGGATAAAGTAAATTGAATTTAGAACATCGTGTGCACTATCACAAACTTAGTGCACACGATGTTCTAAATTCAATTTACTCTAGAGAATAAAAACGGCTTTTCCACTCAGATATTGAAGATTAAAAATACTCTTTCCGAGATGAGGTGGAATGAAAAGTTACGTGTTGCACTCGAGTGCAAAGATTTTTCACTTCGTGCTCTTTTGATTCCCTCGCTAACGCTCAGGATTCTAATTTTGAATCACTCGCTGCGCTCGTGATTCAATTTTAGAATCCTTCGCTTGCTCGGTCATCAAAATTGAGCACGCGGTTAAAAAGCAACTTTGCACTCTTGTATAACAAATAACTATTAATAGATAGTGATTCAAGAGGAAGGTTTATCTAGACACGCGGCAGCGTGTCAAGCCAAGTTCAAGTAACAGAACTGGCGAGCAGCACCGTGTGTAATATTACACGAACCATTTGGAGCCACTTTTGACCCCCTCATAACTCAAAAACTATTTCACATAAACGTGTCAAATTTCGCTCATATAGTAAAACTTGCAAGATAAAAATGTGCTCCAAATTTCATAAACATATCTCAAACGGTTATTTAGATATTAACGTCCAAAAATCGTCATTTTTATCACTGACTGACCTATAGATCAAAACTCTAACCCAGTTCCAGATGACCCAGAAAGTTCAAATTTGGCATGCAGATAGGTAATTAGGTGAATACAAAGGAATAAATCAGAAACTGGTATTTTTTTTTCATTTTATTATAATTTTTCACTTAATTGATTCTATTAGGAACACTTATAACAAAAACCATTTGGTATTAATTTTGTTATAAATTCGTACCTACGAATAATTCATGTACAAAAAGTAATGATATACCATCAAAAACATAAATGTGAAATGAGAGCCAAGTTCAATATTATGACATATGCCTTGGTTGTTGACTTCAACGACAAAAGAAGTGAGATCTAAATGGGTGCCAAGTTCAATGGTCAGTCCTGACTTGGCTAGTTTTCATATACGAATTATATTATAGCCTTCGCAAGTTTTAAACATGTTACTTGTCGGTTCTCATTTTATTACTCCGAAAATTTGGCTTGCTGGTAGAAACTAGCCATCGAACATAATAATTCGTATATTCTCATATACGAATTATTATGTTCGATGGCCAACACACTAGCCAAGTCAGGACTGACCATTGAACTTGGCACCCATTTAGATCTCACTTCTTTTGTCGTTGAAGTCAACAACCAAGGCATATGTCATAATATTGAACTTGGCTCTCATTTCACATTTATGTTTATGATGGTATATGTATATAACATGTAAAATATAGTAAAGAAACGTTGATCATTTTAGGGGTTTCTACTGTGATGTCATAAATAAACACATTTTTTTGCGCTTACATTGCGAACGCTGGCTGAACCCTACGAAATAGATCAAAATAATGTACTACAGAATTGTACACCTTAAAAAGGTCTACAAAAAAGTCCGCGATGGTACCTTTTTGTCTATCTCTTAGGCCTAACCCACAACAACCATTTTTTATCCTTTACTTTTTACGAGAAATAAGAGCTTATTTACGAAGCGAATTTAACCAATACAGCATTAATCCTTATCCAATTAAGTACCTTAAATACACTGTGCATTTAATATAGATCATTATGGCCCTTTACAGCGTGTAATTTAAATGAAGATCTTAGAAGATATCTGAGATTTAAGAAGCGGGGGCAGTAACTTCTCATTTATTTAATAAAAGAAAAAAATTGTTTTCTTATCGGTCAAATAAAAATAAATGAATAATTATAATTGCATAAGTTGATAAAAAATGCTATGCAATAGCTTTACTGCGGCAGTCCCCGAGTGCCACACGTCAATTTTTTTTTTTTAATTTTGCGTGGTTAGATAAGGATATCGAACTGAGCAACTTTCCCCGTGGGCTCAATATCGTAATAATTGTGAAAAAAAATTCAACCGTCCCATACAAAATACCCAATACCTACTCGGGACTACTCTACAACTACATTACGCTATGGGATGCTTGAAAAATATACAAAATATTGTAAAACATTTAGGGAGTTTCTTCCATTCTATCCATTTGAAAGGAGCACCTAGAATCAATTCTATTTTCTTGTAATTTTCGACGCTCAAAAGTGCCTTATAATGGCCTTATACACTAAAATGTAATAATCGATTTGACTTTGACCCTGACCCCAGAGGTCTGACTAACATTTTACAGTTTTCCCCCAAGGGCACGGTGATCTTGAAACTCTTGAAGATCGAAATCAAAATAAAACCCTTTGTTTTAAAGGACCATTTCATTTTTATAGTCCTTCACGTTACATAAAGATTAAGTTGAATCGTCGGAGCAACAGGTTGACCTTAAGTTTTGCTCACATAGTATTTTATGGGACCACGGCGAGAATCACGCGCGGCTTCCTACGAAATGAATGGTTTTCAGTAAGTGCTTTGTGGTGGAGTGAAATTGTTTTCTTTAATTGAATGTAAGCATGGGCGTACCCGGGGGGGGGGGGGGGGGGGCAGAGGGGGGCAGCTGCCCCCCCTGGAATTTGTTAACGTCCCTACTAACAATCTACTTATGTCGATAAAAATTAAGAAAAATAACTTTTTGCTATTACAACATACAATATACAACTTTTAAAATAGTTTATTTATGCAAGCATGTTTTTCCTTTTTTTTTAAACTATTATTTATTTTCCACTTTTAGGGTGTTTCGAATTTTGTGACGTATGTCAGCGTAGTTTTCGTGTTTTGTGACGTATGTCAGCGAAGTTTTCGAAAACCATTTTTTTGCTTTATTGGTAACCCGGGTAAGGATAATGGCACAAATTTATAAAATTATTGTGTTGTCATCGGTCCTTGATATGTATGTGAAATTTCTAGTTAATCAGACGTTTTGAAGGGGGTCAAAATCATGTTCAAAGTTTCCGTCACCTAGGCACATACTAACATACTAAAATACGTATGAAGCTAATAAAAGCGTGTTAAAAATCGTGCTATGCGCCCATTCTACCTACTCACTAGCAGCGAGTAGGTAGTAATGGTATACGAATTAGTGCAGGCTAGATAAAAAGTTTATGCAAAAAAAAACAACCACCTTCAAAACACATTTCGAAACCCTGCTTAGTAAGCTCAATGTCTATGGTATCAGAGGTAACGTCCTGAACCTCATAAAATCATACCTTAGTGACCGGAAACAATACACGGAAATAACAAATATTTGCGTCAAGTCTAAACGTGAAAATAAATATCTATCTGAATATAGAGTTATCAGATATGGTGTCCCACAGGGTAGTGTACTAGGCCCACCACTATTCTTGCTCTATATAAATGACTTGCCACGTTACATCCAGCATCCAATGGTTTTATTTGCTGATGATAGCACCGCATTAATAAAATGCACTGACGCAAATCAATATGAATGTGATATAAATAATACACTTAAGGACATAGTAAATTGGCTTGACATTAACAATTTAATCATAAATTTATCGAAAACAAATATTATGCATTTTTATCAACGCTCACAAGTACCACATATGACTATAGAATACGACGGACAAAAAATTGACAAAGTAGAAGTGGCGAAATTTTTGGGAATATTGATAGACAGTCAATTAACATGGAAACCTCAAGCCGAAGAGGTGTGTAATAAACTAAGTACCTCTGCATATCTGCTGTTCAATCTTACTAAGAAAGTCAGTACAAATACAACATTGGTAGCGTACCACGGTTTTGTGGCATCAATTCTGCGTTTTGGAATTATATTCTGGGGTAATTGCAGTATGAGAGAACAGGTTTTTAAGGCACAGAAACGTTGTATAAGGGCAATGTGTGGCCTGAAAATGACAGACAGTTGTGTACCTATGTTTAAGTCCCTAAAAGTTTTAACATTTCCGTCATTATACATTTTAGAAATGGCTATGTTTGTAAGGAAAAATAAAAATTACTTTCTAACAGTGTCAGAAACAAGAAAAGGGCCTGTCAGAAGCCAATATAGGAACTTATTGCAAAACGTTAGCTACAATACAGCTCTACTTAAGAAAAGTGTGTTCGGCATGGGCCCCACTATATACAACAAAATACCCGATATTATAAAAAATGATCCAATCCATATATTTAAAAAGAAACTGACAGCCCTATTACTTGATAAATGTTATTATTCTGTAAATGATTTTTTAATTGACAATACTCTTTAGATTTAATTGATGACATTGTATTTATTATTGGACATTGCTTGGTTAAAACTGTTCTATTTTATAATTATTTTTAATTTTTTCTTGACATTTATAATTTTACTGACATGTTTCTATATGATATTATTTAAAATTGTTTGTCAATATTTGCATGCCTAATTTAAGGTAGATAGTACCAGGATCACAATTTTGTAACCATCTTATTTTATGTACCTACTATCTTAGCAAATAAACGATTATGATTATGATTACACTACAAAGTGAAAAATTACTTTTATTTCGGAAATCGGTGTCTTTCGATCTGTATTTTAGTTTTATGCCAGTGATTTCCGAAATTAAAATTATTTTTCACTTTGTAGTGTTTTTTGGAAGTTGGTTGTTTATTTTTTTGCAAAAGCGTTAAATCGCCGAATCGAGCGCGACCGTCGCGTCGTGCTAGTCTGCAAGAGCCTTAAAAACGTAGCTAAGATCGACCATGATTGAAGTAGATTAAATGGGCTTTGTATGCTCAGTGTACATAGAAAATTTGTTAACGCGATGGGCGATTGTTTCACGAAAGATGTTACAAACCGCTTAGCTGAAGACCCTCGAAAGTTACTTTACCCTCGAAAGGGCCCAGAACCTGGGTACGCCCATGAATGTAAGTATAAAAGGCTACGCTAAATGCAACAGTGGGATTATTAAATAATGGTTTTATTTAAGCGACTCATAGATATCTGTTGGGGTGACTTGATTGTTGAGCAGATTAATACTCTACGTTAATTTTCCGTGTTACAGTGATGTCATGCGGTTTGCAAAGAATTATAGTTGTGATTGAATTTTTAAACCATTGCGTTCTTATAACAAAACAATGTTTTTCTTTAGGTGTAATTTAAACCATCGACAGAAATCGAATTATTTAAAGTTATTTTTTCAAAACTTGCATACTAAATGCTAATATGTCATTTTTGTATTAAATCGAAATACAAAAACTGAGCTGAATACTCCCTTTGTGACTAGGAAAACACTAATATTTTATTTGATGACAAGTCGGTACCTAACTATTATTTTAAAAAAACCAGTGTAAATATCACCGACTCTCCAAAGCCTTAGCAAGATTCTTGCAATTGGCACCAAATCGGCGAATACTTTAAACCAAATATCTACCTATGTGCAACTTTGCTACATGTATTAAAGCACTTGTCTGCGTGCCTACCTCTGTATAGATAGAGGTTATGAAGTTGCGACAAAGCGCTTGAAATTCAGACGTGAAGTGGTGGCCAGTCCTTCACTCCGCTAAATACTTGACTGTCCACACCGATATAGTGATGAGAAGTGTCAATTATCGATGTTTTATATCAAGGATATAAGTTGACGAGTATTTTTTCATACATACATACATAAACTCACGCATTTTTCCCATGAGAGTAGGCAGAAATTAAGGAACGCTACCTGCTACGATCTTTACACACTCTTTTTGCCTCGCCGATTGCGAGTACTACGCACCTGAACTTTCTGATGAACATCACCAAATATGATCACTATAATTATGTCCTCCTACGACGTCTCCTCCCGGCATTTCCATTCACATTTGCCTCGTAAATACTTTTTGGAAGCCGTTCGAGTATTTTTATGCAATTAAATCTAATATATAAAATTCTCGTGTCACAGTTTTCGTTGCCATACTCCTCCGAAACGGCTTGACCGATTTTGATGATTTTTTTTGTGCTTTTCCGGTATCTATGAGAATCGGCCAACATCTATTTTTCATCCCCCTAAATGTTAGGGGTAGTCCACCCCTAAATTTTATTTTTAATTTTTTAGACAAAATTTTTAATTTTTTTATGATACAACATACAAACATACATACAATCCTCAATTTTCGCCCTTCTACGATCAACCCTTATTTTTTAATAGCCATTTTAGTATTTAATCATTTTTCCTCTCCGGTCGAAAACTGATCAATCGTCATTTAATTAGTTATCCCCGCCTAGGAAATTATTTATATGGCAAAACAACGTTTGCCGGGTCAGCTAGTATATTATAAAATCAAGGCAACTAATAGGGAAATGTAGAAGAAAAATACATTTTGCACCGACATCAAATAAATTAGGGTAGGTGAGGGCAGAAGAGTGATGATAAAGACAAGGCAAAGCAGCATGGCCGTTTTGCATGGACAGGACGCAAGTTGTTTTTTGGTATTTCTTTGGGTAGTTTCTTTTTTTAAGAAATAAGAATTACAGCAACTGTGTATAGTATTGAATAGAAACCATTAAAAAAGATTATTTAAGACACAGGTGTTTTGCTCTCACCCGCAACTTCGACCGTGTGAAATTTCTTGTACCCCGATCCACCGCTTCGCATAGCATGGCCTGCCTATGCTATTGCTTCGTTTTGGCTTAGTGTTTTTCTGACATTGCTTGACTCCTAAGGGTCACTTAAAGTCTATTTAACATCACTCTAGTATGTTAAATGGACTTTAGTCTTCATCAAGAATTGGGCAATGAAAAGTTCTAGGAATTACCGCGCTCAGACAAACAAACTCTTCAGCTTTACTATGTTAATATAAATATCGTAGTTTTCTTTGAATAAATACTTAAAAACTTTATACCCATACATTATTCACAAGTGCAGCAGTTTAAATGGCGACGGCTTTCGAAGCCAAAACTTTTGCTATAAATCGACGCGCCTTGCATGCATTGATTTTCGATTATATCGACACCGCACTTGAAGACTAAGCTTAAGTGCGCTTATCATATTAAATTAGTAGGGTTTAGCTCGAAGCAAAGCTAGTTCATCTATACATATAATAAATCTGTAGAAGGGTCAATTCTGTACATTGAAAATATTGAAAAAATAAATAGCAGGGGGGGTGTTGCTGGATCGAAACCAACCCCAAATATGTGATTAAATTTTTTTTTGTCTGTCTGTCTGTATATGCAGGCATCACGTGAAAACTAACGGTTCGATTTCGATGAAACTTGGTATAATTATACCTTATTATCCTGGGCATAAAATGGGATACTTTTTATCCTGGAAAAATACGTAGAAAAAAAAAACTTATTTTTCAGTTTTATTCATAGACATTGTTCTGTAGAACCGCGAACACACGTTGCATTACCCGCAGTGGATTCAGCGCCGTAACCTGTAGCGCCGAAAGTCGGATTTGGCTTGAACCGTTTGCGGCACACGCGGGCCACGCCTCCCCGACTCTTATATAAGGAGCCGCGTTCCGCGCCCCGCGATGTGATGTGAGGTTCGTACCCCCCTCGGGGTAACCCTTAGAGCTTTCGCTTTAGTTTAAGTATAATAAGCCCCGGCTGGAGGCCTAAAAAGGTAACTTTTTAGAACTCGCCGGGCTACTATCCGTTTAAGTAGTAAGAATCTTTTCAGGATTAACTTCGAGATGTCCTACAAAAAAAAAAAAAACCCGCGATGCATATAAATTCTGAATTTTGATGCGAGCGGTCGTCCGTGGAATTAATATTGTATGCGTGTAATTTTAAACCGTGCTTTTCAGCGCGACCTTTTTGATTACTGTTCCGATCAGTTATTTGTAAATACTTTTGTAAATATTATAGTACGTACGTAGTTTAAGTTTTCATCGTAAATTGGTTTATTTAGGTTGGTATTTTATTTTCTTTTTGTTTATCTTTGGAAACATAGGTATAGTAATTAGGTTATAAGGTAAAGTAGGTTAGTTATTAATCTCATATTTCTCTCTCTCATCTCATTTCATTGTATTTCTGTATATTTTTAATACAGTTTTATTGTAACACGATGCCTGCCAGAAAGCGATCTTCTCTTACTAAAACATCGAAAAATGCTAGGCGAATGAGACTAGCTAGATCACAAGAATCAACTACTTATCAAGGTCGGAATTACTATGAAAAAAATACTTACTACAGAACGCGAGCTCAACAGCAGTAGCTCAATAGAGGGATCTCCTTAATTATTATAGGCTTAGCCGTATTTGGGTCCAATAGATATTTATAAGATGTCATTGTCAGAGTTACTCAAAATGGAGAAATAAACCATCCACGCGAAGACCGACATCCGCGCGGACGGAGTCGCGGGCGGAAGCTAGTAATGAATATATTGGTAGTATTGGTATAATCAAAAAGATACGCAGAGTTACCAATAACTTAATACTAGACGAAGAAAGAGAAGCGTTTACATTGTGCCGAATAAAGCACAATCCACGTACAGACGCCACCAGGTCAAGCTACCCGAAACTGTCAATTTTTCCCAATGAACCTTGAACCTAATGCTCTAGAAATAAAGTCGAAAATCTATCAAAGAAATCTGACAGATTGTAGTAGCTTGATGTGTTAGCGTCTGTACAAACATACAATCGTTCTTTTTTAAAACTTTAAATTCTATTCATTTTGGCTATCTTAACGTACCCTAGTAAATAAGCCTTTAATTTTTATGGCCATTTTTTGAGAAATAGGAACCTAAACATATTTTTAGACTTTCAAGAAAGCAAAGTGCTTTATGTAATGTAATTAAAAACGGATAGGAACTCTATGTACCAATTCGGTTATGTATTTCTTATTTACATAAATATCGACAAGATAGTTCCCATCTCTACAACTTGCTGACAGGCTGCATCGCACGCAAAGTTGTTTTAAACAAAATTGGCTCACAATTGCACAGCGAGCCAACTATTGGTCCCCAGAGGATGTTGGTTAAATTATTGGTGTCAACTTAACGCTGTGCTAATTTGTGTAATGACCAAAATATAATAAACTGAGAGCCTAGTACCGTGATAATACTATTTTTAACTGACTTCAAAAAGGAGGAGGAAAAACGTGAAAAAAGGTTTTTTGGACAGAAGTAAACTGACTTCCTCTCTTCTTCTTCTGCTGTTTGTGACCAATGTGCGCGCCAAGAAATTTACAAAATAGTTGCAATCGTTTCATCGCTTACTGCATCGATATTACTTAACCTTTAGTTATGCAATTAATATGTAAAATATTTAAGGATTCACTTCATAAATCGTAGACTTTAGAACCACAATTACGTGTACTTTCCTCGTTAAAAAAAAACTAAAGTAATTTCTAAAAAACAAAACAAACCCCTTAGTACGGCGTAAATACTTCACGGAAAGTCATCAGTCATTTATTAATAACAAAACTAAATGTTTTCTATAATGCATAAGATTTACATTGTCAACATGTATATTTGTTTTAATAATACAAAGAAAATACCAAAATAAGCACGCGAACCGCCCATTAAAGCCACTGTTGCTTCGCTACAATTACCTACAAAAGCTCGATGAATCCTTAAAAAGTACCATATTAAAATAACAATATTAAACAGTATTTTTACTGATGGCTATATTACTTTTTTGTCCACAATCATTACAATCAAAGAAGCTAAGTTTAAAAGCACCGAGCTTTTTACTGAACTTCTAGTTTCACATAATTATTATTATGCCACTCATCATTGGATGGGCTTTAGTTATTGAGTCTAGAAGGCTAAATTGAACAAAAAACCAAGTGAGTAAAAATTGTTAAACAAATGGACATACAATCCAACAACTCTGTGGTTTAAAACAAAACATGCAATGTTACACAAGTCTGAACCAATCGTGGGTAAACTTTCCACGTACAGATTCGCAATATTATCTTCTCTAGGCCGTTAGTCCTATCAACTGTAATCCCGACCAACCTGCCGACAGATTCTCTAATATCACTATACCACTATCACTTCGATGCTTTGTAGCTTGAACCTCAGTTGAACCTGCAAAGATTCCACAGATCCATTAGTACTAGACAATAGACTAATATTTATATAAAACTTTTTATGGTTTGAACTTATAAAACCAATCTTGTAAATACGAACTGTTTCAATTAGTAGCTTTCGGTTTTGTTATAGGTATGTATTATGAGGTGGTGCCGCGTGGTGCAGGACGTAAAGAATAGCATCACCCCATTTTTTCCAGTGGGTGTCGTAAAAGGCGGTTAAGGGAGTTACTAGAGAATGGGCAGCAGCGTTCTTTATGCATTTTACCACAATACTGCGATCGCCAACCCGCCTGCCAAGCGTGGCGATTATGACAAAACCTCCCAAATTGGGGGAGGCCTATGTCCAGCAGTGGACGTCTAGCGGCTGTAATGATGATGAAGATGTATTATGCTAGTTATGTATTATCTATAAAAAATTATAAAATTAAATTGTCTATTTGTAATGTCAAAATAACAGCGTTTTTACTGAAGGCATATGAAAATCCATTCAGGCGGTTTTTATAACAAACAGACAATTATTCAAAATTGTTGTGTCTCTGACGGCTAATCTCAGAAACGGCTTAGTCGAAATGATTAAGCTAAGAAATAGACGAATTTCCCAAAACCAATTTCAATTTAGGAGAGAATCCAGGTAAATCTAGACCTAAAAGCATTTAAAAATCGATTCCCCAACGACTCAAACTATCGGGCCGAGCTGACGAGCCAGTGAATCGGCCTGATCTCCGAACCGTGGCCCTCTGCCGGAATCTCAGGTCAAATCTATAAAGATTCCCCGGAGTCCATTAGTACTGCAAGTCAGTATAAAGATAAATGAAGAATGTCTAGTCAACACAAGACGTGAAAAACTACGATCGTCTTAAAGAAAGTACATTTCTTTGCAGTAAACATGATGCAGAGATACAAAGGAATAACTTGGGGCGTGCATTATATAACAATATGCGACACATCCACGTAAAACGACCATCACTCAGCGTAATCATCATCATCATCATCATCTCAGCCGAAAGATGTCAACTGCTGGGCATAAGCCTCTCCCAAAAAACTTTTTGACAAAAAATTAAACCGCCGAAAAAACTGAAAAGCATAAAACAATAAACCTTAAAATTATGAGTCGGCGCTTTGAGTGATCTTTGTTCATTGATTTTTCAGCGCCGACTCAAAATTTTAAGGTTTATTATTTTATGCTTTTCAGTTTTTTCGGCGGTTTAATTTTTTGTCAAAAAGTTTAGAAAGAAGAAGAAGTTAGAAGGTTAGAAGTTAGGAGTTTAGAAGTTTTATTTTATATTTTTTGTGACTTTAATGTACTGATTATACTTGGCAAGGTATACCCTATCCAACAAAAAAAGAATTATCAAAATCGGACTACTCTGTATAAAGTTATGCGAGGTTACACATTACAATCAGTGAGTGAACAGTCAATCATCCCCTGTTTTCCGACCCTTAGGGTTCGATTCTGTTTTCCAAATTCATATGGGACCACCTTGGGAGTATACCCTTTCCAATAAAAAAAGAATTATCACAATCGGACGATTATGTAAAAGTTATGCGTGGTCATACATAAAAAAAAAACATAAAAAATATAAAATATACGCGTCGAATTGAGAACCTCCTCCGATTTTTTTCGTCGGTTGAAAAATGGAATGTTTGCCCTAATCAGGTTCCTGGAAGCTTGCTAACTACTATATTATTTGATTTTATATATCCAAGTTGCTCGGGACTTCTGCCTCTACCTTTTCCATGTACGTACGGTTTCCGGACGTGTCCCAGGCGACGGCCGGACATATCCCGGACACCGGACAGTCATCCGTCCAGTTGTGATCGCAGTTATCTGGAATTGGGATCAACTCAACTGCGACGGTTCACTGCGATGTCTCAATTTCCACATGGATTCCGTTTATTTCCGTACATTTTGGATCAACTGTCGTGTGTTTTCTTTTATTTTCATTTTCACGCTCATAGATTCGATAAGTGAATAAGTAATAACAACCACACGATTCGATCGAAGGTTAAGCCACACTTAACGAGGTCGGCCTCTGGATGGGTGATCGTTCATTTCATATCGAGCCACATCTGTCTCGAAAAGCACATTCGGCCGTTGTTCCCGGCTATCATTAGCAAGGTCTTTGACTCTCGTTACGGGTTGTCAGGATAGTCAGACAACCGAGAGTCTGTCAACCAGTCTTACCAGGGGACGGGTTACCCAGTAGCAGGGTTGAGGAGGTGAAATAGGCAGTCTCTCCATCCTACTATATCAAATTTCTAAATGTGAGATTTTGGAGGTTTGGATATTTGTTACTCCACCACGCAAAAACGGCTAAACGGATTTGTATGAAAATTAGCACACAGACAGTTTATAACCTGGATTAATACATAGGATACTTTCTATCCCGATAGTACGTTCCCGCGGAATAATTTTCGACCTCCACGCATGTGAATCCGCTGACGAAAGCTAGTCTAAAATACTAGTATTTAAGTACATCTAGTTAGATTTAAACCCGACAACATAGTTGGGAAAAAGCTAAGCAGATGATGATGAAAATCAAAGGATTTTTAACAGAACCATAACTCTCCTACTCGTACCTCAATGTGAATGAGATTCATTAAAATATAATTTACATACACACAGAACGGGTGGGAGGGCAATTTAACCCCACTTAAAATTTTGATAGGATTTATAATTGAAATAAGTTGGAGTGCGGGACTATTCTCATACATATTCACGTAATATATACGCACGGAACTCTCAGGCTACCTCATGTTGAAATAACTCTAGCATATAGAGTATCACGTCAGGGATCGGCTAGCTAGAGCTTCACACCAATTTAGCAGATTAAAACGGGTACAGCTGCAGCTCTACGATACGATACGATTGGACTTATCTAAAAAACTGTTATCGACTAGACTACACTTACCATAATTATGTATTTATTCGCTACGTGAAAAATGTATTGTATGTTCTTCTAGAACAAAAAAATAATAATCTTTAAACAAAAAATGTGGGTTTACTATACGTTACACTTCTGCCTAGCCCTTTAGGTTAACACGCGAGATGCTATGTTATGTTAAATGTTAATTACCTAACATTTATCACTTTTGAAGTCTTTATTAGGTAGGTAGGTACTTGATTTGAATCTGAATGCCGGCGCCATCTTGTTTTGAAAATTTTGACAAAAAAAATATTGAAAAAATAAAAGTGTCTTATTATGATCTACTTACACAAATATTTTTTTTATTCTATTTCAATAATTTTATATTGTACGGTGAACCCGCACATTTCGTAACATTAAGGTATATCCATGATGAGGTATATACATATATCCATGAAGGTTTTTATCTTACACTTGAGTGATCAATCGTAAAAACGAAGATAATATTCAATTGCATTTTTATTTTAAATATGGTGAACCTACACTATGATAATCTTCCACAAAAGTCAAGAACTCAACACAAATAAATGCATTTACGCCCGCTTTTGACCTAGGGCTTGCAGTGAGTGGAGTGGAAAAGGAGTGGCGCAACAAACTCCCCAGCAGCACAGCTCCCAGTTGAAGAACTTGATGCTATACAGTAGTAAGTAATTAACATTACGAAACACAAAACATTAAATTAAATTATTTGCCATATGTCAGCTAGCACACGGCAATATACCAGCAGACCATTGAAATCTTAGTTTCATTAACCCCTTTAAAGATTCAAATCGTACCCATATTCATAAGAATTCATTCGGAATCTGCCAGTAGCATGGCATACGTTGGCAGTAACACGATAACAGTCCGCCAGACGGCCAGCTATCTGGCACTACGATCAGTGGGTCGCAGACTCGTGCGGATTGCACTGATCACGGACGATATTCCGGTATCAACGATATTAGAGGATTTGTACGGAATGGTTCGGACGATACCGTGAAGGATGGAGGATTTGTTTTGGTATTTTGTGGAATGTGGGTAGAAAAATGAATGTAGTAGTGATTTTAGGCTATCAGTAAAGAGCGGCAATGGATGGATGGTGTGAAAGATGATATGGCTGGAAAAGCGATGAGCACTAAGATGACGGCAGATTAAAAAAATATGAAAAAAAATTGTCAGGAACGATCTTACTTACGCTTTATCTTCAACTCCGAAAGTAATGTCGTTTACTCTATCCTTGAAATACTCAAACTTTACTTTGAACATTTTTGCAACCGGCATCTTAGATTTTTATTTTCACTAATGCATATTGGCTGCAGCACCCTCGAAGACTACGAAAATGACACCCATGATGTAAAAATTGAAAACATTTGCAGCCGCCATCTTGGATTTTATTTTTGACCATTGGTTTCAGCATCCTCGAAAACCATTAAAACTGTCCTCTCTCTCTGTCAGTTTCTATTATATTTAATAAAAATTCGCATGGAACCCTTTTTCGTTACGTGCCGTTTTCTCCAATTTTTGTTAAGTGACGATTTCTACAAGTTTCCTCACAAGCACTCCACAAAGAACTTTATTCCAAAAATGCGCACTGTGCTGATGTCAAGTTTTAAAGAAGATTGAGACAATGATAATCACAGCTTTTACCATCATATAAATTCATTTCTTCTTTTTCATTACTTTAGCAAAAAAGGCATATTTAATAAATTACCGGACCGTTCCCAGAGCGATGGTTTTAGGAATACATTCAAGGTCCAAGGTCATATAATCAATATTGGGTTATCGTATATACCCAAGGCTATAATTAGGCAGATTGATATAAGAATAGGCGACCTTACTCTGTTGATGAGCATACTAAAGGGAGATTTATATCATAATATCACGTATAAAAAATGGATACTCCTTTATAATAATAATTGGGACAAGTGAACAAAACATTTTGCCTAAAATCATTATTATATGTAACAGGTTGCCGGATATTTTCGGATACCATTTAACTGCCATGTCGGGCTATGTGTCCGACACTTTTTGTTGCATTCAGGCCTTGTCGGACTATATGACCGACAACACATACCAAATCTGAACGTGTCGTTGCTGCCTGGTGGCCATGTTTATTACTCTTTCAGCTATGTTAAATGTCCCGTAGAGCACAAAAATCACTGTGTCAATAGCTGTCAATTAACTTTCGTTTACATTTACTCTCATACACTTTGTGGAAAGTATGAAGTCAAAATTGAAATAAGTAAAAAAATATAAAAATATGCGGTATATAATGTAATAAATATGATATATATGTATTTATGGAATAAACAATCAAAATAAACAATCTATTTAAAGTGAAATAACAGTAAGTACATTTTTTGACTTTTTCTTATTTTTACCATGTCAGTTAACGTGTTAACTGACACTTTAGTTTAGTTGCCGAGTGCTGAGCAGTTTGGCTACTTGATTCGATCCCCAGGATGAGCAATGCGTCTTAGTATTTGTACCCAATTGTGCGACAGCCGAAGCAGTGTTTTGTTTTTCTATTAGAAATTTCTCAATAGCAGCCCGAAGTCTGGATATGCGGGAGGTTGTAACAATAAGGTCGCTGGTACTATTCTCCTCTGCCTACCATATTTTAGGAAAGCAGGTGTGAAGTTTTAATGGTATGAGGATGTAAAGTCCACACAACCTTCGTAGAAAATGGGAGTATCCCGTGACCAGACGGCCGTTATATGTTATCGGCCAAATCCGATTTTAGGATGAACAAGTTTCGCCTAGGCCAAACTAGTTCTCCCTACACACGATAAGACAAACCCTTTTATACCTATGCAGAAAAACAAAACAAACAACATTTACAGCCTACTACAGTAAAAAAAGTAGCGATGTGTTGTCACGGTAGCATTCCAGTATTATATATATACTAGCTGACCGTACAGACGTTGTCCTGTTTCCTAGAACTCGATAGAAGCGCCACCTACCGGGTTCGATAGTGAATCTAAATCATCCAGGGTGCCACCCAAACGCATATAAAAAAATTCATTCAAATCGGTCCAGCCGTTTAGGAGGAGTTCAGTGACATACACACGTACAGTAGAATTATATATATAAAGATATTATATATATTGGAACTTTAACCGTTGTAAACTGTTACACATAAACATGTAGAGTCATTATGTTGATGAAAAAGGAGAACTAGTTTGGCCTAGGCGAAACTAGTTCATCCTAAAATCGGGTTTGGCCGGTATCATCTATATGCTAGTAGGGCGGCAAACTCTGCTTGCACGAAGCAGGATTTTTGCGGTACCTCAGTGTGAAATGTAGTTAGCGTGGCAATGTAAATGCCGCTACAAAGTCATGCCAACACAAATTCAGTAACAGGTTGCCAGTCATTTTCCATTCCCATTTTCCCCATCTTTCATAAAAATTGGTTTCCTCTGTCCTGTTACCTCCAACTCCAAATATAAACTCGAGTCATACAAACTCTGCGCTGGAGCACGCCAGCTTATCTGATTGAAATAGTTGCTGAACTGGACCGCGCATATATAGCGTTGAGTCTCAGACCTACTTAGTTCTGAGCAATATTGTGAGGAACATTCGCAGGTATGGGTGTTATGACGATGTGGAACTGGGTGTATTGTTGAAGGTTTGGCTAGTAAGTTGTTTGTTGCTAGATGTTACACGTGGCTTATGCTACCAGAATGTCATTTTGGATTTCAAGTTCCAGAGATTTGTGATCAAGGAAATTGTACGGTACCTGAGAGGGATGTATTCAAAGTTCTTTAAGTTTTTTGCACTTTGCAGGTCAGTGTTGATGTTGATTAAAATACGCGACCGTAACAAATAAGGCGTTACATTATTTTATTTAACTACTAGCTTCTGCCCGCGACTTCGTCCGCGTCAAATTTCTGCTCCCCTGACCCTTCCCGTCGCATCGAATTGCCTGCCAGTTTTCGTTCATTTTTCGTTGCTGCTCCGAGCCTTTTGGTCGTAGCATGATGTTATATAGCCTATAAACTTCCTCAATAAATAGGCTACCCATACCCAAAACTAAAAGAATTTTTCAATTCGGACCAGTAGTTCTGAGATTATCGCGTTCAACCAAATAAACAAAAAAAAAAAACAAACAAACCCACTCTTCAGCTTTATAATATCAGGAAAGATTGGAATCAGCAATGGGAGGCCAATTCTAACTCCTTAAGTTAGAATTGGCCTCAAATGTCATGATTTCAAGAAATAGTCATTCAATAGGTTAATATTATTATGAACTTAGAGAGATGTATTCATGATTTTTATGATTATGCTTCTAATATGAAACATTGTGAAAGTTTGCGAGGATGTGTGGATGTTTGTTATTCTTTCACGCAAAAATGATTGAATGGTTTTTCGCACACAGATAGTTTATAACCTGGATTAACACATAGGGTATTTTTTTTTACTAAGCCCCTGGCCAAAGCTAATAACTGTGTGAATAAATATTTTTTACAGCCGCGAATCATATTTAGATCAACAACCAACCTGATGTCGTACTGTAAATTGTAAAAAATAAGAAAATTTAAATTTCCTGGGTTATCCTAACGCTTTCGCCTTAAGGAATTTTGCTTTTGTGACTCTTTTGATATAATTTTCATAAATTATATAATATAAAAGAACACAGTTGTACAACCTCATATTCTCATTTACTCATTCAAATCAAAACGCTCTGTTTCCCAATCTCTGGTTATTCCCGAAACCTCCTCTTTGGTTATTATGGTTCTCCGTTAGAAATCCCTTGCAATCCCGAATTTCCAAGCAACCAAACGCCGCAAACCATTCAAAGTAACCAACGCTCGTTTTAGCAATTAAATCCCTTGAAGTGGCCTGAAGATAATAACTGGTTAGTATACTTTCCAGTAAGTAACTAAGCGTGAACCAAACAATCTTACACAACAAACAAACATTAGCGGTGTCAGGGGCCGTCACGTTGCGCCCCGCGTGGGAACACAGCCGCGAGAAGCGTTGAGACAGACACGTGAACGAACGGAGACTATCTTGGAGATCGCAGACAATATTTTCGATTAGTTTATATTGCGGTAGGCTCAGGACGATGAGAATATGTAACTGATAAGGCACCTCTGTGGAAAATTAAGAGCTTTAATCAAATTATCTCTTATCAGCAACTTCCATCACGATTTGGTGATAACATGATCAGTCTATAATGTTCCCACTGCTGAGACACAGGCCTTTTTTTGTTGCGAAATCATCAAATGACTTCTCCCGCTCTGGTCGGAGCGGGAGGGCGTGTCAGACTTTTACTGACTAAAACCCACCCATGTTCCTTCAGTTGCCCATATGCCAGGGCCACGGTAACTGTTTCGAACGAATCTCGCGACCCTGGCAGGCGTCGGTCCTAGTAGACCCCTACACTGCTGCTGACATCTCTTTGAGGCATGCGTGGAACACTACGCGCCGTCGACCCGAGCTTGGTCATTACCGGGCGGTGAGCTACCCATTGCTCGCAGTTGATATGGTGATTACTGTGTGCTAGATTTATACAACATCATTTCAGTCGAAATACGTCCACTGCTGGATATAAGCCTCTCCAACGATTTGTGCGTGTGGCGATCGCAGTATAGTGGTAATATACAATAAATAGAGAACGCTGCCGGCCCAATCTCTAGTATGTTTCTTAGTATTATTTTACGCCACTGGAAGAAAAAAGCTAAATTATACGCTGATGCTGCTTATAGGTACTCCTGATCTGATTAGGCTTTTGATAACATCCTTTTAAGACCCAAAAACTTTTAACTACCCATCTTTCTACGCACAAAAATCATACCAAGTTATACATGCAAGAGCACCAACCAATTCTACACATAATGCAATTCAATTTTATTTCAAACGACTTTTCAAACATGGAACATGTTCGGCTTGTTAGTTTCGTTACAATAAACACTAGATGGCGCAGATGTGATAAGAGTAGTGTAGCTAGATATCTCAGTAGTCAACTGTATCCAGTATTCTTCGAGTGAGTGCGTTTTTCATAGAAATGTTTTCACAGTTAAATGTATATTGCAATATTGTGGACTGCGAATCGAATTTATCAGGGTGCTTAAGGCAGACAGACGCTAGACGACCGACGCGGCGGTGGGACGCCATTTCGGTAGAACAATTTCCATGGAGTTCTCATAAAAAATGTTCTTTTAGGGTCGTGCTAATTTACGTGAGCCTTTACGCGTGAGTTTTGAAAATAAGGGAATACATATATGTATGCCATTGAGCACTGGGATATAACCCAATTCCGACACCAGCAGCGCGAGCACAGCCTCTGTGATATGCTTGAGTCACGCATTTTATCACGGTTTTTGTTCCCAAATGTGATAAAAATGTGTGACTCACGCATATCACAGTAGGCCGTGCTCGCCCCGCTGAATAGTTGATTCGTTTCAATGAAGCTATTGCAACACATTTTCTTACACCACTACGCTTTTGTTTTTTGGATGGGTAGTCATCAAATGACGTCACCCGCTCTGGGTGGAGCGGAAGGGCGTGTCAGACTTTTACTGACTAAAACCCCGGGTGGGTTTTAGTCAGTAAAAGTTTGACACGCCGCGTTCCTTCAGTTGCCCATGTACCAGAGCCACGGTATCTCTTTCGAACGAATCTCGCGACCCTGGCAGACAGCACTTTAGTAAAGTAATAAAGTCAATCTTCTTTGCATGGAGAAAAGATTGAAATCGCAACTCCAATGAATAATGTTTTACCGACATCTAATCGTTTTTTAAAACCAATACGTTTCGCCTACAACTCACAACAATACAATCCAACGCCAGTAAACAAGTACAGTCATCTACAATATTTGCTGACAGTCTCGTCGAGCGCACAACGCATCCGGTAGTTCGCAAGATATCTGTTCAAACCTTGTTGTGCCGAAGTGTACCTGTGTTTGTGTAGCTGCTCTGTGCTTGCAGGTACCAGTAGGTACACAAGTACACTTGAGCACAACGTTGCGAATAAAGGAAAAAGGTGATTCTATTGAATACACTGACGCACAGTGGAACGAATGTATGGGAGCGGTTGGACGTAGACATGTCCGAAAAATAAGAGTAAAATTATGACAAACTAATGATGCCATCTTATTCGATTACTTAATGCCTTCATAAATTGTGGTGATGAATTTCTTCATAACTCCCATATTTCGGGAGTAATTTGAGAAAATGTGAAATTTTACTATGAAAATGAGTGTATCGAGCTCTCTCCCTCCTGATTCCGGGCTTGTTTCAAGTAGCGGTCTCTAATATCGTAATGCTATTACTAAGAGCTATATTTAATACTAAGACACATAGTGCGCCAAATGTGCACTTTCTGGGATAAAAGGAAATGAAAATTTAAAAAAAAAAACGTTTTTTCCCCATTTGTATTTACTTTAAACCGCAGACAGACTTATTAAGAGGTCTATAAATATATTATATATATACAGAAATATATATTAACAAAAATATTCACAAGAACTGATGAGAGTATGACTTTTAAGTAAGTTGATAATAAATTACCTAGTTTCATTAAAAGTACAATAAATAATTAAGATGTAAGCTCTAATTTACTAAGTTACACATTTTAAAACAATAACATCATTTAATTATCTTCGTCATCATCATCATCATCAATTAATTCAAATTCAGAATCGATGTCCGCTAAATCATTTATGTTAACAAATTCGATATCACTTTTCTCAGAATCCGTAAGCTCATAAAATTCCTTAAAAGAAGATTTTTTTACAAACTTATTTCCTTTTGGACGGATACTTGTAACAAGTGGATCAGAAGACAGTAAAAGATTGTGCATAATATCTTCATTGCATGAGATACTGCTATGCTTTCGAGAATGCCCCTCTCTATATTTTCTAAAATCTTTATTTCTAGCCTCAGATGCCTCTTCGGATAGAAAACCAATGGGCACAATTGACATGTTCTGAACTATGTCTGGCCCATGCATTAAAATTTTATGAAGTGAAGAAGGCATATAATACCATGGGTATAACTCCACGTAAAGCTTAGCAGTATCAAAGCAGAACTCTCGGAATTTAGTTACGTTGATCTTCTCTCCTGATGAAATACACTGCAAGATCACACAGATTTTTCTTAAAAGCATAGCATCTATTCCGGTCAGTTCAGCAGATTTAGTGTAGTTTTCAAAAAATCTCCTTGCCGAGTTGCCATTGTTGGTGGATCCACTGCCTTGTTTCACAACATCGAGAAGTAAGCCCGTTTCTCTTCTTACAGCCTCTTGAACTCTTTTCTTCCTGTCATCAACTTGCCTTTTTGCTATATCACCCCTTACTTGCCATGATTTTATGTCTAATTTGTACGAAATGTGTAATAAGCATTCCATTGAGCGAATCCAAGCGTGAAGGGTGCTTAAGCTATATTTATACATGTCCTCGTTTGCGTGTTTATCTTTGATTAACTCTAAATTATTCATTTCTTTAGGACAAGCCTTGCATATGTCACACACTGAAGCTGCTGTATTGGATATAATGGAATGAATTTTACCATCAATCATTGTCAACAGCAGTTGGTGTTTGACACTAATTCCATCAGTGATGGTGGATGGAGTTAAGGCTTCAATCTCTGCTTCGATTTCAGCCATCTCTCTCTGCACATTTTCTTTGGTTTCCTTTATAAACTTAAACAATATTGGCCGGCAAAATGAAGTGGAAGATGGTCGCTCGTTTTCCCAAATTGTTACACCTTTTGAGACGAGCCGCAGTGGTACAAGACTAATCATAAAATTACTAGCAAGATCGATTTGCTCATCTTCACTCGTCCTTTGATGATAAATGCTTTGGCTAGATGATCCGTCAAAACCCCATTTGCTGGTCAATACGAGCTGTTGATTGGGATCAACAGGGGTTTCTAACGACCTAATAAGTCTTCTTGAGGTTAAATCCATCAAGGCTTGTAATTTGATTTTTGCAGAGCTCTCTGTAACTGTGAGATCTTCTTTGGCCGGATAGCACTTAATTTTTTCTTTAACCAACATGTAGTAACTCGGGTATTGAAGAGCTCCTTCTTGAGTGTTGAAATCCCGAAGAGTGTTATAGCGCCATTTCGATAAGTTCATCGATACATAAAGAGCCAATGCCTTCAAAGGGGATATTTCCCGTACCTGAATTGATTTACCTTCAATGAAGGCTTTGATTTTTGAGGCCTCTTCTGGATTCTCCGTCAAGTATTTCATAACATAAGCTGTATCGCTTTGTCCTGCCTTTTGAAGCGCCCTTTCGGCCGAAAACATAATTTCAGCGCTGCTACTGCTGCATGAAAGACTATCTTCAGTGCGTCTTCTTTTTTGCCGGTTACTAAGGTCCTCAAAAGATTTACGAGGACTAGGATGTGTACAAGTTGAAGCATCAGATTTAGCAGGAGAAATTATGGGCTCGATGACGTCACTTATATTTTCTGTAGAAGGTTCCATATTTTCATTCTGTAATTCCGGCCATTGAATTGCAGCCTGTAGCCAAATCTCATGTTTCTTCCGAAACTTATCTGTGCTTCTTCCAGACTGTGTCCATTTTGCATAAATGCGGTAGCAAAATCGACGACACCAGTCTTTTAAACTTGTTTCAGCACTTTCACATAACTGAACACAACTGTTATCTTTTAAAACACTGAACAAATAGTTAAAGTCGCGTAAATCTTTATGTGCGCGTGCGCATAAAGCAACGTGAATATCAAGATTTGTATTAAAATTTGGAAAATACATTGCGAGATTAGCTTGGATACAACGAGGTGTAAATCAACACTGATTTTAAAGTTACTAATAGTGACCTATTTATATAAAATCCAGGTATCCCAGGTATCCTTTGTTAAATATTGCAAGGTAATTAGTTATTGTGATAATTAGTAAATGATGCATGCTAAATTAGTGTATTAAGAGCCATTTAGTAATTAAATAATAGCAATGTTCTTATCAGTAATCATTAGTGCATCAGTTTTATATGTAAACCTTAAGTCCCTAATTATATATCCTAATTAGCTTATATCTTCTCTAATTGGCTGCTCAGAAATGTTATTGTAATAAGGTAAACCTTTAGAAAAACGGTTTTAATCAACAAAATAAACAAAAAATAAAAAAATTGTGTTATAAAATAAACATCACTCTTTATCCCAGAAAGTGCACATTTGGCGCACTATGTGTCTTAGTATTAAATATAGCTCTTAGTATTAGCATTATGATATTAGAGACCGCGTGGTGCCGGACGGTACCGTGTGGTGCCGGACGTAAAGAATAACACCACCCCATTTCTTCCCGTGGGTGTCGTAAAAGGCGACTAAGGGACGTACTAGAGAATGGGCAGCAGCGTTCTCTATGCATTTTACCACCATACTGCGATCGCCAACCCGCCTGCCAAGCGTGGCGATTATGGCAAAGCCCCCCAAACTGGGGGAGGCCTAAGTCCAGCAGTGGACGTCTTACGGCTGAAATGATGATGATGATGATTAGAGACCGCTACTTGAAACAAGCCCGGAATCAGGAGGGAGAGAGCTCGATACACTCATTTTCATAGTAAAATTTCACATTTTCTCAAATTACTCCCGAAATATGGGAGTTATGAAGAAATTCATCACCACAAGTTATGAAGGCATTAAGTAATCGAATAAGATGGCATCATTAGTTTGGCATAATTTTACTCTTTTTTTTCGGACATGTCTACGTCCAACCGCTCCCATACATTCGTTCCACTGTGTGACGGTGATAGATCTTGCCATCTTTTATTTGCAAATGAAATATGAATCTTTTACGAGAAAACGGACCAAGAGGGATAGAGGAAGCTGTAACTGATTCTTTTTCACAAGTTTGCACTATACTTGAATCACGGGTCTGGGGCCCAAGCATAAAGGCGCGGAGTAAACGGTATGTATATTAAAAAAATGCTGGAATGACTGACTTTGGACATCAATTTGCTTCGATTTAAGACTTCATTCATACCTATGGGTGTGCTTGTCGTATTTCTGCCATGGCGGCCAATCTCAACGTAGGCTAACCATCGGCGTGGGAGTTTAGTTACGCACAGACGCAGGGGCACTCACTCTTTCCTCACTCCCATAGTCCGATGGGACAATGGGAGTGAGATTAGGCGCAGGATCAACGGGTTAACATGATCTCCACGGCACCAGGGGTATCACACCACCGACTTCTAAAATCCGGGCTGTTACTAGGAAATTCCTAATGGAAAAACCCCTTAACACTTTGCCCGACCTAGGAATCGAACCCAAGACCCCACGCTCAGCAGTAGTGCTTACGACTACGAGACCAACGGGGCAGTTACGGTTTTATGAATATACGTAAGTAAGAAAGGATCCATTTCGTTACACCCACCGGCGCTTTGAAGAATAAAGATTGTGTGTCAAAGGTAAAAAAACTTTGTTGCGAACATGATAGATCAACAAAAGGGTCTAGACTATCTAGCCCTAGGGCATATCCCATTACTTACCAACCCTTAGCGCCAAACTATTGTCATTTATTGCGATTATTTCATGCTAGGACATAAAATCAACTATTTCTTTCAACAAAAACTTACTAAATATTAGTTTATTCAGTGTCATTTACACATTTTTAAACTTTTTATATGGTATTTTATATGGCTTTTTATAGTGCCAGCTTTTTTTTTCTGGGTCAAATCATCAAATGACGTCTCACGCTCTGGACTGAGCGGGAGGGCGTGTCAGACTTTTACTAACTAAAACCCACCCATGTTCCTTCAGTTGCCCATATGCCAGGGTCACGGTACCTCTTCCGAACTAATCTTGCGACCCAGGCAGGCATCGGGCCTAGCAGACCCCTTCAGTTTGCCGACATCTCTTTGAGGCGCGCGTGGAATACTACGCGCCGTCGCGGCGACACGATCCTTACCGGGCGGCGAACTACCCATTGCTCGCCGCCCGCAAGTCCGCGCTTATAGTGACAGCTTTGGTAGTCTAAAATTTAATATGCATTAAGTGTACGTTTTATTGCTGTAATCTAATCTATGTAATTGTTTAATGAAAATAAAAAAAATTGGCGATCCTTAACTAAGTAAATTAAATGGCGTTACTCTGAATTTTCAACAAAACAATTTGCTCAATGCCACCAATAAACCTCTAGATTATTTAACTACAAACTCTTAACTAAATAAAAGCTCGTCCTTCATTCATCCGGATTCACCTCAAAGGGCCAAATTAGTTCGATCAAATACAATCGTCCATCAAGCATTGTTGCTTTGACTTCGGAAGCGATTCGGCCAACATCGACCCAGTTCGGGTTGCTTCGGAGCGGAAAATTAATTTCTCTGTAGACGTTGAATTGACCGCGAATCTGGGGATGAAAGCTTCAAGGCTGAATTTAATTGGGGGGTGGGTAGTTCAAATGGCTGTGTTGTGTTAAGACGTTGTTATAGGCAACTCAGTAAGTTAATGGGGGTATGTATGTACTTAGTCCTTTCGGTTATTAACCTCAGTTTTTTTATGTAAGTTTTTATTTCCCGGTATATTATTATTCACATTATTCCCATTTCTTCCCGTGGGTGTGGTAAGAGGCGACTAAGGGACTTACTAGAGAATGGGCAGCAGTGTTCTGCTGTTATGCATGTTACAACCATATTGTGATCGCCAACTCGCTTGCTAAGCGTGGCGATTATGGCAAAGCCCCCCAAATTGGGAGAGGCCTATGTCCAGCTATAGACATATTTCAACTGAAATAATAATGATGAAGTTTTCATGAATACAATATGTAACGCACCTACGTATGCAAGCTAATATGTATTTTCGTACAACTTGCTCAAAAAAGTGACATTCTATACAAAAAGCTAACGTAACAATAGTCATTTTTAATCTGTTAAAAACAGGGAAAGAAAATTGTACTGAATTTCATTCATCCTCTAGGGGGAGAATGTGATTTAAATTTGGAATACTTACCGAAATTTATACTGAACTATACATCTGTTTACACCATTGAGTTTGTATATAAAGCATAATACATCTTTTTGAAAAAGGAATACGCATTTATTATGCAGTTATGATTATTAAATAAAATTACGAAAACCGACGAGGCCGTATGAGCTTCATGCCTTTGCTTTTCCGACAAAAAAATATTAGTCTAGGAATTTGCCGCGTTTTTGTTTTCTTCAAATACATAAACGTTAAGTTTATTTTACTTTTAATTGTCATTATTTTTAATAAATGCTTATCTCATATTATTATTGTGCTAATTTTTTCGCAAATGGTACGAAAAGTAGAGTATTTTCCTCGGTGATAAAGCTATCTTAGTCTTGGGTGAACTTAAATCCCTCGCTACACTCAGGACTCGTCTTAAATCCCTCGCTTCGCTCGTGATTTAAGTTTTTAACACCCTCGCTACGCTCGGGAGTAAACATCGAGTCCTTCGTTATGCTCGCGATTTAAATCGTCACCCGCGACAGAAGACACTGCTTTATCCCCTTGGTTAATAATCTACTATTACGTTAGGTAAAATCGCGGTGTGAGAGTCAGATAAACGACATTTGGTCAATTTTACAGGAGAGTTCACATTTTGGTAAAATCCAGGTCTTCAAGCTTTACCAGCTTTTATAGGAGATATTTTTTTTAGTCAGTATCTCAGGAAGTACTGGTCCAAATTGAAAAAATATTTTTGTGTTGGGTAGCCTATCTATTTAGAAAGGCTATATAACATCACGCTACAGTCAAAAGGAGCGGAGCAGTAACGAAAAATGGACGAAAACTGGCAGGCAATTCGACACCACGGGAAAGGTCAGGGGAGCCAAATTTTGGCGCGGACGAAGTCGCGAGCAGAAGCTAGTCTCTTATAAAATGCTGGTAAAACTTGAAGAGAATTTACCAGCTTTTAAGGAATGTTCACCGAATTTTATCTCTCCTGTAAAATTGAGAAAGTGAAGATACGTTTATCTAACTCTTTCACCGCGAAATGAAATGACTGACTTACTAATAAACACAAACAGTTCTTTTGTTTTTGTTCCCCTGCTTTGGAATTGCAGTGACTTTTATTCCTTTACCATCAGAAATAAAAAAAACATAACAATCCTTTTTTTGGGCAATCGTGAAAGGGCTGAAAAATGTATACAATATGCTGAATTTATAACAAGTATTATACCTAAATTACAACCAACTACAATTGCTACTGCAATCATAGTTGCTAAAAATGATCTATAAATCTATAATCTCTATTAAACTCTATCAATCAAACAATCATAAAACTCACGAAACAAAGTAGCTCATATTCTTAATCTTAATAAAGAAACAAGATATCCCTAAGTACATTATTTTAAAAAAAACAGGATCACAAATCCAAACACAAAAAAAAAGAATCTTGATTCCCAAAGGACCACACAATGCGACTGTACATGTACAGTGTACAGTCAACCACATTTCCTCGTTAACCATTCACCAATGACAGCGTCTTTATTCCGTAGCAATAAGATCCATTTCCGAAGTTCAAGTCTGCAGTTTAGTGTACAAGAACCATATTTTAACCTACATAATAAGAACATAAATCTAAAGTATGACTTAATCATACAAATAATAATGTGTACTGCTTTATACCGCGGTTGTTCCGGAGCTGCATAAATAAACGTCTGGAGTAAACCCAAACAGACGTAAACTAGTGGGTTTATTGAATGCTCATCATCACAAATGTTCACACTTGTTGTTATTGAGGATAGTCTGAAGTTGGAACATACTGCAAGCATGGAGATACTAAACTTTTAAAATGTGGAGCTGCATGTATTTATGTTACTAGAGGAGTTAAATAGGATTTTTCTTTATCATCCTCATCATTTCGGCCGTAAGATATCCACTGCTGGACATAGGCCTCTCTCAATTTGGGAGGTTTTGCCATAATCGCCACGATTGACAGGCGGGTTAGCATTCGCAGTATGGTGGTAAAATGCATAGAGAACGCTGCTGCCCATTCTCTAGTAAGTCCCTGTAGTCGCCTCTAATGACACTCACAAGAAGAAATGGGGTGCAGCTATTGATAGTTGTTTTTCATGTATTTTCAAGTAGTTTTGAACGGCAAAAAATTGTCATCACCATTCATATGGAAGGCCTGTTATTAGTTTATTTATCTTGTAAGTAAAATTCGTCCTAAAATTATAATACACGCTATGCTATGCACTGCTACACTACGTTATTTCTACGCCGCTGCTACGCTATCACTACAATATTACTACGCTAGTGCTACGCTCTTACTACGTTATTTCTACGCTACTGCTACGTTATTGCTACGCTTTTTGTACGCTACTACATCGCAATTACTACGCTAGTGCTACGCTACTGCTACGCTAATGCTACGCTCTTGATACGCTCTTGCTACGTTACACTACGATGTAAACTTTCTAAATATTTGTGAAATAAACAATAAGGACTCTTTGTAGTAGGTAAATACTTTATTATAAGGGATATAGTTAAATACTTATCTTTGATTTAATATTATTTGTTCCACCTTCTAACAAATATTAGCTAAACCCTCTTTCTAAATGCAAACAAAAGGAAAAACATCGGAATCATCGCGTGATTCCTTGTATATGTATTTATATCTAAAGTACCGCAGATAAATCAAAATGATTTATAACATGAAGTACGAAATGACGGGAAAATACAGGAGAAGAAATAAATAAGAATAGGTAAGTATGTTGGAACTACGAAGAATTTAAATCAAAATAAAGAGAATCATAAATCAAACACTGAATAAATCAGGCTTTTTATAAAGCCGTTTTTTTTTTTCAAATTATTGTGAGAATCAACACTTTTTGGAACGTCAAAATGACCTATTTAAGGCAGTTGCCGAAAAAGCCCGCCCTTCACCACTTCCTAGTGCTTTATCTATTTAGCTAGGAATAAGAAGTGGCGCAACAAACTCCCCTGCAACACAGCTGTTGGTTCAGTTAGAGAAACTTGATTCTGTAATACGTATGTGGGAAATGCCCGCGCCATCTAGTTTTTAAAATATTGATAAAAAAAATATTGACATCGCTGGCCCCGGGCAATAAAGCGGTAATATCAAAAATCGTTTTTTACAGGAGAAATAAAAGAAGGTAATTTGTTTATAGTGCAGCGTACAGTGATCCAAAATAGGCGTTCAAAATCTCAAATGAAAGATAATTTTAATACCAGTTTAACCTTTTAAAAATAATTGTAATGATATAAATATTTAATGAAATAATTGAAAAAATATATAATACAAATTATAGACGATATTGTTTCAATTGCAACATCATTAATGACTTTATAAACACACCGACCACTGAGATTCAGGTCTATAAGAAAATACGACGTATTTTCCGCTTTAGATCTCGAGCGTACCAGCCGTTTTCCACCTTCTTCAGGGAAATTTTAGAACCAAAACTTAGCTGTATTATCCACTAATCGCTATTTTAGAATCCTATCAATGAATCATATTTTTATGTAACCATTGTAACAGACCGACTTTATAATAAATTTGATTTATTTTTTGTTTTAGTTGAAAGAGAATTTTTCATGCAATAAAGCTGTTATTGTCATTTATTCTAAAGAAATATTAATTTAGTAAAATAGAAAAAAATAAGAGTGATAGACTCATAGCCAAAAATCAAATAACATTAAAAAGGGCGTAATCGGCGTTTACCGCTATATTGCCCGGGGCCAGCGACATGTAAAAGTGTTATAAGATCTACTGGCATAAATAAACATTTCATTTCATTCAAAGTAATTATCATTTTAAACAATAACAAGTTGCATAGTTCATTTTATTATTTATATTTGTGGCAATTTTTAAGTAGGTATGTACAGACGCCAGCACATAAAGCTAGAAAGAAGAATCTTTCAAATTTCTTTAATCGGTTTTCTTTTTTATATCTTAAGTATAAGGTTCAAGAAAGATTGGGAAAAACTTGACAGTTTCTGGTAACTTACCTACTCATGAAAATATTTTCCAAAGGTAGGTTATGTCAGTGATCTATCGAACAGACGGGCCTTTCTCGTATTTTTAATAACTATCGCATTCAATCCCAACTTACCAACACTTTTGACAAGTTTATGACATCAGAAAGCCAATTTTAGTGATTAAAAACAACGACAATCAAATATCAAAAACTTGTCAAAAATGTATAGAAACTAGAGGTATTTTGGACAAATTGAAACTGAGATCAGACTGTGAACGCTCTTAAAAATACGAGAATGTCCCCTCTGTTTACTTTAACTGAAAAGAGATTGCGACTTAAAATTGAAGGTTTCACGAAAATTGGCGTTCTCAACTAGAGGTAGTATAATTTCCTTAATAAAACAATCCTAAAGAAACACTACCATCCCTGATACAAAACTACCCTCAAAGTACAAATATAATCCCACCTCAAAAATACATGAATTACCGCTCAAACTACAGGGGGTTGCCAAAACACGTGCGCGAACCACAGACAAAATGTTGATTTAATAGAGGTACCTAAAACAAAGATGGTGGAACCTGTGACCGCTTGGCCGCAAGCCAAGTCGGCGACACTTTATACAGACTTGTTTAGGTGAGCCTTAGTTTTTATCTAGATTTCCACCTAGTTCTGGCTCAGTTGGAAGTGTAACGGGAGTGGTATTTACTGTGCAGCCTAGATTGCTTCATTGCTTGTAAGGTCATCTCCTTTTTCTGTGGAAGTAATTAACTGTGTATGTGGTTCTGTAGATGTGGTTTCGGTTTACTTTTTCGTAGCACTAGGAGAAAAAATTAGTAGGTAAAATGGTATGTACCATTATACCTAAATAAATTGTAATGTTATTTCACTTTAGGTTTTTTTTTCTAAGCAGATGTTAACATTTCTCTCGGTGGCTATTTTTTTAAGTATAAATTATTTGAGGGTTTGGCGCTGATAGCCGAAATACAGGCTTTTGCCTAGTTCGGCTAAGATATCTAATTCATTTGTTTAAAGAAAATATAGCCTATAAGATGTCTGTAAAATTTTAAATTATTATTGTAATAAATTATTATTTATTAAAAAAAAAATATCCAGCCCACCGTTTTTTTGTGTCAATTATTTGTGTTTTATTGTGTCAAATACAATTTTGGACAATAAAATAGTATATAAATTAAAGACAAAATTAATATTAAGTTAATAAGTAAAATTAAAGACAATATTAAGTAACTTATAATAAAATTAATATAATGTAATATAAAATCTGGAAATTGTGTTTATGTCCTCTCTTTGTGTAATATAATTATGTGTGTGCGTGAGTGTGAGAGGGTGTTTTTAAAATTTGGCCGTTTGTAGGGTTTTTGTGGACATATTGAACTGTAAAAGGCACACTTAACATTATTGGTTTCCTCAATATTTTCGATACAGCGCTTGATTTTCCAAGACAACACTAAAAGCCCTTTTTCTGTTGCATTTTCAAATTCATGCGACAAAAGGAAGATTTTTTTTTTCCGAAAAATCTATGACTAGTCCTAGACTAGTTAAAGGGAATCCATTGAAGTTCTTGACACCAACTTTTAACTTTCTGTGCGATCGTTGGTTGCTGACATATCGATAATGAAATAAAAAGGATCCTTTTCCATTTTAAGACAGATATCTCGGCGAAAAGTGGACATATCAAGATTCCTAAAAAAAGAAATTAAAGCTAAATGAACGAAGTATTCGATTCATATAGTGGTAAAGCAAAAAAAATTTCCACGCCCATAGACCAAAACAAAATACTCCGTTTCTTTTTTTTGTTACTGTTGTTTCTAAGATTACTCAAAAACCGCTGACTCATCAAAATTTTAAAGTTGTCATCCAAAAACTAGACACTTGGAGCTACAATTTACTTTTTTATTTCTTTTACGACCATTTCTCTCGAAGTTACGGCCTGTTGAAATATGCCCAAAAATTTCGAATTTTATTTTTGATCATCATGACAGAAGCTAGTGCTAAAATAAAATAAATTTCTATAATTAATCGGTTAACATCCTGTAGACGATGAGTGCACTACACCCATTTTCTTTTGAAGTATATGCAGGTAGTACCATACTTTCTTAACTCAGCAATTTTTCCCTCAGTTCTGTGCATGTCTCGACCAAATATCACAGTTCAATTCAATTCAATCTTTATTGTGGATCATAGGTAGGTGCATAACACAGGTCTTAAAATAATTAAGTTGATATCAGCTACGTCCCGCCCTTAGGGCATACAATAGTTACATACAATTTTAATTACATTATTTTTCCCTTTATTCATTTTAACAAACTTATAAATTATATTTTTAAATATTAGAATATAAAATAAAAAAACATTTAAAAACATAAAAAATAATAGCCCACCGGTATCGGGAACAGGGTCCAAGCTACCGGCGGTCAGGGCTCCAGAGAGAGGAACCTCCTGACGATGCGAGCCGTGTCCAGAAGTACCGCTTTCTGAATCAAGCCCTTGACCCAGCTGCCTAACGAGAGCCTCCTTAGATGTTGGTCGAGGCTCTTGGCTATCAACCCATTGGCTGTGACGACTATCGGCACAATGATCGCTGAATCCACATCCCACATGTCGACAACCTCGCGAGCCAAGTCAAGATACTTGATCTGTTTATCTGTCTCGGCTTTCACGAGGTTCTCGTCATGCGGAACCGTTATGTCAACAATCATTGTGCGCCGCTCAACTCGATCCACCACCACTATATCAGGCTTATTTGCGACAATAGTCCTATCAGTGATGATGGATCGATCCCAGTACAATGTGATATTTCCATTTTCGAGAACTGGGTCGGGCACATACCTGTAGTACGGCACTTCCGATTCCACAAGGCTGTATTTAAGAGCAAGTTGCTGATGGATAATCCTGGCTACTAAGTTGTGTCTATGCAAGTATTCTTCGTTAGCTAGACGAGAACACCCGGAGATTATGTGCCTAATTGATTCTCGTGGACGGCGACATGCCCGACAGATGTCAACCGTGCCGTCTTTCACAATAAATCTCCGGTAATTGTTCGTCATCATAACTTCGTCCATAATTGCACAGACAAAACCTTCGGTTTCCCCAAAGAGGTCACCGAAACGCAGCCAGGCTACGGACGCTAGTATATCTACATCGGGTCCATGTAGGGCCCGGAAAAAGCGTCCGTGGAGCTCCTTACTCTGCCATACTTCCATGCGGTCATTAGTGTCAAGTATTACAGGTTTGCGCCAGTTCTCGTTAGCCAAGGAGAGCGGGGTGAGGCCCTTGTCAACCGCGACAACATCTCGATGCATCCCCACGTGCGTCGGTTTCTAGGAAATATTCCCTGAGGCTGCATATCTCGCGATTGTGGACAGTCTTAGCATTTAAAAAGCCTCGTCCTCCACACTTTCGCGGGATATACAGCCTCATTACCGATGACCGTGGGTGATGCATTCGATATGCAGTCAGCAGCGTACGGACCCTCCTATCCAGGGCGTCGAGTTCGATTTGAGTCCATTTGAGTATGCCGAAAGAGTACATCAAAAACGGCATGACCCAACCGTTGAAGGCGCGCACCTTGTTTCCGCCTGATAGAAGACTATTAAATACTTTCTTCAGGCGGCCAAAGAAGCGCTCCTTCAGTGATTGCTTCATGTCAGTAACATTGATGCCCAACGCTTCCGACATACCCAAATACTTATAGGTTTCGGATGCGCAGAGGGCTCGGAGGTTTATGGAATCCGACAGTTGGGTTCCCGCGGATTCCACAATCTCCCCTCGCTTTACATGCATGACCGCACATTTGTCCACACCAAATTCCATCCTGATGGCGCTACTGAAGGTTTCAGTTACCTTAAATAGTTCCATCAGTTGCAAATTGTTGTGGGCAAAGAGTTTAAGGTCATCCATGTAAAGGAGGTAAGATATAACCTGACCACCTCTCCTCAACCGATAGCCTATACCTGAATCCTCAAGCAGTGTGCTTAGAGGATTCAGGGCTAAGCAGAACCAAAGTGGACTCAAACTATCACCCTGAAAAATGCCTCGCTCGATCCTTATCGGTTCGCTGTTCCTTTGGTTATTTCGACATCCTGGATAGCGAAGGACCGTCCTCCACTGCCCCATACATGAAATCAGGAGGGTGCGCAGAGTTGCATCAACTTTATACAACTCCAGCACCCTCTTGAGCCATGTATGTGGCACCGAGTCATAGGCCTTCTTATAATCTATCCAACATGTCGACAGATCCTTTCGGGAACGACGAACCTGTTGGCTAATGGCCATATCAATGAGGAGCAGCTCCTTAGTACCGCGAGACCCATTCCTACATCCATTTTGAGAGATAGACATGATGGAGTTGGTGTCAATATGATTGTAAATTTTAGCTCTCAAAATGGATGTAAGAACTTTATAAACCGTCGGCAAACACGTGATTGGTCTATAATTTCTGGGTTCTGCGGTACTACCTGATTTGTGGAGCAGGTAGATAATTCCTGTTGTTAGGAACTGGGGTAGCGAACCAGACTCCAAAGCAGTCTGGTACTGAGCCGCCAAGCGAGCATGCGATCCAATGAACCATTTGATCCAGAAGTTGTGCAGCCCATCCGGCCCTGGAGACTTCCAATTGGGCAATGGACGGACTGCACGAGCTACGTCTTGGGGGCAGATGGTAATAGCCCCCATTTCTGGTATTGGATCGCAGGCTCGCTCGACTTCTCGAGCCCAATCCCCTTCGGTGTGACTGACAGGCACCGACCAGATACTGCGCCAAAAAGAACACATGGTTTCATTATCCGGCAGATGCGTGTCAGTCACACCTTGGATCGGTCGCTCCCAAGCCCTATAAACCCACCTTTCAACACTCTGGAAGGTGCGATTCTGAGTGTATCGGTCCACTCGCCGCTTATACCTACGAATATAATTTTAATTACATTATTATTATAAATTCAATATGTCACATTAAAAAAAAAAAGAAGATAAATACAAAACGGAACGAATAAAGGTAGGTCACTGAACGCATCATGACTGAGAGGAACTACATTGGAGCAGAGATTTGTCTGATAGGAAGTATTTTATAGAGTAATAGCACTTGTTTACTAGTAGGTCATGGAGATCCTTTTTAAATTTTCCCATTTCCGTAATTGCTCTTATAGGCCCCGGAATATTATTAAAGATGGATGAAGCCATACAAAAGATGCTTTCATGCATTAGATGCGTCTTGCTAGCTACTGTGCGCAATTTGTCCTTACGCCGTATACGCGTGTAGTAAGTATACATGCCAATATTATTTTTAACAAATACTGCTGTCTCAAATATATATACACATGGCAATGTTAATTCGTTCATGTCTTACAAGAATCAGTTTGTTTTAAGTTAAATATTGCCCTGATGCAACGCTTTTGAGCAATAAAGGCACGCTCCTTGTCTGTACTATTGCCCCAGAATATTACACCGTATCTGAGGATAGAACTAACGTGGCCGTGGTAAGCTGTTAGTAAAGTACTCTGATTTGCTGTTTTACGCAATCTGTGTAGTGCATATGAGAACTGTCCCAGCTTTTTGCATACATGGTCAATATGTAATTTCCAATTAAGTTTGTTATCAATATATAACCCTAGAAATTTTGTTACTTCAGTTTCTTCAATGTCACTATCTAGGCAATGGATTTTTAAAGTACCCGTACGACAAGTTTTTATTTTAAAATTCATTGCTTTTGTTTTATCAATGTTAATCATTAAATTATTCATTTTAAGCCAGTCCATAAGTAATAATATTGTTTGATTAATTTCGGATTTTAAATCAATTGTATTATCATTAACAAATAAAATAGTGCTATCATATCACTAATCCTGCGTACCCATGTACAGCAACAAACCAGAGGCAATATTACTGTACTGGCTCGGCGTCAAACCCCTGCTAATTACTTTACATACCATACTTTATACTGTTTTGCAGTTTTATCTTTGAACTTCATGTTTTAGTTGGCTCTAGCTAGTAAATTATTTATTCAGAATAATCCAGATAGAAAGCAAATTCAATAGAGATAAATGAAAACATAACCATATTTATACAAATAAAAATACGATGGAATGGCGGTCTTAATGTAAATAGCTAGGTCTGCCAGAAAACCTTAGGATTCAGAACAATATTATTGCAGAAAACTAGAAACACAGAATCCGGTGAAGAATAGGTATGTACATGGTTTTAAAACAGCAGGGGGCTTACTCTTCAACCTAATTTTAATTCCAATCTAAAGCCAATACGATTCCAATGTTAATTTTGCATACACGTGATTCGGTACTCTTGAAACAATAGTGTTAACATTGGAACAACAACGAACGATCTTGATTCCACTTAATTCTCCAAATACACCCAATTTAAACACATTTTGGCGCTAGCGTCGAACTCAAGAATACGAAACGACAAAATTCCAATGTCAGTCGATCGGAATTAAAATGAAGAGTAAGCACTCTGGACGGAAATTTGCTTCATTCCATATTTTCTGTTTACTTTTTTCACTATGAAATAACGCACTCAAAGTCAAACCATTTCTACCAATGAAATCATTGACCAGTTTATGTCTGGAGTTTAAAAGAGATTGTGACCATTAAGTTTGTTTTTGGTTTGTTTCGGTCTTTTTCTCAGAGTATTCAGATACGCCGAACTCAACTTGTTTAAAAATATGAATGACGTGTAAAAGTGTTCATACAAACCTACTTACAGAAATAATACATTTATCATTTATAGGCACTTTTGACTTGTCAAAAAGTCAGTCAGTTAGTCAGAAACTTCGAAGCCTATGCTCTAAAGTAGAAAACTACAAGTTGGCCATAATACAATTTGAATTAATTTTCCAAAAATCACACTAAAACAGATGTGAACGAAACGCAGCCTCCCTGGCATTTCGTTGGAAAAGAGTTCTTAAATAAATTATTATGTTTAGCGACCCTTAGGGTTGAGGGCGCCTGATATACCAGCTGAGGTGAAGGAAGTAAAAATATGTGTTATTAATAATGGACTCCAGGGGGCGCTGTTATTGCAGCCAAGTGGCTGAGATTTGTGATGAATGGAGGGTAAAAGGGCTGAAGTGTTCTTCTGAAAAATACTTTTACTAATGTAAGTTTTATACAATTCTACAGGTAGACTGGCTGAGCTCCCTATACCTAGAACACGGTCGCCACCCCACCTAACGGGCCCAATTGTGAATCTAAACCATCCAGAGACCCACTTTAACACAAAATCGGTCTAGCTGTTTCGGAGTTCAGAGACATACACACTTACAAAATATTATATATAAAGATATACCAACTTTAACTGTGTCCTAGATGACAATTAGTGATACAGTTATTAAAAAAAACTGGGCGGGTATGTATGACCAGATGTATTAATAGCAGCAGAGAGCGTCATGTGATTTCTGCTTACCCCCGTGGAAAGAAGGCGTTAATGTACCGAGTTTATGTATGTACACGTGAATGAATAAATAAGATCAGTATTCAGTCCTTTCAAGCTCAATAGGTACTAATAAATAAATAAACACTGCTCTGTACGAAATCAACATTATTATGTCTTTCATTCAGTAACGGATGAATAGATGACACTGAAATGTCCTGCGACATTTTGCCATATTTATTTTCGTCTTCTATTTATTAAGACATTTATTAAACTTGTAAGTGATACGTATATTATGCCTCTATAGATGGAGCCTTAGTTAAATTATAACAGCCTCTAAGGGCCATCGAAAGGTAAGCTATGGTTTCCGCGGTTGGTTTTTGGATGGGTGACCATCTGTAATATATCGAGCTCCTCCGAGTCCCGTCAGTCATTTTTAATTTCATTGGTCGATCTGCACTTATAGTTCCTATGTCTGGAATCGCCAACCCCGTCGTATAGTGTCCACATTAAGTCACAACACTTACATATATTAAGCGAGGGGCTTGTAGCTAAGCCATAACAGCCGCACGGATCGATTGGTCAGGTTAAGCTACGCTTGCCGCGGTTGATTCGCGGATGGGTGACCATCTATACATACCAAAACCCTTCCGTGCCTCGGAAAGCAGGTTAAACCGTTGGTCCCGGTTGTAATTTGTGGATCTTAGACAGTCGTTACGGGTAGTTAGAAGTCCGAAAGACTGACAACCAGTCTTACCAAGGGGTATCTTGTTGGTCAGTAACTGGTCACTGGTTATAGAGGTCAGATAAGACAGCCGCTCCATGTAAAATACCAGTATTCAGATAAAGCCGGTTAGATTGGAAACCGACACCAACAAAGCTGGGAAAACACTAGCCAGATTGAGTTGTACGTGGTACTTGTGTTTGGGACACTAGTTCGCCCTTTTCAAAATAAAGAGAACTCACTTCGATCAAGTTTCACAGAGTTTTGTAAAAAAGTACTTTATCAAGAACCTCATCCAGCCAAAACAATATCACAAAACGTTTTATTTTCAGTCTGTTAGACAATAATCCCGGAATAAATTAACTTTGTTTATCTAGGATCCAATAAAAACGTGACATTCGCAAACGACGTAACCAAAGCCGCTCCAATAAAGGTATTTCATATTTTTATTTCATCGTCTGCGGCAATGGAGCTCAAAGTTTTACTGTCTACTTCTTATTGTTAGATACTTATTTCTAGAATGCAGCCTTTTCATTTACGAAAAATGATGAAATTCGTCGTTTATTTAAAAAAAAATGGTATGAAAAAATAGAGAACATAATTTATATTGATTAATTACGGACAATATAGCTAACTATTTTAATTGCCGACCCCACAAACATACTTTTTTTTGCGCATTTTTACCGTCGTCGGTTTGTTTTTTATTTATTTTCAGCCTGTGCTGTGTTCCATTGCAAGGCACAGGCCTCCCTTTCTCTTTTTTCAATCCCCTCCACTACAAGCTAGTGCTTGCTCAATCATTATAACTACTTATGTTTTTCTTAGACGCTAAATTATGTTATTCGAAGCTAAACACGTCTGAACTGCTAAAACGGATTAGAAATAGATAAGAGTGTTTCTTACACATGGTTCCTTTCACTCCTCCTTCCCAATCCTCTCCGGGGACCGTCTTACGTTAAGTTTGAGAGCCGCTGACTTCTCTTCAGTGAGTCTGCCTCGCTTCCCCCTATTTGCAGAATGTAACGATCTGCGATTGCGTGAACGATAATAAATAACGAAGCGAATGTATAGACTCCGGGCTTTTTCTAATTCTCCTCAGATTCATTTGAATAAATATGTTTTTTTTTTCTTCTTGTAATCGCGTAGAGTATCTTGGGATCGCTTGAGGACATATTATTTAAGAAATAGATGAAAGATTTCAGAAGTTTACTTAATGGCTATTGTGAGAGGTATCTACGGTAATTTACTGCATAAATTGTATGTTCTCTATGCCCCCATTATGTGTAGTTTTAACAAGCAATAACTATGAATAATTACTCCATCTACGGTACTCCAAGTTTAGGTAAATTTGTTGTTCCAGGTTCCACATAAGGTGTAGATTAACAGATACAGTACAACAATAATTATGAACAATAAATTTACTAATAGATACTTCAGGTTTTGTTAAGCCTGTTGACAGCACCTTCAAAAATATTATCAAAGAAATAATTACAGAAAAATTAAAATATTTGAAAGTTGATTCATCCCAGCAGGTCTAATCTTTGGAAACAGAAGTTCAGCATTCTGTTTTTCCAAAGTTACTTTGTAAAAGCCGACACGTTCCAGAGAATCCCGTGTGGCTTATAAAACAAAACCAGACTTCGCTTTTAATCCCCGACATCATCGCTCGACGCCCGCCTTGGAAGGTCGTTACGCTGCCGCTCCGCTGCGCGTATCCCCTCCACCGCCCGCCGCTCGTTCGCCCGTCAGTTGTGCTCCGTGCGCCACGCTGCGTAGTCGCCCCGACTACTCTCCGCTATTTTGCGATTTAAATTTATTTAAATCGCAAAATTCGGACTTCTTGTTTCTCGGTCGGATTCAGTCTAATACCGTACTGTCTTGTTCGCAAGACAGTGGTATTTTGATTCGTCAGAATCATCGTCAAAAACGTGTGTTGTGTTGTGGCCCCTTCAGGGCAAATCCACAGTTTCGTGGTCACTCGGTGGATACCTTAACGGTGCCAACGAAGCCGAGTGGGTGCAGACCCAACGCACCCGTCTATCCCCTTCAGGGCTAGACGAAAGTTGGACGGGTCCCGGATCGCTGGCCTTGGGGGCTTCCCTCGTCAGCCCCGGTGACAGTCTTCCCTCCACAGCCGCGTACTAGTGCCGCGGGTATATCTATACCCCCCGCACTAGACTGGTCGGGTACCTTCAGTACCCATCGCATGACCGGTTAGGAACCCGTTCGCACAATAAGATTGGCGACGGGAGTCACTCTTAGGGCTCACCAGGATCACCTCCCTGTCTATACCCGACAGGGAGTGTAACACTCACCCCCGGCATCCCACCGGGGATTAGGCTACGTAGGAGTAGGGTTTTGGTGTCAGGATCACTCTCATGAGTGATTAGGTCCCCCCTCCCCTCCGCCATGGATAAACCCATGGATCCTACGGAGAGACTTGCTAGGATCGAGGCGCTCCTGGCTGAACTAGCGGGTCAGCTCAGCATTGAGCACTCGGAGGTCGGAGCGGTTGTCTCTGTTTTTCTTTTATTGATAAAGAAAAACAAAGATTTCGCTGCCGAATTCTCCGAGTTGTACAGAGCTGAGCAACTCGTAATTCCGCCTAGCCCGGGCATCGCTGACTTCAGCGACGCCCTCGAGGCCCCAGCCTCCACCGATGCACCGTGTGAAATGGACACGGAGGATGTACCCACAACTCCTCCCGATACTGCCGCGCTCACTCCCCAGACGGACTCGCACTCCTCTTCGTCCTCGGACGCAGAGACGTACGAGCTCGTCTCCCATACTAAGGGCAAAGGGAGCAAGCGCAAGAAAAACAAGGCGAGCAGCTCAGCCCCGGCCGCTAAAATCATAGCGGCTGAGGACTCCGCTCCTCCGTCTCGCGCCCCCACCCCGCAGGCGACCTCCGCCACCGCGAACCCCCCCCACCCCGCTACGCAGGCGACCCCCGCCACCGCGACCGCGTCCATCCCCTCCACGCCGCCGGCGACCGCCGCCAACGCGTCCCCCTCCCGCCCCTCGCCTTCAACCTCCGCGAAGGTTGCCGCACCCCGCGCTAAAACTAGCGCCCAGCCCGTACCCTCTGGCTCAAACACCGGCAGGAAACTCCCTCCACCGCCCCCTGTATTTATACAGGACAAGGCCAAGTGGACGGAGGTGTCCAAATGGTGTGTTGACCAAAGGGTCAACTATACTAGCGCCCGTGCCACCCAGCACGGGATCAAAGTATCAGTCCCCACGTCAGGCGATTATCGCGATCTGACCAGGCTCCTCTCTGCCAGGAACGTGTCCTTCCACACGTATTCCTTGCCCGAGGAGCGACTGACCAGGGTGGTGATTCGCAGGATCCCCTGCGAAATCGCCACCAGCGATATTAAGGCGGACCTCGAACGACAGAACGTGCCTGTCACAGAGGTCCATCGAATGCACCGGTCCAGGCAAGGTACCGCCTTTGATATGGTCTTGGTGGTGTGCCCTCCCACAGAGGGTCACCACCCCATATTCAATGTAAGGTCTGTCTGTAACCTGTCAGGCCTTAAAATCGAGAAGCCCCGTAAGTCAGGCATCATTGGCCAGTGCCACAGATGCCAACTGTACGGGCACTCAGCGTACAACTGCTACGCTACTCCCAGGTGCGTCAAGTGCCTGGGAGACCACGGTACAGCAGATTGTACCCGGCCTAAAGACCGCACTCTTTGCACCGAGCCACCTAGTTGTGTGCTCTGCAAAGAGCCCGGTCATCCGGCAAACTACCGGGGCTGCCCGAAAGCCCCCAAGTCATCTTCCACTAAATTGGCGAAGCGTTTCGACGCTCGTCAGACTAGGGAATCCCCCTCGGCCAAACTCCCCGTGAGACTGGCCCCTCAGCGTCCCTCCCAATGGCCTCTAATGAGTTCCCAGAAGGAGTTCCCCCCACTGGCCTCCAGGCCTAAGCCCGCTCCCATCCCTCCATTAGTGGACCCGCGTACCCGTGCCCCCGCGCCCCTTACGCCCCCCGGTTTTCCCGCGACCGCTCCCCCCGCCCGCGCCGCGGCCCCCCCCACTGCCCCTATGGCAGGACCAGTACCCGTACAGAGGAAAGGTCAGGCTCCCCTTGATGCGTTTAACGTTATCACTGGGACCTTCAATACCTATAGCACGTTCCTCTCCCCGCGTGCCCAACAGATGGCCCAGGAACTAATTGCCGCCGGCGGCAACTTGTTCCGAATCCAGTCAATTTATGCTGCGTATCCCGAGATCACGCAAGCAATCCATGTCATGAACTCCCAACGCCCCCATTATGGATAGTCGCGGAATATTAACTAGACAAAAACCCCGTTCCCTAAAGCTAGGTTTCTTTAATGCCAACGGCATTCACGGCCAACGTGATGAGATCGCCACGTTCCTCCGCGACCATCACGTAGACATTTTACTCATTCAAGAGTCGTTCCTAAAACCTCATCATCGTGACCCGAAAATTGCAAACTATCGTTTAGTTCGCAACGACAGGTCACGTTGTCACAGAGGCGGCACCCTCATATACTATAGGAAGTCCCTGTACTGCATACCTATGGATACTCCCCAACTCTCCCGATTAGAAGTTTCGGCCTGTCGGTTAGCACTGACAGGCCACCAGCCAATCACTATCGTGTCGGCTTACTTCCCTCCCCCAGACGGTTCCGAGGACCCTCAACTCCTCACTAATGACCTCTCCGAACTTTTCGGCATGAGTGACTCCGTTATCATAGCGGGCGATCTCAACGCCAAACATCCCGCCTGGAATAGCACCAGGACCTCGACTAGAGGTAGGCAACTTTTCAACCTCTGTTCTACCATGAACTTTGACGTCATCGCCCCGATGACTCCCACTCACTTTCCTTTCGACCCCGATCAGTTACCCGACGTTCTTGACATAGCACTCCTTAAGAATATCAACTTAAGGTTGGATTCTATAGAGGCTATTCACGAACTCGACTCTGATCATCGACCAGTAGTCATGAACCTGGCCCCCCGATTAGGTACTCGCGACCCCTCTCAACCCCCCGCCACTAAAGTGATCACTGACTGGAAGAAAGTAAGCGAACGCTTACAATCTAACACGTCACATCACTTAGACTCTATCCCAGATCAGTTCGACTCTGTCGCCGACACAACGGCCGCGATCGACTCTCTCACGGAGCACGTACAATCGATCGTGAACGAAAGTTCACGGGAGGTTCCAGATACGGGTGACCGTAAATGGAAGCTCCCCGACGATGTACGTGATCTGCTGACAGAGAAGAACGCGGCCGTTCGTGCCTACAGCAACTTTCCCTGTGACGCTAACAAAGCTCACATGCGTTACTTACAGCGTGCTGTAAGGACATGTGTGACTGAGCTGCGTGACGCTAACTGGGACAAGATGGTGGGCGAACTAGAGCCAACTCATCTCGCTTTCTGGGAACTTCAGAGGAAACTGAAATCCTCTGAGTTTTCCACTATGCCCCCCCTGACCCGCCCCGATGCGACCATTGCATTCGAGGATATCGACAGGGCTGAATGCCTAGCCGATAGCCTCGAAGCCCAATGCACACCCAGTTCGCAGCCAGTAGACCAAGCGTTTGTCGATAAGGTAAACGCGGAAGTCGAACGCAAAGCCTCACTCCCGCCCGTTGAAGACCCTGATGATCCCCTGCCCCCTGTCACACCTGACGAGGTGCACGAGATCATCAAGGGTCTGAAATCTCGTAAAGCCCCCGGATCAGACGGCATCACCAACAGAGTGATCAAGCTGTTCCCCGCGCACCTGATTATGCTCATGTGTACCATCTTCAATGGTGCCTTGAGTAATAACATTTTCCCCCAAGCGTGGAAGGAAGCCACCGTTATTGGCATCCCTAAGCCCGGTAAGCCCAAAACCGAGCCCACGAGCTATCGCCCCATCAGTTTGCTCAAAGTTCTCGGCAAAATCTATGAGAGACTTATTTATAAGCGACTCAGAGATTATGCCGAAACCAAGGGCCTCATTCCCAACGAGCAGTTTGGTTTTCGAACCCAACACTCGTGTGTCCATCAGGTACACCGTATCGTCGAACATATCAATGCTGGTTTTCAGCGTGGTATGTTCACGGGCGCTGTATACTTCGATATAGCGAAAGCGTTCGACAAAGTCTGGCACAACGGCTTATTATATAAGCTGTACCAACTCGGAGTGCCAGACCGTCTCGTGCTCATCTTACGAGACTTTCTTGCGAACCGTACCTTTCGCTACCGCATCGAAGGGGCACTTTCTTCCCCTCACCCGATTCGTGCAGGAGTCCCTCAAGGCTCTGTACTAGCCCCCCTCATTTTCACGCTGTTCACTAGCGATATCCCCAGAAGCAAGAAGGCAAGGTTAGCTCTGTTCGCAGACGACACTGCCATCTTCTTCTCGGGATTTAGTGACACAGCACTGGTTCGCTACCTCCAAACCGCAGTCGACGAGCTCGGCGAATGGTTCAGGAAGTGGCGAATCGAAGTAAATCCCGATAAAAGTCAGGCGGTCTTTTACACCCGACCTCGACGTAATCACCCCCCTCCCCGACCCATCTCAATGTTCGGCAAGCAGATCCCTTGGGCGAAGCAAGCCAAATATCTAGGTGTCATCCTCGACGAACACCTCACCTTTTCTGAGCACATAAAGCAGGCTCGCTCGCGGGCCGCTTTCGCTCTCGGTAGGCTCCATTGCGTCCTGAACAAGCGGAGTAAATTGTCTCTTCTGTGTAAGAAGCGGCTTTACACCGCTTGTATCAGGCCGATTATGACATACGCAAGCCCAGTCTGGGCACATGCCAAGCCCCGATTCATCCATAGGATGCAGACTCTCCAGAACCGTTTTCTCCGTCAAGCCACAGGCTCGCCTTGGTTTGTTCGGAATATCAATCTTCATTTAGATATGAAACTCCCGACTATCCATCAGTACATAAAACGCGCTTCGAAGCGCTTCTTCGATAGGGCCGTAGCCCACCGCAACCCTCTGGTTGTGGCGGCAGCTACTTACACCCCCTCCCGTATTAGCAAAGTCCGCCGCTCGCGGCACATTCTTACCGATCCTGATGATCCCACTACTCTCCTCCAGGAGAGTCGAAAAGAGACCAGTACAGCTAGACCAGCACACAGACACAAACCGTACCGACCTCGCCGCCGAGGTCCGTCGTCGCGACCCCGACTTAACAGTCCCTCCCGACCCTTGCAAGAGCCAGCCCGCGATGCTGCGCCGTTAGCTTTAAATTAGTCCATAAATAATTTAACTCAGATCCAGCCAGTCCCTTGCTGCCCCCCCTATCAGCGATTGCCTAAGCCGAGGTTCGTACCCCCCTCGGGGTAACCCTTAGAGCTTTCGCTTTAGTTTTTAAGTATAATAAGCCCCGGCTGGAGGCCTAAAAAGGTAACTTTTTAGAACTCGCCGGGCCCCAATCCGTTTAAGTAGTAACAATCTTTTCAGGATTAACTACGAGATGCCCCACAAAAAAAAAAAAAAAAAAAAAAAAAAAAAAAAAAAAAAAAAAAAAAAAAAGGTTTTAATCCCCCTAAACATACAAATTAAGATTGACTTCCACTTTTCCTTTTCGATTTCCGGAAAAATGTATCAATTTCTGAAAATGAGGAATGGAATGGAGTAAAAGTCTATGTGATGAAATAATGGAATCTTAGTGAATGTGACTTATCTAACAGTAAGAAAAAAATATTGAACTTGTTCATACAAATCCATACTGTATACTATATACTATTATACTATATATACTATATATACTATATACTATATGTATATACTATATATACTATATACTATCTATACTAATATTATAAAGAGGAAACCTTTGTATTTTTGTATGTTTGTATTGAATAGGCTCAAAAACTACTGGACCGATTTCAACATTTCTTTTACCATTACTTAGAGGGATTCTTCCGAATCCGTATAGGCTATATTTTATCCCGGAAAATAGATAGGATTTTTCGTGGTAGTGAAAGTTAGAGATGTATGGTTGACTTCTATAGAAAAGTTGTAGAACTCAATAATGCCTACAAAAAAGTCCGCGATAGTATAAACCAAAAATTTATATTTTAGCCATTATAACCACTTTTCCATAGAATAAAAGTAATTAAAATTATTAGCCTATGTTTATTGATCATATTATCGTCAAATACTAATCCTTATCCAAATAAACTATTTATTGAGCAAGATTGTTTCAATAGCTATAAATAACTTTTTATTTTATTCCAATCGGACAATCCATTCAAAAGATATTACGAATTTAAAATTGTAATTGGTATTAAAATGAATGATGGTGTCGCACGACTCGCACGGCGAAACCGCAGGGGACGGGGGTGCACATCTATGAAGCAGGTTGCCGCGCGGCTCACTCGCACGGTCGGCTCTCTACGCAGCGGACGCGGCCAAATCGAGTAAATTTACTGAATTAATGCACTTATTAAAATTGATTTCGGAACTATTAAGATACTCATTATCAAAAGTTCTTTTCAAAACAACATTTTTTTTTCAGAGAGCTTAAAAAATAAATGTCCACCCGTGCGAAGCCGGGGCGGGTCGCTAGTATATATTATATATATACAAGATTATTTTTAGTATATGCGAAACCTGAATATAGTTTGTTCAGAATCAGTAACTGAATCGATTCCAATAATTTTTACACCATGTTATATTTTGTACCAAAAATATTTAATTACGCTTCCAAGTCGCGGGCCTTAGTGTTTTGTTTCGATTTTAAAATTATCATGTCTTTCTCGTATTCAAACGTCCATTACACGGAGATGGTACGTACACTAGCTGTTTGTGGTGATCTGCATATGTTTTTGCGTGGACAACCAGGTAACTTATCAAGCTTATAACTTTGTGATTATTAATGATACAGTTTTGAAATTTTTTTCATAGATTCTTTACATAAAAGTACTAGACCCGTGTTTCGGGTTTCGCATAAACAAAAATTAATGTTGTATATACTATATATTTATATATAATATATAATATTATAATATAATATTAATATATTATTAATATTAATATTATAAATGCAAAAGTAACTCTGTCTGTCTGTCGGTCTGTCTGTCTGTCTGTCTGTCTGTCTGTCTGTCTCGCTTTCCTGCTAAAACTACTGAACCGATTTAAATGAAATTCGTACACAGATAGCTTAGAGCCTGAGAAAGGACATAGGCTACTTTTTATCCCGGTAGTATGTTCCCGCGGGATAATTTCCGACATCCACGCGGGCGAAGCCGCTGGCAAAAGCTAGTTCTCAATAAGAAAGGAAATAGTTATTTGTTATACAAGAGTGCAAAGTTGCTTTTTAACCACGTGTTCAATTTTGATGACCGAGCAAGCGAAGGATTCTAAAATTGAATCACGAGCGCAGCGAGTGATTCAAAATTAGAATCCTGAGCGTTAGCGAGGGAATCAAAAGAGCACGAGGTGAAAAATCTTTGCACTCGAGTGCAACACGTAACTTTTCATTCCACCTCAGCGAGGAAAGAGTATTTTTAATCTTCAATATCTGAGTGGAAAAGCCGTTTTTATTCTCTAGAGGATAAAGTAAATTGAATTTAGAACATCGTGTGCACTAAGTTTGTGATAGTGCACACGATGTTCTAAATTCAATTTACTTTATCCTCTAGAGAATAAAAACGGCTTTTCCACTCAGATATTGAAGATTAAAAATACTCTTTCCGAGATGGTGGGATGAAATAGTTATTTGTTATACAAGAGTGCAAAGTTGCTTTTTAACCGCGTGTTCAATTTTGATGACCGAGCAAGCGAAGGATTCTAAAATTGAATCACGAGCGCAGCGAGTGATTCAAAATTAGAATCCTGAGCGTTAGCGAGGGAATCAAAAGAGCACGAGATGAAAAATCTTTGCACTTACGTACACGTAACTTTTCATCCCACCTCAGCGAGGAAATGACTAAATATGCAAAAAAAAGCATTTCAATCACAAGATACTTTTATTTCAGTTTAGGTATTAACATTTGTTATGTACTACATTATGATAGGTAAGTATTACAGAATAATCTTTAAATTATTTCAAATGATACTTAGGTAAGAAAAATTTAAAGTAACGGTGCTACAGTTACCGAAATTCGAGTGTAATATTTTTGTTAGGTACTGTAATGTTGGTGACGTGAAAAGTAAAATGGCGCGCGCAAAGCAAATTAAAAAAAAAGTATATCTAGAAGGTTCCGAGTCTAAGTTTTACAAATTAGAAAATGGTTGAATGATAAATTCGGCACCATGGAGATAGAAGTAAATAGATTTAATGATGTTTTGAATTCACAAACTTAGTGCACACGATGTTCTAAATTCAATTTACTTTATCCTCTAGAGAATAAAAACGGCTTTTCCACTCAGATATTGAAGATTAAAAATACTCTTTCCGAGATGGTGGGATGAAATAGTTATTTGTGCAACAAGAGAGCAAAGTCGTTTTTTGCTGCGAGTGCTGATTTTGAATCATGATCAAGCGAAGGATTCAACGATTGAATCACGAGCGTAGTGAGTGATTCTAAAGTTGTACTTATTCGTTTAAATACAACAATAAGTTTAAAAATTCAATAAATTACATTAAAATACATAATTATCTTTTTGAAAAATTTCTTTAGTTAGTACAAATTTCACCCTCACGACCTCAAAGACAAACACGTTCGTGTTTGTCTTTGAGGTCGAATTCAAAATCGGAACTTTGAAAGGGCTGGTCTTTGTCTCTCTCTCTCTTTCCAATGGCGGGAAAGAGATAGAGTGTAAATGTTTCGAATTGTATGATTAACCCAAGGCTGAATAAGATATTCGCGGTTTTCTGAAAACAAAAATTAAAAAGTTACTTTGTCTCACTGATTTCAGGCAGCAAAACCTACATGTTTGAGCTACTGAAGTGAAAATTTACTTTTCTCTAGGAATTCAGTAGTAGTAATGGTATATACAACTATACAAAATATATAAATGTGAAATTTTGTATGTTTAGATGTTTTTTGACGAAATTTGGCACAAAGAATTCTTACTATCCCGGTAGTACCTACATTCCTGTTTCATCCCGTAACAGCAGACGGACCGACCAACAAACCGTACGACCGTTTCACTTGTTTACTCTGTGCGCCTACGCATCATGGCGTGTAACGGAGTGACAACTGTCACTTGTCAGTTTGATTTTGACACTTGTTGTTGGTCTTTGAAAAATGGATGGTCCTTGTTGTTATTAATCTTCTTGAATCGATCGTTTTGTGGACAATTTGGCGTGATTCAATTGTTTTTTGTGTAAACAACCCCTTTTGACGAAATAGAACGGGTTTATTTTGGAATTTGATTGAAATAGTTTGAGGTGATAGTGATTCATTGAGAACTGCATGCTGAGAAAATCTCTAGCGTCTTGACCGGCCTGGAATCCTGGAAAACTTACAGCGTCACTACACAATACAATATACACTCATTTACATACATAAATCCAGGTAGGCTCCAGAACCAGTTTTCCTCAACCAGGTGAGTGATTGAATATTTGTATTAATCAGCTCCGCGCACGGCGGACAGTTCGCTCCACTCTTGCCCAGGGCCCACCATCACACTTCCACGGACTCATTAAATCCTATGGCCAGGGCCTTGGCCTGGCGTCGAAACATTCCTGTGGGATATTTTTCGATTTCCAAGGACGATGTCGCTGGCAAAAGACAGTCATCACAGTCATTAATAATATTTAATTATATTTAGCCCTGAACAAAATCAGGTGTAATTTTAATTAACGGTAACAAACGTTAATGCTTTGGTGCTCGACATGGGTACCTTCCGGCAGGAATCCAATACTATCTACCATGGATTCGTTAGCAAATGGAATGCTAACGCTCCTCAGAAATGCGAGATGTGCTGATAACTTCATACATAATACCGATCGAAGCTTTCAAATAGGCAATGACTGTTATTTGTAACTCACCGTTTCTTGCAAATTTGCTGAGTTTTATTCTAATAACCGACTTCCTTAAAAACACTACAAAGTGAAAAATAACTTTAATTTCGGAAGTCGGTATCTTAGGATTTTTATTTGAGGTTTTTGCCACCCACGTCCGAAATCAAAGTTATTTTTCACTTTGTAGTGTTTTTAAGGAAGGCGGTTGTTTTTTTTTTTTTTGTAAAAAAGTTTTAGGTATAAAGGTTTGGTGGAATTTGCCATGGCCTGAAGACTGCAGATCTCCTTCAAATTCTTATCAGACTTTAAGCACTTCAGAAACACTAAGTTAGTTGACTTAGCATTTAAGTATTTTAGTAATTCATCACAGAATTGGAGTTTATGTGTTTTTACTACCAGAAAACTTAAAGTCTATCTCATATTTATAATCAGAATAAAACTCAGCAAATTTGCAAGAAACGGTGTGTTACAAATAACAGTCATTGCCTATTTGAAAGCTTCGATCGGTATTATGTATGAAGTTATCAGCACATCTCGCATTTCTGAGGAGCGTTAGCATTCCATTTGCTAACGAATCCATGGTAGATAGTATTGGATTCCTGCCGGAAGGTACCCATGTCGAGCACCAAAGCATTAACGTTTGTTACCGTTAATTAAAATTACACCTGATTTTGTTCAGGGCTAAATATAATTAAATATTATTAATGACTGTGATGACTGTCTTTTGCCAGCGACATCGTCCTTGGAAATCGAAAAATATCCCACAGGAATGTTTCGACGCCAGGCCAAGGCCCTGGCCATAGGATTTAATGAGTCCGTGGAAGTGTGATGGTGGGCCCTGGGCAAGAGTGGAGCGAACTGTCCGCCGTGCGCGGAGCTGATTAATACAAATATTCAATCACTCACCTGGTTGAGGAAAACTGGTTCTGGAGCCTACCTGGATTTATGTATGTAAATGAGTGTATATTGTATTGTGTAGTGACGCTGTAAGTTTTCCAGGATTCCAGGCCGGTCAAGACGCTAGAGATTTTCTCAGCATGCAGTTCTCAATGAATCACTATCACCTCAAACTATTTCAATCAAATTCCAAAATAAACCCGTTCTATTTCGTCAAAAGGGGTTGTTTACACAAAAAACAATTGAATCACGCCAAATTGTCCACAAAACGATCGATTCAAGAAGATTAATAACAACAAGGACCATCCATTTTTCAAAGACCAACAACAAGTGTCAAAATCAGACTGACAAGTGACAGTTGTCACTCCGTTACACGCCATGATGCGTAGGCGCACAGAGTAAACAAGTGAAACGGTCGTACTGTTTGTTGGTCGGTCCGTCTGCTGTTACGGGACGAAACAGGAATGTAGGTACTACCGGGATAGTAAGAATTCTTTGTGCCAAATTTCGTCAAAAAACATCTAAACATACAAAATTTCACATTTATATATTTTGTATAGTTGTATATACCATTACTACTACTGAGTTCCTAGAGAAAAGTAAATTTTCACTTCAGTAGCTCAAACATGTAGGTTTTGCTGCCTGAAATCAGTGAGCAAAATACGATTTTGCTCACTGAGTGAGACAAAGTAACTTTTTAATTTTTGTTTTCAGAAAACCGCGAATATCTTATTCAGCCTTGGGTTAATCATACAATTCGAAACATTTACACTCTATCTCTTTCCCGCTATTAGAAAGAGAGAGAGAGACAAAGACCAGCCTTTTCGAAGTTCCGATTTTGAATTCGACCTCAAAGACAAACACGTTCGGAAATTTGTACTAACTAAAGAAATTTTTCAAAAAGATAATTATGTATTTTAATGTAATTTATTGAATTTTTAAACTTATTGTTGTATTTAAACGAATAAGTACAACTTTAGAATCACTCACTACGCTCGTGATTCAATCGTTGAATCCTTCGCTTGATCATGATTCAAAATCAGCACTCGCAGCAAAAAACGACTTTGCTCTCTTGTTGCACAAATAACTATTTCATCCCACCATCTCGGAAAGAGTATTTTTAATCTTCAATATCTGAGTGGAAAAGCCGTTTTTATTCTCTAGAGGATAAAGTAAATTGAATTTAGAACATCGTGTGCACTAAGTTTGTGAATTCAAAACATCATTAAATCTATTTACTTCTATCTCCATGGTGCCGAATTTATCATTCAACCATTTTCTAATTTGTAAAACTTAGACTCGGAACCTTCTTGATATACTTTTTTTTTTAATTTGCTTTGCGCGCGCCATTTTACTTTTCACGTCACCAACATTACAGTACATAACAAAAATATTACACTCGAATTTTGGTAACTGTAGCACCGTTACTTTAAATTTTTCTTACCTAAGTATCATTTGAAATAATTTAAAGATTATTCTGTAATACTTACCTATCATAATGTAGTACATAATAAATGTTAATACCTAAACTGAAATAAAAGTATCTTGTGATTGAAATGCTTTTTTTGCATATTTAGTCATTTCCTCGCTGAGGTGGGATGAAAAGTTACGTGTTGCACTCGAGTGCAAAGATTTTTCACCTCGTGCTCTTTTGATTCCCTCGCTAACGCTCAGGATTCTAATTTTGAATCACTCGCTGCGCTCGTGATTCAATTTTAGAATCCTTCGCTTGCTCGGTCATCAAAATTGAACACGCGGTTAAAAAGCAACTTTGCACTCTTGTATAACAAATAACTATTTCATCCCACCATCTCGGAAAGAGTATTTTTAATCTTCAATATCTGAGTGGAAAAGCCGTTTTTATTCTCTAGAGGATAAAGTAAATTGAATTTAGAACATCGTGTGCACTATCACAAACTTAGTGCACACGATGTTCTAAATTCAATTTACTAAAAACTAAAACACTACAAAGTGAAAAATAACTTTAATTTCGGAAGTCGGTATCTTAGGATTTTTATTTGAGGTTTTTGCCACCGACGTCCGAAATTAAAGTTATTTTTCACTTTGTAGTGTTTTTAAGGAAGTCGGTTGTTTTTTTTTTTTGTAAAAAAGTTTTTATTTTTAATTTTTTTTAGTTATAGTATCTACCTCGCACTAATTCCAAACAAACAATGCATATTTATGCGATAGCAGAAATCGCGGTTGATTTGCTATAATTTTTTAAAGAGTTCCGGTGTCTTGTCTGTCTCCGGAACTCATCATCAGTTCTATATGAAACTTATATGGGACCATTTCGGGATAAACCCCTTTCGAACAAAAAAAGATTTTTGCAAATCCGTTAATATATGACGGAGTTCATACATAAAAAAAAATATAAACATCCGAATTGATAACCTCCTCCTTTTTGAAGTCGGTTAAAAATAAGTCTCATACTGCAAATAAATTTAGAATTGTTGTCACATTTTCCATAGTCGAACTGTCAGACGTTAATTTTATTCCACGGAGAATAGTTAATTGATTTTGGTAAAATCAGCCCTAAGTTTGTGGAGCAGCTCAGTCGCAGTGGCCACAGAGCGAGCTACGGCTAGTATTTCATTTGTGAATACTCCTTGCCACAACATTACAGGTAGCACCAAGGGACAGGGACGCAGTTTAAATATTTATTTATGGCAACAGCCGCCTGATTACGAGTCCGGATGGCTTCCGCTTCCAATGCGGAACGTACGCGGCGAGGGAATTACGCTGTTTGGATATATATCTTAATATATATAAATTACGGGTCACGTTGTTTGTCGGGAATGTACTCCTAAACTACTTAACCGATTTTAATAAAAGCACACCGTGTGCAGTTTGATCCAACTTAAAAGATAGGATAGTTTTTATCTCAATTACTGACCTCAATATTTGCAAATTATTTTTTTTTTATAAGAGAATGTATGTGCTCATTTGGTAATTCTCATTCATCATTCGAATTCCTAATAGATGGCGTGGGTAGATAATCTTCTTTACATGCTTAGATCTTTTAAACTACGCAAAGGATATAATACGGTTTTCACCAATAGACAGGGTGAATCAAGAGGGAGGTTTGTAAGTATAATACGCGGGCGAAGCCGCTGGAAAAAGCTAGTATATATATATATAGCTATATACTTAACTGTGCTGGTTGTGATTCTATGTGGCCTTAGTATTTGTGTCATTTGTTTTAGATTATTTAAAGGTAATTAACTGTGATGTGATCGAAAGTTTAAAAGCTCATCTATCGGGCCGACGCGGTTTCATTTTCGCGGTTCTCATTTTATTATACCTAGTCCTTCGTCGTTATATACAGTCCATCTTATAAACAAGACACCTTGTTTATAAGATGGACTGTATATAGAGACGTCGACGCGCAGACTGTAACCATGAATTCAGCTCATGATTCAAGCGTAGAAATATTTTATAGACTAGCTGACCCGACAGACGTTGTCCTGTCTTAACGATAACTGTTTAATTCGAATTGGTATCCATCTTATATATACAACATTAATTTTTGTTTATGCTAAACCCGAAACACGGGTCTAGTATTTTTGTGTAAAGAATCTATGAAAAAAATTTCAAAACTGTATCATTAATAATCACAAAGTTATAAGCTTGATAAGTTACCTGGTTGTCCACGCAAAAACATATGCACATCACCACAAACAGCTAGTGTACGTACCATCTCCGTGTAATTGACGTTTGAATACGAGAAAGACATGATAATTTTAAAATCGAAACAAAACAGCGCGGCCCGCGACTTGGAAGCGTAATTAAATATTTTTGGTACAAAATATAACATGGTGTAAAAATTATTGGAATCGATTCAGTTACTGATTCTGAACAAACTATATTCAGGTTTCACATATACTAAAAATAATCTTGTATAAAAATGAATCCCTATTTCCCTTGGTCACGCCATCACGCGTGAACGGCTGGACCGATTTCACTTTTTTTTTTTTGTTGTGGTTTTCTTTCATAAGAACCTTCTCCTGACAATAACAAACACAACAAAAAAGAAAAAAGTGAAATCGGTCCAGCCGTTCACGCGTGATGGCGTGGCCAAGGGAAATAGGGATTCATTTTTATATATATAGATTATCAAAACAAAAATCGTCTGGGAGGTAGAAAAGTTCAATACCTATGCGTTCAAAATGAATGGAACAGCATTTTTTTTATAACTGACGATCTGAGGGGTCTAGAACCATGAACTAAACCCTTGGTATTAGGCTGACAATGTCCATGCAATCGTATACAAGGTATAACTCGAAAAGAAATTTATTTACTGGCAATAATTTATTGTCACTTTGATAAGCTCTGTTAATCAGATTCCAAGCCCTTGAGTCATGTAATCTGTTCTCATTGATGCATTTTTCAGATTAACTGAATTATGTTCATCGCTCCCAGACATCTAAAGAATTCACATTGCACATCATTTACACCAAAAGTCCATAATAAAATAAATGAACCGAAGATCACCTACTCTATCACTGATATCTACATAAACATTATTGACTACACATATTCTTTAAACCACAGTTATAAAAGAAGTAAAGTTAACAGATAACTTACAAAGGCCTAACTCCATCATAACTAACACAGAAGCAGTGCTTATTAACGGTTTTATTCTACCACAGTTGTAAAAGAAGAAATGAAAATGGATTACCTCCTTTAGAAATAACTCTCATAACTTACTAAGAATTACCACTATACATTACTGAAATCTTCACAAAACTCATGAAATTACTTTATTTATCGCCCTCTCAACATGTTTTAAAAATACACCCACATTTCAGCTATCTTATTATCCTTAAAAAAAAGCTCCGGAAAAAAGGAGACGTTTTATTTTCATCATTTAAAGAGGCCAAACCTCAAACGTCGGAAATTAAACGCGTCTGTTTGGATTTTATTTTTGGGGTTCCGTACCCAGACTTTGGCTACTTAAGAACCTTTTTACTATTCCCACGATGTCTGTCTGCCACAGGATTGTGTCTCAGTATCAGTAAAAGGTAGCAAGTTGGAATTTTTAAACTGTGTGCTGGTGTCATGATATTTGGAACATATAATTAAAATCATTGTATAGCCACTGGGCCGGACCGGACGTAAAGAATAACACCACCCCATTTGTTCCCGTGGGTGTCGTAAAAGGCGACCAAGGGACTTACTAGAGAATGGGCAGCAGCGTTCTCTATGCATTTTACCACCATACTGCGATCGCCAACCCGCCTGCCAAGCGTGGCGATTATGGCAAAGCCCCCCAAATTGGGGGAGGCCTAAGTCCAGCAGTGGACGTCTTACGGCTGAGGTGATGATGATGTGATAGCCACTGGGCTATAAAATGATTTTAATTATATGTTCCAAAACCTCAGGCACGAGGTTTTGGGTTTATCTGGGTACGTACCAAAGTGGCTTTCTCTTTCACTTACATCGCAAAGGAAAAGATCGTAAGGAGATCTAGACTGATTTCATAAGTCTGAAATCACCATCCTGCTCGTATAAGGGTCCACATTAAGTCATTAATCAAAAGTCAAAGAACAAACACCGACTATTTTATCCATACACATCATCACACCCTTGACAATATTACCAATTATATTAAATTCATGCGTAAATAAAAGCTATTCATTATTAACGCTACTATATGGAGTTCAGTTGCCAATTACTGCCACTGGAGAGCACAATATTGCACCACAGTTTTGAATTTTGTGGTTTCGAATGTTTTATTAACAAAATATTTCATCACGGAACCCTCCATCGAATTATCACAACGCGCACTTGGCAAGTATTTCGTTATTTTTCTTTTTATTATGTCTCTCAAATAAACCTCACAGCTGAGAGTGAATAATATCATCAATCTGGATCAAAAGTGGTCTAAGCAGAGATGGAGCCGCGGGATAATCCCCTATTAAAGTAAAAAGCTGTGACGTAGGATATACCGGTTATTCTCTTCAGTCCGTGAATAGTGTTTTTTTTTACGGTTGATGGGCCGTGACTTATTCTTCCAAATATGAGTATTCTTTGAAAAGTTAGGGGTTCGGTTCTATCAACCAGTATTAACGCTTGTCTGTCTGTAGTAAATAGTCCTTAGGTGAAATATTTGATAGCTCTCTCCATACGTAATGGCTATATACCACGGGAAAGTGTCATCAAGGTTAGATAAAATAACATGGCGAGGCACCATCGATATCTACTTGAATTAAAACGTCATAGTTGTCTCGGTCATCTCCGGTTGAACACAACTGGCAAAAGGTGGTATTCACAGAAAATGCAATCATAATTCTATGTTGTTTATTGGTTATTTTCAATAATTAACCTAACATAACATCATGATTTCCCAGAAGAGTTGGGCAATGGTGTACTTATAGTACACCCACATTTAGCTAATTATGTTTTATGTTCCTTGTCATGCATGCCATGATCAGCCTTAAAAATAATAGTTTAAAAAAAACTAAAAAACACGCTTCAAACTATTATTTATTTTCAATTTTTAGGGTGTTTCTAATTTTGAGACGTATGTCATCGTAGTTTGTGACGTATGTCACCGTAGTTTTCGAAGACAGTTTTTTTGCTGTCCTGGTAACCCTGGCAAGTATAATGGCACAAATTTATGAAATTATTGTATTGTCATCGGTCTTTGACAGGTGTGCAAAGTTTGAATGAAATCTGGTTGTCTAAAGTGGGTCAAAATCGCGCTATAAGGAGTCGGTTACAAACAAACAAACATACAAGTGAAGCTAATATAAAGTGTGTGAAAATTCCCACTGCATGCTAGGATACAGGCCTCTTGTCTGTTAGAGGGAAGGGGCCCTAATCCACTAGTGCGGGTTGGTAAGTTCCTTGTAACAGGGCCTATTGCCATTAAACAGGCTCAAATCTAGATTTGTGCCCCGTTTTCTCAGTAGCAGCCCAGAGTCCAGACCTCTCAGTTGTTACTAAGAAATTCCAGATAGAAAAACCCAAATACACTTTGCCCGACATACGTACGGGAATACAACCCATTCAAATAATTTTAACGTTAAATTAAAACTACACTTCGTAGGTATTTAAAATCTTTTCGTATTTCAATATAATTTGTGAGCTCCGTAGGAACCCACAAATTAAATAACTTAATAAATTCTTAGTAATAGACAATACAATAGTTACAATAGTACAATAGTAGTATTCTTACAATAGTTTTGTCTTACAAGACAAAATCAGCTCTTATGACATACTTTAAGTAGTAAAATACCAGAGAATTTCTGGAATCCTAGCTGGTTTCTGTGTACCTAAGTAGGTACTCAAAATGTAATTAATATTGCGTCTTTGGGTCCTTTCGAGTATTCCTAGCCGGGATTACAGCATGATCGATGTTCAGGATAAATGGAAAAATGTTATTGATGTTCTGCGGGTAAGTTTGTATTGAAAGAGGTACGTAGAGTAGGAATGTTCGTTAAATGGAATTGGAGCTTGTATTGATGTCATTGATCGATTGGTATTTGCTGATGTAATGTTAAGCTATTCAATAATTTGCCTAGTCTTTTCTCGACTATGTTGGAGTCAGTATCCGGTCTAACCGGATGCAGATTTATACCAGTATTTATATGGGGTGACTGCTTATCTGACCTCCCAATCTAGCTATAGGGTATACACGATACCCCCAGGGATAAACAAGTTGTAAGACTTTTAGTATTACGACAGTTCGACTGTCGGGACCAATGGTTTAATGTGGTTTCTGAGGCCATAATTGAGAAAAATCTAAAATCTTTGTTTTATGTTTTTATTACACTGGATATATTTTAAACTTTCAAAAGTTCTTAACTATACTTTAACCTTCTTACTTATAAACATTGCTTAAAGCTGAGAGTAAACGACCGAAAATGTCATGTTAAGCAGACTCTAGTCGTTACTGAACTTTAAGCAACGTTTATAAATAAGAAAGTTAGTTATTTAGAACGAAGGATATAAATATATTTTAATTCAACGCTAATCTAAGTACATTTAACATTTTACAAAACAGCGTCTAGTTTGGATTCACACACATATAGATTCAGATCCACGTTTTGAAATGGACTTCTATATGAACTGGCTTAAATTTTCTGACCAACTGGCCGACTCCTTGACAAAAGTTAATTATTATTAATTTATTAATTTTATTATTACTGGCGTAAATGGTTTCATGGAAATAAACACCTTGATTTTGAGTTTAGGAAAATTGAGTATTACTTTTTCGCGTAGACCACAATCGACGCGTAGATGCGTGTAGCGCATAGCTACGGCGTAGCTCCTTGTGAAGCTTAGGTAGGTCGTGTGATAGATTAAAACTTGCAAATACAACGGTTACACATCCTCCATCATGGAGACACACCAACTTCAGAGACACAGAGGGAAGAACTTTAAATAAAAAATACAAAATCTACTACCATTTTGGTTAAAATTTTTGCAAAAAGCACTATAGGAATCATCCAAACATTTGAATCTTAAAACAAAGTAAATATTTTGTGCGAAATTAGTATTTTTTAATTTTCGATACGTTTACTCGATCGTGCTGGGTCTACAGATTCACCTTAAAAAAACTAGAGTAGGTACGAATAAACCACTGGAAAATCTAACCTAAATCATCGAACACTACTTTACAACTTCTACAATAAAAATACACCGACTAAAACCAAACAATTTCTTCTCCATTTTTCTCTCACAAATTTAGGGCCTTAAAAATAAAATCCAAGGTCTCATTTAATCCATTATATCCGAGGGTCCTTCCATTTTGCGAGATACCCGTAGCCGCCCGTAACTGTATTGCGGCTCGCCCTGAAATTCTATTAATCCTATCTCGTCAAGTCGTCACGTAAATTAGTTAGGGGAAACTTAAAACGTTGCGTTACATGTTACAAGCGACTAGCGATTATTTGTTACGAGCGATTTACGAAAGAACGTATGGTTAGAACTGTTAGAAGGTAGAACTGTTAATGGAGACATGTCATACAATGTAAGATAATAATTATTAATTGTACTAAAGCAGTGGTGGCCTGGAAAGAGCGTTCTCTATGTATTTTACCACCACACGGGTGGTAAAATACATAGAGAACGCGCATACCACCACCAGGTGGGTTAGCGATCGCATCGCTAACCCACCTGCCAAGCGTGGTGCTTATGGAAAACACCCAAAATTGAGGGAGGCCTATGTCTAGCAGTGGATGTCTTTCGGCTGAAATGATGAGTGATGGCCTAGTGAGCAATAGTGGTCTAGTTGTAAAGGCCGCTACTTACGAGTTGTAAGGTCGTTGGTTCGAACCCAGACAGGCGCTTTACTTTGTGTAAATTATTTCATCACCACTGATCGCAAAACGGTGAATGAAAGCATCGTGAGGAAACCGACATGTCTTAGAACCAAAAATTGAAAACATGTGACATCTACCAGTCACCACACGTTTTGACAACTGTCATTGTGACGTCTTTCTAGACACGATTTGCTTGTAAAATGTTTATCTATCATCACATAGTGATGTCATCTTTTAGTATAATAATCTTTATTCATACTAATTAGTAACTGTTTAAATTAAATTAATACAAAAACTACAGTTATAGTTACGAGTGGTTAACGGTTACTGTAGTTTGAAGGTATTTTTGTTGTTTGAAGGGATTATTATTCTGCTGTCTCCCCGATGATAAAATTTTAGAAGAATAATAATTGTTAGGTTCTTATCTGATTAAAATATTGACTTAATACATTACCAAAACCTGGGACACTGTCGGTTTGTTAAATGCATTGAAACTGCACTTACCTGAAAAACGAAAAGAAATATGTTAACATGAATATGTGTAACGGATTGACAATATAATGTCAAATTTTGAACAATTATCTCGTAATTTCTTGGAGATTAACTACAAAAATTAAAATAGCTAATCGCTACGCTCTAAGATAATGTGCACAGCAATCAAATCGCTATACGCTTATCCTGTGTACCGAACACAAAATGTTAAATCCTTTACAACTCCATGAAGCCAGGTAATAGAAACTGATAAATTAATTTGTCAAAAACTTTGTAAATCCATTGAATATATTTGTTTTTCGCCATTGTTTGGTTGGTATTAATGTAATCATAATCAAGTTTGGTAAAGTTGGCAGGACTGATAGCGTCCATAGATTATAATAGATTTAATTCAGTTTTAGATTTTGGTTTTGTTTGATTATGTACCAAAGGGCTGAGGGTGTAAAGTTTATAAAATTACCTCTTCGGGGAAAAGATAATTTAGCCTTGTTGAAAGTTATAATGGCTGTTAATTGGGGTCCTGTAATTATTTCATTTTAAATAACATTACTTTGGATTAATGGTGGCAGATAATTTATTCTATTATGGGCTAAGATCCTAATTCCTGTCAAAAACTCAAGATACAGAAAATAACTGTTTTTTGATTGTTTGTATTATGAATACCTACACGTATGTCATGTCTGAAAGAATCTGCTGGATGCCAGAAGCATAGAACCGTTCGAAGTAGCGATCCTTGGGAAGGCTTTTTAGGGTTCCGTTGCCAAATGGCAAAAAACGGAACCCTTATAGATTCGTCATGTCTGTCTGTCTGTCTGTCGGTCTGTCTGTCTGTCTGTCTGTCTGTCTGTCTGTCCGTGTATGTCACAGCCACTTTTCTCCGAAACTATAAGAGATATGTTGTTGAAACTTGGTAAGTAGATGTATTCTGTATACCGCATTAAGATTTTTACACAACAATAGAAAAAAAACAATAAATTTTGGGGTTCCCCATACATAGAACTGAAACTCAAAAAAATTTTTTTCATCAAACCCATACGTGTAGGGTATCTATGAATAGGTCTTCAAAAATGGTATTGAGGTTTCTAACATCATTTCTTTCTAAACTGAATAGTTTGCGCGAGAGACACTTCCAAAGTGGTAAAATGTGTGTCCCCCCCCCCGTAACTTCTAAAGTAAGAGAATGATAAAACTAAAAAAAATATATGATGTACATAACCATGTAAACTTCCAACGAAAATTGGTTTGAACGAAATCCATTAAGTAGTTTTTTTTTAATACGTCATAAATCGTAAATCGCAATTTACCTTCCATTCAATCAACTCAAATATAAAAAAAAACATTTAATTTCATAAACATAAACCTTACGAATAAACCGAGGATACCTATAGGTTTGTACGGAACCCTCGGTGCGCGAGTCCGACTCGCACTTGGCCGGTTTTTTTTTTTGTATGTTTCTGGTCTTTCTGTGTGTCATGTTTGCCGCAAATAAACGTATTTTCTTTTTTTGTCCAGCAGTAGATGATTTGGGCAAACATTATGATGATGGCGTCATGTCAGCCACTGGCAATTGCACTGGCAGGATTTCAAATTGATTATTAAATTGACATCCTGACGTCAATTTTCCCTATAACAACCATTTCAAACAACTGTCAAAGAATGATGGTTGCAATATCATCATCATCATCATCATCATCATCATCATCATCATCATCATCATCATCAGCCTAACCGGATGAAGCTGAATACCAGTACCTTACATGGAGCGAATTCCATTTGACCTTCAGAACCTAGTTACCGCTGGTAAGAATAACCAGTCTTACCAGCGGTAACTGGGTTGTGAAATTGAGGCTGAGAATTTTGAACTGACGACCCGTGACAACTGTCCACGATCTACGAACCACAGCGGGGACCAAAGGCTTAGCCTGCTTTGCGAGGCACGGAAGGGTCTTGGAATGTAAAGTTGGTCACCTATCCACGGAACAACCGCAGCAAGCGTAGCTTAACCTGATTGATCAATCCGTACGGGTGCTATTACAGCCACAAGCCCTCTAATAATTGCAATATCTGCGAACAATTTAAATTGGTAGTCGATTTGCTTAATAATTAAGTTCCCCAACTTTACCTAATTGTGGTACCGTTACCACAGAATCAAAACCAGGACCAAACACAGCCGTACTTAAATCACGCCCACCAAATAACACAGTACCCCGTTTCCCCAATTTACACCCTTACAACCGGAACTAATCCTCCGTACCTTTTCCTGTAACATGCCAACTTCGCCCTTATACCTGCGAATCGTCCATAAACCACAGAATAGATATATGGTACAGAGGACCGAGATCGATATAATGAGCGCAATCGCACGCACACATAGAAACAAGTCTACGCGATCGGCATTTGTTTAAGATTGCAATATGTACGGGTAAACCAAAAACCGGCGGAGTGCGAGTTGGACTCGCACACGAAGGGACCGTACGACAAGCCAAGAAACGCCAAAAAATAACATGTTTTTTAATTTATGAATACACACTCTGTGAAAATTTCAACTGTCTACCTATTATGGTTCATGAGATACAGTCCGCTGACAGACAGATAGATAGACGGACGGACGGACAGCGGACGCTTTGTCGGGGAGCGCAGGGTTAGTTAGAGTTCCATTGGTACCGTTTGGGAACGGAACTCTAAAAAGGTACGCGTTTTGGTAATATACATCAATGCGAATTTTCAGAAAAAATAAATAAAACCGGCCAAGTGCGAGAAGGACTCGCGCACCGAGGGTTCCGTACAAGCCTGTAGGTATCTTCGGTTTATGCATAAGGTTTATGTTTATGAAATTAAATGTTTATTTATTTTTATTTTTAAATTTGAGTTGATTGAAAGGTAAATTGCGGTTTACGATTTATGACGTACTAGCTTCTGCCCGCGACTTCATCCGCATTAAATTTCTTGTTCCCCCGACCCTTCCCGTCGCGTCTAATCGCCTACCCGTGGGATTTTCCCCGTTTTTGCAACATTTTTCATTACTGCTCCGCTCCTCATAGTTGTAGCGTGATGTTATATAGCCTATAGCCTGCCTCGATAAAAAGACTACCCAACACAAAAAGAATTTTTCAATTCGGACCAGTTGTTCCTGAGATTAGCGCGTTCAATCAAACAAACAAACAAACTCTTCAGCTTTATAATATTATATAATATATAGTATAGAGTAAAAAAAAACTACTTACTGGATTTCGTTCAAACCAATTTTCGTTGGAAGATTACATAGTTGTGTACATCATAAATTTTTTTAGTTTTATCATTCTCTTATTTTAGAAGTTACGGGGGGGGGACACATTTTACCACTTTGGAAGTGTCTCTCGCGCAAACTATTCAGTTTAGAAAAAAATGATATTAGAAACCTCAATACCATTTTTGAAGACCTATTCATAGATACCCCACACGCACGTACGGGATGGATGAAATTTTTTTTTTTTGAGTATTAGTTCTAAGTATGGGGAACCCCAAAATTTATTGTTTTTTTCTGTTTTAGTGTGAAAATCTTAATGCGGTTCACAGAATACATCTACTTACCAAGTTTCAACAGCATAGCTCTTATAGTTTCGGAGAAAAGTGGCTGTGACATACGGACGGACGGACAGACAGACAGACAGACATGACGAATCTATAAGGGTTCCGTTTTTTGCCATTTGGCAACGGAACCCTAAAAAACATAAACAATCAGCGTGCCACATAGTAACCGAGGCAGCGTAGCATCACATAAAAACTTCTGTATGAACTCTTCTCTCGGATTAACTACTCTAGTCGTAAACCGCTATTTGTCTCTTAATATTGTTGTTGTCTTCGAATTTCATAGAGTTTTTAATATAAATATGATTTTGAAATAATCATAATACAAAACAGACAAACACTTCCATGGTTGTTCAACAGCTCTATACGTATTAAATCTCATAACCACGCATTCGTTTTTCTGAAGATAGGCGATGATTTCCGAAGCGCATACTACACGATAACTGTTTTTGTGTATGCTCTTGTTAACGCACGTTGTATGGAGGTGGCCTTCTGTACCGTATATATTCTGTGTCCACAGGTACACGTAGCCTGCAGGCACCATTAGCCACCCTTCTTGCTGACGCGAAAAGATAACCAGTCGATACATTCCGCTGGCCTGTTAGGGGTTTAATGGAATTAGGGAATCGGTACCAGTTCTTATTATTACCTACAGTTTTTATAACGAACTTAGGGTGAGCAGAATGTCCTACCTGCATATTATTTTAATAATTAGCTAATTACACTTTTCATGCTAATGATTTCGGGACGCAAAAGACCCTCCACCAGACGGAAGTCTGAATCGTCTAAACACTGTTTCGATGAGGCGACTTTACTGTTGCTCTAACGTATGGTATGCCACAGGTTATTACACATTTTCATATATTCATACATATATGAATATGTATGTTCATATATGAATATACATATTCATATATGTATCTGCACTCATTACCCCACATTGCGTTAGAAGGCCTCCCACAAGATGGACCGATGACCTGGTGCAGGCCTCAGGAATACGTTGGACGCGAGAAGCACAGAACAGGTCGAAATGGCGGTACTTGGGGGAGGCCTATGTCCAGCAGTGGACATCTTTCGGCTGAAATGATGATGAGTATGATTACCCCACATTACGTAACAATAATTTTGAAGGTTATTGCTAATCCATTCGTTTGTATGTTTAAAAAATTATCCGCTGAGCATCGTAAACAACGCCATGAATGTTGTGAAACGGTCACAAAGAAAGCGATTCCTACTGAAAGAGTAGTACGAAATTATCTCTCTTATCTACTGCACGTCCACTCAAATCTGTGCGATTCTCTTCTCGAAAGACCGTTTTAGAAACTTTTCTACATGGTCCTCACATGATCTGACCAAGATTATGTCTGGGCTATTTCGACCTCTTTTTTTTGTGGGTGTAAAATCATGAAATTACGTCTCCCGCTCTAAACGCAGCGGGAGGGCGTGTCAGACTTATACCGACCAAAATGCCACCCGTGTTCCTTCAGTTGCCTATATGCCAGCGCCACGGTAACTCTTTCGGACAAATCTCGTGACACTGGCAGGACTATTTCGACCCCATAGTTTGTTTCGCCATTTCTTCTCAGGGTTAGTCAAATGGGTAATATCAACTGCATGTAACCTCTTTTTTAATACGACATGAAACACTGATTTCGATTTACTATTAACAAAATAAACAATTCATTTAATTTCTACTCTGTTTAATCAGTACTTCCGGCCTCCACCAACATGGCTGACAGCTAATCTTTTCACCACGATATGAGTTATTCTCGTGCCTATAACTCGTGACGACACGACAATAGTAGAACTAATGATGCAATCAATCAACTCAGTCCGGTGTTGTGGCGCAAATTAAAAGTAGACAGTAGATTGATAAATATGCTGATTGACTGATAGGATTAATGATTGATTGAGTGTTGTGCTCAGTTGAGTCGAGTATATACTTTTTTTATTTCACTTGAAAAATATAAGATTTGCGTAATATAGCAGAGGATAGTAATTTCTTAACAGTTGGAGGGACTTTCATCACCCATACTTCTAGTAGCAATAAATCTTCTTCGTTCAGTAATGAAATGAAAGGAAATGTTTATTCACGTAAGAAGATCTTTAAAGACAATTTCACACAAAATTTTAAAACTCGTCGGTGGCCGGCATTTCCTATCTGGCAGAAGAAATCTCGAAACAAACTCAGAGGTCATGATGATCTCTTTTTAACCGACTTCATAAAAAAGGAGGAGGTTATCAATTTGACTGTATTTTTTATGTATAATAAAAAAAGAATCATCAAAATCGGTTCCCCCAGCCAAAAGTTATGAGGTAACAAACATAAAAAAATACAGTCGAATTGATAACCTCCAAGTCGGTTAAAAAGTTTTAAGTCCAAACATTGTATTAGGATTATATGTGAGTCTAAAAATGTAGGCCATGTCTGGAAGGGCCTTTTGAAGAAAGAACCATTGTTGCTTTGAGCTGACTGATCCCATCAATCATCGTGTAGCTCAACCCTATTTTACGGAGCTCAGTGACTCGTCACAAGACGCTACCAGATCTGCAGGACATTTCCAAAAGGCCATTTACAACATACTCAAAATTGCCGGACACATAAACATAGATATTTATACGATCTAGTCTACGTGGTACTGAAAATCACAATATTAGAACGTTCTGGAACTTATTATTAAGTATAGAATCGTTATTAGTTATTTTATGTAAAACATTATATTACTAAATCAAAAACAAGTTTACTTTCATCTTCGATCGACTGGATAATATAAGGCTTCAGACATAATTTGAACCTTAAAATAATCGCCCACTCTGTCTTTTCAATTATTTCTGATTTTTATAAGTTCGATTTTCTTCCAATATTAAGAAGGTAGGTAATCCAAATACTTTACTTTGTGTATTGAATTTTCGTAACCATTTCTCTCATAACGGTGAAGATAAACTTGAGGAAACCGGCATGTCCTAATACCAAAAAATTCGATCATGTGATGATATGATTCCCACACACGCACTAGCCCCGCGTGGTGGATTATAGCCCACTCCCTGTCACATAAAGGCGGCCTGCATCCCAGCAGTGGGAACATTATACGTTGATTATAATGAACCCAAATTCTTTCGTTAGATTCATAAATTCCAATACTCCAAAATCGACCACCACACAAGCGCCTGATGGAATAAATACAATTTGTTTACGCGCACTATAGTTATATTGCTATTTAAGTTCGATCAAATCATTTTGTCCACCAAGAAATAGTCTTCTGAGTTCCCGCACCTTAACGATCTTTATCAAAGAAGCGCTTCAGTTTTTCAATAACAAACTTACTTAGATATTTATTTTGTTTGCTGATTCTCGTTGGAAATTCAAGACAATGCCTTTGATAAAGTTCAGGTGTAGGCGAAATGGAAATTTTCTGTTTATTTTAAGTATAATTTCTTAAATTTGATACTTCTTATAGTACCTATGTTACAAACACATACTTGTTAAAATGAAGTATCACTGTAATGTTAGTTCTGATTCATATTCGTTTTTGTTTTTATCTACGCTTAATAACAGATAACATTGTTCTTTTATATTTATGTTTTCTCTATAGGTAAGTGAATATGTAATACTTATCGCACACCTAGATCTAAAGTAAGACAACTCAAAAACGCACAACAACGCAAATTGTGAATTATGAGTTATCATTGTGAATACAAATCACTACGAACACATTTTTTGAGTTGTCTTACTTTAGATCTAGGTGTGCGTTATAAGGAATAAATATTTTTAACCGTACTTGGACAAAGGTTGCTACAGGGGATTAAACAAAATCCAGGCAGAATTTATTTTATGTAAACCTCTCTGACATGTTTGCAAAGTAAAATCAGAAATTCATTGAATACTTTCAACGAGTGTTGGTTTGGAAATAAAATCAAAAGATTATAAAACTTTTTCAACAAAACTTATAGGTAGCTAGTAGTGAATAGTCCCGGGAAATCCCGGAACCGAAAGTACCGGGAAATCCCGGTAATTTGCGTTGTTTTAGGAACCGGAATTTCTAAAACCAAATCCCGGTTCTTTCGGTACTTTCGGCAATTCCACCGACAAGTGTAGAGCCGGAAAGAGTTTTTTCTTCAGCTGGGTACCTTTGTAATAAAATAAGATCACGTTTAAGTGATAAGAGTTTGGACAGTCTTATATTTTTAAGATCATTATATAGGCAGGAGAGACATACTCTAAAAATTAAATAAACAGGTTCCTTACCTTGGTTATTGAGTGCCCCCATTGTAACTATAAGAATCAGACCAATATTACATTGGCAATTGAGCAAGTATTCCAAATTTTTATAATTTTATAGGTTGGGTATTTTGATTTATAGTATTGTAAGGATGAATACCTACTATGTTTAAGTTTTGCAAAAATATTTAAGTTTAAAGTTATATTTTTATTTATTTTTTCTTAAATGTATAATTAGAGTCAAGTTGATTTAAAAAATTTGTCGATTGAAGTTGTTCCAAACTATTGTTGAATTATTATATAAGGTTAAAATTTAAAAAAAAATTGTTAAGATTATCTAATCAATAAATATTGAGACTGATTAATGCTACGCTAAAACTCCATAGTTCCTTTTTTTGTAGATGTTACGTAAGTTTTAAATTATAATTTGGTTATGCAGAATTGCAATAAGAGTCATGTCAATTTGCTTGGTAGAGTAAAGATGTTTAATAAATGTTTCTGTTATATATTAGTATTAGGTAGTAGGATTAGGTATAAAAATTATTTAATGTTAAAAAAATTACCAGTAAAATCATACTAAATAAGACTGATTTAGTGTCTATAAAACAAGAAATAAAACGTTTTATTTGATTTGATTAAAATGTTTATACTTTGCCCTGTCATTTCGTCTTTTTTTCACTTTCTCCGTTTCAACACTTTCAACTCTCTTACAAAGACTTATTAAAGTATCAAAAGTATCGATAGTACCGGGAATCCCGGTTCTTAAGCCAGAAAGTCCCAAAAAGCCCGGTTCTTTAAAACAGCACCGGTTCTGCATTCCCTAGTAGCTAGGTAAGTAAGTAGGAAGATAGGTGGGTGGTATGTTAGTGGGTTGGAAAAGGGCCACTTAGTGGTTTTACCAGTAATCAAAGAACTTAAACTCACAAACTTGTTACAGAGTTCTTTAAGGGGCTTCTGGCTATTTACTAACAGCCGCACGGATCGATCGATCAGGTTAAGCTACGCTTGCCGCGGTGGCGTCGTGGATGGGTGACCATCTTTACATACAAGACCCCTCCGAATGAATGTTGTAGAGTTCTTCATGGAGTTTGTTAACCTCAAAAAATCGAAATAAAACCAACTACCACTTTGAATATATTATTTTCACATGCTGAAACGACAGCAGACGATCCTAAATTAAAATATACGGCTTGAAATTGACGCAGACATTCAATAAAGTAACATTTGTCCAATAAAGATCACCCCACGCATTTCATTGACATTTCTCCCTTGTCTAGAGGACATAGCCATCGCCATTTTAAATAAAAATCCTATTACAAATTAAAGTGTTGGAATAAAAAGAATATTGCGTATTTAATCCCTGAAAAGTGGGACTTAAAAGAGTACAAATGAAAGGGTCTGGGGCTCTCGACATAACTTTATCAAATCATTTAAATTTACTGTGAAAAGTGAAGAATTTCTTTTCGAACGTGAATCCAGGTAATTGTAGGGGATGGGGGCTGGCAGCGAGGGTGGTAGACGGGGGTGACTTGGGTTATACGGGTTAGGAGGATGGGTAACGGATCATAAACATTGTTCGAGTAACAGGTTCTGAATTAACTATACCAAACAGGACTTGAGCTAAACTAAAATACACGTAGCCAGGTAGGGTATGTATATTGCAATTATGACCAAAGTAGGTTTATAAGAAATATTTTGGGATAAAAATTCGTTTGGCTTTCGTAAAGAAAATAATGAAAGCCAACTTGAATATTTGAATTGCTGAAAAACTTTAGTAGGTGCCAACTGCCAATCCCAGAGATCCCTAACAGGCGTTTCACAGAGAGGGTTTCGGATTGATCTGTTGAGAGCTAATGGTGTCCATTTTCATGTGCAGATGGTTTAACACCAGGGTAGTTTTAGTTGGTAAAATTCCCTGGTCTTATCCCAAAGCACGGGTGCCTTCTGAAGATTTCTCCCAATAGTAAAAACGTGCCATCTGCAAATACTAGTCGCAAGCGATAAGTTATCCAAGTTCACAAAAAGCAGTTAATCCTAGAATATTGTGAATGGAATATAAATAACATGACTCCTTTACTCCATGGAGGGTTTAGCTGAGGTGTATAGAAGACGATGAATAAGTTTCAAATAGGCAGTCGCAAGTGAAGACACAACAGGTGGAGTTTTATTGCATGTTTTTGGATTATATGAGAATAATAAATAGAAACCACGAACAGTTAAATCCACTTTTCTACATCCTTCCTTTCAGTTTGCCTTCATAGAAACTTAAAGACCTTCGCATAAACCCTTCACTTGCCTTCCCTAACCACATAATTAGATGCCACACCACCAAACAACCATACTCTCCATTTAACACACCCGTATGTCACGGAGTATCGGCCGGCGGACCACGACCTAATGAATACAAACCACTCGATGTCCTACACTCGTACTCACCCACCTAGCCACCTACCTGCCTGCCTTAAGGTTGATTTACATGTCCGCAAGTATGGAAACAGGTTAATTTGTGTGGCGAGTTTAGTATAAACAAACGATTAGACGACAATTGGTGAGTTAAGTAGTGAAATGGCGCAAAATATAATCAGCAGGGTAGCTGCATAACACATTATCAATAGCAATCGCTTTCATTTTGATAGTTCAACAACATTCATCGTTACTGAGCTGGCAAATTTTTCGAACAAATGTAGTAATGGATCGGTGGAATATCCTTCAAAATTATTCAGATTTTGACTGATAGTGTGATACGCAATTAGGGTGCTGAAAGCTATCTTCCAGGAATTCGAGGAACTACCTACCCATGTAAGGTGGATACTTCCTCCAATTTCTGAAAAATAGAGTTTAGGGTTGAGAGGGTTACTAGAGAATGGGCAGCAGCGTTCTCTATGCATTTTACCGCCTTACTGCGATCGCCAACTTGCCTGCCAAGCGTGGCGAATATAGGAAACCCTCCCAAATTGGGGGAGGCCTATGTCCAGCAGTGGACGTCATATGGCTGAAATGATGATGAGAGTTGAGGGTATGTCAGGGGTCTTTACCAACCTTGTGTGCCAACGACCATGTGAATGTGGACGAAATTGGACCAAACAGGACATTTCAGCTAGACATAGCGCTATTTTTTATTTAAATTTTGCTAGCCTGCGCTATGCCAATTCTGTGCACAGGTCTTTCTCCGGTCTTTCCATCGTACGCGAGCCCTCGCGTCTGCCTTCTAGCGAGTTACGGAGAAGACAAGAAGAAATTGATTAAATCAAATCAAATGTTTATTTACAAGAAATACATTGCAATATCCTTCCGAACGATGATAGGCTGATGCGTAATTAGTAGGCAAAAAAATGTATTCTGTCTCACCCGGAAATAGTATAGCTTTCTGTCTATAGTATTAATTTAGTCCTGATCAATATACTTAGAGAGAAAACCTTTCACAAACAAATTACAGTTTAGAAGGTTCTTAGAAATTGGTCAATCAATAATGTATCAGTTGATTTAACTCGGACATATACATATAGTCCTTCAGACCGTATTTCGGCCATGGCGTCCAATCTCAACGGAGACTAGCCATCAGCGCGGGAGATATTATACACCTGATTTTTTTTTTAACCGACGAAAAATTTTTGCGCTGGGGGTCTAGAATCATATAAGTACTGAATTCATGGTTACAGTTTGCGCACTGGATAAAAACTGATCCTGTATAACTCGCTACTGTACACGTGTAAATCGGCCTTTACCTACAACCTAGCTACCTACTTACTACCTATGTAGCTACCCCGCCGGCACGTAGGCTACCTGATTAAATGCATAGAGATTGTTTGGACTTGAAAGGGTTCATGTTGTTACGCCATTGTGAAGACCTGCTGCCAATTTTCTGAGTGTTGTTGGCATTGATTTATTTTATGACAAACTTTGTTTGTGTTCTTGTGTTGTACGTTAGGATTAAGATACTGAAAATGCTGTTGCCAGGAGCTATTGGCGCCCGAATGCCGTTACCTTACCACATTGAAATGTAGGATTATCAAAGTTCATCTCTGCCTAGCCTTTTCCCAACTATGTTAGGGTCGGCTTCCAGTCTAACCGGATGCAGCTGAGTATCAGTATTTTACATGGAGCGACTGTCTATCTGACCTCCACAACCCAGTTACTGGGTAATACGATACCCCTTGGTAAGACTGATTGTCAGACTTTCGGGATTCTGACGACGCGTAGACAGCAGAGACCAACAGCTTACCGTGCTTTCCGAGGAAGGGTCTTGATATGTAAAGTTGGTCACCCATCCACGGACCAACCGCGGCAAGCGTAGCTTAACCTGAACGATCAACTGTACGGCTGAATAGTTATTTATGCAAAAGCTCTTTTTTCCTACAAATAATCCGTACATTAATCCGACAAAACTATCAAGTCAAGTAATACGAGTAGTTAGCACGTCGCGCGTCGGATTAACACGCATGTACGTTTTAATCCGGAAATTACGTTTGACACTCTACACTTACTTACCTAGTTAACACCTGAAAGTGTAATTTTTATCCATCCATACTAATATTATGACATGCATAAGCTCACGCCTTGTTTCCATTGGGGTAGGCAAAAACTACAGAATGGCACCCAATACGTAAATGCGAAAGTAACTCCGTTTGTTACCTTTTGACGCCTATTGGCTGCACAGATTTTCATGATATTTACCCTTTAACTACTGATGTGGGGGCCTCTCAGGCCTTAAGAAAATTAAACCCTAAAAAACCTAAAGAATTTTAATTATAAGCACATACATATTTGGGATTCTGAGGCCCCCACGTCAGTGTTTACGTGAAATTAAATTCACGTCAGTAGCTAAAGACCTGGCCAGTGTTAGGATAGGGCATTTTTATCCGGGTACGTTACCCATCCTCGTGGAATAATGTCCGATCTCCACGGAAAGCTAGTCAACATTTTGTAACTTTATTTTAATCACCTATCTTCACCGCTTGTTTGCTGTCGTATCTTCCTGTTACGCAGGGTTGGCTTATCTATCAGATTAAACATCAGAGGGAATAATTAGAGGGTTAGTCATTAAGACTTTTTATCGATGTGGATTTTAAGATTAAATAAAAAGGGTAATTTGCCTTTTAGTAACCGTTTATTTATTTTCTTAAACAATTGAGTATTTTTTAACTTTCTGGCCTTCTCTCACAGTTGGTCGTAGTAACTAAACTAGGGGCACCCCGACCAAACAGTGTAAAGCTTCATCCAACTTGGTGATAGTTATTTAACTATTTGGTATTTTTAGAACCCCAAAATAGGAATTATTTGAGGTTCACTAAAATAGGCGCAATCGTTACATAAGAGTGATATTTTATATTTTTAGGAGCACAAAATGAGAATTATTAGAAATTCGACTAAATACTTGCTAATTAAAAACACTGTTACTTTTAGTTATTACAGTTGGCAAATCAGTAGAGTAATCATTTATCAAGAAGAAACCTTTATTTGAACAACGGTCTATGTTAATTCAGCACTCGGAGAGTCTAAACACCTAACACAAGATTGAAACTACACGCCTTCATCATATTTCCCTGACATATTAATCGTTTATTGAATTCATAATGAGACGATGAAGCCACCCTTAGGCAAAGATGATAGGCATCAACAAATCGTTTGCCGCTCTATGTCGACCATTTTAAAATTTAATCAAGTCTGGGGGTCTACTGTCCGATGTATTTATTAACTGAAACATGAGAACAAATCGAGGAGTCTCGAAAAGAACAGTGCGAGTATGTCAATTTCCATGACACGCAATAAGTCACATTCCTACTTTTTCTCTAGGTAAGGGCTGATTTTACAAAAATACCGTAGACGCGAGCATGCGGGCGGCGAGCAATGGGTAGCTCGCCGCCCGGTAAGGACCCGGGTGGTGATAACCAGTTTCCACAACTACGCTACTGTAACAAAATCCATGGAAAGGTAAATAAAAACAACCGCCATATGTATGACGTAATCGAAGCAAAAGGATTATGTAAAGATCGTAACAGGTAGCGTTCTATAGTTTGTCTACCCCAATGGGAAGAAGGCATGAATTTATGTATGTGTTATGTGTGTGTAAACCTCGACGTAAGTAATATTCCGTGGATGGCAGACCACCTTTACTTACCGAAACCCCATCCATACCACGGAAACTACGTTAAACCGCTGTCATTCGTGGCAATCGTTACGGGAAGTCCGATAGTCTGGTAACCAGTCTTGCCAAGGGGTAACGTATTACCCAATAACTGGGTTAATGAGGTCAGATAGGCAGTCACTCCGTGTAAAATACTGGTATTCAGCTGCATTCGGTTAGACTCGAAGCCGAGTCCAATATAATTAGGAAAAAGATAAATTGAATATGCAAAACCAAAAATTTCGTAGTTTTACTCGCAACAGTTGTATCGAGATACAATAGTATCCCGTATCACGATAGCGTTACCAATTAGCGATCGTCGCTAACGACTAGCGAATGTATGAAGTGTGTGAGTTAATATCTATGACGTGTGTAGGGAGGGCTCGTCACGGCATCGAATCAGGACGGCTCAGAATACTTTATCTGATTTAAGTACCAAAATTAATTACGGAATTAATGTTGCTGCTAAACGTTATCTTTCGTGAAGTATCAAGATGAGTGGCGTGAAGTGGGGTGGAAATATATTATGTAGAGACGCCAGCACTTAAAGCTACTACAAACTGTCAAATTCCTTTAATAGGTTTCCAACTTTAATATTAAAGTATTAGGTTCAAAATAGATTGGGAAAATTTGACAGATTCGGGTACCTTGATATGCTGGCGTCTGTACTTACTCTCCAGATAAACCGCGCAGGCACAATAATAATATGTAAGCGGTTTTTTAGGGTTCCGTTGCCAAATGGCAAAAAACGGAACCCTTATAGATTCGTCATGTCTGTCTGTCTGTCTGTCTGTCTGTCTGTCTGTCTGTCTGTCTGTCTGTCTGTCTGTCTGTCTGTCCGTCCGTATGTCACAGCCATTTTATTCCGAAACTATAAGAGCTACGCTGTTGAAACTTGGTAAGTAGGTGTATTCTGTGAACCGCATTAAGATTTTCACACTAAAATAGAAAAAAAACAATAAATTTTGGGGTTCCCCATACATAGAACTGAAACTCAAAAATGTTTTTTTTTCATCAAACCCATACGTGTGGGGTATATATGAATAGGTCTTCAAAAATGGTAATGAGGTTTCTACTATCATTTTTTTCTAAACTGAATAGTTTGCGCGAGAGACACTTCCAAAGTAGTAAAATGTGTGTCCCCCCCCCCCCGTAACTTCTAAAATAAGAGAATGACAAAACTAAAAAAAATATATGATGTACATTACCATGTAAACTACCAACGAAAATTGGTTTGAACGAGATCGAGTGAGTAGTTTTTTTTTTTAAAACGTCATAAATCGTAAACCGCAATTTACCTTACATTCAATCAACTGAAATATAAAAATTAAAAAATATTTATATTTTTAAACCGAAAATACCTACAGGTTTGTACGGAACCCTCGGTGCGCGAGTCCGACTCGCACTTGGCCGGTTTTTTTTTAAATCACTTGATTCCGAGAAATTCAGAGGTTTGGCCACGTTCAGAGGGTGAATGAAAGGCGGCTAACAAAAAGTATTTACAAGACATAATGTGAATGGAAACCCCGGGAGGGGAACGCCCTAGGCATAGTCATCTTATTGGTGATGTTCTTCAGAAAGGTCAGGTGAGTAGTACTGGCTACCGGCGTGTGTGTATGACCAGGTATATGAACGTAAACAAAAACCATACACAAGGAGTATGCTAAGGATCGCAGCATGTGGCATTCTGTAGTTTCTACTCCCACGGGCAGAAGACGTAAGTTTATGCATGCATATTTGTAACTTGCGCTACACAAAAAAAAAACCGGCCAAGTGCGAGTCGGACTCGCGCACCGAGGGTTCCGTACAAACCTGTAGGTATTTTCGGTTTAAAAATATATATATTTTTTAATTTTTACATTTCAGTTGATTGAATGTAAGGTAAATTGCGGTTTACGATTTATGACGTTTTAAAAAAAAACTACTCACTCGATCTCGTTCAAACCAATTTTCGTTGGTAGTTTACATGGTAATGTACATCATATATTTTTTTTAGTTTTGTCATTCTCTTATTTTAGAAGTTACAGGGGGGGGGGGACACACATTTTACCACTTTGGAAGTGTCTCTCGCGCAAACTATTCAGTTTAGAAAAAAATGATAATAGAAACCTCATTACCATTTTTGAAGACCTATTCATAGATACCCCACACGTATGGGTTTGATAAAAAAAAAAACATTTTTGAGTTTCAGTTCTATGTATGGGGAACCCCAAAATTTATTGTTATTTTTCTATTTTAGTGTGAAAATCTTAATGCGGTTCACAGAATACACCTACTTACCAAGTTTCAACAGCATAGCTCTTATAGTTTCGGAATAAAATGGCTGTGACATACGGACGGACAGACAGACAGACAGACAGACATGACGAATCTATAAGGGTTCCGTTTTTTGCCATTTGGCAACGGAACCCTAAAAATGGTTAAAAATGTAAATAAATTGAATTTCTAATCCAAACATTGAGCATAATTCACCCTTTTCAATCATGAGCTTATCATTTCCGGATAAACCATAGCAGTCATCGTCCTAATTTAATAAATATCATCAATTTAAAGCCACTACCAAATTAACCTAATCTCCAAAGAAAGCATTTCAATTAATTAAACTCAATTAAAACACAACAGTTAACTTTCAATCTAAACTAAACAACTTTCAATTTAGACGGAGTTTCGTAAACTTAAGATAGAGTGGAGGAGCCGGCCGATCTGATAACGTCAATTACAAACTGCTGCTGTTATCTTTAACTGGGCTACGGTTACGTCAAATTACTAAGTATAAGTTATCTACGAAGTAATAGTTCACTTTACCGCTTATCAGTTTGACCTTAAGATGTGATAGGATCTATTGTTTGGAGTGAGCTTAGAAAGTGTGAAAATGAGTTTTTTTTTTTATTGCAATAGTTTAATTATTTATTTATTTAGGATCTCCAACGATCGAAACTTCGGGCTTAACCGAGAACAATATACATGGCACATATACAGAATGAAATTAAATTAGCAAGCGAAGCTCCTCAGGAATAATTAGTATCGTTTTTTAAACACCACAAAACTAAAAATTGTTAGAGAAAATCTGTTGTTTTACCGTGTGTAGATATACCCATCACTCCTGTTAAGTGTTTACAATTGATATGTCAAGTGACTTCACTACCTGCGATTAATGCCTCCAGAAAAAACTGATCAAATTAATTTATTTTTGACTAGCTTCTGCCCGCGACTTCGTCTGCGTAAATGTCGGTTATCGCGAACGCAGATAAAGTCACGGAATAAAAAAAAATTGCAGGAAAGCGAGACAGACAGACAGAGTTACTTTTGCATTTATAATATTAGTGTGGATATAGTGTGGATAGTGTGGATTTGATCATGTGTAAACTTCGTTATCCATCACGTCTTAAATCTTCACGCACCACCATAACATTTCTATTCAATCCTTTGCAATTTTTACGTAGCATCATACTCACTCTCTCACACCTCTCTCACTCACTCATTTACATCATACCAAGCAGAGGAGGAGCTTACTGTTTTAAATTCGACGATCTCTACCTTCATATACATCGTCATACTTAAAAGCTCCACTAAATTAGACCTTAACGGCTCTACTCTGTTTTTGGAATAAGTACTATTTGATTGTATGAATGTCAATGAACTCCGCACAAAGGAAACAAATCAATCAATAGAATACGTACAAACGACGCATTGTTTGGTCTACTATGTTACAAAGAAACAATGTTTACGATATAATTGTACCTTTCTATGTGAGTCGTTCAAAAACGGTCAAGAAATTACTTGAAAAAGAGGTATTCAGGCTAATAAATGATTATCATCAAAAGTTAACACGAAAGTCACCGTATCTAATATTCTGCAAACCTGGAATATTAAAAATAACGTGCAAATAGAAAGAAATAAAATGCATTTATCAACATTTTATCATTAAAAAAAAAATTAAAAACTATAAAAGAAGCAGAAAATTTGATAATAATGCCAAAAGGGCACAATGTAAGAAAGACTCTCGCAAACAAGCGCTATGCGACTCTCGTAGCACAATTTCTAAAAAAAAAAACATGGAAATTGATCTACAAGTGTCTCTGCGCGCCTGTCTGAAGAAATCTTAAATGGAAAGTAACGCCTCCATCTTGTTTTTCAAAACGTATGTTCCACAAAACAATTTCACTTAATATATACCAACAGAGCCACCTTGCGAAAGTCATTAGAACGCCAAAAGATATCTGTTGTTAGCAGAAAGGCATTACTGCTTATCCATCTGACAATATCCGATCGTCACCTTATACGACACCCCATAGAAAATCATCAATATAATTTCAGCCGAAAGACGTCCACTGCTGGACATAGGCCTCCCCCAATTTGGGAGGCGGTGGGCAATCGCAGTTTGGTGATAAAATGCATAGAGAACACTGCGGTTCATTCTCTAGTAAGTTTAGTCTAGTCTCTATTCCATAGAAAATGCCTGGTTGGAAACATGAACAAAAAGATTTAAATAAAAACAAAACATCCAATCTCCTTACGCATTTTCCTCAACAGGAAAAACTACTTTTCCGGCAGGATAACGATGCCAAGAGCCCCTACACATTACTAAAAGATACTACAAGGATACATGCCGATAGTGGGCCCGAAACATCTTGAATGGCCAATCAATATGCTCAGAAACATTATAGACCCGCTGACAGACAGATTAAGAGGTCTCAGGGGTATTACGTCGAGGTAGAGGGGCAGAAGTGCCACTTAATACTACAATAGCAACAATTAGAAGCTTCTATACGCAGATATGAAACAATGGTTTCAGCCTGTATTGTAGGAACTTACTTTAAGATAAGTTCTCTTCAAATACAGATAGGGGATGAGCCATGGTTACCTTTATTTAGAGTGGTTGTAGGTTTCAGATAGATTTTCATGCTAAAAATTTCAATATTAGTCTGAAGAGTTACATTGGCAAAATTCAAAACCCTCTAAAAATAAAAAATACATACGCATTGATCCTTAAAGTTTTTCATCAGTAGAAGCGACCAGAAAGCATACTTTTAAATTTAAAAAAAACAGCACCCAAATTGGTTCACCCATTTAAGAGCTACGGTGCCACAGACAGACACACATAGTGGTCAAACTTATAACTTCCCTCTTTTTGCGTCGGGGGTTAATAAATGATTTTAATCGGTTTTTATAAGGAACTCGGGATCGTGATTCTTACCCATAGTACCTTTAGCGAAGAGCTCAAAAACTTTTAAATTTTATGATGTTCTTCTATTCAACATGGTTTGGTCATGTTGAGAGGATGAATGATGGACGGCTTACAAAAGATTACAAGGCAAATGTGAGTGGAAACACCGGGAGGGGACGCCCTAGGAGGACATATAGTGACCTTATTGGTGAAAAAATGAAGAACATCTTCTTCAGAATGGTCAGGTGCGTAGTATTCGCAACCGGCGTGTGTGTATGACCAATTGTATGAACCTTAAAGAGGCAAAAGAAGTGTGTAGAGATCGCAGCAGGTGGCGTTCCGTGGTTTCTGCCTACCCGTATTGGAAAAAAGTGGGAGTTTATGTATGTATGTATACTATGTATGTTCTATTCAACAATTCGTTTCAAATAGCCCTTCTATACATCCCTATTTAGTGGCATACCAAAGGACGTACCCATTTAAGAGGGTAACAGGATATTGGACCTTCAGGCCTTTGAGGCGAAATGAGTTTCCGATTCGGTTTTTTCACAAAATTCAGCGCTGAAACTATGTCCATTGATGTGTCTGTAAGTCTTATAATGGGTCGTTTATGTTTGATTTAGTGAGGCTAGAAAATTGAAGCCTAGAATTTATGGTCTTGATAACAAGTTTATGTGGTTATTCTAATAGAAATTAATTGTATAATGGCGTGGTGTGTGTAGCCTATCGTGGGCTGTACTTGGCTATGAATTGTTACTTTCATTATTTGAAGACGTCATTTGATTATTACCCATCTACAAAAAAGGGGGGAGAGGGTTACTTGACTCAAACAAAAATTAGCACTGTAAAGCTTAATATTTCTCAAACGGATCACATATTCGACAAATTATTTTCTGGAACCCAAAATATTTTTGAAAGACCTATCCAACGACATCCCACGCCATGTGGTAGACAACGACTTGTATTATTTTTCCTCGTTAAAATAATCCCTAAAATAATTTTAAATTACCAGTTTGTCGGCGACCGTGTCTATTATTTATACTCTCTAGTAATAAGAGTCTCTGAGCTAAACCGTGGACAGACGGACGGAACAATAAGGGTTCCTCGTTGGAACCCTAGAAACTACATAGCATAGACATCAGATTATTTTACGCCGGCGACGTTAACCCTCTATACATATAGGTACGAACAAAACTAAAACAAAAGGCTTCTGTGTTAGATAAACCGTGGTAATACAACTTTGCTCATTGTCTGAACACTGGGGCATAGTTTGTCTCCCTGTAAGCCCGGCTCAGCAGCTGCGAAATAAAACGACGACTGCTTTGTTTATAAACGGGAATAAAAAAGCTTTGTTGTTTGTTATACAAATTTCTATCTCGCCGCCAAAAATGACACAAAAATAACACGTAGAAAAAAGATACTTACACAAGCCAAATCTACCTTTGCACAGTAGGGCTTACCAATTATTATTTCAGATTAAAAGAGCTACAACAACATGAAAAAAATATTTAAAATATATAAAAACCAAACCAACAAATTTTGCTTTAAATAATATTATAGGGACATGTCACTTTCCTGTGCAAATATTATTCAGGCAATGCGGAAACGGATATGCATATCTAAATAACTTACATTTTGGTAGTCGATTATACATTAATAATACATCCTTTTTTTTTTCTTTTTTCAGGATGGGAAATCATCAAATGACTTCTCCCGCTCTGGGCGGAGCGGGAGGGCGTGTCAGACTTTTACTGACTAAAACCCACCCGTGTTCCATCAGTTGCCCATGTGCCAGGGTCACGGTATCTCTTTCGAACAATCACGCGACCCCGGCAGGCATCGGTCCTAGTAGACCCCTACACTGCTGCTGACATCTCTTTGAGGCGCGCGTGGAACACTGCGCGCCGTCGAACCGAGCTTGGTCCTTACCGGGCGGCGAGCTACCCATTGCTCGCCACCCGCAAGCTCGCGTCTACGGTGGCCGGGAGTCCGCTATTGACTCCCGACGCCCGGGGCGTCTCCTCCTGCGGCGGCTAGGGACGTGAGGGCGCAGAGACTGCCACTCCCTCACGCGCCCCGCCTCCTCCTTCGCGAGCATTACTGCTTCGCAGAAGGAGGTGATGGCTTCCCATTCCCTCTCGCTCCGTACCATGGCTCGCACCAGGGCCGGACGCGAGAGGTCGCCGCTGCCAATCGCCTCCACGAGGACACGGCGGTGCCCCGCCCAGGCAGGGCACACCTCCACCGTATGCTCCACCGTGTCCTCCAGACGATCCTCGCAATGGAAACACCCGGACGTATCCTCCCGCTTTATCCTGAACAGGAACCCACCGAAGCACCCATGCCCGGTGAGAACCTGCGTCAGGCGGAAGGTGAGGACGCCGTGACGCCTCTCTATCCACTCCTCAAAGAGGGGACTTACCGCCGCAATTGTGGCGTGCCCAGCACTGGGTTGCAACAATCGTACCCGCCATGTCGCCATGAGATCACACCGGAGCTCTGTCCGCCGTGCCGCGATTTGTCGCGGCAGCGGAGTTTCGCCCCGGCGTTTCGCCTCCTCGCGCCACTCCCACATGTGGGCGAGGACCTTTGCCTCCAGATCCCATGGCGGCACTCCGGCAAGGAGGCTCGCCGCCTCGCAGGAGACCGTGCGGTATCCCCGGATTAACCGGATGGCCATGACCCTCTGGGCCGCACTCAACCGGCGCGCTGGGCGCAGCCTCAATGAGGGCGCCCACACCGGTGACCCGTAGAGGGCCATGGACCGCACGACCCCCGTGTAGAGCCTCCGGCAGGAATAATACATCCTCAGTACGAAATAACAATTTAATGAAAACATTAATTTGTGATAATCGTAAGTATGCCTGTTTACATTGGTCTTTCTCTTATGCATTATGATGGTACGCACGGCCACAAGTCAAACTATACATTTTCAATATAAGCTGACATCTTATTGTACGAAAAGCTTATAGAATGCGAGGTCAGCTAAACACATACATACCTGTGTACATATATGTATATTTATTCTGAACCCCCTGCATTAATTTTATATGTCGGTTATTAATAAAACAAAATTGCTGTCCCATACTTTTTGACCGCGTAGGTCTAGGTCACTTTTCTTTGAAACTAAAAAATATTATTTTGATTACCGACGAAAAATTTTGGGCCTCTAGATAGTCATGTGCTGAATTCACGGTAACAGTTTAGCGCGTCAATGTCTCTACCACGCTGTATATTTAAAAAAGTTGTATCTAAGGCTATTTCCCAGTCTTGTCTAAGTACATTCCATTAAGACCACGTCCCCACATTACCAAATACCCTGGCTTAGGGCCGCGCCACACCATCCATTTAACATGTCTATGCACGTTTAGGGATGTGCTCAGGGGTTGACAGGGATGACGGCTTGAGCCTTCGTATGACGTGACGAGGAACGGATATATCCTTCCTTGCTTAGAAGCTTAAGAGGCGACAATGAGTAGGTATAAGAAGTTGTTTTAATTGTTAAACTTAGGTAGTTTTGAGTGCTGTTTCTTCATTGTTTAAGTACGGCGTATGACTTTGTTCATGGGATGAGTTTTTCTTCTTGTATCGCGTCAACGATACTTCTTTTGGGACATAGAAAGTGAAAATAAAAGGTTATTAAAAAAAAAAAAAAACAAAGTGAAAAATCGTTGTCTTTGGTTTTGTATTTTCGTGTTTATTTTTTTGCCACCGATCTCCGAAACTTAACTTATTTTCACTTTGTAATTGTATTTTTTTCACCTTTTAGTAATGGTACCTACCCCATATAAATTACTGCGTTGGTAACATATTATGCATATGCCTATGCATGGCTTAAATACGGTGTGATATTATGGGGTAATAGTACAGACGCACCTACACTATTCACCCTACAAAAAAAAACTTATTAGTATTCTAGTAAATACTGAACAAACGGATACCGTGAAATACTCCAACTTTGCTACCAGGGAAATCTTTGCCCAAAACAAAGTTTCTAAGGAAATTTACTAATTTCACAAAAAATACCAAACTTACGACAACACTAATAATATTGTTAGAAAATTAAATATACGTGTGGCAACAGAGAATAGCACGTCTGCTCCTTACTTCACTCAGTTACCTGTCAACACTTGTCGAAGACGAAGTGTCTTTTTGCGGGCCAATTACTGTAAATCGAAGGAAGTGAATTGTGCATTATGGCGAAAACACCGGTAAGTTTATTCAATTCTCTGTTATGTAAAACGATGTTTTAAGTCTTATAACAATAGTTTCGTTGTTGTAACTCATGTATAAAAAAAGTTATGATGACGGGCAAAATTACACAGTAATATGCAGCCATATCATTGTCAACATTGCCCGCTGCAAAAAAACGACTAGGGTTGACACTTTTTGTTTTCTTTTTACAAGACTTATAAAATAGGTGTAATCTATTTTTGTTATTTTAAACTATGTTTTAACACATCTAAGCTTTTAAATTTTAGAAGAAATTTGAAAAAAAAATTATGACACAGATGAGAATTCCCATCTGTGTCCTAAGCTTTTTTTCGAATTTCTTCTAAATGAGTGTAGTTTTTACAGGGTTCATATATGTAATTATGTATGTTGTTTTTTTTAATTGACTCTAACTTTTTTATATTACAGTAGGGTAGGTACACACCTACTTATGTATTCTCGAAAAAATATTAGTGTAAATTATAATTAAGAGTGAGAAAGAAAGATATGTGAGAAAGAGAGAAAGAAATGAAAAATTAAGAGAGAGTTAAAGGATAGAGAGATGGGGAATGAGATAGGGAGAGAGAGAGAGAAAGTAGAGCGAGATAGAGAGAGAAAGGAGAGAGAGAGAGAGTTTAGTAGTTCTGCTATAAGGAGTCGAGCCTTGAATAATTGAGTCGAGACTTTTAAATACCACTCAGTACTCTACAACATATTATTATCTACCTGAATAAAAATAGGCTTAAGATTGTAGGAAACATAATGATTTTCTTATTAACTTTAAAAAAACTTTTATTTTTTTGTTACAGAAAAACACACACAAATCTCGCATTAGGCCAAGAAAGTCAAGACGTGAACTGGGATCGCGTATGTATAAAAATTATTCCGAAGAAATGCTCATGCTTGCGTGTGAAGCTGTTCAATCAGGTAAAATTTCATCAAGAGATGCTGCAAAACAGTTCGGAATCCCAAGGCGGACCATAGTTAATAAAACAAAACGAGTACATATGAACCGCGTTGGTCGTCCCACTGCTTTAACAACCAAAGAAGAAGATCAAGTTGTTAAGGTCTTACAAGTATCAAGCAGTTTTGGCTCACCGCTTACAAAATTAGATCTTAAGCTATTGGTTTACGAATATTTAAAAAAGAACTCACGGAGTAATGCTTTTAACAATAAAATTCCTGGTGATGCATGGGTACATGGCTTTTTAGCAAGGCATGCCGATGCTCAAAGCATCGGCATGCCTTGCTATTCTCCAAAGATTATTTAGTAAGTAGATACAAATACTGTGAGAATCTATATCATTCCTGGCGTAGTATTCGAGTAAAAATAATTGAAAAATTATTAATTTACAATTTCTTATTTACATAATTGTTATTTTTTAATTGTACAACAGTTTTTATAATTAGTCATAAGTGTAAAATTAAACAAATCAGCAGATTTTTTTGATTTTCGTGCGATCTAGTTCACGTAAAGTGTATCTGTTATAGTATACCTATTGCAGAAATATTACGTTACTTTTCAGTTTATTTTGTCAAATAGATTCACATTCAGCTTGTGAGGTGAGATCTTTAATTATTTTATGTTTGTTACTTGTGAACATAGATAATAGATATCAGATTTTTATGAACATACCTACTGGGTATTGCTAGATCTCAATTTTGATAGACGACTTCAGTTTTCTGTATCAAAATTGAGATGTAGTAATACTCAGTACGAATAAATGAAACAAAAACACAATTACTTACTGTTATTGATTTAAATTTTTAATAAACGACTTTGCATCTAAAAATGTTTTATTTTATTTCGTGACTTTTAAACAAATTATTAAATGAGACAACCCTGACACTTTTAAATTCCTACAAACCGTTTGTATGGAGAAGAGAAAAATTACCAGGGTAAGATTGCCCATTCATTTTAATAAGAAAATATTTATGATTTAGAATAAATTTCTCAGGCTATGGGTAATATTACCAAAAACCTTTTAATGATTTGTATGGCTTTCAAATAAGGGTTATAATTCCGCTTAAAATCACGGTGGGTAATGTTGGCTAAAAGTCCAGATAACTTTGACCGCCTTGAAAATTGTTTATATAATCAAGAAAGCGATGACAAATGTTAAATTTTGGTAAACCAATGCATGAATTTGATCTTAGTATTGCCACAGATAAAAAATACGTCCCGGGTTGCATACAAAAATCTTGAAATATCTGGTTTTGTTTGATAAATGTGGGCAATGTTGGCGTGTTTCACGGTAGCTGTAAACCCCACTTTCAGGAATTGAAAATTTTGACCCTACCGTGTCTCTACATTTTTGAACTCTGTAAATTTGTACGTAGATACCCGGAATTCTACACAAAAAGAGAAGACCTACAAACCAGATTTACTTTAAGACATAAAAATAGATTAAACATACCTACATCCCGATTAAAAATGCACTCCTCAAGTACCTATGTCATGTCAATAAAAATATATAGTAAATTACCAGAAGAAATAAAAAATATAGGTAAATACAACATATTTGTTAATAAATTGAAACTATTTCTGTAAAACAAGAGTTATTATAATATAAATGAATACTTCAATGATAAACCACAATTCCAATAATTTCATTCTTAAATATATATATATATATATAATGTGTTTTTCTGTTGTACTAATAAGTCATATATTATTTTGTTTGTATAGTTGTATTTTAAAGGAGATAATTTAATTAAGCATTACATGGACTAGTAAATATACAATAGGTAAATTATAAATTGTAATCAACGTAATCTGTAATTTGTCCCAAACTGTGATACACAATGAAACTAGATCTCTGTACTATAAACTAATTTGTAATTTTTAAATTATATTGAATATCTATAATATCTCTTATTAAATAAGTTGTTTGTAATGATTAATCTATACTATATATAATATTATAAAGCTGAAGAGTTTGTTTGTTTGTTTGTTTGATTGAACACGCTAATCTCAGGAACTACTGGTCCGAATTGAAAAATTCTTTTTGTCTTGGGTAGCCTATTTATTGAGGGAGGCTATAGGCTATATAATATCACGCTACAACTAAGAGGAGCGGAGCAGTAATGAAAAATGTTGCAAAAACGGGGAAAATTTATTCCTTTTGAGAGTTTCCGTTGCGTACGCTGCGTAAACGGTTAAAGTAACGCAAACATCATGTATGACGGAATTGTTCCTTTTAAAAAGTTCTAAAAAAAAGTCCGCGAGAGCATATGTCTATCTTTTAAGGTTGACTCACTATAACTCAAAAGGAGCGAGCAGCAACGAAAAATGGACGAAAACTAGCAGGCAAATCGATGCGACGGGAAGGGTCAGGGAAGCAAAAATTTGACGCGGACGAAGTCGCGGGCAGAAGCTAGTTAAATATAATTTTATCTAAATGTAAAAATAGTACCTAGGTAGTTTTATGGAAATATTCTGACCAAATACGTTATTATTTATGTTATTGCAATAAATTTTTATTCGAATCCAATTACTCAGTATTGTATAATTTTAATTTTTTAAATACTAAGATTTTGATTTATTTTAATTTAAATTTTATTAGAATCCAATTATTCAGTTTTGTATAATTTTAATTTTTAGTTACTAAGATTTTGTTTTTTTTTTTAATTTTATTGTTAAAAATAATAATGTATCTAACAATACCTTTTGCTGTGCCCTAACAGGGTCTACAACGGCTCTTAGCTTTAAGCTTTTTGTTAACATCTGTTTTACCTTGTGGAACGCAAATATATGAATATGAATATGAAATTTATGGGGTAGGTATTTATTCCTTACTAAGTAAATAATAGTCAGTAGGAAACTCCTTACTAACTTTTAGATAGCTTAATAACTTTTAGACTAAGATTTGGGTAGAAAACGGAATAAAATATTCGTGGGATGAAAACTTGGTATGAAAACGGAAACACCCAACTTTACCGGAACATTCGCACAATCTACATCATTATGACTTCTTTACCTTAGCCTTAGATCGACCTATAATTATATACATAATCTACGACAGTAAAAAGAAAACAATAGCCTGCACCCTAATTGAGGCACACACGTTAAATAAAAATCCGAAAAATGTTGAAGGACGATGGACAAAAAACGATATGTTCTTAAATTTTGTCAGCTCAGCAACGTAAATACCGCAATAATGTTGCTGAACTGCTAAAATGAACGTCACTCAATTATCCCTTTCCTGCTAATCTTGACAAGGCTTTAGGCTATGTCAAACTAGTTTCAAACCAACCAACCCATCCATAAAATCACCCCGAGCTCCGAGAAAACGTTATATTGTCCAGAACGACGATGTGTCCGTTCTCCGTCATGCCATAACCTCTGTTCACATAAGTCCAGCGTGCTCCCATAGATAACCGGGATTAAAGTATTGTCAGGGGTTGAGGCTAACGTAGGGACCATGAATTATTCAGCGCTTTGTCGGCTACAGTGGCTCGGATGCTGCTTACCGCCTTTTTGATGGTTTAGCGTGGTTTTCGTAACGTGGGTAAAGTGTGTGATACTCCCTGGCCGCGCCACAGTGGAAATTTAAAAAAACATGTTTTTAGATAAATTGTACCATTTATGTACTATACGGTACGTGTAATAAAAAAAATTGTACCTCAACGAAAATTGAAATATAACGAAGTTTTTGTGGCGCGGCTGGGGAGTATACTCCCTGGCCGCGCCACCACGGCTTTCGGAAACTATCAGGCGTACCCGGACATATGGCACACCAAAGAATTGTATTATTCAGAGTTAGATTTATTTTCTTTGTCAGCTAACAAACTTCGCATTGATCTACTTAAAATGATCGAAAAAACGGAATATTAGCCGTGATAATACGGCTAATATTCCGTTTTTTCGATCATTTTAATTTTGTATTATGTCAATGTTAGTATTATAAGAAAAATAATTATTTTTTGCATGTTTAATTAGTAGTGTTGTAAGAGTACTAGCTCTTCATTATATTTGAATATGTATCATGTGGATTACGTAGTTGGTTACGCACTGATATGCCTAGATTATAAGCTATTGTAACCATGTATAGTGTGTAACTGTTGGTTTTCCCTAACAAATAAAATAAAATAAAATATCAGGTAAATACTCTATGACAGCAACCAAAGCATATATTTTTTGTTGTAAATTCAAACTTTTTGGAATATGATTTATATCAATCAAATCGATGTCATCTAACTCAAATATTAGGATTTCATTTAACTTATAACTAATGATGTGTGTGCCTGTACATAGCATATCATTGACGATCTTTCTACATTGCCGATTATTATCTAGCTCTAACATTGAGTCTGTTGCTTCTTCAAGAGCTGTTATTCCTTTGTCAGACAGAGTGAGCACGTTCAAAGGCATATGTGAACATTTATATCACTTCATAAATTTTACATACACACGTTTTCCTAAAGCGTTGGGCAGAGGTACACCAACATTTCGCCAGTTATGATATATTTCAATCATATTTTTTTAACTAGATGAGGTCGGCGTGTCGGTGGTCGTGATAGGTATGTTTTAGGCCCCATGTAATAAGAGAGCGAACCTATTGCCATCATTGGTTGAAGTGCCTACAGTTTTTAAATTAACATATTTTTACGTAGGTATAGTCAAGGATGAAGAAGAACAACGTTTCAGTTTTTGAAATCATAGTTATTGAATGTTTTGTAAAAGCAACCGGCATAAATGTAAAATTTAATGCAAAAAAATTCAATCATTTTGTATGAATTTAAACGACATTTACACATTTCATCTAAAATGTGTTAACGATTTTCGTTGCTGACTGTACCTTATAAAAAGTACTTACCGACTTCTAATCTTCTTCCTGAAGGTCAATTATTCTTGTTAAGCAAATGGATTCTATTTTGTTGCTTATTTCTAGCACTTCGATTTTACTATCTCACCGAAATAATTCCACTGCTTCTACTTTGGAGGCCACATCTAGTAAGTACACAGATCAACAACTCTGCTGTTGCACTTAATCTGGATTTGGTGATTTCTCTTAAGATATTATACCTTTCCGCAATGTTATGACCTTTTTGAATAGTACATAAAGCGTACAATTCTTTAGTGTATACTACGTCCTAGTACGTCTATTAATTCTTGGTGGCGCGGCCAGGGAGTATACTCCCCAGCCGCGCCACCAACGCAAGGCTATAATTTCTAAAATACTTAAATTTTCGAATCTCTTTGTAGCGTACGGAAAAGTACAATTTCCGTACAATTCTTTAGTGTATACTACGTCCTAGTACGTCTATTAATTCTTGGTGGCGCGGCCAGGGAGTATACTCCCCAGCCGCGCCACCAACGCAAGGCTATAATTTCTAAAATAGTTAAATTTTCGAATCTCCTTGTAGCGTACGGAAAAGTACAATTTCCGTACAATTCTTTGGTGTGCCATATGTCCGGGTACGCCTGATAGTTTCCGAAAGCCGTGGTGGCGCGGCCAGGGAGTATACTCCCCAGCCGCGCCACATAAACTTCGTTATATTTCAATTTTCGTTGAGGTACAATTTTTTTTATTACACGTACCGTATAGTACATAAATGGTACAATTTATCTAAAAACATGTTTTTTTAAATTTCCACTGTGGCGCGGCCAGGGAGTACCACACGGTAAAGTTTAGAATGCATTTGGAAAGAGATGTGTGTGTTTTTTTTTTCTTATTTTGAACAGTAACTTTGCGGAGTATTTGAAGACTACTAGTTATCTGGACGTTGATTGTCATAGGTATTGTATACCATGTGAGGATTTACAACCATATTTCCCAAGAGTTGGGATTATGGGTTCCTGGAAATAGGTATGTCCATTTCATTGGAAAGGTCATAAGCCGGACAAACTGTAATGTGACTGAATGCAAGACTGATGAAGATATTACAGCGGGGTAATAGTATAACGCACTTATGACGGCAATGTCTTCCATTTTGACAATTCAAAAACATTCAAGCATTACTTCTGTTACACCTTATATACCTATATATAAGGTCTATCTATTCATACACGAAATATTTTAAGAGGTACAACTGTAGGTGGTAAAGAAGCTATAGAAGCGAAAAGAAAATTTTTATCTAAGCTTTTTGAATTTTCGTAATTATTATAATTTGAAAACTGCTTGATACATTTTGTATAAAACCTTTACTCCAAATTCTATGAATGGCCCGCCTGACGCTGTGAGGTCGGCGACCGGACGGCACGAGCATGGCCGCGGTGTCTCGGGCCGTAAAAAATTAGAAGGAGCCAGTATTTCTTATGTGCGTCAAATAATTTATAAATATTAAATTATGAAAAAAATAATTTAACTATTTTTTTTTTTTGCGTTACTTTAGCTTCTTTACCACCTACAGGTGTACCTCTTAAAATATTTCGTGTATGAATAAATACACCTTATATATCTACATTTTCTGTCAAGGTCATCATCATCATCATCATCATCAGCCTATAATGTTCCCACTGCTGGGACACAGGCCTCCTCTCGGAGAGGGAGTGGGCCATAATCCACCACGCGGGCCCAGTGCGGGTTGGTAGATGTCACATGTCTTCGAATTTTTGGTTCTAAGACATGCCGGTTTCCTCACGATGTTTTCCTTCACCGTTTTGAGAGCAGTGGCGATGAAATATTGTAATTTAGACAAAATAATACGCCTGCCTAGGTTTGAACTCTCGACCTACTACTCGTAAGTCGCGGCCGTTACCACGGGGCCACCACTGCTCTCCCTGTCTCAGTCAAGGTACATAATTCCAATCGCGAAATAAACCCGCATATCTGACTCGTCTAAAAATTACCGACGAAGAGAGCAAACAAGATGAACAGTGGGCTGTAACGTAACGAGCGATCCGTTTGTTGAACTACTATAAATACCTTCGTTCACGTACGTTCGCAGTTTATCTCAATCGACACCGATGTATCAATCAAGCGTCCCGGTACATTGATCTGCTATTCTTTAATTTTATAATGGAAAGGTACCGTACATCGGTGTAACGAGCTTTTTTTTTCAGGATGGGAAATCATCAAATGACTTCTCCCGCTTTAGGTGGAGCGGGAGGGCGTGTCAGACTTTTACTGAGCAGGCATCGGTCCTAGTAGACCCCTACACTGCTGCTGACATCTCTTTGAGGCGCGCGTGGAACACTACGCGCCGTCGACCCGAGCCTGGTCCTTACCGGGCGGCGAGCTACCCATTGCTCGCCACCCGCAAGCTCACGCCTACGGTGGCCGGGAGTCCGCTATCGACTCCCGTCGCCCGGGGCGTCTCCTCCTGCGGCGGCTAGGGACGTGAGGGCGCAGAGACTTTCCTTATTCGGTACGCAATTAAAAAGAGCTTCCTATCTGTCTATTAGTATCAGACGGGTGACAGGGAAACTAGCACGTCTTAGAACCAAAAATTCGAATAAATGTGATGTGACATCTACCAACCCGCACTGGGTCCGCGTGGTAGATTACGGCCCACTGCCTCTCACCGAGAGGAGGTCTGTGTCCCAGCAGTGGGAATAATACATGTTGATAATGAAAGACCTCGATGTCTTTGGTTTTATATTGTCGTTTTTAGGGTTCCGTTGCCAAATGGCAAAAACGGGTCCCTTATAGATTCGTCATGTCTGTCTGTCTGTCTGTCCGTCCGTATGTCACAGCCACTTTTCTCCGCAACTATAAGAGCTATGCTGTTGAAACTTGGTAAGTAGATGTATTCTGTGAACCACATTAAGATTTTCACACAAAAATAGAAAAAAAAAACAATAAATTTTGGGGTTCCCTATACTCAGAACTGAAACTCAAATAAAAATTTTTCATCAAACTCACACGTGTACCCGGATACACAGATTACCCTATCTATGGATAGGTCTTCATACTAAAAGGCAAACAACAACAAACATTCTTAAAAAAAACCGGCCAAGTGCGAGTCGGACTCGCGCACCGAGGGTTCCGTACAAACCTGTAGACACGTGTGAGTTTGATGAAAAATTTCTTTTTGAGTTTCAGATCTGAGTATAGGGAACCCCAAAATTTATTGGTTTTTTTTCCATTTTAGAGTGAAAATCTTAATGCGGTTCATAGAATACGTCTACTTACCAAGTTTCAACAGCATAAATCTTATAGTTTCGGAGAAAAGTGGCTGTGACATACGGACGGACAGACAGACAGACACGATGAATCTATAAGGGTTCCGTTTTTTGCCATTTAGCAACGGAACCCTAAAAATGATAGTTATAGATATCTAACACTTGCAAATCTGTCTAATCGCTGTTTAACGGTTAACTAATGTAAAACAAACACAAAATATCTCTTTCAGTTCTCAATTAGCAGATTCGAAATAAGAATACAAAACATTATCGAACACAAACAAACCCGAACGGTTCCGATCGTAAACGATTCCATTGTTGCCACTAACCACTATAAATAGTTCCATTCACAATACGTCGTCTTCCCACTCAGTTTACGCAACGGCTTACTATCGAGTAGTTATGTAGTTTGGAGAGTACGCTCAACCGCACATAAAGAAAGAAAAATAACTGACTTCCAAAAAAAAGAACTGAAAAATAAATTTAAATTCGGAAGGCTGTGTTTTTTGTTTAATATTTTCACTTTTTGCCACCGACTTCTAAGTTATATTTCAATTGGTAGTGTTTTTCGAAGTCGGTTATTTTTTTAAATAAACTTTTTACAGTTCACTTTTGAGTTGGGGTACCTACCCCACACAAATTCGTAAGCCTTCAATTTCTAAATAAAATTGACAGGAAGTTATCATTTTATGACATCAACATTACACTAAGTGGAAAAAATACGTATTAATGAAGCTAAATCAGAAACCACTAAACTAAAGAAAAAAAAAATATCTTTAATCACGACCTCAGAACAGACAGAAATAGTCGGGAGCTATACGTCGTGAATGTGGCAAGCAAGAAGGCTTCCACTCAGCGTCACATCATGTGGTAACAGAATGACATTAACAGCTTCGTTGGCCGCAGCAGTAAATCCGATATTCAGATACCGTAAAAAAAATATTGTAAAAAAACATGATACGAAGGAACTGTCTGTTTTGTTATTTTGGCATTCATCAATCTTTCACTCGCCTACGAAATGATGCAAAAATTAAATGAAACGAGTAGATGAACGTTCATCCAATTTTGTGGTTGACTGTACTTACGTAGGTACTCTCCTGGATACGGGAGTGTCGGCACTGAATCAAAACCGCTTGATAAAATGAAAGCTTCCGAAAGGTGTGTGTGCACTGTACTACGGTTTTATGAAAGAATGGTGTTTCTATACTAGTAATAAAGCTGAAGAGTTTGTTTAAACGCATTTGAGGAAGGATATAGGTTATTTGACATTACGCTACTACCCTAAGGAGCTGACCAGAAAGAAAGAAATACAAAATAACGCTTAGATAAACGATGCGAGCGCGGACGGGTGATGGGATGCGATCATACGACGTAATGGGTCGGATGGGAGGCCAAATATTTCATACGAACGCAGTCGAGGCCACAAGCTTGTGTGAAAATCTATACTAATATTATAAAGCTGAAGAGTTTGTTTGTTTGTTTGTATGTATGTTTGTTTGATTTAACGCGCTAATCTCAGGAACTACTGGTCCGAATTGAAAAAATATTTTTGTGTTGGGTAGTCTATTTATCGAGGAAGGCTATAGGCTATATAACATCACGCTACAATTAAGAGGAGCGGAGCAGTAATGAAAAATGTTGCAAAAACGGGGAAAATCGCATTCTACGCGACGGGAAGGGTCGAGGGAACAAGAAATTTAACGCGGACGAAGTTGCGGGCAGAAGCTAGCTACTAGATATTGATAAACTTGACAGCTAAAAAACTTAAGTTCAATTTTATTGCTCGATGATTTTAAACGTATTTACCGTTTAAAGGAGAACTAGAAGTCCGAGTTCAAAACGAGAAATGTTCGACTCTCATTGTTTCGCAGTTACAGCAATTATTTACAAGCCATCCCAAACCGCAACACAATATTCCAAGACTCCCTTATCAATTGAACACAGAATTCCTTCATTTATAGATCACACGTCATCATTCCTGTTATAACCTCAGACTATGACGTACGTCATTGGACACGTTAACTGACACATGTGGGTCACCGCAGCTGATAGTGAGATGAAAAGATGTTTTAATGCTTTATTGTGCCACAAAATGGATATATATTTATTGTTACAGTAGGCAGGTTCGTTCCACAACTAGATAAAATAGGCGCACACACGCATGTAGACTTGTACGTACGGGCACAGTACACAAAATTTAGTATTTCAATTACTAGGAACCAATTTTCAAATCGACTCATTCACACTGCAAACGAATCTAAGCTATGTTTCAGGTAACCAGTTAGTCAGGGCTGTCACACAAAATCAAACTGGTTGCTAATGCAACCGTATAATGTTTATTAGATAAATGTTGTATTCTGTGATTACTTTAATTCACACAGTAAATTATAACTTGTTTAAATATTAGGAAAAATCATCTTATATTTGTAAATATGTAACCAGCACGCGTAGCATGACCACCATAGAAAGAACTTTGTGTATTCTTGGTAGAATAGAGATAGAGCTGTCAGCATGACAGTTCTATCTCGCATATACGGTACAAATCTTTCTGCAATCTTTAATTCTGTCTTTAATCTTTCTACAATCTGTAATTTTGTCCATTCTTCCGTCGTCAAAACCCCTTTCTACGATGGTCATGCTACGCATGCAGGTGCACATGTATCTATTACATGATTAATTGACCTGTCATTGCTTTATTTTTACACTGATATAAGATATCATTTTAAAACCTTCTAAAATAATTTCTTACACATTCTTCTCCATACGAAAATACCTTTTTGGAAAGGTCTACAATAATCATTTTTTTATTTATTTTTTGTTCATGTTCGCATTCAGAAGAATATTTTATGTGCTTATTTGAAATAAATGATTTGACTTTAAGCACTGGTCATCTTTATACTGTGGTACTGGCGGCAATCTCAAACGAAAAGCAGTCGCGAGTACACTTGCACTCGCGAGTACATTTGCACTCGCTGTACGCGTAGCGCGTCTATGTGCGTGCGCTTTCGCCCGCTTTTAGCTTCGATCAAAAATGTCGAACAGTGTGTTTTTCGACACGCTGAGATGTAGTCTGTTGGATTCTCAATGTTCGGTTCAACGCTGATAGTCTTAACCCTTAACTGGTATAGTGGGGTCCGCGCGGACCCCACGCATGACTTTTTCTTTGTTTTCTAACACGCTAAGCATCGTGGACAGCCGCCATTTTAATTATTCTCATTACGTCGCTATTCGCGGCGGATGCCAGCCAGAGTTTCAGCGTTGTATCACTTAACAGGACGCAGATAGGCACGTGTTGGGGTCTGCGTGGCCCCCACGATACCAGTTACGTTAGTTTTTTGGCATAAAAATGTTTGTTTGTTTCTTATTGTTGACAATTGTTTAATCAAGATGTCACGGCCTTTAACTGATAAAACAATAGAAGAGATCGTGATCGAAGATTCTGATTCCGATCAGTGATTGATGGTAGGCTAGAAGAAGAATGTAGTGATAGTGAAATTGTAAATAGTTGTGAAGATCCATGAGAGCAATGGTGGCTCATTGGTAACGACCCCGACTAACGAGTTCGTGGTTGTGGGTTCGAACCCAGACAAGCACATTACTTTGTGTAAGTAAAATCATCACCATTGTTTTTCAAAACGGTGAATGAAAAACATCGTGAGGAAACCGGCATGTTCTAGAACCAAAAGTTCAGACATGTGACATCTACCAACCCGCACTGGGCCCGCGTGGTAGATTTCGGCCCACTCCCTCTCACTGAGAGGAGGCCATGTCCCAGCAGTGGGAACACTATAGGCTGATGATGATAACATGGTGCCTTTACCCTCGACGTGTAATGTAGCTACTCCAAGCCAAAACGTCTTGAAAAGAGGACGCTGTCTCTTATGTGATAGAAAAAAAGATGAGAAAATTGCTACAAAGTGCAATAATTGTTCAAAATTCATTTGCAAAGTACGTAGTAGCACAAAAACACTATGTGATAATTGTAAAGATTGAACAAAGTTTTGTAATTTTATTCATGAGTCTTAAGATTAGAAGTGATTTTCAACCGACGAAAAAAAACGGAGGAGGTTCTCAATTCGACGCGTATATTTTTTTTTTTTATTTTTTTTTTTTATGTATGATCACGCATAACTTTTTACATAGTGGTCCGATTGTGACAATTCTTCTTCTATTGGAAAGGGTATACTCCCAAGGTGGTCCCATATAAATTTGGAAAACAAAATCGAACCCTAAGGGTTGGAAAACAGGGGATGATTGATTGTTCACTCACTGACACTCACAACTTTTTACATAGTGGTCCGATTGTGACAATTCTTCTTCTATTGGAAAGGGTATACTCCCAAGGTGGTCCCATATAAATTTGGAAAACAAAATCAAACCCTAAGGGTTGGAAAACAGGGGATGATTGATTGTTCACTCACTGATTGTAACGTATAAACACGCATAACTTTGTACAGAGTAGTCCGATTTTGATAATTCTTTTATTGTTGGATAGGGTATACCTTGCCAAGTATTATTAGTACATTAAAGCCACAAAAATCATAAAATAAAAACTTTTTAACAAAAAATTAAACCGCCGAAAAACTGAAAAGCATAAAATAATAAACGCGCTGAAAAATCAATGAACACTCAAAGCGCCGACTCATAATTTTAAGGTTTATTATTTTATGCTTTTCAGTTTTTCGGCGGTTTAATTTTTTGTTAAAAAGTTTTTTAATTCATGTTGATTTTTGTGTAATGTTAATAAGAGACTATGAAGCGTATTTTTTTTAATTCACATGTTATAGATTAAATAAAATAATGTTATTTTTGGTTATAACTTTCCAAACGATATATACGTTTCATCGATATTTGTAACGCAAAAAAAGTATTACCAAAAAGTTGCTACTATTTTGTGATCTCTAGTAAAATTTTTGTAAGAACATTTATATCAATAAAAACTAATTGATTACATAAAACGAGCCTAATATTTATCATTTATGAGCATTTATTCAAGTACATAGTTAAAATTTGCTTGCTAGAAGCAAACGTAATATGGGGTCCGCGCAGACCCCACAATACCAGTTACGTATGTCAAATTTACGATACCAGTTAAGGGTTAAATCTACTGCGCGATCGTCTTCTTAGCGTGTCGATGGCAAAAATAACACGAAAACATGTATGTTAGTATATACTAAATATTATGGAGTTTTATACTTTTCTAAATTACAAGTTTGGCCTAAAATTCAGCAATGCAAATAGCGTTCGCTGATGCAGCCATGCGGTCCCCACGTGTGCAGGTATCAGGGCATGCGGTGAAAGATGGGAGGTTTGAGCCCTCCATGAACCCTCATTTGTCGAGGTTGTCCATGCTACGACCTACTTGGGTACGAAATCTATTCGCGATAAAATGTCGCCACGATATTTTTACGTCCATCCAAACGTTGACTGACCTTCTGTACCTATCTATTCTGTTTTGTGAGTATCTGAGAAGTAGGTATCCCCTACCGGAGAATATCACGTTTATTGTGTCAAAACTGCCAACCATTTTGTATTGTTGTCGAATAGGTTCAGAACTTTCGATTTGTATTTGAATGGAAGGAATTTATTCTCCGAGATGGAATGCGAAGCCGCTGTATTTCAGGCTCGTAGCAAAGGGACAGACCGATATTATAGAATAACAATTTTTAGTCACCAGTTTTGAATTTCGTCCTATATAATAGACACTAGGGAATGGATTTAGTGGATCTATCCATTCCCAAGGCGAAGACTTGATTAAGAAACTTGATAAATTTCTTGACATGAAATCTGCCTCTAAATATTTTCTTTCTTTTTGTTTTGTAGGCATTTTTTTTCTTGTTTATCACGAAGCTGCGTGAAACAGAGGACGAAGTGGAGAAAATTAGGAAAGTTAGAAAGAGAAAAAAGGAGTCACATACAGTAGCGTGTGTGACTTAACCCTCAGAAGAAATAGTTATAAGAATCATTCATCCTAAACACATAGAGAATTGTTAGGAAATTTATGCAGTTAGACGATAGTACCTACCTTCACTGTCACCATAAAATTCACCAAACAGCAGAATCAGCTTATATTATTCCCACTACTGGGACACAGCGGCTTCTCTCGGTGAGAGGGAGTGGGCCAGTGCGGGTTGATAGATGTCACGTATCTTAGATTTTTTGGTTTCAGGACATGCCATTTGCCTCACGATGTTTTCATTCACCGGTTGAAGAGCAGTGGTGATAAAAACTTTTTAACAAAAAATTTTAATAAATTTTAAGCGGTTTAATTTTTTGTTAAAAAGCTTTTATTTTATAATTTTTTCATGGCTTTAATGCACTAATAATACTTGGCAAGGTAAACCCTATCCAACAAAAAAAGAATTATCAAAATCACACTACTCTGTATAAAGTTATGCGTACCACAGTATAAAGTTATGCGGTTATACATTACAATCAGTGAGTGAACAATCAATCATCCCCTGTTTTCCGACCCTTAGGGTTCGATTTTGTTTTCCAAATTTATATGGGACCACCTTGGGAGTATACCCTTTCCAATAGAAGAAGAATTGTCACAATCGGACCACTATGTAAAAAGTTATGCGTGGTCATACATAAAAAAGTCGAATTAAGAACCTCCTCCGTTACTTTTCGTCGGTTGAAAATAATTTACACAAAGTAAAACTACTTTCAACTCTTAAAACACACCCGTTACCACTGGACCACCACTACACTCTCAAATTCACGTTGCAGTTAAAACCAGCCTAAAAACTGGGAAAAGAACTAACATTGCCATTTTGTTTAGGAGTCCCCTTTTCTATTTAGACAGAAATAACATTGAGCTGAAACAACACGGGACAATATAAAGATAGTACTTTTCATCAACAAACCAACAAACCTTCGCCTGAACTAATTAAGCTACGAAGGCAACTATTTGCATTGTAATAACAGCAATCAAAGATTTAATTAACGAGCCGTAAACAGCCTACCTCCCCCCCCCCCCCCCACCCCTACTAACTCCCATCTTTTTGCCTCAGAGCGTGTGAAAATATGAAACAATACAGACGAAATTGAGTGAAGATTCAACATTAGTGAGAAACTCTAAATTATCATTATGTATTTATTAAAGTATAAGTTAATTATTGTTAAAGACTCCAAAATATCGTTGTCTCCTTGTTCTCATACACAATTGTCTACATTTCTTTTTTTGTGGAACACATTTCTTAAGAAATAACCAATACTTATATAAAAGGTGACAGGAATGTTGAGACGCAAGCTGGCTTCATGGATTCAGTACTTGATTCTGAACCCCTTATTTTTCTGAGTGGGAAATGATCAAATGACGTCTCCCGCTCTGGGGAGAGTGAGAGGGCGTATCAGACTTTTACTGACTAAAACCCACCCGTGTTCCTTCAATTGCCTATTCCAGGGCCACGGTAACTCTTTAAACGTTGCTGTTTCGTTGTTTATAAAAAAATACTGTTTCATCCATTTCTATCGCGTAGGTGTTTGTTCCGTCCGTTCGAATTGGTTACCTGTGAACGCACCATGACGTGAAACGTAGTGACATCTGTCAGTTTGACACTTCCTCTTTGATTTTGGTCTTGAAAAATGGAGGACCGTCGCCGCTTGGATTTCGCGACCTTTTGAAAGTAATCCCTTAAAACCGATCGTTTTGTTGGACAATTAGTCGTGATCCTATTGTTTGATTGTAAATAACCCCAATTTGACGAGATAATACGGGTTCAGTTTGTTTGTTGGAAATACTTTGAAGTGACAGTGACGCTATTGGAAAACGCGTGTTGGAGACCGCATGTCCTGGTAGCAGGACGGATTGCAGCGGCTGGCATCCTGGAGAAACTCATAACGTCACTACACAATACAATATATACTCATTTACATACATAAATCCAGGTAGGCTCCAGAGCAGGTGTTCCTCAACCATGAGGTGAGTTATTTGAATATATTATTGTTCTGCTCCGCGCACGGCGGACAGTTCGCTCGCTACTCTTGACCCAGGGCCCACGATTATCACGCTTCCACATAACAATTGAAATCCTATGGCTAGGGCCTTGGCTTGGCGTCGAACAGTGTTCCATTTTCTATGAAGCCGGTGTATTTATTATTTTATTTGATAAATGTCGAAAAATATCTGCTCTAGAGATCTAGAATCATGGTTAGGTACAATTTGCATGTCAATGTTCCTGCCAGCTTGTATATGTCGTTCTGTAACTGTTTTATTTTGTGTCCTAATAATAAATGTCATCAATTAAAAACACATATTATAAAAAATACCTACCTCCGAAATTCCGTAATTAGTCCTCTTCTTAATTACAGAAAAATTGATAATTTATCACTTCGATTGTTCACTGCGTATCGGCAATTGATCAAACATCACTACGAATCGACGTGAGAATCCGTGATAATTCACTTAAGAAATAAATGAAAGAAAGAAATGAGTTCCTATTTGAAGAGCGAAGTAAACTTTACAGAAAAGCTCTGATGGTGTCTTACAAAGCCCTCTCCGTAAGTTAAAGGTTTTAAATGTAATCAAATCAAAGCTGGAATGGAAAATCAATGGCAATTTGACTGGCCTGTTAGTCTAGTGGTTAGTGAACCTGACTGCGAAGACCGAGGTCGTGGGTTCGATTCCCACCCAGAACAAATCTTTGTGTGATGAGCGCAATCATTTGTCGTGTGCCTGGGTGTAATTTATCTATTATATGTATGTATTTAGAAATATATAAGTATATTTATCAGTTGTCTGGTTACCATAGTACAGGCTCTGCCTAGTTTGGGATCAGATAGATCGGTGTGTTGGTTGTCCTAAGATATTATATTATATATTATTATATTAATGCTCTCCAAATAGGTTGGCATGTAGGAATTAGTTCAATATGATGATGCTCCGTTCCGTGGCGTGCCGGACGTAAAGAATAGCACCATACCATTTCTTCCTGTTGATGTCGTAAGAGACGACTAAAGGACCAGCTAGAAAATGGGCAGTAGCGTTCTGTGTGCATTTTACCATCATACTGCGATCGCCAAGGGGCCATCCATAAATTACGTCACACGTTAAGGGGGAGGGAGGGGGTCGACGAAGTGTGACATTGTGTGACAAGGGGGTGGGAGGGGTCCTAAATTTCGTGACGTCACATTTTAAAATCAATTTTAATCTAAGTGTTAAGTAAAACACATATTCGTATGCTAACTTTTGCCCCAGTGTCGAGGCATACTTGTTTAAGCGATTGTGTGGCATATGTGGTCTATATTTTGCATCCTACAGGCCACTAATCAACACAAGCAAATACATAAGAAACAACAAATTTTGCCCATCGTGAAGATTCGTCCTCAAAGAATTTCTGCTAGATGTGCCAGAGAAATTCTTTTTTTGGATGATGACGATGATGCTGTATGGTTCGATGAGAAAGATGTGGACACAACGAATATTCCTGACATTAACAGCCCAAACGAGAACGAAGTGGCTGCTATGCCATGCATATGCCTACCTATATGAACTCAAGATGATTAAGTTTGATCTTAAATTAATATAATTAATCATGTTCATTTTATTAAAAAAAAAAAAACGGAATTGCTATTTTAATTCAATAATTATATCTAGATGTAAAATTATAAAATTCGTCACATCACACTGGGGAGGGGGGGTCTCACAAATGTGACCAACTGTGACAAGGACGGGGGAGGGGGTCAAAAATCATGAAATTCGTGTGACGTAATTTATGGATGCCCCCAACCCGCCTGCCAAGCGTGGCGATAATGGCAAAACTCCCTAAATTCGGCGAGGCCTGTGTCCAGCAGTGGACATCTTACGGCTGAAATGATGATGATGCTTCAACCCGCCCTCTTTCCGTAAACGTTGAACAGCGTACGCTGAAAGCTAGGTCATTGACTCACAAAGCACTTTAGTACCTAATATATCAGCTCCAGTCGTAACTCCCCGAGATTTGGTAACGACATTGAAACGTCAGCAAATCCCGCACATAAGCACATTGTGTACGAGTGTCGTCTGTTCACGACGCCTGTAATTAACTGGCAACACTCCAAATACAAACTGGTGTTGCCAGATGGAAGAATGTTTACAGGGAGTCGGATTTATTTTAAGCAAACACTGCGATTTTTTTTATCTACCTATAGACCAATTTACGTTTTTATAATTACGAGTAGGTAAGGTACCTAAAATTGTCGGGGATGGAATTTGGCGAAAATAAAGCAATAGTTCTCTAGATGTAAGTAAATTATGCTGCAAAAATAAAATCAGTGAAAGAGCAAAAACACTGCTTTTTAGAATCTGGTTGAATAATGAATAAATAGCAGCCACGTATTATTTACACTTTTCTACAAAGTGACGCTCCAATTAAAAATAATATTCCAATAAAATTCCAATGAAAATATTTGCTTTATCCGTTCGCCAATCATTCTGTCGATTAAAGTATTAATAAACAGGCCCAACATATCGTTTTTATGGCGAAATGAACAAGCCTGCATAATCCGCCGCGGTTTAGTGGCAAAACCGCCTAGATAACAATTTTAGAGCGTTTTCCGATACCCCACTACATTATAGGCTTTTTTGTTCATGTAGATATGCTGAAAGGTAGAAATTTTAAATAGAATGCCTATCTTTAGAATATTTTTAGCAAGCGTTGAAAAATCCAGATACTAACAAATCGTATGATGAAATTGTATGATCTGGCGAATGAAAGATTTTTATTACTTATTGACGACATAGACGGGTATTGCAAGGGTTGTAATCCAAATCCCTCCAGGCATAATTTTCCAGGGCCACCTCGGGCCCTGGAAAAGGATGCCTGGAGGGATTTGGGGAGGCCTTTGCTCAGCAATGGAACAGCTAATAAAAAGTCAATAGTTTTAAGCTGCATCCACGTGGGAGAATGGGTTCTTAACTAATTTCAACTGGGTGAAGTGGGGGTGGCTAAAGTGTTCAACGAATCAATTTATTTGGCACTAGCCTATGTCCTTTCTCAGGCTCTAAACTATCTGTGTACCAATTTCATTTATTTTGACATTTCATTTCATTTAAATCGGTTCAGTAGTTTTAGCAGGAAAGCGAGACAGACAGACAGACAGAGTTACTTTTGCATTTATAATATTAGTGTGGATTGCATTGAAAGGGGTCCAAATAATTTTGACAGCTGTTAAAATGAGTCTGATACACCCCGGGCATTGAGCAGTCAACTCTGGTTTCACCCCTATTCTGCTAGGGCATTTAGGTGCTCTGTAGCTCCCATCACATCGGAGTTTGGTCACACGTCAAGTAACACAAACTTATAGTAATAAACATTTACTTTATCATGGAAACTGCACAGGACCAAGTACCTGACATTAACAAAATAAATCTTTAAAAATAATTGACCCATACTGAAATAAGTACTTAAAACAGCAAATTACCATTGAATTGTCCACAACGTTGGAAATTCGAAAGAAAGTAAGCAGATTGTGCTTTCTTCTGATTTCAGATGCTTTCATTTCAATAAACATCTCAGAGCAAAAATAAAAACAAGATCGCAAAACGCCGTAGATATTTAAACATGTCTTCAACATTGCCTTTGAGATTCGCATTATCGATCATATGAATTGGCATTGCTCTCGCATTGCTTTGAATGCGTTTCTTCAAGTGAAAAAATAAGTAATAACTTTTAACGTAGATGTTGATCGCCAAATATAAGCAGGTGTCGAGATTTTATTGACTATTTTAATACCGAATTACAATATCCAGTGTGGCAACACTGTTAAAGTTTTAAATTATCTTAAATTGAGAACTTTAATGTATTTTCATTATGACAACTCAGACAATTAAATGTAGTATTCTACTTTGGCAACATTTAGAATTAACGGTTATGATATCATTAATTCTAAATGAGGCACAAAACAGTCATTTTAAATGGTATTTGTAGTGCGAGCTAGTCGTTGTTGGATCGTGAAAGCATACAGTTCAAGTTATGAGTATAATCTTTATTCAGAGTAGGCAAGAAGACTGGACCTTTGATAATCAAATAATAATTTACGTTTGTAAACTCAAGATACCTAAGTATGCTTAATGTTCACTAACTGTGCCTAGCTTCGTAACTAAAATATTGTTTCGTATTAAAATTCAAATTTTACCAATCATCAACAAAAATACAGGCATTTTCCCGCGTCAATTACGACACCTGTCAATGTGTCAACACTATAACTTTTCCGGCCCATCAGCTAACAAGTTTAAATGACACCTTTTGTGAAAAACATAAACGTATTTATACTTTCGCCGACACCATTTATAAATTCAGAGAGAAAAATGTGCCCGAAATGCCGCCAAAATTTTCCCGCGCAATCACAGAGCCGTGACAATGTGACATCTGTCATCGTAACAACTTTTGCAACACATCAATTATCGAGAGTATATCACTATCCCATTGTTTCACAGCAGGAAACTACAGTCAAAAGTGTATTATTTAGCTATAGGCGGATGTGTGCGTATAATTTACAAGCGGATATCGCGTACATTGTCTCAATTCAATCCGTCTAATGAAGGCGGGAACGAGTGACGCGCGTCCGCCATGATGGCTTAACATTAGGGTTGCAACTTTGCAAACATTGAGAAAAAGCTATAGGTAAATAATCAAGCATTGAACAAGTATAGTTAGATAAAGTTTAGATTTGTGACTATTCGTCCCGTTACCAACCTTCCTCTCTCTGGCTAATCACTAAATCAAATCTGCAATATAGCTCGTGCATAATCAGCTTATAATGTTCCCAATGCTGGGACAGGGGCCTCCTCTGTGAGAGGAAGTGAACCGTAATCCACCACGCCGACCTAGCAGTTTGCAGATGTGACATATTTTCGAATTTTATTCTCTAGGACATGCCGGTTTCCTCACGATGTTTTCTCTCGCCATCTTGAGAGCAGAGGTGATGTAAAAATTTGCCCAAAATAAAGTGCCGGCTTGGATTCGGAAACACGATCGTAAGTCGCTGCCGTAACCACTGGGCCTCCACTGCTCTTTTCTCACCATAGCTCGTCCAGACACGAGAAGATTAAGAAGATTTACAGCTGAATCTGATATGTACAAAGATAGAACTTACCCAATAAAACCAGCCTTAAGCCACAATTCCCACGCAAACTTCCTTGTCCTATAACCGTACTCTAAGGAACCACACCTCGCGTAGTGACAGCCAACGCGTGTTTATTTACTCACCGACACGCGTATTTGCATGCAAATTGAATGAATAGCTCGCTCCGTACATTCGTGCAATCACATTCAAATCTTGTACCAACACTTGGCCTGCTATGTGCTGAACTAATACTGGCTGGCGGATTTCTGTTTATTATCTTTGTCGTTTGGTGGGTAGTTTAGTGTGTTTATAAGATAAATCTAAAAATTCATCATCATCATCATTATCTACCTATCCCTATCAAAATTATGTTGAGGTCGGCTTTCAGTCAAATGGGATACAGCTGAATACGAAAATGTTACATGGAGCAACTGCATTGGTAAGACCGATTGTCAGACTTTCGGATTTCTAGCGACCCGTAACGACTGCCAAAGACCCATTAATGATAGCCGGGAACAACGGCTTAACACCTTTTCCGAGGCACAGAAGAGTCTTGGTATGTTAAGATGGTCACCCACCCATGGACAAACCGCGGTAAGCGTAGCTTAACCTGATTGATCGACCCGTGTGACTTTTATAACTAAGCAACAAGTCCCTTCATCGTTAATCTAAGAGAAGTACGAAATGTTGAAAAAATAATATAGAAAATATTCTCATTCTGTTATTGAAGATGACAAATGGATTTTCAGGGACAAATCTAAGCAGTTAGAATGCTCCAAAAAAGCCATTTCCGAGCGAACAGAATTATCAGTGAATTTACGGGCGCGGAGATTCGTCGCGGTTTTCCATCAGATTTTTCCTTTCGGGGAGTTGAATGTGGAAGAACTTCGAAGTGGCTTTTTCTTGTTATTTACTGCTCTCCGTTAAAAATGCTAAAGCCTAATTTTGTTTGCCAACTTGCAAGAAAAGAAAAACTATTAGGCTGCAGTTCAGTCAGTCCACTTATGCAAAGATCCCTTTATATATTAATTTAAAAAATGCAAAATATAATTTTAATCACTAGCAACCCTACCAGCTGACAATGGCGGGAAAATATTGACGTCACAAGCGCGTGTTCACAGCCGACGGCCGGCGACGCAGTTGTGCCATTGTAGTGACGCGCTCCGCCTCCCTGCGAGCGAGCCGGCCGCGGCCGTCCAACGCACTCGATTATTACAAACTAGTGGTGCGGAATCGATATTCAGATGACACTGTTGTAGCGAGTAATGTTGTCTGCATACGTTTATTTGTTTGTTAGATGTTTTAACAAATATTGTATTTGTTTAAACTCCAGAAGTCAGTATAGATGACGCCAGGGCTATCGGTATAAGGCGAAAAGTTGGACTATTTTAATTTGTGTTTTAATTTTCGCCATCATCTGACTTGCAATGAAACTCATATATCATTTAGCATTAAGTTTAACGTTTTATTTTTAACTGGAAAATTAAACGAGCCTCGCTGGGCTGATTTCGCCGACGTCCACGTTTGGTCTAGCGTCACTACTGCGTGAAGAAATAGATGTAAAGGTTTCAAAACAGACTCATCTGTAACACAAGCGAGTAGAAAACTTAAATTTAAGTCATCTCTACTACTGAAAACTAATATTATGGATAAAGATGACAAATACAGCATCCAAATTAGAATATTGTTAAAAGATAGGCACTACAATTTGCGAAAATATGTATCGTGAAATATTTGCACATTCTGCCACATGCTTCCGAAAATCTTTCTTCCTTACTTTACGTCCATCATACATCAATGCTTCTTAAAGATTGGACTATAAATAGACCAAAATCTAAAACATCTATATAAACAATCCAGCCAATTCTAAAAATAGCTCAAACATTCCCATCTTACTATATAAATCGATTCGACATCGGTATCATAAGCAAGTGCGATACGATATTGGTGACACGTTCGACCTCTTATTGCGATCAAATCATCTCCGAGCATCGATACACGGGTAATAACCAATAAATTCTGCTCCTTCCACCTCCATTTACTGCCGTTTCCAAATAAATATTGCTGTCTTTTGTTGGAGAAGTAATAAAATATAGGTACGATGGAAATAGTTTTACCGAAACATTACTAAAGAAGTATTTTCGCTTAAATATTAAATGTTACTCTATTAAATCAAGTCATCACCATTTCAGCCGAAAGATGTCCACTGCTGGACATAGGCCTCCCCCAATTTGGTGCGTTTGCCAGAATCGCTACGCTTGGCAGGCGGATTGGCGATCGCGGTATAGTGGTAAAATGCATAGAGAACGCTGCTGCCCATTCTCTAGTAAGTCCCTTAGTCGCCTTTTTAGACACCCACGGAAAAAACGGGATAGTTTTATTTTTACGTCCGGTACCGGGACTCTTACTCACTCGGGACCGATTAAATCAAGTGATCATTCCTATATCAAAAACAAGCTGCTTTCAAGTTAAGTTTCGACAAATTTGAAAAGTTATTTAAGAAGCAGATTATGCACCCGTCACTTAAGCTAACAAGGCTTCACATATACATGCTTAGTTCGTCAGAATTCTTAGACTGACTGCCGAATGAAGAGCAAGTTAAATTGCATAGAGTTGCAAATACCAGCCACAGATGTAAATTATCAGAAGTATCGATCCATTCAGCAAATGAACAAAGTTTGATTTTTATATTTTGTTTCAATATTATGCTTATTATTTAATTGAGCTCATATTGATGATTATTATGCTTTGCTTTACGTTAATGATAGTGTATTTTTTTTTTTATTTGATTGGTTTTAGTTTAGTCCCAAATCTGAAAATGTCGTAATTTCGACCTGTAAAATACACGTCATGATGCAATTGACTATAAAGGGGTCACAGTCCAAATCTGTTCTTGTATATTCGACTTTATTATTTAATCCTATTTATATTTCTTGAAAAAGTAATTCAATGGGATTAAATGAACTTAGAGGGTTATTCTGATGATTATAATTTTGTAAAGCGTATTTTTAGTCCCACATCATATTTTTTCAGCCCAACATCGACACTGACCAGTAAATTGCAAAATCTTAAGAAAATTCGAATATCAAGGGCCCTTCTCTCTTAATAAATAAAATTTAAATTGCAAGCAAGCTTAAACCTTAACACTGCACCGTTTTACGTATGTTCCGTTTTCGAAAGTAAGTTTTAAAATATATCATGGGTATTTCTTTAGGCTTTCTTAGCTTTACTCAACGTTGCTTGCTTTGCTTATTGAAAATGTTAATGTTTGCGATTCGGAATTTTATTTTGAACATATTAAATAAATAAAATAAAAATACTTTATTTCAGACATTAATAGTCCATAGGTTGTTTAGTGATGGTAGTAACAGAAAGTACTTAAAGCTTATATTAGTATTGTTAGTAAGGACACAAAATACAATTAAATTGAGTAAACCCGCCTTCAAGGCTCAGTGTGGAAGCTCCATAAGTACGTCAAAGGCAAGACGTAAAGTGGTGACATTATTTACTTATACATACCTATAGCTACTTCCACCCAGTGCCGTTGTATAGGACAGTCTGGCCTGTTAGCAATCATATTCAGGATGCTGTTCCGAGTGTTACGTAAGCGCTGTAGCAAGGAAGCCGCTTTTTTACGCATGATAGCGTGAAAACCATCTGCGCGAGCTTCGGCAAACATGCCCGAAGCACTACAACGCCGCGGCAGTCGCAACAGCATCCTGAAGGCGTTGTTAAATTGAACGCGCAGGATGTTGTAGGCTCGGCTTGTATATGACACCCACAGGCCGCTCGAATAAAAGGACTGACAGAACGCTTTAAACAGGGTTACTTTAACGTCTGCCGTGCAGCGAGCAAACCTGCGGGCGAGCATATTGCTCCTAACCGCCAACGGCCTGCGCTCCCTCTCTATATCGCTGTCATCGCGTAGGTCACTAGTGACAATGTGGCCTAAATACTTAAATTTCTCAACCACGTTTAGTACCACGCCATTGAGATATACCGGAGGTACGCGGCGAGGTTGTTGTTTTTGTGTTTTAAACACCAGAATCTCACTCTTTTTAGAGTTGTACTTAAGGCCGTGTACCTCAGCATATGTCTCGCAGATCGACAGCAGCTCTCTCAGCCTACTTATCGACGGACTGAGCAGGACCATGTCGTCCGCGTAACTTAAGTTATTGACACAAGTACCGTCTATGTGACAGCCGACGTGTGTGCTGCTCAGTCGCTCGATAAGCTGGTTCATATACAGGTTAAATAACAAAGGTGAGCTTAATCCACCCTGCCTTACACCACATTCCATTTTATACACATCCGACAGAGTATCAACCCATCTCACCCGATTAGTCTGGTGAGCATACCAGTATCTGAGGAGCGCTGTGTATTCCCCCGGTACACCCGTGCTCCTCAACTTGTCCCACAGCACATCATAAGCAACGAGATCGAAAGCTTTCGACAAGTCGAGGAAACACGCGTAGACCGTCTTCCTCGAGGTATAGTACTTGACTGTGTGTTTCAGGCTAAGTATGGCACTTTCTGTGGACAAGCCCGCCCTGAACCCGAACTGGGCATCATGCACTTCGACGTGTTCAGAAAGGCAGCCATTCAACACACCGTCAAGCACCTTAGCCGTAGTGGTGGCTAGTGAGATGGGTCGATAGTTATTAATATCGGATGTGTCGCCCGTCTTGTTTTTAACAATTGGTACCACTGTCGTCCGAATAAGCGACTCAGGCAGATAAGAGTGACTGAGGCACAGCGTAAAGAACAGAGAGAGCACTCTAGGCAAATGCACACCTGCATACTTAAAATGTTCTGAACTGAGGCCATCGTGACCCGGCGATTTTCCATGTTGCATTCCGGAAATAATTTTAGCAACTGTCCTAGCTGGTATTTTGGTAATCCGCTCGGTCACAATATCCTCAGAACAACCCCCGTCACAAAACCCTGAATTCAAGGGTGACCGCATAGAAAAGTGGTCCCTAAAGGCATCAGCAATATGCTTGCGGTCAGACATGCCACCGACGCTCACCGGGACACTCGGCCTCACATTCATTTTGTTTGTGTTTTTCCAAAACTGTTTAAAGTCCTTAGCGGTATGGTTAGAAGCAAGCAGATCCATTTTAAGCTGATCTTGCCTGTTGACACCATTTAAGTTTGGCCTTGAAAGTCCGCCTTTCCTCCGCCATCTCACAATATAAAGGGCCACTGGCCGGGCGACCAGCCATCGTCCAAACTTGGAACCGAAGTCGGGCCTCGCGGTGAGCACCCGCCACATGCCTGTTCCAACCCGTTACGTAACCACCTTTCCTCCGGCATTTGACTTTAAAGGTTTTTACGGCGGCATGTCCTAGGGTGTCTACAATATCCAAATACATTTTCTCAAGAACTGAGTGATGTTCCCTATTATCACAAAACCTGTCACAACAAGCACTGAGTTCTCGAGGAATATCCATCTGTCTAAGTCTAGAGTGACAAAGGTCGCGGTACTCGCTGATCTGTTCTGAGGATCTCTCACCCCAGATGACACGATTTACAGATTTTCCATTTTTAAATTTATTTACAAGTTTAGGCTTGAGTTTAGTGTAGGTCACACTTGACCACCATTGGAAAATGGTCGGACCAATACATGTCATACAGTACCTTTACACTAATGACTGATTGTAGTGCAGACTCAGTGACAATGCAGTGGTCCAACCATCTATTACAGCCATGTGACTCACTCGTAAAGGTATACGAATTAGTGTCACACATACTTATATCTACACATGTCCATCTTTGATCCGCACAGAAATTTATCATTTCGTTATAAAAATATTCATTTGGGTGCGCATTATAGTCTCCTAATATGTAAAAGGCCTCAACTCCCTTGTTTTCCTCTATTTCTATTATAGAACGAATAGTACTAAGACAACATGTAAACTCAGCAAGATTGTCAATGGAGTTTGTGGGCATATAAACACTGAAAATCACTACAGATCTATTACTTACAGTTATGTTGACCGCACACACTCGCACATTATCACACTTTACCGGTATCACTGATTCAAACGCATCCTTACGCCACAATAATGCGACGCCACCGTACGGTCTCCCGCTCAGTAGGCCCACCGACGTATCCACAGCAGATGTCCCGGTGCACCCAAAGTCGTCATCAACCGTGCTGAGTAACGGCAAATCATGTGGTAGCAACCAGGTTTCTTGGAGGGCTACCACATCTGCCGATTGACATAACGCTCTGACTCCGTCGATAGACCTCTTGAGTGATTTGCAGTTAAAACTCACTATTTTACTGAGACTTTCCATTATTGCTATCTATATTTTCAATTACATCATTGTTTTGCCTCATATGAAAGTGCACAAAACGCCTAAACGATATTCCAGATGGCCATAATTTATCATCTAAAAATGTATCAATTTTGTGCTTTATTACAAAAAGTTTATAGGCATTATAATCTCTTTCTTGCTTCATTTTAATTTTAACTAGTGTAACTCGCTCTCGAGTCTTCTCGTAAACGTAGTTTACAATATCCTGTTCAGAAACCGCCTTATGCACATTTGATATAAATAACGGCACTTTGGTGTCGGCCGCTCTGAACTGTGAACTTTCGTCCTCAACCTTAGCCAACGCACTCCCTTTTTGACTAATAAAACGGTTTCTGTATCTCCTCTTCTGCACCAAAATCCAGTCTTCATTATTATTAGACACCTTCCATTCACCGTCTTTCCGCGTGACCTCAGAAAACGACGGACGTTTCTCAACTATGATATTCATTTGTTTACATCGATCAGCTGTGTTCGTAATGAGCTCCGGCGAGCGCGGCGCACAGGTGTTATGCGTCGGTTCCGTGTTATCAAGTGATAATGCACTCCGACCGATCTCGGTCGGTCGCTCACTCACCGGAGACGCCTGCGTCGGATTCGCCGGGGCCGGCGATGAGATAACATGCGTCGGCTGTAGCTCAGGGGAAAGAGAAATATCTTTTGCTGAGACATTATGCTCTGTGAATGATTCATCATTGCGCAATGTAGGTAATGCCATCGGTCCACTGTCAAACATTTTAAATGTACCTCCTCTTTGCATATTTATATTTTTCTCTTGATTTGCAAAAGACGTACTTTTAATTTTCGTATAACAATCATGAATCCTCTGATTCAATTCATCTTTGGTAACATAGTGATGTTGAAAATCTTGCAAATTTTTTTCAAGTAAAACTATCTTTTTGAGCAGAGCGGTAACATCGATATGATCGAATAAAACGGGCGGCAACTTTTCTAGTTTTCTAGCTACAAAAATCGGAATCTCTTCAGGATCCGTCTCCTTAAATAAACAGATGATGTCTTCCAAATCTCGCAACGTCCTACCTTCCCGTTTTCGAGTAGTCGGCCGCTTGCTCAACGATTCAAACAGTAACGATTTTGCTACTTTTATGTCCGTCGTACTAAAAGCACTCTCACATATTTGAACAAGACTTTGCTCGTCCATCACATCCAGTTTATTTTGGATAAAACTTAGCACTTCACATATCACTATGTTACAACTAACACATTTAAGTCTTTTCGAAACGTTATCCATCGTCGTAGCGGTATTACTTGTAAAGATATAATTAAAACCTTCCACACTTTAAATGTAAAAAAGACTGCAGATCTGTGGGGTAATTCTGCAGAAGTCGCCAAGTCTATTATTGAAATTGCAGCACCTACTTTAGCTCTTATATTTAATAATTGTATTGAGTGTGGGAAGTTTCCTGATCTTTTAAGAAGAATAGTAAAATAATACCTTTATTTAAATCTGGTAGTACATCAGACCCCACTAACCATAGACCTATTTCAGTACTACCTACCTTCAGTAAAATTTTTGAGATTAATTTCTCAAAAATTTTTTAGAACAGTTGAAACGATTTTTTAATAAACATAAATTATTACATACCAAACAGTTCGGTTTTACAAGAGGTCGTTCAACTACCGATGCCGGTGTTGAACTCCTAGGACATATTTATAATGCATGGAAAGATAAATGCGATGCTTTTTGGGCATTTTTTGTGATTTATCTAAAGCATTCGATTGCGTTCTTCATGAAACTTTAATCAGGAAACTCTGCCATTACGGGATCCGGAACAGCGCTCTGGATTTTCCTCCTTCATATTTGAGTAATAGGATTCAGAGTGTCGATGTCAATGAAAAAAAGTCTCCCGGATCTATCGTAACAATGGGCTATCCCACAGGGCTCAATTCTTGGTCCTTTTTTGTTTCTTATTTATATTAATGACTTGCCTTACCTCATAAAAGATAATCATAATATAGTTTTGTTTGCGGTTGACACTTCACTTTTGTTTAAACTTAAACGTCAGCAGGTGGATACTGACGATGTTAATAGCGCGATCTCAAAAGTAGATCACTGGTTCAATGTAAATAATTTGCTTCTTAATGAAAAAAAAACCAAATGCATTAAGTTTACGCTACCTCACGTTAGGCGAGTGAAAACGAATGTGTTGATAAAGGGCGAAGAATTGAATCCTGAAGATAGCACTGTATTCTTGGGCTTAACTTTGGATGCCAAGCTTCAGTGTGGCCCACATATAGATAAATTGTCGAAAAAGCTAAGCTCCGCTGCATACGCTGTTAGAAAAATTCGGAATTTAACTGACATAGAGACAGCCAGTTTATTGTACTTTGCCTACTTTCATAGTATAATGTCGTACAGTATTCAGTTGTGGGGAAATGCCGCCGAGATTCAAACTATCTTTGTCTCGCAGAAAAAGACTGTTCGATCAGTTTATAAATTAAGCCCGATACACTCACTCAGAGAGAAATTTAAAGAAATAAATGTAATAACTGTGCCTTCACAGTATATTTTTGAAAATCTTTTATATGCCCATAAGAATATTAAATTGTTTAAAAAAATCTGTGATATCATACGAAATACAAATTTGTTGTACCTTCAACAAGGCTCAAGAAAATAGGTGGCTCATTCAGATGTCAATGTATACGCTTTTATAATAAACTTCCAAGCCATGTTCAAGATCTAAGTCTCAATAAATTCAAATCATTCATTAAACATAAATTGTGCCAGAAAGCCTTTTATACAGTTAAAGATTATATTGAGGACAAAAAAATTAAATTTAAAATTTAAAAAACCCTCGACACAAAAACCTAATTTCCCTTTAAAAAGTAAAAAATAATAAAAAAAACTCAATCTTATAGTACCTGTGTAAGTATGTATTAATAATTCAAAAAAAAATACTTCGCGTTGGGGGAGCGCTCCAGACCTAACAATTTATTTACAAATAGTCTATTACCTAACTAATTAAGAAAAGAAAACTTTTATAAAATTACTTCACAATAGGATACGACCGTCAACGTCTGCCCTCGCGGAGCGGTCCCCCAACGCGACGTATTTTTTTTTTAATTATTAATACATACTCACATAGGTACCATTAGATTGAGTTTTTTTTATTATTTTTTACTTTTTAAAGGGAAATTAGGTTTTTGTGTCGAGGGTTTTTTAAATTTTTAATTTAATTTTTTATTTTATTCTTTTTATAGGTACATACTTATTATAATGTAAAATCAAACGAAGCTAAGAACACTCTCGATTAATTCATCAATATTCTCTTTCAGTGCGCTTTCATTTGAGACCCCAGTCGAGTATATTTGCTGACATTCGGTTACTCTTCCCCACTTTCTCCCCCACAACTTTTAAACGGCTCAACCGATTTTCATCAAACATGTCTAACAACACTCGCACATAAGTCGCCTTTAATACATTTTTTTTAATTGAAATCGCTTCATCCGAGCTATGATGCCACAGACAGACAGACAGACACGTCAAACTTATAACACCCCTCTTTTTGCGTCGGGGGTTAAAAAAGCTTGGGATTAAGCTGCTCCAATTTATGTATTATTGTAATTATACTGAATGTATTTTTTATTATTATTATTTATTTGGAAATATACACTTTGACATTTGATGACTATTGTTTAAACTATGACATGAATATATACTCTGAGAAGTATAATATTATTTTTATTTTAATGATTTTGAATGTGAGGACTACGTAGCTGATGTTTGTTTTTTATATTTCTCTTACTCATTTCATTTTTAGCAGTTTGAGTACTTAATGCGGCCTACCAAAATGTCCTTTCTTTGGTATTGTTCGTCGAATCGTTGTGCTCCTTATATTCTGAGTTGAGCTGCAAGATTACTGACAAATGCGTGCATTGACTGGACAGGTCCACTCAATCTGTATGGTTCTTTCCTCAAAAGACCATTTCAGACACCCCCATGTACATGGTCCTCAAATGATCAGACCGGGACTATTTCCTGATTTTATATACACATTGACATTGATGAATTTTACTTATACAATGACATTAATATTTACTTTTAAAGTATTATATTGTTTAAATTATTGTAAATGTGAAGACTAAGTGGGTGTTCTTCTTTTTTGGTTTCCTTTTCCTCTCATTTAATTTTTTACCATGTCTAGCAGTTTGAGTAATTTGTGCGACCTACACAAATGTCCTTTTCATCCCACCATCTCGGAAAGAGTATTTTTAATCTTCAATATCTGAGAGGATAAAGTAAATTGAATTTAGAACATCGTGTGCACTAAGTTTGTGATAGTGCACACGATGTTCTAAATTCAATTTACTTTATCCTCTAGAGAATAAAAACGGCTTTTACACTCAGATATTGAAGATTAAAAATACTCTTTCCTCGCTGAGGTGGAATGAAAAGTTACGTGTTGCACTCGAGTGCAAAGATTTTTCACCTCGTGCTCTTTTGATTCCCTCGCTAACGCTCAGGATTCTAATTTTGAATCACTCGCTGCGCTCGTGATTCAATTTTAGAATCCTTCGCTTGCTCGGTCATCAAAATTGAGCACGTGGTTAAAAAGCAACTTTGCACTCTTGTATAACAAATAACTATTCTTTGGCATTGTTCGTCGAATCATTGACCTCCTTTTTTTTTCAGGATGGGAAATCATCAAATGACTTCTCCCGCTCTGGGCGGAGCGGGAGGGCGTGTCAGACTTTTACTGACTAAAACCCACCCGTGTTCCATCAGTTGCCCATGTGCCAGGGTCAGCGGTATCTCTTTCGAACAATCACGCGACCCCGGCAGGCATCGGTCCCAGTAGACCCCTACACTGTTGCTGACATCTCTTTGAGGCGCGCGTGGAACACTGCGCGCCGTCGACCCGAGCTTGGTCCTTACCGGGCGGCAAGCTACCCATTGCTCGCCACCCGCAAGCTCGCGCCTACGGTGGCCGGGAGTCCGCAATCGACTCCCGTCTCCTCCTACGGCGGCTAGGTACGTGAGGGCGCAGAGACTGCCACTCCCTCACGCGGCCCCGCCTCCTCCTTCGCGAGCATTACTGCTTCGCAGAAGGAGGTGACGGCTTCCCATTCCCTCTCGCTCCGTACCATGGCTCGCACCAGGGCTGGACGCGAGAGGTCACCGCCGCCGATCGCCTCCACGAGGACACGGCGGTGCCCCGCCCAGGCAGGGCACACCTCCACCGTATGCTCCACCGTGTCCTCCAGACGATCCTCGCAATGGAAACACCCGGACGTATCCTCCCGCTTTATCCTGAACAGGAACCCACCGAAGCACCCATGCCCGGTGAGAACCTGCGTCAGGCGGAAGGTGAGGACGCCGTGACGCCTCTCTATCCACTCCTCAAAGAGGGGACTTACCGCCGCAATTGTGGCGTGCCCAATCATTGACCTCCTTAAGTTCTGAGTGGAGCTGCATGATTACTAACAAATGCGTGCACTGATTGGACAGATCCACTCAAGCTGTGTGTTTTTTCCTTAAAAGACCATTTCAGACACCAATCCACATTGTCTTCACATGATCTGATCAAGATTATGTCTGGACTTTATAAGAGACTGTGGTGACCTCTGAGTTTGTTTCGGCGTTTCTTCGCAGAGTAGTCCGATAGGAAATGCCGACCTCATCTAGTTTAAAAAAAATATGATTGACATGTAAAAGTGTTTGTACAAACCTACTTGCAAAAATAAAGTCATTTATCATTTATCGTTGATCAACTTCCATTTCAACCATCTTACTGATGCTACCAAGCCTCAATGCCTATTTTACATCTTCTCACTACCAATAAATCTGTGGCCCTTCTTACCCTTGTTACTTTGTGTCCGAACTTTGAAAGTTGAGTGCGGTTGCATTCGCCTCAATAATTGGATCTCTTATTCGGCTTCGAGCACTGTCACTGTTCAAACAGATATCTGTTCTAGCTCTCTTTAGACACGCGATTTTGTCTATAATGGAACAGAGTGAATAAATCTAGAAGTAAAGATTTAGGATATTTCTATAAGGTAGATTACGCTGTTAGAAGCATACTACTAAATTAATATTATACAGATGACTTCGGCAAATGGTTGCCATACTTCTTACTACTTAAACTTCGTTCCTGAGAATAAGATGATTTTTCCTTAGAGGAAAACCAATTAATTTTTTGCAAGACTGCATAGTCGCAACTGATAATCGAAGATATTGCCTGTTGAAACATGTTTTTTTATAAATATAATATTTGACCAGAAAATTTAGATTATTAATCTTTCATGAGGAACACAGCAATAAGTATCAGTCATTAAAAAGTACGTTTAAAGAGCCTTGGATCAACCAAATTGACGTATTAAAAATTAATGCAAAGGATTTTATAGTCCGCCATAAAATAACTTCGCACATTAAAATGTTTCGTCTGTAGTAAAACGTTTACAGAATTTGTCCTTGTAAAATTGTTTTTTGCATTTTCATTTCGTTTATTCCTGACATTCGTTCTATAATTACACTGAGTGTCCGCACAAAAATATACATATTTATTTCAGACCGCAAACCATAAAAACTGATTGCTGCACATTTTGTAATTTAAGAATAAAATAGATGTACATCATATGAATTACAAAAAGAAATTGTACGAAGGGTGACATAATGTGCGGTCTTATTTATTGCATAAACGATCTTTTCAATGACACCTTTGGACGGATTAAAGGGAGTAGGAGAAACAATACTCCAGATATCTACTTACTTGCAATAATACAGTCTGCCATCTCTCCCCGTATGCACCGTCCAGCCTTCTTTTAGTTCGGCCTGCAGCCTCTCCAGCGCGGCCTCGTCTTCCAGCGCCGCCCGGCCCAGCTTCGGACTCCCAGTCCCCAACTTTGGACTGCCATACTTTGGACTGGCGCCCAGCTTGGGACTATTGCCGCCCAACCTGGGACTGTTTGAACTTGAAGCTCCATCGCTCAAGCTTGGACTAGCAGTCGCTCTACTATTAAAACTTGGACTTGGGTTTGGTCTGGGACTGGGAGCTAGCTTAGGACTCGCCGTGCCGCTGGGACCAGGCGACGACGACGCCTGCTGCAGCAGCATCGCTTTCACGTCATCGTATCATATTTAACGTTACGTTCATCTGAAAAGAAAGAAAAACAAATCAAGCAAAACATTAATTAAAAATATTCCACAGCAGGTAGGCATCCGAGACATTCAAACAACAACGCTTCAAAAAAGGACAGACAAATGAAACGCCCTCGTCGGCGAGCTCTCTAAAATGGCAACACCGATTAAAACTGGCGGCAAAAAGTCCACTGGAAATACCGCCCAAATTGCCGCGAAAAAAGAACCCGACCGTTGCCTCGCAAACCGTAATCGTTGGAACGCGACGGCCAAAATATGAATGAAAATGGACGCCATTTTCGTGATGGCATTTTGTTTACGCGCGCTTTTTTGCCCACTCGATAAAGTGGGTATTAGGTTATTTTGGAAAGTAGGGTAAGATAACCTTTAGCGGGTGCGTGTCGGTTTGAATAAATGGGTCGGATATAATACCAGACTGTTGAACCAGAAACTTGGTAATTGAATATTGTTTCTTCTGTGTAAAGCCGTATTTTATAGCACTGTTTGAAGTAGGTTATAAGACTGGTTTAGGATATTCAATTTACTTTTCAATGCTTGTTCCTTTTTTGTAGACGAAAATACAACCGAGAGGCTATGACGGTTGTGATAATAGGCTTGAAATCATTGACATTAAATACAAAGGATAGAAACATCAAAAGGATTTAACCTGAATAACATCCGGAACATTAAATATTAATTAATTGTACTTGTATTTCAACAGAAAAACGTTTCAGGGAGGAAGGGTTACGGAAAAACGCTCCGCTTGACGCGGAATCCGTAAACTGTTTCAATAAACACTCTCGCCAGAACCGTTGTCTCCGGTATGACGTGGACGCCATATTGCCGATTAACGCCTATATTTTTTTTTTCATGTTTTTTGTATCCCATCTGTCGTTTTAAGTTAACTATGAAAGTATTTAATTTGAGTTGTTTCATTTTCATCTGTTACTAGTGATCAAACCTTGGTTTCAACGAGATTTATGTTGGCCCATACATTACATAGTCTAATCAGATCCTAAGAGACAAAACCCTGTCATAATCATGATTATTTAAGAACACATTCCTCTCCTACACCATCTTTAAGTAGGATAATGTAACAAGGTTATCAAAAAAGCTAATCGAGCGCCTATCACGTTAATTCACTTGTCACTTGCGGCTAAGCGCTGCGTTGTACAGTAATTTATGCACCGCCATGCCACCAGGTGGCGACACCTGTCTCGGTCGCACAGCATCAAACGATAATAGGTAACCAAGTTACTAGCGGATGATTCAATTCATAATTTAAAAGAGGGTCCGTGGTGATTCTTATCCGTTCTTCTCCATAAGAACCTACTATGCTTTGGAATGGGCACCTATCTTATCAACTGTCTGACTGACCGACCGGCCGGTCAGTCAGACAGTTGATACCCCATCCCATGACAATGCGGAAGTGCGTTTGAAGAAAAAAAATTGACTGAATTGTCAACTGCCAACCGGATTACTTGACTTACGTTGAATTTTGACTCATCGATAATTTTCGAGACAAGGGCAACAACACTCTCTCTAAGTCCACCAATGAATAAATGAACCCCTCTGATGATAGGTAGTTATCCGTCAAAACATAAGTCAAATTTATTTTTTCTATTTTATTCTATTTTTATGAAATGGCAAGTAAAGCCGATGTCAACTATTCTGCCAATGTCTAAAGTGAGTTGAGGAAACAAGTGTGTATAGCAAAACCAAAATGATGGTAGTAAAAAAAAAAAAAATAAAAAAACAACTGGGGACACGTGTAATTAAATTTTTCGGACAAAACATTGGGGTTAGGGACAGCTGTCAAATCATGTTGTCGTTCATTCTTTGTTCGGAAACCGAATAAATCTAAGGATTAAGGTTCCTACACTGCTTTACCTTTTTAACCGACTTCAAAAAGGAGGAGGTTATCAATTCGGATGTTTATATTCTTTTTTATGTATGTTCGGCCATAACTCCGTCATATATAAACGGATTTGCAAAATTCTTTTTTTGTTCGAAAGGAGTTTAATCCGAAATGGTCCCATATAAACTTCATATAGATCTGATGATGAGTTCCTGAGACAGACACCGGAACTCTTTAAAAATGACAGCAAATCAACCACGATTTCTGCTATCGCATAAATATGCATTGTTTGTTTGGAATTAGTGCGGGGTAATATTTAATTTATGTGTGTGTGTAATATGTAATTTATTTTTCACTTTGTAGTGTTTTTAAGGAAGTCGGTTGTTTTTTTTTTTTTGTAAAAAAGTTTTTAATATAAATTAAACAACTTTATAACATGAAAACTCCGTATTATGTGCCATGTTAAATAACACTACCTATCATTTTAATCAATAAGTACCTACAATTTCATTGTGACGACAAACTTTCGATTGCCGCAATGTAGAGAGGCTTCTGGTTCCTATACATTTTGCAGAGAAACGTCTAATTCATTTACCGATTCGTGAAATTTTGCACGTGGTAGTGCTGCTTTATATCGGGAACTGAATGATCTTCATCACACAATACAATTAGATCAAATCTCATAACAGCTTTTATCTGCATTTCATGGTGCTCTAATGTGATCTGACCAAGATATGTACATATCTCTAGACTTTAAAAGAGACCGTGATTACATAGGTAGTTTGTTTCAGAGTATTTTCTCACACTAGCTTACATACGTTAGTAGGAGGCCCAATCGTCACATCCCTGACGCATGACTAGTGTTGCCAGACATCCCATATTTCACGGGACGTCCGAAATTGTACGTCGAGAGTACAGCGCTTTAGTTTTTGTAATTTATTTCATCACAATTGAAGAAGGAAAAAAATCATCAGGAAACCGGCATGTCCTAGGACCAAAAATTAAAAGACATGTGTGATCTACCAACTCGCATAGGGCCCGCGCGGTAGATTGCGGCCCACTCCCTTTCACCGAAAGGAGCAGTTAATGCGTCTCTAGTCAAGCATCAAAACGATCAAAACACAAAACAATATCGCATATTTCCCTTGTTCTACCTACTGCTTCCCACCAACAACCCTTGATCCCTCATCCGTTCAAAGATACATAAATACAATCATAAATTACGTGCCTATGTTTGAACAACACAATATTAACTACCCACATTTCCGTGTGTACAATCACGGTACTAAAATATCCGATCTCTTAGAAAGGGCACCCTAAACAAATAGTTTGGTTGATCGTCGGCACGTAACTAAAAACACTATGGGGACAACCTATTATCATTATGTACTTAATGTTTTAGCTTGTTAATCGGTATTTGTTACTATCCTCCAACTAATATTATAAATATGAAATTTGTATGTTTAGATGTTTTGAACTTCAATCACGGGAAAATGGCCGAACGGATTAAAACTAAATTTGGCAAACTGAAAGTTTACAACCTTAATTAATACAGAGAATACTATTTATCCCGGTAGAACGTTCCGTGGGAATGACTCTGTAGTTACGATCTTGTCTAATAACAAAATAAAATACAATTTCCACACAATTTCCGACACCGGTGGAAAGACGTCAAATATAAATTGACAGCTGACAGCTGTCATGCATTTTATTTATTTATTCTAGCCATTCTGCCACGCAGTTCCCGCCGTTCAATTTTTATTTTTGTTCGGCTCTAAGGGTCGTAGCGTGATGAAAAATGTTAAAGACACTTATCATTTTTCAAAAATTGGACTGTCAAATGCAAAGAGATTGTTTCAAATCCAACTGTTAATTCCAGAGATTTAATTGCACAAACAAACTCTTTGGCTTTATCCATATAATAACAAAGTTCCGCAGTTAGAACTGCGTAACTGCATAATAAGCAAAGAATATGCTAACTTAAATTCCAATCCTACTTTTACATACACATTTGAAATAACACATTGTATGTAAAGTACCAAACGGTACCAAAACATACGTCAGCACCACACAGTACCGCTACAAGAAAGTTAAAGTAACCAAATTGTAATAAAGTGACAAGTTGCTACCATAACTTCTGCGTACTACAAAACCCGTTATAAAATGACTTGAAACTTCTGACTAAAACAACAATTAAGATTCTCTTTCAAATTCAGAGTAGCATGACCAAGAAATAATTAAGTAGACAACTAAACTATGCAAAGGACAAACCAACTTATAAACGGAAAATGATCCATCCAAAGGCTTACTAAATACACACAATCGAAACCACACCGTGTCCGATATTAAATTGACATGGTGCCAATTCTCACACAGACGCCGAATAAACCGCCAACTAAGCATGAAACTAAGTATCTTGTTGGAAAACAACGATTAAGAACTCCTAACAATGCCTGTCAGTTACACGTTCTAAGTCAAGGAAAGAGGGGGATAGGCGATGAGGAAATTAACATGCTAGAGTAGGATAAGCATAGTTTTATGTGACAGGTAGCCGGTCGTTGACCTGCATTGTAAGTGTAGGAACAGATTTTGTGAACACAACCCAGTTGGCTATGGTAAAGTTTATTGTTTTAATAAAAATTACAACAGACGGTTTTATAGACTAACCATGTTTTAAAGAATAAACTCATAACCTAATTACTGTGTTTCACGCTGTTGCGGAAGTCAGACGATTGGATAAAAATACAATGGTTTATGGAAGTATAATAATAGTGAAGGGAATTATTGGGGTAGTGAGTGAAGTCAATATTGATTTTGCACCTCTCACATGTCTTAGAGAAGAGCCGATCTTTTATTATTTGAATAATATTGATTTAGACCTCTATTGAGGATTATCTTATTATAAACATGCAAGGTGCACGTTCAATTCTGATTTTATTAGAGAAGATAATTTCGTATGATCCTTACGAAAGCATCAAGTACGTCATGAATGTTTGAAACTCTTAATCTATCATAACGTAGTTGGGTGGGAGCCAAATGTGTTTAGAGTAGCTTGTTCTTCGATAGTTTCTAATTGAACGTGTTTAACTTATCAGACTGATAGACACGAGAAGAAAGAAGTTAGTTCGACACATATGCAAGACCAAAAGTAACTAATAATGACAAATGATGATAAATGATTATAGTTTCCGTAAGTAGATTAATAACAAAATCAGAAGTCTTTTATTCAACTTAGGCTGAGGATCAGCAGGTTTCGGACGTCAAAATGACATAGGATAGTCCGCCAAAACGACCGCCCTTCACCACATCCTAGTGCTTTAGCTGGGAAGAAGTGGCGCAACAAACTCCCCAGCAGCATATATAAACACAATAGTGCATCTGACAAACGTGGTCTTGTCCGAAGAGCGCCACTTACCGAATCCAATTGTGAATCTAAACCATCCGGATCTACTCAAACATACACAAAAAAACATCAAAATTGGTCTAGCCGGTTAGGAAAAGTTCAGTGATATTTACACGTACAGAAGAATTATATAAATTAAGATTTAGACATCAATGGATAATGAAAATCAGCCGTGGGAACAATATAGGCTGCTAATGATGACGATGGATAATGAAAATCAATTGAAAATGTGATTGCAGAAGTGAACCCACTATAAAATCAACCAATTACAAAACAGAGCCCCACTTCAAACAAACAATATTTCGCGCCCTGTTGATTTGCTCCCAGATAGCCCAAATGTCATACGTCCAAGTTGAAATGAGCCAATCACCAGCTTATGTCGGGCCGGCCTTTAAAGTGAAAAGTTGAAACAATTGAAAGGGCAGTAAATGTCAGCTGATTAGACCAGAGTCGACCCGATCTAGACTAGCTACGGGTATATTGTTCAGATAATGTGGGAAACGAACTTTGGCCTTTGGAGCGTTAAATGTCTGGGTCTAATTTAAGTGTTAAATGTCTGTGCAGTGGACCTTAATTCCAGCTTAATTTTTCTATCATATTTTTCCAGATTTATTTTCATAGTCTACGTGGGACTTAATTTTTATATATCAGAAATAGATGTTGTAGCGATAATTGGCTTTATTGCCTGCACCAAAGTCTTAATTATTTCCATTTGTTTATTAAATAACTTAGACATCATGTTCAAAATAAGTTATTTCAACAAAACAGATTTCCTTGAACATGTTCACATAATTAAAAGATCATTATCATTCTCCTACCGTAATACCAATTTATTTGAGTTTGTTGCATGGAACATGTTATTTTCTTTTATATTTCTCTATTAGTCGTAATATTGGTAGCTCCTTTCGAAACATAATTTCAAGTACCTACATAATTAAGAGATAACACAATTATAATCTTCACTGAGAACATTACTATGTTATGAACATCAAAACTGCCAGGCAGTCATGTTAACCAAGCAGTAATTTACGTTATGAAAACTGAAATTCAAATCAAAAAAGCTTTTTGCATAATCCGATAGCAAGCATACGTTGTCTAAAAGCCGATTAAAGGACATTGTCCATAAATCCGTCAGGTCTCGCGATAGTACCCTGCGGGACACGTTACACTGTTCCTACAAGTTTACAAAAAAAAAGCCCTCGGTCTGCCTTTGACGTGTGTGTCAAGATTTACCGGAACCTTTCGTAAAGTTGCTTTGTAAACGTTAAAGCTGCAGCAACGTGCCAACTTTATCATGGGCTGGCATGCCAAACGCTACAGCGAAATATAACCATAAGCTACACTTGGCAACAATGCTGATTATTCTTCATGTTAATTTATTCGTACAACAGAGTATATGTAAAGCTGTTGTAAAAATACAAAATTACTCGTTTTTTTATAGATTTGCTGGAAAAATACATTCCTGTGCAAAATTTAAACCTTTCGTCATATTTCAATGTAATGGGTTCGGCGAAGTGTTAGACAGAGTGAAAGATAATATTGTAAAACTTGTAACTTTTTAATTACTCTTTGTGTTTTCATTATTTTATTCGTCGAATTTTGGCTTAATTCTTTTGGTTACTTTGTTTGTTAACTTTATAATGTACGTCTTCTTTTCAGTCACATAGACAAAAATGGTAAATGCTTTCTTATTCATCACGATAAATGCGAATTACACGTAGGTAGTATACCACAATAGAGTTACACCATAAAACATGAAAAACAAATAACAGTTTTTATGCTCGAGGGAACAATAGCGGTCTTATGAAATACTTAATTTAAGAGCATCCTTAAACTTAACTATTCCAGCAGTAAACCACACAACAACTTACTTGAGAACACTAAGTAATAAACAGGTAACATTATGAGTTAAAGTTTGATCCACAGGTCGGCGCGGTTAACCTTTATAGTCCGAAACTTGTTCCGTTTCCTTCACGAGGCTTAACCTTTTAGAACTTGCTTTACGCCTTCGGAAGTGATGACAAATTAATTTTGATGTATCGCGGGTAAGGGGAAGTTCGCCATTTACACAGTGAATAGACGTTCATAATATTATGAAAATGTTTAGCGGTATGTGTGGCATTGCTCACGTGGTTTTTATTGGGATTTTCCGAATACTTGCGGAGTCTAGAATGAAGTGGTAGTCACGCGACGAATTCCTAAACAGGTTCGGGCTAAGCCTGATAAAATGCACGTAAATGAAGTCATTGACTGTTTGCCAGAAGCCTAGGAATTTATTAAAATATTGGGTGATCACAGAATCAGACAAGCTCAATAAAAGAGTACCCGCACCCCAAATGCGTAACACACTATCAATCAGATTCTGAGTAATTTTGAAGGATATTGCTGACCCATTTCTTCAAACATTCGAAAAAAAAATCTCAAAAAATTTTTTTTTACGTTTTTGAGACATTCGCAATGACTGTTGTTAAACTATTCAATGAAAGGGAGGGATAAATTTTAAATTTCGCTACCACCAACTCCTAACCTACATTGAAACTTCAAAAAGGTTACAAGTATCTAACTGTCTAAAAACATAAATAGACCAAGTCGTTTCATTTTTTTATCATGCCGGTGACCATCAACCATAGAGTATTAAAGCAAACAAATTTAGTAGACGACTACACAATACCTTTCTTTCTCAAAAGACTCTTTTACTCAACATAAACACCATAGCAAATCGCACGCACCATTACTTCCCCTCCCAATTATGGTGGATCAATAAACACAGGATGACCTCCTAACCTCGGGCTACACTGATACCCCCAAAACTCTTATCAATACACAGATGACTGCATTCTCTTCACAAGAAACAAATTTCAACTGTTAGATTAATAAGGATTTCCGTAGCAAGTACTCAACCAATTGACTGTGACTTCTTGAAGATGCCATAGATGCTGTTGATGTTACATATAAACTTGACGACCTGGTTCTTAATTGAATAAGTTTGATAAGACGTTTGAAGTTCGTTTTAGAGGACCTGAAGGTGATAAGAAAGTTAATTTTGTTAACTGGGTTTTGCCCAATGGTAATTGCCTCGACATACGTGTCTTGGGTTTGAACCCAAGCAGGCACTGTACTTTGTGTGAATTATTTCGTCTGCTCTCAAAATGGTGGCGGAAAATATTGTAAGGATACATTGGTGTTCTGGAACCAATAATTTGAAGGCATGTGACAGCCGCCAACCCACACTGGGCCCGCGATGTATATTATATCCCATTCAGAGTAGGCAAGCGTCCCAGCAGTGGGAACATTATAAGCTGATTATAGTATAGGCTTTGGAGGAGTATACGTTGTAATTGTACTTCTACTTTGTATGATGAGAAACGTGTGTATATTCATGTAACTTCCTATTATGAGATTAAATTCTAGCAATGGAAGTTTGTTTAACAATTTGACGCAAAAGTTAAGTATTTGAACACAAGTAGAGGTAAGGATATCTATCTCAGTACGTACTACCCACATATGGAGGTTCAATAGCACTAGAGATACTTGAACCTAAACTCACAAAATCTTCCGAGAAACACTCATTAGATAATCTAGTGAGAGGATGGATCAGTCATTAAATATACTACTTATAGGCTGGGCTTACTAGAGAATGGGCAGTAGCGTTCTCTATGCATTTTATCACCATACTGCGATCGCCAACTCGCCTGCCAAGCGTGGCGATTATGGCGAACCCCCATTTTTGGAGGGAGGCGTATGTCCAGCAGTGGACGTCCGTCGAATGAAATGATAATGCTGATAGGCTGGATCTGGTTCAAAGAGGAAACGTAAGCAAGTGTGAATGCAAGAATTTTACAATAAGTCCTCAGGGTACCTACAGCTTGATATTACCAGACTATGTTACTCTGTATAAAATCAGCTATCCAGTGAAAGTTCAGTCAAAATCGGAGATTGGCCGGAACAAAAAGACACAAAGATTAACATTTTAAAATAGATTACTAAAATGTTTTTATTTTGACATTAACAGACATTAGACTTTTATTTATTTGTTGAAGTACCTTTAACTCTGACATCTGTACATTTCATAAGCTTTACCTATGAGTAAAAGATCGCAATTACTAACAATCTTATACAAATAGCCGAATTTTCAACTTTTCTATCGCTTTAAAATTAAATGGTGGATACAGATGTTTAGTAATTGAGATATATTTTGGTACAATACTCATGGGTAAAGTTGCTCATAGAAAATAAAGATGCCACAGTTGACTGTACTGGAATCAATCCATACTAAATAACAACTAAAGCTAAAGTAAGTCACTTCTGTCTCTACGTTAACTTTTCACGTCTAAATCGTTGAGCGGATATTCATGACATTTGGCACGCACGTAGACCATGACCAGGACCTCAGATCACACGGACATAGGATACTTTTATCCCGGTAGTACTTACTTGGTAATTTCCGCCTCCACGCGGGCGAACCCGCGGGCATAAACCAGTCTGATATAATCCACATGACCTCCTAACATAACAAAAACCAGTCCCACCAAACACAGCGGTAACAAATAACAATTACTAGAACATTGTTTATGCTGCGCATGAGTCATGCGCCGGCGCAGTGGCGTGGGCTAAGGTCAACCTGTTGCTAATGTACCATCTTTATATTATGTGCTATGCGTACATAGTTACATCACCGTGTCGAGTCTCCTTACATTGTCATGTACACTCTGTATGGTGGTTTTACTATAATTTGTGATGGTAAAATTAAAAACTAATATCAGAAAATTTGTTAGGTGAATATATACAGAGTTCATTCTTATTTTATTACCTTGATTCAAAAGTCTTGAGCCACGCTGAGTAGATGTGGTACCCATTTCCCTAAATGTTTACTTTTACTAGTTTGTTAAGTCCGTGAACGACAGTGGCCTTTTTAGGGTTCCGTAGCCAAATGGCAAAAAACGGAACCCTTATATGTAGATTCGTCATGTCTGTCTGTCTGTCCGTCCGTCCGTATATCACAGCCACTTTTCTCCGAAACTATAAGAGCTATGCTGTTGAAACTTGGTAAGTAGATGTATTCTGTAAACCACATTAAGATTTTCATACAAAAATAGAAAAAAAAACAATAAATTTTGGGGTTCCCCATACATGGAACTGAAACTCAAAAATTTTTTTTTCATCAAACCCATACGTGTGTGGTATCTATGAATAGGTCTTCAAAAATAGTATTGAGGTTTCTAATATCATTTTTTTCTAAACTGAATAGTTTGCGCGAGAGACACTTCCAAAGTGGTAAAATGTGTCGACACACACTCCCCCCCCCCCCCCGTAACTTCTAAAATAAGAGAATGATAAAACTAAAAAAAATATAGGTACGATGTAAACTACCACCGAAAACTGGTTTGAACGAAATCGAGTAAGTCGTTTTTTTTTTAAAACGTCATAAATCGTAAACCGCAATTTACCTTTCATTCAATCAACTGAAATATAAAAATTAAAAAAAAAAACATTTATTTTCATAAACATGAACCTTATGCATAAACCGAGAATACCTACAGGTTTAACGGAACCCTTTGTGCGAGTCCGACTCGCACTTGGCCGGTTTTTTTTTTCTGGATGGGAAATCCTCAAATGAGAAGTCATTTGCCACGCCCTCCCGCTCTGGGCGGAGCGGGAGGGCGTGTCAGACTTTTACTGACTAAAACCCACCCGTGTTCCATCAGTTGCCCATGTGCCAGGGTCACGGTATCTCTTTCGAACAATCACGCGACCCCGGCAGGCATCGGTCCTAGTAAACCCCTACACAGCTGCTGACATCTCTTTGAGGCGCGCGAGGAACACTACGCGGCGCCGCCCGCTAGCTCGCGCCTACGGTGGCCGGGAGTCCGCAATCGACTCCAGACGCCCGGGGCGTCTCCTCCTGCGGCGGCTAGGGACGTGAGGGCGCAGAGACTGCCACTCCCTCACGCGCCCCACCTCCTCCTTCGCGAGCAAACAGCTTCGCAGAAGGAGGTGACGGCTTCCCATGCCCTCTTGCTCCGTACCATAGCTCGCACCAGGGCCGGACGCGAGAGGTCGCCGCCGCCGATCGCCTCCACGAGGACACGGCGGTGCTCCGCCCAGGCAGGGCACACCTCCACCTTATGCTCCACCGTGTTCTCCAGACGATCCTCACAATGGAAACACCCGGGCGTTTCCTCCCGCTTTATCTTGAACTGGAACCAACCGAAGCACCCATGCCCGGTGAGAACCTGCGTCAGGCGGAAGGTGAGGACGCCGTGGTGCCTCTCTATCCACTCCTCAAAGAGGGGACTTACCGCCGCAATTGTGGCGTGCCCTGCGCTGGGTTGCGACAATCGTACCCGCCATGTCGCCATGAGATCACACCGGAGCTCTGTCCGCCGTGCCGCGATTTGTCGCGGCAGCGGAGTTTCGCCCCGGCGTTTCGCCTCCTCGCGCCACTCCCACATGTGCGCGAGGGCTTTTGCCTCCAGATCCCATGGCGGCACTCCGGCAAGGAGGCTCGCTGCCTCGTACGAGATCGTGCGGTATCCTAGGATTAGCCGGATGGCCATGACCCTCTGGGACGACAGTGGCTTGACTGCAGTTCAGCTTACTTGCTATTTTACGCGTGTTTGAATATGGGTTAGCTTTGACAAATAACACGTAATCGATTAAGATCCAAGTCAAGTGGACTATCTGACCTTTGCTTATCCTCAACGCTGTAGTATCCCGAACGAAACCTAACAAACCACCTCTTGCATCTTGCTGCATTGAGAGCATCGCCATTCGCCACCGAATACAGTCACTATGTTTCGCCATGCTTCAGCCGCGCTATAACCCAAACGAAACTCATGTAATAGAGCATATCGTATCTTCATCTAAACTTTAGTCATTTTTAGATTACTGAAATTATATTCCGCTCTCAGATTTACTGTACTGTACCAGAGTGTGCCCTTTATATACCCTTGCCCCCACCACAAACCAGAAAGTTCTAGAAAAATTGAGACATTTCATGAAAATGGCTCAATACTTTTGAATCAATGTAATATATGTATTGTTATTTTCTTTGGTCCGTGGCCCATCAAGCGATGGCCAAAATTTACAAACTTTAATTACTTAAATACGAGGTTTTTCGAGTTTGCATGGATGTATTGTATTGTATCTATAAAATGTATGTATTTAGTAAAATACAAGTATGTTTATCAGTTGTCTGGTTACCCTATGGTAACCAGACAACTGATAAACATACCTAGTTGGGATCGTCTGCCTAGTTTGGGATCAGATAATGTTGTGTCGGTTGTCCTAAGATATTATTATTGTCATACATACCTTTTTTGGGATATGTGCAGAATTTTTGAATTTGTGAGTGATTATTTTAGGGGTTGCCTTTTTTATGGGAAACTTGATTGAGTTTCGATACCGAAGACAATCAAAATAGAGCGAAGAGAAAAATACTGAGCCGGAAAGAAGACGCCTTCTGACATACCTCAGTGAAGAAAACGAAAGAACTATTACTTGATACGAATCAAACAGTTAATAAAGCAAAGTGATTACAATCATTATCCTTAATGATGATTGTGATAGCAATCGCGTCGGCCCATGTCCAGCAGTAAACCGTTTACAAGCCACGAGAGTTCGTCCTCATAATCCAAATTATCATTTATTGCGGAGAGAAAGGGTCTAAAACGTTTTGTGTAACCGAATCCAGGATATAATGGAGTTTGATAATTGAATTTTATAATTAACAGATTGTTTGGAGGTCTCGCGAGTTCGCTTTGTATCGGAAACAATAGAACGTTTGAAAGGGATTTGGGTATTTGTACGATATATCTGTCTGATTGTCTGATAGGATTATTTATATTTGGGATTCCAAATTCGTGATTTGTGTTTGGAAGCGTTTTTTTTTTTGCAAATTCACATTCTCTTTGCGTAAGCTGGATATTGATGCCATGCAGATGTACAGACGCCAGCGCACAAAGCTACTACAATTTGTCTAATTTCTTTAATAGATTTTCAACTTTATCGCTAAAGTATTAGGTTCAAAATTGATTGGGAAAATTGGACAGTTTCGGGTAGCTTGATGTGCTGGTGTCTGTACTTAATATGCGATTAAAATGACGAATTAAGTTGGCTTGAACAAGTTATACGTTGCTGGGAAGTTTATCACACCATCCCCTTTATTTTTTATTTTTTTTGATTTGATATCAAATGACGTCTCCTGCTCTGGGTGGAGCGGGAGGGCCTTCAGTTGCCTACGCCAGGGCCACGGTAACTCTTTCAAACAAATACGCGGCGGCGGCGACCTCTCGCGTCCGGCCCTGGTGCGAGCCATGGTACGGAGCGAGAGGGCATGGGAAGCCGTCACCTCCTTCTGCGAAGCAGTAATGCTCGCAAAGGAGGAGGCGGGGCGCGTGAGGGAGTGGCAGTCTCTGCGCCCTCACGTACCTAGCCGCCGTAGGAGGAGACGCCCCAGGCGTCGGGAGTCCATAGCGGACTCCCGGCCACCGTAGGCGCGAGCTTGCGGGTGGCGAGCAATGGGTAGCTCGCCGACCGGTAAGGACCAAGCTCGGGTCGACGGCGCGTAGTGTTCCACGCGCGCCTCAAAGAGATGTCAGCAAAACTGAAGGGGTCTGCTAGGACCGATGCCTGCCGGGGTCGCGTGATTGTTCGAAAGAGATACCGTGACTCTGGCACATGGGCAACTGAAGGAACACGGGTGGGTTTTAGTCAGTAAAAGTCTGACATGCCCTTCCGCTCCGCCCAGAGCGGGAGAAGTCATTTGGTGATTTCCCATCCAAAAAAAAAAAGTCCGCGTGGTAAATTACAGCCGATTCCTCTTAATGAGAGGAAGCCCGATTATGCTTCCACAGTCAACTCGCTATCAATATGCAAGTCACGTACAGAGATGGTAGGAAGTGACAGGTCTGTTGGATGGAAAGCGGTCAGTCTGGTCGCCGCGCCGATAGATCGCAATACAATCCGCTGACCGCATCTGTGTTGTACTTGTTACGTTGAAGTGTGGTTATTAGTTATATTGTTACACAACGTAGACTATTTTGGGTTAGACTGTAAGCTGACACTACTTAGAAGTTTGCATGTAAAAGTTAATTGCTAAGCAAATTGACTGCTAACAGAAATTTGTCTGTAGATTCACATCGTTTTGCGTCGATGTGACGCAAGTTTTCCCCCAATTTTTTTTTCGTATGTTTTGGTCTTTTTGTGCAACATGTTTTCTATTCAAAATTCAAATTCAATTAATTTATTACAAACCATAATAATAAATACATTTGAGATGTTGAGTAAATGCGCAGTTGTGTAATGTCCTACCAATTAAGGCATGCAAAGTATTATTTGTAGACACAAGACAATTTAACAAACGCAAATAAACGTATTTTCTTTCTTTCTTTATCTGAGACATTTTAATCTCACAGCTGAAACACGTAAAAGAAGCTACAAGCAATATCAATACACCGATTATCGCTTCAAAAAGGAAACACCGTAAACCTTAGTCTATCACACGCCATGAAAATCAGGTGATAACCCCCACATCTGAACTTCATAATCCGGAATCTATCCGCAATAAAAACACCATAAAACATTTTAGTGTAAGAATAAAAACGACGCCATATTTTGCATGTATGACGGAGTTTGCTTCGTTCAGTAATAAAGTCACTCTTACGAGTTACGACAATAGGGGGTTTGATGGACCCGACCTTTTTATGGAAGGTTCACACTTGACACTAAGTTTTCGTAAGTGATTTTCGGTAAGTTAGTTATGTAGGGGCGGGTTTAGTAGGTGTAAGTTGTGAGTCTAACCACAGTTAAGTTATGGTGGGGGAAAAAATCATGTGGTAAATCTTGATTATATGTTTTGAAGACTGCATGTGTCATAATTTCCAAATATTATTAAGATTTGGATTGATTTTAACTCTTCGTATGCCGTGAACGTGGATCATCTTCAACCATTCACGGCAAGACTTTTTCAGAATACACCGGCTGTTCATTTTTCTGCTTGATATGCACAGTAGATACACGCACAGTGTATGCACAGTAGAAGCACACATATGCACAGTGATAAGACAAGGTGTTTCTTTAACCCCCGTCGCAAAAAGGGATATAATAAGTTTGACCGCTATGTGTGTCTGTGTGTGTGGCACCGTAACTCTTAAAGGGTTGAACCAATATGGGTGCACTTTTTTTATTTAAAAGTCTGCTTTCTAGCGGTGGTTCTTAGAAATATTGTGTCAAAAGTCGGTTAAGGCGTTTTGACACAAAATATTACCTACAACTTCTTAATAAACATAAAGACCCAATAATATTTTTTTTTATTATTTTGTTTTCAAAATTGATAAATACCGTGCAAAATTCCATTGTCTTTTATTAATAATCCTCTCTACACAAAAATAATCAGTGTCCTTTCAAAACAATGCTTTATTTCAACCAAGTTGTAAGTTTGTTGTTACAACTTACGGCACACGGTACAGTAGCTGATGTACTAAGTTTCTTTCAAGTTATTACAAGTTTTCTTTTCAGGAACGGATTGGAGTTCATCCCAGAATGAAGCCAAGCAAAATAAAGTACGGACGAAAGTTTTGTATGATATAAAAAAGTTTTTTGAGAAATAAAGTTTCATGTGGTATTAGGGAACTAACAATTGAGATATTATGTCAAGAGCCAGAAACCAGAAGGCCAATTCAGGTAATTAAAAACGTTCAAATCTAGTTGCAGTCTCATCTCGGCGACAGTCAAATGTCAAAAACTTGTTAAACTACACAACTTGGAAAGTCGAGGTATTTTCTGTTATTACACGTATGGAAGAAATTCTGAAATAAATTATGTTCATTTTTTTATTTATATTTGACAGATTGACACTGAAATCAAACTGTGAACGTTCTTAAAAATACGAGATTGTTCCCTTTGATAGTCAAGGTTATAATTACAAAAATTGGGATGCTTACAGCCTGAAAATATATATGATGTTGAAGCAAATGGAAACCTAGAAAATAATATGGGACAAAAAGATACAGAATATTTCCTTATCCACGCAAGTGTAATGAAAAACGTAATTTTGAAAAGCACAGTTTCATCAAAATGCACTTACTGTTATCGTCCATCCCCACTATCATAAAATATCCATTCAATTTTATGAATCCATAGAACCGAAGTGGTCAAAAAGCATCGGACACTATAATAACTCCAACTTCCGCAATTCCACCCACTATAAATAAGACAAATGTTTTATTTCGACGGGGGCAAATAAAAAAAGTAAAATGGCGGTTCGGGGGCAAAGAAAGGAAGAAGTACATGAATGTGGGCCACGGCATTGAATGCTTGGCATCCGCAATATCCACGTTTGTCCGTTTTTATTGTCCAGACGTGTGACAGGTGGCAGCACGAGACACTTTTAATGTTCTCTCGGATACGCCCGAAGGCCCGCGGAGATTCCCGAAGGACCCCGAAGTTTCTATTAAAATACAGCATGTAAAAACGTCAGGTATTTTTCGTAGATCGCTTTATTTAGCCGGATTCCTCGATATTTGTTTGAAGGTGTGAAAAGTTTTGCTGAAGATCCGAATTCTCTGATCCCTTTTTTATTCGGCGAACGTGCTGGTGAAAGGAAAAAGCTCGGCTTACGTAAGTTTCCTTAGGGGTGCTTTTTTCAAGAACGAATTGTTAAATCTTTGGGTGTCAAAAGAGGATCTTTGTAGAGATTTGCATGTTATTAAGGTAGAGTAAATTGGATGGGGAGCGCTAAGGGCCAAATGTTGTGTTACAACTAAGGGGATGTCTAGCATAGAACGTCGATGGGGTCTACGGCCCGGTGCATACTTCTCGCAACTGGCGTAGCAAATGATATCCTAGTTCCTGCCTACCCCAAGGGAATCAAGGCGTAAGTTTATATATGTATGTATAGGAGCTGTAGTATGCGTGTTAATTTGCAAAGGTCATATAAATCGGCAAGGTAGGACATTCTTTGTCAGTGACTTTAAAATATTTTTAGCAGATTTGCGACTAATATTTGCAAATGTCGTGAGCAAATGTCATAAGAACTGCTTCAAATGTTAATTAATACCACAAATAGATTGCTAGCAATCGATTAACAAAATAACGATCTACGGTTAATCGGTTTGTTAAACTTATTTGTTTTCGTCACGCTTTGTTTTATTGCAAGGTGAAAACGGCACTTTATTTAAAAGATTATCCTTGGAGTTTCTTTCCCGTTCTTCTCCATAGAAATTGGCGCTTTGGAATTGAAATAAATCTTTTGAGTTAGTTTTAAATATATTAAAGTATAAAATCGTATTCCCGATGAGGTTTCTCTTCTTCACAAATGACAAACTTCCATTCTAACTTCATCCCCTATATAATATGGCTCGAAACAACGGACCACAGATAGGGTCCACAGATTGGGATGGTAGGTATTGATTTAGAAGAAAAAGTATAATGTTACGTCCACATATACACGGACGCGCAAACACACAGAGAGTTGATAATTCAGTGCGCGCAAAAAACCCGCTTAAATTGTATAACTTCCGTGTTAACGACGACTAACCCATATAAATAAGGACAATAGCAAATAGCAAGAGGAAGATAACTATATTTTCAGTCCAAAATTTAATCTTTCCATGCAGTCTTGAGCCTTGTATAAATGACTTTAATTACCTTATTGGGTTGCCCTGTCTAATCGGTTCAATTTCATCCCTTATCTTTGTGAAACGGGGGTGACAGGAAAGCAATTAATTGACCCAATCTTGTGATAGATATGGTACAGGGTTTGCAAACTGACTACTGATTGGAAGTTCCGTTTTGAGGGACACTGCCAATGCAAATTGCAAACTGTACGGGAAACCGATCCTTAACATTAATTGACTTAATTAAAACGAACATTTTCATCAGCCTGGCACTGTTTTGGGAATTTTTGGGACGTTTCCTCAAAGGTCGATAATACTCTCTATTGAAGATATCCTTTAGGTAGCACCCACAGAATAGTCTCAAAGGCAAAAACGTACATAATTTTTCACTTTCATGAATTCCAAAAACCGTAGGAATAAGTAATTTTTCAGTGTTATTTTATAGGCAACTGACGAAAGGTTAAAAAAATGTTTAATTAAATTAAAATATGAACTGAAAACAGGAAATGGTACGTGAATAAAGTCGGGCTTAGCGGGCGCCAATCATGGCGTGGCGTGTCGAGGAGATGATCCTTATTATATGCCGCGGTTGACCTGACCACTTGAGACACTTGCCTGGCTTCTGGCTGACGGGCACAGGAGGAAGAGAACTAACTCCTTGTTCCTACTATCATATAACAAAGGAGGCATACAATTTTCGCTTAATCATGGAGAATTTGCAAAAAACACAAGTAAGTAATCTGGTAACTACACAAAGCTAAAAATATCTCTATTAGAAATACCTTTATTAGAAATTAAGCAAGATACAAGTTTATACATTCATCTCAATTATATCTTGACCTAACATAACATCACGCCTTGTTTCTCCGAAGGGTTGGGCAGAGATGTGCCTATAGTACACCCCATTTCACCAGATATGTTTAAGTTCCATGTAATAAGGGGCGAGCAATTCTATCTCGTACATTATAATTAACTGTTGTAATTCAGGTATCTTCTCTGTGAGCTTTGAAGAAGGAGTAAGCCGTAGCCTACCCTGGGATCTTGAAGAGCAATGCTAATTTACTATAGTTGCATGGGTTGTCTATTTAACTAAACTGCAGTGCGCAAGAGTTTGTATAGTGGCTCTTGGAAGTGGAACTTCTGCCCGTATGTTCTGTCTGACGCGATACGACTGGCGATTGGATGAAGACTCGGTTTTGTATTAAAATGAATTTATAACTATGTGATCTTGGTACCACGTGTTGCTATGTAGACGTACAACGTACATACATATATGTGTTTGAATAACGGCAAAATGATTAAGTTCGGAAATTTTAAGTTATTGGGTTGTAGGGGCCAGATCACAGCCCTGCCAGATAATACATTCAGCAGCATCCGATGACACTAGATGCAGACACGATTTTAGTTAGGTGAATTCTAAAGGGTATAAAGGAAGCCTTAACATTTGTAACCGTTAGTACCTAGTAACCTTAATATACGATCTAAAACTCATCATGACACGTGGTGTGTCCATTAACCTCCCTGTGACCCTCCAGACACATGATGAGATTTATACTAAGTAAATGTTTTTACTGTGTTATTCAAGACTCGCTTTTGCCAGCGACTTCGCCACTTTGAAGGTCGTAAATTATCCCATGGGAACGTACTACAGATATAAACATTAGCTTATGTGTAAATCTGGGTTATTAACTATCTATGTGTAAAATTTCATCCAATTCCGTTCGGCCGTTTTTGCGTGATTGAGTAACAAACATCTAAACATACATTTCACAAGGATAACATAGCACACATAACGCGTAATGTCGTCACATATCAGGGTTATCAGGTATATTCGAACAGGCCATTCTTTTTTGAGTTGATGGGAGTTGAGGGATTGCCAGCCTGAAAAAATAGGAATATCGTGGCAGACTGTTTTTTTCACTTAAGTATAAAATTATGTTAATGCTAATTCTAAATAGACTTATTCATATCTGGCAACCCTGAGTGTTTATACATAATATCATTTGGCTAATGTGTTCTCACTGAAATTGCGTGTCAAGTTGTATTACAGTTCGTATAAAGTTATTATTCGTAATTTTGTTGTTTAGCTTTAGTGATAAAAGACATTAGTAGTTTGGCGTTAATGCTTTGAGGTTTATGAATAAGAATAAGTCAAGTACATTTTCGTAATTACTTTTTAATGTGAAACGTTGAAACGTTTAACGCTGCCCGCGTTTGGGAAATTTGGTCAAGTCTTGTCGTCACCTTTACAACAATGTCTCAAGAATAACGGTCTACAACCAGTGCGTCCTGCCCGTAATGACTTTTTATAAGATTTAGGACTTCCTTTTTTTATTGTATTCGTCTTTAACTAATGTAATTGGCCTTGGCTGATTTATTACAAATAAATAAAAAAGGATACAAAAGAAACATTAGGATTTTTGAGAATGAATGCTGACATTTCTATCAGTCTGCGAAGTTGTCTGAACGCAGGGCTATATATTTCCAGGGCCCTGGCATAGGGAAGTGAAGGAACACGAGGGGGTGTCAGTCCGTAAAAGTCTGACAGGCCTCCCGCTTCGCCAAGAGCGGCAGACGTAGTCTGAAAATTTCCCAAGCAAAAAAACTCTTCCATATTTATTCAGCTTTAAGCTTGCTTCCGACATTTAAAAAGCCCATTTAACCCACTAAATCCTGCAAATCTCATATTCATAATTCATCCAATTTATATCCCAAAAACACCATAAAAAATCCGCACCGTGTACTTTACATTGTTTAATTCACGTAACGGCGCCGACCACCATAACCCTTTTTTTTTTTTTTTTTTTTTTTTCAGGATGGGAAATCATCAAATGACTTCTCCCGCTCTGGGCGGAGCGGGAGGGCGTGTCAGACTTTTACTGACTAAAACCCACCCGTGTTCCATCAGTTGCCCATGTGCCAGGGTCACGGTATCTCTTTCGAACAATCACGCGACCCCGGCAGGCATCGGTCCTATTAGACCCCTACGCTGCTGCTGACATCTCTTTAAGGCGCGCGTGGAACACTGCGCGCCGTCGACCCGAGCTTGGTCCTTACCGGGCGGCGAGCTACCCATTGCTCGCCACCCGCAAGCTCGCGCCTACGGTGGCCGGGAGTCCGCAATCGACTCCCGACGCCCGGGGCATCTCCTCCTGCGGCGGCTAGGGACGTGAGGGCGCAGAGACTGCCACTCCCTCACGCGCCCCGCCTCCTCCTTCGCGAGCATTACTGCTTCGCAGAAGGAGGTGACGGCTTCCCATTCCCTCTCGCTCCGTACCATGGCTCGCACCAGGGTCGGACGCGAGAGGTCGCCGCCGCCGATCGCCTCCACGAGGACACGGCGGTGCTCCGCCCAGGCAGGGCACACCTCCACCGTATGCTCCACCGTATCCTCCAGACGATCCTCGCAATGGAAACACCCGGACGTATCCTCCCGCTTTATCCTGAACAGGAACCCACCGAAGCACCCATGCCCGGTGAGAACCTGCGTCAGGCGGAAGGTGAGGACGCCGTGACGCCTCTCTATCCACTCCTCAAAGAGGGGACTTACCGCCGCAATTGTGGCGTGCCCAGCACTGGGTTGCGACAATCGTACCCGCCATGTCGCCATGAGATCACACCGGAGCTCTGTCCGCCGTGCCGCGATTTGTCGCGGCAGCGGAGTTTCGCCCCGGCGTTTCGCCTCCTCACGCCACTCCCACATGTGCGCGAGGACCTTTGCCTCCAGATCCCATGGCGGCACTCCGGCAAGGAGGCTCGCCGCCTCGCACGAGACCGTGCGGTATCCCCGGATTAACCGGATACCACCATAACCCTTACATTTAATTAGGTGCCCGTCAGCATACAAACGAACCGAAGGGTCCTACACAATTACTGTATTAATAGCATTGTTTGCCCAACTTTTGGGACGACTCCGTTGTTTCATAATAGGTCTGTTTCCTTGGGTAAGCGAGAATTCTGGAAAAAGAAGCTGAGCCAACGAAGCTCTATGTAAAAAACGTTGATAGCAAAGGTTTCTTTGGAAGTTTTTTGTTTGTGCTTGGAACTTACGGCCCATACGCTTACCTTGAAGGATCAAAGTCTCATATTATTTATTATCTACCTAGTCTTTTCTCAATAACATTGGGATCGGCTTCCAGTAGAAACTGATGAAATGAAATGTTTATTTATGTGAGTCTCTCACTTTTAAGTCACGACTACTACTACACGTCCATATTTTGCTGGCCTATATTTAAAAACTAGATGGTACCAGCATTTCTTTGGTGACTGGTCTCTGAGAAGATATGCCGAACAAACTCAGAGGTCAGAGTCTCTTAAGTGTAAACATAGAATTATTTGGTATATGAGTCTAAAAACGCAGGGTTATGTCTGTAAAGGCACTTTGAAGAAAGATCCATTGTTGCTTTGAGCTGACCTGTCCTAACAAACGGCATGTATGTACCAGTCATCGTGTAGCTTGACCTTACTTTAGGGAGCTTAACGACTATCACAAGACGCTCCCAGATCTGCAAGACATTTGTGTTGCATACGCACAATCAGCCTGGAATGGTCCCACTGCTGGGACACAGGCCTTCTCTCGGTGAGAGGGAGTCGGCCGTAATATACGTCGCGGTAGAAGTCACATGTCTTCGGTTTTTTGATTCTAGGACGTGCCGGTTTCCTCACGATGTTTCCCTTCACCGTTTTGAGAGAAGTGTTGATGAAATAATTTACATAAAGTGCCTGTCTTGGTCCGAACTTACGACCTCCAACTCCTAAGTTGCGGTACCCAAAACCACCAGTTATAAAGTCATGTATTCAAATCTAGCCTGCAGAGTACTTTTACCACAGTTAGTTTTCTCTTTATAATTGACTAGCTTTTGCCAGCGGCTTCGCCCGCGTGGCGGTCGGAAATTATCCCGCGGGAACATACTACCGGGATAAAAAGTAGCCTATGTCCTTTCTCAGGCTCTAAACTATCTGTGTACCAAATTTCATTTAAATCGGTTCAGTAGTTTTAGCAGGAAAGCGAGACAGACAGACAGACAGACAGACCGACAGACAGACAGAGTTACTTTTGCATTTATAATATTAAGTGTGGATAAGAAATAAGAATATAAGAATAAGAAAAAAGAAATATAGAATATAGATATATAGATATATATATATATAGTGTGGATCATGGCTTTTGCTGACTACATAGAGCAACTACCCATATGACCACCATAGCCTAGGGCAACATGATACCCCTACAGTGACAGTGTCTCTCATTGTAACATACGCAGCCAATGCTGATCTTCTGAACAAACTTTTTTCTTAAATACTAACATGGCCTGGCATGCCTTTGCGCTCTTCTGTCTTTATGTATTTCTCAATTAAGCATTTTGTGTGTTCATGAATGCCGAATAAATAATAAATGGATGCCATTTCACTGCCAGACGCTGTTTGACCGCGGACATCCATTGTGTAAGCCTACACTAAACCATTCTGCGATGACCAACCATCCCTGGATATTAATATCTCCACACGTTTAGCCGCATAGTTGAGCAGTTTCTCGGTATCCTTCAAAGCGAATAACTCAGCGAATAATGAAATTCCGCCTGTCAAGCCGAACTGAAGTCCTGGGTCAAAATATTCAGACTAGTTCTAGTCTCGCCGTATTATATTTTGGGATAGTTCATACTTCATAACATTCGTTTAATAGTTCGCGCTAGATGGCATTCTGTGGTGGAAACTTTAAGTTCTAAAGTCGATTGATGTTGGAAGCAAACGGTTCATGAAATTAATGCTGTTTAGAAATTTTTGAGAGCATAAAATCGCAACCGTATTTTATAATTAAAACGACACAAAATCTAAAGAGGAAATGCATATACTTCAAGTACTTACCTACACAAGTATGTCGTAATGAATGATTAAGTTATTGTAAATAGCTTGATAACTTTATAAGTAGTGTTTCTTTCAAAGGAAATGAAAAACCTTTTTTTCTACTGAATAGCTTTGATATTAATGGCGGCAACAGATGTTTATAAATTGAGATATATTAAAACACAATACTCAAGGATAAAGTTGCCCACAGAACGTAAAGATGCCACGGTTGTTCGTATGTAAAGTAACACAATCAAAACAACATCAAGAAGCGAAACTCCAACAAATTCAAACTTCGAACAAGAAAACAAATACCTGTCAGAAACAAACATGGAAAGCACACCTCAACAAGTCTCATTATTCTTCTCATAAACACCGCATGCCTTTACAAAGCAACCATCTTTCATTTTAATTAAAATGTTTTCATTAAAAGAAGTTGATAACAATCGAGGCTCATAAGCCGAATCCCTCAACTTTCCGACTGAGGATAATCTGTCTAAACCTGTCAATGGAGATGTGGATGAAGAGATTAGTAGGGGGATGGAGGATGGAGGGGATGGCTGTTGAAATGAGAATATTGTGCGTGGGAGTGGCTTAGATGTGGTGGTTGGATGAATTGATTTAAAGAGGGCTTTTGGGCAGTCTTTTTTTACAAAACATGTATGGTAGTCTGAAAACAAATATTTTTTTCTCGGGGTGGTGTTAATAGTGATAGATCTAGTCGATTTTTTAGGTGTATTAAAATAATAAAAAGCTAACGTTTGTAAAGACAGTCATTAGTAACTATGTTGATCTAATTGCTGTTGACCAATCACTTAGACCTCAGTTCTTGATGCTTCTAGACGGACATTATAATGTATTTTTCCGAAGTGTTGTGGGTCGAGTGGAGTTTCTGGTTCGTTCTTTTCCATGAGTACGTATTATGCTTTGGAATGAGCAACTAGCTTTATATTTCTGACTGACTGAATCCTTGACAATTCAAAATTGCCTGTATTTTAAATAAATTCTTCGAGTTTTAATAATTGACTGACTTATAAGCCGTGTGTAAGGAATCTACAAGCAACCCTTTTAAAAGACTACACAAACTATTCTGACGCAAAACCCAACCGCACCCAAATCTATTCTGGTCCCAATTAAAATGGAAACTCGATTGAAAAAACAAATTAATGGCGCCGCAGCCATCAATGAACGCGTCAACTTGTCGTCGAATTAGCTCCGTCAGACAGTGCTGCTGCGAAAGAATGGGGGGTAGGAGTATCAACGAAGAGATATAGAGGGACTATGTAGATGGTTGGTGCTGGAGTGAAATGGCTGCCTACACTTTGTAGCTACCCCTTTTCTTTTTTGTGTGGGAAATCACTAAATGACTTCTCCCGCTCTGAGCGCAGCGGGAGCGCGTGTCACACTTTTACTGACTAAAACCCACCCGTGTTTCCTTCAGTTGTCTGTGCCAGGGTCACGGCAACTCTGTCGAACAAATCTGCAATCCTGCAAGGTGACAATGTGGATTGTGCATTTGAGCTCAAAACTAAAGTATTTGTTATCAAGGTTCTAATTTTTATACATTTTATTGTTATTTTCATCTTAGTTGTGTCTGTTATTTGCAAACTACTACAATTCGTGCAACTTTTATTGCTAAGAGCAGTAAAAGACGATTGAATTCGTGGTGACAAAACGTAAGTCGAAGCATTGAATCTTCATAATCGTAGTACCTATTCCGTTAGATGTCCGTCACATAAAAAGCGCAAGAAAATCGTCTTGGACGAGCCAACCCTTGTGCATATCGTAAGCTCGTCTCATTAATACGCAGTCAGTAGTGACTAGCTCAGTTAATCCGGGATTAAGCCGCTCTCCCCGGCTCCTGGCTACAGAGACGGTTTTTCCCCGGCGCACGGATTACGGAATGTTTCCTCACAAATTGTTGGCCAGACTTAGGAGTAATGCGGTAGGTAAACAGGATTTTGTTAGAGTTTTATCTATTTTAATGTCAATAGTTGCTGTTTGGAATCTAATTATCCCTGGGCAATGTGTTTTACGAGGGCAAAGTGCCTGTTTTCGTTTTTTCAAAGACAAAACAATGTATGATAGATTAAGTTACTCGAAACCTGTTTGGCAGTGGACAATGGCGAAGTGATAAAGGATATAGGTAGGATTTGTAGGTTCAAACCTAAACTTTACTTTGAGTAAATTTTGTCATTACCACTGCTCTCAAAATGGAAAGAAAACATCGTGAAAAAACCGGCAGGGCTTAGAACAAAAAAATCTAAAACATGTGACATCTACCAATACGTTCTGGGCCCACGCGCGGCCGCGGTCACGTGGTCGATTACAGCCCACCACTAGCTCACTGGCCTGGGTACTAGAAGTAAGACCTTTAAAGGCTGATTATGTTGTATATAAAGATACACGAGTCTTTTTAATTACCACACTAGAATTTAGATGACACTAGGATCTCGAGTCCTCAACACATAAATTATGTCCCAGTACTTAATACGATTTAATCTATCTTGCCCAAAAGGTCTTGGCAATGAATTATTACAAACCACAGACTACAATAGAATAGTAACCGGACTGCTCGACCATAGACAATCAATTTGAGCAAGATTAAGAGATTTGTTACAAGTAATGAGCAGATCGTGCCTTCGTAACTGACTTGTTTGACAGCTTACCTTCCAACGGACTTAAAAGGAGAACCGTGACAGAATTTTGTCTTGATTATTAATACGGATTTGTACTGTTTAATTTACCTGTGGTTCTCAAACAAGTATGCAGGATTTTATTTCAATGCCACGATGTCTTATTGTTTATGCTTCCTACGAAATAGCTTTGTAACTGTTAGTAAAAGAAACAAATTCCAATGTGTAACCTTATACTTATTTCAAGATAGAGAGAAGAGATTACTCTTATATTTAGTATTCAACATGTATCATACTTATCACTAGCTACCACCCGCGTGATATGGCGACGTGTTATGACGTGATATGTAACCTATGTCGCTCCTCAGGGTTCAAAGTATCGCGTTACCAAATTTCATCAAAATCGGTAAAACCGTTTCGGAGATAAACCGGACCAAACAAACAGACTCTGTCTGTTTGTTTGTTCGGCAAACAAACTTGAAAAAATACGTTTTTTGGTTTTCGTTTTTGGTTAATTCATTGGTAGACATAAGTACTAACACTAATTTTAAGTTCTTTGTATACTAACCAAATGGACTAAGGTCTGAAATAAAAGATTTTTTTTTTTATACCTATGTATCCTATCGTACATTCATATGCATTTAATAATAAGGTGTCATTTTGAAATTACAAACACACACTTCAATTTTAATTATTGTCTAAGTAAGTATATAGATTATAATGTAATTTGTAGAGTTTAAGTCTGCTTTTCCCTTAAGAATAACCAGAAGTTTAAATATAATACTTGTTAACTAACTCAGTTAAGTCTTTCATTACATTTCGAACCCCCCACATATTGGCAACAGTGTAAAGTTTCTGACACAGATATAGAGAAGAATGAAACGACACGAACTACAAAATAATATACAAACCAGCATGCGTAGCATGACCACCGTAGTAATGGGTTTTGTCGACGGAAGAATAGACAGAATTACAGATTGTAGAAAGATTAAAGACAGAATTAAAGATTGTAGAAAGATTTGTACCGTTTTATGCTGGCGTAGCATGACAATTCTATCTCTATTCTGCCAAGAATAGACAAAGTTCTTTCTATGGTGGTCATGCTACGCGTGCTGGTGACTACATATTCGACGAAAAGTTTTCTCGATGCGTCGAGTTTTTGACAACTAGATATATTATAGGTGTAATCATTCATCACTTTTCTTTGAGGTCATCATCATTTCAGCCCGAGCAAGTCCACTGCTGGACATAGGCCTCCCCAATTGGGGGGGGGGGGAGTGGGGGGTTGCCATAATCGCCACGCTTGGCAGGCGGGTTGCGGCGGAAAACATCGTAAGGAACCGACATGTCCTAGAACCAATGATTCGTAGACATGTGATGTCTACCAACCCGCTCTGGACCCGCATAGTGGATTACGAACCATTCCCTCTCACAGAGAGGAGGCCTGTATCCCAGCAGTGGGAACATTATGATGATGATGATCCTTTCTTTATAAAAACCACTACTAGACTTTTTGCCCATGCATAATACAAACAATTCATAAAACTTGATCATATGGGTATACTACTTCAATTTCTGGATTATTCTCACGCAGTAGTAGACAACTTACCTTTTCCATGCATCTGTATATCTGTGACATAGTACTGTAACACAATGGGGAGTGTCGCAAAGTTTGCGGTCGCGAGCTACCTAAGGGCCTGTGCGAAGTCCCAGGGCTAGACGTGTTGCAATACGATGCTAGTAAGGACTGAAGACTAATCCTATGGGGACGTTTTCAGGCTTCTACTGTCGTATATTTTTCTGTAATTAGTTAAAGGTAAGCTTAACTTAAAATTACAGAAAAAGTAAATAACTCATTCAGACCAATGATGAAGGTAAGTAAGTATCATACAACATTCCTCAAAAGATTGATCGATTGTTCACCTGTAATTTTGTTTTTTTTTTGCTGTCAAAATTTATTGGTATTAAATAGTATGTCATTTATCGGACTTGGTTAGTATATTTACACTAAATACCTAATTTTGAACTATCAATGGGCACATCAAAACTCCCAAGTTCTAAAAATAGACAACATTGTAAAACGTTTTAATTTTATTTTTATTATTTAATCGTCGAATATAAGGATGTTAGCAGCTTTGTATTATTTTAAAATGTGCGTTTTATTCATGCAGAAAGAACTAAATTTCCAGTCTTTTAAAATACATTTCTCTAATAGAAAATGGTGGGAAAAAATAAATCAGCTAACATTAAGAATGAGCTATATACTGAAGGGAAAATTCCCCGTATCTACTAAGCTTATATTCCTATTGTAAACAGAGGGGTACTTAATAGCATGTCAATCATCTCCGCTGATGTTTGACGCAAGATTTAAAAAGTTTCATACGGTTAATATCCGCTTTGGGAAGACTTTAGATATTTATACTTAAGGGGAAAGCCTGGTGCTGATCAAATTCGAATTTTCTTTCGTTTTTTTTGCAACATATAGGTCAGTGTCAGGCTGTTTGTTGAACAAAATATAGTTCGTGACCATAGCACATGTGTATTTACAGAATTATAATAATAAAAATCTATATTTATACAATTCAAAGTCCTGATGAGATACTGACTAACTGATATATCAACGCTCAGCCTAAACCGCTGATCCTAGAGACATGAAATTTGGAGGGTGTATTCTTTGTGAGGAGTAGATATCCACTAAGAAAGTGCTTTTTGAAATTTCATTCCTAAGAGAGTATATTTCAAATCAGGTTCTTACTATGAAATGGGACTTGGAAAAGTATCTCGGAAAATCTTCTGAAATACTAAACGAACTTTTCCTGTATGCACTATTGACAATGTCTGTCGGGTCAGCTATTTATTAATAATATTAGATACAATATGAGATCAATTTCAATTATTTTAATGTATATTTGCGATTTATTCGCAGTTTTTGATAGATTTTCAAAGAAACAATAAAACACCGCGTGAATTCTCAAATATGCCAAACTTCCAAACTTTGTGATTCAACGTAGGTATACATAATCAGCCTACACCGTTCCCACTGCTGGGACACAGGCCTCCTCTCAGTGAGAGGAAGTGGGCCATAATCCACCACGCGGGCCCAATGCGGGTTGGTAGATGTCACATCTCTTAAAGAAAAGAAAACAAAAAGAAAGAAAAATTATTTATTCTGCACAAACAAAACGCACAATGTAAACTAGTAACAAAAAATAAAAAAAATAAAAATACACACGTACAAAGAAGCCAAAAGCCCCGTATTCATTATTCAAAAGGTTTTACAATATTGTCCATTGCTTGTTGATGTCATGAATACGGACCAAAGACAATACAGATAAATATGCGATTACGACATTGACAATTAATAATAACAAACAAAACAAATACAAAATTGCCGAATGCAGAGTGCAATATTGGTTACTTTTCAACCGACGAAAAAAAACGGAGGAGGTTATCAACTCGACGCGTATTTTTTTTTTTTTTTTTTTATGTATGACCACGCATAACTTTTTACATAGTGGTCCGATTGTGACAATTCTTCTTCTATTGGAAAGGGTATACTCCCAAGGTGGTCCCATATAAATTTGAAAAACAAAATCGAACCCTAAGGATCGGAAAACAGGGGATGATTGATTGTTCACTCACTGATTTTAATGTATAAACACGCACAACTTTATACAGAGTAGTCCGATTTTGATAATTCTTTTTGTGTTGCATAGGGTATACCTTGCCAAGTATTATTAGTACATTAAAGCCACAAAAAAATATAAAATAAAAACTTTTTAACAAAAAATTAAACCGCCGAAAAACTGAAAAGCATAAAATAATAAACCTAAAAATTTTGAGCCGGCGCTGAAAAATCAATGAACAAGGATCACTCAAAGCGCCGACTCATCATTTTAAGGTTTATTATTTTATGCTTTTCAGTTTTTCGGCGGTTTAATTTTTTGTTAAAAAGTTTTTTGTGATAAACATACCATAAAAATAAGAACAATTGAGCCGTGCGTCGTATCTGTGCAAGAACAGGTCGTTGCTCAGCAAAATGCTGTGACTTCAGACGAATCTATCGTCAACAGCGCTGATTTTCAGCAACTACCTTTTCTACCTCTTCGAATTTTTTGTTCTAAGACATGCCGGTTTCCTCACAATGTTTTCCTTCACCGTTTTGAGAGCAGTGGCGATGAAATAATTTACACAAAATAAAGCGCCTGCTTGGGTTTGAACTCACGACCTACTACTCGTAAGTCGCGGCCGTTACCACTGGGCCACCTCTGCTCTCTTTCTCAAACAACGTTTACCTGTTCAAAATTCTAAAACGAAAATAATTTATTATTTGATTAACGAGACAAACAAGACTTTCATAACCATTAACCCTCCACATTTATGAAAAGTGTAATGCACAATCGGCGCTAATTGCTACTCTGCTGATCCCCTCCGGGATTCCATGAATATGTATAGGATGGCAACCCATGCCATAATTACTTACAGGCAGTGTTACCACCCTTCACTCTCACATAGGTAGGTGGGTAGGTACTTATCATTTCGCAAACCATAGACGCGGGCTAATGCAATCGTAACTGCGAAACCACGGATTCTTCTATCTAATCTATGGTTTGTTGTTGTGTGATATGTTGTTTCTACTTTGTGTTTAACCTCTAAGTCCCTGAGATACCACATTTGGTATGTAAAAAATCGTTTTTTTAATTGTGTCTGTAATTACGGTAATTGACCGGTTAAAGCTTTTTAAGCATTGTTCCGTTTTGTGCTGGACGTAAAGAATAATACTTACCACCCCATTTTTTCTCGTGGGTGTCTTAACAAGCAACTAAGGGACTTACTAGGGAATGGGCAGCAGTGTCCTCTATGCATTTTACCACCATACTGCGATCGCCAACCTGCCTGCCAAGCGTAGCGATTGTCGCAAACCCCCCCTAAACTGGGGGAGGACTATGTCCATCAGTGGACATCTATCGGCTAAAATAATGATGACTTGATTTAATAGAGTAACATTTAACACTTCAGCAAGACTTCTTTTGTACTGTTTCGGTAAAACTATTGTATTTCTTTGGCTTTTCGTACAAAAACCTGGAACAAACCATGAAGGCATTGTGATAGATGAGAACCTTCATCTAATTATTGCCATCATCGTATTATGCCTGGACTTTCCCCACTATCTTGGGGTCGGCTTCCAATCTTACCGATGGCAGCTGAATACCGGTATTTGATTAAGAGCGACTGCCTATCCTCCACAACCTAGTTATTGGGTAATACGGTCTCGGCCTCTTGATAAGACTAGTTGTCAGAATTTCTAGCTTCTGACGAACCGTAACGACTGACAAAAGTCTACGAATGACAGCTTTGTGTCCTTTCCAAGGCACGAAGGGGTGTCGTTATTGATCAATCTGTTTATACGTGTGTAAATACATAAATGTTAAATAAATACTTAAAACAAAAGGAAAACACTAAAGAAACATCAACATCTTATTATCACCTGTTTATACATCAAAATATTCCCCAACAACGAGGAACTTTCAAAATATTCACCAAGTTTTAAATGCCGTAAAGTTTTAAGCTGGCAACCCCGATTTGAGCCAAGTACTAACGTCAACGGAGGGTAGATCACTGCTGCTCGTCGACAGTTTAACAACCTCTATTTTAGCACTAGATATTGAAATTCTTGAGTCTTTGAGTGGAAAGTTATTACTTAATATGCCTCTACTTGGTAGTTTGCCTACCTCATAAAGACACGTCGTAATAATATCACGGCTTCTACGTCTTAAGGGATGAGAATTTAACAGCAGCTGCCTGTGTTCAAGATTGTTTAGTATTTACGACTCATTTAGGTATTCTAATTAATATTTTGTTTGCAATTGCAGTTTATCTACTTAATGATTTTACAAACATCGAGAATCAATATTAATTTGAAATTTATACATTAAAACCAAACGTATAGATATTCAAATTACTGTTTAATTAAACAGAATTTCCCAACAAAGTAAACAACGCAGTATTTTAACAATATCCAGTAATAATAAATTTCTGTTTTGCTAGCAAACAAATAGTACTGTTAATTTTACAAATAACAAGTGTTACCATCCAATCTATTAACAATATCTAGAACCACAGCTCTATTACCGCCAAAAAGAACTGTCGTATTGGCATGTGACAATCATTTTCATTTGACAGACGACCTGGTTTAAAAAATGAAACGTCAAATGTCATCTTTACTTTCTTGGACGCAAAGGAATGCACGCATAAATTGTATGTATGTCAATGCACTAAGGTTTGTTAATATTCTGAACACATTGTTACTTTTAGTGAAAACAATTAGTTTGAGAAAGTAACTGTTGAATGAAGGAAGTAATTTGTGACTGGTGTTTTATTAAGAAAGTAACTTTAAGTTAAGATTTTCTTTTAAAGATTTTCTTTTCTTGTTACATAAATCCCCATAGCTATCGAACTATGCGCAATTGTAGGTATTTAAGGGTTCTATTTTATAAACTCCCTATTTTCATTTTATAAAATTGCTACAATCGCAAGAATCACAATTTCGTAACCACCTATTTTATGTACCTACCTACTTTCTAAGCAAATAAGCGTTTATGATTATGAATGCAAAGAAATTAGAAATCTGGTAAAATGGCATACAACACAATTTACATTTCAAGCTCGAATTTTCTAAAACTCTATTCATATTCCGCCAAAAATTCAAAATACAAATTGAGCTCTCAGTTATATTTAATTTTGCTCCGAATTGTTACAACCAACATAATCCTCCCGAATCTCAATGTCCCTTTATTCTTATTAAAATATTCAAGGCGTTTCTAAACTATTTGAAATTATATCCCTAACAGCTGTTCCCAGTGCTCATTTGAGTGGAAAAGACGAAAATTAGACAATTACTGAACCTCCACAACTCCGCAGTCTCAAGTACTTGCGTCAGGGACTACATTACACTCCGCGAAATTCCGCTCCACGTCCATAATCGTTCACAGCTTTTGTGTCACCGCGGATGGAGGCACTGGTGCGGAAAATGGCGAACCAAGTAAGACGAGCATTTTATAAAATCAGAATAAAAGAACCAAGGCTTCCACTTCCTTTCTCCTCACTATTTTACTAAATTAAATCGACTGACTCGGTTATTTCGCAGCGTTAAGTGTTGGACCTACGTTACATGAAAGTAACTTGCAAATCGTATTAGGGCACTATAAAATCTATTTTGGGCAAGCCCATACACAGCGCAAAAAGCGGCTCACACACGATAGAATTTCTCTACGCAGAACCGAACGCGACAACCGCGCGCATTTCAAAAAAGGAACGTGACCTGATTACTGACGGAAGCTGTCAGTTGTCTATGGAGTGCCTTAAACGTCACAGGTGCTTTGCAGCGGTCGGTTTGACTCTCGACCCTATTTTAAATTGCAGAAGTTTAAAAATTGTTCGGTTTAATTTTCCCTCCAACTCGCAATTTGCTCTATGAACAGTTTATTGTTCGCACAGAGAACGCCATTCCTTCTGACTCCTCAGTAATAGAACGACTTAAACGGGCCGACTTTATTATTTCGAGTTCAATTGAATTGTTTCTTCCTCAATGTTCATTAAAACAAATCCCTTGAAATTGGAGGGGCTGTCCCACGACGGCTCTATAACACGCTTCTTGAAAGGTAATGAGGCCTTATTTAAAATCACGGAATTCCCCTCCCGATGTAGCTATCAGATAACTTTTTGTTTATTTGTTATAAGTTTAATTAAGTATTCTTTTCAATCTGTATTCTTTTAGTAACTTTAGTCTTTTACAGAGGTGAAAGAAAACACTGGAAGCGGAAATAATCAATTAGAAGGAGAGAGGAAGCGCTAAATGCGAAAGACGACCCTAACTCGTTTGTTTTATTTCGCAGCTCTACAGTTAATGCTATTTTCGACAGTTCTAAAATGACCTTTAGGTCCAAAGAAATTCGAGATCCGAAAATTCCGAAAGATCTCGAGAGTTCATTCCGGTGAAAAATGTCAAAACGCTGAAAATGTTCGGGGTAAAATTGGCATTTGCTTCTTCTTCATACCTCTTTACATCTGATTATAGTAACACTTTGGAATTTCTAGGAATGAATCGTAATAAATGGAGTTTGATTAATAAAATCGATCAGCAAGAGTTTGGAAACTATCTATTAACAATTTGACATTGATACACGAACGAAACAACATATTGAAACCCACTTTCATACAGGAGTAGGTAACTAGTGACAGCCTCCAAACGCACTTTAAAAAAAAACGTATTACAACAGACATTCACGTAATAATCTGAACAACTAACATTACATTTTCAAATAATACTTAATTGTTCTTACGTAGCGTGTTTAAATTCTCAACAAGTAATAACACAACGCGTGGTATCCGCAACGGTTTATGTTACCGTTTCAGTAAAACTATCGATCAATGTTGCCAGTAACTGCGTAATGGTACAATATGAGCGACTGGAACGGAAGATCAATGTTGTCAGACGTAAATTGTGTGATTTGAGATCGTTTTTAGGGTTCCGTTGCCAAATGGTAAAAAACGGAACCCTTATAGATTCGTCATGTCTGTCTGTCTGTCCGTCCGTCCGTATGTCACAGCCACTTTTCTCCGAAATTATAAGTGCTATGCTGTTGAAACTTGGTAAGTAGATGTATTCTGTGAACCGCATTAAGATTTTTACACTAAAATAGAAAAAAAACAATAAATTTTGGGGTTCCCCATACTTAGAACTGAAACTCCAAAATTTTTTTTCATCTTTCCCATACACGTGGGGTATTTATGAATAGGTCTTCAAAAATGGTATTGAGGTTTCTAACATATTTTTTTTTCTAAACTGAATAGTTTGCACGAGAGACACTTCCAAAGTGGTAAAATGTGTGTCCCCCCCCGTAACTTCTAAAATAAGAGAATGATAAATCTAAAAAAAATATATGATGTACATAACCATATAAACTTCCACCGAAAATTGGTTTGAACGAGATCTAGTAAGTATTTTTTTTTAATACGTCATAAATCGTAAACCGCAATTTACCTTTAATTCAATCAACTCAAATATAAAAATTAAAAAAAACCATTTAATTTCATAAACATAAACCTTATGCATAAACCGAGGATACCTACAGGTTTGTACGGAACCCTCGGTGCGCGAGTCCGACTCGCACTTGGCCGGTTTTTTTTTTTGTTTTATACGTGACGGAATGTTGGGACGTTATTGGCGAAAGAAAAGATAATGGATCTACACTTACTATAGTATTGGTAGAATTTAGTTATTTCATTTGAATGAAACATGGCGAAATAGCCGTGATATGACACGACACAGAGAGGAGGCCTGTGTCCCAACTGTGGGAATATTACCAGTCCATAAGTAGTTTCCTTTCAAGCATTTTTTTTTATTTGTTTATAAATGACAGAGTTCTGAGGCAACAAACTACAAAAACAATACATACAAACGAATTGAGAAACTCTTCGTTTTTTTGAAGTCGGTAAAAAAAATAATTTCTTTGACCATCCGAAATGGTCAACGAAAGTAATGGTTTGGTAATATTCTGTAAGACCACCTTGAACAAGACTTAACAGAAGTGATACATATATAATTTAATTGCAACTCAGTAAATAAATACTACCTACTTAGGTACTTATGTTTATAACCTGAACCAGTTTTTAATTCAATTAGTCGTCTCGCGAGTTCAGATTAATTATTATGTAATTGGATTTCTTCAAGTAAACATGTAACAGTAAGATATTACAAGATTTACAAGTAATTTTTATATAATGTAGAGCAGTATAATATTCTTTACAATATGTCGTAGATACAGGGTCATTTACCTTACAAACTTGGTCAACTGCCTCGTTGGTCTAGTGGTCGGAAGCGCTTCTGCTGAGCATGATTTCCTAGGTTCAATTCCCATGTCGGGAAAAGTGTTTTTGGGATTATCATCAGTAATTTCTCAGTAACAGTCCGAATTCGTGCCTGGTTGATGGCAATAGGCTCGCCCCCTATTACATGGCATTTTATCATAACTGGCAAAATGTGGATAACTACAGGTATACCTCTGCCCAACCCTATTTGGTTAACAAACACGATCTGAACATCCCAAGGTTTATCAACAACATACTCGTATTTATGTTGCAAACTCCCAGAGTATTCGTCATGAATTGTGTAAATTATTTCTACACATATATTTAAAATTAATATCGTAACAAAAAAGCCTTAAAATACAATTAATAGTATGTAACAAGGGTAACTACCTACATTTCAAATTAAATTATATTTAATGGTTCTTAAGTACAACCGCAAATTAATTTAATTTTCAGATTCGTCTGAAAATTAACTGAATAACATAAATGGTTTTGTTTTAGTTAAGTTCATAATTTAATTTCGGTTACTAAATTCACGAGATGATTGTGAAAATACACGTGTATTTGTATTTACAATATACATGAAATCAACGTGAAATTAACGTTTGATGGGGCTCTGTCCTTTCATTATAATTCGGTTTAATTAAAAATATTTGTTTTTAAAATTTAATATAGAATATAGAAGAGCAGCGGTGGCCAAGTGGTATCGGCCCGGACTTACGAATTGTAGGTCGTAGGTTCAAACCTAGGCAGGCGCTTTACTTTGTGTAAATAATATCATAAATACTGTTCTCAAATGGTAAACGAAAACATCGTAAGAAAACCGGCATGTCCTAGAAGAGTCATCACTTAACTTTATCTTCTATGTTTATTTAATAAACAGATGATGCAATGTTTACCTCCATTCCCATACAAAGTGCAAATAATAAAAACGAATTAATATGTCCTCATCAATTTGTAGTAGGTAATCTAGCTTCTATTTTAAGACAAGACTAACGAACGACTCATTTATTTCTTAACCTTTAACCAAGTTTAGAAATAAAACTGATGGCTCATCAAACTCATATAAAAAGAGCTGTTACAATTATAAATGACGAAAACCGGGGATAAAACATGACATCATGCGTCCATCAAAATACTTCGTCAGTCACAGCAAAGCTAAACATGGACTTTATCCAGAGATATTTGTAGGCATGAGCAATGCATGCCGACAAATATGTGGGTAAATAAGTACCTAGTCATTTATTCTAATCAGGCTGAGAATCAGCATTTTTTTTACCTCAAAATTAGGTAGGATATTTGCCCAAAACGAATGCTCTTCACCATTTCCTCGTGTTTTGGCTGGGAAGAAGTAATGGCGTATGTCCTCAGCGCATAATTTAGTGAGGTGGTAGCTCAAATCTCTGATCAGGTTGTGCTAGGTTGATTTAAAGTTTGCCATCTGTGGAGGCTGTATACTAATCTATACTTAATATTATAAAGCTGAAGAGTTTGTTTGTTTGTAGATATGTTTGTTTGGTTGAACGCGTTAATCTCAGGAACTATCTATCCAAATTGAAAAATCTTTTTGTTTTGGGTAGCCTATTTATTGAGGAAGGCTATAGGCTATATAACATTACGTTACAATCAAAAGGAACGGAGCGACAACGAAAAATGGACAAAAACTGGCAGGAAATTCGATGCGACGGGAAGGGTCAAGGAGAAAAATTTGACGCGGACGAAGTCGCGGGCAGAAGCTAGTAACTTATAAACCTAAGTATTTAATCCTAACCTGACATTTAGCTACTAATTTTGTTTCTCCTCGTAACTATACAAGTCATGCAATGAAAGATCGATGTCACACATTACAATCAGGCTTTAATGTTCCCACTACTGGGAGTTGGGACACAGGCCTCCGTGAGTGGCTCATAATCTATCACGCAGGCCCAGTGGGGTGGTGGATGGCACATATCTTCGAACTTTTGGTTCTTCTTCACGTAGTTATCCTTCACCGTTTTGAGAGCAATGGTGATGATATCAAATTCCTAATGTAAAATGCCTGTCCGGGCTCTAATTCGAACTCACGTCGGGGCTGACACCACTGGGCCAATGCTGCTCTTAAAGAACAATGTGGGTTTTTATGATTTACTAGCTTCTGCACGCGACTTCGTCCGCGTTAAATTTCTTGTTCCCCCGACCCTTCCCGTTGCGTCGAATCGCCTACTCGTGTGATTTTCCCCGTTTCTGCAACATTTTTCATTACTGCTCCGCTCCTCTCAGTTGTAGCTTGATGTTATATAGCCTATAGCCTTCCTCGATAAATAGGCTACCCAACACAAAAATATTTTTTCCATTCGGATCAGTAGTTCCTGAGATTAGCGCGTTCATAAAGCACACTAAATTACCTACCATAGAAAATTATGCCCCAGGCACGTGAAGTAACTTTTTTCAATAGAAACATTATTGTAACATCTGTGTGTTTCATCCGTGGTTTGTTTACTTTTCTCCTGAACTTTCGCTTACAGTTCGGAAGGGACCAATTGAGATGCGGCACACGCCTGCAGAGAAACTTTTTGTGAATAAAAGTTATCCGAACTACAATATCGCAAACTGGTGGAAAACTATAAGTTTTGTCTTTTAGAACTGATCAGAATTTCAGTTACAAAATATTGCTAGTTTCTAAATCCTCTTCACAAATATACAGTAGAGTAGCAGAGGTTGATCTATTTAATCATTTGCTAATCGTGTTAACCTCCGCGGTTGCTCTGTAAATGGTTGAACCTCTTTACAAATGGAGAAGCCGTTAGTCTTGTCTGTCATTAGTGGACCTTTGACGGTTGTGACGGGTCATCAGAGGCCCGAAAGTCAGCCAGTCCAGCCTAGTAGTTAGATAGGCAGGAAAAAATGCTGTTCCCTATATTTTGGCCGCGCACTTTATTGCAGCTACAGCTGTGGCAGATTTTTTTAATAACCTACTTGAATTGTCTGTGCCCGGTCAAGAATATTGTACTGAATTCTTGGTTTCACTTTTCGATATCCCTGCCATCCTGTATAGACATCAGCGCTGTGGTAATAGAGCTCGTCAGCTCAGTCAGCTTCAGTACACCAACGTGACTTTATGTTATTTTATCCATTTTCCAGACAAGTAAAACCACACCCAACTAAAAGCAGCAACCACGCCGTTGTTTCCCGAACACTTCTCGGATGTTTCACAACACGATAGCAACACTAATGGCCGCCGGTTCGATTACCGGCGCGCTAAAACTGCGTGAAAATCAATTAAATTGTTACGCAAACAATTACCTATACGTCTATACTAATCATTGGTTTGGATATAATCGTAGCTACATTGTATAAGGTAATGTGGAGTAGAGAAATGTTTCTTTGGACGTGTGGTCAGTCAGTTGTCTGTAGATACCTGCGTATTACTCTGACTTGCAGTTTGGTGTTGTTCTGTTATGGATTCGGCCATATTAGCAGCATTATTTTCTTGCTTAATTCGAATTTGGCCAAAAAAGGCAATGTATCTTTCTTATAATTATTTAAATGCCATTGCTTCATTTTTATCATTCTTTTTACTGTGGTACAGTAATTTTATTCTAGCTGCATCGTTCTCACATATAATTATATAATGAATGTATCTAAAATATTGTAAAACATTTTTAGGGTTCCGTTGCCAAATGGCAAAAAACGGAACCCTTATAGATTCGTCATGTCTGTCTGTCTGTCTGTCTGTCTGTCTGTCTGTCTGTCTGTCTGTCTGTCCGTCCGTATGTCACAGCCACTTTTTTCCGAAACTATAAGAGCTATGCTGTTGAAACTTGGTAAGTAGATGTATTCTGTGAACCGCATTAAGATTTTCACACTAAAATAGAAAAAAAACAATAAATTTTGGGGTTCCCCATACATAGAACTGAAACTCAAAAATGTTTTTTTTCATCAAACCCATACGTGTGGGGTATCTATGAATAGGTCTTCAAAAATGGTAATGAGGTTTCTATTATCATTTTTTTCTAAACTGAATAGTTTGCGCGAGAGACACTTCCAAAGTGGTAAAATGTGTGTCCCCCCCCCCCCGTAACTTCTAAAATAAGAGAATGATAAAACTAAAAAAAATATATGATGTACATTACCATGTAAACTACCAACGAAAATTGGTTTGAACGAGATCGAGTGAGTAGTTTTTTTTTAAAACGTCATAAATCGTAAACCGCAATTTACCTTACATTCAATCAACTGAAATATAAAAATTAAAAAAAATATATATTTTTAAACCGAGAATACCTACAGATTTGTACGGAACCCTCGGTGCGCGAGTCCGACTCGCACTTGGCCGGTTTTTTAAGAGTAACGGCGGAGTTTTTTCCCATTCTTCTCCATACGAAACAACCTTTTGGAATAGGCGACTAGAATCAATTCTATTTTAATGTAATACTGAAGGTCAAAAGTGCCTTTCATGTGCCTATTTGAAATAAATAATTTAGCTTTGAAAGGAACCTTAAGTAACTTGAACCTGCATTGGGACTTAGGCGATTATTACACTGCACCGCGCACCGCCGCGGAGGGCGGTTGCGTAAAGCGAATTGACCGCGCGGTCGGTCGGTGTACGTGTGTTAGGCATCAACGGATTTAATAGAGGGCAATGCGACATGAGATCCGCTTCGCCGCCTACCGCGGCGGTGCGCGGTGCCGTGTGTTAATCGCCTTAAAACATAATGTCGAAATTTGGATGTTAAACACTGTTTACACACTTTCAGGATTTATACAGGAGTGATAGTATGTTGTTTCAGACGTCATGCAAAATCCTACATCGCGCAAACAGAGTTTACCGCGCAACAATACGTGTACATACAACTTCAAATCCGACTTCAATCGTCTAGGAGTTGCCCACCAGATAAACATAACATCCGTCTGGTCGGAGTATCCCCCCTTTTCTATAGAGGATAAGTGTACTTTACACCTTCTTCCTCATGCCTCTAAATAACTATAGATTGCTTCATTGTTTAATATCCAGTTGTCCTAATTTCAACAGCCTATAAAAGTTTGAAGCTTTTTCCGGATTACGATTTACGATTTTATAAAGTGGGTCACACGGTTCAATTTTAAACTGAAGGAACATTCTTGACTGCTCTGCTTTGGTATTGATTGCATATATCACATTCTTCTTTGTCTACTGCTGAAGCACTGAGGTACTGTCAACCGGACCTAAGTAGATTTCATATTGACACACCTCTTTTAATAGCTTTAAGGGCAGTTTTCATTGAGCAAGTGTTACCACTGAAATTCGGTTGACTGTGTTTAGTGGCAAAGGCAATGAAAACCCGCTGTTTTTTAGCGGAATATCTGTCTTTGTTCGACGAAAAGAAAGTTTTTAGCCTTATTGTCAAATTTAGCACATTCTGTGTTGCTTATACATTTGTTTCGTTGGAGAAAATCCTCTCAAACTTCACAAATAAAAAATCCAACAAATTGTTATAGCTTCCGCGACTTTTAATAGACTATTTACCTCATTCCTACACTCATAAAACCCTCAAAGAGTCTTAACACTCAAAGAGGCAAGACAACTGCAATGACAGTTGTGATTTGAAAATACGTACAATTTAAATTGATAGTCATTTTGCTTAACACTTTTTCCTTGATTTAACAAGAGTAACGATAACCAACACCCACAATACGCCAAAGCGTAAGCGTTCCAAATTCGAGCAATGCTCAATAATCACACAGTTCCAATAGAACATGTGTGCTAAGCTCACATATCACACCCATAAAGGGTTGCAAGTTATTAAAAGTTAGCTCCACAAATCCTAAGCCGACATTGTCCGTTGATAGTTCTGTGTTTGAGTTCGTGCTGATGGGCCGATCAGTCGGATTAAATGACGGTCATACCGGCCGGTCGCAGTGGTTTCAGATCTGATTACATGTCACTAGGCTTTTGGCGGGCTTTTGTGTTTGTTTATGGTAATTTTGTGGATTATTATTTATATGGCAACACTGTTTAAGTTAGTGTTTAGCTGTCTATAAAGATTAAGATGTATTGTTGTGTGAACTTGTGTGGAAGTTCCTGTCATATGTTTCTGTTTTTTTTTTGCAATGCTGGTTATCCTGGCCAGGATAATGGCAGAAATGATTGAATTGTCATTTGTCCTTGATGAGTGTGCAAAGTTTCAAATTATTCCAACGTTTTAAAGGGAGTAAAAATGACGTCCAAAGATTCCGTTACAAACATACATACATACATACATACCAAGCTAATAAAAAGCGTGTTTAAATAGCCAACAAAATATAAACTCTACCAACAAATCAAAACATGCTGCGACCTCATACAAATTCAATACTCCAACAACAAACTACCCAACTTAACAAACCCTTTGAGCTATTTGTCAAAATATAAATCACAGCAAAAATGTCGTTACATTTAAAATTTTAAATTCAATGTGCAACTGCACTAAAGTATATTCCATGCAACGTTAGCGAGACTTTGAAACTCTCGCCGAGTCGCGCACAATTATGGGGAGAACTCAAAGACGTCCTACCTCACTTTGTTATAACTAGACTTGCTTTTATTCCCCCCTCGCTCAAGCCTGCAATTATAATTTCTAGGTAATTTCTTAGTAGAACCGACGTAGAAAGAACTAGGTTCCTATTTGATATGTAAATTGTGACTGGCGGCTTTGAGTTCTTTGTGACGGGAATGGATCTAATTGGGGAATTGGAGCGTTTTGATATGGATCCTGGATTCAAATCCAAACGTACAAAAGAATAAAAAATATGTCAGATATTTCAGAACCAAGATGAAATGAATATTTCAATAGGAGAAATAAGGGTAAGTTTAATAAAGCAAGTAAATCTAAAATGCAAGCTGCTAAGGCAGGTTTTAACTCGGGTCAAAACTCAGCACTGAAAATTATTCAAATAACAAACACTCCGCTCTCGCTATCATTCTATTCTTTGAAGCATTCCACACGTAAAAAATAAAAGCATTTTAAATCACCATTCAAAAGTTAATGATATAATCTCTTCCGTTTTGCTCAACAATGTGAAGCTTTTAATTAAAAAAAGAGCACTGTAGTACCAAAAAGCTTATATGTGCATACCTATGACGTTTTCCGTGTTGAAACCGAGCGCTTTAAAAATTTAATCTGGCCATCATTCTAGTTTAAAATTAGAACCGACGACTGCGGACCCCTCTCTCTAACACTTATGCACATCACTATCCTGAATTTCATTAAATCAAATCGACGAATCAGATGCATCCGTTTTTTTTTTTCGTTACGTAATCGTGAAGAGATTTTTATAATCTGTGGCGCAAGATGATTCGTTTGACAGTTAAGGTTTTCAAATTAAGAAAAATAGGCAAAGGTCTTGAAGCTGTAATACCCAGTGAAAGATTTAAATAATAATTTCATGTTATGGAATGTTGTATTGTTTTGTAAACTGCTCAGTGCATATTGTCGTTTAGTATTGTAGTTATTCAACAGGAGGTTACGTTCAAGTTACGGATATGGTTGTATGTCGACAGACAGGAAGATGGGCATTACGTTTTAATCGATTCACAGTCATAAAACTGTAAATTACTTGATAATTATCTACTGAATAAGTCATTCTTGTTACAAAGTGTTTTCATTATTCATAGCACAAGTAACATACGATATTTAATTGCTTATTTTTCTTGCTATAAAAACATCTGTCATAAACAGTTTTAGACCTCTTTTGCGACGGAATTTCTAAATGGAATTAACTAGACAAACATTTTTAGAAGCAAATGCTGTTATAATACACAGCTGTAGCTATAATAATGTCGGACTCAAGACTAACTTCATTTCTGCTCCGTTAAGATTCAGAAAATCAAATTAAAAATATGATGAAAGGAATGAAATACACTGTTCTACTTATTGTGAGCCACTTTTAACCCATTAACTGGATAGACTTCAGTTGACTAAATCCTAAAATCAAACATGTAACATAAAGCTACAAACATAAATTTACACAATATTATCTCTCATTATCCGAGATAACCATCAGAACAACATACCACAAAAATGCAGTGTTACCAGCGCAGAAAAATCGCGCTCTTTTTCTGATGTTTTAATTAAAAAAGTTGTCGGAGCACATAAAATCGCTTCGCTTAGTTATCTCGCTGTACTACTGACAGACGTACTCCTGTTTACATTTCGTGGATCGTTCTCATCTGACCGCTTCGTTGAAAGATTAGCTATCTAACACTTAGTTTGATTGCTTTTCGGTGTGTTTATAGTTTGAATTTGTAACTTTAATCTTATGTTACTTTCGTATAGAGTGGATTAGTTGCTGTTTGTCTTCGTAATTCTTGTAGATACTATTCTCGTGGGTCTGTGAAGGGTTTACGTGTTTGTATGCTCTTTGAATAACAATGTGTATCAACTGCGTATTTATAACTCTGCCCACTCATTGGCTTCTAAGGGATTGACTAAGTCGTTGTATTGCATCGATCACTAATATTAGTGATCGATGTTGTATTGTAATAAATCGAGTCATGTCTTTGCTAGCTACGTTTCGGCTGACAATTGGTTGGATAATGTGCCTTCTGGTGTGCGAGGACATCGATTTTGAGTTCTTTGTTCTTCAAATGTTGTTCAAAGATCAGACCCGCAAAACAAAATATTATTCATGTAACCTAATTTATTTTAATGCTACGCAAATAAACAAAGAAAAGTAAAAATGCAACAAATTGTTATAGCTTCCGCGACTTTTAATAGACAATTTACCTCATTTCTACACTCATAAAACTCAGTTCTCTTAACACTCAAAGAGGCAAGACAAATTGCAGCAGGCGTGTACAAAGCAAATGGAGCAAGTTGTTTACATAACTTTAATTAATCATTATCATTAGTTGTGCTCGTAAGACAGTTACCACACATTTTACACAAACATATTTCAACGTAAGTACTGAAACAATTTCAACGGGACCTTTCACTCAACGGGGACATAACAAATCGTTTGACAGTCCTGACAGCTCAGACGCCATGACAGTTTTTGCGTTGATTCCCGCCTTTCTTTTTCTTTTCAGTGATGTTCTGATTTATTGCATCTACAGCCTCAGTATTGGTGCTGGCAACAAACAGATGGAGGGTGGATTTCTGTAGGATAATCATGAAACAAAGAGATTTAAGACATGTCTTTGTCATGAAATAATTATTTCTTTCTTTCCAGGTGTTGCTTTACTCCATTAGTTTAATTCCACTGACCACAGTATTGCTTTTTGGCTAAAGAAATCCCTCTCACAGCCTTTTCACAAATTCAAATGCGATTACTGAAAAGGAGATATTCTCAAGCTTGTTACGTAATCCGTATCTTGTACTAATAAATATTTACGTTCGAACTCATTTGAATCAGCTGATAAATCCGTCTTCAGGATCGTAATAGTGAAAGTACTATTAAAATTCGTCGGGTAATTATTACGTGGTGCGCATACTGAACTTAATAATATCTGTAATCTGAGGAAAAAAAGAACATTATTGTGGCCATTGAAATAGAAAGTGTAGTTGCGAAGTTATACTTACTTAGAGCATTTTAGTTATTCTCACTTTATGGCTACATTTCAACTTTTAAAAGAGGAAGCGATAAGATAGCCAGCGATATTGAAAATTTGTAGCGTTTTGCAATTTGCAGATTAGTATTAGGCTGTGTGTTGAACAATATATGATTCAAGACCGTTAGCCGTACGTACCAGAATTATAATAATTAAAATTATCAATACAACCTTCTAAGTTAATTTCATTTCATTGAATTAATTTCTCATGAAATAGTCATTGAATGGGATTTAATGAACTTTGATGATTGCATTGTTCAATATACAAGGACTAATTTCCCAGCTTCAAATTAACATGATTTGAGCACACTTTAGATAATGTTTCTATTCCGTTTTATTTCTATTGAAACGATAAAAAGTTTATTACAAAAAATGGCGACGCGTTACCAATTTCTCGTAACGACGCCGCTTATGTTAAGAACGAAGAAAGAAATATAAAAAAACAAAGCAGGCAGAATTTACTACCCAATTCTAATAAAAACGTATGTAACCGAACATCAATCTTGGAAGACAATCGCAGGCGACGACGTAACAGCCACTATAAAATTATATTAGCAACACTGTGACTAGACGCGCCCGTAAAATTTTGTGATGGCAACCCAGAACCAGTGTTGTGAAAAATTGATAGAGCGAGCGCTAGCCGATCGATTGTAATGCTATTTTAGTCGAGCACGGCGCATACAATCGAGTTATGTGGAAATTGTGGATATCAAGTGAATGGTGATCACGGGATTATCGATTGCTCCTGATGAATTTGGCACAAGGATATTTACAGCTTTATTAACTTATGACTTTATATCAGCTCGATGCACATGTACCAACAAGTAAGTATTTGGAAGATCCCAACAAAATAAAAATAAAATATTTTTATGATGAACTAGAGTCCCAAAACGTCTCACCAGAGCTCACATTCTTCACTCACATATTTCTTACCAGTAACGGTCTATTTCTAAGTTATTTTACTCCTATTTAAAATGCCCTCCTTCCACACCTACATACTCATGCATGCATTACACGTCGCGCTTACCCCATAGCATAAAAAGCCCATAAACTCACAGCAATTAAAACCCACGGAAACGCGGGCCACGACAAAATCTCCGCTTCACACGAACTTAAAAATAAACAGTCCGTATTCAAATAATGAAACATGCATAAAAACTCCTTATTACCGTCGTCACTTCCTGCCTAAGAAGCATGGGGTAACCCCTCTATTTCAGCTTTAACACGTTCTAAAAAGAACCATGTTAGAAGTAGGTAAGGTGTAAAGTCGTGTGGGGGCCGTTAATCACGCGTTAGTTGAATTTCGTTCCTTGAAATATTCGAGCAAGAAAAATGTTCAAGTTTTCGTAGCTGGGTTAGAATTATCTTATCGTATGTCAATCTTGTTACTCAGTAGTTAATACACCAGTTCTTTCTTTCATGATGTGTGGATCAAAAAGTTTGGTCACTAAAAAGGTCGTATGTAACGCGTAGCGATTGCTTTTGGAACAGCTCCAACCTATACATGACCTCCTGGCTTGCCCCAGGATCACAGCATTCTTCTACATTAAATGTTTTAATTGGTAATTTGAATTGAGAACACTTATTTAAAGTCTGTAAAGTTTTAAAGCCCAAAGCAAACAAAAGGTAAAAAAGTTTTTATTATTCTTCGTAATTGTATCAATTTCAAGTTGAACAAGCATTAAAAAGTGTAATTACTTTCTGTTTAATTGGTTTATCGTGATCTAAATATGTTTCAAAAACACTTTCGAGTTAACAAGTGGAGTTATATGAGATCAAAAATGCAGCGAAACACCATTTTGCCTTAAATTAAATTTCAATCGGCTTCAATTGCAGAACACACGTAACATACGTGTGCAAATTTATTACTTACTGTTATTTGAAGCTCTTTTCACTTCGATTTCTGTTTTTACTTCAATATGTTAAGTTAGATTCAGGTTGGTCTACAGTGCGAGGATCTCTAATTTCCATTGCGAAATCTGGTAGTACTGTAATGGGTAGTCTCCGCCGCAGTTCTCGGGTTTCCATTTCCTATTGCTGTCTGAATTCAATCTTTAGCGAAACTGGAATCAAATCAATATTGTTTGTATAACACTAGCTTTTTGTTCCCCACGGGAACGTTCGACCGGGATAAGAAGTGTAATCCTATGTGTTAATCCAGGTTATAAACTACATGTGTGTTAAATTTCATCCAAATCCGATAATAAGATTTTCAGGATCTAGACAAACTTTTTTCAATTATGTTGGGGTTGGCTTCTAGTCTAACCGGTTGTTGCTGAAACCTGTATTTTACATGGAACGACTGCCTGACTGATTACCTATATTGTATTTAAATACTTTACTACAATAATTCATATCTTATGGGATCATCATCATCATCATCATCATCATCATCATATCAGCCGTAAGTCGACCACTGCTGGACTTAGGCCTCGCCCAATTTGGGGAATTTGCCATAATCGACACGCTTGGCAGGCGGGTTGGCGATCGCAGTATGGTGGTCAAATGCATAGAAAACGTTTCTGCCCATTGTCTGTTAAGTCCCGGGAAAGTAACTCACAGGAAGAAATGGGATGGATTTATTCTTTACGTCCGGCAACCTACAGAACGCTCTTACGGGATATGCAATAATAATTTAATGATATGGAGAGATGGTCCACAAAGCCTACTTATTCGTTTACTACGCATTCAGATGCCCTTGTTGCGACCTACACAATTAATTACAAGCTTAAGTTATTCAACCGTCACGTCATAATAAGCATAAATAACAAATAAATCTTGGCTCAGTATCTGGGTCACGTCTGCACGCAGCCAATATTTTTGTGCGACTGTCGAAAACTGAGGGCTGACTGGCCCAAAGAATACAAAATGGACCCTCCGCTTTGAATACACGGAATAATCCCGACTCACTTCGTATACGGAATATTTATATGATAAATGCTATTTCTATGGAGGAAAACATGATCGATGCCTTTTCTATAGTGAGGATGAAGCTTGGAATGAAGGGAAAATATGTTATCCATGCAGGAAAAAACATTCTATATAAGCTCCTATTGGGGAAACTTGAATATCGCTTTATTTTTTTAATAAGGTGTCATAATTCGTTTTTAATTCCCTAGGGAAATAATATTCTGCTAATTGGTAGTGAGAAACAAAAAAAAAACAATCAAAATCAAGAAAAACAATCTGGCTACATCCTTCGCATGGAGAGATTCAAGTTAATGCGAGTTGATAATTTGTTTTTCATTCCTGGAGAAACAATTCAACATTGTTTATTGTAGGTTGGGGCCTGTAAAATAAAACAATTCAAAGCAATATAAACAATCTTGCTGCATCCTCTACATGGAAGAGACTGAAGAAAAAGTTAATGAAAAGACGTTATTTCCAGTTATTTCAAAATCAACATCAAAATAATGAACTTTACCAAGTGGGAGTGCAGTGGGGAGACTGTGGGAGTTATGAAGGCTACAATTCACTTTATAAAACCACTGACAACGTGAGGGATTAAGCCTACTCACTTTCACTCACAAACTCAACGTCAAAGTGAGTTCAAACGAAACCGCATGCCCACTGTTTACCATGAAAAAGAAAAAAAAGCATAATTTTATAAATATTTTAATATTATGTATCCGAATAAAACACGTAAGGGATATGAGACAACGTGAAAATATTGGTATTCCCGTCGCAAACGACGCGTAAAATTTTTAGAATACATAATGTAATGACGTTTCCCTCCTGTAAGTACTTTGAATAGGTTAACGACACATTTTACTTTTTTTTTTTCTTTGAGCCCATTGAGTTTGAGTAACCCTCATCCAGCAATCATAACTGGGTATCATACTGAATTATTACTGTCGGCGATTAGGGAAAGCGTGATGGAAAATATTATATTATTTTTACTATTACTGCAATTGAATGAATTTTAAATCTCCGAACTTTTGCATAACCAAAATGGATGGCTTGAATTTCAATGACAATTTCGAATTTGGAACATAAATATTTCCGCGCGAAAATCACACATTCAAGAACCACAAACAATAAAATTGTTTTTTTAACATCACACATGTACAAAATTATGCGAACATTAGACAATACATTTATTGCGAAATACTTGTACCATGACAGTTTTTGGGAAAAGAATGGCCCAAGCTTTTGCCATGGTGTTAAAGAATTTATTACAGAGATTGTTCCCACTCAATTTACATCAACTGACCCATGACGGTTGCGTTGTATCGTTTTATTTTTTTCCGCCATTGTTTATGTTTCGTAATGACGCCGTAATATTATGCCAACGCGGGCACACTTTCTTTTATAGCCGCAAATATTGCTGTATTGTACTTTCAATGACTTGCTTTCTTTGGTTTTATAAGTGTTAGATAAGCATGACATTCAGTTGAAGATAAAGAAACGAGTCGGTACATTTGTGTTGTGAGCATAAACAAAAAGTTAAAAAGCAACAGATTCTGATTTCAGAGAAGAGACAACAATAGGTAGGTGAACAACGGCATATTTTACAGTCACAATTTAACAAGTCATCTTTCCACAAACAAAAATTAAGACGACTTTTAAAAAGAGCCCCTAACAAAAGCCCAAGCACATTAATATTTCCATCTAACCTCATTTGACACATTTGGAAGGAAAAAAAGGAACTTTTAATCTTTGAGCATTTTTTCCTTTGCCTGCGTTACTCAAAGGGAAAAGCGAAGGAAATGAAGGCTGGAGTATTAGAGGCGTTCGTGCGTGCCTCCAGCCCTCCAGCCATGTCGTGTCGGCATCGTGTAGTGTCGTGCAGATAGCGACTGATTGATTGGCATGCGGGGCGCTTCGGGTCCACCCGTGTGAAACACCCGATTGATTACCGAATGTAGCTCACCAAAAAATAAAGGCGGATTTTTTTTTGGAAAATATTCTCACGGTATTTTGTGTAATTAAAAGTAGACTTGTTTACGCTTGATTTTGTTTATATTATGCATAGTTTATTTAGGGTTAATAAATGCATAATCTATTTACCTATCGCGGAAAAAAAGGGTTTATAAAAATTTCCAAGTAAATAGGTTGTGTACAAAATCAAATGAGAAGATAAACGATTCTTTCGAAAATCAATAGTAAAATCTTTTTTTAACCTGTACTAGCAGTATGCCAGTATGGCTATAAACCAAAGAAAAAAAGAATAAAAAAAGACTACAAAGAAGCAAGGCATTCGAACCAATTCCAATACTTTAAAATAGGAAGGTACCCACTTAAAGCGTCAATCGAAGAACCTCGACAAAGGAAACAAAACTAAGTGCTAAGGACTACGATCCATTTACTATCTTTCTAAAGATTCCCCTGCTAATCTTTCTTTCATAGGGTACTCGGCACTCTCAACGAAGCTCTTTATCTTTCTGATAAGTACAACTAAGATTCCCAGTAGTCATTAGTACAAGGCCTAAGTGCTACTTGATTTTTCTCTTTTTCGATAGGACCAACTGTTTAAATAGGAAATATACGCAATGCTGCCAGTCTTCTGGGCACGTTTCCGGATGACAGTGATGAGAACGAGTACTTCGACGCCAAGTTTCGTTTTGTTTTTCAAACGACGAAAAAAAACGGAGGAGGTTCTCAATTCGACGCGTTTTTTTTTTTTTTTTTAATGTATTATCACGCATAACTTTTTACATAGTGGTCCGATTGTGACAATTCTTCTTCTATTGGAAAGGGTATACTCCCAAGGTGGTCCAATATAAATTTGGAAAACAAAATCGAACCCTAAGGGTCGGAAAACAGGGGATGATTGATTGTTCACTCACTGATTGTAATGTATAAACACGCATAACTATATACAGAGTAGTCCGATTTTGATATTTTTTTTTTGTTGGATGGGGTATATCTTGCCAAGTATTATTAGTACAGTAAAGCCACAAAAAAATTATAAAATAAAAACTTTTTAACAAAAAATTAAACCGCCGAAAAACTGAAAAGCATAAAATAATAAACCTTAAAATTTTGAGTCGGCGCTGAAAAATCAATGAACAAGGATCACTCAAAGTGCCGACTCATAATTTTAAGGTTTATTATTTTATGCTTTTCAGTTTTTCGGCGGTTTAATTTTTTGTTAAAAAGTATTTATTTTATAATTTTACAGGGAGGATCGTCCGAACAGACAGGTTTCGTGTCTGGTGGTCAACTGCCCGACGATTAATGTCAGGCTGTTGTATAAATCAAAGAAATTGTAAGCCACCCACTAAGTCACACATATAGTAGCAATTCTTAGTGAGCGCTGGCCATACTGTAATTATTGTACAGGTAGGTACATTCGCCCAGTAGCTGGAGCCCTAAAACAAATATTTTTGGTGGTTCAGTATCGGTAATAGAACACATTTCAACTTAATTTTTCAATACTTTTTTTAAATTTTTATCCGACCTTAAATCAGTAAACTGTGGACACCCTACTTACATATTTCCTTATATGATATCGACAGTAGGAATAGGTCAGTAACCGCGCGCTGGCGTAGGTACTTCGAACTTCTTAGAGTTTTGACCGATCGAACAACTGATAGGTACTTGTAGCAACGCTCGGTTGTTCACCTTCGGCGCCGCGCGCAAGTTACCATAAAAACCAGTTTCAAAATAAACCTCTTTCGTTAACGATAACTTAATTTTTATGTACTAAAATATATCAAAATAAAAATTGCATGGTTATTATAACTCGTTTAAGTTTAATATGTTAAAATTTGCGCACTGATTAAAAACTTATCTTGTATATTTCGTTCGTTGCATCCCTGTTCACGATATAATATCAAAGATCTATGATCGTTTGGCATACAATATTCAATTTGACAGAATTTTGCAAACCAGCGATTTGTCATTTTGCAAAAGTTTTGGAGCAACCTAATTAATCAAAAGTCCCCACTTTGAGGAGTGGATAGAGAGGCGCCACGGTGTCCTCACCTTCCGCCTAACGCAGGTCCTCACCGGTCATGGGTGCGCAAGGGGGGGTTTGTATTCAGGATAAAGCGGAAGGAAACGCCCGGGTGTTTCCATTGCGAGGATCGTCTGGAGGACCGTAGAGCATACGGTGGAGGTGTGCCCAGCTTTTTTTTTGTGGGTGGGAAATCATCATATGACGTCTCCCGCTCTTGGGCCGAGCGGGAGGGCGTGTCAGACTTTTACTGACTTAAACCCCGGGTGGGTTTAAGTTGAAATTTCTTAAATACATATTTCGTACCGTTTTTTTTTAATTAGGATTCATCACATGACTTCTCCAGCTCTGGGCGGAGCGGGAGGGCGTGTCAGACTTACTGACTAAAACCCACCCGTGTTCCTTCAGTTGCCCATGTGCCAGGGCCACGGTAGGTATCTCTTTCGAACAAATCTCGCGACCCTGGCAGGCAGTGGTCCTAGCGGACCCCTTCAGTTGTTGCTGAGATCTCTTTGAGGCACGCGTTGAATACTAAGCGCCGTCGACACGGGCCCGCTCCTTACCGGGCGGCGAGCTACGCATTGCTCGCCGCCCGCAAACCCGCACCTACGGTGGGCGGGAGTCCGCTATCGACTCCCGACGCCCGGAGCGTCTCTTCCTGCGGCGACTAGGGACGTGAGGGCGCAGAAACTGCCACTCCCTCACGCGAGCATTACTGCTTCGCAGAAGAAGGTGACTGCTTCCCATGCCCTCTCACTCCGTACCATGGCTCGCACCATGGCCGGACGCGAGAGGTCGCCGCCGCCGATCGCCTCCACGAGGACACAGCGGTGCTCCGCCCAAGCAGGGCACACCACACGGTGGAGCATACGGTGGAGGCAAGCTATGCATCCTCACGCCTCTAGCCGCCGCAGGAAGAGAAGCCCCGGGCGTCGGGAGTCGATTGCGGATTCCCGGCCACCGCAGGCGCGGGCTTGTGGAAAGGACTATCCCGTGTCGACAGCGCGTAGGGTTCCACGCCTCAAAGAGATGTCAGCAAACTGAAGGGGTCTGCTAGGACCGATGACTGCCAAGGTCGCGAGATTAGTTCGAAAAGGGTACCATGGCCCTGGCATATAGACGGGTGGGTTTTTGTCAGTAAAAGAATCGTGTCTTCCAAATGTCCAAATTTTGTTACGCATTTACTTGAGTTCGATTATCAAAAACTGCAGCGGAGAACGTTCTTTTTCAACATTAAAACGAATTAAAAACGTGTTAAGCAACACGATGGGACAAGAACGTTCGAATGGCCTCACTATAAAGAGCATAGAAAATGATTTACTCAGAAATATTGATTTGACGAGTGTTATTTCTAAAGTTGCTTACATTAAATCACGAAAAACGTTTTTCTAAATATTTTGTTTTATTTACATTCATATTTATAATTAATAGGTAATGCAACTCAAGGGGCTACCATCTGCCAGGGTCGCGAGATTGTTCACTGCCAGGGTTGCGAGATTGTTCAAACGAAATACCGTAGCCCTGGCATATAGGTAACTGAAGGAACACGGGTTGGTTTTAGTCAGTAAAATTCTGACACGCCCTCCCGCTCCGCCCAGAGCGGGAGAAGTCATTTGATGATTTCCCATCCAGAAAAAAAAGGGGCCCCCATCCTGCCAAGGTCGCGAGATCTGTTCGAAAGAGTTACCGTGGCCCTGGCATATGGGCAACTGAAGGAACACGGGTGGGTTTTATTCAGAAAAAGTCTGACACGTCCTTCCGCTCCACCCTAGAGCGGGAGACGTCATTTGATGATTTCCCATCCACAAAAAAGGGCCCCCATCACAATTTTGCTTCGGGCCCCGCGCTGGCTTTATCCGGCACTGATTATGATGACGATGATGACTGAGTAAAATAAAGTTTCTGAACTTAGCCTTACTTTAGAAGTTTATTTGTTGGTGTTTCCTTTCAAAGCGAAACTTTGAACTGTGCAACTAAATTCTGGTATTTCATTAATAGTACGGCTACATGTAGAGGAATTAAATCACATAACCCTTTTCTGTGGCGCAGTCGTTTCAAAAGAACTAACTAATACACTTGAATAACGAAGCTTTTTCATTATTCTATTGAATTAAATTCCATGTTCACAACATTCAAAGTTCGTAGTAACTGTAGACTACCTACTGTAACCTTTTAATGGGCGTTAAATTACAAAAAGTCGGGCATTTTGAAAAACAAACAAGAACCATTACATAACCTTTTTCATCCCAAATACATATTGACGATAACTTTTTCATTGTTTTTACTGTTATAATTACGCCATATTTCTTAAAAAGCTGCCCATACTTATCTTTGAAAAACTTTTCGAGCAGTTTATAAAAGAAAATAATTACTTTTCACTTTCTTTTGTTCTCGAAAACTTTTCTTAACTAAATTATTAAGTTCATTTCGCTTAAAAATACAAAGTTCTATTAGTTAAGTACTTAAGCGCCCTGAGTTTAGTTTTGTTAATTAGGTACGGAGCAAAATATAAGCTTGGACGCTTAGCAAAGAGTTTTAATAACTTCGGTGTGGCTGGGTAAATAACTATAAAATTTAAAGTAAAGCTTTGCATTCTTCTCAGAATTATGTGCCTCAATTAAAATCAAATAGTCTTTAGCAAGCAGTTGTTTAATACAAACAAAAATTAAGCTTTTTGGTGCGGCCTTAGCGGTAGACGCGCTATGACAGCCTGCAGCAATTGATATTTGGAAATAAATGAATTTATTTTACCTACTAACAGCCTGACCTGCAAATTTCCAAAATGCCAGACAAACTACGTCTTTAAGCTACCCTGGCGTTGACAGCTTAAATAAAACTATACAACACGTACCTAAAGTCGCGAGTAATAGGCATCTCTACACATTCATCTGTCAGCAACTTTGGATTAAGTACCAAAACTAGGACGATCTAAAAGTAACATGTGTATTTTGCAAATATTCAAAGAAAAGACTTATTCGGTGATGTTTCCAAAAAATTAAGTAGTAAATAAAACAGAGCTTAAAAATATTTTCGTAGCTTTGTTCTCCACATTTTGAACGTGGACTATGGTAATTATTTAATGTAGGTAGGTAATGTAAGTAAATTATGAGAATTCAATCAACTAAAGAAATAACAGGTATATTCTACTGAGCCGTGCAATTTTTATTTATGTACATAATTAAAACTACAAAATTGCTTTTATTTTGGTCGTCGTTCTATTCAACTACAATCAAACACAGCTATTATGAACTTTATTTGTTGCCGTGATGCGCGATAATCAAATATCTAAAAAAATCCTTCTTGCCGCACCTTAAGTAACTATAACTTAGGACCTACACTACAATGTTCACATATGCGAAGCTGGTTGACAATAACCAACTGTAGCTCATAAACCAGCCACCTGCCTCTACGCACACTTCTGCGGTTACAAATTCACTGCAGTATGCTTAGTCAATCAGTTGAGTCACCCTACTGGCGTCGAATACTAAGCAGCTGATATACTCCACATTTTATGTCGCATACCGTCAACGGGACTATGTTTTTGTCATAAATATTTACAGTTCGTATATGTCAGTTGCTAACATATTGCTGTTTACTATTCACAACACCGCGAAATCGGAATAGATACCTTCAATGGATAATCCATTGGAGGATTCTATTTTGTTTTTAACCACTTCCAGTCTGTCCTTTTTAAATACCAGTCTATAGCAAGACGGCATTTAGTTTGATCTTCAAAAATCTTAAATATCCCTTCAAGTCATGAGGATATTCATGAAAATTTTCAAACAAAGTAACGTTGTCGACACCTTTTTACTTGACTACGACGAAGCAATGACGGTCATGATTATGACCGGGATATGAATGTATAATATGTGAGTATGTATGTTCGTCTGTTTCCGCATATCTACTAAACTATACACTTATCATAATTTAACAAATGAGGTATCATTGGAAGCGGCTATATCTCATATTCATTCAAAAACATTTTTTTTTGTTCATCAGTTTACGTCCTCTTTAGGACGCTGTAAAAACTTGTAAGGTCAAAAACTGATAAACTAAGAAAGATGGTTTTCAGTGCTGCCATTTTGGGTATGGGTTTAGTACATAATGTATAAGTACTTACATATATTCTGAACTAACCAAAATAATTTAATTAAAAACGAAAGCCTGACCTAAAGAAAATATTCTCATCTCAAAACCGTAGCCATAAGCCACATAAATAAACACACTCTAACAGCAGTAAGGGACCATAAGCTTTAGGGCAAAATGGCATACGACCACGATTTTCTCCATTCTCGATTAGTATGTCAAAATTCTCATCATGGTCAATTACACCACTGTTTGTGGGTGTCTAAATAAAACCTATGCCTCTATATCCAGCAATGAGTGATTACGTCTTGCTTACCCACCGTCCACGACACCTATGCAGAGTGTTTTAGATAAACAGCACGTGACGTAGGTAGCTTATACGCACCCATTGTGACACCCACGCAAAAGGGATGGGGTCTATTCTTAGTGTTGTAATCTCGTCATCAGCTTCATTAAATGGATATGGGCATGCTACCCATGAGTGAAGTTCTACATTTTCAATAAGTATGTTTAGAGAAATTTATGTCCAACAACATTCGTATCTACGTCAGATTTTGGGATAGTATAGCAGTGAAATCCAAGATACATCCGTATTGCGTATATTTGAATTAGAATATTGTTTTTGATTTTATGATTTACCTTCTACTATTACACACGTTGTCTACATCTCTTTCATCTTCTTTGTTATCGCAGGTATATTATAAGAGTTTTTTTTTAAATAAGCATCACCTTTGTACGTATTTTTCTGTTCCTTTCTAGTTGTCTGTTTATATCTTTGTACATACATAAAGCGGTCATTAATTATTTAAAATTTTATGCAATACTAGCTTTTGCCAGCGGCTTCGCCCGCGTGGAGGTTGGAAATTATCCCGCGGGAACATACTACCGGGATAAAAAGTTGCCTATGTCCTTTTTCAGGCTCTAAACTATCTGTGTACCAAATTTCATTTAAATCGGTTCAGTAGTTTTATCAGGAAAGCGAGACAGACAGACAGACATTCAGAGTTACTAATAACAGAGTTTATTATAATATAGTGTGGATTATGCTTAGCAAAGCCCAAAAGGCTTAGTTTATCCTTCATCGGTTATTTTGTTGAAACTGGTCGCAGTTTTGAATCACACAAGTTTGGCGTATACTTAGAAACTGTTTCTGAAACTTAGACGTAGAAGTACCCGATGAGGCAGCGGTTTTTGGAAGTTAAGAGGAATGGAGGTCCAGAGGGGTAGTTGCGTAATACAGTATCAGTAGGAATCGCTTTTTCTTTGTCAGTTCCACAACATTCATGGCACTGTTTACGTTGCTAAGCAAACAATTTTTCGTACACATGAAAGAATGGATCAGCAATTAGCTTCAAAATAATTCAGATTCTGATTAACAACGCAATCAGGGTGCTGGCTGTCGGTACGTCAAAACGTTTACAGGACAATAAAAATGTCTAGTAATTTAGTATGTAGGAAAATGCAATACCTGTCCTAAAAAGGTTTTATAAAATGAAAAACAGTAGACAGAAATTGCGTAGAAATGTAACAAAGGATGATTTTAATATATAAATTTTTCTTGGCTAACCGTATTCCACTACTATTCTTCTAAGGCATACGTAGCCCCATAGTAATCAAGCTAAAGAAAGACGCTACAAGCAACACAGAAGACGAGGGATCAACATTATATCAAATAGACTCGTCACAAGAAAAAACTTGACAAAATGTAAATCAGATACTACTAGAACATAGCTTTGCGCAAAAAACATGCAATAACACTCGGTACAAACCCACACATATGTCGATCACGCGTCCCTTTGAAGAAATATCAGAGAATATTTCCCTTTTTCAATCTGGCAAGGGAATAAAATCGGTATCGGCAGCTGGGTATCATTCAATGGTGGGAAAAGTTGAGGGATCGCCTTTTTATGATTTTCGTAGTTGAGTTGCTTTACTGTTACTTAAATTGAGATAGGTGTCATGATAGGGAAATTTCTGATAATACCACACTGGTTTTTAAGCATTGGGGATGGAATGGACAAACCTCTCTCTCTCTCTCTCTCTCTCTCTCTCATCCACCACAACTTATGCAAATAAATTATTTTGATTTGATTACAAGTTCAATCAAAACGACAATCTGCACTCGGAGCAATGTGGTTATCTTGTTTATCTAGAAAACTGCCTTTATGATATTTACATATTAAGTATCCAGGTTAATTGTTATTTAATATTGTGGTTTATTCGTTAAAAGAGTAGATAATTAATGCAATCTACAATCGGCATTTTGTTGTTTTTGTTTTGTTATGTGATGTAATTGCCAATGTCGTAACATATGTGCTTTTCCCATGGACAATTGTGTGTAGCATGTTCGCGTGTGTCCAATGCCCAGAATTTTTACATTCTATACCCAAATGGAAAGACATATAATATCGTCTACAGTAGCGTATTAAAATAACATTCTGTTCCTAGTTCTCTTCTGTGTTCTAAATCAGGAAAAGGGAACAGTGTTACCCCGAATTTAACGCGAGCGAAGCCGCGGACAAAAGCTAGTTACTCCATAAAACATCAACTATTTGACAGCGAAGTCTCGCCAAAATCGGTCCTGCCTAGGCGTGTCGTAGATTAGCCGAAACTAACAGACAACAATTTAAAAAATATTTTTTTTATTATTATAAGTTTCGTATTTACATACTATCATATGCATTTCTTAAAAGGTTTTATTTTGACTTACAAACAGAAACTTCAATTACATTCATTTCTATGTATAAATGTTTATTTACTGTTTCAGTAGCATATTGTAGCATATTTAATCAGTGTTCACAACAGTATGTAATTAATAATTGTTCACCTGGTGCCAGTATTAGCCAATTATTAAGTAAAATTAAATTGTCAAAAATAAACCCTGGTTCTACAGTAATATTATTATATGGGGATAGTTTAAATGTTAGAAAAAAAGAAATAATTCAATGTGTCCATTTGATGTTACATCTCAATGAGACCAATCACTGTAAATTTATTTTCTGTGCCTTTCCTTATTCTCAATACTTGTCTGAGGAGCAAAACAGGCACATTTATAATTTAAATATGTTAATTTATAATAGGACTAGTTGTCACAGTGACGCTATTTTATATTTTGATTGTAATCAATTTATTACTGATTACAAATTAACAAATTATACTACGTATTTGCCACCTAGGTGTAGGAGACAAATTGCTAATCTTTTAGCATACAATTTACACCGTGACACTGGTACTTGTAGGGTACCAGCGATTACTGTTAGTAGTGGTTCTAGCACCACTTTTGATACACCTAGTAGTTTAAACTATTAGGTGCGACAACAGGGCCTCAAGTCTGCTATTTTATAAAAATCCGTCATTCCAACACGATCCCATTGTCATTTTGCTAAAAGTTCGTAATCTGCTAAATCATAATGGTGGATCATTGTTCGGTCAGTGGTCTCGTAATAGAATCGTGGTACAATGACATTGTCGTATTGCCATTATTATAAAACCCGTTAGTAGAAATGATTTTCGAAAAACTACTACTAAATCTGAACATTTAATCATGCCAGATTTCATTTATATATTTTTTTACATATTATTTGTTAGTGTTTTAAACAATGAAGTAGTAAGAAGTTCGTAAATAGCAAAAACATTGCATTTACATGTGTAACGCGGATAAATGTGAAAATAGACAACTCAATAATATTTTATCTGTTAAGCTGTCAAAGTCAAATGTGACATTACTGCTTACTGGTGTTAATCTGTTTTTTATTTCTAGCGGCTGGTGTTTTGTTTGTTATTTATATATTACATTTTATACAAAATGGTTCTATTTGAACTAATTTCGGCTCTAATTGATTTTTCCAACAAACACTACCACATGAACATGATAAAGGTCCTAGGATATTATTCATTAAAAAAATATTGTAACATAAACATAACATCACGCCTTGTTTCCCCGAAGGGTTAGGCAGAGGTGTACCTATAGTACACCCACAAAAAATATTGCAATACCTAATAAAATACTTCTTCATTAGTATTTTCTGTAATTTGCTTTATGTAGTGACTGAGGATGACTCTGCCATACAGTGGAATCATGCGCGGAGCCTGGGTGGCTTGTGTCACACATAAAATATTTAAATGAACATCGCAAATTTGTAAATGAATTAAATATTATTTGTACTTAGTTATTATTACACTACATATAATTCATTAGTAAAAGTTTGGGCAGTAGGTAGACAATTTTGCTTTCTACCCAATACTTACTATCTTAACATTAAGGGAATGGAAGCCGTTCCTGTTATAATACCACTCCTCATGTATGTGCGGCCTAAATATTGCTACATGGGTGCCATCAATACAAACCAGGACGCCAGGAAATTTAAATTTCTGACAGAACCTGAAAAGTTTTTAATAACTTAATAATTCTGATTAGGTACAACAGCCAATACAAACAAAACAATCAGGGTATATTTCGTTTCTAACTTAGCCTTATAATATTCCTTTCATCACATTGTGTAGGCCATTTTATTTATTTGTGGTATATTTTATTGAATGCCGCTGTCACTTCATTAATTGCTCTTGACACAGGAGAGCACTCTGTCCAATCAGATTTTGGTAGGAGCCTGATGCAGAAAATGTAAGTGCTATTAGAATGTACAATAAATCAACCTATTTCGTGTTTATAGCTATAGAATAATAGATCAATGTCAAATACAGTTTTCTCACCTTAATTTTTGCCGATATGCTATTATTTCAACGCGGTCTGGCCATAAGGGGAATGAGTTCTTCAATTAAGTAAGGGGTTCACTGAGTCCTTTCCAAGGCAAAACGTTTTTACAAATTCCGCTTCGGGAATATCAAAAAAATACTAGAAAGTGAAAAATAACTTTAATTTCGGAAGTTGGTGTCTTAGGATCTGTATTTGAGTTTTTTGCCACCGACTACCGAAATTAAAGTTATTTTTCACATTCTAGTGTTTTAGAGGAAGTCGGTTTTTTTTTTGGAAAAAGTTTTTATTTTTTACTGTTTAGTTACGGTATCTACATCTATGGTATCTACCCTTCACTAATTCCTATGCCACTACTCGCCAGGTGAAATTTAATACTTTACTACTGCTGTAAATCGTTGAGGAATTCCCTTGACTGTCTGTCTATGGTCTCCATCATCAAACCTGTAATGGTACTTATAAGCCTTATGGGAGCTTTCTCATCAATAGAAATGAATTAAGTTCAAACACCAGGTAATTGCTGTAAATCGTTGAGGAGTTCCCTCGATTCTCTTTCGGCTCCATCATCAGATCAACTCCGGACCTTAATTAAATAGTAGTGATAAAATTGGCACTTTGAACCGTATAAAGTGAGCCCAACAATGAGGAACTGCTGTAAATCGTTGAGGGTTCCCCTCAACTGTCTGTGGTCTCCATCATCAGACCTGTAATGGCACTTATACCCAAATGGGTGCAAAGTTCTCATGAATAGAATTTAATTAAGTCTAAACACCGGGTAATTGCTGTAAGTCGTTGAAGAGTTCCCTCGACTGTCTTTCGGCTTCATCAGAGCAACTTCAGACCTTCATTAAATAATAGTGCTTTAAGATAATTAATGAAAGAATTAAAAACGCACTAGTCGCCACTACGATTTTCGAAGGTTCCCTTCAACTACTCTGGGATGCCATCATCAGATCCTGGTTTCCTTATCATGGGACTACTCTTGGAATATCTCCTTTCCAACAAAAAAAAATCATCACAATCGGTTCATAAACGACGAAGTTATCGGTGAACACACATAAAAAAATATATATACAGTCGAATTGAGAAATCTCCTCCTTTATGAGGTTTGTGTTCATTCTCGTCAAGCGACGGGCTCGACGACGTCTTTTGCATTCCGCCCATCTTTTTTCACTGCGTTGTTTAGCTCGAGAATATTTGCTCGTAGTGAATACATTTCTCCGTTCAATATTCCACAAACACGATAGCTAGCAAACACTTTTTGACAACCGAGCTATTACAATACAAGCAATGACTGCACAATGACGGTCCAATGGTAGGACACTGATCAAAGGAACTGTCAAAATTTGAGCAGATTACCGCATAACTCAGTCATTCATTTGTCATTATGTACGAGATTACCATTCTAAGCCATTTCTTTCAATGGAGTGTCAGTGGTTGACCATTGGAAAGTCATAATGACGCCATTATATTAGTAGATTACTAAACTTGTTAAAATCAACAATTATGAAATCAATGATAGACCATTCTGACACTATTGTAATAGCAGACTTGAGGCCCAGGTAAGCCACATATGTTGAATGTTGTTCATCAAAATATGCAGGGTTTGTCCGGCAAAGAACTAGAGTTAAGTTTATTTATAGAAAACCATGATGTTCAGGTATTATGTTTGACTGAACACTGGTTGAAAGAACATGAAATAGTGTTTATGAATGATGATTTTTTTACTGTGCAAAGTGCATTTGTGAGAAAAAGTGCTATACGCGGTGGATCATTAGTTCTTGTTTCAAACAAGTTGAAATGTAAACAACGTTTAGATTTAGTTAATCTTTCCATCGAGCGCACTATTGAGTTGTCTTGTGTTGAACTTGAGCGTTACGTCATAATATGCGTTTATCGTCCACCCTCTGGGGATTTTATTCGTTTCGAGTCTGTCATGGAGGACTCACTCAACAAATTAAAATCAATTAATAAATGTATAATTTTATGTGGAGATTTTAATATTAATATTTTAGATGTTACTCCATTAAGTATTAGACTGCTCAATCTGTTTAAGTCATTTAATTTAATAAACTTGTTTTTCGAACCTACTAGGATCACGGCATCGTCTTCGACTTGTCTTGATAATATATTTAGTGATTGTGATGCCAATAATAAGTTGGTGTTAAGTGACTTAACGTCTGACCACTGTGGATTATTAGCCAGCTTCCCTTTGCCATTACTAAAAAATCCGCATAAAATAGAATGTAGGCCCTATACAGTTAGTCGTTGCAACAAATTTAAAAATAATATTGCTCATAGGATTACTCCATCTATAGTAGAACACGAGACTCCTAATGAAATCTATGGAGCCCTTTTTGATATTGTGCAAAAAGAATACCAATCTACTTTCAAGACCAAAACTATTGACATTAATAGCACCTCTGTTAGCTTCAACCAATGGGCTACTCCAGGTATTTATAAAAGTAGAGCGAGACTATACGAGTTATATGGTTTAAAAAAATATATATTTGATACTCCTTTTCTAGAGTATATCAGAAATTATTCAAAGTTATTTAAAAAAATCTGTGCTTTCGCTAAATCTAAATTTTTAAGCGATCAAATTAAAAATTCAAACAATAAAATAAAAACCACTTGGAAAATCATTAACAATGAAACGGGTAAATCGGTTAAACAGGAAAAACAACTGGAGATTATGATTAACAACAAATTGGTTAATAAAGCTGCCGATGTAGCTGAGGCATTTAATGAGTTTTTTGCCAACATACCTATAACTACGACTTGCTCCTTAAATTCGTCCCCGTCTAAAGCTGAAAACCTTTTGCATAATAGTGTGCCCAGATGTAGTCGCTTATTTAGTTTCGAACATGTAACGCCTCGTGACGTGGTTAATATTTTTAATACACTTAAGTCAAAAAACACTGGAGATTACTGGGGCATCTCCATTAAACTGTTAAGTAATATAATAGACATCGTAGCCCCCTATCTAGCTGTAACTTTTAATAAATGTGTTGATTCGGGATCTTTTCCTGACCTCATGAAGAGTAGTAAAGTCATACCATTATTTAAAACAGGTAATAAAAATAACGTTGGCAATTTTAGGCCCATTTCTATCTTACCTGCATTTAGTAAAATATTTGAAAAGTTAATACTCAAGCAGTTGCTAAGACATTTTAATTTAAATAGCCTCCTTCATAATGAGCAATATGGCTTTACAAAAGGTCGTTCGACAACAGATGCGGGTGTTGCTCTGCTGAAACACATATTCAACGCATGGGAGAACTCGCAAAATGCTATCGGAGTTTTCTGTGATCTCTCCAAAGCTTTTGATTGCGTTCACCATGACACACTTTTGCGTAAACTACGTCATTACGGTGTTCAAAACGAAGCTCTCAATGTCATAAGTTCTTATTTACAAAATAGGCACCAATGTGTAGATGTCAATGGTGTAAAATCTTCCGGGCTACTAGTTCAGTTAGGTGTACCTCAAGGCTCAATACTGGGTCCATTCTTATTCTTAGTGTACATTAATGACTTACCATTCTATTTAAAGAATATCTGTGACATTGTACTATTTGCTGATGACACCTCACTTATCTTTAAAGTAGACAGGAATAGAAAAGATTTTGACGACGTGAACAGTGCGCTCTCAATGGCTACGGATTGGTTTACCACAAATAACCTAGTTCTTAATGCTAAGAAAACGAAATGTATAAAGTTCGCCTTACCGAATGTTAGGAATCTGGGACCCAATGTCGTTTTAAATAATGAGGTGCTTGATACTGTACACTCGGCAGTTTTTCTGGGCATAACAGTAGACGCCAAACTTCAGTGGGGATCACATATATCAAGCCTAGCGGGAAGGCTCAGTTCGGCCGCCTACGCCGTAAGGAAAGTTAGACAGTACACGGACGTTGATACAGCTCGATTAGTCTATTTTAGTTATTTTCATAGCATAATGTCCTACGGCATTCTGCTGTGGGGCAAAGCCGCGGACATTCAAAATATTTTTGTTCTTCAAAAACGAGCTGTTCGAGCGATTTACCAACTAGGTGCTAGAGTTTCTCTGAGAGATTTATTTAAAGATATTGGTATTCTTACGGTGGCATCACAATTCATCTTCGCCAACATCTTATATATTAGGCAAAACATACACTTGTACACTAAAAACAGTGATATTCATAACATTAATACTAGAAATAAGGACAAACTACGTGCTCCTTTTCACCGGCTTCATAAGGTTCATAATTCTTTTGTTGGTCTTGGTATTACCTTTTATAACAAGCTGCCCTCTGCTTTGCTAGATTTGCAGTTTAATGAGTTTAAAGCTAAAGTAAAATCCAACCTTTGTTCAAAGGCATACTATTCTATCAACGACTACTTAAACGATAAGAATAGTTGGTCGCTGTGATTAACTCAAGACAATGTTTATGTTCTTTCAATCCAGAATTAGCTTTCCTACTGACAGTTTATATGGGTAGTTCATATAATTGTTTTTTTTTATTTTATTTTTATTTAACTGATTTTGTTAATTATTTTTTATTTTCTTTTAATTTCACTTATTGTGGACATAATCTACTCATTACAGTGATTTTAAATGAGTTGTATTGCAACATGTAGTTAGCTAGCGACCTCGTCAGCTGTTCATAATATTCTAGCCTGACCAACCGGCAGCAAGTTCGTCATGCTCCCTTAGATGTCACTGCTTGCGGTAGCGTCGGGGGTCGGGTTACCACCTTCCCTCAAATATGGCGAGGGGGGTAATGGCTGACCTTTGCGTTATGCTCGTGAACGGGTGCTGCTTGTGGTGACTGGTCGACTTGCTGACCATGGTTTTTGTTTTTGTTATTTGTATTAACTGTTATTTTATTTTTACTCCGGAGGTCCTAGTTTAACTATTGTAACTTCAACTTAGCAATATGCATCAATGTATGTATATGTATCATTTTGCGTCGTTGAATATGTAAGCGGGCACGCCCTTTATGCCTGGAGGCTTTATTTAAGTTTTACGTTCTGTTTACGATTTTGTTTTATTATTTATTTCAGCTTGAGTTTACTTTTCAATGTTTTGTTCGTATATTGGCGTGTGCTAGCTGACATATGGCGAATAATGTATGTTTTGTTTTGTTTTATAATATTAATTACTTACACGATATTGTATAGAATCAAGTTCTTCTAACTTAACAGACAGCTGTGCTGCTGGGGAGTTTGTTCCGCCACTTCTTCTTCCCAGCTAAAGCACTAGGAAGTGTCGAAGGGCGGGCGTTTTGGGGGGACTGTCTTTTGTAACTTTGACGTTCAAAAAGTGCTGACTCTCAGCCTAGTTTGAATAAATGACTTTTGATTTTGATTTTGATTTTTCAGATCTATTATTAATTCCCCACGTTCTGAAACAGAAGGCTCTTAATAAATTATTGATAACAAAATTAAAGGCACAGCCATAAAGTAGGCAAAGGTACAGTCGCGTGGTCGCTTCACGTGGTCGTGCCGATAGCGTGTCGGGGCGTCACCGCGGCCGTCAGGACATCAATCAGCCGATCGAGTGATTGATGTACTCGACGATACACCCGCACGCAAGTACGTACATGCGCCGTGGGCCCGTGGCTCTGCGTACATGTACGTGTTGAATTGATTAATGAAATTAATGAAGCGCCGTGTAGTTACAATTGATTGTATAAGGCTAATGTGTCGTTAGTTTGGCCTCGAGCGGGTTTAACGCACCTCGTGGGCTTGTAAATATTAGAGGTAGGTCGAAGGTGAATATGTACGCTATTATTATCACGCACTACAACAGTTTAGTGTTTCTCTATTCCATGGCAGGAAATTTGCAAAGATATCTTGTTCTTTCCACTGACAGTAAAAGGTTGTTTAAATTGTTAATTAGACGCGAAATATGTTGAAAGATTTCCGTAAAGTTGAATTCAGACCAACTAACGCACTCTCGACTACTGAATACAATGTGTAGAAATGTATTTCTTACCCAGGAAAACAGGGTATATTTTACACTGTCACATTTTCCTCTCAGACTCACATAATCTTCAATCTCTGATTACAGCACGTGATCGTCATATCCTTGCCGACTGGCACATTACCCTGAATACTAAAACATGCTACCTTTATGATTATGAATGGGTCGTTCATTCAAATTCACGTCACATTTAGTCACAATTGGTCTTCCCTTCCCCCCTCCCTCTCATTGCCTCTGACTTGCACGTGACATAATATATGGACGACCCCTCACTACGTGCAGAACAATGTCGTTAGCACCTCATATTTTTTATAAACGCGCAGTTTAATACGTTTATTTAATAAAACGAGGTTTGTTTTCACTAGAACTTGCAAGAGGAACTGGAGGATATTAGTTCAACATTATGCAGAAGATGAGAGGATAATGGTATGTAAATGCCAATCCAACCACGCTTACCAAACGGTTTTGTAGACTCAACACTATTACACCGAAGACGTTATGCTGGAATTCCAGTTTCCCTTGGTTCGATGTTAATTTTATTCCCACTGCAACGTAGGTAGGAATCTATTGTTAAAACCAGTTTTCATTTTTATCGAACTCTAATCTTTTAAGCCGTGCAAATCCAGCTAAATCCGATTAAAACTTCGAGCGTTAGCTAACATTTGACTTGGGAAAGTAATTTTATATTGTGAGAAAATCGTAATCAAATCGGCCTAATACGTTCCACTGCTGGGACATAGGCCGCCTTTCGGTGTGAGAAATGATGGTTGGTAGATGCCAGATGTCCTCAATTTTTTTTATTCTAGGACATGCCGCTTTCCTTACAATGTTACTTCATCGTTTAAAACGCGTGCTACCTTTTTTAGCTAATGTTAAACATACCCCCATATCAACAAGACATCAACATACATATTTAAGCAAGTTGACACAAATTGTAGAGGGTAACACGACAGCACACACCTCCACAGAGGGTAGGTTGACACATATCGATCACAATCTCCCCTCAGCATTTAGTTTACGAGCCATCAAAATCAGAGCGTTGATATTGTAACTATAATAGGCCATAACATTTGTAGAAATTGGTCTGTAGACTAACTTGTGTAGCAGTAACAATATGAGCCATATATATCATGTGTTCATGGTCTAGTTAACTCGGTGATCTGAACACTAAGCGATAAGTGGTAGATACGTGCAATGGTTGGGAAACTGCATCGGTTTTAAAGATTTTAAAAGATTTAATTCGAATTACGGCCGTGTTAAGTGCAACTGTGTTAAGTGCTTTGCTGATGGCGTAACTCAGTAGAGGGTCTTGTGTAAGGTGTCGTCTAGAGATGTACTTCAGCCAGTGTTGCCAACCCTAAAGTTTCAACCTCTAAGTCCCTGAGATACCACATTTGGTATAGACACAATTGGTTTTTTTAATTGTGTCTGTAATTACGGTAATTGACTGGTTAAGTATTGTAGATTTATAGTTTTTTAAGAAATCTTCCCAGTTTTTTGTTTCATTATCATTTCAGCCAAAAGACGGCCACTGCTGGACATGACCATCCCCAATTTAGGGGTTTCTACCATAATCGCCATGATTGGCGCTTGCCAACCGTGGGGTTGGCGATCGCAGTGTGGTGGTAAAATGCATAGAAAACGCTGATGCCCATTCTCTAGTAAGTCTCTTAGTCGCCTTTTACGACACCCACGTAAAAAAATGGGGTGGAACAATTTTTTACGACGGGTACCACACTGAACAGTTAAAGTCAGTCAGTTTAGTTTAGGGCTCCAAAAAAAGTTTTCACGGTGCCATGTTTACAGAATGGACCGTCAGGTTCCATTGTTGTTTCAACTCCATAAGTGTGTTTTCATGTAGAAGTCTCCACGTTACTGAAAGTTCGTTATCTTCAGAAGACAGAGAGGTAGGTTTATTTACCATTTCACTTTTCTTTCTACATTTTTATTGCATCTCACGAGTTCTTGACTCTGCCGGAAAGAGACAGTTAAGCATGTTTAGCATTATCAGTCTATAATGTTCCCACTGCTGGAACAGAGACATCCTCATCTCGAGAGGGTGTACTGTAATCTACCGCGGGCTCATTACGGGTTGGTAGATGTCACATGTCTTCGAATTTTTGATCCTTAGACATCGGTTACCTCACGATGTTTTAGTTCACCGTTTGAGAACAGTGAGCCGAGCACTGGGAACATTACAGGCAACCCAGTGGTGGCCCCGGCTTGCAAGTCGAAGGTCGTAGGTCAGACGCTTTACTTTATGTAAATTATTTCATCACCACTACTCTCAAAAACATGTATCATCATCAGCCTATAATGTTCCCAATGCTGGGACACAGGCCTCTTCTCAGTGAGAGGGAGTGGGCCATAATCCACCACGCGGGCCCAGTGCGGGTTGGTGGATGTCAAATGTCTTCGAATTTGTGGATTTAAGACATGCCGGTTTCCTCACGATGTTTTCCTTCATCGTTTTGAGAGCAGTGGTGATGAAATAATTTACACAAAGTAATGCGCCTGCTTGAGTTCGAACCTATGACCTACAACTCGTAAGTCGCAGCCGTTACCACTGGGCCACCACTACTCAAAAACATGTATACCTATTGGGAATTGACTGCGTCATTCTCTTGACTTTTCAACTATTATGTGGCATCGCTATTATAGTAATAGATAGTCCTGTTCCCGCTGTACCAAACTATTCATAGCTCCATACTCGGTGTAAGTCACAACCTTGAGAGATAAACGAGAACGCAGGAAGTAGATATCCGTTGTTTATATCCCGTGTGACTTGTAAAAGTCAACTGATGAGCTGGCAACACTATTTTATGTTTTCTAGTTTATCTGACCGACCAAAACCTTAAGGAGATGCTCACATGACATCATTTTCAAGTCTATCCTCCTCGAACGGATTAGCAGTTTGCTGTCTTAGACTAACGATTTGCTGTGACGATATTCTGTTCCATGCAATATCTCTATTATAAGGGACAGATAACCGGAGTTTGAAGCAACCCTCAAATCCTTTACTTTATCTTTTAACAAGGAAGCGCCAGTGTGGTCCGAAAAATTCAAATTTCCTTACATTTTTGCAATTTGCAGGTCACTGTTAGGTCGTATGTTAAACAAAATATGATTCGCTACCGTAACACGTACCTATATATTAACAAAATTATAATCATCAATAGAATCCTCATAGTTCATATACATATACATAAAATGACTATTACATGAAATATCAATCAATTGTGTAATCCCTTCTTCCCAGCTTCCTCTAACAATTTAAACATTGAGCTGAATGACCCGGAAATCAAGCATCATGCTCGGTAGTCGCTACATCTAGTGCGCAAATAAAAATGGCCGTCATAGAAGTCATTTTAACTGTCAGTACGTCGGTGGTCAGGCTATGTGTCATTTTACTTCATCAATCACGTTGAGCGGCATTGAACGGTCCCTGATAATAATGATTGAGTTCCAACTCCAACTGAGATTAAATAAAAATGAAGGTAGGTAAATAACGGATTCCAAATTGAAATACCAAAGCAAATATTTCATTACTGGCTGGTAACAATGAATTTGAATGCGGGCAATATCGAAAAGTTAGGTTTTAAAATTAAACGTTAATCGGCGAGGGACATCGAAAATGCAACTTTTGTGGAGTGGAGGCGGAAGTTAGAGAACTGAGTATTGGAGTTCAATCGAGAGGACCAGGAGTGCTTTTCGATAAGCTAAAATTTAACCGAATTGAAAACTGAATCCCTGTATTTAAACATGTTTTAAGGCAACTGTCGGAAACCAGGGTTCGTCTGAAAAACCGTTGATTTACAAAGGAACCGGGATTTAGAGATACATCAAAGCCAGACATGTAACATGACGTCATGGCCCCATAATACTTCTGCCATAAGCCGTGAGGGATTTGTTTTAGTCCTGTCTCCCTCGTCTGCGACCCGGCCTAATTATAGTGATCTAAGAACACAGGTGGCTGATCCCTGTCTATATTCAGCATTACAGATCTTAAAATAACTATCTTACTTACTAGAGGCTTAAAATAATAACGGGGAACAAACATTAGGAAAATCGCAGACTGCATCAAACGAAAAGTCTACTATAAGACTCTAAATTATATGGACGATGGCCGTCATGGGTATTGGATACCATATGAGGGTTTACAACCATATTTCCCTCGAGTTAGGATTATGGGTTTACGGAAATAGGTAAGTCCATTTCATCGGAAAGGATTTATTTCGACAAGACTATAATGTGACTGAATGCAAAACTGTTTAAGATACTACACTTTTCATTTTGACAATTCAACAACATTCATTACGTCATTTGCGTTGTCGAACAAACTAATTTTTGAAACAAATGAAGCAATGCATTAGCAATGTCTTTCAAAATCCTTCGTATTGTGATTAAAAAGTAATCCGCATTAGGGGTGCAAGGGTATCAATATATTGCGTTTTAAACTATGGCGGCACTTTGGACTAGCCCTCGTCGTCAGAATTTTGTGATAGGCTGAATAAATAGATCTCTTTGGAACGTTCTAACTGAGTTTAAATTTATATTTTACCAATTTTAATACTGTTTTTTTTTTCATCATAATAACATTTTTATAACATTGGTACGGTACTGTTAAGGTTGTCAGCAAAAGTCAACCTTATATAGTACAGGCTGGTAATAAAACAAATCCAGTTACATTCGAACTCTGTTCCAGCAGTAGGAACGTTGTAGGTTGATTACGTTTTAAATGCTTATTATGTGAATGCAACTGTCAAACAAATTTGAAAATGGAACAGCCGAAAAACCCGGCGTCAGATGAAAGACAAAACAACACAAGCGCAGGTGAAAAAGTTATAAATATAAAACTTAGAACGATTTGTAGGAAAATTGTTGATATACGACAAACTGTGGATTATTTTATTCCTCTGAGTATGGAGAGCTCGTAAAGCTCTCACAGTAGCTATTGCGAAAATTTGCGAGTGAGGTGACTAAACCGATGAGCTTCACATTTCCATAAGTCTCAAAACACCCAAGGGCATAGTTGGACTTCCATCTAAGGACTTCAAAAAACTGATATTAACTCCTTTATTCCAAAACACAGATATTAACTCATTCATTGCAACAAACACTCAGGTCTCCTCTAACTCGTAAAAGCTCCCCCAAACAGACGCGACGCGACTCCTGTAGAACAATGTCCAAGAAGTTTTCATCTAAATTTTTCTACTATATTTACGTCGCGCCTATCTGCAGGAGCCTTATCGAGCAAGATATTAAAGTCTATTCTCCAGCACAAAATTACGCGCTTGGATGCCTGGACTTTCATTTTTCATTTCGCGCACAGATTTTAAGACAAGAGCCCCGATCTAGACAGGGATGGCTAACAATCATTTGTAGGTACGCAGAAGAACAATATTGTCAAAGAATTGTTCCTAAAATTATATACAACAGCTCTTTTTTAGGGTTCCGTTGCCAAATGGCAAAAAACGGAACCCTTATAGATTCGTCATGTCTGTCTGTCCGTGTATGTCACAGCCATTTTTTTCCGAAACTTTTCTGTAAACCGCATTAAGATTTTCACACTAAAATAGAAAAAAAACAATAAATTTTGGGGTTCCCCATACTTAGAACTGTAACTCAAAAAAAAAATTTTCATCAAACCCATATGTGTGGGGTATCTATGGATAGGTCTTCAAAAATGATATTGAGGTTTCTAAAATCATTTTTTTCTAAACTGTATAGTTTGCGCGAGAGACACTTCCAAAGTGGTAAAATGTGTGTCCCCCCCCGTAACTTCTAAAATAAGAGAATGATAAAACAAAAAAAAATAGGTATATAATGTACATTGCCGTATAAACTTCCAACGAAAATTGGTTTGAACAAGATCTAGTTAGTAGTTTTTTTTTAAACATCATAAATCGTAAACCGCAATTTACCTTTCATTCAATCAACTCAAATATAAAAATTAAAAAAATTACATTTAATTTCATAAACATAAGCCTTATGCATAAACCGTGAATACCTAAAGGATTGTACGGAACCCTCGGTGCGCGAGTCCGACTCGCACTTGGCCGGTTTTATCAACTCTCAAGGAAAATGCTGTAAGCACAATTTGTAGTACCAAATGTTTATTTAGTTAGTTATTTGTTTGGTTTAACTACATTTTACCTTCGGGGTAATTGCGTAAAACACATAAATTGACAATCGATCGCCTTTCATTTTGACAGTTCACCCACGTTCATTGCGTTATTTACTTTTATGAGCAAACGATTTTTTTTTAAACCTATGAAGCAATAGATTAGAAGTCTTTTTTACGATGGCCAGACTGGCCGAAAACAAACAAAAATTCGAGTGTTTTGATTCATAAAGGAAAAAGGATCGATTGGCATCCAAAACAGTATTTGTGAAAACTGCTCCTTTTTCTTTTGACTTGCTGACTCTACATTTTTTTCATAATCTATGAATCAACATTTTTCAGAAACGGACGAGTCTCTACAGTCCTCTAAGACCATTTTCTTGTAGTGACGGCAGTTAATGTACCTACCTTTACTGCCCCATCACATAAACAACATAATGAAAATTGCTAAAAAAAAGTATGGTTGTTTGTGCAGTGTCATTTCCAAAAGTCGGTCAGCCCTGAACTAAATGTTGGATGCTTGTAACGGTAGCCGTGGAACCAATTACTGAAGTTGTACAAGTCGCAACTGTTTCAGACATTTAACTGTGAAATAAACGTTGGCAAGGAAAAGTTGCCAGCGCAATATTTATTAATTCCTTGTTTTCATTAATTTATTATTTTGTATTTGTAAAGAAAAAATGTTCACTTGAAAGTCACTTTAGGCAACTTTTTAATTTAATTAGGAATAGGTATATATATTTGACCTGTCGCCATATTGTGACGTAATAGCTCAGTCGTAGATCCTTGACAGTCGTTACCAAGGGTATCATATTACTTAGTAAGTGGATTTTGAACCTCAGATAGGAAGTACTCCATATAAAATACATGTATACAGCTGCATGGGACAGCAGGGGTGGCCCAGTGGTAACGGCAGTGGCTTACGAGTTTTAGGTCGTAGGATCGAACTCAGAGAGGCACTTTGTGTAATTAATTAATCACCACTGCTGCATTGCTCTCCAAGGAAAACATCGTGAAGAAATCGGTATGTCTTAGAACAAAAATATTTGAAGAAATGTGACATCCCTCTTATCAAGTGAAAGCTTGTTTCCCAGTAGTAAGAACATTATAGGCTGTTCATGCAAAGGAAGGCTGGAAACCGACGCCAACATAGTTGGGAAACGGATAGCCAGATGAGATGTCAAATTAACATCACTGGTTTCGTTTCTAGTTGAGAGTTTTATGTGAATGCACAGCTTAATAAGCCGGGTTTAGATACGTAGAAACGATACTCTTGTGAGCCAAGATGATGAACACAACAAAGGCTAAGCACAACTTTAAGTAAGTATTTAATCCTGATAGGGGACTTTTTCGCTTGCCATTTATTTCCGAAAACAGTAATAACATTGAGATCCACAATTTTACAATCTGTGAACAGCGAGGCTTTTCCAGTGCACAATTTTTAAAAATGAAGCCGTAAAATTAATCTACAAAAGCTTTATTCTGCGTAAATATAAATTGGGTCCGGTTGGTGGAGAGGTGTTTTAATGTTTACAACTTACAGTATCTTTAATTCTATGAATGTGTTATGTGGAAACCTTATTTAACTGAAGTTATATCATTGGTAAATGCTGGTATCCGAAAAAGAGGACTTAAATAGGCATCCGTTGAAAATATGTATTGAATTTGTAGGCGTATCCTGATTTGCAAAACTATTTACAAACTATTATACTAACTATTATAAAATATTGCGATGATGACTGCATTGATAGCTTCAGCAAAAGCATTTTGAACGAAAATAGTGCAGACGATACGGAAATGCAGAAAAAAATCCCTTGAAAACTACACTTAGGTTCACAAAAGCAACCGATCTATGCTGTAAATCTCTCACCGTGATTAGGTAGGTGAAGTAAGCTATAATTTCATCTGTTGCTTGAATTTGGAATTGACACTATTGACAGATTACCTAACTTTTGACATTCACAGTACAGAACGGCAGGCCTCCGTGCAAATTGAAATAAGAATACCAACTACCACGTAACTTGACAAAGTAACAAGATTATGTCTACACGTTTAATATTTATAACAGAAGAGACAAGCACCGCGTAACTGCGTTAACCTTTTATTGCCCTCCAGTGTAAGTAAGTCGGCCATTAATTCAATGCGCTGGGGTGGGTTGATTTATTGGCGGGAAGTGTAACGTCTTGCGAGATGTAATTTGCGAGAAAACTACTCGTATGTCGGCTGTGGTTGACAATCGACGATCGTCGCGATTGGTTCGCTTTGTGCCGACGTCTGGTTAGAATTGCTGCACTTATCTAATAAAATCGATGTGTGTATCCTTCCTTTTCTATACAATAGTGGTATTGTATAGAAAAGGAAGGATACACACATCGATTAGGCTGTGGAGCCTAAGACATTCAAATTGCTGCTCTGATAACATCAGAACGTCAAAACGTCTGTACTGTATAGCAACAACCTACGAACCCAGAAAATTCTGGAACTAAGCACAATATCCTGCTGGATTCTCTCTGGCTAGATCTGAATTACTACCTCTTCAGAACTTTGTATGGAATTCAGAGCTATGTATTGTCAAACAAAATTGACCGCCCCACATCAACAAACCAAATATTTATAAGCTGATCCTGATCCTTTGATATCAAATAACACATGTGATAGCCGCAAGGACTGAAGGCTGAAGCATAAGGTCAGATCACCTTTGTTCTCACCTTCAACCCACAGTCTGTCATTTCTGAAGATCGAACATTTTCCCTACAATTTTCCTCGTTCTATCTCTTTGGTTGACCCATATGTGATGTGTCGATATGTTGGCTGAATCTTTGTGGGCAGAGAAAGTAGATATTATAAATGTTTTCGGTTTTCGGACGCCATGAAAATTCGCAAGTAGGTAAGTCGGTTGCTTTAGTTATTCTTGTATTTTTTATTTTTTGAAGCCTATGATGGCTAATCTCATTTTACAGACTGTCCACAGCCCAAAAGGAAGTTCAAGTTTATTAAGACTTAAACCTTTTCTTCCTCGTAAATTTAATATTTAATGAGATATCATTCTAATCTCTTAAAAAAACATAATGGCATACTATATTTCTTGCATTATATTATACAGGATAAGTTTTTATCCAGTGCGTAAATTGTAACCATGAATACAGCATATCATTCTAGACCCCCCAGCGTAGAAAATTTTCGTCGGTTATACAAAAAAAAAATCAGCTGTTCCATACATTTTGACCCCGTAGGTGTTGTATTTTTCTATGAAACAGCAGTTTTTTTTTTTTTGTAAAACTGTCGAAAAATTTCTTCAAGGTGGTTTAGAATGATATGCTGAATTTATGGTTACAATTTACGCACTGGATAAAAACTTATCCTGTATGTGTAGTAAGTCTTTGGTGTAAGTATATTTTAGTGACTTCACACATTCACATTTTCTCTTCTTGTTTTCACACACTATTGTCTACATTTCTTTTTTATTTCTCCTTTCGCAGAACTGCTGGAAGAATTTTCTTAAAAAATAAGCAGTGCCCATGTACTCAATTGTACCTATAACTTGCCATATCACTTTGTATTTTACTGTGTGTACATAAATAAATAAACCTTCCTGTTGTAACCGCCACGCCACATACTTCTATTCCACAATCTAGAAAACGAATCTGAAACCTTACGAACACACGACAGATTTATTTCTTTCTTTCTGTTAAGATAGGCTGCCACAAGACGAGACACTAACAACGTGTCTCTTACATAATGCATTAAACTCTTTATCCATGCGAATATCCACTTATTCTGTAACAACTATCTCCGTCTACTTTCGACCATTTATTTTGCAAACATCGTAATAATATTTCATTTCTACTACACAAATGGTTCTGTTTATATTCTCAGCATTGTTCAAAATACCGTTAGAACTGTTATCACTGCCATTTATCATAAAGTTAGAGCTTGAAACTAGCTGGTGATTGTTTGATTAAGTAGTGTAATAAAAAATTATAGGTGGCTAGAAAAAAAATATACTAAGCTAAAATAGACAGTAACCATTATGCAATCTTCTGTACACAACATTGAATAAGTATATACCTACTCTGGACCCACGAGGTGGATTGCGGCCCACTCTCTCTCACTGAGAAGAGGCCTGTGTCCCAGCAGTGGGAATGTTATAGGCTAATTATGTATTATATGTTACTCATCATCTGCCTAGCTTTTTCCCAAACATGTTGGGGTCAGCTTTCAGTCTAACCGGATGCAGCTGAATACCAATATTTCAGTTGGAACGACTGCCTATCTGACCTCCACAACCCAGTTACTGGGTCAAACGATATCCCTTGGTAAGACTGGTTGTCAGACTTACGGGCTTCTGACAACGCGTAACGGCTGTCAAAAGATGCAGGAATGACAGCCACGACCAATGGCTTATAGTGCTTTATTGTATCCCACCCACGAATTAACCGCGCCAAGCGTAGCTTAACCTGGTCAGTCGACCCGTGCTGCTGTTTTTACTTAGCCACAAAAAGTTTGACATTCCAAAAGAATCATTTATACCTAAGTCTTTTTGTAATTTTCCGTACCCGAATATGTCCAACCTAGTCGAATCGATAATTTAATTTATTTTTAGAACGACATTTGAAAACTATTAACTTATGAACGTGAGAATCAGCAGATACTTACGACGCTTTTTCTAATATTCCCATATCAGCATAAAAATAACAAACTAAGAATATTCATATGCATAAGTTTACTCTCCATAACAGCATTTTTTTTTGCAAGCTTGCGTATTATTGCGAAACGTGAACCCCAAGCGCAGTTACCCTAATAGCCTAACCAGTCAAGTGTTTGAGGTAACCAGTTAATTTCTTAATTAATAGCCCATCTACGATCGAAGGTAGCCTGGCCAGCGCCTGATGCACGGGGCTGTGCACCGATTTACAAAGTAATTACCGCCCGTTACCGGTCAACACCGGTGAACGTTGGTTAAAACTGGATAAAACTGGTGCGCCGGTGGCATTACAGCGATTAATAGATACTTGAAATGTTGATCAAGAAGATAAATAAGGAAAGATGTCTTATTTATCTTTTGAGACAAATTAAACGACCGGTAAACAAAATATTGGCAGCTAACGTAAAACATAAAGATTATAAAATATTTTTTGAGGGAATCGCCTATCATATTAGAAAACTGTGTATCCTAAATAAATATTTGACCCATCATTTATAATCGGATAAACCCAAACACGTATGAAAACACTCCCCATGAAATTCAATACGGATTAATTCCACCACAAATCGAATAGCTTATGGGTCGTCCAATATCCTAGCCATATCTATGTTAGTAATTTCACAGAGCGTCGACAGCCCACAAATATAAGAAAAAAAAAAAAACAACCAAACCACCAAAGTGGACCAAACTCTCTGGGTCAAAAGCGACCATTAAGTCGCGTATCTGCGAAATTTTCTTCCTTTGACATTTCGACGCTGAAATCTTTTACAGGTGCTCTTTTTGTATGCGTTTCAGGTGTTCCGTAATGTGCACTTAAAATGGAAGTTCGCTTAAGCTGCTGAATGTCAGTACTAAGTATACATGTATCTGTTTTTACTATGACTGAACATTTCAGTACCAATTTAAAATTACGTTTGAAATATTTTTAGAATGGTAGCGCTGTACCGAAAGCTTGTGCAGTGACTTGAGAAGAGTTGAAAAATTTGGCAAGCCCGTAACGACGCGAATTTGCCTGGACTTACTGATATATATATATATATATATATATATATATATATATATATATATATATATATATGCGTAGAAATATAATATTACACTCCTTTCCGGAAAACTATGTACTTATGTAGTAATAACTTACATGCAACAATGAATAATTAATAAATCCATAAAATCAATTATGGTTTTAAGAGGCATGGGATGAGGGTGTAAAATTCACTCAACCTCCGTAGAAAAGGGAGGATTCTCCAACCAGACGGGTGTCGTGTCTGATGGGCAACTGCTCGACGATTGATGTCGGGATATTGTATAAAATACTAGCTTTTGCCAGCGACTTCGCCCACATATTATACTTAAAAATCGTCCTCTTGAATAACTGTCTATTGATGAAAACTGCATTAAAATCTGTTGCATAGTTTAAAAGATCTAAGTCCGTGGTCGTCAAACTGCGGCCCCCGGGCCGCATGCGGCCCGCTGCTGGTATTAGTGCGGCCCGCGACACTAAATAATTTTACGAACAATTATTACTAAATATAATACACGATTATTTTAACTATATTTACTTCGACATACCTCTGTGAGGTTTCATTTTCGAAAATAACATTTTTGAAAAACAAATATCGCAATCGCCTCTCCAGTCATTTAGAAGACATCATGAGGATTGCATGTAGTTCCAAAGATGCCATTATGGAAGAAATAATTGAAAAAATGCAACACCATAATTCGTGAAGTTTTAACAATTTTTTTTTCACTTATTCAGTAACTTAAAATTAATGTTTTTCTTTCTAATAAAAATCTCAAATAAACAAATTTGTTTTTATTCACGTTCACTTGCACCCGCGTTGCTAGTTTACACATACGATTCACAAGTGTGCAGCCCTCAGTACTATCTCACATTGTCCTATGTGGCCCTTCGCCAAAAAAGTGTGACGACCGCTGATCTAAGTGTACAAACACGAAATGCAACTTTGTTTTATACTATGTAAAGATGCTAGTTGCGCGGTAAGCTCTGCTTGCGCGATGTAGGATTGTGCGTCACGTCAGTGAACTGCTTAGTTCGCATGTAGCCGTGATGTCACAATCTACTATTAAGGCGGTTCACCCACTGAAGATGCGTCGCGCCGCCGCCGCGGTGCACGGGGCGCCTTCCCGCGCATTTCCGCGTCGGCAGTGTGTTGTGCTAGTCGTGATTACTATATAAATTGAGATACTTGCATACAATGGTAAAATCTGCCATCCCGCGCTACGCGACGGGGCGCGGTGCAGTGGGCGGAGCGCCTAATTCATCATATAGTTTTTAATTGTTGTTGTTATTTTCCATAATTATATCTAACTATCTAGCTTTTGCCCGCGACTTCGTCCGCGTCAAATTTTTGCTCCCCTGACCCTTCCCGTCGCATCGATTTGCCTGCTAGTTTTCGTCCACTTTTCGTTTCTGCTCGCTCCTTTTGAGTTATAGTGAGTCAACCTTAAAAGATAGACATATGCTCTCGCGGACTTTTTTTTAGAACTTTTTAAAAGGAACAATTCCGTCATACATGATTTTTGCGTTACTTTAACCGTTTACGCAGCGCACGCAACGGAAACTCTCAAAAGGAATACATTTTCCCCGTTTTTGCAACATTTTTCATTACTGCTCCACTCCTCTTAGTTGTAGCGTGATGTTATATAGCCTATAGCCTCCGTCGATAAATAAGCTACCCAACACAAAAAGATTTTTTCAATTCGGACCAGCAGTTCCTGAGATTAGCGCGTTCAATCAAACAAACAAACTCTTCAGCTTTATAATAGTATTAATAGTATAGATAACATTGATCTTCCCTAATCGTTGCCCCACATCAGGATTACCTACTCCAGTTTCATTCAATCACAAATCACACTTGCTCACCTTTTGTAAGTTATTAACCAATAGACTATAGGCTCAATAACATAAATAAATCCTCTTGATTTGCACTGTGGAGCACTTGGCACACAATATACGGTTTGTTTCTGGAGCCAGTGAGGCGTGCAACGAGACGGTATGTTTATGGTAATTCAGGTCCGCACTCGGTTACACAACAGGTAACATTGTAGGACTTGTAGGGTAATGGGCATCCGTGAACTTGTAGTGCTTGGGTGGGTTAGGAACAGGCCATCTTGGTTTGGGTTCCTTGTAGGGATATCAGCCAATTATTGGTTCTGTACCGTGTGGTGCCGGACGTAAAGAATAACACCACCACAATTCTTCCCGTGGGTGTCGTAAAAGGCGACTAAGGGACTTACTAGAGAATGGGCAGCAGCGTTCTCTATGCATTTTACCACCATACTGCGATCGCCAACACGCCTGCCAAGCGTGGCGATTATGGCAAAGCCCCTCAAATTGGGGGAGGCCTAAGTCCAGCAGTGGACGTCTTACGGCTGAAATGATGATGATGATTGTTCTTTCAAATGTTCTCTGGTTCATGCTTCTTTGAATCGACAGTTTATAAAAGAGGAGATCCTATTAGGTTCTTAGCAAGATTTTTGGGGAACGTTTTTTAAAATTGGAAACTCTCTAGTTTTTCCTCCTTTTCTGTTCATAGCAAATGGCGTTCTGAAGTTTCGCCCTACCCCCATGGGAAAAAGACGTGAGTTTATGTTTGTATCCTAAAGGAGGATACAAACATAAACTCACGTCTTTTCACGTCGTTAGGAAGTTGTCCGAATGATCAGATTAAATAAGACATAACAAAATCCGTCTACATAAACGGTTCTAAGCGCAGTTTTGTAAATGCCATTAACAAATCCAAATAACAACCATTATCACTAAATCATCCTCCTCAAACAAACCAAAGTAACTGCAGTTTAATCTACGTTAAATCCTATTAAACATAGATTAAGCTGCAATCGCCGTTTCCCGTTCAATTTGTCTACCCTCTTTTCGCCAATCTGTATCCGAAAAACATTCGTGCTTCCTTAACCACAGTTTCACTTCATTCGACCATCGTTCGCTACGGGAAAAGCTATTCCTTTGGGACAGAGCGAAATCTTAATTTAACGACGGGTCAATACGAGCCGATTTCCATACTTACTACTTTTAAATAATCCCACCTACTACCGATCCACCATTCATTATTACAAATTACAGTAAATTTTTGTTTCTAGGTACGTTTTACTGAAAAAACGTCTGTGTGCATAGAAAAGCAACTTTTCCATACAAAATTCTCTGATTCCAACTCAATATCAGTGAAAGTAGGGCCTTATCTTCTGAAGAAACTTTAAGGACACGTGGCGAGTATATATTTTGACGTGACAACGTCTTATAAATTGGTTTGCCGGGTGACACTTCAAGAAACTGCGTTACGCTCCGCTCACGTTATGCGCTCACAATGAGAGCGAGTGAGAGGCACGCGTCCCTTCCACTCGGGCATGGTTAGCCCGCCTAAGAGTGAGAGAGACAGACATAAAAAGTGAAAGGCATGCAAATAAATGCAAATAAATGTTTTAAATTGTTACTATCATTTCATCCTTCTTCCTACTATACGAATGAATATTCACATTAAAATTATTTTACCACTCAAAGTCGTTGTCACGTAAAACTTTCGCCCGTATACCGACTTTACAGGCAACCAATTTTTTTTTTCTTGTAACGACTTACCCTGGCCATAATTCTATTCCTCGCCACTGGTGAGGGGAGTGAGTGAAAAACCCTCAGAAACGTTATCTAGCTTGTAAATAACCCTGTAACGATGTATCGATTTACCTCTAACGTTGGATAAATACGGCTTACTTGTACCTAAGTATCTACTGCCGGTTGACTTGATATACAGCTGCTAAGGAAGTAGGTGGGTAAATCGGCCCAAATATCTATATTAATCAAGATTCTCGGGAGTTTTTTCAAGTGGAATAAATTGGAATACGTTCCAACATTAAATACTAAGATGCCATGCCAAGGAATATGTATTGAAATAGCTAACAAGATTATGTTTATTGTTGCTTGACAATAAAGATTTCCTCATAATCCTATTAGATTATGGAGAAAACATTCTTCTTGGGTACCTATAACAAATAATATACTATCTATTGCGATTCCGGTCGGCAGACTTGCTCATCGTAGTAATTGAGAAAATAATAATGATCCATTAAAAGACAACTAAATGGTGAAAAAAAATATCTAAATGTCTATATGACAGATGGAGACAATGTAAGAGATTTCATAGTTTTGGTCTTAAAAAAAAAAAACAACAAAATTGGTTCACCCAGTCGAAAAATCTGAGGATACAAACATTTTAAAAATACAGTCGAATTGAGAACCTCCTCCTTTTTGAAGTCGGTTAAAAAACCAACTATTCTTTTACCCGACTGCCAAGGAAGGATTTATTTATTTATTTATTTTTAGTAAATTAAAACGGTACAACACCAATTAAATTAATTAACATAGAAACACATAAAAGGTTGACAATAATTACAAAAAGTTGATACAATTACCTATATTAATAACTAATATGGAACAGTGGACTCGCATACTTACTCTCACAGAACGCCAGACATACACACACGCATCATTTTATTCCATTCATCAACAAACACATCACATTCAGGATGGCATTTAGCATTTTCAAGGTGCGACAGACTGGGGATTCGGCTCTGGCTACAGTCTTAGATGGCAGTTGCGCAAAAAGGTTGTGCCGGCGGCTCTGACGGTGTCCAATGTATTTATCGGGTTATGTTTTTCTTTTAATAATCTTAATTAATTCAGACTAAAATGCGGTCTACAGTCTAAGTAACAAAATACATAGCTTAATCTATGGTCGTACATACTTAATAACTAAAACAGATCGTCGGGGTAATCGCGAAACACACTGAAAGTAGGAACGGCTATCATTTTGACAATTCAACAACAATCATTGCAAAGTTTACGTTGTATGGTAGACAATTTTTGCGAACATATGAAGCAATATCCTTCAAAATGATTCAGATTCTGATTGATAGTATGTTACACAATTAGGGTACGGATCCTGTTTGTGAGTTTGTCCGGGACACTATCGATTGCAGGATAATGTTGGGACTGCCGCGCAGCCTACGTCGCAGGCAACTGAAGGAACACGGCTTGGTTTTAGTCAGTAAAAGTCAGACACGCGCTCCCGCTCCACCCAGAGGGAGTCGGCATTTGATGATTTCCCACCCACAAAATCGAATTACAATTTATTAAGTACTAGCTTTTGCCAGCGGCTTCGCCCGCGTGGAGGTCGAAAATTATCCCGCGGGGACATACTACCGGGATAAAAAGTACCCTATGTGTTATTCCAGATTATAAACTATTTGTGTACCAAATTTCATCCAAATCCGTTCAGTAGTTTTTGCGTGAAAGAGTAACAAACATCCACACATCCATACATCCATACATACAAACTTTCGCATTTATAATATTAGTAGGATATTGCAACTAAATTCAGCTCTAGTTCCTACAAAACTTCAACTCATTGAGTTCGTATTTAACACCTTGCTCCTACTTAACATGACATGCCATAGTTAATCTTCTAGGCAAAACTACTTAATTTCCTAGCACGCACCACAGCCTAACGTAGTACAACACGCGGCTACCCACCAGTTATCAGCTCATCTAGATTGACCTACGTGTACTATGTAGAATGAATTTTGCTATACTGTGGACGTAATTTTATAATTTCGCAACATATTTAATTTTGCTTACAAATAGGCAATTTTGTAACATGTTGTGATTTACGTGTATTGGTAATTATTCAGGTTGTTTTCTAGGCCGTATCTTGGTACTAGGTAATATCTACTAATAAATAATATCTACTATTTACTACATCCAGTGTTACCCAGTAACTGGGTTGTGGAGGTCAGATGGTAGTCGCTCCATGTAAAATACTGGTATTCAGCTGTTTCCGGTTAGACTAGGAGCCGACCCCGACATAGGTAAGAAAAAACTAGACAGCTGAAGAGTCTGATCTATCTGATACCTACTATTTTTACACGCTTTATATTAGCTTCACTTGTATGTTTGTTTGTTTGTAACCGACTCCTTATAGCGCGATTTTGACCCCCTTTAAACGACCAGATTTCATTCAAACTTTGCACACCTGTCAAAGACCGATGACAATGCAATAATTTCATAAATTTGTGTATCCTTGCCAGGGTTACCAGAGGGGTAATTGCGGAACTTTTTATCGGTAGCAATTGGTTTAATATTCATAGTTAAACAACATTCATTGCGTTATTTACGTTGCTGAGCCACAATTTATTCGAACAAATGACGCCATGGTTTAGAAATAATCTTCAATCCCATTCAGATTCTGATAAATTGTGCGTTTCGCAATTAGGGTGCAGGACAGCAAAAAACTGTCTTCGAAAACCAAGCTGACATACGTCACAAACTACGGTGACATACGTCTCAAAATTCGAAACACCCTAAAAAATAGAAAATAAATAATAGTTTAAAAAACTAAAAAACACGCTTTCATAGAAAACCAAACTACCTTTACCTACTTTCTACCTTTAGAAAATAATCGAAAAAAGGCGTGGGGTGCCTGATCAATAAAAAAATACCTTAAAAAGCACCCCACGCTTTTTTTCGATTATTTTCTACTTTTTAGTTTGGTTTTCTATGTAAGCGTGTTTTTTAGTTTTTTAAACTATCGCACACACTGAGAAAATAAATAAGATTATTGGGCATAAGATTCACACATAAAGTGAAGATTCCCGAAGGAACATAGAGGAATATCTCAACTTAGAAATATCGCTGAATTGACTGAAGAATGATGTGATAAGGCTTGCCGTTGCGGTTGAAAAGATGTTATGATGCTTAGATGCTTTGGTCAAGTTGAGAGGATGATTAAAGGTGACTAAAAAGGGGTATTTAAAAGGTATATGTGAGGGGAAACGCCAGAAAGGGAGACCCTTGAAAGTCATATAATGACGTTATTGGTGATGTTCTTCAGAAAGGTCAGATACGTAGTACCCGCAACCAGCGTGCGTTTAAGAGCAGATGTATGAACTTAAACGAAGCAAAAAAAGTATATAAAGATCGTAACAGGTGGCGTCTAATAGTTTCTGCCTACCCCCAAAGGAAAGAGTGCGAGTTTGTGTATTTATATGTGATAACGTGCCGAATACACCTGAACATCTAACTAACAGTATCCGGTCTGTTCGGATTTGTTCTGGAATAGAATTGAAACTTCTGTGTTAAATCGATTTCAAAAGACTGGTGAAGCCTCAGCAAGTTTTCTCATTACTGTAATACGCGAGATAGAGTATCAAAGCTAGGTTGGTATAGGGCAAGATTCAGAGACCGCACTTTGACTTTCAGTAGTAGATAAGCGTCGGTCGCATACGGATTAGAACAGTATTCGTACAGGATTATGTTCACATTTTATTGAAACACCTGACATTTGCATATACAATCATCCAACTAGCCGTTTCCCAACTATGTTAGGGTCTGCTCTCATGCTAATCAGATGTAGCTGACTACCAGTACTTTACCTGGAGCGAATGTTTATCTGATTTCCACCACCAAGTTACCGGGTAACACGATACTTCTTGTTAAGATTTGTTGTCAGACTTTCAGGCTTCTCCCGACCCGTGACGAATGTCAGAGATCCACGAACGACAACCTACATATCAAAACTACATGTTTTCTATAACGTTTGCATTTTCAAAACGTGTATTCGTTTAAACAACTCGAAGGAAATAATTAAAAGAGCGCGCGAAACGCAAATAGCTAGAGCCGTCATGCTTCAATTAGCGTGAGAAGTTCACTGCGAATTATGAATTTTACTTTAAGAAGTCCGATGCATTCTTAAGTCAAAGTGCGAATTGTGAATTTTGCTCTAAGAAGTCCGGTGCACTCTTAAGTCAAAGTGCGAATTTTGACTCTTGGTCTAAGAAATCCTCACACATGAAATTAGGTTCATGTGGAATAAGCGTTAGTTTACCAAGCCCTAATTTAGCTTTGGCCTCATGTTTTTTTAGTAACTGCTAAATTATACAGTGTTCACATGGTGTCCTGCTGACCTAGTGAGGCAGCAACAAATAGATATTCAGGTGATGTGCGTGTGTACGATAAAACTGTATATATATATGTATATAAGTAGGTGAATGACGTTTATATGGCGTAGTGAACGCTGCTGTACGATTATTTATTTTAAATGCTTTGCGGTAATTAATCATTTTTTATTTTAAAATGACGGCATGATTTTAATTATGCCTATTGCATCATCTTGTAGATCTGTGATTCTTCCGTAGACTGATCTTGCAATGTTGTCATTTTGTCTTGAATTAGCCCCCTAGCTATGAAGGACATTGACGGTTTTTTCAATTGAAAGTCAACACATTATTCTTCACTCTTGTAAGAGTGCAGTGTATCAAAAATACAAGCTTTCATATTTTGAATATGAAAGCTTGTATTTTTGGATGTTTATAACCTAGTCACGCAAAAACATCCGAATGGATTTGGATGAAATTTAGCACACATATAGTTTATTAGGAAACTTTTTATTCCTGCAGTACCTACGTTCCTGATGGATAATTATCGTACTCCACCCGGGCGTGCCTGCTTGCAAAAGTAGGCTCATATAAAAATGAGCAAAAAAATACGTACGTAAAGCTCAGGTGTAGGTACTAAGGTTGAAATTTTAATCCTATTCACTAACTTGACAGTTCAATGCAAAATAATGATACCATTCTAAAACTAATAGTGTCGGGGTAGTGAACGATTTCGCATAAAGAATGAATGATAAAAATGTTTTAAATTAAATAAAACTTTAAAAAATCATTTTTAGGTGTGGATTATAAGAATAATTAATAATTTTTAATAAAAGTTATTTCCTTTTTTATTTTCTTCTGATAGAAACAAAACTAAATATAAAAATCATTTCATTTTGCTTATTTTTTTACTAAAGTCATTTTATTTCCTCTGACAGCCATAGACTACATATATATCGATATAGTACACATCTTGTTTTAAGACAAGTTATTAAATTTAAATTACAAAGTTTGCATGTAAGTACATTATTTCAAGTTCATTCAATTTCATTCATTCTTGCACCACCTCACTATCTTTTTTTTGTCAAAACCTGGTATCCCTCTAATTGTCAAGTTAGTGAATAGGATTAAAAGTCGAACCTTAGAGAGCGGTGGCCGTCACATAACAGCCACAGCGACGGTTGTAATGGAAATGCTGGCAGCAGAGTTTAACTTTATAGTGCCAAAAAGCGCTATCTAGGTAACCAAACTAATTTAATTCAAAAAATAACATTCAATGACGTCACTCGCCGGTAAATTGTTCTTCGACAAAACCGTAGCTTTAGTACCATAAACGTCACCATAGACATTTTCAAGTTGGTACCTACCCTCAATTGAGAAAGGCATGACATTATTACAAAGCTTGACGGACAAATGCAGGACGTTTATATCAAGACGTTATCAGTATTCAAGTCAATGCTGAGAGGAGCTTATTTCTAGCTAGGAGCAACATTATATTCTAACATGACAAGATTATCAACGTAGGTGGAAATTTTAGTGTATGAAATAAGAGCTCGTGTTTTCCTTCGGGAAGAGCAAGGGAGCTTGTAGGTATCGCTTTGAATAACCTCATCGAATTTTATGCTAATTAAGCTACAATCTCTTCCCTAGGTGAGACCCACACTATTTGTCAAACTACCCACCCACACAATAATAATCATAAATCCTAGTAATAAATCTTGCAAATTTCTTATAGGTACTACTCTATAAGACTCTCTAAATCATCAGTGATATATATGCTCAGAATATAAACTTTATTATATCTTATACCTCTAAACGAGCAATTCTTGTATATATATATATATATATATATATAATCTGAATCTCGGAAACGGCTCCAACGATTTTCATGAAATTTAGTATACAAGGGGTTTCGGGGGCGATAAATCGATCAAGCTAGGATTCATTATTATACAATGTCGTTTTATTCATGTTTTCAATGACCAACTTTATCGATAATCAACTTGAACATAAACTTATTATTTAAACACAATTTACCAAAAAATACCGAGCAAAGCTCGGTCAACCAGATATTTTATTTTTATACAGTATAATTATTAATGAGAGAATGAAACGTAATCTGATTAAGAAAGGGAATCTTCATCACATAACATTTCGACATTCAGACAGAGCGAATCTAGTCCAGAGATGTGGTGTATTAGAAAAGTGAGTTTCTCTTCCGAAGATCACAAGAGTCCGTTTTACAGCACCAACAACCAACCTGCTACATTGGTTTTTTAAATATACGAAACCAGAGTCAATTCTTTTCTTATCGTCATATAATTTTCGACCTTGGAGACCATGACTTCTGAGTTTGTTTCGGAATTTCTTCTCAGGTATCAGTCAGCAAGGAAACCACGGCGTCATCTAGTTTCAAAATATTGACGTGCAGTGTCTTAAAAGATCTACTTGCTATAAACATTTCATTTCACATATTGCTAAATCACTCATCAAACTCCAAAAACAAATTACTTACCTACCCAATTGTTTCCAGATTTGTCCAAACCGAAATAGTCCCTCAAATTACGATTGCGCGTAACAAGTGGCCAGTTAAACCGGTTAAAAGCATCGTGTGGACGTTGCGAAACTAACGGCGATTTCTAGCATCGGCTGCCGGAGACGTGGTGCACCCGGCTCACACTTTTGATCGATTTTACTACTGATTGTTATAAATAACACGTAATTAGTGTGCTATTAATTGTGATACTACTTACTTTGTTATATATTTTTCCGGTCTGTTTCTGCGGTTAGATTTATGGATTTAAGGACACTGATTGATTGCTTCATTTGTATTGGGTTTTGGGATTTCCGGACTCGCGCATAGGGATTGCAGTGTCTTCGGTATCACAGCTCTCAGACCTGGCCAAACCTATATGATTGTGGTTCATCAGATTTTGGAATGGGAAAAATGAATAGTCCTTCTATCGGTCTCCTGAGGATAAATTTCTTCAATAAACTCCACAGAAGATTAATTTACGATATACAAAACGGGTACTAAATTAGGTATTAAGTAGGGTAATATTGGGCATTCTATGCCACTGTCGGCAAGTAGCTCGGCTAGTGCGCCTCGCTACGCGCCAGTGGCATAGTATGCCCAATATTGAACGATCGACTCGACTGTGTAGTATATTACTGTACTCGCCTGGAGATCATGTGAGTTATACCACTGGCCGTCAGTAGCTGGGCGAGGACGACACGTTCGGATACATTTAAGCATTCTGAATACACCGCCGTCTACCGCTCGGCGAAGTAAACAGTGGTATAAAACGCTCTATAATCAACCGATGATCGATCGAGTTTTTTTTTTCTCACTTCGGATAAACGAACGCGAAATCTGTTACTGTTTAAGTTTATAAATAATGTTGTAATATACACATACACTCATTGTTAATCAGTTTGTTGACAACAGTTATCATGAAATTTGTAAAACAACCACAATCCCTGCATGTAAGCACTATTTGCGATGATTTTTGTAAAACTAGTTCTCGTCATGGAGAATTGTTACCTAATTCAATACGATGTATCATTTGCGGACCATCGAATTGTGGAAAAACAAATTTACTTATTGGTCTTCTTATACATGAAAATGGATTACGGTTTCAAAATGTTTATGTCTATTCAAAAACCTTACACCAACCAAAGTACATTTTTTTAGAAAGAGTTTTACAACAGGTACCAATTATCTCATTCCAGAAATATCAAGGGAATGTGGAAGTTATAAGCGTTCAAGACGCAGAACCCAACTCTGTGATTATATTTGATGACGTTGCTTGCGAGAATCAAACTAACATGCGTGATTATTTCGCAATGGGTAGGCACAAACACATCGACTGTTTTTATCTCAATCAAACATACAGCAAAATCCCTAAACAGTTAGTAAGAGATAATGCTAACTTAATTATATTATTCAAACAAGATGATATTAACTTGAGACATGTTTATGAAGAACATGTTAACACTGATATGACATGGCTTGAATTTCGTGAAATGTGTTCTAAAATATGGAGTGAGCCCTTTAATTATGTTGTAATTAATAAGGATTGCACCAAAAATAACGGATGCTATAGAAATAAATTTGACACTTTCGTAGTCTTTGATTAGAAATACAAATATTTAAGACATGGTACTTACATGATATCATTATTCCTTGGCTAACTCTTCATCGATAACTATTATAGTCCGAAAAATCATAGTAATGGAAAAATCACTGAAAAAGCAAATTGTTGATGCTGCAGAAGCTGTAAAGAAAAAAGTACGAAAGATGCGAGATTTGGAGACTGAAAATAAGCAAGCATTGGAATCAGTTTTTAGACCTGTAACAGAGTCTCTTAATTTTATAGCTAACACCAATAAGCAAACTGACCTCTTGCGATCTAAAGAACTTGAAGAAACAAAAGTTCCATTTAAAAACAATACTTTACAGAAAGACAGTTCTAATAACGAAGAAGATAGTGATGTAGAAGAAAATGAATGTGATATTGACAGTGATGAGTCGTACAAATCATTAGGAGACAATAATCAAGAGCGTAATACATCATCCTGGTCAGTATCTGCAGAAGCACTCACAGATATTCCATTTGGTGTTCGAGCGGAGCGAGGACAATTGATGTTAGGTTCTGCTATCATAACGATCAGCGATGATTACATCACCGTTACTGGACGGAAATATCGAAGTACTGCAGGACTGAAACAATTATTATTGAAAAAGGACGTAGACTTAAGCACAGTTACAGAGTCTGATATGCAGAATTATAAAATGATGTTGATTGCCACAAACGCACATCGTCGAGACTTTGATTCAAACAAACCAATAAAAAGTAATAAAGGTCAAAAATATTTGCAAGTTATAAAACCACTTTTCAAACTGCCGAATACTATTCAAAACAGCCAAGCAAAGGGGAAAGGGCTACCCTTGACAAAAATGTGGAAAAAAAATATGGATTTTATATATTGGGATAATCCTAATGAACTTGTGGATAGGTTAAAATTATTAATTGCATCTCGAGACGCTGGTAACACTGGATTAGACAACGAAATTATATCTATTATTGAAGAACTGCGTGAAAGTAAAATTATTAAGTAATAAATAAATGGTATGAAATTTTCACCGTTCATTTTAATATCAACCTTTAAATATAATACACCTTAAATATGAATGTAGATAAATTTGGACACCACATTCATAAGAGAATGCGTTTCTCTGAATTATTAGAGGTCAATGAAAATGCATTGCTAAAATCTGAAAGTGGCGATTTTGACTTGAAAAAATGTAGATTGAGAGGAATTAGATCTCCTGTAGATACAGATGATGTTGTTAACAAGGATTACGTCGATCGATTGTACGATCAGATAATAAAGGAACAGAATAGAATGATTGGACTGTTGCGTGCTCAAATCATAAAAGATGCACAAATAACAGTCCAAGCCACTTTAAAAGCGAAGATACCTGAAGTTTTAGTTCAGTTGGAAGATAAGTTTTATAACAAAGCAGAAGTCCAAAAATTACTTGAAAAAATTCCGTGATGGCGAAGCAACAAATTGTTAATGAACTACACAAAGCAGCACGAAGGAACTTTGTGAGACGTTCAGTTATTTTAAAAGGCATAGATGACTTATGGCAAGCTGATCTGATAGATATGCAAAATCTAAAAAAGTTTAATAAAGGATATAATTATATTTTAGTGGTAATTGATTGTTTCTCGAAGTATACCTGGACAGAACCAATAAAATCCAAATGTAAACTTGATGTTAGTCGTGCATTTGAGCGAATATTAACTACCAGCAATCGAAAACCTAACCATTTACAAACAGATTCTGGGACAGAATTCTATAACGTAACATTCCAAAAGCTTATGAAGAGCTACAATATTAACCACTACTCTTCGTATTCTACCAAGAAAGCTTCGATTGTAGAACGGGTTATTAAAACGATTAAAAATAAATTGTATAAGCACTTCAGTTTCATTGGGAATTACAAATGGTTAGGTTTACCATTAGAAGTTATTCTAAAAACCTATAATAGTACAAAATATCGTACAATTAAATTTAAACCATTCGAGGTAAATAAGTTGAACGAGTCAAAGATAAGAGAAAATATTCAAAAAACTCAGAAACTTACATCACGTCGATGTCAACCTAAGTTCAAAGTAGGTGAAAATGTTCGGATCAGTAAATACAAACATATTTTTGATAAAGGTTACACTCCTAATTGGTCAACTGAAATATTTACTGTAAAAAAGATTAATAAAACCATACCAGTAACATATCATTTAGAAGATCATCGAAAGCAAACCATTAGAGGATGTTTCTATGAACAAGAACTTCAAAAAACTAGCTATCCAGGCGTCTATTTGATAGAAAAGGTTCTTAGAAGGAAAGGAAAGAAAGTTTACGTGAAATGGCTGGGCTTAAGCAACGAAGAAAACAGTTGGATTGATAAAGATGCAATTGTGGATTAGGATTATGAATATAACCATGTTTGTAAGGATTTTTCATTCATTACACTTTTCACTATGCAAGGCGGTGGACTAGTCAATAGTGTGATTAATAATCTTCCGTTCGAACTTCATTTGCCTGGTTATAACTATTGTGGACCGGGAACAAAACTTGAGAAGCGATTGCTGCGAGGCGATAGAGGTGTGAATAAACTAGACGAAGCTTGTATGCATCACGACATTGCATATGCAAATCACACAGACTTAACTAATCGTCATAAAGCGGATTTACAACTTTTAAACATGGCTAAACAAAGACTAAAATCAAAAGATGCAGGGAAAGGTGAAAAACTTAGCTCATGGTTAGTGAGTAAAGTTATGAAAGCCAAACTAAAGTCGGGTGCTGGCATTAAAACATTCAATGCTTTTGTGTCAAAAATTAAGTCAAAAATTAAGAAACTTAAACCTAAAAATAGTAGAACATTAATCAACATTGCTTACTCAGCTGCGAAAAAGATATTTCCAGACATTCAGAAGATTCGCATACCACGAGTTATACCCATACCAAAGACAGGAGGAGTCTTACCTTTAATTCCAATTTTCGCTGGATTATCTGCTTTAGGAAGTTTAGCTGGCGGTGCAGCTGGTATTGCAAAAACCGTAAACGAATACAAAGCAGGCCAAAAAAGCTTGCAAGAATCAGAACGACACAATAAGACCATGGAAGCTTTAGCGTTGGGCAAAGGGTTGTATATCAAGCCTCATAAAAACGGTAAAGGACTGTTTATAAAGTCTTCAAAAAACTAAATAAAAAGCTACCTAATCGTCCTTTAACTAATATCGATATCAGAGAGCATGCACGTGACATCCCATACTTTCGAGGAGTCTATATGAAGGATCGGTTGCCAAGAACACCAAAACGTATTGAATGTGCTATCGTCAACTTAGATGATTCACGAAATGAGGGAACGCATTGGGTAGCTTATGCTAAAATAAACAATTGTTGTGAATACTTTGATAGCTTTGGGGATTTGAAACCACCGATGGAATTAATGCAGTACTTTAAAAATTGTAATGTTTTTTATAACTATACTAGATTTCAACAATTTAATACAGTAAACTGTGGACACTTATGTTTAGAATATCTACGGAAATTTTGGAATAAATACGTATAAATATTATGTATTTCTTTTATTTCAATCATTTTCATCATGTCACTCACCTTGTCGATAACTGCAAATTCGTCCGATTTATGTACATATTATCCTAATACATTACAACTTTATGGTCCTTATGAGTGTGCCTTATTGCATTTCTCAACATTTAATTCAATTCCAAACATTGACAAAACGAATAATAAGTTATATTACGGCTCTAACGAAGTGCTGGAAATACCTGAAGGCACTTATGAATTACAAGATATCAGCGATTATTTAAAATCAGAAATAAAAGATTGTTCAATAAAAGTACAGTGTAATAACAATACTCTAAAAACTTTGATATACTGTACCAAAGATATCAATTTTACTAAAGAAGGAACTTTTAGGAGATTATTAGGGTTTAATAAACAGATTTTAAAAGCCAATAAATGGCATGTGTCTGAGTTACCAGTCAACATTTTGCCTACGACTGTGATCAGGATAGAATGTGATATTGTAAGTGGTTCGTACTTACATAAACGGAAAACCCAGTCACATTGTACACGAATTCGCACTCAATGTGCCACCTGGATATAGAATTATAGAAATTCCGAAAAACGCCATATACTTTCCAATCAATCAAAACAACATAAGCTGTATACATATCAGGCTATTAGATATAAACAATCGATTAATAAACTTACGTGGTGAAGAAGTGCAGCTATATTTACATCTTAGAAGAAAAAATGATTGACTACAATAAATATGTGCATCAACAAAGTGGGAACGTCAGTTCAACTAAAGTGATCAAACAAATAAGACCTCGGTCTAAGAAAAAAATTAAATTAACAAGAGACAATAAGGATTTTCTTAAAGCAATTGGTTTGCTAAAATGAATATCTTAGATGTTTTATCTGCTCCAACTTACGACAACACTGTTGAAGGAATTGAATTTCATTCTTACAAACCCTACGTAACAAGCTTCAACAGGAACGATGAAATCCGCATACCTATTAATCAACAGGATCTGTATATACTACCGTCAGCGAGCACTTTGTATTTGGAAGGAACTATAATCGTTAGCAAAAAAGATTCAAAAGATAAAGCGAGTAGTGTTTCTTTAACAAATAATTTTCTACTCTACTTGTTTCAAGATATAAGATACGAATTAAATGGAGTGGAAATTGATAAAATAAAAAACGCTGGTGTGACTACTACGATGAAATCATTAGTGTCTATGAATGAGAGTGAATCGAAGATATCTTATGCATGGGGTTGGAATATCGATGGCATAAAAAATATTAATGGAGGTAATTTTTCTGCTTCAATACCACTTTGTAACATTCTCGGATTTGCAGAAGATTTTAAGAAAGTAGTGATAAATAGTAGACACGAATTGATATTGTTACGAAGCAATACTAACCTCAACGCTGTAAAACTGAATACTGGTGAAGTCGTAGATGATGTTCAGATAAATAAAATTGTTTGGCGTGTACCGCATGTTAAAGTGTCAGATAAAGAGAAAATAAGTTTGTTAAAACTGCTAGAGAAAGATCGACCGCTCCAGATGATTTTTAGAAATTGGGATTTGTACGAATATCCTACTTTACCTAAAACAACGAAACATACCTGGTCAATCAAAACATCCTCGCAAATAGAGAAACCAAGATATATTATTATGGGACTACAGACAAATAGAAAAAACAATAGCAGTTCTGATATGTCTCAATTGGATCATTGTCATGTTCGTGATGTTAGAGTGTACCTCAACTCTACTTATTTCCCGTATGAAAACCTAAATGTGAGTTTCGCGAATAACAGAATCGCTTTATTATACGAGCAATACGTCAGATTTCAACAGTCTTATCACGGTCGCCGACCGGAGCCCTTATTAAGTGAAAAACAATTTAAAGATTTGGCGCCACTATTTGTCATCGATTGCTCTAGACAAGCTGATAATGTAAAGACAGGCCCTATTGTGGACGTAAGAGTGGAAATTGAGAGTGATTCGGAAATACCAGATCAAACTTCTGCGTATTGTCTTATATTGAGCGACTGTATTATTGAATATAAACCTTTAAGTAATACTGTGAGAAAAATATCATGAATCCGAATACTGTTATAGTAGATGTTCAAGGGTTTAAAGACCTGTACAATAATTTTATAATAAAAGAGTTAGCTTTTGCTAGCCATGATTATACCCAAACATTTTTAATAAAACCACCATACTTGTTTAAACACTTAACGAGTGACGAAAAGAGGCAAGTTAAATGGCTGGAAAGAAACAGAGGTATTTATTGGAACGAAGGGTATATCGACTATAGAGAATTTCGTCGTATAATCGCTCTCTATCTAGCAAATAAGGAAATCGTTGTTAATGGTTTGGAGAAAGTAAAGTGGATAAAGGAACTTTGTGAGAACTGTAAAGTATCAGACCTGGGGACCGAAAAATGTCCTAACTTCTTTATTTTACATAAAAGATACTGTGAAGGAAAAACTAATTTAAATTGTAATAATCATTTAAAGCATTGTGCTCTTAAAAATGTGTTATGTATAAGAAAGTATTTACAGTTATAAATGTGTACCTACTTTTAAGGTTATTGGTTTCATGAATAAAAAATAATTTGTATATTAAATCTGCTTTTATTTTGTTAAACACCCAACACATCTTCAAATAAAACAATCTACTTTAAAATTAAATAAAACAACGTAATAAGTACTAAGTATTTACCTAAACAATTGCTTACGCAAACAGTTAAGTACTAAAAATCACTATCTATTAAAGATTTAGATATTTTTTTAACCAAAGATTCTGTTTCGTCCATAACATTATCGATAGCGTCTTTAACGATGTATTGAGCACTTATAATAACGTTTTCACTATCACTGTCACTGTCAATGGTTTGCGGAGTGTTATTGCACAGATCTACGACCGATATTTTAATTAATTTGATCCCTCGTCGCTGTAATCGGCTCATCACAAAAGATTTAGTTGGATTTTGCTTCTTCGACTTTTCCCTGCATCGTTGTTTTGATTTCTTTTCTTTCGTCACTTGTTTGCTGTGGTCGGGTTCGTTGTGAAGCGTTTCAGAGAATCCTTCATAAGGATTTTGGGCGTACTGGCTAAACATAATATCTGATTCTGTAATCTGGAAAGAAAGAGACACTCATTAATTTTAAACTTAAACGTAGATGTTGATATAGTGATGCATAAACGAATTTTCAGCGGGTTAAAATATTCATAGCAGATTCACTCAAAACTGTGAGCAAAATTGCTGCGAGTTCAATCGATAGTTACTAAACAATATAAAAATAAATTGGGAAACTTACCGATGACATGCTCGCAAAAAGTACAACACTGTGTGCTTAGTACAAGTACTCAAGATGAGTATTATTTCGTAAATGACAAAAAAAAAATATACCTTCGCAATAATTCACATTTTAGATTTGAATGTTAACTAAGCATTTGTGAGGGCAATGCACTGTTGTGTGTTTGTAGTAGGTATTTTGTATGATCAGCGTTATGTAGTTGACGCAAACATAGCTCTTCGAAAGTATAATCAGTCTTATTGTATTACGTACAAAATACATTTTACCTCTGACAAATGAACGATTCAAGTTTCAACATGCACTTCATGTTGAAAATTGAATCTTGGTCAGGTTTCATTTTATTTAACCGACTACAAAAAAGGAGGATGATGTTTTAAAACATAAATTAAATAAGTAGTCATAATCATTCACATTTTATTTAAATGTTTTACATTAACTTAGGTTTTTAAAACTATGAATTATATATAACAAACATTAAAAAGTTATCTAGGTATATTTTAAGAACTATTTTAAGATTATATTACATAGGTTACATAAATTATATTCGAACTCTATTTTTAGATTAGAATGTTAACTAAGCATTTGTGAGGACAATGCACTGTTGTGTGTTTGTAGTAGGTATTTTGTATGATCAGCGTTATGCAGTTGACGCAAACATAGCTCTTCGAAAATTGTATAATCAGTCTTATTGTATTACATACAAAATACATTTTACCTCTGACAAATGAACGATTCAAGTTTCAACATGCACTTCATGTTGAAAATTGAATCTTGGTCAGGTTTCATTTTATTTAACCGACTACAAAAAGGAGGATGATGTTTTAAAACATAAATTAAATAAGTAGTCATAATTATCCACATTTTATTTAAATGTTTTACATTAACTTAGGTTTTTAAAACTATGAATTATATATAACAAACATTAAAAAGTTATCTAGGTATATTTTAAAATTATATTACATAGGTTACATCTATTATATTCGAACTCTATTACTAATTAGCTTAATCTTAAAATTAATTTTCGCTCTTTAAAATAAGTGAGTGACCCCAGGCTCGCGTTGATATTCGATCTACAGATATTGAACGTTTATCATCATTTCGAGATAAGGCAATTTTGTTGACACTCTTAGTAAATATTTCGTGCTTTATGGATTTAAACATAACATTTTTTCTACGAATAATTCCACCATCTAACAAAATATTTTCATAATCTGATATATTTAAGTCTCTTACTACACTTGATTTTACTCCTTTTGCTTTTTTAATGATTTTATCGACTGTTTTTATCGAGTAAAGTTTTGATCTCAAACCAACAAAATCTGAGATATATTTTCCCCCCATTTCGTCTTTAAACAAACCTGGAACTTTTTTGTTCATAATTGGTATGTTAAAATCATTTTTAACATCATAGTTACTGGTGTCGAAATATTGTAAAAAATTTAACTTCATGTCACGATAAAAATCAAACGTGAATATTTTATAGACAAACGAATCGGTATCTGTATAACACAACTGTACTCGGTCTGCATAAAAAGGTTTTACAATATTGTAATGAAAGTCATACATATGTGTCTTAGAAAGTTCTAATACAGTGAATCCGATATAAATAGGTTTATCTAAAATAATTTGGTCGGGTTTCATTTGTATTGCAACTAAGTTTTCAGTAAGAATAGAAGCGCTATGGAAATAGGGGTTGGCTACAAGTCTCTCAGCGGATGTAAATTTCTTAGTTCGATTAGATTGATCGCACCATTGATTAACTAAATGAACAGTTACTCTATTTTCAGTATTTTCTAATGTCTTACCAAAAACACTGTTGTTTAACAATTTAAAGAAGTCTTGTTCGAAAGAACTTTTTGCCTTTTGTCTTAATCGAGTGTTTAATTCTATGTACTGTTTTAAATAGGGACTTTGTCTGAAAGTAATAGCTTTGTGAACTTTACGTAATATTAAACCGTGTTCTAAACACTTTTTTAAATGAACGTAATGTATTACGTAGTTGTACTTATTATGCAAATTTGCAACTAGTTTCTTCGTTTTACCTCCTGGAGGTATACATTTCTCAGGACAAAATGGTAAATCATTGTGGTGTTTGTGTAAATGTTCAGGATACAAAAGATCGACCTCTAATATAAAGCCCCACTCAGAGTTATGCTCGACATTTTCAACACGAAAATTAGTTAATTCATTTTCATCAAGAAATCTAAAACTAGAATACGGTAAATACTGACACATGCTAAAGCCGTATAGGTTATTACAGTCTAGATATACTATGAAACTCTGAGGCTGTGATGCATTATGTTCCGGCATGTATTTGTGATTTGCTTTTGCATACCGATGGGAACACATGCACAAACCTCCTCGTATACCGCTTTGAATCATTCTAACGATAGCTAAATCCGAAATCAGTTCTAACTGAACACCTGTTTTTAGCAACATTGCATCGAACGATAAACTGGGTGCAGTTATGTAAAAGGCAGGATCGAGTTTGTAATGTTGTTTACATGTTTTCCGAAACTTTTGAAATATGTCTGTTAACAAAAGCACGTCTGTTTTTAAGTATAGATCTGTATACTCACCTAGGTCATTAATATTGAATTCAGCCCACACATTCTGAGCATGATTATAATCTTCATCGCTAATACCTTCGTTAGTCAAAGAATTATGAAAATAATATTTAGATGGTAATGACTTTTGATCGTAACATTTCCAATCTTTCATATAGTCATATGGGTACACACCTTTACGAGTCAGCAAACTAAATTGTGTTTCATCAGTAAAAAATAATTTAAGGTTAACAAAATCATCTACTTGCAATGTTTTAGCAAGTTTGTCTAAACTAGTTCCTAAAAAGTTGAATGAATCTAAAAACCTTAGTTGTATAAACTCGTTATCAGCAATAGGAATAAACTTTGTAAACGATATATATTTTTCCTTAGTCTTGGGTATTATTTTAATTTGTCCTGGAATTTCGCCTAACTTTTTAATAAATAAATGACAATCGTACCCGGTTAAGTTATGAAAAAATATTGGGATGAATTTTGGTACTTTGTGTTGTAGGTTGCAGTGTCGATGTGCTGCACCTCGGTACCGGCCTGTAATATGACAGTGATCCCTTACTCTATCGGTCAACAGTAAATTTTCACAAAGGTAGCACTTAACAGCGCGTTTGAAATCAAGAGCATCTATTTCTGTGAATATCATAGGCTCGCTTTTAGTTAGAATTCTGTGTATTGTTTTAGCATCTTCAGTCAGTAAATGTATAAATTTTGAAACACAATCTTTTCCGCGATAACTTCTATAGCCATCAACCCTATCGTTAAATGATGACACTACATTATAGGCGAACGCGGCCGCCACGTGACGATGTGAGTATGACGTGTTAGCGGTGTTGAATTCATCGCCGGAAATTGGTTTGAGTATCGTTTCGAAATCGGCATATATGACGAAAGGAATGTTTTGTTTTCTATCATAATTTTTGAATTTTAAAAATGTTCCTTTTTCTGGTAATACTGTGGCAATCCCTCCACATAGATGTGATTCAATTCGGCTGCGCGTTGGAAAAAACAATAAGCACGTTTCGCAGAAGTACAGTTTACCATGATGTTTGGTCATCTGATTTCTGACTAGACGCGGTAAATCATTGATAAGACAATAATGAGTATTAGTTTTATTTTCAATGAACAATAGATGGATGCTCTTAGATTTATGATTCGATGTTGAATACAAAGGTCCAATGATAGTCTTATCATTTTTTAAACCATACACGTAAATATTCAAAAACGGATTATTCTTCTCAAAGACAGCTATGTCCGAAAATGTTATCGGAAATGTTAAACCATCAACATTCAAAACATCCTGGAAGTAGGGATAAGATGAAACTCTGTCGGGATGTTGGTTAGTGGGGTACAGAGCCGCCACTACGCACCATAAAAAGCAATACTCATCATTGTTACGAATATTCAAACAAGCTTTTTTATGTTTTATACATTTCGGTAAAGTTATAAATTTAGATCCGCCGAGAGGTTGATATTTGTTAATATTTATTTCTACATGGGAATTGCTCGAAAATGTCCAGCCACTATCTCTCTCCTGAAATTCTTCAATTTTCTTTAACAGTAAATCAACCGTTGCTTTATATATTGAATCAAAATCGTAATTAAAAGTAATAATAATGTTTTTTGTGGCGAACGATTTCATTTCCTTTTGATCATTTTTAAACAAAAGAAAAAAAGAAAAAAGTTCGAAATTTATTTTCACAGCTTTATGTTTCAATAATGATTGGTTTATTAGAGTTTTAACTTGATCACTAATATTAATGAGAAACATTTCTGGAAAATTATTTATTTCTTCGCCAGTTGCGATGATTTTGTAACTAACGATTCGTTTTTTAAACGCAGAATTAATAATTGCGACATTGTCAAAAACAGTGGTCGCACTATTATTTTTATGAACATTACTACGTAAATGACCAGACCATCTACGATTATCTACAAATAAGTTGCAAACCGAACAGTGGGGCATTATTTTACAAATTGAAATTAATTATCTCCCAATACAGACGCTAAACTCGAAATGAAACGATCTTACCCACGTATACCAACTAATGAAGAATCGAAGTAAATATAGTGTGATAGAATTGTTAAATTATTTAATCTGGACCAGGTCTGCATACGTCTTCAAGTTTGATGATTACTTATTCGTCAACCAGTGCATCTGATTAGGTATCAAAGTTTCTGAAAAAAAAAAAAAAGAAAGATCGGTTAGTACCTTTTTTTTTTGTTAAAATCAACAACGTTTTAAACGAAAATACCAAACTTATTCAATAGTTACCTTCTGGCAAATTACTTAATGTTGTACATAAATGTTCCAATTTTATGTAGTTCAAATGTATGGGTGTATTCAGATCACAATACTAATCGATAGGTACTAGCTGCTTCGGGAGATTATAATACTGTAGGTATCAATATGTTTCTGAAAAAAAGAAAGATCGGTTAGTACCTATTTTTTATTAAAATCAACAACATTTGAAACGAAAATACCAAACATTTTCAATAGTTACCTTCTCGCAAATTACTTAATGTTGTACATAAATGTTTCAATTTTATGTACTTAGTTCAAATGTGTGGCTGTATTCAGATCACCATACTAAACGTCAGGTACTAGCTGCTTCGGGAGATTATAATACTGTGGGTGTTTCGACATTCGCCATGAATCCATATATTTTTTAAATGATTAAAGGTCACTCCGTCACGCGGCGTAGCTTTGAGATAATGTAAAATTTATTTTTAGTTTTTGACTTTTAAACGTTACTAACTAACGAAGTATTCGTTATTGAGTACCTATTCATACTATCAATTTTCGAACAATCAATAAAATATTTGATTGAAATAATTGTTATTGCGTAAAACATTACACGTGTGACCTTGTTTCTTTTTTCGTTAGCTAAGTTGCATTCACAACAGTAAGCTATTTTAGTCAAGGTTGTCACGCATACATATTAAGGTATGGATAAGTATCAGAAACTAGGTACACTATCATAAAATAAATAAAATGTAGTACTTTGGCTTCTACCCTTAAGAATAGAATTAAAAATTAAGTTCATTTAAAATTTGTTACTGTTACAAGTTAACTTATTTCCTGTAGCTACTTCATTCGAACATAAAAGTAAGTATTACAAGTAAAACTTGGATCTATAACATAATAAATACTAATCTAATGATTATCTCTGGATTGCCAAATAATTAAATTACTTACAAGAATATTCCCTATTAGTGTTGTTGATAACTTATCTACTGGTTAACGTTTTGTCAACCCTAAGTCGTTTCGCTGTGTCGTCATTCGATGCTACCTGAAACATCCTTAGTCTTCACTTTTTGGTGAAGTACCGTCGAAGAACTTTATATCTATACATCGTAAAGACTATTTCTGCTTGCTGCGCATCGTGCTCAGAGGATTTTGTTTTCAAACTGCTTACATATGAAGTTCTTCGATAGTAACTATAATGCGTCTAAGGAAAAAAGTTGTTTTACACAACATTATATGAACGGTTGTAGTCATTTTTAATATAGTGAATTATCATTCGTTTTCCGATTTATAAGCTACATGTTTTCGAAGTACTCGGTACAAGCTAACTGAAGTCTACAAGTGTGGAAGTAATCTTCAAGAAGTGTTCTGCGATCCTGCTGCGTTATCCCATCAATATCAGTTTTGATAGCTAACCGCTGCCTACGGTCGTCAGTCACTACACCTGCCAGCCTGCCATACCGTTTGGACATAATTGGAAAATGTAAGTATAAAACTTTCCACTCAGTACATAGTTCGGAGATCTGACCCGATGTACTAATCGTAATCCTTATGTTTAACTATTATTTTGTTGTATCTTTACTTCAGGTCTGAGTCTGAGTGCGAATACTTTCAACAAGCTCCGATCACCGATCAGAAAACCAAACGCAGCCGCAAACCGTCTGCAGACAACGTTAGGAAACGCAAGTCGCATCCACCATCAACGAATTTAATTCGTACGAGGTAAACAAACTATTCAATAATTTAGTTCGCCATACCAGTTTAAATCATCTGTCATTTTTATTCGTAAGTACGTCTCTCATGTTCTGCAAGTCCCTTTTTTGACCGAGTGTATTTTTTTTCCCCTATGCGTATCTAAACAGTAAACGTAACCTGTAAGTGTATGATGAACTAATAGAAGCTTTCGTTGTTGTTTCAGTAAAAAAACCAATACTGATAATGATGTATTTGGTATCAGTAACAACTACGGGTCTGACACCGCGCCAAAAGACGACTCATCGAGTACATGTTTATCATCATTTTTCGTTAACCGAGTCGCCAACGGCTGCGAGCGGCGAGCAGCGAGCATCAACGGAGAGTACTACATCGACTGCAAGGTGTACAAGGCTGACGACGCTCGCCACACCGACTCCCTGGAGCTGTGGAAGAAGGCGCTTTTGCGACTCAAGTTCCAGACCGACGCGGATTCGTGTCAGTGGCGTAAACTACAAGAGTTCGTGCGCTCGGTAGATACTTTATTCCTTGAAAAACCAATGTTTTACGAAAAATAAACCTAATATAATATGTACCTTGTTTATTATGCAGATCCACTTCAAAGCAGCGAGTTAATAAGTCGTTTCGACACACGAAGCGCATTACAAAAACCAACAAGTCGTTTCTAATATTGAGACGCATGTCAAAAACACCAAGCCGTTTCCACCCACGAAGCGCATTACAAAAACCAAGTCGTTTCTAATACTGAAATGCATGACAAAATCACCAAGTCGTTTCCATTGTTGAAGCGCATTACAAAAACCAACAAGTCGTTTCTAATATTGAGACGCATGTCAAAAACACCAAGTCGTTTCCACCCACGAAGCGCATTACAAAAACCAAGTCGTTTCTTATACTGAAATGCATGACCAAATCACCAAGTCGTTTCCATTGTTGAAGCGCATTACAAAAACCAACAAGTCGTTTCTAATATTGAGACGCATGTCAAAAACACCAAGTCGTTTCCACCCACGAAGCGCATTACAAAAACCAAGTCGTTTCTAATACTGAAATGCATGACAAAATCACCAAGTCGTTTCCATTGTTGAAGCGCATTACAAAAACCAACAAGTCGTTTCCATTGATGAAGCGCAAAACCAACAAGTAGTTTCTAACTATGAAACGCATTTCATAATCACTAAATTAAATCTTAATCATTGATCGTGTCGATAGTTGTCAATACTATCCGAAGCAAAGCAAACTCGCCTAGCTACTGTAGGCCAGTCGTATAACTCGCATGATCTTTGTATGAGTACAGTAATACCAGTTATTTCTAATACTGAATGTGCCTAATTCATCAAGTCGTTTCCATTGCTGAAGCGCATTACAAAAAACCAGCAAGTCGTTTCCACCATTTGAAGCGCATATCACTTATCATCAAGTCGTTTCTAACAACGAAACGCATGGCACAATGATCCATATCATCGTCCGCAGCGAGGTGAACTCGCCCAGCTACTGACGGCCAGTGGTATAACTCACATGATCTCCAGGCGAGTACAGTAATATACTACACAGTCGAGTCGATCGTTCAATATTGGGCATACTATGCCACTGGCGCGTAGCGAGGCGCACTAGCCGAGCTACTTGCCGACAGTGGCATAGAATGCCCAATATTACCCTACTGTATTATCAAATCTGCTCTATCCATTGCATAATTATGTCATTATATTATAGTCGCTAATTAATTTGTACAAATAAATGAGTAGCATTTCTTAGGATCACGGCTATTTCTGGGTCTTTTGGGAAGCTTGTATTGACAGAAATCAGTGGTTGGCCACGAAAATATAAATTAATATCTCTGCGGATTCATGAAACATTAAACATTAAAGGTCTTTAGAGTCTTAATAGAATAGAATGGAAATGAATGGAGTCTCTTAGGAATCTTTAATGAATACAGCCACATGTATTGAAATTAGAAGTAAATGATGAAGACGCATCATGATTTAAATTAATTCTGCACGTTGAAATGTAAATTAGGTAGTTTATAAATCAAACAAAAAACGTAGCAAGTTGTAGATGTAGAATTACCATATTCTTGGCAAGTTTGCATGACTCATCAGAGGATAACGGATTAGCAGACGTGGGCGATGGATCGAATAATCCAAAGCTATTTGTGTAGATACCATTACCTACTCCAACATTACTTCTTTACACGATAGATTATTTCGGAGTAGATAACCACAATTTACGTTAAGCTCGGTAGTGAGTGCCAACGCTATACTTGCTAGGCCCATATTCGGGATTGTCGCCATCTTGAGTAAATTCGATTCACTAGTTGATGTCAGCCGTAAATGTCCAGTGGTCAACATGGGTCTCCTAATCGAGAACTACAATGAACGTTCGAAGTGAATTATGGCCACCATCATCGCCCTTTACCGTCGTGTTGATTACTTAGGTAGCTATAGCGTAATTAACCCACGCAAGGATACTATAGCTACTCTTAATAATATATTCCCATAGTCATCTGCCAAAGAGAGGTTTTTTTACACCAACTTCACCTATACACATATTTGCATTACCATTCTGGCTTGCAAATTACTTTTATGAAGATAAAATAGGTCAATCAGAAAACATTCGTCAGACCAAATATTTCCGTTCGGATCGTCACCCACATGGTATGATTCCGAGAAATCGGAAATATCTCCTCACATCATTTCACAATTTTCACGGAAACTATTTTTTTTAAATGTTTGACTAATAAAACCAGCAGTTTCCGAAATTCAAGAATTCCTGACACTGGCTTGACCGCAATTCTTGTTACGGAATGCTTTAATCTAAAATAGATGAAGTGCAGAGGGGTATGGAAACAAGCAGTGTTTCCGATACGGATGTCGGAGAGCTAAACGAGGGAGAACATAAGGACGGCTAATCCCACATCTAAGATTAACAAGAAAGGGAGAGAACAGAGAACATTCAAAACACTTAAAGATGTAACGAATGTAAAGTCTTAATATTTAATTGAGTACTAAAAACGTTCCAGACGAATTATCTTAATTCAAGGCAATTCTGCGAGGATTAATTTCGACCTAAGTGTACACGCTACTTTTTCCAATTTATGTTCATCAACGTCTATTACGCAGTGTTCTAAATATGGAAATGAAGGAAACAAATGGAGAGACTACAACCATTCGTGTTAGCCACCCGGAAATACTTAGCGTGAAGATATGTTCTCCACTTGAAAACCAGTTGAGCGCAAAATAACATTAGTTACCGCAGCTGAAAAAAACAAAACTTCAAACAACAATACAGTAATTAATTAAAACACAAAAGAAATCGGCAAACGGATACTTTCAATTGGCGTAACAAGTAGAAAATTACTTCCAGGCCATAAGAAGCGAGGAGAAATTTATTAGGCACATGATTTGAATGTGACAATTAACATTTTATTATATTTATAATTGCATAGAGCAGCATTATGGTGAACATTAAAAATATTACACGTATGTCAGCCGCGTACGACCGCTGCTCTTATGGCGTTGGGCCTTTCGTTTAAGGCATGGAAACACGCATAAGGAATAAATATTGCGAAAGTCCAGTTACTGCCGACTCGCTACACTCGGATTCTAGCCAATTTAGACGTCCAATTCACCTTGTTTTAGCTAAAACACACAAGAATACGACCAACCAATCGTGGACAACGTAAATAACCAAAATAGAACGAAGAGTTTTTAAGAAAAACGTACCTTATGAGGCGTCCTTCCTCATAATCGGGTTTATAAATCCATTCACAATACGAAACAAAAACCACTCGAGCACTTTGCGAACACAAAAATAACGTAACTTAGGGCCTCTTAGGTAGAAACATATGGCGGAACGTAAAACACACACATCCTTTTACGTACGTTTTTGGGGAAACAATAAAAAAAAAACTTGCACAATATTTGAACAGATGGGATATTTATTTTGGTTTGACGCGCGACGTAAGATCGTGCGGAGTGATACCACGCCGTACCGCCGGCCGCGCGGAGGGAATCTCGGCACTGAGTTCTGAGTCGGAACACCGCGTTTGTTTGGTTCAGACTTCGCCTTCCCTTTCTAATAAGAATTTGTCGGCAGCTCCACCTAACGGATACTGGTTGAACCAGGTATTACAAAGGCTCACGAAGTCACGAGTAGCTAGTTGCTACATGCGGGTCTTGTTGAAGTCGGCATTTTCGTACAGATGTCATTCTATGAAGGAATGTGAAGACGGCAATGACAACTTAATTTAACTTTGTTATGTGGTACGCGATCTGTTCTTGATTGAATAAGAACCGCTAATTATAACCAATATCTGGATGACCGAGCTTTGCTCGGTATTTTTTTGGTAAATTGTGTTTAAAATAATAAGTTTATATTCAAGTTGATTATCGATAAAGTTGATCATTGAAAACACGAATAAAACGACATTTTATAAAAATTAATCCTAGCTAGATCGATTTATCGCCCCCCAAACCCCCTGTATACTAAATTTCATGAAAATCGTTGGAGCCGTTTCCGAGATTCAGATTATATATATATATACAAGAATTGCTCGTTTAAAGATATAAGATAGGTACTCAAACAAGTCTGAATGCTGGTTTGCAAATAGCCTTTAACTACTGAAGCACATGAGACGAATTTTGGAATTCAGAATAGATAATTATTTCTCCTACTCAAATACTATACTATACTATACTGAAAAATTGGCACCTGAATCAATATCGTTTCGCTTTCGAGCGCAATAATTCTTTTGGTTACTAAAACTTGTAGAACTAGACATTTTCATGAGAGAGTTCAATTACGAACAGAAGTATAGATGCATTATAGCAATAAATATTTTTTCCTTGACATGAAAGAATGTTGCAAATATGTTTTTTATCCTGAAGGCCAAATCTGGTTATTTAAAACGTTCAAAATCTAGTCGCAATCACACCTCGGCTATAATCAAATGTCAAAAACTTGTCAAAAATGTAGACTCTCGAGGCTTTTTTTGACAGATTGACACTGAGACTGTGAACGTACTTAAAACTACAGGAATTGTCTTGATGGTAAGCACGAAGCATCAAATGCTTTTCAATGGTAAAAGTAATTTTGACCTAACGGCTGCTTTCGACACGGCTTGCTTTACTCATAATTTCAAAAATGTTCATAGGGATCTGAACTGTACAGCTCGAAATTCTTAGTTAGTACCTTATACTTACCACGACCAATTCTAGAAAATAAATCCAATCATGCGCGAATCGAATAATCTCAAGACGTCTGAAGGAGGTGGAGTGTCACAGGGAAGAGTGATAGCGCCCATCGTGAAGCATCAAGCTCACTCGCAAGGAGCATTCGCACGTAATGTTACCCTTGCCAGCGACCCATTCGTGTTACTCCTACCTATTAAATATACGTATTCTGCTAGTTTCAATGATCTCTCTAACACTACCTAACAGTAGACGGCCTGCGCGGTCTACTTGCAAAACCCTAGCCTAGCCGTTACAGTGGAATGTTGGATTGTTACATTGCAGACGAATGCACCCGGCGAGGGAGCGCCGTTACAAAAGATTGGATTGCCACAAGGATGCGTTTTAGATAAGCAGGTACCATCCAATAAAAACCGGCCAAGTGCGAGTCGGACTCGCGCACCGAGGGTTCCGTACTAACCTGTAGGTATCCTCGGTTTATGTATAAGGTTTATGCTTATGAAATTAAATGTTTATTTTTTAATTTTTATGTTTGAGTTGATTGAAAGGTAAATTGCGGTTTACGATTTATGACGTATAAAAAAAAACTACTTACTGGATCTCGTTCAAACCAATTTTCGGTGGAAGTTTACATGGTTATGTACATCATATATTTTTTTGAGTTTTATCAGTCTCTTATTTTAGAAGTTACGGGGGGGGGGGGACACACATTTTACCACTTTGGACGCGTCTCTCGCGCAAACTATTACGGACGGACGGACGGACGGACGGACGGACGGACGGACGGACGGACGGACGGACGGACGGACGGACGGACGGACGGACAGACAGACAGACAGACAGACAGACAGACAGACAGACAGACAGACAGACAGACAGACAGACAGACAGACAGACAGACAGACAGACAGACAACTTTGTTATAAGGGAAGCCATAAAGGGCACGCCACAATTGCGGCGGTAAGTCCCCTCTTTGAGGAGTGGATAGAGAGGCACCACGGCGTCCTCACCTTCCGCCTGACGCAGGTTCTCACCGGGCATGGGTGCTTCGGTGGGTTCCTGTTCAGGATAAAGCGGGAGGATACGCCCGGGTGTTTCCATTGTGAGGATCGTCTAGAGGACACGGTGGAGCATACGGTGGAAGTTTGCCCTGCCTGGGCGGAACACCGCCGTGTCCTCGTGGAGGCGATCGGCGGCGGCGACCTCTCGCGTCCGGCCCTGGTGCGAGCCATGGTACGGAGCGAGAGGGCATGGGAAGCCGTCACCTCCTTCTGCGAAGCAGTAATGCTCGCGACAGGGGAGGCGGGGCGCGTGAGGGAGTGGCAGTCTCTGCGCCCTCACGTCCCTAGCCGCCGCAGGAGCAGACGCCCCGGGCGTCGGGAGTCGATTGCGGACTCCCGGCCACCGTAGGCGCGAGCTTGCGGGCGGCGAGCAATAGGTAGCTCGCCGCCCGGTAAGGACCAAGCTCGGGTCGACGGCGCGCAGTGTTCCACGCGCGCCTCAAAGAGATGTCAGCAACACTGAAGGGGTCTGCTAGGACCGATGCCTGCCGGAGTCGCGTGATTGTTCGAAAGAGATACCGTGACCCTGGCACATGGGCAACTGATGGAACACGGGTGGGTTTTAGTCAGTAAAAGTCTGACACGCCCTCCCTCTCCACCCAGAGCGAGAGAAGTTATTTGACAATTTCCCATGCAGAAAAAAAAATGGAAGCCATAAAGAGCGTTTCGACACAAACGAAAATGTATCTTTGAATGAAAAACGACACCCAACAGGAAAAATTCCAAGTTTATTTAAAAAACAATATTTCCGTGATTTACACTTATTTTTATCATCCTATCATTACTTTACACGACAATTGCGTATCCGATTGTTCAGCTACCACTCTTATCAGATTGCTACTGGATATCATAGTTCTGGGCTGGTAGCCCGCTGTGATCCACGTGTCCAATTTTTCAGTACTTGGCAACATCGTTCTTAACGTGTTCCTAATATAAATGTACGCTTGCGGCGAATACTTGTAAATGCTTAAAGCGAAACTTTTCAAGTCCTCCGTCTGTCTCATTGGCATTGCCAAGACCAGTCCTGTTGAATCCTCTTTTATTTTATCCTGCAATGATAGAAGGATTCTGCATTTTTTCTTGCGCTTCTGATTCAAAACCTTTTTCTTCATCTCTATGATTTCTTTTATCCTCTTTAGAAATCTGTTTTGTCTGTTATGTACTTTCATGTTGTATTTAAGTTTGTCTTTTAGTCCGACGGCTTGTCGCTGTAGTCTTTGGACATCAGTGAACAGTTTGAGCAGTTCAATATTTTCTAGTTCATTCTGAGGTACGTTCAGGTCTAATGACGGGTTACTGGCAGCAGTCGCATCCTTCTCCACGTCTTCATCGGTGGTCATGTAGTCTTCGTCCTCTTCATTATCCAGAGTTTCTTCATCTATGTATTCGACCTGATACAGAAGAAGACTGGTAATTTTCAAGTAAAATACACGCCAACTACCAATGATAAAGTTTTAAGTAAAAAGTGGTAGACAGGTTGACATTGTGGCGTTTAGTATTAGTAATAAGATAACACGTGGAAGTAGGACGGCAGGTCGTTATTATCGTGAAGAAAACGAAACAAGACGCGTAACGTCTTGTACTAGGCTAATTAGCCAAGTCTGGATGAGCCACTTCCGCAGCGTGTATAACCTATCTGCCTCTTTTTACTTATAAAATCATTGTTAACTACTAAATACAGTAGAACCCGCTTAAGATAATTCCAAAGGGGACCAGCGAAAACGCGTATTAAGCAAGAAAGCGTATTATGGGGGATAGGGAAAATAAAACATGTAATGGTCTAATTTTGCTAGAAAGTTATTATAATGAACATATTTTAAATTACGTATCATAGTGTATTATTGTTTATAATTACATTACTTTCGCCATTTTTAAATAAATGCAGATACAATAATATATCCAAGTGATACGTATGCAGGGCGCGCGACACCATACGTAAGTCAGTCAATAACAAGTAAATCTAGAAAACAACTTTTGCCGGGCGCATGATGACACGGGGGAAACGCCGTGGCGCCGCCCTGCCGCCTGAGGTGAGGTAACACGCGTGTTCAGATGACGTATTAAACGGGATGAGAAAGTGTATGAAAAAAAAACCCTCAAGTTACATGGACTGGTGTAAAATCGCGTATTACGCGGGAAATCGTATTAAACGTGATCCTATTAAGCAGGTTCCACTGTATATATCAAGACGGACTAGTAAAACAAAATTGCATGCCGACTCAGGGGTCTATTCCCTAACCACGTTGTCTGTAGTTTCGACCGAAGTTACAGGCGTTACCTACTGCATATCTGAATGAAACATGAAGATTAGTTTAGGACCCGAACTGAAGTTGCTTTTAGCGTTGCGATTTGGATATCAAGATTATGACAGTTGAGAGCTGTAATTTTTTTCAACAATATGGAACGCTCGTGAACACGCTAACAGTGCTCCTCAACGTCAAAACTTTTACACACATACAACTTGTGCACACCACAAATTGCTTCTTCTTCTCTTATTAGATGGTGACTGTAGCCAGAAGCACAATTTCTGATAAATCCAAGTTAGTTTAAAGATATGATGCGACTCAAACAAATACAACACAACTGGCATTTTTGACAGCGCTCGCGGTGTTAACAGGTTTAACCCTTTATAAGACGGCTCATACAAAGTGGCCACTAAACAGGACAGTCACTTCAAGGTACCTACGACCTTGAAATGGACGGTCACTTCTTCACTCTTCACTGTTCAATTTACTGGTCATTTTGTATGAGCCGTCCTATAAAGGGTTAAGGCATAGTCGGCGTTATCGCAGGATGGCGCATGACATGCCGTCAACTATTACGATTCCCGGGACATCGTTATCGTGCTCACGCGAATTCGGGACCGGTGTAAGCACGGGGGAAACGCCGTGGCGCCGCCCTGCCACCTGAGGTGAGGTAACACGCGTGTTCAGATGACGTATTAAATCGATGGTATCGTTATTTGAAATGCAGCCTAAGATTGATTTACAATACGGTACACGGTTTTTTTTTTTTTTTATTAATCCCGATGTGTTCTTGCCAGTCCGGAAAAAAAATATTTGTCTCTTGTTTTGACAGATCAACCACTTTCGGACAGGCCCTTATCTTCGTTAACAGACTTAAAGAATAAACCCCTATACTCCATTTAAAATAGCATTAGACAGAAGTTAAAAAAGGTTATTTTCAATGTACACTTTGTAACAATATAAAGTTCATTACCAAACCAGCTGTCATACTATACCTACTGTAATCATTATAACTTTTTATCTAATAAAATTATGTGGCTTCCATTTAGATTCATTATTTCATTCCAATTTAAAATTAAAGTACCAATGTTAAAGACCTAGAAGAAGCAGGTGTGAAAAATAACGAGATCGTCTTTCGTTTCACTATAATTCTACCAAATCTATAATATCACCAAACCCCTTCATAAACTGTGACAGCTGGTTTATTTAATTTTAGCTGTTTATATTGTCTGTGAAATTGACGTAAGTTTTAGGACGTAATGTAATAGTGTTTAGATCTAAAAAAGTTAACTTTGTAATAAAATGTTTTGCACTCCTGCTTCTACGACCCTCTTTTTTCTAATGATATAATAAATGGAGTACAAATAAGAATTAAACTTGGAATTAAATCAATATAAACAAAAGATTAACAAAAAAACACAGTAGGCAACTGACCTTTCTCTCGAGATATTCTTCAGAACTTGTCTGTGCATTTTGTGAGAAAAGTGAAACAAAACAGATGGGTTATCAATGTTCAACGCAAAACTACGGGATGAAATAGCACTGAAGGTGCTCTAAGAGCCAGAAAAATGTGTGCAAAAGTACAAGAAAACAAAACTACCCACTTCTAAAACGTGTCTTGGTAACTTAAGTGATGGTACAGCCTTATCCACCAGGACCATCTGGTCTTCATCGTCACATTTGAAGCAGTCTATGGAGAAGTGTTGCATGCAGATGTAGGAGAAGTCTGTGGGCGTCCAGTTGTTGCGGCCCGTCAGGTCCGTCCATATCTGTCGGAGACTGGGGTCTTCTGGAAATCTAGATACGAACAAGAAGTGAAGCATTAGAAACGAAATCAGTATTTTTATCCAATTGATTGGTGTTTGAGCTTTAGATAGAAACACTTCACTCACACTTTCACACCCCACACTTCACACACATACAATCAGACCCAAAAGCAACTAATACCCTTATCATCAAGCTGTTTTTCTACAGAATAATAATTCGAGTTAATTAAATTTTAATTACATTGTACTTTGACTTTTACTGCAAGTTTTAATTATTTATTGTTGTTTTGTTTAATTTTTTATTTATTACTTCACCTAAATAAGTGAGAATGTTTGCATTAAGAGACTGGACCCCACGACAGGAGTGAAAATGCTTACCTAAAAAAGGACTCTGCATCTAAATTCTTGAAGTCTTCACATCCCGACACCGCACAAGTCTTTGTTATTTCTGTATCAATATCAGCATGCTGCTTCAATTCTGGAGCCACCATTGCTGTTAAGGAATTCTTATATTAACTAAATTTCTCTAGAGACCTGGATAAATCACAGAAAAGCATATCAGTAGTAAGATAAATGTTTTTAGTGTGCATTGTTCACTGCAGAGCATGATTCTGTGTTGATTCCTTGGTTAGGTAGTTTTTATTTATTTTGCAGTTATTTTTCTAGTTTACACTAATACTACCAACTTCTGTCAGTTTTATAACATTTCGTCCACAGTTTGAAAAAACACAACACGTTCATACATTTTTAATATGTACCAAGTTGCACAATTTTGTGTTTACAATATCTACAAGATAAAATATCATTTCTAGCATTCAACTGGCAAGAAAAATTTTAATCATATTTCTGCCTCTGTATACCGGCAGCTACCACTAGAAGGGTTGGATAAAGGTGGCCCTAAAAGGATGCCTGGAGGGATTTGGGGGAGGCTTTTGCTCAGCTGTGGGACAGTGGAGGCTAATTAAAAATATTATATGTATAAACAAACTTGGCGCCATACAACGCAATTTTATTTATTCACAACAACAAACCTACCTATAGGGGTAGATTTCGTTTTACTATCGCCGTACTCCGTTGCATTCTCCTTCATTTTATAACTCTGGCTTGTATTCATCATACTATTTGAGCTAGCTGAAAAAATATGTCAAGAAGTATTTCAATGAAAATAGGGTTCATTTCTCCAAATCAAAGGACAAAAGATTGGTTATGTTGTTAACAAACAAAAATAAATAAATAGAAACTGGCGTCTGTGTACAAGTTGGAAAGTACGGGAACTCACTTTATTTCTTAGCTCAACAACTATTTGGGGTGGAATGGCCGGCAGCGAAAACCATAGGAAAATAGGTTAATCGCTTCTAATTCAGTTACACTATGTTAACATTTTATCGTTACAACCGGGAAACGAATGAAATCACAACAATTAAAGCTTTGTAAAACGCAGTTTCAGTTTACAGCCACACACAAGCGCGTAAATTAAATTTTTATACACTCCCCCATTGAAATCAGTGCTGCCAACTCCAAATAATATTTTCTGCCAAATCTACATTCAGAAAATGCCAAAAACATGCTAAAATTGTAGGATAATGCTAAAAAAAAGTGCCAACACAGAAAGAGAGAGCGTTTATTAAAAAAATATAGAACTAATTTTGTGACACAAATAACATATGAAGACAGTCGTCTGTATCGTCTTCAATAAATGCAACTGGAGCGGAGGATATAGATTTATAGGCCTTATTTGTCCCTATTTTTCGCAACATTGGGTCAGGAACCTCGTAGGAGTGACAGCATTTGTTGACCACTTTTAAACCGAATCTTACGTATAAGATTGCATTTAAGTTTAAAATTGATAAACTGTTCCTGAGTTTAGTTTTTACCAAATTAACTTGGCTAAATACACGCTCTACGTCTGCATTACGGTAATGTTAATAATGTTGTTGCAAATGCTGCCAGATCCTTGAAGGGATTATTTTCAGCAGCGTCCTTGTAGTCCGAGACTTCACACCAAAATTTAACAGTAGACGAAGTACACTGCCATTCAAGTTTAGAAAATTCAAGTTTAAATAAATCTTTCCGAGTAAAATGCTAAATAATAATTATGCTATATGCTAAATTGAATTTTTGCATGCCAAATGACTAAGAAAAATGCTAAATTTAGCCATAAAAATGCTAAATTGGCAGCACTGATTGAAATTTGTGGCATGAATGATTGAACATTGAATGACATAAACAATGAATGATTTTGTAACAGTTCGTTCATTGGTGAACAATTTTACCTTACGGAAATGAATAGGTATGTGGTGTCTGCACATAGTTTTCTAGTTTACGGTTTTATTACAGTATTAGTTTATGAAACTAAATATTCCCAAACGTGTAACAAAGTATGATTATGATAAAATTACCGGCACTAATTCACGTCCGCTGCTATTGTCTCGTCCTAATTATTTTTTCAAAAAACTGATAAGAAATAATTACCATAGACAAACTAGAAAAGTCGTGCACTGATATGACTTGAGTGATGTTTCTTGTTTGTCTTGTCACTTTTTCTAAAATACGTAATTTTTGACGAGACCTTTGTTGCTATAAATTGATGTTATTGCAAGTGCATCTGAAAAATGGTTGATCCAATATTCGATTACCAATTTAGGCTTATCCTAATTGGTGATAGTACTGTGGGCAAGAGTTCTCTCTTGAAATATTTCACAGATGGGAAATTTGCTGAGGTAAGTACATACAATCGCCTTTGTTTTGATGTTATTTATACAATTTGTGATGTAAATTGCGCGTTAAATTTTAGTTATCGGACCCTACAGTGGGTGTGGATTTCTTCGCGAGGATAATAGAAGTGCAAGATGGGACAAGAATTAAACTGCAGTTATGGGATACAGCGGGGCAAGAGAGGTTTAGATCTATAACTAAATCGTACTATAGGAACTCAGTTGGTGCGTTACTAGTATACGATGTTTGTAATAGATCTAGTTTTGAGCATATACCCCTGTGGATGATGGAAGCAAAGAGGCACATAGAGCCTCACCGGCCAGTGTTTGCTTTGGTGGGCTGCAAAGTGGACCTGGTGGGCACAGATAACAAAAATGGAGCCAGAAGGGAAGTGACATGTGAGGAGGCTCGAATGTTTGCAGAAGAGAATGGTGAGTTGCTCAACTATTTCATAATCTTAAAAATAGTTTGTTTTGTGCCAGTGTGTTATCTATCACTGGTTAAATGTAGGTCAATAGTAAAGTATGCTAATTTTGTCCTTATTGGTATCTTTTGTGAATACTTATTTTAAAGAGTGTTTGTAATGGTTTTTTTTTCTGACTGACTGTTTTCTTTGGCCTGTTACAATTCATGTTTATACAGGTGTTATTTAAATCCCTACTAACATACACTATAGAACCATGTTTGCATTTCAAGGTCTAGGAACTATTTTTCAAACAGTTAAAGGTAGTTTTTATTAATGAAGGCATTAATATTGATAAGTTATTCATATATAAATTCCTTAAGACACTCAGGTGTTTAAATACTTGAAAAGAATTTACTAACTGGTCTCATGCATAAAACATTGTTCTTGTTGACACTATCTCAAACCCGTTTATTGGCTGTGAAAGGTCAACAGGAAATGGTCATTTATGTTCATTCCCAGTGTTTAAGATGACAATAGAAACTTCAATGTGATAAAAAGGATATAATAGAGTAACACATTACATGATTATATAAAAATTGAAAATAACCTTTATCATAAGATAACACAAAATCACTTCAATGAAAACACTCAAAGATCATTTTTTTTTATTTTTATTATCATACTTTCGTAATATTTTTAGGTTTACATCATGTAGAAACGTCAGCAAAGACAGGTCTGAACGTAGAAGAAGCATTTGTGCTGGTTGCTCAGGAAGTATACAACCGCATTCAGACAGGAGAATATAAAGTTGAAGATGGATGGGACGGAATCAAGACTGGCTTCAATCGTCCAAACGGCATGGACTTCAACCTCCTTGAAGCCGAGACTGTACAGTCCACATGTTGCTAGGAGAGTAAGAAAGAATATTGTATATATTTGACTCACAATAGTTTAGTAATATACAATGTGTAAGCATAATTTTATATATATTGTGTAGATAAGGTGTGGCGACATCTGTAAAGCTATTTCATTCGGAGTTGAACTTTTACTTATAAACATTTTTGTTTATTTGGTGGTCATATGCCAAATTATATTCATACTGAAAAAAAAAACAAGTGGAACGTGAAAAAATTGGTGCTGATCTAACTGAGAATTTAAGAACTTAAAATATATCCAAATATCTTGTTTATTAAATGTTTTATCATTCATAAATAGTTGACATTATGACCATCATTCTATTTTTAGACCTGAAGTAACTACTTAAATTGTGGCGTAGTTTAATACGTAGAATAATACTAATACCAATTTGGCAACTTTTAGCAACAGCTATTAAAAATATTAATAAATAGAATACTTTAAAACTTACTAAAATAATAAATAGAAATCGGAAAATGACTCTAACATTTGAATTTCTAACACTTAATACATTTAATTAGACTGGTTAATTCTGCTCCTGTGTCTGCAATTTAGCTATTAAGCCTATGTTCCCACGGACGTAATAAAATCGCGGCAGGATTTTTTCGCGCACTGCTTAAAGCAGAGAGTTAAACACTGTTTTTTCGACGATAATCTAGTGCGCAATAAAATCATCACTATCATCCGCAGTCTATAATGTTCCCACTGCTGGGACTCAGACCTCCTTCCGGTGAGAAGTAGCCCATAAACCTCCACGCGGGCCCATTGCGGGTTGGTAGACGTCAAATGTCTTAGAGTGAGTTGCACCAACTAACGTTAACCATAACCAATGCCTTGGTTCCGTCAAATTTCCAGCTAGAGGCCATATCATTATATTACAGTACACAAATTTCTTGATTTGAGCTGCACTCCCGTCCTTGTCACAACTGGTCACATTTGTGACACGGGGGTGGAGATTATACAGCTGACAAGGCATTGGTTATGGTTAAAGTTAGTTGGTGCAACTCACTCTTAGAATTTTAGGTTCTAAGACATACCGGTGTCCTTACGATGTTTTCCTTCACCGTTTTGAGAGCAGTGGTGATGAAATAATTAGTAAAGCGCCTGCTTCGGTTTGATCTCACTAGGCCACCACTGCTCCAATAAAATACCGCTGCGATTTTATTACGTCCGTGTGTACGTCGACTTATTATATATTTTTAGTATGAAAAAATCTACATAGATAAATATTCAAACACAGTTGCAGCATAGCTGAACAGAACTTACAATCAGAACTAAGCAAATCTTTCTATAGAGTTAACAGTAACCATAGTATTTTTCAGCAATATAATAGCGAAATTAAACTAGAAATTTAACAAATACATAGTTATCAAGTACACAATTTAAATAATAATGTTTATAAGCAAATGTCATATAACCCACTCTTACTCAGATTATATTTTCATACATTACAAAAAAAAACATCAGAATAGATTGCTTAAAGGAAATGATAGCGAGCACTGAATAACATTGAATCAGAAAAAAAAATATCATTTGCATTGCAAATATACATTTTTATGAGCAGGTCTCATTTATGGTAATGCAAGAATTATGTGTTTTTTTACTCATTTGTAAACACATAGCCGTAGTAATATTTGACGACGATGTAAAAATTAGTAATTTATAAAGACAACAACTGAACTTGAAAGAGTCATTTAGTTTGCAGGCAATAATTAAACAGATAGTAATCTTGACCCTGTCTGATCTGAATAGAGTAATATGATCGCAATTTTAACAAAAAAAAATGTCTCTAAATTCAGCTTTGAGGACAAAGAGACCTTCATTAATTTGGAATATTGCAATGCAAATGATACACTTTTCTTTAAAAAAACTTAAATTTCTATATTTTGAGAAATCCTTTTCATACACACAAAGATAAATTGTTGCTCTCGCTGTAAAATACTCGTTTACGAGACAATGTAAATATTGTAAAAATATATGCCCATAAAGTATATTTATGATCCAAATGCCACAGATTTGTAAAAAATTCAGAACCCATCCTTTATTAAGAAATGATTAATAGAATTACTTGGCCAGTTAGCGGAGGCCTTGAGGCGAGGTTCGATTCCCGATTCGGACTAAATGATATGGGAATTTTTTCATCTGGATTTTCTTCGTAGCAGCTCAGTCGGAATTTATGCCGTTGATGGCAATGGGCTCGCCTCCTATTACATGGGACTTAATAGGTGAAGAGTGAATGAACTATAGTATACTCACACTTCGCCTCGCACACACCTCTATAGCCTTCGAAAAAGACAGGTGTGATGTTATTTTTTTGTAAAGGATTTGTTTTTAGAATTTAATAAATGGCTCTCAGCCACCGCGGTGCCCGTGGCATTTGGACCGCTTTATACAGTACGCGTGTAATTTGAACCAAAGAATTCGAAAATGATCCCTACGATTTTGTTTGTTCCCAAATGTATAGTTGTACCCTTGTTTCATTAACCTTTAGCCCACGTTCGGACGCGAGCGGATTTTACCGTGCAATGGATTTTCGACTTACGGTGTTGGGCCAAGCATTCAGAATCCAACGGAGAGCATCTCAGAGAGGCAAAGACCGGACTGTTGGATTTTTACTTCTCGGCACTAAGCATTCCGTCGAAAATCCAGTGCGGGGGGATCGCCCGTGAGAACCTGGGTTTACTTACTATAAGTTAAAAATATTGTACCTGCAACACCATGTATAATCTTTAGACATTGTTATTGTTTAAGTAATCCATCTTCGGAAAGGTAAACCATTTATGCTACGTTCTCCACCTTGAGTAGGTATGTAAAAGTAAAGTTAAAATGGATTTGGAAGAAACCTTTGAAAGGATTATCCATTGCGTTTAACAAAGAAACCATAAAATTAGCCGGTAGATACAATTTTTCTACGTAAATATAGAATTTACAATAGCTACTTACTTATTACATTAGGCCCAAAAATCTTGTCATGCAAGTTAGACTCAACATTCATTAAAATGTTAATCTCGGCAGGATCATTCTAAATTTTAAATAATTGAGCCGTCCATTAGCACGGACAACTTTAAATCAAACTAGAATTTGTTTTATAATGCGTATTACAAATACTTAGAAATATGCGCTCTGAACTCTTGACCTACACCAACATGATGATATGTTTTGTCTAGACGGAAAGCGCGAGTAGGGCGCATTGTGTAAGTATGTAGATTGGTACTGTTTAAATAAAAAGTGTTCATAAGGTGCATTTTCACGTATGTGTATGTACCCTAAGTTTGATATAAAGTACATTTACCAATGTGTACGCACCCTAAGTTTGAATTAAAGTACATTTACTATTGTGTATGCACCCTAAGTTTCAACCCGTAAATTATGACAGACAAGCGTTCCGCTACGCAGTCACTTGTCTTAAATCTTTGCAATTAAAAGTGATGGTAATAAATAATAAGTTATGAATTATGACTAATATTAAAGATAGTCTTTATACGCCTAGAATTATGCGAGTGCTGGAATGGGGTAAATGGACATACCTAACACAAATTACTGATAAAACCTGACAATTTTGCGCGGCACAAATAATTTCCAGCGCTTTTCCTCACTTATTTCATGTCAGGTTTTGTTCTAAAGAATCTAAAATAATCTGAATAAAATATTGACATGATCAATCATTTTCTTGACATTTGAATATTGGGCACAGGTAATACGGTTTGAGGTATAAGGACACGCTGTAATACCGTTTCAACACGAGTTATATAATTTAAAATAATTTTAAGGTCATCGCATAAGACTAAAAGATAACAAGAAACAAAAATGTAGTCGATTGACAATATTTAGGTTTGTCGTAACGAAAAATGTACTTTTGGACAAATTATTTAAAATGTTATTTTTTAATCTTATGTTATCAATTTGTTTTATTGGAGTAGCTTATAATATGCTGTTATAATAATGCTTTATATGAAGTAAAGTTTTTTTTTGTTAACTACGTCTCGTTTTATTTACCTAATTGTGAAGATACTACGCGCTAGTCTGTCGAGGTCACAGTACTGGATAGTGGGTCAAGTAAATGATCCAATTTCTATTAAGTAACCGTAATTAGGGCATAAGTTACAGATATCAACCACGGATAAAATTCATAATTAGCTAATTACACAGTTGTACGTACATAATTGCATGTACTTACGAGCTTATCGTATTGTTTATATATTTAATAGGTGTTGGTAGATAATCTATATATATAAAAATAAATCCCTATTTCCCTTGGTCACGCCATCACGTGTGAAGGGCTAGACCGATTTCACTTTTTTTTTGTTTTGTTGTATTTGTTATTGTCAGGAGAAGGTTCTTATGAAAGAAAAAAATTAAAAAAATGCGCGGAAAAACCGAATTGAAAAAAATATTTTTGTTTTGGGTGGCCTATTTATTGAGGAAAGCTATACGCTATATAACATCACGCTTCAATCAAAAGGAGCGGAGCAGCAACGAAAAATAGACGAAAACTGGCAGGCAATTCGACGCGACGGGAAGGGTCAGGGGAACAAAAATTTTATGCGGACGAAGTCGCGGGCAGAAGCTAGTACATATATAGTATTCATATTTCATTCCTATTTGAGTGTTTACATACTATTCTTTGGTACCTACCTATTTTTTACCAGCACCACGGTTTCGGTGAGTACGCTAACCTGCGCTACCATTTAATAATTTTTCATGAAATAGGCATCCAATGGGATTAAAGGGACCTTGTATTGATGAGTAAAAATGTAAATACATAAGTCTTACGTGGGTAGACAGCGACTAAGGGACTTACTAGAAAATGAGCAGAAGCGTTCTCTATGCATGTTACCACCATACTGCGATGGACAACCCGCCTGCCAAGCGTGGCGATTATGGTATAGGCACATTTTTCTACTGTTCACCTTAGTAATCAACATCGCCTTATGTATGGACTGGAAACTGTTTCTGGGTTATTTTAGACATCCACAATTTATTCGGCCCGCCAATTTTCGGGTGAATTCCAAAAAACGGGACAATTTTGTGTCCCCAAAGACTTTACGGGGACGAAGAACCGAAAACTGGAACAGTTCCGTTGAAAACGGGATATATGGTCACTTCGTACCTGTTTCAAATAAAAAATAAAAAAAACATTAATCTCAAAATGACTGTGTAAGTTCCGTTCTTAAAGCCGGAAGCTAGAAGAGTAAAAAATACACGGCCTTCCGTAATCTAATTTGCTTGTCCGCTCTCCCTGCTAACTCAGCATGACGAAAAGTTACGTAGTATGATATCATTGCATGATTAAAAAGTAGAATTTTCGTGTAACAGTAACGTTTTGAATTATTCAACATAACAATTATGAGAATGTGCACATCCAGTGAATATCTGCGAAGTCTTGTTCGGTCAGTATAAAAGAACTATGATTCTGGGGTTTCACCTCACATTCTACGCTCGACGCCCGCCTTGGAAGGTCGTTACGCTGCTGCTCCGCTGCGCGTATCCCCTCCACCGCCCGCCGCTCGCTCGCCCGTCAGTTGTGCTCCGTGCGCCACGCTGCGTAGTCGCCCCGACTACTCTCCGCTATTTTGCGATTTAAATTTATTTAAATCGCAAAATTCGGAATTTCCTGTTTCTTCAGATTCAGTCTAAAACCGTACTGTCTTGTTCGCAAGACAGTGGTATTTCTGATTCGTCAAAAAAATCGTCAAAAACGTGTGTTGTGTTGTGGCCCCTTCAGGGCAAATCCACAGTTTCGTGGTCACTCGGTGGATACCTTAACGGTGCCAACGAAGCCGAGTGGGTGCAGACCCAACGCACCCGTCTATCCCCTTCAGGGCTAGACGAAAGTTGGACGGGTCCCGGATCGCTGGCCTTGGGGGCTTCCCTCGTCAGCCCCGGTGACAGTCTTCCCTCCACAGCCGCGTACTAGTGCCGCGGGTATATCTATACCCCCCGCACTAGACTGGTCGGGTACCTTCAGTACCCATCGCATGACCGGTTAGGAACCCGTTCGCACAATAAGATTGGCGACGGGAGTCACTCTTAGGGCTCACCAGGATCACCTCCCTGTCTATACCCGACAGGCAGTGTAACACTCACCCCCGGCATCCCACCGGGGATTAGGCTACGTAGGAGTAGGGTTTTTGATCAGGATCACTCTCATGAGTGATTAGGTCCCCCCCACCCCTTAGTTTTTCTCCCCGGGAAACATGGTTAAACCCATATCTCCCGAGGAGAGGCAAGCCCTCTCGGAGGCTTTCTTCGAGCTTGTGGATGATGACCGAGAGTTCGTCATCTCTTTTAAGAAACGCTGGAAGGCGAACAGGGAGAGGAAGGCCAGAGCCAACAAGCTAGTCGCTGTTTTCAGCGACGCACTTGAGACTCCGGCTATCCCCTCCCCCATCGCCCCAGTAGACGATCTTCCGGTGTCCATGGACACGGAAGATCATCCCGATACCGCCTCAACCGCTCCCCAGGCTGACTCAAACCCCTCCTCGTCCTCGGACACGGAGGCGTATGAGTTAGTCTCCCATACAAAGGGCAAAGGGAGCAAGAGGAAAAAGAGCAAGGACAGCAGCTCAGCCCCAGCCGCTAAAATCATAGCGGCTGAGGACTCCGCTCCTCCGTCCCGCGCCCCCACCCCGCAGGCGACCTCCGCCAACGCGTCCGACCCCCTCCCCGATACGCAGGCGACCCCCGCCACCGCGACCGCGTCCATCCCCCCCACGCCGCCGGCGACCGCCGCCACCGCGTCCCCCTCCCGTCCCTCGCCTTCAACCTCCGCGAAGGTTGCCGCGCCCCGCGCTAACGGTAGCGCCCCGACCGCTAACTCTGGCTCAACCACCGCCAGGAAACTCCCTCCACCGCCCCCTGTATTTATACAGGACAAGGCCAAGTGGACGGAGGTGTCCAAATGGTGCGTTGACCAGAGGGTCAACTATACCAGTGCCCGTGCCACCCAGCAGGGCATAAAGGTATCGGTACCGACCTCGACCGATTACCGCGAGCTGACCAGGCTCCTCTCTGCCAGGAACGTGTCCTTCCACACGTATTCCTTGCCCGAGGAGCGTCTGACCAGGGTGGTGATCCGCAGGATCCCCTGCGAGATCCCCACCAGCGAAATCAAAGCAGACCTCGAAAGACAGAACGTGCCTGTCACAGAGGTCCATAGGATGCACAGATCCAGACAAGGCATTGCCTTTGATATGGTCCTGGTGGTGTGCCCTCCCACGGAGGGTCACCACCCCATTTTCAGAGTCAAGGCAGTCTGTAATCTGTCTGGTCTAATCATAGAAAAGCCCCGTAAGTCGAACATCATTGGCCAGTGCCATAGATGTCAACTTTACGGGCACTCAGCGTACAACTGCTACGCCACTCCCAGGTGCGTCAAGTGCCTGGGAGAACATGGTACAGCAGATTGTACCCGGCCCAAAGACCGCACTCTCTGCACCGAGCCACCTAGTTGTGTGCTCTGCAAAGAGTCCGGTCATCCGGCAAACTACCGGGGCTGCCCGAAAGCCCCCAAGTCCTCGTCCCCTAAATTGGCGCAACGTTTCGACGCTCGCCAGAAAAGGGAATCCCCCTCGGCCAAACTCCCCGCGAGATTGGCCCCTCAACGTCCCTCCCAATGGCCTCTTTTGAGTTCCCAGAAGGAGTTCCCCGCACTGGCCTCCTCCAGGCCAAAGCCCGCCCCCATCCCTCCCTTAGTGGACCCGCGTACCCGCGCCCCCGCGCCCCTTACGCCCCCCGGTTTTCCCGCGACCGCTCCCCCCGCCCGCGCCGCGGCCCCTCCCACTGCCCCTATGGCAGGACCCACCCCAGTTCAGAGGAAAGGTCAGGCTCCCCTCAATGCGTTTAACGTCATTGCCGGGACCTTTAACACCTATAGCACGTTCCTCTCCCCGCGTGCCCAACAGATGGCCCAGGAACTAGTTGCCGCCGGCGGCAACCTGTTCCGCATCCAATCTATATATGCTGCGTACCCAGAGATCACGCAAGCACTCCACGTTATGAACTCCCAACGCCCCTATTATGGATAGTCGAGGAGTATTAACTAGACTTAAACCCCGTTCCCTAAAGCTAGGCTTCTTTAATGCCAACGGCATTCACGGCCAACGTGATGAGATCGCCACGTTCCTCCGCGACCATCACGTAGACATTTTACTCATACAAGAGTCGTTCTTAAAGCCTCATCATCGCGACCCGAAAATTGCAAACTATCGTTTAGTTCGCAACGACAGGTCACGTTGTCACAGAGGCGGCACCCTCATATACTATAGGAAGTCCCTGTACTGCATACCTATGGATCCCCCCCAACTCTCCCGATTAGAAGTTTCGGCCTGTCGGTTAGCACTGACAGGTCACCAGCCGATCACTATTGTGTCGGCTTACCTTCCTCCCACACATGAGTCAGAGGACCCTCAACTCCTCGCTAACGACCTTTCCGATCTCTTCGGCATGAGTGACTCCGTTATCATAGCGGGCGATCTCAACGCCAAACATCCCGCCTGGAATAGCACCAGGACCTCGACTAGAGGTAGGCAACTTTTCAACCTCTGTTCTACCATGAACTTTGATGTCATCGCCCCGATGACTCCCACTCACTTCCCCTTCGATGTCGATCAGCTACCCGACGTTCTTGACATAGCGCTCCTTAAGAATATCAACTTAAGGTTGGATTCTATAGAGACTATTCACGAACTCGACTCTGACCATCGACCAGTAGTCATGAACCTGGCCCCCCGATTAGGTATTCGCGACCCCTCCCAACCCCCCGCCACTAAAGTGATCACTGACTGGAAGAAAGTAAGCGAACGCTTACAATCTAACACGTCACATCACTTAGACTCTATCCCAGATCAGTTTGACTCTGTCGCCGCCACAGCGGCCGCGATCGACTCTCTCACGGAACACGTACAATCGATCGTGAGCGAAAGCTCACGGGAGGTTCCAGATACGGGCGACCGTAAATGGAAACTCCCCGACGATGTACGTGATCTGCTGACAGAGAAGAACGCGGCCGTTCGTGCCTACAGCATCTTTCCCTGTGATGCTAACAAAGCTCACATGCGTTACTTACAGCGTGCTGTAAGGACACGTGTGACTGAGCTGCGTGACGCTAACTGGGACAAGATGGTGAGCGAACTAGAGCCGACTCATCTCGCATTCTGGGAACTTCAGAGGAAACTGAAATCCTCTGAGTTTTCCACTATGCCCCCCCTGACCCGCCCCGATGCGACCATTGCATTCGAGGATATCGACAGGGCTGAATGCCTAGCCGATAGCCTCGAAGCCCAATGCACACCCAGTTCGCAGCCAGTAGACCAAGCGTTTGTCGATAAGGTAAACGCGGAAGTCGAACGCAAAGCCTCACTCCCGCCCGTTGAAGACCCTGATGATCCCCTGCCCCCTGTCACACCTGACGAGGTGCACGAGATCATCAAGGGTCTGAAATCTCGTAAAGCCCCCGGATCAGACGGCATCACCAACAGAGTGATCAAGCTGTTCCCCGCTCACTTGATTATGCTCATGTGTACCATCTTCAATGGTGCCTTGAGTAATAATATTTTCCCCCAAGCGTGGAAGGAAGCCACCGTCATTGGCATCCCTAAGCCCGGTAAGCCCAAAACCGAGCCCACGAGCTACCGCCCCATTAGTTTGCTCAAAGTTCTCGGCAAAATCTACGAGAGACTTATTTATAAGCGACTCAGAGATTATGCCGAAACCAAGGGCCTCATTCCCAACGAGCAGTTTGGTTTTCGAACCCAACACTCGTGTGTCCATCAGGTACACCGTATCGTCGAACATATCAATGCTGGTTTTCAGCGTGGTATGTTCACGGGCGCTGTATACTTCGATATAGCGAAAGCGTTCGACAAAGTCTGGCACAACGGCTTATTATATAAGCTGTACCAACTCGGAGTGCCAGACCGTCTCGTGCTCATCTTACGAGACTTTCTTGCGAACCGTACCTTTCGCTATCGCATCGAAGGGGCACTTTCTTCCCCTCACCCGATTCGTGCAGGAGTCCCTCAAGGCTCTGTACTAGCCCCCCTCATTTTCACGCTGTTCACTAGCGATATCCCCAGAAGCAAGAAGGCAAGGTTAGCTCTGTTCGCAGACGACACTGCCATCTTCTTCTCGGGATTTAGTGACACAGCGCTGGTTCGCTACCTCCAAACCGCAGTCGACGAGCTCGGCGAATGGTTCAGGAAGTGGCGAATCGAGGTCAATCCCGATAAAAGTCAGGCGGTCTTTTACACCCGACCGCGACGTAATCACCCCCCTCCCCGACCCATCTCAATGTTCGGCAAGCAGATCCCTTGGGCGAAGCAAGCCAAATATCTAGGTGTCATCCTCGACGAACACCTCACCTTTTCCGAGCACATAAAGCAGGCTCGCTCGCGGGCCGCTTTCGCTCTCAGTAGGCTCCATTGCGTCCTGAACAAGCGGAGTAAATTGTCTCTTCTGTGTAAGAAGCGGCTTTACACCGCTTGTATCAGGCCGATTATGACATACGCAAGCCCAGTCTGGGCACATGCCAAGCCCCGATTCATCCATAGGATGCAGACTCTCCAGAACCGTTTTCTCCGTCAAGCCACAGGCTCGCCTTGGTTTGTTCGGAATATCAATCTTCATTTAGACATGAAACTCCCGACTATCCATCAATACATAAAACGCGCTTCGAAGCGTTTCTTCGATAGGGCCGTAGCCCACCGCAACCCTCTGGTTGTGGCGGCAGCTACTTACACCCCCTCCCGTATTAGCAAAGTCCGCCGCTCGCGGCACGTTCTTACCGATCCTGATGATCCCACTACTCTCCTCCAGGAGAGTCGAAAAGAGACCAGTACAGCTAGACCAGCACACAGACACAAACCGTACCGACCTCGCCGCCGAGGTCCGTCGTCGCGACCCCGACTTAACAGTCCCTCCCGACCCTTGCAAGAGCCAGCCCGCGATGCTGCGCCGTTAGCTTTAAATTAGTCCCTAAATAATTTAACCCAGATCCAGCCAGTCCCTTGCTGCCCCCCTATCAGCGATTGCCTAAGCCGAGGTTCGTACCCCCCTCGGGGTAACCCTTAGAGCTTTCGCTTTAGTTTTAAGTATAATAAGCCCCGGCTGGAGGCCTAAAAAGGTAACTTTTTAGAACTCGCCGGGCCACAATCCGTTTAAGTAGTCACAATCTTTTCAGGATTAACTACGAGATGCCCCACAAAAAAAAAAAAAAAAAAAAAGGGTTTCACCTCACTCACTGTTATAGTTCGATTCAAACTTAATGGCGGCTGTGAAGTGCGCTCTTGGCGTCGCAGTACCTCGCCCCTCACCCCTGATGACACCGGAAATTGTTACTGCGCAGCCACTCGCCTCGTGTTCAGAGCCGCCATTAAGTTTGAATCGTACTATACCTAGCAATTTTTTTTAATTTTGCTAGTTATTTTTTTATTTGGGCATTATTGCAGATGGACAAAAAGGCGTGATTTTTTTGATAAGTGATATATTAGGAATACATACTTGTTCGGGTTAGCAATAGCATCAAACCGAACGACCCACCGCGCGCCGCTGCCGGCGAAGACGGCGCGTCTATATTCAGGAGGATACATCTTCAAGTCCACTAAGCGAGCTCGATCATTGTTGCACCTCATTTCGGATATATTGGGTTATCGCTTGTCCATCCATACAAGAAGAAACTTTTTCGATTTATGCAGAAAAGTTTTATATGTAGAGTAGAGAACCTTAAGACGACGCCGACCTTACAACGCGCGCGGCAAATAGGTATTTACTACAGCGCGCTAGTTGTGTGCGTCGTCACGCACACATTGACAAGTTTGCTCGAGGCCCGCATGCAGTTGCACGACAAAAGGTGGTAACCTAGGATTTTAAAATTTGATTCGTTGTGTTGAGTGACTTGAAAATAAGCATATTGAATGCAAGAGCGAGCGCAGCGAGCTCGACAGTATTAGCACCCCGCTTAGGATTGATTGGATTTTCGGAAATAGTAGTTCGGTAGATACTAAGTTGACTAATGTACAATAGCTTTAACCTTTTCACCGCCAACGTACGCAGAACGCGATTCCTCGCCAGCGCCACGCTATAAATGTATAACGAAATATATAGTAAACAGTAGTGATGAGGAAATCGTCATATCGATGAATGAGATTTATACGCGTTAAGTTAAATTTTAATTATAATTTTACTGATAAAAATAAAAATTGATTAAATATTTCCATATTTATCTTATTTCACAGTATCCTATAAAGAAAAAACAGTATAAATTATAAGTATCAAAGAAACTAATACATAACTCAATAATAGCTTTAGGAAATGAGGTACATCTCTATTTGTTTCATCAAGTCATTCTTTGACTTCATTTCAAGTCCCTAACGCTCAGAGCACGTTAAATTCAATTCTGATTAGGGATGTAGTCTATGGTCATTTTTCTATTTTTGTCTACTTTTTTCTACACCCATATTTTTTTAACTACTTCTGTTAACGTTTTTACCATAGCGAAGCGGCAGAACTTTTCAGTGTATATATAGCGTTTTTTTCGAAATGGAAAGTAAGTATGGATTTAAGGCGCGGCGCCCACTATTGGTGGGCATCGTCGGTGCGGCTCGCTACAGCTCAGGCGGCTTCTAGCGCGTGAGGGCTGCTTCGGGTGCTTGAGAACTGCCACGGCAGTCGTAAGCATACTTAAGGACGTCGAAGCTGGTTTCGTGGCAGACACGTCGCAGAACAGTTATAACGTTCACCACGCGCGCCTCCGTTAGCTTGGAAACATAGAGAGGAAAATAAAGGCAACAGCCTTATTCATTACACATAAGTATAGGTTCGTTTTATTTGACGATGACAGAAGAAAAGTTTTTATTCTATAAAATCTTCTTTTTTGCCTATTTCTTTACTCCGATAAAGATCCGATTAGTACCTGCAGCCTGCACTATGCCAAAGTGACCTTGACAGCCGTACGTTTATGACGTCACAGAACGACTTCTATAATAGTCCGTGGCGCTCGGGGCACTGACAACCATAGAATAACAATCGTTTTGTAGAGATGGGAATATAATTATCGACAAGTATTGCTAATAATTATTTAATTCGAGTCGGCACCCATCTGAAGGTCGAAATTAGTATATTTCCCTTTGTTATAAAGTAATTCATCATCATCATCATCATTTCAGCCGTAATACGTCCACTGCTGGACATGACCTCCCCCAATTTGGGGGGCTTTGCCATAATCGCCACGCTTGGCAGGCGGATTGGCGATCGCAGTATGGTGGTAAAATGCATAGAGAACGCTGCTGCCCATTCTCTAGTAAGTCCCGTAGTCGCCTCTTACTACACCCACGGGAAGAAATGGGGTGATGCTATTCTTTACGTCCGGCACCACACGGAACATAAAGTAATTAGCTAAAACAATTTGAATATATGAACTTATTCATATTTTACTGACCTCAAATTGTTTTCTATAATAAAATTTATAAAAAATTCAACGGGTGAAATCAAACAGTGATAACTTTCGCGTCACATCACTGGCCGACTATATATCAAGTTCTTGGCGTTCTGGGGGCATTAAAAATGTTCGGAGTTTTTGTTTTTACCAATTTTAAGACAAATAACGGCTTTATTGTGTGGAAAAATACAAAAAAAAAGGCTATTAGACTGCTATATTAAATAATAAAATGAAAAAACCTGTTAAATACAGTTTTTTATAACAGTTAAAATGAAGAGCTTCTATAGAAGTCGTGGCGCTGGTGGCACGAAAATCTGGAACTTCTATTGAAGTCCGTGGCGGTGAAAACGTTAAAATCGAGAGAATGCAAGAGCGAGCACAAATATTTTTGGATCTCGCCTCGAATATGTTGAGTTCCCTATTCTATTAGGCGTTTTCGATTTTAGGGTCAGAGTCAACAAGAAATCCTTCGAGAAACCATTTTTCCGTTAAGGGATCGGGTTGTGAAATACCTATTAAGCTTCAAAGTTCAGGAAGACACTTGATTCTAGCCCTATATTTACAACATTCAACGACACATTCGTAAATGAGTGCCGTCCGGAACACATTCGTAGTGTTAAAGTTATGTGGAGATTAGAGAAAAACAGGTAATAAGAGAAACGATAAAATAAAAGTATAATGATGTTAACCGAATAATACGAATCTCATTTTTTTATCAACAGTAAGTATTGCTAAGCAACACAACCATAGAGTATTAATAAGGAGTATGCATTCCTCAACATCCACCCCTGTTGATAATGCCAGCCATCTTCTTTAGCATTTCAAGTCTGGGCCCATACAACGGTTTTGTAAGCATGTCAGCTATCTGTCTGGTTGCTGCCACATGGCAGATTGTCATGCTTCCATCTTGTATGCATTCTCTGACGAAGAAAGATCTTATCCTGACGTGTTTTGTCTTCTGATGAAATTCTGTAGGATTTTTCGCCAGCTTTATTGCACTTTCATTGTCAACACCTAAAGTAGCAGGGCAGTTAGCACCAGTAAGATCTTTTAATATCTTCTGTAACCATATAATCTCTCTGGCAGCTTCGCTCGCTGCTACTATTTCTGCCTCTGTCGAGGATATTGCAACGGTGCTCTGCCGTTTGCTATACCAGGAAACAGCACCTCCAGCATATGTACAGAGAATGCCTGATGTAGATCGCGCAGTTTCCATATCACCACCATGATCTGCATCGCTATAGCATTCCAAACTATGAACATTATCTGTCTTGTAACGTATACCTTCGTCCATAGTTCCTTTTAGGTATCGCATTATTCTTTTTACGTTCAGGATGTTCTCTTTTGTTGGTTTCTCTAAATTTCGCGACGAAACGCTTACTGCATAGGCAATATCAGGCCTTGTGCTTGTCATCAAATAGGACAAGGCACCAACAGCTTCACGGTAGGGAAATGTCGTGGTAGTTCCTTCCTCAGCCTGAGCATTATTTGCCTTTAAAATTGGTGTTGTCACTGGCTTGCACTCGTCCATGCCAAATCTCTCCAATAAGCGAGTGACGTATGCTTTCTGATGCAGCAAAAACGGAACCATCAGAGTACCTCTTGATCTCCATTCCTAGAAAGTAACTTGCGGGTTTTACTGTTATCTTGAAATGTGCTTTCAATTCATTCAAGAAACAATTAGCCATTCTTTCGCTGGTATATGCCAATAGACCGTCATCAACATACAGGGCCAGAATAATTTTCTCCGTTCCTTGTCTTCTTACAAACAAACAGGGGTCAGAATTACTCTGTTTGAATCCTGCCTTTACGATGTAGTCTGTGATGCATCTGTTCCAGCAGAGTGGGGCTTGCTTTAGTCCATACAAGCTCTTCTTTAATTTGAAGACATACCTCTCGTCAGCATAACCTTCAGGCGGTTTCATGTAAATCTCTTCGTCTAACGTACCATAAAGGAAGGCTGTAGACACATCGAATTGTGATAGTTTCAGTTTCTCCTTGGTAGCTACGCTCAAGACGGCTCTTATCGTGCTGCTCCTAGCAACTGGACTAAAAGTTTCATGGAAATCAATATCTTTCTTCTGCGAATATCCCTATAACACTAGCCGAGCCTTGTATTTATCAATAGAGCCATCCGGATTAGTCTTTATTTTGAAAATCCACTTGCATGGTATGGCTTTTCGACCTTTTGGTAGTTCGACTAGTTCCCATGTTTCGTTATCTCTTAACGAGTTTATTTCGCTCTCGATAGCCTTTGTCCACTTTTCTTTGTCTTTACATGATGTTGCCTGCTTATAGGTTTGCGGCTCGTATAAATTGTTGGCTTCTAGAGCCATAATATGTTCATTAAACCTTACAGGAGGTTTTATGTTTGCTCTATCTCTGAGAACCATGCGGTTTTCATGAGAATTGTTTTCTTCAGCTAGGTTTTCGTTTTCTTCTTCAGAAGGCAAGGACTCGAAATTTGATTCATTCATATCATCTACAACTTCTTCATTGGTTTCGATATGTGCCCTTGATAAAGCAGGTCTTGAAATAATTTCGATTTCATCCTCTGAAACATGTCGTTCTCCAATCTCTCTATTAACATTAATTTCATGTTCATTCTCGAGACTTGGGAAATTATGATTGAAGTTCCTCTGAAGAACAGGAGTCGACTCTTTCGGTTTAGATACATCCTCTTTTGATTTTTCCAGTAACGGTACCTCTTCGAAAGTCACATCTCTGGATCTAATCAATTTTAATGCTTCTTTGTCCCAGATCCTATAGCCTTCATCTCCTTCATAACCAATGAGTATCCCCTTTTTAGCTTTCTTGTGCAGCTTCTTGCGACTAGCTTTAGGAATATGGGCATAGCAGGTGCAACCAAGGATTCTAAGATGTTTGATCGCTGGCTTCTGTCCGTACCACAACTCATGTGGAGACTTGCTTGACACGTTCGTTGGCCCTGTGCGATTCAACACGTAGACTGTCGCATTTACTATCTCTGCCCACAACTCATCAGGAATTTTATCATGTGCATGCATGATGGCACGTGCGGCTTCAACTACCGTCCGATTTTCACGCTCTACGCAACCTGCTTGCTCTGGGGTGTGGGGCATTGTGAATCTTTGCTTAATTCCGTTTTCAGTTATGATATTTTTGAATTCTGCGCTAACAAATTCTCCTCCGTTGTCACTTAACAATTCTTTAATTACATGTCCTGTTGCTTTAACTTGATTTAAGAAGATATTTAGTTTTGAAGCTGCTTCAGACTTTTGTCGAAGAAAGTAAATGTGACGATAACGTGTGAAGTCGTCCTTGAACAGAATGTAATATCGAAACTTTGAAATCGAATATGGAAATGGTCCGCATAAATCTGTATGGATTAGTTCTCCAGATTTAGTGGCTCTAACCCTTGTTCCAAATGAACGCCTGTGCGCCTTTCCATAGACACAGCCTTCACAAATGGCGGATTGGTTGTTATCCATTTTTAACCCTAGTTCTTTTTCGATCACCTGACGAACATGTCTTTTGTTCTGATGTACTAGCCTTTCATGGTATACTTGTAAAGGGTTTGTCAGTAGTTGATTGACTTCCTGATTTTTAGGCGCGACACATTTCAACTCCAGCTTGAATAGTCCCCCTTTAATCGATCTAGTTCCAATTACTTTTGCTTCTCCATTTACTTTTACTACACACTGCTTAGGTCTAGACTCGAACGTACTTGTGATCAAGTTATCATGCACAGATAGTACTGAGAATAAGTTTCTTTTAATCTTTGGGACATACCAAACGTCTTTCAAAAGTATTTGCTCAACTTTTCCATTAACGATGGCTTCAGCTCTAATGTTGCCTATACCAATGGCTTCAATGGTTTCTCCGTTCGCCACAGTAACCGTATGTGTTCCTTTGAAGTGCTCGAAGCTCTCGAAGAAGTCACCTCTGTTAGTAACATGGCTTGACGCTCCGTTATCGACGTACCAGTTAACTTTATCCATCGGCAATCCATCCTCTATGGCTAACACATTCATGTTTACATTCACATTTGGGTTTTGTTTAGCGTTTGACGGTTTTGGCGCTTCTCCACAATAATTACATTTGAAAACTGTTTTCTTTGTCTTCTTCTGTGTCTTCACGGCTAATACTTCCTCGGTATTCTCCGTTTCTTCTTTAGCAGTCAATGCTTTTTCAAAAGCACTCAGTTGCGATGTCAGATTCTCCACTGTCCGATCCTTTTTTGTTATTAAAAGCCAGCTTGACTTGAAAGCAAAATAATCTCGTGGTAAAGTTCCAAGTATCTTACAAATCAGTAATATCTCAGGCAGATTTGTGTCGATTTGGCTATTCAGTTCGTGCCAAATATTCTTCAAAGCAGATATGTGCTTCCTTATGTCATGTTCAGGATCTTTTTTAATAATCAAAAAACTTCAGACAGAGATCGTAACTTTTGTCTTCGCTACTTCCACTGTATAGGCGTTCTAGTTCGTCCCATACCTCTTTTGCGCTTTTGTAACGCATGACTTGCTCCAGTAACTCGTCTGTCATATTCGTTGTCATCAGAGTCAATACTATGCAATCAATCTTTACAAATTGTTGTAAATCGTTCTCATATTTTACTTTGGCAGCAGCATCAGCAGTCTTTGCTAGTTCTCCGGGCTTGATTATTTTTCCTTCCAAAATTTGTTCAGCTCCAGGAATGGCTCTGCACACTGTTTCGATTCTATATCTCCAGTGCTTGTAGTTGTTCCCATTTAGGTGCATTATTTGTACCTTTGAGGCTTCAGCTACAGCCTTATCCATTTTCGATGGATTTTTCTAGGTACACTTTCTCGCAACTTTAAATCTCTGCACAACTTCTATCCTAACCACGCTCTGCTACCATGTTAAAGTTATGTGGAGATTATAGAAAAACAGGTAATAAGAGAAACGATAAAATAAAAGTATAATGATGTTAACAGAATAATACGAGTCTCATTTTTTTATCAACAGTAAGTATTGCTAAGCAACACAAACATAGAGTATTAATAAGGAGTATGCATTCCTCAACAGTATTTACTACAGCGCGCTAGTTGTGTGCGTCGTCACGCACACATTGACAAGTTTGCTCGAGGCCCGCATGCAGTTGCACGACAAAAGGTGGTAACCTAGGATTTTTAAAATTTGATTCGTTTTGTTGAGTGACTTGAAAATACGCATATTGAATGCAAGAGCGAGCGCAGCGAGCTCGACAGTATTAGCACCCCGCTTAGGATTGATTGGATTTTCGGAAATAGTAGTTCGGTAGATACTAAGTTGACTAATGTACAATAGCTTTAACCTTTTCACCGCCAACGTACGCAGAACGCGATTCCTCGCCAGCGCCACGCTATAAATGTATAACGAAATATATAGTAAACAGTAGTGATGAGGATATCGTCATATCGATGAATGAGATTTATACGCGTTAAGTTAAATTTTAATTATAATTTTACTGATAAAAATAAAAATTGATTAAATATTTCCATATTAATCTCATTTCACAGTATCCTATAAAGAAAAAACAGTATAAATTATAAGTATCAAAGAAACTAATACATAACTCAATAATAGCTTTAGGAAATGAGGTACATCTCTATTTGTTTCATCAAGTCATTCTTTGACTTCATTTCAAGTCCATAACGCTCAGAGCACGTTAAATTCAATTCTGATTAGGGATGTAGTCTATGGTCATTTTTCTATTTTTGTCTACTTTTTTCTACACCCATATTTTTTTAACTACTTCTGTTAACGTTTTTTACCACAGCGAAGCGGCAGAACTTTTCAGTGTATATATAGCGTTTTTTTCGAAATGGAAAGTAAGTATGGATTTAAGGCGCGGCGCCCACTATTGGTGGGCATCGTCGGTGCGGCTCGCTACAGCTCAGGCGGCTTCTAGCGCGTGAGGGCTGCTTCGGGTGCCTGAGAACTGCCACGGCAGTCGTAAGCATACTTAAGGACGTCGAAGCTGGTTTCGTGGCAGACACGTCGCAGAACAGTTATAACGTTCACCGCGCGCGCCTCCGTTAGCTTGGAAACATAGAGAGGAAAATAAAGGCAACAGCCTTATTCATTACACATAAGTATAGGTTCGTTTTATTTGACGATGACAGAAGAAAAGTTTTTATTCTATAAAATCTTCTTTTTTGCCTATTTCTTTACTCCGATAAAGATCCGATTAGTACCTGCAGCCTGCACTATGCCAAAGTGACCTTGACAGCCGTACGTTTATGACGTCACAGAACGACTTCTATAATAGTCCGTGGCGCTCGGGGCACTGACAACCATAGAATAACAATCGTTTTGTAGAGATGGGAATATAATTATCGACAAGTATTGCTAATAATTATTTAATTCGAGTCGGCACCCATCTGAAGGTCGAAATTAGTATATTTCCCTTTGTTATAAAGTAATTCATCATCATCATCATCATTTCAGCCGTAATACGTCCACTGCTGGACATGACCTCCCCCAATTTGGGGGGCTTTGCCATAATCGCCACGCTTGGCAGGCGGATTGGCGATCGCAGTATGGTGGTAAAATGCATAGAGAACGCTGCTGCCCATTCTCTAGTAAGTCCCGTAGTCGCCTCTTACTACACCCACGGGAAGAAATGGGGTGATGCTATTCTTTACGTCCGGCACCACACGGAACATAAAGTAATTAGCTAAAACAATTTGAATATATGAACTTATTCATATTTTACTGACCTCAAATTGTTTTCTATAATAAAATGTATAAAAAATTCAACGGGTGAAATCAAACAGTGATAACTTTCGCGTCACATCACTGGCCGACTATATATCAAGTTCTTGGCGTTCTGGGGCATTAAAAATGTTCGGAGTTTTTGTTTTTACCAATTTTCAGACAAATAACGGCTTTATTGTGTGGAAAAATACAAAAAAAAGGCTATTAGACTGCTATATTAAATAATAAAATGAAAAAACCTGTTAAATACAGTTTTTTATAACAGTTAAAATGAAGAGCTTCTATAGAAGTCGTGGCGCTGGTGGCACGAAAATCTGGAACTTCTATTGAAGTCCGTGGTGGTGAAAAGGTTAAAATCGAGAGAATGCAAGAGCGAGCACAAATATTTTTAGATCTCGCCTCGAATATGTTGAGTTCCCTATTCTATTAGGCGTTTTCGATTTTAGGGTCAGAGTCAACAAGAAATCCTTCGAGAAACCATTTTTCCGTTAAGGGATCGGGTTGTGAAATACCTATTAAGCTTCAAAGTTCAGGAAGACACTTGATTCTAGCCCTATATTTACAACATTCAACGACACATTCGTAAATGAGTGCCGTCCGGAACACATTCGTAGTGTGAATTATTTTGTCATTCGCACACGAACATGGAGGACGTCGTGAAAATAATTGCGTCTACACATCCTGTTGAGTCGGACGCTAGCTTGTCAACTGAATGCAGGCGAATGTGAAAACAGTAAGTTCGTGTTCGCCATTCGTGCCCTTTGATTCGCGTCCGAAAAACCACTTTCAACGCGAATGCTCGAATCGCGAGGCAAGGCAAGAGGTGAATAGCGAGCGTACTGTTTAGGTACATATGGGTGTTCGTTATTCGCCTCGCGATTTTCACGAATGTATAAATGTGGCATAACAAAAATGAGCTTGTTAGATTCAAGTGTCTTCCGCCAGAAGTCGTTGTTTTTGGATATGAGAAAAAATTAACGTTAAAATTAAATTAAGTCCAGCGAATTTTAAAGGAAAACTATCACTACAAAGTAGGCTTTACAAGTTAACGAGTAATAGTCGCCCAACATACATTAGCAATTGGATTATATGGTTGAACATGATTTTAAACACAATGTTAAGTTTGTTCTTGGGATAAATTCATTGGTCCCACGCGCACTTGGCCAGTTTTTTTTTAAATTTATTTTAGTTCCGAATTAGTTTATACACCAACATTTATTTGAAAGCCAAGTGGGTGCAAGGGCACCTTTACTCCCCGTTCCCAGTACCCATGGCGGCGGCGAAATCTAATATTGTAACAATGGCGTCGCGTCGGTTCGGCTTTATTGTTTATCAAATAGATACTGCGGAACCGAATGTGCCGACTGCCGACCCGGACTAGTGTGAAGCACGCCTTAGATTTCAATATTATATCTTCATAAATAATAAACTCAAATACGACGTAAGTGTAATAATGAAAACATCTTCGTTATTAAACGTAACTACCAAGATCCCCGATTTCTACATGATCACTTTATAAAGTTCCATGGCTGTGTGACGTTTGAATTACGTAGACGGACTGAATCTATTACCCTAACCGACCGATCGGAGTCATTGACCTTAATGTATTACACACATACATAGGTAAATTCACGCCTTCCTCCTATGGGGGTAAGCAGAAACTACAGAACTCATAAGTCTAAGCTGCGATCTATACCTAAATACTCCTTTTCCTCGTTTACGATTACTCTTTTGATCGTACACACACACCACCGGTTGGAATTACTATGCCCCTGACCTGTCTGAAGAACATCACCAATAAGGTCACTTTATGTGCCCTCCCTGCGTTTCCACTCACACTCACTAACTGGCATAATATAATAATGTAAGAATTATAAAAGTGACAACTAGCAATGATTATAAACATTTTCGTGAGCCTAAGGCCTTGTCCGCACCGCGAAATTTTTCCGCGCGATTTTTTTCCCGCAATTCTGTAACACATTGAATCTTATACGAGTATCCGCACTCGCGATTAAAAATTCGCGCGGAAAAATCTGTGATTTGATGCAAATTGAACGCGATTGCCGAGAGGATTTATTTCCGCGCGATTTTATTTCCGAAGTGCGGACAAAGCCTAACATAGCTTTACCAGAGCGATGCAGCATTGATCGGTAAGTAAATCCAGAAACCTTCTCCTCTTTTAAGAAAACCGTTATACCACATCACGCCTGTATGAGTATACCAAAGGTAAAAGGGCAGCTAAAGATGGCCCTGTACTATTCAATAATTATTAGAAGTTCGCTAGTTTAATCGGAGGCAATCTTTTCTACTCCAGACCAACTGCTGCTGCTTTTATAACTTTTGTGATAGTTATTTAATAACTACTTCGTGGATGAATATGACAAAATACCGTTGTTATACCGTATAGTGAACAAAAGACTAGGCGTCGCATCTGCATAAAAATCTTATTTTCTCTGTTATCTGTCACCTAAAGTCACTTTGATGACTGACGCTTGAGGTGCTGTCAGTGCTGGGAAATGCGAATGCAGTGTGTTTCGAACCTAATGAATTTTAATTTATTGCATAGAAAAGCGTTTAACACGTTAGTTTCCTTAGGAGTGTGGCTGAAAAAGCAATAGATGAATGTTCCAAATCTTGTTATTTTGAGACCTTAACAGTACTCAGTAAAACAAGTCGTTTTTAGGGGTGGTGTTACATTTTTTAAGTGAAATTAATAGGTTTAATGTGATCCTAATTAAACTGAAGTAGTTTACTATTATACGATATAGTATTCTTAGTGAAACCATGTCGTCTAGTCGATCCAAATCGTCAATACTCGACAAACCACTCAGCAAAGGCAAAGGGGAAGTTTCATTATCATTCTATGCACTTTTATTCTCAGAAATAGTCCAATATTGTCAGAATCGTTCACATTCTATTCATGAACTCCAAACCAAGTAAGTTTACACCCATTTTTGCCAAGTCTGTACAAATAATTACAAATTCTTCCAATGTGTACTAATTGTTTGGAGTTTCTATTCTTTCAGACTATCAGACATTGGACATGATGTTGGAACCAGACTATTGGATTTATACTTTGTAAGGGAAAGAAATAGCAAGCGAGAAATTAAGCTACTCAACATGCTTCTGTTTGTGAAATCTACTTTATGGAAGGTAAGATAATTTTGGGATTACTAACTACCTATAAACTATGAATTCAGCACATGATTTAAGACCCTCTAGCACAGAAATATATATTTGGTTATAAAAATAAATATACCGTTTCATAGAAAAGTGCAACACCGATGTAGTCAAAATGTATGGAACACCCTTTTTTAATAATAGAAGCAGTGGACTGCATTAAAATAGGTTTATTACCAAAATTTATAATATCAACATATTCATAGAAAGATGGAACAATGAAATGCCCATTATGAAGCGTGTCTGAGCATAGTGGTGTCGCACGTCAGCCTTCATGTTCAGGTTCGGTACCTCGAAACCCTGCACCATTTTGCCATCTATCACGCACACATGCACATGTGGTGCACAAACATCATATCTTTGGAGGATTTCTCTTCATAAATAGTGGCAATGAATTTTGACTTTGATGGTTGAATTTTAAGATAGCCTTTTCTCTTTTCCAAAATGCTGTTACACAAAGTCACCTTTCCAAATGATTGTGACCTCATCTAGCTCTAATACATATTTCATTTTGCATTTTGCATTTTGTCTTTTAATATCTATTCAATTCAATTTATTTCAGGAACAATTCACATTGTGTTTGAAAACATACATAATAAAATTAAAATAAAACAACACTCATTAAAATTACAAACTAACACATCTACATCTACACTATCTACATCTACACTTCTACATCTACACTATCTACACTTCTACACTAATATTATAAATGCAAAAGTAACTCTGTCTGTCTTTCGGTCTGTCTGTCTGTCTGTCTGTCTCGATTTCCTGCTAAAACTACTGAATCGATTTAAATGAAATTTGGTACACAGATAATTTAGAGCCTGAGAAAGGACATAGGCTACTTTTTATCCCGGTAGTATGTTCCCGCGGGATAATTTCCGACCTCCACGCGGGCGAAGCCGCTGGCAAAAGCTAGTTCATAATACAATAAATAAAAAAACCAATATAATAAAAAATTCAATGTCACAAACTAATATTCCCCAGTCTCATATTAAACAATATAAAAAAAAAAAACGTGGATAAGTCATCGTCTATCGAATACAGACATTTCTCCAATAGGAACACGAGTTTTGACTTAAATGAGCTCTTGTAAATTAAAAATTTTAAGTCCAATGGCAACCTGTTAAAAATCCGCACTGCTTGATATTGAGGACTATGATGAGCAATGTTAAGTTGGGGTTTTATTTTATTTTTAAAATATTTCCTGCACATACTTTCCCTCAACTGTCTCCATAACATGCTGTTATTTCAACTTATTTTGTGGTTTTCTGTGTATGTAATTAATTAATTAAAAATAATGTCAATGATTCCAGGTCCTGTTTGGCAAGGAAGCTGATAAGCTAGAGCATGCTAATGACGATGAGAGAACTTATTACATCATTGAGAAGGATGCAATAGTAAGTAAAACTTGAGTTTATCCCTATATATCCACCCCTAAAAATTTTGTATAGAAAATAACTTCTAGAAGTTATACAGTGTGGCAGGGAGCGCACAAAGTGTAACCATGAATAATTCAGTACATGATTCTAGAGCCCTATATAAAAAACAACTGTTTCTTAGAAAAATGTGCAATACCTATGCGGTTGAATTATATGGTAGATCTATTTTATTATGAACTAATGAGCTTCGCCCACGTATTATACGTACATATAACCATACTCTTGAATCACTCTGTCTATTAATGAAAACCGCATTAAAATCCATTGCATAGTTTACAGACCTTAGAAAACGGAGATGGGAAGAAACTTTGTTTTATACTATGTAAAGATAACCAATAAAACATGACAATGCAGAATTCAGATTCAGAATCATATGCTGAGTTCTCCGCGTCAGTGCCACCCCGCCCACCCTTTATTACAACAATCAATAGTAATTAGTTTAATCAGTGTGAATCAGTTTAATAATCAGCCATTCAATAATGTTTTCAGATCAACAAATTCATAAGTGTACCAAAGGACAAGGGCTCACTTAACTGCGCCACATTCAATGCAGGCATCATCGAGGCAGTGCTTACTAAAAGTGGATTTGTAAGTACCATTCAGAATTTTTTAAATTTATTTATTAATTTAAAACAGTATCCATGTAGTTTTCTCCCATTAGTCTCCAGTTGCTCCAGTTTCTACGCTTTGGAATGGCTGGGTACCTTCATATTTGTGACTCACTCCTTTGACAATTCAAAAGCACTAGTAATTGATTAAATTTAAATAAATGCTTTAAGTTTGAAAACAGGAGCTTAGGCGCCATCTCCACAGCCGGGAGAATCAGTATCGCCCAGCCGTCAAATTCAATTGGAACTATGAATCAATCTTCACACGGCGATATAATCGCGGTTATATTTTGATGGCATGATGTGGCCGTCCGTGGAGATGTCGCCTTAAGACCCATGAGCTCGATCCAAGTTTCTTGCATGTGGCATAAAATAAAGTTGAACTAACAAATGACTTGCATCATCTAAACATAGTTTAGAGGCTAAACACCATACATCCCCCAACCCCCTGAATTTCTTGTGAAATCACTCGGCCCCTGAATTACTTTCTTTATTTATGCTGAAAAGCTGAACATTTTAGAGAATGCAAGACCGAGCGAAGCAATCTCTAAAATCACCATTCATATAGAAATAGTAAATATTATCAGCCCCCAGATGGGGCGCGCCCCACTGTTTGGAAACTCCTGGTAAAGACGGAACAACTTCATTGTTTCTTCAACTACCTAACTACCATACCATGGGCAATTAATTAAAGACACGGCAAATGCCTTGCCGAAGCCTTCCGCCACACACCACAGTCTCCTGACGGAAGCTCGAATCCCCTTGTGATGATATGAGTGCCGTGCCGCCGGGTGAGCGTGGGCCTTAAATCGCACTGTGTAAATTAGGCCTTATGTACTATCCAGTTGTCACTAGTCCGTTCACTGTTATTCTACCTCTGACAACAGCAACCTTATCACAAAGAGAATAAAGATCACTGTAATATTTACAGTCTTGTTAGTGGCTGCAAACCAAAAGCAACCTTATTGTAACAAGAACAAAAATCACTTTGACTTTGACAGTGACGCAGAATTAGAGGTAAAATAAGTGTGAACGGATTAAAATATGCTAAAGCTAAATAAATAAACTTCTTATTTCTGTTCCAGCCCGCTAAAGTGACGGCCCATTGGCACAAGGGCACGACCTACATGGTGAAGTTCGACGACACCGTCATAGCCCGGGACAAGTCGCTGGATGACCGCTAACTGTTCTGCCATCATTTAGATATACTAGTATTGTAAACCCACGCTAATAATAATAAATAAGCTATGCTATTATGTTGTATGAAGTTTTTCAATAGAATACTAGCTGACCCAGCAAACGTTGTTTTACCGGGTGAAAAAAAGTGAAAATTTATAGATGTATGTATTTTTGTATGTTGTATCATAAAAAAATAGAAATTAAAAATTTTGTCTAAAAAATAAAAATTTAGGGGTGGACTACCCCTAACATTTAGGGGGATGAAAAATAGATGTTGGCCGATTCTCATAGATACCGGATAAACACAAAAAATTTCATCAAAATCGGTCAAGCCGTTTCGGAGGAGTATGGCAACGAAAACTGACACGAGAATTTTATATATAGAATATTATAAATTGTAGGACTTTAAACTAACATAACATAACATAACATAACATAACATCACGCCTTGTTTCTCCGAAGGGTTAGGCAGAGGTGTACCTATACTACACAACACAACAACACAAACACAACATTATACAACAACAACACAACAACAACATACAACACACACCACAACACAACAACAACAACACTATTACAACAAAAACTACAACATTATTACTTAATAATATTAGTATTTATACATAGTCTTTCTCTGTGTGTTACCTTCACGCTATAACAACTGAACGAATTTCGATGAAATTTGGCACGCAGTCACACCGGTAGACCGGTAGACCAACACCTTAATTGCATAACACTATCAATCAGAATTTGGATAAATTTAAAAGATATCGCTAATTCATTACTTCATAATGTTCGACAAATTTGCTGCTCAACAACGTAAATAATGAATTTTATTTATTTATAGTTAGTTAAAACGGTTCAACACCAATCACATTAATTAACATAGAAACACATGAAAGTTTGACAATCCATACTTCCATACTAATATTATAAATGGGAAAGTGTGTATGTCTGTTTGTCCGTCTTTCATGGCAAAACGAAGCAACGAATTGACGTGATTTTTTAGGTGGAGATAGTTGAAGGGATGGAGAGTGACATAGGCTACTTTTTGTCTCTTTCTAAACCCCCACTTCCCAAAAATGGGGGGTGGAACGCGCTAATCTCAGGAACGACTGGTTCGAATTGAAAAATTATTTTTCAGTCGGGTAGCCTAATTATTGAGGAAGGCTATATAACATCACGCTACGATCAAAAGGAGCGGAGCAGCAGCAACAAAAAAATGGACGAAAACTGGCAGGCTGCGATGCGACGTGAAGGGTGAGGGGAGCAAATATTTGACGCGGACGAAGTAGCGGGCATAAGCTAGTAATTATATAAAGTTAAACAATTACCTAAATTAAAAACTAATATGGAACCACCATGTTCACTGTTAAATTATGCAAGGGAGTCCACTGACTCCCAGCAAAGATGCAGGCAGGAGAGCATTTAGCATTTTTAAAGTGCGACAGACTGGGGATTCGGCTCTGGCTACAGTCTTAGATGGCAGTTACGCAAAAACATTACGGCGGCACTGACGGTGTCCAATGTATTTATCAGGGACAAATAATCGGCAGAAAAGGCCATGGAGCTCTGGACAGTCGATACGTCCCCGTAAGGTCTTTCAGGCTACCGAGAGTCAAGGCCTCTTCTCACCTCCAACGAGTTAAAGCCCTATGTTCTTCTACAGTCAAAATGGAAGCCATTCCTACTCATGTGTTACGGTTAGGACATAGATACTTTTATCCCTATAATAAATTCCCATGGGATAGTTTTCGATCTCACGCGGAGGAAGTCGCGGGCCAAGGCCTGAGGCTGCAAATAATATCTAGATCTCGCATTTTCGCCATTAGAACGGCGAAAGACTAGGCTTGCTGCAATTTCTACTAGGGTAGCATATGTGGAAGGCGTTACGCGTAGGCGTAAATTCGTTGATCCGTTCCTGCCTAGTTAATGCCATCAGGTCACGCGAAAGAATGATAAGGTAATGGATAAAGTGTAAGGCTAAAAACCTCATCCCCCTTCTTCTCATTTTATGACATCTTATTTTATTTACATATTCTTCAATGTTCCTCTTCCTCTATCAAAAGGGCGATAATTACTAAGTCCCAATCAACTATATTGAACACGCCTGCCAACGTCGGATTTTGGCATCAAACTGGTAATGCACGCCCGCCTGGCAACCCAGAGCATTGTCAACGGAGCTAGCTCACGGATGCGCGAGCATGCCGCCTGCATGCTCGAGCAATCAAAATTTTGCGCGAGCATTTTGCAGTTCGGTGTGCGCTGACCCTTACCATACATTTTTTGGTATAACTTTACTCCGCCTTTATCAATATGGGATTCCCCCTTGAGGTGTAAAATTAAAGTACTATCAGGTTCCACAAAAATAGGTCAGTTTAATTAAAATAAATGGCGATAGGCTGAATCAAATCTAAAACAGATGACAACGCTCCACACGAAATACTACTTATCTACTGCAGTCTGTGACCCCGGTCCTTAGGTTTGAGTATGCCGCAGCGTATCTGTCGCTCCCGCTGAGTTCGCGTTTCGTAGAATATATAGCCAAGCGTACTCATTGGTAGTACAATAGACAATAACCCAAAACGGATTGTCCTCAAGTTAAATGGGAAGTATGTCAAAGTAGTTTGTTTCATCGAAATGAAGTGTTGGATCGCCTTGTCGAACTGAAATATTAAAATTATTAAGCTGAGTCTCACTTTCGATTCAAAAAGTTCGAGAGAAAGGTCGTTAGCAGTGGTGGCCCAGTGGTATCGGCCCCGACTTACGCGTTTTTTGTCGTTCGAACCCAGGCAATAACTTTACGTACCTAGTACCTAAATATTTAATTTCATCGCCACAATTCTCAAAACGGTGAAGGAAGACTTCATGACGAAAAAATTAAAAGACATAACATTCACCAACTCGCACGGGGCCTTTTTTGAGTGGGGGATTACAGTCTTATCCCATTCACAGAGACGAGGTTTATGTCGCAGCAGTAACAATAGATCGATTATGCTAATAAGATCTCATTTTTAGTCGCTTCATCGAAACTAATTGCGCAGCGTTTTTTTCTAGGCGCTTAAGCATTGTTGATTAATATCACCCCTTTATAGGAATGGTAGTAGCAGTTTCGCCAACGACGCCAACCTCTGTTGTAAGGCACCTATTTCACCGCCGGCGATTAGAAAGAAGCCAGTAAATGTAGCAACTAGAATCTAGTTGGCAACCAACGGGAGGCCTATGTCAAGCGAGTCATTCTACTGAAATGATGATGAACGAACGAACGAGCAGCGTTTGTGCGACGGTGACTAGGGACTGATGCTTGTTACCACAGAACAGATAAAGACCTCTTTATCTGTTCTGTGCTTGTTACCACCATACTACCAAGTATCAGTTTCTCAATGAGTATTCTCTTTGATAGCAATTTTTGCTGCGACAAACGAGTATTTACACGCCGGGGTTGTGAAGTCTATCAATAGTTGATGTATCTGTTTTAAGAACGCGGCGCCCTAAACTCGCAACCACGAGCCGACGACAAGGGCAAAACTCGATCGGAATATTGCTATCTCTGTTTGACAATAGAAGGCCAATGCTGACGCGGTGTGCAGCCGTGTGTGAGTGAGTAATAGTACCTACCCTTCATTCATAACGACTCGACGCATTTTTATTTACTTGTAATTAGGTATGTTCGTTATTTGCTTTATTTTTGTTGACTGCTTTGGGGAATCGTTAGTAAATGTACAGACTAGTAATGCGTTTTGTGGAATTTTCTTTACAATGTCCATATCTCAAATTATTACAATATCTCGAGATCTAGGGCTTACATACCTTTCCTAACTTGGTACTTGTAAACCAATGTATAATTATACTGTTTGTGTTCTTCAATAAATAAATACATGAACGTTGTGAGTCCAATAACCCGATTAGTTTTATTACCTCATAATACGCAATGTATCGTTACCGCGCCAAATAGTGAACGGCAGCGCAGCGAGCCTTCGGCCGTTAGGCAGAAAATGAACAGTTGATGGCGGCGGCACACGGCGCAAAAATTGTCACACGCACGCTGCGTAAATATAAATGATAGGGATGTTTATTATTATTGCCTTCATTTATTTTAAGCCTATTTATGTTTGTTCATTCCCTTTGGAGTCAAATCAAATACAAATCACATCACAGGAGTGGTCTCAACTTTAAAAAAACCGGCCAAGTGCGAGTCGGACTCGCGCACCGAGGGTTCCGTACAAACCTGTAGGTATTCACGGTTTATGCATAAGGCTTGTGTTTATGAAATTAAATCCTATTTTTTTAATTTTTATATTTGAGTTGATTGAATGAAAGGTAAATTGCGGTTTACGATTTATGACGTATAAAAAAAAAACTACTTACTAGATCTTGTTCAAACTAATTTTCGTTGGAAGTTTATATAGCAATGTACATCATATATTTTTTTTAGTTTTATCATTCTCTTATTTTAGAAGTTACAGGGGGGGGGGACACACATTTTACCACTTTGGGAGTGTCTCTCGCGCAAACTATACAGTTTAGAAAAAAATGATATTAGAAACCTCAATATCATTTTTAAAGACCTATCCATAGATACCCCACACGTATGGGTACGATGAAACATTTTTTTTTGAGTTTCAGTTCTATGTATGGGGAACCCCAAAATTTATTGTTTTTTTTCTATTTTTGTGTAAAAATCTTAATGCGGTTTACAGAATACATCTACTTACCAAGTTTCAACAACATAGCTCTTATAGTTTCGGAAAAAAATGGCTGTGACATACACGGACAGACAGACAGACAGACATGACGAATCTATAAGGGTTCCGTTTTTTGCCATTTGGCAACGGAACCCTAAAAACGAAGGCTTTTTCTGTCATATTTACGTAAATAAGTATTCTTTTTACCAATTTAAAAAAATGTTATCACTACATAATATAAAACAAAGTTCCCCGCCGCGTCTGTCTGTCTACTTGCGAAGACCTCAAAAAATGTTGAACAGATTTTCATGCGGTTTTCACCAATAGATAGAGTGTTTTATGAGGAAGTTTTAGATGCATTTTCCAGCCTCCACGCGGGCGAAGCCACCGGCAAACTTAACTACTTATAAATCTATATACTATATAATATTATAAAGCTGAGGAGTTTGTTTGTTTGTTTGAACGCGTTAATCTCAGGATCTACTGGTCCGAATTGAAAAAATCTTTTTGTGTTGGGTAGCCTACTTATCGAGGAAGGTTATAGGCTATATAACATCACGCTACAACCAAGAGGAGCGGAGCAGTAATGAAAAATGTTGCAAAAACGGAGAAAAAGCACACGGGTAGGCGATTTTCCCCGTTTTTTGCAACATTTCGGGGAAACAAGAAATTGAACGGGGACGAAGTCGCGGGCAGAAGCTATAATGAATAAATGTCACTAAGAGTGTTACGCAAAATATTAGTAACAGACAAATATTCCAATAGTTTCTACATATTTACGCGATGTGCAGATATAAAAGAGGATAAGTAAAAAACAAGGACTTTTAAGTAAAATTTATTTGTAATGTTCTTACACGTTACTCCCCTGACGAAAAAACCTTATAAAATAAAAATCACTGACTTCCGAAATTAAAGTTATTTTTCACTTGTAGTGTTTTTTGGCGATATAATAAAGTATGCACCAAGCCGGTGTAGAAGAAAAAAAAAATTGCCATTGCTAATGGTAATTTGGATCCTGACGGCATTCCTTATATTACAGTTGTAGTAGACGGTTTATGGGCTAAACGATCGTATAGGACTAATTATAACTCTTTATCTAGAGTATCGTGCATAATCGGTTTTGAAACTAAAAAAATCTTATTTTAGGGCATCAGGAATGCATATTGTTGCGTATGTGCTTTAGCTAAAAATAAAAATACAGATCCGAAAGTTCACCGTTGCTTTAAAAATTGGTCGAAAAGCTCGACGGCTATGGAAGCAGATGGCATTGTAGAGGGATTCAAATGTAGCATTGAAATGCATCAATTAAGATATAAAACGATGATCGGTGATGGTGATAGTAGCGTTACTAGCGCGCTCAACGAATCTTTGCCGTACGGACACTGCACTACCATTAAAAAAATTGAATGTAGCAATCATTTGCTACGAAATTATTGCTCAAAATTAAAAAAATCTCGTTAAAAAGACAGAAAATAAATTGGGTTTGGTCCCAATAAAACTAAGAAAAACCCTGGATATGAATATTTTGAGAAAAGCTATAAAAGGGGCCGTCGATTATACGACGAAACTTCCAAATATGACCACGACCCAAAAAATTAATAGTTTAAAACAAGATTTACTAAATAGCCCATGTCATGTGTTTAGTGATCACGAAAACTGTAAACCTTATTTATAAAAATTGTAATAAATGTGCTTACGTAATACTTGAACGCAAGGGCGGATCCAGGGGGTGGGTCATGGGGGTCATGACCCCCCCCTGGGCTGGGTCCACCGTGGACCACTATTTAAAATTGTTAAACATAGGTAATGGTTTTAAGTAAGGATATATATTTTTTTTGTCACAATATAGATTTTATGTAATAGTCTAGTCAACAAGTTCAAAAACATGAAAAATAGAGATAAAGGTCCTAAAAATATGAGCGATGGCTCATTCGATTCGGAATCACCTATAGAAAAATGTTTTTGAAGGATTTTGGTGCATGTAAAAATTGCAATGGTTATTAACAAAATAAGATGAAAAAAATATGATATTTAGTTTTTTGTTAATAACTCGAAAAATATTAACATTTAAGCTATTTTGAAAAAAGCTTGTTAAAGAGGAGGAAATTTCCAATAAAAAATCCTAAATCCCGGAACTCTATCTCCATTATTTATAATTTTAATTTGACGTTGAAAATTGGGCTCCACGCGGCTGTTACAGCATGCGCACGCCGCCGCTAAAGAGAGTTCAGCAATAATTTTTTTTTTAGAACATAAATTGTAATTTTAAAAATTTGAAAAAATTCTAGTATCTTCTTATCACTTGAAAGAATTGAGCCCTGAAGAAAAAAAAGTTAAATCACAATTTTTCAAAAAGTTATTCAATTGTTAACAAAAAAAAAATATCCCAATCTCCATTGGCATAAACAATGGGAAGGTATAAATAATTGGCCTATAAATTTTAAACTTCGTGGAGCCCTTTTGATATATGTACTTTATAAGATCCTGCGATAAATTTTCATAAAAGTTTATTTATTTGTTAATTATGATTTTTTATAACTACTGAAAATTTAAAAATCTAAAAAATGTTGTTATTTTTTTTTCAATTAATATTTATCTATGCCTGTTTTCATATTAAAATTTTTTAAGGATTCACGAAAAGTATAGAAAAACGATCTCCGAAATTCAATTAGGGGTGTTAACTTTATTTTTTATTTAATTAACGGGAGATCAGTAGAATCACGGAGTACAGCGACGGATACGCGTTAAAAATGATTGGGCTTTGGTCTCTTCTTCCTTAAAACATTTTTCTTTTCTCATTTTTTGAAGATTATAAGCTATTCAGAGCAGAAAACGTGATCCTTTAATTTTTTGAAAAATTCGATCGAGTGAAACAAAAAAACGGCTGGCTGGATTAATTTGGCTCTTTGTACGGTTTAGTGGACATATTGAACTGTAAAAGGCACATTTAACATTATTAGTTTCCTTAATATTTTCGATACAGCGCTTGATTTTCCAAAACATCACTAAAAGCCCTTTTTTGTTGCATTATCAAATTCATGCGACAAAAGGAAGAATTTTTTTTTTTCGAAAAAACAATGGCTAGTTGTTAAAGGGAATTCATTGAAGTTCTTGAAACCCACCTTTAACTTTCTGTGCGATCATTGGTTGCTGACATATCGATAAATAATCAAATAAAAAAGGATCCTTTTCCATTTGAAGAGAGATATCTCGGCGAAAAGTGGACGTATCAAGGGTCCTAAAAAAATAAATTAAAGCTAAATCAACGAAGTATTTGATTCATATAGTGGGTAAGCAAAAAAAATTTTTTTCCACGCCCGTATACCAAAACAAAATACTCAAAAAAACATTTTTGTTGCTGTTTTTTTTTGTAAGATTAATCAAAATCCGCTGACTCAATAAAATTTTAAAACCACCTGGAGCTACAATTTCTTTTTTTTTAATTTCTTTTACGACCATTTCTCTGGAAGTTACGGCCTGTTGAAAATTGGCCAAAATTTTCGAATTTTATTTTTGATCCCTTATTTTTTTCCAGTAGTGTAAAATATTAAAAAAAAGTAAGATTCTTTGTAGGTACTAAAAAATACACATGATATGGATGGGGGGTGGGGGTAGTCTTAAACATCACCATGTATCACCAAGGGGGAGAGGGGGGGGGGGGCAAAAAAATGGCAAAAAACATCACGTGATTAATTGACGCCCCCTTAGCGGCGGCGCGCGCATGCCGTAACAGCCGCGCGGAGCCCAATTTTCAACGTCAAATTAAAATTATAAATAATCGAGATAGAGTTCCGGGAGTTGAGACTTTTGTATTGGAAATTTCTTCCTCTTTAATGAGCTTTTTCAAAATTGCTTAAAATTTAATATTTTTCGAGTTATTAACAAAAAACGAAATATAATTTTCTTTTCATCTTATATTGTTAATAACAATTGCAATTTTTTACCTGCACCAAAATCCTTCAAAAACATTTTTCTAGAGGTGATTCCGAATCGAATGAGCCATAGCTCATATTTTTAGGACCTTTGTCTCTACTTTTCACGTTTTTGAACTTGTTGACTAGACTATAAATACCTTCAATATTTAATCAATTCAATTGTACAGGACGCCGATAGAACGCTTATGTAATAAGATCGCTTATCTAGTAATAAGTATATTATGTATGAAGCACCTATAAGTTAGTTTAAATATAGTTTGATTGTATTCAATTTAGGAACTAAGAAACTTTGTAATCCCGATCTATTCCGGAGTCAGGTTTGCTCAGATCAAAACGTGTCGAAACCTGTCCAAACCTCGAGACGCCCTTGCCTGCATCTGATTGGTGGACTCGGAGTTGATCGCAAAAACCTAAATATTAATTAGTTATGTTATTGGGTAAACCGAAATTTGATAACTCGGCGCAGTTGACGCAACTTGCACCTATGTGTATAAAGTATAAATATAGGGTAAGTTAAATTTTAAGTTAGTTGTGAAATCCACGCCATGGGCGACTGATTAAGAAATAAATACGTCTTCAAGTTTTAAAAGTGAGTTTTAATAAGTGAACCAAATAGTAGTTCCTCCAATCCAGCAAACAAATAAATGTGAGGCCTATAAACCTCACATCATTCTTTTTACAGCAGCTATCTGCCATTGAAAGTCCCGTCAAAATCGGTCCAGCCATTTCAGAGATGAGCCGGAACAAACAGACAGACAGACAAAAATTGTAAAAAATGTTGTTTTCGTATATGTACTGTGTATACATCCAAATACACCTTGTAAAAAGTGGGTATCTTAATATTACAAACAGATTTTATTTATTTGTATTGTATAGATTAATATTTTGTATGATGGCAAACGCATTATTCGGGAACGAACGCATCGAAAAGAATAGTGGCGAACTCCCAAACTCGCCGTTTCTACCCGTTTTTGCCAGACTATAGATACATTAATAAAATAACTACTTTTTACTTTTATGTATGATTATAAAAAATAAATTATAACTTCTTGTGACTTGACCACGACTATGTGACCCCCCCCTGGCACCAAAGCTGGATCCGCCCTTGCTTGAACGGTCCCTTACCAAGGAAGAGGTCAGATCTTACACATCATATTCGACCACTATATGGGTTGCTCATTTTTTTTAATAACCGGATCACAGATGGATTTAGAATCTTGAAGTGATCTATGGTAATTGGTAACAGTTTCCGCGTCGATGTACAGCTGACTCTCTGTATAGGTATGCGATGCTTCGCTAGTAGGGGCATGGCGAGGTATAAAATAACTTTGTGCCTTCACGATGGCCGCGATGGCGGCATGTTTACTTTCGGTGACAAACGCGCTCCTACTGTATGAACTCTGCACATAACTACACCACTCGCGCATCCATAGCTTCCATCCATAACACGCACCCTTCCATGTAAAAACAGAGCTTAGTTGAACCCGTCTCCACCAGTACTACTTATGGGGGCCAATGAATATGATTGGTGAATATCAAACGCATCCATGGCAACGTAGCATAGCACATCTCTGGTGGAAAAGCAAACTAAGTCTGAGGACAGTCCTTGAGATAATTACCTACGCCCGGTCGGTGACATGAGAAAAGAAAGGGAAGAAATAAAAGTTGATAGGTACCTACCTATAAAGCTTTGTTTGTTCCGTCCCTACATATCTACCTAGATAGGTAGGTAAATACACTTATACAAAACTAGCTGACCGTACAGACGTTGTCCTGTTTCCTAGAACTCGATAGCAGCACCACCTACCGGGTCCAATAGTTAATCTAAACCATCCAGGGTGCCACCCAAACACATACAAAAAAGTTCATTCAAATCGGTCCAGCCGTTTAGGAGGTTCAGTTACAACGAAAAGTGGCATAGATTTTTATTTAAATAGACTAGCTGACCCAGCAAACGTTGTTTTGCCGGGTGAAAAAAAGTGAAAATTTAAAGATGTATGTATTTTTGTATGTTGTATCATAAAAAAATAGAAATTAAAAATTTTGTCTAAAAAATAAAAATAAAAATTTAGGGGTGGACTACCCCTAACATTTAGGGGGATGAAAAATAGATGTTGGCCGATTCTCATAGATAGGTACCGGATAAGCACAAAAAATTTCATCAAAATCGGTCAAGCCGTTTCGGAGGAGTATGGCAACGAAAACTGTAACGAGAATTTTATATATTAGATATACTTAGTTAGGTATACTTACTACTAACTCGGACCACAAAAAAATCTTTATTTTATTGGGCCGAGGTTAAAATAGTGTAAGTATTTGTACCTTGTGGTGCCGGACGTAAAGAATAACACCACCCCGTTTCTTCCCGTGGGTGTCGTAAAAGGCGACTAAGGGACTTACTAGGGAATGGGCAGCAGCGTTCTCGATGCATTTTACCACCATACTGCGATCGCCAACCCGCCTGCCAATCGTGGCGATTATGGCAAAGCCCCCCAAATTGGGAGAGGCCTAAGTCCAGCAGTGGACGTCTTACGGTTGAAATGATGATGATGAATGAATGATGATGAATGAATGATGATGAATTAGTAGCCAAGAAAATATTAGGCAGGTAACTTATAATATCTGTGAGACACATCCCAACGTTCGGAGTCCATGTTGGCAGCCAAACCGAATCGTAAACAATAAATCCAGGTCCGTAAACAAAGCAAAGTTCGTCAGAATGTAGAGTACTCGATACCAAGTCACAAGAAAAATCAAAATCCAAGTTCATAGCATAGGTCAATAATATTGTCAGAAATATCACAATACAATTGAAAAACAAATAAAAGTATGCTCCGCACCGTAAGGCAATCGTCTCGCACTGACAACAAACACCCCGAGTGAACTTCCCGCTACCCAAAATGCATGTTGCGTTAGTGTGAATCTATGTCCGAGCGATACACAACACACCCACCGCGAGCCGTACGCAACCGTGCACACATTGACATTTTTGTGAGACGCGATAGCACTATTAGCTATTGAAAATGTATGATAATTTGGCTGTGTTCCGTAATACCAAAAATGATGAATGAAAACTTAATGATTTTTAAATTGGTTTTCGTGTTTTAGTATCTTGATAATATAAGCTGTGTTATGGATAAAACATTATTACAGATATTGTTGTTTTTAATGCAGAAAAAACAAAAAGAAAACATGTCATTTATGTTGTAAAAATGTGCGAAATGCAATTCGCTCAAACTTCGTTTTAGCTCAGTTTTTTTTTAAAAAAACGTCACCATAACCTAGATAAATACTGTCTAAAGCCGAATATCATCTTAAAATGGTGGAAATATGCTCCAATTGCAAATGATTTTGGTATTACGTTTGTATGGACAGATTGACCGTCGCCGGCCCCTTAACTGTAAGTTTCTCGAGTAAGAAAATCGTTGATGGCTAGTCACTTCCTGATCGTCGGCGATTGAGCAGATACCTAACAATTTGACAGTAAAACATGTAATGGCAGCAGTATAGAGGAGTACAACATAAAGGCGCTGTTTTTATATCCTAGCGAACTTTCCCACAGCAGGGCTTACGCAGTGCCGGATCAAGCCAGCGCGGGGCCCGTAGCAAAATTGTGATGAGGGCCCTTTTTTAATGGGGGTGGGAAATCATCAAATGGCATCTCCCGCTCTAGGGTGGAGCGGAAGGGCGTGCCAGACTTTTTCTGACTAAAACCCACCCGTGTTCCTTCAGTTGCCCATATGCCAGGGCCACGGTATCCCTTTCGAACAAATCTCGCGATCCTGGCAGGCATCGGTCCTAGCGGGCCCCTTCAGTTGTTGTTGATATTTTTTTGAGGCGCGCGTGGAATACTACGCGTCGTCGACACGGGCCTGGTAAGAACCAGGCGGCGAGCTACCCATTGCTCGCCACCACCCGCAAGCCCGCACCGCAGGCGCGGGCTTGCGGTAAGGACCAGGCCCGTGTCACACACATAGTAGCAATTCAGAAACAAATCAAAGAAATTGTAAGCCTGGTTGGCTTAGTTTTTTTTGCACAGGCGCGGGGCCCCCCAAGGCGCGGGGCCCGTAGCATTCGCTGCCTCCTGCTACATGGCTAATCCGGCACTGGGCTTACGCCTTCCCACCCTATCTATTGAGTCAACTTCTTGGGAGATTCAGAAGGCACTCCCGTAACTCCTGGGTTGCCACACTGTTTCCTACCTTTTGGGGCACTTTGGTTGTTTTCGCCCACAGCTATGGTATATGTGACCATCAAGTCACATTAGATTGGAAGGCATGTGACAATTTGACTTTTTACCTTAGTAGATAATGACATTATAATATCCTACAATAATGTAAGTTTCTAACACAACTTACAACATAACCAGCTTCCTTAGAATGTTTACACGGATCAGTCCTTTGTTTCAGAAACTCTTTTCTATATTTGGCACGTCTCTCAATTTGATTCAACATAATTTTGCACTCCATATCAGAAAATCCATATTTGTCAGCCATTTTTCTTATAATATGATAAAATTCTAAATTATGATCAAAGGTCTGAATCAAATACAACTATTGATAGAGAATGACAGTGACAATATTGATAAATTTTGTTTTTAATTTAAACACTTAACATTTATTTGCCAGTAGCATTTTTAAGATAAAATTAATTTAAAAAGTAATGGGGAAAATCATATTTATGTGCTAATTGTTAAAAAATAACACAACCTATTTCTCAGTCACATTAATAACAATAAATAAAGCTTTAAACAGTTACTTGATTTTATTTATTTCTACACAATTCTTTCATTCATCTTACACTGAATTTAATCATTACTGCAATCTGAAGTTTCTATCTTTGTAACGAAGTTCTCCTTTCCTTATTTGATCCTCGCGGGTCGACCTGTGTTTCCAGAGAACGTACCCGTAAGAAAACATGGGAATTATAATAGCGCAGATTCCAAACAAGGCAGTTCTCCTGTTTGGTGTAAAGTACTCTAATGTGGTAACTTTCATTGACAGAAACTTCTGCATAGCTGGATCAAACTGAAAATTACAACAAAATATGTTATTGAACTGAGAATGTACAGTCCATTTATTTAACGTTTGTGTATACTTGAACTCCCAATAATAAAAATTACGTAATTTAACACTCACGACATATCCAGCTTCAGAGGCATGTTTAAACGGGTTAGTTTTCTGTTTTAAGAACTCCTTTCTAAGCCCAGCTCGCCTTTCGGCTTGCTGCTTGATGAGGTTGTATTCAGCATCAGATACACCGTAGGGGTTCGTCATATTTGGTCCAAATTTGAGTAATATTGCAGTTTTTGATTGACCTAGGATTTGGACAGAACAAGTGGTAAACTGTCATTTGATTCTGTCTGACAGTAATGACATTCTCTCTTTTGATATCAGTAGTGTTGACATTTTTGACGACAGAAAACAGACTCAACCAAAGATATTTTAGTATTAGTGACTTTACCGGTTTTTTGTAGCTACAACACTAGTGAATGAAGAACGATCATAAATAACAAGATCGAGAACTGAATGAGTAACCGTCTTCCGGCAACCATCTTTTCGTTTTCTCTTGTTGTCGTTGTCAGATCGGCGATTTTTATTAAAAGCCGCAGCCATGGGTCGTATGCACGCACCTGGGTAATTTTATGTGTAATTAATAGTGTACAACATCATACTAATGAATAAGCATATATTTTTCATTGTAGAAACTTTTTGTGACATTAACATAACCTACCGATTGAGTGGTCACCACATGGCTTTACAGCGAAGTGTAAATTTTATGTTTTCAGTAAGGGTATCTCCCAATCAGCTCTGCCATACCGGCGCAGTGTGCCGACCTGGTTAAAACTGACCGCTGATGATGTAAAGGAACAGATTTTCAAACTCGGCAAGAAAGGCCTCACTCCCTCCCAAATCGGTAAGTGCCAAATTTTAATATCTCAGTAAATGTGACTCGAGTTGTGGTTTACCATTCAACTTTAAGAGTTCTACGTGCGTTTGTGTCATACTGATGGCATATCATCAAGCATTGTGGCCCAAAAATTATGATTCTTGAAAGCATTAAAATCAGTGTGCCTTAGTACTCCATGTTTTGGTCACTCAGCTGAATAGAAATTATCCTACTGGAATTCATGTACTTATGTTTTTGGCCAGCTTAAACATGATTGTGATGTTTTTATTTATAATCTCCCCACCACCCTACATTATTAACACATTTTTCTGCCAATAATTATTGTGAGTAAGAAATATCAACCAACGGCCTCATCTATTTAGAAAACAGGACCTAACCAATAACTGTAGTAACAAGTGTGTTGAATGGCCTTGTAAATTGCCATTGATAACCAGGAATGCAGGTTCAGAAGTAAACAGAGCTACAGTATGTGAGTTGAAAGATGTAGCTCAATGCTGATATTGATTTTACAGTAAAATTTGGGTGAAACCAGTCCCTTTTATTATCAGCATTCTCACATTGTAATGTGTAGGATCACTTGTTGGATGATGTAGCTCAACACTGATGATACCATACTTCAAGGATTTGACTTAGCCTAATTCATTTATTGATTTTCAGTAAAATTTGGGTTAACCCCCAGTCTCTTGTATTATTGGCAATCTCTCAGCCTAATATGTTTTGAAATATGTAGCTCAGCACTGATAACACTATACTTCAAAAAATTAGCTCATTTTGATAAATTTACTGATTTCACAAAAAATAACTAGTCTATTAACAGTATTGTCCCATCCTTAAGTGCTATACATGTTTGCTTGCATTATCCTCTTTTCAACAGTCATCTCAAAATGCAGTTTGTATTTTTATGGATAATAAACTTGGTATGACTTGACTTGCTACTTAGTTCTAATGGGCAGAGTATAGTTCATCCTAGTAATGCTAGTTTTTGTTGTTTTTTAGCATCTAGATAAATTATAAACCTTCTCCATCGAGAAGGTTTATAGATGCTACAATGAGGTGATTGAAATAACAGTGTCCTAAATTATTTTTCAAATTGTTTTTTTTGTCACAGCATCAGCCTGGCATATTGGCAATAACTAGCATTAATGTTGATTAACTATGGAACATATTGGTTTTGCCAGTTGCTTTTAACTGTTAAATCTTGATTGCAATGCTTGAAAGGCGAAATTAAGCGGCATAGGGCCACAATGTCGCTTAGTCAATATTGCCTTTGAAGTGTCGATATGATTCAAAGTTAGTGTATTTCTGACCATTGTATTAAATTTCAATTTGTTTTCCTATAATTTTGTCACAAATTAGTGAACTAATGGGAACAACTAGTTGTAGCCTTCAACCATAATCCATTTCTTCATTCTTCATATCAACTCCTCCATCTGCATAATTTTCGTAAAAAGGGTATACGTTTTTGCGTCAGGTATTTGTATATAGGTAAATGTAATAATCTATTGACTATATAATATTACATGGACACAAAATACAACAAAAAAATATATAATATTAGCTTCTGCCCGCGACTTCGTCTGCGTAAATGTTGGTTATCACGGACACAGTCAAAGTCACGGAATAAAAAGTAGCCTATGTCCTTTCTCAGGCTCTAAACTATCTGTGTACCAAATTTCATTTAAATCGGTTCAGTAGTTTTAGCAGGAAAGCGAGACAGACAGACACACATTTACACAGTTACTTTTGCATTTATAATATTAGTGTGGATAGTGTGGATGTAGGAACAAAGCCTCATTGTGTGCATAATTTAGATTTAAATGCACCTGTTGAAACCAACATTATATAGAATGTAAAATAAACATGATCCTTTTAACCTATTCCAGGTGTCATGCTTAGGGATTCCCATGGAGTTGCACAAGTCAGATTTGTTACTGGCAAAAAGATCCTGCGTATCATGAAAGCCATGGGTCTCGCTCCCGACCTACCGGAGGACCTGTACTACCTGATCAAGAAAGCCGTTGCCATGAGGAAGCATTTGGAACGCAACAGGAAGGACAAGGACAGCAAATTCAGGCTGATTCTTGTAGAATCCAGAATTCACAGGCTAGCCCGCTACTACAAGACAAAGAGCGTGCTCCCACCTAACTGGAAGTACGAGTCAAGCACCGCTTCAGCTCTGGTGGCTTAAGTTATAATAAACTAAATAATTTCCAATTTTGTTTTTTTATTTTACTCAAATCTTGGAAGTCATACTTTGTTTGACCCACTGCAAATGTAACAAGTTAAACTTGAAATAAGGTGAATAAAAACAAATTATTAGTCAAAAAAACAGTTTATATTACACATTCTTATAACCTACACCTATTTACACATCCAATAAAATAATTATCACATTCAAAATTTCAACTTACAAAAGGATTCTGATGAAGTATTCAAAGGAAATTCTGAACTTGAAAAATAAATTTACTACTAAATTCAACAATGAGATTGAAATCTATTTCTTTCAACATGTAGTTTCTACTTCCTTAGTATTATTCAGTTTAGATCCAGATTCTTAAGTACACTTCCACTAACTAGAGATTAGAATACCCTCCAGTATTCTGTTGTCTTCAGTAGGTTATATGATGATGGTTCTTCAACTTACAAGCCACTACAGTGGGTCCATTGAGAAAATGCATTCCTGACACCTGTCGGAGTGAAATTGTAGTAACTGAGATCAAATTTACAAAACATAATCAATAGTATGAAACTAACATAGGAACACATTCTCCCCACAGCAAGACTAAAAAAATATCACATAGGTATTTTTGATATTAGTGATTTTTATAGTGAAAAACTGGCAGGTTGCCTTTCAACATGAGTGCTTAGTTTTGGTAAGATTTTGAGAAGGGTTTCTGATATAAGAATAGTGGCTTTATACATTAAAAAAGTTAAATTATCAATGTTATTTATCATTCAATGTAAAAACTTCATTTTAAGTTTTCACGTTAGTGATCTTCATTTTCAAATCTACTAATCTAAACATAAGGATTCCAGTTGCTTCCATCCTCTGGATGCAAGCTGTTTGTAATTAATAACACTACATCCACTATCCACCATATTCCTAGACCTCCTAATGTAAGGAGTTTTCCCACGGCAGTCCCTGTTTGCCCTAAACAAAATCTGTCCATTCCTAAGAAGCCTAACAATATACTATAGATTAAGGTGGTTGTGAAATAGTGTCCGGAGTATCTCACGCAAGGAAAACCGTCTCTTAGAAAACTCCTGCTTCCAAAACACTCAATGCCGTCCAAAGCTTTGCACTGCACTCTCGTTTTGTCCACTTGATCGTATCTAACGCCTCCAAACTTCACGCAGCCGTGACCAATCGCTTCTCTCGCAGAGTGGTTCCCTTTATGGTCGATTGGCTCGTCACAATCCAAGAATTCCAGCGGTAAGAAGTTACATTTCACCAGTGGACCAAGAGGTCGATAGGGTTCTTTCGAATATGGGTCGCTGTCTGTTAATGTCGTTGGTATGATTGTTAGGAATATTGATATTACAATTATGGAACGTCTTAGCCACATGTTGCGTTCGTTTTCCTTTGTCACATATGAATTATTTCTAATGATTCATTTACAAAAACAAATCGTATTCTTGAACATTTCGGACAGTGACATTTAGCAGTTTATCAAAATAGCTTTAATTTTGACCCGACAATATAAAAACTTAGATTTACTTTGATCGAGATGTAAAACGTTCACTAAGTTTGTGTTTTCGTAAAATGTACTTTTTTGTTCATTTATTCAACAGAAGACTCGCTAACTAATTTTTAATTAAGTTATTGCAATGCTCAAATAGGCTTATAAAGCGATATTTGTAAAAGTCCACACACGCAGATTCGTTCTGAAATATCATGTCCTTTACAACAGCATTATTTCCCTTCTTTCTCTACTATTTCATCTTCGTCTTAAAACCTTCATAGTTCACTTACATAGTTGCAGGTTTTCTTTATTTTGGCTTCTTGTTCAGTAACCCGTACGAAGGGCAAACCCACTAAAATTTTCAGACGAAAATGAAAATGTAAATTGTCAAACTGACATTTTATGTCCGTACATTTTTGTCTGGCTCCGTTCCGTAATGATTTTTATTTTTACAATACAATAAAAAGTTAAAAGTGTAACTCGAACATGGAGGTGTTTAACAAGTTTTATTCGTCGGTCAGTAACACAGTGTCTCATTTATCTGGGGTTTTACCTGGGAATCCTGTGACAAGAGAGTTTGAGGCAACTCAATTTATTGCAAGCGCTGGTCCAGGTAACAAAAAAAAACGATTGATGTATCTATAATTTGCATTCGGACACAGGTATCTATTGTGCACCATATTTGCTTTGAAACTGAACTCTTTGATTACTCAGCTCAGTGATATAGGTGGGTTGGGAATGCTATTTATATATACAGTTTATTTAATTTGTTGTTGTGTACATTTGCGGTCAACTTAATAATGAATACATCGGTTCTCTTAGCTGGACGCTTAATTGACTGAAATATACAGAGAGGTGGTTGATTTACTGTGGGTAAGATCTGGAATGAAAAAAAAATATCTATAAGATATAATTAACTTGATTTTCTTTGTTTTTTTTTGGGTGTAGTTATGCCAATTATGGTTTTATAATTAGAGTACCAGTACATTCTGTATATCAAAGAAAACAGGATAGCTACAGGAAGTGGTAATCACCCATCAACTGGACACGGACTAGTCCATGAAATAGTCAAGGGTGATTCATTGCTGTACCTAATATCAGAGTAGCAGATAACTGCATGAAAATTTTTAACAAAAACGCATAAGCAATATCTCTTACAAACAAATAACCATTTTTTTTATGCTTTATAATATATCACATCTATCACAATCTAGCCTATTAGCTTATAGAGTTATTTAAATATAACTTAAACTGCTAAGTAACTAAAAATCTAAGACATTGAATAACATCCTTCTTATTCACTGTAAGATACGGGGAAGACAATTGATTCATGTGAAATATAAGTAATTAAGAAAATAATAGATTGTTTACTACAAAACATTAATAAACGAATTGACTAACACACATTATATTTAGATTATATAAATGACTGATAAATAATTCGTAATACTGTTGTAAAAAACAGATAGGTAGGAAATAATTTTAGTGATCTATATATATAATATTCAAAGTCCTGAGTAACTGACTGACTGATGTATCAACGCACAGCGTAAACCGCTGGTCCTAGAGACATGAAATTTGGAGGGTGTATTCTTTGTGAAGAGTAGGTATCCACTAAGAAAGGGTTTTTTGAAATTCCACCCCTCAGAGGGTGAAATGGGGGGTTAAAATGGTGAATTTTTCGACATCCACGCAGGCGAAGCCGTGGGCAGAAGCTAGTTAGTAATAAGGAAAGTTATGAAATCGGTCTTCCTCTCTCCTACATATTTATAAGGGCCATAATTGTTTCTATTTATTATAATACTTACCACCTGTATGTGTACATTATCCATTCCAATAAAGATAATTTAATTGAAAGTATACAACTAATACAATTAAATCTAATTTGTAATCAAATTAACTTTTCATCATAATTTTTATGATCAAATTATCTCTTGGGGTTTTACTAATTAGAACAAAATATTAAAAAAAAAAAAACTTAAGCAACAAAAAATCTATTCCTCAACAAAACATTTAAATAATGATAACAATGGATCGCAAAATTACTTCTGTGAAATTGTAAAACATCTATACAAAATTAGATTTGGGAATAGCCCAACATAAAATGCCAATAAAGATATAATTCTATTGTCAACTAAGACAAGATGGCAAAACTAAACAAAATTCCAAAGAATATGTAGGTAGATGTTTTAATAATTTTCTAGACATGAGTGGAGAAGGAAAATGGTGATTGGCGGGAAAGATACAAAAAGTTTTCAATAATTTTATATTTATTAATATAATTCAAGATATGGATGAAAAACCAAATAATGTTGAAGAAATTGATGTTAACAGTTCAGATTTCTACGAAAATGTTAACATTGAAACAGCTGCTTTATTCCACGACGAGATCTATGATTTGCTACTAATTGAGAACGAATCACACGAAAACTTTGAAGATGAAGAATGTGAAGATGAAACGGAAGAGAATACAACAAAAACATAAATACATATTTTAAAGTAATTACTGAAGACATTGAAGCTAAGATTCATCAGTGAAAGCAAATGTACCTATTGTTCTGAAGAAAATGCGGATATAAAACACGTTAGACTGTGAATCGTTCGCCATGGAAATTCAAAGAGTATAATAATGTGAAATTAGTGATATAGCAGAACAAAACTCTTTTATGTGTTCCCCGCCACGTTCAGGAATTACTTTCCAACACAGTTTATTTCAATTCATTATTTAGATATTTACTGAATACTGTAGAAAAAATTTAATTGTTTCGGGATGTACTTAGCTGAGAATAAGAGTAGTATGTTTAATGATTACGACTGAAGGACATGTATCCATGGTCAGGAATAAATAAAAAAAAAAAAAAAAAAATAGACATGAGTGTCAGACGGTTCTGTTTCAACCAATAAATCAGTTTTCAGCCACAGACTTGGTGTCGGACAAGAAAGTTTCTTAACCTTCGGCCCAACCGAAACTGGCGTTCTTAAGCTACCAGATTTTGAGAGAATATAAACAACTGACAGATACGCGGTGAACTTAGTGATGGGTTCCTATTGTCACTCTTTTGTACAAAACTAAAAAATAAGTGTATACTTATAAATTTAAGTCATTTAGGTTCTTAGCAGACATGCTGCTTTTGGTATCAGTGAGTAGATATTTATTCGCTTTCCAGAAGATTGATACAAGATCTAAGGGCAAGAGCAGATGCATCTTCGTAACTCTGTGCTTGTTTGCTATACTAAAAAAACACATTGCAGGGAATACTCTGATGTTGCATCGACTTTTGGTGACTGTTGAGTTCAGTACAAAAATTGTATTTCTTAAATCATTTTTTTTTTTCATCTTTCAAAATCACAAATGGCTAGGCTAATAGTCAGAGCCTTATTTTTTAACGTCTTTTTTAGGGTCCCATGTCAACGAAACTATTAGCAAGCCTCCGGTGTCAGTCCGTTTGTCTGTCAGCGGGCGGTATCTCATGAACCACAACAGAGCAACAGCTAAAATTTTCAGTGTTTATTTATATTGCCTCTGTAATAAAAATAAATAAAAGTTAAAAATAATACAAAGTTGGTCTATGGAGACTAACTTTATTTTTTTCGGTATTTTTTGCCAGGTGGTACGAAACCCTTCGTATACGAGTCCGAGTCGCTTGGCCGGTTTTTCACACTCAAAATCTCTCACAAGTTTTTTTTTTGATTTTGTAATGGAGATATGATGATTGCTAAATCAGCCCTTCAGTCAAATTATTTTTTATAAACGTACGAAAAACGATGGGTCAGAAAATAATATCGTTTTAACTCTGACTTAACTTCATAAATTTCGGTTTCGACCGAAACTAGAGCGGAGAGAGCAGCCGAATATTCGGTTTCGGTTTCGGTGGAAAATCTCGTTTCGGCCGGACACTAATAGGCAACATTATTATTTTATAGGTCTGCTATGGAAAATTTACAAAGGCTACAAGAAATCAACAAAGCAAGAGGCATCAATATTCGTTTTCGAAAAGAAACATTTAGAGAGATGGTCAAAATCAGACAGAGATATTATGTTGGATACGCTGAAACGTGGAATTGTACAGTTGACGAAGTTAAGGCACCCGCAGATCCTCACAGTGCAACATAGTCTTGAAGAGAGCAGGGAGAGTATCGCTTTTGCTACAGAACCTGTCTTCGCCAGCTTAGCAAATATTTTAGGAAATATGGAAAATATGCCACAGCCCGTACCAAACCACTTCGTGAACTATAAGTTGTATGAGCTTGAAATTAAATACGGTCTGATGCAGATAGCTGAAGGGCTAACATTCCTACACAATGATGTTAAACTTCTCCATCGCAATCTGTGTCCGGAGTCCATTATAGTGAACCAACAAGGTGCCTGGAAGATATTTGGGTTTGACTTCTGTATTGCCAACCAAAGAGGGCCAGGATCAGCACCGTATTGGCCTTTCCAGGAGTACTGTCCAGCGATGCATGCTTTGACTCAACCATCGCTTGATTATTTGGCTCCAGAGTACGTTCTTTCGGCTACTCAGTCTCCTGGTAGTGACTTGTATTCATTAGGGATGGTGATATATGCATTGCATAGTACGGGACATCAGACTTTGGGTAATGTGGGTAATGATTACACGAAGTTCAAAAGATTTGCAAATGAGATCAGAAATCTGCCGACGACAAGGTTGTTGTGTGTCACGGACGGCTTGCGGGAGTATGTGAAACTGATGTTGAACGCTACGCCGGAGTTGAGGCCTGACTCACATCAATTTTTGAAGGTATGGGAGATAACTATACAGTTTACGATATTCAAGTTAAAAAATAATCCCATTTTACTAACTTCTTTTCTTTTCCACAGATACCATACTTCGAGGACGTTGGTGTTAAAACCCTCAACTATTTAGACTCATTATTCCAATGGGACAACCTGCAAAAATCTCAATTCTACAAAGGTTTGCCCCAAATCATACAAAAAATGCCGCATCGTATTTGCATCTACCGGGTTCTGCCGTGTCTAACAAAAGAATTTATCAACCCACCCATGGTTCCTTTTGTTCTGCCGAACGTGTTGCTAATCGCTGAGAACAGTTCTAAAGAGGAATACGTCAAATACATTTTACCAGTATTGAAACCAGTCATGTTGATACAGGATCCTATACAGATCCTCCTTATATTTATGCAGAAAATGGAATTGCTTCTTAAATTAACGCCAGGAGAGGAAGTGAAGTCTGATATCCTACCAATGTTGCATAGGGCGTTGGAATCTGATGCCCAACAAATCCAGGAATTGTGTTTGTCTGTGCTACCAACTTTCGCCTCACTGATAGATTACCCCGCAATGAAGAATGCACTCTTGCCACGAATAAAGAAGTTATGTTTGGGTACGAATTACTTGTCGGTGAGAGTGAATTGTTTGCTTTGTTTGGGCAAACTGTTGGAGCATTTGGACAAATGGTTGGTCTTGGACGAAATTATACCATTCTTGCCGCAGATACCGTCGAGGGAACCAGCTGTGCTGATGGGGATTTTGGGTATGATATAACCACGTTAATATTTTTGTTTTACTCATTTTCTTTTATGTTTATGTGTTTTACTAATTTTCTTTTGTGTTTATGTATGGTCTGTTTCAAAAGTATTTGATGAAAATGTAAGCAATGAACAATCTTTCAATATTAGACCTGAAATTCAAATTCGCCTAAGATGTTTTTCACTATGATATTTTTCGTCGATGATTTATTTTTCAACTAGAAAAATGTTAGAAAAATAGTTTTTGCAAAAAGTGGTGAGATAAAAAAGTTGTAACCTTCTAAATACAGATGAATTTATTACTTAGACCTTTTAGTGAATGATTGCATAATAATTTAACCAGAATAAGGGTTTGTTAACAGTTTTATCACGTGTTTGGAACAGGCTACAGGTAGACTTTGTGGGTAAATACTTAAATAATCATAGTCATCATGGGCAGTGAAGACTGCAAAGTAAATAACCAAATTACCTTGTCCATGTGTAGAAAGCGAATCGAGAATTATCATAGCAGGGTCACCCGTTTTTTATGACAGTATTATTATCTAAAGACATGAAACAACAAACATATTTTGCGATTTTATAAGTTGTTTCCTGACAGTTCATTTCTAACTAGTTTCCTACCTTTTTAGTATGATACTCCTAACTGAACCTCTTAAATAAACCCTACCTCTCTACCTCCTAAATATTTCACAAAAGAAATCACTTAAATCGCGTTTCGCGTTGATCTTTATATAAAACACATTATGTTCGTCATCATCATTTCAGCCGACAGATGTCCACTGCTGGACATGAGCCTCCCTGAATTTGGGGGCTTTGCCAAATCGCCTCGCTTGGCAGGCGGGTTGGGGATCGCAACATGGTGGTAAAACGCATAGAGAGTCCTGCTGCCCATTCTCTAGTAGCAAAAGTACAATACGTTGTATAGGAGCAATAGGAATATAAAAGAAATTCGCCTTGGTAGAAAACCAAGTATTTTAAAGATCAAGTATTATCATCAGCACATCTTCCTTGTTTCCAGGCATATACAAGTTAGCTCTAAGCCACTCGAAGCTCGGCATCACCAAGGAGGTAATCGCTACCAAGGTCCTGCCGTTCCTCATCCCTCTATGCGTGGAGAACGGTCTGACCCTGAACCAGTTCAACGCACTGATATCCTTGGTCAAGCAGATGGTATCAAAGATGGAGACGGAGCATAGAGCTAAGTTGGAGCAACTGAATTCTATCAATAATGAAGCCAAGTGAGTAAAAAGGAACTAATTCTATATTCTGCTACGTCTATTTTCTTGATGACTAGTTTTTTTTTTACTTAGATTAGATAACAGGGGAAAGGTAAAGGTTTAAGGAGGCCAAAGGGCGGTCGTCGGTTGAAAATGGTGATTTCTAGTTTTGAATTTGATTACAGGTTTAAACGGTCAACAGGTTGTACATCGATAATGCCACTGAAGCCCAACTTTGGCCCAATAAACATCAGCTCCAGCTGGCACCAAATCCTTTGAAATGCCTGACTAAATATGACAGTACCCTTTTATAAATGGCTCTCAAAAGTCGTCGCTGTCTCTCATAGCATACTCTGACAGTTAATCTATACAGCACTCTGGTTACACCACATACCGACATCCCCTGATTATTTCCAATTCTTCTCTTCAGGATAATGGAGCACTCGATGCCCCCTTCAAATGATACCCTGGTGAACGCGCCCGCCCCTCAGTCAGACCTGGACAAGATGTTCACAGGTCTAGGTATCAACCCGTTCTCCTTCAGCCAGCCCAAGGAGAAGGAACGTGCCTTGCCCACAGTAAATGATAACGGGGGCCAACTTACAATTGAGGATAAGCAGAGGTAAGGGATTTAGGAGACTTAATTCAGCTTTTTTATACTTGCCTGTAGCATACAATAAAAACAGCTTCTTATGATTTGATATGGATGGACTGTGTGAATTATGATATGGATAGACAGGGGATGACTACTGAGATGACGAGTAATAGAGAAGTGTGGAAAAAAAGATATGTTGCGCCGACCACAAATAAATTGGGATTTATGATAACCAAGAATGTTCGACGCCAGGCCAGGGCCAGGACCATAGGATTTTAATAGCGCAGTGGAAACGTGATGGTGGGGCCCTGGAGCAAGAGTGGCGTAGCGAAATTGTCCGCCGTGCGCGGAGCTGAACAATACAATATTCAAAAGACTCACCTGATTGAAGAAAACTGCTTCTGGACCCTACCTGGATTTATGTATGTAAATGAGTGTATATTGTATGGTGTAGTGACGCTGTCAGTAATCCAGGACAGACAACAAGGCCGCTCCAAGAGGTCTGCTACCAAGACATACGGTCCCAATCACTATAACCTCAAAGTATTTCAATCAAACAAACTGAACCCGTATTATGATGATTGGGATAATGATGTAAGTCATTATCATCATTCTCCTGCCCTTATAGACCAGCATTTCCCAAACTATGGATCAAATTTGAGCGAATGTTGGGTGGGCCGACTGGACCAAAAGCCAAATGAGGAAGTACGTAACGTATTAGAAGTTAAGCTAATTTTCTTCAAGAATTTAGGTAATTTCCTAAATCACTAAGTAGTTGGCGAATTACATAGATAGTACAGACACTGATGCATTTATCGATAAACATTAAATAAGTAAACCTTTGTCTAATATACCTGTATACCAAACCACGGATAAGTTTTCAATCAAACGTTTTAATATTTTCAGGATAGCACATCAGCAAGACATCGTACGAAAGTACTCGACGCAGCCTCAACCAAAAGCTATCCCCGCTCCTCGGAAGCTTCCCACTAGACCTACAGACCTGACCACCACACTGCTACAGTCCAACTTAAACCAGTTGGCGAAACCCCTTCCTTCATCAGCATCGCACCCGACCAACCACGCGGCTTCGCTCGCCAGCCCGACCTACAGCACCCCTTCTATGGCCTCCAACTATTCGTATCAGAACCAATTCGCTGGGTTGGACACTCTGTCCACGTCATCAGCAAGCCCGGCCAACTTCAACAATAAGTGGGCTAACAACCCAAATCAAAATAAAGCGAAACAGGACTGGTCCGCATTCGAATCTCTACTACCCACAGCAAATAATAACTCGACACCTAGTGATGTTAAGAAACTAACAGATAACGAAATGATGGACTTGTTGAGTTAAAAAACAATGGAAGTATTAGTTACGTATCCAGGTCAGCCAGACGAAAAATGTTCAAAATCAAAATTGCGGATTGTGATCAGAATGCGAACGAGTGACATCACGTTGTTACGTCAAAGTTTAGCTGTTCGCTTGACCAATTCGAAAAAAATCGTAAAACTAAAAATTTTTAGTTTCGCAACTTGCATTTAATTTCAATTGCTTTTAACTTGCAAACAAATTGTTTGTAATTAATCACTTAATACATTCCTATAATTTATGTATTAATTTTCAATTTAATATAATTTAGGTGCAACAAAAGTGAGGGTACTTATACATTAATTTTATTAAAATGGCGTCTTTTGTATTAAAATTATTATTTATTCGAATTATAAATTACAATTATAAAAATAGAATAGTCTTTAAAATGATTTACAGTTTGCGGACATATCATATTTATTTATTGAAATTCTTACTGTCGGTCTGTAAGTGAGATGAACTCAAAAGTATTTTTTTCCTTTACATGCCAGATTGATATTACAATTTAATCTAAATAAGTGTGTGCTGAGTCCTGTATGATAAGTTTAAATATTTATACAAGTGCATATTTTTTTTATTTTACGCACAAACGGTTTTTAAGACCATCAAATAATAAAAAAATAATGAGACGAATGAAAAATAAAAAAGTCTTGTCTATGTTCTGTAGTTATTTCTCAGTTTATGGCAATAGCCTCGCCCTGTATTACATGGGATGGCTAAATGTGGGTGTACAAAATATAGGTACACTTCTGCCCAACCCTTAGGATTTTATGTAATGTACCAATCGAATTCACTTACAGATCTACAAGTAAGACGCTTAGCGAGGATTTGATTATGGGGTCAAATATGCAGGGTGGTAGGGATGGGCAATTTTTTACTATGGCTTTAGTACATGATTCTAGACCGCCTAGTGTAGAAATAACCGATGAAAAGATTCAACACAGGGAGGGGTGGGAGGGAGTTTGGGGGGGGGGGTCAGAATCATGTACCGGTTTGGGCATCTATATCCTTACCACCTTACATATTTGATAGAAAGAGTGTGCAATTGAGTAGCATAGAAATGGTTTGACATGTAAATAGAATTTTGAGGGGGGAGGGGTGACTTCGGGACTCTTTGCTACGCTCATATAAGCTATAACTATTATCCGGTATTCTGTAATAAAACCTCTTCGTTGGTCTTTGGTTCCGGTTTGTTCCGTTGGTCAACCAATTAAAAACCTTTTCTCTTGTCAATAAATTTTAAAATTAATAATCACACTATTCTTGTAGAGACCACGGATATATCTCTTTTTGTATTGAAAAGTCAATCTTAAGTTTATATAAAAACGTATGAATTCCTTTGTCACATGATATCCTATAGAAAGAGATGGATAATGCACTAGGCATACGAATTCTATAGACACATCATTTTTAGCATAAGCAGCTATACTGCCTAGTGCGTTATCAACCATAGGTGTGATGATACATATTTTATTTACACAGACTGCAACAGATGTGATCTCTTAAAAATAAACAACATGCTAAATATATCATGGTTTCAATCATTTATTTGTGTTGTGCTCATTATTATGATGGTTTTGATTATTACGTATGTATGGCAAGATAATTATATTATTTACATAAAATAGCACTTAAGTCTAAGTTTTAGAAACAAACATCAAGTCATTTATGTCTTGTTTGTATTATAAAAAAATATATCTAAAAATAAGTTGTACAAATATTGTAATCTTGCTTATATGTTAAAATACTCTACAAATAATTAACCATAATTTAATGTTTTAGATACTTTTCAATACACTTAGCCCAGGCAGTAGTGGCGATTTTATATCGTGCGCTGGATTTTCAACTCTGGGTGATGAGCCGAGGATTGAGAATCAAACAGTCATCCTAACGCGTCCAAAAACGAATGTATTTTCAACTGTCAACACTAAGCAGTCAATCCTCAATCCTGTACGCAATATAATCACTCGACCCTTCCGGAATAGTATACTGGCATTTCATTAAAAATGTCTGTTCCTTTTTCGAATTTATCTTACCAACAAAATCTATAGTGTAAATTCAAAAATGGAAACTGAAATAGACCCTATTCAATACAAAATTACCGCCTCCTCCTAAAAGACAAAGCGAAAAACATGCAAGCAGTCACAGTTTGTAAAACACTGGCCGTCAAGAAACAAGTTCTATAGTCATAGTTATAGACTAAAGACCACGTCATAATAAAGATGGCGACGATCGTATTTGAAGCTGTCATGGTTGCTGTAGTGTCAAATTCGTTGAGTGTGCTGTTGTATAGCGGCTGTTGGAGAATGCTGGAGGCGGCTGTCGAGAAACTGGCCAGCATGCACCATACAACTAGTAGGCTTTTGTTGCTTGAGAGTGTTATACCTGAAAAAATGAGGGTAGTTAGTTAGACATCAGTTAAAATTGCTTATTATTTGTAATAATAATCTAAATTAAAATCTATCATAGTATTTGTAGATTCAGATCATTTCATTTTCAGATGGCAGTTTTTCCACGGTCCAAACGGAAAGAGATGTCAAAGGCGATCACTTCTACCAATATTTGCTTTCTTGTGATATTGTAATGATGGAATCGCTGAATCAGTTGAAACAAATCCTGCATAGTTCTAATGGAACATCTGTTTCGGCGGTTCAACCTACGCGTGAATTTGTACATTTAGGGGAAAAAAATGTTTGGCAATCGAACACACTACATCAATTTGGCGGATAGTAGCAATTTGCCCAAAAATGGCAATTGTGATTTGATCACACGGGGCAATTTCAGTTGGTAGTCATTTGATCAACAAATTCCCTGACTTTATAGGAGTTACGTCCTGTCCGTCGAATGCATAAGTTTTTTCAAAAACTCGGTTCCCAGTGTGTAGTGATATAAGATTATGTCTATCTGAAGAAAGTCACACAAGTCTACTTACCATAAAAGCCCACAGCACCAGCCACGCAGAACGCGGCACACAGTCTTGCCTTCTCGTTGATGGACTTCGGCAGCACAACGCACAGCATTATGAAGCATAACGCTGATCCGTGAGCCACTGCTATCAGCGTTGCCACCTGTAATATAGAATACATCAAGATGTAGAAAGGTTAATTATGCCAAGATAAGAATTTAAAGCGTGTTCCAAGACCCTGCCAAGGTCGCGAGATCTGTTCGAAAGAGTTACAGTGGCCCTGCCATATGGGCAACTGAAGGAACACGGGCGGGTTTTAGTCAGTAAAAGTCTGACACGCCCTTCCGCTCAACCCTAGAGCGGGAGAAGTCATTTGATGATTTCCCACCCAAAAAAAAGCGTGTTCCAAGGTTATGGTTGATCATTCTACTAAGAGTTCAGTTAATGCTTGTGTATAACTAGTTTGGTCCTACGTTTCGTGAGGACAGAACATACCACCCAGATGACTCAAAATAAACCTCATCAAGTAACTAGGTTTCGGAGTAGCTGGTGAAGTTCTGGAAAAATATTTTTGGCTGTTGTAATTCTTATTAACAAGAAAGTTTGCAAAAATGCTAGGTACTCACCGACCAAATATTCATCGAAGGATTCTGCTCCCAAATCAAAGGCGGGAAGACCACACCCAGCACCAAAATCGAGAAGGTCGTACAAAGATGCAGCAACGCATACAGATAGAAATTGATATCCATCAGCATATTCGTAATCGTGATGACATTCTTCTTCATAGAAGCGGTCCTCCTAGCCGTGCCTAGAGATACTTCGGCTGCGAAGACGACACTGTTCTGGGGGGCATTCACTGTCGTTTCTCTATACAACGGTTGAGGGACCTGTCTATCAATATTCTCCAATTCCTGATACCCATTGACTCCTCGAGCATAACTGGTAATATCCAGAGTCCCGAAATCTGACGAAAACCTATCAGGAGTTGTATCATAAATTGAGCTGAAGTCGTTCGAAAACCTGGATTCTTTAGCTGAAACTGATCTATTCTCTCTATACTGAATTGCAGGATCCAGAATCTCTTTGGCATTCTTCTTAGAGTTGAAGACAACTACGTCAGTGGCATCTTCTTCTTGTGCTGTGCTTTGTGAGGGTTCCTCTTGCGAGTTCGTTCTTTGAGCGTTTTTGTTTACATGCAGACGGGCTTGATTCGAGAATATTACTTCATCTTCGTCTTCTACAGCATCTCTGAGCATATTGTATGTGTGGCGTATGACCTTTTCTATGTAAATGGGTCTAGTGTATGAGGCTAGGAAGACGCAGTTCTGCATGACAATAGCTCCATAAATCATGACGACCACGTCTCCAGTGTATACGGTGCATAAGTACCCGACGAGGATTGGTACCAGGCAGTTGCCGACAGAGGGCGCCATGCGAACGATCCTTTGGGCCATGGTCAGCTTCTCCCTGAAGTAGTGGGTTATGATCACTTCAGTCTGCTGGCCAGTTAAAGCGCATCCGATACCTGAAAATTAGGTGTTATTTTTTAATGGAATAAACGTCTCAAATGCGTGTATAATAATATTAAGAGTAGGTATTTTGCTTTTCTTGGTGTATAAAAAATAACTTTTAATCTTACGAGTAACGTTAATTAATGGAACAAACGAAACACTAATGTTAATTAGTGAAACCGGCAAACCGCGATAGCCGTGGTAATTCAGTTATTTTTGTGTTTACTGCTAAAGAAAACCTGACTTTTTGGAAAGAGTGCATGTGGCCCACTATATTTTAGTGAGTTGGGTTTGTATAGTAAATACAACATGATCAACAATTAAGTAGATATAAGTATCCCATCAAAAACATAAATGTGAAATGAGAGCCAAGTTCAATATTATGATATATGCCTTGGTTGTTGACTTCAACGACAAAAGAAGTGAGATCTAAATGGGTGCCAAGTTCAATGGTCAGTCTTGACTTGGCTAGTTCTCATAATTCGATAGCTCCTAAGTATACTGAGTCAACTAACAAATTCCCAAACCCCAACACAACCCGGGTTGGGGCTTAGGAAATTATTTCATTGTTATTAATATACTAAAAAGTGCAATTGTTAAATTTTGTTACTTGACTCAGTATACTTAGGAGCCATCGATATACGAATTATTATGTTCGATGGCTAGTTTCTACCAGCAAGCCAAATTTTCGGAATAATAAAATAAGAACCGACAAGTAACAGGTTTAAAACTTGCGAAAGCTATAATATAATTCCTATATGAAAACTAGCCAAGTCAAGACTGACCATTGAACTTGGCACCCATTTAGATCTCACTTCTTTTGTCGTTGAAGTCAACAACCAAGGCATATATCATAATATTGAACTTGGCTCTCATTTCACATTTATGTTTTTGATGGGATATCATTACTTTTTGTACATAAATTATTAGTAGGTACTTATTTATAACTTTATAACAAAATTTATACCAAATGGTTTTTGTTATAAGTGTTCTTAATAGAATCAATTAAGTGAAAAATTATAATAAAATGATAAAAAATTTCCACTTTCTGATTTATTCCTTTGTATTCACCTAATTACCTATCTGCATGCCAAATTTGAACTTTCTAGGTCATCTGGAACTGGGTTAGAGTTTTGATCTATAGGTCAGTCAGTGATAAAAATGACGATTTTTGGACGCTAATATCTAAATAACCATTGGAGATATGCTTATGAAATTTGAAGCACATATGTATCTCGCAAGTTTCACTATATGAGCCAAATTTGACACGTTTATGTGAAATAGTTTTTGAGTTATGAGGGGGTCAAAAGTGGCTCCAAATGGTTCGTGTAATATTACACACGGTGCTGCTCGCCAGTTCTGTTACTTGAACTTGGCTTGACACGCTGCCGCGTGTCTAGATAGGAGTTCCTATGTATTTATTTAAACAGTGTCAATACCTATATTTATATCAAGGCACTTCCGCCGTTTATGTAAATATGAGAAACAATTACGTAGGATAGATAGGTGACATTCTAACTTGTACCTAGGTAGGTACTCTAATTCATAATTTTAGCATCTCGAAATTCGTGATTCCATCATTTAAACTAAAGCAGTAGGTAGTTTTTAAGGAATGTCGTGATTTTGTATGTAAAAATTATGAATCTGGTGATAATTTATTGGGTTTTATGGTAAGTGTGCGTCAGTCAACAGTCCAGTGTCCAGAAGTATTCTATGTTAGCCTGACATGTAGATAGTCAGATACTTCTGACAAAATCTCTGACTGTCCTTGATGGTAGGAAACATAAATATTTTCAACCAACTTCATAAAAGAAAGTTCAGACTCCGTAGGTTTAGCCACGGTTTAGCAATAGCCTGTTTTTTAAGACTTAGGTTGGTACGCTCGGCGACATATCAAGCTGGGTATACATTTCCAGTATAAGCTGACGTCTCATTGTACGAAAAGCCTATGCAAACCGAGGTCACATAAAACTGGAAATGTATACCTTAATCTGTCGCCGTGTGTACCTTACCTGCATCTTTTAATTTAATCTTTACTTTTGGGAATAGTCGTACGACCAGACGTCCTTTATCTTTACGACATTACGACCTGAGATAAGTAGCCATAGGTGTAGGTAACTACCGTTTCAAAAAAGCGCAACAGCGAAATACAAAATTCAATTACTCTCAGACTTGTGATGAAGATTTAAAAATTGATATTTTGATAATTATGCGAGTCACTTCCACCATGAAATGACTAAACCACCTGTTTAAATAACAAGGCATCTCAATATACATAATAAAACCCTTTGTTAAATCAAAGTTATATCAACAACCCACGTAGAACACCCGTAATTTGAAAAGACATTAACTTAATGGATGCTTCTCTCGTTTTGATTGTAATCATTTTATCAATTATGATAAAATAACATGGTTATTTATCGAAGAATAAACCTGTACAGTAATCCCTGGTGACACCTTATATATAATGAGATGGAAAATTCATTGAAAAGATGACTTCTTTCTGCAACACATCAGAAACCCAGTAAATGAAAGAAAAAAATCGTTCTCCAAGTTTGCTGCCCTGGTTTTAGGGGTAGTAAACGTCAAGACGTGGTAATGGTGAATAATTAAATAGGTACGTAAGTACTTCCAGTACTTTCGGAAGTACCATCATAATATGAGTGTTCTTTGTAACGCGATGAGTACTTATGACTAATAAGATATTGCTTACTTTTAGGATTAGCACCCAACTTGACTATTTCTATAACTTTACCACAATCTACGACGATAAGATTAATTCATTCAATATTTCCCAGTAGTCAAGGTACAGTCATCAGGACATTCATAGTAACAGTTGGACTTGGAAAATCACCCTTACCTACTGCTACGACATAAAAGTGCTGTCAATATCATATTGTTACCATTTACATAAGTACAGTTGACGGTACAATACTAAAGTAATTTACTATTCATTACCACGTTCTGTCTGTTAATTATGCACTAAACTATTTACAGACGTTTTTATTATTCCATTGATTCTATTCAACAGCGACCTTGAGAACAAAGCGAGAGTAATTACCTGTTAGTAAACCGGAGAATATATTCACGATGTGGTCGTTACTCGCTATATCCGTCGAGTAACTGGACAGCAAGACTCCGGCCACTGTCAGGCACAGTCCAGATAAAGCCATGAACCTCGGCATGTGGAAGATCTTCACCATGGCTCTACACCAAGACTCGAGTAACAGTCTTATCACCACAGCTATAACTGGCACTAGCGCTATATCCACGTCCCATATCTTCATAACGTCGTCGCTTTCATGACCTTCCTCTCGAATCGCCTTCAAGATGATGAGCCCGTACATCGACAGCAGTGCTGGTACAGTGATGTGATATATCACTGCGGAAACTACAATCAGCCATCCATACCCGCCGTCAGGTGGCGTAGGTCCAATTTCGGGTTGTGAGGCCACAACCCTATCTAAATGCAGGTCATCCACCCTGCTTTCTCCTCTCTCCGCTCGGTTCACGGTCGGAATTTGCTGAACCTCCATGAGTTTTTCACAAAAACAATCACTTCATGGTAAAAATACGTGTACTCTGTAAGTTATCTATATAGAATGGGTGTGTTATCTTATCATTATCTTTTAACGTAATCACTTGCTCTATATTTTTAAAATCAGCGCCAATTTAATCTAACACAATACACAACTGAAGCACATTCTTATATTTTTGGTACTGTTCTACTGTTAATATTTAAAACCCAGTTCATATTATCGTGAAAAAGCAACAGCTGGTTTATTTATCGAAAAATAAAACATGAATAAAATATCAAACAAACTGTGTCTTGCACTCTGGTTTGTTTCTGAACGAAAGAAATAAAAATGTAATACGGCCGAATTAGGAACATCCCACCAAGTGGAATGAATAGGACAAACATATAGAAACAGCATGAGATAAGAAGAGACTTCCGATATTTGATTACTGTACTAAGAAGCTTCAACAAGTTTGGTTTGTACAAAATGAATGAATCCGTTTGATCGAAATTCGTGAAAGACGCTCCAATTAGAATTATCCCGTTTATTTCGATAATGCAAAGGTATTTTCAATGAAAACGTATTTATAACTGATAATACTAGGTTGACCATGATATTTTAATGGTGTAGTGAAACGTTTTCTGTGTGACAACTTGTTTTACATCGTGTTCATACTCCGTGAAGCATTTTAATTGCTTGTAATTTTGGTGGTTTCATGATTGCATGTTGGTGCAGGTGTTATTGGTGCAGTGCTGATGGATAGGGTCGAGGAGTTGCGGCTGTACAATGGAAACGGAGTCTGTGAGATCTGAGCTGAGCAGCCGGTCGCGAAGAAGCTCGAGGCACCGGCAGCACACGCATCGCAGCACCCGGTATGATAGGCCTCCGGGCTAGATTCCTGATTCTTTAGATGCTGAGATAGTAAAACCCGTCACAGTTCAATGTTCTTCTCATAAAAGTGTGCAAGCTTCCTAGAATTCCAATGGGAAATTCCCTGAAGTTAATTACAGTGTGAGACTGATATGATCATATAATTACAAGTTTTCATCCAAATTACTGTTGTCAGCTTGTAGTTTCATTGCTAGGCTGGGCCCTCCAACCACGTTAGTACAACCAAAAAGTTTATAGACCTTGTACAAAATTGTCCTCATTAATATTCTCAAGTTGTTTTGGGAGAATTGTAAAACATAAAGTATGCATGGCAGGTGTATGTAAATGTTGTTAACTACTATTTCATGATTGTGTGGTCAAGCAACAGGATGTTTTTGTATGCAACATCTCTCAGGTGGAATCTGTATGACAAATAAATAAATGGATAAACACATATACCTATCTTACTTATTTTAAAGCTTGCAAAATAATGGTAGACAAGTTTAAACTTCCCTTTTATTGAGGATGATGACTCTTATATTTCTGAACTACATGGAGGGAAATGTAGTGTGAGGGTTACCATTACCCTTTACTAATTCTTCTATGTAATACATGACACTGTTTAATTTATATGTCCATCTGAATGTAAGTTGTGGTAAACAAAACTCGTCCTACTAACCCCTAAAATTGCTGTACACCCGTAAGGGTGGCTGTGTAAATAGGCCCTGACTTGTGTAAACCTTTTACAAAAGCCCATTAGCTTTTGTAAAAGGTTTGTCCCATTTTAACCACTACCGTCAAGATTGTTGTCATAATTAATTGATAGAGAAGGAATATTGGCTTGTTTTTTTTTTCAATAATATGACATGTTAATGTAAATTTCATATTTACCTAATAAACAATTTCATTTCATTATAGGAAAATTAATAAACAGTTTTAACAACCACTGTTCAATTTCAGGAGCACCAAGTCACAGAGAAAGGAATCTTCAGATAACACAATGGCGCCATTCCAAACCAGTGTAAATATCAACCCTGAGATGGGTAGGGATGGCCAAGAGGTTATTGAAGTCCAAATCTTGCCACAAGACGAAAACTGGGGAGAAAACACAACTGCGGTCACAGGAAACACTTCAGAAGGTTCACAATCCATGGAGGACGTCAGCAACTGGCCGATGGAATCAGATAACGGTATAGGTTTTGTCTGCACAAGATATTTTGGAACCACAATAGCTCTAGGACTGTCCTTTGTTTCATTTGTCAGTCCACTAGCAATGGTAGTGCTCCCAAAAATTGGGTTCTTCCCAGGATTATCAGACAACATTGCATTACAGCCAAGTCAGAGGATACAGCTATTGGCTTGCACAGCTGAATGTAAAGGCATACTCCTTTCTTTAGCATTCAAACTAGTTTTGCTTGCCATAGGAGTATGGGCAATATTTCTAAGGCCAAGAAATGCTATTTTACCAAGAATATTTGTGTTCAGAGCGATGACACTTGTCATTCTAGCTGTCTGTATATTTTCATACTGGTTGTTCTACATTGTGCAGATAACTGAGGCGACAAAAGCCCTTGCTGTAGGTGAAGAAGCGATGGATTACAATGCCTTAGTTTCTTACGTATCCAGTTTTGCGGATACTTTACTGTTTATACATTATATAGCTGTTATTTTAATGGAGATCAGGCATTTAGAGCCTGTGTATTATGTGAAGATAGTTCGTAGTCCTGATGGCGAAAGCAGGTCTTATGCTATTGGGCAGTTGAGCATACAAAGAGCTGCAGTGTGGGTTCTGCAAAAGTATTATACGGAGTTCCCAATATATAATCCGTATTTGGAGAAGATACCAATATCAAAATCGCAGAGGAAAGCCCAGTCTAGTATAAAGTTCTATGAAGTGGATGGATCTACTAATGTACAGCCAGGACAAGCTAGGTGAGTTTTTTTTTTTTTTTTAGCTTTTGGCAATTGAGCCGATGTCGACTATTCTGCCAGTGTCACATTTAGACGGTAGCGCAGCGGCGAGCCGTCGACTTTGCACTTTGTGGTAGGTTTACAGATTTTGTTAGTCGCTGAAAAAACAAGGACAAGTGTTAGAAAACATAAATATTCTACATTATTATATAAATAGAGTTATAGATTAATAATAAATCATTTAAATTGTCTTTTGTTAGCCAGCTAGCAATCTTCATCGGCTGTTCTCTGGAGCAGTCACAGCTTTTCAGTTACCAATTTCTGGTTAATCACTGAACCAAGTCAGCCTATTAGAATTACAATTGCTCGACATAGGCCTCTCTCTCCTTAGTTGCGCCATTACCCCGGTTCTCGGCATTCTGCTTGCAGTATACTCTACTCTCATCCGATTTATACTGTGTCATTATACTGCCCAATGAATCATAGAATTGTAGTAGCAAAAGTGCCTTTTGAGGAATACAGATACGACAGTTACATTATTTTATTTTAATTATATTACTGAACTCAGGGGTCACAAAGATTGCGTTTTGAGCCAAATAAAACAGTTAAGAAGTCAATATAAATTGGTATTCAGTCATGGTGTAATGGATTAGCCATAGCTAAGGCTAATAAAAAGAACTGCGTCGAATCGAATTTTAAATAGTAGAACGAATCGCCGAATGTCGGTTGGTAGATAATTATTGTAATGCTTCTGACACGGATTCAACTTCCGAGTTCAGTTTAATTACGAGTTCATGGTAACAGTCAAGGTTTTGAAGAATGGTTTTATTTTTATAAAATTTTAGTAACATTTTTTGAATTGGCTACAAACAAGACATGCATCATCATCTGCTTAGCTTTTTCCAATTATGTTGAGGTCAGCTTCCAGTCTAACCGGATGCTGGATTCCAGTATTTTATATGGAGCGATTGCCTATCTGACCTCCGCAACCTAGTAACTGGGTATTAAGATACCCCTTGGTATTGTATACTCTAAAAAATAAAAATGAAGGAAACAAAAAAATAAAAATAATTTGTAGTAACTGGATACTTATGAGCGGAAAAACCTAGAAAATAGGTAGACCAATAAGCGTTCTCACTATTAAATTATTATTATTCTATTTTTGCCCATTTCAACCCCTTTTTTTTGGTTAGGCCTTTGCATCCTTTTCGATTTAGACACCTTATAGTAAAGTAAATTTACAAACAGCAAGACGTTTTTGTATCTACAGTAGACATTATGAATTCTATTATGAAACTCTTCCAGATCGACGACAGGCTCGTGCGGGGGCGGTAGTACCCGGCGCCGCGACTCGGGCTCGGCACACAACGAGCGCTACTACGAGGAGGCCGAGCGCGAGCGCCGCGTGCGCAAGCGCCGCGCGAGGCTACTTAGCGCGGCTGAGGACGCCTTCGCGCATGTGCGGCGCGTCAGGGTGTCTACCAATGGTAAATATTGGTAATCCACTCGGCCATTCGCAGACCACTCCTAAATATAGGGCGTCTCCTACATCGCAGAATAGCACCATGTCCTCCGCCTTTCGCGTTCATTCTGCCCAGACACTTTTTAAACTAGTAAATAAAAATATTGGTGCCGATTCTGTTGTCACAAAATTCTCTAAACTAAACTAAAAATCACTAAAATTTGGTTTATTCCTGTCAAACGACGATTTCCTATTCTGAAATAGACTAAAGTGACACAACTTAACTATATTTTAGTTTGACAGCACTAAGATTGCACTGAGTTATTAGTTTAGTGAAAATGTCAATTTTGCTATTCTGTGTTTGCCGGTTTTCACCAAAAATTTTGACTATAATAATTTATTTTAACTAAATCTGACTATTTTTAAGCGCGATTAAAAAGGTGTGGAATAAAACTAGTGGTCATGAACTAAAATTCTCAACAACGCCTTGCCTTCACGTGCAAAAACAGTTCTGTATTTTTTATTTTCTTTTTGCTTATATCTTGAAAATGGCGTGTCCTATCGCAAAAATAATGAAATTTTCGACCCCCTTAGTATACCCCGGAACATTTAAATATCAACACGTGGGTAACATTTTTTTTATATTTTTCAAACAAAAGTGAAAAATTCCATATAAAAAACGTCCAGGCTGCACCCTAGCACGCGCCTTCGTCTCTCAAAAAAATCATTCTACGCAATGCACACAAAAGTAAACGTTGCGAAAACAAAAGAAAAAAAAATACCACGCTGAGTCGCGATTGTCAAATTCGATTTTAGTCGTGTCAAAATAGTTTTTTAATTTAGAGATTTTTCCTTGCAGAATAGCGTTACAATTCTCATAGCCAAAAGTAAGGAATTTTAGAGATAGTTTAGTTAGTTTAGTTCGTGTACAACAGAATCGGAACCATGTCTGACTATATTATCTGTTTTCGTGATTTAGTTTTCAAACCTAAACAAATACGTGGTTTTGAAATACAGCTATTTTAATACACACATATTGACGGTTAAAAGGTAATAGGGTATAAGCGACAAAAACCAAATGGTTCAGGAGAGCGGTTTAAAGTTTGAAATTGTAAAACAACTGTCCTAACTTTTTTGTTTATTGTCATATCGTAAAAATTTTAAAGACATCGTAGAGCCATGGGAGTAAGCGCATTCGAAAAAACAGAAAATTTTAAGTAGGATGGAATTCATAAGTCATTTTCGACCAAAATGGCGCTTCTGCCCTATTACCTTTTGACCATCGATATAAAGTTCACTTTGAACTACAACTTCAAATATGGTAATGAGTTTTTCAATAATATAGGTCATTCCGAATGTATACCTTGATACAAGTTGATACTCGTTTAAGTGAAAAACGTTAATTGTAAATAAGGATTTGAATAGACTTCAAACTCTTTGATAAAGATAGATTAACTTGCTTTACTGCTAATCTTGAGCTACTTGTCAGATAAGACATGAATACTATACTAACTAGCAAAATATTGGCAATCTTTTTTTCTCACAAATCCTATCCCTTTCGACACTGCTTAATTGTGGTTATTTTCTCTTAAATGCCCAAAAAACTTCACTTCACCAAGCATCAGTGGCGTAGCAAAAGGGGGGCGGCGGGGGCGGGCCGCACCGAGTGTCACCTTTTTTGGGGTGACACCCACCCGGTCTCTCAACTTTAAGAACAATGTACAAACAAAAAATAAATAAACCGCTAGCACAAAAATTTCTTTTTCGGGGATTCCTCCACTAGCACTAGCTCAGCTCTATTTATAATTCGGGGATTCCCGCAAAAGAGCCTGACGCTGTCGTAGGGGATTCCCCGTCCCATACTCGCGATCTTTGACGTCTCAGTTCAGTTGCAACATTTCTCATTTGTTTCGTGAAGGAAGTGTGTTATGTTTGGTTGGCGTGAATTGTTAAACGTGTATTATTCTATAGTGATAGATAATAAAAAGAAAAAAACAATATTTTAGAAACTTAAATGCTGTTTTGTGAAGATTAAAAAGATTCATTGATTCATATCGAATATTTTACAGGTAAGATAATTTTATAATGACATTAATTTCCTAGTACTTCTATGGACGAAACTTATAGGGTTATGCAAAAATGGCTAATGTCATATCAGTCATTTTTGCGTGAGTACGTATGGACTGGCACTATAAAGTCAACCTAGGGGGGCTAGCATGCTAATTTTTACGTCGGTTTATGTGGTCACACAACTATCAGTTCCCATACGTTTTTGACGTTTGTGTTACTATATAACCGTGGATAAAATTAGCATGCTAGCTACACTGGGCATGCTTTGCTTTTGGCGAATACTGAAGAACTGAAATTAGCTACATCTAAATTTACTGATTTTTATGATGAGGTCTCAGAAACCGAATTCATCATCATCATCATTTCAGCCGTAAGACGTCCACTGCTGGACTTAGGCCTCCCCCAATTTGGGGGGCTTTGCCATAATCGCCACGCTTGGCAGGCGGGTTGGCGATCGCAGTATGGTGGTAGAATAAAGAAGAAACCGAATTTCTTTTGGAGATACCAAGACTGCGAAGACACTTAAAAGCCGCTAATTTTACGGTTACTGATTGGGTGTCTGTAGATTTTTTAAAGTTTATTGTAGAATGGGATTTTACAGAATCTCTTCCAAATCTTATGATTGCACTGAAATAGTTCATGACGGTTTGCGTGTCCGTAGCTTCATGTGAGAAGAGTTTCAGTAAATTAAAATTAATAAAAAACTATTTGCGGGCAACAATGACCCAATCGCGGCTTAGCAATCTTGGTATATGAGCCATCAAACACGAAAAAAAAAATTCGTTGAAGTTATTGCTGAGTTTGCAGCTGTCAAAGCTAGAAAGAAGAAATAATGGTATAACAATTCCTTTTTTGTCTTAGTTATTATTGTGTTTTGTTATTTCTTCATTATTATAAATAATAAATGATCCATGTTCTTTATCGTATAAAATTTATTGCTTTTTACTTTCGATGGGGTGACACCACCAACTTCCGCACCGGGTGCCACTCAAGGTAGCTACGCCAATGCCAAGCATGAATACATTCATTCCTGTTATGACGTCGTGCCTAGGAGATAAATAAGCTAGGATGGGATAGGGTTCCAGGTTCTCAAATCACAATGTACTCTCCCAGGTGGAGCGCTAGGCCCGCGCGAGGCGGCGCAGGCGGTGTTCCCGTCGCTGGCGCGCGCGCTGCAGAAGTACCTGCGCGCCACGCGCCAACAGCCCCGGCACTCCGCAGACTCGGTACTCTGCACTTATTCCTCTTTAACCCTTTATAGGACGGCTCATACAAAGTGGCCAGTAAACTGGACAGTCACTTCAAGGTACCTAGGACCTTGAAGTGGACGGTCACTTCTTCACTCTTCACTGTTCAGCAACCACATAATATTATTTCTAGTTTAACTTTAGTGCTTTGGACAATGTAAACTTTTTTAATGTAACATTATGACATTTGACATAGAATTGACAGAATGCGAAGATAAGTTAAATTAGATATAATATTATATGGTTGTTAAGTATTCTTAAATAAGTGTTCTTAAATTTTCTAATTTTCCGCGCAATTTTTTAATTTTTTTCTTTCATAAGAACCTTTTGACAAACAAAACAAAAAAAAAAGTGAAATCGGTCCAGCCGTTCACGCGTGATGGCGTGACCAAGGGAAATAGGGCTTCATTTTTATATGTATAGTTAGATACCAATTCGAATTAAATAGTTATCGTTAAGACAGGACTCTCTTTAAGATCTTAAATTAAATAAGTTCTCTCTTTCAGGTCCTCGCCCACTTAGCACGCTGTCTCTCACAAGACGCATCTCCGCGCGCCTTCCTCGAACCATTCCTCGTTGAAGGACCAGTTCTGTCCGCAGACCAGGAAACCAGGCCTATACAGAGATGGTCCTTAATCTCCGACGAACTGCTAGCAAGGCCTTTAGCAGACAACGTGGAATTCCAGCTCAGACAAGGTGACATCTCCCTTATTTGTACCATAAAGCAGCTTCCTAAATTCTCTCTGTCAGAAGAGGTCGTTGACCCTAAGAGTAACCGGTTCATTTTACGGTTGAATTCTGAAACGTCCGTTTGACAGGAGGAGTATTGTAGTCGAGATGATTTCAGACTCGTATGACATACGGAGTTCTTTTAAGTTAGGTAATGGATAGAAGTTTTATTTGTGGCCCTTTTCTAGGTCAATAATTTGGTCTTTTGGACTATGACTTAAGATCAAAGTCGAGTGTGTATAGTCCTTTCAGTTTAAGAGCGAGTCTTTGTAAATTACGAGTGCGAGTGATGACTTTTATGTACATTGACATAAGATTTAAATTACAATGAAGGACACGCGTGTGTATCAACTATAACAAAAATTAAAAAGTTCCGTGTTTTAAATATTGTAATGGCAGCTCTTGCTAGTGAGAGTAATAATGTAAATAGAGCATTTAATTCTACGAATGTTTGTCAACGCTTGTGTTCAATTTGGTGCGAAGTTAAGCTTCTGTTCATTGTCTGTCTTATCGAGACGAAATGTAATTTATTTTGCGATCAAAATGGTCTGAAATTTTGCTTTTGCAAAATGAGACTGTGTGTGTGTATTTGTGATTGTAACTAAAAAATATCAATAAAGGCTATGGAGTTATGCTGTGCATAACATGCTATATCTGTGCAAAAGATTTATCTCTAAGCATTTATAATAAAAGTACATTGATCATGAAAATGTTGTATATTATAAATAATTTCTTAGTATCACACTATTTTCTTGTATGTCTAAGGTTTGATAGAAAATTTTGTTATGCAGTTCTAATAATACCGAGCTTACAAAATTGTATGCTATGCCAAACCTGAAGAGATTTGGTATTAAATTGTATGAAAAAATGGCTGTCAATTGACACTCTGGAGATAATGAAAGAATTCTACTGAGATTGTTCTCATTGCTCTTTGAGTGATAATGTACCGATAGCATAGCCATTTTAACTATTTAGTGTGATGACTACTTAAGAATGACTTAAAATCCTGTTAAAAAAACTCGAATGAATCTCAATGTACATGAATCTCAATTATTTTAAGTATCAAGACGATTCAGTCGCCATTTTTGTAAAATTATAAAAGACTAGACTGCATTTAATGTTTTATATCTAGGTGATAGTTATAATTTGTACATTGTGTCATATTTTAACAAAATGTATTAAGCACAATTTTTGTAGTAAGGCATAGGTTAAATATTATGAATGAAGATGGATTTAGACGTGGAGTAATTTGGAGATATCTTTTGTTTGATGCACTTCACATTACTAAGAAAATTTCTATAATTGTCCTACTTTTCGTCAAGCCAAAAACAAAAATGTTTGAATTAGTTCCTCTCATAAATATCAAATAATTGACTAGAAACAATGTTGGCTCCGACTTATGAGTTGTAAGGTCGTGGGTGTAAACCCAAGCAGGCGCTTTACTTTCTGTGAATTATTTCTTCATCACTGCTCTCAAAACGGTAAAGGAAAACATCGAGAAGAAATCAACATATCCTAGTCCCAAAAATTCGAAGACTAGTGACATCTCCCAGTCTGCACTAGGCCCGCTTGGTAAATTAGAGCCCACACTCTCTCGAAGATAAGAGGCCTGTGTGTGTGTGTGTGTGTGCACGCACGCATCTTTTCATAATCATATGATGTGTTTTTTTTGCAAAATATAAAGTATCATTTTTAAACCAAAAGTATAGTATCAAAATACTCTTTCGTATAAATCCATCTTCAGCCCAGTGGATCTAAATGAATCTCTAATATATATTGTATATTCTTATATTAAATCTAATTATACCATATCATAGGTTTATATTATATTTATTGTGTAAATAAATTTTAAGGCAGCTATTTAATGTAGGTTTAGTGAGTTATTAAGTGATATATTTTGAAATGTTTATTATTTCTATAAAAATAAATGTTTTTGATACATGTTTATTTATCAAGAGGATTTACTTTTCTTTCTATTTATTTATACAGATTAATATCGTTGAAAATAAACGATAAAAATTCTCATAATTTTAATAAGCATTTTAAAATATATAAAAAATATGAAAAGACAGTTGTTAGACTCTTTAACACTTTACATAATGCAAGTGAATGAGGTTGTGCTTAGGACAATTATGAATGTGTTTATGTATGGGTGTCGCTGAAATGACCAAAGAGCGCTTGGAATTTGTAGCTAATTGTAACATATCGTAAGGTTTACAATCGTTTGGCACGTAATCGTGGCGGCTTTTGATGTGCTAGGAGAAAAATTGCTGCTAAAGGTTCGGATATCTAATTCTTAAAGACTATATTGGCTTAAGTGTATTTTAAAGTAATGTTGGGATGCCTTGCCAATATTTTTTTGATATAAAGTATTTAAAGCCGTTTTGGATAGTAGTTTGAACGGTATATAATGTTGTAAAAATTACTGTGTAAGTAATTTTTAAACATGTCTTTAAAAGAAAATCTGCCAATACTCAAACATTTATGTCCATTTCAAATTCAAGAATTTACAAAGAAAATATACATATCTGATTATTGAAACATTGACCCGGTTTTTGGAAACTTTATCAAGTTATCAAATATCATGTCGACATGGCTAACAAATTGCAACGGTAACATTAAGATTCGACAGCAGATTTGCTGATCAATGACTTGAACTTATTTCTAGTAACTTAAAATCACAATAACTTTAACAAAGATTTAAGTCATTAGAATTTCTCTCATCATACTTAGGTCGTGCGAAAAAGTATCTATGTTATGGAAGACTCACACATCCCGCATAAATACGATAGTCTGTATGAATGAGCGAGATGACACTATACAAATGTCATTACCATCTTCTGACGCGGCAGGGCTAATCTAACGATTTAAATCTTTGTTTGTTATTTTCTAAGTTTGATCCAAACTCCCAATTTTGAGATTAGACCTCCAATGGCCATACAGCCTTCGCTGTGGACTCCAATGCTCAAATCGCAGCCTTTTGTAAAATGCTTGTGCCTGCTTAGTATTAAGGACTGTAGCAAATGTGAAATTATTCCAATAATTTAGTGTAATAGGACATTTTTAAATGATTTTATTGTTTGATATGATATTTAATAAAAATGGAAATTTAGAGAACTGAATGAGTTATTTTATTAGGACAGATTAAGTTGATGGTCAGGTAAAACTTTAAAAAATAATTGAGAGGTGTCCTGGGAACCAACCCAGGGAACCCTGGGTGGGTTCCCCCTGGGTTGGAAGGAAGTTACTTACACTTTTGCCCACTGGGCGGTCGTGACGTGCCGGTAAAAATGTTACACATTTTTCGAGCTACCTCTTGCGATAGTCAAAAACGTTACGAAAGTATAGTTATTTATAATAATGGTAAAGCAATTTTTTATCCTCCAGTGAAAGCGATATTCGAGATATGATACTTGACCATCAGCATTTCCAAAAGAATTAATTTATATAAAATTTCAACAAAAGACTAATTTTTTAGATTTGTTATAATTTCGACGGAGACTCAATACGATGCACAAAGTATTTGCCTATAGATGTAATTATATGCACAATATCGTAGTCGTTGTAAAACAATTTGTACACTTTTGTATTTTTTAAATAATATAAAGTGAATTTTGTATTTCTGATTTTTATTTTATAAATCCTAAATTTTTGTTTGTTGAAACAAGGCATACAGAGGGAAAGTTAGGTTTCTCTTGACATCAGTAACGATAATAATGCCAAAAGGACAATTCTCGTAAGTGAAAACGTTCAAAACTGTTCGCAATTTCATATCGGTGACAATCAAGCGAACTGGGTAGACTAGAAACATTGTTGACCGATTGAAACCCGATTTAGACAGAACTGAAAAACAAAAATTTGTTAGCGTAGAATGCGAACGTTCTTAAAAATACATCACCTAAGTATATCCCGCAAAGATGATGGAGCAAGAAGACTTCCAGCGGTTTTCATTGACCTAAAATGAAACTGAAATAAACTTGAAAATTGCGTACAAGATACAATTCCGTGTGGCATGCGGGTGCGTATGCTTGGCAGCTAAGGTCAAATAGGTCACCTATGGATCCGTAGACAAACATCCTGAGGGAATTTTCATTAATTTTGATCCATAGGACGTCGATATTTCATATATTTGCAATAAACTCAAAAAGGTACGTTATCCATTTTAGTACGCTACTTGGGTATGTACATACAGCCGCGGCGACTCCGTGTATCTTACTCAACTCGTCTTCTCATCTTTAATTTCCTACCGGGTCAAAACTATCTGCCAGTGAACGTCCCGTCAAAATCGCTCCAGCCGTTTCGGAAATAAGCGAAAACAAACACACAATTAAAAACGAAGGTTTTATTGTATGTACAGTATATCCTTTAATATATGCATTTATTTAAAAGCTGTTATTTTGACATTACAAACAGACACTTTCAATTTTACTTTAATTGCATCATTGGATTTGTCATCGAGATTTGTGTTATCAGTACCTACCTGCCGATAAACAGTACATTGTCCTAGAGTGTTGACACACAAAGGGTGGACGTGTTCATGTTTTGACTCATTAATTAAAAAGGAATCTTATCTCATATCTACTTAGGTACAATATAATGTAAGTAGATAGTAGTAGGAACGTAAAGAATAGCAGCATCCCATTTCTTCCGGTGGGTGTCGTATGGGACTTACTTGAGAATGGGCAGCAGCGTTCTCTACGCATTTTACCACCATACTGCGATCGCCAATCCGCCTGCCAAGCGTGGCGATTATGGCAAGCCCCCCAAATTGGGGGAGGCCCATGTCCAGCACATCTTTCGGCTGAAATGATGATGATGATGAAGGGGCATTTTAGTTTATCTTAATAACCTTTTTAGAGTGCCAATTGCCGGCCTCCTAACCCTTTCGTCGATCAACTTTCGACCTACTGCATGATCTGTCAACCAACAGTGAGGATAACCTTATGATTGGTGGCTGAAAGATACGTATGATCGAACAGATCCAAAGATAGGAAGCCACGTAACAAATTAATAATAATATCTTGGGACAACCAACACACTGTTATCTGATCTTAAACTAGGCAGAGCCTGTACTATGGCAACCAGACAACTGATAAATATACTTATATATTTCTAAATACATACATATTATAGATAAAATACACCCAGACACAGAACAAATAATTGTGCTCATCACACAAACATTTGTCCTGGATGGGAATTGAACCCATGACCTGTCTTAGCAGTCAGGGTCACTAACCACTAACAGGCCAGTCAAATTGACTTTCGAACATTTTTTTGCTATTTTAAATCACCCCGACATCCTCTACCTTTTCCCAAATATGTCGGGGTCGGCTTCAAGTATAACCGGATGGTTCTGAATACTAAGTATTTTACATGGATCAACTGCAGACCTGATCTCCACAACCCACTTACTGGGTAAATGATACTCTTTGGTACGACTGTGTTGTCACTTTCGGGCTTCCTACGACCCGTTACGACTGTCATAGATAAGACTGCCGGAACCAACGGCTTAACGTGCTTTCCATTGTACTCGGGGGTATTTAAAAATGCTCACCCATCCACGGAACAACCGCGGCAAGCTTAGCTTAACCTGATCGGTTGTTATTACTTAGCCACAACAGCACAGTGCAGAAAAACAACTGAAATTATATCAAAGTAACAAATTCATTTATTTATATCAACACTTAAAATAACAAAACACTCGCATTTGTTCCGTTCCGTTGTAACAGACACTGATTTTTAACACTATTATCACCGTGTTAGAGTTCAAATTAAAATGACACATTCAAGGTCTCAGAAACAGACCTGAAAAATAACTCTACCTAATAATTTCGTTATTCAAACTTGCAGCCATAGGAAGCATCGTGTATGCTGTGGAGGGCGTGTACATGTTCTTTAAGAAGTTACATCTAGATTGTTGCTTCGGCAGACAGATGAATATCCACATAGCGACGAGGGCCAGCATTGTGCAGAGAGTGACCACCGCTACCGTTATTCCTATGTGCTGTTCTATGTTGCACGTGAAGTATTTCGACTGCAGGTCGAATATGCGTGCGTTGAATAAATTCGCTGGGCTTGCACATCTGGAAAAATACACGTAGTTGTAAAATTCTAAAAACTATTCTAACCCTAATGGCCTCGATCCCGCGACGCTGAGATTAAGAGTACCTATCACGCTCTACCGACTGAGCCAGCCTTTCGGGAATTCAAGCAAAATTTTATAACCAGGCCACGTTTGGACTATGGCATTAGGGCTAAATTGTTTCGGTTTAAAGACATTTATTTCTCAAAAAAACAAGAACATTACAGTTCACTTAAAATATTGAGAAATGATAATAAAACTAAAAGTACGTGTGATTCTCTGTGCTCACAGTAAAATAATTAGGCAACAAAGGTGACAATTGATATTGTTAGTGTTGTTTTCTAACATATTCTTCTAGGGCTTTTTTAAATTTAAATATGGGTTCACTATTGGTTATATCGTCAGGTAGTGCATTATACAGTTTTGCTCCCTCGTACAGTATATTTTTCCTTCCATAGTTAGTTCTGGGTTGTCTTAATTCTAGTTTGTCTCGTCGTCTTGCGTTGTATGTGTATGTTTTCTTTTTAAAGTTTAATTGTGAATGTGTACCTTGTGTTATGATTTTATGTATTAGAGTGCATGTTTTTAGTATGTATAATTGGCTAATTTTAAGTATTTTTGTATCATTATAAATTTTGGTTGTTGGTGTTAAGTAGTCATAGTTATAAAGAGTTTTTATTGCTTTATTTTGCAGAACTTGTATTTCTTGGAGGTTTGATTTTGCTGCAGTTCCCCATATCTCAACAAGGTATTCAATATGGGGTCTAACGAGAGAGTTGTAAATCATTGCGCGAACTTTTTTAGGGATGCAACTAGACATTCGGCGTATCGCTCCTATGAGAGGAGATATTTTAGACTTAATATAATCAATATGGGGTCTCCAAGTTAACTTTGTATCTAAAATGAGACCTAAATATCGTTCGCTGTTTGATCTTGTTATTTTTTCGTTGTTTATTGTTAGTTGGATTTGACTGAGAATTTTCTTGTTTTTTGCAGCAAAAACCATGTATGCGGTTTTTTTTGTGTTAATAGTTAGTAAATTTGACAGGAACCATTTATTTAAAATATTCAAATCACTTTGAGCTTCCTTTACCATATCAGTTAAGTTGTGGCCAAAGTAAAATAAACACGTGTCATCTGCGTAGAGTGTGATACTACCCGATGTTTTAACACTGTTGATATTATTAATATAAATCAAAAATAACAACGGCCCTAGAATAGATCCCTGTGGGATTCCGTATGTTAATTTAGCAGGTAAACTTTCGTAATTTTCAATTTTAACTATTTGTTTCCGATTTTTTAGGTACGATGTAAGAATTTTATGTGCGGGCCCTGATATACCTACGTCAGTTAACTTATTTAAAAGCAAATTATGACTAATCGTGTCAAATGCCTTTTTTAGGTCTATAAAGACACCTAGGGCATATTGTTTGTGGTCTATAGCATTTTTTATTTTAGTAGTCAAATCTATGGTTGCTGATAAGGTATTTGATTTTGGCCGAAATCCATACTGTTGCTCAAAAAAGAAGTCTATGTCTGTCAGATAGGTGTAAAGGCGATGGTAGATTATTTTCTCAAAGATTTTGGAGAGTACTGGCAATACGGATATCGGACGGTAATTGCCCGGATCAGTCTTGCTTCCGGATTTTAAGACCGGGGTTACCCTAGCAACCTTCAGGCTATCGGGAAATATCCCTTGTTCGAGGCATTTATTTATGCAGTCTGTTAAATTGTCTAGTATTAGGTTTTTGATGCATTTTATGTCTTTTACAGTTATTCCATCAATTCCGCTACTTGTATTAATATCTAAACTGTCGATGATTGTACTAACCTCTTTTTTTGTGCATGGTTCTAATGTTTGCAGTGTATGGGTTTGTGATTGTGTTTTATTCAATGTGGTATTAATTTGTGTTTGTGTTATTTTATTGGCTAAAATTGAACCAACTGTGGAAAAGAAAAGGTTGAAATGTTGGCAGATTTGTTGCCCATCTGTTATTTCTTCAGTTTCAGTTTTTAACTTTGAAGGAGCATAGCTATTTTTGTGTTTATTATTTGCTAACGTATTGATCAAGTTCCAAATTTTCTTCGGTTGTTTCTGACACTTCTTAAAGCTGTCGAGGTAATACTTTCTTTTTGTTTCTTAATGCTTTATTGGCTTCATCTCTTATTTCTTTAAATTTTAATTCAATTTCATTGTTTTCAATGTCTTCCTTGTGAGCGCCCCACGCCTCGTTGCGTTTGTGTAAAACACTTAGCACGTGTTTATTGATCCAATCATCTCGAGGTTTGTTCAGAATTTTAACTTTTTTTAATTTGTTTATTTTGATTTGATTTGTGATGAAATCTTCCAGTCTGTGATAGTCATTCTCTTCATTATTAAATTCGGCTTTTTCAACTGATTTGTATAACATGCTGTAGTCTGTTGCTAGGTATTTATGTTTAAACTTTTTTGTGATTTTAGGTTTTTTTGAGTTCCAAATACATCTGTTTATGGTCCGATAGTGGTGTATCAAGTAAGGTCATGTGAAAGGTATCTCCCTGAATGTTTGATGAAACGTGGTCAATAATGGTTTTCGTAGTTTTCGTTTCACGAGTACAGTAGTTGCTGTCTATGTTATTTAATATTTGATATCCAGACTCGTTAAGCATACTTGTGTAGATATTTGATTGTCTGTCGACATTTAATAAATTGATGTTGTAATCGCCGAAAACTATAGCTTTTCGCTTTTTGTCTAATTGCGAAGCATACGTTTCTATAAATTCGTTCAAGTTTGTGCTGGGTGGCTTATAAACCAATCCAATGTGCAATCCATACTTTTCCAAGTAAATCCACAGATATTCGTTTTGACCTTTACTGCATTTTTCTGTCATTTCGTATTTTATACTATTATGTATGTATGCGGATACTCCACCTCCAATGCGCCCCTTTCTGTATGAATATACATGTGAATAGTTCGGTATATGTAGTAGGTTAGCTTCGGCGTCTGATTTTATCCAAGTCTCAGTGATTAAAATAATATGAGTGGTAGTCTTTATTGATTTTAACATGCATTGCAGTTGATCTAATTTGTTACCTTTAACTAGGCTTCTAATATTTGTGTAGAAAAATTTAAGTGAACTTCTCTTCGTACACATTTCTTCGCAACAGGTAACATTTTGATAAGTGATGTTTGAGATGTTTTCTACATAATCTATAGTTCTGGTACTTGCTTCGGTTATTTTTAGTTTTTTGAGGTTGATTTAATTATTTTAGGAACCCCCCCTATGTATTTTATTATGAGGTCAGTTTCACCATTTTGTTGGCGTTGTTCTAATTCAGCGCGAAGTTCCTTCATATACTGTTGCTGAAGTGGGGTTTGGTCCGAGTAAATGCGAACTTGATCTGTAGAATAATTGCTATTATTGCGTAAGATATGTTTCGCAGTATCTTGCGATTCAAAAAACACTTTTAGCGATCGATTTTTATCAGGAATATACTTACCCAGTCTCATTATGTTACATGGGTTCGGACATTCTGGGTAATTAGTTTTAATAATGTGCATGACCTTGTTTTTGTCATGTTCAAGTCTGGCGGTTCTGTTAGAATTATTTATTTCAGGTATACCCACAAAAATGACGTTTTTTTCTCGGCGATAGCGCTCTTGCAATTCCAATATGGTACCTTCGTAAGGCGTTGGCGGATTTTGATTTAGAGCGGGCGCGTTGGCGGATTTAAGTTGACAAATAGCGGTTTCAAGTTCTGTGATTTTTTGTTGGTACGTATTGTTTGTTGACTTCAAGTCTGATAATTCTTGTTTTAGGACGTTTTGTTGTCTGATTAGGGATTCCGAATTTAGTTTAGTGTTTTTTATCTCATCTTTTATTTCCGTGATTTCTTTTTGTAGTTGTGAGTAATTTTCTTGTTGTGTTTTTGCAAATTCCTTAAAAAACGACATTATCTCCATACGAAAATCCTCAAGTCGATTTGTGTACTCACATTCATTATCGGGTTGTTTCTCTTTTCTGTGTGTGACATTAGGAGTTTCCTCTAATGTACGTAGATCGGGGAATGACCCACCTCCGCCGGCGCTTGTGGCCTTGCAACCATTCGGCGATCGTAGTAAACTCATGTTTACTTACTTGTTGGTACTCGCCGCGCAGCTGGGTCTTGGAGCGAGCGAGTTAAAAAATATCACCGCTCTCTTTCCCTCGCGGGGGTGAAGGGCGCCGCACGCGTAGTTGAGCCTAAGATGCTAATTGCAAAACGATGTAAACTAGTCGAGCACTGCTTTTGTAATTGTGAATATTAAAGTTCGCAATTAAGGATCTAATTACACTGACACGTGAAATAAAAAGTACTAATTTATAAAATGAACAGCTTGTAACACGTCTGTTCGTGGTGAGCACAAGAGTTTGTTTTTTGTTTGGTATGTATTTTCACATAGCACAGTCCTTTCCTGACCAGACATGTACCTACCTAATTAAACTATAACTACCCAACTTCTAATACATAACCTAAACTAATAAACAAGTTCTCTGGCTCCGCGACCTCCGAAGTGCGCCTTGAAATATTGGATATGAAGATCGTAAAAATTTTCACAATCATCGTGATTGATAAAAATCATTTGACACACGTTTGACAATGATGACACCAATGATTTTTTTTCAAATTTCAGTGTTTCTTTTGAACTCCGCATTAACACATTTGTGATAAGCGAGGAGCTAGCTAGGATATGCCATACGTAATTATGGGTAGGGGGAGGAACCAGTCAAGAGATGTCATATAATATAGTTGATGATACCCGATCTCACTGCAGGAGACTATCCGCCCCCCAGCCACGTGTTGTTTGCAAACAGAAACACCTGATTTCAGTACAAATATTGACCACATTCTTCTTTACTGAATAGCAGTTATTTGCACGGTCGGTCAACACGCGCCCCTGACACCATAGTAAACAATTTAATCTTTAGTTTAATGCATTGTGGAGGATCGTAAACAAGGTCAGGCGCATAACTTACGTGCCAGATGAAATGACAACGTTACTGAGCAATTTTTACTCTTTTGTTCGAGAAAGATATTAGAAATTGAGTTCTATTTATATTATCTAGGATTTGCTGTTCTATTATATCTCTGGTTATCGGCTAAACCCTTATTATCATTTGCATTTCTGTAGCTGTTCTATGAAACATGTTGGTACATTATTATAATTGTAAGCACTTTTTATTATCTTTTTATGTTCAACATGTACATACTATTATGTGCACTATACTAAGAACGACCTTGTTTGTTCAGTGAATCTAGCTTGGTAAAAAATAATGTTAAAACTTACCTCAAATGATCATAATACTCCTTGGATATCTGTAGCTGCTTGACCCACACGATCTCGCAGTCACATTTCCAAGGATTGCCTTGCAAGTCCAATTCAATCAAGACTCCAAAAGGCATCGACAATGCTTCATCTAGTTTAGACAATCTTGACCCTTTTAGAGACAGTCTTTCTAGCCCAAAATTATCAGGATCGGATAACACTTCTTGCCCAAATGCTAACTTACTAAACGAAGTCAGATTCCTGTTTCTTTCAAGTTCTAAACTCTTCAAAGCAGGCAAATATTGAAAAGCGGCTTCAGGAACTGTTTTTATTTTCAAATTGTTCACTTTTAACACTTTCAATGCAACTAGGTCTGTGAAATCTTCACTGAAGATGTCTGTTATAGGATTATCAGACAGATCCAGGTATTGTAATGTGTAAGGTATTTCAAACATTTCGCTTATGCTGTTATTTGATATATCAAGTTTTCTTAAATCGTAAGCATCGACAAAGAAGTTGTCGGGCACTGTGTTTAGATTGATCCCACTTATACTTATGTTTTTGATCTTGTCTGTCAGTCCGAAACCACTTCTGTCGAATAAATTCGAGTTCTTGAGAATGGGTCCTAAGTTGTTATTGTCTAAAACAATTTCGTTCAGACCGCTCAAATGATGAAACATTAACTTTGTGAATGTGGTGATTCTATTATTAGATAGATTCAAATATTCTAAATTTTTCACGCGTCTAAAGGTTTCTTTGTCTATAAATTCCAAACGGTTATTACTCAAATCTAATCTTCTTAGTTGCGGTAGCTGAAAACTGTCGACATCAATCTTTGTTATTACATTGTTGTTTAGTATTAATTCTACTAAACTGTTTGACTTTAGCAAACTTGATGAATGTACAACAGATATGTTAATAAATGATAAATCTAATGAGTGCACTATGTCGGGGAGAGTGTAGTTACTCTGCAGTATATCCCAGTCTTTGTACGCGCACACGATCTGTTCACCTTCAAACTCTTCATTTTGTTCACTTTGGTATCTTTTGCACAGACAAACATCACTATCACATATCGATGAACATTTTATTTGTAGCACAAGAGCGAGAATCAACAAATGGACGAGCATTTTCCTTCGTCTGTAGCTGAGGTACTGTGCGATAAGTATGAAAACTTATCGTGCCTAGATAATTCTTATCGATATTTATTTGGTCATTTCACTTCGCCGCCTCGGCACAATGAAAAATTATCAGTTGATAGACATGTAGGACATTTAGTTTAAATATAGGTGTTTGCGAAGAAAGTCTATTTTTACGATAACTTTATTTATTTATTGGGTGACCGATATATTTCAGCTGCAAACCAGAAATGAGTGTTCTATAAAACAGGATGATCGTCTGGCATTGTTTTGCGTTTAATGTTTCATAGATTAGGTATTTTTCCTGTTATGTCGTCATGTTGTTTTCAACGGTTATTGTCCTCATTTCTTTTGTCTTTATCGAACGACGTTTACTTTCAGAACTCAGTGATTGCTTTTTTTTTTTATAACTATAACGTCCATTGTTTATTTCACATTTTTATTTTAATATGCGTATATAAACTATTACAAATAAAATAATCATAATAACACGAAATTCCATAGCAATAAGAGTTATTTGAGAAATTGCTAACTGTCCAAGACAACCGAAATCAGAGCGCTTTCGCGTACATCTATGAGTTTACACCTTTACAGATATTTACTTAAATACTAGTTTACAAATATAAATAAACTACCCATTGTCCGCGACTTCGTTCGCTAATAACATGTGTAAACATTTACTTATAGCACACTGTTTATTTAGATATAAGAATTATACATTGTATGATTGTTTTGCTTTCTAAATAAAATAAAAAAATAAAGTAAAAAGATTATTTGAAATCTGGTAGTTCCAAAGATTAGCGCGTTCAAATAAACAAATAAACTCTTCAGGTTTATTATTAGTAGTATAGAAGATAAGAGATTTACTTAGAACCTACCGCGCGTCGCCTGCACGCTACCTTTCGTGTTGGGGTCTTCGTGAGCCTGAAACAAACAGTGAGATGAGACACGTTATTGACTAAACCTAGGTATATCCTAGAAATCAACATTATCTGCCTAGCCTTTTCCCAACTATGTTGGGGTCAGCTTCGAGTCTAACCAGATGAAGCTGAGTACCAGTATTGTACATGGAGCGACTGCCTATCTGACCTTTACAACCCAGTTACTGGGTAAAAGATACCCCTTGGTAAGTCTGGTTGACAGACTTTCGAGCTTCTGTCGACCCGTAACGACTGTCTAAGATCTACGAAAGACAGCCGGGACCAACGGTTTAACGCGCTTTTCGAGGCACGCAAGGGTCTATTTTTATTTATTTTTGGGTGGTAAATCATCAAATGACTTCTCCCGCTCTTGGCGGAGCGGGAGGGCGTGTCAGACTTTTACTGGCTAAAACCCACCCGTGTTCCTTCAGTTGCCCGTGTGCCAGGGTCACGGTGTCTTTTTCGAACAATCTCGCGACCCTGGCAGGACCTAGCTATATCCTAGAAATTTAATGATGTAATGCACCATGATGTAATTTTATCATGTTTGTGTCATCGCCTGTAATATTGACCTTCGTAGTTGTATTATATTAGACACGATTCTTTATACATACATTTGATCAATATCAAGAACTTGCTGCATAAATATATTTATTTAACATTCTTCTTTAGCATCGACGCTGATGAGTCGGTAGCTACTAGAAACCGCTGCTGAGTTTAAAGTTGCGATTAGGTTATCACATTAAACAGTACTACTGTTATTACAAGATCTTATTAGTCTGTTAAAATAACAAAATCAATAATTTTAATATTAAAACTGATTTATAAAAAAAAAATGCGTTCAATTCCAAATTAAGTTTTATGTTTCTAAATACTAAGCTCGGAGCTTAGTATTTAGAAACATAAAACTTAATAAACGACTAGAATGTTCATTATTTCAACCAAAAGACGTCCACTGTTGGACGTAGGCCTCCCCTTATATGGGCGGGTTGACGATCGCAGTATGGTGGTAAAGTGCATAGAGAACGCTGCTGCCCATTCTCTAGTAAGTCACTTAAGGTTGGACTTTTAATCCTATTCAGTAACTTGACAGTTCAACGAAAAATAATGATACCATTCTAAAACTAATAGTGTTGAGGTAGTGAACGATTTCGCGTAAAGAATGAATGATAAAATGGTAAATAAAACTTTAAAAACTCGTTTTTAGGATGTGGAATATAAGAATAATTAATAAGTTTTAATAACAGTTATTTTCTTTTTTATTTTCTTCTGATAGAAACATTCCTTTTTTTTACTATAGTCATTTTATTTCCTCTGGCAGCCATAGACTATATATATATATCGATATAGTATACATCGTGTTTTAAGACAAGTTATTAAAGGACAATGCTCAAGGATGTATGGAATCCCGTACCATGTTGCATCAAAATCAAACTTTGTTTTTTATATACTACATTGATCATATTGTTACGAGCTGGGGTTCGGGATAAATTAATTTAAACCAATATTCCGAAACACACAAACTGTTTAATTAACTGAACACAAATATCGCAACCAAATCAAAACGTCACTTGGAATCACTTGTCTCGCGTGTACTGTATCACTCGAATCGTATTCGCTCGCTTCCGAAATCGAACTGCTTGTCGGCCCGACAATCCGCTATTTATATCCCGAGCACAACATTCTCGAACATTCGACACTGCCACAGCGTAGAAGCTTCTAGTAACTTCCATCGAACTGTTTAATGCCACTATTCGACAATAGATGGCAGTAGCGTCTACGTACAATTTCGTGTAGTACTTGCTACTCAATAACAGATGGCGTTAGCGTGTCATTTCCAGAAGTTTCCAACACTGCCCCGTCCTGAGACGGAGTTAGAGTGATGTTTCTAGACTTTACGATCTACGTAACACTGCCCCCTCCTTAGACATGCTCGTCCCGAGCATCATTATTTCCGTAGTATCGTGCCAATCGATCTACATGGACAATTTTAGGTGCAGTTCGCATACCCTTTTGTATTCGATAAGTGACGTCGTTGATCTTGGTCACAATTCGGTACGGCCCGTCCCATTTTGCCTGCAGTTTAGGGGACTTTCCTTTGCTGCGCACTGGGTTATGCAACCACACTAGCGAACCTTCGTCGAAGCCAGTATTGTTCATCTTCCGATCATAACGAGTTTTCATTCTCTCGGACATCTGTTGGCCTGATTCTCTGACATGCTCATATACGTCATTCATCTTGTTGCGCAGATCATTTGCATAATCTGTTATACTCCGTGGTGAATCAGAGGGAATGCCGGTTATTAGATCAGCTGGTAACCTTAACTCCCTTCCAAAGTTCGCGAAGGCTGGCGTCACAGTTGTACTCTCGTGAACTGCACTTCGGTATGACAGAAGAAACGGTTGTATGTGCTTGTCCCAATCCTTTTGTCTGCTGCAGCTGTTCCTGTAGGCGGCGGACCTGTTCTTCCTGCCGGCGAGCTTGCTCCTCTTTGTCCTGCTGCAGCTGTTCCTGTAGGCGGCGGGCCTGTTCTTCCTGTCGGCGGGCCTGCTCCTGCAGCATCGCCATTAGCGCAGAAAGATCCATGGCTGGTGATGCTGTAGCAACACCAGACGCTTGGGAGACTGGCTCCGTCATCGGCTGATTACCCCCAGGTGTCTGTCTAGAAGTTCCTTCAAACCGCCTCTGATCCACCTCCTGCTGGCGCTGACTCCTGGTACGGATACCTTCCGTATCCTCCTTCGGTAAAACTGGCATAATTTATCCCTTACTTCTGACACCAAATGTTACGCGCTGGGGTTCTTTTACCGCTGCACAACTGGTACATCTGCGACACCAGTCCTCCACATCCTCTCGACAATGGATCCAGTAAAACCTTTCTCGGATCTTTAACAAAGTCCTTCTTACTCCCATATGACCTCCTGAAGAACCATTGTGGTAGAGCCGTAGAACATCTGGTACCTTCGTTTTTGGGACTACCATTTGCAGGTGACAGCTATTCCCTAAAGCATTTTCCCATTTTCGGCACAACACACCATCCTGGATCACCAAGCTCTCCCATTGTGCCCAATAACTTTTTGTGGTGGTACTCAACGCTGCAACATCACACCATTTCGGTTTGGGAGCATTAGCTTTAATCCACTCGAGAATTGGCCTGATATCTCTGTCACTTTGCTGAGCATACTGTAGGGTTTCCTTCCATTCATCACTAAGGTCCGTTCTTAGCATCCTGACCGGTACCGTTTCCTTAGCTTCTTGCCTGACACAATGCTTGCAGTCTTCAGGACAAGGTCTTCTTGATAAAGCGTCCGCGTTACCGTGAGACTTCCCACTACGATGTTCAATTGCAAAGTCATACTCTTGTAGCAGTTCAATCCATCTGGCCACTTGTCCTTCTGGATTCTTAAATTGCAACAACCACTTTAATGCAGCATGGTCAGTCCGCAGGTGGAATTTACGTCCAAGCAAGTATTTGCTGAAATGCTGCAATGTCTTGACGACGGCAAGAAGTTCGCGTCTCGTGACACAATAATTTTTTTCTGGCTTTGATAAAGATTTGCTGAAGTAAGCTATCACAACTTCATAATCTCCTTTCCGTTGAGATAACACACCGCCAATTCCAGTATTACTTGCGTCCGTGTCAACTATAAATTCATTTTCTGTGTCTGGGTAGCCCAAAATTGGGGTATTGCACAAACGTTCCTTTAAGTCTCGAAATGCGATGTCACAGTTCTCATCCCAACAGAACGGTCTCTTCTCCTCAGTAAGCTTGTGAAGAGGTTTGGCAATGTCAGCAAAATTCTTGACAAACCGTCGATAGTACGAGCACAAACGCAAAAATTCCCTGACCTGCGTCTTGTCTTTCGGGACTGGCCATTCCTTGACGGCGACGATTTTCTCAGGATCTGTTTGTACTCCTTCCTTCGAAACCACGTGCCCCAAAAAGCTTACTTGCTGTCTGAAGAATGAGCACTTCTTTGGACTTAGCTTGAGATTGGCTCCTCGGATTTTTGATAGAACACGTTCCAAATTCTGAAGGTGGTCTTCGAATGTGCGGCCCACGATGATGATGTCATCTAAATAGACAAGGCAGGCGTCTCCAATTAGTCCCATGAGAACTAGCTCCATTAGCCTTTCAAATGTTGCAGGAGCATTGCACAATCCGAATGGCATGACGTTAAACTGCCATAGTCCCTTTCCCGTAGAAAATGCAGTTTTCTCCTTGTCCTCAGGGTCTATTTCCACTTGCCAGTAGCCACTTTTTAGGTCTAACGTGGTAAACCACTTCATTCCTGACAGCGTGTCCAGCGTGTCGTCGATCCGGGGTAGTGGATAGCTGTCTTTCTTAGTAACGTCATTCAATCTACGATAGTCTACACAAAACCGCATGCTGCCATCTTTCTTTTTTACCAGGACCACAGGAGAACACCATGGACTAGACGAAGGCTCTATAACTCCATCCTTTACCATTCCTTTAATCATGGTATCTACCTCCTTTTCTCTTGCCACTGGTAGTCTTCTTGGTCGCTGTCGTATCGGTAACTCATTTCCGGTATTAATTCTGTGTTGAACCAATCCAGTCTTCCCTATGTCAGCATCATTTGTAGAGAATATGTCTGCATATTGAAGTAGCATCTTCCTAGCCTTCTCTCTTTCTTCTTCTGATAGATCTTTACGACAGTCTTCCAAAAGATTTAACACGTTAAATCTTGGACTTTGGGCGTTATTTTGAGGAGGCCCATGTTGGCATTCACGCATCCAAGCTACTTCCTCACAGGAACCCATCAATGTACCCTTCTTGATTACTTGCTCCTTTTCACTTGGGTTCAGTATGCGTACGGCTGCAACGTCGATTGCCTTTACCAAGGTCCGCGCAATTTTCCATGGAAGGTTTTCATCCAATCCTTCAATGAGAATACATCGGTTTTTCTGTCCAGAATTATGTGGAAGACTAACTGGAACTATTGTTTCCGATCGGGGCGGAAGAACAATCTTCTTCAAGCAGTACACTTTCCCTGATGGTGCACCTTCCATGAAGACTTCTTCTGACCCACATTTTAGAACTCCAACCGCTTTTCTTATATCAGCGATCTGGACTTCGGCCTCGGAGATACGATTTTCATGTACCTGAACAGTCTCCTTCATGGTTTTGATGTCCTTGCCAAATGTCGTGTGTAGATCTTTCAAAAGGAGAACCTGCTCCTCTTTGTCACGCTGAAGCTGTTCTTGCAGTCGGCGGGTCTGTTCTTCCTGTCCGCGAGCTTGCTCCTCTTTGTCCTGCTGCAACTGTTCTTGTAGGCGGCGTAACAATATTAACTCCTACAAAAGTTATTTTTGAAAAATAAACCCGGGTTTCAGAGTTATTTAGTAAAATCAAAATAACCTATAAACTAGGTCTGTTTTGGTCGACGCTGCCAACGACTTGTTTTATATCTACTTAGACACGTTATACACGGACGAATATTATTGTTCTAAAAACAGCGTAATACACGTATATAAGTTAGGAAGATTTACGAGTTATAGAAACGTCTAGCCCCGCCACAGGGTTCGTGACTGAAACTCGTTTTTCTTTAATACGTTGAGTCTCACAGTTATCTACTGGATACAAGTCACTATCTGCTTAAGCAGTCTTCCCGGTGGAGACTAAACTATAGCCTCTAGCCAGGCACATGTGAAACTCGGTGATTTTACCGACCCTTATATTATCAACAGTGTGAGCCGGTAACGTGGGTATAATACTTGCCAAACTTCTTGGCCGCCCTGAAGTTGGCTACAATGGCTGCGCAGTCGTAAATCTAATAAAAAAACAGCAGCCGATAATGTTCCCACTGCTGGGACACAGGCCTCCTCTTAGTGAGAGGGAGCCGTAATCCACCACGCGGGCCCAGTGCGGGTTGGTAGATGTGACATGGCTTCAATTTTTTGGTTCTAAGACATGCCGGTTTACCTACTCATGATGTTTTCGTTCACCGTTTTGCGAGCTATGGTGATGACATAATTTACACAAAGTATAGCGCCTGTTTGGGTTTGAACTCACGACGTACTACTCGTAAGTCGCGGCCGCTACCACTGGGCCGCCGCTACCACTGGGCCACCACTACTCACCAATACCAATAATATATTATCATAAATAAGGGCGATCAGTCAGACTGATAGGTAAGTGATAGAAAAATGAAACAAACAAGTTCATTTGGGTTTTTAATAGGGATCAAAGTCAAAAATATTTATTTAACAAAACTGTTACATAAATCATTCATCATACTCCTGAAAAAAATCATCTAAATCCGTTGCTGGCGAAGTTATGTCATTATACCGTCCCCAGCTCAAATACTATACTATCGTCATTACATGAGCACAGCAGCCCACTGTTCGCTTACTGACGAGGCGACTGCAGCAATAACCTACTATGGTTTCTAATGTGTTGGCCACAGCATCATCTCTGCTAATCAATAAATACATGTTATAAGTACGACTGTTGACATGTCTCGAATTAATCATACCTCTTAAGAGGTAATTATTAAGCCCTAAAATCAAAGGTACATCATCATCAATAGAATTAGTCACCTCAACTGAATAAATACCAGTCCGACGGATGTGTTCCCTATAATAAGATCTAGCCTGCTTGAGTTGGTAGGTCTCAAGAGCTAACATAGTAAGCCATCTTAACGTCAATTATGGCTTAGGAATATTGAGATCTCCACATGGTCCAGCATCTGGCAGACCTGGGCGATTGCAGTTGTACACATCACGACGTTGAACTTCTCTTGTAGCTGACCTCCAGCACATACTCTTTCCAATCTTGATATCTATAAAAATAACATGATTATACATGTAATACAAAACATTTCACAATGGGTTATAGACTTGATAAAAGTATTACTGTAATGTGATGTAACTAGGAATACATGATAATGATCAGGCAGTAATTGTGTCAAAATAGATAATAATTAGGTTTCATTTTTATGTTGCAACATAAATAAAAATATTTACCAAATGGAGCGGAATATTTCTAACTAAAATGTTTCTCTCTTGTCGATCTTGTCTTACAGGATATGGTCTAGTTGCACGTAGAATAGAATTGCCACAAGAACAACATAATTTTCCATGACCAAAAGCAGGCAAAGATAAACTTCCTTCACTGATTGTGTTTGCTCGATCTTGAAGCAGTGTCAAACACTCTGTACAAAGCACACATTCTGAAGACATCTGCAATTAAAACCATGCGTGAAAAAGTGTGCTTCTACCCTTTATGACGTTATCTATCTTCTGTAACATATTCAAAGAAATTACATCTACAAGTAATCAAGAGTAAAGCGTTTTTTGGCCTCAAACAGGTTGGTTTTTGTTTTTGTTATTTATTTGTTGGATATTTCCTGTGCGAGTCCAAAAATGTTTTCATTCATTCTATAAAAATAATGTTTTGTAAGCTGGTACATTCATAAAAAGATTAGTCAGGAAATAGGTGCCTGACATTCATAAGTACCTATATATTCAAAGAGTAAAATAAGATCTGCTTACCTGAGTAGAAGTTATCCAAGACTGTAACAAGTTAATCATTGGAGTAGACGCTTGTTCTAATGTGTGTAGGTTTCTGGGTATCAAAAATGAACTATTGATACATCGCCGGTTTTGCCGGGTGACTGACGATGTCAATCGGTCGACCAACTCGACATATTTGCACAATGAAATACTCACAAAAAAAGTTCACAAAATACAAACAAGTTCTACTTTTCAAAACAATTCAATAATTATTCAATCTCAACCTTCGGTCAAAAATGTACTAGATTCCCGATGAGCGCTTCAAAAACGGCCCGAAAAATAAGAGCACAAATATTTTTGTGCTCTTATTTGAAATTAGTTTGGTCCAATGATAGCCAACGATAAGACGTCCTAAATGCCGCAGCACGCGTTCAAAAATTGTGTAAATAACCACTGTAGCACCAAGTTTTTGGAAGAAATATCTTTTTTTCCATAAGTTTAAATCTTTAAGTGTTTTTCATAAAATAAAAACAATCAAATAGTAAATATAAATCATTTAGCAAATACATTACTATGATTGTTTGACCAATGTTTGCGACAACGCACCAACTATTGTAACAAACATTGTCTGTTCTGGAACAGAGAATGCATGAAGTAGTATTGTAATTTTATATTTTATTTTTGTTTGTAGATTTCCTAGCGAGCCATTTCGCTGTGCAGAATGGGTATCTATTGTAGCGAAAGAAAGAGGAGAAGAAATATACAAACCTTATAAAAATTCATATTTGAACTTTAACACTAGAAGCGCGGAACGTAACGACTGAGGTAAATTTGGATAAAAAAATATGTATATTGCAATTACGTGGTTGAAGTCTCGTATAAATAATAAATAATAATAATCATCATATTTCATGAAAAGTCATAAAAAGTTAAGTACGATTATATGCATAATAAAATATTATTAGAGCAGGAAGAATATCGAACTAGGTCAAATTTGGGATGCCCGCACTTCTAGTGAAATAAAAAAATAATTTGATTTAATACAAATTTAACTTCTAAATACTGGTACATAAAAGTAGATGCACTCATTTTTATACGGGTGGAGCACATTGATTTAACCCGCACTTAATTAAATAAAACAACTATTATACTTTTTTAGTCCTACTACTTTTTTAAATCGATTAAAAATGTTTGCCACCATCAAAACATACCTTTTCACCTAAAAAATTATAGTCTGCAACTCTACGTCTTTCAATAAGTACTGTGTTCTGAGCATTGAAATGTGATACCAAGAACTACGTCTAGTTCCAAAATAGAGTAAGCACGAAATTGTCAACACATTGTTTTTAACCTTATTGCTTAGACTTTAAGTTTCAGTTTAGAATAAATAATTTTGTACTTATATAAAAATGACTTTAGATTTTTAAGGGACATTTTAAATTTATTGCTCTTTACCTTTCTCCGATGACAAAAGGACTTAAATATGAATATTTTGCAATCGTAATTATGCTTTATGTTTGAGTGTTAAGGATTATAATAAACTGAATTTGTTATTATTATGAAACGTTCTTCTATATTTCGTAGTAAGAAATATAAATGTGTAAGTGTGTGCAAACGTGGCCACTTGAGCGCCTTATTTTTGTTCCTGATCCTTTATCTAGTGCTATTATTGATCGAAGATCTCAACTCTCAAAAACACAGATGTGGTTTGCGCTAGCGAGTACTCGCTACTCGCTAGCGCAAACCACAGACTACAGAGTACATGCGCAAAATGTCAGATGCACAGATAACAAATCCATTCTGTTGCATTCTACATCTTTTTTACTAGTTGGGAACGGCTAATTAACCATAACAAAACCAGATAAAATAATGATAATCTTTTAAATAGATATTCTATTCTAGTTTTTTTTTTAAATTAATGTAGAATCAGCAGAGTATTATTTTTACAGTGAACGTGGCACTTTCAAAAATCAAGGTTATGTTAATCATTTAACACGTGAAGTGAAACGGAACGTCATTTATAGGAAGTAAAACAATATCCATACTTTTAAACTTAAAAATAAATTCCCTGTTCAAAAACTAAATCCCCGACGTGTAACGTCGTAAAAAAATATGAAACTAATTACTCCAAAATTTTGGTCTTGATGCGTGAGACTTTTTGGTACCACTTTTGATCATTCTCCTTTAAATTACAAAGTTTGCATGTAAGTACATTATTTCAAGTTTTAATGTAGCCAAATGCTCGGTGATGTCTTTCACTCGAGCCCGGACTCCTTTGTATTACCAATACAAGGTAGAGGATGCGCCGATGCAACGAGAGACCCAGGTACGAGACTTAGGGGTAATCTTCACTCCGGAACTAACCTTCTGTGAGCATATCAATAAGATATGTAAGAAGGCATACAGAAACCTAGGTTTCGTACTCAGGCAGGCTCAGGGGTTTACCAACATCACGACACTCAGGGTGTTGTATGACGCACTGGTCAGAAGTCACCTTGAACATAGTGCAGTCATATAGGCTCCTCATGAGGCGAAATATAGTGTCATGTTGGAACGTGTTCAAAATAAGTTCACTAGACACTTGTATTTCAAACTGTATGGGGTATATCCATTCTACCCATTGATGTACCCTGCACTTTTTGTACTGGGTATGGTAGGGTACAACGCATTAAAGGTGCGACGGGACTTTACGCTCGCAGCGTATGTTGTGAAGCTACTGCGTGGCGGGGCACATAACCCGGGAGTGTTGCGGCACCTGGAACTTTGTGTGTCAGACCGGTACGTTTGGAGGCGGCGACGCCCGCCCCTGCTTGCTGTGCCTGCAGCCAGAACCAACCTACTGGCGAGAACTCCTCTCACTAGAGCCATCCGCGTGGTGAACGAGGTTCACGAGAGGGTCGATGTATTGTGGTGCAACTTGAGTGAATTCGCAAGAGTTACATTATATATCATATGTTATTTAGATGTAGGTTAAGATTTAAGAATATGTAGCACGTGATTTTTATTATTTTTTATAGGATGTACTTATATTATATTAAGGATTTAGCATGTAAGGCCACGCTATCGCATTGGATCGCTGATCTGTAATGGTAGTGTAGGTAAGAATTGTGTAAATAAATAAATAAAAATAAAAAGTTCATTCAATCTCATTCATTCTTGCACCACCTCACTATCTTTTTTTTTAAACCTGGTATCTCTCCAACTGTCAAGTTACTGAATAGGATTAAAAGTCCAACCTTAGTCGCCTCTTATGACACCCACGGGAACAAAAGGGTGGTGCTATTCTTTACGTCCGGCACCACACGTATAAAACAATAAAATCAACAATTCTAATATAAAACTGATTTTTTCAAACAAAATATATGGCTTTAAATTCAAAATTAAGTTTTATAATAAGCTCCCGCGGCTAGAATATTAATTGTTATTAATTATTTAATTGTGTACGTGGTATCAATTAATGTAATAATTGCCACGCTGTAGACCTGCGCCCTTACTTCATACTTCCCTGATCAGTACGAGTCACATCCAGGTCTTCCCTGCTATGTTCTGTAGATCCCCCCCCCCCTACTAGCTGTTGGTCTGCTAACGCTACTCGTACCGGCTCCCGGCAGCTATTACGTGTTTTCGAAATTTTATCTCTAACTCTCACCTTAATAACAATAGCAGTCCTGGGCCCAGTGTTCCACAGCTGTGCGGCGTGGTCCACGAAGGCGGCCTCCACGGCCACCGTGTACAGCCCCGGCGCGCTCACCGACACCAACTGCTGCGCGGAGAAGAAGTCGCGCACCGGCGTCACTGTCTGCACCGCCGTCAGCACTGGCGGGATGTTCGTTAGCTCTACCGTCTGTTGGGAAACAAGTCAAGGGTTGATAAATACGACTGTTGCGACTGGGACATTTAAATTAATCCCAATCCAGTCAAATTGAAGGCACTTTTTTGAATGTCAAAATTTTGAAAAAAAAACAAAAGAACTTTCTACTAGCCCCTTCCAAAAAGTAGTTTCATATGGTACAATGGGCGAGAAATTCCAGTTTTTTTTCTAACAAATCATAAGTCATTTATTCAAATTAGGCTAAGGATCAGTACGATCAAGCAAAATTACATAAGACATTCCCCCAAACTGCCCTCCTTTCACCACTTCCTAGTGCTTTAGCTTGGAAGAAGAATTGGCGCAACAAACTCTTGATTGATGTCTGATATCTTTCAGTCACTGTACGCATTGGCCAGTTATATAAGGTGTATCTATTCATACACGAAATTTTTTAAGAGGTACACCTGTAGGTGGTAAAGAAGCTACAGCAGCGAAAAAAAAATTGCAAATGTTTTTTTTTTTTTTAAATTTAATATTTATAAATTATTTGACGTACATAAGAAATACTGGCTCCTTCTTATTTTTTACGGCCCGAGACACCGCGGCCATGCTCGTGCCGTCCGGTCGCCGCCCTCGCTGCGTCAGGCGGGCCATTCATAGAATTTGGAGTAAATGTTTTATGCAAAACGTCTCAAGCAGTTTTAAAATTATAATAAATACGAAAATTCAAAAACGCTTAAATAAAAAATTTCTTTTTGCTTCTATAGCTTCTTTACCACCTACAGGTGTACCTCTTAAAATATTTCGTGTATGAACCACCTTATATTCTTAATGTATACTTAACCGCAAGTCCATAGTAATAATTTGACATTGATAGGGCCTTATTTCTTGTAGTAGTAAAGGCGGTTTTACAACGGAAGTGTGGTCGTGTGATCGTAGGCGATTTGCTACCTGGGCATTCAGCCCAGCTACCATCTTGGTGATTAGATTATAATAGAAAATAATGTTAGAGGTGAACCGTTCCACATATTGTTTTAGAAACATTGCTGCAGTTATTTAATATTATTCAATCTAAATATATAAAACTGAAATAGTGATGGATGGTAAGCGCAGTACTTGAGAAAAGATGGAAATATTTGATTTTCTATGGGTTTTCTGTATGAACTGTTGAAATTTGGAAAGGACAATGTAAAAATAAAAACATTTTTTTTGCTACCACTTACTTTGTCATTGGTTCGAGGATGGGGTGTAGCTGTAACTGTGATCTGCACGCCCTTCACTTGACGCATACGTTGGCGCTTGCTGTTGACGAAAATATTCGCTAACATTATACAGCAAAAATGAATATTATTGTTAAAAAAGAAATAAATAGCTAATACTGATGTTTTGTAAGACCATTGCTACTTAAATTTATGTAATGTTACAAAAGAGGGCTAGACCGGACCAGTAGTTTTATTAACACTAAGAAAAAAAAAATATATTTGACCAGGATAGGTCAATTTGGATATTCTAGACATACACTTACTGTGTATGTCTATATCATCATTTTCTTACTCAAAAACATTATATCACTAAAACCATTTACAGACAAGTTGAATGTTAAAGAAGTCGGTCAATTAGTCGATAGTTGAAAGTCTTTCATCATGGGCTTTCACCCATTTCAAAACGTAGATCTCTACAGTGACCCTGGGCACAGCGACACTCACCTTAGCGGCAATGGCGGCAACACGACCCCCTCCAGCTTCAGCGCCAGGCGGTGCGACAGCGGCAACATGGCGGCGTGGTCGGGCGGCGCGCCCGAGGCCGGCGCCACGCGCCAGGCGGGCGACAGCGACACGCGGCACAGCGACACTCACCTTAGCGGCAATGGCGGCAACACGACCCCCTCCAGCTTCAGCGCCAGGCGGTGCGACAGCGGCAACATGGCGGCGTGGTCGGGCGGCGCGCCCGAGGCCGGCGCCACGCGCCAGGCGGGCGACAGCGACACGCGGCACAGCGACACTCACCTTAGCGGCAATGGCGGCAACACGACCCCCTCCAGCTTCAGCGCCAGGCGGTGCGACAGCGGCAACATGGCGGCGTGGTCGGGCGGCGCGCCCGAGGCCGGCGCCACGCGCCAGGCGGGCGACAGCGACACGCGGCACAGCGACACTCACCTTAGCGGCAATGGCGGCAACACGACCCCCTCCAGCTTCAGCGCCAGGCGGTGCGACAGCGGCAACATGGCGGCGTGGTCGGGCGGCGCGCCCGAGGCCGGCGCCACGCGCCAGGCGGGCGACAGCGACACGCGGCACAGCGACACTCACCTTAGCGGCAATGGCGGCAACACGACCCCCTCCAGCTTCAGCGCCAGGCGGTGCGACAGCGGCAACATGGCGGCGTGGTCGGGCGGCGCGCCCGAGGCCGGCGCCACGCGCCAGGCGGGCGACAGCGACACGCGGCACAGCGACACTCACCTTAGCGGCAATGGCGGCAACACGACCCCCTCCAGCTTCAGCGCCAGGCGGTGCGACAGCGGCAACATGGCGGCGTGGTCGGGCGGCGCGCCCGAGGCCGGCGCCACGCGCCAGGCGGGCGACAGCGACACGCGGCACAGCGACACTCACCTTAGCGGCAATGGCGGCAACACGACCCCCTCCAGCTTCAGCGCCAGGCGGTGCGACAGCGGCAACATGGCGGCGTGGTCGGGCGGCGCGCCCGAGGCCGGCGCCACGCGCCAGGCGGGCGACAGCGACACGCGGCACAGCGCGCCGCCCGAGCGCCCCGCGCACGCGCCGCGCGGCCACGGCACGCCGCGCGCGCACTCGCGCACTGCCGCCAGGATGGCTTCCATGTGCTGCCAGACATTCATTACATTATATGACATTCAACTCAGCCTATCGCAGTCCACTGCTGGACATAGGCCTCTCTCATGCTGCTCCACAACACCCTGTCCTCCGCCTTCTGCACCCAGTCTGTCCCAGCCATCTTTTTGAGGTCGTTATATGACATTCCAACCCCGAATTGTTTGTTTTTGGTTCAACCTTACATCTGCTATGGTAAGGTCGATACCTATGGTAAGGTCGGTACCTCTCATCTGGCACAGAGATGGCGTTCCAATAGCAAAAAACGTTTTCACGACATTTTGCAGTAGACGTCTTGTTTTTCGTTAAAATAGTTAAACATCATGTAGTCATAAAATTCTTCTATTTATTATACATATTATAGCAAAAGATAGATAGAGAGAATAAGATAGCTTTCATGGTTTCCAGAGGAAGCTGAAGCCAATAGTGGAGGTCAAAAAGTTAATAGAAGATGGCAGCTACAAAAATATTTTCATAATGGCAATCGTTTTGTGATTTTTTTAAATTGTATTGTTGTGGATGGTGGTTATCGAGGGTTCTGAAACCAATAGTGAGGTCAAAATGAAAACCCAGAATGGCGGCTGCGGAAATGTTCAAATTTTTCAATCATGAGTGTCGTTTTTCAAGGTTTTCGAGGGCTTCGGAAGGTGATAGTGAGTAAACGAAGTAACATTCGGAGTTGAAGAGAAAGCTTAAGGAACTGCGTTCCTGACGCGGGTTCCCCCGACCCCACCACAGATTTTAGTTTTTATCTTAAGCACGTATCTTTTTATCCTCTCTTGCAAGTAGATGATAACAGTGACTCAGACTAATCATAACTTTAATTTATTTTTCTTATAAATGAATTGCAAAAAATACTTACCCTATGGGTGATTCCGGGACTAGTGGTGGGGTTATCGAACAGCTTGCTGGATATTTCAGTAAGCGCGTTACTGGGTGAGAGGGCTATCATCTCTTCCAGGGTGGTAGGTTTTAGGTCCACGTTCTCTAGTTCTGGAGGACGCTCCTGGGTAGTGGAGGCGATGCGGTCCAGGAATTGGGCTAGTTGGCTGTAGGTATGCTGAGAACTGAAGGTTTGTTAAGGAATATTCAACGTCTTTTATCTTATATCTTTAAACGAGCAATTCTTGTATATACAGTAGCGCTCAAAAATATTTTGACAAACATATTTCCCTTATTATCTCAATGTCGCGTACCCCTAGGTAAACAAATTTTATTCTACACTAATCCTTCCAAAGAGCCTGAAATTATTAATGAAAACAAGTTGTAACTTGTTTGTTTACTTTCCGTATATTCTTAGAAATGTGTTCATAATTAGCTCAAAAGTATTTTGACAAATATTGTGTTCTCATTATTTGCAGACAGAGTTAGCCCTAGCTAGTATTTTTTTATTTTCATAATATCGTTATTATCTATTTAACATGTCTAAGACAAAAGAATATTCAAGTGATTTTAAAAATGCTGTGATAACTGCTTTGAAAAGTGGAAAGACGCAAGCAGAAGTTGCTCGAAACTTTAATGTGTCTCGGCAGCTAGTCAGTGCGTGGAATAAGGTTTATACTAAACGTAAGACAGTAGAAAATAAGCCTCGAAGTGGCCGTCCCCAAAAAACGACTCTCTATGAAAACCATTTAGTAAAAATGTTATTGACGAGTGATGTGCGAAAATCGGCTGTGCAAATAAAAAATTAACTGCAAGAGTAATATTGTGGTGTGTCACGTACGTCACGTTTAGATCTTAGTTTAAGTTAAGGTAGATAAGCTATGTCCATAGCTATATTATGCTATATGTCACGTACGGACTAGGTATATATTACACTAATAAAGGGAGTCTTGAGTGGTCAGTCTCCAGTTGACTCATGGACAAGTACACGACATGGTATTTACTTAACCCCTCCTTCCCTCCACATCGCATGGCGACCCTGCCAGTCGACTGGACGGCGTTATAGTTGCCCGACCGGGATCTCGTCGGAGTCACTTCAGTCGGCTTCAGTCAGTTTCTCGACAGTTGGATAGTCACAGGCCATGGGGAGCACGTCATCCAAGGAAGAGGTTATTATAGCCCAGACAGCAGCGGGTGGTTCAAATACCGCGACAGTAACACAAGAGCAGATATCCACCATCAACGCGATGCTGTTGTTTATCGCCGTGTGTTTGGCGATTGTCATCATTGGCGTGGCAGTCCGGCTGTACAGGAGGTGTCATCAGAATTGGATCGAAGAGAAGATCAATCAGCGTGAGGTGCAGCGAGCTGTGCAGATGGCCTGACCGGGAGCTGGCGGAGCGACAAGAGGAGTAAGTGATGTGATTTGAACTTAAGTGTAGTGACGAGTATTTTCGGTCATCTATCAGTTAGAGACATTAATTTTAAATGGAAGTGGAGTTAACGTCACTGTTTGTACAGTTTAAGTTATTGAGGGAATCAATTGTCAAGTTAGGTCCCAGTAGGCGGAAAGGCAAACATTTTGATGGAAAGATAAGCGAGGTAAAAGCCCTGTATTGTAAATTTAAGTGTGTGGTTTCTAAGTGTAGCAAGTTTTCGGAGGAATTGGCACAGCTAGTGAGTAAAATAGGAAATTTGTATGTAGACACTATTAAGTTTGAAAACGGTACCGGAACCGATACAGAGATGGCGTTGGAAAGGTTTTCATTGAAAACGGGGGTTAGCTTACTCCCGAAAATGAATGGGGATGAGCAGGTAACCCAAGATTTGATTGATGCCATAGATTTATACAGCTCTATGTTAGAAGCGGCTGATAGTGCTCATTTAATTAGATTCGTGCTAACTGCACGACTTACCCAGGGGGCTAAGATGCGATTGTCCTCTACTTATACGACTGTGGACAGTCTTTTAACGGGCATGAAGAAGCATTTGTTGACGGTTAAGTCAGACGTTGCAGTGCAAGCCAAATTTGCTCGCGCTAGGCAAAATGATAGGTCGGTCACGGATTTCGGGGCAGAGATAGAGAAGTTAATGGTAGATTTGACTATTTCTCAAGCCGGGGAAAATTCGGAAGCTTATAAAATTTTGCGGCCTTTAAATGAGAAGTATGCGGTTAAAAAGTTTGCTGACGGACTTCGTAATCAGCGTCTTGGTACAATTATTACGGCACGGAACTTGACTTGTTTGAAAGATGCTATCAGGGTAGCGGAAGACGAAAATTGTGCTTCGTCGGGTCAAGTCATGGCGTTCCAGCGGTGGTCCGCGGGTGGTAGTTTTTCTACGGGAAATAGGGGTCGTGGAAATAACTATAGGCGGCACGCTGTAGGTAATGGATACGCGCAGCAAAAAACAGCTGTTGGGCGTACGTACCAAAATGGAAACGTAAGGTATAGTAGTGGAATGCGCGGTCGTAGCAATAGTACTCATCGTGGACGGCAGACTCAGCAAGGTCGACAGCGCGTAGCGTGTCTAGAGCACGTGCGGGGCGATGCTGATGCAAGTGCAGTGTCGATGTCACGAAGTAGCGAAGGCGGACGATTGAATGAAACGCAGTTTTTTCGAGGCTAAGCATATTTTAGCTTGCAATAGTGTTAACTGGGTGAATTTTCTAGCAAATAATGTGGATTCGGAATGGTTAGTCGATACGGGTGCGTCGATATCGGCAATAAAAAGTAATTTCTTGAGGAATAATGCTTTGTGCTGTAAAGTAGTTAAGGAAGAATTAGTGATTAATGGTGTAGGGGGTAGTTTACGGGCTATAGGTTATGTATATTTGACGTTGGAATACGGACAATGTTCGTTCGTGCATAAGTTTTATATATTCAATGATTTGCCATGTAGGTCAGTTGGCATATTAGGCCAGGATTTCTTGCAGACGTATAGTGGTATTATAGACTTTTCGGGGGTCAATCTTAAACTGAATCCATCCAAATGTGAATTTATGAAAAAACAAATACTTTATTTAGGACACGTGATTTCAGCGGAAGGTATTTCACCAGATCCTGAAAAGGTAGAGGCCATAAAGAAATATCCGCGTCCATCGGCAGTTGATGAAGTAAAGCGGTTTGTGGCGTTTGCAAATTATTATAGGAAATTCATACCAAATTTTGCTAGTGTAGTGATGCCTATGAATAAGCTATGTAAGAGGGATGTAGTGTTTAGTTGGACCGATGAATGTGAGAGGTCATTTTTGTTGCTTAAGGAAGCGTTAATGAATCCACCAGTGTTGGATTATCCAAATTTTTCTGAAGACAACACGTTTGTATTGCAAACCGATAGTTCGGGTTATGCGGTAGGAAGTGTTTTGTGTAATGGGTACGGTAAACCCGTTGCATACGCTAGTAGGTCTTTGGGGAAAGTGAGTTAAATTATCCTATTATAGAGAAGGAGTTATTGGCTATAGTATGGTCAGTTAAATATTTTAGACCGTATTTGTATGGACGGAGGTTCGTTGTAAAAACGGATCACCGGCCACTATTATACTTGTTTAACATGACAGATCCATCAAGTAGGTTAACTAAGTTTCGTTTATGTTTAGAAGAGTATGACTTTGAGGTCGAGTATATTAAGGGGAAAGAAAATGTATTAGCTGATGCACTTTCTAGGATAGTAATTTCAAGTGAAGATTTGAAAGCCATGCGTGAAAAAACTATATCCGTAATGACAAGAGCGCAGTACAAACAGTTGGAAGAACCAAATGTTTGTGATACGGACCCTGTGGTATCTAGGACTGATCACCCTAGGATCGTGGAAGTTCTTAAAAAACAAGGAAATGACATTGAGATATGTTTGAATGAGTGGGAGAAGATGTTACGTAACACTAATGGTGAAAAAATATTTTCAAAGTCGCGCAATTTAATGTATGTGCCAGAAAACTCGAGTATTTACGTAAACTATGAATCTTTATCGGCATCATCGCGAGACGAGTTGTCGAGAGACATAGTCACTTTTTGTATTGAAAAGGGCATAAAAGAAGTTATTATTTTGAAAAATCGTTATAACGTTAATTTTATTACAAAAATGGCCAAATATTTGAAGGAAAATAGTAATTCGATATGTGGGGATTTTAGAATATATGTAGTGAAGGGTGTACGGAAAATAGAAGGGGCAGATGAGAAGAGAATTGTTTTAAATGATTTTCATATTTTACCTACGAGTGGTCATTCAGGAATACGCAGGATGGTGAATAATATAAAGAAATATTATTATTGGCCGTCAATTGAGAAAGATGTAGCGGAGTACGTTGGTCAATGTGATAAGTGTAAAAAACAAAAGTTTTCCAAACATACTAAAGAACCAATGACGGTTACTACCACTGCATCTTCATCTTTTGAAAAGATTTATTTAGATATAGTGGGGCCACTTGATAGGGACGAAAATGGTAATGTTTACATATTAACTCTTCAATGTGAACTTACGAAGTTTGTGGAGGCTTATCCACTAAAAAATAAATCCGCAAATGAGGTAGCAAAAGCGTTGGCAGAAAATTTTGTGTTGAGATATGGGATACCGGGAACAATTGCTACGGATAGGGGTTCTGAGTTCATTTCAAAAGTAATGGTAGAGCTATGTAATGTCTTGGGCATCAATAAAATCTTATCAACGTCATATCATCATGAAAGTATAGGGTCTTTGGAAAACGTTCATAAAACTTTAGGTGCTTATTTAAGGATACAAACAGATAATAATCCATCATCGTGGAGTTCTTGGATTCCATATTGGTGTTTTTCTTATAACACAACAGTTAATACTGTGACTAAGTATACGCCTTATGAATTAGTTTATGGTAAAATTTGTAGGTTACCAAGTAGTCTTCAAGGTGAAAGTGTTGAACCTTTGTATAATTTTGATGATTATCCTTTAGAATTTAAATACAGGTTACAAAGGGCTCAAAATGATGCAAAAGAAAATTTGGTATCAAGTAAGTTATCAAGGAAACATTGTTATGATAAGAATCTTAATTCTATAACTTATAAGGAAGGTGATTTGATTTTGGTAAAAAACGAAGTAGGCAATAAGTTGGAGTGTATTTATAATGGGCCATTTGTAGTTGTAAAGGACGAGTCACCAAATGTAATAGTTAAATATAAAAATAAGATAGATGTAATACATAAAAATAGGACAAAGTTATACTGTAAGACTTAGAATGTAAGTTTAAAAATGTAAAGAGATGAAAAAAAAAAAACAAAGTAACTAAGTTTTTTTTTTTTTTTACTTTAGGAAGGGTGATGTGGTGTGTCACGTACGTCACGTTTAGATCTTAGTTTAAGTTAAGGTAGATAAGCTATGTCCATAGTTATATTATGCTATATGTCACGTACGGACTAGGTATATATTACACTAATAAAGGGAGTCTTGAGTGGTCAGTCTCCAGTTGACTCATGGACAAGTACACGACATGGAATTTACTTAACCCCTCCTTCCCTCCACATCGCAATATAACGTGAATGTACATGTTTCAACTGTGAAACTTTGGCTGAAAGACTTCAAACTACATGGACGACGTCCGGCCTCTGATTCGGCGGAAACCTCTGATTTCTGAAAAGAACAGGAAGCTGCGGCTCGCATTTGCAAAACGGCATAGACCCTGGACTAGTTCAGAATGGTCCAAGGTGTTGTGGAGCGATAAAAGTAAGTTTAATTTAGTGTCATCTGATGGAATAAGATATGTTCGCCGTCCGACAAATAAAAAAAAATTCGTTCGATACCAAATACCCACGGTGAAACATGGAGGTGGTAATGTTATGGTTTAGAGATGCTTTTCTCGTCACGGAGTTGGACTTTTACTTAAGATAGATGGGACTATGTATCGTTTTAAGTATGCTGAGATATTAGAGAAGCAAATGCTACCGTACACTAGAGATAATATGCCTCCTGGTTGGTACTTCCAACTAGATAATGACCCGAAACACAAATCTAAGCATGTTAGTAACTTCATAGATCTCAAGAAAATCAAACTATTGAAGTGGCCAAGCCAAAGTGCTGATTGAAACCCGATAGAACATCTCTGGGAGCAGCTGGGTCGTCGCGTGAGATTTCGAAATTATTCAAATAAAGAGGCTTTATATGAAGCTATATGCCAGGAATGGAGCAAAATCCCCATCAATAATTTACAAAAATTAGTAGACTCAATGCCGAAACGATACGAAGCTGTCCTAAAAGCAAATGGATATGCTGCTAAATCTATATATTAATACGTGAAGCGAAAACTTTGGATCCCTTTTTACGAAAATTGGGCGGACGGAGGAGTATGAAATTTCGCACACTTATAGTTTATAAAGAGAAGAAGTGACGAATGCTAATATTTTTTTAAATTATGCGTAAAAATACATTATTTTCAATAAATAACACGTTACACACACTACTATTCATTACCGTGTATTTAATACACACATATTCTATTGTTTATGGTCCAAATCTGTGGTTTTATGGGGAGTGTCAAGTATGGCATTACTAAGTTTCCCATACAAAACTTAGTGTCGTGTGCAAACTATAGAGGTTGTATGCCTCACGATTGTATAGGCTGGTCATAGATTGTACAGGCTAGTTATAACTATGACATTTTGAACTGTCAAAATTAATTAAAAATAATAGGGAAAATTCTATAAAAACAGAGCTTTCTGTGATAATTCATTCCATATCCAGCAGTTAAGAAGTATTAAGAAAATAAAGAAGAGAGTCCTGAAGAAGTATTCTTTACTCATTATACCTACGGCCTGGTCCTAGCCATCACCATTCCGCCAGCGAACCCTCTCCACAGTAGTACAGCGTCAACAATTTGTCTACAGTGTTACTGAATGTCAAATATAACCATATTATTTTTTTATATTTACCTATTATAATTTTTTTTTTTTCATTAATATAGTATTTCTATTCAAATGAAGTACGGTCGAATTTCGACCAATGGGCGATCACTAGTATTGATTATTAAGTGTCAAAAATATTAAAAAATAAGTTGAAAAAAAATTTTTTTTTCACTGCCAAAATACTTTTGAACAATGAGAAAAAAAAATAATATGTCTTATTCTTTAGTAATTCCTAATATCAAAGTATTCCAATTTGTAAAACACATCGTTATTTTTAATAAATAATTTGATTCAATTCAATATAGTCTCTTTTTGTTTTTATTTTTAATAATTTATTGCTGTCAAAATACTTTTGAGCGCTACTGTATATAATCTGAATCACGGAAACGGCTCCAACGATTTTCATGAAATTTAGTATACAATGGGTTTCGGGGGCGATAAATCGATCTACCTAGGATTCATTTTCATAAAATGTCGTTTTATTCGTGTTTTCAATGACCAAGTTTATCGATAATAAACTTGAACATTTACTTCCGAATTAGTTCTTTTCAGTTTTAAAAGCGTATTATAACAGTTGGGAGCGAGAATGCTGTGTGTTTAACAGCAACTTCCACTTTTGAAAGTACGATTGCTGCATTGATGGTGGTGACGCTTTAATTGTAATTCTCGTGAATTATGGAAAATCATTCAAGATTCTTGTCCGTTTTTCTCCATAGGACCCTACTACGCTTTGGATTGGGGAACAAGGTTCATCTTTATGAATGACCGCCTATTTCGACAAACCAAAAGCGGCTCTAAATGGTTTAGTTGAAATAAGTGAAAGCATTCAAACACAGCAACACAAAGGAGTTCGAGTTCGAACTTTACCTATTGATCTGCTGAAAGTTAGATACTTTGTAGTTGCGGGCAAATCTTTTCAACCCGACGCGACGGTATGGAATAAAATTGCTATAAGAAAAACATTATCATAAACTTTCTAAAACAGTTTTAAAAGGATACATATGCAGATGCCTGAGCGTGGAGTCATCGGCGTGGAAGGCGGTGCGCGCAATGGCAGCGTACTTCTGCGACACGGCGGATACAGCCCGCGCCGCCTTGCGCACGGCGGTGGCGAAGGCGCCCGCCTTCAAGGACGGGTCGCGGGTGTTCTGTGGGGAACATTACTGTTGTAGGAACTAACAAATTTCTTTGAAAACAAAAGGTCGACAGATGTCGTGGGACATCAGGTTGGAACGAAGGTTTTTTCGCTGTTTATTGTGCCTTGAGCGCGTGTGAGTTACCTGCGAGTACGTGTGTGCTACAGCGGGCGGCGGCTGCGTGCACAGCGTCCGGGCGGCGTGCGCGGTGCGTGCGAGCGCGTTGAGTGCTTGTGCCCTTGCTCGCATCCAGGCGGGCGGCAGGGGCGCGCACGCGCCGCAGCCCGCACAGCCGCCGCCGCAGCCACCTGCACCGGCGCCGCCACTGCCGCCCGCGCCGCCCCAGCCGCTCGACACTTCCCAGCCCGAGCTGGCCTCCTCCAGGCCGGCGATTCCTAACAAACAATATTTACTTCTGGACATCTGTTGCAAAAGTATGCTCCTGACCGAATTTCAATCTCGACGGAGACCGATGCAGATAATGTTATTGCGAAGAAAAAATCTATTTTATTTTAGAAAAATGTGAATGTGACCTCTGAAACAAAATTCCCACTTCTAAGCTCTTAAGTACCCCGTGAAATTAAAATGTTCTTACAGTTTTTGCATTATGCAGCAAGTGTCAGGTTGTATGTTGATTAAAATATGATTTACAACCGTAACAAATAATGGGTGTAAGGGACAGCCTTCCACAAACTGATGGGGTGGATTCAGTATATCATACCTACTAAGATGACCAGTAAAAGAAATTATTTCAGGACCGTTATGGGAATCCAATAAAGCTGATTTGTTTTATTTTCTCACACGCAATGTATCTCTGATCAATTCGGAGAGCCGCCTTTGTGCAATCGCCGACGAAGAGTTCGATGAACTCTGTAGGTAGACGGGAAGTGAACAGCTGATTTTACGCGTCGTTCGTTAGATTATTTCAACATCCATTGCTGCTTTTTTTATTTTAGCCGTATTGTTTACAAAAATGGAGTGCTGCTTTCAGAAAATGTAATTTTACATTGAAATAAAACTGAAAAAGCTGAAAAAAAAAGTAAAAAAAAATAAAAAGTCCGGTGGAATATGATTCAAAATAAGGAGCTGAATGCACTCTGTCAGTTTGTGGAGGGCTGTCCCTTACACCCGGTATACAAATATATTTACAGAATGTTTATACATTAGAATCAATATTTGTTTATTCCCTGGAAAGGATTATTCCCTGATGAGTGGAAAATAGCGCACATCACGCCAAATCTGGTAGTGGTGATGATGTTACAAATTACAGACCAGTGACCATTCTATCCACTTATGGGAAAATGATTGAATCACTTGTTTAGAAAAATAGGCTTTATTACTTCAAAAGTGTTGAATGACCACCAACACGGTTTTCACGGCCCCAAAAAATCCACACTATCCTAATCTAGTTGAGTACGTTTCATATAAAGGGTGTAGGGAGAACGCTTCCGAAAACGTAGACAGGTGATAGAGCTAGTTATTCGCGATACGTAACCATATATTTTATATTTCTACTAATTTTTTTTGCATCTTTTGTTCACTATGCTGGAGAACAGTTAAATGACCCATTATTTTAGATTTAACTTATTTTTTAAGATTAATTTAATTTAAGAAATCCGTTAAATCTTATGGAAAAGTAAAAAAAAACAGTTCGATTTAAAGCATAAGTCCATTTCTGTTTGTAATACTTCCTTATATAGGTATGAAAATGCCGTTTTGTATGAAAAAAATTAAACGAATTTTTCTCATGTATTTTTTATTTGTATTAATCGAAATAATCACCCATGCAATCAATGCATCTTTGCCAACGCAAGTGGTAGTTTATTGATGCCGTTCTTAAAAAAAATCAGCTGGACGGGAGGCAACAAATTCTTCAAAGGCATTTTGTACTGCCTCTCGGGTATTGAATTTTTTTCCCGCCAAGAAGTTATCCAAATTGTGGAAAAAGTAGTAGTCTGTAGGCGCAAGGTCTGGTGAGTAGGGCGGATGACGGAGAGCTTCCAACCCCAGTTCTTGCAACTTGGAGACCGTCTGCTGTGCAGTATAAGGTCGCGCGTTGTCGTGCAGGAGCAGCGGAGACGAGCGATTGACAAATGCTGGTTGGAGATGTGCCAGCTTCTCCATTATTGAGTTCAGTTCTTCACAGTACACATCTGCAGTAATGCTCACCCCGTTTGGTAAGAAGCTGTGATGAATCACACCGGCGCGCGGCGCTAGACCACCAAACAGTGACCATCACTTTTCTAGGGGTAAGTTTTCGTTTAGGGCATTGTTTAGGTGCTGAACCAGGATCCAACCAACTTGCTGAGCGCTTGCGGTTATCAAACAGAATCCATTTTTCATCGCAGGTAACAATGCGGTTCAAAATTCGTTCATTTGTGTGTCTGTTGAGCAGTGCAAGGCACGTCTCGACGCGTACTTCGCGCTGACGATCATTGAGTTCGTGGGGCACCCATTTGTCAAGCTTTTTTACCTTGCCAATTTGACGCAAATGGACCAATATTCTGCCGTTTTAATAAAAAAGGGCACAACTAACATTTTTCATGAAATTGAGTTATATATATCACCGGAATCAGGAAAAAAAAGCCTATATGCCTAATTTTTTTTTTATTTTTAGCAAAAAAAATTACCGAGATACCATAAGCTTAAAGGGCACAACTGCAACATTTTTAAAGTTTTTAACCAGGAAAAGGGCACATTGTGAGATATGCCTTTTATTTCACCTTTATATTTTTAATATATTTAATTGAAAAGGCGTAATTGGCTTACGTCAAATATAAAAGGCTTATGTGGCAATTGTGCTTATTTTTTTTATACCAACACCCTAGCAATTATTGAAGAAGAAAAGTCACAACTAGCAGTTATGTCTTTACTATTTACCCTATACCTTATTTTTTATAAATAAAGCGTTTATAAAAACGCACACTGGCGGTTATGCCTTTACTACTAAACATCTATGAACGAAGATGAAGTGGTGGGTCAAGGTTATTTACACGTCCCACTGCAGAAACACAAGAAAGTGCACAATAAGATTGTTTTTATTCATCAAGAAGTATACAATCTTAACTTTAATATTATAAATGCAAAAGTAACTCTGTCTGTCTGTCTGTCTCGCTTTCCTGCTATAACTACTGAACCAATTTAAATGAAATGGGGTACACAGATAGTTTAGAGCCTGAGAAAGGACATAGGCTACTTTTTATCCCAGTAGTATGTTCCCGCGGGGTAATTTCCGACCTCCACGCGGGCGAAGCCGCTGGCAAAAGCTAGTATAATATATTCTAATATTTTACTGTATGTATACTATTTTAATAATATGTAAAAAGGCACAATTGAATAAAAGTGCCTTTTCAATGTAACATTTTAAAATTTTACATTGAAAAGGCACATTTGGTTGTATATGCCTTTTAACTGTAATATTGCTCCTGTTATGTAATTTTTTATGTTAAGTTGAAAAAAAATAAACTAATTATTTATTATATGCATTAAAAATAATAAAAAATATTGCTATAGTCTTATATGTACTATATATATACAACTATTTAAATTCACACAATTTCGAAAAAACATAGTTTATTCGTGTTTTTTTAAACATAATTCAAAAAAATATTTTAACATCGATTTTCTCAACATTTACAAAATGCTAGTTGTGCCCTTTTTAACAATGACGGCAGTATTGTGTTGACGCTAACGTCGAAAGCTGCTGCTAATTCAGCCGTAGATTGTGTATCATCAGCTTCCACAATCGCCTTTAATTCGTCATTGTCGACCAAAGTCTTCGGACGACCGCGAGGTTCATTTTTCAGGTCGAAATTTCCAGAACGAAAGCGAGCAAACCAATAACAGGTGGTGCATTGGTTTATAGTGTTAGCTCCGTAAACGTCGTTGATGTTGCGTGCCGCTTGTGCCGCGTTGCTGCCACGACGGTACTCATATTCCATAATTACTCGAATTTTTAACGTATCCATGATGACGAAAAAGATTGAAATGCGATGAAAATGTAACACTAATAAATAAACAAATGACTACTTTTGGAAAAAGAATTCCATGTTTTTAAAATAAAATTAATTTGAAATTAGAATTCTTAGACAAACAAAAATTATTTTGATTTGAAATGGCCAGTACTGCAGAACGGCAATTTCATAGGTAAAGACCTAATATTTAGGCTGTATATAACCTAAGTTCTGCCTTCGAAAGCTTTCTCCTTACACCCTGTATATCATCCGCATTAGATGATGGTAGAGAAGTTCATGCAATATACACTAACTATAAAAAGGCCTTCGATTTGGTAGATCACGATTAACTAATTGTTAAATTAGAAAGCATGGGTGGTCATGGGCCATTACTATGATAGTGCAAATCATACTAAAAAACTCGCTCGCAACTGGCGTATCTCAACGGTTTTAATTTCAAACAGTGTTATATATCATCAGGTGTGCCGCAGGGGTCACACTTGGGCCCATATTTTTCTTAGTTTTTATAAACGATTTGGGCAGCAAAAGTGATTGGGAATAAAAAGTTTTTGCTGATTAAAAATATATCAAACTATGTACAACGATTTAGATATCCTTCAGCTTCAGCTAGCTTTAAATAAAGCACACAGTTTGTGCATTATTCAACACAATATTTTTCAAAATATTGTGTTGTAACTGTTTTGTTGCATTGTGCATGTGATTGTATAGACGTCAGCACATCAAGGTACCTAATATTTTAAGGTTAAAGTTGAAACTCTATTAAAGAAATTTGACAGATTGTAGTAGCTTCAAGTGCTGGCGTCTGTACAACAGTTTTTTCAAATTCAAATTCAACTATTTTTTTTTAATTACAATAAACAGAAAATAAAAAAAAGAATACTATTCCGAAATTTAAATATTGAGCTTTCAAATGTCATGATTTCATGAAAAAGTCATTGAATTCAATTGGATAATTTATACTCACAGTTGTATTGACGATGATGGTAATATAGTACAAAACACTCTATGAAGCAAAAGAAACCTGAGTCAATTGGTTTTTCCAAGCTATAAGTTTGTATAGTTTGTTCGGGCCATATCTAGTCAAGTCATCAAGTTCACATACTAGTTTTTTGAAATTTTTTTTTTTTTGTAAGATAATTTATTTTCTCTTCTACTCTTAGTGTGTTTGTAATTGAATAACATGTTCTGTAGATGTTTATAATCATAAAACATAAAAAAATTAAATTTAAAATTTAAAAAACCCCCGACACAAAAACCAATGCCGCGTTGGGGGACCGCTTCAAACCTAACAATTTAATTACCAATAGACTTATTACCTAACTAAGCAGTCAACGACGTCTGCACTCGCGGAGCGGTCCCCCAACGCGACGTTATTTTTTTTGAATTATAAATACATTCTTAGGTACTTTAAGATTGAGTTGGAACCACTTGGAAAATCATTAACAATGAAACGGGTAAATCGGTTAAACAAGAAAAACAACTTGAAATTATGGTCGACAACAAATTAGTAAATACGGCAGCTGACGTAGCACAGGCATTTAATGAGTTTTTTGCCAACATACCTATAACTACGACTCGCTCCTTAAATTCCTCCCCGTCTAAAGCTGAAAACCTTTTGCATAGTAGTGTGCCTAAAAGTAGTTGCCTATTCAATTTTGAACATGTAACGCCTCGTGATGTAGTTAATGTTTTTAACACACTTAAGTCTAAAAACACTGGTGATTTCTGGGGCATTTCCATCAAACTATTAAGTAATATAATAGACATCGTAGCCCCCTCTTTAGCTGTTACTTTTAATAAATGTGTTGATGTCGGAACTTTTCCTAACCTCATGAAGAGTAGCAAAGTCATACCATTATTTAAATCAGGTAATAAAAAAGACGTTTCTAATTTTAGGCCTATTTCTATCTTACCTGCATTTAGTAAAATATTCGAAAAGTTAATACTCAAGCAGTTGTTAAGACATTTTAATTTAAACAGCCTCCTTCATAATGAGCAATATGGCTTTACGAAAGGTCGTTCAACTACAGATGCGGGTGTTACTCTCTTGAAACACATTTTTAACGCATGGGAGAACTCGCAAAATGCTATCGGAGTATTCTGTGATCTCTCCAAAGCCTTTGATTGCGTGCACCATGACACGCTTTTGCGTAAACTACGTCATTACGGTGTCCATAACGAAGCTTTAAACGTAATAAATTCTTATTTACATAATAGGTTCCAATGTGTAGATATTAATGGTGTAAAATCTACCGGGCTACCGGTTCAGTTAGGTGTGCCTCAAGGCTCTATACTCGGCCCATTCTTGTTCTTAGTGTATATCGATGACTTACCGTTCTTTTTAAAGGGTATTTGTGACGTTGTACTGTTTGCAGATGATACTTCTCTTATTTTTAAAGTAGATAGGAACAGACAAGATTTTGAAGACGTAAACAGTGCACTCTCAATGGTTACGGATTGGTTTACGGCAAATAACTTAGTTCTCAATGCCAAGAAAACGAAATGTGTAAAGTTCGCCTTACCGAATGTTAGAAAAACTAGGTCCCGAAATCGTCTTAAATAAAGAGGTTCTTAAAACTGTAAACTCGACAGTTTTCCTGGGCATAGCAGTGGATGGCAAACTACAGTGGGGCCCACATATTTCAAGTCTAGCGGGGAGGCTCAGTTCAGCCGCCTACGCCGTCAGAAAAGTAAGACAATATACTGACGTTGATACAGCTCGGTTAGTCTATTTTAGTTATTTTCACAGCATTATGTCTTACGGTATTCTACTGTGGGGCAAAGCCGCTGATATTCAAAATATTTTTGTCCTTCAGAAACGAGCTGTTCGAGCAATTTACCAGCTAGGTGCCAGAGTTTCTCTAAGGGACTTTTTTAAAGATATTGGTATTCTTACGGTAGCATCACAATTCATCTTCGCCAACATCTTATATATTAGGCAAAATTTACACTTACACGCTAAAAACAGTGATTTTCACACTGTTAACACTAGAAATAAGGACAAACTACGTGTTCCCTTTCACCGGCTTCATAAGGTGCATAACTCATTTGTTGGGCTTGGTATAACATTTTACAACAAGCTACCACCTTATTTACTAGAATTACCTTTTAATGCGTTTAAAGCTCAAGTAAAATCCAACCTTTGTCTAAAGGCATATTATTCCATCAACGACTATTTAAATGACAAAACTAGTTGGTCGCTGTGATTAACTCAAGACAATGTTTGTGTTCTTTCTCCAGTACTAGCGTACCTAGTGATAGGTTATATAGCTGTAATATAATTTTTATTATATATTTTTTTTACTGTGTTAGTAATTTTTTTTTTGTGTATTTATTGGTTTTGACATGTTCTATGCTTTGACATATTATAATGATTAGTATTGCATAAAATGATTAGCTAGCGACCTCGACAAGTTGTCATTCAATTCTTGCCTGAGCAACCGGCAGCAAGTTCGTCATGCTCCCTTAGATGTCAATGCTTGCGGTAGCGTCAGGGGTCGGGTTACCCCCTTCCCTCAAATAAGGCGAGGGGGGTAATGGCTGATCTTTGCGTTATGCTCGTGAACGGGTGCTGCTTGTGGTGACTGGTCGTCTTGCTGACCTTGATGTTGGTATTGTTGTTAATTACCTACCTGTTTATTTGTTTTTACGCCGATGGTCCTAGTTTATCATTTTGAGGCCTCGAGTTGTAACTCGGGTCGTAACAGCTATGTGAACGTGATTCAGCATTGCATATGTAAGCTGTCACGCCCTTATGCCAGGAGGCTTTTATTTTGGTACCTTTATTTACATGATAAAAATATTTTTTGCTTTTGCTTGAGTATAGATTTCATTTTATTTCCTGGATTATTGGGTTGGCTAGCTGACAGATGGCAAATCATTTAATTTAATGTTTTGTGTCTCATAATGTTACCTCCTTACAATTGTATAGAATCAAGTTCTTCTAACTTAACAGACAGCTGTGCTGCTGGGGAGTTTGTTCCGCCACTTCTTCTTCCCAGCTAAAGCACTAGGAAGTGTCGAAGGGCGGGCGTTTTGGGGGGACTGTCTTTTGTAACTTTGACGTTCAAAAAGTGCTGACTCTCAGCCTAGTTTGAATAAATGACTTTTGATTTTGATTTTGAGTTATTTTTTATTATTTTTTACTTTTTAAAGGGAAATTAGGTTTTTGTGTCGGGAATTTTTTTATTTTGTACTTTTTATAGGTACATACTTAATATAATGTAGAATCAAACGAAGCTAAGAACACTCTCGATTAATTCATCAATATTCTCTTTCAGTGCGCTTTCATTTGAGACCCCACCACTCGATTATATTTGCTGACGTTCGGTTACTCTTCCCCACTTTCCCCCCCACAACTTTTAAACGGCTCAACCGATTTTCATCAAACATATCTAAGAACACTCGCAGATAAGTCACCTTTCATACTTTTTTTTTATTGAAATTGCATCATCCGTTCGGGAGCTATGATGCCACAGACAGACAGACACACAGACACGTCAAACTTATAACACCCCCCTTTTGGCGTCGGGGGTTAAAAATGAAATACAAATTAACAATTTGCCTTTATCTGTGCTGTGACCTTGAGCAATTTTGGTTTATTTGCGAGTTTCAAAAAATCTCGCATCAATTCGTGGTCGCATATTTTTTGCGTTGACTTAGAAACTTGATTTTTTTGTAGCTTCAAAAGACCTTAGAAGTACGGACAGCGAAGTAATCCTATAAGAATTCCGTTTTTAGGGTTCCGTAGTCAACCAGGAACCCTTATTGATTCGACATGTCCGTCAGTCTGTCCGCAGCTTAGCTCAAGGAATCTTAGTATTTGAAAGCTGTAATTTGGCATGGATATACATATTAGTTACGCCAAAATAGGGGTAAAATAAAATCTTGATATGATGTTTTATTTTTAATTTACCACTACATGTATAAGTAAAGTGTAACCAATTAGGTGCAGAAAAAAATCGTTAAATGGGGATGTTTTTTTCCCGTTTACCTCGTAGTGTAAACGAGGAAAAAACATCCCCATTTAACAATTTTTTTCTGCACCTAATTGGTTGATTTAGATATGTAAAAAAATCCCAGCAGTAGTATACACAACATTATTTTTAGTATATGCGAAACCTGAATACAGTTTGTTCAGAATCAGTAACTGAATTGATTCCAATAATTTTTACACAATGTTATATTTTGTCCCAAAAATATTAAATTACGCTTATAAGTTGGACACCGAACGACACTAACTACGTATCTGCAATCATATGCGCAAAACACAGGTCACGGCAGTTCATAGCGGTACAAAGCGCGGGCGCACATCTGGACGGTGCGCTGCGGCGGGTGTGAAACAACCCCTGTCAGTCGCCCGAATGCTACGGATTGATGCGCATGTGTCACGCACGCTTCCGTTCTGTGCAACAATACGCGATCGCGAGCGCGCGCCCGCCGCGGGCCTTGCAGTGTTTTGTTTGGATTTTAAAATTATCATGTCTTTATTTATTTAACACTTTAAGCACATATTATGTACAGAGGCGGACTTAATGCCATAGACATTCGTCTTTCTCGTACTCAAACGTCCATTACACGGAGATGGTACGTACACTAGCTGTTTGTGGTGATAACGTATCCCTGGCAGTGCGTCTGTACATAAGAGAAAGACGGGCACATTTCGAACAGTTGTTTCAGTTTGTTTGAGTAGGGAGTACCTAATTAGTAAGACAATGTAAATAGTGATTACGCCAATTATTGTAAATAGTGATGATTAACATTTTTAAACACGCCAACATGGTCAAGGGTAGTTTATTATTTGTTTACAGCCTGCTATGGTTCAGTAATGCGATGTTTAACAATTTTCATCCATTTTGAACTTTAAGTTGTTGGCATAAGGTGCAACAAATGGCATTGATTACATTTTATCACTTACTACTGCATTTACGAATAAAGTACATAATAATATCTACCTACACTTGACCATTACGACGGTCCAAAGCCTGCAAGTGTGATGCAAAATGTTTATCACCAACTACTACATAAACAATCACTGTGGCAAATTATTATCAATGAGCGCAAACGTTTTTAAATAACACACATGAAGTGTGTACAGTACAAAATATCCGTAAACAGATTTCACATGTTTTATAGACAGTTATAATCGAATGAAAAATCTATCGTTCCTATAATTACGTTTACGTAACACTATAGGTCCCGGCAAACATCTTGAACACCGTTTGATATACTCTTCTCGCTCTTGTGTATTCTCCCTCCAGTGCGGTGGACGTGTATAAAGGGTCTTGATTAAAAATACACTTGGATCTGCATACTTTGAATTCGATTTGCGTACTTAACTGCATGACAAACTCTTTCGTTTCGTTTTATGGACAGTTATACACGTCCACCAGAAACCCCGTTATGAATCTGGCTAACGACCCGAGAGCTAGATTGACTCAACACTACACTGAAGACATCCCGGACGTCAGCTTGTACGAGATTAGGATGGCTCTGAAGCAGCTTAAAAATAACAAGGCGCCGGGTGATGACGGAATTACGGCCGAGCTCCTGAAGGCCGGCGGAAAACCCGTTCTAAAGGCCCTTCAGAAGCTATTTGATTCCGTCATACTCGAGAGCAAAACGCCACAGGCATGGAACAGAGGTGTGGCGGTACTTTTCTTTAAGAAGGGGACAATACCCTACTTAAGAATTATAGGCCCATCTCACTTCTGAGCCATGTCTACAAGCTGTTTTCAAGGGTCATTACGAACCGTCTCGCGCGCAGGTTTGACGACTTCCAGCCTCCCGAACAAGCCGGATTCCGTAAAGGCTTTAGCACCGTGGACCACATACATACGCTGCGGCAGGTTATACAGAAGACCGAAGAGTATAACCTGCCTCTCTGCTTAGCGTTTGTGGACTATGAAAAAGCCTTCGATTCGATCGAAACCTGGGCTGTACTGCAGTCTCTCCAACGGTGCCAGATTAGACTATCGGTACATCGAAGTGCTGAAGTGTTTGTATGAAAACGCCACTATGTCAGTCCGGCTCCAGGACAGAGCCTCGAAACCTATCCTCCTGCAGCGAGGGGTGAGACAGGGAGACGTCATCTCTCCGAAACTGTTCACCGCTGCACTGGAAGATGTCTTCAAGTTTCTGGACTGGAAAGGGGCTGGCATCAACATCAATGGCGAGTACATCACTCACCTTCGATTTGCCGACGATATAGTAGTCATGGCTGAGACTATGGAGGACCTCAGTACAATGCTCGATGACCTCAGTAGAGCTTCCGAAAGAGTGGGTCTTAGGATGAACATGGACAAGACAAAGGTCATGTCCAATGCTCATGTGATACCCACTCCAATGAAGATCGGAAGCGCTACACTCGAAGTTGTGGACGAATATGTGTACCTAGGACAGACTGTCCAGTTAGGTAGGTCCAACTTCGAGAAAGAGGTCAATCGTCGAATCCAACTCGGCTGGGCAGCGTTCGGGAAGCTACGCGGTATATTCTCGTCCCAATTACCGCAGTGTCTCAAGACAAAAGTCTTTGACCAGTGTGTGTTGCCAGTGATGACATATGGTACTGAGACGTGGTCGCTCACAATGGGCCTCATAAGAAGGCTCAAAGTCACCCAAAGAGCAATGGAGAGGGCTATGCTTGGAGTTTCCCTACGTGATCGAATCAGAAATGATGAGATCCGTAGGAAAACCAAGGTTACCGACATAGCCCGAAGAATTGCCAAACTTAAGTGGCAGTGGGCAGGGCACATTGCTGGCAGAACAGATGGCCGATGGGGTCGGAAGGTTCTGGAGTGGCGACCGCGTACTGGAAGACGTAGCGTTGGAAGGCCTCCCACAAGATGGACCGATGACCTGGTGAAGGCCGCAGGAATGCGTTGGATGCGAGAGGCACAGAACAGGTCGAGGTGGCGGTGCTTGTGGGAGGCTTATGTCCAGCAGTGGACGTCTTTCGGCTGAAAAGATAAAACTCTTACGGGGTTAGCAGAGTGGATGGAGAATAACTTTTTCTTATTATGTGTTATTATTATTAAACATATCTGTCACAAATAGGGACCTGAACAACTTTTTTTTTTAATGTGTTGCAGGTGGAGGATTTCGATGAAACTTGTAACAGTAAAATCAACACACTAAGTGCTTTTTCTGAGGTTTTTTTTAAAGTGGTGACTCTGTTAGAACTTACTAATAATAGCAAAAAAAAAATGTCATTAAACAAATATATTAATTTTTAGCAAACTAAGTAAGATCGATATAAGTAATATTTGTCATAATGTTGTCTACAGTTCGGCTTTGGAATCACATTCCTAGCTCTATTAGTTTTAGAGAACGAAAAGTTTAAAAAATTGTCTGTTATCAGGACATTTTCCAAGGTTACTCAATGACAGTAAGAGCTAGGCGGTCAAAACTATATACAATATCATATTCATTACATTTGGCTCTGGGGGCACATTCTCAATGCTTAACCTACTATACCCTTTATCCCAACTACACTTCCCCTTTACTCTTCACTGTGCGTGGTCCGACACGCATTTGGTCGGTTTTTCCTTTTGAGGTACCCTGATAGGGTTCCCTCTATCTGGCAGAAACTTGATGCTCCGAATTTTACTTGGCGTAACACACTTGGCATAATCTTATTTAAACGAATATTTGTAAGGCATAAAAAATGTTTAGCATAATCATTGTTTGGCCGAATGTTTATATGCTCGACTTTACGCTGGCATACTTTTAAGATGGCAGAAATTTATTTCGCATAATTACCTTTGGCAGACTTAAAATTCCGCATAATTTCGTTTAGCATAACAATTATTTAGAGCAATGATTATTTGGCATAATTTCACTTGGCATACTATGAAGATGGCAGAATTTCATTTAGAATAATTTTGTGAGGCATATTTTCATTTCTATTAAATTGCATTTTAACATTAAATAAAATGAAATAGTGTCTCAAAAAGTCAGTATATGTTGTGCTACAAAAATTATTGACAGAAACGAATCACTGCAGAACCGACTCCACGTAGTCTTGTCTGCCCTACCCCTAGAGTGTAATTTAAGCCCGCGTAGGCGCGGAGTTGCGAGGCGGCCCGCGAGCTGAGGAGCAGGTGGTTTTGACGGTCGCCGCCGCGGCTGAGACTGAAAGCCGAAGCCGTGGTGGTGAGCGTAAAACCATCTGCGACGATGAGCTCGCGTGGGACCGCCGGAGCCCCGCAGCGCCGAAGCCGTGACAGAAACCATGCATGCTGCATGTTGCATGCTCGCCTGCACGACGCATGCTTGCTTGCTGCATGCGTGCTTGCATGCTTGGTTGCTTGCATGCTGCATGCTTGTTTGCATGCTGCATGCTTCTTCGATATGAAATGTATGCCAAAAGATGATTCTAAGTTTAAAGTTTCTGAGATATGATAGTTCTGCCTTTTAATAACTATCGATATGAAATTATGCCAAGAGACGATTCTGACTGCGAACTTTCTGCGATATGATGGTTCTACTTTCTAATTATTATGGAATAAAATTTATGCCTAAAGATGATTCTGACTTATAAAATTATGCGTTGAGAATGTATGATAAATGAGTGTATGCCAAACGATTTTCTGCGAAATGAAGTTTATGCCATCCGCTGTTATGCAAAATAATATTATGACGAAAAAAATTCTGCCATAAAGGGTGGACCCACCCTGATAAGCATCACCTTTGTACGTATTTTTCTGCTCGTTTCTTCTTACTTATCTTTTTGTATGTACATAAATGGTTAATTAAATAAAAGTAAAACTCACCATCTTCTATAAGTTTAGCATCAGCGGCAGCAGCACGGTATACCGCAGTGAGCCAACGATGCGCTGCTTCACTGGGCGCTTCCTCTGACAGACGCTTCAAGATCAGAGCCGCGAGGCGATGGTGACCATACCTAACAGCATACATTTAACGGTGAATTCTCCAAATAAAGATACTTCGCAAAGTAACATAAGACAGTCCCCCAAAACGCCCGCCCTTCACCACTTCCTAGTGCTTTCGCTGGGAAGAAGTGGCGGTGAAAATTTTAGTAAGGACCTTGTTTAGTCCCGTTTAAAGTAGTTTCGGAACGCGCCATCGAACGGAATGACATCTGACTTGACAGTTTGATTTTGACACTTGACTCTCTTGTTTTTTGGTGGGAAACAGGGAGCATGTCGCCGCTTGAATCTCGCGATCTTTTGTAAAGTAATCCCTTACCCCGGTCGTTTTGGTGACAATAAGTCATGACCCTTGTTTGGATTGTTAATAACCCCAATTTGACGTAATAACACGGGTTGAATTTTGGATATATCTTGTTTAAGAAGTTTGAAGGTTAAGCAAGTGACGCTATTGGGAACGAGTGATTTGAAGACCGCATGCTGTGATTGCCTCCAGCCTTATTGCAGCGGATTCTAACCTGAAGAATACTCGTAACGTCACAACACGATACATATACACTCACTTACATACATAACTCCAGGTTGGCACCAGAGCAGTGTCCTTCAACCAACAGGTAAGTTCAGTTCAGTTCAGTTTATTTATTTGTTAACATAGGTAAAAATATACAGATCTTATTTTGATGAACAGAGCGCTATGTTATGCCAGGAGGCGTACAAATATGGTGTCCAAATTAAGATGAAGATTACAATTAACCATTTACTAAAAAAATCTAAAAAATCATGCATTATGGTATCAAAATAAAAAATGAATTGAATATTTTAATTATGTATGTCAGACCTAAATGAGGAATTATAAAAACGTCAGAATTCGTATGTCAAAAAAATATAAAAAACATGTCAGAATAGTTGAAATGTCAAAATAATTAAAATGTCAAAATAATTTAATGTCAGTATTAATGATTCTAAATTAATTCGTCATTTAAGTATTCGTCAATGGTATAATAACATTTATCAATTAAGAACAATTTCATTTTTTTCTTAAATTGTGCAAAATTTAATTCTTTTATGGCGTCTGGAATTTTTTTATAAATGTGAGGAGCCATACCCAAGACACTTTTTTTCACTAATGCAGTTTTACATTTATAATTACTCAAGGAATTTTTACTCAAGTTCTTTTGTTGTATTGTAGGTGAGTCATTTGTTAATTGTATTGCGTCTTCACTTGAATTGTACTTGTATTGTCTGCTCCGCGTACGGCGGACTAGTTTCGCTAGCCACTTCTTGTCTCTAGAGCCCCACGATTATCACACTTCCACTGCGCACTTGAAATCGTATTGTGAGGTCTAGTCTGGCAGCGTACAGACCTGGTACTTATTTACAGGCCTACACTGTCCTCCCATACCTATTAACACTGTTATTTGAATCTATTGTAAAAACCAATTATTTTAAAAGAGTAACCAGTGAGTTAGTAAGAGTAAGAGTATTTTCTTGCCGGCTCTTCTCCATAGGAATCAACAAATTGGAAACATGCACCTATTCTGATGTTTCATAAGTGCCCATAAGTTTATGTGCAATGAAATATTTTGATTTGAAGAAAATAAATGTTAACCAACAAGTTATGACTTTAAGGATCCCAGAGACACTGCACACGTCATAAAACTTCAGACAGAATTTAAAAAATAGTGAAATCTTACCTCAACGCCGCCCTAGCCACTCGATAGCGCACCCACCCATTGGCCTTGTCGATAGTGCACAGTATAGTGCCCTGCCACACCGGACTGATGGTGTGTGTGAGCGCCTTGCCGGCTCGCTCCTGGAACAGCACTGTGCATAGCAACACCAGGGCCGTGCCATCGTCGGGGGGGCTCCCTGTCGCGGTGTCACTGTCAACGTGAACATAGCAAGCTGTCAGGACTAGGAAGATACGTATTTAGAAAAAAAAAACTTTCAAAATATGGCCCATATTTCATGCTAGTGAATGGTAACGGTGAATGGTAATGGGCCAGGCGTGGCGATTATAGCAAAGCCCCCCAAATTGGGGGTGGCCTGAGTCCAGCAGTGGACGTCTTGCGGCTGAAATGATGAATGATGAATTGTAACGGTGAACAAATCTGTAAACATAACATCACACCTTGTTTCCCCGAAGGGTTAGGCAGAGGTGTGCCTATAGTACACCCGCATTTCGCCTGTTATGTTTAAGTCCCATGTAATAGGGGGCGAGCCTATTGCCATCAACCGGGCACAAATCCAGACTCCGGGCTGCTACTGAGAAATTCGGGATGGAAACACCTAATACACTTTGCCCGACCTGGGAATCGAACCCAGGACCTCATAGCCCTTGCTACTACTAGACCAAGGAGGCAGTCAAATCTGTAAACTGATGGAAATATAATGCTACATGATTTAAATGTTCTCGGAAAGGATTTTTTTCTGTCGTTGTCACGCAGCAAGGATAATATATGGTGCTACTGTGACGTTCGACACACGTGTTTCACTCACGAGATCACACATCACTTTGTAATAGTTATAATCATCGCCATTTCAGCGGAAAGACGTCTAATGCTGGTCGCAATGTTAGTCTTCTACAAGCTCCGCCACTTCGACTGGTTCAGTGATAGTGCCGCAGGTATTTTAATACCGGTGGCTTGTAGCTGTGTGCCCACTACGTTGTACGTACCGGTGCAGGTTGTGGTGATGTAACGCGTGGTGCAGAGCCGGCATGGCGGGCGCGAGGTGCGCGGGCGCGTGCGGGGCCCCGCCCAGCGCGCCCAGCGCCTCCAGCAGCGCCGCCATGCGCGGCCCGCCCGCACTGCCGCACGCTTGTAGCTGTGTGCCCACTACGTTGTACGTACCGGTGCAGGTTGTGGTGATGTAACGCGTGGTGCAGGGCCGGCATGGCGGGCGCGAGGTGCGCGGGCGCGTGCGGGGCCCCGCCCAGCGCGCCCAGCGCCTCCAGCAGCGCCGCCATGCGCGGCCCGCCCGCACTGCCGCACGCTTGTAGCTGTGTGCCCACTACGTTGTACGTACCGGTGCAGGTTGTGGTGATGTAACGCGTGGTGCAGGGCCGGCATGGCGGGCGCGAGGTGCGCGGGCGCGTGCGGGGCCCCGCCCAGCGCGCCCAGCGCCTCCAGCAGCGCCGCCATGCGCGGCCCGCCCGCACTGCCGCACGCTTGTAGCTGTGTGCCCACTACGTTGTACGTACCGGTGCAGGTTGTGGTGATGTAACGCGTGGTGCAGGGCCGGCATGGCGGGCGCGAGGTGCGCGGGCGCGTGCGGGGCCCCGCCCAGCGCGCCCAGCGCCTCCAGCAGCGCCGCCATGCGCGGCCCGCCCGCACTGCCGCACGCTTGTAGCTGTGTGCCCACTACGTTGTACGTACCGGTGCAGGTTGTGGTGATGTAACGCGTGGTGCAGGGCCGGCATGGCGGGCGCGAGGTGCGCGGGCGCGTGCGGGGCCCCGCCCAGCGCGCCCAGCGCCTCCAGCAGCGCCGCCATGCGCGGCCCGCCCGCACTGCCGCACGCTTGTAGCTGTGTGCCCACTACGTTGTACGTACCGGTGCAGGTTGTGGTGATGTAACGCGTGGTGCAGGGCCGGCATGGCGGGCGCGAGGTGCGCGGGCGCGTGCGGGGCCCCGCCCAGCGCGCCCAGCGCCTCCAGCAGCGCCGCCATGCGCGGCCCGCCCGCACTGCCGCACGCTTGTAGCTGTGTGCCCACTACGTTGTACGTACCGGTGCAGGTTGTGGTGATGTAACGCGTGGTGCAGGGCCGGCATGGCGGGCGCGAGGTGCGCGGGCGCGTGCGGGGCCCCGCCCAGCGCGCCCAGCGCCTCCAGCAGCGCCGCCATGCGCGGCCCGCCCGCACTGCCGCACGCTTGTAGCTGTGTGCCCACTACGTTGTACGTACCGGTGCAGGTTGTGGTGATGTAACGCGTGGTGCAGGGCCGGCATGGCGGGCGCGAGGTGCGCGGGCGCGTGCGGGGCCCCGCCCAGCACGCCCAGCGCCTCCAGCAGCGCCGCCATGCGCGGCCCGCCCGCACTGCCGCACGCTTGTAGCTGTGTGCCCACTACGTTGTACGTACCGGTGCAGGTTGTGGTGATGTAACGCGTGGTGCAGGGCCGGCATGGCGGGCGCGAGGTGCGCGGGCGCGTGCGGGGCCCCGCCCAGCGCGCCCAGCGCCTCCAGCAGCGCCGCCATGCGCGGCCCGCCCGCACTGCCGCACGCTTGTAGCTGTGTGCCCACTACGTTGTACGTACCGGTGCAGGTTGTGGTGATGTAACGCGTGGTGCAGGGCCGGCATGGCGGGCGCGAGGTGCGCGGGCGCGTGCGGGGCCCCGCCCAGCGCGCCCAGCGCCTCCAGCAGCGCCGCCATGCGCGGCCCGCCCGCACTGCCGCACGCTTGTAGCTGTGTGCCCACTACGTTGTACGTACCGGTGCAGGTTGTGGTGATGTAACGCGTGGTGCAGGGCCGGCATGGCGGGCGCGAGGTGCGCGGGCGCGTGCGGGGCCCCGCCCAGCGCGCCCAGCGCCTCCAGCAGCGCCGCCATGCGCGGCCCGCCCGCACTGCCGCACGCTTGTAGCTGTGTGCCCACTACGTTGTACGTACCGGTGCAGGTTGTGGTGATGTAACGCGTGGTGCAGGGCCGGCATGGCGGGCGCGAGGTGCGCGGGCGCGTGCGGGGCCCCGCCCAGCGCGCCCAGCGCCTCCAGCAGCGCCGCCATGCGCGGCCCGCCCGCACTGCCGCACGCTTGTAGCTGTGTGCCCACTACGGTGGCGGTGCGCGACGCGTACACTGTGGCTTCGGCGCGGCTCAGTTGCACCTACGTTTATAAATAAAACATATTTGTAATACTAAATGTGGGAGACCATTCTTAACTCTTTGGGCCACGTGCCCCTCCCAAAACTAAATCCAGATCCACCATTGACTGTGGCACCTTAAAAGTCTGACACGCCTTTCCGCTCCACCCAGAGCGGAAGAGGGCATTCAATAATCCCACCCAAAAAAAACCCCTTGACTGTAACATTTAATTTCGGTTCGGTAAATTTACTCATATTTAACGGATACGAAACACCAACCTTATCTATTTTTTTACTATTTTTTTTTTGACGTGTAATTTCTTTTGTCTGAAGCTGCTTACAACTATAAACACCATTTATGTAAGCCGGAGTACGAGAAAAATAACGTTCAGTAATCTCTACCGAGTGTTCATCAAATATCCAATTCCGAAACTATGTTAATTTATAACATCCATTCAGCTTACCAAGCAACGCAGTGCAACTCGGAGTGGTTTGATACTGTTTTGGTTGTTGCTGTCCCCGGTCGCTATGACCAAAGTTTCCAGAGCTAACATCAAGTCCCCGCCCTCAACTGGAAGACACTCCTCGTAACTGGAACAAGGGTTTAGTCATTTCTTTCTGAGATCTATAAAGTGTACTTGACTTTGCTACGTAAACGTTTTATATTAAAACTAGCTTCTGCCCGCGACTTCGTTCGCGTCAAATTTTTGCTCCCCTGACCCTTCCCGTCGCATCGATTTACATGCTAGTTTTCGTCCATTTTTCGTTGCTGCTCGCTCCTCTTGAGTTATAGTGAGTCAACCTTAAAAGATAGACATATGCTCTCGCGGACTTTTTTTTAGAACTTTTTAAAAGGAACAATTCCGTGATACATGATTTTTGCGTTACTTTAACCGTTTACGCAGCGCACGCAACGGAAACTCTCAAAAGGAATAAATTTTCCCCGTTTTTGCAACATTTTTCATTACTGCTCCGCTCCTCTTAGTTGTAGCGTGATGTTACATAACCTATAGCCTCCCTCGATAAATAGGCTACCCAACGCAAAAGAATTTTTCAATTCGGACCAGTAGTTCTTGAGATTAGCGCGTTCAATCAAACAAACAAACAAACTCTTCAGCTTTATAATATTAAGTATAGATGAATATTATTCGTTCGTTTCTGTAGTTTCTACCTACCCCATGGGAAAAGACGTGAATTTATGTATGTTGTAAGTTAGTATGTAGGGGCAATCTCTAGATCTATGGTACCAGTAGGATTAGCTATTTAAAATCACGCTACGACAAGGAGAAGCCGATCAAAAAGAAAAAAAAGCCGAAAAGAACGTTAAGTAAAAACAAAGTACAACGCGGCGGGTCGGGGGTAAACTATCACGCTGAAATCACTGGCGAACTAGAAGTTTAAATCGTACGAATTATGTACGTGCTACCGCAAGTAAATATTTGTTTTTTATAAATGAGCAACACAAAACCCATACAGATGTATCTTTCTATACAATAGAACAGTAGAACTCACCAGTGTACTACCAGCCGTGTGAGCACATCCGCGGCAGTGGCAGCGCGGGTGAGGTCGGCCGACAGGGTGGCCTCGCTGCAGTAACGACGCAGTGCTGCACAGCCGCCGGTAGGAGACGCTGCCGCTGCACATACTGCTGGGCAGGATACCAGTTTCTGCAGATGAAATACATGGTATTGTCTTAACAAACTACAGATTTTTGGACTAAGTAAATTTCTGAAGCTAAAATAAAGTCCCTAGTCTCAACCAGAAGACATTCTTCATAGCTGAAACAAATTCATATTTTCCCAGAACAGGCCAGTTTCACTGCTTGAGTCAATAAAATATAGTAAAAATAGAGATAGCGGTGCTTCCTGACACGATTCAGAACATAGGTTCTCAATGTAAGCAATAAAGTCCCCTCTTGTATGATTGAGACTTTCTGAGTTAAAAGAAGAATCTTTATATTACACGCTATATTACACGTTTAAATGTAATCGTGGCAATAGCTGTTTCAGATTGGCGACAAATGGTAAGTCAACAAAATACAGTAGTGCGGGGACCTTGACGCAAAAGCTGTAACTATGAACTCAGCACATGATTCTAGACCCCAAGCTTAAAAATTTTTCATCGATTATCAAAAAATATATCTACCGTTTCTGTTTGTAAGTAATTCATCGTTAGAAAAGAGCATTCCTACGCGGCTAAAATGTAAGGAACAGCAAAACCTGTTTACAGAACGCAAGTTATTTTAACTACTAAACTAAATTAAGGGCACATCGCTCACCTGCATAACTTGCAAGCACAACATAGTATGCTCCATCTCCTGGCTATCAGTGGCAGCCCTGACCAGCTTCTCCACACAGTCAGCCGGCCATAAGGCTGCGTGTTCTGCAAGTTTACGTAGCCCTAATAGTGCGGAGCGCCGGACGGAGGAACGGGCGTCGTTCATAGCTATGCTTAGAAGTAGCTCCACCTAAAATGGAGATTTAATTTCACGATCAGCTGGCTTTAGGAGGGGTTAAAAAAATGGTGGAAGTAATCACAGCTATTCTTGACTTAAAAATATCGCGTATTTTATCGCACACTGCATTTGCAACTCTCCGACAACCGAGCATTGAAAATCAAATGATTTTCAATTTTTGGCCGTGCCTTGAAGATTCAGTGTTCGCTATTTTGACGTCCCTGCGAACATAAACCAAATACTAGCCCTCGTATTTGCAACTACAAACGTTATGTATACCTTATGTTGTAGGAAGTAAAGATTTTTTTTTTAAATAAAAAGTTATTATTTTATCATTTTTTGTGGCTATAATCTACTACTTACTACATGCTTGCAAAATCGGACTACGCTGTAAAAAGTTATGTGTGGTCATAAATAAAATAAAAAATGTATGCGTCGACTTGAGAACCTCCTCCGTTTTGTTCGTCGGTTAAAAAACGAATAGTCTAGCTAGTTCAATAAAATAAAACTTTTTTAAATGTGCCGGATGTCATACATGGTTTGACATTCGTAACGGGTCGTCAGAAGCCCCAAACTCTGATATCCAACCTTACCATTACCCAGCAATTGGGGGCCGTTCAAGTATTACGTAAGCAGATTTATCACAATTATTTACTCCCCCATCCCCCTTGTCAGCAAAAGTAAGCAAAGCTCTTACCCCCTCCCCCATGCTTACGTAAACATTGGTATATGCATTTTTCTTTTAATGTACCTATTCTATTTTTTTTTATTCATTCATGGTCAGCAGTTATGATTCCAGAAATAAGAAAATAGATTTAAGATAGAGGACTTTAACGCACATAATATTCATTTAAAATACATCAAATCATCAATTGTACCGTAACGAAACAATATATTGACGGAAGAAATTTGGAAAAGTGGATAGCGCGGTAATTCCGGTACTCGGTTCTAAGCCAGTACCTAAACATATAAATTATTTGTGGGAATCCCCAAAAATGCGTTTCGGTTACAAACATAGACAATGTGTAGGTTGCTATATGTGTAAAAACTAAATGACTACTGCTTACGTAATCACCATCTAGACCCCCCCATCCCCCATGTCATCAAAAATAAGCAAAGCAAAGACCCCCCCGCCCCCCTATAGTGCTTACGTAATACTTGAACGGCCCCTTGGGTTGTGGCGGTCAGTCTGGCATTCATAAAATATTGGTATTCAGCTACATGCGGTTTTATTAGATGCCAACTCCAACATAGTTGGGAAAAGGCTAGGCAGATGATGATGAATGAAATAAAACCTTTTCTCTATAAGTTTAGAGTAACAAATTTTTAAGCTCATTGTAAAACTTACTTGATCAGGCACATGCACAACGGTATCCGCAGCGATATATGTAAGCGCGATAATAGCGGCGCGTACGGAGCTCGCCGATGGGAACCGCTCCAGTAAGGAACGGAGTAGTTTCAGCACACCTTGGGCTCGGACAGCTAGAGAATAACAGAGAAAAACATAAGTTTATTATATTGCCACTCTGTTTTTCTCAGATAACAATTTCGCATTGTTAGCGCTTTATGACTGAAAAGACTGACTTCCATCAATTTCATTTATATTTCAAACTAGCTTCTGCTCGCGACTTCATTCGCGTTAAATTTCTTGTTCCCCTGACCCTTCCCGTCGCGTCGAATCGCCTACCCATGCGATTTTCCCCGTTTATGCAACATTTTTCATTACTGCTCCGCGCCTCTTGGTTGTAGCGTAATGTTATATAGCCTATAGCCTTCCTCGATAAATAGGCGACCCAACACAAAAATAATTTTTCAATTCGGACCAGTAGTTCCTGAGATTAGCGCGTTCAATCAAACAAACAAACTCTTCAGGTTTATAATATTATAAAGTATAAGTATAGATTACAACTTGTAAAATGAGGGTTGAAAATTTTATATTTTACCTCCACCATGCACAGTCCGCAGAGCCCTCACCAGCTTAGCTCTGCGCTCAGCGGCTGTGCTCTCACAGTCCACCATGTCCCAGAGCTTATTGCACATAGCAACCGCAAAAGCACTGAAAATAAATAATAATGATAAATGAACTTTGTTTCAGTAATTTTGTTTCGACAAACTCTTTAACACTTCAAAAAAGTTTTATAAATAGCTTTTTTAAGAAATCACATCCATTACACAAAAAGCTGCATTTTGAAGTTACCCTTTGTATGACAGGAATGTAGATCCACACAAAACAAAATGGCTTTTCAAATGTTTCTGTAATTGTGGCATTCAATCAGTTTATACCAATGAAAAAGATCTTTGACAGTATATTATAACAATTAAGTTCCCTTCAGGGAAATACAGGCATAATGTTATGTTAATAACATCATAAGAAGAACAACCCTTCAGATATCATCTGAAGGAATAGGCAGAAGTGTATCTAAATACACCTATAGTAAAAAGTTGTAAAAAATATAGACAAAAATATAGGCAGAAGTTTATGAAAACTTACTTAGAATGCTCAGCAAATCTAGTAGTAGCATAAATAGCAGCATCAACCTCTACATTGTCATGACTATCCAGCCCTCTGCGTATAGCATGGTGCACATTCTGCCGCTCTGGTATGATCCCAGCCACCGCACCAAGGGTCCTTAGTGCTAATGCCCTAGCAACTGGATCGTTTGAGTGTAGAACACTAAATACTCTCCTCAAAAACTCGTCAACGTTCAGAATCTTGTCTAAATGCTTCTCACTTTGTTGGCACACGCGAAGCACCCATAGACGAAGGAAATTGTTGCCCATACGAAACACATCAGCCAGCTTTAGGAACGAAGAGTTGATAAGGATAGGAAAGGGATATTTCTCGAACAGACGCGGGAAACGGACGATGGCTTCGCATTGTTCACCCACTTTACCAGACCGGAGGCCTAAAACAAGATATTTTTCGTTAGTAGCTAAAGAAATGGCTAAATAAGCATCTAGAAGGAAGGTTAGGTGAGGTTATGTATAATAATACCTTTGTCTAATTCAGTTAAAGCGGAGTTAGCATCCTGTTCTGGCTCACCAGAAGAGTCATTGAACGTGTTTAATCGCACACCGATCATGGCGATTTTCTTGTTTTTCTTAATTTATCTGAACAAACGATAAACACGTAAACAAACGAAACCAAACAATTTCAGATGAAATTATGACATTTGTGACTTTGACATTGACAGTGACATCAAGGTTTCACCGTTGCTTTGTGATTTTATTTGGTTGTTGAGTAACGACTTTTATGATTATATAAGATAAAGGAAATGAAAAGTATTTATTTATATAGATACAAAAATATTTTTCATTTCCTATTAATAAATCATTTTCTTTTACTTTCACGTTTTTTCACTAGATGGCAGTGAAAAAGTGTCACACAATGTTTAAAACTGATTTGACAGTTGCTGGTTGTTTTTCCGAGATGTCGCTACGAGTCTTTTTGTGAATTGAAAAGTCCCTTTCGAAGATCAAAAATTCAAGAGATAAATTAAAAAAAAGAACGGTATTACAGTAACGTACTGAAGTAAAATTGTTATTTCTCCCGTGGGTTCAAAACAAACTAAAACTAGAAGCAGCTAATCGTTAGCTTATAGCACGGAGGAGTGATGCCTATCTGAATTCTAAGAGGGATACCTATCAATGTTGATACCAAATACAAAACCTCATGTCAATATAAACCAAGGTTCTCTAGTATTTCGTGATTATCCTGTGATTTGACCATGGCACCTTTGCTCTGAGCAGACTCTCACTCGTTGTTCTGTGAGATTGGTGCAATGGGAGAACCAATCCCAATAAAAGTTAACTTTAATATGTGTATAATATGTAGATAAAGATAGTTGTAAGTATAATAATAGTTTAGGTTGTATAACTATAAAGGTACACCAAAATTGTTCCCAAAAATATTGTGTGGCCTCGTGGCTATAATGTCTCCTAGGTACATAAAATCCAGCGATTTAATTAATCCAAATAAGCAGCACGTAGGCACAAACCCTCAACTTGACACCTAACCAGAACACCCCTATTAGAAGTAAAACTAACCTCGGGATAACTATCGACAAAGCGGTGTTTACCGGCAATGCTCGGCTCAGCTCTCAAAGGGCAGTAATTACTCTGTAACGGGAGTGTATGTCGCCATTACTGCGAAAATGGCGCGAAAGGTACCAACTCACTAATCATGGCGGATCGTCGCTCGGCAAAATGACGGAGTTTTGTTACATGAGTTCGTTAGACGTAATTTGTTATTAAACGGAGCTCGGGTTAGCTTCTATTATCCAAATTGAAGCCTAATCATGTTGAGTCGAATTTCAAATGGGGATCTAGGTACTTATAGTTTATTGACAAGATAATTTGGTAGGGGACTCAGTTATCTGGTAACATATTGTTATAGAGAAAAGATTAACCAGATCCCAAAAAGTTGCACTGCTAAACATTGATCTTTGGATGCCGATGGAGATTAACAGTTCATAAGCAAACTTAAGGAAATACAGATGGCATACATTGATATTGATATAGTTTGTTAGTATCCAATTATCGTGTATTATTTAAATGACTCATAGCAAAAGAGATGTAAGCGTATTGGACCTAGGATCAATTGTCTAAGATGCTACCCAACACTTGACATACCTACCTTAACTTTTATTTGAGGCACACCATGTGAGCTCATTACCTTGTCGGACATGACAGGGTCACTAGCCTACTAGCATAAAGAAATAGGTTTACTCCTTGATCTAATAATTTTTCCGTCCGGTGACACTGCGCGAGGTTGTGCGTGACTATTATGTCTAATGTGCAGGAGCAGGATATTTGGGCAGTTTATCCGCTTACACTGCCGTATAGTAGGCACGTTCATACTTGATCGATGATATATAAGAGTGGCCTATCGTCTGATCAATCATTACACATCGGATCTTGTGTCCTATCGTCTCTTACATCTCGCAGCAAACGAAAACCAAATAATCTTCAAGATGTTCAAATACGTAAGTAAATCTTTTTTAACTGGAGTTTTATTATTGGGTTTGAATCTCTTTTTGATTGCATCGTGGCAAGGGAATTGTTAACCTACCGTTACTTAATTCTCTTGTTCCATATGTTCGAAAAGCCATAAAAAAAAATGATTAAGATGGTTGATAGATTTTCCTGAGAGACGGTACATATCGTTACTTGTTTTTTTTAATCACTATGCACATTCATACTTTAGTTATCTAATTGTACATTCTGGCTCCGAAGTGCAACTGCCTTCTTTACATTTTTGCCACCAGCTGCCTAGCAATAAGTCCTGGTCGCAAATCCTGCGTGTTCCAGTTGCCACATTATTTTACTGATAAACCTTTCTCCACTCCAGGTACTGTTCGCCGCTCTCCTGGCTTTCGCCTCAGCCAAGCCGAAGCCCCTAGTCCTTGAATACGACTACCCTGTAGCCTACAGTGCCCCACTGGCAGCCTACTCTTCACCAGTAGCCTACTCTTACAGTGCCTACGACTACGCTCTTCCGTACTCCGCCTACGCTTACGCTCCATACTCCTACTATGTGCGTTGATAGAGTATCTTGTGAACTGACCACGGCTGCAAAATGTTAATGGACTTAATTTATTTTATTTCATTGCAATTTTCGGAATAAATATTCGATACGAATTGAAGTCTTTGTGTTTAGTCCCAGAAAAACTATTCTACTATTTGAATATCTTTAATCTCTGCTGGATATAGTTCGGTAAGTACAAAACCTGCAGCTGTTTGTCCAGGTTGTCTGGCTCATGAAATCATAAATTCCCATCACCAAGACTGTGTGATTATTACATAAGGATTAAACATAAGATCTTCCCTGCTTAAACATTCGTAGGAATTTATGAGACAAAAACAAACCCTAACTCACAAGAAAAAAAATATCAGTCATTCTTCGAAAGTTGGATCCTTATCACTCTCTTATCAAACGATTATGTTATGCTAAAACGAACGAATAATGCTTAATTAAAAACGTTATCTAACTATTCCCTAAGCTTTAATCCTTCCGGATTGAACAAAGCATTATTTTGACATATTTTATCCACAATGGAGGATTATTCATTCATTGGTACACGCAAGTAATCGATGCCGGACGTGGTAAGGATTATGTCCAGACGGGTAGTAACCTACTTTGACAGAAGGCATTCTTGGAAAGTCCAGAATTGCAGTTTATATTTTCCTTTGTGAAGAGCAAACGAGATTCTTTACAAGGCAGAATATGTTACTGTCATCGTCCTGTGCACCATTTTGTCCCCAGTACAAAGGATGCTGGGACAGCTAACAACATTCAATAGTTAGGTTGTGGTCCCCTGGCTATCCTTACATATCCCTAGGCTGGAAAACCTGATGTGTTATCAGGTTTTACAACTTTTGAGCTCAACAATAGAATATTGTCAACTGAGTACCTAATTGTGCAACATTTCAAATCATTATTAAGACAGTCTGTAGAGTGCTTTTGGAATAATTTTGAATGGCGTGGGTCATCAATGGGTTTAGCTATCCATTGCATCACAGGTAGGTATATACAAACTTATATTCAATATTCATCTTAATTTTCTCACACACATAAATCTGGCAATCACCTTCAAAACTGCAGCAGAATTTACTCCAAAAACTCACATCTTCCTGTCCTGTTTTCACTAAAGTGAATTGTTCAGAGGATTATACACTATTATCACCATCTTTCGTTGAAGGATTATCCCTGTAATGATAAGATTTAGGGTAACATTGTAGCATACCATTGTTGGTAATACGCATGACTTTTGCATAGCTCTTTTGTGAAAGTTTGTATTAGCTACTGTTTGGGCAAAGCTTTGTCTTGGATATCTACGATTTCTCTCACGATGGGAGATTTTGATGTTAACGACTGTTGATGAGATATTTTGGGCTGGGATTGTATTTGCGTGAGGAAATGATGTTAAGAAGAGTTGGCATGAAAGTTGAGTCACGCATCCAAGGCGAACTATAAAATAAGAAGCCAGCAAGAAAGGCTTGCAAATACTTAGACAATACTGAATAAGAAAAATATACACAATATAACATCACACGACGCCTTGTTTCCGTGAAGGGTTGGGTAGAGGTGTACCTATAGGTAGTACACCCGCATTTCGGCAGTTATGTTTAAGTCCCATGTAATTGGGGGCGAACCTATTGCCATCAACTGAGCACAAATCCAGACTCAGGGATGCTACTGAGAAATTCCGGATAGAAAATCCCAATAACAGGTTGCCCGACCTGGGATTCGCAGCCAAGACGAAGTGCTTGCAAAAACTAAACCAAATAGTCAGTCAGAAATATATAGGTACTAAGATTCCGGAGTTTTATACTCGTAAAGACGAATAAGGAATATTAGGATCACTGATGTTTTATTTATTTTATTTTATTTCTTCAGGATAACAAACAATTGCGCAATAATGCTTAATATTAAGGTACAGATATTGACAAAACACTTAAGTAATAACGCAACCAGTATCGTTATCCACATATTAATTAAACTTAAAAAAAAACAGTTTGAACAAGGTCCAAGCAAACTTAGCAAACAAATTGTGTATTATAGATTAACTATTGAGTCTTGTGAAATAAACTTGTGTCAAACTAGATGTGAGAAGATAAGAACTGAAGCTATGTGTTATTTAAAAAGGAGTTTAAGAATACATTTTTTAAACTGTGCGAATGATAATGCAAATAAGTCAATATCAGCAAAATTATCGTTGTAACTTTTAACTTGTAACTGTTAATGTTTTTAACGAAGACAAAGAAATACGTTAATCGTCACAATAAAATAGATAAATAAGTCGTCGCCGTAAAATCTGTAAAATATGGCGCACGCGAAACCGCACACTTTTAGCAGGCGTCACTTAAATCTCTACTTACTCCAAAAAACGAAGTGTTACGTTCACATGTTAAATCTTATCTCCTGTCCTTGTTTCCATGGTCTTAAACCTTAAAGTAGCCAAAATACCATACAAGCTGCCACAAAGATCTTAAATAATCTTCTCAGAAGTGTTGAGTCGTTAAAACATTACGCTCCGTCAATTTCCACAAAGTTAAACATCCCCAGATTTATCACTCTAATTTCTAAGACGATAAGGTGTAAAATACAGTTTCCTGGGGATGTTATTAAGCTTGTAAGGTGTAAGATCACACGTTGGGGCCCTGGTGCAATCAAAACATCGTGAAGTAATCCGCCTTTGTGTCGTGGTAGCGTACAAATGGCGATGTTTGGCACCGCTGATCGGGCCAGATCGATATCTTTGGAATAATCCTGCATCTTATAGTGACACCTTTGCTTTAATTTTTTTGGGACATACCCAAAGATTTATAAGTTACTGCAACTCTACATTGGGTGAAAAGCTCAAATTCATTCTGAGACTTGCTCCATAATATACTAAGTACCTATTTGAAACTGACTTAGATATTGAAGATAGTGAATTTTTAATGTAAAAGTACTCAAGTATTATGTTAATCTTCAGATTAGCACTGTTTGTTAGGTCTTAGTTACGCATTGTTAAGCAATGCAAGTTACAGCCTTTAAATTAATTCACATCTTACCTCAACTCAAGACCAATTAAATGCAAAATAATATGCATATCATTCTGTTAAAATAAGAATAAATGATCTTTTATCCTGATAAAATACCTACGGGTTTGGGGACACTAACCCACGGTGCGACAGGCGTCAGATTCTGACACCAACGGCTGCGTTCACGAATAAAAAAAAAACACTATTTATTATCTGTATATTATTCACTGTAAATAAATATAGTGCGAGAGTGTAGGGATGAATGGCTTTGTCCCTTCGCCATTGTCCCATCATTGTATGGGGTTTGCGATAATGTTTTTATGGTGTCTGTCGCGTCGCATCGGATTAGGAACAAATCGGCTCGATGATTGCTGGCGACAAATATTTGCGGGACACTTGGTGTTGCTATCATGGCGGGATGCTCACGATCGCACCTATTATGCGCTTGTGTCAATATGTGGATGAAGGGAGAAGTCCAGTGACTTGTTTGAATTTCGTTCTAATGGCTGTAGTGGCCAGTGTTAACGCACTCACAAGGATGTGGTTTACAATCAGCTACTTCCATATATTTTGTTTAATAAAACTACACGGTGCCAAAATTTATGCGTGACGTGATTGGATCTTGATTTTAAATGTAGAAGCTAGTAGAAAAAGTATAGGTACTACTCAATTAATTTCAAAATATTAACTAGGAATTCGTGGTTTTTATGAGTTGACTTTTACTGGGTACGGATACGGTTCGATTTAAGTTGATATATTGCTAAGTCGAAAGCAATTTGAAACATCTGAACACACTTTCAATCAAATTGAATTTCGGATGCATAGTATTTTTTTGCTGAACAACAAAGTTCAACTAAAATCGAACCGTGTAAACCCGGTATGGTAGGTTATATTTTACGATACATATTTTTTTATGATACAATGTCAGAAGCACTAACAGGGGTCAAAAGTTCAAACATAAACTCAGTTAAACATCTGCTTAGTTCTTTATCTAAAGTATCCTAGTGGAAACTAAGTAGTTTTCTTATCTTAATAGTGGAGGAGTTTATTGAGCTACAGATAAGACAGGTGCCAGTTTTAGTATTAGATCACGATTCTATTTCCGACGAGGAAACGAGGTTTTATTTTAGGTATTTTTCCAGTCAGGATGCCAGTAGAACTGTTTTCTAAACTTTACTGTTGTTTGTGCTTTTGATATCTATAAATTAAATATGTTGGTAAGTACTTACCTTCTTATTTAATGATTGCAATCGATATTATTAATAAGTAAGTTTATTAATCTTGTAAGCTTAGGAACACTTGCTCCGTGTGATGTCGTGTGGAAAGAATAGCACCATCCCAGTTCTTCCCGTGGGTCTAAGAGGCGACTAAGGGACTTGAGAATGGGCAGCAGCGTTCTCTATGCATTTTACCACCATACTGCGATCGCCAACCCGCCTGCCAAGCGTGGCGAATATGGCCAACCACCCCAAATTGGGGGACGCCTAGGTATATCTTTTGGATGAAATGAAATTTAGGAACTGTAACAATATACTTTACAATAAAAAACGCTTGTCGGGTAAGTAATCCAAGATAGCTAAGGTAATAAGGAAAAATGTTAAAACAAAATCCCGTGAAAGCTCAACAATTTTTCACGCACGATATAGATCTTGTAGAAATGTTATCAGATGGCCAAAACAATATAAAATACTCTCAAAAATTCTATTACACGATAACCGTAAGCACTCGACAGCGCTATAATATTACAAGCTTATCTGATCTTAAAGTTTTAATTACCTAAATGTACGTACATTGTAGGTACATGAGGTAGAATGTTACAAAATGGGACCAGTCGTCTCGGTTCTCAGGACGCAATTATGTCTTAGAAATAATTTGTTTAACTGTTATACTGAAGAAATATATCTAGGCATGATATGGCAGAATTAATGTACAAAGAATTTGAATAGGTATGTTCAGATTTTGTTAATCTCTTCGGTATTTTTTCGTAGTTCCTATGGAAAAATTTCAAAATCCCCCACAAAAACCAAAACCTCTAAAAGTAAAAACAATACAGATACGTATTGGCCCTTTAAGTATCATAAGCAGTTGTAGGTATCTAATATTTTGATGAAAGATCGTCGTGTCGAAACAACTGAAACGATTTTGTTGAAAAAAAAAGCCTACTTTTAATTAAAAAAACCGCATCCAATTCAGATCACCTATTTTAGAGCAACGGTACCCCAGACAGACACACATAGTGGTCAAACTTATAAAAGCCTTCGTTGGCGACGGGGGTTAAAAATTGCACACATTTCACACACCGCTTAACGACACCTACAATTAAATGACTATTAATATCATAAAGAACCAATGGATCTAGAAGCTCATCTACATCTATATTTGTATATTGAAAAATCATTGTCCTTAGCAGTTAGCCAAACTATGTTGGGGTCGACTTCCAGTGTAACCGGATGCAATTGAATAGAAAGTCAAAGCATTTATTTCAAATTGGCCCAAAAAGTCACTTTTGAACATCAACAGTTGCATGAAAATATAATTGATTCTAGTTGCCCCTTCCAACAGGTAGATGGAGAAGGATGGGCTAGAAACTCCACCGTCACTCTTGTACTACAATTATATTACCAACTAGCTTCTGCCCGCGACTTCATAGATACGTGTGTATTTTTTGCAGCCCCAACGCTACCCGTCGCATCGCATCGCCTACCACGCTTCTTCGTTTTCGCTCTCCATTCTTTCTGACTATTTTTTTGTTTTTCGTTCTGCTTCTAAGGTTTTCTTCAAGAATTAGGCTATCAAATGCCAATAAACATTATTCAAATTCGGCTGGTACTTCCAGAGGTAGCGAGTTCAAACAAACAAACTCTTCAGCTTTATCAATAGTGTACCTATACTTATTATTTTTCAGAAATCGTTCTGTGACCAAAGCATTCATGACCTAGCATACATAAATAAAAAGTATTGTAGCTTAATTCACCAGTAAGCACCACTTTATTACAATATTTATTTCCCTTCAAATATCAGTCGATGAACGCACATTTAGGACTATAAATATGCGCATACATTTCGCAGGGAGGACTAAATTGTTTCGGGTCGCAGCCGTAAATAATGTCTGTCTGAATAATAATCTTCAATTTGTCTAAATGTACATTGTAAATGTGGTTTGCTTTTTACAATTTAAAATGTGACCAACGCGTCAGCTGAAAAAGAGTGAAATTTAAAGTGAAAATCTTGTTTACGTATTCCTAATCTTGCATCTCCTCTTTAGTTCGAGAATTATTAAACTTAATGATTTGAAACTAAGATGGATACTAGCCATTTGGATATCTTATTTTATTTAAAAAAAATATTAGCTTATTCTTTTTATGAAATTGTATGCCAAGTCGTTACAAAACGCTAAGCAGTATGTGACATACGGGCTAATTAAATGAACCAGCTCTTAACATTCAAAATAAGAACAATTACTTTTTTTACACATTTCACAATGATCATGGAACTAAGACAAAAAGGTTCATGTTTAGCAGATGTATTCAAATGATTACGAATGGAGGTAATATTTGAAGTGTTAAAAGCAGCGGATACATACGTACTGTATATTATAATGATTTCTTTCCGTCATGGCGGATGATTTACGAGGGCGACGGGTTCTTATGTTCGTAGATTAATATTATTCTTGTATGTACTTATGCTTTGTTAGGTACATCTTTTTTACATAGAGTTTGTTCAAAGAAAGCTAAACCCGTCGAAAGTTGTCAGTGAATCTGCAACGTCTATGGTTGGAATACTTACCTAAGATTCGTGTTTAAAAATAATATTTAGATGGGAACTCTTAGTAAACAAAGATCTATGTAAATGGCCCAAAACTAAATATTATGCTGCTGTTTTGTTCAAATGTTTATTAGTTAGGTATAAGTAGTAGGTCTTCCCTGTACCTAACAGGAATGGAAAAAAATCTAAACTAATATTATAAATGCGAAAGTAACTCTGTCTGTCTGTCTGTCTGTCTGTCTGTCTGTCTCGATTTCCTGCTAAAACTACTGAACCGATTTAAATGAAATTTGGTACACAGATAGTTTAGAGCCTGAGAAAGGACATACGCTACTTTTTATCCCGGTAGTATGTTCCCGCGGGATAATTTCCGACCTCCACGCGGGCGAAGCCGCTGGCAAAAGCTAGAATAAATTCGTTCTCTTGTCTTTATGCTAATTAATTTGGTGTCCGCGCAACATATTTCAATTTTTCACACTTCTCGATTTCACCCATATTCTAGCCATATCCCAACTAAAAAGAAAATTAACTAAGCTAAATCTGTTTTAGTTTTCCCCACAACCGAGCTCTAGAATCTTTTTACCATTTTGCTCTACCAAATCTTCAAATCGCTTTGGAATTCGCCCTGAAGTCAACTGACCCTGTATATCAGTCTGTCCTTCATGATATATATCCGGATGTCATTTAACGATCCGCTTAGTCACCGCGAGCTGATGAGAGCATTTGTAATGATACATAATGTTAATACAGCGATGTGACCTGCTGCGCACCTATTGTGTAGGCAATTATCGTTTAAAATACCATGTACGAACGCTGATTACAACTTGGATATACGAAACGGAAATATTGAGGTATACATTTTATATTTTACTAGCTTCTGCCCGCGACTTCATCCGCGTCAAATTTTTGCTCCCCTGACCCTTCCCGTCGCATCGAATTGCCTGCCAGTTTTCGTCAATTTTTCGTTGCTGCTCCGCTCTTTTTGATATTAGCGTGATGTTATATAGTCTATAGTCTTCCTCAGTAAACAGGCTACCCAACACAAAAATATTTTTTCAATTCGGACTAATAGTTCCTGACATTAACGCGTTCAAAGAAACAAACTCTTCAGCTTTATAATATTAGTACTTAGAGATTGGTTAAATATTTAAATTTATTATTTTATAGCTTTCTTAATTTAAAAACCGTGTGCTCTATAGGAATTGTCATTGACAAAAATGACGATTTTCCAGCCAAACCATTTAACCCCTATATATACGGAAGGTGTTAATAATTCCTTCAGTAGTACTTACTTTCTTTATATACAGTACTCTAGAGCACCAGTTCAGCGTCTAGACCCCAGCGGCTTAGGTTGTGCATTGTCTGTTTTTGAATTTAAGATTTTGATCAAGTAGAAGATTAAAGGTGAGTACAGAGTACATAATTTGACTTAAAAAATTCATTTGTCATAATCTACCAAGTTTTAAATATTAGTAGAAAACGGAAATCTAATACAAACTATTTATAAGAAAACCTTTGTAAGTTCTTCAACAGTTGGCAAAGCATATACCGTGTCTATCAGTCCTAGGTCATACGATATGACCTAGGATATTTTGGTAGGTTTTAAGGCATGACGATCATATTAATGTCAGCTTCACTTATTTCAATCTTCAGTGATTGATGATGGATTGATGAAACAGCAAAGTTACCGTGTTATACTCAAGTAAAGCTTCATACTGATTTTTTTTTTAATAGCAGTGGTAATAATTAATCTTCAGGTGTCCTGAAGTAGATGAAGTTAATGGAAAAAACGCCCTTCCAGATATTAGTAGGTTCTAATTAACATTAATCTTAGTTATCTACTTGTAAATCTTTTAAAACCATCGCTGCTCTATAATTTGGTTTACTACCCAAACATTATCATTTCAACATCATTTAAAACTTTTATCAGATTCCCAAAATTGCGTAATTCCTTTAGACATGTCCTATTGTGAACGAATCAAGAGCACCCGGTAGTGTCTGGTTACTGAAACACGACACATACAAAAATTGAGGATCTGTACAAAAATGCTCAATTATCTGTGGCCATGCGCGGCCGCACGGTGTATGGTTTCATTGCTTTGTCGAATTTAAAAGTTTTAATTTGACATTTAGAGGCTTTTTTTATTCAGATATTGGGATAATTTGTGTTTGGAATGTTGATTGTTTTTTTTTTGGCTAAGGTTTATTCTACCAAACTGTTTAGGTTAATATGCGCTAAGGGTAGATAGGTATGGTATGAGTTACCGACGCGGCGACGCCGACGGTACAACTATTGTACCCGACGGCATCGAATCCATATTATAGTGTTAGGTGTTAGTTACAATGCGCCTAAACCAAACAGTTTTTCGCTAATACATAGGAACATATATAATATGTTTTTTTTTTATTTCTTCGCGGGTGATGGGTTATCTACTGATGATAAAATTATGTGCTGGTGCTAGGCTTAAAATGCTGTTACTTTCCTAACACATGAAAAATATTTTTAATGACATTAGGCGGGAAACAGCTCTAAGTTTTGCAATAATGGCGTCGCAGCAGGCATAGAGCGAACAGTGTTCGTGAGTGAGACCTCATGGGGATAATAATTGATTAATTAAATTATTATTATAGTTGTTACGTATGTCAACGCCACGCCAGGCAGATGCCCGTATGTGTTGTGGGGATTAGGAATACATATAATGGAAAATTAAGTAGAGCAAGTTCATTTATATTTTTAGATAATAAGTTCCTATGTAATATGTCAATGACTATAAGACTAGAGGGAGACCAAAGAAACGATGGATAGACTGTGTGAATTATGATATGGATAGAAAGGGGGAGACTACCGAGATGACGACTAATAGCGAAGTGTGGAAGAAAAATACATGTTGCGTTGAGCGATGGCCGTTTTGCGTGGATGTGGCGCATATTTTCCCCAGCTTTTTAATATTTTTGTTGTGTTTAGTCTTTCTTTGCGTCATATTTACCGCAAATAAACGTATTTTCTTTCTTTTCTTTCAAATTAATTGGCATAAGGGCAGGAGGATGATGGATGATGAAGTTCCTACGTAATAATGTTCGTTGTGATATTATCTAGTACGGAATATTTTATATGGCAGGTTTAACCTAAGTATAAGTTAAATAACTATTTGCTGCGCTCTACCAGGGCCATGTAAATGGCTGCATGCTTATAAGTTTCCCTGAGCCATACACAGTAACTTTGGCAAATTGTGCAATTAATAAATATTTTGGTCCTTACGGTAATATCTAGTTGTAATTCACGCCATAATTTTATAAAGATTGATTTCCTAAGAATCTTTTTTCCTACTAGAGTAAAAAAAAGTTTAGATATAATTTTCCAATCAGTTTTTTACTATAGATATTATGTCCAATGAAATAAAATATTACCGTTGGTATATTAAAAAGACACATTCGCCATATTTACTTTTGAACTAACACCCGGACCCCAAAGTCGGCGACATCTCAATACCCCATTGTGCTGGCCCATTGTGTGAGCTCGTAATTATGTAGCCATGTAACATGGAGGGTCGGCCATATTGTCGCCGATGGGGTGTGAAAGTTACTTGTTAAATATGATTTTTGTAATGCGATTCGTGGTGCTATTATTATTTTATGAAGTCGGTTTTGCTACTGGTGTTATGTTTTTAAGAGAAATTGAATTTGACGTGTTGTGATAATTTTTATGGAGAGTTTTGGCTCTTTCTGTTAGGTTTGGGAGGGCAAAAGTGATAATATACTTAATTTAAGAAGTCAGTTTCGTGATTCCTTTAGGTATCACTGAATATTTGCTTCTTCGTTGACATAATGAAGTCAATGCAATTTTTAGTTGCACCATCAGAGCTCTACCAGGTCCGCTTCCTATGCTTACGCTTCCTAAAGAAGGAGTTCGTCATAAAGAGGCCTTCCTCCTCCACAAAACTAGCCAGTAGGTGACCCCCGTGGTTTCAACGTCTAACTACAAATTTTCCCAATCGTAGATCAACGTCTCACTTTTGAAGTGAGTTTTAGAGAATGTCTCTGAAAATATCCTTATACAAGGTCTCCACAACATCGTCGGGGTGTGTTGAGGTAAAGGCGTGAACCTGTACGACCTTCAACGAATATCTTGCGGATATTCAGAGTATAACATCATGTACACCATCCTGGTCTCACTCTGGATCTTCACCACGTTGGTCACAAGGGACTTAAAATGGATGGATGGATATCGACAACGCCTTGGGAATGCTGATCGGGATGGAAATAGACCAAATTACCGGATTTGAGGATTATCGAGTCCTCCCCTCCTCCTTCAGACTTCAGATTTATCTACTAAATCCAGCTGACATGTTTAGTAAGAAAATTAAATTAGGTACTACTAAAAACCATTGTTTCTACCATGTTAGTTAAAACACTACACCCACATGGTAATTCGTGATTGTAAATCGATGCTCGATGGTTAGCTAAACAAGGCGTGTGTCTGGTTACAGTTTAATGTGGTTATTCCGCCCAATTACTCGCTATAACCGGATAATTCCGGTACGATCCGGTATAGGTTCTCCGATTACTTACTAGTTGCTTGCTTTGAACAATGCTTGTAGTGATATGGCTACTGCTTTTTACATAATGCAAGTATGTAATATTTTAGGATGATAATTAATAACTTTATTTAAAAAACTGTTACCTATTGTGAAATTCAGGTCACTTTAAACGGCTGGTTGTCATCGTCAAGTCCTTTACTTTTTGAATAGAAATAAATGAAAGCAGTGACGTCAGGGTTACAAAAGAAATACCCTAAAGATTAGCAAGTTTCAAAATAAAGAAAACTGAAAATAGAACTTACCGGATACTTTCATGAGAAATAGCTGATGGAACTGAAAATACTTAGACATACCTCATAAGTCAAAGTAAATTTATTTGCTCAAACATGTGTACACATACAGAAATTACAACGTGCATGCAGGATAACATAAAAGAAAATATAAGTTCAGACATGTTTGCCACATATTATGGCGTGCAAATATTAATTATAATCAGATTGTTAATCATTTAGGTAGTCCAGTCAATATCATTAATTTACCTTGAATTTAGCAAACTGTAAGAAATTATGAATGTCAACAATAAAAATCAAAATAAAAAATAATAAAAAATCTATGTCAAAATACATGGTTCTGTCAGAAATTCATTAATATTATAATACGCTTTCTCGGCTAGAAATGACTTAAGTTGTTTTTTCAATTGTAAATTATTAAGCTCCCTCCAAATCTTCGGTAATTTATTATAAATTATGGGAGCCATGCAAAAAACACTTTTGCGCATAAGTGCAGTCCTACTACTATGCAGACAGAGCTGACTTTGATCACGCCTATTTCTGGGAAATTTATCTGCCATCCGCGAAAATAAATGATTATTATTTCTAACAAATATTACTGACTCCAGAATATAAAGAGATGCCAATGTCAATATTTTATAGCGTATGAAATAGGGCTTACAACTATCGGTAGTTTTTAACTTAAACATCGCTCTGAGGCATCTCTTTTGTGCTTTAAATGCAACTTCTTTGTTAGCCGAGTTACCCCAAAAGATAACACCGTATCTGAGAATGGATTCAGTTAACCCGTAATAAGCCGTTAGTAGTACATCTATGTTAACAGCCCGAGACAGATTGTACAAGGCGTACGCACAACTACTTAGTCTCTTGGTCAGGCTCTCTACATGCGCCTTCCAATTTAAATGGCGATCTATTGTAAGCCCTAGAAACTTAGTTGTACCAACTGTGTCAATTGTAATGTCATTATATTTTATGTCAAGATTGGGCAGAGTCAATGTGCGCTGGCTAAAATGCATAATTACGGTCTTATTTAAATTTATTTTTAAATTATTATTGTCTAGCCATTCTATAGCTTCTGTTAATGTCATATTTATGTCTTCTTTATAAAAATCCCTTTCATTACAAGGTATAGTTATTGTACTGTCATCCGCGAACAGTGTCATGGGATGTTTGATTGCCATCGGAAAGTCATTAATATACAGTGTAAAAAGCGGTGGTCCTAGAATACTTCCTTGTGGAACTCCGTAAATGACGTTACGTTCCTCAGATAGAAATATTTCTTCTCTTTTGGTGCTTCTATTAATTCTGCTTATTTCCGTCATTTGTTTTCTATCGCGTAAGTACGATTTGAAGAGCTTAAGGACATTTCCTCTAACACCGTAAGCATCAAGTTTTTTTAGTAAAATATTATGTTTCACATAATCAAACGCCTGGGTCATGTCACAAAATATGGCACACACTGGAGTATTTGTGTCCATATTTGTAATAACATTATGTAAAAAGTCATAAATAGCCATGTTTATTGTATTGTTTTTCCTAAACCCTTTTTGTTCGTAGCAAAGAATATTATTCGCTTCTAAATATAAATTGAGTTCTTTATATACATATTTTTCAATAATTTTAGAAAATATCGGTATCAATGAAATCGGCCTGTAATATTCTACTAACTCTCTATCTTGTTTTTTGAACAATGGCTTTATCACAGATTTTTTAAGGGCATCTGGAAAAATACCTTCGCTTATACACAAATTTATAATATAACTTAAAGGGCAACAAATTTCCTCAGCTACTGCTTTGAGTATTTTTGTACAAATGCCATCGTAACCTACACTATTTGTATTGTTAAGGGCTAAAGTAATTTTTAATACGTCACTTGGTAAACATAGAATCCTTTCTGTGGACCATGAACATAGAATCCTTTCTGTTTAAAATATATTTTGTGACTCGGTCTCCCGAATTACTAATGGGATGAATTTTATCAATAAAATAATCATTAAATACATTAGAAATATATTTTGGATCCGAGATAATTTCATTATTATTAATTCTAAGTTTATTAATATTATTATTCGGAATATTTAACTTCGTTTGATTTATAATTTGCCATGTTGCTTTGGATTTATTTTTTGATGTCTTTATTTTATGGCTATTTTGAGCTCGCTGAGTTAAATTAATAATCTTTTTAAACAATTTCGTGTAATTTTTAAAACGCGTTTTATTCTGATGAGTAGGTTTTAATCGGAATTGCCACAGTAATTGCCGTTTTTTCTCGCTGCATTTTTTGATACCACGTGATACCCATTTTTGTTTTTTATTAACATTTACTGAGACGATAGTTTCGGGAAAGCACTGACTATAAAGTAAAGAAAAAATCTCTATAAACGCGTCAAAAGCTACATTTGGGTCAAGTGTTGCATACACTTCTGAAAACGTCAGACTCTGCAGATAGGCCTTAAATTTAATAATGTTATCTTTATGATAGTCACGTCTTCTCCTACTCCACCTGTCAAAAGTACATAAAGTGCTAATTGGGAATTTCAATAACTGGGCTGTGTGATCCGACAAAGCCAGCTCTAAAACTGAAGCCTTACAGGATCTGTTAAAATTATGCGCAAAATTGTCAATGCATGTGTTGCTCTGCAGACGAGTTGGTTGATAAATCGCCAGTTTCAAGTTAAAGCTTAATAACAGATTTTCGAATTCTATTGATTGATTATTTCTTTTAAGTACATCTATATTAAAGTCTCCCGCCAAAATAATCTTTTTAAAATCCTTTTTCAGCAAAATATGTAATAGCCGTTCTAATTTAGTAATACATTCATTGAAATTATTGGCATTAGGTACTCTATAAATGCAAACACACACGATTTTGTGGGTAATTAGTTCAATGGCGCAACATTCAAAGACACCACTCGTCGATAGTTTCGCTATTTTTGGCAGTTCTCTCCACTGATGGCCGGACCTTACTAATATGCATGCCCCACCTCTTTTGGATTCTGTCCGACTGAAACAAGCCGCTAAACAGTAGTTGTTTAAATTCAGATGTTTTTCATACGTTTCCATCATAAAGTGCTCCGTAATGCATAACACATCCACGCTAATGTTTCTATCAATTAATTCATTGAGACAGACTGCAAGAAGATCACATTTAGTTAGCAGGCCTGCAATGTTTTGGTGCATGATGTATAGATGTTTAGTCAAGAAAAAAATGGTCTTCCGTATTATCAATGTCATTCATATTGTGATGTATGTCAAAGTTTTGCATAATGTTAGTAACTAAGTCTAGTAAATCCTTAAATATAGTACGCAGTCCAAGTTTATTTATTCTGCCAGAGTATTTATTAAACATGCTGCAATCATATTCCAGATTCAGATTACTGTCCAAAAGAAATGCGTGTCCATGCGTCAATATATCTAAGTATACGAGATTATTAAATGTCTCCACACGACAGTTGAATAAACTAGTGTCAAATGGGTATTTATATGTTGGCGTACAAATAATTATGTTAGTGTGTTGCACAACTTGAAGTACCTCTCGTATATGGAATATAATGTCATAATAATCATTAGTCCTCTTAAAGTCTTCTTCCCCAAGTAATATAATGCAGAAGTCGTTCATGGTGTAGTTCACTAACTTTGATGCCAGACCGCTTAGAAGCTGTTTTGTATTTGCGTGTGGTTTTAAATAATGCAGTAGATTACAGTGGTTTGGGAACTTGCTTTCTGCTGCTGACAATACGTCGTTTTTATTATCCGAACTGAGTAAACAAATCTTTCGTTTTGGTGTACATTTTGGTTTTGGTTCATAACTGTTTATGGCAGGATAGGGATCTCCTTGATTTCCCATTTTATGTGATGGTGAGCATACCTTATTCTTCGATGGATGTTCACTGGTCACAGGCAGTATTAATGGTGGTGTATTGCACAACTTTGGAGTCTTGGAAAAACATTTCTTTTTCGTTGATTTTGGTTTTGGTGTTCGAATAGTTTTTTCGGCTGTACAGACTTTTTTATAATTATCTATCACTTGTTTACATTTTTGTAATTCTTGCTTTAACGTAGTGTTTTCTAAGTTAAGGTTAGTCACTTCTTACTTAGTACTTATCTACCGCCTGAAAAAATATGGTTTAAGATTCACTAAGTATAGAAAAATGCCATCCCTCTGCTACTGCACTATATCTAAACAAAGAGTAGAAAACATACTTATGCGCTGTAGTTTATAAAAAATGCAAAATTCTTGATTTTAGCTCGTATATTACAAATTTTTTTTTTACTTTCCGTGAATTCGGTCCTTTGCAAAAATACCATATTATCATATTTTCCAATTATCCTGCGAAATATGCATGTTGTCTAAAAGTGGTAAAGGAAGAAAACGAAAACGTAAGAAAATACTTATTATGCGAAAGATATTTCACAATGGAGCCAACGAGCGCCATTTCCGATTGTCATATGAATTTGTATACCTCATACAACATTTACGATGTGCTCAGAAATATACAATTGTTTAGTTTTATAAGTAAAAGTTAACTTAGTGACAAGATTTTTAGACTAGAGGTTGTTTGTGTTGAAATAATGATACGGTGTCTTCTCAAATTAAGGGTTCGGGGCAAAGTTATAACCACCGCAGGGTCGATCAATCAGGTTAAGCTTCGCTTATCGCGGTTGGGTCGTGGATGGGTGACCATCTTTGCATACTGAGACTCCTTGACCCGGAAAGCACGTAACACTGTTGGTCCTGGTTGTCCTTGGTAAGAGTTCTAAGCAGTCTTACCAAGCGGTAACGTATTACCCGGTCACAAGGTTGTGGTAGTCAGACATGGCAGTCGCTCCAGGTAAAATACAGGTATTCAGCAGCATCCGGTAAGACAGGAAACTGACCCGAACAGACTGGGAGCGTACACCAATATAGTTGGCAAAAGGCTAAGTAGACGATGATGAACTTTTCTAATCGAAGAATTCTTTATCTATAAATTATAATTTTTTGTCAATGGCCTGGATGAAGACATCACGTAACAATTTTAATTGTTGTCTTGTTCAATTTTGGGTTTGTCAGAATGTGTTAATATTTGACATGTTTAAAACACCGGGAGAGGACGCCCTAAGAGGACATATAGTGACCTTATTGGTGATGTTTTTCAGAAAGGTCAGGTGCGTAGTACTCGCAACCGGCGTATTTGTATGACCAATTGTATGAACCTAAACGAGGCAAAAGGAGTGTGTACAGATCGTGGCGTTCCGTGGTTTCTGCCTACCTCCAAGGGAAAAAGGCGTGAGTTTATGTATGTATGTATGTTTAGAACATTATTCAGATACTAGCCAGGCAGGTGACAGGAGTGTTACAGGCCAGTGTAATATCAATATGAACAGAATATGACAATAGAGACGTCCGGCAGTCGGATAATAGACAGCAGGCAGGCTTAGTGCGGATAATGTCCGCACCCACGCATCGGAGGGTTAAGCTATTGATATGTTATTACATATTGTAGTGATTTTAAATAACAAGCACGCGCTGTAAAAGATAGAAGGGAGAAAAATGCCTGGAAAATGATGGGAGAATGAAATAATATTGATTTTTATGAGACACTAGTAACCTAATATCGGATTAATACTGGGAATCTTCTGCCCAACTCTCGCTCATTTGTTATGTTAATTCCAGGTAGGACGCTGAGACGCTATTTGAGACTAAAACACGCAATTTGTTAGGTATAGACCACCATAACGCATCGCGGCATACTTTTGATGTTGATTGAATTGAATGACCATCAATATAAAAGTAATGTTGTAGTTTTAGTTAAAATTTTCTTTTTGCCCCCACAGCTCAAGAACTTCAGACCATGCTCTAAGACAGAGCACGGCTAACTCCAGGGTGGGACTTGCGATGAATCGGACTAAAATTCAAGTTATGACTAACAGCACTAAGCGTAGAGTCGAAGTGCATGGGTGCTCAGAGCTGGTCGCTCACCGAGTCTCAAACGTTCCGCCTTGGAGTTTGTTAAAGAGCGACGTAGTGCAGTTTTCTGGGTGTAAGAAGACAGGACAAAATTCGGAACACCACGCTGCTTTTCAAAACGGGTAAACCGAACTTAGGCAAAAAGGCTACCAGGCTCAAGAATGGGCGGGTCACATTAGTCGTATGCAAGATGATCACTGGGCAAAGGTCTCTACAAAATAGATGCCTAAAAGATGGACGACACCAGTGCGGTCACCCCAGAAAGCGGTGGCGAGCAGACCTAGATGCGGATCGTGACGGCAGGTTTGGAGTGGACCGGGACAAAAAAAAAACACTCAAATTTTCCTTGCTTATAATACACCAAGCCAGGCCAGGCCATGCAAGTGTGTACCGATGCGCGTAAATCTACGACCAAAAACTAAGCGGCATCCTATTTTTGGGAGGAATACCTCAATCATGTTTGTCATTTTCTCCAAATACTCCAATGAAACTCATCAATTCGTAACTCTTACCCGTGTCCGTCTTAATATTGTATCTTCCAGCATCACGCCACAACGCGTATTCTTCTAAACATCTCAGTAATCCCACATAATGCGTGGCGGACACTCCGCCATTGTGCTCGACACAGATACCTGCGATGTTTGACACATTTCGCCGGATTATCCGCATTTAAGTTTATCCGCGTATGCGCATTGTTGATAAACGCATTTCAGCATTAAGGATACTACTGGGAAGAAAGATGTAAGAAGCTGTTGTGTTTTTTTCTTCGTGGGTGTAACTCAGCACTCGTTACGTGAGTCTAAGGGCTGATTTTTCAATAGATATATTTTAACTGAGAAATTAATATTGCTGTTTGACTAGTAGCTTTCGTATAATTAGTCAAACTATCATATCTTATTCTTTCATCATCATCATCATTTCAGCTGAAATCGTACACGGACATAAGCTTCCTCCAAGCACACTTCAATCGGTTCTGAGCTTTTCGCATCCAGTTATCTGATTATTGGAAAATCAGCCCTTAGTAGATCGAAGTGTGGTTTATAAAACCCAATTTGATGAAGTTATTAAAGTAATAGGTAGATACAATTAAGGCCATACAAAGAAATGATTAGCTATCGATTCTTCTACTAAAATAAGCCGTGCGCCCGTTGTGATTTCCCACTGGCAAAAATGATGAAGTTCTCTCCATACTTTCATCCCCTTTTAAACCCCTTAGGTAATTCATTAACACACTAACAGTGGGAATGGCTTCCATTTTAACACATCAACATTAATTGCGTTCTTTACATTGGTGAGCAGACAAATCATCGGACATACGAAGCAATGGACTGAATTATTCAGATTCTGATTGATCGTGTGCGCATTGGAGTCAATAGCGGACTCCCGGCCACCGTAGGCGCGAGCTTGCGGGTGGCAAGCAATGGGTAGCTCGCCGCCCGGTAAGGACCAGGCTCGGGTCGACGGCGCGCAGTGTTACACGCGCGCCTCAAAGAGATGTCAGCAGCAGTGAAAGGGGTCTACTAGGACCGATGCCTGCCGGGGTCGCGTGATTGTTCGAAAGAGACACCGTGACCCTGGCACATGGGCAACTGATGGAACAGTCATTTGATGATTTCCCATCCAGAAAAAAAAAATCGTGTACGCATTTGCTAGGTACTGGATCAATCTTAGGCTGAACATTGTTAGTGAATTTAAGGAGCCTATGAAAAAGTCATTAAGTTTATAAGAATTGACTATTCGTTAATATTTCTGTTCAATAAATAGATTTGTCGAAAACATTTGTAACACAAGACTTACGAGTATATTTTATTTACGTCTGTTTTAATTCAACAGAATCTATTAGTGAAGGTTACCAAAATGGATTTGCCTTGAGCTGCAAGGGGAGTTTCCGTGGGGTTGTATGTGAATCGTATGGGTTTATGGTTTTAATGGCGACCCTATGGCAAATATAAGCTTAGAGTAAACATAAACATTATTTTAGTAACCCGATGAGCTTACTAAAGCTCCCACAACCGATTAGCTGGCACCCCGTGTTTTAATTCCGTAGAACATCTACTTTTACCCCCTTAAACCACCAAAATTTGTTCAAAAATGATCCTTAAAGTAAAAGCAATAAAGGTACTACATGCTGTGATGCATGTGTAAGTTTCAGTTTGTTTCAATTGTATTGATAGTACGATGAAGCTGGTCAGTATTGCAATGGAATTAGGTGTAAATTCCTCTGGCATGACAAATCTGTTCATTTCTTGGTAGCTTGTTAAAAGTTTTTGGCTTTGGCAAAAACAATCTTAGTATTAAAGAAATAAAGTTATATTTCAAGAGCCTGATGTAATAGTGTATGTGCTTAACACTACTAAAGCCACCCTAGTTTAGATATACAGCAATCTCTTTATTAATTTGTAAAAACTTGTGGAGATTAGTAAATCGATTGTTAATAATACCCTCTACATTATTTAGCTACTGGGCATGTTGTGCAGTGTTGGGCTTATTCATTTCGAAATTTCCAATCCAAAGGATTACTGATATCAATTATTTTTTAAATTTTTTAATTAGGTTGCCTATTTCGACAGTATGTTCAGCAATTTTCTCTCGTTTCGGGCCAAATATTATGGATTAGAATAGGGTCTTCATCTCCTGCCTGGGGCATTTGTTGCACCACTTCTTCTTCCCAACTAAAGTAAGTGGAAGTGGTGAAGGGCGGGCGTTTTGAGGGACTGTCTTATGTAATTTTGACGTCCAAAAATTGCGAATCCTTAGCCTGATTTGAATAAATCTCTTTTGATTTTGATTTCATGCTATGATCAATAATATGGTCAATCAGTAAGGTCGCTTGCACGATAAAAACCGTCCTTACTGCTACGACATAAAGGCGCTGTCAGTGTCAAATTGTACCATTTATGTGCTGTACCTACTTCTGCCTAAAATACTTATGTAATGAATGTCTGCCGGGGTCGCGAGATTGTTCAAGCGAGATACCGTGACCGAGATATGGGTAACTGAAGGAACACGGGTGGGTTTTAGTCAGTAAAAGTCTGACACGGGCTCCCGCTCCACCCAGAGCGGAAGAAGTCATTTGATGAATTCCCATCCAGAAAAAAAAAATGAATGTGTAAATATCATGAAATTGCACCGCCATGTTGTATAGTCACGGTAGTCGGTAAGAAACTTTACAAAATATACAACGTGTTTCACTCCTCTCTATTATTTTAGTGTTGCCCAGTAATTACACAGTGACATCACCAGAAAATTGTCAGTAGCTCTGCGACAGTGAAAGTAATTTTATTGTGTGCCCGACATACAAAGAAAGTCTGCAAAACGTAACGACGAACTACTATTGTGATATGTTTATGGTGAGGGCTGAGTTATAAGCGGTAGCGGGGAGCGAGAAGCGGGAAGAAGAGTGGGAGACAATTATACAAAGATGGGGTTGACACGTTCCATCTAGCTGAAGGAAAGTGTGAACCGATTATGTGACTTGGTTTTTAATATTATGCAAGCAAACTTAACTTTCTATAACTATATTTTTTCCTGTCTGCAATCAAACTGCGCTATCTTGTCGCTTAAATTAAGAAATGGATATGAAACAATAATAATAAAAAAACATAAGTAAGTTATAGTAATTATGCAGAATGCTACGTCGATGATTACTTTAGTAACTTCCTTCATATTAAATTATCTACTGCACTTTGTTAGACTGAAAATTTATCACAAAAAGTACTATAAAGCTTGACTTAAAAATCTTAAATTCACTGGCAGACAAGTTAAAGCCTAAACCGCTAAGTCTAGAAGGTCGAAATTTTCCATTAGAGTTCCTTATACCACGGTGAATTTAATTATGTATATATCTACAACACTAGAAATTAAGTAAAAATTTTACAAGCCCTATGGACACAGGTCTGAAATAAAAGTTCTCTATTTTATAACGAAATGGTTTAATAGGAGATGCAAATTGGTCACCTTTGTTGGTGGGAAACCCCATCGGGCACTCGCCTTGTTCCCATAACTCGCACCACACAAGAAGATGGAGTACAAATCCGCTTACTGGTATGAGTGACAGGTGACAGCGGTGCGGCGACTGTGGGCACACCATATTATATTGTGGGGTTAGTAGCTAGCTTTGAGTATTACATTAAACATACATATCGCGAATCGATGACGGTGTGAATAAGTTGTGAACGTTGGTTGCCCCAATTTCTGTTATAAGTAAAATGTGGTCGTCATCATTGATACTTTACTAAGAGCTGCTAAGAATGGGCTATCTTTGTGACATACTTTCCTGCACGCGTAGCATGACCACCAAAGAAAGAACTTTGTCTATTCTTGGTAGAATAGAGATAGAACTGTCATGCTACACCAGCATAAAACGGTACAAGTCTTTCTACAATCTTTAATTCTGTCTTTAATCTTTCTACAATCTGTAATTTTGTCTATTCTTCCGTCGACAAAACCCATTTCTACGGTGGTCATGCTACGCATGCTGGTAACTATATGCTAGTCGGAATCAATTTTAGTAATTGTTTACAATGATTTAATGGTGTTTGAAGCTGCACACCATTTTGTGAAACAAGCAGGGATAGTGTCTTACAAAATAAATCAACGTTCAAAAAACAAAAACAAAAAAAACATGATTTCATAGAAAACCAAATTAAAAAGTTGTAAGTGTAAAATGTAGAAGAAAAGTGGAAAAAGTACCCCATGCTTTTTTCATTTTCTACTTTTCAGTTTGGATTGCTACAAAGTCGAGTTTTTCCTTTTTTTTTGCCATTATGGTGACCCTGGCCAGAATAATGGCACTGTATGCAATTATTGTATGGTCACCCGTCCTTGATAAGTGTGCAAAGTTTTAAAATTGATCAGACGTTTTGAAGGTGGTGAAAATCACGTTCAAAGATTCCGAATGGAATTCGATAACACCAAGCGAATAAAAGCGTGTTAAAATAGATTTAGGTTTAGCTAGGTAGAAGTGCATTGAAAAAATTGGACATGCACAATACAATAAGTAGCTATACAGGATCAGGTTTTATCCAGTGCGCAAACTGTAACCATGAATGCAGCATATCATTCAGTTGTACAAAAAAAAAACATCAGCTGTTCCATACATTTTGACCCCATAGTACCTATTGCATTTTTCTATGAAAGAGCAGATTTTTGTTTGTAAAACAGACGAAAAATTTTTGCGCTGGGGTCTAGAATGATTATGCTGAATTCATGGTTACAGTTTGCGCACTAGATAAAAACTGATCCTGTATAACATAAGTTACTAGAAGCTATTATCAACAGCGATGAATACAACTACAACCATCCTATCCCTTCCTTGGGACATCAACAGCTGTTGTAACTAACTCCTTTACCACCAAAATATTCAAATACATCCCCAAGATATTCCGCCGTAAGAGTTAATTCGCTGTTGATGTTATGTTCAAATCCTTCGGTGTTGTTACTGGGCATTATGGCTTATTGAATGTTAATGCGAACGGGGCTCGGATCTGCGCGGGAAATTATTGCAAGGGTGTGTGTGCGTTGCTATCTGCGGTACGAGAGATAATAAGCATGCTGTACCTACTGCTCATTCATTTGTCTCTCTCTCTCTTTCTATTGTTTTTCTTAGCATATAACAGTTATAGAGATGACTAGAATATGGACTTGATCATGTTCTCAGCAGTGAACATTGACAGGTCATCATAGTAAATGATATTAAATTGCTGTTTCCTATCCGAATCTGACTAATCTGAGAAGAACAATCGAATATACAACGTGTAACATAATTAACGCAAGACTTCATACATCCCAAATTGAGTTAAGAGCATATTACAATCACCATTTTTTTAAAAGGTTATTGTTAATATTAAAAGAATCGTTTTGATCCTAGTATTACTTTATGCAATTAGAAATAAAATTGAATTTTGTTTGGCTCAATTGATACCAAGTGTGGCATAATACATTAAAAAAAATACCTACATAAAAATTACTGAAATCGATTCAGAAGTCAATTATTAATCAGCTACTTTCAGGACTTGCGTCTATTCTGGTATATCTTGTATAAAGTTAGAGGTCATAATATTATTCTGCTTTAAAGTTCAAAGATGGTCCTAATTTTTAATTTTGTAGCCGATATACAGGTAAAGCCATTGCATTGGAAAGCCCGTCAATTCACAATGTAAATGCCAGAGTTTTAATGAATGCAAAAACAGCTTTGTCAGCAAGCAAATTCGCAAGCTTTCCCGTGTCGTACCGCATGTAAGAGTGCGCACACGCTTCCGGGATTAACCGAGCGAGCGTCAAGCAACATGTGCGTCGGTTTATTTTTCGCATGCTAATGCACTTAGCTAATGCGATCACCCAGAAGAATACTGGATGTAATCACTGCTCTAATGCTTACGTATTTGATGGATGAAGTAACTAGACTGTCAATTGGCAATGTACAGACGCAAGCACATCGAGATACTACAAACTGTCAAATTTCTTTAGTACATTTTCAACTTTATCGCTAAAGGTTCAAGGTTGATTGGGAGAATTTAACAGTGTACCTTCATGTGCTGGCGTCTGTACAGAGAGTCGTCTTCAGGTGAACCGGCTGACGTCACTGTGGTGACTGAAGGAAGTATTTAGTTAAGGAAGATAATGGATAGAGTAAGGTGGTAACTGGAGAAGTCATACAGTGAAATTGTATAGAGTGGTAATGCTGATCTGTTTTTATATACCTACATCTGTATAAATTGTAACGTCAAAGTATACACGGTACTTTTAACAGAAAAAATTTTTTTGTCTGTGTGTCTGTCTGTTTGTTACGGCTAATCTCCGAAACGGCTGGACCAATTTTGACGGGACTTTTTCACTGGCAGACCGCTTTCCTCACGATGTTTTCCTTCTACGCAGAAAGCAGTGGTGATGAAATAATTTACACGAAGTAAAGCGTCTGCCTGGGTTCGACCGCACGACCTATAAATTCGTAAATCGGGACCATTACCACGGGGCCATTACTTCTCCACAGACACAACTACTTAGAACGCTTAGTATAATGTAAGGTCAATAAAGAAGAAATCAACGAAAATGATAAATAATAGAACATTCATTACTTCTTTGAAACCGATCATAATTCCAGCGTCTTCTCTGACAGCATTGAAAGTGGTGTGGCAATAACCTGAGGGAGTGTCACGACAGGGACCGCAGGTCTGATCGCCACCGCAGACTTAGCGCGTGATTCATGCGCACTTCAATGTTATCTTTGTGCCAAAACATTTGAGGAGCTTATTACGTGTTATAGAAGATAGTGGGGTATTGTTGGGTAGATAAAGATTAACGTGGTGGATAAAGAAGGCTGCTTTTGCAAAAACAGGAAGCTGAAGCTTTTGTTTTTTTTTTACTATTGTTTAAAGTCTACTTTTCTTTCGTGTGCCATTTCTTGAACATTAAATGCATCATGTATATCTTACGCGGTAGTCACAAGTCACACGCATAGATCTTCTGAATCCGACTGGTTGCAGTCGGATTCAGAAGATTCAGCATCAGGGATGGAAGGTAAGACAGAGGAGGGTGATAGCCCTTTTGTGGACAGTGAGGAGAAGGTGAAAAACAATTGCATTTGTAACCCTAGCGATATTTATTTCGATGATTATGTTATGTACCTATCCTAAAGTTCATCCGTGTAAAGCGTTGTGGGACCAGTGGGACCAGACAATATTGCATTGTCTGGTTTTGTGTATTTCTTATTATTTCTATGTTTTTTAATGGAGCCTTTTGAACATGATAAAAATTAAAAATGTTTACGTAAATGAGTAACCTGTTGGATATACCTTCGTATTATATTCCTTCCTTCTGTCTTCCCGTGGGTGTCGTATAAGGCGACTAAGGGACTTACAAGAGAATGGCAGCAGATCTCTCTACCTAAACATTTTACCTCCATATTGCGACCGCCAACCCGCTTGCCAAACATGACGATTATGACAAAGCCCATAACATTGGAGGAGGGCTATGTCCAGCAGAGGACACCTTATGGCTGAAATAATCTTAATGATATTCTTTCTAGAAAGTCTATTACCACCATTCCAGCTGAATCTTTTCACTACAGCATGAGCTAAACTTATCCCATATAGGAGAAATGAGAACTTAGTAGAAAAAATCCATGTTATGGGAACACCAGGTAAAGGCAATTCCTTGCTACACGTAATATGTCCAAAACCGCAACTCTTGCGCACCGGCTCACCGCGTCACATAAACTAATCACGCGCTGATATACGACGACGCTTCTCTAATAGGTGCGGCGGCGCGGGCGCAGCTAAATCACCCTTTGTCCGGGGACGGGTGATCGCATAAATACCGATAATTAGTGGCCGACTGACACACAAATCTGCAACATTGATTAGTGAAGAGTGCTGGTTCTTTTCATCTTCGCGGCGGTGTCAATGAGGCTGCAAAGCTGCAAGACATCATATTGAAGTTGGTCATGTATGGTCTGAAGTTGCCATAGATATTTTTATTTATTTATTTAAAATTTCGTACGTAACACCCTAACAACTATAATGCGCCAATATTATTATTATTATTATTATTCATTTATTTCGGACAGAATCCATAAAAGTGTTAGTAACAATTTTCTTAACATCTATGTTAGTACATACAAAATTTAATAAAACTAGAAAAAGTAATTATAGTTTTCCAGTAACTATTCCCACCCAGTGTGCCTGTATGGGACAGTCAAGACGTGATGCAATCATTTGCAAAATGCTGTTGGTGCTACCGCGCAGTCTTTGAAATAATGACGCCACTTTTTTGCGAACTATAGCGTGGAAACCGTCAACGCGCGCATTTGCGAACATTTGCGACGCACTACAGTACCGCGGCAACCCCAACAGCATTCTGAAGGCATTATTATACTGAATACGCAGGACGTTGAAGGCTCGTTGCGTATACCGGACCCACAGGCCGCTCGAGTAAAAAGATTGACAATATGCCCTAAAAAGTGTCAACTTTACTTCTGTGGTACATCGAGCGAACCTACGGGCCAGCATATTGCTCCGTACCGCCAACGCCCTGCGTTCTCTTTCAATATCTGCATCATCCTTTAAGTCCTCCGTGACCAGATGACCCAGATATTTAAATTGCTGCACAATCTTCAGTTCAGTTCCACCGACCATGATCGGAGGCACTGTACTAGGTCTCTGTTTTCCGGCCCTAAAAATCAGTACCTCACTTTTCTGTGAGTTGTACCTGAGACCGTGATCAGATGCGTAGCGTTCACAGATTTTCACCAGAGTCCTCAGGGCACTGACCGAGGGGGCCAGCAGAACCATATCATCCGCATAGCTTATGTTGTTGACACATGTTCCGTCAATGTAGCATCCGACATGCGTCCTGCTGAGCCCCTCGATCAACTGGTTCACATATAGACTGAAGAGGCCGGTAGATGTGAGGCCACCCTGCCTTACACCGCATTCTAACTTGTATTCATCGGATAATGTATCCACCCATCTCACCTGATTAGTTTGGTTTGTATACCAATATTTCAGGATATTGTTACACTCCACTGGCATACCTGTTTCCTCTAGCTTTTGCCACAGTATGTCATAGGCAACTGTGTCAAAAGCTTTTGACAAATCGAGGAAACAGGCATATACTGGCGTCTTTCTCTCCGTGTAATACCTGACAGTATGCTTAAGGCATAATATAGCAGTCTCAGTGGATAGTCCCGCCCTGAAACCAAATTGCGCGTCATGTAAGTGTAAATACCCACTGAGACTTTGATTAAGCAGACTGTCAAGTATCTTAGCAGTTGTTGTAGCCAGTGAGATGGGTCGATAATTTGATCTATCCGAAACATCCCCTGTCCTGTTTTTAAGAATGGGTACAACCAAGGTTTTCATCAGCGCTGCCGGTAGGTATGAGTGACCGATACACAGTGTAAAAAACATAGCCAATACACGCGGCAGATGAACACCCGCATGCCTGAAATGCTCGATGCTGAGACCGTCATACCCTGGAGACTTACCCCTTTTCATTCTTCGAATTGCTGAGACAACGTCTTTTGCTGAAAAGCGTGTCAGCCTCCCGGGCACGCCGGCCCCAGCACCGCCGGTACCGGTCATCGCCGGCCCCAGGGGAGATCTTACCGTAAAGTGATCCTTAAAACTATTGGCAATACCTTTAGGATCACTGATGCCCCCGACGCTCACAGGAATACCCGGCTTAGGGTTCATCTTGTTAGTGTTTTTCCAGAAAGATGAAAAATTTCCCGCTGAAAGACTTGAGGCAAGAATATCCATCTTAATCTGTTCTTGCATGTTCTGGCACCATTTCAGTTTGGACTTAAAAATTCTCCGACTATCACACATCTGGTTATAAATAGCACCATGTGATGGTCTACCAGCTAACACCCACAACTGAAACCCCAGCCTAGCCCTCCCGTGAGCGCCTGCGACATGCCTGTTCCACCCTGTGATGTACCCACCCTTTCTGAAACATTTACGACTGCAGGATCTTACAGACGCCTGCGTTAGAATATTTGTGATCCTAGTATACATACTATCCAATAAAGCCATGTGTTCCGGGTCAGAACAGGATGTATCAGCGCATGTACTGAATTCCCTTGGGAAATCCAGCTGCTTGAGCTCCTCGTGGCACAGGCTATGATACAGATCAATCTGCTCAACCTCCCTTCTGCCCCAGATCACACCGTCACAAAATAACTTACTATCAATAACACGCTTTACAACAGTTTTATTAATATCACATTCCACATAAAGTGGAGAGTGGTCAGACCAATACACGTCATGCCGCACCCACACATTATGGACAGTCTCGTTAGCGGCTTTAGTGACAATGCAGTAGCCAATGCATTGCTACTACTCATCATCATTTCAGCCGTAAGGCGTCCACTGCTGGACTTAGGCCTCCCCCAATTTGGGGGGCTTTGCCATAATCGCCACGCTTGGTAGGCGGGTTGGCGATCGCAGTATGGTGGTAAAATGCATAGAGAACGCTGCTGCCCATTCTCTAGTAAGTCCCTTAGTCGCCTTTTACGACACCCACAGGAAGAAATGGGGTGGTGTTATTCTTTACGTTCGGCACCACACGGTACACCAATGTTACTACTATACAGATACAATAACCAAAAAACATCATACTCATAAGTAGTTAGCTAAAACAAGAAATTGGCCTCTAATTATTTTTAATGCACTTCAGTTAACCACTTCAGGGTGCACTGAAATATATCTATCTACATAGAAAAAATATTCACCAACCTTATGGCTCGTGACAAGGGGGAAAACTTGTTCAGGTTTGTCCTAGAACAAAGCTCAAGTAGAGTAGGCGTCGGGCGACACGCGCCCCTGCATATAGCCGGGCGCGCGGAGCTCTAGCTCTGCCAGCAGTTCGGGGTGGTGCAGGCAACCCGATAAGTGTAGAGAAAGTTGTCTCATTCCTCAAAGACTTGGGGTGGATGCAACCTCATCTAGTAGCTGAATGGAGACTCATATAAAACAGTTCGGATCTCTGTACAAACTAGTAGGTGAAAAAGTGTACTTTAGTCCACATCTACCATCACCTTCTCCTCACTGTCCACAAAAGGAAGTCACCCTCCTGTACCTTCCATACCTGATGCTGATTCTTCTGAATCCGACTGTTTGATTTTCCTAGTTTGATATTTATGGCCTAGAAAGACAAAGGCAATCGCTTTCAAACCGCTTTATATTTTTCCAACGACTTTCAACAGGATTTAAATATGGTTTCAGTAGCTCATAAGATATTGAAAACTTATTTCATTTATATATAAATAATTAATTATGCCCGTTAAGAACCTGATGTACATATATACAAAGTCTGTTGACTAAAGTCCACTTTTCCACAAAAATCCATCCTCTTCTAGGTTTCCTAGTTCAGTGTATCGCCAGGTATTCACATCTCGTATGTCGCCGCGTTGTATCTGCTGGTTGCGTATAAAACACGAAATTGCTTTCGCTAAACTGCAGCTTGAACAAAGGATGCTTGCGGAATGTATGGGGCTGAGCGTTGGCCTGAGCCATGGGAGCAAGCGATCTGAAAACAAACATGAGTAATGGTTGAAACAATGTGAATTATAGGCCTTGTGGACTGTAGATTTGTAGACCATTTTCTATTTCATTGAGTACCTGGTACTGTACACCCATACTTATTACCTATCACTGTTATTTGAAAACATTGTAAAACCCAATTATTTAAAAAAAAAGTAACCGTGGAGTATCTTGCCGACTCTTATCCTTAGGTAACGACCAATTGAAACCGTGCACCTAGCTTTTTACGTTTCACACACGGGTTTCACATGTGCCTATGTAAGTTAATGAGAAACAAAATATTTTGATTTTGATGAAGCTAGGACTTGATGGTCTGTTTCCGACGATACAAATTGGGCAAAGATGGGGACAAACTGTAGTTCCTTTACTTTATGAGAAGAATTCTTAAACCTGTAGATGATGCGAAATGCTTTCAATGTAGGTACCTACTCCTAACATAACATTAGCAGACTTAGCACTGATAGCGATGTCCTCCAGAGAACCCGCCTGCGAAGCGTGGCAAAACCCCCCAAATTGCCTCTGTCCAGTAGTTGACATCTTTCGGCTGAAATAATGATGAAGATGATGCTTAATCCTGGATGTCTTGATTTCAACTTTGTGAAATTGTCCACTTGCCTATTCGTCGTCCGCTTCATCGGCTGCCCCAGGCCACAGTCTAGCCGATAACAAAACAGTGCGTAACGACGGAAGGCTGGTCGCCATCGGCCGAATGTCCCTTTGTGGGTGTTCCGGGACTGCTCGCCGTATTTCTATTCGCGAGCCGTGCCGACTTACATTGTCATGCTAATAAATATGCTCTGCCACGTCTATCATGCTCTGTGCTGGTCTGTCTTTGAACTTCAAGTGTTTTGGAGAATTCACTTGAGGGGTTTGATATGGAAGGTTGTTTATAAGATCACTACATTCCTTTGAAATTAAACCAAAGTAAACCTTAGGTTGTTACAATAACATTGGTATCTTCCCTAAATGTGGCATTCATTTGACGATGCAATGCAAACATTTGAAGATATGATGTGACTTGTCAAAAGTCAAAAACTTTTATTGCGAACTAAGTGTACAATGTTGGTGTTATCCTATGTTAGTACTCATGACTTAGCAGCCTTTTACAAGCATTGCAATTATTATTATACGCCTACCCTTATCGTCATAATATATGTATATTTATTCTCATTCTACAATTCTAGAATAAGGAAACAATCATGTGAGTCGCTTTACGATATTTCAATTGTCCACAAACAATTCCATAGCCATATTAAAACTCATCAAAAACTCTATTACAATCATAAATTCATCTTTGATGTCGACATTGCATCGCATTTAACTGCACTCCGGGTGATTTCATGTGCCATTACGCTTAACCCTGCGCCCGCCTAACTAACCGTGGCACCCGTGGCCAAGGGTTACAGTCTCTGTGATCACACTAGTTTCATTTTTGGTATTCTTGTTATGCGGCGATGCGGTGCGGCTATTCCGCGGATTATAGGGGTATGAGGGAGTTAGTTCATTGACGCGGAAAATGTACGCAGACATTGATCTCTGCAGGAATTAATGTCGTTCTTGATGTTGTAATTTTTTTGTTGCAAATTGAATTTAAATGTAGGTATAGTTATGGCAGGATGTTTGTACCTTTAAAATAGCACACAAAACAATATGTAAATGTCCTTTTTTGTGTCTTTTCAATTAGATTGTTAGTTCTCGTCATTAAATTTTTACATTTGCATGATCATAAAACGAACAACATAGTTTCTTCTGCATTGATGTTATCAAGTGCTTTTAACGCTTTATTTTCTAGGATTTCTAGTAAACAGCTTTAGTACGTCTCGGTTCACCACACAGAGTGATCACTCACATCCCAAGGATTTTAACCCTTCACAAATCATTCGCGCTAAGCGATGTGTCAAACCGCTAGCGATACCTCGCGACCGTAAACAGCGCCTCATGACGTATTATGTATTGTCTGACGAACAAATCTACACTTGCGGGTCCACTATACCCACCGGCAGCATAACCACTGTTAACTCCCAGGAAATAAGGGTGATTTTTCAACAAAATTCAGTTTGTTAAATGAAAACTGAGTCTACTATGTTGCGAGACAGTAGCTCAGAAAGATTTTACTTTCAAATTTACAAATGCAAAATAGCATATTGTATTCGTGGAGGTAGCTGTTGTATATTTTATTATTTCGTTGCAGCAGTTCTGTTAGACGATTGAACTCTTCATTGGAACGTGGGATTTTTGACGCATTACTTTTCGAATAGGGTATTGTGATGTATGGAGGATGTGTCTTTCGCTCTTGTCTGTCGAAAGATGATTGCTTTGGGAAATATCTTTAGACACTATTCTTCTTTCATTTGATTATGGAATAGTGTATTGTTCACAATTTATTTCGGGAAGTAGAATTCGTAGGGTTAAGAAACTTGGTGTCATAAGACGGTGCCGTCAAACATGTAAGACATTTGTAAAAACGCATTGAGTCATCTTTGTCAAACGTCAAAAGTATTTCTGCAATTTTAAGATACCCAGATATCGTGTAGTTTAGTAGACCATATTGTCATGAAGTGAAAAGCATGTGAGGAACATGCTTTTAATCGTTCAAAATTGAACTGATGTATCTTAGCGGGTCGATGGCCATCTTGTATCAGCCCAGAACTGAGCTACGAGTTAAGCGTTATCAGTAAAGTTCATTAGTTCCTGTAATAGTCGAAGACGCCTAGGAATAATAAGGAGTACTTACCTAGATACATAATATCATTTAAACCACCTGAATATAATTACTAGTTCTCCAACATCGCACAAAACCAGTATCACTACAGACATGAATCCATCGATATCGCTACTAGAGGTGCCACGTTAAGTACATCGTATCACTTTGGTATTGGTATCGAGCTACCGGCTCCAAGTGGTGGGGGGAGGGGGGTGTAGATCGATACCGCGCGGGCCCCTTTCAGCGCTGCCTTTGTTTGGATCATATAAAATCTTCAGGGGGTGTGGTCTGAAAGTATGTGGGCCATGATTTTGGTGATATTGGGGACTGATTTGGATAAATATTATTGTGATGTGGTGTGTTAAGGGGTTACATTATGCTCTGTGTTTATTTATTGTACTTTTCCATCATCATCACCCACAGCCCGATTTCACCCACTGCTGGGTGATTGCCCCTATTTTCATGTGCCAATCCCCCCCACGCTCCTGTGTCAGCCTCATCTAGGTTTTGGCCACGATAACATCGCAACAATATGGTCCGCCCATCACGTAGCTGGTGCACTATTGATTGCACTTAGATTAGACACAACACTCATCAGACCAGATCATACCTATTTTTGTGAAGCAAACTTTAGTAGGTACCTATTTGTTTTGAATGGTTGTCAGAAGCCCGAATGTTTAACAACTAGTCTTACCAAGAGGTATCGTATTATCAATAACTGACTTGTGGAGGTCAAATAAGCTGTCACTCCATGTAAAATATTGGTATTGAGCTCCATCTGGTTAGACTAGAAGCTAACTTCAACATAGTTGGCAGAAGGCAAGGTAGATGATGAGGCTCTACTTTCACTTTATGGAAAATCTACAGAGGCAGTAAATGTCATCAATTTAGTGACTGTAACAAAGTGAAACGGGAAAGCTTAGCCTAAATAGGCAATAGACCAAACTATGAATCTTTCAGTTCATTCCAAAAAAAATTCGCCTCATTTTTGACAGTCTTTTGGGGTTTGTACTGAGAATATGAATTTAGGCGTTCGGTAGGCATTGTTAATGATTTGCTATTTTATCTGCTTACACTTTAAAAACTTCAAAACACACATTTTCAGGTAAGTGTGAGATGGAGATTCGGTGTAGTTTAGTTTGCCAAAATATTAAAACTTCTATACAGAAAAGTTCCAAATTGTAAGATTGTCTGACATCGTGTGGTCACCACACGGGATACGTCTTGTGATTGTCCCGTCCTCCATTACTATGATTTATCACAGACTCTATACCTCTCTACCTCTGCTTTTTACCTCTATATACTCTACCTATACCGCTCTATGGCCCTCTATCTGCACTCTGTAAATGAATATTTTTGTGAAAGAGATGAAATTGAATTGATGGAAAAGGTCAGCCTATATTGTGTGGACTATTCCTTTCTGTATATAGGTAAGGAATTACAAGAGAAAAGATTTTTGGAGTACATAGGTGCCTACTTCGAGGGATCAAACAGCGCGGCGTGGAAAAATATGAGTAAGTAGGTAACGTTATTGTTATGTTACGGGAGTGACTTTTTTTTCCAAAATCAAAATATTTTATTTCACACTTATGAAATGTCAGAAGCTAGGACGGAAACTCCATTGTTAGTCTTTTAAAAAATAATTGTCTTTTAGATTGTTTTCAAATTACAGTGTTAATAGGTATGGGAGGACAGTTGTTTTTGATAACCAGTTCCAATTGCCTACATTGATTTCAGCCGATTGGTTTTACCTACGCCTTACGGCGGATGCATGACACCGACATTTTACTTCATGATTCGATACTCTCGTTCATTTTTGGCAGGCCACCATTCAAACTTTTCAAACCAAATGACCGTGAGTCATTCACTCACGCTCATTTGGTTTAAAACATCCTATTTACTGTAGCTGAATTCTTAACCATATAAACATAAACAACATGTCCTATGACCACACGAAGGGCTTAGTAGTCTAATTACACGAATTTACTCACCCGAAACGGGAAAATCAACGAATTTAACAATATAATTGGCACGGTTTAGTTAAGTGTAGTTTAACTTTACTGCATAAAATTCAAGACCTATACTAGCTTTTATATAGCTTTGTATGGCTTATTAGTGTCGATTCACACGAATTTTCTCAGCTGAAACGGAGGAATCAACTATTTTAAACATTATAATATTATAATTGCCACGTTTTGAATTACCTATATGCAATAAAGTTTTAAAAAGTACACTTAACTTTATTTTATAAAAATCAAAAAATGCAATAAATTAACTTCGTACGTATCGCCTACCTTTTTAGAAGCGTCGATTTGCCCATTTCAAGCGAGCAAATTAATAAGGGCGATTCGACAAATAAGCCACAAGTAGGTATAAAACAGCTACCAACTTGTATCTAAAATTTAGAGTGCGAAACTTTTCAATCAAGGGGTGCGTCTGAACTCCATTTACAAGGATTACAATCGACAACCCTCCGACACCCTCTAACCAACTAAGTATTAAGATATACAATCTCCTCTCGTATCGGTACGAGTTACACGTGTATCTCATACCGTTGAGAAAAGAGAAAACAGTAAAGTTGGTGGCATGGCTGACCTTCCAGGGAATGGCACGTTACTTAGAATGCTTTAGATTCCAGTAAATAATCAGCCTACAATGTTCCCATAGATTGACTGGCCTGTTAGTCTAGTGATTAGTGACCCTGACTGCTAAGACTGAGGTCGTGGGTTCGATTCCCACCCAGGACAAATCTTTCTGTGAGAGCACAATCATTTGTTCTGTGTCTGGGTGTAATTTATCTATAATATGTATGTATTTAGAACTATATAAGTATATTTATCAGTTGTCTGGTTGCTATAGTAGGGTAGACTGGGTACGGTTGTGACAATTTTCAATGGATCGCCGATAACTTTGTTAGTATGCCACTTAACTGGAAGAAAGATGTTTCTTATGGTAAAGTATACATTCATCGACATAAAAATACAAAAATTTTGCACCTTAGTACAATGGTTAGCTCACACGAGCTAATCAGAAAAAAAGGGAAAAATGTCACAAGCGACCACACCCCAGGGGCGGTTGTGACAGTGCTTGGGGTCGGTAGTGACAGGTTAAAAAATACAATAAAACAGTCTAAGATCACTTTTTTGCAAATAATATCATACATACGGCAACATTAATCTTCTTCTGGGAAAATTTAACATTAACGAAACAAAAGAATTAAAATCTAGGAACACTTTTATGGCTTATAACAACTATGTTACTGTAGAGTTACTATACACGAGTACTATAACAGTCTTTAATTACAACAATTGAGCACCTCATTTTCCGCAATTTTCCGGCCGACCGCAAATTTTATTTGACGACATCCGAATCCGATCACATACACATCTGTAGTTCGTAAATTAAAATCACAATTGTATACCAAAATAAAATATACAGTTAAAAAGCTGAAATAAATGAGTTTTTTTTTATTAATTTTGAGGGTAGATGTTAGTTATGTTCGTTCTGGGTACTACAGTCCCCCGTTGGCGATCTACTCGATAACAGTCTTAATATTACAATCAGTCAAAAAAGTTAACTAAACATATCTCATATATTGCGGTAACTGTGTTAAAATACAAAGGAAATATTAACTCAACTTTTTCTCCAACAAAACTAAACATTTGTAGGTTGTTTGTTTGCTATCAACATGATAAATCAAAAAATAGAAGGCATCTAAAGTTCGTCCTTAGTGATAAAAACTGAAAAAATCAGGATTACGGATTTATGGCAAAAAAGACAGGAGATTAACTTCATGCATTTCCGCAGCTCTCCGTAAAGAAGTTCCGTTTTTCACTTCTTTATAAGCATTTTCATATTGTGTTATTTCACATTGCGCTCTTTCGATCTTTCTCAAACGTTTCCTGGGCATCTATAACCAAAAATATATTTTTTACTTTTGTCACAACCGTACCATGAAAATATGTCACAACCGTACCCAATGCACTCCTTCGCGAAAAAACAATTGCCATGACAATACAACATAACATATGTACAAAGTAATTACAGCTATATAACTACTAATGTTTCACTTTTCACGAAGAATAACACTCATTACTATATCTGTACACATATAACAACAATTATTAAAATATATCAAATAAAAATACCTACTTTTGACTGTTAAAAAGTAATATAGCCCTCTAATAGCGTTAATATCGCACAATGGCTGACGCATTATTGTGACACACATTCAGACGGGCACACTGCTCCTCTCTCCCCTTGCACCCTCCCCGGTAATCCTTACCGATTCGCTAATATGACGACTGTCACAACCGTAACCTGGCACAACCGTACCCAGTCTCCCTTACAGGCTCTGCCTAGTTTGGGATCAGATAACGGTGTGTTGGTTGTCCTAAGATATTTATTATTTATAGATGGGACAGAGGGAATGTGCTGTTATTCATCACGCAGGCCCAGAGCAGGTTGATAGATGTCACATGTCTTGGAATGTTTGGTTCTAGGACAAGTTGGTTTCCTCACATTTTTTTCCTCATGACATGAAAGAGGAAAAACGAATAAACTCATATTATTACAGATTATAACCTCTTAACCTTCATTTAAATATTTATTAAGCTTGGTCGGATAGAAATACACGTGGCAAAATACGACTGTCCAAATACACTGGGTGACTCTTCCAACTTGGCTACCAGCCAGGGTTACTTTACCACCAAGATATTCTTGTACCATTTAAATGTAACGATACATTTAACGTATCATGTTACAAAAACACATTGTAACACGCTCGGGCATCGAACTGTGGACATCACACGTCGACTGTCCGATATCGCCCGAGGCATGAATGACGCCATCACTCGTCTTAGATATATACATAGATCTATACTATACATAGGTATAGATACTATACTATACTATAAAAAGTCACTTTTCGTGTCTGTCTGTATTTGACCGTTGTTCTTTTAAACAACTTAATGGATTTTGGCGTAGCGTTCTCTATGCATTTTACCACCATAGGGGCTGTACATTAATCACGTGAGGCTCGAAGGGGGCGGGAGGGGTCCATAAAAAATTACGAAATATCACAAGGGGGAGGGGGGTGTAGCAAATTATCACGTGTATTTATTTTTTCGTCAAACGCGTACAAAATCGAAAGCGGCTTGTAGTGAAATTTATAAATATTAAAAAAATAAATAAGGTTCTTTGTAGGTACTAATAAATACACGTGATATTGGTAGTCTTAAACCTCACCATGTATCACCAAGGGGGAGGGGGGGTTCAAAAATGCCAAAAAAAACATCACGTGATTAATGGACGGCCCCATACTGCTATCGCCAACCCGCCTACCAAGCGTGGCGATTAAAGCAAACACTCCTAAATCGAAGGAGGCCGGCCTGTGTCCAGCAGTGGACGTGTTTTGGGCTGAAATGATGATGAATGGATGTTGGTATGGTTTTTATCATAATTTACAGAACTTATTCCGAAAGGTCTATGCATTTAATTTATTATTATTTAAATTTAAAATTGCATAGAAATCTCGATATTTTGACATGTCACCATTGAACCCGTGTGAAGCATGGACGTGTCGCTAGTTAAAAATAAATGGTTCTATTTTCAAACATGACTTTCGTAGGTGTTGATTTAGTAGTAAATGTTTTTTAAACTATAGTTTAAGTATCTCCTTTAGTATGTTTTAGGAAAATGGCTATTCAGTTTTGGTTTGTAGCTGTGTATATGGATCAGTTTACTATACGAGTAATAGTAGTTTCAACCTGAAACTTGCGAACCAATTTTAATGGGCTGTTAGTTTTTATTTTTTAAATAAGTTTTTGTTTTCCCTAGATTTTTTTCATCTATACAATCTATACATCTATACAAATAAATAAAATTGGAGTATCTGTTTTTAATATTAAAATAACCGCTTTTTACTAAGTGTATGGATGTATACACGGTACATATACCAAAACAACATTTTTTACCATTTTTGTCTGTCTGTCTGTCTGTTTGTTCCGGCTAATCTCTGAAATGGCTGGACCGATTTTGACGGGAATTTTATTGGCAGATAGCTGGTGTAATAAGGAGTAACTTAGGCTACTTTTATTTTAGAAAAATACCTGCTTTCATTTCCGACATTCACGCGGGCGAAGCCGCGCGAAAAAGCTAGTCCACAGTAAATTTTATACGCAGACAAACTTATATAGACTTACTTACACAAATAATAAATAATTACGGACAGGCACGAAAATTCCGTATGGATAACAAATGGATGTGTTTTTATAACATGCGTTTCATAAAAATACTTACCCGTTATCTATGTAGGTGGATAATTTAAGAGCTAGCTATCAGTGGCGAGGTGTAATTTTTTCTAAAAGAGAAGTCGATGCGAAGTCGGCTTTAACTTACTGACTCATCAATAAAGAATACTTACTACTTATCATTCTAAAATTGATATAGGAATATAATTAATTAAATACAATTAAATTGAACAGCTGAAAACCGAATAAAATAAGCAATATTCCTCTATCTCGTTCTCGCTGACGCATTTTTCTATACCTGTCTCTGTCATAACCCGTTGTACAGCGGCTTGCTCTCGTACATATCAAGCGGTGCCACGTGACCTAAAGTGACATCATTACGGGATCGCTGTTGTATGAATTTTTAGTTCCCGATTATGACGTTTCGGCGCCGGGTTAATTTAGAACATTTCTCTTTTGTTGTAATACAAAGCTATAAATAACCTTTTTTGTTGTTTGAATGTTATGGTGAATTAAATACCCGTAGTGTAACTATATTTATTGACAATAGTAGCCACTATTTACATACTATTGTATTTTTAATAGTGACAGAGTTACCAATGCGAATCCCCGAAGGCAAGCCGGTAGGAATTGTGTTATATCACCTTTCGCCACTGCTAGCTATATCATTAGGACATAATTTGAGACCCAGGTCAAACGTATGACCTGACAAATCGGTTTAATAATGTTTATTTATTTAATGGATTACCTAGTAACGAGTTGGACTTGTACACATGAGAAAGATTAATTATATTAAATAGGACTGACCTGGATAGAATAGAATAGAATTCCATCATCATCATTGTTCATCATTTTAGGCAAAACACGTCTACTGCGAGACATAGGCTGCCGCCGATTTGGGGGTTCGCCATAATCGCCACGCTTCGCAGGCGGGTTGGCCATCGCAGTATGGTGGTAAAATGTTAAGAGAACGCTGCTGCCCATTCTCTAGTAAGTCCCTTAGTCGCCTTTTACGACACCCACGGGAAGAAATGGGATGGTGCTATTCTTTACGTCCAGCACCACACGGACAATAGAATTTCACCTGAATGTATTAGAGTACTCTTTATTATGTACAGACGCCAGCACATCGAGCTACAACAATCTGTCAAATTGCTTTAATAAATTTTCAACTTTATCACTAAAGCATTAGGTTCAAGATTGATTGGGAGATTGGATGTGCTGGCATCTGTACACCATAGAATGCACAGATATTAATGTAGAAATTTACTTAGGCATGGTACAGCTTTCCAAAGACAACATAATATTCACGTTTGAAAACGTAACGGCGTAATTGAACGGAACATAACCGAGGTAGACGAGCTGAAACTTCAGGACATGCTATACGATCCACATAATCACCATTTTTGTTTCTCAACTTCTTCTCCTTCTGCAGTTTCATGAAAAAGAGAGGCAAGATTAAAAGTATTTTGAGGAAAGAACCACACAGATTGTGTCCCATCTGTCCACGTATATACGCATTTATCAGTAATCATGCAGCTCAACTCAACTTATGGTCAACGATTCGACGAATAATATCAATGAAAGGGCATTCGGGTAGGCCGCAAAAATCATTCAAACTGCCAGACCGTGATTAAAACCAAATCAGAAAAATTAAAAACAAAACATCCACATAGTATTCACATTCATAATACTTACTTAAAACAATACAAGATGCAGTTTTGAACCTGCAAAACATTTCAGGAGGATGTTATGAGACTCATAAATAATCATATAACAATACGATACCAAGTCAACAATCAATAATACTTTTTATTTTAGATTTTTCAATTTTATTGTTTTTCAGAATCTCTTATTAACCCTCTTCAAAAAATCTATGAAAGAAATGTCGGTTGCGTTTATTTGTGTGTGTGAAAGCGCAGCTTAAGGACATGTACAGACTGGCCGCGTTTTAAAAAAGGGAGACTTACCGATTTCCGTAAATAAGAATAAAATTAAAAAAAAGAACCTGCCCATTTTATTGTTGATTCGGGTCGAGAATCAATAACATAATTACCTCCTAAAATGTTTTGCAGATCCAAAACTGCACCTTGTATAGTATAATTTACCAAGTAAATATTCATGTCATTCATAATGTATGCAAACTTAGGCATAAACTTGCCGGCTCAAAGTCCAGGACAAATTACAGTTGAAACTCCATAGATTTTTATTGAAATTAGTAAGAGAGGAGGATAGGACTATTTTTTAAGTCCGTGGGGTGCCGGACTTAAAGAATAGTACCTACCATCCCATTTCTTCCCGTGGGTGTCATAAAAGGCGACTAAGGGACTTACTAGAGAATGGGCAGCAGCGTTCTCTATGCTTTTTACCGTCATACTGCGATCGCCAACCCGCCTGCCAAGCGTGGCGATTATGGCTGAACACCTTTAATTGGGCGAGCCCTATGTCCAGCTGTAGTATGAGGACTGACTAATAGATAACTAGAAACTTTTTCAATCATTTCTATGTGTCAAATCTAAACGAGCCTCATAGTTAGTTTTAAATAAATTGGCGTTCGTAAGCGGATTAGCGCGCTGTTCTAATCAAGCGGAATGGCGAAAGTCCACGATCCGGAGTAGACGCGGACGAAACAAAAATGTAAATTGTTGGCGAATTAACTGTTGTGGGCAATACGTGTTGCTGTTGCTATGTTTATTATGAAGGGAAGAGGCTATATTTGTTTTTTTTTTATCAAAATACGTATTAAAATTTAAGTCTTCATCATGCTTTTGCCCGTTTCCAAATTTATTTGGCGCAACATGTCTTTTAACCCGACTTCTTCTTCCATACTTCTCTATTAATCGTTATATCCGTATTCATCTCCTTTCTAACCATATCATCATTCACATAGTCTATTCATCGTTTCTTTGGTCTTCTTTTACCCTTACAGCCACTGGCGTTCATACTCAAAACTTTCAAGGCATCACATGCCCATTCCACGAAATTAGCACAACTTTTCAGTTACCAGTGCTACTTTCCTACAATAAAATTCAGAAATGTGAACTAGAATGTAGAAATACTATCTGTATGTGTAAAGGAAATCAAAAACAAATTCAAAAGTCATTTCTTCAAATTACGGTGAGAATCAGCATTTTTCGAACGTACATTTTTGCCAAACGAATTCTGCCAGGGTGATATAATTCTGAGGCCCAAAATAGATCGAAATTAGAGTTTGCATTAATTATTAATACCGTGTAAACCGCCTGAGTTCGAACCCACGATGTACAACTCATAATTCGGGGTCGTTACCACTGTGCTACTGCGGCTCCTAAGGACTTAATTTTCCTATACTTAACATGGTTAAAGAGGTAGGCAATTCAGGTCAATGGCAGGCACTTTTTGCAATTGTAGATTTGCATAGCACTAAAATGGTCATTACAATAAATGACTGCAAAACCTGTAAAAACCACTTCTCAGGCCATTTGTAGAAATTAATTAAAAATTATTTATTCGCAAAAACTTTACGTTTGGTCACGGTTGGCGCCCCGAAGAGTCAAAGGTTCCCTGGTCGCTAATGACGGTATTTGGTGCTACGGAACGGGGGGATGACCGTTTCGTAGGACCAAATATTATCATTGTATACGGCTTAGCTTTTATGGTGAGGTATAAGTATCTACCAACGATTCTTTAAGTACCTACCCGATCCGAAATATGTTATAAAAAAAAGATACTACCTACATATAAAAAGCAAGCAAATCTTTTCTAGGCCTGATTTGATACCTTCTTCGATTTGATTATTAAGTGTCTAAGTACTCAACTGCCGTGTTAACCACAGAACATTTTCTTTATTCCGTGGTGTTAACAGTGTTGTAACTATGCTGCGTGTTAAATTTAACCATTTAACGTAATGGCAAAAATACTGAGTCCACAGTTATTCACAAATAGGTATGTTAGGAGGAAAAAAACGCAAATGAAGGTATCAGCTGTTTATATTACTATTTGTGCCAGCTTTACGTTGGTAAAAATAACGGGGGACCATACAAAAAATAAAGCAGTTGTCTGCTCCATATTTTGTATCGTCCTGATCTATATTTTGTATGAGTAAAGTACTGCAGAGTAGCGCTAATACCACTGCTTTAATTTTTTTATGGACCTGAACTATCTTTATAAACAGTCTAATAAACAGCTTATACCTTCATTTGCGTTTTTCTTCAGATTAAGTATAAAGAAGATATGGGCACAGATATCGGTCACCGCTGCCATCTACCGGCCGAGGCAGTGTGGGTGTCATGTCGGACGCTTGCTAAGTGACCCGAATACGTTCGTGTAGATTAATTGCGAAAATAGAACACAATTAAAATGAGTTCTAAAAGGTTTTTTTTATTAGGGGAAATCATAAGGCCGTTGAGTAAATTAATTTTGAATATAGAATTAATAAGAGAAGAAATCCAATGTGGCGTTCTATTAAAGTGGACATAGGTACTGGTAACAAGAAGTGAATGTAAATCTACATATACTAATATTATAAAGAGGTAACATTTGTTTGTAAGTTTGTAAGTTTGTATGTAGGGGGTAATCTCCGGAAGTAATGAACCAATTTTAAAAATTGTTTCACTGGTAGAAAGCTACATTATTCGTGAGTGCTATAGGCTATAAATTATAAAGATATCATGCATATTAGCCGAACTATCTCAATTTTTGGCTAGCCAGGCAGAAAAAAAATAGCTCTTACAACAGAGTTATTTGCATGCGCTGCCTTAACAGTTGTATATAATTCAAAACAATGTATGGCAACCTGGTCCGCTTTGAATAGTTCTACAAAAGAGTCCGCGACACCATATATCTATCTTTCATAATTTAGCAGATACAGTAGCTTTTATGTGTTAAAAAAAGTATTTTTCGACGTACTTACCTTTGGACGATTTTTTAAACAACAAAATATTAGACCTTATCGAAAAAAATATTATTATGATCACAAGAACATCATAGAGATACGATTTGCCCGAAACAGTATGTCAATTGGTTAAATGGTTTCGAAGATAATACAAAATTACTAAATCGCAAAATGCCGCCATTTACGAACCGCATTAGAACATGCTTTGTACGGACGTTTTATCCATTTACCATAGATGACAATCTTTTGATGCTATTAGGACAGTATTATAAATAACAGGGGTAAAATATTTTTTTTCTAGATGCCCCAGGAGGCACTGGGAAAACATTCCTCGCAAATTTGTTATTGGCAAAAGTCAGACAATCCGGGAAAAATGGGCTAGCTGTTGCCTCTTCAGGGATTGCCGCAACTCTATTAAATGATGGGAAAACAGCACACTCAACCTTTAAGCTAACACTGACAGTATCTTTGGAACAATACTCAGTATGCTCCATACGTAAAAATGGACCGCTCGGGAAACTGTTACAAGAGACATCTTTATTTTGGGACGAATGTACCATGAGTCATAGAGCTCATGTTGAAGCAGTAAACCGAACGCTTAAAGACCTCAGAAACTCAGATGCTGTTATGGGTGGTTTTAGTTTTGTTTTTGCGGGTGATTTTCGGCAAACACTGGCTGTATTAACAAAAGGAACACGCGCCGATGTTCAGGGCATGCTTAAAATCATCTTACTTATGGAGTTTCGTCGAAACTCTCAATTTACGAACAAACATGAGAGCTTATTTGAGCGACAACTACGATAACGACTTTCCGCATCAACTACTAAATCTTGGAGAAGGAAAAATTATTACTGTTGGTAGCACCAACAGCACTAGCGTCTAGCGATGACATTAACCTTGACGATAGATTAGGTCACATATTACATAGGTTAGAACATCCGATAGACGCTATTTATCCCGGTCTTGAAAATTTATTGGAAAGAGATTATCATTGGCTTTGTTCCAGGGCAATAGTGTCTCCTAGAAACGATATAGTGAATGAGATAAATAAACTGATTTTAGAGAAAATTCCCGGTCAAGTCAAACACTATAAGTCCATTGATACGGTGTGTAATATTGAGGATACAGTGCACTATCCTCAAGAATTTTTAAATTCTTTGAGCCCTTCTGGCCTACCTCCTCATGACCTTATGTTAAAAGTTGGCATTCCTATCATGCTATTAAGAAACTTGAGCCCCCCAACATGCAGGAGGAGACGCCCCGGGCGTCGGGAGTCGATTGCGGACTCCCGGCCACCGTAGGCGCGAGCTTGCGCGTGGCGAGCAATGGGTAGCTCGCCGCCCGGTGACATCTCTTTGAGGCGCGCCCGGAACACTGCGCGCCGTCGACCCGAGCTTGGTCCTTACCAAGCTCGGGTCGACGGCGCGCAGTGTTCCACGCGCGCCTCAAAGAGATGTCAGCAGCAGTGTAGGGGTCTACTAGGACCGATGCCTGCCGGGGTCGCGTGATTGTTCGAAAGAGATACCGTGACCCTGGCACATGGGCAACTGATGGAACACGGGTGGGTTTTAGTCAGTAAAAGTCTGACACGCCCTCCCGCTCCGCCCAGAGCGGGAGAAGTCATTTGATGATTTCCCATCCTGAAAAAAAAAAAAAAAGCCCCCCAACATGTGTAATGGCTGCTGGCTGCTGTGTAATGACTGCTTATAAAAGAGTTGTGGGAGAATATAATCGTGGCGACCATTCTCACAGGGCCAGCAGTGGGACAACTGGCTTATATTCCGCGGATACCCATGATTCCGACGGATTTACCCATACCGTTTAAAAGGCTACAGTATCCCGTCAAAATCTCTTTTGCCCTCACTATAAATAAGTCCTAGGGTCAAACATTCTCTCTGGTGGGCATTGACATGAGAAAGTAGTGTTTTTCCCATGGACATATGTTGGCTTATCTTGGGTTGGAACTCCTGAAAGACAATATATTTTGGTACCAAATAATAGCATTACATCTAATATAGTATACAGAAATGTTTTGAATAATTAAATTTAACATAATTTATTCAATCATAATCATTTCATTCACTCATTTGAAATCCGGTTATATAGCCAACGTGGCATGCAAATACATACATACATACATATGCAATAAAAACAAAACCCTCCTTTTGGCAGTCAGGAAATAAATCATAGAACTCACAAGTAACCCTACCCAACTGTCACCCACCGATCAGAATGAAACTTTGCACATCGATATAACACTAAAAAATATTGAACCCGTGTTTTTTATTTTTCCGGAATCCACTTTTTAGGGGTAGAAACCACCCCTAATAACCCCTAAGTAGGCTAACCCACGTAACTCTGGGTAGAGTGAGTTTATTCGACTGCTTTTCATCAGCACATTACGATCTTGACCACAAATAGGCTAACCCACCTTAACCCTAATATAACTTATCCCCACAAACCGTTACAACCCTTATAAACCTAGGGGGTGGTTTCTACCCCTAAAAATTGGATTCCGGAAAAGTAAAAAAACACGGGTTCAATATTTTTTAGTGTTATATCGATGTGCAAAGTTTCATTCTGATCGGTGGGTGACAGTTGGGTAGGGTTACGTGTCAGTACTAACCAAACCACACTCATAATTTCATCACAAGTTAAAATGTTTACCGCCCAACGAAGTGGGCACGGGTCAGCTAGTAAATAATAATCAGGAGAAGGCTGTTTTTGTTAAAATGATTTTTATGAAGTGTTGACTAAGGCAGCTAAGAGTACCGACATTCTTATACTCAAATTAAAAATACAATAACCGACTAACATTTTCAACAAACTAAAATATAGCGTCGAGAAATTGCTCCGCATTAGGTAGGTACTAGCGACTGGTAATGTAAGTACCCGAAAGACTGGCAGTATGACCAAGGTAACTTATCTATCGTATATGTTTATTCCTTTAAAAAAGAAAAATTAACTACTACCTACTAGTACCTACTATCTAAAATACATTTTAAATAAAAGTCAAAATTTAGAAGCATCTAAATAATTATGCACTGTTTAATCTTATAAAACAGACAAATTTTGAAACTGGAATGGAATTATCAAGGGAATCAATATTATTTTTTTTCTAAATCTACCACGTACTATCAAAATTACATTTTAACAAAGTCACTTTAAGCACGTAAATAAATTCATATTTGTAAGTTTACGAACAACAGTAGCCAAACGTTTCCTACGGAGCCGTCCGCGTCGCCGACGGAACTCAACGATCTACATGATACGAGGAGTTACAGCCACGGATCGTAGGCGTAACGAATGTTCAGACGGAACATTTTACTGTATGCAAACCATGGCTACATTACATAGATATTACTGAGTCGGTATATTTATTAAAGAATTCCGTTAGACACTTTGTGCTCCTCAATTTAGAAGCCTTTGTGAAGTTAATAAAAAATCTCGGCCCTCAATGTTATGCCTATTCAATTTTTATGATGATGATATTAAAATCCATACATCAATGCCTCGTGTCATTACATATAAGTGGGCACTTCAAGCACAACTTCTGCACACGCCGCAAAAATAACAAACGTGATAAAAGATTCGAAAACGAAACAGAAAAAATCGGAATAATATTAATAGTGGTAGATAAAAAGGCGACACGATGACAATACGTAATGTGCGTGGGCTTGCCCTCCCCAGCGCTGGGGGTGGGCTGTGTGGAGGGAGTCGGGAGTGGGGGGAGGCCACCTGTGTACCGTTACAGTGGGGTGTGGTTTGCCGTTCAATAACTTAATACACTCGGAAGGCTTTCACGCTGAAATCTCGCTCGGTGCTACTGCGACTGAGTGATCTTGATACTTGAGGGCGAATTTTGTTTGTCAAAGAAATGTAAGCTGTCGTAAGATAGGTCTTGGTTCATCTAATATGTAAATTTTAATCGTTTATTACTTGCCTACGCATGAATGCAAAGGAAAACACATGTAAGAAATCGTGCCCGGTTTTATGAGGCCAAAGGGACCCGTAAACAAGGAAAGCTGTGAATAAGGTTTCTGTTTGACCCAAAGTCATTTAAAGAGAGTTACGTCTCTACATAATAATTAACGCGTATATAATGTGTGTTATGTTACAACAAAATCAACCTAAATAACTATGAAAATTACCTAACTAGTAAGGGAATCGTGAAATGATTGTGTCCAATGATATGTGTCGTTGAAGTCTATAGGTAACAGCAGTGATTTATCATCAGTGTCCATCCCATGATTTATGGGCAGGTAAGTATGCAAATTACGCGCTAAATTATTATTTTATCGATCAGGCGCGACACACAGGACAAACACTAGCATGTAATCCACCCGGATTGTTGTATGGAGGCTATTAATTGCAGGTTTGCAGGTAATCGATAGAGGTGGTGGGTGAGCGCGGATCACGAGGCGCAGTCCGAGCGAGCGGCGCGCCGGTGTGCGTGACGGATCATGGCGGCGCGGGGGGCGCGCGCCCCGCCGCCACAGTTAAACGCGCCCGCCGGATACGCGCTGCGCCGCGGTTGAAAGCTATCCGGCCCCCCGGGCGGCCAGGCGCGCGATTGGCCCGCGCGCCGCCCGAGCCGTAAGCGATAGCCAATCGCGACGCACGGCTGGCCCGCCCCTACCGGGCGCAAGTCGGGCCGCTCGGCCGCGGCGCGCACACTCGCTCCGATGCGCGGCTCGTGGGACGAGGCCGCGACGGCGGCGCTGCACGCGCGCATCCTGGAGGCGCACCGCGGGCCCGCCGCGCCCGAGCGCGCTGCCGAGCCCGCCGCTTGTGCCGAGCCGGCTCCTCAGCAGCTCAGCGTTGAACTGGCAGCACCTACTCCTCTACTGCCGTTGCCCACGCTCTCCTTCAGCGCCGCGCAAGTTGCCACCGTGTGCGAGACGCTCGAGGAGAGTGGCGACGTGGAGCGGCTGGCGCGATTCCTCTGGTCCCTACCGGTGGCTCACCCCAATGTTGCTGAACTGGAGCGTTGTGAAGCTGTACTGCGAGCGCGTGCTGTGGTCGCCTTCCATGCTGGAAGACATCGTGAACTTTATTCGATCCTGGAACGTCACCGGTTTCAACGTTCAAGCCACGCAAAGCTGCAGGCTTTATGGCTCGAGGCCCACTACCAAGAAGCTGAGAGGCTACGTGGACGACCACTCGGGCCCGTCGACAAATACCGTGTCCGTAAGAAGTTCCCGCTGCCACGAACCATTTGGGATGGAGAACAGAAGACACATTGCTTCAAAGAGCGCACGCGATCATTGCTTCGTGAGTGGTACCTGCAGGACCCCTATCCAAATCCGACCAAGAAGCGTGAGCTGGCAGCTGCGACAGGCCTGACGCCGACGCAAGTCGGCAACTGGTTCAAGAACCGGCGGCAGAGAGACAGAGCCGCTGCGGCTAAGAACCGCTCGGCGCTTCTCGGTCAGGGCTTCGCGTCCTCCTCTACGTACGACGAGGACTCCGTCGACTCGGAGATCAACGTGGACGAAGAATAAAGTAACAGACTATAGTGTTAAATAGCGACGCCGTGGGGCGTGGACGCTCAGTGACTGACGATGCAATATAGACCACAGTTATCTATTATCTTAGTTAGAGCGCAGAGTCCGTGATGCATGTGATGTTAAGGCATTGTAAACCAGTTTAATAGGGCGTATTTGTATCGTTAAAAGTGTAAGCGAGTGCTCGAAGTAACCGCATTGGCGTATCTCAGGTATGTACCAGGCCTAGGCCTCCGACTAGTAGCTGTAACTCGACTGCACTGATAAGTTACTTGTTGTTAAGGTTTAACAGGGTTCATTTTACGTATAATTTCGTGTTTATACTCCCACTCAGAACGTTAGCTAATTTATTTGATCCCTTCGCGCGGCTGCGGTTGATATGGATGCGTTTCCGTGGGAAGCATTTACTTCCCTAAATATTTATACATCCTAACTATTTTTACCAGTAAATATAGATTTTATTTATCATATCAGCTTTTAGTTGTATGTTATAGTAATTATAAAGATGTAGATAATTACGTTCGTGGTGTAGTATTAAAGTAACGCTATTATTGAAGGTTTGTACCTGAGCACGATCACTCCGCGACACCCTGTTGTAAAGTGATGTTGTTTCATATAATTGTAATTAAATATATCTATCATAAATTATTTATTACGATATAGGCCGCAATCTTTTGTTTATAAGTTAATAGAAAAGCTGTAAGAGAGAGTTTTTATAATCTACAAGTGAACAAATCTTTTATGAGATATAGGCCTAACTAGAACGGCAATACTACCTAGTACATTTGTCTTGGCAAATAAAAGTTAAAGTGTACAATCAAATTGAAATCTTAATAATTCCGAACATAATAGGTAATATTTGTTAAATTGAAGTATAAAAGTGTCAAGATCGTTTTTAAATTGCCAGTATTTTTTTTTTCAAAATAATACAAAATCAATTATCTGAGTAAAAATCGGGATTGATATATTTTTTTTTATTTGCTTTTTAAACTTGCCAGTCACAAGATATCGTGTTGTGTGTTTTTTTTTTCAATAAATTAATGTTCCAAAATTAAACAAGTAGCTACTTAGGTACTTACCTAAATTATTATATGGTTGCAATAAATCTCTTTTAATTTTCTACATTAATTTTAACATAGCCCAGAAACATTACTACCATAATGTTAGAAGGATAATTTTCTACTTTGCGAAATGTGATAGGTTTTAGCCTATAAAAGGACGGGGGGTGAACTCGAATCATTTGCTTAGTGATACGAATTCACCCCTCGTCCTTTTTCCCTTGTTTTCTCGTTTCCCTTGTTGTGGTTGATTACTATTTTCGGTATAGGTCTGCCACATTTTTAATATAAACTGCATCTTGCATTTTACCGTGCAAAAAATCCCTTTGCTGGGGTTTTTAATACGAACATAGGTATTATTTTTATTTCATTTTCTTGTTAGATGTTCTGCCTAATTTCAGTTTTAATTGAAAAGTTGTTACAGGGATCTAATAAGTTTATTACGTTTAGGTATTTATTTTAGGAAATTCCGGGAGTGTTTTAAAAACCACATAAGTTATTAAGCCAAATCCAATTTCCTTAGTTTCAAAGATTGTTGTGTTTACTTTGCTTGATACCCACCAAAGGGACCTTAATATACCTAACATTAGTTTAACAACAAATTTTGGGGTTATATATGTTAAGATTAGACCTCTTAATTTTTATCATATTATACGGATTTTACTTTACCAATATTTTTTTTTTCAATAAGACCAATTTTAATTATTTAATTTTCGATTTCCATTCAAAACTTTTATTATTTGTCTTCAAAAACAATTTTCGCACAAAGCTGAAAAATGTAGCAGAGTATTTTAATAATTTGTTTAAGAGTCACCATGATCAGAATTGATCATGTTTTGTAACGTCATCAAATTTTCCCTAATCTATATTGTTAACTCTAAAAACGAAGAAAAAAAAAAACTCATTTATTCTAATGGAACAACAACAATTTCTCTCACATAAAAAATTATAAATAAATCAATACCTATGTGAATATCCTTTTGTTTTAGCAATTTCAAATAGCCAAGTATCGTTTCAACCTCTCTGGGGTTCTTAATCCATCATTGAGTTGCATTCAGATGTCAGTCGGTGTTATAATATCGGTAATAAATCTTTAGACGATGAAGATTGATATTCAGTAACTTTTGAACTAAGCTTTTTGATTTTACAATAGTTAATTTTGATTCTAGTGATGAAAAATTCTGTAGAAAATTAAAACGAATTACCGTTTTCATTTTCTATTAGTCTTAAAACCAGTCAAAAAGGACCTTGTTAAAAAATGTTATCTGCGTGCATGTTAAAATTTATTAAGTTAACACTCAATGATGCCATTACAATATTGAGCCAACTAATCTTGTCCTTTTTGGAAGCACTAATCTGACACATTGTTTTGCTTCTATCTCTTTCTTGTTTACCAAAAAATAAAAAAAATGTCTTAAATAATGTCGATAGTCATTGACATCAGCAATATTTGCATCAGTAAGTACAAATAACAACAAACGAATACGATGCGTCATATCAATTGTGGGTCTTTTATATATATATATATATAAAAATAATCCTGCGTAGTCAGAATTTCTTTCTTTCCTAAAATCAAATCTCAAGTGCCGTAATTAATTCATATGTCAAATCTGTCCAAACAAACTCACAAGGAGGTCTATGTTAGTTATCGTAGAATTGAATGTTGCAATAAAACCGTGCCATTAATTGCACTTAGGCATTGTTGAGCTGTCAAAGTGTCAATCAAACCTTTGTTCTACATCGTATCTATGGTAAACGGGCAAAGGAATGTAGCTACAGCCACGTTCACTTGTAATCGAGTACAGATTTCTCGCGACCTGATTTTAAATCGAGAAAAAAGAATTCAAACAGTGATATTTATGGTCAATATGATTTGAAGGGTTACATTGTTTTAAATTTAGAACTGAGACGAATTTACTTAACCAAAGGTTTGGTGTTTTCTAAAATGTATTATCATAATGATGGCCGTTGTTACCTAAATTAATGTAGACCATTGTAACTGTTTCGTTACATTTTTTTTAAATATTTTCCTACTACTTGTATTTGTAATGATTAAGCATTTGATAAGATGGCACTTTTAGCAGTCTTTTCTATCATGATTAACTTAAGAGATTTGGGGAAAACGTTTTCTTTACTATTGTTCGTAACGAACTAGATAATAAAATAGCCACAAATGTTCGAAACAATTCATAGTTCAACCGATTAGTAATTGTTCAACGCATCTGTCTTCAACGTAAAATACATTAACATATTGTTTTGGATCGTTTCGTGGAGCTTGTTTCTCGTAACTCTGCTAAATTCTTCAATTAACGACTCAAAAGCTTGTGCTTTAAATTATTACGTTATTATTTTGTAAATACGTACTGTTTCGGTATATTTATCATATACTTAATTAAGATGTGGGAGTTGCGTTCAAAGAGGAATAATGTATCTTTGTAAAATATTGTAATGTAAATAATATCTTTTATGAATGGAAAGTAGGCCATACTCGCTGTTTTACGTACGTGAAAAACTGTTTAAATAATCACAGCAGATTAAAATAATAAATTGTAAACCAACTTATAATTTCCAACAAATGGATTGGATTTGGAATTGGTACCTACTCGAGTAACACTTGTCTCGATAAATCGAGACAAGTGTTCTATTAATTGTATTTTTTTACTAAAAACTCTCTTACAGCATTTCTACGATCATCACTACCCGCAGATATAACGGAAACATATTTTTTTTTACATTTTTCAACTTGCAACATCTTACGATTGTATTTTTTGTAAATTTCCCGCGCTGACGAAACGCGGGAAGCGATAGGCTAGTTAGCGGTAGACTCAACAAGAGAACTTTGTAAAAATGTATTATATGAATAAACAAAAATGCAAATTGTAAATATGATATCGACTTACATTACAGTCATTAAATTAAAATTGTTAATAAAATTATATTCGTAAACAATTCACCTTTGTATTATTTTTAACTCCAAATGAATAACCGTTATGGCACATTCAACAGCCTTTCAACAAATATATACAAATATTTTTTTCTTATTATTAAGAAAGAAGAAGGACAACTGTAGCGAAATTTGTCTAAAAGCATCACACATCTTATGCCTTTAAAGTTATAAGGGAATTAATTCAATAATGCATAGCCTGTCTGTTTCAATTCACTCAGAATATGGATCTGTAAATTTCCAGAAGTGTTGACTTGTGCAGTTGATATTTTACCCTGTGCTAATAATTACACGGAATACCAAATAATAGGGCGAAAGTTTCTTCATTGTCCCATTATGATGACAAAAAGGTAAACTTTAGTGAGCAGTTGAGCACCTTTTTCTTACTTCTTGGAAGCTAAAGTTTCATGTTTGACTAAATAGCTTGTTCGCTCAACCGTGTTAAAGTCGTTGATCGGCAAAACCAAGCTCTTACCGATATCAATTACCAATGCTAACTTTTATGCGAGTCATCTAAAAACATCTTTCTAACGAACTCCGTATTCCTAATTTAAACTGATTTGAATTACAAACAATTTTAGCGGGAAAAGGAACGCACCCGTCAAAAACGTTAGCATTTCATACCATAGATTAATAACATGTCATTTTTATTAATTCGCTACGAGCGACTCAATTTATATTGTTGCTAATTAACTTTATATTATAGTGCGCCGCGTATTTCACTGTAATTGAATGTTCTGAAGGACAAACCGCAGGTGCAACCCACTGTTTGTATCTACGCGCCTGGCATCGCGGCTTTTTTATTTTTCTATAGTAATCCCTTGTATGTTAGTCATTATTAATGCGTATAAAATGACACATAAGACAGTAATTAAACATAAATTAGAAAATATATTCGATTGAACTTTTAATCAAAGTCTGCAATAATATTCATAAAATATTGCAGTTATTTTTCGATCTATTTTCTGACTTGTTTTTTTATAAAATGTAATTTTTTCATGTATGGTTAAGTTAATGATTTAAAACTAAATACTAACAAACAAACAGCCGGTAGCTGGTCTGAGCTATAGATATTGTTCTCTAGATATGGTTAAGATATTTAACCTTTAAAACCGACACATGTCTTATGACAAACTTCGTTAAGTCCACTCACTTAATGGAAAGAACAGGCTTATCAGTAAATCTTATATTAATAAGTATCTATAGGACACGGAATATTACACCTATATTTTGTATTATTTTTAAGTTTTTTAGAGTTCCTTGCTCAGAAAAAATGGTATTAATGTATCTCCTTTTTCTTTCGAGCAAAAATAGGGCGGATAAATTAGGACTACGTTAAGAATCTAAATTAGTTCCTAGACGACATAATAAGGCTGGCTTCTTGTCTACTAGTGATTTGGATCAAACTGATACACAATCGATACTGCATTTAGATCGTTATAATTTTGCGATGGATCTATAGGATTAGGTTCTCCACAACAGATTATAGCTAGGTAGTTACAGTGTTCGGAAATTAGATCTCCGAAATGGTTAATGAACGCACCTTGCTTTCCAAAGAAATAATGATTTTCTAAGTAACCATTATCAGCAATAAGAAGTGGAACTCTAGACACTTTAGATTAATCACTAATTCACTAATTTGTTTACCGTCTCGTATCCTTCGACTATGAGAAACAAAACCCGCCATACAGTTTTTTTCAAGCTTCCCTATCCGTCTAACGACATTTATGGCAACCCCTCGAAGAGTAGCTATGCACACACGTCGCGGGCATTCATTAACCTCGAATTCCTTCCACAATTCATAGACAACGGCTCAATAAATGGCAACACTGAGCGATCAATTATCGCATCAGAATGTTTTAATTACTTAATCAGTGATAACTTTTATGGCAATATGTACTTATAAAATTTCATGAATGACAACACTCGATAGAAATTAAATTCAGTCCATAAAAACTTCCGGGTTTTTTAAATGTCATTTTATTTATGGAAGTTCTATGGCAAAATTGAATTAAAGATATTTTTTGCGAGGCAGAAAAGTTTAGGCTGGGTCGGCGAGTACGTTCGTAAGCGTCGTACAGTTTGCACTTAATTAGATGAAATAATTACGTAATTAAGTGGGACGGCCATATTTTAAAGTGCAAAACATATATATGTGTCGTTAATTAAGCTGATATTAATTCATTCACATTTGGTCTTTTGCGGCGCCTTTTCTTGAGTTCGCGGAGTTTGTCAAACGTTCGCTTGTTTAAGAAGTACGGCTTATTATTTATTGGTGTCTATGGTATCTAAGTGTGTCAGTTGCATAAAACTGTAGGTAATTTACATTGAATTTATTGCCACTGGCTGCAACTGTGTCTGTTATCTAGCACTTCATGATTAGAATTTATGAGATTATTGTGAATTGCAAATGCTAGGTTAAGAAAAACATTAACGCTGCATTCTATTAGAATTTAAAAGATCTTGTTTTAAATAGGTATCCTGACGTTTAATGACTAAACACTTAGGTAAATTTTGGTATTGTAATTTCATGAAATCGAATCCGTGAAAATGTACGGAGGAGGTCCAGTTCTACCAGATAGGTGATTTTCATTTTTGATGATAAGATTAATAAGTCTTTCGTGTACATATAAAATCAGGCAGAAATCTACTTACTCTGACAGACTCGATCTAAAGTTACTATTCGCTGTGGTATAACTAAAGGGACAATTTTCGCGTTCTAGGACTATAGTATCAAACTGCCATAATAATCTTATTAAGCATCAAAACCTGTTCCATTACCTCCTTTAGTGGTTACGTTACAGCACTCAAATCGGAACTAGAACCTAAATTGAAACCTTTAGTTTACCGGTTCTTCTTTAAAGCGAGTCGGAAGGAGTTCATATGGTGCTACAATAGTGCAGATTATTCAAACTAGGTACTAATAATATTTAATGACAATATTAATTTGAAGACTCTGTACCTACAGTTTAACAGACATGCAATCGCCAATATTTCGGAGGCAACCTGAAAGAAAAAATGATAGCCACGCATTAGACATATCCCTTCTTCCTTACAGAACCTTTAAATCGGATGATATCGAACCGTTATATTGGAACCATTATATTGGAACTGGTACTTTGCAAGTTTACCTGGAACCGTACCGAAATACAGAACCTTTTTAAGAATCAAAATGAAAAACCGGAACCCAAATTCGTACCGGTTTTCAATCTCTGCTCATAGTAGATAATGCTATTTTTATATCGACTGCAACGAGACGGTTAAATAAGTTGTGTTTCTCCTCGAAATACTTAATTACACTGCGTGACAAATGTTTTTTTTTTCAATAACATTGATTTAAATAGCTGATTTCTGTCAATTTGGGCCTACTGAACACGAATATATGAATGAATTTCTTGTAACACGTAACATTTCAAAGTTATGATAAATTTTACTTCCACAAATGAAATAAGAGAGTGTAAAAGTTTCAAATCTATCTATACTATATATCTATACTAATATTATAAAGCTGAAGAGTTTGTTTGTTTGTTTGTTTGATTGAACGCGCTAATCTCAGGAACTACTGGTCCGAATTGAAAAATTATTTTTGTGTTAGGTAGCCTATTTATCGAGGGAGGCTATAGACTATATAACATCACGCTGCAAGTAAGAGGAGCGGAGCAGTAATGAAAAATGTTGCAAAAACGGGGAAAATTTATTCCCTTTGAGAGTTTCCGTTGCGTGCGCTGCGTAAACGGTTAAAGTAACGCAAAAATAGTGTAAAACGGAATTGTTCCTTTTAAAAAGTTCTAAAAAAAAGTCCGCGAGAGCATATGTCTATCTTATAAGGTTTGACTCACTATAACTCAAAAGGTGCGACCAGCAACGAAAAATGGACGAAAACTAGCAGACAAATCGATGCGACGGGAAGGGTCAGGGGAGCAAAAATTTGACGCGGACGAAGTCGCGGGCAGAAGCTAGTAATATTATAAAGCTGAAGAGTTTGTTTGTTTGTTTGATTGAACGCGCTAATCTCAAGAACTACTGCTCCGAATTGAAAAATTCTTTTTGTGTTGGGTAGCCTATTTATCGAGGGAGGCTATAGGCTATATAACATCACGCTACAACTAAGAGGAGCGGAGCAGTAATGAAAAATGTTGCAAAAACGGGGAAAATTTATTCCTTTTGAGAGTTTCCGTTGCGTGCGCTGCGTAAACGGTTAAAGTAACGCAAAAATCATGTATCACGGAATTGTTCCTTTTAAAAAGTTCTAAAAAAAAGTCCGCAAGAGCATATGTCTATCTTTTAAGGTTGACTCACTATAACTCAAAAGGTGCGAGCAGCAACGAAAAATGGACGAAAACTAGCAGGCAAATCGATGCGACGGGAAGGGTCAGGGGAGCAAAAATTTGACGTGGACGAAGTCGCGGGCAGAAGCTAGTCAAATATAAACATGTTTAGTCATCTGTATTTTGAATATAAATACAAAAATAGTAGTACTATTGTACACCTTGTTAGTTGGAACTCTTCCTTGAGATTTAATAATATATTTCCCACAAACATAACAAAATTTATCTGGATGGTTTATGAATTTACGACACACACTTTTCTCCATGGCTATTAAAAAAAATTGAAGAATTTTTGTAAACAAAATTATATTAGAAACATCAAATACTTAAAATGTTATGAGAAACACCAAAAGTTGTGATTTACAATTAATAAAATTGTATTAACTTCTTTGTATCGTTGTTAAGGTACGCCTCTTTGCTTCGGTGGCACCACGACTACAACACTACCAATAAAATCCAAGTAAAACTACCAAGTTCCTTCCTACTAGTCGCTCAAACCTATAATCGTAATATTATTGAGGGTACATGAAAATAATCAAGATACCATAACTAAGAAATGTGACGTGTTAGATATCTACATCATGAGGCAATTTTGTTGATAACACTATGTGACACAATTTCTCTAACATATATAATACTAGCTTTTGCCAGTGGCTTCGCCCGCGTGGAGGTCAGAAATTATCCCGCGGGAACATACTACCGGGATAAAAAGTATCCTATGTCCTTTCTCAGGCTCTAAACTATCTGTGTGCCAAATTCCATTTAAATCGGTTCAGTAGTTTTAGCAGGAAAGCGAGACAGACAGACAGACAGACAGACAGACCGACAGACAGACAGAGTTACTTTTGCATTTATAATAGATATTATAGTTTAGAAGTTTAGATTTAGATTACGTTAATTGCATTACTTATTCGATTATCAAGTATATAGTACTATCTACTATTTTGTATTTAAATTCAAAATACAGGTGACTAAACATTTTCATATTTGATTTGAAACTTTTACACCGTCTTATTTCATTTGTGGAAGTAAAATTTATCATAACTTTGAAATGGTACGTGTTACAAGAAATTAATTCATATATTCGTGTTCAGCAGGCCCAAATTTACAGAAATCAGCTATTTAAATCAATGTTATTGAAAAAAAAAAAAATTGTCACGCAGTGTTATTTATTAAACCGCTTTTGGACAATTTAAGTCAGCGAATACAATCAATTTGCTTCAACTAAGAAAGCTGTATGAATACTGTATTTGACTAAGGGAATTACTAGAAAATGGGCAGCAGCGTTCTCTGTGCATTTTACCACCATACTGCGATCACCAACCCGCCTGCCAAGCGTGGCGATTTTGGCAACCCCCCCAAATTGCGTAAAGGTATGTCCAGCAGTGGACTTCTATCATTTCGTCTGTCATGATTATGATGATTTTGTTTGTATTTAAATCAGAGGACAAAGTATTTTAAATCTTTGCCACAAAGTTTTACTTTGTTTTTTTTTTTTTTCGTGATGGTTTCAAAATGGGAGCAAGTACTCCTGGCCTAACAGTTTCAATAAAGATATTCTCAATACTTTTGCCATGATTGTGGGCTTACACAATGTAACATTCTACCAGCGATAACGATGATAGAAAAGACATAACATAAATGTGTAAATTGACAGAAACTTCCGAAAAGCTTATGTCAATTCTATTGGAAATTGTATTAGAAATACGAAACGGTTTGAGAGTGTTTGTCAGATTACCACTAAACTTGTCTAGGCCCTCTCGTAACAAATAGGTACCAATTTAGCATCACTACCGGTAGTGCCACTTTTTCCGCAGAACAAATTACTGTCTGACATTAGAACGTTTTTCAATGTCAAATACGGTACACCTAATGCTCGTTAAATGATATATTAAGCAACAGGCTTCATTTCACAACCAGTCATCAGTCGTGATACATAAACAACAACTATAAACAGCTCACAACTGATTAATTGTAACATTATCGTAACAATGGATTAAACAGTTTGTATTGACGTTGCCCAACAGATTATTGCTCACCGACAAATTTAAATTAAGCACCATTTTACCGATCCTAATTCGAAATTCAACATTATTACTTCGTTATACAGTGATTAAGTTTTTAAAACTTGTTTATGGTCTGTTCTTAAGAACGAATCAGTAAGCGGAGGAGCTGTCAAATATGAACGCAGCCGTTAAGTTTTTTTTTTAATATTTTTTTTTCTAAGGCTTAGTCAACAAAATGTAAAGCCGGGCGTCGACCCGACATGTTAATTGCAACTCAAACAAATTAACGGACGTATCGTTGGCTAATGAAATAGACGAGTAATGTTTGAATAGTCGATAGTCGATGTTCTAGGACAAACTATTGTAAGTAGAAAGTGTCTCGTGTCTGCATGTGAATGCAAATATATCGCCACTTGATTTTTAAAGTGTAGTTTGTAAGCCACCTATTGCAAATAATGAGACAGAGTGATTATATTGACATAGCTGTCGAATTAGGAAATCAAATATGTGTGACGGATGCTATTTGAAGCCTTACAAAGATTTTTTTTTTTTGAGAAATTTTCGATGTGGTTCCTTAGTTTTTGAATTATAATTTCTTATTAACTAATTTTGATTTTACACGTGACAAAATGGAATTCTTCGGATAAAGCATAAAGGACACTAAAGGAGACGGTTGAAGTTTGATTGTTACATCTACTTATGAGATACGTCTAGGCATTTAGTGTCCCGCAAGTGTTACTAAGGCGGCCCCTAGACCTACAATAATATTGTACAATACATTTTATTGTACAATAAGATTGAGAGGCGCTTTGAATCCAAACGATCAATTATATTGCACAATAATACGAACTGCACAATGTTTTCGTGTTCAATCTGAGAATAGTATTAATACAGTTTACAACACAAAACTACACCACTTTCTGCCGTAAAATTCATCACAGTTCAGTTTTTGGAAAATATAACAAAAACCCAAACGACGCGTCTGATTTCCCGCCAGAAATTCCCGTGTACTCCTCGTTCAACACAAAACACATACTAAAAATATTGGGCAATACTGACCCTACACGATGCAATGGAAAAATATGGTGCAATAAAAATTAAACATGCTCAAACTTTTATTCAATCATTGCACAATCTTCAATATTAACCCTATACGGTCAATAATATTGCACAATTCGTAATATTGCACAATTTAATTGATCGTTTAGGGGCCGCCTAAACGGAAACATTGAAAAACTGCTATTCCAAAGGTGCAATTATTTCAGTGGGTAGGTACTTATAGGTTGCGCTGTAAAAAACATCGAATACTGCACGCACCTGTCTGTTTTTCAGCCACTATCGATTTCTTGTAACCAAACAAATCGTTGGAACTCATTAATCATCAAGCAATTAGTAACAAAAAGATGTTTCCCTTCAAATTAAACAACGTTTAGATGAATTGATTTATTTATTTACTGGCTAGGCCTACTGACGTGTCGGCCGTATCGGGTTCCCGGCGCCGCCGGTGTCAAAGTGACAGCTCGTAACTTTTTTAGTTTTGGCTTTAGACACAACCAGACACAACTCTATTCAGCCAAGTTTTATTTTTATTTAGTGACAAAACATTTTAAAGATTTGTATGTTGATTTGGGATTTATTCAGATGTCTGGTGTTAAGTTGTTCTTTCTAATGTTTTGTTGTGGCGTCATTAGGGTTTTAACGGTTGAAAGATGAGTGATTAAAAGGTTTGTGTTTACAATGTTTTATTTTGAATTGAATAGCTGAATAGTTCTATTTGTATATAGTCTACAAGTGTGGATTATCCTGTGACATACTTAATTAGTTATTTTAATACTTATCTGGTCAACAGACTGGGAGGACAAGAGCTTGCTCTCTTACGGTAAGTTTTCCTTTGGGATATATTATTTTTATATTTCGAGGATTTACAGCGAGGAACATTTTAGAGTAAAAACTTTTGGGAAACAGGGAAAAGAAATAAATCCAGACATAGATTATGCTTATTTAACCATTATAACATAGACGGAAAAGCAATGAAAACATAAACTTTAAACCGTGAAATCTAACATAGAGAAAACTGCCCGTAAAGCTTAATCTTTTGTTTTACTATCCCCTGTAATAAAGGATAGATAATATATAATCTATTATTGTCTCAAAGTTATATCTACACAGATCGATTGTGCGATCGTACACAAGTTGTAAAGTTTAGCCGACGGAAATGACGTATTGTAGTTCCCGTAGACAATGGACTAGCGACTGTCACTATGCATAATGGCGACCATTAAAATCAAGATGGCGGACTAACATGATGCAAATGATGGTGGAAATAGCTTTAGCTATTAATATTTCTCTTGACTTATTTGGAAAAGTATTAACTTTTATTTATTTATACTTCCACAAATTAAGTGGACTTCAGAATTCCACAATTACTTCTTCTTTGTTCAGCAGATAATTAAAAATTACCTACCACTAAAACATAACATTCATTAGTCACATACCTAAGTAAGTAATGGCATAACTTAGTTTAACTATTGCTAGCTGCTGTATTTTATTTTAATCGTCTAAAACGAGTTTGTTGTTCTATGTTTTATGCTCTCTGCCAGAACATAGATTGGAATTAGGTATTTAGGACGCTGCACAAGCGTAGGACATCTAAAACGTTCAGTTCTTTGGCATAGTTAGGCGTACCTAAGGTAAGTGATACAAATAAGGCCTACCTAATTTGAAACACTCATATCTTGATAAATTATTCGAAATATATGATAAATAAAAGCAAGGCATTATTCTTTGGTTTATATATTTTAAATAATTAAGAAAACATATGGTAATCTTTTATCAAAAATCACTTAAAAAGAGGTAATTCAGGAACCTTACCCTTAGGCCTTTTTAAAACACAGTGATTGAACAAAGCCTATATTATCCTTAAATTATAGGAATATTGTTATAAGAGTATTAATTATATGAAAATATATATTTCAAAGCCTTCTAACAGGTGTTTCCATGAAATCCTTGAACAACTTTTTAAGCTATTTTACTAAATATTATGCTTAAATTGCTAGTCAGACTTAAAGTCGAATATAAACAAGAAATAAAGAACAAATAAAAAAAAAAAGTATCTAAACAAATAAAAATTTGAATATTAAAATATCTTCTCAAAAATATTATTTAAATATTGAAAAATAAAAACTGTTAAGTAGGCTTTATTTAGTACATCATATATATTTCATAAATGTTATAAACAGTATTTAATTCGCATATTCTAAAAATTACAATTTAAAGTCATAGTTACCTTTTGAAGAGTTGTATTGTGATTCGTATACATTACTTGAAACATAATTTCAAAGAATAACGTATTAAAATTGGATAGAAATGACGGCAAATTAATAATGCGCAATGAAAACGCCCGTCTGTCACAAACGACCGGCCACTACCGCTGTGAGTGCGAGCGGCCTCTGTCGCACTGTTTGCCCACTCGTGGGGCTGTCGTATATGCGTCTGTGAAGTATTTTTGATGTAAATATATTTTAACCAACTTTTCCGCACTACAGGCCTTATTTGAGCGTAGGCTTTATTTGTATCAAGTAGGTACCTTATATGAAGCAAAATAATATTATGAGCCAGAATGACAAATTCAAATATATGTTCAAAGTAAAGACAAATTCAAAAATATTTCATAAAAGTAGAATATTATCACGTTACACAATCGTAAAATAGAGTCTAAATAAATAATAGTTAAAAAAACTAAAAAACACGCTTCTATAGAAAACCAAACTAAAAAGTAGAAAATAAAGGAAAAATAGTTTAAAAAAACTGAAAAATACGCTTCCATAGAAAACCAAACTAAAAAGTAGAAACTAATAATGGAAAAAAAGCGTGGGGTGCTTTTTAATGTATTTTTTTATTGATATCAGGCACCCCACGCCTTTTTTTAAGTTTTTTAAAACTATTATTTATTTTCTATTTTTTAGGGTGTTTCGAATTTTGAGACGTATGTCAGCGTAGTTTGTGACGTATGTCAGCGTAGTTTGTGACATATGTCAGCGTAGTTTTCGATCCTGGTAATTCTGCCAAGGATAATGCCACAAATTTATGAAATTATTGCATTGTCATCGGTCTTTGACAGGTGTGCAAAGTTTGAATGAAATCTGGTCGTTTAAAGTGGGTCAAAATCGCGCTATAAGGAGTCGGTTACAAACAAACAAACATACAAGTGAAGCTAATATCTTTATATTAGCTTCACTTGTATTTGTGGGGGTTTGTCATAATTGCCACTCTTGGCAGACAGGTTGACGATCGCAGTTTCATGGTAAAATAGAGAATAAACCACACTGCTGCCCCTTCTCTAGCAAGTCCCTCAGTCGCCTCTTACAAGACCCGCGGAAAGAAATGGGATTGTGCTATTCTTTACGTCCAGCACTATACGAATTTGTGACGAATTTGTAATGACAAAGAATATCGATCGATTGATTCGCGTTCGAGTTTAGGTGGTTATTTACTAAATTCTTAAAAAAAAACCTCGTCTACCAAACTAATTCTAAATAACGATAAAAACCACATTAAAAATTTAAATAAAAAATATATTATTGAGTGGTAGCAATCAGCGTTGATATAAAAACTGCAACAAATGCGTTTCACCCTGTCTGTAATTATCCGGGGGCGGTGTTAAGATTAATATGTTCGTCCGTTCATCCGTCCGTCCGTGACACGCGAATTACTTGTAACACGTGATGAGCATAGAAACTTGATCATAACGTGTAATGTGCTCATTTGTTTTTTTTTTAATTATTAATTAATTAGTGGGTAAAGAGAAGCGGGAAGTGTTGCGGTTTGGATACTCGTATATTCTAGGACTGTTCTCAACTGTTGAAAAGTCAACAGTTTTTGCATCTGAATATTATAAACTCTATGAGTTGCTCCATGTAGGTAAGTCTCTTTACTGAATAATTTCAGTCAGTAACAGAGTACACCTACTCATTCTCGTGGCTAGCCTTTTGCTAACTATGTTGGCGTCAGATTGACTGACTGGACGTAGCTTGATACCAGAATTTTACATTGAGAGCGACTGCCGATCTGACCTCCATAACCCAGTTACTAGTTAATACGACACCCTTTGGAAAAACTGGTTAGTCAGAGTTTCGGGTTACTGACGACCCGTAACGACTGCCAAAGATCCACAAATGATAGCCGGCGCCAACGACTTTCGTGCTTTCTGAGGAATGCAGGGGTTTTGGTATGATCACCCATCCACGGGACAACTGCGGTAAGCTTAGCTTAACCTGATCGATCGATACGTGCGGATGTGATGACTTCGCCACAAGCTTAACCAATCCATCCCCAACATTACCCAATCCTTTTCCCAAATCTTTCTAAAGTAAAAGACGATTTAGCGTCACACATAAAAGATGTCTACCCGCAGACCACAGATGACCACACGTCGTGTCCCGGAGGTCACGTCACGTATAAATCGCTTTGACCTGTCACGCTGCCAACTAAATAGCGTGTTTATGAGCCTGGTTAACCATGGCAAAAAAATGAATTTTATCTTCTAAGAAATCAGGATATTTTGTATAGAGGCCCGAAAAGAATTTGATGTCTCAATTGTAATGAAATGTTTATTTATGTAAGTAGATCTTTTAAGAAACTTTTCACGTCAATACCATAGGTGTTCACTAGTATATCTATCTGTGAAAGAAACATCATGTGGAAACCTGAAGTTATAATCTACGAGCTTTTACCAGCGGCTTCTCCCGCGTATTACGTATAAATCTTGCTCTTGAGTCACTCTGCCTAATGATGAAAACTGCATTAAAATCCGTTGCGTAGTTTTAAAGATCTAAACGTGAGAAGGTATTTTCAACCGACGAAAAAAACGGAGGAGGTTCTCAATTCGACGCGTATATATATTTTTTTTCTTTTATCTATGACCACGCATAACTTTTTACATAGTAGTCCGATTGTGATAATTCTTCTTCTATTGGAAATGGTATACTCCCAAGGTGGTCCCATATAAATTTGGAAAACAAAATCGAACCCTAAGGGTCGGAAAACAGGGGATGATTGATTGTTCACTCATTGATTGTAATGTATAAACACGCATAACTTTATACAGAGTAGTCCGATTTTGATAATTCTTTTTGTGTTGGATAGGGTATACCTTGCCAAGTATTATTAGTAAATTAAATCCACAAAAAAAAACTTTTTAACAAAAAATTAAACCGCCGAAAAACTGACCGGTTTAATTTTTTGTTAAAAAGTTTTGTTTTATACTACGTAATGTAATAAAGATTTATACATCAGTAATATGTGTGTCATTGAGCAGTGGTGGCGCAGTAGCAACGGCCATGATATACGAGTTGTGAGCCGTAGGTTCGAATTCAAAGGCGCTTTACTTTGTTTTAGTTATTGTATCACCACTGCTCTCAAAACGGTGAAGGAAAACACGGTGAGAAAATCGGCATAAAAATTAAGACATATGATATCTACCAATCCGCACTAAGGCCGCGTGGTGTGCCAGAAGTGGGTACATTGTGGGCTGATTACCTATGTTTTGTATGTCTGTCACTACCAATCCACTTTGAGCAAGCGTGATGAATGCTGATGCCTTCCTTGTATCAGAGATCATCATTTCAGCCGTAAGACGTCCACTCTTCAACATAGGCCTCCCCTAATTTGGGGGGCTTCGCCTTAATCGCCACGTTTGGCAGGCGGGTTGGCGATCGCAGTATGGTGGTAACATGGAGACCACTGCTAGCCATTCTCTAGTAAGTCCCTTTTTTGTTAGATGGGAAATCATTAAATTACATCTCCCACTTTGGGCGGAGCGGGAGGGCGTGTCAGACTTTTACTGACTAAAACCCACCCGTGTTCCTTCAGTTACCCATATGCCAGGGCCACGGTATCTCGTTTGAACAATCTCGCGACCCTGGCAGGCTAGAAGTCCCTGAGTCGTCTTTTACGACAACCACGGGAAGAAATGGGGTGGTGGTATTCTTTACGTCGGGCACCTCATGTACATCGATGAGGTATGAGAGATATTAAATGCAAAATATGGCTGTACTTATCTGCCTAATAGTTCAGAAAATAGAAAAATTATATATGTATGTATGTACTAACAAGCTTTAGTCTAATAACTAAGTTCGCAACTGTGTAATATCTGAAAATAGCTATAAATATTATAGCGCCTAAAATACAAACCATTTGCAATTATGTCCCTTTGAACAACGCCGACAGTCTCCGATATGGACAATACCAGGAGTTTAGATTACCCTATTAGGGCCACGGCGTGAAGTCAGCTTGTAAGTCCAGTCTCGGTATGTGTGTTACTTAAACATTTCTAAGCGAACTTGACCGAATTTAGTTAGACTTGTTAAAAGGAGTGTTCGGATCGGTAAGTTAGATTATTAGGTATCTTAGAACCTTTATCTTTACATAGTATAAAACCAAGTCGGAGTTCGTGTCTGCTCGCTTATATCTTTTAAATTACACAACGGGCTTTTAATTCGGTTTTGAACAATAGATAAAGTAATTCAAGAGTAATGATGTAGGTATAATACGCGGGTAAAGCCGCTGGCAAAAGCTAGTTTGATATTTGAGATATTGGAAGTTTTAAGATATTTACAAACATAAAGGAAAAGAGAATAAAAAGCGGGCAACTTATGTTAAACTCAAGTTGAAAGCATTTTGTTTTCAATTAAACTAATTACAGGTACAAAATTATGAGGCGTCAAGGACTCGATCAGTCAGTAAGATGAAACTAGTTGCCCATTCTAAAGCGTAGTAGGTTCTTATGGACAAGAACTGGTAAGTAACGTGTTGCTACTAAATATATTCGCATAATTTCAATGAGTAATCTTTATCATGGCATTCTGGGTAGAGTTTTGTATATGTAATTAACTAACTATCATTTTGACTTACCATTTAGTGATTTTCCTGTAGGAAGAGTTTTGGCCGAAATGTGTGCTGTATAGGCGTTTCCCAGCTGGCTGACACCTCGCAGCGTAACACGACTCACTTTGTGTGCAGTAGTTTTTAAATTTGTTTTATAAAATATTATATTGTATTATACATTATAAACCTTCCTTTTAGGGTTCCGTTGCCAAATGGCAAAAAACGGAACCCTTATAGATTCGTCATGTCTGTCTGTCTGTCCGTCCTTCCGTATGTCACAGCCACTTTTTTCCGAAACTATAAGAGCTAGGCTGTTGAAACTTGGTACTTACCAAGTTTCAACAACCGCATTAAGATTTTCACACTAAAATAGAAAAAAAAAACAATACATTTTGGGGTTCCCCATACATAGAACTGAAACTCAAAATTTTTTTTTCATCAAACCCATACGTGTGTGGTATCTACGTGGCATGCCTTTTAAGTTTTGTCGTTTGAAGAAAAAAACACAACTAGAACCTTATAGTACTTTTTATTGTTTTTCAAAGTATTCACCACGTAGCTTAATACACTTTTCCATTCGCTCAAGTTATTATAACATTTATTCCACTCTAAAATGGGGGTGTTCAATATGGCTGACTTGAAAGCGTCGACTGCTTTTTCACCAGACTGGAACCTTTGACCACGAAGACTTTTCTTAATTTTAGCAAATGTAAAGAAATCGTTAGGGCTTAGGTCAGGACTGTATGGAGGATGGTCAAGAATTTCTACTTTTTCCTGCTCCAAATGCTCAATCGTTTGATGAGCGCTGTGTGAGCTTGCGTTGTTGTGGTGCAGGATGATGCGTCGCTTTAAGTTCGATTTTCGAAGTTCGGCGATGCCTTGTGGTAAACAAACAAACAAACTGTGGTATACCACTCTGCGTTAATCGTTCTACGATCTTCAAGTGCAATAGTTGCAACATGGCCGGTTTTTCCAACGAACGTGGCCACCATCTTCTTTGAAGTGCTTCGAGAACGAACAACTTTAGTCGGCTTTGGCTCATCTTGAAAGACCCAGATTGTAGACTGTTGTTTGGAATCAGGATCGTAGGCATAAATCCAAGATTCGTCACCACTGATGATGTTGCAGACGTGATTTGAGTCTCCTCGGTTGAACCTTTGCAGAGTTTTCTTACACCATCTGACGCGGGCCATCTTGTGATCGTCGGAAAGCAGATGCGGTATCCAACGGCAAACTAGCTTTCTCACACCAAGCGCTTCATGCAAGATATTCTGAATGGTTGTCCCTGAGATGCCTAATAGAGCTTCTATCTCTCGATACATCACATGACGATGTTTGAGAATTAGTTGTCTTACAGCAATGATGTTATCTTCAGAGAAGGCAGATTTTGGGCGTCCTACGCGAGATTTGTCACTAACACTAGTATGTCCACGCTGGAATTCTAAATACCAGCGTTCGACAGTCCGCAGACATGGGGCTTCATTACTGAACACAGACGTTAGCTCTTCAAAACACTGAAGCCGTGTCAGGCCTCTTCTAAAGTTGCAGAAAATTATTGCACGAATATTTTCCTTAGAAAGATTCATTTTCGTGTGTAACCTGACAGATTCCAATCGACGCTGTGACTGAACAATAGCATAAATCCTAATACTTTCAACCGTTATGATATTCAAAATTTAAACACATTCGAATATAGAACAGTTCTAAATTCAAAATTGCCGGGAAATATGGAAACGACAGAACTTAAAAGGCATGCCTAGTATGAATAGGTCTTCAAAAATGGTATTGAGGTTTCTAACATAATTTTTTTCTAAACTGAATATTTTGTGCGAAAGACACTTCCAAAGTGGTAAAATGTGTGTCCCCGCCCCCCCCCCCGTAACTTCTAAATTAAGAGAATGATAAAACTAAAAAAAATATATGATGTACATTACCATATAAACTACCACCGAAAATTGGTTTGAACGAGATCGAGTAAGTGGTACTTTTTTTAAAACGTCATAAATCGTAAACCGCAATTTACCTTTCATTCAATCAACTGAAATATAAAAATAAAAAAAAAAAAATATTTTCATAAACATAAACCTTATACATAAACCGAGAATATCTACAGGTTTGTTCGGAACCCTCGGTGCGCGAGTCCGACTCGCACTTGGCCGGTTTTAATCACTCTGACTATTGATGAAAACTGCATTACGCAGACGCGGTAAGCGACTTTGTTTGGAAGATAAAGATGTATTAGTTTATAGTAAATGTTTTATGCTTATTATATACTAGTTTCTGCCCGCGACTTCGTCCGCGTAAAATTCCTTGTTCCCCCGACCCTTCCCGTCGCGTCGAATCGCCTACCCGTATTATATTCCCCGTTTTTGCATCATTTTTATTACTGCTCCGCTCCCCTTGGTTGTAGCGTGATGTTATATAGCCTTTCTCGATAAATAGGCTACCCAACACAAAAATAATTTTTCAATTCGGACCAGTTCCTGAGATTAGCGCCTTCAATCAAACAAACAAACAAACAAACTCTTCAGCTTTATAATATTAAGTATAGATTTTGTGATTTAAGGGCCTTAGTTACCTGAAATAAAGATTACATTTAAAAATTTCTAGCTTCTGTGGTAAATATGTTCTATGGAAGTCATGTTTCAGAACACCAGTAAACTGCTAATTAAGATCTAACATCAATACTATATCAACATCCCTCGACTTCTTAATAACTGTGTAACAACCCAGACATTAAGAACCATCTCCATAGATTTAATTCACCCAAGCTCACCCCCATTAACAGGGGTATTACATTAAAATGCCCAAATGCTCGTCATTTGTTTAGCCAGCCGTAAGTCCCCCAAACAACAACATAGCGCTACAGAGGGCTACATTTAGCCGCGACGGGGCTATTTAGCCGTGGTTGTAAAAGGCTAAGGTTGCGGGGTTGCGGGGTTGCTGTCGTAATGTTGTTGTTTCTGGAAACACTCGTGAACCTTCGGTCTTGGCTGATGAGGTGTGGGGTAAGGAAGAAGAGGAAGCGAGAGATTTGGGTAAAGAAGATTGTTGCGGCTATCGAAAAGATTTCCTTAAAAGGAAAATGAATGATGAATATCTAATTACGTTTACGTTGATCGACTAGTTCGATTCAAGGTTCAACGAGGTACTTTTATATTTATATCTACGTAAATAAAGCAATGTGCTATGATGTTCCTATCCTGATTTTTTTCTTAAGCAACCGTCCTGAAATATTATATATGAAGGAGATCTTTACCACTAATAAGAGTTTACATATAGATTTGCAGTCGGAGAAACTTCTACAAAAGACATAGAGGTGTTGTCACATATATAATAAGTTCAGATATCTTTGAGCGGCTTATGCTTTACTCGCTTGTTAATCCAGAAATAAGCCATTACACTGCCGGGGTCGCGTGATTGTTCGAAAGAGATACCGTGACCCTGGCACATGGGCAACTGATGGAACACGGGTGGGTTTTAGTCAGTAAAAGTCTGACACGCCCTCCCGCTCCGCCCACAGCGGGAGAAGCCATATGATGATTTCCCATCCTGAAAAAAAAAAAAAAAGCCATTACAGAGGTGAAAGAAACGTACGTGAGTCATACATGTATGCGTTCAATTTCAGGAAATTGAAACATAGTAATACCAAAAAGATTGATTTATATTTATTTCTACTTTTCTGTACAAATCATTTTGTTTAGACATAGTCTCCACAGTTTCCACCCCTATCAATCAGTTCGTCACTTGCACCACAGTCAGGGGTCCATTTTCAATTACCCGCTATTTGTCAAGCCAGCCGAGTGTCAGACACCGACGTTTAGTGTCGACACTCGAGCGCCGCACCTCAGGGATTTGTCCTGCTTATTGCTTTCTTGTTCTGTGGCATATTTGTGGTGGAGCAAATTATTAGGGGGGTTATCGTGACGGTCAATATTGGTAGATGGGTGTCAGGTGGAGTCCTTTGTGTTAGATGTCGATCGGAATAGTTTGAAGCGTTAATAGTCATGTTGAAGTCTGATTGCCAATTCAGAAGCAACGTTTTGGGAAAGATGTTCTAACATTATGATCTATCAGTGGCGAGGTGTAATTTTTTTGAAAAGAGAAGCCGATGCGAAGTCGGCTTTAACTTACTGACTCATCAATAAAGAATACTTACTATGATTCTAAAATTAATATAGGAATATAATGAATTAAATACAATTAAATTGAACAGCTGAAAACCGAATAAAATATGCAATATTCCTCTATCTCGTTCTCGCTGACGCATTTTTCTATACCTGTCTGTGTCATAACCCGTTGTACAGCGGCTTGCTCTCGTACATATCAAGCGGTGCCACGTGACCTAAAGTGACATCATTACGGGATCGCTGTTGTATGAATTTTTAGTTCCCGATTATGACGTTTTGGCGCCGGGTTAATTTAGAACATTTCTCTTTTGTTGTAATACAAAGCTATAAATAACCTTTTTTGTTGTTTGAATGTTATGGTGAATTAAATACCCGTAGTGTAACTATATTTATTGACAATAGTAGCCACTATTTACATACTACTGTATTTTTAATAGTGATAGACTTACCAATGCGAATCCCCGAAGGCAAGCCGGTAGGAATCGTGTTATATGGTGCTTTCGCCACTGTGATCTATATATATACTTTATGAATATAAGTACTATATATATATTTCTATACTTTTGTATAGGATCTTTCTTTCACAAAAATAAATATATAGTAAAAAAACTGAAGATTTATCTATATGAGACATCTTTTAAATACCAAGTGTTCCCGAAAGAATTTATAACTGAGTGTTGTATTATTTATCCAAACGAGATCATGGTGCTTGGGTTCTTTATCATGTGTGGCTGACCGTTTCAATAGGTATAGACAATTTATTATGAATGGTTCGCTAAAATATGTATGATTTTTATTAATAAACCAGTTTCAATACCATTTTAAGGGGTTTCCTTACACCCAGCTAAATAAATCAATAAAAATGCTAATATTGGTGCTTAACAATATTAATATTTTTATTGTAGACATTAGTCTTCCGCTTTATGTCCCAAAGAAACTTCACTCTATCAAAAACAAACGAACATATTTACTCTAAAACTCCCAAATCAACTTTCAAAAAGCGTAGTGACCTTAAAAAAAACAATTTGTGTCCCACTTAGTCCCCTGTTCACCCTCATATCGCATTATAGTAAAATGATTTGCAGGGCTGGCCTCCAAACTCAATAAACTTGATTGCTGTCCACCCTCCGTCGACTGGCTTGAAGATATGAGACTTGAGCTTTATTTTAATGACAATTCAGATTTCTTTGTTTGAAAGTTGAGCGGAACAAATAGGTTTTGTTAGAGATCGGAAAGAGTTTTACTTCGTTTTCTTACAATATTTTCTTTTAATGTACACGTACGTACAGACGCCAACACATCAAGCTACTACAATCTGTCAGATTTCTTTGATAGATTTTCGACTTTATTTCTAGAGCATTAGGTTCAAGGTTCATTGGGAAAAAATGACAGTTTCGGGTAGCTTGACCTGGTGGCGTCTGTACATATGTCAGTTGCATCTTAAAATTAAATAGGAAGGCAATTAGATGAATAATCTTTTTGCCTTGATGGTGTAAAGGTGTTGCTATAAAAAAGACGAGAACAAGAAGCTCCGCAGAAAAAGGTAATCTAACTGTATTATTTTGCTGATTTCTGCTGTCAACAGTAATAAAATAGTTTAGTATTGAATTTCTACCAGCTTCTACCGGCGATTTCGTTCGAGTGAGATTTCTTGTTCCTTCAACTCTCCGCGTCGCATAGCATTCGCCTGTTCGCGCTTTTAGTTCGTTTTCGGTTACTATTCTTTCTGACTTTTTATTTTTGCTCAGATCTGAAGGTCCTAGTGTGGTATTCAAAAATAAATGCGTAATTTTAAAGAATCCTCAAGAATTGAGCTATTACTCACACGGTACAACAAAATTTTTTCAACTATGACTTGTAGTTGTAGAGATTAGCTCGCTCAAACAACGAAACTATTTAGCTTTAAATTTATTTTTTTGGGAAAATAAACGGTTACAGGTAGGTATGCTAAATAAAAAGAAAAAACAAGCAATTATAAAGATACAGTCTAAGTCCCGTATTACAGAACGTCACTCAATACTCAAGTATTACTTAAAACTAGTTTCAACCAATGAAATGGTTTGAATCTAGCTTTAAGTAATGCTTAAAGCTCTTTGGCCCGTATTACTTCTGCAATACGGGCCAAAGAGCTAAGTATATTACGGAGCAAAATCCAAAATACTTTCACGAACTAAGCTTAAAAACAGCTGGAAAAGTGAAAATGAACAAAATTTTGAAACAGATAATTATAATGACCAGTAAGACGAAGCTTATTCATCATACTGGTCAATAAATAGGTACCTACTATAGATGAAAAAGGTTACTATTAATTTTCAGTTTCATAAGAGCCACTGGTTTTTCAAAGTGAAAGCTCACCAGAACATGCTCTCTACATGATTCTTATTTCGACCCATCCTTCTACTACAACTTGCTTGCCCATCATCACAGTCAGAACATTTCAATTAGTATCTAAATTACTGTTTTTACAACTTAAAAACTACATAAAACATACATCAACAAAAAAACACAGCCTTATTAATTTCAAAACTATCTAATCATGCTACCTCTATGCTGGTCGAACCTTTTTGGTGCCAATTAATTGATATAGTCTGTCAGTCTAATACCAACTCTACTGTTGAAGGTTGATGGTTGGTTTTCAGATGGGAGGCAGTTCCCCTAGTGGCCTAGTCCCGTAGGGGCAGGATATTGCGCCGGGAGACAACTCGATGTCGATCATAATGTATTAATTCGGCATTCTCATTATATTGCGGATATTTGAGTCTGATAGTGTGCTGATAGCTGTCCAATAGTTCAGTGTTTTTTGTTAGGTGTTGTTTGATATTAAATCTAGGTATTGGCCAAATTAATTATGGGAGACTGGTGATTTGATGATAGACCTGTAATTATAATCTTTATACACTAGCTACTCGTAAATCAACTGTATATATTTTTCCTGACTACGGCGAAGCAAATAGGAGGGTTATGATTTTGGCCGGTATCATGTATGTATGTATGTGGGTGGGCTTGTATTTTCATCGGATCCCTCATAACTTTTAAACTACTGATCGTAATTTTACAAATGAGGTATCGATGGAAGCGTCTTCATCCTCCGCTGGTTACAGGCTATGTGACTTTCACATGAGAATATTTTCTTGTTTCATACTTTTTAGAGGGTATTTTTTTTAGTAGTTGGGTTTTATGCTATTAGGATTTAGGACACTTGTAAGTAATAAGCTTTGTAGTAATTATTAGGTGAATTAACGTTGAAAATGAGATCTCTATCATGGTATAACCAAACTATTACAGTAGTGTTAGTTTATAGCTATTCAGTATAGCTTCATGTGATAATGATAAGTAATAGTTTCTTGAGTGACACTGCATAAAATACCACCTGTGTGAGTGACACTGCATAAAATACCACCTGTGAACAGTCTAAAGAATAACTTATAACTTAGTAAGTAAGTCGTTTTTCTAAATAAAAACCGGCTAAGTGCGTGTCGTTCCATGCACAATGAAGGTTTCCCTTGTATAAACTTAACATTGTTGGTGAAAAGCATGTTCTCCCATACATCGATTTATGCTACAGTCAATTCTCCAATTTTTTAAATTTAAAATTGCCAAATTAAACATGAATTTTTGTTTATGCGAAACCCGAAACACGGGTCTAGTATTTTTATGTAAAGAATCTATGAAAAAAATAAAGTGGCCGAAAAGGCTGTCGTTGGTCGCCTTTTGAACCACTGCCAGGTGGAATAAGGAGTCAATTTTGCTTTGATTTTGGCTGTGATTTGATTAGGTACTTTAAGTAAGTTAAAAAGTATAAATTGCCATGCCATGTTCGTGGATACAGCTATGTTTCAAATGTGCCGGATCATCACTGCCTTAAACCGACCTGGATGCAAATACTGTGTCCAAAAGCTGGAATAGCGCTATCAGAAGTTCGCAGAGCGGTGGCAAGCTCAAGTCGAAGAGCTGAAGATGTTACACGCCATCCTTTGCACGACAACATCCTCGTGTCAGAAAGGCTAAAAGCTGCATCAGCTTTTTAAAATGTGTCCTCCCACATACTGGAGAACGGTTTAAGGACAAACTAAAGCTGTCAAACTCATTCGTTCCACCGAGATTTACAGATGACTCTGCCCTTGAGTATTGACAGCACCACACAGGGCACTTAATGTCTTGTCCACAGTGTCCTGTTGTCTGCAAGCTACAGGAGTTGATGGACGCTACTGAAGGTGCCAAGGCTGTAGCTAAATTATGGGTTGACTGTAAGTATAAGATTACATTATTCTTTTATTTATTTCCATACATATTTCGTTACATTTTTAAATATTTTTACAATATAAATAAGTATACAAAAACATTTAAAAATATAAAAAATAGCGGTCCATTGGTAGCGGGAGCAGGATCCAAGCTACCGGTGGTTAGGGCTCCTCTTAACCTCCTCACATTGCGAGCCGTGTCAAGGAGTACTGCCTTCTGAATCAGTCTCTTGATCCAACCGCCTAACGATAGCCTCGACAGGTGTTGGTCGAGGGTATCGGCCATCAGCCCATTGGCTGATACGACAATCGGCACAATGACAGCCGAGTCAACATTCCACATGTCAACAACCTCGTGTGCTAAGTCGAGATATTTAATCTGTTTCTCTTTCTCAGCTTTTACGAGGTTGCCGTCATGCGGAATGGTAACATCGACTATCATTGTGCGGCGCGCTAACCGGTCTATCACCACTATATCAGGCTTATTGGCGACAATAGTCCTGTCAGTAATGATAGACCGATTCCAGTACAACGTGACATGGTCATTTTCGAGAACTGGGTCGGGCACATACTTGTAATACGGTACCTCAGAATCCACTAGTTTGTATTGCAAAGCAAGTTGCTGGTGAATAATCCTGGCTACTTGATTATGCCTGTGCAAGTATTCGCCATTAGCCAGACGAGAACAACCAGAGATAATATGTCTGATGGACTCACCCGGATGGTGACATGCCCGACACACGTCAACCGTCCCGTCCTTCATAATATGTCTCCGGTAGTTATTCGTCAAGATAACTTCGTCCATAATTGCACAGACGAAACCTTCAGTTTCCCCAAATAGGTCACCAAAACGTAACCAGGATACGGAAGCTAAGAAATCTACACTGGGCTCATGAAGAGCCCGGTAGAAGCGCCCGTGAAGCTCCTTGTTTCGCCATACTTCCTTGCGGTCATCGGTAGTAAGTACTACAGGTTTGCGCCAGTTCTCTTTAGCCATGGAGAGCGGGGTGAGCCCCTTGTCCACTGCGACCACGTCACGGTGCATACCCACTTCGGCTTTTAAAAAATACTCCCTGAGACTGCACACCTCGCGGTTGTGGAGGGTCTTTGCATTTAAAAAGCCTCGACCCCCGCACTTCCGCGGGATGTACAGTCTCATCAGCGATGATCGTGGGTGATGCATCCGGTTTGCGGTCAGCATTGTACGGACCCTCCTATCCAGGGCGTCGAGTTCTGTTTGAGTCCATTTGAGTATGCCGAAAGAGTACATCAAAACCGGCATGACCCAACCCTTGAAGGCGCGCACCTTGTTTCCGCCTGAAAGAAGACTAATTAATACCTTCTTCAGGCGACCAAAGAAGCGCTCCTTCAACGATTGCTTCATGTCAGCATCGTTGATGCCTAACACTTCCGACATACCCAAATACTTATAGCTTTCGGATGAGGAAAGGGATCGGAGGTGTACGGAATCCCAAAGTTGGATTCCCTCGGATTCCATAACCTCACCTCGCTTTACATGCATGACTGCACATTTGTCCACACCAAACTCCATCCTGATTGCGCTACTAAAAGTTTCAGTTACCTTCAGTAGCTCCATCAGTTGTAGTTTGTTGGGGGCAAAGAGTTTTAGGTCATCCATGTAGAGGAGGTGAGATATAACCTGACCACCTCTCCTCAGCCGATAGCCTAGACCTGAATCCTCCAGCAGTGTGCTTAGAGGATTCAGGGCTAAGCAAAACCAAAGTGGACTCAAACTGTCGCCCTGAAATATTCCCCACTTAATCCATACAGGCTCATCATTTCGCTGGATCTGTGGACATCCCGGATAGCGAAGGACTGTCCTCCGAAGGATTGCCTCATGCACGACTTAAGGAAGGTGCGTAGAGTTGCATCAACCTTGTACAACTCCAGCACCCTCCTGAGCCATTATTTATTATTATAGTATATAGATTAGAACAAGAAGTATAATTTTTACCCATTTTCTTATAGGCAACTAAAACAATAAAACATGCCACATGCAAGCAAATCGGCCCTACACTCTATCTTCTGCACTCCGCTACATCGTCACATTACACCATAATAAGGACCGTACTACACCCACTAAATTGTTTGGAACAAAAACAATGCTGATATATCGACTGGTTCAAATTTTATTGGGCCAATAATTCAACCAACTGATGGCATCTCTTTGTTAATGCAATTATGTTCCTATATTGAAGCGGGACACAAAAAGATGATTGGTAAGTGCGGGCTCAGACGCGGCGACTGTTTGTTGATGGGCAACACGACGCCGATTTGTTGGTCATCAGTGAGTATGAATGTGATTTACATTTTATGTACCCCTTTTGTTTGGGACAAAGAATTGAAGTATCTCAACTCTTCTGCTGGATGTTTTCCAGCATTAAGACATTGTTGGTTGATATTTGATAACAGTATTAGGTATTTTGAAGACTAAAATATTATCATTTTTTGCCCAGCCTTTAAGTAACTATGTTGGGGTCTGCTTTCAGTATTTGATGACGGCCTTCCTGATCTCCACAATCCAGATAACAATATCAGCCATCAGAAAGGCATCAGTCACAACCACTACGACTTTCCTACTACCAGTAACAAGATACCCCTTTATACCTAAGGCTCGTCATCATACTACCTGGCCTCTGACAATCTGTTAAGACCGTTAATGTTCTCCAAATGAAAGTCAGGATCAAAGGCATAGAGTGCTTTAAGAGGCATGGAGAGATCTCTCTCGGTATGGAATAGATGTTCGCCCATCCACGGACCAACCTCTGCAAGCGTAGCTTAACATGAGTGATCGGCCTGTGCAGCTGTTATTATTTAGCCTTCAGAACCTCTAAAAGAAACTTCAGTCTTAGAGCTTACCTCTCACAAAAACATAATACTAAAGTTTTTAAAATAATTAAGGTGGCAGGGAATTCAATGTGTTAACTGAAACCATAAATTCAGCACTTGATTCTAGACCCGTAGAATTTTTTTTCGGTTATCAAAAAGAAAAACAGCTGTTTCATAGACAAGTGCAACACATACGCGTTCTAAATGTATGGCAGAGCTATAATAGACAAAAAAAATTTCAACATTGAATCCTGTACTGCTGGATTCATGGTTGTGCTTCGATGTCCCTGCCAGCCTGTGTTCTGAGTTATTGATATAGTGTCCTAATCCTTATGAGTGTATGTCTAAAATAAATAGGTTTATTTCAGGCACACACGCAAGTCAGTAGTTAGTTTACTTATTTATAAGATTATTTAATTACAAACCAACACGATTATGTTCCACGATAAGAGTTAAATTTATTAAGTTTGTAATGCTACCTTTTTATCGCATTACATTTATAAGAAACTTCTGTACACCTCTTTAGAAATGACTAAATACTTTCTATATAAATTTATGAGAAATGGTTGAAATTGTAGCTATTATCTATCACTGTACCAAATAATTTATTATCTGTATAAATTTTAAATTAATTGAATACATGGAAGAATCACCACCACCATTTCATCACCACTGCTCTCAAAACGGTGAAGGAAAACATCGTGAGGAAACTGGCATGTCTTAGAACCAATAATTCGAAGACATGTGACATCTACCAACCCGCACTGGGCCCGCGTGGTGGATTATGGCCCACTCCCTCTCACCGAGAGGAGGCCTGTGTCCCAGCAGTGGGAACATTATAGGCTGCTGATGATTGATGATGGGAGAATGACCTGACGGGCCTGTTGGTCTAGTGGTTAGTGACCCTGACTGCTATGCCGGAGGTCGTGGGTTCGATTCCCACCCATGACAAATGTTTGTGTGATGAGCACGATCATTTGTTCTGTGTCTGGGTGTAATTTATCTATAATATGTATGTACCTATTTAGAAATATATAAGTATGTTTATCAGTTGTCTAGTACCCATAACACAAGCTCTGCTTAGCTTGGGACTAGATGGCGTTGTGTGATAGTTGTGGCATATTATTATTATTATTATTATTATTATTATTACCTTGTGAAGGCCGCAGGAATCCGCTGAACGCAGGAAGCACAAAACCGGTCGAAGTATCGGAGCTTGGGGGAGGCCTATGTCCAGCAGTGGACATCTTTTGGCTGAAATGATGATGATGATGGAAGAATGAAAACCTTGTCAGACTTGGCAGGTTGTAATATTGGTTACATGTTATTATAATAGGTACTATCATACAACCGTCCTATTTTTAGGATAATAAAAAGCTAAATAACGTTCTATGTCGGGAACTAGAAAATATCGTGACATGAAGAAGGATTTATGCAGAATTCAGTTAATAAAGAAGAAACATGTGTATCCAAAAAACTTTTTAACAAAAAATTTTACCGCCGAAAAAACTGAAAAGCATAAAATAATAAACCTTAAAATTATGAGTCGGCGCTTTGAGTGATCTTTGTTCATTGATTTTTCAGCGCCGACTCAAAATTTTAAGGTTTATTATTTTATGCTTTTCAGTTTTTTCGGCGGTTAAATTTTTTGTTAAAAAGTTTTTTATAACTTTTTGTTAGTTTAATGTACTAATAATACTTGGCAAGGTATACCCTATCCAACAAAAAAGAATTATCAGAATCGAACTACTCTGTATAAAGTTATGCGTGGTTATACATTACAATCAGTGAGTGAACAATCAATCATCCCCTGTTTTCCGACCCTTAGGGTTCGATTTTGTTTTCGAAATTTATATGGGACCACCTTGGGAGTATACCCTTTCCAATAGAAGAATTGTCACAATCGGACCACTATGTAAAAAGTTATGCGTGGTCAAACATAAAAAAAAATATTAAAAAATATACGCGTCAAATTGAGAACCTCCTCCGTTTTTTTCGTCGGTTGAAAAGCACGACCACCGTAAAGGAAATTGTAGCCTGGTGCATCAAATTTTTGGGGTTCTGTAGCTATAGCGTCTCAATGAAACCCTATTATTAAGGCTCTGCTGTTCGTCAGTCTGTTAGTGGGTTTGTATATCATGCACCGTAAAAGGTGTACGAAGGAGCGATGGGGAGCCTATGTCCAGCAGTGGGCGTTTTTCGGCTGAAATGATGATGATGGATAGCTGATATTTTTTACAGAGTATGTATTTCTTTAGCCCATTATGTTCCCACCTGGGCTACAGGCGTCCTCATTGTGAGAAGAAATGGCCTATAATCTACCACGCGGGCCCAGTGTGAATTAGTGTATTTCAATTTTTTTTTTTTGTTCTAAGATATGTCGGTTTCTTCACAATGATTTCTTTTATCATAAATAATTTAAGGAAAGTAAAGTGCTTGCTTGGGTTCGAACTCTCGATCAAAAAATTAAAAGGGGTCTGCCTTCGTATGCGAATCCGACTCGTACTTGATCGGTATTTTAGTTTATAACTCTGTATTTTACAATAACAAAGTCCCTCGGCACTCCATCCGTCTCAATATAAGGGTTAACCGCCCTAGTTAATGCTTACACTACTACCAATATTGCCAGTACAGTGTAGATGAAGCAATAAACCATACAATAATCTCCTAACTAGCGAGAAACTGTTTATTAACCTGACATTTATGATAATGACCTAAATTATTGAACACTTCATAAATAAATGCTTTTCCCTACGAGTTACGTCAAAAAAGTATATTAAACTGAACGAACTACCCTCAACTGGTATGTCGAACCTATTTGAGACCTTTTACTGTATAATTTTGCCATGAAACATCATTATGGTGTTGATAAAAACCACTACCGTTAATGTGACAATGTATCCTTTGGTTTTTAAAGGGATTGTGTTTTGTAAAGGGGTTTTTAGGGTTCCGTACATAAAAGGCTCCGCTGTTCTGCCGTCCGTCCGTCTGTCAGAGGTATCTTTTCAACCGTAACGGTAAATCTTTCCGAATCTTTCGAAGAATTATTTTTCCTCACCATCGCCACCTCGAACCAGCCTTCGTGGTATTCGTGCGGGTCATCTCGCCATCTCTTACTGGACTGGCCTCGGCGCCACCGTTCATCGTCAGGCACACATTTTTTTTTTTTTTTGGATGGGAAATCATCAAATTACTTCTCCCGCTCTGGGCGGAGCGGGAGGGCATGTCAGACTTTTACTGACTAAAACCCACCCGTGTTCCTTCAATTGCCCATGTGCCAGGGTCACGGTATCTCTTTCGAACAATCGCGCGACCCCGGCAGGCATCAGTCCTAGCAGACCCCTTCAGTTTTGCTGACATCTCTTTGAGGCGCGCGTGGAACACTACGCGCCGTCGACGCGAGTTTGGTCCTTACCGGGCGGCGAGCTACCCATTGCTCGCCACCCGCAAGCTCGCGCCTACGGTGGCCGGGGTCAGGCACCCATTGTGTGGAGACTTGCTCAGCGGTCATCGTGCCAGCGCAGCGGTAATCAGGCAGCCGGGTACTACTACGGCAGCTTTATAGCTGCCGTAGTAGACAATACAACTACAACTACAAACACAATACAACAAACAACAACAACAACACACAACAAACTAACTTACAAATTAAAGAAGAAATGTGTTTTTTTACTGAATTATATTGTTAAATATTGTACTTACTGTGGTACGGAACCCTTAATGTGCGAGATCGACTTGTACTTGGCGGCTTTTTTACGTCTTATAAGGTTTTTCAAGAAGAAAGTATAGGTAGGTACATATTTGGTGTTCAGGCTCGTACTCAATAGCGTAATTTTTTAATGTTTTTCTGATGTTTAATATATTAGTGCATTGTGTTGTTTTGTATGTATGGAAAGAAGAGTAGAAATAAGGTTTTGGTTGAAGAAATGGTAGTGTTTTGAATAAAATGTGCAGCGGTAGGTTTGCAGTCAAATTAAAACTTCTGTCTTATTATTTTATTGTTTATTGGCTGCTGTTTGTAACTTATTTATTTGTGAAGTCAATTATCATATTGTCGTCGAAATTTATGACAATAAATATATTGGGATTGGGTTTGTTGCGCCATTTTTTCTTCCCAGCTAAAGTACTAGGAAGTGGTGAAGGGCGGGTTTTTTGGGCGACTGTCTTACGCTGTTCTGACGTTTACAAAAAGTGCTGAATCTCAGTTTAGTTTGAGTGAATAACTCTTGATTTTGGTATGTCATATGTTGGCATAGTAGTCACTCCTTCATCTTTACGAGTCAGTGGTGGTTTTACCCAACTGAAAATAGAATATTCTCCCCCAAAACTTGAGGCGAAGTTATCAGTCCAATTATCTTTCAGACATCAAATCATCCACCAAAATAAAAATAACGGCTTCAGCCACTCATTTCCAATACGCACTTTCTCCCAATACGAAATAAGTATAAAAGTTAGCATCCCTAGAATATCGTTAACACGTTGTCGCGCGCCAATCACGGCGCGTTATTCGATCACTGAGGCGCGAGCGCTGCCAATTTTTGTCCAATCTCATGGATTTCCGGCGACGGCACTCGACTTCCGACGGCGAGGAAACGAGCCGACACGCCGGATATGTTCGCCAACATGTTGGAGCAATAAGAATGGTGGCGAGGGAATCATTTCCTTTTTAAAGTTGTAGGACATTTGTGGTATGGAATAGATGAATCGCTTCATCTGATTGTTGTTTGATTAGAACGAGTTATACTATGACCATGTCCAGCAGTGGGCGTGTTACGATGAGTGATGATGTCATGGAACCCGGTGGAGACCTTTCTCTAGTAATTTTATAGACGTTATTTGAATATTTTTATTTGAATTTTTTTTTTGGATGGGAATCATCAAATGACTTCTCCCGCTCTTTCATGTCAGACTTTTACTGACTAAAACCCACCCGTGTTCCTTCAGTTGCCCATGTGCCAGGGTCACGGTATCTCTTTCGATTGGGTCATCCTTAAATTACGTCTTCTCAGAGTTCCCTCCCCTCCCTATGACGTCACATATTTTGCAGTTTTAAATAAAGTAACATAGAAAGAGTACCTACTAGTCGTTTTTAGAGTTTGAAGTTTAAAGTTTGAATAACTACTTTAGATTTATACAAGTGACGTCTCAAAGCTAATGACGGTTATGACTCATTTCCTCCCTTGTCACATTTTGCTGACCACCTCCTTCCCCCTTTACGTGTGACGTAATTATAGATTTCTCCGATTCTTTTTTGATTGCATCTCTAAACAGTATATACATGTTTATATATTGTATTTTCTGTTTTACCGTCTAAGGTGTTGCTAGCAAATTCTCTCTGAAACACCTGAGATCGAGGTGTTTATATATTGTATTTAGTCTAGTGTAGGCCTTCCCGTTAGCAATACTAATTGATAGCCTTATAGCGTAACACACTAGCAATCAAAATCTGAATCATTTGGATGGATATACATACAATCCATTTCTTCATAAGTTGGAAATCTGCTCAACAACGTAAATAACGTAATTAATGTTTTTGAACTGTCAAAATTAACGCCATTCATACTACTAGTGTGTTACGCAATGATGATATTTAAGGTGTATCTATTGATACACGAAATATTTTACGAGGTACTACACCTGTACGTGGTAAAGAAGCTACAGCAACGAAAAAAGAATTTTCTAAATGCATTTTTTTTTTCAAATTTTAATATTTATAAATTATTTGACGCACATAAGAAATACTGGCTCCTTCTTAGTTTTTACGGCCTGAGACACCGCGGCCATGCTCGTGCCGTCCAGTCGCCGCACTCGCAGCGTCAGGCGGGCCATTCATAGAATTTGGAGTAAAGGTTTTATGCAAAACGTCTCAAGCAGTTTTAAAATCTATATATTACGAAAAGTAGTATTAAGAAAATAAAGAAGAGAGTCCTGAAGAAGTATTCTTTACTCATTACACCTACGTCCTGGTCCTGGCCATCACCATCCCGCCAGCGAACCCTCTCCACAGTAGTACAGCGTCAACAATTTGTCTATAGTGTTACTGAATGTCAAATATAACCATATTAGTTTTTTATATTTATTATTATTATTATTTCGTTTTACATACATATAAATTATATTTTTAAATATTAAAATAACAAAAATCATAAAAACATTTAAAAATATAAAAAATAGTAGCCCACCGGTATTGGGAATAGGATCCAAGCCACCGGTGGTCAGGGCTGCTGAGAGAGGAACCTCCTCACTATACGTTCCGTGTCCAGTAATTCCGCCTTCTGGATCAAGCCCTTGATCCAGCTGCCTAACGAGAGCCTCTTTAGGTGTTGGTCGAGGCTCTTGGCTATTATGCCATTTGCCGTCACGACTATCGGCACAATGACTGCTGTATCCACATCCCACATCTCGACAACCTCGCGAGCCAGGTCAAGATATTTAATCTGCTTATCTTGTTCAGCTTTCACGAGGTTCTCGTCATGCGGGACTGCTACATCAATAATCATTGTGCGACGCTCTGATCGATCTATCACCACTATGTCCGGCTTATTAGCAACAATAGTCCTATCAGTGATGATAGATCGATCCCAATACAATGTGATATTGCCATTTTGGAGAACTGGGTCGGGCACATACTTATAGTACGGTACTTCTGATTCCACAAGACTGTATTTCAGAGCAATTTGCTGGTGGATAATCCTGGCTACAAGGTTGTGCCTATGCAAGTAGTCTCCGTTAGCCAGACGAGAACAGCCAGAAATAATGTGTCGGATTCATTCCCCCGGACGGTGGCATGCCCGACAGATGTCAACCGTGCCATCCTTCACAATATATTTCCGGTAGTTGTTCGTCATCATAACTTCGTCCATAATTGCAAAGACAAAACCTTCGGTTTCTCCAAATAGATTTCCGAATCGTAACCAGGATACGGACGCTAAGAAGTCTACATCGGGTCCATGTAGAACCCGATAAAAGCGTCCGTGAAGCTCCTTGCTTTGCCATACCTCCCTGCGGTCATCCGTATCTAATACTTTAGGTTTGCGCCAGTTCTCGTTAGCCAAGGAGAGCGGGGTGAGACTCTTGTCCACTGAGACCACATCTCGGTGCATCCCCACGTCGGCTTCTAGGAAGTATTCCCTGAGACTGCATACCTCACGGTTGTGCAGGGTCTTAGCATTCAAGAAACCTCGACCTCCGCACTTCCGTGGGATATACAGTCTCATCACCGATGACCTTGGGTGATGCATTCGATTTGCGGTCAGCAGTGTGCGGACCCGTCTATCCAGGGCGTCAAGTTCCGTCTGAGTCCATTTGAGTATGCCGAAAGAGTACATCAAAACCGGCATGACCCAACCGTTGAAGGCGCGCACCTTGTTTCCGCCTGATAAAAGACTTTTTAATACTTTATTCAGGCAGCCAAAGAAGCGCTCCCTCAACGATCGTTTCATGTCAGCAGTGTTGATGCCTAACGCTTCCGACATACCCAAATACTTGTATGTTTCGATTGAGGAGAGGGATCTTAGGTATATGGAATCCGAGAATTGGGTTCCCACGGATTCCACAATCTCCCCTCGCTTTACATGCATGACCGCACATTTGTCCACACCAAATTCCATCCTGATGGCGCTACTGAAGGTTTCAGTTACTTTCAGTAGCTCCATCAGTTGCAAATTGTTGGGGGCAAAAAGTTTTAGGTCATCCATGTAGAGGAGGTGAGATATAACCTGACCACCTCTCCTCAGCCGATAGCCTAGACCTGAATCCTCCAGCAGTGTGCTAAGAGGATTCATGGCTAGGCAGAACCAAAGTGGACTCAAACTGTCGCCCTGGAATATACCTCGCTCGATCCTTATCGGTTCGCTGTTCCTCTGGATATGTCGACATCCTGGATAGCGAAGGACTGTTCTCCACTGCCCCATACATGACATCAAGAAGGTGCACAGCGTTGTATTTACTTTGTACAACTCCAGCGCCCTCTTGAGCCAGGTATGTGGCACCGAGTCATAGGCCTTCTTATAGTCTATCCAGCATGTCGACAGATCCCTTCGGGAACGACGAACCTGTTGACTAATGGTCATATCGATAAGGAGTAGCTCCTTAGTACCACGTTATTATTATTATTATTATTTTCATTTAATAATGTATTTCTATTCAAATGAAGTACGGTCGAATTTCGACCACTGGGCGATCACTAGTTATAATACCTAATTACGAAAATTCAAAAACGCTTAGATAAAAAATTTCTTTTTGCTTCTATAGCTTCTTTACCACCTACAGGTGTACCTTTTAAAATATTTCGTGTATGAATAGATACACCTTATATATGTTACGGCCAAATCCAATTGTAGGCTGAACTAGTTTCGTCTAGGACAAACCAGTTCTCCCTACACGCGATAGGACAAACCAGTATAGACGTGAAACAGAGAAGTGATAGAAGAGACAGTGACCTCTGAGTTTGTTTCGGCCTTTCTTCTCAGAGTAGTCAGTTAGGAAACGCCGACCTCATCTAGCTTTAAAAAATATGAATGACGTGTAAAAGTGTTTGTACAAACCTACTTGCAAAAATAAAGTCATTTATCATTTATTTATCATTTAGACCTATGCAGAAAAGACAAAAGAAACAGCATGTACAGCCTCCTGCAGTTTAAAAAGTAGCGATAAAGTGTCACGGTGTCATTCCAAGTGAAACTACATCATTATGTTGATGAGAAAGAAGAACTAGTTTGGCCTAGGCGAAACTAGTTCATCCTAAAATCGGTTTTGGCCGGTAACATATCGATACCGGAAATTTCAATTGTCGTAAAGGACAAAACACGAGTTTTCAGTAGAGCTAAAAACAAAAAAATATAATTGTTTTTATTTTTCTAATATCTTTTTCAAATAAAGTACTATTATTCATGATGTCAAAAGAAACCCTCACTATTTTTTCGTGTTCTATCCATAAACATTAACAAAATAAACCAAACATAATGAGAAAATGAAAATGAGAGTCCATTACGGCCCAAAAAAAATTAACTGAAGTACTTTACAGCCACAAAAATTGGTTATGATAAAGTCAGATGTTTCGTAAAGGACTAATCTTGATCATCAAGGGATAGTACAAGTCAATTAAACCAGAGACTAAGGGGGTAAAAGGAACAATAATCCTAAAGTTCTAAATAGAAATACCTACAAAAGGTAAAACCAAGTGAAATAAAAAGTATTTGTATTATTTTTTATTTATTATTCAAATATTTAGTAAAAAAGTAACAAAAATATTATTCTAATAGGAACTCAAAATTAAAAAAATGTTTTGCGCTATTACGTTATTACATTTTATTTATAATTGTGTTGTGATGGAAGATTTTGTTACCAATTTGGACATTTTCCTGTTTTTGGCAAACACCAGTTGTTTTTAACAACCTCAAATGTTATTTGAGTTAATTTTAGAATCTGGATGGCAAAGAATTTATACTTATATGCAAGTGGGGTTTTGATGGTGCTTAGGGCAAAGTTTGTATAAACAAACTATGGCAGCGGATGACGATTCTAACATTTTTATGTGTTCGTTTGTGCCTCTGCGCTTAGTTTGTGGCGAAGAAGTGATATGGGAGAATCCAGAACCATCTTCCATAATGTTCTGCAGACCAATATATTTTAAGTTTTCAAACGAAAACAAGTTGAACATAGTTGAAGAACAGGCTACGATTGGAAACGAGATTGAAGACCTGCAGCCTTCTATTATGGGAAGCCATTATGGGAAGGACTCCTGCGGAAATGAATAAGTTAGAGGTCTTTTTTTGTGTTTGGGAAATCATCAAATGACGTCTCCCGCTCTGAGCGGAGCGGAAGGGCGTGTCATTATAACTCAGCCATAGTCACGGGATTAATAAATGAGGTACTTAGTAACATCAGTTTTCAGTCACTTGTTAATCACCGTGATTATGACTGATTATGAAATTTTGTAAAAAAAAAAGTATTTGATCAATAACGTATTTAATTATTCTCATCAAAAAAGTCATTAGTAGGCTATTAACTAACGATAGTACAAGTAAATCGATAGTCAACTTCGTTTGACCATGTCAAAGATTAGAAAAATCACCTATCAAAAATTCAAAAATTTGGTACGCGCGAAGCGGCGCCGAAAGGTGTACGAGAATGAATTTGATGTCACCTTCATCGCCGTGTATGGCACAATGCCTCGTGTGAGCACCAGCCCTTCAGTTCCATTCAGTTTCAAATAAATTAACTTTAAGACCAGACACATAGCAATTTTTTTTCTGACTTTGAGTTTCTTTGAGTATGGAGCTCGCCAGACCTCTGTACGCCGTCGGTAATAAGAACGAAGCAAAAACTTTAATTGTGTTTTTGTTAATATTAAGTTCGTAAAGGGCAATAAATAAAACAAACGTCCTTTACGCCCTAATTACGTAAGTTAAAAGAAAGCATAGATTTGGTCGTAAGGGTTTCGATTATCAAATAACATGTTTACGACCTTTTGATTTGTAATAATAATTATCGTTTATAATGTCGTATAAAAAGTTTAATCCAAAAATGAGGATTACGACCTCTTAAATAATTAGAACATGACTTTACGCTCCCCTATTGAAAATTATTTTTGCGATACATCCCATATAGTAAAAAAAATCGCGCTAGAGCTGTTGGAAAGCCAGGTCGTAAGAGGCTTTTTTTTAAAGAATGATCCGCACATACACTTACACATATGAACATATACATAAACTACATAATATAACAGTTTTTACAGAAGGAAGGTAGGTACACAAGGTCAGATATAATGAGTGTATTAGCGGTAACATTAGCTGGGATGATGATAATATTTTTAGATATTAGCACATAAGTAATAAAGTAACGTTTAGTTTAATGTACGAGTAACTCTGACTGTAATTATGTCAAGGTTTTGGAAGTAAAGTGATATAAAATTATGGGAATATTTCCTTGAAGTGGTTTGAGGTGATCTACTAAGTGCTTACTTACCAAACAGTTTAATATAACGACTTTTTTATCAAGTGTTGTGATGGTTTTCACATAGTCGCTAATAGGGTTTTGTAAAAAGACAAGGAAGTTTTCTGACTGAACTAAGTCAAATAATATGCCTAACCTTTTTAGGGTTCCGTTGCCAAATGGCAAAAAACGGAACCCTTATAGATTCGTCATGTCTGTCTGTCTGTCTGTCGGTCTGTCTGTCTGTCTGTCTGTCTGTATGTCTGTCCGTTTATGTTACAGCCACTTTTCTCCGAAACTATAAGAGATATGTTGTTGAAACTTGGTAAGTAGATTTATTCTGTATACCGCATTAAGATTTTTACACAACAATAGAAAAAAAACAATAAATTTTGGGGTTCCCCATACACAGAACTGAAACTCAAAAAAATTTTTTTCATCAAACCCATACGTGTAGAGTATTTATGAATAGGTCTTCAAAAATGGTATTGAGGTTTCTAACATCATTTCTTTCTAAACTGAATAGTTTGCGCGAGAGACACTTCCAAAGTGGTAAAATGTGTGTCCCCCCCCCCGTAACTTCTAAAGTAAGAGAATGATAAAACTAAAAAAAATATATGATGTACATAACCATGTAAACTTCCAACGAAAATTGGTTTGAACGAAATCTAGTAAGTAGTTTTTTTTTAATACGTCATAAATCGTAAATCGCAATTTACCTTCCATTCAATCAACTCAAATATAAAAAAAAAAACATTTAATTTCATAAACATAAACCTTACGCATAAACCGAGGATACCTACAGGTTTGTACGGAACCCTCGGTGCGCGAGTCCGACTCGCACTTGGCCGGTTTTTCAACTATGGTGGGGTCGGGTTCTAGTCTAATCGAATGCAGTTGAATACTGGTATTTTATATGGAGCAACTGCCTATCTGACCTCCACAACCCAGTAACTGGGTAATACGATACCCCTTGGTGAGGCTGGTTGTCAGACTTTCGGGCTTCTGACGACCCGTAAAAACTGAACTAATTTAAGTAATAGAAACGTGCAAATAGAAGTTGTAGGTAATATTCAGAATCTATAAATAAACTAATAATAAAGCTGATTGAATATTTATTTTTGCATTTAATAGCCCAACCCCTGAGGAAAGTTTTATCACACTGGGACCTTTAGGAGCTGAGCAAAACCAAAAAAGACAGAAAGAGCGCTGGGTAAAAACGAAGTTATAGCGCGAGCAGGGGCTGGGGAAATAATCACCTGACACAGTCTCTATAATCCAGAGAAAAAGTTACAAAAACAAAAGAAACACTCAAAATCAAAAGAAAATCAGACACATTGTTCCAACAACTTCCCAACCGCCAAACATTTCGATCAAAACTTGTCGGTAACGCGTGGTTTTCAAAGTATAAATATTCACCGTTTGATGGTTCCACCAACTTTTTCATTTCACTCCGAGTTTGGGAGCGATTGAAACAATAACAGGGGCTCAGGACTGAGGAGTGATGTCCCTCGGGAGCGACGCGTCTTGCGCCCTCCGAGGTCGGTCACAGTGGAAGCGATTAGCGGGTGGATTATCTTTATGGTTTTGTTTTTGTGTTTTATAAGCTGTAAAAATCGATAGCATCACCGTTTTTTTCTCGTAAAAGGTGACGTGACAGCTTTTCAGATTTAACGAATCTCTACGATTAAGAATAACACAGGTTGCCCCCTTTTTTAGGGTTCCGTTGCCAAATGGCAAAAAACGGAACCCTTATAGATTCGTCATGTCTGTCTGTCTGTCCGTCTGTCTGTCTGTCTGTCTGTCTGTCCGTCCGTATGTCACAGCCACTTTTCTCCGAAACTATAAGAGCTATGCTGTTGATACTTGGTAAGTAGATGTATTCCGTGAACCGCATTAAGATTTTCGCACTAAAATAGAAAAAAAAAACAATAAATTTTGGGGTTCCCCATACATAGAACTGAAACTCAAAAATGTTTTTTTTCGTCAAACCCATACGTGTGGGGTATCTATGAATAGGTCTTCAAAAATGGTAATGAGGTTTCTATTATCATTTTTTTCTAAACTGAATAGTTTGCGCGAGAGACACTTCCAAAGTGGTAAAATGTGTCCCTCCCCCCCCCGTAACTTCTAAAATAAGAGAATGACAAAACTAAAAAAAATATATGATGTACATTACCATGTAAACTACCAACGAAAATTGGTTTGAACGAGATCGAGTAAGTAGTTTTTTTTTAAAACGTCATAAATCGTAAACCGCAATTTACCTTACATTCAATCAACTGAAATATAAAAATTAAAAAATATATATATTTTTAAACCGAAAATACCTACAGGTTTGTACGGAACCCTCGGTGCGCGAGTCCGACTCGCACTTGGCCGGTTTTTTGATCTCGAGGTGGAAATTCTCATGGATGTCCTCCGCCCTGGGGTGGGCGGAGGGGTCTGTCAGACTCTTATTGACTAAAACCACCCCGGTGTTCCATCCCACACCTACGTCGGGGACCACGGGAACCAATATGTCTTCCGCGATCCCCGACTGGTGCCGACCCGTCTTTGCGGGCCTCCTCACGTTGGGGGGGAGTGAGGTGTTTAACTCCCCCCCATACATCACAAAGAGGCGCGCGTGGAACACTACGCGCCACCATCTCGGGTCCGTAGGAATAGGGGGCGACGGATGTACAGGTTGCCCCCTAGCGCAAGAGTTAGGCTTTTAAATCGAAATATAACTTCTTTTTTTGACAGTACAGTTGTTATAAATAAATTATCTGTATGTAATTACTGCCTTGTTGATCCATGGGTCGCAAGCTTTAGGTCGGAGACATTATTATTTGGTTTTTCCATCTGGAATTTCTCAGTAGCATGGGAAAATTCAGAATGGGGTTTGTGACTGGCTCATGGTAAAAGGATCGCCCTCTATTAAGTACATGGGCCGAAAACGTAATATGTGTATACTGTTTTTACGATTTCATTGATTTATTTTTGAAAGGTGTATTATTTTAATATCGAATTATTAATACCCACTGTGTTAACACTGTTAAGGTAACATCCTGAATTGTTACAGGCTTTGGGGGTGTAAAAACACTATGATAAATCAGGCAATCGATGAATGACAATTTATATTTATGATAAAATGGATTTCGGCCATTACTTGTTGTATTGTGAAAGAAAACAGTTATGAAATTATAAAGTTTAAGCAAGTTATGAGTATTTTCTTTATACCTACTACTGAAAAGTACACCTCTGTACAACCCCTCGGGGGAATATGACGTGATTTTATGAGACGAGTGACAAAATTCGAGTGACAATTTCATCCCTTTTTTATTTGATCTTTTTACAGACGCAATCACCAAGCGGCTGAACTTCACCCGCTACCCGCTCGCAGCCGGCCCCTACCCTAAACAGTATATTGATTGGATTTAGCGAATTCAATATAGACGTTATATTGTATCAGAACCGATGGTTATTTGCTTATCAAATTCTTTTCTTTGCCGCTATTTCTTTTGTCGCCGTTTTGATAACTGACTCGGAGATTGAATAAAACGTGGTGTTTGCTATTTTTCGATGATTATTTCATTGGAGAAGTTTGAAATGATTTTTGTAATCACGATTAAGACTTTTATTTTCTCAACTTTTAGATGTATTTTCCTAGGCATCTGAAAATTTCACTAGTCCATTTTCCAAGCGTTATATGTAGTAATAGGCTCTAGAGTCTAGTGTCCGTTCTTGCCCGTTCTTCTCCATAGGTCAGAAATGGGCAACTAGCTTTATCTTTCTGACTACTCCTTGTCAGTTTAAAAGTGCCTGTAATTGGTTTAATTAGAATAAATGCTTTGAGTTTCAGTTATACGTGTGGTTCTGGACGTGAAGAATAGTACAATCCCATTTCTTCCCCTGGGTGTCGTAAATGGCGATTCTACTACAGAATGGACAGCAGCGTTCTCTATGCATTTTACCACCATACTGCGATCGTCAATCCGCCTGCGAAGCATGACGATTATGGCAAATCTCCCCAAATTGCCCCAATTTGGGGAGATCCCAAGGCTATGTCCAGCAGTGGACATCATTCAGCTGAAATGATGATGATCATGATGATGAAGTTCTTTTCTTTTCGCATTCATAGTTATATACTTAATAATATAATTCTAGTGTAGGTTCTACAATTACCATTTACGCCTTGTATCATTAAGATTTGTAAGCAAATGTACAGAAAAACTAATATTTTTCCGTGATTTAACGTAGACAAGGTCAGAATTCAGAGGATAATAAGAGGTTGCGGTTTAGAACAAAAACCCACCATTATACGGAAGTCGAGTGATCCTCATTATGTTGTTGAGATGCGTCTGCGCAGCCCGTATCCTCCCACCTGACAATTTAAGAGATCTTTTTTGGAGGATATGGTTCAATTAAAATACCGTAGGATTGAAAGATTTTATTGTTTTGGAATGGGCTTTTGTTTTAGAGGTTTAAACAAACGAATTATAGACAATTTTTTATGATAAGGAGACTCAAATGATACGGTGAAAAAAATAGTAATTAATATGATTTTATTTTAATGATCTTTTGGTCTGGATGTATGAATAGCGTGCTACAAGATTTAGGTTTTTAGTATGTCGGAATGTATTTTAAAGTCTGTAGTAAGAGGAGCGACAAACTGAAGAATAAGTTAAGATATATTGGTGCCGATTCCCTTATTCACAAACTAAACTAAATTTAAGTTCAGTGCATCTTTTTCTTTCTATTTCATTAAGGAAAGGACAGAAGATAAATTTTAGTTTAGTCCTGTCAAATTAATCAGCGCTTGACGTAAATTGACGTAATTTTAGTAGGCAAGTTTTTAATCACGTCTAAACTTGTATGGAGTATTGGCAGGCGCTGATTAATTTGACAGGACTAAACTAAAATTTTTCTTTTGTCCTCTTCTTATGAAATACAAAGAAAACGATGCACTGGACTTAAATTTAGTTTAGTTTGTGAACAAGGGAATCGGTACCAATGTCTAGTTTTTCAGGTGGCATCAAATAACACGTCACCATGAAGTTACATCATTTTTTGGCAATCCTAATAGTCCGTCGAGCTTTTTATCTATCAAAAGCATAATATATGCAACAAAACATTAAATATAAACTTGCAATATCATCGCACTGAATTTTATATGTACTTAGCATCTTTTGTACCTACCACAGTTTCATTTTATATATAGATAAATTCACGCCTTCCTACTACGGAGGTAGATAGAAACTACAAACTCAAATCATTTATTTCAACCTGTACGCTGCCAGACTAGACTCCTACAATAGCATTTCAATAGCGCAGTGGAAGATATTATGGTGGGGTCCAGGAGACAAGAGTGGCGAGCGAAACTAGTCCGCCGTACGCGGAGCAGACAATATATAAGAGAACAACTCACCTACAATACAACAAAAGAACTTACCTGTTGGTTGAAGGACACTGCTCTGGTGCCAACCTGGAGTTATGTATGTAAGTGAGTGTATATGTATCGTGTTGTGACGTTACGAGTATTCTTCAGGTTAGAATCCGCTGCAATAAGGCTGGAGGCAATCACAGCATGCGGTCTTCAAATCACTTAACCTCCAAAGTTCTTCAATGTCAAGAAATATCCAAATTCAGCCCGTATTATTTCACCAAGATAGGGGTTATTAACACACACAACTGGGTCATGACCTATTGTCACCAAAACGACCGGGGTAAGGGATTACTTTACAAAAAGATCGCGAGACTCAAGCGGCGACGTGTTCCCTTTTTTCCCACCAAAAACCAACCGAAAGTGTCAAGTTGTCAAAGTCAAACTGACAAGTCAGATGTCATTCCGTTCGATGGCGCGTTCCGAAACTACTTTAAACGGGACTAAACATCTACCCCCCCCCGGACGGGCCTTCCCGTCCGCTAATCACTTGGCAATCCCGACAAGGTTGCGTTTTATCAGTCCACCTGACGCGCTGCTGGAGGATGTGCAAATACTCCAAGCTCCAACGCTTCCAAAAACTCTGAGCGAGCTGCTGCACCAACTGAAACCGCGATAGCCAATTTTGGCTCACATCGACAAAAGGGTGCTCCGGCAGGGCGACAAGTGGCTGTCAAATCAAAAAAAAAATGGCCCGTGGTCAGGGCCTCCAAATCGTTCGAGTCCGAAGACAGCGGGCACAATGGACGCGAGTTCAATACAGCTTCAAAACGGCAAAATACCGTAGCTAACTCCTTAAAGGTGAGAACGGTGTCTCCCAACAATCTGCGCCAGAGTCCCTGTGCCGCTTTCACCGCGGCCTCAAAAATACCCCCCCAATGGGGGCAGGCTGGCGGGTCAAAACAATAACAAACAACAAAAACAACCAAACAACAATAACAACCAAACAACAACAACAATTTAACCAAATGGCCCTCCTTAGGCAACAAAAGGGGGTGACGGACCCCATAAGTAAGGCTAGAGTGACTCAACCGTCAACAACCAAACAACAAAAGACCCGTATCGTCCAAAAGGGGTTCAACTTACTAACGGCTCCCGACAATTTCCAAAACTCTCGCTGCAGAATGGCCAACAGCGCATTGCAACCGGCATGCGAGTTCATAATGTGACGATCAGTCACCAACAATTTAACAACAACAAACAACAATTCAACAATTTGTCGAGGGAGCTAAATCGACTCAACAAAAAATCAGGGTCCTTCGTTCCAACAGCGAGCACCTTGAGCCCGGGCAAAGGACCCGACATCAAGACTGGCGATCGAGGCCAATCATCCTCGGGGGAGTCAGCCAGTCTGGTCCCCACCATAGGGGGTGAGCAATCAAGCGGGGTGCCATGCACCCACGTGAGGCCACGGCGCCTGGGTTCAAATCTCCAGGCAAGTGCCTCCAAATCAAAGGCGTATCAAAATTTTGAATCTGGGACACTCGGTACGCAACAAAGACCTCCAAAGAGTGGACGGACGTCTTCAACCAACACAAAACAATTTGACTGTCCGTCCAGGCGTAAGAAACCCGAATGTCCACAGTTCCACCCAAAGTGTGAGCAACGTGGTTCAATAGACGCACAAGACGCGCCGCCCCTGACAATTCAACTTAGGGATGGTCAGTGCCGTCCGGAGGGGGGGCCACCTTGCTCTTGGCCAAGACCAGTGACAAATTCACCTGGCCTGTTGCGCAGACGGTGCGCAAACAAACAACAGCTGCATAACCGTGCGTAGACGCATCACAAGCAAGGGTAGCAGTGTAGCTCCCAGGGGGGAGGATAGCGCGGGGTAACACGACCTCGTTGACTGCAGGGAGTGCGGATACAAATTGGAGCCAATCTTCCAACAGGGTTTCCCGAATTGGCTCGTCCCAGCCAAGTCCCGCAGTCCAAAGGCGCTCAAGAAAACAATTTTGCCCAAAACAATACAAACAAACAACAAAACAATAGACAAAAGGCAACCCTGGGCTCCCATGTCCATAATGACACGGACCACAACAGAGTCCCCCGTGGGCCCCCAGACCTGACCGATGCCGTTGGCAACAAAACCGTGTCGATCTGAGGGGTACCTTAGCGGGGCAGGCGCCAATGTCCTAACAATGCCTGGGCGGCGACCGATCGCCGCACCCAGGCCCAAGTCTTTCCCGACGAGGATGGAATTCAAATTCCTCGTACGCGCGGTGTCCCGAGCCACGCGCCATCGCTGGAAGGGCATATCCCACCGGATGCCTGAATGGCGGGGGGCGTGACTCCAACCGGGGACGTTCCGCCAATGGAGGGGAGGGAAGGCGGTGCTGGTCTGGCCAGCGCTGCCTAGCAACAATTGCGTAATCGCCTTTACGCGGGGAGACCAAATGGCGGTCGCGCGGCTCCCGATCAACTTGCGCGGGGGGAGGAGTGCGGCGCTCAAAATTGCGGGCCTCTCCCCGGTTCTGAACCGGCGAGCCAGAAGCCCGGTGACCAACTCCATGGTACCCCCCCGTGCGCGAACCTTCATCAGAGGCTGGTCTGCCAGCGTGGTTCGCGTTAGCGCACAATATGTCCAAATGGGACCCCCTACAAATTCTACAAGGGCGGGGGTTGGGGCAGTCCCGATGGAAGTGAGCCCCCAAACAAGAGAAGCACTTGCGGCGTGCATTGGCAATTCGGCGGCGGGCACTCACGTGCAATTTCAAAAAGGCCGCGCAAGTTGCCATGCCATGCTCCGTGTCCCTACAAAACTCACAACCAGGACGACTCTGGGTGCCAGCAAAACGAGCGGCGGGGCGACCATCAACAGGCCCGCGAGCCCTAGTCCGTCCCTGGTCTCGTGGCCGGGAAGACGGCTGGCATGACTCAGTGGCAACGCCAGAGTTATCCACAAACCGACACTCATCCTCCAAAAATTGGACGAGGTCGTCAAATGGGGGGAGATGTGTGACACTATCCCCACCATACTTTTGCTCGAAACGAGCCCTCAAATCGGCAGGAAGCCGTTGCAGCACAACGTGCACCAAAAGGTAAGACCAATGGTCCACCGGCAAGTCCAATTGCTTTAAAGCGTTGGTCGCTACCACCAACGGGTTCAACAGGTCAGTACGCAATGCTGACAAACTAGTAATGACCGGTAACCCCAAAATCAATTCAATATTAACGTCAGCCAAACAACGTTTATTTTGGTACCGCTGGGTGAGTAGTCCCAAAGCGGTAGGGTAGGCTGAGTCAGTCAACGACAGATGCTGTACCAAGGCTCGGGCCTCACCTTCCAGGACAGACAACAAATAGGCCAACTTTTGGGCGGGTCTGAGGTCCGAGCGTGCATCAACCAAACTTGCAAACAGGTTTTGGAAACCGTACCAGTGGTCCGAGCGACCGTCAAAATGTGGCAGTTCCAAAGTAGGCAATCTACTCAATAGTCCGGGACCTGAAACAACCGAGGTCTCCGGCTTGACCTGGACAGGTGTCCGGCACAGCAATATTTCCATGTGTATGCCATTGCACAAACAATACAATTCAAATAAACCAAATAATTAAATAATCAAATAACAAAGTTCAAACAATCAATTACAAAATAACCACAAGCAAACAATCAAACTACCAAACTGCCAGTCAGCAACTCAAGAAATAACAAAATATTGGTTTCAATTCAATTCAACAATAAACTTTTATTTTAATTCAAAATCAATATCAACGTTCAAAATTCTATATCATATTCAATTCAAAATTCAAATTCAAATCCAATTCCAAATATTAAGTTCACAAACCACTGTGTGGTACAACAATAATGAACCTTTATTCCTATTCAAAACAATGGTAATACTCATAAATGCCAATTTCAAATATTAATTTTCTCAAACAACCATATCAATGGTACAAACTCAATATTTTAATGTCTTCCTGACATTCAATACAACACAGAGGTCAAACACAAACAAGGGGTTGTAACATAGCCCAATTCATTCAACTCTACTAGCATATGCAACCCGGGCCGACTTATGGTAACATGAGTTACTCGTCTCAACAAATTTACAAATTATTTCAAACAAACAAGCAATCATAGTTAACAAATATTTACAGCGTATTACTACTTCCCTTATAGAGACTGCCAAGTAATTAGCCTACTGTAAATTACCAATTTGGTGGTTATGTCTTATAACCGCGCTCTGAATACCAAAATGTACGCTGCCAGACTAGACCCCTACAATAGCATTTCAATAGCGCAGTGGAAGATATTATGGTGGGGTCCAGGAGACAAGAGTGGCGAGCGAAACTAGTCCGCCGTACGCGGAGCAGACAATATATAAGAGAACAACTCACCTACAATACAACAAAAGAACTTACCTGTTGGTTGAAGGACACTGCTCTGGTGCCAACCTGGAGTTATGTATGTAAGTGAGTGTATATGTATCGTGTTGTGACGTTACGAGTATTCTTCAGGTTAGAATCCGCTGCAATAAGGCTGGAGGCAATCACAGCATGCGGTCTTCAAATCACTTAACCTCCAAAGTTCTTCAATGTCAAGAAATATCCAAATTCAGCCCGTATTATTTCACCAAGATAGGGGTTATTAACACACACAACTGGGTCATGACCTATTGTCACCAAAACGACCGGGGTAAGGGATTACTTTACAATAAGATCGCGAGACTCAAGCGGCGACGTGTTCCCTTTTTTCCCACCAAAAACCAACCGAAAGTGTCAAGTTGTCAAAGTCAAACTGACAAGTCAGATGTCATTCCGTTCGATGGCGCGTTCCGAAACTACTTTAAACGGGACTAAACACAACCATTGAATTGTCAATATGTCGATCAGTTTGTCGGAAAGTTGAACTATACTAGTACTTCTGATATTGCAGAACGCTACCTATTACGATCCTCTCATATTCCATTTGCCTCGTTTACGTTCATATATCTGGATATACACACCCAATTGCGAGTAGGTACTACGCTTACTACGCTACGCAACTGATCTTTCTGAAGAACATCACTAATAAGGTTGACTGGTAGAAAAAGCCTATGGCATTAAGTCCGCCTATGTACATTTGTGTGCGTGAAGTATTAAATAAATAAATAAGTCCTCCTAGGGCGTTCTCTCCTCGCGGTGTGTCCATTCACCTTTTGCCTTTTTAGGGTTCCGTTGCCAAATGGCAAAAAACGGAACCCTTATAGATTCGTCATGTCTGTCTGTCTGTCTGTCTGTCCGTCTGTCTGTCTGTCTGTCTGTCTGTCCGTCCTATGTCACAGCCACTTTTCTCCGAAACTATAAGAGTTATGCTGTTGAAACTTGGTAAGCAGATGTATTCTGTGAACCGCATTAAGATTGTCACACTAAAATAGAAAAAAAAAAACAATAAATTTTGGGGTATAGGGGAAAGTCGGTTATATCGTACCACTTTTTACTTTGATGTCAATATCTCATTTACAAAAAGACTTACACATGTGAATGACTATTACAATTATAGATCAATATCTTGGCTATCACATATTAAGAAATTGCTGTCTTAAACTGCAGTTAAGGTAGCCAAAAATGTGTTTTTTCGGAGTTCTGCTTACGGTCCAATTTAGCCAACTAGTCCTTTAAATCGTACTACAGGTATTTTAAATCGTACTGTAGGTGTATAAATCGTATCAGTCATAAAAATAATATTTATTTAAATGAAAATATTTCTTTTTGGTGCCATTTACTTAACCTAACAGACATGTAATTTATGTCTTAAACAAATAGACCTCAAAAAAACAATAATAAGTATCTAATTAAAGACGTAAAAAAATTATAACAATATAATCTTCTTTCATTCTGTTGAATAAGGTTTGTAAAAATGTGGGGAAAATTTTGGGATTTTGTGTTTTTCTGCAATATCATACGCAAGACACCGAATATTATTTATTGACAGCCCGAACATGTACTTCTCTGATTCAAGAATATGACATGCTAATTTGTCTTCTATCTCTTGGTTAAATACAGGTGGTCTTCCTTTTTGGAGTTTAGGATCAACAGTAATCTTGTTTCTCTTCTTTACATGTCTTAAAATTGTTGGCTTCGTAATTGAATAAGTTTCAGCAGTTTTGTTCAAGCTCATTTCTTTCTTTTCGTAAACCGAAAGTGCTCTCTGTAAGTCTTTTATGTTCCATAGATAATATTTTCTTTTATCACCCGGGTCCGTCATCTAAATAAAAAAAAAACAAATGTAAATATATTATTTTGTAACTGTCGGATAAATTGTACCGGTCAGTGTGACCAGATTCAGTATATTAAATACTGAATGGCTCCTAAACGGCTGGACCGATTTGAATGTTTTTTTTTTTGTATCCGTTTGGGTGGCACCCTGGATGGTATAGATTCACTATTGGACCCGGTAGGCGACGCTGCTATCGAGTTGTGTGACCAGATTCAGTATTTTAAATACTGAATCTAGTCACACTGGTACCGGTACGATATGTCCAACCACACTGTGGTACAATTAAGCCAACCTTGTATTTAAAAACAAAACAACTGACAGCTACATAACCTTCAAACATATAGACTCCACAAAAACAATGTAAAAAACTGTTTAGTTTGGCACTCAAATACTGTCAATATTGTTTTAAAAACTCACCTTTTCCGTGAGTTTCTGCCTTACGAATCAGCTCGAAAATTTAAATGAAATTTCACAAAAACTTATTTTTTTCACTAGCATACAACGTTCTCAACCGACGCAATTACAAAATAGCCGAGAGTTGATGGCGTCACTGAAGCATAGTTCAGTGTTGCCAGCGTTAAAAATATATGTTGGCTTGTGGGTAATCTAGAGGTGGTACGATTAAAATGCCAGTACGATTTCACCGACTTTCCCCTACATACATAGAACTGAAACTCAAAAAAATTTTTTTTCATCAAACCCATACGTGTGGGGTATCTATGAATAGGTCTTCAAAAATGGTAATGAGGTTTCTATTATAATTTTTTTCTAAACTGAATAGTTTGCGCGAGAGATACTACTTCCAAAGTGGTAAAATGTGTGTCCGGGGGGGACCCCCGTAACTTCTAAAATAAGAGAATGGTAAAACTAAAAAAATTATATGATGTACATTACCATGTAAACTACCACCGAAAATTGGTTTGAACGAGATCGAGTGAGTAGTTTTTTTTTTAAACGTCACAAATCGTAAACCGCAATTTACCTTTCATTCAATCAGCTGAAATATATATATTTTTTAAAATACATTTATTTTCATAAACATAAACCTTGTGCATAAATCGAGAATACCTACAGGTTTGTACGGAACCCTCGGTGCGCGAGTCCGACTCGCACTTGGCCCGTTTTTTCTTTTCATTACGCAAATGAACGATTTTCATTTGACTTTTAATCTCTTGGCTTTTCTGGTAGCTAGTTTCCTTACCTATATCCTTCAGCCTAGACTTAGTTTTATTGTACATAATACGATTACTACTCAGGAGATAGCAGATTTATAGATAAGCTACCGAACAGGTAGCATTTTTTATTCCATCACAAAAAGTCTTTGATCATCGCTTAGTAGTTATTTAAAGACAGTTTATTATATCAATGTCGCTTATTTTTAGTGCTAAGTAATATTTCTTTATGGATACTAAGATAGAAAGTAAATTCATGTAACTTTCTCTTCACACATTCTAGATGGAATCTAGATTAGGTGCTTACATCAAATTATGATTTGATCCCCGGTACAAAGACATATAAGTGTCCAAACCATTCTACAAAATATATAAAACTCACGCCTTCCCCCCCATGGGGGTAGGCAGAAACTACGAGTGTTTTTTTTTTTAATCTGTTATATGTATAAGCGAACATGAACCAACCGACTTTTTTACCCCTTTTCAGTTATTCCAATTACACATTGTAGATAACAAATTTTCATGTCATTTGTTTACGATTTCAAGTTAACGCTTGTTTGTGGAAAATTGTAAGTTGCTTATACTTTTTACTTCTACTTATGTAGGCATTATTAATGTAAAACTAATCAGCTTGCCCTTAACAGTAAAATATGAACTGTGCATAAATCACCAAATTATTACATCTGGTAAAACTTGTATTTTCAGCAAATAACTTATTGATATTCTTCCACGTTTAGCCGACGGGTCTATGCTATCCGACCTCTGCGCTCAGTAAAGAAACTCAACATGATAAAATATACACTGACAGCACTCAAAATGCAGTTAAATTATTGTAGAACAACTCAAACGACTACACAATGTATTATAAATATTACAGTACAATAAAAAACCGTAAAAAGTACACCTTTATACATTATCCAGCTCACGACGGAATCGTAAATCGAAAGCTAGTCGTAAGTCGAGCAATTTAGGTTATACTAGCAACAAAACATAGTTTTTATATATCGGAAGCAGCAAAATACATATTTATCGTAGTAGTTACATCAAAAACGAGTTGCCAGTACAAAATATACGGTGCATTTGTAGCTCGCTGTGTGACTGATTGTCGCGTGACACACTGTCCAACAAGTCTTGTTATAAATGGCCAATGTATTCTATTTGCTGTCGTTGTGATGATTGGTTTAATTTATGGCATGTTGTTGAGTTATTTTATGTCTTGGACAAATCGCCTTCGTAAAAACTGAGAGGAGGTGTCTAAAGATAATTTCAGAAGGATCGTTTTAAAAAAGTTTAAAATATGATGTATGTATTAACTGTGTAGCGGTAGGTACGGAAGATTTCAAAAGAAACTATTATTTTCAAAAACAATGAGTTTATTTAAGTTCCTCATCCAATGAGTTGAGTGGAATACCTCATAGTAAATTGAGACAAAGAAGGTAGAGCATTACATACTTGAATATACAATCACCATAATGTAAAGATTAATGCAAAATGACAGGTGAGAGTGTAATGTTAGCCGGGATTCGTGCGCAATGCAATAACAAACAAAATGTAACTTTTTTCTAAGATAACCATCTAAATGTCTACGTTTTCACTAGCATGCGAATCGGTCATGCTTTCCAGTAACTATCTATTGATAAATTAAATCGGCAAGCCAATATTTGGCCCTCGTCTTTAACGGAACATTTATCTGAATAACCATTAAAGCAATTTCGTGCCAATAAAGCTGTCAACAATAACTCATAGTTACGAATTCCCAACGAAATTCAAATTAGTTATTGAAATTTTTAAGTAATTGGCGATCTTCAGTGAATTATGTAAACATGAAACACGCACCGATTATTCATTTGTAAACATATTTTTTTGGCGATAAAAATGTAAAATGTGAGATGTTTCGCGTGTCGTCTGCGATGGCCGTGTATCACGGCAGCTCCAACGTATATTATAGTTAAGTCAGTGATGTCATTAATCAATTCGTTTTTTTGTATAAATGCGATTTTTATTGTCCGCGAACGAGTCGTGAATCCATTTGTGTTAATGAATGCCGCAAGGTGGCCCCCGATTAATCCAATGTCATTTTATAATAATGTTTGTAATCAGGCCCTCTTAGTTTTTGCAACGTCCCCCTCCGCGGGTTGTAAAAACTGTGTGAAGCTGACAGTTGGTGGTTGTGTTTTGTTTTGTTTTAATATCGGATTTTTGGAGATTTCAGGGGATGTTAAAGTTGTTTGTGGAGTGCAGAAATCTTTTAAGTAGTATCAGAATTCTGTTGGGTTAGTAACGTTATGTTTGGATTGTATCTCATGCCGAGAATCACTCTGTCCATAGGCATAGGGTCCTCTGCTAGAACACAGGCCACCTCTCACAGAGATTGGGTTGGAATCCCTTAAGCGCGCCCAGTGTGGTTTGGTGGATGTGGCATGTCTTCGACTGTCTGATTCTAGTACATGTCGGTTTCCTCACGATGTTTGTAATACCATTTTGAAAGGAGAGGCGATGATGAAATTAAATACAAAAAGTAAAATGCCTGCCTAGGTTCGAACTCACTACCAACAACTGTTTAGTCGGAGCCGATGCTACCTGGGCCACCACAGCTCCGTGCACCTGGACGGTCAATGTCAAATACTCTGAACAATCAGAACTTCATTAAGATTTCTGATATTGAGTATAAACCTTAACTGTGAACTATAAGTTAGATAAAAGAGCAAAACGCCTCAAGTATTAGCCTCATTGGTCTAGTGGTTGCAAGCGGTACAACTGAGCATGAGGTCTTGGATTCGATACACAGGTCGGGCAGTTTCACATTACCAACCCGAAGTCTGTATTTCTGCCCGGTTGATAGCAATAGGCTCGTCTCCTATTACATGAAACTTAAGGATAACTCGAAATGTGGGTGTAGGTACTATAGTTATACATCTGCCCAGCCTTTCAGGGGAACAAGGCGTGATATTATGCAATTATGTGTGTTTATTCTAAAGATTTTATTCAGTTGTGAAAAGTTGCGTTTGCTAATAATTCAAATATGGAAGTTTGTATGGTTAAATGTTTGGATGTTTGTTACTCAATTACGCAAAAACGGCCAAACGGATTTGTATGAAATTTGGTACACACTTAGTTTATAGCCTGGATTAACACATAGGATACTTATACGTTCCCGTGGGATAACTTCCGATCTCCGCGCAGGTGAAGCCGCTGGCAAAAGTTAGTGAATAATAAATCTATGTGTATTCAGTGTATATTTAATTGCCGTTAAAGTAGGTATTGGAAAAACCAAAATAAAAAATAGCTTGTCATTGACACGATTGATCAATGTCAAAGTTTTTGTAGAAATAAGTATTGTGATTAAATTGTAGTTTATAAATATGAAAATCGAATTATTGTGCTTTGAGTACTGCTGAAAGGTTTTTTCCTGTTAGCTATCACCTTTCTAGAAGCTTCTAACGTATGTTGATATTAAGACCTGGGAGGTATTGGGTGTCTTCAATGTAGAGTTTTATTTACCTGTAGCCTGTTCCCAAAGTGTGTGATAAAAGTACAAACAAATGCTCATCGTCATCAGCAACCTAAAATATTCCCACTGCTGGGACACAGGCCTCCATACTTCATAGCCAATACAACTGGCATTCATAGGTACTTTTTATCATCAATTTGCTTACAATTTCATCACACACTTTTGTAATATACCATCCACACTATCCACACTAATATTATAAATGCAAAAGTAACTTTGCCTGTCTGTCTGTCGGTTTGTCTGTCTGTCTCGCTTTCCTGCTAAAACTACTGAACCGATATAAATGAAATTTGGTACACAGATAGTTTAGAGCCTGAGAAAGGACATAGGCTACTTTTTATCCCGGTAGTGTGTTCCCGCGGGATAATTTCCGACCCCCACGCGGGCGAAGCCGCTGGCAAAAGTTAGTAAGCAATATTTGTTACCTACAGACTTACAATGTAAAAGTAATCTATGGTAATCTATTAGATAATGAAAGACAAACAAAGTTTCAATCAGCTGCATGTCACTGTCACGAATTGCAAGTGACATGAAAAAAGTTTAGCAAATGTGATGGCTAAACAAACGTTATGCATTTACTTTTTTAGCTGAGTGAACACAAAAAACATAGGCCAAGCCTTCCTATTCTTGTAGATCGAGAGGAATCGCTGGCACATTTTCAAGGAAATATACCAATTATAATTAAGTGCTAATGAGTGTTTCTATGGAGACTGAATTTGTGTCCAGTTAATGGGAATAGGCTCGTCCTCTACTACATGGGACTTAAACATCACTGGTGAAATGTGGGTGTACTATAAGTAGGTATATCTCTGTCAAACCTTTCGTCGAAACGATATTAAATAGAAACTTAAAAAAAAACATGAAAAAAAAATAGACAAATGAAAATTCGCGGACACGCTATTTTTTTTTTAATAAATCATCCAAACTGCGAAGTAGACAGACATTTAAAGCTTCCATAAAGTGCTCATTTTCTAATCACACTTTTTCACTTAAAAACATGAAACAAAGGTTATCTACACTTAATGACACTTCATCTTTCTCAGAGATGTCTTGGGGGTTATTGCGTAAAACGGCACACGAATAGCTTTCATTTTGACAGGTCAACCACATACATTGAGTTATTTACGTTCCTCGAGCACACAAATTTTTAAAACTTATAAAGCAATGAATTAACATTATTCTTCAAAACTGATTTAGATTATGAGTGACTGTATGTTACGCAATTAGGGTGCTGTACAGTAAAACTATCTGTTTCATACAAATATAAAAAATATATTAAAATTTTAAAATACTTTAGAATTAAATCCAAAAGAAAATATACTATTCAGAGTACCTGAAATGATTCCAAAGATCAAATGACACCTCGTTATGCCTAGTAAGACTTATCGCAGGTTAGAAGGGCAGTTCCTTCGGCCGAGGTGGCGCCCGCCACGTCGTGACGTCACATTCGGGGCTGTCAAACTGTGGCATGTGGGAAACAACGGACGTGTGTAAGTGAGTGATCGAGGGCTCTGACACAGCACATTAGGGAACAGTGAGACAAGTCCAAAAGATTAGAATGTTTCTGTAGGAAATTAATTTTAACTCATCATGCAGTTGTTACCAGTGTTGAAATAGCTTTTCGAACTCTGAAATGGAGGACTATTGTTGAAAATAAATTCCATTGGGTACATAATGTCATTTCATTTAAAGTATTTAAAAGCTCAGAATTAGATGAATTATTGAAATAAGAGAGTAGTTCAGTTAATACCTCTAGTTTTATTCACAAAAGGTTGTCTAGTGCAAAATGCCTCTGGCAAAAAGTGCGCCTCTGTGAATTTGTATACTTAAACTAAGTAATATATAAATAAAATATGGTGTCAAATAAAATTAAACATACTTGTACTAATTCTTTCATCCCCTGACAGCAATTCTATCTTTACAGACAACAGAAAAACAAACTCCCTTTCTACTTCAGAAATATCTGTATCTTACCTAAAACTAAGCATATTCAAAACTCCATACCTCAATATCCTTCCGAGCTGTCCCTACTGCTCACCTGCCACAGCACCAGACAGTGACGGTGCAGTCTGCGCCGGCGCCGCCCGCTCGACGTCATTACGAGGAGACCAGACGACAGTAATAGCGGACCACAAGGAATTCAACTTATTTTGAGGAGCCAGTAAGTATGATACAAATTGGTACAAGTAGGTATGCTGATATTGGTGGTGAGAATTAGGCCTAGAGGCTTTTAAAAATATACTGTAGACTTTTATATCTGAAACCGGGTAGTGGCTTCAGGCTTTGAGAAGTTTCAACGTAGACATAAGCGGCAGGAATATTTGTTGAGAGTTGAGTGTACCAATGGGTGATAAATACCAGTACAACCCATGACGAGACGATTGGTGTACATAGTATAATAATACATTTTATAGGAAACTAGCTTCTGCCCGCGACTTCATCCGCGTCAAATATTTGCTCCCCTGACCCTTCCCGTTGCATCGCAGCCTGCCCGTTTTCGTCCATCTTTTTGTTGCTGCTCCGCTCCTTTTGATCGTAGCGTAATGTTATATAGCCTATAGCCTTCCTCAATAAATAGGCTAACCGACTCAAAAGAATTTTTCAATTCGAACCAGTAGTTCCTGAGATTAGCGCGTTCCACCCCCCATTTTAAGGAAGTGGGGGGTTAGAAAGAGACAAAAATAAGCCTATGTCACTCTCCATCCCTTCAACTATCTCCACTTAAAAAATCACGTCAATTCGTCGCTCCGTTTTGCCGTAAAAGACGAACAAACAGACACACACACTTTCCCATTTATTAGGGTTCCGTTGCCAAATGGCAAAAAACGGAACCCTTATAGATTCGTCATGTCTGTCTGTCTGTCTGTCTGTCTGTCTGTCTGTCTGTCTGTCTGTCTGTCTGTCCGTCCGTATGTCACAGCCATTTTATTCCGAAACTATAAGAGCTATGCTGTTGAAACTTGGTAAGTAGGTGTATTCTGTGAACCGCATTAAGATTTTCACACTAAAATAGAAAAAAAACAATAAATTTTGGGGTTCCCCATACATAGAACTGAAACTCAAAAATGTTTTTTTTCATCAAACCCATACGTGTGGGGTATCTATGAATAGGTCTTCAAAAATGGTAATGAGGTTTCTATTATCATTTTTTTCTAAACTGAATAGTTTGCGCGAGAGACACTTCCAAAGTGGTAAAATGTGTGTCCCCCCCACCGTAACTTCTAAAATAAGAGAATGACAAAACTAAAAAAAATATATGATGTACATTTCCATGTAAACTACCAACGAAAATTGGTTTGAACGAGATCGAGTGAGTAGTTTTTTTTTTAAACGTCATAAATCGTAAACCGCAATTTACCTTACATTCAATCAACTGAAATATAAAAATTAAAAAATATATATATTTTTAAACCGAAAATACCTACAGGTTTGTACGGAACCCTCGGTGCGCGAGTCCGACTCGCACTTGGCCGGTTTTATTATATTAGTATGGATACAGAAAGCCTTACTCAAAGGGTATCGTAACCCAATAACTGGGTTGTGGAGGTAAGACAGGCAGTCACTCAATGTAAAAGACTGGTGTTCTGCTGCTTTCGTTGACTGCACCGACTCCATATAGTTGGGGAGAAAAGGATAGATTGATTGTTTATCGAAACTACAGAAAGAAGTTGCTACTTGCTCTTGTCAAAAACCCATTGATTCCCGTTTGTAAACATCAGCTATATTTGTCTTATTCTAGTAACACAGTCACTTAGATGATTTCGATATATCATTTGAAGAGCAACTGGCAGATTTCATTCTTAACTATACACGAAATGACACGTATCTACATAGATATAAACACACACAAATCTGAGCCAAGATATTTCTTCCCTTCCCAAAGACTCAGTCCCACGCTGGGCCAGCATTTGGACTGGCAACGCGAATATATCGACAGTTCCGATCTTATCGGCGCTTGCGCACACTGACTGACAGCATTTTAATTAGCGCCGAGATTTCCAACGATTTGGCAGAAATGGAAGTAATAAGAAAGTTTATAAAGTAAAGATGAAGAGAGGGAGGAAGTTTATTTATTTTATGAAATCTCATAATTCGCTCAGGATATAGATACAGATATGTAGTTACAAATAAATATGCAGGACATGGAGAAAATTAGGACAAAAACGGATCTTATTGTACCAATTTTGGTTTTATCGCTAAATAACACTTTGGCTGAGTTTGTTTCGGCCTTTCTTCTCAGAGTTGATAGGAAACGCCGACCTCATCTAATTTTAAACATATTATTGACGTGTAAAGGTGATCGTACAAACATAGTTACAGAAATAAAATCAAGAAAATTAACCAGGGTTAATTTTTGTAGATTGTAGATTTAGAAAATACCTACCTCTTGTAGCCCACAACATAATTATGTCAAATAGCACAAAACGTGTTTCAGACTCTTGGTCTTGAATTAGAAATGTTATAATTTTACCTTCAATTTCCAAGTTAATATAATTATTATCTAGTGAGTTTAAATAACACAGGTACATTATTCAGAGCAAAAGCCTTATTTTTCAATACAATGTAGTAAAAAACCAATCAACATATGTCCCTTACCCTTCTACAATTCAATTAAGTCGTAATAAAATATCGCTGTCATCCATCTTGTACAAGTTTACAAGTTCATATCGTACTGCGCAGGCGCGTTGTAATGGCACCGTTTACTAAAGTCTACATCTCGTGTGACGGCTGACATGACTGCATCGAGGTTTCAATTAACAGGTGGCGCTTAGGGTTATCAAGGTTTTTATTATAAAACAGCACTGCGCCCGCGACTTCGTCCAAGTGAAATTTACAGCTCATGTTATTCCGAAATACTAAAGATTACCAAAGGTGAAAGAATTTTTAGAATCGGTTAAGTAATCTTAAGTTTCATCACCATTTCAGCAGAAAGACGTCCACTGCTGGACATAGGCCTCCCATAAGCTCCACCACTTCGACCGGTTTTATGATTCCCTCATGCAATGGATTCCTCGGGCCTTCACAAGGTCATCGGTCCACATTGTGGGAAGCCTTCTAACTCTACGTCTTCCGGAATGCATTCGCCACTCCAGAATCATTCGGCCCCATCGGCTATCTGTTCTGCGAGCAAAGTGCCTTGCCCACTGCTACTTGTGTTTGGCAATTCTTCGGACTATGTAAGATACCTTGGTTCGCCTGAGGATCTCTTTATTCCTGATTCGATCGCGTGGGGAAACTCCAAGCATAGCTCTCTACATTGCCCTTTTAGTGACTTGAACCCTTCTAATAAGTCCCATTATCTTTAAGTTTATGCATGAGTTACAAACAATCAAAATTATCCTCTTTAAAATAATGGTGTAGATTATTAACAATGTCCAAACTTCCCAAAGAATTCAAGACCCCTGCAATATTCTTGTTCTCATGAAGCTCGTTGCTTTAGAGTATATCATGATAAAAATATGGTGCCAGTAAAGCATTTATCTTTTCGGTTATATTATAGTGACTTCTCTACGAAGTCCAGAAAACTTAAATTAAAATTGGTTTACGTATGGTGCTTCTTTATAGCCGAAAGAAAACGGACATTAATATAGTAAACCTGAAATGTGTAGTCAAATGAAATAGGCCTATAACAAGTAACAAGAAACAGTTCTACTTGTGGACGTAAAAGACGGAAATACGTACTTACATACCTTTAGAGTTGTGCCAATATAATTCCGTTACTACAATTCGTTTGACTAAATCCTCTTTGAAATCAATAACTGAAGTTTTTCATGATTGGCTTTTTCTATTCACGCCGTTGCCTAAATGGGTAGCCCTATCGAATGGCGCCAACCATACTTGTTCTTATTTCTCACAACGTACAAACTTTATTACAACTAATATGTTGAGGACAGGGCAAAGGATAATCCTTATGACTTATTTTTTAAAGTTCAGAGTTGAAAAGCAAACGATTTGGGAAAAGTTTTAAAATTAGAATTGGAATAAAGTGAGCTACAGGTTGGACCAGCAAAACTATTGCCCATAAACTCACGGGCTTATGAATAAACGATGCATGAAGTTAAGAGATGTTTAAACGCCAAATTTATGATTAAGCATACTCTAATCATAACTTGACTTAAAGTAACGTTTATAAATAAACGCTTGAGTTTATTAGGAAAAGTTTTGCTGTTAAACCCTGCAGCTCTTTTTTTTTAATTTTCAAGTCTTTTTTTATGTCTTTTGCTTTTCTACTTTAAAAAGGAAGGCTTTGCCCCATTCTTATCACCGATAAAATGTATCAATTAAATTAAAGTGTCAATATAAAAAAGGTACTTTACTTTACGTAGGTTCTAAATCCAAAATCATAAATATACAGCGAATAAATTATGGTATAAGAGATGGCAACACAACCACAGCAAGTCTCACGGGGCGAGCTTGATTTCTAATAGTAAGAACGTATCGGTTGATCAGCACCACGGGTACATCGACAACGTCAGTTGAGACACGCAGAACACGCCCATGTCGATTTGCAGATGACGTGAAAGATCAGCATCTCAATGTTTCTGAGTCAGAGTTGGTTTAAAGTTTCATAACAAGCGAATTACATAAAGGTAACTATGAAGGTGGTGGAAAAAATAATGTTAGAGCTACTAGAAAGTTTTCACTGGGCATATTTTCACGTTCCCAAAACAGTGTGGATGTTTTTAAACTGTTTATGATACCGTAATGATCTACATTGTGTTCCATCTATTAAAAAAACGTATTACAATACTCTATCATGTAACAAAGTATCAAATTCTCTATTACAAACTCATTGTCCATAGACCCGTAAAAACCTCACGCACTGGCAACTTTTGTTACAACGCATTTTAAAAAGCTACGCACAAAATGCCAACATCATAAAACAATTTCGATTCAAAAAAAGAACAAACAACTTTTTTTGTCGATACATCACTGATCTCAATATGGAAATCGATATAAAAATCGATAGAAAGGGACGGACGTACAAAAATCACGAATCATTGCATCGTGATCTGTTTTTTTCGACGTCTCAATAATAAATTTGGACACAAAATAAATAGTTATATCTCAGCGTGCCGTAATTACGTTGTTAATAAGTACAATGCAGCGATCTGAATCAATCGAGACGTCATTTGCTTGACGTTTCAATCAGCATCGCATTGTTTGTATTGTATGTTTAATATGTATAGATTGTGTTACCGATATACTGGTTTTTTTGTTGGTCCATTGTGAGATGACGGCTTGTTTTTGTTTAAGAGTCGGACGGACGCGGCGGGCGCCCGATGAATCCGTGTCATGTATTGAGACGTCTTTGTAATTTGTTATGAAATATTAGGCAGATAGATTCGAGCGCTTTGATCTGATATTAAAAACTGACGGTATGATTTTTGGATTAAGAAAATGGAACGCGGATTTTTGGCGCGGCTTGTGGGATCTTCCGTTCGGTTCTTTTGTTTTGACGATCAATCACTATAGGATGGATAAAGGCGCCTATAATAAGTTTGTGTGAATTTAATTCTGTGAGCAGTTTCTTTCAACACTGCGCGACGAAGAGCTGATGAAACGGCAATGGTATGAAGTGCTAAGCTAGAGTAACTAAATCAGTGATAGAATTTCAAGATTTATGTATTGAATTGAGCACTTATATACTGACCTTGTGTAATGTGGGCCCTATTAGTACGGTTTAACCCCAGCACTAGTTTTCTTTTTAAAATGTAAGATTGTTTTATTTGGAACTTAGCGGTCTCCAAGTCATATAGCTCCAGGCCACATAGCTAACATAATTAAAGTTTTATTACCTATATTTATAAACTAAGTGGTAATTAATTACTAGTAGATTAGTAAAAGACTTAATTTTTTTTCTAAATAAGTCCACCTTTAGGCAAAGACTTTTGCAACGAACTAGTTTCGTTTTGTGTCACAATTTCTTACCACTGTTCATTTAAAATATTATTAATTTATTATGCAAAGTATCGATTTGAATCTATAATTCACGTTATAAGGTGGCATCACTCGACAGTGTTCTAGACAATAATATATTAACGTTAATGTTGCCTTTTTCGTACAAGCGATTAAAGTAAAAGACAGACGGTGGCAGTCCTTAATGTCTCTGTAAGTTTTTGCAACAAATAAGTTACGTCGAAATATTAAAAAGGCACCTGACAAGTCTTTGGGTCAGACGATAAAAAACGCTGACCGTTATGAGTTACAATCTAATGACTCCTTCGATTAATAAAAAAAAGAATTAAAAAGTAAATACGCGCGCTCGCGAGGTGCGTTCCAATTTTAAAGTCGCCACATGTCGGCAGTGACTTGCAGGATTCGGATCGAAAGCTTTTGACCATCCGTCGGGACGATTATTTTAAAATAAATAGAATAAAATGGTTTCCTTTCGACAGGTTGAGATGTTGTTTATATTTTATAAGTAATATGTTATAAGTAATATGATAACTACCTAATGGCTTTATAATTTCAAATTTTAAAATAGGCTGTTGTATTTTCTTAATAAGGTATTGGTGTGCCAATAGCAGAAATATCAAGTTAACTTACATAGAATAAGAGTCGAAGAGCTATAAACAAGAAGTCCATTTAATTGTTGTAGGAAGTAAGTTCGTTTTCCTTTAAGATTTTCCTTCTTTTAGAGGAAAATTGCGGATATTACTAAAACATTAGACAATTTCGCTCACGACTGCACGTAACGTCTTAAATCTAAACTCCAACCGTTGAACAAATACATTTAAATATTTCTTTGCCCATTCATTATTTATAGATTTCCTAGCTATCGTTAAACCCATCAGAAGGGTGAGCAGATTACAAAAACTCGGCTACAACGTTCCAATATAAGCAATAATTCTGCCATTTGTTTACACTTGTCGTTCAAAGACAAACTGCGTGTAATGTATTATTTATTCAATGTTTGTTTTATTTATTGCTGTTATTTTCCTATTTAGTGTAGCGTGAAAGTTTTTAGTACTTGATTGTTCTACGGTTTGTCCGGCTGTCTGTCTTGTTCTTGTCGACTTTCCATGTTTTGTGCTGACCAAAATTAGAAATTAAATATATTTCAACGCGTTTATGTCTTTAATTTATAGAACTACGTAAAGTGTGTTGGAATAATTATGCAAATCCATGCAAGCTTACCTACAAGACTCGAAAACTTTTTGTTACTTTCTAGAAGTTTTTCTTTCAGTCCTAAGAACTTTCTAAACACTTAAGATTATTCAAAGGATAACTTTATCATCAACTTTCTTCTACAGTCCTTCTCTTATCTCAGATTGCGATTAGCGCAGTATGAATTCTTCATCTAAGTACATACATCTTCAACGAATTTAAATATGAAACTTGCGCGGTCGCAAATTGCTGTCAAATACTTAGAGTACCTGTTTTGATTAGAAAATTAAATATAAAATATCGCTCTGTACTGCGAAGAAAAGAAATACATTTTGCGCCGACCTCAAACAAATTGAGATGAGGGCAGGGGAATGGTGATGTGTAGGGGTCTACTAGGACCGATGCCTGCCGGGGTCGCGTGATTGTTCGAAAGAGATACGGTGACCCTGGCACATGGGCAACTGATGGAACACGGGTGGGTTTTAGTCAGTAAAAGTCTGACACGCCCTCCCGCTCCGCCCAGAGCGGGAGAAGTCATTTGATGATATCCCAACCCGAAAAAAAAAATAAAAAGTGAATGGTGATGACTGCACTAAAATATTGATAGTAAAGTTTCAGAATTCCATACAGTAATATTAACAAATTAATCAAAATAGGTAGATATTTGATAGATATTTGATAGCTATTTGCAACGCAACTTTTAGAAAGCAAGCTCTTATTATTAACGTTTAATAAAAATAAACTCCTTAGTTTATGCTTAAGTTAAAAATATAAGCTGTTTTATTTATTACCATAGCTTAGACTTAAAACATGGGAATAAAGCCGAACAAAAACAAAATAATTAGCAAAAATAGGAAATAATTTGCATGCGTTTTTATGATAATTTCTCTATACGCCTACCATCTCATTTGTCAAAGTGTAATACGCAAATAGAGTATAAAGCTGCCTGTGAGAATGTGAGATCGTTATCGCACTCTGTATAATCTATGGTCGATGCACGGCCGTGTTAATGTTTTTAATTTATGCATGGCGTTTGAATATTCACTAAATGTAACTACATACGTCGTTATGCTTTATTCTTAAACTAGTGAACAGCCCCTGCTTCACACAGATTGTACGATTTGACCAAATATTGAAATGTATTTATTATAAGCGAACCTGACAGAGGATATACTGCCTGAACAGCATGCAGCGCCACCTACCGGGTCCTATTGTAAACCTAAACTGTCCAGGGACCCACAGAAACACACACATCTTTTAATCAAAGTGGAACCAGCTATTTAGGAGGAGTTCAGTGACATACACACGTCCAGAAGAATTAACTATATGTATATCAAGAGTATGTACGTTTGATATTAATATTTTCTACACATAAACCTTACGCGATAAATTCTCTGAATGATGATGAAAATGAAGACGAAATCGCTGGAAATCCGTTACGTAGTTTAGTATTAGCATAGGTATTCTTATTGGATATGTCTTGTTCGTGATACGAACTATTTAATTATTACCTAGTAATACCGTCTCTAGTAGGTAATTATTTAAATAAATAACGAGTTAGAAAAAATTCATTTAACATAACGTAGGCGTGCGTATGTTATACATATATGAGAAAAAAGTGAGTACCTAATACAAATAACTGAAAGGTGCAACTTTTAAAACAGTAATCAAGCTCGTTCTAAGTGGTCTAAAACTTGTTATTTCTATCAAAGGTCTAGACAGAACGGACATTTTGGATATAGTCTATCGAAACTAATTTGATATACAGCATCAGAATGTACTATACGAGCAGTGGTGGCCCTGACTTACGAGTTCGAACTAAGGCAGGCACTTTAATTTTAATTTCATCTCCACTGTGACACTCTCAAAACAGTGAAGGAAAACATCGTGAGGAAACCAGCTTGTTCTAAACCCAAAAATAAAAAGATTAAGTAACATGCACCGGTGACTAGAGTCGTCGGGTATAGGTAGTTGAAATTTAGTAAGATAATTGATTTATATTTTCGAGTAGAATTAATAGAAAACCAGGAGTTAACTATTTTTTATTGTATTTCGTTCGGAAACATCCATCGGTTTCTTACTAAACTTAAACTATACACAACGATCCTGGTAACATTTCTTTTGTACTGACTGGGCTGAAGGGACAGCGGGACTCGCGAAGGAGGAGGCGGGGCGCGTGAGGGAGTGGCAGTCTCTGCGCCCTCACGTCCCTAGCCGCCGCAGGAGGAGGGGACGCCCCGGGCGTCGGGAGTCCATAGCGGACTCCCGGCCACCGTAGGCGCGAGTTTGCGGGCGGCGCGAAATGGGTAGCTCGCTGCCAAGGCTCGCTGTAAGGACCAAGCTCGGGTCGACGGCGCGTAGTGTTCCACGCGCGCCTCAAAGAGATGTCAGCAGCACTGAAGGGGTCTGATAGGACCGATGCCTGCCAGGGTCGTGAGATTGTTCGAAAGAGATACCGTGATCCTGGCACATGGGCAACTGAAGGAACACGGATGGGTTTTAGTCAGTAAAAGTTGAGATGCCCTCCCGCTCCGCCCAGAGCGGGAGAAGTCATTTGATGATTTCCCATCCAAAAAAAAAAAAGGGACAGTGGGACGCGCACGGCCTCTATGATAAACTTGAGTCACGCATTTTATCACTGGTTTTATTCCCAAACTGTGATAAAAATGTGTTACTCAAGCCTATTACAGAAGGCCACATTGCCCCGTAGGTTTTTGCTTGCCATGACGATATCAAAACCAGCAAACTTCAAAAAATGTGTAAAGCAGGTGAAATATAAAGCCGTCGCCATACGAGCTGTGCAGTAGGCTAAGGCTATCCTATGATTGATTACATTTTACACCTCATTTTCATTAAAACCTTTGTATCAAACTCGACCGAATGATTCAAAGATTAAATTGATAATTATTTTGTTAATAAGGCAGAATCTAACCTAAACTTCAAGTATGTATTACAAAGATTCAAAAAAGTTTACCGCACTTGTGACTCATTGAGATCCTCGCATTATCATTTCTTCTCAATCATTATCAAGTGAACTGTAAGCTCTTTCGCCTTTAAAAAAAATTCCTTTAATACCTTTATAAAAATCATATGAATAGGATACGCTACTTCATGTTACAAAAATACCGAGGACCGCAAAAGATATAAAAACATTTCCATATTGATATAAAACATTATTATATATGTAACGAAACTGAATGACGCGTTACATCAATATGTTTTGGTTCATTGTGAACGCAGTCATTAAGCACTCGAACCCTTTGAAATCCTCTTGAAACTCCGTAAGGCACAAAGGCACAAAAGACGGTGGCTTTTTATGCCAACTGAGTCATATTCCGTGCTTTTCATTGATTTATGATGCTTGGGAATAACTTCACATATTGCATTCAACATCTTACAATGCGAGATTGATAATAAAGTGATGTTGTAGAACACAGCGATTCAAAACAATTTTATTTTGTTCGATTTTCAAATTGCTTGGCGGAAAAATTGGCGGTAAGGTTCTGAGCGTTAAGTTTTTCAACGTTGGTAGCACGTCTTCAAATAAGACAATTTTTTTTTTTGTAAAAAATACCATACGACAAATTGCGATTGTAACATAACATCACACTTTGTTTTCCCGAGGTATCTATAGTATATCTACATTTCTTCAGTTATGTTTTAGGTTCCATCTAATAGGGGGTGAGCCTATTGCCATCAAATCAAATTGTGGTTGTGGAACGTTATTTTTTGAGGCATCTTCAATTACATGACAACCACGAATGACACTATGTTTCCCTAAAAACGCCATTTAACATAAAACAGCCTTTGCAAAAATCAACGCAGCTCACAAACACGACTGCCATAGATTCCATCAAAAAGCACATCGAATTAAAACCATTAACCACCACAAACAAATACCATGAGCCCTCATACGCGCATCCAGCCGTAACTAACTCGTACCGACGGTTACGCGCCCCACAGTACGGGGGTAAGCAGGCTTTTAGCTGTTTACGCCGTTTTGACCGCGTGTAGTATTGGGTTCCAGCCTATTGTGCTTTTGCTAAAGTTACGCTTCAAGTTATAAGGTTTGGAAATTTGTACTAAAGGGTGTGTTGGAATGAAGCAATATTTTTTTACAGAATGGGCTTTGTCAGCTGTTGCCATTTATGTTTCTTGTCTTGTCTGTCTTGGGATTTCAGATTGGTCGTCAATTACTTACCAAGTCTAGAAAACTTCTACATGGTAAGTCAAGTATTTACAGATCCATCCAAGTTCTCTTAAAGGTACACAAAGTTCAGCTACCGTGCCTCTTGTATCTAATCAAAATAAAAACAAAAACATTGTACCAATCAACAAATAAATATTGACATACCCACTTCTAACTGCTCCATTCTATCGGCTACTGCCTCCAATCAGTACACCCAGCAGCAATTGGTCAGTGCCCCTCACAGCCGTAATCTCTAACTTCAATTTACATCAAGTTGACATCAGCTGTCAAATCAAATGACAAATTAAAATAAATGACGAGCGCTTCGCGCCACTGCTGACGGCGACCAATGAGGGCGCGCTAAATGTTGCCAGTTTAAAATATTACAACAGGGTCGTCTCGATCTGTGGGCAAACATGCTTGTTTGTGTTTCGGCTCCCGATGCTTGACGTTTAATTAGTTTGTCCGAGGCGACAGCGACTGAGCGGGAGGCGCTGTGTGTGAGAGAGGCAGTAGTTTAGGTTTGAACGAGGTTTTAGTTAGAGTAAGCTTCAGCACCCTAATTGCGTAACACACAATCTGTATAATTTTGAGGGATATTGCTAATCCATTGCTCCATATACTCGAAAAATTAATCTGCTCTACAACCTACATAATGCAATGGATGTCCTTGAACTGTCAAAATAAAAGCCGTTCCTACTGTTATTCAGGTACGCAACTACCCCGCAGGCATGTCTTGTCATATTGGCGAGTGCATGGGACAATCAGGAACATTTTGAATGAGGGCTATTTCATTCTCGAGGACTTAATAATCACAGAATGACTATTAAGTTCACATCCTAATTACAAGAAAAAGTCTGAATGAACTTGTGTGATTCATTAACGAAATACTGGACAGTTTTGATTGAGGGAATGTGTGGAGGCTTCCTGTTAAAATTTGTAAAGATTTTCTGAGAAGTATGATTCGACAATTGAATATTATACTTAGTACCTAAACCGCAAATTGCTTTGTGTTAATTATAACGTGTCTCCATTAACAACTAAAGTACAAACCGTAACTTTGTATGCTTTATTAAATTTGCTTTTAACTGTCAAACCGCATTTTATTTAATTAAAACCATATATAAGGTGTATTTATTCATACACGAAATATTTTAAGAGGTAGACCTGTAGGTGGTAAAGAAGCTACAGCAACGAAAAAAAAATTTTCTAAGGGTTTAAAAAAAAAAAAAATTATACATTTTTTGACGCACATAAGAAATACTAGCTCCTTCTTATTTTTTACGGCCCGAGATACCACGGCCATGCTCGTGCCGTTCGGTCGTCGCCCTCGCAGCGTCAGGCGGGCCATTCATAGAATTTGGAGTAAAGGTTTTATGCAAAACATCTCAAGTAGTTTTAAAATTATAATAATTACGAAAATTCAAAAACGCTTAGATAAAAAATTTCTTTTTGCTTCCATAGCTTCTTTACCGCCTTCAGGTGTACCCCTGAAAATGTTTCGTGTATGAATAGATACACCTTATATAAAGTCACTTTGCTCAGTCTACAGATATGATTTTGATTTTCATAGACAAAATGATACCGTGACAATTAATTCAAAATAGCTGACTCTAAACATCAAATTCGTTCATAGAATGTTATTTACGTTTTTTTTTTGTGATCTCGGGGTTTTTTTTGCCCGATTCTTTTCAAAAATTCAAATTTTGAAGTCGATATTATCTGGTATTACTTTGTCCTTCTGCCCCTGCCTGTCCCTCACAGTCACGTGTACCCGCGCCTACAGTTCAATTGACAAGTAATTGCGCGCGACGTCGCCCACTCGCCAGATCTCATCAGCACAAACAGTGTCTGTTTGTATGTTTACATACGCCACACGTTTTACTAATCACGCCGCTGATAGGATTCTTTGTTAAGTTACATTTCATTTGGGGGTGCTGAGTGTGTTTGTAACAGGTGGATTTAGAGGATTTGGTGGTACGTAGTGGGAAAATGGTGTAAGGTCTTATGAATTTTACTTCAGTTAATCGTTGCATAATGTCACACAAGATGACGGAAAATCAAGGACGTTTATAATACAACAGTTTTTTTGTCGTCATTCTCCACCTACCTACCTGCCTACACGTACCTACAGTATTTTTATGCCTGATAAAAGCTAAATGCTAAATGAGAATTGCTAGAATTCAAAGGAAAAATCTGTAAAAATAATACATTACTACAACAGAACAAAGAAAAGTAAGGGAATTAATGATCGGTTCATGTATGGTTTGACACAAGAAACACAAAAACTACTAAAAAACAACGAAATATGTCTATGGCAAGCTACTTACTTAGCTATTTATGTCTTTGCAGATCACCTACCAAGCGTATCTACTTACCTCCGAAGGTTTTTTAATTTCCAAAAAACAGCATCGATACTTGAGCGAGGCACACGAGTGTGAGCTGGATAGCGTGCACGCTCCATTAGCGTGTAACGCGATCCGGCTACGCGCGTATCCGCGGGGATTTGCGCACTTTTTATTCTACGTTATCTGTGGCAAAGTACAGTCTGTGGCAAAATGGCGGGAAATTTAATGGCGAATTATTAATTACTTTAAAAAATATCGTATTTACGATTTTAAATAAGTAGGTATCTTAAATCTATTATTAAAATAAAAAATATGCTTGGCGTTCATAGATCAATGGCAGGCCCAAAGCCATCCAAACGCCAATTGTAAGGTTATTGGATGTAACATGCAAAGGTCTAATAGAAAAAAGTTAAACTAATTCTCAGTTCAGCATACCATGTCATCATCATCATAATTTCAGCAGAAAGACATCCACTGCTGGGCAGGGTCCTCTCCCAAGGACCGCCATTCTGATCGTTTTATTTTTTAGGGGTGTTTGCCATAATCGCCAAGCTTGGCAGGTGGGTTGGCGACATTGATTTAAATAGTATCAATGGTTGGCGATCGCAGTATGGTGATAAAATGCATAGAGAACGCTGCTGCCCATTCACCATTTAAATCTTCAAAAATGAACCCTTTTTGAAGATTTTTTAAAAGGACAAATGAATTAAAAGGGCTTCAAAAACGTGCGTTACCCACATAACATGATAGTCGGTGACAGTACAAGTGATCAATACTGGGTGTCGGGTATCGGTGGCGTCTCATCCCGCCCCACTGCGTCGCAGCCCACCTGGACCTGCAACCTGCAGCAAAGCAAATAATACCCTAAAAACTTTCACTTTTGAGGACCACAGTGCACTTTTTGGTGGTAGAAAAAAACAAAAAAAAATCTCTTGGAAAATTTATTCATACAACAATAACATATAAACACTCAAGATATATTTGGTAGCGCATTGAATAACTTTTTCATGCAACAGTAATTCAAAGGGATTAAATCAAATCAAAATATTTTATTTCACATAAACCTACATGAACACTTTGAAATGTCAGAAGCCTAGATGCATGGTTCTAATTTGTTGATTCTTAAGAAAACCCGGCAAGAAACTCGACGGTTACTCTTATCAAAAAATATTGGCTTTTACAATGATTTTAAATTACAGTGATATTAATATGTATGGGAGCTAGGACAGTGTTGACAGGCAACAGAACCTAAATGAGTTCAGAGGGTTGTGTTGATAGTTTTAGTGATTGGCTTTACAGAATTAACCGGATCCACCTGAGAGACTAAGAGGCCTTATTATAAACTTAAACAAACTCATATTATTTGTTAATATTACTCCTGTAAAATTATTCTTCTTGTAAGTATTTTTCCTACAAATACTAGTGTAACTTAACGAAGTAAACAAGATTTAATAATAGTGTTGACAATAATTAGGGTATGCGCTTCTAACGGCGCCGCCTGCACAGCCCGCAGGCCGCGGTAATCGTGCGCAGAAATGTTAACGAGACCTGACCCAGCGCGGCCCGATCAAGGAGCGATTAGGGCTATAGGGCAGGCTTTAAGTGTGAATTCTCCAGTTATAGCATCATACTGCAGAAGGAATAGCTAACCTAGAAGGTTGGTGCCAAAATGTATCTATTTGTAATTAATGTAAGTAAATATTCTTTATAGAACTGTGTGACATAAACCCGCAATTAAGTCACGCTTTTCTGTCATTTAAGTAGTTATCACTACTTAAGTCACAGAATTATTCAGACATAAAATAATTTCATCATCACTGGTCTCAAAACGGTGAAGGAAAACATCGTGAGAAACCGGCATGTCTTAGAACCAAACATTCGAAGACATGTGACATCTACCAACCCGCACTGGGCCCGCGTAGTGTATTATGGCCCACTCCCTCTCACCTAGAGGAGGCCTGTGTCCCAGCAGTGGGTACATTATAGGTTGATGATGACGAAGTCACAGAAAAGCGTGACTTAAGTACGGATTTATGTCACACCACCAATAAAATGGTATACAATTCGTGTGCCTTGAGTAGACTAATAATGGACAACGTATTTCGTAGAGTATGTGAGTCTAAACCCAGCGGACAATCAAGAAGACTCAAAATGAAGAAAATCACTAACGCATGCTTCCAACGATACCTCATTTGTCAAATTATGATGAATAGTTTAGAAGTTATTTGGGACTAGCTTATGCCAGCGGCTTCGCCTGCGCATCATACGTATAAACCTTTCTCTTGAATCACTATCAATTTAAAAACACCGCATCAAAATCCGTTGCGTAGTTTTAAAGATCTAAGCATACATAGGGACAGACAGAGGTAAGCGACTTTGTTTTATACTATGTAGTGATACAAACATACATAGCGGTCAAAATCATAACCCTTGTCGTCGTCGGGTAAAAATATAGGTAAAGATTGTATATTATGGTAACGAAGATGCCTATGAAAATTCGTTTTATAATGCACATGGAATCTATTGATGGATTTTAAAAGAACAAGTTGGGAAGGTCATAGCAGTATAGATAATTTACCGAATGCAAACTAAAGCAAACAAAGAAAAATAAAAAGAACAAACAAACAGTTAAAAATCTTTCGCTTCAATAAAACACAACAGCTTTAATACGGCAATTTTCAGACATCCAATACACACTAAATAATAGCTCGCTTATACAACTCAATGCGTTTATAATTACTCGTAACTGATACCCAAGGTTTACGGTGGTTCAGACATAAAGGCACACGGACATAAAAGCGAGGCACACGAAAAATCAGCGATGCTTCACGACACATTGGTTCATTGCAAAAAGGATGAGCAAAAGTGCTAATGAGCCATAAAATTAGGGTCGGGATGTAAAGCCGCGGGAACTAGTATCGTGTTACTACTGGCTAAAGCATAGCCGGTAGCGAGTTTAAATAATGGTGACGGAAACAAAAATACACGAATGTCGCGTAGCGGTTCGGTTATCAGCTACGACAGCGTAGCGTATGTGGCGTAGCAGTGTAGTCAGCTACGGCGTAGTAGTTACGCAGGCCCTTTTACCCAATTTGACACAATATATTTGAGCTTTAATACTTCGTGCATCAATGCCATTTGCACTGCATTCCATTTTTTTAAGTAATATTTTTTTATTGTATCGCTAGCATGTTGTTTATAAGGCGGGTTGGGATTTGGTTAATAGATTAAGTGAACAGTGGACAGCAAGACACTTAACTACTTAAATGTTAGATGTTACATTAATCAACGACTGTTGCTCCACATTAGTAATAAATGAGTAATTTATCTACCCTTTTTTTTTGGATGGGAAATCATCAAATGACGTCTCCCGCTCTGGGTGGAGCGGAAGGGCGTGTCAGGCTTTTACTGACTAAAACCCACCCGTGTTCTTTCAGTTGCTCATGTGCAAGGCCACGGTATCTCTTTCGAACGAATCTCGCGACCCTGGCAGGATTTATTACCCTAACTTTTTCTACCCGCTAACCGGCCCTTGCTTGCGCCCACACCACATTATTAACACGTTTTACCGCGAAACGGCATGCTCATTGTGGCCACATACAGATTCGGAAACGCGACACCGGCCGCTCCCTCGCTGTTTTATAATCCGATCAATTGGATGAATGCCGATAGCCACCTTCAAGTACTTGGAATTAACCTGAAACCGGATAGCGAATATCAAGAACTTTATTAGTGAATGGACGAGAAATTTTGGAGTGAATTACCTGAGTATGGTCTTGTGCCACTCACCTGAAATGATTGAGGGGTCGTTTAAATTTGACGTAAAAGGATCTTCAAAAATTTTTTTACGCCCGCGTAGTTTAATTTGAGAATTCGAATTTTAAAACACATTGCACGACTAAAAATTAATATAGGTCTTATGGAGAAGTTTTTAGTTTATAGAATAACGACATCAATGAACGGGAAAATTTGTTCGTAGAATACTATTGTAAATACAAAAAGATCTGAAACTAAGTACATACTTACAACGGTACAAGGATCTTTTGGTGTGTAGGCAAAATTGGAACTACAGCCGCCATCTTGTCTTTTAAAACAATTTTACAAATGTTTACCAACAACACCAATCTATAAGTCCGTTCACAGTTATTTTACCTTTGACAGCAGCAAACCAACAGCAACCTTATTGTAACGTGTGAAATTGACGAACTTTACAGTGTCAGTAACCATATTGTAATTCAAACAAAGATCACTGGGATTTTAACAGTGCATATAAAAAGGCCAATTCTAATAATTAAAAACGTTCAAAATCTAGTCCTAGTCTCATCTCGGCTACAATAAAATGCCAAAAACTTGTCAAAAATTTATGGAAACTCGAGGTACTTTTGACAGACTGACACAGAAATCAGATTGTAAACGTTCTTAAAATTACGAGAATTACTCTGAGGTAAATTATATGTGTACGGACTGCATCATTGTAAATATTTATGTAGCTTTTATTTTATTTAGCACTTTTATTTTCACTTTATAGGTCACACGTTTTTTTAATAAGCCGTTTAGTATCTTTTTAATCACCAATTTGTAGTAGGCTATCTACCTATTAGATATTCACTGGATCCTCCGTCGAGCCTGTTCCAGCTACTGGTCTAAACTTGATACATCCCGATATAGGTCTATAGGCCGTGTCGCCGGCGCAGGTAATGTAACAAAATATTTTGCACTTACGCCTCATAGCGCCAAGCCCGACCACCTGGCTTTGAAACTCTACCGTTTGCCAACCTATATTTGCGCTATCTTTTACGGGGGTCGGCAGAGATAATAGTGTTGAGTTACTACTGTAGCCTTTATTGTAGAATTTGTTTTTTTTTGTTCAGTTTGTTTGTGGACTTAAGTTAAATTACAAGGAATTATATTGGGATTGTTGTACTTGGCGGTGTGTGAGACCTCAAAAGTTCCGTCTTGGGGTTTGCCAGAGAGTAATGGAGGGCAGCATTTTAGGCGTTAAACTGCTGGGGAGTTTGTTCCGCCACTTCTTCTTCCCAGCTAAAGCACTAGGAAGTGTCGAAGGGCGGGCGTTTTGGGGGGACTGTCTTTTGTAACTTTGACGTTCAAAAAGTGCTGACTCTCAGCCTAGTTTGAATAAATGACTTTTGATTTTTTTGAAACGAACCTACAAAACACGAAACACCACGATATGCTCCAAAACGGGAATCCTAGGCGTAAGCAAAGGCTGCTAGGCTAAATTGGGACTGGGTGGGTCACGCCAGCCACATGCACAGTGACCGCTGGGCAATAGTCTCCACACAGTGGGTGCCTGAGGATGAACGAACTGCAGAGGCCGGCCCAAGAAGAGGTGGCGAGACGACCTAGATGACGTACTGCAAGGGTAGGATCGTGGTGTCCCTGGAAAAGGATGCCTGGAGGGATTTGGGGGAGGCCTTTGCTCAGCAATGAGATAGTGTAGACTTATTAAAAAATAAAAATAAGATTTTATTGGCAGGTATCGTAGGTCCATAGCGTGTTAGTATTACAAATAACGTAAAAACTGTGTTAATAGAAAAAAAATAGACACACAAATACAATTTTAAATCTTTATGAATAAAAACAAAGCACACAACTACAGAAAAGTTTATCAAGCCCCATATCTGACATCTAGCTTGATAAATATAGCCATTGTAGGCCCTTCCAACTGTTCAGAATTTGTTCAACAAAGGCCTAACACATATTTTTTTCAAAACGGTTTAAATCAACGTATCCATCTTTGTGGGCGGCCTCTCTTTGTCAATAAACGTACTCATTCATTTATGCATTATTATCAATATTAATAATTTAAAAACAGTCAATTGACATAAAATAAAATTAATAACATTTCCATGTTTGAATAGAATACGATTCTAAAACAATTAAGTTGATTATTCTTTGAAATAGTTTTGTAATAAAAATATCTAACGTTACGATGTATTTATAGGATGCAAGCAAGAACCGCACCTTGCATCTAATTATGTAAAATGTCACACACAACAATGTAGCTATCGGAAATGTTTGCATTTAGTTGACTAAGTTGGTCTCATCCTCCACGTTTACGACTACAAAACATCGGTTTCCTAGATTGTTTTAGAAACTTGATTAACATACAAGTAAACATAGAAATATGTGTTATTAAGGGTGTAAAAATAAACTGAAGTTCCATTCTTCTCTTGTTACCTAAACTTAGCTGTCTTTTTTTTCCTTTTTTTCCCTCTGGGTGGAAAACCATCAACTTCTCCCGCATGGGTGGAGCGGGAGAAGTCATTTGATGATTTGTGTGTCAGAATTTTACTAACTAAAACCCACCCGTGTTCCTTCAGTTACCTGTGCAAGGGTCACGGTAACTCTTTTTGAACAAATCCACGACCCTGGCAGGCATCGGTCCTAGCGGACCCCTTAAATTTTTGTTGACATAGGCTTAGCTGTCTTACACAATGAATAGATAGTTGCGACTAGCTAGCCTAAAAACTCCAGGGTCACAGAGGTAATTGCGAAAGGCTTTCATGTTTACAATTCAACAACATTCATTGCATTGTTTACGTTGCTGAGCAAACAAATTTATTAACCAGTCAATTACCGTAATTACAGACACAATTAAAAAACGATTGTGTCTATACCAAATGTGGTATCTCAGGGACTTAGAGGTTAATTTATTATTTATTTAATTTATTTTTATTTTTGCGTTTTTTTTTCAGTCATTAAGCCAATGGATTAGCAATATCCTTCAAAATTATTCAGTTTCAGCGGCTAGCGTAAATCTCGGGGTTCATTCAATTAATCGAGTCTTTTCAAACCACGCTGGGATCGGTGCAATTCATTTCATTTCATTTTGATTGGTAGTGCAGTACGCAATTAGGGTTCAAGTTTATTTTTAGTGTCGTGGTTAGCGATATACTATGGAGCAAGAGTACCCAGAAAATGTTCCTAATGTAGACAAATAAAAACTCATATCATAACTCCACAAACTGAATAGAACAGCAGTTTCTTTAAAGATTTCCAGTTTTCTTCCTTAGTAAAAATTGTTCAAAATGATAAGCACAAAAGCCCTTTAAGGTTTTAAAAAAAATAAAACTGTAAGTATGATTTAGCACCACATTTTATTTATAGAAAGTCTTAAAGTTAACGGGCATTTGAGTACTTATTAGAACAAGGGTTTAACCTGCAATGATTCAAATGTTTTTTTTCCAAGAACACGGTAGGCAAGTTTCGCGTGGCACCCACCTATAACTATACAACAGTGTTTACGGCAAAAACCACATCATTATGATATTTCATTCGGAACAGGTGGAAGTAAAGTGTAATTACAGTAATGTTGATAATTAATAATTAACAATAAAGTGAAATTACGCGAACGCTACGAATTATAGGGTTAAAAAGATTAGAAGACAGAATGAGAATTCTGTAGCGAGTCTCAAAGTTATAGATGTGTTTACAAATTTATTGGTTTGTTACAGATTACAAAGCAATATAACTCAGAAATACCTAAAATGTATGTTTTACATTGAGTAACGACCGTCGCGCGTCGCGTCGTTCACAACGCTACTGGAAACTAACATTGCACACCCAAAAAATTATTTTTTTTGGATGAGAAATCATCAAATGACTTCTCCCGCTCTGGGCGGAGCGGGAGGGCGTGTCAGACTTTTACTGACTAACGCGCCGTCGACCCGAGCCTGGTCCTTACCGGGCGGCGAGCTACTCATTGCTCGCCACCAGCAAGCTCGCGCCTACAGTGGCCGGGAGTCCACACTCAAAACACTGAAATGCTGCGATGTGACATCCATCATCTGCCAGTATTTAACATGGAGTGACTACCTATCTGACCTCCAAAACCCAGTTATTGGGTAGTACGATACCTCTTGGTAAGACTGGTTGTCAGGCTTTCAGGCTTCTGACGAACCGTTATAATGTCAAGGACCCATGAATGACAGCAAAAACCAACGCTTATCGTGCTTAATGTGGTTCACGTAGAAGTATCAATATGAAAATAATTATCACCCAACCACGGACCAACCGCAGTAAGTGTAGCTTAACGTGATCCACCGGCCCGTGCGGGTGCTGTTACTGTCACTGGTAATTTGAGTTTATAGTGTTGTTGTTACCAGGTCCGCCATGGATCGGCTCAAGAAAATATGGAGAAACAGAAACATCACAAAAGGCCACTAAAATGCGACTTGTCAGGGTATTAGTGTTTCCCATATTTCTTTACGGTGCTGAGACATGGACTTTAAGGGAAAGCGAGAAAAAGAAGATAGACGCTTCAGAAATGTGGTGTTGGAGAAGGATGCTTAGCATAACCTGGACACAGTTTCGAACCAACGTTTCAATCCTGCAAGAACTTGGCATCAAATAGCGTCTTTCTTCCATCGTCCAAAGTCGTAATCTCGCTTTCTTTGGACACATCACATGCCGAGACGACACATCGGTGGAACGACTTGTCGTGCAGGGAAAAGTTGAAGGCACAAGAGCTCGTGGCAGGTCGCCCATGCGTTCGACCGATCAGGTCAAAACAGCACCACTTCACGAATGTACGAGAAGGGCTGCAGTAAGGGAGGAATGGCGACGGATTGTGAAGCTCGCCACCACACCAGATATGACGAACACGACCACTCTGTCAAGAGTGTAATGACGAAGAAGAGAAGTTGTTGTTGTTATTGCTGACTAGCGTCGTGGATGTTTTAAGAGTAAAAAGTTACACATTTCCATGTTCTCAATCGAAGACATGTGACATCTACCAACCCGCACTGGGCCCGCGTGGTAGATTATGGCCCACTCCCTCTCACCGAGAGGAGGCCTGTGTCCCAGCAGTGGGAACAATATAGGCTGATTATGATGATGTTCTCACTGCTGGGATATAAGCTTTCCTCTTGGAGAGGGAGTAGGCTGTAATCTACTCGAGGGCCCAGTGCGGGTTGGTAGACGATACGCGTGTTCGAATTTGGGTTGGCACGTCAGGTTCCTCAATATATTCCTGTTTCCTTGACGATTTTGAGAGCAGTCGTGATTAAATTATTTACATAATCTATATAAAAAAGTTACATCGTAGATTTTATTTATTTTTACATTACAGTTTTTTAAGTTCAATTTGATGTGGCGTATGAATTGGTTTTTGTATTTTTTTTTATTTGGCAAATATTAGAAAAAGACCTCTGAAGCTGCATTAAATAAAATTAGTACCTACTATGCTATGTACGGTTTGGAAAACAGAATTGACAAGATTAATAACCTACACAATTAGCGCAATTTATCGAATACATAATACATCTATCTATACATGGCCTTAATTTTGAGATCCATCGGTCTAATATACTTACAGACCGCCGACAGTTTTGTTCTAAAGCCTCGCACACATGATTGACAATTGACAGGCGACGCGAAAACTACAGTGTACACGCCGCTTTAATTAAAAATCGTTTCGTAAATTAACTTAATAATTATAGGTCGCAATTTGATATTGTTTTCAAGCAATTTTTGTTTTATAATTTGTAATTTCTTTTCTGCTTTATAATTTAATTTTCCGTTAAGTACTAATAGTTAAAGTACGATAGAAGCAAATTATAATCAATAGAAAATATATGTTTATGTTATTAAAGAAATATTTTAACGATAACGCTAATTTTACACGGCAGAACCTAGAATGTAACGATTGTCATCATTATTTAATTTTCTCGTAAACTACGCAGGTGGGAAATATATTGTTTAATTTTATAGCTGTTACACTTTATGACTTTGTTAACTTAGGGTTTTATTAATTGAAATGAAATTGTCGATACTTACATAAGACATTTTTTTTTTTCTAAAATCTGTAAACAATTATGGAGAACCCTGCCTCTCAAACTAGGTAACCTGTAGCTTGAGAGACAGTGATTCAGCATAGAATGTGATGCTATATTATTATAGTAGACTGTGTCGATCTACCTGAGCGATTGAATATAATAAAAACATTGAAGGTAAGATATATTTTTAAGTAGCTTTTGCTAGGGGCCTAACTCGCGTGGAGATCGGTTATCATCCAACGGGAACCCACTGCTGGAATAAATAGTATTATAAACGGTCTGTTTACCAAATTTCATCCGAATCCGTACGGTCGTTTCTGTGTGATTGAGTAACAAACATCTGTACAGACTTGCACATTTATAATATTAGTAGGGTAGTAGGATATAAACCGCACAGGTCGATCGATCAGGTTGGGCTACGATTTCCACTGTTGGTATGAGATGGGTGGCCATCTTTAAAAAGCCTTCCGTACCTCGGAAAACACTTTAGCTATTGGTCCTGGTTGCCATTATGGATCCTTATGAGTTGCCAGAATTCCGCAGGTCTGTCAACCAGTTTTACCAAGAGGTTTACCCAGTAACTGGATTGTGGAGATCAGATAGTCCATGCATCCACTTACACTGGAACCCGATCCCAAAAATAGTAGGTACAAGCCTAGGCAGGTGATGAATATATTTTCGATACCTCTGATTTGACCTTAACATATTTACATGATTGAGACTGATGAGAGAATAGGTTTAAACCATCACTATCATTCGTCTTTTCTTATCTGTTTTGTAGCTCAGTAGTTACGTCCAATATCTTGCCACACGACAGCGTTTTGTCAGGATTCGTCAGCTCGTTTTTAATTGTTTGAGGATGAGTCGTAACGCTCGGTGATGAGGAAATACTGGCTACACCATATAACGAAACTTCAGACGACCTATCTTTAACCAAAGTCCAGAAACATCACTAAAAATAAATACAAAACCTCTAACCATTGTACACCACATCTTATGCAGTAACCCGATAGCATTGTTAAGAGAAGCTCTGTGTGCGCCCGCGCCGCGCCGCCGAGATGAAGACATCTCTTAATTAATGAACCGAGCGCCCGCCGCGAGGCCACAGGATATATTGATCCAGAAGGTCAGCTTCATACAGCGGGCGAAAACCCAATGACCGCGAGAGACATCTAAAACTGTGTTTACTTTCCAAATTCAACTCCCATTTGTGAGGCTCAGTTAACGCTACGACTTCAAACATTTCATGACTGTTTCAATAGGAAGTAAGTACTAGGAATCCTGAAGTCAATTTATCTTAGTTGATATTTCTTGAAGTGGTCATCATCATCATCTGCCTACCCTTTTCCTAACTATGTTGGGTTGGCTTCCAATCTAACCGGTTCATCTGAATATCAATATTTTACATGGAGCGACTGCCTATCTGACCTCCGAAACATAGTTACCTGGTAATACGATATGACGTGGTAAGACTGGTTGTCAGACTTTCGGGCTTCTGACGTCCCGTAATGACTTAATTTGGATTTGCAAGATGAAATTAAGTGACAGCCTACCTATTTCTTGTAGTGGTAATAATAAAAAATGGGAATAAGGATTGGACCATACGTATAGTGAATGCAAGGAATCTCCTCTCTTACGACTAGCATTCGTTTGGATGGGTTAAGTTCGCCGTGCTTCATACATCTATGGCGCGTGCGCCAGTTCCCTCATCCCACTCTTAGTACCTATACAGTGAGCCTTCTGGATGTATCTATTTTGTGGCGAGACACCACTCGGTGGTGTGTGGCTTCTGGAAGAAAGAATATAATTAAGTTTAATTATCTGTATGATTGTTGATTGTAAACAAATATTAGTAATTAGGTAGGTTGTGAGGTCGGTCGGCGAACTGCACCAGGATTTTAGTGTCTGTCTAGGTTGGGTTTTCTAAATACCTATGTTGTATGGTTTTTGTTCATGTTCTTTCTAATACATCAGTCTCTAAATGTTTCCATTGCTGAAACACAGGCCTCCTGTCTGTGAGAAAGAGTGAGCCGTAATGGACCACGTTTTTTTCCCGAATATTGTTTTTTTTTTTTGTAATTTTTGGTTCGAAGACGTGCCGGTTTTCTGCCAAGGTCGCGAGGTTTGTTCGAAAGAGATACTGTACGCTGCCAGACTAGACCTCACAATACGATTTCAAATGCGCAGTGGAAGTGTGATAATCGTGGGGCTCTAGAGACAAGAAGTGGCTAGCGAAACTAGTCCGTCGTACGCGGAGCAGACAATACAAGTACAATTCAAGTGAAGACGCAATACAATTAACAAATGACTCACCTACAATACAACAAAAGAACTTACCTGGTGGTTGAAGGACACTGCTTCTGGGGTTACCTGGAGTTATGTATGTAAGTGAGTGTATATGTATCGTGTTGTGACGTTACGAGTATTCTTCAGGTTAGAATCCGCTGCAATAAGGCTGGAGGCAATCACAGCATGCGGTCTTCAAATCACTCGTTCCCAATAGCGTCACTTTGCTTAACCTTCAAACTATTTAAACAAGATATATCCAAAATTCAACCCGTGTTATTACGTCAAATTGGGGTTATTAACAAACAACTGGGTCATGACCTATTGTCCACCAAAACGACCGGGGTAAGGGATTAATTTACAAAAGATCGCGAGATTCAAGCGGCGACATGCTTTCCTTGTTAAGCACCAAATTCAAGAGAAGTGTCAAATGTCAAAATCAAACTGTCAAGTCAGATGTCATTCCGTTCGGGCGGCGCGTTCCGAAGGCGCATAGAGTAACAAAGTGTTCGGTCCGAAACAGATACCGTGGTCCTGGCATATGGGCAACTGAAGGAAAACGGATGGGTCTGACACGCCCTTCCGCTCTACCCAGAGCGGGAAACGTCATTTGATGATTTCCCAACCACAAAAAAAAAGATGTGCCGGTTTCCTCACATGTTTTCGTTCAGCGATTTAAAAGCAGTGAAGATGAAATAATTTACATAAGTAATTTACTTCTAGGTTCGACCCTACACTTGTAGGTCCCGGACGGTTTCACTGCGCCCCGCCACGCACTGCTCTTTTATTTATATAACAATAACGAATGCAAATTTATTGAACAAGTGGAAGTATTTCTGGTATAAATTGTCCAGAAAAATACTACCAGATTTACCGGATAAGTACACCAGAGAAAGTAGACATTAGGTCATTTCAATATGCCTTCTAAATTGTCGAGTTTGCGGTCAACACCCCTAGGTGGTTAGCCAGCTGCCTTTAGCGTTCATCATATGATGAGCCGTCAGCCTGACGGCTAACCTATTAATAAATCGTCGAAGTACTCCATACTAAAACAAGATCTTATTTTATTCGAAGACATTAACGCTATTTAACAGTCAGAAGTTCCCAGACATTAGACAGACAGATGTAAAAACTAAATAAATGTTTAGCTATTAATAAACTTGGAGCGGTTCATTTGGTGAGTAATTAACCCGAAGTTAACCTCACAGTATCATCTGATAGTAACTTTAGTAGTTATTACTTATTGAGTGATCTAGGAGCTCATGTGAACTCAGTACTCAGTACATCGAAATTACAAGGTCTTAACAGTTTTTTTTTCAGTGTAAACATATTTCCAAATAACAAAGCCGTTTTGAAGGAGTATGGAATATTAGCCAGAAATTGGGTTTTGGTAAATTTTTTTTTTTTTGAATCAAAGGTCAAACGAGGGTTAACCATACGAAAAAAGCACTGTTAGAGAAATAATGTCTATGAATCTGTAGCAAAATTTATTTGTTTCGTGAAATTCAAATGACTTACGTTTTAGCAATTTTCTGGTCAGTGTTAGCTTGTATGTTGATTAAAAATTGATTCGCGATATCAACTCCAAATGACAATCAGTTTCAGCAAAATTTCGATGCGAAGAACCATCAACAATAGCAAACACTTTCCGCGGCCGAAGAACCCCATAATCCTTACACGGAAGTCCCGTTTGTGTTTTCCGTACCATTACAAAAAGCTCAAACAGAGTGTGCGTTACGATTGCTCCGCCAGATTATCCAAATAGATTTTTTTTTTAGCCAAATCTTTTGTCGAAATTTGTCAAAATCGAATGGCACAAACCAAAAATTTGTCAAAGTAGAAATAAAGAAGTTATAAGGGTTTTAAGTTGGCCGCGCGAACGTAACGTGGAGGATTGCGCGGCCAAGGAGATCTCAGCAACTACTTGGGCTAGAGATCTAATTCTTTTTGTCAATTGAACACTGAATTTGTCAAAAATTGTCGAAAAAAGAATAACATACTCTAGATTAATATTTTACGAAATATTCACCTTGGAAGTTATGGCCGCGCAATCGTGCACTTGTCGTTTCTTTGTTGTTGATTATTTCTTTAATCTTAAGATTTTATGCCGTAAAACTGTTACAAGAAGGAAGGTCTTAATTTGTCGAAACTAACTAAAGCAATAAATAATACTAAAGTTTAATTAAACAGAAGATATCAGTACAAAACAAAAAAGTCGTGGCCGCGCAATCGTAACGCCACTTTGAACGCTGATATCTCATTACCTATAACTGCTAGGAGTTCCGTATGAACATCCATTTATACGGCATATTACTCTCATTAGAATGACATATCGTTTTACCCTCAGAACAGTTTCCAACGAGAGTAATCTCAAAAATTATTTCATCTCGTACAATGTTCGAGTAGGGTAACCATAATTTCGATTTGATTTGGGAATACCTATAACTGGGGACGAGCAATTATATTGAACATTCTGCAAAATTAATTACTATTAAATAAAAACTTGTATGTTTCAAAAATTTGATATATTTATTGATAAGTGTATTCTCTCTGATAGGTCCGAATTCAGGCACGTACTATTGGAACAATTACCAATGGAACCAGCGCTAAAAATAATGTCATTTACAATGTGTTCATAAAAAATGCAGCGTTACAGTCGCAACTATATCGGTTATCGTATTTCTACCGTTAAATTTGGATACGATAAACATTTCCACAATTAGCAATCTGGAAGATGCTATTATTATTTATGAATGGGAGAATAACCGTTGCAGAACCTGCAATGAATTAGTTGCATTTACTTATACCTTATCAAAAATAGTAACATTCGATTTAAATGGCACACAAATGATGTTGTTACATGGCATACCTCAAAATATTATATTAAAAAAATATTAATTGTTAGGTGCCATTGAATATATTCCTCCAATCCTTGGAACAATAGGACTCTGTTTGCATCCATTTTGTTACACATGGTTTTTTAGAAATGTAACGAGATATACCAGTCCACTCAGAATGTATACATCTTCATCCCCCAAAGTTAGTCGACCACGTTTGAATTCGTTCCAACGATATAATATTTTGAGGTATGCTATGTAACAACATCATTTGTGTGCCATTTAAATCAAATGTTACTATTTTTGATAAGGTATAAGTAAATGCAACTAATTCATTGCAGTTTCTGCAACGTTTATTCTCCCATTCATAAATAATAATAGCATCTTCCAGATTGCTAATTGTGGAAATGTTTATCATATCCAAAGGAGATGGCATTTTTTGGCATTACTAATTTTGAAAAGGTACAGAATTCAAAGTTATTTAAAAAAAAAACCGCATATTTTTTATGTATTTATAGCCAGATTAACTTTATTATTGACAATGGGGATATAATCTCGATAAATAAAAGTAACTTGATTTGATTAACACAGAGCGGAATAGTCTTCGTTTCTAAGTCCATGGATACAAGGCTTTTTGGCCTTGTCATACTGTTGTTGTTATTGAAAAATATACAAAATCAAATAAATTATTATTACATTAGTTTACATAATGTTTTGATTGTTAGTGCATAATTTATAAAATAAAATCACAAAAAAATCAAAATATGTATAGAGTTTCCGAGGACTTGATGTAAGCTAGCTAAGAAATCGAACGTATTTTTTGTTCAACATAATTGTTCCGATTTTATTTTTGTTGGCACACACTAACACACTAACACACTAATATTATATGCTTAGATTCCGATAAGTGAGTCTAAAGAGTCCAGAGGGGTAATTGTGTAACTTGCTATCAGTAGGAATTGGTTTCATATTGATAGTTAAACAACATTCATTGAGTTATTTACGTTGCTGAGCCAACAATTTATTCGAACAAATAATGCAATGGTTAAGAAATAATCTTCAATCCGATTCAGATTCTGGTAGATAGTGCGTTTCGCAATTAGGATGCTGAGTTTTCTTTGACTACTGGGTTTAATTTAAACGGACAGAGTACACTTAAACTGTCATTAGGTACATGATCAGCGGGTAAATCACTGAACCAAACAAACTTCACCAAGTAGTTATAATTTTTCAAGTCATTACAAATCATAATTAGCAATATATTATGCGTACAATAAACATTTATGCGTTAAAATAGTAAAAGAGGTAAAGGAACCTATTAAAGTACAAACATTAATGCACTTAACCTCACTTTTACAAAAAATAAGATTTCTCTTTAACCCCATTATTATTATTTTAGATTTTTTTTTAAATAAAAGCTCATAATAATTCCTATCAAACCATGCCACTTTTATTTCTGTAGAAACTAAAAAAGTTTAATGCCAGCGTTCTATGAACTTCTGCCATTCTCCTTTAACGGTAGAAATACGATAACCGATATAGTTGCGACTGTAACGCTGCATTTTTTATGAACACATTGTAAATGACATTATTTTTAGCGCTGGTTCCATTGGTAATTGTTCCAATAGTACGTGCCTGAATTCGGACCCATCAGAGAGAATACACTTATCAATGAATATATCTAATTTTTGAAACATACAAATTTTTATTTAATAGTAATTAATTTTGCAGAATGTTCAATATAATTGCTCGTCCCCAGTTATAGGTATTCCCAAATCAAATCGAAATATGGTTACCCTACTCGAACGTTGTACGAGATGAAATATTTTTTGAGATTACTCTCGTTGGAAACTGTTCTGAGGGTAAAACGATATGTCATTCTAATGACAGTAATATGCCGTATAAATGGATGTTCATACGGAACTCCTAGCAGTTATAGGTACTGAGATATCAGCGTTCAAAGTAGCGTTACGATTGCGCGGCCACGACTTTTTTGTTTTGTACTGATATCTTCTGTTTAATTAAACTTTAGTATTATTTATTGCTTTAGTTAGTTTCGACAAATTAAGACCTTCCTTCGTGTAACAGTTTTACGGCATAAAATCTTAAGATTAAAGAAATAATCAACAACAAAGAAACGACAAGTGCACGATTGCGCGGCCATAACTTCCAAGGTGAATATTTCGTAAAATATTAATCTAGAGTATGTAATTCTTTTTTCGACAATTTTTGACAAATTCAGTCTTCAATTGACAAAAAGAATTAGATCTCTAGCCCAAGTAGTTGCTGAGATCTCCATGGCCGCGCAATCCTCCACGTTACGTTCGCGCGGCCAACTTAAAACCCTTATAACTTCTTTATTTCTACTTTGACAAATTTTTGGTTTGTGCCATTCGATTTTGACAAATTTCGACAAAAGTTTTGGCTAAAAAAATTATATTTGGATAATCTGGCGGAGCAATCGTAACGCACACCAAACAGACACACCGATGACCTCTGAACACATTGGTCATAATGTCCAGATAATGTCAGATGTTTAGCTGACCGCTAATCGCGAGGCCGTGAGACTCAGATCCGTCATCTCCTGCCCATTTAGAACTCATTACCGAGTGCGTCATGTTATTCTTTGTGATTATACGTTTTCCTGCTAGTGACACAGTGTGCACGTTCTTCTGCCTATGAATTTATAGAATGAAGACTGAGATATTTCTTCAGTCCTCTTTACAATGATATAGAGTATTAGGGACTCCAAATCGTCGAATGTAGTGATACGTAAAATAAATTCTTTCTACCAGGCACTTCGATGCGCAAACGCTTACGAGTTATGACGGATTCAATACATGATTCTAAAATTAAAATTAGCTGTTTCACACAAGAGTGCAATACCTATGCGTTCAAAATGTATGAAGCAGCAATTTTTTTGTTTAGATAATAACCAACGAAAAATTTTAACGCATGGTAACAGATCGATCTTGCCATCCTGAATTTCTAGCAAGCTAGCAAATAAAGTTACCTATCTGAAGATAGCAGCAATAGTTGAAAATTAGACAGTTTTATTGCTTTTGACACGTGAAACAACAACGACTTCGATGTTATCAGTGCCAAAAACGCGAAGTCCAAGATCTAACCCTCCTTTTAAAGATAAAACCTTATATATAAGATCTACCACTAATATTCAAACAACAGCTACTAAGTAGAAACTACTACCTATTTTGTCTGTGTCAATCAAATGCAATTCCTAACCAACTTCTTCTCCACTGAAATAAACCAAATGCCGAATCCTCCATTACCAGTGGCTCCATCTCTTGCAAAACCTTTCGAACCTATCGAAAACCTTCTCCAAAAACGATGAAACATCCAACTAGACAGCGTAGTATACATGTGGTGTTAGATCATTATACGCGAGTGTCGCCGCGCGCCGTAACGAATGACTCCTGCGCAATCTCCGACCTAAACGTTTTTCCCAAACTCGTCATTAGTGAAGTGGTGTGGGACAAGTTGGAGATAAAAAGCGATTTGTAGAAAACGACAAATATTAAAGTGTTTTACAGTTGACAGTGGATTAGAAACCCTTAAATCAACGCAATCATTGATAGGTCGGTGGCCCAGTGGTAAAAGTTGCAGGTTGTAGCTTGGACCACAGACAGGCTAAAAAAAGGAGCGCATTGGGCCCGCGTGGTGGATTGCAGCCCACTCCCTTTCGCCGAGAGGAGGCCTATGTCCACCCAGCAGCGGGAATGTTATAGGCCAATTATGCTTATACACTGAGAAAACTGACAATCATAAAAGAGGTGAATTCAGCTTAAAGTATGATGAATTCACTCAAAGGACGGAGCATAGTGATTCACCAAAAAGAACGATGATAATACTGATGTTGATGATAACAGTATTTAAGATGATGTGTCACCATGGATTTAGTTTTAGTTACCTACTATTTTTCGATGCCTTCCTCATATATCCAGTTATATCCTATTAGTTTTCCTACAATTTTTCGGTGACTTCCTCACATATTCAGTTATGTCATACAATTTTTCCAACTATTTTTCGGTGCCTTCCTTATATATCCAGTTATATCCTATTATTTTTCCTACTATTTTTCGGTGACTTCCTCACATATTCAGTTATACCATACAATTTTTCCTACTATTTTTCGGTGCCTTCCTCATATATCCAGTTATATCCTATTATTTTTCCTACTATTTTTCGGTGACTTCCTCACATATTCAGTTATGTCATACAATTTTTCCTACTATTTTTCGGTGCCTTCCTCATATATCCAGTTATATCCTATTATTTTTCCTACTATTTTTCGGTAACCTCCAAGTATTTTAGGTTAGGTCCTCTTACTTTTCCTACTATTTCCTCATATCTCTGGTTATAGCCTATTATCTTACGGAGGTCGCCCTCAATAGGAGGATTGTGTTTTTTAATAAACCAATTAATATCTCTATAATACACCAGTGATTAGTTGTAGTTCTACTCATTCTCCATCAGTAGGACTACAACTAAATACTGGTGGATTACACAGAAATTGTTTGGATTATTAGAAATCACAATCCTCCTATAATTGAGGGCGCCACTGGACTTACATGATCCCCTTATTTTTAAGTATCCAATATTGGTTCTTTCCTTTTAAATATTATTAGGTGTGAGCTCAACATTAAAAAAAAACTGAAGAACCCTAAACTTGAACCAAAATGGAGAGTAAGTAAAAAAAATAGAAAAAAGTACCTTGGCAAGAATGGTGAAGGTGAAAAGGGATGTATGTATAAATTAAACAGAAAATTGAATGGTATTTTTATTTCCATAGTATGAATGAATAATTATTATATACTCTAAACATTTATATTCAGTATAAAAGAAGACTGTTTTGTTTAGAAACATCCTCGCCTTAATGATTACAGTATCTATTTGTCGGTCATTATAAAGAATCATTATATACATTATGTTCAATAATTCTAGTTTTTACAAATTAAAATAAAGGTTGAGACGAGTAGAAATTTAATTTACAAAAAATAACAAACTTTACATTAATGTACCTATAACTAAAACATTTTTGCCCTTAAGGTGATTGCTTCAGGGTAGCCGTTTTTTGCAATTTGCAGGCCAGTGCTAGGTTGTATGTTAATTAAATGTTGCACGCGGGTGTAAGTACATAAGTTGTACTACATACGTCTTACACCCGCGTCTAACATTTCAATCAAAACCTAGCACTGGCCTGCAAATTGCAAAAAACGTAAGAAAATTTGAATTTCGCGGGCTACCCTGACGCTTTCACCTTAAAGCTGCATACAATAAATTGGTTATATTATTATAGTAAATATCTATTTTCAAGTAAAGTGCTACTATAAACACTCCGATGAGACTAATCTATCCCTCATACAAATACTTTACTTTAAAATCTATTACTAAAGGTGAACGCACACTTTTCAGAGCCGAAGGAGGCGAAAGAATCGAATTTTAGAATTACTTGTATGAAATCCTATGGAACCTCGCACACTTACCGAATCGGACGAATAAGGTCGTACGATTCGGTGCGGATAAGTGTGCGAAGTTACATTGGACTTCATTTAAGTAATTCTAAAATTTGATTCCTTCGCCTCCTTCGGCTCTGATAAGTGTGCGTTCACCTTAAACCAGCTATTGGTGCTGGCTCATACCATTACTTTATGCGGACACCGTTATCGGGCCGTCTTTATAGGATATCCTAAAGGGATATCCGATAAATACCGTAACTAAGGGTAGATTACTAGTTGAGCGCACTCTGCTATAAAAAAATAACTGCCCTTGGACTCTGCAGTGCCTCAAACTAGCAACGCCGCGTACGGTATAAGTACATAATTAATAATTATGTAAACGTTTCCAAAAAAAATTGATATTACTGGATTCAAAATAAAAACACCTTAAAAATGAGCAAACGAGTTAACTCGTTTGCGCATTTTCAAGGTATTATAGCAGCGACCGTAAGCCGTTAGAATACCTACAGAATTTTGAAATTTTTACTCTAGGTACCATCTACTTGTAATATATGACGTGTTACCTCGCATTAGAGTGAGCGTGTTAGGACACGGAGAAACGGCATTTTGGCAAGGAAAGCACAGATAATCATTACCACGTTTAACTTCATAAGAATTGTAATGAGAATTAAATTCAATAGTTTCAAACATACAGCAACGGAAAAAAACCTCTTCAGTATCTGTCACCAAAATTGCATCAATTTGGCCAAAAGTGGGTAAGAATTGTTCATCATCTATATCTACAGTAACAATAGAGTTCCGCTGCCATATAACACCAGCTATTGTAGCGGAAGTAACCGAATATTTGAGGACAACGCCAGTGCCGAGAGAAAACTTGACAGTGTCTCCTGAATTTAATGCAGATTTTTTTTCCTAGTATTTTTGTTGTAGGTATTGTATTTTTCACAAACAAGTCATTGAGCATAAGTTGACATTTTATTGCTAGAGTCTTGCAAACATTGACTCGATTAAAAGATGATCTAGCCACTAACTTAGATACCCTGTACTTGGCTTCAAAACGCATAGCCCACATGTTACGTACGGGGCCGAACTTCATTAGCATGGTAGGATAATGAGTCAGAAAATGAAACTTTGGCTGCAGGGGTGATTTTGTTAGCTCCGTGTACAATTGATTAAATTCTGCTATTATAACCCGGAGTTGAATATTGGTGTCACTGAAGACCCTATGACTTAATAACCTGTCGGTGATTTGCCGCAACATAATGTATAATTTCCATACTTTATTTTCTAAAGGAATGTAAAACCCGGCTATTAGGCTGAAGTATCTAATAAGGGTAAGCATTTCTGATGCTGAAGTTTTCAATTTTACTTTCGAACCTTGGACAACTAAACAATTACTTGGTTTTGAATTCCTATCTGGTCCATAATCAAATGAAATTATTCTTTTTTGCAATACTGAGATCTTTAAAAGACCTTCGGCAAGGAAGTGGTTTATGACAAAGGTCATTACATAACGAGCTACACCTTCTAATATATCATGCATTGGGTCTACTGCTACATTTTGAAATAAATCAAATCCTGTCACCTTAAGCCAACAGCATGATTCTTTAATGCCCGTGTTAGGTGTATCGTTTTCTTGCAATTGAGCGTGGTATGAAGTCATATTTCTAAGCAAGTTACTGTTTTCATATAGAGCAGTTTGCAAACCTTTCTTGTCAATGTTACAGATTCTGCAACACTTGTTAGCTGAAAAACTTTCAGTAAACCCGAGAATTGAATTCAGGCCTAAATTATCGCCAGTTATAGCAACAACCTTCAATTTTACGGTTCCTTTAAAAAACTTATTTTCTATAAAAAATCCTTTGTTTTGCAAGTAATTCAATTCCTCAATAACAGGGTCAAAAATAGCTTTGTTTCCATATTTAGTTTTGTCAGCAGAATGGCAAATAGCTAACAGCAAAATGTTATTCAACAATGAAAATAAATGTGGTGGGAGTGCTGGCAAGGAAACGTATACACCACCAAGCTTATGCACCCCAGCGTGGCTCCCCAAAGGATTTCCAATTTCAAAATCATCATAGTATACTACTAAAGGAAGAATAATGTCGGACGCCTGCGGTGTACACATTGCCAGCCATACAGATCCCTGCATTACATTTTCTAGACACATTGGCCTCATCGGATTTTCTTCACGGATTATTAAATTACCCCTTAGGTGGTTCAAATAATCCGTTACATCTTTCCAAATAGTGTCAATGGAAAAAAAATTCTTCAAAACCTGGCGAAGTTGAATTACTTGCATTGTACGTGGCTTGGTGTGTAATGTTAAAGTGTTACTCCTTTGTGAAATGTCAGGACAATAACCAACGATTACTTCATGTGGTGGTATAAAAGAACCTAATAAATTCAATTCTCGGAATCTCAAATATTCTGAACGAAACGGAAAAAAGATGCCCTTCAAAGCTGTGTTGAACTTATGAAGTCGTTTATTAATTTCGCTTCCAGACATGCTTTCCTCATCAGCTAGCACAGGGCCGAATACGGACATTAAAGACGGTGCGATATTGTCAAGAAGGGTTTGCAAATGACTAACCATAGCTTGTACAGACGATCGAGATACAGAGGGATTTACATAGAGCGTTGAAATAAATTTCAAAACTTCTTTATGAATAATACTATCAGCATTATCGAGGACTTCCGGTTCACTATCAGCTTCAATGTATATGTGCTCAGTTGCTACTTTGGTAGTCTCTGTTTCACACATAGGAACTACGCAAGCCTCGTTTGAGGTGGATGGCAAATAACGAGTGTTTACTTTATTCAAATGTTTTAAGTTAACATGTTTTCTAAATTGTCTAACGTCCGTGAAATACCGGTAGCATGCGTCTTCACCACATTTATAAACTCCAGTAATATCAATTTTTTCACATTCTTTCCTTATGTGGGTAATAAGTGAAGAAAACGTGGGAAAAGTCCTTTTACAACTGTGACACTTCATCTTAATTTAAATTGTGACTCCGAGAGTAACTAATATCTCCTTCACAGATTGTGACATACGATCGTACGATGTTTTGACTTTGTAAAAACCAATTTGGATAATAAGCCAAATGTTATAGCTTTCAGTAGGATATTTAGCCGCAGTAGCATGAAATATTTTAAAAGTCACATCAACAGCCTCAGTTAGTGTTGTGAACTTGTAAAACGTATTGTCACATACTGTGAAGGAGACACCTGACTGGCGGCACCAAATTATAAATGGTTGGAGGCTAATACCTAGGTTTTGAAGCTTTTGGCGACGCTCCTCAATTACCACTTGCACGTCTGCGTCATCATCCACGATGGTCACAAATCCATCCAATATCTCCGCTCGTGAAGCTTGCCAGTCTTTTCTAGATCGACGGGCAGGAGGAATATTAAAGAGACAGCCGAGTAGCAATATCGCTGCTATTAATTTTGTCTCCGGTTGTTCATCTGGAAAGAAAATAATAATAGTATATTTGACACAACACATCATCATTAACTGAGCAAATAGGGAAAAGTATCAGAACAAAATAAAATCTATCTATATAAGTAAAAATGAATTGCCGAAATGTGTGTCCGCCCGCCCGTTACTTCTGAACGACTGCACCATGTTAGATAATTTTTAAATTCTTTTTTGTCTATATATTTTATAACGGGTTCACCGACCCAGGGAGGTCGAGCACCTAGAACTATATAACAGAATCATTTCCTTACCGTCACAAATTGCCAATGTATCAGCTATTTTTCGACGAAGAAACGAGTCCTTTGTGGTGTTAAGCTTCTGCTGAGCAGCTTTTAGTATGTTTTCCGATGAAGCATCCAAGGCGTCGAGGCCCCCGGATTTATCAGGGAACAGTGCTTCGTAGTCATGAGTCAGGAGTCGCCATCCATCACTTGACTTCAGGATAGGATACTTATTGAAGTACTCCTGTAATGTCCCTTCCTCGTAGTACAAGTACCGGAGGCGAGCTCGCACCGTCTCCCGCCACAGGGCACTGACCTCCTGCCACGGACCAGCTGAAGGACTTGACAGCTGCTCTAATGCTGACGCTACGTCCTCCACTTCACCTGCACACAAAAATTAAAACGATTAATAATTAGTACAATGACAATAACGGTTCTTAGATTCAGATATTTTGTAATTTGTAACGAAAATTTATACTAATTCAGATATTTTTCTCAATAATTTTGTTCTTGATAATTTAATTCAATCTGAAAACATAAAATTTCTTGAAAAGGAGTTACCTTCTTTAAGTCCGGTCAGGTCGATTCCAGCGAGTGGAGGGGTGTCTAGCCTAGGACTGGACTTGGAGCGAGAACGTGACTTGGGCTTTTCAATAAGGCCCAACGAAACTAAATGCTGCCGTCGAGCCCTTCTGGCGGTGACTAACCAGCCAGAGATATTGCGCTTAGCCTGGTAAGCATCAGCCGGCAGGTACGGCGCGTAGTATAGGGGTGGTGACTCCTCTTTAAATAATCTGCCAATGTCGTAGGATAGAGCAAGCAGCTGCGAATCTGTCAGAAGTACCGGGTTTTCGGCCGTAATGAGCTTCTCCATAAGCAGCTTGCATAAACGCCCACGCACGTTTGAGGGTAAGGTGCCCGTTTTCTGCCCAATTGCTATTATTTGTTTTCCCTCGACTGATGAATTCAGTATGGTATTCACCTGAAACACAAATAGTATAAGTATGGCATTACAAACTAAATATGCAAGGTAAAAGTTAAAAAAAAATGTCACTAAAATGTTGAAAATACAGGTTCAATACCTACCTTCCATTCAGTATAATGATCAGTTGGAGTCGGTGCCAGTCTAGGCATCATGCATTTAGTTGTTAGTTATAGCTGTCACCAACTCCAAATATATTACTGATCTTTGTGACATATAGTATAGCTCCTAAACGGCCGTCCGTACACACATACAGGACAGGACAGGTACAGACGTTAAACTTATCTGTTTACGCCGGGGGTTAACAATATTGAATGTCAATTTAAATTCCTTATCAAAAGTACAGGATAATAGGCAATAACTTACTAAATTGCTCCCGGTGGACTCTTGTCTAACTGCTTCACCCACTGACGACGACGAGTCCAGTGGTATCACCAGTATGTCACCATCCTAAAATAATATTTACTTTGAGACAATGTTATAATAGTACATGTAACAAAAAGGTGTGATAATATGAGTATGTACGGTCAATTAACCTCAATAATCGTTGAAATAATCACTAAATGTGTCCGAGTGCGACCGTTAACTAACAGGCTATAGCTAGCCCTAGCCGGAGATAACTCAAGGGAAGTGTTATATTTTTTTACTAGTAATCGGTTCAGCATTGCAGGTGTGAACGGTCCTGCCCTCGTCCCTTGATCCGGCCCTGATAAAAACTAATCGATCAAGATCAGGACTGATCCTGGTCTCAAAGAATGTCTATACCAAATTTTGCATCGGTTCAGTGTCTTAGGTATGAAAATGTGAAAAGGTCCTGCCCCAGCCGACAGATAGACAGACAAACTTACTTTCGCATTTATAATATTAGTATGGATGTAATTACAAATTAATACATATTGCTCTTGAACCAAAAAACAGTAAGTACGAGTACTTTTCTACAATTTTGCAGAACTTACCAAATTTTCCTGGTTAAGTCCTGCTTCGCAGTCTTGGTTGAGGATTGAGCTTTGCAGTCCTTCACACGGTGGCAGAGGCTCTAAGTTACAAGGTAGACTAGTTAACAAGTCATTCCTCAGGACCTCTTCAAAGAGTGATGAATTGTAGGAGTTATCCTGAAATTTAACAAGAAATTTAAAAAGGTAATAATAATGTACTTAGTTGGTAAACTAACAAGACTGATGAAAAGTTATGATTTTATTCCACTTTTTAAATAAATACTGCACCGGTTAAATTGTTAGGTATCTTAAGAAGACTTTAAAATAATAAAAGTTAATAAGTAGGTACCTACCTACCTACATGCAAGTAGGAGAATGTGCATTTAAGCGACGCAGGGCATGTGTAAGCAAAAAGTTTAAAACAAAATTTACTTTTTTGAAATACAATTTAACATGAAAACAAACCATATCTTTTGGTTGGTCGCTTTTTAACATGGCCAGAGCTGCTTCAAACCGGAGTCTGTCCCCTATTTGAGGGAACATACTATGTATGTCTTGTTTACTAAGCATCTGCATTGTTGCGATATCAATTCTTTCAGCTGAAAAAAAAAGGTAAATTTAACAGCGCCCTGATTGCAGCTGTGAAATGCACTACGTCGCATCGACTTTATAAAATGTAGGTTGGTAGAGCTCGTCTAAGCTGAAATGACGCGCCCCACTACTTAAATTTGTATACGTACACTATGGTAAATGCGGTAGTGGGGCGCGTCATTTTAGTTTAGACGCACTCTACCTATTTGTTTTTTTTTGGGTTGCAGTTGCACATCGAATCTAGTGTATAATATAAATATGAACGTATATCTAGGTAGGTGGGTAGGTACCATACGACAAGACTATTCTTGGTTGGAGTGTACAGCGGCCAAAAAAGTGTTATTTTCGCAAATCGTTTATTTTCTCGATTCTATAGTATGTAACACCTAGAAAGGCTAAAAGTGTCTGGGTGTTTTTTGTCTCCGACCAACCGTTTGTCGTAAAAACGATGTCGAAGGGATCCATAGGTAAGGTTATGTTAGAACTGTGACCTTGAAATTGGTCGCGAAATTTTTTTAAGTATATTTTCATAGTGCCTCTAAGACGACACTCTGACCCTATTCTTGCTAGAAATTAGAATGTGTGAATGTAATGTGTGAGCTCATGCTAGCAACTTACTAGGTAGGTTTGTCAACTTACTTTCAAAACGATCGATGTAGCGTTCCAAATTCCACTTCTTCAAAAGATCACGCGTAGCCATATCCATTTTTGCACTGATCAAACACGTTCACTGGCACTAATGGAATTGTTATTGCTATTAATTAAACGAGTCGTGAGTCGTGACTTGCCGGCTGTAGCGGTGAAATACAAATGGCCGACCGAAATGGCGCGGCGGCGGAATGAAGTGAGAGAGGGAGACCTCATTATATAATGCCGTCACCTTAAATTTGTAGGACATCATTCAAATGCTACTCATAAATGGGTCTCTGTAATAATAATTTAGTAGGATACACATAAAATAATATGACTATATTATTGAACTTTGATGCTTACTCTAAAAATATGAGATTATTTAATCGTATTATCATAGGATTCACATAAAATAATATGACTGTAATATTAAAAAATGATGCTTACTTTAAAAATATAAGTTTAAAGCATTATAATTTAATATAGTACATTAGGGGGAGGTCATCGTATTTTTAGAGATACTTCTTCATATTAAACTATGAAATCTATTTATATTACGGTGACTGTCATTGTGTTTTTTAATTAGAATCTTATTTATAATTATCATACTAATTTATGGGACAGTGGACCATTTTCTATTACATTGTGTTATTATTTGAAGAAGACAATGTTATTTCATAATTACAAATTTTTACGATGACAAGTATCATAATATTGCATTATTTACCCAAAAAATTCGATTCCATCTTAACACATTTCAGTTCTAGCGTAATATTTACTTATTATCAACATATTATAAGACAACGCATCTATTTTAAACCAACGTCACGATATTTTAAGATTATGCCAAAATGACATTTTTCTCAGTGTACTTTTGAAGTGTTGACTACCGTTCTAGAACATGTTGAGGTTTTCGCCAACAGCAGCAAGTCCAAGGTTTCATGGTTCTAAACAAAATTTAGGTTGTCAGCATTTCGGGGTTCTGACTACAAACAGCGACTGTTAAAAATGTACATATAGATAAGAACCGGGACCAACGACGTAACTTGAGGAGTCTCATTATATTATGGATAGTCAGGCATCTACGTGACAGACATAGTATCGAACTTCTGTCGATCCGTGCGACTGCCACGTGCTCCTCGGTTCATCATCCTCAACCCTGGGTATATTTCAATATTTTAAGTGCGGTAGAAGCAACGCAAGTGTCTACTGAACCAAAATGGCCTTAGACACCAAAGCTTTTCCTTTGTCCCAATCCCCAAAAATCCGTCAAGTCCCACAGTTTTTACCTCAGCGTATAACGAGGGCGTGTAACAAATTCGACGCATGCGCGGTGGACATTCCGGCCATACCGCGGCGCGGGCGCAGCTAAATGTACCACGGATAATTTTTATAGATGATATCTTATGTTTTTTACCTACTGATTGATGTTGCCAACGGGAATGTTAAATTATTACTTTTCATTTGGGGGACTTGTTTATTGCTTATATTTTTGGCTTTTTGTCACTGTGGCGTGGTCAGCAAGAAGTTGCAAATCGACATTCGGATTGCAAGTCTTGATTTGTAAAAAGATGTTTGGGAATAGCCCTTTTTTTCTGGATGGGAAATCATCAAATGACCTATTCCGGTCTGGGCGGAGCGGGAGGGCGTGTCAGACTTTTACTGACTAAAACCCACTCGTGTTCCTTCAGTTGCCCATGTGCCAGGGTCACGGTATCTCTTTCGAACAATCACGCGACCCCGGCAGGCATCGATCCTAGCAGACCCCTTCATGGGAATAGCCCTTAGGGTGTTGCGAAAAACATGTCCAAATCAGTATTTTGTCTTTATAACATAACATGAATTAAAGCCTGTATCCCCAATAGCGTTGAGCAGAGGTGTACCTTTAGTATGTTGAAGTAATGTAATCGTACTGGCTGTACGTTCATAGAAATAAGATAATTATATATATGAATGTTTAAAAAATTAATGACGTGTTCTTCCGTGTGACATTGTCTTTCAATAAATAAAATTTTTGCTTCCACGAAAATACAACAAACGGTCATGGGCCCAGAATAGATAATTTTATTACGTTTTTAGTGCTCGTAAATATATTTTAAATAGAGTAAAATATTTTGTTGCACTGTAATACAATGTCTGTGGGTGACATTAACGTGCCTTCGACCTACGCGGGTTCAGGGGCTTCCCTTGCTTCCATCAAACAGTTGCATGGAAAAGATGGATACAGTCAGTGGAAGTTCAAAATGCGTATGTACCTGCTGCACGAGGACTTGTGGTCTACAGTTGTGGGGTATGATATCGAAGACAGTACATCGGTAGCGGTAAGAAAAAATAGAGAACTTAAAGCTTATACCAAGATGTGTCTGACTTTGGAAGGTGGAGCGATTACCCATGTACGGGCTTGTAAAACTGCAAAGGAGGTCTGGGACGCCTTAGCAAATGCCTATGAGGATAAAGGTATGGGTAGAAAGTTGGCGTTAGAACGAAAGCTGTATAGATACCAATTACTTGATTTTGGTTCGATTGAAGACTATATCAATGCTGTCATTAGCACTGCTCAAGACTTGGCAGACATAGGGCGATGCATTGATGATACGTCTATAGGAGCAATTTTACTTGGAGGTTTACCACCAGAGTTTGATCCCTTAGTAATGGCCCTAGAGAACTCAAACATTCAGGTAACAACTGAATTAGTAAAGCAGAAATTACTAAACGAAAGTGCCAAACGAGAGTCAAAGGAATTGGTTCTTGCAACAAATGAAAAAATGAAGCCGCTTAAAGCTGCAGAAAGAAAAGTTATTTGTTACGAATGTAAAGAACCGGGACACAAACGTCCAGATTGCCCAACCAGGAAGAAAGGAAAACAGGAAAGGCAGAGAAAAAGTAAAAATAATAGTAAGGAGACAACACTTATTTCGGCCTTGGGTGTTGGAGGTAATCTTGTTCAAACCGACTGGTATGTAGATTCTGGAGCCTCTTCACATATGTCCTGTATGAAAGAATGGTTTACCAATTTAAACACGTCTGAAAGCAAGAACATAACTCTAGCAAATAATAGAGAGATAATTTCAGCTGGCGTCGGTGAAGTGTTACTTGTAAAAGACAGTAAGTTAAAATTAAATGGTATCAAAGATGTTCTTTACGTTCCTGAGTTGCGTACGAACTTAATTTCAGTTAGTAAGGCTGTTGAAAAGGGTTTAACTATTGTTTTTGATAAGAAAGGTTGTTCTATGTACAGACGCAATGAAGTAAAAGTAGTCGGCAAATCAGTAGGTCATGCGACATGCAACGTTGGTGGCTTGTATAGATTGGATCATCAAGTAATTCACTCGGAGCATGCTATGGCTTCTAAAGAACACACTACTTCAAGTTTGTGGCATCGCAGACTTGGTCATCTGTGCCGCGTTGCATTAGAACATCTACGTCGTGGCAAAGCTAAAGGTATTGAATATTCTTCTTTAGATAAAAACCCTTGTATAGCCTGTATTGAAGGAAAACAAAGTAGAAAACCCTTCAAAATTATTGATTATAAGAAAGGCAGCAGAATTTTAGAAACTATACATTCTGATGTCTGTGGCCCTTTTGACGTAATGTCATTAGGTTCAAATCGGTATTTGGTTACTTTTATCGACGATTTTTCTAGAATGATTTTTTCTTACTTTATACCGTCTAAAGCGCATGTTAAGAAAAAGTTTTTAGAATTCGAAGCTCTGGTTGAAAGGGAAACTTCTTTTAAGATAAGAAACTTGCGTACCGACAACGGGGGTGAGTATGTTAATGGTGAATTCGAAGCATATTTAACTTCAAGGGGAATTAAACATCAGACTACTGTCCCGTATTGTCCTGAATCCAACGGTGTTGCTGAAAGGACAAATAGGTCCTTAGTGGAGAAAGCTAGGTGCATGTTACAAGATAGTAACCTACCAAAGACTTTCTGGGAGGATGCGGTACGCACTGCTACTTATTTGAAAAATAGATGTCCACATAGAGCTTTAGATAATCGTACTCCGTATGAGATATGGTTCAACAGAAAACCCGATATCTCCCATCTACGAATATTTGGTTGCCGTGCATACGTTCATGTGCCGTCTTGCGATCGCCAAAAATTAGATGCGAAAGCGAAACAGTACATATTTGTTGGTTATTGCAATAGCAACAAGTCGTATAGGTTTCGTGATCCCACCAATATAAGAAAAAGTATCAAAGGGCGGGATGTAGTGTTTTTAGAGAATTGTTTCACAAACGCTGAGATAGGGGACGAGTCACATCGTCATAGCATTATTCTCTCCTCTGATAACAATGATTTACAGGTACAAAGTGGGTCAGCTGATCCTGTAGCAAGTACAAGCACTGCTGCTGCTGAACCATCCCTACCTATGGCCTATCCTCTTCCTGCAACTCCAGTAGTACCTGTTGAGGAAGAAGAGACGCACATGGAACCTGAAAGGAGGTACAAATTAAGGGATAGAAAGCCTGTAAATTACTGTTCCGTCTGTTGTTGTTCAGCGATGCAAAGTGGTGAGTTGAAAGATGAACCTTGTTCTTATTCTGATTCTCTTTTACGTCCAGACAAGGACATGTGGATTGCTGCAATGGAAGACGAATATAATTCCTTAATTTCTAGCGGTACTTGGACCTTAGTAGAAAATACAGGACAAAAAATCATACCGTGTAAATGGGTATACAAGCTAAAACGTGATTCTGAAGGTAAAGTGAGTAGATACAAAGCACGTTTAGTCGCAAAAGGTTTTCGTCAAAGCTACGGAATAGATTACGAGGAAACTTTTTCGCCGGTAGTTCGTTACTCGTCGTTAAGGGTTTTGATTGCACTAGCCACTGAACAGAATTTAAAAATGCATCATTTAGACATAGACACAGCTTTCCTTCACGGAAAACTGGAGGAGAAGGTTTTTATGGCACAACCTGAAGGTTTTGTAGCTGAAGGTCAGGAGACCAAAGTATGTCAATTACATAAGTCTCTTTATGGTCTTAAACAGGCTGCCAGAGCCTGGAACAAAAGGTTAGATGAGGTGCTTCATAATTTAGGCTATAATAGATTAGAGTCTGAGCCCTGCGTCTACATAAAAAGGAGTAATAGTATCGCTATACTAGCAGTTTACGTAGACGATTTGATCTTGATTTATAACAAAGAAAATGAATTGTCTTTCTTGAAGAACGGCCTAAAGGATTTTTTTGGTGTCAAGGATCTAGGTGAACTTAGTTATTGCCTTGGTTTGCATGTCGTTAGGGAAAAGGGAACTAATGATGTGAAGGTAAATCAGAATCGTTACATATTAGAAACGTTGGACCGTTTTAATATGGCGGAGTGCAAAACTGTTCCTACTCCTATGGACATTAGTGTTGACCTGCGTTCTCAGACTGAACCAGCTGTCAATGTCCCTTACCAAAACTTAATCGGTTGCTTGATGTTTTTAGCTATCAATACAAGACCCGACATTTTGTTTGCCGTTAGTTTCTTAAGTCAGTTCAATAAGAATCCTATGCAGGCGCATTGGACTGCTGCTAAACGTGTCCTGCAGTATTTAAAAGGTACGTTGGACTACGGTCTTAGATTTAAAAAGACTGGAGAACCCTTACGTGGTTTTGTCGATGCCGACTGGGCCAACGGTGGTGACAGGAGATCGTATACAGGTTACGTATTCAAATTAGCGAATGCACCAGTATCGTGGGAGTGTAAAAAACAACCCACGGTTGCCTTGTCGTCCACAGAGGCTGAGTACATGGCGTTGTCCAGTGCTTCTAAAGAAGCTGTTTATTTACAGCGTCTTATATCTGAGATAACAGGTGAGTCTTTTCCGGTAACTATCTATAATGATAACCAAAGTGCGCAAAAATTGGCACAAAATCCGGTTCATCATAATAGGACTAAACATATAGATGTCCGTTACCATTTTGTTAGGGAGTTAGTCGAAAATAATAAAATAAAATTAGCTTATTTGTCTACGGATAAGATGTTGGCGGATGTTTTAACCAAAGGGTTGAGTCGATGCAAACACCAACGTTGCGTGTCTGATATAGGCTTAATGATATCTTAAGATGTTTTATTTGCTATTATTTGTATTATTTTTGATTTGTTTAGTGCTCTATGTTTTTTTTTTTATAAATTAATGTCACTGTCATTGTAAAGTACAGTCAGGTTGATTTACATGTGTGTGCCTGTTTGTACAGTCATCAGATGAAATTTGTAGCCTTGTCCGATTAAGGGGAGGATGTTGAAGTAATGTAATCGTACTGGCTGTACGTTCATAGAAATAAGATAATTATATATATGAATGTTTAAAAAATTAATGACGTGTTCTTCCGTGTGACATTGTCTTTCAATAAATAAAATTTTTGCTTCCACGAAAATACAACATAGTACACCCACCAATCATGAATATTTCAGCCGAAAGACGTCCACTGCTGGACATAAGCCCCCTAAACTAACCATTACCTCCTCTAAAGACGGGTTATGTTTAAGCTCTGTGCTTGCCTGAAGCTGGCAGCCATCCTGGCTGGAGGTGTACGTGGAAGAACTTCGTCCGTATTCTGACTAAACAGGGTGAAGGCAAGTCTACCCACTGCATACATTCATAGGAGGACTTTGCGCTGGTTTTAGGTTGCGACAAGCCTACTGAAAAGGAAGTCTAATTCGATGGTGCTTGGCAAACACCATAATATAGTAAACTTAGAATTAAAGTTTCGCTTAACATTTTATATTTATTTTGTTTCTAACCAAGTGTGTAAGTTTATCTTGTGCGACGCCAGCCATTTTCTTGTCTCAGTATACTTTGGTTTCTTCTGGTGGCCCAACTGCTCAACCAATATCTATTAATGTATGTTTACATTGTACTTATAAAACAAAGTCGCTTCATGCGTTTGGACTGCGATAGCTATATTTTGACCCACCCTCCTATTGTAGCCAAAGGCACGGTGGGTCAGTTAACAGCTATCATAGAATCTTTTTAACTACGAAACGGATTTTAATGCGGTTTTCGTCAATAGACAAAGTGATTCAAGAGGAAGATTTATATGTATAATACCCGGCCGAAGCCGCTGGCAAAAGCTAGTATTTTTTATGTGTCTCACTTCTGCTCACTACCTTCATGCCTTCAATATTTATTTCGCATCAAAACCTACTGAACGGCCGGCAGGTTGCTGTATATTGTCATTCTCCAATATTCGGCACATTCTGGTATTTTGGTCTACCTCAAAGGGAGGTTACGTACATTGGCAGGTGGTGCATTTAATGATTGCAAGGAGACATTCTCAGGATCCAGTCCGATTAATGATCGCGATACGATGCTATCAGCAATGCTGAGGGTTCTTCCTGATAAGCTTAATATTAAGAAGTAATATCGAAACTCTACATGCAAATGGGCCCTGAAAATGTGTGAGTAAAAATAACTATTTACTAGGAGCCGAACAATTTTTTTATTTAAAAATTAAGTGAAACCTACAGTCCATCCTCTATTTCTCCGTAATTTCAAAATATGTTTCCAGACGTTGTTAGTGTTTGTCTCAAACAAAAGCTTGAACTGTGACTATCGTTAAATATCCTATTTTAATAAGTGCATTTGAGATTATCTAAGAATTTATAAGATGAACTTTCGATGATAATCATTGTCTGTCTCACTCAAACAGCATCAATATCAAACAGTTCTAACCTCAATCATTTAAAATAACCCCCAAATGAATCCATCAAAAAATTATATTAAAAATTCAAAATAAAGTATAATATATGCTTCATATCCCATCACTTTGCTAACGTGTCAATTTTAACCCCTAATTACGGCCGGCCGGTCCGCAAGACCGCCGCGGTGCTAAGTGTTATTGATGTTTCTACCGCATTAAGCGACCCGGGGCAAATTAAAGTAGCTATCGCGCAGGTGTCAAAAGCTTTGCCGAAGTGGGGCAAAAAAGGTCATCAGCTATAAAACGCGGAGACGGATGGCGGACAAAGACTGACATGCAGATGAGACAGATTAGCATTAGGGTTGGCTTCTCTCATGTTTGAGCATTCGATTTACCGACTTATTATTATTTAATAGGTCACAAATACCTACTGACTACAAAATAAAGCGTAATCCTATCAACATAGTAGTCAAGTTTTGAAATAAAAGAAGTGAGCTGATACCGCTTTAGAGAAACTATTTTTTGTATGTATTATGATAACCAACGTTTCGGTGAAATTCGAAAGCATGTGACATCTACCAACCCGCACTGGGCCCACGTGGTGGATTACGACCCACTCCCTCTCGGAGAGAGGAGGGCTGTATCCCTGCAGTGGAAACAATATAGGCAGATTATGCTATACGAAATATCAACTGAACTCAAACATTGGATAATTATAGGTAGGTAATCGTTACTTTACTAAAGCTTGAAACTGCATGGAGGTATCTATTAACTATTCTACCTACTTTAACCAACATCGCCTCTACCCATCAGCTGACATACTCCTCAGAGCGTTAACGTGCGTTTTTATTATTATGACAATATTAAATCAAGGGGCGGCTGCCAGATGATTTATTGGGCGCTCGTTGGTAACACGCACTGCGCTTAGAAAAAACACTGCGTTTCGTTACGACGCCGCCGTGGGTGCTGCGCGTGTGGCAGCCTGTTGCCGCCACAGGGTTAACTTCGTCGCGGATTTATTGCAAATAGCTTTTTAAAGACTGCTAAAATTAAAAGAAGAGCACAGATTAAAACATATTGTTTGTCATTGTGAGATTTGTGTAAGTGAGAAGCAAAATCTACTTAATAAAAATCGGTAAAAGGTAATTATCTGACAGACATAGCATAGCCTAAACCGCTCAGGCTTGAAAATTTGCACAAGTATACCTTTCATAACGAATGGGAGCGCCACGGAGGATTTTTGAAAAAAACCCCTACATAAGGAATATAACGCAGCGTTCTCTATGCATTTTACCACCATACTGCGATCGCCAACCCGCCTGCCAAGCGTGGCGATTATGGCAAATCCCCCCAAAAATTGTACCGGTCAAATTGACAGTGCTTGGGGGAGGCCCATGTCCAGCAGTGGACGTCTTGCGGCTGAAATGATGAAGGAATATAAGATTGTATAAAATTTCGTTTTTTATTTCAATCGGAAAGAAAATCGGAAGACATACAGGTTGTATAAGTATAATAAAAACACTATAGCCCTATTAATATTATAGCAATCATGTTATTAATCGTTGCGTGGACTGCATTTCTGTAGAGATGATATCGTAAGAAATAAAAACATATCCCTACAAAATACCTCTTTTAAAATTAAATTAGGTACGTAAAACTAAACTAAAAAAGGAATTTGCCAAGAATGATATTTAATCTATAGTCACATGCAACAGTAATATCAAAGACGTTGATACCTTTTATTTCAAGACACCGCGAAAGGGCGGCCACGTTTGATGTCGACGCAAGCCATAAGTGTGCACGATCATTGGCAAGCTTGTAGGCAATAGATAAGTCTAGCACCACAGTATAGCTAAGTTTTAATAACAATAACAACTTTGAATGCCCGTAGGTAATATTAAATAGGCACAGTGACATAAAGTTTACAACTTTCGTTCTCGAGACGAGGTAAAATTAAAGATGGCGTTTCGTGTAGAAATCTAATAATGACGCTTGTTGTCGTTCGTTATTTGAAATTGAAATCAGCAATCTGTTTTTATGGGACATTTATTTTATGAAGCTAGCAACATTGGCAGTGTTATTGAAAGCGGTTTGTTTTAAGTTTTCTTTACGTTATTACGTTATGCTAATTTATATGTTATTGTTGTGTTTATTTATTGAGAAAAGGCGTGAGTTTGTGAACATGTGTTTAGTTGTATGTTACTTTGATTTAAAAATGTGTGTAATGTTTTATTATATATTTTTTATTTAAGTTGCATTTTTTTTAATTTTATTGAGAACGTAAAGTAAATACCACAATATACAGTCTTGAGAACATTATCAAATGATTCTATTTTCCTATCTACCCCCTTACACAGAAATAATCTATAATATTAATAGCGTTATCGCGTATTGAATGAAGGGCAAGAAAAACATTTCTTTGACACTTCTCTCTCATTCCTTTGATTTCTTGTCCAATTAACTAGAAAAACAGCGGGTGATTACCGCTGCGGCCGGACAATGACGTATTATTTCTATTTTGGGGTAGACAGAGTGATAAGGTTTGGAAATATTACCAATTTGATATTGTTTTGCTTCTGAAGTGATATTTGATCCTTTGAGAATTTTGTTGCAAGTGAAATCAAAAGAATTGTCAAAAAAAAAATACTTTGTAATATCGAGGTATGATTGCAAGATTTAAAAAAAAAGATAAGAATCTAAATATGCTGATTTAAAAAAAAATGATTTTTAAATATTATTTTTTGTCAAGTGGCTCTTGGTTGGGCATATCGTTCGCAGAACAGATGGCCAAAGGAGACGAAAGTTTCTGGAGTGGCGAACGCGTACCAGAAGATGTAAGAGTTGGAAGACCTCCCGCAAAGTGGACTGATGAGCTCGTGAAGGTCATAAGAATCTGCTGGATGCGGGAAGCACAGAACCGGTCACAGTGGTGGAGCTTAGGGGAGGCCTTTGCTCAGCAGACTTTCGGCTAAAATGATGATGATGATGATGATGATGATGATGATGATGTTGAAGATGATGTTCTGAAACTAAATTTTGTATCTGCTTCGACTCCCATATACAGTACATATCGGTACATATACTTCGAATCCCATATGCAGCAACTAAAACTGAACTCTACTCCAATGATAGTAACAAAAATATTCAAATGATTTGTAACGCTCATCCACCTGACACAATTTCCATACTGAAACAACTTTGTTCTACATTTAAATCACATTCCCATATCTCCATACTTATTCGAAAAACAAATTCACAACACCAACTTCGACCCACAAACCCCACGCTACGTTAATACCAACCCTAACTTTCCTGATATAAGCTTCAAACTCCCATGTAGGAAGAAATCCATAGAGTTTCTTAAGCAAACAGTAGGAGGCTTATTACTGTTCGTGTGAACTAACTCCTGTGTCCGACTGTCGGACAAACTGGTGTATTGTGTTTGACCGATGGAGGTGACAACGCATGATGAATAGGACCTTATTAATTGGTTCGTTTTCGTGCTCCCAATATTGAGGTATTTTTCTATGACAGCCCTGAGGTATTACGTGTATTGTTTGTTCTTTATTTGAATCATGCGTGCGGATGTTTTGGTCTTGCCGACCGCGGTTAGGGATGTCTCTTATTATTTTGCTACGACCATAGATAAAGAAGGCGACGACTGTTGCGAATGGGTCTTCCTAGTTTGGATACGACATTGTGTGTTTCATAATTCAATTCAACTTATTCAGTTACAATACATATTGTTAATGAATAATTGTAAATAGGAATGAAATAAAATTAAAATTAGAAAATATTATTTTGATTAACCAAAAAATATAACATACCAACTTAAACAATCATTAAACAATTTTTTAATAAATTAATACCAATTAAGACAGCAACAATAATGAAAAAAATCATCATCATTTCAGCCGTAAGACGTCCACTGCTGGACCTAGGCCTCCCCCAATTTGGGGGGCTTTGCCATAATCGCCACGCTTGGCAGGCGGGTTTGCGATCGCAGTATGGTGGTAAAATGCATAGAGAACGCTGCTGCCCATTCTCTAGTAAGTCCCTTAGTCGCCTTTTACGACACCCACGAGAAGAAATGGGGTGGTGTTATTCTTTCCGTCCGGCACCACACGGTACGTGATGAAATAAAAATAAACAGGAATTTGGCATGTTGCATTATGAAGAGATATTGTACACCATAAAAGTACAAAAATAATTCAGGGGCTCTACTTTTTCGGGTTCCTAACCCAAGATAAATGACAATAGCATAAAAACAACCATTATAATAGAATAAAACAAAGCGTTTACAATAAAATTCTAATAAGCAATCAGGCACAGTCGGAGTAGATTATCCATTAATACCCGTTTCTTACCCAACGCAAATTTTATAATCAAAGCAGTCTTAAAACAAAACTCGATTTGTAAAAGGAATAGCACACTATGGAGGCGTCTCACATTACAGCTTAAGTACGAATATCTGACCACATTAGCTTGCTTTATGCTGTGCCTTTTCATGCTATTGAAGCTGCACACAAAGGTTGAATAAACAAAATAATTAGTACGAGTGTTGAGGCGTACCCACAATAAATTATATTTGAATAGGGTTTATTTGTGGGGTTTGGTCGAAGTTAATAATGTCGAGCGGATTATTAAAACGCGGACATAATTCGATATAGTTGTAGAATATGCCTAGATTAAAAAAGGCCAAATAGCTTTTGGCACAGGGTTCCCGCAAAGATCATAAGAAACAGCAAAGAAAACCGAAATTCTATCTCTTATGGAACATCACCAAACTACTCTACTGACTCTACTGGCTACGTACTACCGTCAGTATTTCGTATCGTCTTGGTCCGTACCATAGAGGTTTTATTTTTCTATCGTCCGTAAATACTGCAGTTTATTTGGATAACTGTAGAAGTCATCGTGCGGTTAGCAGTATTTTGTAAATGGCCTAAGTCCCAATGTCCTGCAAATCTGGTAGCGTGTTGCGCCGCGGGTCGTTGAGCTCCCTAAAATAGGGTTTAGCTACACGATGACTGCTACTTACTTGCAGTCTGTTGGGACAGGTCAGCTCAGAGCTGCAATGGTTCTTTCTTCAAAAGGCCCTTCTAGACATGGCCGTGCATTGCTAGACTCATATAAAATTCTAATAATATAATGTCTGGTCTTTAAAAGAGACCGTGAGCACTGAGTATGTTTCGGCATTTATTATCTTCTCAAGGAACAGTCAGTCAGCCGGCGCCATCTAGTTAAAATAATATTTAACAACAATTTATTGACGTGTAAAAGTGTCTTATAAGACCTATTTAGATAAATAAATATCTTATTTCATTTCATATTATACAACATACAGAGAATAAAGGCCTTCTTAACACCGCCTGATTCAAAGAAACTTCTCAAAATTTAGTTAGAACAGAGCTCACGCTACGCGCTCTACATAAAACATTTGGGCCAAACATACAGGAACAAATAATTGATATTTGAATGGGCCGTGTTTATTGCATCAATCAGAATCTAACCGCTATCAAATATCATTCAGTAGACAACGAGATGACGAGAATAAAACGAGTCTTCGAGATTATATTGATATTTTGGGAAGCTGTGAATGGGCACTTTAATGTGATTTAATTTGTCTATTTTGATCTGTACGTAAGCTGGGCTTATTTTACTTATAATCACGTCATCCGGTAATTGGGTATTAAAATGTTGGGTAGATAATCAATTACCTTATGTATATTTAGGTATGGCTTGTCACTTAACAAATGCGCTTAGCATACTGACTGATTGCGGTACGTTGTACAAAGCACAGCCTGAAAAATAACCGTTGTTTTAAATTCCTGTTTCATCATCTCAGCCGGAATCACCCACTGCTGGGAATAGGCCACCTCCGTTTTCTACCATACATATCGGTTCCGTGCGTCTCTCATCCATGCGTTTCTCGCGACCTTGACGATATCGTCAACCCACCGCGCTTTTGGACGGCCTCGGTGTCTTTTGCTTAATTTTAGCTACCATTCGATCATGTTTATAATAGGAAATCGATACGATATAGAGTACGATATAATATGGGACGCCCTCGTTGCTAAATAACAACAGCCGTATGGGTTGATTGAAGGTCAAGCTACTGTTGCTGAGTTCAGTTCGTGGATGGGTGACTATCCATAATATACTGAGACCCCTCCTTACCTTGGAACTGTTCTCGGCTGTCATCTGTATACCTTTGACAGTTGTTACGGGTAGTCAAAACTTCAGAAGCTCAAAAGTCTGACAACGTATCGTATTACTCAGTCGGTTTGTGGAGGTCAGATATGCAGTCATTCCATGTAAAATTCGGGAAACTTAAAACGTCAGATCAATAGGAAAACGATATTGTTGCTTGTAGGTATTGGTCCTGCGATACGCAAACAATGAATGATATTGGTTATTCACTTACCATCATTGTCATCATTTCAGCCGAAAAACGTCCACTGCTGGACATAGGCCTCCCCCAATTTGGGGGGACTTGCCATAATCGCCACGCTTGGCAGGCGAGTTCGCGATCGCAGTACGGTGGTAAAATGCATAGAGAACGCTGCTGCCCATTCTCTAGTAAGTCGCTTACTTCGCTTACCATACTCTCCAATCCCCACGAATCTATACCTACTTATAATAAAATTGCAGAGAGGTCAATTCTGTACATTGAATATACATTCAAAATTAATATTGGAGGATGAATGGTGATCGATACTGATGCCAAAAATACAATCAATAAATTTTTTGTCTGTCTGTCTGTCTGTCCGTCTGTCTGTATGTGCACGCATGGGTCAAAAACTACTGAGGGGATTGTAACCAAACTTGGTACGATTATAGTCCATACTCCTGGGCAGGCTATAGGCTATATAACATAACGTTAAGACATATAGGAGCTGAGCAGTGATAATAAATTTGAAACAAGTCGGATGAAAATGCGATCATACACCAAAAGTATGTATTACAAAGATGATGGTCTTCAAAAGATCTACAAAAAAGTCCTCAATAATATATCTATCCTACTAAGTTCGGAACACAGTTAGTTTATAACCTGGATTAACACATAGAGTACTTTATGTCCCGGTAGTATATTCCCGCGGGATATTTTCCGACCAACACGCGGGCGAAGCCGCTGGCAAAAGCTAGTCCCTACTAATATTATAAATGCGAAAGTAACTCTGTTTGTCTGTTACGCTTTCGCGCCTAAACCCCTGAGCCGATTTTGATGAGATTTGGTACAGAATACATTAGACCTCGGGAAAGTACATAGGCTACTTTTTATTCCGCGACATCGTCTGCTTCCGCGATAACCGTCATTTACGCGGACGAAGTCACGGGCAAAAGCTAGTAAGCAATAAACAAAAGCTGTAACCTTTCTTTTCTTGAATTCCAAAGGATCATAAACTAACCACCACACGCATCGCAATCAAACGGACAATAATTTACATATAATCGTCTCGATATACTCCAATTTCACTCGTAATAACTTTTATACACGATTTCAATGACAGCTCGATCAGATTTTGACAAATGAAACGCTAGTGCCATTCTCGAATGACTTCAGTGAATGTAATCTTGGCACAAAAGGTAACAATCACTTGAACAAAGGCGGTCGGTGTTCGCAATTAGTTCGGAATGAGCTCACCTGTGTCTGTCTGTCTGTCTGTCGCTGCGATTAATCAAACGAGCGATTCTTGCAGTGACAGTTAATATCGCTATTGATGTTGGAAGTTGTAAGAGGTGGCGAGTTAAAAGGTTTTTTAAAAATATAGGTAGGTAACGGTCCATTGTTAGTACTTGGGTGGGTGTTACCTATCTTCTAATATATAAAATTCTCGTGTCGTCGTCGGCTGGACCGATTTTTATGAAATTATTTGTGGATATCGAGTAGGTCTGAGAATCAGCCAACATCTATTTTTCATACCCCTAAATGATAAGGGTGACAGAATCCTAAAATATTTTATTTTTTGTCATTTTTTTCTATTTTCTTTTTATTATGATTTAGCATTGAAAAATACATACAACTCTAAATTTTCACACTTTTCCACCCGCAAAACAACGTTTTTCGGGTCAGCTAGTAAAATATATATTTCTTCATGATATTTGTTTTTATTGATACTTTATAGAAAACGGTACCTACCTTTATCAAGGGACCATTTAAAATCGTCATCATCATCATCGAAACACACATATTGGAGTTGGCTTTCAGTCTTTCCAGACGCATCCAGTTCGGATATGTATTTTATACCTTGTTCGAAGCAATTTCTATTTGATTTTCACAGCCCTAAGAGCAGTTGAATGACTAAATTATTTCTTCACCACTGCTCTCAAACCTGTGAAGAAAAACATCGTGAGGAAACTGGTATGTCTTGAAACCAAAAATTCTAAGACATGTGACATCTACCAACCCGCACTGGGCCCGCGTGGCGGATTATGGCCCACTCCCTCTCACCGAGAGGAGACCTGTGTCCCATTAGTGGGCACATTATAGGCTGCTGACGATGAATTAATATTACAAAATACATTTTTTTTGCCATTTTCAGATATTTTATAGACTACGGTACCTTTATCACGTGACAGTTTAAAATTGTTATTATAATCGACCTCCCGTTTTACAAATTAGAGTCGGCTTTCAGGGATAAAGTGATTACAATTTGATTCACACAACGGGCGTGATATCATTGTTGTAGGTCGTGAGTAGTACTCCTGACTTCGTGTAAATTAATTGATCACCACTGCTCATTGAAGGCATCTATCAAACTGCACTGGGACTGCATGGTGGATTACGTTCCTCTCACCGAGTGGAGCTCTGTGTCCCAACATTATGGGCAGTATGCTAGTGGGTAACGTATCAATCTCGACTTATCGCTTCAGCGTGTGTCTTGTGACCAATTCACGAGATGAATACTCATCACAGCGACAGTCAACGTTTGGTTCTCTGCTGTGAAGTCACCGACGCAGGAGCAACTGCTCATTTCATTGTTTGTTGCCACCATATTGCCTGGCAAATGGTTCGTAATAGAATTTAGTGTTATACGAGTAACTAGAGGTGTTCGTTACACATGGCAGCAAATAGTTTATGTTGCGAGTCCCGTGACAGGTTTTTTTATTTGGTCGGTACCAACTTTCCGACAGATTTTGAGTAGTGGTAGTAATGGCCGTAACTTACGAGTTGTAGGTCGTAGGTTCGAATCCATAATCCGCTTTAAATTATGTAAATCTAACCTATCTTCGAATGACGTGAAGCTGAAGACACGATGAAGGAAAACATTGTGAGGAACCGAATGTCCTAGAATCAACAATTCTAAGACATTTACAACTCGTACTGGGCCCGCATAGTAGATTACGGCCCACTGTCTCTCACAAAGTTGAGGCCTGTGTCCTAGCAGGAAGAACATTAAAGGCTGATTATCAACTTACCGACAGGAGTTGTAGTAGATGAGAATACTGCGGCGAAAATGAGATAGAAAAAAAAGGGACGGATAAGAAATCATTTTCTTCGACTTTTGACTTACTAGCGCTGTTTCCGATGTTCATTACAATGTTGGTTTTTCTTACATTCCTACATTGTAGAACGTTGTAATAACTCACAATGTTTTATTTTTAAAATCACTCTCCATTCAACTCACCGTTTAAACAAGCTTCTATCGAGCACACTTCAGGGGAGACACCCTCTATTTGGCTACCAGGAAGTACTTTTACGGATTAAGGATTCGATGAACCATTTTTCTATTCACAGTCTTTTGAAATAACTTCAACATGCATATTATAAGTTTCTTGTGATGTATCGATATATAATTAGGATGTATAAATAAAACGTTGAAAACCTAGTCGCAGTCTCATCTCGGCAACAATCAAATGTCAAAAGCTTGTCAAAAATGTATGGAAACTGGAGGTATTTTTGACAGATTGTGACTTAGATTAGACTGTGTTCGTTCTTAAAATTACAAGAATTGCCCCTCTGTTCTCCGAGTTTCTTAGTCATTTGATTTCTAAACGCCTTTGATCCATTGATTTCGCATTAATTTCTAACGGTTTTTATTTGACTAGCCATGACGGTTAGAATAAAGTTTATGTATTACAGCTAGTAGTAGGTACACAAATACACAGAACTAATACTGGAAACAAAAGGTTTACACTTCAGCATTATGTTTAGGTCCCCCTAGCGGGTTGCTAAGCGCTGGTTTTCAGCTTAAACCCTTGGCTCTTGCTTACAAAAATAAGTTAAATTTAATAACTACGGATTAATAATTAATAAACATAAATTGAAATATTTTCAGGTTAGCTTTTCCTCTAAAAATAGTCTAAAGTTTCCGATAAATATCTAACTAATAAAAACTTTTTAACAAAAAATTTAACCGCTGAAAAAACTGAAAAAGCAAAAAATAAAAAACCTTAAAATTATGATTTGGCGCTTTGAGTGATCTTTGTTCATTGATTTTTCAGCGCCGACTCAAAATTTCAAGGTTTATTATTTTTTGCTTTTCAGTTTTTTCGGCGGTTTAATTTTTTGTTAAAAAGTTTTTATTTTATATTTTTGTGGATTTAATGTACTAATAATACTTGGCAAGGTATACCCTATCCAATAAAAAAAGAATTATCAAGTCGGACTACTCTGTATAAAGTTATGCGTGGTTATACATTATTACAAAAATATACGCGTCGAGAACCTCCTCCGTTTTTTTTCGTCGCTTGAAAAACGAACACTATCATCTTTCATTCCAAGAAAATTCAAAGAAGGTTTCGTGCCGTTCCTCCATGTCAAATCAACTGATATCATTTTAAACGGTGTTCTAAAACCAACACTGGCCGTTAAAAACCTTTCCGTCTATCCTCCAATCAACACTTTATTTGAAAATGGAACGTTCAGTCCATTGAGTGCACCTACAGGGGTGGCGCCCTCTGTTGAACCATCAGGAACTACACAAGATTAAGGATTAGCGCGGGCGTACAATTTGAACGACTGATTGAATCCGTGTTTGTTGACTCTTAAACTATATTGGTGTTCGATGTCGTGGGAGTTTTTTGGTGCCAAATGTTTTTGAGTAAGTGGGGCTTTCAATTATGTTAAGATTCTTTTAAATGCTGACCGTTATGAGAGGAATTAATGCACTATATATCTATTCACAGACTATCAAAGAGTTTGGCGTCGCAATGATTAAGTCCTTAGGGTCTAACAAGCGGCAATCGTTTTCAAAGCTTTTCGGATTTCCCAAAGAGTTTTTGAGTAAGTGGGGCTTTCAATTATGTTAAGATTCTTTTAAATGCTGACCGTTATGAGACGAATTAATGCACTATATATCTATTCACAGACTATCAAAGAGTTTGGCGTCGCAATGATTAAGTCCTTAGGGTCTAACAAGCGGCAATCGTTTTTAAAGCTTTTCGGATTTTCCAAAGAGAATTATAACTGTTATGAAATTAATTATTAAATGAAATTAATTAAAAAAAAAAATTAAGAATGAAATTAATGCCTTTGGTATTTCTACAAAAAATTTCAACGGAATTGACATAAGGTTTTTTGGTACCAAATGTCATTTTTGACTTTCCCACCAAAGACATTAAATTATTTACTTACATGAATACTTTTTGTTTTCACTAATGTCACTTTTAGTAGTAATATGTAGCAGCCCGAAGTCTGGATTAGTGCCCGTTTGATGGCAAAAGGCTCAACCCTATTACATGCGACTTAAACATAACATTTACCGCAGTGTCTCAAGACAAAAGTCTTTGACCAGTGTGTGTTGCCAGTGATGACATTTGGCACTGAGACGTGGTCGCTCACAATGGGCCTCATAAGAAGGCTTAAAGTCACCCAAAGAGCAATGGAGCTATGCTTGGAGTTTCCCTACGTGATCGAATCAGAAATGAAGAGATCCGTAGGAGAACCAAGGTAACCGACATAGCCCGAAGAATTGCTAAACTGACGTGGCAGTGGGCAGGGCACATTGCTCGCAGAACAGATGGCCGATGGGGTCGGAAGGTTCTGGACTGGCGACTGCGTACTGGAAGACGGAGCGTAGGAAGGCCTCCCACAAGATGGACCGATGACCTGGTTAATGCCGCAGGAATACGTTGGATGCGAGAAGCACAGAACAGTTCGAAGTGGCGGTGCTTGGGGGAGGCCTATGTCCAGCAGTGGACGTCTTTCGGCTGAAATGATGATGATGATGAAACCTTCGGGGTAACAAGGTGTGTTATGTTATGTAAGTACCTACTCTACAATTCTCGCCTTAAACTATCTTTTATTACACTATCATTTATGTAGTCATTTCTCCGTTATCAATTATCTCTAAGCTTGAAAAGCCATAATAATTAATTGATAGCTATATTTATTTACAGAACACTCGTCGACACTAAACCGTCGAATTCCCAAAGGCTGTGAAGTGCACATCGGTGCATTAAAAAGCACGCACTCCATTTAGTGAAGTGTTCGTGTTAAGACAATGGCACCCCTGCCGCTGTACCCCTGTTTGTGCAATGCAAGGACGCGGTTCCCTCACGCGAGCATCTGAAGCATGTATTTAAAAATGTCAATATCTTGTTAGTGGATTGTCAAATAATTGTCTATAGATACTTATAAATAAATAAAATACACCACTTTTGTAGTCTAATGATAAGGTTTAAAAAAATATAAATTGACCTGAGGCGCGATTCTAGTAATTTTAAGTACGGTCACAGTCTGTCAAAAATACCTCGACTTTCCATATAAATTTTTGACAAGTTTTTGGCATTTAATTATCGCCGAGATGAGACTGCGACTAGATTTTGACCTTTTTTAATTACGTATAGGCTTTCTGTATGTGTGTCATGTCAAAAGAACACCTCTTTTAGGAATATCCTATAGAAACCTAATAGAGATCCTCTCTTTGTTATGGCTAATCTCCGAAACGACTGGACCGATTTTGAAAGGACTTTCACTGGCAGATAGCAACGTTTCAATGATGTCATTCGCAAGTAAATTAGTCACTTTGTGGTGACCACCGCTGTTCTAGAAACAAGCATCGTCTTTGTAACGTTCGCGCCAATCAACCCCCGCCCTAACCCACCCTCACAGCCTGTTGACATTCTGTAACTGTCTTCTGTGTTGTCTTGTGCCAGTGCTCGGTGACGTCACAGACTATTTGTTAAACAATGGCGCATTAGTGCGCCACACAACGACCGTTTGTTTTAAATTATTGCCACTTAGGGCTGATACTACTTGTCACTTAAATTCGCGTTTAATCGTAGGGGTTTGTTGAGTACCTATTGCCGATTATAGCTGTTATAAATTGGATTGAATTGGCACAGGTATTAAAACTATTAAGCATTTCCTTATTTCTCCCGTTAAAAATAATTATAGTATAGCAAACATCACTGGGCGTGGTGAATTGTGGTTCAAGATGCAATTCAATAAGAAAGTGCCGCAGACGAACTCTGAAAGTCCCAAGACATTGAAGGTTCCTTATCAGCGGGGGAATATTGTTCCAGCATTTGGATGCGGCGTATCTAAAACTTCCCCTGAAAGCAACGGTCTTGTGCGATTGAGTGGCGAGATGGCAACCCAACGTCCATGTTCAGACCCAGATTACGGGCCTCACTGACTCGACTGACCGACCGACCTAGCAAGGTAACATTGAGTGTTACCGGGACTGCACTGATTTGGTTCTTGGTTCCAAACAGCATGTATTTGGTTTTAATGGGGTTAAGTACCAAACATGCTATCCTGTCAAGATCATCGTTAAGATTCTTTATCGCGATGTCATAGTCACTTGGCTTAAAGGAGATATAAACTTGTATGTCATCAGCGTAAATATGGTACCTACATCGTATCAGGGTATTTATGTTATGCGCACAATACAAAATAAAGATTATGGGGCCCAGTATTGAGCCTTAGGAGACCCCGTGGCCTTGGCTAAAGGGACTCATTTTGATAATTATTGTGCGCGAAACTATGCAAAAAGCATAAGCACCTTAAGCACAAAGTCAAGAAGCCACTTGGTAGACCTATGACTCTTGTTGAAGTTTTAAGATGAACAAGATTAATATCCGAGTTCCTTCTTGTTTTAGCGTTGACAGAGCTCTTCATGTCAAAAATAATGAAACAATGGTACACTTTTTCCCTCAACATCTTTCTTACTAATACTGTCAAGTTGATAAATTACACTCTCATAAACGTATAAACACAATACTACATTACTTAGCGTAATAAACCACAAGAGTACATTCAATTTTATCTAATTCTGTCGTCATTAAAGCTCTGTACTGCCGTCTTTTTGCACAATTCATATTTTAAATTCATCTCAAAGATTTAATTACCTCTTCTTGAAAATTTCATTGCAATTAGCGTTCTCACAGTCCATCAATTATTTAACAGAGCTCAAATCCCGCAATATCAACGAATTAACAGTTCACTGTAGCTGTCCACTCAACTGCCCCTCTAAATCCCGGGATAAAACCGGGATTTCTTTGACGCATCATCCTCTTTCTATCCTACTCACTCTTGATTAAACTCTCGCAAGTGCGACAAAGAGGTGCGATGTCTAAGGAGGCTCCCATGAAAATTGTATGTATGTCAGTTTGTTATACACGGGGTCTTTGTAAACAAAATTGAATATTCAGTGAGGTGTTGCGAAAATCACTGTTATACTCCCTCTGATGGACTCACAGTCGCCCGGACCTTATTACGTGTTGATTTTCTTGGGCCTATGAAGGAAATTACGGTTGTCATGAGATACTTTGAACATATTGCCCGCAGAAGTGCCAACAACATGGAACGTCTAATGGTGATAGGAAAGATATAGGGCAAGAGACGTAGATGCCAAAGCCGTACTCCACCAGACCATCGATCCTAACAAATGGAGAAAAATTGACAATTTGAAACGAAATCACGATTCTCAGCAGTGAGAGAGCGGTCAGAAAGAGTTGAAGGAAATTGAAAACGTCAAACTTGAAAATCGTTCTAATTTACTTTTTTGTGGTCACAATACCCAAAATCCTGTTTTCATATCTCTTCTAAAACTTAAGAAGGTCAGTATCAGTTATATTACAATCAAACGAATATACATTACCTAACACCATTAACAAGGCGATTTATCGTAATGCAACGTAATTGCTCGCCATCAATTAAACGATGCATTAACAAAAGAAACAACAAGTTCCAGATATAATAGCACATTGTATTGTGAACATAATTAATTAGTAGATACGGCTGTATTGCACTTCTTTTGTAAGTGATTAACGGGCACTAGATGCAGTTTTACCATTACTTAACTCTGTGACAGTGCAAATAATTTAGCACGATTTGAAAGACGTATTTCTTCAGCTGATTTGAAATTAAACACACAATATATTTACTAGCTAACTATTAGATAAGAAGCTAATCTGAAATCATGACAAATCTATCAGATGATTTTTAAAGTTTAATGAAGATATAGAATTTCAAATAGTGATAGTTTTTTAGAATTATGATATCACAATCATACACAAAACTGATCTAGACAAAAATTAACTCCACAAACAAACTGAGAAATCAACTGCAACAACAAGATATAGGCAACTGCCAAATTCTCTTTCACCCAAAAGTTCTTACATTATAAAATACCTTGACTCATGTCCATTGTCTTGATAGCAACAGCAACACGTAATAGAGTCCTACCGGACTTAAGCCCGGCGATCCGCCCCGTGAGTTGTCGTACCTAAATTAAATTTCATTCTAACGCCACGCTGACAGAGATTCACTTTTCATATCCTCTCTTCTGATGTGGTTTTTATAGGGAGCTACTTTTGTTTGGGGTTTTTATGGATGGTGATAAAAACTTTATAGTGGCGAGAGCTAGGAAGATTTTATCATGTTTACTGCGCTTCTCCACAAATATTTCGATTAAGTCCATCTGTAAAAATCACCACTCAAGAACTTAACCTAAGATGGAAAATCCCAAGCCATTCCTGACGATTAACAGTTTTAAAAGGTCGGGCTTTGGCTGAATAAATTGAAATACATTTATGTTATTTATTTTTAACTATTATAACTGTTATTATCCTAGATGTAGGCAAAACGGCTGTCAGGCTAAAATGAGACTGGGAGGGTCATGTCAGTCGCATGCACATCGACCGCTGGGCAATAGTCTCCACACAGTTGGTGCCTGAGGATTGACGGCGCTGCTGAGGCGGGCCAAAGAAGAGATGGCGAGAAGACCTAGACTCGTGCTGCAAGGGTTGGATGGAGGTGGCCCTGGAAAAGGTTGCCTGGAGAGATTTGGGGGCTTTTGCTCAAGTGACACAATGTAGGCTAAAAAGATTTTCTTTACTATATTTATCCAATTTGATATAAATTTTTCCCCACCAAGACATGTTCTTATTCAGAAAGAAGAAGTATTTTTTTCAATTAAGTCAATCTACGAGTGAAAACTTTAGTGTCATCACAATATGACAATGACAGGAAGTTATCAAGCGTTTATGTTACCAAGTTTTTATGAACATGGGAATGTGACGAATATATATCAGTAGTTTATGTGAGAAAACTCTTACTTGATTTCTCGCTTGCGTAGAAAGATGATGGTACACACGGCTCCAAGTCAAACTACATATTTCCAGTTTTAGCTGACCTCGCATTGTATGGGGTTTTCGTATAATAAATAAATAAATAAAAATTTATTTCAGATTCATCTTGCGATTACATCCATATTTGTTAGTACGATGAGAGCTTACAAACTAATGTTAGTTAAAAAATTAATTGCTAAACACAATACACAAAACTAATAAATATTAAGTGGCCAGATCGGGTGGACTTCCCGATGGTGGTGGAAAATCACTACACGACTGCATGCAGCCGTATCCAGCGAGCCAGCATCGGAGAGTCCCACCGACCCGCCAGCGCGCGCAGGATGGTGTTGGGACTGTCGCGCGTACGGCGCATGATAGAAGCGCACCGTTTGCGCATGATGGCCGCTAAGCCGTCTGTGTGGGCCGCCGCGAACATCGCGGAGGCGCTACAGTGGCGCGGCAGCCCCATCAGCACCCGGAACGCGTTATTATATTGTACGCACAGATCGCTGTATGTCCGCTGCGTATAGTTAACCCACAGGCCACATGTGTAAAAGGACTGACAGTACTGAGATAATGAGATGTCAGCTTATACTGGAAATGATACTTATACTTATACTTGGTTTGTGGCCGTGCGTACCTACACGAATATTTTTTTTTAAACTATAGTAAAATTTTCATTTGCAGCTTCCAATTACTGTCTCTAAGCTTATATTATCGGCCTCTATCTTACTTTGGCCTCTGCCAAAGTAAGATAGTGCTCTGAGTACTGAATACAGTACAATAGACTCTCTAGTTAATTGCACTGTATTCACTATTCAACCTTTTCATCATTTTTAACCGACTTCAAAAAAAGGAGGAGGTTATCAATTCGACTGTATTTTTTTATTTTTTATTTATGTTTGTTACCTCATAACTTTTGACCGGGTGAACCGATTTTGATGATTTTTTTTTTATTTGAAAGCTGGTGCTTTCCGAATGGTCTCATTTTAATTTGGTTCTATTTGGATAATGGGTTCCATGTGAAAACCATATAAGTCTTAAATTTTCATTACGTATTTGCGCGACAAATTAACGAATAACGCGATTAGATTAGTGCGGAGTATCTACCATAACTAAAAAGTCAAAAAATAAAAAAGTTTTTTTTTAAGGAAGTCGGTTGTTTTTTTTTTTTGTAAAAAGTTTTTATTAAAGTCCATTGCCAAAAATGTTTATCTCTCAAATTCCACCGTTTTATTGTCTACCTGTCACCCCGTCCTATAGGACGGATACTAATATTACGGATAAGGTATACCTTATTGGTAATATTAGTATCCTCTTTCAGGCCGAGAACAAACTTAGTATCAGTTACTGTCTGATGACAGAAGACCAATTCGCGTGATGTACTTAGACATATGTATGTTCGAGCCATTTGGGGTTGAAACATGGGGTCTGAGTGCCCACTTAATTTTCCAGGACATAGCCAAGCTGTTGATCCACTTTTGGCGTTACCAGAGTGCTGGCCTATTTTTTGTCAAAGAATCTGCATTATCTGCCATACAACGTGGTAAGTCTGCCAGCCTTGTGGGCACTTGTCCTGTTGACAGCAATGCATACGATTCGTTCGATGACCTTTTCTTTTGTAGATTTAGACTTGCACGTATAATTATTTTAAGACTGTTACAATACAATCTCATCTCAACCTCTACACTAATCATAAATATAAGAAGATTAGAGGCATTTTTGACAGATTGAGACTGATATTCAAGATTGTTTGCGGCAAGCAATAAATCGGCAATACCCCTCTGATCCCTGCAATAGAGTAAGTAAAAGAAACTTCATTTATAAATTGCTCTTCATCAAATTACGATCCACTTATAAGGTCAGGTTTCTTTCTTCCACCACTCCAATTAACAATTACCTAATTACCATTTAATTCCTTTTACGATCGCACGAGTACTAGAAATTGATTGTTGTTTCTCGATACGCCATCATTCCCAGATCACCATAGGAAATTGAGCAGTTAATCAAACACACAAGAAGCGCCATTGTGGTCTCCCTGTCACAGATACCTACTTTTATAACGGGATCAGATGTCACACTAGGTTTTCAACCTAGGTTTGTTTATATATTTTCATCCTCAGATTGTAAATATGATGCAACTGTTAATTCACTTTGGTTTTGGCCAACTATTGTGGTGTTGTCATGCTTCTTTGTTTTGCCTCCTCATTTCCTTACTCCATTTCTGTTTCGATCTTCAAAGATTGCTTTAGTTCTGATGCATGCCTTAATGAGGAGGTATCCAATCAACATTCACCCAGTTGGCAAGAAAACCTTGTCTTGTGTTCCAGAATTTACCATTTTATTAAATCACTGAGGTAGAATGCTGTTCATTCACTCACCACCACATCAAGCGCTACCGTACAGTCCTGCTTCACCGTCTCAGTTTCCCGCCATTGCTCCTGACTAATAGATGACATTAGTGACAGCAGCTGCCTCTGCTTGTGTGCATGAGACAGTGTTTACATATCTATTATTTAGATACCCACCAATCCTCAGAGGTCTATACTGTTTTGTCCTATCACGTGTAGGAAGAACTGGTTTGGCCTAACTAGTTCATCCTAAATTCGCCGGTAACAAATACAATACAAGTGAAATATGAGGCTAATCAGTTGCAAATGAAATTATATAAAGAACAATATACAAACATAATGGCAGTATCCTTAAGCCTATATAACATTAGTAAACATGTACAGACAGCAACGCAGAGCGCTAATCTTGACAATTAGTCCACAAGAAGTGAGTCCCACGGTACGGCCAGCAACAATGGCGAATTGGAAACATTGATTTAACTGTTGGCGGTAATTACCTATAGCCATTTTGTAAGAAAGCATACATAGGTACTTACGATGGAAAATGGTTTATAGGTAAGTTTTTGTTTGTAAATAGGTTTTTTCCAGCTCTAACATGGATGTATACTTTTTTTTTATCATAAGCCAAGTGACAACACGAAATGTAGGATTTTCTGCACTATATGGCTTAAATTTAGTCCTTTTGGATTTGGTACTGTATATGAGTTCTAACAAGCAATTAATCATGATGGCAAATCGGGAATATCAATCATACTTTCCTACTATTCGTATTTCTACCATCCAAGTATTATTACAAATGTGTGTGTGCTTGTTACTCAATCACACAAGTGGATGAAATTTGGCACACTCATAGTTCATAATAATAAATACCCTTTATAGGCACAGGATACTTTTATCCTGATAGTACGTCCACGTGGAATAATTTTCAACCTCCACAGGGGCGAATTCGAACAATGACAAGTCGGGTATAAGATAAGATAAGATAATTGTTTATTCTTCCAAAAACAGAGCTTTACATTTCCTTATGATCTAAGTAAATTATTAGCTAGGTTAAATAAAACACACAAAAAACACTTAAAATATTTCAAATCAGTCTACTTTTTAATAAAGACTGCGGTCTGCTGCGAATAAACACAAAATTATTCATCTATTTCCTTGACAACACTGAATTAGTGCGAAGACTAAAAAGGGTTAAACCCTTTGAGTTAGTTTAGTGCAGTGCAAGTGAACTGAAACAGTAGTGAAAGTGCTCACTTTTATTTAAAGAACACGTGAATCAAGTGTCTTCCCTCTAACTTATAGTGAATAAGAAAGACGTTATTGGACGATTTCTTAGTTTTATAGTTATGTACTTAGCAGTTTAAGTTATATTTAAATTACTTATTAGCTAACAGGCTAGATTTGTAATGTGAATAAAGAATCATCAAAAAAAAAAAAAAACTATTTGTCGGGTATTTTCTCTCTATTGTAAATTACAACTATAAAAGCGTTAACACCCACCACCCTCGGACAAAACGTCAAGAAAAATTCAAATATTTTCCTTAATTTGATTTCACCCCACCTTTGAAAAGTAAATCTACTGGCCACCCTATAAACGTCTCAATCAATGTTCACCCCTAAGTTTAAAACGATTAAATTTTTTGCAAATATCCTTCACGGTCAATCCGATATACGTCAGGCACACGGATGGGGGGGACCGGACCGGACCGGACCGGACCGGACCGGCGAGATAAATGTAAGAACCGCGGGGTGCCATATTTAAGGTTTATTTGGACAATGGAGAGGTTATTCGGGGCACGAATTTGCGTCTTTATATTATGATTGGAATATGAATTTAGATTTCTTACAACGTTATTTCAGTTCCTATCTAGACACGCGGTAGCGTGTCAAGCCAAGTTCAGGTAACAGAACTGGCGAGCAGCACCGTGTGTAATATTACACGAACCATTTGGAGCCACTTTTGACCACCTCATAACTCAAAAACTGTTTCATATAAACGTGTCGAATTTGGCTCATATAGTGAGACTTGCGAGATACATATGTGCTTCAAATTTCATAAACACATCCCAAACGGTTATTTAGATATTAACGTCCAAAAATCGTCATTTTTATCACTGACTGACCTATAGATCAAAACTCTAACCCAGTTCCAGATGATCTAGAAAGTTCAAATTTGGCATATAGATAGGTACTTAGGTGAATACCAAGGAATAAATGAGAAACTGGTAAATTTTTATCATTTTATTATAATTTTTCACTTAATTGATTCTATTAGGAACACTTATTACAAAAACCATTTGGTATTAATTTTGTTATAAATTTGCTATAAATAAGTACCTACTAATAATTTATCTACAAAAAGTAATGATATCCCATCAAAAACATAAATGTGAAATGAGAGCCAAGTTCAATATATGCCTTGGTTGTTGACTTCAACGACAAAAGAAGTGAGATCTAAATGGGTGCAAAGTGCAATGGTCAGTTCTGAAATTTATTTGTAACTACATAAAATATCATTTCTTCTTATAACTTAGGATAATATATTGTAGCCTAAGGTCTGACTTGGCTAGTTTTCATATACGAATTATATTATAGCCTTCGCAAACCTGTTACTTGTCGGTTCTTATTTTATTATTTCGAAAATTTGGTTTGCTGGTAGAAACTAGCCATCGAACATAATAATTCGTATATGAGAACTAGCCAAGTCAGACCTTAGGCTACAATATATTATCCTAAGTTATAAGAAGAAATTATATTTTATGTAGTTACAAATAAATTTCAGAACTGACCATTGCACTTGGCACCCATTTAGATCTCACTTCTTTTGTCGTTGAAGTCAACAACCAAGGCATATATTGAACTTGGCTCTCATTTCACATTTATGTTTTTGATGGGTCCTTATTTTTCACTTCTTCACTCTCATCCCAACTAAACTTGACCAGTTTGATATTTCACAAAAACGACTTACTTCTATGACACGTTAACACCACTTTTAAATAACATATCACTCTATAAAGGAAATAAACACAGAAAAACAAACGAAACTCTCTAACCGACAAATTCACAGCTAAAAGCCATCTAAATCATGTCGCACACCAAAAGCGAGGCGCACACGCAACGCTCCTTGCAAGGCGCCGTCGTAATTAAGAGGTAACCCATATTAGCTGTCCGCATCTCCGCTGGCATCGCTTTAGCTCGAAATGTTAATTGTTAGCCGCGTACGTGACTAGGCGATAGCCTTTAGTGGGAGATACATACTGCTGGGAAGTTTGTGCAACTAATTTTGCAACATACTAAATTGATAAAGACTAGGACATGCACTGCGCATGGCAGAATTTTACCTGAACATTCAACCGATTGCAAAGTTGGAGCAACAGTTTTGGCCAAATAATGAATGGATAAAAACTGATCCTGTATAGCTTAGTATAATCACAATATTGGCGAGATACTAAATACTAAGCTATACAGGATCAGTTTTTATCCAATGCGCAAATTGTAACCATGAATTCAGCATATCATTCTAGACCCCCCAGCGTAGAAAATTTACGTCGGTTATACAAAAAAAAAATCAGCTGTTCCATACATTTTGTATCGCATTTTTCTATGAAACAGCAATTTTTTTGCTGTAAAACCGACGAAAAATTTCTGCGCAAGGGGGTCTACAATGATATGCTGAATTCATGGTTACAGTTTACGCACTGGGTAAAAACTTATCCCGTATAGTAGTTGCCTATGTGCTATCCACCAACCCACAATGAGCACGCGTGGTGCTTATAGCCCACTCCCTCTTAGTAGTGGGAAGATTATAGGCGATTATATTTATACTATGTGCTACTCACATGAAAAATAAACCCAGAAATGGTAACTTCGGAAAGCCCGAAACGGTAGTCAATTTCATCAGAATAATGATGACACCGCCGTTATTCTAATGAAATTGACTATCAATTTTGAAAGAATAATAAAACACGAAAATTCAGACACAGCTAGCCCATTCCTCGAGACGAGACGTAGAATAAAAGATAAAAACCTACAAATGCTAGCCACTTCGCTATTCTATCTACACAACTGTGTGTCTGTACGAAGACTATAAACCGTTCAGTTTACAAGGAAGTGTGTCGCATCTGATATGTTTGCTTTGTGGCACCTCCCAGCAGTACCAGCAGTACCGACACACAGACTAACCGGACAGATGTGGCACCGCGCATGTTGATAACATGAGAGGTAGGATCAGTACGATCAGAGTGCGGTGCTTGTGATCAGACCACGCCGCATTTGTTGGAGTGTCCTAGGTCCCCGTTCATCTACACTTCGGATGACCTAAAGAAAATCACTGTTGTCGCAATTAACGTGGCTACCTACTGGACTCAAACTATTTAAAACAGAAAGTTTACGAGTACCTCCTACACAAAAATAAGTGGAATAAGGACCAGTACATAATCATGTACTAGTAGAGACTTGCAGTATTATATAAGACACTAGCTTCTGCCCGCGACTTCGTCCGTGTTAAATTTCTTGTTCCCCCGACCCTTCCCGTCGCGTCGAATCGCCTACCCGTGCGATTTTCCCCGTTTTTGCAACATTTTTCATTACCGCTCCGCTTCTTTTGGTTGTAGCGTAATATTATATAGCCTATAGCCTTCCTCGATAAATAGGCTACCCAACACAAAAATATTTTTTCAATTCGGACCAGTAGTTCCTGAGATTAGCGCGTTCAATTAAACAAACAAACAAACTCTTCAGCTTTATAATATTAGTATAGATAAATAATAAAAAAGGCTAGTTAAATGGTTTCATAATTTCAGTCAAAAGCCTTCCACTTCTGTACATAGACCTCCCACAATTTGGGGGGATGGCCATAATCGCCACGCTTGGCAGGCGGGTTGGCGATCACAGTATGGTAGTAACATGCATAGAGAACGCTGCTGCCCAGTAATTCCCCTAGTCGCCTCTTACGACCCCCACGGTGAGGAATGGGTTAGTGTTATTCTCTACGTCCTACAAAATGATTTATGGTGTGATTTTTGCATACCTATATATTTAGCATTACAACCTTTTGCTTTATAACTAATCCAGACTATTCCGTAAAATCTCACCATGAAAACTTAGGTGAAGTGATGCTGAAATGAGTTGACCTCTGGTATCATCTTTGATAAAACCTTCGGCAGTGATAGGATGATTACCTCTAGAACAACTTACCTACATAGATACAACTACCTACATCAGCGACTAGTGTGTGTGAGAGAGACCTAGGCTCTGCGCAAGAGCAACGCGAGTAGTGTCTACCGCACGACATTCCACACCTCAATTCCATTCCCAAACAAATTAATTACAAATAATTTAATCATATACAGACTATAATCATTTCGCATTAGTATTCTGCAGTAGATTCGCGTTTCGTTGGAGCGTAATGACGCATGTTTTTACGCATTTCGTAATGAATCGCCACGCACCGCCTCCAGGCTCCGCTTCCAGCGCTTTTTGTCACTTAATTACAGGCCAAAGACTCAATCGCTGTCGATCGATGGAAGCGACAAAAAGTTCGTAGTATCGACAATTTGTTCGGTGATGAGCGCGGAATATTAAGCGAATATGCATCGTTTGTATTGAGAATCTATTGATAGAGGTGTCTTTTATTGGAGTGGTTGCATTCGTTTTGTTGTTTTCGTAATTATTAGCTGCTTACATGATTGTTGTTTAATTGTTGTGGGTCTACATTGACTTCTAGACTTTCATTTTATTGAATTACGTCTAACAATAAGTAAAAGGCTAATTAGACATAAGGTCACCTTAATTCGTATTTATCTGTTTCATTATTATAAGGCTTTCGTTATTATTTTTATCATAACACCAAATCTACAGTGATTTTCCCTAATGTCGATCCTATAACATTAAAGATAAATAGAAGAATCTATACTAACTAGTGATCGCCCATTGGTCGAAATTCGACCGTACTTCATTTGAATAAAATACACTATTAAATGAAAAAAAAAAATCTATACTTATAATAAAACTGTAGTGAGGTCAATTCTGTACATTGAAAATATATTCAAAATTAATATTGGAGGATGAATGGTGATCGATACTGATGCCAAAAATGCAATCAATAAATTTTTTGTCTGTCTGTCTGTATGTGCACGCATGGGTCAAAAATTACTGAAGGGATTTTAACCAAACTTGATACGATTGTAGTCCATACTCCTGGGCAGGTTATAGGCTATATAACATAACGCTAAGACACATAGGAGCCGAGCTGTGACGATAAATTTGAAGCAAGTCGAATGAAAATGCGCTTTCGAGCTAAAAAAAAATTAACCAAGATTAACACATAGGCTACTTTTTATCCCAGTAGTATGTTCACGCGGGATATATTCCGACCTCCACGCGGGCGAAGCCGCTGGCAAAAGCTAGTAAAAAAATTATATGGTTATATTTGACATTCAGTAACACTATAGGCAAATTGTTGACGCTGTACTACTGTGGAGAGGGTTGGCTGGCGGGATGGTGATGGACAGGACCAGGACTTAGGTGTAATGAGTAATGAATACTTCTTCAGGACTCTCTTCTTTATTTTCTTAATACTTCTTAATTGCTGGATATGAAATGAATTATCACAGTTTGCTCTGTTTTTATAGAATTTTCCCTATTATTTTTAATTACCTCTGGTTATACTTGACATTCAGTAAGACTATAGACACAAAATCAGGCTTACCAACTTAGAGGTTCGGGTAAATAAGAGGATTGGGATTTTTTAGGGGCGTTCCATTTTTAGGGGTATTCTTAGGGATTTTTTGCCATCCTACATTTCTCATTGTGTTTTTGATTACAATAAAAGTATTAGCGACTTCTAGTACGGTTCCTCGATACTAAGAATGCAGAGTGAATGATTAACAAATCGCGTAATAAATATGGACAAATATTACTACTGTGTGCCACTATGATTACTGAACATTCGTTGGTTATTTTCATCATAATTTTTTAGGGGATTTTTTTTAGCAATTGTGGTAATTTTAGGGGTTTTTAACTTAAGCTTTAGGGGTAAATATTTCTGGGTGTTGGTAACACTGCACAAAATATTAAAGACAGATTTGGACCATAGACAAAAGAATATCTATGCATGTGTGTATTAGATACACGGTAATGAATAGTAGTGTGTGTAACGTGTTATTTATTGAAAATAATGTATTTTAACGCATAATTTAAAAAAAATATTAGCATTCGTCACTTCTTCTCTGTATAAACTATAAGTGTGCGAAATTTCATACTCCTCCGTCCGCCCATATTCGTAAAAAGGGATCCAAAGTTTTTGCTTCACGTATTAATATATAGATATTATAAAGCTGAAGAGTTTGTTTGTTTGTTTGATTGAACGCGCTAATCTCAGGAACTACTGGTCCGAATTAAAAATTATTTTTGTGTTGGGTAGCCTATTTATTGAGGGAGGCTATAGGCTATATAACATCACGCTACAACTAAGAGGAGCGGAGCAGTAATGAAAAATGTTGCAAAAACGGGGAAAATGTATTCCTTTTGAGAGTTTCCGTTGCATGCGCTGCGTAAACGGTTAAAGTAACGCAAAAATTATGAATGACGGAATTGTTCCTTTTAAAAAGTTCTAAAAAAAAGTTCGCGAGAGCATATGTCTATCATTTAAGGTTGACTCACTATAACTCAAAAGGAGCGAGCAGCAACGAAAAAAGGCAAATCGATGCGACGGGAAGGGTCAGGGGAGCAAAAATATGACGCGGACGAAGTCGCGGGCAGAAGCTAGTCTTTAATATGTAGGTACATCCTAAACATTAGAACTTTAACATAGCATGTCGCAATGTGTGGCATTATATTTTGTTGTCCATGTCATTTGTATTTTGCTTACACCAAATCTAAATTCGATCCATCCATCCATCACAGTAGCTCCAATAAATTCCATTAAGCTGGCAAGATTATCACAGAGGCAACATTTCCTAACATTGTAATTACTATTGCCAACATAATTGACTAACAAGATAATACAAAAAGCAAGAGAACAGTGTTAGCGGTGTTACTTTCATGACATCTGCATATAATGTGGGTGGAGCAAAAACTGCTAGCAATATACCGAAGACTTGGTGCACTCGCGACGAGAGGAGAGATGTGGTTCCTCTGACAGCGGCAAGCGAACTGCAAAATGCTGTAGTCGTAAGATACATTTCAGCTGACGTGATGGTTCTGGCCGTAGAGTAATTTTCGAAAAGAATGCTGAAGTAAAGCAACATATAATATGGGTGAAAGAAAAGCTCACAGAGATACAGAAAAAGAATATTGTAAATAGTCATAGTGGAGGAACTTGGGTCTACAGACTGCGGAGAGCGAAAGATGCTGAGACACAAAGTTGTAGACAAATAATCATCATCTGCCCAGCCGTTTCCCAAGCATGTTGGGGCCGGCTTCCAGTCTTACTGGATGATGGTCTGAGTATCAGCGTTTTACATGAGGCGACTGCCTATCTTACCACTACAACCCAGTAACTGGGTAATATGGTCTACAAAGTTGTAGACGAATGCATTATTTAAATAAATCATAATATAATGTTGTCTAAGGAATACAGTGAAGACGTGGAATTTGTATGTTGTGCGAAAATGTGAGGTTTTGAGGCTAAAAAACGTCATAACTAAGAATTACTTATTTATACTACTGCAAGGAGAGCAAAAAACAATAATAGATTAAACAATAAATAATTAAATATAAGATGCAATCACAAGGAAACTCACAATAAGCATCAAACATACTGCATTCCTGTGACTGTGTATCTCTTCATAGAGCCTAGACAATGCATGATCTTGAAATAACTGCTGTGACATTCCATTTCAATATTTCCGCAATCGAGTTATGTTATGAATATGATTATGCTAACTTCACACCCACACTTGAAACTTATTCAATTAATCTGGAAAACTTAGCTAATCTATAAATTCTTGATCAAGATTAATTAAATCAACTCTTTGCTAAACATCACAAAAACTATTAATCCTACAGGTGATTCCGTGATGTTATCGATACTTTACGTTTTATTAATACCTAACTAGGTTTAATTCAAGCGAATATGAAACATTGGGATTATTTCAAAATGTACACATGCATGTGCTCACAAAAACGTCTATGATAAATGAGTGAACAAAACACTTAGTAAAAAGTATCCGCCATTGAGTGTGTGTCGATAGATACGGAGTGTGGACCCCACGACATGCTTCTGTGAACAGATTGTATGTGGTGCAAATGGCAGCGAACTATTATTAATATCGATTAATAATAGTAGCCTGATGTGCCTGCTGTTCCGTTTGGTACCAGTCGTAAAGAATAGCTCTATCCCATTTCTTCCAATGGCTGTCGTAAGAGGCGACTAAGGGACTTACTAGAGAATGGGCAGCAGCGTTATCTATGTATATTACCACCATACTGCGATCGCCAACCCACCTGCCAAGCGTGGCGATTATGGCAAATCGCCCAAAATTGGGGGAGGCCACGACATAAGTCCAGCAGTGGACGTAGTTTGGCTGATATCAGCCATCACCATCATCATATGATGATAATGATGATGCTGATGATGTACTGATGATTTGGAAATGTAGGAGAAGGACATAATCGTATTCTCCAGTCTTTTGAATCAGGATCTACACAAACAAGCATTTCACAAATTATGAAAAAACTATAACTGTATACGTATACATGTATAACGCAAATCTAATTTCAGTTGCCTGTAGAGTATCCTTAGATTGCTGCAGCAGCCTTAACTGAATTATTAGGTACTAAAAGTCGTCGATATATTCCAGATGTAATATTTTCCGATCCTGATGATATCTCTGTTATGATTCAGTTCATCAATGTGGTTTGTTTCCCGCTTTCAGCTCGCTTTATGTCCCCTATGCAATGTAACAGCAGACTGGAGAAAATATTCAATACATAATTTAATCAATATTAACTTTTTATACAGTATCTCGTATTTTTTGCAACACAGGTACATACCCACTCATGAGAACTCGCACCTAATTATTGGAAAATGTTGGTATTCCTAAAGGGTGTTCACTTGGACCAATATTGCCACATTCATTGAAGCTAGAATTATCTATTAGCTTTGACTCATCATTCAAGAATTTTCAGAAGCAGTAAATTTTTCTTGCATTCATTGTTTTTGATTCACTATTCTAACGGAACCTTAAAGGGCAGGCATTCCATGTTTTGTGGTACAACGGTTTTCAAGTTCATAGACATTAATTTCTACGAGTTTTTCTCTAAAGTTAACTTAATAATTGACTGATCGTTGGAATTAATTGTAGGAAACCAGTCTGCTCATAAACGATGAATTATTAAACCGTACTTATTGTCTATTATGTATGGTAAACCTAACATTATCTATTGATGCGTATTAATGCTAGCATAATGTGATCACTGATCAGTCAGCTAAGTGGCAATTATAGGCATTCTATAAGTGGCAACCTTTGTTGTAAACTGTCTTGAAGATAGACCTACGTTTTGGAGAACTGTTTTATAGGAGTCAGCCGCATCATTAAATGACCATTGACAATTTGTCACGCAGTTGTCCACGTCATATTAACTTTCTCTGTTTTTGTATTATCGCATTTAAAAGAAGATTATTACAGCTATGTTTCGGTTATGGGTGCTAACCCAACCTACATCTGTCAGTTCATGAGTTACCGGCTCGTAACTGGGTCTGCTTATTATTGCTTATAACATGGTTGCAATGAGTAGTCGCATCACCAAAGGCAACCTCTGCTCAGCTACTTCTACAAGCATCTTTCTTAGCCTTTGTTTGTGTTGATTAATATTTTCTTTTCAAGAACTCTCCAACTAAATAGTCCTCATTAAAATGCATATAGGTAATCTTGAACATCCATACTGGAACCTAAAACAAAAAGCGCGCAGCTGAGCGTATCGGGGATCTGTTTCAGCATGGCGATAGTCCGCATCCAATATGATCGGAGCTGTTTATTGATTCTCGGAAATAAAACAAACACGGCTAAATGGAAGCCGCGGCGTGCAGATTAAGTTGTATTCTCATTTGAGTTGTGGGATAAGAGAGGAACTTACAGCGATTTGGGATTGAGACACCTCTCATCAATAAGAAAGTCAAAAAACTATGTCTGTTTTTTTTTTTCAAGTTTCGTAGATGTTAAGAAGCCTTTGAAAAATTGTCAAGCGTTGCAAAAAAAACGTAAATCCATACATTTTATAAAGGGTTAAAATGCATCTGTATGCCCAACACTTCCCGAAATCGACTTTTGGGTGAACTTTCACAGAGAAGCTTTATTTAACAACTGAGGGGGGGGGGGGGGGGTTATGTGTAAGCAAACGAGTTGGCCAAGATGATAAAAGCGTCAGGACATAAACTAAACTAAACACAAATTAAGTTGGGCATACACCTGGCAGGGCGCAGTGATGATAGTTGGAGAAAGGTTGTGACAGAGTGGCGTACAAAGACTAGTAGACGAGATGACGAGAGAGTAAGATGGGCAGACCGCATTGTTTCTATGGCGGGTGTAACCTGGATAGCACTGAAACGTGGGGATTGGCTCACGAAAAGAAAGATGTTCAATGCCTAGCAGAAGACGAAGTCAAGCTGTAGATGATGATGATGAAGTACCTACAAATAAAGTCCAGCACATATTATTCAGAACAACAGACGGGCAATTCCCATAATTTTAAGAACGTTCATAGTTTGATCTCAATCACAAACTGTCAAAAATACCTCAAATTTCCTTACTTTTCTGACATTTGATTGTCACCCAGATGATACCGCGACTAGATTTTGAATGTTTTTGGTTCGTCAGGTTTGTCGCACCTTCATGATACAGTGCAACATTGAATTAGATCTCAATAGCTTGCAAAAAATTCTCATCCCAGCTTCACTTTACACCACGCAGTGGTCCAGCCGGTATCGCATAGGTGTGTCGGGCGATACATCACAAGGCGCGTAACGGCGGCGCCTGCGTAGCGTCCGATTTATTGCGCCGTTACCTTTAATTCGTACATAATTTAATTTGAACACGGCCCGTAAGACTTAATTATGATATCTCCGGATGTGCCGTGTACGGTTTTAATATCGGATCATTTAGGCTGTATGGCGTGATGCCTTGCCTCGGATGGAAAATAAAAAAGCTTGTCAGTTGCTTGTTGGCGGTTCCATTGGTAATGAATCCTGGGTTTCTGATCATCATATGTGTACCGTCTTTATCTTATATTAATCTTCAATAACTTACACTTTTTTCAAAACTAATATTTTAACATTCATAAAATTGATAATCGTAGGCCACAATTGTGCAAATATTGTAATTATAACACGGTTTATTAGCATGGTATGTATCTGTAACGGAAATTTTGAACGTGATTTTAACCCCTTTCGAAACGTCGGATCAATTTGAAACTTTGCACGCTTATCGAGGACCGATGACAATACAATATTTGTATAAATTTGTGCCACTATCCGGGTCTGGACCACCAGAATAGCAAATATTGTACTGTACTACCAGGATATTTGTAGGTACTGGTATTCGATGTTACCACAAGTGCCAATTATATTCAATTCCTTAAATTCATCCTACAGAATTTTAATGACTATGATTCCGCATCAATAAATTATTTTCACACTAAATGACACATTCAAATTGTATTCATTGCATTCAGTTAAAAGAATAACCATTAATCTTTTATAATCTCTGATAAACAGTCAATTATAAAATGTATCGTGAATATTTTTAAAACTAAATGTTTTTGTGAATACTATACTGTTAATAATGTTCTCATTACATTGCTTGTTATCAACTGTACATTGATAGCTTCCGTTTTTGATAAGGCGCAATGGATTGCGACATTTATTTTATTGCGTACTGTATAGATTTGTGTTTACCTTACTTTGTATAGGGTTGCCAAAATTATGAACGTCTAAGTACCTACTTATATTTTTATAGTTTGACCAGTTTCGGTCAAATACCAGCTACGATTGTTTCAGATTATATTGTCTATGACTGTGCTTTCCTGCTCTTACCTATCCGAAATTATTTGGGACCGTACGTCTCAAATACAACTAGTGATAAACTAATTGTTATAAAAAAATCTGAAAGATAAAATTGAATAACTACTCATATTAAAAGTACACTTGGTATACAAGAATATTACAAATAAGAGGATTATATCCAAGAAAAGAATGCTTGGAAACATGCTGATCTGGTCCTGTTCCATAGGACAATCTAGAGTCTACACAAAATCAAACCGATTTCTAATTGAATTTTATCATTTCATAATTTTTTATGACATTTATTTGCATTCTGTGATGATTTTTATAACTCACACAGTGACGTTAGTGTTTTTATTTTTATTTTAGTTTAGGTCCATACAAAACTACCTTTTGGATGGTGTGACGAGAATCAAATTCTATTTTAATGTAAAAGTTGATGTTCAAAAGTAGGTACCTTTTAGGTGCCTATTTGAAATTTGACTTCTCTTTTCTCCCTATCAACCGTCATCGCAGTGCTCGCAAATTCCTTCCTATCAATTTTATCTTACACACAATCCTACTGTTTCCTCTTTGTTTCCTTAAACATACACATGTAACGCCCTCCTTATCCTATGCACCTCATTCCCCGCATACCAAAAAAGGACAATCTTTACTTCTCTGCTCAACCCTACCAAAAACCACAGGATCAGATAGCATTAAAACAAATTAGCGCAAAGAGTGAAACAAACACGGCGCGACTGACTTATGTTCCGTAATTAAGGGTCCGGGTCTGAAGCCAGCCACTTGGAGCCGTTCGTGCCGTGTAATGACTCCATTTCGCCTCACTTGGACCCGATCGGCTGGATATCGATAAATAATTATAAACACTCGCAGTGATAGGGTTTGGTTGTAAGTTATCATTTGATATTCGTCATTATGTGTATGCAGAAAAGATTCCTATACTCTCCATTTGTAGATATTTGTATCGTATGCAAAGGCCTTCCTAGATCAGCTCATCCTCGACGAATATATAGCAAATAGGATATCTGAAGATTTCACGTAACTTGATGACCTAAGATCCAAATATAGAGAGTCGGAATTATAACAACAGAGTTGGACACAATAACACTCTTTTTATCAAATTAAATTAAAACAAAAGTCATCATTCAAAACTTGATTGAGAGTCAGTATTTTTAGCGTCAAAATTATGAAAGACACTCCACCAAAACGCCCACTCTCCACCGCTTCCTAGTGCTTTATGTCCTCATGTGCCTAGTCTTTTCACAACTATGGTAGAGCTGGCTTTCAACCTAACCAGATACAGTTGAATACTAGTATTTCACATGGAGCGACTGCATATCTGACCTCCTCAACTCAGTTATTTTCTAATCTGTTACGACTGCCAAACATCCACGACAACGACAGCCGGGAGCAACGGCTTAACGTGCTTGCCGAGACACGGGGTGTTGGTGATGAAAGATGGTTACCAATCCACGGACCAACCACGGCAAGCGTAGCTTAACCTAGCTGAAATCTCTCAGCAAAATGTACTATCTTTATCTATCTGACACAAATCTATATACTTATATAATATTATAAAGCTGAAGAGTTTGTTTGTTTGCTTGATTGAACGCGCTAATCTCAGGAACTACTGGTCGGAATTGAAAAAATCTTTTTGTGTTGGATAGCCCATTTATTGAGGCAGGCTATATAACATCACGCTACGGTCAAAAAGAGCGGAGCAGCAAACGAAAAATGGACGAAAACTGGCAGGCAATTCATTGCGACGGGAAAGAGAGCGAAAATTTGACGCGGACGAAGTCGCGGGCAGAAGCTAGTATTTGATAGAGGTCTTTCATAATAATACGGACCAGCAGTCCATTCACCCGTAATTTCAGTTATATACATTTGATCCCTGTCTGCCTCCTGGAAATGAACCAGCCATTCCATTAGGAAACGACTCAATCCACCACTACTTCTAGGTATTATAAAAACGATCTCCATTAATCAATAGTTGATATATTACCTCGCTACAGTTTAGCATGCGCGTTGCATCACACATCTGCATACCCACTTTCTAATTAGCATTCGTTCTTGAAACTGTTATAGTCGTGTTCGTTGTGGATATTTTTTTTTTTTATTGAATTAACCACTAGATTCCTTTATTCACAATAGTATGGAAGAAAATGTCATGTTGCCCCAACCTCAAATAAATTGGCATAAGGACAATGATGATTCCTTTATTCACAACCCCAGCGGTCAAATTATACTGCCAGGGTCGCGAGATTTGTTCGAAAGAGTTACCGTGGCCCTGGCACAGGCAACTAAAGGAACATGGGTTGGGTGAGTTTTAGTCAGCTAAAGTCTGACACGCCATCTCGCTTCGCCCAGAGCGGGAGACAGTCCACTTCATCAAAATTGCTCCAGCCCCCCAGTACTCTTCGTCTTTCGGAAATGCTCTTTTTAAAATCATCATCAGAAGACCATACTTGGATATGGTGGTCCTCACCTGATTAAATATCATTCTCTGGAATATCCATTCATCTGACAAACTTCTAAGTAAGAATACCAACTCCATAGTTTGGGAGTAATGTTAGATGTTATCAAAGCACCACATTATGACCATGCACTGTTATTCCGCGTGACGTTTTAATATGTGACGTCACAAGTCACGTAAGTACCGGGTATGACCAGCTGCAACGTTCTCATTAACTTTTTTCCTAAAATTCCTTTTACTAACCGTGCATACTGTTGGAGTTAACACTTAATCTAACCAGCTACCACGCAGGCGTTAAAATCTCCGTATTCTAATAATAACTTAATGTAGCGCAAAACATTAATTAATTAACGAGAACATTATCACATTTCTCGTTATCTCATTTCGTTCTTGCCGGTCATTGTTATCATTGGACATCGCAAAAAGTCGCATGGTGCCGACAAAAGCCGATATACTAACATTGCTGGCGAGGAATCCGAAGGTACCAGCGCTCATTAACGCTTCTCCTGCGCATCGCTCTATCTCGAGTGCAATCAGCCTATATCTACCACAACATCACATTCAAAGGTAAACCCTGTCTCTGCTCCGCAGAATCCTAAATCCGATATCTGCAGATTTCGAGATTTGAATTAGGAAAACGGTGTAACTGCCTTTGGTTAACACGAGGTTGAGAATTGAACTCTGTGCGGCGATTTTAAAGATTAAATCGGAGCGGGAAAAGAAAATTCATATAAGGCTTTACGACCGCGATTTACATGTAGAACTGCACTTTAACAACGCCATAAGCTATAAACACTACATTTGAATTTAGAATCAATCGCTGCAGATAAGAGGTTGAGTTTTCCTTGCACGGGTGATGTTGTAAATCGTTTTTAAGGGTGCGTCCGTATGTGTACGATGCGCGATTAGCGTTTTTGCGTCGGCGGCGTAATTAGGGCCTATCGGCGGCGCGTATGAAGACATAAATAAAATGGGTACGCTTGAATTAGCGGCCGCTACTACAGCACGGGTTGACTTAAATTTCAATCGATGGATGTTCAGATTTCTTTTGTAAAACGAGATTTATAAACCGTGGGTAATGTGTTCCAGTGATATGGTTGCACCTGCCGGGATTAACAGTGATCTAAATAAGGATTAACGGAGGTAATGATATGCCGGCCGGATGGGATTTGCTGTAGATCGTTTGATAAAGAGAGAGACTTGTGGTATCTAGGCAGATCGACTGATGTACGAGGTGCAGTCACGCGAGGGCGACTAGTCTCGGTCCTCAAGAGTTAGTTACTAGAATCACAATTTGATGGTTTCAACTATTCTCTCTTGATCTTTAGGCCTCATATACAAACCTACTCTTAGGAGAGATGACTAAAGACCAATTATTTTCAAAAAAGTGAGGAATTTGCTGGTTACAGATATTAGAGGGATTTTCTGGATATTAGTCCAGGTCGCAGGCGCACGGTTCGATCAATTCAGTTGGTCCGTAAATCGGTGAACATCTTTACCTACCAAGACCTCTCCGTGCCTCGGAAAACACGTTAAGTAGTTGGTCCCGGCTGTCATACGAGGATCTTTGACAGTAGTACCTAGAAGCCCGAAAGTCTGACAACCAGTCCTTACCAGGAGGTATCGTATTACCCAATAACTGGGTTGTGGAGGTTAGATAGGCAGTCGCTCCATTTAAATACTGGTATTTAGGTGCATACGATTAGATTGGAAGACTGGACATGATTTTGTACCAAATGCCAGCACAATTAGCCCGCTAACCAGCCACCCAGCAACTAACAAGTTTCTTTCGAACAGTTTCCTAATAGCGATTATCACAATAGTATGCAAATGTCTATTAACACCTGATATTCCGACGAGTGTTGCCACACTATCAATAATTCACTTTATAATGTTGCGAATACCAATACGATGCCGACGGTGAGACAGGGTGACCATGCTTTGACAAATTATAACACATTTTCTTACATTCGACGGTAAAATTAAAGTTGTTGAGGGCCAGAAATCGAGTATATCATGACGCAACCGTTACCAAACAACATACACAAATCAGACATTATTACATTTGGAATATCCTATATATAATAATTACTAGTTTTTTATTAATTAAATGACAGCATGAATTAGTCGAATTGCTAAGATTGACAAAATTTGTATGAATAACAAATGATGGCGTATTTTTAAACTACAGGTGTAAGATTTAGAAAAAATAACCAACATTAGCCCTTTGCAATTAAACAATTTTTTGGATAAGTATTGTATAATTAGACCTAGTTTGCCTCGTAAAAGCAAAATACTATAGGTGGCATACGACAATAAATTAAAGTTCGCAAATCTGTATTCCATCGTCGTGAGGACAGCGGTATGTAGAACCAAAAGTTCAAAAACATGAGACATGTCTTGGAACATTATAGGCTAATCATGTTTCTAATGACATTCTCACTCCGCATACAAAAAATCATCCAAATATGTCCAATAGTTTAGTCACTATAGCTTGTCAAAGATTGGAAAAACCCATAGTTGTTCCATTGCTGCTATCTAGTTTGTTTGAAAAAATATCATTGTTAACATTTATTTCATAGTACCAAAATACTTTTTACATTAGTATTGACAATGTTTTCAGTCTCCACATTACAAGTAATGCTTGCAACATTTTCAAAAACTAGTAATACTTCGCGATATAAAAACCGTGGTCGCATGAACGGCCATCCATGCAAATGGTCGCGACGCGGCGGCCGTAACGCTGCCGCCCACTACTTTATGGCTAGCACTATCTTTACTGGAATTATTACTACCAGAAGTGGCTGGAGTACTAGCATTATGCATGTAGGAATTATTGTTAACAGAAGGAGAGAAGGTGGGTTTTTCTGTAACGATAGTTTGAGAATTGTTACTACGAGAAGCAGTGGCGGATTTACAGATTTGCCGCTAGTAGGCTATTCAATTTTTGCCGCCCCTACTGACTTTTGAAATTCAATACGTTAGTTTAGTTTACAATCATATTAAGGTGAATGCTCCAACCAACCCGCGAAATTCAAATTTTCTTACGTTTTTTGCAATTTGAACGCCAGTGCTAGGTTGTGTGTTGATTAAATATTATTCGCGGCTGTAAGACATATGTAGTTCAATCAATCAATCAATCAACTCAGCCTATCGCATTCCACTGCTGGACATAGGCCTCTCCCATGTTGCGCCACAACACCCTGTTCTCCGCCTTCCGCATCCAGTCTACCCCAGCCACTTTCCTAAGGTCGTTCGTCCATCTAGCTGGGGGGCGTCCTACACTACGCTTGCCGATACGCGGTCTCCACTCCAGGACTCGTCTGCTCCACCGGCCATCGGTCCTTCGACAGATATGGCCAGCCCACTGCCACTTCAGCTTGCTTACTCTGCGAGCTATGTCGGTAACTCCAGTTCTTTTCCGGATAACTTCGTTTCTGATTTTATCCTTCAAAGAGACTCCGAGCATAGCCCGCTCCATAGCGCGCTGAGCGACCTTGAATTTGTGGACTAGCCCAACTGTCAGTGTCCACGTTTCGGCACCGTATGTCATTACGGGCAGGACGCACTGGTTGAAGACCTTAGTCTTCAGACATTGCGGATATGTAGTTACAGAATTCATCATCATCATTTCAGCCAAAAGACGTCCGCTGCTGGACATAGGCCTCCCCCAGCTCCGCCACTTCGACCGGTTTTGTGCTTCCCGCATCCAGCGGATTCCTGCGGCCTTCACAAGGTCATCGGTCCACCTTGTTGGAGGCCTTCCAACTCTACGTCTTCCGGTACGCGGTCGCCACTCCAGAACCTTCCGGCCCCATCGACCATCTGTTCTGCGAGCAATGTGCCCTGCCCACTGCCACTTCAGTTTAGCAATTCTTCGGGCTATGTCGGTTACCTTGGTTTTCCTACGGATCTCTTCATTCCTGATTCGATCGCGTAGGGAAACTCCAAGCATAGCCCTCTCCATCGCCCTTTGGGTGACTTTCAGCTTTCTAATAAGGCCCATTGTGAGCGACCACGTTTCGGTTCCATAAGTCATCACTGGCAACACACACTGGTCAAAGACTTTCGTCTTGAGACACTGCGGTATATGGGACGAGAAGATATTGCGTAGCTTCCCGAACGCTGCCCAGCCGAGTCGGATTCGACGATTGACCTCTTTCTCGAAGTTGGACCTACCTAACTGGACAGTCTGTCCTAGGTACACATATTCGTCCACAACTTCGAGTGTAGCGCCTCCGATCTTCACTGGAGTGGGTATCACATGAGCATTGGACATGACCTTTGTCTTGCCCATGTTCATCCTGAGACCCACTCTTTCGGAAGCTCTACTGAGGTCATCGAGCATTGTACTGAGGCCCTCCATAGTCTCAGCCATGACAACTATATCATCGGCAAACCGAAGGTGAGTGATGTACTCGCCATTGATGTTGATGCCAGCCCCTTTCCAGTCCAGAACCTTGAAAACATCCTCCAGGGCAGCAATTATAATCACGAAAATCATCAATACAACGCTCTAAGTTCATAAAGCTGCAGGAATGACTTTTTCTGTTATTTTTTTGTTCCTACGCCTTTCGACGAATCTAGCTAACAACCCGAGAGCTAGATTGACCCGACACTACACAGAAGGCCTTCTGTATGTCAGCTTGTACGAGATTAGGATGGCTCTGAAGCAGCTTAAAAACAACAAGGCGCCGGGTGATGACGGAATTACGGCCGAGCTCCTGAAGGCCGATGGGAAACCCGTTCTAAAAGCCCTTCAGAAGCTATTTGATTCCGTCATACTCGAGGGCAAAACGCCACAGGCATGGAACAGAGGTGTGGTGGTACTTTTCTTTAAGAAGGGTGACAATAACCCTACTTAAGAATTATAGGCCGATCTCAGTTCTGAGCCATGTCTACAAGCTGTTTTCAAGAGTCATCACGAATCGCCTCGCGCGCAGGTTTGACGACTTACAGCCTCCCGAACAAGCCGGATTCCGTAAAGGCTTTAGCACCGTAGACCACATACATACGCTGCGGCAGGTTATACAGAAGACCGAAGAGTATAACCTGCCTCTCTGCTTATCGTTTGTGGATTTCGAAAAAGGCTTCGATTCGATCGAGACCTGGTCTGTATTGCAGTTTCTTCAACGGTGCCAGATTGACTATCGGTACATCGAGGTGCTGAAGTGTTTGTATGAAAACGCCACTATGTCAGTCTGGCTCCAGGACAAAGCCTCGAAACCGATCTTTCTGCAGCAAGGGGTGAGACAGGGAGACGTAATCTCTCCGAAACTGTTTACTGCTGCACTGGAGGATGTCTTCAAGGTTTTGGACTGGAAAGGGGCTGGCATCAACATCAATGGCGAGTACATCACTCACCTTCGATTTGCCGATGATATAGTAGTCATGGCTGAGACTATGGAGGACCTCAGTACAATGCTCGATGACCTCAGTAGAGCTTCCGAAAGAGTGGGTCTTAGAATGAACATGGACAGGACAAAGGTCATGTCCAATACTCGTATGATACCCACTCCAATGAAGATCGGAGGCGCTACACTCGAAGTTATGGACGAATATGTGTACCTAGGACAGACAGTCCAGTTAGGTAGGTCTTCAACTGACTTCGAGAAAGAGGTCAATCGTCGAATCCGACTCGGCTGGGCAGCGTTCGGAAAGCTACGCAATATCTTCTCGTCCCACTTACCGCAGTGTCTCAAGACAAAAGTCTTTGACCAGTGTGTGTTGCCAGTGATGACATATGGCACTGAGAAGTGGTCGCTTACAATGGGCCTCATAAGAAGGCTCAAAGTCACCCAAAGAGCAATGGAGAGGGCTATGCTTGGAGTTTCCCTACGCGATCGAATCAGAAATGAAGAGAACCAATGTTACCGACATAGCCCGAAGAATTGCCAAACTTAAGTGGCAGTGGGCAGGGCACATAGCTCGCAGAACGGATGGCCGATGGGGCCGGAAGGTTCTGGAGTGGCGACCGCGTACTGGAAGACGAAGCGTTGAAAGGCCTCCCACAAGATGGACCGATGACCTGGTGAAGGCCGCAGGAATGCGTTGGATGCGAGAAGCACAGAACAGGTCGAAGTGGCGGTGTTTGAGGCCTATGTCCAGCAGCGGACGTCTTTCGGCTGAAATGATGATGTACGGATTACGAACGTAATGTGTATGCATATAATTATAAGTTTTTTTTTATTTATTACTAGCTTTTGCCAGGGGCTTCGCCCGCGTGGAGGTCGGAAATTATCCCGCGGGAACATACTACCGGGATAAAAAGTAGCCCATGTCCTTTCTCAGGCTCTAAACTATCTGTGTACTAAATTTCATTTAAATCGGTTCTGTAGTTTTAGCAGGAAAGCGAGACAGACAGACAGAAAGACAGACAGACCGACAGACAGAGTTACTTTTGCATTTATAATATTAGTATGGATTTGGGCTAAATTTGCCGCCCCTCTAAATCTGCCGCCCTAGGCTCCAGCCTACTTAGCCTATTGGTAAATCCGCCACTGACGAGAAGCGGCTATAAGTTTAGTTGCGTTGCTTGAAATTATAAAAGCATTACTATCAATTTTATTAGATTAATATAATTAATCAGCCTATAATGTCCCACTGCTCGGATACAGGCTTCCTGACTTCGAGAAGGAGTGGTGTATCTACCACGCGGGCTCAGTTCAGGTTGTTAGATGTCATATGTCTTCGAATTTTTGGTTCTAAGACATGCCGGTTTCCTCAAGATGTTCTCCTTCATTGTTTTGAGAGCTGTGGTGATGAAATAATTTAAACAAAGTAAAAGTTCGCAATTTTGTAACTTACTTTTGTTGAATTGACTTTTAATATCGTCTAATAGAAGATCGCGGGGAAGCCCTGGATGAGACTCGCACAGGGCAATGGAGCATGGCTCAAAAGGGAGGAGGTCTGTACTCAGCAATGGATCGAACAAGGTTGCTAATGATGATGACAATTGGCAACCTTCATGCTAGTATAGATTATTAAAAGATAGTGTTTCATCATTATCATCAGCAGGGTGGCTGGTAGCAGCTGGATGAGAGTTGCCGAGAATCGATCTGAATGGCGTGCAATTGGAGAGGACTATGTCCGGCAGTTAGCGTTTACATGCATCAAAACTATATTCTCCTTTGCAGAAGATGAATTAATTAGAATATTTATTTACTCCCCATATCGAAAAGTTGCATCCAATTTGAACTATGCAATCTTTATCAGTTCAAACCTGATTTGATGACCGCTCAAAATGATAATCAATCAAAGAGTTTGTTTACATAAACCAAAGCAGTCCTGTCACATTCGTTTTAACAAAACAGAAGTAAAAAAAAAAGTAAAATTCGTCTATGGAACACGCAAAATACTGGTGCATGTACGCAGTACAGAAACATGGTCGCATGAATTAGCGCATACAACAACATGCAAATGACTACGATAGATTTATTAACCCTATTTACAAAGTGCATTTTTTTACCGTGTCCGCGATAGTTTCCTTCTTTTGTCGATAGAGTTATTATTTCGGTACTACTTTGTTGCAGGCCGTTTTTATTTTGATTTAGAACTGTTGCAGTCAAAATGTGTTAATTGTAATTTATGCTAGAACAGTCTGTTTTATGTTTCTTTACAAATCGGTTCATTATTAATGTGTTCTGTTGGTTCTTAATTAAGTTATTACTGTTGGTCTACTGTTGCCATATAGGCAGTTGCACTGGCGGTAATATTTAAGCCTTCTGAATTTCTAAATTATTTGACACGTGATTAATTTTTGTTCGAGAAATGAAAGAAATTCTGAATAACCAAACCTAGCAATGTTCCTTAGTTTCAACAGCAAATTAAAAAAGGAAGCTCAAAAAGTGAAACCCGACTACTGAAAAATCACGCTTTAAAAAGTATGAAACAAGATAACATTTTCATCTGAAAGCCGTGGGCATATGTCACTTTGCCCTACATCTTATATGATCGCTTACTTCTGTTAGAATGTATTGTTTTGTTTTCATTTCATTCGATAGATTATTAAGCCTCATCAAAACATTAAACCTGTCAAATGTGTTTTGGGAACTATTTAACCAAGGCGAATAATTACGGTTATAGCTGTGTTGTGTAGATGATGTTTTTTCATTGCTGCGACTATTGAGATAAAGCTCTTGTAAAATATCTCCCTTCTGATTACAGCGGTTAAACCGTTACTTTTGAGTCCAGTACACCAATTCAATAACATAGTTAATATCATCAGCATCATTTCAGCCATACGACGGCCACTGCTGAACACAGACCTGCCCCAATTTGGGAGGTTACCACAATCGCCATGCTTGGCAGGCGGGTTGACGATCGCAGTGTGGTGGTAAAATACATAGAGAACGCTGCTGCTCATTCTCTAGTAAGTCCCTTAGTCGCCCTCTACGACACCCACGGGAAGAGATGGGTTGGTTTATTCTTTACGACCGGCAACACACGGAATGAGTAAATTAAATAAGTTTAATAGCACTTTAATTAGCAAGTACGCTCTGAGCTTAAATGTGAATAAGGATAATATTTTGTACTAAGAATTATTTTTAGTTGTGCAAACAGAATTCAATCATTTATAAGCAGAAATCTAAAACTATTTGCCTTTTTTTTGTGGGTGGAAAATCATCAAATGACGTCTCCCGCTCTGGGTGGAGCGGAAGGGCGTGTCAGACTTTTACTGACTAAAACCCACCTGTGTTCCTTCAGTTGCCCATATGCCAGAGTCACGTTACTTCTTTCGAACAAATCTCGCGACCCTGGCAGAAACTATTTGCCTTAAGATCTTATTCATTGTCTTTCTGTTTGTTCCGGCTAAACTCCAAAACGGCTGGACTGATTTTGACAAGACTTTCACTGGCAGATGCCTGAGTGAGCAATACTCGTAATTTTAAGAACGTTTCCAGTCTGATTTCTCAAATACCATCACAATGCGTCTCAATCTGCCAAAAATACCTCCAGTTTCCGTACATTTTTACAAGCTTTTGACATGTAGGTATTGTCACCGAAGTGACATTGCAACTAGATTTTAAACGTTTACGAGAATTGGCCTTTTACCATTATAAGGAGTAACATAGGCTTTTTCCGGTAGCACATTCCCGTAGGATAATTATACCAACATCTACGCGTGCAAAACCGCGGGCACAGTTCGTTTTACAAATCCTTCTAACATCAAAAACATGTAACGTTGCACTTAAACAGTAAATTATATAAAACAGAGCTGTATTTATTGTCAGTAAATGAGACTAAACACGTTTGGCATATAATTAGCATCGAGCTAATTGCAATCAGCCATTGAACTAATAAGCAGGTAATTGTAATGTTTAATTATTGCGAGTGCGATCACGGTTTGAAAACGGCACGTTAGGGGGAGATAATGTACCGCTAAATGGGTTTTAATTTTATCTATTAGTAGAATACGATATACCTACCAGTTCATATGTTTATTTATTTATATATTTAAACTTCTCGCAAAAAGGTACAAAGGCGGACTTAATAACTTAGGCATTCTCTACCAGTCAACTCTGGGTGGTGAAGAGATTAGATGGCAGGTGCTTTGGTTCAGAGGAATAATAATAAAAAATATATCATAATGAATAGCTATCATTAGCTTTTGCGTATAGATCAGAGTAGCTTTTATCCGCCGCTTCTCCCGCATAGATGTCGAAAAATATCTCCCAAGGGAACGTACTACCGGAATTAAAAGTATCGTAACTGGTAATTTTCCGTGTGATGCCGGACGTAAAGAGTGCATCATCCAATTTCTTCCCGTGGGTGTCATAAAAGGAGACTAAGGGACTAACTAGAGAATCGGCAGCAGCGTTCTCTTTGCATTTTACCACCATACTGCGTTCGCCAACCTTTCTGCCAAGCGTGGCGGTTATGAAAAACCGAAGAAAAATTATTCAAATTGGGGGAAGCTTATGTCCAGCAGTGGACGTCTTTCGGCGGAAATATGTGTTAATAAATGTTTATATCCTGTCGCGCGTTTTTATTTAGAACTGTTTAAGACAAACAATCCCACGATATATTACCTTGACATACCGTTACCGCGTTGATTCTTATCGTTATATTCTGGCCAAATCGCGCAAAATCATAAAGTAAGGTATGTGTTGATCTGATATAAGCGGCTAAGAAGTTTCAGCGGAATAAATAATAGTTTAAAAAACTAAAAAACACGCTTCCATAGAAAACCAAGCTAAAAAGTAGTTTTTTTTTTAAAGCCTGGGGTGCTTTGTAACAATTGATATACCTACCTACTAACTAAAACCTTCGCGTTAGTAAAATTAGTAAGAAAATTCTGGTTGACCGAGCTTTGCTCGGTATTTTTTGGTAAATTGCGTTTAAAATAATAAGTTTATGTTCAAGTTGATTATCGATAAAGTTGGTAATTCAAAACATGAATAAAACGACGTTTTATGAAAATGAATCCTAGCTAGATCGATTTATCACCCCCGAAACCCCCTGTATACTAAATTTCATGAAAATCGTTGGAGCCGTTTCCGAGATTCAGATTATATATATTATATATACATATATACAAGAATTGCTCGTTTAAAGGTATAAAGATAACATAATATGGTCGTAATCTGCTTAGCTTTTTTTCAACTATGTTAGAGTTTTCAGTCTAACCGAAAGCAGTTAAATACCTACTAGTATTGTACCTACTTGTAGATCTTTGGCAATCATTACGTCTTGAAAGTCTGACGACCAGACTTACCAAGGTGTAACGTGTAACCCAGTTATTCGGTTGCGGAGGTCAGATAGGCAGACGGGATCCACCCTTTATGGCAGATTTTTTTTCGTCATAATATTATTTTCCATAACAGCGGATGGCATAAACTTCATTTCACAGAAAATCGTTTGGCATACACTCATTTATCATACATTCACAACGCCTAATTTTATAAGTCAGAATCATCTTTAGGCATAAATTTTATTCCATAATAATGAAAAAGTAGAACCATCATATCGCAGAAAGTTCGCAGTCAGAATCATCTTTAGGCATAAATTTTATTCCATAATAATGAAAAAGTAGAACCATCATATCGCAGAAAGTTCGCAGTCAGAATCATCTTTAGGCATAAATTTTATTCCATAATAATGAAAAAGTAGAACCATCATATCGCAGAAAGTTCGCAGTCAGAATCATCTTTAGGCATAAATTTTATTCCATAATAATGAAAAAGTAGAACCATCATATCGCAGAAAGTTCGCAGTCAGAATCATCTTTAGGCATAAATTTTATTCCATAATAATGAAAAAGTAGAACCATCATATCGCAGAAAGTTCGCAGTCAGAATCGTCTCTTGCCATAATTTCATATCGATAGTTATTAAAAGGCAGAACTATCATATCTCAGAAACTTTAAACTTAGAATCATCTTTTGGCATACATTTCATATCGAAGAAGCATGCAGCATGCAAACAAGCATGCAGCATGCAAACAAGCATGCAGAATGCAAGCAAGCATACAGCATGCAAGCAACCAAGCATGCAGCTTGCAAGCAAGCATGCAGCAAGCAAGCATGCAACATGCAGCATGCATGGTTTCTGTCACGGCTTCGGCGCTGCGGGGTTCCGGCGCGGCGGTCCCACGTGAGCTCATCGTCGCAGATGGTTTTACGGTCGCCGCCGCGGCTGAGGCTGGCCGGCTTAGCCGGCCAGCAAGCCGAAGTCAAAACCACCTGCTCCTCAGCTCGCGGGCCGCCTCGCCACTCCGCACCTACGCAGGCTTAAATTACACTCTAGGGGTAGGTCAGACAACACTACGTAGAGTCGGTTCTGTAGCGATTCGTTTCTGTCAATAATTTTTGAAGCACAACATATACTGACTTTTGAGACACTATTTCATTTTATTTAAGGTTAAAATGCAATTTAATAGAAATGAAAATATGCCTAACAAAATTATTCTAAATGAAATTCTGCCAACTTCATAGTATGCCAAGTGAAATTATGCCAAATAATCATTGCTCTAAATAAATATTATGCTAAACGAAATTATGCGGAATTTTAAGTCTGCCAAAGGTAATTATGCGAAATAAAATTCTGCCATCTTAAAAGTATGCCAGCGTAAAGTCGAGCATATAAACATTCGGCCAAACAATGATTATGCTAAACATTTTTTATGCCTTACAAATATTCGTTTAAATAAGATTATGCCAAGTGTGTTATGCCAAATAAAATTCGGAGCATCAAGTTTCTGCCAGATAGTTACCCAGGCAGACGCCCATATAAAATACTGGTAATCAGCTGCACTCGGTTTGACACGAAGCCGACCTCGGTATAGTTGGGAAAAGACTTGGTAAATGATAAATGACTTTATTTTCAACCGACGAAAAAAAACGGAGGAGGTTGTCAATTCGACGCGTATATTTTTTTTTGCAAGTAGGTTTGTACAAACACTTTTACATGTCAATCATATTTTTTTTAAGCTAGATGAGGTCGGCATTTCCTATCTGACTACTCTGAGAAGAGACGCCGAAACAAACTCAGAGGTCACAGTCTCTTTTAAAGTCCAGACATAATCTTAATCAGATCATGTGAAGACCATGTGGATTGGTGTCTGAAGTGGTCTTTTAAGGAAAGAACACACGGGAACCGATTACTTTTCCGAATTTGTTTTGTTCGAATTTCATTTTACCGAAAACTATTGGCCGACGTATTTTTTGCAACATGCATCATTTGACATATTTTTAAATCATCGAAGTATCATGTGTCATAGGTATTATTTTACCGAATAATGTTTCGCCGATTTACGAAATAGCTTTTTGCTACTGGCCGAAGCCTCTTTTGAACTTTTTTAATTTGCCGAATGATTTGTTTGCCATATTTTCACCACAGTGAAACAAAATTTTAGGGAATATTTTTTGGTCACAAATATATATATAGCCGGTTACTTGGTAGCGTTTTCAATATTAAATTAAATATATGTAGTGTCATAAAAAGTCAGTATATTGTGCTACAAAATTTAGTGAGAAACAAATCGCTGTAAAACCGACTTTACGTAGTCTTGTCTGCCCTACCCCTAGAGTGTAATTTAAACCCGCGCAGGCGCGGAGGGGTAGGGCGATCCGCGAGCTGAGGAGCAGGTGGTCTGAAGGCCCGCTGGTGAGCATTAAAACCATCTGCAACGATAAGCTCGCGTGGGGCCACCCAAACCCCGCAGCGCCGGAGCCGTGACAGAAACAATGCTTGCTTGCATGCCTGCTTGCATTTTGCATGCTTGCTTGCATGCTGCATGCTTGCTTGCTGCTTGCCTGCTTGCCTGCTGCATGCATGGTTGCATGTTGCATGCTTGTAGCAAGCAGCATTGTTTGCATGCTTCTTACTGGGACCCTTTAAAAACACTTTTGTTCATAATAAACTGTTTTATTAAGTGCCATTACATTTAAATAGATAATTTAATTAAACCAAAGTGTAGGTTAATCTTAACATAAGTATAATGAATGTCTGGAAACATAATACTTCGAACAAATGTTATTTCAGCTAAGTGTAACTTCGGTAAAGGGTTTATCGACCAAATGAAACGTCGGAGTAACGAAAAAAGTCGAATTGATAATAGGTCAACTGATACAGTGGCAGACGTGACTTCGATGAAGTAAAAAAAAAACGAAACGATAATAGTTGAAAAGTTTTAGGGGAAATGAAATTCGGTCAAATATTTTTCGAACTTATGATAGGTAACCGAACACACAGCTTGAGTGGACCTGTCCAATCAGTGCACGCATTTGTCATTTATCATGCAGCTCCACTCAGAACTTAAGGAGGTCAATGATTCGACGAACAATACCAAAGAACGGACATTTGTGTAGGTCGCACAAATTACTCAAACTGCCAGACAATGTAAAAAATTATTTTAGAAGAAAAGGAAACCAAAAAAAAAGGAACACCCACTTCGTCTTCACATTAACAATAATTAAAACAATATAATACTTTAAAAGTAAATATTCATGTCATTGTATAAGTAAAATTTATCAATGTCAATGTGTATATAAAATCAGGAAATAGTCCCGGTCTGATCATTTGAGGACCATGTACATGGAGGTGTCTGAAATGGTCTTTTGAGGAAAGAACCATACAGATTGAGTGGACCTGTCCAGTCAATGCACGCATTTGTCAGTAATCTTGCAGCTCAACTCAGAACATAAGGAGCACAACGATTCGACGAACAATACCAAAGAAAGGACATTTTGGTAGGCCGCTTTAAGTACTCAAACTGCCAGATTATCATTAAAAATGAAATGATTACTCATTGAGAGATATAAAAAAAACAAACATCACCTACATAGTCCTCACATTCAAAATCATTAAAATAAAAATAATATTATACTCCTCAGAGTATATATTCATGTCATAGTTTAAACAATAGTCATCAAATGTCAATGTATATTTCCAAATAAATAATAATAATATAATAAAAAAAAATAAAGGAAGTCATAATAATAAAAAATAAAAGAACATTCAGTATAATTACAATAATACATAAATTGGAGCAGCTTAATCCCAAGCTTTTTTGTCCTCAATATAATCTTTAACTGTATAAATGGCTTTCTGGCACAACTTACGCTTAATGAATGATTTGAATTTATTGAGACTTAGATCTTGAACATGGCTTGGTAGATGATGAGGTCCAATATCTTACAGTCTGCCGCTCTGTCAAAATTTCGATCCTTTAACTGTTCGTAATGATTGTCAGGGTTATGCCAAGAAATTTCTCAAAAGTTCTAGTTACTTAAGCTTATAACTATCTACCTTTGCATATCCAGCTACCGCTTTATTTTTGAAGCACACCTGGAAGTAAAAGCCTTTTAAAAATATTTAACCATCTATACTCTAGAATTATTTCCTATAATTAAAACCTATTTAGAAAGCGAAGGTATCTGATCTAAGTATCTAGTCGTCCTGACATTAGGCATTCGACGCGGAAACATCATTAATTTAGCACACAACAATTTTAGAATTCATTAGCTTGAGTACAAAATAAAAACAAGTCGCTGCCTATCCCCTGCCGGCAACTTGTACAAATGATATGGAAAAAGCGTCATCTAGTTTCCATAGTAAAGAGCTAGTCTGTGGGCTAGGGCTGGCACTTGATCAGATTAATGCTCACACTCTTTTTATAAATCTTGCAACTTACGGTTCTAGTTTAACACCCTAAGTATGTAGTTCAAAGAAATAAAATGATAAAGAAATGTTTGGACTTTGATACAAAAACAAAAAAAATATTGTTAAAATGTACAGTTAATTTCGACGTTATTTCAAAGGCCCTGAGAAGTGAAAGAGAAAATTTGGAAAATAGAAAGACATAAATCCTCGATAAATAACATAAAATCTAAATTACTTATCAAATCGAGACCAATGATAAGTCATTTAAATGATGTATAACTGAATAATATTATACAGGCGACCTAAGAAGCCGAGTGGAAAGAAAAGAACACTATACGAAGATGCGATACTACATATAAGACATAGGTATTTTATGTTATAACAATAAATGTTACGCGGATGAACTCGCTGGCCGAATATGGTATTAAGATATAGTGATTATTTATGACACTAGAGGACTTCAAAAGGTACGAGACCTTTACTTTAGTAAAACAAGCCTCCCAAGATAATAATAATAATGATGAAGACACTGCAATAGTCGAAAACATCCTACATTTTCAAACACCAAATTCCTCTCGCACCAACCCTACACAATGCGGAATCCTGTAAGAATGCTCATGTGTGCATAGAACGAGCTGCCGGATAGGTAATTATCTTGGAAAGGACATGTGACTACCTTTCTACCAAGCGCCTAAGTAAGGAAGATGTTCATACGAATACGCTATTAATAGAAACTCCGAGTATTACAGAAATACAGTAACTGGAAATTAATTGCACCCACGCTTTCTTTGGGAGTCAGCAGAAAGAGGGAAGGTGACAAATACTTCATGTTTTGTTCTATAAAAAGGTTGGGTCGAAAAATAAAAGTTAGGGAGAAGTATTATCTTGATCTGGAGTATATGGAATTGTCATTTGTGAAATTAATTGAAACACTACTTTAAAGGAAGGAAACACCTCTTTTATTATATCTATACTATAATATTTATAAAGCTTATTATAAAGCTGAATAGTTTGTTTGTTTGTTTGAACGCGCTAATCTCAGGAATAAAAATATATCCGAATTGAAAAAATATTTTTGTGTTAGGTAGCCTTTTTATCGAGACAGGTTATAGGTTATATTGCATCATGCTACAGCCAAGAGCAGCGGAGCAGTAATGAAAAATGTTGCAAAAACTGGGAAAATCGCACGGGTAGGCGATTCGACGCGACGGGAAGGGCCCGACCCTTCCCTACAAGAAATTTAACGCGGACGAAGTCGCGGGCAGAAGCTAGTTAGTCATATGGTGTTATGGTCATCGTAGCTTAGGTTCTTCAATTCATTTGATATGTCAATTCTACAACGAATAAAAGGAGAATTAGGTATACTAGTAATATTTGGAATCAGGTTTAGAACTGCTAGGAATATGAACGGTTTAAGAGTAGAGCGGCAGTGTTGACAACGAAATTAAAATTTTCTTATTATTTTTGCAATTTGCTTTAAGGTTAATGTCAGGCTGTATACTGAACAAAATATAATTCGATACCATAACAAGCATGGTTTCAAATTTTAATAATCTTTAAAATCATGAGTACAATCCAACTTCATTTAATTTAATTCATCGAGGTTCATTTAATTTCGTACATAGGCATGATTGTGTATGTATTGATGATTTAAATCATTATAATTATCTAAAACCATATCTACTCCATATCTGTTCACTGTGGTACCGGACGTAAAGAATAGCACCACCCCATTTCTTCCCGTGGGTGTCGTAAGAGGCGACTAAGGGACTTGCTAGAGAATGGGCAGCAGCGTTCTCTATGCATTTTAACCCGCCTGCCAAGTGGGGCGATTTTGAAATGATAATGATGATATCTACTTGTTATGGTCGCGAATCGTATTTGAATCAATATTCAACGTTGCACTGACCTGCAAATTGCAATAATCGTAAGAAATTGAATTCGGCAGCCTACCACCTCTAGCAAACTGCGGCAATCAAATTGTATACCAAAATAAGATGCGTTTATTTGTCAGAAACACGTGTAGGTTTAAAATCAGTTGTTGTGATTACAAGGAAAGTTTCAACATGTTTTGCCTAAAAAGGCGTACAAATACAATAATAATGTTATTAAATAGAATTATACAATAAAAATAAAATAAAGTCACGTTAAATCAAGCAAAAATAATAAAAATAGTAAAAATGTCTTAATTACATCATTTAGATAGTCAGCAAAACTATAATAGCACTTATTTATTAAAAGTTTCTTCATATTTTTACTAAAACTATTTATATTTAAATCTTTGTATGCCTTTGGTAACTTGTTGTATAATCTAGGAGCCATACAAAATACACTTTAGTCTTCCATCATCACGTTGACTTCTTTCAGTACTATCTGAAAACTTTGTAAACAGTTGCGGATTCTTTTTAACAAATAATACTGTTTCTAATATATACAAGGAAGGAAGTGAGAGAATTTGATGTTTAATAAAATATAGTTTGCAACTGTCCGTAATCCTAAGGCCAAACATAGCTCTTATGCATCGTTTTTGCATTCTAAAAATTAACATCTTTTTGTGTAGAGTTTCCCCAGAAAATAATACCGTATCTAAGAATCGATGCAACAATTCCGTGATAGGCAGCAAGCAATGTATCCGTATTTACAATTGGGGCGAGTTTATGCAATGCGTAGGATGAACTACTAATTTTTTTACAAATTTCATCAATATGATCTTTCCAATCAAGTTTTTTGTCTATGGTTAGCCCGACCAAACCGAACTCAGTTACCTTCCGGTATGAAACCTCTTTCAGACGACAAGCTACCTAGGTCAGAAAAACCAAATCCACGAAGATGACAAAGTCGCTTCATAATCGTCGTTTCAGCCGAAAGACTTTCACTGCTGAACATAGGCCTCCCCCAATTTGGAGAGGTTTGCAATAATCGCCACGCTTGGCAAGCGGGTTGGCGATCGCAATATGGTGGTAAAAGCATAGAGAACGTTCGGTACCACACCGAACGCTTCATAAAATGACTCCGTATTTACAGTTACACAGATAGGAATCTGGCCCAAATCGATCTCGTTCATCGTTTATCTTAAAACCTTAATGTTTCGCTTCAATCGCTGCAGCGCTGTGACCGCTTCATTTCGCGTGCGATAGCAATCGTAATAACGTTCGATCGATTGCATGTTGTCTTGTATCGCTCGATCACATGTCACTCGGTATTGCGTTTAAGTATTTCAGTGTTGGTACTCTTTTACTTTTACTTTCAAGCAGAAATGATCACACTGTGGACTCTCAATATAATTATTAATATCTGGATGACCGAGCTTTGCTCGGTATTTTTTGGGACATTGTGTTTAAAATAATAAATTTATGTTCAAGTTGATTATCGATAAAGTTGATCATTGAAAACACGAATAAAACGACATTTTTTAAAAATTAATCCTAGCTAGATCGATTTATCGCCCCCAAAACCCCCTGTATACTAAATTTAATGAAAATCGTTGGAGCCGTTTCCGAGATTCAGATTATATATATATATACAAGAATTGCTCGTTTAAAGGTATAAGATTACTTCTGTCACAATATTGCCAGGTGGAGCACCTATCAATGATATCTTGTGGGAAGTATTCTTTTTCATTTGTTCTATGTTTATCTAGTTTCTAGTTTATGTAAGGTCTTATAAGGGGCCATCCATAAATTACGTCACACGACTTTCATGATTTTTGACGACCAAGTTCGGGTCGACGCACAGTGGAACGAATGTATGGGAGCGGTTGGACGTAGACATGTCCGAAAAAAAAGAGTAAACTTATGCCAAACTAATGATGCCATCTTATTCGATTACTTAATGCCTTCATAACTTGTGGTGATGAATTTCTTCATAACTCCCATATTTCGGGAGTAATTTGAGAAAATGTGAAATTTTACTATGAAAATGAGTGTATCGAGCTCTCTCCCTCCTGATTCCGGGCTTGTTTCAAGTAGCGGTCTCTAATATCATAATGCTAATACTAAGAGCTATATTTAATACTAAGACACATAGTGCGCCAAATGTGCACTTTCTGGGATAAAGAGTGATGTTTATTTTATAACACAATTTTTTTATTTTTTGTTTATTTTGTTGATTAAAACCGTTTTTCTAAAGGTTTACCTTATTACAATAACATTTCTGAGCAGCCAATTAGAGAAGATATAAGCTAATTAGGATATATAATTAGGGACTTAAGGTTTACATATAAAACTGATGCACTAATGATTACTGATAAGAACATTGCTATTATTTAATTACTAAATGGCTCTTAATACACTAATTTAGCATGCATCATTTACTAATTATCACAATAACTAATTACCTTGCAATATTTAACAAAGGATACCTGGGATACCTGGATTTTATATAAATAGGTCACTATTAGTAACTTTAAAATCAGTGTTGATTTACACCTCGTTGTATCCAAGCTAATCTCGCAATGTATTTTCCAAATTTTAATACAAATCTTGATATTCACGTTGCTTTATGCGCACGCGCACATAAAGATTTACGCGACTTTAACTATTTGTTCAGTGTTTTAAAAGATAACAGTTGTGTTCAGTTATGTGAAAGTGCTGAAACAAGTTTAAAAGACTGGTGTCGTCGATTTTGCTACCGCATTTATGCAAAATGGACACAGTCTGGAAGAAGCACAGATAAGTTTCGGAAGAAACATGAGATTTGGCTACAGGCTGCAATTCAATGGCCGGAATTACAGAATGAAAATATGGAACCATCTACAGAAAATATAAGTGACGTCATCGAGCCCATAATTTCTCCTGCTAAATCTGATGCTTCAACTTGTACACATCCTAGTCCTCGTAAATCTTTTGAGGACCTTAGTAACCGGCAAAAAAGAAGACGCACTGAAGATAGTCTTTCATGCAGCAGTAGCAGCGCTGAAATTATGTTTTCGGCCGAAAGGGCGCTTCAAAAGGCAGGACAAAGCGATACAGCTTATGTTATGAAATACTTGACGGAGAATCCAGAAGAGGCCTCAAAAATCAAAGCCTTCATTGAAGGTAAATCAATTCAGGTACGGGAAATATCCCCTTTGAAGGCATTGGCTCTTTATGTATCGATGAACTTATCGAAATGGCGCTATAACACTCTTCGGGATTTCAACACTCAAGAAGGAGCTCTTCAATACCCGAGTTACTACATGTTGGTTTAAGAAAAAATTAAGTGCTATCCGGCCAAAGAAGATCTCACAGTTACAGAGAGCTCTGCAAAAATCAAATTACAAGCCTTGATGGATTTAACCTCAAGAAGACTTATTAGGTCGTTAGAAACCCCTGTTGATCCCAATCAACAGCTCGTATTGACCAGCAAATGGGGTTTTGACGGATCATCTAGCCAAAGCATTTATCATCAAAGGACGAGTGAAGATGAGCAAATCGATCTTGCTAGTAATTTTATGATTAGTCTTGTACCACTGCGGCTCGTCTCAAAAGGTGTAACAATTTGGGAAAACGAGCGACCATCTTCCACTTCATTTTGCCGGCCAATATTGTTTAAGTTTATAAAGGAAACCAAAGAAAATGTGCAGAGAGAGATGGCTGAAATCGAAGCAGAGATTGAAGCCTTAACTCCATCCACCATCACTGATGGAATTAGTGTCAAACACCAACTGCTGTTGACAATGATTGATGGTAAAATTCATTCCATTATATCCAATACAGCAGCTTCAGTGTGTGACATATGCAAGGCTTGTCCTAAAGAAATGAATAATTTAGAGTTAATCAAAGATAAACACGCAAACGAGGACATGTATAAATATAGCTTAAGCACCCTTCACGCTTGGATTCGCTCAATGGAATGCTTATTACACATTTCCTACAAATTAGACATAAAATCATGGCAAGTAAGGGGTGATATAGCAAAAAGGCAAGTTGATGACAGGAAGAAAAGAGTTCAAGAGGCTGTAAGAAGAGAAACGGGCTTACTTCTCGATGTTGTGAAACAAGGCAGTGGATCCACCAACAATGGCAACTCGGCAAGGAGATTTTTTGAAAACTACACTAAATCTGCTGAACTGACCGGAATAGATGCTATGCTTTTAAGAAAAATCTGTGTGATCTTGCAGTGTATTTCATCAGGAGAGAAGATCAACGTAACTAAATTCCGAGAGTTCTGCTTTGATACTGCTAAGCTTTACGTGGAGTTATACCCATGGTATTATATGCCTTCTTCACTTCATAAAATTTTAATGCATGGGCCAGACATAGTTCAGAACATGTCAATTGTGCCCATTGGTTTTCTATCCGAAGAGGCATCTGAGGCTAGAAATAAAGATTTTAGAAAATATAGAGAGGGGCATTCTCGAAAGCATAGCAGTATCTCATGCAATGAAGATATTATGCACAATCTTTTACTGTCTTCTGATCCACTTGTTACAAGTATCCGTCCAAAAGGAAATAAGTTTGTAAAAAAATCTTCTTTTAAGGAATTTTATGAGCTTACGGATTCTGAGAAAAGTGATATCGAATTTGTTAACATAAATGATTTAGCGGACATCGATTCTGAATTTGAATTAATTGATGATGATGATGATGACGAAGATAATTAAATGATGTTATTGTTTTAAAATGTGTAACTTAGTAAATTAGAGCTTACATCTTAATTATTTATTGTACTTTTAATGAAACTAGGTAATTTATTATCAACTTACTTAAGAGCGTTAACGTCGATTTTGGTTGTTTGACCCAAAAAGCGTACTTTTCAAACCATTTAATCACCTCATAAAACGTATCTAACGAAAGTGTGAATAACTAGATATTGTTGGAAATATTTCGGTCTAAAAAGTTGACTGAAAACCTTTTTACATTAATAAAGTATTCGTGAATTCTAACCAGATAAACAAACAGTGTTTTCTAAAATCCTTTTACAGTAGTCATTTCGAAGCTTAAAATATCCGAAACCACTTATAAAATTGACAAACTAATAAACATATTTAATTGTTCACATCCTTGAGCAAAAAACTGAGAGAGACTTTTTTGATTTTCAGCGCCTAACATAATAAATAAAACAATAAACAAAGTGAAATTAACAAGAAAAAGCAGTTGCTAAATTCATTATTTCTTCCAATAAATCTTATTTAATTTTACAAAATAAAGATGTATTGTAATAGAAGAACATCTTCTTTAAAACTTGCAATAAAAAAAATCAACTAAATTAGTTTTATTATTTTTCTACAATTATTTTAAAACTACTATAAAACCGTGCGCGGTAATAATTTTAAATCAGTCCGCCGCGAGGCTGTTCAAAGAGTGGACGTATCGCTCAGTGCTCTACGCGTGACCTCTCCCGACCCTTGGCATCGAGTGAGTTTATAGTGCGATATAACGATCTTGGGTTGGTAAGTAAAATCATTATTTTTTATTTAAATAATTGAAAACAATGTTTTTCGAAACAACAAAAATTGTTTCAGGTGCCATGGGGAATAAGAGTAAAAAAACGAAACTAGTTTTATCGAGGAAAAGGAAGAGACTCAATCAAGAGGTTTTAGCTAAAGCTAGGGCTAAAAGGTTGGGTAAAATAATATTTTGTATAGAACTTGATTTGTTATCTTTGTTGATCGAAGTTTGCTATATAAGGTCCTCGTTTATTAATTTATTTCCTTCTAGGGGGTGATTGTACTACTCAAATACAATTTTTTTTTTTCTAAACGATCAATTTCGAAAAAATTTCAAAAAACAATACTTCCTCAAACTAAACCGTCGATCATCTGATTTTTTTTAACTTGCATTGTAATAATAATAATAATTTAATTGATTTGATTTAATTTAAACTTTATTTCTTCTTTTTAGAGAATTTAACTAAAAGCTTGTTTTTAAAAATGTTTTTAGGGTTCCGTAGTGAAAGAGGAACCATTTATAGTTTCGCTAAGTCTGTCTGTCTGTCCGACCGCGGCTTAGATCAGAGACCCTTAGTACTAGAAAGCTGGAATTCAACATGAGTAAACATATTAATCACGCAGACAAAGGGGTAAAATAAAATCCTGTTTTTTTATCTTCAGGCATTGTAAAGAAAATAATGTTGTTGTGAGTACGGAAGATGTTAAAATCCAAAATGAGGTAAAGGTAAAGCACAACTAACGTATTTTTTATTTACAATTTCATATTTACGTATGGGATTACATCTATCTTTTTTTTTCAGGACTTAGCCTCGTCTTCCAAAACCAGCTTGTCGATGTGTGGAACACACGTGTCGGTTATCTTTCAAAGTCGGTAAAGGAAAACATTTATTTAAATCTACATACAAGTGCTATATATAATAAATATAATATTATAAATAAAGAATTCTTCGATATTGAAATATTTTATTTTAAAACTAGAATACTTAATAATTTGCTAGAGGACCATCGCGACTTCCTACGACTTCAAAATGATGAACCCCCTTCATTATGATTTTTTCATGTACTTTTTTATCAAATGAGCAATTTTTAATCAAAATTCATTTAGTAGTTTTTGTGAAAGAGTAACAAATATACATCTACTCATCCATAAATAAACTCTCAAACTTGCGCGTTTATAATTATTATTTGAAAATATGATCTGTATGGTATTCTGATGTGTAATCGATATGAATTGAAGTTTCATCAAAATTCGTTCAGTAGTTCTTACGGTAAATTGTTAAAATCATTCATCCATACATCCTCACAAACCTTTGTGTTTATAATATTATTCGTAGTAGGATTTTACATTTGTACAATATTTCTAACTTTTCTCCCCTAAATAGTACCTACTTACTATACTACGTATCCAAAATTGCCTTTTTATTTCACAAGCATGTAATAAAAATAAGAATAGTAAATAAAAATCAACTGACGATTAAATAAGTAAGTATCATTAAACATTAAGGATCAACTTGGGTTAGTTTGACTATAATGACGGGCAGCACACCAACTCTACGCACACAGTTATGCGCGTATCTGTGTGAGTGGAAGGAGCACTGCAATTACCTAAACTTGGTGCCGTGGGTTTCACGTTAACGCTCTTAAAAGTCATACTCTCATCAGTTCTTGTGAATATTTTTGTTAATATATATTTCTGTATATATATAATATATTTATAGACCTCTTAATAAGTCTGTCTGCGGTTTAAAGTAAATACAAATGGGGAAAAAACGTTTTTTTTTTAAATTTTCATTTCCTTTTATCCCAGAAAGTGCACATTTGGCGCACTATGTGTCTTAGTATTAAATATAGCTCTTAGTAATAGCATTACGATATTAGAGACCGCTACTTGAAACAAGCCCGGAATCAGGAGGGAGAGAGCTCGATACACTCATTTTCATAGTAAAATTTCACATTTTCTCAAATTACTCCCGAAATATGGGAGTTATGAAGAAATTCATCACCACAATTTATGAAGGCATTAAGTAATCGAATAAGATGGCATCATTAGTTTGTCATAATTTTACTCTTATTTTTCGGACATGTCTACGTCCAACCGCTCCCATACATTCGTTCCACTGTGCGACGGCGCGTAGTGTTCCACGCGCGCCTCAAAGAGATGTCAGCAAAACTGAAGGGGTCTGCTAGGACCGATGCCTGCCGGGCTCGCGTGATTGTTCGAAAGTGACCTGGCACATGGGCAACTGAAGGAACACGGGTGGGTTTTAGTCAGTAAAAGTCTGACATGCCCTCCCGCTCCGCCCAGAGCGGGAGAAGTCATGTGATGATTTCCCATCCAAAAAAAAGAAAGACCAACATCGTGCTTTCCGTATGTAAAGATGGTCACCCATCCACGAGCTAACCGCGGCAAGAATAGCTTAACCTGATTGATCGACACGTGCAGCTGTTAGTACTTAGCCACAAGCCCCTATAATAATTAGGGTGTTAGTCTATGGAATTTGTTTTGTTCATCATCAGTTAAATAGTTTCTCAAAAGCAATCCAGTATTATGAACACGTGTCTTGGATTTCATAGTAAAATGTAGGAAAGAAAGAAAGAGGACTCGTAAACTAGATATGTAAATAAGTACTCAAGCGAAGCAGCTAGTTCTTTCCTAGCATTATTTCTACTATGCTTTGCGACAACTTTTACTTTCTGACTACATTTCCGACAAATACAGACTGCATTCTCAAATTCGACACTGCAAGTTCTGTCCGCAATAACTTATTTAATAAATTAATTTTGTCTATCAGTATCGTCGCAAGCTTTACCAATTTGGTCTTCAAATGCCAGGAGATGGTATTTCTATTTTTCTAGCCACTGTACTGCAATCATTATCTAATGTGGATAATTAAACTCTAATCATCACATCCACTGTTGTTGGGCATTAAGCTAAATGTGATGAGCAATGGGGTTTTTTTTGGCAAAAATTAGCAAAAACACATAATATTTTTCTCTTCCATAAACGTTGTAAGTGCCAATACAGGAGAAGAAAAACATCATCATCTTAATGATTATTTCAGCGGAAAGTCGTCCACTGTTGAACATAGGCCTCCCTCAAATGGAGAGATATCCCATAATCGCCACGCTTGGCAGCCGGGTTGGAGAACGCAGCATAGAGAACGCTGCTGCCCATTCTCAAGTCAGTCCCATAGTCACGGGCAAATGATGCCATGATACTGAGGCCTCAAAGCCCAAGGCTGCCGTGTTTCTGAGTGGGCAACGCACACTTACTCTAAAGAGTATCAATACTATGAAATGATGAATTGCCCGATCCCAGCGTGCTTTGACCAGACTCGATTAAGGGCATCTTTTCACGTCGTCGCCGGCATGTTGTTCCAGGTCGAGCTTCACTGATGCATCTTTTGGTGGGGTTAACTGTTTGCTTGGCTCTTTTCCATGTCAAGGCTTCTCTATGTTCCGTGTTGTTGTTTTCTTGGTCGTCTTCTGAGTTCTCGCTGTTATCAGTTTCTGGTTCTTTGTTGAACACTACTCTAAAGAGTATCAATGCAAATAACGACATTCTAAGGCCACAATCCTAAGTCCCCAGTGTGACCCACATGACTGGGGGCTCACTCGCGCGCGACCAGCTCGGTGTAATCACTAATTAACAATCATAACTCATCAATACGGCAATTAATACGCGGCCGGCTCGCGAGCGCTTATTTAATTAATTGCAACTGATTTTCATAAAAATCGCTATAGTGTAACAGTTTTGTTAGCGAGGTTATGGGTATAGAGTTGCTAGATACCCCTTGAACGACTGTTCTGTAAAAGCAATTGTAATTAAGTGTACAAATTTTAAATTGGCAGAAAATATGGTGACTTTATTGGTGATGTCCTTCAGAGTCAGGTGAGTAGCAATTGCAACTCGCGTGCGTGTACTACTAGAGGGCCCTAGTGCGAATTTCTTGTAACCATTGGCTTGATTGGACCTGGATTGGTGATGGGTCAATCAGAGCGCCGAATGCAGTCGATGCGTTAAGTCGAGATAGTTAAAAGAAACTCACACTTAAGCAACAGATGTGTGATCTTTAACGAAGCAAAAAGAGTGTGTGAGCATTGTAGATGGGGCGTTCTGTAATTTCTGCCTACCCCCATGGGAAGAAGGCGGATTTTATAAGATGAGAAGTTTTAACTTACATTTCCATCCACAGCCCCTATGATTATGATAATCACTAGATTGCAGGATAAATTGATGGACGATGTATCTCATCAAGACACCGAGCTAGAGTTAAATACAGCTTTTGACAGTTATGTTTTTTTCCTTTCAACGACGGTTTTCTATTCCTCTTACCCTCGCAAAAAACCAACATACCGCCTTATCAGGTTTTATAAAAGGGAGTGATTAATTTATATCCTAAGCAACCACCTGTACCGAGATAATAATTCATATCATTATGATATCAAATCAGCCGCCATTTAACTTGACTTACGAGCTCTTAACATAAACTCATATAAAAATACTTTTCAAATTAACGCCCCGTTACAAAGAGATCAGTCGATTAAAAAACTTAAGAGTTCAATTTAATCTCTAATTGAATCTAAGGCGATGCAAATTCGCACTTACAGCTCTATAGGTGTTGCGGGGCGATGCGCCGGCGCAGGCCGTTACAACAGGTCCGGTCAGTTTTTGTCGCATACGGTCTGCGGCGGCCGAGCGGAGCGGACGTCGAACGCGTACGCTTGTGGTTTGGGTGTGTTGTATAGCATGACAAACAGCTGATATCTAATTATGTAAAGATAGACGGTTGGATAGAACCCTACTTTTGCACCAATAGCCAATATAACTACTATCGATTTTATTATAGCAATTAATTATTAATTGCGAAAATACGTGTCTCCTAAAAAACAAGACTTGTTCGAATTCTCCAGATAGAAGTCTTCGTGTCCCTCCAACCTGTGCTAGCTGATATAATGTAGGTAAATAGAGAAATTGGATTACTATCAACTAGTCAACAGCCTTATCAAGACTTCGATTTGTTCAAGAGTACGCCTCTACATCTTTTTAACTATCTATTCTGGCATACTTTGACGATGACGACACAAATTTCAAAAATCCTTTTTTTATGTTATGTTTACTCAAGTGTAGTTAGAGAGAGAGACAGTGCTAACATTGAATCTTGAAATGTGGACACGTGGATCACCAAAGTTCCCTTACCTTAATGTTGGCCACAAACCGCTAAACGCTACCCCCTTACACCAACCACAGCGCTAATGCTGCAGTTTTTGTTTATTAACATTTAATTAGAAGATAAAGTTGTACTACTTACTGTTTAAGTATACGTTGTCCCATTCATTATGAAAGTTTAATTGTTGCGCCTGGTGGTGGGTACTTGACCTCGCCGCGGTCACAGGGGTCGTGGACGGCATATTTTTAATGCATTGTTGAGGTAGGGCCTTGCTCCTGCGCATGTAGGATTTAGGATATACCGTCGCAAGCATAAATACACTTATGTCAGATTCCAAGCAATTGTCTCCTGAAGAATTTATAAATATGTATTTAATGGTTTTACGGACATTTTGTAAAAATTTTAGTTATCAAATATTTTTTTTAACGTAATGTTGTAATACCGAATTACAAAATCCACTGTGGCAACACTGTCAAATTGTAAAAAAAATTAAAAGCTATTTTCATTATGGTAACTCAGGTAACTGAATGTAGTATTCTACTTTGGCAACACTAATAAACAACGGTTATGATAAATCGTTATTTCTAGTTAGGGCACTAAAGTCATTTTAAATGATAAATATAGTGCGGGTTAGTCGTTGTTGGACTTTGAAAGAGAACAGTTGTGCGATTCAAAAGTATTTAAAGCAACTAAACAGAATTTTCTTAGTAATGCTGTTATTGAAATCATACTACATTATTAAAAAATACTAAGGCCTTTTCTAAGTTGCATTTTTTTTTTTCACTACATTCCCTTTTGCATTTTGCCTCACTATAAGGTATTTATGCTCATGACTGTACTACAGTTTGTTGTCATCGGTAATAGCGAATGTGTCTGTACACTTAGCAAGCGGTAAGAGTGTCTACAATTTAACCCTTCATTGCCTCGCTTCAGCATTATTTGATTCAGCTATGGGACAAAATTAATCAGTTGTTTCGAACCACTTTGAGGCTAACAATCAAGCCTTGGGCCCAAAACAAATAGAGAAATTTATTATCAAAATTACTCTAGTGTTGATTACTGCGTTTTTAGACACCACGAAACTAGAACGATCGCCGATCTGACTATCCCTAAGCTTTAAGTACTTACTCAAATATAAATTCATGTTTAGGTGTAGAATGTGAATACATTTTGATCAAAATCAATTAAATAAACGCAATAACTCTATTATTTATGATGATCATAAATAACTCAATGTTAGTTCAATAGAATTAGAATAAACAATTCATAAGCATTCGTTTTTCAATTTATATTCTACTTTCAATCACTGGTTATTAATCTTTTTAAACGGACATAAAGACTTAAATATTTAAGCAAATAATCTATACTTAATATCATAAATGCGAAAGTAACTATGTCTGTCTGTTACGCTTTCACGACTAAACCACTGTACTCATTTTCATGATTTGGTACGGGGTAAGTTTGAAACCCAAGCAAGGACATAAGCTACTTTTTATTTCGTAACTTTGTCTGTGTCCGCGATAACCGAAATTTAAGCGGCTGAAGTCGCCAAAAGATAGTTTTAAATACCCAAACATGTTGTCTAACAAGCTTAAACCAGTCGACGCCATCTTGTTTTAAAATATTGGCCATAACTTGTAATCTTAGAAGATTGATTTAGAAGAACAAACATTTAATTTCAGTTCAAAAGTTAATCGCAGTAAGAGCTAACCCTAAACTGCGCAATGCAAAACGACTATAAAGGAAATTACTAAAATTAGGCACGTAGAGTAAGTAGGAAAACGTGTGGGACTAGATGGCAAGATAAACGCCTGCATACTTACCTACTATCGTTGTCTCTTACCTGATTTATTGGCTTTCCAGTGTGTTGAAAGAATCTTAATGGTGCATTCACGTGAAGGAGGGATGGCGAGTTTTTAGCCACGGCGGAGAAGATAGGATAATTACCTACAGAGTGCCGGTTTTGTTTTAAAGACATTATTATAGCTATTGTTTGGTGTGTCATAGATTTGTATTTATCATATTGATTCATACTAAAATAAAATAATAATTTTAAAGTAGGTCATTGAATATGTTTGTAGAATAAAGTATATTGTTAATAGAGAATAGATGATTAAAACTGTAACCACATAATAAAGTCTAATAATAAAAAGCAGACCTATCCTTTTACTATTATTATCTTAAAGCTTAAATCATCAAAAAAATTAAGTGCCTGCCAATTATTAATTAAGTAAATAAACCAATTACAGAAACAGAAACTACCGATAATAATTAAAAATTAAAAGTGCTATTAAGACACACAATAATTTACCTCGTTCCATCTGATTACGAGCGAGGCATGCAATGGCAACCCTGCACATTTTATTATAAAATCCGCCATTTTTGGGCATAATAGGGCAACCAGTTGTCTATTAAAATGGCGCGACAAAACGCACTAATGTTCACAGTTATAGTTATAAAGAATTTAAATTGATTCTCTTCGAGTGTGAAATTTATCTTTTATGTGTATTGTGGGTAACAAAAACGTATTGATGTATATGGGTTAATAGAGTGGCTATTGACTGTTTTAGTATTATTAAAGTTATTATTAGTTGCCCGTCGCAGGCGGAGGCTTAATACGTAGGCTATTTGTAAACTAATATTGTTCTTTGGAATTACCTTTGTTTGAAAATGAACATGTGGATAACAAAATTGGTTTAAAAATTATAAGAATTTCTAAACTGTCAACTTGGGAATTATTTTTTATTAAATTAATTTGTGGAAACGTCCTGAATATTTCATTAACTTGCTATAAAATATTGTGTAATCTTTTATGTACATAACGTACAAAGGTTTTTTTATTCCCTAACAAAATAAAAAATAAATTGACTATACAAATCCAAAAATTCAGCAAATTGTGAATTAGACGAAAGTCGGTGAGTTGCCAATTTCTAGAGTTTTTTATTTTTATTATTATCTTATTTCTAATCAAGTTGCTCACACACTTCTCCTGAAAGTGTGTTGCAAGCCTGCTTAGAATAAGATTATTTTTTATCCATAGAAAGATCATTTATATGCAAAAAGGTGTAACATTAAACATTATTCATAATTTATCGACAACAACTATTATTTTCAATAAATAACGCTTCCCATTCAACGCTTTTCTATAAATAATTACCGATTGCTTTTTGCAAATATAAGCTAAGTTAGTGCAAGTGTTCCCGATAATCTAACCATTTGGTTAAGTAAGTTCAAAGTGCCGACAGAGTAATTAACCGTCCTAGTCAACATTAGCATAGACATTCGATAATATCGTAAATGGATGTAGGAAATAATATTTTTCAAGCAATTTCTAATTTTAATTAGACGACAGTTACATTTTTATGAGATCGCCCATTTTAATAAAGCTATTTTTATTGTGCTACTGAGCAATTTTTTTTTAAATGCTTGTTAAAAATACTTAGGGAAGGATTATAAAAATGTTAGTACTTGCTACTTTAAAGTCGATTAAATGATTCTCAAATAATTAACAACAATATCAACTAATAAATTTGTGCAATGAAATGTCAATAAAATACATTCTAAACATTTTTATTTGCTGATAATGTTACGGGTGCTTGCGGAACTGGTTTAATTTTAATTCATTTTCTTGCCTTCTTTAACTATGTTTATCAGTGCATGTATTTTATTGACAGCTTTCCGCCTGTGGGTTCGTTCGCTTAGCCTAAAAGATTTCTAGAGCTTTTCAAGTTTATATTGTTGTAATGTCTATTTTGCCTAGCCAGATTAAATAAGGTATATTACGCATATTCTGCAAAAAAGGGGCCCATGATCAATAACTCAAAATTCTTTGCAAAGATATAATAGTGGATCTGCTCACTTTATTAACTCCAAAAAAAAACAACATCAATATTCATAAATATTACTAAACAACTTTGATTAGTCTTATGCAAAATGGGACGGACATATTCTCAATCTATCAAAATGGGCATAATTAACATTATCTACATTATTTTCTTCCGGTCCTTATTAAATATTCTATACGCATTGAAACTAAGCTGAATAGCTATCTTTTGCATGGAGTAACTGCCTATGTTACCTCCACAACCAGTTCGGTACTGGGTACGATACTCCTTGGCGAAACTGTCAAACATGCAAAAACGACATTCGGGAACAACAGGTTAACGTGCTTTCCGAGGCACTGAGGGGTCTTGGTATGTAAATATGATCACTCATCCACGTACCAACCGCGACCAGCGTAGCTTAACCTGATCAAACGATTTGTGTGGCATTTATTACTTATTCGTTTTTCCTAGTTAGGTACAGTCGGTGCAGGGCACCGACTGTACGTAGTGAAACATATCTCTTACTTACATTAACAAGAATCGTTAGGGTCGATGATGTAGACTATAAATGTGTAATCGTATTGTATCAGCTGCTCCACATCCCACACAAGTTGATTGTAACCGGAAAACCGTATGCTAAGTTCCTCTTTTGCTATTAATGTAGAACTTATGTTATCTATAGGTTCAGAATTCCCCTCATTGATAACAAAACTAGTTATTATAAACTGTTGGATAATTGCGTTACATAGAAACAGTACCCATATTTAATATAGCTATAATTTTGACAGTTCAACAACGTTTATTGCGTTACTTACGTTGTTTATCCTCGTTAGGCCCAAGCTAAGTTTCCCATGATGATCTAAAACACCCAATGTTCAATAATACAATGAACAACATCGTCAAACATGGTTCCGGCCCAAGCACATTAGAGATATTCCTCGAAGCGCTACCATTTTGAGGCGCACCTAATGAGGCGCTCCTTTTTTATTCCTCGGAGCGCACCTTTTAGTAGCGCTCTCGATAGCAATTCAAAGTATTAAAATTTTATTCCTTGAAGCGCACCTATGATTAACTTTCGTATAGAGATAGAATACTAACTGAAACTATCGATAATAGGTAAAACACGTTATTTTATACAATTTGCAAAAACTCTATACTCCTTGACCATAGATTGGTTTAAAAAAAAAGTGATCCTGGTTAGTATGGACACAGACAACTGTATCAGTCGGTACGTACTTACTTTAATCTCTGGTGATGCGGCGCGCGCGGCGCGGGAGCACTGCACACATAAGCCGCAGCCCCGCCTCCCCATTGTATCCTAGATAGTCGCGTTCACCGAGTTCACACGAATCCAGCCGAGTTGAACTAGAAATTTTATTTTGAAAATTTCTAATTTTTATATACATGAATTGTATGAAAAATTATATATCTAATGTATATAACATTTTCAAAATCAAATTTCTCGATGATGAAAAAAGATATTCGCGCAAACTCAACCCCAATTGGAAGAGCAATGATTGTAATTTAAAGCACTGTGTGTATTTTTTCGATAGCTTAATTTGCCGCGATGCTACATAACCGTGAAAACACGCAAAAATCGTGTTTTTTGCACTTTTAGGTTGCTCCATCACATCACATTTTTAGATATCCTGTATCTAAAAAATGTGATGTGATGGAGCAATTCCGAGGCCTAATTTGAATTCAGTGAACCAAAATCTACGGGGAATGCCTACTCTCATTCAAGGAGCAAGAGTCACGTCGTGCTGTGTTATCGATAGTTTCAGTTAATATCCTATCTCTATTCGAAAGTTCGGTTCGGTTTCGGGAGCGCTACTAAAAGGTGCGCTCCAAGGAATAAAAAAGGAGCGCCTCATTAGGTGCGCCTCAGAATGGTAGCGCTTCGAGGAATACCTCGCACATTACACTAGTTTTCTTAAGGGACAACTTAACTATCTGGGTACTCTTATTTAGAAAGGAATTTAATACAACTTCTTTTAAGTTGATATTTCGTGTTTATTTAAAAGTAAATTAGGCGTTTAGAAGAAGATTTTGTTTTTAAGTTTAGACCGGAATTCTGCATATCACTTTGTTCAATACGTTGCACGTTGGGCCTTACAGGGTTAGGAGACAAACTTCAAAATGATTCATATTCTGAAAATCAGAATAATCTGAATCTGTGTCCTAAGGTTTAATCTGCCTCCAAAGGAGCTAGCTGTCGTATTCTATTGAAATTCCGTACCACGCTAGGTCAGCTCAAGGTTAAAGTGCCACTGACGTGCGGTCAACTCTACCTATTAAGAATCAAATGCCATATACCAAAAATACATCAGTTCCAACAGTAAGAAATTATGACGTAAAACCAAACTTTATGTGATGATGGTAACAGAAAATAGTAACTAAAATATTTAAAAACGCAAATATTCCTTAATTAAAATCGATTTTAACAAAATAACGATCTCCGCCCAATCCGATCCGATACCGATTGATAAAATTTCAACCAATTGATAAATCAGTATCGGGCGGCGTGCGCAGACGCAAAGAGAACATTCGTGCGATGCACGACTACCGAACTGTGCCTTTTTTGGTGTCGCCTTTAATTATACGGTATCATTACGAGCTGAGTAAACTGCGACGATGTAGCCATTAACTGAACCATTTATTTTATAGGCTCTCATTTATTAAGTGACTGTGTCCAGCAACTAAGACACTGACTAACGATTAGAAGTCACGATTTCTACAGCTTTAGCACACTGTCACGCAAATTCCTATGTTTATGTAGGTGGAGGCTGGAGGCTTCGCCCGCGAGGTGGTTGGAAATTATTCCACGGGAACGTACTACCGGGATAAAAGTAACCTATATGTAACTCTAGGCTATAAGCTATCTATGTGACATACAATATTTCACCAAAATTCTTTCAACAGTTTTTGGGAGCTTGAGTTACAAAGATTCACATTTATTCAACAAGATTAAACAGAATTCCACTGGTAAGATACACTGGCAGTGGCACAAAAAACAATTGCTTGGCCTCTGCCTAAGAAAATGTAAATCCGAAAATGGGTGAACTCCTTAGATTAGTTTAGGCCGCACTAGGTTGTTCGATTTTCGTTTTGTATCATATCTTCGAAAGCAATGACCTCTTCAGCTCAGGCTCTCCACAGATCCTCAAAATCGCACTCACTAAAAACCGTTCACGAAAAAGAAAGTTCCCGTCAATCGTTACGAAGCGCGGGCGCACGAACATTTCGGCAATGCGATCGCGCGCCGACGACTCCCGAATGCTTCTCGCTTTTTGCCGCCATATTTAATTGCACTATATCATCGCATACTATAATGCCCTTTAATTTTTTACTACCCTGTAATGACATAATCGCGGGATACGAGGATGCTAAGCCGTCTTTTTACGCTGACATCTGCTAAACTACGCTTGAACGGGAGTCGCGACACCGTTGTTACTGTAGCCACTATACATTAATTGCTGTAGCGGAATGTTTGTTAAAGTGTAATTCGTGTTTTACGAGTTTTTAAACCTTTTTACTGACACATCGATTAATTTAATGGTAGGTGCGTAATGAAAGTAGAGATAAGTTGATTTAGTTATTTCTATAATTGATTTTATGGCTTAATTTTCAATTGGATGAGTCGTAAAAGTTTTATGGCGTAGGCAAAATATTACGTCACAAATTAAATAAAAGTAATATCTCATGATGTCATTAAGTAACTACTGGTAGCTCAAAATGGCTCATTTATATTTGTAGGTTGAATACGAGGCTTTTGGTTGTTTTGTGTGTAAAATGTGTCTTTTTGTAATGTACGTTTTGTTTTTGCAATATACACATTTTTCTTTTATTTATTTATTTATATAAGGTGTATCTATTCATACACGAAATATTTTAAGAGGTACACTTGTAGGTGGTAAAAAAGCTAAAGTAACGAAAAAAAAAATTTTTCTAAATGTATTTTTTTTTTCAAAATTTAATATTTATAAATTATTTGACGCACATACGAAATACTCGCTCCTTCTTATTTTTAACGGCCCGAGACACGGCGGCCCTTGCAGCGTCAGGCGGGCCATTCATAGAATTTGGAGTAAAGGTTTTATGCAAAATGTCTCAAACAGTTTTAAAAATATAATAATTACGAAAATTCAAAAACGCTTATATAAAAATTTTCTTTTGGCTTCTATAGCTTCTTTACCACCTACAGGTGTACCTCTTAAAATATTTCGTGTATGAATAGATACACCTTATACATATATGCTTTATTGTACACCAGAAAATACATTACAACAAGAACATTTAACACAAAAAACATACAATGGGCGGCCTTATCTTTTAATAGTAGAGTCAAAACTACTTTATGATTATGATCGTCATAGATATCCTATGAATCTGTAGATGAACGAAATCGCGGTATTAAACTAGGCAAGAAAAGTTTTCTTCCAAAACTTCGGACAACAGCTGCATGGGCCACATGTACTGCTGACTGCAGGCAAACGAATACTTGTGCGTTATTATTTTAAACGCAAGTACCCTAGTTGATCGCGAAATAAGACTAATAATTTACAAGATTCCACAGAACTTTAATGGCAATCGGTCTTCCAATCGCCATAAAATACATCTTACAACACCATTAAATGTAAGTACGTGTAAATGAATGATCTATTACACGCCGGCGCACCGTATAAGCTAATTACAATTAAAACATAAAATCACTACAAAAACCGGTGAATGAAGTCGGCCATCTTGTTCCGCCATCTTATGAGTAATTACTGCAAATGGCGGTGGCGGCGGCCGATTGGTTTGCGGGTAAAAAGCCTGCAAAGTGTTAATAACACCAGATTCGTTCCTAACGAAGTGTGATTGAAGATAATTGCAGCTTTATATGTAGTGAAAATAATTATAAAGTGCAAGACCGTGGGATTGCGCTCAAGTTCGTGGTGGTGAGCTATTGTTGCTCGTATCGATTTCAATCTTAGATTCGCACTTGTTTTTGCAGCAAGTGGAACGAAGCGGTGAAAGCCAATATGAGAGGTAATGCAGTGACACTATTGAGTTAACAAGTGCAAACAATTAGAACAAGGCTTGAGAATTAATTGCAACTAAAAAAAAACTCGAGCAACGCTTTCTCACTTAAATCTTTCTTCTTCTGGTTTGATGTATGGAAACCAAAGCCACAAGCAAAACATTAACTTGATATCATAGGTGGTAGTTCCGTAACCACGTCTTATGATTTAACTGATTTTAATAACTTCTATGTATATTCTGCACTTTCAGATTGGCCAAGGGAAAGTGTCGAATAAAAAACATACCTTTTCCATTGAAACGACGCCGCCGCCGACTAGAAGTTCCTAACGTATACCTAGACCTCCGAAAAAAAACCTCTAAAAAATCCACGATACAGAATCGACGCAAAATCTACAAACAAACAATAAAAAGCTTGAGCGCAGTTATAACTTAAAAGGAATGTAATGTCTCACTCGCGATGCGTCGGAATACGTCATAAATTGCATCCACTTGCGTCTCAGCTACTGAGCCAAGTTCGCCGACGCAAAAACAAGTCACCGAAAAGGTATGACGCAAAAACAGAGGCACGCGGCCTGTGGTTCGATTTCATCTACTTACATGGACCGATACTGTTGGATTGGAACTAATTATGAGAAGCAGTGACAAAATAAAATGACGGTAGTTTGAAAACAGTATTTGGGCCTGAGAGAGGCCAACTTCGAGGTTTTCAATCGACAAAGAACATTATATCACTTGTTTAATTTTCCACACCTGCTAGAGAGCAGAGATACGCTCAAGTTGTTGCCTTGGGGGTAGGCTTCTGCTGTGAGACGCATCCTCTGTGGAGGACCCTTGCGCCATCTTATGTTCCAAGCACAGCGTGCTGTCCTGGCGCCGCAGCTGCCGCTGCTAGGGATGCTGAGACCCTCAAGCGGCGCAAATACTACCTACACCTTATGAGTAACTACAATTTTGAGCCCTTTATGGTCGAAACGCTTGGACTATGGGGCATAAGTACGCGGCTCCTTTTAAGGAAATTTCTCACGGAATAGTCAACAGTTCCCGTGACCAAGGATCACGGGAACTGTCTGAACTGTTGTTGTCTGTGGATTCTGGCTGGGTCGTTCTTAATCCAAAGAATTAGCATTGCCATTCAACGTGGCAATGCTGTCAGTCTTCTGGGCATGTTTCCGGATGACAGCGATGTGGACGAGTACTTCGACGCCTATGTGTTCTTTTGGTTTTATTTGTACTAGTGATCGCCCATTGGTCGAAATTCGACCGTACTTCAGTTGAATAGAAATACATTATTAAATGAAAAAATATATTTAACATTCAGTAACACTATAAACAAATAATATTTAAGACAAATATTTTCGATATCAAGTCAAAATCTATGATCAAGATTTTAAAAATGAAATAATAAAAATAATTAATTACTTAGGGTTATACTTGACATTCAGTAAGACCATAGGCACAAAATATTAAAGACAGATGATCTCGATTGGACCACAGATTTGGACCATAAACAAAAGAATATCTATGCAAGTGTGTATTAAATACACGGCACTGAATAGTAGTGTGTGTAACGTGTTATTTATTGAAAATAATGTATTTTTACGCATAATTTAAAAAAATATTAGCATTCGTCACTTATTCTCTGTATAAACTATATGTGTGCGAAATTTCATACTCCTCCGTCCGCCCAATTTTCGTAAAAAGGGATCCAAAGTTTTCTCTTCACGTATTAATATATAGATTTCTCTTCACGTATTAATATATAGATAGTTGGTTAGTAATTAAATTTAGTACCTAGTGTAAATAATATTGCTAAAGTTATGTAAGTCAATTTATTAGGATCAAAAATCTTGCTTGGACAACATACGGATATTTTATGACTTTATCCTATCGTACGTGTGCATAGAAAACATACTTAGATCCTTTTTAGCAAAGCAGTCTACCAGTCTCTGAGAATGTAATATGCAAATTGTGGGAACTATGCAAGAGTTCTTGTGCAATGAATGTTGCACTGTGCTGTTCCTAATATGTTTTTTTTTTCATTCCTCAAGGAGAAAACAAAAATAGTGACCAAAACGTAGTAATAAGTAAATTACACCAAAACTGAACTGACTAAACACCACAATCAGAACACCTGTACGTTATTAAGGTGTTTCAGATTATATCTTGGCGTTTTAAATCGCTAAAGGGGTGTGTTCATATCGATTTCGTAACAAAAGAGGTTACAAAAGTGGCGTGTACGACCGGGGCGGAAGAGAGCGCCGCGGGCAGGGGCGGGCGACATTATTTATTGACAATGAGATAGCGTACTGCCCCAAATATCTTCATTAGCGAATCGCTGCGGTTAGTACGATTCGTGTGGATGGGCTTTTATGGTGAAAACCGTGAACAGAAAGGCCAATTCAGAATTAAGATTCAGAATCTTTGTACGAATAGAATTGAATACAGTATTGTTACGTAGATCGTAAAGTCTAGAAGCATCATGCTAAAAGTCTAGAAACATCACGCTAATTCCATCTAAGTACGGGGCAGTGTTAGAAACTACTGGAAATGACACTCTGATGCCATCTGTTGTCAAGTAGCAAGTACTACACTAAATTGTACGTAGACGCTACCGCCATCTATCGTCTAATAGTGGGATTAAACAGTTGGCTCCCGAAAGGACTCGAAGCTTCTACGCTACTTGTGGACTGTGGCACAGTATAGAATGTTCCCGAATGTTCTGCTCGGAATATAAATAGCGGATTGTGGGGCCGATAGGAGTTCGATTTCGGAAGCGAGCGAATACGATTCGAGTGAGCGAAACAAGTGATTCCTAGTGACGTTTCTTGTAGTTGCGATATTTGTGTTTATTTAATTAAACTGTGTTGTGTGTTTTGGTAAATTGGTTTCCATTAATTTATCCCGAACCCCAGCTCGTAACATTTGGTGTCAGAAGTAAGGGATAAATTATGCCAGTTTTACCGAAGGAGGATACGGAAGGTATCCGTACCAGGAGTCAGCGCCAGCAGGAGGTGGATCAGAGGCGGTTTGAAGGAACTTCTAGACAGACACCTGGGGGTAATCAGCCGACGACGGAGCCAGTCTCCCAAGCGTCTGGTGTTCCTACAGCATCACCAGCCATGGATCTTTCTGCGCTAATGGCGATGCTGCAGGAGCAGGCCCGCCGACAGGAAGAACAGGCCCGCCGGCAGGAAGAACAGGCCCGTCGACAGGAAGAACAGGCCCGCCGCCTACAGGAACAGCTGCAGCTGGACAAAGAGGAGCAAGCTCGCCGACAGGAAGAACAGACCCGCCAACAGGAAGAACAGGCCCGCCGACAGGAAGAACAGACCCGCCGCCTGCAAGAACAGCTTCAGCGTGATAAAGAGGAGCAGGTTCTCCTTTTGAAAGATCTATACGCGACATTTGGCAAAGAGATCAAAGCCATGAAGGAGAAGGTTCAGCTACACGAAAATCGTATCTCCGAGGTCGAAATTCAGGTGGCTGATATAAAAAAAGCGTTGGAAAATCTGAAGACTGGAGATGGGACTGTGGCTTCTGTAGTTGCTGTACCTTCCGCGCGTGGATTTAAAGTGCCAACCTTCGATGGAACATCTTCCTGGTCGGCATACAAAATCCAGTTTGAAGCCGTTATGGATGCAAATGGTTGGACAAAAGGGCAGGCCATGACCGCGCTTACTTTGGCCCTTCGCGACCAGGCTTTAACCGTTTTAGAGGCTCTTGGCAAAAATGTTACCTACGAGCAGCTGGTTGAGGCGTTAGAATCCAGATACGGTGACGCACACCTAGAGCACGTATTTCGCGCCCAGTTGAGGGATCGTGTGCAGCGCAGTGGTGAAAATCTGCAGCAGTGGGCCCTAGAAATTGAAAAGTTGGTCCGAAAGGCGTATCGGTCTGCGCCTGCACTCATCGAAGGGACTTTGACTCAAGTATTTATAGATGGCATACGGGATCTGGAAGTAAGAGCTGCTGTGAGACTTGGGCACCATGAGAAGCTGAAGGACGCCTTGGCCCACGCGTTGGAGGTGGAAGCAGTGAGGCATGATCATCGAGCCCATCGCTTCAGAGAGGTTGTGGAGTCACCTGCTTGTGACCGTATTAGGTACAGCCCTAGATGTTACACTTGTGGAGAAAAGGGCCACCTCCGGTCAAATTGCCCGAAGCGAAACACTGCCAGCGAAAATCACACCCAGGTTAGAAGGGTGTCCGATATCACAGCGCAGCATCAAGAGAAATTAGTAAGTGATAAGTGTGTAGGGCGAGTATTGGTTGGTGTTAATAGAGCCCCAAGGATTTCGATGTCACAGGCCAATGACGGCATATCCCACGGTAACGCGGACGCTTTATCAAGAAGACCTTCTCCTGAACAGTACAAACATTGTGTCAGACAGGAAGCTAAGGAAGTAGTTCCTGTTAGGGTGCTAAGATCGGAACTTCGTGACAAATGGAAGGAAACCCTACGGCATGCCCAGCAGCGTGATACAGATATCAGGCCAATTCTCGAGTGGATTAAAGCTGATGCTCCCAAACCGAAATGGTGTGATGTTGCAGCGATGAGTACCACCACAAAGAATTATTGGGCACAGTGGGAGAGCTTGATGCTCCAGGATGGTGTCTTGTGCCGCAAAAAGGAAAATGGTCGAGGGGATAGCTGTCACTTGCAAATGGTCGTCCCGAAAGCAAAGATACCAGATGTTCTACAGTACTACCACAGCGGTTATTCAGGAGGACATAGGGATGTAAAAAGGACTCTATTGAAGATCAGAGAACGGTTCTACTGGATCCACTATCGACAGGATGTTGAGGATTGGTGTCGCAAATGCACCAGTTGTGCGGCGGTAAAAGGATATGCGAACTGCGTCTAAAATTGTTCATGTAGATGGATTGGCATGATACTACGGGAATAATGATGCTCGGGACGAGCATGTCTAAGGAGGGGGCAGTGTTACGTAGATCGTAAAGTCTAGAAGCATCATGCTAAAAGTCTAGAAACATCACGCTAATTCCATCTAAGTACGGGGCAGTGTTAGAAACTACTGGAAATGACACTCTGATGCCATCTGTTGTCAAGTAGCAAGTACTACACTAAATTGTACGTAGACGCTACCGCCATCTATCGTCTAATAGTGGGATTAAACAGTTGGCTCCCGAAAGGACTCGAAGCTTCTACGCTACTTGTGGACTGTGGCACAGTATAGAATGTTCCCGAATGTTCTGCTCGGAATATAAATAGCGGATTGTGGGGCCGATAGGAGTTCGATTTCGGAAGCGAGCGAATACGATTCGAGTGAGCGAAACAAGTGATTCCTAGTGACGTTTCTTGTAGTTGCGATATTTGTGTTTATTTAATTAAACTGTGTTGTGTGTTTTGGTAAATTGGTTTCCATTAATTTATCCCGAACCCCAGCTCGTAACAGTATAATACGTAGATGATCCAACGAAAAGCTTTCTACAAATGTTCTAGCAATATTGATACTTTACTACTGCGCATGAGTACCACGATTCGATTCCCGGGTCGAAAAAGTGTGAATGGTTCTTTCTATCTTGAACCTGGATCCGGATTTAGCAAACCAGATTCTGGATTTTTGTCCAGTTAATGGCAATAGGCAGCTCCCTATTACATGGGAATTAAACATAACTGGCGGAATTTGAGTGTACCATGGGTACACCGCTACGTGACGTTATTTTTCATGTTAACAGGTAATTTATACAGGATAAGTTTTTATCCAGTGCGTAAATTGTAACCATAAATTCAACATATCATTCTAGACCCGTAGCTATTTTTCATCAGTTTTACAAAAAAAAATCAGGTGTTTCATAGAAAAATGCAATACCTACGAGGTCAAAATGTATGGAACAGCTGATTTATATTTTTTTTTTTTTTTGTATGACCGACGACTTTTTGGATGGGAAATCATCAAATGACTTCTCCCGCTCTGAGCGGAGCGGGAGGGCGTGTCAGACTTTTACTGATTAAAACCCACCCGTGTTCCTTCAGTTGCCCATGTGCTGCTGTCACGGTATCTCTTTCGAAAAATCTTGTAACCCTGGCAGGACAATGATATGCTGAATTCATGGTTACAGTTTGCGCACTGTATAAAAACTGATCCTGTATATCAGATAATTATGAATATGAACGAAAGTAGAAATATCAGATAAATAATTATAAATAGGAGTAAAAATTAAATCAAGAAAGGAGACTGGTTCTTCATGTAAGTTAGCGCACCATGTCCACACTATTTTATTTTTCAGTTCCGTTCCCATCGTTTAACATAAATACTGTTAAGTATCTACCAATAAATATTGTCCAAGAATGATAAATTACTTTAGAACATGCCTCCGAAGAAAAGGCGTTTCCCTTACTTCTAAGAAAAGCCACAAATAGTATAATTTTCTTTCTAAAAACGACTGAACTAAAGTTCATGAAAGTTACGCTATTTCACGAGTTCCATTACCTTTTTTTTATGAAACCTGCCCCCTTTTTGCATCGAAAATTATAAGCTATTTAACACCACGCTACCACCCATAGAATGAAATAAATCGGAAGGAACGCTAAGCGTAAACGAAGTAATACTGACACGACGGGTCGGAGGCCAAAAATTCACGCGTACAAAGTCGCGGGTAGAAGCTAGTAGGTATATAACAAAGCTGAAAAGTTTCGTTATAAGTATATATATAGGAACATTTCAACAGTTTGTTTGTTTGTTATTAGTATATGTATACCTATTGAAAAAATTACAGAGCTTAGCGCGTTCAAACAAACTCTTCAGCTTTATTTGATTTCTAACTATAGGTATAGATTATATTAGTATAGACAACCGATGAAAACTTTCAACGCATGTGGATTCAGAATCATGTACATTCAGTACATGATTCTGAATCCACATTCTATTTCACAAGTCTATTTCTTTCTTTCAATCATGTACTGAATCAGACTTCACGGGTAACAGACTTCACGTCGATGTCCCTGCCAGCTTGTATTAGTGTACATTCATATTTTTGAAAAGTCACCATCGCCTGTCTAGCCTTGTTCCAACTTTGTTGGAGTCAACTGAACCTCAGCATTTTAGATGAAAAGACTGTCGAACTGACCTCCATATCCCAGTTATTAGGTAACAGTGGCGAGGTGTAATTTTTTCTAAAAGAGAAGCCGATGCTAAGTCGGCTTTAACTTACTGACTCATCAATAAAGAATACTTACTATCATTCTAAAATTAATATAGGAATGTAATGAATTAAATACAATTAAATTGAACAGCCGAAAATCGACTAAAATAAGCAATATTCCTCTATCTCGTTCTCGCTGACGCATTTTTCTATACCTGTCTCTGTCATAACCCGTTGTACAGCGGCTTGCTCTCGAACATATCAAGCGGTGCCACGTGACCTAAAGTGACATCATTACGGGATCGCTGTTGTATGAATTTTTAGTTCCCGATTATGACGTTTCGGCGCCGGGTTAATTTAGAACATTTCTCTTTTGTTGTAATACAAAGCTATAAATAACCTTTTTTGTTGTTTGAATGTTATGGTGAATTAAATACCCGTAGTGTAACTATATTTATTGACAATAGTAGTCACTATTTACATACTATTGTATTTTTAATAGTGATAGAGTTACCAATGCGAATCCCCGAAGGCAAGCCGGTAGGAATCGTGTTATATGGTGCTTTCGCCACTGTTAGGTAATACGATACCCCTTGGTACGACTGGTTGTCAAACTTTCGGGCTTCTGAAGACCCGTAATGACTGTCAAAGACTAACAGCCAGGACACACGGCTTAAAGTGCTTTCCGAGGCACGGAGGGGTCTTGTTATTCAAAGATGGTCAACAATGCATGGCCCAACCGCGGCAAGCGTAGCTTAACCTGATCGATCGAATCGTGCAGCTTTTATTACATAGCCACAAGCCCCTCTAATATTTCTGAGAAGTCAAAATATTAATTACTAGCTTCTGCCCGCGACTTCACCCGCGTTAAATTTCTTGTTCTGCCGACCCTTCCCGTCGCGTCGAATCGCCTACCCGTGCGATTTTCTCCGTTTTTTGCAACATTTTTCGTTACTGCTCCGCTCCTCTTAGTTGCACCGTGATGTTATATAGCCTATAGCCTTTCTCGATAAATAGGCTACCCAAAGCAAAAACATTTTTTCAATTCGGACCAGTAGTTTCTGAGAAAAGCGCGTTCAATCAAACAAACATACAAACAAACAAACTCTTCAGCTTTATAATATTAGTATAGATTTTGGGATCCATTTAATAAATCACTTTCTTCTTACATGCTCCACAAACTAAGGTCATCATCCCTAATCTTTCCCTGCACCCGTGACCTCATAACCTCGGTTCATAGTAACGTCACAGCCGCAGGGGGTGGGAGGTAAGGGGGGTAATTAATAGGCTTCTAATTGTTGCCCAGAGATGTCGCCGGCGTGCCCCGTGGGAGATTGATTTAATTGCCCTTTGCCCGCACCGGACAATGGGGCTTAGGATATCAAGTGATTGACATTTTGTTGTGAAATGTTATGAAATTATTGTACAATTCTAAGTTCAGAGCTAAGGAATCTATACTATCCATACTAATATTATAAATGCGAAAGTGTGTACGTCTGTTTGTCCGTCTTTCACGGCAAAACGGAGCGACGAATTGACGTGATTTTTTAAGTGGAAATAGTTGAAGGGATGGAGAGTGACATAGGCTACTATTTGTCTCTTTCTAACCCCCCCCCCCACTTCCCTAAAATGGGGGGTGGAATGCGCTAATCTCAGGAACTACTGGTTCGAATTGAAAAAATCTTTTTGAGTCGGGTAGCCTATTTATTGAGGAAGGCTATAGGCTATATAACATCACGCTAAGATCAAAAGGAGCGGAGCAGCAACAAAAAAACTGACGAACATTGGCAGGTAGCGATGCGACGGGGTCAGGGGAGCAGATATTTGACGCGGACGAAGTCGCGGGCAGAAGCTAGTATATATATATTAATATTATAAAGCTGAAGAGTTTGTTTGTTTGTTTGGTTGAACGCGCTAATCTCAGGAACTACTGGTCCGAATTTAAAAAATATTTTTGTGTTGGGTAGCCTATTTATTAAGAAAGGCTATAGGCTATAGGCTATATAACATCACGCTACAATCAAAAAGAGCGGAGCAGCACCGAAAAATGGTCGAAAACTGACAGGCAATTCGATGCGACGGTAAGGGTCAGGAGAGCAAAAATTTGACGCGGACGAAGTCGCGGGCAGAAACTAGTAATCTATAAATATAAAAATCTATTACTGATTGTAAGAGTCACTCAAAACTCGAAAACGGCTTAACCGATTAGATGTTTTGTTGCTTTCCGCTACGTTTAAAAAAAATAGAAAAAATTGACAAAACCCAAAGGAACAGCCGAAAAATCGGGAAAACTGAATTTGCAATTTCTATGTGAATTTTGTATGAATTATTTAACTTTGGACAAGATTTCTGTCGATCAACTAGAATATTATAGGATACGAGACAGTTGGTGAATAATCCTTAAATTTTTGGATAGAGTTTTTACTATAGTCCTCATTTTTATGCAGTGCATATCCATGCTGATTTCTTGCTTACGAGGAAAATTTTACTGTCTCAGGCTATTGTTATCATGGCTAACTAACAAACCGATTTTCGTAACATAACGAATAACTTAGCTACTGTCACCAAAAGAGTCTTTTGATGACCTTACTTAACCAAAAGTTTGGCTTACCTGCTAAAAATGGGATAAGTACATACTCAGGAAATCCAAAAACCAAAACAAATAGTCCACCATCAAAGGAACTCTTGTGAAATAAATTACGAATATAAAAAAGACCGTGAAGAATTTTATATATTTTTCTCTCTAAAATCACCTCGTCTAGCCCAAATATTGATTCAAACAATCACTGGTACCAGACGATTGATTCAGTATTCAACCCGCGGATTGCTTAAAACTTTTTTCATTCAGATTGACACAAGGGCTTGAGTCGTCATAAAAATTCTGCAGCCGTCGCGACGCCGAGGTGAGGTGACGTTTATATAGCGAGAGTAATGTATTTGACTTACGCCGACTTTGCCGAAGTAAGCGTAAAATAGGTAGCAGTATTCGATATTGATATGTCATTGTTCTGAAATATTTTTAGTACACAAGCTCTAATGGGCGCAAGTAGCACAGAACTGGTGTCCTGAGACAGAGAGGCGATGAGAGGCGGAGATGGCGGGACGTGCTGGATAGGTTCCGTCAAAACTGGCAGGGGGACGCGCGGTTTCGCGATAGTTGGAAGAAGTGGAGCTAGGCCTTTACCCAGGGACAGTGCAGGCTAGCAAAAAAAAGGAGTTAATAGGTCCGCGACGATTTTTTGATCGCACACCGGATTTTCAATCGTCGGAGTCCAGCCGAGCATTGATAATCCTACAGAGAGCATCCCAGTGCATCATAAAATGCACTGTTTGATTTTCAATTTTCGGCGCGCACGCGTTCCAATTTGCGATAAATTCTACGAAAGGTTTTTTTTTTTTGGAATGACACCTCGCACGTCTATGAAGTTGTCGGCTGCTTATCCGTACTTGCCTGTGGCTATCTTAATAATTTAGAAGCCATAGCTTATAACTAGAACGACTTCTCGCTAAGGGCACCCCCTGTGGGGTAAGGACGTCGGCTTAGGGCATCGCTGGCAGCGAGGGACGGGCTGGATCGGAATTATTCTACCAATGCTTTTAAATCCTTGGTTTTATACTAGATATACATAGGAGTTAGGTTGATGGCGTGTGGGGTAATAGCAATCCATGTAAGTACTAAGTATTGTTATCTAAGAAATAACAAAACCTGGAGCCGCAAGCATAAATCATGAAATGACCAGCGTAATCTGTGACAGATTTATGCCAGATCACTATAATGTAGATATCTTATATTTGTAACTATAATATGTAAGTATCTCTGCATATACGCCTCAAGGTGCAGGCCGTTAGAGAGAGATACGATTTCGTATGATTCTTAGTTTGTTCTCATTATTACATACACTTTCTGTTCTTTTGTATGTGTATGTATATATGTGGGTGTTATATATGTGTTTATAGTTAAAAAACAGCACACAATTAGTTAGTACCTTGTTATAAAACATAGTTTGTATGTATGTATATTTTTATTTTGTATATTTATATTTAAATTATAGTATTATTTTTCTTCTACTATTACACACGTTGTCTACATCTCTTTGTATATTCTCTCCTATTGCAGGTATGCTGGAAGAGATTTCAATAGAAATAAGCATTACCTTTGTACATATTTTTCTGTTCCTTTCTTTTTGTCTATTTATATGTGTGCATAAGTGGTTAAAAATAAATAAATAAATAATTATGTAAATATGCTGGCCGGAATGGTGTGTTATGTCGTAAAATGAGACTAATCATATCCTGCGGGTCGTTAGTCACGTAATACACTAACAGTAGGAATGGCTTTCATTTTGACTTTTCAACAACATTCATTGCTTGATGTGTGTTGTTGAGCAGACAAACTTTTCTAACATATGAAGTAATGGATTAGCAATATCCTTCAATATACAGTAGAGCGTCGATTATCCGAACGTCGATCAACCGAACGACCACTTATCCGAACTACTACGCCCGCCCCACCCGCGCTTGCTATCCTCCTCCCGCGCTACAATAGGGATATAAAATGATATCAAAACTTTAAATGTCAACACTGACAAATTTGGTGAATGTGACTAAGCCAGTTCTTCTCATTAGCCCTCCATATGTCTAAACATAAGCTTCATTCACATGTACATAAATTAAAATATGTATGGCTGAATCAATACAGTTCGATTATCCGAAAAAAACGATTTTCCAAACACTCCTGTCCCCCAATTAGTTCGGATAATCGACGCTCCACTGTAATTAAGATTCCGCTTGACAGTGGTGCCGATTCTGTTGTACACGAACTAAACTAACTAAACTATCTCTAAAATTCCTTACTTTTGGCTATGAGAATTGTAACGCTATTCTGCAAGGAAAAATCTCTAAATTAAAAAACTATTTTGACACGACTAAAATCGAATTTGACAATCGCGACTCAGCGTGGTATTTTTTTTTCTTTTGTTTTCGCAATGTTTACTTGTGTGTGCATTGCGTAGAATGAATTTTTTGAGAGACGAAGGCGCGTGCTAGTGTGCAGCCTGGACGTGTTTTATATGGAATTTTGCACTTTTGTTTGAAAAATATAAAAAAAATGTTACCCACGTGTTGATATTTAAATGTTCCGGGGTATACTAAGGGGGTCGAAAATTTCATTATTTTTGCGATAGGACACGCCATTTTCAAGATATAAGCAAAAAGAAAATAAAAAATACAGAACTGTTTTTGCACGTGAAGGCAAGGCGTTGTTGAGAATTTTAGTTCATGACCACTAGTTTTATTCCACACCTTTTTAATCGCGCTTAAAAAATAGTCAGATTTAGTTAAAATAAATTATTATAGTCAAAATTTTTGGTGAAAACCGGCAAACTCAGAATAGCAAAATTGACATTTTCACTAAACTAATAACTCAGTGCAATCTTAGTGCTGTCAAACTAAAATATAGTTAAGTTGTGTCACTTTAGTCTATTTCAGAATAGGAAATCGTCGTTTGACAGGAATAAACCAAATTTTAGTGATTTTTAGTTTAGTTTAGAGAATTTTGTGACAACAGAATCGGCACCACTGTGTTACGTAAGTAGGATCCTGTCATCATCATCTGCCTGCCTTTTCCCAACTATGTTGGGGTCGGCTTCCAGTCTTACCAGATGCACCTGAGTACCAGTATTTTACATGAAGCGACTACCTATCTGACTTCCACAACCCAGTTACTGGGTAATACGATACCCCTTGGTAAGACTGGTGTTAGACTTTCGGGCTTCTGACGACCCGTTACGACGGTCTAAGATCTACGAAAGACAGCCGGGACCAACGCGTAGGATCCTGTACCCAACAAATTTCAAAGTGCCAAAATCACCTAATTACTTCCATCAAACATTTGATTATACTATTTGACAGTTTCCCTTCTTTGCAGGTATCGACCGCTGTCTACCACTAGAACCCCTACCTTGAAGAACAAGCCACCCATCTCTGATACCGACACGTTACTCCCGATATGATCGGCGAATGAAGATATAAATAACATAATTACAATAAACGACCCTCCCCTGGGGGCAGCTAACACCTAACGCCAGTAATTACAGACAGACTAACATTTATATGTTAATTGTCGTCGGGTGCCCACACTATAGCTTGGATTTTTGGGTTCAGATCTTTTTCGGGATTCTCGAGTAATTAAAGGTTGAAAATCTGCTAAAATGGTGCGGTTAGACGGGAATCCGGAAAAATCTTAAAGGGTTTTGATGTAGAGTCTATTAAGTGAATTACATGTTTTTTTTTTATTTATTTATTTATTTATAGGGGCTTTTACGCATTGCGTATGTCAGTCCCATCGTATCCTAAACAATGCTACTTTCATAAAACGTGGCCCATGAATTTGAACAAACTCATCGCATCGTCGCCATTTGGTTGGGATAGAATTATATGGAACATGCCTACATCAGCTCTGTTCAACTTCAAGGATCTCACTAAATTATTTCTACTGGACTCATATTGGACACATTCCATCAATATGTTGTAGGTCCTCGACAACTCCACATTCGTCACAATTGGGTGATGCGATTTTCTTCATCATGAAGACAAATTTTTTGCATGGAATATGTCCAGATCTGAGTCTAAAGGCAGTAACAATCAGTTTTCTACTCACATCGCTATTCATGAACCAGGGCATGTTATGCAGAAGAGGTTTGTTTTTAAAGATATAGACGAATGAGGTTTCAGTAAACACTATTATTTCCATCTTTTGCTATAATGATAACCGCCGTACTCATCAAACAACATCTAGCGTAAGCTTTTTTAGTTGAAGGTAGCTTTATATTGCATGGAGCGACTGCCATCTCAGATCATGACAGCTGTCAACTATCATAATCGTGACAACAAAAAATCGAAACGCAAATGATTGATGTAAGCGTTGTGAGCGATTATGGTCTAATTCGGAAAGCAGCCTAGATGTGCTGATCACGTTTCTTATCGTTGGGGAAATTCAACGTCATCATCATCAGCCTATAGCAGTCCACTGCTGGACATAGTCCTCTCCGATTGCACGCCATTCAGCTCGATTCTCGGCAACTCTCATCCAGTTACTACCAACCACCCTGCGAAGGTCGTCGCTCCACCTGACTGTTTTTTTTTTTGGATGGGAAATCATCAAATGTCTTCTCCCGCTCTGGGCGGAGCGGGAGGGCATGTCAGACTTTTACTGACTAAAACCCACCCGTGTTCCTTCAGTTGCCCATGTGCCAGGGTCACGGTATCTCTTTCGAATAATCTCGCGACCCCGGCAGGCATCGGTCCTAGCAGACCCCTTCAGCGCTGCTGACATCTCATTGAGGTGCGCGTGGAACACTACGCGCCGTACCTGGCCTGACTTAGAAATTCGACTTAAACATTTTTAATTAGAATGAGAACTCACTCATCCCTAGACCTGTTATTATCATATCCACCACAGCAGACCAACATCAGAATGATTCGATCAGTAACCTATCATCTTATGGTGTATAGTTACCAATGATATATCATCACGGCGCGGTGCAAGGGGGCGGGCAGGATCGCTCGCGAGGTGTCCTATAAATCTTGGCAGTCCGATTGAAATCAAAATATACGCGTTTTTATATTCTTATTCGTGCGGCACTTTGATATTGATATGTCGAGAGATTGCGGTGTTCATGTTTTTTTTTTTGATGAAGTCATAAATATTTCTCTGTTTTTTTAGGGTTTCGTTGCCAAATGGCAAAAAACGGAACCCATTATAGATTCGTCATGTCTGTCTGTCCGTCTGTCTGTCTGTCTGTCTGTCTGTCCGTCCATATGTCACAGCCACTTTTCTCCGAAACTATAAGAGCTACGCTTTGAAACTTGGTAAGTAGATGTATTCTGTGAACCGCATCAAGATTTTTACACTAAAATAGAATAAAAAATATATGATGTACATAACCATGTAAACTTCCACCGAAAATTGGTTTGAACGAGATCCAGTAAGTAGTTTTTTTTAATACGTCATAAATTGTAAACCGCAATTTACCTTTCATTCAATCAACTCAAATATAAAAATAAAAAAAAAACATTCAATTTCATAAGCATAAACCTTATACATAAACCGAGGATACCTACAGGTTTGTACGGAACCCTCGGTGCGCGAGTTCGACTCGCACATGGCCGGTTTTTTTTTTGTTTGACATAATTTTCTTAACATAATCAGCCTATACCGTTCCCACTGCTGGGACACACACAGGCCTCCTCTCTGTGAAAGAGAGTAAGCCGTGATCCAACACGCGAGTCCACTTCGAGTTGATAGATGCCACACGTCTTTGAATTTCTGGTTCCAGGACATGCCGGTTTCCTCACGATGTTTTCCATCACCTTTTTGTTCTCGCACAGGTCTTATTCTTTTAATATTATATCTTTTACCTGTTTGTTATCCTAAAAGATTCTTTTTTTTTTAATTGTTTTTATGTCCTGTGCGTGTCTCAAATAAAATATTTTTCTTTCTTTCTTTCTTTCTTTCTTTCTTTCTTTCTTTCTTTCTTTCTTTCTTTCTTTCTTTCAGTGGTGATAAAAAAAATCACACAAAGTAAAGCGTCTCGCGCCTCGTAAGTCGGAACTATAGCCGTAAGTTGGGACCATCTTTCCTTATCAAGAATCATCCGTGCCTCGGCGGTTGGTCCCGTCTGTCAGTCGTATGTATGACAGTCGCTACGGGGCGTCAGAAGCCTAAAAGTTAGACAACAAGTCTTACCAGGGGGCATCGCACTATCCAAAAACTAGATAGTGAAGGACACATAGGCTGTCGCTCCATGTAATATACTGGTATTTAGACGCTTCCGGTCAGATTGGAAGCCGACCACAACATAGTTGGGAAAAGGATATGCCGATGATGTTCAATTTATTTGTATAAATCAGAAAATATAATAAGTATTTTATTGCATGCCGAAAGCCATACCACATATTTCAACTGAACACAGAGCCAACCTGTAAATAAACACAAACAAATAAAATGATCACAATAAACTGCCAATTTTATAGCCCAATACATTTAAAACGAACTAATAAGGCAGTGTTCAAACGACCATTATTCAAAACACGCACAAATCCATCATAAATGAATTGCCAACAGAACTTAGGCACCCATTTCATCATACGTTCCTATTTAGGGAATCCCACATCTTATTCAATAAGAAAATTACCAGAAACTAGTGATGTGTCGAATATCTGAATAATCCGTATCCGCGGATCTCCAAGGGAGAAGAAAGATCCGTATCCGTATCCATTGCTTTTTGGCGGATCTTTTACCTTTTTAATTTTCAATACCTAGATAAAATTATATGTACATAAAGGTAATTAAGTAGCAATGAAAAACACATAACATAACATCACGCCTTGTTTCCCCGAAGGGTTGGGCAGAGGTGTACTTACAGTACACCCACATTAAACTGAAATAATATTCAGATTTTTTTTCTCAAAAATGAAATATTTATGGATTAAACTATATGTATAAGGTGTATCTATTCATACACGAAATATTTTAAGAGGTACACCTGTAGGTGGTAAAGAAGCTATAGCAACGAAAAAAAATTTTTTCTAAGGGTTTTTTTTAAATTTAATATTTATAAATTATTTGACGCACATAAGAAATACTGGCTCCTTCTTATTTTTTACGGCCCGAGACACCGCGGCCATGCTCGTGCCGTCCGGTCGTCGCCCTCGCAGCGTCAAGGTTTTATGCAAAACGTCTCAAGTAGTTTTAAAATTATAATAATTACGAAAATTCAAAAACGCTTATATAAAAATTTTCTTTTTGCTTCTATAGCTTCTTTACCACCTACAGGTGTACCCCTTAAAATAATTCGTGTATGAATAGATACACCTTATATAGAACTGAAAAGAAAGACCCGCGCAATGCAAGTCAAAACATGTCCAGTCAAGCAAAGCGTCAAGCCGCGTCAAATATCGTTTCAAGATCACGCACATTGACACCGATTGTACGCTGCCAGACCAACCCTCAATTCAATTGCGCAGTGGAAGAGTTATAATCGTGGGGCTCTAGAGACAAGAGTGGCTAGCGTACTGTCCGCCGTACGCGGAGCAGACAATACAAGTACAAACACTTACCTGTTGGTTGAAGGACACTGCTCTGGTGCCAACCTGGAGATATGTATGTAAGTGAGTGTATGTGTATCGTGTCGTGACGTTATGAGTATTCTCCTGGTAACAATCCGCTTCCAATTAGGCTGGAGACAATCACAGCATGCGGTCTTCAAATCACTCATTCACAATAGCGTCACTTTGACTTGACCTTCAAACCATTTATACAAAATTTGTCCAAACCCGTGTTATTATGTCAAATTAGGGGTTAGCTACATTCACCTCAACTGGGTCATGACAGATTGTCCACAAAACGACCGGGGTAAGGGATAAAGGGATTACTTTACAAAATATCGCGAGACTCAAAACGGCGACATGCTTCCTCGTTTCCCACCGAAAATCAAGAGAGATGTCAAGTGTCAAAATCAAACTATCAAGAGAGATGTCACTCTGTTACTCGTTTAGAAACGTAGGCGCATAGAGTAAACAAATCGTTCGGGACCGAACATCTACCCCCCCCGGACGGGCCTTCCCGTCCGCTAATCACTTGGCAATCCCGACAAGGTTGCGTTTTATCAGTCCACCTGACGCGCTGCTGGAGGATGTGCAAATACTCCAAGCTCCAACGCTTCCAAAACTCTGAGCGAGCTGCTGCACCAACTGAAACCGCGATAGCCAATTTTGGCTCACATCGACAAAAGGGTGCTCCGGCAGGGCGACAAGTGGCTGTCAAATCAAAAAATGGCCCGGGGTCAGGGCCTCCAAGACGTTCGGGTCCGAAGACAGCGGGCACAATGGACGCGAGTTCAACACAGCTTCAATGCGGCAAAATACCGTAGCTAACTCCTTAAAGGTGAGAACGGTGTCTCCCAACAATCTGCGCCAGAGTCCCTGTGCCGCTTTCACCGCGGCCTCAAAAATACCCCCCCAATGGGGACAGGCTGGCGGATCAAAACAGTAACAAACAACAAAACAACCAAACAACAATAACAACAACAACAACAACAACCAAATGGCCCTCCTTAGGCAACAAAAGGGGGTGACGGACCCCATAAGGAAGGCTAGAGTGACTCAACCGTCAACAACCAAACAACAAAAGACCCGTATCGACCAAAAGGGGTTCAACTTACTAACGGCTCCCGACAATATCCAAAACTCTCGCTGCAGAACGGCCAACAGCGCATTGCAACCGGCATGCGAGTTCCCAACGCGACGATCAGTCACCAACAATTCAACAACAAAACAACAATTCAACAATTTGTCGAGGGAGCTTCATCGACTCAACAAACTCAGGGTCCTTTGTTCCAACAGCGAGCACCTTGAGCCCGGGCAAAGGACCCGACATCAAGACTGGCAATCGAGGCCAATCATCCTCGGGATGAGTCAGCCAGTCTGGTCCCCACCATAGGGGGTAAGCAAACAAGCGGGGTGCTATGCACCCACGTGAGGCCACGGCACCTGGGTTCAAATCTCCAGGCACGTGCCTCCAAATCAAAGGCGTTTCAAATTTTGAATCTGGGACACTCGGTACGCAACAAAGACCTCCAAAGAATGGATGGACGTCTTCAACCAATACAAAACAATTTGACTGTCCGTCCAGGCGTAAGAAACCCGAATGTCCACAGTTCCACCCAAAGTGTGAGCAACGTGGTTCAATAGACGCACAAGACGCGCCGCCCCTGACAATTCAACTTAGGGATGGTCAGTGCCGTCCGGAGGGGGGCCACCTTGCTCTTGGCCAAGACCAGTGACAAATTCACCTGGCCTGTTGCGCAGACGGTGCGCAGACAAACAACAGCTGCATATCCGTGCGAAGACGCATCACAAACAATGGTAGCAGTGTAGCTCCCAGGGGGGAGGATAGCGCGGGGTAACACGACCTCGTTGACTGCAAGGAGTGCGGATACAAATTGGAGCCAATCTTCCAACAGGGTTTCCCGAATTGGCTCGTCCCAGCCAAGTCCCGCAGTCCAAAGGCACTCAAGAAAACAATTTTGCCAAACAATACAAACAAACAACAAAAAAAACAAAACAATAGACAAAAGGCAACCCTGGGCTCCCATGTCCATAATGACACGGACCACAACAGAGTCCCCCGTGGGCCCCCAGACCCGACCGATGCCGTTGGCAACAAACCGAGTCGATCTGAGGGATACCTTAGCGGGGCAGGCGCCAATGTCCTAACAATGCCTGGGCGGCGACCGATCGCCGCGCACCCAGGCTCCGCACCCAAGCTCAAGTCCCTCGCGACGAGGATGGAGGCCAAACTCCTCGTCCGCGCGGTGTCCCGAGCCACGCGCCATCGCTGGATTGGCATATCCCACCGGAGGCCTGAATGGCGGGGGGCGTGACTCCAACCGGGGACGTTCCGCCAAAGGAGGGGAGGGAAGGCGGTGCTGGTCTGGCCAGCGGTGCCTAGCAACAATTGCGTAATCGCCTTTACGCGGGGAGACCAAATGGCGGTCGCGCGGCTCCCGATCAACTTGCGCGGGGGGTGGAGTGCGGCGCTCAAAATTGCGGGCCTCTCCCCGGTTCTGAACCGGCGAGGCAGAAGCCCGGTGACCAACTCCATGGTACCCCCCCGTACGCGAACCTTCAACAGAGGCTGGTCTTCCAGCGTGGTTCGCGTTAGCGCACAAAATGTCCAAATGGGACCCCCTACAAATTCTACAAGGGCGGGGGTTGGGGCAGTCCCTATGGAAGTGAGCCCCCAAACAAGAGAAGCACATGCGGCGTGCATTGGCAATTCGGCGGCGGGCACTCACGTGCAATTTCAAAAAGGCCGCGCAAGTTGCCATGCCATGCCCCGTGTCCCTACAAAACTCACAACCAGGACGACTCTGGGTGCCAGCAAAACGAGCGGCGGGGCGACCATCAACAGGCCCGCGAGCCCTAGTCCGTCCCTGGTCTCGTGGCCGGGAAGACGGCTGGCATGACTCAGTGGCAACGCCAGAGTTGTCCACAAACCGACACTCATCCTCCAAAAATTGGACGAGGTCATCAAATGGGGGGGGATGTGTGACACTATCCCCACCATACTTTTGCTCGAAACGAGCCCTCAAATCGGCAGGAAGCCGTTGCAGCACAACATGTACCAAAAAGTAAGACCAATAGTCCACCGGCAACTCCAATTGCTTTAAAGCGTTGGTCGCTGCCACCAACGGGTTCAACAGGTCAGTACGCAATGCTGACAAACTAGTAATGACCGGTAACCCCAAAATCAATCCAATATGAACGTCAGCCAAACAACGTTTATTTTGGTACCGCCGGGTGAGTAGTTCCACAGCGGTAGGGTAGGCTGAGTCAGTCAAAGACAGATGCTGCACCAAGGCTCGGGCCTCACCTTCCAGGACGGACAACAAATAGGCCAACTTTTGGGCGGGTCTGAGGTCCGAGCGTGCATCAACCAAACTTTCAAACAGGTTTTGGAAACTTAACCACTGGTCCAAGCGACCGTTAAAGTGTGGCAGTTCCAAAGTAGGCAGTCTACTCAATAGTCCGGGACCTGAAACAACCGAGGTCTCCGGTTTGACCTGGACAGGTGTCCGGCTCCCCAATATTTCCCGAGCACGTTGACCAATGACATCCCCCAGGTCCAAGATCTGGTCGTAGTCAGCAAGGACCTTGTCACGTGCTGCCTGATCCAGCACTTCCAGAGCCACATCACAAATGTACTCGTTGTAGCGGGTAAGCAGAGCATCAACGTTGCCGAGTCTCACGTTCAACTGCTCGAACCGAGCCAGAGTGACCGCTTCAAGATCCGGGCGCTCAGCGGTTGCTGCAGCTGAAGCGAACCACCGTAGCTGTGTGGTCAATCCACTGATTGCCTCTCTCACCGCTTTGTGTGCCATTGCACAAACAATACAATTCAAATAAACCAAAATTAAATTATCAAATAACAAAGTTCAAACAATAAATAACAAGGAAATCCAACGCAAACAATCAAATAAAATAAACCAAGCAAAAGGTAATTAAGTAACAAAGTTCAAAAAATCAAACTACCAAACTGACTAATCAGCAACTCAAGAAATAACAATATATTGGTTTCAGTTCAATTCAACAATAAACTTTTATTTTAATTCTAAACCAATATCAACGTTCAAAACTGTCAATATGATATTCAATTCAAATATTCAAATTCTATCCAATTCCAAAAGTTGAGTTCACAAACCACTGTGTCAATGGTACAACAATAATGAACCCTTATTCCAACTCAAAACAATGGTAATTCTCAAAAATGCCAATTTCAAATATTAATATTCACAAATAACCATATCAATGGTACAAACTCAACATTTTAATGTCTTCCTGACATTCAATACAAGACAGAGGTCAAATAAAAACAACAAGAGGTTATAACATAGCTCAATCTGACCAACTCTGAAGCATATGCATACCTGGTTGACCCCCGGCAATATGAGTTACTCAACTCAATTAATTCCAACAAATTATTTCAAATAACAATTAATTATAGTTATCAAATATTTACAGCATATTACTACTTCCCTTATAGAGACTGCCAAGTAATTAGCCTACTGTAAATTACCAATTTGGTGGTTATGTCTTATAACCGCGCTTCTGCTACCAAAAAATGTACGCTGCCAGGCCAAACCTCAATTCAATTACGCAGTGGAAGTTATGATGGGGGGCTCTGGAGACAAGAGTGGCTAGCGTACTGTCCGCCGTACGCGGAGCAGACAATACAAGTACAAACACTTACCTGTTGGTTGAAGGACACTGCTCTGGTGCCAACCTGGAGATATGTATGTAAGTGAGTGTATGTGTATCGTGTCGTGACGTTATGAGTATTCTCCTGGTAACAATCCGCTTCCAATTAGGCTGGAGACAATCACAGCATGCGGTCTTCAAATCACTCATTCACAATAGCGTCACTTTGACTTGACCTTCAAACCATTTATACAAAATTTGTCCAAACCCGTGTTATTATGTCAAATTAGGGGTTAGCTACATTCACCTCAACTGGGTCATGACAGATTGTCCACAAAACGACCGGGGTAAGGGATAAAGGGATTACTTTACAAAATATCGCGAGACTCAAAACGGCGACATGCTTCCTCGTTTCCCACCGAAAATCAAGAGAGATGTCAAGTGTCAAAATCAAACTGTCAAGAGAGATGTCACTCTGTTACTCGTTTAGAAACGTAGGCGCATAGAGTAAACAAATCGTTCGGGACCGAACACCGATTGAGTAAGAAATTTAAGATCCGTATTCGCGGATCTTCACACAAAATATCCGTATTCGGATCCGTACCCGCGGATATAAATTTGTAACGTACACTACTAGAAACTGAGAAAAAATGGTTAAGTTATGAGTTATCACCGGCTACCTGCCTAATTACGTACGTACAAGGCAATGGCGATAGCATAACAATAACTCTTCGATATTTGCATAATGGCCGTTACAATTGCATTGTTCTACTAATGTGGATGTCGTATTAGGACGCCGGCAGATGGTAGGCATCTGCTTGCTAAGTAATGTGCACACTTGCGGGAGAGAAACTGGAGTGGAATTGTGGTATCGATAGGGGTTTGATGAAAAGCTCTACAAAATTTGGTGGTCAAGATTCTGAATCGTCGAAATCGAACTTGAAGTTACGATTTCCATGTGTTTTTTTTTTAAGTTCGTGTTATATTCGGCTCTTATGGTTTAATACTATACACATCAGATAATTTCCCACTTTAAGCCTCAGCTGCAGCAGTTGGTTTAATTAAAATATCCTCTACGAGCGTCGATTGTTAAACTTGTACGTTTTTTTTTTTCTGGGCGGGAAATCATCAAATGACGTCTCCCGCTCTGGGTGGAGCGGAAGGGTGTGTCAGACTTTTACTGACTAATACGACCCGTGTTCCGTCAGTTACCCATATGCTAGGGCCACGGTATCTCATTCGAACAAATCTCGCGACCCTGGCAGGAACTTGTACGTTTCACCCTATTTGCGTAACATCATAATTGAGGATATTACTAATCCATTGCTAGAAAAGCTCGAAAAATTTCTCCATTCGACAACGTAAATATTGCAATGAATGTTGTTGAACTGTCAAAATGGAACACATTCCTCCTGATAGTATCTTACGGAATTACCCTGCTGGCAGTCAGCTCTGCCAGTCACTACTATGTTACTTACTGGAGTGGCTGGTTTATAATTTAATCACAGTATGAGCAATGCAATCATAGTTCTTGCAGATTCAAAAGAAGTAATTCCAGAACTCTTGGAAATAAATCTAGTAGACAGGTACTCTTTCTATCTTTCTAGTGCTATCTTTTATATTAAGGCACATGTTTATCCTCTAGCGAATTTCCATCATCAAACATATGAATGCAAATATTATTATAAACGACATCAAGTCCTGACAAGACACGCAACGCGATGATATAATAACGAAAATTAATAAAAAAGACTGCGCTTGCATGTTTGAACGATGTTCTTCTAGGATACACGGCCATGCCATGAATCTTAAATTGCACTATTTATGTGTGTCCAGCTGCACATTATTGCATGCTTAGTCACAGTATTGTAAGGATTAAGTTTCAACCTATTGTTGAAAGCTGTTATCTTGACTACGACACAACACTGCCTTTGACATTGCATGTGATATATTTATCACGCATAGAGTATCTTGCCAAGTAGAGTCGTAGGAAGGTAATGCAATTTCTATTTGGTTAAAGCAATATGGCAGATAAAATGGTGTGCGCTAAGATAGCACATGAAATTCAAATTTTCTTTGTTTCTTTTTGCATTTTGCAGGCAAGTTTCAAGTTGTATGTTGATCAAAATATGATTCGTGACCATAATAAATATGGCTTAACAGAATTATAATTATTAAAATCATCAATACAACCCTCTTAGTTCATTTAATCCCGTTGGATGACAAGAAACCCGAAAAATCACCCGTTCATCCCGTTGAAAAATCATTTTCAACATACCTACAGCCTGGCACTGACCTGCATATTGAAAAAAAAAAACCTTAGAAAATTTAGGGCGCGGGCTTACTTGGAGTTTCCCCAAAAATTAGGAAACCCGTCAGGCAGAGGGCGGACCATCCAAGTTGACTGGACTCTAAAGTGTAATCAAATTGTAAAAATTTTTGCTTGAAAACCAGTTGGATTACTTTGAAACAAAATTTAGATCTAGAGTTTCTGAAGCTTTTCACTCTATAAAATTAAAAATACACCTTACGCCAAGTGTTAACTGTTCAAAGCCCATAAAGTTCATAAAGCATGAGACTCACACCTTATGCCATCCACCTGACGCAGATACCAACCTGTATGGTCTCCCGCAAGTCGCATGTGCACAACGCTTAAAACACTAATTGATCGGTATCCGGCCTAAGATTGCGATCAATTGTCGCAAAATGACACGATCACACGACGCGTCAATTTGTCGCGCGGTTTTTTTCGGGTTAACAATTATGACCTTTATTCGAGTGATAATGTCTTAGTCATGGATGTTTCTTTAATTCATACGTGTTTGTTTTAATATTATATTATTATTTTTTTGTTTATTGATACGATTGCGCTGTCGTTTATGGTCGAGCTATTTTTTTTTATAATAAAGTAAAAGGCCTTTGACGTTTCTTTTAGCAGTGTTCCTAATTTGAATTTGTGTAGATCTAGTACAGACAGTAATACGAATGAGTGTTTACATATGAAACAGTGCATAAACATTAATATTTTAGTATTATTCTAATATACAAGAAAGGTAAACATGTATCACCTGCGCGTCCTAATTAACTTTTACATCGTAAGAAGTTCTACGAACTGAGGAAATATATGTTTTTTTTTTTATATTCGTGACGTCGAAACAGGTTTTTCTAAGAAGGCTTTTTGCTTATTTTGTGGATATCATAGACATCAGGTCCAGGTGGCTTTGGATTCAGGTTTAGGACATAGTTAATTGCTTCCTATCGCGACCTTTAAGAACATCAAATAGGTACCACTCAAGTAGTTGCTAGGGACTTATATTTCAATGTTTAATACTAACACGATACCTTAAACTAACTAAGTAGGTACCAAGGACAAAAAAAAATACTAATGCGCAAACTGGGTAGGGAGAATTCAGCATATGATTCTAGACCGTCAAGCGGTCCTTGTCGGTTATTAAAAATAAAATGCTGTTCCACACATTTTAACTGCGGAGGTATTGCACTTCCTGCCAGGGTCGCGAGATTGTTCGAAAGAGATACCGTGACCCTGGCACATGGGCAACTCAAGGAACACGGGTGGGTTTTAGTCAGTAAAAGTCTGACATGCCCTCCCGCTCCGCCCAGAGAGGGAGAAGTCATTTGATGATTTCCCATCCAAAAAAAAAGGTATTGCACTTGTCTATGGCACAGCAGATTCTTTTTTTGGTGACCGATGAATTACTATCACTGCATAGTATAAAACAAAGTCGCTGCCCGCTGTCTGTCCCTATGTAAGCTTAGATCTTTAAAATTACGCAACGGATTTTTGATTTATTGATTCAAAAGGAAGATTTATATGTATAACAAGCTCTTGCCAGTGGCTTCGCCCGCGTGGAGGTCGGAAAATATCCCGCGTGAACGTACTGCCGGGATAAAAAGTAGCCTATGTGTTGATCCAGGTTATATTTTTTTAGCACGAAAGCGCATTTTCTTCCGACTTGCTTCAAATTTATCATCACTGCTCGGCTCCTATGTGTCTTAGCGTTATGTTATATAGTCTATAACCTGCCCAGGAGTAAGGACTACAATCGTACCAAGTTTGGTTAAAATCCCTTCATTATTTTTGACCCATGCGTGCACATACAGACAGACAGACAAAAAATTTACTGATTGCATTTTTGGCATCTGCGGCTGAAGCCGCTGGCTTCAGTTTACGTACAGGTTAATTTTTTCCGGTGGTGGTGTACACACGGCTACATATCAAACTACACATTTCCAGTTTTAACAAACCTCGCATTGTGTAGGCTTTCCGTACAATGAGAATTCAGCATATACTGGAAATGTAAAATTTAATTTATCGCCGTGCGTACCAGCTAGCGTTAGCAGTAACTCCGAAAATGTTAAAATCTTATGAACAAGTACGTAGCTGCTAATGCGTTCTTAAAAATTACTGATAAAATAAATGTGGGATAGAATAATCCCATTCTTAAAAGTATGTTAAATGCCTCGTTGGTCTAGTGCTCGTAAACTCTACTGCTGAGCACGAGGTCCTGGGTTCAATTCCCAGGTCGGTTAAAGTGTTATTTAGGTTTTGTATCTAAATTTTTTCAGTACTACTCCTGAGTCCAGATTCGTGCCCGGTCAATGGTAATAGGCTCGTCCCCTATTAAACATAACAAGAAAAACGTGAGTGTAATAGGTAAACCTCTGTTCAACCTTTCTAGGTGACGTGACGTAAGGTTAAAAGTAAGTGCACACGGCGACATATCAAGCTATACATTTCCAGTTTTAGCTGACGCTGGGTTTTCGTAGTGAGAAGTCAGCTTATATTCGATATGTATAGCATGATATATCACGGTGCGTTCTATAAAAATAAGAAGATGAACTAGTTGAGTGTACCCTAAAATCCCACTCGTTTCACTTACTACATACAGTACCGAAACACAGAAATAAAATCTGCATTAACCTTTAACATACAAAGCCAGCTATGTCACAAATTACGTCATAGTTGTCGTTTCTATGTCGTTTCTAAAAGCCCTTCCTATAGCCCTATATAAAAGTTATCACATTGTAGTGATCTTTCCATGAACTATAACAATAATACAGTTGTGAATAAATGCACAGAAAAACGGTAAAATGGTATAGTTTAGTTACATACGAGTTTAAATTGTGATAGAGGGTTTATTATAGGGTTTAATGTTTACCCGTAATATTAACATTAAAAGATAATTTTATTCCTACACAAACAAACACGTTAAGCTTCTGGATTCGACGCAGAACAGCACGTGTTACAATCATTTATATACACGTGTATCTAACTAGTTTAAAAGAGTAAGCTTATTAGTTTAAAATTACATCGTTACGACTTATGAATGCAATTTTACTTTAAACTCATTTAAAAACTTAAATATAGGGTGTTTGGCGCATGGACCAACAAAATGCATTGGGGGATTGTGTGGGTCATGTGCTATCTTTCACCCATAGACCCCATATCCTAAGTGTCACTCATACATTAGACCCCAAAGTGTCGCTGTTTTTCATAGATTAATTGATTTTTAAGAGTTTGAAATCTCGTCAAATATAGTTTTGTTATCTGTAGTAAGAATTTATGTTTTATTTATAGAATGATTATACATTAGAGAATGCAGTAAAAGTTATTTGGTGCAAATCAAACAGCAAACTACAAAAAAAATGTCGTTTTAAACACGATGATTGTGGTAATTTTCAAAAACAAACAAAAAAATCGCATCTCTATTACAATGACAGTTAAGACATAGGGTCTATGAATGAAAGATCCACAGTACCCACTCAATGCTCCAAAAAATGTTATCGGTCCATACGCCAAACACCCTATATGTGCAAACGCCAGCACATCAAGCTAGCCAAAACTGTCAAGTTTTCCCAGTCAATCTTGAACTTTATTATTAAGCGATAAAGTTGAAAACCTATTAAAGAAATTTGACATATTGTAGTAGCTTTATGTGCTGGCGTCTGTACAAAGCAGATGTTCCAAAATACTATGTCCAGCGCGAAATGCCATTACGTATGATGGTTCCGTACACCGTAATGTGTAAAATGATTGTGTTATAAGTGCCGTTGCCTTAACCGAACTATGATAATTATTTTAACTAGCTGTTGATCGATCTAGATTATATGTTATGCTAAGAAATAAAGGTCGAATATGTATTAGAAAAAATGTAATAAGGTTAGTGGCGTAACGTAGTTTGTATGATTTATAATTATCGTTGTGTTTTGAAGTATTATTCCCTTAAATGGTGAACAGAAGCCCATGCTTTAATGGCTTTGCATACGTGCAGCTATAGATCATCGTTACAACATAAACGGAATGGTAAGCATTCATCACACTATTCCAGTCTAAACGCGACAAACGATAGCGCCGGTTGACGAAAAGCAAACAAATGATTTTTCAAATATGCAAATCGCATTATCTATTTATTTTTTGTTATTCATAATATGTTTTTCTAGTTGTCAAAATATAGGTAGATTAATCGTGTAGACTGGGTCGGAATTTAGAATGTATTTGTGAACAAAAACACATTTAATAACTGGAAGTTCTAGGGATAATAAGTTGGTAGAAATAGAAGGGCTGGTCTAATGGTAACAATATTCAAAATTATTTTTATTATAATTTCAGGAACGAAAATGTTAGATTAAAAATACTATAAGATCTTTATCAAAATAAACTATATTTTAACTAAATAACACAGTTAACAGTTTAACTATAGGTTATTTGAATAAAGATCTTACACTATAATCATTATATACAAGCAAATCGTATCTGAAAGACGGACATTGTCACAATGACAGCTGTCAAACCTACTGGTAACGTTCCATTACTAACTTTAGTAAACACCTCATTTTAGTTCTCAACCAATCCAGGATGCCAATAAGTATTAGAAAATCAAAACTACATTTAGGATAAATAAATAACTATTTGAAAGACAGAAATAAAATCCAAATACTAATAATGTAACGAATGATGATGACATCTGTCATCTGATATGTACCTATGTTGTAAATATATTGTTAATGGTACGTTGTTTGAAGGCCTCGAAATGAACATTGATTTGTATTGCATGTTAGCCAAATATAAGCTACCAAACCCGCTAAATCAATATTTCCATAAACATGACTGATCCCTAAAGCACCATAGAGTAGTGAACATTGCCTTAAATATTAGCATAGCATAGCATCACGGACAGGCGCGGTCGCAGCCTATGATTTTGGGGGGGGTCACCATGAGTACTGAAGAATATTTTTAGGAAGGTACATCTACTCGTTGGTCTAGTAGCCGAAAGCGCTACTGATGAGCATGAGGTCCCGGGTTCGATTCTCAGGTCGGGAGTATTATTGGGTTTTTCAGGCAAATCGTTCAGAGTTTCGACAGCATGGCTGACTTTGGGGGGGGTCATGACCCCTAGAACCCCCCCTCTCGGACCGCGCCTGATCACGGAGGAGTTCCGTGCGATACATCGCGCGTGATATATCGTCGCATCGCACGAAACGTTAGCACCAGCGCGATATGAACAAAGTAGAATTTTGTTATATTTTAGTGTAGGCATTTAAAGGATGAATTGTTTAACTATCTTAACTACGTACATTGTTACTTTTACACTTTTAGTGTGCCGTAGGGTCTGAAATGAACACACTTATTCCAGTGTAAATATTTCTGTATTTAAATTCGTGAAGACATACATACTTGGTATACAACAACATATAACAAACTATTTAATTAGGTACTCAAAATATTATAATTCTACACTTCTTGAAAACAACCTAAATAACTTAAAAACTAGGCGATCCTCCATTAAACATTATATTCATATCGATATGCAAATATTCATGTCTTGAAAATCAAAATAGGTTGTATTGGTCAATGCTGGTATCTACGTATGCCAGATTGCATAATTAGAGCAAATGAGCCAAAAATGAGCTTATTTTTCATTATTCTTAACACCGCATGAAGAGAAAACCTATCACTTAAACAGTGAGCTTACGTTTATAGAGATTTAAAGATTAACAAATTAGTAAGAATACCTAATAGCAAACCGCGGCGCGCCGGATGTATTCAAGTATCGCCACCCAAAAACCACGCTACGAAATAACAATTTCCTCCCGCCTTTATTATCTCAAAATGAACACGAAAACGATCTTTACAAGTCCTCATTTTCATTAACAAACTTATTACTCATCAACCATCAACAGTAGACCCGAAGCAATTTCTGAAACAATTTACGACTACCCGCAATGGTAGCGATCTTAGAATGACATTAGCTGTCAGGAAGGAAGCGGGTAGATGCGAGCCAGCGTTACTTTGTGCGACTAATTGGAACCCTGAGGCTGTGACGTCATTTCTAAGTGTAACATAAACGTTTCTTGCTCACAAAGGGATTTTGGACCTCGTTTACATGAGACGAGGAGTCATTTCGGCAGAAGATAATGTTGTTAATTCTGAACGTATTAGATTTGAGAACATATTTTTTGGGGTTTTGTTGATGGGGTGTTTTGATATTGTGGATATATCTGGGTAGGTATAACTAGCTATGTCGATATGTGGGTGTAGGTATAGATACACCTGAGTGAAATGCAGCAAGAAGGTTTCCAACGTCTGAAAACTTACTCAACTGCTTCAATACACCCAACCCATCAAAAGAAAAGCAGAAAAGGTCGCCAACAGCAACACCAGTACCTTTCAACTTCTATAAAGACTTAGGTTACAACAAAATTAATTTCCCTCCAAAAAACAAAGTAGCCCTCATAAAATACGCTATTTAACTATGAACAAAAATCAAAACGAGTCTACAAACGAAGTTAGTGCCACAAAGAGCACAATATCACAATATAGGTATAACAAAGAGTTATTCTGAACGTACTCTTATAACTAGATGAGCTCGGTCCGCCGGCCGCATATATTGGAGACGCCCCGGGCGATTCCAGTAAACGGTAAAGCTGTTTCACAATATGGAGACTGTTTTCTGAGATAGGATGAATGCAATGAAATTTAGAGATATAGACATGGTTTTTGATACGAAAGAATCTGTTAGTTTTGAAGATAATAAATAGGTTTTTATGATACTGTAATTAGAATGGAAAACGATAGGCTAATCGCTATGTTGCTACAATGTGGTGTTTATTCCCGACCTAGAATAGACAACTCCCTTTATAGAAGTTGCTTTAGAGGATGGGTTATATCATCCTTTTGTCTGATAAATCAAGACATTTCTAACCCCAATATAGGTGATATTAAGGCAGTATCCCTGCTGATCGTTCACAGGACGTTTTCCGAACGTTACAGAGCTTTTTTCTAATGACAATATTATTATTAAATGAGGAGATAGTTTTAAGACGAGGCAAAAGGAGTACCTTTCCTCCATACCGCACAGGGGGTTACCCTTAGCGAGTAATTGCTCTAGTTTTACGTGTTTAAGTTATGGCCTTCATTCATTAAGGTAGCCATAGACAAGTCCGGTTAAGCAGCCGGCAACCTCATAGGTTAACCTGCGAGATGACATTCGCAAATAAAAAGTATGAATCGTAGCAGGTGCCGTTTGGCGTTCTTTAGTTTTCACCTACCCCCATGCGTAAAGGGCGTAAGTTTATGTGTGGTTATATCATTATAGCTAATTCCATCACGCAATCATCTTTCGAGTTTCGCAATATATCCCACCAATAAGTATCTTCTACCATTGTATCAGAGCTTCCTTTCATTTAGATAGAGACTATAGTGACTTGATGCTCGAGTACCGTCTCACTGCGGTGGGTCTGTCTGTCCGTAGAGCTGTCATTATCGTAACAGTTCTTATGCAACTGGCGTGACTTTGACTATGCATTGCGGTCAGTCAGATGACCGCAATGAAGTTATGAGCAGAATACGAATTGAATACAAAGGTATTTTTAAAATAGAATGAAATGTGAAGGGTTTGACCAAGCTTGGGGTCATAGACAAGTAAAAAGAGGGACGTTATAACGCGAACCTCTTTCAAACCGTTCCCGCCAGAATCTGTTCAATCAGTAAGAGTGCAGCTTCTAGAATGTTCTAGAAGACGTGTGGAGAACATTCGACAGTAATGTCATTAATAGACGCAATTTAATAAAATACACATACCAAACCAATAAATATTGGAACCTAAGTCTACATCATCACCTGACTAACCTTTTTCCAGCAAGTTTTGGGGTCGGCTTTCATTCTAACTGGATGCAGGTGAATACCAGTATATTGTGTGGAGCGACTGCCTGTCTGACTTCCACAAGTTGGTAAAGCTGATTATAATTATCAGACTTACGGGCTTACGGGCCAGGGTCGCGAGATTTGTTCGAAAGAGTTACCGTGGCCCTGGCATATGGGCAACTGAAGGAACACGGCCGTTGACGAGCCGTAACGACTGTCAAAGATCCACGATCGACAGCCTGGACCAGCGGCTTAAAGTGCTTTCCGAGGCAAGTAGACCCTTCCTCGGTATGTAAAGATCGCCCATCTACGAACCGACCACGGCAAGCGTAGCTTAACCTGATCGATTGACAAATCGATGGTCCCTATTAACAATATCGGTTATGCATTTTTACCAATATTCACCTTTTTATATGAATCGATGGCCCCTATTAACAATATCGGTTATGCATTTTTACCAATATTCACTTTTTTATACGAATCGATGGTCCCTATCAACAATATCGGTTATGCATTTTTACCAATATTCACTTTTTTATATGAATCGATGGTCCCTATTAACAATATCGGTTATGCATTTTTTACCAATATTCACTTTTTTATATGAATCGATGGTCCCTATTTACAATATCGGTTCCGCAAAAAGACTACTGTTCAATAGAGCAGTTCAAAGTTTCTTTGGCGATAAAAAAAAAAAATATAAGACTGTGGATATTCAAATTTGCACTGATCGTTTTATATATTCTTAAAAAACTTTTTACACAAAAAAACAACCGACTTCCTTAAAAAAAAACACTACAAAATCAAAAATAACTTTAATTTCGAAAGTCGGTGTCTTAGGCTCTGTATTTAAGGTTTTTGCCACCGACTTCCGAAATTAAAGTTATTTTTGACTTTGTAGTGTTTTTTTTAAGGAAGTCGGTTGTTTTTTTGTGTAAAAAGTTTTTATTTTTTAACTTTTTAGTTGTGGTAGATACTCAGCACTAATCTAATCGCGTTATTCGTTCATTTGTCGCGCAAATACATAATGCAAATTTAAGACTTATATGGTTTTCACATGGACCCCATTGTCCAAATGGAACCAAATTAAAATGGGATCATTCGGGAAGCACCAGCTTTCAAATAAAAAAAAATCATCAAAATCGGTTCACCCAGTCAAAAGTTATGCGGTAACAAACATAAAAAAAAAAAAAAAATACAGTCGAATTGATAACCTCCTCCTTTTTTTGAAGTCGGTTAAAAAGTGAATATTAGTAAAAATGCTTAACCGACATTGTTAACAGGGACCATCGACATGAGTCTGATAGTTAGCCACGAGACTAACTCTACGAAAAGAAGAAACATAATAATGTATTACAAAAACAAAATTTAATACAATACCACCGTCCAGTGGTTCAACAAAAACTTTCAATTCAAATTCTATTAACCATTTCCCATCGTCAGTCAGACCCTCAGTAATCTGACACCGGCACCCCCACACAATTAGGAGCAGTAACGTCTGAATGAGAACATAACCCAATGTTTCATGCCCCGTTTAGTCGCCGATGAATAAGTAATGTAGCAAGTCCCTCATGACCAGGAGCTTGGTGAATCTGATCGTAATGAGGTTTTGGATTTCTTTAATACTGAGTGTTTTAAGATGTGGGGGATACCAGATATTACAATGTACGCTGTACGTTAGTTTTGGATTATCTCTACTCTATATTAATATTATAAATGCGAAAGTAACTTGGTATGTCTGTTATTCTTTCACAACTAAATCACTGAACCAGTTTTGATGAAATTTGGTACGCAGTAAGTTTGAAACCCAAGAAAGGACATATATTATACTACTTTTTATTCCGCGAGTTCGTCCGCGTCCGCGATAAAAAACATTTACGTGGATGAAGTCGCGAGCAAAAGCTAATATTACATACTAGCTTCTGCCCGCGTCTTCGTCCGCGTTAAATTTCTTGTTCCCCCGACCCTTCCCGTCGCGTCGAATCGCCTACCCACGCGATTTCCCCCGTTTTTGCGAAATTTTTCATTACTGCTCCGCTCCTCTTGGTTGTAGCGCAATTTTATATAGCCTATACCCTTCCTCGATAAATAGGCTACCCAACACAGAAAGAATTTTTCAATTCGGACCAATAGTTCCTGAGATTAGCGCGTTCAATCAATCAAACAAACAAACAAACTCTTTAGCTTTATAATATTAGTATAGATTTTTAGAATCAACCTATAATATTCCTATGAAATAATTTACATAAAGTCAAGCGACTGTCTAGGTTTCAACCTACAATCTACAACTCGTAAGTCGCGGCCATTACCACTGGGCCACTAATGCTCTCTCCATAATTGATAGACATATTCATCTAAGAACAAGTGTACGCTGGAAAAGATTGTATCGTATAACGCCTCAACTATTTAAGTTAGTTCAAAGTAATTTTCTGTCCGGATGAAATGTTATTAAGTTTATTAGCTTACCTTATAAACCTGCCAAGTATACACATGCAAACGTTTGACATTCATTTCGTAAGTATCTACACAAAGTGCAACTCACTACCAACATTGTAACAGTACTATCTATTCAAAGAGAATCGTTTGGGGTTGGAACTCTAGGGCCATGGGGTACGAGTGCCCATTTAGTTCTTCGAGTCATTGCCAATCGGTTGGTCGACTCTTTACGTTAAGTCGACCGTTAAGGTCGATCTACTTAAGAGGGCTGGCCTATTTTTGGTCAAAGAAACAGCATTGAGCAACGATGCGGACGAATTTTTTAACGCTTTAAGATTCTTTCAATGACGTAAATATTTTTAGATAAATAGAACCTATCATTTAAGAGTTGTTAATTAATTTAAACACCTCATTGCTACATAATACAAAAAACCGGCCAAGTGCGAGTCGGACTCGCGCACCGAGGGTTCCGTACAAACCTGTAGGTATTCTCGGTTTAAAAATAAATGTTTTTTTTTTTATTTTATATTTCAGTTGATTGAATGTAAGGTAAATTGCGGTTTACGATTTATGACGTTTTAAAAAAAACTACGCACTCGATCTCGTTCAAACCAATTTTCGGTGGTAGTTTACATGGTAATGTACATCATATATTTTTTTTAGTTTTATCATTCTCTTATTTTAGAAGTTACGGGGGGGGGGACACACATTTTACCACTTTGGAAGTATCTCTCGCGCAAACTATTCAGTTTAGAAAAAAATGATAATAGAAACCTCATCACCATTTTTGAAGACCTATTCATAGATACCCCACACGTATGGGTTTGATGAAAAAAACCATTTTTGAGTTTTAGTTCTATGTATGGGGAACCCCAAAATTTATAGTTTTTTTTTCTATTTTAGTGTGAAAATCTTAATGCGGTTCACAGAATAATTCTACTTACCAAGTTTCAACAGCATAGCTCTTATAGTTTCGGAAAAAAGTGGCTGTGACATACGGACGGACGGACAGACAGACAGACAGACAGACAGACAGACAGACATGACGAATCTATAAGGGTTCCGTTTTTTGCCATTTGGCAACGGAACCCTAAAAAGGACAAATATATCTCAAATTACTATCTGCAATCTTGAAATTCATTTTAATATGTCTTTCTCTCTGAGCATTTCAATTTCCGTTCCTACTTCTCTTTCAATATCCGTCTCTCCATCATTTATTCTCCATAGACAATCAAATTCCTCATGTAAATCTATATCGAAATTATTTCGTTAACATGACTCTTTGGCCCGAGGCGTGGGGACGCTGGGGTGCGCGGGCGACGGCTACAAACCCTCAGATTGGATCTGTTCCCGCTAAACAATATGTCTCCGGGATTGCGGCTGATTCGATTTGTGCGCAGAGATGATACGCCGAGATTGTCAGTGTATTACGTTCACTACAGTGATGCTGTTTGTGTATAATGTGGGGTTATTTGCTTTTAGATTGGGTTTGTGGAGTCTGTGAGTGATTTTAGACAAAAAGTGGATTTGGAATCTAAAACTTTACTAGCAACTTTTGCATCGTATTCTCTTAAAACTCCAGCTGGTATCAGAGTTATCTTTCACTAGTTTTTGCCCACACCATCGTTCGCATGAAATTTCTTGCTCTCCTGACCCACACACATCGTCTCGCTTCGCATCGCCTGCCTTCGCTATTCCTTTGGTTTCGCTTAGCATTTTTTCTTGCTGTTTTCTTTATAGAGTCCTAGACGGTTGTTAAATAAACTAGAACCATTCTGAAGGAAGGTTTCTAGAAATTGTATAAACCATTGACAGGATACGTTTAATTTCTTCAATCAGTCTTATAATCGACTCCTTAACCAATGAGTGTAAACCTACATTTATAAGACACATAATATGACACCAACTTAAACAGATTTGCTTAATCATTTAAATTAAAGTTCGCACGCCACAGTAGAGACCTTTACTACAAGAAGAGTTGAACGGGAATATATTTGAAACTTTTAAGATAGCACAAAATTTTGGACGAAAAAGGTCATAATAAACACAGCTACTCATCAAACTAGACAGAACAAAGGACAAGTAATTGTCATAAAAATCAGAGAAGCATTAAGCTGAACGAATACGGCGGGGAGCGAGCAGAGAGCGTGATTAACGCGATAATGCCGCCTCTATCAGCGACGCAATTAAAATTACTCGTATTTTTGACGAACAATTCTCGCTTAACTATATTTATCGCTTCGCCGCATCGGTACGGTTGATGCTTTATTCTTTCGCTGATTCTGTTTCTAATTCGATTTAGTTTTCGTTGATTTTTTAAGATTTTATTCGTTAGTGATTTCCGGTATCTATCGAGCATGGAGATACTCGACGGCCGCTGCAAGAGGCTGTATTGTCAACACATTTAATTGTAACCAAGCGTGTCAGTAGTCGTAATTGATTACTCATAGAAAATGACTGCTCGTGATCATTCTGACAAAAACTGTGACTGACGAATTTGCTTAGCATAAGCATAATCAGCATATGCTGTTTCCCAACTGCGAGCCTGGGACACAGGCCGCATCACTTCTAGAGGGAGAGGGCTGTATCGGGGGCGGGGGGATATATCGGTTTCCCCACGATGTTTTCCTTCACCATTTTGAGAGCAGTAGTGATGAAATAATTAGACAAAGTAAATCACCTGGCTGCGTTCAAGCCCAATACCTACTACTTGAAAGTCGGGGCCATTACCAATGGGCCACCACTGTTCTATGTACCAAATTTGCGCTAATTGCGACGACATGATGAAGGCCGCAGGAATCCGCGGGGTGCGAGAAGCACAAAACAGGTCTAAATAGCGTTGCTTTAGGACATCTGATGGACGTGTTTCGGGTGAAATATGATGATAAGCATGCTAATAGCGTCTCTAGTCACAGTCGGCTGTTCCATGCTCTTTGTGAATTCGTAAATCCTTCTAATCAAAAGAAAACGCTCTTAAAATAGTATGATTCTTTTAAAAGTATCCAAAATATTCTACCCAAATCGCTATCTCATCAATCGAATGACCTGTCCGTACTAAAAAGTTAAAGAGCAGCAAGTGAGTGTTGACCTGGTGTCAAAAGTCAAGCGCTTGCGCAGCCATGGGAACTAACCTCTCGATAGATATCTATGCAGGTACGTCGCTATCTCTTATGGGAATGTTGTTACTTGTTATGTTATCTGGTGGGGTTTCGCGTGCTGGGTCTATGTTGGTTTTAATTAGGGGCTGATGTAATGATAATTGGTAAGTTACTTGGATTTTAGTTCATCCCTTGTGTTGTACTCACAGGGTTTATTGCGTCCTGTCAGGGTCGCGGAATTCTTTGAAAGAGTTACCGTGGTCCTGGTACAGGCAACTGAAGGAACACGGGTGGGTTTTAGACAGTAAAAGTCTGACACGCCCTTCCGCTCCACCATAGAGCGGGAGACGTCATTTGACGATATCCCACCCAGAAAAAAAAGAAGGGATGATTGCGTAACACACTAACAGTAGAAATAGCTTTCATTTTGACAGTTCACCAACATTCATTGCGTTATTTATGTTGTAGAACAGATTTTCTTATCGAACATATGAAGCAATGAAGTAACAGTATCCTTGAAAATGTATCAGATTCTAACTGATAGTCTGTTACACATTTAGGGTGCAGTTTTTAACACTGTGAGCTCCTACTGCTGGACCAATGACCTGGTGAAGGCCGCAGGAATTCGTTGGATGCGAGAAGCACAGAACAGGTCGAAGTGGCGGTGCTTGGGGGAGGCCTATGTCCAGCAGTGGACGTCTTTCAGCTGAAATGATGATGATGATGAACTGCTTAATTGTAGTAAAAAAAAGACTATTTATTCTTCTGCGAACTCATGTTCAAACAATCATGGTTATAGATACAGCAGTTCAGGCTGTTCACTTTCTGTCATTGAATTAATTTAACCTCTAAGTCCCTGAGATACCACATTTGGTATATATACACAATCGTTTTTTAATTGTGTCTGTAATTACGGTAATTGATAGGTTAATCAAGAACCTGAACAAGTAAATAATAGATGCATTTTCAAACACTTTTCCCACCGGGCACCAGTTACTTTGGTGTACTTGGAAAATCTTAAACAGACTTCGTACCCAAGTAGGTCGTAGCAAGGACAACCTCCACAAATGGGGGTTCATGGACGGGTCAGACTTCCGGTATAATGCGGCGTCTCTGCACAGACAATGGTTCACCTCCCATCTTGCACTGCATGCCCTGTCACCTGCACACGTGAGGACCTAATGGTTGCATCAGCGAACGGTATTTACGTTGCTGAAATTTGGGCCAAACTAATTTAGAAAACTATACATTTTTTTCGTGTTATTTTTGCCATCAATACGCTTAGAAGAAGACACACTAAGCCTTTGCAAGATATTTAAAACAAATTACCTAATGGTCTAAAAGTTCACCATCAAAATGTCAACCTTTTGGCAGCCGCTTGTCCATCTCCAGCGCAAGTAAGATGAAGTGGACGCTGGATGAGTGCTGAGAGCTCTTGAAACATTTAACGAACCTCCGTTCATTATGACAAGCGCCCGGTCACTGGAAAAATCCGCCGATTCATTGAACATTGTAGGAATGTGTGATTGGATGAGGGGTTCTTTTTAGAGGGTAGAACTATACTCTTAAAAAGAAAGTTGAAAAAGATAAACCCGACTACTGAAAAATAACGGTAATGAAACCAGAAAATATATTCATCTGAAAGCCGTTGTTTTATCTCATCATCACTATTTCAGCCAAAAGCGGCCACTCCTCGACATTAGCCTCCCATCTGGGAGGTTTGCCATAATCGCCACGCTTGGCAAGCGGATTGGCGATCGCAGTATAGTGGTAAAATGCATAGAGAACGCTGCTGCCCATTCTCTAGTAAGCTTAATCGCCGTCACTTACTGTCGTTTGTTACTAAAGCTTATGATCGTTCACTACTGTTGGAATGTTTGTTACATACATGCAAACCTGCCAGAAAAATAACCCCCCTTTTTGCTTGAAAGGACATTGTCAAAGATATTTTGTCTACTGTGTCTACTTTACTCCGATGGTTAATACTTACCTCCCGATGGTAAGTACTTGCACCCCGATGGTAAGTACTTGCACACCGATGGTGAGTTCTTTCACCCCGATGATAAGTACTTGCATCCCGATGGTAAGTACTTGCACACCAATGGTGAGTTCTTTCACCCCGATGATAAGTACTTGCATCCCGATGGTAAGTACTGAAACCCCGATGGTCAGTACTTTTTTTTTGGGAAATCGTCATGTGACTTCACCCGCTCTGGGCGGAGCGGGAGGGTGTTTCAGACTTTTACTGACTAAAACCCACCCGTGTTCCTTCAGTTGCCCATATGCCAGGGTCACGGGAACTCTTTCGAAAGAATCCGCGACCCTAGCAGATGGGCAGTATTTACGAAACGACTAGACTGCTATAACAGAGCGTCGAGCGGGCGTAACGCAATATAAAATTATAATTGCGAGTCTAAAAAGCAACTTACACTGTTAGTTGCAAAAAAAAATATACAAAAGGCTTTTTAAAACAAGCCAATACAACTCTGCAACTTAGAAAAGTTCCGTGAGAAACATCGAGAAGTCAAGTCGGGTACATTATTAAATACTAACTTATATGCAATTACTCTCACGCTCATATTATAACAATAAACTAAAACAACGAGAAATTAAACAACTAAAATAAAGTCACAATTTAAAAGCCCACTAAAAACTCTTTAAGAAAAGTCAATAGGTCTTTACAAATCAAGTGCTTAACCCTTGCAATGCTACAAAGTCAAAATATAACAATTAGTTCACAAAGTTCCCAACATAACCGCAAAACGACGAATAACCCTCCACTAATCAAGTGCTCCTAAGGGCACGAACGACCCTCGGAAGACAAAGGGTTGGCTTTTCTACACAATTTAGCTGTATTTTGCAAACAGCACTCGATTTTGAGTGGCAATTGAAAAAAGTCAACATTTTAATATGCATTTTGTTTCTGTTTTAATTTAGTTTTATACTTACATAGTTTCACGTGGGAATCAGAGAATGTTGTTTGTCGCTTTGGGAAATTGCGTCTTTTGGGAATTTTTCATTGTTTAAAATATGGCCAAATAGTATTTCACAATGCAGAACCATGGAGCTCCATCATTTGATAAATATTGAGAGTAATAATTGACCCATCAAAGATTTCAACAATCGATGTATACAGTCATACTAAAAGTTAAAAATGATTAATCTCAATTAAGTGCAAACAGCCCGTTAACTTACGGTATTTAAACCACTTCATGCTCCAAACTGTCTTAACACTGAAAGTTGAAACAAATCTAGAAATTTTATTATGATCTCACATCCTCCAGATCGGTTTTCTAATTAGCTGTACTCATTAAATAAATCTAGCACTCTCTCAGTTACAAAGTAGCGGAAGAGCTCATAAACGTAACGTTGTAGAGACATCGTAAGCATCATCGTATACATTATACGGTTTATTAGTCTACGGCTAGAGCTAACGTCTTAGGAAATGGACACAATGGTATGACTAGGATCAAAAAAACTGGGGTGAAACAGAACTAAATTCCTACTTCATATTATAAGGGTGACTCTACGTTATCATTTATATTTTCTGCGTAGCTGTAGCTTACGCTGCATGTCAACATTTTTTAAAGAAGGTACAATATATCTGCTTAAACTTGAAAGTAACGTTTGGATAAGTGATGTAAGCACATAAAGCCTAGCGTTTGTCGAAAGTGTAAATATGTCTAGATCAGTTTCTATTGTATTCTTTTTTGCTGACTACCGCTTTGATGAATTTTAACTATTTTTAAGACCTTTTGGAACTTCGTTTAATCATTTATAAATAAAGGAAAGAGATTTTAATTTGATGATTAGAGAGTCTTAAATAATTGTGGCTTCGAAAATGCGTTTCACTAGTCAACAATTTCATAAATAGTTCTTATTCATCTTTAATACAACCTGGGCTCTATGCATTTTAATCAATTCTTTAAATTTATTTACCTTTAAATACTGTTTTCTATTTTTACCATATTTAAACCTCATTTGCGTAAAAATCCGTTCAAAAGACACTCGGAACCCGGAGTCAAGTAAATCCCGAAGTGTCAGCGTGTATGATTGTGCGTCAACATATGTAAGGGGATTTGCACACGGCCGCGATTCCCAGTTCATTACCGAGGATCGCCGATCGGGGGTGGCGATGCGATGGAAGGACGGAGTAATACGTGATAGGCAGAATAATAGAATTTTGGGTAAAAATAATGGGTGTAGGTAAATTTTATTGAAACCGCTTTAACCAGAAATGTTAGTTAGGTAATAGTTTTTCATTGTGTTAACAGAAATTGCAATTAGTTTTAAAGTTAAAAAAAAATCTTTTTTTTTAATTGTCAGCTGCATTTTACATGACGACCGACTTTAAAAATTACTTTTTGTGTTCTACTTCTTAGTTGTGGTACCTATCCCACACAAATCCGTATACCTTCACTTGCTAAGTAAATAACAGTGAAAGGAAATGAATATAACAAAGAAGTACGGAATAAATGAAGCTAAATAAAAAACTACTTATGAGACAATGACCTTTATATTGGACCTATAAAATAGAGTACACCCACCCTTCGACACAAAATGAGATTTTTTGAATCAGTTTAAATTACGGAGATCTGAGGTAACATACATAAAAAATCATCCTTTTTTTTTAAGTTAATTCAAAATACAGTTAAATAGTCAAATTAATTTAATCGTCCACTTGAAAAAGAACATTGAAACCATCAAAGAATCATCTAAAAAAATTATAACATCGCGCATAACCCCATCCACAGCCTGTTTGTGTTTGTAACAGGGATGTTTTATGCACCATCGGTCGCGATCGCAGTCACATTGATATTACGATATTTGCTCAATCAGAGTCCGTACGGAGCGGGGTGAGGGTGGGATGGATTTTTACCTTAAAAGTAAGGGTTGCACGTCTTTTGAATAAGTTTACTTATAAAAGTATTTTTACTTTTAAGTTTTTTAATTATTTATACGGTACCTACCTGAATGGAGATACTGTGGAACGGTTTATTTCAATTTAAAAAAATTGTAATTAGATCATAAAACTTTTTAACAAAACAGTTTTTTCGGCGGTTTAATTTTTTGTTAAAAAGTTTTTATTTTATAATGTTTTGTGGCTTTAATGTACTAATAATACTTGGCAATGTATACACTATTCAATAAAAAAATAATTATCAAAATCGGACTACTCTGTATAAAGTTATGCGTGGTCATACATTAAAAAAAATACGTGTCGAATTGATAACCTCCTCCGTTATTTTTTCGTCGGTTGAAAAATATATTTTTTTTCTGAGAAATAATCAGTAGGAATCGCTTTCAGTTCGACAGTTCAACAACATTCATTGCGTTATTTACGTTGCTAAGCAGACCAGTTTTTCGAACATATGAAGAATGATTCAGATTCGTTTAATAAACAATGTATTACGCAATTGGGGTGTTGATCTTTACAGAGGAAAAATATATAATAGTTATATATATATTTACAAATAGCAGAGAGCTATGAAAATAAAATAAATAGGTACCTACTCCATAACTTTTTTTAGAGCCCCAGACAGCTCAACGTGTTACATCCTTATTGAGTTTATGACAGGAATAAAAGATCAAGTGCCAATAATGTTCACTCAGACGCAGAATTTAAATTATATCGGTTGTGATATTGTTCACTGCTTGGGTTTAGTGTTGATGAGATGTAATTGTCAATGTATTAGTCACGCAAAATTAATGAGGAACTCTTAACAACAACCTAACGTATGACTGTAACTATTCAGTTTGTATGTCCTTTGTTGAAGCAGTCCCAAATAAATATAATAGTACCTATTGCCTTTGTTAATGATAGTAATGGAAAAATTCACAGATCATTTAAGAAATCAACTCCAACCGTACCGGAACAGAGCTTTCAGAAAAGAAAGTATCAAAGAAAATCCGTAGCCGGGCGGCCATTACACAAATTAGAAAAAGTAAAAACAGAACACAATTTGAATGCATTTCCCGCCAGTTTCGTGTTGCCATTCAAAATAGGAACGTATTACCGCGCCAGTGAAAAGAACTGTCTCAAATTACTTTGCATAGCCTGTCTCTTTCTAATGCGTATAAAAATGTATAGTTATCCCTTTCTGCCGCTATACAAACTCAGATAAACAAATACAAAAGGCCTAATTGAGTAACTAGTAAAACGAACGGCTCGGTACCGTCCCTCTGTATAACTTTACGAACATTGGCATGTATCCTGAAAACGAAAAAACAGTCAAAAAAGAACTTAAAGAGCTTGTGTTACAGATTATATAACCATTTCGGAAGGGCCATTGGAAATTTGTTAGACAGTTTAAAATTTCGTCGAGTCCTTCTCAAGTGGTAAGGGAGTCGTAGGGAACTTAATTTGTCAACAATTTTCGATATTTGAATACGTTTCGCTGCTCACTGAGCTTCTGTCAGCTTTAAATTGTTTTCTTTTTTCGAATAAGAACTCGAGCTTGTTATAAAAATAAACATTAATTTTTGTCATATTTTATTAAGAAGCTGATTGGATTACACAGGCGGAGTAAGTATTGTTATTTCAGTTCAGCTGTTAAATTTTTACGGCTCTATGGATCCACAGTTTTCGTTTCACCTTTGAAAATGTTGAAACTTTAATGATAAATGATGAATGATTTTAATGATAAATGATTTTGTTTTTGTAAGTAGGTTTGTACAAACACTTTTACATGTCAATAATATTTTTTGAGCTAGATGAGGTCGGCGTTTCCTATCTACTCTGACAAGAAAGGCCGAAACAAACTCAGAGGTCTCTTTGATGGTTTTTGTCAACCTTGCATGATTTAAAGCAATACTTAGCCATAGTTTTGAATTTAAATGATAGTAATGCACTAGAAATCTCAAGAGCAAATTTATTGAAAGTAAGTACTTAATATAGTCCTCCAGACCGTATTTCGGCCATGGCGGCCAATGTCGCGGGAGATATTATAGTGCATGTGTGCGCAGACACACGGGCAATCGATCTTCCCTCACTCTCATAGTCCGATGGGACGGCAATCCGACACGACCGGAGAGAGACCAGGTGCAGGACCAACGGCTGTAAGCGGCGGTAAGCGAAAGCAAGTAATAACCGCCGTAGGGATCGCCGCAAATGGCTTGCCGCAGTTGGTCAGTGGATGGGTAAAGATAGACTTACATACATAGACCCCTCCGTGCCTCGGAAAGCACGTAAAGCCGTTGGTCCCGGCTGTCTTTCGTAGATCTCTGACAGTCGTATAAACGGGCCGTTAGAAGCCCTAGTATGACAGCTAGTCTTACCAAGGGGTATCGTGTGTTCCTACCCAGTAACTGTGTTCTGGAGGTCAAATAGGCAGTCGCTCTATATAAAGTCTTCATCATTTCAGCCGCAAGACGTCCACTGCTGGACATAGGCCTCCCCCAATTTGGGGGGCTTTGCCATAAACGCCACTCTTGGCAGGCGGGTTGGCGACCGCAGTATGGTGGTAAAATGCTTAGAGAATGCTGCTGCCCATTCTTTAGAAAGCTACCTAAAGTACAGTTCTATAAAGTACTGGTATTCAACTGTACCCGGTTTGACTGGAAGTCGTTCCCAACATAATTGGGAAAAGTCAAGGCAGATGCTTGAAGGTCCCTAACTTAAATACAAATACAAAAAACTCGTCAGAAGCTACATAAACGGTTCCAAATGGTCGCAACAAGGGACTCTTCTATAATGGGTTTTTCTATAACGTAAACGTAAAAACGGGATCAAAACTGATAGAGGGAGGTTTCTGATTCGTCCTTAGCTTCAACTGGGTCAAATCTTGTCAATAAACGTATAAACCGGGATCAAAACTGATAGAGGAAAATTTCTAATTCGTCATTATGCTGCCATAGCATGGGCCAAATCTTATTTATAAAGAATTCACTATGGTTCGATGATCTGAGATTTAAGGGCCCACCTTCAAAGTGAATGATAGTAGGATGGGCGTGGTTTATGACGGGTCAACCTAAAGTGGCCGGCCGCCACAAACTTATATCTGAACCGTTTATAGAGAATAGGAAAACCAGCGGCCAAAAGTTGAACTAATGACAGAAAATGTCTCGAAATAAAAAACCGTTACTAATTTAGCATAGCCTTGCTGTAAGCACTATTCCTGTCACTGTTGCACATCTGTCAAACTACAAAAGCAAGGTAGAGACGGAAACATCTTAGAAAAAAGTACGTGAAAGTAGCATAAATTTAGTCGGTCTATGAAATTTTTGCACATAGCGTGCTATGGAGTAGACAAATAATACAAATATTTAATTATAAGCAATAAAACTATCTTACAGCAATAAATTATCTTCTTTATCTATACGTAATATTATAAATGCGAAACTAACTCTGTCTGTCTGTCACGCTTTCACGACTAAACCTTATTCGTTACCCATTAACCCTATTAATTCCGCGACTTCACCTGCGTCCGCGTAACGTAAGATTTACGCAGACGAAGTCGCGGGAAAAAGCTAGCTAATATTTATGTACCGATGTTGGGTAATACGAGATTGTTTAACTCAAAATAATTAAAAATATATAATAAAAAATTTAAGTATTTATATTACTAGTCATCGCCCATTGGTCGAAATTTGACCGTGCTTCATTTGAATAGAAATACATTATTAAGTGAAAAAAAATATATAATAATAAATATAAAGGAGGTAACAATAATAAGTATATAAGGTACTAAGGAGCTGCTCCTCATTGATATGACCATAAGCCAACAAGTTCGTCGTTCCCGAAAGGATCTGTCGACATGTTCGATAGACTATAAGAAGGCCTATGACTCGGTGCCACATACATGGCTCATGAGGGTGCTGGAGTTGTATAAAGTCGATGCATCTCTTCGCACCTTCCTGATTTCATGTATGAGGCAGTGGAGGACGGTCCTTCGCTATCCAGGATGTTGAAATATCCAAGGGAACAGCGAACCGATAAGGATCGAGCGAGGCATATTTCAGGGTGATAGTTTGAATCCGCTTTGGTTCTGCTTAGCCCTGAATCCTCTAAGCACACTGCTGGAGGATTCACGCATAGGCTATCGGATGAGGAGAGGTGGTCAGGTTATATCCCACCTCCTTTACATGGATGATTTTAAAACTCTTTGCCCCCAACAATTTTCAACTGATGGAGCTACTGAAAGTAGTTGAAACCTTCAGTAGCGCCATCAGAATGGAATTTGGTTTGGACAAATGTGCGGTCATGCATGTAAAGCGAGGGGAGATTGTGGGATCCGTGGGAACCCAACTCTCGGATTCCATAAACCTCCGAGCCCTCTCCGCAGCCAAAACCTATAAGTATTTGGGTATGTCGGAAGCGTTGGGCATCAATGTTACTGACATGAAGCAATCGTTGAAGGAGCGCTTCTTTGGCCACCTGAAGAAAGTTTTTAATAGTCTTCTATCAAACAAGGTGCGCGCCTTCATGGGTTGGGTCATGCCGGTTTTGATGTACTCTGTCGACATACTCAAATGGACTCAAACCGAACTCAACGCCCTGGACAGGAGGGTCCGTACGCTGTTGACTGCATATCGAATGCATCACCCACGGTCATCGGTAATGAGACTGTATATCCCGCGAAAGTGTGGATGTCGAGGTTTTTTAAACGCTAAGACTCTCCACAATCGCGAGATATGCAGCCTCAGGGAATATTTCCTAGAAACCGACGTGGGGATGCATCGAGATGTGGTCGCGGTTGACAAGGGCCTCACCTCGCTCTCCATGGCTAACGAGAAATGGCGTAAACCTGTAATACTCGACACTAATGACCGCATGAAGGTATGGCAGAGTAAGGAGCTCCACGGACGCTATTTCCGGGCCTTACATGGATCCGATGTAGATCTACTAGCGTCCGTAGCCTGGCTGCGTTTCAGTCACCTCTTTGGGGAAACCGAAGGTTTAGTCTGTGCAATTATGGACGAAGTTATGATGACGAACAACTACCGGAGATTTATTGTGAAAGATGGCACGGTTGACATCTGTCGGGTATGCCACCGTCCAGGAGAATCAATTAGACACATAATTTCTGGGTGTTCTCGACTAGCTAACGAAGAATGCTTGCATAGGCACAACCTAGTAGCTAGGATTATCCACCAGCAACTTGCTCTGAAATACAGTCTTGTGGAATCAGAGGTGCCGTACTACAGGTATGTGCCCGACCCAGTTCTCGAAAATGGTAATATCACATTGTACTGGGATCGATCCATCATCACTGACAGGACTATTGTTGCAAATAAGCCTGATATAGTGGTGGTGGATCGAGTAGAGCGGCGCACAATGATTGTTGACATAACGGTCCCACATGACGAGAACCTCGTGAAAGCTGAGAAAGATAAACAGATCAAGTATCTTGACTTAGCTCGCGAGGTTGTCGACATGTGGGATGTGGATTCAGCGATAATTGTGCCGATAGTCAACGGCTTGATAGCCAAGAGCCTCGACCAACATCTAAGGAGGCTCTCGTTAGGCAGCTGGATCAAGGGCTTGATTCAGAAAGCGGTACTTCTGGATATGGCTCGTATTGTCAGGAGGTTCCTCTCTCTGGAGCCCTGACCGCCGGTAGCTTGGACCCTGTTCCCGATACCGGTGGGCTACTATTTTTTATATTTTTAAATGTTTTTATAATTTTTGTTATTTTAATATTTAAAAATATAATTTATATGTTTGTACAATGAAATAAAAGAATATAAAAAATAATATGGTATTAATATTGAAAATAATGTATTTTTACGCATTATTAAAAAAAAAATAGCATTCGTCACTTCTTCTCTGTATAAACTATATGTGTGCGAAATTTCATACTCCTCCGTCCACCCAATTTTCGTAAAAAGGGTTCCAAAATTTTCGCTTCACGTATTAATATATAGAAGATTTACAACATGAAATTAAAAATAACGAATTAATCTTCTAGAGGTCTATGAATAAAATATATGATGGTGTTTAAGAGATTAATAACAATTTCATTTCACCGATTACTATACATTTATTTGGTAAATGACAATTACAATATTTTACATAGACTTCGTCCATTACGAAATACTAGTTATGAGTATTTTTTCACCTTATTTTACAAGTTATTTATATTTCCTTCAAGGTCAATTTCGTATGGCAATGTGTATGATAAATGTTAAAATTACTTGACTTATACATACATATTTTAGTAATTACGTGTGACTGCGGTTAGAAAATCAAAACCGATATTATTGCCGATATTTTGTAACTATGTCTAGATTATATCTTTTTATTTGGGTGTTTTACCCGACTGCAGAGGGCAATGTGTTTATCAGCCTATTAACTCGTATGTATGTTTGTTCTTTTATTAATTTTATTTTTCATTACAGTTATTTTGGGGTTAGGGGTAATTCAGAGATGGAGTACACAAATATTTTGCTAAACAGTCTTCATAAGGTTAGAAGTATGTTTAGTGTTATTCAAAACAGAGTAAAACACCATTGTTTTGATCATCCATAAAATCTTGTAGGAATGAAAAATTATAAATAGCCAATAAGTATGTTTTCAGAAAGCACTCTTGTCTACAACAGTGCTTTGATTAGATATCAATTAGATATCGAGAAGCAGTGGTGGCTCAGTGGCAACGGCTACTACTTACGAGTTCAAACCCGAGCAGACGCTTTACTCTGTGTAAATTATTTCAACACCACTGCTCTCAAAACTGTGAAGGAAAACATCGTGAGTAAACATGTCTTAGAACTAAAAAATCGAAGACATGTGACATCTACCAACCCGCACTGGGCCCGCGTGGTGGATTATGTCCCACTCTCTCTCACCGAGAGGAGGCCTGTATCCCAGCAGTGGGAACGTTATAGGCTGCTAATGATTAGGTATCAAACACGGTACATATAGGGTTCGAAACAGCTAGGCTCGGCTTCAGGCCACGTGCCTGACAAGGATGGCTTCGTGAAGGTAGAGAGGAAGAAGCTTCGTAGTCGGAACCAGTGTGGGACCGCGCTAGCAGGACTCAGTATGCTGCTGCGTCCAGCTACACTAACGACGCAGCTCTATGTGTCCCGTCAACATTACACCACGAAGGTTGAGGAGATCGTGGAGTTTGTACGTGTTAATTCCAACTGGACCTTGAGGGTCAAGAAGTTGGAACCGTGCCACAACACAAACTTCAAGTCATTCGTGGTCCGAGTTCTAACTCATCAAATCGAGACCTTCCTCAAGGAAGAGTTTTGGCCGAAGGGTGTCGTGTATCGGCGATTCCGTGGAAGGCTACGCGATACTACGCAGCGCAACACGTCGCCGTCACTTCGTGTACAATAGTTATGTTTACGTGGTTTTTTTGTATGTATGATACTCTGTATGGTATTATGATTTGGGTCTTTGTAGCCCGAAATAAACTGATTTGATTGATTGATTGATACATGAAATTAAAATTTATATTTTCAATAAAACTTCACATCTGCTATAAATGATAAATGATTTTATTTCTGTAAGTAGGTTTGTACAAACACTTTTTCATGCCAATGATATTTTTTAAACTAGTTCGGTGTTTGACACAGCCTGTTTAAATCATTACCCTTCTTTGAGCTGCTGTCAAGTAAAACCTCACCTTTTTTACAATTCTAATGCTACTCCATTCATTTGTTGTGCTGTATTTGAAGTGACAGTACTTCACATATAGATATATTGTTGACATACTTCAAACCTAAAAACAAATTATATATTTTATTTTATTTCTAAATGCATGATTATTATAAGTTTTTGGGATAAAACAGACGTTCTTCTCTAGAAAATTAGGTGTTTACTCAATATTACTTTACAAAGTGAGAATAGATTGTTGCTGTAATGCCTTAGTGAAGGTGGTGAATTCGATTTACTGTTATGATCATCTTATTGGTATTTCATTCTTGCAAAATGAATAAATTAATTGCCCTGTGCAGGCACTCCTAACCTTGAAGGTACTGTTCAGTTTTGGTTTATGGTTCTTCCCATTTTCATACATAATTTAGGTCGTCTCTAAATGGTAATAGAAAAAGAATGTTATATTGTTCACAGTCACAAAAATAGGCACATATACATTCGAAATACAAAGTTATTTGGAAAGCCAACACTTATTATATTAAATCATTACAGCAAAATGCTTAACTACTACCTTTTTCTGTGAACACAAATATTTAAAAAACGTAATTTTAATCGCACCGATTTGTAAAAAAGTGACATAGGTTTGTCGTCGATGAGCCCTACTGGGCGACTGATTTATGAACGAACGAGAGTGATGACACTAGTTATGATAGGCAAAAGAAGAGATGGCGATAATGTGTGTGCGCTTGGAATAAAATAACGTATGTGCCAAAACGAATCGCCGTTTTTTATGAATGAAAAGTATTATTAAAACGAAAACTCTTTTACAAAAACTTACATACAATTATAATCAATGTTTTAAAGTAAACTATGTTTAATAATACATACACATCGTGCGTTGAGGCTAAAAAAATCACAATCATAGATAGAACTTTGCAATTTTTTTGTATCGAGAAAATTTCATCGTATCGTGTATTCCTTTTACAGGATACTAGATCATATAGTCAAAAAACATACACTAAAAGATTAAGTACGGATGCCATACGGTAAGAAAGGTACGCTAAAAAGAAAAAGCACGTTTATCTCGCTACGTCACCTTAACTAACCATGATTTTAATTCTTGTTACACTCACCATTATCATCTCTCCTATAATTTATGGGACGTTATTGGTTAAAATTAAGACTCTTGTCTCTTTATCAGTAATGAAGAGAAGACAAGGATTATAGCTGTGCACAGTAAACACTCCCATATGGACTAACATATGGGAGGGTCTAATAACTTGACATATTTTGAGATTCATAAGCTAATTTAATCCCAAAATATAACCAGTTTGGCAATGAAATACGCTACCATAATGGTGAGAAAAACGATTCGTTTGTGTTAACAGGAACCAAAAATTAGTCCATTGGAAAAATAAGACCGTTTTTTTCCAAATTTTTACTACTCTCCTGCACCTGGGTAAGTAGGTACTTCGTAATGCCAAAGCAACTAGCCTAGTAATCCTACTGTCCCCATCAATACATACCTAGATCCTATATACATACAAACAACCACATAAACAAGCAGTAAATGCCAGTAATAAAGATTGACACGCTAGGGAGGTGCGCAGGAGTGGGCGACGGCGAGCATCCGCCGCGCCAGCCAATCGCCGGGAGCGCAGCATCCTCATTGCAGCGCGGATGACGGCAATTCGTACAATCGGTAATAGTCCCGCTATTATTAGCCGCTAGTTCTGGTGGGAACAATGGTGAGGGTACTGCAGTGACCACCGCGTTGATACAAAAGAGCTTCGTGAGAAATGTTGCCAGGAAACTGATAATGAAAGGATATGTACCCGTACAGCATAATCAGCAAATAATGTGGCCACTGCTGGAACACAGGCGTCCTCTCTGTGAGAGAGCCGTAATCCACCACGCAGCCCCAGTGTGGGTTGGTAGATGTCAAAAAATGTCTTCGTATTTTTGTTTCTAGAACATGCTGGGATCTTCACGATGTTTTCCATCACCGTTTTGAGAGCAGTGGTGATGAAATAATTTACACAAAGTTAATCGCCTCTGTCTGGGTTCGAACATAAGACCCACTCCTTGTAAGTCGCCTGCTAACCACTGCACGTCTATTCTAGGCTAGGAAGAGAAAGAAGCTTACTTATGGCTCCACATGACCATATACGAAACTTGGAGAGTGCACTAAAATACGTTAAGTACATTATTATTCTAAAATACATTATCAGCTAGGTTAATATTTTGATAAGTTTCAGGATCAATCCCTCATATAGGAAGTTAATGAGCACGTTCTGGCGCTGTTACGGTGAACGCACACTGACCACTTACACAAATAAAATAAATATCAAACTCCTAAACTAAAATAATATCTATTTTCATTAGGAATAGTTCAAAATTCCGTTTCACACGTCAGTTGCCGTTCCAATAACAGACCACAATAATTACAGTGGCGGCCGCCATATTGAATTGAAATATTATTAATGTTTATTTGATTCAAATAAAAAACAGTTCTTAGCTTCCCACAGCTACCAGCGACTGTCAGTCAACAATTACGATACGAAACGATCCGCTTACGCACAATAGGATAAATAAACCAACTTTTAAACGGAAGCTTCTTAAATTGTTTTCTAAAAACATTTCGGGTCGTTAGTATTTTGTAAAGTCACTGGTGACGGCCGGACAATAGCGTCGCGACCGGCCCCGGTGACCGCTACCGGACGCCTCACGATTATTATTTCATTTCTTAAATTCTTTTTTTAATTCCTTTTTTCCGAGTTAGCGCTGCCTCGCTGACAGCCATCACAAATGTTCGTGAGTGGCGGTTTTTAACTCCGGTAATGATAGCAACTGTTTATTTTTGTTTTACAATGGCATTAAAGTTTCGAGGAATTCGATAATGATATGAACGAGCTGGTAACGAGACATGCAGAATAATGAATGTACCTATAAATTATGTGTTTATTCATTATTCTAGTCTGTTCTAGTGTCTACTGACGGAATACTAAGGGTAAAGAATGCTAAGGTTTTACACATTTCCATAAATAAACAATTGTTCGATACCTACTTATCCATTATAAAACGTGTATAAAACTGAAAACTCAGTTATCTATCATGTGCTGCCAGTGCAAAAAGAAGTCAATTATTATCGTAGTTATACATTAGGTTTAACGATTATCGAACTTATAAACATATAAAATAGCAGCATCTAGGATTGGACTGCAATGAGAAACCATCAAAACAATACCTAGCTTTACTTACGAAAAATTTGCAAGGATGAAAAGTTTTGTAACCTTTACAAATGACCTATAAATTCGAGCCCTGTGCTACTATAAAAAAATATAAATACCATAAACCCATTACTTTAAGGCGCATTCGTTGTGTAGGATATACTTACTACGGACTCTAGAACACATTTAAAAAAATACAAAAGTCGATGAAACCGACCTCAACGCTCACCGTTTGCTAGAAGGTTGAATAGTGACGAACAAGATCTCAGGAGACTAAAGCACGCTAGCAGGACAGAACCGAAGAAACCCTCTAACAGGCCAAGCCCCACTCGCAGCCGTGCTGATAATAACAAAATAATAGCAATTCTGGCTCTTTCCATTTCGAGCTTTTCAGCTTGCACGGAAAGCCAAATTTATATTGTGCATTTAGAAAAAAAGTAAAACAAAAATCGTTTATATCAACATACAGCCCGTAGGGCACCATTAAATACAGCATTTTTTTTTTTTAAAGTAAAATAAAAATAAATGTTGAAACTGGCTACAGTTAAACTAGTTAGTCTCATCAAGACTACAAAACTGAATGTACAAAAAAAACTAAAGGAAAACTGAAATCAATTCTTAAAATCGCCCAATACATTCCTTCTTCGAATCATAATTTTTGACAAGTATTCATACCTTCTGCTAAGGTTACTAGGCTCATATTGTCGTATAAAATTACTAATAGTAATCCGTTACTGAGGAACAAAACAAATTACCCTACTTGAATACTTTGCTCCCCTAGCTGGTAGCACGAGGGGGATGGAGTCAACAACACGCTTTGTGCGGCGGCAGTTGTAGCGAGCGACGTGTATTGGAAAGAAAATGTAACCAAAATTTGTAAAACTTTATTGAGTTACAAGCTTTTGCTTACCAGCGGTTTCGCCCGCGTGGTAGTCAGAATTGCTCTCGGAAACATACTACCGGGATAAAAAAGTAATGTATGTGGTAAACCAGGTTATAAACTATCTGTGTGCCAAATTAAGTAAAGAACATCCGAACATACAAACTCTCATATTTGTAATATTAATTAAAGTAGAACTTTTTTGAGGTTTTTTTTTTTTGTAGAAAATGGAACTAAATGTAGACTGAATGCAAGTAGAGAAGGAAGAAGAATGACATAATTAGACAATGTGATATTTGGTTCTTATTGTTCATCATGTTGTACCATGATTCTTTATATTCCTTTGCAGACATGCAGTGCAGCAGTAATTACAGCAAACTGCGTGGAAGAAGCCAGATCTTAGAAATGAAACTTGTTCTTTGAAATTATCTGAATCTGATGAGCCGACGGTGACCGACACCGCAGCGTGGATTTCACCAATATCAACCTTATAGCTCTCAAAATAAAGTCATAAAAAGTCAAATATTTTTCTGTCCGCTTCAAGCCCCATGGGCTTGAGGAAGTTTATTTTATGTCTACTTTATTTGAATGATTGCAATGTTCATAATCGTTCGGTGATGCTGTAATTTGTCACATCTGTTCCAGCCCCAAGAATTATCCTTTGATAACTATACTGTGATGTCTCAGGCCAGTGATGGCCTGAGACATCACAGTATATTTTATATGACTTTCTCATTCCCTCTGCCACTGGCGCCCTGCCCCAACGTAATCGCGCGCGAAACTTATCACATTATGAGAACGCGACGAATCGCCGGCGCCTTTGATCTGCGCGCGCTAATTTGACAATTACCAGTCGAACTGCCGACCCCGCTGTGTAGGGCTCCGTTTGAATAAAAAATAACGCTTCGATCGTACATCGGGTGATATTGATTTATAGCGATTGGTGTTAATATGACCGCGTCTTGTGTTTGAGAACTTGTTCTGATCACGTAGTATCTTGGTTTTAGAAGAAGGTGCAGGTGAAGGTTAGCCATGAAAATTGCCGGCAATATTGCCAAAGTTGCCAAAACTGCCGGGAATGTTTCCAAACTTGCCGGCAACATTGGGCAAGAAACGTATAAATAGAAAACAACTTTTACTATTATAATTGATTAGTAGAATAAAATTGCGGTATGCAGGATGGTAGTTGTTATGCTTATCTATAATATCCAACCTAAAATTTTCTTTTTTACATTAATTTACTTACTGATAATCTAAAGAAAAGAAATAAGCTATCCATGATTGTTCATTGGTGATGAAACCATAACTATTTTAGAGATATTGTATTTATTTTTCTTTTACGTTCTTATAATTTAACTGGACTTGAATGTAAGAAAGTATATATATCTATATGTATACATATCTGTATGTATAGAAGGGTCAAACCTTGCAAGACGATTTCATCAGCAAAAACAAGTTGATGTTGATAACCGATTTTAAAAAGGAGGTTTTTTATTTGATATTAATGTATGTATGTTTGTTTGTTTGTTTGCGATTTTCTCAAAAGGTACTGATCCGATTTTGAAAACTCTTTTAATGGCATGATTTGTGCAGTGGTTAAGCGACTAGTTTGGGGTACGTAGTATTCAAGATTTAAGCTATCGTAAATCAACATAGGTAAGGGTACAAGAAGTCCGCCATGGGATCTGGAGGCAACAGTCCTCGCACACATGTGGGAGTGGCGCGAGGAGGCGAAACGCTGGGACAAAACTCCGCTGCCGCGACAAATCGCGGCACGGCGGACAGAGCTCCCGTAGGGTCTCATGGCGCCATGGCGGGTTCGATTTTCGCAACCCAGCGCTGGGCACGCCACAATTGCGGCGGTAAGGTCCCCTCTTTCAGGAGTGGATAGAGAGGCGCCACGGCATCCTCACCCTCCGCTTGACGCAGGTTCTAACCAGGCATGGGTGTTTCAAGGGGTTCCTGTTCAGGTTAAAGCGGCAGGAAACGCCCGGGTGTTTCCATTGCGAGGATCGTCTGGAGGACACGGTGGAGCATACGGTGGAAGTGTGCCCTGCCTGGGCACCGCCGTGTCCTCGTGGAGGCGATCGGTGGCGGCGACCTCTCGCGTCCGGCCCTGGTGCGAGCCATGGTACGGATCGAAAGGGCATCTGAAGCCGTCACCTCCTTCTGCGAAGCAGTAATGCTCGCGAAGGAGGAGGCGGGGCGCGTGACGTAGTGGCAGTCTCTGCGCCCTCACGTCCCTAGCCGAGCCCGCTCCAAGAGCGGGAGACGTCATTTGACCAACATCAGACAATGGTGCCAATTCTGTTGTACACCGAACTAAACTATCTCTAATCTATCTCTAAAATGCCTTACTTTTGGCTATGAGAATTGTAACGCTATTCTGCAAGAAAAAATCTCTAAATTTAAAAATAATTTTGATACGACTAAAATCGAATTTAACAATCGCGACTCAACGTGGTATTTTTTTTTTTGCTTTTGGCTTCAACGTGGTACTTGTGTGCGCTACGCAATGAATTATTTGAGAGACACGAAGGCGCGCGCAAGGGCAGCCTGGACGTGTTTTATATGGAATTTTTCACTTTTTGTTTGAAAAAAAAAAAATATATTACCCACGTTTTGAGATGTAAATGTGCAGGGGTTTATTAAAGGGGGTCGAAAATTTCATTATTTTTGCGATAGGACACGCTATTTTCGAGATATAAGCAAAAGAAAAGAAAATCAAAAAATACAGTACTGTTTTTGCACGTGAAGGCAAGGCGTTGCGTTGGTGTGAATTTTAGGTCATGACCACTAGTTTTATTTCACACCTTTTTAATCACTATTAAAAATAGTCAGATTTAGTTAAAATAAATTATTATAGTCAACATTTTTAGTGAAAACCGGCAAACTCAGAATAGCAAAATTGTCATTTTCACTAAACTAATAACTCAGTGCGATCTTAGTGCTGTCAAACCAAAATATATTTAATTTGTGTCACTTTAGTCTATAAAGTCAGTACAGTATAAGTCAGTAAAAAAAATAGCAAAAGTAGTGTCAAAATAATTTTTAAATTTACATATTTTTTCTTGCAGAATAGCGTTACAATTCTCATAGCCAAAAGTAAGGAATTTTAGAGATAGTTTAGTTCGTTGTAAAACAGAATTGGTACCATTGTCATGGAGAGTACGCGGCAGCAAAACAGTGGCGATCACGATAGTCAATATGAATGAATTTTTAGTTTTTATTAAATCCTAGTGTTTTTTTTTTTAAACATGCTTAACACATTAAATTCTCCGGCAGACGGAAGACACAATAGACCTAAAACTCACGTACCCATCACAAGAGACCAATCTCGTTTCGTTTAACAGAGCGTAGATCCTATAACCACCTTCCAACTCCATCATCAGGTTGGCACACAGTCATCATAACATTGCGTTCTCACCAGATATACATAGATATGTATAGTTTTAGCGCTATCAGACTTCAGGAAATGATTAAAATCGATTTTATTTCAAACAGAGGAAGTTCTTGATGACAAGATGAAAATATTTACAAAATAACACTACACAGTTGTGTGATTTATATCTACTTTATTTGGTATCAATACCCTCTTTCTATTTGTATAAAATGTTTAAGTGATATTCTTAAAAAAGTATGGGTTCAGCTATCATGAAGTTACCAGTGGCATAATTTAACTTTATCTTCACATATAAGCATGGATAAATAAAAAGTAATTATAATTATGAATTAATAATACAGGCTTACTAATAATACCTATAATTACACCATTACATAAAACCTCACGAGCGCACAAACTTCGAAAATGGCATTTGAAAAACCCTATGTAATCTGGCAACTTTGGCAACATTCCGGCAATATTGCCCAATATTGCCGGCAATATTGGAAACTTTCCTGGTAACTTTCGGAAACATTCGGCAATTTTCATCCCTAGTGAAGGTATGATGAGGGTGGTTTTAGGAACAGTTCAGGTGGTTACCGGCAAAAATCAAATAGACTTAGAATAACGAAAGGCAGGTGTAGAAGACTGGACGTTTTAGATACAGATAAGGAGAAAAGCAGTAAGATTGATTGAAACGGAATTTTCACAGTTTTAATAAAACATCACTTTTGAAATGCCCGAAGGATTAAGCAGAGGAGCACCATAGTTCTCCCAAATTTCGCCAGTTAGTTTAATTAATATGGGGCGAGCCTAATGTCATCAACCGGGCAATCCAGACTCCAGGCTACTGCTCAAAAATCCCTAATGGAAAAATCCAGTACCATTTTTCCCGACCTGGTTATGAAACCCTAGACCACATGCTCAGCAGTAACGCTTGCAACCACTAGACCAAAGAAGCAGTCAGTTTTCATAGTTTTTTCTTTCAGTTGATAACCAACCTACAGTAATTGGACAGGCATCAGAGAAGAAGAATATCTTAACACCGATGCATACAACGCCGAATTCACCATATTCCGTGTGGAGCCGGACGTAAATAAAACCATCCCATTTCTCCCCGTGGGTGTCGTAAAAGGCGACTAAGGGAATTACTGGAGAATGAGTAGCAGCGCTCTCTATGCATTTTACCACCTTACTGTGATAACCAACCCGCCTGCCAAGCGTGGCGATATTGGCAAACCTCCATTTCTTGAGGGAGGCCTATGTCTAGCAGTGGACGTCTTTCGGTTGAAATGATGATGATGATAGTTACAAGATTGAATATAATTATTCCAAAACAAAACTAGACCAATTTACTTAGGATAAGGTATACTGATCACATTGCTCTACATTAGGTAGGTACACCGTTTTATCCCAAAACTCTTTCTCCACCTCAATCACCCTTCATTTTACAATATTATGTTAAAATGTGTAAAATACTCGTCAGCACCCGCACCACTGCTCACCCCCCAACAACAAAGGGCACTGATGACGCGGCACGTGGCGGCTGCAAATTTACTTAATATTTTATGCTGTTAACGTAAGTTGGCGACATGATACCGTGGGTATGAAGTGAACTATGATCGACTGGGATGGTACACTAATCAGATTTAGCGTGGAGATACTTTGATCCTAATTTATTTGGTTATGTGTAGGGCTTGAGGTATGGGGAAATATTCCCTTGCACTCGAGTAGTAACCGCTTGTCCTTAGTGGTAAGTAGGTACTTCTATTCTATTGGTAAGAACTTGCCCTCTACTGGTAATAACTTGCCCTGTAGAGGTAAGAAATTGCCCAGTAGTGGTAAGAAATTGCCCTGTGTAGTGGTAAGAAATCGTCCTGTATTGGTTATAAGTTGCCCTGTAGTAGTAAGAACTGACCCAGTAGTGGTTAGAAGTGGTCCTGTATTGATTAAAAATTCACCTTCTAGTGGTATGAACTTGCCCTTTTGTGGTCAAAACTTGCCTGGTAAGTGTAGATAGAAAAGGCAATTAACGAATCGTTCGAAAGCTGACTCCACCTTCAGTAATATATTTTCGAAAGGATTATTTGCCAAGTTGAATTGCTTGTTTTTATTATCATTCCAACTTAGTAATATTATGACCATAAACACTGCTGTATTTTAATTATTTATTTTGTTATCGAAAAGCGGAGTCTTCTACTACAGGCTTTATAAGCTTAAAAGGAGGCTCCAATCAGAATTTCAGTGTCAATGTATTTGTGAAAGAAATAAACTGTTTTGTATTGTTTTATTGTACACTACTATTACTATCCCTCTGATACCTATTACCTAAGTACATGCATTATTGTTATCGTCGATTCGAGTCTTTCCTGCTTTTATCTTTCACGCAGCTGCGGAGCGACCTAAGAAAGGAATCTTTAGCGTCGAAATAGTTTATGAGCCAGACAGTTACGCCTCTTTTTAACCGACTTCAAAAAAAGGAGGAGGTTATCAATTCGACTGTGTTTTTTTTTGTTTTTTTTTTTTATGTTTGTTACCTCATAACTTTTGACTGGGTGAACCGATTTTGATGATTTTTTTATTTTTATTGAAAGCTGGTGCTTTCCGAATGGTTCCTTAAATTTGCATTAAGTATTTGCGCGACAAATGAACGAATACCGTATGTTTGTTATCTCATAACTTTTGACTGGGTGAACCGATTTTGATGATTCTTTTTTTATTTGAAAGCTGGTGCTTCCCGAATGGTCCCATTAATTTGGTTACATTTGAACAATGGGGTCCATGTGAAAACCATATACCTAAGTCTTAAATTTGCATTACGTATTTGCGCGACAAATGAACGAATAACGCGATTAGATTAGTGCGGAGTATCTACCACAGCTAAAAAGTTAAAAAATAAAAACTTTTTACAAAAAAAAACAACCGACTTCCTTAAAAAAAACACTACAAAGTCAAAAATAACTTTTGACTTTGTAGTGTTTTTTTTTTTTAAGGAAGTCGGTTGTTTTTTTTTTTTTTGTAAAAAGTTTTTTTATCCTGCAGAAAAACATAGTTTTTGTGGGATGACAAACAAAACTACGGCTAAAAGCTAGGTAGATATATCAGATTTTTCGTTAACACAAAGATTGCATTTAGCATGCAGCGCCTGCCATTGTCCTTACAGACGGCTAATTGATGTGAGAGCAGGAAGCTGTGAAGTGTGGAATACTGGTGGTGTGACCGCGTGTCGGCCCAATGCGCCGCAAATGAACATATAATGCCGATACTCCGCCATTTTGTGCTCATGAATGAATAAAACGGCGGGAGGAAGCGGCCATGTCAAACGGTACCGATTTGTATGATGGGCTGCAGGGCTGCGCTGAATTTGGCTTCAGGTTTTTTTGTGATTGTACAAAGTAGAAGCTTATGATGAGTTTAATTATTTGAGTCTTGTATCTTTAAGACGAGCAAAACAGTAGTTTAACCAAACCACGAAGCTATTAAAAAAAAACCATAGGCATCGAAATGCAGTTCTTTTTACAAAACTAGCAACTTAATACGGTCCTAAAGGTAATTTTTTTTATTAAAAACTTTACTCAAACGTAATAAAGTTGGAAATACAAAAAAACTTTTTTACAAAAAAAAAAAACAACCGACTTCCTTAAAAACACTACAAAGTAAAAAATAACTTTAATTTCGGCGGTGTCTTAGGATTTGTATTTAAGGTTTTTGCCACCGACTTCCGAAGTCAAAGTTATTTTTCACTTTGTAGTTTTTTTTATGGAAGTCGGTTGTTTTTTTTTTTGTAAAAAAGTTTTTATTTTTAAATTTTTAGTTTTGGTATCTACCCCGCACTAATTCCAAACAAACAATGCATATTAATGCGATAGCAGAAATCGCGGTTGATTTGCCGTAATTTTTTAAAGAGTTCCGGTGTCTGTCTCCGGAACTCATCATCAGATCTACATGAAATTTATATGGGACCATTTCGGAATAAACCCCTTTCGAACAAAAAAGAGAGAATTTTGCAAATCCGTTTATATATGACGGAGTTATGGCCGAACATACTCTTACATAAAAAAAAAATATAAACATCCGAATTGATAACCTCCTCCTTTTTGAAGTCGGTAAAAAATTGGCTCAGAGATTCAGGTAGGGCTAGAACTAAATAAGCCAACCCCTCCGAGCTTCAGAAAGCACTTTAAGCCGTTGGTCCCGGCTGCCATTTGTAGATCTTCGACAATCGTTTCTGGTCGTCAGAAGCTCAAAAGTCTAACAACCAGTCTTATCAAGGGGTAACGATACCCAGTAACTGGGTAGTGGAGGTCGGATAGGCGGTCTCTCCATATAAAATACTGGTACTCAACTTCATCAGGTTAGACGACCAGGAAGCCGATCTTAACATAGTTGAGAAAAGGCAAGGCCAGATAAAAGTCGCATTAGTTCCCGTGATACCCGACGTATGTGTGGGACGGAACACCGGGGTGGTTTTAGTCAGTAAGAGTCTGACTACTACTTCGTGTTGGGCATCCAAGAAAATGCCCAACACGAAATCCACATCCACACTATCCACACTATCCACACTAATATCCACACTAATATTATAAATGCGAAAGTAACTCTGTCTGTCGGTCTGTCTGTCTGTCTGTCTCGCTTTCCTGCTAAAACTACTGAACCGATTTAAATGAAATTTGGTACACAGATAGTTTAGGGCCTGAGAAAGGACATAGGCTATGTTCCCGCGGGATAATTTCCGACCTCCACGCGGGCGAAGCCGCTGGCAAAAGCTAGTAAAAAATAAAGATGTTGGCAAGTACACCGTAAGTCTTCTCTGGTAGCAATTTCAGTGTGAGAAAATTAAAATCCTTCTACTTAAAAAAATACTTGAAAGAATCTCATTCAATCGCGTGGCAGCCCTACTCTTAAAAGAATGTGCCCCGCAAATTGGTAGGTGAAATTAGTAGGAATATTTGTCGCTGGTGCGCCATTGTCAGGGTTATCGCGTTTCAAACGACATGTGAATGAGATGAATGGATCTGTGCAATCTCCAGTTTCATTCGGTCGCTAAGACGTGTCTTGGAATGTAAAAGAGAAATTAACTCGGGTTTTTGTTGTGATGACAAAAAGTTTGGGTTGACGATTGCAGGCGTCCACAGGATAAATAAATTGGAGTCTATTCAGCAATTTTCGTTACTTATCGCGGTGACGCAGTGGTTAAAGCCCGCCTCATTTGCACGAGGAAAACCGAATAAATTTTCAATTCATATCGGTGGACGCATCCTACTACACCTGCCGGCGTAGCATGACCAATTTTATATCTATTCTACTAAGAACAAAAAAGTTCCTTATTTATTTTAATTCTGTAAAAATGTTTCTATCTCATCAGAAAAATAGTCATCATACTTGACATCGTATTCTTGTCGACTGAAGAATAGAAACATCTCTTCTTTTCAGTTTTACACAATTTTTCTACGATACAATCTATCATTTTGTCTTCTCTGCCGTCGACAAATTCCGTTTCTATGGCGGTCATGCTACGCGTGCTGATATTATAAATGTGGAAAGTATGTTTGGATGGTTGATTTTTTGTTACTCAATCACGCAGAAAATGCTGAAAAGATACACACAGATAGATTATCACCTGGATTAACACATAGGATACTTTTTGTCCCGGTAGTACGTTCTCGTAGGATAATTTCCGACGTTCACGCGAGCGAAACTGCTGGCAAAAGCTAGTAGTTAATTTAGATTTAGTTAGAGCAAGCCTGGTGATTAATACTCACGCTTTCCCTACATGCGATGAAACCTTTGCCCAGCTGTGGGTCACTGAGAGAACGGACCGACTTTAACCGAATGCTTTTAAGCTTTCCTGCGTTTGCTTAAACAGAAACTGATGATACACCAGGCTTGTCCTGAAATAAACCATTCACCTAGTAGGTGCTAGCTTAGAGGACTTTTGAAGCCGTGGAATTGAAGCTCTTTACTAGAAATCCCCTTCATCAGCAGCCTATAATTTTCCCACTGCTGGGACACAGGCCTCGGTGAGAGAGTGTGGGCCATAATCCACCAGGCGGGCAAATTGCGGGTTAGTAGATGTCACAAGTCTTCGAATTTTTCATTCTAAGACATGCCGGTTTCCTTACGATGTTTTCCTTCACCGTTTTGAGAAATACCCTTATAAGTAAGTAATTCCTCCACTTCTTAAACGACACCGACACACGCATCAATGCGGACATCTTTCCATTATTCAATCAATATCAGAACAAAACAATACCACTCCTATAAGGCGACACATTCACAGCATCAAATTAGCAGTAATCGCTTCGTCACAAAAAATGTCTGTAACAGGGAATCGAACCCGCACCCGCCATAAATTCAGTCAAAGGCGAAATTAACTCGCCATGCGTTTACTCACGGTGTCAACATAGCACTTTGATCATGTTCAAGTTATTTCGCGTTCAAGGATTTTTCCTTTGTCAGTACTCGAATCGCGAGATGATTGACGGCCGATCCGCGGCGCGAGAACTGTTGGGACACCCTGTTTAAGCTGTTCCAAAACTACCCACCATTCTAAAATAAACCTTACGCCTTAATGTTTAAAGTTGATTGAGTAAAGTAACAGTCGTAAAAAGAACGATGTTGTCGCGCAAACTAACCAAAACACACTTGCAGTTCCAAAACTCAAAACCATTCCAAATTCAACCCTATTCTTCTAGCAAAACATTCAAACTAATTGTCCCCAGCAGCAAACATAAGTTTGTGGACATCTAATAAGTGCACAGGTTTACTCCGCGTTGGAAAATGAGTTTCCCTGCGGTGTGCGGGGCGCGGGGGCGGTAATTGTCCCGGTATCAAAGCGGCTCCTGTGATGCCGCGGCGCCTTTTGATTGTTTTTCCCGGGACGATCGACCGCTACTTTTTGCGACCCCCACCTGTCCGCGGCTCAGGCGTTGAGTGCAGAAGGTCTGGAGACTAGACTGCAGATAGATTGGAATTGTACCTATCTACTGTTTTCGATGTATAATATGACCCCTTCGCGCCTCGGAAGGCACGTTAAGCCATTGGTCGCGACTGTCATTCGTGGATTTTTGACAGTGGTTACAAATCGTCAAGGGTTCGAAAGTCTGACAACCAACCTTACCAAGGGGTATCGTGTACCTAGTATCTGGGCTGTAGAGGTCAGATAGGCAGTCACTCCATGTAAAATCTTGGTTTTTACCTGCATCCGGTTAGACTGAAAGCCAACCCCAATATAATTGGGAAAAGGCTAGGTATGATGACGATGATCATATTGATGTAATAATAACGAAACAAAAAATAAATATTTTACGCCATCATACTTTTCAGCAAAGAAGTTAATCGTATACACATTAGACAATCCTATCCAAAAGGTCGGTAGTTGCTGCTCTAAAAATGGGTTGGTATAGAGTAACCTATCATAAACAATATTTTAGCCGTTTTTAGCATTCATAGAACCTGGATAACTTGGTGATAAACTGGGCACCACATTTTCGTAACACATTATCAATCAGAATTTTAATCGTGTTGAACTTGTGTTGAAGGATAAGTATTGCTATTGCTATATACTCAACAAATTAAAAATCGCAATGAATGTTGTTGAACTATCAAAATGAAAGCTTTTCCTACGTTAGTGTGCAATTACTCCTCTGTTATTTTCTCTAGGACAGGAGGTTTTCTCTTGGCTGGAATTAAACTGATTAGAGAGAAGAAGCTTAATAGTTACTTCAGAATACTCGATGTCTTCATAATCATAATTTCAGCTGTAAGACTTCTAGTGCTCCTGCCAAGGTCGCGAGACCTGCCAGGGTCGCGAGATCAGTTCGAAAGAGTTACCGTGGTCCTGGCATATGGGCAACTGAAGGAACACGGGTGGATTTTAGTCAGTAAAAGTATGACACGCCCGCCCTTTCGCTCCACCCAGAGCGGGAGACGTCATTTGATGATTTCCCATCCACAAAAAAAAGACGTCCATTACTGGACATAAGCCTTTCCCAAGAGAGGATTTGCCATGATCTCCACGCTTGGCAGGCGGATTGGCTATCGCAGTATCGTGGTGCAATGCATTGAGAACGTTGCTGCCCATTCTCTAGTAAGACCCTTAGTCGCCTTTTACGACACTCACGAGAAAAATAGAATGGTGCTATTCTTTACGTCTAGCACCATATGGAAAATTTTAGAAGTATTCTGAGTAACTATTTAGTCTTCTTTCTTAATATGTTTGTGTGCAGGTCTAATCTCTGGAGCTACCAGTGAGTTTTTTTATTTTTTTTGCATTCGACGCAGTGGTTCGCGGGTTCCAAAATTGGGAGACGATTATCGTAGAGATCTGTAATCAGCAGCGGGAGATGTTCTGATGACGTGACGTTCAAAACGGTACTTCTGCTGCTCCATCACTCGATATAATTCCGTAATCGCGTATTATTTACGAGTAGTTTCAGATACAAGTGATGATTATGTTAACGAACGTTATTATTGCATTAACTAGCTGGTTACTGCAAGGTAACACGTCTTTGTTCTAGTGTGACAGGTTTAAAGTCAACTACACCTTATTGGTATCAGCCACTAACTAGTTAGATTAAAGGATCGAACGAAGCTAGTTTGTGTGAAATATGTAGGTACTAATTATGTTTGGCCATATTTGGATGGACTGGTAGCTGACTGTGCACTCGTAGACGACAAATTAAGTAAAATAGTAAAATAACAACCGCATTTATTACCAGATATGTGCAGATCCAACCCACACTACATGTGACAAAGTTAAAAGATATCTACTAATTACGTATGCAGCTAACACGAATTTGGTGTGTTTTATCAGGTTTAATTCAAGACTTCGTGAGATTTGATGACATCTGTAACAAGACAAAGACATTTTAAAACGCACACATACACCTACTCATCCGCACTCATGTATTACACACACCCACACACACACACACACCCACAGACACACACACAAACACACACACACAAACACACACACACACACACCCACAGACACACACACAAACACACATACACACGTACGCACACACACACACCTCACTTACTCACACTCTACAAGTTCTACTACTCATTTTAAGTCTTATCAATTCTCTTTTTAGGGTTCCGTTGCCAAATGGCAAAAAACGGAACCCTTATAGATTCGTCATGTCTGTCTGTCTGTCTGTCTGTCTGTCCGTCCGTCCGTATGTCACAGCCGCTTTTTTCCGAAACTATAAGAGCTATGCTGTTAAAACTTGGTAAGTAGATGTATTTTGTGAACCGCATTAAGATTTTCACACTAAAATAGAAAAAAAACAATAAATTTTGGGGTTCCCCATACATAGAACTGAAACTCAAAAATGTTTTTTTTCATCAAACACATACGTGTGGGGTATCTATGAATAGGTCTTCAAAAATGGTAATAAGGTTTCTAATATCATTTTTTTCTAAACTGAATAGTTTGCGCGAGAGATACTTCCAAAGTGGTAAAATGTGTGTCCCCCCCCCCGTAACTTCTAAAATAAGAGAATGATAAAACTAAAAAAAATATATGATGTACATTACCATGTAAACTACCACCGAAAATTGGTTTGAACGAGATCGAGTGAGTAGTTTTTTTTTTAAACGTCACAAATCATAAAACGCAATTTACCTTACATTCAATCAACTGAAATATAAAATTAAAAAACAAACATTTATTTTTAAACCGAGAATACCTACAGGTTTGTACGGAACCCTCGGTGTGCGAGTCCGACTCGCACTTGGCCGGTTTTTTTTAATAGAATTCATCATCATCATCATCAGCCTATAGCAGTCCACTGCTGGACATAGGCCTCTCCAATTGCACGCCATTCAGCTCGATTCTCGGCAACTCTCATCCAGCTGCTACCAGCCACCCTGCGAAGATCGTCGCTCCACCTAACCTTACGTTTGCCGATTCGCGATCTCCACTCAAGAACGTAATTTAATTTTTCACAGTAATTTAATAGAATTACTGTGTATGAAAAAATTATATATTAGTTTTAACAAAATTTGAAATGTTGGCTAAAAACCTCCCGTCCGTTATCAGAGAGGTATGGCGCTGTAGTCGAAATACAGCTTTTTCACCTAGTTCGGCTGCAGATGCAACCCTGTTATATTATTTTCATCCCACCATCTCGGAAAGAGTATTTTTAATCTTCAATATCTGAGTGGAAAAGCCGTTTTTATTCTCTAGAGGATAAAGTAAATTGAATTTAGAACATCGTGTGCACTAAGTTTGTGATAGTGCACACGATGTTCTAAATTCAATTTACTTTATCCTTTAGAGAATAAAAACGGCTTTTCCACTCAGATATTGAAGATTAAAAATACTCTTTCCTCGCTGAGGTGGAATGTAAAGTTACGTGTTGCACTCGAGTGAAAAAATTTTTCACCTCGTGCTCTTTTGATTCCCTCGCTAACGCTCAGGATTCTAATTTTGAATCACTCGCTGCGCTCGTGATTCAAGTTCAGAATCCTTCGCTTGCTCGGTCATCAAAATTGAACACGCGGTTAAAAAGTAACTTTGCACTCTTGTATAACAAATAACTATTTCATTATACCCTACAATTTTTTCTTCACGCAAAATGGTTGTTGTAATGTTAATATTATTTGTGTTAATAAATAAATAAATTATCTTATCTTATTTATTTGCCAGATATGCTAGGTACACATAAGTAATGTTCAGGAAACATTCGCCAATAAAAGGCATATTACAATTTACAATTAACACAAAACTCTTGTCAATGAATCTGGTTGTTACTGCATCCTTAGGAGCAATTCTCGTAATTTTAAGTTCGTTCACAATCTGTTCTCAATCTGTCAAAAATACTTCGAGTTTCCATACATTTTTGACAAGTTTTTGAAATTTGATTGTCGCTAAGATGAGACTGCGACTCGATTTTGAATGTTTTTATAACTACAAGAATTTGCCTTCTTGTCTATTATTGATTTTGTGGTTATAGGATCTTTTGTCTGTTGCCGCCTGATGGTACACCATAAATAGTTACCTATACAGCTACGTAATTCACATACATCGTCGTATCCTACGAATAGGGGCGTAACTGCATAATAGCTACTTTTCAGGAGACACTTTTTTGTGTTTAATTAAATTAAATACGAACAAATATGTATTGTTGATTTCATATAATGTGTATTGGTATTATAAGGTTCGGCTAGGATTATTTTCAGTAAATTATCTTTATATTATATACACATTTTGTCCCTTAAATCCTTATTCTCTGTTGTGTTAATGCGAAGTAGGGCTGGACTTAAGCAATAAGTTACATTATGCCTTTTATCTGCGTAAATGTCGATGCCACAATCGCCTTTATGTCGTTTTTATATGATTCTGTTGTTTGTATTTATTTTTATGTCATAGGAATTTGTTTATAATAACTATTTTACCATTACTGGGAAAAGGTGAATGTAGTAAAAGCAACAAATTATAGAATTACAATATTTTATTCGAAACAAAATCTGAATTTTATTAATCTTTAACCGGTCAAGTACCGTAATTACAGACACAATTAAAAAACGATTGTTTGCATACCAAATGTGGTTTCTCAGGGACTTAGAGGTTAAGCATACCAAGTTAGTTGCAGCGAAGGTCATTCGCTCTGGGCCTCCGATGGATGGGGTGGTAGAATTGCGGGCGGAGGTCAACCGCGTGACTGCCGCCATGGAGCTCCTCCGAAAGGAGAATGTGGAGCTCCGAGCGGACCTGGCCGGGCTACGAGGAGTCGGCCCCCAGGTGGCATTGCAGGGCGAGCCCCTGCCTGCCGCGGACCAGGTGCTAACCCTGGTGCGGCAGGAGCTCGCTGCCTTCCAGAGTAGGTTTTCTGCTCTGGAGGCCATTGTGGAGTGCAGTGCGATGCGCGGTCAAATACGGACGTGTTTCCACTGTGCACGGAGCGAATTTTATTCACGTGTAGCGCGGCCATAGCCGCTGCCGTACTGTCACTATGAGTTCCAAACCACTCATAGTCAATGAATTGCTGGCTTTCCTGGTCCATGCCATCAACTACATGGACGAGGTGAGCATTCTGCAGATATGCCGGTCCAATTTCAAGGAGGACGAGATCAGCAGTGGTAAACTGTTACTGTTCCAGTCACTTGGAAAACTGGACCAGATGCCGTCTCGCCGCAGAGATGGCACTGAAAAGAGTGTTCATGACATTGTGGACATGTTAAAGAAGACCGACCCGGATGACGTGCCAGATTTCGTGGCGAAGGAGCTGGGTAAGCTGCCTCCCGTCACATTCGATCACGTAGATGTAACACGGCTGCTGAAGGACATCACTACGTTGAAAGTGGAGATGACCAAAATGCAGTCCCGAATGGAGGTTACGGAAAAAACAAATACTGAACTACGAGCGGAAATAGCATTATTGCGCAAAGTGGGTTCAGGAATTGGGTCACCTGAGGCCTCTAAGGTGAACACACGTCGAGCGGCGCAAAATGCATCTATCGGCAGTATTGCATCGGCGAACACAAGTGCGTCACCAGCTGATAATGCTGACCAAGCGCCGCCCGCCGACGCCGTCGCCCGCGCCACAACACCGGCTGCGGAAACGTCACACGTAGGTACCTACGTCGACCCCTAAGCGTGCCTACGCTGCTATTGTCACCACCGGCGAATCAGGTGTGTCGCAGCCTAAGCGACCAACTGTAATAGGGGAAAAACAGAAGAAGGGTGCCCAACCTGCCCTGGCTGCGGTCCGTAGCTCCTTGCCGAGAACGGGCCAAGTTGATGAAGAGGGTTTCACGAAAGTGGAAAGGAAGAAGAAGAAGCCCTGTTCACGAAACCAGTGTGGTACCGCTCCGAGTGGACCCAACATGCTGCTGCGCCCTGCTGTGCCTACGACGCAGCTGTACACTTCACGCCTGCACTACTCCACGACGATTGAAGAAGTAGTGCAGTTTTTGAAAGTGAAGACCAACTGGACTCTGAGGGTCGAAAGGTTGGAGTCGCGCCACAACATCAACTTTAAGTCGTTCGTGGTACGAGTTCCAACCGACCATCTACAGACCTACTTAAGAGAGGACTTTTGGCCGAAAGGTGTCATGTTTCGACGCTTTCGAGGACGGTTACGCGACACCACGCAGCGGAACACGACGCCGTCTTCATTACGTGTTTAGAGATAGTTTTAGTTTAGTTTAGTTTTATAGAATATGTATTAGTTTATAGTTATTGATTTTATATTATTTATGTATTGTTTTTATGGGCCTTAGTAGCCTGAAATAAAGGATTGATTGATTGATTGATTGTCCGGCGCCCCCCGCTAGCGGCAAGACGGCCAGTTTCGGGCCAGCCTAAGGCGGCCTCAGGTCAGCCGAAGGCGGTCTCGGGCCAACCGAAAGCAGCCTCGGCTCAGCCGAAGGCAACCTCGGGCCAGCTGAAAGCGGCCTCATTTGCCGCCACCGCGTCTATCCCAGCCAAAGGGTCGGGGCAGACAAAAGGCCAGCCCAAGCAGGCCCCCGCGAGGACTTCAGCGACGGAGGCGAGAGGGCCGCGAATGCCGCCCCCACCTGCTAGATCTCCTCCTCCAACTGCCGAACGGCAAGTGGTCGGGGAGAAGAAGAAGGCGGGCAAGGCCGCAAGGGCAGCCAGAAACAAGAAGAGGCAACAGCGGCGCAAGAAGAGCAGTGCCGCGGCTAGGCTTCGCGCCCAGAAGACTGCAGCTACACTACAGCCGGAAGCGGTGAAAAACGCCGTGTCCTACCACGACGTGCTCTCTAAAGCGAAGGGCAGCAGTGGATCTCCAAGAGCTCGGCATCTCCGACGGCCTCGGGGTGAAAGTCACTTTGACTGGGCCCCAGTCTGACCGGATGCTAGAGGTCCCCGGTGCCGCCAGTGGCCCGACCGCTGACGATCTGGCCGAAAGGCTCAGGGCGTCGTTAGACGCGGACGAGGCCCGAGTACCCAGGCCCACCAAGTGCGCTGACATGCGCATCCTGAGCCTGGACGACTGCGTGACGGAGGCGCATGTGGTGGCCGCCATCATTAGGACGGGGGGTTGCTCTGCCGTGCAAGTGAGGGCAGGTACCATCCGCCCTGACAACACGGGGTTGTGAACCGTCACGGTAAGCTGTCCTGTGTCGGCGGCCCAAAAGATAACCAGCGAGTGCCGAAGGCTTCTGGTGGGCTGTGTTTCGGCGCAGGTTAAACTGCTGGAACACAGACCTCTGAGGTGCTTCCATGGCCAATTGGGCAACCATGTGAGAGCGACATGCACCTCGGAGGTAGACCGTAGCGGTCACTGCTTCCGCTGCGGTCAGCCCGATCACAAGGCTGGCTCATGCGGTGCCACGCCGCACTGTTACATTTGTATGGCAGCTGGCAAGCTGGCCGATCACCAGGCAGGGAGTAAGGGCCTGCGCTCCACCCGCCAAGGCCAGGGGCAGGGGCATGCCCTCCGCCACCGTCGTTACCGCTGCTGCCGCTGTCGGTTCGACCACCGCTGTCGCTGCCGGTACCGCCACAACAGGGCCGTCGCAGGGGGCTTGGGAGGGGGCAAAAATGGACTGCCAATAATGGCTACTCCATTATACCTTCTCGGAAGAGGGGAAGGGGTTGCGTAGCAGCACGGTTCGGGGAGATTGTAGTGGTGGGAGTATACTTCTCCCGAGCCGAACTCTCACCGAGTTCCACAATTCCCTTGCGGAGTTGAAAGTCGTCGTCGTCGGGTTCCGTCTTTCAAAAGTACTGGCTGCAAAAAAAATAAAATTTAAAAATGTTGTCAAAGAAAAATGCCGGAATTCCATAAGCAACTATAATATGAATTAGAGTGAAAAAAATTGCATGTATTCTTACTAACATTAAATAGCCGTAACATATAAAACAGAATTCTTCTAAAACTTTAGGAAAAGGGTAAAATAATTAAATAAGCATAATTGTAATTTTCTTGCGGAATGCTAATGATGCGGCCACAAATGCTTTTATATCAATTTTCAAGCAATAGAAAATAAACCTAAATGCATTTAAGCCCCAAATCAGAAAAAGCATGAAATTGTGTATTCAGTGTTTTTTGTACAGAAGGGTTAAAATCATGTGAGCGTAAAAAAATGCACTTAAAATAACAATGTGGATATTGCAAATGCATCAAACAAAGAATAGAAGACAAAAACATAATTTGAACGTAGAAGAAAGACACAATCGTAATTAGGGCTTTGCCTCTTCTATATATACGCAATTTAGCCATTCCATAGAACACGGCCACAATCACCATGAGGGTTTTTTCTATGTATCTAATATTGAAAATCGAATAAGTAATTAGAATTTCTTAATTAAGTACAAACTCGTTGATATTATGTTATTTGAACTAAATAAATACAATTTCTACGTTCCGCCGATTAGTGGCCGAGCGGCGCTAGCACGCTCTCCCCACGCTCGCGCACTCCCACTACTCGCGAAGAAAGAGGGCGCGACGTTTTTTTTTTTTTTTTCAGGATGGGAAATCATCAAATGATTTCTCCCGCTCTGGGCGGAGCAGGAGGGCGCGTCAGACTTGTACTGACTAAAACCCACCCGTGTTCCATCAGTTGCCCATGTGCCAGGGTCACGGTATCTCTTTCGAACAATCACGCGACCCCGGCAGGCATCGGTCCTAGTAGACCCCTACACTGCTGCTGACATCTCTTTGAGGCGCGCGTGGAACACTGCGTGCCGTCGACCCGAGCTTGGTCCTTGCCGGGCGGCGAGCTACCCATTGCTCGCCGCCCGCAAGCTCGCGCCTACGGTGGCCGGGAGTCCGCAATCGACTCCCGACGCCCGGGGCGTCTCCTCCTGCGGCCGCTAGGGACGTGAGGGCGCAGAGACTGCCACTCCCTCACGCGCCCCGCCTCCTCCTTCGCGAGCATTACTGCTTCGCAGAAGGAGGTGACGGCTTCCCATTCCCTCTCGCTCCGTACCATGGCTCGCACCAGGGCCGGACGCGAGAGGTCGCCGCCGCCGATCGCCTCCACGAGGACACGGCGGTGCTCCGCCCAGGCAGGGCACACCTCCACCGTTTGCTCCACCGTGTCCTGCGCGACGGTGACTGTGGCTTTTTTCTTCGTTGAAAACGTAGTGCTTAAAATTGTGGCTTTTTAGAAAACCTTATTATTTGATAACCTGTACCGTTTATAATTGTTTTGTTGAACTAGTTATATGCGGTATAATGAGCAGAATTGAATTATGCAATAAAAAAAGAAAGCCCCTATGTTCGTTAGGGCACTATTCGTAGGATACGACGACATAACAGGTGCTAACGCGAATAAACAATATTATTTTTCACTCTCCCAAAATATAATCTCGATGGAAGTTCCTCAGCAATTTTTTCATCCACCGACAAATCAATCAAAAAAACAATAATCACCAACCGATCAACCACGACCTAACTACAATCTGTAATTCGTATGATATACGTATTTAACAAGTATTATATCCATTTATTAACCAAAAAAATAAATATACAATGCATTGACTCCCATCACGACACCGGTCTGTATTCCCTGTTTGCTCAACATCTTCATATCATCTCGATTGGTTTCGAAACACAAACCAAACTGTTTGTCTCAGCCAAGTGTTCTCCGAAACTCTTGGAGTTTTTTGCCTAACTACTGAAGGAAAAAGAGGGGTTGTGTTTTTTCTTTAACATAGGTCAGCGATTGTCAATCTGAGGGAATGGAAAGTGAAAAGAATCAGCATGTGTCACAGTGACATCACTGAACATTAAATAAAGGCTCCGGGAAACAGGCACGACGTGACTGCAATAGAACAATTTCTATGAAAACTTAATGGGAATTAGTCTACTAGAGTCAAGTTGCGCTGGTTTGCAGGAACCTTGAAATAGCTGTATGGGAACAGCTGGAAGAAGCACCCAATTTCAACCCAACTTAAGCTCAACCTCATGCTTGAGATCTTCATTTTAATGTAGTACAATAACAGATGTTAAGTTGAAGTAATCGTATAGAGACTTCTTCAGTGAAACTCAGGATGTCTTTTAGCAATATATAGGGTCATAGCAGGCCAGGGTCGCGAGATAGTTCGAAAGAGGCACCGTGACCCGGGACCATGGGCAACTGAAGGAACACGGGTAGGTTTTAGTCAGTAAAAGTCTGAGAAGTCATTTGATGATTTCCCAACTGAAAAAAAAAGGAATATATAGGTAATAACCCACGCCAACGACCAGGTGCAGGAAACGAACAGTAAACTGTTTGGCTGACCAAGTAAAAATTCTAGAAATTATGTGAGAAATAAAGAAAGGCGGGCAAAAGCTTTTGGTATCAAGGGCAAAAGTAAATTTAAAAAAAAAATAATGTAAGTCGCGAAATTCATTTGCCGTAACAAGTACGTATATGTATTTACAGAATTAAAATTATTAATACGACCCTCTAAGTCCATATAACATTGAATGATAATTTCACCAAAAAAAGAAGAATTTCACGGAACCGCACTCACATCCTCCTTCAGAAGCAAAAGGTTGAGCACCGCTGGTCCAGTTGGACATGTTTGTTCGCAGGCGCCTCGGTCCATGGCTGAATATTGTTTTAAAATCGATCCCGTAACTTGAGACCTTTCCTATTTACACAGTTTTAAACACAAGTCAACAGACATGCCGCTGCAGGGCTGACAGTACTTTGCAGATTTGGAATTGGCAGGTAAAAGGAATTTAACAAAAGGAAAACTATAAGGTAGGTAGAGGAACTTACTTTGGATTTGGTAAGTACTTTACGGTATGGAACTACTCTGTCTGTTATAAGTAAATAATATTTTTTATATCGAATGTTTTATATCAACTGTTCGTCAAATCGTTAAGCTCCTTAAATTTTTAGTTGAATAAATGCATTCACTGACTGGACAGTTCCACTCAATCTGTAGCTATGGTTCGTTCCTCAATAAACCATTTCAGTCACCAATCCACTGGTTTTTACATGATCTGACCAACATTAAGTCTAAACTGTAAAAAGACTGTGATCTCCTAGTTTGTTTCGGCCTTTCCTCTCAGACTAGTCAGATAGGAAACGCCGACGTCCTTTAGTTTTAAAATATAATTGACGTAAAAGTGTTTGTACAAATCTACATAAAGAAATAGAATCAGTTATCATTATTTTAATGAACAGAACTTTTATTAAAAACTAATATTCGCTCAAATATTTTTTTTGATCTAAGGATTAAGACTTCAATAATGCGTCCGGAAACTTTTATTATACTTATTTACTTTTAATTTTATTAACCTGCTATTAATTTAATTATTTTTTATGTTTTATTTTTTAAATGTCATTGAGCTCAAAACTCCATTTTCTATTCTCATAGACAAAAATAAACACTGTATCGTGCCAGCCCTAGTCATGAAATGTGCGCAGTAACGCGAGATCAGTGGTGGATGTTTAAAAACATGTCGCGGACTGCAGCCAAGCCGAGGAGCTCGGACAAACACCGGCAGGCCACAGTTCCCACGTCTTCGAGGAAATACTGGAGCGGGGAAACTCTTCGAAGTTACACTGAGAATATTTCTAAATGTACTGGCTGTCTACTTTCAGTAATACATCGAGAATGCGAGTCTACGAACACTTGAAGGGTTCCGTACTGCAACGCAAGAAACGCTGAAAAGGACACGATTCCTGTATGGAGAGCACCTTTAATTTGTATTTTTATTACAATTGTTATAGTGGCAATAGAAAGAAATACACATTTTGTAAAAATTTCAACTGTACTTAATTACGGTTCACGACATACAGCTTGCTGTCGAGACGGACGGACGGACGGAATAGGGTTCCGTTGGCATTCTTTGGGTACGGAGCCCTAAAAATGACTACTTTCCAATAAACAATAATTCTGTGTTTCTAGTCAATTGATTGACTGTTTTCACCGTCAGTTGCCATTCGTAAGGTCTAACAAGAAAAGTGGTGGTCGCGACTTATGAGTTATGGGTTCGAACACAGACAAGCACTTTACTTGGTGTAAAATATTTCATCACCATTGCTCTCAAAACGGTGGAAAAATATCGCGAGAAAACCGGCATGTCCTAGAACAAAACAAAATAACTGTAGACATGTGACATGTACTAACTCACACTGAGCTCATGGTGGAACACGGCGCACGCTCTTATCTCTCAGAGGAAGCTTGTGAGGGCACAGCAATGGAAACATAGACACTGCCACGTAAGCCACGGCATCGTATGAAAATGCAATAAGAGTATAAGACGTCTCATGGGGATCCCCTGGCAAATTGGATTATCTGACTATAACTAGATCTACAGAAGTTGCAATCAGCATCATCGTCATCTGCACAATCTTTTCTAAAACTATATTAAGGTTGGCTTCCTGCCTAGCCGAATACAGCTGTAATCGTCCCATCAGTCAATCAACAGAGATCATGGTTCATATACTACCGATTCCCGCAAAAATTCCCCACCCACTCAAAATCGAAGCCCATAATTCTTCCACTGTTAATACCTAATACGGTATTTCGCATGCAAGACACACCACAACCGGGTCGTGTACTTAGCAGTGCTCAGGTGATTCACAACATATAGTAAGAACAGTACCCACCAGCCAGAACAGACAGCCATTTGAGGATCATAACAATATGCAGCAAACGTAGAGTGCAGCATTGCGCAGATACGACACTCCTTACTAAGCACCATTGTAAAATCTAATTATTTTTAAAAGAGTAACCATGGAGTTGCCGGACGGTTCCGTGTGTTGCTGGACGTAAAGAATAGCTTCACCCCATTTCTTCCCGTGGGTATAGTAAGATGTAATGGACTTACTAGAGAATGGGTAGCAGCGTTCTCTATGCATTATACCATCGTTCTGCGAGCATCAACCCACCTCCCAAGCGTAGCAATTATGCCAAGCCCTCCAAATTGGGACAGGCCTATGTCCAGCAGTGGACGTTTTTCGGATGAAATGATGATGATGATTTTTCTTCCACTGCTGCGCAAAGGCCTCTGAGCCCTACTCTCTTTCCTCCACTATCTGGCTTTTTCCTCTATTTTGCTCGAAATTTACCATTTTTTGTAAATGCGTGAAATTCGGAAAATTACTGGCCTCCAACAATTTTCTGATTTTAAGAAAATCTGCACTAACCATCAGGTATTTCCCTTCCAATATAATGATGAACTGTTCACCGCAACATATTAATAATATGAAAGGGCAGTTCACTGAATCGCCATTGAACGTCAGTGAGTTCAACGCTCAATTTATTCTGGTCGTGTCTTTGGATTATGTCCTACAAGTTCACATTACACATCACCTTTCTTAGAACATTGTACGTAATTGAGATACCGTGTCAACTGTCTACGATCCATATTTATTTACTGTGCCTGTTGCTTGTACTTACAAACACTAGGTTTAAATTAGAAAAGAATTATCATCTGCCTAGCCTTTTCCAATTATTTTGGGATTGGTTTCCAGTCTAACCGGTGACTATTAGTATTTTGCATGTAACGACTGCCTATATAACCTCCACAACCCAGTTATTGGGTATACCCTTTGAATCGTTAAAAAACAGGACGAAAAAGTGACATAAAAATTAGATAAGAGCGAACTAAAAATATAATGAAAACTTCATGAGAAACGTAGCTTAGACATCACGAAATTTCAGTACACGATATTACAGCTAGGCAGAAACAGTTCCAAATGCCATTTACCTACTCCTTGCTACACAAACACGGTGGTAGGGCATAACGAATAAATGCCTTTGAATTTATTCCCTGCCCTATAAGGAGAAATGAGAATACAACTTTTTCAATAACCGCATCCAATGCGATCGCGATTAGCATCAATATTGCATACAATAGCTAAGGAAGGGAATAAGCTTTTTATTTAATTTAATCAGTACTTGTAGTGAGTAGAATGTTAAGTTAGATCATTAAGATTGGTATTTAGATAAAAGTGACATTACCTATAGGTCTGTATCGATATACAGATCTGCATAAACAGTTTTATGGAGTATTAGTGGAGCGGAATTCCGGTGTAGTCTTGTCATTGGTAATTGGTGGTCCAATTCAACCATGAACATGTAGGCAAATTAATTCAAAATTAATTTTATAGAATCTGAACCTAGGTGTGAAGATAAACCGAAATGGCACTCTTCATAATAAGCCTATATTGTTCCCACTGCTGGGACACAGGCCATATTGACATACTGACTTGTATTACTTGATTTTTGCCTGTATGCTGATTTTGAATAAAGCTATTTTTATCGATTTGTGAATTTGACTTTTATAAAGGATGCTATAGGATGTCTTAAAGAGTTTCACCCTAAAAAACTTTTTTACAAAAAAAAAAAAACAACCGACTTCCTTAAAAACACTGCAAAGTGAAAAATAACTTTAATTTCGGAAGTCGGTGTCTTAGGATTTTTATTTAAGGTTTTTGCCACCGACTTCCGAAATTAAAGTTATTTTTCACTTTGCAGTGTTTTTAAGGAAGTCGGTTGTTTTTTTTTTGTAAAAAAGTTTTTATTTTTAAATTTTTAGTTATAGTATCTATCCCGCACTAATTTCAAACAAACAATGGATATTTATGCGATAGCAGAAATCGCGGTTGATTTGCTGTCATTTTTTAAAGAGTTCTGATGTCTGTCTCCGGAATTCATCATCAGATTTATATGAAACTTATATGGGACCATTTCGGGATAAACCCCTTTCGAACAAAAAAAGAATTTTACAAATCCGTTTATATATGACGGAGTTATGGCCGAACATACATAAAAAAAAATATATAAACATCCGAATTGATAACCTCCTCCTTTTTGAAGTCGGTTAAAAAATTAAGATAAGACTACCGAACATTCCAATAATGACGATTCAGTCTCACTTTATTATGAAAATTTATGGTCACTCTACTCTAATACAGTTTCATACTACTATATTTTAGTGAATATCTCCTAAAATATAAAGCCTGTAGTTATATTCGCCACATTTATCCAAACTAGGCTACGATACCTATCGATTAGTACTAGAACCACAGAACTAACCTTGAACCTACTATTAATAACGAAATAAACGCCATTGTATTTTAGGCATATTGCCGTCCGCGCGGCCAACTAAAATCGACTGTAAAAAAAATATTGAACCTATTTTGTAGTATTTTTCTTGTTTATTTGCTGTAACAAATTAGCAACTAATTGTCCATGCACATTAGCCTCTATTAATTTGATTTTATGGTGAGATACGTACCTACACTTAACCTGAAAACGAAATATAGGATAACTTTTTGTATATTTAAGTTTTGATGATTTTTATTTTTGTAACAAATATAACAAATTAAGACCTTTCATTTGATGTATCATTCGCTTATCTGCATTATTTAGTTTCTGTGTAATCACGGATGATCACTACGGCAAGTGGCGGTTCTAGCGGCCAACTGTTTTTGGTCGTAGCGCCTTAGTTTTTTTTTGTAACAAATTCAGGAAAAGAGGTGTGTATTGTAACAAATTACAACTAATTCCTGGCAAAATTTCATCAAATTTGAAGAGTTGGCCGTGCGGTGGAAACGGACATGTTTTTTAATTGTGTCTGTAATTACGGTAATTGACTGGTTAACATATCGTATACAAAAATAATGTAGTTCAAATATCGCTCCTAAACCTAAACAGTATTAATATTTTTACAAAACAAAGTTTTTTTCTGTACGAATGTTTTGAACCATCGAGCCCTTGTTTTGAAATGAGAACCGAACAGAAATACAGTTTTATTTACAAAACTGTCATCGTAGTCCGATGCTAAGTTGTCATTGTTGAATTAAGAACTTCACCCAAATTAGAATAAAGTTTGAAATGCTAAATCTGGCTTAAAAAAATTAGATCGCGTAATAAGATGGAAAGCGTCCATTTGGCTTCCCGAATTTACTTATTAAAAACAATTAATGAATTCCGTTACAACACAAGAGCCTTCATTCACAATCCGTCAGTCATTACCACGTCACGTCACCCTCCCTCCCCGACACCCTCCCTTCGTCCCAACCTGTAATTATGAGAGATGACTACATTTCATTCCCTTGCCTTTTAATTAAAAAAAGATTACACATGTTTTTTGCAATTTTAGTATTAAATGCATCAAGTGTTTAGGGTCAACATGACTTACAGTTTTTGAGGTGGGGTTTGTAAGATGTTTTTTGTTTGGTAATGACGAAACTGTGTTTTGGTGGCTGCCCCTTAATTAGTAAAGAAGATGGGTTGGATGTTTTGTTTGGGTAAATCTATAAAGCGGTGTAATTAGTTTTGATAAAAGTGAGTTCATATAAAATGTTAGAACAGAAAATCCTGACACCTGACCTTGAAAACCGACTTGTCGCACGGGTCTTTCGATGAGGTTAATCTACGCTTGCTGTGGTTGGTCTGTGGGTGTGTGACCCCAAGACTCCTCCATGCATCGGAAAGCACGTTGAAACGATGCTGTCGTTCGTGGATCTTTGACAGTCATTGCGGGTCTTCTGAATCCCGAAGTTCTGACAGCCAGTCTAACCCTAATAAACGGTATTACATATGAGGTGTATATATTCATACACGAAATATTTTAAGAGGTACACCTGTAGGTGGTAAAGAAGATAAAGTAACGAAAAAATAAATTTTCAAAATTTATTTTTTTCTAAATTTAATATTTATAAATTATTCGACGCACATAAGAAATACTGGCTCCTTCTTATTTTTTACGGCCCGAGACACCGCGGCCATGCTCGTGCCGTCCGGTCACCGCCCTCGACAGCGTCAGGCGGGCCATTCATAGAATTTGGAGTAAAGGTTTTATGCAAAACGTCTCAAGCAGTTTTAAAATTATAATAATTACGAAAATTCAAAAAAGCTTAGATAAAAATTTTCTTTTCGTTTCTGTAGTTTCTTTACCACCTACAGGTGTACCTCATAAAATATTTCGTGTATGAATAGATACACCTTATATAGTTAGTTTTACCCAGTAACTGTATTGTGGAGGTCAGGTAAGCTCCATGTAAGATAGTGATATTCAGCAGGATGCGGTAAGACTTCTCCCATCAAAGTTAAAAAAATGCCAGGCAGATTAATTTCTTTTAAATAAAACCCTTTTCCGATCTAGAACACCATAGTCATAATTACTCATCATTTATGTAACATGCTACATTAAAGTTATGTTGCTACATTAAAGTTTCAGCGAATCAGCTACGTAAAACGACAGGAGTAGACAAACTTCCCTCTACAGAGAGGAGACCGGTGTCCCAACATTAGGAATGTTATAGCCTGATTATGCTATGACTATGCTTATCTACAGGAGCCGTTACTAAAAACTGCTGACTCAACCATTTTATATCTCAAAAATACCCCATAAAGCATAAGAAATAACAATACCACAGACACTCAATGACATAATTACGTTAACTCCCGCCAAAACTGTCAACTCACGCCAGAAAAATAGAACAAAAACTCTATGGCGCCACGCCACGTGAGAACTTGGAAAAACATAGATATCCCTCGTAATTTAATACTTAAATATTATTTTTTGCAAAGTTCTAATGTCATATCGGAAGTATGTAAGTGTTTGTTTAGGCTGTCTCCGTAAGTAGAAATAATATTGGGCGATGTCGACGCATAACATACAGTGTATTCGTGATGTTGGTTTTGCAAACGATTAACTGTATTTCTGTTGTCGTAAGAAGTTTGTTTTTCTTCATGTTTAGTTTAGTCGAACCTATTAAGTGATCGGTCTTTGGTAACGCGTTCAAGATATTCCTTTTTTGGAAAGTAACTACCTACAAAAGATTTTTATTGAAAATTAACGATCTATACGGGATCTGGTGAAAATAAAACTATTCTTCAAAACAACTATAAATGACTGAGTAAAAATAAATTGGCTAAGTCCGCCTGATAAAATTAGCTACCTATATATAAAAGTTCTTAAAGACAAAATATTTTTAAATCCTGAAAGTGTCATGGCTTATCCTTAGGTAAAGCAAAACTACTCCCGAAATAAATTAAACTGTATTGACACTTATGTATATGATAATGAGACTCTATATTCCGGGCTAGTGAGCACACTATAGTTTGAAACATCTTCTCTTTTTACACGCTTTATATTAGCTTCACTTGTATGTTTGTGTGTTTGTACGTTGGTCCCTTATAGCGCGATTTTGACCCACTTTAAACGACCAGATTTCATTCAAATTTTGCACACCTGTCATAGACCGATGACAATGCAATAATTTCGTAAAGTGGCATTATACTTGCCAGGGTTACCAGGACAGCAAAAAAACTGTCTTCGAAAACTACGCTGACATACGTTACAAACTACGCTGACATACGTCTCTAAATTCGGAACACCCTAAAAAATAGAAAATAAATAGTAGTTTTAAAAAAACAAGATTCCATAGAAAACCAAACTAAAAAGTAGAAAATAATGGAAAAAAGCGTGGGGTGCCTGATATCAATAAAAAAATACTTTAAAAAGCACCCCACGCTTTTTTCCATTATTTTCTACTTTTTAGTTTGGTTTTCTATGGAAGCGTATTTTTTTCTTTTTTTTTATAGCTCTTTCCTGAGCTTTAACAACGTGTGCGGGATATCAGCTAATGCTTTCATGTTTTTACTCCGAAATTAGCCCGAAAGTTAGAACTCCTCCCTCCTCAGTAATGTTGGCATAAAATATCCCGGTACTAGGTAATCATACGCTGCGTGTTAGATAGATAGGAGCAACATGACAGAACAGGACGGATGCCGTGGCGCCGGTGCAGACGAGCAGTTGGACCGTCTCAGGCGCACACCCATCCAGCAAGATGGTGTAAGGGATAAGCGAACGCGCAAAGTCAGCAAGGAAAGTCAGGTCCTCACTCTTCGGAACTATAATCATCATGACTATTACACCCGAAAGATGTCTAACTCTGGACATAAGCCTCCCCAAGCTCCACCACTTCGACTTGTTCTGCGCTTCCATCATCCAGCGGATTCCTGCGGCCTTCACAAGGTTACACACATAGGTCCTCCTTGAAGGCCTTTCAAAGTTCCAACTTCATTACGTGGATTCAAGTCCAGAACCTATTAGCCCGAGACAATTATAGTAGGAAAAGTAATCTTATCTAGAGTACCTATTACTCCAACATGAAGCAGTAATAAAAAAATAAAATTGAGGGTAAAAAAATCAAGACTGATTTAACCATCGAACGATCGATCGAGATCTGATAATGCTCACAATCAATTCCATAAGCTCACAACTCCTTAATTCTGGTCTTCAAAGCAAATAACTTGCCAGTTACAAAGTCATTGAAAACAAAAAGTTTATAGGCACTGCAATCACGAGCCCTGCAGGCAAGACGCCAAAATCGCTACCTCCCATACCTTGGCCCAACATTTAAAAGTGTAACACGACCACCGTTGTGTCGTAAGCCGATATCTCGACTAACATCACGACATCACTCGTCTGCGGTAATGAACTGCTAAATACAATGTCAACACGTCCCGCATATATTTAGACCTGAAGGTATGAGGTTGCTGTAGCGAGAACTCTGATCTCTTTTAGTTTTGACGTACGTGTGACAGGTATCAGCTGTCTTTGAGATGAGACCAAAGACAAAAAGTTCCACAGATTATGGCTAATTTTTCTCTTCAGCAAACGGTATAACCTCTTTTGCGGGGCAAAGTTTGTACGTGAGCAGTGGTGGTCCAGTGGTAACAACCACTACTTACGAGTAGTAGGCCGTGTGTTCGAACCCAAGCAGGCGCTTTACTTTGTGTAAATTATTTCATCACCACTGCTCTCAAAACGGTGAAGGAAAACATCGTGAGGAAACCGGCAAGTCTTAGAACCAAAACTTCGTAGACATGTGACATCTACCAACCCGCACCAGGCCCGCGTGGTGGATTATGGCCCACTCCCTCTCACCAAGAGGAGGCCTGTGCCAGCAGTCGGAACGTTATAGGCTGCTGATGTGAAAGTTTGTACGGATAGTAATTTTCTGGTGAATAGAATAAAGAGACAAGTTCAAAGCAAAAGACAAAGACATTTATTGGCTCTTAAAGTGATAATACAAAAGGTGGTAAATAAATATTCTTGGGCAATGACACCTTTCCGGACGTAAAGAATAGCACCGTCCCATTTCGTCTCGTAGAGGCGCCTGGCTAAGGGATTTACTTCGGAATGGGCAGCAGCGTTCTCTATAGATTTTACCACCATACTGGGATCGCCAACCCATCTCCTAAGCATGGCGATTATATCAAACCCCCCAAACTGGAGGGGGGGCTATTTCCAGCCGTGGACGTCTTACGGCTGAAATGTTGATGATATATTTCGCGAAATTTTCGCATGCAAATATTAATATCAAAGTAAGGTGCTTATTTGAATAAACAGGATAGAACATATAGAAGTAAATAGATGCTATTAAAATATGATCATCAATACCATTTCAGCCGAAAAACTGCTGGACATACGCCTCCCCCAAGCTCCGCCACTTCAACCGGTTTTGTGAAGAAATAAATAGATTCCCTAATGATTGATGTTGGAAAACTTTAGCTTGTAATAGAACATTGAATGTGTGAATTAATCCAGTGAACCTAGACGGCTAAAACTCACCAACACACAGCCAAGCCTAGCCCAAACTACAAACTACGACCCTAATCAGTTATCACAACCAAATTATCGGTAACATCAAAATCCTAACGTAAACGCGGCTTAATGAACGATGGCCGGCACAAATTACTGGCCGCCAGCAAACAGACGGCAACAATCAACCCTTCACTGTTTGCGGGCCTCCCAGACCCCGGCCATGAATTATTCATACGTCGTGACAGCTAATTGTAATGAAATTTACTTCCCCACTTCAGCCCGCGTACGTCATCGGTCTCTATGCAATTTTTTGCGCTAAATAGAACGAAGCGTAAAATTTCTTGAGAAACCATTTTGTTGACGCTTGTTGTATCATGGTCGTGAATTAATTATTCGTTTGGCGATGCATTTATGTATTAGATTGTTTGGTTAATCGCTAAAACAATGGATAATGTTTCATGTAAGATGTTTCCAAAGATTAATGGTCTAACATTTCTGTTAATAGGTTAATCTATACTTAATATTATAAAGCTGAAGAATTTGTTTGTTTGTTTGTTTGATTGAACGCGCTAATCTCAGGAACTACTGGTCCGAATTGAAAAAATATTTTTGTGTTGGGTAGCCTATTTATCGAGAGAGGCTATAAGCTATATAACATCACGCTACAACTAAGAGGAGTGGAGCAGTAATGGAAAATGTTGCAAAAACGGGAAAAATTTATTCCTTTTGTGAGTTTCCGTTGCGTGCGCTGCGTAAACGGTTAAAGTAACGCAAAAATAATGTATGACGGAATTGTTCCTTTTAAAAAGTTCTAAAAAAAGTCCGCGAGAGCATATTGTTGGTTGACTCACTATAACTCAAAAGGAGCGAGCAGCAACGAAAAATAGACGATAACTAGCAGGCAAATCGAAGCGACAGGAAGGGTCAGGGTGGCAAAAATTTGACGCGGACGAAGTCGCGGGCAGAAGCTAGTTTATTATATACGACAAGGTACAAGACACAAGTCTGTAGCAAACGTCAACTTGTAAACATTACCTACTTTGATTAAATTATCACAATATTTAACAGGACACATTAAACATTAAAAGGTAGAAGCCTGAGTAATATTCTATAAAAATGTCACAGTGAAAACTAAGTTGAAGTCTGAGCTGTCAATAGTAACCCTTAGCATCAAGTCGAATGACAGCTCACTTCAAGGTCACTTCACCTAAGTTTTCATGGTGAATTTTTTACAGAAAATACCGGGTGACCTGAATCGACTCCTTGTCTTAAATGAAATACTTTAAAAATTGAACTATTTTATAAATTCCAAACACAAAATCCTCAAACCAGTATCGAACAAAGCAGCACCATGTAACCCTACGCCGCGATCGTTCGTTGAGAGTCTTATTATTTTATTAGTTCACGCGCGATTTAATCACGATTGTTGGTTTTGGTAAGCTAATAAGCGACAGCAGGATGGGGTGCGGGTGACGAGTTACAAGTTATAGAGTTACGGGGTCTTTATGACACCAGCGCAGCCGAACGGTTAACTACGAACGGGTAGAATTGTAAATAGGGAATTTGATTAGTCTGGAGTTTCTAGATATTGCAGGGAATTTGAACTAAAAGATGTCAGTCAGATTCTCTGGCTTGTAAAATTTGTGGATCTCTAGGGATTGACGATTATATGAATTGGTTAACGATAGGGCTAGTTTTACCTACACTTTGTCTTTATTCTGTAAGAAGTTGTACCCTACACAAGATAACAGAAAAAAAACCGGCCAAGTGCGAGTCGGACTCGCGCACCGAGGGTTCCGTACAAATCTGTAGGTATTCTCGGTTTAAAAATATATATTTTTTTTTAATTTTTATATTTCAGTTGATTGAATGTAAGGTAAATTGCGGTTTACGATTTATGACGTTTTAAAAAAAAACTACTCACTCGATCTCGTTCAAACCAATTTTCGTTGGTAGTTTACATGGTAATGTACATCATATATTTTTTTTAGTTTTATCATTCTCTTATTTTAGAAGTTACGGGGGGGGGACACACATTTTACCACTTTGGAAGTGTCTCTCGCGCAAACTATTCAGTTTAGAAAAAAATGATATTAGAAACCTCATTACCATTTTTGAAGACCTATTCATAGATACCCCACACGTATGGGTTTGATGAAAAAAAAACATTTTTGAGTTTCAGTTCTTGTATGGGGAACCCCAAAATTTATTGTTTTTTTTTTCTATTTTAGTGTGAAAATCTTAATGCGGTTCACAGAATACATCTACTTACCAAGTTTCAACAGCATAGCTCTTATAGTTTCGGAAAAAACTGGCTGTGACATACGGACGGACAGACAGACAGACAGACAGACATGACGAATCTATAAGGGTTCCGTTTTTTGCCATTTGGCAACGGAACCCTAAAAAGAGCAGGCTTTCGGCAATGCGGCGGTTGGTGGTTGTGTTCCGAAGTCGATTAAAGAAAAGTATTTTAGGTTGGGTTTGAGTAAATTAATTTGACTCCATTTACATCTAGGTTTTCACAAAACAATAACCGTCGAGTATTGAGATAATTTTTACAAAATTTTTAACTTTTTTTTTACTTGAATATGGAACTTTTGGCTACTTTGTACGCATGGTGACAAATCAAGCTATATAGTTCCAGTATAAGCTGACTTCTCATTGTGCGATGAATCTATACAATGCAAGCTCAGCTAAAACTGGAAATGTATAGCTTGATCCGTAGCCGTGTGTACGTATGCATGTTATTGTATCTTTTTATTTATTTTTCACACTGAGCGGTTTTTTGTGCAGAATACAAAATAATAAAAAAACGCCCACTCACAATAAGTAATTATAAAGACAATTTTCTTATGAACTTAGATTCACTTAAGGATTGGATCTGATTGGTGGAAGCTTATGCCCTGATGTGATGCCGATGAGATTTCCAAATTCATGAGATGTCAGAGAATTTAAATTATATTCTTGCACGTAACTAAGACACCAAGTAAAAGACACAATCCCTAAGTAAAACGTATTCAAATTCACCAGAAAGAATTAAAAAAAACTATTATCTTTTATCCTCAAAAGAATCCTTAGATTGTAACAATAGATGTTAACGTTTTGGTGTTGGCCACACAATGTCATTTTTTATATCGAGAAACAAATTTATTTGTGACAGCTGTCAAACTCATCATTTACTTATAATCAACCGTAATTTAAGGGCGCAAAGTCCAAAGTTCTTTGTCATGTCATTATTTTAAATGCACATCTTAAGTTGGTGCACAGTAATTTTGGGGAGAGCGGGGCGTTATCGCATTTCTTCGTGTCCATCTATTTACTAATGACTTCCGGCGTCAGGTGCTCCCCTTCCTCCCCTTTCTAATGATTTTTTCGTGTATTGTTCGATGTTCGAATGAAGAATACATAACGACCTATTTTTAGAGTTGGCAACTGGCAATACTATGAATAATTATTGTCTTTGGCCGTTATATTGTAGGTATGTAGAGAGTTTTGTTGAAAACTTAGCTGTTTATGGGCACCTAACTATAACGAGGTTTGGAAGATATGTTTCTTGACATATCAACTCTAGACAAATGGTGGAATAAGCTGCATCTATGAGGTGTAGAGCAACTAAAATATTAAATCAACGAAATTACAGAATACAGATGGATGCGTCATCAATTCATCATAGTGGCCTTGTTAAAACACAGATTACTGACATGGCTCAAAAAGTCACTAAGCTTAAGTATGATTGGATTCGCCACGTCTCCCGTATGCCCAATGAGCTAGGAATGAGCGGAGGCCCAAATAACCACTACGTTGAGCCCTGACACAGCTAGAAAGCGTCGCGGAAGACGGCGGCGTAGGGGATGGCAGGAGGTGGTGGAAACAAAACAACCAATACTCCACTTTACCCTGGATCGAGAGTAGAATGTCATGGATAGAGGTCTTTGCCCAGCAGTGGGATGATGTAGGCAAGTAGTAAGTAGTAGTAGTCGTCTTGCCTACCTCTACCAGTAATAAACACTATAAATATGAACCTATTGGGTAGAAAGCATTATCTAAGAACAATATCATCGGTATTTACATAAACTTTTATTCTGTCGTTAATTATAATTATTTACCAAAAATAGGCACTAAACCGAATTTACATACTGCCTATGTAGTAAAAAGCAATATAATATACTCTAACGACCCAACAATGCAAATAACACCAATTTTAGACACGGTATATCAATTACATACTACTCCACCGCAATTTTCAATTCTAACACGACCAAACAAAGTCTCATTTCAAATACGTCACGCAATAAAGAACTAGGGTATCGCTTTCAAGAATAAAAGCAAACACGATGCGATTTCGAACCCTCTCGCGTCGAGATAAAGTTGATTTTTACTCATTGTTGGTTGAGAAGAAGTAGAGTATCACTTACAGGATTGGCTGACATCGACCCCGCCCAGTAGGGCAGTATCCATTTCACGCACACCTAAAGTCCACCCACCGACTACCAGAGAACTTAACTACTTGTAATCGATACAAAAGCACATAGCCAATCGAAGACAACGGTTGTACCTACGCAATAGGGACACTGTGATTTATTATCTGTGACATTCTAAATTTTAAAAGTTTGAAACTGACAGCTGTCAAATTTACATCAGGGTGAATGCACGTATTGACTACCGGTATTTTTAAAGTAAAATTGAAAATACATATTCCTGTTTTCGTTCTATTAATTTGAATTTAATAAGTACAACGGACTTTGAATATCGTATTTATTTGTTTGGATAAGAAATACTGCTTCTGAGCACCCTAATTAAATATTCAAAACGTCATGTGACACAATGGAGTCACGCACGGTCCAGTTGAAATAACACGCAGCATCCCGTCTGTTTTGATAATCGTCCCGTTTAGGTAAACAGGTCTATTAACATAACAAACACGTTCTTTTATCTCGGACACAGCAACTTCTCTATTCAATATTTACTGAGTGACAGAGAGAAAAAATAATTTTAAATTAGTTGGACATCTTTCCGTAAGTGGTCAACCTCACGACCCTAAAGAAATAGTGGACAATGGCAATACGTGACCATAGACAATGAAATTGGACCATCGAGTGGACACAAGTGGCCATAGAGCTAGTAAAGGAGGCCGAATGATATCAATAACTCTATGTTGTCGTTTAGGCAGCTGTCTCGTTTGCATGAATAAATAAAATTATCATTGAAATGTTATTTCTAGAGCTTTTTGAATATTTCGTGTCTTAGTTCATATAATTTTATCGTATCTAGAATAACTTTCTCGTTTAATGGATCTTGAATTCTTAAGTCAATTGATTAGGGTTTAAAGTTCTTAGGAATAGCAACGTCATAGTATATTAACAGCTTAGGTCTATTGTTGGCAAATTGTCTGCCAGCTTTACGTCCAATATTTTAGAACTGCAGCTCAGAAATTGGTCGTGAGGATCAACTCATCACATTTTACGATCCGAGGCATAAACATTACTAAACAATAAATATGATTACAAAACATGCAAATTTTATTAACAAAAGCCTGTAAATAAGTTAGTACAGTCGTATGAGTGTGGTTGTGAATATTTTTCCTGTTTTGTGCCACACCATAAATACAAGTCGTAAATAGATAACGGCTGTCTGGGGCGGAAACGATGGTCGCTTCCGCCGCAGCGGCTACTAGCGCCAATATTTTACAACTTCATAACACTAGGCTGATAAACATGTTTGCTGTGGTGAATGTGGGGATACTGTACATAAATTGTATCTACTATTACTTTAATAACTTGATTTCTGATGTTTTCATGTACACTCTCTAATTTCTATTCAAAAGTTTGTTTGAAAAATTCCCAGTTTGTTAAATAAAGAAAGGGTTCATAATAGGCTATGAAAGATTTTACTAAACGCTTTAAGCTGCTGATGCACAACTCACCTACATCTATATCTACTAGTATTATAAAGCTGAAGAGTTTGTTTGTTTGTTTGACTGAACGCGCTAATCTCAGGAACTACTGGTCCGAACCGAAATATTCTTTTTGTGTTGGGTAGCCTATTTATCGAGGAAGTCTATAGGCTATGTAACATCACGCTACGACCAAGAGTAGCGGAGCAGTAATGAAAAATATTGCAAAAACGAGGAAAATCGCACGGGTAGGCGATTCGACGCGACGGGAAGGGGCGGGGGAACAAGAAATTTAACGCAAACGAAGTCGCGGGCAGAAGCTAGTTAATAATATTTTGGCAAATTAGCCAATTATAGTAAAGTGTGAATTGATCAAATAAAGGTGACACGTTGCATGAATTCATCACAGAGAGAGATGGCCAAAGATCATCACTCACTGGATACCTGAGGAAGGACATCGTCATCGAGGTAGATCATGGCGAAGGTGGGTTGACGATGTGACAAAATTTGACCAGAGACCGAACAAAACAGGGAGGTTTGGAAGGAAGAAGGGGATGCCTTTGTCCTGAAGTGGGACTTAATAAAGGCAAAAGTATTACAGTTTATTCATAATTGTCCTTAACAGACTGCTTAAAATTCTTGAAAAAAAAATGTTTTGTAATCTACCTCACTACTGTATATGCGGGTATTGATTAGAGTAAATAGCAGTACAGTGGACTATTTCTTTGAAATATTTACTGCAATATATTTTATAAATTACAGAAGCATCAGTTTTCATTGAACCAATCAATTTCTGTGGGTCGGTGGGTATAATGGATCGAATTGTATTATTTCAAAAGGACACCGTAAGTAATGCAGGGGGACGGAACTTCAATTTTTCATATCGTATACTACATCTTATGATGTATAGGAATTCATAAGTCCATTAGAGATAGGATATTAATTCCTCGGGTTATTGAACGTTACATAAAAAACGGTCAAGTGCGACTCACTTACGAAAGGTTCCAAATCGCAAGGGCAAAAATACCAAAAAAACATGTTCGTGAATGGAAAGGGGTACCCTTTTCATTTTTAACATTGTTTTATTTTATTATTTATTGTATAGGCAATAGTAATATCTAAGTAGTCTGTGGAAAGTTCAAAAAGTACGGTTCTAAATATACAGCCGTATGATAGACGGACGGACAGCGGAGCCTTAGTAATAAGGTCCCGTTGGCACTCTTTGGACACGGTACCCTAAAAACTGGTCAGTATTTATTGAAGACAACTCAAGACTCAACCGACATGAATTTACAACATATTTTGTTATAGTATGAACCTATAAAGTTATGTTTTTCATTAGCACTATTTTACGATAAATAAATGGCTTATAACTAATATTTATTTCTTATTAAAGCCGAGATCGATTTACTTAGGTTGAACTTTAATACTATTCAGTAACTTGACAGTTCAACGAAAAATAATGATACTATATTAAAACAAATAGTGTTGAGATAGTGAACGGTTTCGCGTAAAGAATGAATGATAAAATGGTTTAAATTAAATAAAACTTGAAAAAATCCTTTTTAGGGTGTGGAATATAAGAAAAATTGATAATTATTAATAACAGTTATTTCCTTTTTAATTTTCTTCTGATAGAAACAAAACTAAATATAAAAACCATGTCATTTTACTTTTTTTTTTACTATAGTCATTTTATTTCCTCTGGCAGCCATAGACTATTTATATATCGATATAGTATACATCGTGTCTTAAGACAAATGATGTTTGCATGTAAGTACGTTATTTCAAGTTTATTCAATTTCATTCATTCTTGCACCACCTCACTATCTTTTTTTTGTCAAAGCGTGGTATCCCTCCAACTGTCATGTTACTGAATAGGATTAAAAGTCGAACCTTAGAAGCCTATCAACGATCAGTTAGATACTAATAGCTGTCATACATTGACGTCTCATAATGTATTTATGAGCTTTATAGAGCAATAGTATTTAGATATGAATAAAACGTTGCGTATTTTTCTAGAACAAACTATCGTACTAACATTATAAATGTGAAAGTTTGGTTGTTTGTTACTCAACCACGCTAAAATGGATGAAAGAATTTCGATGAAATTTAGCACACAGATTGTTTATAACCCAGAATAACACATATGATAATAACATTGTATCATGGCAGTACCTGTGGGGTAATTTTCGATCTTCACATGGTCGAAGCCGCTGGCAATAGCTAGTAGTTAATATCTTTCTTCATCCTTACAACTTGCTATAGATCTACACTATTGACACGTGACCAAAATCAGAATTAATCCGCCATCGCCATCTTTTTTTACAATACAATTTCACAACATAAAACAAATGATTACTAACAACGCTCCATTCTAAATGTATATTATAGCGGCCAAATATCCTTGAAGCAGTGTCCAATTACAGGTGTCTAGGACATAGAATATAGGCCAAGCTAAAATGTCCACGAAACCAATCGATTGACTCAAGAAAAAAAATAACGTGCCCGTAGACAATTACCCTACATTTTCTTTTCAAAAGAATTACGTCGTGTCCAATGCTATTGGCCTATTGCATGTACTACATGGTGTATCTAATCTAATCTTCAGCAACACAATTTGACTCGGTAGCGTCGGCACATCGGTTTCCAAGGCTTTAGAATCTCCATTCACTTATGAAAGCTCGCAAGGTTATGTTACTCGTAGCGCCATCTATGTTACAGTGTGGGAAACGTATTACTTTTTTCTGCCACTGTAGATTTAATGGAGATTAGAAGCCGATCTATAATTTTAATATAATAAGATCGTTGTGAAATCCCAAAAATGTATTGTTGTCATTTTTTTTTTCGACATAAGTTTTCCACGTCGCGCATCGCGTCGTTTAGACAAGATGTCAAAAAGAAGAAAATTTCACAACCCAACTTCAGCTCTCTATTTCTTGTTTAAAGTTGACTTTCACCTCGTTAATTATAAAGTAGGTAGGTACTTACCTACATATTTGGTATAAAAGCAGCAGCAGTAGCAATTTTATGTACTTATTAAAAATAACATTATTGGTATTTATTACAATTAACACGATTTTTAATAAATCAAAAAAGTGGTTCTTGTCTTCAGAACTACAACCCCTGCAACTGAAACAACATAAGCTGTAACTTAAAATGCAAAATTTATTCACAAAACGAACCTACACATCCAGTTAAACGACCCAATACCTACAAACACACGTACACTAACAAAACCTTCTCAAAGTCTGTATAATTGTCATCATTTCAAGCAGCGCAGTTGAGCCGGCGTGAAACTGCGAAGCGACACGGGCGCCCTCTCGTGCTGTAACGAAGCCACTTCCCAGAGTGGCAGCTGCCTGTCACTTGTAGTGGAGATTATACTAGGTTTGTTAGTCCCCCGGGAAACTGGGAAGAAAAAACTGCACTAAATTGCTCCGCTTTTTAAATTGGGAATGAGAGAAATTGACGCACATTTTTCTTTTCTTTTTGTGACATATGTTAGGACGAAAACTTTTGTAGGCCTATTTGTTATCAGAAGTGCGTGTTATTTTAAGAGATGTCTTTTAGTTTTATTAGAGTTACTTCATAAAAGGCGACAGCAAATCAAAAACTACATTTAAAAACTGCCAGTCTTTATAATATACACGGTACAAGTAACACTCGAACAAAACAGTTATTTCACGTAAACCTCCTTTTTAAAAACCGAAGAGCCAATAAAAGAAAAATGAAGAAGAAAATTAATTGTTAACGGTGTTCTCGACGTCATCAACGCAAATGCTTCATTACTGCCGGGAGCCGGGCAGCCGGGCAAATTGGCTTCGTTAGCAGATACCCGGCCACCAGTTTTGCAGGCTACAATGAGTACCTGGAGATATGTTGTTAGGTGGACTTTAGGTTTGTATTTGTGATCATCTATTTACATATATGAACTGTGCTCATTTAGATAGTTACTTTTATTCACCTACGTTATTATAAAACGGTCAGTTCTTTGTGGCAGTAGCATCCATAAAGCTGTATGACGAATCGTTGGTAAATTTACTTATAAGACTTCTAAAACTCGTACGGCTGTAATATTACCACTTTGAATTTACCCTATTAGAGAGAAAACTAACCAGCTACTGTAAAAACATTTTCTCAAACAACAACTGTATCAAAATGCGTTACAAATCAACAACGCAATACCCATTAGCCACTCAATATAACTCAATAACGCGAGTCAATAACAGTTACACGCACCCTACGTGTCGACAAAATGGCGTCGGATGACATCTTTTAATAATTCACGAGAATAAAGTTGAAAATCGAACGATCGAACTCAATATTATTTCAAATTACAACGTCATTGTACATGGAACGATTGAATACAATAGAACAGGGTACATAGACGGTGTAAAATAACATTTTGAATAAATCTTTTTGTAGGGGGCGCCATAATAGGTGTTACGAGCTCTCGCAGCGAGTGACGCACCCTCGTGGAGGAAATCAAAATGCTGGGTTCGGGCTTAGGAGCGGAGTGGACAACTGACAGACGCAGCAATTAATTTTATTTGAAAACTACGAAATAAATTACTGGGAGGCGTGCTACGAGGCGTAAGTATGCTACGGCGCGTAGCCGCGATTCGTATTGTTTTCGGTGCCATGTTGTTATATAGATGCTATTCCCATAAAGCCATTTAAAATCATCATCGCACTCTGTTTGTTTTCTTTGAAAGAAGATAGCGATTAACATTCAAAGACCGCCATAACTTATACCTACTGTTCATATTTTAGTAGTTAAACATACTACCAAAGACCCAAAACTTTTTTTTTTTTTCATGATGGGAAATCATCAAATGACTTCTCCCGCTCTGGGCGGAGCGGGAGGGCGTGTCAGACTTTTACTGACTAAAACCCACCCGTGTTCCATCAGTTGCCCATGTGCCAGGGTCACGGTAAGACCCAAAACTTGGTTATTTGAACATGAGAGACAAAAGTTTAATCTCATACCAAAGAATGTTATTACGTATCAATGAATTTATAAAATACCTCGATATCGCGACTGAAATATGCACATTTTCTACCGAATATAAGCCCCTTACGTCCGACAAGCTCTCCAGCATCACACTGAGCACGAGGCAACGCGAACTCACAAACGAAGTTACACAGTCAAGTAGGTAACGAGTGGCTCTCGCGTATTGTACCCTGTTGTAATGCACTCAAGCACAATGCACGCACCAACTTACCATACTACCGCACTAAAACATCACGCCAATATCGACCTTCCACTCTTGATGATAACATCGAGATTCGGATCTACATCTCGTTCAGAATCACCCAACAATCGCTCGCGTTTCCAACTGTACACAGAGTAATTCGCGTAACGCAGTTACCGACCGAACTCGGTGCATGCTAATGCTACGAAAAAAAAAGAAATTAAAAAAGTACGGACAGTCCGCTCGGTACGACTGTAAACCGAATTGGCGAGCCACTTCATTCGTTTTTTCATGTGGGAAGTACGGATTTTAATGATCTGTGGATGCTACTGTTATTTACCTACAGTGAACTGAAAGAAAGAGTGATTTGCATATTAACTATGAACTAGGGACCCATGGGTGGGATTGTTCTTTGTAAATGTAAACTTAGGTCTTTTCAATCAGCTTAAAAGCTGACTACTAACTAACATATCTTGTCTTGAGAAAGTGATTAAGATCTTACTTAACTATCACTATAATTGCAAGCTTACTTCAGTCAAAACCCTTTAATTAAAAAGTTTATAAACGTTCAGAGACATGATTTGATATTTTCTTGGTTTGATAAAGGCATTTGACTGAGATACTAATACAATGCATGTTTTCAAAATTGTAAATGAAGTAATATATATTCTTTATTCTCTCGTGCTATAAACAGCGACAAAAAGAGATCTCTTTACAGGGAGAATCTACTACAGTTGAACCATTAAAAAGCTATAAGTTGGGCAGTTCTTTAGGGAAGCATATTAGGTCCTTACCTGTCTTATTACGTGTTGGCGAGCTCTTTTATTCAACACTTACTTTATTAAAGCTGTTTTGTGCTTAGTGACTGCTCCAATCAAGGCGTATCCACATCAGGCAAAGAATCTCCGCTGCAAACCAGGACAAAGGTGGCTTGATACAAATACAAAAAAAAAAACGGTTACACCACACAAATCACTTCAAATTACAGACCTTACAATCAATACCACGGACCATTGATACACATATAATACCATTTGGAGTTCTTAACAAAATAAACGCCTTGAATTTCACACCCAAACCGAGATATTTATCAAATTATATTATACAATAATGAATAAAGATATCTTGTTGCGGACTATTTCTTTACCATGTAATATGAAGCCTCATATTATAAGAAAACCAACTTATTTTTGCAACTCCTTATATAACACACTTAATATTTCCTAGAAGAGATATTAGAAGACGTGTTTTTTGTAGCAGTAAAGTTAAGTTGGTAATAAATAGGTTTTTTATATGTCAGCGTGTGTTACAGTAATTTTGCGTTGTAGGTTTTAATAGGGTGTCGTTTGCGAGGTAAATCCGATTAGTTGGGGTAGTGTTACACGAGAGACGAAACCGCAAATCTGGTTTATTTTATAATAGACTAAGTTATGTAGGACAGGGTATGTTGTGTGGTGTCTAATTTAATTCACTTTGTAGACTAGGGCTCAAGTTAATTCTGGTTTATACCTGTAATATGGTCAGCAATATGCTATACCTACCTGGATGGATTTAAACTTCGAAGTGCTTATTAAGGAGAGTGGTAGAAAAGTTTTGAAGACGTCTAGATATTTATTCATAATAATGATTGTTAAGTAGTATTCCTAACGTATGGCTTCGCGAAGCATCAATCCAGATACCTCAAATTTTTGATCGTGATGTTTTGAGGTACCTAACCAGTAATGAAAATTCTTCTATGATTAAACTTTCGGATTTTCATCATCATTTCTGAATATTTCCGTTAAGTTAGATCCATGCCTAGATTTCTACCTTATATACGTATACTATAAAACAACAATGTCTCTACGTCTCCGGTACATAAGGGGAGGTGGAAGTGTCAAATAATTATTAATCAGTTCGCGAGAGGGCGCGGACGCCCCCTGGTGGCGCGGCGCGACATTAACATGACAATCGCACGATCTGTCCCTTGGTGCTGAGTATAGTGACGTTATAATTTTACGTGGAAGGACTGTCCGTGTTTGAGATGGGTGAGGTCGTCGTTTCCAGGTTTACGAGCTATGTCCCTAGGTAGATAAAGGGAAGATTTTTGGGATACAAATAAGCCTGGCAGCGGTAGGTAGTACTTTGAAAGCAATAAATTTACAGCACCTCAGATATGAGTATCTTCTAGATCATATACATCATATACAAAAATGTAGCAGTCAGGATTTAATAATTACAAGTAGGTACATTTGCAACAGTCACAGTTGCACTCAAACAGACAAAACTGAGGATAAATAGATGTAAGTTTTTGATGAAATATCATTCATCTTGGCTACAGAATGATTTTCGTGCCATATCAAAAAAGCTATTACATAACTTTCTCAGAAGCAAAATGGCCAATTCGCGCTGTTCCATTAAAGTCCCGTCTAAATCATAAAGTATTGTCACACGAATTATGTATTCACAATTAATAGATACTGTACAACGTGCCATTATGCCGCCATGTTGATCGCCCGCTGCGTTGCCGCTGCGTTACCACTGCGTTCAACCATCCTCCATGTTTTAATAAAGATTTTTTTGTTATGTTTAGATGGGTGTCACCAAAATGCTGAGGTTGGAAATAAAAAATAACTAGAAACTTCAAATCCTAAGGTCTCGAACAATCAGGTAACAATCTGCCTAGCCTTTTTCCAACTATGTTGGGGCGGCTTCCAGTCTAACCGGATTCAGATCAATACCAGTATTTTTGGAGTGACTACATGTATTTGACCTCCACAGTCACATTGTCAGACATTTGGGATTTTAACTATCCGTAATGACGAATGAAGAAAGATGGTCAAACGGCTTAACGTGCTTAAAATGGGGAACCGATTACTTTTCCGAATTATTTTTGTTCGAATTTCATTTCACCGAAAACTATTGACCGACGTCTTTTTTGATATATGCATTATTTGACATATTTTTAGATCATCGAAGTATCATGTGTCATAGGTATTATTTTACCGAACTATGTTTCGCCGATTTACAAAATAACTTTTTACTATTGGCCGAAGTCTCTTTTGAACTTTTTTCATTTGCCAAATTATTTATTTGCCATATTTGCAACATAATGAAACAACATTTTAGGAAATATTATTTGGTCTCAAATATACAACCGGTTACTTGGTAGCGTTTTCAATATGAAGTTAAAATATACGTAGTGTCATAAGAAGTCAATATATTCTACTACATTGTGAGAAACGAATCGCTGTAAAACCGACTTTTCGTAGTCTTGTCTGCCCTACCCCTAGAGTGTAATTTAAGCCCGCGTAGGCGCGGAGGGGTAGGGCAGCCCGCAAGCTGAGGAGCAGGTGGTTTGAAGGCCCGCCGCCGCGGCTGAGGCTGGCCGGCGTCGCCGACCAGCAAGCCGAAGCCGCGGTGTTGAGCGTTAAAACCATCTGCGACGATAGGCTCGCGTGGGGCCGCCCAAACTCCGCAGCGCCGGAGCCGTGACAGAAACAATGCTTGCTGCATGCTGCATGCCTGATTGCATGTTGCTTGCTTGTTCGCACGCTGCATGCTTGCTCGCATGCTGCATACCTGCTTGCATGCTGCATGCCTGTTTGCATGCTGCATGCCTGCTTGCACGCTTCATGCCTGCTTGCATGCTGCATGCTTGAAACAAGTAACCTTGTTTGCATGTTTCTTACTGGGACTCTTTAAAAACACTTTTGTTCATAATCAACTGTTTTATTTAGTGCCATTACATTTAAATAATTAATTAATTAAACAAAGGAGTAGATTAATCTGAATATAATTAATGGTCCGAAACATAATACTTCGAAAAAATGTTATGTCGGCTAAGTGTAACTTGGGTAAAAACTTTTTCGGCCAAATAAAACGTCGGAGTAACGTAAAAAGTCGAAATGATAATAGGTCAACTGATACAGTGCCAGACGTGACTTCGATGAAGTAAAAAAAAACGAAACGATAATAGTTAAAAAGTTTTAGGTGAAATGAAATTCGGTCAAGTATTTTTCGAACTTATGATAGGTAACCGCTTAAAATGTGCTTCGTAATGTTTTAGTAATTTGATAAAAACTCTTCCTGAAATGTAGGTCTCCTTCCAGAGTGTTCTACACCTGAAGGTATAATCAAATTAAATTAGAGGCGTTAAAGTGCGTCTTGACTACGTGATTCATTCTTTAGAAAAAGACACTTCTTGCATTCTTTCTTCTCAAAAAATCACGAGTTATTCATAAGAAATATTTTTTGTAAGATAACATTGTGTGTTTCAAAGATAGGTACAATCTCCCCTTATATACAGGCTGCTACACAAAGGTGTCAGTGCGAGGGTTGGGAGACGTGACGAGGCATCCTGTCACCTCCTCTTAGGAGGGTAGCCGTGAAGATACAGGGTGTTGTAATAAAGTTGTGGAATCATGAAAAGCTTTACAAAAATCTAAGTTCATATAGTTCGTCGTACTGTATTCTATTCTTGTCTAAACCAATATTATAAAAAGAAACGTTTTTATTTTTTGTACATTTGTTTGTGGCACTTTCAGAGCTGAACGAATTTCGATGAAATTAAGCACATAGATTGGCCATGACCTGGATTAGGACATAGACCGATAATCCCTCGGGATCGAGAGTTCGAGATTTATGCGAGAGAAACCACAGGGCGCAGCTAGTATCTTATAAACAAGGATTACAACATTCTGTCTCAGCAAATTGTTATTGAACTTAACAATGCTCGGAACAAAAGGGAGAATTTCACTTATATCCTGCAGCGTAGTGTTTATAATAAGAAGTATAACACGGACCTTGCTTCTCCTTAAACACCATAATAACAAGTAGTTCTTTGTTTCCTGTTTATTATTGAATATACATAATATGTAGATAATTAATGTAATTATTGTATTTGTAAATGGTATCGGCACTGACCTGCAGTATTTATCTCTACTTTTCGTTTAAATCCATCCAAAGGTTGTCGGTAAAGGATAACTTTTAACGATAAGATCGCCCACTGTAACATCCTGTCAGAAACTTCTACATTTATATCTTAAATTTTTGTGGTGTAGGTCTTATTATGGAGTATTCTATCTATCTATCTATCTCGTCAAGAAACAAAAGGTAAGCAACCTACTTACTACAAAATCTAAAACATATCAAGAATGTTGCATGACTTGCAGACACAGTTGTGCAATCACCCTTATTATAGCCTCTCAATGTACACTCATATCTACTCATACCCTAAGTAGTGAGGATTGAGAGTAGGAAAGTTATCTGCGATCGCTACAACTTGTATTGTTGGGTCACGTTCAAATTCTAACGTAAATGGGGGGTCATTCTTGATTTGGGCTTCGATACCTACTACTAGATGTATTATATTGATAAGTCTGCCTGCATGTTTTCTTAGGATTTTCAGACTTTAAAACGCTGGCAGTCATGCTAAATATGGTCATTAAAATATCCTTAGGATAGGCTTAGCTTTAAGGATTGTTTAGCTTTGATGATGATCAACGAGCATTTATCATTTCTATGCTGAGGGTAAATTAGAAATACAGCTCTCTTTGAATTGGCTAACTTCATACCGTGAGCAAAAGCAAGTAAGAGAGCAACTACAATCTCACTAGCCACAGTACCGACTTGCTAAGGTTCTTGACAGTTTGCTTAATACACAGCTTGACCGGTATGTAGTCACTCATGACAACCAATTTGGTTTTAAACCGGGACTATCTACTGAGTCAGCTGTTAGCTAACTTACCATCTATAATAATTCCAAATTTTTTATGCCATATCTACCTACATAATTATTGTATGCCTATAAGGCAGGACATATTGATACTTTAAAATATTGTTAAGACCTGTAACTTACATGTGCCCACAATAAAGATACTTTGACTTTGACCTTTTTTTCTCGCAATTAAAGTGCATTGGTTATTATAGATAAGAAAAAAAAAAGTACATACATTACTATAGAAATAAAGTATGGCTTATTTGTCTTTATTATCATATTTAAAACATACTTTTTTATAGCTTTTTGCAGTTTGTGTCACATAAAAGTTTAACGAAAAAGTACTTACGACTAAACTTTTCAAAATCCCAAAGAAAATCAAATCTTGCAAAATAAAGTATTTTCGTGTACTTTATTGTTCGCATAAAGTATAGAGTACAATTATGTGAAATAATGTATACCTACAATACTTTATTATAAAGTACGGGTGGCAACCCTAAGTACTACTTCGACAGGAGCACACCTATTTATGCCTGTTATATAACATCTCAATGCCTAGTGAACTGATAGACCACAGAGTACGTTATAATATACTGTAATAGACGTTTTCAAGAACTGGTATCTTAACCAGGTCAACGTCGTTCGATGGTCGAATGCTGACAAACAAACAAATGTACTGACAAACAAACAAATGACTCAGAGGCAGTTATTAATTATTTTATTTTACTGTTAATTATAATTTTAATTTAAATGTATTGATTTTAATTTTGATTTTATTATATAATTAATTATTTTTAAATATATTTAATGTACTTAATTGAATTGTAAAAATTATGATCCCGATGTGGGTTGAAATAAATTAAGTATATTCATTCATTCATTCATAAAAAGGTATTCTGTGAATGAATGACTCCCACTCCCAAGAGTCTTGTTTTAAATGTGATAAAATAATCCTTACAATTCAAAGTAGGTGCTAGCTACCTACAACGACACAAATCAACACTCCTCATACATTTTCTCACAGCACACTGTAGAATTAAGTGAATATTACAAAGCACTTCGCGAATCACTTCACATTATTATACTACCTCTTCACTTAACTATAACCGCATTGTAAAATAACAAGCGCAACGATAATAACACACATCTGCAACTCATTGCTCCTGACATTGCTGCAGGCGTCTCATAATATCAAATTGAAAATCAATTTTATCCTTTGAAACGTAGTCTGGGCAGAGTAAACGTCACAATAACTATGGCTGGCCTTTAGCCGTCGTTAGCAACGGTGACTAGCCATTTCTGCATGTCCTCTCGCTACCCATTAAGCGTGAATATATTTATTATACGCTGCGCGACGTGACCTCATCAGTTATTCTGTGTAGGATTCTTGTACATGTGCTGTTATGTCTGCGAATCAAATAGGTGTTAGGTAGGTACTAACTGTAATTACATTGGTGATAATGGTTCAAGATGAACCTATGTTAATGTATTAATCGTTGTTAAAATTAAGTTTTCTTGATTGTATAATGGTTTATCTCATAGCCTATACTTTGACTATAAGCCATTTAGTTTATCAATTTTCAAGTTTAGCCATTTGCAAAAAAAAAAGTGTAGTTTAAAAGTTTTTGGCAACACAACACTTTGTTTTACATAAAATATTAAATGTACAATCGACTTTAAAAAAAATCCTTAAAACCAGACTTAATTCCACACATTTCTCATAATGTAACCTAAATATGTCGCTGACATTATCCTCTCAACCCGAACTGAGTGCCCACCGTCGCAGACCTCACTTAATTTGTTTTTAAATAAACCCTAACGCCCATGTACGGGTCTCCTTGTCCCGCCAAAACAAAAAGAAGGTTTATTTCTGTAAACACTGATCCTTTTTGTAATCGTTTGATGGACTACTTCGCTGTCTCGTCTTGTTTACTTTTGTTGACAAGTATAAGATAGGTACAGTTGCATTTATTATACTTTTTTAGGTTAACGATTAGGTAATCTTATGAAAAAACCCATTTATAACATATTTTTAATAACTATTCACTAGATTATGTAAATTTTAATTTATATAAGGTTAAATATAGTCGGATTATATCTACTAACTATACAATGATTTTATATCTAAAGATATAAGTAACGATTTAAAACGCCGGCTTTATAATGCGCCAAACAAAAATAATGCAATACAGTCCACGGTATCATGTGGTGCCGGACGTAAAGAATAACACCACCCCATTTCTTCCCGTGGGTGTCGTAAACGGCGACTAAGGGACTTACTAGAGAATGGGCAGCAGCGTTCTCTATGCATTTTACCACCATACTGCGATCGCCAACCCGCCTGCCAAGCGTGGCGATTATGGAAAAAGCCCCCAAATTGGGGGAGGCCTAAGTCCAGCAGTGAACGTCTTACGGCTGAAATGATGATAGTCCACGTACGCATGAACGTTAAAATATCGTGGCATGCTTTTTTTGATGGATCTTTTGTGGGCATTGGAATTTTAACGCACTGCTTACCGCCGAAGGTTGAAAATCTAACAGTCTGCTTCGACGCGCTGCACGCTAGGATACACTCTACGGGCGCGATAAAATTCTGCCGAGATTTTTTTACGTCCGTGCCAACGTGAACAAATACATAGCCACTGCCTACCTCCTTCTTGAAATTATTATATATTTTTCAACAGGTAATGCTAATATAACTGAGGTTAACCGATAATAACTGAGGTTCCATTTTTATTTGTGTTATGCTAATTGACAGACTTTTTTTTTTTTTTTTTTTTTTTTTTTTCAGGATGGGAAATCATCAAATGACTTTTCCCGCTCTGGGCGGAGCGGGAGGGCGTGTCAGACTTTTACTGACTAAAACCCACCCGTGTTCCATCAGTTGCCCATGTGCCAGGGTCACGGTATCTCTTTCGAACAATCACGCGACCCCGGCAGGCATCGGTCCTAGTAGACCCCTACACTGCTGCTGACATCTCTTTGAGGAGCGCGTGGAACACTGCGCGCCGTCGACCCGAGCTTGGTCCTTACCGGGCGGCGAGCTACCCATTGCTCGCCACCCGCAAGCTCGCGCCTACGGTGGCCGGGAGTCCGCAATCGACTCCCGACGCCCGGGGCGTCTCCTCCTGCGGCGGCTAGGGACGTGAGGGCGCAGAGACTGCCACTCCCTCACGCGCCCCGCCTCCTCCTTCGCGAGCATTACTGCTTCGCAGAAGGAGGTGACGGCTTCCCATTCCCTCTCGCTCCGTACCATGGCTCGCACCAGGGCCGGGCGCGAGAGGTCGCCGCCGCCGATCGCCTCCACGAGGATACGGCGGTGAATTGACAGACTTTATGGTTTAAATACCAAAGAAGGCAAGCAGACTTATCTTTTAAAAAACAAAACACTTATTTTTTTTAATTTATGAGGGTACCCTACAAACTTCAATCCCTGCATGTAAACAAACAATTAGCGTTGAAAGGAGACAGCGTAACCCAATTCCAATAAGTGTAAACAAGACAACAAATCAATGCTACAATCAGCCATCGCTAATGAGATAGTGAACGCACTTTGACAGTTATCCGTTAAAAACAGTTGGTATCAGTAGGCCCACTCCTCAAAACACGCGATAGTAAAAAGTCGATAGGTACGCAAAAACTGAAGCTCAAATGCACAAAAACGGCAGAACGGAGTTACGAGTATGTGAAATATGGCACACAAACAGTTTATAACGTTCCATAGGGTACTTTTAATCCAGGTAGTACGTTCCCGTGGGATATTTTCCGATATCCACGCGAACGAAGCCGCGATGGAAAAGCTAGTCGTTGCCAGCAACTAACAGAATACAGAAAATAAGACAGGAATAAAGTGGAAAAGAAATATTGTTTGTTGGGGTCCACCCTTTACGGCAGTTTTTTTTTTTCGTCATAATATTATTTTGCATAACAGCGGATGGCATAAACTTCATTTCGCAGAAAATCGTTTGGCATACACTCATTTATCATACATTCACAACGCATAATTTAATAAGTCAGAATCATCTTTAGGCATAAATTCATTCATTCATTTTTTTTTATTTTTTTTTTTTTCATTTTTTTGTAGAACCATCATATCGCAGAAAGTTCGCAGTCAGAATCGTCTCTTGGCATACTTTCATATCGGTAGTTATTAAAAGGCAGAACTATCATATCTCAGAAACTTTAAACTTAGAATCATCTTTTGGCATACATTTCATATCGAAGAAGCATGCAGCATGCAAACAAGCATGCAGCATGCAAACAAGCATGCAGCATGCAAGCAAGCATACAGCATGCAACAACCAAGCATGCAGCAAGCAAGCATGCAAGCAAGCATGCAGCATGCAAGCAAGCTTACAGCATGCAGGCGAGCATGCAGCATGCATGGTTTCCGTCACGGCTTCGGCGCTACGGGGCTCCGGCGGTCCCACGCGAGCTCATCGTCGCAGATGGTTTTACGCTCACCACCGCGGCTTCGAAGCCGGCCAGCCTCAGCCACGGCGGCGATCGTCAAAACCACCTGCTCCTCAGCTCGCGGGCCGCCTCGCCACTGCGCGCCTACGCGGGCTTAAATTATACTCTAGGGGTAGGGCAGACAAGACTACGTGGAGTCGGTTCTGCAGCGATTCGTTTCTGTCAATAATTTTTGTAGCACAACATATACTGACTTTTTGAGACACTATTTCATTTTATTTAAGGTTAAAATGCAATTTAATAGAAATGAAAATATGCGTAACAAAATTATTCTAAATGAAATTCTGTCATTTTCATAGTATGGCAAGTGCAATTATGCCAAATAATCATTGCTCTAAATAAATGTTATGCTAAACGAAATTAGGCGGAATTAGAAGTCTGCCAAAGGTAATTATGCGAAATAAAATTCTGCCAGCGTAAAGTCGAGCATATAAACATTCGGCCAAACAATGATTATGCTAAACATTTTTTATGCCTTACAAATATTCGTTTAAATAAGATTATGCCAAGTGTGTTATGCCAAATAAAATTCGGAGCATCAAGTTTCTACCAGATAGAGGGAACCCTGTTTGTTGTGTTCCGTAGTAGGTACCAGAAGCTTTGTCCAATTTCGAAGTAGGAAATATAAAATTCTAACTAAGATAATAATTTATATAAAATTAGTGCGACTAATCACGCATAGACTAATTAGCCATCCAAAAACTAATTTCACCTTCTGCCCCTAACCTTCTTAGTGTCCACGCTTATCCAACACGCGTGATATCCGCTTGCTTCGAACAAAACTTTGATAAAACTGATAAGAACGCGTCGTCTGTGTCCATTGGAGTAATTTATTTAGACCTTTGAGCCTATCACGACATACTGCACGTTAGCTCAGTAGTCAGTTATCAAGGCAATCGCATCATGGGTGCACGGAACTTGAAAGTTTTGCAAGTGATATCAGGCTGGCAGGCGGTGGAGTTAATTCTCACGTGTGTGTTTGTGGGAATTTGGCAAATCCTCGAGATTTCTGTGAAGAGGCTGTGGAAAGGAAGCAGGAGGAAGGTGGAGAACACTCCGCCGGTTGAGCTGACCATAGACTCGTCTATTGGTACTCATTGTTATATGAAAGTTATGGTGAGTTTTAGTTGAAAAAAAAAAATGATAATTTTTTAATGGAATGCTTTGCTATCGGCCTGTTTGCTAACTCTGTTATGATATTGCGCTCCTACCTCCTCTATGATCTACAGTCTAAGGATATATATGTAACTCTTCGAAGATGTAACTGAATATGTAGTTTTGAGATGAAATTTCAGCAGTTTCAAACGATATTGATATCTAACAATTATTATCGAATGAATTGCCTATAATTTCAATCCCATCAACTGATTTTCACAAATTGTCATCAACTTGTCCAATGGTAAGTACCAAAACATTCACTGATAAAAAGTTATTAATTAATTAGGTACCTATCGGAAACATTTCATTTATCATTTATTAAACATAATTGTGTTATTAACAAACACGTTAATAAACAACCTGCGTTGGATCACGTATTGCACTGGAACTTGGAAGATCTGCTGATAAAATAAGTCATTTCTGTGTATCCTATGTATGTCTGACAAATTACAGTTAGTAACACAATCAGCCTATAATTTTCCCAGGCCTCCTTTCTTCCAAAGGAGAACGGAGACCGTAATCTACCACGCAAGCCCAGTGCGGGTTAGTAGATGTCCCATGTCTTCGAATTGTCTAAGTTCTCGTCGTTTGGTTCAAGGACATGGCCGGTTTCCTCACGATGCTTTCCTTTATCGTTTTGAGAGCAGTGGTACTGAAATAAAGCACCTGTCTGGGTTCGAATCTACGACCTACAACTCGTAAGTCGCGGCAGTTACCTCTCTCGCTCACACATTATTCTCTGCTAAACCAGCACTGTGATACATGCCTGTAGGTACTACAGGATAATCTTGAATCCTCAAGATATAGCAACATAGATTGCAGTAGGTACCAATGGTGTTTTAAGCACCCAGCAGCTCTGCTAAGCTATTGCGTCATCATTTCAGCCGAAAGACGTCCACTGCTGGACATGGCTTTGTGCTGCCCGTATCTGGGGATTTTCGTTACCCCTTGCCTCCTAGACTAGTGGCCATTCGTTCTTGGTGTTTGTCATTTTGGAAGGGGTTTTCCATAATTGTCACGCTTGGCAGGCGTGTTGGCGATCGTATAGTATGGTCGGTTTTTTAAATTTATCGAGAACGCTGCAGGGTCTAGTAATTCCCTAAGGATCCTTATACGACACCCACGGGAAGAAATATGCTGGTGCTATTCTTTAAGTCCTGCGCAATACGGACGGCTATTGGGCACCCTCTTTATATCATCCCTTAGTGGCGACTAAGGGATGATATAAAGAGGGTGCCCAATAGCCGTCCGTCGTTCTAAGGCAGTTATGGGGCCTTCAGAAAGTGAAGTTCCTATGGCTTTCTTTAATTGAGACCCTTAAACTACGACCACCTCCTGAAACCAGGGGATCAGGTGGCAAAAAATATCTGATGCTTGGTGAAACGCACCGTGGAAAATTTTTACTGCATGCTCATGGCAAATGATGTAAAGTACTTAGAAATTAGTGAATGATTATCGTATAGGTATCTGACTCATTGTTCGACACCCCCAGATTGAGATAGTTATCACAGGTAAAAAATAAATTATGACTCAAACAACTTTCTTTCGTGAAACTTTCATTAATCCACCTGAAGAATTACGCGCCAGTCTTTCTCGTAATTATTGTTTTGTTTTCTTGGTTTTCAGGGAGTCAAATATCACTACGTGGAAACAGGCCCAAGAACAGGCCAGAAAGTCCTGATCCTCAAAGATGCCCCAGACTCCGGCAACCTATGGGGACCGAATTGGGCAAATGTGGTGAGGCGGTTGGCAGAAACGGATCACCAAGTGGTAACCCTGGATTTGAGAGGAACTGGGGGGAGTGAAGGAGGGTCGAGAAGTGACCTGTCTCCTCCGAGGGCTGTTGAGGAGTTGTCAGCATTGTTGAAAGCTCTTGGAGTGTCGGAGAATAGACAGGCTGTGGTCATCGGGTTTGGTATTGGGGGAATGCTGGCATGGTAAGACAATTTATTCTTCTACAAACCTTGTGTCGGTTTCCCGAAGGTATTACCCATCGGGCATATCGGCAGACATTAATATAACTACTTATGTACTTACAGTAATAAGATGCGAGCCAACGAGGCTGCCAATCGAGGTCACACACCTATCCATCCCAGGTCATAAATCACCCGGCTTTATAGCTCAGCAACAATGATAAACTTGTCAAAAAGTTATCACAACTCAAAAACACGCCACATTAAAAATAGTTTGCATGAAATAATGCATTATCTAATGAATAACAATTAACATTAAAGTCGGAAAAATAAAAACTTACTGAAGTTAAATTCTAGTTATAATTGCCGTAGATTGATGAGATTATCCATTAGGTACCTGCTTACCAGGGATGTTAGGGAGCTCCGTATCTAACCGTAACCGAAACTATCGGATATCCGATATAAAAAATTATCCGTAACCGTAACCGAATCCGAAATAAAAGTTTCGGATAATATCGGATTTGTTATTACATTTTTATTTTAGGTAGATTAGATAACACTCAATATATATTTATAATCACTTTTATTTTAAATATCTGTAATAATGACTCACAGGCTGATTGTAATTCCTACCAAATGGTGACATATAAATAAAACCATTTTATTAGCTATTTGTATTTTCGTTTGAAATTCCTTAAATGTTTAATATCCGTAACCGAAATTAGCCGATACTAACGGATAATCCGAAATAATTTCATATCCGTATCCGTATCCATATCCGGTATAATAATCATTCCTACATCCGTATCCAATCCGTATCCGAAACATATCCATAACATCCCTACTGCTTACCTACTTATGTACATGTTTTTGTTAAAGTTTGGTCTTCCGATACAAGATACAAGATATTTATTTTGTAAAACATGAGTGCAGAATTATACAGGTCTTAAAAATAATAAGAGGTAGCTACATGTTTTCCCAATCATGGCGTACAAAATTTGTCGCACTCTATTACAAAAAGATAATTATAAAATAACAAATAAAATTAAATTAAAAACTAAAATTAAAAATTAAATTAAATTAAAAAAACATAGGATTAAATTAAAATGTCAACAATTTAAATTCAATTTAAGTAAAATACAGATTAGAAAAAATAATAACACAGGGACACATTCCAAATTATATTGCAAAAGAATGTCATTATTTTAAAAAGTCATCCGAACGTAGTAGATTACGCATCAGTACCTACCTACCAACATAAGTAAATAATGTGAATACCTCAGAGTTCATAGTACAGGCAGATACTATTTAAGGGTCAATAAACGATTCTCAGGTTGTATCTAATCGTAGACTCACGCTTTACGTGAACTCTGTACCTACCCATCTATTATTAGCATTAGCAATGAACACGCCAAAAAAAAAATCATACGAATAGACATATCTATCAGATACGGTTGTTGAACGAGCACAAATCGTCTGCCATACGTCTACGCACCTACTCCGGATATAGTCGTATGATGTGTTAATCGTTTTGTTTTGACAGCTCTGCTATCGTCACAAAGTGCCCTTTGGAGTTTGGATAAGACCAAATGAGTATATTGTTAATCTCGGAATTTTTCTACTTCTCTGAATTGGTTACTAATGCAAAAGGTAAATAGGTACCTAAAATTAACAGGGAAATCAGGTACTGTCTGTTTTCCTGTTTATTGTTACATAGGTTGCCTCTTTTCTGTGGAACCGGAGTTTCTACGAGCGCTATCTATTTATTAGTAGACAAGCCGTGCGCCCGCCCCACAGTATTTTGCGTAGAACAAGCTAGGTGGACAAAATACATGACACGTTTTCCAAGAAATGATAATTAACTAATGATAAGGACACCCCAAAACACACGATTCCAATTTTTGTTTTGATCTGTCATTCCAAACTGATGAGTCATAGGGTTCAAAGTCAGGTAATGAGGGTAAGTGCAAATTATTTTATTAATCAGTTGCATTTTCGCGACAGTTTGGTTAATACGTTTTAGTGATTTCTTGTGATTTTGTGGAAGATTTTTGTAATGGATTTTATTTCCAAGGGTGTGTACTATATTCTTTCACATGATATAATTTATATTTCGTCTACATTATGGAGATAGAATTTTTTGAAATATTTTCAAAATAAGGTATATTTTTTTCTTTGTTTCATAACTTCAAACATTCAGGAAAAGCATGTTCCCGCTTGTTTCTGGGCTATTTTTTTTATATATTATAGAAGCAACCTTCTTCTTTATAGTGTAGTTTATTTTAAGCAGCACACTGGAGTAGAACATTTTTTTTTTCAGACTTGGTGCACTCCAGACTTGGTGGACAAAATTATTTTTCATCCCCCCATCTCGGAAAGAGTATTTTTGCCCTTCGATATCTGAGTGCAAAAGCCGTTTTTATCCGCTAGGGGATAAAGTAAATTGAATTTAGAACATCGTGTGCACTAAGTTTGTAAATTCAAAACATCATTAAACCTATTTACTTCTACCTCCATGGTGCCGAATTTATCATGTCATACAACCTTTTTGTAATTTGTTAAAAAATCAGACTCGGAACCTTATTGGTGTACTATTTTTAATTTACTTTGCGCGCCCCATTTTCTTTTCACGTCACTAACAAAAATATTACACTCTACTTAGGCAGCTGTAGCAACTTTACTTTCAATTTTTCTTAATTATACCTAAGTATTATTTGAAATAATTTAAAGATAATTCTGTAATACTTACCTATCATAATGTAGTACCTAATAAATATGAATACCTAAACTGAAATAAAAGTATCTTGTGATTGTAAATGCTTTTTTTGCATTTAGTCATTTCCTCGCTGAGGTGGGATGAAAAGTTACGTGTTGCACTCGAGTGCAAAGATTTTTCACCTCGTGCTCTTTTGATTCCCTCGCTAATGCTCAGGATTCTAATTTTTGAATCACTCGCTGCGCTCGTGATTCAATTTTAGAATCCTTCGCTTGCTCGGTCATCAAAATTGAGCACGCGGTTAAAAAGCAACTTTGCACTCTTGTATAACAAATAACTATTTCACCATTTTTCTATAGCACTGTGTTAATTGGTTAATATAATGAGTATTTGGATAATTATCTCAAAATTTAAGAGTGGTTTTATATTAAATACAAAAAAGGCAAAAATAATTTAAAAAAATCTTTAATATTTATTAATAATAATTTAGCATCAAATTACAATATACATAAGATTAAATTTAAATAAAATTTAAAATACACAAAAAAAGAAAACGTACAAAAATGAACAAAAAACGTAAAATAAAAAACAAATCATGTAAGAACTTTATTTACAAATAATTTAATAACAATTTAATAAAAAAGTTAGTCCGATTCCTCAGAAGAATCCTCTATGAGATAATCATCGTTAATTACCGTCAAAGGCCTAGCCCATGGTACAGTTTCTGTCACAACAATGTGCTCCTCTGGAGGATAACAAGCTTGTTTTGACTTAACCAAACTATAGTATGATGGCCACACATTATGTCCCGCCTTCATAGACCACTTCCTTGTCTGCTTATATGAGTGTGTTGTTGACTTAGAATCGGCGTAGTAAGCTAATGCCTCATTGTAACTCAATTGTCTCGACTCCACGGGCTTGGTATTTCTAAATGTAATTATATTTTCAGGACTTTCACTAATGTCTCTAATCACATTGGCAGCATTTCGTTGCCCACTAGAACGCACAGCTACCTCTGCAGCTGTAGGTAATCAATTCACCGACACTTTGCGAATGCACAAGATCTTCAACCCTACGTTTCTTCGTCTTAAATGACAAGTTTTCAAAATCTTTTTGAGGCCTCCCGGCTGGACTCGCATCTTGAAATGATGTAGAAGGTACTGGCTGGGTAGTGCGTATACAAAATTGTGTGTAATTGTATGTCTTTGCATTTAACCAACTTTCATTTGTAGTTAAAAATCGCTCCTTTCACTTCCCTGCGCACAACCATTTGGCAGCAATTTTGTTCGATAAACGTGCTATTTTTATCTTAATTTGTCTCTGGCAATCTTCAGTAATATCACCAAAATCAAATTTTTGTGAAAAAAAATCAAAAAGAAGCAATGTTCTTTCGTCTTTCGTGTGCCTTAGCCACTCTTAAAAAAAACTCTTTTCTTGAAACGGTGGAATTCCCTTTCGGCAAAAATGACAATATCCCATACAAACTTTCATGCCCCTATTTAACCCGTTTTGGGAGTGAATTTAAAAATGATTCCTTAGTGCTCGCTGTCGTTACATAACGAACTCTTGTGGGTCCGACCACAGACTACATAGAGACAAAAGTCTAACAACCAGTCTTACTGCCATGTTACGGTAGATGTCAGATCCGTAACGACCCAACGGTTTAGGGTGTGAGTTGTCTGTCTGTGAATGAATGAATTTAAGAATTTTACCCGCGTAATTCAAATGTTGTTCAGTTCTTTTGCCATTTGCAGGCCAGTTTTTTACAATTAGACGGTATGATTGATTTCGTGAGCTACCATGGCGCTTCAAACCTTAAGTAGAAATGGCGGGAGCACGAACATTAATCATCGCATCGTCTATGAGAGAAAATAATAGCATCCACTTTTGGAATTTAGAAACAATTAGAGGGGCAATTCTAGTATTTTAAGAACGTCCACAGCCTGATCTCAGTCTCAATCTGTGAAAAATACCTCCAGTTGCCATACATTTTTGATAAGTTTATGACATTTGATTCTCGCTTTAATGAGATTGCTATTAGATCTTAAACATTTTTAAATACGAGAATAAACCTAGAAGCAGTCACACCTCATAACTCGAGATCAAATCATACAATCTAGAAATGGTATGCAACTTGTTTGGTGACGCATTATATACCGTACGATAGATTATAAGGTCATGTTTAATTGATAGATAGTCGATGGATAGGCGTCATTACTCACTATCTGTCGACGACTTTCCCTCTTATGTCACGATAAGCCACTGATACGGAGTTTGTTTTTGATCCAAGAAATTAAACATTGCGTACGTACGGTAGGCAGTTAATCCAAGCCACACAATAAACAGATCTGCCAGGGTTGCGAGATTTGTTCGAAAGAGTTACCGTGGCCCTGGCATATGGGTAACTGAAGGAACATGACGGGTAGATTTTAGTCAGAAAAAGTCTGACACGCCACTCCGCTCTCCACCCAAAGCGGGAGACGTCATTTGATGATTTCCCAACCACAAAAAAAAAGAAACGCAATCATTACAAACTTATACATAACATATTATCATGCCTGTGTACCGTGAAGGGTTAAGCAGAGGTTCACCTATGGAATACCTACCCACATGTCGCCAGTTATGTTTAAATAGCATGTAGGGGTGAGTCTATTGCCGTCAACCGGACAGGAGTCCAGACTCTGGGATGGTACTGGGAAATTCCATATGGAAAACCCCAATAATACTTTGCCCAACTCGGGAATTAAACCCAGGACCTCTTTTTCAACAGTAGCGCTTGCGACCATTAGAGAAGGAAACAGTTTTTTGATCACTTCGTAGTCAGTCTGTCTGTCAGCCTGTCACCCTGACCCTTTTTCTCAAGAACGCGTGCAGATATCAAGTTGAAATTAATCCACACTAATATTATAAATGCGAAAGTAACTCTGTCTGTCTGTCTGTCTGTCTGTCTGTCTCGCTTTCCTGCTAAAACTACTGAACCGATTTAAATGAAATTTGGTACACAGATAGTTTGGAACTTGAGAAAGGACATAGGCTACTTTTTATCCCGGTAGTATGTTCCCGCGGGATAATTTCCGACCTCCACGCGGGCGAAGCCGCTGGCAAAAGCTAGTAACAAATACGTAGGAGCTACGATTCTTCTTTGTGCGTGGCGCGACACGCACTTAGCCGGTTTATTTTTAGCACTACTAACTTCGTATTTCGAAATCCAAAAACTGTTTCAATCACCATCAGCCTATAATGTTCCCACTGCTGGGACACAGGCCTCCTCTTGGTGAGAGGGAGTAATTCGGCCGTAATTCACCGCGCGGGCCCAGTGCGAGTTGGTAGATGTCACGTCTTCGAATGTTTGGTTCTAAGACATGCCGGTTTCCCCCCACGATGTTTTCCTTCACCGTTTTGAGAGCAGTGGTGATGAAATTATTTACACAAAGTAAAGCACCAGCCTGGGTTCGAACCTACAACTTGTAAGTCGAGGCCGACACCACTGGGCCACCTCTGCTCAGTTGAGACTACACAGATAGTTTATAACCTGTATTAACACACAGGGTACTTTTATACCCGTAGTACGTTTCCGTACTACGTTTCGTACGTTACGTGCGTACGTTTCGTACGTTAGAGAGCAGTGGTGGCCCAGTGGTAACGGCCGCGACTTATGAGTAGTAGGTCGTGAGTTCAAACCCAAGCAGGCGCATTACTTTGTGTAAATTATTTCATCGCCACTGGTCTCAAAACGGTGAAGGAAAACATCGTGAGGAAACCGGCATGTCTTAGAACCAAAAATTCAAAGACATGTGACATCTACCAACCCGCACTGGGTGATGTTCCCTCACGTGGTGGATTATGGCCCACTTCCTCTCACCGAGAGGAGGCCTGTGTCCCAGCAGTGGGAACATTTATAGGCTGATGATGATGAGTACGTTTCCGCGGGATAATTTTTGACAACCTCACGGGCGAAACCGCTGGCTAAAGCTAGTTTTATAATAAGTATATATATTCTTGTTACAGGTATCTCGTCCACTCTCGCGGCCCGATGATCAGCAAATTCGCAGTGATCAACGCTCCACATCCGAATCTCTACTGGCAGTACCCACCGGCCCCTTTCTGCCATCGAGCGCTTCAGTTTATACAGGTTTGTACCATATAACGAGCCTCCTAAACATAGGTCTATGTATACAAGGATCTTTTGCGCGCGGCCAATGTCGGAACTGGTGAATGTGCCAAATGTTAAATTTTAAGAAATAAAAAATAATCTATAAATGGAATTTAATAGTTTTTCAATGCTACCTAATCACTTATACTTATTAAGAATCTCATCTATGTATTGACATTTAATACGGTAAAAGATCCATAAAAGATCCGCCAAAAAAGTAACAGATACGGATACAGAATTTTCTTCGGATACGGATATCCAGCACATCACTATTCGGATCTAACGTCGCTTCGTGTTTTTTCAATACAATTTGAATAATGTTAACCAACAGCGCCACCCTGTTAACGTCATACAAGCGCCAAAAGATCTTTGTAGCACTGTACCTTTAATGATAAATATGGATCGGACTGTCCCTGCCTGAATTTTGTCCAGCACCCTAATGCGTAACACACTTTCAATCACTTTCATTTTGAGGGACACTGATAAACCAATGCCATAGATGTTCGAAAAATGTGTCTGCTCAACAATCAAACGCGTTGAATTACCCGGTCATTTCTTTTTTCGTGCATGACTTGAGCATTTACTAACCATAGCACACAAGTATTGTTGGTTAAGTAAGCCAAAGTTGATGTCAGACAACCTTTTCCAGAATGAAGAGTGGCTCCCAATTTTTTGACATAACATCCTCATGCTGTGGTTGACGTCATACACAGAGTCAAATAAAATTAGCTGCCGATACTCCGCAGACATGATCGCAATATCTAATGGCGACAAAACGAATAAGATTTTCTATATTCATAAATTTACGTAACATAGGATACCAGTAGCCGTTGACTCTGTAGTCAGCTGTATAGTTACTTAAAATCAAGAGTTTTTTTTTTGTTTTCTTTCATTTTTTTGTCGTCACCTACCCACCATATGTGTTATTCCGCTACATAATCTAATATGACCCATATGGTCAGGGCATAATTGAAAAATTTGGGATCAAAGGATTATTTAAAACCATAGTCTTCAAAATCTCGACTTAGCTCCTTTTCAGATGTTACAGTTGAGTTATTTTTTCAGATACCCTTGAATATTAACCCATTGTACTTGCTTCAGTGGCCGCACTTCCCGGAGCGGTGGCTGGCCGAGGGAGAGCTGAATGATCGTGAGGGTAGCTGGGCCAGCTCCAGGGCTTGCGACTGGACTGGCGCACTCAATTATGTTAGAGGTAAGTTCGCATGTAGGCTACGATCACTACACACATTATACAATTAAATTAAATGGCAATAGTTTACCCATGTGTTGGGTTTCGATATCGAAAACGAATGAAATAAAAACAAAACATATCATCATTCCAATGTTGTTTATTAAAGCAACCAAATTGGATATCGATATTCAACACGTAACCGGCCCCCGTGATTGTAACTAATTTAATTTAGGAAGAATAGCGACCAAAGTAATTACACATACACGGAACTAGGATCAGGTCTACTCTAGCACGAAATCCGTAGTTTTAGCAGCAGATACATACAGGCATTTCCTACTCCGCCATAAGATTACTTCGAAACCGAAACTAAGAATTGCTAACAACATGATAACCTGTCCGAAAAGTTACTTATTCTGGAGTAGGGGGGAGATATTTTGTAGGTATAAGAAAATAGATAGTCTGTAGTGACAAAAGAAATGCGTCGCAGACTTTAGAAACGTAAAAGGCTTTATAGGCAAGAATCTCGTCAAAACGAGTCGAAGCTTTAACTAGCTATTAATTACCTACACAACAGTACTTATATTAGAACAAAAACATTTTCAGAAATTCCGACCACCATTCCTTTAAAAACTTGCCTAGGCACCTAAAATTGGCATACATCAATCAATCAATCAATCAATAATTTATTTTATACATACCGCGACTTGTAAAACAACTACAGTATTAGGTTCAGAAATTCACTGTTTTTTCCACATGATTGCAGGAGCCGCCTGGTGGAAAGTAAAGCCAGGTATCCGCACCTCCGCGCCAGCACTGCTACTGGGCCACAAGGACACTGCTGGTCAGTTAGTGGCCAGTGCACAGTACTGCACGGCCTCCACACTCCGATTAGTAGCCAAGCCCGATCCAAACAGTAAGGAACTTACTGGAGTGCTGCTAGATTTTCTTATAGGTAAGTTGCGCGTCCCGTCTTGAGCAAAAGTGGAGATCCATGCTAATTCTCGTCCTGTATGAGAATAGGCCTTTGCCCTACAGTGGGACAGTAATAGTCAGTATTATTAAGTTACAGTATGGTCTATAAAAAACATGGTTTCGCATTCTGGGAGTGACAGATGCTTATGTCACTATCCAGTTAGAAACTATTACAACAAAACATGAAATCCTGGAAACATTTTCAGTCAACATTCTGTCAATTGTAGTTTAGTTTTTTCGTTTTCGTTTCAGTTGCCAGGGCCACGATAACTCTTTCAAACAGATCTCGCGACCCTGGCAGTGGGAAAGGCCTTAACTGGCTATGCAAGGTGGCTCTATCGAATCCACTGGCTTATCTGACTGACTAGTAACGTCAATATTTTAATCTAAAAATTATGTCATGTTCTTTTCCAGCTAAAGAGAAACCAATAGAAGAGATACCAAGAGGACTGATGGGTCGTGTGTTAGGTGCTGTCGCCGACAGGGGGCGTGAACTCACAGCTAGACTGGTACCAACGCAAGCATGACATTTTAGTGCCTACCCTCATATGATAAGGAAGTTGTAAATGATAACAAATAAGTTGTGTGTGCTCGTATTTTCAAGTGAAAAAAATGAATATTATTTTGTATTGGTGTAGATAATTAATAAACTTAATGAAATAATAAGTGATATGTGACGACCATTTTCAGAGGGTTTCAAGAGGGAATAGTTACAGAAATCTAGATGAAATTACTAGAAACTACTAAAATCTAGATTAACTTCTTTAGGCGGGTTGAGTGAGCCCTTAATTTGTTTTATTTTGACCTCTACTGAAATTCCCTGAAACTTGGTCCAGTGATTGTGCGTATACTATTTTAATTTCAATACTAAAACTTTGCTCAAATATCTTAAGAATAATATATGATTTAGCTTGCAGTGCCATAGATATAAATATAAGCGTTCTTTCGCGGCGACGGCAACGATCGCACGATATTTTATTATGATAGCAAAGTCCATACTTATGTTAATCCATAGTGATTAGATAGTTTTATACATTATTTATACAGTAGAATTATGTTGTTGTTGCCGCGATAGCACGCCCCATTAATCATATTTAGGGGAAGCGCCAGGATATTCCGCGAAATTCATATTTTTTTACCCTTTTGAAATATGCAGCTCAGTGTCAGGTTGTATATTGATAAAATATGATTCGCTTCGGGTGACAGATTCCTTACCAAACCCTGAATGGGTTTCACCTGCTGAAAATCTCGCACCTAAAACACGAGTTACCTTGAAGTCTTTAATCAGACTCCGGACTCAGGTAGGCCGAAGTAAAGAAAACCTCCTCAGGTGGAGATTCACAGATGACTGGAGTGTAAATGTGGTGCTGTCCCACAAACAATGCGGCACTTGATATCTTGTCCAGCGTGTCCTATTGTTTGCACGCTACAGGAATTAATGGACGCTACTGAAAGTGCTATGCCAGTCTCCAAATTCTGGGCTAACTATATTCAGACTGCTATCGACACGCTAAAAAGAAGAAAAATATGATTCGCGACCGTAACAAATATGGCTTCACAGAATTATATTCATTAAAATCATCAATACAGACCTCTAAGTTCATTTAATACCATTGAATGACTTTTTCATGACACACTCATTCAATCATTCATAAATTACAATCTGTGAAGAATGTAAAACAATTTGAATTTAGCGGGGTATCTCAGCGCATCTACCTGTTTTTATTTTTAGCATGATTTTTAATACTTACCAAAAGTCTGATTTACACGATTCAAGTTTCTTGGTTGTGGCATACAATAAAATTGAAGCAACAAATGTATTGCATCGCCTACTTCTACACACTGTTTAACCTTTACAGTTGCTAAACTTAAGGTATGCCATAGACAATTAGATTACACTGTATAAACCAGGCTTAATACGGTTGTTCCTTTTACAATCAAATAAGGAACTATTTTGAAAACCATGACATTTCTAAATAATAGGTTTGTTGTCAAGAAATATTATCTGTTGTATTATTCTGAATATCAAAAATTGAATCTTTTCTTTTTCGTGCATTTGTATTTATGACTTGTTGCATAAATATTTAAAATGTTATAAAAGACTTGTAAATAAATTAAATAGTTTAAATAATGATAAGTAGTTTGAAGCATGTTCAAATACCAAAGACATTGTTTTTGCCCGATTATTATTTTATATGTTATGATAAATTTGTTGTTATTAAATAAATTTTAATTTTATTAAATATTATTTTTATACTTAACTTTTAGTTCATCCCAATGCTCCCAAAATATCATACTTGGTTTATTTGTTAAAATAATTAAAACAAAAACAAGTGCAAACGCCTCTTTATTACGCAATATGCTCCACAAAAAGCTAACCATTCATAAATTTTCGCTATCATATAATATTCACAAATCTCATAGTAATATAATAATATATTTAGAGCGACCTACAGTCTCTAGGGCGCATTCGACTGCGCCGAAAAGGAAGATTTTATATCACAATAGCTGTTTAGAGAATTTTATTATTTTACTACGATTATATCTACATAGACGTGTTGTAACAAATGAGACAACCTGTATTTACAAAGAAAAATTTGTAAGAAGAGAGAACAATTTGTAAGAAGAGCTAACAAACCTCAGACAGGAAAAAAATTACATATGCACTTAGTAGTTATTTAGTAACATTTCTAATTCATTTAAAATTCTAATGAGTTACAAAATTTGAAAACCACGCAAATTCGTTCCGCTAAGTTAAATGAGACAAATATACACGATAAGTTAAAGTTGTGTAAAATAAGTAATTTAACAAACATTTACAAATATCCTACACTACAGTTTAAAGTACACGGGTTGCGGTACGAGATGGCTGGTAGAAATCGTCATGTAAGGAAAAATCTTTAAGCCCTCTCCATGCGACTTTTCTCTCTGCCTCTTTCTATGGCCCACTTGCTCCACATGCCACTAAACACTAGCATTGAAATATCATTCTACTCAGTCAAGTTCAAACGATTGAAAGAAACAAAGATGTTACAATTTTTTTGTGTATTTAGCGCTAAACGCATTTAGTAGTTTGTCGTGCAAGGTCGGAAGACAAGGTATCTTGGAACATATTTCTGTTTCTTTCAATCGTTTGAAGATAACAAAGACAAAATGATGTTCGAATGCTAGTGTTTAGTGATTTGTGGAGCAATTGGGCCTTAGTACCACAAAATAGCTGCTTCGTTTTTACATTGTCAGTTTTAGGGATAAGCTTATGAACTAAAAATAATATACAATAGAGTTAGTCGTCTCTTTTGTTACAACTACAAAAAAGCCAAAACACAGTTAGGCCAGACATCGAATAGGCACGAATCCTTTACACAAGTAATAAGAGGGGTGAAATAATACTGTAGGGGATGAAAACACTTACGAATTCTAGAAAGAATCTGTTGATGTGTTCAATGTTCATGTAGAAATAGATTCAAACGGTTCCACCCATGCCTGTATTTTGAAAATGTACCCAAGATTTTGTAACAAAGCTAGCAAAAAAATAAAGATTCAGCCATAATTTCATCATAGGCCAGGCAAACCAGCCGAAACTTCGGGCAAGCCGGAAATCTGAAGTTATTAAAATGTTGCACGTAATTCGGCCTACTTCTTTAAGCTCGGCAATATTAAGTAACATTCGGCTAACTTCAGGGTGAATCGAGTGCGCTCGTGGTTTCACTCAGCTGACATAAACGGACGGAACGGACATACATGCGGGATTATTTTGTATTTTTTCTTGACGTGATTCAAATAATTATATTTTTAAATGTGTTACGATTTTCGTTTTCAGCGGAAAATACATTTTCGGTCTGTCACTATTTGTAATATCTTGATTTAAGTGTGTCCATGCAGTATCGTACCCATTCTTTTACATAGACATCTAAGTTTTGACACGGGCAACTAGCTCCATCTTTCTGGCTAATGACAGACACCTTGACAGTTCAAAAGCGCCTGTAAATGGTTAGATGCTTTGTATTCTTGAGTATTTTTGAGTAGCTTCACGAATATAGGTTATGTTAAAGACGGATACGGCAGAAATATGCGCATGAGTTAAACCTTAGAATTCTAAAATGTTTCGTTTCTCTGTTGTCCCTACAGAAAAAGTAGTTCCATCCCGAAAAATATTATTTCATCTTCTCTTAACCCTGCAGTGGTCGCGCCCTTAAAAGTCACACGAGTGGTCGCGTGGATTACATATGTAGACCATTTTAGTTACTATTTTTTTGAAATTAAATGCATCATTGTTCTATTTTTTTTATCAAAATATGGCAATAAAACTTATCTACAATCAAATTAAAATAAACTTAAAATCAGAATCATTCTTATAAAACTCAACAAAAACGTAAACCTCTTATAAAGGAAAATATTTCATTTTTACTACCTGGATTACAATTGTAATCCGCGCGACCACTGCAGGGTTAAAGCTTGTTTAAACTAAAACAATTGATCTTATTCTCCATTAAACTGTACAAAAATGAGATGGGGTTAGATTCTACATGATTTGTCTGTACGGGGTGAATTTGTAATTCAGCCATTGATATGCTCTTTCACTGGTATTTCGTTTACAATAAAGATTTCGTTGTTTACTTAACATATCAAATCCTCTTCACACAGACAAACGGAGGAATTTCAGAACTTAATATAATTTAGCTGCCAAATGAATCCATAAAGTGACACAAGACTCCCGGTGGTCTCGCAATAATAGTAGATGTTCTAATAGTCAACGATTCTGTTTATTAAAGCTTAAGTAGCCATCATCGTGAGAACCCATTAGTTTAGTATTCCGAGGTCCTCACGTAGACATACTTTTCTTAATAAAAATATTCTTCTTTCCTTAACTTTTAAGTTGTCAGAGTTACAATTCACCCCACAGACATGAAACACGGACTAGACATAAGGCGGGGGGTATTTTCAGTCAATTTTAATAACAATTTTCTGTTAATTAAGTACAAAAGATCACGGAGAATTCTAATGGGATTTGGCACATTATATCTTCATTTATTTACCATGCTTCCTTTTAGTTGTCAATTGGCGTTTGATATAAAAGTTCGTTTAAAAACAGTGGTTATAAAATTTGAAGGGCACAGGAAAAGGAGCTCATTGAGAATTTTACCTTATTTGAATGAACGCCATTCGCGTCGTTTTTGTATGGCCAATCGAACCACGTATTTTAAAATGAAAAAGGGGATGATTTTGCTTCAATTCTAAGTTAAATAAATGTAACATTAGAATAAGCCAGGCCATAAAAGATTAAACTAGTGTGTTATAACACAATATTAAATATATTGTGATGACTATACACTGTTGCTTTTTTATAAAGGTACAAATCGAATTCTAGGTTATGTGTAATTATTTAAATTGAGAGTAGTTTAATTCTTTAATTACTCAGAACAATGCGAATATTAATTAGCTCTTTCTTTGCCTGTGCCCTTCATTTATAGAGATATGTTAGTAATGGCAGTGTTCAACCAACTTTCAACTAAAAGAAAGCATAGCACAATTAATTTAATTGTTAATTTTTACGTATTTAAACTCAAGCATACGTCACACAGCACAGAAAGCTTTACCTCCTACTCAGACTGTTTTAAACTTAATAATAAATAGCTATACAGTTTAACATATACAACTTAAATGGTAATAGAGAAATTATACAGAAACACTTGCTTGCAAATACTGTTAGAATTTATTTACCAATATACTAAAAAGGAAATTTATATGTAGTTTTAAGTAAATTACAAGATTTTTTTAACGACGTTAAGTTTTTGATCTCTAGTTGAGTTATGTAATTTACTAGAAGGTCACATGGCATCGCATTGCCTTCCATACGCGCTACTACTTTGTTTGTTTGTCTATATATTTTTCAAATTCAACTGGCAGTTATAGAGATTAGCGCGTTCAGACAAACAAACTCTTCACCTTTATTATTAGTATAGATAGATTAGATATAGTTTCGCGAATTCAGTAATGTCTACTCAGAAGATTTTTCTAGCTAATTATCTTAAGTAAAAGGGCAATGATATTTGTATGCGAATATCAATATCGATTCCAGTTCTACATGGACAATATTCTAAAGAATGTTCCAGTATTAGTACAGGCTCTGCCTAGTTTGGGATCAGATAATGTTATGTTGGTTGTCCCAAGAAATATATTATATCCACACTAATATTATAAATGCAAAAGTAACTCTGTCTGTTTGTCTGTCTGTCTCGCTTTCCTGCTAAAACTACTGAACCGATTTAAATGAAATTTGGTACACAGATAGTTTAGAGCCTGAGAAAAGACATAGGCTACTTTTTATCCCGGTAGTATGTTCCCGCGGAATAATTTCCGACCTCCACGCGGGCGAAGCCGCTGGCAAAAGCTAGTTATAAATAAATGGAATTATTCATTTTCTTATTTATAATATGCAAATGAATAATTTCATATGGTCAGTACAATATGTTCAAATAGCTACCAATAAAAAATAGCAAAAATTTCAAACAGTATTTGCAAGCGATCCCTAAATAAATGGCACATACTGGCTGTCACAAATATTAGTTACGTTTCCATTTCAGTCGTTCAGTGTAGATCTATTGGGGCAGGCAGGAATGATAGTGCCATATGTCTCTATAAGACCACAATATTCTTTAAATGACAACGACACATGAATTTTGCGTCTGTGCATGCTAAATTTTGATCATTTTTATTTATTTATTTAATACTTTTAAACACACAAATGTAAAGAGGTGGACTTAATGCCATAGGCATTGTCAACCAGTCAACCTTTTTATGTATTTATTATTAAAATATTTTTGTTCGCAATCAAAGGCAGGGCCCGCAGTCACACTGACGCAAAATTCATGTGTTTTTGCGAGGACTGTAAAAATATTATACAATTAAAAATGCAAGTAGTCAACATTTCTATACATTAGTACGAATCTTCAACCACACCAGTTTAATCTAGCACACACTATAGTAAACTGTTAAAAGTCTATCAGCTGCTCAAAACTCTATGATACATAAACAACAGTCTCTTTTAATAACAAAGAGTCCATATTACTTCAAAAGTTCCAAAACACTAAAGGAAGGCTAGAAGAAGTTACCTAAAAACGTGCTATAGGTATCAAAATGCCTTTAAAAAGTCTATAGTTTTAACTATACTGTAGTTTCTCCTTTCATTTCAACGTCTGAAACCGCTTCGCTGACACAACTGTCACTGTCAGCTGGCTTTAATGTGACGTCACTGTTTAACGTCACGTCTAGCCCCGTCTCTTTCCTCGGCGTTCTGTCTCTTTCCCTCTCTCTACTCGTGATCTGAGTGTAGAGTTCGTCGATCTCACTCGCGAAGGACACCGGGCTACTGTCTCGATTGACTTCGGGACAACTTAACGCGGGTGTCGGTACGTATTTCCCTAACTTAGGATTACTTTTTATAGTTTTTCTCCAACCAGGATCGTAGTTCACATACTGACTTTCCAGGTTAGAAACGTCTTCATTACTAAAACTTATTTCGTTTGGACACATGGAAGACGGCGAAGGGGCGTATAAGCCATGACTTCGAATACTGACTTCCGACATTTGGTAGTTCGGGCAGTAGATGTCACTCTCGTTCTCGAAGCCCTGCTCGCTAGCATTCGTGCTGCAAGTTTCGAAGTCGTACGTCGTCTTCGCCATAAAGAACGTATCTTTATCATCTTCCATCTTTTCTTTAGATCCCCCCATATTCTGACTCTGGAGAAGATTATCTAACTCTCCCGAGTCTGCTTCTAAGCGTTGTGGCGTACTAGATCTGTTGATATCGTCAGAATTCATGGTACATTCTTCAGATATGTCTTGTAAAGACTTATCTATGGTGTTTTCTTTGTCCTGCTTCCCAGGTTGTAGATAGTCTATGTACTGCCCAAAGCTTTCAGTATCTGTGATTTCGTTAGTTGAACATAAAGCGCTGTGCGTCTCTTGTAATGACGTTAACTCTGAATGTGTGTTTAGTGTTTGATCGGAGCAAGTGTTAGGCATTGCTATTTCTGATGCAGAACTGTATTCGAGACTACATTGTTGGGAAATAGTTCTCATTTCTGGCTGTTCACTAGCATGGCTTTGCAAGCATTCTTCAGACACGCTGCTGCGTTGTCCGTTAAAGTTTTTAGGAACATTCGCCTTTACTATCTGATGTTGAGGGACCAAAGTCTCCGGGACATTTGTGTAAATGTTCATGATTTGTGTTCTGCTCGTCTTTGGGTCTTCATTTTTGTTCCACGACTTTTTATCAGTGGAATAACTTTTGTAATTGTCCTTTGATTCCTCTTCTAACAAATTAGGATTCAAAACATTTCTAGTTTCTTTAATGCCACTGTTGAATTTTTCAACGTGTATATTAGTGTTATTGACTTTAGAACCTGAGTTTATAATGTTGGCAACACCATTATAAGCTTCTTTAGTCGGCAGTGGTAACGAGAAATGGGAGTCATTATCACAATCTCTTCTCGTAGGTAACTCTAGGCAATTTCTCTTCATGTTCTGTCGTTGTTTTTTGAAGAACTTTTTCGCAACATTCATTTGATTTGGATTGTAGAATATTTCTGGTCCCATCGTCCCGTTGTCTGGGTACGTCATCATAGAATTGTTTGATCTGTATTGCTGTCTGTGTAGAACTACTAAATTTATATTTGGGGCTTTTCCGTTTGTGTTTTTAAGTGTATCTTTCTGCAATGTCTGTCCATTTAATTCAGCGGCAGCTTTATAAGTTCCACTGTTGTTAGTCTTAGAATTAGTTCTGTTAGAACTCCTGCTGCCAGATCTAGATCTATTATCATTAGGTATGGGCTGTATAGGAGGCGTGGTCGTCTGATTCGCGGGTAAATTCTGCTGATTAGCGTCAAAAACGCTCCTATTCCTACAACACTGCTTACTCTTCTGTAGATAGCAGTGCATCATAGCCCATTGTGCTCTGACGTCACTCCTTGCTATACCGTAGAAAAAGAGGATGAAGGTTCCTAGAACAGTAGCGCAAACAGCGTATACTATGCTGCATATATCTTCTTGGTAGGGTAGGTACGCTGGTAAAGGTCGGTACACAGCGATGGCGCCACAAGCCCACACAGACATATACAAACACATGACAATAACTTGAGCTCGCAACTGAATTATAGGAGTGTGTTCTATATCCTCAACTTCAGAATCTAACGCGGACTTCACACTCCTTCTCTCCGCCCTCTCATTACTCTGTGGCTCCCACATTTCTAGGTCAACATTCTCAGTGGCTTGTGTACCTTCGGAGAGTTGCACATTCATATTTCGTATCGTACACCGTATTAGTAAGAACAATATTAACAAAAACACTAATAGAATCCCTCCGGGGACAAATAACGCGCTTAACGCTGGCGCCGTGCTGAGGAAACACTGGGAATAACCTGCATAGTCTTTTAGATTCACTGCACCGGATATCCCACAAACAATTAACGCTATTCCCCAACCTACTAGGTATAGACCTAGGATAGGTTTCTGAACGGGCACATCCGGTGGAATATCATCTTCTGGCGTCCTCACAGGATTATGTGTCTTCGTCACCCATTTATACATGTTGCTGGCAGAAACACACATCCACAGCAAACAGGATAGTGACAGATAATGGATTAAAAGTCCCAAAATCTGGCACAGTTTGACATCTTCCGTTTGATAAATTCCAAGCGTATACATGAAGCATAACAAGCCTATTGCTATCCAGGTATTTATTAGGGCGTGTTTGGTTTTCTTCGCCATCTGTATGGCTGGGTAGCACATGATGTAAGTAAGGGTGGCGCAGCTAACACAGCCTATTAAAATAATGCTGCCTACGTAGACAGCTGGGTGGGATACCTTGAACCTGGCGCCGTCAGTCCGGGCTCCATAGATGCCAGTTTCAACGTTCTGTAGGAGCCCTACGTAGGCTAGTTTTGTGCAACTTATGATAATCATTTCGGAGACCACGTGGGATATTTTGCAATCTGTGGAAGAGAATTTTGGGTAAGTTTGAAGCATGAGTCGTAACGAAGGTAAAAGAGATGAAAAGAAGAAGTGCCTCTGCACCTCTAACATAAAATTAAAAAATATAATAAAATAATAAGAAACTAAGCGAGAAGGGAAGCTAAAATATTCGATTTCGCTTCACTCGCTCTTGCATTCTAGATTCAAAGCCGACAATATTGCTACTATTTCTATGTGATTGGTCGAAAGAAAACATATCCTTTCCGAGGCGGGTACTAAAATGTTCTAGCTTAAAAACAGCGTTTAATCGCATAGGCACTTCTAGGTTGGAAATCATCAAATGACGTGTCCCGTTCTGGGCGAAGGGGGAGGGCGTGTCAGACTTTTACGGACTGAACTAAACCCGCCCGTGCTCCTTCAGTTGCCTGTGCCAGGTAAAAGTAAAAGTCTGACACGCCCTCCCGCTCCGCCCAGAGCGGGAAACGTCATTTGATGAAGGCCCACCAAAAAAACAAAAAACACAGTAACTTTTTCAAACAAATCTGCGACCCCGGCAGGCATCGGTCTTAACAGACCCATTCAATTATGCTGACATCTCTTTGAGGCGCGCGTGGAACACTGCGCGCCGTCGACCCGAGCTTGGTCCTTACCGGGCGGCGAGCTACCCATTGCTCGCCACCCGCAAGCTCGCGCCTACGGTGGCCGGGAGTCCGCTATGGACTCCTGACATGTCTCACGCCTTATCCTGAACAGGAACCTCTCGAAGCACTAGTGTTCGGTGAGGACCTACTTAAAGCGGACGAAGAGGATGCCGTGGTGCCTCTCCAGCCGAGGAGTCTCAAAGAAGGGATGATAGGCTCCACTACATAACACAATACACAGCGCAACATAAGTACCCGAGGTGTTGTCCTGCCAGCGCCGCGTGCGCGGGTCCCACACGGCAGCCCTGCCGTCCACGCCGCCCACGGAGCGCGCGCGTACCGTCGCTATGATAGGCTCCATTAACTCGCCGCGAACACTTATATTTTCTGAAAATGTTGAACAGAAAGTTGATCATTTCTTTTAGTTATAAACTTACAATATACCGTTGTTTTTGCACGCTTTATATTAGCTTCACTTGTATGTTTGTTTGTAACCGACTCCTTATAGCGCGATTTTGACCCTCTTAAAACGACCAGATTTCATTTAAACTCTGTAGACTTATCGATGACCGATGACAATACTATAATTTCATAAATTTCTGCCATTATCCTTGCCAGGGTTACCAGGACAGCAAAAAAACTGTCTTCGAAAACTACGTTGAAATAGGTCACAAACTACGCTGACGGGGATTTCAAAATTCGAAACACCCTAAAAAATTGAAAATAAATAATAGTTTAAAAAACACCCAATATGTTCTAGTTTTTAGTTTGGTTTTCTATGGAAGCGTGTTTTTTAACCTGTTGAATGCCGCTAATTACAGACACCATTAAAAACCATTGTGTCTATACCAAATGTGGTATCTCAGGGACTTAGAGGTTAAACTATTTTTTTAACTAAGACGGTATTAGGAAATCCGAATATATAAGTGATACGGGGAAACTGTCTTAGGAACTGTTTTGGCGTACAAATTTTTGGTTAACACTTAAGTGTTAACCAAAAATTTACATAGTACAATCATTTAGTACTAGTGATCGCCCAGTGGTCGAAATTCGACCGTACTTCATTTGAATAGAAATACATTATTAAATGAAAAAATATGAAAAAAAAAAAATAATATGGTTATATTTGACATTCAGTAACACTATAGACAAATTGTTGACGCTGTACTACTGTGGAGAGGGTTCGCTGGCGGGATGGTGATGGCCAGGACCAGGACGTAGGTGTAATGAGTAAAGAATACTTCTTCAGGACTCTCTTTTTTATTTTCTTAATACTTCTTAACTGCTGGATTTGGAACAATATGGAATGAATTATCACAGAAAGCTCTGTTTTTATAGAATTTTCCCTATTATTTTTAATAGCTTCTGCCCCCGACTTCGTCCGCGTCAAATTTTCGCTCCCCTTCCCGTCGCGTCCAATTGCCTGCCAGTTTTCGTCCATTTTTCGTTTGCTGCTCAACTCTTTTTGACCGTAGCGTGATGTATATAGCCTATAGCCTTCCTCAATAAATGGGCTACCCAACACAAAAAGATTTTTTCAATTCCGATCCCCAGTTCCTGAGATTAGCGCGTTCAATCAAACAAACAAACAAACTCTTCAGCTTTATAATATTAGTATAGATTAATTATGACGGTTCCAAATGTCATAATTATAACCAGCCTGTAAAATCTATGACCAGCCTGTACAATCTATGACCAGCCTGTACAATCGTGAGGCATACAACCTCTACAGTTTGCACACGACACTAAGTTTTGTATGGGAACCTTACTAATGCCATACTTGACACTCTCCATAAAACCACAAAAAATATTTCATAAAAATCTAAACTAAATTCCTATCGTCACTAATACAAATAATATTAAAGACAAATATTCTCGATATGATCATAGATTTTAAAAATGAAATAGGTTATATATCCATAAAATTAATTTATTACCTCGATTATATTTGACATTCATTATGACTATAGACACAAAATCAGGCTTACCAACTTAGGGGTTTTTCCAAATTTAGGGGGTAAATAAGAGGATTGAGATTTTTTAGGGGCGTTCCATTTTTAGGGGTATACTTAGGGATTTTTTGCCATCTTACATTTCTCATTGTGTTTTTGATTACAATAAAAGTATTAGCGACTTCTAGTACGGTTCCTCGATACTAAGAATGCAGAGTGAATGATTAACAAATGTCGCGTAATAAATATAGACAAATATTACTACTGTGTGCCGGGTCTATGATTACTGAACATTCGTTGGTTATTTTCATTATAATTTTTAGCGGATTTTTTTAGTAATTGTGGCGGCATGTTTAGGGCTTTTTAACTTAAGCTTTAGGGGTAAATATTTCTGGGTGTTGGTAACACTGCACAAAATAATAAAGACAGATTTGGACCATAAACAAAAGAATTTCTATGCATGTGTGTATTAGATACACGGTAATGAACAGTAGTGTGTGTAACGTGTTATTTATTGAAAATAATGTATTTTAACTCATAATTTAAAAAAATATCAGCATTCGTCACTTCTTCTCTGTATAAACTATAAGTGTGCGAAATTTCATACTCCTCCGTCCGCCCAATTTTCGTAAAAAGGGATCCAAAGTTTTCGCTTCACGTATTAATTTTAGTATAATAGCACATAAAATACACTTTTGAAGCCCAGTGCGAGTTGGTAGATGTCACATGTCTTCGAATTTTTTGTTCTAGGACATGTCGGTTTCCTCACAATGTTTTCCTTCATCGTTTTGGAAGCAATGGTGATGAACTTATTTACGCAAAGTAAAGCCCTACATGGGTCGAACTCACGACCTACAACTCGTAAGTCGGGGCCGATACCACTGCTCTTTTCACTTCACCCCAGTTAACATGGTTAGATATTTACAGAATACCACTACAGGCAAATTGATCTCAATATTCATATCTATTCGTGTATCTTCCGAAGTAGTTCTTAGTTCTGTCTGCGTCAGGCAAGCATCACCCACTTATCATATAAATTAATGAACTCTCTGCCAGTATCAATGTTCCCTTCCATATTTAATTCAAGAAGCAAAGCCTTCAAAGCAAGACTGAACAGGCATCTTATATAATCAATTTAGCCAATTTTTATCATAACTTATTACTTATTTTTATTTATTTTCTATTTCAATTTTAATTTCAATCACATTTTATATGTCAGTTGTCTTTACACCAGTTGAAAATTAAAACCGCATCGGTCACACCGTTTCGTTGTTAAGAAGAACAACGCCGTCAATCGTTTTTAGCCATAAAGGTAGTTATTATCTATTTATAATTTATATAATGTTCTTAATTTCCTGTAAGTAACACGCAGATTTTTTTATTCATCACAGACAACACACATTCACACACGTGTACGCAGGCGCGGTCCGAGAGGGGGGGTCCTAGGGGTCATGACCCCCCCCCCCCCCCCCCCAAAATCAGCCATGCTGTCGAGACTGAACGATTTGCCTGAAAAACCCAATAATACTCCCGACCTGAGAATCGAACCCGGGACCTCATGCTCATCAGTAGCGCTTTCGACTACTAGATCAACGAGTAGATGTACCTTCCTAAAAATATTCTTCAGTACTCATGGTGACCCCCCCCAAAATCATAAGCTGCGACCGCGCCTGCGTGTACGCCACAATAACTTATTAGATTTTTAACTTTATTTATTATTACAGATACACTCTATGTATTTATTACTCTTGCGTATGGCACTCGTGGGTTGCAGCTAGTGTTGGGATTTTATCCGGATAAATACTCAAAATGGATAAATACTCGATAAATATCCGTTTTTACTGAGTATTTATCCAAAACAGCGGATAAATACTATTTTATGTTTTTGTAACGTAAGTTTCGTTATTTTACTAACAAAGGGATTAAAATTAATGAAAAATAGACTATGCTGATTGGTATCGTACCTTATTAATCATTTTAACAATTACAAAACGCTGATATTGACAATAATTTCATTCAATTATGAATACAGTTAGTCAATCACTGTCACAGTTAGATAAAATTATACATTTGTTAATTGGTTTTTCACATACATACATGAACTCATGCCTTTCTCCCATGGGGGTAGGCAGAAACTATTTAAGTAACGCTTAAATCATTGTAATAATAAAAAAAACTACCTCGTGAAAGTCGAGAAAGATTGGACGTAGTTATGCAAAAAGGATCCAATCCACATTCAGTTAATTTTGAGTTATTGACGTTTTAAGTTCAAGAGGTATTTTTTCATTACTTAAAAAAAAAAATTGTCTGTGGAATGTTAACACGTTTTTTATTAGTAATGGTATATTAACATATTCTGGTACAAATACTAGTTAAGAACCAGAAAGTTTAAATAGTTTATACTGAAAAAAAAATAAGAAGCGCCATACCATTGGTTTTAAAAATTAAAGTACACGAAAAATAAAGCTATTTTTAGCTAGGTCGTTTTTACTGACTCGTAGTATTTATAATTTGGATCAGTTTGGTGCACTTAACTCATTTTTGACCAAGTTGTGGATTGGATCCTTTTTGCATAACTACGTCCGATTAACAAATCAAATATGTTGACTTGGCTCGCGAGGTTGTCGACATTGTAGGATGTGGATTCAGCGAGCAATGTGCAGTTTTGAGACCAGTGGTGATGTAATTATTTACCACAAGTACAGCGCCTGCCTGAGTGCGTACTCACGACCTACAAGTTGTAAGTCGGGGCTGATACCACCGGGCCACCACTACTATCGCCAATATGAAAGGCATGTCAGACTTTTACTGACTAAAACCCACCTGTGTTCCTTTAGTTGCCTGTGCCAGGGTACCTCTTTTAAACAGATCCGCAACCCTGGCAGGCATCGGTCCTCGCGGACCCCTTCAATATGGAATGACATCTCTTAGAGGGGTGCGTGGAACACAATGCGCCGTTGACACGGGCCTGTTCTTTACCGTGGCGAGCAATGGGTGGCTTGCCGCCCGCAAACCCGTGCCCACGTTAGCCGAGAGTTTACAATGAACTCCCGACGCCCGGAGCGTCTCCTCCTACGGTGGCTAGGGACATGAGGGCGCACAGATTGCCTCTCCCTAATGCACTCCACCTCCTCCTTCGCGAGCCTTACTTCTTCGCAGAAGTAGGTGACAGCTTCTTATGCCCTCTTGCTCCATACCATGGCCTGCACCAGGGCCGGACGCGAGGGATCGCCGCCGCCAATCGCCTCTACGAGGATACGGCGTTGCTCCGCCCAAGCAGGGCAAACCTCCACTCTATGCTCCACCGTATTTTCCAGGCGATCTACACAGTGGTTATATTTACTGAAACCTGCTTTTAGATTTTCTCAAATCCAATGACTCATTATCAGTATCTGTGTGTAAATATAACCCATTTTGTGTTGATTTCATATCCTTAAATATTATAAACACTAGAAGGGCATTGCATTTGTTGGACTCTTGTTGAAAGACAGGTTATTTTATGGGTTCAATAACATATATGCATTGATATACCTAATCCCAAAAGTTATGATCAAGCAAAGCTGCTTGTAGCATTTGACTTGACGATATATTTTTCTTTTGCGTACGCTGAGAGAGCGGCTTTTCTATTGTTCATACTCGCGTGTGTGTGTGTGTGTGATCAAGTGATCGTAGATAGCTGCCCTATCTTGTGTAGCATGGCAGGTTTAACTTTTCTCCCGTTACTTTTTGTTTTACAACTTGTTGTAGCTTCGATCGTGGTTTTTGGGTTTAGTTCTTGTGATTTTTTGACTGTCTTATAAATCGATGAACACTGTCTGCACGCACGGAAAAGCATGACTCATTGTCACGTTCCGCCTGAACCGAGCGTGTAAGCGAGAGCGCGAAACAAGCGATAGAGAGGCACGATCGGCCTTAGCGTTCGACTTGTGAAATCTATCTCTCTTCCACTCCATCGGCCAATACGTCCAAGTAAAAGAGACTTAGACATTCATTATCACGTAAAATTATCGTCCGTATACCGACTTTACAGACAACCAATTGTTTTTTATTAAAGATTTTATCATATCTACATAGTTTATACATTTTTGAAACTACCGCATTTCAGTGCACCATGAGCCAGCAAATTACTAGCGTGTGCTGCGCAGTTTAAAGGCTCAACACCTTTAACTAATTGAAAAGCCCTTTGCATGTTTATAGGGTTGGCAAACAACAACAACAAACATGTCTTCGCCACATTTTTCTTGACTTTTAGAAGCTCTGCACAGAGATAATCAATTATGTGGCTATTCTCTACACTCTCAACAAAGAAAGATTCTAAATTTGTATCTAAAGAGCATGCTCTATTAGAGACGTTTGGGCTTCTGACACAATTACAGCCCTGGCAATTGACATTAGAACTAAATAATGTAATAACGTAGTATTTTGAAAAGCCTAAATAACAATAAAAGTCATTAACATTTTAAAATAATCATCCGATGCGCAAAAAAGATATTTATCCATCATTTTGAGTATTTATCCGTTTCGGATAAAAATTCGAGTATTTATCCTCCGAGTATTTATCCACTGCCCATCACTAGTTGCAGCTGAAAATCAGCGTCAGGTGGCACACCTTGTGTTGTCATCTGACATTATGCTGAGCTGAGCCCCTTTTGGCATTATTATCATTGTTTTGTTTTTCTGCTTTTTTATAGTTTTATTTTAATGATGTAATGCCAATAAACACATTTTTCTTTCTTTCTTTCTTTATGGGCACGCTCGTTCCGTCAAAGACCTCATCCATCGCTTTCTATAAGACGTGATCGAGGTCAAGAACAGGCCTATCATCACCATTCATCATTTCAGCCGATAGACGACCACTACTAGCCTCCCCCAAAATTGGGGGGTTTGCCATAATCGCCACGCTTGGCAGGCGGGTTGGCGATCGCAGTATGGTAGGAAAATGCATAGAGAACGCTGCTGCCCATTCTCTAGTAAGGGGTCGTCCATTAATCACGTGATGGTTTTTTTTGGAATTTTTAACCCCCCCCCCCCCCCCCTCCTCTTGGTGACACATGGTGAGGTTTAAGACGTGACGTAGTTTATGGTGACGTGTATTTTTTAATACATACAAAGAATCTTAATATTTTTTTTAATATTTATAAAGTTCACTACAAGCCGCTTTCGATTTTGTACGCGTTTGACGAAAAAATAAATACACGTAACGACGCTTTTCGGTTCAGTATCGCGCGTTTGCCGAAAAAATAAATACACGTGATATATAACCATACCCCCTCCCCCCTTGTGATATTTCGTGATTTTTTATAGACCCCTCCCCCCCCCCTTCGAGCCTCACGTGATTAATGGACAACCGATACCCACGGGAAGAGCAGGCCTATTCAGCAATAAAAAATAAAAACAAAAAACAAAAAATACTTACTCAGCTGAAAGCCAACAACAGGCGAAGTGATCTCGATATTCATATCCTCTCGTTTCGTGGACCTTCCGTAGTAGTCCTTGGTCCTGTGCTGGGTCAGACGCGCGTCAGCGTCGTTGTCAGCGACCGGTAGCAAGGGGAACAGCGCTGCGTCTTCGTACACGGAGATGACCAGGTCTTGTGGGTTAGACTGTATGAGGACCCCCGAGTCTGTCGAGCTGTACAGTAGGGATTGCGGTATCTGGAATCGAAAAAAGTACCTTTAGTTTTTTAATGTAAAAAATGCAACTGACAGGGAATGCCAGTGCTTAAACTGCATTTTTCGCAATGTACATATAGCTTTTAATTTCATTCACTCACAGACAACATGAAATTTTGCAGTTCCTTTGGTAACGAAGGAACGATTTTTGAAAAATCATCCCCAAGAGGGTTAAGTAGAGAATTAAGTAGGGTACGAAAGTTGATACAGAACTTCGGTATATAAATCCATCGGCGACACGGTTTCCCAGATAATAATAAAAGATTTTAAATTATGACTAAAACTAAACTACTGTAGGTGTACACCAGGGATCCGTCCTGAGCCCGTTCCTATTCAGCGTAGTATTAGACGTTGTGTCAGACATCAGAAACTCCCATGAGCAGCCTCCGTGGCTGCTCATGTATGCTGATGATATTGCGCTGGTAGACGCGGACACGGGACGACTGGTGACACGCGTGAAGGCGTGGAAGGATGGTCTGAAGCTCAATGTGGCGAAGACAGAGTACTTGGCCTGCAATACAGCAGATCTCACATCCGTCCGCATAGGCGAAGACACGGTCGAGCGCACGGACCAGTTTAAATACTTGGGATCTGTACTCCACGCGTCTGGTGACATCGACAACGACGTCAAGGCACGCATTGCTGCAGCGTGGGCAAAATGGCGAGAGGTGTCTGGTGTCATTTGTGACCCCAAGATACCGGTTAAGCTGAAGTAAATTTTCATAAAATGTCGTTTTATTCGTGTTTTCAGTGACCAACTTTATCGATAGTCAACTCGCACATAAACTTATTATTTTAAACACAATTTACCAAAAAATACCGAGCAAAGCTCGGTCAACCAGATATTTATTATTTTATATATTATAAATGCAAAAGTAACTCTGTCTGTCTGTCTCGCTTTCCTGCTAAAACTACTGAACCGATTTAAATGAAATTTGGTACACAGATAGTTTAGAGCCTGAGAAAGGACAAAGGACTACTTTTTATTCCGGTAGTATGTTCCCGCGGGATAATTTCCGACCTCCACGCGGGCGAAGCCGCTGGCAAAAGCTAGTGTGAAATAAATAGTTATTTGTTATACAAGAGTGCAAAGTTGCTTTTTAACCGCGTGTTCAATTTTGATGACCGAGCAAGCGAAGGATTCTAAAATTGAATCACGAGCGCAGCGAATGATTCAAAATTAGAATCCTGAGCGTTAGCGAGGGAATCAAAAGAGCACGAGGTGAAAAATCTTTGCACTCGAGTGCAACACGTAAGTTTTCATTCCACCTCAGCGAGGAAAGAGTATTTTTAATCTTCAATATCTGAGTGGAAAAGCCGTTTTTATTCTCTAAAGGATAAAGTAAATTGAATTTAGAACATCGCACTATCACAAACTTAGTGCACTATCACAAACTTAGTGCACACGATGTTCTAAATTCAATTTACTTTATCCTCTAGAGAATAAAAACGGCTTTTCCACTCAGATATTGAAGATTAAAAATACTCTTTCCGAGATGGTGGGATGAAAATATGTTTATTAGTTTTGATGTTAGGTAGAACGGGCTGGGGGTCTAAAAAGGCCACTTTGGTGGAATCATAATAGGAAAATATTATGAATCATATTATAATTCGTAAAATGGTCACAAACTGACAATTCATAATATGTTCTGCGTACAATTCGTTAAACACAATTCATCTATTTGACAGTTTTGTATGGAGATTCGTAAAATGGTACACTTAATATGAATTGCTATAGTGAAGTTTAATGTCAAATAGCAGAATCATAAGAAGTTAGTCAAGAGGATCATTTTACAAATCATATTTGGGATTTTGTGAAAAAATATCGTAATAATGGCAAATTTAGGCCTTAAGAAAATTTTCTTGAGCACGCTCGTGATATGTAGTCCATTTTAAGTCATCAACGAATTGTGGCACTTCGAAAAATGGACATAGCGTTTCAAATGTGGGTCCTCCAGGTTTTTTTGGGTTATATAGGCAAAATATATGTCGTGATAAGGTCCATGAGCTGGAGCCGTACATACGTACTGCCGCGCTGGCATAAGTACTACCTACCTTCAAGAATAGTAATGAAGTAGTCAGTTTAAAGGTAGTTCCAAATAGACACTACCATCTAGTCTGTCCCATGTGGTGCCGGACATAAAGAATAGCATCACCCCATTTCTTCCCGTGGGTGTCGTAAAAGGCGATTAAGGGATTTACTAGAGAATGGGCAGCAGCGTTCTCTATGCATTTTACCATCATACTGCGATCGCCAACTCGCTTGCCAAGCGTGGCGATTATGGCAAAGCCCCCCAAATAGGGGGAGGCCTATGTCCAGCAGTGGACGTCTTGCGGCTGAGATGATGATGATGACTACCATCTAGTGTTGTGAATGTTACAAATTATTACAATCTTTTCATATTTTAGGCACTGAGTAGGTAGATCCAATTAGTACTTAAGCATCTGGATCACACAACAGGCTAATATGGGTGCACACCATATACACAACACAACATATACTTATATACAACGATTAACGATTAAATATTGATTTAAGATGAATAAGTATTTACTTACTCTGTATTAAAAACGATCCAACTTACATGAAATAAACATACAACCTACCTTCAAGAATAGTAATGAAGTAGTCAGTTTTAATGAAGCAGTTCTAAATGGACACTACCATCTACTCTTGTGAATGTTACAAATTACTACAATCATATAATCATATTTCACAGGCACTGAGTAGATCCACTTAGTACTTATGCATCTGGATCATACCACAGGTTACCAAGGGCGTACACTATATGAAACACCAAGTTAGTGTATAAAACAGTGTGATAGCTGTAGGTACCAGTAACTTTCTTCTCAGAGTAGTCACTTATGTAACGCCGAACTCATCTAGTTTAAAAAAAATATCATTGACATGTAAAAGTGTTTGTACAAACCTACTAACAGACATAACAGGCGAAATGTGGATGTACTATAGGTTCACCTCTGCCTAACCCTTCGGGGAAACAAGGCGTGATGTTATGTTATGTTGTGTTACTAACAGAAATAAAATCATTTATCATATAACTCGTAACACTTGTCCCAGTTGAAAAAAAGAATTATTCAAAAGTACAGTATTCACACCTAGCTTATTTTTGTAATTTGCACCCGGTAAGTAATAAACATTTCCAGAGGAAATATGTAGGTATATTTATTTTCCACATCATACAGCCCGTTCACAGACAGACAGATGGACGGACCAATGGACAGCGGAGGCTTAGTTATAGGGTCCCATCCTGGTTACTCTTTGGTTACAGAACCCTAATAAAAATCTACAACCTACGGGGGACATAGGCCTTATAATACTTTACATTCACTCCAATTTTATTAGGTAGTGTGTATCTATAAAATAGGACATACATTTTATCTTTATACCTATTATTTAAATAAAACAATACACAACATTAAATTATTTTAATACAATTCTCATGTTGTACTGTGTAAAAATCTAGCAATAATCAAATAATGAAACTAACATAAACACTATAGTTAATCAGTTTATTTTTCTATGAATATTTTATGTTGATGCTAGTCACGGAGCTGCAGAGGCAAACGATGACTGCTTGGAACAACTCCACCAGGCTAAAAAAGAAAATGTGTGGTTTTTAAGAAAGTCAAATCATCAGTCAATAATTAACATAACTGCTAAATAAAATGAAATTGAAAATAATAATATCATTGTTTAAGACACCCTAAGAACAACAGTGATGACAGGTTGGCAATAATAGTAGACTTGGAGCCCAATAGCTTCTTTAGTTATTGTTTAGTTAAATGGTAAAATATAGTTTATTTTCCTCTTTTTATTTCGTTATATATTTCATGAATGTTAACGATAGTAGGAACTCAATTTTATGTCGAGCCAGAGGGCACCTAAAATACGTTATATAAATAACATCATAATAATTTTCAATCGTCATCATAAGTCTTAGTCGCAATAAAAATAGCTGTAGGGTTAGAAAACTCCACTCACTTCGGTATCTTGATTGCTGAGTTCCACGAGTCAAAGCCGCTGTTGTAACATCGGCCGGGGTAGAGCTTAGTGCTGGCACACGAGTCTCGCCAGAACTAGACACTGCAGTGATCTCGATAAAGGGTTCAACAACGACAGAACTCCCATTATCAATGCAGAAAGACGAGCTCGAGCAGAATGTTCTTCGATTGTGTCTCGGACCAGCTGCACGCCATTCTATGCCTACAAATTATTACGTCCAATTAAATACCTTTGCACAATGATACAATTATATAATGATTCAAGATAAACAAGTATTTACTTACTCTGTATTAAAAATGACCCAATTTACATGAAATCATTTAAGTTTTATTTTGTTGATGTAACCACAGATTATTATGACCACAGAGTAATTATGACGTACACATCTGAAGAGAAAACTTTTATGTATTCGTTGCCAGCTTATAAAGTTTGTATTGTATTTGGTTTCCCTTTTCACAGGGCTTATCTGTGATTATTTTATAAGTTTTTATGGATATTATAATTAATAACATTTCAACAGTTAAAAATAATCAACTGTATTAATTAAATCTTCAAAGAAATATTTACCGGTAAAATTACGGTCTTTATTTTTTTCATGCTGCAACATTTACACCAAGTATGTTTCTGATATGAATTGAATTGAGTATGATATTGCTAATATGTGTCACCATTTTACGAAAATTTGAGGAATTGCTAAGGTATTGCTGGGAATTCACAATATGAATTAGTTTTAGCAGAAATGCTTAATGTGGCCTTTTTAGACCCCCTGGTTTCCGCAACTCCACGTCTGAGCGCGTATTTTGCGTACGGTAGTTTTGATGTTACCTGTACACTAGCATGTATGAGCGCGTCGGTGACGGTGAGTAGCGGTGCGACGGTGCGGTTGGTCGTAGTGCAATGCAGGCGCGGCAACTCGCCTCGCCGCGCACTGTACCACACGCACGTCGCGCCGCTGAAGCCTTCACTCACACGGAAATGCTCCACGGCTAGGTTTGACTACAACATCATTAATGGTAATTAACAAAAAAATCAATCGCCGAAACCATTAGGTTATGACATTAAAAGGGATATGTCCTAAAAAGCTCTGCAAAATACAACTTCTCAACATTTAAATTCATAAAGATAAAGGTGCATTTATTTGTATAAACATGTGTAACATGATACATAAATATATCGCCGGGTTAAAGGCAAAACCGACTATCTGCGATTTTTTTGAGTTTAATATACCATTAGGTAAAGAATCAAATGGCGAATCGAATGGTATATTAAAGTGAAAAACTCAAAAAAATCGCAGATAGTCGGGTTTAACTTAAACCCGGCGATATGCACATATACAAGTGAAAAAGAAACCAGAAAATAAGTTTAAAATGGAATGACTAGAAAACCGATCAATAGTTGATCAAAACAAAGACCATGAATCGTCATCATACCAGCCAAAAGACATCCTCTGCTGGACAAAGGCCGTCCCCACTTTGGAGAGCTTTGCCATAATCGCCACGCTTGGCAGGCGGGTTGGCGATCGCAGTATGGTGGTAAAATGCATAGAGAACGCTGCTGCCCATTCTCTAGTAAGTCCCTTAGTCGCCTCTTATGACAAGGAAGAAACGGTATGGTGCTATTCTTTACGTCTGGCACCACACGGCACAAGACCATGAATAGTTCAAACAAAACATAAATAATAATAAATAAATTTCTAATAACATGTAATCAATAATAACAATATGGAAACAAAGCCCAATTAAATAGTTTATTGTTCGTCGAGTTCTTCGTTCGTCGAGTCGTTGAGCTCCTTCAGTTCTGAGCTGTACGATTACTGACAAATGCGTGCACTGACTGGACAGTTCCACTCAATCTGTGTGTCTTTCCTCAAAAGACCATTTCAGACATTAATCTACATGGCATTCACATGATCTGACCAAGATTATGTCTGGACTTTAAAAGAGACAGTGACCTCTGAGTTTGTTTCAGCCTTTCTTTTCAGCGTAGTCAGTAGTAGTAAATAAAAAAACTAAAAAACACGCTTCCATAGAAAACCAAACTAAAAAGTAGAAAAGAAAAGCGTGTTTTTTAGTTTTTTTAAACTATTATTTATTTTCTATTTTTTAGGGTGTATCGAATTTTGAGACGTATGTCAGCGTAGTTTGTGACGTATGTCAGCGTAGTTTTAGAAAACAGTTTTTTTGCTGTCCTGGTAACCCTGGCAAGGATAATAGCACACATTTATGAAATTATTGCATTGTCATCGGTCTTTGACAAGTGTGCAAAGTTTGAATGAAATCTGGACGTTTAAAGTGGGTCAAAAGCGCCCTATAAGGAGTCGGTTACAAACAAACAAACATACAAGTGAAGTGTGTAAAAACGCCGACCTCATCTAGTTTTTTAAATATGATTGACGTGCAAAAGTGTTTGTGCAAACCTACTTACAGAAATAAAATCATTTATCATTAAGACGTCGTGTAAAACTCAAAAAAAGAAACATGGCTTTCTCTCAGCATACTGTCTGTCTTACTACTTTTCATACCAGCACTACTGCTCACCTTCTGTCCCTGAATGTTAGCGATGTGCTGCGATATCTCCTCGGCCGCGCGCGCGATGTCAGTGCACGCGCCGTACTTAGCCTCGGCGCCAGCCAAAACTGGCATGCTGATGTTCATTGTGGAACTTATCACATCCAGTAACGTTGGACCTGACAAAATGTTTTAGAAAAATAAATTTTGGAATGCCTTAAAATTGCTTCCAGAAGAAACAGTAATAAGGTTCGTTAGACGAACCCCGGGCTAGCGGCTTTTAAATCTTTTCGCATGAATGTACCTACTCGCCCGAATCGTCACTAAAATAATATCATATTTTCTATGGTCGACTTGCACGAAGTCTATTTATCTGTGGGAGAATCTATTGTATCCTAGGTACGTTTACAAACATATATCTGATATGCAAAACATCCAAACGCATTGTGATATTAACAATCAGTAGCTCATAAAAACAATTGTTTCGCATAGCAATAATCATGAAAACGTTAATAGTGCAAAAAGGCCAGTCAATTGAAACGAGTATATTTTTTGTATACGAAATAATCATACATTTCATTGACCCTGGCTTTTGAGGCCTATTAGTAAAGCTAACAACATACTTTCATGATAAAAATAACATGGAAAAGCTTTTAACACAATATGTCAAAAGATTGTATCTACTAAAGAAAATTAAAGCAAAATTTCATTGAAAATGGGCGAGGTTTTAAAATGGTTCCAATCGTGTGTAGATATAGTAATTAAACTGTAGATAAACTGTTTTCTATTTTAGTTACAATTAAAATAATAAATGAAGACAAAATTACTCACCAAGATCTTTCTCCTCTGCAATGTACTGCATATAATTCCTTATAGCTTTCGCAATAAAGTACACATCATCAGGATCGATAATTTCAGCTAACGGATACGTCTTCTCCTGTATCAACATAGCCAGTCTTTCCGTAGCATTCACTGCAGAAAATTGAACCAAACTAACATTCAGAAGCGCAAACTGTTGAAGGAGTTTGGTTACATTGCTGATGTAGGAGCATTCAGTTGTGTTAGCTGGGCCCCAGACAGCATCAATACTACAGGATCTATAGGCCACGCCTTCCCCACTCCGACAAGGTACAATAGCTGTATGATTGAGTAATAATTGCGGCCAGGAATATAACCCTTTATTATCTATGGTGTAATTCGTGGGACAGTATTGCGTAGAATTCGAAAGCACCAATACTTCAACTGTATGATTATGTCTGATGTGATTCTGGTCGCTGTACATACAGGTCCAGTTGCCCATATGATGGTTTGTGATGTTGGGGAAACGGACTGTCGTCTCTGCCAAGCCTTCCTCTTGCATGTCTGTGTTGGTGATGTTGACGTCACAAATTTCGAGCATCGGATGCATCCATCGTAATTCGTATTTCGCCAACACTGAGGCGAATGGGGCATTGCAAGATAGCGTCAATGTATCCCCTACAAAAACAACTTGATCATGTGCTGGTTTTACTATCAAATTGTTCCCAGATATTGCATTACCACACGCGGATCTGTCTAGGAATATTTTCAGTTTCCGCACTATCTTGTTGACCATGTTTTCTGGGAAGGCGCATTTCGGATTGCCCACTAGTTTTACGCTTGTGTTGTGTGACCACTCTCCGACCCAGAGTAGGTCGCAGTCGCAAACTAATGGGTTGTCAGTTATGTCCCTGTTGAAGAGAAGTGCTTGATTATGATTTAAAATAAAAAAGATGAAATAACTCTAAATATTTAAGACATCAAGTATTGAAGGCGTCTGCCAGGGTCACGAGATTGTTCAAACGAGATACCGTGGCCCTGGCATATGGGTAACTGAAGGAACACAGGTGGGTTCTACTCAGTAAAAGTCTGACACGCCCTCCCGCTCCGCCCAGAGCGGGAGAAATCATTTGACGATTTCCCATCAACAAAAAAAAATAATATTGAAGGCGTAAACCAATACACCACTAAAAAACTAAATTTTTATACGATGCTATTCTTCCTTAGCTACTATAGAAGGCAACTGATTATTTTCTTCTATGTTAACACCTCCTCATAGTGAAACCGTGACTGGCACAATATTATGATAATGGTTTAAACTATGATAGTCAATAAATTGTTTCTTCTCGATATATTCCAGGATGGGTTTGTGTGACCACTTTGTAACATTTGCTTTGCAAATTTTTACTGAATAAATAGAACATTAATTTAATGTAAGCACCCCATATAACGTAGGCGAAAGTCTGTATGATTCGAGAAAATCGATGATGATGATGATTCAGAACGAATTTTGGACATCCCATGGATTTTCTCCTAGGCTATACGGGGTGCTAAATGTGTCACACTTTTCGGCATGGAAGGAATAGGTACGTCTAATTACATTACAGTTCACCCCATATAAGACAGTATTTAAATCAAACATTCTCTACTTACAATTGTTTCAATCCAACAAGATAGTCAAAGGTCCTGGCTGCCATAGCTGATATATGGTTCTGTGAGAGTATCAGGCGCTCTAGATTAATCAAACCTTTGAACATCTCCTTGTAAACATTGCTGATCTGGTTGTAAGACAGGTCAAGCCTCTGAATTGATGTCATATTGTAGAATGCATCCGACTCTATCAGACTTATCTGGTTTCTGCTTAGATCCCTGTGAAGAAAAAGATGCATAAATTATGAAAAAAGATTGATCAGACTGAATAAATATTATTATTGCTTAAATAAAATACACTAGCGCAGAATGGGGCGGATCCTGCAGCAACGCCATGCATTGTAAACATAGGGGCCGTCCATTAATCACGTGATATTTTTTTGTCATTTTTTAACACCCCCCTCCCCCTTGGTGATACATGGTGAGGTTTAAGACTACTCCCCCCATATCACGTGTATTTTTTAGTACCTACAAAGAATCTTAATTTTTCTTTAATATTTATAAAGCTGCTTTCGATTTTTTACGCATTTGCCGATAAAATAAATACACGTGATATATTACTCCACCCCCCTCCCCCTTGTGACATTTCGTGATTTTTTATGGACCCCTCCCCCCCCTTCGAGCCTCACGTGATTAATGGACAGCCTCATATGTAAATGCTTCTTCAAAACTGTTGTGCATTTTCTATGAACCAATGCACACCACTCTTTTAGCTAGAAAATATATTGTGCTGAGGCTATTGAAACTGTTTTACTGACGCAATGGGCCACAGCGCAACGAATTTCAGATATTTGTAGCTTAAAAAAGCAGAAAATTGTATGAAAAAAAAATTCGCCTGTTGGTTTTATGAAACAGGCCCCAGGTAGAGATTAGAGAGGGGAGGACTTTGACCAGCAGAGGAATTATGCAGGCTGACAGTTACCAATAACCAGGTGGAGATTAGAAGTTCACAATACTCAATATACTTATTGCATTCCAGTGTGAACTTAGGTGGTATGTTTCGCAAAGAAATGGTCATTGTCAATCATGTCCGGGACAGCAAATTAGGAGAGACCATCTGCATTCATAACAACAGTGAACTGGCATTTTCTGGGCACACTTCTTCCATCCCTTTTTTGTCAAGAACCCATTTGGCAATCAAATAAAAAAGAGAAGGGGGTTTTAATTTGACTAATCAGTTGGTATAGAGGTACATAAATATTATTTGAATCATTATTTTATAAAACATGTAATTCAAAATTTCTCAAGATATTCATTGATATTCTATTTCTGAGGAAGTAATACCAATGTGCAACTTATATCAACCTAACAAGCATTGTAACAGGGTCATGTACTCACTGTCTGCAACTTAAAAAAAAAACCACGAATAAATAAACAAATGTAGCCATGCTAAGATTTTTAAGGTACAGATGTTGCATCAAATGAAAATAAGTCATATTAACATGAAATTAAGATCACACTTATCAAACATGCATGTTGTTATCCTAATGAATGTTATCATAATGTAGTTATGTCTATGATAAGCCCGATAAGTTGTATAGTATGGGTTATCTAAATAGTACACAGATCTTATCTGGATAATGGAAGTGCTTTTAAATCTATGTTACTACATGATGTGTCCTTTCACTCTTCACACATTTTTAATTTAATATTATGATAATCAACTATACAATAAAGGGACCTGACAATTCTAGACTGCCATTTATATTATGAAATTAGCATATTTAATAGGGAATTAGCATGTATAAGGTAGGATAATTCCCACTTCTGGGAATTATAATAATCAATATTTATTTATTTGGCTCTTCAATGAGACCAGAACAGTTACATAAACAATGAATACATTGCGAAATTTAGCTTAAATTCCCCATTACTTGTAGAATATTGTGAAAGGATCACACAGTTGTCATTTTTGGATTTAACTGTAAAAATTGATTCTACAATACAGCTGGACGTCTATATTAATATTATAAGGAGTAAATTATGAGTGCATGAAAGGTTGTGCAATGTTTCAAACGATGACCATCGTTTGAAACATTGATTCGTTTTCAAAATACGAACAGTACATATTTTATGTTAAAACATGAGATTTCACATGAAATAATCCGTGTACAGAAGCAAGTAAATCATAAACAATCACAAATCATATGGAACCTAATTCCCGCTGGTATAAACCACTCAACACTTGTTACTCACAGCATGTATGTGAAACGTTTTTAGAATCACATAAACAAACATTGAAATCTGTGTCATTTAAATCTGTAATGGACATGAAGTTGGCTGCACTGCCAAACAGAAACTTTATTGTGAAAACTAACTGATCAGACTTAGAAACAGACAATACTGTTCCACTAATAACTTTTGTACTACTATTTATTATGACATGCATAATAAAATGTTCTGTCAGAACTTGTTTTAAGACCCCATAAGAAATTTATTGCACAGTGTGTTGTACTTACAGTTTCTGTAAATTCGGCAGATACAGCTCTCTTGATAAGGTTGAAATCGCATTACCTGATAGATTTCTGGAAAGGAAATAAGGTTTTTAGAATGAAACTAGCTTTTATGTTCATTTAAAAGTTGGTAATTTAAGTTATACTTACAAGCTCACTACTATGGTCCATAACTTGCTTAAATCTATCTCTTTAAGCTCAGTAATCTGCGCAGGGGTTCCACCACACTTGAGTCTCAGCAGCTCCCCGGGCTGGGGCTCCGCTGACGCCCCATCAGCCGCTTTGTTTCCCTTACAGGTGCACAACGAAGGACAGAATCCAACGACCCCCTGAACCCACAACAACGTTAAAATAACTAGCGCCGACCACTTCATGATTCGTATCCTCGATAAAACTGCAATTAAAACTATGGCACGACGCCAAATACGAAAAATAATCGCATCTTCACAAATTCTTCACATTGATCAATGACATTTTTTAATTATCCATTTAAACTAATGTCCAGTCGCTTACAAGTGATATGCCACACTAAATCCGTCACATTTCTCTCTATAATGATTATATTTCATTTATTTTACAAAAATAAACAACTCTAAAACAATATACAAGTACACATCCGACATTTGTAAAGATGACTGATTGTTTTTAAGTTATATTCTTCTCGTAAGGATTCAGTGTCTTTTAAGACAGAATCTATTTTTTTTTAATGAAATCTGAAATAGAGATAGGCGCTCCAATGAAAACACACTTGTCGTTTATAGTCTTCGTTGTCTACGGTCCAGTAAATTCGGTTCTACCAACATTTCAAAAAGAAAACATCAAATTAATTCAAAAGTTGAACCGTTGCCGTTTGTTTTGTTCGTTGTTTAATGAATTATTTTACAATTTAATTAATGACTTAGTAAACTGGTGCTTTGTGATAAAGTTAAGACAATGTTAGAACAACGATTTTCCGACAACGACGTTTCAAAGCGAGACATTCCATCGTTTATCGAGCCTCGGCCTCCGCTGATACAAAATCCGTTCATGCGACCGAGGCCTCAAAAAGGGACGAACTTATTGGAGTTATTTGATGAAGACTCAGAGATTGAGGAGCCAGAGTTAGTGCAGGTGTATTTGAGACTGAAGCCGTGTAAAGTTCCCAATACTTTGTATGAAATCCGGTCAGACAGATGTCTGGTCACATCCTTGGATACTGCTACGGCGGGGCACGGACGGCGCACCCAGCACAATGTATCCAAAATGTATACTTTCTCCAAGATCTTCGACGCAGAGTGTAATCAGAGAGTAAGTTTGTTTTCATTTGTTTTTGCATCAATGACCTTGATAAGCCAATCTACAGTAGATAGGTATCCTAGTTTTTTCAGATGTTTATAATGCTGTATAAATTCGTCTGATGAAACTCAAGGGACTGAGCATTTATTTGCGTGGATACCTGGAGTGCAGAAAGAGAAACAGTTGGAGCGTAGCCTTAGGGGCGCTGTGGCGCGAGGACTTAAATAAATCCTCTTTTCGGACATTTCCCAATTTCATTCCAGTATCGGGTTGACCTCGACCATAGAAACTATATAGATTCTCAGAAGCATGGCCATATGACGCACCGTTTCCAAGTTCGAAGCTTTCTATTTTTTTTTTTTTTTTTTAATACAAAACGCTCTATATTTCCAAAATGGTAGCTCGGATGAAAATCTTTTCTGGAAAGAAATTGTTGCTCTAGTCCAGCCTTTCCCAAAGTGAGCGATAATGCCCAATAATAAGTAGGGGTGGTAAGAGACCCAGAAAAAAAATGGGGGCTACACAACAACCCAAAAAAAGACTGCTCTAGTCGAAAACCATGACATTATGAAAAAAAAACATGGCGAATTATTGATTAAAATCCTAAAGTTCTGGAAGCCAATGCAATCCAAAAGTAATGTCACACATGTTCTAGGCAAATAACAAAAACAACAGCCAGGCGCTTTACAGCCTCAGGTATCTTTTTTTTGAAATTAAGGCCCCTCTGTGATTATGTCAGAGCTTTTTGTAAACTCGAAACATAATCAACACCAAATGCTGTTAAAATATATTTACTGACATCTAAATATCAATTTGCACTGGACAGAGTGAGGATCAATGTAAGGGTTTTATGGTATACAAACCAAATTCTACATTATAGGAACTTTAAAGTTATACTGAAAGACGTTATAAAGATTTTACACTTTATTTATTCAAATCAGGCCATGGCTTTGTACGAGGAATTCTTAACTGTATAAATTGCAGAATGCTATGTACAGTTTTTCTTATTTGAATTCTTGGTTGTCCTAGTAGAATAGAATTTAATAGTAATAATATGGGACAACGCCTGCACACGGAAAGCGGAAGACAGTGTGTTGTGGTGAATCATGGGAGGTCTATGTCCAGCAGTGGACTGCGATAGGCTGAGTTGATTGATTGATGGTACAAAACAGTCCTTTTGAACACATATGAAATGTAATGAAACCAATTAATCATTATTAAAATAAGCTTCATAGCACCATCTAATTCAAGCTTGTAATCTTCTAGGAAATTTTTGAATCTGTGGTCAAAGACAACCTACGAAAGCTCCCAGATGGTCAGAACTTCACTCTCCTCACTTATGGAGCCTCTGGATCAGGCAAGACATACACTCTAATGGGCACAGTGGGCGCACCCGGACTGGTTCCTCGTTCCCTGGAATATGTGTTCCGGCTGGTGGATGCTGCTCAAAAACCTGCATTCAGACCTGCTGAGAATGGTGCTGAGAAGCTCAGTCATCATGAACAAGATTATGAATTACAGGTAATTTCTTTGCTTACTTTGGTACATTTTTGAAGAGACTGCTCTACTAATACATAAAATTGTAACATGCTGATTTATGTAACTTTGTGGAACAGTTAAACACTGCTAATATTACTAATACTTCTCAGAACAATGATCTTAAACCAAAAACTGTTGAGACACTGCAAAGCAAGTTTAAACAAATAATAAGCAAAACAAGGTGTTTGTAATATGATTATATTTGTTTAGTTCCTTACTATTTGCATGTTTATAGACTTTTTCTCCAACCCAATTTAGTGGTATGCAATGGAAGAGTCATCACTAACATTATACATTCTAATCTCCAGTGGGTGAAGCGCCTCCGTCACGTGTCGGCGCCACTGCGCGACAAGTACCGCCGCATGAGCGTGCAGCTACACAGTGACCTCACTGTCAGCTCCATAGACCTGGCCAACAGAATCCGACATTATGTTTGGGTAAGATATTATGATAATTCCATAAAAACTTAGTTTTTTTTTGGAACCAGATAAACTGAGTATTGTAGGATGGTGATGTAGACTGCAGTAAACTTAATTAAAAGCATTGAAAATTGATAATGGCTGTGTCTTAACCGAAAGCTACTGTGGCAAAAGTAGCCTATGTTTCTCCTTATAATACCAGCTATAAGGATATAGATGGCGTACTCGCACGGCCACTCAAGTCGCGTTTGTAAGTCATAACTCATGTAAACGATCGCGTTATACGCACTTCAGTCACTGTTGGATAGGACACAGAGTAACAGTCAGTTTGGGTTTTACATTTTATTGAGGCTTCTGCTGTGACTGCAGTTGACACCACATAACAAAATGAAACAACTTAATCCGTTTAAATATTGATAATTTGTTAACAGAATCGTTTTGTTCACAGGTATCTTTTGTGGAGATCTATAATGAAGCCGTTTACGACTTATTGGCGCCTCCCGACAAGAGGGCGAAACTGAAAATAAGAGAAGACTCTTCTGGAAATGTGTATGTGAAGGTAAATTATAGCACACATTTTTTTATCACCAATAGTTTTACTTTTTCCCATCAATAAGCTAAAAAAACGAATAAGATAAACTCTTCCAGTCAGGCTATATCACTTTGTTATCTTACCAAACCGCGCCTTTGCTCTTGCTTATCAAAAAACCCTTTAAAAATAGAAAACGTTTTTCTGAGAAAGAGAGATGAGGAAGTAACAGTGATATCATCAGACAAACATTAAAGTGGAAGCAATATTAGGGTTATCAAACCTCTAGAGACTTGTACACTGTGCGGAAATATTCTCAAGATCCAGTACAAAAACCATTATTAATATCCCCTCTCATAAGATCTCTCGCTTTTCTTTAATATAATTAGTTATTTACAAAACATAGGTAATTACATTCGAAGATCTTAAAAATAATGTAGTAATGCGCTATTCATTATCAGCCTATAACATTCCCACTGCTGGGGCACAGGCCTCCTCTCGGTGAGAGGGAGTGGGCTGTAATCCACTACACAGGCCCAGTGCGGGTTGGTAGATGTCACATATCTACGAATTTTGGGTTGTAGAAGATACCGGTTTCCTCATGATGTTTCCTTCACCGTTTGAGAGCAGTGGTAATGAAATAATTTACAAAAAGTAAAGCACCTGACTGGGTCGAACCTACGACTTACAACTCGTAAGTCACGTCCGTTACCTCTGGGCCACCATAGCTCTAGTAGTGCACTATGTTTTGGCAATATTAGCATACAAATGAGCACTATTCAATAACAATGATAAAATACGTCCAGGGTGCTACGCAAGCTTTCGTCCGCTCCGGTGAAGAAGCGTACGACGTGATGGTAGCCGGCAAGCACAACCTGGTGGTGGCCGCCACCGGCGTACACGCGCACTCGTCGCGCTCGCACTGCATCTTCACCATCACCATGCTCACTGAGACAGGTATCTATACTAATATTATAAAGTACTAGCTTCTGCCCGCGACTTCGTCCGCGTCAAATTTTTGCTCCCCTGACCCTTCCCGTCGCATCGATTTGCCTGCTAGTTTTCGTCCACTTTTCGTTGCTCGCTCCTTTTGAGTTATACTGAGTCAACCTTAAAAGATAGACATATGCTGTCGCGGACTTTTTTTTAGAACTTTTTAAAAGAAACAATTCCGTCATACATGATTTTTGCGATACTTTAATCGTTTACGCAGCGCACGCAACGGAAACTCTCAAAAGGAATAAATTTTCCCCGTTTTTGCAACATTTTTCATTACTGCTCCGCTCCTCTTAGTTGTAGCGTGATGTTATATAGCCTATAGCCTCCCTCGATAAATAGGCTACCCAACACAAAAATAATTTTTCAATTCGGACCAGTAGTTCCTGAGATTAGAGCGTTCAATCAAACAAACAAACAAACAAACTCTTCAGCTTTATAATATTATTACTAAGAAAATGTTAATAGCGTGTAATAGTCTAGCTCTGAAAAGAACTGTTGTTTAGCCCTGAAAAGAACTGTTGGTTAGCCCTGAAAAGAACTGTTGGTTAGCCCTGAAAAGAACTTTTGTTTAGCTCTGAGAAGAACTTTTGCGTAGGTGTAGTTTTAAGAACGAAATCTAAAAAAAATCGCACGAAAATTATTAGACTTCGCGCACGACCGCTGCGTAGGGAGCCGACCTCGCGTCTGAGCCGCGCGGGTACCTTACTCATAGATCTAAACTCCCCTCCCGCACGCGCACCCCCGCCTTGGTGACGCCCACTTCGCAACGGGCCGTGCAGCAGAAATCGTAATATTTTAATTTCGCCATAACTTCAAAACCAAACGTCCAATTTTAATCATTCAAAGACCAAATATTATCTCCATAAACTGTTCTTAGTGATGAAATCATTTATTTTGATAAGGATTAATAGCATGAGTAAAATAAACGCGTTTAAATGTAGTCCAAAAAAAATTCAAGATTTTTAAATAAAAAAATGGTTGCTGTGCCTCACTCGACATAGATGGGTATAGTGTGTCGCGGACTTTTTTGTAGATATTTATAAGATCTACAATTAATTAGAACATTTTATGGTTCTATCTTTTATAGTTTAGGCAGCGTACGCAAAATAAGTAACTTTTCTGGTTGATTTTTTACACCTTGTGTCCGAAAAACCCAAATATCTTACGGAACCCTATTTTTTTCCAAAATAAAATATAGCCTATGTTACTCGTGGATAATGTAGCTTTCGAATGGTGAAAGAATTTTTAAAATCGGTCCAGTAGTTTTTGAGCCTATTCAGTACAAACAAACAAACATACAAACAAAGTTTTCCTCTTTATAATATTAGTGTAGACAAGCACAACCTGGTGGTGGCCGCCACGGGAGTGCACGCGCACTCGTCGCGCTCGCACTGCATCTTCACCATCACCATGCTCACTGAGACAGGTATCTATACTAATATTATAAAGTACAAGCACAACCTGGTGGTGGCCGCCACCGGCGTACACGCGCACTCGTCGCGCTCGCACTGCATCTTCACCATCACCATGCTCACTGAGACAGGTATCTATACTAATATTATAAAGTACAAGCACAACCTGGTGGTGGCCGCCACGGGAGTGCACGCGCACTCGTCGCGCTCGCACTGCATCTTCACCATCACCATGCTCACTGAGACAGGTATCTATACTAATATTATAAAGTACAAGCACAACCTGGTGGTGGCCGCCACCGGCGTACACGCGCACTCGTCGCGCTCGCACTGCATCTTCACCATCACCATGCTCACTGAGACAGGTATCTATACTAATATTATAAAGTACAAGCACAACCTGGTGGTGGCCGCCACGGGAGTGCACGCGCACTCGTCGCGCTCGCACTGCATCTTCACCATCACCATGCTCACTGAGACAGGTATCTATACTAATATTATAAAGTACAAGCACAACCTGGTGGTGGCCGCCACCGGCGTACACGCGCACTCGTCGCGCTCGCACTGCATCTTCACCATCACCATGCTCACTGAGACAGGTATCTATACTAATATTATAAAGTACAAGCACAACCTGGTGGTGGCCGCCACGGGAGTGCACGCGCACTCGTCGCGCTCGCACTGCATCTTCACCATCACCATGCTCACTGAGACAGGTATCTATACTAATATTATAAAGTACAAGCACAACCTGGTGGTGGCCGCCACCGGCGTACACGCGCACTCGTCGCGCTCGCACTGCATCTTCACCATCACCATGCTCACTGAGACAGGTATCTATACTAATATTATAAAGTACAAGCACAACCTGGTGGTGGCCGCCACCGGCGTACACGCGCACTCGTCGCGCTCGCACTGCATCTTCACCATCACCATGCTCACTGAGACAGGTATCTATACTAATATTATAAAGTACAAGCACAACCTGGTGGTGGCCGCCACCGGCGTACACGCGCACTCGTCGCGCTCGCACTGCATCTTCACCATCACCATGCTCACTGAGACAGGTATCTATACTAATATTATAAAGTACAAGCACAACCTGGTGGTGGCCGCCACGGGAGTGCACGCGCACTCGTCGCGCTCGCACTGCATCTTCACCATCACCATGCTCACTGAGACAGGTATCTATACTAATATTATAAAGTACAAGCACAACCTGGTGGTGGCCGCCACCGGCGTACACGCGCACTCGTCGCGCTCGCACTGCATCTTCACCATCACCATGCTCACTGAGACAGGTATCTATACTAATATTATAAAGTACAAGCACAACCTGGTGGTGGCCGCCACGGGAGTGCACGCGCACTCGTCGCGCTCGCACTGCATCTTCACCATCACCATGCTCACTGAGACAGGTATCTATACTAATATTATAAAGTACAAGCACAACCTGGTGGTGGCCGCCACGGGAGTGCACGCGCACTCGTCGCGCTCGCACTGCATCTTCACCATCACCATGCTCACTGAGACAGGTATCTATACTAATATTATAAAGTACAAGCACAACCTGGTGGTGGCCGCCACCGGCGTACACGCGCACTCGTCGCGCTCGCACTGCATCTTCACCATCACCATGCTCACTGAGACAGGTATCTATACTAATATTATAAAGTACAAGCACAACCTGGTGGTGGCCGCCACGGGAGTGCACGCGCACTCGTCGCGCTCGCACTGCATCTTCACCATCACCATGCTCACTGAGACAGGTATCTATACTAATATTATAAAGTACAAGCACAACCTGGTGGTGGCCGCCACCGGCGTACACGCGCACTCGTCGCGCTCGCACTGCATCTTCACCATCACCATGCTCACTGAGACAGGTATCTATACTAATATTATAAAGTACAAGCACAACCTGGTGGTGGCCGCCACGGGAGTGCACGCGCACTCGTCGCGCTCGCACTGCATCTTCACCATCACCATGCTCACTGAGACAGGTATCTATACTAATATTATAAAGTACAAGCACAACCTGGTGGTGGCCGCCACGGGAGTGCACGCGCACTCGTCGCGCTCGCACTGCATCTTCACCATCACCATGCTCACTGAGACAGGTATCTATACTAATATTATAAAGTACAAGCACAACCTGGTGGTGGCCGCCACCGGCGTACACGCGCACTCGTCGCGCTCGCACTGCATCTTCACCATCACCATGCTCACTGAGACAGGTATCTATACTAATATTATAAAGTACAAGCACAACCTGGTGGTGGCCGCCACGGGAGTGCACGCGCACTCGTCGCGCTCGCACTGCATCTTCACCATCACCATGCTCACTGAGACAGGTATCTATACTAATATTATAAAGTACAAGCACAACCTGGTGGTGGCCGCCACGGGAGTGCACGCGCACTCGTCGCGCTCACACTGCATCTTCACCATCACCATGCTCACTGAGACAGGTATCTATTATTATAATTCCAGCTTACTATTTTCCCACTGCTGGGTAACGTCTTCTCACAGTCGCAATAAAAAAAAAATTAAGTAGCAGTTCGAGTCCACACCGTTCCTGCCGGGGTCGCGTCATTGCTCGAAAGAGATACCGTGACCCTGGCACATGGGCAACTGATGGAACACGGGTGGGTTTTAGTCAGTAAAAGTGACACGCCCTCCCGCTCCCCCCAGTGCGGGAGAAGTCATTTGATGATTTCCCACCCAAAAAAAAAAGTCCACACCTTTTGCTTCCGTGAAAACGTTTGACCAGGCCTAACCCAGTGAGAGGTCCCTTGTCAATCCTTAGTAAGTGCAAGCTCTTTGGCAGCCCGTATCACGCCAAATTCGCACTATCCTAACTAATGATAGGTGGTCACATTCACATCAAACTAAGCTTACTCAACGATGGGATTCTCAAACTCAGCCCAATGTAACAAGCACAGTTTTATGACGAGTGAGCAACGCAAACCGACATTGAGCACGTGTGAGTGGAGCGCAGCCGGTTGCACTCACTAGTTTCGAAAGTAAGCTCGCTTCGTTCGCTCGTAGTTATAATAGACTCGCTAAACTAGCTTTTCCGGTAATGGGGGCTCGTTTCACTCGCTCTTTGCATGTGATAGCGTGCTTCGCTCATTCTTGTTGTGTGTAAGCACGGTCGGCTCACTCGATGTAAGATGGACTCGCTTTGCTCGCTGGTTTAAAGTGCCTGCTCATCTTGTAACTTGTATGCTCTACACATTTGTGTGAAAAGTGGGCTCGCTCGCTGTGTTGTAAACGTTTGCTGAGCTCGCTCTTCTATTGAGTAAGCGCGCTCCACTCGTTCGGCAGTTTTAACCTAACCTGCCTTACAGAGGATAAGCAAGGTGTAATAATCCCTGGCCTTCGGTGCACCCCTTTCCCCAGTAAATACCGTGGGATGCTCAGTTCGCTCGATCAGAACGAACGTGGATATAGTTTCAATCGAACCCTCATCTAAACTGAGGGGTCCCCCTAAGTCTACTGCCGTTAAAACCTCCCAAATGTTCCAGTAATGGTCGATGATATGGCAACACTCGATGAACTTTCTCGATGACACTGCCACCGAATGATAACGTGACCACTTATTGGTTCTTTGGTGGTACCCTGGTTTTTGAATTCGCTCACTTTTTTAAGCTTATTCTGTTCTTTACGATGTAAAGTTTCTTTCTATTGTCGTTTTTTACAATTACGACCCGATTTACAGCTATGAAGCGAAATATGTTTTTCATAGCTATTTGTACATACGTTGTTATGGTTTCCGATAATGCTGGAACGGAACACTTGCCTTAGGTAGACTCTTTGCATTTCTCTAGGCGACTCGTGAATCATATTTTTTCAACATCTGTACATTCATTCAACTTATAAATTGCAAAGAAACGTAAGAAAATTTAAATTTCACGGACTACCCTAGTGCTTCTCCCTTAACATGACCGGTATACTGGCAATATGAAGAAGTAATCTTAATTCCTTTGCCTACCGCTTCGGGGAACACAGGCGTGATATAAGGCTAGTACTATCTATATCTGTGTACAGGCGAGGGCTCAGTCCGCACGTCGTACGTGCGGCTGTGCGACCTGGCGGGCTGCGAGCGAGCCCGCGCGACCCGCAACACGGGCGCGCGCATGGCCGAGTCGCGCGCCATCAACTACTATCTATATCTGTGTACAGGCGAGGGCTCAGTCCGCACGTCGTACGTGCGGCTGTGCGACCTGGCGGGCTGCGAGCGAGCCCGCGCGACCCGCAACACGGGCGCGCGCATGGCCGAGTCGCGCGCCATCAACTACTATCTATATCTGTGTACAGGCGAGGGCTCAGTCCGCACGTCGTACGTGCGGCTGTGCGACCTGGCGGGCTGCGAGCGAGCCCGCGCGACCCGCAACACGGGCGCGCGCATGGCCGAGTCGCGCGCCATCAACTACTATCTATATCTGTGTACAGGCGAGGGCTCAGTCCGCACGTCGTACGTGCGGCTGTGCGACCTGGCGGGCTGCGAGCGAGCCCGCGCGACCCGCAACACGGGCGCGCGCATGGCCGAGTCGCGCGCCATCAACTACTATCTATATCTGTGTACAGGCGAGGGCTCAGTCCGCACGTCGTACGTGCGGCTGTGCGACCTGGCGGGCTGCGAGCGAGCCCGCGCGACCCGCAACACGGGCGCGCGCATGGCCGAGTCGCGCGCCATCAACTACTATCTATATCTGTGTACAGGCGAGGGCTCAGTCCGCACGTCGTACGTGCGGCTGTGCGACCTGGCGGGCTGCGAGCGAGCCCGCGCGACCCGCAACACGGGCGCGCGCATGGCCGAGTCGCGCGCCATCAACTACTATCTATATCTGTGTACAGGCGAGGGCTCAGTCCGCACGTCGTACGTGCGGCTGTGCGACCTGGCGGGCTGCGAGCGAGCCCGCGCGACCCGCAACACGGGCGCGCGCATGGCCGAGTCGCGCGCCATCAACTACTATCTATATCTGTGTACAGGCGAGGGCTCAGTCCGCACGTCGTACGTGCGGCTGTGCGACCTGGCGGGCTGCGAGCGAGCCCGCGCGACCCGCAACACGGGCGCGCGCATGGCCGAGTCGCGCGCCATCAACTACTATCTATATCTGTGTACAGGCGAGGGCTCAGTCCGCACGTCGTACGTGCGGCTGTGCGACCTGGCGGGCTGCGAGCGAGCCCGCGCGACCCGCAACACGGGCGCGCGCATGGCCGAGTCGCGCGCCATCAACTACTATCTATATCTGTGTACAGGCGAGGGCTCAGTCCGCACGTCGTACGTGCGGCTGTGCGACCTGGCGGGCTGCGAGCGAGCCCGCGCGACCCGCAACACGGGCGCGCGCATGGCCGAGTCGCGCGCCATCAACTACTATCTATATCTGTGTACAGGCGAGGGCTCAGTCCGCACGTCGTACGTGCGGCTGTGCGACCTGGCGGGCTGCGAGCGAGCCCGCGCGACCCGCAACACGGGCGCGCGCATGGCCGAGTCGCGCGCCATCAACTACTATCTATATCTGTGTACAGGCGAGGGCTCAGTCCGCACGTCGTACGTGCGGCTGTGCGACCTGGCGGGCTGCGAGCGAGCCCGCGCGACCCGCAACACGGGCGCGCGCATGGCCGAGTCGCGCGCCATCAACTACTATCTATATCTGTGTACAGGCGAGGGCTCAGTCCGCACGTCGTACGTGCGGCTGTGCGACCTGGCGGGCTGCGAGCGAGCCCGCGCGACCCGCAACACGGGCGCGCGCATGGCCGAGTCGCGCGCCATCAACTACTATCTATATCTGTGTACAGGCGAGGGCTCAGTCCGCACGTCGTACGTGCGGCTGTGCGACCTGGCGGGCTGCGAGCGAGCCCGCGCGACCCGCAACACGGGCGCGCGCATGGCCGAGTCGCGCGCCATCAACTACTATCTATATCTGTGTACAGGCGAGGGCTCAGTCCGCACGTCGTACGTGCGGCTGTGCGACCTGGCGGGCTGCGAGCGAGCCCGCGCGACCCGCAACACGGGCGCGCGCATGGCCGAGTCGCGCGCCATCAACTACTATCTATATCTGTGTACAGGCGAGGGCTCAGTCCGCACGTCGTACGTGCGGCTGTGCGACCTGGCGGGCTGCGAGCGAGCCCGCGCGACCCGCAACACGGGCGCGCGCATGGCCGAGTCGCGCGCCATCAACTACTATCTATATCTGTGTACAGGCGAGGGCTCAGTCCGCACGTCGTACGTGCGGCTGTGCGACCTGGCGGGCTGCGAGCGAGCCCGCGCGACCCGCAACACGGGCGCGCGCATGGCCGAGTCGCGCGCCATCAACTACTATCTATATCTGTGTACAGGCGAGGGCTCAGTCCGCACGTCGTACGTGCGGCTGTGCGACCTGGCGGGCTGCGAGCGAGCCCGCGCGACCCGCAACACGGGCGCGCGCATGGCCGAGTCGCGCGCCATCAACTACTATCTATATCTGTGTACAGGCGAGGGCTCAGTCCGCACGTCGTACGTGCGGCTGTGCGACCTGGCGGGCTGCGAGCGAGCCCGCGCGACCCGCAACACGGGCGCGCGCATGGCCGAGTCGCGCGCCATCAACTACTATCTATATCTGTGTACAGGCGAGGGCTCAGTCCGCACGTCGTACGTGCGGCTGTGCGACCTGGCGGGCTGCGAGCGAGCCCGCGCGACCCGCAACACGGGCGCGCGCATGGCTGAGTCGCGCGCCATCAACTCGTCGCTGCACGTGCTGGAGCGCTGTCTGCACATGCTGCGCAGGAAGCAGAGGACCAGGAACGACGCTATGGTGCCTTACAGGTATGTACTAGTTCGACTTACGAATATTTACACCCACACGGCACACCCCACGTTCCAACCGAAAATTTAATTTGCGCGAGAATCGGAAGGCGTCCTCTATCGAGTATCACGCATTCGGATTGGACAAAAGGACGCGACGATTGCATTGATTAAGGCGTGGCTATAGACATGAATATCGGTTTTAGTCAGCGTTAATAATATCGAGACGAACAGACCGTTCAAAATTATCGTTTAAAAAACTACGAAAATTAAATGTACGACTGTACTTGTAAAAAACCAAAATCTGACACTCATGGTCAAATATTACGATGGTTATTTTCTCACTAAATTAGCATAAATCACGTCATGATAATGATGGACTTTTTTTTAATTTACCAAGTACCACGATTTTGTCGAATAGTTTTGAAATCCATTCCAATATGTTAAGCTACAATTTTTTTACCACACACCTATCGTTTCTCAACATTATCATGTTGTTCATTATAACACCCCCAGAGAGTCAAAACTGACCCGACTACTCGGCACGGGCCTGTCAGGCGCGCGTGGCGAAGCCGTCAGTATGGTGGTGACTCTCAACCCGTCGCCGGAGTACTCGCACGAAACTAAACATGTACTCAGCTTGGCAGCCGTCGCTCAGGATATACGTAAGTTAAACCACAACCCTTTGACCCGTAACTTTTACTGAAAAGGTAAACTTCAACTAATTTCAACAACTGCTGAGTCTTTTATATAGGATTTTAATAAGAATCCGGATTGGTATATTGTCTAGCTAAGACGTCTTGTAAACGTAAACAACTTTAAAAATTTCTATGACTTTTCTACGCCATTCGAGTGTGTACGTTATATTAATTTGGACTTTTAAAAATAGTATATAAGTTTAATTAGAGATTCATTACAATATTAATAGAAAGTAAAAGTATTGACAAATTCAACAGACAGCTACTGATGCAACAATTTCTGCTAACCTACTTAAAAGATGGAGTACCCCTAGGGACAATTTTGTGCCCATTTCTGTTCCGATTCTTGTGTGAAATGATGTGCGCCAAACCATTTGTTTGTTTTTACAGAGATAAACCACACAATGCTTGCTTCAACGCTAGAGAGCAGCACGCAGGACACGACCATCAGTTGCAGCTCAGAAGTTATGAAGCTACGGGCGGATAACGAGAGGTTACACTTTGAACTTGTACAGTGAGTTTACTACCAATTTTATAATTATTTGCCACCGCTAATCATATCTCATCATCATTCTCTTGTACTTCTCCTAATTTATTTGAGGTCAGCGCAGCATGTCTTCTTCCACACATCTGTATCTCAGTACTCACTCATCCCCTTTTCCAGCCATATCATCTTTCACACAGTCCATCCATTGTTTATTGTTTGCTCTGTTATAGCCATCTAAATACATATCCATAAACTCACTCTTTCTTCCCATGGGGGTAGGCATAAACTACAGAACACTACGATCCTTACATACTCCTTATTTCAACGTTTACATTCATACATCTATGGCCCTAGTGTGAGTTTCATTTAACCATCTCGAACTAATGCAACGACCGCGTTCGGCACTCCGATTGGTCCTTCAACGAACCAGGGCCAATCAGAGCGCCAAACGCGCCCGATGCGTTTGATCGAGATGGTTAAAAGAAACTTGCACTAGGCCCATAGATGTATGAACGTAAACTTAAGAAAGAACGTTACTAATAAGGTCACTATATATGTTCTCCTAGGGCACCTCCTCCCGGCGTTTCCTTTCACATCTGCCTTGTTTAATATGTGACCAAATATCTAGTTGTAACTAAAAGAAGTGCTAAACAAATATTTTTATATGAAGTAACTGATCGCAATTAATCAAAAAAACCAATATCCAAAATGGTTGTTTGATAATCAGATTTTGGTCTATTTAAATAAACAAGAGGTGTTGTGTTAGTTTTGATGTTATCTCATGAAGGATTAATTTTCAGATCTCAAGTACGTAACAAGGAACTGTTGGCAGCTATGGAGGAACGTCAACAAGAGTCTGCCAATACTATGCGTGAGTTAGTAGAAGAGGCCAAGGATATGACCAAACAATATTATGAAGCGCAGCTCGAGGCGTTACGGTGTGAGGTGAGAATTTTTTTGTAATACCTCCATTGTTGTATAAGAAACGATCATAAATCTTATTCGGGTTCCGTACCTCAAAAGGAAAAAACGGAGCCCTTATAGGATCACTTTGTTGTCCGTCTATCTGTCAAGACCCTTTATTTTTTTATAATCTAATGAGTACACATGTTAAGTATACAGTTCAAAAAAATACGTAAATTAATTAATTAAGTAATAAAGTTACTTGAAAATAAGAATCCATCCTTTTATAGGCCCATCTTTCAAATTAGATCAACACCCAGTTCTTCATTTCCTCTTCCTGTCTGCCTCAGGTGCCTTAAAGCATAAATTAATCTACCTTAGATTTTAAAGTCTATGTTTATTACAGATGGAAGACATGGTAGAAGAATACGAGAGCAGGCTAGCCAAGGTGCCGGCGCCTCCGAAAAATGACGCTGGAACGCCATCACGGTTCCTGCAGAATAAAGTAAACACCGTCATGTTACGTTACTTATAAAATTAATAGCTTCTTCCCGCAACTTCGACCGCGTGTTATTTCTTGTTTCCCCGACCCACCGCGTCGCATCGCATCGCCCGGTCGCCGCGCTATTGCTTCGTTTTCGCTCAGCGTTCTTCCTAATTGTTTTTATTTTTCCCGGCTCCTAAGGATCGTAGCGTAATGAGTTGAGCCTTCCTCGAGAAAACGGCTCACATCCGACTGATATTTCCAAAGAAAAGCGCGTTGAAACAAACTCTTCAGCTTTATCTGTATAGATAGTATTTTAATAAAACAATAATGTTTAACTATTTTAACCATTACAGGTTGCACAACTCATTACAGAAATAGCAATATTAGAGGTGAGCACATAATTCATTTTAATGATTATAATATGTAGTTAACGTTGTGGATTCTATTGGTTTTAAAATACGATGAAACATCTTGTTTTCAGGAGAAATTAACAGTGGAAACGCTAGCGAGATCGCGAGCTGAGAAAGAGGTTGAGCATCTACGTAATTGTATAGAAGAGAGAGATGGTAAGAACAATTTTGAACTAAGTGTTTCCTTCTGCAAAAACTTTAATTTGATATTTCTCAAAATAATGCGGTTGCATTCGAGTTATAAGAAATTGTAAGACCTTTCAACAATTATTTTTGTTACAGAAAAAGCTTTCAAAGACACATCAGCATCGCGTGAAGACGTATTGTCACTCTCAGACAGCGAACATGAATCTGATGAAGAAACTAGCGATCCACTCAACGAAAGCCTAGAACCTATCTTTAAAAGAGAACTCAACAGATCCATATCTATAGTGCTACAAAACGAGAAACGGGACAATGGCAGCGTACATACTATTGATAATATTGAAGAAGAATGTGATAGTGACCTTGAGAAATCACATGAAAAACTTCAAAATGATGACTCCAAGAACTCAACTTATGCTACAGGCGAAGACGAATCTGATTCTAGTAAAAAAGTTGATGTGATAAACGACAATAGTGAAAGACTTAATGACAGTGTACAAGCAGACACAAATGTAACATATCATAATGACGGAGTTAATGATAAGTGTGATGAAAGTGAGAAATCTGATGATAATGTTATACACAGTAATAAATGCGACGATTGTTTTGAAAGCAATGCAAATGTAACATACGATAATGTAATAACGAGTAACACATGTGATGGAAGTATGAAAAATAGTGCAAATATGACTTATGAAAATTTTATCGCGAGCAATAATTGCGATGATAGTATGAAAATTTGTGCTAATAATATGACATACGGCAGTGAAACATATGACAAAAATATTGAAAGTTTGAGAAATAATTCAAGAGATGAAGATGACGTTATTCAACTTAAACATGAATCATCTATCCAAGATACTAAACCAGAATTGAGAGGGACTTATTTTGTTAGAGTTAGTCAATACGAGTCAAGTGACTTCAGCGAAGACTCAATGGAAAAGAAACCTAATTCCTTTAGAGGTACTTACTTTGTCAAAGATTCCGTGACAAATATATCTAAAAGTAGTGAGAGTAATGAAGAACGAAATAAAACTGATCTATTTAAAATACCAATAAATAGAGAAGAATCTAATTTAGAAATAAAATCTCTGAAACCAGCTATAGAAGAACAAACTAACAAAATTGTTAGAGAAAAGTCGAATACTGACATTAAAGTGACAGAATCAGAACCGATAAGCAAAATAATAAGGGGAAAATCGAACATTGACATGAAAGCTCCAGAAAAAATTGAATCAGTGGGCAGCCTGATTAGAGCGAAAACTAATATTAATATGAAAGCTACTGAAAAAGTGTCTGAAACTCTAGTCGGCAAAATAATGAGATCTTTCAAGTCTAATCAAGGAAGTGATGCGTCACTGAGGCAGTTTGAACAATTTGAAAAGGCTTCGAGGGAAGACGATAAGGACATCAGAACGAATCAATCTGTATTCGGCGAGATAAAAATCTTGAAAGAGAAAAGAACATTCTTTGATGATGTGTTGGTAAATAATAAACCTACAGAGATTCGTAAGGAACAACCTGCCGTAGTAAAAGAAAAACGCACGTACTTTGATAACATTGGCGCAAATGTCGAAGTCTCTAATAAAAACTTAAATAAGTTAATGAAAACGAATGACGACAGGTCGCCATCAATTGTCAAAGACGTTGTTACTGATGATTTTGAACCGAGCACAATAAAGAAGCTTCTAGGTGAAAGTTTTTCGAAACCAGAAACTATTTCGTCCATGCATTTAATTAAACTTACTAAAAAACATGCTTCTGTAGATATATTCGAGGGATTCGATTCTCCAGTTGCACAGAAAACTAAAGAAAAAGTTGACAATGTTGAAATAGCTAGACAGTCTATTGAAAAATTGGTATTAGATCAGCTATCTGTTAAGAAAAGTTCTAATGTGGATTTAGAGCCTAGATCATCAATAAGAGAAATCATAGAACCTGAAAATTATGAAGTACAAATTAAGAAGGAAATTAAATTGGAACCAATGTCATCAGTTGAAGAATCAAATGAAACTATAGCAGGCATTAAAAGACAAACTAAATTGGACCCTGCATCATCCACAGATGAACCCAATCAAACTATGAACTCTTCTCAGGCTACAGGTGATAATACTGCGGAAGAATTCGAAAACATTTACAAAGATATAACTGCTCCCAGAGCTACTGAATTCGACTTGCTATTAGCAAATGAGAGCAGTGATAAACATGACAAGGACGAAATCAAATATAACCTTCGTAAAACTCGTACTAAAATCAATGACACTAAAGTTGATAAAGGCAAAGATAAAGATGAAGAAATATTAGTAGAAAGTCACGCGAAGTGCGAAAGCAAATGTCGTAAAAGACCCCTCAGATTACGAAGAAGGAAGAATCAGGAAGAGGAATGTGGTGATGATAAGCTGAAGGACATTGTGAACTTACAGAGCGAATTCTCTGACGTCACAATGGGTATGCCTGCTACTAAAAAAGATGTCAAAGATATACCATCGCCTGAAAAGGGCGCAGAAGAGAATGTAGCTCCTTTATACGGAATACAGAGTTGCCCGTCTAAAAGGTTAGTTCATCCTCTTTCGTAGCTTACTGCCTGCATCTTTTTTACTATCTCTTTTTCTTCTTCAAAAATCATATCTTCTCTTTCTATACTTTTTCTTTAGGGAACTTAGAAATTCGAGGCGCCCTCATCGAGCTAAGAAGCGTCATGATTCTGAAACATGATAACAAAATAGGTTTTTTTTCTATCAAGTAAGAAGTTTTCAGTTTTTTCCGGTGGTAAGGGTTTGTCGCTGTCAGTTTTGTGTGCGGGTGAAGGTAACAATGAAATCAGAGAGAATTTAGGCTGTGGACAGATGCAATTATTACTAACAGCTAAAGCTTGAGTTGCACATCAATTCTTCGCAAGCATTAGCAAGTCAGACCAAAGCCTAAGTGAGCCTCATCTTACAACAGCTTAAAAAATGATCGATGTAGTTGTAGTACTACTTCTTAGAAAAAATTTCTTTCTCCACAGCGTAACCCGAAGTCGTCGCAAACTGTTCACCCCTCGCGCGGAACCTTTGGAAGAATCTCTCACTCAAACTGGAGATAGCAACGAACGTATCTATGTTCCAAGGCCATCTTACCACCGTCCAAGGGCCCGTCGCAAGCTGTAAACAAAATGTAGTGCTGTCTTAATATAAATTAATTAGTGTTCTAGTATTGTATCAAATGACTTTATAATGTATCAATAAATATAATTATGGTTATGTTGCAAGGTTTTTTTTTGTAATCTAAAACCCTCTAACCATTCATTGATGGACTATACATTCAATGTGCCCGTTTCGACTACTCGGACATAGTGACGTAGAAGACAAACGACTACATCTACATTACGAAGGAATTTGTAAAACACTAAAGCCTCGTCCCCACTAGGAACATTTGTCGAGCATCATGTGTCCCCGGTGACGTCGGGCGACGTCGGACGACATCGCCGCGACATTGTTGAAACTGTTCCTTGTCGCACAGTCGATGAAGAGTAGTGATACGAGTGTCGAGTGTGGACGTGCGTGCAACCTGCGAGCTGCGACAATGTGGTCGAACGACGTAGTGCTGCGACTTATTGAACTATATCGCTCCTATGAGTATTTAAAAATTTATAAAAGTGTATGATAAGGACGTGTAAGAATCACCACTTGCTAGGTACCTTAACGTAACAGCAAGTCTAAATTTAGCATCCACGGGATCACGGAATCTAGTTTTCTGTTTAGATATTGATGGGGATATTTTACACAAGAGTATTTCAAAGTCTGTTGATGACATCCGAGTAAAATTATGAAATGAGCCGTCTAGAACACTGAGATCATTAAATACACTTGTTTTGTTTCGCAAGTACTGTTTAATCCACCATCTTCTCTTCTTTTTTGTTCTTTGTACAACACTACCTCTTCCGGTGACATGATAGGTTCGACTGAACTGATGTGGACGGAGACAAGACATCGGGCGACGTGGGGCGATGTAGGGCGACATCGCCCGATGTCTCCGGGGACACATGTCGCTCGACAAATGTTCCTAGTGGGGACGAGGCTTAACAGTGAAAGTCGCAAATTCGTAGATACAATATTCAGAAAATTATAAAGGTTTAACCATATGACCGCGCGGTTGGCACATTGAGAACCGCGCGGCCACGCAGTTCTCTTAAGAGCCATTTTACATTTTTGCGCGAATATCTAAGATTTTAGTCGCCTTATTTACCTCTCATCTCATCATTATAAATACTCTGGCATTGACGAATACATGTAAAAAATAGATCAATCTTTTGTTTTGTTACTTTTAGTAGCACATTTACAAAAACTTATTTGTTTACTTTGTAGTAATTAATCTCCCACAACCAGTTTTCTTAAAAATCAGCGCAGGGTCAATTTTTTCTTAAAAATCAGCGCAGGGTCAATTTCTGACTCCTATTTCTGTATTTGAGTAAAAAAAATACACACATAATTTAGTCAAATAATTATAATTTAAACATCAGACATATAATTTAGTTGTTACATTTAGTACTATAATATTGATTTTTAATAACATTAATTAGTAAAAAAAATAAGTCTTATGGCAATTTTTACGATTTATTCGCACTTTTATCGCGTTTTTTTTTTTGTTTGAATAAAGCATAATTACGTTAAAAAAATCATGTCAATATAAAGTATACTGTATAACAAATCGAATTCTCAAGTTTTATTAAAATCCGTTTATTTAATTAGACATAATATCGTTTTTGAAATCACTCTAAATTAGAATAAATTACGATGCACAAGCGGGCAGGGCAGCGTTTAGTACGGCACAAGCGCCCAACAAGGTAGGACCTGTGCCACTTTTTACCGCGTCTCAGTTTTCGGGTACTTGCATCGTGAACGCAAAAATATACTACGACTACAACATTTTGCTACTCTTCGCATTTTATTTTTTTTTTATAAGAGTTTCGTTTATTATCAAGTAAAACATTATTTTAATAGATTGTAGAAAAAATTTGACTAAAATAATTTATTTTAATTAAATCTGACTATTCTTAGTCGCGATTAAAAAGGTGTGGAATAAAACTAGTGGTCATGAACAAAAGTTCACACCAACGCCTCGCCTCACGTGCAAAAATAGTACTGTATTTTTTTTTTTTTTTTTGCTTATTTCTCGAAAATGGCGCGTCCTATCGCAAAAATAATGATATTTTCGACCCCTTATATAAAACCACACACATATAAATCTCAACACGTGGCACAGTGCGTAATTTTACACAATCTAGCTGGCCAATTTTATTTAGGCCTAGCAATATGAATAAAATATACACTAAAATACGATAATAGTAAATTAAAGACACTATCAAGGTTTAAGACATATATTTCAACATAAAGTAGGTACATATAACAATATTCACATTCAAAATCTTACAATTATATTTCAATTATACAGGTATAAAAACAAATAAGCAGAAAACACAAACTAAAAGAAAAATACATAGTCTTTATTATGCAAAAAAATATATAACATAGACATAATATACAAAGCCTCAATCAGAATCGCTATCATAATGATCGACATCACTTTCTTCAGACTGGATATTATTAATTTCAATTTCTGGTGGTCTTATTTGTAAAAGCTGGCTCACTTCAGGAGTTATTTTGCCACGCTTAGTTTTTGGAGGAGCACGTAAGCTTGCTATATACGGGTCTGACGTTATCAACAGTCGATGAATTAAATCTGTGTTTGTGTCCACTCTAGACGTCTTTCTTGTGAATAATTCTCTGAATTTTCTGTTGTCCTTATTTCTAGCTTCCTGTGCTTCTTCGGAAAGCTGACCAATTGGAAGGATACAAGAAGCTATAATGTCTTTTCCATGAAAAAGTATTTTGTGTACACTTGCAGGCATCGAGTACCATGGATATTCTTTCAAATATAATTTTCTCGTTACTTTTGTATATTCTTCAAAGTTTTCCATGTTGACTGGAAATCCACTGTTGATACACTCTAAAATTATGTGGAAGCGTTTAATCAGCTCAACAGAAACTCCCGTAATTTCGGCGGACTTTTCAGAGTTCCGGAAAAACTTGCGGGCCGTATTTCCGTCATTGGTATTTCCTGTTTGCTGTTTAGGCATATCCACCAATAAACCTAGTTCACTTCTGAACTTCTCCTGTACAAGCTTCTTCTTTTCTGCTACTTTGGCTTTATTCTGAACCCCTCGAGCCTGCCAAGATTTTATATCTAAACGATAAGATATATGTAATATGCATTCAAAAAATCTTATCCAAGCGTGCAGAGGTGAAAGGCCCAAAGAAATAAAGTTGCTATTTACCGCTTTTTCCACGATAAGCCTTTCATCGTTCATTTCACTGGGCTTAGCGCCACACAAATAACAACTCTGCGTGGATGTACATGCAGTTAAGGCATTACAAATTTTGCCATCGATCATGCACAAAATCATTGTTGGCTTCACTAAGACTTCTGTGTCATTTACTATGATTTTAGTGGGTGCCAGTAATCTTGCTTGCTCTTTTATTTTATCAATTTCACTTTTGATAAGATCTACTGTTTCCTTGGCAAATACAAATTTGATGGGCCGACAATATTTTTTGTAGAAGATGGGGAAACATTTTGCCAAACGATTTGTTTAATGCTTTGGTCATTTTCCGAGTACATTTGAATAGGCACCATTGATATGCTAAATAAGCTTTCATCACTACATTGTTCTTCTGAAAATTTCTGTTTATACCAAGTTTGCTCTGCTCCATCACAACCCCATTTCACAATTAAACTCAAAGTTTTTAAATCAGTTACTGTACTTAGGACCTCTTCTTGAGCTTTGCACAATCTTTTTACTGTATGATCTATTACAGACTGCAGTTTAATTTCAGCGTGCGTTTCGGTTACATTTATGTCGTCAGGGTAGCATAGCTGTTTCGCCTCTTTCACTTTATAATACGGTGGGTACAGATTACTATTAACGTTCTTCGCTTGCTGGCGTATCACACTATATTGATGAGTCGTTAGATTCGCATCAACCATTAATGCAAGAGCTTGATCTACTGACAGTCCACCCTTGTTGCGGCTTTCAATGGATTTTCGTGCTTTTTTATAGAAGTACCTCTTCTAGGTGAAAAGAGACATAGCTCTTTAACAATAGCTGCTGAATCCCTTTTTCCTTCCTTTCGTAGTTGGGTTTCAGATGCCATCGATATTTCTTCCCGACTTGATGTATCGAGCATTTGTTGGATGCGCCGCCTTTTTGTTCTATTGCTGCTGCTAGCGAAATCTTTTTTTGGTCTTCCAGCCCGATTACTTGTTGTAGGAAGTGAAAAGTCGACGACAGTGTTTGTCACTATATCGGGCAGTGATATACTTTCTTCCAACCACGAGGAATTTGTCTTCAAAAATCGTTCCCGATGTCTTCCCGATTTCGACCATTTTTGTTCTATTTTTTGGCAAACACTTCGAATTGTGACTTTCAAACTCTTCAAAATGTCTTCCGAAAAGCAAGGATCACCCAGCTCTTGCAATATAAGATGTAGCAAAGCATCAGTTCTGTTTTGTTTTGCGTTAGCAAACCAAACATCAAAACATTTTCGACGTGAAATTTGCGAAGTCATCCTAAAAGTAAGAAAAACTTCTATGAGTGTCGCAATCATTCGCAAACAAACTGACATATGTAATAGAGCTAACGAGTTATACTTTCAGAAAAATACAATCAAAGAACTGTATAATGCGATATAATATACTAAAACTCAAGTACAAAGTGATTGAGAATATTATTATAGTAAAAAGTAAACATGTTATATTCAATTGGTGCTTGTAGTTAAATTAAATAACAATCAAAACTAAAAATCACTTGTAACTTACCTCAAAACCCACAAAAATACAATAACAACACACAACAAATACTAGCAACTGAAACACGAGCGTATTCATCGAGTGAACTCAGACGAATGGCGCGGTCCCTCGGTAAACCCGATCGCGAACGAGCAGGTAACAGGTAGTTCCGACCCTTTTTGCTATTGTTTGGTGTGATCCTTTGTAAAATAAATTTTGTTTCTAGGAAGTGTGGTTCAACTACTTAAAAATGTACAACTAGTTATCTTCTGGGAATAAGTTGTTAAATTAGATTATGGCCCGCTAGATTATGAAAATTACGCTTTGTGCGTGGGTAATATTTTTTTTTATAGGATTCAAACAAAAAATGAAAAATCTAAATATATAAAAGGCAAACCTGACTGACTCATCTATCAACGCACAGCCAAAACTACTGAACGGATTTCGCTGAAATTTGGCATACAGATAGTTGTAATGACGTAGGCATCCGCTAAGAAAGGATTTTTGAAAAATGGGTTAAAATTTTGTATGGAAGTCCGTCGTTTTTAGAGCTACAAGCCTGAAACTTTGTTTTTAGGTTAACAAACAGAAATAAACAATTACGTGTCCTAGGGTTTTTGAAAATTCAACCCCTAAGGGGGTGAAAAAGGGTTTGAAAGTTTGTATGGGGAAACAAGATCAGTTAAATTATTTTATTCGAAACTTCACATGAGTATTCCTATCAATAAATGAGTAAATACGTGTGTCAGACTCTTTCAGAATTCAACCCCTAAAAGGTAGAAAAGGGGTGGCAAATTCTGAAAGTCAACATGGGTATCGTTTTTATGAATTATTGGGTCGCTGATTACGAAAACAACAACTATTTCACAAAAACTGCACAAAAACATAAAACAAAATAGGCAAGAAGATTTATACAAAAAATTGCACAAAATTACACCTGAACAAAAATAATATAATTTAAAAATTAAAAAAAAAAACAATGAAAATAAACAACCAAACCATTTTTTTTTTCAAATTAAATGGCAAAACCAAAAGAATAAAAAAAAATTCTAAGGTGAGAAATACTAACCTATTTTGTATTAATCCTGAATGATCTTCAGGATGGGAAATCATCAAATGACTTCTCCCGCTCTGGGCGGAGCGGGAGGGCGTGTCAGACTTTTACTAACTAAAACCCACCCGTGTTCCATCAGTTGCCCATGTGCCAGGGTCACGGTATCTCTTTCGAACAATCAGGCGACCCCGGCAGGCATCGGTCCTAGTAGACCCCTACACTGCTGCTGACATCTCTTTGAGGCGCGCGTGGAACACTACGTGCCGTCGACCCGAGCTTGGTCCTTACCGGGCGGCGAGCTACCCATTGCTCGCCACCCGCAAGCTCGCGCCTACGGTGGCCGGGAGTCCGCTATCGACTCCTGACGCCCGGGGCGTCTCCTCCTGCGGCGGCTAGGGACGTGAGGGCGCAGAGACTGCCACTCCCTCACGCGCCCCGCCTCCTCCTTCGCGAGCATTACTGCTTCGCAGAAGGAGGTGACGGCTTCCCATTCCCTCTCGCTCCGTACCATCGCTCGCACCAGGGCTGGACGCGAGAGGTCGCCGCCGCCGATATTCGAGGGGCTTTGCCATAATCGGCACGCTTGGCAGGCGGGTTGGCGATATGCAGTATGTTGGTGTAAGAGAACGCTGCTGTCCATTCTCGAGTAAGTCCCTTAGTCGCCTTCTGCGACACCTACGGGAAGAAATGAGATGGTGCTATTGTTTACGTCCGGCTCCACACGGTACTCAAGTAATGGTCGGTCGATAAAAACATGGCAAGAGTCTCACCTAAAATAGAAATAAAGTTCATTTGACTTTGAATGAGCCTTGAAAGCAACTGCCAAACATGCGTTCCCTATCGACTAATGATACGGGCCCTTTGGCAAGCTTGACTGAAATCTCTAGCCCCCTGTCACGCGAAACTTTTTACATTATTAAACAGTCGCCGTGACCACGAATGGTGTGCTAAGGTGGCGCCGAAGTAATTTTTTAGAGGTAAGCTGTAAATAAAGTAAAAATGCTAGCATTTTTTCATCCGGAGTGTGAACACAGGTGTAGAGGTGACTCATTGCTGCGAATGTGTGGTTAAAAGAAGGATTTGTAAATAAAATACAAACCTAAAAAAACTTTTTCATCCCACCATCTCGGTGTAAATCATCAAGTAAATTGAATTTAGAACATCGTGTGCACTAAGTTTGTGATAGTGCACACGATGTTCTAAATTCAATTTACTTTATCCTCTAGAGAATAAAAACGGCTTTTCCACTCAGATATTGAAGATTAAAAATACTCTTTCCTTGCTGAGGTGGAATGAAAAGTTACGTGTTGCACTCGAGTGCAAAGATTTTTCACCTCGTGCTCTTTTGATTCCCTCGCTAACGCTCAGGATTCTAATTTTGAATCACTCGCTGCGCTCGTGATTCAATTTTAGAATCCTTCGCTTGCTCGGTCATCAAAATTGAACACGCGGTTAAAAAGCAACTTTGCACTCTTGTATAACAAATAACTATTTAATAAAAAATTAAACCGGCGAAAAAACTGAAAAGCATAAAATAATAAACCTTAAAATTATGAGTCGGCGCTTTGAGTGATCTTTGTTCATTGATTTTTCAGCGCCGACTCAAAATTTTAAGGTTTATTATTTTATGCTTTTCAGTTTTTTCGGCGGTTTAATTTTTTGTTAAAAAGTTTTTATTTTATAATTTATTGTGGCTTTAATGTACTTATAATACTTGGCAAGGTATACCCTATCCAATAAAAAAAGAATTAACAAAATCGGACTACTCTGTATAAAGTTATGCGTGGTTAGGTTATACATTACAATCAGTGAGTAAACAATCAATCATCCCCTGTTTTCCGACCCTTAGGGTTCGATTTTGTTTTCCAAATTTATGTGGGACCACCTTCGGAGTGTACGCTTTCCAATAGAAGAAGAATTATCACAATCGGTAGTGATGGGCAGTGGATAAATACTCGGAGGATAAATACTCGAGTTTTTATCCGAAACGGATAAATACTCGTTTTTACTCATTTTTATCGGATAAATACTCAAAATGATGGATAAATATCTTTTTTGCGCATCGGATGATTATTTTAAAATGTTAATGACTTTTATTGTTATTTAGGCTTTTCAAAATACTACGTTATTACATTATTTAGTTCTAATGTCAATTGCCAGGGCTGTAATTGTGTCAGAAGCCCAAACATCTCTAATAGAGCATGCTCTTTAGATACAAATTTAGAATCTTTCTTTGTTGAGAGTGCAGAGAATAGCCACATAATTGATTATCTCTGTGAAGAGCTTCTAAAAGTCAAGAAAAATGCGGCGAAGACAAGTTTGTTGTTGTTGTTTGCCAACGCTATAAACATGCAAAGGGCTTTTCAATTAGTTAAAGGTGTTGAGCCTTTAAACTGCGCAGCACACACTAGTAATTTACTGGCTCATGGTGCACTGCGATGCGGTAGTTTCATAAATTTAATTTGCGGTAGTTTTAAACTATGCAGATATGATAAAATCTTTAATAAAACAATTGGTTGTATGTAAAGTCGATATACGGACGATAATTTTACGTGATAATGTCTAAGTCTCTTTTACTCGGACATATTGGCCGATGGAGTGGAAGAGAGATAGATTTCGCAAGTCGAACGCTAAGGCCGAGATCGTGCCTCTCTATCGCTTGTTTCGCGCTCTCGCTTACACGCTCGGTTAAGGTGGAACGTGACAATGAGTCATGCTTTTCCGTGCTTGCAGCCAGTGTTCATCGATTTATAAGACAGTCAAAAAATCACAAGAACTAAACCCAAAAACCACGATCGAAGCTACAACAAATCGTAAAACAAAAGGTAACGTAAGAAAAGTTAAACCTGCCATGCTACACAAGATACGGCAGCTATCTACGATCACTCGATCACACACACACACACACGTGTATGAAAAATAAAAAAGCCGCTCTCTCAGCGTAAAAGAAAAATATATCGTCAAGTAAAATGCTACAAGCAGTTTTGCTTGGTGATGACTTTTGGGATTAGGTATATCAATGCATATCTGTTTTTGAAACAGAACCTGTCTTTCCACAAGATTCAAACAAATGCAATGCCCTTCTAGTGTTTATAATATTTAAGGATATGAAATCAACACAAAATGGGTTATATTTACAGACAGATACTGATAATGAGTCATTGGATTTGAGAAAATCTAAAAGCAGGTTTCAGTAAATTTTACCACTGTGTAGATCGCCTGGAAGATACGGTGGAGCATAGAGTGGAGGTTTGCCCTGCTTGGGCGGAGCAACGCCGTATCCTCGTAGAGGGGATTGGCGGCGGCGATTTCTCGCGTCCGGCCCTGGTGCAGGCCATGATAAGAAGCTGTCCTCTTCTTCTGCGAATGTCCCTAGCCACCGTAGGAGGAGACGCCCCGGGCGTCGAGAGTTCATTGTGGACTCTCGGCCACCGTGGGCACGGGCTTGCGGGCGGCGAGCCACCCATTGCTCGCCATGGTAAAGAACAGACCCGTGTCAACGGTGCATTGTGTTCCACGCGCGCCTCAAAGAGATGTCATTACATATTGAAGGGGTCCGCGAAGACCGATGCCTGCCAGGGTTGCGGATCTGTTTAAAAGAGGTACCCTGGCACAGGCAACTAAATGAACACAGGTGGGTTTTAGTCAGTAAAAGTCTGACATGCCTTTCATATTGGCGATAGTAGTGGTGGCCCGGTGGTATCAGCCCCGACTTACAACTTGTAGGTCGTGAGTTTGCACTCAGGCAGGCGCTTTACTTGTGGTAAATAATTACATCACCACTGGTCTCAAAACTGCACATTGCTCGCTGAATCCATATCCTACAATGTCGACAACCTCGCGAGCCAAGTCAAGATATTTGATTTGTTTATCTTTCTCGACTTCCACGAGGTAATTTTTTTTATTATTGCAATGATTTAAGCGTTACTTAAATAGTTTCTGCCTACCCCCATGGGAGAAAGGAAAAACCAATTAACAAATGTATAATTTAATCTAACTTTGACAGTGATTGACTAACTGTATTCATAATTGAATGAAATTATTGTCAATATCGGCATTTTGTAATTGTTAAAATGATTAATAAGGTATAGGTTGGCAAAAAAAAGTCTGTCGTGGTAACCATTGGAACTAAAATATTTTTTTAGTGGCAGCACTGCTTTGTTTATCATCAACAAGTAGCTAATCTGTCATTGTGTTATGTTCCCAGTTGTATTTTAGTTATTTCTAAATAACTATCAATTATTAATGCTTATGAACATATAAAAAATGAATAAAACAATAAGGAGTAGTGGTATGAGCTGTGATATACTAAGTTTTCGTAAGAAGTTTGGCGGAATCTGAAGCGGAACAAATTTTGTCTCCGATTGACAATGTTTACGAAAGAACTGCCGACACGACAGGTATTTATCCAAGAAATTTATCTTTTGTTCAATGCCCGTCATTGTTTTTCCTTTCTAATACTAAGTTTTATCGGTATTATAAGTTTCAAGCCATTTTATTGTTTTATTTACTAATAGAATATTGAGGTTATGTTTTCTAGTTTGACAAATCGCGTGTACGTTAACTCTTGAAGTTTGATACTTGACATTGAAAAATGTGCCTACATTGAATTAATATGATTGTCTTTATGTTTTTTTCAAGGTAAATCTCACAGTACGATTAGAGAAATTGTTAATAAAGGTGAAAAAAAATAAGGATTTTTTTCTACACCTGGAGGAACACCAAAACAGTTGGCGGAAGAAAGAATTAGACGATTTTGATCTGTGTGCAATTAGACAAAAAGTTCAACACTATAACGAAACAGGCAAGTATTTTTTTTTTTTTGTTAATGCCATTATCGCATATCACAGTAAAAAAGTATAATTTATATTTATCATTTTTCAGGTGCCTATTCTACGTAATATATTACCTATAGTTTGAGGAGACGGGTTGTAATGGGAGCCGTAAACGTGTAAGAAAGATTTTTACACTATTTAGATTTCATAAATAAGAAATGTAAAACTGACACATCAGTGTTAATGGAAAAAATCTATCATAGCACCGAAAAGGAATACAAGAATGATGTTATGTCACGTTTTTCTTTTTAAATAAAATCTAAATTTTAGCGTGTTATTTCATTTTCATTGTCATGTGAATAGTGATAATGTTATGTACCCCACATCAACTGTTCAAGTTTATTCGATATTGCCCGTACCTTTCGAATGCGACATGTTATAGGTACTCTCTGACTTCCGAGTAGTTTCCGACAGTAAGCAGCTGTAAGTCACCTTCTTGTCGACAATAAACTGTCAGCATTAACAGGATTCGTTCAGTATCATTCATGTCAAATTTGATACAGGCATACCAACCATCGAATGGTTGTGAATACCCTAGATGGTGGCCGCAAATGCGATTGCTGAACATTATGTCTTGTGTATCGGGTTCAATCGGCAATCCCTGAGTGTAATTTAATTAATTTTTAAACGGAATAAGTTTTCATTGTATCATTATGATGGCACTAAAGGCTATTCCAGCGAAATAATGCGCAATCTACTAAATACAATGAAAGTAAAAGACTGTGTGCCTATCAAGTCTTAAAATCTTGTTTATGGATTAAAACAACAAGTATCTTATCACTTTTAGTCCTAGTATACAGGGTGGCCATACCTGCTAAGCAGGCGCCCTCATTTTTTCCAGACTCTTTTTTGCCAAGCTGTACGATACCAATCTGCATTGTCTATTTTTCATTAATTTTAATCCTTTTGTTAGTAAAATGACAAAACTTACGTTACGAAAACATAAAATAGTATTTATCCGCTGTTTTGGATAAATACTCAGTAAAAACGGATATTTATCGAGTATTTATCCATTTTGAGTATTTATCCGGATAAAATCCCAACACTACAATCGGACCACAATGTAGGTAAAAAAAAAAAATACGCGGTGAATTGATAACCTCCTTCGTTTTTTTTCGTCGGTTTAAAAACCAGGATCGTTCATAGAATAGAAATCACAACAAAACCGCAACACCGCAACATTCGTTTTTGAACATTGAGTCAACCTGTCAAAATTGCGACGCCATTTTGTAGAATAATAATAAAAAAAAACAACTGTCAAAACTGTATGGAATTAGGCCTGCATTTATTGTTCGTTTACTTATCATATTTCCACTAAAACGTAATATTCATAAGAAAAACAGTTTAAATTCACATAATGGCGACGGGTGCTCGCAGCGCTGTGTCGCAGATATTGCGCAATAAAGACGATGTTGGTGAGGAAGAAGAGGAACCTAAAAAGAAGTCCAGAGAAGACTGGAGGAAAGCTAAAGAGTTAGAAGAAGCTCGGAAAGCTGGTACAGCACCCGCTGCTGTTGATGAGACAGGTATGAGCGACTTTTTTCTAACCTCCTTGAAACTGTAATGTAAACATTTTCAATATTTTTGTGAATAACTTAGCATTGTCATGGCTTATTCATGAATTCTTATCAACATAATAATCAACAAAACAAGCTTAGAACTTACAAAAATACTAGTATCCAGGATACTAGTATTTTTATGGCCCTACAGCAAAGGCCTCTTTTGATATTAGTATTATCAACCACTATGTCTTCCAAGTTACAGCTCCTCTGAGCCTATAAACATATTAAAAAATACTAATTTAACATCCAATTCACAGGAAAAGACATAAACCCCCATATTCCTCAGTACATATCCTCTGCACCATGGTATTACGGCACTGCTGGACCTACTCTGAAGCATCAGCGTCCACAGGAAGACAAGGAGGGCGACTTTACAAGACTTGATACTTATTATCATAAGGGAGTTGATACTGTAAGTATAGCAACAATTTCTACATTTCTTTGTAACAGCCCATATTATGGGGCATGCTACAAAAATTCAGTAGCACTGTGCTATATTGAACATAAGGTTATCTAAATGCATAAATGACTTTATAACTTCTCCTAACAAATATGTTTAAAAATTTTTTTTTTCTCAAACTTTATGTTTACTAATATTACCTACAGACAAAAGTATCAACAAAATACAGAAAGGGAGCTTGTGAGAACTGTGGGGCAATGACACACAAAAAGAAGGACTGCTTAGACAGGCCCAGAAAGGTAAGTTTTAATGTTATTAAATTGTATACTATCTGTTATTGCGTAACACGTTGACAAGGAAAACACACAAAAGCATAATGCAATGTGTGAAGAACAATATACAGAATACATTAGTATGTAGTTCTTAGATATTTATATAATATCCGCCCATGTATATTTTGTATGCCATTAAGGCAAAATATGACTTTGATTTAAATCATAATGCCATGCAATCTTCCATGCCATGTGTGTGGATTCTCCTGTTTTGGACAAATAAATGATCTTTATCATTATTATTCATTTTATTGTCATCATTTCTTACTCAAATGTCAAGCATCACTCATACATGACTTGCCTACATAATATTACAGATTGGAGCAAGATTCACAAACGCTGGTATAGCAGCTGACGAGTTTGCCCAGCCCAATCTGAATTTAAGCTATGATGGCAAGCGCGACAGGTGGAATGGGTATGACCCGCTGCAGCACAAGGCTATCATTGAAGAGTACCAGAAAGTTGAGGATGCTAAGAGAGAGCTTAGAGCTAAGAATCTGGAACAAGGTAAAAATAGTTATAAAGTTTGAATTTATTAAAACAGAAAATTGTAAAACACTATAATCATCAACTTTGTTAAAAAAACGTTTTTGAAACCTTTTGTAGGTAAAATATATGACAACTATCCAACTTACTGTATTTATATGTTCTTTAGTATGTTTACAAAGACTAGGTTATTTTCACTTTTACCATAGACAGTTACTGTTACAAGTATTTCTTATGTCTCAGATCCAACAGCTACAGAGGATGATGACAATGCTGAAGAAGATGAAGACAAATATGTAGATGAAGTTGACATGCCTGGTACCAAGGTAATATTTGGTCCCCTTCCAATTTTGAAATAAGTTTTAATCTACAGCAATTTTTAAATCACCTTATTTAGAACTAGCTTCTGCCCGCGACTTCGTCCGCGTCAAATTTTCGCTACCCTTCCCGTCGTCGCATCGAATTGCTCCGCTCCTATTGACCGTAGCGTGATGTTATATAGCCTATAGCCTTCCTCAATAAATAGGCTATCCAACAAAAAGAATTTTTCAATTCCGATCAGTGGTTCCTGAGATTAGCGCATTCAATCAAACTAACAAACAAACAAACTCTTCAGCTTTATAATGTTAGTATAGATTTAGAGTATAGTCCAGGGGAAAATGTAATGGTAAACTATACCTAACATGACTTGTCCAATTCAGTCCGAAACTTTTTTTTAAATTGAGCAATGCTCACAATACACATGAGAAGGCCAAATACCCTTTAATTTGGCCTTCTCATGTATTGTATATTGTGAGTGTTGATCAATGTATTGTGAGTGCTTTTACAGACATAAATATTAGGATTGCAAAGTCAAACTCCCGCAGCTTAAAAACCAATAACTAATCCACTATGCCACGCAAACCATTTACTATACAAGTCTTTTCCCTTTCCAGGTGGACTCCAAACAACGTATCACAGTACGTAACTTGCGTATCAGAGAGGACACTGCGAAGTATTTGCGCAACTTGGACCCCAACTCTGCCTACTATGATCCCAAGACGCGATCTATGAGGGATAACCCGAACCCTGTTACACAAGAGTAAGTTTATTATCAAAGCTGTATTAATAATTGATTACGTATTGGTTAGCTTGCAGTAGTTTGGAAATAATAATGAAGTGAAAGAGATGCTACTAAAATAGAATAGAATAATATTTATTTGCTAAATAACATGTGTACAAAAAGATGGTAAAAATAAAATAAGAAGAGCATACATATTTTTGCTTAATAGTTATATGCCTGCAATTATTCACAAGAAAATTAAATTTAAGAATTTTTTACACTGTAAACGCTATTACACAACCATCCATGCAGTTCTTTTAAGTTTAGTTTATTGGAGTTGAAAGTCGCCTATTAAATAAAAATCTTTTCTGACATTTATAAAATTATCGAAACTAGGTATAAATAACTAGGTAATAGATTCTATCAGTGATTGACAGCTACTGGGTAGAGCCACAGAACACTGACTCAGCATTTGCTGCAACTTTATGTATAGCGGAATACAGAAAACAGCTACTCCTAGTTAAATACCTATGCTTAGCTGACAATATTTCTGACTGGGACATAAATTTTAGACGTCTAATGACTTTTGCTGCCTAGACATATGGATATTAAAACTCCACATTCCTCAGATCAGACTACCAGGGCGAGAACTTCGTCCGCTTCAGCGGAGACACTCGGTCCCACGCGGCCGCGCAGATGTTCGCGTGGGAGGCGCAGGCGAGGGGACTCGATGTGCATCTACTTGCAGAGCCTACCAAGTTACAGCTATTGCAGAGACAGTATCACGATAAGAAAGATCATTTTAAGACACAGGTAAGCAGGGATTTTGGGTTAAAAAGTCCATTAACCACACTAGGCTGAAAATCAGTATTAAATTGGCATATACGCTACCCTTTTATATACACTACTTCGCGTCAAATTATACTTTTATTTGGGTGGGAAATCGTCAAATGACGTCTCCCGTTCTAGGGTGGAGCGGAAGGGCGTGTCAGACTTTTACTGACTAAAACCCACCCGTGTTCCTTCAGTTGCCCATATGCCAGGGCCACGGTAACTCTTTCGAACAGATCTCGCGACCCTGGCAGGGTCAAAGCATACTTAACGTGATCATGTTTACACATACAGACATCATTTAAAAAACCAGCCAAGTAAGAGTCGGGACACACAAATTCTTCTGTACCACAAGACAAAAAAACATTCCTTGTATTGGGACCACCTTTAATTTTAATATTATTATTTGTTGTTTTAACAACAATTTTAATAATGTTCTGTGAAAATTTCATCTGCCCTATTATGGTTCATGAGATACAGCTCGCTGAAAGACAGACGGACGGACAACGGACGCTTAGTAATAGGGTTCAATTGACACCCTTGGGTATGGAACCCTAAAAAAGACACTGCCGTAGACACTGTTGCTTGATCGACATACTCAATAAAACCAAAAAGAATCTTCATTGCTCTTTTTGGGATGCTATTAAAAACGCCTTTTTAAATTCACATTTCAGGTGAAACAATCAATTTTAGAGAAGTACGGTGGTGAGGAACATCTGGCCATGCCGCCCAAGGAACTGTTACTGGCACAAACAGAAGTGTTTACACGGTACAATAGAGACGGGACACTAGTGCAGGGGCCAGAGAAACAACTTGCTAAGTAAGTATCAAAGCTTTTCAAGTATGGTATTTAGTGCAAATAAATATATGTGACTCTTGGTTGGTCGCAAACGCTAGCCATGAGGTCCTGGGTCTGATTCCCGAGACGGGCTAAGTGCTCTTGGGTTTTTCCATCTGGAATTTCCCAGAAGCATCTGGAACGTGGAGTCTGGATTTTGCCTGGTTAAAGCGATAGGCTCGCCCCCTAATACATGAGACTTAAACATAACTGGCGAAATGTGGGTACACCTCTGTCTAACCCTTCGGAGCATACAGGCGTAATGTTATGTTATGTATTTTCTTCCTTCTTGATATAACTACGAGTATAACTTAGTTCTCGGGGAAGTACTTGATAGCCGTCCAAGAATGGTCAACAAACAAGTGCTATTGAAAATATCCACTTCGAGATTTACATGTCCCAGTTTGTTTTGGCCAAGCTTTTGAGTCCCTTGTCAATTTAATTTTCTTTTCAGGAGCAAATACGAAGAAGATGTGTTGATAAATAACCACACATCTGTCTGGGGATCGTACTGGCACGAAGGACAGTGGGGATACAAGTGTTGCCACTCTTTTATAAAGGTATAGTTTTACTAAAACAATTTTATTCTGATACAAAATCATGTAGGTATTAAATATACAAAATTTTGAAAAAAAAAATAGCATAAATTGTGACGAAGTATTTTGTGTTTCATTGTAATAATTTATTATTATGTTCAGATGTCATACTGCGTCGGCGAGGCTGGCAAGTCCGTAGTGTTGGAAGTGCCTGAAGAAAAAGCAGCCATTTTACAAGAACACACAGAAAAGAAAGAGAAAGATAAAGGTAGGTTCTGCTTTCCAAATAAATCTCATGACTGCTGATAATTATCAATCTGATTGAAATAATCACATCATTAATTTGGTCTAAATAATCCACTTTCATAACCTTTAGATTTAAGCTTCACAACCTTTATTGATTTCCCCAGATAAGGAAAAATCAGATAAATCCTCATCATCAGATTCAAGTTCCGACAGCAGTTCCTCAGACACGGAGAAAGAAGTTAGATCTAAAACGGAGAAGACTAGCAAGAAGAAGAGGAGCAAAAAGAAAGCCAAAAAGAAGAAGAAGAAGGAACTTAAGAAAGGAAAGAAGGAAGATCAGGACAAGTTGAAAAAGGTATAATAAAAGCTCTTTTTAATAAATAATTTGCCTGTGCCCCGCGGCTTCACCCGCATATGTCTCAATCCTATAAATACTAACTATCCTATGTCCTAACTTAGGTCATGATCTACATGTATGCCAAATTTCATCCAATTCTGGTCAGCCATTTAGTGTGAAAGCATATCAAACAAACTCACTTCCACGTTTATAATATTAAGGATAAGGATAAGTTAGAATTATGTTTTACAATAACCTCAAGTTCAAGAGGAGTGAAAAGTAAGCATAGAGACATCACAGGTTAAAAAAATTGAAAAAAAAAAAAATTCTTGCTAAGAAATAGCGACATTTTATCGTCCGAAGGGCCGAAAGAAAAATACAAATAAAAATATTGCATTCTGTTTTAGGCTCTGGAAATGGAAGAACGGCAACAAAAGCGTGCTGAGTATCTTCTATCGGTTGACGAGAGGAAACGTCCATACAACAGTATGTTCGACGTTAAGGCACCTACGGAAGATGAACTGGAGGCTTACAAGATGAAGAAGAGGCGAGAGGAAGATCCTATGAGCCAGTTTCTATGATCATTATATAAATAAGAGAAATAAATTATAAATATACCTAAAATTGTGTCTGTTTTTGTCACCTTAAAAACTAAATGCCTAATAAAAACAAGTTGAGTGACTTCATTGCGAATGTGATGAAAAACAACACAAAAACACTTTGTTGTTTACCTTCACGTTGTGAATCATTCGGTTTCGCCAGTGAGGTCATAGTGTGGCAGAATATTAGTTTCCTGTGCCAATAAATATTTTAAATTAAATACTCATCTGTGTTGCCGCTCCCAAATAAAGTAAATTATTTGTTTAATAAAACCGTTCTACTAGCTTACGTTTATAATCCTTGTTATAGAAAAAAGTAAATGCTATGCATTTTTGTTCATTATTAAAATATACATTTTTGAATAATAATCAAAAAATAAATTCTACTAACTATGGTAGTTTTTTGAATTTACGTACTCCGCCATTTTTGTTGAAATGTCAAACGATGTTTCACTCTTGTCATTTTTCATTTCCTTTTTGATTAGTGGACCGTCCTATTCATAGTTTTTGTGATTGTTACAATAAATAAAGAGTTATGATGGCTGAAGATACGACAGCCGACGCGACGAGGCGACTGAATGTGAAGAAGCAGACCCTGGATGATGCCTACGCGGCACCGGCGAACTTCCTAGAAATCGACGTCGTGAACCCAGTCACGACCATGGGAGTAGGGAAGAAACGTTACACGGATTACGAAGTTCGCATGAGGGTAAGCTGCAGACTCTATTATTGTCATATAATTAGATTAACGGCCGCTATCGACGCGTCAACGAGAATTAGTGGGCGTATCATGGACGGACGCGACAGTGCCGATACGATGAGATAAATCTAGCAAACCAAGTTTTTTGCTTTCAGACGAACCTGCCAGTGTTTAAAGTTAAGGAATCAAGCGTCAGACGGCGGTACAGCGATTTCGAATGGCTTAGAAACGAATTGGAGAGAGACAGTAAAGTAAGTTAAATGTTATTTGGTGATTGATAATAAGTGCGTGTTTTTTTGTCTGTTATCAGTGAACAAAAATGTTTATTGATACGTGTGAATCATAATTAACCAGTCTCCGAATTAATACGGTAACAGATTTCGCCTTTGGTGATGTATGTTTATATTTTTTTTGCTCTATTTTTGTTATTTTATAACTGGTTTTTGTTTACTAAATATGAGTGAGACAGTGTATCATTGTATTCTTATTTCGTTTTAATACAGAAAAGGCACTAAACTGGTGACATTCATGTGGTTGCAGGCCGATTGTAGCTTGTCTGAATTTTAAACAGAATTTAGTGTAGAATTAAACTGTAATATTAATGCGTTGTTCAATAATTAACTGAATCAAAAAGTTAATGAATATAATCTATTTGTCACAAACTTTTCATTGCATGCTTTTCAATGTCCACCATACAACTACAATCAAAGCTAATCTTTGATTGCAGTCTTATTGGTTTTAAAATCATCTTCACCACCAACCCTCTTGACACAAACTATTAGTGGCTTTTGAGCTGAAAAACGTTGCCAATTTTTATATGATGAGAAGTATGACTCACTACTGTTATTATCAACTGTAGCTTACATTTCATATCAAATATTCCTTTAATTAATACTAGTAAACTTGACCTTTGATACTTTGAATAAAAAACTGAATTCAATGCTTTAAAACATTAATCATTTATTTACTTATTACTAAATAAAAAACTTGGTTGTAACAGCTATTTTGATTATAATTATAATCGTACATGAAATGGCCAAAGTTAATGTTGTAATAAAACTTAATTTTGTTCTTTTAACAATACTTAATTATTTTATTGTAGATTGTCGTCCCACCTCTACCAGGCAAAGCCCTCAAAAGACAGCTACCATTCCGCGGAGATGACGGTATTTTCGAAGAAGAATTTATTGAAGACCGTAGAAAAGGTATGAATTTATGTATTAACTACCACTTTGGCTTTATAACTTGACAAAGCATTTTATTAATTATACTTAAGTTTAATACATTAAACACATAAACCTTCCCAAATAAATAATGGTGAAATGAGATTCCGTTTCATAGTTTAGAAGAACAATGCGTCCATACAGACTCCATACTCCGAAACCGATTTTACGTTATTTAATGTCTATAACCGAAGTGTGTGCAATTCCATTCACAAACAAGCCTTACCGTGGACCCGTACCAGGGTGCCTGGTGCCCGCGTTTTTTCTGTAAATGCAAAAATACGTAAATTTAGTTATTTAGTACTGCATATTTCATTTGAAATTTCTTCCAACAGACATGTATGTCTGTATGTTCATTTCTTGAATGACATCTCTAAGTTTTGTAGTTTTCCCCCAGGTAAAGTCAGATAGTTAAATATTTTTAGGTTAACCTTGACTTTTGATATTTGTACACAGGCAAACATGTAATCTACAAAAGAAGTAGTAAAGCCATACATAAATGTGAAGACAAAAATAGCTTTTGTTCATAATTTAATTATTACAAAAATTAACATGGCCTTTTCATGCCTGTTTATTACCTACTTGAAATTGCAATGATGTTGCCAATATTTTCCGCCCCTAAGGCTACCCACTGACCCAATATTTCATAACATTTTTTTTTTTTAATTTTGTTTTGGAGTTTTTGGTATGTTTGTTCTCTATGCTTTACTATGGTTTTGAATGGAGTACCTTCATTTATTTATTTATTCATCTTACTGACTCACCGATTTCTTGACAATTTGAATGACCGAGAAAGTGTTTGTTTTTATTAAATGATTACAGGCACTTTTGAAAGTGCCTGTAATCATTTAATAGAAATAATGCTTTGATTTTTTTCTTGGCAAAGAAGACAACATATTAATAAAGGCACAAAATCTTTTATATCTCATCCGTTCTTACCAATATCTGACTCATATTATTGACTATCCTGCTGTACCTATATTGTACATACATGCAGTACAAATACTTTACATAATTGCTTCATACAACACACATAAACAAGTTATGATAATTGTACATAAGTACGAATCATGCATTATTTACCATTTTAATGGCAAGCAACTGATCTTTATCTCTTTAATCATGCTCACGATTACTGTTCATCTTTTTCAATCAATCACTCCAAAGAATCAAATGAAACTCAGTCCCAAAGCATTTGTTTTAAATAAAACAACTACAGGCAGTTATGATTTGTCAGAGAAAGGACTTATGACTAATTCAATTTGAATCTTATTAGTGTTGCACACATACTCACTCACTCATCCTTCCCATGAGGGTAGACAAACCAGAGGGGTAATTGCGGAACTTTTTATCGGTAGGAATTGGTTTAATATTCATAGTTAAACAACATTCATTGCGTTATTTACTTTGCTGAGCCACAATTTATTCGAACAAATGACGCAATGGTTTAGAAATAATCTTCAATCCCATTCAGATTCTGATAAATTGTGCGTTTTGCAATTAGGGTGCTGAATACTACGTGCTACGATCCTAATATACTTCTTTTGTCTTGTTTACGTTCTTATATTATCTGGTCATACACGCACGCCGGTTGCGATAACTACGCACTTGACCTTTCTAGAAAACATCGCTAATAAGGTTTATTCATTAAATGTCCTTCCAGGGCGTCCCCTCCTGTCGGGGTCCTCCGGGTTGTAAGTGTTAAATTGAGTCAATTTGACTCTGATTCAGATAAACTCGATTTGATTTACGTTTGGGCATACTGATGATTTAATTCTTGATAAAAGTGGGCAAAAAATTGGCATAGCTAGAACAAAAAAGTGACCTTTGAAATTTTCAATTTGAAACAAGTTTTGCCGCTACAATCTAATTAGGTTGTCTGAGTTCAGAAGTACCTAAGGCACTTATTTTATCTAGAAAATACTTCAATAACAAAATAATGTTGTGTGAAATTTACTGTCTTTCTTTTGTAGTGTAAATAGTTTGAAAGGGCGCCAATATAAAAATAGTTGATACACATAACAAAAATGTTCCATTTAAAGTAGCACCAATAATATATTGGGTATAGGATAAGGTTAGTTGACCCATTTCTCCCTTCGTGTGTAAATAGGTAGGAAGCATCAACTTTAATCTTGTTAGGATAGCAAAATTGTTTCCTCATGGGTGGTATGATTATAGCATTCGACTGGCATGTAACGAATGTTTTTCATTAGTGTCCGACCGTAAATTTATTTAAAGTCAGAAACGAAAATGATTTAAACATAAAATATGTTAATATTTCAGCCGTTCCTACACTAAAATCTTATTTGTTTTTTTTTGCGTGGAAGAGTAAAAAAATCCATCCATTCTCACAAACATTGAAATTTATAATGTTAGTCATGTCCAAGTTAAACTCTGAAATTACAAACCTATAATTTTATTATATAAAAGCATATAGTTTTCGATTCATTCATAAAATCAAAGCTGACGCATTGCTATGACTAACGGGCAGATCTTATCAATTAACAGTTCACTACAATTAAATTACTATTCAATTGCACTTCTGCCGGTTTAGTTAGTCATTCTTCATTTCACGAACCTCAATTACTGATACGACTGCTGCTATGAGGTAAATATTACTCGCCAAATATGGTTATACCATAGGTATCCTTTTTCAGTTCTAACTGAACAGACAGCTTATTCCGTTTGGCCACTCTAAACCAGCCATAGTTTGAATACATGCCTTTTTATTATAACTTCCCCCTGCATTTCAGAGACTATAGGCATTCTACGACGCCGCTTCGTTTGAATCCTCGCATGTAATACTACATAGATTGATGTGTATTGTGCAGACATTCGAAAATTTAATTGATCTTGTCTTGAGATTGCGTGTTAGATCCACGTATCAAGTATTTTATGTGTTTACATGCGCTGTTTGTTCTACTGAGAATTATACTAATATGTTGTGTTTTCTTACTCATATGATACATTGCAGTTGCTAGCTAAGTCTAATGAGAAAATATTAAACTCTTTCAGTCTTGGTGGTTAGTGTCATTAACCACCTCTTTCCGATTTTTTTTTATTAAAATCTGTGCCATGTAGCCACAAACGGTTGAATCATCATAAAAGCTTGAATCATACTTAACAAGAGGAGACCTACTGGTGGTTTATTGAATTTATGACAGTTTCAGTTTCAAAATATTTTTAATGTAAAAGCGTGACTGAAAGAGTTAAAGTAGGAGTACTGACCGTGACGTTTTGGGTTCGATTCCCAGGTCAGATTGGACTGTGTTACCGGGTTTTCCTATATGAATATCTTAGTAATAGACCAGAGTCTGGGTTTGTGCCCGATGATAATAGACTCGCCCGTTATTACATGGGGTTTTAAACATTACTGGAGAAATGTTTAGATACTTTATATAGGTATTATACTATTGAATAGTCTAGGTATGAAAAGAAAATAATGCCTTTTAGACTCTGGCTATCAGTTAACTTTAAAGGTCACTATTAATTAAAGATCCATAAATTATTCAAACAGTCAAAGCAGAATGGTTTGATTGAAAATGAAGTGAGTACAAAAGTATATTCATACACATATGTACATTTCATACATTTATTTAAAAGGTACATTTTTATTTTTTTACTAAGGAAAACGAAAAAAATAATGTGGCACATAAAATTCAGTGTAAAGACATATTCCGCCATATAGTGATGGCATGCAAATATTATGCTCGCTCACTATTTAGGCTCACAGGTATTTTATAACCTAGATTGACACATAGAACCCTCTTTATCTCGGTAATACGTTCCCGTGGGCTAACTGTCAACCTCCACACGGGCGAAGCCGCTGACAAAAGCTAGTGAACTATACACAACAATGGATCAGCATGTTATACAGTAGAAAGCCATACTTACGATAGCTAATTTTATCTCTGGTTTTAATGTAGGTATGTCTCGCGATAAAAGAATGAAATGCGCTACTTATCTATAAATAATCGCGAAAATAAACTTAAGTAATATCTCTACTTTTTGCCTGAATCTTGAAACTGTTGTTCCTATGTACAATATTTATTTACATAAATGTCAAACATGATACTTATATTTTTAAGATTAATCGGGTAGGCCTTTGCCCAGATGTTAGAAGAGCTAAGCTAAAAAATAATCCTTACTAATATCATCTATACTTACATAATATTAGGGTAAAAGTGGGATAGTTGCCCCACATTTTGAAATTGATTTTTTTTCCTAGAAAAAAAAATATATTTAAACAGATTTTTCGATTTAATGGTACATTGGTCAATTATTTATTATATTTAAAAAAGAAATTCAATGCAGCTGTTGATTGTGTAAAAAAAAAATAAGAAAAGTTACAGTACTCCTTCTGAGTATAGATGCCTCTTATATGGGTTAGATGCCCCGATGCTGTTGTCACTATGAGGATAGTTGCCCTTAGGTATAAAACAAAGCATATTTACAGTGGCGTGCCTAGGGTTTCAAAATAAGGCAAGCCCAATAAAATTTTAACCGATTTCAAAACAAGAAAGTTCAGTTTATGACTGAGTTTGTAGGTACCTACGTATGTATCATCGCAATTTTCTCATAAACTTGTTTGATATAGATAAATAAGTACTTAACTCGGCGCCGGTTTGTCACTTCCCTGATGCTGCATATGCTTTTCTAAAACGACATCGTATTTTGAAATTAACGAGACCAGTTCTAAAAAATTGCCTTTATTTAATGAAGTTTCGGACTCATCATGTCCTCTTAAAGGAAGTTCCTTTTGTGCTAAATGACAAACAATATCAACTTATCTTTGAAATACACTACGGTCGTTATCAACGCGCGTGTAATATTTTGAAATTTCCTCAGATAACTGGTGTGATATAGATGTCTCAATTCGTTGTTTACCAAAATTACCGAAAGAAACCATTGCACACAGGTGTTTATGGGAATTTGCGTGCATTTTAATGGCGCCAGATATGTTATTTAAATCACTAATCTGTGTATTCCTCAGACTAGTAAATCGCATAAACGAAAATTTAATAGATCAGTGTATAAAACTAGTTGGATTGTTGGCTGTTCGCACACTAATAAGTTGTAAGTATTGCTTGTGCTGCATATTTTTTTCGAATGAAGATTCCGTTTGGAATAGATCTGGTTATAAGCGTCGGTTTTAATAAAGAAATTAACTGTTTTTTCTGAGCAAAGTTTAAAGATTTTACCTTATCTTCGCCAATCAAAACTTGAACGCATTTTAAATCCTCACAAGGTACAATTACCTCCACTGTTGTAGGTAAGTCACCAAAACAATTGTATCACTGAGAAAATCTAAGAAAACACACAAAAAACTTTAACAACAAAACTTTTCCCACTCAAGCAAATCAAACTGAAGTGAGTTGCACTCGGGTGTCGGAAACTACTTTACGCAGAGTTGCAGTGTTGTCATTTAGGCAAAAAAAGTCGCCAGATATATGAAAAATCTAGCTAGATGTCGCAATTTTTTTATTTTTAAGATATTGCTTGAATATTTTCGTTATTTTAAAAAGTCGCTATTTTTTTGTTTTTATTGTTGCTAAATCTTAAAAAAAGTCTCCAAACTCGTTAACACTAGTAGTGCGGGCGTCCCAAATTTGACCCATTTCGATTTTCTTCCTGCTCTAATTAATATTTTATTATGCATATAATCGTAACTTTTTATGACTTTTCATGAAATATGATGATTATTATATTTATTATATAAACGAGACTTCAACCACGTAATTGCAATATACATTTTTTAAATCCAAATTTACCTCAGTCGGTATGTTTCGCGCTTCTAGTGTTAAAAATCTCCAAGATCTCACAACATCGCTAAAACGGCAACACTGCAGAGTTGGCAAGATGACAAGGTCACGCATCATACGCGTGCAACTTCATACGCATGCACGGCTTAATCTTCCATACTGATCGTTTTTTAGACGCACAAGGTTCTAACTCGTTATACGGCACATCGCTTTAAGTGCGAAAGTGACAGAGATAGTATTTGAAAGCCAGGCAAAAGCCGGTACGTGTAAGCGAGATAGCTATATTTAGATGCTGCAAATGCGAAACTCTGCGCGCGAACAATCGCGATGTGTAGTAGGTAGATACTTTGTGTTATTTTGATAAGAATTAAGCGCGCGAACTTTTGAATAGTTCGGTTTTGATATTGATTCTCTATCGAGCATTTTAGTAAGGCATGCCGGGCTTTTGGGCTTATATGAAGGTACCGCCACTGCATATTTATAATTAACGAGTTTTATTTTAATATTTCATAATGGCACATTACACTTTGGTTAAAATTTTCATATTCTAACATTAATCAGCTTCAAAAAAAAAAACTTCTTCACTTTGGTTTTAATTTTCATATTTTTAGAGAGAGTTTATACATTGGATGGACCTGGTTCCTGTTCAAGAGCTTCTTCATTTGTATAAAAAATATCCATATAAATAGTAGTAATGTTAGAAAGGACTCTATCAACTACAGGAGTCGATCTATTAGGTGAATCTTGTTCCTGTTCTGGAGCATCATTTTGAACTGCATTGACTTCTACAGACCTTTGGTTATTCAAAGAAATGTCCGAAAAAATGTTCAAAGAAATGTTCTAGATGGAATCCCATATCTACGAGAAATTTCGTTGACACCAAGAATGCCTCTCGATATTTCATGCATTGCAGCTATTAATGCCTCTTGCGTCCATTCAGCTCGCGGACGAACTCCAACCTTCCTTATATATTTGCGAGGCATTTCTGAAAAGAAGAAATGGGAACATGACATGCAAACATTAACTTAAGCCTTATGAGATAGATGCCCCTAAGGGCATCTATACTCACAAAAAACGAGGCGTCTATCCTTTTCAATAGGGATAGATGCCCTTATAAAAAAACAAAGATCCCTTTACAAAAATTACAAAATGTTTTACTGACGATAATATTCAAACTATACACTTGCAAATAACAATCAAATAATATCACTTACCCTTGGAAATCAAAAGTTCCACGCGTTTGTGGAACAGTCGAATACGTAATCCGCGATCTTTGTTAGCGAGCCCGTCGAACTTTCTCCATTTACACACGATACGTCTGATCAGAGTGGCTGGCGCTCGTACACTAGGGGGATGGGGGGGTGTTCTTTGCTTATAAGTATTAATTGCGATGGTAGTACGTTTACAAGTCACAAATTGAATTTTGGGGCGTCTATCCTCCTAGGGCAACTATCCCACTTTTACCCTATAAAGCTGAAGAGTTTGTTTGTTTGTTTGTTTGATTGAACGCTCTAATCTCAGGAACTACGGGTCCGAACTGAAAAATTCTTTTTGTGTTGGGTAGCCTATTTATCACGCTACAACTAAGAGGAGCGGAGCAGTAATGAAAAATGTTGCAAAAACGGGGAAAATTTATTCCTTTTAAGAGTTTCCGTTGCGTGCGCTGCGTAAACGGTTAAAGTAACGCAAAAATAATGTATGACGGAATTGTTCCTCTTAAAAAGTTCTAAAAAAAAGTCCGCGAGAGCATATGTCTATCTTTTAACGTTGACTCACTATAACTCAAAAGGAGCGAGCAGCAACGAAAAATGGACGAAAACTAGCAGGCAAATCGATGCGACGGGAAGGGTCAGGGGAGCAAAAATTTGACGCGGACGAAGTCGCGGGCAGAAGCTAGTATATCATATTAATGTGAATGTAAGTTTCTTTGTTACGGTTTCAAGCGAAAACTACTTAACCGATCATCATAAACTTTGTACACATATTCTTGGAGGTATTAGAAGTAACATAGGATACTTATTATGAAAAAAAAAAAACTAAATATATTGTTATTTTTAAAGCGAGCGAAGCTGCGTGCAAAAGCTATTAATTGATAAGTTACATCAAAAACTAAGATTACTTTTCCTAAATGCTATTTTCTATTAGGTCCATGAGCAGTTAAGGTACTATCTCTGAGATTTCCTATTAGGTAATTAACAAACTGTCATGGTACTAGATGTATAAAAGGCTAACCTTATCCTATTCAAAATATGTAATAGTCCATGGCATGTATCTACATTATTTTTCCTTAACGCTGACAAACATTTTGTAAACAAGTGATTGCTTTAAATGTATCCTTCAGATAAGAAACAGGATAATTCCTCGCCAATCTGTGGCCCATCCACAGATTTGCGAGAAACTTTCCTGTACAGAATTTTTCCCTGAACTATACACGGTAAATAAGGAAAAAGTTTGACCTTTTCGAGCGTAGTTTAGTGTTGTAAACAGAAATCATTCAACCTGCCTAGCCTTTTTTGAACTATCTTGGGGTCGGTTTCAAATCTAACCTGATGCACCAGTATAGTGACTGCCTATCTGGCATGACCCAGCTACTAGGGAATACGATACGCTGTGGTGAGACTGGCTGCCAGACTTTCGAACTTCTGACGACTTTTTTTTGTGCGGGATATCATCAAAATGACGTGTCCCGCTCTTGGGCGGAGCGGGAGTAGAGTTGCAAAGGACTCGAGTCTTCGAGACCTAATTTTAAAGACTCGACTCAGTTATGCAAGACTCAGTGTGCTCAAAAGGTTCGGAGTCTACATATAAGCACTCGAGTCTTAAAAAGGACTCAAGTCTTAAAAAGGACTCGAGTCTTAAAAAGGGCTCGAGTCTTAAAAAGGACTCGAGTCTTAAAGAAAAACTCGGAGCATGAAGATAAAACTTGTACCTCATTCAAAAAGTCTGAAAGAAGTACCCCAATAAATTTAAATTAGTGGTTATGATGTAACTTTGCTAACAAAAAAATCGGTCGAGTTTTTCGAATGATGAGCTACAAGACTCAAGTTCATTTTAAGACTCGAGTCGTTTTTAGACTCAAGTCCTTTTTAAAACTCGAGTCCCTTTTTTAGACTCGAGAATGACTCGGGCTCGGCTTGACTCAAGACTCCGAGCCTTTTGAGCACACTGAGTCTTGCATAATTGAGTCGAGTCTTTAAAATTACGACTCCAGGACTCGAGTCCTTTGCAACACTAAGCGGGAGGGCGTGTCTGACTTTTACTGACTAAACCCCACCCGTGTTCCTTCAGTTGCCCATGTGCCAGGGTCACGGTAGCCGGTTAAGGCTTCAGGTGCTTTCCGAGGCACGGAGGGATATTGGTATTCAAAGGTGGTTAGCTATCCACGGACCGATCGCGGCAAGCGTAGCTTATCTATCGGTCTGTGCGGTTATAACTTAGCCCTGAACTATACATGGTAAATAAGGAAAAAGTTCCACTTTTCGAGCGTCAATTGTAAAAAGTTAAGTAGTTAATAAATTAATGACACAACACAATACTCAATAACAGTGAATATACCAATTGTTAGCACATTCGCGTTATTCTTTATTATGTACAATATTATGTTCATTACATATCGCAGCAAGTTTATTACCCTTTCGCAATACATGTGTAATAATCACTGATAACAATTAAATTAGTAAAACAAATATTCTGGCTATCCGGTATCGTATAATCATTAAAATGGGCGTACTATAATGATTTCCTGCAAAAGATTATTTTTGCAGAACTTTTTTCGTCACATTTTTAATGTAATTATAAGACCAATTCAGATAGCAGTGGTGGCCCAGTGGTAAAGGCCGCGACAAACGAGTTGTAGGTCGTAGGTTCGAACACAGGCGCTCTCTTTTTGTGTAAGTTATTTCATGAAGTGATGGAAAACATCCTGAGAAGGCATTCGAAGACATCTGACAACCCGCACTGGACCGCGTGGTAGATTATGGCCAACTCCGGCTCACTGAGTGAACGCCTATTTCCCAGCAGTGGGAACAATATAGGCTGAATATGAGACTAATTCAAACTAGGCATAACTAAACTAAACTTTGTTTCGATCCAATTACAATAATTATTTCACTAATAGAAACCTATTGGTGATACCCAAAGCCATAGGAAATGTTTTTTTCACCCTAAGTCGCGGGCAAAAGCTAGTTTTTACTAGAAGCAGGTTCTAATCTTTCTATAGTGCTACCAGAACTTGATGGTCCCTAACTTTTGTCTGTACTGAAACTATAATTAATACAAATATTTCGTCTTTTACAGGTCTAGAAGTATTCATCAACAAGATCGCTGGCCATCCGCTGGCGCAAAACGAGCGGTGCCTTCACATGTTCCTCCAGGACCCCACCATAGACAAGAGCTACGTCCCCGGCAAGATACGGAACACATAATAGACAATACCGGAACCAGATGCGAGCTTCGAACTTTAAAACCATCCTCCTTGTGTGTGACCGTATATTGGCCTATTTTTACGAAAAGGAGGTCCTAGACTCGTGTTTTTTTTTTTCAATAATATCCTTGTTAAACGTGATGTTGAAGTTATTGTTACATATTGAATATGTGCGTTCATAATTACAAATTCACGCACACATTGACCTCGTGTGTGACCCTACTATTACAAATGTCTTCACAATTTGAAAGGACTTTGGCAACACAGATCCTGTATAAATAAATGTAAATATGGCCGATTAATTTTGCTATAAATGACTGTGAAAATTTAACTCTTGTAAAGAATTTAAATAGTAAAAGAAGTACAGTTTTGTGGTGAGATATTAATAGGCATATGGACATAATGGGCCTGCCTGTCTGGTACAAGGGAGACCTAAGTGTCTGTGTTGCAACAGTGTGTTCTATAGTAATTAGACAGCTAAAAGACAATATAAGGTATTGAACTTTGTTAATAGGCCAGTTGCAGCAAGTGAGTAGGTTTAAAGTTCCTCCCCGAATGTTATTGCAGTTGTGACAAACAAATCAATGACCCTGCCTTCTAGTTTTTGTTATAAAACACAATTTGCAATAAACTTCAGTGAAAAAATAAAAGAAACGAATGCAAACTTTTGAGACAACAGATTACACAGCACAGCATTCCACAGATTATATTTTATAGTAAAGAAGTAATGCTCTTTTCATTTTCTAAAAATGGAACAGTGAAGGACTCGAGTGCATAATGTTTCACAGATAATAATATGTTTTAGAACAAAAATAAGTTATTGTTTAAATTATTGAGCAATGTAATTGGAATTGTTGAAATTATTCATAAATCGATCAAGATCACCAGTTGATCCCTATGTTTTGTGGTTTGCCATGTATATTTCGACATGTAATGCATTATAAATCTCATTATTTTAATGTCTAATTCATTTTTATAATTTCGTTAAGGAAATTGATTGTATTTATTGTGTGTTACTCTATGGGTAGATGTAAAGATGTGTTAGCGGCTGAACAGTTTTGTATAAAATTGTATTGCACCGTTAGTGCGTTGAAAGAGCGAAAGTTAAAAGTAATCGGAATAACATAGATTGTAAAATAGTTATAGTAAACAAAAAAACGTGTTTCTTTATTTACAGGGGTGCAAAGGAGTTTGGCAATATTATTTATAGAAATTGTAAAGTTTTCAGATAAGGATTGACACTCGATGTGTACAAAAAAATGGGAAATGTTAGCTTTATATCACTAGCTATAAAGTGTGTCCATCACTAGATAATAATCGACTGTTTAGTTACACAGAAGTATAATTTACATGTATTTTCGTTGTACACCAAATAAAATTGGAATACAATGTATTATGTCTATCGTATTAGGATAAATAAATTTGCTATCATGTCATTGCGTGTTTTAATTCGTGAGCTTTCTACTAAACGTGATGGGGACATAATATTTTCCTTTTGTTCCCACAACAAGCTTCGTCATCTTAACAACTTCTTAGCCCGAGTTCCCACAGACGTACCTAAGAAAATCGCTGCGGGATTTTTCCGCGTACCGTAAAATGGGGTGAATAGGGACAAAATCGAGCTTGTCACTGAAATTAATCGATGTTGTAGGACGAATGCAATATTGATAACTCTTTCCAAGGGTTTCCGGCAGTTAATACTTTTCGTAAATGTTAAAAATATCCCCAGAATTAGTTAAAATTTAGATATTTTAACAAAAATATAGGCTGTCCCTATTCATGCTTGAAGTGGGGTGACCTGGAACGAGACATGGGTAACTTGGGAAAAACTAGTAGGGTTGTCTCTTTCCTATTTTAATTTTCTTCATTAAATTTAAAATTTTTGGAAATAAAAATAATACAATTAATCCAAAATCTTTTATTGAAATAAAAGAACATAAATATTTTACTTAACAGGTTGTTACACTCAAAGGTTCGAATTACACTTGATTGATCTCTTATGGATAACTTTTAGTAATACTCTGTACTACCTGTATAGAAAAATAGCAAATTATGAACCACCTTATAAAATAAACATCTCAAAAATTAACACTTTTAAAATCTACTCATCATTTTAAGCAAAGACTAGGTTTAGGTATCTATATAAAAAATATTTTGTCTGTTATCTAGGTATTTATGACAGAAATCACGTATTTTTATTATAGTACCTTATATCTGTAGAATTTGGGTACCTAAGTACAACCTATCCCTATAACCAATTTAACATATTTTTTATATAGACATAATTAAAAATAACAAAATTAGGAACCATCAGTCGTATAAAAATAAAAATTAGGAACAATCAGTATTATAAAAATAATTATCTCAAAAATTAACACTTTCTTAATCTTCAAAGTTTTAAACAAAGAGTATTTCTATTTATATTATTCTTACGAACCTATCCAAGTTTAGGTACTGTCCATGAGATCACGTAATATGTCTTCATCTTTGGTATAATATTTTTTATTATTCCCTTTTGTCTTGGGTTTAAGTGGATCACTCAAAGATATCTTCCTGTATTGACTTAAATCTATTTTAACATTTTTGTTATTAAAGTTTTCAATTGAAGTGACTTTTATATTGCTTGTGGTATTTTTAAGACGTATGTCTACAACATCTAGTTTCTCCTTTGTGTTAATAATTTCTCTTTTTGTATATTCTTTTTCTATTTGAGGAGTCACTACTTCTATTTCTTTTACGACATCAAAATCACTGTCGAAAATTAAAGGCATATTTTCAATATCGAATTTGTCGAGATCATTTAGTAGCTCATAGTTGCTTACATCGTTAAAAATAGTCACTTCTTCTGTATTATTATCGGTGTCCATTCTTACTACTCTTCCCTTTGTTTCCTGATTTGGCTTATTTATTCCTTCGTTTTTATTTTTTTTATACTCTCTTAGAGTCGTTGGCTTTTTAAAAATGTACTCGTCATTGCGATTTTCCTGATCTTCAACCATATGATATGACTCTTGTTTTAGTTTAATCGCTTCGTTACAAAGTTGTCCTTGTTTAACTTCTTTATGTGTTTCTTGTGTCACAATCTTTTTTAAATTTGATTTCGCTTTTTTATTTATAGGTTCCGTTTCAAATTTATCCGTACACCCTGGTTTTGATAAAGTTCTTTTGTTTTGTTCCCTTTTGACATAGCTCTTCTGTTTTTCTAGTTTTTGGTTAGGTTGATTTGAAGTGTTTGAAACGATGGTAGGTTCCAATTTAGGTTTAGTCATGTTAGTCATTGCCATTGAAGCTTTTTCTTCGAATTTCCTCTTTCTATCTTCTGGAATCAGTTTTGCAATTTTGTGTTGAGGTTTATAATTTTGCTTAAGTGTAGACTTTGGTTGAATTTCACTGTCTTCGTGACATTCAGATTCATTATTAGTACTGGATGCAGATATTCTCTCTGATAATTGTAGGTTTTCTTCCAAATCAGATTCATTGCTCAAAAAGCTACTTTCTTCCTGGTCGCTATTGTTAGCAGTACTTAGGATTACTTCTGTATCACTTACTTCTGTATCAGTGCACACGCTTTGACCTGGTTTTATTTCAATTTTCTTTCTCTTGTTGCATGGTTTGTTATTTCCAGTGCCATATCGCATTTCTTTTAACATGGTTACTACTGTCTCATCAAGAGCATCTCTATCAAAGGATTGTTCACCACAGGCGTTTCCTGGTAATCTTTCCAAAACTTTAATTTTATTTAAAGGGCTTATGCCTGATTTCATGAATGCTGAGAGTATATTTGATTTTGTTTGGTTTGCCATGCGATTTAATAATTTTTTCAAAAGACTAGGGAAGACACTTTTAGGAATAGTAGGTAAAGTACGGCCATCGGTTTTTTTCCACTGAAATAAAATGTCCCTCCAGGCACCTTTTATTGCTCTAAAGAAAGCTACATCCAGCGGTTGCGTTAGATGTGTCGAATTTGGAGGAAGAAAAATAAAATGCACGTTTTGTTCTTTGCATTCATTAATCAAGTCTAGAGACAAATGGGATGAAAGATTATCTCCGATGAGTATTTTTTTTCCATCTTTGTTATTGAAATTTGGCAACGCGACAGTACGGACCCAGTCCTCAAACGTGATACTGTCGAACCACCCAGAAGTAGTACAGTTATACCTGCAACCTTTCGGCCCATTTTGAACCCAAGATTCGTATAAATTTTTAGCTTTGTAGACGACATAACAAGGTAGTAAAGTTCCATCACCAGCAGCTGCCATCATAATTGATGTAGACGCTTTACTATGGTTTAAGACTCTCTCCGGGTATTTTGCGCCTCTTTTTGTTATAACTTTTCTTCTTCCGGGATCGTCCGATAAATTTGTTTCGTCATAGTTAACAACGTTACACATTGGCACTCCTTCTAAGGATTTCTCCAATTCAATAAAATATTCTTCTATAATTTGCGGTGAAACGGACGCTCGGCATCTTTTTATGTTTTGGCTAATTCGTAATGAAATTTTGTTTTTGTTTCTTTGTATAAAACTTTTCACAAAATCTGGACCAGGTAAATTATCTCGAAATCTTTTCTCAGTTATGCCAGATTTATCTAAATAACCTTTAACCAATACCCTCAGGTCGTAAGTATCTAAAGGGTATCCCCACTCAGCACAATGATTAAGATTTTCGACTATGTATTCCTCGGCTTCTGCACTTAAAACTGGTTGACCTCCTGGCTTTTTCATAAACCTGGTGTTATGTCTTTGTAAGACCGATTTAGGAATATCATATTTTGCACTAATATTTCCCAGTGATAAATTTGAATTATTATATTCATTAAGCGCAACTTGCATAGTCAACTCATCATATTTTTTGTAGTGTTTTGTACCACCCGGTTTATATACACGAGGCATTTCTGAAAATAACAACAATCAAGGTTAGGTAGGTACCTACGTCGCTATTTATTTACTGTAGAGTACCCATCTATTTTGTAGAAATCAGGTATCCACATACCCATTTTTAACAATCACATAAGACAAAATGTTGTACGCTAAAAACGTTAAAACCGATCGACTTCGATATCTTGCAGAAAGCTACTTAGCGTTATAATATTATAAAATCTCTGTAAAAATGTGCATAGGTACATGTTTATCTTTTTCGTCAATTTTCTAAAAAAAATGATGAACCAATTTTGATAAAATTTATTATTAGGCCTGCTCTGATGTTATATCCTATCATACAAAAAAAAAATCATCAAAATCAATTCACGATAATGACGGAGTAATAGCGCCACATACAAACCAAACAAAAAACATACAGTCGAATTTAGAACCTATAAATGTAAAATATTAAAATGCATAAAACAACGAAGACCCATATATTGTTAGTTCAACACACTACGTATTTTTATTATTTGTTTGTAGGCTTGTTTTTTAAATCATACAAGTTCGTACCTATGTATCTCTTATTACTTCTCATTAGTTCGCCTTGTACGCATGCTTGTATATAAGTTTAAAATAAATAAAATGAAAATGCCTTATTTTAATAAAAAGTGAAATCCTGCAAAACAATGCGATAAAATGTTCAATTCATGTTGTAGCAGCCCTGACCCTATTCAAACTTTACCGTTCCTAATCAACTTTCATATGTCCCTATTTACCAAGTATAGGCGACTCTATTTGTACTTTAGCCGTCCCTTGTCACCCCGTTACCGTATTTATTCACCTCGAAAAAATAAACAATCCCAGAGGTTTTAAAGAAAACGATTTCAAACAAAAACTATGTAAAATCTAGACTTACCTCTTTTTGTGTAGCTTCTTAAAGATATTATATCGTTGGCTAACTCCACACGTTGTCAAAAAAACACTAGAATTTCCAAAAACGGTCAACTTAAGGGACAATACCGCAACCTCACATCTACAGTCTTATTTGAAAGAAGATTTTTGACACCTTTTACTAACTTCACAACGCTTCGGTGTTGCCAGTTAGAAGATAATATATTGTACTTTTAGAAGTAAAAAAAGGTAGCAATTGGAAGTTCTTGTTTTTTTATTTTGTGGCTTCGAAACTAGATTCCTCGATTTGACCCTATTTACCCCTGAGTCCTTATTCACCCCGTTTTACGGTACTGCTTTTGCAACGCACTGCTTAGTAGTGTTGCAAAGGACTCGAGTCGTTATTTTAAAAACTCGACTCAATTATGCAAGACACACTGAGACTCTAGAGTCAAGCCGAGCCCGAGTCATTTAACAGCCACTCGAGTCTTAAAGAAAAACTCGGAGCATGAAGATGAGACTTGTAGCTCACCATTCTAAAAAACTCGAATAACTCGTCAGATTTTTTGTACGCATAGTTACATCATAATCACTCTTTTGAACTTATCACCTAGGTATTCGATTTTTTTCGAATAATTAGCTACAAGTCTCATCTTCACGCTCCGAGTTTCTTTAAGACTCGAGTCCTTAAGTCTTTAGTCCTTTTTAAGACACGGAGTCTTTTTTATGTCTTTTTTAAGACTCGAGTGCTTGACTCTAGAATTTGATATTTTTGAGCACACTGAGTCTTGCATAATTGAGTCGAGTCTTGAAAATTACGACTCGAGGGCTCAAGTCCTTTGCAGCACTACTGCATAGCGCCGTGAGTTGGAACATTAACAGTGCGGTTTTTCGATGCGGTGGTATGCATAAAGTTCAAATTCAGTGGGTACGCGATGAAATCCCGTCTCGATATGTTTACATCCGTGCGTACAACATGGCCTAAGAAGACCAAAAATACACTCAAGACGCTTTCGAATGAAAAAGCTGTTTTGAAAAAAAATACTGAAAACTTCAACACTATATTTTGAGATATCCTTCTTGGCAAAGTTGTCTTTTACCTACGACTTGGTGTTCATCATTCAGAAAAACCAGCAAAGGGTCGATTTCAAATTTGGGGCCAAAAAAGTGTGAATTGCATGATATTTGAAAAATGTTAAAAATTTTAATGTTTAAATATTTAGGTGCATTCATTAGTTAAAAAAACACATGCTAATCAAACAAACCTTTAATTTCTTCCAATAACAGGGAAAATACAAATTTTTGAGTGACACGAATGAGCAACATAATTTCTCTAATGATGTTTTGTGATTTACTAATGAGATCTCTGGTTACACTAATGAAAGTATATATTTTTTCATTTTTCTATGTTACTAAATAATCAACAAAACATAAAACATTTGTCATTACCGTTATTTGTAGCAGGTGCAGTGGCCAGCGCATCAACCTACCCTCAACCTACTGTCAATTTTCTTTGAATAATTTACAATTTACTGCAACAGTGTTAAAAGTGTCAAGTTCCATTAGGAAACTTTGGTAAATTGGATTAGGTTGATGTGCTGACCACCGTACTACAGATATTAATTATTTTAAACTTAATTCCAAAACAAAATAATAACTTAATCAACTAAGCTAATCAATGGTATACATACATTTCTGATTTCAGTCTTCAAAATTCGTTAACGCTAATCGTTTTTCATTGCGGATACAATAACAATATCAATATTATTAATATCTACTTAATTAATCAATCTGATAAGGGATCATCCTCATCATCTTCACATTTCTTTAAAAATTCCAGGAATTCTTTTTCATGACCTGTCGCTTTTGTTTGATTATTTATAAAAGATTTGTTGGTCCAGGAGTGTCGAACACTGCGGAGACTTGAAGTTGATGGCTCGCTGTCATGTAACATTGGATTGGTATTGACATAGCGAATGGTAACATCACTAAGTACCTTAATTCTTTTGTTTTCCGGGATGACCTTTACATTTTCCATTGTAGATTCAATGGGAGTATTATATATTTTAAAAAATCTCATATGTTTGCCATGTTTACAAGCAACATTTAAACATTCGAAACAGCTCTGTTTTCTAAATTCTAGATAAGCGGAATCGGCAGCCCAAACGACCTGAAAGAAAAAAAAATGTTATTAATGAAAATATTAATTATTGTATTTTATGTGTTTTATTTATTTTTTACTTTTTTTTTTAATGACAATTTGGTGATTAATTTAAATTTTAATATTAATTGATTTTGGTGTTTTTCTATTCCTGACTGTTAATTCTTAATTTTTGACTGTTTATTTAATTATTAATTCTGATTTTGATTTTAATTCTAAATTTTTATGTGTATTGTGTTTATAATTATGTGCCTAATAATGAGTCCATTGTAACTTGAGTATGAATAAATAATAAAAAAAAAAAAAAAATATTAATTTTTTTTTATGGTAACGTTTTTTTTTGTGGTAAGTAATATATATATATATATATATATACATTTTGTATTTAATATACCTGATGAACTGTCATAGTCCCCGTGAAAGTAGCAATATCTTTAGGCAACATTAATTCCTTTAATTTGATTTCGTTCTCCTGAATAATACCCATTTCTACGTTTTTTATATTTCTTCGAATGATGTTAACAAAGGCATCAAAGTCTCCGACATCCTGATGACACCTTAATTCATAATCCGCAGTCCTTTTGATCACTGCTCCAATGCCATCAGGAGCACCCTTGCCGTGTCCAGCTTCTTGGTAATTCCATGTGACAAGATTTAATTCTGGGAAGTCATTCCTTAATTGGGTTAAAATATAAAATATATATTTATTTCTATACTGGCTAGAGGGACTATCTGTTAAAATATGAATGCGATTAATTTGCGATGATCTGTTAAACACAAATTTAATTAAATAATTTAGATGAGCCCAGACTGCCGCTGCATCATGACGGGTGCATTCACTGGCTGTGCAAATAGAGTAGGCTTGAGTAGCATTGGGATCATTTTTTAAATAAACCACTGCTGTATGAAGTGAGACTTGACCACGGCTGCCACCAAAATGCATGCTTTGTACTTCCTCCGCATATTTATAAGAATAGTTTTCTGAAAAATCCATATGGATCAAGGCTTCATTGATAGTTAGAGCTTCTTTCAAATATTTAATAGTTGCGTACTGGTTGACAATGTTACTCGTGTGTGATAAAAATTTTGGCAGCATATTTTCCAGTTCAATTATCAGGTTACGTGGATCAGATCTCTTTGCTTTCTTCTTGATTATTTTTATTTCTTTAGCGTCTACTCTCTTTGTATCTCTTTCCCATACCATGTACTGTATTTCTTTATCATTTCGGAATTCTTTATATGGTACTGTTTTATCCTTACATGAAGCGCATTTGCGATTAAGACAATTTAGGCTATATTTATCACAACAGATTTCCTTTGTCAAATTCTGACTATCTTTTACATGAAGAATATCATTCTTGTTGAGAGCCGCTATTAATAAGTTAAAATTTGTGTGCAACAAGCAGGCACATGTATCACGGTCGTCAGTTGGAAGAGAGACCCAAAATGGTCTGAGTCTTGTAAAAGTCGTATAACTAATTTTAATGTTAGTATTTTCAGCCAAAAATCTCTTGTGTAAGTTTTTCATAGAATCTAAAAGATATCTGACTTGTTTAACGGTTCCATGTTTCTTCTTATATTGTTTCTTGCCTGAAGTAATACGACTGTTAATGTCGTCTTCGTAAAACTTTTGCACTAACTGTTGAACGTTGATGTTATTTCGTGCATTTTTCTTAAATCGTTCCCGGAGATGAACTTTGCGAAGGTCAGTAGCAACTTTAAATTTTTTAAACTTCTCTTTATCAATTAAGTTAGTGATAACGCGTTTGTCCTTCCTGTTTCTAGTTGTTGCAAATTTCCGTGTTATTTCAGCACTTATAAGTTTATCAAATAATTGTTTCTTGTCTTCATTTTTTGTATTTTCTGATTCATTACTTATTTCACTTGTTAGTGTAGATATTTTTCTTTTTAAATAATTTACCCTGAACCTGTATCTGTTTAATAGTAATATATATTTTTGTTTCTCTTTTTCATGCTGCATTTTCATTGTTTTGATTTTTTTAATTAGTTTTTGTTCACGCATACTTAGTTTCAATTTTATTTCTTGTTTTTCTATGTTTAAGGGATCTGTATTCAAGTTTACATTTTCAATATCACAACTTTCTTCAGTTACTGCAACGTTTTCTATCATTCCTTGACTTACTTTCTTTCTATAAAACTTTTTGGCACTCTCTTTCCATTTTCGTCTTTGAATTCTTTGCTCGCGTGGACTCATTTCGTTAATACTTTTAATTTTTTTATTTTCCTTCGCTTTTAAGTAATATTGTTTTTTTTTCTTGCTCGGCAGCATATAACTCAGGATTTTTTTAATAGTTTGATATTTTTGTCTTCTAGCTATTCTACGTCTCTCTAATTCTTCCTCACTTTTTAGTTTTTTTTGGTTTCGCCATTTTAATACTTAATCTAGAAGTTAAAAAAATATATCATTAGTGTGACTTTCAATATAATTAGTGTGACTCGTGAATCGACACAAATGAGAGTGACACGAATGAGATTTTTGGTAGTAATTCGAATTTATTTCGTAAATGGAACGTTCTAGAATATACCGTACATTAGAAACGAAATATGCTCTCAATGGTTTACTACGCAGCCAAATCAAAAACAAAAAACACATTTAACTAAGCACTATATGTGACAAAACACTAATGATATAAATTTGTTACAAAAGTCAAAATCTTACCTGAAATTTGGAATTTCTCTTTAAATAACGCCACACACAACCGTCGACCACGCGCGTTCGGCCACGACTGAGCACACGGGATACGCGCGGGGCAAAGGGCAGGGTAAATCAGGGACAAATTCTGTTTATTGGTGCATTTGGAAACGGTCACACAAATGATACTTTAAAAACGAGTAGTTTTAGAATGCTAAAAAAACCTATTTTTTATTACCCAGTATTGGTTTTGATATCTAATTATTCATCTTTAAAGTGTCTACAAAACAGTAATACGTTAAAATTTGAATTTCCTCAACGAGTTTTCGTTTTTTAGAGAAATGAAGAAAAATATAAGACTTTGGAGCATTAACACTAATGAGAAATAGGTACTAGTTTTAGATCTATCTCTTTAATGTACAATCATAAAAGATTCGTTCTAACTGGCGTTTGGGCGTCTCATAAGACTACATGATTTAAAATAATTTAACTTACGATAAATTCTACATCATGAGAAATAAATCAAAATATATGCTTTTGGCCCCAAATTTGAAATCGACCCCAAAGGTGTATATTAACTTTAGGTAATAAAACAGGATAGTAGGTATGTAAGAAAAGACATGAACGAAACGTGATTATGTACAAATTGTATTCACTAGATGGCGCTTTACATTTACGTCACGTTTCCGAACCGCGGTGTTAAGATTCTCCGCAGTTGGATGACCCTCGCGTGTTTCTGTAACCAAATCATACTTACCTGGCATAGGGGACACCGTGATCATTCAGGCGGTTCCCCCAGGGCGAGGCCTTCCCATTGCACTGCGGTTAGGTTGACCCTTGCGATTATCCCTAATGTGGATAACTCGGATGCGTAATTTTTGATAGTGGGGACTGCGTACGCGCCGTCCCCTCAGTATTCTAATGTCTTGTCCTATGGTCCATAGATAGACTTCTTGTCTGGTCAATAAATAGAAATTTGGGTTTTTTCAAATTAGTTCCACCGACATCGTTTCAGGTTTCAGCCATGTTTTATATTTTGCTCACATTTAATTATACAATTTTGACAGCAACTTTCATTCATAACAACTTTGTAGGTGTTAACACGTTTACAGTATGGTATACTTATTATTGTCTTTTAACAAATATAACCTGTGCTTAAGCCTAGAAAGTGCCTAAGTATGTACTTATTAAGCCAAGGTACACAACGGCATATATTTTTACAAAATTAGTAATAGGTAATAACTAGTCTTGCATACTGTTTAATACATACATCACTATGCATGCAAAACATTATTATTAAAAGGTGAACAATTACTTGATTAAACCATTTAAATATTAGAAATAACATTCAATTTTATGTAGGTACATAATATGATAGCGATTTTATTTGCAGACAACTCGTAGTTAGGAACAGCGAACGAAACTGTTGGTGTCTCGTTGGTTTCACACATGAACATAGCTTCAAGAAATAAATCCTGATGCTTACTTGAAACGTTTTTGAAGACATGAGGTCTACATGATTCGTTTGGTTGGAACCCATAAAGAAATAAATACGTAACTCACGTTGTAGAGGATTTTATTGTCCACAGTCGTACACCGTTAACACTAAGTTCAGAAGGCACAATAGAGAAGAGTTCACAAGCACAAGCAGTAGCACAGTATAGATTAGCGGAAGGATGAAAGTAGGAGAATGATAGATAGATGAAGTATAGTTCAGATTAATAACAATGAAAAACAAAGCTAAATTGCAATACCGCGTGTTTATAAGATTGAGGCGACAAGCGTGCGCTCCGCGTCGAGGTAAGGTCCTGACTGGTTCGACCTTGCGCGTTGGAAAGGGCATGCGCCCGCGCAGCCGTAGCCGGCCGTATATAACTATTGATAGTTATGCAGGTATCGGTCATTAGTGATGAGGGCTCGGTCGATAGTTCGATGACCATCGACTATCGATAGAAAATTTATCGACCAACTGATAAGGGTTATATATGATGGTGTTTAAATGTAAATAAATATATATAATTTGTATTGTAATTTGTAATTGTGTTTGTTTGTAAATATTAGTTTTAAGTTTTTGATTATATAGATAAATATATGTAAATAATTTAAATAAAGTGTAAAGTTGCCTACACCACCCCCCTCCAGAGACCGTCAAGGGCGATAGAAGTCAGTAAATTTAACACGCCTCCCAGAACGTGTTGTGTAACTTGGTGGCATTACTGGTGAGGGTTCCTCCACCTGGTCAGATAGGATGAAGGCAGGCTTCAGACGAGACAATGGTCGCTCTCCGTGTTGTTGTGTGCTTGGCCGTGCTCGCGGCCTCCGCTGTCGCTGCAACTATACACTTTACTTAAATTATTTACATATATTTATCTATATAATCAAAAACTTAAAACTAATATTTACAAACAAACACAATTACAAATTACAATACAATTTATATATATTTATTTACATTTAAACACCATCAAATATACACCCTTATCAGTTGGTCGATAAATTTTCTATCGATAGTCGATGGTCATCGAACTATCGACCGAGCCCTCATCACTAATGACCGATACCTGCATAACTATCAATAGTTATATACGGCCGGCTACGGCTGCGCGGGCGCATGCCCTTTCCACCGCGCAAGGTCGAACCAGTCAGGACCTTACCTCGACGCGGAGCGCACGCTTGTCGCCTCAATCTTATAAACACGCAGTATTGCGATTTAGCTTTGTTTTTCATTGTTATTAATCTGAACTATACTTCATCTATCTATCATTCTTCTACTTTCATCCTTCCGCTAATCTATACTGTGCTACTGCTTGTGCTTGTGAACTCTTCTCTATTGTGCCTTCTGAACTTAGTGTTAACGGTGTACGACTGTGGACAATAAAATCCTCTACAACGTGAGTTACGTATTTATTTCTACCACACACCACACCTATATACCTATACTGGTGACCCCGTGAAGAACGATGGAACGAGACATATTCAAAGACGCACAAGGCACGGCAGCGTTGCCGCCACCTGGCACCACTAGTGATGTCCCGATGTCGATAGACCAAAGCAACGTCTTTAAAGTCGGCGTACGGGTGCCTCCGTTTTGGGCTGAAGAGCCGGAGATTTGGTTTGCCCAGGTCGAAGGCCAATTCAGTATAGCCGGAATAACCAGCGACGTAACTAAATTTAATTACGTCATCGGACACCTGGACAACCAGTATTCCAGAGAGATAAAGGACATAATAATTAGCCCACCTACCAGTAACAAATACGAAAAACTGAAGACCGAGCTTATCAAGCGACTCACCTCGTCTAACGAGAAGAAAATCAAACAGTTGTTGATGCATGAGGAGCTTGGTGACCGAAAGCCGTCTCAATTTCTTCGTCACCTGAAAAGCCTGGCAGGCTCAAACGTTCCTGACGATTTCTTAAGGACGATATGGGTTAGTCGCCTACCGCATGGCATCCAGACTGTGCTCGCAGGTCAACCAGGGGCAACTTCTCTCGAGGATCTAGCTGACTTAGCCGATAGAGTGAACGACCTGGCTACAACAACTCCGAAGGTCGCAGCAGTGAGTGACGCTGTCCCTAGTTCAGGTCTGGACGAACTAACTAGGGAGATAGCTGAGCTTCGTCGACAGTTCCAGCAAATGTCTACTCGGAACAGCCGTTCACGCTCCCGTTCCACCAGAAACACTCGCAGCAGTTCGAGGCAGCGCTCTCAATCGAACTACAAGAAGTACCCCAGTTGTTGGTACCACAACAAGTTCGGAGAAAAGGCCAACAAGTGTATCCGGCCCTGCGACTTCAAGGCGGAAAACTCCAAGGGCGGTCGATAATGGCGACTGACGATTGCCCTTTACCCGCTTCTGGTCGCCTGTTTGTTACTGACCGATCTTCGAAGACGCAGTTCCTGGTCGACACAGGGAGCGACCTCTGCGTGTTCCCACGGTCAGCACTACATGATCGTCGTGCTCGTACGGACTACAGTTTGTGTGCGGCTAATGGTTCTAGCATAGCTACATATGGTTGTATAAATTTAGATTTAGATTTTGGTTTACGCAGAACATTTCAATGGCGTTTCATTGTAGCCGACGTAACGAAGCCTATAATAGGCGTAGATTTTTTAAACTTTTATAATCTCATTGTTGACTGTCGTAACAAGCGCCTAATTGATAATTTAACTTCCGTTTCAACTGTTGCTGCTGTAGCTAATTGTAATAGCATTTCTTCTGTTAAGGTCGTGACTGGTGAGACTCGATATCATAAAATTCTCAGCGAGTTTCCAGAAATTACTCGACCAGCTGGTAAGCCACACTGCACACCACACAAAACAGTACATCACATACGCACGACACCAGGCCCTACAGTTTGCTCTTCACCTCGTCGTTTAGCACCGGATAAGCTTAAGGTTGCCCAAAAAGAGTTCCAGTCTATGCTGTCCCTTGGCACAGCTAGACCTTCTGAGAGCCCGTGGGCTTCACCTCTACATCTAGCGCCAAAGAAAAATAATGGCTGGCGTCCTTGCGGCGATTACCGTAAGTTGAATGCCCGTACTGTGCCTGATAGGTATCCGATTAAACACATCCACGACTTTACCCATAGTATAGCTGGATGTAAAGTCTTCAGCACGCTCGATTTAGAAAAAGCATATAATCAGATACCTGTCAGCCCCGAGGACATTCCTAAGACCGCCATCACGACCCCATTTGGGTTATTTGAATTTCCTTTTATGACATTCGGTCTTAGGAATGCGGGCCAAACTTTTCAGCGGTTCGTGGACGAGATGACGAGGGGATTAGACTTCGTATATTGTTATCTGGACGATTTTCTCGTGTTTTCTAGAAGTCCTGAGGAGCACGAGGATCACCTTCGTCAGGTCTTCAACAGGCTGAAGGAATATGGCATGTTGCTGAACACCTCGAAGTGCGTTTTCGGTATGGAGGAGGTAACTTTTCTAGGATACCGGATTACCGAGAGCGGTACTAAGCCACTTGATGCCAAAGTTCAGGCGATCAAGGATTTTCCCCCACCAACTAACGTTCGCCAGCTCAGAGGCTTCCTCGGCATGCTTAATTTTTACAGGAGATTTCTTCCTCACGCAGCCGAAATCCAAGCCCCACTACACGCCTTACTAACAGGCTCCGTCAAAGGCTCACAGCCAATTTCCTTGACAGGCGACACACTAGCTGCCTTTGAAGCTTGTAAAGAAAGCCTGACCCAAGCTGCTCTTCTAGCTCATCCGGACTGCACCGCTAAGCTTGCTGTTGTTACAGACGCTTCTGACAGGGCTATCGGAGCAGTCCTGCAGCAATATAAAGATGACGCGTGGCAGCCCTTAGCTTTTTTTTCAAGGAAACTGAGCACTTCACAGGTGAAATACTCACCATATGATAGGGAGCTTCTAGCAATTTACGAGGCCATTAAATATTTTAGGCACATGCTAGAAGCTCGCCATTTCATAGTCTATACTGACCATAAGCCTATAAGTTTTGCCTTCAATGAAAGGAAGAACAACTGTTCGCCTAGGCAATACAGGCACTTGGATTTTATATCCCAATTCACGACAGATATCCGCCACATTTCCGGAAAGGATAATGTGGTTGCAGATACCTTGTCGCGAATTGAAGAGCTAGCAGACCCAGTAGACCTCGAAAAATTAGCTCAAGCTCAGGCTTCTGACTCAGAACTCTGTAAGCTTTTGAGCGAAGGTTCTTCTCTGCAGCTTAAAAAATTCAATGTCCCTGGAAGCCGAATTCCCCTGTACTGCGACGTCAGTACTTCAGCTTCCAGGCCATACGTACCTAAAGCACTTCGAAGGCAAATCTTTAATAGCTTGCATTCTTTAAGCCACCCTGGTGCCAATGCGTCGGCCAAGCTCATAGCCGAGCGGTTTGTATGGCCAGGTGTGCGAAAAGACTGTAGGGACTGGGCGCGTGCTTGTATACCATGTCAGAGGACGAAAGTCAACCGTCACGTGACTTCCCCTCTCGGCACTTACAACTTACCGCGCGCTCGATTTAAGCAGATCCATATTGATCTGGTAGGTCCTCTCCCACTTTCACAGGGTTATCGGTACTGCTTAACGGCCGTGGATAGATTTACACGGTGGCCAGAGGCAGTACCGATACAAGATATTACGGCGGAAACTGTGGCCAAGGCTTTGCTGTCCATTTGGATTTCTCGGTTCGGTTGCCCGACAGATATTGTAACCGACCGTGGTCGCCAGTTCGAATCGGCTTTGTTTCAATGTCTGTCGAGGATAGCCGGATTCGAACACAAACGGACAACAGCCTACCATCCGGCATGCAACGGTTTGGTTGAACGGTTTCACCGTCAGCTGAAAGCCGCGATCGTCTGCCATGCAAACGATAGGTGGACGGAATCTTTGCCATGGGTCTTATTAGGCGTAAGATCTGCCTTTAAGGAAGACCTCCAAGCCTCTTCTGCGGAACTGCTCTACGGGGAGCCGCTTAGGTTACCCGGAGAATTTTTTGAGCCAACGATCAACGGTACAGTAGACACGTCCGAATTTACTGCAAGGCTCAGGAATTTCGCCGAGAAACTGCGACCGGTACCAGCTTCCCGCCACTGCAATCCCAAGGTGTTCGTGTACAAGGAGCTAGAAACTTGCGATCACGTTTTCCTCCGTGAAGACGCATTGCGAGGTGCTCTCCAGCCTGCTTATTCTGGGCCATATAAAGTCATCACACGAGGGGACAAGGTATTTAAGATACTAGTTAAAAACAGAGAAGCGACAGTATCCATTGACCGACTGAAGCCAGCCTTCATCCTATCTGACCAGGTGGAGGAACCCTCACCAGTAATGCCACCAAGTTACACAACACGTTCTGGGAGGCGTGTAAAATTTACTGACTTCTATCGCCCTTGACGGTCTCTGGAGGGGGGTGGTGTAGGCAACTATACACTTTACTTAAATTATTTACATATATTTATCTATATAATCAAAAACTTAAAACTAATATTTACAAACAAACACAATTACAAATTACAATACAATTTATATATATTTATTTACATTTAAACACCATCAAATATACACCCTTATCAGTTGGTCGATAAATTTTCTATCGATAGTCGATGGTCATCGAACTATCGACCGAGCCCTCATCACTAATGACCGATACCTGCATAACTATCAATAGTTATATACGGCCGGCTACGGCTGCGCGGGCGCATGCCCTTTCCACCGCGCAAGGTCGAACCAGTCAGGACCTTACCTCGACGCGGAGCGCACGCTTGTCGCCTCAATCTTATAAACACGCAGTATTGCGATTTAGCTTTGTTTTTCATTGTTATTAATCTGAACTATACTTCATCTATCTATCATTCTTCTACTTTCATCCTTCCGCTAATCTATACTGTGCTACTGCTTGTGCTTGTGAACTCTTCTCTATTGTGCCTTCTGAACTTAGTGTTAACGGTGTACGACTGTGGACAATAAAATCCTCTACAACGTGAGTTACGTATTTATTTCTACCACACACCACACCTATATACCTATAGTTGCTCTGAAGCACTTTTTAGGAAACAAAAGCTCTTTTATGATCGGTGCTGCTACCTCACATTATCAAACCTTATCGTAACAACAGCTCGACATGTGCCTGAGGTAGGAAGGGAACGGTGTAGGTAAAGCACACCCTCCCTATTTATATTTAGTACCCACGAGGCAAGTCTATATTCCTAGTCACTAGGCTTAAAATCGAAACACTGTGAAGCATTTAAAAATAACCATTGTTTATTGAATTACATTTAAAAACAATATCAATTCATTCTTCCGGCTCCGACTTGGCCTGCGTGACGAAGCGGCTGTTCTTTCCGTTGGGGATAGATTCATCTTATCGCCACAGCTTCTGGCCTCGGATTTCGATCTTTTCATGCCAAGCCTCTTGGGTTTTCCTGCAACACAGTGATAATATAATTATTTTACTATGCGTGTCGATATCTTGGTAAAGACTGGTGCTTTTAGGCACTATCAAAAATACTTCTTGAGTTGGCCACTTACTAAGCCCAAAAAGGACTTAGTAACATATGCATATACATAAGTACATAAGTATATGAGGAGGTTAGGAACAAAAGGTGTCATTTACGTATTTTGAAAAGATTAACACATTAACTGCCATGGCCAAAATCAGAAAAACTCAAAAATTGTACTTAGTGTTATTTCACTTTAAATACATTATTTATTCCATAAATACATTATTTATTCTAAAAACATGGCCGCCTTGCAGCAACGATATGTTCAGATTTTGTATGTGTTGTCGGTCATATAGTTCGACAAGGCTTGAATGGAACAAAAAGTGTCGGACACATAGTCCGACATGGCAGTTAACATGTTAAGATTATACTTTTGAGATTTCCTTCTTGGCAAAGTTGTCTTTTACCTACAATTTTGCCTACGGCTTTGGGTGCTAATCATTCGAAAAAACCAGGTAGGTAAGAAAAGAGGTAAAAAGTATGAGACGAATATTGATTTAGTACAGTATGTATCAGGGATGTTAGGGAGCTCCGTAACCGTAACCAAAACTATCGGATATCCGATATAAAAAATTATCCGTAACCGTAACCGAATCCGAAATAAAAGTTTCGAATAATATCGGATTTGTTATTACATTTTTTATTTTAGGTAGATTAGATAACACTCAATATATAAAGTGTTAAAAAATTAACTGCAAGAAAAGTAAGAACTTGTTTAGTATTACAAATAAAAAATATTGGCGAAAAAAGATTTCAAAATAACAACCCGTTTCAGAGATTTGCAATATTTTCACTTCGCACAAAATTATTGAATATGCGCACTGTACACCGCATGCGCACCGGCGCCGGCGGCCTACGACACCGCGGCCGCCTCGCCGCACGCGTGAGTCATTCACCCCTGCGACACGAATCGACGCGCGACGGCGCAATTTCGTAATCAGCTGATTCTAATTTTCCCATCTCATTTCACAGACTTTGGACTGGCAAATTATCGAAATACTTACAAATAGCATATTTTAACTGTTTAAATTAAGTTAGCTCGATAACCTGGTATGTTTAAACAATTTGAATCAACCTATTTACAATAATTTAAAAATTATTTACAAATGGTCGTCATTTTTACCTTATTTACAAAAGGTGCTGGAAGTGTTCACCGTTTTGTCTAATGCATAAGTTAGCACGACGTATTACGTTTCCTTGCACTGCGATTAATGTGTCTCTGTCACTTTTAATTAAATCAAATGCACTTATTATACGAGTTTTTAATTCGTCCACGTTTTGAATGTTGTTGCCACTATGTCCATACACAGTCGTTGAAGTATTCCAGCACTCAATCTTCAATGTCACCTGAGAGTCGTGGCCTACTATTGCTTGATGAGGACGAAGCTGACTAAGCGCTGGTAGACTCCTAGGATTGTTTGGACAGCAGGCACTCGTCGTTGCTCACCATACACTTCACGGTAACGGTTACGTGCCGCAGCTAAACTTTCACCAGTCATAATGTAGCACACTACCATATCTAAGTACCTACTCTCGATTGGAATACGTAAACGGCATTATTAAAAGTATTCGCGAAACTGCGCGAACGCACGTATTTGCCGTAAATGACACAGGGAATCACACCCGTATCGCGCGACGGATATCGGACGACTAAACGGATCGGGAAAGGGTAGCGAGGAGCTGCGGGAAGAGTAGCGGGCGGCGGGGAACCGCTAGCGAGTCGCTCGCGCGCGGTACGTTGGCCGCAAGCGCAGCCCTACGTACAGCGCACAAAAAATATTTTAATAAATTGTTTTATTTATGTGAAAATACTAAAATGCTCAAAAAAATAAAATTTAAAAAATTATGTGTTCGTTTTTCGATGTCGAGTAAGTGGACGAAATTCTTGCAGTTAAATTTTTAACACTTTATATATTTATAATCAATTTTATTTTAAATAGCTGTAATAATTACTCATACACTGATTGTAATTCCTACCAAATGGTGACATATAAATAAAACCATTTTATTAGCTATTTGTACTTCACTTTTGAAATTCCTTAAAAGTTTAACATCCGTTACCGAAATTATCCGAAACTAACGGATAGTCCGAAATAATTTGATATCCGTATCCGTATCCGGTATAATAATCATTCCTACATCCGTAACCAATCCGTATCCGAAATTTCATATCCATAACATCCCTAGTATGTATTCACTAGATGGCGCTATACATTTATGTCACGTTTCCGAACCGCGCTGTTAAGATTCTCCGCCGTTGGACGACCCTCGCGCGTTTCTATGAACAAGTCATACTTACCTGGCATAGGGGACACCGTGATCAATCAGGCGGTTCCCCCAGGGCGAGGCCCCCAGGGCGAGGCCTTCCCATTGCACTGCGGTTAGGTTGACCCTTGCGATTATCCCTAATGTGGATAACACGGATGCGTTAGTTTTGATAGTGGGGACTGCGTACGCGCCGTCCCCTCAGAATTCCCGTAACTTCTTTTGATCGTAGTAGACTAATCAGTGGCGATTCGGGTTGCATAAATTAGTTCCACCGACATTGTTTCCAGCCATGTTTTGGTATTGTAAATCGTGGAAATAACATTAAATTGTAACATCATAGCGTTTCTATTTACTGACAACACGTAGGTAGGAACAGGGAAATTTATCGGTATATAATCAACCGTTCATTACCTATATTTCGTTAGTCTTGGAATCTTATTTAGAACGAGCCTGTTGGAGTGTCGTCGGTTTCGGACATTATCTGCTTCAAGGAATAAATTCTGATGCTTCCTTAGAAATAACGTTTTTGAATATATAAGGACTACTAGAGAGACTAGAAAACGCGGGGTTCTGAACTGAAGAACATACTTCCAAATGAGAGTCCATTACGGTGTCATACTTGCTCAGATATAACAGGGTTTCTATATAGTTACAGCGGTTATCAGAATTCGGACGTTCATCGTGGCCGCGAAAAGCTACTTCTTAGAGTTTACCTAACAAAATAACGGAGTCAATAAACCGTTTCGTTAAATTCTTATTTCGACCTACTTTCCTATTAAGACCTACATGCGCATTAGTGAAAAATGGTTCTATCCTACTATTCCCGAAGTCATGTAAATCTAAACAGCTACGAATATAAAGCATATTCAGTCTGTCATGTCAGTCTGAACATGTTTTTTTGAGAATTCGTCAGATTATTAACCCCTTGAGTTACACAGTTCGACGTAAGCAATGTCTTTCTATTGTGTCTCTAATTACGGCATTCGATGAGTTAATATCTGTAAAGCCCCCTTTTTTTTTCTGGATGGGAAATCATCATATGACTTCTCCCGCTCTGGGCGGAGCGGGAGGGATGTCAGACTTTTACTGACTAAAACCCACCCGTGTTACTTCAGTTGCCCATGGTATCTCTTTCGAACAATCACGCGACCCCGGCAGGCATCGATCCTAGCAGACCCCTTCAGCGCTGCTGACATCTATTTGAGGCGCGCGTGGAACACTTCGCGCCGTCGACCCGAGCTTGGTCCTTACCGCGCGGTGAGCTACCCATTGCTCGCCACCCGCAAGCTCGCGCCTACGGTGGCCGGGAGTCCGCTATGGACTCCCGACGCTCGGGGCGTCGCCTCCTGCGGCGGCTAGGGACGTGAGGGCGCAGAGACTGCCACTCCCTCACGCGCCCCACCTCCTCCTTCACGAGTATTACTGCTTCGCAGAAGGAGGTGACGGCTTCCCATTCCCTCTCGCTCCGCACCATGGCTCGCACCAGGGCCGGACGCGAGAGGTCACCGCCGCCGATCGCCTCCACGAGGACACGGCGGCGCTCCGCCCAGGCAGGGCACACCTCCACCATATGCTCCACCGTGTCCTCCAGACGATCCTCGCCTCCACCCGGACGTATCCTCCTGCTTTATCCTGAACAGGAACCCACCGAAGCACCCATGCCCGGTGAGAACCTGCGTCAGGCGGAAGGCGAGGACGCCATGGCGCCTCTCTATCCACTCCTCAAAGAGGGGACTTACCGCCGCAATTGTGGCGTGCCCTGAGCACTGGGTTGCGACAGTCGTACCCGCCATGTCGCCATGAGGTCCACCGTGCCGCGATTTGTCGCGGTAGTGGAGTTACGCCCCGGCGTTTCGCCTCCTCGCGCCACTCCCACATGTGGGCGAGGACTTTTGCCTCCAGATCCCATGGTGTAAAGCCCCCTTTTTTCCATAAACGGACGGAATCGGAGAAAAGTAAACATGGAAAACAAAACAAATCAAATCCTAGTAGTAGAAAACAAATCCTAGTCAATTTACAACTACCAGTCAGTCATTGATATTTATCGTAAAGGGAAACATTCGGGAGGATACGTCCGGGTGTTTCCATTGCGAGGATCGTCTGGAGGACACGGTGGAGCATACGGTGGAGGTGTGCCCTGCCTGGGCGGAGCACCGCCGTGTCCTCGTGGAGGCGATCGGCGGCGGCGACCTCTCGCGTCCGGCCCTGGTGCGAGCCATGGTACGGAGCGAGAGGAAATGGGAAGCCGTCACCTCCTTCTGCGAAGCAGTAATGCTCGCGAAGGAGGAGGCGGGGCGCGTGAGGGAGTGGCAGTCTCTGCGCCCTCATGCCCTAGCCGCCGCAGGAGGAGACGCCCCGGGCGTCGGGAGTCGATAGCGGACTCCCGGCCACCGTAGGCGCGAGCTTGCGGGTGGCGAGCAATGGGTAGCTCGCCGCCCGGTAAGGACCAGGCTCGGGTCGACGGCGCGCAGTGTTCCACGCGCGCCTCAAAGAGATGTCAGCAGCGGTGTAGGGGTCTACTAGGACCGATGCCTGCCGGGGTCGCGTGATTGTTCGAAAGAGATACCGTGACCCTGGCACATGGGCAACTGATGGAACACGGGTGGGTTTTAGTCAGTAAAAGTCTGACACACCCTCCCGCTCCGCCCAGAGCGGGAGAAGTCATTTGATGATTTCCCATCGTGAAAAAAAAAAAAAAAAAAAAGTACATATATATATATATATTACATTACATACATACACACATTAACACATTAGATACTTCGCACTAATCTAATCGCGTTATTCGTTCATTTTTGTATACCTATACAAGATGTTACTACTGCTGTGGAATCAATCGTTCTTCCTCATCGTACGAAGGAACCCTAATATTAGCATGAGTTTAGTACGGGTTTTTCTAAGTTTAATTTGACTAGATTCAAAGAGTACTATTAACTAGATTTTTCTGATAATATAATATTATTCACAGCCTGTAATCGCCCACTGCTGAGCGTATCTTCGTGGTACTACAAAAGCGTGGCAGCCCCAACAGCATCCTGAATGCATTGTTGCACTGGACACGAAGAGCATTAACAGCTTTTTGAGTGAAACTAGTCCAAACGCTACACGAGTAAAAAACTATTAGGTACATCTCACTGATAATGCTCTTCGCTCCCGGTATTCATTGATCCGATCTAGATTGTTCCTCAAATCCTCCGCTACAATACGCATATGACACCACCATTTAAAGTGACAGTAGGGTATCTCTCTGCGCCTTTATTGGCCACCTTAACGATAAGCAACTGACTTTTGTCCGTGTTATATCTAAAACCATGCTCCTCGGCGTAACGCTCACAAACTTTATTAAATTTTCTGAGACCTGCCATAGACGGGCTCAGCAGCGCCATGTCATTAGCGTAGCTAATGTTATTAAATGCTAGCCCATCTATGTAGCAGCCAGCATGCAAACTGCTGAGCTCGAGAATAAGCACATTTATATATAAATTAAACAGCTTAATCCACCCTGTCTAACTCCACATTCCATCACGTACTCATCCGACCGTCCATTTGCCCATTTTCAACCGACGAAAAAAAACGGAGGAGGTTATCAATTCGACGCGTATATTTTTTTTTTTTTTTTTATGTATGACCACGCATAACTTTTACACATTTAATTTGATGTGTGTACCTGTTTTTAAAATCACTCATCAATTCACTGGGCACACACAATTTAGACCATAACTTGTCACAAAACACCATGTCAAATGCCTTTGACATAGGTATCCAAGAAACAGGCAAAAACAGGAGTCTGATTTCCTATAATACTTTACAGTCTTTTTATACATAAAATTGCAGTTTCCGTAGATAAGCCCTCTCTGAACCCATGTTGAGCATCATGGAGTTTGATATCATTCTTTAAAAGAGAGAGAGATTGGTCTGCAGTTTGCTTTATCTGATATATCACTAGTCTTATTTTTTACATTAGGAACTTCAATAGTTTTCATCATATCCTTTGGCAGATAAGCGTGCGACACACAACAATTATAAAACAAAGCCAGTACCCTGGGCGAATGGATACCAGCGTTCTTTAAGTGTTCCACACTGAGCCCGTCGTGTCCCGGGGATTTTCCGCGCTTCATATGTACCAATACATTCTCTACTACTTTTGCTGTATAGGTACCTTGAAAAAGGTCGCTCAAGTTCACCGTCGTCTGAGTTATGCAAAAAAGACAGTCTCGCGAGGTCTACAACTCACAGAGCCACTAGTGTACCTGATTATAAGTTATCTGATCGTTGCGAAACCCTTCCAGGGTCCTTATATCTTACGCCGGGGCTTAACTCCAGTGCCGCGAGAAATCACGGTACAGCGGACAGAGCTCCGGTGGGATCTCATGGCGTCATGGAGAGTACGATTGTCGCAACCCAGCGCTGGGCACGCCACAATTACGGCGATAAGTCCCCTCTTTGAGGAGTGGCTAGAGAGGCGCCACGGCGCGGCGTCCTCACCTTCCACCTGAGGCAGGGTCACGGTTGTTTCGGGAGGTTCCTGTTCAGGATAAGGCGGGAGGAAACGCCCGGGTGTCACCATTGTGTGGATCACCCGGAGGACAGGGTGGAGCATATGGTAGAGGTCTGCCCGACTTGGGCGGCAGTAATGCTCGCGAAGGAGGAGGCAGAACGCGTGAGAGATAGGCAAATTTCGCGCCCTCATGCCCCTAATCGCCGCAGGAGGAGACGCCCTGGGCATCGGGAATGGCAGGCCGATTTCCGACCATCGTAGGCGCGGGCTTGCGGTCGGTGAGCAATGGGTAGCTCGCCATCCGATAGGGACCAGACCCGGGTTGACGGTGCGTTGTGTTCCACGTGTACCTCAAAGAGATGTCAGCGGAATTGACCGGGTTCACTAGGGCTGATGCCTGCCAGGGTTGCGAAGAAGTCCGAAAGGGAGATCGTGGCCCCCGGCAACATGGTAACAAAAGGAACACGGGTGGGTTTTAGTCAGTAAGAGTCTGACACGCCCTCCTGCTTCGCCCCGAGCGGGAAAAGTTATTTGATAATTTCCCACCCAAAAAAAAGAAAAAAGTGTCCTTGTATGCTAGGCTTAGGGGAAAGTGGTCACCCTTCGTACACTTTTTAGATTTTATTTATTTAATTTATGATTAATAGTAGAATTTATCTAGTTTATGTACCTAAGTGTATCAAATATATTGTAGTTTGTTACAAAAAAATCCGAAACTATTATGTCAAAAGGCTAAAGAATTATAGTCATTTTTCTACGATAAGGTAATTTGTACGAACCTACCCCACGTACGGGGTACGTTCGTACAGTATGTGGAGTACTTTCATACGCCATGGGGTACATTCATACAGGGTGATTAAAAAGCCTATTAAAGTCCTTAATTTTTTATTAATTATTTGAAAAATATTTATTTATCAAAGAACTAACTTAATAATGTTTGAATTGACTCATAGTCGATTTAAAATCTTTCTGTAGAAAAATAACAAAAAATTAAATCGTTCATCCTTTGTTTACTTATTGATAAATTCTAAGTTTTACAATAAGTCTAAATGAGATCTTTACAATCATTTTCTATGAGATCGTTGTACAGTCTTTGACATTTTGAATTTAAAGTAGGTAATCATACCTACATTTGGTTGTTATTTTGGAAGTTATTGCACATTACTCGTACGATTATTTAAATTAACTGCAAAAGTAAAAAGTAGCTAGCCATTCTAGCTGTAACGCTGCTCGAGGTTGTGGATTAGGGAGGATCATGGCGACATCGCTGATATACAGAGTCTACATCAGGGAAAAAGAATGACCATGATGATCCCGGTTTCTTCCGAAGGTAAGATATTTTCAGCTCTGTACCCGAATTATGACTGAGAACTTTTCCGACGTAATAAAAAACAGAAGTCTTTTTTTCAAACTAAACCAAAAGAAAACAATTATCTTTAATTTTCTCTGATAACACATTTAAATTATCATTGATACTACGATAATCGGTTTCTTCGTCCGTTTCAAAATTTATTGGAGATGTTGAACTCTCCCGCAAGCTAAATTGCGATCCTTCAGATTCGTCTAAATCTTCGTCACTTTCTATCTGTTTAGCTTTCTTTTTCTTTTATCTTAAATTAAGTTCCTTCAAACTACGTTTGACTGTTTTGGCTCTGGCTTTCCTTTCCTGTTCTATTTTTTTTTTTCAATTCTTTGTGGCTATGTCTCTCTTCTAGTCCAGTTTTTTCAGGTGTATCTGTATATATACGGGATTTACCCGGTTTTCTTCCTTTATTGGTTTTTTTTTATTCTAACAGCTGTAGGATAAGGTCTTATGACTTCTGGTGTTATAGGAAGATAAGCACTCTGTTCAGGTCGTGTCTCAGCCACAGATTTGAAGGTTCACCAATTCCGGTAAAAATGTTTAGAGCGACAGTGCTTTTTTTTGTTTGTGGGTGGGAAATCATCAAAAGTCGTCTCCCACTCTTGGGTGGAGCGGAAAGGCGTGTCAGACTTTTACTGACTAAAACTCACCCGTGTTCCTTCAGTTGCCCATGTGCCAGGGTCAGGGTATATCTTTCGAACAAATCTCGCGACCCTGGCAGGACAGTGCTTGTTTCCAGATTAGGTGTCACATTTACCGAATTATTTGAAGCATACGTTATTGTTATTTCATAAAAATCTAATTTTGATGTTCTGGTAGTTAATAAAATCTAAAGGGGAGCATTCGTACGCGTACGAATGTGCCCCTGTTAGGCTGTCCGAATGCACCCCATGCCTAACACAAAATTAAAACACAACTTTATACAAATTCTAATTTAGTTTCAGAAATATAACAATTAAAGCTCAAAAATAAACAATATAAACATTAATTAATCATCACCGTTTTTTAAAAAAACAAAACAATTTTACTTTCAATTGCGAATTAAACTTACGTAAAAAATTTAGTCACCGCCCACGAAAAAACGTTAGGTCTTGTCAACCGAAACACCGTGGTGCGACTAGCGCGACACTTCGCTAGCAACATGGTGGGTATGTCTATTCACACAAGCAAAGGCGAGTTTGTGAGCCGTTTAGTTTTTCTGTTATACTAACTGTACGAATGTGCCCCGCGTACGAATGGCGACCACTTTCCCCTAACTAATTGGTTGCAAATAAAATGATTTATGATTTATTTATCTGAGACGGCGATGGGTCATACATTCATAATGGGAGCTTATGCATTTATAGGAAAAGGAAGAAGTGCTATTAGATTCATATATACAGACGTCAAATATCGTACAGTATGAAAAGTATGCATCAAACCGACATCCGTATAAGTGTCGCGTAACTTTGAAGCTATATACGGACGTCAGTTGACAGTATATACTATTCATGCCGCACCATATTCAACGTCCAATTATTTTTCTAACGTTGTGCCATAGATTCATGTATACGGACGTCAAATATCGTACAGTATGAAAAGTATGCATCAAACCGACATCCGTATAAGTGTCGCGTAGCTTTGAAGCTATATACGGACGTCAGTTGACAGTATATACTATTCATGCCGCACCATATTCGACGTCCGATTATTTTTCTAACGTAGTGCCACAGATTCATGTATACGGACGTCAAATATCGTAAAGTATGAAAAGTATGCGTCAAACCGACATCCGTATAAGTGTCGCGTAGCTTTGAAGCTATATACGGACGTCAGTTGACAGTATATACTATTCATACCGCACCATATTCGACGTCCGATTATTTTTCTAACGTAGTGCCATAGATTCATGTATACGGACGTCAAATATCGTACAGTATGAAAAGTATGCGTCAAACCGACATCCGTATAAGTGTCGCGTAGCTTTGAAGCCATAAACGAACTTCAGTTGACGATACATACTATTCATGCCGCACCATATTCGACATCCGTGTATTTTTCTACAGTCGCAAGGAAAAATAATGAAATAAACACACATAAATTTAAGATTACTATTTTATTATAGACAGATGGGTTACCCTAAAGGTATGACAGGTGAAAACAATTGAAATAGTTTTCTTTATTTATAAAACTTTAAAAATCAATCCCTAAAAATTACGTAAAATAATTAGTATTATTTAACGTATTAATGACAATTTACTTTTGTGACTTTCAGATCTAACATAATTAATTTTAATAAAATATTAGATATTAAATTGTTGTATTGTTATTAGGTGTGCTAAGCATATTCCGAACGTATAATATAATCAAAATCATATAATCGACTTCAAACAGCTGTATAATTTACGGATGGCCAACACCTGATTTTCACAAGTGAGGGCACAATACTTATTTTACAACCGAGCGTCAAATAAGCAGCGATACGTATGTGGCAACTTCGGCAAACTGTGTATAACTGATTTGTTGTTTTCATTTATAAAATATTTCGAACTGTTCAAATACAGTCGGTTTGGCAACGTCGCAATTGGACGCCAAATAATCGGCTTTATCGAAAGTGTCTTAGATGAGTATACGCACTGTCGATATACGCGCTACACGAGCGACGCACCGTTGATGCGGGATTTCGCGGAAGTTTAAGTTATACAAATGCAAGCGCTTCAGTGATTTTTTGCCTTCCGGCAATTTTTGTTGTACAGGTCGCTAGAGCCAAAAGGACCAAAGTAACACTGACTAAAGAAGTGGCGTCCGGTATGCGGACGTCTAAAGCCGGTGGACGCCAGATTAAATGCATTTCGGGCTATGTGGGACGCCATATCATTAGCAGGATAAATATATATATATATATATATATATATATATATAATTATTTTACTATGTGTGTCGAGATCTTGGTAAAGGCCGGGCGCTTATAGGCACTATCAAAAATACTTCTTGAGTTGGCCACTTACTAAGCCCAAAAAGGACTTACTAATATACGTAAGTACTTAGCAATAAAGCTACATGAAAACAAGTAATATCCAAGTATCCACTAAAATTGGACTACAGGAAAACAGAAGAACTTTCGTCGTAAAAACTTAACATAATTTTTGCAGCCATTCAAACAAAATGGATTCTCGGCTCCCATGTCTCCACACCCTCTCAACGCCACACACACCTAAAGTCTCACTACACTTTACAAGAGTTAAGTTAAAATACTCTCTAAAAAGTTTTACGTTTTTATTTACAATATTACTGGAGTTGACTCCCTAAGAATCGATTTTCTAGCCTGGGGTATGAAAATTTATGGGGAGTACAATCAAACTTTCTCCATTACGTCACGTAATGCGTTATGTCATGTTTACTAATCTATATATTTTATAATCATTCGTAAGGAGTTAATTCCAGTCGCGCGTCGGAGTTGACACAAACATATTTTTTTTCATTTTCTTCCAACAAATTTTTTCTTTCCGGTATTTAACATATTTAAACTCATGATAAAATGTAATATAATGTTTTGTTGCTATTGTTCTGAATGAGGTGATATGTTTTGATGCCATTTATCCTGCAGAGGGGACTCTCTGGTGTCCTGAAATACAAGCCATGGCTTAGTTTAGACAATAGTCTCTCGCAAATTAGATGTTTTGTATTATTATTGTCCATTTTTGTTTTTTACTAATGAGCCAGTCGCTCCATGTAAATTAGTGGTATTCAGGTGCATTCGGTTAGACTGGAAGCTGAAAAGGCTAAGCAGATGACTAATGGTCCAAGTTTTAGTTACTAAGTGTTAAACGTGGAATAATATGAACAAAAAAAAAAAAAACAACCCTATTAATGTATGGGTAGTTTTTGGTACCTGCTACAACTTTGTTTAATAGCTGTGAAAAAGGTCACAGCAATAGCGTAATTGCCGGAACAGTAAACGGTGTCTCATGCACATGGACAAAAATATTGAAAAGATTAACACATTAACTGCCATGGCTAAAATCAGAAAAAGTCAAAAATTATACTTAGTGTTATTTCACTTTAAATACATTATTTATTCCATTACATTATTTATTCTAAAAACATGGCCGCCTTGCAGCAACGACATGTTCAGATTTTGTATGTGTTGTCGGTCATATAGTCCGACAAGGCCTCAGTGGAACAAAAAGTGTCGGACACATAGTCCGACATGGCAGTTAACATGTTAAGATTATACTTTTCAGATTTCCTTCTTGGCAAAGTTGTCTTTTACCTGCAATTTTGCCTACGGCTTTGGGTGCTAATCATTCGAAAAACACCAGGTAGGTAAGAAAAGAGGTAAAAAGTATGAGACGAATCGTGATTTAGTACAGTATGTATTCACTAGATGGCGCTATACATTTACGTCACGTTTCCGAACCGCGGTGTTAAGATTCTCCGCCGTTGGACGACCCTCGCGTGTTTCTGTAACCAAATCATACTTACCTGGCATAGGGGACACCGTGATCAATCAGGCGGTTCCCCCAGGGCGAGGCCTTCCCATTGCACTGCGGTTAGGTTGACCCTTGCGATTATCCCTAATGTGGATAACTCGGATGCGTAATTTTTGATAGTGGGGACTGCGTACGCGCCGTCCCCTCAGAATTCCCATAAACTTGTCCTTTTGATCGTAGATTAGTCGATGGCGATTCGGGTTGTATAAATTAGTTCCGCCGACAGTTTCCAGCCATGTTTTGTATTGTAAATCGTGGAAATAACATTAAATTGTATAAAACATGTTAGCGTTTCTATTTACTGACAACACGTAGGTAGGAACAGGAAAATTTATGGGTATATAATCAACCGTTCATTACCTAATATTTCGTTAGTCTTGGAATCTTATTTAGAACGAGTCTGTTAGGGTCTCGTCGGTTTCGGACATTATCTGCTTCAAGGAATAAATTCTGATACTTCCTTACAAACAAAGATTTTGAATACAAAAGGACTACATGAGCCTGTAAAGTTGCTCTAAAGCACTTTTTTAGCAACGAAAACTCTTTTATGATCTTTGCTGCTACCTCAAATTATCGAACCATATCGTAACAACGACTCAACATGTGCCTGAGAGGTAGGAAGGAAAAGGTGTCGATGAAGCAGACCCTCTCTATTTATGTTAAGTTCCCACGAGGCAAATCTATAGGTATTCCTCAGATATATTACTCTCCTCTATGGTTTTCCTATTCACAGGGCGTGAAATCGAAACAAGGAAGCATTTAAAAATAACCATTGTTTATTTAATTACATTAAAAATAATATCAGTTCATTCTTCCGGCTCCGACTTGGACTGTGTGATGAAGCGGCTGTTCTTTCCATTGGGGATAGATTCGTCTTGTCGCCACAGCTTCTGGCCTCGGATCTCGATCTCTTCATGCCAAGCCTCTTGCGTTTTCCTGTAACAAAGTGATAATATAATTATTTTATTATGCGTGTCGATATCTTGGTAAGGGCCGGGTGCTTATAGGCACTATCAAAAATACTTCTTTAGTTAGTTGTTATGTATATGCATATGTTACTAAGCCCTTTTTGGGCTAAGTAACATATGCATATACATAAGTACTTATGTATATATGTAGCAATAAAGCTACATGTAAACAAGTAATATCCAAGCATCTACTAAAATTGGACTACAGGAAAACAGAAGCACTTTCGTCGTAAAACCTAACATAATTTTTGCAGCCATTCAAACAGAGTGGATTCACGGCTCTCATGTCTCCACACCCTTTCAACGCCACACACACCTAAAGTCTCACTACACTTTACAAGAGTTAAGTTAAAATACTCTCTAGAAAGTTAAAGAAACACTCTCTAGAAAGTTTTAAGTTTTTATTTACAATATGTTGTACTGGAGTTGACTCCTTAAGAATCGATTTTCTAGCCCAGTGTATGAAAATTTATGGGGAGTAAAATCAAACTTTCTCCATTACAATAAGTTAAGTAATGCGTTATGTCATGTTTACTAATCTATATATTTTATAATCATTCGTAAGGAGTTAATTCCAGTCGCGCGTCGGAGTTGACACAAACATTTTTTTTTTCATTTTCTTCCAACAAATTTTTTCTTTCCGGTATTTAACATATTTAAACTCATGATAAAATGTAATATAATGTTTTGTTGCTATTGTTCTGAATGAGGTGATATGTTTTGATGCCATTTATCCTGCAGAGGGGAGTCCCTGGTGTCCTGAAATACAAGCCATGGCTTAGTTTAGACAATAGTCTCTCGCAAATTAGATGTTTTGTATTATTATTGTCCATTTTTGTTTTTTACTAATGAGCCAGTTGCTCCATGTAAATTAGTGGTATTCAGTTGCATTCGGTTAGACTGGAAGCTGAAAAGGCTAAGCAGATGACTAATGGTCCAAGTTTAAGTTACTGACTGCCACACTCAGAGTCGCTTAACGGTTACTTAAGGGACTACTTAGTAAAAATTAAAAAAAGTGTTAAACGTGGAAGAATATGAACAAAAAAAAAAAAACAACCCTGTTAATGTATGAGTAGCTTTTGGTACCTGCTACAACTTTGTGTAATAGCTGTGAAAAAGGTCACAGCAATAGCGTAATTGCCGGAACAAGACCGGTGTCTCATGCACACGGACAAAAATATTGAAACGACACGTTAACGGCCATGGCTAAAATCAGGAAAGTCAAAAATTTTACTTAGTGTTATTTCCCTTTGAATACATTATTTATTCTAAAAATATGGCCGCCTTGCAGCAACGACATGTTCAGATTTTGTATGTGTTGTCGGTCATATAGTCCGACAAGGCCTGAATGGAACAAAAAGTGTCGGACACATAGTCCGACATGGCAGTTAACGTGTTAAGATTATACTTTTGAGATTTCCTACTTGGCAAAGTTGTCTTTTACCTACAATTTTGCCTACGACTTTGGGTGCTATAATCATTCGAAAACCAGGTATTTTTGGCTTTTTGATAAGGTATAAGTAAATGCAACTAATTCTGTTAGTTAGTTAGTTAGTTAGTTTCTGCAACGTTTATTCTCCCATTCATAAATAATAATAGCATCTCCCAGGTTGCCAATTGTGGAAATGTTTATAATATCCAAATTTAACGGTAGAAATACGATAACCGATACAGTTGCGACTGTAACGCTGCATTTTTTATGAACACATGGTAAATTACATTATTTTTAGCGCTGGTTCCATTGGTAATTGTTCCAATAGTACATGCCTGAATTCGGACCCATCAGAGAGAATAAACTTATCAATAAATATATCTAATTTTTGAAACATACAAGTTTTTATTTAATAGTAATTAATTTTGCAGAATGTTCAATATAATTGCTCGTCCCCAGTTATAGGTATTCCCAAAGGAAATCGAAATTATGGTTAACCTACTCGAACATTGTACGAGATGAAATAATTTTTGAGATTACTCTCGTTGGAAACTGTTCTGAGGGTAAAACGATATGTCATTCTAATGAGAGTAATATGCCGTATAAATGGATGTTCATACGGAACTCCTAGCAGTTATAGGTAATGAGATATCAGCATTCAAAGTAGCGTTACGATTGCGCGGCCACGACTTTTTTGTTTTGGACTGATATCTTCTGTTTAATTAAACTTTAGTATTATTTATTGCTTTAGTTAGTTTCGACAAATTAAGACCTTCCTTCTTGGAACAGTTTTACGGCATAAAATCTTAAGATTAAAGAAATAATCAACAACAAAGAAACGAAAAGTGCACGATTGCGCGGCCATAACTTCCAAGGTAAATATTTCGTAAAATATTAATCTAGAGCATGTAATTCTTTTTTCGACAATTTTTGACAAATTCAGTCTTCAATTGACAAAAAGAATTAGATCTCCATGGCCAGCCCAAGTAGTTGCTGAGATCTCCATGGCCGCGCAATCCTCCACGTTACGTTCGCGCGGCCAACTTAAAACCCTTATAACTTCTTTATTTCTACTTTGACAAATTTTTGGTTTGTGCCATTCGATTTTGACAAATTTCGACAAAAGTTTTGGCTAAAAAAAATTCTATTTGGATAATCTGGCGGAGCAATCGTAACGCACACATATTTCGTTAGTCTTGGAATCTTATTTAGAACGAGTCTGTTAGGGTCTCGTCGGTTTCGGACATTATCTGCTTCAAGGAATAAATTCTGATACTTCCTTACAAACAAAGATTTTCAATACAAAAGGACTACATGAGCCTGTAAAGTTGCTCTAAAGCACTTTTTTAGCAACGAAAACTCTTTTATGATCTTTGCTGCTACCTCAAATTATCGAACCATATCGTAACAACGACTAGACATGTGCCTGAGAGGTAGGAAGGAAAAGGTGTCGATGAAGCAGACCCTCCCTATTTATGTTAAGTTCCCACGAGGCAAATCTATAGGTATTCCTCAGATATATTACTCTCCTCTATGGTATTCCTATTCGCGGGGCTTGAAATCGAAACAAGGAAGCATTTAAAAATAACCATTGTTTATTTAATTACATTAAAAATAATATCAGTTCATTGTTCCGGCTCCGACTTGGACTGTGTGACGAAGCGGCTGTTCTTTCCGTTGGGGATAGATTCGTCTTGTCGCCACAGCTTCTGGCCTCGGATCTCGATCTCTTCATGCCAAGCCTCTTGCGTTTTCCTGTAACAAAGTGACAATATAATTATTTTACTATGCGTGTCGATATCTTGGTAAGGGCCGGGTGCTTATAGGCACTATCAAAAATACTTCTTGAGTTAGTTGTTATGTATATGCATATGTTACTAACCCCTTTTTGGGCTTAGTAACATATGCATATACATAAGTACTTATGTATATATGTAGCAATAAAGCTACATGTAAACAAGTAATATCCAAGCATCTACTAAAATTGGACTACAGGAAAACAGAAGAACTTTCGTCGTAAAAACCTAACATAATTTTTGCAGCCATTCAAACAGAGTGGATTCACGGCTCTCATGTCTCCACACCCTCTCAACGCCACACACACCTAAAGTCTCACTACACTTTACAAGAGTTAAGTTAAAATACTCTCTAGAAAGTTAAAGAAACACTCTCTAGAAAGTTTTAAGTTTTTATTTACAATATTACTGGAGTTGACTCCCTAAGAATCGATTTTCTAGCCCAGGGTATGAAAATTTATGGGGAGTAAAATCAAACTTTCTCCATTACAATAAGTTAAGTAATGCGTTATGTCATGTTTACTAATCTATATATGTTATAATTATTCGTAAGGAGCAGTGGCGAAGGCACCATATAACACGATTCCTACCGGCTTGCCTTCGGGGATTCGCATTGGATATTTATCACTATTAAAAATACAATAGTATGTAAATAGTGGCTACTATTGTCAATAAATATAGTAACACTACGGGTATTTAATTCACCATAACATTCAAACAACAAAAAAGGTTATTTATACCTTTGTATTACAACAAAAGAGAAATGTTCTAAATTAACCCGGCGCCAAAACGTCATAATCGGGAACTAAAAATTCATACAACAGCGATCCCGTAATGATGTCACTTTAGGTCACGTGGCACCGCTTGATATGTACGAGAGCAAGCCGCTGTACAACGGGTTATGACAGAGACAGGTATAGAAAAATGCGTCAGCGAGAACGAGATAGAGGAATATTGCATATTTTATTCGTTTTCATTTGTTCAATTTCATTGTATTTAATTTATTTATTTATTTAAACTTCTCGCACACAAAAAAGGTACAAAGGCGGACTTAATGCCTTAGGCATTCTCTACCAGTCAACCAAGGGTGGTGAAGAGATTACATGGCAGGTGCTTTGATTGAGAGGAAAAGTTATTGAAAAATACTATTAAAATACATCCTATATCAAATTATAAATAAGATGGGAAATATAAATAGACTATAAACTTATAATACACACATACATATTTACTATAATATATACTTACATACATATATATTTATATACATATACACAGATTAAACTGAGAGAGATGATGAGATGACTCTACGCTATTTGTTTTGAAAATAACTCCGCAATTTCCGCTTAAACGCATACCGAGTGGTGGCCGTCCTGATATCGAGAGGGAGCGCATTCCAAAGAAGAATGGACTGAATATTAATTCATTACATTCCTATATTAATTTTAGAATGATAGTAAGTATTCTCTGCCGGGGTCGCGTGATTGTTCGAAAGAGATACCGTGACCCTGGCACATGGGCAATTGAAGGAACACGGGTGGGTTTTAGTCAGTAAAAGTCTGACATGCCCTCCCGCTCCGCCCAGAGCGGGAGAAGTCATTTGATGATTTCCCATCCAAAAAAAAAAAAAAAAAAATAGTAAGTATTCTTTATTGATGAGTCAGTAAGTTAAGGCCGACTTCGCTTCGGCTTCTCTTTTAGAAAAATTCACGCCTCGCCGCTGGAAGGAGTTAATTCCAGTCGCGCGTCGGAGTTGACACAAATAAAACATTTTTTTTTTGTTTTTTTTTTCATTTTCTTCCATCAATAATTTTTTCACTTCATTAGCTCAAACATGTAGGTTTTACTGGGCAGTGAGACAAAGTAACTTTTCAATTTTTGTTTTCAGAAAGCCGCAAATATCTTATTCAGCCTTGGGTTAATCATACATTTCGAAACATTTACTCTCTATCTCTTTCCCGCCATTAGAAAGAGAGAGAGACAAAGACCCACCCTTTCGAAGTTCCGATTTTGAATTCGACCTCAAAGACAAACCCGTTCGGAAATTTGTACTAACTAAAGAAATTTTGCAAAAAGATAATTATGTCTTTTAATGTAATTTATTGAAATTTTTACTTATTGTTGTATTTAAACGAAAATAAGTATTTACTGCAAATAAAACTGATATTTAACCTGTAAATATTTATTTCTAGTTTCAATAATGTTACGTAAATATTTTGAGTAATAAAATATCATGGGAATAGCACCCAGTAAAGAGTTGAATAAGTTACAAAATTATAACAATAATCGTATAAAATGAGTGAAACTAGCGACGAGAACAGTATTTTAACACCGGAAGAGTTAAAACAACAAATTATAAATGCAGAATTAAGTTTCCTACCTGAGAAGTCTCGCGAGAAATATCTGAAAGCATACCATGTCTTCAATGAATGGAGACTTACAAAGCCCGCAAGCAGTTTTTCAGAGACGGTGTTGCTATCTTATTTATCACAGACTAGGCGATCATCTACAATGTTAATTATTTTGATTCACACTAGTTATTTCAATCTAGTATTCCTGTTTATTATTTTATCTCCTAAAGTGTTCTCGCTGCTGAAGTGAAAAGTTATGTGTGTGACACGAGAGCAAAGTTTTTTGCATCTCGTGCCTTTGAATCCCTCGCCGCACTTAGGATTCAAAATCAGCACTCGCAGCAAAAAACGACTTTGCTCTCTTGTTGCACAAATAACTATTCTTTTCAGTATTTACCATTTACCATCTTTAAACTCATGATAATATGTAATATAATGTTTTGCTGCTATTGTTCTGAATGAGGTGATATGTTTTGATGGCATTTATCCTGCAGAGGGGAGACCCGGGTGTCCTGAAATACAAGCCATGGCTTAGTTTAGACAATAGTCTCTCGCAAATTAGATGTTTTGTATTATTATTGTCCATTTTTGTTTTTTACTAATGGGCCAGTTTATTAGTGGTATTCAGTTGCATTTGGTTAGACTGGAAGCAGAAAAGGCTAAGCAGATGACTAATGGTCCAAGTTTTAGTTACTTACTGCCACACTCAGAGTCGCTTAACGGTTACTTAAGGGACTACTTAGTAAAAATTAAAAAAAAGTGTTAAACGTGGAAGAATATGAATAAAACATAAAAAACAACCCTGTTAATGTATGAGTAGCTTTTGGTACCTGCTACAACTTTGTTTAATAGCTGTGAAAAAGGTCACAGCAATAGCGTAATTGCCGGAACAAGAACGGTGTCTCATGCACACGGACAAAAATATTGAAAAGAAACGTTAACTGCCATGGCTAAAATCAGGAAAGTCAAAAATTTTACTTAGTGTTATTTCCCTTTAAATACATTATTTATTCTAAAATCATGGCCGCCTTGCAGCAACGACATGTTCAGATTTTGTATGTGTTCGGTCATATAGTCCGACAAGGCCTGAATGGAACAAAAAGTGTCGGACACATAGTCCGACATTGCAGTTAACATGTTAAGATTATACTTTTGAGATTTCCTTCTTGGCAAAGTTGTCTTTTACCTACAGTTTTGTCTACGACTTTGGGTGCTATAATCATTGGCAAAAACCAGGTAGGTAAGGAAAGAGGCAAAAAGTATGAGACGAATCGTGATTTTAGTATTCACTAGATGGCGCTATACATTTACGTCACGTTTCCGAACCGCAGTGTTAAGATTCTCCGCCGTTGGACGACCCTCGCGTGTTTCTGTAACCAAATCATACTTACCTGGCATAGGGGACACCGTGATCAATCAGGCGGTTCCCCCAGGGCGAGGCCTTCCCATTGCACTGCGGTTAGGTTGACCCTTGCGATTATCCCTAATGTGGATAACTCGGATGCGTAATTTTTGATAGTGGGGACTGCGTACGCGCCGTCCCCTCAGAATTCCCATAAACTTGTCCTTTTGATCGTAGATTAGTCGATGGCGATTCGGGTTGTATAAATTAGTTCCGCCGACAGTTTCCAGCCATGTTTTGTATTGTAAATCGTGGAAATAACATTAAATTGTATAAAACATGTTAGCGTTTCTATTTACTGACAACACGTAGGTAGGAACAGGAAAATTTATGGGTATATAATCAACCGTTCATTACCTAATATTTCGTTAGTCTTGGAATCTTATTTAGAACGAGTCTGTTAGGGTCTCGTCGGTTTCGGACATTATCTGCTTCAAGGAATAAATTCTGATACTTCCTTACAAACAAAGATTTTCAATACAAAAGGAATACATGAGCCTGTAAAGTTGCTCTAAAGCACTTTTTTAGCAACGAAAACTCTTTTATGATCTTTGCTGCTACCTCAAATTATCGAACCATATCGTAACAATGACTCGACATGTGCCTGAGAGGTAGGAAGGAAAAGGTGTCGATGTAGCAGACCCTCCCTATTTAGGTTAAGTTCCCACGAGGCAAATCTATAGGTATTCTTCAGATATATTACTCTCCTCTATGGTATTCCTATTCACGGGGCTTGAAATCGAAACAAGGAAGCATTTAAAAATAACCATTGTTTATTTAATTACATTAAAAATAATATCAGTTCATTGTTCCGGCTCCGACTTGGACTGTGTGACGAAGCGGCTGTTCTTTCCGTTGGGGATAGATTCGTCTTGTCGCCACAGCTTCTGGCCTCGGATCTCGATCTCTTCATGCCAAGCCTCTTGCGTTTTCCTGTAACAAAGTGATAATATAATTATTTTACTATGCGTGTCGATATCTTGGTAAGGGCCGGGTGCTTATAGGCACTATCAAAAATACTTCTTGAGTTAGTTGTTATGTATATATGTAGCAATAAAGCTACATGTAAACAAGTAATATCCAAGCATCTACTAAAATTGGACTACAGGAAAACAGAAGAACTTTCGTCGTAAAAACCTAACATAATTTTTGCAGCCATTCAAACAGAGTGGATTCACGGCTCTCATGTCTCCACACCCTCTCAACGCCACACACACCTAAAGTCTCACTACACTTTACAAGAGTTAAGTTAAAATACTCTCTAGAAAGTTAAAGAAACACTCTCTAGAAAGTTTTAAGTTTTTATTTACAATATTACTGAAGTTGACTCCCTAAGAATCGATTTTCTAGCCTAGGGTATGAAAATTTATGGGGAGTAAAATCAAACTTTCTCCATTACAATAAGTTATGTCATGTTTACTAGTCTATATATTTTATAATTATTCGTAAGGAGTTAATTCCAGTCGCGCGTCGGAGTTGACACAAATAAAATATATTTTTTTGGTTTTTTTTTTCATTTTCTTCCAACAATAATTTTTTCACTTCAGTAGCTCAAACATGTAAGTTTTACTGGGCAGTGAGACAAAGTAACTTTTTAATTTTTGTTTTCAGAAAGCTGCGAATATCTTATTCAGCCTTGGGTTAATCATACAATTCGAAACATTTACTCTCTATCTCTTTCCCGCCATTAGAAAGAGAGAGAGACAAAGACCAGCCCTTTCGAAGTTCCGATTTTGAATTCGACCTCAAAGACAAACACGTTCGGAAATTTGTACTAACTAAAGAAATTTTGCAAAAAGATAAAGTCTTTTAATGTAATTTATTGAAATTTTTACTTATTGTTGTATTTAAACGAAAATAAGTATTTACTGCAAATAAAACTGATATTTAACCTGTAAATATTTATTTCTAGTTTCAATAATGTTACGTAAATATTTTGAGTAATAAAATATTATGGGAATATAAATAGCACCCAGTAAAGAGTTGAATAAGTTACAAAATTATAACAATAATCGTAAAAAATGAGTGAAACTAGCGACGAGAACAGTATTTTAACACCGGAAGAGTTAAAACAACAAATTATAAATGCAGAATTAAGTTTCCTACCTGAGAAGTCTCGCGAGAAATATCTGAAAGCATACCATGTCTTCAATGAATGGAGACTTACAAAGGGCGCAAGCAGTTTTTCGGAGACGGTGTTGCTATCTTATTTATCACAGACTAGGCGATCATCTACAATGTTAATTGTTTTGATTCACACTAGTTATTTCAATCTAGTATTCCTGTTTATTATTTTATCTCCTAAAGTGTTCTCGCTGCTGAAGTGAAAAGTTATGTGTGTGACACGAGAGCAAAGTTTTTTGCATCTCGTGCCTTTGAATCCCTCGCCGCACTTAAGATTCAAAATCAGCACTCGCAGCAAAAAACGACTTTGCTCTCTTGTTGCACAAATAACTATTCTTTTCAGTATTTACCATTTACCATCTTTAAACTCATGATAAAATGTAATATAATGTTTTGCTGCTATTGTTCTGAATGAGGTGATATGTTTTGATGGCATTTATCCTGCAGAGGGGAGTCCCTGGTGTCCTGAAATACAAGCCATGGCTTAGTTTAGACAATAATCTCTCGCAAATTAGATGTTTTGTATTATTATTGTCCATTTTTGTTTTTTACTAATGAGCCAGTCGCTCCATGTAAATTAGTGGTATTCAGTTGCATTCGGTTAGACTGGAAGCTGAAAAGGCTAAGCAGATGACTAATGGTCCAAGTTTAAGTTACTGACTGCCACACTCAGAGTCGCTTAACGGTTACTTAAGGGACTACTTAGTAAAAATTAAAAAAAGTGTTAAACGTGGAAGAATATGAACAAAACATAAAAAACAACCCTGTTAATGTATGAGTAGTTTTTGGTACCTGCTACAACTTTGTTTAATAGCTATGAAAAAGGTCACAGCAATAGCGTAATTGCCGGAACAAGAACGGTGTCTCATGCACACGGACAAAAATATTGAAAAGATTAACACGTTAACTGCCATGGCTAAAATCAGGAAAGTCAAAAATTTTACTTAGTGTTATTTCCCTTTAAATACATTATTTATTCTAAAATCATGGCCGCCTTGCAGCAACGACATGTTCAGATTTTGTATGTGTTCGGTCATATAGTCCGACAAGGCCTGAATGGAACAAAAAGTGTCGGACACATAGTCCGACATTGCAGTTAACATGTTAAGATTATACTTTTGAGATTTCCTTCTTGGCAAAGTTGTCTTTTACCTACAGTTTTGCCTACGACTTTGGGTGCTATAATCATTGGCAAAAACCAGGTAGGTAAGGAAAGAGGCAAAAAGTATGAGACGAATCGTGATTTTGGTATTCACTAGATGGCGCTATACATTTACGTCACGTTTCCGAACCGCGGTGTTAAGATTCTCCGCCGTTGGACGACCCTCGCGTGTTTCTGTAACCAAATCATACTTACCTGGCATAGGGGACACCGTGATCAATCAGGCGGTTCCCCCAGGGCGAGGCCTTCCCATTGCACTGCGGTTAGGTTGACCCTTGCGATTATCCCTAATGTGGATAACTCGGATGCGTAATTTTTGATAGTGGGGACTGCGTACGCGCCGTCCCCTCAGAATTCCCATAAACTTGTCCTTTTGATCGTAGACTAGTCGATGGCGATTCGGGTTGTATAAATTAGTTCCGCCGACAGTTTCCAGCCATGTTTTGTATTGTAAATCGTGGAAATAACATTAAATTGTATAAAACATGTTAGCGTTTCTATTTACTGACAACACGTAGGTAGGAACAGGAAAATTTATGGGTATATAATCAACCGTTCATTACCTAATATTTCGTTAGTCTTGGAATCTTATTTAGAACGAGTCTGTTAGGGTCTCGTCGGTTTCGGACATTATCTGCTTCAAGGAATACAGGGCGCCTTTTCAGCCTTTTCAGCTTCCAGTCTAACCGAATGCAACTGAATACCACTAATTTACATGGAGCGACTGGCTCATTAGTAAAAAACAAAAATGGACAATAATAATACAAAACATCTAATTTGCGAGAGACTATTGTCTAAACTAAGCCATGGCTTGTATTTTGTATGTTTTGTATTATTATTGTCCATTTTTGTTTTTTACTAATGGGCCAGTTTATTAGTGGTATTCAGTTGCATTCGGTTAGACTGGAAGCAGAAAAGGCTAAGCAGATGACTAATGGTCCAAGTTTTAGTTACTTACTGCCACACTCAGAGTCGCCTAACGGTTACTTAAGGGGGCGTAGTGTAAAATAATTCAAAACAGCTGTCACTGTTTAAGAGATAAAATCAATACTATTACCATAATTACCATAAAAAATATGTAATAAACACCACGATGAATGTGTTAACCGATTATAGTTGGCAAAAATTAAAAATATTATATAGTTTAATAAACAAAAATTCGTAAAGTTCATCAAAAATCTTAAAGTAGCATGCTCGTGTTTAGTTGAATTTTGATAGTAAACTGTTAATTTTTTTCAAATTGAATTCATATTAATCTTTACTTATCATACTACAATTTATAGTTTTTACATTTTCGAAATGTCACACGCTTATTTTATTATAAATTTTTGTTTTGATTCACGCCCTGTTTTGAGTCATATGCAACGTAAGTACACGGATCGAAAATTCAGTCGTACACTAGAGCTCGGAGAGTGGTCACGTCGCATCGTGGAGCGATGCGCCGGTAACGATAATTCGCGATCTATTGTGTACGTATACGCTGCCGCACAGAGTACAATAGGGTAAGTCACATTTGTGTTTTTTTTAGTATGACTTATATTTAGTAGGCATACCAAAATTTCTGTTTAACTATAACATTTTTCTTAAATATTTATTTTTCGGTAAACATGGGAAAGCGTAAGGACGGATTTTTTAAAAAAAAAGTTGGCACTAATTTCCATAAAAAAGCCGTTATCAAAAAATTTACGTATTTATATTTTGTGATATTAGTTCCTTTTAATTTGTTTTTTTTTTTTTCTGGAACATTCGATATGGATGTCGTGGCTTTTAGGGTGGCATTTGCAAATCTGGTATTCAATTTAACATCCAAAATGACGGATGCAACTTTTTCTCAAACGTTCGATATGGGTGTCGTGTAATGGGTTTTGGGGGGTGGCGATTTCAAATCTGGCATTCATTTTAAAATCCAAGATAGCGGATCCAATCTTTTCGTAAAGATTCGATATGGGTATTGTGTAGTAGATTTTTGGGGGAGCCAATTGCTATTCTGACATTTATTTTAGAATCCGCGGTGGCCTTTTTTTTACGTAAAATTGCGAATTTATTTTATGAACTCTATAAAGTATGGTTACACTCTATATACTATACATATATACCACATTTCCCTATGATTATCGTATGTTTTTGTAAAGTAAGCAAGGTTCTTATTACATTTGGTAATTATAGATTTTTTATCACAGACTGGTTTTATTATTACAATACCTACCACCTACCCATCTACCCTGCCTACCTACTTACCGAGTAAAATTCCCGGGCGTACAATAAAAATTCATAATGCCCAAATATCATAGCCGGATAAGTAGTAAGAATCGGATAATGTAGATATTTTCCTATATTGTGCTATATTTATACCTACATTATCCGTTCTATAAACTACATACGTAAATTTTTATATAATACAGATTATTAGATTTATTTTCCGAATTTATGTAGGCATCTACATAAAATCTTCGAAATAATCAATATGCGTATTTTCAAGTCACTCGACACAACGAATCAAATTTTAAAAATCCTAGGTTACCACCTTTTGTCGTGCAACTGCATGCGGGCCTCGAGCAAACTTGTCAATGTGTGCGTGACGACGCACACGACTAGCGCGCTGTAGTAAATACCTATTTGCCGCGCGCGTTGTAAGGTCGGCGTCGTCTTAAGGGACTACTTAGTAAAAATTAAAAAAGTGTTAAACGTGGAAGAATATGAACACAACAAAAAAAAAACAACCCTATTATTGTATGGGCAGTTTTTGGTACCTGCTACAACTTTGTGTAATAGCTGTGAAAAAGGTCACAGCAATAGCGTAATTGCCGGAACAAGACCGGTGTCTCATGCACACGGACAAAAATATTGAAACGACACGTTAACGGCCATGGCTAAAATCAGGAAAGTCAAAAATTTTACTTAGTGTTATTTCCCTTTGAATACATTATTTATTCTAAAAATATGGCCGCCTTGCAGCAACGACATGTTCAGATTTTGTATGTGTTGTCGGTCATATAGTCCGACAAGGCCTCAGTGGAACAAAAAGTGTCGGACACATAGTCCGACATGGCAGTTAACATGTTAAGATTATACTTTTGTGATTTCCTTCTTGGCAAAGTTGTCTTTTACCTGCAATTTTGCCTACGACTTTGGGTGCGAATCGTTCGAAAAAAACCAGGTAGGTAAGAAAAGAGGTAAAATGTATGAGACGAATAGTGATTTAGTACAGTATGTATTCACTAGATGGCGCTATACATTTACGTCACGTTTCCGAACCGCGGTGTTAAGATTCTCCGCCGTTGGACGACCCTCGCGTGTTTCTGTAACCAAATCATACTTACCTGGCATAGGGGACACCGTGATCAATCAGGCGGTTCCCCCAGGGCGAGGCCTTCCCATTGCACTGCGGTTAGGTTGACCCTTGCGATTATCCCTAATGTGGATAATTCGGATGCGTAATTTTTGATAGTGGGGACTGCGTACGCGCCGTCCCCTCAGAATTCTACTATCTTGTCCTATGGTCCATAGACTTGTCTGGTCAACAAATAGAAATTCTGTTTTCAAATTAGTTCCACTGACATCGTTTCAGCCATGTTTAATATTTTGCTCATATTTATACAATTTTGACAGCAACATTCATAACGATTTAATTGGTGTTACCAATCCATACCAATATTATAAATGGGAAAGTGTGTGTGTCTGTTTGTCCGTCTTTCACAGCAAAACGGAGCGACCAATTGACGTGATTTTTTAAGTGGAGATAGTTGAAGGGATGGAGAGTGACATAGGCTACTTTTTGTCTCTTTCTAACCCCCCACTTCCCTAAAATGGGGGGTGGAACGCGCTAATCTCAGGAACTACTGGTTCAAATTGCAAAATTATTTTTGAGTCGTCTAGCCTATTTATTTAGGAAGGCTATATACCATCACGCTAGGATCACGGCCCGTGCTCTCGTCCCGAATCCCGGCGCGCGTCAAGCTGGGCGTGTACAAGATGTACGTGCGCCCGGTACTGACGTACGCCGCCCCCGCTTGGTTCGCCCTCACGAGCGATTCGAGCCGGAATTTGCTCCGCGTCCAACAACATCTGGCGCTGCGGACCATAGTCGACGCTCCTCGCTACGTGAGGAATGATGTCATCCAGCGGGACCTCGGGATCGAGAGCCTGGATGATTATGTACGGCGCCTCGCGAAGGGGATGTTCGCGCGTGCCGGCGCGTCTGATTGGCCTCACGTCAAACAGATCGCGCCATGGCATACGCGGCCCCCTGACGCGAGACCTCTGCCCCGTGACCTGGTCAGGGACGACTGACACCATTACCGGATTTGACTCCCGGGTAAGCCGCAACCAGGTTACACGCGGCTTACCTAGACAAATAGCACTCCACATTCATAACACACACTCGCTGCGTGGCGTGTTCTAAGTTAATATAGGCATGTCACGTAACGTAAATCAGACACCCACCTCTAAACAGGCGCCAAGATTCACACGTGTGCACGCGGACGGGCCCGCGTGTCGCGTTAACATGGGCGGTGTTACTCAATACATTGCCGCCCACACGCACATACTGCCCCTTAGCTTAGACCGCTACCGACTCGCTCTGGAAAACGAGATAAGCGGGGGCGCGCTCCTTACTCTGTAGGAGCGTCGAGTCGGCATCTTGTCGCTGGTCGTCTCTCGCCGGGCCTCCCCCGGGCAACTGGGGGTCTCACCTGGCGGGGACAGACCGCCAAGATGTCGTGAAAAAAGCGGCGTTGATAATAACTCAACGCCGCGGCGTGCCTACAGAGACACATATAGCAATCATTCACATGGATGCGTTATCATCAACGCGTCCAAAATAATCTGCAGCCCAATAAGGGCAACACATTGAGGGCCCGTATTAGTGGGCCACCGTGAACCCTCCGCGGTCCGGGAGCGAGGCTCCGACACCGCCCGCCGCGCCCCCTGACGGGGACGCCGCGAATTCTACCAAACCGCTAGGATCAAAAGGAGCGGAGCAGCAACAAAAAAATGGACGAAAACTGGCAGGCTGCGATGCGACGGGAAGGGTCAGGAGAGCAAATATTTGACGCGGACAAAGTCGCGGGCAGAAGCTAGTAATATTATAATTATAAAAGGGACACACTTACTACCCAAGTAGCACAGAACTGCATTATAAATGGTCACTTAAGGCCCACAGCGGTAATCTAAGCATTTAGAAAGACTTATTAGTATTCACCTGTGCTGCAACAGCTGTTTCGAAAAAAACGTGGCCAACTATAATGCTTTTTTCTGTACAGTAATTCTATTAAGCACCACAAACACGCCACAAAGTCACTGTTATTCAGCGCTTAGTACTGCAGTACCCTATTAGCTGTAAGTTTTCTGAATAATAGCCCACACGTGTACTATACAACCGTTGCATTTTAAGAGAGAACATATCACCCACTATAACATAATCAGTTACTTTGTGAAGTTATTTAATGCTTTATGCTGCATACAGATTCACTTTTCCCCTATTAGTCAGGTGTTTACCATACACTCGAATAACAGCATGTATCCAAGTGTCGGCATGCGCGAATGGAATATTGGACGCGACGGGTTCCGTATGTTATATTTATTAATAAATAAATAAATAAAATGAAATTAATTTATTTCACACATAACCCATATTACAAAAATTAAGATAAAAGTAACAATGCTGCAGCAGAAAAGAATAAAATGTCACTAACAAAATAAAAATATACGTCACATAGTTGAAATAAAATAAAATTTCAAATTTACGTCGGATTTAAATTAAAGCACATATGAACAAAACAATACAAAAAAGCCTTTATAAATAGAGGTCAGTGTGTTTGATGACATTAGGCTGAGTAGGTACAAAAATGCCATGCTACAAAAATCTTCTTATAACCTACCCATTTTCGGGACTAATATGTTTGCGACAAAATTAATATTGTTGTTTTATATGTTTCTGGTACTTACCTAAAAATAAAGAAAATTTATTAAGAGAAATCCAAGATTTTTTTAAAGTAATAAATTAATACCTTTCGAGACTTTTTAAGATTCCAGATTTCGACAATTTTTCTCAGTGGTAGTCAGTTAGGAAATACCGGTACAGCTAGCATCTAAAAAAAAACAACGTAATTTTCTTTATGTTTATTTAATGTTCCCTTTTTAAAGTACAATTTAGGGTGTACCACCCTGGTCCAGGCCTTGAATTTTCATCTTTTTATAATTTCAAGGAGTACAAAAGTACTTCTCGGTGGCCACCATAGAATTTCCTTAGTTTTCCACTGTGCAGGAACGAATGTTAGATCGACAACACCTCTCTCTATAGTCTGAACTATTTTGAATGTCTCGTTCTGTAAAAACAAGAAAAATATACTTATTATAATAGAAGTATCAGTTTCTTAATGACAACATTATCTATACAGTTTTTGAGGAAAACAAAAAAAGGAACCAAATTTTGTCGCATATTGAATAAATCAATAACTTATGTATTATACATATAATTAAATTATAATCTCAGGTACTTAAATTACAATTTTAATTAAGTACTTATCGTCGAATAACAACTAAAAAAGGGAACAAAATGGCTTTAAAAGAACCACGGCGGAACCCTAAAAGCTTGGATCCATAAAGGTACTTATCTAGGTAACTGACGCAAATGTGACCTACTACTACTCTCCTAATCGATCCATGTCTGATTTGTATTTCACAAGTGCTAAACTATTTTACTCTTGGCTGAATTACAGGCCACATGTGAACACCCGTACAGACCTTAGCATTACATTAACATTAAAACTGTTCACCTGCCATCCGCCATATTCTCTGCACTACTGTGTATTATTGTAATATTTTATCTTTTCATTTTGGTTTATTTTATATGATATCAATTGTAATTCATTTGGATTACAAATTATTTAGATTTTTTTTTTTAGAAAACAGTTTTATATCCTTTTTTTTTGTACTAAAACAAAAATATTTATTTTATCATCAGCCCATTTTTGTTAGTTTAACTTTAGTATTTAGTGGTATTTCGAGGGCGCGTGAAAATTTTGAACTAAATATATATGGTATTTGACAGTAAAGTTACTTCCCCAATAAGATTTCCAATATAGGAAGAAATTAAAGTTTTACTTACCTTAAATTTGATATACTTAATTCTCCAAATGGCACGAGATCTTGCACACAACGCTACACTTCATGTTTTACAAACTGACAGTACATAATAATGGAAAAAAAAAAAAAATTTAGTTATTACATTCCACAATTTCCGTCAGTGTGTAATTTCAACTGTATAAATGTTCACATTTGTCCTTCTTGCTGCATTATAGGTAACACGTGCCTCGTTAATCAGGCAATATTCAGCTCTTGAGGTGACTGTTACACTCATAAATGCTGATATAATGTTGTTATAATGCAATTATTTGTCAATTGGATTTCTTATACAGCGATGTGCTGAATAATTTGTGCCCAAATTAGAGTTATATCCTCTGAGGATGCGCTGTCTACGCTATTATTCAGCAACTAATGGATCCACTTTGCACTTTGCACTTTGCACTTTGTTAAAATGCTGTTATTCAGCACTTTTGTGCTACTTGGGTATATATACCTTAACAAATATTGTATAATAGGCGACAATCCAAGACACAAGAGCATGTTGAATGGTTGAGAATAGTTATGCTGACCTGCAGTTGTCAGTGAGCCCGCTGGTGTTCGGGAAGACGTTCTGCAGCATGAGCAAGCAGGGCAGCACCACGACTGACAGGAACTGGATCTGTTCGGCCGGCTGGTTGATGCTGCGGCGTCGGTCCATCATGCTGAGTGGAGTGTAGCCCATGGCTCGCTCACGGTCGCCCTGATAACATACTCGTAGAAACAGTCATGGAGGGGAAAAATGTAGTGAGGAATGTTTTAAGTCAATGTGGATGGCTATTTGAGTAGAGGAAGACTATAAAAGCGACTGATGGAATGTGTGAAAAATGATATGGCTAGAAAAGGGGGTGTGAGTGTGAGTTGTGACTGAGATGATTTCTAATTGAGAAGTATAGACGAAACGACTTGTAGAGACTCAAAATAAAAGAAATAAATTGTAGTCTATTTGAATGATTTTTAAGATTACAAGTTTTATGTTTTTGGAATCCTCTCAGCTCCGTTTTTTTGTTATGATCCGTGTTGGTATTTTATTTTTTTTCAAAACAATTTATTGACGTCTAAAATAGACGTCAATAAGTTGGCCCATTACCATCTATCTAGACGAGTCGATAGAAAAATCGCACGTATTAAAATCCATGCAGCCACTAAGATGCTTCAAGAATCAAGGATATAAAGAATCCCACTACAAAGACAATAAAATAACCCAGTGGGAACGGTCGCGACTAATGAGTTATAGGTCCTGGGTTCAAATCCAAGCAGACACTTTTCTTTGTGAGACTGCTTGTAATGATGATGTATGTGTTTGTATTGTGATGATGATCGGATAAACGTAACCAAAACAAATGTGCATAGATGACCATACATGTATGCAAGTGTAACTTCTTAAAAAAACAAAGACTAACGTTTACTAACTGGGAAGGAGAGAGACTTATATCTTTCTTCTCTATCATGTAACTTAATGTGCGTGTGGATTGAGAGATCTTTTCGAAAAACTCTTCCAATCCCAACCAAATTATAAGAGGATTTAGGAAATAATTGTGAAAACTTCATGGTAAGGTATAAAATTTGTGAAACCTAAACACCATTTCCAGAACCATAATTTGCAATAAACATGATAATTATTCATACTTTGTCAGTATTAGGTCGTGTTTTACAAGATCACTCAATTGAAAATTGTCCACTCTGAGTGATCCATATAAACCGTTATAAATCTTAAACGTGGCTTTGAAACGAATCGAAATTTTGTTTAGCAGATTTCACCTATCCGTCACAATTAATTAAAATGCAAATTATAAACACATAGGCAGTATATTCTTGGATACGCGTTATGGCTTTTTCTTCAGTTGTCCAGATTGAGAGATCCAGTTAATGAGTTCTAACTTTCTTTGTTTAGGTTTCACAAATTTTATACCTTACCATGAAGTTTTCACTATTATTTCCTAAATCCTCTTATAATTTGGTTGGGATTTGAAGAGCTTTTCGAAAAGATCTCTCAATCCACACGTACATTGTAACTTAATGTGCCTAAACGTGACGCGTCCTTGAAATTACCCTCTCAATCCTCGTACAATCATCTAATCGTCATCGCCCCTCATAACTTTCGCATTTCGCTTCAAAAATCGACTTAATGTGACAAACCTGTTCATAGAACTCTTGGTACACTGACTCCGCTATCGCCTTGGATACACCGAAAGGCTTACAACATCCGGACAGGTCGCTCGTCGTCATTAGTATTCCCTGAAAGTGATGATTTACATGTTCATTTGGATTCAAAGAGTAGGGTAGTGGCATTGTATCTATATACACCATGTATTATACAATAATATTAAACTCTTCTTTAATTGTTGTTAATTTTTATTACAACATGAGAACGTACATATAAACGAAGAACTACGCGAGGAACCAAATCCTTAGAGGTCTACGAGTTGGCTGCGATCGAAGTGATGGAGAAAAATAGAAATTATAGAGATGTAGCAAAATAATTTTAGCTTTGCAATGTTTCACTCTTCAACTTCGTGAAAAAAAAGAAAACGGGTGCACCAGCAGCTATGGGTTATGAGAAAACCCGCTTAGTCTTTAATGTTAAAAATGTGCCATTTTACAGCTCATCTATGGTGATAATAAGTTGTAGGTATGCCAATTATTTAAATTTTGTAGAAGCTAAGCTTCTGTTTTATAAATGTGTAAGGCTGATTAATGATTAATTAATGAGTAAGGCTGGCCTTTTTAAGCCTGATCTATTAAGTAAAAGTGACCATAAAATGTTGATTATATGAAAGAGTTTACCGATCTATTCGTTGACGTTATCGTTCGTATTTAGATGCCTATTTTGTAATTTGTAATGTACTGACATTACAAATTACAAAATAGGCATCATATTTGAAGAAAAAAAAATTCTATACGTCTGTATTAATTGCACTTTCATTATTAAAATATAATGTAACACATATATATTTGTTTTATTTATTTGTATTTGTTTATATAACTTGGGATAACATCATGTTAATACGTACCCCAGAGCTGTTCATTTTAGCCCCAATCAGCGAGTAAGAATAAACAATCGACAATTTTGAGAATTGTCAATTTTGTTTTTTCAAATCGTCGTTTTTTCGTTTTTTCTCATATCAAACATAAAATGAATTTTATGTTTGATATAAGTTAGTAAAACGATACCTAAATAATTAATGCATCATACGACCGAAAAGTTAGGTCGGAATGTGGAACTATTTCGGAGGTACAACTAAAAATGCAAGTTTTGTTAATTGTGGCCCCGGTCTCCCCATATAAAGTGGAATTTAAGCGCAAGTGAATGATGAAGATGTCCCAAACCTTAAGCATCTTCCGATGCGAGTTATCGTTCCAGTCCAACACGTGGTCTGCTAACAGCGGCGTGAGCTGCGCTCGGATCTGGAAGTACACCGCCAGGTCGGTGCACAGGATGTCGTACTTGATCTCGTCCAGGATGCGCTTCTGGTCAGGTTTACTGAAACGGGCTAGGATGTTCTTGTCCTGGAACGAAATGAGAAGTAGGAAAAAACATTGAAAGATGGAATCGACATTTATTTGCCTTTAAATTATCATGACACAAGTTGGGGAACATGCGTCAGATCAACATAAAACGGTAATTGCTTAGCATAATGCTGTCTCTATGCGAGACAAGACATATGACATGATGTTGGCGTTTATCATCGTCATCATCATTTTATCTGAAAGACGTCCACTGCTGGACAAAGAGGTCCCCTACGTACCGCCAGTTTAACAGGTTCTACTTCTCGCATCCAGCATCCAGCACATTCCTGAGACCTTTATCAGGCTACCGGTCCACCTTCTGGGAGGCTTTCCAGCGCTACGTCGCTTCTAATACGCGGGCGCCACTCCAAAACCTTCCAGACCCATCGGCCATCTGTTCTGTGAGCAATGCCCACTGCCACTTAAGTTTGGCAATTCTTTGGGCTTCGGCGCTTTGTTTGTAGGTGTTCATTATTTTTTATATCTATTCATTACCTGAATCATTTTCTTGGCAAGGAAGTAGTGGTGGTTCTCCAGCATGGAAGTTTTGTACATGCCGGCGAGCGGGTGTTTCACCAGCGTCAGGAAGTTGTTGTTGAAGCCTGGGTGGTCCAGGTCATGGCACAGTCCTGAGAGCATCAGGGCTATCGTCTGTAATGGTCACGTATGGAGATGGAACTGGATTTTGTTCTATTGTACACAAGGTGGAAAGTGGTGGCTTAAAATCAAGCCCACACAAAAACTGTACAGTAGAGCGTCGATTATTCGAACGTCGCGGTCGATCAACCGAACGACTGCTTATCCGAACTACTACGCCCGCCCTACTCGCGCTTGCTATCCTCCTCCCGCGCTACAATACACGCGAAATTGTCTCGAAATATTTGTTGTATGTACTCGTATGTCACTCTGAAGTAGCCGTTAGTTGATGAAACTAAATTTTACCGCGTGAAAGAAACTATTTGTCATTAATGAAATGTCTAAACATAAGGTTTTCTACCTGTACATAAATATGAATGCCTGAATCAATACAGTTCGATTATCCGAAAAAACCGATTTTCCGAACAATCCTGTCCCCCAATTAGTTCGGATAAGCGACGCTCTACTGTATTAGATTTGAATCACATGAAGAAAAATACTAGCAGGACAGACATAGTCAACAGTTCTATAGTTAAGATGAATATTACAGCATTCACAGCATTGATATTATTGACCGTAAAAATGAAATTCTATATTAAAATGGTTCCGTATTTGCCATTTGGAACGTCTCTAAAAAAATATGAATGGCGTGAACAAAATAATTATGGCATTTTCAGTTTGGCCCCGATGATGTCGCTGATAATAGGACGTTTGATGGACTTGTACTATCAAAAAAACTTGAGAGGTGTCAAGGGACACCCGGAGGGAACGAAGTTCCTTTCGATTAATTGCATTTATTATTGTCTGCATAATTTATTATTGTTGTTATTATTTATTATGTACAAAAAACCTGTAAACACTCAACAAAAATAATCGTCGCGACACCACACTGTTCAATGCAAAAAAGAAAGACGAAACGAAAATAACTGGCTTGCTTTCTATGAGAGAGAGAGAGAGACAGACAGAGAAACACGCGCACGCCGCACGGCTTACAACTATAGCAAAAAGTGTCGTTACAACTTTTGGTCTTAATTTTTTCCGTCTAGCCCCCTTTCGCAACACGCGATAAGGAACTTCGTTCCAAAACTACAAAGGCACGTACGTTTTGGGGGCATAATAAACATATTTACCTCAAAAATATCAAAAGGTCCATCGTTATTGAGTAGGATCAGGTACATCGTGTGAGTGAAGCAGAAGGCATGTTCTGCATTATGATACGGGTTGTCCCTGTAGGAGCCCAGCACCGACAGAATGAAGTCAGCCATCGGGAGCAGTTCGAAGTGGCGAGGGGTACAGAACGTTTCCGAGAACATGAGCCACACGAGGCTTGGCATGTCTTCCTTGCTGTTCTCGCTTATGTGGTAGTCAAAACTGAAACAGGAGATATTTTTTCTATGAACATTACATATCGCATGTAGTCTTGAACATCACGCTTGTCTCCTACACGGGGATGAGATGATTAAAATTATCAGTCCGTCGAAAGATGTCCACTATTTGGCTTGTCTGTATTCCCGTATTTTGGTCAAGCCAGCACGCACCGCTAAGCCTGTAGCATCCGTCCCTTAATAATAACCAGCGATGCCCTTAGCCGAGGTTCGTACCACACAGGGGGTGCCCTTACCGAGGGTTCACCCTTGTTTGATAGAACAACGTTTTATATAATATTAAACGTTTGATATAATATTACTAAATCGAATTTTAGTTGCAATAAAGTCATTTCGAAGAATTATTCATTTGACCGAATAATTCATTGGTAAATTTTTATTTAGCGTAATTATTTATTTGAACTAATTTCATTTCGCCGAATTTTCAAATGCACTGCATGGTCGAGGGTGGGCTTGGTCGACGGAGCCCCGCTTCGCGGGGCTCCTAATTCTGGGTGGTTTATAAAAAAATAACCACGAAGGGGATGGCGGGGTCTATTCGCTCGCTTGGCTCGCTCACACGACCCCGCCATCCCCTTCTAACCTAACCTATCCGAGTCGGGGTGCCCTAAAGTCCAGATTGCATCCAGTTTCTCCTGGTAACAATAGTTGAGGGTGGCAGGTGTATAGGGTATAAAGTGAAGAAAAAAACGGTTATACCATCTGAACATTACATCAAATGAACATTATACCTTTTGATCATTAGCGCAAATGTTGTTATAGCAAATAAATATTCGATGAACTGAAAATTCTGTCAAACGATATTATACAAAGTGATGATTTTCTTAAACGTTGTTCGATTTAGTAATATTATATCAAACGTTGTTCTATCAAACAAGGGTGAACCCTTACCGAGTAGTCACTCTAGTTTTAAGTTTTTAAGCTCTTAATTTATTAAGCTAGCCAGAGGTTAGTCCGGTCAAGCAGCTAACAAACTAACCTTGATCTGCGAGATGTCATAAAAAAATATATGTGAAAACAGTACAGTTACGAATGCAGAAACAGTGAACTACAAGTGACAAAAGAAAGAAATAAAATATACGTTTATTTTCGGCAAACATGACGCACAGAAAGACCAAAACATGCAAAAAAAAAGCGAGACAGAGTCCCAGCTTTGGTTAAATTCGTCCCTAAATAATAATAATTCGGACCCAGCCCGTACCTTTGTTGCCTTCTACCAGCAATGCTCTAAACCGACGTCCACACCCCACACGGGGTACCCTGACCGAGTAATCACTCAAATGATTCTGATTAAAGTTTCTTATTAGTGTATTGTGACTATTTGAATAAACTGTAAAGTGTTTTTGGTGTAAATTGGTATAAATGAAGTATTTATTCCGAACCCCAGCTCGTAACAATATTGAGTAGAGTTGGAATTGAGTTGTTTCTGTGGGCGACAACGTACGTAGAGTTCCAAGGTGCCTTCAACCCCTTACCTCTTAAAGTTTGTAGGCGTAGCCACAACGCTGCTGGCTTCGATGAGCTCCTCCAGGTCGTGCGGGCAAGGCTTCAGGTGTAGACCCATGAGTTCGAAGTACACGCGGTTTAAGTTCGCCTGTAATTTGTTGTAGCTTTGTTTATTTTATGGATGTTATACACGCTACAGTCATCCGGAACGGTATGCTGCATAATTATTTTGTATATATGTTGCTTTTGCCACCGGCTTCGCCCGCATGGAGGTCGGAAATTACCCCATGGGAACGTTATACGGGTCAAAAAGTGTCCTATGTACTAATCTAGGTTATAAACTATCTGTGTGCCAAATATCTAAACATACAAACTTTCATATTGATTATTTTATAGTATGAAGATATATGTTTCAAAAATTGCAATTGGGTCGCGGATTTGTTCGAAAGAGTTACCGCGGCCCTGGTACAGGTAACTGAAGGAACACCTGTGAGTTTTGGTCAGTAAAAGTCTGACCAAAACTCACAGGCTCACTGACTCAACTCACTCTCTCTGTCTGTCTTCGCGCAGAGCGGGAAACGTCATTTGATGATTTCCCATCCAAAAAAAGGATGGTACCTATTCATAGATTATCTTCGGATTTTATTAGATTGGATTGATGTTTAAAATGGTCTTTTGAAGAACATGAATTAAGACGACATGAAGAATTACACATACATGGTATATTTGCTTCTGCTGCATGTTATAGAAGTGCACGATGAGCGAGCAATAGCTCACAAACACGGAGAATATCAACTCGTCGTCCGAGTCGAAGGGCTGCGCGTTGGTCTTGTTCGTCAACTGGACCACACCTGTGTCAAGGTAGTTATTGATTAATACTTAGCTTAAGTAGCTTGGACCGTGGATAGGTGAACATCTTTACATACCAAGACCCTTGCGTGCCTTGGAAAGCACGTTAAGACGTTGGTCCCGGCTGTCTTTCGTTTTTTATTTATGAAAATCTCCCTTACAACTATCCTTACAGATTTACACCTAATGCGATAGTGCGGTCGAATATCTTAGACAGTCGTTACGAGTCGTCACAAGCCCGAAAATCCAAGGGGTATCGTATTTCCCAGTAACTGGGTTGTGGAGGTCAGATAGGCAGTTACTCTATGTAAAATAATGGTACTCAGTTGCTTCCTGTTATACTGGAAGCCGACCCAATCATAGTTAGGAAAAGGCGGACGATGGACCTCAAGCACAGACAGAGTCTGTGCTTGATGGTGGGGTTTTTCTTTCTGTGCTCAGCATAGTGATGGCCCCTGGTGTTTACAATTTATAATACAAATTATAGAAACTTTCGTTATCTGACGCTTCGATCAGACTTTAGCGACTTAACTCCCTCATATCGGTTAAATATTTCAAAACGTAACCGTAGGTTTACCTCAAACTGTTGCTAGCGCAAGATCAATTGTTATTTTTTAAAGTTTTTGACATTGATTATCATTTTTGATTACGGGAATTGGCCTTTAGTTCCATCTGTTTTCGCTAACAAATAATCTAAAGGAATTATATTAATTCCTCTCACCAATAACTCCATTCTTATCCGTGATAGGTGACACCAGGCAGGACCTAACGACGGTGCCCGTAGTTGGATCTATCTCCTTAGCAAACCGGGAGTCTTTGTACGCATCACGAACGTTTATCGTCTCCCCGTTCCGGGCCACATAGCCTGCTGGTGTCTGTTCGTAGCTTAAACTGTGGAAAAAAAGGGAAATTTCAGTCCCAATATGAATATTAGCCTGGTATGTTCCCACTGCGATGACCGATGACCTGGTGAAGGCTACAGGAATACGTTGGATGCAAGAAGCACAGAACAGGTGGCGGTGCTTGGGGGAGGCCTATGACCAGCAGTGGGCGTCTTTCGGCTGAAATGATGATGTTCCCACTGCAGACCAAATGCCTCATTCCCTCCTGCCTACACTTCTCTCTATCGAGGACGTTTTAACTTTGGGACTTTGGAACCAGTCTTTATCCGTTACAAAATGTCGATGTAGGTAACTGGTAGGAACAGACCATCATCATCAGACCACCAAAAGACGTCTACTGTTGGCCTAAGGGTCGGCTCCGCATCCTAAGAATTCCACCGACCATTAGCAAGTAATCGGGCCGACTGGGAAAGCCAGGAACAAATAGTGAAAGGTTTTGAATGAAAATAAAACTATATACCGTTGACTATCCTACTACATAACTGTTCAATCTTCGATGTTCATCATCAGTCTATTGCAGTCCACTGCTGTGCAATAGCTTTTTTTTTTTTTTTCAGGGTGGGATATCATCAAATGACTTCTCCCGCTCTGGGCGGAGCGAGAGGGCGTGTCAGACTTTTACTGACTAAAACCCACCCGTGTTCCATCAGTTGCCCATGTGCCAGGGTCACGGTATATCTTTCGAACAATCACGCGACCCCGGCAGGCATCGGTCCTAGCAGACCCCTTCAGCGCTGCTGACATCTCTTTCAGGCGCGCGTGGAACACTACGCGCCGTCGACCCGAGCTTGGTCCTTACCGGGCGGCGAGCTACCCATTGCTCGCCACCCGCAAGCTCGCGCCTACGGTGGCAGAGTCCGCTATGGACTCCCGACGCCCGGGGCGTCTCCTCCTGCGGCGGCTAGGGACGTGAGGGCGCAGAGACTCCAAAAGTACGCCATTTTAGACACGATAGTGGCTACCCTCATCCAGCGGTTACCACTCATCGATTCTGTGGCTAATATGACCACCTCATCTCATTGCCATTTTACCTTCCTTATTCGACAGTATTTTTTTATTTTATTTTTATTTATTTTTTTATGTTTGTTACCTCATAACTTTTGACTGGGTGAACCGATTTTGATAATTATTTTTTCATCTGAAAGCTGGTGCTTCCCGAATGGTCCAATTTGGTTCCATTCGGACAATGGAGTCCATGTGAAAACCATATAAGTCTTAAATTTGCATTAAGTATTTGTGCGAGAAATGAACGAATAACGCGATTAGATTAGTGCAGAGTATGTACCATAACTAAAAAGTTGAAAATATTTTTTTTTACAAAAAAAAAAAACAACCGACTTCCTTCAAAAAAAAAAAAAAACACTACAAAGTCAAAAATAACTAATTTCGAAAGTCGGTGTCTTAGGATCTGTATTTAAGGTTTTTTGCCATGCCATTTTATGCTACAAGAAAATATGGTCAAAAATCCCCATTTCTTTTCTCAAAACATTTCCAAAGCTACTAACTTGATTTTCAGTTTCTTCCTGGGCATGGTGCTCTTCTCGGTGGTCCAGCCGTCGTCCCACATGTCGGCTTGCAGCGTTTCGCCGAGATGGTCCTTATCGATTATATAGAAACTGCTGCGCATCGCGCCGATAAAGGACTTGACCACTGTCTGTAGAATTTTAAAGAGGGATTATTCTTTTATCAAGGTAATAAAAAAAATCTTACAAAAATTTTGTTTGTACTTGGAACTCATGTCTAGTCTTGGTTAAGCAAATATGGCCACTTTGACGAATACGGCTACCAATCCCAAACGGATCAGAGCCACGAGGTCCTGTCACAACCAACCAGACATCTGGATCGACACCTATATCCAGAAATAACTCTAGACAACAACTCAAAATACATTTTTTAAGTAAAATAATAATTGTTCGTAGCAGAGCTAGGCAGTCAGGAATTCTGGTATCATATAGTAGAAGTAGTGCCGTTTCTTACGATCCTTCAGTTCATTTCGGTTTTGGCTACTAGAAAGTGATGAAAGACTATGTTAGTCGCTACTCGTTCATTTTATTGGTTTTGGTTTTATTGTTGTTACCTACTTATTGTACTTTGTAGCGTATTTTTTCTTCCATAATTTCAGCTGAAAGACGACCATTGCTGGACATAGGCCTCTCCCAATTTGGGGGGTTGGCCATAATCGCTACGCTTGGCAGGCGGGTTGGCGATCGTAGTACTCGTATGGTGGTTAAATGCATAGAGAATGCTGCTGCCCATTCTCTAGTAAGTCCCTTAGTCACTTCTTACGACAGCTACGAGAAGAAATGCGATGGTGTTATTCTTTACATCCGGCACCAGTTTTTTTTTTAGACAATATGTTAATTATTATATTTATTTATTTATTTAAAAAGACAAATGTAAAATTACCAGCATATCAGTGAGCATAGTATCAATAGACGCCAGATCGCAGAAGTAGTCCTGCAACAACGTGCGAAGCTCAGAGTTGAGGTGAGCAGTCTTCTGTAGGACGACCCTCGCTTGAGCCTGGTGCACAGCAGCGCCCGCCCAGCAGGCCACGCTCACCACTGTGTACACTACGCTCTGGAATAGAATATTATCATCATCATTCGTTTCTAGCGGTCCACTGCCAGATAAAAGGATACAGCTGTTCACTAGGTAACGACGGAGCTGACGAAGTGCGTAAAAGAGCATCCAGCGACTCTGTGGATCCGAACCTACCCGTCCCCTTCAATCAGCTATGCAGGTGACTACAGGATTGCACCCACACACAAGATGAGAGCTGGTGGACCGCGACCAATCATACACGATGCTTAGCTACTCTAATTCAGTTTTTGGCCAGTTGGGACAAAGACTGTCACGCCACTATATCTGAAAGCGCTATACAAAAAATACCTGCCACAAAAAGATTTTATTGCAAAACTATAGATAGTAGGTAACCGTTTTCAATCAAACAACGCGCTTGAATTAGGCGTCGCGTCCCATCGAGCGAAGTTACATCCATCGAGTTAAAATTTCCTATGTGTTAATCCAGGAGACACGGGACGAGACGAGGGACTTTCGTTTAATAATATGTAGTAGATAAACAATATATAGAAAAAAAACATCTCACATCATCATAATTCTTGGGAAAGGTCCTGTACAATTCCAATACAGCATAACAATCTCCATCAGGCTTAACAACCGGCATGCAGAGCGCGACCTTCGCATCAATCCACCTCAGGCCATCAGAGAACCGCCGGTCTCGCTGCACGTCTTCGAGCAGCAGGAACTCCTTGGTGCAGGCCACGTGAGCCGCTGCTGTTTTGCCTTCAACTTTACGAAAAATAAAACCAGGTTACTTCCTGGGTACAGTAAGAAGCCACAACACTATAAATACCCTTGCATGTGGCTGGCAGACATGTGGCGCTGTAGCTAGAATTCATTCGAAGACATGTGTCATCCATCAACCCGTACTGGGCCTGCGTGGTAGATTACGCCCCAAGACCTCTCACAGAAGAGAGGAGGCCGGTGTCCTCTGCTGGGACCGGCTGGGGGGTCTTGTATCGTCGTTTCCGAGGGCGGTTACGCGACACCACGCAGCGGAACACGACGCCGCCGTCATCATTTCGTGTTTAGTGATAGTTTACATTGTTTTTTTTTATCTATATGTATGTTAGTCTGTAAGGTATTTATGATATGGGTCTTTGTAGCCCGAAATAAATTGATTTGATTTGATTTGATAGGCTGATTAAGGATATCATCAGACTGTACTTAACTCAGAGGGAAGGACTCTGTCCCAACAGTACAAACGTTATAGGCTGATGAAGTCACTTAGGCTGGTAATCCAACACTGGTGACGGCCCCTACTTACAAGTTGTAGTCGTGAGTTTGAAGCTAGGCACCACTGTCTACCACTGTTTATAAAAAGGTGAACAACCACTTCGTGAGTATTCGTGAGAAAGCCGGCGTGTCCTAAATTCTACATTTGAGGATAGAATAGAACTTTACGCATACAGAGAAGGCACGAGCCTTGATCACCACGCTTGCTCAAATCAGTTAGGCGGTTACAGACAACTACCTATAAGTCGGTTTCATGACAAGCATTCCATGGTTCAGAATCCAATCTGTGATAGCTCAAGCCATGCTAGCTATTCTCGTATCTCGTATAAAAGTTCACGGCCGATACGAGAATTAAAAATAGAAAGACTTACCAATAGGCATATTTACTTCGTGCCTTTCGGGGTTATTGGTGTCTGGATGCATCAGGACGATTTCATTCTTTATTTTGTCCACTATGTAAACAAATACGCCTGTGAAATAGAAACATGTCAATAGAAAGAAAATACTCTCGTTGAAGCCACGTTCTGTGATCTTTAGAATAATTCCTTCAGTAGAACATATTTTCTATGCCTGAGGGGCTGTCTCCACGAGCGAGAGAATCGCGGCGATAATATCGTCGTGCCACGTATTTCTATACACTCTCTATGAACGCGTCTCCACATGGCGATGTTATCGCGGCGATGCGACGAGTGGCAATGTGCGCGCGTAACGTCGTCGTATCGCCGCGGTATCGTCGGCGACGATACCGCGGCGATACGACGACGTAGGCGCCACCAGTAGCGACGATTCGTCGCTACTGGTGGCGCGCACGCCGCGCGCTCGCCGCAGAACGTGGCGCTCTCGCAGCGAGCGCGCGGCGGGCGCGCTGTAATGTAATTTACTGACTGAGACACTACATATTTCGGTCTCGTGTGGCACCTAACTGAACTTGAGTCGTCGTGGGCACGCGGCGATTCCGTTACCAGTCGCGACGATACGCTGGCGGAATAATCGCTCGTTCGTGGAGAGGACCCGACGATACAAGCGCGGATCCGTCGCGATTCTCTCGCTCGTGGAGACAGCCCCTTAGGTAGGTACTAGGACATGGAAGGTTTTGGTGGCTGGTAAAATTAAACCGCATGACAATTTTGAAACTCTCATCTAAGGTTGCAGTTGTCCGTAAAGATCAGTGATCATTTACCCACTAGAAGGACTCCCCTGTCGGACTACGGTACCCTGATAGAGTCGGGTCTACTACAAGATAATAATAAGTAATTACCTGAACTGTCGGTGACAGTCTTTAAAACCATGGCGGTTTCATACAGAAGCGATTCCAGGTCGACAGTGTCCTCTAAGAACACGTTGAACCTGTTAATGTCGAGGTACTTTCCTGCTTTTTCTTCTTCATCTTTGAGGCCTGCATTTAAATACAGAACGGTATTAACTTAGTAGATTTGCCAGTCCGAGTCCAAGAGCCAAACGTGGAGGTTGCGTCCGCCCCGGGCCTATGAGGTCCTCAAGTATAGATGATTTTTTGAATAAAATCCTAACCATGTAAAAGGCAGTTTGCTGTTGAAGGCCGCCGGCTACGTATGCAAAATTTTCGAGCTCACTTTTTCCGGTCTTGTAACCTACTGTACCTGTTTTATTTCTTACTAGCTGACCCGACAGACGTTGTCCTGTCTTAACGATAACTATTTAATTCGAATTGGTATCTATCTATATATATAAAAATGAATCCCTATTTCCCTTGGTCACGTCATCACGCGTGAACGGCTGGACCGATTTCACTTTTTTTTATTGTATTTTTATTTCATAAGAACCTTCTCCTGACAATAACAAATACAACAAAAAAGAAAAAAGTGAAATCGGTCCAGCCGTTCACGCGTGATGGCGTGACCAAGGGAAATAGGGATTCATTTTTATATATAGATACTTTTTTGTATAAATCGACAAAGTTAATCCTATTTCCGTATGACGGTATGAATGTTCAAAAGAATCTTACCTTATAAAATTGTGATAAACTTCTCGAATTCGCTCTATCATCCAATAATTTCAGATATTCTTTTCTGCAGTAGTCGAAAAAATATCTCCTATTTCTCTTCATCATCATCATTTCAGCCGTAAGACGTTCACTGGTTTGCCATAATCGCCACGCTTGGCAGGCGGGTTGGCGATCGCAGCATGGTGGTAAAATGCATTGAGAACGCTGCTGCCAATTCTCTAGTATTTCTCTTAATAGTAGTTAAAAGAAAGGCTAATCTTTCTGGAGAAGTGTGCTAAAATTTTCGAGGTCGCTTAGCTGGGTCTACCATACTACGTCTTCTTATACCTACTCTAAAAACACAACATAACATCACGCCTTGTTTCCCCGAAGGGTTAGGCAGAGGTGTATCTATAGTACACCCACATTTCGCCTGTTATGTTTAAATCCCATATGTAATAGGGGGCGAGCCTATTGCCATCTACCGGGCACCAATCCAGACTCCGGGCTGCTACAGAGAAATTCCAGATGGAAAAACCAAATAACGCTATGCCCGACCTGGGAATCGAACCCAAGACCTCATGCTCAGCAGTAGCGCTTGCTACCACTAGACCAAGGAGGACCAAAAACCTCTAAATTTTCTGCATAAAGCGACGAACTATGCGTATACTATTCTTCAGTTAACTTTTTTTACCTAATGTATACACATCGTCATCATCATTCTCCTACCCTTATTCCAATTTATTTGGGGTGGGCGCAACATTTTTATTTCTTCCACACGTCTCTACTAAACGGAATAATAGATTTCTTTACATATAAGGTGTATCTATTCATACACGAAATATTTTAAGAGGTACACCTGTAGGTGGTAAAGAAGCTATAGCAACGAAAAAAAAAAAAATCTTTGGGTTTTTTTTAAATTTAATATTTATACACTTTTTGACGCACATAAGAAACACTGGCTCCTTCTTATTTTTTACGGCCCGAGACACCGCGGCCATGCTCGTGCCGTCCGGTCGCCGCCCTCACAGTTTCAGGAGGGCCAATCATAGAATTTGGAGTAAAGGTTTTATGCAAAACGTCTCAAGTAGTTTTAAAATTATAATAATTACGAAAATTCAAAAACGCTTAGATAAAAAAAATCTTTTTGCTTCTATAGCTTCTTTACCACCTACAGGTGTACCCCTTAAAATATTTCGTGTATGAATAGATACACCTTATATATTTCAATCATGATATAGGTAGTCAAAGCTGGATAAAATTAGAACCTTTTTCAATGGCGCAGTTAAGCTGGCACCAGGCACATAAAAGACCAGTTTGAGCACTGTAGGCAATCACTCCGCTGCTCCGTCTGGTGTCGGACGTAAAGAATAGCACCATCCCATTTCAACCCGTGGGTATGGGGGCGTCCATTAATCACGTGATGTTTTTTTTGGCATTATTTAACCCCCCTTGGTGATACATGGTGAGGTTTAAGACTACCAATATCACGTGTATTTTTTAGTACCTACAAAGAATCTTAATTTTTTTTTAATATTTACACTACTGGAAAAAATTAAGGGATCAAAAATAAAATTCGAAATTTTAGGGCCATTTTCAACAGGCCGTAACTTCGAGAGAAATGGTTGTAAAAGAAATTTTAAAATAAGGAAATTGTAGCCCAAGTGTCTAGTTTTTGGATCAGAACTTTAAAATTTTGTTGAGTCAGCGGATTTTCATTAATCTTAGAAAAAAAAAACAACAAAAAAATTTTCAGATTTTTTTAGTTTTTTGTTGTGGTTTACCTGCGTGGATTTTTTTTTTCTGAACCATTATATGAATCGGATACATCGTTCTTTAAATTATTTTTTTTAGGAACCATGATACCGAGATATCTGTCTTCAAATGGAAAAGGATTCTTTTTTTCTTTGATAATCGATATGTCAGCAACCAATGATCGCACAGAAAGTTAAAGGTTGATTTCAAGAACTTCTATGGATTCCCTTTAACGACTAGTCATTGATATTTCGAAAAAAAAAATTCTTCCTCTTGTCGCATGAATTTGAAAATGCAACAAAAAAAGGGCTTGTAGTGGTGTTTTGGAAAATTAAGAGCTGTATCGAAAATATTGAGGAAACCAATAATGTTAAGTGTGCCTTTTACAGTTCAATATGTCCACAAAAACCCTACAAAGGGCCAAATTAATCCAGCCAGTCGTTTTGTTGTGTCACTCGATCGAATTTTTGAAAAAATTAAAGGATCATGTTTTCTGCCCTGAAAAGCTCATAATCTTTAAAAAATGAGAATTAAAAAATCCGAGCTTTTTCCACATTTTTATTGCAGACTAGCTTTTGCCAGCGGCTTCGCCCGCGTGGAGGTCGGAAATTATCCCGCGGGAACATACTGTACGCTGCCAGGCTAGACTAGACCCCTACCATAGGATTTCAATTGAGTAGGTGGAAGCGTGATGGTGGGGTCCAGGAGACAAGTAGTGGCGAGCGCAACTAGTCCGCCGTACGCGGAGCAGACAATCAAATCAAACACTTACAATACAACAAAAGAACTTACCTGGTGGTTGAAGGACACTGCTTCTGGGTTACCTGGAGTTATGTATGTAAGTGAGTGTATGTGTATCGTGTCGTGACGTTATGAGTATTCTCCTGGTAACAATCCGCTTGCAATAAGGCTGGAGGCAATCACAGCATGCGGTCTTCAAATCACTCATTCACAATAGCGTCACTTTGACTTGACCTTCAAATTATTTCAACAAGATATGTCCAAACCCGTGTTATTACGTCAAATTAGGGGTTAGCTACAATCACCACAACTGGGTCATGACAGATTGTCCACAAAACGACCGGGGTAAGGGATAACTTTCCAAAAGATCGCGAAATACAACCGGCGACGCGTTCCCCTTTTTCCCACCGAAAATCCAAGAGACATGTCAAGTGTCAAACTGACAACAAACAGTTCTCGCTGTTACACGTTTAGAAACGTAGGCGCATAAAGTAATAAACGGTACCGAACACATACTACCGGGATAAAAAGTAGCCTATGTCCTTTCTCAGGCTCTAAACTATCTGTGTACCAAATTTCATTTAAATCGGTTCAGTAGTTTTAGCAGGAAAGCGAGACAGACAGACAGAGTTACTTTCGCATTTATAATATTATATAGTATAGTATATAGTATATATAGTATATAGTAAGTATAATAGTATACAACATTAATTTTTGTTTATGCGAAACCCGAAACACGGGTCTAGTATTTTTATGTAAAGAATCTATGAAAAAAATTTCAAAACTGTATCATTAATAATCACAAAGTTATAAGCTTGATAAGTTACCTGGTTGTCCACGCAAAAACATATGCAGATCACCACAAACAGCTAGTGTACGTACCATCTCCGTGTAATGGACGTTTGAGTACGAGAAAGACATGATAATTTTAAAATCGAAACAAAACACTAAGGCCCCGCGACTTGGAAGCGTCATTAAATATTTTTGGTACAAAATATAACATGGTGTAAAAATTATTGGAATCGATTCAGTTACTGATTCTGAACAAACTATATTCAGGTTTCGCATATACTAAAAATAATCTTGTATAGTATATAGTATACAACATGTAACAAAAACCCTGTCCGATCCTTAAGGGTATTATTCGGCATCGTACTGCTTACATTATTACGTAACCAATTAATGGATTTGACATTATTATTTTTCCCTTGTGAATATAATTAAATAAAAATAAAAAATAAAAACGAATCAAAGGCAACACTGATCGCTCGACAAAGTTCACGTGTTTACGTACAGTTTTGTGTCAAAGAAGCCGCCAGAGCGAGGCGGTTTGTATGATCCTTTGTTATGAACCTGCTTTGTCGCGTGCCGCCAAACAAACTTATAACGAAAGAAAATTACGCTACGTCATACCTTATGCCTACGCGTAGGTATCAGCTGATATTGTTTTGTAGGCATAGTGATCCGGAGACCTAATCATGTTTATCAAGAAACAATTAATTGAATTAAATGTAGCCCTGATAAGGGCTTTTTTTAATATAATGTCTTTTGGGCAAAGTACTTACCGACTGCAGGTTTCAGTTCTCTTGTTGTTGCATACTTCGGCGATCGTGCTCCACATGTCCACCTCCAACACTGATACACATTCGACACTTTTTCACTAAATTTGCACGTACTTTTTGCAGCGCATTTGTGTCCGATTTAAGTGAGTCGAAAGCTGCCACAATTCGAGCTCTGACTTTGATTTCCGAATCGCACTCTCTTTTATAAACAATTTGTTTAACATGACCCCATAAATAAAAATCCAGTGGAATGGCTGATTGGAATACGACATTGTTCGCGAAACGATAGCGGCACGTGAAGTATATATAGTATAGTATAGTATAAGTATATATAGTATATATAGTATATAGTATGGATAGTGCTTAAATAAAAAAAAAAACATGTGTTGGTTCGCCTGTCGGTATCTGGCATAAGCTCGAGATACAACGGATTGACTTACACCCATCTGGATGGCAACTGCATGTTGACGGTAACGTTCGTCAATAAGAGTCACTAACGGAGTCCTATAAATATCGTCTAATCCATGACTAAAAATAAAAAAAAAATGAGAAATTTTTAGAGTTGACGAAAAATTGCTAAGGGACTAGTTTTGAAAAAAAAACTGTTTAATTAAGCGATTTGCTAAGAATTCACGAAAAGTATTGAAAAATAATCTCTGAAATTCAATTAGGGGTATTAACTTTATTTTTAATTTAATAAACGGGAGATCAGTAAAAAAATGATTGGGCTTTGGTCTCTTTTTCATAAATATGTTCCAAAATATTTTTTTTCTCTTTTTTTTTACCCAAAAACCGCTGACTCAACAAAATTTTAAAGATCTAATCCAAAAGCTAGACACTTGGAGCTACAATTTCCGTTTTTTTTAATTTCTTTTACGACCATTTCTCTCGAAGTTACGGCCTGTTGAGAATTGCCCAAAAATTTCGAATTTTATTTTTGATCCCTTAATTTTTTCCAGTAGTGTACAAAGTTCACTACAAGCCGCTTTCGATTTTGTTCGCGTTTGATGAAAAAATAAATACACGTAACGCCGCTTTTCGGCTCAGTAACGCGCGTTTGCCGAAAAAATAAATACACGTGATATATCACTACACCCCCCCTCCCCTCTTGTGATATTTCGTAATTTTTTATGGACCCTCCCCCCCTTCGAGCCTCACGTGATTAATGGACAGCCCCTATCGTAAGAGCCCAAGTAGCACAGAACTGCATTATAAATGGTCACTTAAGGCCCACAGCGGTAATCTAAGCATTTAGAAAGACTTATTAGTATTCACCTGTGCTGCAACAGCTGTTTCGAAAAAAACGTGGCCAACTATAATGCTTTTTTCTGTACAGTAATTCTATTAAGCACCACAAACACGCCACAAAGTCACTGTTATTCAGCGCTTAGTACTGCAGTACCCTATTAGCTGTAAGTTTTCTGAATAATAGCCCACACGTGTACTATACAACCGTTGCATTTTAAGAGAGAACATATCACCCACTATAACATAATCAGTTACTTTGTGAAGTTATTTAATGCTTTATGCTGCATACAGATTCACTTTTCCCCTATTAGTCAGGTGTTTACCATACACTCGAATAACAGCATGTATCCAAGTGTCGGCATGCGCGAATGGAATATTGGACGCGACGGGTTCCGTATGTTATATTTATTAATAAATAAATAAATAAAATGAAATTAATTTATTTCACACATAACCCATATTACAAAAATTAAGATAAAAGTAACAATGCTGCAGCAGAAAAGAATAAAATGTCACTAACAAAATAAAAATATACGTCACATAGTTGAAATAAAATAAAATTTCAAATTTACGTCGGATTTAAATTAAAGCACATATGAACAAAACAATACAAAAAAGCCTTTATAAATAGAGGTCAGTGTGTTTGATGACATTAGGCTGAGTAGGTACAAAAATGCCATGCTACAAAAATCTTCTTATAACCTACCCATTTTCGGGACTAATATGTTTGCGACAAAATTAATATTGTTGTTTTATATGTTTCTGGTACTTACCTAAAAATAAAGAAAATTTATTAAGAGAAATCCAAGATTTTTTTAAAGTAATAAATTAATACCTTTCGAGACTTTTTAAGATTCCAGATTTCGACAATTTTTCTCAGTGGTAGTCAGTTAGGAAATACCGGTACAGCTAGCATCTAAAAAAAAACAACGTAATTTTCTTTATGTTTATTTAATGTTCCCTTTTTAAAGTACAATTTAGGGTGTACCACCCTGGTCCAGGCCTTGAATTTTCATCTTTTTATAATTTCAAGGAGTACAAAAGTACTTCTCGGTGGCCACCATAGAATTTCCTTAGTTTTCCACTGTGCAGGAACGAATGTTAGATCGACAACACCTCTCTCTATAGTCTGAACTATTTTGAATGTCGTTCTGTAAAAACAAGAAAAATATACTTATTATAATAGAAGTATCAGTTTCTTAATGACAACATTATCTATACAGTTTTTGAGGAAAACAAAAAAAGGAACCAAATTTTGTCGCATATTGAATAAATCAATAACTTATGTATTATACATATAATTAAATTATAATCTCAGGTACTTAAATTACAATTTTAATTAAGTACTTATCGTCGAATAACAACTAAAAAAGGGAACAAAATGGCTTTAAAAGAACCACGGCGGAACCCTAAAAGCTTGGATCCATAAAGGTACTTATCTAGGTAACTGACGCAAATGTGACCTACTACTACTCTCCTAATCGATCCATGTCTGATTTGTATTTCACAAGTGCTAAACTATTTTACTCTTGGCTGAATTACAGGCCACATGTGAACACCCGTACAGACCTTAGCATTACATTAACATTAAAACTGTTCACCTGCCATCCGCCATATTCTCTGCACTACTGTGTATTATTGTAATATTTTATCTTTTCATTTTGGTTTATTTTATATGATATCAATTGTAATTCATTTGGATTACAAATTATTTAGATTTTTTTTTTTAGAAAACAGTTTTATATCCTTTTTTTTTGTACTAAAACAAAAATATTTATTTTATCATCAGCCCATTTTTGTTAGTTTAACTTTAGTATTTAGTGGTATTTCGAGGGCTCGTGAAAATTTTGAACTAAATATATATGGTATTTGACAGTAAAGTTACTTCCCCAATAAGATTTCCAATATAGGAAGAAATTAAAGTTTTACTTACCTTAAATTTGATATACTTAATTCTCCAAATGGCACGAGATCTTGCACACAACGCTACACTTCATGCTTTACAAACTGACAGTACATAATAATGGAAAAAAAAAATTATTAAGTTATTACATTCCACAATTTCCGTCAGTGTGTAATTTCAACTGTATAAATGTTCACATTTGTCCTTCTTGCTGCATTATAGGTAACACGTGCCTCGTTAATCAGGCAATATTCAGCTCTTGAGGTGACTGTTACACTCATAAATGCTGATATAATGTTGTTATAATGCAATTATTTGTCAATTGGATTTCTTATACAGCGATGTGCTGAATAATTTGTGCCCAAATTAGAGTTATATCCTCTGAGGATGCGCTGTCTACGCTATTATTCAGCAACTAATGGATCCACTGTGCACTGTTAAAATGCTGTTATTCAGCACTTTTGTGCTACTTGGGAGGCGACTAAGGGACTTACTAGAGAATGGGCAGCAGCGTTCTCTATGCATTTTACCAGCATACTGCGATCGCCAACCCGCCTGCCAAGCGTGGCGATTATGGCAAATCCCCCAAAATTGGGGGAGGCCTAAGTCCAGCAGTGAACGGCTAAAATGATGATGATGATGATGATTAGGCAATCACTCGATGCTGTATAACTATAACTTTGACTAAAACGTTACGTACATACGTAAGTATAACTCAACATAACATCACTGCTTATATCCCCGACAGAGGTGGACAGACGTGTACATATAGTACACCCACATATCACTAGATAAGTATGTTCCTAAACATACCTACATATCTGTGATATTTGATCAAAGGGTAATATCAGATGGGTACGCCACAATTGCGGCGGTAAGTCCCCTCTTTGAGGAGTGGATAGAGAGGCGTCACGGCGTCCTCACCTTCCGCCTGACGCAGGTTCTCACCGGGCATGGGTGCTTCGGTGGGTTCCTGTTCAGGATAAAGCGGGAGGATACGTCCGGGTGTTTCCAATGCGAGGATCGTCTGGAGGACACGGTGGAGCATACGGTGGAAGTTTGCCCTGCCTCACAGTGGAACGAATGTATGGGAGCGGTTGGACGTAGACATGTCCGAAAAATAAGAGTAAAATTATGACAAACTAATGATGCCATCTTATTCGATTACTTAATGCCTTCATAAATTGTGGTGATGAATTTCTTCATAACTCCCATATTTCGGGAGTAATTTGAGAAAATGTGAAATTTTACTATGAAAATGAGTGTATCGAGCTCTCTCCCTCCTGATTCCGGGCTTGTTTCAAGTAGCGGTCTCTAATATCGTAATGCTATTACTAAGAGCTATATTTAATACTGAGACACATAGTGCGCCAAATGTGCACTTTCTGGGATAAAAGGAAATGAAAATTTAAAAAAAAAAACGTTTTTTCCCCATTTGTATTTACTTTAAACCGCAGACAGACTTATTAAGAGGTCTATAAATATATTTTATATATACAGAAATATATATTAACAAAAATATTCACAAGAACTGATGAGAGTATGACTTTTAAGTAAGTTGATAATAAATTACCTAGTTTCATTAAAAGTACAATAAATAATTAAGATGTAAGCTCTAATTTACTAAGTTACACATTTTAAAACAATAACATCATTTAATTATCTTCGTCATCATCATCATCATCAATTAATTCAAATTCAGAATCGATGTCCGCTAAATCATTTATGTTAACAAATTCGATATCACTTTTCTCAGAATCCGTAAGCTCATAAAATTCCTTAAAAGAAGATTTTTTTACAAACTTATTTCCTTTTGGACGGATACTTGTAACAAGTGGATCAGAAGACAGTAAAAGATTGTGCATAATATCTTCATTGCATGAGATACTGCTATGCTTTCGAGAATGCCCCTCTCTATATTTTCTAAAATCTTTATTTCTAGCCTCAGATGCCTCTTCGGATAGAAAACCAATGGGCACAATTGACATGTTCTGAACTATGTCTGGCCCATGCATTAAAATTTTATGAAGTGAAGAAGGCATATAATACCATGGGTATAACTCCACGTAAAGCTTAGCAGTATCAAAGCAGAACTCTCGGAATTTAGTTACGTTGATCTTCTCTCCTGATGAAATACACTGCAAGATCACACAGATTTTTCTTAAAAGCATAGCATCTATTCCGGTCAGTTCAGCAGATTTAGTGTAGTTTTCAAAAAATCTCCTTGCCGAGTTGCCATTGTTGGTGGATCCACTGCCTTGTTTCACAACATCGAGAAGTAAGCCCGTTTCTCTTCTTACAGCCTCTTGAACTCTTTTCTTCCTGTCATCAACTTGCCTTTTTGCTATATCACCCCTTACTTGCCATGATTTTATGTCTAATTTGTAGGAAATGTGTAATAAGCATTCCATTGAGCGAATCCAAGCGTGAAGGGTGCTTAAGCTATATTTATACATGTCCTCGTTTGCGTGTTTATCTTTGATTAACTCTAAATTATTCATTTCTTTAGGACAAGCCTTGCATATGTCACACACTGAAGCTGCTGTATTGGATATAATGGAATGAATTTTACCATCAATCATTGTCAACAGCAGTTGGTGTTTGACACTAATTCCATCAGTGATGGTGGATGGAGTTAAGGCTTCAATCTCTGCTTCGATTTCAGCCATCTCTCTCTGCACATTTTTTTTGGTTTCCTTTATAAACTTAAACAATATTGGCCGGCAAAATGAAGTGGAAGATGGTCGCTCGTTTTCCCAAATTGTTACACCTTTTGAGACGAGCCGCAGTGGTACAAGACTAATCATAAAATTACTAGCAAGATCGATTTGCTCATCTTCACTCGTCCTTTGATGATAAATGCTTTGGCTAGATGATCCGTCAAAACCCCATTTGCTGGTCAATACGAGCTGTTGATTGGGATCAACAGGGGTTTCTAACGACCTAATAAGTCTTCTTGAGGTTAAATCCATCAAGGCTTGTAATTTGATTTTTGCAGAGCTCTCTGTAACTGTGAGATCTTCTTTGGCCGGATAGCACTTAATTTTTCTTTAACCAACATGTAGTAACTCGGGTATTGAAGAGCTCCTTCTTGAGTGTTGAAATCCCGAAGAGTGTTATAGCGCCATTTCGATAAGTTCATCGATACATAAAGAGCCAATGCCTTCAAAGGGGATATTTCCCGTACCTGAATTGATTTACCTTCAATGAAGGCTTTGATTTTTGAGGCCTCTTCTGGATTCTCCGTCAAGTATTTCATAACATAAGCTGTATCGCTTTGTCCTGCCTTTTGAAGCGCCCTTTCGGCCGAAAACATAATTTCAGCGCTGCTACTGCTGCATGAAAGACTATCTTCAGTGCGTCTTCTTTTTTGCCGGTTACTAAGGTCCTCAAAAGATTTACGAGGACTAGGATGTGTACAAGTTGAAGCATCAGATTTAGCAGGAGAAATTATGGGCTCGATGACGTCACTTATATTTTCTGTAGAAGGTTCCATATTTTCATTCTGTAATTCCGGCCATTGAATTGCAGCCTGTAGCCAAATCTCATGTTTCTTCCGAAACTTATCTGTGCTTCTTCCAGACTGTGTCCATTTTGCATAAATGCGGTAGCAAAATCGACGACACCAGTCTTTTAAACTTGTTTCAGCACTTTCACATAACTGAACACAACTGTTATCTTTTAAAACACTGAACAAATAGTTAAAGTCGCGTAAATCTTTATGTGCGCGTGCGCATAAAGCAACGTGAATATCAAGATTTGTATTAAAATTTGGAAAATACATTGCGAGATTAGCTTGGATACAACGAGGTGTAAATCAACACTGATTTTAAAGTTACTAATAGTGACCTATTTATATAAAATCCAGGTATCCCAGGTATCCTTTGTTAAATATTGCAAGGTAATTAGTTATTGTGATAATTAGTAAATGATGCATGCTAAATTAGTGTATTAAGAGCCATTTAGTAATTAAATAATAGCAATGTTCTTATCAGTAATCATTAGTGCATCAGTTTTATATGTAAACCTTAAGTCCCTAATTATATATCCTAATTAGCTTATATCTTCTCTAATTGGCTGCTCAGAAATGTTATTGTAATAAGGTAAACCTTTAGAAAAACGGTTTTAATCAACAAAATAAACAAAAAATAAAAAAATTGTGTTATAAAATAAACATCACTCTTTATCCCAGAAAGTGCACATTTGGCGCACTATGTGTCTTAGTATTAAATATAGCTCTTAGTATTAGCATTATGATATTAGAGACCGCTACTTGAAACAAGCCCGGAATCAGGAGGGAGAGAGCTCGATACACTCATTTTCATAGTAAAATTTCACATTTTCTCAAATTACTCCCGAAATATGGGAGTTATGAAGAAATTCATCACCACAAGTTATGAAGGCATTAAGTAATCGAATAAGATGGCATCATTAGTTTGGCATAATTTTACTCTTTTTTTTCGGACATGTCTACGTCCAACCGCTCCCATACATTCGTTCCACTGTGTGCCTGGGCGGAGCACCGCCGTGTCCTCGTGGAGGCGATCGGCGGCGGCGACCTCTCACGTCCGGCCCTGGTGCGAGCCATGGTACGGAGCGAGAGGGAATGGGAAGCCATCACCTCCTTCTGCGAAGCAGTAATGCTCGCGAAGGAGGAGGCGGGGCGCGTGAGGGAGAGGCAGTCTCTGCGCCCTCACGTCCCTAGCCGCCGCAGGAGGAGACGCCCCGGGCGTCGGGAGTCCATAGCGGACTCCCGGCCACCGTAGGCGCGAGCTTGCGGGTGGCGAGCAATGGGTAGCTCGCCGCCCGGTAAGGACCAAGCTCGGGTCGACGGCGCGTAGTGTTCCACGCGCGCCTCAAAGAGATGTCAGCAGCGCTGAAGGGGTCTGCTAGGACCGATGCCTGCCGGGGTCGCGTGATTGTTCGAAAGAGATACCGTGACCCTGGCACATGGGCAACTGAAGGAACACGGGTGGGTTTTAGTCAGTAAAAGTCTGACATACCCTCCCGCTCCGCCCAGAGCGGGAGAAGTCATTTGATGATTTCCCATCCAGAAAAAAAAAGGGTAATATCAGAGGCGGATACTAAGGTACCTACTAAATTAAAAACGTCCTTTCTTTCGCTGTAAGAACCTATCATTGCCTACTTATAGTATAGTTACTGTCTCACCGTATCCAAGTGCACCCCAAGAATATGAGATAATATGTTGGCAACGAGTGAAGCTATTTCGAGCATTGCCAGTGAAGTTATCATCCCGCCATTATTTCACTGAAGCCGCAAAACGCGTTTGATTTTGTGTTTGTTATTATTCTCGGATTAAATGTTTACTTATGTAACTATTTAATACGTGTTTTAAACACCGTCCATAAATATGTAATAGATATTGATACAAATATATGGTTTAAAAATTACCTTTTCGTTCTATTTGCGCATATGGTGCTATGACCCTCCTAGTAACCTTGTCCAGTTTTTCGGAAGGCACCAGGAAGTGAGACTGTGTCTTATCTACAGGAGCCGAGCCCTGTTTACTGCCCGCAGACATCCTTTTCGGCATCATGATTGTAGATTAGTTTCTATATTCCAATATAATTACGAAATGATTGATAAAGTTAAAGTTTGCTAAAATAAAAATACGCTAGGCTGTATTGAATTGATCACAGCTGTCAGTTCTTGTTTCAAAAAGATTTTATGTTGTCAGTTACTTTTTTATGCCAGTGTCCTAGGTAATTTATTATCAACCTTTTTTGAGGACGATTGTATACCGCAAATCGCCCAGAACTCCAGAAGCCTCGCATTGTATGGAGAGTCTGGCAAATGAAAGTAGACCCTGAAAAAGAGCGGCAAATTACAAAATATCAGCATAGTAACTAGCAAGCCTAAAATTGGTATGACATACCTATATGGAATAACTTCATTTGATACTTTAGATAAGCCTATTTTTTTGGCCAAAGAATCAGACTTGCCATACAACGTGCCAAGCCAATGCTGCCAGACTTTTAGGCCCTTTTCCTATTGACAACGATGTGGACGAATTTTTTGATGCTCTGTGATTCTTTTTTTTATAGACTATACTTACATATGATTATGTTAAGAATATTTTTATCTTTAAACGAGCAATTCTTGTATATACAACATTAGTTTTTGTTTATGCGAAACCCGAAACACGGGTCTAGTATTTTTATGTAAAGAATCTATGAAAAAAATTTCAAAACTGTATCATTAATAATCACAAAGTTATAAGCTTGTTACGGTACCTGATTGTCCTCGCAAAAACATATGCAGCCTACCGGAGGGCACCCACGCCAGCCGCGCGCGCTGCTCTCACTCTCACTCATTGATAATAATTTGCCACAGTGATTGTTTATGTATTAGATGGTGATAAACATTTTCCATCACGCTTGCTGGCTTTGGACTGTCGTAATGGTCAAGTGTAGGTAGATATTATTGTGTAATTTATTCGTAAATGCAGTAGTAAGTGGTAAAATGTAATCAATGCCATTTGTTGCACCTTATGTCAACAACTTAAAGTTCAAAATGGATGAAAATTGTTAAACATCGCATTACTGAACCACAGCAGGCTGTAAACAAATAATAAATTTGTACCCTTGACTATCTTTGCGTGTTTAAAAATGTTAATCATCACTATCTACAATAATTGGCGTAATCACTATTTACAAACAAGCAACTGTTCGAAACTTTCTTGTATGCACTGCCATGCCAGGGAAATGTTATCACCACAAACAGCTAGTTTACGTACCATCTCCGTATAATGGACGTTTGAGTACGAGAAAGACATGATAATTTTAAAATCTAAACACTAGCCCCGGGGCCTCGGCGTCCGCGCGCTCGCGATCCCGTATTGTTGCGTGACGTGACTGATACGTGCACATCTGTCCGTAGCATTCGGGCGACTGAAAGAAGGGGGGGGCGGGGCGCCGTCGCGCGGTCCCGCGCCTACGCCGCCGCGCCGCCGTACGCGGCCGTTATGAACTTTCGTGACCCCTGTGTGCAAACAGATGATTGCGGATACCAACTTTTAAGCGTAATTAAATATTTTTGGTACAAAATATAACATGGTGTAAAAATTATTGGAATCGATTCAGTTACTGATTCTGAACAAACTATATTCAGGTTTCGCATATACTAAAAATAATGTTGTATAATCTGAATCTCGGAAACGGCTCCAACGATTTTCATGAAATTTAGTATATTCATTTTTATAAAATGTTGTTCTATTCATGTTTTGAATGACCAAATTATCGATAATCAACTTGAACATAAACTTATTATTTTAAACACAATTTACCAAAAATACCGAGCAAAGCTCGGTCATCCAGATATTTACTTTTAAATTTCGTAAATCTTTTAATAATTGTACTTTAGATTTATTGGTTTTGTTGAAAAACAGTAATATTTGCAGTTTTGTACGCTGTGGACAGATTTAAAAAATTGAGAATGTCCACAGTAGGTACTGACCTACCCAAACGATCTAATATCGCAATAAACCTAAGTATATAATATCATAATACTCGGGCAGAAGTCTGCTATGCCAGTAACAGTGTATGAACTGACTGCACCACTTTGAACATTAATAGTTACGCCACTGCTGCTGAAAATATAGTAGAAAATACTTCAGTGTTCGTCATTGAAGTAATGCCTTGATGGATATGGATTCGGGCCAGTCCATTCAGATGATTCAATTTTGTTTAACTTAAACCTTTTGCGGAGCGGGGAGGGGCATGCCCCTGTGCTAGGTAAAACTAGGGTTTAGGGTAGGTATTCCTGCCAGGGTCGCGAGATTGTTCGAAAGAGATACCGTGACCCTGGCACATGGGCAACTGAAGGAACACGGGTGGGTTTTAGTCAGTAAGAGTCTGACACGCTCTCCCGCGCCGCCCAGAGCGGGAGAAGGCATTTGATGATTTCCCAAACAAAAAAAAAGGTTAGGTTTAATTAAAAAATCCTGTAGATTTTGAAGCGAGAACCGATATATAATAACAACATAAATTATTTTAAAAATCCATGTATTTTCGATTTCATCCATACAAAATAACTTAAGCACGTAAATACAATAATATGTACAAGTCAAATGAATAAAATCTAGCTTTGCAGGAACACTTGCCAACTTATATAAATAAGACTGAAACTTATTAAACATATTAATTTTATGACATACAAACACCATTTGAAACTACTTAATTGTATACAATCAATCATTCCTTTAAGGGGGAAATTCACATTTTCTTACGTTTTTTTGCAATTTGCAAGTGCAATGAACTTAAAGGGTTATGTTGATGATCATACCTAAGCTAGTTTGTGTCCTGGGTATGAACAAAAGTCTAGGTGACTTTTGATCATACCCAAGATTCTGCTGCGTATAGCGACGACTCGAATGCTGGTTGTGGGCAGAAGAATTATTTTTCGACCCATATCCTGGGTGCTAGGCATCGAAAGTGTTCATGATTATTATTTATTCTATAAAACCTTTTTGTTAATCAACATAAAACCTAACACAAGAAAAATTTAATTTCGCGAGCTAGTTTAGTGCATCCTTTTCACTTGGCTGCATTTAAGTTACAGAGATAAAACTCCGATGTAACTCAAAAATCCTTAACATTTTATTAAGTGACCTTATAAACTAATCAATTTTTACATAACCGTTACGCCTTTTTTTATAAGAAAGGCAGTATTCTAGGACATCCTGGCAGATATGCACTAGCGTTTAAGGGCCTGCGTCCTCTAGCGGGACGCAATGGTAAGAGATTTTTATGCCACAAATAGGAATATATCTTAGTGGTCAAAATCTGCCTAGTGTTTCCCCAAATATGTTTTGGTCGGCTTCCAGTCTAACCTGGGCAATATGATACCCCTTGGTAAAACTGATTGTCTGACTTTCGGGCTTCTATCTATCCGTAACGACTGTTAAAGATCTACAAATGACACCCGGGACATAGGCTTAAACGTGTTTTCAGAGGCACGAAGGGGATCCACGGACCGACCTGGGCAAATGTTGAAATATAACATATTCGTATGACAATAAAATTTAAATTTCCTCGGCCATGCTTACTAAGCATACCGCACCTTTGTTTTTGTATCTACAGTTATTAACCTCTAAGTCCCTGAGATACCACATTTGGTATAGCCACAATCGTTTTTTAATTGTGTCTGTAATTACGGTAATTGACTGGTTAAACTGATAAAATTTCAATGATAATTTTCATTAAAATAATTCGAACATATGACGTAATGGATTAGAAAAAAATATTCCGGTTCTTATAGATAGACTACGCACTCCTATTCGTCACATAAAAATCAGTTCAAGGGCCGCCAGTGGGCGCACGTAACGGTTATTAGGTCCCAAAGTGACTTATCTAATATTAGATGTACTAGGTATGTGGTTTCACTGAGAGATTTAAAAACACCAAGAATGAAAATTCTACTTTTGAGTACAGACATTGGATTCTACTACATTTAGTACACAGGTTGTGATTATGATCTAATTGTATTATTTTATAGCGGGCGATTTGTAAGAGGTACTTTTTGCGGTTATCTTTATTATCATATAGAAAATAATCATTCCTTAAATTTATTATTTTAAGATTATTTCTTCCAAATTTGGGCCGTAACTGCGGTTAACATCGACCATTCTGAAGTTCTAATTGCCTATGATGAGTACGAGCAATTCGAGTGGTATGTGGCGAATAAGGCGAGGAATATGAGCTTCCAATTCCTTAATCGTACCTGGCTCATCCATGTATGCTTTGGACTTTGCACAACCCCAAAGGAATAAGTCTAGAGATGTATATCACAGTATCCACACGGCAAATTCCCGGTACGAAAGGGAAAAACTTAAAGCACCAAATTGTTCTCGCAACAAAGCCAAGATTTCACAGACTGTATGACATGTAGTGTCGTTTTGTTGGTACCCAAATGACCTGAAAATTATGGGCTTAAGTTAACATGCAGGAAATAGTCCGTTATCATGGCGCGATAACTGATTCGAACTCTGGAATGGACCATGTAAACCGCAGCTATCGTAAACATTTGAAAGAAATAATCTTTAAAAAAAAAGAAAAATTGTTAATTTGTACGATTAAAAAGATAATCCAATAAAATGGGTTTTTTTTTTTACTTTAAAAAAAGTACCTCCAAGTTATTCACCCATTATTATTGTCTGGACTGCCAAACAATACAATAAATAAATAACCTAAATGATTTGTAATATAGTACACTAAAATGTCATCTATTATTTCTTAACGTTGACAAAAAAAGTCGATCGCAGCCGTCATTTTAGGCTAGCAAATTAAAAAACAGTGGTATTTGTTTATTCTCACCGTTTCTCTACACGCCAAGCTACGGCGTAGCTTGAACTAAATGGTGTAGACCAGAATGACAGCTATTGCTTATTAACTGTCATGTTGCCCAAAAAAGGTCCACAGCAGCTTTCATTTTAGTCTAGCAAATTAAAAAACTGATCTATATTGTTTTCTCACCTTTTCTCTACGCGCTATGCTACGGCGTAGCATGAACTATGCTACGGTGTAGCTTGAACTATGCTGTGGCGTAGCTTAGGCTACGATTGTGTAGTCCCTTTAGGAAATTCAGAAAACTTTCTTTAACTGTCTTAGTAAGAAAGTTGAAATCAACTGTTTACAGTTTATTAAGTTTCGAGGCATGCAGAAACCCCCAACTATTTATGCGATCCACCATGTTTTATAGTACCTACAAAGCTGTTTTCATTAAAATTGTGTCTAGTAGGTGCCTGTTTTATTTCGAAAGTATTAGTTGCAGTGTCAGTAATCTAAGTTTTTTACAGTTGTTGAATTTCACGAGTGCTAGTTGATCATTGAATTTTAAACCTTATGTCAATGCCATAAAAAAAAACGCGCTCATGATTAGCACCAGCTAAATTGTCAAATTTGTACATATTCCTTGAGTTGATAGTAATCATATCCCAGGACTTATCATCATGAAAAGTTTTATATTTTCGTATTATATAGGTAAATATTATAACAAAATTTTACATATTGTAAAGGTACTACATATGGTCAAATTAAGTTAGCTGGTATGTCTTTAGCCATGTGTTAGGTATAAATATCGAAAAGTAATGAAATAAAAAAATAACATATTTTTGTTCCTTTAGTTTTCGATATTGATATTTAATTTGAACCCGTATTTGTGAAGATGGGTGAAAAGTGGCAACTAATTTTACAGGATTATTTTAAACTGGCTAGTTAAACTCCACAAACGCAATGGGTATTGATATCTAAACTTGATAAAAATATAATGAAAGACTTGAATTTCTTTTTTCGGGAGGTATTGACCGCTGTTAGTGTTTTCAACCGACGAAAAAAAACGGAGGAGGTTATCAATTCGACGCGTATATTTTTTATTTGTTTTTTTTTTTTATGTATGACCACGCATAACTTTTTATATAGTAGTCCGATTGTGATAATTCTTTAATTGGAAAGGGTATACTCTCAAGGTGGTCCTATATAAATTTGGAAAACAAAATCGAACCCTAAGAGTCGGATAACAGGGGATGATTGATTGTTCACTCACTGATTGTAATGTATATATATCCACGCATAACTTTATACAGAGTAGTCCGATTTTGATAATTCTTTTTTGATTGGATACGGTATACCTTGCCAAGTAATATAAGTACATTAAAGCTACAAAAAAATATATAATAAAAACTTTTTAACAAAAAATTAAACCGCCGAAAAAACTGAAAAGCAAAAAATAATAAACCTTAAAATTATGAGTCGGCGCTTTGAGTGATCTTTGTTCATAGATTTTTCAGTGCCGACTCAAAATTTTAAGGTTTATTATTTTTTGCTTTTCATTTCTTTCGACGGTTTAATTTTTTGTTAAAAAATTTTTACTTGCAACAATACGCGCGCGCGCGGTTTGTTGTGTGTATGAGTTGAGAAAAACTGTTTTCTTATGATTTATCGTGTTTAGGTATTAATAACTGCTACTGCTAGAACTGTCTGTAAAGTTTCCTAAAAAAACAGATTTTAAAACTGATATTTCAAAGGACTACAATAATTGTGATCGAATACCTCCACAAAACAACTATTATACACCCTAAGTTTGACTGGTAATAAATGCCTCGGGCATTAAGTCCGCCTTTGTAAATTATTTCCTTTACTTGTGCATAAAGTTTTTTTTTAAATAATTTAAAAAATGTATTTCTTTAATTGTTTGTTGTCTCATCACGTCTGCGGATTTTATCTAGACAATTTAAAACACTCTGAATAGACATCCATTTTAACCAAATACAAACATACTCTATCATTCATAAATGTTATGTTTTTTAATAATTTCGAGTGATGAATAAAGGATAAGGTCAGGTGGGGTAAGAGAGATACCGGGGGAAGAGGGACTAAGGACCATAACTAGTAAACCGAAGCGTTTACGACTATGAACGTTCCGTCGATAAAACAGTGAAGGCGAAATAGTTTGAACGGTTTTCAATAGATGTCGCTACGTAACTCAGACGCCACAAAAAATGAAAACACGTTTGACAGTTGTGAACTCAACTAGCACAAAGTAAGCACGTTTTCTTGCTAACCAATATTTTGCTGAAAAAAGAGTGCTGGAAATATTTTAAATGTAATGATACATGGAGAAAACTGTAAGTATTTATTTTTATTAACCATTTTAGTTTAAAAACAACTAATAATATGAGTTTCTTACGCTTGAAAATCCTAACCTCCGAAAACAATAGCTGGGGTAAGAGGCTCACTATTCACGGTGAAAGAGGAACATATGTTTCTCTTCCCCCATGTCAGGGGTTGACCAACATTGTGAATAATTTATCTATCTTCTATCTATCTATTTATATAAACAAAAAAGAGAAGTCAAAAGAAAAACTAAAAGACCGATTTAAATATATACATATATATATCACAAACAAATAAAAAATCAAATCTTTTCTTTTTAGTATATTATAATAGTTTAGATAAATAAAGTTTCATGCGTTGTGTGTACAAAATATTACAATTAAAGAGAGAGGGTCTCTTTAATTGTAATATTTTGTTGTTGTTTGACTGTTGCAGGAATGATAAAACATGCCGCGAAAATATATAAGAAAAACTGATAGAAGCAGTTATGATAATGATAAATTAAGTGAGGCTGTCAATGCAGTAAAAAATGGAACAATATCTGCATACGCTGCATCAAAACTTTATAATATACCAAGAACAACAATTGTTAACCGTGTATACGACCGCAAAGGTTTAAAATCCAAAACTTTAGGCAGGTGTACTGCATTGCCTACGGATGTGGAAGAAACACTTGCGGAAAATCTCCATGTCATGGAAAAGTCAGGGTTTGGGTTAACGCGCAAGGAAGTGATTGAATTAGTTGGCCAATACGTGGTTGAGAATAATATTAAAACTCCGTTTAGAGATGGGATCCCTGGAGAGGACTGGTTTCTTGCTTTTAAGAATAGACATGGCCTTTCCGTTAAAAAACCCCAGGCCGTTGAACATGCACGTAAAGCTGCATGCAGACCTTTCGTGATCTACAGTTACTTTGATTTATTAGAGGAAACTATCAATGAACTGGGCTTACGTGATAAACCATCGCATATTTGGAATCTCGACGAAACCAGCTTCAGCAAGGACCCAAGTAAATCAAATGTTGTCGGTCGTCGAGGCTATACGTCTACAAGAACCATCGCCTCTCCAGGGAAAACGAATACAACTGTGCTTTTAGCATGCAGTGCCGCTGGTGACAAAGCTCCGCCGCTAATTATATATACAGGCAAAAATATCTGGAACGAATGGGTTTCTAAAGATGGGTTTCCTGGAACAGTTTATGCTGCGACAGAAAAAGGTTGGATGGAAGCGACAGTATTCGAAAACTTTTTCGAAAAAGTTTTTTTGCCAACCGTTGAAAATAAACGCCCTATTCTCTTGCTTTACGATGGTCATTCTACTCATGTGGGAATTAATATTATACAAAAGGCACGAGAAAACAACATAACGATTTTAAAAATCCCACCGCATACGAGTCATTTATTGCAGCCTCTGGATCTAGCGGTAAATAAATCGTTCAAAGACAAATGGGACATAGCGTTGGTCAAATGGCAAAGATTGAATGTCGGCAAGGTTTTACCCAAAAAAGAGTTTTCAACGATTCTTGGTCAAGTGTGGACTCAGATAGATTCTCAAGTATGTCAAGCAGGCTTTCGTAAAGCAGGGATATACCCAATAAATAAAAATGTCATAGCTGAAGAGAAATTTGATCCAGTTCAGTTAGCAGAATGGAAGAATGAACAGCTACAAAAATCACAAAATCAGCTTGTTAAACAAATATCCCCCAAAAAGTTGAGTGAAATCGCACTGACTGTTTTAAATGAAACATTTATAATACAGCAGGAAGTTCCTCAGTGTAATTTAATAGAAGCGTCACCAAAGTACGTTTTACACAGCGAAGAAAAAGCTGCTCCATTGCTAAATATTGAAAATGTTCAACAGCGTCCTAAAGTCCAAATTCTTGACAATCAGCGTGTATATACCAATGTCACATTTGAAGAGTTGCTTCTGAAAATGATTAAACCTGGAAAACCATCTTTGACAACCAAAAGAACAAAAATAGCGCCAGGAGCAGAGGTCATCACTCATGATCTTGTGTACGAAAGATATCAAATAAAGGAAGCAGAAAAAAAAGAAAAGTTGAAAAAACGAGAAGAAAACAAAGCAAGTAAAGAAAAAAAGAAACCAACGGAAAAAAGAGCGAGCACAAATAATAAGACAGGAGCAGAAAAAAAGAACGGGGAGGAAAGGTGTGAGAACGGAGGTGATTATAAGCAGACTGATGTACAGGTTTCTGGAGTGGATATGTCATTACCAGGTCCATCAGGTCTTAACAAAAAGAGGAAAATTAAAAGTGAGTCAAAAAAGAGTAAAACCATAAATTCTACAAAAAAAATAATTCGACGAAATAAACAGCTCAGAAAAATATCATCATCCTCATCTACCAGCATATCTGATTGCATGAGCGTGCATGAGGATTCTGATATTATAGATTTGACCGATGAAGAATATGATATAACAAGAGATTTATACAGTAACGAATTTTTACAAAATTATGAACCCTATAGTGAACAAGAGGATGAAATCTTTATCTTAGATAAGAAAAGCAATGTGGTGAAGAAAGTTGGTAAGAATTTGGACAAGCGAAGCAAGGAGACAGTGAATTTTAGAGAGGAATCAGATGAAACTAATATGGTAGCAGGGGAATTTAACGGCGAACGGGATGGGCTGACAGAAGTGGAAAACGAAGAGTATTGTGCATCTAATGAACAAGTAGTTACTGAGGGGAACAAGGTGGTACATGAAGTCAGTGGAATATCGGATGAGAGAAACGATGTGCTGGAAAAAGTTTGTGATAGTTCGGATGACAGATATCAGGCGGCAAAGGAAGTTGGTGAGAGATCGCATCAAAGGAACAATAATACTATGGCAAAAGCAGGTAATGACAAATGGGATATGAAGAATATAGAAGAGAAAGAGAATGGAGAGGAAAATGGTGATTGGCGGGAAAGATACAAAAAGTTTTCAATAATTTTATATTTATTAATATAATTCAAGATATGGATGAAAAACCAAATAATGTTGAAGAAATTGATGGTAACAGTTCAGATTTCTACGAAAATGTTAACATTGAAACAGCTGCTTTATTCCACGACGAGATCTATGATTTGCTACTAATTGAGAACGAATCACACGAAAACTTTGAAGATGAAGAATGTGAAGATGAAACGGAAGAGAATACAACAAAAACATAAATACATATTTTAAAGTAATTACTGAAGACATTGAAGCTAAGATTCATCAGTGAAAGCAAATGTACCTATTGTTCTGAAGAAAATGCGGATATAAAACACGTTAGACTGTGAATCGTTCGCCATGCAAAGACTGTTACTTGTCAGTGAAATTCAAAGAGTATAATAATGTGAAATTAGTGATATAGCAGAACAAAACTCTTTTATGTGTTCCCCGCCACGTTCAGGAATTACTTTCCAACACAGTTTATTTCAATTCATTATTTAGATATTTACTGAATACTGTAGAAAAATTTAATTGTTTCGGGATGTACTTAGTTGAGAATAAGAGTAGTATGTTTAATGATTACGACTGAAGGACATGTATCCATGGTCAGGAATAAATTAAAAAAAAAAAAAAAAAAAGAGAAAGAGAATTATAAAATAAATGACAATGTCTTGATTCGATACTTTATCAGGAAAAGGTGGGTGTATTATGTAGGTTACATAGAAAATATACTTTCTGGAAGCGATACTAGTTATGATATGTTTTACAAAACTTACAAAAAGCCACTGAAATTCAAACTCGCTAAACAAGTAGATCGTGATACTGTTTTAGAATACTCTGTAGTCAAGAAAGTTCGCCTGTCTCAAAATCCTAGCAATTCCAAAGAATTTATTTTAGATGAAGAAGATCATTCATATTTTTCATAAATATTTAAGAGGCGCTGTACCTACGCCAATTTAATTGATTCAAGTGCCTTGCTTCAAAAATAATTTCAGGTATTTTATAATAGTTTTGATGTTACTTTTTAATAGTTTTAGTGTTTTTTTATAATAGTTTTGGTGTTTTTTAGAAGAATTAAAAGACTGATTCGCAATGTTGATCTCGTTACATAGTACCATTGTTATTTAAAACTAGTTAGGGTGAGACTGTTTATTACTACTGTTTGTATGATTAAATAAAAATATAACTGATCGACTTCTTTTTAGTTTGCCACCCCTGATCGAACCTGTATGCCCCTCTTACCCCGAATTGATTTATTCTTCTTTTTCATTCCAAATGATACCTTATTTCATCGAAGTTAAGATCTAATATTGATCGAAGCAGTTTTGCCTACAAATTAACGAACATTTAGCAACGAATATTTTAATTCAAACTCCAATCTTAGGAAATACAATGACTGTCCCTCTTACCCCATGTGAGGGGAAGAGGAACGTTTATTTAATCTTGACATTTACGTCAATATCGTCGTAAGAAGTGTTATTAGCGTAATGACATTTAGCCCACGGGAAGCTAATACATAAAGGCAAGTTTTGTGTTTTCCAAATATCTTAAAAGACTTCAACTGTTCGTCCTAGCAGTCAAAATATTTTACTGAAAATAAAGTATGTTCCTCTTACCCCACCTGACCTTACCTAAAATTATACTAAATGGTGGTTGGCCACTTTCAACACAGTGTTGAATTCTAATAAAATTACACACATAACGGTATTTCAATGAAGATTATACTAAAAACCTGACACAGAGACTTTCTTGCTGGTCCCTTGCGCAAAACATACAATTTGTACTGTGACTCGTGCTACACACTATGTTCGCCCAGACGATACCATCGAATTGATATTTTATTTACGCACGGCTATACATTTCCAGTATAAGCTGACATCTTATTGCACGAAAACCTATTAAATGCGAGGTAAGCTAAAACTGGAAATGTATAGCTTGCCCTGTAGCCGTACAATGCCAAACCGAACATGTATATACCACGCCTTACAATCAAGTTTTTTCTACCATATTGCAGTATTTCTAAAACATAGTTTTAAACATGTTTCTACACATGGCAGGTCGGATTGCCATAACATCATATGAACCTGTTTTATTGTATGTTTTTACGTAACACAGTTGTAAACAACCTACAACTAAATAAATGTACTTATTGAATCCATTGAATTTAATTTAATTATGAATATGTCAGTGATTAAAATGACTTAATTTATTTTGATTGCATGGTTCAATATAAAAAAAAAAATTGTAACATAATTCTTTTGGGACTAATTCTATTATTAAATCCATAACCGTTTTTAGCTACCAATGTAGTTTAATTGACTTTTGTTTTAAATGATTAATTTTTGTACACCATACCTCGGGATTTTCATATTTCATTCAGTTTATTTCAACAGATACTTAAAGGATTAAAAGGCTGTCTTAGGCCATTTGTCTCATATTATGACTATGATATCATGAATTATGACGGATGTCTGACAACATTTTTTTACAATAGTAGATCATTATCCATAGTCATCATTTCTGCCCAGAATCACCCACTGCTGGGTAACAGCCTCCCGTTCTTTCTGCCATACCTCCAGAAATTATTTTTTTTTGATAGAGGCAACACTGCCTAAAATATTTGTTGTATACAAAACTGATCCCTTATTCATATTAGTATGTACAGAATGCAATCACACTTTGGTGAAACTGCACAGTGACAGGTGATTACTTTTATGACTTAGAAGGATAATCGCATCACACACATAAAATAGCTAATAAATAGCAATGCCTTTCGTTTTGACAGTCAATAACATTCATTGTGTTGTTGTTGCTTTTTACCACCATACTGCGATTGCCAACCCGCCTGCCAAGCGTGGCGATTATGGCAAAGCCCCCCAAATTGGGGGAGGCCTAAGTCCAGCAGTGGACGTCTTACGGCTGAAATGATGATGATGAATGATGACTAAGTTGTTGACCAGGTGAATTTTTCAATTATTTGAAATAATGAATCAGCAATTTCCTTTAATAAGAACTTAATGTACACAGTTAAACAATAAATATATCTTCATCTTTATGATGGTGTAGTCAATGTGTATCATGTTGTGAAGACTTACAAATTGGCTACTATTGACCTACTGTACTATGAACCTTTGAAAGTGCAAACCTGTGTGTAAACAAACAAAACAGGGTGGCAGGGATTTTTACGCAACCGTGAATTCAGAACCGACAGACCTTAAAAAAAATCGTCACATAGAAAATAAAATAAAAATTGTCATTCCTAAAATTTTTACCATGTAGGTTTTAGTAGATAACACCTGTTTTTTTTGTTTTATAATCAACGAAAATTTTAACATTTCTATACTAGGGTATCTTTACGTACATACTTGGTGGAAGGCTGCACAATGGTGATATGAAATGGTAACAATGTTATACTGATGAAGTGATGAGCAATCTTTATACAATTTCATACATATATTTTGCTATTTATGGCCATGTTATGGGTTTCCTTTCTTTCTTTGGTGGAGGGCAATCACTTGCCAGTGTCATCTGGAATGGATAAGAAAGGTCATATATTAATCAATGCAGTTAGGCCCATTAGTAACCGTGAATTTAGAGTTATACGTTGAAACCCTGACAGGTGCTATACTTTGTAGAAATTATTTCATCACCACCCAAAACGGTGAAGGAAAATAATGTGGGGCAACCAACACACCCGAGAAACAAAAAATTGAAAACATGTGACATTTAACAACACGCGCTGAGCCCGATAGAAAGATTACAGCCCACTCCCCTCACAAAGAGCAGGCCGGTGCCCCAGCAGTGGGAACATGAGCTGATGTGTGATTTGCTACTCCATAGTTACTTATAATAAATCATTGTCTGGTTGTTTCACTCCAGTCTTACAAACTGAGTATGTTGTTGTAAATGCAAAACATGGCTTGATAAAACACTTTCATACAATGAATTGAAGATCAGAGGTGCTACACTCGAATATGTGTACCTTGGACAGACTGTCCAGTTAGGTAGGTCCAACTTCGAGAAAGAGGTCAATCGTCGAATCCGACTCGGAAGCGTTTGGGAAGCTGTGCAATATCTTCTCGTCCCACTTACCGCAGTGTCTCAAGGAAAAAGTCTTTGACCAGTGTGTGTTGCTAGTGATGGCATATGGCACTGAGACGTGGTAGCTCACAATGGGCCTCATAAGAAGGCTCAAAGTCACCCAAAGAGCAATGGAGAGGGCTATGCTTGGAGTTTCCCTACATGATTGAATGAGAAATGAAGAGATCTGTAAGAAAACCAAGGCAACTGATATAGCCCGAAGAATTGCCAAACTAAAGTGGCAGTGGGCAGGGCAGATTACTCGCAGAACAGATGGCCAATGGGCCGGAAGGTTCTGGAGTGATGACCGCGTACTGGAAGACAGAGCATTTGAAGGCCTTCCACATGATGGACTGATGACCTGGTGAAGGCCGCAGGAATAAGTTGAATGCGAGAAGCACAGAACAGGTCGAAGTGGCGGTGCTTGGGGGAGACCTATATCCAGCAGTGGACGTCTTTCTGCTGAAATGATGATGATGATGATAATCAATTGTAATTTCAGTAGTAGAACAAGTTAACCTACCCAATCACATGAAAACTGTTTTATGCAAAACACAACCCTATTTTAACTTAACATATTTTAGTGGAGTACTTACAGGATCAATGCAGATCTTCCTTTTACTCAAATTGAAGAAATTTGTCGTATCTATTATAGGCGCAATTGTCGTCTCAATTTTGATCTTCTTTATTTGGCTGGATGGAAACTCGGGTGGTGGCCTCAATCTTTCACAATTTGGATGGTCATTATTTTGTTTGATTTGATGATTTATCATGATATTTAACTTTTTTGCTGCCTCGGGGCTCGATTGGCGCGTTTTATTCAGTATTCTGCCCCTCCCAGAGTCCCTGTATTTTCTTTGGCCGTAAGGCACACAATAATGATGGAATACATCCAGTAGTTCATCTCTTTGCATAAGACACATGTTTGGAATGCGCAGGTGCCTCTGAAAATTCAAATGAAAAACAAAGATAAGTCCTCTCTTTTTGTTTTGATCTAAGGTTTTTTGATACAATAACAAAATAGAAAAATGGTATCTTTACCTCTTGAATGATACACATTAACTGTTCGTTACTTAAAAGCTCAGGATGCAGTAACATATCAAACGAGACCGACATTATTGGCACAAAACATCACTTAAATAAAGTAAAAGATTAACAAAATATATTCAGAATTTCATACCGCCTTTCCGTAACAGGTAACATTAGTGTTTTGACTTTGACACTGACAATGACAACTACTCCTCCGTGTGTGTTTACGAATCCAATTGTGAAATAAACAAAAAAACTTGTATTTACAACACAATATTTACTAATTACGAATCTCGTCCACAATGGAATGAAAAAACGTGGAAGCTGATTTTATTTTAAAACTAAACTTCAACTTTTTAACATTGTGAAACTCAATTTCTGCACACCTGTAGAGAATCTACTTTTTGTCAAAAGCGAACTTTACAATACAATACTCGAATGATTTCAAAAACTGATTATGAATATACAGGTAAAAAAAAATTAGCACTTATTTGCTCAGAGGCTAACCGATTTTTTGGGGCTAGTACGTTGTCAAGAAAAGTAGAAATTCAATGGGGTCATAATGAACTTAGAAAGTTAAATTGATGATTTTTAAGAATATAATTATTTTAAGAAATTTTTGTTAAGGCCGCGAATCAATAATGTTTACATCAACATGAAATCTGATAGTGACCTGCAAATTGCAAAAACCTTATGAAAACGTAATTTTTCTTACGAATTATCAGTAATGTTGGAACATTATTTATTAATACCTACTTTTTTTAAAGTACACCACAAAAGACGGTACTACAGCGGTTTACTGTGTTATTTACATCATATTATATCTTTAATTATACCTACTACTGGGAACGTAGTAGGTATAATTAAACTTAAAGTGTGAAAAACTTATTCCGCTCACTATTTTAAGATTAAAAATATTAAATGTTCGTACTTTGAAAATTGCTTTTAGTTTTATTTCTATCTGTAGTGTCGAGTTCAGCTCTACCTCATCATAAGTTCTCTATGATTTCTTGGCTGTATGGGCTCAGCTCCCTTTGCCTGTCCCAAAGAGGGACGAAAAGAACCAAAAAAAAAATCTCTATGATTTCTGTCAATAATACACAGTGCTGCTTGTGTCATTTGTGTGCTTCGATTGTTTGCTTTACTGTTTCCTAACGTTTTATTTTGGGCTCTTGAAGGAATTTAATTCAAAATAAGTTTTTCTAATTTTAGTGACTGAGGTCTTGTTAGTTAACTTTCTCAGTGTATTTGTGTTTATTAGTTTAGTTTAAGTGTGCAGTGGTGCGATTATAATTTTGTATTTATAATAAATAGAAAAGCTTTTATAAATTAATGTTTTTAAATAATAAATACGATAAACCCGGGTTTTAGTGTAACATAACAACACTCAAATGCCAATTGCCGCTGGAATTTCGATGACAAATTCAATCGGGGTGTGTGTGAGAGCGCGGTGGGACTATGTTGTTTCTCAGTGCCTTAGCGATCGGTATGATAAGTGGTCTGCAGAATGTCACGACGGAGGCGCCGGCGCCCAGCAGTGACGACAGCGCGGTCGCTAGCCCGCCGAGCGCCGCGGAGCGGGCGGTGAGCGAGATGGGGTTGGTGGAGACGACGAAGTTGTCGGGACAGTCTGCCGACTTGGTGAATGTGACGGTGCACGAGCGCCCGTCGATGTGGGATATGTACTTGAACCACTGCCCGAAGTGGAGGCCGGTGAACCATATATTTTTCCAAGTGGCCAATGTGTTCTTCCTGGTGTCGTTCTTGGCGCCGCACACGCCGACCGGGCTCGTGTGGCTGCGCGTGGCGCTCATACTGGGCTGCGCGTTCTCGGGCATGTGGGCCTGGAGCATCGAGTGCTACCTAGACGCTGTGCTGTGGAACAGTGCTTTTATTGTGATAAACTTCGTTTACTTCTCTATACAGTTTTATTTGATGCGCCCTATCAAGTTCCACAAGGATATTGAGGAGGTAATTATGAATGTTTTTATGTAGATTATAACTAGATTATTTCCATAACATTTGATGAATGCCTGTGTTGATTCTTGCCTTAGTTATAACTTTGACAAAGTACAATCACAAGCACTTATTTGTGTCAGTCCATTTAGTATTTTTCAGGCCACTACTGAACACAATATGTACTACTGGTCCTAAGTTCTACAATTTAATGAGTTAACTACTTTGTCTCCTATTGAAATACTGATTTTAGGTGCAACTGAATGTTATATTATTTTATTTCTCAGAGTCTTCCCCCCTTACATCTAAAAGAAAGAAATAACTTTGTTTCTTAACATAATAACTAAGTGTTAAAAATCAAAAGCTGGTAGGTGACAAACCCATATCTTTTTTTAGAAAGGTATTACAATTTATAATCAGGCCTGTATTAAATACTTAATAAAATTCCTTGTTTTTTTTTTGTGTTCGCCAAAACAATTCAACACAGATAATTAAATTCATACTTAATTTGGATACCGTACTGTACCGTGTGGTAAAAGGTGACTAAGGGACTTACTAGAGAATGGGCAGCAGCGTTCTCTATGCATTTTATCACCATACTGCGATCGCCAACCCGCCTGCCAAGCATGACGATTATGGCAAAGCCCTCCAAATTGGGGGAGGCCTAAGTCCAGCAGTGGACGTCTTACGGCTGAAATTATGACTTAATTGGGATGTGATCAATAAGTCTACAGTTGATGAGTCATAGGTCAATCGTGTTTCACATCCATGGGCTTCAGGTCAGCTGATAACCAGTTTGTTTCTGCATTTAGACAAGCAAAATGGAAACATCTTTTGATGATTTCATAAGCAGGAATAGACCCTTTGAAAATAACTGTGGGGAACTTCAATAAAGTGATAATATTAATATTTCTGGGAAACTGCAATAAAGCCATAAAAGTAATATTTGTGTTGAAATTCTGTAACCATCTTAGACAGACGAAAAGAATAACAGTTCATTATTAAAACACAAAATGACTATTTCGTGTTTTTAAATAATGTATATCTAATTTAAGATTAGTCTGATTAGTTCGCTTAAAAGTTTTTTTTTATCATTTTATCACACAGGTGTTGATTCTATGACTCATGATTGGAAATCAAAATCAATGCTGTGTATTTAATTTCTTATGCATGTTGAAACAGTCCATCACAACCAGGTAGAAAGGGTGGCTCACAAAAAATCATATACAGGGTTAAACCCTTTTATTTAAATGAGGGTGACCATCTTTATTTATTTTAAATTTGGACATTACTAATACCATATGTATTCTTTTTAATGCTCAACACTTATAATAAAATTCGAGTATACATACATTTGATGTTCCATGATGTAACAGTAATTACATCTATAATGTCACTGTTATCATCACTATCTTTGAAATTATCATGAAAGATTTTTAGACAGAATTACAGTGTTAATGCCTTGTTATACAAAACAGATAACCAGCTTACATTTGCCATGTTCATGACAATGATTGCACTTTCTGTCAGGGTCGCGAGATTAGTTCGAAAGAGGTACCGTGGCCTGGCATATGGGCAACTGAAGGAACACGGGTAGGTTTTAGTCAGTAAAAGTCTGACACGCCCTTCCGCTCCACCCAGAGCGGGAGACGTTATTTGATGATTTCCCATCCAAAAAAAAAAGCTTGCACTATGTAGGTATGTTAGCAGGAAAAATAAATATTCATTTTTAGTTAGATGTATCTAAAGCATGTCTATTGAGAAAAATCAGTTAGTACCCCACATTATTTCCCGTTTTTAATTCGAAGTCGTAGTTAATTTCTAATTTCGAATTTTACATTAATGTTTTGGCCATTTTGGGCCCATTTTGCATAACATTTCTGTACTTTAGTACCTCCTTACTGTACGGTTTCAGTATAAATTCCACAGGTTTTAAAAGCTACGATATCGTAATTAATATAAATTATGGGTTCGGCTCGACCTCACTATAAACCTTAAAATTGAAGCACTAATGGATAAAAGTGTACACAGGTAGCTTAGGATAGTTAGTTTAATAGAAAAAAAAAAGTGTTTTTCTTAATATCGTGACGAGAACTTATTGCCGTCCCTTTGATGTTGTTTTTCCAATAAAAGCTCATTTAGTAAAAAGTGAAAAGCAACGCCAACAATCCGATACTCAGCAAAGTCATATTTCTAAAAATACACACTTAATCATGTCTGAGAGCTGAGATTTTTATTTGTTTCACACAAACATGTCGGTTTCTCATTTACGCCAATTACTCCGGGGCCGTATCAGCAAGTGTTCTATTTTATATGCAAATTACATCAGCGCCATTTGAGTATCCTTAATACAATTTGCAGAGCTCGGATACCTGATAAATTGGTTATTACACTACTCGCGAATCAATACGAAGTTATATGTCCGCAATTATTGACAGTCTAATCTCATTCGAGATTAATTTGTATAGACAGATGCGAAATCGGGAAATATCGGCCTGTTGGTCTAGTGGTTAGTGACCCTGACTGCTATGCCGGAGGTCGTGGGTTCGATTCCCACCCAGGACAAATGTTTGTGTGATGAGCACGATCATTTGTTCTGTGTCTGGGTGTAATTTATCTATAATATGTATGTATTTAGAAATATATAAGTATGTTTATCAGTTGTCTAGTACCCATAACACAAGCTCCGCTTAGCTTGGGACTAGATGGCGTTGTGTGATAGTTGTGGAATATTATTATTATATCATTTATTTATTTTCTTACATATTAAGTATATTTTTAAATATTTTTACAAAAATTATACAAAAAACATTTAAAAATATAAAAAATAGTGGCCCAACGGCATCGGGAGCAGGGTCCAAGCTGCCGGTGGTCAGGGCTCTAGAGAGAGGAACCTCCTGACAATACGTGCCGTGTCTAAGAGTACTGCTTTCTGAATCAAGCCCTTGACCCAGCCGTGCAATGAGAGCCTCCTGAGGTGTTGGTCGAGGCTCTTCGCTATTAGCCCATTTACTGTAACAATTATCGGTACAATGATTGCAGTATCCACGTAATATTATTATTATTATAATAATAATAATAATAATAAGCTGGCAACACCGTGAACAAGACGTCACACATTTCGAATAGATATAATTTAAATAGTAAAAATATTTTTGACCCAAATTTATAATAGATTTCGGTTTTACAGTGAACCTAGACCTAAAAATATTACAATATCATTATTAAAAAGAGACTATATCGCAGCAAAATGAAATAAATCCAACCAAAAACTACAGGATCGGGGGTGACATGACAGATGTCATCCCCGAACTACAATAATTAGAAAATGAAAAAACCATGACGAAATGTTAACAAGATCAGCGGCTCGTCGCGCACGCCCACCACCTCCGGACTCGTCGCTCAGCTCCGCCTCGCCGCCGCCGGTACCTAGCCCCACTGCGGGCGTTGTGAAGACACCGGCCGTGGCAGTTGCGTCGAGCTCGAGTGACGAGTATTTCTCTCCGCCCACGACGCCACCACCTGCTCGTCGACGGGGAGGACGCCGGCCGCCGGACGGCTTAGGACCTCGAGGCCCACCGGCCTCTGATAGGGTCCCAGCTCCCGGCGGAAGTGTGCAGCGCATGAGATGGACACAATCCATCAATGAAAATGTCATGCGCTCATACTATGGGGCTACAGAGGGGGGAAAGAATCTGACCGCGTACCGTGTTCGGATGCTCTCTCTGTTTCAGGTACTTGAGCCAGCTGTCAACGTTTCGGCACAACGACTGTCGGATCAGGTGCGGGTCATCCAAAGTCATCGTATGTTGGATGACACTGTACTTGATCGCTTGCGTAATGAAATGCGGAGTAGCCATGTTATCGCCCCCACGCCGCAGACTGCTGCAGTACCAGCGCAGCCTACCACAACTTATGCTGACGAGGGATGGGATGACAGGGCTACAAACGTAAGTACCCATTGCAATGATGAATTGAGGAGCGCTTTGGAGTGTGCGATTCAGGAATATCGGTTCATGACTCCCGAACTTAGACCACGCTTACCTCGTTTGCCCATGCATAACAAAAATAGGGCACTGGTGGCGGCTTTGGATTCGCAGTTGTCAAACTACTTTGATGACTGCGAAGACCTCACCGATACTCATTCGATTCTGTACTGCGCGGCTGTAGCTGCATGTCGTGTAGCTCACGTCAAATTCCCTAATGACTCTAGAGCTACACGACCGAAACCAGCCGTACCAGCTTGGCAGTGCAGAATTGAGCGTCGTATTGCTGGGGCCAGAGCCCTCATCGGCAAACTAATCTGCTTCAGGGAGGGCAACACTCGCCCTAGAGTGATGCGCTTTGTGAGGCGGGCGTTCTCGGGGACTGATATCAGCCCTCGGGACTATATGTCCCGTGTCACAGAGCGCATAGACTTCCTGAAGCAGAAAGTATATGCATGGGCAAACCGTATTCGTAGGTATAAGCGGCGAGTGGACCGATATACTCAGAACCGCACCTTCCAGAGTGATGAAAGGTGGGTTTATAGGGCTTGGGAGCGACCGGTCCAAGGTGTGGCGGACGCGCACCTGCCGGATAATGATGCCATGTGTTCTTTTTGGCGCAGTATCTGGTCGGTGCCTGTCAGTCACACCGAAGGGGATTGGGCTCGAGAAGTCGAGCGAGCCTGCGATCCAATACCAGAAATGGGGGCTGTTACCATCTGCCCCCAAGACGTAGCTCGTGCAGTCCGTCCATTGCCCAATTGGAAGTCTCCAGGGCCTGACGGGCTGCACAACTTCTGGATCAAATGGTTCATTGGATCGCATGCTCGCTTGGCGGCTCAGTACCAGACTGCATTGGAGTCTGGTTCGCTACCCCAGTTCCTAACAACAGGAATTACCCACCTGCTCCACAAATCAGGTAGTACCGCGGAACCCAAAAATTATAGACCGATCACGTGTTTGCCGACGGTCTATAAAGTTCTTACATCCATTTTGAGAGCTAAAATGTACAATCATATTGACACCAACTCCATCATGTCTGTCTCTCAAAATGGATGTAGGAACGGGTCTTGCGGTACTAAGGAGCTGCTCCTCATTGATATGGCCATTAGCCAACAGGTTCGCCGTTCCCGAAAGGATCTGTCGACATGTTGGATAGATTATAAGAAGGCCTATGACTCGGTGCCACATACATGGCTCAGGAGGGTGCTGGAGTTGTATAAAGTTGATGCAACTCTGCGCGCCTTCCTGATTTCATGTATGGGGCAGTGGAGGACGGTCCTTCGCTATCCAGGATGTCGAAATATCCAAAGGAACAGCGAACCGATAAGGATCGAGCGAGGCATATTTCAGGGTGATAGTTTGAGTCCGCTTTGGTTCTGCTTAGCCCTGAATCCTCTGAGCACACTGCTTGAGGATTCAGGTATAGGCTATCGGTTGAGGAGAGGTGGTCAGGTTATATCTCACCTCCTTTACATGGATGACCTTAAACTCTTTGCTCCCAACAATTTTCAACTAATGGAGCTACTGAAGGTAACTGAAACCTTCAGTAGCGCCATCAGGATGGAATTTGGTGTGGACAAATGTGCGGTCATGCATGTAAAGCGAGGGAAGATTGTGGAATCCGCGGGAACCCAACTCTCGGATTCCATAAACCTCCGAGCCCTCTCCGCATCCGAAACCTATAAGTATTTGGGTATGTCGGAAGCGTTGGGCATCAATGTTACTGACATGAAGCAATCGTTGAAGGAGCGCTTCTTTGGCCGCCTGAAGAAAGTATTTAATAGTCTTCTATCAGGCGGAAACAAGGTGCGCGCCTTCAACGGTTGGGTCATGCCGGTTTTGATGTACTCTTTCGGCATACTCAAATGGACTCAAACCGAACTAGACGCCCTGGATAGGAGGGTCCGTACGCTGCTGACTGCATATCGAATGCATCACCCACGGTCATCGGTAATGAGGCTGTATATCCCGCGAAAGTGTGGAGGTCGAGGCTTTTTAAACGCTAAGACTCTCCACAATCGCGAGATATGCAGTCTCAGGGAATATTTCCTAGAAACCGACGTGGGGATGCATCGAGATGTGGTGGCGGTTGACAAGGGCCTCACCCCGCTCTCCTTGGCTAACGAGAACTGGCGCAAACCTGTAATACTTGACACCAATGAACGCATGGAAGTATGGCAGAGTAAGGAGCTCCACGGACGCTTTTTCCGGGCCCTACATGGACCCGATGTAGATATACTAGCGTCCGTAGCCTGGTTGCGTTTCGGTGACCTCTTTGGGGAAACCGAAGGTTTTGTCTGTGCAATTATGGACGAAGTTATGATGACGAACAATTACCGGAGATTTATTGTGAAAGACGGCACGGTTGACATCTGTCGGGCATGCCACCGTCCAGGGGAATCAATTAGGCACATAATCTCCGGGTGTTCTCGTCTAGCTAACGAAGAATACTTGCATAGACACAACCTAGTAGCCAGGATTATCCATCAGCAACTTGCTCTTAAATACAGCCTTGTGGAATCAGAAGTGCCGTACTACAGGTATGTGCCCGACCCAGTTCTCGAAAATGGAAATATCACATTGTACTGGGATCGATCCATCATCACTGACAGGACTATTGTAGCAAATAAGCCTGATATAGTGGTGGTGGATCGAGTAGAGCGGCGCACAATGATTGTTGACATAACGGTCCCACATGACGAGAACCTCGTGAAAGCTGAGAAAGATAAGCAGATCAAGTATCTTGACTTGGCTCACGAGGTTGTCGACATGTGGGATGTGGACTCAGCAATCATTGTGCCGATAGTCGTCACTGCCAATGGCTTGATAGCCAAGAGCCTCGATCAACATCTAAAGAGGCTCTCGTTAGGCAGCTGGGTCAAGGGCTTGATTCAGAAAGCGGTACTTCTGGACACGGCTCGCATTGTCAGGAGGTTCCTCTCTCTGGAGCCCTGACCGCCGGTAGCTTGGACCCTGTTCCCGATACCGGTGGGCTACTATTTTTTATATTTTTAAATGTTTTTATATGTTTCTGTACTAATATTTAAAAATATAATTTATAAGAGTATACAAATTAATAAAGGAAATAATAATAATAATAATATTATTATTTCCTTTATTCATCTTAATATACTTATAAATTATATTTTTAAATATTAGAATATAAAATAAAAACATTTAAAAATATAAAAAATAGTAGCCCGCCGGTATCGGGAACAGGGTCCAAGCTACCGGCGGTCAGGGCTCCAGAGAGAGGAACCTCCTGACGATGCGAGCCGTGTCCAGAAGTACCGCTTTCTGAATCAAGCCCTTGACCCAGCTGCCTAACGAGAGCCTCCTTAGATGTTGGTCGAGGCTCTTGGCTATCAACCCATTGGCTGTGACGACTATCGGCACAATGATCGCTGAATCCACATCCCACATGTCGACAACCTCGCGAGCCAAGTCAAGATACTTGATCTGTTTATCTTTCTCAGCTTTCACGAGGTTCTCGTCATGTGGGACCGTTATGTCAACAATCATTGTGCGCCGCTCTACTCGATCCACCACCACTATATCAGGCTTATTTGCAACAATAGTCCTGTCAGTGATGATGGATCGATCCCAGTACAATGTGATATTTCCATTTTGGAGAACTGGGTCGGGCACATACCTGTAGTACGGCACTTCCGATTCCACAAGGCTGTATTTAAGAGCAAGTTGCTGATGGATAATCCTGGCTACTAGGTTGTGTCTATGCAAGTATTCTTCGTTAGCTAGACGAGAACACCCGGAGATTATGTGCCTAATTGATTCTCCTGGACGGTGGCATGCCCGACAGATGTCAACCGTGCCGTCTTTCACAATAAATCTCCGGTAATTGTTCGTCATCATAACTTCGTCCATAATTGCACAGACAAAACCTTCGGTTTCCCCAAAGAGGTCACCAAAACGCAGCCAGGCTACGGACGCTAGTATATCTACATCGGGTCCATGTAGGGCCCGGAAAAAGCGTCCGTGGAGCTCCTTACTCTGCCATACTTCCATGCGTTCATTAGTGTCAAGTATTACAGGTTTGCGCCAGTTCTCGTTAGCCAAGGAGAGCGGGGTGAGGCCCTTGTCAACCGCGACCACATCTCGATGCATCCCCACGTCGGTTTCTAGGAAATATTCCCTGAGACTGCATATCTCGCGATTGTGGAGAGTCTTAGCGTTTAAAAAGCCTCGACCTCCACACTTTCGCGGGATATACAGCCTCATTACCGATGACCGTGGGTGATGCATTCGATATGCAGTCAGCAGCGTACGGACCCTCCTATCCAGGGCGTCGAGTTCGGTTTGAGTCCATTTGAGTATGCCGAAAGAGTACATCAAAACCGGCATGACCCAACCGTTGAAGGCGCGCACCTTGTTTCCGCCTGATAGAAGACTATTAAATACTTTCTTCAGGCGGCCAAAGAAGCGTTCCTTCAGCGATTGCTTCATGTCAGTAACATTGATGCCCAACGCTTCCGACATACCCAAATACTTATAGGTTTCGGATGCGGAGAGGGCTCGGAGGTTTATGGAATCCGAGAGTTGGGTTCCCGCGGATTCCACAATCTCCCCACGCTTTACATGCATGACCGCACATTTGTCCACACCAAATTCCATCCTGATGGCGCTACTGAAGGTTTCAGTTACCTTCAGTAACTCCATCAGTTGAAAATTGTTGGGGGCAAAGAGTTTAAGGTCATCCATGTAAAGGAGGTGAGATATAACCTGACCACCTCTCCTCAACCGATAGCCTATACCTGAATCCTCAAGCAGTGTGCTCAGAGGATTCAGGGCTAAGCAGAACCAAAGTGGACTCAAACTATCACCCTGAAATATACCTCGCTCGATCCTTATCGGTTCGCTGTTCCTTTGGATATTTCGACATCCTGGATAGCGAAGGACCGTCCTCCACTGCCCCATACATGAAATCAGGAAGGTGCGCAGAGTTGCATCAATTTTATATAACTCCAGCACCCTCATGAGCCATGTATGTGGCACCGAGTCATAGGCCTTCTTGTAATCTATCCAACATGTCGACAGATCCTTTCGGGAACGACGAACCTGTTGGCTAATGGCCATATCAATGAGGAGCAGCTCCTTAGTACCGCGGGACCCATTCCTACATCCATTTTGAGAGACAGACATGATGGAGTTGGTGTCAATATGATTGTAAATTTTAGCTCTCAAAATGGATGTAAGAACTTTATAAACCGTCGGCAAACACGTGATTGGTCTATAATTTTTGGGTTCCGTGGTACTACCTGATTTGTGGAGCAGGTGGGTAATTCCTGTTGTTAGGAACTGGGGTAGCGAACCAGACTCCAAAGCAGTCTGGTACTGAGCCGCCAAGCGAGCATGCGATCCAATGAACCATTTGATCCAGAAGTTGTGCAACCCGTCCGGCCCTGGAGACTTCCAATTGGGCAGTGGACGGACTGCACGAGCTACGTCTTGGGGGCAGATGGTAATAGCTCCCATTTCTGGTATTGGATCGCAGGCTCGTTCGACTTCTCGAGTCCAACCCCCTTCGGTGTGACTGACAGGCACCGACCAGATACTGCGCCAAAAAGAACACATGGCGTCATTATCCGGCAGATGCGTGTCAGCCACACTTTGGGTCGGTCGCTCCCAAGCCCTATAAACCCACCTTTCATCACTCTGGAAGGTGCGATTCTGAGTGTATCGGTCCACTCGCCGCTTATACCTACGAATACGGCTTGCCCATGCATAAACTTTCTGCTTCAGGAAGTCTATGCGCTCTGTGACACGGAACATATAGTCCCGAGGGCTGATATCAGTCCCCGAGAACGCCCGCCTCACAAAGCGCATCACTCTAGGGCGAGTGTTGCCCTCCCTGAAGCAGATTAGTTTGCCGATGAGCGCTCTGGCCCCACTAATACGGCGCTCAATTCTGCACTGCCAGGCTGGTACGGCTGGTTTTGGTCGTGTAGCTCTATAGTCACTAGCAAATTTGACGTGAGCTACACGACATGCCGCTACAGCCGCGCAGTACAGAATTGCATGAGTATCAGTGAGGTCTTCGCAGTCATCAAAATAGTTTGACAACTGCGAATCCAGAGCCGCCACCAGCGCCCTATTTTTGTTATGCATGGGCAAACGAGGTAAGCGTGGTCTAAGTTCGGGTGATATGGACCGATATTCTCGAATCGCATCCTCCAAAGCACTCCTCAATTCCTCATTGCACTGGGTACTTACGTTTGTAGCCCTGTCATCACTCCCCTCATCAGCTTGACTTGTCAAGTACTGTGGTGGGACCACAGCAGTCTGCAACAGGGGTGCAATGACATGGCTACTCTGCATTTCATTTCGTAGGCGATCAAGTACAGTGTCATCCAACATATGATTACGCTGGATGACCCGCACCTGATCCGATAGTCGTTGGGTTGAGACGTTGACATCTGGCTCAAGCACCTGAAAAAGAGAGAGCATCCGAACACGGTACGCGGTCAGATTCTTTCCCCCCTCTGTAGCCCCATAGTATGAGCGCATGACATTCTCATTGATGGATCTTGTCCATCTCATGCGCTGCACACTTCCGCCGGGAGCTGGGACCCTATCAGAGGCCGGTGGGCCTCGAGGCATAGAGCAACACGGACCAGAGGGGAGTAGCCATACGCAGGCGTTCCCCTCTGTCAAAGTACAAGTCCACGCGGTCCTATGCGTACAATAAAACTAGTTGCAGCCGCACTGCTCGGTAGACTAAATCTAGTTGCGCGACAAAATTGACATCCTACAAAAATGCCGAATTGTTCTGTATTTTGCTGCAAAAAGAGATCTGCCACGTCAAATTTACAAAAAGATGGCGTTACCTTTCATATGTAAGTAATTTTTAATCACATTATTCCTATTTACTTCTATAAAACTTAAAAATTACAAAATCATCGGTCGTGTTGTTTCGGATTTGTTTACCAACACAGGCCGCTCGCCCTCATACAATATGCGGATCGGTCGAGCGACTGATCCGAGTCTATTTCCGAGAATACGCTGTCACCGAGCGATAGTGTTGTTACTGGTTTGTTAGTAGATAGTTATCGATAAATTTGGCAAAGGAGTCTATATCCATACAGAGACATTTTTGAGATTAAGTTTTCTGATTTATTTAAAATATTATATTGTAAGCTGTATATTAATATACATAGTTGTATAAAAAAAGCGTTAAATTAAAAATATTATAAAACGTACGAGTTAACACATTTTATTAAAATTACTTATTGTGAACTTCAAACATAATATTTTTAAATTTATTTATTGAAGGTTTCCTAAAGATCCAAATTTAACACTTTCACTGCTAAGTACGTAAATTGCATAAAAATAGGCATGCCATAAAATGTGTGTCGCAAATCTATAACAACCCATCTGTTGAGTCCATCGGCGTGATGGTTACGTAACGGGAACCCCATGCCGCAGCACCCGAATCCGAGTTCAGTAAGCCACGCCCACAACCGGCCTGCCAGGTAGGGTTGTCGAACGCCAATTTTTTTTTATTGAACACTGTTCTTTCTTCATGTATTTTTGTTTGTTTTCCTAGTTATTTAAAAATCATAACTCTTACGCCAAGAGAACCTTACAGGATATCTCTAAGGTGCCTCCGCAGTTGTATCCGCGAAATTAAATTTACCAAAACATAAGTTGATTTTCGCGGGTTACGACTCGCTCAAGCGATTCGCCTCAAGTAATTATCTAAGATCAGTGAATTATTAAAACAAAAATGAACCGACGCCTTTGTTCTTATTGTTTATACCTTCAACGATGGTTTTTACCGCAATAAAACACGTGCAGATAAGGAAAAAATTTAAACATTTGCCTTCTTTTGTTTTTAAATACTTTGTTGACGCCTGTGTTCTCAAACTTTAAGCTCCATAAAAACGAACCGACACCTTTGTTTTAAACCTTCAGCTTATTTTGGCAACCCTAGCAGTATGTAATAATTTGCACCCGGTAGGCGGGTGCTCGGCATGGGCACAAGACACTTATAACTATTTATATGTTGGACTCGGATGCGAGTTGTCGGCATGCGAACGAATTATCGTTCGACCCGGGAGCCGGGTGCTCGGCACTGAAAGTGTTAAGGGATATATGGAAGAAATTTTGTAATAATAGACTAACCTGGAGTCCCACAAGAAATAGTGTCATTTGCTCAAAACATTTCAAGACCTCTGACTTTCATGTGTTGTCGAACAATAGGAGGAGATTAGTCGAGGGCACCAAACCAACTCTAACACCACACTGTATTTGTCCCGTAAGTTTTTTTTTATATCACGGAAAAGGTAAAACAGCCGACCTGATGTAGTTCACATTAGTTATAGTGGTAAAATGAAGTTTAGATTTCTCAACTTGAAAAATTAATAGTTTTAAACCTAATTTTCCAGAGTCATCAAAAATCATTCAGTCTACCAAATGACAGACTATCATCTCATGATGCCATTAGTGCCACTCTCACTATTCCTGATTATATTCAGTAATGAGTATATACTGCTTAAATCATTGAAAAAACCTTTTATTTTACCTATCATTCACTTACATTGTCGCAGCACTATGCAAACCATGCCCCTGTACTGCGTTTATACTACTCACGTACCACTATATTTTTCTATCGTAATGGTATAAAGTTGATTTTGACAATGTACTTCAATAAAACTACATTGGCGCATAACATTTACTTTCATGTGATAAGAAACACCATGGTTTCGCAGATTTGTAGTAGCAGATCGATTTTTACAGCTAGAAACTGCACAATTAACCATTTTTGGAGAGAACTTATTTTCGACACAATACGATATATAATGGCGGCGGCCGCGCATTCAATTAGTTTTATATAACGTGCATGGTATATATAAATGCTCTAAGGTGATAGATACACATCCACTCGTTTTTAAAATGACGTAAACCTTAATTTTATTTTTTAAATGATAATTATTGTAGTACATAATAAATAAAGTCAATCTTTATTATAATATCTATCTTTGTATCACTTTTTAAACCTAATATTCCGATAAAAAAAAATAAAGTCAATCTTTATTATAATATCTATCTTTGTATCACTTTTTAAACCGAGTTCTTGAATTTATCGATAATGCGTATCGACAGTAGTTGCAACCACGGCTGTAAGCAACTTGTCAATGTAGTTGCGTCATCTCATTGTACTGTAACGACACATAATGTATCTATGTGTGTATGAAATTGTTAGTGTATGCTTTAATTTTTATGTGTGAGTTTCGTAGCAACAGACGATTATTTTTGTGTGAGAATTTGAGAAAGTGTGGGTAGAGCAGATTTCCCCCCGCTAAAAATGACAGACAGTTTTGTATCGGGAAAAAACGCTATGGCGTCTCCCCTCCGGTCCGCCGGTGGTCCGTGTTGCTCTATGGCCTCGAGGTCCTAAACCGTCCGGCGGCCGGCGTCCTCTCCGTCGACAAGCAGGTGGTGGCGTCGTGGGCGGGGAGAAGTACTCGTCGCTCGAGCTCGACGCAACTGCCACGGCCGGTGTCGTCACAGCGCCCGCAGTGGGGCTGGGTACCGGCGGCGGCGAGGCGGAGCTGAGAGACGAGTCCGGAGGTGGTGGGCGTGCTCTTCGTGCTGCTGATCGAGTCAACATACTCGTAGTCTTCTCATTCCTTATTTCATTTCATTGTAATTTTACCGGGGGTGACATGACAGATGTCACCCCCGATTCGGCTGTTTTAACTTGAGTTTTTTTACATTATGGTAATTTTTTGTGGTTTTTATAATTCCGGAAGGTTTTACAGGTCGAGGATTTATTTTCTATTGTAGAGTTTTTCTTAAATTGGGTTACATATATATTTTTTCTAAAATAAGGAACACAAGACGTCTTGTCAACACAGTGTTGCCAGCGTTATTATTATTATTATTATTATTATTATATATTTGCCTAGGAAAGCTTCCTACGTATTTCATTTCCTACTTTTCACGTAATCTTTGATAAATTAAAACGTCCTAATATATCATACTACCCGGTTGAATATAATCGTATTTATTACGCCAAAACGCGATAAAATTGATACGCTTAATATACCTAAAATCGTTTACGCTAAAATAATAATATTACTTATATAATTTTATCAGCGAGATTAAGGTACACCTGCAAAACGTAAGGATTATTTAAATGAATATAATAATATCGTATCTCTTCCTCATTGTTTTATCACTTATCACTTAATTTTTATAGTATTTCAATAATTCGTCGTTCTAAAACAATATTACGCCTTGCCATTGCCCGAAAGGTCTGCCTGAATTCCTTCTTATCAATCTGTAAAAATATTCCATTAGAAGATTGACAGAAAGTGAAAATAGCGTACCACATCATCAATTTCAAAGCCGTAATAAAGGTAAGAACTTAACCTAAAACATGAATCATATTGGTTTAGAAAGTCGATAGAAGCAGACTAAGTATGCGGTGGGCTGCGGTCGCTTGTGGTTTAAATCACAGGTTTCAGAACCACAAAATATCCCTATTTCAAATTATACAAAAAATATCCTTATTTAAAAAAGTCCATGGTTACCCATACTTAATACCAAGAGGGTTAACATTGCATTTCCCGCGTTCCGTAGTAATTCGTAATGCATATTTAATTGCGCGAACGAACTTTATGTTGGTTGACTTTCGAAATCCGAACGCGTCGGATGGCACCACTGAATAATTCTGCAACGTAAACGGAACTCTCAAAATTGTCTGTAAAATATTAATAAAAGCCACTCTACGCCGTTCAATGACTTTGCCGAGGTTCACCCCATTGAGCACTTCAAGTAGGTGTTGTCTGCGCACAATACCCGCTGAAGCTTATCCCTTAGAGTGGAACAGAGGGGTGCCTGATCGAAGTCTGAGTTGCATAACAAAATAATGTCCCCCAACACTGGCGCCGCGTCCAATAAATCCGTTAACACGTATCGTAAATCGAATCACAAATTCGAGTGTGATCTAAAAGCCTTATTAATTTGATCATTGTTTATCCTACAAATTGCTTGTTAAACGTTTACTAGAAAGCCATTAACGAGCTGAGCGTTGTTCATACAATATTATCAGCGTGCTGATCAAATCGAATCGTTGGGTTTAAATATAAATAATGAAATAATGCACACCATTTTCAAATGAAATCCGAAACTTGGCTGAGGTTTTAGTTTAGAGCTGGCGAAGCGGTACTTAAATAATCATTTTTTAATATTAAATCAATGCACGACCGAGATTTGAATTTAGAATGTCAGCTTATCACATTTCGATGGGGGATTAATGGTTAGAGTCGAGCGCCAGCAGTCCTTTCAATGTGCTCCCAGTGTTCTGTGTCCCAGAGGTCACTGGGGCAAGACGGTGTGAACGGCCTTACAGCTGTGTGACGTCACCGCCTCACTTACCACCCATCGAGGGTTAAACGTACTTAAAGTTTCGCGTTTGTGATGGAGCACACAACTTGGCCGTTCTTGGCTTTAGTATCGGCGTATCGGATTTCATTTTTAGGATTCGGTACCCAACGGATGCCAAACTGCCAATGAGATCTGTTAAGCTTCCACCCTCCGTCCGTTCGTACGTCCGCCCGTCCATCCGTCCCGTCCGTCCGTTTGTCTGTCTATCTAGCAGAAGGCCGTATCTCTTCATATGGTCAGTAATAGGAAGACAGTCAAATTTTTCCCAGAGTATTTATTTGTATTGGGGCTACAACAATCCACACATATACAAATATTATAAATGCAAAAGTAACTCTGTATGTCTGTCTGTCTCGCTTTCCTGCTAAAACTACTGAACCGATTTAAATGAAATTTGGTACACAGATAGTTTAGAGCCTGAGAAAGGACATAGGCTACTTTTTATCCCGGTAGTATATTCCCGCGGGATAATTTCCAACCTCCACGCGGGCGAAGCCGCTGGCAAAAGCTAGTAAATAATAAAAAATAAACCTTTTTAGGGTGTATCCATATAAGAAACTTGTTTTTATCGTCATTTTTGCCTTCTGGCACGGAACCCTTCATCCGACTCGCAATTGGTTGGTCTTTATAAACTTGTTAGAATATTGTTCGAAAGGTCTCGGGATGTTCTACGAATCGAACCGCTCAAGATAATAAAAATACTTACGAATGTACTTCTTTAGGAATAAAGATTCGAGGCTATGGCGTACCTCAGTGGATGCTATTAGATCATAAACTGGTTCGTGCAGGGTTCGGAATTGGCCAGCTGTTCAGAATCCGAATATTTCGGCAAAAAATTGAATCTGCATAGCTGTTCACAAGCATTCGACAGGTTATGATCGTATCAAAAATGACATATTTCGATAACCTGATTTGCCTTGCCCCCAAAAGCAGACAGCTGTCGGAAGAATAGCGGTTTCCTATTTGATTTATACTGACAACATTTTTGGATTTTGGATGTGTGAACAGCATTTATAAAAGAAAAGCAAGAAAATAAGTCTATTTGCGGTAAGCATGACGTTGAAAAAGAACAGAAACAAAAAAAAAAAACAATTTGGGGAAAATATGCGTCACACACATCCATGCAAAACGGCTAGCGCTGAGTATAATACTACCTACCGTACGACGCTATACGAAACAGAGCCCCAGTGCTGGTTTTCAGCGACACACAGTGGAACGAATGTATGGGAGCGGTTGGACGTAGACATGTCCGAAAAAAAAGAGTAAAATTATGCCAAACTAATGATGCCATCTTATTCGATTACTTAATGCCTTCATAACTTGTGGTGATGAATTTCTTCATAACTCCCATATTTCGGGAGTAATTTGAGAAAATGTGAAATTTTACTATGAAAATGAGTGTATCGAGCTCTCTCCCTCCTGATTCCGGGCTTGTTTCAAGTAGCGGTCTCTAATATCATAATGCTAATACTAAGAGCTATATTTAATACTAAGACACATAGTGCGCCAAATATGCACTTTCTGGGATAAAGAGTGATGTTTATTTTATAACACAATTTTTTTATTTTTTGTTTATTTTGTTGATTAAAACCGTTTTTCTAAAGGTTTACCTTATTACAATAACATTTCTGAGCAGCCAATTAGAGAAGATATAAGCTAATTAGGATATATAATTAGGGACTTAAGGTTTACATATAAAACTGATGCACTAATGATTACTGATAAGAACATTGCTATTATTTAATTACTAAATGGCTCTTAATACACTAATTTAGCATGCATCATTTACTAATTATCACAATAACTAATTACCTTGCAATATTTAACAAAGGATACCTGGGATACCTGGATTTTATATAAATAGGTCACTATTAGTAACTTTAAAATCAGTGTTGATTTACACCTCGTTGTATCCAAGCTAATCTCGCAATGTATTTTCCAAATTTTAATACAAATCTTGATATTCACGTTGCTTTATGCGCACGCGCACATAAAGATTTACGCGACTTTAACTATTTGTTCAGTGTTTTAAAAGATAACAGTTGTGTTCAGTTATGTGAAAGTGCTGAAACAAGTTTAAAAGACTGGTGTCGTCGATTTTGCTACCGCATTTATGCAAAATGGACACAGTCTGGAAGAAGCACAGATAAGTTTCGGAAGAAACATGAGATTTGGCTACAGGCTGCAATTCAATGGCCGGAATTACAGAATGAAAATATGGAACCTTCTACAGAAAATATAAGTGACGTCATCGAGCCCATAATTTCTCCTGCTAAATCTGATGCTTCAACTTGTACACATCCTAGTCCTCGTAAATCTTTTGAGGACCTTAGTAACCGGCAAAAAAGAAGACGCACTGAAGATAGTCTTTCATGCAGCAGTAGCAGCGCTGAAATTATGTTTTCGGCCGAAAGGGCGCTTCAAAAGGCAGGACAAAGCGATACAGCTTATGTTATGAAATACTTGACGGAGAATCCAGAAGAGGCCTCAAAAATCAAAGCCTTCATTGAAGGTAAATCAATTCAGGTACGGGAAATATCCCCTTTGAAGGCATTGGCTCTTTATGTATCGATGAACTTATCGAAATGGCGCTATAACACTCTTCGGGATTTCAACACTCAAGAAGGAGCTCTTCAATACCCGAGTTACTACATGTTGGTTAAAGAAAAAATTAAGTGCTATCCGGCCAAAGAAGATCTCACAGTTACAGAGAGCTCTGCAAAAATCAAATTACAAGCCTTGATGGATTTAACCTCAAGAAGACTTATTAGGTCGTTAGAAACCCCTGTTGATCCCAATCAACAGCTCGTATTGACCAGCAAATGGGGTTTTGACGGATCATCTAGCCAAAGCATTTATCATCAAAGGACGAGTGAAGATGAGCAAATCGATCTTGCTAGTAATTTTATGATTAGTCTTGTACCACTGCGGCTCGTCTCAAAAGGTGTAACAATTTGGGAAAACGAGCGACCATCTTCCACTTCATTTTGCCGGCCAATATTGTTTAAGTTTATAAAGGAAACCAAAGAAAATGTGCAGAGAGAGATGGCTGAAATCGAAGCAGAGATTGAAGCCTTAACTCCATCCACCATCACTGATGGAATTAGTGTCAAACACCAACTGCTGTTGACAATGATTGATGGTAAAATTCATTCCATTATATCCAATACAGCAGCTTCAGTGTGTGACATATGCAAGGCTTGTCCTAAAGAAATGAATAATTTAGAGTTAATCAAAGATAAACACGCAAACGAGGACATGTATAAATATAGCTTAAGCACCCTTCACGCTTGGATTCGCTCAATGGAATGCTTATTACACATTTCCTACAAATTAGACATAAAATCATGGCAAGTAAGGGGTGATATAGCAAAAAGGCAAGTTGATGACAGGAAGAAAAGAGTTCAAGAGGCTGTAAGAAGAGAAACGGGCTTACTTCTCGATGTTGTGAAACAAGGCAGTGGATCCACCAACAATGGCAACTCGGCAAGGAGATTTTTTGAAAACTACACTAAATCTGCTGAACTGACCGGAATAGATGCTATGCTTTTAAGAAAAATCTGTGTGATCTTGCAGTGTATTTCATCAGGAGAGAAGATCAACGTAACTAAATTCCGAGAGTTCTGCTTTGATACTGCTAAGCTTTACGTGGAGTTATACCCATGGTATTATATGCCTTCTTCACTTCATAAAATTTTAATGCATGGGCCAGACATAGTTCAGAACATGTCAATTGTGCCCATTGGTTTTCTATCCGAAGAGGCATCTGAGGCTAGAAATAAAGATTTTAGAAAATATAGAGAGGGGCATTCTCGAAAGCATAGCAGTATCTCATGCAATGAAGATATTATGCACAATCTTTTACTGTCTTCTGATCCACTTGTTACAAGTATCCGTCCAAAAGGAAATAAGTTTGTAAAAAAATCTTCTTTTAAGGAATTTTATGAGCTTACGGATTCTGAGAAAAGTGATATCGAATTTGTTAACATAAATGATTTAGCGGACATCGATTCTGAATTTGAATTAATTGATGATGATGATGATGACGAAGATAATTAAATGATGTTATTGTTTTAAAATGTGTAACTTAGTAAATTAGAGCTTACATCTTAATTATTTATTGTACTTTTAATGAAACTAGGTAATTTATTATCAACTTACTTAAAAGTCATACTCTCATCAGTTCTTGTGAATATTTTTGTTAATATATATTTCTGTATATATATAATATATTTATAGACCTCTTAATAAGTCTGTCTGCGGTTTAAAGTAAATACAAATGGGGAAAAAACGTTTTTTTTTTTAAATTTTCATTTCCTTTTATCCCAGAAAGTGCACATTTGGCGCACTATGTGTCTTCGTATTAAATATAGCTCTTAGTAATAGCATTACGATATTAGAGACCGCTACTTGAAACAAGCCCGGAATCAGGAGGGAGAGAGCTCGATACACTCATTTTCATAGTAAAATTTCACATTTTCTCAAATTACTCCCGAAATATGGGAGTTATGAAGAAATTCATCACCACAATTTATGAAGGCATTAAGTAATCGAATAAGATGGCATCATTAGTTTGTCATAATTTTACTCTTATTTTTCGGACATGTCTACGTCCAACCGCTCCCATACATTCGTTCCACTGTGCGACAGCCCGGTCCGCCGGTGGTCCGTGTTGCTCTATGGCGACAGCCAGCATTGACGAAATTATGCGACATGATAAAAAAATAACAAAAATTCTCCTACTCCTACTATGACTTTGACGTTCGATTCTATACGAAAACGTATTGAATAGTATGCGATATTATAAAAAATAAACAAAAATTCTCCTACTCCTACTATGACTTTGACGTTCGATTCTATACGAAAACGTATCGAACGGTTGTAAAAACCTATGTTGGTAAATTTTGAATAATGAATAGACAGTGTGGACTGGTACTCTGTATGTGAGAGAGGAGCAGCGTCACGTGTATTAGTGTCGGTTATCCGCAATGTGTACCTAACTAGGCACTGCGGGAAACCGCTGTGATACGAAACGCATTGCTGTACTTTTTCAAAATTGTTCACACGTCCGTATAAAAACGTTAAACCGAATGTTTTATCCGTGACATGTGTGGCCGCAGTTTCGCTCGCGTGGATGTCGAAAATTATTCCACGGGAACGTAGGTACTACTGTAACGAAAATTATAGCCTATGTTTCTTACTCCTTATAACATCAGCTCATCTGGCAGTGAAAGTCTCGTCAAAATTGGTCCTGTCGTTTTGGACATCGGCCGGAAAAAGTAGATAATAGACCGAGAAAAATTAAAAAAAAATGTTTTTGTAATAAGTACCGTATATACAAACTTAAATTTTATTTATGTGTATGTGTAGATTCGTGTCCTTTCGAACAAAGCAACTTTCGACTTCAGCTTCAACTCTTGTAGAATCGAAGTCAGATCTTAGGCCAACCCTAAAGGCTCGAAAACTAATAAACAACAACTTAACGTAAGAAACTCATAGTTTCTAAGCCACCTACTTTCTCTGCTTGCGTAATACCGTTGCGTTATTGTGTTCCAGTGAACAATTGGACGAACATGTTTAATTGGCTCCTTAAGTCTTCACCTTATTTACTTATATGCTCACAGAGTATATAAAAAACGCCTAAGTTAGCATCGCACCCGAATCATAAATTCCGGTCCGTTTCGGCACGGTTCCCACAACTCAATACAAATAACGCCAAAAAAACACGTTTCTTGTGAATAATTTTGAAGAACCCTTTCTTAGTACTCCCCTACATTATAAAAGGGAGCCATTTGCAAAATTTCACGTACCTAGTCCTAATAGTTCTGGTTGTGCGTTGACATAATAATATCTTTAATATCTTAGGACAACCAACACACCGTTAACTGATCCCAAACTAGGCAGAGCCCATCATGTCAGTCAGTCAGTCTCTCCTCTTTATGTATAGGTATATATGAAGGTAAACAAAGATATACATCCGAAAGTGAGGACATGACAGGCAAGTCATCATACTAATCCTCCCACTGTGTCTGTCTTTGTGTCTCATCCCAAAGATGTCGTCAACACTTAATGTCTCAATGCGATCAAAACTTGAAGCTTACTGAAGACACACAAAGCCGGTAATTAAGAATTTAGGACGAAAAATCGCTTCTTGTAAGACAGGAGATTTAAGTCTCGCGAAAAACTAAAGTAATTAGATCATTGAAAGGTTGCTATCCTCATAATGCTTTCTTAATGAATTCGAGCGAAAATGTTTTAGGAATTGCCATAATGAGGCTGTATGGCTAGGCATCACGCGACCGCAAGTGTTCGGTAACAAAGCTATTGATTTTATGCAAAGGCATTAAATTTGCCTAGCCTGTTCTCAACTATGTTGGGATTCTAGTCTAGACTGATGCACCTGAATACCAGTATTTTAGATGGAGCGAATACTTCTCTGAAATTCACAACCCAGTTACTGGATAATACGATAACTCTTGCGGGCTCTTGGTAAGAGAGGTCGTCAGACTCTCGAGCTTCTGATTGCCTTTAACGACTGCTATAGATCCACGAGTGACAGCCGAACACAACGGCGAACTTGCTTTCCGAGCCACGTTAGGGTCTTGGTACGTAAAGATGGTCTCCCATCCACGGACTTACTGCGGCAAACGTAGCTTAACTTGATCGATCGACCCGTACAGCTGTTATTAAATAGCCACGAGCCCAATTTGTGCAAGATATGTTGCACCTTAAATGCGATGCCAGTATTGCCTGCTCACATAGGGACAATTCTCGTAATTTTAATAACGTTCAGAGACTGATCTGTCTCGATATGTCAAAAATACCCCGAGATTCCATACATTTTTGACAAGTTATTATTGACTTTTGATAGTACCCGAGATGAGACTGCGACTAAATTTTGAACGTTTTTAATTGCAAGAATTTGTCTCCAGATGTGTGCTCGTCATTGGTTCACTCGGTTTGACTGTCGTCGCAAGATTTGTACTAAAATGCTTTAACTGTATAGCTGTTCCCAACCATTCGACAGACTTCCGAGTCGAAAATTACACATTATCCGTCACCCGATTCGTCTATTCCCCGAGAGCGACGCTGGAAGAATATCGAGCGTGTTCTTAGTTTAAACCGTCAAAGTTTTGTGTTTCGAATTTGCGAACAGCGTTTAGAGGAGTCCGTCAATCGAACATCAGTCAATGTTATCGCAAAGATTGATGTTCGATTCGGCACAGAACCGAATCGAATGGTTGTGAAAAGCTATGTTGGAGACCCAGATTAATACTTAATATTACTGTCTGCGTTGGAATTTAGCAAAGCAGAAAATAAAAAAGCTAGAAATGTTGAATATCGTTCACCTAGCACGTAGGTTTTGCACGACTCAAAGGACCAAACGCTCGAAGGACCAATTACTAAGAAAACTAAAATTCCGGCTAAGTTAGCAATTGGTATCTCCGTTTTAAATTGAAAACACGACAGTTGATTGAATTTAAGCTAGTTTTGACATCAAATATTATCTTTGCTGTTCCTTTGGTAATCTTGTTGACTTTGCAAAATGGTTGTTAGGTTCCTACAATCTATATTGTACTTTGCAAAATGTTCTCATTTTCTCTGGGGCTTTACTCATCACTATTGGCTGTAATCCTTGTGAGCAAAAGTCAATTGTCAGAGGATTAGCATAACTGAAAATACCAAGTTAGTTGAGATAAGTTCACGTGCAATGACTGGACAAATCCACTCTATCTGTGTGGTTCTTTCCTCAAAAGACCATTTCAGACACCAATCTATTATAGTCTTCACATGATTTTAAAAGAGACTGACCACTGTGTTTGTTTCGGCTTTCTTCTCAAAGTTGTCAAATAGGAAACGCCTATCTAATTTTTAAAATAATATGATTGATGTATAAAACTGTTGGTACATACAAACCTACTGAAGGCAAAAAAAACATCAGTTAAAATCTTTTCTATTTATCTTTTCTGTCAGGTTAGCTTAACGATGAAATGCTCTTTCCATATAAAGCCAAGCAACCGCGACGAATCTGCTGTCAAACTACGAAATTATTCAGAAGAAAGTCGCATAGGGAAGTCGGCAAAATTGAATATATACTGTCAGCCGACAAAAGTACACATTCATATATTCACAATTTTTGCTTGCAACCACGGATATCGAGGGATATGCCTTGGGGGCGTGGCACGTGCCGCCTCGATATTATAAAATTGGTCTTATGTTCGAGTGCCGGCTGTACGCATCATTCAGTCGCTTTGCGATTGCGTACAGTGCACTATTGGTGCGTAAAAAACCAAAATGCCGAGTTGTGCAGTAATTATTTGTAAAAATAGGTCAAATACTATCAACCTGAAAACAAATGGCGTGTCCTACCACCGGTTAGTAAACAATTAAGTCACTGTTTTATATTTTAAATCAATTTTTAAATGATTTACTAACTTACGTCCGGAGCGACTCGAACTAACCCGAACTAGCCCGAATCTTCCCGAACGAAACGAATGTTTTATATGTAGAGTGGTGCAATCGTTTGCGTGCGGCTGATTTTATCGATATGCGTATTATTGCTGTTGAATATTTTTTTTACAGAACTCAATGGATATCCTCGTATTACTTGTATAGTAAAAGAGTTAAATTACTTATTAATTAAATGTTGTTTAAACCAAATTAAGACATTATAATTCCAATATAGTTATTCGTGAAGTGTAAAAACTAAAGTAACATTATACCTAAAGATTTTCACAAATTAACAGTTTTTAAGTACAATATGATAAGTAATATGATAAATAAATATTATATTTCATCGAACTACTTATATTTGGTAAAAAAATACAATAATTTGTTTTCAAATAAAAATATATTTTGCGTTATATTATTTTACTAGCTTTTGCCCGCGGCTTCGCCCGCGTCGATGTCGGAAATTATCGCAAGAGGGCGTAGTACCGCGGTAAGAATGTATTAATCCATGTTATACATACATACATAAAATTACGCCTTTTTCCCATGGGGGTAGGCAGAAACTACGGAACGCCACCTGCTACGATCCTTAAATATCTTGTGTGTTTGATGTACTTAAAATAAAACTAATAGTATTCAGAGTAAGAAGACTCCGACATAAGGCTGGATTGAATTGAATATAAGTCTTCCTGGTTTTTCTTAACGCTCCTATTCTACCTATACAGACACTCAATTATTTACCAGACACCAAATTAAACATAGTTATAAGAATAGTACTTTTGCCAGTGGCTTCGCCCGTATAGCTTTCGGAAAATATCACTCGGAAACCTACTGCCGGGATAAAGTATCCTATGTATATGGTAAGTATCCAGGATAACCAAAAATCCAAATCCATCCAAAAATCTAAACATCTAAGCAATATTTCGCGGTCTCTTACTTGGAATAATACAATTAGGTTTATTTTGAGTACTTCGAACACACATGATATTCGCATTTACTATGAAGCCAAAGTAATATGAATTACAACTTCCCGACCGCTACCAACCGGGACGGCCGGACGCGGGAAGGCCCGCTAGCCGCTCTGCGGCGATTTTATTATAATCTCTGATATCTTCTAAAATATTAATTTTAATGATATGCTGTAAAGGGCAATTTTGATCTACATGAAATGCACAATTTATTTAAGGTACTTAATTGCATAAGGATTAATGCTGTATTGCTTAAAATCGCATTCATAAATAAGCCATTATTTCTCGTAAAAAGTAAAGGATAAAAATGGTTATTATGGGTTATCCCTAAGAGTTAGACATATACCATCGCGGACTTTTTTGTAGAACTTTTTAAGGTGTACAATACTGTAGTACATTATTTTGAGCTATTTCGTAGGGTTCAGCCAGCGTTCACAATGTAAGCGCAAAAAAATGTGTTTATTTATGACATCACATTCGAAACCTCTAAAATTATCAGTGTTTCTTTACTATATTATGCATGTTATATACATATAAACCTTCCTCTTGAATCATTCTATCTATTAAAAAAACCTGCATCAAAATCCGTTGCGTAGTTTTAAAGATATAAGCATACATAGGGACAGACAGACAGCGAAGTGACTTTATTTTATAATATGTAAAGATTGATCACTAAATCGCACGCCCATCTTAGTCAATCATAAAGCCGAGCAGCCAAGATTCGAAGTTTAAATTAGAGAATTCGCGGTCCGTCGCTATTTAGTCAAATCTACAAATTCAAATTAATGATTCTCCATATTTACATTTTACTGGACAATTAATAATTTTATTTGATTTTTATTTTGTATTTCCTTATTTTCATTATAACAGTTCCCACTGCTAGGACTCAAGCCTACTCTTTATTATACCCGCTCCACACTCATGAACGACGTAAACAGCGAGTGCGCAAACTGAGAGTGGTTTCGCGGCTTTGCATTTGTATATTGCGCTTTTCTCCGCTGGAAGTGGAAACACCGTGAAGACCACAATCGTCCGAATTCGATCCTGTCAGCATTTAAAATAGTTTGCTAGATGGCGCTATTTTAATTCCATTAGAAATATGTCTTAACGCGATCGAGTTTGAATATGAGTACCTATAACATTAGCCTAACTGAATTAAACCAAACCTGAATGTAGGTAGGCATTTGTTTTTTTTTTAAGGTTAAGTAATATATTATTTATTTTATTTATTTATACAGCATGATAAGTAACAGAGAGCACTCCCTTTTAACCGATAATACAATTTTTTTTAAATATGCCTATTTTATTTTAGTAAAGTTAACTATATTTTCGGCAAGGTAAAAAAAATATTTAAAGGAAATTAAACGAAGTTATTATAATACAAGAATGTGCTAAAATTAAATATCGATAAAAATAATCGACCATCGCTTTCGACTCCCTAATTGCATGCGTGTGCATTGGATGTTCGCAAATAGGAAGTATTTACAAGTGAATGCCCCGCCCATTCTATGTATGTGTGCTATTAGAAATTGATTTAGTGTAGCTGCTTTCTTCTTTGTGTGCGTCTTCAAATTTTAAATGTGTGTCGTCAGTACACTATTTGTTAATGTTGTAATTTTTTGGGTGGGAGATAAGTGGCGACACTAGAACTCCTTACTATTCCGCAATGAAGGCATATCTCTGGATATCTATGCTTGCAACGAATTTTTGAATAACGATAACTATGTTTGTGAAGTATCACCAATCGTGTCCTGGTTCTAAAGTCGATGTCTGGTGGGTTGGCGCCAATATTTGTCTTATATTTTTTGCTAGGGTCTTCTACCTGCCAATGTGAATGGCCAACCTTTTAACACAACGTGATATTGCAGAGTCAAGTGCAGATAGGGTCTGGTTTCTGTTTATTGGGTATACTATAAACGCAACAAAAAGTATTTTTACCTGAACGATACGTGTAGTTTGTAATATACAGGTGTATCTAACTGTCTTTCTGGTACCGTATTTATCTGTTCCTACGTTCCATCGTGAACTCCAATACAATCACAGGGTAGTAAATAATTACGTTTGAATTCAATAGAAAACGGCACATTGTCAGTTCACGGCTTTCTCAGCTGTCAATGGTTATTGTTCTTCAACCCTCAATGCCGACCTTTTTTGTCAATTCTAATTAAGTACTTAACAATGGAATACGGTTACCAATCTTTTTAGTTCAATCTGAATTGAATGAGAATATCGCGCTAACGACACTGGCTTCCGTAAGTTGTTGTCAGCAAAAACTCTCTGAACTTTATTCGTATTTTAGCCTTTTCAGCTGCTTGCCAACTGTTGTTATTAAAATCTACGTTCACCAAAAGCGATAGATGATCCGATTCATCGGATATAGTTGAAGTTTCGTCAAAATCCGATAGATATTCGTTTCGAATGAAATTTAATTCCATTATCATCACTTCAGTGTAAAGACGTCCTCTGCTGGACATAGGCCAACCCCAAGCATTTTGGGGTTTTCGTTCTCGCCACGCTTGGCAGGCGGAATGGCGATCGCAGTATGTTATAGTGTATAGACAACGCTCGCTGTTGCTCATTCTTCAGTAAGTCCCTTAGTCGCCTTTTACTACAACCTCGGGAGGAAATAGGATGATGCTATTCTTTACCACCGGCACCACACGAAATTTAATTAATACAAGACAAACAGTTCAATAATCAAATTAAATTTCATTCGATAGCATCCATCGGTTTCATACTAATCTTCAGCTATATCTGACGACCCTGGTTACTTATCACCTCTTTTGGTAACTGCACTTGCCTAATTCCTTGAGCCGACAGAACGAAGTGATTGTAGGATTTGTCACATTGGCAATTGATTACTGTTACGGCTCCAGCTGTTTCCGAGATTAGATAAGATTTACAGGCATTCAATTGAACCAGTTGATTTGCATGAGTAAAGCTGGCTCGACTGCTGAGAACTGCTCCGGGTCAGAATGTTGGGCCACAAAAGAGATGAATGAAAGGCAATTGCATGCAGCTGAGATGTGAATGTTAGAATGAGAAATGAGTACATAACAGGAAGTCTGAAAGTGCCACCGATAACTGAAAAGTTGTGTGAGAATTCGTTGTCGTGGTATGGTCACGCGATACGGAGAGATGAGGAAAATTTCGTGAGGAAAGTATTGAGTATGAATGTCGATGCCTATAAGAGTAGAGGGACACCAAAGAAACTATGGATGGACTGTGTGAATTATGATATGGATAGAAAGGGGGCGACTACTGAGATAACGACTAATAGAAAAGTGTAGAAGCAAAAGACATGTTGAGCCGAAATGAAATGACTGCTGAGAACTGCAACCGTTGTGGTTAATGTAGATGGTTGCTAATTTTATTTACATATGAAAGACATGCTATGAGTCTCAGATTACTATCATTTACGTGTCTACGTTTGTAGAATGTCAACAGACTGCCTTAATTATGAGATATGGTACTGATGTCATCCTGCCTGACGTCAATGTCGAAAGAATTTAAGACAGTCTTCTTTTGTTGAAGTAAACTAGGTCTTTCGTTAGTTTAGTTGCACTGATTGTTAATTTTAATCTTTGTTAATTATTGCGTGTGGTGCCAGACGTCAAGAATATCGCCACACTATTTCTTCCCGAGGGTGTCGTAAGAAGCGACTAAGGGACTTACTAGAGATGGGCAGCAGCGTTCTCTATGCATTTTGTCACCATACTGCGATCGCCAACTCGCCTGCCAAGCGTGTGGTGAGTATGGCAAACTCCCCCCAATTTGGGGACGCCTATGTCCCGCTGTGAACGTTTTCGGCAATATTAGGTATTAGAAGTATTTAGAATCCTACTTTTAGAAATAAAATCATTTCCGTTTCCTATTCGACTACTCTGAGAAGAAAGGCCGACACAAACTCAGAGGTCACAGCCTATTTTAAAGTCCAGACATAATCTTGGTCAGATCACGAGGAACTTTAAAGAAAGATATGTTACTAACTACTACAGAAACCTGACAAAGTTTAATCATAGAACTAGAAATTAATTATAAACGACACGAAGAAGGAAGTCTTACGTTGAGTTTACAATTTGCAACATTTCCTTTGAGTAACACGTACCCTAGCATTTAGTATACTTAACGCTTGGATGAATATGAATGTAAATGACATCTTTGAAATTGTAAACGGAACATATTATATGGAAGTAGGTGTTTAAATCAGACACAGTGCTTATGATAGACTAGTTTTTTGCCCACGACTTCGTCTTCTTGTTTTAAGGTGATAGCTGTAAATTAGACCAAGAAATTAAAATTTTCTTACGTATTTTGCAATTTGCACGTCAGTGTAAAGTTGTATGTTAGTTAAAATATGATTCGCGACCGTAACAAATATGGCTTTACATAAATCTATACTATATTATAAAGCTGAAGAGTGTTTGTTTGATTGAACACGGTAATATCAGGAACTACTGGTCCGAATTAAAAAAAATATTTTTGTGTTGGGTAGCCTATTTGTTGAGGCAGGCTATAGGCTATACATATAACATCGCGCTACGATCAAAAGGGGCGGAGCAGCAACGAAAAATGAACGAAAATTGGCAGGTAATTCAATGCGACGGGTGCAAAAATTTGGCGCGGACGAAGTTGCGGGCAGAAGCTAGTATTATATAATCGCTTAAAACATCAATCAGTACAATGCTAAAAGTTCGTCTAATTCAATTTAATAACTTTTTCATGAAATAGTAAATGAACTTCGTTTTTAGGGTTCCGTTGCCAAATGGCAAAAAACGGAACCCTTATAGATTCGTCATGTCTGTCTGTCTGTCTGTCTGTCCGTCCGTATGTCACAGCCATTTTATTCCGAAACTTTAAGAGCTATGCTGTTGAAACTTGGTAAGTAGGTGTATTCTGTGAACCGCATTAAGATTTTCACACTAAAATAGAAAAAAAACAATAAATTTTGGGGTTCCCCATACATAGAACTGAAACTCAAAAATGTTTTTTTCATCAAACCCATACGTGTGGGGTATCTATGAATAGGTCTTCAAAAATGGTAATGAGGTTTCTACTATCATTTTTTTCTAAACTGAATAGTTTGCGCGAGAGACACTTCCAAAGTGGTAAAATGTGTGTGGGGGACACCCGTAACTTCTAAAATAAGAGAATGACAAAACTAAAAAAAATATATGATGTACATTACCATGTAAACTACCAACGAAAATTGGTTTGAACGAGATCGAGTGAGTAGTTTTTTTTTAAAACGTCATAAATCGTAAACCGCAATTTACCTTACATTCAATCAACTGAAATATAAAAATTAAAAAATATATATATTTTTAAACCGAAAATACCTACAGGTTTGTACGGAACCCTCGGTGCGCGAGTCCGACTCGCACTTGGCCGGTTTTTTTTTATTTCTGTAGCATCGCATCGCCCACCAGCGATGTTACTTAGTTCCTTCTTAAGGCTTATTCAGACCGGCGCGACGCGACAGCGCGACGCGATTCTTGTAGAACAATTTCCATGAAGTTCACATAAAAATTGTTCTACGAGTGTCGCGTCGCGCTGCCGCGTCGCGCCGGTTTGTAGGAGGCTTTAGCGTTCCTTCTTAATTTTTTCCTGTTTTGTCGGCTCCTTAGTGTTGTACCGTGATGTTAATATATCTTTTAGTACAACCCCGTAACCTTCCTCAAGAATTGGGCTAATAAATGCAAAAATATTTTTTTAAATCTGACTGGCAGTTCCAGAGGTTACGTCCCAACATACTAACTTACAAACAAACAAATTATACCTCTTTATAATTTTGGTATAGATACACTATATATACATATAAATACTTACGTGGTCCGTGCACGTACCATCTTGGAGACGTGTTCACGTACATACAAGAAGGGATATGAAAAATCGGGCCAGTGAGTAAACAAAGAAAGAAATAAAGGCAGAATGGAAAACATTTTTGGCGCCACTCACAGTTGAAAATAATTCGTTCTACACCCCTTGCGAAATTCTCTACCTGAATCAATTTGATGGATATTGTTTATCCATTGCTTGATAGTTTAGAAATATTTGTGTTTGTATACCGTAAATAACGTAATGAATTTTGTTGAACTGTCAAAACGAATGTCAATTCTACCGTCATTTGTCTCAAAACTACCCTTATGGAGTCGTCGGACATCAATGTCATGACGATTTTGTAGATTCTGGCTATCAGGATTTGCAGTACTCAGTATATTTCTTTACCATAACGTGAACTTAGGTGGTAATTATATAATTTAGATCATTATGGACCCTGTAGGGCACAGCAAAAGGATAGGGGAGAGGAAGCTCTGCAGTAATTGGAAATAAAGTGGTAGAATTGTTAAAAAAAAAATACACTTTATCTACGCTGCCTAGTGCTCATGGTGAGTTACATCTTCAGGTACAAACACCCAACGCCAACGTTCTCAAATTATGTAAAAAGAACGAGTTATTTTTATCAAACATTAGGTGAGCAGTTAAAGGCGTAACTCAGCCTTGTCACATCGGAGTCATTAGCACGACCTGATTGCCGGCGGAAATGTACGACGCATAATTGTGTACGCGCCTGATGCAGGTGTACTTAAGGGCTTGGTTGAAAAAACACTGTGATTTTGATCGTCATTTAAGTATAGGGCGAATTTTGCTTACGTCATATTTTTTGACGTGAAAAAGTTTTCCCACTCGGTGTACTATTGGTTAGTTATATATATTCCTGACCGAAGAATCATGTAATCATGTTTGAACCGTTAATAACTACGTTACTTTTAACGGTAGAGTAATGGTTTAGCATTCAAAAGATACGTCATATTTGGACCATTTTTGAGACAGCATATAATTTTCCTACGTATTACCCAGTAACTGTGTTGTGGAGGTCAAGAAGCAGTCGTTCCATGTAAAATACTGGTATTCAGCTGCATCTGGTTAGACTGGAAGCTGACCCTAACATATTGGGAAACGGCTAGGCAGATAATGATGATGGAGTGGCGTACCAGTGGCTGGTAAAGTTCTAACAATAACTAAATATGAGTTAGGGAACTCATCTTAGTAGGTTGGGGTTAGGTTACCGCTGTATTCAGAATCAGAATCAGAATCATTTATTTGTGAAACATAGGTTACAGGTCAAGGTGTATTGGTGTATTCAAAGGATTTTACGAAAAATAAGGCCACGAAGTCTTCTTATTCTGGTCCTAAGTTACGGAGATTATTGCATTATCATGATTAGCACTTGAGTTGCCGGTCCATCTACCTTTGACTAAACTTCAAGATTGCTCTAAGACAATGTTAAACCAGCACAAAGTATAAAACTTATTAAAAAATGGTTTCCAAATCCCTTGAGATGTTTTTCTTGCCTGGCGCAATCTAGCGTTGCTAAGTTACGCATTTCATCACTCTCTTCTGTAGTTTGCTAGGTATTTTTTATTCAACAATATTACGTACTTCGTATAAGTATAGGTTGTTATTATTATGTCTAATTATTTGTTGCAAATATTAGTGCAAAAACGTTACCCTTCAAAAGACTTGACGGATCACGTTTCTAATGCACAAAAGGTGAGGTAGGGAGGGAAAAAATGGCAGCTCCGAAAGATGTGCCAAACTGCCAATCAGGTAATGGGATGGTAAACATCCGACTTCACGTTACTCTTGTGTGTAAACTTGGAAAGAAATTCTACAAAAGCTTTTCCTACCACACGAACCGTTAAGCGAACTAAGGGATATAAAGTCTGGTCCTTAGGGGCTAGCTAGTAAGTAACAAAACACATAAGTAAACCTCGTAACGGCATTTACAGAATTTATTTCTCCGAACCTTACTTTACAAAAAAAAAAACCGTAGGTAAGAACTTTGAACTAGTTGAAGGAAGATAGGTAGGTAGAACGGGCTGGTGTCCGCAACTCCACGTCTGAGCGCGTATTTTGCGTACGGGTGGGAAATCGGTTATTCGATCCACCCCAGCTCCTCGAGAAAGGCCAGCAACGCCTTGATGTTGCTGACTATCTCACGTAGGGTACCTGGGTTACCGAAGTACTTGGCCCTGTATGTGGCGATCGCCGGGCAGTTTAGAAGCACGTGCGCTGCTGTCTCGTCGTCCTCAATGCAGGCCCTGCACAGCGGACTGTCTGTAACTCCTATGACAAATAGATGTTTATTAAACGACCCATGGCCAGTTATTGCTGCCGTAACCATACGCAGCTGTCGTTTGTCTAACCGGAGGACCTGTTTAGTGAGGCGGGCATCGACGGTGGGAAGTGCTTCCTTGGCCTGCCTGCACTCACTTTGGTCCACCCATAGCTTACAGTGTAGATCCCTGGTACGTTTTCTTACCAGAGAGCGTAGGAACCCAAAGGGGAGTGGCGCGATGGGTTCTGGTCCCACCGGTGTCATGCTCGATCCCCTTCTGGCCAGTTCATCGGCGGCATCGTTACCTAGGGAACCGCTGTGTCCTTTTATCCATTGAATAGTTATATTATTGAGGCTACCCACCTGGTTGAGGCGCTGGTGGCACTCGTATATAAGCCCAGAGTCAATCGAGTGACTGTCCAGCGCTTGCAGAACAGCCATACTGTCTGAGAGTATGCGGATCGAGTGGTCTTTAACTGCCCTGTCCATAATGGCTGAGGCGGCAAGAGTGATCCCAATGCATTCCGCCTGGAACACTGTATTGTGGACTCCTAATGGTGTGGCTATATGTATGTTGAAGTCCTGCGAGAAGACCCCAGCACCTGTGCCACTGTCTGTTTTTGATCCGTCCGTGAAGATGCGCAGCTCAGTGGGGCGCAGACCCTCACACCGGCGATCTTCATGAAGCTGGATTCTGTATTTTTTGTCAAAAATGAACTGTTTGGGTACCCGGTCATTTATAGCCTTGGTGATGGGGAACTCATTGTTGAGTTCCTTAAGTAGCGCGGTGTGTTGTGTGTCTCTCTTTCTCAAGAGGTTGGTTGCGTCCAGACGCGCTGCCGCCATCGTGGCTTCCTGCTGTATGAACAGGTGGAGCGGTGGTAGTCCCAGTATGGCGTCCATGGCTGCAGTCGGAGTAGTCCTCATGCAGCCCGTGACCGCCATGCAGGCTAGTCTTTGCATGCGTTGCAGTTTGTTGCAGGCTGTAATAAGCTTGGTGCGGGGCCACCAGACTACGGCCCCGTAGGTGATCATGGGTCGGATCACTGCGGTGTACAGCCAAAGTATGATTTTGGGGGATAGGCCCCACTTCTTACCTATCATTTTCCTGCATTGCCAGAATGTGATGCAGGCCCTGTTTAGTTTGCTGTCTAAATGACTACTCCAGTTTAACTTACTGTCAAGAATGACCCCGAGGTACTTGACTTCGTTGGCCAGCTGAAGTTCTGTATTGAACAATTTCGGTAGGCGGAAGGGGCCTAAAGCTCGCTTATGGGTGAACATGACTAGCTCAGTTTTAGTGGGGTTCACTGAGAGGTCATATTCACTGCACCATCTCTCTACGATACGTAGTGCTTGTTGGGTGAGGTTAAAGATCGTGCTCGTCACCTTCCCTGAGACAAGGATGGCGAGGTCGTCCGCATAACCTATTGTGTAGTAGTGATTGGCATTGAGTCTGGCGATTAACTCGTTAATCACCAAATTCCATAGAAGGGGTGACAGTACCCCTCCCTGGGGGCAGCCTCTGGCAATCATGGCCAGTTGCTGCTCATCCTCTAGGCGAACCACGCGCTTGCTTAGCATGTTTGTGATCCAGTCTATGAGTACCTGTTCAACTCCATGTCTGGAGAGGGCGCTGCTGATGCTGGAGAAATTTGTTTTGTCGAAGGCTCCTTCGATGTCTATGAAGGTACCCAGGCAGGTCCCTTTCTGGTGAATCGCTTCCTCTATCTGGCTAACTACCAGATGAAGTGCCGATTCTGTGGATTTACCTGAGCTATAAGCGTGTTGGTTACCGTGCAGCGGTAGGGTTTACAGAGCGCCGTCCCTCAGCTCCCTGTCGCACAGCCTTTCCAGGGTTTTTAGCAGGAAAGAAGTCAGGCTGATTGGTCTGTGGGATTTGGCGTTTGTGTAGTCGCCCTTACCTGGTTTAGGGATGAATATTACTTTCACTTCCCTCCATCCTTTGGGAACGTATCTAAAGGCCAGGCACGCTCTCATTAAAGGCACCAGTCTTACTGCGATGAGGGTTCCACCCCACTGTAGTAGGGCGGGGAACACCCCATCTGGTCCGGCGACCTTAAACGGATGGAAGCTCCGGATGGCCCATTGGAGTTTCTCCAACGTGATCACCTTGCTAGCATAAGACCAGTCATTATCTGATGGTGTTTGATTTGCTTCTTGCCAGTCGATTACTTGCGAGAAAATACATCCAGGGAAGTGTGTTTCAATAAGGACGCGTCGCGTTTCTTCTGGCGAGGATGTGAGTGTGTTGTCTGGTTTTCGAAGGGTGGTAGGCCCAGTTGTGGTTTGTTGTGCCAGTATTTTCCTTACCCTGTTTGCTTCCTGGCAGGACTCAATGCTACCAGTGTATTTTCGCCATCCCGAGGTGCTCCTGAACCTGATGCATTTTTTGTAGCAGGATTTGGCTGCGTAGTACTCATCCCAGTCCTCATCCGCACATGTATTCATGGCTCTATTCAGAGCTTTCCTTACCTTCCCGCGTTTTCGCTCCAGATCAGCACCCCACCAGGGCTGTTTGCCCAGTGTACTACGAGGAGTCGTCTCTGGGCAGGCAGTTTGGTAGCTGTCTATTATTGATTTAGTGAGGTATTCAACTTGTACCTCAATCTGTGTAGTGTCCGCAAATAGCGTCGGATCGCATGATGTCGCAAGTCTGGATTCTAGGCTGCGTGTGTAGGTACCACGATCTGTGTTCCGCGGTTTGCGGCGCGGAGCTGCTGGCGGGACAGAGGCCTGGATGTCGAAGCGGATCCATCTGTGGTCGGAGCAGGAAGCCTCGCTGGAGACCTGCCAACCTGTGGTAATTTCCGCCGCGGCCGAAGGAAGATGCTTTTAAATCTAGGCAGCCATTTTAGGTGATGTTTACTTTAGGGATGTTATGGATATGACATTTCGCATACGGATTGGATAGGGATGTAGGAATGATTATTATACCGGATACGGATACGGTTACGGATATGAAATTATTTCGGATTATCCGTTAGTTTCGGATAATATCGGTTACGGATATTAAACTTTTAAGGAATTTCAAAAGTAAAATACAAATAGCTAATAAAATGGTTTTATTTATACTAGTGATCGCCCATTGCTCGAAATTCGACCATTCTTCATTTGAATAGAAATACATTATTAAATGAAAAAAAGAACATATATAATAATAAATATAAAAAATATGGTTATATTTGACATTCTGTATCATAGATTTTAAAAATGAAATAGGTTATATGTATATCTATAAAATTAATTTGTTACCTATGGTTATACTTGACATTCAGTAATAGTTAGGGGAGCTGGCTAGCAAAATTTCGATATGATCAGCACACAAGGCAGACGTTATTAATAGTGATAATTATACCCTAAGAAACATCAAGGACCTCGTCTGCCACCCTGTTGGCGCTGCGTTGTAAATTTACAGCGTTTCAACAATGTTTAAAAAAAAGGTGTGCTATATTATGTGTACACGTCTGCCTCTGGGGCTGATGATCACAGTCATCTTGGAAACAGAAAGAATCCAAAAGGCAGACGTCCAGGGCTCTGACTTTTGTAGTATTCATTTTTTTCATTTATTTTTATGATTAAAAAAAACCTTATATGTAGTGCACACTTGGCAGATTTGAATTGTTCGATTAAAAACAGAGAGAAGAACCACGGAAAAATAGTCTGCCAACATGTTGCCTCTGCGTTGTCTATTGACAGTGCTCCAAAATTGTAAAAAAAGGTGTGCTATATTATGCGCACACGTCTACCTGTTAGACTGATGTTTGAATTCCTTATGAAAAGCAAGAAAATCGATGAGGCATACGTTCAGGCCTCTGATATTCCAAAGGCAGACCATTTGATTTTTTTCTTCAACCCGACGCTCGCGCTAAACCAAACAGGTATAAAATATGCCCATAGTTCCTTTCGTGGTGTCTCTCTTTTATTTCGGAATATGAGTGAGAACGGTATAACTCTGTTCCAACCTTTTCCGTATTGTGAAACTAAATGTATAGAGCGTATATCTATATACAGCCTCCCCTTTTATTTTGCACGCTTTTCTTCTCTCTCGCTCTCAGGCACTTTCACACGTTTTGGTTCAAAATCTACGTATTTTACACAAATAAAACGTGATTAAAAAAAGTTAAAGACTGTTCCTATCTAGATCCTAATCTTATTCAGTTTACAATCAAGCATGCAATTAAAAAAAAACTTTCTAATTAATTTATAAGCGCATTTCGTTTCTGGTTGGCATTGAGAAAAAGTATGATTGCATAGATTTCAGCTCCAGAAGTTTAATCGTTACCGTGAGTTTAGAGGACAATATTAAACAAAATTATAAGAATAAAACTATAAATAATAACAATAATCCCATGCAATAGCCGCTGTCTCTTGATTCCGTGAATTTCAAAAAGTTATAGAGCTGAAAATCAGTTGGCAAAGGGTCATAAAACATCTGCCACATGTTTTTTCGAATCCACAGAGTCATAGTGAATCGAATGGCCGCAATGAGAACCGCGTGCAAATGACTTAGTAGAGCTTTTTTTTAACATGTTTGCAACTCCGTCCCATGATAATGAAGAGTCCTGAATGTCTGCCTCTTCGATTTTCTTCGTTTCCAAGATGATTGTGACCATGAACTCTAGAGGCATACATGTGCAAATGATTTAATACACCGATTTTTTTAAGTAACTTCAATCCGCTGTAACGCGAAAACGCAGCGAAATGGGACCTTAATTGATTGGACCAAATCAATTGGTAATTATTTAAACTGCAATCCATTCGACGTGAAACGTGTGCAAATCATATACCGAAATGCTCGCCAGCTCCCTAAATATAAGACTATAGACACAAAATAAAGACAGATATTCTCGATTGGACCATAAACAAAGGAATATCTGTGCATGTGTGTATTAAATACACGGTAATGAATAGTAGTGTGCGTAACGTGTTATTTATTGAAAATAATATGTTTTTTCGCATAATTTTAAAAAAATATTAGTATTCGTCACTTCTTCTCTGTATAAACTATAAGTGTGCGAAATTTCATACTCCTCCGTCCGCCCAATTTTCGTAAAAAGGGATCCAAAGTTTTCGCTTCACGTATTAATATATAGATATCACCATTTGGTAGGAATTACAATCCAGTCCGTGAGTAATTATTACAGCTATTTAAAATAAAAATGATTATAAATATATATTGAGTGTTATCTAATCTACCTAAAATAAAAATGTAATAACAAATCCGATATTATCCGAAACTTTTATTTCGGATTCGGTTACGGTTACGGATAAATTTTTATATCGGATATCCGATAGTTTCGGTTACGGTTACGGAGCTCCTTAACATCCCTGGTTTACTTACTAGTAATGCTTATAGTCGATTTATATGGTCGCATGAATAGCTAAACTATATGCTTCATTGATAACGTTTCGCGGAATTGTGTGTCATACATATCTCATATCACAATTACACTCTTTATAAGGTAATCAATTAGTTAAACTCACAGCCCTTTATTATTACCAAACAAGGTTTTTATTGAGATTTGGTTTAAACCACCAACCCAGTTGTTCAATTAAGAACCCAATATGTATTGAAATGCAGTTCTTTTCTCAAAACTGATAACTTAATTCGGTGCTATGTTGTCATTTTTCTACTAAGAACCGAAATCGAAATAAAGTTGGAAATGCAAGAAATGGCCCAGAGCTTTGGTTTATAACTAAAATTCGCGTTTTGTAAAACGACAGGAAGCATTAATTTCAATTGAACTATTTACAGGCGCTTTTGTTCCTGTCAAGAAGTCAAATCAGAAATACAATATTAGTAGGGTTCTAAAGAGAAAAAGATAAAGCAAGAAACTCCGCAGACACCCTTTTAAATCAAAACATTGCATATATATAACAACAAAATAGTCATAAAGTATGAGAAATTGAGAACAGGATCACATCAGGCGTACGCAGTAATACTCCTATTTGGTCCCGTATGTTTACGTCCTCGGATCGCTTCCCTACACTATTTGCATTTAATTTGTATTCCGATACCGCTGCTTACATCGATTAGGTGTCACGTTGCATATTAACTACGAGTGTAACAACCTATCACTGTTCCATTAAAGGCCTTTTCCTGTTTCGGTTATCAGAAAATCAGAAATTCGCGCGTGACCGCAATTGCCCCAGTCCTACGCTTTATTGATTCAGACCATTTCTAATGGCGCTGAAATATTCAGTTCAATAATTCGTGTTCATTAGTAGAGACACACATTATTAATTTACGGTTAATAATATACGGATAGCACTACCTTTAGTTACATACTGGTGCCGATTCTGTTGTAAGTACATGAACTTAACTAACTAAACTATCTCTAAAATTCCTTACTTTTGGCTATGAGAATTGTAACGCTATTCTGCAAGGAAAAATCTCTAAATTTAAAAATTATTTTGACACGACTAAAATCGAATTTGACAATCGCGACTCAGCGTGGTATTTTTTTTTCTTTTCGTTTCGCAACGTTGTACTTGTGTGTGCATTGCGTAGAATGAATTTTTTGAGAGACGAAGGCGCGTGCTGGGGGGGCAGCCTCAACGTGTTTTATATGGAATTTTTCACTTTTGTTTGAAAAATATAAAAAAATTATTACCCACGAGTTGAGATTTAAATGTGCCGGGCCGAAAATTTCATTATTTTTGCGATAGGACACGCCATTTTGAAGATATAAGCAAAAAGAAAATAAAAAATACAGAACTGTTTTTGCACGTGAAGGCGAGGCGTTGTTGAGAATTTTAGTTCATGACCACTAGTTTTATTCCACACCTTTTTAATCGCGATTAAAAATAGTCAGATTTAGTTAAAATAAATTATTATAGTAAAATTTTTTGGTGAAAACCGGCAAACTCAGAATAGCAAAATTGACATTTTCACTAAACTAATAACTCAGTGCAATCTTAGTGCTGTCAAACTAAAATATAGTTAAGTTGTGTCACTTTAGTCTATTTCAGAATAGGAAATCGTCGTTTGACAGGATTAAACCAAATTTTAGTGATTTTTAGTTTAGTTAAGAGAATTTTGTGACAACAGAATCGGCACCATTGACTGTGATTATAGTTATCGTTTAACCTTTGCCAAAAATAATTATTAATGTTGTACTTACTATGCTCTCACCGTTACCGCTTATCAGCATCAACCTACATTAATCAATTCGTATCTTGAGGTGAAATCTTTAGAACCAATAATATTACTGGACACGTTAATGAAGCATGAAGTAAAATATGTAATAACACGCAATTTTAGTGACGTCGATCTTCAATAGCAACAGAATATGTTAATAAAAAATTTGGCGCAAATAATGACAAAGCCTTTGATACGTAGTCATACTTAATATGGCACTTCATACCAGAGATTACAGAGGAAACAACAAAATTACAATTCCCTTTCAGTCCGACGCTCCCACAATCATCGTCTCTTCAAATGCATTAGTACATCTGTATAATAAGTAACATTAGTTGATAGGCGTCGACCAAAATTTCTGAGAACTGAATTAATAAGCAAAGCTTCTCTGGGAACCCTATTTATAGAGCTGCGGGCCAACACGCCCACTCACAAGAATCAAATGTTCATTGTTCCATTACCATATTATGCGCAATAAAACAGACATCTGTTGTGTTCATTAATTAATTTGTGAATCAACTTCAGGCAATGCATCAGCGATTTACATGTTTGGTATTTAAAATAAGGTGTTTAAACATCGCCGGAATTTGAATACAACGCTTCATTTGGCTTAGCTGCAATCGGTCTGCTTGGTGAGTTCCAACTCAAAATGAGAATGACTCATGTTGTAAAACTGGGGCAGACTTTGTATGGAGTTCAGTGATCCTGGATTAAACTGTTTCACTCTGAAAGAGCTGAAATATTACAACGTCAGAAATGAGGAGGGCTCATTAATATTGCCTAGTGTTCACTTACGCCCTAAATCCTTGAGGTCTCTATTACCAACATTTTAATCAGCCTAATCCAGTAAAAGCGCAGCTGCACTTCCGCCCACGTTTAGAGGCAAAACAACAGAACCTTTTTAGAGAATGGCGAAATTCCGGGCGCCATATTGTTCGGTGCTATTGTATCAGCCTGGCACGGCGCACGTAGAAAAATATTCATCTCGCCCGCCTCGGTCGTGTTTACTCCCTGCCTTCAGTAAATATTGACCTGTGTCGCATGAAACTTTATTTAAAAAGTAATATAAGTATGTTGACTTCCATGCATATTCGGAAATTGCAAAATTCTTTATGGCTCGCTCCATGACTGGTTTTTAGTACATTGTTCTTTTCTTATTACCTTGAAGTATTTGTCAGTCTGTTTGTTATTGCTTTTGGAAAATTAATTAGCAGAACCTCCGCGTTAATTACTTGTGTTCGGCTGTTGATTGTTTCCCACATAGAATTAATTGCTGAGGTTTCTTCAATAACTTGGATATTGTAGTCAATGATTAAGTTAGCAGATATAGAGTTTCGTTTTAATACGACATGTGACACCACCTACCTCGGACTTTCTTTGGTATCATATTTTCTGTCCTCTTCGCTTGTTCTTTTGTTTCACAGCTGACTTTGGCACGGTAATGATATCTATACAGTATTCTATCTTCATACAAACGCTCGGAACACAAGTCATAACCTACGCGCCTCGAGTCTGGTACACTCCGAGTACATTCGTAGTCGCGTACGCACCGCTTTGACAAACGGACGGCGGGCGGTGTGATTATTTGTTGTAAGCAGTTAGTGTTCGATTTGTGAATATTTGATGATAATCAGCGCAAGACTTAAAATGGCAAACAGAACTTATAAACTATATTGTGCTGTTTATGGTTGCTTGAATTCTTCAATAACGCACCCAGAGATACATTTTTTTAAATTACCTGGAAACTCCGAAAGGTTACGCTAGATCTTTTTTATATATGTACTAGTACGATTTTTTTTTATTTTTATAAGTAGGTATTTCGCTTTTTCCAGCAAGTAAAATACCTGGATTATTAAATAAGAAACTGGTGTGTCACTTTTTCACTCTATCCAAGTGAAAAAGTGACACACGAGTGACCTACCTACGCTCGCAGAAGTAGAAGGTAGTTTCCTAGCCTGGGCTGCCGTAATAATTGAATCGATACACGATCTTGATCGCAGGATTTGAATCGGTCTAGCAAAGATCGTATCGTAATTAAAAATAAATAAAAGTTGACATAATTTACATTACAGATAATTAAGATTACAGTGCGTAATAGAATATCAAACTAAGAAACAACTCAGCAATGAATTAACGAAAGATACCTCCATATTTTATTTTTAATAGTCTCCATTGAGCATAGCCGCAAAATTTACTTACATGAAGTGTACTGTAAACAATTTTGTATACACTTTGACCCAGACTTGTTTTTGTTTTGGATATCGTATTAGTAGAACTTAACAATAACAATCCTCCGATTTCTTTCATCTGATAAGGCATGCGATTATATTAATATTGAATTATAAGAAATCTTATAATGAAATGATCATGAGAGTATTAATGGTAGGTAGGTACCTAGGTGTTGAAGTATGTAAGGATCGGAGTTCGGTAACCTTCGGCGACAGCAGTTTTAAAAGGAAATCTTTTTTTTCCAGACGCATTGAATGGCTGCAACTGATTGTCGAAATGATTTCAAAAATAAACCTAACTTTGCTGCCTTAATTTTGCCTAATATTTACAATCAAAGTAACTCAAGTAGGTAGATGAAGTTAAAATACTTTATGCGGCCAGCCCTACCGCGTCTACCGCGTGTTTACGTACCGCGCGTGCTGTAGGTAGTTATTTCTAGGATAGGGCTGAGTCAAACTACTGTATAGATATCATTACTGTGACTTTGGTCAAGTTTCATAATAATTTGTCATAGTAAAGTGCAAAGATTGTTAAATACTTTAACAAATAAATAGTTGTCAAGTCAAGGTAGCCGTGTATTTACTGTGATAAATACCTACGCCTTGGGATCGCGTGAATGAAAACGTAAATTATGAAGACTACAAATGTCACTTTTTTATAAAGAGTCCAAATGTAACTGTTTGCTTTGATGGGTAGGTCCATCGTAAAAGTTTGTTGGGAGATAATGTTGGGACAACAAAAATAAAAAGTATAAAACCGCGGCCTATCTTGTCCGCAAGCCGTCAGTCATCTGTCGGAACTAGGCCACTGTGGGTACGCGATGAGCTGGTGACTTGTCACTTCATATCATCGCACTATTCTCAGTGGTTTATATTTTTAATATACCTGTAAGTATATTTTATCCTTTGTATGACATCTGGCCTTGTTGAAGGCCTCGAATCGACCGAAGTATTAAGTTCTCTTTAGTGGTTGACGAGAGTGGGGTAACGGTGTGATAATAACAGGTTATTGTAATTAAAAATTCAATTGCTAAGTGTTGCCGTTAGGGAGAATCCCTTGAAAAAGTAACAATACTGATTGTAGGCTGTATTCGATTCAGTGGGATTTCGTGTGCTGATATAACTCTGATACAGCTTTGGTTCTGTTAAGCGCTTTGTTGCAGTTGACTTCGAGATATATCTCAGCTGTTTTAATCAACAAAAAGATGGTAGGAGGGCTTTCTTCCTCTGGAATGCATTGGACCCAGTATCGAATGACCAAAAATATAGGTCTAACAATAGGAAGCCTAGGAACGCTTTACCCTATTCAAACTCTAATAGGTTTCTCCATTGTCCCCAGGTTTATGTGGCGCTCTTCAAACCTCTGCGTGTCTCGCGGCGGCAGTTCCGGCGCGTGCTCATGTGCATGCGCAACGTGCGCCACCTAAAGTGCCACGAACTGTACGCGCACGAGAAGGTCACTAAAGTGGACAGCCTCTCCTTAGTGCTGTCTGGCAAGTGAGTGTGGTGGAATTCGTTTTCTTTTAAATTCTACATTTTCCTAACCCGGTGGAAAAAAAAAATGGCCACTGTAAAAAACGATAGTATCTAGGCTGGTTGGGTTGCGTTTGAGGCACCTCAACAAGTTATGCGCAGCAGAATAACTTATGAGCTATTCTTGTATGGCTCATTGGAGAAATGTCACCCACACGCGAACCAAGTGGAGTAGTGACCAGTGTAGTAAAACTCTACTGTAAGTGGCAACTTTCCTTCCGCCCATTTAGCCTATAGCGTTTCTTTTTGATTGATAAATTTTTCTTTAATGCTAATTTGCTTGTACAATTTTATTTAGTGCTTTATTTTAATGATTAGAATTGAATGTAATTTTAAGTAATGTAAATTTGCCACCATTTGCTGCATAAAACATGAATATTTACAACCTAAATGGAAGAAGTCACTGGCTCCTGAAATACAGGTACTTTAACCTAGCTCTGGAGCCAGGGTCTCAAATTTTCTGTAACCTGTTTTTATGGCAATAAAGAAATTTATTTATAATTTATTATTTTTGACAATTAGTAGCAGTTGACCGCGTTCAGATTTCCAAAAGTCCTGGGCCCAAATAAACGACGTCAAACCATTTTGAATGTTTCGGTGTAGTCCTGCACCCTAGTTGCGTAACGCACTATCAATCAGAATCTGAATCGTATTGAAGATTATTTCTACTCCATTGCGTAGTTTGTTCGAATAAATTGTCGGCTCAACAATGTAAATAACGCAATGATTGTTGAGTAACTATCAAAATGAAACAAATTCCTACTGATTGCAAATTACGTAACTACCCCTCTGGTTATACATAACACGGGCACAGTCGATTATGTATCATATTCCTAGTAAGTATAACCTCATTAGTCGACGTCTCTCCACCGTCAGAGACATCTCGATCATTGTCCAACGGAACATCCTCTCATCCATTTTGCCAACTAACGTATTAATCACAGTTGCTTGTTAGTTCATATGGTGTCCAACGCCATTACAGAGACGTATGGTGTTAATTACTCTCGAGTGTTTGACTTTGACCCTGTTGTCGGTTCTTGTGCTATATTCTAAGATAATTTAGTACTAAACGTCACGCGACCGTAGCTCGTCAACTTAATGATGTTAAAAAAGATAGATGCGAAGAAAAACATGGTGTCCAAAGATTTCCTTTCTAATCTGAACATATAAAAGATACGGTTGGTAAATAAAATTGAAATTATTTTTTATTGAGTTTGATATGAAACACATTAACGACATGTTTACACATTAATAATGCGACACATTACATGTGGCATGAACCAGAGTGATAAAATTACAGCAATTTTGTACTAGGGAAAATCTCCAGAAAAATATATCCGATTATAAGCTGGAGATCAAACAGACCGCGACACCATTATGTCCCAATCCCGAAAATACTCAGAATCCTTATGCAAATATTTGTCACATGTCTGTTTAAAATTCCTTTGTACTTATATGTAAATTACAACGGTATTAGCCCTCGTCAAATACGCCGCCTTTGTATCACGCATAATGAATGACGAAAGACAATAATGAAGTGCTCACGAAAAAAATCAGAGTCTTTTAACAAATATTTGATATCGTTTTGGAATTTTTCCTGTAACCATAATACAAAATCAGTAAACTCTTTAAACGTGTGTCGTCTTGAATTCAATTATATCTATTAAAGACTTCTAACTTTTAACAGCTCCCAATAATAGCTGACGACTCTCAGCATAGTCTCGAGTTATTGACTCATCTTGTCATGTTTTTTCTCTCTCTGAAATAAAGTTTGTAGAATAAAGATAAATATTAATTCATAAACCACCACACGGTTGTCAACTCCCAAAAAATCCCGAATCTTTCAGCAAACATGTGACTCACGTCTTCTCAGAACGTCTGTAGTCGGTAGCTGTAATTTATAACAGTTGTTCAGTATGATCTTACACAAGAGATAAGCGAGACATCAATGTAAAACGCACGAGTTGTGCGAACTTTTATGTGCATTGTTGTTATATTAACAAGCGCTAGATTAACGGTAAACAAGGTGATTTTGTTAAATTAATAACTTGATTGCTGAGAATTGAAATAATTAAGTTGTGCTTTTTGAAACCAACAGTTAAACAATCATATACCTCATCAGTACTTTGCCCGTAGTTTTTAACATTCCAAATTCGTTTTCGTCCATGGCTAATTTGTGCGATTGTGCCTTATTCCGCTCTCCCTCGTCTTGAAAGATTGCACCGCTCACATTTGTGACAAATGCTTGCAGTCCGACCTCACGAAATGCCGCAGCGTCCTCCCTCTACAACCACAAACCCAGTTTAAACGATATGTCACAATATTATAAATGCGAAAGCTTATGTATTATGCAGCTCAGAAACAGTTGCATTGATTCGTATAAAGTTAGTTGTAGAAGTAGAATATGTCTTAGATAAGCATGTACTATATACTGGAGTGCTATATGCATTAGTAGGGTCTGTGATAGCTGTTACCTACCCACCCTGCCATTGTAGCCATGGATTACTCACGCAAATGGTGCTGTATTAAAAAATAATGAATATTCTCTTCTGATTATCGGATGTATTTCGGTCAATGCTGACTAGTTCTTTATTATATAACAGTTCAATGTTAAATATTTTTTTCCATCAGAGAAACGAAAGTAATTCGGTTTATTGAAGTCATCTGGAGGCAGATAATAATGATCACGAAATGTTTTTTTTTTTGGAAAGAGCAAAACTCATAAAAATAGGATTACATGGAAAATATGTTTACAAAGACTGGAGATTCGCAATTACCTGAATATTTATTTGTCAATGATAACTTCAATTAAATAAGTTTGAACGATAACGATATAAATAAGTTTGATATTAATTACGGATGGATCAGAAATTCATAAGTGTTATTCTTGATCGTAATAATGAAGGCCCTCAAGAGTTTCGCCGAAGTTTAGATTAGATTGCCGAGTTAGATCTCAGATAACTCGGCTAGACTAATAATAACAGTCTAACGAGGAAAGTGAAGCTTAAAGACAGAATCTAATTCTTAAGTGATGAATGAATGTAGGTCAAAGGACCATTGAAAAAGAGTACACTTCACACGCCATGGGATATAAAGTAAATCTATTTACAGTTGGATAGGTTTGGACAATTGTCATTCATCGTTGGTCTTTGTTCCCGGGGAACCCTTTGGGAGAAAGGACCAATAATCCATTGTATTTGTGCAACGGTTTTGTTTCACTGATTCTGACAGTTAAATGTTTTATAGAAATCCAGAATGTTATGCTAGGTGTGAAAAAATCAACTTCGGTTCGTGTAGTTTGTATTTATAATGGAATATTTAATTGACAAGCATAACAAGCCACGAACGGACACTTTTACAGTGCCGGAACAAATCAAGGTTGTGTACGATGTCATTGACGGCCCGACACGACAGCATACATTAGGCTGTGGCCGAATTTATGGTCTGTCTACTTTGGGTCAGCCATCAAATGGTTTTAGTTGTTTACTAAAATAGCCGGACCTTCTACAAGTTTTTCTTCTTACTTTGACCCCAGTTCCCAACTTATTCATAGGAGCTTATCCTCTATAGCTCTCCATAAAATATTCAGTATTCTGCATCTATAGTATCAGATTCAATATTGGTTAGCTTTTGTGCAAATGTATCACTTTTAGCATCAAGTTCCGATTCACCACAAACCGAATCAGCTGATTAAAACATTGATGAAACAATTTAATTTTAATCACTGTGTTTGTAGTAAAAAATAGGACGTTCTCCTTGACTTGTTAGCTGGTTTTTTGTGAATTAACCGTCCATTGAAAGGGAAATTATCGACATACGGTATACAGTGTCGCATGCGCATTGCGCAACGGTTTGCACAAACTGGCGACCTCTTTACGAATTTCGCTCGTATTGTATGAACCTTGTGTTGTGCAGGATATAGACAGTGTTCTGCACTGCACTGTAATTTTAGTTGTACTGCGGATAATTTAGTATCAGAGTGGTTTACCATGTTCGTGGAATGTCTGACTTGTCTTGTTGGCTTGTTGGAGTACATAATATATTTACGGCTGCCTCACTTGAAAGTCGCACGTGTCCATACATTGAAATGAAATCTGATCAAACCCACATAGGGTGCTGCCATGGTAGCCTTGAATATTGATACCTGTTTTGGTTAATGATAGCCTAGTAGCCAGTCACTCCTTTTTCGTTTTTGAGGTCGCTCTACAGCATGTTTTCGTCAACCTTGTCAACTGTAGACTTTAAGGCGAAGGTAATAAAGATGAATATATTTGCATTATACAGATGAATAGGTCTGTTGGTTGCGTCACACGCTACATATTTAATAGCAGAGCCCATAAATCTTCATGAATTTTACGCCTAGATATTTCTTTGTGATGACTCACATCGCTTAGAAAAAATCTGGCTAGATGAGTAGGCACGGCCTGGCTAAATGATTACGACTAGATTCGTAATCTCGTGCTCTGATCGTTTCGAATTCTAGCTGTTTCGGTATATTAATGTCCTCTGACCTTATTTTACGATTCTGAAAACTTTTTCATGTTAATATGTACGAATATAGCAATCCTTACTTCTTTCGATGAAATTTGATGTGATGTTAAACATCCACTCCTAATATACATTGTTTATCTTGCTCGCTGGCATCTTCCTTCCGAGCTTATTGGCGTACTCCGGAAATTGGTATTATGGTAGATGTACTGCTTTGAAATGTATAAACAAGGGATATACTTTGCCAACATATTATTCATGTTCATCGCTGTTTCAAACTCGCTTTAAAAATTAATCTTCAAGTTGAAAGACTGCATTTCTTCTGCGGAAGTATCTTCTGAGCTTATTGGCATACTCCGGAAATTGGTATATGATAGCTGTACTGCTTTGAACTGTATAAACAAGGGTGTTCTGCCAAAGTAATATTCATATTCCTCGCTGTTTCATCCTCGCTTTAAAAAAAATCTTCGAGTCAAGAGACTTCATTTCTCTGCGAAAATATTAACTGAACTGTTGACCATGTAATAACAACTTGCAAAGTAAGTAAAGAAAATGACTGTGGCCGAATACACCGCCTTTTAGTTAGACCAAGCATAAAGTATAACAACTCGTCCCGCGTTAGCGACGAAGCTATAAAATGGCTGTACAGTCTCAGACGTAGTAATTGCAGCGCTTTAAGCTTTATTTACGAGGCCTCGTATAGTGACGCCAGATGTACAGTACTTTGTGAGAGCATTGCAGGATACGCTTCATCATGTGAAGACGTACTTTGAAGTAATGATGCAAATGCTTAAAGGTACATCTCAGCTGCTTTTAAATCAGATAAATGATATGCGTTGCATGGTAAAGTCTAAGCACTAGATGAGATTTATTCCATATCTCAGAGCGTAGACCTCCTAGTAATGTCCCTAGATAGATTGTCTTTTAAGGGCTCGGCTCAGAAGTAAAGTCCCGTAATTTCACGGCCTGATTCAGAACACAGCTGACTTGCGGAGCACTATCGATGTGATACGACCCTCAACAACTTTGAACGGGGCCCTCTTTCCAGGCACTTAGCCAGTCCCACATTACGGTAGTTTGAGGTACTTTCACATAAGTACGGACTACGGAGCCGGACCAATTTTTACCGACCCTTCTTGGAAACAGTTGTCTTCATGTTTATGAAGCCATTTACAGGATGTGAACGATTTTAGAAGCCACTAAGTGTTTGTTTAAAAACCAATTTTGTAATAGTTCATCCGCCCATGCAGTTTGATGACCTGCCGTGGGTGGCGAGATTAACGACGAAGAAGATTACTAAGTTTATTATGTCTATTTTGTAACTACGGGAAACTTGTTTGCCATTTTTAGAAGAAGCGGTCATAAGGTAAACAAATAAAGAAGTTGTTGAGGTATAATCACTATAGAAATGTCCGGGAAATTTGTGACAATCTTCCTTCAAAGGGCTATGTAAAGCAAACATTTCGTGGAGCGCTTTATTGTCGCGAAACTCTATTAGGAACACGACCTTTGCGACACCGAGCTTGGGAGCATTATATTTCAGGGTTGCTGACTACAATATCTTTAGAAATTGCTCAATTATCAAATTTTTTGCACAAACCTGTCCAAATCAAGTTTTCGAAACATGGCAATTAATAGCGAAAGTTTTATGTTCGATTTGCGGAATATCTATTTAAATATTAATACTGGTTTTACGTAATCCGCTGCCAATCTTATAAATTGAGACCTCTAAGCCGCGGTATGCTGGAGTTGACCCAAAAGACTTGGGCCACGATTGTATTTTTTGATAAGCAGTTGGCAGTGAGAAATCGATCTAGATTGGGCAGCCCTAAATCTTACCTTTTATTCGGGTATAGAAGACATAATGTCAAGTATCACGACCTAAAGCCCATAAAGGGCGGTGGAAACAATTTATGATTGAAAAAATAAAGATACTTTTTATTAGATTTCGTGGAAAAGCAATTTGTTTATCGCGTTTATAGCTGAAACAAGTTAGGGATTCGTCGTGATTGGTTCTGAAAGCAATTTTATTGGGTTAAATATTACTGGCGTCTTTTGACAAGATGTTATTGGTTTTAAATTACAAATTTTCTTGAAATATTCTCAAGACTAATACGCAATAATGACTTTTAGATAGATATTCAGTCTGGGAGAAATTTATTTTTAGCGGGGTTCTTTAATCCGAAAGTTATTTGTTCGGTTAAATTGATCCTTTCCGCCGAAGCGTCGTCGATGAAGAATGGAGATTGTCTGAAAATCAATCTCAAATCTTTTAATAACTGAGATTTTTAGAAGCGCCTTTTTCTTTTCATGATACCTTTGTCTTGAATCAAGTAGTTTGCCCTAGATCCTTAATATTTTTAATTAAAGTGTTCCATCGTGTATTTCACATAATTTTCGGGAATAATCCGAAAGTGGAACCACAGCGCAGGTAATTAACTCCCCGAACACACAGAACTGTGTGCTGTACGACCACAGAGGTTTTACACCACACGTTTGAATTAGCCCCGTTTCTGCTATATTCAAGTTGTTAAACCACCATTATTTGAAACTTTAAAACTTATTAAAAGCTTCGTGCAGTTACTTATTTATATGATATTACCCTATAGCTGAGAAACGTTCACTGCTGATGAAGTGGTCATGGGTCTTCTGGGGGTAATTACATATCACACATAAAATGATAATGGATATCAATGTCTTTCATTTTGACGGTACATGCCACGTTTATTCCGTTATTTACGTTGTTTGACGAATTTTCTAAACCTACAGCCTGGCGGGTGAGAGATTGCTCTCTTGACACCTGTCAGTTTCATACAAACGTATACGTGTTTTGCGAATATTATCTTTATTAGTTACTAGAATTGTCGCAGTGACAGATGTCAGGCACGAATTCTCTTGATGGCCGGACTGTAATAAGTTTTGGATGTCAAAATAAAAAGCATTGCGATCGATTGCCGTTTTATGTGTGTTACAATACTTAGAATTACCCCCCTGATCTTTTTGATAATTGCAACGAATCTTCTGTTGTTCTAGCCTATGCTAAAACTGTGTCATTGTACAATTTAACAAGAAAAGTTGATGAACGATCAGTCATTTAGGATGCATGCCCACTCCTTAGCAATTAGACTCAAGGATGAAGATTCTTATGTGTTGTGGTTTAGGTACACTTGCAGACATACAGTTCTGTTTTGTATTACCATAGAACTTTGCACAGAGCTTTTTAATTAGCCAGCTAGCTGTTTGTGAAATGCTTTAGGTAATTCTGTAGTTATTATTTTACCCGACTACGGAGTAGCAAAATGTTCAGCTGTTCCCACAAAATTTTGACGTTATTTTGGGAAGCGTCTTGGTCGTCCCTGGTTATACCTATGTTACGTCACATTAAATTGAATATGGCGGCGGCCTCAGGACATAAATGACGAACTAAATTTTCATTTTACTATTTTGTTTCATGCTCTTTAGAGTGTGATTTTTCAGTAGTCTGCAATCAGCAGGTTTAAGCTTTGAACTCACTTTAAAAAATAAATTATAAGTAAAGAGTCAAAGAATCGTGCGATCGTCTCACTCTGCTAGGAAAAAGGTCTGAAAATGTAGTGGTCCTTTCGGTTATAAAATTTATTTCATGGACACGAAGATCTAGCAATCATAAAACGGCACCAAACATGCGCCTCAAAACGATAATTTGAGATGCCGTAGCATTGGGTTTATAGTCTTTTCTCTATATGATGGTTTAAGATGTGTTAATGTATGATGTTTCAGATTAGTGGTGTCTCAGAATCAGCGGGCGCTCCACATAGTGTTCCCGCATCACTTCCTCGACTCGCCCGAATGGTTCGGGGTGTCGACAGACGAATTTTTCCAGGTGAGTCGTTTATTTTTGGACTGTGATGTAAGCTAAGCTGGCATGGTTTGAGTGTAAAAAGGAAGGACAATAGAATCTATTTTATTTTTCTTCATTCCGATCCAGCCCGTCCCTTGCTGCCCTCTAACAACGATGCCCTAAGTTGAGTTTTGTACCCTACAGAGAGTGCCCTTAACGAGTTGTCGCTCTAGTTTTAAGTTTAAGCCCTGGCTGTAGTCTGCCAGGGTCGCGAGATTGTTCGAAAGAGATACCGTGAACCTGGCACATGGGCAACTGAAGGAACACAAGTCATTTGATGATTTCCCATCCAAAAAACAAAGCCCTGGCTGTATGCCTTCATTTATGAAAGTAGTCACAGACAAGTCCGGTTCTGCCGGGGTCCCGTGATTGTTCGAAAGAGATACCGTGACCCTGGCACATGGGCAACTGATGGAACACGGGTGGGTTTTAGTCAGTAAAAGTCTGACACGCCCTCCCGCTCCGCCCAGAGCGGGAGAAGTCATTTGATGATTTCCCATCCAGAAAAAAAATAAAGAAGTCCGGTTATGGTGCCGACAGCCTCATGATTTGACCAGCGAAATGTCATTACAAAAAAGGCTATTAAAAAATTCTAATGGCACCCTTTTTCTTTTCATCAATTCAATCATCAAATGACGTCTCCTGCTCTAGGGTGGAGCGGAAGGGCGTGTCAGACTTTTACTGACTACAACCCACTCGTGTTCCTTCAGTTGCCCATGTGCCAGGGCCACAGTATCTCTTTCGAACAAATCTCGCGCCCTGGCAGGCAACGGTCCTAGCAGACCCCTTCAGTACTGATGACATCTCTTTGAGGTGCGCGTGGAACACTACGCGCCGTCGACACGGGCCTGATCCTTACCGGGCGGCGAGCTCTTACCGGGCACGTCCACGCACGGACGCGCAATGCACCTTGTACGCACTGCTTCGTGCCGAGAGTAGACAATCCAACAGTGTGTCTATTGACGCACTGGTTTGCACTGTGTACTGTGGATTCTCACCCTTCGCTTCAGCACGAAGAGTTGAAAACTGAGTGCGCAATAAAATCCAGCCACGATACTTTGACGTCCGTGCTTCCATGGTCTTATGTCTACTCTCTACAATTCGACATAAATCGGAACTGCTCTCAGTATCCATCAGTTCCGAAAATCTCACACATCACGTGTTACGGCAAGGTTGGTGTCGTCGACCGTATTGTCAATTAACATGTGCTAGAAACCAGGTCATAAAAAATAAAATAAATATTTTGACTCAAGACCAATTTGTCAGCCATTTCGTAACAATGTGAGCACGAAAGCCCAGTTTATCGTAAGTTTACTCGTGTTTTTTTAGGGTTCCGTACCCAAAGGGTTAAACGGGACCCATTTACTAAGACTCCGCTGTCCGTCGCGTTCGTCCGTCCGCCCGTCCGGTCGTCCGTCTGTCACCAGGCTTGTAGCTCATGAACCGTGATAGTTAGAGAGTTGAAATTTTCACAGATGTTATTAACAAAAAAATATTAAAAAACAGAATAAAATAAATATTGAAGGGGAGCCCCCCTTCAATATTTATTTTAGATATTCACATAAAAGGCACTTTTGAACGTCAACAATTACATTGAAATAGAATTCATTCTAGTCCCCATCCCATACAACAAACGTTTTTTTTTTGGTTGCTCGTTTTTACTCGTTATTCTTAACGGCACAGGTAGACGCTTGAAATATTCACATAATATGTAGTTATATATTCACTTTAAGAATAAATATTTAAATTAAAATTAAACAAATATTTAAGAGGGATCATACAACAAACGTAATTTTTTGCTGATAATGGTACAGAACATTTCGTGTGCGAGTACGACTAGCACTTGGCTGGTTTTTTGTTGATTCACGTCGGATATATGAGCAAAGGCTGTTAACGTTGCTAATTAAAATGTAAACTGATCTTATAGGCTGTTAACTGACCGTACAGCCTGCAGTAGGAGGCTAATCGAAGTGTAAATCGAGTAACCTCGTTTACGTTGCATGGGCTTTTTAGAGGCATTTTAGCTGATTTAAAAAGGCGGCATGTATGAGTCGAGAATAATTTTTGGGATATTTATTTGGGCCGTATTTATAAACCGTGTATTTACACGGTTACACATTACAGTATTTACATAAAAATTGAGTTATAGAGTGAGTAAATGTATGTTCACGACATTTTCCACATCATTGTAAAGACGAGTTATAAAACTACACTTATTTAATAAGTACTACAAATTATATAAAATAATGTAGGAAACAAAACGACGAAAATAAATACGTTTCTTGCACGGGATGGGGACTAGAATGAATTCTATTTCAATGTTATTGTTGACGTTCAAAAGTGCCTTTTATGTGAATATCTATACTAATATTATAAAGCTGAAGAGTTTGTTTGTTTGTTTGATTGAACGCGCTAATCTCAGGAACCACTGGTCCGAATTGAAAAAATATTTTTGTGTTGGGTAGCCTATTTATCGAGGGAGGCTATAGTAGGCTATATAACATCACGCTACAACTTAAAAGAGCGGAGCAGTAATGAAAAATGTTGCAAAAACGGGGAAAATTTATTCCTTTTGAGAGTTTCCGTTGCGTGCGCTGCGTAAACGGTTAAAGTAACGCAAAAATCATGTATGACGGAATTGTTCCTTTTAAAAAGTTCTAAAAAAAAGTCCGCGAGTGCATATGTCTATCTTTTAAGGTTGACTCACTATAACTCAAAAGGAGCGAGCAGCAACGAAAAATGGACGAAAACTAGCAGGCAAATCGATGCGACGGGAAGGGTCAGGGGAGCAAAAATTTGACGCGGACGAAGTCGCGGGCAGAAGCTAGTTTGAAATAATTGCTTTGACTTTGGGACCCCTTTTAATTTTAATTACATTTTCTTTTTTTGTAATAGCGACAATAACAAGACACACTATCTTGACACTCAAATTTCAAATGTGTACCTATTACGGTTCAAAAGATACAGCCCTGTGAACGCCAGACGGACAGCGGAGTCTTAGCGGTTCCGTTTGCAACCCTTGGTTATGAAACCCTAAAGATAAATAAGAACAAACTTTACCTCCTTAACAAAAAAAAAAAAACTACACGGCATTGTTACTTTTTTGCAATTTAAAATAAGTAAACTACTTTAAAAACAGCTAATCTCTGTTGAAACTGGCCTCAAAACTTCCTGTGCTAAATATAGGTAGTCTAAGCGTTTGCCAAAAGTTTACCTTATCTCTTCCCTCTGTGATATACTGCTGCCCTGGTATTATCCAGGTGGAATGTTTTGTTCGAAGGGTTTGTGGCTAAAAAAATTCCGCCGCACGGGTCAATTTATCAGGTTAAGCTACGCTTGCCGCGGTTGTTAAGTGGATGGGTGACCATCTTTATATACCAAGACCTCACCATGCCTTTTTTTTTCTGGATGGGAAATCATCAAATGACTTCTCCCGCTCTGGGCGGACCGGGAGGGCATGTCAGACTTTTACTGACTAAAACCCACCCGTGTTCCTTCAGTTGCCCATGTGCCAGGGTCACGGTATCTCTTTCGAACAATCTCGCGACCCTGGCAGGAGAATTGCCTCTCTGATCTGTCACTCTCTTTCTGTCTCCTGAAAGCATGTTAGGCCGTTGGTCCCGAATGTCATTCGCGGATCTTCGACAGTCGTTACGGGTCCGAAAGTCTATCAACCCAGTCTTACGAAGGGTTATCGTATTACTTACTCAGTAACTGGGTTGTGGAGGTCAGGTGGCAGTCGCTCCATGTAAAACATTGTCATTCAGCTGCATCTGGTTAGATTGGAAGCTGACCTCAAAATAGTTGGGAAAAAGCTAGGCAGATTGAATGTAGGTATTGTTCGTGTAAACGTCTGCTATATTTGGCTGATGAATAAGAAAGCCCCACTTTATAGTATGACGCCATTATGTCTAAATATGGCGCAGGACAATTTAATAGGTCGCGATTCACGAAGTCGGTCAACGTATAATGTTTCTTTCGTTTATAGGGCTTAATATTTTTGAACCTAGACTAGAAAATATTGTGTTGGGGTTGGATATGAAGGCAGCTTGGTTATTGATCTTTTCACAAACACACAAACGCATAAAATCACGCCTGTTTCCCATGGGGGTAAGCAGAAACTATACAAAACGCCAACTTCAACAATCCTTACACATAAGTATTTAAACGAAGCAAAAAGAGTATCTTATACTTCATTTACGTCATACATATGGACATACTCGCATGCCGGTTGCGAGTACTACGCACCTGACTTTTCTGAAAAACATCACCAATAAGGTCACTATATGTCCTTCACGGTGACACCGTGAGGGCGTCCCCTCACGGTGTTTCCACTCACATCTGCCTTGTTTGAGTTAGTCGCCTTCGATCTTTTTGTTTTCGTTTTTACGCAGAAAACGTACATTCACACTACTCTCTCACATCAACTCTCTTATCCAGAGGAAATAACATACTTTACGTTCTAGGGAAGCGTCCTATTTCCAGCCAATACAGGGCTGTGTAAATTATATCTATATTATATGAAATTGTACGCATGGGTGTCGTAATTATACCTAAGCACAAGTGGGTGTCTCTAGCGAACTCTTTACCATGAAATAAGAAATACAGAAGGCTCATTTGGCAGTCCATTGCTGGGCCAAAAGGCTTTTTACAGACCTGTGACTACTATTCTCATATTTAATAAAATACACGAGGTTATCAAGTTCTTCTTACTTAACAGACAGCTGTGCTGCTAGGGTGTATGTTGCACCACTTCTTCCCAGCTAAACCACTAGAAAGTGGTACAAACAAAATTACATAAGACGCCTTTCTCAAGTAATATGACGTTTAAAAAGTGCGATTCTCAGTCGAATTTGAAATAATGTTTTTGAATTTCATCACTTTTATAAATAAGGCTGTCCTTTCGTATCTTGATTCCTTAGCACTGTGTGTCACTTGGGATTTTGCGTTGCATCGTCTAACTAAACTCGAATCGGCTTGTAGAGCCTCTGAAGTAATGTCCACTGAATTGTATACTTATGTTTAGACAAGTTGGGTTGGAGCTTTCAGTAGAACTCGATCAGAATGAGCTGGTTATCAGTCATTCTGGCACATTTTCCTCCATCGCGCAAAACATTGCATTAGTAATGGATTCGTTTTAAAGACGTTGATTCTTAGTAAAAACGTGTTCTTGTTCCATATAAAAAGGAATTACTGTCAGCGTGATTTCCCTATTGTAGCTACAAGTCATCACAGCACAATACCACGTTTTTGACATTCGTTAAAGAAACACGGAAGCAAACAGCCCTGAGAAGAACTGATACCACGTTTTGTCAAATCGTTAAAGAAACAGGAGTATCAAGACTGCAGATGCCAAATGCCGTCGGTGCTTACTCTGGAATTTAATTCCAATAGATCGACATTGGAATTGTCAGTCAAACGTCAGTGATTGGCTGGACTCACTGAGTCTACCCAATCCCTGACGTTTAACTCAACCAACTGATGTTTGACCAATGTCGATCTATTGGAATTATATTCGAGAGTAAGCACCATGGTGTTCTCAATTCAATTTGAATTAATTTTTATTAATTAAAATCCATTTTTTCGAACTGTTTTACAAAGTTTACCTTCTTTAATACGTCTTGTTTATATTCTCAACCGTCTACTTATGCATTATTGTGTGATCCAGTCATGATTTCACTCTCGTTCAGTGGTGTGTTTCCATAATGTTCGTGGGTGTTACTGTTCAATTGGGCGAAGAGTAAAAGTGAGGCCTCATAAATTATTCGGATTTATACGAATGAGGAAGTTAATTGATTTAATGTACTTGTGGGTTTGTATCGTGGGCTTAAGAGAAACGTAACCGCTGGTGTATAATAGAAGGAGTTATTAGATTTCATAAGAGCAGTGGTGGCCCAGGTGGTAACGGGTGCGACTTACAAGTTATTGATCGTAGGTTCGAGCCCAGTCAGGTACATTATTTCATCGTTAGCTCTCAAAACGGTTAAGGAAATCATAGTTACTTTTAATGGTAGAGTAATGGTTGGGCATTCAAAACATAGAGCAGTGGTAGGCCCGTGGTATCGGCCCCGACTTAGAGTGGGTCGTGGGTTCGAACGCAGGCAATCGCTTTACTTTATGTAAAGAGTGACATTACCACTGCTCTCAAAACCGTGAAGGAAACATCGTAAGGAAACCGGCATGTCCTAGAACCGAAAATTCGAAGACATGTGACATTTACTAATCCGGACTGTACCCGTGTGATGGATCACTCCCTGCCCTCTATCTCTGAGAGGAGGCCTGTGCCCCAGCAGTAGGAACACTATATTCTGAACATGTATTAGGTTTCGAGGAATCGAGGTAAGTTATGTGTAGCCCTACCCATATTAAAAGTTATGATTTATGGCCTTAAATGTAATGTAATGCCTGTGAGCCTCAAGGGTTAAACAGAGTTTGCGAACTTCAATATTTGGCTTCTTGTATACTTTGACTTCTCCAGAATTGCCTTAAGCAGTAAACTTGGGTTAACTCCTATATTACGTATCAACATCTAGGTTTTTCTTAACATAACTTTTCAGCTGAAACTCCTTAGCGTCGTTCGCAATTAGAGCAAGATGTAATTCCTCTAAGGACCAGAGATAAAACACAGGCAATTTAAAACGCAGGAACTCAACGGGCTGACAAACGACGCAATATCACTTAAAAAGCAAGCACGGCAATTTGTGCCTTAAGAATTTTTTACTCGCTTTTATTAGCTTTATCTATATGTTTATATGTATGTAACTATGTTTGAAACTGACTCCTTTGGACTTGATTTTGACCCACTTGAAACGGTCAGATTTTATTTCAAATTTGTGGACTTATCCGATGACAATACAATAATTTCATGAATTTGTGCCATTATCCTTGCCAGGGTTATCAGGATAGCAAAAAAGAATACACTCTCTTAAAGCTAGCCGAACTAAAAAATTGAAAATAAATATTAGTATTAAAAAAACTTGAGAGGTGTCAAGGGACACCCGTATGGAACGAAGTTCCTTTCCAGGATTCATTATTGTTTTATTTTTTAATTATTTATTATGTACAAAAAACCTGTATACACTCAACAAAAATATTATCTCTCTCTCTCTCTTCGTTCCATAAACTACGTTCCAAAACAAAATATATACAGTCGAATTGAGAAACCTCCACCCTTTCTTTAAGTTGGTTAAAAAGTGTCGTTACAACTTTTTCTCTTAATTCCGTCTAGCCCCCTTTCGCAACGCGCCATACCATAAGGAACTTCGTTCCAAAAACTAAAGAACACACTTCCAAAAACCAAACTAAAACGTATAAAATAATTGAAAAGAAAAAAGCGTTGGGTATCTTCGTCGAACACCTATCTCGTGGTAGCTAAACTTCATAGCACATCTTACTCGCTGCGCTACACTGCTTAGGATTAGTGGAATCGGTCACATACTTTCGTAGCTTAGCTTTAAGAGCCTCGCAGTATAGTTGCATAGCACAACTCTGGTGGCACAGAAACCCTAGGGGTAAAACTTTTAAGTTTGGTACTGCCGCGCTTTGTAGTAGTCCACCTATCATTGCGTATTTTTTCTGTTGTGTTACCTACTCTGGTCGCACCTTTTTTATATAAGTATCGCTGGTAAATACATGGTTGTATCAGCACTATTTTAGATCTCATCATCCCGAGTTCGTATTTCCGAAAACATACCATGATTTCCGAAGGGCGTACTTTTACTGGGAGACCTGTATTTTCACTTCAAAAGAGAGTGGAAAATTGCATTTTGGCCCGTTGTGTTCGTTACACAGCCTAGTGTAAATGATCCGTACGTTTCGCCCGCTGAAGTGCTTGTTTCGAGCACGAGTTACCGCTTTTCGGATCCACTTACTGCCAGACACGCCACCGTGATATCTGGGCTGTGCGATGTATGCCGAGTTTGTACCTATGTACGTTAGTACTACGACGTAAGGGAGTATGGAGTTATGTAAACGGTTTGATTTATGGGTTTTCACGATGTCGTTTGTGGGCGCAAAGCAATTTGGGATTTCAAGTAATCGGTGTATGTTACAAGTTCTGCGCTTTATGTCATTGATAAAGGAAATTCAGCAGATAGCATTTCTCATACACATACCTATAGGTAATCAGAATCCGTCCTAGAAATATAAATGGTGTCTCGATATGCTGATTTTTTTAAATTAATAACTCTTCTTAGCGTATCGATGGCAAAGAGTTCAAACATTTTTGGCCCAAAAGCTTCAGTTGGGGTAACTCCGGCTCACTAACGCAGTCATTCAATTATCAAATGCACAGGGCATGCAGCGCATTTCCTCATATCAATTGTATAATAACAATTAATGCTCAGGATACTTTAATTAAACTTCTTGCAAATACTTCGAGACAGCAATTGGCTTGCTATAACAACTTCATCTACTTTTACATCCACTGACGGATTCAATGCACAGCCAAAACCGCTGGGTCTAGAACCGTGAAGTTTGCACAGTAGTTCCTATTGTAAAGTAGATGAGCACTTAGGAAGGATTTTAGAAAATCATCTCCTAAGGGGTTAAATAGGGGATGAAAGTTTGTGTCGTAGTTCTACATTTAGCCGATGAGAAAACCAATCGGGCGGACGTCCGCCTTTGAATAAAGAAATCTTGATGTACAAAGTACTTGATCTGTTATAACAAGTGTCCAATTCGTTTTTCGGACACAGCGATTCCTTATGTAATTCGAAAACCAAACTAATCTAATGTCCGTAAAAGATACGTATACGGAGAATGAACCGCCCATAATTTCGCAATATTTATTTCTTAATTAATGTATGAAGGCTTGTTCAGACTAGCGCGACGCGACAGTCGCGCGCGATTCGGCGATTTATATCAGTAGAACAATTTCTATGAAAACGCGTGCGACCGTTCACACAGGGGCGACCTGTCGCGCCGCAACACGGTCGCGCCGCGTCGACTAGCGCGACAGCTTTTTGGTACATTTTGTATGGTGTCGCGGCAAATACTAAAAGCTGTCGCGCGCGATTCGCCCGCGATTCGCGCACGAGTGTTCGCGCTAGTGTGAAAGGTGTTGCGTCGCGATATATCGCAGAATCGCCTCCGCGACAGGTCGCGCGTAATGTCGCGCCTGTCTGTACGAGCCTTTATGTAGGTATTGTGGACCGACCTTTTTATTGTGTTTATCGTTGGAAACTTGTAGAAGGCCTTTAATTTCATATTTTTAAGAACATAAGTTGGCTGAGTAGATTCCAGGGTCGGTTCAGTAATTCTTATTAATTTCACGCGCTTGTATTAATACCTTCACCATAACATTGCAGGTGTCAATAATGGCGATGGAAGAGTCGAGGGTGCTGGTGTGGCACCGCGACAAGCTGAAGCTATCCATTATGTCTGACGCCTTCCTGCAAGCCGTGTTCGACCACATACTGGGTCGAGACGTTGTTCATAAACTTATGCAGGTATGTAACCTTGGCGTCCTTGTCTTTACATTTTTATTTTTTACCATTCACTCGGGAAATAGGAACTGATCAGGGCCGAAAGGTTCTGGGATGGCAGATGTAGCGTTGAAAGGCTTCCTACAAGGTGAACTATGGACCTTGTGAAGACTGTAGGAATCAACTGGTTACGGAAGCAGAACTCAAAGGGTCCCCTGCTGGACGTCTTACGGCTGAAAATATGATAATGATGGCTCGTGAAATTCTACACGACCCTTATTCCGGAAATAATTTCTTATAAATTCGACCAATCAGATTAGGAATGCTGGTCCAAAAGCACAAAACCAAAGGCCCAGTTTTAACTGGTCTCATTCAATAATCGTTATTTTTGTTTGAGACACTTGGGGTTGTGAATAAAACAGAACACTGTGTAAGATTAGAAAGATTCTTGATGTTTTTTTTTTTATATAACTCAAACAGATTATAATTTCTAAATTGGTTATTTATGATGACTAGTGTCAATTTACAAAAACAAATTACCACTACACAAAATTACCTAGGCCATAAAAACCGTACTTTATGCCTCGTGCTCATCGTAAATAATACGGCTAGTGTATTATTACAAATTCACAACCGACCACTATGCTGAAATTATTTATTCATACAACTAGGCTGAATTTCGTGAAAACTCTATTGACCCACATTTGGGCTTAGTCTGCGTTCGCATTTAGTTTCCATCAATGTCAACAACCGTTTTTTTTAAATAACTTTAAAATACACTTACGGTCTTATTACAAAAATCTAAATAAGCCTTGGTTTAAACCTAAACTATCAAGTCCAAGCTCATCTGTAAAACCATGGTCTAAACTTGTTCGTATTACAAAACATTTATAAATCGTGGTCTTCATAATACCGTCATTTAAACCATTAACTTAATATCAACCACAGATTAACACAAATATCACTCGTTCGTCATGATATCATTCTATTGCAACGTTCCGTATCCCAAGAAAAGAAAACATTTTGATAGTATTATCAATGATTTAATTATGTAAGGAACATTCAAAATATTGAGACTTTGTTATTTTGCATGGACATTAATATTACTTATCGATTGCAGTTTTGTTTAGGTTTATGAAATGTAACATTAGTTTGGTCGAAATAAATGATTTATTTATTTTTTTATTTTTTAATCACATTACTAATGTATTAGGTAGTAGTACATCTAAGTTCGTGTAACGAAACGTAACATTTTCGCGCGTTTTAAGAAAACAAAATTTATACAAAATAAAAATAATTAATGTATAAATTTTGTTTTCTACTTTTCTACCTGAAATCTTCATCGGATAACTCAATGAAGGAATTGACTCGAACCCGATTTCTGTTGAATCGGCGTGACCTTTCTAATGACTGAATAACTTCAATATCCTGATTATCAATTAAATCTACCATGTTAATGTCCATTTTTGGATAAAAACAACACAACACAACGAAATAAATGATAACCTAAAAGTGGAAACTTGGCAGATGCGACTTAGACCCATCGATAAACCAGGGGTCGCCCAGGTTTAACGTTAAACAAGGGTTTAGTCTATGGTTTATCGCAAAACCTTTTTTTGTAATAAAACTTAAACTTAAACCATTGTTTAATGAGGTTTAAACCTGGGTTTTTAGTTAAACTGCTTTTTATAATGAGACCGATTAAGTCCAGATTGCGCTACAACTTTTTGTGTTTTTCTTTCTTTCTTTAATATTAGTCATTCATAATACAAAAAAAAAATCGCGTCATTCAAATTTTCGTCGTTTTTTTTCAATTTGCAGGTTAGTTTCAGGATGTATGTTGAATAAAAATTCATTTGCGGCCGTAAAAAATAAGCCTTAACATAATTATAATAATTAAAATCATCAACATAACCCTTAAGTTTATTTAATAGCACTGATTTCATGAAAAGTTATTCAATGAGATTCCACCCTGACGTTAATTAATATAAAGTTGATATTGGTGTAATAAAAGTGGAAAGAACATCAATTGGAAACAAGAATTTGATTAGACTCTATAGTCTAATCAAATTCTTGTTTCCAATTGATGTTCTTTAGTAGTATTATGTTCTAAACAACGGATCGGCTACCGTTTCGTGTTTATTTTGATTTCTCTTGGGCCCTATTGTATCGGGAAGCCTTTGATCAAATAAACTGTTTACTACAAAGTTCTTTTTCCTGAACGCCAATTTGTTCCAAGGAGTTCTAAACGATTTGCACGTGTACAGAATTCGATATACATACTTTAAAAGAAATTTTGTATGGCTTTCTCTTTGGTTGATTTTTCTTTCTTTAATTTTATTCTGGTTTATTATATCGCTGATCAAATAAAATAAACCGTCTAGTTTATTTATTAACTTGTTCATAAAAAGCCATGAATATTTTAAAGATTTTTAGTTAGGTGTTTGTTGTTTATGGATCTATAAATACAATATTATTAGCGGTATTTTTGTAACAGTTAATAAATAAATATGCTTCCTTTTTACAACCATATTTTTAAAATCACGAATGACTCCATTGAGGTCTCTTCCATTCACCATTCCAAAATAATGACGAATGGACAAGACCTCTTTGATAAACGTCACTTTTTTTGGAGCAATTCTCAAAAAAGCAAAACCTATATCCTATGTCCAGCAGTGGACGTTTTTCGGCTGAAATGATGAAATGAGAATGAAATGAGTTTATTAATTGTAAAGTAATATTTGTAAACGCTGTAACTTCCAGGTGAGCGAAACAATGGCAGTCTCCAACGGCCACTTGCCGAACTGTTACGAGGAGGGCGAGGACAAGCCGATGCTGGTCGTGAAGAAGGCAGGCGACGGCCCCGGCATCACCGCGCTCTTGAACAGGCAGCTGCAAGGTATGTGATGCTTGTCTGTGCTCCATGTTGTGATGAGGAGAAGGGGAGTTGGGCATTCGATTTGGTAATGGTCATTCTGTGGTAAAGAATTTTTTTTTTTTTTTTTTTTGTATAGTGAATATTTTAATTGTGCAAAGAGTATTTATTTTTGCGATTTTCTGTTATTTCAAATCTGGAACTAGTAAAAATCGGAAGAAAACGAGAGCCAAAGACCAGATGTTAAAGGTCTTTTTATTAATGTTATAATTTGGAAGTTCTACTGTTGGCTTATTTAAATTTGAAGGTACATATTCTGTCCTATTGAAGGGATCGAAACTTAAGTTCAAATTAATTTTCAGCTAAACTTATTACGTAAAGTAATATGATTCCGATAACCAATTAATATAAACAAATTAAATGAGTGTCTTAGAAAAAACCATTATAATATTCAATTTGAATACCTAATACCAAAACCAATGCTCAACAACTTGTCATACATATCTGCATGACTATTTTCATAGCTAGTGTAGGAGATTATTGTCAGAGGTAGAATTATCATTTTAAAAGTATTCGGAGTCCTTACACACTATCGTTCTAGAAAATAAAATAAAATAATTGACAATTTATGAGAAACTCTATGAATATTCGAACAAAATTTATAGGTTTCGCAATTTTAGTACCCAAATTCAAATATTAATATAACATAGCATCACGCCTTGTACCTCCGAAGGTTTGGGCAGAGGTGTACCAACTATTTCCATGGTCGGAGAAACCCTAGCGCTACTCATGAGTCCGAGGGCAGTGTTATTACACTGCCCTCGGACTCAAGAGTAGCGCTTAAGACTACTAGACTAACGAGGATGTCTAAAAACAACACCAAAAAAATAAACTGAAATAATATAAACCCTGAGGAATTTGTAATCAGCTATTTCTTAATAAGTACTAAAACTAACTTTTTTTTTCAAAATGCCATTGAAGTTTCTTTACAAGTATTTGGCATTTCGGTCTACTACTAGAATGTGCCTAAAACGTGAGCCAAACAAACATTTTACATGAATGAAAGGTATTATGCAATAGAGTAACAAGAAAATAATTGTATAAAAAGTGAGAGCTGTCGTGGGACATACAGTTGAAACGAAGTTCCTTCCGAAGCATATTATGTGTTCAATGACAGGCACAGTGAAATTAATTAACGATTAAGTTACACTTAATCGTTGTTAATTAATTAAATAAAGATTATATACTTTCAAAATGTGTCTTTGTTTTTATAATACAAAGGAAATACCTAAGTGTGCGAACCGCCTGTTCTAGCCAGAGCCACCACGCTTCAAATAGCGCAAGAAACTCGATGCGCCCTTAATTGAAAAAGAAAAGTATTGTACCGGTCAAACGCTCATTCGCCGAGTGTGCACGTGCAAAGTATAACGTACGATAAGGGACTTTGTTCCAATATATTATTACAGTTGTTTTGTACTCGTCGCGTATAATACCAACCTATAAGACTTTAAAAACTAAACTGCTGGTCATTATTATTCAATAGCAGCTTTAATCGGTATCGATTGTCTCCGTCCGAACGATACTGTGTAATGATTTCAGTCCTGAAGCTCCCATTGGTCGTTTGTGTATTTAATTCTAATGTTACTTCCATTACTTTGGTATGTCTGCTTTTGTGAACGCTTTGTATGTTTTTCAATTACAAGCATTTTTTTTTCATCGTATTTTTGTTTTTGCCAGAGGGCGCTTTCTTGCCTGTATATGTCAATGTTTTGTTTTTGTAATTTGCCTATTGAATGCAGACATACTTGGGTATTTTATTGATGTTAGCTAATTAACAGGCGTACGTGGAGTCCCTTTATAGTTTATTGTATTGCTATAGAATATTCTGCAGTCATCACGAACCATAAGTTATTTAATTATGCACTTATTTCTTAGCCAAAAAAAAACAATGATTACGCGATGCAATTTCTTGAAGATAGACTTACCACCATATATAACACGGCACTATTTGCCACATTAATTAAACAGCCAAAATAATTTCAGAAAATATCACTCTCTCAGATAGTGAGTTTTGTTAACCGTCACGAAACTGCGTCGCATGGTGTAGACTGTAAAGGAGACAATACGTAACGCGTCCGTCTGGTGTTGTGGTTGTGCCGTGTCGATGACGTGTGGCGTGACGTCACGCAGGCGAGCACGCGCCCCTGCTGCGCGCGGCGCCGCACGCGCACGGCTGCTGACTGCGCGCTGTCATCAACGAGCCGAGAGAGAGCGAGCTTTTGTCCTCACCTCTCCTCATTTTTTATGCTTCACGATTGTTCGCTTTGCATAAAGTCGTCCTTAAAATTTTCGTAATTAAAATTTCGCGTAGAATTTTCTTGTAAACAGGATTGTGATGTTTGCTTTATAGTAGGGATGTTATGGATATGAAATTTCGGATACGGATTGGTTACGGATGTAGGAATGATTTTTATACCGGATACGGATACGAATACGGATATGAAATTATTTCGGATTATCCGTTAGTTTCGGATAATTTCGGTTACGGGTATTAAATTTGTAAGGAATTTCAAAAGTAAAATACAAATAGCTAATAAAATGGTTTTATTTATATGTCACTATTTGGTAGGAATTACAATCAGTCTGTGAGTAATTATTGCAGCTATTTAAAACAAAAATGATTATAAATATAGGTATATTGAGTGTTATCTAATCTACCTAAAATAAAAATGTAATAACAAATCGAATATTATCAGAAACTTTTATTTCGGATTCGGTTACGGTTACGGATAAATTTTTATATCGGATATCCGATAGTTTCGGTTACGGTTACGGAGCTCCCTAACATCCCTGCTTTATAGTAATTTTGCAAATAATTAATTAAAATTACTCGTTAAATTAACAACTTAAAAAAAAAACTTGTCATATTTTGGGGACTGAAAGATTAAAATACCGTTGTCAGTTATGTGACTGAAAATACCCATAAATAAAAGTTTAACACTAGACTTTGTAAATGGTAACCAAGATTGGTTATTCAAAATAACCTATCATATAATTTGATGAGAGATAAGGTAGCTTTTATAGCAGTGCCATCCCTTAAAGTCAATATTATATCGTGAAGTGTAAAATCATCCTTCCCCATATTCCTCACTCCCATACGATCACCATATTCATGCAATACACACAAAACAGTTGAGAAGTGATTGATGAAACATTTTCATACTAAAACCTGCATTTTATAAGATCTTGACAATTTTTCTAAAGGCTAGTGCAGACGGCAGACTTTGCATCCGCAAAAAAATAAACTATTTAAAAACCGCTTCAGACAGTCTGCTGTCTGTGCTAAGCCTTTTATTTACACCCAGTGTTTTCTACTAGTATTAACTATTAAAATACTATCATAACTAATTTGTTAACCAATATACACTATTTTTCTAGTTTTCATCATTACTTCTTACTGTAAACAGTTTAATGAAACAGTATTGTAACTCTATTCATATCTCCAAACATATCTTTACATACACATTATATAACATGTATTTTCTGAAATATATTATATGGTGTTGCGTGGTGGCTGAAAGGCTTATTTGCAATCAGTAGGGGCTATTCATTTTGCATTTCTACAATATTTAAGTATATGCCAGATTACGTGTTATTTAAAGCGCGTATTTAAATCCATTTTTATAAATGACTCAAAGGACACAATCACAAAAGAAAAGTCAAAAATAATATGCTGCGGCATCGTAACAATTGTCAAAACGACATCGAGGATGCTTCCCTCTTTAGTATCAGAGATTCAAAGGCTAGTATTTTATGCACGCTTGACAATTCCTCAAATTAATTTTCGTGAAGTTGCTTGCCAGCTTTCCTCTATAGCAAACGACCAATTAGAACCGTGCACCTCTAGCTTCTGACGTTTTATGAGTGCACATGTAGGTTTATGTGAAGTAAAATATTTCTATTTTGTTCGAGAAACTGACTCAAAGTCGTGTTGACATTTAACTTGGTAAATTAATGGAAATTAGACCATGTTTACAATATTATGTCACTTCTTTTTGAGGTGGTTTACTTAGGTGCCTTGTTAAAATTTGGAATGATTAATACGGGGTTGATCTTACGCTTACTGTCTCACTCAAATATATTAGTCATTCAGGATATTATTTCTAATATTAAATCTTTCTTTCTCTTATTCATCGCTTATATTTCTCACAGAGCTCTTCTTGTTACTCTGTAGGACACATAATCTGGCATAGAATTGATTTCAATTTCTATTAATATAGCTATCTTTATAATTAAAGATCTCCTGCTACATATCCTGCCTTTTTCATATTCTCAAACTAGATTCTCTTAGATTTAAACAAACATGATCATGACAATTCTTTATCAATATATGCTTTTAACTGTTGCTATAATCTTTCTATTATAACGAGCTTGATAAAGTAATTATATCGATGGCAATTCTCGAGGTTTATTTTTAGAATTATTCGCGTTATTTTGCTAATACAAAATAAACTTTATTGTTAAAAAATAGAGTATATTTTGTATTGGCCAAATAAAGTGAATATTTGGACTAATAAGCCTAGTGAAGAGTTAGCTTGTATGGACAAGTAATTATATTCGCACGTGTAGCCCTGTGTTTAAGTATTAAGTGTGTAACTAGTCTTATATTTCGCTCATAATTGTCTCTCTTATAATTATAATACTTAATAATTATGATATCATTGGTGCATGTGATTTAACTCGACAAGTTGGGATGATGACAACACATTTTCTCGTTAAAGAATATTATTGTTTTGAATCTTGCTTCACAAAACAGATATTATTCAGCAAACTAAGTAATATTTCAAATATAACTGTTTAAATTTCTCTTATTGTTTTTTAAAACGAATGCTAATTTATATTTACCTTACTTGTAATTACTTGATTGGAAGTATATCTGTCAGGCAACTAAAATAATTGTTGAATATTTTAAACTTTGATACTAAAATGTGTTCAAAACAATCAAAGAAATTGTGTTTCTTAGTCCTGCGAGGTAATTGCGTAACACACTGACAGTTAAATGGCTTTCATTTTGACATTCCAACAACATACATTGCGTAGTTCACGTTGTTGAACAGACAAATTAGTGTTGCAAAGGACTCGAGTCCTCGAGTAGTAATTTTAAAGACTCGACTCAATTATTCAAGACTCAGTGTGCTCAAAAGGCCCGGAGTCTAGGCTCAAGCCGAGCCCGAGTCATTTAACAGCCACTCGAGTCTGAAAAAGGACTCGAGTCTTAAAATGAATTCGAGTCTATGAATAACTCGTCAGATATTTTTGTACGCATAATTACATCATAACCACTAATTTGAACGTATCACATTTTATTCGAGTCTTTTCCAATGATGAGCTACAAGTCTCATCTTCATGCTCCGAGTTTTTCTTTAAGACTCGAGTTCATTGTAAGACTCGAGTCCTTTTTAAGACTCGAGTTCTTTTTAATACTCGAGTGCTTGACTCTAGACTCCGAGCCTTTTGAGCACGCTGAGTCTAGCATAATTGAGTCGAGTCCTTAAAATTACGAATCGAGTCCTTTGCAACACTAAGACAAATTCGTCGAACATATGAAGCAATGTATTAGTAATATCCGTCAAAATGATTCAGATTGTTATTGATAGTGTGTTATGCTAAGGGTGCCGACCTAATACTGTATGCTTTAATAATAGTTGTTACCTTTACCCGCTAAGTATGTTAGTGTATGTAAGTTATATTTAGTCGTATAAACTAAAACAATCCCGTAGTCCCGTCCCGTGTCCGAACTCCCAAAGCATGTTTGGAAGATCGACTATTGAAGGTAATATATTTTGTTTTATGTTATTTGTTTCACCGTCATTTCACTGAAGAGTATGTGTTTTGATTTTTCTTTGGTCTTTAAATACAAAAAATAAAATTGACTTGACTTGACCATAGCAGAGATACAAAAAATAATAATAAGATGGTTGTTTTGTTTCCCTTAATTTTCTGTTTGGGGAACTAATGTGAATTTAAAGGCCTCATAAAATCATTTCATTCCCTTGAAATTAATTTCACCAATATTTGTTGCCTCACTCCTAACTCACATTTACAATACATTGAATCTATGTAATACTTATGCCTTATTGGCTGTAGCTTTTATTGTAGATTTATGCCACACGTTCTAACATATTTAAGGAGTAAAAAATACAAGAACAATGTAACGTTTGAAGGAAATTGTTGGCTTAATTCTACAATAAATTAATATCCGTCACATCTGCTAGTTTACATCCACACAACACGCATTGCTTGCGAACAGTTGCGCTTTTGTTTGTTATACATAACTACCAATTTATCAAAGATTGTCTCCTTTCAATAGTCTGAAATGTACTTTATGTAATTGTGATAAAGCTCATTTTTATAAAACACAAAACTACTTACAGATATAGGAAACTGGCAACACTGATCTTGATCAGTTTGGTCAAAGCAAAAGTTAATACATACATACACTTTCAATTAGGAACATTAATAATTTTATGTTCAAAGTAAATTTCAGACGTAACCTGTTTTATATTTTCCAATTGGCAACACAATCAGTGTCTATGTTTTGTGCAACGTCTAACAGTCATCGACACGCGCACAACACAGTGAAACATGGACTTTAAGCTTGTGTGTATGTTTGCTAGATTTGTGAGGTGAAGTTTTACTCTCTGGGTATCACTAAAACTATGAAATATGCACAAAATACTAATGTCACATTTAATAATATTGAAAAAGAAAATATTGGACATTTGTATTTTGCATGCACAACACTGAAATCTCGTTTACACGTTACGACTTTCATGTTATCGACATTGCAAACGCATTTTGTTTGTGCAAGAAATTGTTTTTGAACAAAATGGAACTTATTTAAAAAATGTAAAAGTCGTAACGTATAAATGACAATTAATTTATAACCACTTTGACATTTTTTTTTTCTCAAATTTCCCAGCAACAGACCCAAACGCGTGGCGACTGGGCCGAATAGAGGAAGCCGACCATGAGACTCCCGTGTGAGGCCGCGCCTTGCACGTAGCGGTGCGCCCGCGCAACAAGCGCGCGCGACGCTAGTGCAAACACGACCTTATCACACTCACAATAAGGTTCAACCTAGACTGAGCCGGCCGACCGACCTGGCTACCTCAATAACGAACTCTATGTCGAAAACTGTAGGATACAAAGTCGAACGTTCATATCGTATATTACATGTAGATCTTATTACAGGAAGTAAGTTGTGTGAAGTGCTATCTGTGGCTTGAGCTGTAAGATTGAAAGTTGCGTGAGTCGATGTTGTTGGTAAATACGATCGATTCAATAGTCGATTCATGACTTTCACTTACGAATTATAGTTCAATAATTCGATTTTAGTGATAAGGGAAACAAAATTCGGTCTAAACAATCGATTAAAGATTAGAAACCATCGTATACTTAAAAAAAAAAATCGACTAAATTATTGTCTTAGTCGACGAAATAGCATAGTCATTGTAACATGAGGTGGTTTCATAAAATCTTTTCCTCCACATAATAATTTAAGCATAATAATTTCATCGAAAAATCGACTAACTCGACTATTGAATCGATTGATAGCCTATTTAACTATTTACACGTCAGGGAATCACCGTTACTTTGACCTTTTATATTGATTTATAACGACAAAGTATAAAACTATGGTTGCCTGACTTGTAAACAATGATTTATTAAGGTGTAGCTTACAAATGATCTGAAACGAAATAGCACATTGAAAAAGACTAGAATCATTATTTTGTGTATACTATTTATGTAAATAGAGATATAACTAAATATTGAATCGATATGGCATCGTATTGTCCCCAATAAAATAATAAACGAGAGGTTATATTTAAATAAATGTTTTGTGTAAATACATTATAGGACGATATTGTAAAAAGAGAAAATTGTGTGTACAAAATATGTATTCTACTCGATTCGTAGTGGCCATGTTGTGGAAAAGAATTTAAAATATTTACATGCCTTTTAAATTTCACAGTTTTATTAATGTAGTAGATTCGAAGCTAAACATATCTATAGGCTATAATTATTCTGTTTTCTGTAGGTGAAATTTATTTTAATTTATTCGCAGTAGTGTTTACGTAAGAGTTTATCTTTGTCAGGTGATAATGAGTGCAGGTCACTGTTATCAGGTTGCTTCATATGAATAAGTGCATAATTTGAACATTGTTATATTGTTTTTATGTATTTTGCTTTTGTGTAAGTCTCTTTCTTTGTCACTAACCTTATTAGTCTGCAAGTCGACTATAACAGACTTGCCAGAAAGTTTGTAAAGATTCTTAGCTTGCTTTGTTTTTTTTTTTTTAAGAAATCCTATCGTACAATGCACGTGGAACCATGCTTCTTAAAATTCCACTTCACTGATGTCTGTTATATAAAACTGTGATTTTTCAAAGGAATGATACAGAAACGATTCCTGTAATAATATCTCCCATCTCTGTCCTCCACAAATAATCTTTTGATGAGAAACGCCACATATTAATAAAGTACCTGATAATCATTTGTTGTAATGAAACTTGTCGAGTGGACTGTAATAGTTTAAAGCCGCTGGAAGCGCCGCACGATTACGTTTAAATAGTTTGATTATTTAACATCAAATTATATGAAATGATGTAGTATTTAGCCCTTGCTGCCGTTTCAGCGGCTTTTTATCAATACTTTAATATTAAAAAGTGTACTTTCATTGAACTTTGTAAGTCACAAACAAGCAGGCCTTAAAATAAATGCAATAGAATGTTACCATAGAGTTGCAAAACTGTCTAAAAGTTAATATTATAGTTTTCAATCTTATTTCTAATAAGAATAAGGTCGAAAATATTGTAAAATTGTTTAGCATTTAGCAGTTTTGCGCGCAAAACATGTTTAATCACGAAATAGGGAATGACCACGTTAAACTGAAATATTATATTGAGCGGATTATTAAATAATGTTATTGTACAAATTGTTGGTGGTTACCTAACAATGCACACTATACTGTAAGGTGTCAGGATATATAAATTATTTGTGTATTTCTAAAGCAATAAGTACAGTTTGTTAAAGATACAAGGGGTCTACTCTCAAAGTCAAAATCCGTTGTTTCGGCCGAAGATACGGGCGATTCCTTCTGCATATCTCTTATGGAGATAACATTACTTCGGGACTCGAACTAAGAATCAATGACAACGCGATGTAACATTTACCCTTTCTCCCGATGTGCATTTCCCCGTCCGAAACAGTTAAATAATCAGAAGAACGGTTCATTCTGATGAATCGAACTATTTTCTGACGGGTATCTTCGTTGACAGACTTCCAGAGTAGGCCCCCAGGTTGGCTGTGTCTCGCAAGATTACGTAATGAAATTCTTGCGTCAGAAAAAAGGTGGCCAATTTGAATGATGCTATTGTTTAATTTTTAATAACTAACTTCGGCAGTTGACTCAGCTGTGTAAACATCTTAACGAACAAACAACCGGCGCCAAACCGTTCGATGTCGTTTTTTTCTAGACGGTACCAGCACAATATCGAAATTAAGTTTTTAACAATGGATTTTTCCCGTTTTCATAACGCAAACTTGCGAGAGGCGATCGTCGCTCGCAATGCTGTCGCAACGAATCGAATTGTTCGTCACTTTCACTTGTTTCTGATAGCGTCATTCAACTGTGCAAATTTAGTTTATTTTTAGTTGAGAAACAGCTTCACAGTTGCACTGACAAAATTGTTGACTTTTTTATTTTTGTGATGACTTCCTATGAAAATGATATGATATTATTGAAAGATGCAAATGATGATATTGAAAATTAAATTGAATTGATTATGTACGAGTAGATTGCCAGCGAATGATCACCTTCAGACACAGCTGTAAAGGTGCCCTGTTCTAAAAAGTGCAAGTCAAGTTGTAATTATGGCAGCTGTATGATTGTGTATAGATGTATAAACATTCCAAAATTTTCATTTTTGGCAATTGGAATTATGATTAAAAATATATTTAAGAGTCCAGAAGCACTGCCAATGCAATTTGATTGCTTGTTTTGCGGTCACTGCGTTATATTTTGTAATTAAGGATCTCATTTTGTTTTGTATAACGATTTTGATTTGTCTTGATAAATGAGGAGCACATTTTTAAGTTTGTTTGTATGTGGACAAACCACTTTGTTATGGTTGTATCAGGACAAATTGCGTTCACATACTTGCCTTGTGTCTGTGTATGTGCACCTGGTGTGTTAGAATGCCTTAACAAATTGCCATTTGTGATGATTGTAAATTATGAATGTGTTGTATGATTAATTATATTGAAATCATCTTAGTACATGTTGAGACAAATAGAGATTAAAGAAATAAAGTAACAAATTGTGTAAAAAAAATGTTTTATTTTTTGTGTATAATTTTTGGTGCTTTCATTAAAAGATTAAGAAATATATGGTAAAACAGAAACTAAACAGTCAATAAAACGCCACACAACTGATCCTAGATTTATTAATAAATTAATCCCCACTATCACAGAACTACGAGTCGTCAAACGTCATCCTTCCAACTCCATGCTGTTTTATATACCTTCTGTACTGTTTGTATTTATTATTCTCCGCTAAAGCCTTCTTTGCTTCTTCATCTTTTAATTCTTTCCAAACTTTGAAGTTCTCTTTAACCCAAAGTTCTTCATCTAAAAACTCTTGTCTTTCTGAGTCTTCTATTGCATTGAACTGATGCTGTCCAAGCTTCATGTACTTTCTGATTAAGTACAACTTCTCTTCTTCACCGTATGGTCGTTTCATTATGGTGAAATTCCAGAACCACCTTAGATACCAATAAATATAATATGCAATGGTGTAAGGTAGGATGATCAGTTGCACCCACAGTATGTCAACTATTTCTGGCTTAGCATAGGCACCTTTGATGTCCATGTTTTCTTCAATTACCTTCCTTATCAACCGGTCCTGCTCCACTTTCTGTTCAGCTTTAGATTTCTTTGCACCTTTACTCTTAGACTGAAGTTCCTTCATTTCAGCTTTGGCTAATTCTAGAGCTTTATTTCTATACTTTGGCACTGTTATGAAGTATTTAATAGCGGTGTCGTATTTAGACCACGCGCTATAGTATTGTATTATCGAAATAATTGAAATAGTAACTGCGATCACAATTCGTACATCGACCTTCGGCGCCATACGGCGTCGGTAATACCTGTAGTAGTGGGCGTAGTACTCCTGAGGGTTGTCCAACATGTAGTCATAGTCAGATCTCTCTTCATCATCGCGCAAGATTTCGTATGCTGTAGCTATTTCCTTAAATTTTTCTTCTGCTACTTTTTTAGTTTCGGGGGTCCTGTGTAAATCAGGATGAAACCTTTTGGCCAGTTGTCTGTAACTTCTGCCTATCTCACTTTTTGTTGCTTCTCTTGTGATTCCTAGAACTTCGTAACAATTCTCCTTTCCACAGTAAATACCTTCGAGCAGGTGATCTGCTGACGAGACCACTGCAATCTGCCATGTTACACAGAGAAGAATGAAGAAATCGTATTTTAAAGGCATTTTTATTTTAACACATACTCTTAGTAATAAATGCGATTATTTGTGACTAGCACCTAATTGTAATTAAAATAAAATTTTACGATTTACAAAAATATGCTACGCTACCACGACTGATTGTCAATGTGACAATAGCGAGCGATGAACGAATCGAACTGTCAACGTCACAGCTACGTCAGCTTAATATAAGTTAGATTTTTTTTTAGGATGGCAGCTTTATAGCTTCTAATATTTGCGATGTTTTTTCAGCAACTCTTTAATGTAAGAAGTGAATTAATGAGATATTACAACGAAATAATCCAGTGACAATAGTTGAACAGTGCCAGGGCGAGTTCGAAAACTTAAAATGCAATGTGAACTCCTAGGGACTATTTCAGTAGAATCTGTTGTCTACAGTGTTGCCAACTTAGCGGATTTCCCGTCATATCTAGCGGATTTGGATACGTTGAAAACGGGAAAAAATCTTTCTAACGGCTGACGGCATATTTAACGGAACAAAAACTGTCTTCGGCCAAATGTTTTTATATGAATAATTTTGTATGATGGCAATAAGATAGGTCAAAGACCTGTAATGTACAGACGCCAGCAGGTCAAGCCACCCCAATCTGTCAAATTTTACCAATCGAAAATTAACCTTCCACTATTGTGATATAAGGTTGAAATTCTATTAAAGAAATTTGACAGATTGAGGTAACTTGATGTGCTGGCGTCTGTACCTAGCCAATAAACTGCAATGTTTATGAACGGGACTTACCTGCTAAGTAACCGAAATCCAATGTATACATTTTACATATTCTCAATAATGTAAACATTGGATACTACTATAGCGCAAAGCGGAATAGCTGATGAATGCTAAATGAAACAATGAAAGTGTTGTGTTGGTCTTTGTTATTACGTTAGCTTTTAATCAGTATCTAACTTGTGTGTTTAAGAATGTAGTAATTGTTCCATTAGGATTAAAATGCCAAAAATACAATATAAACAAAAATTTCGCAGTGAGTAGCTTCAAGATAAGTTATTTAAAAACTGTTTAGTACGTAAAGAAGAAAGTTCTGGCGAATCTGTTCCAGAATGTAAATTGCTTTCAAGTACGCTTGGTACATATAATTTAAATTTTAATTTAAACTGTGAAAATATATAACTTTAGAAATTTAACGGCTATTATTGACGGATAAAAAACATTTTTAACGGATTTTTGACGGAAATGCACAACGAACTTGGCGGATTTTTAAAAATCCTGTTGGCAACACTGGTTGTCTATGTCAACTGTCAATGTCAGAATCTGTTGGAAAGTGTCACACGTGTTTTCATTTTTTGTGTTATGAATTTACACACAAAACAGTAACAAAATGATGGAAAACGCGCTAGATTGTTTCTCAGAAAGCTTAATTTCGTTTTTAACTGGAAAACCAAAAATTGTAACGAGCCTGTTACTGAAGAATCACCGTGAGAACTTACAAACGCACGGTGACTTCAGTTTTCCTAATTCAGTGAAATCTTGGCACGAATATGCAATTTGTGATCAAGTTGTCGATAAAGAAAACGCCACATTATTACAAGTAATCGGTAAAGAGTGTACCGATATAGTTGAGGAATCGAAAAAGTGGAATTTGTCAGTAAACAAAGTGAAAGAAGAGAAAGATCGGGTTTATTTGTTTTTAGAAAGACCTCGAACTATCCATGTCGGATTATCAGAGGCCTTGCGAAATAATGCAGTGTTATCACAGAAGATGCGTGAAGGAACGTCAGCTGTTCAGTTGGATCCTTGCTGTGAAGAACAAAGTGACATAAGCTCGTTGCGCACGAAATATGTGTGTAAAGTTATCAGAAACCTGTGTGCGCTATGTAATGTGAATTCCCCCATATTCGTCACATCGAAATCTACCAGTAGAAGAGAAGGGTTCCACAGAGTGCTCTGTGCATCTGTACTCAATTGTAAATCAGGAGCTAAAGAAACTAACATAAGTGCAGAGGACTTTATTAGGTAAATATAACTATTTCCAGATCACTCATTAGTGAATATTGAAACCATAAAAATATATCATCATTAATTTTCAACTGAGACTACAATTAGAAACTGTTGTTTACAAAATGTTATGTTAAAAACAAGTTTTAAAAAAATCAATGTTTTCCCATTCCAGAATAAGGCAAGATGAAATGACTCTCATAGCTCAGCACAAGTATGGAGTGAGAGTATCAACAGATCCAAAATGGAAGGAGTTCATAGCACACTTGGGGGAGTCAGCGGCTGCATTTGAGTTGTTGCAGACCAAGACCAGTGGGGCAGTCAAAATCAATTTTGATTGTTCTTCTGGGTCTAGTAGAGGTGAATATTTTTAGTTAACTTTAACAAAATCAGATATACAAACCCAACTTGAATCTTTATTCACTGTCAGTCAATACCCGACCAAATATATAAATCAAGTAAAATACAAAATGCAATTTGATTTGACCAGTATCAATTCGGAAACTGAAATCAATCAAGTCTAGATCATTCAACCTGCGCTGCATTTAAATTTAATTCCATCCACCTGACCTTCTCGCAACAATTGCTGCTACATGAACTAATAAAATATCCATTACTTTTGGTTACAGGTGCATCATTCATTCTGTACAATTGTGCCCGTCTGGAGACCATAATAAGGACATACAATGACAAAGTTGCTGATGGAACGTACCCAGAGTTGCCACACTTTGATGATGTCGATTTTTCTTTGCTTACACAAGAGGTAATTTTATAAATTGAGAATGTTACTTCTGTGTGACTAGTAATTGAGAATTACTAGTCACCTCTGCCCAACCCTTCGGGGAAACAAGGCGTGATGTTATGTTTATGTTTGTGTTTCATAAGTAATTAATTAATAGTATAATTGACATTATTATAACTTCGAAATAGATTGACAACAGCTGAGTTTGTGAGATAAAGTAGCTTTGTCTAAGTAAAAGGAAGTAAGTAACAAACAGTTCTAAGTAAATTGAAAATATTGTCTGTATAACAGCTACTTGTATCATGTGGGAATATAATAATAGAATGAGACAATAAAATAAACATTGTACAAATGATAGCAAAAGAAACCATAAGAAAAACATGTTATGAGTACATTAACAAGCTAACACAAAAATCTACAATATAATGTAAGTACAACAATGTACAAGTATATGAAAAAGAGAAAGAACTCATTGGCACATAAATCATTCTAAAAGTTAGTTTTCTAACAAATATTTAAAGACAAAAAACAATTAGGTAATAGTATCAGATATCTACACTGAAAAATTAGGTATGTAAAGACAAATAAATAACAAAAGATTAATCTTTTATTTTTACAGGAAGAATGGCAAATAATATTCAACTACATTCTTGGGCTACCATTACTGTTAAACAACAGTGTGGAGATAAACAGCCAGGTTTGTGACTTTAGACCACACCAAATCTGCTGCTACCTCTGTTCCATGGTCAGGGTGTTCAGCCAGTATTATAGGAAGAACAGGATCTTAATGGTAAGTACAAAACTGTGGATGAAGCATGCACAAGTAAGATAAGATATATGCAGTTGAAAAATTCAATAGTCAACAGTATACCATTTTAAACCCTGTAGGCATTTGGTATACAAAAAGTGAGTGCATCAAAACAGTATGTATGAAATTCTGGTAATTCCAGTATTGTTTTGTTTTTTGTGCACCTAGAATTAATTGGTATAGGTAATAAGCAACTTGTCAAATGCCATTCTCAATTATCTTGGGTTTACCAGAGAACATTCGAAAATCAGCACAAAAAATGTGACTGTAGGGATAAGTTTTTCATGTACATTTTATTTATCTCAATTTTACTCTCAACTTGACATTTACGACTAGGAATAGAATCCTATTGACAGTTGAAAATATTGGGGAAATTAAATTCTATTTGGTTTATAAAATCGATTTGGGATTGGATTCTAATAAAAATTGAGCAAGCTATTCCTCTTTCCAGGAGCCCAGAAAACATCTGCTTCCAGTAATATACGCTAGAATGCACATGCTGCAAATATTAAACGAAACACTCAAGACTTGTCTGAACATTTTAAATATTAAAAGTGTTTCCCAAATGTGAATCATAATCTTTTATTGCTTCGTATATAAGAATTCAAATTACCCTATTAGAATACATTTTAATAATGCAAATCAATGCGATATCAAGTTTGTAAATGCTACTTTTATTTTTCGGCTCGTATCAAACGCTAAAAAACTTTATTTCGAACGGAATCGACGGCGAACTTACATGTTATTACTTCGGTTTACTGTAGAGCCTCAACGCCGTGAGTGCACTTCAGTGCGAAACCGACATGCATTACAAATTATTCAAGAAAATAAAAGTTCTTCAATATCCAACTACACTACAAAGAGCGCACAGAAAAAAAATGTTTTGTTTGGAAACACAAAGTTCACGTGATTGACCCAGGTATTTTATTGTAGGCATTGCTGCATCGCGATTGGCTCACCGAGCGGGGCACGAGCGCCGCCGACAAATCACGAACCGCTTACACGGTCGCGCGTCCCAAGTCGCCTAGTGTGTTTTTGACATCGGGTAACGCAGTCGTGAACCTCGGAGCGCATAGATACTTTTATTTATAGTTTAAATCGAATAAAGTCGCTTTGCGTTTGTGAATACCTGTGCTCAACCGGGATACAACAAATATGAGTATTGCTGCTCTGATCCAAGCTGCTGAATACATCGAAAGGCGCGATAGAGGTGATTTGGATTTTCTTTGTTTGAATTGTCAATCGAGTGCAACCACACGCACACGTCAACATGGCTCCCGTCTATTTTTGCCGTGCTATAATCAGCTGATTTTGACGGAATGGCAGTGTACTTTGTTGCAGAAGCCGAGCACGGATACGCGTCGAGCTTACCGGCGTATGAAGAGTCCCGCTCCGGCGGCAGGCGGCCGAAGACCAAGAAATCGCAGGGCAGCAGGTGAGTTGCGGCCGGTGTAGTGCTAGTGAAGTGATAATGTGACATTCAGTGCTGTTATAATGTGAAGTGTCGGCGTGTCGTACAATATTGTATGTTTTCTGTTCCAGGACGACTCATAACGAGTTGGAAAAGAACAGGTGAGTGTTTATATTTTTATTGATAACGATGAACCCGGGTGTGTATGCGGTGCACCGGTGGCGGGTGCCGGCGCGCGGTGGGTTATCGCGTGGCGCAGTGACCTTGGCAGCGTCTAGTCGGCAAGGGAAAGAGTGCATGATCGTAATGAGACGTGCGGGTGGGGCGGATGACGCTCGTAACCCATTTGGCAGCACTGCCACGGCCGGCAGGGCGCTGGCTGCCGTTACGTCACGTTCAGTGATCTTCCTCCGGCGTCATCACGCTACCTGTAGGTCGCTGCGTGTTTACGCGCCGTGTTTGGTTAGGTCGAATAGCCCGCCTAGCCGCTAGCTCCGCTAAAGGAGGACGATTTGCGAAACAAAGCCAGACTACGTGACTTACTCCTTCGCCTACATAGTTATTTACTCGCGTTGAATAGGAATTTAGAACCGGTAACTTGTTAGCCTGGCTGTTATTCTCGTTTCATTAAAGTAACAAACGTGCCCAGGTTCCTTAGCTTGTGGTTCCCGGGACCGTTTCATTTTATCCCAGAGCTTACGAACAATCCACATAAATTTGCAATTATAAACGTGGGCCCTTTGATGTTCCGTAGAATAGTGATGATCACGACAGTCCCACGTTCACAGAATAATACGAAATTGATTATAAAAGAACTTTAACAATTTGAGAATTATGAAAGTGGTGAAAGTACAGTCGGCATAATAAAATAGTAACGTTATTCATCGGCCCCTAATGGAGGGGAATGTGCCTATTTGCCTAAGTTAAAGGTCGCTTTCATCATTGAATTTGCTATCGTAACGAGAGGTAATAGGGCAAAATCTTTCAATTGAATTACTATTTCTAACTATTCGTAAATTAAATAATCAGTTTCCCCTGATTATTTAATTTACGAATAGTTAGAAATAGTAATTCAATTGAAAGATTTTTTTTTGACGAAGTAAATAATGGCTGCCAGAGTCGTAGACAGCTGTTAATAGAATAAAAGCAATTTTGTGTAACATGTCCATAAAGATTCTAATCGCAAGACCTGTCGATTGCCTGGTTGCGACTGATAGACAGCTATTAAGACCCATTCGTCAACTTAATATATTTTTTTGCTAGCATCTCGCTATAAAAAACTGTGATACGTCGCGTAAGTAGCGAAACTGCGATTAGTTCCACTAAAACCGTTTTTGCTCGTCCCGTTTTTGTCATAAATTCACATTTCATACGTGAAACCTTTCTCTAAAAGTAAACCGTTTGTAACATAATAATTCACATTGAAAACTGTTTCGTATTTTCTGAGCTGTATCAGTACTGTTATTTATTCTGTGACTAGGAACATGTTTCCATGTTTATTTTGTATAAATAGCATTGAGTAATTGAAACTATGTGAGCCATATCTCGAGTGCTCGACAACAGACTGCAACGCGTCAGTCCATAAAACTGTTCTCCACTTTGATATTAGAAACTATTTATTGTTGGCTGCAACATATACCTAATTGATAACAGAAAAACCTCGTTTGTATTTAATCGTGTTAACAATTAACTGTTCTACAGTGTCTGTTAATTATGCGCTCGTTACTTTAATTATGCCATGAAACGTATGCAACTAGAATATCCATACTATTACTTTCTACGCAATCCTACAATTTCATCTCGTATTATTTTTGTCTGGGAGGCAAAAGCAAATAATGGTACACGTGATTCTGACAAATGTTGGGCGTTGTCTGCCTAAGGCCTAAGGTTATTCCAAATTGGAGAGATCTCTTTTGTTTTATCTTCAACTACGAATTCATAAGAGCGTGTGTAGTCTTCTCTGGGCAGACATTATTTACTCTCATCTCAGAATTAACTAGTTTTTTTGTCCAAACAAGCTGTGTAGAAAGAAACTCTGAAATATGACGTGATATTAATCTATTTCAATTGATTCTATTTTTAAAAACATCCTATTCTAACTTAGTTAAGTACTTACCCAATATCTTTCAAGTTACAGAGTCGTCAGCTAATTTTATCAAAAAAATCTCACGCAAAATTAATTTCATTTCGAAATTGTTCACGTTACTTTCATTATTATGTTCGCCAAACCATATTACGTAATGTCTAATTGTGTCTTAAATTAAACCGAGCGTTTACTTCTAAACGTGCTTAGCTAATGAAAAAGTCAATCGACATGTTCTGACAGTTCCAAAATTGAAAAGACGATACGTTTTCTGGGAGTTTGAATATAGAAGTCAGATGTTTAGAATTCCCGTCTCTCAGTGTATCGCAGTCCGTAGCTGGTCATAGGCCTCTCTCAAGTTGCACCACACCCCGTCAAACCAGAAAATCGTCTCATTGTGCATGAAGAAACTAGTCGGGCACTAACGAACAGATTCTTTAACCTCTAAGAAAAAACATTCAAAGGTATAGCTAGACTATTCAGCCACGTATATTCTGATAAGGCAACGTTACGTTTTAAAAAGATGTAGTGACAAAAATTTAAACGAGGATGCATAGATGGTTGATCATGTAGTAATCAAAGGCGAGTAACAAAAGGTATTTACAAGGAAATTGTGATTTGAAACGCTGAGAGACGCCCTAGAAGGGCATATAGTGACCTTATTAGTGATGTTATTCAGAAAAGTCAGGTGCGTTGCGTAGTACTCGCACTCGGAGTGCGGGTATGACCAAATGTAGCCATAGCAGTATTAAGGATCGTAGTAGATTTTGTTCAGTAATTTCTTCCTACTCTGGCGTGAATTTATGTATGCACAGATATACGATGGTAGATTATGGATAGATCATAGGAATATCATGGCACGATCACTTGCGTTGTGAGGTAGGTCCATTTTGTGCGACCATTGTTCTAATTCTAATAATAGGTTGTCGTGTGACGTACCTTGATTTACTACCTAGCTTCTAGGTAGAACTGCTAATGGTATCTTATTAATGTACGTTGTAATGGCTGCTCTGTTTGTATATAATTTCATGTTCTGTGAGACGGCCGATGTGTTGGAAATCATGGCTGTAATGAGGCTTTGTTGCCTAGTTGCTAAGGATGTAATTCTTTACATTGTGATGTAAGGTAGCAGAATGTTTGTTCTAGATGACGTGGTCTATTAAGAACTAGACGAAAAAGCACGTGTACATTATAAAACCGATAAGGTATTAAAATCAGCAGCACTGTTACTTCATTAACCAGAAAAAAAGTCAATTAGAATTTGTAACTATGATTAGTAAAGAGATCAGACCACATCATTTATTTCAAGTGAACGTTCGTCCGATCAAAATTCATAGATTTTTGTTGTCTTCGTCATATCAATGGTTCCATTCATCAGTTTAGTTAAACAGATATTTTTCCAAGTTCACAGACAAGACGACATCAAAAACTTAAGTGCAAAAATGCACTGATCATGTGCAGAAGCATAAAAATAGTATCAATAATTTGATTAACACGATCATTCGACCTCAAATATCATCAGTTTCAACGTATGTTCGACGATATTCTCTCGTATCTTACGATATTAGTTTAACCCGAAACCAGTAACGAAAGCTCTTAGTTAGGCTCTTAGTTAGGTTGCAGACTGGTACACGCCAATAGGCTTAGCATAATAACCAATTTCTCTCTAGTACCCAAAGATAGTAAATTGAGTTTGCAATACGTGTCTGCGAAATACCCCGCTGTACTGTAGGTCAATCAAAAGGAATATTAGATACAGTTGTAAAGTGTCTTTCTCCTGATTTTATCCTAATTTATTCTATTTACATATATCGTCTTTCACACAGTCCATTCATATCGTTTCTTTGGTATTTGTTCTCTTATAGTCCACATTCTTACTGAAAACTTTCCGCACGATAGTTTCCTAAGTACATTTGTAAAGTGTCTCTCTGATATCATGCTTAGAATACTAGGCAATTGATTTTACAAGTTCAGCTTTGTCGCCAGTCTCCATATTTGTTTTCTTGCCTTGAAAGGACACTTTAGTTTTGGCACAGACTATACCAGATTTGTCAATTTCAATAAGATTAATCGGCACGTTCCGTAAGATTCTAACACGAGTCTAGCGATAAAAACATGCCTACCGTTGGCTACAGTAATACGTAACATCCCCTATTTCAATACTTACGGAAAAGGTTTCGGAGTACATCCGCTCAACACTTTTCTTATAACGTTTTAGGTAAGGTGTAAGCGTGATTGATGGGACAAGTTACATTACATAAACGCCCCATTGTATGATAAAAATATTATTTTTCATCCAAGAAGGTTTTATGCACGTCGAAGCATTTCACGACGATTTTTTAGGTTACTTTCTCTTCAAACGTGTATCCACTTTGTGTTTCGTCTAGGAAATTGACTTTACCTGAATGTCGATACCAGTTCTGTCTGGTTTAGGCTTGTTACAAGTGCTGTGTTTCGTAATATTCTTGAAAGGGCTTATTTCCTAGCTCATTATCAAAGTATTCATGTCGTGTGTTATTGCAGTATTTTATTAGTAATTTCAATTATAGTTAATTTTGCTGACATAAAGCAATAAACTGACGACTTTAATGATTAGTATTTGTTTCATAATGGTTCTGTTGAATAGGATAATGTCTAGAGTTATTTATTGTTAGTGCCGTTTGATTTATGGACGACGCCTAATGTTGGGTCTCAGTTAACATTCACTAAACAGCATTCACGATTTAACAAAACTGCATTTAAATGTGATGCAGCGGTTTCCAATGCTACATCTCAGTTACCGCTTACTCTTTCAATGCTAATGTGTTCATCAATCCACTCACGCGCTGGCATAAAACGATCATAAAACTCGCGCATTTCAGATTAGATATATTCACACGTTGTACCGCCGAATCGCTTGAATAGCCACACTTGTACGTACTCGTGTACATTGAACATCATGTTTACATAATGTTTTGGTGACGTGGCGTGGAGTGGAGCGGAGACAGCGGCTCAGCGCCCGCGCAACCACTGTAATTTTCCAATAAACCGGAGTTAACTACACTTTATCATGTATTTGCACACACAAATTGCAGATCGTTTGTTGCTAACCGACGTTATGTGCTTGTTTTGTTTTATTTGTCATTCTGTCTATATATTTGGAGTTGTCCTGATATGTTGACACTAATGTCATCACGTTTTTATGCAATGACATTCATAGGTGATTGAAATTAATCGTCGTGGATTTCAAAAGGAATTATAACTAGTCTTTTACATCCTACTCAAATTCAACAAATTAAAATAGTACACAACGCTACTGAGATTTTGAAATCTACCTAAGACTGTTTTACAAAACGCGAATTAACGGTACATAAAACAACAAAGTTTCTATGACTCAACATAGGTACATAAACTACACGTGTTTTCAACATATACTTCGTATATTTTAAAGAGACAATAAACTCTACTTTGTTAATTACGAGCGAAACAAATCTAGCGCCTGTATTTAAGCATGATTTTTGTATTTCTCGTGATATTTCCGGGATACGAACGGAAAAAGAGTGCATTGCTTGTATCCTGGTAGCCGCGTATTATCTTATTGAGGAAAATGGCCGACAGTGGCGTTATTAGGCTATGATTTAGCGACGTGGCTCCAGTTATGCAAGGGGGGTATGGTGCTATTATTGTTATACGTGCCTTTAAGCGGTTTCAGAGAATTCTAGCAGGGAACGTACGTAGTGTGTTCTGAAGTCACTAGCTGTCAAATTATGAAGGGTATATGAAGTCCAATTCTCGAATTTAAAAACGTTAACAATCTAGTCATAAGCTCAACGACAGCTAACGTAGCGTAGCAATAGTGTGTGTTGTGTGTTCGGATAAAACTACTATTTTGAGGCAAAACGTATTTCTATGTCACATTTTGGGAGCAATTTCCTTAACTTTGTTATTGACTTCGTGGCCGTTTTGCTATTAGTATTGTTATATAGAATGTATAACTATTCTATTAGCATCTACACTTTCAGTAGGTTTTCGTTCTCCTTATCTTGGGCCATAGTTAATTGTTTTGTTACTAAGTCTATACGACTTGTCCATCTTTCATTACTTCCTTGTCTGTGTAACACAAAACAGAAAAGAATATTTCTAGGACAGCTGCCATCTGCTGCCACGTTGGTTATTAGACCAAAGATGCGACATGCATACGTAATTATTGACACAATCAGATGCAAATTTTCCATACAACAATAGGTGCGCAAAATATCGCAATACAGAAACTACTTATACCCGGGTTCTATATCTGCAATGCATAGAATATGAAGTAAAGTACTCAATGATAGTTTTGCTCAGATTTTCAACACTGTCACCTGTCTCTCTTCTCTTTATCTTCAGGCTTATACCGGTCAACTCCTCAGTCTCCTCTGATGGCTTTTTCATTCCATTTAACGAAATTCTCGGCTTCTCTCATCCAACTTTCATGAGCAGAATGGTTGTTCCACGTGGCCTGAGGACATCTTACCCCACTCTGCACGTACCACTTACCAATAATCATTGTAAGATAAAGGAACAAGTCAAACGCGATTCTTATTTCTTATGACTAAATCAATCTTATTCATTCCAATGCGACCTACATACGATTGTAATGTGACCATTTTAATGGTCTTGTTGTCATTATACGATGTATAGTGTAACCTTCAGTATGGTCCGAATGTGATTAGTCAGTGAAAACATGACATCACCATTATGTGCCGTGTATCGTTACTGTAACGGTTATTTTGTGGGTTATCAACGTTTTCTATAGGTATTATACATATTTGATTTTCTGCCTCAGTGCGTTATGGTTGCGAGTGAAACTGCCTGAGCGTGGTTTTTGTTTCTTTACGCAGGATGGGAGAGTTGTAGGAAAATTTTGGATATGAGAAAATATTGTAATCAAAGTTAAGTCTTTTATTTGAATTTGGCTGAAAATCAGCATAATCTCAACATTTGATAAGACAGTCCATCAAAACGTCCGCTCTTCACCATTTCCTAGTGCTGGAACAAGTGGCGAAACAAAATTCCTCACCAATACATCTGTGTCTGTCAAGTCAAAAGAACTTGATTCTATACACTGTGACAGATCTATCTTCCTTTTAACGTTGACTGTACTTAAAGTAACGGTAAAGAATTTAAATCCTAAACGATAATTCATAATTGGAAACATAATATTCCTCCTATTTGCCACATTTTTTTTTCACGTGGGTGTCAAAAACATTAATGGAACAATTTATAGCCTTTAAAAACTGCGTAAATAAACCTAACTCAATGGGTTTCCTATAAATATATCCATGTCGACTGTGGCAATTTATATAATTATCAGCATTTTATAAATATAATACTCGACAGAAAACGTGTCCTTATAATTAGTCACGATGGAAGACTTGCAACAAAGTGATGTTAACGATAAAAATACATTTACTTTCTTACACAAACTTGGGTTTGCAATCTTAACACGAAGCTAGCTATGGACGGTATTAATAAACTACTTAATTATAGCAATTTTGTTTCCTTTTGATTACCCAAGAGGATCTGTTAAAAAATACAGAATTTTTGCGTTAATATAAATGACGTTTACAATTCGACAGCTCTTCTTGAGATTGTCTCAGTGTCTTGTTGAATGTTCTGTCCGTCCAAAAGCCTTTGTTGCACATTGGACAATGAGCCATTTTTACCATGTTGTGATCTTAGAGGTTTTACTACATGAGAAACTAAATTTGAATCGATTTATGAATGACTTTTAGGAAAAATGTGGTGGTTATTATTTAAGAAGACTTCTATCGATATGTATCAAGGTACTTATAATCCCAACAATACACAGATTACCAAACAGTATAAATAGCGTTGACTGATATATATCGCTGAATATTATACTCTGCATAGTAAACAAGACCTTGGATTATTTTCGATGTAATTTAAAAGCGTTCGATGAAAGCCTGTACCATTTTCAGAGTTTTCCTTAGATAACACGTATTTTCATGTTATTCTGACGTTCGAATCATAATAAATAGAAAAGCATCCAACATCTGTTGAAGTATGTCCTTTTGAAGGAAACAATGGAACCTAGGCTTGTTTTGCAGACGAGGTCAATAAAACACTTATAAATAAAAATCTATTCAGGTTTCAAAACCGGTTATTGTGTAGACAATGACAAGAAACCTGAAAGTCTGACTATGTTATCGGTAACCTCCGCTCATAATCTGATTAAAGCGTCTACTATAGACAGTGGTTTGACTAGAAGCTCACTTCAACGAAATTGAGACAAAAATGACTTGAATAAGCATCCTGATCGATAAAATAACATAGTGTAAGATAGATGATTCACACCACATGAGCTTTTACAGTAATTAAACATTAATCCCCATTTGCTTAACCTCGGAACCCCCGCCGCAGCTTCCAGAATCCCCAAAAATGTAGAGCAATAAAAGCCAAAGCTTACCTACATCTTACGACGCCATCTAAGTACGCTTTCCTCTTAAAATCCTTCCAGCATCGTGAATCTTGACTGGCGTAGATTTGCCGTTGAAATTGCCGCTTCCACTATATTGTTCATCATGCTGGGCCACATTTAACGACTGTTGTGAGCCTTCTGTCTTGTATCGTTTTATGACTTACCGCGCTCCTATGTTGGTGGAGGACGCCATGTTTGTTGGAACAAATGTTGGCCTTAATTACACAGGGCTTATCATAAAACCACTTCATTACGGATGGAAGAATTGGTGCTAACTTCTTTTCTAAAATCACTGAAAGCTCTGCCAATTTAGCAAAAAGTAAACTAATTTAAAGTGCCGAAAAGATATTTTCACGAAATCCAAACGAAAAGTTAATTATTCCCTAAATTCTCACCGAAATCATTTCACAAAGTACGCACTTAATGGACGCTTGAGTTGGCTTTTTTTCTTGTTAGTAAAGTAACTAGTCGCTAGCTCGCTGTTTCCTATTAAGCCCCAGTAACGTCAGCAAATAAATTGAGGTCCATTATTTTAATTCAACCGTAACAGTATTACGGAAGACATTTTCTATAACTTCCATGGTTACTCAGGAGAGTTTAAGAATTATGTTTCGTCATTAACGTTTTGACATAACCGACGGAAGAGAGCTTAGATTGTAATCGGAAACCATCTTTCTGATTACCATCTGTTCATGTTTATTTTTTATTAGAGCTTAGAACTGGTTATAAATTGCATTTTAAAGAGCGTGCCATTCAGCTCTTTGGAAGATCTTTTAAATCGTTCAATTTCTTTCTGTACAAATAAATAATTAATCTCAAAGAATGGATTTCATTTAAAATTTTAAACCATATCCAGACACTTCTAAACTGTCGAAGGAGTCTACCATGTTTTACAAAGATGAAGTTAGATGCCCAAGAGTAGTAGGTCTCTATAGAGAAGAACGGTCAAGAAACTCCATGAACACCTCCACAAAAAGAACACAAAAGAATCTTCTGATGCCATCTATGCTGTCAAGCATTCTTAGTTGAATGAGAAAATATGACACGTAGATTAGATCTAAACTACACATTATTAGTATCGCCTTGAATTGGAACCTAAAAAACTAGGATAGAATAGCGAGGCGTTATTATGTAATTAGCGAACAATATAGCCGGACAACAATGGATAATTCCATAGTGATATGGGAATAACAGAAACATGCAGTAGTCTAGCCACTTGACGTCCTGTGTAATTTTATGTACAGTTAGAAGAGTCAACTTTCTATTCAGTTAGCCACCGATGCATTGTCTCCTAACTATTCTAATGATATGAAAGAAAAGAAGATAGAAAGAAAATACGTTTATTTGCGGCAAACATGACGCAAAGACAGACTGAACACAAATCCACGCAAAACGGCCATCGCTCAGCATAATGCTGCGACCCTATGCGAGACTCTGTCTCCCAGCGCTGGTTTCAGTGACAGCCGGCACTGACGTGATGACGTCGAACGGTGCAGCAAATAATGAATAAAAATAAGTACACATACTAAATCTTAAATAATAAGAAACACAGTACTAAAAAGTGCGATACACGAAAGCCTTTAAATTCTAACGTTTGGACATGATTAGAAAAGCCACGAATCAATAATTGAGAAGGGGCGTTGCATTTATCCACTCATAAATCACAATACAAGAGAAATCGTAGAGGCATGATTACAAAACGAAATCCCCAATTAACCTGATTACCTGATGCAACATCCCCGTTTATTGGCTCATAATAATTGTTGATACAGAATTGTGCTCACGCCGCAAAACAAAAAGGTATAATGTATGAGTTGTAATGTAGCCGACGCTGTTGCAAATATGGGAGTGTCGCTTGTTGCCATGCTGGGACTTAGGATCATTATCTCTGGCTGCGACTGTCTGTCTACCATTCCTTAGCTGTTGTATGGCTCTTGGACTAAGTTGCTTTGAACATGCAATGACGTGCGTGTATTGTTTGGTTAGGAGCTAGTTATTCACATTTTCATTGTCATTATTACTTTGATCTTCGATAGGTATACAATTTTGGATTGATACCGTTTGTCTTTTGTGTTTAACTTGTGTGGGAGGTTATTGTTGTTGGAAAAAGTTGGTGTGGAAAATTATAGTCGTGTAGTTTGGTGGATTGTATAATTGCTTGTTGCTAGGTCACCATATATGGGCATTTCTATTGAGCAACCTACATTGATCTTTGAATTTAATTCATTTCAGATTTCAATAATTTGCTATAGAATATAATATTGAGTACAAGTAGTTATCTCCCTGGTAACGAGCAAAATTTTATTACGATATAATTATACCACTGCCACATTGCATAAATTTATTTAATTACGCTATAAAACAAATGATATATCCCTTTGATTTGATTGCTGGCGTATTTAAATTATATCGTGACCGTGGTAAGTATAGATCGTTTCATAAAAAAAAATATTTGCTCCATTATCAAAGTAGAAAAGGAAGGAATATACATACATATGACTGAACGCTAATCACATCATGACCAAGTTTCCTCTTAAAAATCATTTTTCAGGTTCAAAACATTTCAACTTAATATACCCATTATTTCCTGAACGGTAAATGATTTAAACGATAACAACTAACATGCGTAAGTAGTAACTTATAATTAGCGGCAAATTTTCCCTGTTTCTGTTCAATTACATTGCGATGATAATGTTTAAGATAAGTTTTTTGGATTGGAGTTCTTTTTCTGTCATTTGCTACTTGAATTTGTCTGCATTTGTCAATGCCTATATGACTAACTCCATTGATTGGAGTAACAGGTGATTTTACTGTACTGAAAATCATTCTAATGAGTTCCTAATTTACAGAGGTTTTTAGATATATAACATTCGAGATTTTTTAATTTCTAGTGCTATCATGACCATTTCAGCCCCGTTGAGCATCTTGATTGCGTAAGACATTATCAATCACAGTCTGAATCATATTGAAGAACATTGCTTTATATGTTCGACAAATTGGTAAACTCAACAACGTAAATAACGTAATGAATGTTTTTGAACTGTCAAAATGCAATTGCACGAGTTTTGACAACGGAATTTTAAGGACTTGTCACGTTTAGTCACATTTCGTTACATGAGAGAGAAGACAAATATAATTCTGTGTCTCATACTAAATCTCTGAACGCACATTTTTTTTTAAATTTACAATAATTTATAACATTTATAAATTCTTTATAGGTATTCCAGTCGACCAACGGATTCATAGTTTAATTTTCAAAAACCTTAGGTCATATGCTGAAAAAGTCAAACCGAACAAAATGTAATCAAAACCGTACCCTACTCCCCTATTCCATGGTGAATTTTCGCTACAACTAAAACATGGATGAACTTTTCCTCCGTACCTCGAATCTCCATTCGTCCGGAAACAGAGAGTTATATTGGTTCAGCCAAATCCATTGCATGTTCCAGAAGTCACCAACTTTTTAAATTCACCCGTCCTGGGTACGGTTGATTATAACTCGTGCCCCCCTGTCACAGTTTGCACAGTTTTGCATAGAAAACGTAACGATATTACTTTCATAAACATGTCTAGATGCCTTGTTTATCTGTGTATGTCGCTGTATTAGCATTTCTTCTACCACTAAAATAGATAAAGATGTTAAAATAAGTGCTTTTAGTGTTTAGTGCCGTGTTCCTGTTTACACCCTTCGTGGGTGTTAGGACTTGTGTATGGTGTGGTTAAGGTGTGGTACATACAAACTTATTTGTTTGCCACCTATTACTAGGGATGCGGCGAATATTCGTTTTGCGTTCGGTATTCGGCTTATTCGCCAGGTTTACCGAATATGCCGAATAATCGGTTCGGTAAACTTCGAATATTCGGCTGATTATTCGATAAAAACCGTATTCGGGTCATCACTACCTAATTATTACATGTGGCTGAAATAATAACTGACGAAATGTGGGTGTATTACGGATACACCTCAGTCCAACCGTTCGGGTTTACACGTGTAATGTAATGTTTATTTTCGTGTCGGTTTTGTCCTAACTATCCTGTATTGTCCCACTGTAGGGCAAAGGCAAGGTGGGAAGCAGAGCAGCGGTGGCCCAGTGGTAACGCCGCGTAGTAAGTTCGAGCCCAAGCAGGCGCTTTAGTTTGTGTAAATTATTTCATCACCACTGCTCTCAAAACGGTGAAGGAAACATCGTGAAGAAACCGGCATGTCTTAGAACCAAAAATTCGAAGACATGTGACATCTACCAACCCGCACTGGGCCCGCGTGGTGGGTTATGGCCCACTCCCTCTCACCGAGAGGAGGCCTGAGTCCCAGCAGTGGGAACATTTATAGGCTGCAGATGAGGGCAAAGGCCTCCCTCTCCCTTTGCTGGCCTTTTGCAGTCCTTTCGGTAAAAGTCAATTTTGTGCCGCCATCTTCGTGTCGTATCTCGTGTTAGTGCTCGGCTAGAAAATGAAATCTAGTGCCTTAATCTTTTTTTAAATACAATTTTTGAAGTTGTCAGAATAAAAAATGTTGGAGAAATCTGTAGCCAAAGTTCTCGTTACTTTGGGCTCTTAGGAGTTACAATTTGAATAGTGTTGCCATAGAACTCGGTCAGTAACTTAGTAACTATAGGTCATTAGTGGATAACCTAGGACACAGTCGCTAGTTAGAAAGATAACTTAATCAATATCGTAACTCCAAGCAGTGCCAACCATTTATATAATAGACATATTTACTACTTGGGAGCCAATTAATGATAAAGAACGACATGAACAGCCGTATTATCGTTTAATACGACAGAATAACCTAATAATCGTAACAATAAATTGGCATTTTAAGTAGCAACACCCTCTAGGTTTACAACTGCGTAAATTTCTTGGCTATCGTTATTCAGGCCTATTAGGGCACGCCCTTAGGAGCCACTTAACATAAACTCATAAAACTAACACTACATACGTAGGAATGACATCGTTTGCATACATTTTTATATCCTCTGTCATTATTTGAGTGTAAAACGTCTCTAGTCACGTCGTTAGGGTTAAATTTAATGCAAATTTAAACAAAGGGCTTGGTGATAAGATAGGTTAATGTATTTGTCTTGTAAAAATAATGTTTTTTTGTAGATATAAGTTGAGAATATGACTTAGGAGCTTTTAGAAGATTGGTCATAACCAGCATGGAGTAGTATTTCGTACTAGCGCGTGGCGTCTTTATCTAAAACTCACAGAGAAACAGAAATAAATAATTTACCATTCACTCGCTATACTAAATATATGTTATATGAAACGAAATACTTATAAAATTTTGTATCGAAGCCGGAACATCGGCACTTGCAGTCTACCCCCTTCTCCTTGCAGTTAGTTACATGTGTAATGTTATGTCTCTATCACAATCTAAGCAGATATAACATCTTGATTCTTGACCCCACTGAAGATCTCGAGATAACTGGATCCGATTCGTCTAGTCTCAAAATAAGATTATTGGAAAGCTAAAACCATCGCCCACTGCACACCTACGCCGGTCATTCAACCTTACGATTATGGAACCCCTAAACACACAAAAATGGACTTATAAAGTACTAGCTCCTGTCCCCGGGTTCGCCCTCATGGATATCGAAAATTATCCCACGGGGACGTACTACCGGGACAAAAGGCAGCCTATGTCCTGTCCAAAGGTCTAGTCTATCTCTGTACCAAGTTTCATCAAAATCGGTTCAGTGGTTTAGTCGTAAAAGCGTAACGGACAGACGCATTTTTATAATCCACACTAATATTCTAAATGCAAAAGTAACTCTGTCTGTCTGTCTGTCTCGCTTTCCTGCTAAAACTACTGAACCGATTTAAATGAAATTTGGTACACAGATAGTTTAGAGCCTGAGAAAGGACATAGGCTACTTTTTATCCTGGTAGTATGTTCCCGCGGGATAATTTCCGACCTTCACGCGGGCGAAGCCGCTGGCAAAAGCTAGTATTAAAAATAAGTATGGACTAGCAGACCCAGGCCTGAGGGAGAACTGGGAGGCCTGTGTCCTCTGTCCATTGGGAACGTTATAGGGTGGTGATGATGATGGACTAGCAACATGCCTTTGCTTCGTACAAGTGCAATCTAGTGTGGTGGGGACATAAATGGGAAATTGTGTTAAAAAAAATACAGTTTTATACGTCAAAAGTAACTTACGTTTTAAAACTAGTTGAGTTAGGTATTTCCTCTCCAACTACTACTTTGAGAAGGACTGAAACTGAAGTTGTGATGATATCTGCGGAAAGACAGATTTGAGTAGACTTGTCCGTTCGGTGCACGAATTTGGCAGTAATCGGTTAGCTCAACTCGGAACTTAGGAGCTCAACGACTCAAATCAAGATATCGAGATATCTGTGATATATCTGGGTTAAATATGAACGTATTATACACGTTAAACTTCCAGAATAAATTCTCATAATTATCGTGAAAACTGCATCAAAATCAATTGTATAGTTTAGGAGAAGTAAGCGTGCCAGACACGAAAAGTGACATTGTTTTATACTATGCAGACATAAATACAAAATATTGCCATATACACGCTCCAACAGACGGCTATATTTATTAGAATTTGTATATTTATTCGCCCATTTACGAATAGCTAGCTCTTATAATCCCTAGCCCGTAATAAATCGTTAAGTAACGTTATCGTCAGATCCTAATGACTAAGGTTTCTATTATTTACAATGGATACGTTTTTGCTGATTACTTTCGATTTGGCTACACACATTTTTTCTTCCATTTTCGTGAATATTTTCTGTTTGATCAATTGAACCAACGTTTTTGTGTAAAGAATGAATTGGACTGAAAAACTTTAACTATTCAATCATCGCAAAATTATTCATGTAGAAAGGTTGATAATCTGAGCTCTAATTATTGCGTTACACCGCAAAAATCACGTTTTGGAAGAAATTTTAGATGTCTCCCATTCGAAGCACGTTCGCCGCTCATTAAGTCTAGATAATCTAGACTTCTAGACAGATAAATGTAGAAATATTAAAACTTTTGTTGACGGGTGTACGGCGGTTGCTAACTTTCTCCGGGTAAGCGCTTCGTGGATGGGCTTGCAAATTAAACATGTCGGGAGGTTACACTTTCTGTAAATACTTTGGAGCTATTAGCAATACAACGTAGAATACTTACAGCAGATGTATTTAAAATGTTAAGTTCCTTGGAATGGGGGTAAAGAGCTTAAACCTAAATTAGGAATAAGACTTGGCAGCACATAGATTCTTTAAACACCAAGTCTTCCAAATGCTTCCAAATGCTTGTCTTCCCAATGCATTAGGTCAATTTATGGTCTCAAGTGGACTGATTCGTGCCGACCAATTTTCACAGATAAACGTTTACTTACATTTCCATCCCTATACGTTTTTGAAATGTGTAAATTCGTCAGAAACCACCTAACACTTTTTGAACAGGATGATAAGGCCCAATTTAAAAGAAAAATTGTACAAAAACCTCTGGTAGTACCTCGAAGCAGATTAAAATTATGTAACAGAAACTGCTACACCATGAAAAAATAAGAAAAATGAATGACTTAGAATTTAATAGAACTCTAAATAATTGGCTTTGTGACAGATGTTTTTATTCAATAAATGATTATTTAAATTTTAAACAGACATGATGTATATCTACATAAATTTATGAATTCTTAATTAAATTATAATTATTGACATTATTTATAAATCTAATCATTACATTGATGAACTTTTTTAACTGTTAAATATATTGTAATTTACTCATTTAATACAATTTATAATGTAATGTGCCTAAGTAGTACTAACGAAGCAAGACTGTTAATTTTTTTTATGATTATGGTGTATATGACTAATGACGGTGATGTAATTTCATGATGTTTATGCATGCACTAGAAATATTTGCACGACTAATAAGTCGAATATAGTGAAACGCAAATTATTTAACCATGTTACTATGTAAATACCTATATTCTGGCAAATAAATTATTTCATTTCATAAATTTCCGAAAACGATTGAAATGCATTTGTTCATCTTCAAAACACAAGCTTTGACTATGTGACTCACATGAGGGACCCAACCATATAAATACTACAAAAGTCCTAACTCATTTGTGATAACTTGTTTATTCAACGAACCAAACATAGCTACTGTGTGTGTAGGAGCAATAAAATTTACTTTTCCTATTTATTTCAACGTTTAAGATCCGGCGCATATATACGGGAAACGGACAGTTTCGTCTAAAGCTTTACGACTAGGGAATACGGAGGTAGAGAAAAAGATAAAACCCTCCCGTCTTTAGTGAGGGAGGAACGAATCGAAGCTTCAACAAATACCTGGTGTAACGCCCATAGTGCTGGCAATTCTTGGAGGAAAATGATTGAGCCCCGCCAAAAAAGCCGTCGAATGTGCGCCCACTCTCCGGCGTTGCAGAGCGTATAAACTCACGATATGCGATAGGCCTATAAAATAAATGCCTGCTCAACTAACAATATTTTTTATATCGTATCCGCACAAAGTTTTTTTTTTTACATTACAGAAATCACCACGCGCGATCGTAAATAGGACCTCTTTATGGCTTCGAATCATAAGAATGTTATTATTATTTCCAATGAAGATTTGTCATATATTTGTCAAGGGTAATTGTTGGTGGACGCGGTTGAGTTGACGTGTCGTTGGCTATTGGTCTGTGACAAACGTTTGGCCAAATGTTCTTTTTATTTGCGGTACTGAAATCGTTTAGTTTCTTCTATTAAACTTGGCCCACATTACGTTTTGGCTTTATAGGAAACAACTTTATTATTCTATTCCAGTAAAGCTGCTTTCTTTATATTTATTACAACGTACTACTATTTTCTATAATCGCAATTCTTGGTTATCTAACATCTTGCTTTTAGTAGAAAATTGCTCATCCTCATGATGTTGTGTTTTATATTTATCTTACTTTTCCGCGCCTTTTATGTGTGAAACTGGGTCACCTATTACCTCCCTTTCACAATAGCTTACCCGTGTCGTAATAAATAACTTTATATTGAAAGAACAAATAACTTTGCCGAAAAATTGAAATTGAAATGCCCCAATATACGCATGTAAAGTTTAATAAAGAGTAGCCTCTCCTTTTGTGCGCCCAAGGAACTATTTTCCATTATCTATGTAATGTTCAATATAAAACACGTACAAAGTAAATATTTTTCAATATCTACGCTTCCATAATGCAGATTGAAATAAAACGTGTGTTAGGTTGTATTTTTCAGTGTTCTGATATTTTATTCTGCAATAAATTGGGATGTGTTCGGACAAATCCTTTGTGCCTTTACGGCTAACAGAATTTAATTATTACTGAAACTGTGCTCTGTTTCTGCTTTGAATATTCAATATATTCGATGGCTCCCCTGCATGAAGTGCATAAAATAATGTTAGGAACAAGAGAGAACATATTAAACAGGCAGTACCTTTATCAAGCCAGATACGAGTAGTTGTAAAATGAGTAATTTAGTACGATCATAAGAGTAAATTATGTCGCGTAGGCGTGCGCGATAACGCTCGTACCGTGCACTATCTTAGGACAACAAGTATGGCCGACCTTTATGTACTCCTATACTTATTTTAATTATACTACATATAGCTACAGACCGTTTGATTTATGTGCATGGCCTTAACACCGGCGGAGAGAAAGCGTCGAGAACAAGTGCTTAGGACTCTCAGGCGGGCAAGGGCAGCTCGAGTGAGCTAGCCATGTCACGGGCCGCGAAGACACGACCCGCCGTTTTCACCAGATAATTTGACAGAGGAAACACTGTTTACGTATCATAGGCCCACTCTAAATTCACATTCGGGATATGCATTCTGCGAACAGTCTGTCTCTCTGTCTGATGCCGCTCGTTGTCTGAGAGTAAACAAAAACACACGATATTTACATGAATATGGATTTTGGCTCGAGCACAGTGAGTGAGCTGTGAGCGCACACAACTTGCCTTTACTTGTATATCAACATGATAATCTTACGCTTTCTAAAACCTCCGGCTCTGGTTGTTTATTTTTATCATTTGATTCATCCACTCCTAGCTCGGAGTCCAGTATGTTTTCATTATTATTTCCTTATTTGTCTACTGGTCGCTTAGTATGCGCAGTCAACTTTTGAGATGATACTTAACCTAGAAAAGTACACGTACTTGAAGCGTTATGGGCTGCCGCTGACACACTTGAATGTTATTCCACGCATACGCATGCACTTGTAAGAAACGCTTCCCTAATTCGGAAAACGAGCAAAGACTCAAAGAGCGTACGCGTGTGGTTCACCACTGTGATTGCATGCGCCGTAGTGCGGCAGTGCGGTCGGCTTATTGTTGACTCACACTTTATTGTTGTGAAAACTGCGCTCCGCAGACAGCTGTCAGCTTACACTGAAGAAAATCGTACGACGACGCCCAGTTTCACCGACCTCGTTTGTGTACGTGTGTAAGCCGATCGAATTGTCATAGTCATTATTTCTATGCGAACTGCCACGTGTCTATGACTAATTGACGTATCGATTGCGCGGGGGTGCGCTGCCATAGACTACAGACTAGGCAGCGCTGCACCGCTCGCAGGATGTGGCGCGCGGAGCTGCCAAAGAGCAATCTCAGTAAACAGCACCGGTTCACCTTGACTTTTGGCGCGCAGCTCACGGCGCACGGACATGATCCACGCTCGCACTGTTAATGTATTGCCATCTCAACCGGTCGAGATCGCAAGTGAACGGACTGCACCGACCAGCGGCCTTGGTGCCTTTTTTTCTCCTTACGATATTCGGCAGCCGAATGACGTAATCGCTTAGGCGATTGTGTAAATTGATTCTATCTTTGCCGGCGGGAAGATTTGCAAATTGAATTTGGCCCGTGTATTGGATCTTTTACTTGATACGTTTCATGTTGCCGGCGGAGAGGACACTCTCAATTTTGTTACAGTCCCGTCCCGACGCAAACTTTGCGCGATATTTTTGTAGTCACGTTCGCGTTTCGTTGTTGCATTTTGCAAATTAATTCCGGACCTTGAATTCCGTCGGCGGCGTACGAGTGCAGAATATATTTCTCTCAATCGCGGCTTAATTCGAGTGTATTTATTTAGCGCAATTGAATGAGAACCGCACAAGCTACAAGCTCGGAATGTTCGGTTTGACTTTCAATGCGTTTTAATCATCGTATTCGGTGGGTAGTACAAGCTTGTTTGTCGTAAGCTTATAAATTGTGTAGCGGGGCGCGGGGGGCCGGCTGGCGCGGTAATCACGCTCGTACCGGCTTGATTACTACCATTGTCTTCAGGAAATCCTCGCTCCTTCTCTACAGCTTTTGTCCTGTTCGCGTCCCTCTATTAATTCGAAGGTGCCTAAAAAACGTGCTTCAAACTTTACATTATTCATAGTTTCGATCCGACGTTCCGTTGATTGAGTGTCGCAACCCTTTCTCTTTATAGTGAATTCATTGGGCTTTGATTGAATCGCAATCGTAGCCCCTTTAATTCGGTAGGGGCGCCGTACTGTATAGTTGGGTACGTGACACGCGAAGGTTAGGCGCGATCATCTGATACGCGGTGCGGTGCGCTACACGGTAATCTCCGGTCCGTGTGTAGGGATGTTAATTGAGTATTCGATGAGATGTACTGATTACGTAGGGCTCACTGAGCTTCGGCTAATTCTAGGGCTGCCACGAATCCATGAGCCCGACTGTTTTACTACACAGAGTTTATGCAGGGTGGAGTGGTGTGATATAAAACGAGGAAATGGGTTGTTTTTTCGTGCAGTGTTAGTGGCAGCCCTGCCCACGTGTGGGGCCATCAATCAATACGTGAGCGAGCCGGCCCCGCCCGTCGCTAACGAAATAACAAGCAGATAAAGCGAAACGCATTCGCTACTTAAATTCTACGTAAGTTATCAGTCTCCGGACTTACTTGCTCTCGCCTGCGTACTTCCTCCTTTCGCCTTTATGCCCTATTCTGTTTTATTGTCTAAGGAAAACTTTTAATTAGCTCCATAAGTATACGTAAGTATAACAAACAGATAAAGAATGATGCTTTGTTAAACTCGATAATAACAGTTGTTATTTGTTTGACTCTGCAATTATTTATCGATCCATTTCCACTTTCATAAGTATTCTTTTGTATTGTCATTATTTTAAATGTAATTGCGTGGAACTACAAAACATGGAATATGTATCATGAATATCACCTAAAGAATAACATCTTTATTGTTATGTAAATCTTTAAAGTAATTTATTGAATGTCAGTCGAAGGAAATTATGAATATAACAAAATAAACGAAATTCTATTATAGCCGACCGGTCCCCGAGTGATTGAATATAAAACAAGTTTTTGATGTTTCTCCATCCATGGAGTTTCTCATCATTCAATCTCAATTGTTTTTGCCTTTGACAACGTAGCGGCCGTAGGTAAAGGTATATTTCTTGTTTTATCTTACCTGTAGGAGTTATATTAAACAGTTTCTTTTCGTAGCTCACATTATTCTTTATACAAAATTCCTTCAATGTAGTCAATCTTTTTTATTCTCAACTGTGTCAGGTAGAGTCGTAGTAAAAGCCTGATCTTCACAGAGGCGTGCCTTTGTTTTGATGGCAATTTATTTCTCGTATGTTTTGTGTAGCTCGTGGCGTGGGTAGTCGCGTCGTGTATGGTTGCTTCACGAGCTAAGGCGGACTACACATTGACGGCAACGTGACAGCCGCGCCGCCCGCGACCCGCGAGGTCAGCGCGCCCGCGCTACGATCGTTTCGCTTTAAATTTTAATTGTTTCGCTTTACCCTCATTGCAGGGAACTTCGGATGTAAATGTGAGACACGGTTCTGTGTTGTGCTTAGTTCCCGTTCCTTTGTAAGTACGTACAATATGGCTGAAAATTGAGTCGGGTATACCGGAACATCGCATGCAAATTACAACATTCCATTGAAAAAGTAATTTGTGTTGCAGTTCATGATATCAACATTAATTAATTCAATTACAACCCCGGTTTAATTTCATAAATAATAAATACTATTTTAGAGGTCGAACTAAGTTATTATTAAGATTGCAGTAACTTAATATATCAAGTTCATCATCATCATTTCAGCCGTAAGACGTCCACTGCTGGTCATAAGCCTCCTCCATTTTGGTGGGTTCGCCATAATCGCCAAGCTTGTCAGGCGGATTGGCGATCGCAGTATGGTGGTAAAATGCATAGAGAACGCTGCTGCCCATTCTCTAGTAAGTCCCGTAGTCGCCTCTTACGACACCCACGGGAAGAAGTGCGATTATGTCAAGTTGTAGATAGTAAAATTCTTCTTTCTTTGTCCAAGCGGTCTTTCTTTGGAATGCGCTCCCTCTGAACATCAGGATGGAAACCAGTCGGTTATCATTTAAAGTGAAAGCACGTGAGCATATTCTCAAGAAGTTGGCAGAATCATACCAGCGGTGATTTGCTGGATTCGGTTTCTTCCCCACCTATAGTTATTTCTCCAAAGTTTTTTTTCGTTATATGTATGTATATATGTATGTATTTGTATCTATGTATTTAGTATTCTTCCTTTACGAGTTATCTATCCCGTATGTTGCACCTGCCATGTTTTTCTCTGCATCACCCTAAGGTTGACTGGTAGAAAATGCCTTAGGCATTAAGTCCGCCTTTGTACAGTAGTTTTACTTGTGCATAAAGTTTTAATAAATAAATAAAATTACTAGCTACATTTTTATGAATACTTTTCAATGTGAAACGCGTCTATTAACGCCTTTGTAATATTTTATTATTTTAGATACCTACCATATTATTTAATGCCAGTAGATACAGTACCTTCCTCCACCAGGTGTCACTACTTGTATAATACAGACTTTAGTTCACGACACATGCTTACGATTTTACGACTGCGATAAAAGTGAGCGACACGTCTGTCGCATAATGAATGGGCCGCTTTGTTTTTTGTTAATCTTTTGAATCAGATGCGTCGTGTGTTGTAATGTCATATTCTGTGCTCATGAGCTGTCACGACTTTGGTTTGTATGTTTATCGTACCTTCACTTGTCCTATGACTATGAGCGAGTAAAATATATCTCGGGTCCTGCTGTAAGTACCAGTCTATAATATATTGTTGAAACTGACATATGGCTTGATTTTTAGAGGACGTAGAACAAATAACGTTCTTTATTTTATGTGTTAGAACTTTAGAAGTTGAAATTATTTATAAAAGATTTCATGAATACTTTAAAAACGTTAACAGTTTAAACCACAAAAAAATAAAAACAATTAAATATTTACAGAAGTCTAAATTGGAGTAATCTTGGTACAATTTTATTGAATTTATTTTTTTGATAATATTGTTTTCTTCCCTACAAAAACTAGATTGTTTTTAAAAAGAATTTGTAAGATTAACGGGAGATGAAATGTTAATTTCATCTCCCGTTAATCTTATAAATTAACCAGTATGTTCGATCACTTTACTTGCATTTCCATTTAAAGGCTTCACACAAGGCAAACAGGCGCCACACGATTCTGGCAGAATAATGTCCAAGAAGTTTTCATACGACTTGGTTTACTACAGTCGCACCACTTCCGTCTGTGGGAGCCTTAACTCGATCTGAAAGATGGACCTTTGCTCTCTAGTGCCTGGCCATTTATTATTCCGTCTCCATCTAAAGTCAATGACATAATCAACCAGCTCATTAGGTATTTTATTTAACATGGCCTTACCTAACGCCAAATTAATGTCTTAGTACCTACCTCTATTCAAGTAAATGAGAGACTGAGGTCAATACCTTACTTGTTAGCCTATCAAATGAGTAATTAGCCAATATTGATTAAACAGTTTCTGTCCGCAACCACCACTGCGTCGCATCGCATCGCCCGCCCGTTCTGTAACCTCGTTTTTGCTTAGCGTTCATTCTGTTTCTTTTTTGTATTTGATTGTTCCTAAAGGTAGTAGTGTAATGTCAAATAACAGCCTTCCTTAAGAATTGTACTATCAAATACAAAAAGATTTTTTACACAAGGCTGATAGTTCCAAAAATACTTATCTCTTCAGCTTTAGATACTAGACGTTCTAATATATATCACTACTGTTCTCCAGAAAATGGCTTCTGTAATTCTTTCAATGAAAGAAATATTATCTCCAATTATTTCATTCGATATCTCTATTTCTTTGAAATTACTTTTTTTTCTAGATCTGTTTTTCTTTCTACCTTTTTAATTGGCGTGTTTAGATCGGCAAGAAAATCTTCTTAAGTATTATTTCTTGTAAGGTATTATTATTTTTCGTATCAGTTACAAAAATATAAGAAAATACAAGTAGAGAATCTTGGCTTCCAAGAATAAATAAACAAGCAGATAATAAATATAAATAAATGGATTTCGTTGAACAGAAAACTAGTAAAACAGTCTCTCAGGTTCTGAAAATCCATATTTTTATACTAATATTTTAAATGCGAAAGTAACTCTGCCTGTATGTTTTGTGTGTGTGGGTGATGTGTGTGTGTAACCTTTTGACGCCCTAAACCGGCCCTACGGATTTGGATTAAAGAAAAAGTTGGGCCCAAAATCCAAGACTTTCCCGACCAGGGGAAACACATTTTTTTCGCTGGCCAGCGGCACTTTTTGGGCTCAAAATGGATGATCTCCTTTGCCACACCTTGACCTATATATATTGCTATACCCTGACCTGGATACATACATGGGTTTACATAGGATACTATCCTTTATCTTTTTCTTTCTTTATCTTTATATTATCCTTTATCCCGGTAGTACGCTCCCGTGAGATAATTCCGGACCACAACGCGGGTGAATCCGCTGGCAATAGGTAGTATGCTTATGAAAATCACGAATTTATTAGAATACAGTAACGATCGCACTTAACTTGAATCTGTGAAATAAAACGGCAGTACTTTCTAACAGATAAGCATTATAAGCGGCGATACGATACGATGCGATACCAACATTACAGCTGGTTATTTTATTATAGGGAACCCGGGAAACGGGCTGTATTATTTATTGGTCTATAAAATATTTAAAGCACCTGGGTCTATTTAATGTAAATGCTCCGAGTTGGAGCAACACGTAAGAATGGTTGCAAGCGCCTTTATAATAATAATACAAGTACTATTACTGTTCCACTGTTGGGCAAGGACCTCTTCTCATATTGAAAAGATAAGAGAATCGATCACCATGCGTGAAGGTCGAAATGTATCCACGGGAACGTAAGTACTACCGGGATAAAAAGTTCTTACCCTATGGTTTAATCCAAGTAACAAACTATCTGTGAACCAAATTTTATCTAAATCCGTTCAGTAGTTTTGGTGTGAGTAACAAACATCTATTCTCACAAACTTTCATATTTATAATAGAAGTAGGATTTTGAACACGCGTTTAGATGTTTGCGAGTAAATATTTAAGCTAGTTCGATTAAAAAAGCATACAAACATTAAACTATTAGCCGTTCCTAGCGACTAGCATCATTAAGTAATAATTTCCCCTCAGCTAAGCCAGCAGCTCGGCAAACAGAATCTTATGACTCATCAGAGCTATTGAAACTTGTTATCTCACTTACTGTAATCATACTTTACTATATTTTATTTAAAAAAAAAAACTATCTGTGCCCACTGACTTGGTTCGCGTAGATGTCATGTTATAGCCTAAATTACTTCTTTTCAAATCAGCTATCTGGCAGTGAAACTCCCGGTTTAATCATTCAAACCGTTTCGAAGATCTGCTGGAAAAAACAGACAGACCGACGCACATTTTTTTTAAAATTGTTTTTGTTGTGAGTACCGTACGTTTTATTAAAAAAAGATGTGATTTTTGATTTACAAACAGACACTTCAATTTATTTATTGGTATAAGTAAAGATAAACGTTGATTTCTTGAAGATAAAACTGTGACTTTTTTATATTTGTATCAGTATCACTCACCAAGAAAAGGAATGCATCAATTATTTTAGAACTGATATTGACGAATTGCTATGAAGTTAAGTTACAAATTCTCTGGAAAACCTAGAAACAAATAAATCCGTTGAGTTTGATTGAAGACTAGATGGAGAGGGAGAGGGAGGCCGAAGAAAATATGTCAGTTTGTATAAGGAATGACATGAAAGAGAAATGAGTGAGTGGAGATAGGGAAAAACAGCAGAAGAAAACGTGTTACACCGACCCCGAGTAACATGAGACAAAAGCAAGAATTAGTGATGATGAGTTTGATTGAAGACTTCGGTCCATTTAAGTAACAGAAAGATTGGAAAGAAATTAAATCAAAATGAACGTTATTGACAGTCGCAAGCGTATCTAGAAAATTACTAACCATTAAACCAGTTACGGATATAATTCTAAACTTTACTAAGAATACGACGAACCGGTAATGTAACCGCATGGCCCTTCGAGATAAGATACTATTAAACAGTGGTCCAGTTAAGCGCAGTCGCGACTAACCGAGATAAGTGTTCACTATCTTAATTGTCTTAATAATTAGCTGAGCCTATAACCAGCTGATATACGTAGACCTGCTGATGGCGCATTGTCGTAAGTTAGAAGAAGACGGTAATATAAGAGAAGAAAGTTATGAAAAGGAAATAATGAAAGAAACTAGTGAAATCCGACAGCATCTTGTGTCTCTACTTTTTATCACTAAGACATTCTGTTCCAAATTCAAGGCTATGGATGATGAAGTTGCAAATATCAAAGATCCTAACAACAGGACTTTTCAAATTCAAAACTGTACATCACACAAGGCAACTCTGTTCTGCAAGAATAGCGGGATATTCCCATAAACACCTCGTATTCGGTCATACATCATTGTACAGTTACACCAACAGTTGTACGGCACCGCCTAACTCGTGTAAACAATTATTCGCTGTACCAGCGCCTGCGCATAAAAAGTAACACGACTTGTCACTTCTCCATTATTACTATGCGACGCTTATAAGACCATTAAACAACTCGTTTTCCGCACTGGGCTCGTATGAGTTGCATGGGTTGACAAATGGACTAGACACATATATGTATGAAGAAGTACAAGCGATAGAAAACTGAGAACCCTGCTCAAAAGCAGGGTTCTCAGTTTTCTATCGCTTTTCTATTGTTAATACTAGTGATACAATTGTTATATTTGTATAACAATTGTATCACTAGTATTAACAAAAGCTTAAGGAGAAGAGGATCAGAAGTGAAACCAACAAAAGACAACAAAGTAACACCGTTTATTGGCACTCGAGAATGTTCTACAGTTTTACAGTCCGATAAGTTCACGCACGTCCGATTCGCACCGAGTCCCTAAAGCGTAGTGACGCTGGCCGCCCGCAGACCGCAGGTATCAGGAACAGTATCGCCAGCTCAGCTTATCCTTCCTTACACGGCCTTTCCTGACATAAGAACGTCCTCGTTCTCTGATGAAACGTTGACAATCGACGACTCTTCGACCAGCTGGTCTCTCGATGTATCAGACATCAGCTCGTCGGAGGTTCCTGATGTTCTCTGTTCAACCATAGTAGACTCGGAACCTTCTTGATCAGTGTCTGTACAAAGGACGATCTTCTATGGTCATACCTTCAAGGCCATACAAAATTATAAGGTCTGCTCGCATGAAGGCTGCTTACAGAGGGATTGTGAGGTCTGCTCATATACAAGCCTTGTGGGGTCTGCCCACACAGGTCTTAAGGGGATTACTCACACGAGTCTTGTGAGGTCTGCTCACACAGGTCTTAAGGGGATTACTCACACGAGTCTTGTGAGGTCTGCTCACACAGGTCTTAAGGGGATTACTCACACGAGTCTTGTGAGGTCTGCTCACACGGCTTTTGTGAGGTCAGCTCACTCAAATCTCATGAGGTCAGCTCACATAGGTCTTGTGAGGTCTGCTCACACAGGTTTTTGTGAGGTCAGCTCACACAAATCTTGTGAGGTTTGCTCACACAAATCTTGTGAGGTCTGCTCACACAGGTCTTGTGAGGTCTGCTCACACAAATCTTGTGAGGTCTGCTCACACAGGTCTTGTGAGGTCTGCTCACACAAGTCTTGTGAGGTCTGCTCACACAGGTCTTGTGAGGTCTGCTCACACAGGCAAAATGACATATAAAAATGACATGAAACTCACTTTCAAAAAAAGCAATGCATGTGTCTGGAGTCCACTCTCCTTTCCATGGCACCATAAACTCCGCTGCCGCCTGGGTCGTTTTTCCATAGCAATTGGCTACGAGTTGCAGCTCATACCTCCCCTGAGGTAAAGCTTTCATCACACGGTAAGGACCGCGCATACCAGAGTCAAGTTTCCCTGCGGACTGTGCCTTTTTTATTACGAAAACCAGTGAGTTCAATTCAAAGACACGAGGTGGTCGTCTGTTCTTGTTAATTAAAGCATCTTGTCGCTCTTGATTTCGCTTCAAACGCTCTGAAGCTCTTTGTTTTGTCATTTCGCGCAGTGCTTCTCGGTTAGGACTTGAATCATCCATTGCCACATCACGAACAAGATTACGAATCAGTGGTGTTGCTGTATTCGTCCCGATGAGAAGGCTAAGGGGTGAACGTTGAGTCGTCTTGTGTTTGGTCATGTTCAACACCAGCTGTAACCTCCACATTACGCTGGACCATTCTTCCCTCCGGTAATTGGAATGAATGCGGATCATGTTCAACAGGGTGCGGCAATAGCGCTCAACCTGCCCATTGGACTGGTGCATCTCAGGCGTGATTAAGTGGACGTCACTACCAAGCTCATTCGCCCAGCTAAGAAATTCGGTGCTCTGAAACATCCGACCTCGATCGGCGACAATTAGCTTTGGTGAACCAAATAATGAAATAGCGTTATGAAAATGACGCTTCAACTCGTTCGCATCCTGCCTTATCATAGGATACAAAATACAAAATTTTGAGAAAGCATCGACAATGATAAGGACATATCGATGTCCGTTGGACTCTGGCAAAGGACCCAAGACGTCTGAGTGGATGGTCTCAAAGGGAGAATCTGGTTTCTGCCAAGAATGAATTGGCTGGAGTGGAGCACGAGGCAATTTCTTTTGCGACATGCATACAATGCAATGGTCAATATACTTTCTAACAAATGACCTTAAACCGGGGAACCAAAAATATCTCAGTATGAGATCAAGGGTTTTGTCCATTCCATGGTGATCATGCTCATCATGAAATACACGAAGTAGGCTAAGTCGATGGCCTTTGGGAATGAAACATAGAAGACGTGACTGTTCTCCTACTGGAGAGTACTTGTAATAAAGAAGATCATTCTTTTTAACATATTGGTTTGGATCTAACTTGCCATCGTTTAGCTGCTCGATGAGGGTTAAAGTTTCCTCGTCTGCGGCTTGTGCTATTTGAGCCCAAGTCCGAGGCTTCTCAATACGAACCACATTTACTGGATTCCGACTTAGATAATCGGCGTGTGACATGGAAGTACCTTTGCGGTACTCAAGAGAAAAGTCATAATCCTGCAAATGCATCCACCATCTGGCCACTCTCGGCATCAAATCTTTCTTTTTCTTCGTTAACTTAAGGGCATTACAGTCAGTGACAACCGTGAAAGGCACACCCACCAGATAATGTCTGAAGTTTTGCAAGGCTTTGACCACCGCCAAGGTCTCTAACTCGTATGAGTGATAGTTTGGTTCTGCACCCTGAGTCAATTTACTAAAATAAGCTACTACACGCTTATGACCCGATTTGTGTACTTGGAGTAATATTGCCCCATAACCGATCGCGCTGGCGTCTGTATGGACCTCAATGGGCAACGTCGGATCATAAATGGCAAGAACTGGTTCACTAGTCAGATGGTCAATAATGTCTTTCCTAGCAGCTTCCTGTTCAGCACCCCATTCAAACAAAGCGTCTTTCTTTGTAAGACGTGCGATACAAGCTATCTTTGACGCAAAACCAGCAATATATTTTCGAAAATATCCTGCTAATCCCAAAAACTGACGCACCTGTTTCACATTCTTTGGTACAGGGGCCTCAACTAGAGCTTTTACTTTAAGTGGGCTTGGCTGACTGATTGAGCGACCCAAGTATTCGACTTTGGTAGATAGAAAGGAACATTTGCTCAGATTTATCGAAAATCCCGCATCGATCAAAGTTTTGAGTACTTCACGCAATATTTTGAAGCCCTCATCAATCAAATTACTCAAAATTAGCACATCATCGATATAAACAAGGACTTTACCAGAATCAATAGGACCGCGAAGGGTATTTGAGATGATACGCTGATACACCACAGGGGCATTAGCCAAACCGTATGGCATTTTCAAGTACTCGTAATGGCCTTCTGGTGTAACAAATGCTGTCCGCGGAATTGATTCTTTTTCCATTGGAATTTGATGGAATCCTGTTGCCATGTCAAGACTCGTAAAGAATTTATGGGACCCCAAACGATCTATATGATCATCTATTAATGGCAAAGGAAAACGATCTTTGATCGTAATTTCATTAAGCTTTCGATAGTCTACGCACATACGATCTTTGCCGTCCTTTTTCTTAACAAGAAGTATGGGACTGGAAAATTCAGATTCGGATTATCGTATAATGCCTTTATCCGATAAATCTTTAACAATCTCGCGAACGCGTAATGTTTCGGCTTGAGAGAGACGGTAGGGCCTGTAGTTAACAGGGGTATCGCTTTTAAGTTTGATGGACATACTTCCTGTTTTAACAGTCGAGCTGGCTGTTCCCGTTATAAAGTGTTCAGAAAACTCATCAATAATAGCCAGCAAATTGTTCAAGTCATCACCGACAAGACTTGTATTTATCGAAGTCCGTCCATCGAACTTTGCTTTCGAAACAGTAGCCGATTCTTCAATATTACGAGTAATATACTGTCGATCTCGGGTTCGAACGTAGGTAATATCTTGGCGGTTCAGTACGTCTGTCCCTATTATGACTGGGGTATTCATATATTCCGCTGATACCACAAACAGATCAACTTCTAAAGTGACATCATCAAATTCAATAGGCAAGGTAACATAGCAAGTGGACTCGATTTCTTGGCTTCCAATACCCTTTAAGATACGAAACGCCGGTTTTCGAGAGGTATCAAAATGTTTAATTAACGAAGACGAAATGAGAGATATGCTCGATCCACTATCAATCAAAACGTCTACAGGCACGCCCTGTACAACCGCAACTACGATGTCACTTTTAGGGGTTCTGTTCTTCATATCCTGACAAAAATTCACGTTATTTTTGTTTCGCGATTCTGATCTTATTTTTGCAAAACAGGTTTCAATCTTATGGCCGGGTTTTTTACAAAATGAGCACGAATCTGTTTTAATCTGATTAGGCGTAGCCTGAGTATTGGGTGTCTGGGCATAAGAAGGGGAACCACTAGCACTGACGCTGACCTTCAGTCGTTTGTGGCAGTTAGCGAGTACGTGCCCGGGTTGACCGCAAGAAAAGCATTTCTTTTCCTCAAATAATCGTTTTCTATTCAGGTCGGAGCGCTTGACCTTAAAATTATCACGCCGGTTTGGTATTGAATGCTGAATTGAATCGCTTTTGGGGGTGTTAGTACCGAGCTTAACATAAATGGACAGAAATTTAACTAAATCATTCGGCATCAAATTCGCATTAGTTGCAGCAGCTCGAATTTGGGGGTCCGTAATACCACGAATAACGATTGCGGACATTAATTCGTCACTCAAACCTGCCACGATACGCAAACGAAGTAATGATCGACGTGCGTAATCAGCGTACGTTGGATAATGGTCAGAGCTAGTTTTCATTACGTCAAACAAAATATTAGCTACGTCAACTTTTTTTGGACACAATGGCTTGAATTCTTTTTTAAAATTACTCCAACTACGATCATTTGTGACCCACTCGTTGAGCCATGTTCGAGCATCACCTTTCAAACAGTTACCGATCCGAGAAAGACATTCATTATCGTTCCAATTATTAGTTGTCTTAGCCCGGTCTACCTCTTGACACCAAACATCAATGTCATGCAGAGTAGGGTCAAAATTTGAAATATAGTACGGTTGATTAGATCGTACCGCATTATTAAGGGAACGTAACGCATTGCCAAACACATCCGTCATTAATTGTTCCGGTGGTTGTTTATTTACGGGCCTCGCCGGCGAGGGCCCGTCGCCCGTGAACGCAGCCACTTTACCGCAATCAGATCGATTATGCTGATGATGACGTATCAGGCTAGGTGGTGGCGTGCCCGGAGGTGTTTCACCTTCTTTTTCTACTTGATCATCGGTGTCAACACGCGTACCCGGGGCGATATGTTGAGGCGTGAGCGATAGATTCGTAACATTGTTAGTTTCGAACGCATTTAACCGAGTTAGAATAGCGCCTAACATATCACGTACCGAGTCTGTGCTACGAGGTCTACGAGCGCTACGAGACGTAGGCGGCGTGTGTAGCCGATGACGTATACGTTCGCGATCAAGACTGCTGCGTCGAGAAATACTTCGCGTTCGGGTTCTTCCCCGCGACCGCGACTGTTGCCGGTGCGAGCTCAGGTTTCTTGGCATGACGTTATCGAGTCGCACAAGGCCCTTACTCTCAGCGAACACTACTTACTTGCACACGACAAAGAACAAAGGATTACGCAATATTCTAACTACAATGTAATGTCCGAAATATTCCTAACTACGCTATGCTAACACACTAAAACACATTCACTTAGAACGAAATCGCCAGAAACTTCACGATTTACAATAATTGTCACAATCTACCGCACATTCACTTAAATACGAAACACACAGACCACGCAGTGGTGAACTAAAACTTTCATCAGAATAGCTCCGCGATAAGGCCGTGAGTCTCTTTCGTGATCCCGCTTCTGATTTAAGGAGAAGAGGATCAGAAGTGAAACCAACAAAAGACAACAAAGTAACACCGTTTATTGGCACTCGAGAATGTTCTACAGTTTTACAGTCCGATAAGTTCACGCACGTCCGATTCGCACCGAGTCCCTAAAGCGTAGTGACGCTGGCCGCCCGCAGACCGCAGGTATCAGGAACAGTATCGCCAGCTCAGCTTATCCTTCCTTACAAAAGTTTATAAGATGGATACACATCTGATGAAGATATTGTCGATCCAGCTGATATTCTGATAGATTACCTCATTTAATATATACTCGGCATTTTTTGGCTAGAGACTAGAGAAAATATTATTGCACTAACTATTTTTATCGTCTAATCCTGTTGATTCCACGAAAGTCAGAATTTTCTCCTCAACACAACAAACTATTAACATTAAATCTTCCGAAGATCAACTGAAGCGTCCGGGGAAGGTCGAGTGTAGGGCAACACCGACGACGGTCGCCAACAAAACGCGCCGATCCATTAAGTATATAGCGAGATGTTCCATCGCGGAATGTGTTCGGAGATAACACGGATAGATAGTACTGCAGCTCTAAATATAGATACGTAAACTGACAACGTTAAAGAGGAACGAGGGAGAGGACTGGTAATTTTGATTTGAAGCCTGGTCTCTTGTTCTGGTATGAACAAGGTATAAGAGAGGCTTAGATTGTTGGTAATGTCTAGGAAATGAAAGGAGACTAACAAAAAGTATTTACAAGTAAGACGTGAGTGAAAACGCCGGGAGGAAGCCCTGGGAGGATATATATTGACCTAATTGGAGAAGAAGGAATTTAATTGAAGATGGAAGGCTGATTATAGCACAAAAAAGTTAAAACGTCATCAAACATTTGAAGATTCGACAGTGTTTATAATTTACCAATAAAAAAAAACACGAACTGGCATATAACATGTAGCTTTGTTTTGATAACTAATAACATAACATGTTTAAATGCACGTCATTGTAAACTAAATAAAAATTTTGCTAACCAAAATATATAAACAGAACGACATATGTATACACATCGACAGTCTGTACGTACAATATACATGACAGCATGGCTCTCCCACATAAACCAGAACAATCAATGTCAATGTACTTGAATGAACATGGTCTGGAGTGATTGATATCCATCATCACTTGGCAGGCGGATGCTGATCTGTTTCGACACTCTCGGGAACAGACGATGGCCTATTAGGAGGACCACACGCCGTAATACCCATACAAGAAAAGTGGTATACAAGGTATAATAGATAAAACAGAAAATCTATAAAAACGAATTTGAATATATGACCAAGCCTGAAGTCGTGAAAAATACAGCTGTTCAGTTAATTTGTGTTTACATAAATCGATATTATCGACCGAATAATGATAGAAGCATTTGTCAAACAATTAAATAACTGTAATACGACGAAGAGGACAGAGTTGAAAATGAAACAGCTGAATGTTTTTTTTTCGCAATTTCTGTATTGTTTCGATAGTAAAAATTATTCATAATGATGATTACAATGAACCCTTTCTGGTTTTTAGTTATTTTAACAATATCTTGTTCATCATAGATGACATATAGTTTAGAAATGTGTAAAAGATATAACATATATGCAAAATGTGGCTCAACAATGTAACTTGGTAAAAGAGATGAACCAATTGTATTTGTAAGCGTATTGCTTGTTTTGCTAGATACGTTGTATTACCAGCAACAAAGTGCTATAGTTCTACCGAGAATTTAAGCGAATTAACTCTTGGAAACAATTATGTTGTAGATAGTTTAAACATGTGGCTTAAATGTTCTAGAAATTAGTTGTTTATGGACTGTTACATGCCTATGATATTGCTAATGATCCATGGAAAAAGATAACATAATATTCAATAATCGTATTGAATATTTTAATTGAAAATTATACTCGGAATATCAAAAGCAAGCAAAGCAAAAAGGACCTGTTTCACCAACTTTGACTAATATTAAAATTTCAATCGTTTTCGCTTCGAATATTTCTATGAATTCCATACATTTATAACAGTATCTCGGCATTAAACGTCGTCCAATTTAGATACTCTTAGTGTTAATAATATGGTGAAACGTTTGTTAGACGCACGGTCTTTCGCCTCACGATATTCCACGCTTCTGAAAACATGGCTTGAAACTTCTCTGAGTAACGAACCGATTACTTGACAGTGTAGTGAATTAGTAATAACTTTGTGAATATAGCGTCAAAGGTGTCCAATATTGCCTAGGCAATGTGCGGTTACGCCGAGTTTAGGCACCTCGCTGAATGGTAATTACCGCGATGTGCCTACATAAAGTAACCTTAGTTTCGCATAGTTCCCAAATTACTAGGTTTGTCACTAAGCCTCTTGTTTTCTGTAGTTCCAAACTAAATGGAATTTGATGGGTATTAATTACTTGCGAAGACTCGTTCTGAATAGGTTCATCCATTAAATAATTGCACTATTTTGGAGTCATCAACGTGGAGTCTTATCATATGTGTCATTAGCTACGATATACATGTTTCTTATGATTAGAATGGACACAGCAATCAAGTTTTTTTGAAATAATTTGTTTTACTACGGTTAGACCTTCATTAGCCTTATTTTTACGAGCTACAATTTTCTTTATTTGGTCTTAATGTGTTTCTATCTGGATGACTTTATGTGTACAACATACCTTGCCTTTTTCAGGCGAAGTACTGTTTCAAACAACACCAATAAGAAGTAAAAGACGATGTACATATTTGAGAGAAACAATTCAATGTTCCACAAGATCCGACGCATCTCTGTATTAAAACAACAAAAACCGTCTGCGATACTGAAAGCCAGACGCCCTCGAGTGCGGCTCTGATGCATCAAAATAGTGGTTCGCTTTCAAAGGCACGACGCGACGCGGCGCGGTGCGAGCTCGCCGACTAAGTTCCTTGAATTTATAATTGTTACCGGCTGCTTGTGGCGCGTGGCGTGCAGATCTCACTCATACCCATACTTGCCGCGTAATTAGGCATATCTTCATCTCTTTTTTATTTTGTGAGTGGCAATTCCCTTCTTTCATAAAGTCATAAGTCAGAGTCACCTTCGTTTATTAGAACGCGCCTTGGAGCGGTCTCAGGTGTTATGTAACCCAAAGTAACTTTCCCAACTAAAAAACTTGGTATTTTAGCATCGATTTACCTTGGAAACTCGTGTTCTCACAGTCTTCTGTTATTATTTTAGTTTTGTAGCCTAAATATTCCATTTAGGAATTCTATTTCAGTGGTAACTATGCATCTTTATGGAATCGTGTCTATAACTTGCGTTGCTAAATGAAAACTTAAATAGGAGAACTTAAGGTCGTTTTGCCTTCAAAGTTAGGCGATGTAAAACGAAAATAATTCTAGCTAGGCGGTTGGCAACAGAATTTAGCCAGCAACAGACTGGTTCAGCACTTATTGCTTGCCCTCAAATAACATTATAATGGTTGGCTGACGACGTGCATATTATTTGTCCATTACGCCACACGACGGCTCGGTACCCAGGGCTGTATGGACACCGAAACGAATCTGGATTAAAAAACTGAAGCAAATTGCTCGGAAGTTTCTAAGCATGGAGCGTTAAGGTGTGAATCATCATTGATAGCCAAAATGATATTATGAATGAAGGAAGTTCTGAGAACCTTACAATATTTCACCGCATCGATAAACAATTTATGCTGGAAAATTCAATTCCGGTAATAAATTGAAATTACAGCACGTTGAGTAATAACGAGATAAATACGAGAAGGTACTTGCGTCGGTGGCATGATGCAACCAAAGGACACGTGCATTAATTCAGTGTGTATAATTAGTGGGGAATTACCGAATTTTATCTTTAGTTCCGATCTAGATACTACACTTCATTATTGTCTTTATGATTCACATAATCATCCTCGTCTATGGTAGGAGACTCCCATTTTCTATCGACACTATTGGCTTGCATGTCTAGGCTACTAAATAAGGGTTTCCCTTTCCATAGATTTCAAGTTTTCAAGGTTTCACTATCGACAGCCCTAAAGCTTCACAAGTTGGCGAGCCCATTGCTGTGCGTTTTGATGTATTTATTATACGCACATCCTCAGGCGTGGCTCATTGATGGATGGTGTTGAATTAAAAGCCGTTCAGAGTCGATTACGAGTGTAATGGCGGCTTGGCTTTACGTACTGTTTGTACGTAAGTCGTTACGTGATGATGTATGAATAGGAAATCATGTAGGCATTTGTTTTATGCACTTTAAGGCGGATGGAAATCGAGTCTTTTTTTGGAGCATTCACAGTAAGTGTATCGTTCTAATATAGATTTCTTGTTCGTGAGTGCTGTGCCTCAACGACAGAAGAATTTTACTGAAAATCATAGCAGTCATAAAATTATCTTGCCTGATGGAAAGTCTGTGATGGAATGAGCGTGCTCAGAAGATGTCTATTCACTCTAGCTTTGTAGGCAGGAGGGTTAAACGTGAAAGAGAACACAGACGCTGGCAGACAGTTCTTCACTTTATCTGTGCGCATAATGAATGTGGCGGAGAAGCTCTGAATACGACTGGTCGAGATATCAACCAAGTGCGAATGGTACCCTATCTACAGTATCGTCGTTAGCGTCGTAATGATTAGGATTTGTAAAATGAATGCATTATTGTGAAATTGAAATAATTAGAAGTAATTTCTAAATGATTGTCATTAAAATCCAATTTGATAGGTTAAAATATATCTATAGCTTCTGCTAAGGTTTTAGCTTTATCAACTTTTGTCATAGACTCATAATTACGTAGCTATGAACAATTACAGAAAAAGTCCCCATCGTATTAGTAATATATACGCTCATAATAATAATTTACATGATTAACAAAAACAGTACTACAAATTACAACGCGAAACGACCATTTTGGTCAGTTTCGGTAAAAACTATTCTGTTACATACTCCCCGCAGTGCCATATTTACGATATCTTCTGTCCACTGAATATAATACCAGTTGGTATTATTGTTAGTACGATGCTATCTGATATAAAATTATTGTCTGTATATTGTTCTAACACACACGTTTAGGATACACAGAGCGATAACATTGGTACGGAAATTGAAATAAATTGTAATAAGACTGGTACAAAAAATGTTATTAAAGATCTTGTGGATCAGAGGATTGGGCAAAACCTTTTCTAGGTCGAGTCTCAGAAATCCTAACGAAAATCTTTGGTAAACACTTCAACACGACCATAAATCCAAAACCTCGTCTTACAGAGAGGGTTAAAAAGAGAAGTGTCCTCAAGAAATATTCAACTGTCTTTCCGCTCAAATAAAATGTTTATGTTCCTGGCGGAACTCACTTCCTCCACATCCTGTATTGCTGACACATCGGAAGTGAGTTTTCCACATTATTCCCCAACATTTCTGACGTATGATTTTTACTAACTCGGCTGCCAACTGCTCTTGGCTATCAGTTCGTTACCGCGGCCGGTTCTAAGCCAAGTGTCCCGCCCACTGTACTCTTGTCTTCATATTTCTCTACACCGATACACATACATTTAATCCTTATTTAATGCTCCACATCGTCTAATTCAATGGCCCGTGTATACAAAACAAGTTTAGTGCGCTTCTTAACACTGTATCAGGAACGGGCGTTCCGAAAGCATATTTTACAGAACAGCGGGCGTGCCCACAGTACCCAGCTATGTGGGACAGCTACAAAATTCTCGAAGCCGTCCGTAGAGCGTCACGCTCAATAAATCCAACAAATCCAGTGCCGGTTAAGTGACAAAGAAATTTGTGGTAGCAATAATGTTCTAATGATATCACGCGATACGCCTCGAATAAGCAAGCCGCTAAATGCCCATTCTCACGATACGAGTACAAAAACTCCCCGTTCGGCGTCGTTCAGCTCACCCTTTTCCGATTATATTGTTGCTAGAATTCGGTGTTAATTTTCTATCGTAATTACGAAAGTTTTTATGAGCGCGTGTGCTATGTGTTCGTGGGTTTATTAGGAAATTATATAATAGTTGGTGCAGGCCGTTTGTCCAGGGCTGAGCGAGGTCGAGCGCGCTGCGGAGTTCATTCTAACGGTACGTACCGGTACCGAGCCACTAGCGACACACCACGTCTCGTGCCCTTCTTTCGATACGCCTTAGCCTGCAGACCAACATCCAGCTCCGGCGCGCTAAATTATACGTCTTGCTGGAGTCGTCAAACATCTGTAGAAAGTTTCGACTGTCGCGTACGTGTCTTTATCGCTTCCCTAATTACCTCGTTCAAACAATCGTCTGCAAAGCGGTAAAAATTCTAACGCCGTCGACACGAAAGTCAATTCTGGTGAATTTGCATAAAGCCCGAGTCGAGCTTTGACGTTTCGATTTTCGCTTAATTAACGCTCGTCGGGGTTGGCTTTCGTTGAAAGAAAGAGTTAGATTTTCCTCTCGCTCCCGTTCGTTTACGTCGCTCGATGCCTTCTTCATTTTGAATTTTAGGTCGGACTTTATTCGGAGGCAATAAATTGATGTCATCGAAGTTTCTCCCGTCTTTTGATAGTCAAATAATTTTATCTTCATCAAGGTTCCATTTTGTTATCGTCCTGTAATGAAGACATTTCGTTTTGGGGAAATTATTTCCTGTGTGGGGTGCTTTTACGATTACGTTTATGTTTACAAGCGTCGGATTTGTAAACAGCGCGGTTGCTGGTGGCTGGCGGCAGTGGTGGCGGCGCTGTGGTGGCCGGCGCGACAGGCGCACGCGGCACTCGGCGACACGCGGCGCGGCGCGGCGTTAGCTCGGTACGTGCGCGCCGTACGTGACTGTAAGATGACCGAGGAGACTCGTCGACTATTTGCATAATAAGCCCGTCCGCCGCTCCGGGAGATTAAACTTTGGCGTATGACGTCCTGGCTGCAGCGCTCGTATAATTCAATAGTGGCAAACTGATTTCCAACTCCCTATCTAGAGCCGTCGCCCCGCTCGTGATTGGATGCACCGATTTACGTTCTGACTACGTAGGGAGACAGCCTGAAGCGATTCGCTCTGTAACAGACTCTTGTTGCGCCGTGCATACGAATATATGAAGCAGAAATAATTACCCAATCTTTTGAACGTCAGCGTGTATCTTTGTAACGACTCGATATTTTCAATTATTTATGCAATGTACAATGGGTTTAGAGCTCACGTGGATGCACGTTTAAAAGGCCATTAAAATGTCACAGGCTTGACGTGGGTAAACTGAACGCGTCCCTCGAGGCGGTGCGGCTAATTAATTATTTATAGTTCTTATAAATGAGCGGCGCGGCGACGGAGCCTGCTCGCGGCCGCGCTCGAGCACACGATCGCTGTCACGTCCAGTCTTACAAATTTCGTTATTAATTCGGAAGTGAGGATCTCGTCGGATGGTCGGCGGGAGGCCGTGTCGCCGCCGGCCGCGGGCCCGTCCTAGCTCTCTCTTTGTTTGTGCACTGCTATTTGGAATGCGCGGCGTCTCTCTCCCGTGTATGGGCTTGTCCCTGTCCGGACGAGGGTTGTCGGGTCCGGCCGGTAATAAATGCCCGTCCGGCCCACTCCACCGTTTCACTTTTCTCAATTTCGTTGACCCCATTAACAGAGACGCGCTCCGTTTGGCTCGCAACCCTCTCGCGTGCCGTTACACTGTCACATTCATTGTCAATTAAATACTTTCCGCTCCTAAGTATGAAATTTTATACGGATGGTTAAACTTTAGTATTTGAAATATCGGTGCGAGGTTTATTAACGCTCTGTCGGCTCCAGAGTGTGCTCGCGTCGTTTGAGAACACGGAGACGAGACACCGAAAACACTCGAAGCCCTCGACAGATCTGCGAGGGATAGAACTGAAGCTGGGCGGCGCTGCATTACAACCGCTCCAAACGCAATACGATGCAGACTTATGGACCTCGGTATCAACGTCTAGACGGGATAAGTGCGACACGTTGATATCGATTATGCAGTTAAGAGAAATTATGTAAGTAGGGAGAGGCGCGGCAAGCCCCCCGAGTCGTCCCCGGGTCGGGACAAAGCGTGGCTCGTTTCTTAATTACTTGTGACGCTACAGATATCTTCCCTCGAATGCGGTAAAGGGTGACATCTGACAGGCGGAGGCCGTGCGCGAACGAGTGTGGTGTCGCCGCACTCCCCGCGAAACTAATATGCCTGCTGCTGCTCCTCCCGGTGCGGAGCTCCCGCCGAGTGCCGCCTGCCGAACATAATACGCGCTGCTATGAAAACATTATGATGCGTGACTCGTGCTCTGTTAATTACGCCGGAATGTGATGTGTATATTATCTGAAATAAGCGAACATTTCAGCTGTATCGGCTTACATAACTCCCTTCTCTCATTAATAATTTTTAATGAACGCGTGGACGCTGCGGTCTCTCAGATAATCTCCGATTAATACTAAACGTTCCAAGTTGTAGGTAGCCGTCGAGGACGATTTGCTTGTTGAAATGTTTTGTCCACATCGTAGTGAACTTTTACAATTCAATTTGAGCACTCCCGTTATGTAGTTCGAATTTGTAGATTGTTTTGTTCGCTTGTGTAGCTGTAATAATAATTTATAAAGTTTCCGATGTCGGGCCGTTGCGGTCGGATGCCGTTGGACACGAAATTCATTTAGAACCGAATACGAATAACAGAGAATGATTTTACATAGAAGCAATCAAAATAAGGGGTAGCGCAGCGACGCTTATTGCTGAGTTTGATTTAATTAGGCCCTGCATAATGTGATCGTCAACTGTTTTTTCGTGCGCAATGTGGTTCATTGGGTCGTATCTCGTATCAACGGAGACGTTTGCGAGCGTCTCGCGTGGCGGCTGTCGTCAATCATTGTTCGCGTCGTCGCGTATATATTTGGGTGTTCGCTAACGCGCGTCAATTGTTATCGACATTAGCGTCGACAGTGAGTGCGCGGTGTGCTGCCGCCATTACCTCGGCTTTGTTGCACATACGTGCGCACTCTTTGTGATACGCGCCACTTTGTACCGACTGTCTATTGTGTACGCGAACATTTCTTCAGATAACGGTGCAACGTCACTTGGCAACGCTATATTGCTACGATAAGGTTTCACTTTACTTCTCGTATTCAGATGACGAAAGTTTCTTTAATATATTATTACAAACATAAACTTCCTCCGACTTGGCAGGATGATGAAGTACAAATACCTACCATAACGACTGTTGTTCAGAACGTTGCCAGTCTGTGGGGGATTTTTTTTTATCTAAAACCACAAAAAAAATCGTCAAAGCAGTTTCGGCGGATACAGAGATAGATATTTCCGCAGTAATTTAGACTGGCCCGTCAGTCCTTTTTTTTTTTTTTTTTTTTCAGGATGGGAAATCATCAAATGACTTCTCCCGCTCTGGGCGGAGCGGGAGGGCGTGTCAGACTTTTACTGACTAAAACCCACCCGTGTTCCATCAGTTGCCCATTTGCCAGGGTCACGGTATCTCCTTCGAACAATCACGCGACCCCGGCAGGATCACGCGACCCCGGCAGGAGGCCCGTCAGTCCTAATAAGGAGACACGATAAAAACAGGTAATTGTAGGATGAAACTTAAGATAGACTAAACAGACTTGATGTTTTGCAATACCTGCTGAACTAGAAGAAACCGAGTTAAATACATACATTTCATTCATAATGGTCATGTTCCCATTATTTTCTGAACCGCATCAGAGCGTCTGTGTTCCCTTCTACATTTAACCCATCTGCTTTCAAATCGAAAAGTGAACAGGCATCTTCTGGGCATGCTCGTTTCATCATAGACCTCATCCATCGCTTTCTACCAAGCGTGATCGAGGTCAAGAATAGGCCCAATCAGCAATAAAAAATAAATTTTATAGTAAGTAGCTTTACATATAAACCTTCCTTTTAAATCACTCTGTATTATCGAAAACCGCAATATAATCCGTTGCGTAGTTTAAAAGATCTCAGCATAAAGACAACGAAATGCGTCTTTATTTTATACTAGCACTTCGCCTGTGATTTCGTCCGCATGACTTGCAGAAAATGCATTTTTTCGGGATAAAATATAGCCCATGTTATTTGGTGATAATATAGCTTGCTACAGGTGAAAAAAAAATCGGTTCTGTAGTTTTCGAGTTTATCCATTACAAACATAGATACAAAAAATCAAATCTTTCCTCTTTATACTATTAGTTTAGACTATGTAAAGATTTGTCATTTGCAGTCCTCTCACACTTGCCTACCCGTACAACTACATTCCCATCATATCTCCGACCCACGGTACAGTACACATCCCTGCTGATTAATGAGTGCATTCAAAACGCGCGTCACCAGCCTGCTCTAAACACCATCAGTCTTAACTGACCTCGTTCCAACTACATTCATGTCAGAGGATAGTGCTGATCCGGAGGTCTTTGTTCTACTTGACACTTTTTGTTTTATTTTGCATACAGTCGTATGTTAATCTGTTCACGCTTGCCTTGCTGGAAAGGGGATAAAGGTTGCCACACTTAATGTTATAAATGGGATTGTATGTTTGTCGGTTTTTTAAGCTGCAGTTTTGATCCGACTTCGGTAAAATTGGGCTTAGAGATAGCTTGATACTAAGAGAAGGATAGGAGACGTGGTTACAGTCAGAAATATAGGGTCCGTTTTCAAAGACTTGCTTAATTATTTAAGGGTGTCGTAATCAGAAAAAAAATTATAATACTACAAAACTTACCTACCTACCGAATTAAATGTATGGGAAGGCTGATTTTTTTTTTCGCGATTTCGTTGTTGGTTCCATAGAAAAAAATTGTTCGCTTTGATGGTTTGTACCACACCTTAAAATTTGGCAGATCTTTGAAAATTTACCCTGTATAATAAAGATTAAAGTGTATTTAACTTCTAGACCTCTGTAAAGTTTGGTAGAAGAAACGCATAACTTTAAATCGCAAGGATTGACTTCAGTCTGGCAGCATAATGCTGGTAATCGCACTGAAATTAATATCTGAAACAGATATAAAAAACAAGTAAGTAATTCCATGTGAAAGTTACGAGTCTTCGCCGTACTTTACAACAACCATAATTTTTTGATTTGACAGTTCAATATTGTATCGAGAGATATTGCTTTTAAATTACTCGGATAGGTTTGGTTTAACTTATTCACAAGATATAATAAAGATATCTTATCAAAACATCATAAACTGTGTAATTAAAACCATATTTTTTCAGTTGGCATGATTAATTTCACTGGTTTAATCACAAATGCATTATTGATTATATTATTCAACTAGCTTTTGCCAGCGGCTTCGCCCGCGTATTATGCGTATAAATCTTCCTCTTGGATCACTCTATCTATTAAAAAAACCGCATCAAAATCCGTTGCGTAGTTTAAATATCTAAGCATACATAGGGTGCCGGAGGCTCTACACGGGGATCGTGCGGTCCATGGCCCTCTACGGGGCACCGGTGTGGGCGCCCTCATTGAGGCTGCGCCCAGCGCGCCGGTTGTTTGCGGCCCAGAGGGTCATGGCCATCCGGTTAATCCGGGGATACCGCACGGTCTCGTGCGAGGCGGCGAGCCTCCTTGCCGGAGTGCCGCCATGGGATCTGGAGGCAAAGGTCCTCGCGCACATGTGGGAGTGGCGCGAGGAGGCGAAACGCCGGGGCGAAACTCCGCTGCCGCGACAAATCGCGGCACGGCGGACAGAGCTCCGGTGTGATCTTATGGCGACATGGCGGGTACGATTGTCGCAACCCAGTGCTGGGCACGCCACTATTGCGGCGGTAAGTCCCCTCTTTGAGGAGTGGATAGAGAGGCGTCACGGCGTCCTCACCTTCCGCCTGACGCAGGTTCTCACCGGGCATGGGTGCTTCGGTGGGTTCCTGTTCAGGATAAAGCGGGAGGATACGTCCGGGTGTTTCCATTGCGAGGATCGTCTGGAGGACACGGTGGAGCATACGGTGGAGGTGTGCCCTGCCTGGGCGGAGCACCGCCGTGTCCTCGTGGAGGCGATCGGCGGCGGCGACCTCTCGCGTCCGGCCCTGGTGCGAGCCATGGTACGGAGCGAGAGGGAATGGGAAGCCGTCACCTCCTTCTGCGAAGCAGTAATGCTCGCGAAGGAGGAGGCGGGGCGCGTGAGGGAGTGGCAGTCTCTGCGCCCTCACGCCCCTAGCCGCCGCAGGAGGAGACGCCCCGGGCGTCGGGAGTCGATAGCGGACTCCCGGCCACCGTAGGCGCGAGCTTGCGGGTGGCGAGCAATGGGTAGCTCGCCGCCCGGTAAGGACCAGGCTCGGGTCGACGGCGCGCAGTGTTCCACGCGCGCCTCAAAGAGATGTCAGCAGCAGTGTAGGGGTCTACTAGGACCGATGCCTGCCGGGGTCGCGTGATTGTTCGAAAGAGATACCGTGACCCTGGCACATGGGCAACTGATGGAACACGGGTGGGTTTTAGTCAGTAAAAGTCTGACACGCCCTCCCGCTCCGCCCAGAGCGGGAGAAGTCATTTGATGATTTCCCATCCTAAGCATACATAGGGACAGACAAAGGGAAGCGACTTTGTTTTATACTATGTAGTGATAACTAATTCACAGTACCAAAAGCCGCCAGATTTCGTAACTTTTTGGGAACCTCCGTTCTTCTCCCACTAGTCAATAATGTATCGAACGAAATTATCATCATAATCATAATCAGTCTTAATGTCCCCACTGCTGGGACACAGGCCTCTATGTGAGAGGCTGTAAATCCACCACGCTGGCGCAGTACGGGTTGGTGGAACTCACATTTCTTCGATTTTTTGGTTCTAGGACAGACCGATTTCCTCACAATGTTTTCCTACATCGTTTTGAGAGCAGTGGTGATGATATAATTTACACAAAGCGCCGCCGCCGGCCTGGTCTCGAGCCTGCAATTCGTAAGTCGCAGCCGTTACCATTAGGCTACCACTGCTCTCGATTTCAAAAGAAATGTTGCAAATTAACATAGTAATCATCGTTATCAGTACAGCCTGGAACCACACACTGCTGGGCCCAGTCTTATCCTTTTTTCTGCCATAATTCCCAATTCCACGCGTCTCTCATCCAAGTGTTGCCCGCGACTTTGACGATATCATCAACCAAAGCGCGTTTGGACGACATCAATAACAACAGGGAAAAAACGTTCGAATATCTTGTTTCAGTCTGTCAAAAAATATTTTCGACTTTGGTCGTTTCTGTGATGAAACGTAACGAAAATGGGCCTTCAGATCCCTGCCCATGTTACCTTATAATAGTAAGCAACAAACATCTACAATAACTCAAGACAAACAAACACGAACAGCCTTAATTAAAAGCTTTGCCTACCAAAGGCTCACGTACGAACTATCACAATTTTTTCTCACAAATTACTGGAGTGTAGACGTCTACGAAAACCACCCTTATTACCACTGAATAAAGGCGCTATCAATATTAACATGGACCTGCGGTTGCTTGTACAGCAACCATCTGTGGTTGGCTCGCTAGATAAGAACGTGACTCGATCTATCATAACTTAACATCTGTAGCTCACGGGCATCTTGGTAGAATATCATGTAAACAAGGTTTTTGGTCTAGTAGCAAGAAACAGTTCCCAAGAAATAGATCGAGCAAATGATGAAATATTGTATATTAAGTCTTCTAACAGACTCACTAAATAAAGACGAAATGTGCTCCAACTGACGGCGATAATGCTTGTCCTTATCAAAAAATTATGTTCAAATTTTTCGAAATCTCTTGTGTACAAGTTACAAGCCAGGACCCTCTCCATATCTTACCACTACTATATTACCAAATCTGATCACATTCCCACATAAAAAGGCGCAATCTCCATCAATATAGCCCTGCAAAAACCGCTCCATTTTACTAATCTAAGTGGTTATGTGTGGCAACGCGAGGATACGCAGCGGCCTGAACCAAACAGCGCTCTCTCTAAAAACTGGAATATATTGGCTCTTACTGTCCAAACGTTGGGCGAAGGTATATTTCACTGGAGTTAGTGGCTATCTCCCGCTATATAGTTATGTTATGAATCGATTTGCTCACTGCTCTTTTTGGGGAGATAGTGGATAGTGTCAAGATGGACTCGGGTGCGTTGTGAGTTAAGACTTTATTTTGAAGAAGTGTTATGGTTGGGTTGTAGTCGAATCTAGATCGTATTACACCTTGTTGTCAAATTTTCTAAGCATGATACCTTTTTGTGGTTCTAGAAGCATCATTCGATAAGGTTTTAAGGTTTCCAGTTGCATCAGTTGCATTTCTGGTCCCCAAGATACAGGCGCCGCCTAGTTTGGGGTCCGCTGTAAAGTTCTATGTTAACGTTAATAGTTACAGACCACCATTTAGTTAACAATAATAAGGTAACAATTGTAACATTGGACCAATAAATGATTTAATTTACTTTAATCTTAGTACTTTATGTAACGTCATTAAGGATCAGATTACTGTTAAGAATTTTGTTCCGCAACAAAGCAATTAGCTTGCCAATGTGACATTTATTGAGTGTCCAATAAATGTTGTCCAAATATTCTCAACAGTATCAATGCCTTAACAGAACAACAATCTCTCAGAACTACTCAAGTCCTCTTACACACGCCCCAATATAATATGTAGAATACGTACTAATAAAACAAAAGTAGATGTACCCTTGTCTATCACTTCGCTATTACCGAGGGAGCGAGGCAGCACGAAAGTTATCGCCGAAGCGATTTCTATTCATGACGCGCGCACGCAGGTCCACATATTGCGTACACTTTCCAACGCAGCCGAGACACAAATCAGATTCACTTCACTTGGTGCGAATCGTACGATTTATGGCCGAGTTAGGCGCTGATTGTATTACTCCGGTACTTGTACGAATGTTTGGTTTACTTTGATTACTTCGCCGGAAGCATCAATATCACAGATGTCTTCATACATAAGTCCTACATGAATACTAAGACGATTATTCTGCCGTCTTGTCTGTTAACGTTGCAGATCCTGTGTGTTTTCTGAATAATTATCGTCATCTATTATGTTTTCTTAAATTATTTGTAGACTCTCTATTAGCTTTTCTTTTTAAGAAGCTGTTGTATTTTACCGTGTCTGGGTGTGCTATTTCTTCAAGTATTCCGTTGAATTTTTTAACACGTCGTACTTGTAGAAATGGTAATGTACTGAAAACATCTCGGAAGTATTCCTCAAAGAAGTTTCACAGTAGATTCAGTATGAATTTTAAAGTCCCTAGATGCACCACATGATGTACTCAACAAATGTAATGTACTACATTTTTCCCGGAGAACACATTCTTATCTACACGGTTTTTCGTAATACGAACGTCTGCCAAATGTAATCAGAGTCTACTAAGCAATCACCAAACGTCTGCATTAATAATACTTGTGGGATCAAATAACTAAATATAATAACGTGTATATTGGCTTTCAACAATAAAGAAAAACAAGTTCCTGAGAAGATGAATGTCTGTAAGGATGGTAAGTTTCGTAATGCCCTAGGGATCGGCTCAGGTCGAGCGGAGCCATTACATGACCTTTGATATCTGTGGCATTTCCACCCGCGCTATAATGAATCTGTGGACCGCACGAACTATGAAGAAATGCGGTTTGTGGTCTCGAACTAAACCCTATTTGACTGGATTAGGTACGACTGTGAGCTTACATTTAAGTGCCTTTTGAGGCTTCGCTGTATTGCTATTCTTAACAACAGCTGCTTTGAAGGCCTTAAACGTCATATTTGTAATTTTTCCAACCGCAAATAACATTGAATTACAAGATAACATATTTTCTCGTTTACAATTTACCGTCGTGAGCGTCGCATAACAGTCGAGGTATTCCCAGGACGTTAAATTGTCTTGGAGCCAACAACGAACTCGATCAAAAGGAAAAATTGCGAAAAAAGCAATATCCAACTTCCTTTCGTAACAAACGGAGACAGAAAGACTAAATGAGGCTTGTAACCATAAAGAATATGGAATGCAGACGGAAGCTCCTCACTGCAACAAAGAAACACGAATTGAAAATTGATGGCGAGGTAATCATGTGATCTGTTTATTTTGATTCCGAGAATTTTTGCTAACATCCTTTTACTTGGCTGTTTGCAAGCAATATTTCGATGGTTTTATCTTATCTGCACTAACACAATTTACGTCATTGCATTACGCGAGCGTTCCATTGTATCTGTGTCGGCTGTATCTCGTCTGCTCAGACCCCAAATTTTCCAGAGGGCCCGCAATTTACTTACCCTTGGTGCGTAAATTGGTCTAGAGTTGTAGTATTATCGCTTCAGAAACTATCGACGGTCGTATCGTCCCTCGCAGTTTTCCTCTTTCTCTGCGTTGGACAATTCTGATATATTGACGAGTTTCCGACGGCATTTTGTTCGGCGAAAAAACTGCGGAGCCTCCCTTCTCCCCCCGGATCACTGTCGTTGTTTAGCGCCGCGAAAATGGAAGGATATTTTCTTTTCTGTTAAGATTTTAGAACGCGCCCGTTCGCCGAGACAACATGAAATATGAAGCGAACCGCGTGATAAATGAAAAACAAGGTTTGGTTTGCGTTGTCGGACCTCGCGTGATTGCATAGTTTTTCAAAAACTGTTTCTCTGTGAAAACGAAAGTAGTGGGACACGTGTTTGATTATTGAACTGTGTAACAAGTTTATCAGAGATCTAAGATTGCGGCGTTGTTTTTTCGGGAGTGTGAGATAGTATAATGAGATAGCGGTTCGGTTGGAGTAGCGCGGGCGTTGTCAGGCGGCGTCAGGTGAATCACGTATTCGCATGCAAATGATATCGCAATGGCGCGTGCGTGGCGTTTGGTGCGCGCGAGTGGCCGTGCGATTTGGTAATACGTATGGCGGGGCGGAGCGGGCGCGCGGGTCGTCGACCGCGCTAACAATGCTATCGTAATTGTTTACTTTGGCCCGGCTGACCCGTTAGCTGGTTCTTCGCACGCGGCTTCGATAACGTGCTCTACGCATCCGATGCACGCGCGTTTGCGCAAATCGTTGCAACCTAAATACTAAAAAAAAAAAACGTTCCGATGAACCTCGACGCCGATTGCTTAAACGCACATATTCTCACGCCACATCCTCATAGTGTTAATAACCTATGAAAATGTAGGATTTATGCAATCTTCTGCGCCATAAAGATGAAAAGGATTCAAGATAAACACGGTGGCCTAAATCCAATAACAAATACAGACAGCATTTTATTTGCACCAATAATTCCACCTTATTTTTGGAGCGTGATTCATTGATACATCCCGTACCTTGCATCATGCTATCAAAGTAACACTCGGGCTCCATAAACGTATCCATTTATCATCACAACGACTGTTCAAACATGAGGAATACGCGCATTTATTAGTATAATTTTTATAGGCCTACATTAGAGTCAACGTACGTTTTATGGGCGAAGCTTCGATGTTGCGAATGTAGTGTTGTACGTTGTATTCACAGAGTCGATCCGCGGGCGAGAGTTATGCAACGAGTATCTACTAATTAAACTGACGATTTCACAACGCAGAGCCGTATGTAATTGATTGTGCCACTTCTATATGGCTTCAACACACGTGAAATCTGTTTGTAAACGACTGTGTGCGTACTGCGTAGGGCTGCGAACCTAAATAAATTACTCTGTGTGAGTGAGCCTGTATAGAGCGTCGCCTTTGCTTTGTTTACGCGCGTAATAAACAATATTCTATAATTAATGTTGTTTACCTAAATCATTAACATATGGGACTGAAGAATGAGAATGCTCCTTTAATTATTACGCGAATTTCGAAAGTGATATGTCATAGCGTTTATCATGTCAACCGTAAGAAATCTTCTCCTGTTATAAATGAAGGTCTCGTAAATTGCCTTATTACGGAGCCCGGGCCTCGTGTTAATTACTGGCGTTAATTTTTGGGAAAGTGAAGAAGTTACTTCGAATTAATTGTTTCTGCGTAGCTACTTATTATAGTGGGTAATTGCCACGTTTAGTTTAGTGGCAAGTTTTTCGTGTTGATTGGTAGGTTCGTACTTGAAATAAATAAGTGGTTTTCGTCAACAATGAATATGGTGATAGTTTTATGTGACAATCCTTGAATTCCCAAATGGCGTTTCTCTTCCTAAAAGTTGGCGTATGTTTAGAGGAGTACATATCTTCCTCCTCGATCCCTTCGGAAATAAAAAATGCGATGGAATACAAAAGTTTTCTCCATTTCAGTATTTGGCTTCCAATACCAAAACAGTAGTACCAAATGTCGCCAACGAATTTTCAATTAAAAAAATTTTGACGAACCCTATTCTAGAAACGTGAATGTTTAACAGCCCTAATTTTACGCTAAGGGGCCTCTCACACGAGACGCGCGTCGACTGTGCGATTCGAGTGCACGCGGGTTGCATATCTTATTATCGTTCTACATTCGTTTCGGGCTTTAAGTAGGTCTATTTATAAGCTTTTAATGATATTAGCAAGTATGTGCTCGTCGTACGAATGTCCGAGTCGTCTTGTGCGTCCTTAAAACATACGTATTTTGTTTTTAGAACGGTAAATATGCGTAACGAGTGACATCTTTTGATCGTAAGCTGTCATATTTCATGTGTTTTATCTACTTTGAGTTTATGCAATCCAACTGTTGTACTGGCGACGTCACATGTCTATAATTAGAACAAAATTTAATTTGGAGGTTAATACTGTCATCTTTTCCACTGGTAGCCATCAAAACAGACAAGAAATGTATACTTAGATAAATAAATAGACGACTGTTACTTATGGAAGTCTGAAATCATGTTATTAGTCTATTGCCCTAAAGCATCTTTAGTAAGAAAATTACCAAACTAAGAAAAATATACTTTAACTAAACTGCAACCAACAAAATATAAAATTTTGATTTCACTGCTTATGAATAAAACCTCGGCCAATTATGCAACTCCTATTAATAGCGAGTAGGTACAACAACATTGTAGAGATACTAATATTGTCGCATACGATTCAGACTAAAATAGTCGAGATTTATTTGCTGCATACATCTGGCCGTGAGTTGTATTAGTATTCATTCTCTGTGGTTATCTAATGAGACTTGCATTGGCGCAGCATGATGTTCCGGAGCGTAATGTCAAGGAATTCTGACAGAAGGCCAATGTCTAAAAACGTTTGAAATAAGAATATAAATTATGTATCGTCATTATTATGAATGTTAAATTTGACAGCTGTCAAACCAACGTCACATGAGTTTGTAATAAAATAGACTCCTAAAAATTAAGGTAGCACCATTGTGGCCAGTTTTATTCCTATTTTCATTGCAAACTGCATCTTGAAACCTTTAAAACAATATGGGATTTGCAATGTAAATAGCTGGAACGGTTTAGGTTTTAAAATGCAACAGTTTTGCCACTGCAGTTGCAGATTGCACACGTTTTAGCAATATTTCCGTTTTGTTCGCCATCTGTGTGCGAACCCTTGTTATGTTATTGCGGATCGTACGCTATCTCCTTAAAACTTATTTCTAACTTTGCTGGATTCTACTTCTAGGATTCCTAAATACTTTGGACCTGCGCTACACTACGGGTCGAGGGCGATGATAATTATATCTCAGACACGTAATCTCTAGTCACATCGAATACTGATTACTGTGATCAACTTTTTTCAATATTTGTTAGACAGAGCTATCAAATTATCTGCCGCATCGTTGAGGCTGTTTGCAACCTTGTCTTCTTTACATAAGGCAGTCAGGAACGCTTCCACCTTGTTCATCGGATATTTTATCACGGTATAATCTATTGCCATACAGTTCAGCCGGGACAATGAGAATTCAAGCTGCCACAACACGAGTAATCCTTCTCCCACGTCCCTATTTAGTGGTGTCACGATTCGTCCCGTGCCGTCTCACGCCACGTGTGCCGTGCCATCGCATCTCGCGTCACGTACCGCCCATTTGTCCGCTAGTGAATATATAGCCTTAGTGTGAGCAAATGTTTATGCTATTCATATAGAAAAGTTGGCTCTATGAATTCAATTATGGGGACGCAACGAAGATCAACTTGGCTACTGTGAGGATGGGGAAGATGACACTTTGATGTTGACGGTGTCCTTTTTGTCTTCGGAATATGAAATGCGCCATCCATCTTTTATGTTCAATGCTACATGATCTCTACCGGTACCATGCGCGCTGCAAAGGATAAACATTGTCATTTCTAATACCTTCCTTAACACAATTCAAATAAAAATTCCAGGAGCTGTGTGACCAAAAATAAAATTGAAATGAATATCAAATCCCGGGAATACACAATCCCAAGTAAATATTTCCCCTACTCTCTGCCAGCATATTAGTCCGTTATATCACTCTGAAAACATAACATACTATCAAAGTACTTTTAATTGGTGATTAGCAACAAGAAGTCCCCTTAACTATTGTTTAAGTCGGTCCGCTGACGTCGATATCCGCGTGTTGAACTACGTGAACTTATACGTAAGGCCGCTTCCATATAGACGCGATGACGCGCGTTTTAGTCGCAATTAGCTGTCAAATATTTACCTGTTTCTTATTAATTTGTTAATATTGCACTTTTTCATTAATATTTTTGTGCACTATTATAGAGCGATATTACATATTTTTATATTGTATAATTTAATGGCTGATCAAAACAGTTAAGTATTTGACATGTATTTGCAACGTTGCCAACTTTTTGAATGCATGGCCTTAATAGCACCGAAACGCAAAAACGCAAAAACAATTACAGGCAACTTATAACTAACTATATTGACAAGATAAATAGAAATCAATAAATATGAATGCTAATCACAGTTGGCACGAAGTTTTAAAGAATCAATAACCTAGCGAAGAAAATCTCCAAAGGAAAATTACCTATCCTAATTCAATTTTAATTGATGTGCTTTACCAATTCATCTCTAACAAACCACAATCGCGTTGCCGCGTCTATCAGTGCTCCGCCTAACTGTTTAACGTAATAACTAGCGCGTTATTTGATTAGGGTGACTGCTGCAGACATACGTCGTTCTTGCTCCAGAGTTTCGACAGTTTGAGAGTTCGTACCGAGGTAGTGAGATGGTTGTCCCACCGCTAGCGATTACCGAGAAGCGACGAGCTAGCAACTAAAAATGAATTGGCGAGCAGTGAGTGCGGTACCGAGATGAGCACTAAAATTACTCGCTGGTGTGCGCATTGAGCGAGTGCTCTGCCCTCTAATGATGACGCATGAATGAACACGCTATGATGACGCTGATCTTTGAAGATAGCATGTCGCAGGCAGCCGCCGACACGTCAACGGCTGCAGTTACCTGCTGTTGGCAACATGCCGCTCGTCTGTAAGAGCTCTAAGCGAGCTTCATTGAGCGAGTACTCTCTTCGATAGCTGACGGTGCTATTCTTTAAGTCCGGCATCACACGGAACCGTCAGAGTTCAACTATTGCACTTTTATTTGTAAGTTTCTTGAGCGAGAAAATCGTTGATAGTTAGTCGCTTCCTCGTCGGAGGTGGGGCACCTGCCGAGTTCGGGCTACCTATTGTAATGCAGCTTTTGACGACGGTTAGTCTGAGGAAACTTTAGCTTGAATATCGTCTAAGATTTGCTATTGGACGAAGAGTAGTGCCGTGTTTGGGTTTGACAGGTCGGATGGACTGTTTCTCCTTAAAACGTTTGATGATGGCAATCAATGTCAAACTTCCAAAAATCTGTTGTTGGTTTCCAGGTTGGTTGGTTGTTTATTCCAGTTTAAAGTTTATTGTAACTACTATTTCTTTGTATCATTTTATGTCATTTCAGTGTTTCATTTTTTATTTCACTTTTTCAGTTTTTTTTTTACGTATAAAATCTCTTATATTTCCTTAAATTTTTTGTGTTGTCATAAACCAACAAAATGTCTGACTTAGTGTTATTGGAAGACACTGGCTCCTGTAACACAAAACTAGCGCAGGAGTCAGAGAAATTAATATTTTGTGTACAACTTGTTTTATGTCAATTTTTTTTTTAATTATTTTATTAATTGTTTTTTCATTGTAAGTCACACAAATATATAAAGATATGTTACGTATATTGGCCTGTGGTATAATCATCTAAAAGAAAAACCTAAAATGAAGAATGGGCTAGTACGTATATGTCTACTTCGCCGAATACCAATCTTTTACGAAAAGCTTGCGAGAATTCAACGCCTATTATACACACTCACATAACTGACATAGCAGGTCTGCAGGTCCATTATATTTCAGCTCTGGCCCTGACCTTGAATTCAGCTTCAGAAGCGGTGTCTGTTCTATCGTCGTGAAGCGGTGTCTACATACCTTTATAATGAAACTAGGGATGAGCTTCGTTCGAGACCAAAATGACGGGACTGCGAATTTTATGGCCCGGGTTTTTTTTTGCTTTCTGCAACCCTCGCCAGATCCTCAGTCTGCTAGGGACTCCCACGCTTCGGTTTCCGGTGCGCGGTTGCTCCAACCGCACCCTTTCTTCCGTTGCCGGTTCCGTTTTGCGAATGTGGGGCACACCCCACGGATGCATCGGACGTAAAAAAACTGCTTGCAACATTTACAACTTTGAAACAAAAAAGATTTTGTGTGACAAAACAATTTCAACCTAATTCTGTCGAGTGTAACATGAAATATTTGCCCGTTAATTTGTTGTGCATTCAAAGCTTACTTTCCTTTGTTTGTAAAAGCTGCACTGCCGCAACTGTTTGCTAAATTAATAATAAGCTTTAGAATCTGAATTATTCCGGCTAGCAGGGAATTCTGCAATAGATCAGATATGCTACATTTAAACATTCAATATCTTGTTGACCGAGCTTTGCTCGGTATTTTTTGGTAAACTGTGTTTAAAATAATAAGTTTATGTTCAAGTTGATTATCTATAAAGTTCGTCATTGAAAACACGAATAAAACGACATTTTATAAAAATGAATCCTAGCTAGATCGATTTATCGCCCCCGAAACCCCCTGTATACAAAATTTCATGAAAATCTTTGGAGCCGTTTCCGAGATTCAGATTATATATATATATATATACACATATATACAAGAATTGCTCGTTTAAAGGTATAAGATTTCATGTACGCATGGTTTGAGCTGGAATATTTGGATTCCCCGCACTAGTGACCTGGACGTCGTTTCAATGTTGCCACTTGGCCTACTTTAGAACGTAATAACCAATTTTCACCTGGAAAAATAAGGTAAAACGATTTTCTTTTTGACTCGCAGCTCGAAATACGTGCTGGTAATTTAGAAATTTTGCATTCTGTGTTAAAGGCGTCGGAAAATGGTTTGAAATTGCTTATCAATATTCGGCTTTGTTAACAGTTTTTGATAGAGCATATTTGATTTTTCCGTAATTTTTTTTAAATCATTGTCATTATTTGCCTAGCCTTTTCCCGACTATGTTGGGGTTGGTGTCCAGTCTAGACGGACGGAGCTGAATACCAGCACTTTTCACGGAGCGACTACATATGTGACCTTCACAATCGAATAATTGGGTAATACGATACCCCTTTGTAAGACAGGTTGTCAGACTTTCGGGTGTCACACGTAACGACTGTCAAAGACAGTTGCACGAATAACAGGGTTTTTAAATATCCACACCTAAATATCTTATAGTAAATATAACAGTAGGTAATTGGAATCGAGTTTATTTGATATTGTTGGTTTTAAATGTCAGCACACATTTGAAATAGGTTTTATTTGACACTAGTTTTTGCCAGCGGCTTCGCCCGCGTGGAGAACGGAAATAATCCCGCGGGAACGTACTACCGGGATAAAAAGTAGCCTATGTCCTTTCTCAGGCCCTAAACTATCTGTGTACGAAATTTCATTTAAATCGGTTCAGTAGTTTTAGCAGGAAAGTGACTTTTGCATTTATAATATTAAGTATGGATTGTTGGTTTTAAATGTCAGCACACATTTGAAATAGGTTTTATTTGACATTTGGAATGTTGATGGCAACAGGATGGTCCAACAATACCTTTGTGGCAAAACAGCACTGACTTATCTAAGTGATAAGATACAATAATATTCAAAGTATTGGAAGCATGCGCTAGATCAGATGGGTCAGTGGCCCGGTTACCTTGTTTTTGTTGTGCACAAAAACTGGGTGGTAGAACACGTGGCGCCTGCGCCTAGTTCCAACATCGTGCGTGCCAATCATGGCGCGCGGTGATTGACACTTGAATTATACTTCTGTACTTCGCTGGGATATAGCACGAATTTACTTTTCCGTTCACCGAGTGGTCTGGAATGAACGAATTGTTTTGTGGATTTTTATTCGGGAATTTGTAGGCATATGAAAACACGGTGTCATGAAAAATATTATTCCGGCGGCACGTGTAAGCGATTACTTGAAATATGAACAGTGAAATGTTGGTGCTATCAAAATTAATAATGTAGTCTTTCGATCGAAATACCAACTTTCTGTTTTGTATAAATTTACTTTCTCCAGTAGATATTATATTGTGATGGGAGGGATTAACTTTAATTTATTTTCTTCAAATCTAGTCTAGTAAATATAATCCCTTGTAAGACACTTGTAATCTAAGATGTTCGCGCATATCAAGTCAACTTATAGTCTTCTGAATGTCAAAAGTAGTGTATTTTAATAAATTATCTATCTTCAATTAGTAGTAGGTACTGGTAACCGGCGTGACCAGATGTATGAACTTAAACGAGGCCAAATGAGTATGTTACGATCGTAGCAGGTGGCGTTTTGTAGTTTCTGCCTACCCCCCCATGGGAAAAAGGCGTTAGTATAAGTATGTCAATATAATAACGTAACTATTTCTTTATTTAATAAAAGTAACAACAAACATAAAACAGCTTACGGCTATTCGGAATAAGCTTCCCAACATTCCAATAGGTTCCAGAATTGGTCCTAAGTTTCGCGATTGTCCTCCACGTGCCAGAGTTAATTAAGCTTCTAAATTACTAAATACGGCTGTAATACAAAGCTTCTTGCCAGCGCCAGCTTTAAAAATACAATTTATATTAGTTCTAAAACTTCTGTTGTTAATATAAGTTTTGCGAAACTTACCCATTTTGGACTTAGATCTTGTTTACCCGATGTAGACCCAAAACTTCATGTTGTTTGTTATTTATAAACATAATAAACTTCACGCCTGGATCCCCTGAGGGGTTAGGCAGAGTTGTACCTGTAGTACACCCATATTTCGCCAGTTATATTTAAGTCCCATGTAATAAGGGGCGAGTTTATTGCCATAAACCGGGCATAAATCCAGACCCCAGAAATTCCAGAAAGTAAAGCCCAGTAACACTTTGCCTGCCCTGGGAATCGAACCCAGAAGCTCCTGCTCAAAACTAGAACTTGCGACCAATAGACAAAGGAGGCAGTTGTCAATTATATGAGAAAAAAACTGAACGGTTTTTTGCACTAAAGTGCTCCGCTTATAAGAATTACGCTTCATAAGGCAACACATTAGACAGCTCTAGGAATCGCTTGTGAAATATCATTATAGTCTATTTGTGGCGTGCTAGTTTCTAGTTCTCAAATTGCCGATATTACTTCAATTGCACCGACCTAACACTTAGGACGCATTATCTCGTTACTTAGAATTCGATTCTGGGTTGATGATACTATTATCTTCGTGTCAGTTCTTACACGTCTACTTGTAACATTACGAAAGAGTTTTTTAATCACCACTCTTTGAAATCTTGGTGGTGATCGCGGGGAGCTCCTGGCTACCTTTTGTTGTTAGCGTATTACTAGCTTTTGCCAAGTTATAAACTTATCTGTTTACCAATCAAAATTTCATCCAAATTCGTTTGGCCGTTTTTTGCGTGATTCAAAACTTTCAAATTTCAAATATTAGTACGATGTGTCCCATTTCTGGCAAAAACCCACTTTTTCCTTCCAAACCTCTCTATTTTGTGTGATCTCTGGCCATGATGTCCTCGCAAAAATGATCAGATTTTCACACCAACTTCACCACGTTCTACCTCGATGGCCACGGCATCTCTTTGCCCACCTCTCCTAGCCCTCCTATTTTTTTGGAATACCTTCCATTACAAACATAATTAACACCAGCACACATCGTTAATATTTAAAATCCGAAACCGACCCCTAACTCCCAAGTCAAACTCCTCTCGAAACAATATTCCACGGTCACTTGGACTTAAACAAACAGACGCATAAAATTTCATGGGGCAGACGAAAAAATCCCAATCCCCATTTAGAGGAGGCCGAGGACCTTAATATTATGGCAAACAATGGTGTTAAACGGGCACACGACGACGTTATTAAACTCCCTTAAGTACTTGGACAAACAGACTGTTATATTGTAATCCCGTCTGGCCTATATTTGGTGCACAAACAATGCTACTGTTTCAGCCGTGCCTATGGTGTCGGTGGATCAATGGTGCTCAACCTTTTCTCTTGTTCATATATGTTGAGTTATATATTTGGCATTTTTGGAAAAGACTCTGCGTTTATAATTCGTTTTTCTAAGCAAAGCCTACCAGGCATCCTTTCTTAGAGCTACCTAGTTCTCACCTGTCTAGGTCGTCTCGCCACCTCTTCCTATGCGTCCATCGTCGCAAACCCACCGTTTAGAGACTTATCCAGCGGTAACTGTGCGGCTGACGTGACCCACCCAGTTCAGTATCAGCCTGGCAGCATTTTTGCCTATGTCTAGGATCTTCGTTTTGGAGCGATGAATTGCTTGTGTAGCAAAATTTGCCACATCTTTAGAGAGGTTTTATAAAAGTAAGTTCACAATGTCTTCATTGGTCATCTGCTCCTTATTTGCGTATCACACTATCTTGACCTGAATCATTTTGAAGCATTCCTTTATGTGTTCGAAAAAAATGTCTGCTCATCAAAGTAAAAAACGCAATGAATGTGGTGGAACTGTCAATATGAATGCCTATTGATAAGGTGTTACGCAAATACCGTTGATGTTATCGCCTACCATAGTCGCACTAGGCGTATCGTATTAGCCAATAACTAGGTTGTGGAGATCAGATAGGTAGTCCCTCCAAGTAAAATACTAGTGCCTATTCAGCTACATCCGATCAGACTGAAAGCCGACCCCAACTTAGTTGGGAAAATGCTAGGCAGGTGAGGAAGATTCGCACCAGCATTAGTAACTTTCATTTTGACTTAACAATATTCGTAACATCGATCTAATTCCGAAGAAGACCTTCTAAATCATAAGTATAATGGCCGGTTGTAACTATAAGAAACCAAATTACATGTTACAATAATTAGACTGTTACTTAATGAAGATTAATGGACAAAGCTAAAGTCACACCTTTCTGAGCTCGTTTTAAAGCTGCTCCAAATGTCCGGGCCCCATGTTGAGTACAGCTGGAATAGATTATAGAAAACAAAGACCCGTACTGTATTTTTTGATGGCGATAATGTCATAATTTACAATTGTTGTTAGCCGCAGCAACTTTGTGAAACGTATCGAACAATGGCTTATTATATTAATTGACATTATTATGTCCATGAATTAAAGTGTTGCTTTTGATAAATGATACGTCAAAGCTGTTTAAAAATGTGTTTCCAGACTTCGGAGTTGAATTTTATCGATTTTATTTAACATTAAAGTACAATCATGCTTTTATATCTGCAATTAGGTTTGTACAAACACTTTTAAACGTGAATCAAATTAAAAAAAACTAGTTAGGCTCGGCGTTCCCTACCTGACTTCTCTGAGAAGAAAGGCCGAAGCAAAGTCAGAAGTCACGGTTTCTTCTAAAGTCCAGACATAATCTTGGTCAGATCATGTGAAGACCATGTAGATTGGTGTCTGAAATGGGAATAGAGAGTTTCTCTTCAAAAGCTTTTATTATATTTCGAAAGAGGCTTCTCGAATCTACCTAAATTACGTCCAAAACGGTTAGAATAACAAAAAGAAATAATATCTCAGCCTTTATCCTTAGAGAATTATCTAGTCCAAATAAAAAACGTTTGTGAATTTCCAATGCAAAATTATCCTCATTCTTTCCTCCATTGAAATCTGGTTTGCTAAATGGTAACATTATGGAGCTCCGCATAATTCCGTAAGTCACAGCATAATGGTCCTTGAAAGTCGATAGTTTAATATGGGCTTTCCTGGGCTTACAGAATTATTGGCCGAAGATTCTTCAATTAATTAATTCACTTGACTGGCTGATAAGGGGTGTGTTTTCCAGATACATCCAAAGCAAAGATCATAATATATCCTACTAGCTTCTGCCCGCGACTTCGTCCGCGTCAAATTTTTGCTCCCCTGACCCTTCCCGTCGCTTCGATTTGCCTGCTAGTTTTCGTCCATTTTTCGTTGCTGCTCGCTCCTTTTGAATTATAGTGAGTCAACCTTAAAAGAAAGACATATGCTCTCGCGGACTTTTTTTTAGAACTTTTTAAAAGGAACAATTCCGTCATACATGACTTTTGCGTTACTTTAGCCGTTTACGCAGCGCACGCAACGGAAACTCTCAAAAGGAATAAATTTTCCCCGTTTTTGCAACATTTTTCATTACTGCTCCGCTCCTCTTAGTTGTAGCGTGATGTTATATAGCCTATAGCCTCTCTCGATAAATAGGCTACCCAACACAAAAATAATTTTTCAATTCGGACCAGTAGTTCCTGAGATTAGCGCGTTCAATCAAACAAACAAACAAACAAACAAAAAAACTCTTCAGCTTTATAATATTATAGTATAGAAGTATAGATTTTATAGTTTTATAGAATTTATGCTCAAAAATCCGGCCAAGTGTGAATCGGACTCGAAAAGTTCCATACCACCGTACAATATTTCCTCATCTTCATCATTTCAGCCGAAAGACGTCCACTGTTGGACATAGGCCTCCCCCAAAAGAAGGGGGGTTTGCCATAATCACCACGCTTGGCAGGCGGTTTGACGATCGCAGTATGGTGGTAAATTGCGTAGAGAACGCTGCTGCCCATTCTCTGGTCCAAGTCCTTTAGTCACCTTTATGACACTCGGGAAGATATGGTATGGTGGTATTCTTTACGTCCGGCAACACACCTAACAACGTACAATATTAAACACTACGTATTCAAAAAATACACGTTTCTTCATCATCATCATTCATTCATTCATTCAACATGCATCTTATCAATCTACCAGTTCTACTGATGGAGAAAGGCGTCCAACATCACCATTTCAAAAGGTACTTGTCCTCACTATCTATACGCAAAGTACGCGAGCGCCCTGATTCAGGTCATCGGGTCACCCGGGAAAGCGTTTCACTCACACTACGCATTAAAATCGGGGTTTTATTTACTTACCGACTTATGGATGGCCTTACATTCGAGGTCCTAAACATAACTAGGACCTCTATTGGTTTCAATTAGCGTACTATTCATGAAAATTAGATTCATTACATCACTATCTAAACAATGGAAATTACTCTAACGTAATTGAATGTTAAAAACCCCAAGATATAATGAATCCGACCAAAACTCATCCGACAATGTCTGAAGTGTGTGCGGTACGCCTGGAAGCCAGTCTTCATTACCATATCTTAAAGACCTCGACCTAGAAACTTGGAGACTCTTAGCAAACCAGAGGGGTACGCTTCTAATTTAAATTGGCCGTTTGTACCGCCAAGTGCGGCTCTTGAGTGATGTTCGAAAAATTGAGACCCCCTTTAAAGGATTGGGGGACTCCAAAGAGGTCGGAGGCGTGATAACTCTTTATTTTGATGTCTTGTAGGTCAGTGACTCGTTACATAAGCCGATAAACTGTTTCGCCAACAATAGTAAGATAGCCGTTATCTGTTCGCGTGTTCTAAAGTAAATACGAATACAGTTTACTTACACAGCGCCGCGAAAAAACAGGTTGTTTTCATTACGCATGCACTACGAATTGAAGCGAGCCCTTCCACTGGCTTAAGTATAACCTGTTTACAATAAAAAGTCGGTCAGTGGCGCTAAAACCTTAATTAGTAATGCCGTTACGTGGCCGCGAGCGGCGTACTGCGTAACTTGCATCTCGCGGGCAGCTCAGCTGTTTTGCACGCGGGTCGACGACCGCAGGGCTCGTCGTGACGTCACGGCCCTGCCGCGCCCACCGACCCTCCCCCCCTCCCCGCGCGTAGCCTCACACCCCTCGCGCCCCGCCCTTAGCCCCGAAGGACAATTATTTGCAGGATGCCATTCATCATTGTTACTGGCTTACAAAATCTCTTTGTTCTTACACATTTTAGTCCTACGGCTGTAAATTTAAACGGGATTAGATGTTCTTTATAATAGTTGGTTGAAATGGAAACGTGTCATTGTGGCACTGTTACATTTCTTTGATGAAAATGTTCGTTACATCACCATCGGTCTCGTAATTTATGTACGTTCACGTTTTTTGCTTTAGCCTACTTTCAGTGGCGTTACAAAGTATGGCTATGACTAATATATATAGCGTAGAATTCTTATAAACATTGAACAGCTGTGCTACTGTGTTGCCAGTTATCAATGAATGTGACCTACACTTGAATATTTTCCAAGATTACTGTGCTATATGATTTTACATGTGTAGTATATTTGGGGGCAGATCAGCTGTTTGTAAGGTACACGTTTATAGTGTTTGTGGACAATGGCGATCAATCAAAGTGAATTAGTTCGCAGATCTATCAGCTGAGTTAATAGTTATGTCAAGTGGGGGGTGGTGCGTGCATATGACAGTGGAAATTGGGCCTAGGTAGTAATGGATGAGGCTAATGCCTTATTGTTATTACGGAATTATTGGTAGATACAATTCTGAATAATTTTGACACTTAATAAGGCAGCAATTTTGAGTTCTATATGTGGACCGGTAATCTGCCGGAGATCTCGGGAATCTACTAGAGTTTTAAAGAATAGGACCAGAGCGGGGTATTTGTGGAACCACTAACACTAGGGATGGCTGTCATTTTGATAGTTCGACAACATTCATTGCGCTATGTAAGTTGTTTAGCAGACAAATTTTTCGCACATATGAAGCAATGCATAAGCGACATCCTTCGAATTGATTCAAATTCTGTTTGATAGTGTATTATGCTATTAGGGTGCTGGCATTTAGGCTATGCTTGAACCGTTTATGTCCACCAGTATCTAGTGTATTTTTGTACTCTACAATTATTTTGTTTATTAATTAATTATAATCTGTAATGTTGTGAATGTACCTACAGCGTGGACGACTTTTGGCTAAATGAAAATTAATAAACATAATTTAATATCACGCCTAGTTTCGCCGAAGAGTTGGGCAGCGGTGTACCTATGGAACTCCCCAATTTCGCCAGTTATGTTGTAAGTCCCATGTAATAAGGGGCGAGGCTATGCAACCGGGCACAAGTCCAGTGTCCGGGCCGCTACTGAGAAATTCCATATAGAAAAAAATTCATAACACTGCATGAGCTGGGAATCTAAACCATGCTCAGCAAAAGCGCTTGCAAGAGACAGTTATTGTGATTAAAGTCAATTCAAAATATATTAAAAAATATATTGACAATGCTACCATTACTTATCACATCACAATCTATAATAAACAAGATAGAAGGCACCCAACACAGTCAGTGCAAAAAAAACAAGAACAAAATAAATAAAAACGCAAAAATATAATCTCCTCAGTGTACATTACAAGTGCACCTGTAGACTATATCAGTGCCGCTGGCAATCGATGGACCTTGATGGATGACCTACAACTGAGTGACGTCATCAGCACGAGGGCAAGAATACAATTCGACTCTTAGAAAAACTAGGTGACAGGTGGTCGTGCTTTAGCTGTCCAAAGCCGAGGCTAGCCTATCACGATCGAAATTTAGTACTGCATTGGAAAATGTGAAGTTTTGGTACCCGAATTCGTGATTGGAAAGGGTTCTGGTGAAATAAATTGGTTTTAAAAAGCAAGGTTGAAGTGATACTAATTCTGTATGTAGAAGTTTGGGATAAAACTCGTAATGGAAGAGCCGATAAGTCAATCAATGAACCTTGATAAAAAGGAGGATTTAAAAGACACGATCGAATAGATGTTTGCAAATATTTCTAGCATAGCATCAATAGTATCTTGTGAAGAATCTTTACGCAGTAAATTACAGGAAAAACAAACAGTGAATCAGCTATCAATCACGACGGACAAGAAAGGCTACATAGAGTGGAACAGGTTACTTGTTGGGGACACCTTCAAGAGGTGATCTGTCTCACATGGCTTTAGATCTTAGTGATGTCTTAGCGACGGAGAACGTGTCTATTTCATTTGAAACTCTTTGTCTGTTATACAGTGTGAGTCTTTATAAAGTGCACATATCAAAATCAGGGAAACTACACTCTATTTTATCGACGGGAAAATTATAAAAAAAAAAAAAAAAAATGTAGTTTTTATGATTTTTTAAAAAATTTGGGTTACACCTGTTGACCATATTTACATAAATCGTCATAATTTTTAAACTAAGTGTGTTATCACAGTGGAATAAATTTTGTGATGATAACTAATAATAGGCCGTACCCATAAAGTAAAAATATCCAAGAAAACTAACCCTACAATTTTATAATTAAGTGAAACTTAAAGAAAATCATTTTTTTTTCATCATTTTTACAATTTCTTAAAAATTCATGGTATTACCCAACTTTTTTTTAATTCTAGCTTTCTAAAAGTAAAAATTGCACGATTATTACTTAAATACAACTTCAGAAATCAGCGTTTAAAAAAAGCAGTTAACTGAATTGAACTGGAGGATGATTAAAACAAAAATATTTTTCTTCATAAATGATTTATTATCTTTAAAAAATTAAAATCAAATTAGCTTATCATTAAGCTGTGATTTACCTAATGCATCAAATTTTCAAAATGACCACCCTGTTGTTGCATATACACATTGTAGCGCGAAGCAAAATTTGCTGCGTTGCCCTGTGAATTATGTCGGGATCATTTCTAATATCATTAGCAAGACGCAACACCCTTTCTTCAAATTCCGCTTCGCTATTAATGAGACTACAGTACACCTTTTGCTTCATAGTCCCCCATAAAAAATAGTCCATAGATGTGAGATCGGGGGAACGCGTCGGCCATCCAACTGGTCCTTGTCGACCAATCCAGCGACGTGGATAATTTTCATTTAGAAATGACCTAACAATCAGCGCATAATGGGCGGGACATCCATCCATTTGGAGCATCATTCTTTGTAAAAATGATGAAAAAAAAATGATTTTCTTTAAGTTTCACTTAATTATAAAATTGTAGGGTTAGTTTTCTTGGATATTTTTACTTTATGGGTACGGCCTATTATTAGTTATCATCACAAAATGTATTCCACTGTGATAACACACTTAGTTTAAAAATTATGATGATTTATGTAAATAGGGTCAACAGGTGTAACCCAAAATTTTAAAAAAAATCATAAAAATTACATTTTTTTTTTTTATAATTTTCCCGTCGATAAAATAGAGTGTAGTTTCCCTGATTTTGATATGTGCACTTTATAAAGACTCACACTGTATAGAACAATAAAAATACTAGTATTTTCCACTATGGAATAGTGAAATATAGTATTTAAGTATTTCTACCATGGTTAGTTCTTCGTCACAGTGGGTAGTGTCCTGTCGATTTTCACCCTTCATTGTAAAAAGACCATAACAAAAATAGATTTTTTTCGATTTTTATTGTCATTGACAACCTGGCACTTCTCGTATTTTCTATGTCTATCATAAAACATTGGAATAATACGGCTAGTTTTTTTAGTAGCTCCTAGTAACACAATTCAAATGGGGGCCAGCTGCAGAAGACCATTTTTGATGTTTTGGAAGGGTTATTCTACTGCGTTTTTTTCTCCTGCTAGAATTTTTATCGCATGGTTAGGCTCTAAAGAAAAATCTCAGCTTCACCAACATGAAACTGGGTGTAGTTACATAATAACGCGATCTTTGAACCCGCGACCCTCGTGTTTTGCTCAGCACTGCGGGAAGCGAGTAATGAATGCATATGCACATACATTATTAAGTGTCACATCATTCTACAGTAGGGTTGACACACGTTTAACATGGCGGCTGAAGAATTGATGAGTTAAGTGAAGCGAGTGTGGTGAGGTGTAAGTGTAGGAACTTTGTCAAAATGGACGATTGTATTGTTGCCAGTTGTATCAGGCCCGACTTACGAGCTGTAGGGCGAGAATTCGTACCCAGGCAGGCATTTTAATTTAAATTTTCATCACCACTGCTCTCAAAACAGTGATGGAAAACATTGCGAGGAAGCCGACATGTCCTAAAAACAAAATTTCGAAAATATGTGAAATCTACCACCCTCTCATAGAGAGGAGGCCTGGGTGCCAGCGTTGGGAATATTATAGGCTGATTGTGATGGTGATGATTATTGTTCATTATTTGCCTAGTGATTAAGTCATTGATCGATTCTTGCTTAGGCGTAAAAAGGATCAGGTGTTGTTTTTTTCGGTTACCTTTAGGGATGAAAATGTGAGAAAAGCAATATTAGGAGCACAGGTAGGTAAAGTAATAAGCATTTTAATATTAACAAGAAGACTTCCCCTCAAAGTTACGTAAATATACGTTGACAATATGAAATTGAGGAGAGATAGCTGAAAATTCCGATGTTGTATCAAACGTCAAAATCAAATCAAAAGTCATTTATTCAAACTAGGCTGTAATTCAGTATTTGTTTGAACGTTAACATTACATCAGATGATCTCTCCAATCACCCGCCTTTCACCACTTCCTAATACTTTAACTGGGAAGAAGTGACTCAACAAACTTCCCAGCAAGCTGTGCTGCTGGGAAGTTCTGTTCAGTGAGAAGAACTTGATTCAATACAATAGTAAGTAATTAAAATTACGCAACACAAAACATTTACTTAAATATTTTGTCAAATGTCACCTAGCATGCGCTAATATACTAACAAAACATTGAAAACTATACTGAAGCAGATTTTTTTTTAAACAGAACTTAATACCTAACTAAAAGCCTCCAGGTATAAAGGCCGTCTCCGCTTACAATTATGCAATGCTGCAATATATGTATTATATGATAAAGGGTCAACAGAGCAATCTATGAATCACATATCCAGTTATTTACAACATGATTTTAATTAATTATATTGCGATGTTTAACTACTCTCATATTCCGTTTAGGCTTTAATTTAATTACGCCATTAAGACAGTTCCCTTCAATAATTAATGGGATCGGCACGTGTAATCAGAAATCCACAATTTTGCATGATTTTCTTGGTATATTCCCCATCAAATATTTCAGTTTCAAGCTACAGACGGAATAAAATAGTTTATTTATCAGTTCTTTTTACGCGGGCGCCTGTATGCCTGTGTTTGACAGGCTTATCTACAGACAATCGGACGTCTGGTAAGGGCAGGTATGTTGGAACAATCGTATTGATAGTTCTGTAGTACATAAATTAGTACACAAGTAGGTAGCGGCCGATGACGCGTCGTGTTGTCAGTTCGGTCTGAATTTATGAATTAAATGCCTGACTTTATGTATTGTATTGTATGCATACATTGTTGGTTTATGCAAGAATTTGTGGGTTTTGTTTCTGTGGGAATTAAGTCGAGAATTCATTCTTTTGGTTAACTTTATTAACCTTAGTCAAGAAGACTGGTAGGTGTGGCTTACTGACATGTCGGACAGTTGACGAAAAAAGAAGATGAGAAATACAGAGTATGGAATTTTATTTACCAAACTAGTATAGAGCAGGTGGTGGTCTAGATAGATTCGGAAATAAATAGCTAAAGATTCCCCATTAATAAACATGTTTACTTTTTCTACTTTTGTAGCAACTTAATTTTTACGATACAAGCCTGATAAATAATTGATAACATCTATTAAACATTCTAAATTAATCATAATGAGAACTAGACGTAATAATTGGAAACATTTTCTGGCCGAAAAGATTAGAAATGTTAATTTTATGACACATGTATTTAAATATTCATAAAGAACTTAACACACTGTAAAATGTATGGTTTATAGTTTTAGATATTCTTAGGTTATAAAATGGCAAAGTTTAACTATTTACAACAATTAAGCAAACACTGCAAAATTTTAGGACAATGACTTAGAAAGTATCCAAAAAACTCTGTAAAATCTCGAATAAAATAATATTATTATTATTCTGAAGAACAATGTTAAAATGATGTCATATTTTAAAGTAAAATGTACCTATATTTAATAATAATTAAAAAAAAACATTCATAAAAAGAACGAGTGTAGCAACACGAATACTGCTCTACCTAAATAACGTTGGTGTTGGTTCAAAGGTCGGCCATGTTTTAAGTGATTGTTCGCTAGCTCGTCTACTATTAGCTATTGTTACCGCCAATTAAGTTTTTTGCGAGTCTATAAACGACTCAAACTCATAATTGAATACTGGGACTTGTATATCGTCTTATAAATACACATACTACTTTGAAACGTATGTTATTTACTTCATATTTTTGTTCATCGAATCAGAAAATCTAATTTTGTGGTATCATGACCAGAAATACAATGCAAACCGCTGAATATAGTTAATCAACACTGCTAAAAAGTTTCTTTCTGGATAAAAAAGTAAACCCAATGTAAGCATTAGATATTTGCTACCTTCATTAAACCTAAACTAGGGTTGCAAAATCTAATGACAAGGCCAATTATAATGACCCAAACGATCTTGATACTTTACTAATTTTCGCGACAACTCCAAAACGTCAACTTCAGATCGCATTAGCAGTTTGTAAAACTGTTTCTTACTCTAGAATCGATGTCGTATCTCGCAACTTTGACACATGTTAAATGTAACATGTGATGTTATTTTATACCCCCACCGAATCGTCCCCTTGCTGAGAGGGATTGATCCGCATAATGTTAAATGAACTTATATTGAAGCAATGAGGTTTTGGTGCGATTATTTGTGACGTTTTGTCACGAGACTGGCTTATATTTTTGATTTTAGTTTTAAACCTTCATGCTTGTCGGACGACTCGTCTTAATTAAGTTGACGTTTCTTACCTTGAGATTTGCCGGTTTTCTCGCCGCTAGGCTTGTTTCAAATTCTAGGAATTCATCAAAATAATTTCAGTTTCGTTCGTAAGACAGAGTAATATCAATTTTTACGCATAATGCGACAATAATGTAAGGTTCAACACAGATCAAAATGATATCAACAATCCTTAGTATTTTATTATTCACGCATGAAATACAGTGTGTGGCAAGTAAATAGCTCACTGGTTTACATAACGATTAACGTGGCACTACGTGTACTATGGTGTTTACATTTATTATTACAACGCCTCCTAAATCTCAGAGCGGATAAGCGCGTACTGGCCTGGGTTCGATGTACCGAGAAAAAAAATGTTTGTTTAAAGATGAGTGTGAAATTCGAGTTAGTGAATATGTAAATTACAGTTTTTTCTAAATTTTAAATTCATTTTCGAAATTGGCTTCTAGTTAATTGGTTTCGGGTTTCATGTCCTACATCATTTTTAATGCACTGAGAAGAAAAAGTATGTTTGTTCGATCTCTTCGAAGATGACTGTGAATAATTCAAGTTGGTGGATATATAAAATGGATTTTTTTAGAAACGTTTTTTGAAAGTAGCTTCTAATTAATTGTTAACAGGTTTTTTTATATTTCATAATTTTGTGATGTCTACGTAGGACATGTAGAATTTATGTGCATGTTCGTTACCTTGGGCCAAGTTACTTTTCTTGTGAAAACCTAAATTTTTTTCGTTCCTTGTATTTCAGTTCGGAAACTTAATGCTGAAGAATTTTTATAATTGCGTTATAAGTACTTAAAACAATCTTATAGCTTGTAGGTAGTCAGTAAAGAGCGATTCTTCATTCTACTATATCGATTTTCAGATTAAAAAGTATTTGGAAAAGTACCAATGCGAGTCCTAAAAGAAGTCTTATTGTCTTGAAAATTCATAGCTACGGAAAAGAAACCCTGTGTCAAACTGAAAAATAATGTCATTGTTCAGACACCGTCAGGATTGTTTACAAGCTTTTATCGATACTGATTAGATTGTATGTGTTTGTATGCACTGTGCGAATGCATGGATGCATTTCAGGCATAGTTCGAGAATATTTGTAAAGATTTTTCATTGCAGTTTTCTTGTGCTTTCAGTAAATCCAAAATACGTAGGATTGCTTGAGTCGTACCCCAATGTAATAACGTATCGAAATGTTGTGGGCAGTATATTGCTCATCGCGATGCAGTTCCATCGGTCCTTACATCACAATTCGGCCGTGGTCGGCGGCCGGCGCCGGCGCAGCGCAGCATGGCTCGCTCGTGGTCGCCACTCGCTGCGTAACCTTGCGTACGATGATAAACAAGTGACGTCACACGCTATTTTTAACCATGTTTGTGCCGAGAGCTGTGTGCGAACATGCGCGCGCGCAGAGGTCAACGCCCTACGCGCGTATCTGAACCAATCTGAAAGTCCGCGAACGATACGCTTCGTTCGTCGTTTAGACGATTTCTACAAACTACTACGCTGTGTAGTCTTTATTGGCCTCGTGGGCGAATGGGCGATGGCGGGGGCTCTCCCTTTATGGCGGCCGACTACGGAATCTAATTAAGTTACCGTGTCTGTGAAACGCGCCTTGATTTAGTCCGAGTTTTTCTTGTCAGCGAATTTTCTGAATGCCGTGAACGCTTGCGACGGTCTCGTTCAATTATAACTTGAATTTAGAACCGTGGCGAACGTTTTAGTACCTTGTTTTGCTACTAAAATGTAAACAGCTTACCAATTTATTTTGAAGTCGAAATGCAGGGAAAACAATCAGGGAGTCAAATTGAAAAGACGTGTAGAGAATCTGTTGTTATAGAAACTTGGAATAACAAAGGTGCAATATCGACTCGTTTGAGAAGAGGTAGCGTTCCGAGCCAAACAAATAAGAGTAAAAAAATAACGTTTTCAACAAAATAATATAGAAAAGTAACTTCTGTCCACACGAAGTGCTCATGTGACCTTCAAAGTAGGACAACGACATTTATTGCTCCATTTCCTTTGAACATTACGTGATGATAATCATTCCGTATCTTTCGACACAACATTTTGTTACGGAGACAAAATACTATTGAAATGCGTAACATTTTCTAGTGATGCGATGAGAAAAACAGTTGGACAATGGTTTTGTGTTTTGGCTACTCTTTAAAGTTATATGAGATTAATTCTGTATAAACATCGGATATCGCAGACAAAACTAACATATTAAAACAATACGTTGATAAAGCATTTGCGAACTAACACACCACTAATGACGTAATAAATAACTGAAGCCGAGCTCCGACCGACCCGGCTTATTCGACAAATCCAAATTCAAATGAAATATCATCGAAATTCAAGTAGTGGGTAGCGTGGCTGTGCGGCGCTGTAGGACGCGTCGTGCTCGTGTCGGGCGCACGCGGCACAGCGCAGTAACATCGACAGTAACTCGCAGGGGTGACTGAGCATTTTCCGAATTGGCATTCGCCAGTCGGGAACGCTTTGTTCGTCGTTATCTGAGCGCACAGCAATGTCTGTAAACGGTAGTGAAAGGGCGATACGCGTCGAGCGACGTCGACAAAGGGCCCTGGTTAATGCGATCCGACGTTCGGTAGCTCGGTACCGTTTTACGGGCTGCGTTCCCGCTCAGCTGGAACGTTTTCAATTTGCCGGGACTTAGCGAATTCTCATTTTACTCAAGGTCCACTTGCACAAAGGCTCGCGTATATCACAACACCACCCGCCCTGACGTAATCCACATTGTAAGTGGCTAATACTCTGATACCCGTGGAACTACGTAAGCCGAACACCCTTGATAATTGTACTTATTAATATTTTATGTTAGTTCTTCCAGCTGTTTGATACAATTATGGAAATTACTCGTTTGAGTACGCCTCGTTCCTTTGAAGTGTTTGAAAAAAGAATGAATAATGTTCACGAACAAACACGTACGTACCAAGTATCAAAACGAGTTCTAATACAAATAGCGAGAGAAGCGTCCGTATTCAGTCGGGGGACAGCAAATAGCCATCTGATATGAATAGTGGCCATTAATCTGTTGGAAACAAGTGACCGAAGATTCGGAATTGCGTGTCGGGGCCGCGAGGTCGTTGCCCTGGTATCACACACCTACATAAAGATGCGTACACGCTTTTAAGCGTCCTATAAAGCTAAGGGCTTCTTTGTTAGAAGGTATCGGCTTCGGGTGCTGGTTTCTATTTCTATTAACAAGGACATTTAACTTGACTTGTTGCCTTGATACCTTCGCTCCGTCTCGTTGAATATTTACGTATCCGTCCCCTTCTTTTGTTTTTTGTTTCGGCCCGTTTTGTAACGTGCCAGCCTCCGACTCTGTAGCGTCTTGTTACTTCGTATTGCTTACGGCGTATTACGTGTAATTTGATAATGGAGCGTGCTCAATTAAAAATGATGTCGATTCTGAGTAACAAATTAATGTTTGTTTTATTTTTGTTCACAGGTATGTTTCAACTTTCCTGACGTGTTTTTCGTAAGTTCTTTATTTTCTACAAGATATCAATTAAAAGTTTCAAAAGAAAACATTTAAAAAAAAATTCAAACATCTAACACGACTTGTGCCTGTCTAATGGCAATAGGCTAGCCTCTATTAGGCAGCCTTCACACAGTCAATCTAGATCGCAATCCGTGATCAAAGTCTATGATTGCGATCTAGACTTACCTACTGAGTATCCGATGTAACAATCGGTCAATCAACTTCATAGACGGTCAATCTAGATTGCGATCGTTGATTTTGATCGTGGAACGATAGGCACACTTCTGCCTATACCCTCGAAGAACACAGGTGTCATATTGGTCCATGATGCTGATTAATGTGTAAGTAGAGCATACTCCTGTCCGTATCATAAGTGTAACAGACGCGTCATCAGTGTCGTCTCTTATTTGCATTACTTCGATAATCGCATTATCAGTGTAATTCACAAACGGTCGCACGTGACTTTCACAACGCTGAGGTGAAACGAATGATACTCTAAATATACGCCATTGCAGTATTAAAAACAACTGGTGAATTTTAAAGTCATTTTTTGACTTTTGGCGACTTGTTTGAAAGACTTATAATTACGAAGTGACGATTTTTGAAAACTTCTTATTCAACTTGTACCTAATAGGTTTGTATACTACATAACAGTTCAGTAGGTTTAATGTTAAATATAATATGGCTTAATGTCAAATTCATTTTCAAGACCGAACGCAAATTCTTGAGCCTTAACCACCGTTAATTTGTGACTCACAATTTGTTAAAAGATATTTTTATAAAGGCAAACACTCACACCGTTACTTTACAAATTATTCAAGAAACACCCAAAAGTGATGACGATGACTCAAAAGGCTAAATATCCACTTCAAAATTCCCACTCAATCAACTTCTACTTAACTTTTTAATTCTATTCAAAAATAGAATAGAATTCAAAGATAATTCTGTACAGTTAAACGTGGAATGCTTTCACTAAAATAACTGGCGACCTTCGCGGAGTGAATTTATTTGGCATACGGCATACTTCGTCAGACCGTGTATCGTTGTCAGACTGCTGACATTAAAGGGTTAGATCGTCGTTTCATATATTATGTTTGTCGTACGGTCGTGACTCGTGTTACATCTTGTAAATATGCCAGGTTTATATTGTGATGACAGTAGAGCAGTGATTTGCTGTGCCACTGCGACTCCATTTTGATTACATATCCTATATATCTTTGCTAAGCTAGCTAGGAAAATTGGAAATAATTTGTCTAAGTCCGTTCGGCAATTCAGAATTAATGCATTTTTTTTTTGCCGCATAGCACTGTAATATAGTGTAGCCCGGGTATTGTGTCGGTTAGACTTTATTGTACTATAGGTTTTGCCCGCGGTTTTAATTTCATAAATTAAATCATTCATATTTCAGCCAATTTACACAGAACCTTAGTTATTATTTATACGCTAAAATCTTCCTCATAGATCACTCCTTCCATTCGTGAAAACCGTATATAAATCCGTTCCGTAGTTTTTGAGTTAATCACGTTAAGACAGACGCGGCGAAAGTACCTTGTTTTAGTGATGAAGAATTTGCACAAAATCTATGAATATTTCAATAAATAGCTCCTGCTCCGGGGTTCTTCAGGCTTACAGATGCAATATCAATAATTTTGAGCGGACTCACCACTAAAAACAGTGTCGACACGTTAAATTTTCTATAAACCATGTACATATATGTATAGAAATGCAGCAAGACGTTGACTTTATACAACTCATCCCATTTACGGATCCCACGCTTGATCACTCAGATGAGTGCAATTCCCAGAGGCATCGACATTTCACGTTAGTATCGTACTAACCATATTATATAATGTAGCGGGGACACAGGGTTCAAAGGTCACCGGGTATTTATGTAATTTATGGATGCAAACCTTTCGCCCCGATCATCCCACCGTGTGGCTATTCTTGGCAGTGTTCTAATTTAGAATTACTGTTGCTAACTGGAACTGTGAGGGTTAATCTGGTTATTACTCTTTGGATTTTAACTTATTTCAAAAAAAGAACGAAAGAGTTCTTGTTTCGTGTTTATAAAAAAATAATGTTTATTATCTATGTTTCTATCATTTATACACCGATTTGAAAAATTGTTCTTTTGTTTGGTAGGGTTATACTTATAGAGTGGTCCAATATAAATTTGGTCAAGTTCTAATCAGTGGTTTTTGAGTTAGCTTCAATAATACGTATTTTTTGCACTTAGTGTACGTTGATGATGTTATGATAACTTCTTGTTACTGTTATTTATTTAGCCAGTGTAGGTACTTATACAAATTTGTGCGGGGTGTATCACAAATGTAGATTTAAAAAAAAACTGATGTTTTATGCCACCGTCTATCGTAATTAAATGTTATTTTCACTTTTGCTTTTTTTGGAAGTTAGTTGTTTTTTTTTTTTCATTTTATTCACTCCCTACATTTTTTTCCACTTCTCTCGACGTTTTGCTTCTTCTCTTCAATTCTGATACTCATTATCATTTCAGAAATATTTGAGAAACGACTTCTTGTTAAATTGTTTTCAACTTACAAAATGGGACGTTCTACTTCCAAATCGCAGATCGTTAGCGACAAACAAAAGTCTACTGTAAACATGGACTTTGTTTACGAGCAAACTATCTCTATCTCTGTCTTAATCAGCTGATTGATTCCTCTCTCTCAGTCAGCCGCCATCTGCATGTGTTCGTTTCTTCCCAAACCAGAGAGAATTGTCATCTCCATTTAAAGAATTTTTTGCTTGTGCGTGACGTCAGACACAAAATGTATAGAAATGCAGCAAGACGTTGACAAAAAGGCTAAAACAGGACATACCGTGACTTGTCAGAGATTCATGTTCAGACAGCAGGGAATCGCTTTTTAAATATATAAATAAAAATCTTTGTGTCACTAAAAGAGAAACGATTAAAATATGTCAGACACTCGGAAGTCAGAATCTTACAGTTTAAATATACATATTACAAAGATTTGATACTAACTCATAACTAGGCATAGTATTTTAGCATACTGAAATAGCAATTCAGCGTAATATTATTTGATGTGATGAGTGATGGTCCAAAAAACCGGCCAGTGCGAGTCGGACTCGCGCACCGAGGGTTCCGTACAAACCCGTAGGTATCCTCGGTTTATGCATAAGGTTTACGTTTATGAAATTAAGTGATTTATTTTTAATTTATATATTTGAGAGTCAAAAGAAAAGGCAGGAGCTCGATATACGTTATAAAAGTATGTATTGGTAACTCCTGTCTATCATTACATAATAAAATAACCCTATACAAGCATATTCTGATGCCAATATGGACGTATGGTATCCAACTTTGGGGCTGTACTAAACAAAGCAACGTCAAAATAATCCAACAATTCCAAAATAAAGTACTCCGGGATGCTGTCAATGCACCCTGGTACATAAGAAATGACGACCTTCACCGTGACCTAAAAATGGAATTCGTCACCACCATTATCCAAAAATTTGCTGAAGCCCACGAAAACAGACTTCACCGACACGTGAATGTTGAGGCAATCCAGCTGCTAGACAACACAGACTCTAAGAAAGTGCTACGGACTTGTAAATAAGTGCAATTGGACACTATTCTTAGTTTTAACATAATCTATTACGTAACATATTAAGTTAGAGTTAAATTGATTATTAGCCTTTTTGGCTAGATCGTAATTAATTACTAAGAATTTTGTTCTTACTAATTACTGGATCTCGTTTAAACCAATTTTCGGTGGAAGTTTACATGGTTATGTACATCATATACTTTTTTTAGATTTATCGTTCTCTTATTTTAGAAGTTACGGGGGGGGACACACATTTTACCACTTTGGAAGTGTCTCTCGCGCAAACTATTCAGTTCAGAAAAAAATGATATTAGAAACCTTAATACCATTTTTGAAGACCTATTCATAGATACCCCACACGTATGGATTTGATGAATTTTTTTTTTGAGTTTCAGTTCTAAGTACCCCAAAATTTATTGTTTTTTTTTCTCTTATAGTTTTGGAGAAAAGTGGCTGTGACATACGGACGGACGGACAGACAGACAGACATGACGAATCTATAAGGGTTCCGTTTTTTGCAATTTGGCAACGGAACCCTAATAAAAAGGCTCCTCTATTTATTCGAGATCTTTTGTTTCGTCATAATTATTTTATTCCATTTTGTCGTTGGTTTCCTATAGAACTAGACTATATGGGTAATTGACACACTCACAGTAAGAATCGCTCTCCTTGTGGCAGTTAAACAACATTCATTACGTTATTTACATTGTTGATCAGGCAATTTTTTTGAACATATGTAGCAATGGATTAGCAATATGTTTCAAAATAATTCAGATTCTGATTGATAGTGAGTTATGCAATTAGGGTGTAGTACAGTCTTCAAATTATGCATAATTATATTCTTATAATGTTTATGTATAATATTTCACTATCTTCATTTTATGTTGAATAACTTTCATCGCTTAGTAAAAATGAAAAATGTTTACTCAGTACAAATATGCTAATTTCTTAGCTGATTCCTTATCTCTTTTAAGGAACTTATCAGCGCAATAGTCTTAAATCGTGATTTAATGTTGCCATGTCATCCTTTATCAGCGAACTTTGTTCAGAGGCCTGAAGAACAAATCAAATCAAATCACATTTATTCGTAAATGTAGGTTAAAAATTACAATAAGATGTTATAAGAAGATGCACAGTTCGCTACACTTTACTCGAGAGCATACAAATAAAACTAAAAGTTAGTTGTGTCGATATCATAGACACACAATTGAAATAAAATAATTCAATTACTTATATACTAAAACACAATTCCTAACTCACAATTAACACTTACATACAGTTCTACACAATTAGCAATGTCAGTATAATAATAATGTAAACATAAGCACAAGAATATAAGACAGTGCAACTTAGAATATTCGTAAGTCTACATTGAAAATAAGGAAACATACATTTTAACAACATCTAAACCAATGAGGCGAATAAAATCATTAATATAATATTGTGAACGTTATTATCATTACGTTTATTGATTTAATATACTTAAACATTTTTTTGTAACTTTATTGGTTACACTAACACGGTGTACTACACCTACTAAAATTGAGATTTTTAGGAAATTAATTTAAACATACCGTAAGTCACTTTTTGACATATGGTGATTTTTTAAAGCTGTCTTACAATTAATAAATGTCGAATTTGAAAACTACTAATTTAAGTATCTAATAAGCCTGTTATAGGAGTTCAGTAGGTTTACTGTTAAATACAGTTAATATAGGCTTAATGTCTAATTCATATTCAAGACCGAACGCAAATTCTTGAGCCCTAACCACCGTTAATATTTGATTCACCATTTGTTTAAACATTTTTTTTTTAAAGGTATCCAGTTACTTCAAAGAGTATTCAAGAAATATCCAAAAGTGATGACTTATGATTGTTACTAAAACTAATCATTTTCTAAAAATCATTTTCCAAAGATCAAGATGTTTTGCGAAAACTTGAGATTGTCATACCGTGTTTGTTTAACAAATGGTAAACGTTAAAAAAAATATACTATAGTTGACTTTCTATACTTTGTTTTTTTTTTTTTAATAATAGGTAAATGACTTATCACATGCAGGTGTTGTTGATTTTTGATGTGTTTCGTAAGCAGTCGCGTGTTCAAACTCGTTAGTTTGTGCTATTATATTATTACTCATACTACACATTATTATGTTGGACAGTATAATAACAATATTAGGATAATAACATAATGAGAGATCGGTGTTTTAAAAGTGCGTGAGTGCTAGGTAGTATACATGTATATTTCAAAAAGTAGACTTAAACGTACGGTCACCAAAAGAAGTAACTAACCAGGTTCGTCGAGTATTTTTGAAGTTTAGTAAAAAACCGATGGATATTTTCGAATAAAATCAGATTTAATTGATGAAAATAAAACCGTTAAATAACCTATTTAAAATTCGTTCGAAAACATCCATCGGTTATTTAATAAAGTTCGATTATATCCGACGACACTGATTACTTATTTCTTTTGGTGACAGTGCCTAGTTACCTATCTAATCACCGATTAGAACAAGAAAAAAATACGATTGAATATTTATTTTAACTGATTATGTATAAAAATTACTGTTTTTGAGTCCTCGTCTTTTAAACACATTAAAACTCGTAACAAAGTATTATTCCTTTTAACCTCATCCCACCTTAAGATCGCACAAAACCTCCACGAAATCGTTACGAGGTATTCCCTAAACAGGAATTCGCAGGGTAACCCATATTAAAATACCCATTCCGTCCGTTATCGTTAACCCTCCGAGAGCGTTATTAGGAAATAATTCCGAATGTAAACGCCTCCGGTCAATATGACCGGTGCAATCAATACGGGACGTGTGAACGGCGGATGTAATCCCAGTGACTAATGACTCGAGGGCTAACGACTAAACTTGGACGAGGTAATGTTTGTTGACGTGACGTAACAGATGACAGATGGCTTTTGTTTTAGGCCGTGTGCATCGGAAGGGTTGGAGACAGTGGCTAGAATTTTTTGTGTTGCATTTGCGGTGTGACTATGAATGATAGGCTGATGAGTGATGTGGTAAGGCAATGGTGTGGTTTTAAAAGTAGATGTAGTGACAAAATTTGAAAAGAGAATTAGATGGTTTGGTCTTGTTGTGAGAAGGAACCCCCTAGATTTAGAAGGATGTATAGTGACCTAATTGATGATATGCTACAAAAAGGTCAGGTGCGTAGTATTCGTAACCGGCGTGTGTGTTTGTCCAAATGTATGAACGTAAATGAGGCAAAAGGTATGTAAAGATCTTAGCAGGTGGCGTTCTATAGTTTCTGCATACTCGGAAAACGGCGTGAGTATAGTATGTACATGTATTTATCGGTATTGAAATGTAAGGAAAGAAATACAGGCTGATAAAAAAGATCTTGAACTTTTTTAACAGCCTGTATTTTTGTATTTATCAACGTCTGTGTAGACACGCCCTTCATTTCTTTTTCCTCTAATTGACAGCCTCAAAAAACAAAGCCAAGTAAAATGTTATTACAAAAAAAAACGGTACTTTCTAGATTCATTGACTCTCGCGGCCACGTGGAGTTATGACGAAGGCGTGAAAAACATTTTTGACAATCGTAACCGTATAAGGAAGTTGATAGAGCAATTTATTCCGACCACGTCTGCCATACGGAAATATAAAAATATTAAGTATTAGTAGTACCGCCAAATCCATTTGCTATTCCGTTATTTTATATGCTTTTATTAAATTCGAAAGGTCACCAGTTAAAGCTGTGGAACAGAAAATAAAGAAACAAAAATTGCTTTACGAATGCACAAAAATATAATTTTATTATCATCGTTTTAATAAAACTGAAACGGCCACCTATATAAAGATTCACTACGTAAGATAAGCACAGGGTTGACACTGACAGCTGTCAAAACATAACACCGCCATATTGGTGCTAAATCAGCACCTATAATTAAAACCACTGACCCCGTTCCGAATCAAACACAAATAACGAATCTAAATAAAAAAAAATCTATAATTAAACCTTCTATAAATACGGTACCAATAATAGACTGATAGTGGAACACAAAGGATGGATGGAGCGCGTCTATTACTGGCTGTCATCGGGTCGGTTGCTATGGCAACAGTTGGTACTCTGAATAACTGATTGATCCGCTTACGTTATCGTGATCGTCGTTTGTTAAATAATCTAGTGACTTGCAGGTTTTGTTACTGTTTGTATGTTGTTGTTTGCGAAGCTGGTTTTAGTAGTTCGAATTGGTAAGACTTTTTTCATTTTGCATTGTCTTGGGTGATAATACAGGTAGCTTTTTTTTAAATCCTGTATATTGCTCGGTGCATTCGTATGCGTTGCGAATCATTCATGTTTTACACAGATTAATTTATTAGAACTGTCATTAAGTAATTACTATGCGTGCTACAAAAAGATTTTAGAGATGGACTTGCGTATACAATTAGTGAAATAATATCTTTAGATCGGAATGAGAATATATTCTACATACTTATCAGTATGTAGAATATATTCTCATTCCGATCCAGACCGTCCCTTGCTACCAGCTATGCCCTAAGTAAGCCGAGGTCCGTACCCCACAGGAGGTGCCCTTAGCGAGAAGTCGGTCTAGTTTTAAGTTTTTTAAGCCCTGGCTAGAGGCATTCATTTATTAAGTTAGGCACATGCAAGTCCGGTGAAGCAGCCGACAACCTCATTGGTCGAACCGCGAGATGTCAGTCCAAAAAAATTAAGAAAAATATTATATTCACCAAACCTACATAAGAAATTTCAAAACCCCGACCATATATGTATATGCATTTGCTAAGCAGCACGCACGGATTATGTGGTGTGATAAACGCAACCGCGACCACGTGCACTTACGTGGTGGCAGCGACCACGGCGCGGCCACACAACGCTTGTTCATATTTAATACCACCATTAACAATTTTACTGGCATATGTTTAACTTTTAATTCGGATCGCGTGCTTTGTGGAGTGTTTACTGCTGTGCTCCCTTTAGGCGTAGCGTGAGGTATCGCTCAGTTGTTATTTTATGTGTTTTAGAAGCTGTAAATGCGACAGGTAAATGTCAATGAAATAGTTTACTAGTCTTTGAGTTATGGCTGTGAGTCATAGCACGGAAATAGACTCGCCTGGGGCTTATAAAGAACCTCATAGTATATACCAGATACCCAGATAGCCACCGTGAAAACTGAATACGATCAAGACTTCTAAACCGAGTTTAAGAGCTGTCAGTTTCGATATTCCACAGCAATTTTGACACTGACAGGTTTTGAACGCAGTTTATGCTGAACGCGTTCGTTTTCATTGGTGAAATTCGCCCTTAAGCAGGCCCTAGACAAAAGAAACACATACATGAGATTTTCTACGATTTAAATGTAGCATCGAAGGCTGAAAAGTTGTGTGTAAATCGGCTGGCATTGTATGGGTATGTCATGTGAGGGAGGAAAATGTCGTAAAGAAAGGTCATGAGCATGAATACTGACTATAAGAGTAGAGGAATACCTAAGAAACTATTTATGCACTTTGTGATATAGATATGTCACCAAGAAGAAGAAATGTTGTGTCGACCCAAATCAAACACGCACAAAATATGATCGTTTGTGAGAGACTGGTGTCCACACTAAGATACCCTGTGTGACGGATCACCAAACTCTTACCCTGAAAATCTAATTAAAATAACAGTCAATTTTCAGACGCTAGACAACAAATAAATTGGGATAATTGCAATAGAAAGTTGAAATTAACTGGGACTAATCCGGAGGTGGTGAAACTGTTTCAGGTTCTTTCTTCCTTTTGAAGGTACTCCATGTTCTCCAATTGGTTTGAGTATTTTAGCTTGATTTACAACCATTAACTCCATGTCAAAGTCACATCGAACATTTATATAAAACGGTTTCATAAAAAACAACAAACAATGATTTCGTGGTAGTACTAATATTTTCAGAACACAAACAAATTAGGTTGGTACACAAACTCGAATGAAAACAAACACGACTTCCTACAGTCAATATACACGAGAATTACGGTAACCACTTTGATCTACATTCTACTTTAAACTATTCATAATATCGTGTGTAGCTCTCAATGTGTTGTAAAAGAAAGATATATTATTTCTGGCGTGTTCTTTTCGACCTTCCATTTTTTTGGATAATGCTGAATGCTGGGCAGCGATTTCTGCGAAGTAACGGCTCATTTAGACACAACAACATTGCCATTAGAGAAAATTTCCAGAAAGGTTTAGAGGGGGTTATTTTGACCTTAAGAAGCTTCTAAGTTCTTTTAACCTCTAAGTCCCTGAGATACCACATTTGGTATAGACACAATCGTTTTTTAATTGTGTCTGTAATTACGGTAATTGACTGGTTTAGCTGACAAAAGACTTACAAGTTTACGAGTTTACGAGCAGCAAAATCACCATGTCATCCATGTAGACTTTTCCCAAATAACTATACAAATTAATGGATATGTCCATTCTCCATATCCTCACATACGGCGCTCAAACCTGGTCTTTGACAGTTCAGCAGAGGACCAGGCTCGAGGTCTGGCAGCAAGCGATGAAGCGTAGTATCCTTAGAGTTCGACTTACCGAACGGATAAGGACCACGATACTGCGCTCTAAGACGCAAATCGTAGACGTCACCCAAAAAGCAGGCAAGCTCAAATGAGATTTTGCCGGACACGTTTGTCGGACGCATTGTGGCCTAAGACCACCACAGCATGGGTCGCTGAAAACGTCTAATAGCATTGCGAAAGACCCAGGCGTAGATGGCTAAACGAACTTGAGGCATATATGAGGGTCTGGTTCATATTGGCTTAAGATCCAGTTGAATGGAAAAAGGAAAGAGAGGCCTTTGCCCTGCTATGGGCGAATGATATATGTAAACTAGCTTTTACCAGCGACTTCGCCCGCGTATACATATAAACCTTCATCTTGCATCACTCTGTATATTGATAAAAACCGCATTAAATCCGACGCGGAGTTTAAAAGATCTAAGTATGTACAAACACGAAAAGAGATGTTTTGAACTAAGTAAATATAAAGAAGAAGAAGAAGGTAAAGATTTTCTTCCCGCCTTCCTAGATGCAAATGAACTTCAATAGGAAACCCCTCTCTATTTCTAAATTCTGCCCACCCCACACCAAAATATTCGATTGAAGTTTATACTCTATGAAATGTAACCTAAAATATACGGCAGCGAGTATCCGGCGACGTGAAATGTGTCTCAAATTGCTCAATCATCGAGGTGGAATATTTTTAATCTTCTATATTAAATCGATTTCACAATCGTTTTTGTGAGCGCCTGTTTCATGTCAGTATCGAGTGAGTTCGTGGTATTGGTCCCTGACATATTTATTTTTTTCAGTAGCTGCTGTAATATTTGAATTTGTAACCAATCACATCTTTCAGTATAATCATACTAATATTACAAATGTGAAGGTATGTGAGTGTGGATATTTGTTATTCTTTCGCAAAAACGACTGTTCGGAGTTAGATGAAGTTTGGCACACAGATAGTTTTTAACCTCGATTAACGCATAGGGTACTTTTACTCCGGTAGTACGTTTCTGCGGGATAATTTCCGACCTCAAAGCGGGCGAAGCCGATAGCAAAAGCTAGTAAAATATATAGAACTTGCAGCGGGCCATGCGTGTATGACCAGCAGAGATATTGCATAACAGTATCTGACAGTAAGAATGACTTTCATTTTGACAGTTCAACGACATTCATTATTTACATTGTTAAGGAGACATTTTTTTTTTTCAAAAATGTAAAGCAATGGATGAGCATCATCATAAAAATTGATTCAGAAGGTAATTGAAAGTTTGTTGTAGTTAGGGTGCCGATGTATGAACGTAAACGAAGCGAAATGAGTATGTTAGGATCCGAGCAGCGTTCTGTAGTTTTTGCCTACCCTTTATGTTTGTATTTAAAAATAATATTTGAAGAAACTTCCAAGCTCATTAGGTATTTAATGTGCACAAGATATTCCATCCTTTGGGTTTCCCCAACTCGTTAGCATTCCAATAATTTGGGTCAAAAATGAGCAACTGCTAGAAAAAGTTTACCTAGGTGAGTCATTCATGTCAGTCTTACAATAATTGAAGGAAATAATGAGTTTTACTAGTAAATGACATCATACCTTACAATTATATTTTCTCGCTTCATTTATTACTGCACGTTCTCCTAGTAAAATGGGCGTGAAGATAAAGATTAGTGCAATATACAATAGACCTACGCAAGGAGTGACATCACTTTACTCAGATAAACTGCTCTGTTCTGCCTAGTCTTTTCCCTATGTTGGGGCTGGCATCCAATCTAACCGGACGCAGCTGAACCGATTTTGATGAAATTTTGTACGGGGTAAGTTTGAACCCCAAGAAAGAACATAGGCTACTTTTCATTCCGAGACTCCGTCTGCGTCCGCGATATCCGACATTTACGCGGACGAAGTCGCGGCAAAAGCTATAATATTGTTTTAAAGTAAGATCGATAGAGTCCAGTTGGATATTTGGTTGGTCACTTATACGTTGATAAAAAATCCTGTGACATGACGTCATCCATTCTGTGCAAGAAGCGGATACCATTAAGATTAGAACAGCTTATCAAATGTTATCGCTAATGTGGCAAAACTTATCTTAAAATAATAGATGTAACAATGACGTCACTGATTGAGAATGCAACAAAGGGTCCAAAGAAAAGTACATTTGTCTAAGATTCCGAGAATTAGCAAAAAAGCTCAACTTTCTGAAATAATTCTACGTAGATTCGCTGGACTAACTTGTTGCATATTCCTTATGTGATGTTTAGGAACTGTGCTTATATTGAAACTTAAAACACGTGCATAATTCGGGTTGGTAATGTCACATATTTTCGATGTTATCCTTCACCGTTTTGAGAGCAGTGGTGATGAAATTATTTACACCAAAGTAAAGTGCCTGCTTGGGTTCGAACTCACGACCTACCAACTCTTCCAATCGGGACCGGATACCACTGGGTTACCACCGCTCAGGAAATCTCAAATTGCATATTCCTTATATGATGTTTAGGAACTGTGCTTATATTGAAACACGTAGACATAAAATAAGATAAAACGGCTCAAAAACGGTGAAGGAAAACATCGTCAGGAAACTAGCATATCCTAGAACCAAAAATTCGAAGACCCGCACTGGGCCCCCGTGGTGGATTACGATCTAGTCTCTATCACCGCGAGGAGACCTGAGTCCCACCAGTGGTAACATAATACGTTAGGCTGATTTGTCCAAAACAATACATATACACACGTATGGCATGCATGATTTTGTATTAAATCCTATTAAAGTTATGTTTTGTCTCATCGACTTCCAAAATAAATAAATAAACGTCAATTATTATACATTTTGGAACAACCTGTACATTGAATATTCAATATCATCTAAAAGAAAAACGTCACAGGATCTGCTCACTTTTGATGGTAGAGTATTTTTTATTTTGTAATAAACTTAGGGTACCCTTGCTCTAAACCAACTTATTGAATACCTAATATATTTAACATCAAAGCAGAAACTTATGGATGGGTACCCAAAGGCATCTAATCGTCACTACTAGATTATCTCAAACTATAAACTGACATAGGTATTACAGGGTAAGGAAAATAACATGTAACACATTGTATCATTTAAAGGTATACCTAGGGTTTCACTAAATAAAGCACAGAAAGACAAGACTATATATTTATTTCAATTAGGCTTGTCAGTAATTAATCAGAAAGCTAGTTGTCCGTTCCAAAACTAGGTCTTCATGGAGAAGAAGGACAAGAAACTCCATGGAAACAGTATTAAAGTATTATATCAACTCACTTCTTACATTGCCATAAACTATTATTATCTCAAATACATTTCATTCTATCTCTTGGACCATTGTCCAAGAGATCTCAGAATAGTATCAACACAATCACAATAGCTAGGCAAAGAAAGAGTATGAATATTCTATTTTATATGATTTAAAACATTATCAATATCGGCAAAAATATAAAAGGTACAACAACATTTTCATAATAAGCAATAAGTGTTACATAATATCAAATTACTTAATATTTAAGATGGTAACAGAACTTACGTCCGTCTTCGATGCTGGCCCCGAGCGAATAGGCCGAGTGCCACCCCGTGTTCTCCACCGTTGTCTCGGAACCTCGTTATTTCAAAACTAGTGTTGCCAGTATTATCCATGAAAAGTCCCAATAATCGACTAAGACAACATTACAATTTAGTATATTATTTTAAAACCTAACACTCGACCATCCTGACATCGTGCATGTCCTCATGCACGCATACAAATTAGCATTTATAACCTAACACTTGGCAAGTAAGGGTGACAGCATCGAATACGGCTTACAATTATTTACACATTACATCCAACACTTACAACTTAAGCACTGTTTGCGAACCATCCCAGAATATACAATAGAAACAAACGAGTAAGCACAAAAATAAAAGACATTTAAGAGTCTCACATAACATGATGGTGGTAAACGAGGAGGGTTCCCCACATTAAAAAAAATAAAATCAGGACATTAATAAAATGTCTACGTTATTCCTATGTCACGATGGCTGTGAACAGGCCTTTTCACAAGCAATAAATATATACATAAATATATTGTCCAAGTTATTCCTTAGTCACGGTGGATGTGAACCATAATCACAAGCCGTTTGCGACATCAGGTACTTGTGTCTAAGTCATTCTTTAGTCACAGCGGATGCGAATATCACAAACCGTTGCGACATTAGGTACTTGTGTCTAAGTCATTCCTTGGTCACAACGAATGAGAACATCTATCACAAAACGTTGCGACATCAGGTACTTGTGTCTAAGTCATTCCTTAGTCACAGCGGATGAGAACATCTATCACAAGCCGCTGCAACATCAGGTACTTGTGTCTAAGTCATTCCTTAGTCACAGCGGATGAGAACATCTATCACAAGCCGTTGTGACGTCAGGTACTTGTGTCTAAGTCATTCCTTAGTCACAGCGGATGAGAACATCTATCACAAGCCGCTGCGACATCAGGTACTTGTGTCTAAGTCATTCCTTAGTCACAGCGGATGAGAACATCTATCACAAGCCGCTGCGACATCAGGTACTTGTGTCTAAGTCATTCCTTAGTCACAACGAATGAGAACATCTATCACAAAACGTTGCGACATCAGGTACTTGTGTCTAAGTCATTCCTTAGTCACAGCGGATGAGAACATCTATCACAAGCCGCTGCGACATCAGGTACTTGTGTCTAAGTCATTCCTTAGTCACAGCGGATGAGAACATCTATCACAAACCGCTGCGACATCAGGTACTTGTGTCTAAGTCATTCCTTAGTCACAGCGGATGTGAACATCTATCACAAGCCGTTGTGACGTCAGGTACTTGTGAACTTTCCCCCTCACAAACCATAGTGACATTAAATACTTGTGACTTGTGAACCTTCCTTCTCACAAGCAATAAATTCACCAGTTAAATATTTAAGTTATTCCTAAGTCAAGATGATTGTGAACCTTCCTTCTCACAAACCATGGGGACATTAGGTACTTGTGAATCTTCCTTCACACAGCAATAGATAAAAGATAGTAATTGTTTAAAATCAAAACATTTATATATTCAAGGATGGTTTCAAAACCAATATAGGGGGTATTAATCACAGCTCAAATCATTCACCGTAAACAAAAATGAATAGGTTAGAGGTTAAATCATTTAACTAATCTGATCTAATTCTACGAAATACAATAGTACGAACAATTATCCATATCAACTTCATTAGTTCTCAAACGATTTTCATTTATCTACACACCCAGTAAGTTCTTTTTATTATAATTGTGACAAACAATAGATAGCACTATAGCTTTTAGCAACAAACTTACCAAATTAAATATAAGTAGGATGTCAAAAATTACCGTTATGATAATGCTGTAACATTTCCGTAAAATAAATAATAAATCTGTGATCGTAGTTTCTACCTTAATCGATACTGATAATTTTAACTATGTAAACAATATAATATGTGGAAACAGACTTCAAATAATGTGTTTAATTGTGCCCTTACAAACAAAGTAAAGCCCAGCGTAAGGTGAAAATAGTTTGCAAACGAGATTCTTGTAATTTAATAAGATATTTAAAAAATGAATGTTTTTTTATCCATAATCAGATAATTTTCTTTATATATTTAAACTATCAATGTCCACATCATTAGTTTGTAAACGGGATTACAAACATACCACCACCACCTACTTATAAATATTAATTTAAATTGAACAAAACGTGCTTTTTCTTTTTAGGGTACCTTTCTAACTATATGACATCCGAACTTAATATTCAAGTGTATGTTTTTTTTTTTGACTAACCTTATATTATCAGACATGCTATACATACTATGTTTGTCGAGATTAACTTCAGACATGAAATTTATTTGACATTTGGCATTCTATCAACAATTTAGACCTCACATTTTTATGAACCTGTATTTTTTTTACCTCTGTGTATTGCATTGTATAATTTCGATTTTTCTTTAACTTAGGTAACCAATCTTTTAAATTGTTTTTAAATATATTAAATTTTCTTGTGTATAATAATGAATATAAATAATATTTTGCATGCCTAGATCGGTATGACATAATTAACTGCGCATCTACTCAACATCTTAAAATGTATTTACTTCTTTGTTCTGCAATAAATTCATTGAATTGAATACGCATGAGTTATTAAATAAAGTTTAGTTTAAAACATCGATAATAATCGTATCTAGTTTTTGTTAAACAATTTTTATTTTAATAATACTTTTTATTCATAAAAGACGGCGATTAGTTTTGCATTTAGACTATATATGTGTTTACTTTTGTGATTGTGACCAATATAACATTCCTTTTCTATTACTATTTAGTGACGGCCTAAATTATTGATGAAAATGGGAAGAAACAATAAACCAAAACTGTACAGTGCCTGCAAGGTTAAGAGTACCTGCACAGGGCAATTAATTAATTAATTAATTTTTAAGGAATTCAATACCGATAAGATGCTTAATGCGTAAGTCGAATTCACCATTATGACTAAAGCATTACCAGCAAAAATCTATTCTCGCTTTGTAAAGTAATATGGAGTAAGCACCCTATTTTCTAGAGAAGAACGTCTGTTTTACCCCAAAAACTTATAATAATCGTTCATTTAGAAACAGATTAAAATATATGATAAGTTTTTGAGTTTGAAGCCCGTCAACAATATATCAGAATGTCAGATACTGTCACTATAAATTCCAAAGCACAGCGAAGGAATGGAGTAGCATTATAAATGTGCAAAGGTGAGGTTTTACCCGACAGTGGCCCAAAGGAAGGCAACGATCCAGCAGGCCATGTACGTATATGCATGTTCATCTGTTTCCCATAACTTCTTACCTACTCGTCGTATTTGGGCAAGCAAAATATCCTTAGAGGCGTCCTGTAATTCCACGGGCTATAATCCCATAAACGCCAAAATGGCAGTTTATAGCGGATATTAAACTTTATTGAAAACATACATTTTATTTTAATTTAATATAATTTCTATTCGTAAAAGATTTTATGAAAGATCAAAATAATGGTGTTTGGCTGTTTTCAATAATACTAAACATACTTCTAGAATGTTATGAAGACTGATTAGCAAATTATTTGTATCAAACTCCATTTGCTGCCTTCTCTCAATTATGCCTAGCCCCAAAATAACGTAATGAAATATTAAGCAAAAAAAAGGGACCAGATATACATACAAACACAGGCCCATAAACACATTGCCCTCCGCAGATGGGCAAAATTCAAATAAAAACAAAAGTATAATCTAGAAGTAGTCGTAAAATAACGGCAATAACACCAGTTTTCTAACCGCAGTTACACGTAATTACTAAAATATGTATATGTCAAGTAATTGCCATATGAAATCGACCTTGAAGGAAATGTGTATCAGTCTCTTATATAGCAATGTCAATTCCATTTTTATACCTCTAGAAGATTAATTCCTTACATTTCTTTATTTCATGTTGTAAATAATTAGTAAATATTTAAGTTGCCCATTAAATATTTAATATTATTTGCCTACTTCATAGTTTGCCGTGTGCAAAAATTTCATAGACCTAGATAAATTAACGTCTCTCAGCACGGACATGTTTCTTAAATATGTTTCCGTTTTTATCTTGCACTTTTATTTTGACAGTTACAGCAAAATTATTCATTACGACTATTATTACTATTGGGCTTCGTAGATAGATATTAAAACGGTCAAAAGAACCAAATTTGCATTATTATAGACCTCGAAAGGTTAAAAAAATATAAATATATACCTATATCTATAAACATGTTCTTTCTTTTGACCATGTCCTACAAGAATTGACCATAGGATTGTTCAAAAGGAAAAGTACTCGTAAATTAATGTTTCGTTTCGCTCCAACTAAATAGTCTACAGTTAAAACTCTCATACCATGGTTGTAGCCAACCCTTGTAGTTTGTGTGATAAAATGTATAACCGTTATTTCGTCCCAGTCGTAGACAGTGGCACATTTATTGACCTTTTTAAACTTACCGATACCAAGGCGTTGACAGAGAGTCAACAATACATAAAATATTCTTGTGGTTATTACTACGGTAGCTGAAATTCTGTATCGGAGATGTCACTGCTTACGGCTGAGATTGTGACTTAATATTGAATAAGTAACTCATGAAATGTTAAACCGTTCCATGTACATTGTATCAACATACCTATAAGAAATATACTAAACAAGTCTATTCGCACACAAATACGTCAAGTACACAATTGTAGTCGTCATAAGAAGGAACACATTTTATTATCGCGAGTGCGAACAGTCAATGGTGAGAGCAATTATCTTTGCGGAGGTGCAACAATATAACAAGCTACCTAAAGAAGTTAAGAACGCAAACTCGTTTGATATATTCAAAACGAAGTTAAAATATCACATTCTTAAAGATCAAACACTACCGTAAATATACTTGCCCTACTGCTGCGTTGCTTTATAGTGGCACCGGATTGAATAATTTTTATTTTTTTTTGCGGGTGGATCGAAAAGTTTGAAATGTTTGTATTCGTTGATGTGATTTGTGTACGAAATGATTTAATACTGTGTATTTAAATGATTTGACAGAAACAAAAACAATACCTGCTTAGTTTAAATGTCAAAGTTTGTGAATATTTTAAGTTTTGGAACAATTGTTCTCAAGTAAGTGACATTTTTATATAAATTCTTTTTGAGAAGTAAATTTCTTTAACCATCAAATACCATGTCTCGCGCCCACAACCGCTCCAGTTCGTTGTCATTCGACACGCGGCGACTGTCGTGTTCAGCACTAGCCAGAGATGTAGCCCGCCGCCCGTGGCTGCGTTCCCGGCTCTGCTCGTTGTACAGATCGCGTAGCCGGTTGTGATGATAACCCAGCTCATGCCCGGACACGGTCACGTCACCGCTTCCGACTCACAGCGTGCATATGACCACGGCTGCGACGGGTCATCGCAACGCGGTCCCACGGGGTAGGCACGTAGCACTGTTGTTCTGAAACTTGTAAGCGGAGGCGCTGTAACTACTCAATTTTACACGTTATAAATTAAACTTACATTAAGGGCGATAAATGCTTAAATGTACAATTGAAAATTCTCCAAAAACGAGGCGTCTTACCTCACAAATTACACCATTTTAGGCCCCTTTACACAAAAATAAGTGACGGTAGGCACTGTCTAGTATTTTCAAAATGACTATTGATAATAACCTAAATAAAATCACGAAATTACCCAGCCCCACACATTGAGGTTCTATGAACTGTTGTTAAGATATTGACCTGTTATTATATAACTAAGCAACAAGCAGGCTCTTGCCACTTCTGAAATATGTAATAAACTTAGGGTACCCTTGCTCTAAACCAACTTATTGAATACCTAATATATTTAACATCAAAGCAGAAACTTATGGATGGGTACCCAAAGGCATCTAATCGTCACTACTAGATTATCTCAAACTATAAACTGACATAGGTATTACAGGGTAAGGAAAATAACATGTAACACATTGTATCATTTAAAGGTATACCTAGGGTTTCACTAAATAAAGCACAGAAAGACAAGACTATATATTTATTTCAATTAGGCTTGTCAGTAATTAATCAGAAAGCTAGTTGTCCGTTCCAAAACTAGGTCTTCATGGAGAAGAAGGACAAGAAACTCCATGGAAACAGTATTAAAGTATTATATCAACTCACTTCTTACATTGCCATAAACTATTATTATCTCAAATACATTTCATTCTATCTCTTGGACCATTGTCCAAGAGATCTCAGAATAGTATCAACACAATCACAATAGCTAGGCAAAGAAAGAGTATGAATATTCTATTTTATATGATTTAAAACATTATCAATATCGGCAAAAATATAAAAGGTACAACAACATTTTCATAATAAGCAATAAGTGTTACATAATATCAAATTACTTAATATTTAAGATAGTAACAGAACTTACGTCCGTCTTCGATGCTGGCCCCGAGCGAATAGGCCGAGTGCCACCCCGTGTTCTCCACCGTTGTCTCGGAACCTCGTTATTTCAAAACTAGTGTTGCCAGTATTATCCATGAAAAGTCCCAATAATCGACTAAGACAACATTACAATTTAGTATATTATTTTAAAACCTAACAATTTGTTATATTTAAAATGCGGAAAAAAAAATGATTTTCTGTTCGATTTATAAAAACATCGTATGCTATCGAAAACCTGTCTAGCATTCTTTTTGTTCATTGTTTGTTTCGGTCCATTAGTAAAAATGAGCTGAGTTCCCATCGATTCATCGGGGTTTCAGTACAAAACAAATGACCCACTCCAAACTTTGTTACTCAGCTCAACTTTTTGCTGAATCTGTAGCCAAAATAACAAAACACAACTTGTTCTAGTGAGGCGTTGACAAATCTGCGCTATTTGAGATAACTAACGAAAATCTTAAATTGAACTTTATAGAAACTAATGTCTGTTTTCACTATCCCAAGACATCAACTAAATGTAATGCTTACATATAATTGCACGTTACATTTTCAATTTTCGGCGCTAACCCGAGAGTTCAAAATTCAATAGCACGATTCATAGGCATAAGACGCATCTTTGAACCACTCAAGCGTTGCAATAGGAATGGTAAGGAGGTACGCCTAACTCGCTTGGGAGCTGCCGAGAGCGACAAGCATACAAATGCGGGGATATTTCAAATGTTAAGCGCGCACCTTTACAAAACCAATTATACCTCAAACTTACGAGCTCATATAGTAATGGGGTCTATTCACTACCCTCCATTAAATTAATTACTCCATTCATTCGATCATCACAAAGTTACCTAATCTATTACGGATGCATTACAAAACTTCCACATAACATCTGAGAAAGTAGTACATTAAACACGCGAAAACGTTTACACCCCGAAAAACTGGTAGACTATTATATTGTCACGCGAAAAACGCGAAGTATCACACGGAAGTTAATAAAGGGTCGTGTTAGCGATAAGTTGGCAGAACAAAGAATTGCCTTTGCCGCGTGTAGCGCACGTGAGCGGTATCGATCGGGGCGGCCCTGCGCCCTGCGCGTCGCACAAAGCACCATTACACGGGGCCCCGAAACCAGAGGGACTACCAAACGGACTAGGGACGACATTGACTAGGGAACGTCAGGGACGAGGGTCGGGCAACCCCAGTGCGGTAGGTTATTCTTTTAAAATGCAGGCCCTTACGAGAAATGGTCCGTCCCAGTTGTAGCAATCGATATTGTTGTTTGACGGCCACGTGTGCAAGTGAAATGTGTAGACATTTTAATGTGGGGAAGTATTCTGCTCATAGTATTATGTTCATGTTTTCTATTGCTTTGTCAGTTTTAATCAACTGTATGTAATCATAATTAATAATAACACATCTAAGTGATGAGACGATTGAAGATCATACATAATTAATCTCCAATGTAAGCATAACATTACCTTTGTGATAAATTGTAATTTAATGAAGTTTCAGGGCTTCAGTATTAATTAAGTACAAAATTAATATTCCCGTCATGGTCTACTTGAGTATTGAATGATAATTTTAAATACAATTAACCTAATAAATGAAGACAGTTTAATTTTATTACGCACGGAATATTGTTTCGTTATGCATGTGTTGCATATATTACGAATTCAGCAAGGCACTTGTTTCCGAGCTGTTTGCCCGCTCCGTTCACTTCGGCGCTCCAAGGCCTCTCAAAGGCCTGCATTCGTGTTTACATTACTGCACTTTGCGCCTACGACGCGCACTCGAACAAAAACCGGCCACTCGTAACAGTGACAACAATCGACCGCGATACGAATAGCCCCCCTGCCTTACAACTTTTGTTTTAAAATATTAAAACGGTGTTATTTCGCTTAATTTAATGTGTTTTGTTTAAAAGTTGAGCGCTTTGCAGGTAATGCGGAACCAGGAAAGCCACGTTAAATTGATGCATGGCTTGCTGGTAAATATTGTAGAGATGCACAGCCAGCGGGATGTGCTCTCGCCGGTGATATTTTATTTAGAATTGTGGATGGTATCTTCCAGAATGGATTTACCGCGAAACGCCTCGAGCTACCGTTTTCCTCGTATGAGTCTAAAAATTTTAAAGAAAATAAGCTATATTTCGAAGGAGTCATAGTTGAAATGAAATCAGCTTTTCTATGGAAATTATTTTATGTCTCGAGGCTCTAAATAAATTCAAATAAAATATTCCTCTTTATTTTAAAATCCCATCTTCCTTGTCTTTTCTAGTTATAAAATTGCCTTGATCCCCCCGAATGTCGCGTCAGAGCTTTACCCATACTTCGCTTGATCTTCGCATAATACAAACTCTATTATACAAGAAAATCATAAAAAATAAACCCACCGACGGATATTACACATACATTTTTCATCGCAAAGATCAGCATGGAACTTAAAGGTTTTCGTATAAGCGAAAATAATACGGGTGTCGTAAAACCTGCGCTCGGAGAACCGGGTAGAAAGTGACTGCTGGAGAAGCGCTGAGAAATACGCCTTGTCTGGGGACTAACGGTAACTTAGAAGTGCAGTAACTATACTGCATCTCGAATTGTTAAGTAAAAGGTATTGTTGTGACATGTTTTCGTTCTTGGGCAAATAAAATGTTCAAAGTTACTGTTGAACTTTTTATTCCTGAAGAATAGAGAGCCGTTTCTACATCTGCTTCTCTGAATACTTGACATAGGATCCAAAACAATTAATAAAGTATTTTGATTGCTTCTTCTTTTACTGGTTTTGCAGGTCTTGCTTGTTTTCGTCTTAGGTTATATATTTTGGGGCTTTAAACTATCACAGAATTCATCAAGAAACATATTTCAATCTGTATGTACTCTACGATCAAAACAAACCCGGTAACAAATACTGACAGCATACCGGACCACCTATAACTTCCATGTTGAACTAGCCAAAGAAACCTACACACTTAATAACCGCACGAAATGGCCTATTCTGTCCTAGGGCTTCGGTTCCCGGCTCTCGTTATAAAAGAGATGGACAGTCCGGTTCCTTTTAAGGCAGTTGTACCGTGCGAGCCTGACGACGAACGAATGCTGAATTGATTGCGGCACGATGACGGTTAGATAGCAGCTTTGTAGCTGACGTGTTGGTAAGGTTGTAGATCAATTGGAAGCATTGGAATAAGTTATGTTAAATGTGTTCTGTACGGTAATTGTTTTGTATATCTGGTATGCAAAAAAGATCGCATTTGACTTGTAATTTGACGTATTCATTCCCAAAGATGTAATTGAATTTTTTAAAACATCAAACTCACATTGAAAGGTTTGTTGAAGTGTTAGGTACCCAATGGAATAGTAATGAATACCATTCAATTTGAGAGTTTAAAAATAAGTGATATTTAGTGACGAATTTTGGGAAATTTTCCATTTTACATCAAAATATGGATTTTGTCAGATCACAAGAATTTACCCTAGGTCTTTTGGGGTGCCTGCCAGGGTCGCGAGATTGTTCAAACGAGATACCGTGGCCCTGGCATATGGGTAACTGAAGGAACACGGGTGGGTTTTAGTCAGTAAAAGTCTGACATACCCTCCCGCTCCGCCTAGAGTGGGAGACGTCATTTGATGATTTCCCATCCAAAAAAAAAGGCTTTTGGGGTGCTTAATTGTTGCAAATGGGGTTCTTTATTGTACTTTGAAGAACTTTTCAATTATGAATTTTTAAATTAATTCGACATCCTCGGCTATAGATAGAGCCGTCTTATCTTCTAGGTAATAAAAATCTTAAATTTACTGACAGACAACGTGCAGCCGGTGAGTCTAGGAGCTTGAAATTTCAACTAGAGTTCCTTACACAACGAAGGTGAGCAATAAGGAAGGATTTTTAGAAATCCCTCGCCTAAATGGGATTATTAGGGAGATGAAATGCACGGAAATTCGGTTTGTCAGTCCAGTAGGGCCAAATTTTGATAAAGTTTAATTTTTGAAGACAAAAAATGTCGAAGTCCAATTTATTCTGTAACGTCGAGTTCAATAGAGCTGTTCCCTTTCCCATTACGTTTCCCGGCTATCAAGATGTCGACAACTCATACTTTATCTGCCATTGTCATCTCTAAATCCAATATGTTATAGCCACACGTGTTCCTAAAACAGTCTATCGTATTCAGACTGAGTTATTGCTAGTTTCTTAACACATAGTTCCTGAACTCATGAATCTACGTGAGCCAAGTTTAAATCCATCTTAAAACTGTTTAATATGTAAAATTGTATCGAAATCCTCTCCGACCGTCGGAGACACGATTATACAGTAGGGAAGGAGTTCTCATGCAAAAGTACAGTGTTCAGATGTCCGGACTAAGTAATTTATCTCACTGCTTCCCCCACTACTTCACGTGTGAGAAGTGTTACTTGAAAAACATACGGGTTATTAAGAACCGGGCGGTTCCGTGCACCAGACTTACAAACTAGATATACAAACTTTTCCTCAAGGATGCAGCTTCGTTATATTTTTTTATCAATTTTTTAAATCTTAATCTCCACGAGGAAAATCATTTGTAGTCATGAATAAGTTAGGTTAGTAACCCGTCTTTCTTTGGGTACCTCATTAAAGCTACACGTGCCGAAATGTTAACAATACGTTGCATAAGCCAGATTCTAGTACAGATAACATTAATTTCAATTCATTTGAACCCGTCGGCTCTTTTTTTCGACTCATTGTCAAAGTGTTTGCCAAGTTTTGTTGGAATAAAAACTACGGTTGCGTACAATCTTCAGTTGCGGTAAATAGCAGTATTTGATTTATGAACAATGTGTTTTGATATATGTCTTCGTCGCCGGTGGTAAATTTAAGGAAGCAGGTCCAGTGAAAAGACAATTTATTTTGTCTAGATTTTATTTATTTGCTAGATTCGGGTTAGGATTTAAATCTATTTCAAAGTTTTATGCCGGATAGTTTTGATAGTGAAATATTACCGAGAGTGGCTTTTGTTTTGTGTTATACATTATTTTGTGCGACACATGTAAATTCGACGACATTCTTTTGTTAATGGACTCATTTTTGTAAAAAAAAAATTACAAACGTCAGTTATATAGTTTACTTGGTATGCATTGCAATGGGAATAATAGATCACGCTCTACAGCTAAAGTTCATCTAGCCAGGTCCGTTCCAACCGCAATACTATATGTTTCCACTGAAGGTGGAGTTTTCAGCGGTGGCGCTCGTAAATCAGGCGAGGCTGAACCGAACGATATTAATGTACGGACGAGACCACCTTCGGCAAATACGTTTTATTGGGCGAAATGCGCCAGTTGCCACGCCGACGGATACGTGGCTTTCATTTTAGCTTTTGTTTTGTATCGAGCCAAATATTGGGGCTTGATTGAAAATTATGGGCGTTTAATTTGTCACGGGAAATGATATATCGAATGGTCTTTTGATACGGGTAGGCTTGGTCCTATTGTGATCGCCCTTAGAGGCTACGTAATCTTCTTCCTTAGCAAATCCATTATTATCTAATTTAGTAAATGATAAACCATTTTCTTTCTGTAAATGAATAAAAAATTTACACGGTAATCATATTTTTAAAAACTAGATGCGATTTCGCATTTCTATCTGACTGCTCCGAGAAGAAAGGCCATAACAAACTTAAAGGTCACAATCTCTTTTACAGTCTTCACATACTATTGGACTGATAATGTGAAGACCACGTAAAGTGGTGTCAAAGTTGGTCTTTTGAGAAAAAACTGCATAGATTGAGTGAACATGTCCAGTAAGTGAACGCATTTATCAGTAAGACAGCTCAACTCAGAACTTAGAGCTCAACAATCCGACAAACAATACCGAAGAAAAGACATAGTCTTCTTCTTCCCAGCAGTTAGTTGATCAATAGCAGCATCGTTTACATTAATGATCTTATAATCATCAATCTTTAAGACAGTCCTAGCATTAACCGCACCAGACACTCTATTTAATAACTTCGGTCTATTAATAGTATCTAAAACAAGACTACTGTCTATGAGTTGAATGACTTTAGTAAAGATTCCTAAATTGGGTGTCGTATCATTTGCAGCCAGACGTCTTGAACACATGCTTGTCTATATCTAGGTCGGGACTTAGCAAGTTGTAAGGTGATACAGCTTTCAATCACACTAAAATAGTATATGTTGTCTGCACGTTATAGGAGTTGATGGACTCTATTGAAATTGCCAAGCTCGTAGCCAAATTCTGGGTGTACTGTGTATAGATTGGTATCAATCCGCAAAAAGAAGAAAATTGTATATATACACATGTTCATGACTACACTACCACGGTGACTATATCTTTGTTTATGTTTGTTTCAGGAGATATAGCTTTCAAAGTCGTTGTCCACATATAACATCCCGCCCACTTTCCAAACGGGTTAGGCAGGGGTGACCTCTAGCACACCTACATACATTTCATCATCGTTTTCTTCTCATTTTATTTAGGGTGTGAGCAGTATGTCTTCTTCTTCCTTACCTTCTTCTTAATTAACCATTATGCCAGCTAAAGTAGATCTAGAATGACTAGACACAGCTTCAAATTGTATACTTGTTAACAACTTCCCAAAGGCCTAGTAGTCAGGCTCTATCTCCACTATGAGTATAATCCGAGGTCATTTACACCCCGTTTAAGTTTCAATTATAATCAATAGTTTCAGTTGATTATTGTGAGGGTTGCCGAAATGTGGTTACTACTTACGTCCAATTACCTGACCCTACAAAATGCTTCGGGTAGATCGTAATGAGTTAAATAGATTTCGGGTTACAACTTGCACGGTTATCCTCTTTGTGGTAGAGCGAAATTTTCGCCTGTTAATCGACTTTTAGAGGATTTGTTATAGTTAGTTCGTGGTCGTTTCCTACCTTTTCAAAAGTTTCGGTTTATGCTGGTGGCAAAAGAATTCACATAACTGAAATCCCGGAAGGGTCAAGTAGAGGTATACTTATAGTCCTCCCACATTTCGACAGTTATGTTAAGTCCTATGTACACTTTGCTTGAACTGGAAATCCACACCAGGACTTCATGCACGCAGTCAAAAGGAATTCCTTTTTTTTTGAATTTATCGGGTAGTTTGTGTTGAATGAATGAATGAAAACATTTATTAGTTACGAGTAACATACACATTTGGTATATCATGGAATTGGTTTGGTCATTTATTTTTAGGTTATATTCTTCTTCTTTTAACTATTTTCGATTATATTTCCATTCTATTAAGTTTCTATTTTTGTCTGACTCATTGATCAATACGTTCAAATATTTGCTTTCCCAATAACATTGTTGTTAGAGGGTATATTTCAGAAGTTATTGGCGTATGAAGTGTGTCGTAATTTTCTAACAATGTCTTGGAGAGCGTAGTCTACTTGGACCTGAAATGATTTCACGAAAATCGATCATATATCAAATTCGTGTTTGCTTTAGGTCGAAAATAAATAACACAGGATTATTATTTGTCTACTTGATTTCCGCCGCTTTACTATCTTATTTTACTTCGTCCTGGATTTTGTTCTCACTGAAAACCTTTGTGTAAAGTTTTGAAAGAACCCGTCTTCTACTAGTGGTTATTTAATCTGCGGTGAAATGAGTACCTGCCATAGACAATCTCAGTTGATAAGTAAAGTTTCTATATGAACGCCACAGAGAATATTTAATTATTGTCTCATTAGAATAATTATACGGGATAGTTCCTTTATCTGCCTGGATCATTGCATTCATTACCAAGCCGTAGTGGCTGTCTGTAGTTTCTGCCTTCCCCCATGGGAAAAGTCGTGAGTTTATGAATTTGTCATGACCAACATAGTGTTTAGTGTACGCACGGCGACAAATCAAGCTTGACATTTTCAGTATAAGCTGACTTCTCATTGTACGAAATGCTTATACAATGCGAGGCCTGCTAAAACTGAAAATGATTAGCTTGATATGTAGTCGTGTGTACATTCATTTCTAAAATTGAAATACGTAAACATATGAAATTATATGAGAAAAAGTTAACCGAAACCAATCCAAAGATCATGAAACAGCCCTTAAAAGATTCTTAACTATATACCAATACAAATCAGATTCCCCCAAAGGTGTAAAGCGCTGTCCATCGGTCTGACATAACACCTTACGACACACATCCTATTCTTAGCGTTAATACATCCGCCTGTATAAATAAGTTAGTACGAGATTAAAGTGTCGAAAACTGTGGGTAATAAGCTCGGCCGCAGGTGTTGAGTAATTGTTGAGCGCTCCGATATGACAGGCGCGCGTTCCACGCTAGATTGGTTCAGACAGCCGCTGGCTCCGTGTTCCGTGGCTGGTTTTTTTTATTTTTGTTGTAGTAGTGACTTTTTGATGGGTTGATACTTTGATTTTTGGAACGTTTAAGGCGAGGAAGTTTGGCAATAATTCCTTCGGCACATATGACTTCTCATTATCGGCATAAATAAATACCTATAAACTGCTGTCGAATTACATTTTTTTTCGTTTGTTAGATAGTTCTTTGACATAATATAAAATGTGAATTTAATTTAAGCATTAATGTTATACCTACTGTTTTTTTCTTTCTATTCTTTTTTTTTTTGGTAACTGTGTTGTGATGTCCACAGTCTTTCTTTCTTTTTTAATTTGTTCCTATAAGTGATGACTTGTAATTGGCTGTCAGTCTCACACACAATTTTTTATTCTGTTTGTTTTAGCTGTAAGTCATCCAAAGTTATTAAATAAATAAATAATCTTCTCAATATTTATTTGACAATAAATACCTGCAATTCTAATTTCAACTCTTTGTTAGCGGTTGTCTTGACATTTATGTAATTTGGTTTAAATAGGATTTTTAATAAAATAAAATAAATATCTTAGGACAACCAACACACCGTTATCTGATCCCAAACTAGGCAGAGCCTGTAGGTACTATGGCAACCAGACAACTGATAAACATACTTATATATTTCTAAATACATACATGTTATAGATTAATTACACCCAGACACAGACCAAATAATTGTGCTTATCACACAAAGATTTGTCCTGGGTGGGAATCGAACCCACGACCTCCGTTTTCGCAGCCAGGATCACTAACCACTAGACAAACAGGCCAGTAATATTTTGTTTATCTATTAATTACGTAGATTCTTTTGTATTTTGTGAATGTGAGAACATTGTAGGCCTTATAGGGTTGGTAAACCATATTCAATTTCATTAAGTACCTGGTACTTGTTGACAAACCTACACTGTCCTCCTATATCTATTAACACAGTAATTAGAAAAAATAAATAAAAGAATTACCGTTGAGTTTCTGTCCGTCTTTTCTCCATAGGTAACGACTAATTGGATCCTTGCACTCAGCTTCTGACGGTTCTTATGTATGCCCATTGTAGGTTTATGTGAAAAATATTTTCATTTTGAATATTACGTGTATTTTTTTCTTTTATTGTAACCTAGGGTGCTAAAAAATTCCCTTTCTCTTCTTCTTCGTGTCGCTGGCACGACAGTTATTCAAATATTATTTGCCCAAAACTTCGCCACTTTCACGGCGCTATCGGAGGCAGCGCAGAGGTCACCTTGGCTGCATATTTGGGGGCACAGAAGGCAGGATAAGAGGTGGAGCATAGTTTGTGATTCAGCTCCACATCCACACCCTGCTCCGGTTCCGTTGAGGTAACCTCAATTTACGAAATTCGACTTACAATTTTCTTTTTGGGTTCGGAGACGGACCTCCAAGTACCTACACCACGGAAGGCTACACCCTGCAGGAAGAAAACTCATTTGGTGGTAGATAGATAGTAAATAGGTCTTTTCATAGTTTGTAACGGGCGTCGCCCAGGTTACCGGGTAGGGACGGTGTCGATTTAAAAATCTGTGCCTGCTTTTTTAGCCATTGTGTTCGTAGTGGAATGCCGAATAGAGGGTTGCTAGTCCTGCCAGGGTCGCGAGATATGTTCTAAAGAGTTACCGTGGCCCTGGCATATGGGCAACTGAAGGAACACGGGTGGGTTTTAGTCAGTAAAAGTCTGACACGCCCTTCCGCTCCGCCTAGAGCGGGAGACGCCATTTGAAGATTTCCCTCATAAAATAAGTGTTGCTAGTGTCAGGCTCCTGTTTGTGTGAAGAATCCTTTTTTTATGGGCGTTATGTCGATATGTTCTACGGTAGCCGCTGAGAGCCGCTGAGTGGTAGTGGGGTCTAAAGGTTGGATACTGGCTGGTGACTTTTTGTTTTTATAGTTAGGTTTGGTGTTCCATTTTTGAAGTTCCAAAGAGTCGATTTTCTTTTGTTATTTTGTTGTTAAAATACTCTGAAGGAATGTGCTGTAACGTCAAATTTTAAATTAAGAATGTTATCGCTTCACCTAATTGGCCCTTTTCATGTTAGTTACAAACTTACGTAACGCACCTATACGTAACATCGTAATTTGATTCACCTACATTCAGTACCTACAGTACAGTGACTAGTAAAAGTAAAAATAATCCAGTGTGTCACCTAAAACTTGGCACTCAACCCGCCATTCACTCAGACACTCAGAATAGTACTCGTCAATAGTGCACATAACGAACTGCTACCCAAAAATATGTAACAACACATCAATAACACCTAACCCTCTTATGCCGCGCGGGTACATTTTACCCCACCTTCCAAGATTTGTACCCGACATACATAAATACATCCGAACGTGTGCACACCGCTTGTATTGTATAGGAAACGTGTAAATTGTTTACCGATATCAGGGAAGCGATATGTTCGCGCCGACACTGCGAGTGAGTCGGGCAAACACGACGAGTGTGCGCCACAAGAGCCTCGGCCCATTTTACAAGAGCCTCCCCACACCTACGTACATACGACGCGTGTATTAAACTGAATTTTGTGTGTTAACGCATTATGACACTTTTGGGTGCAATGGAAAATGTGAACGGAGTTTGATCGTCGGGGAATATGAGGAGACTAGCTTCTGCACGCAGTTTCGCCCGCGTGGATCGCCTACGTCCTTCCCCAGGATGCTATCTATCTCCTTGCCAAATTTTATCAACATCTGTTTAGTGGATTAGGCGCGAAAACGTAACATACAGGATGGATGTGTAATTTTATTTGAAAATAATGAAATTGGATTCGAAATGCTTGAATGGAATCAAAACAAAAATATTTGAATTATGTTTCATGAAATAAATCGCTGCGTGTATTTATACCAATGTTTCACATTAGCTACTGTCAACATACAAAGTTGAAAAACGAGAAAACACGTTCACAGAGCTCGTTGTTTACGCCGAACCGACTCTTCACCGAAGCGTAATTTAAAAAACAAATATTCCTAATGTCACGAAACGATACCGTCAGCTTGTATTTCGATATAAATCTATCTACATGACTTAACTTTACGGAAATGAATTACACGGTAGCCGAGCTCTAGTCGACATCAAAATAAAATTATTCGACGATGACTTATTGATGGCTGAGTTAAACGAGCTATATGATAAGTTATTCCCGGGCAAGGCTGTGTCGCGTAATTTCGCCGGGCGAGGGTAGCGCAAAATGTCTACGTTAAATATTACGTCACGATTCAATTTGCGGCGAGCGGAGCGTGCGGCGGACGAGCGAGCGTGTTTGTTCAGTGAGCGACGGCCATGATGCTTTTTCGCTTGCACCGTGTGCATTGAAAGGGTTCAACGCAGTATATTTTTACGTAACACTACACCCACTACGGTAGTCTCGTAAAATACCAATGTTGGTTAAACGAATATTAACGGTTAACGAGCCCCATTAACCACAAAATAGGCTATATTTTCAGCTAAATACTCAGCTGATTTCAATGAAAAACCAATTGAAGTTTTTTATTAATTTTCGTATGACACGCGAACAAGTGATGTACCTACTTTGTTGAAAGATGCAATAAAAAAATAATGAACGCTACAAACGCGCTCCATATTGAATGCCTAATAAGTAACAAGTTAAGATATTACACAAGTTACACAGCGTATCTATAGATTAACCCAATAAAGAAGAAAGTCACAAGTACGCGAATAGTAAGAAAGACTATGCAAAATAAAAATGTCACCACGAATCATCTCCGACGCTGTAGCAATTTACGTCACTACTAGACTTTTCACATCGTCTGTCGTTCCAAAATATAGCTCACCCCTTTCCAACCCCGGTTGAATTAAGCAAGTTTATAGTTCAATTTAAAATTTTGATATGAACTACGTAATAAGTAATACTAATAACTTGCAAGTTTTGAGTTCTCGTGTTTATATGATTCATAATTTAGTGGCAATCGTGTCTTATGTGGTGAAGTTACCAAGTTTCAGCCGGTTACACTTTATTAGATTTTACTGTGTTCATATCTAATTTATTTAAAAGGTGTTTCATTTTTTAGGATAGTGTGCAAGTTTCCGTACAAGCGTCTTTGGCAACTTTGAAGTTAAGACGGACGGAACTAATGTTTCTGTCATACTTTCCACTTTGTCTACAAATATTAAGTATATTAATTTGAGAAAATATTTTGACAGCAAATGAAAACTGTTTCACGTTGATCGTATTTCCGTTTTATTAGGTTTCTATTCAAAAGCTGTCTCACCAGAGATACAAGAGTATAAAGCTACACATGAATACGAATGCCGCGATAAATCCGAATGATTTTACAGTTACCAAGCGGAAATGTAAACATGTCGACAGATATACGATGCTTTCAATATTATGTACAGAGAAACTCTCCTTCTATGTTGGGTTAGGTTAGCATACTTCGCAAAAAGTTATTACTGGCGATACCCAAACTGAGTTTGCTCAAGTCCTTTACGGATATGGGCTCTTGCCGACGAAGGATTTGCGGATAATTACGCGCTTCTTATTAAGCCGTCTGCAAATACTTTTGGGATGGGTAATTTTGTCCCTCGCTCGCGTTTTGGGGTTAACTATTTTTCTTTAGTTTATACGAGCCGGATCGTGCGGCCCTTTTTATCAATGGGTTACTTTGTTGCTGTGTCTGTTATGGAATACAATGAGTTATTAATGAATTGAATATTTTACCATTTATTAATTTTACGATTATTAAATGAATACAGGAATAACCAGTTTACATACCTAAGCGTGTAAGGTCATTGCTCCTAAAATAAAATAGGTGTCAGGAGACCAAAGTTCAGATCGTAAATACTGACAGCCGTTTCATCTCCATATTGTTTCTCAGAGAAAGACAAAAAAATACACGGCGTAATTTCCCGGATTATGTAGAAGAAAAACAAGCAATCTCTTTATATAGAATAGGTAAAGATAACACAGATACTTTCAGTTCATTTATACCGCGGGGGGGTTCCGCGGTATAAATCTCAATTTGCATAATATATTTTTGCGCCAGTTTAAAGGTGAGCGCTGTGCGGGTACAGTGGACCGCACCCTTGTGGTAATATTTGACCGTAAGCTGATCTAACGTATGATCTATTTTCGAAAAGTATGTGATGTAAAAGAACACAAATCTTACTACCCACAAAATAGATGAAAGTTTTTGTGTTTTTTGTTATTTATGTTTGTTACTCAATTACGCAAAAATTACTGAATTAAAATTTGGATGTAATTTGGCACACAGATAGAATATAATCTGGATTTACACATAGGATATTTTTTATACCGGGATTACGTTCCTGTGGGATGATTTTCGACCTCCACGCGGACAAAGCCGCTGGTAAAAGCTCGAAAGATTAAAAATGTACCCGGGGATGTCAAATTGTAGTGTCACTTACAAATGGAGTGGGTTGAATTGATTATTTTAAATACCCGAAATTCTAAATATTAATTCCTTTGAAGAGGTTTTTCATTTGAAAGTTTGAAGTTAATTTTATAACTTTAATTTCTGTCGATGATTTTCCAATTACAATTGAATAATGTTGTTAAAACCTTCTAAATACAGATGTGTTACCACTTACTAATTCCCTTTAGTGAATGGTTACGTGAGAATTTAACATGCACCCTAATCACAGAACACACGTATTAACCAGAATCTGAATAGTTTTAAACGTTAAGGTTGGACTTTTAATCCTATTCACTAACTTGACAATGAGGATCAATTCGACAAAAGGATTTAGCAATTTTGAATACTACATCGAATACAATATAAATATCTGAGTTCATTTTTTTTTGAATCACTCAAATCCATCGAGAAATTACGAAGTTATTAAACTTTAAAAAAAGGGAGTTTTAAAACGCACGCCGCGCGCGCGAAACTGCTGATGACGTCACGAGGCTCGATCGCCCGCCACGCGCCGCACTGCTTTGTTATGATTTGCGGAGTTTAATCGTTGTTTCTTGTCTATTTATGTTTTATAGATATTGGTAGATAGGAAACATGGAAGTCGGATTTACCCAAGGCCCAATCGGACAATCTCGCGAAGATTGATTCGTTTATGGTTGAAAAGTAAAAAAAAAAAAAAAAACAATTTATTCCAGTGCACAGGTAGGTATGTACATACTACGTTTTAGAATGTTTTGATTTGGCAGGCAGGTACCTTTTTCGTGTTTCTACAATGTGTAGGCACCCCTCTACCTATTTTAAATAATATTTCTTACTAGCTTCTGCCCGCGACTTCGTCCGCGTAAAATTTCCTGCTCCCCCAACCCATCCCGTCGCATCGAATCGCCTGCCCGTGCGAGGTCTTTGTATGCGTGACGTTTTTCTTTGTGCTCGGCTCCTAAGGGTCTTTGCGTGACCTTATATAATATATAGTCTATAGCCTTCCTCGATAAATGGGCTATGCAACACTAAACGTACAACTCTTCAGCTTTTACTTGGGTGTGCTACGCAATGAATTTTTTGAAAGACCAAGGCGCGCGCAATGGACGTGTTTTATATGGAATTTTTCACATTTTCTTCGAAAAAAAAAAATAAAAAATTACCTACGTGTTGAAATTTATATGTGAGGGGGTTACAAAGGGGGTCGAAAATATCATTATTTTTGCGATAGGAAACGCCATTTTCGAGATATAAGCAAAAGAAAAGGAAAACAAAAATACAGTACTGTTTTTGCACATGAAGGCGAGGCACGTGAAGGCAAGGCGCGAGGCGCGCGCAATGGACGTGTTTTATATGGAATTTTCACATTTTTTTTCGAAAAATAAAAATAAAATATTACCCACGTGTTGAGATTTACATGTGAAGGTGTTACAAAGGGGGTCGAAAATTTCATTATTTTTGCGATAGGAAACGCCATTTTCGAGATATGAGCAAAAGAAAAGGAAAACAAAAATACAGTACTGTTTAAAGCACGTGAAGGCGAGGCGTTCGTTGGTGTGAATTTTAGTTCATAACTACTAGTTTTCATCCACACCTTTTTTATCGCGATTAAAAATAGATTTAGTTAAAATAAATTATTATAGTCAAAATTTTTGAAATGCAGTATAGAGTACTTTTAGTTAAGGGGACATGGGGCGTCGCTCCTCGTGAAAGTACACCACTTCTTTCTATTTTTTGGGTATTTTGGGACACAAAATAACAATTTGTCCGGTGTAGCAACACTTGTATTTTCGCATCGTGGCACGATACAATATTTTATGAAGACATTATTCGTTTAAATGTTCTGCGAGTCACGTAACTAAAGGCAGAAAGAACGTGCGTGGCGGTGCCGCGGACGCGAACGTGGAAAATGACGTCATCAACAAATTGTGCGTATTGGCGGGCGTTTTTGAAAATGCAAAATTAAAACCGCTCTAACTTCGTCATTTTTGGTCCAATTTTAATAATTCTTTCACTGAAATAATTGGTTTAGATATGACTGTAATTCTACATATTTAACTAAAATCGTCGCTGATCCTCATTGGAGGGATACCAGGTTTTGACAAAAAAAAGATAGTGAGGTGGTGCAAGAATGAATGAAATTGAATGAACTAGAAATAATGTACTTACATGCAAACTTTGTCATTTAAATTTAGTAACTTGTCTTAAAACAAGATGTGTACTATATCGATATATGTATATGTAGTCTATGGCTGTCAGAGGAAATAAAATGACTATAATAAAAAAATAAGCAAAATTACATGATTTTTATATTTAGTTTTGTTACTATCAGAAGAAAATAAAAAAGGAAATAACTGTTATTAAAAATTATTAATTATTCCTAAAATCCACACCTAAAAACGATTTTTTTACGTTTTATTTAATTTAAAACATTTTTATCATTCATTCTTTATGCGAAATCGTTCACTACCCCGACACTATTAGTTTTAGAATGGTATCATTATTTTGCATTGAACTGTCAAGTTAGTGAATAGGATTAAAAGTTCAACCTTAGTTGCTAATCCATTGCTTCTTAAGTACGAGAAATTGGTCTCTACAACAACATAAATAAAGCAGTGAATTTTGTTGAACTGTCAAGTCTGTCCCTGAACAGGGTTTGTTTACTAACTCATCAGATTTTTTTAGAACTTATATTACAGCGTCTGAATAGACTTAGAGGCCAGCTTATACTGGCTTTTCTACCACTAACGTGCGGCCCACTGTACATGAAAAACCGAGTATCCTGCATCATCCTCGTTTGTCATTCACCTCTGCAACCGCATTTAATTTTCGATGCCCCGCGGGCCTGAGCCCTTCTCACACTTGGGGCTCGCAACCTCGAAATATGAAAAGTATTTCGCGTCGATAAATTGAAACAATGTTACATTTTTTTGTAACTCGATTTTTTTCCCCTTGTGGGTTAATTAGACCATGGGCGCCGGAAGAAGGTTGAATTTCATTTTGGCTTATTGAAATGTGTACGTGCGAATATTCTGAGTTTTGATGTCTTCTTATTTTAATATGTCATCTAGCATTTATCGTTGTTTTCTGCTCGAAGAGATTATTCGTGCGCAAGTTAACATCTTTACATGATATCTTATTACCATACTAGTAGATAAGAGAGGCTGATTAAATTATCAATTTAAGCTAATCTATACATACATATAAATAAAATTGGAGCAATCTGTTTGAACGTCTTGATAACAACTTAATACCAAATGCATATGACAGTACGCACAGTACCTCTGAAAAAAAAACAATTTTTACCTAACTAAGCAGTCAACGACGTCTGCACTCGTGGAGCGGTCCCCCAACGCGGCGTATTTTTTTTGAATTATCAATACATTCTTAGGTCATTTAAGATTGAGTTATTTTTTATTATTTTTTACTTTTTAAAGGGAAATTAGGTTTTTGTGTCGGGGGTTTTTTAAATGTTTAATTTAATTTTTTAAATGTTTTGTCTGTCTGTTTATTCCTTCTAATTGAAAACGCTGGACCAATTTTGACGGGACTTTCACTGAGGATGGCTGATGTTGGAACGAGTATCAAATTATCCTGTAACTGGATTGTAGAGGTCAGATAGGCAGTTGCTCCATGAAAAATATCAGCTGTATCCGGTCAGACTGGAAGCCACCACATAGTTGGTAAAGGGCAATACCGATAAAGATTAAGCAACACCAGGTTCAATCAATCAATCAACTCAGGCTATCGCAGTCCACTGCTGGACAAAGGCCTCTCCCATGTTGCGCCACAACACCCTGTCCTCCGCCTTCCGCATCCAGTTTGCCCAGCCACTTTCTTTAAGTCGTCGGTCCACCGAGCTGGGGGGCGTCCCACGCTACGTTTGCCGATACGCGGTCTCCACTCCAGGACTCATCTGCTCCATCGGCCATCGGTCCATCGACAGACATGGCCAGCCCACTGCCACTTCAGTTTGCTTACTCTGCGAGCTATGTCGGTAAAACACCAACACCAGGTTACTATGGACGAACTTGAACCTTCTGACCAACCTTCAACTTAATTGTTGATGGTTTTAATTAGAGTGGTCTCTGAATATATTATGTCAATAAAGTTACTGACATGAGTGACAAACAACCGCCTTATTTGGACACAGGGCCTTAACCGTTCACCAACATGTCATTAAAAACTTTTATTGATATTAAACGGGTTTATTTTGGAGATAGGAGGAGGCCCAGTGGTATCGACCCCGATTTATAAATTGTAGGTCGTAAGTTCGAACCCGGTCACTTCAAACACTTCAAGCACTTCACTTTGTGTTTTTTTAATTCATCACCACTGCTTTGAATTTGGTGCAGAAAAAAATCGTGAGGAAACCGGCAGAACCTAGAACTAAAATCATAGAAGAAATGTGACATCTACCAATCCGCACTAGACCCGCGTGGTGGATTACGACCCATTCCATCTCCCAGAGGGGAGGCCTGTGTCCCAGCAGTGTGGACATTATAGGCTGCTGATGATGGTTGATCAGGAGATATGATTTAAAAGAGTGCCCATTGAGTTGATTGCCTAATCTTCTCCATAGGAAGTTACTACGCTTTGAAATGGGCAACTAGCTTCTTGTCTTTGACTTACCGAGTCCTTGACATTTAAAGAGCCTGTAAATAGTATAATCCAAGTAATGCTTTGAGTTTGACCAAATATAGTAAGAGAGATTTTAAAAAAACCTACCAGCAACTTAATTTTCTTACACACTATCTATAAGAATTTGAATCATTTTGTCAATCCATGTCTTCATAATTATGGTCGAATAATTTGTCTGCCAACGTGTATAACGCAATCAATGTAAAAAATTATGCCATTCATACTATTAGTGTATACGCAATTTACCCCGCTGTGTACTTGATAATACTTAATGTTACTAGCCCGTAACCCGCCCCAGGACACTTCACTATGATTTTGATTGCACAAACTCAAAGCAAAAGATAACATGGCAAAGAATAACTTCGTTATCGCGTCCTTTTGCAAAACAAAATTTTAGTATCAAGCAGAAATAAAATAACGAACGTCTAAGAAAATATCGCCGCGAGAGATATCGAGAAAATACAACTTATTGATACACCGCTTTGTTGACTGACATATTTATACATTTTCATATAGCAGCTGATGGAATTGTCGCCGTGAGATACTGACTCGCGCTTACATCGAGTTATTTCTGCGGCAGATTGGCTCGCTAAACAAACGACACGTTTTATTGGATCTAATACAGAAACTATACAGACATGGGCTCCGCGGACTGTCATCAACTTTATAACAAGATGTTAGAGCTTTACACTCGTCGTCTGCCGTCTGTCGTCTACCCACTTTATCAACGGATCTGCATCTGTGATTGCCGTCGCCATGCGTCGGCGAGACGGACGTACCATACCGTCAAACGCTCCCACTGTTGAGAAACTCACCCTTGTTATAAAAAGCTTATCACGAATCCACCCGGCATAGTTACTGAACAAAATTGGATCCGATAAAAAGTTTCTGCCATTTTTTTGTGACTCGTAAAAAGATATCGCAAGCGTTCGCCTCGGGCGAATGTCATTGAATTTTCAACAACGATTTGAGAAGATTGTTGTAGCGTCTCGAGGGGGCTCGTGACGCAATACATTCACCCTGACTTAGGTGCGACCCTTGTACGAACTAATTCTTACGGGTAATGTGCTAACACCCGACCCCGCGATAAATCGGCATTCACATCACTCACCGAACATTATCTACGCAACAAAAATTTCAAATAAAAACTCGTCAGAATGCGTAATAATTTTATTTATTAGCCGTAATTTTACCGAAGGGGCTGAGAGCAAACCGTCGAGGTCCGAAAAAAATGAACGACAAAAATTATCTCAAGTGTTACGTATTTACTAAACGAGGTGAATGACACCGTTTATAAGTTATAACACATCGTATAATAAAAATGACTGGAGATCGTAAAATTACCAGTGACGCCAACTGCCCAACTCCCGAGCGAGGAATGGCGGATAAAAAATCAAGATTGATGTCCATCGCTCTCGTTTCGTCTATTATCATAAGTTGGGAAAGTGATTTCACATGATATATAGACACTGCTTATTGTAGACATATTGTTCGTGTTACGTAAAGCTTCGCGGAAGACAGCAGTAATTTGCTAATGGAGATCCGAGGAGGCGCATAAGTTACGGAAATTTGCAATTCGAAAGAAGCTCCCGACCTCTTTTATTTCATAAGTAATATTGCTGCAATCGCGACGCGGGAACAACATTCGCGAACAGGGCTGTCGCGGACAAGTTACAAGTTATGACTTCTTGGAGTTTGAATTGTTTCTGACATTGATTTGTCAAGAATTAATTTCTGTCAACGAGGAGTTGCCAGAACGTAGCTGTGCCAAGTTTTGTGAGCTGGCTCATTATGTTTCAAGCAAATTGTTTTAAGCGAATGGGCTCATAGCTTTCCTTTGGATTTCGTTATTTACCGGTTTCTATTTTATGGAAATATCGTGTCCTATTCAGGAAACGAGTTTTGTGATTTATGTTTCCTTTTGTCCAGATTTTTACTGTCATCCTCGTGTTCACATGGGGCTTCTAATAAGATTGGTGTATAGTTAATTATTTTTTAGATATTTTTTTCATCTAATGTTATACAAGTATTGTTGAAAGTATCAAATGAAATGCTGATCTTAAGACTATTCAAAGTGCTGTAAAATAAGGGTTATTACTGCTCCTTCGCTCCGTTTCCTTTGTTCTCAACACTTCTCCTGAAAGGCAGTTTGCCAACCCTGTTGCTTCCCCGAAGCCGCTGAAGTCTGTCCGTTGCTTTGTCTCTAAGGGATTTTGCCGGCATGTAACTTTATATTTCGATATTTTGTTATCTTAATTCACAAAAGCCTTTGAATTTCTATTTATGATGCTGTTATTGTAGGTATCTACACTAGGCTCGTCCCCCGGCTTTGTTTGCGTTCGAGTATTTACTGAATTATTCGCTAAATGTAAACGTGGTGCTGCATAAATATTAATGGCGTTTCGTGTAAATGAGTTTGATTAAACATTGGTTTGTAATGGTTTGCATTCTTGGTGAAGGCATTGTTGTTTGTTCGTTTTGGATTTAACCTTTAACTACTGACGTGGGTGTCTCATAGTTGGTGAGTTCACAAATATAAGCCGTATTTCAAAGCCTTTAAAGATACACCCGCGCCCTTCCCTGTAGCTTCGGGATTGAACACGTCAATCATTCAGTCGAGCGCTCGCTGGCGGCGCGACAACACGTTCGGCTGTGGAGCTGCGCAGTGTCTCTCAGACGTAAGGTCAGTATTAATGTTGCGAGTCTGTTAGACATCAGATCATTATTAGTGTGTATCTTTCTAAGTGTCTACAAGACGTCACCTCATTATTTGTCGTATTGTTTTAGATGGACCAACCAAGTTCGTCAAAAAATAGCCGTAAAAGAAAGAGAGTGGTTGCTTCTACTAGTGAGGACTTCGAAAATACTCTACAATGTTGGTTAGAAACGGAAATTGAGGGCGACTTTAGCGATGTTGACGATGATCAGGCAGACCCAGATTTCTTCTTACAATCTGATCATGATACGGAATCTGAACAGTCAGGAGACGAACAAAATAAGGAAAATGAGAATCAGTTACAAATCAGACCGACCACCGTGTCTCCTCTTGATGCCAACCAAGTTCCAGAACCTGCAACTGTAAGTCCTATTCCAGTTACTTCTAGTAATCAGTATTATTATGGGAAAAATGGTTTCAAGTGGTCATTTGAAGAACCTGTTATCAGATCGAGTCGTACAGCAAGTCATAACATTGTTGATATTCCTCGACAGCAGCCTAAAACATTTATCGATTCGGAATCTCTATGGCTTGAATTATTTGACACTATTATGATTGATACGATTGTTACCTATACTAATAAAAAATTATCAGAAGTCTGCACGAAGTATAAAAACCCAAATAAAATTGAACTAAAACCGTAAGGAAATGAAAGCTTTCCTGGGTTTATTATTTTATACCTCAGTCTTGTCTTCAAATCGAATCACGAGAACACCAAATACATTTTTGCTACTGATGGTTCTGGACGTGAAATATTTCGTTGCGTGATGTCTCAGTTCAGATTTCTTACTTTTCTTTCTTTCTTTCTTCTTTCTTTTCTTTCTTTTCTTTCTTTTCTTTCTTTCTTTCTTTCTTTTCTAATACTAGATCGCAACGCCTTGAAACGGACCCATTGGCTGCAATTTCAGAAATCTTTCAACTGTTCATTGCCAATTGCAAGAAGGCATATACTCCCGGAGCTTACCTATGTGTAGATGAAATGTTAGTTCCATTTAGAGGCAGATGCAAATTTATTATTTATATGCCGAAGAAGCCGGCCAAGTATGGTCTGAAGATTTTAGTTGTATGTCATGTGATTCAGAATCTTTTTATGTGTATAATGCATACATTTACCATGGAAAAGACTCCGATGGGCTGGGACTAACCGAAACCGAGAGAAAGCTCGCCATACCAACTCAGTCTGTATTACGATTGTGTAAGGATTTTGAAAAAACCAATCGCAATATTACAGCCGACAATTGGTTTAGCTCCATAGAATTGATGGAGCAGTTGAAAGACAGAGGTCTGACGTATCTTGGAACTTTGAAAAAAAAAATAAAAGGCACATCCCACCTGAATTTCAAGCATGTAAAACTCGTCAGCCTGAATCATCTTTACACGGTTTTACCAAAGACTTCACTATTGTTTCATATGTCCGTAAAAAGGCAAAAGCAGTATTATTGATTTCTTCAATGCACCACACAAAGCAATTGGATCCACTATCAAAAAAACCGGAAATAATAATAGATTATAATAAAACAAAAGGGGGTGTTGATGAAATAGATAAAAAGTGTTCCAATTATTCATCAAATCGTAGAACCAGACGTTGGACTCTCGCAATTTTTTTCAGAGTCTTGGATTTGAGTGGAGTCAACGCCTATGCTCTGTACAAGACCTGCACTGCTGTTCCTGATATTTCCAGAGCACAATTTCTTCAGAACCTTGCTTACAGTTTAGTTTTGCCGCACCTGAAACGCCGCGTATACAATAATAGATTGCCGAGAGAATTGCGATTGACAATCGCACGCGTACTAGGTCCAAATAAGCCTCCGGAACCTGAAACAATACCCCCTGATAGTACAGAAACAACGAAAAAAACATGCAAAATCTGCCCATCAAGACTCAAAAGACGTACTAAGTACAATTGCATCGAATGTCGCAAACCTATTTGTCTTGGATGTTCAAAAACTATATGCGTGGACTGTGTAGACAACAAGTAATTTGTCCCAAAATTATTCATGTGATTTGAGAAGCAATCGCTACATAAGCAATACTTTAATTTAGACTGATATTTTAAATATAAGAAATTTGCCAAAAAAAACGTCCAAATAATTATATTGTAGCTAAGATTATAACATATATTTTTTAGCTAAGCAAAATATAGGTTATGTAATTTGATTCAAATAAATACTGATTTCATTCGAAAATGTTGTTGTTTTTGCACTTCCTTATTAGAATAATAATGAACAGATCATAATATACGTAAATATTGTGCAAATCAGTTAATAAATATAATCCATTTCGATTATTTATGAAGCTGTCTGACATACGTCACGTCACCATTTATGATATGACTAAACCACGTCAGAACTTAAAGGTTAATGAAAATTGTTGTATGCTTTTTATGTATGTATATATCTACGTAAACAAAGTCATGGTATAAAAAGATGCAAGGAGGCACTATAACTTAGAAGAGATTAATGAACCTAAAAATTGTCAGTAGTCATTTTTTTTGCCCTAGACATTATTAGAATTATCTTAAATTAACTGGAATTTAACATAAAACGCTTAAGTAAGTGATACAATTTAATCTAAGCCGTTAGAATTTTCATCAAAATTTCTTTAAAAATTAGTCTTAAAGTTTCTAAGCCCACGCAACACGAACGCAAAAATATCGGCGCGGGGGTTTTTTGCGCACTAGATTTTCAACCCTTGTTGTTGAACCAAACGCTGAGCATCCAACAAAGTGTATCCCAGCGCGTCGAGAAAACACACTGACTCAAAAAGAAACATAATAAAATCCTGCCGCGATTTTTCTTTACGCCCTTGCCTACGTTGGCTACTAGACCTAAAACTAACCTCTATCAATAACCCTCTAAAGTCCAGATTGACACAGCCCATGTACTACATCTCGTAAGTCCTAAACAAATAAATTGAACACTCCAATAACTGTTATCAAATGCTGCTAAATCAATACGTTCATTGTATCGACAGTACACAACTACACGCAGTTATACATAGTCTAGTGAGTGCGAGCACTAATGTTTGCGCTCTTGAGCTTAAAATGACCGTGAGATGGCGGCATTATTGTTTATTTTTACTGTCTTGTATTGCCTAGATAGTAACTTGTATGGTGAATATTAATATAATATTATATATTAAATAATTTTGATTGATCATTTCGTGTTTTGAACCGAAAATTTATTTTAAAAAAAGATGTAATTATAACATGATTTTTTTTAAATCGAAAAATTCGTATAGGTCCACATGTTGCCCGATGAAAAACCCCAATAGAAGATGTCGGAATGATTATACGTTATCTGAATTTCATGAAATCCACATAATAATAAGCCTACATGGGCACTTATGCAGCGTCAGAATATAGGTGCAAGATTCCAATTGGTCGTTTCCTATGGAGAAGAGCCAGGAAGAAGAGCCGATTACTCTTTTCAAAATAACTGGGCTTTTACAACGTTTTGAAATTATAGTGTTCTTAGTATGGGAGGCAGAGGCCTATCAACAAGTACTTGACACACAAATAGAAAATGGTCAACAAATCTTCAGTCTACAAGGCCAGTACGATATGTGTATTTTGAAAATGTATTAACGATATAAAATTTCTTGTTTCAGGTAAATACAACAGACTTATATTGGAGTGTTTGGGTGTATAGGCAGCTAGCGGTAAGAACCAACATTTGGTCAGACATATCTTACCGATATTGTTGTTTTCCGAAGGCAAAATTTTCTAATTAGGTATAAAGTACTTACCGAAATTAAAAATACTTCATGTCTATAAAATATAGGCATGTAAAATCCTTAGAAACGTTATTGGCTTCAAAATATTATATTTCCATACTCACGGGCACTCAGCTTTTACAAAGCAGATTAATATCTCCAAACAATATGGCCTCTCCATTAGGTAAAGTATCTAATAAAAATTGATCATAATTCCTCGGTGTCTTAAAATTAATTCAATACAACATAAAATCGCGGATCTGCCTCACCTAATTATGAGAATAAAGTTTCATGATAAAAAGATTCCGGCTAGAAAAAGGAAACAAATGATTTAATGAGGTACTTTTATCTTTTACCGTATATAAAGAAACGTCTTTATGCCGCGATCTAAATGTAATTTATTTGCTATAACTTGCTTTATGTATTGTGGGGACAAAGACCTTTGTATCAGACCAGTGCTACTTCGTATTACCGATTCTCTAACTGGAAACGTCCACTAGTCTTGTAAATATTCTTACCATAGGATATGCTGGATGTATTTCCGCAAAACAAATTGGCTGATCTTACTCCTGCCGTACGGTTTTAAAAGTAGAGTGTATGTATATATTTGACGGTTGACATTAGTGTTGACATCACTTCTGATGTCAGTGATGGAGCTGTCACTAATGTCAACTATCAGTTCACTATTAAACGCGGGAAAGAGTTAATATGAAACAGCTTTTTTCCCACCCAAAACAAAATAATGAAATGGCTTGGTGTGGAGATGAGCCAGTGTAGTGAAATAATCAACCTAAATACGGGATCAGCAGGATTCTACAACAGGCTAGGCAGTGATAATTATGATTCCATCACAAATTATTTACTTGCGTGGTAACCAATGATTACTTTGCATAAAATGGCGGCACTTTAAAGTAGCTTGTGAGGTTAGCAGGTTTTTATGAATTTCTATTAGAGCTGACTGCTTAATGTAAGGAAATAGATGTCATATTACATTTTTACACCTACCGCAATTATTTATTTATTTATTTAAGGAAAAACAAACAGTAATATCTTAACTTTACTAACAGACAACTGACGCCTTAACCTCTGGGTATAAAAGCATGGATTTGACACAAGACTTCTTCCTTTCGTCCTTTCTCGACTTTTGAAAATGTACCACCTAAAGGGGTTCAGTAGGGATGAAAGTTTGTGTCGATGTGAAAGTCCATAGGACACATGGTTTGTATTTTTAGCTACTGTTAGGTATAGACACGACCATATAGTCGTTAGTTTAGGAGCCTCCTGAGTAATAGGAGAGTCCTGTGTAATTCTCCATTGGATACCAAAATTCACAGTGAATGTGTACAAGCCATGTTTGTTTGAAACATACATAGGGACTGTGTCAATTTGGGAGCGTTCTTGGAATTGAACCGTTGCTTAAAGGCAGAATTCGGAAAACAGTACTGTTCTGTGCGTGACAGCCGTTCTCAAAGCCATCAAAGCCATGATTCATGGTACGAAATACTTGTGTAACGCGAAATACTCTTGACCGTACTTAGATACTTATATCTACACCCGCGGGATAGTTGCGATACAATAGCAATTCTTCATTTTATCGGATTTCGTATTTTCTCAGCTATGTTGTGATTAGGGATGTTATGGATATGAAATTTCGGATACGGATTTGTTACGGGTGTAGGAATGATTATTATACCGGTTACGGATACGGATATGAAATTATTTCGGATTATCCGTTATTTTCGGATAATTTCGGTTACGGATATTAAACTTTTAAGGAATTTCAAAAGTAAAATACAAATAGCTAATAAAATGGTTTTATTTATATGTCACCAATTTGGTAAGAATTACAATCAGTCTGTGAGTGATTATTACAGCTATTTAAAATAAAAATGATTATAAATATAAGTGTTGAGTGTTATCTAATCTACGTAAAATAATAATGTAATAAAAAATCCGATACTATCCGAAATTTTTATTTCGGATTCGGTTACGGTTACGGATAAATTTTTATATCGGATATCCGATAGTTTCGGTTACGGTTACGGAGCTCCCTAACATCTCTGGTTGTGATCGGCTTCCAGTCTAATTGGATGGACCGTAGGACCACCATTTTACATGTATTGATTGCCTATCAGACCTTCACAATATCCTTTTACTGGGTAATATTAAACCCCTGGATAAGACTGATTGTCAGACTTCCAGGCTTCTGAGGACCTGTCAACGACTGATAAAAATCCACAAATGATAGTCGGGACCAACGATTAACGTGCGTTTCGCACGGAGGGGTCTTGGTTTGTGAAGATGATCAACTATGCACGGACTAACCGTGACAAGCGTAGCTAAACCTGGTCGATCGACCCGTCCGCCCGTTATTATTACTAGGCAGAGACGTATCGCGACGTTCGAGTCGTGAGTTCGAACCCAGAGAGACGCTTTATCTTGTGTAAATTATTTCAACACCACTGCCCTCAAATGGTGAAGGAAATATCGCGAAGAAACCGGCACGTCCTAGAACCAAAAATTCGAAGATATGTGAATTGTGACATCTACCAACCCGCACTGAGCCCACGTTGTGGATTACGGCCCACTTCCTCTCACCGAGAAAAGGCCTGTGTCCCAGCAGTGGGAACGATATAGACTGATTATGTACAGACGCCAACACAACAAGACTACTACAATCTGTCAGATTTCTTTGATAGATTTTCGACTTTATTTCTAGAGCATTAGGTTCAAGGTTCATTGGGTAAAATTGACAGTTTCGGGTAGCTTGACCTGGTGGCGTCTGTACCTACAGTACAGTCAGTAATAACTTTTGCGCTTTTAAAAGTGCTGATTCTCAGTCTAATTTGAATGGATAATTATTCCAACTAGCAACAGGGCAAACATGAAATTCCCTCTTTACACATTACGTGTTTTTTCTAACTTACCGAAGCCCAGAGTGGGCGATTCATTAGGGAGCCCGAAACTCAGGATGTTATGACATAATACAAATAAACTCGGTTCGTAGTTTAAAACTGGTGGTCGTAAAAGTAACCATGTGTAGGGAGTTGGGGAGGGTATCGTTGTAAAATGTATCTGTAGGTGCTCATACTAGCATTGAAATAAAAGTGTCGATTTTACAAGGTCAACTTACATTACTTGGCAATACTTGACCCAAGTATCGATATCTAATAGAAAGAAAGAATATATTTAAATATTAATTATCAATGTCGATTACCGAAGGTAAATTACCGTAATCGATGAGCTGGTTTTGGAAATTTTTCGTGTAACATAGATTTTCTTTTTACAATTTTCAAAAATATAAAACAGTTTTATTCAAATGACTTACAGAAAAATCGTAGTTATGTCACCAATATTGATGAGCTACTCCGATCCTTACGGTTCCTTCCAATTTCCGAAACACCCTACGTATACTCTAGCACTGAAATAAAAAAAGCGTATTATTTTGCGCAACCGTTGATAATATTACTTTCGGTGTTTTTTTTTTGACCACGTGGAGTACGCGTGGCCGTCCGCGTACCGCGGTAGCCGGGTGAGTGGCCTGGCCCGTTAGCCGGCCCAAGACATGGCCGCCCGGCGCCTGCGCTCGTATCAGAACCTGTTCTGTTCGGATTAGCATTAGGTAGTCGATAGCGGATTGTTTCTTGTGACCGTGTTGTGATTTATGCTGGATGGATTAGCGCGGTGTAGGTTTTGATTTTGATTGAAATGTATCGTTGAAATGTTAAGTCCATACATTTTGACCGCATAGGTATTGCACTTTTCAATGAAACTCATGTTCTTTTTAAAACGACGAAAACTTTCTACGGTAGGAGGTTTAAGATCATGTGCTGAATTTATGGTTGACAGTTACGTATACTTTTATATACCTGCCTGAGAAGGGCTCGATGCCATAGCTCTTTTTTCCTTAAAACACTTTATTACTAATTTATGACTTAATTTTATTTTGAATTTAATGTGGGAACCTGAATACTTGGGTCCCTGAAAACGTCCATCAGCATCGTGGATTATCATAAATGTGAAAGTTTGGATGTTTGTTATTCAATCGCGCAAAAACGACCGAACGAACCGATTTGGATGCAATTTGGCACACAGTTTTGTAACCTGAATTAAGACATAGGATACTTTTTATCCCGGTAGTACGTTCCTGTGGGATAATTTTCGACCTCAACAAAGCCGCTGGCAACAGCAAATTAATTCCTAAATTAAAGCCTTCACTGAAATCAATCACAAATTCCAACTCCTCAACGTAATCCTCATTAATACCAGCACAACCTCACACAATTAATTCCTCTTCCCTCCTATTAATATCTAAACCGCTGCCTCCTATAACACGGACCGCCATAGTTGGCCGGATTAGGACCGGATAACAGCCGTACCATGGATTATCCACTAGTCAGTCGCGAGTGTACACTCCTTTGTAGCAGTAATTACTATGGCTTTGCCTGTGCGTTCTTAGCCTGTGTTCACGACTCAAATTAGAATCTACAGTATTAATGAGATAGAGCGCTTGAATTGGGTCGAAGTGTGAATGAATTTTAAGTTGACAGTGGAACTGATTCTTTTGTGCACGACCTCAGCTAAAGTGTATTGCTTTCTCTTACTGAAAAACCGCGTGAGAAAAAGACAGGTGACGCTTTAGAACTGTCAAACTAAATTTCGTTTCGATTGCCTTTAATTTGGCGTGACTATAAGCATGATGAAATCGAACTTACTAGACAATGGGCAGCAGCGTTCTCTATGCATTTTACCACCATACTGCGATCGCCAACCCGCCTGCCAAGCGTGGCAATTATGGCAAGCCCTCCCAAATTGGTGGAGCCCTATGTTCAGCAGTGGACGTCTGTTGACTGAAATGATGAATTAGTTCGAGGAAAATCATAGTTCTACTAAATGTGACAGCTCTAATTTATTTTTATCTCTTTCTTGTTTCATTCTAAGGAAAAGGTTAGCAATAGCGTAAATTAAGTTTCGTTGGTGCACAGCAGAATCATAATCAGTGTTGAGATTTTTGAGTTATTTTGCGTACTAAGAAAGTTTGTCCTGAGTAGCATTTTGTTTCGTTAATAATTGTGCTAATTGTCAACTCCTTACCACAGCATGAGCCCTCCATTAACTTACAGTGAACCGAAATAAGACTGTATTGCAGTTTCTAATTAAAAACATTATGACTACTGTTCCTGTGACACTAATTAAATGTTACCAGCCACAACATCTCGTTTTGTGAACTCTCGTTAACGTGTACGAGCTTGATTTCCCTCTCGTGGACTGTAGCACCATCTTTCAAGGTTGCTACTTTAGACCTGACAGAGCAGTGTTGGTCGTGGGTTCTTACCCAAGCAGGCACTTTGTGCAAAATTATTTCATCAGCACTGCTTTCAAAACGGTGAATAAAAACATCGTGCGAAAACCGGCATGTCTTAGATCCAAAAATTGAAAGACAGATGACATATCTACCAACCCGCACTGGGCCCGCGTGGTGGATTATGGCCCACTCTCTCTCACCGAGAGGAGGCCTGTTTCCCAGCAGTGGGAACATTATAGGCTGCTGATGACTTTAGACCTTGTCTTATTCCTACTCAAACTTGATGTGCGTCCTTAGCTTAACTTGTATTTGCGACAGAAATTAGACACCGCTATGCTTGCCTCGTGGCTTCGCTTCAAATTCGCTCGTTTATTTTAATGACGCCGTTCGTACGAAGATTCCGCGGATTACCCTCGGTTTGGTAATGTCGTAAGCAGTGTGTCGTGTCAAAAAGATGGGTTTAACAAACTTAGTTTTTGGGTATTTAAGGCTTGGTGACATAAAATTAGGTTAATGTTTGAAAAGTTGGTTTAAATACTAGAATTTGGCGTTTCACTCGAAAGGGTCGTGCGTTTATACTACTGGCTGTTTTTCGGCATTCTTTGATCGTTCAGCTAATTGTCAATTGTTATATTTATTAATTTAAAAATTGAAATTGACTGCCTTGTTGGTCTAGTAGTCGCAAGTGCTACTGTTGGACATGAGGTTCTGAGTTCGATTCCTAGGACGGGCAAAGATTTACTGGCTTTTTCTGTCTTAAATCTGTCAGTATCCGCCTGGAGTGTGGATTTGTGCCTGGTTGATGGCAACAGGCTTATCCTCTATTACATGATACTTAAATGTAACTGGAGAAATCGAACTTGAAGCATTTATTTCAAATAGGCACAAAAAAGGCACTTTTGAACGTTAACATTTAAATTAAAATAGAATTAATTCTAGTCGCCCCTTGTTGGATGAAATGTGGATGTAAGTACAGACCCAATCGATCTTGAACCTAATAAATATTTTAGTGATAACGTTGAAAATCTATTAACACGTTGAGTGCCAAACACAGATTGATGGTTATTCCGATATGGGCACAGATTTAAGAGCGCATACAAAATTGTTAGGAGCAATCACGCGATATCGCGTGACCGGCCATAATGCAGAGCCGATGAATCACGCGATATCGCGTGATCGGCACTCAACGTGTTAAAGAAATTTGACAGATTGTTCTACTAAATGTGACAGCTCTAAGCTGTCATATTGTTGTAGCTTTGAGTGCTGTCGTCTGTGCTATAGGTACATCTCAGCCTAGACCTTTGGGGTGTACCATCGTGATGGGATGCCAATAGCATTCTTTCCTTGCGTAATCAATTCTTCTACAGTTAGGACTTTTCAATACGACAAACTTTTTTCAAAGCCTGTGCCGCCCACTCCCAAGCACAAGAGTCTGGTAACCAAACACTTAACTCACTAGCGACTAGCCACCAAGATTTATGTCATCGGTCTCATAAACCAGCCAACAGACAACCATGACCTCACCAAACAGTTAACATTTAACTATCGGTTCAAACAATCGATACGACATTCCTACTTAATTGAACTCTGAGTTTACGATCGACGCCCCGCTTGACGTTTCGTTGCGGAGTTGAGATATCGTATTGAGATGTGTAGTGCACTGGCAGAATCACCAGTCTCCTGCCTCTTTGCAGTCAAATTGATTCCAGTTCATTCGGCGTGTTTTCTTCTTTACATTTATCTCTGTGTTAGCCCTCGTCTTAGAAATAAAGGTTCTAGCTATAACCATCTTCCAGGCGATTGCCGACCGACAATATTTTAGAACGGCAATTCTTTTTAAGAACTTAAACTTAAATAAGGGCTTGTGGACCAGCTTTTTTTTTTTTTTTCAGGATGGGAAATCATCAAATGACTTCTCCCGCTCTGGGCGGAGCGGGAGGGCGTGTCAGACTTTTACTGACTAAAACCCACCCGTGTTCCATCAGTTGCCCATGTGCCAGGGTCACGGTATCTCTTTCGAACAATCACGCGACCCCGGCAGGCATCGGTCCTATTAGACCCCTACGCTGCTGCTGACATCTCTTTGAGGCGCGCGTGGAACACTGCGCGCCGTCGACCCGAGCTTGGTCCTTACCGGGCGGCGAGCTACCCATTGCTCGCCACCCGCAAGCTCGCGCCTACGGTGGCCGGGAGTCCGCAATCGACTCCCGACGCCCGGGGCGTCTCCTCCTGCGGCGGCTTGTGGACCAGCTTTACATACCAAGACCCTTCCGTGCCTCGCACAGCACGTTAAGCCGTTGGTCCCGGCTGTCTTTTGTAGATCTTAGACAGTCGTTACGGGTCGTCAGAAGCCCGAAAGTCTGACAACCAGTCTTACCAAGGGGTATCATATTACCCAGTAACTGGGTTGTGGAGGTCAGATAGGCAGTCGCTCCATGTAAAATACTGGCACTCAGCTGCATCCGGTTAGACTGGAAGCCGACCCCAACATGAAAGGGAAAAGGCTAGGCAGATGAGATGGATTCTTTTTAATAACTACTGTTCCATAGATGTTGGGTTCTTAATTCAAACTGACAATGGTGCCGATTCCCTTATTCACAAACTAAACTAAATTTAAGTTCAGTGCATCTTTTTCTTTCTATTTCATTAAGGAAAGGACAGAAGATAAATTTTAGTTTAGTCCTGTCAAATTAATCAGCGCTTGACGTAAATTGACGTAATTTTAGTTGGCAAGTTTTTAATCACGTCTAAACTTGTATGGAGTAGTGACAGGCGCTGATTAATTTGACAGGACTAAACTAAAATTTTTCTTTTGTCCTCTTCTTAATGAAATACAAAGAAAAAGATGCACTGAACTTAAATTTAGTTTAGTTTGTGAACAAGGGAATCGGTACCAATGTGGTTTAAACTTGATCTAAATAAAAACCTTGTTTCGTAGTAAAGGGCTTGGTGTGCTTAAAAAAAAGAATAGAAAAACCAATTTGAAAATCTGTCTTCGTTCGTTTTAAAATATTACCACAAATCTATTTACGAAAGTACAAAGTATCAGCATGGCATCGTACATTGCACACACTTTGTTATAAAAATCGAGGACAGATTTCCGGGAAGTCCATATATCATACACGGCGCATGGCTACTTGTATTTGGACACGCCATTTCTATACTTTATTACCGAATACGGCGTGACCGTTTTATGAGCGTCCGTAGACCTCTTACGCATATGGTATATGTCTGTATGCTTAGCCTCGTGTAGGGTGGCCAGAGTTTAGGCAGGAGCCAAGTTTTCAGTTACATACACTTATTATTGATGGTTGTTCTAGGAAAATTTTGCTATTTGCTATAGTGAGTTGTTTGAAGTAAACTAAACTAGTGTTCGCTACTGCTGCCAAATTGCAAAGATTTCTGTTCTAGTTGCACTGGTATTGAGTCTACACCCGTGATATCAGGTCTATTAATCTAAAATTAACGACCCGATCCTACTTCGCAAGATTTTATGACTTGATAATGCATAGTGATACAATACAATAGTATTTTATGAAATATTAATATTAATTAATCATTAAACTAGCTTCTTGTTGATCCAACGGTCTCAAGCGCTACCTCTGCGCAAGAGTTAATAACTTTTTTTTATTTTTTCTTACTTGTGACATTCATGGCAGTATATTTTGTCGCTGTCATTGCACGATGAAATGATTTTAACATCTTACTTGAAATCGAACTTTATATTTCACTCCGACTCCCTTTCACAAAAACATCTTCCATATCGAACTCTTTAGGTATTTCAATGGTTGTGTAAGTGTCTCTGGATATATTCACGCATACTTATCCCTGGTAGTGTGTCTGTGAGCGTGTCTGTCAATGTCCCACCTTCGCAAATATTACTCCGTATTTCACGAGGCTACGCATTCAGTCTCTTTGTGCCGTCCGTCCAATTTATTCAAGTATATGTTTAGTCAACTTACTGAATGTCAAAGACGCGTTTTACATTGTCGGTACTATATAAAGTTGAAATCTTTAGTAGTGAAGCTGGATTTGAATGCTTGGCAGATCTTTTGCAGAGATTTGGGTAGAGAATTTTGTAATAATATAGTTGTCTGGTTGTAATATTATTTTGAACTAGCTTCTGCCCGCAACTTCGTCCGCGTCAAGTTTTTGCTCCCCTGACCCTTCCCGTCGCATCGAATTGCCTGCCAGTTTTCGTCCATTTTTCGTTGCTGCTCCGCGCCTTTTGATTAATGATATTCAATCGTGGTGGCTAGACAGTGCTTCCTTACCAATACCATTAACTCCACTTGCTAAGGATCCAACTGGGCACAAGTTGCCACAGCTAACCTGGTAGTCTTTTCTCTGGACCTAGGTTGGCAGACGCTGGGACGACCTGCTTAGAAGGAGATTCATAGACCACTATGCCTTGGAATTTAAATGCGGTTTCCTCAAACGATGTAACACTTAATATCATGTTCTGTGTCCTGTTGTCTGCACATCTACTAGAGATGTCGCCTACCACGTAGCAGAATTCTGGGCCGAGTCGATTGTCATCGATAATTCGACACGCCAAGAAGTAGCTGGAACTATGATATTTTTTCGTAATTTAGTAAACGTAACGTTGAGGACTCCGGCTAGACAGACCAGATCTGTGATGAAGGCACATTTGATGTGAACGAGGTACTAGGTGTAAGTTGCAACTTATGAGAGGCCTTTATCTAGCAATGGATTGCGATAAGCTAAGTTGATTGATTGAACTGTATCATTACCAAAGTTTGGAGAGTAAATTAATAATGATGATCCGACTTCCCTTCTACTGGGCCTCTGCTCCCTTGTGCCAATCCTCACGCTCCTGTGCCAGCTTTATCCAGGTTTTGCCCGCGATGGCAACAATGTCTTCCGCCCATCTCGCAGCCGGATGACCAACATCTCGTCTTCCAGTGTTTTGACGGCACTCTGTCTCAGCCTTACTCCATCTGTCATCACTGCGCCTTGACAGGTGTTCTGCCCAACTCCAATTGAGCATAACAGGCTTTCCAATATCGAAGACCTTCGTACGTCTTTTCGTATCTCGACGTTTGCAACTTGGATAATGATATCTACTATCAAATAAGGACGAAGCTACCTACAAAGATTTAGAGCTCCATTCACGGTACGGTTGAAGACGAAAGAAACTTAGCTATTTGGCACTTATTCAAGAATGTATGAGAAGTGATCTATTATAAATACGACTGAAAGGCATTCGTTATAATTAATTCGTATGACTGATATGTAAACAATACATAATTAACTTTACTACTGCACGTGCATGGAAAGGCTAATTATAAATAATTATATAACTTCTGACCGTGTCTTCGTTTGTGTCGAAGTTGTAAGGTACAGAATATAATAAAATAACAGCCACATTTTTATAAGACTCCCTCGGCCCCAGGCTAACTTTCTTTCTTCTTTTTTTTTTTGCTCGGCTGCTAAGGTAGCTTAATGAAATGATAAATAGTCTAGAACCTTCCTCATGAGGTGATGTATCAAAGCAAAAAAGGTTTTTCGAAATCGGACTTGTACTTACAGAGACTAATACCGACTTTTAAATATAAGTAACACATCGATTTTCCCTTCACGATTCACACTAGGGCCTCTGAGATTGGCGTGTTCAAACAAACCAACTCTTCAGTTTCATTTGTTTGTTGTATTAGCAAGATTGAACGGGAAATTTAATGTCAATTCAACGATTACCTGTTTATTTTAGAGTTTGTTATAATACCGTTCAAATTCAAAACATTTGATTTCCCATAAAACCTACATGGCATGAAAAGTCAGAAGCTGGGTGCACGGTTCCAAAAAGTCGTTTCCAATGGAGAAAAGAGCCATTTGAGCTATTTTTAATATAGGTATCTTTTAAGTATTTCTTTCTTCATGATTTCAAACTTGATTCCACTTAACTCTTTGCTTTTTAAAGCCATTGTTTTTATACAATATATTCTAAAAAGATACCGCTTTCTCCAACTTTAATAGGGGAATAAGGCATTAAAGTCATCGTAATATATGGTGACCCTAAGCCTTGTTCACACGTCGTCGTCTTGTCTGCGTAGGAGTCGTTGTGCAAATATTGTACCAGTTTTATGATTCTTTGCTCTCCGCGCCTCATGCGTGCTCTCTTGAGTAGTACCTGGGCTGCGTTCAAGGGGCTCTGGAGTAGTGTTTGATCACCAGTCGCTACGGAAGGGTAATATGGGGGAGGGGGAAGAGATCTTTTTAGAAATGTACATTTTGATGTACAATTAGGGAAACTGTTGGATGAAAAAGTCATTCGATGGGATTGAGAGGGTTGTATTGATGGTTTTAATTATTATGATTCTGTAAAGCTATATGTGTTACGGTTGCAAATCATATTCTAATCAACATAAAAACTGCTACTGACCTGAATTTGGCAGGAAACGTCCCACCGTCAAACGTCCGTTACCAACTTAACAGATTTATCCCTTTCCCAATTTGCCGTGTCGTACAACCATTTCTTAATACTGTCAAAAAATGGCAGTTGTGATTTGAATATTTTGAACACTGTACTTTGGTAGTCCATTTACTTAACAATTAATTTTCCTGGATTTAGACCTCAATATTTTTTAGAGTTTACTCCTTAAAAAAATCGATTTTCATAGATAAGCCCGGGGTATAAAATTTATGGGGAAAAAAATCTAACTTTCTCCGTTACGTTACGTTATGCGGTATGTTATGTTTACTTATCTATATATTTTATAATCATTCGTAAGGAGTAAATTCCACTTGTCCGTCGGAGCTGACACACACATATTTTTTGTTCACAAAGAATGTAGTATTTTGTCAGATATGATTACGCTAATTGCCCCATTTTCTCTATCCTTCATAGTTATCCATAGTGTCCATATGCTAAATTTTTCCAAGAACAGTTAATATCTTAAAACTGAAATCCTTCGACCTACCAACAGATTAAAATTAAAACCTGATTCATATAAGTGTGAATAAGATGACATACATACTAAGTGTGGCGCTTGCAATACTTATAAACTTTTTGTTCAGTTTTTTGCTCCAATCTTTAATTAAGTGGACAAAAAACTTAGACCATGACACGGACGTATAAATATCGCAGCAGGATTTAATCGTGCACTTGATTTTCGACTCTAGGTTGGACCGAGTGTGCAGAATCCAACAGAGCGCACCTCAGCTCGTCGAAAGAACACTCTGTTCGAATTTGAACTCTCGGCATCGAGCAATACGCTGACAATCGACTGCGCGAAAAAATCCTGCCACACTACTTTATGTCCGTGCGAACGCAGACTAGTATCGTGTTTAGTCAAATGTTAGTCGAGATTTGTTTTAACTTTAACATGTGGCTAGTAATGGTTCATTTTATTTATGTATGGATTTAAGTGTTGACATTAATCGTTTTTGGAGTGATTTTTATAAGAATGAGACTTATTTGAGTTATTTTAAAGATTTTTATGACAAAACAAAAACATATTTTTTGATTTCAGTTAAATTGCACTTGACACTTTTAACACTAATCCAACACAGAGTCTAGACAAAGTGACAGTTTATAAGCTATAACGATGCACGATGATTGAAAAGTTTAAAACGTATTAGATTGAAATAATCTACTGAAAAATTTCAATCTTGTTGAAATTTGTTGCAGAAATATGAAACGCTTTGAAAGCGATCGCCTCTTGTCTAAGCCACAGGCCAATTCCTTTTATGTACAAGATCAGTTGACAAAATCAATCAATAGAATATATTAATTCTATTAATATTAAAAAGATAAACATCCAAACGACACAAATATAGGAGAGACGACCTTATAGTCACGGGTAGCAATAACCTTTTCGACTTAATGACTTCAGACAAGCATCGGCGACGTGTTACTAGCTCATAGCCTATGTGGAAGACAATGGCCTGTTCTATATCCGTCAGGGTCTTCACTACTGTCCCAGAATTATAAGGAGGTAGGGCCCTTAAAGATACCGACATGGTAGCAGGGATATGATCACTGGAAAAGATATCGTCCCTACCGCCCACCGGTTCTATATGCTATATGACTATATCTATAAAAGACAAGTAGGGGTCCTGCTTTAGCTGGTCAGCATCGTCTTCATCATTTTCTTATAACAGCAAACTGTGGACTACAGTGTTATCACTCTGATCACCAATCTCTTCTTCTGCTAAGTATGGAGTTTGAAATCTAGTGATATAGACAAGTATCTAAATGCTTTTAGTTTATATACTATGTAGAAGACAGTAGCTTGTTCTGCATCCGGCAGGGTTTTCACTACTGGTCCGCAATTATTAGGAGCTAGAGCCCTTGGAAGGTACCGACATGATCCCGTCTTATTTTAGCTGGTTAGCATCGTCTTCATCGTCTTACAGTACACTGTGATCATCACCAATTTTACTGCTAAGTATGGTGGTGATTGCGATAATTCCAGTTGTTATTTTGAAGTATATGTTCAAAAAGGACGATGTTGTTGATTGGATTATTTGAATCCCATTCATTCGTAGCTGCATTGTTGTTAGTGAAGAGTAATTAATGAGAGTCTTATTCAGAATTTTCATCACGATACTCGCAGTTCTACAATTCTAAACACAACCCCTACTCTATGCTTCACAGTTGAATAGTCCGTAATTAACATTACTTCTAATAATAACTTCCTCTACAAAACAATAACAGAGTAACCTTATTTTGTATCCACACGTCTTGCTTATCTGTATCAGCCATCTTTAGAGGCGTTCTCAGAATCATTAGTAGCGTATATACGTCATCCATATGTGTATCATTATTGTATGAGACATTGTATCTCTTGATTATAATGATAAAAGCTCCTTTGTTTTTGAATCTATTATCGTGTTTAATGTTAGTACTGATTAATGCGTAAACAGTGAGACCATTAACTGTGACTTTGTTAACGTAAAATTTGAAAGCTCTAATATAAGTTTTACTTTTACTCATGATGTTTATAAAGATTCTGAGAACTTAAGAGTTTGAGCCAAATATATGGGTAGATACCGATAGTGTTGGTGACATAGTGGATGTTTCCACCTATTTGGTGTTAATTATTTCAACACCAATGCTCTCAAAACGGTGAAATACAGCATGTTGAGGTAACCGGCATGTCTTAGAACCAAAAAAATTGAAGATATTTGGCATCCACCGCACTGGGCCCGCGCGGTGGATTACTCTCTCTCACAGAGAGGAGGACCGCATCGCAACAATGGAAACATTGTATGCTGATTATGTTATGGATAGATACCATGCCTCATATTTAAGGAGTCAACAAGTCAAAGCAAAGTTTCAAACAATACAAATGTTTGTACCTATACAATTTCAGAATGAAGCCGCTTTTCTGCACAAAACACGAACTCTGAAAGGTCGAATGTAAAATGAATTTGTATAAAACAGCGCTGCAGCGTTATGACAAACAACATATGACACCGGACTACGCTACAAATTGCAAATTAATCTTTTTCTGCAGTACAAAATAGCGCAGCTGTTGTAATTTCTTCAGAAAACATTTATCTATCTATATTTATACAAGCGAAAGATCATTCATTCACTCACTGATTAATCACGAAATCTCAAAAACTTCTGTTCCTACGAAAATGAAATTTGGCACAAGGGTGGATTATGAGTAGAAGATTTGAGCTAAGAATACATTTCAGGAAACTCCCCCCGTAACGGGCCGAAAAAGGGGCTGGACGTTTGTATGAAAGTCCGTCAGTTTTGAAGCTAGATTCTTCAAATTCTGTGTTTAAGCTGATGTATCTCGTTTGATAATTTTACTCCCAAAAGGCTGAAAAAGGGGGTGAAGTTGTGTAGAAACTCCTTCATTTTTATAGTAAACATCATTAAATTTATTGTTTAGGCATATGTTTGAAAACTAATTCCGACGCCCACGCGGTCGAAGCCGCGGGTAAAAGCTAGTGTCCTATAAATGGAACGAATTCTTGACATTGAGATGTTGTCTAGAATAAACTCAGTGATTTTTTAATTAGTACCAGTTTACATAGCAACTGCAATGCGAATGAAATATTTCATTCTCTAGAATTTATATGAATTTTTATTTCCATGAAAACGTGGAGTTCGCTGTTTTCATTGTTATAAATTATTCTCTTTATAAGCTAACAAATTGAGCATGATATCTTTGTGCCACTTATGTGCCACGCAACAATAATATTATATCGGCTTCAAAGGTTACCAAGTGGAGTACAAAGTCATCCATACGAATATTATAAATGCTAAAGTCACTTTGTCTGTTTGTCACCTTCACACGTGAACAAACCATTGAACCGATTATTATGAAATTTGACAGATAGGTTGCCGCCGATAGGCTTCACAGCCAGGTACCAGGGGAACTGCCAGGATCGCGAGATTTGTTCGAAAGAGTTACCGTGACCCTGGCATATAGATAACTGAAGTAACACGGGTGGGTTTTAATCAGTAAAAGTCTGGCACGCCCTCCTGCTCCGCCGAGAGCGGGAAATGTCATTTGATGATTTCCCACCCACAAAAACAAGGGAACAGGAGAAGAACATAGGACAAAAGACTTTTTACCCGACAGTAGCGAAGCAAAAATGAGGGGTATAATTTGACTGCTATGTATGTAAGTATGAATTTATGTGATCGCCAATCCGCCTGCCAAGCGTGGCGATTTTGGCAAACCGCCCCCAAATTGGGGGAGACCTATGTCCAGCAGTGGACATCTTTTGGGTGGAACGATGATGATGATGGTGTGTGTATGTTCATCTGCTCATAACTTCTAAACTACTTATCATAATTTGGCAAATGAGGTATCGTTGAGACATGTTGGATGCCGTAATCAAATGCCACTTAAACAATACATTGTAACAGTAGTAAGCGATCATAAGCGTTAGGGCAAAGTGGACTACGACCAACACTTTCAGATAAGAAAATTTTCTGGTTTCATTATTTTTCTTGCGTTATTTTTCAGTAGCTAGTTTTTTGTCAGCTAGTATAGTCTACAAAATTTCCTAATAATGGTTGTTTGTGTTGTCCTTTTTGACATCGCAAGGTATTCGATCTGCTTTGATATATCACGTCTAAATAACGAGAAAACGGATTTAGTTTCAAATAACATTTACGAAGAAAACTATATTAATAAAGAAGAGATCAGATATGGCAGAGTATAGTGGATTCTAGAAATACTATAAATGAAACGAAAAGCAAGGGATACTAAGAAAACCAGGTAAGCACAAACGTAACCTCGTGTCCTAACGAAAGCGATCGATCGCGCGACTAACCAAAGCAATCTATCGACGCGTACATGAGAGTGCATGTCATGTGTTTGGAAAACTGGTAGGCATATCGCGCGTTCTTGTTCACCGAACATAAAGAACGCGGCGATCGCGTGTTCTTTCGACGATCGCTTTGGCAAGGACAAGCCCTAACCTGAAATTTAATTCGATCGAATTGAGTTGAGAAATAATATTATGATGCCTGAATGAGAGTTTAGTAATTTTGCTTCGTTTGCACTAACGACAATAACGACTGAAACTTGTAGCTCACTTTCAGTGGCGTAAATTAAGCTGTACCAGCAGTACACTGGGCTCATTTTCAGTGGCGTAGGAACTGTCCCGGTAGGGGCTAGCCTCCTTTGTAGGCGCTAGACAAAATAAGAACACAGATGATAACTAACAAGTTTGCAAAAAAATAAAAATAGCGTAGGTAACGCTGAGATATGAAAGCAAATATTTATTTCAAGAACGTAATATAATAAACTACGAGCATACATAATTACGAGTTATTACTGTTCTTCGCGATTTTACGCAAACACTGACGCATTTCCAAGTGCAGTTCATTATAAAAAATTAATGGTTATGCCATGACACTCATAAACTCATAATTTTTCGGTGTTAACGCAAATTTTTCGTACAGTGAGCCAACTCACAGCTGATCCTGTAATAACGAACTAAGGAGAGTGATATTTGTGTTTCTCATTCTTCAGATGTTATTTTAAATTGATGTCAGTTGGTATTAATAAATGTTTGTGTTAATCATGAGTAACATGTCATGTTCGTGAACGGGCGCCATCAATAGGGCCCGGTCATGTCTTAGCTGCCACGGCTTATTATTATTTTAATTTCTGAATTGTTATTTTATTTTTGTGGTGGGCAGGGCACATTGCTCGCAGAACAGATGGCCGATGGGGTCGGAAGGTTCTGGAGTGGCGACCGCGTACTGGAAGATGTATCGTTGGAAGGCCTCCCACAAGATGGACCGATGACCTGGTGAAGCCCGCAGGAATACGTTGGATGTGAGAAGCACAGAACAGGTCGAGGTGGCGGTGCTTGGGGGAGGCCTATGTCCAGCAGTGGACGTCTTTCGGCTGAAATGATGATGATGATGATGATATTTTATTTTTGCTTAATTTGCGCTTACGCTTTTATTGTGCTCGTATTTTTACATCGTTCTCACATTGATAATTTTAACAAATGATGTAACCAACTTTTTAACCGACTTCAAAAAGGAGGAGGTTATCAATTCGGATGTTTATATTTTTTTTTTATGTATGTTCGGCCATAACTCCGTCATATATAATCGGATTTTCAAAATTCTTTAATTCTTTATTCCGAAAGGGGTTTATTCCGAAATGGTCCCATATAAATTTCATATAGACCTGATGATGAGTTCCGGAGACAAACTCTTTAAAAAATGAAGGCAAATCAACCGCGATTTCTGGTATCGCATTAATATGCATTGTTTGTTTGGAATTAGTGCGGGGTAGATACCAAATCTAAAAATGTAAAAATAAAAACTATTTTACAAAAAAAAAAAACAACCGACTTCCTCAAAAACACTACAAAGTGAAAAATAACTTTAATTTCGGAAGTCGGTGGCAAAAAAAAACCTTAAATACAAATCCACCGACTGCCGAAATTAAAGTTATTTTTCACTTTGTAGTGTTTTAGGAAGTCGGTTGTTTTTTTTTTTTGTAAAAAAATTTTTGTAACAAAATTATTGATTGAAAAGAAGGCCAATGGAGTTTCTTTCTCGTTCTTCTCCATAAGTATCTGCGCTTTGCAATGGGCAACTAGATTCATTTTTCTGACTCACCGAAAACTCACCTGTAATTGGTTTATTCACACTAATCTGTCCGTCTGTCTCGCTTTCCTGCTAAAACTACTGAACCGATTTAAATGAAATTTGGTACACAGATAGTTTAGAGCCTAAGAAAGGACATAGGCTACTTTTTATCCCGGTAGTACGTTCCCGCGGGATAATTTCCGACCTCCACGCGGGCGAAGCCGCTGGCAAAAGCTAGTTTGAAATAAATGCTTTGAGTTCGAGTTTTTATGGAGGGCTTCTGAATAACAACAGCTGCACGGGTTGATCAAAGGTTAAGCTACGCTTGCTGCGGTCAATGCGTGGATGGGTGACCAACCATTACATATCGAGACCCCTCAGGGATACGGAAAGCAAGCCGTTGGTCTCGGCTGTCATTTGTAGATCTTTGATAATCTTTACGGGTCGTCAGAAGCCCAAAAGTTTGCCAAGTAGTCTTACCAAGGGATATGAACGGGTCCGCTAGGGTCGCGGTTTTGTTCGCAAGAGTTAGCGTGGCGCTGGCAAAGGCAACTGAAGGAACATGGGTGGGTTTTAGTAAGTAAAAGTCTGACGCCCTCCCACTCCACCCAGAGCTGGAGAGGTCATAGGTAATTTGATGATTTCGCACACCGAAAAACAGTCTTACTAAGGGATATCTATCGTGTTACCCGGTAACTGGGTTGTGGAGGTCAGAGGTATCTAGGTCTGCATAGACCTAACAATTGATATACCACCCTCTGGCTGACTGGCACTTACATGTCATAAAAGGCTCCCGAACACACGCGCGACGCGTCTTGAGTAGAACCAGTTTTTTAGTTTTCGCACTCGTCTGTCACGCCTGTCTACGAGAGCCTCTTAGAACAAAGACAGTTGGATATCGTCAACCTTAGTGGACTTTCATTGTCTATATTGTTCTAGTAATTAATTGGTTACCCCTTTTTTTGTGGGTGGGAAATCATCAAATGACTTCTCCCGCTCTGGGCGGAGCGGGAGGGCGTGTCAAACTTTTACTGAACAGTCAACGTGTTCCTTCAGTTGCCCATGTGCCGGGGTCTCGGTATCTCTTTCGAACAATCTCGCGACCCCGGCAGGCATCGGTCCTAGCAGACCCCTTCAGTGCTGCTGACATCTCTTTGAGGCGCGCGTGGAACACTACGCGCCGTCGACATGGGCCTGGTATTGGTTACCCCTTTGCTAAAATATTTGTATACGCATTGCGTACTTCCTAATTAACAAAGGGGTCCTCGTATACATACATGGGTGTCCAGAAATAATGGTACAGTTTGAAATGTAGTTAAACAGTTCAATCAACCGAACAGAAATAGTACATTTACACGTGTATCGTACATAGTTCATATTCATATTTAGTCAAGGAATGTTTAGTAAAACATTGTAAAACAACATAACTTTGTAAATACGAACTGATCATTAGAAAACTTGCGATGACGAGTTCGCGATACCTAACCGATAATGAAAGATTGTTGTCGGTACAAAATATCGATATTATCAATCAATAATTACATAAGTAATGTTTTCTGTTATCTTTTAGCGATCTTTCTTACTTTAAAAACCTGAACACACTATTTTTCTTTTATTACTTGAATGTAGAGAGTGCGCTATTTGAAAACGAGAACTGCACCCTAATTGCGAAACGCACAATTTATCAGAATCTGAATGGAATTGAAGATTATTTCTAAACCATTGCGTAATTTGTTCGAATAAAGTGTGGCTCAGCAACGTAAATAACGCAATGAATGTTGTTTAACTATGAATATTAAATCAATTCCTACCGATAAAAAAACTTTTTAACAAAAAATTTAACCGCCGAAAAAACTGAAAAGTATAACATAATAAAATAATAAAAAATTATGAGTTGGCGCTTTGAGTGATCATTGTTCATTGATTTTTCAGCGCCGACTCAAAATTTTAAGGTTTATTATTTTATACTTTTCAGTTTTTTCGGCGGTTAAATTTTTTGTTAAAAAGTTTTTATTTCATAATTTTTTGTGACTTCAATATACTAATAATACTTGGCAAGGTATACCCTGTCCAACAAAAAAATAATTATCAAAATCAGACTATTCTGTATAAAGTTATGCGTGGTTAAACATTACAATCAGTGAGTGAACAATCAATCATCCCCTGTTTTCCGACCCTTAGGGTTCGATTTTGTTTTCCAAATTTATATGGGACCACCTTGGGAGTATACCCTTTCCAATAGAAGAAGAATTGTCACAAACGGACCATTATGTAAAAAGTTATGCGTGGTCATACATAAAAAAAAAAAATATACGCGTCGAATTGAGAACCTCCTCCGTTTTTTTCGTCGGTTGAAAAGTTCCGCAATTACCCCTCTGGTCTTCATCTCATTATCTCGCAAGTCTTTTCCAACTATGTTAGGGCGGAATCCTGTTTAACCAGATGCCGCTGAGTACCAGTATTTTACATGGAGAGACAGCCTATCTGACGCCCATAACCCAGTTACTGAGTAACACGATATCTTTTGGTAGTCCTGGTTGTCAGTCTTTCGGGCTTCGAACTACCCGTAACGACTGTCTAAGATCTATGAATGTCAATCAGTTTCAATGGTTTAACGTGGTTTTGGAGCCTTCCTGCTCCTACTTCAATTAATAGACCACTGTAATGTTACTTAGATTTCATTCGGGATGAGATGCTGGTGATCCGTCACACAGGGTACTCTAGTATGGATGCAAGTCTCTTACAAAGGAGCATATTTTGTAAATGTTCTTCAAAACGCTATAATTCTTCTCTCCATGTTTCTAACTATGTATAAATATAAAATATCTTAAAATAAATATCTTTGGACAAACAACACACCGTTATCTGATCCCAAACTAGGCAGAGGCTGTACTATGGCAACCAGGCAACTGATAAATATACATATGTATTTCTAAATACATACATATTATAGATAAATAACACCCAGACACAGAACAAATGATTGTGCTCATCACACAACGATTTGTCCTGGGTGGGAATCGAACCCACGACCTCAGTCTTGGCAGTCAGGGTCACTAACCACTAGACTAACAGGCCAGTCAAAAGTGATCCTTTCTAAATGAGAGAAAAATAGTTAAGACATATTATTTCCTGCCAGGGTCGCGAGATTTGTTCGAAAAAGATACCGTGATCCTGGCACATGGGCAACTGAAGGAACACGGGTGGGTTTTAGTCAGTAAAAATCTGACACGCCCTTCCGCTCCACCCAAGAGCGGGAGACGTCATTAGATGATTTCCCAACCACAAAAAAAGACATTATTTTAGGTTTCACAGATATGAAATGGAACGACTACTTTAATTATGAAAATCTCAACGTCAATTCCTTTTCCAGCATAGCATAGTTATCGAAGAAAGTATGCAGAGCCCGCAGTGTGCGAGAGTTTAGCTGTTCCCGTGGAGTATTTTTGTGTGTGCTGCTATTTCTGTAAACACGGCGTGACCTTGACATTGGGTGCGCACGCGGCCCGCGTCACGCTCCGCCGCACTCCCGCGCAGGCACACCCGCCTTCCAACATAGATTATGTGGCAGATGGAGCAGAAATGTGAGCTTGAGAACTTATATATTTATACTCTAGAATCAATCGGGATAAGGATCCCGATTGATTCGGGGTTGGCCCAACATATATATCTCTTGTTATTCATTCCCGTTCTAGCCATATTCATCCACATAGCCGATCTATCGTTTCTTTTGTCTCCTTCTCTTATAGTAATTCCATATTCATACTCAAACCTGGATCACGTCATTTTCGGGATTCCTCCGCATCAGATGCGCATACCATAATAACCGATTTTCGCCGGAGAACTTCTAGGATGGTAATCATTCACCATTCTTGTAATCCTCGAGGAGTTAGGTAGAATTGAACTCTGTACACACACATTTCGTCAGTTACGTTTAAATATTCGTGCAATAGGGGCCGAGCCTTTTACGAAACACAAAATCCACACTCCGGGCTTCCACCGAGAGATCTCTGATGGATAAATCGGGGAATTGAACCCAGGACCTCATACCCAGCAGTAGCAGTTTCGATCATTGGATCAGAGAGGCAGTCGAAAGTCAGATTTATATAAAACCAGAGAAAAATTACCGTACCGTTTGTACTATAATAGTAATTCAGGTTAAGATTTCGAAAGTAGGTAAGGTTCTAAACGGTTGCCCCATAAGACCTTTGAAATGATTGACATTATTTGTAGGGGAATAGGGCTTAATTTCAACTGTCATATCATTATCATAACACATGTGTGACACGCGAAACATTGCTTTAATGACCACACGATTTCCGCAGAACTTAAAAGATTTATTTGCACTAGTTACGACTGCTAATATCAAAGAAACGGTCTTCTAATCAACAATTCTCCCGCCGATCTTACCCGCGTTTTCTTATCCAAGTCACAAAAACAGATCAAGATAAAGGTTTTACTACTTATCCCATCTTCTGGCTTACCTAATGTGGACACTCAAGGTCGTTTCTAACGTTAACGACCATTAGTTTTTCTTCTTAAACCAGCAACGTGTTGAAAGAACAAAACCAATGGGATTCATTTATCTTGGACTAGGTGTGGTCCGCCCTTACTTCGTATCTATCTACTGATGTGGCGGGACGTTGTCAATACATTGGGAGTTCTGTGCAATAACTAATTTAATTATATTCTAGACATAAACCAATGATGGTGACATCTTGCGGAATATAGAAGATCTGAGCGATCACACGTAAAGACAATGCTTAGTTGTAAATAATTATATTTCTGTAAGGTTTGTACAAACATTTAAATTTTACACGTCTGGCGTCAATTATATTTAAAAAACTAGATCATTTTGACGTTACCTATGTGACTACTCCGAGAAGAAAGACTGAAACAAACGAACAGAGGTCTATTTTAAAGTCCAGATAATCTTGGTCAGAATATTGTGAAGACCGTGCAGATTGGTGGCTAAAATGGTATTTTGAGAAAGGACTACTAAAGATTGAGTGGACCTGTCCAGTCAGTGCACAAATTTGTCAGTGATCATGCAAACATGTAAACATTTCTTTGGATTTCTCTGTATCCGATAATCCGATGACTAAAAGCGAAGGTTTTTGTGTGGAAGAAGACAGGTTCGTGGAACCTGTAATAATGTTACACAGAGAAAGGTAAGGGGTGACAGAAATCAATTTGGGCATCCTATTTGGGAATCCAATTCTTTGATCAATTTGCATAAAGATGTTGAATGGGTTTGAAGGCATTTATTAGCATTCTCGATCATTCTCTGTGAAGATACTTTGTCCTCGTCGATTCTAATAAAGAGATGTGTTTTTAAAGGAAGAGGTTAGGTGATTAATAAAAGATTTGTTTTTAAAACTGTACTTGGAGTTTCTAGCAAAAATTGTTGAGTACAAAGTTGGTGAACAATACATAGAACATCAAATGGCGAATGATGGATAGCTACAAATTGTGGTAGTAACAAACGATCACTAATCGAGACTATTGAAACGAAACACACAGGTTTTTACCAGTAGGAAATATGTATAAGCCAAAACTACCAAGCCAGTTTTTGAATGAAGGGCCCAATATGCATAGCAATGAATCTCTTTTTACAAAACTAACAAGCTGAGGTGTCATTTTTGTATATAAAGAACTTTATCCAAGTCGAAGTTGGAAATGCAAAAACGGGCTAAAAGCCTTAGTATAGAACTTAAATAAAAATAGATAACATTTTGTAATAAAACGGAAAGTTTTTAATGCGTTAGTAACAGTGAAGTTACGAGCCTAAAGAGAAGGCGCTGTTTTCAACTCTGATTTCGATTCCTTTGCCAATATAGTGTAATCAAATAATGGCAAATGACCACTTAGCAACACGTGTTCCCTAGTTAATCTTACTGTTTGATCTATGTATCCAGCCACGCCTTATATTGTTCTCGCACAAGGTCATAGTTGACCATCAAATGACCTTGAACCTTATACATACGAGATACGTAGAACACGCGGAACTCACGGATGAGTGAACATCTTATTACCATAGCATATGGAGTAGATTGGATTTCCAGCGAACTAGCGGATGTGTTCAGTAATAGAGCATGGATACCGATTTTCGATAATATCTTAAAACCGGATTATTGGACCAAAAATCCGATATTAAAAAACCGATATTCGATTTCACTGATATCGGTTTTTCGATATTTGATATAAAAAACCAGACGAAATAGAATCTTTTTTACTTATTTCATTAAATTTAATTAAGTAATGGCTATGGTGAAAATGATAAGCATAAGTTAATTCAAATTGAAATGGCATTGTTTGAAAATGATGGCAACCGCGGATTCTATTTAGACATGGCGTACAGACATTTACTGACGAAACCCTCTACGAGTGTGGAGTCTGAAAGAGCGTTCTCGTCTGCGGCATGTTGTATGTTCTATGTTATGGGGGTTTGGTTTCCGCATTTAGTCCTTTGAGCGGACCATTGTGCGTGGGCCATGGCGGCCGTCGGTATTTACTCCAACCAGCCCACCTCAGAAGTTGGTTATGTCTCCTGGTCTGCTAAGAACCTCCGTGTAAGATTTGGGTGTCCCGAGGGTATCTGTCCTAATCTGGGTGACGCCTGTACATTCGAAGAGTACATGCGCAACAGTTTCCTCAGCCTCCTTGCAGGCCCTGCACAGGGGGTGTCCGTTATGCCTATTATGTAAAAGTGTTTGTTTAGCGGGCAGTGTCCTGTGATGGTGCTCGTCATCAGACGCAGACCATCCTTGTCCAGGCGTAGCAGACGTCTGGTAAGCCTGCCATCCGGGGATGGCATAGCTTCCCTCGACTGCCTGCAGCCTGCCACCAGCTCTTCGCTTGTGTGTGGGTAAATTCCTGCAGCCACCTGCGTAGCTGGTTGAAGGGGATGGGCACGATGGGCTCGGGGCCGCAGACTGACGCGCTGGATGCCATTTTGGCCAGTTCGTCAGCAGCGTCATTGCCTAGTGATCCACTGTGTCCTTTTATCCATTGCAGTGTCACTTCGTTGCGATTAGAAACTGGTAGCCGTTCTAATGCGTTAAGACATTCTAGTGTAAGGCTCGAGGTTATGTATCGTTTGGCTAGGGATTGGAGGACTGAGGCGCTGTCGGAGAGTATACGTATATGGGTGTCCGTAACTCTTCTGGCTTCTATGGCATACGCCGCCTGTATAATGCCCACGCATTCGGCCTGGTAGACGGTGTTGAGCATTCCCAGCGGGCTGGATATTTTCATGTTTAGGTCGTCTGCGGCATATACGTGCAGCAAAATAAGATCGTCTCTCAAAGACAATACCTTGGATGCGCTCTGCTATTTACGTTCCATATTTCAGCAATCGCGATCTCGTGAATTGCCGTAGTCTTCGTCTTTGAAGTCAAAGGACTGTGTAGTCACCCCACCAATTTAATATCCAGATTTTTGCGATTATTGTAATATTTACCTATATGTTACTTAATCACTTATTTTAACTTGCGTTGTTTTTTATTATTTTATGACATAGCAGAGTGTGTTAAGAAATTGTTTTTTTTTATGTTTCATACTTTTTAAATTCTAATTATCTATTATATAAGATTGCAACGAAAGATTTTTAATAATAAATATCGTTGATTTACTTCGTAATAGTCTCTTATTTCTAATATTTGGACCCTAACAACGTTAAAACGAATTTGATTTTTTTTTGCCAATGTATCGGAAAAAATATCGAAATACCGGAATATCGGTATTAAAAAAAATAATAGCGTAAAAAAACCGGTATTGGAAAAAGATTCCGATAGTACATGCTCTAGTTCAGTAGAACTACTGACAGAGTCTATCTGTACTCTTATGACGACTTCATACAAGCGCGCGGCAGCGGCAAACTTTTTCCTACTTGATGAAATAGTAGAGTGTCTAGAGTCTCAGGCTAAAAGAATTCACAGCATATTAGAATGTAAGGAAGGATGAGGAGACAAAGTGGCAGGGGAAATCGACGCCCGAACTGAAACCATTAATTCAGGACATGATTCTAGGCCCCTAGAGTAGAAATTCTTCGTCAATTATAAAAAAAAAATAATCTGCTGTTTCATATAAAGGTGCAATACTTACGCGGTCAGAATATATGGCAGACAAAATTTTTGTGCGCGATGCATAATAATTATACGCACATTTGCTTCGATGTTTAATTTCCGAAAGAAATCCGAAACCGGTTATGAGTGATTTCGTTCTTTATCCAACCGAAATCACTCATAACCGGTTATTTCTTTCTTCTTGTTGATGTCGATATCGACATCATCGTATGAATGAAGCCAAATGACTATAAGATTGTGCAGATCTTTGCCAAGTATAATAACTCTTTCCCCTGTAATGAGCTGCATTACGCAGACCTCACCAGTTCTGCATAATATCACGAAAAATTATTGGGGCAGGTTCGGACTAATGACGTCACCCACAAAATTTCGAATCAGGCATAAGCTATAACTGCATTGTGTATAATGCATTACATAATTTTGATTGAAATATCTCCCGCTGTTTACATTATGGCGGACGGTAACGAATTTGGCTCGGTGTCAAATATTACAGGTGGGATTTTGTGGCAAGTATTTAGGCAGCGCACATGAGGTATTTTGTGTATCCGACGGTACAGTGAGTGCTGCACACTCCAGATAATAGTCACGTATTCATGAATGTTTATAGTTCCTATTCGAACAACCTTTGTGTTTTCGAATTGCTCAAATGCCGAGTATCGCTAGCTGGAATTTGCTTAGACTCTCCAATATAACGATTATTCTGCGTAGGTATGCGTCAAACGGATAGTTTCGCTAGAATTCGAGTTAAACACGCGATTTTACCGAAATCTATCCTTATCGGCTGTAAAATATATCATGTGTCCGGGTAAGTACGTAACAAATATTTCGTGTTTTTTGCTTCCTAATATTGTGGCTATATGCTCGACTAGTTAGATATTACAAATCTTTGCTTCATCCAAGTTATTGTATGTTACCCATACCCATGGTTTTATCAGTTCCGTGAACAGGATATATATGTATGTATTGTACCAAAGATAGAATAGCGTATGAAGCGATGACAAGGACGGTAGAACCGGGAATAGCTATTATTTACGCCATGCGAGAGGAACGACGGTCATCAATTGACTTTGGATGGCGTTATGTTCGGGATACCAAGGTGTATAAATAAGGGTGCAACTGGACCTCGAATCATGCGTCAACCATATATCCACTCAAAACATCTCACCTTGTAAATGATCAATACGTCGTATATGTTCTGAAGTCGATCGAGCAAGGGCTTATTATTAACAATGAAAGAAAAAGAACTACGTGCATACAATAAAATCATGTTACTCGAATAATAAAGTAAAATAAAACATATAAACCGTTACAATTTGATCGTTTTGATCCTTGTGCTCTTCATTATGAACAACTTTTATAATGGGATCAACCTTGAAATCACAAAAAAAAATCTGCTTAGCCATACTTTGTGTATTGTGTCGAGTTATGCGAACATATTAGTTATATGGATCAGCTGATTTTATTTTCGATCGTCAGTAATCATGAACACAAAAGAGGGGGGAGGGGCTTCCTTTAAGCATGATGTTGTGTTTTGCGGAGCACAGCGCTGATTTTCAGTGACGTAGTTTACGCACGTTTTCCCTAGTTTGAAGAATTAGAATAGTAGAATTTGCTCAAAAATAAACAGCGGTTGTAGCAATCGTTGGCTAAATCATTGGAGATCAGTCATAATGATTAATGAGATGTTTAAGAAGATATTTTCGGTAAACGCCGTGTTTATCTGAAGTACCATACATCTTTCCAGATTGTTTGCACATTGCAAATCGTAAATAGATAATTCAGATTTATGTTATGAACGATCATGTATGTTTGCTGCAGGCGATTACGTGGTTATAAAAATAGCCCACTGTGCCATTTTTATGACCTCGACGTGCCAACTGCATGTTGCAGTAAAAATGAGTTTTGATGTAAAAATTAATTACTTGCAGTGTGGCTTGTGTTACAGATTTGCGTTGGCCGATATGACTAATTTGTCAATTCGCACGAATTCACTCGCCCGAAACGACGTTTTTAAATAATTTTATTATTTTCTATAAGCGACTCGCCACGACATTTATTTATTTGTGGGCGAATCGACAACTACAGAAATACGTATTAAGGCAATTGGCACGGTTTGTGTTTTTTGCACTTTATGTCATGTGCTTGCGGTGCACATTTTTCATAAGTTTTCGCGGAAAATTCCAAACATATCAACTGCATGATGCATATTTCTGTAGTTGTAGATTCACCCACTTATAGATAACTTGTTGCGAGTCGCCTACAGAAAAAAATACATTATTTAAAAGTGTAAATTCGCCCGTTTCAGGCGAGTAAATTTGTGCGAATTGACAAATAAGCCACCGTTTTATGTTGTTACATTTTATAAAGTGGAGATAAAATGTCCGATAAAAATAGGGTTTCACATGCATTTGTAATGTGATATTTTAATTATTAATCGAGCAGTTCCATGTTAGCGGACAGTGTTAATTATATTTAGCATCGCGTAGTGCTGTAGCGTTTTGTTTGTTGTAATGTGTTTAGGTCTATGCTGGGAATTGGGGCTGAAAATTGTTTTCCAACGAAACTAATTTAATGAATATTTGTATCTATACAAATAAATAAAATTGAAGTGTATTTTTGTAATTTCAAATTAACAGCTTTTCACTAAATGTATATGAAAGTATATACGGTACTAACCTCAAGTTTTTTTTATTTTTTTTATGTGTCTGTTTGTTCCAGCTAATCTCTGAAAAGGCTGAACCGGTTTTGACGGGACTTTCACTCGCATATAGCTAATGTTATAAGGAGCAACATAGGCTACTTCATGTGCCGGTAACACGTCCATTTTCACATCCACGCGGGCGAAGCCGCGGGCACACCTAGTTATTACTAAAATAGCTGGCGGTTGTTTACGTGATATTCCGAATAAACAATAACGGTTTTGTTGTTGAGAATATCTAGAGTATTCCAATAACAGCGCAAATATAGAGGCAACACTAAAATTTAAATGGTTCTAGCATTTCAAAATATACGAATCTGAAACTTTGTTTATTACATAGTTTTAAATTGCAATAAAGTTACACGGACGATGCAATGCAAGAGACGTGGTACTTCATATAAAACTAGTTTTACATAGTTTTGTAGAGTGGAAACAAATATGAACTCAAATGGTTTTTAATTTTATTTCATGCTAGCTTCAACACGCGACTTCGTTCGCGTTAAATTTTAAGATACACAAGAAACCAAAATATTAGCTAATTTTTTATTAAACTCCCTCGCCGACCCACCGCGTCGCATCGTATCGCCGGCCTGCGCTATAAATTTTTGTCTGACTTATTTTTCTTTTGCTAGCCCAGCTAGGGGTCATAGCGTAATATTAAATAACCTATAACCCTCCTCTTGAGGATAAAGCTATCAAACCCGACCAGTAGTTCCAGACAAAAAAAAAAAACAAACTCTTAAACTTTACAATATTAGTATAGGCTAGCTTTTGCCCGCGGCTTCGCCCGCGTGGATGTCGGTAATTAACGCAGGTATTTTTCTAAAATAAAAGTAGCCTAAGTTACTCCTTATTACGTCAGCTACCTGCCATAAAAGTCCCGTCAAAATCGGTCCAGCCATTTCAGAGATTAGCCGGAACAAACATACAGACAGACAGACAAAAGTTTAAAAAAATGATTTTTTGGTGTAAGTACCGTATTTACTTTCATATGCATTTTACTGAAAAGTTGTTAATTTGAAATTACAAACAGACACTTCAGTTTTATTTATTTGTATAGATGTGTATAGATTTGACTATCTCCTGGTCACATATTTACCTATAGGAAAAAATAAAAACGGTATTGTACAATTACCGTTCGTTTTTATTACCTTCCCCATAGATAAAACTTACCGATAACAATTTTAATAGCTCCAAAACGTAGTGACGTAATCTACAGATGTTTGATAATTAATGCAACATTTTTTAAACATGTTTTTGGGGTCAAACGGGGTCCAACGGTCACGCTATCAAAAATAAAGGGACTAGTTATCATGATCTATAAATTAACAGGACTTTTGTTCTGGGACCCATATTTTTTTGGTTAAGGGACTTGTCACACAGCCAGCGATTAACGAGAAGCGAGAGCTAGCTACTAGTAAGTATGCAGTGTAAATTATTTATGCGGCCAAATGTTGTTTCTTTGGTATTGTTCGTTGAACTGTTTAGGTCCATAAGTTTTGAGTTGAGCTGCACAATTATTGCGAATCTCTCAATATGTGTAGTTCTTTCTTCAAAAAACCATTTCAGACATCAATCTACATGATCTGACCAAGATTAGGTCTAGACTTTAAAAGAGATTGTGACGTCTTAGTTTGTTTCAGCCTTCGCAGTCAGATAGGAAAAGGCGTCCCCATCTAGTTTTCAGAATGTGCTTGACGTATTGGCGTCGGCGAGTAACGACGTAACGACGATGCTCTGTAGCAGGGATGTTAGAGAGCTCCGTAACCGTAACCGAAACTATCGGATATCCGATATAAAAATTTATCCGTAACCGTAACCGAATCCGAAATAAAAGTTTCGGATAATATCGGATTTGTTATTACATTTTTATTTTAGGTAGATTAGATAACACTCAATATATACAACATTAATTTTTGTTTATGCGAAACCCGAAACACGGGTCTAGTATTTTTATGTAAAGAATCTATGAAAAAAAATTCAAAACTGTATCATTAATAATCACAAAGTTATAAGCTTGATAAGTTACCTGGTTGTCCACGCAAAAACATATGCACATCACCACAAACAGCTAGTGTACGTACCATCTCCGTGTAATGGACGTTTGAGTACGAGAAAGACATGATAATTTTAAAATCGAAACAAAACACTAAGGCCCCGCGACTTGGAAGCGTAATTAAATATTTTTGGTACAAAATATAACATGGTGTAAAAATTATTGGAATCGATTCAGTTACTGATTCTGAACAAACTATATTCAGGTTTCGCATATACTAAAAATAATCTTGTATTTATAATCATTTTTATTTTAAATAGCTGTAATAATTACTCACAGACTGATTGTAATTCCTACTAAATGGTGACATATAAATAAAACCATTTTATTAGCTATTTGTATTTTACTTTTGAAATTCCTTAAAAGTTTAATATCCGTAACCGAAATTATCCGAAACTAACGGATAATCCGAAATAATTTTATATCCGTATCCGTATCCGTATCTGGTAGAATAATCATTCCTACATCCGTATCCAATCCGTATCCGAAATTTCATATCCATAACATCCCTACTTTGTAATAGGTATGTAGCGTTTGCAATACGAGTCTCTCAGCGAGTCCCGAAAATCGAGTATTCGCCGCGGTGGTGTGAGCAGTTAGCGATCAACCATTAAATATGCATGTAACTCTTTTGCTTACATGAGACCAAATTTTTTTTTCTTATGTATCTTGAGCTCGAAAATCTTCGAAAGCTATCGCGTCGCTTTCTCGTCGGGCGCAGCGGTGGGACAGGTGCCTAATGCCTGTTGTCACTAACACTACACACTTAAATGAATGCGCGGCTTTGAATTTTCATCGCACGGCTCAGCGTTGAAAGTTGAAATTGCAACAGCGTGGTTTTATTTAGGCATTCACTTAAGTGTCGCCTAGTGTTAGTGAAAACGGGTCTTTGATAGAGCGGCTGACGCAAATATTTTTGTTGTTTTTTTTTTTTGTGTAACTTGTTTACCTGTTTTTGGGCAAAGGGGAATGCATGGGGTCGAGTTAAAAATGGGTTATTTATTCTAAAATGTGAGAATTACTTGTTTAGTGCAGTATGGTGTGAATTATTTATTTTTCTACTAAACTGTATAAAATAAGATAAATTACGTTGACTGCTTTAATTCGGTGTTAATTGTAAACCTGTTGGTGCACATGAATATGTAATCCTGCGACTATTGGTTGCATTTTGGTCGTTTTTGGGCGCAAAGACAAAACTTATTGACTAAGATGATGAATACTTTTAGAGTATTTTCCAAAAAATAAGAAAGTACCGCAAAAGATTTTCACACTAAACTTTTACCAGTTTTAAACAACTTTCGTAACTCCATTTACGTCTATCTAATAAAAACTTCGTAAACCTTGAAATAGTGTCACTAACTTAGTAAATATACGTACCTAGAGTTATAAGTCTATCACTAGGCTACCGGCGTGACCTTAGGGGGTTGGGCAGCGATGTTTATGAGTACGTCTAGACAGATGTTACGTATAATCAGACAAGCAAACCTTATTTTGATGATGTCATTGCTTGATAGGTTATTGAGGCAGACTGGAAATTGTGGAGAAGTAAACAGCGTGGCATGAAAATATAGACAGTTGAAAAATGTTGAAGATATAGGAGAAATCAAATCTGAGAAATATTTAAAATTATAGGTAGGTACGTGGTACCATTCGGTTTCTGAAAGCCTCTGAATGTGGAAGCCGCTTTTCGTAATTAAAAATGTTTATTCATTTATTTAAGTTAGCCAATAAATTGTTTACACAATACATTAAAAATAAATTTCATAATAATAGATACGTTTATAAGTGTAACACAGGCTTACGGCTTACTTACAGGCTAACACAGCATGCATCATTTATGTATTTACGCCCTTTTACATAGGTAGCTAAAAATGTTCATAATCTGGTGTCTCGGCGACAAACATTGTCAGAATCTTGTCAAAAATTTAGGGAGATTCAGGTATTTCTGACAGATTGAGATTGGAATGTGAACGTTTTTGAAAATACGGGAAAATTCATAAATTTATATTTTTTTTATTTTTCAATCGCAATCCGAAGGAAATTTCTAATTAATATTAGTCAGAAATACGTGAATGTTTGAAATATCGTCTGCTCGACAACGCAAATAAAGTAATGAATTTTGTTAAATTGTCAAAAGACTTGCAATATTGAACTTGACAGCTTGACGGATAAATAAGTGTGGAACAAGGTTTCAGTACACTAACTGATAAGTTGCCATCGGCTCATTTGCATAGAATACCTTTTTGTAACCGGTCCAGTGCTAGTAGTAAATTGTCACTTTTTAGAGCTTAACTATATTTTAAACTACGCTTGGGGTCTAGACTCATGTGCTGATTTCAAGGTTTCAGTTGCACATCCATGTCCCAGCCACCCTGTATAAGAAAATCGACAAATTGTCTCTATCTCCAAAGACTTTCATGCATTTGCACAAACAAACACATACATTGCAACACCATTACAATTCCGAAGATTCACAAATGAAACATAGTATCGTTTTATTCAACATCGCATACAAACTTGGGACATTAGCATGGGTACTAAGCGCTGAACGGGTAGTCTTCAATAAATTGTACGGCACAATCGAGTTGCATTTACACAGACATCGGGAACTAACGCTCATTAATAATGTACCGATACCGACCAACAATGGGATGCCAGGTGACTGTACGAGAAAAATAATAAATAATATTACTGGTCTGGTGTTAGGGTTGACAACACAGAGCTACACTCAGTATTTTATATGTCATTGTCATATCGTCAAGTGCTAACGGTTGATGTTGGCAATCGCATCCAACATTCCTCCTCCGGTCCTTCGAGCCGGATCAATGATAGCGCAGGGATTAATGAAAGAGGCTTATATAAATAAGTAATGGTATAATGCCATTGATCTTACAAATTTAAATTTTGCCGGACATACATTCAATGATTAATTTAGACAGAAGAATAGTTCATCGCGGTAGAGTCTGTGAGAGCGATTGATCGTTGAACGGAGCCATGTCGCCGTTTTAAAGCGCCTCGGCGTGCCGATGATAACACTTTGATATATCTTTATACCTTAGTAGAGTTAGTTTCTTAGTGGCTTAACTTGTTTATATTGACCGAGTAAGCTGAAAGCCTTAAGCTATGCGGTAAAGTCGTACACAACTTCCAATGATAATATAATGAAGCACAGTGTCCTAAAATGGTGCTTTAAGAATTGTGACGTATATCAAAATCTAAAATACTCTTTCTTATCTGTCACCTTACATGATGTATGAGTAGAAATAATCCTCCAGTAGCCAAGAAAGTCTACTCCAAAAATTTCGCCAACCCTAGCTCCCAGCAGCCAGTAGCAACAGCAGTTATAACGATTATTGTGAGTCGCAGCATAATAAATGCTGCAACAAAGCTACCGACATTACTCCCGCGGATGCAGCTCCAATGGCTTCCGGATACCTGAGCTACTATTGGATTGATTTTGATATTGTTTTATGAAGCTATTAATTACGGGATGCTGGACAGGGCAAAATTATTGGTTGGAGAGGTATATAACAAAACAACTCAGATCAATTGTGAGGGTAGAATATTCATTGTTGCCTTTGGGATCTAAAACATGTTATCCACACTATATATAATATTATAAATGCAAAAGTAAGACAGTCTGTCTGTCTGTCTCGCTTTCCTGCTAAAACTACTGAACCAATTTAAATGAAATTTGGTACACAGATAGTTTAGAGCCTGAGAAAGGACATAGGCTACTTTTTATCCCGGTAGTTTGTTATGTTCCCGCGGGATGATTTCCGACCTCCACACGGGCGAAGCCGCTGGCAAAAGCTAGTATTGAATAAAAATAGGAAGTTATTGGTGTCAAATAGGACGAAGTTAGAAAAGGCTAAGATTTTCAAAACCATAGTCATTTCAGTTACAATTTTTAGCTGGATCCAGGTAGACTGGACGCTAACCCAATATAGTTGAGAAAAGGCTAGACAGGTCCTAAGACGATTGAAAGAAAATGGCAGCCGAATTCTACAAAATACACTGCTTATTTTTAGTCCCTATTGGCTGCTCAGATATAAACCTAAAATATGTAAAAGAAAAGGACCAAATTCGTGTACGAAAAGCCTACACGTTGCTAAGTAAAAAAAATAACGTATTCTGGCGGTCCCTATTAGTGGAAGCTTAGCCTTGACTTCGCAAGAATTCTGTACAACGAACCGTAACAATTCTATACACTCTCAGGGGTATATTCCTGAATAAATTATACAAATTGGCCCTAATATGTATAAATAACATTTATTTTGTACAGGCTGGTATTAGAATTCCAACATCATTTAGGTAAGGTAGCAAAGCTAATTCTACCAGAAAATAATAACCTCATTAAATATTTCGCTGTGCAGATAAAACTAATTATATTGCCTTATAAAAGGAAACACGATGCACAATCTCGGGTATTTCGTAGAATTTTGACTATATTTCTTCAGAGCCTAATATAATGGTGAATGCTAACATCCCAATTTCCCTTTTCTTAGCCCTTACAATTAATTTACTGCCTTAATGTTGCCTAATAAAATAATAACCTACTTAATAAAAATTAATAAGTTTATTTTTTATTTATTATAAGGTTTTATTAAGGGTGGTCGGGTATTAGAGGCTGCAAAATTGCGAGGGCTCCTATTATCATATTTTACTGCGGAAATTTTGACGTTCAGCAATTTAAGAGTCCCCTTGAGTTGAGAAATGTTTATACAGCGTGTGTTAGCAATGTATGGTGATATTTTAAGGTGTGGGTGGCACTTACCAAAAAAATGAATCGTAAACGCAAAAAAAAAAATGAGCTGTCCCATACACAACATCCATACCTACTTGACCCAAATGCATTTGACAGCTGATAATTTCTAGCTAGGGGGGAGGGGCTTATGTCTAACTAATAGCAGTCGCACGGAATGATCGTTCAGGTTAAGCTACGCTTGCCGCGGTTAGTTCGTGGATGGTGACCAGCTTTAGACACCAAGACTCCTCGGTGCCTCGGAGAGCAAGTTAAGCCGTTGGTCTCAGCTGTCATTCCTAGTTCTTTGACAGTCATTACGGGTTGTTGGGCCAGTTGCAACCAGTCGTACCAAGAAGTATCATATTTTCCGGTAACTGGGTTGTGGACAGACAGACAATCGCTCCATGTAAAAGGTTGGTATTCAACTGTATCGGGCTAGACTGGAAACCAACCCTAACATAGTTAAGAAAAGGTTAGGCAAATGATGATGGGTGACAGACACCCTTAAATTTACCACACGTTACTAATACACGCTGTATAAGTCCCTTTATAAAGCGCTTTAATGTAACGAGTAGGAGCTCTCAAGGAAATAGTGCTAAGAACTATGTGGCAATGAAACGAGATTGTGCTAACACAAGTCAGCGCTTAACGCGCTAAGTGGCTGTTTAAGAATATGTTGCAGCGATTAAAGCGAATTTAGTTCATATAAGGAGTTTCATAACAGTCTTAGTAGACGTTTAGAGGGATGGATAATGTAGAAATTGCGATTTAGTTTATTGGCTAGAGAGTGGCTAAGTGAAATATCTAGGGTACGGAAATTAACTGATTCTAGTCTAGGTTGAGCAATCTTCATAAAAAACTTAAGTTTTTCTTGTAACAATGAAGATTAACGATGATGAAGATGTTGGGAAGGTTGTTGCACAACTTAAAACACTAGAAAGTGGTGAAGGGCGAGTGTTTTGGGGGCCTGTAATTTTTACGTTCGTAAATTGATGATCGAAGCCTTACTTGAAGAAATGATTTGTATCTAGTAAAAACAATGCCTTCAAAGAAGTCTTCTTTGACTTCCGACAAGATTAATTGTTTCTAATTTTTTATTCTTTTTTGTCTTATTGTATGCTTTTCCGGTTGACGTCATTACGTCACCTGCGAGGCTTTAAACCAGTGCTGGGGCTTTGTTTCCTATGGGGTCGTAGTATTATTCTGCGTGATGACCGTGTCCCGTGTAAATGACGCATATTTTCCCCCAACTTGATCTTTTTTGCGTCATATTTACCTCAAACAACATTTATTCTTTCTTTGAAATGTAATTCAAAGGTGAAACTACTAAAGATGAAAACTGTTGTTATATACTACGTAACACCCAAGTATATGATATAATACACAATTTCACTTAATTAGACCGCATATTCCATTGTTTTCAATTATAATTATTGTCTATCGCGTATCGTGGAGATATAGCAAGTCACACTAATTACTACACTCGGTTAGTTTGCCTACAATAATAGAACTATTGTTAACTCTAGTTAATATTATGTATAACTATGACGAGATTTGTCAAGTTTAATTAGATAGTTAGTTAGTTTTAGATAATAATTAGAACACGGTGATTGTTTAAATATAAACGTGGTAGATGTATTGTTGAATGTTTGACTTTGTGTTTAAATAGTAATATGGTTTGAATTCGAAGTGGAACAATAAACCCTTGAATGGATGTATATTTGTTATTTTACTTTCAAGTAAAGTTTTAGGTACAGTCAACTACACATCAGTGTTAACGCTTAGCGTTAGCGTTAGGTCAGCAAATTTGGCACAAACTATAATTGCGGATAGCTTATACCCTGGTTAAAAAATTGGTTAGTCATCGATAAGGCAGTGATTTTTACTGAAGTGGGTGCGCCAGTCTTTCATTTAAGTATCATTTCTCTTGCAGGCTATTTCAATGCACATTCCTCTACACTGTTTCAAAATAATAGCCATAATTGCCACCAACAAAACAGTGTATACAGTACCCGTAATAATTATTTGTTCCAAGACCAAAAGTCAATAACCTCGTATAGCCAACTCCTTAACAATACGACCGCGAGTCGAATTAAGTGCATAGCAAACAATTCATTGCTCTCTCAGTTCGCGGCCGAATAACAATGGCGCTCTCAAATGAGGAAATGCAAATCATTTTGTGTAATGAAGCCGTTTGTTGTGGGTGCTCAGTGGTGAAATCATTTTAGCTTGTTTTAATTTGAAGTTGTGCTGGGTTTTGATCTTGTAGTTGAAATGTTTCTTTTGTATTGTTTTCTGATGGATTCCGGAAGTTTGCATTTCCTAATACCTATATAAACTTACCTTGAATGGGGCTTGATAGGGACCAAAGACAGACAGTTGTGCTGCTGGACCGTACATCGCGCCATTTCTTTTTCCCAGCTAAAGTACTAGTAAGTGGTGAAGGGGTCCACCCTTCACCACTTACTAGTACTTTAGTTTTGGGGAACTCATCTGCCTAGCCATTTCCCAACTATGTTGGGGTCGGCTTCCAGTCTAACCGGATGCAGCTGAGTACCAGTATTTTACATGGAGCGACTGCCTATCTTTCCTTCACGACCCAGTTACTGGGTAATATGATACACCTTGGTAAGACTGGTTGTCAGACTTTCGGGCTTCTGACGACCCGTAACGGCTGTCTAAGATCTATGAAAAATAGCCGGGACTAACGGCTTAACGTGCTCTCCGAGGCACGGGTCTTGGTGTGTAAAGATGGTCGGTCACCCATCCACGGACCAACCGCGGCAAACGTAGCTTAACCCGAACGATCGACCCGTGTGGCTATTGTAGCTTAGCCACAAGCCCTTCCCTTCCACGTTTTGGGGGACTGTCTTATGTAATTTTGGCGTTCAAAAAGTGGTTATTCTCTGACTGGTTTGAATAAATGATTTTTGAATTTGATAGCTCTGGTTTAGAGATGTTTGTAGATCAACAAGTACCGTCAAAAGTAGTGAAATTCAAGAATTCAAAAAATTATGAATTAGAATAAATTTTTCGTCGTTGTGAATTTATTTTTTTAAACTTCCAGCCAGATAACGGCACGCTTAGCCAAAGTGTTAAATGTAGTAAATACAATTTAAATAAAAACTATAAATATGTATATGTGACTGGACAGTTGGGCATTACAATTATCATTAATTAACTTCCGATTTATTGCTTACAATACGGTTGACCTGTGACTGAGGGGACGCGGTGTTAAGTGCAGTCTCATTCGATGATTCATAGTAGACACAGGGTTTTTTTTTTTTTTTTTGCTATCTCTTTCTAACAATTCCGCGACCCTGGCAGGTTGAAATCTAACCCTGTGTCTACCTGCCGGGGTCGCGTGATTGTCCGAAAGAGTAACCGTGGCCCTGGCATAGGCAAATGAAGGAACACGGCCGGGTTTTAATCAGTAAAAGTCTGACACGCCCTTCCGCTCCACACAGAACGGGAGACGTCATTTGATTATTTGCCATCCCACTAAAAAAAAAACAAATAAAGACCTTGTACACACAGGTACACATCAAGCTATACATTTCCAGTTTTAGCTGAGGTCGCAATGTATACATTTATCGCACAATGAGAAGTAAGCTTATACTGGAAATGTATAGCATGATTTGTCGCCGTGCGTACCATCAGACTTAACCATTTTCTCTATGATTACATTGGCAAAAAAAAAACTGCCGTCCCATTCATATAGTTTGAGAAGGTATTGAAGTTTTGTATGGAGTATAGTTGATACATATTCGTGATTACAATATTGGTCTCATAGAGAAAGTTGTTCAGACTGATGGCCTGTACAACCTCCATTTTGGCAGGTCTTCGAAAAGTAACCCTGTATACACTGCTCGTGAATTGTTTTTTTGTTCCCCAAAATATATTGGTGCATACCCATTATCTCTAGTCAGTTGTTTTTTGCCTCACAGAAGGGCAGAACAGAGGGGCAGAAAAGCCAGTTTTCGATAAGAACACGAAGACGGAAGATATTGTCATGTGCCACTGTCAATTTTAGGCCATGAAGTTTCCTATCAACGATGCTGTTTCTAGCAGTTTTGTTTTTTTTTTTTAACATTTTACTATTGAGTTTTAGTTCAAAGTTTAGGAAATTTAATGGCGAACATCGTTTAATGCTGTAATTTTATTTTCAACTTTTATCTTTTTTTAACCATCTCATAGTAAAAAAAAAACCGATAATAACAACAATTATACGTCATCGGTACACGCTACTCAACAACACGCCACACTCGTGTTATTGATTTTGCACAGTTAAAGTGCCCCAGCGTGATTGACGACCGCCTTGCATGAACGTTCTGACGTAAATACTGCACTCAACGATCTACTCGATTTATTGTCTATGCACTCCGCTTCGATAGCCGCGAAACGCGCGAATACAATTTTTTTAGGAAGCAAATTGTGTTCGGAATTTAAAATTGTGTTACTGGCCAGTTTTTGTGATCTTGGAATGGAGAAATAGTGTGGAAACTCTTTGTTAGATTTGATCGTTAATTGTAAAGAGAATGCATGCGTAAAATAGGAAAAAAATATAGATTGGTGTTCATTTACTCTCTGGTATGAACGTGCAAGTTGAGTTGGAATATTTAAACTCTGTATTATTGCTGCAAAACCTTTTAAACGGGGAAGTGCAGCTAGATATTATTAAATAAAGTTCTCAGTTGCCCTATCTGCAATGAAGCTAATCAAAACGACTACGTAAACTCAGTATATGCTTCTACAACTTTGAACACGTTTTTACTTTTTTTTGCCGAATGTGTGTGCTCTTGTCCTCGATCATGCCAGATGGAAAGCTATGGATGAGGTCTACATATGATGGAAGCGTGCCCAGCAGATGCCTGTTCACTCTTGTTTGGAAGAGAGAAAGGTTGGTGATGTGGAAGGGAACACAGACGCTGGCACAGAGTTCCACACTTTGGCTGTGCGCATAATGAATGTGGGGGAGAACCGCTGAGTACGACCGGTCGGGATATCAAATCAACCAAGTGCGGATGGTACCCTGCAGCAGGTAGGGTAATCCGGTAATAAAAGACCGATGGTGGGATCAGATCGAGATCCTGCGCATACTCTCCGAAGTACAGTCTGCATCTTTTGTTACATTATCTGCTCCAAATTTTTCTTTGTTCGAGCTTTCTTTCATAACCAAATCAGGAAACATCTCAGCCAATTAAAACATAATTATCATTAATACGGCCATCCCAAAAACTTTTGGAAAACGACTTTGAAAAGGTAATTAGCCAAGTTGACTTCCAACTAATATCGTTATCAGCTACTGTTATGGATTAATGGTCAAAATTTTAATTCGATCGGGAGGAAGTTGTAACATAATTAATGGACTTAGAAAATCCCGTGTCCCCCTTTGTCCTTTTAATTTGAGGTCCCCTGTTATTTTTGTTTGGGGGATTTGTGTAACGTTATTGTTCTAAATGATTTCGCTGCGGGACGCTTTTAATTCCGTTCCGTTTTTTTTTTTGTGTTATGAATTAATGAGTTTTTGATTGAATATGGTTTCGTGGAGTTTAGGAGTTTGACAGATTTACTTGTAATCAAATTACTCACGGGTACCCAATTTTGTTCGACGTTTTCTATTATTACCATTTTTCAGTACCTACCCTAATTGCATATCACGCTATAAATCATTAATTAAACCTTTTTGAAGGATATCACCAATGCATACTAAAAGTTTGTCTGCTCAACAAAGTAAATAACGCAATGAATGTCGTTGAACTGTCAAATCGAAAGCCATTGCTACTGATAGTGTGTTACGTAATTACCGCACAATATGATTCTATAAAAAATATCAGCTCTTGGTTGGTTCCTTACTTAATTTCCTAATACGAAAAAGTAGTATAATTTTATATACAGAACATAGTCGCCAGATCCTGCATTTTATAGCACAACCCATAACACTTACCAGCTCGCCTTCAAGTTAGATTGTACAATTGTCTACATACCTGATACCTTTCTACTAAAACGTTACATACCCTTTCCTTTATGCATTTGATAGTAAAAGATTCACGGCCAAGACAACAGCGTCTGACGTCCAAACTCCCACCATTATAGAACACCTACTACTAATTTGTACTAATCATTTCAGCCGAAAGACGTCCACTGTTGGGAAAAGGCCTCGCCCAATTAGGGGGGGTTTGCCATAATCGCCACGCTTGGCAGGCGGGTTGGCGATCGCAGTCTTGTGGTAGAATGCATGGAGAACGCTGCTGCCCATTCTCTAGTATCTTAGTCGCCTCTTACGTCACATACGGATAGAAACGTCCCACCAAAGAACCATCCCATGGTTCTATTCTTTACGTCCAGCAACACACTAATGTGTACTGGGTATATCATTTTATACCTTGTTATGTATCTGCTTAGTAAATGCAATGGATAAGGCAGATCTGATACAATTTATTAAATGAAAAAGAGTAAACTGGCTTCCAGAGTAGTAGCTTGTTACCTAGCAACCGATGACAAATAACAAGACGATAAATATTTTGGGTTTTTACCTAGCAACCGATGACAAATATTATGAGAGCCTACGTATTTTGGTATGATTCCCAGATGATATACGTATAAATATATTATATAAATGTATAGTAAGATAGTGAAGTATTTGTAATAGGAGTTATGTAGATGTATAGGTTTGTAAAAACGTCCACAGGATATTCTCCTGTTTCTGTCGTGAAGTGTCTCAGTCCCCTAACTTGGTAGTGACCACAAGGGTTTTAAAAACACGCCAAGCGAAAACTGAGTACGATTACCAGTGGGTAAACGCAGTGGTGTGCAAGTGTGTGGGATGCAGTGTAATTATGTATTGGTAGAGAGTTATGTGTAGGAGGAAACGTCTACGGGATATTCTCCAATACAACGTCGTAGAGTAAGCCAAACCCCAACTTGTAAGTGACCACGAATGGTTTTAAGAACACTCACAAGCGAAGAATGGATGCCAATTACCATTGGGTAAAGGTATGTCTGTGGGGATGTAGTGTTAGGCTTTGTCCGCACTGCGGAAATAAAATCGCGCGTAAATACCTAAATCCGCACCGCAATCGCGTTCAATTTGCATCAAATCACAGATTTTTCCGCGCGAATTTTTAATCGCGAGTGCGGATACTCGTATAAGATTCAATGTGTTACAGAATTGCGGGAAAAAAATCGCGCGGAAAAATTTCGCGGTGCGGACAAGGCCTTAGATGATGTTCAGTATGAAGTATGTTGAGTAGGTTGTAAGGAGTCAGGAGAGCTGAAAAAAAAAATTAAGTTAGTTATGTCAAATAGGGAGTCCAAAAGGAAGTGCTAGTGTTAGTTTTTTTAGAATTTTGAAAAAGAAGTGGGTTCGTGTCTATATGGGCGCCAATCTGTTATGTATCTGCTTAGTAAATGCAATGGATAAGGCAGATCTGATACAATTTATTAAATGAAAAAGAGTAAACTGGCTTCCAGAGTAGAACGCTTCAAGAGGGCTTCAGAGTAGACCGGCTTCAGAGTTCAGAGTAGACTGGCTTCAGAGTAGACGGGCCTCAGAGTAGACGGGCCTCAGAGTAGACGGGCTTCAGAGTAGACGGGCTTCAGAGTGTGAGCGCTTCAGAGTAGACGGGCTTCAGAGTAGTTTCCCCAGAGTGCGGTTGCTTCAGAGTAGTTTCCCAGAGTGTGGGCGCTTCAGAGTAGTTTCCCAGAGTGCGGGCGCTTCAGAGTAGTTTCCCAGAGTGTGGGCGCTTCAGAGTAGTTTCCGAGAGTCTACAGTCTTCCAGAGTGTGTCCTCCAGAGTGTACGGCCTCCAGAGTGTGGTCCTCTAGAGTGTGTCCATCAGCGGTTCAGACGCCCGTTTTTATACCAAAGTCGTCTTCCCTTTCCAAACGTTTTCAAAATATTAGTTTAGCCATCATCTCATCTGGCAAGTGTAGTCGGCCAGGACACATCCATGAGTGCGTGTAGCTGGCCACATGAGTGCGTAAAGAATTTTATAAATATAATTTTCAGTTAAGTTAAACAGTCGTAATAATTAATAAAATCAAATAGCTAGACATATTGATAAAAATAATTTCAATTATATAAACCAAAAAGTAGCCATTCATAGACTAAGCAGAAAGGTAACTGACAGTTGACAATTTGGCTTGTCACAACATGAAAATTTGAGTTAATATTTATTTCAGCTATTCCCAAGTTAATAAATCGTATTTAGATCGATTTGCTGAGTGTAGACATATAAATAAAATAAAATAAGTTAAGCATGAAGTGTAAACATAGAAACAAATAAAAAGGATGATAAAGAATCATGAATTATAGTGTAAGTATAGGATGAACACTATAACCAATACTAGCTTCTGCCTATTTTGCCCGCGAACTCGTCCGCGTTAAATTTATGCTCCCCTGACCCTTCCCGTCTCATCGATTTGCCTGCCAGTTTTCGTCCATTTTTCGTTGCTGCTCCGCTCCTTGTGATCGTAGCGTGATTTTATAGGGCCTATAGCCTTCCTCAATAATTAGGCTACCCCACACAAATTCGGACCAGTAGTTACTGAGATTACCGCGTTTAACCAAACAAACAAACTCTTCAGCTTTATAATATTAGTATAGATATATAGCTAGTGGACACAGGAACAGTGTCGCAGTTCGCAGCGACGCCATTGGCGAGTCGTTCTAGTTCACGTGCCACGGGACAATGCATGGATTTTAATGTATTTGCATAATTGCCACGCTGTTTTCTGTGTTTATCTGTGGCGTTGTGCCACAGGCTGTGGGTTGCAGTAAACCAACTCCGATTGTTGTTAGAATTTGAGTTATTAGGATAAAGATTTGGTTTTTGAATGTTAATTTGGAAAAATAGTACCTAATTTGATCTGTTTGTGCAATAATTAAAACAAAATTGCTGTTAAACGCTGAGGAAATTCAGAATCTCTTAACTTTGGTCGTTACAGTGTGCACAATGGTTGATCCATTGGTTGTTAGGCCGAGATTTACATATAAATGTTACGACCACGTGCTTAGTACTGTCTCTGTCGCTTGTCTGTCAAACTACAAGTACAAGAGAGAGACGTTTAATGCTATCGGCTTTAGTCTACGAGTTGCTTAGATTAAATTCCAGTACGAATTTAATATTTATACGTTCGGCTTACACATACTTGTTTTTAGTGTCTGTGTCTTCAACTGAATCACGAAAAGGCTTCTTTAAAAAAGTATAACTACACAGACTGCTGTCTGCATGCTAATAGAAAACATTTGACAATAGATCCCTGATTACTCTCTAAATCATTTTTCTACAAAAGCTATGCATTTATTAAACACTTGTTTCACTGCAACGTGATGTACTGTGGCAACAGTTTTTGTGCACGGCTCGCGGACACCAGTGCTTATTGTTTATTTAAATTGGCCGATTGTGAGCCTGCCACGCTGCCACGTTCCTATCGTTACTATCACAATTATATGTAATTTATGCACGAGAGGGTTTGTGTGGAAAAAAATGCTGATAGAACAGATGTTCTTTTGGAGTTTTTGGTCCCTAATAATAATTAACAACGTGTTCTCCACTAGTCTTCCACCATGAAAAGAAGTCGTATGTGCTTTTCCAGATCATGGTCTAACCATATGCTGCATTTAATCCTCATCTGTTCAGCTGTTTCAGCATGAGACCGTAACAAAAGAACTCACTTTTGCATTTATGATATTAGTTAGGGTATATAATAGATTGTTTGAGAACCTGATGATTAGAAATTATAGCGCTTTTTTTCGAGCTGAAATGACCTATAAAGATCTTTATCCTGGCCAGATCAAATTAAATCTTACTTGGTTGCTTACTCACATATTTTCAAACAAAATGAATCCTTAAAAACATGCTGCAAAAGTTCCAGACACGATCGCTTTCCTAGTTAACCTTCACATGCCTGTAACTTAATATTATGTATCGAAACATTTTAGAATTAAAGTATCCGATACGGAGATCTTGACTGGGGTCAGTCACGCGTGAACCCTCCCCCCACTTCCTCCTTCACACCCCCTCTGTCCCGTTTAAGAGCCCGCTCAATTATTTCTGCCCGCTCATCTGCGATAAGTAATTTGAATTTTTTCAATTCTTTATTATGTTGAGTAACTGTCTGCTAAGTTAGCGTTGTAAATGACGAAGTTTAAAAGAGCTCTAAGATCTATGAAAGTTTTCGTTGAAAAAATAATGGGGAAGTAGTAAAACTGGGGGGTGTTAAGTGAGGGATGCATCTTAAGATATGCATTAACTAAAAGCCTTTCATCGCGATAAATTTAACAATTTATTCGCTTTCTGAGTACGAAACCATGCTTAGCAGTTTTTTGTAGGGCAGGATTGTTTATAACTTAATTTATTATTTATTAAAAATTTCATGCATAAGTAAAAAAATTGCTGCACAAAGGCGCTTAGACCCACTTGCACAGTCCATCACTAAATGCGTTTAATATTAAAAAATTAAAAGATCATTCTGTTTCTGTCATTTTCAAACAGTTGACAGAAATAGAACGATGATTACTTTTGTACGTAATTAAATGAAAAATGTATTTATGTAAGTAGATCTTTCTAAAACACTTTTACTCGTCAATATTTTCAAACTAGATGATAAATTGGCGATGTAAATCTGTTAACCCCTTAAACCTTTACTCAGAATACTTTGACAAAAACAGTGTATCTGGCAGAGGTCAGCTGTCAGCTTTTCGATCGGTGGAAAACTAATATCATAAATTACTTCCGATTGTCAAAACACATCAGCCACCAATTCCTCAACTAAAATTCCCTGCCAGTCTTAACACGAACGTAGTCTCGCTAAGTTAAGTCAACCGTGCAGGCCGACTATGTATACAGTTGGCTTCGTCGTCGCCATACAGTCTGGCGCGTCCGTCCACGTTTCATACAACCATACAACGTAGTTAGTATGTGTATGTAACTGCCGATACCTGTGAGCGCTTTTTGGTAGATATTTTGTTTTTTGAATGTTGGCTATGAGAGTCGCTGACACTATGAGCAAGTAGGTATTTGTACGTTTTTTAGGGGTTCATCTCTGGAACTGCCAGTAGGCTTTGAGAAATTCTCTTTGCAATTTATTTGACAGGCCAATTCTTGAAGAAGGTTATAAGCATATTTATATTTATTTCGCACTACGGCTTTGACGAGCCGAGTAAAAGAAAAAAAAGTCAAAGAGAAGGCTTAGAGAAAACTGAAGTAAATCGCGGGCGGGCGATGCAATGCTATATGATATATTTTATGTTAAAACATGAAATTTCACGCGGATGTCAGGCGCAGTATAATATAATTCTATTATTCTACAGGCCTTTTTGTGTTTGATATGCGGCCGATTCCGGTCAGACCAGCCCATATTTTTCTACCGTAGTACCTCTCGAACATACTTTTAATTATACCAATGAATCCTAATAGCTAGGTCCTAAAGAAGGTTGTAAACTTGTAATCATAGAAATAATGAACCGCCCAAAAATATTTTGTGACAAAACTTAAGACTTCAAGTCCAGCCTTCAGGATTCCCTATCGTCACGTCAGCCGAAAGCTGTCCACTGCTGGACATAGGCCTCCCCCAAAGTCCGCCACTTCGACCGGGTCTGTGGTTCCCGCATCCAGTAGATTCCTGCGGCATTCCCAAGGTGATCGTTGCAACTTCTAACTCTACGTCTTCCAGTACGCGGTCGCCACTCCAGAACCTTTCGGCCCCATATGTTCTGCCCTGCCACTGCCACTTGAGTTCGGCAATTCTTCGGCCTTTTACTACCTGAAAATTAAAAACATTCGCCGCCAAACAGTCTGGCCCTTTTCCTACGTGATGCAACGGCTATAAGCATGAATAATCAATTCGAAGCAGTATTAAATAAGAAGTCACGACCTCTCTATGCTACTGTATTTATTAGCTCACGACTTTCTATAGTCTGTGGTATGGCCGTGACGATAGCCACACAGTCTAGCCGCCTTTTGTGGAGGACCATAGAGTTTCCGCTTTTGTTTCTAATCGTGTTTGAAACATAGTTGATTAGTTAATAGGATAAGTTTGTGCGCATTTCTTTGGAAGACCTTCACGACTGGTATTGTTTAAGAGTAGAGAAATATTGGATATTTGACTGCCTCATTTGTCTAGTGGTCGCAAGCGATACTGCTAAGCATAAGGTGCGTTTAATTGAACTATGGTTCAATTCCCGGGTCGGACAAAGTGTAATTGGGTTTTTCCATCTGGAATTTCTCAGTTGTAGCCGGATTTGTGCCCGGTTGACTGTAATAGGTTCGCCCCTATTACATGGGACTAAAACATATGTGGCGAAATGTGGGTGTACTATAGTTACACCTCTGCCTAACCCGTCGGGCACTACAGGCGTGATGTTATGTATGTATTTGATAATCTTCGGAGCATGTTTCCTTAGATTTGCCACGATGAAGTGGAATTTATATGTCCGGTAGAGCAACCTGGATAGCAAAAATTGTATCACCTTTCTGCCCTTGTTCGGTGTTACCAGAGGTTGGCGTAACCTGTTTTTTAACCCCCGACGCAAAAAGAGGGGTGTTATAAGTTTGACGTGTCTGTCTGTCTGTCTGTCTGTCTGTGGCATCATAGCTCCCGAACGGATGATGCGATTTCAATTAAAAAAAAATATGTATTAAAGGTGACTTATCTGCGAGTGTTCTTAGACATGTTTGATGAAAATCGGTTGAGCCGTTTAAAAGTTGTGGGGGGTAAAGTGGGGAAGAGTAACCGAATGTCAGCAAATATACTCGAGTGGGGTCTCAAATGAAAGCGCACTGAAAGAGAATATTGATGAATTAATCGAGAGTGTTCTTAGCTTCGTTTGATTCTACATTATATTAAGTATATACCTACCTATAAAAAGTACTAAATAAAAAATTAAATTAAAAATTTAAAAAACCCCCGACACAAAAACCTAATTTCCCTTTAAAAAGTAAAAAATAATAAAAATAACTCAATCTTAAAGTACATACCTAAGAATGGATTAATAATTCAAAAAAAAAAAAACGTCGCGTTGGGGGACCGCTCCGCGAGTGCAGACGTCGTTGACTGCTTAGTTAGGTAATAAGACTATTAGTAATTAAATTGTTAGGTTTGAAGCGGTCCCCCAACGCGGCGTATTTTTTTTTTTGAACTATTAATACTTTCTTAGGTACTTTATGATTGAGTTATTTTTTATTATTTTTTACTTTTTAAAGGGAAATTAGGTTCTTGTGTCGGGGGTTTTTTAAATTTTTAATTTAATTTTTTTTCTTCCATTCGTCCCTGACAGCAATCGTTCTCTTTTCTAGAAGTTCTCAAGATGTTAAAAACCAAAATTACTTAAAGAAATATCAAAATTCCTTCCTAAGTTTCTTCATTGTTAAGAAGGACCAGCAAGTTTTAATATAATATACCTAAATAAGCTGCTTAGTCGTGGTATATATATAGTGTGTCCTGAGATATAGGCAACCATTAGAAATGTAGGGTGGTCAGACTGCCCGCAGCTGCCACAGTCTGGCTAGACGCAGTACACCCACAAACTGTGCTTCACGTGTTGATATACCTACTGCAGTAGTGTAGCCTGTATACTACTATGACATCCACACTTCCATACTATACTATAGGTACTTCAATAATATAAATCTGAAAGTAAATACCTTTGTCTGTCTTTTCTTAGTGTATTAAATTTCACCACTGCTTTCTAAACGGTAAAGGAAATTATCGTAAGGAACCGGCTGTCCTGTCCGTAAAGGAACAAAAAAAATACATATCCCTCCTGAGGCCGTGTGGTGGGCTATTGGCCACTCCCTCCAACAGAGAGGTGGCTTGTGTTACCAGCGTAACATTATAGCCTGATAATGCTGAGTGTCATCATCACATCACATCCGTTTTTTACGCCTCAACGGCTGAACAGATCTCGATAAATTTTGGCATACAAGTAAACCATGACACTCAGGTCAGTTTTTTTTTAATCCATAGGATATAGGATCGGCTTTACTAGAGATAATTTTTACTGAAACGACTTTCAATTAAATTTGGATTGCCTGATGAAGAACCTTGAATAGGTCGCCAAGTATTTATTTTGATTCGTAAACGTGGAAATCAGGCTTGGTTATAAATACGTGTGTGCTCGTTCATGCGTTGGGTGCAGCCAACTAATTGGATTAGGTGGAACGGCTATACTGCAGCGACTAACTCACACAAACAAAGACCAGTACGATCACACGTTCCTACAGCTGATAACCAGACACTTCACACGAAAGGATAGCCATTTTTGTTTCATTCCACATTCGCAAAACACCGAAGAAATACTTAGACCACGTGGTCGGCCACTGTGGTTATCCAGTAACTGGTTTGTGGAGGTCATATAGGCAGACGCTCCACGTAAAATACTGGTACTCAGTTATCTGGTTTGACAGGAAGCCGTCCCAAAAATAATTGGGAAAAGGGTAGGAGATGATGGTTCGATTTGTGTTCTAACATTTCACTATGAGCGAAAACAACAAAAAAGTGTACCTAGTGTCTGGTATGACAACAACAATACCGTAGCCTACAAAAATGTGCTTAGTTCGCAGTTCACCCAGACAGACGGTTGTAGACGCCACGCAGTCTAGCAAAACTCAGTACGCCAGCTGTATTAACGAAAGTGAACGCGAGTGTACATCGAATACAAATAACATTCACGAATGGAACCGACTTCATGGCTTCTTGATATGGCAATGAACGAAGGTTTAATGGGCTTAGTTATTAACCGATTTTCTATAGGTCAATGTCCTTCGTTCATGTTCAAATTGGTTTGGAATTAGTGGAAAGAATGTGTCAAAAAGCTACTACCAATTGTATGATACGACCAATTACGTTCCGTGTGATGCCGAACGTAAAGAATAGCACCATCCTATTTCTTCCCGTGGGTGTAGTAAGAGGCGACTAAGGGACTTACTAGAGAATGGGTAGCAGCGTTCTCTATGCATTTTACCACTATACTGCGATCGCCAACTTGCCTGCCAAGCGTGGCGATTATGGCCAACCCCCACGAGTTTGGGCTGGCCTATGTCTAGCAGTGGACATCTTTTGGCTGAAATGATGATGACGATGATGATGAATTGGATCATGGATGATGTTGCTTTTCACTTATACTTCACCAGGGATTTGCGAACGCGTTTCCGAGCTTATAGAATGAAATCCAGATAATTTTTTCCGTTAAAACTCTTTCGCTTACTCTCACCGGTATCTCCGGTGTACTCAAAACCACATATTACGTATTCCCTCAACATAGTCGAAATTAATACCAATATCCGTTCAATATAATCAAATACATTCTCAGCTACCTGTCTCAGGGGGCAGGAATTCATGACACACATACGAACACCCTTTGTCGTCAACTGTACAGGCAACAAGCTTTCATTTGCAAATACGGGAGGATCGATCGTGATGGAGTAACGTTGTACAATCGAGCACAAATTGATGTTATCAATCAACGGGGAAATTGTTCAGTTTTGGAGTGTCTCGGGAGATTGCGTTCTTTGAGTGGTGAAAGTATAATTGTATTTTTTTTCTCGTTCTTTTGTTGAAGTTTGATTGGAGAACGGGAAGTGAGTTTTCGTGTTGTTTGGGTGATTGATAAAAAATATTGCGCATAGGAATATCTGTCATATACCTAGGAAAAAGGCAATTTTCATTTGTTTCAGAGTAGACGAAGTTGCGTCGACTAAGGTCTGTTAATCGGGGCAGCCTTTTCTCAACTATTTTGTAACCAGATTTAGCTGAATAACATTACTTGACATGGATTGACTAATCAACAACACGATACTCCTTGTTGAAGTTGGTATAAGACTTTTGGGCTACTGAATGTCACAGAACTATGAGTGACAGTAGGAACGACGGGACCAACAGCGTAACATGCTTTCTAAGGCTCGATGGGCTCTTGATATGCTATAGATCACCCATCCACGAATCGACCGTGGCAAGCTGCAGTATCTACTAATGTATCATTACAAACAGGAGTCAATGCTACATAGCTGTAATCATTTATCTTGAACAAGAGGCTTAAAATTAAACAAAACCTATGTACTATCTTTATTACTTTTAAAAACAGAGTGTTCCAGTTTTTGTACTTCTTTTATAACGAAGCACAGAAGTGACAAAGGGCACAGATGCCAGCACATCAACGTACCCGAAACTGTCAAATTCTGCCAATCAACATTGAACCTAATGTTTTAGGGATAAAGTTGAAAATCTATTAAAGAATGTGCTGCCGTCTGTACCACCACATGGCAGTGCCAACAATCCTACATTACTCCAAGAGTTTCTCAAAAAGAGTTCGTCCACAGTTTCCAAGAAAACTGGCTTCGATTCCACTTAGCCGTATTAATGAGGCTGCTCAAACGGAGACCTGATTAACTACAGTAGGTTTTTGAATTCGCACGTCTGTGGGTTGGCTCGCTCTTGAAGATAACCTTAATGAGTTTTGGTGAATGGTGTAATGACATACGCTATTCATTTGTCGTCAAAATATCGGCTCGTGGTCGTCGACTGTTGATTGGGATTGGTTATATAATATGGATCAAGAAATACACATCTATTGTGTTTTAGGAAACCACTTGTTGTGCATGTAGCTAATCAAAGGTCCTAAAGAATGGAGATGTAAAGAAAACGTGGACTGGATATAATAAAGGTTTGATTCCTGTACTACAATCATCATCATCATTTCAGCAGCGCCATAATCGCCACGCTTGGCAGGGGATTGGCGATCGAAGTATGATGGTAAAAGGCATAGAGAATGCTGCTGCCCATTCTCTTGTAAGTCCCTTAGTTGCCTCTTACGACACCCACGGGAATAAATAGGGTGCGTTCAAAATGTATTGTGGTTTTATCAAAACCTATTAAACTGAACAATGGTCGCTAGCCATACTTGTGATAGAATCTTTTAGTAGTCTGTTAACACCAGAATGGCGGACGCCATTTCTTAACAAGGAACAATAAATAATTTATCTTGCATCTTTTAAAAGTTGTTTATTCTGTCTAAGCCGCCATTTATAATAAAAAGCTAGACGAGTTCACGAGCTAAAGTACTACTATTATAATAATATTCTCAGGAATGCAGTATCAAGCAACAAGCAAGAATAACAAAGCTGAATAAAATGCAGCGATAGCAAAGTCAACCATGAGGAAAATCTCAGAAAAAAGCAAGAATTAAAAACAAACCAAGTAAAAACGAATAGGAAAAAATACAAGAGGCAACCTTCAGTTGAACGTCGCGTGCAAAAATGTTGTTGTACCCGTAGTTGTAAAAATATGATTAGTATTCAAAACGGTTCTCGCACTTTTTCCCTTTTCAAGATCAGCGTTCACTTAATCCGAGTTTACACGGGCATAGAAATATCGCGTTTGGATTTTTTGGCGCACTGAACCACAGAACAGATAAAGAGGTTAGAAAGGAAATAGTTCCTGCACGCGTAGCATGCCCACCATAGAAACGAGTTTTGTCGACGGCAGAATAGACAAAATGGCACGGCGATGTTAAAACTGAAGAGAGGAAATATTTCTATTCTTCAGTCGACAAAATTCTACGATGTCGAGCATGGCGACAAATTTTTCTCTACTTTTGACTTGAAGTTACAGTTGGGGGTACATTTTTTTATACAGGATTATATTGATTATAATCATCAATACAATACTCTAAGATCGTTTAATCCCACTGTATGACTATTCAATGAAAAAGTCCTTAGCGGATCCACCTTAATTACATTAGTTACCACTCTCTTGCTATAGAAAGAATAACTGTCTTTGTCTTCATAGAAACCCGAGTCTACGGGTCGCCCCGTGCTCGGGCCGAAGAGATGTCGAATTTAATAAAAAGAACTTTGTCTATTCTTGGTAGAATAGAGATAGAATTGGTCATGCTACGCCTGCAAATTTGTATTAGAACGCGTGTCGCCGCTTGTCTCCGACTCTTTAATTCTTTAACTTGTAGTGGACAAGCAAGATTCCCGTACGTACGCGCATTACGCACACAATTAAATTACACACACTTAGATTTGTTCTGTGCACTGAACTTCCAAACACTGCTTAACGTCGAGATTTGAAAATCGAACGGTGTGTTTTTTCGACGCACTGGGATGCAATCTGTTCTCAATGTCCGGTTCTACTCCAAAGGTTGAAAATCGCTTGCACGATAAAATCACGCGGCGATATTTTTACGCCTGTACTAGCGTGGTCATCAGTCTTGCAGTCTACGCCAACTGATAATAGTTTTATCAAAATATTTGTCGGTTTTATCTACATTTCTTCGGACTACGGACTTAAAACCTAGTCGGAGTCGCATTAGAAAGATATACATCGTTTATGTAATGCAGACTTTTTAAATTAGTTATTCACGATTTTAACATATTTTGGTTTTTAATTCCAGCGTCCCACTAATCTGACATTTGAAATCTTGTGTTTGCTTTTTATTAAAATATATGAGTTTGACATAACACCTGTCAAATTATTATCTGACTTTAAAAATGTAACCTTGGATTCAAATTATTTTTCGAATTATTGAGTGCCTATTTTGTTCTCCATCAATCACCGAATTCTTCTGAAATTTCAGAAAATGTTAGTACTTAAAGCAACTCGTGTTTTTGCCTTCTGAACTGGTATGTGGTCACCATTTTAAGCATTGAAATGATCTTTAATTCGTAGCCCGTGACGTTATGTAGTTTCTTCCAAGAGAAAAATGCTTGAGTTTATGTACGAGTATGTACGTATAGTACTCTAGTTCCCAACTCAACTCCATAAGTCACATAAAAATCACAAGACGGACTGGAATGACGCCGTCCGTTCTATTACAATGAGCCGGCGAAATTACAGAGCAATTGAGTGTACATTAGGCACAGTTGCAGTTTCTTGCCACGCAGAAACCTTAGTGTGGGTACCGGCCCGTAGAGAGCGTGCAGTGTGACGTGACGTCACCGGCCTTGCGGACTCGGCTTTTTGTCGTAAGATCTTTTGAATGATCTTGTTTAGAATTGTCGTGTGTTTGAAAATGGAATTGGAGTCTTTGAGAGCGCTATACTTTCTTATGGGTTATGCTTGCATGGTAGGTACAGCTGATGTCAATGCAGACGTTTTATAAAGAGATTTTTGAATGATCTTGTTTAGTTGTGGTGTGTTTGAAAAAGGAAGTGGAGACTTTGAGAGCGCTGTACTTTTTTATGTGTTACGCTCGCCTGGTACGGCTGCCGTCAATGCAGACGTTTTATATAGAGCTCTTTTGAATAATCTTGTTTAGAGTTATATTTAAAAATGGAATTGGAGTATTTGAGATCGCTGTACTTTCTTGTGGATTTTGCTCGCCAGGTACGACAGCCGTGAATGCGTACCTTTTATAAAATAGTACTAAGATATTTTTTTTAAATAAATTATTTAAGACATTAATGTCCGCGGAGACACGAAGTCTACGGAGATGAAGTGGTAAGAATCGTTATCATCAATTTTATAAAGATCATCAACATTCTTTTTCCTTACCCCAAATTTCCTCTTTTTCCTTACCCCTAATTTCCTTGGGATCAATTCTTCTCTATTATTCGTTGTAAATTTTATAGATATATAGAACATTTTAGCTAGTTTCCTATCTCCTACACTTTACATCCTTAGCAACAAGTAGGTATGTTTAGTAACATTTAAATCTTAATTCACAATAGTCTTAATCATCCTCTTGGTCTTAAACACTTTTGTACTCAGAATGTCAGAATTGTACCTACTGCTGGAGGATATTCATCTTCCATCCTGTTCTATTCATCCAGGACTTCCCGCTACCAATCGGTTTAGGAAGCCCTGTTATTTCCAAACTAATTAAGATTTGTTTTCGGGATATATTTCCGGGCTTTGCCATGTCGAAGTTTTGGAATTAGAATATAAGGAAAACGTGATCCAATTTCCTGTGACTTATGTAAGCCTGTTACATCGAATCATTTTGTAGTTCGTAGGTAGGAATCAGTATCACATGCTCTGCTTCGAATTAATAACCCACATATCTACAGTCGAGTCAAAAGGTACAGATTTCGAGTATAGTTCTTAAAAGTGGAGTAATTGTTTTGAAAAAAAAAAAGTACGAATGAAGGAGAATATTTTATAAAAACGTACTTCAAAATCTTAAACCATTGAAAAATCATGATCTAAAAAGTACAAATCAAGAACATATTTCAGATATAAATCAAGACAGGTACAGAAACTGCTTGAAATGCTTTTACACCAGGAACACCTACAAAGTTATAATGGAATGCTACTACGGCCATGATTTTAGAATAATATTTAAAAGATAAGATTTTATTTAAAAAATAATATTTAATTATAATACAAAATATTTCAGACGAATTAATACATAATTGATGTCTCAATATTTTAACAAAAACTTTTTTAGTTCGTTACTTCTCTAAAAGGCGCCATATTTAATTTATTCAGGCATCATATCGGAAGATCACGCTTCCAATGTTAAGTCATTTGTCAAATTATGATAAGTAATTTAGAAGGTATGACGGAACAGATGAACATACATACAAAACGGTTAAAATCATAACCCTCACCATAGTCGGGTATAAAATTAAATATCTTTTTCACCAAACGAAATGTTTACAATGAAACAACCACTTAATTCAATCGCCTATCTAACATTATCGGTAAGCGCTTTACGCTATCTTCTTGATAACGCTATCGACTTTCACCGATCGACTTTATTTGTTTACTTCAGTGCAATCTTACATTTGTCATGAGCATGTCAGTTACTAAGCAGATAACTTTATCTGTTTATGTAATAGTAAGAAAGTCATTTCAAGGGTTTTTTTGAGTCGACATTCTTTACGTGGAGCACCACACGGAACAATATTATTACGTCCGTACTCCGTGTGAACGTTAAATAATACTGTCAGGCAAAAACAATAAATGTTGTTTTGTCACCTGAATTGCTGACGCAACTTTATAATGCTGAATTGCTGATAGGTACGCTTTTGAAATTAGTAATGAAAATTAATGATACCAATTCTGACAACAACGACGCAATATGCTTTTTTTACAATCGTCGAATAAAAGTTTAATAATAACTCTTTTTGGGATGTGATAGGGTGGTCAAGGCTCTAGAATCTATACTTAATATTATAAAGCTGAAGAGTTTGTTTGTTTGATTGAACGCGCTAATCTCAGGAACTACTGGTCCGAATTGAAAAATTCTTTCTGTGTTGGGTAGCCTATTTATCGAGAAAGGCTATATAACATCACGCTACAACTAAGAGGAGCGGAGCAGTAATGAAAAATGTTGCAAAAACGGGGAAAATCGCACGGGTAGGCGATTCGACGCGACGGGAACAAGAAATTTAACGCGGACGAAGTCGCGGGCAGAAGCTAGTATTGTCATATACATACCAAAACTCAAGCCTTTTTCCCATAGGGGCACTAACTACGGTACGCCACCTATTACGATCCTACATACTCCTTTTATGGACCAGATTCATAAATCTGGTCATACACAAACGCCGGATGCGAGTACTACGCACCTGACCTTTCTGAAGAACATCACCAATTTTTTAATCTAATTGGTGATGTTCTTCAGAAAGGTCAGGTGCGTAGTACTCGTATATGTAATATATTTTATAATTATAAAATACTGTTATGTCAAAAACTGGATAATATACCTATAATGTTCCCACTGCTGGAACTCAGGCCTCCTCTCTGTGAGAGGGATTGGGCCGTAATCTACCACGCAGGCCTAGTGCGGGTTAATAGATGTCACATGGTTTCGAATTTTCGGTTCTAGCACATGCCGTTTTCCTCACGATGTTTTTGAAAAAGTAAGTGTCAAAGAGTGCATGTAAAAATAAAGTCGGAAAATTTCAAGCATATTTTAGTTACCTTAAATTTTAATTTCGCTGAGATTTCTGGACTATACTTCGCAATGGCATTTTCTTAATGTGGTTTCTTTAAATCGTTTCATATTTAAATCTTCTTCCTTTCGTAACTAAGCCATTGACATACGAAGACCTAGAATTCTCTTAAGAAATTCTCAAACAACATCCACATTTTATGACCCATGCATTTTATTCCTCCAAAAATTCCCTTGTCGTTCGTGGCTGATCTAAAAAACAGTGTCAGGTGGCTGTTCACGTCGTAAACATGTTTGATGGCTGCGGGTTAATAGGATGGCTGTTCCTTCAATTCATCATATTGCCTTCAGGCATAACTGCCTTCTTTGTGAGGGTACATGACGGCGGAATAGCGGTGCGGCTGTGCCAGACATGTTTGAATTAGAAATGGAATATAGTTGGTGGTTGTAAAATTTAATGGACCTGTGGTTTTTTGTAGTCGAAACAGACATAATTATAAAACTTGTGATTTCAATGAGGCACCGCGCAATTTGGTGGAGAGGGTATTCTGAAACCTGCATAAAATTACTTTGTTGTAAACGCACTAAAAAGAAGTATTTTTTTTACATAAGGAATGTATATAATTATATACAAGACTAGAGTATTAGCAGTGATATGAGTAAATGTGCAGTTTCTTGTGCTTAACAGATTGGAATAGCGTAGCGCTTGCCGGCCGCAAAAAAATGTTGTGGAGGGTTCAGAAAACCGTCTAGACCCCCAAATAGTCTCACATTCTTTCTAGCGTGGCAGCACGTTCCTAAACCCAACCCCGCAAGTTATGCACTCTAAAAAACATACTTACATGTAAAAATAAAAGAAATTGCAAATATCTTCACGTCTGTGAAATATTTCTGAAATACCTACCTAAGAATAGCAAAATATCTCCACCACGTAACTACTCCGAAGCCCTATAAAAATAAATAATAATTTCTATTCCCAACCATCACTGGTGGAATTCCACGTAATAAATAAAATATATTTTTCACGTCAGTTACATAACGCTGCGTTTACGCAACCTACTTGCGAACGTCTGACTGACAGATAACAGCTGTTCACACCATCACTATTCATTAGGGTGACATCAAAATAACAATGTCAAAATGAAATGTCAAGATGAAACGTCAGGAGAATTGACGTGTGTCAAATGTATTTTTTTTTAATTTCGAGCAAAGGCATAAAATTGATTTATGTATCAATTGTGTTTTTAATTTTCGAACGACGACGAGCTAATTTGGTTTCGTTCACGGTTCTTTTAAATGGTGTCAACATAGGTGCTGGCGTAGTTTGGTATGTGGAAATGGCGAGTTTTATTTATGACAGATTGTAAGGTCACTCATATTCCTATCTCACTTTGGGCGTGTGTCCATCTTTCATCTAATCCACACTTATATATACTTATATATATATAATATTATAAATGCAAAAGTAAGTCTGTCTGTCTGTCTCGCTATACTGCTAAAACTACTGAACCGATTTAAGGCGTATAGGTTCCTCGTTAACCTTGAGCATATGGGCGGAGCTAAGCTCAGTACTCCCGCACACACGTAACGAGCGGCGGCGGCGCGCTACACTAAAAAGATTACCAAAGAATATGCAAAGGCGGACGAAGTTCGGTATTTATGCCTACGACTCTAGAAGGTATGGTGGTCTAAGGCTGATATTTTTATATATAGACGCCAATATTTTTATGTTTATAATGGACATATTTTTTTAAACATATAGGTATATGATAGATTAAAGATAAGTAGAGTAAGAGAAAGTAAGATAAGAAAATATATTTACTTTGCTCGAACATATGACTATGTAATAACAGCCGCACGGATCGATCGACCAGGTTAAGCTACGCCTGCCGCGGTCGGTTCGTGGATGGGTGACTATCTGTAGTACATACTTAGTTAACTCTCGACGGAATGATTATTAATCAATTTTTTTATTAACATATTTTATATAAGTGCCTATGGTTATGCGAATAAAAAAATATTTTATTCTAAAGAAAATGTTGCTGTGTGTGAATCACTTCTAAAGTTTTCAAGAACCGAACATGGTAAATTTTGAAAAAGTTTGATAGATAGGCATATTTCACAAAATTGTACTTACAACATAATGGCTAGTGCTATCATTAAGATAAGAGCGCTTCTGCTTTCAATAAGTTGGTAGGGACATCGACGCACAAACTATCGAATATTCCCAGTCGCCCCCGCGGGGATTGCCACCGGAGGCAAATGGGAATAAAAATTCCCAGTTGCCACCGGTGGTGACTGGGAACTCATTGCCCCCACTTCAGTTTCGCTGTACATTGCTTATTCCATCGTAGAGAATAAAAGGCAACTTATCCTAAACCTGCCTCTTATCTACACTAATATTATAAAGACGAAAAATTTGTAATTTTGTTTGTTTGTTTGTAATGGATAAACTCAAAAACTACTGGACCGATTTTAAAAATTCTTTCACCATTAGAAAGCTACATTATCTGCGAGTAACGTAGGCTATTTTTTTTTCATTAATGTCTTCGAAGTACTAGGTTGTCATAACTTGGTAGGAGCTCACCTAACATGGGTGTGTGGTAGCTAGAAAACGCTTTATGTCTTCGAAGTACCAGGTTGTCATAACTTGGTAAGAGCTTACCTAACATGGGTGTGTGGTAGCTAGAAAACGCTTTATGTCTTCGAAGTACCAGGCTGGCATAACTTGGTAGGAGCTCACCTAACATGGGTGTGTGGTAGCTAGAAAACGCTTTATATCTTGGAAGTACTAGGTTGGCATAATTTGCAGCCTTGTTTATAATACGTATTTATTAAAAAAATATTATTATGTATCACTTTTTTAATTTAATTACTGTCTTTAAGAGTCTGATTATCTGTGACTAGCTTCTGCCCGCGACTTCGTCCGCGTCAAATTTTTGCTCCCTGACCCTTCCCGTCGCATCAATTTGCATTTTTCGTTGCTGCTCGCTCCTTTTGAGTTATAGTGAGTCAACCTTAAAAGATAGACATATGCTTTTGCGGATCTTTTTTTAGAACTCTTTAAAAGGAACAATTCCGTAATACATGATTTTTGCGTTACTTTAACCGTTTACGCAGCGCACGCAACGGAAAGTCTCAAAGGGAATAAATTTTCCCCGTTTTTGCAACATTTTTCATTACTGCTCCGCTCCTCTTAGTTGTAGCGTGATGTTATATAGCCTATAACCTCTCTCGATAAATAGACTACCCAACACAAAAAGAATTTTTCAATTCGGACCAGTAGTTCCTGAGATTAGCGCGTTCAATCAAACAAACAAACTCTTCAGCTTTATAATATTATTATTGTATAGATACAATATATCAGTTCAAAGGCTTAATTTTAACAAGTTTATTCATATCGAAATCAAAAAAAAAATCAATGCATTTTGTCTTTTTTTAGAGATAAAGGCAGGCTTAGGATAAGTTGCCTCATCCTTTTATTCTCTACGATGGAGAAAGCAATGTACAGCGAAAGTAATAATATATAATAATAATATTCCACAACTATCACACAATGCCATCTAGTCCCAAGCTAAGCAGAGCTTGTGTTATGGGTACTAGACAACTGATAAACATACTTATATATTTCTAAATACATAGGGGAAACCGGGGCAATGCGGGCCCCTTAAGGGAAATCATGAATAAAATCTGAGAAAAACTAGATAATGAAAAAAATCAACAGCCATTTATTAGGCTCATTATTCCTTATTATCATTAATCTTTTAAAAAAATTTTAGGCTGCCAGTCTTTGGTGCTAATAGAACTTTAAAAAAATTAAATAAACTGCCTGTTTTGCCCCGTGTCTGGGGTAAAATGGTCATATGCGGGGCATAATAGGCATTTACATTGAAAACCGAGCACAAAAAGTACAAATGTGAAGGGAATCGTCATCATTATCCTCTTCACCGGCGCAAGAACAGTGGGCCCATCTCTGACATGCACGGCAAGTGACCCAACTCTTAGTAGATTTTGAGTACAAATATCCACAGTAAAACATTCTACATCTTCTTCCTCCGATTCGTTTTCTTTAATTATTTCATTTTTCTTCGTCTTTTTCTTCCTTCCTTTCATCTCATTATCCACTGGTTTCCGTGTCTGGGCTTCTTCTATATGCTTCTTATAGGTAAGGTGAACTGGTTATTAATGCCGTTTTTCCGCGTTTCCTAGTAACTCAAGAGTGGCCCGTTTACAGCTTAATCTGCCACTAGTCACGTCCTTTACGGCTGTTTCCATATCCTCCAAGCTCCATTTGGCACGTTCTGCCTTCCTTTGGTAGCGGCGAACCATAATTTTATCTGCAGAAAAAAGATCAACTTAATAGAATTACCCGAGGCAAAACGGCCACCTTGCCCATTTTGCCCCGCCCAAAATGCCCCCAAGATCAAACAAAACAAATAATATCCAAATCAAACGAATATGTGGTGGTTCGTTCACAACTCTTTCTAGTTATTTAGACACATAATTGAACGTAGCAATTTACTTAATAACTGGGCATTTAACACAAACACGAATTAGCTATAACACAGACTTAAAACCAAAAAATTATATCAAATGCATCAACTTACGTAATTTCGTTCTGTCGACGTACGATGCGCATCTACATGCACACAACCACTTTTCTCGCTAGCGCGATGTCGACTGGAACGTGATCCGACTATTTTCGAACGTCTGGGTTTATTATCCTGCGGGGAAGAAGGCGTGCCCGTCTTACCCCGGGGGCCCGTAATGCCCCGGCTTCCCCTACATATTATAGATAAATTATACATCACACAAACATTTGTCCTGGGTGGGAATCGAACCCACGACCTCCGGCATAGCAGTCAGGGTCACTAACCACTAGATCAACAGGCCTGTCAAAAAGTGAAGTGGGGGCAATGAGTTCCCAGTCACCACCGGTGGCGACTGGGAATTTTTATTCCCATTTGCCTCTGGTGGCAATCCCCGCGGGGGCGACTGGGAATATTCACAAACTATGACCACGAATTCAACATATGTGTCTAGACTACGTGGAGTGGAAATTTTTCGTCGGTTATCATAAAAAAATACTGTTTCTTGGATAAATGCATAGGTACCTAATCAGTCAGACTATATGGAATAGAATTTTTTTTTAGTACCCGATTATTTTCAACGTAGGTGTTTCAGAATCATGTACTGAATTTTTAACAATTTGCGCGTGGAAGTCCCTGCCATTAAAATTTCCAACATAGGTGTTTCAGAATCATGTACTGAATCTTTAACAATTTGCGCGTGGAAGTCCCTGCCATTAAAGTTTTCAACTTAGGTGTTTCAAAATCATGTACTGAATCTTTAACAAAATGTGCGTGGATGTCCCTGCCATTAAAATTTTTGTAGGTGTTTCAGAATCATGTCTTTAACAGTTGCCCGTGGATGTCCCTGCCATTAAAATTTTCAACGTAGGTGTTTCAGAATCATGTACTGAATCTTTAACAGTTTTACATGGATGTCCCTGCCATTATCGTAGATGTTTCAGAATCATGTACTGAATATTTAACAGTTGCGCGAGGATGTCCCTGCCATGAATCATGTACTGAATCTTTAACAGTTTGCGCGTGGATGTTCCTGCCATTAAAATTTTCAATATAAATGATTCAGAATAATGTACTGAATCTTTAACAGTTTGCGCGTGGATGTCCCTGCCATTAAAATTTTCAACGTAGGTGTTTCAGAATCACATCCTGAATCTTTAACAATTTGCGTGGATGTCCCTGCCATTAAAATTTTCAACGCAGGTGTTTTAGAATCATGTATTGAATCTTAAACAGTTTGCGCGTGGATGTCCCTGCCATTAAAATTTTCAACGTAGGTGTATCCGAATCATGTACTGAATCTTTAGCAGTTAGTGCGTGGATGTCCCTGCCATAAAAATTTTCAACGTAGGTGTTTTAGAATCATGTACTGAATCTTAAACAGTTTGTGCGTGGAAGTCCCTGCCATTAAAATTTTCAACGTAGGTGTTTCAGAATCATGTACTGAATCTTTAACAGAATGCGCGTGCATGTCCCTGCCGTCATGTATAGGTTCCACATATATAGACGATCGGTTATTGTATCGGACCACGGTTCAATTAAACAACTGAAAGAGTGGATATATTTTATTTTGGATTTATTTGACTTTCACAATAAGCGCGAATATTCTATTTGAGTGTACAGTCAACAGCAAAAGTAGATGATCAAAATCAGTAATGAACGGAGTTCGCGTCAGAACTGTGTGGCGTCGAAGTGATTCAAAAGTATGTGATTGTAAATTATACCAAACATTTAATACTAGTACAGCTGCCATATATTCGTGATCAGTTTTGACTCCATTTGAATTTCTGATTTTGATCATCTACTTTTGCTGTTGACTGTACAATAATATTTTTGGGAACGCATTATGAGAATTTGTAAAAAGATTCTTTTAAATAAAAGCCATTTCCAATTTTTGTAGATTTTAATTTTCTTTCGTATTTTTTATTGCAGTTCCTGATGTTTTTTGCATTGGTATTTTATATTATTTACAAAAATAAAAAATTGTGTACGCACGATTGGAGTTTACTCCTTACGTGCGATTATAAATTATATAGTTTAATAAACATAACATAACATAACGCATAACGTAACGGAGAAAGTTCGATTTTACTCCCCATTAATTTTCATACCCGGGCCTTACAATCGATATATGTATATGAAAATCGATTTATAACGAGTAAACTCCAAAAAAAAAATGTTTAAATATATTGGAAATTGTAACAATGTAAATCCAAATATTCGAAAACTGTCAATGGGTGTGCAAACAAAAAATATATTACAATAAAGAAAAATTGACTGGAAATTATAATAGACAAGATTTATAATAAAAATCAATAAAAATCTACAGATTATCCCGAATTAATTACTACGGAAGTTTCACTTGCATGTACTAATTATTTACATATGTTTACATAAAACTATATACATACGTACAACTGAAACTTCCGTAGTAATTATGTCCCATAAAGATTTTCACTTAAAAAAAAATGGTCACCCATCCAAAGGCTGACCTTGAGAAGTGCAGTTTAACCTAGCGATCCCGCGAAAAAAGGCAGAACAAAAACTAAATGGTCACCCATCCGAAGGCTGTCCTTGAGAAGTGCAGCTTAACCTAGCAAACCAACTACAAGGTACGAAAAAACTAAATTTTCACCCATCTAACTAAAGGTTCACTTTGGGGAGTGTAGCTTAACCTAACGAATCTGCGACACAAGGCAAAACAAAAACTACATGGTCACCCATCCAAAGGCTGACCTTGCGAAGTGCAGCTTAACCTAGCGAACCTGCGACAAAACGCCACACATGAACTAAATGGTCACCCATCAAAGGCTAACCTTGAGAAGAGTAGCTTAACCTATCAAACCTGCGACACAAGGCAAAACAAAAACTACATGGTCACCCATCCAAAGGCTGACCTTGCGAAGTGCAGCTTAACCTAGCGAACCTGCGACAAAACACCACACATGAACTAAATGGTCACCCATCAAAGGCTAACCTTGCGAAGTGCAGCTTAACCTAGAGAACCTGCGACATAACGCCACTCATAAACTAAATGGTCACCCATCCAAAGGCTGACTTTGAGAGGTGTAGCTTAACCTAACAAACCTGCGACACAAGGCAAAACAAAAACTAAATGTCACCCATCCAAGGGCTGACCTTGAGAAGTGTAGCTGAACTTAGCGAAACTAAGACACAAGGCAAAACAAAAAAACTTTTTCCGCCTCTCTCACTCTGATAGAGTAAATGGTAATTAGAAAAAGACAAGGAGTTTAACAGATTTGTTAGTTCGACGAGCTAACTCTTATGCCAAAACTCTACGTGCCCCATAAAAAATAAATACGCATCAAATAGTCAACAATAAATAAAGCGCCTACGCGCGCAATCGAATGAAGCTATCTGGAGCGAGCTAGTCTACGAATGCATAGTAACGCACACTAATACATAAAGTTCATAAATATTTGTACTAACACATACGTATGTGCATAGTCGGTCGATAGCCGGAGCGGAGCAGCGAGCGACACAGCCCTCCCGTCTGAATGCTAATGCACGACTGCAGACCGCGACCGCGCAAAGCCCCTATACCCTTGACAGCTTAAAGTGGGGGTATTTCTTTGCAAAATTTTGATTAATTTACAATATTTTATTGTGGAATCTTAGTACCTATAACCGTTTATTTTTCTATGTAAAAATATTTTCAAATAACAAAGCTGTTTAGAAGGAGTAGGAAATATAAGCCAAAAAATGGGGTTTTCGTAAATATTTTTTTACAGCAAAGGTTTTAACCCTACGAAAAAAGTACTCTGGACAAAATTATGTACATGAATCTATAGCAAAAATATATTTTTTTCAAATTTTCAAACCAAGCCGTTAATGAGAAGATTGGTTCAGAAAGTGACCGTTTTACGGCACTAAACCGAACCAAGGCCCTTAAATGAAATTTGGTACACAGATAGTTTAGAGCCTGAGAAAGGACATAGGCTACTTTTTATCCCGGAAGTATGTTCTCGCGGGATAATTTCCGACCTCCACGCGGGCGAAGCCGCTGGCAAAAGCTAGTCTAAATATGAGGCTTCTTTAAGGTGCTGACAACCCTTATTACAGCTGTCTCTTTAAAGACAGCACTGGAAGGCAGGCTTTCTTTAAAATTACTTCCACTTACTAGATTATTATTCAGTTTATCTGTATCAGACGAAAGTCTTTTCAAGCAAAATTACTGAAGGCTGCCAGGCTCAAATACGATTGGATGGGTCACATCAACCACATGCACGATGACCTCTGGGCAAAAGTCTCCACACAATGCGTGCTTAGAGATGGCCGGCCACACCGAGGCCTGCCCAGAAAGAGAAGGCAGCTGGTTAAAGGTGGCGAGAGAAAAGAGTTCCTGAAAGGAATTCAGTGGAGAGCGGGCAGTTTGGGGGACTGTCTTATGTAACTTTCACTTTCGAAAACTGTTGATTCTCAGCCTAATATAAATTAATGGCTTTTGGCTTTGCAGTAGGACAGTGTAGACAAAAAAATTGCAGTGTCTTTCTTTGAGCGTCCTTGTAATCCACATGACCGAAACTATCTTCCGGTAAATAAACTGTCGTTGAACTGATAAAAGTGACAGACTGTCTTTGTATTTCTATCACCAAGTCAACTAAAAAAACATTGTAACTAAATAAACACCGTGTCTTATCAGCTCCGAGTCATCCTCGGCACCAAACTGTCTCTACCACTTATCAGCACCGCTAATGCGTTCTGGATGTTACTCGGAGTTGAATCAACACGCCAGACAGACGTAGGTAAGCATGTATCAATTACAGAGCTAAACAGAGGAACCTCTTTACAACTGGTACTTGAAACGTAAATACGGTTTACAGCGGCGGTTTTCTCTACGCGGAGCGAGAGATCGATATTACGGTTGTTGATTTCGGAGATAGATTTTAGATGCTCGGTTCTTCCCATTTGCTTGTTTTTTCAGGATATGTATTGTGAGTATAGTACTGCACAAAAAAAAAGTTGAGGTGAAAAAAAACTTATGAAATTCAAGACCATCCAATTAGTGATCTATTTATGAAAGGCTTGTCTGGTTTACTATTTCTGCTGCAAGCTACAATGCTTTACCGATTTAAAAGTAAAGGAATGACCGACACTCAAGGTATAATTAGTTTGGCAAAATTTTGGGAAAACCCTAGCTAATGATTAAAACCTATGAGGTGGATGGTCACCTCCCGACGGTCTTTGTACCAAGATGTCTTGATGTTTGTCCTTCTGAAAGGGAAACGTAAACGAAGCAAAAATACTGTGTAAGGACTGTAATAAGTAAGTGGCTTTCTATAGTTTCTGCCTTCCCCCGTGGCAACAAGGCATGAGTTTAAGGTAAATGATTTTATTTCTGTAAATAAGTTTGTACAAACACTTACCCGCGTCTATCAAATTTTAAAAACTAAATGAAGTCTGTTTCTTATCTGACTACTTTGAGAAGAAAGGCCAAAACAAAGCAGTCACAGTCTCTTTTAATCTTGGTCAAACCATGCGAAAACGATGAAGATTGATGTCTGAAATGGTATTTAGTAGAAAGAATCACACATTCGTCAGTAATCGTGCAGCTCAACACAAAAATTAAGTAGCTCAATGATTCGACGAACTATGTTTTATGATTGATACATCCATTCCAAACACAAACTCGCATGATGTCATGACATCATCCCCGTCCATCGTCCAACGTGATTTAAATCGTCATATCGAAAACATATCGTTACATAAACAATACACATGTTTGAAATAAGTTCGTATGTACGGATAAATTCCTTATCGGTGTTGCGATAAAAAAAAAATGTTATAATTTGGCAGCGTTAATGTCATCTGTGTACATAAAAAGTAGGTATAAACATGTGTTCGTTGACCGCTCTTGACATTGACAGTCGGAGCTACCACGATGCTCTAAGTCATTATATTCTCGATGCAATTACGTCACGATGTATTTTTATGAGTTTTGACGTCCGATTTGATTAGCGATAGCGATATAGGCTCGCGATTAAGCCTTTTCAAAGTTGCTTGTGTAATCTTCAGTTAAGTTTTCAAGATTTTGTAGGCTTTATTAATGTCTTAGCGTGTTAAAATGTAATAATCAGTCATCATAAAAGTATTAGTGTCATAGAAATATTAAAATTTAGAAAATATTAATGATAGAATTATTAAAGAATTAATGTTGTGATTCTAGATTTAGTGTGATTTATGTATGACCTTTAACATTATCTACATCTGAAAAACTTTTATAACATTTTAAAATCTTGTCTAACTATTAAAATAAAATGTTAACATAATTTGTGCAGTTGCCAACATCACAAAACGTCACTTGATGACGTATGGCACACTAAATGATTTGGAAGTGAGTTTTCATCGTAGCATTTTTTTATTGTTGTGACCTGGCAGTGTTTTACCAGTTGTTGTATTGTTTTAATTGTTTTGTATATTAATGATAAAAGTAGTGTTGAACTGGTCCACGTGGCCTTGATCACGTAGGTACGTAGCTAATGTCAGCAACGAGTGAGTCAACAGTTGCCATACTATTTTTACTTTATAGTTCGATAAAACGTATTAATGCATTTCGCTAACAATATCTCTCATTATCTCTCTCTCTCTCTTTGTCTCTTTCGCTACGTGCCGATTTCTACAAATTGACTACTATACCTCAAACTGCGTCAAAGAAAAAAAAATTCAAAAATTAATAGAAATAGAAAGCAAATGGAATGAAATGTACTGAAAACCTTCCGTCGAAAAATTAATTACATTCATTTAATGTCAATGTTTGTTTTACCTGCTATAGAAGTGGAGCCTTATTTATTAACACTGTATTTGTATTCAATAAATAATTACTATTAATATGGTGAAATAATGCAAAACATTGGCAACACTTGCGGGGAAACGTCACTTTCATGTTGATCTCTTTTTAAATTATTTCAAACACGTGCTGTTTGTTCGCAGTTTCTGAAACGGATAGGTGACCGTGTACACTCGACCTTCTCTGGCTAGTGTCCTGCCATACCTATTAACAGTGGAATTTGAAAGCATTGTCAAAGCCAATTATACTTAAAAGAATAACCGTCGAGTTGCTTACCGGCTCTTCTCAAAAAAAAAAAAACTACCTTTTCACAGTCTTCTGACGTTTCATAAGAGACCGTGTAAGGTTTATGTCAAATAATTTGAATTTCGAATATTTCAATGTTATTTAGATCGCCATGACGAACTAAAAGATTCGAAAAAAGAACGCTTGCCTCAAGTTGACGTTGTTAGATTGCTTTTGATGTTTCTTATTCAAGATTGTGACAGTTTTCTTTAAATTAGATCTTGTATTTGGGTCATTGTCAGATTTCAGAGTGGCGCTTGAAAGTTGTTTTTCTTTGATTAAAGTCTGTATTAATGAATCACTCAGAAAAGTATACTTCGTCCAAATGTCTGTACCTGTACAAATAAAAACTGAAGTGTCTGTTTGTAATGTCAAAATGACAACTTATCACTTATGAAAGTATGCGGGCATGGTACTAAAAACAAAGCAAAAAAAAAAAAAAATTTTTAATTGTTGCCTGTCGAAGTGTCGATGTTTTGTTCCGACAATCTCGTAAACGTTTTGACTGATTTTGATGATATTATAGGTATAGGATACTTTTAATCCTAGCGGCTACTTTTTGACATATCACGCGGGCAAAGCCCCGGATGGAAGTTTTTCAGTAAGTATGTTAACACTTTCGACGAAATATTCATCATCATCATCATTTCAGCCGAACGATGTCCACTGCTGAACATGGCCTATGTTCAGCAGTGGACATCGTTCGGCTCGTCCAATTTGAGAGGGTTTGTCGTGTGTCGATTATGATCGACACGCTTGCCAGGCGGGTTGGTGATCGCAGTATGGTGGTAATATGCATAGAGAACGCTGCAGCCCTTTCTCTAGTAAATCCCTTAGTCGCCTTTTACGACACCCTCGGGAAGAAATAGGATGGTGCTATTCTTTACGTCCGGCACCAGACGAAGCGCCGAAAAAGTGCACATACAAAATTACAGAAAACTGAAAAGTCTTCCAACAACAAGTGTAACAACTCTGCATAGAAATAGTCCTATCCCGACTCCCGATAATGTTATGCGTGCAGTTATAAGTTTCCTTCACATGTCGCGCATGCGCTGTCTGCGGAGTTCGACCATGCGTATGCGACGGCCTCGACGCAACGAGCACGAGACTCGTCATGCGTCCAAGATTTTCTATTTCGTTTTTAGGGATCCGTACCCAAAGGGTAAAACGGGACCTTATTGTTAAGACTCCGTTCTCCGTCCTTCTGTCACCAGTCTTTGTATCTCATGAACCGTGGTAGTTAAAGTTGGATTTTTCACAGATGATGTATTTCTGTTACCGCTATCACAACAAATACTAAAAAACAGAATAAAATAAATATTTAAGGGGGTTTCCATACAACAAACGTGATTTTTTGCCGATAATGTGACGGAAACCTTCGTGCGCGAGTCCGACGCGCGCTTGACCGGTTTTTCGTAATGTTTCTTTAAAATTGTTTGCGTTTGCGTAACACAGTGTTCATATTAGGTTTTAATTGAGATGCTGATTTAAACTTCTTATAAATGCTAATAAAGGTTTTTTTTTGTTACAGGTAACCAGTTTTCTAGCTTGTTAGACGGGTGTTAGAAGATATATTTTGTAAGTTTTTTTAAGTATCTAAATCTATCAGAACCCGTTGTTCTTCTAAAATGCGCAACGGGTTATGATTTGGTTTTCAACATCATTTAGACTATTTTATTTGGAAGGTTTATGTGTTTATTACATTTATATTCAATTGACATAATATGATAATATAGAGAAACTTTGTCGTGCCGTAAAACCGTCCAGTCAGGCCGTAGTAATTCTACATATGCATTTTTTTTTATGTTACGCTTCACAAGAAAATTACCCACTTCGTAAAACAAATGAGTCTACATAACATCATCGATAATAATAAAATAAAGTATACGTGCGTGCGACCACGTGCGCGGCCTTCGACAGATGCAGTCTGCGCGGCTGCGCAAGCGCCGACCTTGCCGATGCCCTCCCGCGACCCGTGCTCCTATTGGTCGGAGAGATACTTGCGAATATTGACGACCATCCCGATAAATTGTTGAGGAAAAATTGCTATATTTTTTACAACAGATTTCTGCAGTTAATTTGTTGGGGACATTTTGTTTTTTGAGATTGTGGCTTTGTACAAACAGACGCACGAGTTATTCCAAGGTTGAGCTGTTGGATGGGTGACCATCCTTCACGTAGCAAGACTATTCCGTGCCTCGGAAATCAGGTTGAGCTTGTTAGTCTTGTCTATCATTTTGGGTCGTTACGGGTCTTCAGAAGCCGAAAGCCTCGAGGCTCTTTGTGAAAGACTGATACTCTACTGCATCCAGTTACACTGAAAACCGACGCCAATATATCGGCGAAAATACTAAGCAGATAATGATTTTAAATGTTATGAATATTTTCTTAATTATTTTTAACCGACTTCAAAAAAAGGAGGAGGTTATCAATTCGACTGTATTTTTTTTTTTTTTTTTTTTTTATGTTTGTTACCTCATAACTTTTAACTGGGTGAACCGATTTTAATGATTCTTTTTTTATTTGAAAGCTGGTGCTTCCCGAATGGTCCCATTTTAATTTGGTTCTATTTGGACAATGGGGTCCATGTGAAAACCATATAAGTTTTAAATTTTCATTACGTATTTGCGCGACAAATGAACGAATAACGCGATTAGATTAGTGCGGATTATCTACCACAACTAAAAAGTCAAAAAATAAAAACTTTTTACAAAAAAAACAACCGACTTCCTTAAAAAAACACTACAAAGTCAAAAATAACTTTAATTTCGGAAGTCGGTGGCAAAAACCTTAAATACAGAGCCTAAGACACCGACTTGCGAAATTAAAGTTATTTTTGGTATGTCACCAGTTGGTTTTTGTTTGTAACAACTTTGTGAAGAAGCTCCGTCACAGCCCCATTTACTAACTAGCTTCAAAACACCACCATTAATATTTGAACCAGTCACTTTCAAAATCTTCTCGGCAGTTAAATCTAGAACTGCCTGTAACTTAATTTTAGCTCCTGACTCCGATATCACAATATCTTCTTTTGCTGGATAGCATTCTTTCTTCTTCAACAGTAACTTCTGGTAAGATGGAAAAGCCGCTGTGCCATTTGTACTTAAAATGGACCTCAAAGTTAGATATTGCCATTTTGATAAACTCAATGCTGTGGCAAGAGCTAAGGTGTCTTCCTCGGAAATCGATTTATCAGAAGCTTTATATAAAAAGTCACTTACTTCTTGCACCTTTTCTGGCTTATTTGAGAGGCACTTAATAACTTTAGAACAAACAGTGCGCCCGTTTTCATTAAGTTTAGCAATAAGAGCATAGAACAGCTCTTCTTCGGAATGCTCCAAAAGAGACAAAGAACGTCTTTTCTTCTGCTTATTTGTTAAATCTTCAAATGGTCGTTTATTTCTAGTTCTGGGAGTATTTGTGGTAGCTTCTGATGTAGATGCACCCGCTTCCTCTTCGTACGATAAATTATGCTCTTCTACGTCTACTGAAATGTCCTCTATGGTATATTCTGGATCAAACAACATAGGAAAATTCACAGAAGTTAAAGTTGGCCACAAAATTTTAGACTCCAACCACTCCTTGTTTTTAACACCAAATCTTTCGTTTCTACCTGAATTGTCCCATCTTCTAGCTAGGTTTGACGTATAATTTTGGCAAAACTTTTTGATAATACTGAGCTCTTCGTTTGGAATTTCACTTGAAATACGATTTATAATGGTTTGACACAGTAAATCACTATTTTTAAGGCACCCACTATTACTCAAAAAAGAAAAAATGTCTAAATTAGTCACAAATGTAGTCATTTTGATACAAAAATGTTACAGGCAAATAAATAAAAGTTACAATGTGGTGATAGTTGATAAAAAATTGTGTTGTTTTTACGAGCACAAGACGCGTAATGAACAAAAACGGGTTCCGCTTGCCTTTATACTATTGATATATGACTCATTACCCAACTATCCCGTTACTTAATGGGGTAGTTAGATAATGGCTCATTACCTAACTACCTCATTACTTAATGGGGTAGTTAGATAATGAGCCAAATATTCTTGCAATTTGGATGAGTCACGAGAAAATAAAACATACTAAGATGTGCTCCTACATAAATACCGCAAAACTACAAAGGGAATTTTTAATTGCAATTTATATACCTATTCATCATTCAGCGTTTTCGACGCGTTCGACTAGATGACCAAATAGAGCCGAAATCGTCACTTATAGGGAAATTAAGCAATGACTCTATACAAAAAAAATTTTACATACGAGTCACACAATAACTTACCTGTACATAAACATGTCTGAACACGTTTTGAGATTTCCTTGTTTGTTTATTTGATACTGATAATTTCATATATTTGTAAGAGTTACTCTACAAGCTGCGCTAAGTTTTATTTTGAATACGTTTGAATCTTGGAAGATAAAGAGAAAATTAGAATTTTTTTATACAAAAAATATTTAAAGTGCCTGTAACTCAAAAGGAGCACAAAATCGCAGAAAAGTGTCTATGACAAAGTAGTGAGCAATTAGCATCTCTACAAGCTGCTTTAAGTTTTATTTTGAATACGTTTGAATCTTGGAAGATAAAGAGAAAATTAGGATTTTTTCATACAAAAAATATTTAAAGTGCCTGTAACTCAAAAGGAGCACAAAATCGCAGAAGAGTGTCTATGACAAAGTGGTGAGCAATTAGCACCTCTACAAGCTGCGCTAAGTTTTATTTTGAATACGTTTGAATCTTGGAAGATAAAGACAAAATTAGGATTTCTTTCATACAAAAAATATTTGAATATTTTTTTCTCTGAAAATACGGCTTATTTGGCAAAAACTCAATCTATAAAAGTGATTTGTAATTGCATCAGCTGTCTACAAAAAAAAAATCAGCCGAATAAATAACTTTAATTTCGGAAGTCGGTGGCAAAAACCTTAAATACAGAGCCTAAGACACCGACTTGCGAAATTAAAGTTATTTTTGACTTTGTAGTGTTTTTTTAAGGAAGTCGGTTGTTTTTTTTGTAAAAAGTTTTTTTTAGTGATGTAATTATAAATACGATATAAGTTGCATCTGTTTAGGTTATCGTAGTACGAATTGAGGTCAGATTAATTGCTCATCGGATATCCTTAATGGGAACCAAACTATGAACTTCAGATAACGACGCTTTCCGCTGATATTAAAATGCAATACGCATGATAAAATGACGTTAGTCTACGTACAATTAGTAAGAAATAATATTATGATTCATATTTTTTGTTTGTGGTTAGTAATCGTTCTGAGGAATATTACCATCGCGCTAAGGAGAATATGGTAAGGTTGTGCGAAATTCAATTTTTTTTTACGATTTTTTTTTTGATTTTTTACAGGCCAGTTTTACTTTTTTTTTCTGTGGGTGGAAAATTATCAAATGACGTCTCCCGCTCTGGGTGGAGCGGGAGGGCGTGTCAGACTTTACTGACTAAAACCCACCCGTGTTCCTTCAGTTGCCTATATGCCAGGGCCACGGTAACTCTCTCGAACAAATCTCGCGACCAGTGTCAGGCTGTAAGATGATTAAAATATTGATTCACAACCGTAATAAAGGGTACTGATTGTGTCACAATTGAGAGCTTCACAATTATTGAAGAGAATCTTGCCTCTGATCTTTTTTCGATTATCTCTTTACTATCTTTTTTACCTAGGCAAAGAGAGATAGCTGTTCATTTTTTATACACCTAGAAACCTATGTAAATACTTCCTGTTAAGTCAACCTTCCCTCATAGTAAGAAAATCCAAGAAAAGTAAGCCTATTTAACTGCATTCTATGCATTCTATTTCTTCCCGTGGGTGTCGTATAAGGCGACAAACAGACTTACTAGAGAATAGGCAGCAGCATTCTCTATGCAATTTACCATCATACTGCGATTGCTAAGCCGCCTGCCAAGCGTAGCGATTATGTATATGCGATATTTTATTTGTTGCATTTAATGTTACTATAAACGGTTATGGATAATGTTATCTTAAATTTCACTTCTTCTAAGTTTAATGATTGTACTTAAGATGCATGATACACTCAGTGACATATAGTTTTTTTTTATTTTTTTTATTGGGACATTTATTTGTTCATGTTTGTCCGCTTCTTGGCAAAACACAGAGAACATAATTAAACATATTGTAACATCTCACACACCATGTAACTACCTGTGTTTACAAATAAAAGTTTTCTTATTCTTATTCTTATTCTTATGGCAACCCCCCCAAATTAGGGGAGGCATATGTCCAGCCGTGGACGTATTTCGGCTGAAATGTTAATGATGGATGATTGACAACGCCATCATCAAAAAGTCATCCCCTACCTTCATTGCTTTAACAACAACGACTTACCTACAAATACGTCTAAGGGTCGGTTCACATCTGACGGAAGATGCGTCGCGTATCATCGGTCGCGTAACGCCAGAACAGACAATTATATGAGAAAACACTCAACCTTTCACACTTAACCGATGATGCGTTAGTGCGTCGAGCGTACAGCGTCCTGTTCCGTTTCCGTCAACGCATTGTCGGCCGACGCACACTGGTCCCGAATGATAAAAAAGTGGACATTAAGAAATTTTTGACAGAAGGTCAACGGATTCGGCTGATTTTTTTTTTGTAGACAGCTGATGCAATTACAAATCACTTTTATAGATTGAGTTTTTGCCAAATAAGCCGTATTTTCAGAGAAAAAAATATTCAAATATTTTTTGTATGAAAGAAATCCTAATTTTGTCTTTATCTTCCAAGATTCAAACGTATTCAAAATAAAACTTAGCGCAGCTTGTAGAGGTGCTAATTGCTCACCACTTTGTCATAGACACTCTTCTGCGATTTTGTGCTCCTTTTGAGTTACAGGCACTTTAAATATTTTTTGTATGAAAAAATCCTAATTTTCTCTTTATCTTCCAAGATTCAAACGTATTCAAAATAAAACTTAAAGCAGCTTGTAGAGATGCTAATTGCTCACTACTTTGTCATAGACACTTTTCTGCGATTTTGTGCTCCTTTTGAGTTACAGGCACTTTAAATATTTTTTGTATAAAAAAATTCTAATTTTCTCTTTATCTTCCAAGATTCAAACGTATTCAAAATAAAACTTAGCGCAGCTTGTAGAGTAACTCTTACAAATATATGAAATTATCAGTATCAAATAAACAAACAAGGAAATCTCAAAACGTGTTCAGACATGTTTATGTACAGGTAAGTTATTGTGTGACTCGTATGTAAAATTTTTTTTGTATAGAGTCATTGCTTAATTTCCCTATAAGTGACGATTTCGGCTCTATTTGGTCATCTAGTCGAACGCGTCGAAAACGCTGAATGATGAATAGGTATATAAATTGCAATTAAAAATTCCCTTTGTAGTTTTGCGGTATTTATGTAGGAGCACATCTTAGTATGTTTTATTTTCTCGTGACTCATCCAAATTGCAAGAATATTTGGCTCATTATCTAACTACCCCATTAAGTAATGAGGTAGTTAGGTAATGAGCCATTATCTAACTACCCCATTAAGTAACGGGATAGTTGGGTAATGAGTCATATATCAATAGTATAAAGGCAAGCGGAACCCGTTTTTGTTCATTACGCGTCTTGTGCTCGTAAAAACAACACAATTTTTTATCAACTATCACCACATTGTAACTTTTATTTATTTGCCTGTAACATTTTTGTATCAAAATGACTACATTTGTGACTAATTTAGACATTTTTTCTTTTTTGAGTAATAGTGGGTGCCTTAAAAATAGTGATTTACTGTGTCAAACCATTATAAATCGTATTTCAAGTGAAATTCCAAACGAAGAGCTCAGTATTATCAAAAAGTTTTGCCAAAATTATACGTCAAACCTAGCTAGAAGATGGGACAATTCAGGTAGAAACGAAAGATTTGGTGTTAAAAACAAGGAGTGGTTGGAGTCTAAAATTTTGTGGCCAACTTTAACTTCTGTGAATTTTCCTATGTTGTTTGATCCAGAATATACCATAGAGGACATTTCAGTAGACGTAGAAGAGCATAATTTATCGTACGAAGAGGAAGCGGGTGCATCTACATCAGAAGCTACCACAAATACTCCCAGAACTAGAAATAAACGACCATTTGAAGATTTAACAAATAAGCAGAAGAAAAGACGTTCTTTGTCTCTTTTGGAGCATTCCGAAGAAGAGCTGTTCTATGCTCTTATTGCTAAACTTAATGAAAACGGGCGCACTGTTTGTTCTAAAGTTATTAAGTGCCTCTCAAATAAGCCAGAAAAGGTGCAAGAAGTAAGTGACTTTTTATATAAAGCTTCTGATAAATCGATTTCCGAGGAAGACACCTTAGCTCTTGCCACAGCATTGAGTTTATCAAAATGGCAATATCTAACTTTGAGGTCCATTTTAAGTACAAATGGCACAGCGGCTTTTCCATCTTACCAGAAGTTACTGTTGAAGAAGAAAGAATGCTATCCAGCAAAAGAAGATATTGTGATATCGGAGTCAGGAGCTAAAATTAAGTTACAGGCAGTTCTAGATTTAACTGCCGAGAAGATTTTGAAAGTGACTGGTTCAAATATTAATGGTGGTGTTTTGAAGCTAGTTAGTAAATGGGGCTGTGACGGAGCTTCTTCACAAAGTTGTTACAAACAAAAACCAACTGGTGACATATTTTCAGAATCTTCTGTATTTATGGTTAGTTTTGTGCCACTTCGCCTTATGAGTGACAACGATGTGATAGTATGGGAAAATCCGCGCCCTTCTTCAACAAACTATTGCAGACCAATTATGTTCGAATTCAAACAAGAAACAAAAGAATATATTCAGCAAGTAGAAGCAACATTACAAGAAGAAATTCAGAACCTTCTACCAACAAAGTTATTTGATGGCGAATTTGAAGTATTTCATGAATTGCATATGACGATGATCGACGGCAAAGTATGCACGGCACTTTCACAGACACAGTCTGCAGCCAATTGCAACATTTGCTTAACAAATCCGAAAGATATGAACAACTTGAACCTCGTTTTTAACAAACCAGAAAACCATGATATGTACAAATATGGTTTATCTTCACTTCACATGTGGTTGCGATGCATGGAATGTATTTTGCACATATCTTACAACTTAGATTTCAAAAAATGGGCGGCTCGGGGTGAGGACAAACTGCTCCGAAAATCAAGAAAAGAGTTAACGCAGCATGAGTTTTTTGTTGTAACTGGCTTAATGATTGATATCGTCAAACAAGGCTTTGGGACAACAAACGATGGCAATACAGCTCGACGGTTTTTCAATGATTACGAAAGGTCAGCTGAGATAACAGGAGTTAATGCTAATTTGATTAAGAGATTTGCTGTAATTTTGCAGGCAATATCTTCTGGGAGAAATGTAGATATTGAAAAATTTAGAATTTATTGCAGAGAAACAGCAGAACTTTATGTCAGCGAGTACTCGTGGTATTACATGCCTTCGAGTGTACATAAACTTTTAGTGCATGGTGCAGATATTTGCCAGCATTTTTCTTTTATTCCAATTGGTATGATGTCCGAAGAAGCCTCAGAAGCAAGAAACAAAGATTTTCGTTCAATCAGAGAAAAGCATACTAGAAAGATAGGCAGAATGCAAACAAATGAAGATATTTTACACCAGTTACTTATCAGCTCCGATCCGTACATTACGAACATAAGACCGAAGTTCACCAAAATTCAAAAGCAGCAGAGGTTTGAAGAAGCCGAAAATCTTCTAAAGGATGACGTTTCACCCAATGAACTCGATTTAGAAGTTGCTGATGAGGAAGAAGTATACGTCGACATTGAGAATAATCCCCCACAAGATCCGCTAGCATAATTCACATTGTAACATACGCACGTTCATGTTAGTTTATTTAAGTTTGTAAGTTTGTAATCTAGTTTATTTAAGTTATTAAGTTTATAGGTACTGAGAAAAAATGCGCTTAAAATTAATTTATGTTCTAGTTTATTTAAATTTGTAAAATAATAGTTTACTTTAGTTATTAAGTTTACAGGTACTGAAAAAAAATGCGCTTTGTTTTATTTTTTGTGTTTGTTTTATTTATTTATTTATTCATATTATGTTGACGACAGCCCTAGCAAAGTATTACATTTGTAAACAAAGACTACCCACTGTTGGGGTAGTCAAATAAAAAGTTGTATTTTACATTTCATATGACTTATTAGGACAAAGTAGGGTAGAACAATATTGTTTATTTTTATTATACCCTGATATTTTATTGTGACAATGACTTGACATTGAATCTTGATCGCACGAACATTGCTCTGTGAATTAACCTGTGAAAATAATTGTAAAAGCGTGTGTTTTGTTGTGGAACTATAATTAAAAGACTGTTAATAGTGCAAGTGCCGTTTATTATTGAAGAAAGTGACCAAAACAGATAAGCACGCCAAGATCCCTGCCCTAAATCAAATACATATTAAGTGATAAAGTATAAAATAAATAAATAAACAAAACATGCATGTAAAGATAAATTAAGCGTTAGGGTTACAGGTAGTTCCAATTTTTTAAGTACGCCTTAATACAATACCTATATTATTATATAGGTTTGTATTTTGACGGTCCTAAGCCCGTTAAAGTACGAAGGAAAAGTTTTAATTGCAATTTATACCTTTTTATCATTCAGCGTTTCCGACGCATTCACTAGCGTTAGATGACCAAATATAGCCCAAATTGTAAGTAATCGGCTAATTAAGCAATGACTCATTACCAAAAAATGCTTATAATCTGAATATGAGTCACACAATAAATTACCTGTACCTGAACATGTCTGTACACGTTTTGAGATATCCAAGTTGTTTATTTGATATATTTAAAATAAGACTTTTTTTAATAGAAAGACATTTATAAGAGTTACTTATTAATGAAGAAAATGTTATTACATCTTAGTCTATCTTTAACAAGATTATTTCTAATCCGCCTGAATTAATTTTTTAACTCTGAAAATACGGCTTATTTAACAAAAAATACATCTTTAAAAGTTACTTGTAATTGTATCAGCTGTCTATAAAAAACTAGTAAAGCTCATCCGACAACGAAAAATTTAAAGTGCCTGTAACTGAAAAGGAGCACAAAATCGCAATTGAGTGTCTATGGCAAAGTGATGAACAATTAACCCCTCTACAAGCTGCGCTAAGTTTTATTTTGAATACGTTTGAATCTTGGAAGATAAAGACAAAATTAGGATTTTTTCATACAAAAAATATTTAAAGTGCATGTAACTCAAAAGGAGCACAAAATCGCAGTTGAGTGTCTATGACAAAGTAGTGAGAAATTAGCCCCTCTACAAGCTGCGCTAAGTTTTATTTTGAATACGTTTGAATCTTGGAAGATAAAGACAAAATTAGGATTTCTTTCATACAAAAAATATTTGAATATTTTTTTTCTCTGAAAATACGGCTTTTTTGGCAAAAACTCAATGTACAAAAGTGATTTGTAATTGCATAAGCTGTCTACAAAAAAAAAAATAAGCTGAATCGGTTGACCTTTTGTCAAAAATTTCTTAATGTCCCCTTTTTTATCATTTGGGACCAGTGTGCGACGTAAAGGGCGGCACCGTCGTGCCACGCGTATATTGACTGATGCATTCAGACTAGACGTAACATCTGCGGAGATATTTGTGTACTGACCGTTCGAAGTTTTCTTGCATTGAAAATGTTTGATTCAGAACGATTTATTACGGAAATGCAAAATTACGCCCGACGCATCTTCCGTCAGATATGAAAACACACTATTTGACCGAATAGACGCGACCGATGATACGCTGACGCATCTTCCGTCAGATGTGAACCGCCCCTAAACTCCTTTAACACGTTTTTCTTTCACGCTGTGACGTCACATCACGAGTTAATGAGGTGATGTACGTCGACAGGCTGACGAGGGTACCGATTGTGTCACGATTGAGAGCTTGACAATTGTTGATACGGAAATCTCGTTACCATTTCAGCATTTGGAGTAGAATGAGTGAGCGATTGATCGGGGTTTCATGTCTTTTCGGGTATTTTTTTTCCTGTGGGAGACTTTAGATGTTTTTCGAATTAAGAGACGATCCATAGGTCATACTTTTACCCTGCCAGGGTCGCGAGATTAGTTCGAAAAAGTTACCGTGGCTCCGTCATATAGGCAACTAAAGGAACACGGGTGAGTTTTAGTCAGTAAAAGTCTGACACGCCCTCCCGCTCCGCCCAGCGCAGGAGACGTCATTCGATGATGACACACAAAAAAAGGTCATACTATGACTTGCAATATTAAAAAAAAAAAAAAAAGTCGCTTTTTTTTTGGCAATTTTTCGTTGTAACTAGGTTCTGTAGATTCTTGTTTGCTTGACTTGCAGTGGTCGGGAATAGTGTGGCAGGGTTGTCCTAAATAAAGAAAAGATAATAGAAAAGTCGGACCATATGGGATAAGTAGTGCGAGGGCGAGTGGCCTGTCATTGACCTCAAGAGCAGAAACAACCTCTGTAGAATATTTATTGCAATCATTGACCTCATTGCAGGTTTTTCCTTATTTATTTTTTTATTAACTTATGTTACAAAAAAGGTTTAATATTTGTTCAAAAAAAAAAAAAAAAACTATAAGACTTAGGGTCTACGATTTTTGTGGAGAAAAACTGGCAAGATCTTAAAACTCTTTTCCAATCTATACATTCATACAAATAAATAAAATTGAGGTGTCTGTTTGTAACGTCAAATTAAAAGCTCTTTACTAAATGCAACTAGTTATACTACAATATTTATAAATAATAATGTACTGTTTAAGTTTATATTTTTGGGAGATAATAATTGTAAAGTAGGTTTCGTTGATAGATCTTAAAATAAACGTAAAATTAAATCATTTAAAGCCAACACAAAACTTCTTTATATCATTCAAGATACTTAACACTTTGCCTTGAAGTCTTGGCCAAGTATCCACAACATTATCGAGTGGCATTAATACGATCTGGCAGAGTGCGAAACTACGACGTCTCCAGACGTTTTCAATTTTGGCCCAAAGTTGAAAGTGAAGTGCGAGGCTTTGGTGCAATGTATTCACCACTTAGCTACGGCTTGCCAAAAAAGTTGTTTAGCCGTTTTTATGGGACTCACTAGTTCCGATCACCACATACGGCACAAGATAAGATTTAAAAAAAAAGTATGGAATGAAGCAAGCCTGACTCGGGCCTAAATGTAAATTGAAAAAATAAATTAATATTTTTTAAAAATTATTTTTTTACAAACTAATATAATTGGCAACCCTGATTGTATCGGGCAGTTTTGAAGGTTACCAATTATGTCAATTATTGTTTTCTTTTTTCGAACTGGCATGACAGCTGAAAGTCCGATTTGACATGGTTATTTTATAGAAGTTCATTTTTGTTGCCAATATGTGAGGGGCAAATCTCGTATTTTTAAGAACTTTTGAATTCTTATCTCAGTCACAATAACTTATATTTTTGACATTGATTTTCACAGAAAATAGGACGACTAGATTTAGAATTTCATAACTATAGGAATTCGCATTCAGGTGTATTACCGTAGACTATGATCCCGTCTAACAACAATAGCTTTGTGCCTACATATGTAAACGGATACAAATCAAGCTATACATTTCCAATTTTAGCTGTATAGACTCACATTGTATAGACTTTTCGTACAATGGGATGTCAGCTTATACTGGAAATATATAGCTTGATGTGTGGCAGTGCGTACGACTTCTACTATATAGTTACATAATTACATTGTTCAAACACAACAAGGCTTTGATATGGCTAACGACATGTACCTCTACATCGCTAACGATTAAGCCTTTGACATACTACCCTCAAAGCTGCGTTATCGATCACATCGGCTGCCCCATTTTAAAACCTAGTAAGGGGCACTTTTTACAAAAATCGTTTTAGTGCATAATCTTGCTAATCTAATTAGTCCCCACCAAATACAAAAACACCAGCGTTGAAAACTTATTTATAAGCAGATATAATTAAAAATCGAAATCTAGTAAGTGTCCCATTCACTGCCGCGTGACTATTTATAAACCTAGTAAGTTACTTTAACCATTTCAAAACCTAGTAAGTCTCTGAGACTTGCTAGGTTTTTAAATAGTTAGATTCATGTAGTCAAACATAAATACTTTTCAAAGGCTGACCCTATTTACGTTTTTGCGCTCTACTGTTTTCGTCTTAAGTCCTTACTAGGTTTTGAAATGGGGCAGCCGACATGTACCTACATAAAAGTCACTTATAATTATTGTGACTTCCACCAAGGTTTAGTATACCTGGTTATAATACAACAAGCCGTCTGCCCGATGAGATTTCCCATCAGCTAAAAATAACTTCGATTAAAAAATGTCAACCCCCTTTTTATGGGATGGGTGACCTTCTTTACATACCACTCCGTGCCCTGACAACTTCCAAATTCCGGGCTGTTACTAAGAAATTCCTAATGGAAAATCCCAATAACCCTTCGCCCGACGTGGGGTTCGCACCCAGGACCCCATGCTCAGCTGTCGTCTAAAATTTAATAGTTACTAAAATTTGTATTAGTAGGCAAAAAATGCTAAAACAAAAATCACATCAAAATCAAAAGTCATTCATTCAAATTAGGCTGAGGCTCAGCACTTTTCGAACGTCAAAATTACAAAAGACAGTCCCCCAAAACGCCCACCCTTCACCACTTCCTAGTACTTTAGCTGGGAAGAAGTGGCGCAACAAACTCCCCAGCAGCACAGCTCTCTGTCTGCTACTTTTAGTAACTATTTATACTTATACTTTTAGTGGCTTTTAATTGTAAGTCTAGGATCGTTACGCTTCTAAAGTTAGTTCCAGGTTCAAAATGAGTTCCGATTTCAAAACAAAGACTATTTGAAATAGATATAGTCTAGTCATTTATACAATAGTTTTGAAATTTACCTGCGCTTGAGAATTCGGCCGTTAGACCGTCAAAAAGAAAAACTTGTGTTTTATGTCCATCGAAGTAACTTGTATCTAAGTACAGCCTTCTTTACCAACTCTATATTCTAGAAAGACTATCTGAAATTTTCCTTTTTTACGCAAAAGGTATATCTAAGCTAACCAATATAAATGTACTTTACATGTCCCGCAAAAATATTTCAGCTATTATCCGCTATGGAACCTTTATGTATGAAATATTGATAGGTGTCTTTCTAGGTATTTTGTGCCTTTCACAGGTATCTTTGCGAGAGTCACGTAGGCTATGCCTCACGTAAATAACAGGTCACACATTTGTCGGTATATTTTTAGAAAAAAACTTGCTGGATTCTGGCCGGACTAAATTGGTACTATGAATACTAAGACACGTCAAAAATCCTCTAAGGAAATACTCGAAGACGTTTTTGGGTGCGCGTGTGGGTTGGATCATCTACGTAATATGACACTCCTGTATTTATTTATTTATTTGGAAACTCAACAGGTTATTATTAAATTACATGCGTTATGATGAATGTTCGCCTCACTATCAATGAACAGCCCAATGCAGTTGCGTCAAAGTTACTAGCATCCACTGCACATTGACAGTGAGATGATGACAATTATCTCGTATTCTTCGAATGGGTAAGCAAAAGGTTCACCTATAGTACACTCACATTTCGCCTGTCATGTTGAAGTCCCATGTAATAGGGGGCGAGCCTATTGCCATCAACCAGGCACAAATCCAGACTCCGCGTTGCTACTAAGAAACCCAGATAGAGAAATCCATAACACTTTGCTCGACCTGGGAACCTGGGACCTCATGGTCAGCGGGGTCGTATCTTCGTTGACGGACTTAGCCAGCATGAGTCCGTCAACGAAAATACGATACCGCTGACCATGGGACCGGAGCCTGGGCATAGCTCCAGGCTCCAGTCTCAGTCATCATCATGGCAGCCGAAAGACGTCCACTGGTAGACATGGGCCTCCTGCAAATGGGGGGGGGGGTTGCCGTAATCACCATAGTTGGCAGGCGGGTTGGCGATCGCAGCATTATATAGTCATGCGGTGCAATGGTGTGATAATACCTACAACCAATTGCAACAGCGTATACATAAACCTAAATAGACTTGAATACCAGAAAAACCGTAATGCATTAATTCCAAATTCACAAAGCTACTAGAAAAATTAAGCGTAACTACAACCAGCTTTTAAAATTAAAACGAAACTAAAACTGGGGAACAAAAACTGCAATGTACGTAGATTATATGCATTTAAATGACAAAAATAAAAAGGAAATGTAGTTACTGCTGTTAGTGAGTTTAACAACAGAGGTGCTTAAACTTTAACTGGCCGGGGAGGTTTTTTGCAGCCTGGCTATTATCTGCATTGGAAAAGATGGGAGGATGTGGCGTGTAACCAAACTTTTCGGAGGTGCACTCATCACCTGCGTAGCCAAACCAACCGCGTTTGGTTTTCAGTCTAACAAGAACACCAGTATTTTACACGTAGCGGCTCCCTATCTGATCTCTACAAGCCAGTTACTGAGAAATAAGATATCTCTCGTTAAGATAGGTAGTCAGACTTTCATGGTTTCTAATTCCTCTGGTAACGATTGCCAAAGATGTACAAATGACAACCTTGATATGTAGTTGAGGAATTCCTCTGAAGTAATATTGCCAGACCATACATTTTGGGAGTTTTAGGTTTGATTAAAATACATTTTCCGGGTCTTAATTTAATTACTGCCATCTTCTTTGTAACATCGTCGCATACGACTGACTTACTATCATTACAACATAACATCACGCCTTGTTCCCCCGCAGGGTTGGGCAGAGGTGTACCTATAATACACCCACATTTTGCCAGTTATGTTTAAGTCCCACGTAATAGTGGCGAGCCTATTGCCATCAGCCAGCCACAAATCCATACTCGTCGCTGCTACTAAGAAATTCAAAAAAACCCAAAAACTCTTTGCCCGACCTGCGAACCTTGAACCTCATACTCAACAGTAAGCTCTTGCAACACATAAAGAAGCGAAACAGGCACTAATATCATTATAATCCTGCTAAATTCCACTAGGAGCCCAGGAAGCACCAAGCAATAAAAAAACAAAGCTTGAACTCCACTGTATGCGTTACCAAGTGTGCTTACGATCTGTATACGTGCCCATGCAAAGGTTCATCTTAAACAGGCCGTTTGTCCGCTTGGTGGGATGCCAGGACCTGAACTGTTGGCCCAATTTAGGTAAAAGGTTACGTCTGCATGGCCGGAAATAAGACTGTATGGTAATATCTACTTAAGTGTCCGTATAAACCTTCAGTTTTTGGCAAATGTCGTGGTTGTTATGATTGATTTTTGCTGAGAGTAAATCTAGTAGTAGTGTTCCGTGTATTTTCGTATGTAAAGAATAGCACTATCTTATTTGTTTCCGTGTGTGTCATAGAAGGTGACAAAAGGACTTACTAGAGAATGGGCAGCAGCGTTTTCTATGCATCTTACCAACATACTGCGCTCACCAACCTGCCTGCCAAGCGTGGCGATTATGACAAATCCTCCCTGTGGGAGTGACGTATGTCCAGCAGTGGACGTCTTTCGGCTGAAATAAGGTGGTGATGAAATCTAGTTGTGTATGTCTTATGCAATTGCCCCACTGCAGGGGAAGACACTCACACAGGAGGGTAGGAATAAGCAGAAATTACCTCGTTTGCTTATTTCGTGTGGACGATTCCAGATCATGTTAAGGTGTACTCGCCAAGGCAGCCCGCGAAATTTAAATTTTCATTTGTTTAGTTCTCCTATTGAATGACTTTTTCTTGAAATAGTAATTCAATGGGATTAAATGAACATAGAGGGTTGTGTTGATGATTTTAATGGTTATAATTCTGTAAAGCTTTATTTGTTACGCTCGTGAATCACATTTAAATAAACATACAAACCTGACACTGGTCTGCAGATTGGAAAACATACCTTACCGCGTCCACCTTGAGTTGAGGATTCGTTGCTTTGCTTCACTGCTTGAGACACACCATCTGCCACAACACAACTATTGGGTAATTCGAAACTCCCTTGGTAAGACTGATTGTCAGGCTTTGGGGCTTCTGTCTGCCTGATTCTAGTTATCTAATATTAATTTACTTGTAATAGTTCATCATCATCATTTGAGCCATAAGACGTCGACTGCTGGACGCGGGCCTCCCCCAATTTGCCATAATAGCCACGCTTGGCAGGCGGTTTGGCGATCGCAGTATGGTGGTAAAATGCATACAGAACGCTGCTGCCCATTCCCTAGTAAGTCCCTTAGTCGCCTTCTACGACACCCATGGGAAAAAATTGATTATAAATGTTAACATAAAATGTATAGTTTTGTTAAAAACAAAACGATTGATGTTATTTTTATGTTTATACAATATTCGCTCCAGACCTGCGAACCATAATTTTACACATATATCGACTTCCGAAAGTATTAGACCAGTAATAGAACTATAATCATGTATCGTAATATCAATTTACTGTTTAATATATAGCAATGTCTTAGTATTCGATTGTCTTTATCGATAGTTTTTCTTATGAAATCGATGAACAATATGATCGCGTCGGATTCCAATCAACGAACTAAATAAATTACCGACAGAGTCAATCGGTCTATAATTCACTATTATATTCACAAGAACCATTTTAATATTTCATTTCACACATATTTTAACCGCTACTCTAGAGTCATTCAAATCATCTTGATTGTTCAATCGATATCGTGCCGACTGTTCATTCGATTACTAACAATCGATTGTCAAAATATTTCGGCTTGCTTGTATACTTACAGAGATAGAATTATATGTCTTTGAAGCTCAATAACTAGATTTTCTGTGCTTCTGATGTAGCAATCAGTAATGTATTGGTTATAGGCAATAACAATTCGGTATGGTTTGATCTTTGGCTTTGATTTCGAAGCTGTAATTGTTTCGTTAGAAGTGAATTGAGCAGTCATCTATTGTTGTAGTTGTTTATATGGCAAAGGATGTCAGAAACAACGCAATTGCATGGTTATACCGTGTCATTTGAAAAATATATATTATACAAAAAATATGATAAATCATATAATTCAGTTTAAAAAGACATATTTACATATTGAGCGAACAGTTCTTAAATAATTATATGTAGGTGTATATAAAATGATCACGTATGGTTCTCAAAAATGGTCTTTGACAATTCTGCAGATGGTCCACGCTCGAGGTTTATGGTACGAAATATTCTGGGTATTAAACTTGTGGACCGGGTTAAGAATACAACGATCCATTCCATCTCTAAAATAGCTGATATCCGAGAAAGCTGTCACGCTTAAATGGAATTGAACTGGACACATCTGCCGCATATCAGACGACCTAAAGGCTAAACTTAGGACCCAGTGGGTCCCACTTAATGGCAAATGATGTCGCAGTAGACCAAGACGATAATAGCGGAGTGATTTGGACAGCTTTAATAAAGATTGATCCTTGGCAGCTCTGGATAGAGAGGTGGAACAGAGTAGGGAGGCTATTGCCTAGCAGTGGGATATTAATGGCTAATAATAATATACAAATGAAGTGAAGGAAAGGGCTATCAAATTATTTTAAGGAGGGAAATGACTGTATCTTCTCAATCGTTAATAACAGAATGACGCATTACGCTATCCGCTGACCATACCCCGTTTTTAACGAGAAGATGAAAGTGTAGCGAATTGGCGAATATCAGAACTTAAATAATACTTAATTATTTGCATTAAGGTTTCTGTACCTCCAAACGGACAAACAAAGAAGAGAAGTTGTCATAACAAGAAAGATTTATTTTGAAGAGATCTATCCATTGGCATATTTCTTAACATTATAGGGGGTGGGACAATATACCTTATTCTGATGTAGCCCGTCCCTTGCTCCTTTCTAGCAACGATGCCCTAAGCCGAGGCTCGTACCTCACAGGGGAAGTGCCCTTAGCTAGTAGTCGCTCTAGTTTTAAGTTCCGTGACTGGACGTCTTAATTGATTAAGGTAGCTACAGGCAAGTCTGGTTAAGCAGTTGATAACCTCGTAGGTTAACATGAGATAGCTTTCCAACAAAAAAGTTGGGAAAAATAGAAAAAAGTCAAAGGAAGTCTCCTTGACAAGATTATGATAGTATGATAAGGCAATATCTCTTGACCATCGAGAGATATCTACATTCCCTCCCATAAATCTCATTCCTACAATATAATTGTCAGGGTCCCTGGAAATAGTAATATTATTGATAAATTGGAAGGAAGACTTGCAATATCCGGAGATGAAACCTAGTTCATTTTTCAACAACCACAGTCCATATTCAGAATGAAAATGCAATAACTGTCCCGTGGCTCGTGGTTCGTTGCAGATATCATGTGATTTCTGTATTCGACTGTTTATTTTCCTTTCGCGATACAGATGTTGTTGAAATAATCAAAGAAGGGAATGAAACTATAAAAATAGAAGAATCGTACATCGAACGTTGGTCCTCTAGCGACCACGAACGAAGTCGTCAATTCAGCAATGAAGCTGAAACTATAAAATAAGAATAAGATTGGATTTTTAGTACTTCTTGTAAAATGCAACAGTCTTTGAATAGACTTCAAAAACACTAAATAGTATAGAAACATTTTTAGCTTGGAGTCATGATTTATTTTCAACTTTTCGCTTTATCTGTGCTAGTTTTAAATAAGCATGTTTAAGAAGAAGATCTTGACGATAGTTATGCTTTTACGACGTCATTGTAAAACAAGACTACGTCCTATACTTTCATCATGTTAAATCTCTATTCAACTTTTTGTATTTATCAGAATATTTGATGGTGGTTTTCTCTTCTTTTATTTCTCTTTTTTTATCCTCTCATTTATTTCTTATTCTGATTTGTGTGTGCGTAAGTAACAAACTGTAAATGTAGTGCTGTTCCATACACAATGGAACACTTAATTTCATGTTCTGTGTCATGTCAGCTGCACGTTCCAGGAACTGATGGACGCTCGTGATCGCGCCAAACATTTCAGCCATATTCTGAGTCGAGTCCATTTAGATAGCCACCGACAAGCCAAGTAGAATAAATTAAACAGTAACCCTTTCTTCCTCTATGAAGTAACAAAGTTACTTTTTCTCCTCTATCATTAATTAAAATCTACTGACAAATAACCACGAAAACCGTCAAACCTTCCCATTTCCGTACATTCATCCCCCAGATGTTGATAGTCAGACTCTGGCAAATTGAATTTTTTATGATCAGCTGTAATCACACGATAAAACAGTGTGTTATTTATGAACACTTGTAGTAATGGCCGCCAGTCCTTTACGTGCAGTTAATTAAGTATATTGTACAACTTTTCGAGCTACTAAGACAACGTTTTATAGTTCTAGTATCTCGGGCTCCTTGGCTTAAGATTGTTAGTCTTTTTTATTGTGATTAAAAAGAAAGATGGAGCCATTTGGTCGTTTCGTGAAGTTGTTATGAGATAAATTGTTGTTTCTTTGAATGTTTAGTGTTACTTTGATTATTTGAAGTACAGCAATCTTGTGTAAATGTGTATTGCTATGAGATTTTTATGTTTGACAATCTTTTGATACTAGATGAATAGGTTTTTTTTTATTCACTTTCGCTTTGTATTAGCAGGCAAAACCAAGATCTAAGATACCTTTGCTCATGGCTCCTCATAGATGTCAGCTAACATACGGACGTAATGCAGAAGCATCGTGCAGTCGATGCTTCTCCTCCATTTTTGCTTATTAGCTTCTTGTTAAAAATTATCAGAAGCATAAGCATTAGCAGCCTATAACGTTCTGACTGCTGAGACACAAGCCTTATCTCGGTGAGAGGTAGTGAGTCGTAATCCATCACGCGGGCCTAGTGCGGGTTGTCAATGTCATGCAATAATCGATTTTGCAATTGTAAATTAGGCTGCAAATGGGCAGACAGGCCAGTATCCAGAAGCCTACAAAACATCATAGTAATTACGCTAGGCTATGCTATGCTAGGAGAAGTCTCCTAAACAAATCTCCACCCAACGTATTCGTTATCAACGATCAGCCCAGTTTCTCAAATCCAAAGACAAATTTCCGTACAATAAACACTCTCAGTTCCCTGTGCCATAAAACCAAAAACTCCAGTACATTACAGGAACGGTATAAAGCACTCGCGAATGTTTTTAATATCGATATTATGAAGTATCCACAGGGGTTGCGCAGATGTGGCCGGATTACGGGCGCGCCCAGCTAAATTAATTTGTCCGTAATAAATTCAGATGTATACGAATTATGAATGTTATATAAATTAGAATGTTAGATGGGAGATCGTTATTGTATTTGAGGTATTATGCTGGTGTAACTGTGGGCCGTACTGCTTTGTATATTTGTTTATCATTAAGTTTATTAATTGAATTAGGCAGGCTTTTATTAAAATATTTGTCTTTGTCGTCGGGGTTGGAAGATATTTTCCTAACAGCCTTGTTGTAATAAATTTAAACAAAGGTCTTACTAAAATAAGGCTGGCTTATCAGTGAACGGGTTGGGTACAAAAGAGAGACATCAAAAAAATAAACTTAATCATAGTCACATTATTCAAAGCGAAACTCATTTGGTCCTATGTAATGGGAAACTGTATACGCGCCTCGATAAAGGTCAAAAAGATTTTTACACAACTTCGATAATAATAAATTATACCAGCATATGTTATGAGGGGCTTGTGGTTAAGCTACGCTTGTTATGGTTGTTCTGTAGATGGGTGAACATACTAAGCTTACCTCTCCGTACCTCGAAAAACACACTAAGCCGATGGCCCCACCAGTCATTCGTGAATCTTTAACAGGATCTTCAGAAGCCCGAAAGTCTAACCACCAGTCCTACCAAGAGGTATCGTGTTACCCAGTAATTGGGTTGTGGAGGTCAGATAGGTAGTCGCTCCATGTGCAACTGCATCTGATTAGACTGGAAGCCAACCCCAACATAGTTGGGAAAAGTCTAGGCAGATGAAGATATTATGCAATATAGCGCCAGAGCATAAGACACTACTGTATCCTCTCGTTGAATAATCTATTAGACCATGATCTTCCGTACCACTGTTTTCTACATCTACTCTATCGCTAAAATATTTACACTCCGAAGTGAATTCACAAATTCCTTTACAATGTACGGAACAGAGCACCAGCGTACGTGAACAATCAAACCCATCCGGTCACGGATATGTTTAAAACGTTTTACGACGATCTCCTCGCAAGTGTCATCAACTGGCGTTTATACGTTGCGAGTTTAGTGCAGTCGTCGATGACTGATTCGTGCTGTATTTGCGGAAGAATTTGGGGCTTCTTGTGAAATGTTTTGTGGGACGTGTGATGTGCAGTGTTTTGGTAGATTCATGACTCAGTACTAAGAAGTTGGAGCCATAATTGTTCTCTCACCATGACAATAGTTACAGGGTACTGTGAAGTCTCGGATAGTGTAAACTATATTTATATGAAAAGGAATGGTGCTATTTATTCTGTCTCCATTTTTTTCCAATTTTCTTTTACATGGAAACAATGTGTCAACCGCTATAGATTTGGTATTTTAATATATTTTATGTTTTTTTTTGTGATTTGTATGTTAGGAAACTTGGTTTCACAATTTGATGGCAAAATTTAATTTAAAATCTGGATAAAATTGTTTAATCATGAGTATTAGGTAATTAACTACCGGGCAAAAGCATTCCAAAAAATATCCATTAATTATAGGCTCCTTCATACGGAACTCAGGAACCTTTCTATGTGATAGTCATCTATTGTTTTACTCTCTACCTTATTACTGACAATTCTCTTTTCCATTTAGTAAAGTTAAGTAATAAACTGCTCTCCAATTATCTTTTCCCATATATTTCGGGTTCCACATAAAGCTTAGCGGACCGAGAGGTAATGCCCGACGTACCGCAGTTTGAGTGTGGTCTGTTGGCATGTCCCAATTTCCGAGTGTTCTTGACTCTGTCCAGCCTTATGCATCTTTGATGGACACAAGAATGGAACCCTATCCAATTCTAAGTCATAACACTGAACGTAGACACTGGAATTTAATGTTGCGAGAGTTTTAATCATAATTATTTATTTGCAATAGGTTCTGGTAGTGGTCCTAAAGTTAGTGAATAAGTTCCTAGTGCATAGTTAGACGTTTTCACATGCATAACACTACAATTTGTTCAATGCTACAGTGTAAAATGTATGTCCAATGGCATGCTTTAAATGCTAGTGTCTATTATTAGTAAATTTTACAATACATTCAATATTAATTATCGTTAAATTAATTTCAAACAGATTATTGATTATTGATTTATTATTGCCCTAAGTAGAACACATTTTGGATCACGTACTTTTCGAGAGCAACAGTCTTGAGCCTTTTTAAACAGGTCAATATGCTGTTGTGTCTGTGGAGTTTTACAAAAACAATTACCAGCAAAGAAATGAAACAAAACCACACGCAAATACTGTCGTACAACAACTGTTTCATGTAAGAAAAACAATGGAGAGACAGCATTTCATTGAAAAAAGTGTTGCCTTTTATTTGATACAGAACGAAACCAAGACAATTATCGGAATACTGTGCGGCTTCACTGCTTTAAAATATTGCTTGCAAAAGCTGTTCTGTAATTGTCGAAACAATTCCAAGAGCAATGATATCCCGACCAGTTATTGAAATAATAACCACTCTAGAATTGCAATTAAAAGCACTTGAAACATTGAAACCAAATAACATTGCGGTCCTTAATCACAAATTACCAAAATACATATTCAGATGCAAATAAATCGAAATATTTCATTATAAGTACGCAATGAGCGACCGCCACATGAATATCAAGTATATTAATGATAAACCCAAAGTGGTGAATTCAAAATCATTAACAACATCAAAGGCATATTGCATGCATATGTTTCATGTGGAATTAATACGATTCAAGTTCCCAAATACAGCTTTATAAACCTTGCATTTCACGAATATGAAGCGAAAGAGCACAGCGACACAGTGTTGTAACCGTGTTGAGTAAACACGTAGGAACATGTAGTTGTTTGTGTGTTGTTGGAAAACGCAAGTCTGAGGTGTTTGCGCTCCCGTTATGAAATTCACTTGGAGTTTATTCATGTTGTACCTTTAGAACTTACTAGGATGGCAGGTTTAGAAGTAGATATAGTGTTGTAGTTGTTTTGTGCAGTATATTGTAACCTGTTTCTTGTTGTTTACTAAACGTTGCTTGCTGAAATTCAGACGAAGGTAATTTCCAGTTTGTACAGAGAATTTAATGTTTTGACGTTTCGTTTTTGTAGTTTTAAATATTCAAAGTTCTGCAAAGTCTTTTACACTGGCATGGCAACTCGTGACTCTGTCGTTGCATACAATTTTGCTGCCATAAGAATGTCAGTGTGAATTTTAATTATGATTGACAAAACATCTTTTATATTTTTGGTCGTAGTTTTACAAGAATGGGAAGTAAAAGCCACAGATGAACAAGAAACAGATATTCAACTTCGAACATTCATCGCCAGCCTAGTGACGTCACGCTCATTTGCTCCACTAGCGACGACTCTATTCATACCACAAACCACACGACAAAGTTTCATAGGAAAACTTTCCTCATCCCCAAATAATCAGTACCGTAACAAATATTTTTTCTCCTCACAGATTAACGTTTGGCAAATCTTCTTTTTTATTGATACCCGCCTTTATAGGTTTCTCCCAAATTGCTTTCGTATAAGACATACGTGTATTCCGAAGACAAATGAGACGATCCAACGCTTACCAGAAACAATCAAGGTTGAGAAAAACAATATAGAATTTGAGTCGTCGATTTGTCTTTGCCTTCGGAATGGATTTGACGATGGGAATCCGGTTAGAGGTGCAATCGATTTTGGGTCGAATTTTTTGGGGTGACGAACTATCCTACTATTATTATATAATGTTTGATACTCTCGTACACAAAAAGGGCTCAACGGATTTGGCTGAATTTGGCACACAGATAGTTTAGAACCTAAATTAGCACATAGGGTACTTTTTATGTGGGATAGTTACCGAACTCCAAGGGGGTGAATTCGCTGGAAAAAAATGAGTGAGAAATATGTATAGTTTGAGAAAAACTTTTGATGGTTTTTATAGGCACAATTTTCTTCGTGTCATGAGTGTGTGTACAGTAATATCGTAGCTTTGCACACCCATCATCATCATGATCTTTAGTTCAGTATCCTACCTTCAGTTCTGTCCACTGCTGCATTAATTGTCTCTCTTTAGAATTACCAGCATTAAAAAGTCAACGTCAGTAAAGGTATAACTTTACTGACGTTGACTTCTTAATGCTGGTAATTCTAAAGAAATACAATTCGCTTTAATACTATACTACTAGGTAAATACTACTAGGTATTAAAAGAGTTTTGCACGATAATAAAAGAACATTAAGATACAAAATATGACGCAGGCAGTACGATGAATGCTTCCAAAAAAAGATCTTCATAAATCAAATCACCGAAACACTTAATCTGCCATTTCTCGCCGTTTTCAAGAAAGTAATATTATCCCCTCTTGGTAAAAAGAGATTTTCCTTACACTAGGCGCAATGTTGACGCAAGCATTACTTGTTCAAACGTGTCGACGTTTTTTTATAGCTGGCAACCCGAGAACTGTTGCGGGGTGCCGCTAGTGTGACCTCGTAAGATCTTTTTAGTAAAGTGTGACTACGTTGGTGAATGCTTGTAAGCCCTCCTTGAGTAATTCTTTGGCAGTTATTTTTTTCTTTCTTCTAATATTGCAGTCCTCGTTTTTATTCCATTTTTTTTTGGAACGGCTTCGTTAATTCTGTACGTGATTCGAAATCCGCTAAGGTAGACATTTATTGCCGGTTATCAAAAAAAAAAAGTCCAATGCCTATGTGGTCAAAGTGTATGATAGAGAAAATTTGTATTTTTTAAATAACCAACGAAAAATTTCAACGGTCCCTGCGTTGACATTTTTTGTTTTCTCTTTTTAAATTCATGCACAGAATCCATAGTAACAGTTTGTGCGTCGGTGTCCACCCTGTATACTAAATGTTTTAAAATAAGCTAATTTTTTATTTATACCTAAAAATACAAAGTTTTTTTTTTTTTTGATACCTCAACCTAGAAACCGTTGCTTTTTACCTAAAATCATTTCCAACAATACACTAATAAATAATCTCCAAAACAAACAAAAGCAAGACAATCCCTTTAAAATTAAAACGCGTTTAACATGCACCAGTAAATGCAATTACCTTCTCGCTAGCCGTTTCAACTGAAGAATCAAGTTTCCAGGCATTCTAGTTAAGTGGAAGTCAAAAAAAAAAAAAAAAAAAAAAAGGGGTTAATTAAATACACCCTGTAGTTTATTTTTAAGTAGGCGAGTGTGTACGGAACTACACGAACGCGTCCGATGTTGTTCAGGGCTGGGCTTTTAAAGAATTAGAAAATAAAATAGAATTAATTGCTTGAAGAAAATTATTACACAACTTAGAATTTATACTAGGTTCTAAATTAAATGAATAACTAACAATAGAAATAAATCTTAACAAAAAATAGGAGATAATTGTAGTAGATGGAGGATTCTATGAATAGTCACGAAGTACAAAGCCCTAGAACATTTTTACTATTAGTTTTCAACAGTGGAAATAATTCTCGAAGAAGTGAGTAGAAATGCCAGATATATCCTACTTATATTATAAATGCGAAAGTTTGTATGTATGGATGTATGGATGTGTGGATGTTTGTTACTCTTTCACGCAAAAACTCCTGATCCGATTTAAATGAAATTTGGCACACAGTGCATAACGTGGATTAACACATAGGGTACTTTTTATCCCGGTAGTACGTTCCCGCGGGATAATTTCCGACCTCCAGGTTTATTACAACATTTATTGAATCTGAGGCGATACGAAGTTCGCTGGGTCAGCTAGTATGTACATATATATATTAAATCTGTTGTCAATCTACCATTTTGCTAAACTGGGCATATTTGGCGCAGCTGTGTGACGCACAAAATATTCTTAATTTTTGAGAAACAAAATCTTTCGTGTTGCACCAATTTTTTTCTTTTGTTAAATCTTACTACTATCTTTATTAGAATAGGAACGAACTTATTATGTATATGTGACTGATTTATACCTATCTATTTTTATTGGTGTGCCGAGACCAAAATATCGAAATCGCTAAACTATTCTCAATTTCTCACTATTGCTAAGCAGACGAGAGAAAAAAGGTTGTGTATATTTTCCAAACAAATATTGTAGATATGAGTAATAATAAATAAAATGATTTTTTAAATCAAAAAGGTTGCGTGAAGCCTAATTAGTAACTTTCATTAAAACAAGACTAATGTAATTCTGCAAATCAAATAGAACCTCGTCAGTTAATATTTATTATACTGTTAAAATTTTCAGCCGTCTATGTATGTACTTTGTAATAAATTACCAGATTATATATTTTATCCCTTAAATTAATATTCTTTGTTTTCCATAAATTACCGGAATAATGTACTACTACCCGCCATTATCCGAAAATGACAACCCTAATCATAGTAATAAATTAAGCCCAGTAAAATGTAACAAAGGAAACCCACATAGCATCCAAGTTACAAGGATTACGAAGTTTTATAAAATAGTCGCAGAAGGTTCGCTTAGTCATAAGGTTATTACATCATCATTCATAATTTCAGGCGAAAGTCGTCCACGGCTGGTCATAGGACTCCCACAAAGCAGGGTAGTTTGTCATAATCGCCACGCTTGGCGATCGCAGTATAGTGGTGAAACGCATTGAGAACGCTGCTGCCCATTCTCTAGTAATTCCCTTAGTCGCTTTCTACGATACCCACGGGAAGAAATGGGATGGTGTTATTCCTTACGTCCGACACCACACGGAATAAGTTTATTTATTTGTTAATTTATTTAATTACTAAATACTCTTAGAGCAAAAGTAAGCGAAGCAAAAGGATTATCAAAGGATCGTAACATGTCGTATAGTTTTCTGTAGTCTCTACCTACTAGGGATGTTATGGATATGAAATTTCAGATATGGATTGGTTACGGATGTAGGAATGATTATTATACCGGATACGGAGACGGATACGGATATGAAATTATTTCGGATTATCCGTTAGTTTCGGATAATTTCGGTTACGGATATTACATTTTTAAGGAATTTAAAAAGTAAAATACAAATAGGTAGCTAATAAAATGGTTTTATTTATATGTCACCATTTGGTAGGAATTACAATCAGTCTGTGATTAATTATTGCAGCTATTTAAAATAAAAATGATTATAAATATATATTGAGTGTTATCTAATCTACCTAAAATAAAAATGTTATAACAAATCCGATATTATCCGAAACTTTTATTTCGGATTCGGTTTCGGTTACGGATAAATTTTTATATCGGATATCCGATAGTTTCGGTTACGGTTACGGAGCTCCCTAACATCCCTGCTACCTACCCACATGAGAAGAACGCGTAAGTTTATGGATGTACGTTTTCTTATGTTGATGGCGCGTGTATTTATTTTTCCCTACTGTGCATTTCATACAGTGGTCATTAGGTTTCCAATAGGTATCATACCCATGGGAAGTTGTAATAAGCATCAATCTTTGAAAAAAGAAACGTGATAACGATTTTCTTTCTCACAGCGTGCGTGTCCATTACTGTCCGATGGGAAAAGCCATGAGCTTGCCTTTCCCTCGGCAGTTAGCACTGGTATCAATCTTTTTCATTGAAAAATCGCAGTCTCAACCTTTTCTTTTCAAGAATTACTTGTTACGGCAGAATTGTATTTGAACCTTGACATTCGTAAGGCAAATCTATATATATAAAAGAAAGTCGTGTTAGTTACTTCACTTATAACTCAAGAACGGCTGAACCGATTTAGCTGAAAATTGGCAGGGAGGTAGTTTAGAGCCAGGAGAAGGACATAGGATACTTTTTATCCCGTTTTTTTTTTTTTTTTTTTTTTCCCCTTTTTACGACCGCGTTCCCGTGAGACGTCACATAAAACGTCAAAGAGAATACAAGTCACTATAAAACGTGGTACTATGACAAAAACGTTGCCTTCGAAGTACCAGGTTATCATAACTTGACAGGAGCTTACCAAACAAAGGAGTGTCAGCTAGAAAACGCTTTATGCCTTCGAAGTACCAGGTCATCATAACTGGGTAGGAGCTAACCTAACATATGAGTGTCAGCTAGAAAACGCTTACCAGATCACCACCGCGTACCAGGTTGTCAAACTTGGTACGTTTATAACAACATTTATTGAATCTGAGGCGATACGAAGTTCGCTGGGTCAACTAATTATCTATACTAATATTATAAAGCTGAAGAGTTTGTTTGTTTGATTGAACGCGCTAATCTCCGAATCGAATCCGGTCCGAATTGAAAAATTCTTTTTGTGTTAGGTAGCCTATTTATCGAGGGAGGCTATAGGCTATATAACATCACGCTACACCTCAGAGGAGCGGAACAGTAATGAAAAATGTTGCAAAAACGGGGAAAATTTATTCCTTCTGAGAGTTTCCGTTGCGTGCGCTGCGTAAACGGTTAAAGTAACGCAAAAATCATGTATGACGGGATTGTTATTTTTAAAAAGTTCAAAAAAAAAGTCCCAAGAGCATATGTCTATCTTTTAAGGTTGACTCACTATAACTCAAGGAGCGAAAATGGACGAAAACTAGCAGGCAAATCGATGCGACGGGAAGGGTAAGGGGAGCAAAAATTTGACGCGGACGAAGTCGCGGGCAGAAGCTAGTTACCTATATATTAGCGATTTCTGAATCGAGTCATATCAAAAATATATCGATTCATTTAGCTTAGTCGATACTTTTACATTGAATTTTTGGTTAGTAGGTATATTTGTAATTATTATTTTGTTAAAATAGTTAATTTTTGCCAAACGTGTAGCATTATGAGTATCTATATATATAAAAATGAATCCCTATTTCCCTTGGTCACGCCATCACGCGTGAACGGCTGGACCGATTTCAATTTTACTTTTTTTGTTGTGTTTGTTAATGTCAGGAGAAGGTTCATAAGAAAGAAAAAAGAATGAAAAAATTGCGCGTAAAATTAGAAAATTTAAGAACACTTTTTTAAGGTGTTTGATAGCTAGAAAACGCTTTATGTCTTCGAACTACCAGGTTGGCATAACTTGGTAGGAGCTCACCTAACATGGGTGTGTGGTAGCTAGAAAACGCTTTATGTCTTCGAAGTACCAGGTTGGCATAACTTGGTAGGAGCTCACCTAACATGGGTGTGTGGTAGCTAGAAAACGCTTTATGCCTTCAAAGTACCAGTTTGTCATAACTTGGTCTAACATGGGTATATGGTACTTGGTGCTCTTTGCTTTGTGTTGGTGGGATCTGATAAGTTAACACAACATTTATTGATTCTAAGGCGGTACTAAGTTCGCTGGGTCAGCTAGTCATATATAAAAATACCTATGACGACGTAAAATTAGACTACCATACATCTTGACCCAGAATTGACCAACAAAAATGGCCACATGATGGGAAATGGCGTCAAAAGACTTAAGTCAGTTATGATTAATTGCCGTTTTTTAGTTTACATTTTTTTTTCAAATAAATCTTTGCTTAAAGTGCATTGCCGTTGCAGAATTAACCTAATAAATTACACTCCTGTATCGACGGACCATTTTTTTTTTTTCATACTATTTGCTGGAATATTTTATCAAAAGAACCATTTAACCGTTATCTTAAATATGTAAAGCTCCACAAACGCTACCCTTCAATTACGCCATAACCAGCCAATCTTCCAATTCACGAAATCAACCGTTAAAAGCCAGCAAAGTGAATTTAAACTCAAACATACATACTTGAGGGAAAATCCATTGTAACAGACATGCTATGTAAGTGCACACATCGTGGGGAAGCTTCCCCTACCAATAATGCCTCCCTGCCGATGGTTACCGATCGATCATTACATTTTGCATTTCATTATTTACGAACACTTTGCAGTCGGTTTTTGCATTATTTATGTCGAAAATCACCGGTTTTCCTTCGATTTATACTGGTACGTATTGATTTCAATTCGTAGTATTCCGGTTTGCAAATGGAGTGATGTGTGGATTGATTTTTAATAATGTTCGGGTTTATAATTAGCGTGTATCTAATCACTAGCTTCTGCCCGCGACTTCGTCCGCGTTAAATTTTGTGTTCCCCGACCCTTCCCGTCGCGTCGAATTGCCTACCCGTGCGATTTCCCCCGTTTTTGAAACATTTTTCATTACTGCTCCGCTCCTCTTGGTTGTAGCGTGATGTTATATAGCCTATAGCCTTCCTCGATAATTAGGCTACCCAACACAAAAAAAAAATTCAATTCAGACCCGTAGTTTCTGAGATTAGCGCGTTCAATCAAACAAACAAACAAACTGTTCAGCTTTATAATATTAGTATAGATTTTGATTTTGAAGTTTATTATTAGGTATTGATATGAGTGTTTTTACGTTTGCTTGGGTTTGAATCTCAGAATTGTGTAGAAGAAGTTTTCTGTCACCATAATCAGCAGCTGCTGGGTTACAGGCCTTCTTTTCGTGAAAGGGAGTGAGTCGTAATCTACCACGCGGGCCCGGTGTGGGTTGGTAGATGTCACATGTCTTCGAATTTTTGGTTCTAGGACATGGCCGTTTCTCTACAGTGTTTTCCTTCACCGTTTTGAGAGCAGTGGTGATGAAATAATTTACAAAATGTAAAGTACTTGTCTGGGTCGCTAAGAGTAACTTGTAAGTGGCGGCCCTTAGCACTGCTCTGAAGTGTCTGTAATTAGTTTAATTTAAAAAATGCAGTTTAATGTTGATGAGTTTTAATTTAACTTGAACCACTGTCCAATGAACTTTTTGAAGAATATCTTCTTAACTAAACATGATAACTGCGACACGGCTTAACCTTTTAATTTTTTGGTCTCTTTGCTAGAAATTTAGTTTTTCGCCGCCCAAGTAATACTTTCCCCAAAACGTTATCTCCTAAGACCGAAAAAGCAACTAATCTTGATAAAATATGTATAGTATTCTAAATTGGAGCGTAGCACACGCCAAGAACAAAATTGCGACAGTCAATAACCAGAGTAGGAATGCAGTGGGTATCGCATGGTGTTTATGTTAATAATTTGGCAGGAAGAGTCGCGCGCAATGCCAGTGTGCGATGTTATCATGGACGATGGCCGATGTCACACCGTCAGGGGTTTATAAGCAGATTTATATCTGCAATTTTGTTTAAGTTAAAAGACGTGAGCTTATAAAATTTGGCTTTATTATGTTTTCGTAGAAAGGCAGATGACGACTAAAACAGAGGAGAGGAAGAAGTAGATATTATTATTAATCATTTATTTCAGAATATAATACATTCCATATAATTGTTAGTAAAAAATACTTAAAACACATAGTTTTAAGTATTTTTTACTAACAATTATATTAGATTATTAATGATTACATAAAATTGCGCTACTTATCATTTTACCGGGCACCCCCGGAGCCGTGAATGGCATTCCAGTGCCTCACAACTGGGCAATCCACCCTTTCCAGTATGGTATTCAGTAGACCGTTGGTGCTGCCTCGCACGCGGCGCATCAGGGAGGCCACTCTTTTGCGCACTATCACCCTAAAACAATCCGTGTTGGCCTTAGCAAAGATACCTGATGCACTGCAAAAACGAGGCAACCCCAACAGCATCCTGAAACCATTATTGTACAGGACCCGTAGGGCATTGAGAGATCCACGCGTATACCGGACTCACAGGCTGCAGATATAGAAAGTTTGACAGTATGCCTTAAAAAAAGCAATTTTGACCTCTTGTGAGCACCGTGCAAACCTGCGCGCCAGCATATTGCATCTCACTGACAACGCCCTACGTTCCCGCTCAAATATTCAAATCATCCGAGAGATCCTCGGTGACCCAGTGCCCCAGGTACTTGAATGTTGTGACCCTACTTATAGGCACTCCTTCAAGTCTGACCGGAGGAACGGTTTTCGGACACTTACTACCCGCTTTAAAAATAAGTAGTTCACTCTTCTTACAGTTGTACCTGAGGCCGTGGGACCCCAATGATATGTTGACCACAAATAAATTAGGAGAAGGGTAAGAGAATGTTGATGAGAATATTTCAGTGGATGCTATAAAAGCCAATTTGATTTTGGTATTTCCAGCAAGTTCTATTAGGGTCGGAACCCTAAAAGCGACCCTAAAGCCCTAAAGGGCGACGACGGATCGTCGCCCTTTGGGTGACTTCCAGCCTTTTAATGAGGTCCGTTGTGAGTGACCACGTTTCAGTACCCACTGCGGGTAATTGGTGAGGGCTATGCTTGGAGTTCTCTACGTGATCGTATCAGAAATGAGAAGATCCCTAGAAGAACCAAGGTAACCGACTTAGCCCGAAGAATTGCTAAACTTAAGTGGCAGTGGGCAGGGCACATTGCTCGCAAAAAGGGCCGAAAGATTCTAGAGTGGCGACCGTGTTTCGGAATACGTAGCGTTGGAAGGCCTCCCACAAGATGGACCGATGACCTGGTTAAATCCGCAAGAAGCCGCTGTTGGATGTGAGAAGCATAGGATCGAGGCCTATGTCTAGCCGTGGACATTTTTCGATTTAAAGGAATATGATGAAAACGATAAATATTAGGATTTTAGCGCTACAAACAAGCAAAAAAAAAATACACTTAATATTATATTCAATTACAATACATATTTTTTTCATTGTATTTTATTGACAAACATAATTATACTAACTGATAAAGTAAATAGAACAAAGAAGTCATAACTGTAATGAATACTAAACAACGTTTAGTACTACGCACGTTACGCTACATCTGTTTAAATAAATTGTTTACTTCGTTATCTAAGTAAACATTTGGTTGATGTTGTATGTATTCATTCTAATAGGTAATTAAAAGCAAACCGTGCAGGGAAATGTTCAATATTTGTAAATAAATGTAGGTACGTATAGTTAAGTAATGTGTCAATACTAAATTGGACCAATTTTTATTATTTATCATTCTTCTCCGGCCATTTTATATTGCTATGGAATGATAATTTTAAGATTAAAGTTTTTTTATTAAACAATAAGATGTTTAATATTTAAATCTATTCATAATCTGTTATTTTAATCACGTAGAACACAAGAATAAACAAATCATTCTTTTAATTTAATCTGTCTTTAGCTTTATAACCAAAAATGGGTTGTGTGGCATTACCCTGTAATTGTTGCACTCAAACGTAATATGAAGGAATTATTTGTTAATGTTTTGTGTAAACGCAAATAAATAAATAAACCTAGATACACTTTGAAGGAACACAAATTAAAATCCGTAATTCACGGTTCTTCATAGAGCCAAGCACGTAAAAATATAAAATAACAAAATGTTGTCTTTTAAAGACGAATACGGGCGTTGGTCCAAGTCTTCTAAAAATTAAAACTAAAAAAAAAAAACAACCAGATAATCTTGTTAACTCAATGACTCAGAAAGCAAGGCAACACACTACGGTGTGAGAGGCAGCCGGCTCAGTTCCTACGTGTCACCGACGCACCTCCGGCTGTTATTTTTATTGCACCGTTCTCTCCTTGGCACAGGTTGCGACAATGTTCGTAAATATTATCTCGTATGGAGATCGATAAGCTGCGTGCATTGTACACGTGTCAGGATTATTTTATAAGTTGAAGTTTATAAAGTTTATTTTTATTGAATCACTTCGCTTTTATTAGTAATGGGGTGTGTAATTGGTTTGGAGGTTGCGCCAAGATAGCGTGGTAGGTCGCGAATCATTTTTTGTTCAACAAACTGCCCTTTTTTTGCGGTTGGGAAATCATCAAATTACGTCTCGCGCTCTGGGTGGAGCGGTAAGGCGTGTCAGACTTTTACTGACTAAACCAACCTGTGTTCCTTCAGTTGCCTATGCTAGGACCACGAAACACACAGCCCTGACCTCCAAATTGCGCGAAATACCCTGGCGCTTGCCCCTTCAATAACGTGTATTTGAGTCATATAGCACCAGGGTACCTAAATAAATCAGTTCCTCTACTGGACAGTCTTCAAAAGATTTCAAACCCAGAACAGATAATACGACGAAGCCTTGACTCTAGGAAAAATTTGGAGTAAAAATATTTTTGTAATTCTTGAATAATTAATTGAAGTAAAAGTTTTTTAGACACTGATTAAAGCGGCTGATAGATAATTCAGAGGTTTCTGAAACGTTTTAATAATAAATAGAGTGCGAGTAAAAAAGAGGTTCTCCGGCACTTTTATTCTGTATGTACCAAATACGGAAGGACCGGCTTTTCTTTTTATGATAATTTTTTTAAGCCGTTTGATCCAGAAAGTAAATCAAATGAATGATTGAATGAATGAATTGCACTAATCCCAGCGTAGATCAGACTCGACTAATCGCTTGAACGCCATAATTTGCACAAGCCCTTGAAGCCTCATGTTTCATGGTGCTACAAAGACTATTGCGTCTCAAGGAGTAGACCTAGGGGCGCCGTAATGGTAGAGAAGACGTGCCCTGCAAAAATATTTAGAATAGAACATTGTTATTTCTGTTTTTGTTTCTCTTAATTATTATATTTGGGTTCACGATACACTATAACAGGATGTTCCCAATTTCGTACTACTGAACAATATTTTAATGATATATTTCTTTTGTTACAGGTATGTTCGCGTACGAAATTATAAATCAGATGCCATTAATATCGTCAGTATCACCGTAAGTTTGAATTTTACAAAACATGATTTTTCTTTAGTTATAGTTTAAACGATCGAGCCTGTTTTTTTAAAATAGAACCAAATAGAAATCGAAATTTTGGTTTTGTTTATGTTTTTAGAAATTTACTTAAATGGAAATAAAGTCGGAAATGCAAAAAGTCGCTCAGAGCTTTATGCTTAACTAAAGTTATATCGTGTTTTGCAATATGATGGTATAACATTATCTAGAGACGATCATATATCACGATCCGGTAAATATATCATATTTGATTAATGATAGCTTAAGTAAGTACCGTAAAGATTTATGGCACACATTATCTTCCTTATCAGCTAAGGACCAAAAAATACACAGGTATTATATGGGATCTGCTGAAATCTGGCACACGATGGATTAGTTAGAGGTAACTTCCATTTAATCTTCTAGAACTCAAAAGATAAAAAGGGGGGTCTGTGGTCAAGTAATAATAGGCACATACCCCTCTTTTTATCAGATCTGTCCCATGGGTGACCATCTTTAGGTACACACCAAGACCCTTCCGTGCCTCAAAGCATGTTAAACTGTTGGTCCCGGCTGTAATTCATGGCTTTTTGACAGCCGATTCTGGTCGAACCAGAAATCAGTCTTTCCAAGGGGTTTCGTATTACCCAGTAACCGGGTTATTGAGGTCAAATGGGCAGCCTCTACATATAAAATACTGAGACTCAGCTGCACCCAATAAGACTGGACGCTGACCCCAACATGTAGGAAAAAGGCAAGTTAGACGATGACCTCTGAAAATGAGGAATGAATCTAGGCATCGTGCAAACACCATACAACCTATATGCGCATTTTGTACATACAAAACCCACACAACACTTTCATGACTTATTTCTTTTCTATACTCTAACATACAAAGTCGCCCCCTCAGCCGATATCTAAACAAAACGCCGACATGCCACACACAAGATAAGGCGTTATCAGCTTAACACTGAGTTACGAGGCGATACTCCATGACAAGAAGATTGCTGTCCTGTGTTAGTTCTAGGATTAAGTGTTTTGAGACGCGTGTACTTGGTCCTTTTAACACGGATTTAAGTCTTCGAAAATGTGTATGTTTTCTTTTAGTTGTTTGTGAAGAGAAGTGGTCCTAACGCACGAACCGTCTTTCTTACGTAGAATATCATCCAGTTTCACCAGTTAAGGTTTTCCAAATACAGGGATAGTTTTTAACATACATACATAAACTGAACGCGTTTTTCCAATGGGGGAATGACACGGTTCCGTAGTTTCTTCCTGCCTGTTACAATCCTTACATAGTCCGTTTGCCTCGTTTAGATTCATTCATCTGGTCATACACGCACGCCGATTGCGAGTACTACGCACCTGATCTTTCTCAAAAATATCAACAATAAGGTCAATAATAGTCCTCCTAGGGCGTCCCTTTTTTTTTCTGGATGGGAAATCATCAAATGACTTCTCCTGCTCTTCATGTCAGACTTTTACTGACTAAAACCCACCCGTGTTCCTTCAGTTGCCCATGTGCCAGGGTCACGGTATCTCTTTCGAACAATCACGCGACATAGGGCGTCCCCTCCATTTCCAATCACAGATATAGTCACAGTTTTTTAAAAATCTGCCAAATTTGAGTATGTGGTACAGACCATGAAACGGAAATAAAACGACGGGTTGCACTCCAGGAGTGCCGGCAGAAGTGAAAACTTGAATATTAACGTTGTGCATTTTTGATATTTTGGAATGGTTAGGGAATAATTTTGCACGAATTGCTTTAATTATCTATATATTAATACGTGAAGCGAACGAACGCGCGAACTTTGGATGGACCCTTTTTACGAAAATTGTGCGGACGGAGAAGTATGAAATTTCGCACACTTATAGTTTATATAGAGAAGTGACGAATGCTAATATTTTTTAAATTATTGTTAAAAATACATTATTTTCAATAAATAACACGTTACACACACTACTATTCATTACCGTGTATTTAATACACACATGCATAGGTATTCTTTTGTTTATGGTCCAAATCTGTAGTCCAATCGAGAACATCAGTCTGTCTTTAATATTTTGTGTCTATAGCCTCGACTGTCTACGGTCTATAGTCTTGCTGAATGTCAAGTATAACCATAGGTAATAAATTAATTTTATAGGTATATAACCTATTTCATTTTAAAAATCTATGATCATATCGAGAATATTTGTCTTTAATATTATTTGTATTAGCGACGATAGGAATTTGGTTTAGATTTATAAGAAATATTTTTTGTGGTTTTATGGGGAGTGTCAAGTATGGCATTAGTAAATTTCCCATACAAAACTTAGTGTCGTGTGCAAACTGTATAGGTTGTATGCCTCACGATTGTACAGGCTGGTTATAATTATGACATTTTGAACTGTCATAAATATATAAAAATAATAGGGAAAATTCTCAGCTGTCACCATCCATAGATGCGCGTGGCACACTGTAACATAAACACACACGAACATTCGCGCAAGCGTCCTGCGCCGCCTAAACGAAACAGCAGGCGCAGGCATACATTTTCGCCGCGCCGTAGAAAGAGAGGGGGATACTTCCTCTCCTACTCTCTGTCCATCTTACGAATTTTCGATCAGGGTCACGTGTCCTGACGCGAGTTTACCATTTTTTACCCATTACAAAAAAAGTGCACAACGCCGCTAAAGAAGTTTTCACTTCAAAAATCCCAGTTGTCAGACTTTCTGGCTTCTGACAACCCACAAAGACTGTCAAAGATCCACAAATGACAGTCGGGGCCAACAGCTCATCGTGCTAATCGAGGCACGGAGAGGTCTTGGTATATAAAGGTGACCAATCCACAGACCAACCACGACAAGGATAGTCTTACCTAATCAATCGACCCGTACATCTGTTCCTTACTTAGTCACAAGCCCTTATTGAAAAGACGTCAAGTAAATTAAAATATTTTATGTTCCACCAAAGAATTGAATTTAATTAGAATTGCTTTATTATTATCTATAGTATTCAAATTATTGTACAGTTTTTTTGGTGACATATTTGTGGTGACAAATCAATTGTACAATAATTTGGTACAGAGATGTGAAACTAATTTATCTACTGGCTCCCAAACTAGGTTTATTGCCTGTGACTTGGGAGTCAGTGATTCCAAAAACTTATGCTAACATAAACTACGTACAATACACCAATAGACTCCTTACATAGTTATGGTTACAACTTAACTAAATTACGAAAGTCTTGGACACAAATATATTAAAATGTGTGAAAGGCGTATATTTAAACCTTCCTTATAATATATGAACTAAAACGCTTACATATTTTGATTAAAATTTTGTATATCTGGAGTCTTCAACGTGATAATAAATTGCGTGAGTTTAGAAGAGGCTTTAAAATAAATCGACGTAAGAGGTAAAATAAGTGCTTTCCATATTTTATTAGCACTTTAATTGCTAATACTTTTTGTGGGTATTTTGGTATTATCGAACAAAAATCGGACCAGTGAAAAATTACGCTCAAAAAAATGTGAAACAAGAAAATATTCTCATCTGAAAATCGTGATCGTATACCACTTTGCCCTAAAGCTTATGATCGATTACTACTGTTAGAATGTATTGTTTTGTGAGGCTAGGTTTATTTACTTCACAACTTTATGTCCTATACATATTCATCATAAACAAATTAAAATTAAAAAGAAATAATTAAAACGTTTATTTTTCAGTAAAAGAAATATATTAAAACTAGCTTTTGCCAGCGGCTTCGCCCGCGTGGAGGTCGGAAATTATCCCGCGGGAACATACTACCGGGTTAAAAAGTAGCCTATGTCCTTTCTCAGGCTCTAAACTATCTGTGTACCAAATTTCATTTAAATCAGTTCAGTAGTTTTAGCAGGAAAGCGAGACAGACAGACAGACAGACAGAGTTACTTTCGCATTTATAATATTATTATAGTAATTATAGTATATTATAGTATTATAGTGTGGAAGTGTGGATAGTGTGGATTATGACAGATGCTGGTTATAGGCAACATACAGACTTTCGGGCTTTTGACGACTCGTAAAGACTGAGAAAGATCCACAAATGACGAATGCTTTCCGAGGCACGGATGGTCTTGGTATGTAAAGATGGTCACCATGGAAGCCAAGCTTAACCTGACCGATCGACCCGTGCAGTTGTTTTAACAAATACTGGCAAATGTAACTTGAAAGACTGTAAGTTGTGCACTTAAATAAGCATAAAGCAGGTTCATGTGTAGTGCATAAAGACGTTGTATTACCGGTAACCAGATTCGAACATAAATCTCTGCGTGCCTACTGACTGCATTGTCGAGTTTCCGAGTTCCCGAGCATCGCGCGTTCCACGAACGCTTCCAGGGCTGCCACCTGAACGTGATTAGTTTCGTATCACAGTAGTATATTTTTTGGTTTTGTTGGTTTAATGGTCTTCGCATGGGGTCTTCAATTCCTAGTTCAGGTAAAGTGTTACTGGGTTTTTCTATCTGGATTTTTTCAGTACTGGTCCGGAGTCTAGATTTGGGTCCGGTAGATGGCAATAGGCTCGCCCTCTATTTCATAAGACTTAAATATAACTGTGTGGTGCCGGACGTAAAGAATAGCACCATCTCATTTCTTCCCGTGGGTGTCGAAAGAGGCGACTATGGGACTTACTAGAGAATGGGCGGCAGCGTTCTCTATGCATTTAATCACCATACTGCGCTCGCCAATCCGCCTGGCCAAGCGTGGCGATTATGACAAACTCCCCAAATTTGGGGAGGCTTATGTCCAGCAGTGGACGTTTTTCGGATGAAATGATGATGAAATATAACTGGTGAAATGTAGGTGTACTATAGGTACACGTCTGCTTGCACCTTCGGAGAAACAAAGCGTGCTATTATGTTGTGATGTTTTTTTGGTATATTATGGAAAAAGTTTCATTAGTGAATTATGGTTAGTTTTTCTTTTGTTCAATGTTGTCTAGAGTTGTAAGCGTTGTGGATACTTTAGAATGGTTAAGCTCTCAAAGATAATCATTAAAATGAATTGAAGCGTACCTATTTCTTTCCAACGAAATCTAAACTAAAATCGTTGAAGCGTTAAAAGAATTCCCCGACACTCTAAGCCCTATATTTCTCCAATTCCAAATCAAAACTGTTCAACCTCAAGCTCCAATATTAAAGGAAATCTTTTTCCTTTTATCCGCAGCTAGTTTATCAAGTTTCCACCGCTTAGCAACCCTATCTATATCTAAAATGTATCTCGTCCGCACCATTTGACGATTCTCGTCGTTTCGACGTCGCCTTTTTACAATTTATGTCCTACTGATTTCTCGGCCTACGCGAAAAATTTATAGATTTCTTTTCCTCTCTCAAGTTCCTTCACCTTGCCTTTTTAAATGTATATTTGGTGGAGCGTCTGTCAATCATTGTGTTAGAGACGTATTGTTGTGTCGCCAGGTATATCGCGCTTTGTGTGCCGACGTTTTGAAGAGAAGCTGCGAATTTCTTTCTTCATTCGATTCCGAATAAATATTTGTGTAAAATAGGTCGAGTGCCAATGATAATGTTGAAAGCTCTTCTGTTTGAACTGTTGATTGCAAAGAATTAATTTATGTTTCTGTGTTAAGTGGTTCGTGAAGTGGATAGTGTTTGATAATTTCTTTATATACTATTTTATTGCGTTCTGCTTTTATTATAGAACCAGCACCTTAGTTGCAAACACACATCATCTATAGCCAATCAATTGCTGCATTGGTTCAAAAAGTTCTGCTTAGCAACGTAAGTAAATAACGTAATGAATGTTGTTGAACTGTGAAAATTAAAGCAATTCCTACTGTTAGTGTCTTACGCAATTATCTCCCTGGTCTTCTCAGCGTACTCCTCCATTTTCTTCTTCATGTAAATCTGAGAAAATGTAGATTTTACTTAAATAGACGATACCATCAGAGTTTAAGAATCATTTGGGAAATACACAGCCCTGTAGGCTAAAAGGGCGTAAAGATACGACCGGTAGTTCTCCTTCCTTATCTGACCATCCCATATCTAAGTGTGTCCCAGTGGTCAGATCTCCAAAATAATGCTCGATTTTATTCCGTTGGCGTACTAAAGCATGTTATACTAAATAGTGGACCGAGTTTATATGTAGGAGGACTATCGCACTTCTTATCGGGGAGGAGGCGACGGGGATAGCATTAATCACGTCCAAATCGCGTAAATTTATCTCGGAGTCAGGGCTGTCATATTGTTCGTTGGGAAATTAAATGGGACTTTGTGTCTAGGATTTATCGGGACTGGAGTTTATACGTTGATTGAGTAACTTGTTATATTATTGTGTACTGCAACGTTCTAAGCATGGATCATTAGGGCTGATCCACAAATTTAAGGACGCTCAGCGTGCTATGGAGCGAGCTATTCTTGAAGTTTCTTTGAAGGATAAAATCAGAGACGAAGTTTTCTGGAAAAGAACTGGAGTTACCGTCATAGCTTGTAGAGTAAGCAAGTTGAACTGGCAGTGAGCTGGCCATATTTTTTGAAGGGCCGATGGCCGGTGGAGCATTGGACCGATGAAGTTAAGAAACTGTCTGCGACAGACTGGTTGCGCAGACTAGGAGAGGCCTGTGCCCAGTAGTGGCCTGCATTAGGCTGCGTTGATATACATAGATTGATGACTGCAACGAGAATATATTTTATGGGTTATTGTTGATGGGGGGAATTGCTCGGCAGCACTGATATAAAATTACATGGGAGCTAAATATCTACTTACTCATTTTTAAAATCGCTGTTGTCAGATAATTCGCTTGAATACAAAATTCATCCTCAGTAGATGAGTTTATCTGTCTTCAGTATTAAGACTGTGCGTTGTCTCTCTTAGTCAGTAAATTATGTAGGTGGTGGCAACCCTAGGAACTTAAAGCTATCCATCCTGTACTTCGTAATCTCTCTGTATACTATTCCTATTAGTGTATTAATAATCCTCTCTAATCCTAACAGCGAATAAATGATTTCATTACTAGAACCTTTATCAATACTAGTGATCGCCCCTTGGTCGAAATTCGACCGTGCTTCATTTGAATAGAAATACATTATTAAATGAAAAAAAAAAACGTATATAATAATAAATATTAAAAAAAAATGGTTATATTTGACATTCAGTAATAATATAGATAAATAATATAGAAACAAATATTCTCGTATGACCATAGATTTTAAAAATGAAATAGGTTATATAATATATCTATAAAATGAATTTATTACCTATGGTTATACTTGACATTCAGTAATAGTTAGGGAGCTGGCGAGCAAAATTTCGATATGATCAGCACACAAGGCAGACGTTATTAATAGTGATAATTATACCCTAAGAAACATCAAGGACCTTGTCTGCCACCATGGTGGCGCTGCGTTGTAAATTTACAGCGATTCAACAATGTTTAAAAAAAAAATATATATATGCTATATTATGCGCACACGTCTGCCTCTGGGGCTGATGATCACAGTCATCCTGGAAACAGAAAGAATCGAAAAGGCAGACATCCAGGGCTTTGACTTTTGTAGTATTAATTTTTTACATTTATTTTTATGATTAAAAATACTCTACATGAAGTGCACACTTGGCAGATTTGAATTGTTCGATTAAAAACAGTGAGAAGAACCACGGAAAAATAGTCTGCCAACATGTTGCCTCTGCGTTGTCTATTGACAGTGCTCCAAAAATGTAAAAAAAAGGTGTGCTATATTATGCGCACACGTCTACCTCTTGGACTGATGTTTGAATTCCTTATGAAAACCAAGATAATCGATGAGGCAGACGTTCAGGCCTCTGATATTCCAAAAGCAGAATATTAGATTTTTTTTTTCAACCCTACGTTCGCGCCAAACCAAGCAGGTATAAAATATTCCCGTAGTTCCTTTCGTGGTGTCTCTCTTTTATTTAGGAATATGAGTGAGAACGGTATAACTCAGTTCCAACCTTTTCCGTATTGTGAAACTAAATGAATAGAGCGTATATCTATATACAGCCTCCCCTTTCATTTTGCACGCTTTTCCTCTCTCTCGCTTTCAGGCACTTTCACGCGTCTTGGTTCAAAATCTACGTATTTTACACAAATAAAACGTGATTAAAAAAAGTTAAAGACTGTTCCTATCCAGATCCTAATCCTATCCAGATCCTAATCCTATTCAGATTACAGTAATACATTCTAATGAAAGTTCCAAGCGCATTTCGTTTCTGGTTGGAATTGAGAAAAAATATGATTGCATAGATTTCAGCTCCAGAAGTTTAATCGTTATCGTGAGTTTAGAGGATAATATCAAACAAAATTATAAGAATAAAACTATAAATAATAACAATAATCCCATGCAATACCCGCTGTCCCTTGATTCCTTGAATTTCAAAAAGTTATACAGCTGAAAATCAGTGAACAAAGAGTCTGCCACATGTTTTTTCGAATCCACAGAGTCATATTGAATCAAATGGGCGCAATGAGAACCGCGTGCAAATGACTTAGTAGAGTTTTTTTTTAGCATTTTACAACTCCGTCCCAGGATAATGTCCTGAATGTCTGCCTCTTCCATTTTCTTCGTTTCCAAGATGATTGTGACCATGAACTCTAGAGGCATACATGTGCAAATGATTTAATGCCCCGTTTTTTTTAAGCAACTTCAATCCACTGTAACGCGAAAACGCATAAGACCTTAATTGATTGGACCAAATCTATTCGTAATGATTTAAAATGCAATCCACCTCGACGTGAAACGTGTGCAAATCATATACCGAAATGCTCGCCAGCTCCCTAACTATAAGAAGATAGACACAAAATTAAGACAGATATTGTCGATTGGACCATAAAAAAAAGAATACCTATGCATGTGTGTATTAAATACACGGTAATCAATAGTAGTGTGTGTAACGTGTTATTTATTGAAAATAATATATTTTTACGCATAATTTAAAAAAAAAATATTAGCATTCGTCACTTCTTCTCTGTATAAACTATAAGTGTGCGAAATTTCATACTCCTCCGTCCGCTCAATTTTCGTAAAAAGGGATCCAAAGTTTTCGCTTCACGTATTAATATATAGATTTCAACTACATATAGTATTTTACTTAATCGTGGTTTTAGCTCTCAATATTGCTATGTTTTAAAATATAGCTAGATGAAATAGCATCTCGCCAAATCTACGAAAATTAAGGCAGAGGTTTATTCTATAGTACACTCAGATATTGCCATACAACAGGCACAAATCCAGACTCCTTGCTAATAATCATCAAACCAAAATCCTGGTGAAACAGGAATAATATAAAGAAGAATAAAAAAAAACTGATCCTTTTTTGAAAAATACGGAAGATATATCTCTAAAATCCTCTTCATCATCATTATCATCATCATCATCATATCAGCCGTACTACGTCCACTATTGGACATAGGCCTCCCCCAAATTGTGGGGCTTTGCCATAATTGCTACGCTTAGCAGGCAGATTGGCGATCGTAGTATGGTGGTAATATGCAAAGAGAACTTTGCTAGCATCTGCTCTAGTAAACTCCCTTAGTCGCCTTTTACGACACCCACGGGAAGAAATAGGATGGTGCTATTCTTTACGTCCGGTAACACACAGAACTTCGAAAATCCTTTTAAACACACAGTTCACCTCAAAAACGTTTAAAAAAGATGCATCATCATCATTCTCTTATAACAAAAGCGATCCGCAAGTCATCACCGTGCGGGGTGCTTGGACAGGAAACCTCCTCGTGTGCCCGGGGGTTGGAGTTCCCTTATGGATACGTCCGGGGGGAAGGCCAATGTCCGGGACGGTGCATCCTGGGGTGCGGGCAAGGACTCCCCATTAGGTACTGTGTGCCTAAGGGGTCTCGGTGCCCGTACGCTAATGTCCTGTTGGAGGAACACTTCACCGTGTGTCCCTCTGATCTTAGCAGAGGCGCACAGCGGTGGAGTTAGAGCGGGCTCGGTGTGCACTAACCTGCCGCCGGGCAGGCAAGAAGGAATGTACTCCTTCTGCCACCGTTAGTCTCGTAGCCCCGAAGATCGTCACGGTCATGTCTCTGACTTTTGACGGGGGTCGAGGGTCTTGGCTTAATCGCCCGGGCCGCGAGGTAGAAAACCTCTATAAAAAATTACCCCAAACCTCCAAGCGGCGGCGCACCGTGAGGGAGGTTGACAGCTTGACTAATGGGTAGCTGAATTAGTCACTAGTGCGAACCACAGAATTTCGTGCATAAAAAGTTATTTACTCGTGGGAACTAATATGGAAAGATTTTTAAAAAACCCAAAAACCAAAATAGTGGAAGGGAGCGATGCGGGGTCGGAGTCCGACGCCGCGTCGAGTGCGAAGGGCTCGCGTGCGAGCCCGGAGCGAAGTGTAGCGGGCGCTGCTGGTGGGAACAGTAAGTTCTCCCAGAAGCGCCCAAAATCGGGGGCAGGGCAGGAGTCCTCCTCTGACGGTGGGCTGAGCTCGGCCCGCCGGAAAATATCACGGCGCGGTGGGCTCCAGGAGAGGGGCACCGGCCGAGGACTCCCCAACAAGGAGGCCGGCGAGCCGAGCCGAGCAGGCTCAGCCGAGCTACCTCAGGGAGTGGAGAGGCTCGCCACGGAGGCGGATCCCTCTGGAGGGGCTAGTAGTAGGGCCCCCTCAGATTCCTCCGGTGGCGAGTCGGATGCTGCCAGTGGCTCGGAGCAAATGGGCAAGTTCGCGGAAGTCGTGGCTGCGGCTATCAGGAAGGCCACCTTGAAGAGGCTTCAGACCTCCAAGGATAAGGCCATATCTGCAGCCACGAAGGCTATTGTGGCGGCCGCGAAGGCCATCCGCTCCGGGCCTCCAATTGATGGGGTGGCAGAATTGCGGGCGGAGGTCGCCCGCGTGACTGCCGCCATGGAGCTCCTCCGAAAGGAGAACGCGGAGCTCCGGGCGGACCTGGCTGGGCTCCGAGGAGCCGGCCCCGATGTGGCGTCGCAGGGAGAAGTGCGGCACGGGCAGGGCATGCCCCCGCCTGCCGAGGCCCAGGTGCTGGCCCTGGTGCAGCGAGAGCTCGCTGCCTTCCAGAGTAGGTTTTCTGCTCTGGAGGCTATTGTCCTGCGCCCCCCGCTGGCGGCAAGCCGGCCTGCTTCGGGCCAGCCAAAGTCGGCCCCAGGTCAGCCGAAGGCATCCGCGGGCCAATCGAAGGTGGCCTCAGGCTCAGGCCAACCAAAGGTGGCCTCGAGCCAACCAAAGGTGGCCTCGGGCCGACCGAAGGCGGCTTCGTATTCCGTCGTCGCGGCTGTTCCAGCCATAGGGTCAGGACAGCCAAAAGGCCGGCCCAAAAAGGCACCCGCGAGGGCCCCAACACAGGTGGTGAGAGAGCTGCCAGTGCCGCCCCCGACTGAAGGATCTCCCCCTGCCACTGCTGAATGGCAAGTGGTCGGGGAGAAAAAGAAGGCGGGCAAGGCCGCAAGGAAGGCCCGGAACAAGAAGAGGCAGCAGCGGCGCAAGAAGAGCAGCGTCGCGGCTAGGCTTCGCGCCCCGAAGTCCGCAGCTGTAGTGATCACGCTACAGCCAGAAGCGGAAAAGAAGGGCGTGACCTATCGCGACCTGCTCTCTCAAGCTAAGGCGGCAGTGGACCTCCAGGAGATCGGCATCTCGAGCGGTCTCCGGGTGAAGGTCACTCTGACTGGAGCCCGGATGCTGGAGGTCCCTGGTGCGTCCAGTGGCCCGGCTGCTGACGCTCTGGCCGATAGGCTAAGGGCGTCCTTAGACGCAGACGAGGCCCGAGTGTCCAGGCCCACCAAGTGCGCTGACATGCGCATCCTGGGCCTGGACGACTGTGTGACGGAGGCGGAAGTGGTAGCCGCCATTGTTAGGACGGGGGGGTGCTCTGCCGATCAAGTGAGGGCAGGCATCATCCGTCCTGACAGCACGGGGATGAGGACCGTAACGGTCAGCTGCCCCGTGTCGGCGGCTCACAAAATCACCGCGGAGGGCAGAAGGCTCCTGGTGGGCTGGGTTTCAGCGCAGGTCAAACTGCTGGAACCCAGACCTCTGAGGTGCTTCCGATGCCAGACAGGGCACCACGTATTCGTGAAGTGTACCTCAGAGGTGGACCGCAGCGGTCATTGCTTCCGTTGCGGTCAGCCCGGTCACAAGGCCGGCTCTTGCAATGCCACGCCGTACTGCTATGCATGTGCGGCGGCTGGCAAGCCGGCCGAACACCGGGCTGGGAGTAAGGCCTGCGCTTCATCCGCCAAGGCCAGGGGCAAGGGCAAGCCCTCCGCCACCGCCGTCACCGCCGTCACCGCTGCTGCCTCGACCACTGTCGTGGCCGGCACCACCACGGCAGGGCCCTCACAGGGGGCTCAGGAGGGGGCTGAAATGGAGTGCCAACAATAGGTACCCCATTACGCCTCCTCCAAGCGAATATCAACCACTGCGCCTCCGCTCAGGATCTGTTACTCCAGAGCATGGCGCAGTGGTCGATTAACATCGCTGTGGTCGCTGAGCCGTACTTTGTCCCGCCCAGGGATGACTGGGTGGAGGACCTGAGCGGCTCAGTGACCCTCATTTCGTCGGCCGCCGCCGGAACCCCGACCCTCGAGGCCGTCAAGAGGGGACGGGGTTGCGTAGCAGCACGGTTCGGGGGGATTGTAGTTGTGGGAGTATACTTCTCCCCGAGCCGAACTCTCGCCGAGTTCCACAACTCCCTTGCGGAGTTGAGAGTTGTCGTCGTCGGGTTCCGTCCCCTCCCCGTGCTCGTACTCGGGGACTTCAACGCCAAGAATTTGGCTTGGGGTTCCCGGTATACGGATACACGGGGCAGGATGGTGGAGGACTGGGCTCTGGAGACAGGCCTGGTCGTCCTAAATCGGGGTTCTGTACCTACGTGTGTACGGATGCGGGGCGACTCAGTGGTGGACATTTCGTTTGCCAGCCCCGCTCTGTCACCGCAGGTTATTGATTGGCGCGTCATGGAGGGGGTGGAGACGTACTCCGACCACCGGTACATCCGGTTTGACGTCTCCGCCCAGACCTCGAGCGCGCCGATCCGGCAGACCCCGAGTGGTCCGCGGTGGGCGCTGAAGAAGCTGGACCGGGAGCTTCTCCTGGAAGCCTCGATCGTGCAGGCCTGGGTGTCACCACCGGACAGGCCTGCTGACACCAACGACGAGGCCGAGTGGTTCCGGGAGGCCATGTCCGAGATCTGTGACGTGGCTATGCCCCGAGTCCAGCCAGGACGGGCTTGGCGCCAGGTGTACTGGTGGTCGCCGCAGCTGACAGCGTTGCGCGAAGCGTGCGTTGCGGCACGACGCCGGTACACCAGGCACCGCAGGCTCCGTATCCGACCTCCGGATACGGAAGCCATTCAGGCGGAGCTATACGAGGGGTACAGAGCGGCGAAGACCGCCCTCCAAGAGGAGATCCTGCGGGCCAGAGGACTGGCCCGCAAGGAGTCGCTGGAGACTCTGAACAGGGACCCATGGGGACGGCCCTACAAGGCCGTCCGGGAGAAACTCCGCCCATGGGCTCCTCCGCTGACTCAGAGTCTCCGGCCCCAACTCGTGGAGGGCGTGGTGAGCGCTCTGTTCCCTTCGCGAGGGGAACATAGTCCCCCACCCATGGCTCCGCCTACTGCGGTGCCCGATGCGGACCACACCACTGACGACGACGACGGTATTCCAGAAGTGACCGAGGCAGAGATGAGGGTGGCGGTACGAAGGCTTAATGCCAAGAATACCGCCCCAGGACCCGACGGCTTGCCTGGCAAAGCATGGGTCCTGGCCTCAGAGGCTCTCGGGCCTCGACTCAGGGGGCTCCTTAGCGCATGCTTGGAGAGGGGCCAGTTCCCACTTCGTTGGAAGACGGGGAAACTGGTCCTCATTAAGAAGCCTGGGCGCCCAGCGGACTCTCCGTCCGCTTACCGGCCCATCGTGCTACTCGACGAGGTGGGCAAGCTCTTTGAAAGAGTCATTGCAGACCGCCTCGTCGGGTGGCTGGTGCGGGAGGGGCCGGACTTGTCGGACGGCCAGTACGGCTTCCGCAAGGGGCGCTCTACGGTGGACGCCATCATGCGCGTGCGAGCCCTCACGACGGGGGATGCAGTGGCCCGGGGTGGGGTCGTCTTGGCGGTGTCTCTAGACATCGCCAATGCCTTCAACACCCTGCCCTGGAGTTGCATTAGGGAGGCACTCCGGTATCACCGGATGCCGACCTACCTCTGTCGCGTGGTCGAGGCCTATCTGACGGATAGGGCCGTCATCTACCCCGGTCACGAAGGGGAATGGAACCGGCGAGAGATGTCGTGCGGTGTCCCACAGGGATCGGTCCTGGGGCCGCATCTGTGGGACATCGGTTACGACTGGGTGCTGCGCGCCGACCTCCCTAGCGGCGTCAGCGTAGTTTGCTACGCTGACGACACGCTGGTCCTTGCGCAGGGGAGGTCGTACGAGGCGGCGGCCGAAATTATGACACGCGGGGTTGCGACAATCGTCAATAGGATCCGGCAATTGGGACTCGAGGTGGCATTGCACAAGTCCGAGGCCATGGGTTTTCATGGTCCTCGGAACGCGCCACCTGCGGGTTCCCAACTCACGGTAGGAGGGGTTCACATCGGCGTCGAGTCGACAATGAAGTACCTGGGACTTGTCCTCGACAGCCGGTGGAACTTCGTTGAGCATTTCCGACGTTTGGCTCCCAGACTGGAGCGGGCTGGGGCTGCATTAAAGCGGCTCCTGCCCAATCTGGGGGGTCCAAACGCCTCCTGCCGGAGGCTCTACACGGGGATCGTGCGGTCCATGGCCCTCTACGGGGCACCGGTGTGGGCGCCCTCATTGAGGCTGCGCCCAGCGCGCCGGTTGTTTGCGGCCCAGAGGGTCATGGCCATCCGGTTAATTCGGGGATACCGCACGGTCTCGTGCGAGGCGGCGAGCCTCCTTGCCGGAGTGCCGCCATGGGATCTGGAGGCAAAGGTCCTCGCGCACATGTGGGAGTGGCGCGAGGAGGCGAAACGCCGGGGCGAAACTCCGCTGCCGCGACAAATCGCGGCACGGCGGACAGAGCTCCGGTGTGATCTCATGGCGACATGGCGGATACGATTGTCGCAACCCAGTGCTGGGCACGCCACAATTGCGGCGGTAAGTCCCCTCTTTGAGGAGTGGATAGAGAGGCGTCACGGCGTCCTCACCTTCCGCCTGACGCAGGTTCTCACCGGGCATGGGTGCTTCGGTGGGTTCCTGTTCAGGATAAAGCGGGAGGATACGTCCGGGTGTTTCCATTGCGAGGATCATCTGGAGGACACGGTGGAGCATACGGTGGAGGTGTGCCCTGCCTGGGCGGGGCACCGCCGTGTCCTCGTGGAGTCGATCGGCGGCGGCGACCTCTCGCGTCCGGCTCTGGTGCGAGCCATGGTACGGAGCGAGAGGGAATGGGAAGCCGTCACCTCCTTCTGCGAAGCAGTAATGCTCGCGAAGGAGGAGGCGGGGCGCGTGAGGGAGTGGCAGTCTCTGCGCCCTCACGTCCCTAGCCGCCGCAGGAGGAGACGCCCCGGACGTCGGGAGTCAATAGCGGACTCCCGGCCACCGTAGGCGCGAGCTTGCGGGTGGTGAGCAATGGGTAGCTCGCCGCCCGGTAAGGACCAAGCTCGGGTCGACGGCGCGCAGTGTTCCACGCGCGCCTCAAAGAGATGTCAGCAGCAGTGTAGGGGTCTACTAGGACCGATGCCTGCCGGGGTCGCGTGATTGTTCGAAAGAGATACCGTGACCCTGGCACATGGGCAACTGATGGAACACGGGTGGGTTTTAGTCAGTAAAAGTCTGACACGCCCTCCCGCTCCGCCCAGAGCGGGAGAAGTCATTTGATGATTTCCCATCCTGAAAAAAAAAAAAAAAAAAAAAGTCATCACCGTGCATCGCGTGCTCAGTCCACGTGCTCGCGTGCGACGTGTAACCTACATACCGCGTTAATCTTTAATGATGTTCACGCGAACTATGCATTCAAATAATCCACTTGACGGATTATTTCGCGCTGATTTAATTAACATTTTTGTTTCCTGAAGTTGGTAGTGCCGTAGCATTAGGGATATTGTGTTCTTTATTTAAATTTTACTCGTTATTCCTTTTTGTTTTGTTCTTTATGAGTTTTTGATTATGGAATGAGTTTTTATATGCGTTTTGTTTATTTTCTTTTTTACGTGACTTTTAAGAAATAGTGTGAATGGATAGTTTTATGAATTTGACAAGCTTAATTATTTAAATGTATAAATGAGGAGTCATTCCTTCTTACCTTTCATCTGTATCTTGTAACTCCTAGACTAAACTATATGACGTCAAATGAAATTCAATATGGTGGACGCTAGACGTCATTTCATACTTTACAGTTTGTTGTTCCGTAGTCGGCTGCAGTTCATATTTCTTGTTCTAACATATAATAACGTCACAAGATCTATGTATTCATACTTCAACGTTTAAACCCGCGATAAAAATTAAGCTTTTCAATACTTTAGTTCGTCCAATCCTAGAATATAGTTCAGTGGTATGGAATCCACATTACGAAGTTTACTCGAAGCGATTAGAGAGTGGTAGCACTCACTTGGCTAAACAACTTACTAGATACACTGATAGGTTGAAACACTACCACATGAATACACTAACCAGTCGTAGGAAGAAATTGAACTGCGTTATCCTTCACAAACTATTAAATGGAACGATAAATTGCAGTGAACTTTTGAGTTCATTAATGATTAAAATTCCGACTCGGATTCCCAGGCATAACACATACAATTTATTTTACATCCCTGGCTCAAAAACTAACCTAGGTCATTACGCCGCTGTTCCGAGACTTTGTAGGCAATATAACATATTAGCCAAAATCACGAATTTAGATATTTGTGAGTTACTATCTAAATATAAGAATTGTTTAGTATATTTAATTTAATTTAAATATCTCTTGGTCTCTCTAGGTGTTAATTTAAGTAAGGTCTGTTTTTTCAATACCTACCGTATTGAAAAAACAAACCTTGAATTTAATTTCTGCACATTTCTTTCTTCATTTCACAAGCAAAGTTATATAAAACCTTGTTCTCATCGACAGCCCTACGAGTTCAGTAGCCAGTGGTGCCAACATCAGCGTCTCGTTCATCTCACAATCTCGCATCTCTGATATTTGGCAGTTGTCGGTCGCGGCGCATTTGCGTTATCGTCTCAATTATCTCCGTAATGAGCCGTGTGGTTATTGATGCTGGGAACTTGTTTCTTTTCGTTCTGTGTTTTGTACATATTATTGTTACTGTTGTGAATGGTTTCATAGAATGGTAGCCTGGATTTCGACATTGTATGACATAATTATGTACTTTTGAATCATACTATCTTGCTTTAGTGAAACTTTTTCTGATTTCTGTGACTATAAGAATTATAGTCATTGATCGATAGTCATTTATCATTCATATAAAGGCATCGGAATAGGCTAACAACTTTCGGACTTATTGACAGACCTTCGTTCTATAGGTATATACATAAACTCACGCCTTTTCACCATGAACTTCCACCATGGGGGTAGGCACAAACTACAGAACGCCACGATCGTTACATACTCCTTTGGTTCGTTTATGTTCATACATCTGGTCATACACGTACGCCGGTTACCAGTACTACGCACCTGACCCTTATGAAGAACATTACCAATAAGTGGGCGTCAATTAATTACGTGAGGCATTTTTGCGAATTTTTCTACCGCCCCCTCCCTCTTGGTCAGATATCGTAAGATTTTCCTCAACTCCCGCGAGATTCTTTAAAACTTCTATTTGGGCTGTACCTAAACGTGTTGGATTATTGAGAAAAAAAAAAAAACAAAAATAAGAAATTTTTCTTAACCAAGAATAATTTCTTAATTCAAGAATTTATTCTCTTGACTCAAGAACATCATTTTCTTCAAAATGATATTCTTGGTTCAAGATTTTGGCTCTTGAGTCAAGTTAATTTTTTTATCAGTGTACTATTGTGTCAGATTTGGCCATATCTTATTGTAGAAATAATTTTTCACGCAATTCAAATTTTACACCGTTTTCTGCGAGAAAAATAATTACGTGTTATTTGCCCAGGCCCCCCTCCCCCCTAAGTGAGATATGGTAAGATTTAGCTTGATCCCCTACCCCCCTAGAACACCTCACGTAATTAATGGACGCCCCCTAAGGTCACTATAAGGTGTCCTATATACCTTCGTTCCATTGTTAATTAAAGGAAAATCCTTTATTGCTGTTTGATTTTCTTACAATTTAAAAGTCTTCTGAAAATATTCTAATTTCGAACTCACATAATGCTTTTAAGTTAACTCAGATTTGATTTTCGAACAATTGAATTTGCTAAGAGAAAACTGCAACATTATAAGCCAGCAAAATTGAAAATTTATAAAAAGAATGCTACAACTCTCCGTGTCTCTAATGGCAAATAAGCACTGACATTTGCAAAACAATAAATTATGTGTTATTTTGTAAAGTGCAACGTTTAATGCGTTACATTTGAATTTGAATGCCACCAGACATTTGCATAAACACGCGATAAATTACACTAGATATTTGTTCTAAATACCTACGTGTGTTTGACTGCAAGCGTAGACTGTAGGTCATACATAATTAATTAAAGACCTAGGACTCGCACAATCGGAAGGTTTTTAATGATTACTGATTGTTTAAGTTACCAGTCTTACCAATGGGTAGATATGGTTCGCATACCTTGTGGTTTTGTACTTGTTTCACGTCTTTTTTTTTGGGTAGGAAATCATCAATCAAAATGTCGTCTCCCACTCTAGGTGGAGCGGAAGGGCGTGTCAGACTTTACTGGTTAAAACCCACCCATGTTCCTTCAGTTGCCCATATGCTATGGCCACGGTAACTCTTTCGAAAGAATCTCGCGACCCTGGCAGGCATCGGTCCTAGCAGACCCTTCAGTTTGCTGACATCGCTTTGAGGCGCGCGTGGAACACTACGCGCCGTCGACACGGGTCTGGTCCTTACCGGGCGGCGAGCCTTGGTCTCTATACCCGGTCCCTCATTGCTGAGGGTCTTAACCCATTTTTTTAATGTCTTGCCCCAGTAAATATACCTAGAGAACAGAAATGATTGAATTCACGTGCATTCCCTTAACAGTAGGTGCCTTAAAACTTAGAGTAGGTTTCAGAAAACCAACTTTTAAATGGCTTGAAAAATGTCTTGTTCCAAAGTTACGAGTTACTTTAAAACCGAGACATAGTATCGTGTTACACAATCCACGTGCCTCCTAAGCCTATATAAATCGGAGTTTCAAACATTTCTTCCCAATCACTCGCAAGTCACATAAAAACACATACAACACGAGCGGCCTTTTAACCCTGCGACGGCGACTTTAAACTTTCCTTTTTAGCTCCCGGGGACTTAAGTGTGCAGCGTGGCCGGCGATAAATCCCCCACAATGTCGTCGCCGGCTATCGCGATCGGCAAGCGGTCAGCTAACAACTGGTGTTTTCTTTTAAAAGCTCAGTCACTGCGGCTTTTTATTTTGCGGTCGACTTTGACCGCGCTGTTTGGGGTTGACTTGAATGTTTGATACGTTTTAGATGTAAGTTTGCGATCTCTGATTGGTTGAATGTTTGAATTTCGAATTGAGAATCTGAGGGTTCGAAAAAGTTTAGTGGTTAAAAAAAAATAGTACAACCTGAAATGAGTTTGAATGTTCTAAATAGTTTTAAGCTTGGTGAATAAATTTAATTTCTGATTTGTATACTTTGCTACTTGAATTCCACGTGTAACAGGAACTGTTATCATAAAATCAAAGTAATAACAAATTCGTAATCTAACAACTAAAAATAAACCCTATACAACCCCAGACAGCCCATACCAATAATTCAAACCCTGCTTAAAGGTTAAAACAATACAGGCCATTTCACATTTAACCCTCCACTGTCCGTGTTTCATTGCATGTCGTTAAATCGGCTTCGATATTACGGCTATTATTGCGCTTGCACGTGCAAGTACTGGGGGTTAGGTCGGTGGTGGGGGAAGCCGGGCGACATTTGGCAACGATACGCGATGGAGGAACGACGTGTGGTTCATTGGTGGTTGTTTATTATTTTGTAGGAGTTTGGTTATTGGCTGCCTGTTTTATGTTGAGTGTAGGCTGTATACTTGAACAACTATGGCGACCCGATAAAACAATTTACTTTAGATGTAACAAGTCTTGTGCGGTGCTGGACGTCAATAGAATAGAAGCATCCCATTTGTTCGTCTTATGTCGTTAAAGGCGACTGAGGGACTTACTAGAGAATGGGCAGCAGCGTTTTCTATGCATTTTACCACCATACTGCGATCACCGACCCGCCTGCCAAGCGTGGCGATTATGGCAAACCCCCCCAAATTGGGGGAGGACTCTGTCGCTGGACTTCTTTCGGTTGAAATGATGATGATAACAAGTTTTGATTTAATTCTGACTGTACCGAATTTGTTTCTCATTGCCACGTTTCTACTTAGCTGTACTCTTCTTTTCACCGACGAAAAAAAACGGAGGAGGTTATCAATTAGACGCGTATATTTTTTTTTTTTTTTTTATGTATGACCACGCCTAACTTTTAACATAGTGGTCCGATTGTGACAATTCTTCTTCTATTGGAAAGGATATACTCCCAAGGTGGTCCCATATAAATTTGGAAAACAAAATCGAACCCTAAGGGTTGGAAAATAGGGGATGATTGATTGTTCACTCACTGATTGTAATGTATAAACACGCATAACTTTATACAGAGTAGTCCGATTTTGATAATTCTTTTTGTGTTGGATAGGGTATACCTTGCCAAGTATTATTAGTAAATTAAAGCCACGAAAAAATATAAAATAAAAACTTTTTAACAAAATATTAAACCGCCGAAAAACTGAAAAGCATAAAATAATAAACCTTAAAATTTTGAGTCGGCGCTGAAAAATCAATGAACAAGGATCACTCAAAGCGCCGACTCATAATAGGTTTATTATTTTATGCTTTTCAGTTTTTCGGCGGTTTAATTTTTTGTTAAAAGTTTTTTCGTATGGATAATTCCATTCAAATCAGCTTCAACCAGAAATCAGCTACTTAGACAGCTTTATCGTTGGCCTCGCAAAAGTCTTCCATATAACAGGTGTTAGTGCACACAGAGCATGAGAAGAGGTGGGGTAGGTAAAGTAAAGTAAGTAAAGTAAAGTAAATTTTATTTCTCAAATAACTTAATAATATTTCACAAAAAATAGTGTGGCAGTATACATTTCTAATAAATGGATGTAGCTACTGCAACCGAACTAGGCAAAGCCTGTATTTCGGTTTCCAGTACCCTTCCCTCGATATTTTAACAATAAAATGCCAACAGAGCAAACGGGTTGGTCGTATTTCTAATTAATTTGGAATAACTTATAGCTAACTTAAATGATACTTTTAATATTACCTATATAGAATAATAAATAAGTGTTATATATGTGAGTGAAGTGTTTGTGAGTGTGTGAGGATGTGTACGAGATTTAAGTAGAGTTTAAGTGATGTGAGTGCATGTGTGTGTTAGTGTATGAGGGTGAGTGTGGATGGTTGTGAGTGCTTGATCGTGGTTTTTTCTAGGATTATTTTAACTATTTAAAACCTAACACTCTTATTACTGTACAACGTTTAATAATAACTCCGTTTCTTCATAATTGAGTTGTTGCAAATATTCACTTTCTACTTCTTTACATTTTGATTTAGTAAGAGAGTAGATATTTAACACATTATTAATTTTGCTATAAAGAAACGGACCAAGAAATTCAATAAATCTTTCGCTAAATTTGGTTTTGCAAGTGGTCCGTTCCATACGTATATTTTTATTTCGACGTTTACGCACGAGTGGGTCATATGGTAGCTTTAAATGTTGTTTTAAAATAATGTTGAGGATGAAAAGTTGTCTTACAGTCAGAACTCCACAAATCTGATACAGAGAAACAGTAGGAAAAAGGATAGGTTTGAAGATACAAACCTTTAGAATTGCGCGCTGGGCGATTTCAATAGACTTCATGGTGGTCTTACAAGTGCCCCCCCAGGATGAGATGCAGTAATTTAATAATGACTGGCCTAGAGCATAATACATTTGTTTTAGGAGATGAGGCTCAGCAGCGCGTCGCAAGTTCTTAAAAACATATATGAGTTTGCGGACTCGTGCACCAAGCCGCTTGATGTGTTCTTTGAAATTTAGATTTCTGTCTATAGTAACACCTAAGTACGTGATGGTATTAACACGTTCCAGCGGTAAACACGCGCAGCTGGCTCGCAGGGTACACTCATGAGAGATAATTTTATGGATGTTACTTAGGCTTGAATCATTTTTAATACTGAACGCTATATACTTTGTTTTATCCACATTCAAAGTAAGAATGTTTGCCTGGAGCCAGCTTTTAGCGATATTATAGCCCTTCTGAGCAGCTGGGTACCTCTGATTCCTATCTTCTCGAGTTTAGCCAATAAGAGGGAAACAGAAATCGTATCAAATGCCTTGGCGAGATCGAGAAATATTGAAAGGCACTTTTTTCCTTTATCCAAATTTGTGCTAATCGGTAATAGGTAGAACGGGCTGGTGTCCGCAACTCCACGTCTGAGCGCGTATTTTGCGTACCAGTGCGTTTTGCGTGGGATTTTGAGGAGGTGGGGTATAGTTTGCGATGTGGCTCCATAGTCACACCGCATGTCATCGGAGTACCTAGACCAGACCAACTTGTGCCGGCAGCGGCCACCTGGCTTCTTCGTCTAATAAGAGATTTCTAGGTGATCCATAGCAGTTTTGCAAAATAATACTAATATAAACCTATATCGCCTTTGCAATGTTACAGGTCTCCGAAAATAATTATTTAATCGCCTTCAAAAAAGCTTCTAAAAGGTTCTAATTCCAACCCATTTCTAAGCCCTGATTAGCAATAATTACGAGCCCAACACGTGTATACGCGTCCTCCGACTAGGCGTACCATAATTTGTGTGCGGGCTATAATTTTAGTACATTAGTCGCCTAATGATCATCAAGACGATGCCTTCTCACGCAAGTTCCGTAACCCTTTCGCCGTTTCAGGCAATATTGCTCCGTTTGTTATTTGAATAAATTATTATTGGGTGGCAGGAGGAGGGTTAAGTTCGCAAGTACCGATGTATCGTGAAGTTAGCAGAATATTGGAACTTACTAAATTATTCTATGACACTATTGGTCTAGGAAGACATCGTAAAGAATTCTAGATTTAATTGTAGTTGTAGTGCCCCATACTATTCCTTTCCGTGGGAGTTGTAACAGTCGATTAAGGGACTTGCTAGAGAATAGGCAGCAGCATACTGCGATCGCCAGCCCGCCTGCCAATCGTTGCGATTATAGCAAACCCCCTCGAATTGAGGAAGGCCTATGTCCAGCAGTGGACGTCTTTTGGCTGAAATGATGATGATGTAGTGCGTCAGGGATGCTTGCGGATAATAATGGTCATGGTGTAGCCGCCATTATTTGAAATGACTTGTGTTCTCGGCGACACAAATAGTATTCTCAGAGTTTGCGCAGATCGGTGGGATTCCCCGATTTGCAGAAGTGGGTGCAGCTCCACGCTGCATTTCAATTCTATAATACATGTATGATCTACTAAGACTAGACTTAAAGTCAAATCGTTACTAACACGACTGTAAAAAATGTATTATTTTCTATACTAAACGTGTGAAATCTATCAGTAAGAGAAAAGTTCTTTGACCTGTACCGGAAGAATTCCAGACCGATATTATTCTATTAAAGATGCAGAATAACCTCATTTGCAGGTAGACGCGAATAATAAATTCAGAGACAAGTGAATAAGCTTATAACATGAATAGAGTCATAAAATAAATCAGCAGACAGACAAAATAAATTTTATACCGCGTCAGATTCATAACTTATTTAGGTTACATGTTAGAGACATTTCCAAAACGTAACTCATTCGCTACCCTACAAAATCGCTGAACACAGAGTAACTTGCAAATTTTACTTTTCTCATAAAACAAGGGAAAACACCGATAACAAATATGTACTCACTAATAATATGGCGGACTAGGGTCGTCAAAACTTGTAAGTCAACTTAATATTACGACCCTGACAGACGTTACATCAAGCATATTACGCTTACGAATTTGATTTACGCCTAGTGGCGCTTGCGTCAACATGAAAAACATTTTTAGTCTGTGCCATAAATAACGTATCTCTTTATTGTGCCCCCGGTTTCCTATGCGAATAGATTTATTCATAGTAAAACAGTTGTATAGGGTTGTCATATGTAACTTTCACGTCTCACTTGCAATAAAACTTGTAACGGTAATTGCTTCGAGTCCGTTTTCTTTTTTCTTTGTGTCTGAATTTGGAATTCGGAAATTGTAACTCATGGGCGGTACCGTGTATGAGGGGGTTTAAATTAAAAGGGACGCATGGGGTTCGATTTTATTTGATTAAGTTCTGTTCTTTCATTTTCTGAATTACAATCTCAACTGTAACGGGAAAAAGTTGTATTAATACTCGTTTGGGTATAAACCTGTTTCCATATACCAAATGTATTTCTGAAGGGTCATAAATATTCTTGATTGATGACTTACTCAGAGCTAAATTAGCAAAACCAGTTGCAGTATTACGATAAAATCATAGATGCAAACTAGACATCGTAACTCATTCCTTAAACGACGTCTATTCGAGCTGCATACATCTAATCGAATAATTTAAATCGATTCGGTTTCATTCGGTAAGGACAACGTGAAACGGAAACCTTTACTGGTAACGAAGGTAGGAGATACTGGGTATAAAGTTCTGATTAACATATGGTAGAATTGCATGCAGTTAAATGGTATGGCTTGTCAATGCAAATAATGTTCCTACCTACTTGATTCTCTATATTTCTCTACTGGAATCGCTTTTCAATGTCTTTAGATATGCATTTTGTTTCTCTTAACGATACATCATGGTGGCTCGGAGGCCTTAAGGATCAGTCTCGCTTTTAAAACTCTAACATCATCAAGCCTTGCCTTTTCCTAACTATATTGGGGTCGGTTACCAGTCTAACCGGCTGCAGCACCAACGGACGCGCGCGCGCGGATGCGGTGCGGTTCGTTGGACTATTATTTTACATGGAGTGACTGCCTATCAGATCTCCACGACCCAGTTACTAGATAATAGGATACCTCTTGGTAAGACTGGTTGTCAGACTTTCGGGGTTCTGACGACCTGTAATGACTGTCAAAGAGTCGTGAACGACAGCCGGGACCAACGGTATAACGTGGATTCCGGAAGGGTCTTGGCATGTAAAGATGGCCACCCATCCATGGAACAACCGCGGCAAGCGTAGCTTAACTTTCGATCAATCATTGATTGTTATTACTTAGCACAAACCCCTATGTACTGACGTCTAATGAAATATGAATTCATAAGTTAGCTGCGACTAGGGATGGGCCGAATATTCTTTTTAAGAATGAATGAAAATGAAAAAGTGTTTATTCACCAACATAACGTGTTAACAAAATATAGGAAAAACGTGCACTGCTGGACACAGGCCTCCCCCAAGTTCTGTGCTTCCCAAATGCCAGTTATTCGGGAACTGCACCATGACAACATCAAAAAACTAACACTTATTTTTCACATCCACCTTCCACAATAGGTTACCCAATCAATACCTGATTTTGAAATCCAGCTAACCCTACTACAGGGTCAGTGACCTCGTGAAACAACACGTCTGGCGATCGGCTCGACACATTTACTTTACTTCATATTTATGAGACAATTGATAGCTGCTGCACTGGTTTCATTATTCAACGAGGTTTATTATGCAATAGAGAAAATAATATACAGTGTTGTTGAAATGGGTAAGAAGATATATTGTCTTTGTCTTGGTCTTTTATAGCACCTGTCACCACCTACCTACTTGTGTAAATGCGATAATCTCCTTTGTACCGGGATGACTGGAAAACGCTGTATACCCTCATATTATGGCCAATCTTCTCTTACAAAGTCTATAACAAAATAGTGACTCATCGTTGTCACTCAGCTTAGCCACGCCCCTTGACCAATTAGATCATAGTAAATTAGAACGTACTGTCTGAAGGGCTTACTTTATGTCAATGGGAACATGTCTTTCTAATTTACTATGATCTAATTGGACAAGGGGCGTAGCTAAGTTGAGAGACAACGATGAGTCACAATTTTCTTAACGCGAAGAGACCTATAGTTGAATTTGGTTTTCAATGAAATATGAGAAACCTATTTCCGTCTCGTGTGTGTTAAAAAGTAACTTAAAGAAGACGAAGTTTCCGTTTGCTAAATGTAACAAACTTCTCACCGTGCACCGCTTCGTTGGTCTAGTAGTGATAGGCGCTACTGCGGAGCATGTGGTATGGGCTCGATTCCCGGATCGAACGAAGTTGGTTTTTATAATTGTCAGCGTCTCCGCCCGCGTGAAGGTCGGCAGGGATCCCACGAGGCCGTACTACCAGGATAAAAAGTATCCTATGCATTAATCCATGTTATGAACTATATGTGTGTCAAATTTCATACAAAACTGTGTTGCCGTTTATGCATGATTGAGTAACAAAGATCTAAACTTCCAATTATACAAAGTTTCATATTTATAATAGTAGTAGTGAAATGTGCGTATAATATAGGTGCACCTATGCCTTTGCCTAATCCTTCTAAAACTACAGGCGTGATGTTATACCATCAATCCATCAACTAAGTGATAATATTCCTTTTGACAATACATTGTCACTAACAGTAATTTGAAAGCCCTAGTTTACCTTTACCTCCGCAGTTTAATTATCTACTTCAAAGTAATTCTGTAAAGGCTACCCTGTCGTAGTTAGCTGCTCAACTTAATATTTATGAGACAATTGATAGTTGGCTGCGTTCTAAAGGCCGCGTTCATTATTCAGAGCCCATGTTTATCATACGGGTGACGTTGATTACCAGGAGCATTGCTACTAGATATGCTTTGCCATTTTTAAAGTGAACGACTAATTTTATCCGGCTCGAAGGACCATTATCCGGCTCGGAGGCGTAGTAGTATAAATCTGTGATTTTTTATTCAATTGTTTTTTTTTTGTTTTCAGGTATGTTGATGATCTACTTCATGTAAGTAAAATTACGTTTGAAAACAAGAAAGAAGAGATGATGGCAAACTGTAAATAAATAAATAAATAAATTTATTTATTTGTATGTAAGTACTCACATAGATTTGATTTTGTTCAACTTAATTGATAGCTTTTCATAGAAACATTTCAAAGGACTACGTATATCTAGCTGAATCCACATCTGACTTTAGTGTAAGGCTCAGAAATACGCTTCCAATACTCTAAAAGCCAATTCAAATCGCAATCACAATTCACCACGATACCGCATCTAGCAAACGGACATCGGCAACGATATGGGTCATCGGGATCGATGCAAAACAGTTTATATCAATGGACGTCGTGTGCACCGCATTATCCACGGACAACTATTGTTTCGCATCCAATGGCTGAATTAAATGCTATTAACTGATGAATTACTGATAGCTTATGCGGAATTAAGCATGGAATTGTTGGAAAATTGTACAGTTGTGTGCTGTTGCACATACACACATACACCCCGTATTCGTTGTAAGTATGTCTTGTATTGGTTTGCAGTTCTGACTTTGGTCTTAGTCTTTGTATTGCTTAGCCATTCAGAACTAAGCATCGGAGTAGAAGTTCAACTAAACTCGTGCTTAATGTCTGTTCTTTTGGTTTTTTTTAAGTTCTAACAATCATTATTCATTAGAGATTGTTTCTGGCAGTCGTCCCTCAGTCTTGTCTACTTCAAACTTGTGTAACAATTAGAGGATTCAATCCCGGGATCCCGAATCTCGGGATCCCGGGATCCTGGTCACATTTTAATCCCGAAATATTCGGGATTAAATTTAATGAATCCCGGGATTGTCGGGATTGACACATTTTTTAAATAAGTCAGTAAAAATGTGCGTGAAACGAAACGCACCTACCTTGATTTGACATTTTGACAGTCATCTTGTTTACACAGCTCATTTCATTTGTTTTTGCTAACGACCGGTACCAGATTATTCGTAAAAGTGTATAAAAATTCCCTGTTCACGTCATTGATATATTTTTTTTTGTTAACTGGTGATAATAAAATGTTTTAAAACCAACAATGCATTAATGTGTCTGAGTAAATATAGATGAACAACAACAAGTATTACTTTCTATAGCTCTAAGAGGTTAGGTTAATGTCGTACATAGACTTAAATGTTCTTTTCATTTTTGTTTAGGTTTATGAAGTAAACAATGTCCAAGGAAACTTTTTATGAAAAACATAAAAAAGATGAAGATGTTTCGTCAGTGTGGAGTCATTTTTTAGTCGATAAAGCGGGTAGCTCAGCACAATGTAAGCGTTGCTCAAGTATTTTAAAGACCTTAGGAGGATCGACCAAAGGCTTACATACTCATCTAACTACAAAACATTCCGTGAAAGTAGATTCTGCTAAGGCGTCTTCATCAACGGGCCAAAATTATGAAGGACCACCTTTGAAACGAAAAAATTACGTCAGTTGCGGACTATTTAGTGAAAACTGATACTCTTGACGAAGTTTTGGCCCGTATGACTGCGCTAGATGGTTTTCCTTTTAGCGTATTTGTGACATCAAAAGATTTAAGATCATTACTATTAGCAAAAGGTTACTCAGACTTACCTAAATCTGCCTCAACAATCCGCAACAGAGTAGTAGACTACAGTCGAAATATAAAAAAACAAATAACAGCTGAACTATCTACATTAAAAAAAGGAGGACAACGATTTAGTGTAAGTTTTGATGAATGGACGTCTAGCTCTAATAAGAGATATATGAATTTAAATATTCATTCAGTCGAAAAAAAATGGAATTTGGGACTTATTCGAATGAAAGAATCGCTGACAGCCGAAACTAGTGTTGTTATTTTAAAAAAGAGGCTTTCTGAGTTCCATATCTCACTAGATACCGATATTGTGGCAATAGTGACTGATGGACCAAATGTCATGCTGAAGGTTGGAAAACTTGTTAATGCAGAACACCAAGTTTGTTTTGCACACGGTATTCACTTAGCCGTTTGTGATTTATTGTATAAAAAGATACCTGTAAATGAACCTACCAGTGTTGATATTGATGACTCGGATGATGATAATGAAGAACTGGACTCAGGATTAGTCATTGAAACTGGAAATGGTCGGGACTTGACTAATGATCGAAATATTAATGAAGTAGTAAAGAAAGTTCGTAAAGTAGTTCTTATTTTCAAAAGAGCATCCTTGAAAAATGATACTGTTCTTCAAAAATATGTTAAAAGGGAACATGGAAGAGAGCTTAATTTACTGCTCGACTGCAAAACGCGTTGGAATAGTCTCTTTACAATGCTGGAGCGATTTGATCTTTTAAAAAATAGCATAAAAAAGGCACTTATTGACCTCAATAATCCTGTACAATTTGATGAATCAGATTTTCAACTAATTAATGAGATAATCAAGGTCTTGGCGCACGTTAAATTATCTGTAGAAGCACTTTGTCGTTCTGACGCCAATTTGTGCACGGCTGATGCGACATTCAAGTTTCTTTTTCAACAAATGCGTGACAATGACTCAATTTTAGCTTCTAGATTGAAGACACATTTATTGAAGCGCATAAAAGATCGTCGACGAAATGAGTTAAGTGGAGTATTAAACTATCTACAAAACCCTCATACTGAGGAGACTGAGAGTAACAATTTAGATACTGATCGTGATGTAAATGAGTTATTTACAAGTCCAAGCAAGATAATAATAAAAAAACAGATTATTTCGTTAACTGAAAAGATGAAAAATAATGATAATGAAGAAAATGACATGCAATTGCAGATGCATATTGAACCTACGCTCACAACTAGTAAAACTGATTTAACGTTGAAAGAAAAGCTTCAGAACGAAATAGAAAACAGCATGAAATGTTTAAATCCAGAAACATATAAAGAAACAGATTTTTCTAAAATCATTAAACAAGAAATGAATCTTTTTCAGGCTAGTTCAACTCGAGGTTATAATTTGGAGAAGACTTATAAAAATTTATTGACGATTCGTCCAACTTCCATCGAGCCTGAACGCGCTTTTTCAGCCTCTTCATATTTGTGCAACAAATTGAGAAGTACGCTTACAGATGAGACGTTGGATGCGTTGTTATTCCTTAGATTTTATTTTCGTGGTTTAAATAAGTAATTTATAAAGTTTCTGGTCAATATAATTTAAAAATAGGTATGAGTACCTATAAAAATTGATCTCTTTAGCATATAGTCTTTTTTATAGTTTATCTAAATAAGTCTAAAGAAGTTGATTTTTTGAAGTTTATTGTTAGTTTCATAAATTATTTACAGAAATGCCTAGTTTGTTTATTTTATCAGGAAAAGTATAATTTTGTTTAACCGTCTTTTTGTAGATTTAAAACTTAAATATTGTGTCCTCACAAAAGATAAATAAAAAATTGATTTTGATTTGTTTTACTGTCTTTTTGTTACCATTTTCCATTACCAACACAATCCCGGGATTATCCCGGGATCCCGGGATTAACTGTAGACGATCCCGAAATCCCGGGATCAGAAAAATCGACCGGGATCGAATGCTCTAGTAACAATATACTTCATAATTTTTCATCCTTAAAAAACAATTTCCACAAAATTAATTAAAGTTGAAAGCATGAAATCTATCAAAAACAACTACGAGTGAAAACAATTAATCATACAAATGTATTCGGGGCGAAGTCAGCGTATTGTCGGGCGAAGTCAGGTTAACCTTGGAAATAATAAAAGGCTTTATTTTACTGTGAAAGGCCTCGCTATTTCGACACTGCAAACTTATTTGTTCAAGTTGTGTTGTTAGGGCACTTTTCATTAATTTGAGATGGTCGTTGACGTTCATTTTTAATACCTTTTAGGCGCTTGAATTTTGTTGAATTAATGGCAGAGAAGCATGGCAATAGCCTCACCAAACGTTGCAATTGCACGTACATGGTGACCTTGACTTTTAGGTTAAAATAAATTAGTCGACTACGTTGAAGAATTTATTGCTTCTAATGACATCTACATTGCAAGGTCAATTTGTCATAACTACATTACTCTGCATGGCAAATGGATTTCTTGAGTGGCATTGTGCTTTGAAAGACTTTCTTGAAAAGTTTCTAAATTTTGTAAGTCAATAATAACGTTTCCGTATTTATCATCACAAAATGGTTTATTCAATAAATAACAATGCTTCCTACTTGATCTATCACATCGCCATTTGACAGACGAACCCTCCCGAGACCGCAGTAGTCAGTTCGATCCATCATTTCGTATTACACTTATAATTGCAAGTCGGTAAGTTTAAACCCGCTCTTGTGAGATGACTCGGCAACAAGACTCCTTGTTCAGGCTTGTTTATTACCGAACATTTTAGCTCTCCGAGTTAATACACCGTTTCCCGAACAAATGATCGCAATCCGCAAGTCATTGTCGGAAAAATTACCGACAGGGGTGCTGTAGCTATTAAAAATTTAAATATTCGCTTTTTTTTTGTGCAGGGGTGAGCAATATTGGGTTTGGCTTTTGGACCACATTAGGATTCCGATGGTGAAGTAATGTGTTTGTTTTTGTTTTTCCTCTTAACGTTGTCGGTTCATTGCTAGGCTCCGCGTTCTGAATGAGTTTTTCTACTTTCGTTCGATATTTTTGCATTCTTGCTCGATGGCTTGAATTTTAATTCGATACATATTGGCTAGGAACGTTTCCTAAAATAGATATTTTTTAAAATGTTGTAACAGCATTGTTAAAATCAGAGTTGTATTGGATTTAGAAACTCCTAACGCGATAAGTAGCTGAAATGTTCGACGAACAATGAAGTTACTGTCTTGTAGTCTACAAGTAATACCATGTAATCCAGTTACTTCACTCAATCTTACTTCAGTCTCGGCCGATTGAAAACGTCTTCAGTTAGCAGGAATTTGCAACGTTGCACTTACTTAAAATATTTCTAAATACATATGTAAAATTTGTATGTTTGAAGAAAATGGACACACAATGGGGAATGTAAACAACATTAACATTCTCCAACGTTATTAATAGCACGATAATCAGTTGAAATGTTATTTTAATTGGCTTTTGCGATAATCCCAAGTCGAGTGATTTATTTGACGCAAGAACGTGCATTTGGAAGCCGAAAATAATTGGTTATTTCAATCTTGATTGCACTCTAAATTACGATGAACAGTACGTACTATTGAATGTCATTTTAGTTGTTCTGTTTTTATCTTCACAAACTCAACAGTAGTTGAACTTCTGTTAAAACCTCTCGAATTGGGGAAAAAAAAGTTATCCTCTCTTGTGTCCACAGCTGATGCCATATTGAACAGATTAAACTAGATTCGTTGCGAAGTGGTAGATGTCACATGCCTCCGATTTTATGGTTCAAGGACATGCCGGTTTCCTTTACGAAGTTTTCCTTCACCGTTTTGAGAGCAGTGGTGATGAATTAATTTACGCTAAATGCCTACTTGGGTTCAAACCCACCACTGCTCTGCAAAGTGATTAACTGACATTCTTGTAACATGCATTTCCAATGAAACAGAATACGTTCGGCACCACGTCTGAACCACGTTCTGGAGCTGTCAATATCATTTTTGTCGTTATTGTCATCCACAACCATCAGCAGATAGCTTTAAAAGTTATCAATGTTATTCTCCTTCAAATAAGAGTTATATTCTTACAAACTTTCCCACATTTCCTTTCCAACGCAATTGATTCCAGACCATCTACATGTTCTCTCAATTCAGCAGAAGAGATTAAAGTAATGGGCGATTATGCAGCAGCATCAGCGCGATGAGGGGCGATTGTCTTAACGGCGGCACCGATATTAGTATCAGCAGAGTCTGTAGTTTGCTCGTGTTCGTAATTACGTACTGGAAAGTGTTTAGTTTCAAATTGTTTGCTAATGAACACCAGCAAGTGAAAGAGTCTTTGTAGTGTAGTGAGTTCTTTGTTTCTGAACTTGCTATGATATTATGGCTGAGTAACCTTTCTCCTGTGTTAATGTATGGAAAATTATTGATCAACAAAATTTAAAATTTTCATTCAATAAATGTTGTGGAGTCTAGAAGTACTCTTGTGAAGGATCTTTCGTGTCACCGTGATATTTCGTGTTAGTGTTTTTTTTTTAGTAAATCTGTTACCTTTGCATGTGTCTAAAGTCTGTTATTTTGGCGTATGTTTTAACTCTTGCACCTCTTATGATAGCTGATTCAATGAAGATTTCTCCCCGTAATGTGTACCTAACTGCCATAGTAAAGTTTTGAGATAACTAGTGTCAAAATTCATGTAGGTAGATGATTTTTGGAAATGGTTAGTAAAGTTCTTCCTAAAACTTTTAACTGATTGATGTTTTAGAACATTTGAACAGTTTATTAAAGAATTCAGTATCCAAAAGAATACCAATAAAGGTAGAGACAATTTGAGAGTTTACAGAATAGTGATATTTAGTGATGAATACTGGGAAATTTTCATAAATACAATAAAAAATGGCGAAATGTGGATGTACTAAAATAGTACGTGCGCCTCTGCCTAACCCTTCGGGGAAACAAAGCGTGATATTATGTGTTACAATAAAAAATTGGTTTTCTAGATTCCCATAATTTTTGCCTCGGCTTTATTTAGTGCTTAATTGTTGCAAATGGGTCACACTATAATGTCCTGGAAGGAATATTTCAAATTATAAGTTACCCTCTATAGTTAGATATAGCTACTTTTGTGCTCCTAATATTATATATATATTGTCGTTCCTAGCCGAAAACAGACATCATCCGTACAGTATAGTAACGTTAATTTAGATATCTCCACAAAACTTCACAAAATGCTCTAGAACATCTTTGATAACCGAGTTAAGAGCGGTCGAATAATTACCTTCTATAATAAAATAAACCCTTTTTCGGATGGGGGGTAGCTCGTGCCTTTGAAGTGACTCAAATTGTCGATTAAATGTCTCTGGGACTAAACGAGTTTTTGACCGGTACCGTTTTTTCTGTGGGAATTTGTCAGCTGGGCCGTTTGGTTCGATTGGCAGTAATTTGTGGACGAGAGTGATGGGTTGTGGTCAGCTGGTGGTTATATTTTAAAAGTAAAAGGTATATGTACGAAATGGATATTTCGAATTTTTGGTAGGTACAGTCACAAATATCGGGACGAACAGACTGCTCAAAATGATCTCAACAACTAAGAAAATTTAACTTTATCTCAATTAGATAAAGCTCTTGTCAGAATGACAGTTGTCGTTAACGAAAGAATGAAGACCTTCATTCTGAAATATTCTTTGTGTCATTGAGTTAATATTTAATTTTCATATGTAGTTGATTCGATCATTTTGAACAGTCTATTGATCGCGATATTATCGACGCTGACTGTACCTGCAATTTTTTTTTTTCTTATCTTTTTCTTATTTATTTTATGCAAAGGATTTTCTGTCCTCGAGATGATACCAACTAAAATATGCGTCGGGCACACGAAGTTAGCTGTTGCTGACTGGCTTCTGCAGGATAGCAGAGGTATCCAAGACCTGTTACTGTAGGTTCAGAGCGTGAAAAAGACGTAAAAAAAATCGTAAACTATAAAAAAAAAATAACTGTTTCATACAAAAACATTTTAACAAAAAATTAAACCGCCGAAAAACTGAAAAGCAAGAAATAATAAACCTTAAAATTATGAGTCGGCGCTTTGAGTGATCTTTGTTCATTGATTTTTCAGCGCCGACTCAAAATTTTAAGGTTTATTATTTCTTGCTTTTCAGTTTTTCGGCGGTTTAATTTTTTGTTAAAAAGTTTTTATTTTATAATTCTTTGTGGCTTTTTTAATGTACTTATAATACTTGCCAAGATATACCCTATCCAATAAAAAAAGAATTATCAAAATCGGACTACTCTGTATAAAGTTATGCGTGGTTATACATTACAATCAGTGAGTGAACAATCAATCATCCCCTGTTTTCCGACCCTTAGGGTTCGATTTTGTTTTCCAAAATGGGACCATCTTGGGAGTATACTCTTTCCAATAGAAAAAGAATTATCACAATCGGACCACTATGTAAGAAGTTATGCGTGGTCATACATAAAAAAAAATATACGCGTCGAATTGATAACCTCCTCCTTTTTTTTCGTCGGTTGAAAAGTGAAATACTAACACGGTCAAAATGTATAGAACAGGTATTTTTTTTATTACCGATGATTATTTTTTACGCTAGAGGATCATGTGCTGAATTCCTTGCCACACTGTATTTTAATACCACGGTGTCAGCTGCTTTGGTATGATAAACTCTAGCCCACAAGAAAGGAATACAATCTTTATTTATTCCTTTATTTAAGTTGTAGAACAACAAGACTCAGCATGAAGAACTGAACGAAAAACTTTCCCAAAGAAACACAACTACTTTCATTCTTTACATATAAAACATACGCATGATTTGTCTGCATTCACACAGTCCATCCTTTCAAATCTAAAACAAAAGAAAGTGGTTTTTATTTCAATAAATAAAAGACACTTAATCCCATCGTGACGTACTCATCGCGGTGCCAGGGACAATAGCTGACTTATAGACGTCGTTAGTCGAAGTCTTTAGTTTGAAGTCAAGCTGTCAATTGTAATTGATGGGTCGTTATGGAGCTGTTTAGTCGTGACGACTTCGAGAGACTTATTATGTCTTGGATGTTAGTCTATTGTGAAGAGGTATCTTATGTTTGTGTTTGCTAAACGTATGGTCGAGGATTAATTAGTAGCGTGTGATTTGGGAACGTCGAGTTGTGTGTGTGTTGTGCGGGACGCCTCCCAGATAGATGGGCAGATGACTTCAAAAAGACAGCTGGGACAAACTGGATGCAGAAGGCGGAGGAGAAGGTGTTGTGGCGCAGCATGGGAGAGGCCTATGTTCAGCGGCGGACTGCGCTGTAGGCTGAGTTGATTGATTGATGTCCAGTTGTGGAATTTAAAAACTGGCACAAGTTGACTTCTACAAGCAGTCCTTACTAACAAAACTGAAGTGAGCTTACTGCGATTGTTTACACGTTAAAGCATCACAGTCACGGTCAAATTTGAATGACGTAAAACTTGAATTACAAGGACTATCTAATACTTTACATCGATCGTCATTATTTAAATACTTTCGGTAGTTAATTGGAATTTTTGTTGCCAATGTAAACTTCTCTTAAGAGTAGTAGTTGCGATTATCCTTGCTAATAAATAGGCTTATCTGTTTTGCAATTCGGCAGCTTAGCATAAGACTGTCAGATCACAATATGTTCTGTACCAAAATATACAGTTCCTTCGTCATTACTTTTCAAATTTGTTTAACAAGCTGTGTAGTTCATACACTGCCTCATTGTTCTAGTAGTTGCAAGCGCTACTGCTGAGCATGAGGTCCGGGTTTGATTCTCAGGTCCGGCAAAGTGATATTGAGTTTTTCTATCTGGAATTTCTTAGTACCAGCCCGAAGTCTGGATGGCAATAAGCTCGCCCCCATTACATGTGACTTAAACATAACAGGCGAAATGTGGGTGCACTATAGGTCAAAGACTATACAAGATTATTTTTAGTATATGCGAAACCTGAATATAGTTTGTTCAGAATCAGTAACTGAATCGATTCCAATAATTTTTACACCATATTGTATTTTGTACCAAAAATATTTAATTACGCTTCCAAGTCGCGGGCCTTAGTGTTTTGTTTCGGTTTTTTAATTATCATGTCTTTCTCGTATTCAAACGTCCATTACACGGAGATGGTACGTACACTAGCTGTTTGTGGTGATCTGCATATGTTTTTGCGTGGACAACCAGGTAACTTATCAAGCTTATAACTTTGTGATTATTAATGATACAGTTTTGAAATTTTTTTCATAGATTCTTTACATAAAAATACTAGACCCGTGTTTCGGGTTTCGCATAAACAAAAATTAATGTTGTATAACCACTTGACTGCGCATACAGTGCCCTGACGCTCGAAAACTATTAGTATTTTGTCGCCTATGCATTGGCTACGGTTCTAGTAACCATTTTAGTTGTGACCAGTTTTTAGACTTCTGTGCACGTTTAATTAATGGAAATAATGTAACTTCATCTGTAATTATAACGCATCAAAATGCCTTCATGCGGGGTGAAGTGGTGTGGGAAACATTCCAAGACTTCTAGTTACAAAAAGGATCGCATAACTTTTCTTCAGTAAGTAAACAGTACGAAAAAATCTTTTGATTTAATCATATTATGATCCACCGTAGGGGTCTATTTAAAATGGTGGTTGGGTGAACGAGCACACGGTTGAGTCGCGCGCGTTGATGTCTTTTGGAAAAGTCTCGCTCTTTCATTAGACAATTCTAATGCATCTATCCCTTACTTACTCTTTGTATTTTTATCGTAAAAATGAGTGCTGTTACTTTTAATAGCTGAAAGTTTATATCGAAAATTAAAATTAAAATAAGTGAAAATTTTATTCAATTCACATACTGTGACTTCTTTAGCTTCGTCTTGACAATCCGTTTGTAAACTGGCGCCAAAACTCACGTAGCCATAGTACCTTCTGTCTTGGGGATGATATTCGAACCCGCTTCTGAACGCCATTTCGTCGAATATGATAGTGGCGTAAATTTTGTTCTTGGATTCTCTAGCTTTCATTTTATTAGTGACTGATTTTTATTAAATATGATTTAATTGAGTATTTATCACAATTTTAATTGAGTATTTATCACAATTTTAAATCCATTTTACGATATCGACTATTTTCCCGTAATGAAGTAGACCAGGCCTACGATGGGCATACCTACGCAATTTGACCTTGAACTGACCAATTGCAGTCGCGCGTTCTTCTTCGTCCCCCGGCCCGCAGTGGTGAGTCGTGTGCTTAGAAGAAATTGGCCTATACGCTCTCTAGTGGTTATATTCTCTTTGACTATAGGTACACCTCTGCCCAACCCTTCACGAAGACAAGTCGTGATGTTATGTTATGCTAATATCATACACAAAAAATAAAATATTGGCAATGTAGGATTTACAATTCCAGTTTCCCTGCAAAACACCGCCAAAGTTGGTCCTAAAAGCAACACATACATATAACAACATATAATCCAAGAGGCGTGCCACAGACTCACAACCTCTTTCCATTGCCAGTTTTCCACAGAAACTACTAAAGCCTTTTAAAAACAAAGCCATGGGTGAACCAAAGGCTATTAGGTGTAGCACACAGAGGTCGAAGTAGCGGGCGCGTGTACATAATTGATTATAATCGCTCGAAGTTCCGCAGTTCACGTCTCTGCAAGTGATGACCGACTCTACAAGGCATTAGCAGGCTCTGGACTGGGTGATAAGAGGTAGCGGAAGCGGGTTCTTGTGTCACCATCAAAAATATCGGAACGAAAATTATTTCAACGACTAAGAAAATTAACCTTTATCCCAAATAGATAAAGTTTTTGTCAGAATGACAGTTGTCGTGTACCGTCTTCGTACCGAAAAATTCCTTGTATCATTTAATTTTCATAGTTGTTTAGATCATTTTGAGCAGTATGTTCATCCCGTTATTATTGACGCTGATTATATTCAGCAGTGCAGTGGTCTTATGGGGAGAAGATTTTATGGTTTTAAACATAAGCCAGTCTTTTACTGACCTAATTTCTGATTGCCTTTTCTTGAGTGGAATCCTTCTTGTAACAGACATGACGTGCAGTTCCCGATTATCATTCCCATCCAGCTCGTCCATTGCTGCCCTCTACCAGCGATGCCCTAAGCCGAGGTCCGTCCACACAGGGGGTGCCCTTAGCGAGTAGTCGTTCTATTTTTAAGTTTTTAAGCCCTGCCTGGAAGTCTTAATTTATTAAGGTAGCAACAGGCAAGTCCGGTTAAGCAGCCGACAACCTCATAGGTTGACCTGTGACATGTCATTCCAAAAACAAAACAGCTGCCCATTAAGTATTTCTGTCCTGTGTCTATAGATATTTTTTCTTATTATTTGAGTTAAGACGGATGATAGAAGAGTGAAGACCGATGAAAAGAGATTGTATTCAGGAACATTAAAATGTTGAGACGGATGTGTGGAGTGACAAAAAACTTTTTAACAAAAAATTAAACCGCCGAAAAACTGAAAAGCATAAAATAATAAACCTTAAAATTATGAGTCGGCGCTTTGAGTTATCTTTGTTCATTGATTTTTCAGCGCCGACTCAAACTTTTAAGGTTTATTATTTTATGCTTTTCAGTTTTTCGGCGGTTTAATTTTTTGTTAAAAAGTTTTTATTTTATAATTTTTTGTGGCTTTAATGTACTAATAATACTTGGCAAGGTATACCCTATCCAACAAAAAATCGGACTACTCTGTATAAAGTTATGCGTGGTTATAGTTTACAATCAGTGAGTGAACAATCAATCATCCCCATTTTGTTTTCCAAATTTATATGGGACCACCTTGGGAGTATACCCTTTCCAATAGAAAAATAATTGTTACAATCGGCCCACTATGTAAAAAGTTATGCGTGGTCATACATAAAATAAAAAAAAATAAAAAAATAACAAAAATATACGCGTCGAATTGAGAACCTCCTCCGTTTTTTTTTCGTCGGTTATAAATGGATAAAATTAGAAATGAGTATTTAAGGAGAAGTTTGAAAGTGGAGCCAGTGATGGAAATGTTGAAAAGAAATCTTTTGTCCCGGTATGGCCATTTGCTTTTCGAGGCACGCAAAAGGTCTTCCAGGTCCAGGGATCATCTGCAAGCGTAGCTTAACCTGATCGATCGAAACTTGCGGCTGTTACTTATGCAAAAGCTTCTCGTTATTTACCCATTATACGTATAATATGGACTAGCTTCTGCCCGCAACTTCGTCAGCGTCAAATTTTTGCTACCCTGACCCTTTCCGTCGTTTCGCATTGCCTGCCAGTTTCGTCCATTTTTCGTTGCTGCTCCGCTCCTTTTGATCGTACCGTAATGTTATATAGCCTTCCTCTGTAATTACGCTACCCAACACAAAAAGATTTTTTCTATTCTGACCAGTAGTTACTGAGATTATCGCGTTCAACCAAACAAACAAACTTTTCAGCTTTATAATATTAGTAATATCTGGTTGACCGAGCTTTGCTCGGTATTTTTTGGTAAATTGTGTTTAAAATAATAAGTTTATGTTCAAGTTGATTATCGATAAATTTGGTCATTGAAAACACGAATAAAACGACATTTTATAAAAATGAATCCTAGCTAGATCAATTTATCGCCCCCGAAACCCCCTGTATACTAAATTTCATGAAAATCGTTGGAGCCGTTTCCGAGATTCAGATTATATAAATATACTATACAAGAATTGCTCGTTTAAAGGTATAAGATAGATACCAGATATTCAAACCAGTTCCTCGAAGACATTGCATACTCGTTAAGCCAGATCCCACCAAGCACAAGATTTTCAACTACGTACTATCTTCAGATAATATTTCACGTGGATCGTTTATCCGAAGATAAGTTCTGCATAATATATCGTGGGACTTACTCATAATTTTTGCCGGCAGTTAAAACTTTTTGATGTACTATTTGGCAACGATTTAATATATTCGTAATACGTTGGTTTATGGAAGTAATTTTTAAGTTAGTGTTATGTAAAATGCGATTAAGATTGTGTTTTATGACGTGTTCCTGTCAGATGATATGTAGAAGGAATTTATACGTTAATCTATACTAATACTAGCTGACCCGGCAAACGTTGTTTTGCCATATAAATAATTTCCTAGGCGGGGATAACTAATTAAATGACGATTGATCAGTTTTCGACCGGCGAGGAAAAATGATTAAATTACTAAAATGGCTATTAAAAAATAAGGGTTGATCGTAGAAGGGTGAAAATTGAGGATTGTATGTATTTTTGTAAGTTGTATCATAAAAAAATAGAAATTAAAATTTTTGTCTCCTAACATTTAGGGGGATGAAAAATAGATGTTGGCCGATTCTCATAGATACCGGATAAGCACAAAAAATTTCATCAAAATCGGTCAAGCCGTTTCGGAGGAGTATGGCAACGAAAACTGTGACACGAGAATTTTATATATTAGATTATTAATGCGAAAGTATCTCAGTCTGTTCCGCTTTCACGACTAAACTGATCTTGATCCCTAAGAAAGGACCTAGACCTTTTTATTCTGTGACGTCGTCTGCGTCTGCGATGCTAGCTAGTATGAAATATTTCTTCTACTTATATTGAATGATTTAAAGTTTTAAGGAATTTATCAAAAGTTTGTACAGTTAAGAATGGTGGCTAAGTAATAATAGCCGCACGGCTTGGTCAATCAGGTTAAGCTACGCTGGGCGCGGTTGTTCCGTGGATAGGTTCTAGGTAAAGTCAGCGTCAATAATATCAGGATTTCTATTATTTATCTTTAGCTTCCCAGCTAAAGCACTAGGAAGTACTTAGTGAAAGGTGGGCGTTTTGAGGGACTGTCTTATGTAATTTTGACGTCCAAAAAGTTCTGACTCTCTGTCTAGTTCAATAGTTTCAGAGATTACCTAAGTACACAACAGATTGGAGGACAACGGAAATAGCGACTAAACGCAAACATTTTTATTTGTTTAAAGCACATTATCCTTAACTGTTTTCTTTTAAAACAATACATTTTCTAAAACAGCTTTTCAATATCGTTTATTAAGACGTTCCTGTACAAAAATTCCTTTGTATACAGATATATTTGCCGCGTTCCCTTTTTATAGTTGTCGCATCGTTTCGTCCGAAGCGTACGGATTGCTTCGAGAAATTCCTTGCATTTCTACTTCGAAAAATGTATGGCTTTTATAGATGGTTAGGGCTGTAGCGACATCTAGTGAGAGATAGTTGGGAATTGGTTTGTTATTGAATTTGTATTCTTTTAAAATAAGAATTTGGTAGCTTTGGATTAGCGAGTGATTAATGTAATGTTTATTGCTTTTAAAGGGAGAGTTTCTTGCCATTCCTCTCCATATGAAACTACCTTACTACTACCTAAGAAGGGGCAATTAAAATCAATTAATTTTTTATTGTAATTTGTTATACCCAGTGCTATTCTGTGTATGCTATCCGTATTTCGTACCGTGTGGTACCGGACGTTAAAGAATAACACCGCCCCATTTCTTCCCGTGGGTGTCGTAAAAGGCGACTAAGGGACTTACTAGAGAATGGGCAGCAGCGTTCTCTATGCATTTTACCACCATACTGCGATCGCCAACCTGCCTGCCAAGCGTGGCGATTATGGCAAAGCCCCCCAAATTGGGGGAGGCCTAAGTCCAGCAGTGGACGTCTTACGGCTGAAATGAGGATGATGAGTGCTATTCGGGATTAGCAAAGGTATAATTAGGTACGTAGAAATATGGGAATCCAGTGGAAACAATTAATTTTTTCCACCAAATCATTGAAACCGTTTACTAGTTCAGTTTTATTTTACGAAAAAAAAACCCGCTGAAATCTGAACAAAAGCGATTCAGGGCACCACTTAAAACGTTAGCGGCGACCTAGCCTACCGCGACGCGGATACATTGCGGCACTCACACTCGATTAAACATCCCCGCTTACCACAGAGCAAGCGATGATACTTTTAATGCCGCCATTCGTCCCACAGATTCCAAACAAAATACTTTCGCGCTTAAAACTCTGTTAGGAAGCCCACTCAAATCGGCTAAAATCACGGGCCAGCTGAGCAATTGTGTCCATTTGACATTTATGGCGCAATTTATATTTACGTCGGGGAACAAAGCGACCCCTTATCTCAACTCCGACCCACATACACCCAGGGCTGCTGGCGCAAAGCTATGAGAACGACACGCTAACAAAAAGTCCCCGTTCTAAGAGGAATGGGGGTTCTAATGCCTGTAATATCTCAGTAACAAACGTGTAGAAATAAGACAAGACAATCGATGTATACAGATATAGAAATATAATCGATTTTAGAGAATCGAGACCTTTATCACTACAGTGGACATAGGTACATAATATAGAGTTAATCAAAGCTCTGACAGCCCTATACACCACAGTTTACAGACACACAGTAAATCAACACGGTATTGTTCGTCAAATAATTGGGCGCTGGTATGCAGTTCCGGCACTATGTGAATCGTACGTTCACGCTGGAAGTCGGCCTGTTTGCTCCTATTGTTATGTAGAAAGGATTTACCGATGAAACATATTACGCTCTTTTGTGACCCTCGAATGACTGCGTCGAAAGTAGAAGAAGAATATAAAAAAGGGGAGAAATTTATGGAGATTAAGTATGACGTATCACGACATTTCCGAGACGTATACGCTTAAAAGCGCAGCTCACACAAAGCAAACTATACAAATAAAGGGAAGAGAACTGTGAGGGATCGAAGCCTTTCGATTCTAATGGCTCTTCATTGGCTTTCCGTTCTCTCGGCTCGGCTTTGGCGAAGCCTATGTGTGTAGAAACATCTATAGGTGCGCTGTACGTTAGTATAATATTCATTTTTACCTAACTCAGAATGGTTTTTCATGTCGTCAAGCGATTAAGAAGGCGTAACAAGCTTCTCTCATTAGTTTCTACAACTTCCATTACGTTTAACTACTTATTTGCATGATGGATGCATTGTTCGACGTCTCTAAGAGTTCTTAGTATTGTCTCACTGTTTATGCTTAACTGCGTCCTACACAGCGGGCTGTAATTACTCACGCGATATTTCGTCCGAAGCTTTTATGTCGCGCGACAGAGTCGGGTCGAACGCGTCGTGTCGCATGTCGCAGCGATATTGCTACGTTTATTATCTGCTTGAGAGCATAATTCGTTCAGAAATGACTTTGCTAGGCGTTCCGCAGCCTCTTTATTTTTCATTTGCAAAGAAATGAAAGTGTCAAATGTTTTTGGTTTTGCTGTAACGACGTCATTTTTTCGCGTTTTTGTTGTTAGCTTTTAACGTTATGTTAGAAATCGCAGATGAAATTTGAATTCCCGTGATTGCGTTTTTCATAAGCGTTTCAGTAATAGCTGTTGTCGCTTGTCGCCTGTATTTAATTTTATTGTTGTCTTTATGTTAGTGCTCGCTCTAAAGTCTGGAATGAAATAAGTTTTGAGATCGAAACAAAGACGTGTTTTACTTCACAGCTTTAATTAAGAAGCTTAGAATGGAGTTGTTGATATTGTTATCTAATGAACAAAGGATAAACATTTGTTAAGCAGTTCGTCTGCGACAAGATAAATAACCTGACAATGTAAAACGAATTGATGCTAAAAAGGACACCTGAGCTTGAATATCTAGAAGGGAATTCGACAAATTGCTGCCCTCGCGAAGATTCGGACCTTTCTTGGAGTTTGTGACGTCCGTGACAAAAAATAGAAGGCAAATTCTTTGTTCAAAGTGGTTCAATTTTTTTGGCCGGTCCGGTGCTTCAAAATCAGGTCATTTCAACCAATACATTCTAGGACAGGCCATGTTTTCGCTTAAAAATTTAGCCGTCTCTATAATTCACAACGAAATTGCCACATCTCGCAAAATGTGACTATGTTGATTTTATCAATGAAACGAACGGAGTCGGGATTTTGGTTAAAAAAAAAGTCATTTTCCAAGCTATTTACCGAGTATAAGGCGAAGCTGGCACGTCATTAAACCACGGCCGAATCGCTCATACACGCGACGGTGACCATAAGTTTACATCTCGCCGGACATCGTTGTATAAAGAGCGCCGTGTGAATGAAAAGATTTATGGAGGTTGAAAAGGCAACGTATTTCGGGTGCAGGCTCTCTGCGTCAAATTAGGATCTTATTGTAAGTTGGTGCTGATAATGCTGTACCCCCATATAAGTTTGCTTAAAACCATCACTTTGGACAAATAAAAAAATACAGCCGAATTTCTTATTTTGCCGAGCCCTCATTTTAGCATATGGGTCTACTAAGTGTAGGATTCGATGCATAAAGTAATTTGTTTATTCAGCATACGGAGTATTTTTATGATCGTAGGAAATGTATTCATGAATTTCTCCCAAAGATTACATGTTTATATAAAAATATGGGAAGCATAATAAAGAAATTAATGTGAGCACCAGAAAAAAAATGTACATATTTATATCCATAAAAATGTTTGATGACTTGACACGCGTACATCGATGCTCGTAAATTTAATGTTGTTTTTATATCGCGTTATCTATGCATACGTGTAGAGAGGAACGTCCGGATTTTCTATGCGAATATTTTATTATGGTAACCCCAGGGCGAGTGTGAATTCTTGTGTTATAAAGTTTGCACGATTTTCGCTCGGCGGGTAGTCGGTAGTGGCCTCCCTTCGGCGACATTTTTCGACGCATTAGAGCGATGGCCATAAAAGTTTATTTACGAGCGGCATATGAATGCTCCCTTTTTATTATGTTAATTCTGCGGTGCGCGGTGCCGGTCTGTATTGTGGAGGGCGCTAATTTACGACGTGGAGAGACCCAGCTCGGCCATCGATAGAGACGTCTCGGGCACACTACGGGCCGCAGTAAATATCCGTCGAACGGGCGTACGCAATTTAGGATACTGACAAACGGGTGTTCGACCAAATAGCCGATGTAATTGTAGCGTAAGATTAAGCGCTATGGTGTGATGTTAGCGAGGCTCGGGGGTGTCATTATACATGTTAATACCTTGGCTCTAAGCATCTGTAGCTTTTTATATATCGCTTGCCATACGACGATAAATTATTCGAAAATCAAACGAAACTGTAGACAGTGTAGTGCTCAGTATACAGTTTTGTCTGAAATTAACAGCTTATAGCATGGGAATTATTAGAAATATCAGGACTAGTGTGTTAACCTATATTTTGCTTCTATATAAGGTTTAATAAAAGCATGATTTTATAGTATGTAGGTACAGCAATTTCTCTCAAGTTTTTCTCTTCTAATCTCAATGGAACTTACTTTTATGTTCCATATGCCTTTTTTCCTTGTTTCTTGAACAAAATATCAACAAAAGAAAATGCTACTTCAGTAAATGGACGATGGGCCAGAACCTTTTACTGCTAACCTTTTATTGCGATGATTAAAACAAAAAGTACGTAGTTTCTGAATGTAAGTGTATGTTCTGGGTATATCTGTTAGTGCTACATAAAGTTTTGCCGTATTCCATAGCTTTTGTTTCTTTTACTAAGGCCTTTTAACAAATACTTTTATTTACGTGCAAAGTGATTCTAACTAAGAATATTGTTGAAATTTCATTGCTTCATTTCGCGTAAAATTTGATAACATTTTTAGAGGAGCATTTTTGGAGAAAAAATTACCAAGAAAAAACAAATTTCACCAAAATCAACTCGCAATTTTTCGAATACACAATCAAAAAATCAGATAAGGAAAAACGTATAAGAAATAATAATAACAATATTATTGTAGATCTCTGATTTCCGTGTTTTTCCCTGCGGAAGCGTGCGCACCCTAGGGACGCCTATCCCGTGACTCGAAGCTATCAAGTTCTGAATTAGAGACTTACGTTAATCGAGAACTCGATTTGGAAATTTCGACTTCCATCAGTATTTTTTGTAAACAAATTGAGGTCGATGTAACTAAAGGATCTTAGTATAACAATGTCTTCAAACTTCATGGCAAGTGTTCTACCGAAATCGCGTCTCACCTTAGCGTCGCGCCTATTTGCGGGGCCATAAGGCGGCCCCTACACCTACAATAAGTTTGCGCAATGTGATAGGATCATCCAAATGAAAATTGCACTCAAGCGATTCATTATTTTGATACAATAATTTTGGCGGCCAAGCTTCAATGTTTTTGTATTAGAAAGACCAGCGGGGCGAGCACGGCCTCTGTGATAGACTTGCGTCACGCATTTTATCACGGTTTTTGGTTCCAAACAGTGATAAAAATGGTGACTCAAGCCTATCACAGTATAGATATCTTAATAAATATCTTAGGACAACCAAAACACCGCTACCCGATCCCAAACAAAGCAGAGCCTGTACTGTGGCAACCAGACAACTCATAAATATACATATTTATTTTTTAGATTGGGACTAGATGGCGTTGTGTGATAGTTGTGGAATATTATTATTATTATATTATTATTTCTAAATACATACATATTATAGATAAATTACACCCAGACACAGAACAAATCATTGTGCTCATCACTCAAAGATTTGTCCTGTGTGGGAATCGAACCCACGACCTCAGTCTCAGCAGTCAGGGTCACTAACTACTAGACTAACGACAATAGTTTATTAGTTTATTCTGCCGTTTAGTAGGCCGTGCTCGCAACAAAACCGCTGGCAAAAGTTATCCTACACGGTGCAATTAATATATGGAGCAATATGAATTAAGTGTTGTTCAATCATTGCGCAAGTCAGGATATTGCGCAAGTCGGGATATTGCGCAATACAATTGATCGTTTATAGCCCGCCTTAGTCGACACGTGTAGCGTTTTGTTTCGATACCGAATTATTGTTGCGTACTTCATTGTGTTAAGTTAGTTGTAGTTACTCGTAAATTAAGTTTATGGGTCTTAGACTAACACGTGTCGGTTTATTACCTGTTGGAATATTGAAATAGGATGTTGTTAATTTAAGCTTGTCACATATTAATTAACTCAAGATATGATTTACGTTACTAAGCCGTACAAAGACTCTCTTTAGTAGTAATTTCTGGTTCTTGATTTTAACGAAAGTTGTATTAGCATAATCAGTCTATAATGTTCCCACTGCTGGGCACAGACCTCCTCTCTATGGCTGACCCCACATTAGGCGTGCGCGATCCTCGGGCGCGAGCGCCGCGCGCGCGTCGCGAGCGCGCCGCGAGAGCGTCGCGTTTAGCTGCCCCGCTGCGCGCTCGCGGCGCGCTCGCGGCGCCCTCGCGGCGCGCTCGCGGCGCCCTCGCGGCGCTCGAGTCGCGTTCTTACCCCTTCGCCCGCTACAATACTCAATACTTTATTGCATTCCACAATGCTTAGGTGGTAAAACATTTTATTTAGAAACAGTTGTGGACCCTGTCGGGCACAGCAAAGGAAAATACAGTAGGTAGAGAGGAGGATCTATTGATTATCTTATAATGTAACTTATTCTAAAATAGTAATTAAAAATAGATGAAATACATGCTTTGCGATATGGGACATGACTACAAAGGAGTATAGTGATCGTATTGCAAAAAAAAGGTGTGGGAAGAAATCAGCACTTTATTTATAAAAGACTAGCTTCTGCCCGCGACTTCTTCTGCGTAAATGTCGTTTATCGCGGACGCAGACAAAGTCACGGAATAAAAAGTAGCCTTTGTCCTTTTTCAGGCTCTAAACTATCTTAGTACCAAATTTCATTTAAATCGGTTCAGTAGTTTTAGCAGGAAAGCGAGACAGGCAGACAGACAGAGTTACTTTGCATTTATAATATTAGTGTGGATAGTGTGGATTTTGAAACGAAAATTGTCCAAATTGTGACTGACTTAGCTGTAGGGGGTTAAACGCCAAGGCGAGCGCCGCGTGCGCGCCGCGAGCGCGCCGCGAGTGCGCCGCGAGCGCGCCGCTGGGCAGCTAAACGCAACGCTCTCGCGGCGCGCTCGCGACGCGCTCGCGACGCGCGCGCGGCGCTCGCGCCCGAGGATCGCGCACGCCTAATGTGGGCGAGGCCTATGAGTGGGACTGGGCCATTACCCACCACGCGGGCCCAATACGGGTTAGTGGATGAAGTTCTAAAAACAGGGTTTCCTCCCGATGTTTTCCTTTACCGTTTTGAGAGCAGTGGCGATGAAATGAAGTACACAAAGGTGAATGCCTGTCTGGATTCAAACCCATGACCTAAGTAACCTATGAGCTGCAGTCAGAGCACCACTGCTCTGACTACAACAAACTATGGTTAGAAAAATACCCAATATTGCCTAATATTGGGTACCTATTTACCTAACAAGAATTTGGTGAAATTATACCTAGATCATTTCGTAAGTACCATCCCTTATAAAAATACAAGATATCGGTACCACTAAAACAAAACTAGCTAGGCTGCCCATCTTAAATGGGACATGTCTGCCGGAGAAAATGTGGGCACAAATAGCACAGAATGGGTGCCCTGAGACAGTGGGGCGGGGTCGAGGCAAATCACGTAGCATATATATATCCGATTGAGCTGGATGTGGCTAGTAAAAAAAAAAATTACCTAATCTTGGCTTTCATTTAATTGAATCATTTTGATTCGATTCAATGTTTCAACTGCTACAAAAACATTAGTCACACATTTCCACATCAAAACCACAAAAATAAAACGATTGTCATCCAATAAAATCGTAATATATTTGATAGGAAACTGCTCCCGTAACACGTAATGAAACAAATTCGGCACGTTACTAGAAGCGAGTGGATTTATTTGATTTGCTACAAAACGCGCGCGCGCGCATTATTTGTACGAATTTAATAAAAATACGTCATTACTAACGCGGGATAAGGTGGTCGTGGACTGTTGTGTGAATCGGCATTTTATAATTTATGAATTTGTTTTGTTTGTTTTCTTCACTCCTTACAAAAATTGCCATGTAGTATAGGAAATAGAGGCTGTGTCAGTATTGTAGGATATAAATAACATTTATAAACATCACGGCTTGTTTCCCTGAAAGGTTGGGCAGAGGTGTACCTTTAGTAACCACCCACATTTCGCTAGTTATATTTAAGTTCCCTGTAATAGGGGCGAACCTTTTGCCGTCAACCCGGCACAAATCCAGACTCCAGGCTGCTAATGAGAATTCCAGATAGAAAACCCAATAAATCTACCCGACCTAGGAATCGAACCCAGGACTTCATGCTTAACAGTAGCGCTTGCTATCACTAGACCAATGAGACCGTATAAAAATATTATCGATACGGTATTATAATAAAGTTTTCCCAGTATAATAAAGTTTTTCATAAAGATATTTAGTATTTACACAGTAGCAAATTCTTTCTATTTTACGACTGACACGCACCATTATCCACAATCCAATAAAACGAATATAAACTACAAACTCCCGTTGTTAAAATACCTCTCTCCATTCACAACCACCGTGTCAAAACACCCTTAATACGGTATCACATAAAAATGCCAAAAAAATTAAAATTTCGCCGACTCAAATTACTTCCCATGTATTGTCCGATCAATCGTAGTTTTTGTTACGACCTAGTTTACGACGACCCTAACGTTCGCTGTTATTATGTTACACGAAATATGTGACATTCGCGTTTATTTATGATCAGCCTGTATTGCGTTAAGCTCGGCCTCTTTGTTAGCCACGATTTATATTATTGGGACGGTGTTTAGAGACGGGTAGGTAATACGGGTACACTTTCAAGGTGGCTGCTCCAAAAATAGATTGGTTTATTAAAAGGATCGTTAGTTTTTCGGAGATCGGGTTTTTTGGGTAATTATTTGTGAATGTTACTTGTCATTTACATCTCTTCTTTACCTATTTTTAAGGGGCATTCTGTGGATTATTTAATACAATTGGAACACGTAGGCACGGGCGTAAAATTTATTGGGTTGGTAGATGGCGATGTCTTCGAATTTTTGGCTCTAGAACATGCCGGTTTCCTTACAATATTTTGCTTCACCGTTATGAGTGCAGTGGTGATGAAATTATTTACACAAAGTACCTGAGTTCGAACCCACGAGCTACAAGTCATAAGTCGGGACCGAAACCACTGGGCCACCACTGCTCTCTATTTTCATTTGTTAAATTCTAATTAAAAACACTCTCAACGATCGTCCAGCAATCATATATATGCTATACCTCTATCACATACTATCTTCATCCCTCTGTTTGTCCTCTGATGATATGTCGCCCTTCGCTTATAAGATTATTGTCATGATACCCATGATTTATCACCGAAGGGCAGGCTCCTCGTGTTCAGATTAAATTCTGAGTTGTGACCGTTTTTGTAACCAGTTTGTGACCACTTTTGGGTTTTAATCAGTTTGGGCGACGAGTTCTGGTTACGAAACTGAAGGGTTGAAAATTCAATGATGATTTAGATGTATCTAACTGTAGCTGTGAATTTATAGGAGTTTTTGTACACATGGTATTTGTAGATATCAAGTTATACATTTCCAGTATTACTTGACCTCGCTTTGTATAGAATTTTCGTACAATGAGATGTCAGCTTATACTGAAAATGTATTACTTGATTTGATGCAGTGCGTACGAGGCTCTACAATGCAAACCGAATAGCGGCTAATCAATAGTTGTTTAATCTTTAGTTAAACTTTACGGCACTCAACATTAAACTGAAGATCGCGTGGCTAAGTCATAACAGCTACCCGTATCGATCGATCAGGTTAAGTTACGCTTGCCGCGGTTGGTATTTGGATGGGTGAGCATCTTTACATATCGAGACTCACCATGCCTCGAAGCACGTCAAGCCGTTGGTCCCGGCTGTCATAAGTATATCTTTGGCAGTCGTTACGGGTCATCAGAAGCCCGAAAATATCAGTCTTGGAAGGATGGAGATCAATGCTGAAAAAGTACGTTAAAAGTAATGTGGAGTAAGTACTTTCATGTAACGTAATTTAAGCTATGTAATTTCCTGCCATGAACAAAAAAAATCTTGCCCCCGTAGCACGTTCATTACAAAACTTGAATGTTATTATTTTCAAACCTCCATTTCTCTTCATTATCCCAAGTGTAATTATGTCAGACATAATAATAGCCCAAAACACAATTAATCATAATAAACTCAGCAGGTCGTCTTAACAGTCTCTTGAACGTAATTCAAACTATAGTAGCCGCTTGGTCCAAGCTTTGTGAAACCATCTAGAAAAAGCGTTCATGCTCCAAAGAGTTCCTGAGAGGTGTTAAATTAGAGCATGTGGCGCAGTAACTCGCTCTATAAGCTAGCGCACTTAATATATCTAGAGAAAGAATAGAAACGAATCAGTATGTAGTATTGTTTGCAATAAGTCGTAAGGGACAAATATTTTGAATAAGATCTGCCCCCCTAGCCAAGTCACAAACGTTTACCGTTCTACAATCGATAACGCCTCAGTGTCAGCAATTGTAGAAAACGATAAGTTGGTAGCCATGTTGAAGCGCCTGAGTCGGCCGCTCGTTCTACAATGTCTTTAGAAAACAACACCTTATAACAAAGGATTTAGCGTTGAACATTGTAGAAACGATAAAAATAATTCTATCATTTTGAACGATGTGAATTTGGCTACGAATTTTCTGTTCGTTTGTTCTAACCACGTGACTTAACGTTGAGCGACTAGCGTTAACGATTGCAGATTATCAACTTGGCTAGGGGTGCAGGTCATTTTCTCGCATCTAGCTAAATAATATGACGACGATGATGTTCAAAGTATTGTGAGATGAGTTAAAATGGCGCTGAAACGATCTATAAAAACCGTTCATGCTCCCGATGAGTTTCTGAGAAGTGTTAAATTAGAACATTTGGCGGCATTCCTCGCTCTATAAGCTAGGGCACTTAATATATCTAAAGAGAGAATAGAAACTAGTCAATATATACAATTGCTTGCAATAAGTCGCAAGGGACAAAGATTTGGAATAAGATCAGGCCATTTTCTCGCATCTAGCTAAAGATGATCACGATGATGTTCAAAGTATAGTGAGATAGTTAAAATGGCCCTGAAACGATCTAGAAAAACCGTTCAAGCTCCCGAGGAGTTTTTTAGAGGTGTCAAATTAGAAAATGTGGCACCGTTCGTTGCTCTAAAAGCTAGCGCACTTAATATATCTAGAGAAAGTATTGAAACTAGTTAGGATATACGCGTACAATTGCTTGCAGTCAGTCGCAAGGGACAAAGATTTGGAATAGATCAGGCCATTTTCTCGCATAAACGTGATGACAGTGATGTTCAAAGTATTGTGAGATGAGTCCGCTTGATCCAAGTTTTACGAAACGATCTAGAAAAACCGTTCATGCTTCAAAGAGCTTCTGAGAGGTATTCAATTAGAACACGTGGCGTTGTTCTTTGCTGGAAAATCTAGCTCACTTAATGTATTTAGAGAAAGAATAGAAACTGATCAAGATATAATTGCTTGCAGTCAGTCGCAAGGTACAAAGATTTGGAATAAGTTCAGCCCATTTTCTTCAAGATTTGGAAAGCATTTATAAACCTAGTCGCATACAAACTGGTGTGAGAACTGTTACCTAAACCTGGATAAAGAACAATTCATCATGTTAGCCTAGAAGATAGTCTTACACCTTATCTTCTTACACCTTAGAATCTCAAATTAATTGATATTAAATTCTATAGAGTAAGCTCAACGAATTTCATCAGTTTAAAAACAAATATATAGGTATGTGTGTTTAAGCTCCGAAAACTATTTACCAACTTTCTCGTAAGAGACGATCTTCAAGATCAGTCTTCTAAAACATATTTGAAATAAAAGTATCAATTCGTAATATACCTGTTTAAGCATGAATATCAAAAATAGTAGGTAGTACCAACTGTTACCGATTCGTGCACGCGTCTACAGTTCCGACAATCAAGCAACCGAACATGGCTTCCGAAATCGGAATCAATAACGGCACCGTTTATTATCATTTAGTCGTCCGTATTGTGGCGATTGTGCTGGAAATAACGTTTAATCCTCTTAGACGTACACTTGGACGTGACACTGCCTTACGTGAGCTAGTGATGGGAACGTTAGTCGATTATTTTAGTCCTGGCGGATTTAGTTGTGTCAGCTAACTTGTGTTGAATTGGAATTGCAAAATGGTAATGTGAAAGCTGTTGTTGCACTGTGGAGCCGGCCCTAAACGTAGTTGGGAAAAGACTGGGCAGATTATGAAGATGACGATGATGTTGTTTGCTATAGCAAATACCATTAATTTATTCATCATTGTGGCTGGCTTCAAATTCCAACACTTCCAACAAAACGAAGAGAAGTTTGTAAAACAGTATCAAATTATGTTATAGTTGCATGCTGAGCAAAATTATCTTTATCTTTATCTTTATTGGAACCAGAAACAGTACATTTACAATTAAATTGTGTACGATAATAGCCACATTAGTTAAAAACTGTGTCGCAGCTATTAACGCCCAGCTCCATGTGGAAGATGACAGTATCCCAGATATTTAATGCTTACAAAATAAAATTAATTTACAAGATAAAATAAATTAGGAAAGAAACTTCCTTCTCTGTTTTCATCGTTAAAACTTCTTGTTTACATCTTACAGTATCAAAATTGAACTCCTGGGCAGATGGCAAGACGTAGACCGTAGTAAACCAACTCGCGGACCTGGCGGGGCTTAATAAACCAGAGAGCGGTGGTAACCCAGTGGTAACAGTCGCCACTTACAAGTTACGAGTACCCAGGCAGGCGAGTTACTTTGAGTAAATTATTTCATCACCACTGCTCTCAAAGCGGTCAAGGAAAACATAGTGAAGAAACCGGCATGTCCTATAGCCAAAACTTCGGACATAAAAACTTCGGCATATGTCCGAAGCCCCAGCTTCCAGCCCACTCCGTCTCACATAGAGGAAGCCTGTTTCCCAGAATGATTATGAACCCAACTGCCAAACCCCAAAAACAAGTTTCTTACACCCAAACTCGACTAAAACCGACTCACTAAAACTCACTCACGAACTCCCCACATCACTAGAGCTCGCTTTTGAGGATCCGACCCCGATATAACGAGCCAGCTACTGTTTTCCAGCTCACAGAGCAAGAATAGAATTTAGTTACATATTTTCTGTTTTGTAAAACGAGAATGGCCTTAGGGAATGGCTTCGGTAACATTTCTCGTCTATCAATGTTGGTTATTAGTAATGTTATTGGCATGTTTGGTTATGTGGAGTTTTTATCGATGTTCTTAGTTTTAGTAAGGGTTAAATGTTAGTTGGAAATGTTTTGTTGATATTTCTGAAGGGAACTGAATTTGTTTTTTAGCTTTGTATACACAAAGGGTAGTTTTGTTTTTAGTGTGGCTGTTTGGTTTTGAAACTTTATACATGTATAACGTGATCGTTTTTGGGGGATTTTAATGCAGTTTTCATCAATAGACAAAGTGATTCAAGAGGAAGGTTAATATGTACTATTAAAACGCGGGTGAAGCCGCTGGCAAAAGCTAGTAGTTTATAAAAAGCTGTTTTCCGATAAGCTAAGGCCCTAATGCTATTTATAGTAGATTGCGGTTAGTTATCCGCATAATGCGATAATGTATCCGTCATTATAAATGCTATGGGCGGTAAAGCTCGCGGCCGCATCTACTGACAGCGATCCAGGTGGCAGCCTTAGGGTTGCACGGTCAAATGGAATATTTTCTGAAATAAATAAATTGACGAAATGAAATAATATCAGTAGATAAATATACTACAACAGAAGCGTCAGGTGTAAGCTTTAGAATTACACGCCAAATTGTTAGGCGACTAATGACAACAAAAAAAGAGAAACGGAATCAATGTTGAAGGTCATTACCGTGGTCGCAGCCCTGCGATCGATGGCTTGGGCCCGCGGTGCGGTGCGGTGCGGTGCGGAGCGGAGCGGTGCGAGTGGCCACCGCGTAACAATCGTAACTCACGAACTGGTGTAATTGTGAACGTGAACAAGTAATGGCTGGCCGAGCCGTTGCTTAATGGTCCGTACTGCTTTCATTACAGACCGCTTTCCCGATGCCAAAATTTTAATCTGAAAATGTACTCCGGAAAATTCAGCCCGCCCCCGAACGCGGAATCCCGCACTCCTTAAGTGCCTCGGTATTTTCGCTCATAATGGACCTTAAACAGCTTTTAGGGGGATCGTTTAGTGCTTCATTCGTCGACGGCGTTAACGATGTAGAAACGATAAGTTTTAGACGTGAAATAAACATGATACGGTGTCATTACCGTGCCGGTAGGCGAGTAGAGTGTTGTACGCTTGCTGCACTTATAACCCTCAAGCGCTCGTCGATATCGAGCGCTGTTCACAGCGACCCCAGCACTCGCCTACACGTATGTAAATAGCTAGCGATGTTTGACTACGCAGCTTTGCGGGAGATTTTCTAGATCAGTGTTTTTATACTTTTTCCAACATTTCGATGCTGCTGATTGAAGCGTTTCTCGATAATGGTGTTTGCTATGTATTTTTTGTATTTATTTTTCGTGATATTTATTTGGTAAAGCTAACTGAGCAGAGTAAATATATCTCCAACAAGTGCTAACAACATTAAAAGTAACATTGGCGTAATGTCTATCTTTCACACAATTAATCAAGAACGCTCGCCTTAAATACACTCAAATGCACAATTATCACGATTAAAACTCACGTTTCGTTATTGGGGAGTTAGTGTAAAGTTCCCCTCGGTGCGCTTCGAGTGGCGTGTTGTTTGCGTAGCGAATGTCTAGGCGTTCAGACACTCGCGTACTCGGTGCTTGAGACCCCCGGCCGCGTAAACAACGCCCGCGTACCGCCGCCGATGACGGGTTAAGTGAAACAGCACTATTTGTGTTTCATAAGCCGTGTATCGGTTCAGTTTTTGTTTGTGTACGTGTTTCTTTACGTTGTTGAGATGGGGGTCGGATGGCACCCTCAATGTTGGAGGTGATCTTTAGTGACAATTGACAGTAGCAGCTTCAGGTCCTTTGGTACATTTTTCATCAGAAATGCCCTATTTTTATAAGCTCATTTTTATTGTTTCTAGTTTTAGAAGAGCAGGGCCTCCTAGCACAGGTATTTCTATACTTATTATGTAAGAAGACCTCTACGTAAGATTAAATATTGTAGAAGTTTGTAAGGTTAACTTAAACGAATTCTGTTTGTTATAAGCAGGATTGAAGAGGTTTTAGAGTAGAAACTATAATTTAAGTAGATAGGTATGCTTGCTTTCGTTTAGTTATTTTGCTTTAGAAATCCATATTTCAGTCTAATAGATTTCTCCGAATTACTCTCTCTCCCTGAAGAATAGGAAGATATTTAGTTCTGTGCATCCATTCGTGTATTTCCAATTCCGGACTTTGAAGCCTAATTAGCATTTAATTAGGTGAAGCAGTGAGCTGAGAGTTGCTAGACTTAGCTCCAAGTGTCTGGTTACACATTCCGGATCTGTGAACTGGAATAGTGGTTTAGGGTTCAAAGATTAATAATATCTAATCTTATAAATATATAAAAATATATTTTCGTTCTTTAGTGTAGCTGAAACTCAAAAATGACTGAACTGAATATTAGTTTTTTTTTTTTTTGTTCGCTTTAAACAGGTTTGAAAAAGAAAAAATAAGAAAACAATCGAGAAAACTGAAATTTTGTTTTCTATGAAAATGTTGTATTAGTTATTGTAATTGGGTATGTTGTTAATTGCTGTAAATATGGACCGCACGTCTGTCGGATTAGTTAGTTAAAAATAAAATTGTAACTCTCCGAAATAATGTCTCCAGATTTAGGATCCCCCAGCCATGCGTCTAATGAGGGTCGAATCCTCGCAAATAGGACAAACCCAAAATAAAGTGATCAATACCTTCTTCCCGCATAAATAGATGTGACTTATCAAAACCTGCCACTCTGCTCGCCATTCCCTCGAACCACGAGCCATTACCACAACCAAAACTTAAATGATATCGATTCCACAAACTTTCTAAGAACTTCCAACTTTGCTAATTACACGGACCTCTCTCTCTAATGACATAGTGCTAAAACGAGACAGCCACATTATATACAGGGTGGTGATATCTGCTTTCCACGCCATTAAGTACGATGCATCTGTCGTACGCTCTCATCATTGTTTCGTATAAATAATATATGTATGTCAGTGTGTGGAGGGCGATATCGGAAATTGCTCAATCAATTCGTATAGATTCGGTACGTAGTGGCAGTGAGAGAGAGAGCAATTTAAGTGACGAAAATTACAGGCAATTCGGATGTTCGATGTGTGAATTGTTATCTAGATTAACGCCAAAGCGTACCTATATCTTATGTAAATCACCCTAATCGCGTAACAAATTACCAATCAGAATCTGATTCCTCCATTGCTTTATATGTTAACACTATAAATAAATAAATAAACACGTTAACTGCCATGTCGGACTATGTGTCCGACACTTTTTGTTCCATTCAGGCCTTGTCGGACTATATGACCGACAACACATACCAAATCTGAACGTGTCGTTGCTGCCTGGCCGCCATGCTTAGTAATAAGCTATATTAAATATCCCGTAGAGCACAAAAACCACTGTGTCAATATAACTTTTGTTTACATTTACTCTCATACAGTTTTTGGAAAGTACGAAGTCAAAATTACAAACACTGTAATAAATATGATATATACGTTTTTAAGGAATAAATAAACTATTTAAAGTGAAATAACACTAAGTAAATTTTTGACTTTTTCTGTTTGTTGACCTTAGACTTACTTTATGCATTTAAAATAGGGTCTTAATGCCTTGAGATAAGATTGAGTATTGTTTGGCTCAGTGGACGGTATGTAAGGCAATAAGTATGTATCATTTTTGACAAAAAAAACCCATATTAAATGTTACTGAAATCAATTTTGAACAAACGTATTTCAGGAATATCGTATCGTATCGTATTTTCCAAACGAACAATCCTTAGTTTGATACTGCATCGTTCAAAGAACTACCCGTAAAATTAACATCCCCTTAACTTAAAACAACAGTCCAGCCACTGGTCTCAAACACCCCTATATCTCTAGTTAACCCTTTAAGTGAATACTTAACGGAATCCAATGTGATTTGCATACGAATGAATGAATGTTCCTGAACCTTCATAGCTTCATAATGCTTTAGTTCTGCTGATGTGCTTCATGTACCACCTATCAGGTTTTGGTATTTAGGGGTTATGGGGTATTTCTGTGGTTAGGATTGATTTGAATGCAAATGAGAGTTTAACATAAAACAGAAGGGTTGGGCAGAGGTGTTCCTATAGTATAGGTACCCACATTACGCACGTTATGTTTAAGTCTCATATTATAGGGGGCAAACGTCTTGCCATAAACCGGGCACAAATCCAGATTCCGGGCTGCTATTGAGAACTTCCAGATAGAAAAACCCAATGATAGTGTCCGACCTGGGAATCGAACCCAGGACCTCATGATCAGCAGAAGCGCTTGCTACCTGTAGACTAGTACCAATTCAGGAAATTGTCAACGATTTGACAGATATTTTTGCTGTTCACTATGTCTGACGAATGGGAAGTTGGTCCCGTCGTAAGTGTTTTTATCTAATTTGTTTACTGCCAATTTAATTCCTCGATAAATCGTCTATATGCTAAGTATCTGTATGAGACTGCATTGACAAAAATCATTGCCTCTTTATTGAATTTAACAACAAATTCTTTAACAATTCCATAAAAAACTGGTCCTAATCTGTCAAATAACAGTAAGTACTTTCCTTTGTCATTACGATAGCCATCAGTTTTTCGTAATGCCTTGTGTCAAAACCACCATTCCTCCGTAAATAATCTGCCCCCAAACCCAGTTAAAACCCACCACAAAGTAAACAGCACCATTCGAGAAGAAGGCAATCTTTCTGACAAGCGTCCCCCGTTGCCGATACACTTTTTACGACCATTTAATCTCCATAGAGCCGGTCCGAAACGTTCCGGTTTTATAGCCGTCCGGTGATTGAAGACTTTCGTTTATGGCTGGCTGGATGTGGGAATGGGTCGTGGCCTTTCAAATCGTCATCATGATCAATCAGCGTACGGGTTTGTTTGGTGAGACTTCCGGGTTAACGTGGATTGCATCGATGATTTTCTTTTGTCTGAGTTTCTGGTCTACCTTAAGTAATCGTGGAACTGTTGTGACGTCTGTGCGCGTGACTATTAGTTAAGCATAACGTGTTCGTAGACGCTATATAGAAAATATAGAAAACTATTATTTCGGACAGGAGTCTACAGGATTAGCAACAAATTTACTTCACTTTTAATGTTAATAAATCTCCCACCTGTATACAACATTAATTTTTGTTTATGCGAAACCCGAAACACGGGTCTAGTATTTTTATGTAAAGAATCTATGAAAAAATGTTCAAAACTGTATCATTAATAATCACAAAGTTATAAGCTTGATAAGTTACCTGGTTGTCCACGCAAAAACATATGCAGATCACCACAAACAGCTAGTGTACGTACCATCTCCGTGTAATGGACGTTTGAATACGAGAAAGACATGATAATTTTAAAATCGAAACAAAACACTAAGGCCCGCGACTTGGAAGCGTAATTAAATATTTTTGGTACAAAATATAGCATGGTGTAAAAATTATTGGAATCGATTCAGTTACTGATTCTGAACAAACTATATTCAGGTTTCGCATATACTAAAAATAATCTTGTATAAGTTGCCTTGACTTTCCTAGAAGTCTTTATATAGTGTCCAGACACAGGTAGGCCGAAGCAAAGAAAACCGGCTCAAATGGAGTTTTACAGGTGACTCTGCCCTGGATTGTAAATGTTGTGCTGTTCCACAAACAATACATTGTTTAATATCGTATCCAGAGTACCCTGTTAGACTGCACGTTAAAGAAGTTGCTGGACGCTCCAGAGTGTAAAGCTCGTTGCCAAATTCTGGGCTGGCTGTATTTAGATTGATAGCGAAATATGTTGTTACATACAGAAATTAACATTAACAATTAAAAATCAACGCGGAGCTGCATCACCTCCGCAACATCGGAAAATCCCATAAATCTGCGAATACACTGAGAATACTGTTGTGTGAACACTGGTCATCAGGGTTGCACATCTATTCCCAATAATGGCGACAAAACCATAAATATTATTATCATCCGTAAAATTCCTTGACGCGCTACAATGCCACAGACCGATCTGCAAATGTACTAAAAATACTATTTTGCGAACACGCGTCCCCAATCATGTATCCCTATAATAGCGACAAAACCATTAATATTGTTATCCACAAAAATCCTTGACACTATATTCGCCACGGCGGCAGCCCCACCAGCACTCTCAGTGCATTTTTGTATGGACATGAAACTGTCATAGCTTTGACTTAACGAAAATGAAATGTGGCTATTTCCTATACATACACCCTGCCTAACCCTCCGTCAAGTACAAGCGTGGTTTTATGTAACGTCTAATAAAAATAACATTGCTTTTAAAATAATGTTGCTTTCTCCAAGATCATAAGCATTATGTATCTGCAAATTATCTTTTTAAGTGCGTTATTCTACATACTGAGGAAAGAATAATCATAATAATACGTATATCCGCAAATAACCCATATATTTTCGTGGAAGAAAAAAGTAGAGCGAATCCACCGTCATTGTCCTGAGAGTCTCGCTTGAAGGAAACAAGTTAATAGCACTCTTAGACGATAGACAACTTAATGCTATCATTAAGTCTGACGGTACGTATACGAGGCTATACGAGAATCTTTATTACAGCTTCCACGAATATTCTTTCAGCAAAAAAAATATTCGGGAGGTATACACCCTGTATACACATTATTTTTTTTTATCTTTGAAAAATGTTATGTCTGTACATATACGGTACAGGTACGGTATACTATACGGTAACTACCTGTACGTTGCGTGGGAGTCTTTCAATTCTCTGGGATGAAAAGTACCGTATGTCATCATGCAAATTATTTTTTAAATGAAGACATACAAGGCAGTTTTTTGTACTTGATTTAATTAAACGCGGTTCGATAGTAAAGCTGTGAAACCATACGAAACCACAAACACCTACAAAATTCTTTTACAAAACATTATTTTATACGAAGTTATAATAAAATATTTTGCAAAAGAACTTATAGACCGTCTAGACGTCCACATTTCACAAAACACAGAAGCCAAGTTCTTTCGCAAAAAATCCGTTTAAAATATAAGAATAGAACTCAGAAGTTAGTTGCTACCAAACGCTTTACCCCGGCATCAGTAAAACTTTGAAACGGCCCAATAAAGGGCGTCAATATAAAAAAAAGTTTATATTTCTTCGCCAGAATTTACACGTTGAGTTCATTACGGCCTCTTTAGGGAACATCAGGACTATAGAAAATTAGTCCGTCTGTTCTTGGCTTAAGAACCAGTGAACCGATTGAGGATTTATTCTGAGCGATTCATTTCTTATACAAGGTTATCCCCTTTGCTGCTTTAGCATTTTCTTTTAGCTTCCTAGGCTTTGAGATACGAGGCTGGGATTAAAAGTTACGCTCTCAATGTTTTTTACCTAAATTCAGGGATTTTCGAACTTGCTTTTGGATTTAAAAAATACCTAGACTATAATAAGAGGTTCTTGTGGCTAAGTAATAACTCATGAGTCGATCGATCAGGTTAAGCTACTCTTACCGCAGTTAGGTCGTTGATGGGCGACCAACTTTACATATCAAGACCCCTCCGTGCCTCGGAAAGCAGGTAAAGACGTTGGTCTTAACTGTCATTCATGGAACTTTCTCAGTCATCACGGGTCATCAGAAGTCCGAAAGACTGACAACCAATATTACCAAGGAGTATCGTATTATCTAGTGGCTGGGTTGTGGAGGTCAAATAAGCAGACTGATGATGACTTAGCTTATATAAAGCCCAGAATAATACGGGTTTTAGGATGCTGTTGCGGCTACCGGGGCGCTACAGCGCTTTTGATATGTTCGCTGAAGCGCTTAAAGCTATCTGAGCTTTCAAGCCATCATGTGCAAGAAAGCAAACACGTTGCAGCATCGTCTACGAAGCAGCAACAACAGCATCATATATGCTGTTGCTGCCCATTTTGGCTGTCCTTTCCAAAATCATTGGATAGGGACAACCATAGGCATCAGTTAGTTATAGGTACTAACAATACTAACTTTAAGTACTTTTTTTTTTACTAACACACTAACTTTATATGGAGATTCTCTGAAATAAATCGATGACAAAATGAACATATCTTTTATAGAGTTTTCTTACCAATGGCTCCAATACTAAGAGGACACTAAACATCATATAAGACCATATACATTTTTTAAATCAAAATCTAAATGGTTCCAATAAAAAGAACCTGGATTAGAAAACCGTTCACTCTAATCTTAAACATCATTCTAAAATGCAGAACTTAAGACCAAAATCTTGACGTAAAATATCTTTATCCAGGTCTGAAAGGCGGTCGAGCTCGCATGCCAAAGCTAGTATAGCATAAAGCGTTACCTATACTTCGGGGAGTATTTTGCTCGCATTGTACCGTTTGGCTAATGCAGACTGAATTTCCATATTTGGCTGTAGGGCTGCCAAAACGTTGGAATTGTTTTTGAAAGGAATATTTTGGGTTTTGCTTCTCATATTGATCGTGTTTGGTTCCACATTTAAAAGGAATATGCACCGTTTCATTTTTCCTATTGTTATTCGGCTTTCACAAGGAAGTTATAATATCATGGCTGGATTTTTCCGCGCATTGGATATTAAACGCTCTGCTTAGTGCTGAGAGTCGAAAATTGAACAGTATGTCTTTTCGACGTGCTGAGGATGCACTTTGTTGTAGTCTCAATGTTCGGTTCAACACCGATAGTAGAAAACTTTTTAACAAAAAAATTAAACCACCGAAAAAACTGAAAATTAAAATAATAAACCTTTTAGTCATTTTGAGTCGGCGCTTCGAGTGATCTTTGTTTATTGATTGTTTGGCGCCGACTTTACTTTTTATTTTTTTGTGGCTATAATCTACTAATTACTACATGCTTGCAAAATCGGACTATTCTGTGAGAAGTTATGCATTACAAACAATGAGTGAACAGTCAATCATCCTCTGTTTTCCTACCGTTAGGGTTGGAATTTTCTTTCCAAATGGACCACCTTCGGGTTATACCCTTTCCAATAAAAAAAGAATTATCAAAATCGGTCCACTCTGTAAAAAGTTATGCGTGGTCAGACGTCAATTTTATTCCACAGATAAAATATACCTGACTTTTATAAACCCAGCCCTTAAAAGAGAATAAGTAGGTATACCTTATTTACGTTACGTTTGACTCGCCCCAGAAAACATAAAGGAAATATAAAAAAACTTTCTCAGTGAAAATTAAAACCAAAATTATTTTAAAGCACCACCCCTAACCTTAGCAAATAATGCCATAAGAAAGTTGTGCCATTGTCGAACTCAAGCTGAAGACGCGTGGGCCGCAACTTTTCGCCCCCACTTCTCCTAATAGCCATCCAGGGAAGTACTCTAATGAAACATTCGGTTCCCATGCTCATCTGGAGCTACCGGGATTTACAAGAATTGGGCACGTTCTGGTGAAGATATTTGACTGTCAGTTGCTTTGTCTGCAGACTGAGGGCCTGTTAACATTTCGCCATTCGCACTACACTGTCTTAAGGAATATAATCACGGTTTTTTTACGTAAAGCCTTAGTAAACTTTTACTGCATTTTCTTAAGTGTAGATTACAATTATAACATGCTTTTACTACAATAAATCTTATTTATGCTTTTACTAAAGGCGTTCATATTTTAAGGAGGTCATATTTTTCTTTTACCTTGATTATGCTCCTTTATGGAACAAAGTCTATGACATACCTTACATAATCCTTTTGCTTCGTTCACGTTCATACATCTGGTCATACACGCACGCCAGTTACGTGAACTATGCACCTGACCCTTCTGAAGAACAAGATGCATTTTGAAAAAATATTATAATCGAGATACATTGTCCCTCTTGAATGATATTTGAATGTAAATTCTGGAGTCCCATTTCAATATAACCAAACGTACATTTACGTGACAATATGACTTGCCTAACTCTGCTAGGTAATAAGCACACAATTAAACAGAAAATGTGTCATGGTGTGCATTACCATATTTATATCAATTTCCCTTGTCAGTTGGGTTTACGTTTCAGCGTGACAGGCTAAACGCAAACGTTTATTATGGAGGAGAATGCTAAATTATATCTGACGTTTATGAAATGTGAGGAGAAATGGTCCCACTGTAGAAGGCCAAGGATGGAATAGAAATATCTTTATTCGGGTTGATCGATTAGGTTAAGCTGTGCTTGCCCCGGTTGGTCCGTGGATCTCTACATACCAAGACTCTTCCGTGCCTCGGAAAGCACGTCAAACCGTTGGTCCCGGCTGTCATTTGTCGATCTTTGACAGCCGTTAAGTGTCTTCAGAAGCCCGAGAGTCTAACAGCTAGTCAAGGTATCGTATTACCCAGTAACTGGGTTGTCGAGGTCAGATGGGCAGACGTACTATGTGAAAAACTGCATCCAGTTACACTGGCAACCGATCTCAACATAGTTGTGAAAAGGCGATGATGCTCTCTATTCGAGTAACTTTGACTCATAAATATTGGACTTTTCTATGAAACAGCAATTTTTTTTTTTGTGGGTCTAAAAATATGTTCTCAATTCATGTTTACAGTTTACTGCCACCCTATATAAAACCAACATTGAAATTCAAGACTTGTTTATGCTAACCACTTGATTTACTTGAATACCATCACACACTAATACCCGGATGCACTATGAACAGTGGTACCAATCAAACAGTCATAAAAAGCTCGCTTCCGGTCTCATTCATTCATTCGGTCACGACTGCTTCTTAAGTTGTAAAGTTTATAGTATTGTGACATCACGCTATACCCTGTGATGAATGTGGATATTGGTAAATGAATAGTTGTATTTGACCTGGGATTATATCTTTTAGTAATTTGGCTCTAGAAGGTCTATTCGTACAGCCTATCCCTCAAAATCATTACACACACCATAAACACCCACCAAAAAAATTCCATCATCATTTTCGTTGTCAATTTGTCCAGGACAAAAGCTAGTGGTTTTTTAGCCGAACGCAAATATGAAGAAATGTTTGGAACTAGAGTTGGGGAGCAGTTGGAGCCGTAGTAGCCCAGTGGTATCGAACTCGACTTACAAGTTTTATGTCGTGAGTTCGGACTCAGTTGGGCATTTTACGTTGTGCTTCATTTCATCACCACTGCTCCCAAAAACTTCAAGAAAAATATCGTAAGAAAAACCGGTATATCGTGGAATCAAAAATTCGTGGACCCACAATGGGCCCGCGTGGTGATTATGGCCCACTCCATCTCCCTCATAGAGTGAAGGCCTCGGTCTCAGCAGCGAGAAACATTATAGTTTTTTATCTACCAATCCAAATATAATAGCATCCCTAGACCAATCAGTACCGTTACCTAACAAGAAAATTCCAATGCAATTGTTGAAGCCATAAAAACAAACTAAAATAAAAATCAGCTGGCAGTTGGTTTATGCAAAACTGAAGAAAAAAAAGAACTTCACGGGAAAACGTACCTTGGCATTCTAATTACCTGCAAAAGGAATGGAAGCGAAGTATTTTACATTTTATGATGCTGAATTAAATTCAACGCTGGACTTAAAACGGGCAAGAGTTTATGCTGTTTCTGACATCATTCTTAATTAAAGATATTTTCTTTGATAGTGTATTAACCTGAACATTTCCCGTGAGAATCATTGGCGTTTTCAGTGGAATTTTTGGATAAGTACTTGCTTCGTGATTATATTACATAATCTACTTGAATTAAATTACAAACCTTTTAAAAAATATAAAGAAAATAACAGAATAATATCGTTACTTAACAAAACCTGTAAATAACTTAAATATGGCTACGAAAATTTCCTCTACATCGTTGTCGACTGAAATAAGTAGGAAGGTACTTATACTCTTGATTAAGTAAAGATACACATTTATAACGACTGAAATAGGAGCAAGATGGTAGTCTCTGGCAATTCTTCATCATCATCTTTTGTCAAGCTTTTTTCAAACTAAGGTTGCTTGGGTCGACGTCTAGTCAAACCAGAGGGGTAATTGCGTAACTTGCTATCAGTAGGAATCGGTTTCATTTTGATAGTTAAACAACATTCATTGAGTTATTTACGTTGTTGTGCCGACATTTTATTGGAACAAATGACGCAATGGTTTAGGAATAATCTTCAATCCGATTCAGATTCTGATAGATAGTGCGTTTCGCAATTAGGGTGCAGATACTAGTTTTTAACACTAGTTTGAATACTAATTTTTAACAGACACGACCAATGGTTTAACGTGCTTTCCGAGACACGACCCTTTTTTATGTTTTTTTTTTTTCTTGTAGGACATCTCGTTGTTAACCTAAATAAGATTTTTACTACTTAAACTGATAGTAGCCCGGCGATTCCTAAAAAGTTAACTTTTTAGGCCTCCAGCCGGGGCTTATTATACTTAAAAAACTAAAGCGTTAGTCCAAAGGACTACCCTGAGGGGGGTACGAACCTCGGCTTAGGCGATCGCTGATAGGAAGGGCAGCAAGGGACAGGCTGGATCTGGATTAAAATTATTTAGGGGCTAATTTAAAACTACGGCGCATCATCGCGGGCTGGCTCTTGCAAGGGTCGGGAGGGACTATTTAGTCGGGGCTGCGACGACGGAGCTCGGCGGCGAGGTGGGTATGTCGATTTGTGTCTGTGTATTTTTCTCACTGTTCTTGTTTCCTTTCGACTCTCCTGGAGGAGAGAAGTGGGGTCATCTGGATCGGACAGTGCGTGCCGCGGACGGTGGACTGTGCTAATGTTGGAGGGAGTGTACCTAGCTGCCGCGACAACCAGGGGGTTGCGGTGGGTTGCGGCTCTATCGAAGAAACGCTTCGAACTGAGTTTCATGAACTGTTGGATAGTCGGGATTTTGAGGTCTACATGGAGGTTAATATTCCGAACGTACCAAGGCGCACCTGTGGCTTGTCAGAGAAATCGATTTTGGAGAACCTGCATCCTATGGATATATCGGGGTTTCGCGTGTGCAAAGACTACGCTTGCATACGTCATGATGGGCCTAATACAAGCGGTGTAAATGCGCTTCTTACACAGAAGCGACAGTTTACTGCGCTGAGACACGTCACACATGACACCATCTTTACATACCAAGACCCCTCCTCTTGGTATGTATGTCACCCTTGAACGGACCAACTGCGGCAAACGAACTTTAACGTTACGATCGACGCAGCTGTAATTACGTAGCGACAAGCCCATCTAGTCCTTGGAATTTTATTCCTTACAATTTTAGTGGTAACCTGATACCTATATTGTGCCCACTGCTGGGACACAGGCCTTCCCTCGGTGAGTGGTTTGGGGCATAAACTACTGTAGTCAGTGCGGGTTGGTAGATGTCACATGTCTTCGAATTTTTGGTTCTAGGACATGCCGGTTTCCTCACGATGTTTTCCTTTACCGTTTCGAGTGATTAGATATGACAATTTTTTGTCATCTATATATATAAAGAAAGTCGTGTTAGTTACACTATTTATAACTCAAGAACGGCTGAACCGATTTGGTAGAAAGGTAGCTTAGAACCAGGAGACGGACATAGGATACTTTTTATTTTGTAAGAAGATAAAGCTGAAGAGTTTGTTTGTTTGGTTGGTTGAACGCGGTAATCTCAGGAATTTCTGGTCCGAATTGAATAAATCTTTTTGTGTTGGGTAGCCTATTTATCGAGGAAGGCTATATGGTATTTAACATCACGCTATGTTTAAAAGGAGCGTAGCAGTAATGAAAAATGGACGAACATTGGCAGGCAATTCAAGAAACAGAAACAAAACTTTGACGCGGACGAAGTCGCGGGCAGAAGCTAGTTATTTATAAAATCGTGGAAAATTTCAGTAACTTTGATTGACTCTAAATATATGTTTCGCTCAGTCAACCCCCATAGAAAAATTTAATCAAAGTTATCTCCCTAATACCGCCCAAAACAAGCCAAAACACGTAAAACTAACAGTATTACAACACAAAAACCACTAATCCTACAGATAGGCCCATTCCACTACAATTTGCACACGTAGATAATTCAATTGTGACAGTTTGAGGCCATATATCATGAGGTCTCAGCTTAATGGATTTCTGTAAAGGCCACGGGGCGGCCGCCGGTGTAGACACGGCTTAGAATGTAAAGTCATGATTATTATTTGGGGCGGAGGGGGTTGTCATTTCCAGTTCATTGTCGATATGTGAACCGGTAGACTAGCTTTGGTTTTATTAAGAACTAAGTACTATTTGTATTTATTCTATTTTTGTTATTGATAAGTTTATTCCTGTAAAACCACAGGGGTTACATTTCTATTGTCTTTCAAATTCACTAAAAACTTTCAAGGAATGAGTGGGTTAAAGTCTTACAATATATGTTTTTTTGTTAGGTAGGTCAAAAATATCGGGACGAACAGACCGTTCAAAATGATCTCATCAACTAAGAAAAATAAACTTAATCTCAATTGGATAAAGTTCTTGTTGGAATGACAGTTGTCGTGTACTGTCTTCATTTTGAAACATTCCTTGTGTCATTGAGTTAATATTAAAAAAAAAATAGTTATTATACTATAACATCTTCTGGGTAGAAAATACTTTGTTAGCTATCAGGAAATTTTATCAAACACTGTCAAAAAATTAGGTCCACCATAACCTCAGGTATAAAACCTAACACAAAGCGTACAACGCGTTACAAATGCAGGTGAATGACCTGTAAATCACTTTTATCACTGAATATCTTTCGAGTGACGTCACTGATAACAGTGCGGTTTATTGGATACGTTGATAAAGGATATTGCGTCTTACATATAAATTACTAGAGTGGATAAGTGCATGCACTTGAATACTGCAATCTTGTTGGTTAAGTTTTTATCAGAAATCATCTATTTAGACATATACACCTCTGCCAGGGTCGCGAGATTTGTTCGAAAGAGTTACCGTGACCCTGGCATATAGACAACTGAACGAACACAGATGGGTTTTTGTCAGTAAAAGTCTGACACTTACGCTCCGCCCTAAGCGGGAGATGTCATTTGATAATATCCACCCACAAAAAAAGACATTCACCTGACATATTACAAAATTGTGGAAGGTCCAAGTAAAAATACTCTAGAGGAAATCCCTAAATTCGGAGAAAACATAATCAGCGTATAATTTTCCCACTGCTGGGACACAGGCCTCCTCTCAGTGAGAGGGAGTGGGCCATAATCCACCACGCACGCCAAGCAGTTTTAAAAGCACATTCAGCACTTTTCTAGTTACAACATCATCACTGTTTATGTCGAAAGATGTTCGCTGCTGGGCTTATCTATATATTAATACGTGAAGCGAAAACTTTGGATCCCTTTTTACGAAAATTGGGCGGACGGAGGAGTATGAAATTTCGCACACTTATAGTTTATACAGAGAAGAAGTGACGAATGCTAATATTTTTTTTAAATTATGCGTTAAAATACATTATTTTCAATAAATAACACGTTACACACACTACTGTTCATTACCGTGTATCTAATACACACATGCACAGATATTCTTTTGTTTATGGTCCAAATCTGTCTTTATTATTTTGTGCAGTGTTACCAACACCCAGAAATATTTACCCCTAAAGCTTAAGTTAAAATTCCCTAAAATTGCCTCAGTTACTAAAAAAATCCGCTAAAAATTATTATGAAAATAACCAACGAAGGTTCAGTAATCATTGACCCGGCACACAGTAGTAATATTTGTCTATATAAGGTGTATCTATTCATACACGAAATATTTTAAGAGGTACACCTGTAGGTAGTAAAGAAGCTACAGCAACGAAAAATGTTTTTTTTCTAAATGTATTTTTTTCAAAATTTATTATTATAAATTATTTGACGCACATAAGAAATACTGGCTCCTTCTTATTTTTTTACGGCCTGAGACACTACGGCCATGCTCGTGCCGTCCGGTCGCCGCCCTCGCAGCATCATGTGGGCCATTCATAGAATTTGGAGTAAAGGTTTTATGCAAAACGTCTCAAGCAGTTTTAAAATTTAGATAAACATTTTCTTTTTGCTTCTATAGCTTCTTTACCACCTACACGTGTACCTCTTAAAATATTTCGTGTATGAATAGATACACCTTATATTTATTACGCGACATTTGTTAATCATTCACTCTGCATTCTTAGAATCGAGGAACCGTACTAGAAGTCGCTACTACTTTTATTGTAATCAAAAACACAATGAGAAATGTAAGATGGCAAAAAATCCCTAAGAATACCCTTAAAAATGGAACGCCCCTAAAAATCTCAATCCTCTTATTTACCCCCTAAATTTGGGAAAACCCCTAAGTTGGTAAGCCTGATTTTGTGTCTATAGTCTTACTGAATGTCAAGTATAACCATAGGTAATAAATTAATATTTTATAGATATATAACCTATTTAATTTTTAAAATCTATGATCATATCGAGAATATTTGTCTTTAATATTATTTGTATTAGCGACGATAGGAATTTAGGTTTAGATTTATAAGAAATATTTTTTGTGGTTTTATGGGGAGTGTCAAGTATGGCATTAGTAAGTTTCCCATACAAAACTTAGTGTCGTGTGCAAACTGTAGAGGTTGTATGCCTCACGTTTGTACAGGTTGGTCATAGATTGTACAGGCTGGTTATAATTATGACATTTTGAACTGTCATAATCAATTAAAAATAATAGGGAAAATTCTATAAAAACAGAGCAAATTTCTGTGATAATTCATTCCATATTGTTCCATATCCAGCAGTTAAGAAGTATTAACCTCTAAGTCCCTGAGATACCACATTCGGTATAGACATAATGGTTTTTTAATTTTGTCTGTAATTACGGTAATTGACTGGTTAAGAAAATAAAAAAGAGAGTCCTGAAGAAGTATTCTTTACTCATTACACCTACGTCCTGGTCCTCACCATCACCATCCCGCCAGCGAACCCTCTCCACAGTAGTACAGCGTCAACAATTTGTCTATAGTGTTACTGAATGTCAAATATAACCATATTATTTTTTTATATTCATTATTATCTATATTTTTTCATTTAACCAGTCAATTACCGTAATTACAGACATAATTAAAAAACAATTATGTCTATACCAAATGTGGTATCTCAGGGACTTAGAGATTAATAATGTATTTCTATTCAAATGAAGTACGGTCGAATTTCGACCAATGGGCGATCACTAGTTAGATGAAATATGAATGAGAAAATGCTTAATGTTTTACAGAAACGTTTATTTTACTAGAACACGACCATTACAGAACAAAGGAATTTTCTTCTTTCTTTCTTTCTTTTCTTTCTTTCTTTTCTTTAATCAACTCGAACACAATTTCATCTTCTAATATTTTGTATCAGACCAGTATTAACTACGTCTGCCACAGTCACACCTTATTACATTGAAACTTCATTCTATTTTATAACATTATTAACTGGATGCCGGAGCTTCGCTCGGTATAAAATTTTTTTTTTTTGCTAAATTGTGTTTTTAGAAATTATATTTAAATACAAATTACATTTTGTTATTTTTCTTCCAATAAAACAAAAAAGATTGTATGTTTAAGTTTATTATCGATAAAGTTGATTATTGAAAACACGTATGAAACGACATTTTCTAAAAATGAATCCTAGCTAGATCGATTTTTCGCCCCCGAAACCGCCCTATATACTAAATTTCATGAAAATCGTTGGAACCGTTTCCGAGATTCAGATTATATATATATATATATATATATACAACAATTGCTCGTTTAAAGGTATAAGATAAGATATGAATGAGAAAATGCTTAATGTTTTACAGAAACGTTTATTTTACTAGAACACGACCATTACAGAACAAAGGAATTTTCTCCTTTCTTTCTTTCTTTTCTTTAATCAACTCGAACACAATTTCATCTTTTAATATTTTGTATCAGACCAGTGTTAACTACGTCTGCCTCAGTCACACCTTATTACATTGAAACTTCATTCTATTTTATAACATTATTAGGCCTTAACACATCCACCAATCATGTACTTCCAATTTACCTTTACAATCTCTTTAGCCAGTTGGCTTCCAATCTATCAGGATCCAACTGAATACCAGCATGTTACATAGATTCGACTGCCTACTATACATACAACAATATAGGTTAAAACAAATCAACTGAGAAATTAAAAACTAATAAAAATCTTCACCGCCACAACCACATTCACAGAATATCCAAACTATTAATAATTAAATTATTAAATCCAATTAACACTTACAAAGGGGTCCTATTATCGTTTCTCCAGTATAATTATCGCAATAGAACCTCTATTAAAAGAACAGATACACTTTGAAATTATCGTGGAAATTAAAAGAAAGAAAAATTTTACCCCTATCATTAAGAGAACTCGATCGGTCTTTCTGTCTGTTATTAGTACTTGTATCGAGGGTGAGTTTTTTAACTGGATTAATTATTCTTCTTTAAAAGAAATTGTATGATTGTGGATAAATTGTATTCTTGTTTAGATTGTAAACTTGTATGCGTCGTCGGATTTCCACGTGCATCGTAGTAAAAAGATATTGTTCTACGAGTGAATATATATATACGTTCTTAAGTAGGTCTCTCTAGCAATTTTGTCATACATGATTGTTACGTTACATTAACCGGTTAAGCAGCGCACGCACGGAAGCTCTCAAAAGGAATAACTTATCCCCGTTTTTGCAACATTGTTCATAGATGCTCCGCTCCTATTCGTCATAGCGGGATGTTATATAGCCCTATAGCTTTCCTCAATAACTGGGCTACCAAACACTGTTTTTTTTTTCTTTTGAATTCGAATCAGTAGTTCCTAAAATTAGCGCGTTCAACCAAACAAAGAAACTCTTCAGCTTTATAATATTAGTATAGATACAGCCTGACATTGAAAAAAAAAAAACGTTAGAGAAGAGCTAAAGTTTTTCTTTGGCAAAAACAAAACTCTGGAATTTCCTTTTAAAACGTGTATGTCTGTCATCGTCAAATGATTGACAGAATTACTGATTTGTGGCCTTAGAGGGCATAGTATCGAAATTTCAAGTAGTGGTTACTTCTTGCATGAATTCGTGAAAGATGCAGTGACCGCAGAACCCCCCCAACTCGCAACGTCCAACCTCTGCAAGTCGCCAATACGTTCTAAGGATTCAACCCGCTATTTCAATTTCTAAGGAAATTGTGTGGGGGCGTGGCAAACGAAGTTACTAATAGAACATTGCGAGGTAGGTTTAAAGCGAAGTTGGCTTGAGGGAAGGAAATTGTATTTGTACGGGGAGGAAAAGTGAGGAAATTTTGATCTCCTGTCGTGGTTATGTTAATTAGGCGGTAAAGTTGGTTAAGGATAGATTGTTTTGTGTTCACCTAAAGTATTTAGAATCGTCACACGCGGAGGAATGTACTTGATATATCGTGTCACTTCAAGCCTGGTTGATTTTCTTTCGTTTCGCAGAATGGTGTGTAGCGAAACTTCAGTTAAATCATAGATAAGTAGCGTTTGGATAATAGACCCGTGGTTTACGGATATTATTCCACGGAAACATGCTACTGGGACTAAAAGTAGCCTATTTTACTTCGTATGTCACTAGCTATCTGCCAAGGAAAGTCCCGTAAATATCGGTCCAGCCGTTTCAGAGCTAAGCTGAAACAAACTGACAGACAAACATTTAATTTTTTTTTGTTATTGGTACCGCAAATACTTTCCATGAAATGTAGCATCGTGTGTACTAGGCTTAAAAGCACAAGTCTAACAACGATGTGCTCTCACCGCCCAACTTATAGGTCCATCTTGTCTAGTAAGTACGTAACTTAATTCAGTAGTTCCTTGCGCCGCGCCGGTTCTTCTCCAAGTTATAATAACTTGCTCTCGACGGATCGCAAGTGCAGCTTCCTTGCGAAACACCCATAATCCTAGAACCTTTCTTTTTTATATTTAATAATGATATTGTTCTGTGAATTATTGTAAAACTAGCCAGCGGCTTCGCCCGTGTGGAGGTTGGAAATTATCATACGGGAACATACTATCGAGATGAAAAGTATCCATAGAGTTAATCCAGGTTATAAAAATGTGTTGTAAATATCATCTAAATTTGACAGACGTTTTTCCGTAACCATACAATAATAATTATAATACAAAATAAAAACTTTTTACACAAAAAATAACAACCGACTTCCTCAAAAAAACACTACAAAGTCAAAAATAACTTTAATTTCGGAAGTCGGTTGTTATTTTTTTTTGGTAAAAAGTTTTTATTATTAACTTTTTAGTTATGGTAGATACCCTGCACTAATCTAATCGCGTTATTCGTTCATTTGTCGCGCAAATACTTAATGCAAATTTAAGAATTATATGGTTTTCACATGGACCGAATGGGACCAAATTAAAATGGGACTATTCGGGAAGCACCAGCTTTAAAAAAAAAAAAGAATCTTCAAAATCGGTTCACCCAGTCAAAACTGCCGTGGCATAACTAAAATGCCGGTATCCGACATAGGGTCGATTTTTACTTTTAATGCGAAAAATTAAATTATAATTGGAAAAGAATATCTATCGATCTGTGTTTCCAAATTTTCAACACCTTGAATAGTATTGGAAATAAAAATTGATGTTGTCATTGAAAAGTGACATTTGTTTAAATTTTTAATGCGGTTTTTGCATGTTATTACAAAACAACGGTTTTGGTAGATAACGGCATTATAGATATATCACGGCAGAAAAGTTCTGAGGTAACAAACATAAAAAAAATGCAGTCGAATTGATAACCTCCTCCTTTTTTGAAGTCGGTTAAAAATATATAATAATAAACATTTATCACATCTGCGTAGCCTTTACCCAACTAAATTGGGGTCGACGTCCAGTCTAACCGGATGAAGCTGAAAACCAGTATTTTACATGGAGCGACCGCCTTTTGACCAGTATACCCCAGCTACTGGGTAATACGATACCCCTTGGGAAGACTGGTTGTAAGGATTCCGGGTTTCTGACTACCCGTAACAACTGTGATAGACCATGAAGGACAGCCGGGAGTTTTATTAATCATCGATGGTTCTTAAAAAAATGGGAACCAACTTCAGACACTGCACATTTCAGCTTCATTATCATCATTTCAGCCAAACTACGTCCACTGCTGGACATAGGCCTCCCCAAGCTCCGCCACTTCGACCGGTTTTGTGCTTCACGCATGCAGCGGATTCCTGCGGCCTTCACAAGGTCATCGGTCCACCTTGTTGGGCTTTCCAACTCTACGTCTTTCGGTAAGCAGTCGCCACTCCAGAACCTTTCGGCCCCATCGGCCGAAATCGACTGCTCATTTATGTGTTGTGTATTAGGTATTTTATTTATGTATTCTGATACAATTAAGGTATTTCTATCCTTTGTCTTCGTCAACTAGATATAAAATAGGCCCTGACTTAGCCCCTTTTGCGACTATCAGACCTTTCGTTTGACAAAACCTTCTCCGTATTTGACTACAACATCGTTTATACAGGGTGGCAGGGACATAGAAGCGCAAACTTTAACGCAAAATGAATTCAACAAATGACTCACATCCCCGAGGGTGGGCATTTTTGTCAGTATATTAAAAAAGATTGCTATTCCATACAATTTGACTGCGTAGGTGTACTGCAGTTTTAGCTGATTAATTGTTTGGTTAATTGCTGCCCGCGGCTCCGCCCGCGTGGATGTTACCGGGTCAAAAGCGTATGTTACTACGGAAGTCCCGTCAAAATCAGTCCAGTAGTTTTAGAGATTAGCCGGAACAAACTGACAAATAAGAAAAAAATTTTTTTTTTTTGCCATAAGTACCGTACATTTTTTTTCACATCAATTTAGTAAAAAGCTTTTAGCTTGACATTATAAACAGAAATTTCAATTGTACTTATGTCTACCATAGGTGTATAGATAATGGGTTCCAGGTTCATGTGCTAAATTCATGGTTACAGTTTGCGAATCGATGTCCCTGCCACCCTCTTTAGCCGGTGGCTACACAAAGCGAGGTAGTAACCAACGGGGCTTCCTTTGCGGACGACATCGATAGCTTTTTGCCAACGTTGCGGTTATGCGAATCGCTTCTAATCGATTAAGTTCTTTGTAGTTTCCAAGGCTTTATATTAAAAGTTAAAGAGATATTGGAATTGTAGAAAAAAGTCATGTTTAAGGAAAGGTTTATTGATATGGTTTGTAGAGGTATTGTGGTCCATTTGGTGGTGGACGTAAAGAATAGCAACACACCATTTCTTCACGTGGGTGTCGTAAAATGCGACTAAGGGACTGACTAGAGAATGGGCAGGAGTGTTCTCTATGCATTTTACCTCCATACTGCGATCGCATACCCACCTACCAAGCGTGGAGATTATGGCAAAGCCTCCCAAATTGGGGGAGTCCTATGTCCAGAGGTGGACGTCTTAAAGCTGAAATAATGATAATGGTGATCATTGTTTGTAGAAACTTAAAAAAGGTTATTTGATACTTTAAATATAATTTTGTGCTGTTGTTAGAAAATGAAACGAAAAATGGTTTTGAAATCGAACTTTGGTTTTGATTTTTTTTTATCAGTTATCGTGTTTTGAACCATAAATTTTCCTAAAAGTAGACTGTATATATGGCTTTTTTTTTTCAGGACTTATAAACAGTAATTACCATTTAAAATTGATTCTAAAACTGGCAAATTCGGATAACCCGTTAAGTACTCGAACTTAAACTCAAATGGTCTTATTATGCTGGCTGTCGTATGTCCTTTAATAAAGATGTTTTTGCAGCATATTCTTCCATATACAAGTATATTGCTTCGTTGGTCTAGTGGTCGCAAGCGCAAGGTCCAGGGTTCGATTCCTAGGTCGGGCCAAAAAAGGTAGGGCTAAATTATAATTGGGTATTTAGAAAATTTCTGAGTAACAGCCCTGAGTCCAGATTGTGCCTGGTTAGTGGCAATTTGCTCGCCCCCTATCACATGGGACTTCAACATAACTAGCGAAATGTGGGTTAACCATAAGTACTTCTCTGCCAAACCCTTTAGGGACTATAAGCGTGATGTTATGTTATAAAAGCAAATTCTTTTCGACTATTAAAAGTAAATCTACTTTTACTAATGAACTTTTTCTTCTTTCCAGGTACATATCAATGTCTAATCATCACTATAGCTGGGTTACATCGGTAAGTTACTCCAATTACGAAGGAACACTTCTCTACATAGTATAAAACAATGTCGCTTCCCGCGTCTTTACGTTCAGATGTTTTAAACTACACAACGTATTTTAATGCGGTTTTTATCAATAGACAAAGTGATTCAAGAGGAATGTGATGTCACTGGCAAAAACTAGTTCTATTACGTATTGAAATGACTACTACTACCCTATCAAACGCTTTGATTCACGTCCACAGCTATTGAATACAAAGATTCCTGTGTCCCGAGGACTTTTAGTCCATTCGCACGATTGTACTCGCCCGAATTTGTGGGCGAATTTAAAATTCCAGAAAGACGTATTTATGGAATTGTCGATTCGCCCACTAATAAAGTGAGTGATGTAACGAGCCCAACTGTTGACAAGCAACAGATTATAATTGATGATAATCAAAGTATGTAAATAACAGCGAAGTATCAGTGTTTGAACGTACTTGATCTACATAAAACTGAAGTGTTATAAAAATATTGACCACATATTTCATTCTATTAATAGCGGTTTTATCGTTAACAATTAATTCATTATTACTTTAACAAGTAAACACTTGATAAATTAATGATAAATTATTTTATTTCTGTAACTAGGTTTGTAAAACAGTTTTACACGTCAATCATATTTTTAAAAGTAAGTGAGATCGGCGATTGCTATCAGACTACTCTGAGAAGAAAGTTCAAAACTAACTCCACACTCTCTTTTTAAATCCACACATAATCATGGTCAGATCATGCGGATTAGTGTCTGAAATGGACTTTTGAGGAAAGAACCAAAAATATTGAGTCATTCAATTCAGTCTATCGCAGTCCACTGGACTGCGATAGACTGAATTGGCCTCTCCCATGCTGCGCCACAACACCTTTTTGAGCCACCTTTTTGAGGTCGTGGTCCATCTAGCTGGGGGGCGTCCCACACTACGCTTGCCGATACGCGGTCTCCACTCCAGGACTCGTCTGCTCCATCGGCCATCGGTCCTTCGACAAACATTGCCAGCCCACTGCCACTTCAACGTGCTTACTCTGCAAGCTGTGTCGGTAACTCCAGTTCTTTTTCGGATAACTTCGTTTCTGATTTTATCCTTCAAAGAACTCCGAGAATAGCCCGCTCCATGACGCGCTGAGGGACCGTAAATTTAAACATAAATATATTGAGTTAACCTGTTCAGTCAGTATTTGATATGAACCCGAACAAATAACAACAAAATAATATCAAAACTTAACAAACTGAAATTGAATAATCGACAAACATTTAGATTCTACCCGCAAGTATTTGTCAACTAGTATTTGCCCAACAAGGCATTAAGCGAAGAGTGCCGACAACGGCCGAGCAAGCCCGACCAAGCACGGAATGTCCCGATCGTACTAAGCCCAGAATACTAACAGTGGGCTGTTCTCGGCCAAAACAAACGTATCTAAGCCTGCGTATTTGCCTACGTGACCAAAAAGCACAAATAGTTTGTTCAGCTGGCAAGAAAATTCAACAGGACACAGATCCTGGAATGTTTTCCCTGGATGTTGGTGTCCTACATAAAAGATAAGTTGGAGTTTGAAATAGATATTACTGGAACAGTTTTTCGTTAGGAGTGGGTCAACCGTGTAGCGTTTTGCAACTTTGTTGGAATCAGTTTATGCAGTAAATTATCAGTATTTAACACAGTGGTCTACCAGTCTGACTTTTGGAACCCCGATTGCTTAGTACCAGTAGTCTTTAAGATCTGATTGGGTATCAAACTTTCGTTGATCTTATCAACTATCTAAGCTTTTTTCTACCTAATAATGAAAGAATCTGCACCATCTTTGCAGAATCAGTCACAATCTGAACCAATTTGATGGATGTTGGCAATCCGCTGCTCTATATGTTCGAATAATTTGACTGCCCAATCACGTAAACAACCTGCCAGGGTCGCGAGATTGTTCAAACGAGATACCGTGGCCCTGGCATATGGGTAACTGAAGGAACACGGGTGGGCTTTAGTCAATAAAAGTCTGACACGCCCTCCCGCTCCGTCCAGAGCGGGAGAAGTCATTTGATGATTTCCGATCCAAAATAAAAATACAAAACCACGTAAACAACGTTATGAACATTGTTGAACGCAGAAAGCATCGATGTGTAAAAAGAAATTCTTCAAAAATTCGATTGCTAGAAGGAAACGATATGAATCCTACTAACGTTCCTACTAATATTCTAAATATGAAAGTTACTCAATCATGCAAAAACAGCTGAACGGATTTGTTTGAAATTTGGCACAAAGATACTTTATAACCTGGATTAACACATAGGATACTTTTTATCTCGGTAGTACGTTCCCGTGGGTTAAATTTCTTCACTTCTTTATCCCTCCATGCGGGCGAAGCGAACAACAAGTATTGCGACCTTATCATCCGTACTATACCTACTTAACCCATTACTCCGCATGTTCAAAGCTGCAGGTACGTAAATAACTTGTGTTCCTCTTTGATATAGACATATTGCCACTTTGAACGACAATTCAAATAACACCGTCAATTCCTTTGTATCGAGAAATGTATCGACATTTTAGTTCAATTGTGTGTGTACTGGGCTGGTATACGGATGTGCATAGTATATGTGTGTCTGCATATTTGATTCTTTGTTCTGAATATACAGCTTGAAATGCTACGTAAGTATTTCTAGACAAGTGACTCTAAACTCTTGAGTAGTTTAAAAAATCTTAGTAGCTCATCGTTTGATGGCACAGCTAGACATTTAGGGTAAAGGTTGGCTAATTGGTGATATAGGGTAATATGGTGATAAATTTGGTTTTGGCTAGCTTTGTAGCGCCCAGTGAACCGGACGCAGTTTTTAAGCATAATATCGCGTGCCCCCGACCCCTCTCCTCAATTTGCTACCGGCCACGACGCAGGGTGTACGCCGCACTCGCGCCCCAGCGGCCTCAAAATGGCGAATCGGGAGCATAATAGGTACGTAAATATCACTATATTACTTACAATACTTATGTGTGGCTTCTAACTGTATCTTCTATCCGGCATTAATGAATTTAAGTTATAAGATAGTACCATAACCGTCGTAACGAACCATGTAAAAGGTATATAGGTATGCTTTATTAGTGTGAATTTAGAGGCTTACGAATTTGTTATTTTTTCTTACAGAACCGCATCAGTGTCGCGATTACAATGCCCCAAATTTTTGAATCTATGAACGTTGCCATTGCATATTTAGTAACTTTTCAACAACAGCCACTTAATGAACAGTCCCTTTTCAAATAAAAAAACAGCTCGCACAAACTAAAAGAATACCCAAAGGTTCTTCAGGCAGAAACAAAAGACCAGGGTCCCAAAAAAACGCAATGTGTGACATATGCGGAGGCTATTGCTCTGAAGATGTAGCCTTCAAAAATGGTGCTGTTTGATTATTCTAACCAAACAGCACCATTTTTGAAAGTTACATCTTTGGAATGCGGACAACGGTATCACCAGAAATGCGTGGGTTGCTATTCACCACAATTTCTCAGTTTAAATTGTGACGCACATTGTGACTTTTCAGACAGTAACGACGATGATTGGGCTTCAGAATAAATAATCACAATATTGCCTATAAGGAGTCACTGTATTGCTCTATTGCACCGTATTGGCACATATTCAGGAGAGAATTATTAGGAATAATTAATGTACGATCCAAAAGACAGATTGTGAAATTACAATGCCAGAAACTCTATAGAGCTTTGACCCATAAAATAAAAGTTTGTTTACAAGCGTGAAAAATGTAGCATTCTATTGCTGCTTTATTAGAGATATCTAAATTATGTCTAAATGCCTTTAGAACTTGCTGTGTCTGTTTAAATTTACAATGCTTATTATTTAGGATTTTTCACTACGGTCAAATCCGAGCAATAAATACCGTAGTATTTACATACCTGTTACAACAATTTCCATGTTGCAACAACATATCCTAGCATCCTGTCGACGCACAAATGACCATTTATGCACCTCGACATCGTTACCCAACTCGAGCATTGTTCAAAATGGAAGCAATAATCAGAATCCGTGGCAAATAGTAAAAAGTCGGCGAATAGGCGAGATCGAGTCCGTGTACAAGAGCAAAAGTCGTCGGGATAATGTAACAGTAATAATATTGATCACGTTGAGATTAGGGAGCGTAAAATACAAACAGCAATGCAACGGCAAACAGAAAAGAGCTAATGTCAAAAAGTCATTTGACTTTTTGTGGTGGGCGTTACGACAACGAACCGTTTTCGAAGACCGTTTTATGTTTTGCAACGATGAAACCGTTTTTACGTCCTGGGTCCAAACAGTCTTCGTTGCACTAACCAGTCTTCGAATTACTAGATGCGATTATTTATTTTACAGCTAAGAAAATACGGTCGAGAACCCATCGATTCAACTATCACACTCGTCGCGTCGTCGATCTTAATCCGTTCCAAAGACCGTTTTATGTTCTGCGACGACTACGGCGATGAAACTGGTTTTACGTCTTGGATCCAAATAGTTTTCATTGCACAAACCAGTCTTCGAATTACTTGATGCGATTTTTTATTTTACTGTTAAGAAAATGCGGTCGAGAACGCATTGATTTTATTGATTGAACGGCTCTTCAAACCAGTTGCGACGACAACCGTTTTCTGCAACCGTTTTCGTTGTCGAAAAAAACGGTTGCGTTTCATCCATCAAAAATTCGACAGCGACCCACCACTAACTTTTCGACATTATCATTAGCTCGTCAATGACGTTTCATTACACCTTAACCTACTAGTGCTCAAATGCGAAACATTTATTAGAATATATTCATAATTATATTATATAGGTATTCACAAAGATTATTATCATTAACTGTGGGTAATTTAACCAAATACATATTAAAATCCGTATATAGTAAATTAATAGATATCATTTTTTTCATTAAATAACCGCGTGTGTGCGTACTAAGTAAAGCAGATGGTCGCGATTAAAACAGGAAATACGTCTTGGGTTTTTAAATTCATTTTTATCGCTAACTTATTATCCGCAAGTGTAACAGAATAATAGTTAAGCAACAAAGGGTCATAATTTCTTGTGATATTTTTGATTAAGTTACATTTCCGGTACGGTGGTGAAGGGTGGGGCAGGATCTGGCATTGTCATTTGTAACCAAATTAGAGACTTAATTTTTTTAACATAGTGTTATTGAAATAAGGATTAAAATAAAAGTTGATTTGACGTCTAAAAATTGTGTTTTGTCCTTATTATCACTATATAGCCAACCTTTACCCTATTTCAAATTAACCGGTCAATTACCGTAATTACAGACACAATTAAAAAACGATTGTTAACATACCAAATGTGGTATCTCAAGGACTTAGAGGTTAAATTCAAGTTTCTTTGCGATGCATCTTCAGAGATTTTATTTAGCTTTATGGATACTATTGTTCCTCCTATTAGACTACATTCGCAAGCTAAAACCTGTTGACTAAAATAAAGTACTCATATAGACTCTACTCACTGGAGGCACAACTTATTTAAGATCATTCTCCTACATTTTGTCACTTCTTTTTTATTCTTACTCTTTGACCATTAAATGTTGTGTTTATAAATGTGTATAGAGGTCAAACAAAGTTATGTGCCAGGTATTTTATATCTAGTTCAGACACAGATGTTCAAAATCTGTTCATAGAAACAAGTGCCATAAAGCGTATCACAATACTATTTAATTGTAATATAATTTGTATTTCGTGTTTTATTTCTACTGATTTTAGTTTAGTTTATGTTTTTCTGTAATGCAATAATCACCATGTTCTCACTCTGAAAATGTCGCAATTCCGACTGACATGATACATACAAGCAAATGCCCTAGTTTGGGGGACACCGGCTACTCTTCTTGTACAATATGATTGCTTGTTAATAAATAAATTTGAAAATTGAAACTTTTTCTTCAATGAATAAAGGAAATAACAAGTCTGTTATTGCGGAAAAGTTCACAGGTACCTACCTACAATATTATTATTGAAAGTTCATTAAATCCCAATCCAATGCGCTTCAGGCTTCAATTATTTCGTTGTATTTTACAGCGGAAATCATTGCGTATTTTTTTTTTTTTGTTATTTAAAATGTCGGGCTTTATTGAGCACCAATTACGCTCCGTTGCAGCCGATCCCTTCCTCACTTTTATTTTATATTCCACCTCGTTATATAAATAGACAAGTACCTTGTTTTTCGACAAACAGTAAACACTTCAATTTAAATAACAAAAAAGAAAGAAAACAAAGTTGTTTCTTTTCTTAAATATAAACGGAACATAATGTCTTCGTTAATGTCAATGTAGAAGCTCGTACAAAAGACTTTAGTAGAAAAACTTTGAGGTTTGTAAGTCGAACAGTTATAAGGGTGCAGTTTTACTTTTCATAGTACTTTGTCCCACGATCCAAAAAAAAACACAACTTTTTAACGAGTACTTTTTGTCGACTGAAATTTTATTTTACAGTTTCGTTTCGTAGAATTTTTCAGTTCTTTTTGTGTCATTTGTTTAAAAAAAAAAACATTTTTTTTTTTTACTGTAGACGCTGTAGTTTGGCAAATGTAAAACGTATTGTTTTATACTTGAATTTGAACTAGAGCGTACGCGTTCGTAAAAAAAAAACTGGTTTTGAATGGCAACTATGAACTACTGACAAAAGATAGCTGTTTCATACATTTTGACGGCATTGTGCATTTCTATGTAACAGATCTTTTTTAACACGCGTTTTTCTAAATTGGTGCCATTAACATATTTTGTGGTTAGCCGAACTTAAAAATATTAAATATTTCTACTTTTTACTTTGATTTTCTATTAAAGTGTGATTATTGGTTTTTTAAACTATTACTTTTAATAGTTGACGAAAACTATCTGCAATAGAGGATCTATAATCATGTACTGAAAATATGTGGTTTCAGTTTGCGCGTTGATTTCGACGATTCCACTCTGTACAGTTAACATTCTTAAAAGACTAAGTATAATATTTAGCTAGTGAAAACGAATCTTCTAAGTAGCTCCCAATTAGATCACGTCTCGGCTTTTCACCAGATAGAACTTTATCAATATAATTATCCCAAAAACGTCGCACTAAGGTTCAAATTCCCATATCCAATAGAAGAGTCCCGATTTGGGTACTTCCCAAGTCTATAAGGTATTAAAGCAACAATAGGAAGGTTTCATTAAATGGGACTAGCGACAAAATGTTATTTGTTATTTCGTGCCACCCGGCTGAGTCCGTCACTCACACTGGAATTACTCAGTTTTGTGTCCATAGTAAGCTATGCTATGGTGAGCTACTAACCAATGAAGTTTTTATAGAAATAAATTAGTTGAACGTCATAATGTGTTCAATTGTCATTTTCTGATCTTCATAGACAATATCGAGGGTATAGTGCTCAAACCCAATAAGTACGAAATTGACAATTTCGTACTCATTGGGTTTGAGCACTATACCCTCGATATAACAGTTACATTACAAGCCCTGCCTGCTCACTAGTAAACAACGTATTCTTTCTTAATTTTTATTTGTAGTTAGCTAGCTATTTGTAATTTTATTTGTAACTAGCTTTTGCCAGCGGCTTCGCCCGCGTGGAAGTCGGAAAATATCCCGCGTGAACGTACTACCGGGATAAAAAGTAGCCTATGTGTTAATCCAGGTTAATTTTGCGAGGATAAGAGCTCGAAAGCGCATTTTCATCCGACTTGCTTCAAATTTATCGTCACTGCTCGGCTCCTATGTACCTTAGCGTTATGTTATATAGCCTATAACCTGCCCAGGAATATGGACTACAATCGTACCAAGTTTGATTAAAATTCCTTCAGTAGTTTTTGACCCAAGCGTGCACATACAGACAGACGGACAGACAGACAGACAGACAAAAAATTTACTGATTGCATTTTTGGCATCAGTATCGATCACCATTCATCCTCCAATATTAATTTTGAATGTATTTTCAATGTACAGAATTTACCTCTCTACAGTTTTATTATAAGTATAGATATTTGCGGGAAAACAGCACTAGTCATTAGTAGGGTAAAGTTAAACCCAATAAGTACGAAATTGACGATTTCGTACTTATTGGGTTTGAGCACTATACCCTCGATATAGTCAGTCCTAATATTTACGTACGCAAAAAGTAAAACTGATGATGGTGTAACTATAAAACCAGTAGGTCATGGCAGCTTGGGACGCAGGTCACTTTTGTTTAATCCAAGTTTAAAACGTACGAGGGTCTTCGATATCTGAAAGCGTGGTGTCAAAGAAATGGTGTCCAAGGACTGTAGACAAGGTGTAGGGATGACAATATTGGCATCGCGGGCAAAACCTGGATCGGGCTAGCATAGGAGCGTAGGGATTGTCACAAGAAATGAGAGGCCTATGCCGTAGTGGATGAAGTCGGGTTGTGGATGATATAATCTACAGTCATACCGAAATCTATTCTGCAAATACCATATCTTTTAGGTGAAGTGATCAAGTGAGCTATCAATAGTTTTACGAGGTGGAAATAACAGGTCACTTCACCTAAGTTGTCACGCTGAGATTTTTTTTTCATCTCATATATTTCGCTTCGCAATCACTACTCCACCAACCTTAAAGGTAAACATCTCCAACGCGTCCATTGTCGAACAAGAATTAGGGTTCCTTACCAAATGGGATTGCGGTCACCGTTAAATATATCAAAACGTGTGGTCACAAGTCTCGGGGTTCTCTCTCTTTGTTAACCTTTGAAAAGGCCATTGAAAAGGTGGCCATAATTTAATATAAAGCCTGGATTGCCTTGTGTTGCCGTTTGGTTGTTTTTTGTTTGTTATTGTTGTTGTTAAGATATAACAATTATGTTGTCAATTGTCGTAGGTAATAGACATTTTATGTTTTCTAAGAGAATATAATTTTGTCTTCGTTGTCTTTTTTATTGTTAGTTAAATTAGTCACCGTGTCTGTTCAAGACTGTTTTCCTTCAAGTCTTAGACAAATCACAAAACAAAATATTTTTAATTAAAAGTTTGTATTTCATGTCGTCATATTCCTGATGCCAAATATTTCTTGAACATTTCTATAATATTCAAAAGCTTCTGCTTGTGTTTTCTGTAGAAATGTCATCTGTCTACCCGTTTCTCAAATATGTTGGGGTCAGCTTCCTGTCTAACCAGATGCCGCTGAATACCAGTATTTTACATGAAACGACTGCCTGCCTGACCTCCACAACCCAGTAACTGGGTAACACGATACCTCCTGGTAAGACACTACTTGTTTTGTTTGCAAGTGTTTGTAAATAAATAATTCCTTCAAACCCCACAACATTTCTTCATCATCACCACATTAATAACAGCAGCACATGATGACGTAATGAGCGTGACGCAACAAAGACTCATGAACCACAGCCCCTATTAGCACGATGTATATAAAAACACGATGTCTGTCTGTTCTTAAACATGTAATGTAAATGTCGTGCTGCGACTCGGAACAGTTTATCTAGGATGCGGTTCGAGTTAAAGAGACGGGCGATTTTTGTTTTTTTTTTTTCTAATTGATACTGGACCACTGAAAAGACCCTGCGGTCTTTTCAGGTCCTCTTTTCTCACGCCTTTGTTTAATTTAGACCGTCTGCCTTCAAAACAAGAGAGTCAAGAGTCACACTCGTTCTATCATAGACCTCATTCATCTTTTTCCATCAGGTGTTATCGAAGACAAGAACAGACCGACAGAGCAATCAAAAATGTTTTATTAAAATTATATGTCCATTATTATTATTAAAACCGGCCAAGTGCGAGTCGGACTCGCGCACCGAGGGTTCCGTACAAACCTGTAGGTATTCTCGGTTTAAAAATATATATATTTTTTTAATTTTTATATGTTAGTTGATTGAATGTAAGGTAAATTTCGATTTACGATTTATGACGTTTTAAAAAAAAACTACTCACTCGATCTCGTTCAAACCAATTTTCGGTGGTAGTTTACATGGTAATGTACATTATATATTTTTTTTAGTTTTATCATTCTCTTATTTTAGAAGTTACGGGGGGGGGGGGACACACATTTTACCACTTTGGAAGTGTCTCTCGCGCATACTATTCAGTTTAGAAAAAAATGATATTAGAAACCTCATTACCATTTTTGAAGACCTATTCATAGATACCCCACACGTATGGGTTTGATGAAAAAAAACATTTTTGAGTTTCAGTTCTATGTATGGGGAACCCCAAAATTTATTGTTTTTTTTTCTACTTTAGTGTGAAAATCTTAATGCGGTTCACAGAATACATCTACTTACCAAGTTTCAACAGCATAGCTCTTATAGTTTCGGAATAAAATGGCTGTGACATACGGACGGACGGACAGACAGACAGACAGACAGACAGACATGACGAATCTATAAGGGTTCCGTTTTTTGCCATTTGGCAACGGAACCCTAAAAATGGACATATCATTTTATTCAAACTTTTTTTTACGTAGCAAGAAGCGTATGTTAAGATCGTAGCAGGTGTCTTTCTGTAGTTTCTCTACCCCCCCATGGGAAAAAGGCGTGACTTTATGTATCGATGTACATACATACCAGGGATGTTAGGGAGTTCCGTAACCGTAACCGAAACTATCGGATATCCGATATAAAAATTAATTCGTAACCGTAACCAAATCCGAAATTAAAGTTTCGGATAATATCGGATTTGTTATTACATTTTTATTTTAGGGAGATTAGATAACACTCTATCATCATTTCAGCCGTAAGACGTCCACTGCTGGACGTAGGCCTCCCCCAATTTGGGGGAATTTGCCATAATCGCCACGCTTGGCAGGCGGGTTGGCGATCGCAGTATGGTGGTAAAATGCATAGAGAACGCTGCTGCCCATTCTCTAGTAAGTCCCTTAGTCGCCTTTTACGACACCCACGGGAAGAAATGGGGAATAACACTCTATATCTATTTATAATCATTTTTTATTTTAAATAGCTGTAATAATTACTCACACACTGATTGTAATTCTTACCAAATGGTGACATATAAATAAAACCATTTTATTAGCTATTTGTATTTTACTTTTGAAATTTCTTAAAAGTTTAATATCCGTAACCGAAATTATCCGAAACTAACCGATAATCCGAAATAATTTCATATCCGTATCCGTATCCGGTATAATAATCATTCCTACATCCGTAACCAATCCGTATCCGAAATTTCATATCCATAACATCCCTAATACATACATACATAAACATGTATATGTATGTGTCCATATATTGTCGAAGGCTCACAAGCTTAACTAGGAACTTGATCCTTATAGCGGGTCTGAAAACTAACGTGCCTTTGTTTCCAAGGTTTAAAATCTGGCAAAACACAACATGATTTTGTGAAGGTATTCCTAAGTTAAATTACTGTTAAACAAACAAGCAGGTAGATGCGGTGATATAACGCTACGTAAAGTTTGACAAACTTCCTAAAACACAATAAGTCCTTTTGTAGAATTGAGGAAAACTCCTCGGTAAAACTCCTAACATGAAGGTACTCGCAACTTGCACCACGCCAGAACTTCCATGCATGACGTAACGAATGCCGCAACTAATTGTAGTTCGGCAGTCCTCGGTCCCAACACCTTCAGACACCTCCAACACCCCCAACACCCCCCGACTCCCCCACAGACCGCCATGAATTAATTATCACGACGTACACACCCGTTTACAACGCAAGTGGGATGAAAATCACGAGGATTTGTGTCGTTCTGAAGGAATCTTGGTAAAGTTAGGATCATTTGTTGCTTATATCTTATTATTTTCTATAGAAATATTGGCAAAACCATTTTCCTCTTGTTTTGATTCTAACCCCATATTTTCATAATCACAATATTTTTTGATGCACCCCTAACTTGCACGTATCTCTCTAATAATTCTTAAGAGAAACAATATGGTCTCTTCATTTCCGTTTGTATGCTTCCCATTAACCGTTCAATGTCCTCAAGACCTGCCAAGGTCGCGAGATTGTTAGAAAGAGACACCCTGACCCTGGCACATGGGCAACTGGAAGGAACACGGGTGGGTTTTAGTCAGTAAAAGTCTGACACGCCCTCCCGCTCCGCCCAGAGCGGGAGAAGTCATTTGATGATTTCCCATCCAAAAAAAAAAATGTCCTCAAGACAAACGCATATGCTATTTACGGTACTTATAACAATGCCCTGGTAGAAAGTTCCCGTGAGATAAATCCACGCGGGCGAAGCCGCGGTGAACAGCTAGTGCCAGACTACAAATGGTCTTTCCAAAAATATGTCCAAGCTCATAATTCTCCGACTCCTCGTAAACAATATCATCCGTCCTTTTTGCGCTCAATTTAACACTAATCGCTGTACCTACGGAGCCACTCCGTCACTTCCATTTCGTTACCCCTTGTCTAATCACACAATTAGTCAACCGCATTCTCTTACAAAATTACTAACACCACTCAAACTCAGAGCAAGAAATAGCCCAAGAATGTTATTGCAAATTAATCTATAGTCCCTCGAAACGTATAGAGAACGGACTATAACGTTTGACATACAACAAAGGACATTCCAGCCTGGCACCCGGGTAGTCGAACCGTTAATTAAACTACAGATATCCGTGATATAAGTGTCTTCCTCAGATATTGGGAACAAGGGTGCGTACTTGTCAGTTATATGCTTAATATTGTGGGGAGATTATGGATGGAGTTAATTGACGAGGTGTCTTAAAAATATAATGGTTTGGAATCTAGTGGTAGGATCGAAATTTCTTTGTTAATTTTCTTGATAGAATGCGCACAGATTTCTAAATAAGAACTATCGCAAACCGATAGAGATTCGTCGTTGCTTTAATCACGATTTTTTTTAAAGTTAAAATGGTGTATTTATTTTAATTTGGCACTTAAAAGGCTGTTCTTTTATTTTCTTTATTATAAACTTAACAAAAAAGTAGACGTGATATTACGTGCCACTTCTAAAAAGTAGTTTCGTATGGAGAAAATGGGCACAAAACTCCACAGTAACTTATTATAAACGAAAGAAATCTCTCCCATTAAAAAAAGGCTTGAAAACTACTGCCTTTTCAAAATAAAAATCACAATCTTAAAACGTAGTATGTTGTACGTTGCATGAATAATTAAACCATATTCGAAGCGCACGTCGCATGCAAGTACTAGGGTGACATAAATACAAGGCGTTCTGTAGTGCTGTGCAAATCATTAGCCGGGCCACTCCGCCGGCACGAAGACTGGGCCTTGACGCTCGAGCTCGGCGCTCGGGGCGCGTACGATGAGTGTCTTCGTATTGAATTTGTATGCTGTGTAGTTATGTGAGCCTGGTAGTTTGAGCCCCGAGGATATGGTGACCTTTTGGTGTTTAATAAATAATTTTGTAGGACAACTAACAATTATCCAAGTACAAAGGCCGTCAGTTCAACTTGATCGTGACAAAGTTTCACTTTAGCAGTCTGATAGAACTGGTTAAAATTAAACAAGTTGGTTCTTATAATGTTACGGAAATAGGTTTAGCAATCAATTTATTTAGAAACTGAAAACTTCCGTATACAAACAGAGTTTCTATCTGCATCATCGTCAAAACGTAGTTGAACAACTTTTCTCAACAAAAACAAAACACGATTAACGTCAATACTACAGCTTAGTTTATCAGTCACTCAGTACCCCAATCAGCATGCTACAGCTAATCGAAACGACACTAACAAGACGGGGGACGAGTTAAGCCGAGTTCTTTGTGATGTGTCGTGTGTGCACAATACTAGAGCTGTCAATGCCTGTTTGAATGACATTCTGAGACATGGCTTTTGAAAATCGAATTATTCAATGCACAACGGTTGAATTTTGAACTTAGAATCAGAATTTCAGAGGGAATTTTAAATAGTTTTGTTGTTTTTCGTAGTATAACAGGGTTTGAAGCCCTGTAATCATCGATCGCTGGTAACACATAGCTACGATATTAAGCTTATTTAAAAAAAAAATATTCTATTGATAATGTTTTCCGAATGTAAGGAGCGTAGCAATTGGCGTTCTATAGTTTCTGCCTACCTCCATGATAAAAGGTATGAGGTTATGTGTGTATGTGTATGATCAGAAACCTTCCAAAACACCCCAATATCTAGCGCCCTTTCCATTTTTTCCGCATTCATGATCTAAAAAGCACGCTTCGCTTATAATCCGCAAATATATCATCAAGAAAAATAGACCAAAAAATATGAGGGACCTAAAATCCTTTAATAATATACGACACATACTGTTGACAAAAAACGTTTTTAGAACACGTTTGGCAAACAAAATGGCACCGTAAAGTGCATAGGGGCAGATACGAAGCTTTGGAAAGGTTGGTGTAAATACAGACATACAGGCTGTATGCAGTTACGTACAGATGAAGGTAGAGGATATAATTATGTAGGTGTTAGATGTCATGTGTTGAATGTTAACAGTACCCTATTTTCAATGATTTTGATAGAAACACGTTAACAGAAGGAGTTTCGCCTTTAATAAACATCATGTTCTGAATTTAAAAACGTGCTTTCAAAGATAAGAGAACACGTCGTTTTCAATTTGAAAATGGAACCTATAGTCCAGTAAAATTAAATACTTTTCAAATGATTCATTTAAAGAACGATTCAAATTAAGAATATAATTTGACTCTAAACTTGTTCCATATTCTAAAAAACGTATAGTGGCCAGTACAGCATTTAAACATCACTTAGCTGCAAGTACAGCTCGCAGACAGTATCACTCCAGACCTCGCCCCAACAAGACATGCTGTACTCTTTTGTTTCGCTCCTCCATTTAAATTCATCCGAACATTACGCCCGCTTTGTTTCAGCGCACCAGTCGCGATTTTAATCACTTAAGCGCGGCGCGCGCGCCACCCCTACCCCGCGCTTGCTCTTCAAATAAAATCGTAAAATTTCGTAATAAAACCCGGTTTTATGGTATGACGCTCAAAACCAGAGCTCATTATTTGTACGTCAATTTCAGTACTATGCTTGATTGCGGACTCTTGTCCTACCAATTAAACGGATGCGTAAATTAAACGGAAGGAAGGGTGTTTTTTTTTTATTTCTTTCGTGTTGATCGCTGGCACGCGACGCATGGCATTATTAATTCCTTTTTTCTGTGTTATGTTTTAAAACAGAAATGATATTCGAATACGTAGTCATTTATTGCAACTGTATTATAAAAAACGTTGTAAAACCATCATTGTAAAGAAAATGTGTCGTTTAAAACAGGAGAAACTGTTTAAAATAAACAAGAAAACGATACTACAATTTTCACAGAACATAAACTCGCACAAAACATGTTTCAACCAAAATTCAACAGAAACTAGTTGAGTGCAGTTGTGAATTGATGTCGGACTCGCGTTCAAGGATTATGCACGAGCACACGCCGCAAACGATTTGATTAAAACCGAAAAAAACGCTTGCAGTGTGTGTAGCGTTACTCACATTTGTAAAAATGCTTGCAATGTATGGATGTATGTATGTAACGTTACTCACATTAGTGTATTTATTAAGTGATAGCACGCGAAGGTTTTTTTAAGGATTAGGCGACAATTGTACAACTTTGATGGTCGTATCGGACTTGAGCAACTTTATTTAGTTTCGATTTAAGGCCGGTTGCACGATACTGGTGAAAATATATTGAAACATCTCTAACGTCGCCGCCGTCTATTGCATTCAGTGAAGTCGTTCAGTCGGTCTTGTGCCTTAATAAAATGGAGTCTCAAACTAAGCATATATTATAATAATTAAAAAAATAACATCATTAACGATGTCTACAATGTTTTCATAGTTATTTATTAATAACTAGCTTCTGCCCGCGACTTGTCCGCGTCAAATTTTTACTCCCCTGACCCTTCCCGTCGCATCTAATTGCCTGCTAGTTTTCGACCATTTTTCGTCGGTGCACGGCTCCTTTTGATCATAGCGTGATGTTATATAACCTATAAGCATTCCTCAATAAATGGGCTACCCAACACAATAGTTATTTGTTATACAAGAGTGCAAAGTTGCTTTTTAACCGCGTGCTCAATTTTGATGACCGAGCAAGCGAAGGATTCTAAAATTGAATCACGAGCGCAGCGAGTGATTCAAAAATTAGAATCCTGAGCATTAGCGAGGGAATTAAAAGAGCACGAGGTGAAAAATCTTTGCACTCGAGTGCAACACGTAACTTTTCATCCCACCTCAGCGAGGAAATGACTAAATGCAAAAAAAGCATTTACAATCACAAGATACTTTTATTTTAGTTTAGGTATTAATATTTATTAGGTACTACATTATGATAGGTAAGTATTACAGAATTATCTTTAAATTATTTCAAATAATACTTAGGTATAATTAAGAAAAATTTAAAGTAAAGTTGCTACAGCTGCCTAAGTAGAGTGTAATATTTTTGTTAGTGACGTGAAAAGAAAATGGGGCGCGCAAAGTAAATTAAAAAAAAGTACACCAATAAGGTTCCGAGTCTGAGTTTTTAACAAATTAGAAAAAGGTTGTATGATAAATTCGGCACCATGGATGTAGAAGTAAATAGGTTTAATGATGTTTTGAATTTACAAACTTAGTGCACACGATGTTCTAAATTCAATTTACTTTATCCTCTAGAGAATAAAAACGGCTTTTCCACTCAGATATTGAAGATTAAAAATACTCTTTCCGAGATGGTGGGATGAAAAATAATTTTTCAATCCGGACCTGAGATTAGCGCGTTCAACCAACTAACCAACCAAACAAACAAACTCTTCAGCTTTATGATATTAGTATAGATATTTAATCAATCAAACCCACCACCTGAATTAAGTTCCCAAGTAAACCAAATCAGAATTAATCAAATCCAACTAATACAACAACAAGACATTATTAATCATTTTAATTATTTACAACAACGAAGAACTAAAATACTCGTTCCAAATTATTCTACCACTACAGTCCATATCCCTAAAATCTATTGAAGGCGGTAGGCCTTACCCAGTTTCAATAAACTACTCAATTCGAACAGCCTAAAAGTAATCTGCCTAACTAGCCCTCTCCCAACTATGTTGGGATTGGCTTCCAGTCCAGGGGTCATGACTTAAGGCTTTAAATAATCTAATCCAAAAACTTTTTTACAAAAAAAAAAACAACCGACTTCCTCAAAAACACTACAAACTGAAAAATAACTTTAATTTCGGCAGTCGGTGTCTTAGGATTTCTATTTAAGGTTTTTGCCACCGACTTCCGAAATTAAAGTTATTTTTCACTTTGTAGTGTTTTTGAGGCAGTCGGTTGTTTTTTTTTTGTACAAAAGGTTTTATTTTTAAATTTTTAGTTTTGGTATCTACCCCGCACTAATTCCAAACAAACAATGCAATCGCGATAGCAGAAATCGCGGTTGATTTGCCGTCATTTTTTAAAGAGTTCCGGTGTCTATCTCCGGAACTCATCATCAGATCTATATGAAAATTATATGGGACCATTTCGAAATAAACCCCTTTCGAACAAAAAAGAATTTTGCAAATCTGTTTATATATGACGGAGTTATGGCCGAACATACATAAAAAAAAAAAAATATAAACATCCGAATTGATAACCTCCTCCTTTTTGAAGTCGGTTAAAAAAAACAATCTGCCTAGCCTTTTCTCAACTTTGTTGAGTTCGGCTTTCAGTCTAACCGGATGCAGCTAAATACCAGTATTTTACATGACGCGACTGCCTATCTGACTCCCACAGCGCAAACGGGTTACACGACACCTTGTCAAGACTGGCTGGCAAACTTTTAGGCCTCCGACTACCAAAGACTAGACTACGACTACCAAAGACTAGACTACGACTACCAAAGACTAGACTACGACTGACTAGACTACGACTACCAAAGACTAGACTACGACTACCAAAGACTAGACTACGACTATCAAAGACCGACAAATGACAGCGTAGTCTAGTTCTATGTTTAATAGGTTTGGTTTCCGCACACAGCTTTTCAAATGGACCATTGTGCGTGGGTCATGGCGGCCGTCTGTAAGTATTGCAACCAGCTCACCTCCCTCCAGAAGTTGAGTATGTCTCCTGGTCTGTTGAGAACGTCTTATTTGATAACAACCTAGTATTAAGAATCTCTACAAATGACACCGGGCCCAATGACTTGAAGTGTGTTCCAAGGCACGTGATTCTTGAATAGTCTCGACTTATCCAGGATTCGACCGCGATAAGTATAGCTTAACTTTCATGCGGTTGTTATTTTGTAGCCACGAGCCCCTCTATCCCTCGAACATCATTTCGATCCAGCTCGTCCCTTGCTGCCCTCTACTAGCGATACCCTAAGCCGAGGTCCGTATCCACAGACACAGGAGTGCCCTTAGGGAGTAGTCACTCTAATTTAACTTTTTTTCAGCCCTGGCTGGAGGCCTTAATTTATTAACGTAGCCACAGGCAAGTCCAAATTATACCAAAAAAAAGTCCCTCGAACAGTGTACAGTGTGCCTTAACAATGGTTCGCATATTCCACCAGTGTAGTTCCAATAGTAATTTTTGTATCGTATTCATGCCAGTCGCGGCTTGCATAATTTAAATGCCCCTTTGATTTATCGAGTTCCGGAACTAGTTTTTATTTATTTTCGCAACTATGATGTGTTTTGGCAAGCTTTTTCCACTGATTAATATTTATTACTGTTTATTCGGATCATTATTCTTGTGGTTACACACCATTTTCACATTAGGGTGCTGCATTTCAGTTTTCGAATGGATTTTTCGTAATGGCGTCCAATGCTCGGTTTTTCTCTTGTGTGGGGACCGCGTAGGGAGTCAATATTAAAATTCCGTAATTAATGTAAACTAGAGCCTATTTTATCCGACTACGGCAAAGGAAAAAAGGAGGGTTATGATGTTGCCCACTATGCATGGATGTATGACCTTCTGTTCTAAAGCATAACTTCATTATAACTTACTAACGAATTAACATAATTCTAAAAATTAGGAATCGTTTGGTTATAGTATGATTGGAACCATCTTGATCGTTCGGTGGTGGCAGGCTATGTGTTGTCACATGAAAAGGCATACGGCGTCCTCTAGCGGACATGAAGTCATGAACTAAAAAAAATATATACATATACAACATAACTAACTAACAAAACAATACATACTAACAGTAGCATGCGATCATAAGCTTTAGGGCAAAGTGGCACAGGACCATAACTTTCAGATGAGAATTTTTCATACCTTTAAAGCGTGATTTTTCAGTGGTCATATTTTTGTTTTTTAACTTATTTTTTCATAGCAAAATGTCAAAATCGAATCACCACTAATGGCATGCCGATTCTTTCAATAAACTCTAGTACAGGCATTTTTTGGCATACAATGACGTTGACAGGGGGCCGCTGTTGTTAAATATCAGTGCAATTGCTTTGAGTAATGTCATTTGCATTGTTTTCCAAAAAAAAAGACGGCGCCGGTTGTTCCAGAATCGACTACCCGCCAAAGAATCTTTTAGACTAGTAATAGATTTGTTTTCTTCACTAATTTGTTATTAGTAAACAAGTGTCAACGTCCATCTTGCCATTAACGTCAAGATTTCACGTCAACAACGCAACGGGTATAAAAGAAAATGTTTATAATTTTATATTTCGCTTCAATACAAAGGCTTGACGTGGAACAGTGATGGCTATTGTTTGTATACGAAGTGCCTATCAAGGAGAGTATCAAATTCGCGATGAAGCGCATTCAGTTTTTATTATAACAAGGTTCTTCCTTAGATCAGGATGCTAATTATTAAATTAAGAACCAAACTGTTATACAAATTCAGTTCTAAAAATTACAGCTTACTTCGGTGCTAAGTTGTCATTTTTGTAATTAGAACTTCGTAGTCAAACTAAAGTTCCAAATACAAATTCTGGCAGGTTTAGACTAGAACTAAAGTTATATATCGTTTTGTATTTAGACTAATAGTCACTGGCAGTTTTTGTAAAGATTAACTGAAAAATAAATGATTTAATATCACTAAACAAATTATAATAACCTGCAGACTAATAAAAAGGGAACAAAATATCATCAACACAAAATGACAGGCTTCAACAAATACTAAGTCAAAGGAAACCCATAAAAGCTTAATTGATAGCTGTCCGTAACTTTTAATCAAAACGTGATTCAATAAAATACAAAGGAAGCCCCATTATGAAGATTTGAAAGTATCAAGACTAGTATGAAGTATGCAATTGGTACAATTAAATGCTATTTGTATTTTCATAGTCAATACTAGCTAATCGTTCCACCGGTCGCAAATTGCAGGCCGTGTGTGAACTGCCGCGTGTGGCAACCCTGACGTTCGGATTGCAGGGTTGACGCGAACTTTTTGACAGACCTATACTTTGGGTGGTGTAATGTAGCGTCATTATTGCTAGCGTGGGTAATTTTTCAGCTGTTCCTTTTTGCATGAATATTCGATTTTTTTGTTGTTTCAGGACTTTAGGTCTTAATACTTTGTAAGGGTAATTTAATACCTTTGTAATGGTTAATTGGGAATATTTAACTGATGCTCTTAATACTTCTTGAGCTTCTAATGTTGCACACTTATTTAAATAACATAGCATAACGCCTTGTTTCGCGAAGGGTTGTGCCGAGGTGTACCTATAGTTATATCTAAATCCCATGTATTAGGGTGTGAGCCTATTGCCATGAACCAGGCACAAATCAAGACTCCGAGGTGTTGCTGAGAAATATCGAAAATCCAGTAATACTTTTCCCTGACCCGGGAATTGAACTTAGGACCTCATGTTCAGCAGTAGCGTTTGCAACCACTAGACTAACGAGGCTGTAATTACAATAGAGCCTCTTTTTAAATATCTGGGCTTTTTCTCGCATTTAGACACCCACGGGAAGAAATGGTAATGGAATGGAATGTTTTCTAGCTTAGTTACTAAGAAGTAACTAAGCTAGAAAAAAATCCCCCCGGGGAAAATTTTCCATGGGTGTCGTAAAAGGCGACTAAGGGACTTACTAGAGAATGGGCAGCAGCGTTCTCTATGCATTTTACCACCATACTGCGATCGCCAACCCGCCTGCCAAGCGTGGCGATTATGGCAAAACCCCCCAAATTGGGGAGGCCTAAGTCCAGCAGTGGACGTCTTACGGCTGAAATTATGATGATGATGAACTAAACTAGTATACTCTCACGAATCTGGTTCATCGAAGTTTGTCGCAGTTTCTTGAGTATTCCGTATTTTTAGTATCTGTATTTATTTTACTCATTGTTAGCTGCACTGAACGACGTCCTCACGTCAGTGCCGGCTGTCACTGAAAACCAGCGCTGGGGCTCTGTCTCGCATAGGATCACAGCATTATGCTGAGCGAAAGTCGAAAGTCGTCGGATGTGACGCATGTTTTCCACCAGCATTTTCTTTTTTTGTCATGTTTGCCGCAATTTTCTTTGTTTCTTTTTTTTCTTTCTTTTTCTTTCTTTGGGATGCCAAAATAGGAATTATTGCTGGTTCACAAAAAGAAGCGCAATCATTTTTGAATGTTCAGTAATATTTTTAAGAAAGCAAAATTAGATTAATTTGAGGTGCAATTAAATACAAGCGATATTTAATATTAATTATGTAACGATCATACGCTATGTATTAGACATGGTATGATGGCACTTGAACCCGATATCTAGGCGCCGGGCGGCACACAATCTGAAGCGGTACTCGAATACAAATTAATTACGTTAACATTAATTAACATTCTAAGATATCTTCTCGATTGATAACATGTGATACCCACACTCGAAATTCCTGCAGATATAGTGTTGCCATCCAGTACATTATGATGTATGTATGAAGTATATTCAGCCCATAGATACTGTTAACACTGCTGGGACACATGTCTCCTATCCATGAGAGGGTAGTAGACCGTAATCTACCACGAACCCAGTGCGGGTTGGTAGATGTCACATGTCTTCGAATTTTTGGTTCTAAGACATGCCGGTTTCCTCACGATGTTTTCCTTCGGCGTTTTTGAAAGCAACGGCGATGAAATTATTTTCAAAAAACTTTTACAAAAAAAAAAACAACCTACTTCCTTAAAAAATACACTACAAAGTCAAAAATAACTTTAATTTCGAAAATCGGTGTCTTAGGATCTGTATTTAAGGTTTTTTGCCAGCGTCTTCCGAAATTAAAGTTATTTTTTTACTTTGTAGTGTTTTTTTTTAAGGAAGTCAGTTGTTTTTTTTTTACTTAATGCAAATTTAAAACTTATATGGTTTTCACATGGACCCCATTGTCCGATTGGAACCAAATTAAAATGGGACCATTCGGGAAGCACCAGCTTTCAGATAAAAGAAGAATCATCAAAATCGTTCACCCTGTCAAAAGTTATGAGGTAACAAACATTTAAAAAAAATACAGTCGAATTGATAACCTCCTCCTTTTTTTGAAGTCGGTTCAAAAGTAAAACACATGCGTGGGTTCGAACTCACGACCACGACTTGTAAATCGCAGCCGTGACCTCTGGGCCACCACTGCTCCATCCAGTATAAAAATGTCACATTGGCTGTAACGTGGCAATGTTACGTGCGTTTAGGGCACTTTCCCATTGACGCCATTGCAGATGAATCGTTTGTCACCCAATAAGTACTTCTGCTCTTTATACAGGGTGGCAAGGACATCAATGCGCGAAGTGATTATTACTAATGAATATGCAATAATAATATAAAAAAAGTACCTGCAAAGAAGCAATAAACATTTCTATTCAATTTTTCACTCACATGTCAATTAAAGAATTCCTCCTGATCCTAGACTACGCTGAAACAGAATTACTGATGAAACCCCAATACAAATAAATAATGTATTAGTATCACGAACACACACACCTCTCTAAACACACACGATACGCATCTCACACACATCACACACGTTCACACACAACACACATGTTTATACACATCACAGAAACACATACACTTTCCCCACTACACCACATTACACGTGCATACTCACACACTACTGCACTGTTACACGTTTTAGCTCCGAAATTTTGTTAAATAAACTGACGAACGGATGGCCCCTATAACACATTCACAAAACTTGAGCATACATGTAATATTCTATTAGCGTAACATGCACTGTATTTTTCCTTATTGTTTAATAAATTATACTTATTATGTCAAAGCAGTGACAGTTATCTAAAGATTTGGCCTTACCTGCAATCAGAACTCTCATCAAAAGTGTACCTCCAGAAAACAGTTAGCATTTTACGCACATTAAAATTACCGTCAACTCCATTTTATGCCGCAAACGTATTATTATCTATGGTGAATGTCACTTTTGAAATAAGCCACGGAAATCGGATAGTTCCAAGAATGAGTTTCGGTCAATCACGCTGTCCATAAGAAATTATGCCGCTACAACCTTATCGAGCGTCTAAATTATTCACCGGCAGTAGGGTTGGCAGTGTTGAGATATTGAGAAGATGGTGACATAATGCTTCTCTATAATTATTATGTTGCATGAAGATCTAGACAGGATGAAAACTAGGAGAGAGAATGCACTTATAGTATTGCCGTTTCATTTATATTAGATTAGTAACGTCTTCATTTGACACATGCATTGTAGGAAGTATAAAACCGTTAGGGTTGTTCTTTATTATAAATGCATGATCCGATTGAAGGATTTGTCTGGAGGCTTAATATAGTCCTCGTGGCTTTATTGAGGGTGAAAAGATAAAAATAAACTTGGAAGTCAATTTGAATCAAAGAACTATTGAAATAGAACTTCAAAATACTTATTTACGAGCAATCAGCATAATTGTATTCTGAGCTATGATTTTGAGGTATGAAAATAGCAAAAAAGACTTGTATAAAAAACAAAATGGACGCCACAATCTCTAGTCAACATTGCTCGGTATTTTCTAATACAAGATTAGAAGAGTTTCAGAAGAAATAAGACTGTTTCAACTGAATACGGGGCTAAGGGTGAATTTCACCAATGAACCTAAACTTGATTAGCGCATCTAAACTGCATTTAGGAGCTGTCAAAACTCCAAGGACACTCGGAGTTTCTTGCCCGTTAATCTCCATAGAGATCTACGTTTCCCAGTGGGCAAATTCAACTTTCCAAGTAACTGATCGACTTTTTGACAGTTCAAAATGTACCTGTAAAAGGTTTAATTGAAATAAATGCTTTGAGTTTTGAGTTTGAATATTTGACACTGACAGCTCTTAAACGCAGTTTAGTTGTGCTGATCGCGTTTAGATTCATTGGTGAAATACGCTCGAAGTCACTTCGCGATTTGATTGGTCTATTGTTTTATTATTAGTATTCGAGAGGATATTGCATATCACCCTGACTTGGTTACGTCTCCTTCCATAACAACCTCACTCGGAATTCACAGAAAACAACTAAATGAATTTCTAAATCCACTATTTATAGCTAAAACACAATTTAATTACGTCGATATCCCTTCCCACGGCCAGCAATATACACATCCCTTCCTAAGTGAAACGCGAGTTCAAAGCAATTTGCTTGCATGCGCGAGCGCCGCTTTTACGCACTTCTTAGAAGACTAGACTAGCTAGACCGGCCTATGGTCACAGAAAATGAAAATAGATAGATACAGAAGGCCAGTATATAAAGTAATGCACGAACGCATACAGCGAGTGCAAGTGCAGTCGCAACAAGCATTTGTTGCTGATAGTTTCAGATCACTCATTGTAAATTACTGGCATCCGGTTTTAAGGTATCCCCCATACCAGTATTTAATTTGGTGCAACCCACACTAGGTTAATTTACTCTGTGCGGCTGGTCGCTTACCAAATCGCCTCACAAGCCGAATCGCCACCCCAATTATACAAGTCAATTAAAATCTTAACCAGTCAATTACCGTAACAGACACAATTAAAAACGATTGTGTCTATACCAAATGTGGTATCTCAGGGACTTAGAGGTTAACTGAGCATTTTTCACAGTTGATTTTGGTCACCCACCGCATGTTGCGCACGCCAAAAGTCTAAACGTACTGTAATTTTGATATTGCGGCTATAGTCACCTAAGAAAAACTGCAAGCTGATCCCAATATAGTTGGGACAAAGCTTGGCAGATGATAAAGAGTTTGATTTCCCCGTACGTACACTACGTACGCGTCAACCCGTGCGTGCGTATTTTTCCTTTCGTACAGAGCCAGCCTTCTGTAGGTTATCTATTCTGTGTCACGGTGAAAGTGTAGTGCTGTTATCGTGATTAACTACGCTATGGTTGCCGTGTGATTATGGGGTAGGCAGATATTGATTAGGTTGAAATTAATAACGTCTTGATACTTATGGCTTGTTGGTTGAAACTTGATATCTTTGCAAGTTTGAAGCTTTCTTGAATAGAGTTTTCAGAAAAATTAAGAACTATCTTTTAAAAGAGTTACATCATGCTTTGTGTCATAAAGCTTGTAAAGTCGGTGTCTTTGTTTCATACAATTTTTCGCCGATTTCAGGGCTCATACATGGACCTGAAATTTATCAGATACTAGCTGATTGCGCCCGTCGTTGACCGCGCTAAACTCCTAATATCCGGTGGATTTATTCATAATTTTCTGTCATGCAATCCTTGTCCTGACAATTACAAAGAAATCAAAAAAAAAATAACAGCTAAATCCGAATCTAGCCATTCTTAAATAATAATGATCTTTCATACATGCGGCATTTGATTTTTATCTAAATAGATTGTTAGTTAGATAGATAAACACCAAAACATGGAACCAAAAATTAATCTATCTGCAATTCAATCAATAAATAATACGTTTAAATCAAAATACTCAAGCATTTAAATAATCCTTTACTATTAGTTACAGGCAGTTTAGATATTTAAATAAAACCACAATAAATCTACGAACACTACCAATTTATCTTTATTATAATACAGTTATCTAAGGATTCGGTCATCGTATCACACCGTAGCGTAACAACGGCTTACTTTTGTAATTAATGGATTTTTGTCACGATTTTATTTAAACGACTGAGTTTGGTATGCGATTGTGTTTTTAATGTACTTTAACTTCATGGGAGGTCTTTCGTTTACCTGTGAATTTTGATGTGATAAGAATTACGACTCTGTAGGCTATACATTTTAACTACTTTGAAGAAAATATCGTAAAACAGGACTAACGTACGCTTAAATCCCTTGAATTAATAATGATAGCAATGTGGCGCCATCTATCCACATGTGAACTACGCATCACACCGACTTCATACAAAAATCCTGAATAAAGAAAGAAAGAAAGAAAAAGTGTTTATTGGGACATGCACAGAAACAATACAAATAACAATACTTAACAAACAATAAATCAGTTATAAACAAAACAAACAAATAAAAAACAAAATTAAAAGAAAAGAAAAAACAGAAAGTCCTGTGCGAGGCCAAAGGGCCCCTATCTCAGCATGATGCTGCGACATTTAAAAATAAGTGTCGCAGCGCTGGTAAATCGCGCAAGCAAAGCTTACCTCGTGCCTGTTGAGATGCATACACCGTCTCAACATCTATTGTCGGGCAGTATCACACCCGTCAGGTCCAAGGATCCCCCCTTTTCTATGAATAACGAGTGAACTTTACACCTTTTTCCTCATACCTCTAAAACAAAATAGATTACGTAATGTTCTATAAGACTTATTTTGCGAAACAAATATGATGTCGGAAACAAAGTTGAAATTATTCACAAAATATTTCACGTTCCATTCTGTTGTCATAGCTCCCGACAAAAACTTACACAATTTGCCTACTATCATACTTTCGCCACCCCTTTGTTTCGGCTACTTACAGGCTTCTGTGCTTGCAACATTCTTTGTTAAAAACTTCATATTCCCTACCGACTTTAATTTTAAACTTTCAAATGATACAGCGACGCCAAATTGTCTGCTAGTTTTTACACCGAAAGTAGATCAAATCTGTTTGATAAATTACTTTCGATAAACTGCGAAGTTCGTAAACACGGGTTATATTATACTTTAAAATGTATTAAATTGTTTATTTTATTATTTATCTTAATTTTGCTATCATTTATTAAGATACGCTTCGGTGAACTATTAGTGGTGATTGATGATTTGAGCAATTAATTGAGTCTGATCGATCTATTGAGCTGAATCATTGAAGTATTTTTGAGTTTTTGAAGTTTTAAATAGGCTAAGGCTTACACAGTGTGACAGGGATTTCGATGAATAAACTGTTACCATTTATTAAGTGCATGGTTCTGAATCCGTTTTTGTCGGAATTTTGATCGCGTAAGTATTGCACTTTTCTATGAAACAGAAGATTTTTGTTTCAGATAACTGACTAAAAATGTCTACGTTAGGGGTTTTAAAATCATGTGTTAAACTCATGGTTTCAGTTTTCACATCATGTCCACCCTCTATGAACCGTGAAAAATACTGGAGAAATAATCTTCTCGATGGACTTAAAAAATCTTCTTCATTTTCACCCTAAGTTAGTTTGTCTTGAAGTGAAAAAGTTGAGCAAAGCCTTATTACGGTGCTAGGCGACTAAGGAATTAGTTCAAGAGAATATGCAGCATTATCTTCTGCTAATAATTTCAATCTTCAATCACTAAATCCTGATTTGCACGTTGAAATTTAATTGCCTGTGGCATACCATAATAATCCGCTTACATACTTAAACATAACTGGCGAAATCTGGGTGTACTGTAGATACACCTGCCCAACACTTTGATGCAATGTGACATGATGTCATGTGATGCCCTTGACATCCTAAGTTAGGGAGTAAGTATGATCTAGATCACTTCATGTGAAGCCTTTTTTTTTTGTGGGTGGGATATCATCAAATGACGTCTCCCGCTCTTGGGCGGAGCGGGAGGGCGTGTCAGACTTTTACTGACTAAAACCCACCCGTGTTCCTTCAGATGCCCATGTGCCAGGGCTACGGTGTCTCTTTCGAACAAATCTCGCGACCCTGGCAGGTCATGTGAAGCCTCAATGTATACATACTTTAAAAACAAATCATTTTAAACCGTCAAGTGTGGTTTTAAAACAAAAAAGACGGCTTAAAACCAAATGGTTTTAAATACGTGGCCGAGCAAGGAAAACTGGTCCAGGTGGACATTCTTAGACTTAGAGTGAAAATTTGGTGCTGGACTCCAAAAATGTCGTCTGCATGTTACAGGAACTGAAGAACGCTACTGATGGCGCTAGATGTAGCCTAATTCTAGTCAGAGTTTATTGAGATAGCCATCGACACACTAAAAAGAAAAGAATGACTTGTCATACATTGATTACACGTGCATCGCTAATACATTTGACCTGTGTTGATCACAGTCGCATTTATTTCTATATGTCAGCTTTGATCATTTTAGGCGTGTATATTTAAACTGTGACCTTTTGCCCGCCCCCCTTCGTTACTGTACCGTGTCACGGATGGTTTATTATGAAGCGTTGCTACTTGCTATGACCTTATCCATGATGATAGATCCCTGGTAAGTAAGGGTTAGTTCTCAAATCTACATTATCATTAGATTCCTAGCATTTTTTGTTTAACTTAGTTCTGATTAGGCAATTTTGGATTACATTAAAAATATAATTTTTTTGACCGAACATGAAACAGATATTCGGGCCATCCCTAGTCTATCAGTTTTTTTTTTTAGTACAGCCAACACAACGTTATCTGATCCCAAACTAGGCAGAGCCTGTACTATGGTAACCAGACAACTGATAAACATACTTATATATTTTTAAATACATACATATCTATACTATATAATATTATAAAGCTGAAGAGTTTGTTTGTTTGTTTGTTTGTTTGATTGAACGCGCTAATCTCAGAAACTACTGGTCCGAATTGAAAATTTCTTTTTGTGTTGGGTACCCTATTTATCGAGGGAGGCTATAGGCTATATAACATCACGCTACAACTAAGAGGAGCGGAGCAGTAATGAAAAATGTTGCAAAAACGGGGAAAATTTATTCCTTTTGAGAGTTTCCGTTGCGTGCGCTGCGTAAACGGTTAAAGTAACGCAAAAATTATGTATGACGGAATTGTTCCTTTTAAAAAGTTCTAAAAAAAAGTCCGCGAGAGCATATGTCTATCTTTTAAGGTTGACTCACTATAACTCAAAAGGAGCGAGCAGCAACGAAAAATGGACGAAAACTAGCAGGCAAATCGAAGCGACGGGAAGGGTCAGGGGAGCAAAAATTTGACGCGGACGAAGTCGCGGGCAGAAGCTAGTTATAGATAAATTACACCCAGACACAGAACAAATGATTGTGCGCGTCACACAAAGATTTACCTGGGTGGGAATCGAACCCACGACCTCAGCCTTTGCAGTCAGGGTCACTAACCACTAGACTAACAGGCCAGTCAGTTGACACCGTGAGGAAACCAGCATGTCTTAAAAGTAAAAATTCCATGTGACTTCTATCAACACGCACTGGGACCACGTGGTAGAATACAGCCCACTTCTAGAAGAGAGAAGGCCTGCGTCCCATCAGTGGGAACATTATAGGCTTATTATAGGCTTAACTAGTCTACTTACTATTGCCCCACTACGGACCAAAGACCTCTTCCCATACAAAAAAGATACGGTCGTACTTGTTTTTTCATTCGCTTCTAAGATTTAGGGGTAGGCGTCATGCTGCGACAGAATTATACATTTCAGTCTCTCATTGGTCTGACCTTGAAATACTAAACTCACGAACATCTTGCTTATCATCTCCTATCACGAAAAAGCTGCAAAATCACTCAAATTCTATAGTTAAAGCCACCACAATTTACGGTGGCTGAAATATCGCAAAAACTCGTAATTAATAGTCAAAAACAGCCAAAAACAAAAGACAGTAAGCAAGCTAAATCAATTCTCGTTCCGCTATCGTCTTAAAAATACCCTCATTCGCTTGCCTAGATGAAACGCCTTGGAACTAACACTGACTTCCTTTGTCTTCTTTCTAAACTCTTATGTCTATAGACTAATAATAAAACTGATTTTTTTAAAGATTTGTTTGAACGCGCTTATTTCTTGAACTACTGGTCGGATTTATAAAATGGTTTTTGCATTTGAAACCCTAATTCTTGAGGAAGGCTAATTAAATATCACGCTAGGGCCCATAGGAGCTGAGAAAATAGAAAAAAGGTCACAAATACCGCTAAAGAAAACGAAGAAATGGCGTGGTTAGGCGATGTTATACGACAGGGTGGGTCGGGAAAACAAGAAATTTCACGCTGACGAATTCGAGGGTAGAAGCTAGACTTTTAAAACCTCAATCAATAAATCCAAGCCACTTTAATAAGCGTACTTACTGCCGTCAGCTGCCCTCATTCCCACGCTGCACCCACGAAGACACATGCCATTATATTATTCACATGTAGGCTTCCTCGCCATTTCCTTCGCTGTACAAATTAAATATTTAAATACAGGCGAACTATTAAATTGGTTTAGCAACGTGTGTCTGTCTCGGTAGCGACGTCTAAGTAATTATTTTAAATACTAGTTTCAAGTGTTTCTTGGTTATAGTTAGGTGGATGATTAAAACTTCATTCCGTGTGTTTTAAACGTGTGTGGATTTATTTACTTTATTTTAGGACATAGATAGATTATCAATTGTAAAAGAAATACCTCAAAAACCAAACCACGAATGCCTTAGAGCGAATTTCACCAATGAAACTGAATTTGAATGTGACCATCAAGTCTAAACCAGGTTCTGGAACTGCCAGTTACATGTAAGCAAGATATTATTGTTAGTCATATTGATACTGGCACCTCTAGATTGTGGTTTAGATGTGTTGGTCGCGTTTAGTTTCGCTGGTGAAATTCAGCATTCAGCCTTAGAGCCAATTTCACCAATAATCAGGAATTGAGGTTAAAAAAAATATTTTTAATTTTATATTTCTTGCATATTAGATGCACGGAAAGCACGGTAAGCCGTTGGTCTCGGCTGTCTTTCGTAGATCTTAAACAGTCGTTACGGGTCATCAGAAGCCCGAAAGTCTGACAACCAGTCTTACCAAGGTATCGTATTACCCAGTAACTGAGATGTGGAGGTCAGATAGGCAGTCGCTCCATGTAAAATACTGGTACTCAGCTGCATCCGGTTAGACTGGAAGCTGACCCCAACATCGTTGGAAAAAGGCTAGATAGATAATGATGATTTCTTGCATACTAAAATCACATTAAGTATGATGTTTTTAATATGAAAAATAAATACACACATCATGACATCTTACTTATTCAATTCTTCAACTACGTCTAATCTCATACAACACTTCCAACTATGTAAACAATTCAAAGAGCAATAGAAAAACATAGTAAATCATGAAAATGTGACGACTAACATCAATTAATTTGCTGAAGCTGCAATTAAAGGCCAGTTTAAGCGGTAATATCGCATAATGAACACAAAGAGAGTCATGGTCACGTGGCCACTGGCCATTTACATAATATGGCCTAGCTGGCCATTAAATTGATACAAAATGGGTGATAAATGGTTTGAATTACGGTTAACTAATGTACCGTAGCAGGGAACCACTTGATAATCGGATCATACGAGAAAAATATGAAGAGAATGAATAAAGTTAACTTCCAGATTCTCCCTTTTTTTTGGATGGGAAATCATCAAATTACTTCTCCCGCTCTGGGCGGAGCGGGAGGGCGTGTCAGACTTTTACTGACTAAAACCCACCCGTGTTCCTTCAGTTACCCACATGCCAGGACCGCGGTATCTCGTTTCACATTCCCCTTAGCGAGTATAGCTTACGAAATTCAAATTTGATTTTGTAATTACCAGGTCAGTGTGAGGCTGTATCTTGACTGAAGAATTACCTTGCCCTGGCATATAGGCGACTGAAGGAACACGGGTGGGTTTTAGTCAGTAAAAGTCTGACACGCCCTTCCGTTCCACCCAGAGCGAGAGACGTCATTTGATGATTTCTCACCGACAAAAAAAAGGCTGAATCGTGATTATGTTATAAAATGACAAAGACACATCAGGAGTTGAGACTCCGGATGTGTTTTTGTCCGTCTAAAAAGTCAAATAAATCGGGTGTAGGGTTCAATTCGAAGTTTCGCACTACTTCCGGATTTAGAGAGGCCCCCCCTGCTTCACGATGTTAACTCCTTGACAACCCGCATCCTTGCAATTCTTCACATACAAGCAACAGATCCACTTACTCAAAACTTTATTTACCACGCTTAACACGTATCAGGCATCTCAAATATTTCTAATCCAGTCTAAGATTTCCAATTCAGTCTACTCAGTTCCAATTTTCCAGGCATTTCCCGAGTGGTCGTTATCAAGTTTGTTCGTACGTGCTCCGTCGGGCCGCAGTTTCGATTCCTGCGAGATGCACTTGACGTGACCTATTACGGAACAAGTATATTTATCGTCTAATTTGTGTTTTGCTCAGTTCAGTATCATTAAGTGGCTGTGGAATTAATGTTGGTGCAACAAAAGTTAGGTTTTAAGCGCTAGTACTCCATTATTTTGGCTATATTTAATATCTTACTAATAGATTCCGCATTAAGAATCCTAGACCTTAAATAAGTATCATTCGTACTAGGAGCAAACATTTCAAAGTAATTCCGGTCCTGATTTAGAATAATTCACTCAGATGAAATTGTGAAATCTATGTCTGCAAACGACTTCAAAATATAGAAGTTTATTTAGTTTCTAAATTACAGGGAGGCAAGAAGAGATCTAGTATATTTAAGAAAGATTTGAAAAAGGGCTTAACCATAACTTGCGAAATTTGGATATTCTATAGGTACATGTAGGACACGAGAAGCAGATCATGTGATTCTAAACTGCCCGGTGGTTGCCACGTACAGAACAAAGTATTTCGGTAACCCAGGTACCAGTGGCGAGGCGTAAATTTTTCTAAAAGAGAAGCCGAAGCGAAGTCGGCCTTAACTTACTGACTCATCAATAAAGAATACTTACTATCATTCTAAAATTAATATAGGAATGTAATGAATTAAATACAATTAAATTGAACAGATGAAAACGAATAAAATATGCAATATTCCTCTATCTCGTTCTCGCTGACGCATTTTTCTATACCTGTCTCCGTCATAACCCGTTGTACAGCAGCGGCTTGCTCTCGTACATATCAAGCGGTGCCACGTGACCTAAAGTGACATCATTACGGGATCGCTGTTGTATGAATTTTTAGTTCCCGATTATGACGTTTTGGCGCCGGGTTAATTTAGAACATTTCTCTTTTGTTGTAATACAAAGGTATAAATAACCTTTTTTGTTGTTTGAATGTTATGGGGAATTAAATACCCGTAGTGTAACTATATTTATTGACAATAGTAGCCACTATTTACATACTATTGTTTTTTTAATAGTGATAGAGTTACCAATGCGAATCCCCGAAGGCAAGCCGGTAGGAATCGTGTTATATGGTGCCTTCGCCACTGCCAGGTACCCTCGGTCAGATGGTCAGTGACACCAAGGCGTTACTGGCCTTCGTTCAGGAGTTGGGGTGGATCGAGTAACCAATTCTCTCACCCGTACGCAAAATACGCGCTTGTCGTGCAGTTGCGGACACCAGCCCGTATAATACCTGTTACTAAGGTACCTCTCTACCTAAGCCATGGAGGTTTAAAGTCGTGATGTTATGTCTAATGTATGTTTGTGAGTTGAAAAAGGGTTCGATCAATTATGCATATGATGGTCACTAAAAATCTCAGAAGAAGCTTAAGTAATTCCATGGCATGCTGCAGAAGTCCCTGTTTTCATGATAACAGTCCGATAAAGAAACCATTGCAATCAGAATGTCCTCAAAAACACCACAACAGAAGTCCTGGCAGTGTACATTAATTTGACATTAAAAAGAAGCCGATGAGCACATTGTCAAGAACTGGCTACGCGCCAGACCGGAGATGGCGGTTTGAAAAAACCTTTTAAATTCATATTTATCCTTTACTGTTTATGATACTGGCAGCTATAAACAGTGGGAGGTTTTTGTAGAGTAATAAATTGTGATGTTTTCAGGGTTTAAGAACCAGCTTTTTAAACACCAGAGGGGACAAAGTTATATTTTAACAGCGATAACGATGATGGAAAAGTCAATGTTATCGCTGGTAGATGTATTATATGGAGATAACATACATGATACAATTTTAAATTATCTAGTTTTTGGTCAGCAGCTTCGCCCGCGTTGAGGTTGGATATTATCCCACGGGAACGTGCTTCGGAGATAGAAACTATCCTATGTATTAATCCAGGTTATACACCATCTGAGTGCCAAATGTCATCCAAATCCATTGGGCCATATGTGGACCAAAATGGAATGTCATTGTATAAATACGAAACGTTTTGAAAACGGTTGCCACTAGGCACGCTATAAGGTAACGGCCATACTCTAATAATAATTGTTAATCAGCCAACTGAAAGTGCAGAGCAATGGTGGCCCAGTGGTAATGGTCGCGACTTACGAGTAGGTCGTGAGTTCGAACTCAAGAGGGCTTTGTGCAAATTATTTCACCACCACTGCTCTGAAAAACTATTGAAAAAATGTGACATCCACTAACTCGCACTAGGGCCATATGGTAGATTATGACCCACTGCCTCTGAAAATTATAGGCTTGTTTTTCTTATGCTGATGAAAGCGGTAATTTTCTATGGAAGTACCTGCTAAATAGGTACTTACGGAAGTTGTAATTTGATACTAAACCTCTGTAATAAGCTACTTATAACGGACTTATAAACGACTAGTTACTAATCTCGTGTTGTTTACTTAATTTCTCACTTCATTGACGTGAAAACAATAAGTATGTAGGTAGTGACTTGAAGGATCAACCACTTTACTTACATAGCTTATTTTATTAACATAAAGACCAATTCAAGTAATTAACCATTTAAATTCTCACAAAGGGTAATGGAGAGGACTATGCTTGGAGTTTCTTTACGTGATCGAATCAGGAATGAAGAGATACGTAGTAGAAGTAAGGTTACCAACATAGCCCGAAGAATTGCCAAACTTAAGTGGCAGTGCACATTGTTCGTAGAACATTTGGCCGATGGAGCCGAAAGTTTCTGGAGTAGCGACCGCGTACCGGAAGACGTAGAATTGGAAGGCCTCCCATAAGGTGGACTGATGACTTTGTTAGGTCGCAGGAAATGCAGCAAGCACAGAGCTAGTGGAAGTGGCAGAGCTTGGGAGGCCTATGTCCAGCAGTGGACGTCTTTCGAACTGAATCATATCAGCAACAATAAATGTCAATAATAAAGTAAATCTGATAATTTTATCATTTTGAGAATGACATTAGAAAGCGAACGTTCTTAAATTGAAAATTGCCACTCAGATTACTGAAAACCGCGGCACATCGCTCGTTATTTTAGGCTTTTGTAGCCAACTTTACGATCACAACAAACTTATCACCGAAAAGTCCTCGAAAAAACGTAACATAAACCGAAAAATCTAGCCATTCTCGACGAATGAGAATCGTAAAAGTAACGCGCGGCCATCGCACATCGCGCGATAAATCGTAGCGTTTCGCCAATATCGGTAGTTAGCCGCATGTGCTGACAGCGACCGCCGTTCACACCGTAACGAGCGAATAAATTGAAGTGCGCGTGAAAAAAATGAATGTTATGTGGTTTTGTTACAAAAGATATTTTTGGGAAAAGATTTTTTTGTGATTGTTTTTATTAACTTTTTCTTATTTCACTGCAGCGCTTCATAAATTTATCGAAAAACTTTTTAGTTTGTATTAATGTTTAACGAAAATATAAGTAAGTTTGTCTCTCAACATAAAACTAAAACTAATTTTTACGTACATTCCCCATCTATCTCTCTTAGCCATTCGCTGCCAAAATGTATCACATAATTGCCATCATAACTCACGCAAAAAAAAAAAAACTAAACTAATAAGCGCTACAGATGTCGTTGTTAACGGGACATTTCACACTAATCTAGCACGTCGTATACAAAACAACGTTCATAAATTGTCGAGACGTAGTTTGCGGAACAAGTACAAATGCACATCGTTGCTGTTCATTCGTTTGTGTGGAGTGGACGAATTGTTGCTGTGAGCCGTGACGCTTCACGGGGCATGAATTCGGTTAGGAATCTAGGTGTGTATCATGAAGTGTGTTTTAATATGTGCTAATTGTGATGGTTTTTTTAGACAAATTATAGTTTGGACCTCGTGATGTTTGCTTTAGTTTAGTGGACTTAGTAAAGCTTTGGAGTTAGTTTAATGCAGTGTGAGGTAACCAAAGTACTGTAGCTGTAAACTAAACTACTGTAACTCTAGTGCACGTGTTGACTATTAAGGAGAACATGTGAATCAAGTGCCTTCCCCTTAACATAAAGACGAATAAAGAATAATAATTACGTTATTGGACGATATCTTTATTTTATAGTTCCTTAATAAGTTATTTATTATCCAATAGGCTAGATTGTAATCTGAATAAAGTATCTTTTTTTTGGAATGTCGTCTCGCAGGAGTCGCAGGTCATTCCAAAAAAACACGACGGCTGCTTAACCGGACCTGCCTGTGGCTACCATCATAAATGTAGGCCTCCAGCCAAGACTTAATGACTTAAAACTAGATCGACTAGTCGTTCGTTGTGGGCAATGGACGGGCTGGATGGGACTAAGAATAAAGTATCACCAACTGTGATACATTATATATAAATAGTTAAAAAAAAAAACCTGATGTTCGCAAACTTTGTATCTAAATCCCGAAGGGCGATTAAGAAGACCGTATTTGTGGTTTTCGAATGTTTCATATCATTATGAAAACGACTGAAGGTGCAGTTTCGCATGTTCTTGCCATTACCCGTAGGTGTTAAATTTATAGTTGTAATAGTACGAATGAAATCACTGAATGGCTGGGACTCATTGTTTTATAAAACTTGCACAAAAGTTCAATTTGGTTTTAATGAAAAAGATCGTGAATCGAATCTTTTTGTAGGTACCTGCTTTATATCGGGCACCAGTTTTTATGAGCTGTGGTAAGTTGTGAAGGGTTTTTGTGTTTCAAAGTCCTCGTGGTAAGATAAGATAAAGTTTTTTTTACTAAAAACAGTGATTTACATTTCCTTGTTGACATAAACAGCTCAATCATCACCACTGCTTTCATAACGATGAAGGAAAACTTCGAGAGGAAACCGGCATGTCTTAGAAACATAAATTTTAAGACATGTCACATCTACCAACCCGCACTGGGGCCACGTGGTAGATTACGGCCCACTCCCTCTCACAGAGGGGAGGCCTGTGTCCCAGCAGTGGGATCAATATAGGGTGATTACAAGTATTGACAGAAAATATTCATTAAAAAAAAAAACTATTTTAGGGCTCGCAAATATTTCGCTTTGAAAAGGGTTCCGTCACCAAAAAAGTTTGAGAACCGCTGGTCTACATTGATAGCAAGGTTTTTCAACGTAGGCTATCGCAGTCCACTGCTGGACATAGACCTCTTCCATGCTGGACCACGACACCCTATCCTCCAAGGTTTACAAAAAACTTCGGAACTAACTAGGTCGAGCCCTAAACTACGATAAGCGGCAAATCAACCTGTGTCCCATCGAACACTACACTCCGGTGTGACAGGCAGTCTATCTTAACTGCGCTTTCCCAGTAAAAACTAACGGTGGGTCGTTGGATGCATCTCTTATCTGACGCCGCCAGAACACCAATTAGATTATTTTAACATTTTAACGAACATTCGTGAAATTAGTTTTTCGCCGCGAGGTTGGCAGTGCCGTTAAACTTCATCGCTTATGACCGACGCTGCAGTTTTGGGTTAGTTTACGTTATGTTGGTACTTTGTTTTTATGTTGCCATGTAAGTTAGCGAGTGTTGTTTTTTTTTTAAATGAGCTCACAATTTTCGGTACAGGAAAAACGTGACAGCTTTATGTAATTCGGAACTTATCGAGACTTTAAGAAACCAAATATGAAATGTTCTTATATCAAAATATGCCAACTGTCGAACTGCCTCACGTGTTTCCTTCCCCCAGTAGATTTCGCAAGAAGCCGTAAAGTCGTCCCCTTTTTTCCGCAAACTGAAACAAGAACAAGAATAAAATCTTTTAATAAAGAGAATTACTAACAAACAATAAAGAAAACTATAAAAATCCAACGCAATTGAGCATTTAATATAACTAACTATTCTCTCAAGTCTTTTGTAGCTTTCTAATGAAATGGAGGTCTTTCGCCTTGTAAAAATAAACCTCGGCTGGCGGGTGACGGAGGGGGTGAACCGAGGGGTGCTGGGGGGGTCGTCTTGTCGCGAAGGCACACTCTCGATTAATTACAGTCGTAATCCAACCCGGTTGGATCTCTGTTTATACTCAGTTTAAATGTCACTCCTTGAAGTTTGAAGGGTTTTTTTTGTGAGATGAAAATTAATAGGGAAGTGAGCTCTTTCGGTTTCTTCTTTATATTCGTAATTATGAAAAAACCGGCCAAGTGCGAGTCGGACTCGCGCACCGAGGGTTCCGTACAAACCTGTAGGTATTTTCGGTTTAAAAATAAATATATTTTTTAATTTTTATATTTCAGTTGATTGAATGTAAGGTAAATTGCGGTTTACGATTTATGACGTTTTAAAAAAAAACTACTCACTCGATCTCGTTCAAACCAATTTTCGTTGGTAGTTTACATGGTAATGTACATCATATATTTTTTTTAGTTTGGCATTCTCTTATTTTAGAAGTTACGGGGGGGGGGGACACACATTTTACCACTTTGGAAGTGTCTCTCGCGCAAACTATTCAGTTTAGAAAAAAATGATAATAGAAACCTCATTACCATTTTTGAAGACCTATTCATAGATACCCCACACGTATGGGTTTGATGAAAAAAAACATTTTTGAGTTTCAGTTCTATGTATGGGGAACCCCAAAATTTATTGTTTTTTTTCTATTTTAGTGTAAAAATCTTAATGCGGTTCACAGAATACACCTACTTACCAAGTTTCAACAGCATAGCTCTTATAGTTTCGGAATAAAATGGCTGTGACATACGGACGGACAGACAGACAGACAGACAGACAGACAGACAGACAGACAGACAGACAGACAGACAGACAGACATGACGAATCTATAAGGGTTCCGTTTTTTGCCATTTGGCAACGGAACCCTAAAAATCTGACGATGTAATTAGGATTTCAGAAAAAGGTTAAAATGACAGATTTTTTAATAGGAAATGGTAATAATAAAAAGGAGAAGGGCTTGTGGCTAAGTTATAATATCCGCACAGGTAAAAGAAAGAAAGAAAATACGTTTATTTGCGGCAAATATGACGCACAGTTAGACCAGAAACATACAGAAATAAAAAATAAGATGTGGGAAAATATGCGTCATATCCACACAAAACGGCCATCACTCAGCATAATGCTGTGACCTTATGCGAGACAGAGCCCCAGCGCTGGTTTTCAAGTCGATCGACCAAGTTAAGCTGCGCTCGCCGCGGCTGCTCTGTGGATGGGTGACCATTTTTACATACTGAGACCCCTCCGTGCTTCGGAAAGCACGTTAAACCGTTGGCCCTGGCTGTCACTCGTCAATCTTTGACAGTCGTCAAGTCTGGCGACCAGTCTTACCAAAGGGCATCGTAATACCCAGTAACTGGGTTGTAAAAGACAGATAGGCAGTCACTCCATGTATAATACTAGTGCTGTATCTGGTTTTACTAGAACCCGACTCCAATATAGTTGAGAAAGGCTAGGCAGGTGATGATGGTTGTATTTAAAAAGGGTTATGAATCAAAGATGGGTACTATCGTTCACAGTATCTATAGAACAATAACTAGCTTAATCTCCAGGCACAGTCTAATAACACCAGGCAAGCATAATCTCAGAGAAAGTTAGCAAATTGTAGCATTAAATCTTAAAGTCGGACAGAACCGCACTACCTACAAACAAGCTATATATCGCATTTAATAAATTGGCGCGACTTTAACGAGCTACCAACGAATGTTTCTCCTGAGAGCTATACTCGGAACGCTAACGCTGCGAAAAACATGGCTTTCTCTGTAAACATACCTTTATATATTACAGCTGGAAAAAAAATACAACTCCTTGATTGCTTGGGCGCCTAGTACCCCAATGCTTATTTAGGTTGTAAATGAAAATGTTTTCTTTTGCTACTGTTTTCTAAAAAGCAATTAATATTTGATCGTACGGTACGCCTACGAAAGTAATATGGGTTAATTATTTGCGGGTCGAAAGGTAAAAGTCAAATAATGTCGTTAATTTTACGTAGACAGGCAATTTCACTCAGTTTTATTTAGTTCACTCACTAAATTAGTGTTTACTATAAGAAATAAAAGTAAGTTTATGTACTCTATTTTGGCATCGCAATTTATTTCGATGTTCCCTAAAATGTTTTCTATTTTCTATTAGTCTCGTAAACGAGACGGCATTATTTTTTACTGGCAGTTTTATGTTAAGGTTTAGTAGTTTTTTTATACAATAAAACCTAGTCTTTATAATAATAACAATCTTGAACTCACGAAGTCGCATTTTCATTAATTTCCTAAGTTTGTAAGTCGCACTAGCCGGGCACATTAAGGCGGCTTCCAGTCAATTGCTCCCGAATATCAGTAGTAATGGCTGCTGTCAAGTGTCTGTTCGTGTTATAATATCTATTCGGGGTGAGACGCCCGGTAATTTGGCCTCTACGCCAAATATAGAAGAAATTCTGTGAAAAAAACCAAAACATATTTTCCTACTTTTCTGAAGATTTCATACAATATGTTTTATTTTTATTCATCAAAATTAGGAGTCTTTGTTTCTTTTTACTTCAAATAAAGTATTTTATTTGAAGTCCATTCTATGCCTTAATTAAAAACATAATTTAAATACTTATGTAATTTGCTGTGACGGCCGCCCAGTGCTCTAATTCGGCTTACATCCAAGAAAAAAGTATGTATAAATAAAATTCTTTTTAAAATGTCCAGCGAACTCTTAATTGAATACACTTAGAGACATTCAAAGTATTCAACGTTTTTCCGCGAATAAAAATGGTGAGCGGTGAAATAGCAGTGAATACCGAGGGCACCGGAGATACAAGCCACTCGCCTACCGCACTGCAGATTTTGAGAAAAACTGGAAAGTTTTTGAGTCAGAAAAGCGTAGATTTAAACCTTAAATCATGCTTGCAAGTCTTTTTATAACGTATACATAAATATACGAAAAACATTAATAATTAAAATTATACTACACTTTACTCGTATAGTTACTGCCAAATAGCGAGATTGTGAATCTGGGTACAAGTATTTTAAAATAGCCTTGGTTTGTTTTATTTTTAAAGAACAGTATAAGGGTATTAACTTCTTGCATTTCCTTTAGTTTCGAACTCTGATCACTACAACCCAGTCTAATTTAATCTAACAAACAGACTAAACCTTAACACAGCGCGTACACAAAACGAAGCCATGGAAACCTTTAGAATAAGGAAGAAAAAATCGAGAGGCGCTAACCGTGTTTGTTCCTAGAACATTTTCTAACCGGTAGATTGAATTTAAAAGTTGGTGGGTTCACTGCAGTCACTGTAGTTACCTCAACTTGAGTTCAGCTGCCGAGGAGTTAAGTGATCACTTGAGACTTTTCCTAGACTTCCTTTTTTTTCTACGTTCATCGGAAGGTTGACTCACTGGGCTGTTTTACAAGATTTTGATGTATTGATTGGGAGTGAAAGTTAATTTTGTTTTTTCTTTCGTTTTTGTATAAAGAAGTCGTTCCTTCTTTAAGGCAATTCAAAATATGTATTCTTTTAAAATTCTATTTTAAAAACATTGAATAATAATAAATTACTTCCAACGCATAACATACTAGCATAAATAAGAAGTAATCTGCAGTAAACAAACAGCTTTAATGTTAGTAATTGACAATGGAATAACCTTATTAAATAACTCAAAGAGAAAACACAAGCAAATGCATTCCCTTTGTAAAAAAAGAAAATAATTAAACCTCGGCTTTAACAAAAATATATCTCACTTTATAACGTACAATCCTGTTTCATGTAATGCAAGCAAAATTCAATTTATAACTACGAATGTGCATACTCACTGAAAGCTTTTATTTTTACTCTTTAAATAAATATAAGTGCTTCATTATTCAATTTTATGTCAACACAGAAAATTACGATTTTCGTTATAATGCAACCGAAATTCAATTCATCGAAACAATTGCGCCGAGCCCAATAATAGCCTTCGGTTTGACAAAAGATATATGGATCGCTCGGAAAAGCAATAATTTTCACTGAATGTGATGCTGCTGCCATATAAATTGATGCAAAGTCAAAACGTATTGGTTTATAAAGAAATGACGTGAAAAGCAGTCATAATTCATTATAAACAACCTTTATTGTTCCCACTGCTGGGATACCACTACCACGTGGGACCAGTGTGGGTTGGTATATGTTACATGTCTTCGAATTTTTGGTTCTAGGACATGCCGGTTACCTCACGATGTTTTCCTTCACCGTTTTGAGAGCAGTGATGATGATATAATTTACACTAAATAAAGTGGTTGCCTGGGTTTCGAACCCACGACCTACAACTCGTAAGTCGAGGCAGATACAATTGGGCCAACATTGCTCCTGAAGAGCAAAAATTTAGTTCAAATTGTTTGCATAAGTGTTGGCGTTGCATTTACATGACGCAGCTAAAACTCCAGCAATGAATAAAACTCACACAAATAAATCACCAAAATTAAATGCGCGAGAAAATAAACTGCAATTGGATCCGACGCGCTGAATACAAAGGCATTTGGGTGAAAAAAAAACGAAACCGCCCAAAAAAGCAATAATTAAATTTACACGGATTGCTCTCAAACATTTGCGATGCATTTTTTGGGCGGCGGGCGTTGTAAAGAGAAATTGATTTGGACAAAGTGGGCGCGGGAGGGGCGGGCGGATATCGAAAGCTCATTTCCGGCGAGCGGGGCGCTTCCGCCCCCGCCCTACGGATCCGCTCGCTTTTTTACTAATATAGTGTAAATAATACCAGCGGATTCGTTTTGAGTAAATTTGCTTTTGTAAGTCCGTTCTGTTGTAACGTTACTTTGGGTTTTTTCGTAGATTGGTTAATTGATTAGCGTCAGTTGGGTCAGTTCTGAATTTTATTTTATGTTTGAGTTGTCTTCGGCTAAGTTCTCTTTTCATACTTTTAAAAATAAAGATATTAAACATTGTGCCTTCGAAATAAAGGCCAGTAGTTTTGAAGCATTTAAAGCTTATCTGGTCATTGTTCACGTAAACATTCTTGGAAATGTTATTAATCTGTAGCTGATTTTTTGTAATTATAAATTAGATTACATTTTGAGCTCGTAAGTTAATTTATTTTACATTTTTATAGCTATAAAACTCATAATATTTTTGCATGCTTTAAAGGCAGAATTTACAAGGACTCTAACGTTATTCGTAACATCTGCTTTTTAATACCAACATTCCTAACAAATAAATAAATCCTATAATATTCGATAAACTATTTCATATGCTAAATCATCTTCAAACAAAATACCTTACCAATTTATTCGATACTTCACGTCTCGTTGCAAGCATGCCTTCCTGTTGGCTAAACCTACACACGTACCTAGTTGCTCTACCCACTACCTGCACCATCGTGGCCTGCACTCACTGTGCTCCATTCAACTTCGCATTGATATCCGCAGCCGGTATTACCTCTTTGTTCCTCGCCACTTTGTAACCCAATGTAGCCGTACAATTTTATTGCCAATGAAATTACGGAAGGAAAGTAGCTTTATGTTTTATATTTTTATGGTTTTATTCCTGTTTATGGGCTGTGAATGTGACGTGGTTATTTTGAATTATTATGGCCAAATGTTACGTCTAAAAATAGCTTTTAAGTAACAATTACGTAAGGCCTTGGTTTTTGAAAGCCAAATTAATTATTTTGTCAAGTGTTATTTTGTGTTGATAATTTTAATCAACCTGTCATAAAGGCTAATACGATATTTGACAGCAGAAAGTTAATTACTCTTTCTTAAACTGTGCAGGGTAAAATGGGCATTCAATAAAGCTAAGTAAGACCACTTTCCGACCAAATAGCAAACGCCGACCTCATCTTGTTTTTAGACGACTGCGCAACGCAAAGGAGGAGTAACGTGTTTATCAGTTAAGTATGTTTTTTCCTTTGTGGCGCTAAGAGACCAAAGACGTGGGCTGATTTTGATGATTTTTACGTTAGTCGATTTGTCTTTAACTTTTGAGTGTCACCAAAGACATGACAATAATCAAATTCAATATGGCGACAACGGGAAGTCAAATTTTGAAAAAGAAAAAAAAAAGGCGACGATCTATGACAAGTGGGGTATCATTAAAAGATGTTTTAATCGTCTGAAAATGGCCTCATCTTTGAATGGCCAATTTGGAACCTATAAAGATTTAGGAAAAAAATATGATTGGCTTATAAAAGTGTTTGTACAAAACTACTTACTGAACGAAGCTCATAAAATGTATTGCTCTTTACAGTTATTTGTTGCTTTTGGCGAATTTCTTTCTATATTTACAACTATCTGATAAAAAAGCGTGATGTCCATGTAATTCTCACAATATACCCGTAATACAATTCCCTGCTAAAAACTGTATCACAGTTTTCCTTTATCTCAAAATAACCCTGCAAACAACAGTAGCAATTTGAACACAGTTCACACAAATTTTACTAGACCAATAGAGGTTCCATTACCTCAAGAGTATGGTAACAATAGGAAAACACTTCCAGTCTAATTGAAGACGTACGTGGCACTGTTAGGGCTGTAGCGCAGGATTTTTCACGAATAACTGAGTTTTTAGGTAAAATTTAGAAATCAGTAAAGTATTTATTCATGTCTTTTATACGGGTTGGAAATGATAAATAATTTTGTTACTGTAAGTAGTAGTTTTGTGCAAACAATTTTACTCTTCAGTCATATTAAAAAAATTAGATGACGGCGGCTATCTGACTACTCTGAGAAAATCTGAAACACACTCAGAGGTCAACCTCTTTGTAAAGTCCAGGCCATCGATATTAATGCATATGACTTTAAACTTCTAAAGATTTTATACCAATCCGAACATCATAATTTTTCTTAGCTGGCATTCGATTTACATGTGTACCTCTCATTTAACATTAATTTGTGCAAGGGAGTTCGATTTAAAATCTTAATAACTACTTTCTCAGTTTAAAAGAAATTTTTAAGAGAATTTTCTTGCTACAGTAGACTGTCAAAAAGTATGTAAGAAGTGGTACGATGTACTTTATAGATTCAGATCTTTTCAAATCCGACTTGTAGTTCCAGAAATTCACAACGCGCCTTCAAATAAACTTACTCTTCAGTTTTAATATTAAGTACATACATACATAAACTTACGCCTTTTTCCCAAGGGGGTATGCCGAAACTACGAAACGCTACCTGCTACGATCCTTATACACATAGTCCTTTTGCCTCGTTTAGGTTCATAAATCTAGTCATACACACACGCCGGTTGCGAGTACTACGCACCTGATATTTCTGAAAAATATCGCCAATAAGGTCACTGTATGTCCTCCTTGAGCGTCCCCTCCCGGTGTAATAAGTATAAAAGATTTAGTAGTAATTATTAGTGGAGTTATTTAGGTTTTTTTTTTTTTTGTTAACATCCGGTATGTAATATACGTAACGCGACGTTACGTTACGTAACGTTTATTTGGACTCAATAAAATATAGCCTAGGGAATCTTTGTAAGTTGAGCATTTTAGACGGTGCGAATATTTTTAATTCTTCCTTTGCTAAGTTCCTTGTTTCCGCGTGCCAGCCCTGCGTGCAAGTGCAAGAAGGTGGCATGTCGGTAGAGAATTTGTTCCCGCGTTCGGTAATGCACTGTTTTGTTCGAGACGAGTGCAAAGTAAAAGTAAATGTTTGCTTATTTACAATTGAGTCGCGATATTTTCTGATACGGATTCTGGGATGCTGGGATACAGTAACATAGGTAAGGTAACACCACTTATTCTTCCTCATTGCTCCTGTCAACCGGTTAGCTATATAGGGACAAATGAAATAGTTAGCAAGCACCCACGTGTATCGATATCGGAAACTAAAGTTTTTTTCTTATACTTACAAACTTGGTAAACGACTAATAAGTTTTCGTTTTTGGAAATTCGTCAAAACAAAAATATATGTCTCACGAAAAATACCAACAGCTGATCGATCGGCTTTCAGCCGCGCACGTGGAACGATAAAAAATGTTTTTTTTCTTCCGAAGTTTTCGATACCAACACGTAGGTATATAGTATTGCTAATTTAATAATTCTGCGACAAACAACAGGTCACAGCAGTGGCTGACCATGCTGTCCTGGATTCGATTCTCATACAGTCTGGCATTGTTTTATTGTGTTTTTTTTCCGGTATTTCTCAGTAGCAGCCTGAAATAGTGCCCGGTTGATGGCAATGAGCTCGTCCCTGTCCACATCTTATATCTTTAAACGAGCAATTCTTGTATATATATATATATAATCTGAATCTTGGAAACGGCTCCAACGATTTTCATGAAATTTAGTATACAGGGAGTTTCTGGGGCGATAAATCGATCTAGATCGATTCATCGCCCCCGAAACTCCCTATCCTATAAAAATGAATCCTAGATTATAAAAATGAATCCTAGATTCATTTTTATAAAATGTCGTTTTATTCGTGTTTTCAATGACCAACCTTATCGATAATCAACTTGAACATAAACTTATTATTTTAAACACAATTTACCAAAAAAATACCGAGCAAAGCTCGGTCAACCAGATATTGGAACTTAAACATAGCTGGCGAAATGTAGGTGTACTAGAAGTATACCTCTGCCTAACCCTTCGGGGTTTACAGGTGTGATGTTATGTAACGTTATGTTTTCTTCTTTGTTTTTGTAACAACATTTTTGAGTAACAGTAGTTTTTGAGTTTTTGGAGTAGTATTAGTGTTTTTTTTTTTTTTGTTCTTAATCATAATCATTTTTTATTTGTGTAACATAGGTAGTAAATACAGTTCATAAATTAAAATTCATAGGTCGCTTTGTTATGCCAAGAGGCGTACAAATATGGTTGCATGCGAGAAAAAAAATATTATTCATGCGAGATTCAAAATAAATTAGTTGGTAGCCATGTCAAAATTAACAGAGATTAAAACAAAAATTGTAAATGTCACAATATGGAATAAGTTCTTCTCCATAGGTACCTACTTTGCTTTGGAAATGGGCAATTTGCTTCACTTTTCTAACTTATCGTCACTTGACAATTCAAAAGTGCCTGTAAATGGTTCTTTGAAATAATTGTTTAGAGTTTGAATTTTCTCGTGTCAGTAAGAGTTAATCAAGTTTAATGGAAATTTAAACTATACATGATTTCATCCTATCAGGCGGCGAGCTACCCTATGCTCGCCACCCGCAAACTCGCGCCTACGGTGGTCGGGAGTTCGCTATTGACCCCCGCCGCCCGGGGCTTCTCGTGCATCGCGTTGACCCTAGCATTACTTTATGCATTTAAAATTGATTCCTAATGACATGAAATATCAAAATCACTTCGGTTCCTTGTTATTATCATTATTATTATTCAATCGCCATCCTATACATTTTACTTGGGTTTACAACATTTACCTCTCATATCCACCCAATATCAGCCTTGCTAACATAGAAACAAACCCCTAATAAAAATCTCCTATAGTAACTATAAAATATAACATTATTAAACCAAATTCCGGTCCACCTCAGTTCTTCCTGGTTGTTGCTACACAACCTTCCTTAAGGATACCCCGAAATACTTAAACTTATAAACATTTTTCCGACATCCTGGCTTGCCACGTGTTTTGGCTTATGTCGTTGGTTAATCGGGTAGCCAATTATATCTCACTAGCTGTGCCTGTGGCTTCGTCCGTGTGTAGGGTGAAAATTATCCTACGGGAACAAAATGTATGCCTATGTTACTCTTTATAGCAACAACTATCTGCTAGTGAAAGTCGTCTCAAAGTAAGTCCAGTCGTTTCGGAGATTAGCTGGAACAAACAAACAGACAGACAAACAAATTTTAAAAAATGTCTGTGTGTTATCATCATCATCATTTCAGCCGAAAGACTACCACGGCTTGACATAGCCTCCCCCAAAGGGGGGTTTTTGCCATAATCACCACGCTTGGCATGTTGGTTGGCAATCTCAGTATGGTAGTAAAATGCATAGAGAACGCTGCTGCCCGTTCTCTAGTAAGTCCTTTGGTCGCGTTCTACGGCACCCACAGGAAGAAATAGGATGGTACTATACTTTACGTCCGGCACTACTTGGAACTGTATCGTGTGTTATTAGTACCGTAAATAAATCTATATGCAGTTAATAGTAGCGTGTAGTATATTTTTTTAGAAAGTAAGTTTGCACGATTTAGTTTCAAGCAAAACATGCTTGATCTATATTTTCCAACTAGCTTCTGCCCGCGACTTCGTTCGCGTTAAATTTCTTGCTCCCCCGACCCTTCCCGTCGCGTCGAATCGCGTACCCGTGCGATTTTCCCCGTTTTAGCAACATTTTTCATTACTGCTCCGCTCCTCTTGGTTGTAGCGTGATGTTATATAGCCTATATAGCCTTCCTCGATAAATAGACTACCTAACACAAAAATAATTTTTCAATTCGGACCAGTTGTTCCTGAGATTACCGCGTTCAATCAAAGAAACAAACAAACAAACTCTTCAGCTTTATAATATTAGTATAGATAACACCGTGTATACCATGTTTTATGCAAATAAAAACATCTTATCTTATCTAAAAAGGTGTTATTTTGACATTTTGTTTATTTGTATGAAAAAATCCAAATATTTTTATTTATCTTTCTTATTAACAGTTTTCTCACAACTAAAAATAGAAACGTTAATAAATATTTCTAATGGTTCATTAGTTTTACTAAGAAATAATTAGAAGGTAACTTCGCGACGGTAATGTTTTCGCAAACAATATACGAAAATAGCGATACAGAAAAGGTTTTTATCCATTTGTTTTTCTGCGTACCTATCATGTTTATGAAATTAATTGGGATCTAACTGCTATTATATTTCAATGGTACGAATTAATCTACATTTTCTTATTGGATAATCATAGGTACTATAGATTTCAAGTTAGAGTCACATTCCTAATTTAAAAACGATAGAAGCATAATCAGCCTATAATATTCCCACTGTTGGGACACAGGCCTCCACTCGGTGAGAGGGAGTGGCCCATAATCCACCACGCGGGCCCATTGCAGGTTGGCAGATGTCACATATCGTCAATAAACTAGGTTTACTCACTAACATTGCCCAAAAGTAATATTGCCACTAACACATCTTTTAATAATCTGAGTCGTAATCACAGTGAATCGGTTGGCAATAGTTCCTATCAATCACAGGTGAACCTACGTATACATACATTAACTCGCACCTTTTTACACGCTTTATATTAGCTTCACCTGTTTGTATGTTTGTTTGTAACCGACTCTATAGCGCGATTTTGACCCACTTTATACGACCAGATTTCATTCAAACGTTGCACACCTGTCAAAGACCGACGACAATGCAATAATTTCATAAATTTGTGCCATTATCCTTGCCAGAGTTACCAGGACAGCAAAAAAACTGTCTTCGAAAACTACGCTGTCATACGTCACAAACTACGCTGACATACGTCTCAAAATTCAAAACACCCTAAAAATAGAAAATAAATAATAGTTTAAAAAAAAACTAAAAAACACGCTTCCATAGAAAAGCAAACTAGAAAATAATGTAAAAAAAATACCTTAAAAAGCTCCCCACGCTTTTTTCCATTATTTTCTACTTTTTAGTTTGGTTCTCTATGGAAGCGTGTTTTTTCGTTTTTTAAACTACTATTTTCCCATGGAGGTTGGCAGAAACTATAGAATACCACCTGCTCCGATCCTTACACCTCCATTTGCGTCGTTGGTGTCCATATTTCTGGTAATACGCGCGGTTTTGGTTGCGAGTGAGACACCCTAATAAATTTGCGAGTACTACGCACCTGACCTTTCTGAAGAACGTAACCAGTAAGGTCACTATATGTCCTTCTAAGACGTCCCCTCCTGGCTTTTCCACTCACATCTCTCTTGTAAATACCTTTTGTAAGTCGCCTTTTATTCAACCTCTCACCATGTCCAAACCATCAAAGTTACTCTTTGCAAGTTTCGTGATTATAGGTATTTCCTTTTCAACCGCACCGGTGCAAACTGCCGTCCGTTGCATGTGAAAAGAAATGTATTTAAATGAAACTAAATCCCGATATATTTACAGAATAAACATCTGTAAATATATCGGGATCTCTTTTAAACGTCATTTATAAAAAATGGAGTCGATATTTCCTATCTGACCAACCCTGCGGGGAAATGCCGAAACAAACTCACGGGTTAAAGTGTCTTTAAAGTCCAGACATAATCTTGGTCAGGTCTTGTGTCGACAGTGTAGATTATAGAGTTCCTGAAATGGTCTTTTCAGGAAGTTTTCAATGGGTTAGTCCAGACAGTGCAAGCGTTTGTCAGTTATAGTGTATGACTCCAGAACTTGTGGTGGAGGTGAACCTACATATACGCAAAAAAGTGATTTTACAAATTATATCTAATCTAAAATTTTAAAATCGGCTGAAACTTTTATTTAATAATTCCTACTAAATTCATAGCGAATTAAACACAAAGCTAATATCAATTTCTATGAATTCTGTACGTCAAAGCGACATGCAACACACATTCACTCGGCTTATATTACCAAAATACCAAATATTATGTATTTCAGAGCTCGGGATATTGAAATTCAGCACATACAATGATGAAACCGAATGACAATAAAACAAATAGGTTCGATATATCATTGGTCTGTACATGATTTATTTTGATTTATATTTATGGTATTGTTTTAATGCAATGGAAATCGTGGGGAATGAATGGGGTGGGGAGTAAAGCTGCGTTTGCTGGGACAGTTTATCATCATCAGCAGCCTATAATGTTCCCACTGCTGGGACACCGGCCTCCTCTCGGTGAGAGAGTGGGCCATAATCCACCACGCGGGCCCAGAGCGGGTTGGTAGATGTCACATGTCTTCGAATTTTGGGTTCTAAGATATGCCGGTTTCCTCACGATGTTTTCTTCACCGTTTTTGAGAGCAGCAGACAGTTTATAGATGGGTGACAATTTTGTATTCAAAAGAACCTTTCTATGCTTGGTATACAATATGTTTTCTGTCCTACACAAGGACAAAATTATTTTCCATAATTGGTATTTGTTGTCAGGCCTACATATCCATTAACACTGTAATTTGAAAATATTGTACCTAATAGCCAATTATTTTTAAAACAGTAACCGTGGAGTTTCTTAAAGTCAAAGCATTTATTTCAAATAGGCACATAAAAAGGCAATTTTGAACGTTATTTCCATTAAAATAGAATTGATTCTAGTCTCCCCTTCCAAAAGGTAGCTTCGTATGGATAAGAATGGGCAAGAAACTCAATCGTTACTCTTTTAAAATGTTTTACAATATTTGCATTCATTAATCCATACTTCCATATCCATACTATCCATACTTCCATATCCATACTCCATACTTAATATTATAAATGCAAAAGTAACTCTGTCTGTCTGTCGGTCTGTCTGTCTGTCTGTCTGTCTGTCTGTCTCGCTTTCCTGCTAAAACTACTGAACCGATTTAAATGAAATTTGGTACACGGATAGTTTAGAGCCTGAGAAAGGACATAGGCTACTTTTTATCCCGGTAATATGTTCCCGCGGGATAATTTCCGACCTCCACGCGGGCGAAGCCGCTGGCAAAAGCTAGTTTTATATATGTAAAAGCGATGCCAGCTCTTCTCCATAGGAAATGACTAATTGGAACCATGCACCTAGCTTCTGACGTTTCTTAAGTGCCCATGTAAGTTAATTTGGAAAAAAAAATAATTTGATTGATATTCCACTGAAAAAACCTAACTTTCTCACACGGCATTGTTTGTTCTTTTCTCACGGATAACAAATGAACAGATAAAAACTTTTTAACCAAAAATTTAACCGCCGAAAAAACTGAAAAGCATTTTATAATTTTTTGTTAAAAAGTTTTTATTTTATATTTTTTTGTGGCTTGAATGTACTAATAATACTTGGCAAGGTATACCGTATCCAACAAAAAAAGAATTATCAAAATCGGACTACTCTGTATAAAGTTATGCGTGGTTATACATTACAATCAGTGAGTGAACAATCAATCATCCCCTGTTTTCAGACCCTTAGGGTTCGATTTTGTTTTCCAAATTTATATGGGACCATTTTGGAAGTATACCCTTTCCAATAAAAAAAGAATTATCACGATCGGACTACTCTGTATAAAGTTATGCGTGGTTATACATTACAATCAGTGAGTGAACAATCAATCATCCCCTGTTTTCCGACCCTTAGGGTTCGATTTTGTTTTTCAAATTTATATGGGACCACCTTGGGAGGATACCCTTTCCAATAAAAAAAGAATTATCACAATCGGACTACCATGAACAAAGTTATGCGTGGTCATACATAAAAAAAATATATATATATATACGCATCGAATTGATAACCCTCCTCCTTTTTTTTTCGTCGGTTAAAAAGGTATCATAAAGAGATTCTATTTTCCTTTTAAGGTTGGGACCCCTAAAAACAGTATCATAATGTACCTTTCCTACTAAAAAATTTTGTAATCCTCTAAACATCCATTCCTAAACATAGTGGTTTAATAATAAGGCTTTCTGAAACCTCAGTTAGTTGTTATGTTACAGTTTTCAGTTCAACCCCTAGTCCTGACAGGCATAAACAGCTAAACTCCAACTAAGCTCCGTGTAAATTGTAAACTTTTAACTACAACTCCCGAACTCATCATGTTTTTGCTTCAGTTAGCTTTAAGCTCTATTAGCACAGGTACGCTAAACTTGTAAACTTTCAGTTGAACTTAGCTAACTGTAAATTGTAAAACTAGGCTGGATATAAAGTGTAAACTTTATGCTGATCATATTATGGCAGCTGTTTATTTAGTTTTTAATATCCGTTCGAGTTTCACGGAGTGAATGTTTATGAAATGTACATAAATATGAAAATTTTATTCAGCTTTCGTAATACATATTACTCGTTTAAGATTAAGTTTTGTGAAAATGAAAACAAGTTTCTGAGAGTTTTTTTCCTGGAAATGGCATGCAGTAATATGGTTTCGTCAATTCCAGGAATACTTTTTAAATAAAACTTGGATAGAGTTTTATAAGGTCTCCTTACATAAACAAATATTTCATTACAAAAAACATCGTGAATTTTGAACGCAAGAGTGATAAAAAGTCGCTAGCATTGCATAACCAAATGAGGTGGTCTGTGTTCGATACTCCTTCGTAAGACAACCAGCCTTTAGAATAGAATAATATTTATTTGCTAAAAAACTTGGTACAAAAGATGGAAAAAAATTACAAGAGCATACTTGAGACTACCACTCTTTTGTCAGAATATTCGGGCTTCTGACTTCTGACCGTAACGACTCTCAAAGACCTATGAAAGACAGCCACGACCAATGGCTAGTCGTACTTACCGAGGTACAGAGGAACAAGGGTCGATATGTAATGAATGACCATCCATTGATGATCTGTTCGTGGATGAAACCCACCCATCCACAAACAGACCTCGACATGCGTAGCTTAACCTTCGATCGAACGCCTGTATTTATTTAGCTAGAAATCCTATCAACATTGTTAAAAAAGATATTCATCCGAACCTTATCGTCACGCCCTTACATCTGCTTAGGTAAGCAGAACACTTACAAAGGTAGAATAAAAGTGTCGTTCCAAGCTATTCGTATGACAAAGGGTGATATTTTGGAACGTCGCCGTGGGCCCTGTCGTTTGCATCCGAATGTCAGGCGTTAGTTTAACGTGGCGTCTGTGGCTATGAAGTTGGCGATTGAAAATATAAAGGTACCTAAAGTGGAGTCATTTTAATAGGTAACATTTGACAATTCATCAAAATTCAACAACGTAACCTTGTAACGGCGAGCATAAAATAATATATTTTTCGTTTTGTTAGAACTGCACAATTGCTTAACTTTTTTCAATTACGATTACATATTTCTTTTAACTAGTGATCGCCCATTGGTCGAAATTCGACCGTACTTCATTTGAATAGAAATACATTATTAAATGAAAAAATATAGATAATAAAAAAAAATGTGGTTATACATTCAGTAACACTATAGACAAATTGTTGACGCTGTACTACTGTGGAGAGGGTTCGCTGGCGGGATGGTGATGGCCAGGACCAGGACGTAGGTGTAATGAGTAAAGAATACTTCTTCAGGACTCTCTTTTTTATCTTCTTAATACTTCTTAACTGCTGGATATGGAACAATACGGAATGAATTATCACAGAAAGGTCTGTTTTTATAGAATTTTCCCTATTATTTTTAATAGCTTCTGCCCGCGACTTTGTCCGCGTCAAATTTTCGCTCCCCTTCCCGTCGCGTCGAATTGCCTGCCAGTTTTCGTCCATTTTTCGTTTGCTGCTCAACTTTTTTTGACCGTAGCGTGATGTTATATAGCCTATAGCCTTCCTCAATAAATGGGCTACCCAACACAAAAAGAATTTTTCAATTCCAGTCAGCAGTTCCTGAGATTAGCGCGTTCAATCAAACAAACATACAAACAAATAAACAAACTCTTCAGCTTTATAATATTAGTATAGATTAATTATGACGGTTCCAAATGTCATAATTATAACCAGCCTGTACAATCTATGACCAGCCTGTACAATCGTGAGGCATACAACCTCTACAGTTTGCACACGACACTAAGTTTTGTATGGGAAACTTACTAATGCCATACTTGACACTCTCCATAAAACCACAAAAAATATTTCTTATAAATCTAAACTAAATCCCTATCGTCGCTAATACAAATAAATAATATTAAAGAAAATATTCTCGATATGATCATAGATTGTAAAAATGAAATAGGTTATTTAGCCATAAAATTAATTTATTACCTATGGTTATACTTGACATTCATTAAGACACAAAATCAGGCTTACCAACTTAGGGTTTTTTCCAAATTTAGGGGGTAAATCAGAGGATTGAGATTTTTAGGGGCGTTCCATTTTTAGGGGTATTCTTAGGGATTTTTTGCCATCTTACATTTCTCATTGTGTTTTTGATTACAATAAAAGTATTAGCGACTTCTAGTACGGTTCCTCGATACTAAGAATGCAGAGTGAATGATTAAAAAATGTCGCGTAATAAATATAGACAAATATTACTACTGTGTGCCGGGTCTATGATTACTGAACATTTTTTCAGTAATTGTGGCGGCATGTTTAGGGGTTTTTAACTTAAGCTTTAGGGGTAAATATTTCTGGGTGTTGGTAACACTGCACATAATAATAAAGACAGATTTGGACCATAAACAAAAGAATTTCTATGCATGTGTGTATTGGATACACGGTAATGAAGAGTAGTGTGTGTAACGTGTTATTTATTGAAAATAATGTATTTTAACTCATAATTTAAAAAAAATATTAGCATTCGTCACTTCTTCTCTGTATAAACTATAAGTGTGCGAAATTTCATACTCCTCCGTCCGCCCAATTTTCGTAAAAAGGGATCCAAAGTTTTCGCTTCACGTATTAATATATAGATAATGACGGATGAACATGAACTGACAGACGTCAAATGTTACCTATTAAAATGACTCCACTATACCTAGGTTTTTCACCAACTGGTATTTTAACAAGTACGTATTCTGTGGCTAGACGACCTAGGCGCGTATTGCATGGGTTGCATCGAGACGGCCCTGGATAACGATGCCTGGAGGGATTTGGGGGAGGCCATTGCTCAACAGTGGGACAGTGTAGATAACAGCTGGAAGGTATCACTGCTATATACATATAAGCCTCACCCAACAAACTAAAACACATTTCAAATGATTCGTTTGCGAATCAGAAATGGAATATGCTTTAAGAAACACTTAAAGCAAGTTCCAATTTTAATTTAGTTTTATTATAAAATGACATTTTGGACATTATTTGGAATACGAAATGTAATAAAAAATTTCACGAAAATGGCTAAATATACCTTTTACAGCCTAGCTAGGTTTAACGGAAAGCGAAATCCGTAACCGTTTTCTTTTAAGTTTTATGTTACTTAACCAATTTAAACGATCCTTGTGCTGCACTAGATCTCTTACTTCATCCCTCATGTTATTTCAAGCTGACTCAACACTATGGCAGCGTTTCCCGCTGACTCCAAAGTCCCACCCAAAACCTTCATGAATGATGTATGCGACCCATCAGTTATCTGATCACGCAAAGGTATTACAGCGCCACCTATATTCTGGGAGTCAAAACTATCGTATTTCTTCATACGACGGACATTTAGACGTGTCAGTATAAATGTTGAAACACACTGAAGTGTACCAAAGTATTGTTGTTTTTGTCGTAACACGAAAAGTTTTAGACGCAAACCCAAACTCAAAGCATTTATTTTAAATAAACCAATCACAGGCACTAGTTTTAGACACAAACTCAAAGCATTTATTTCAAACTAGCTTCTGCCCGCGACTTCGTCCGCGTTAAATTTATTATTCCCCCGACCCTTCCTGTCGCAGCGAAGCGCCTCACACTGGTCCCAAATTAAAAAAAAGTGGACATTGATAGTAGACCGCTGATATTTTTTTTTATTGTTGATATAATGATAACAGATAAGGCAAAAAAATATTATTGTCCTACTTCAAATACTTTTCTCTATAAAAAATATTTCTTTTTTTTTTGTATGGGAGTGATTACATTTTACTCAATTTCTCAAAAACCTTAAGCGATGTCGAGATGGCATTCACATATGTTAGAAAACTAATAATTATGAGTATTTGGCTCGAAGAAACTTATTGCTTATCTCTGCGTACTTTCGAGATAATAGTGACAGAAAATAACAATTTTTTTTAATGTTAATTGTTCGCTTTTTTTTAATCATAGCCTTACTCATATCGCAATAGGTCCGCTGGCCAGCAAAATGGAGCTTCGACGCGAGTTTGCCGGGATAACAAGATGGCCGCCTCTCATGACGTAACGTAATACGGTCACGAATCGCGCGCGTACACCTCACTCAGTGTACAACTAAATGTGGTTGCGATAAGACGTGTCCTTATTTTTTCTGTGCGCTTGAAGAAATGCTTGTTGTTTGTTTGTTTTGTTATTGTTGTATTTTGAATCTTTGGATTTTAAAATCAAATAATTTTTGTTTGTCTTTCTTTCGTCGAATTTGTTTTCGTATTTTTTTTTGTTAAAATCAAAGTCACTTTGTCTTTGATATCTTTGATTCTAATTTGTTTTCAATTTTCCTTAAAATTATAATATGTCCGCATTTGTCACCAACTTAGACTTATACGTTGTTCTTAAATCAGGAGGTGGTTTTAAAAATGTCGAATTTTTATTTAATGCCCTTATTGAACGTATTGGTGTTGAATTGTCTTCCGAAGATTTGAGTAATATTAAATTATTTTGTCGTAATTTTTCAAGTAATATCTCAAAAAGATGGTCTGCTTCCAGTAGAGCTCAAAATACCTTTCTTAACAAAAATTCAGACTGGTTACAATCCCAAATAGTTTGGCCAAAATGTCAAAATATCTATTTAAACAGCATTTTTAAAGTTGCCGATGAAGTAATTCCAAATTTCGAAACGCAAGTGGGTACTCATCAATTAAGTTATGGTACAAGTAAAAAACCACTTGTTGATATATCTGATAAACAGAAGAAAAGGCGTTCTCTAACACTTCTAGATCACACAGAGGAGGAATTAGTTTATGCTTTATGTGCCAAATTAAAAGAGTCTAAAAAAACAAAATTAGCAGCTATATTAAACGAACTCAGCCAAAACAAGGAAAAATGTGAGATGGTACATGATGTACTATTCGCTAAAAAGACTGACAAACCGTGTTTACCAGATGATAAAACGTTAGCGCTTTACACCTCAACAAATTTGTCAAAATGGCAATATCGAAATTTAAGAACTATTCTTGCTTCAGAGAAAATGTATGGTCTTCCATCCTATCAAAAGCTCCTGGAAGCTAAAAAAACTTGTTATCCTCCAGAGTCAGACATAACTGTAACTGAATCTGATGCTAAGATAAGACTTCAATCGCTTCTAGATTTGACAACTAATAGGATATTAAAAACAATTCAGCACAACTCTGCCGACAAAAAATCGCTAAAACTAATAAGCAAATGGGGTTTTGACGGGTCATCTTCTCAAAGTAATTATAAACAAAAGTCACACTCCGACACTAAAATTGACGATTCTTCAGTTTTCATGATTAGTTTGGTTCCGCTTCGTTTGGAAGAAGAGAGTGGTACTATCTTGTGGCAAAATCCTGCTCCCTGTTCAACAAACTATTGTCGTCCAATTGGCTTTATATTTGCAAAAGAAACAAATGAATTGATAAAGAAGGAAAGTGCATCCTTAGAGGAAGAAATTCGTAATCTTGTTCCCACAATTGTAGATAATTTTGATATTAAACATGATTTGTACATGACTATGATTGATGCGAAAATTTCTACTGTGATTTCCAATACTTCTTCTGCAGCTGTTTGTAATATTTGCAATACCCCACCTAGCAAAATGAATGACTTGGACTTTGTATCCAAAATACTCATCAGAGAAGATATGTATAAATATGGTCTGTCTTCGCTTCATATGTGGATAAGATGTATGGAATGTATTTTACACATTTCGTACAACTTAGACTTCAAAAAGTGGGCTGCATGAAAAGAAGATAAATTGTTAAAAGAAATTAAAAAGAATTTGACACAAGAAGAATTCCGGGAAAGAACTGGTTTGTTAATTGACATAGTAAAACAGGGATTTGGTACAACCAATGACGGTAACACGGCAAGAAGGTTTTTTGAAAATTATGAAGTATCTGCTGAAATAACGGGTATCCACCCTGATTTAATCAAGAGATTTGCAGTCATTTTACAAACAATTTCATCTGGTCAACTTATTAATACCAACTTGTTTAGGGAATATTGTAAAGAAACAGCAATGCTATAAAATATGTAAACTTATATCCATGGTATTACATGCCTTCAAGTGTCCATAAATTGTTGATACACGGTGCTGATATTTGTGAAAATTTCTCCTTTATTCCGATAGGCATGCTTTCCGAAGAAGCTTCCGAAGCGAGGAATAAAGATTTCCGGAATGTTAGAATGGCACATACAAGAAAAATCGGTAGAGTTCAGACTAATTTAGACATTATCCACAGCTTTCTAATTAGCTCAGATCCTTACATCAGCCATATCAAACCAAAGTTTGCTCGTTTACATAAACAGTTGTTTCCAGAGGCTAGTGCTTTGATCTTGAACAATGAATTGCTTTCGTTGGAAAACGAGGAAATAGAGATTTCTCAAGAGAATATAGACCCAAATATTAATCTTTCACCATAATATTTTTTCAGAATCGTTTGTGAACATATTCAACTTTATGTTTGCAGCTTAATATGTCTTCATTTTGATTGTTTTTTAGAACTGATGAAAGTACTCCTTCAGAAAGGTCATAGCTTTTCAGTCATTAGTGAGCCCCCATAACCTCTTTTACAGAGAAGTCTCTTTTTACTTATTTGACATTACGCATACATTATAATTATGTGCTAAAGTAAGGCTATGACTAAAAAAAAGCAAAAAATTAACATTAAAAAAAAATGTTATTTTCTGTCACTATTATCTCGAAAGTACGCAGAGATAAGCAATAAGTTTCTTCGAGCCAAATACTCAGAATTATTAGTTTTCTAACATATGTGATTGCCATCTCGACATCGCTTAAAGTTTTTGAGAAATTGAGTAAAATGTAATCGCTCCCATACAAAAAAAAAAGAAATATTTTTTTTTACAGAAAAGTATTTGAAGTAGGACAATAATATTTTTTTGCCTTATCTGTTATCATTGTATCAACAATAAAAAAAAATATCAGCGGTCTACTATCAATGTCCACTTTTTTTTAATTTGGGACCAGTGTGCGCCTACCCGTACGATTTTCCCCGTTTTTGCAACATTTTTCTTTACTGCTCCGCTTCTCTTTATTGTAGCGTGATGTTATATAGCCTATAGACTTCCTCGATAAATAGGCTACCCAACACAAAAAAAAATTTTCAATGTGGACCAGTATCTCCTGAGATTAGCGCGTTAAATCAAACAAACAAACAAACAAACTCTTCAACTTTACAATATTAAGTATAGATATAGATTATTAAATATTATTTAATTATTAATTATTATATTAAAGTATAGATAAAACAATTACAGGCACTTTTGAACTGTCAAGAGGCGGTGAGTCAGAAAATTGAAGCTAGTTGCCAATTCCAAAGCGTAGTAGGTATCTATGGAGAAGAATGGACAAAAAACTCCATAGACACACTTTGTATTAAAAAATGTTGCTACAAATCGAAAGATACATCCATAAAATAATCCTGCATGTATTTACCTGGTGGAGGCACTTTTCATAGTGCATAAGCTCACGTATTTTTTGGCTTACATTTATTTGGGACTCACAAAAACATGACGAAGTTGACAGCCGTGGCTTAACGTGCTTTCCGAGGCACGGAGGGTACTTAATATCGAAATATGGTGAGATCACCCATCCAGGGACCAACCGCTGCAAGCGTAGTTTAACCTGTTTGAACCATCCGGTTGTTATTGAGTCACAAGCCCTCAAACTCTGAAATAATAATAACCCTTAGTCAACATTTGAACAACAGTCAAAAGACATGAATTTTGAAGTATGAACATGCACTCAAAAAAAAGCGCTTTCCCGAACAAGCGACTCGCCACGTTCACTCTTCGTTCTGTCGCAGTGTGCTTTGACCCTAGCGGTTCACATTGACACATGTCGCTCCGTTTATCCCCGGAAAAATATTACATGTGCATTTTTTATTCTGTTCCCCTATTCGACCTTTCAGAGCTGTGTTTGTTTAAAAAGAGCTTCTGTCCGTGTGGCACGTGCTTTTTTGTGTAATAGTCTCCTTATGTAAAAGTATGGCCGTAATGATCCGTGTAATGCCGGACGTAAAGAATAGTTCCGTCCTATTTCTTCCCGTGGGTGTCGTAAGAGGCGACTAAAGGGACTTATAAGAGAATGGGTAGCAGCGTTCTCTATGCATTTTACCACCATACTGCGATCGCCGACCCGTCTGCCAGCCGTGGCGATATAAGCAAACCTCCCCAAATTGGATGGTCCAGCAGTGAACGCCTATCGACTGAATTGATGATGAATGAAACAATATAGCGATAATCGCCCCAGTGCAAAAGAGAAGACAATGTGCATTTCTGAGATGGCAACCAACTGTCGCGATTATCATATGACTCTTGATTTCTATGTGATGATAATGATGAATCCGCAGGTGTTCCTACTGGTGGGACACGGGCCTCTTCTTTGTGAGATGGAGTGGCCGGTAATTTACCACGCAGACACAGTTTAAACATGACTAGTACAACGACTAGGCTGTCTTGATGATGATTTTAATTAGGCCCCTATTTAGCCCCCGAGCGTCTGGTTAACAATTTATTTTTTTACTTTGAAACGTCTCTTACATTTAACTAATGTTTATAAAGAAGAGGGTATATGTCTACATTTATGCGGTCATAAAGTAGGTTGCAAGTAAAAACAGTGGAAAGTAATGAAAATCCCTTTAAAAATAGCACATTTTCCTATCTACAAGCTTTATTAAGGCCAACAATAAACTGTGTAACATCGATAGCTAATTTCATCAGACGTTGAACGAATACCAGCAATTATGGACTCCGGTTTAAATGAAACTTTGCGTCTTACAGGAAGTTAGCTGAGAATTTAACTACCATCTAATTTGTATTCAGTATTTTAACGTAATATATTTATTTTCGTGAAGAATGGAGGAGCTACACAACATAACATTACGCCTCTTTTCCCCAAAGGGTTAGGCAGAAGTGCGCCTATAGTAACACCCACATTTCGCCAGTTATCTTTAAGTCCCATGTTATAGAGGGTGGTAGTTCCGTGTGCTGCCGGACGTTAAGAACAGCACCACCCCATTTCTTCCCGTGGGTGTCGTAGAAAGCAACTAAGGGAGTTACTAGAGATTTGACAGCAGCGTTCTCTATGCATCTTACCATCATACTGCGATCGCCAATCCGTTTGCTAAGCGTGGCGATTATGGCGACGTCCCCGCCTCCTTGGGGGTGGCTTATATCCAGCGGTCGTCTTTCAGCTGAAATTATGAATAAAGATTGCACTTTTTGACATCAACCGAGCTCGAATTCAGACTCCAAGCAGCTATTGAGAAATTATAGATGGAAAACCAAAATAACGCTTTGCCCAACCCGAGAATCGAACCATGCAAAGCATTAGCGTTTGAGACCACTAGACCAACGAGGAGTGGAAAAGCTACTAATGGATAATAGCTTTATTTTACTGTTTTGGAAGTTATAGTCGGTAATAGGTTACATTAGTCGTGGGAATAAAAGCTTCTCCGTGATGTATCTCTTTGTATAGATGTCGTTACTTGCGAGAGGGGAATAATTAGATAAGTAGGTTATTATAACGAACGTTCTTTATCTGAGGAATTAATACTCTGTTAATAAATAGTGTAGTACTTTTTAAAATTATTTTGCAGATTATGTTGTGTGCCTTCCAGTCTGTGCTAAATTTAAGGTTGTTGTTCCAAAAACGTAGGGACAGGCATTATCAAGTGATAAAAAGCGACATAACTAAGATCATATAAACAATATTCTGTTCTAGGGCCCATATTGCATATAAAATTTTCCCACTGCTGGGACACGACCCAACCTGTCAGAGGGATTGGGCCATAATCCACCACTTAGGTCCAGTGCAACTTGGTGGCTGTCACATATCTTCCAATTGATCTGCCGATTTCCTCCTAGTGGTGGTGAAATCAAATACATAAAGTGCCTTCCTGGATTCGATACCACTGGGCCACGACTGCTCTCTCATCAGACAAAAACAAGTGAATGCGTATAATAATCTCAATATCAAAATAATCAAACGTTGTATCCAAATTTTTCAGCTAACCTATAAACAAGTTAATCTCAAATTAAAATGCCAGATTATAAATCATCCAAACACAAGAATAAAGGGAACGGATAACGTAGTATGCAAGGGTCACAATGAAGATATAAAAAAATAAATCAAAGCGAAGTGAGGCGTGCAAAAATGTTAAGATATACTTTAACCCTAACGTGACGATCCTTTCGACGGTTAGGGTTGACGATTCCGAATATCTCAGTTTCGTTTCCATTTTTTTTTCTCGTTATGAATAAGGTCGAAAATAATGAACTAGCCAAGGTATTCTACTATTTGGTAAATTCATTGTTTGAGCTCGTTTGATGTGTCTTGTGGTCAAGGCATACCGTTCATGCATTTTTATGCGAAGATATGGAGGTGATCTGACATAATATACGTCTTGGAATCACGCGTCTGTATCGAGTTTTGTACATACTCTTATCCACATCAATTATATTTTAAAACTATAGGTTCGCGGTTTCTGTCCGACTACTCTTGAGAAGAAACATCGAAAGAAACCCGGAAGTCACAGTTTCTTATAAAGTTCAGGTATATTTTAGTCAGATCATGGAGCAGTATCATGTAGATTCGTGTCTTAAATGATATTTTGAGGATAAAACCACACACAGATTTGAGTGGACTTCAAATTGAAGTTTGTCTAATAACATGGTCAAATGCGGTAACTATTCATGTTCAAATTGTGTATCAATTATGCGCCATTTTTATTTTTTATACATTATATTGTTTTTTGTATGCTGTGTCTATCGCTTAGTATTGTCCACTTGGCTTGTATGTTTACTTGTGGTCATTTGGTTGAACAGAGTAACGCTTGTAAATAAACCAATAAATAGTCCAGACACAAATTTTAAAGACCTTACATGGTAGGTAGGTACTGAAACGTGTTCAACAAACATTTAAATATTTAGACCTTAGACAAGACAGCCCTACACGCCGCAGGGCGCAAGTTTCTTTCAAATTCATCCATCTTTTGACAGGCTGGGGTGGGTCAGTTAGACGACGGACGTGCCAGGGGGTGAAAGGGGTTAGGGGGGTAGGAAATGAGATCCCCACCCTCGGGACGTTTTGCATACAGATTGGGTTGGACCGCCAGTTCGCCAGATATGGGGACATACGTGTTTTGGGGTAACGTAGTGGAGAAAGCTTCGGTGGGTCAATTCGGTTTTGGCAACTTGCCGTGTTTCTCGTTTTTGTTGTTCAGTTGTTTTTGGTTGGTTACAGGTGAATGATAAATTGTTTCGGGTTAGTATATTAATCCACTGTGGATATTACAATATACCCATTTTGACGCTTTCACCCAGATAGTGCCTATTAGATGTATTTGTTCATGCCAGAAATTACTTTGAATCTGGAGACACTATAGACAATTATCCTTCAGTTCACTTTTCCTAACAGTGATGTAATCCTTCTTTCTCATTTGCACTACATAGGAAACACATGATTCTAGACGGGTAACGTTATCAATAAATAAACCTCAGCTGTTTTATAGAATAGTGCAATACCTACGCGGTCGAAATGTATGGTAATTTAATGTAATGTACTTTTTAAAATAACAAATAGAAAAGTTCGACATAGGGGATTCAGAATCATGTACTGAATTCATGGTTACAGTTTGCGGTTCAATCCTCCTGCCTCCCTATATTTTAAAATGCTGTCGGTCCTTGCATCACTGTACCTACACAGTGGTCTACAGTTTAAAAGAGGTCCGTGGTCATTCGAGCACCATTACCGTTTGACCCTCCCGGCTTTGTTGTTCTCTAAATGGACTATTTGCCTATCTACATAATTTAGACATGACTTCACACAAGTATCTCGGTTTTTAACTTTATTTTTTGTTCTTTTACATTTGTTTATTTTTTACAAAAAAAAAAAAAATGTAGAAGACCTTGGTTTTTGATCCGAGTTTGTTAGTTTGCCTTGTATGTACACTTCAGTTTTTTAGTTTATTTTTCATAATATGTTAGGTAAAAAGATATTGTTACTGTTTTAAGTGATCAGAATCCTAATCATTAAAGTTTATTTTTATTCTGTTTTTATTTTTATCGTTTTTTCGAACAACTAATAGTTCTGTTTAGTAATATGTGGATAACGTTATGAGTAGTGTATTTGCCACCTCTATTATTAAGTTCTAACCTACGTCTACTTATTATTACACTGATGTTTTTTATCCCTATACATTTATTTGTAACTTTTCTGGTGAAAATTATGAACGGGCTATGCTATACAAGTTTATAGCACAGAATTTAATTTCGAAATCGGGAAAGTTAATAGAAATTCCAAGAAAAAATCTTTTGATGGGCCTTCATTTAATTTTGATACATATCTGACTCTATCCTACGAAAACAACATGCCTAATTAAAGTCCTCTCTTTGATCTATCCAACATGAAGTACGGATATCACGTATTCCCCTGGTTCGTTGGAAAGTATAATTGGATTTTGTTGGTTTAAAAAAGTGGGATCCCAATAAATTGGTAGACTCCCTCAATCACCTGGGACCTAACGCGTCGGTACTGTGAATGTACGATGGGCAACAAATTGGGAATTGTTTTGTAACAAGCTTAATTATGAAAGGGTGAGTATGCTACAAAAATAAATCGTAAATTACCGATGTTACTCGGAAAGCTGCCATGCTTAAATGTAATTAGTCTGGACATATCTGCCGTATGTCAAACGATCATTTGGATAAACTTACGACCCAATGGGTCTTAATAGCAAGAGACTTCGCGGCTGGCCAGGGCGCTGGACTCTTTTAAGAAAGATTGGTCCTTGGCAGCTCTGGACAGAGAGACGTGGAAAGAGATTAGGGAGACCTTCGCGCCCAGCAGTGGGACATCAACGGCTAATAATAAATTTATTTACAATTTAAATTGTATCGAAGTCTCTGGTGCCATCGGAATGTGGATTGTGGGGCATAGTCAGCCTATGATGTTTCCACTGCTGGTAAACAATCCTCCTCTGTTCTAGAGGAAGTGGGCTATGATCTACCGCTCGGGCCCAGTGCAGGTTGCTGGATGACACATGTCTTTTAATTTTCGGTTTTAGGACATGCCGGTTTCCTTACGATGTTTTCCTTCACCGTAATGGGAGCAGTAATAATGATACTATTTACACAACATGAAGCACCTAGCTGGATTCGAACTCTACAACTCGTAAGTTGCTCGTACCGCTTGCAGTCAACTAGAAATATGCCTGTCTAATCGCGCGCCGTTTAAGTCGATTCTTGGCTACTCACACTCAGATCACAACAGCTCCTGAAGAAGATCGTCACAACACCAAGCCTGAGGGCCTGGACAATGCTTTTATTATAATTTTAATATTATTGTGTATTAACTAAAAAGAACAGTGATTATTTCCTGTTCAAAGGATACATTCAATACTACTTCGATAGGCCAGTGAATTCGTGTAGCCTCAAACTATAAAACCGTCTTTCCTTCCTAGAAATACGCAACTAATAAAATCTCTACCCACACAGTAAGCCAGTGTAAACCTTTTAAAAATCACTTAACTTTAAACGATAAAGTAAGTGACGAACGATTATTCACACGGCGACATTATCGCTCGGAGCGAGCATGATTGATTGAACATTGATTCGTGACGTTGTGAATGTGGCCGCGGGCGGTCTATTACTGCCGTGTATCACACCGACGCGTAGCGTGGAGGGGGCACCATTTCCTTTTTATTGTTAGTGATAAATAATACGAATTTTAGGGAATGATTTTGCTGTTTTGGGTGGGCGATGTGTATGATATTGTTTCGTGAAAATGCACTGTTAAATAAATTAAAAAACTTGATGTGAAAATGTTAAATCCAAGTTAATGATGATTTAGAAATACGATAGGAAACAAAATGATCGTTTATATGTTTTTCTCTGTATGGTTACAAAGTATAATTTTGTTTAACCATACAAAATGGAACATATAGATGATTCTGATTACATTTAAAAAGTCATAAAAATGAAGTTATATCATTACCTGAATTCAATATCTTAAAATATCTTCCATAAAACATGTTACGTCCTTATATCGATACGGAATCAAAATAAAATATACCAATCTAAATAAAATAAAAATACAAATCACGAAATGTGCCGATAAACATAATTTTATTCCGAAATAACACGAACATTTTCGTAGCAAACATTTGGGCCTACGTACGTAGCGCGTAGCAACGTAACTCCGTAGCGGTTCGTAGCCGCCGCTACGCAGGCAGGGCGGTAACGTAATTATTGAATAATATGGCTCGAGTTCGCTACGCCGATTGCCGTAGCGATAATCGTAGCCCGTAGCGGATGTAATGGTAGGAGTAGTTGTTTTTACAATTAGTGAGTCTACTAATGATAGATAATACTCGTACTAGGTACCTATTCTGTGTGTAGGTAGACTAATGTGTCACCCTTCATGTTTTCTTTCGAATTAGAATATTTAAGTGGATTTAAAATATGCAATCAAACTTAGTTAAATTATTTATTTAAGTTTCAAATATGAAAAAGTTGTTTATAGGCACTCAATAAACATTCTTAACACTCCATTCATCACAACAACAAAAGCAGACCCGAAAACATTGACAGAAAACCAATAAAAAAAAATACCGTAAGTAAGTTTTTATCTGTTTTCTTTAGTAGTGTCTTGTAACAAAGAAATATGTACAAACAGAAGCTAGCAATCACGATAACGACGGCATTTGTAACGTTACGACACGACGACGACGTATATACGACAGCTATACGACGCATATACGACGTATGTACGACAATTATACGACTTGAGTTCGACACCTCAGTAATAGCGGTTGTTGATACTAAAAATGTTTATAATCTTGAGTGTAGTTAACTTTTGACAAAAATATAAAGAGTTTTAGTTTGTGTACCTTTAAAGAAATAAATTGTTACTGTAGTAGTTACAGCTACTAAAAGTATGTCCGTTATCTTTTATAAGACCGGATAATAGTGTACTTTTCCAATTGATGTTGATGTTACAGTGTCCGTAATTCCGGATATGGACTGTTTACTAGATTTATTCAAAATGGAAAGAGGCATCTATGTAATCATTTGACGGAAAAATTGACCGGAATTTATTCAGTACTGGTGAAATATACCATCATCGTCTGCCGAGTCTTCTCAATTACGTTGGGGTTGGCTTCCAGTTTATCCGGATTCAGCTGAATATCAGTATTTTACATGAAGCGACTGCCTATTTGACTTCCATAACCCAATTACTGGATTATACAATGCCTTTTGGAACAGTAACATAGGTTGTCAGACTTCTGGGGTTCTGATCACCCGTAACAACTATCAAAGGTCCAGAAATGACGACCAGAGGGGTAATTGCGGAACTTTTTATCGGTAGGAATTGGTTTAATATTCATAGTTAAACAACATTAATTGCGTTATTTACCTTGCTGAGCCACAATTTATTCGAACAAATGACGCAATGGTTTAGAAATAATCTTCAATCCCATTCAGATTCTGATAAATTGTGCGTTTCGCAATTAGGGTGCAGGACATAGGTCTCGGTCGTCATTTGCCGCTGTGCGTGCCTCGGAAAGCACGGTAGCGGCAAAATGTCAATCTTTGTCGTGAGTTTGAACCTTGACAAGCACTTTACTTTGTGTATTTAATTTCATCACCGCTGCCCTCAAAACGGTGACGGAAAACATCGTGAGGAAACCGACATGTCCAAGAACCAAAAAATTGGAAGACATGTAACATCTATCAGCACTGGATCCGCGTTGTGGATTAAGTTCTTATCAGAGAGAGGAGGCTGTTTCCCAGCAGTGGGAACATTGTAGGCTGTTTATGCTTATGCTAAGGCAAATGAATCCGCCAATAAGTAAGGTTAACACGTTTACTGCCTTGTCGGACTATGTGTCCGACACTTTTTGTTCCATTCAGGCCTTGTCGGACTATATGACCGACAACACATACCAAATCTGAACATGTCGTTGCTGCCTGGCGGCCATGTTTTTGGAATAAATAATGTATTTATGGGATAAATAGTCTATTTAAAGTGAAATAACACATTAAGTACATTTTTTGAGTTTTTCTGATTTTAGCCATGGCAGTTAACATGTTAAAGATAAATAGAAACATTACTTGACACCTTAACATATACTAAAAGTAGGGATGTTATCTGTGTACCAAATTTCATTTAAATCGGATCAGTACTTTTAGTAGGAAACCGAGACAGACAGACAGACAGAGTTACTTTTGCATTTATAATATTAGTGTGGATCATAATAATGAATTTTTTTTCTTCAACAGGGAATATTTTTCGTTTTGTAGAAGAAGCCATTCTTGTACGCGAAATCACGCATAACCCGCAAATTAAAACTAAACTAAACAGTCGCATTCGAATCAGCGACGTGCAGGCAAGGGGGAAGCGCGGGGCGGAGATAGTTTCTTACCTACGATTTATTTGTAAACACGTCAACGTCTCGTCGTTGTAACCGGACAATTTTGTGTGAAATTCCGTCGTTAAAAGCGGTCGGTCGCTGTAAGCGGAGTCGTAATAAACGGATGTACTTTCATAGTGGCTCATATTAAAACCAAACACGCGCCTATACTTACGTCGCTAAAAACGGTTGGTCGTTATATGCGAAGTCGTACTAAACGGACTCTACTGTACCTACAAATACACAAGGAACAAAAACTTCTATATCGACTTCGTACATTGTCCTAATCCAGTACTTAACATTATATGTACTGGTTTTATCTTTTACCCTGCAATAAACTGGGGTACTTACCCTAATGTTTAATAGTTGGGCGTGAAATTATTTCCGAAGGTTTCCTTGTGTAGTTAGGCTGTGGCTTCATTGAGTTATAAACCGGAATATTGTTGTTTTTAACCGTCTTCAAATTAAGGAGGTTTTGTGTTCGACCAGTTTGTGTGTATTTATGTATAGCGCGAGTTTTATAGAACTAATCGTTTTAATGTTTTGCACTTTTCGTAAATCATTGTGCATACTAATTAAGGAATCTTGTTACATTGTCATAATATTGATTTAAAAATTACTTTGGTAACATTTTATTTTTCTTTCAAAGTAACATTTTTTCTGTGTTGATTCATATACATAAATGTTTAAAACAGTTCTATACAATATCAATATTTCACTGCATTACAATTTGTCGTGGCATTGGGAGTCTGCTATAATTTCTCATCACTTTTAAAGGTTGGTTTTATGCCTCATGCAGACTATACCATATCGTTACTTATTAATTTAAACAAACTCAAACATATTCAAGAATCGAAACTCAAAACTTACACATCTGAACTACAGAAAACTCAACAACATACATCAACAGCTTCAATTAATTTCAGCCTACTCGGATACACAACACACAAACACATCCCCCTTCCCCAGATGATCCGCCATTTTAACCATAAACAAAACAGTCGCAGGTGCGTTCGTTGTCGCGAAAAAATTCGCCCGTTCGCACACACCCTTAAACATTAACGTTGGCTGTCTGGTGTAATTACAACGTTTGTCCGACATTATCATAGTGAAGTACGTCCAATTTTGCCTTGACGACTTTTTTACGAGTTTTCGACTCCTAAGTAATTTACGAGCTCGTAAACTTGCCGCTCGGCATATCGTGCTGATAACAATGTACTAAGATATTTTAGTGGATTGTTCCGCGATGCCTAGTTTGGTAGCAGGTGGGGTTACCTTCTTAACTTGGTAACCTCGAAATACAGTCGATCTTAAGGCCCCCATTTATATAACAGACATAAAAAATTAAAACTCTATTCATTTCCGAGTAACACTCTTAAAAAAAACTGTAACAAACTATTTATTTGAACAAAACTACACAGACACAGAGCGGATTCTACTTTCTGGATAAAAAAATTACTAGCCTACTATAGAGCTTGCAACCATCTCTCACATACACAAAACAATCACATCACTCACACTCACCACCACATAAAACTCAATAACCTTTTGGCTTTTGCTTACTTCTCGTTGTTTTTTATTATTATTATTATGTTTAAGAAATATCCATGTATTTTTTTTTTGTAAAGACCTTTAAATGCTTTTTTCTTTCTTTGCAATGCCTTGGAATATTTGAACCAAGGGTTGGGACTTGTACCCTTAATACAAGTTATCTTGATAACTTAGCAAGGGTACTAGTTACGACAACATTCAGTGTGCTTTTTACATTTAAGTCTTATGTATGTAATGTTAAATACCTGTCTGGTTGATGTGAATAAACACTGTGTTCGCTGGGTCAGCTAGTTATAGCTGACCCAGCGAACTTCGTACAGGCGTAGGCGGTACGAAGAATCAATAAAACCCATGTTAGGTGAGCTCCTACCAAGTTATGACAACCTGGTATTTCGAAGACATATTAATAAGGAACTTTTTCGGATGATTTTTTACACCTTGGGTCCGAAAAACCCAAATATCTTACGAACTGATCTGATGATGGAGCCGGAAGATATGAACTGGCACTTCATGATGGTACATCGTATCATAGCTGTGTTTGAACTTGTTAGAAAAGTTTTGTAATGAACTTTGACCACGATTAGGTTTCAAGGTCTGATGATGAAGCTGGAAGATAGGCACTGGCATTCCATGATGGAATATCGTATCATAGCCGTGTTTGGACTTGTTAGAAAGGTCGTATAATGAACTTTGACCACGATAAGGTTTTTCGTTTTTACGTGCAATTATAAAAGCGTGTTTTTCTAGTGTTTTTAAACTATACATTTATTTACTGCACGAAAAGTCATAATCACAAAAATCCGCTGGTCCATTGAAACGATGGCTTAAAGCCTATTGAATACAGCTTACATCCAGGGTCGTAGGGTCATCGACACGCAAACTGTTACCATCGACCACCCGACAAAAAAAATACTCTGTAGGGTTCAGAATCATGTATTGAACATAATTCTGAACCCTACAGAGTAATTTTTTTGTCGGTTATTAATAACAAAATTAGTAGTGCCATAAATTTTGACGGCGTATGTATTGCTCTTTTCTATGAAATAGCGAGAATTTTTTGAACCTCGGGATAATTGAAAAATTCATCATCAAAAAATATGCTAAATTCATGGTTACATTTTCCGCATCGTAGCGACCGTTTTTTTTTATTGGGAAATCATAAAGTGACTTTACCCGCTCTGGGCGGCGGAGTGCATGTCAGATTTTTACTAAATAAAACCTACCCGTGTTCCTTCAGTTGCCTCTGCCAGGGCCACGGTAACTCTTTCTAATAAATCCGCGTTCCTGCCAGGATCGATGCGTACCCTGGTAAGCGATGAAAAACCTTCTACACTTAGCCTACTACCACGCTCCCCACAAACTGTCTGGGTTACCATACCACTGTTGCCAGTAGGCTAAATAAAGTAATTTACGACGTCGTAAAGTTTGGGGCATATCGCGTTGATAACAATGTGTTAAGATATTGTAGTGAGTCGCCACGCGATGCCTTTGTTCACGAGGGGCTGGAAACTATTGTTGGAATGCATATTCGGAATTTTTGTTCAAGTTTTACGACTTGTTATAAAAGAAAGCGGCGATAGTGTTTCTTTTATTTAGTTGTTTAGTTCGTACATACTTACACACGCCTATAGTGTTCCCACTTCTGGCCTCTTCGTATGAGAGATGGGCTGTTGTCATCCACCTTGCTTGTCCAGTGTGGTTTGGTGGATATCAAATGTCTTCGATTGTTTAGTTCTGGGACATGCCGGTTTCCTCTCGATGTTTTCCTTCACCGTTTTGCAGTGGTGATGAAATAAAATACATAAAGTAAGCCAATCTTTTATTTTATGGGTGGAAAATCATCAAATGACGTCTCTCTGGTTGGAACGGAAGGCGTATCAGACTTTTACTGACTAAAACCCACCTGTGTTCCTTCAGTTGCCTATATGCTAGGGCTACGGTAACTCTTTCGAATAAATCTGGCGACCCTGACTGAATTCAAATTATAATCAAACAGCAGGCATAACGCTATACTCAAAGCTCAACAACAAAAGCACATAGTAATTTCAAATCGATATGATTAATAATAGACCAATGTCTACCTTCCCCATCAAAGCGGAGCCGCCAATATCCGGCAGGAAGAGGCTGGACTACGGCGCGTCCCAGCTCCCGAGCAATTTGCATTTGCTGCCTAACTGCATTCATCTAGCCTTATTTGGATGGCGCTTTGAAGACTATTAATGTTATTGTTTGTGATTGAAATTTAATAGAATAGAACATAAAAGATAGTAGTTGAACATGAATTTTAAACTTTATTGATTTCTTTTGCATGTTAGAGAGTTTTATACATCGTTTCTTTATCCCAACTTGATACTAAGAAATATTGTAGCGCTTGTCTTGATAGTGACTATGTTATTGGTAAGAAGTTCTTTAACGCAGCTTACGGTAAGAGTAAACTTAAGGAAATTGCCACGTTACGAAAACATGCAGGGTAGTTTACACTACCCTGCATGCGACTGTGTATACACTACAGATAACAAGAGACAGACAAATATTTCATGGTTATCAAGGGTGCTGAAGCCAACAGTGAGGTCAAATGAAAAATCCAAGATGGTCGCCGAAATATAACGGTTTTTTCCTATACCGTACTGTCATAACTTTTACACGAGCTACGACGTAGAGGCTTAAGAGTTAACCTTTTTAAAATAAATTATATTTAACTTTGAATACTTTGGTTCCTATTATCAAACGTTACGATAATTTCTTTTAACATTACTACCCATGCTCTAACATGACCTACGACACCGAAGGTGACGGATTAACCTAAATATTGTAGTAAATCACCACCCACCATAATTTAGTCAAAAGAAAATCATGTTTATTTTTACCTTACTACACTTCAGAGTCCCATGATTATTTTCACGAAGGCTAATGTATTTGTAATACGGCGTACACGTACAAAAGTTGTTTGTTTATTTTAGTGGTCCCCCCTCCCCCCACTCCGACTGTCACCGCTACCTGCCAAGAATTAGTTTTTTTCCTCGCTTAGATACCAACGTTATTATTTTTTTGCCTCCCTAACGAATAACATGGCAATAAATTAACAATTTTCTTAGAAATGCCGTGTAAGATTTTACGAGGGTAGATAGGAAAGGTAGATATAATTAGGTATATAGATATATAAGCTGGTATGCGGGCGTTATCGAGGGCACAGCGCTGGAGACAAAATGAATGGCCGCAAACAGATATTTTTGGGGCATAAATCGGCGATATTTGAGCTTATCTCTGCATTAACGTCTATTACATTCATTGCAAATGCAGTGCTGTTGAAAACTAATTTAAGAATTCAGATTTATCGTGTGGTTCTCAAAATGGGGTCACTAACTCCCTTGGGTATTCAACCAGCTAGAACACTACGTTCGCAGTTCGGTACAATGCTAACAAAGTGAGGAAATGAGGTTCCCAGAGGAATTCAGGTTAAACTGTGCTCGCTTTCCGGGTAAGCCTGGAACTCGTCATACTGTCCTCTTGGGAGAAGGAGGTCTGCCTAAGCTAGTCTACCTATTTTCATGGTTGAAATCTGCCACGGATAACTGTAGGTCTAGCGACGGATTATTTCAGTTCTTATTGAATAAAAGTAGTCCATTCAAACCTTTATTCAATGCAGATCGTGAAGCCTAACAATACAAAATGTTTCCTCTTTCCTTAATTCATTCATGAGCCTTTAATATTCTCATAGCTGGGACCAAGGGGTTTTCTCCTCGAGAGTATTCACTCGGATCACAGCCCACTTGGGCTCTACTCTAAACACGCGGGCCCCGTGCGCGTTGGTACATATCTTCGAATTTCTGGTTCTAGGAAATGATGGTTTCCTCAAGATGTTTTCCTTCACTTTTTTGTGACATTACCAACCCGCACTGGGCCGGGTGGGAAAGAGACCTGCCCACTCTCTCTCGAAAAAAGAAGGCTTGTGTAGTGCGAATATTATAGCCTGATTACACATAGTACCATCTAAATGTTACACAATTTACAGCTGAATTCCTATACAAAATCCAATTCTACAGCGAAAACAACAATAATAACCGCTCATTATAACAATAAATAATTGTTAGTACATATAATAGAGTAGTGGTCCAAAATTAGTGAGCGTTCAAAGCCGAGTGGAGTTGGTTCAGGGGCACGCGCAACTAGCCGACGTTGCCTTAACAAAGCTTATTTGCGATCATACTAACGGTAGTCGAAATTGAAACACTTTCGAGTTGGTTTACCAAAACCCGGTACAGTTCTATGGATTTGGTTTCCGCACTAAGTCGTTCTGGTGAACCATAGTGCGTCGGCTATGACGGCCGACGTTTCTTATTACCACCAGCCCAACTCCCTCCAGAAGTTGATTATATCTCTTGCACAAACATTTGGCAGGTTATCGTATCGAAAATGTGTCATTTCGATAACTTGATTAACTTTGCCCCCTACAGCAAACAGCTTTCGGAAGAATAGCGGATATTTAATTGAAACTGACAAAATGTTCGGGCTTTGGAGTTGTGACCACTAGCAGCGTATATAGGACTGTTAGGATAACATTGATACTGTTACCTGCAAATAATCATCAAAGATGGAGGCACAAGTTTAAATAAGCATACCAATCGGAGTTTGTTGTAAATGCACATACGGATTTATTCTATAAAAATACCTGTTACGGCCTACAATCTCTCACCGATAGGAACCCTAAGTCGTAGCAATGGATGGAATAATATATAATGTTCCCACTGTTGACTGTGTAAGTCCTAATTTTCTAAGGGAAATTTCACCAAACTGACCGACACTTAAATTCAACCTATTTTAGTGCTATTGGAGAAACTTATCGATAGTACAAATAATTTCCCTCTCAAAAACACTAGCCTGGATTAGACCAATGATTCATGGAACAAAATTACCTACAAAAGCACTTTAAAATTAACCAATCGAGATGATTTCTGAAACCCTTAGTACTAGCTACCCAGTCGCAAATTGTGCCAAAGAGAACGTATTACGTTTACGCTGAGACGGGAAAACGCCCGTAACTGTAATATAATATGCTCTTAGTGGCTGAAATATAACTGTATTGTATTATCATGTATGAGCACTATTAAGTACCAGGAGAGAATTATGTGAGAAGTGCTGCAGAATACGGGTGTTCTGTTTTATCTGATATGAAAGGTATTATTTTATCTTTATACTAGCTTCTGCCCGCGACTTCGTCCGCGTCAAAGTTTTGCTCCCCTGACCCTTCCCGTCGCATCGATTTGCCTGCTAGTTTTCGTCCATTTTTCGTTGCTGCTCGCTCCTTTTGAGTTATAGTGAGTCAACCTTAAAAGATAGACATATGCTCTCGCGGACTTTTTTTTAGAACTTTTTAAGAGGAACAATTCCGTTATACATTATTTTTGCGTTACTTTAACCGTTTACGCAGCGCACGCAACGGAAACTCTTAAAAGGAATAAATTTTCCCCGTTTTTGCAACATTTTTCATTACTGCTCTGCTCCTCTTAGTTGTAGCGTGATGTTATATAGCCTATAGCCTCCCACGATAAATAGGCTACCCAACACAAAAAGAATTTTTCAATTCGGATCCGTAGTTCCTGAGATTAGCGCGTTCAATCAAACAAACAAACAAACAAACAAACAAACAAACAAACAAACTCTTCAGCTTTATAATATTAGTATAGATTATAACTTTATACATTTTGTGAGACATTTGTGTTTATCTTTTTGGTTTTTCGAGTAAATAGCTTATGTTTAAATGCGAAAATAATCGGAAAATCCCGAATGTATACTATATAATATTACAAAGCTGAAGAGTTTTTTTATTTGCTTGAACGCGATGATCTCAGGAACTCCTGGTTCGAATTGAAAAATTATTTTAATGTTGGATAGCCCATTTATCGTGGAAAGCTATAGGCTATACAACATCACGCGTGGTGGTGGTAGCTAGTTATTTATATAAGTGTACATCACAACCATAAAACTACTACAATTGACGGTTTGTGTGGAATTTGTACCATTTCCAGATGAGTAACAAATATACAAAAAAAGTATTCAAAACATTAGAATTTTTGCCATTATCTGTGACAATGGCTACCAATGATTCCTTAAATAACTGACTTTTGAAACCAATCTTATTTCCGAAAAAATATATTCCCTGTTCTGCCATCTCGTCAAATACATTCAGACATTCATCAAACAAGCCAAAACAAAATGTTGTCCTTATTACGGTAAGTGCTAGTTATTTACTGTCGGTGTTGCCATGGTCACTGTTTGCCATCCGCCGCTATAATTAGGACGGGGAGGTAAATAATCTTCCTCGTAAAAATACTATGATGGCGTTTGTCATAGTTATTTATATGTATTTATTTGCAGCTTCCTTAGGGGAAGGAAGATTGGGAGTAGAAAGATGGAATAGAGCGAAAAGGTGACAATTACTCTAATGACAAAAAACTATAATTTTAAATGTTTTTTGCTTAAATTCTGTGGGGCAAGTCTAGAACTTAAAGAACGTTTGCTTTCTAATTTTAGTAGTGAATCTGTCAGTATATAATGTCACTGACTTAGAGAAAATAACACCTTTTAACCTTTCAATTACGGGAATTCCTTCTTCTTCCATCCTTCTTTAAACTAAGAAGATAGATTTCCTCTATTGATACTCAAGTAACAACAATACCAGAATTCATTGAAAAAAAAAACTAACCTTTTTAATTTATCTTATCTAGATATCGACCCACCACAACTGTGTAATTTCGCCAGTTAATTTAATTTCACACTTCTAAAAACATACCGAGACAAGTGCGACATCAAGCTGTATGTTGAAATATTAACTCTGTAAGACCACTCACTAAGTTTTTGATACTTTAAACTTACTAGATTCACATTTCGATGAGTCCATCGTGCATCGTTGAGATGCTATGCAAACATTAAATAAATTAATCTTATATATATAAAAATCTTGTGTCACGATGTATGTTGCCAATAAACTCCGAAACTACTGAACCGATTTCAATCAAATTTCACATGTACCCGTATTTTGGTCTAACTTGAAAGATAGGATAGTTTTTATCTCAATTACTGATCTCAATATTTGCAAATTAAATGTTTTTTATAGAACAATATGTGTTCATTGGTTAGTTCTATGAATTCCTAATAGATGGTGTGGGTTTCAATTTCTAGATAATCTTCTTTACATGCTTAGATCTTTTAAACTACGCAAAGGATTTAACACGGTTTTCACCATAGACAGGGTGAATCAAGAGGGAGGTTTGTAAGTATAATACGCGGGCGAAGCCGCTGGAAAAAGCTAGTGTTTAGTAAATGATATAGGTTAGTTAATAAAAGCATATGAATCCATTACGTAATTGAAGTAATTTAACTGAATGCAAACTAGTATTGGTTTCTTTTTCTCATTCAGTTTTTATCATGGTCTAGCAGCTTGAGTAATTTATGCGGCCTACCCAAATATCCTTTCTTTGGTATTGTTCGTTGAATCGTTGAACTCCTTAAGTTCTGAGTTGAGTTGCATTATTACTGACATAGCGTGCATTGACTGGACAGGTCCACTCAATCTGTGTGGTTCTTTCCTCAAAAGACCATTTCAGACACCAATCTACGTGGTCTCCACATGATCTGACCAAGATTATGTGTGGACTTTAAAAGGGACTGTGACTTCTGAGTTTGTTTCGGCGTTTCTTTTCAACGTAGTCAGAAGAGAAATGCCGACCTCATCTAGTTTTTAAAATATGATTGACGTATAAAAGTGTTTGTACAAACCTACTTACAGAAATAAAATAATGAACTTAAGGGCTTTTATCTGAAATATGAGTCCTTACTTCATTATGACTGACTGGATTTTGCCTGCCATATTTCTTTGAAATTTGCTTCTAAAATATATGTGTAATCGTATAGTTTTAAGACCGTGTTTATAACTTCTGTCGAGTAATGTATTTTTTTTTTATTTGTTACAGGAGAGCGCACCTAAGAAGTTGCTTGGAAAAATTAAAGGATATGGTACCTCTAGGCCCCGAAGCATCGAGACACACAACACTAGGATTATTAACGAAAGCCAAAAGATTTATAAAGGTAAGTTCTATTATAAGACTTAAACAGCACGGCGAGCGTTGCCATCCCTGGCAACGCTCAACCTGCTACCATGGGTTCAAAACAAGATTCTAAACCATCCTGCGTTGAATAATTCCACCTTTTTTTTTAATGTTCCTTACATTTTGACCGCGTAGGTATGTTTTCAGTTTCCAAATCGTGGTCTATCGACAATGTCTCATATATTTTGTAACTTAAAAAGATGTTTTGAGGTGACGCGACTGTGGACCGCACTCTAGTTGCACCCTAATACGCATTTTGTGATAACTTCAGACAGTGTTCCTTGAATTGGAGCTAGTTTTTTGTGTACCGCTTCTTGCGTCTTATCATAGGATTCTCTTTTTTCCACTAAATTCTCTCTTTTTCTCTGCTAAATTCTCTCTCTACTCGGCTAAATTCTCTCTTTTCCCCGCTAAAGTCTCTCTTTTTCCCTGCTTAATTCTCATACTACGTGTATGAGAATTAAGCAGGGAAAAAGAGATCACAAATACACAAGTGTTACGCCCTTTTTCACGAGATTAGAACTACAAAACACCACGTGCTACGATTCTTTTTTACGCCTTTACTTCGTCCATGTTCATACATCTAGTTCTATTAATTACTTACCAACTATATTAACTTCTAACGAAAGACAACTTTCAAACATCTTATTCTAAGTTCTCCGCAAACTGAACTTCGGTAAACTTCTGTACGATGTATTTGCATTGCCCAGTCAGTTGGTCTGTTCCAATACAGTTTCTAATTTCGCCCATCCTTAATATAACTTGACCTAAGTCAGCATTAACTTAAGCTATCCATTCCGAAGTTGTCGGGACAAGTTAGAACGTCTCTAGTTTACATAGCAAAACTTCTGCTATTGTATACGTTTTAAAGTGGTGGTGTTATCATTTTGTCTTTAGTATTTAAGAACTTCTGCTCGTATGTTTACGTAAAAAAACGTACGTTGGAAAGTTGACTTTAACCAGTCACGTTTACACACATTTTTCTTTCAATATGTTGGTTGTAATTAAAATTTAAGAGTATGCCGACACTGTTTGTAATATTGGTCATTATAATTTTAAAATACATGAAAACACGTTTTTCAAGAGAACTGTGGTGGCCGAGTGGTGACGGTCTCGAGTTACTAGTTACTTAGTTCGTGGGTTTGAACTCAAGCAGGCACTAACTTTTTCTTGAGCTCAATTACGCCTGATGGAAAGCGAGGTCTAGATCTAAAATCTCTAACTTCTTTTTTTTTGGATGGGTAATCATCAAATGACTTCTCCCGCTCTGGGCGGAGCGGGAGGGCGTGTCAGACTTTAACTGACTAAAACCCACCCGTGTTCCTTCAGTTGCCTCTAGTGATCTCTAAGATCTAAGATCTGTAAAGATAGTATGAGGTAAATAAATAAAATATTTCAGATCTTGTCTCCACTTTGATATATCTTTAAAATATCTATATTTTATGACATGTCTGTAGGTCATACGTACAAAATATACGCATACAGACACGATCAAAACTTATGTAAGACTTACATTCAAGGTTGCGAACCGAAGCAGACAATAAAATTGATAAATTACTTGGCGCAGCAGAACTTTCATAGGTAATTATTAACTTTGGTTTTTAAGACCTTGGAGCTACGTTCACATTGCCAATTAATTAATCACTATTTGGAATAGCGTTATAATACTGCAGTAAAACAGTTTGTTTTTTACCCGACTGCTAGGAAGGGTTATGTTTCCGCGCGTATCTTGTATGTATATTTGTTTGTAAATTTCTTTAATACCTTGTATCTTCCAAACGGCTGGATGGTTGTCGACAGTTAAGGTATCATCATATTCAACTAAAAAATAAGGACACATTTTTAGATAGGTGTTTAAAAAAACAAAAACGGGTTTTTGACGCGAAATAGTATTACTTAATTTTACCAGCTTAGTTTTTTTTATTTTTTTATTTTAAAATTTAACCACTGGGCTCAGAATCAATGTAAAAATATCCAATAAAGCAAAGAGTGCAGACTCTACTCTTACTTGCTGGTTCTCCTCTTACTGTTTTAGTGGGTCTACTGCCACTTTTATCAACGACTAATCTTTCAAAAAGAAACCATATTTTTTCTATAATTAGAGTAAGAGGTACCTCTAAGAGCAATAACATCTTACAGCCCCATCCGAGTATCTGCGAAAAACAATTAAGTTAATCCCCCTTGTCTATTTTTTCTAAAACTTCTGTTGTTAAGGAGGCCAGGTGCAACTATGCGCTAACATGGTATATCTGTTTGTTGTCAATTATAATCATATTCTTGAAACTCCTAATATACCAATAACGCTATATGCTTGTCAGGTGTCGATGACGCAACTGGAACTTTTAAAATGATATTTAAGGACTTATATTGGATCGTATTAATTAGAAACGTTTGCCTGGGTGACTGGTTTGTTGAAAGATGTAAAAGATATTAAAGGACATGTCCAAAACGTGAATATTGGTGGTCTCAAATGCAACATTTATAATTAATTTCTTTATCTTCTACCGGCCCGCGCTTTTACTTCGCTACAGTAGCGTTCTTTCAGATTTTTTTCATTCTTCGCGGCTCCTAAAGCCCGTAGCGTTATGTTAAATAGCATATAATATTCTTCTAGAATTGCGCTATTAAATGCAATAAAAAAAAATCAAATCCAGCCGGTAGTTCTAGAGATTACATCCTACAAACAAACTTTTAACTTTTACTTTTAGTGTAACTGTATGCTCGACAGTCTGACAACCAGTCTTACCAAGGGGTATCGTATTACCCAGTAACTGGGTTGTGGAGGTCAGATAGGCAGTCGCTCCAAGTAAAACACTGGGATTCAGCTGAGTCTAGATAGACTGGAAACTGACAGTCTAGGCAGGTGATAAATTGTGTAGATGTAGATTCAAAGCAGTCTAAAGATCCACGCCAATCAGAAAATTTATTCACAAATTATAAGCGTATTTAAAATTATCCACGATTGAAGAACATACAAAGAAAGGTGCGGTAATTAATCAAAAGCCTAACAACCATTATTTGTAAAGAAGTTCTCCTCGCGTAAGGACGATTACAGTATATTTCGATGTTGTCCCGAAAAATATTCGTGAACAAAAGTATGATCATTATTAAGTGCTTCAAAACTCGACGCTGTATAAATATTTGATGTCCAAAAATACAGTGAGGGACATAATTATGGGTACGATAGATAATTTATTTTTTATTCGAAATAATCTCGTTTTGTAAAAAATCAATACACATAACCATACATGCATTAATTTCGTTATTTTATACACTATCTGTTTGCACAATATTGAATTTATATCGTGGAATCTCTTTGAGTCACGTCGCCTTGGAAAAGAAAACGTAATGTTGCGAGTGGCCAAAATTATGGGTACGATCCCAGTAAACCATAATATTAATCGAGTAAATTATTATCAGTATTTTGAATGACCTTCTTTCGATTTAATAACTTCCGCAAGACGCTTCGGAATACTCTCTATCGTATTCTGGACGACAGTGATAGGTATATTCTGCCACTCCGTACGCAGCTTGTCGAAAAGAGATTTTGCGTTGGTAATTTCGTCGCGTGAGATTTTATTGTCCAAATATGACCAAATATTTTCTATAGGATTAAGGTCGGGACTTTGAAGAGGCCATTCCAACACATCTATTTGATTTTTCTTTAAAAATTCCTTGGCAATTCTCGACGTATGCTTGGGATCGTTGTCATGTTGGAACACAAACTGATTTCCCAAGCCCATTCTTTCAGCAGAATCTTGCAAGTTATTTTGCAAAATTGTTGTATACGTCGTTCCGGTCATTTTGCCGTCAATTTGACAAAGATTGCCCACTCCACTGTAGCTGCAACAGCCCCAAACCATGATGTTACCACCACCGTGCTTCACTGTTGGCTGGACCATGTTCCATTGTAACGCTTCTCCGGGTCGCCTCCACACTTATCGGACGTGACTCAACCGGTGCCCTAACAAAAAGAGTTCTAACGTACATAAGTGCTACAGTATAAGATTTAATCACTTCGTGTTTACTAGTAGCAAATTCATCTTTTTTTTTTTATTTATGGAAAAAAATATTTATGTACCCATAATTTTGTCCCCCACTGTAAGTACTTTACAGCGAGCGTTTTCTTTTAAACTTTTTTCATTAAATACTTGCTGAAAGGGCGAATTTGAGGATTATTTGGCGCCCTATTGAAAGCGAAGGCTTGGTGTCGGTCGCATCGCAGCAACGACATCCGTTTCCTGTTTTGCGTAATAGTTGTGAGAAAATCTTTTGTCGTGGGGAAATACGGACGGTATATCAAGTGAGGCGTTAGCAGCGCCATCTGGGAGATGTATTGTGGTACTGTGCCTGTCAAAATAGCTTTTAGCTGTATCTTTCTGAGGTATCTCCTTTTTTGCGTAGCAGTTTTGTTTGACGGATCGTTGGAATATTTTCTAGGAGGAAGAAGGCAGGTTGTGTTTATGTATAGTTTGCGTGATTAAACGGCCGTAAATGTAATAATAATAAATCGGTACACAAGATTTATCTTACGTAATAGTATCATTACTCTTGAAGTATAAATGCGTTTTAACTTCTCAGCAAGTTTTAATTGTGTACTTTTATAGTGACCTTTTTGCTGCAGTTGACAGAATTTAATTTAGTAGTAATTTAAATTTATAACCTACAGAAAATTTATTGAAAAGTTACAATAAGGCGTTTATCTATTTCTCACGATTTGCCGCCTATTGGTTCAGATGCTCGACTCTCAAACATACCTTTTGTGGCATCTGACTTTTTTAAAACGGTATATTTTTCAATGGACTTCTGCTGATAAATACATATTACAACGCATGAAACACAGTCGCTTCCCGCGTTTGAACGATTAGATGTTTTAAACTGCGTAACGGATTTTAATGCGGTTTTCATCAATAGACAGAGTGATTCATGAAGAAGGTTTATATGTATAATACGCGGTCGAAACCGCTGGCAGAAGCTAGTTTATAATAAAGCTTATCGGAGTTTTAAAACATTCATTAGTTAAAGTGCTCGATAAGCTTTGTAAAACCTTAGATAAAATCTTATATTCATTACCTTTCTATAACTAATACGTCGCTTATAAATCAAAATTATGCCATTTTTATGAAGTGATCCAAAAATCGACCAATCTAAACTTTTTGTGACCTTATTACGTACTGTGTACTATTTTACTGTCTACAGTTTCGACAGTCATACGCGGTGTCGACATTGTTATCTAAATTTGACAATTAATTGGAAGTTGTTACTGTCAACTAATTGCTTTGAAATTGACATTTGTTGACACAAAACATCTAAACATCAAATTTAATTTTCTTTTTAATCAGCTGCTGTAGAGAGTCGGCCATTTTTTTCCTTAACCAGTGAATTACCGTAATTATAGACACAATTAAAAAACGATTGTGTCTATACCAAATGTGGTATCTCAGGGACTTAGAGGTAAAACACTGTTATGTGTTAACTTTATACGTACGTACGTTTATAGAACGTTTGAGTGCCGTTTGCTCTAGCAAGTGTTAAAATGTTCGATAACTTTTTATGAATAAGACCGTAATAATGTCGGCATATTATTGTCCCACTGCTGAGCTAAGCCTCTTCTCGTATTTAAAAAACACGAGTATTGATCACCACGCTTTTAGGCTTATATAGCCAGGATATCTCACGATGCTTGCCTTCACTTATTTATATCAGTAAAGTCCAAGATAAACTCAGGCAGTATATCCTAGAAATCTACAAACTCACAGATACGGCTAATCTTCAACTCATAACCAATCCCAAAGACATCGCTGCCTTAACTTGCTGCCTCTAACTCCGGGTTCTATAAACAAAGGGCGAGGCAAAGGGTTCGCGCGCTTCCGCCCGGCGCCGTTTCCGGCCCGTCACTTCCGTGGACACCCCCCCTTTCCACCTTCTTCTCAGAGGGATCCCGGAGGTACTATGCCCTTGTCGGGGCGTGTTTTTTTTTTCAACTACGTATGTTTTCCGTGGTAATGGTAAGTGCTTTGTCATAGAAACTTGACGTGGAGATCATGGAAAAATATTTGATGCGACGGTTTTGAGTGTGTGAATCGGAAGTCAGAGTGTGCGAATTTATTAGTAGCGTGATACTGATTCGGTGAATAGTGTAGCTCAGTCCTAAATGCACGTTATGCGTATTAAAAGATTTTCAATATTATGTATATTGGGTACTTGCTTCTGCCCGCAACTTCGCCCGCGTTAAATTTTTGCTCCCCTGACCCTTCCCGACGCATCGAATTGCCTGCCAAGTTTTGTTGCTGCTCCGCTCCTTTTGATCGTAGCGCGATGTTATATAGCCTATAGCCTTCCTCAATAAATAGGCTACCCAGCACAAAGAAAATCAATTCGGACCAATAGTTCCTGAGATTACCGCGTTCAACCAAAGAAACAAACTCTTCAGCCTAGAATATTAGTATAGATTTAATGAAGAAATGATATTCAGTTAAAGCTTTATCAGATGTGACCGTTCAGTTCGATTATTTAATGAAAGTCAAAAATAACCCTTGACAATATGAAGCTTAACTAGCTTCGTGTTACAATTACATAAACATTTAATTTTCTATAAGGTGCATAATAGGGTCGGTTAATTACCGAAGATGCGTTAGTGCGTCGAGCGTACAGCGTCTGTTCCGTTTCCGTCAACGCATTGTCGGCCGACGTAAAGAGCGGCAACGTTCCGCCACGTGATTTTGACTGATGCATTCAGACTAGGCGTAATATCAGCGGAGATCGTTTGTGTACAGACCGTTCGAAGTTTTTTTGCATTGAAAATATTTGATACAGAACGATTTATCACGGACGTACAAGTTACGCCCGACGCATCTTCCGTCAGATATGAAAACACACTATTAAACCGAATAGACGCGACCGATGATACGCTCGACGCATCTTCCGTCAGATGTGAACCGACCCATAGTTCTCAAGCCTGGCACTTCAGCAGAGTTTACCACAGTATCCTTACTGGTAGAAACACGAAAGTCCGTCAACTAACCTTGCCAAAAGGTATAGTATGTACCCAGTTACTGGGTTGTGGAGGTCATATAGGCAGTCGCTCCATGTAAAATACTGGTACTCAGCAGTTAGCCGAACTCAACATAGTTGGGAAAAAGCTAGGCAGCTTGGTTTTTTTTTTTTTAGATTGGGTTATTTAAAGCTTAAAGTCATGAGCCCTTTCACCAGATATCCACTGCAGCCTCTCTTTCTCTGTTACATCACATTTCCCGCAGGTTTTCGGTTGATCAACTCATTTTGAACTCGCGGCGACAACGACCGAATAATAAAACTTTTATAAAATTTATGAAGTTGAAATTAAGTTGGACTAATTGTTAGTTAATTGAATTTTAAACTTTGAGTTCACTTTCACATTCAATTTGAGCGAAAGTTACTTTCGTTTTAACAAGTAGAAAACTCGGTACATCTTCGGTTGAGCTAATTTTTAGAGTTCTGTACAAAGGACCAGAATAGGAACGTTTTAATTGAGTTGGAATTGTTTTGTTTCCTTTTGATTATAGTCCATTTCAGCTGAAAGACATCCAGTGCTGAAAATAGACCTCCCCCAATTTGGGAGGCTTTGCCGTAATCGCCACGCTTGGCAGGCGGGTTGGCGATCGCGATGTGGTGGCAAAATGCATCGAGAACGCTGCTACCCATTCTCTAGCACTTGCTTAGTTGCCTGAGTTGCCTTTTACAACACCCACGGTAAGAAATGGGATGGTGCTATTCTTTACGTTCGGTACCACACGGAACGACTCCTTATAGTCAATAGTGAGCATTTAGATGTGAAAATATGTTATAAATTCCTAGCTTCATTTTCTAATAAAGTAATTTTTGCCTTAGATTTTTTCTTAAACATAACTCTGCTTTTATTGGCTTCCGTAAGCCACCGCAGCGTTGGTCAGCTTAATATTTCATTAATAGAAAAATCATCCCTTTGCTTTTGCGCAGACGGGTGAAAAGTTCCTTCATTTTTACAAAATTTTTCAAACAAGCCTTGAAACAAATGAATGCGTTCAGTCGTTCAAAGTTTTTATTCTAGTACAAAACATTGAACCAGTGTTCCTAATAAAATAAGCCACCCAACTCCACATTAAGAGCCTATCCAATCGAACCCACAATTTTCAAAAACAGAATGCGTCAAAGATGACCGATGCCCAGCATTGACTACGAATAGGTATCGTATATTGTGGGGCTGGCGTTTCGGTGTGTTGTACGGCGTGTCCGGGTGTCCGGGCGGCCAGTGTCCGGACAGGCGCCGTGAGCGATGGCCGAACACCGGACACTGTGCGCATTCGTCACCGCGCTATTGTGAGGGGACACTACTATGGGCTGAATTGGAATCTGGTTTGAATTGTCTGTTTGAGAGAAGGTTAGGGTATAGTCTGCGTAGGGTTTAAATTGGCGCTGTTTTGTGCGATAAAGCTCGTTGTAAGCTAATTGTAGCCACAATAGCTCAATTTTAGATTAGGCATAATAGTAGTTATTGTTAAAATACCATAATTAGTCATTAGCAACAAGGAACTATGAATTAGTTGACGTAGTTAGCTACATTTATAGAATGCCTAATTAGAAGGTATAAGAGAGACCTCTGGATAATTCGCAAACACATGAAAAAGAAACCATACATGTATTTCCTTGGTTTTCCTCCTTTCTTGCAACTTACTATTGCATTTTCTGCCCCTAATACACAAACAAAATTCCACAGCACAGAACTCACTCGCTTCTCGCAAAACACCACATGGCACAACCGACCAATGGTACTTTGAACCCCTCTCCCCTCTTACCGGCCGTCCATACTCCACCCCCGCGCGACACTATTCGTTTTACACGTCACATTAAACATGACGCCGCTGCCGACCGTACACAGATATGACGATGTACAGCTGATATAAGTGTGGGACGTGTTTTGCTGACCGTACCACAGTGGTATTTTCCCTGTTAATGTTCTGTTTTGTGGGAGATGTTAAGTTTAATTAAATGTGTTGGGTTTTCTTTTTTTCTTTTGTTGATTTTTATTTAGGGATACTTCAAATCTAGGTGACAGAAAAAGCCATAAAATTATATGTTTGTCTTAGATTTTTTAAAGTAAAAATTTTACCCAAAATTGTCATATTTGTTTTTCCTTACCAATATAAGCGGAATACACCTAAACTTGAATTTAAAATGCCCTAAGGTAGCCCGTTTTTTTACGATTTGCAGCGCAGTATCAGGTTGTGTGCTGATAAAAATCATCAGTTGTACAACCTTTTAAGTTCATCTAACATCATTGAATGGGATTAAATGAATAATTAAATAAAGGATTGTATTTTAATGATTAAATTTCCTCAAGAATGTATCGTAACATGCAATATAATAGTTAAACTTAATCTAATACCAATCTGTTAAGACCGCGCATTCTGTCAAATATTACAAGGCGTGACCCTTTGTAAAATGTCTACATTTATATCTGTATTTTTTTTTGCTGTGCTCATTAAGAAGTGTCCATTAATTAATCTGCTTTTCAAATTTTGCCTACAAACAGCAGCCACTTTTGTTTACATTAAATAAAATAAACATAATACAATTAATACAGCAATGAGGTCACAATTAGTATAAGGTTAGTACCCCATCACTCAGGAAAACATCCCATTATCCTTAGTTTACCCTTGTGATTGCTATGTGGTTAAAAGGGACCATATACTGGACCATGTACTAAGAGCCACTTAATTCCAAAAATAGAGATGTGGCCTCTTAAACTTGTAGTTGTAATATTAGGTATCTTGGTTGAGTTCAAAGTAAATGGCAATCGACCGCAATACCTTTAACTTTGGCATTCATTGCTTCATAAGTTTCAAGAATTCGTGGGCACAACAACGTAAATAACGCAATGGACGTGGCTGAACTGTTAAATTGAAATCCGCGGCACTATGGAAAGCAATTTAAGCAGTAATGCTATTAACCAAGTAATAGAGAATAACACTCTACAGAAGTAGAAATAATAAGAATGTAATTACATATTTTACTACTTTTTTACAAATTAAATTAAAATATGAGGTAATACATTATAGAATTAGATGTATAAAAGCCGCACTTTTCGATGACAGTCATAGCCTTACCAAGGGGTATAGTTTTACCCAGTAACTGGGTCGTGGAAATAAGCAGTCACTATATATGAAGTACTGGTATTCAGTTACAACCGGTTTAACTGAAAGCCAAACCCAACATAGTTGAGAAAACGCAGGTATATTCCGTTACAAACACAGCACACAAATGAAATTTCGATTACCGTCTACTGCATAAAGCTTAGTCCGCAATCCACATATCTGTACAATCCCGTTAATGCCATTGCAATCGAGCCTTTACGCCCTTCATCCCTTCGTGGATATGTCGCATTCAATTAGAGACGGTAGTTACAGTACCTAGTGTTGTCACCTGCACAAGTTCCCGGGCTTTCCCGGGCTTAAATTATACGTTCGGTCCGACGGCGACGATGCACGGGAATTCTGCGCCGTTCCATTTTTAATGCGAAGGACATTTTTTAATTACTGCGGTTTTATTTATTTGATTGTTGGTATTTTGTTAATGTTTGGTTTTCTAATTAAAAATCGTTTTTAAGAAACAGAAAAATGTGGTGAAAAAAGCGGTGGTGGAAATTCTTTCACTAATGGCAAGCTACAGTATTGCCGACTGTCACAGTATATTTCATATTAAAACAAGCAATTCCATTTGAAGTCGCGAGCACAAGCTAGTATGCAAATAGGTTCATACAAAAACAATGGATTGCACCTCAATAAATGCGTACCTACTGTTTTAAGCTTTAAAAACACGGCAAAATCTCGTAATACTTTACTTAAATCCCGGCCTTTTCCCGTTATCCCGTACAATAACAGCACTATGCGTGAAACTTTGATATATCGAATTTTTCACCTGAGAACACTTTTGTTCCCTTTGTACAGAAATCTGCGGATTAGTCTTAATCACCGACGAGGCCGGCCGAGTTCGATGGAAAAAGGATTTCTTTATATTTTGGCGAGTGTAATGGACCATGGAAAATCCTATCTGTCAATTTTCAGTTAATGCATTAAAACGGATCCAGCGAAGCCTTTATTTCTCTTTGTTGTCAGTACTATTCGTCGAAACGTATTGCAGCTCTGAATTAAATAAAACTTAATAGTCTAGGTTCGTAGAATCCATTAACGTTACTAAAGCGCCAAAAGCATTTTAAATACTTTTCATTTTTATTCGTTATGTTTTGTCCCTGAATTTACATATTCCATCTTTCAATCCCGTGAAATCACAGCCCTATGCACGGCGCTCGTTGACATATTGGATTTTAGTTGAAAATTGACGCCCTGGGGTTCATCATATAGCCAAGCCCCTCTGCGTCCGGGGATTCCATTCGTAATGATTATTTGGTAGACCTGATTACATGGTCTGCATTAGACGTGTTATGTGATAGCTTGTATGAATTTGGCACAATTTGGATATAATGCTTTAGAATTGACAGAAAGTTTTGATTGATTTCCTTGTTTCAGTTAAGGGACCTTGTTGCCTTTCTAAATCTATTTTCTCAGCATGTAATTTACTATGAAAGCCATCGTAAAAATACGTATACTTTGATTTGTTACAAAATTTGGTTTTTGGTTTACATTAACAAAGAATGATAATCCAGTTTAGGGGTGAGTTTTAATAGTTGCTCATTTTAGGTCTGAATTATTTTGACAGGAAAACTGATTCCACTATTTCTTTTACACCTAACATAACGCCTTATTTCCCCATATATTTTGGGCAGAGGTGTATTTATAGTACACCCATATTTCGCCTATTATGTCCAAGTCCCATGTAATACGAGGCGAGCCTATTGCCACCAACCATCAACTGAGAAATTCCGGGCTTACACTATTTGTTTCAACAACAATTTAATCCACATACAATGCATTTATCAACAGTATTTGTTTCCCTGATTTATACCCGCATTTCCGCCTCATTTTAATCAGTCTGAAATGAGAACAAAAGCCGATATTATTTATTTATCACCTATATTTGGGAGAGCAGTGAAAATAATTATCAATTTCCCTTTCAACCATTATGGTTAATAAATTTCTGTGAAGCCAACACCAAGATTTACAATTTCCGCGGGGTACTGTGGGAGGGGCGAGAGTGGTGTCTACGGGGGTGAGTCCGGATGTAGGGGGGCGGGTTTGCTAATCGGAAAACTTACAGATTCGCACCGCCCCGACGGTTCCTAATAGATTATAGTTAGATTACACTATCTCTCCACTTATGATTTATATGTGAGTTTGCGAGGCTCGGAGGTTCGACAAAAATGTTAATGTTGCCCGTATTAATATATAGTTTGGTAGGTTCCCGGGAAATAGTTGGAAATAGATGAATAGAGCGCGTGTGAATGAGAGGAAATGTATGGGGGAGTGAATAGTGAATCAGCTTTGATATTATATTAATTTGTTATTTAAGTCAAGGAAATATTTTCGTAACAACGTTTATTGCGGTTCCTTATTTGTTTGCTGGCTTTTGCCCGTGGCTTCGTCCGCGAGGAGGTCGGGTATTAACCCATGGAAACGTATTTCCGGGATAATTAGTATACCATGTCTTAATTCAGGTTATAAAATATTTGTGTTTTACTATGTCATGTCAATCCGTTTTTGCGCGAGTGAGTTACAAACATAGACACTTTCATACTTAAAATATTAGTAGGATTTTCATAGTTATTACATGATACAAAATTGAATATCTTTCGGTTTATTACTAAAAGACATCTCATTACTAACATTACATAGAAACCTCCTTCCTACGATTAATAAAATTATTTGTAATTCAGTTAAAGACTTCCCCTCAAACCGAAAATAGACTAATAACCGAACAACATCCATTCAACGAAATATTCAGTTACCCAAACTCCATGAAATTACTTAATTTAGGGTAAGGGAATTCTTTCCCGAAATTATCATTCAAATAACTGAAACGTAACTTTTTATGTTACGTAACAGGTAGAGAGGCACAGAGTCAATTAAAGAATCATTAAGTATACACGGTGACTGGTCTACATGTGAATAAGTCATTAGCATAATTATCCCCAATGTTGGACAAACTTCGCGAGTGTTACAATTGCCGTGTCACTGTGAAAAGGTGGACAGAAGATCCATTAATACACAGGTTGGTACTGGGAATTGTTTATAAAAACATTATTTCCTGTAGGCAGAATTTAGAATGAATGTAGAATGTAGGATGGTGTTTAAAAAAAAATGTAGGATCGTTGCAGTTGGTGTTCTGTACTTTCTGCCTAGCCCCATGGGAAAAAGGCGTGAATTTATGTATGTATGTAATTCCTGTCTAAGGCCATTAGTAAGGTAGTAGGTAGGTTTATTAAGGTATGCCTAATTGGACCTTTATTAAACTGTAGTCCCAGATGTGGGCAATTTTGTGAGAATATAGTGTTTGTTTTTAACCAATAAAAAAAAAGATATAGGTTACGTATTCGTCTGTATGTATTTTATATTCATCACATTATTCATTATATATGTTCATCGATCCTTTCGTCATTTGTGGACTGATTTTGAAAATACATACTTCTTTTATTTGGTAGAAAAAGTTTACGCGGTGGTCCAATTTTTCTACTTTGCTTGGGTTTTTTTGAGTTAACTTCGATTATAAGTATTTAAATTACTTTGTGTTTCTTGATATAACACTGTTGTATACATAGCAAGTAGTGGTAAACCAATTGGCGTGGGGTAGGAAGTCGGTAGCAAAAAACTATAATATAGAACTAAAGATACATACTTCGGAAATTAAAGTTATTTTTCCCTTATTTATTGTTCTTTTTTTAGTCGTTTTTTTGTCTTTGTAACAGGTTTTATATTGATAACATTAATTGGCTAAATCATTTGAAAGCGCAAATACACAATACAATCTGTAATGCTTGTATTTATCACATACCTCGAATAAAAATTAGACTTGCTGGTGATCAATTATAGTTACTTATAGGTCGCTTGATATTTCCTTCATTATGAGATAGACAGATCAAAATAATTCCACAAAACCTAAGTTCCATACATATTTGTCTTTCTGTACTTATATTTTTTATGGCACACAGAGCTTGACACTGTGAATTGTGTCGACGTCCACGCTACTAAGAATTAGCTGTACAATGACACGATCTGATAGCTGGAATACGAGACAAATGTGCTCAGAGATAAGCGGGGTTATTATGTATCTGTTATTTGTTAGACATAGTCCATTACGGGGGTATTAAGTATACGATTGATCTTTGTAGAACGTTAGACAGACACATACGATTAAAACACTTAAATCAGTTTCTTTTTTACGTAAAGTTGTCTTTAGTATACGAAATATGATTTTAAGTGATTTTTTTTTTATATTTTATTATACACAGTGTCATTCAAATAAATTAAATCTCTGAGGGATTATTGTACTCATCATTAAGAATTACGTATACTATGAGAACAACAAAATCGCAATAAAAAAATGTAGGGATACAATTTTTCCAGCTTGGTGAAGCAAGTTGGATGGAGTTTAAGGGCAAAGCGCCAAGGTATCCAGTAAATTCAAATTTTCTTAATTTTTTTTTTTGCAATGTGTAGACCAGAGACGTAATTGTGTAACTTGCTATCAGTAGGAATTAGTTTCATTTTTATAGTTAAACAACATTCATTGCTAACGCAACATTGCTTTACGTTGCTGAGCCGACAATTTTTTCGAACACATAACGCAATGGTTTATAAATAATCTTCAATCCGATTCAGATTCTGATAAATAGTGCGTTTCGCAATAAGGGTGCTGTGTCGCGCTATATGTTCAACAAAATATGAAACACGATCAGAACAAACTCTTCAGCTTTATCGAAGTCAAAGTTAAGGCATTTATTACAAATAGGCACATTAAAGTCACTTTTGAACGTCAACATTTACATTAAAATACAATTAATTCTAGTCCCCCTCCCAAAAGGTAGCTTCGTATGAAGAAGAATGAGAATATAATACTAGTATAGATTTTACCCCTTCTTTACAACAAGCAACCTTTCTTAATGACCACACTGTATTATTATTTAACTCTCTTTGCAGTAACGAAAAACTTAAAACATATTAATTTCATCCCTACAACGTTACATGAACATATTATTCTTGTCCAACCTTTGCGTGCAAAAAGTCCCTAAAACTAACAAAATTAAGTCATTATTTAAGGCTAACACTAATGTTAATATGTAGTATGTGTATTTATTAACGTATGTAAACAAGGAATGGCTAGTTACAACGTTTTATTTTAATTAAAGTATGCGATTAACACTGTGATGATCGTGGCTTGAATTGTATTTGTAACAGCTAACTGGGCAGGGCTGGGGCGTCGGTGTTCCACTTTGAAAATTATGAAGTTTTCAGTTAACGTAGTAGGGAAACTGTGATATGTTGTTATTATGATGTTTTCATGGGGGCCGTTCCAAAGACTGTAGTATAGATTGGTCGGGACCTTAATTGTGCGACCCCGACTCGCTCTTGCCCGATCTTTATAATAAAGACTATAAAAGTGCACTTATACTCATGGCTCTGAATTAAATTAACACTTTTTGTCTCTTTCTCTCTCTCTCTCTCTCTGTCTGTCTGTTTTTAATTCAAAAGCTGAGAGTCAGTCACTTTTTTAATGTCTTTTGACTGAATTTTTAACAGTCCCCCAAAACGCCCGCCCTTCACTACTTACTAGCTAAAGCACTGGGAATTTGACGTTTGAGTTTTTATAGACGAGAGTGTGTGACGAGTTTCGTTCTTGAAGGGGGTCCCCGACCCCATATGTGTTTTTTTCAAAACTGGGCTTTTGGCTACCTTGTACGTGTGGAATTTTGTATCTATTTTATTTTATTTTTCATAATGTGCGTTTTGTTTGTGCAGAATAAACAATTTTCCTTACTTTTCTTTCTTACTTGGGACAGTTCAGCCTTTTCTAAACAAGCTAAACATGTGCCATCCCTGACATAGCGTGTGTGTCATACTAGTATTCGTTGTCTACTAAATTAATAGCTCGGTCGTGATAAATGTTGCTCTATACGCGTATCATGCAACGGTTCACGACAAAATGGCAGTTTTTTGTGTAAAAATAGTGTGTTTGACGTACGGCAGTCTCGCTACGTTGCCTGGTAATATTTCACGGAAGAGTTTCTATGTCGTTTTTATCGCTTTTAGCGGGTTTTGCTTCCCTGGTGTTGGATTTCGCTTTAACAAGGTAAGTTGATGAAATATGCTGTTAACTGTTCATTAGAATAAACAAGACTTTACTTTTGGGCTGTCATACTTAATCAAAACATAGGATACAGTCGAGTTAAAATGTTTACTAAGTAAAGGTTTGACTTCCTAAGAAGAAAACCTGGCGAAAATATTCCAGGCTTTTAGGGAGTTAGTTATATTTGCGACTTGTTTGAGGTTGAAACACTAAGGCCATGAGGTCCAATTTCGAGTCGTTTGAGGTTGAAACACTAGGGCCATGGGGTCCGACTGCACAATAGATTTTTCGAGAGATTTGCAAGCGGTTTACCGATTCTTCAAGTGACCAGAGGGCTGGCCTAGCACTATGGTTGCTTCTTAAACTTGAAGATTTTGCCGGGTAGAAAGATCACATAAAATACGTATTAAAATCTTACCAGCCCTCACTCAACAGTCAAAAACCTTAGTCATTAGATATACAGAGAAAGAATATTTACCTTAGTGTAAATATCATTATCAGACTAGCCTCTTCCCAACAATTTTTGGCGTAAGCTTCTAGTCTGACCGGATGCGGCTGAATACCAGTATTTTACATGGGCGACTACTTATCTGACCACCACAACCCGTATACCAAGTAACACGATGTAAATGATGATTGTTTTCAGAATTAAAATAAGTTTCTTTTTTGTTTAGCCTATACTGTCTCACTGTTGGGCAAAGGTCTCCCCCAATTTCTTTCAGGAACTCTTGTCCCACGCCACCTCAAACCAGTCGTCGCGATACGCGAAATAAGTAAAATATAAACATAAAAGAAAGAAAGAATGAATTTTTAAAGGTATTTGCAAAGTCAGTTGCCAAATTAATTAAATGTATACAGATAATTACGAAAATAAATTATATTTATAACAGTTGAACGAATAAACGGAATGCTCGTAATTGGGTCCATTAGCAAAACACCTAATTGAGATTTAGCTGAAGTAACACATTTATTTTTGTGAAATGTATTTCGTACCTTCCCTTTGGCTTATTATATTTGTATCTACGTCAATTTGTTTGAAATCAAAACGTCCATTTCTGTCCTCTTAATTAAATTTTATACCTGATGGAAGGGCGGATCTTTTTTTTAAACACTAAAACGAAAGCAAAACCTTGTGTTCAAACTGATTCTGTTAGGTCATCATCATCATCACCAGTGATCGGATATTCGGATACATATTCACCTAATATTACTATTTAGTTGTTAAAGCACGGAAGCGGCTTTGTATTTTTTATTAAAGCCGGGCTTCTTGGATCATATTTATTTAAAATTAATGTTTAACCCCAGATGCAAATACATACGTGTGTAGGGTGGTATGGGTGAGTTAAAACAACACACAAAACACGGTAAAAACGCGCATTCCATATTAACCAACATTTCGACTTTAGGTGAATATGCACCTGAATATCCGATCTCTAATCTTCACCATCATATCAGTCTAAAAACGTCCACTGCTATAAATGATAAAAGACCATACTCTACTAAGATTACCTACGACACCCACAGGAAGATATGGGATCCTGCTATTTATTACGTCCGGCACACAGAACCAATATTATTAGGTTGTCCAATTTCCTGTTAGGTAATACCAGCAAAACCTATTTTTAGTGTGGTTTAAACGACACTGGTGCCGATTCTGTTGTACACAAACTAAACTAAATTTAAGTTCAGTGCATCTTTTTCTTTGTATTTCATTAAAAAGAAGACAAAATATTTTTTTTTAGTTTACTCCTGTCAAATTAATCAGCGCCTGTCACTACTCCATACAAGTTTAGACGTGATTAAAAACTTGCCTACTAAAATTACGTCAATTTACGTCAAGCGCTGATTAATTTGACAGGACTAAACTAAAATTTATCTTCTGTCCTTTCCTTAATGAGATAGAAAGAAAAAGATGCACTGAACTTAAATTTAGTTTAGTTTGTGAATAAGGGAATCGGCACCAATGTCATCTTGCCACTATCTTACCGGATGCCAGTATTTTATAACAAACCGCCTATTTAACCTTCATAACCATAATCAAAGCCAGAAAGAAAAGAAACTACGATACAACACATTTTCTGTAATTACCAGTTCTTTCAATAGCATTTACACGCCCACAATTCTGCCTTCAAAGCTCAACAAATTCAGCCGAATCTCACTACCATTTCACCATCAATACACATCGTCACAATTCGCAATAATATGTCACCGCTGACTTTCTTAGGTAAAGAATAAGTTATATATGTCTTCGATTTGTGCCGACATTGACTGATGGTCTTCATTCATCCGAGGAGGTATGTCCGCAGAGTAGATAGCTGCAGAAGGCCAGCATCATAAAATAAAATAGATACACACAAGTTAGGTATTGTTAGTGCTGGTGCTTCTGTGGTAAAGGCCGCAATTTACGAGTAGTAAGTCCTGGGGTCCAACCTGGATAGACTAGTACTTTGCGTAAATTATTTTATCCCCACTGCGCTCTAAACGGTGAAGGAAAACATCGTAAGGAAACTGGCTTGTCCTAAAATCAAAAAATGAGGCTGATGTTTCCATCAGTGGTAACATTTATAGGCGCGCGCGAGAAAACGCACACACACTTAGTCTCAGCTCACGCACAGCAATTGCAAACGCCCTCGCTACGTCGGAGATAATTTCTTTGAAGCCACTCAGCTAGTCCTGTGACATGCTCCTAGCGAATCAACACATGGTTTTACTATTGCAAAAGCCACACTGGCGCTTGGTGCTACGCTACTCACCAAGTGAAATTCACAAAAAGGCGCCTCTAGTAAAGCTAATTTTTCAACATTCCCTTTCCCCACATACGTCCCTCTTGCGGCAGCAACCTAGCTGTGTGGCTTCGACCTTTTAGACCGCCCTACGTATCCGTCTATGTGCTTGTATCTGTTTACACTTGGTATACGGACCCGTCCTTCTGTGCCTCTATCTACTCTGTGGCACGGCCTTCGTTCGTATCGTTTGAATCTGTTGTATCACTTGTATCCAATAGTATCGGATACTGAAGATTTAGTGACGTGTCACAGTTGTGTAGGTTTTTGTGCGTGACTTAGTTTCTGATGGTGAATGAGAATGTTTGCCTGTTTTTTTTTTCTGTGTGTTTTCTTGTAGAACGATTGGTTTTAATGTCTCACATAGTATTTATTTGTATCGTCTGTTAGTAAAGGAACTTACGAAACAGTTCCTATTTGAGTTTTCTGCCTTTATTTCGTCGCTATACCTGTCAGGGGTATGTGTGCTGGCAAAATTATATATGTATAGTTGCTGGCACATCTTTGATGCAGTGGTTTATTGACTGCAGTTACAAATTCCCGTCAATTGCAGTTTACTTAACTGAGGATTTTCCATAGCAAGATTCACGCTATGTGTATATTTTTTAACATTTCGATAGTTTAAAAGCCCATATCACCAGCCTGGGGATAAAAAATCGAACAAAATTAAAAACAATTTACAATTTAAATCTCATTTCTTAAATTCCAATAAACGCTTAGATTACTGCTCACCCCTCACAGTGCACATCTCACCCCATTATATCGGAGTATCCGAACTAAAAACCTGTAAACTTATTCCCCGTTCCCCCTTTATTTTTTCCGACAACTCAATTTAGCTGCGTAAAATGAAACTGTCAGTGTCAATTTGAGCATCCCTGCTGACGTAACAGGCAATATTCTAGAGTGTGTTCCTACAGTGTACCTAGTTAGGTACCTGCTTCAAAACCTAAAATATCGTGGACCTAAGCGAAAGCGTGTGTGGCTAAAAATTACTTCGAATTTTATTTTGTATTTTATTCAGACCTTTTTAGTAATCAGACAATTTTTTCTGGAGGGAATGAATGAGGGATATAATATAACACATGGAACTTCGTGCGATCACATTCATGGACTGGTTTCGTTCCGAATGTCCTTAATACATTCTACTCTTGGTGTCCCAAAAGGTGTCAGAAAATCCTGTCTCCTCTTTGTGTTTCTCCACTTATATGTGCAAAAATTTAGGTTTTACAAAGTTAGATAAAAAATTAAACTACTTATTTAGCACAACAATATTAATAACAAAAAAGGTATACCTACTACATTCTATTCTTGAAATGAGCAATTCTTTTTGCTCTAATATAAAATAGGCCCTTACGAGTTACTCCTTTATTACTTCAGCTACCAAAAGTAATGTACCCTCAAATATTCAGGTACCTTCCATGTTTATCATACTGAATTTGATAAAACACTCCACAGAGGTTATTTCGTTTCAGACATTGTTACATCGCTTTAGAAGACTCTTAGGGTTAGTTACGACCTTTTTTACATGCTAAAATGGGATGAGGTTTTTTATTCTAGTCATCAAGTTTTTAGACGGAACCTATTCTTGTGTTTTATGTTTTAATTTTTTGTTGTTCCACTTTAGTAATCTTCTGCGTCATAATTCTTTAGGTCTACTTCTGGGGCTAATAATTTTTTACACCAGTTTTTGTTAGGAAAAAAAAGAGAAAAAAGTGTTTTATTGTTAGACAGAAACACTTGCATATAAAAACAAAATTAACTAGAACACTTATTCATCTTCTTCTTCATAACACTGTTGTCAGAACAGTCGTGGTCCCCATGAAGTTTCATGTCTAGAGGCTAATGTGATTCGCTTCACAATTTCTCGCTATCAATTTAGCACAATACAAATCTATAGAACAAGCACTGAACAGAAAAAGTCGAGAACTGCATATTGTGACTGTGATAGGAAGACTTCCACTCAGCATGATGCTGTGCTATAGTAAATCTGCAGCACAGCTTATTTCTAGTTTGGTACAAAATACAAAAAATTATTATCTTTTATTTATTTTCGTACATATTTTATTACATTTTTAAATATTTTTACAAATAAAAAATATACAAAAACATTTAAAAATATAAAAAATAGTGGTCCGTCGGTAGCGGGAGCAGGGTCCAAGCTACCCGGTGGTTAGGGCTACAGAGACAGAAACCTCCTCACAATGCGAGCCGTGTCAACGAGTACTGCCTTCTGAATCAGGCTCTTGATCCAACCGCCTAACGATAGCCTGACCCTGGCACATGGGCAACTGATGGAACACGGGTGGGTTTTAGTCAGTAAAAGTCTGACACGCCCTCCCGCTCCGCCCAGAGCGGGAGAAGTCATTTGATGATTTCCCATCCTGAAAAAAAAAAAAAAACCGCCTAACGATAGCCTCGACAGGTGTTGGTCGAGGGTATCGGCCATCAGCCCATTGGCTGATACGACAATCGGCACAATGACAGCCGAGTCAACATTCCACATGTCAACAACCTCGTGTGCTAAATCGAGATATTTAATCTGTTTCTCTTTCTCAGCTTTTACGAGGTTGCCGTCATGCGGAATGGTAACATCGACTATTATTGTGCGGCGCGCTAACCGGTCTATCACCACTATATCAGGCTTATTGGCGACAATAGTCCTGTCAGTAATGATAGACCGATCCCAGTACAACGTGACATGGTCATTTTCGAGAACTGGGTCGGGCACATACTTGTAATACGGTACCTCAGAATCTACTAGTTTGTATTGCAAAGCAAGTTGCTGGTGAATAATCCTGGCTACTTGGTTATGCCTGTGCAAGTATTTGCCGCTAGCCAGACGTTATTATTATTTCAGCCGAAAGACGTCCACCACTGGACATAAACCTCCCCCGATTTTGGGGGGACTTGCCATAATCGCCACGCTTGGCAGGCGGGTTGGCGATCGCAGTATTGTGGTAAAATGCATAGAGAACGCTGCTGCCCATTCTCTAGTAAGTCCCTTAGTCGTTTCTTACGACACCCACACGGGAAGAAATGGGGTGGTGCTATTCTTTACGTCCGGCACGACACGGTACAACATAATATTTAATATCTGGATGACCGAGCTTTGCTCGGTATTTTTTGGTAAATTGTTCGAGTTGATTATCGATAAAGTTGATCATTGAAAACACGAATAAAACGACATTTTAAAAAAATGAATCCTAGCTAGATCGATTTATCGCCCCCGAAACCCCCTGTATACTAAATTTCATGAAAATCGTTGGAGCCGTTTCCGAGATTCAGATTATATATATATATACAAGAATTGCTCGTTTAAAGGTATAAGATAAGATTTCATCCAGCGTACTATAACTTTATTTTACGTGTTTCTTTTACAAGTTCAAGCGAGCGGCTGATGCATAATCCCCCTCTACTATGCAGCTGACGATTTTTTTTCAGCTCAGTATGACGTAAACTATATATGAAAAAATTTGCAGCCTGTGTACTATGACTAATTTTTTTTGTTTTTTTTACTACTTCCGGAACCACCCACACCCGCACCCACCGCTACTTGAGTAGCTGACGGTTGGTTCACTAATTGGTCATATAAGATCAACTATTGAGGACAGTATCAGCCGGCTTACTATGACTTTTTCATTTGCAACGCTACCTCCTGGACCATAACGTCAAACCAAACACGTCAAGCCAATGACTTAGTGTTGCTTAACAACGCCATCTGTTGAAGTAGCTTTAGTGTTGTTGTGTCGTTAAAGCAGTTAGTTGCTCCCAATTAAAAAAAATAGTATTATTAGTCGCCAATAGATGTCAGGAACAGTCATATGTTTCAGTTTATGTTTAAAAGTTGATTATTGAAAACGCGAATAAAACGACATTTTCTAAAAATGAATCCTAGCTAGATCGATTTATCGCCCCCGAAACCCCTTGTATACTAAATTTCATGAAAATCGTTGGAGCCGTTTCCGAGATTCAGATTATATATATATATATATACAAGAATTGCTCGTTTAAAGGTATAAGATAAGATAAGATAAAGAACTACCTGACCTGAGAAAGTGTCTGAGTAATAATAGTTCGTACAAAAAATACATAGAGGTACTGGACTTTCAGTATTCAGGAAAACCTTTCCATTTTTCTTGCTATTAAAACTTGATAAGGAACTTTAAAAAAAATAACAAAGCTGTCCAACCGTTCTCAAGCAACGCGCTTACCAACGAATAGCATTTCATTTTAATTTAAATAATAGATTTTCTTCACTATTGTGAAGTTTACATTGCCGTTTCAAAACTACAATGTTTCACTCCACATCTTCATTCTCTACGATAAAACGCGTGACCCTTTCCAATGCCCTCATGCTACACATACGTAGATATAGGAAAACGTAACAAATCGCCTAACAAGCCATTCACCATTAATAAGTGCGAGAGCTCGCCGCATCCTAATCCAGGGGCAGCCGTATGAACCACCAACATAATTAACTACACTCCACAGAATAAGAGGAGAAGTTTCATTCTGAATATTCTGACTAATCTGCCTAGCCTTTTCCTATGTAGGTGTCGGGTCCAATCTTACCGAATTGCTACTATTTTACATAGATATTCTGTCTATCTGAGCTCCACAATTCAGTTACTGGATATTACGATACCCTTTGTAAGATAAGACTGGTTGACAGACTTTCGGGCTTCTGACGATTCGTAACGATGGTTAAGGATCTACGAATAACAGATGATACCAACTGCTTAACGTGCTTTCCGAGCACGGAGTGGTCTTAGTATTTGAAGATGGTCACTCACCTACAGACCCACTGCGGTAAAGCAGTTACTATTAAATAATTAACACAAATTAAATCGCCTGCCTTCGTAATATTTGAGTATGGGATTTTGCATCGGGTAGCTTTTGAGCTTCTGAAATATTTACTCTGTGATATATTCGATCGGTCTCTGCTAGGTCCAGTTACAATGAGGTTGGGATCTTTCCACGCACATAAATATCAGCTGACACTGCCTAATTACCGGACGATAGATCCGAAGTATGATGGCTGCAATCTATAAGAAATCGTATAGGTAGAGATTATTAAGTTCAATTTAGATGATCAACGTGGATAAAAGAAAACCTTGCCCGGGCCTGGGTATTCTCCAAGTATCGTAGGCGCTTTAATTTATAAATTAAAAAGTGTATCCAACATTTTGTAAACCCTTTTTACGGAAATTTCGCGGACGGAAAAGTATGAAATATGGCACAATTAAAATTTAGATGGAGAACGAGTATTTGAGAAGGAAGCTAATATTTTTATATAGTAAATACATTCAATTAATAGAAAACCTTGGTTGAATATCGACCACTGGAAGACTGCTACTATAAATATCGTATGCACAAATATCTAGACCAAGAATTAATGTCTGTATCAAGTTAATTATTATTACAAAATTCTCAGCTTTTGCGCAGTACCTAAGACAGCAGATTTTATTGTTGACTGTCTAAAACTAAATTGAAAGCATTGCTGCTACCCAAAACAAGAAAGATGAAGATGGAAGTTTAGAACTATCAAACTAGTCAAAACGTGTTAACACGCCAACTATTTTAGACAGCATATTCTGAGAACTGCCTGAATCTGTATAAGGCTTAATTTAGCTTGTTCGTTTGCCTACTAAAATAATAAATATTCATAACTCTCTTTAGTTTTCATTTCCAAGAACTGTCTGATAGAATATAAAAACAAATGCTAGGAGCATCTAAAAGCAGTTTTCTTTCCGCCCATTGCTTACGTAATAAAAACGCTCTAAAATAATTTGATTCGATGGCTCGACCCAATGAACCGAGCAAATTGTTTAGTCTTTCAAATATTAAAAGGAATAATATTTTATTCATAGTTTTTTGTAGGCAAAGGGAATTAATAGAAAACTATTAAAGGTGGCGTAAAGAACTTCCTTATTGCGCGTTATCACACATAATACATACAAACACAGACACACTATATACACAAAAACACACGAGTGTTCTCGATTGGTATTTATTACGTATAGTTTCTGATTTTGCTTACTTTGTAAAGCCAAATTTTGGCTAAAGTTTTCATTTACAAAGTTCACAACAGTTCTTTTATTAAGTTCAATTACATTTGAAAATATCATCGGTTTCATACCTAACTCTATCCGACAACCTTCATTCTCTTTTGGATACTTGAAAGTGAAAACTTGAACCACCCTTGTCCATTGTGTGCATGGTCTGGAATGCTTTTGAGTATATCTTAGGTCTCTGGTTTATCAATAAAAGATTGTTTGAAACCAATACGGAAAATGAAACAGACACATTCAAAGCACTGGTTCTTACAAGAGAACTCTTCGTAATAAAAATATAAGCAAAACCCTGGAACTCCCTGTATACAAGTTACATCTTTAACAAAGAATAAAAACGCCGTCGCTACCTATTGAAAGAGATTCACAACAAAAACAGTTCATTATAAAAACTTTTTAAAACATTTTTTATGAAAAGATTATTCAAAGGGACACTCGGAAACCGTAAATCTTGAGTTACAGCAATAAAAACGGACACGAAATGATGTATTACAAGAAGTTTGAATGCGAAATATCAACTTGAGTTGGTCATAAAAATAACAAATATATCAACTTTTGATATTGGCAAACTTTGTTTAAACATGGTCTCGAAAGTACAGTCGCATGCATAAATACCTTACATCGTGTATCATCTTTTCTGCTGAAAGACGTTCACTGCCGGACATAGCCCTGCCCAAAGTATTTTGGGGGGGTTTGTCATAACAGCCACGCTTGGCAGGAGGATTGGCGATCGCCGTATGGTGGTAAAATACATCGAGAACGCTGCTGCCCGTTCTCTAGTAAGTCCCTTAGTAGCCTTTTACGACACCCACGGAAGGAAATAAGGTGATGCTACTCTTTAAGTCCAGGACCAAACGTACATAAATACTTTACACACACGCAAAATTTCTGTTGGTCCCTGGCATCCGTGTATCTAAGACAGTCATTACGGGTCGTCAGAAGCTCGGAAGTCGTTTTTTTTTTGGATGAGAAATCATCAAATGACTTCTCCCGCTCTGGGCGGAGCGGGAGGGCATGTCAGACTTTTACTGACTAAAACCCACCCGTGTTCCTTCAGTTGCCCATGTGCCACGGTCACGGTATCTCTTTCGAACAACCACGCGACCCCGGCAGAGCTCGGAAGTCTGACTACCAGATTTACCAAGGCGTACCGTATTAACCAATAACTGGGATGTGAAAAGCATATAGGCAGTCGCTTCATGTAAAATATTCAGCTACATCCGGTTAGACTAGAAGCCGACCTCAACGTAGTTGGGAAAAGGGTAGGCAGATGATGACGCGAATATCGCTTTTGAATCATCATCATCATCATCATCATCATTTCAGCCGAAAGACGTCCACTGCTGGACATAGGCCTCCCCCAAGCTCCGCCACTTCGACCGGTTTTGTGCTTCCCGCATCCAGCGGATTCCTGCGGCCTTCACAAGGTCATCGGTCCACCTTGTTGGAGGCCTTCCAACTCTACGTCTTCCGGTACGCGGTCGCCACTCCAGAACCTTTCGGCCCCATCGATCATCTGTTCTGCGAGCAATGTGCCCTGCCCACTGCCACTTTTTTTTTTTTTTTCAGGATGGGAAATCATCAAATGACTTCTCCCGCTCTGGGCGGAGCGGGGGGGCGTGTCAGACTTTTACTGACTAAAACCCACCCGTGTTCCATCAGTTGCCCATGTGCCAGGGTCACGGTATCTCTTTCGAACAATCACGCGACCCCGGCAGGCATCGGTCCTAGTAGACCCCTACACTGCTGCTGACATCTCTTTGAGGCGCGCGTGGAACACTGCGCGCCGTCGACCCGAGCTTGGTCCTTACCGGGCGGCGAGCTACCCATTGCTCGCCACCCGCAAGCTCGCGCCTACGGTGGCCGGGAGTCCGCTATTGACTCCCGACGCCCGGGGCGTCTCCTCCTGCGGCGGCTAGGGACGTGAGGGCGCAGAGACTGCCACTCCCTCACGCGCCCCGCCTCCTCCTTCGCGAGCATTACTGCTTCGCAGAAGGAGGTGACGGCTTCCCATTCCCTCTCGCTCCGTACCATGGCTCGCACCAGGGCCGGACGCGAGAGGTCGCCGCCGCCGATCGCCTCCACGAGGACACGGCGGTGCTCCGCCCAAGCAGGGCACACCTCCACCGTATGCTCCACCGTGTCCTCCAGACGATCCTCGCAATGGAAACACCCGGGCGTATCCTCCCGCTTTATCCTGAACAGGAACCCACCGAAGCACCCATGCCCGGTGAGAACCTGCGTCAGGCGGAAGGTGAGGACGCCGTGACGCCTCTCTATCCACTCCTCAAAGAGGGGACTTACCGCCGCAATTGTGGCGTGCCCAGCACTGGGTTGCGACAATCGTACCCGCCATGTCGCCATGAGATCACACCGGAGCTCTGTCCGCCGTGCCGCGATTTGTCGCGGCAGCGGAGTTTCGCCCCGGCGTTTCGCCTCCTCGCGCCACTCCCACATGTGCGCGAGGACCTTTGCCTCCAGATCCCACGGCGGCACTCCGGCAAGGAGGCTCGCCGCCTCGCAAGAGACCGTGCGGTATCCCCGAATTAACCGGATGGCCATGACCCTCTGGGCCGCAAACAACCGGCGCGCTGGGCGCAGCCTCAGTGAGGGCGCCCACACCGGTGCCCCGTAGAGGGCCATGGACCGCACGATCCCCGTGTAGAGCCTCCGGCAGGAGGCGTTTGGACCCCCCAGATTGGGCAGGAGCCGCTTTAATGCAGCCCCAGCCCGCTCCAGTCTGGGAGCCAAACGTCGGAAATGCTCAACGAAGTTCCACCGGCTGTCGAGGACAAGTCCCAGGTACTTCATCGTCGACTCGACGCCGATGTGAACCCCTCCTACCGTAAGTTGGGAACCCGCGGGTAGCACGTTCCGAGGACCATGAAAACCCATGGCCTCGGACTTGTGCAATGCCACCTCGAGTCCCAATTGCCGGATCCTATCGACGATTGTCGCAACGCCCACTGCCACTTCAGTTTAGCAATTCTTCGGGCTATGTCGGTTACCTTGGTTTTCCTACGGATCTCTTCATTTCTGATTCGATCGCGTAGGGAAACACCAAGCATAGCCCTCTCCATCGCCCTTTGGGTGACTTTCAGCCTTCTAATAAGGCCCATTGTGAGCGACCACGTTTCGGTTCCATAAGTCATCACTGGCAATACACACTAGTCAAAGACTTTCGTCTTGAGACACTGCGGTATGTGGGACGCTTTTGAATGTTACGTAAGTATTGTGTACACGGTTATGACTGTACCTACTTAATTAATTCGTAAAAACATAACCCTCTCTTTGCTATCGTTCAGTCAGGTAAAAAGTAAATTGTGTTTCCACGTGAACTGAAATATTTACTTTAGATAAAGTTTTCTCTCTGGTAAATCCTTCAAATAAGAACAATGGACTTGCCTACTGAAAAGAAGGCATAATAATAAATTCAAAGTTCTTGAAAAGGACTTAGAATTTTGGGTTTTAGTACAAAAATATGTAGGAAAAACCTAGACCTAAAACTATTTTAGTATTGTAAGAACTGCTCTACTTGCGTAATTATTTAGATGTAATTGAAAGTAACTGCGCCCCGCGGATTCAAACGCATAAGTCTTGATCCTGTGAGAATACTGGGATAAAAGTTTCTTATGTACTAATACAGGCCATGTTCTACCCAGGTGCCAAGTTTCATTCAAATCCGTTCAGCCGATTTCGCGTGTCAGCGACACAAAACAAATACATACAAAAATTAAATATTTTTCTCTTTATAATATTCATTTAGGCAAAGACTTACATTAGAATCACCAATTTTCGCAATAGTTCCGATGGTATAAATGTTTCATTATATTAAAATGCACTTTTCAATTTTCAGTTGGTGACCACTGAAGTAAATATCCAATATTTCTGACGTGAACAAACAGGATTTCAATATCCACATAACTTTAATAACGTTTCGACGAAATATATTGAATGTTTTCACTACAAATTGATCATTAATATTGAGGAAACATGAAACAGTTATTAAAAACAGTGTATTTTTTGCAACCAATTAATATCTGCAACTAGCTTGCCAGCTTTTGAAACTACGTTTTGTTATTTTAAAAATATTGAGCTCTGAAAATACGGGAACGTACTACTGTTACAAAAATCATATGTCAAAAAACAAAATCTTTTATTTCACACTAGCTTTTGCCAGCGGCTTCGCCCGCATATTATCTATACTATATCTATACTAATATTATAAAGCTGAAGAGTTTGTTTGTTTGATTGAACGCGCTAATCTCAAGAACTACTGGTCCGAATTGAAAAATTCTTTTTGTGTTGGGTAGTCTATTTATCGAGGAAGGCTATAGGCCACGCCATATAACATCACGCTACAACTAAGAAGAGCGGAGCAGTAATGAAAAATGTTGCAAAAACGGGGAAAATCGCACGGTTAGGCGATTCGACGCGACGGGAAGGGTCGGGAGAACAAGAAATTTAACGCGGACGAAGTCGCGGGCAGAAGCTAGTTATAAATATAAACCTTCCTCCTGAATCACTATCTATTTAAAAAACCGCATCAAAATCCGTTGCGTACTTTTAAAGATCTAAGCATGCATAGGGACAGACAGTGGGAAACGACTTTGTTTTTTAATATGTAGTGATGAACCTACAAAGGCATTTATGAAACTTCAGAAGCTGAAGAAGGTGCACCAACCACCAATTGGATTTAACTATACCAATTGGTTATTTGCTATGGAGAATAGCTGGCGAGAAACTCCACGGTTTTACTCCTACAAATAACTGGCTTTTACAATGTTTTCAAATAACAGAGTTAATAGGTATGAATGGATAGTATAGGCATGTCAACAAGTACCAGGTACTTAATAAAATAGAAAGTGGTCTACAAATCTACAGTCTACAATACCTACATTGTTCTGACATTCACAAGATATAAAAGAATCTACATTTAATAGATATTGTATAGTAGATACATAAAATATAAAAAAGTGTTGTGTCAATCCAGGCTATAAACTGTATCTGTGTGCCAAATTTTATCTAAATCAGTTCTACTGTTTATGCGTGATTTGTTTTGATTGAGAAAACATACAAACTCTCACGTTTATGATATTAGTAGAGTTAGTGGGATCTGTTTAATAGTTTTACTACATACCATAATTTCATTAAAACGTAGTAGGAAACAAAGATGTGACCATTGAATTTCCATTTCCAAAAACTTTAGAACTTAATTCCTACAAACAAAATTACCAAGCTTACAAACTTTACCCCTTTATAGTGTAAGATAGATAGTAAACTCTACACCAACAGCTATTGCCAAAATGGTTCATAAAAGGTGAAACTGATAATGATAAGTCTTAAAGCTCTGCTCACCCTTTAACCCCAACACATAGGCAGAATACTGCACCCTTAAAGACTACCAACATGAATTATTTAAGTGCAGGCGAGGACCTATTCTGTGAGCGATACAATGTTGATTTACGAGTGCTCGTAAAGTCTCTACTGATAGTAACGTTTAAATGGAGCGATTCCCTTTCCTTTGTTGTTTCATTTCCGATGTTGTGTCGTAAAGATTATCTTTGTTATGAATTGATTGAAGTATCTGAATGACAATAGGCTGATTGCATGATGTTGGTGTGGGCTTTAGGTCTTTGACAAATAAACAACACGAGTTTTATTGGCGGTCGTAAATACTGGAATGATTTAGTTATCGATAGATAGTTAATTGCGGGTACGTTTTGTATGGAATACTTGTGCTGTTCACGAAATATGTAATTTGCAATCAGTCATCTTGTTCACCAAAATAAATTGTAATTGAGAACCCAACGTAAAAGCAAGTCGTAACCCTTTCATCAATTATAGATCCACTACTTATTGAGACCGGTAAGATGTTTTTTATTGTCCTACTCCCAGGAAAATGCCTTTTCTCATACGTAGAAGACATTATGCTTGCTCAGGAAAGGTTTTCGATTTCAAACTTGAATTAAATAATACTCCAGGTTCCCTCACGACGTTTTCCTTCACCAACCACAGTAATGTCGAAGATAAACAGAGAAAGTCCATGGGAATTGGAAAACTCACAACTTTGTGCATAAAAGGTGAGGCTTTAAGTACCCATCACGCAATAGAGAAAACAAAAAAGAAGCGATGATTTTAAACTCATTCCAAACAAAGTCCACGGTTTCGGATATCGTAGTCGCGGGTCGTTTCACACGCAACATTTACGAGACGAAGCCGATCGATGCTAACTATTTACGACAAATAAACGGGCCGTAATTCTGACGCTTCGCCACTAAACTGACATTTTACTGTCAATATATATTAGCTATCGTGTTACAGTGTAAAGATTTAATTATGAGAATAGGCATCTCATTTCCCTTTACGATGTTTTGGCTATTTAGTATTTATTTATGTGTGAAATTAAATATCTCGAGTGTTATTGTGGTTTTAATTGAAATAGATAAAGGTTAGTAAGAGAAAGGCGAAGGATAAAATTGAATCGTCGTACTAACACAAAACAACAAATTATTTTTAGATAAAAACAACACTTTCAACAAACAAACCATACAGATCAAGATGAAAAATATCACTCCTGAATTAGTTCATTTAAGTATAGTTAAGTCCGTTGCAATAAAGATAGAAGACTAAATACTTGTTAAGGACCTTAAAATTAAACCAAAGAAATCCGAAGCCAAAGTAAAAGAACTTAAAATTAATATAACTTGTTTCCCCGAAGGGTTGTGCAGAGATGTACCTATAGTACCACCTACACTTCACCATTTATGTTTGAGTCCCATATAGTAGGAGTAATAAGGAGCTATTTTGCAATCAAACGGCTACAAATCCAGACTCCGAGCTTCTACTGAGAAATAAATCACAAACTGAAGCTAATATACCCAATCATATTAAACTAAAAGCAACGAAACGTACAGTCGATAAAGCCGAATACTCAAACAACATTGTAAGACACACTACCAGACTATCCAAATGTTAAGTCGGAATAAGAGTTAATCTTAATCTGGGGAGTCAATATTTAAACTGCAGCGAACTTGGGAGCCAATAACTAGATCCAGTTTGCACTTAGTCGATAGAACTTTGTATAGAACATTTGTGTTCATGAATATGTGTATAGATATCATGATGGCTACCGTCTGCTTCTTGTTCAAAGTTGTTATACTGACCACAGTTTGGAAGTCAAGCTGGTTCGCAAGAAGTCTGTTAAACTAATTAACTGCTGTAGTTGGGTTTATCAATGGATTATGGAAGACGCGTTTCGTTTTAATCGTCTTTTAGGTTGGGAATGTAGTAAGACGAAATGATTATTTCTGTAAGTAGATCTTTTAAGACAGTTTCATACTTCAATATTTTATAACTAGATAGTGTGATTAGTACACTTTATTCTGTGTTATTAATTTTTTTTGTTTTTGTTTCGGGAATTTCTCTGAAAGCACGGTTCGAATTTGTATTCATGTTATCTATACAAATAAATAAAATTTAGAGTGACTGTTTGTAATGCAAATAATAGTTTTTTACTAAATGCATATTATGAAAGTAATATGCGGTACTTAAAATCAAACAATATTTTTTAAACTTTTGTCTAGTTGTCTGTTCCGGCTAATCCCCGAAACAGCTGCATCGATTTTGAAGACATTTAGTTTGGGGATACTTTAAACTCTGAGAATGACTTAAGTTATTTTTCTATATACCACGGAGACGAAGCCGCGGGCTTGACCTAGTAATTATATGAATAATAAAAACAGACTTAAAAAGCGCTTTTCTTCCAAATTATAATCCCGAAAACGGCGGAAAATTCTCCAAAGATTTAATTACCACATTTTTATTAGTAGCTAAAGGCCGCTCCTCGCTATCATTCATAAGTTGTGTAATAAAGAAAATTTGGGCAATAAAGCCAAGATTCGGGCGGCAGGGGAACACCGCTGCCATTAACCACGATTTTGGCATTGTGGCCAAATTAATATGTGCCAGGGTACGCACAATACAGATAACATGCCATAGATCATATTCGCACAAGATCGCGCCATTTATTTTAAGAGGTTAGAGCGCCGTACGATAGAATTATTGCCGTAGGACCTACTTCTAATGAAACTGTTCTAGGTGATATTAAATCTTTTCATGACCAATGGCCTAGTACAGCTAGTAATAATAGGCTTCCGTTGGAATCCTTTCGTGTACGGAACCCTAAACACTTTCCATTAAAAAGTACAACCTTACCTTAGTTTTATTTTTTGAGAGAGTTTTCTTGTCTTTAAAAATTATGAATACCGACTTCCTCATTTAAATTCCGCTCCTCATCAAGCATTACTCGACCACGTTACAATTATCAGTAATGCCGCCAACATCTCCATAGTAATTGTGAAAGGGGATGAAATGTTTACAGCTGGAGTTGATTAAAGACCGCGACGTAAAGGATGCAATTTGAATACAGTCGGTCTTTTGTTTAACGATCGTTTTATGTAGGGTAGATGTAAATTAATTACGTTAATACACGGGTATATTGAGGGCTACGTGTGAAATGTGACTGACATGTAGAATTAATGGTGACATGCTAATTTTAGTTGATGGTAATATTAATTGTCCTTAATTAAGAATAAATTGATGTAAATAATTTGATTGAGGAAGCAAATATGTATGCCCAAATTTGTCTAGTATTTAAGCATTGCATGATAAGCGTTATTAGCCTTTAACGTCCCCACTGCTGGGACACAGTTTCCTCGCAGTGGGCTATTCACCACGCGGGCCCAGTGCCGGTTGTATTTGAATTTTTGGTTCCTTTCCGGTTTCGATACGATGTTTTCCTTCATCGTTTCGGGTTTGAACCTAGAACTCATAAGTGACGGCTGTTATCACTGGGCCAGCACTGCTCCTACTAGTAGTGTTGGGAATTTATCCGGATAAATACTCAAAATGGATAAATACTCGATAAATATCCGTTTTTACTGAGTATTTATCCAAAACAGCGGATAAATACTATTTTATGTTTTCGTAACGTAAGTTTTGTCATTTTACTAATCCTTTTGTTATAATTAATGAAAAATATATAATGCAGATTGGTATCGTACCTTATTAATCATTTTAACAATTACAAAACGCCGATATTAACAATAATTTCATTCAATTATGAATACAGTTAGTCAATCACTGTCAAAGTTAGATAAAATTATACATTTGTTAATTGGTTTTTCACATACACACATGAACTCATGCCTTTCTCCCATGGGGGTAGGCAGAAACTACTTAAGTAACGCTTAAATAAAAAATAAAAACTACCTCGTGAAAGTCGAGAAAGATAAACAAATCAAATATCTTGACTTGGCTCGCGAGGTTGTCAACATTGTAGGATATGGATTCAGCGAGCAATGTGCAGTTTTGAGACCAGTGGTGATGTTATTATTTACCACAAGTAAAGCGCCTGCCTGAGTGCGAACTCACGACCTACAAGTTGTAAGTCGGGGCTGATACCACCGGGCCACCACTGCTATCGCCAATATGAAAAGCATGTCAGACTTTTACTGAATAAAATCCACCTGTGTTCCTTTAGTTGCCTGTGCCAGGGTACCTCTTTTAAACAGATCCGCAACCCTGGCAGGCATCGATCCTCGCTGCCCGCAAGCCCGTGCCCATGGTGGCCGAGAGACCACAATGAACTTCCGACGCCCGGGGCGTCTCCTCCTACGGTGGCTAGGGACATGAGGGCGCACAGACTGTTTCTCTCTAACGCGCTCCACCTCCTCCTTCGTGAGCCTTACTTCTTCACAGAAGGAGGTGACAGCTTCTTATGCCCTCTCGCTCCATACCATGGCCTGCACCAGGGCCGGACGCGAAAGGTCGCCGCCGTCAATCGCTTCTACGAGGATACGGCGTTGCTCCGCCCAAGCAGGGCAAACCTCTACTCTATGCTCCACCGTATCTTCCAGGCGATCTACACAGTGGTAAAATTTACTGAAACCTGCTTTTAGATTTTCTCAAATCCAATGACTCATTATCAGTATCTGTCTGTAAATATAACCCATTTTGTGTTGATTTCAAATCCTTAAATATTATAAACACTAGAAGGGCATTGCATTTGCTGGACTCTTGTTGAAAAACAGGTTCTGTTATGGGTCAAAAACAGATATGCATTGATATATCTAATCCCAAAAATTATCATCAAGCAAAACTGCTTGTAGCATTTGACTTGACGATATATTTTTCTTTTGAGTACGATGAGAGAGTGGCTTTTCTATTTTTCATACTCCTTAGTGATCGTAGATAGCTGCCCTATCTTGTGTAGCATGGCAGGTTTAACTTTTCTCCCGTTACCTTTTGTTTTACGATTTGTTGTAGCTTCGATCGTGGTTTTTGGGGTTAGTTCTTGTGATTTTTTGACTATCTATAAATCGATGAACGCTGGCTGCACGCACGGAAAAGCATGACTCATTGTCACGTTCCGCCTGAACCGAGCGTGTAAGCGAGAGCGCGAAACAAGCGATAGAGAGGCACGATCGGCCTTAGCGTTCGACTTGTGAAATCTATCTCTCTTCCACTCCATCGGCCAATATGTCCGAGTAAAAGAGACTTAGACATTATCACGTAAAATTATCGTCCGTATACCGACTTTACAGACAACCAATTGTTTTTTTATTAAAGATTTTATCATATCTGCTTTTTTAAACTACCGCATTTCAGTGCACCATGAGCCAGCAAATTACTAGTGTGTGCTGCGCAGTTTAAAGGCTCAACACCTTTAACTAATTGAAAAGCCCTTTGCATGTTATAGCGTTGGCAAACAACATCAACAAACTTGTCTTCGCCGCATTTTTATTGACTTTTAGAAACACACAAAGATAATCAATTATGTGGCTATTCTCTACACTCTCAACGAAGAAAGATTCTAAATTTGTATCTAAAGAGCATGCTCTATTAGAGATGTTTGGGCTTCTGACACAATTACAGCCCTGGCAATTGACATTTGAACTAAATAATGTAATAACGTAGTGTTTTGAAAAGCCTAAATAACAATAAAAGTCATTAACATTTTAAAGTAATCATCCGATGCGCAAAAAAGATATTTATCCATCATTTTGAGTATTTATCCGATAATAATGAGTAAAAACGAGTATTTATCCGTTTCGGATAAAAACTCGAGTATTTATCCTCCGAGTATTTATCCACTGCCCATCACTACCTACTAGTGCACTGGTCTAGTATTTTTCATATACCAACTTATTTGTGGTTGCCACCTCATGTCTTTTTTTTCCATTACATATCTATTAGCTGTCATCGCGGAGTTTACTACCTTACTTACGATCTAACCTAACCTAACCTAAGATATAGATTACTTACGATCGACGATTACGAGAACAATATTTCAGTATTCAATTCTTTTCTTTTTGTTCAAGTATAAAAGTTTCCTGTTGATCACTGGGCCGTATAACCTGCGCGGTATAATTACGTTCATCCACAGCTTGTCTGCCAAAGATCACTAATTGAGATAATACCGATGTACATTTTTATTGTTCTCTTTCTCTTGAATTTCTCCTGACTTCTATAAATATAACTACCTCAACATTTTTCTTTTCCTCTCTACCATATATTCTCGCTTCCGAAAAACGATAAATTTCTCAATTTGTCCAGTAAATTATTGTACCAAGTGAAATATGATAGGCGAACATTTTCATTAGGCTTGGACAAAACGTAGGCGATGATGTAAGAGTCTGTCTAGTGTCTAGACGACCTATTTATGATCTGTTATGGAGGTATTATGAGCTTTGTATTTATTCAATCTATTGTTAGTATGGGTATCACCATTATTTATATTGGTCGTACGGAGATGACGGATGCTGCTATCTACGCGTACTGTATTTTGAATCTTGTTTCTATGAACTTAGGTTAATTTTGAAGTTCTTAGATCTAATTGTAATGTACATAAGTAACAGTTTTCACAGTTCAAACATACTTTTGTAATTTATTTCCATCATCAGCTCATGTATGTTATAGCTTAACAAACAACAATGCCAGTACTCAAATCAAAATATTTTATTTCACATAAACTAAGTGCCCATGCATTTATGAAACGTTAGATGCTGGGTGCGCAATTGCAATTGGTCGTTTCCTATAGAGAAGAGCTGGCAAGATTTACTGGCTTGGATTTTACAATGGCTTCAAATTACAGTGTTAATAGTTATGGGTGGCAGTGTAGGCCTGTCAAATAGTACTCGGTATTAAAAAAAAATTGAAATGTTCTAAACAGTCTGCAAGGTCTACAACGTTCTCACATACACAAAATATAAAAGACTAGCTTCTGCCCGCGACTTCGTCCTCGTTAAATTTCTTGTTCGGGTCGGGCCCTTCCCGTCGCGTCGAATCGCCTACCCGTGCCATTTTCACCGTTTTTGCAACATTTTTCATTACTGCTCCGCTCCTCTTGGTTGTAAAGTGATGTTAGCGTATAGCCTTCCTTGATAAATAGGCTATCCAACACAAAAATATTTTTTCAATTCGGACCAGTAGTTCCTGAGATTAACGCGTTCAATCAAACAAACAAACTCTTCAGCTTTATAATATTAGTATAGATTCTTCATACATAGTGGATAAATAAAATTATAAAAACCTATTTAAACGAAATGACATGATTGCCATGAAAACCACTAATAAAGAATTGAAATTATAATTGTAGATAAATACTGTCAAATAATGAGAAATATTAATCTCCTACCTCATTCATTAGCTACTTTATTCTTGATACCGCAAAATTATGTTTCTTCAATAACTAACAGTAGTCTGCAAACTCTAACAGAAAACAAATCATTACCCCTTTTTATAACCTACTATCCGTTTCGCCGATATCAGCATCGCTCCAATCCTCCTAATAAAATCTCCGGAACTCGAAACCAATAGACGTCAGTATATCGCTCCGTCAGCGACGCATCAAGTGACGCCAGCCTGCAGTTCGGTTTCAACGTCGCGTCGACGTCGGATCAAATTCGAACGCCAATCAGCGTCCGCCGTTCCGCTGACGTGGCATTACGTCACTCTTCTCTGATATTGGCAGTTGAAGCTTTTGATTTTAGAACGTAGTCGGATTTTTTAAACGTTTTGCGGTTTGACAGGGTGGTTAATTTGAAATATTATTCAGTCTCAGTACTTATTTTGGAGGAATTAAAACTAAAGATGATACAAATGAATTGGACGAAGTTAAGCGAAAAGGATTAAATCCACACCCAGTTAGTTTTTGAGATAGTTCGAGAGTTATTTTGTCATTGATAATTGTTTTAAAATTAACAAAAAGTATCGTATAATTTTGTCAGTGGAAAATTAACACCTTTTTATAATGGATATACCATTATTTATTTCATATGTCTTCCACTGCAAACAAAATAAATCTGCATACTTCAGCTGCCGTAACTATACGTTACCGTAGGCTCGCGTTAGAAGGAATATTCTGTTAGAAAAACTATATAGTTAAGAACCAGAAAGTTTGAATTGTTTATGCTGAAAACAAAAATTGAAGCGTCATACCATTGGTTCAAAAGTTTAGTATACGAAAAATATATATATATTTTTAGCTGGGTCGTTTTTACCTACCCGTTGTAGTTTCTATAATTTGGATCAGTTTGGTGCACTTAACTCGTTTTTAATCAAGTTATGATTTAGGTGATTTTTGCTTAACTATGTCTAATTATGAAAGTTTATTAAGACGTTAAACATTAATAACATTAACCTATCCTCACAAAAAAAAATTACTAAAGTAAGATGAAAAAAATTAAGCTAATTTTAACTAGCGTAAAGGGCGATTCATTTTATGTCCCCCGACACTTTTTCATGGGAAATTTAATAAGCGCTGTGGCGTCAATGGGAAGGGAACGCTATAAGACCCGGGATATTCTTCTCGTCGCATTACTCAAAAACTGACGGCGTGCTACAAAAATGGATGGGGTTTTGTTTAAGTTTAATATAATTTTATTAATGTACTGCCAAAAGGATTCAGGAAAGAATGATTGACGCATAAGGTTGACGTGAATCTCCCAATAACAAGACCTACATTGCAAAGAAACTATACATACGATGAACAAGGTAGGGGACAGGTAATTAGGGTACTCAGTAAGTCAGTTCTCTAAACATGAAAGCAATAAATTCTCTCGTTCAAAATAACTGAACAACGAACATAAAATTCATACATCAATCACAATTCTTTCCAAAATAAACTCTTTAAACTTTTCACGCTCCAACAATTTACAAAGACATCTATTCATGATCATTTTCCTTGATACAGTATCAACAAATTTGTATCATTGGTCGTTACGCAACTACATCGCCCAAAAAAGATATCCCAAAAGAAATGGCAGAACAAAAAAATATATATTTCGGTTCAATAATCACATATAACGAGTGTTTACTGTTTTCTCAGATACCTCCGAATATTATAACGATGATAGGTACTTAGATGTCGTACACAATACTCGAAATACGACCCTTGTCGAAATGTCCAAATAATCTACCTAAATTATGTACGAGTCTTCGGAAGATAGACAAAGCATTTGTGAACCCTCTGTCGTTTAAGACGAGATTCAGAGAAAATTGTTCTAATTAACACGGATAGCTCAATGAAATTACGAACGTAATGATTACAAAGAAAATTAGTACAATACCTACAAAGGGAAATTCAAATAGAAAGAAATATTCAAATCTTAAATGTCCGTTTTCTCGAAGCTATAATGATTTTCTTGTTAAAATAAGACGGAAATTATTTCTTAGCTTTTCCTGATCAACACAACAAACCTTACTGAAATATCTTGGAATAATACAATTACAGCTGGGGAAGATAACAGGAACAATAAAGATGGAAAAGAAACATTCCATGAATGCCTACAAAAATCGAAAAACCAAACAGTGTAATCAAAATTCTCCGACATTTCGCCATGTACCCCACATGAGCACACGTCCGTGGCATAGTATACATTTACGCAACATTTTCCGCCTTCCCCTGCCATCATTCCCTCCAGTATATCGATGGCGTGATTTATTTTTGTTTTCACGTAGTTGAATAAGTCGGAATTATAAGGTTGGGACCGCGTTATGGCCCATAAAACCTATAATGACTCACCCGTGCCACGCAGTAGGGTAGTATTTATTTTTAAAATTACCTGCCGCCTACTGAAAAAATATATAATTGTTTTTATGTAGGTGTAACGTTGTGTGAAATTGGTCGAGCAGGTGGCGATTGAGCTTTTAGGATCGACAATATTTGTTTGATATATCACAAATAAACTGATTTTATTGACGGTATCATGTAGGATACTCATTCACTTCTTTGATATGTATTCGCCTTTAACAATATGAATATAAGTAACGAAGCTTATTGTGGATCGAAAATTCTCTTGGGAAAAAAATAATACGCCGTTTGACTATAAGAAACTCTCATTAGCCATTTTAAGTTAGTATTCACAACATTAAATAAATTATACCTTCATAGCCAAGTTGGAAAAAACCTTCGGCGCTAGTATAATTTAAACTTTTTGCCTCGCAGAGAATAAAAGTTCTAGGAAAGTATTATTTATTTAGCCAGCAGAAATGCTGGACTTGAAGAATTCATTTGTACACTTAGAGCATTTTCCAACGTAATAAAATTTAATAAGTCAATGAGAGAAGATAAAAATACTGAAACCTAGCTTCAACATTGTTAGCATTCGCTTTGAAGTAACAAAATAAATGAGATTAGAGAATGACCCAGTCATATAATGCTTTTGCTTTAAATTAAATATAATTTAATTCAAATAAAACCACCACAAATTACAATTTCTGTTTAACGATGGCAAATAAGTCCCCTTGAACAGTGAACCGTTTGCCGTTTTTCCCGAACGTGACCGAGTGTCAGATGTGTTATCTGTAGACGGAATCTGCCCAATTACAAGCGTCCTAATCTCCTGTTATTTATAATTCACGGTAGAACCACTGAGTATATTGTTAGTAGTCACGTTTTGTGACCCCTGTTTGAATATTATGTTATACAGCTTGTGGTTTAGTTGGTGGGTCTTTATTGTTATAAATTAAAGGTACATTTTTGGTTACCTTTATAATAATTTTGAAGTATATAAAACTAGCAGACTATATTAGAGAAGATACACCCTACTTCAGACAGTCAGCTAACAGTCTTTAAGCCCCCACTTCCTGCCATAACACACCTACCTGTCGTTAAATTGAGATAACTGAGGAACATTTGTGAAAAGGAAAGGCAGGTGGGTGGCATTCGACAATATCGCTCGGGTGAAACAATGCGAAATCGGGTGCCGAGAGGTATGGGATGTTCACAGGATGGTTTATCAAGGTGTTCGGACCGCTGTCTCGGTTGTAACTCCGCTTTATTGCGTTATCAGGCGATGTTAGTGGGGGTAGGTATAAAGGGTACCGCAAGGTGTGATTCTTGGACCAACTTCATGTTGAGTAAATGTTTGATGGCACATTTTCGTGTCGACATTAATTTGTTTGTTTGTTTACGTGCAAGAACTCTGAAGGTGGATTTTAGCTGTTGAGTTAGAGAGGTGTGTCTATAGTCATTACATTATATGTAAATATTCCATTCGTGTGAACGTCCAACAGTAAAAACAAAGTACATAATTTTTAAAGGGCTAAGAATAACTATCCCTTCAAAACTGTCCTTCATTCTTGTTTTCCCACAGAATTTGCATATAAGAGAGAGAGTACGTTTAAAACAGTTGTACAAAATTCTACCACACCCAAACAGGAACCAGGCACTTAAAGGGGTGTGAGGGGATGGGGGTAGAAGGCTCAGGGACGTCACGTGTGTCGTTCCACTAATTGAGCGTAAAGTAAACCGCTGTCAATGAAGCGATGCGTTATTATTCCAAACTCGCTTCACCAAATTATTATTTGCAAAACCATTGAAGGAATTTCAACTTTATGTCATGTGGATAAGATTGGGTTTGCTGCAATCCGAAGAGGATTATGGAAAGCGTTTTATTATTACATGAATTTTCATTGAGTATAGTATAAACTTACTTACCGTTAAAGTTATTTCCTTAGACAATTGGTTTATGATTGGCGTTGAAATCAAAGACCATTTTCTTGTAACAATCATTTTGCTAAATTTCCGTTTTCTAGAACTTTTAGGTGGTCTGCAGCGGATACAAGTTTCAACACAGTACTTTAGACATTCATTGATTTATTTTAACAACTAATAGAACTTCATTTAGTCATTTTCCCAGAAATCATTAATTAAGAACTTACCAACATTACTGACTTTCATTTGGAATTTCCGCAGCGCATAAGTAATTAAAGCCCGTGCCGTAAATAGGCTCTCGACTGAACGAATCTAATATGTTAATGGTCGCACACTTTGTTTAGTTTAGCCAATTTATTGTTAGTGTGAAAACATACGGCTATTAGTGGATGGACACTGACGGCTGCTGTTCTAGATTTATATGACTATTTTCATCACGTGGATTTTGAAATGTCTTTTAGAGGATTGATCTACTATTTTGTATCATTTTGCTCATTTTTATTATCATGTTTATTTTATATTGTGGTTTGATTTCTATCATGAAGTGTAAATTCAATACAAATTGTTTCAACTTCTCCAAAGGCACATTGCAAACCTTTTCTGTTGGCCACTACTCATTGTCATCATTATTTCAGCCTAGAGACGTTCATTGATGGACATAGGCCTCTCATAAGCACCGCCACTTCGACTGGTTCTGTGCTTCTCGCATCCAACAGATTCCTGGCTACAGCGATCCAATTATCAGTATTATTCCAGACTGCTAAAGTGACACTAAATAAAACCAGTCCGCCCCAACCGCTAGTCAGTACATTTTCAAACTTAGACCGTTAGTCTGATTAATATGCAGGACTAATTAAAAGGCATCGTAGTTAAGCGAGCACATCGCAACCGAAGGCAACGCCACTTTTCATTTGCGTTTCGCGGAAAACATTCAGGGCTTAGGAAAATTGTAGTGATGCTCGGAATTGGAAATGTCATTACAATGGAATATGTCGGATGTTGGAAATCTTTGTGGCAGTTTGAAATCTTTTGGGAGACTGTAGAGTGTTTTTGCGGTGAATATATTTAGGTAAATGTAGCTTTCAATTGTGTTCCACAATGGTTAGATGTTCAGTACCTCTGGCATTAATTTAGAAAAATACGCTGTGTAACGATTTGTAGTCAAATTTAATTATCCGTGCGTTTGTGGATTTTTGTAATCATACTTTATTAGATACTTCTGTATCTTCAAACGTTTCAACTTCAGATCTAATATCACCTACAAACACACTACCAATATCTTTAAGCTTACGTTAATAAACTAGATTATCCGCTCCTATCTACGAACTCAAAACAAAATAATTATCAACATTATCAGACCCTCATCATCGTTGGTCTACAAGCCTAGTGAAATAATTAAGATGAATTCGCGAGTGATACGGCACATGGAGGCTCGCGACTCGTAAATCCACGATTACGTGCCCCGCGCGAACGTTTTAATGAGCCGTACGGAACACTAGGGTTGGTGCAGGAGGAGATAGTGCAAATATAAGACTAGCTATACGTATAGGAGAGATGGTAGTTCAAAAGTTAGAAAAAAAAAATTTACGAAAGAGATTGGTAATGAAAAGATTTGAAAAATGTAATGAAAAGATTTGAGAAAGCTAATGAAAAGATTTGAAAAGCAGATAAGTGTACATAGATGATTTTATCAAACTTAATTGAATGAATACCTTCATTGAAAATAATATGAACACAAATTATTAAATTAATACGTTCATTAAAATTGTTAATTGACGTATACTGTATAGAACTGAAAGCATATTTCAAATTGATTGCCTGCTTGATATACATTATTCCTTTCAATTAGTATCGAAATCTAAAGCCCATAATTGACATCGACCCGTGAATAAATACATCTATATTTATTTTGCTTATAACATAGAGCAATCTTCTCGTTAAAACGAAACATGTAGCAACTTTTGGGACTTATACACTAAAAATTATTCTTTTACAAAAAATGCTCCCTTTTTCTCGACAACCCTCCGTCGCTTCCCCTGCGAGGCGATAAGCCAGCGAATTGCCGGCAACTTGAGACAACACCAACACAGATACAACATACTTACAGTTGCAAAGTTTCACAAAATTGCTCTCACAAAATACCGTCTATCATTTTGAGCGGCCATGCATACAGATATTTGGGTTGTATTCCAGATTTATGTACTAAGTCACAGTTGAGAGAAGTTAGATTTGAAAGCCTGAAATCCACCGTCCTTGGATTTAGCAATCTAAGGTCTCGTACCTAAGGATTTAAAATGGGTCGTTTTCTCAAACCATCTCTAAAATCTTTTCAAATAACATGTGCCCTTTAAAAAGATTCTCGAAGCAATTTTACCTGTAAACGCTTCCAAAGGATGAAAGGGTCCCCCTGTGCTATGAAAATGTTATACGCTTTGATACTGACGAAGATACGACCGTTTTCATTTTAACCAATAACAATCGGTAGCAATTAGAAATGGGGCACATTTATAAAATTGTTATATCTAGTGGTGAACTAAGATAGACTGAATATATATTAATAGAACCTGCCAGGGGGTGAGAAGACGTTGAACTGTTGAGCATACGCTTACATAATATTTCACCTCAATACACGGATCCGTATTCAACGGATCCTTGCAAACGTTTCCAGGTCAGCGGTCCATCTAATTTTCCACTCGCTGATCACCTGTCGACTATGATTGTAAGAAAAAATAGAGCATAAGCAAGAAATTCATGTGAGATATTTCTTCAATAAACCTACCTGGATTTCGAAACAGAATTGATCGTTACGGATACCTACCTATCCCATGTTACGCAACATTTATTCCAAGCTTCAAAAATTCCGAGACTGACAGTATCAAATAACTTTCCCTGCGAAAGGTCAAAACCGGCCAAATTGCTGAGTGAACTCCTCAGGCGGTTTCCATCAAGTCTGCCTAAATAAACAATGTCGGCTATATTTTACAGCGGCTAAAAATTCCAACCACCAAGCAATTCCTCATGCAGATTGGAAAACTTTTCTAATAACCAATTAAGTTATAAGTGATACTCCGAAGTGTTGTTTAAAATTCATCGGCCGCAAAATTTACATGTTTTAAGGGTAATGTTCCGCCTGCCTTCGGTATTGTTCTTTCTATAATGAGCTTGTTTTAATTTAATACGAAGCTCTTTTGAATACCGAGTGGTTATGTCAAAATAGGTCAGCTGTGTACGAAGGCTTTTAGCAAGAACGGTGTTAAATCGAGCATCTTGATTGTCACTCACTACCGCATCATTAAGAGCGAAACATTCATTTTTGTCCCCATTTATATTCACCCTACATTGGAAACAGGCGTCACTTAACATTTTATTTCTGATTTTCTCGAATATTCTTCAAAAAGCATCAACATTTCGAGACTGCAGAGGGCAGAGATTATTCAGCACCACCGGGTTTTGCAATACGAGTGGATTATTTGGAGAGACCAAATCTACTCATATTAAACGGGGCGGCGGTCGTAAAAAATAAATAGCGTGCAATAACACGAGGGTAGGATGGCACCAGTAATCCATAATATATAGCTATATGACATAGTATACGTATAGCAATATGACATAATTCGGAATCGCTCGACGCTCAAATGCTCTGACAGGAAATCGATAAAGCAAAGGTTGTGGTTTGTACCTATATGCGAGTGTATTGGAAATCTGTCCATTCAGACGTATAAATTGGATAATTTCTGCTTGTACACGTACGTTATATACTTGAGTGTTTGGTTTACTAGTAATCATTATGAAATATAACGTTATTAAACAGTAATAGACAAAGACTACAGTTCGCAGAAGTGTATTTTGATAAACGATCTTACTTCGTGCGGGCTTCGTTTCGGGACGTCGCTTCCAATTTTTAAATATCATCCCCACATTTTTCACAAAAAATCACAGAGCTTCATATCCGTCATTCACAAACAATTTCCACAACCATTTCTCTCCATCCATAATTTAATCATTCGCAAAAGCAGCGAAAATTTAAAATCTCCCCCAAAAGCATTTAACATTTGGACTGCAAAATAAGGACAGGACTGCACCGTCCGCTGACTTGTCGGAGATTTATGATCAGATATATCATCTCAGGCCTTCCCGGCACTGTAATGCCTAAGGGTGGCCACCACCCGGTTTTCAAAAAATTAAAAAAGAATACGTGGCTTTTGATATCTCTTGTTTTGTTTTGAACGCAGAGATTATTAGTGCCTTCTCGTAAATGGCTTTAGCTACGGTCGGGTAATTCAATAAATTGATTACGGTGCTATTCGACAATTATATAATCAAACGTTATTTCGTCCGGGAAATTAGAATCGTCAAGTAATAACCCTCAATCTATTTTGATTACCGAGTCATTACGTAAGTCATTATCTGCTTCATTTCGCCCGAAAAATACATCAGCACAAAGGGCTAATGGTAACATTCCAAAATTATACCTCAAACCGCGTACTGAAAATAACCTGAATTATTCAACATTAGGGCTATTAATTCTAAACTCGCGAAGAAACTCAGCAACTCCCATTTAGCTATACGTTGTATAAACCCATAAACACAATGAGAGAAAAACAAAAGACGGAAAATTCATCGACTACCGTGCAGTGTCGGAAGTTGCCCGAACTTACTCGTACATAATCCTCATTTTTTTTCCCGCGGGTCGGTCCCCGGTGTATAGGGCTCTAGAAAAAGCCATTTTCTTAAGAGCCTCACAAAAAACTGCTATGTGCAAAGGCTGACGTCGATGTGTGGGGGCGAATGAACAGATGCCATGTTTAGCTGGCTAAAGTTTATAAATGTTTTGTGTACCGTCATTAAGTATTTATTTATAGAAGTTGCTGGAATATTCGGTAGCGTTTATCCTTTTTGATGTTTGGAAGCGGTGAAATAAGAAGCCAATTCTTTACTGTGGCAGCATAATCTTTCGAAGGTACAGACTGCTGTGATAATAATCTACGAGTATATACGCGGACGGAGGATTATGAATGATGTCATAACGATGGAGTCTAATTTTGGTATAGTTAAAGTTTACGTGGAGAAGGAGTGCAGAAAGTTAATCTAAGCTATTTGCATACCTATTTTTTGATTATTCTTGATTGAAAGTTATGTAAATTATGGTTGAATTTCACCTACAAGGCGACCACTACTTTTAATAATGTGACATACTTATTTTACTGTCAGATGACCAGGCAATGTAATTAAAACAAAGCGATAACCTCTAATGCATTTCACATTAAGATATGATTGATGGTGTTCCATATTGTGACATTTTAGAACTATCAATAACAATCGTGGAACAAAAGTATTTGCAATAACTTCTAGGACACAACTCAAACCATTTACAGCCCAAGTTATGACTGAAGCTAAACGTCAAAGACCTAAGTTAGTAAATCAGCAGCTAGTGATTAATGTGTTTCGACTAGCACATTATGTGCGTCTAATTACCCAATAGTTTCTTGTTATTGATACAATTAATCTCTTTCCGAACTGTTCGTCCGACGTGCTCGGGTACTGCTAATATGGGAAGAAGTTTAACAGTAAATTACTATTTGTTCGTGTTGATGGGTAATTGGAACTGTTTCTTTGTGTAGTACAAAACTAGTGGAAGAAATTAATAACATTCTGGAACTGCAGAGTTTGGTACGCGAACTATTCTGAAATTGCAGAGTCATTTGCAACCAATTTGCAGCTTTAACTCCACCTCAAAAAAAAACACTCTGGGAACAATAAAAGCCAAAAATGTAACGATTCAAGTTCAAAATTATTTCGTATGATTAATTGATATTTATCAACTCTTTTTTACACGCTGCAGAGTTTTGATGTCAAAGAATCGTGCAGTCAAATCTTAAATCAGGCATTATGCTACTACCAATTTTCACCATGCAGACTTTCACCAACTGTTCTGTAGCTGCAGACTTTAAACACCCACCATTCTCTTGTTGCAGAGTCTGGAAGAACGAGAGAAGAGACACGTTAGTCACAAGGAGCAATTAGCGCGAGAACAGCGCTACCTTCAGCGGCGGTTGAACCAGCTGAGCGACGCCTCTAGAGACTCAAGACTATCGGAGAGTTCGATGACGCACACGCATACGACGCGGGCGGACTCGCTCTCGTCGTTAGAATCGTCGTCGTCGGGAGTGTCGACGGCGGAACGGTCGCCCTCGTCAGTCTCTGAAAGTGGTGAGTTTTGTTTGTATTCCTTTTGTGGCTAGGTTTCTTTTACCGGGCAGGAAACGTTTGTTGAAACATGCCTGGAACGTTTAGGGGTCCAAAACGTCACATTTTTTTTAACAATCGACAGCTAGTTTTATTATTATAAAACAAAGTCCCATCGCTGCTTCTGTCTCTGAACGCGATTAACTCAAAAAGTATCGAATTTATTTTCATACGGTTCACTAATGGACGAAGTGATTCATGAGGAAGATTTAGGTGTATATTTTTTTAAGGTTTTCTATAAATTTACTGAAATATGAAAAAGATTGGTGAAAAACAATGATTGAGAAAAGCTCATGTTGGATAGGACGAAATTATTCCTCTTGAAAATATAGGGGGATGTGGGGTAATTTACGACCTCGACGCAGGCGAACCCGCGGGCAAAAGTTAAATAAAATTAACGAGAGCTATTCAAGAGGTTGAGAAACTAAAGGCACTAGGTTCAGGTGGAAGCTGAAAATAAATAAAAATAAAATAATCTTTAATTCAGATAAGTAAACATCCATAAGGGTTAGTAAACACATAAAAGATAACTTATACCTATGTTAGTAAACTAATAATCTATTTAGACACAAGGTTATTGTTCTTAACACATCTTCGAACAACATCACCTAATAAAGGAGACTCACACCTCCCCGCTATGGTCTTTAGGATGGAGTTGGAGCTTTCCCGCACTCTGCATATTAACGAGGCAGATTTTCGTCTGACGATGGCATGGAAGCCATCGACGTTTGCTTGTGCAAACATATTTGATGCACTGCAGAAGCGGGGCAGCCCCATCAACATCTTGAACCCATTATTATTATGGACCCGTAGGGTGCTGATAGCCCGCTGAGTATAGTTGGTCCACAGACTGCACGTGTAAAACACTTGACAATAAGCTTTGAAAAGCGTTATTTTGACAGCCCTGCTACAGCGTGCAAATCTTCGAGCCAACATGTTACATTGGACTGCCAGCGCCCTACGTTCTCTCTCAATATCCACTTGGTCATTAAGGTCGTCGGATACATAATGCCCCAAGTACTTGAACTGATACACTCGCAATATGTCATTCCCATATAGTCTAATCGGGGGCTCATACTCTGGATACGAGCACCGCTAGCCTTAAAGGCCAAGAACTCGCTTTTTTTTAACATTATAAACTAGGCCATGCTTTTGAGCATAGCCCTCGCAACATGTAAGCAGCTCCCTAAGCGCCCTGACAGTAGGGCTCATAGCAGAACCATATCGTCAGCGTAGCTGATGTTGTTGACGCTGACGTCATCAATGCGACATCCGATTTTCTTGCTGCTGAGCTCAACGATCATATCGTTTATATAGAGATTAAACAGCTTTGGGGACGTAATCCCCCCCTGTCTCACCCCGCACTCTAGCCCATACGACACAGACAGCCCATCGGCCCATCTCACACTGTTCGTCTGGTTGTAATACCAAAACTGGAAGATGCGCAACAGCTCCGCTGGCACTTTTCTCTCCCGCAGCTTTTCCCACATCACCTCGTAAGACACAAGGTCAAAGGCACGGGAAAGGTCTAAAAAGCAAGCATACACTGGTGTTCGACGTTTTGTGTAATATTGCACCGTATGTTTGAGGCTGAGAATCGCACTTTCAGTGCTAAGGTCATTACGAAACCCAAACTGTGCGTCGTGTAATTTTAATACGCCATCCAAATGTGCGTCAAGCTGGCTGTCGATTAGGTACCTTCGCGATAATAGCCATCAATAGCCAGGGAGATGGGTTGATAATTACACTTATCAGAAACGTCACCCGTTTTATTCATAACAATAGGCACGACAATAGTTTGCAAGAGATCACATGGTAGGTACGAGTGACACATACATACTGAGTAAAACATAGCGAGCACTCTAGCTAAGTGAGGACCAGCGTGCTGCAAGTGCTCAATGCTTAAACCATCGTGACCCGGGGACTTCCCTCTCGTCATTTTCTTAATGGTGCTTGACACCTGCTTTGCCGAAAAACGAACCAGATCCGAATCACGACAGCATTCGTCATCGAGCACTCGCAACGGCGAGCCCAATGGTGACTCCACTTTAAAGTGGTCCATAAACATGTTGGCGATGCTGTCCGGCTGATCAGCACCACCGACACTCACAGGAAGGCCAGGCTTAATATCAAACTTTTTGGTAGCCTTCCAGAACTTTTGAAATTATTGGCTTTTTAAAAAAAAACTCATTGCAAAGATTTATAACGATATTCGATAGAAAAAGAGTATGTAGGAATCGCAGCAGGTGGCGTTCCATAGTTACTGCCTATCCCCATGGGAAGCAGGCGAGTGTTTATGTATGTATAATTTCAATTCATCATTTATTTATTACTAGCTGTTGTCCGCCACTTCGTCTGTGATCTAGAATGAAAAGTAGCATATGTCTTTACCTAGGTCATGGTCGATCTGTGTGCCAAATTTCATCCCAATCAGTTTAGTCGTTTTAGCGGGATAGCGTTACAAATAAACTCACTTTCGCATTTAGGAGACCATAATATATTGATTCATTTTAAAGTCAAGACTACAAAGAACAGAAAAGTCTTATGAGTAATTTATTACTTCAGCTAGAAAAGTTAGAAAATCACCACATGTTTTACGACCAAACAAAGTTTAACAAAAGCGTCTAATTGATAGCTCTTATGCCACGTAAAAGTAAAATAAAATTTTAATGAAGTGCCTGATAACTACTTTTGTGAACAATAAAACGAGCATTTTACGAGACCAGTTAAGTTATAACCTGCTTCCTTCGCCGTATTCCGACTTATGCAAGACAATAAATATGATTTTATCTTTTAGTAATCGTTAATTTATTTAGATAAACTGTTTCAAGTTCTAATTTTGAGAAAAAACTTCTCTGTTTTTAAAAGCTTACGTCCTAGTTGTAATAAATACATCTTTTAAGAGGAGTAAACGAAGCAATTCATTACTAGCAAAGCAGCAATTACTATGAATACGTACACTTTATAGGATCTCTTCTATTGCTATCAGGTAATGTAACGTTTACTTGGGGGGCTTGTGGCTAAGTAAAAACAGCCGCATGGGTCGATTGTACAGGTTAAGCTACACTTGCAACGGTTGTTCCGTGGATGGGTGAACATCTTTATACAAGATTATTTTTAGTATATGCGAAACCTGAATATAGTTTGTTCAGAATCAGTAACTGAATCGATTCCAATAATTTTTACACCATGTTATATTTTGTACCAAAAATATTTAAGTACGCTTCCAAGTAGGACACCGAACGACAATACGTATCCACAATCATCTGTGCGGGTCACGGCAGTTCATAGCGCGCGTGGGCGCACAGCGAGACGGCGACGACGGGTAACAACTCCCTCCCTCGGCTCCCTCAGTCGTCCGAATGCCACCGATTGATGACCCGCACCCGACCCGATTGATAACTTTGTGATTATTAATGATACAGTTTTGAAATTTTTTTCATAGATTCTTTACATAAAAATACTAGACCCGTGTTTCGGGTTTCGCATAAACAAAAATTAATGTTGTATATCAAGCCGCCCAGCTTAACGTGCCTCAGAAAGCACGTTTAACTGTTGGTCCCGGCTGTCATCGTGGATCTTTGACAGTCGTTACGGGTTCACAAAAGTCTGTCAATCAGTCATTCCGATTGGTTCTGACCTCCACAACCCAATCACTGGGTTTACCCCAAAACCGACGCTCCATGTAAAATACTAGTATTCAGCTGCATTCATTCAGATTTAGACTGTAAGCCGATCCCAATATAGTTGAGAAAAGGCAAGCCAAATTATGAATGTAATGTTTGTATCCGATGAATTGTAAAATTATTTTCAAGCAAAATAATCACAAAGTTTCGTTCCCCATAGAATCCATACTTAATATTATAAATGCAAAAGTAACTCTGTCTGTCAGTCGGTCTGTCTGTCTGTCTGTCTGTCTCGCTTTCCTGCTAAAACTACTGAACCGATTTAAATGAAATTGGTACACAGATAGTTTAGAGCCTGAGAAAGGACATAGGCTACTTTTTATTCCGGTAGTATGTTCCCGCGGGATAATTTCCGACTTCCACGCGGGCGAAGCCGCTGGCAAAAGCTAGTATTTTATAAAGAGCAATAATTCTCGACTTTGTAAAGCACCATTTAAAAACTCTTAAGCACAGCCCTATAATTAAAAAACAGCTAAGCACAATAAACAAATGACAATGAGCAACACGGACCGAAACGCGAGCAATTTTACAAAAAACAAAAGAATGGGATTTTTGGAGAATTAAAAACAGCGGTAGCAAAACAAAGCAGATTACTACGGTGAGCTCCTAATGAAAAACGCGTAAGCCTGCGCCGTCTAGCACTAACTAACATGACAGCCGCTGAATGCCGCTAGATGCCGCTGAAAGCGCTGTAAGCTGCCGTGCATCGCTGAAGGGAACCGCGAGCTATGTAAGGGGCTTAGAACAGAACTGCAGTACTTGTTGACTGCTTTAGTTGTTTGCCTAATTAGAGAATTTTATGAGAATTTTCACGGTTTATTTTGACACGTGAATGTCTAGTTTAACCACAGATGTAATCACGTTAACTGCTATGGGTAAAATCAGAAAAAGTCAAAAATGTACTTAAGTGTTATTTGACTTTAAGTCGATTATTGATTAAAAAGTGTCGGACACATAGTCCGACATGGCAGTTACGTTAAGAACTAGACAGGCCTTTAGACAGCCCTAGTTTTGTTCTTGAATCTCTTCAATTTGATTTTATAAGAACATAATTAATTGTCAGTGCTTAATGAAAGCTTAAGAATATCTTACGTCGCTCAACTTTCTAAGTGATCTCTACGCTTAAGATTACCACTTAGGACTTAAGTTTTCTTTTAGGAAATTCTCATTAGGATCTCAAGGTCAAATTCCTTGAACAAGCTATTGGTGGAAGAAATACGTCTGAAGTCCTCCCTGTTTTTATACCACTTTATTATTTCCTTCTACTCCACTTCCCGAGCCCTTAAAACCAGCATATATTGTTACCTTTTATTTATGCATTAACTTAAGCAATATAACTGTCTCCAGCACACTTATTCTCAGGGCGGGGAACCCCACATAAATTCGTAATCCATTGTCGGTCGCCATCTTAAAAACTTCCCCAGTCTTCCAAACACAGGCCTTTATTACGTTTTTATTCGTATCGAATTGATATGGTAAATAAACGGGTTTTATTTACCGTATAAATAGTCATTTGGAGTCTATTAATCGTTTCATTATGTCTTAACGACGTTGTACATCTGTTTTGGGGGTAAAACGTGGTTTAATGTGGCGTAGGCCAAAGAGTAGGTACCCAACATATAAGGTTCTTAACACTACGTAAACTCTTTAGACACTATACTAAAACTCTTATAAAACCTAGGCGTGATAGCGTATTATAAGACCAAAACCAAAATCCACATGGTAAACGCGTAGCGTAGGACACAAAGCGTAGCATTAGACTTCGTAGCGCATCACCTTCAAGGCGTAGCGTCGTAGCCGCCGTAGCACCACGTAGCTCTGCCCGTAGTAAATGCTACGGGTCGTAGCGCGACATTTTCAAAGGTTACGTTTGCTTGTTTAGATTTATTTCTGTCATTTGTAAATATAAAGTTTCAAATAAATAATGAGTACGTAATTATAAAATTGTCTTAATGAAATTGGCTAAAACGATACTTACAGGGCCAGTAACCTAATTTCGCCTCTCAAAAACATCATTGGGGGCAGTCAACGCGCCGCTTTCCAACCAAATTTTTCTTAACAACCTTGTGACCCTCACTTCCCATTAATTAAAATTTCGTGATGGAAACACGCACCCATTTAATGATTTCCGATACCGACAAATGTGATTTTGCGATCACATAATTAACTCTGCCTTCGATGGAACTATTGAATTATATTTTCCATACAAAGTTCAACCCTAAATTTAAGGCCATAAAGTTTACATTTCGTTGATAAATTCGTGGGGGCAGCTGCGCTAATTAAGGGCGCGCGCACATTGCCGACGGCAAGCGCAATCGCATTACGGTAATCGTGTATGTGAAGTGACGCGAAGCAACCGTTTGGACATATATTTCGTTAGGCGGCTATATGCGCCCGAAACTAACCAATTCGGTCGGAAAAATGTAACGAGAAAATATCATCGTGTGTCGATGGCCTTTAGAATTTTTTGCATGTAATATATTTTAATATCATATGTGTGAAATGCATGAAAGAATACTGTTTTTGAAAATAAAGTATCGAAACTATCCAAGGAAAGGTACGCTTGCCTGGGTTACTCCGTGGATGGGCTTCCATCTTTACATACAAAACCATGGAGGAGGCACCAGGGCACATGTACCAGGCATGATGGAGGCATGCTTCGGAAAGCACGTTAAGTTGCCATTCTTAGGTCTTTGTCACTCATTACAGGTCATCAGAAGCTCGAAAGTCTGACAACCAGTCTTACCAAAGGGGATCGTTTTACTCAATTACTAAGTTGTAACAGTCAGATGACAGACATCGTTCCATGTAAAATACCATTACCATAACCCCAGCATCATCTCCCTAACCTTTTCACAACTATGTTCCAGTTAGCTTCCAGTCTAATGGAGGCAGCAGAATACCATTTTACATGGAGTGACCGCCTGTCTTACCCTCCACGACTCAGTTACTGGGAAGCCGACCTCAACATAGTTGGGGTAAGGCTAGGAAGGTGATGATGGTGATATCCTACTTAAAATGGGTTAAAATCTAATTGCGACAGTGTATTTATTTTAAAGTATCGTAGCTTATGGAAGCGGCTTCGTCCGCGTATTATACGTATAAACCTTTCTCTGGAATCACTCTGTCTATTGATGAAACCGCATTTAAATCTGTTGAGTAGTTTAACACTACAAGTATACTACTAGTACAAAAACACAAAATGCAATTTTATTTTATACTAGCTGACCCGACAGACGTTGTCCTGTCTTAACGATAACTATTTAATTCGAATTGGTATTGGTATTGGTATTTCTCAGATTTCTCTATATTTTTTGACAAATGGATGACAGCTTTACTTTATTTTTTTGTTGTGTTTGTTATTGTCAAGAGAAGGTTCTTATGAAAGAAAAAAAATTAAAAAGTGAAAAAAAAGTGAAATCGGTCCAGCCGTTCACGCGTGATGGCGTGACCAAGGGAAATAGGGATTCATTTTTATATATCTATATATCAAAAGGAAAATTAAAAAAAAATAAAATAATAAAAATCTATCTCTCCCCATCTATCTATTCAATCTATCTCTCTCTCTATCTATTTAATTATTTTTTTTTTTTTTTTTTAATTAAGGGAAATAGGGATTCATTTTTATATATCTATATATATAAAAATGAATCCCTATTTCCCTTGGTCACGCCATCACGCGTGAACAGCTGGACCGATTTCACTTTTTTTTCACTTTTTAATTTTTTTTCTTTCATAAGAACCTTCTCTTGACAATAACAAACACAACAAAAAAATAAAGTAAAGATGTCATCCATTTGTCAAAAAATATAGAGAAATCTGAGAAATCTTTGACAGATTGACACTGTAATTAGACTCAAAATTTTCTTAAACATACGGACAAAACATTTAAATACGTAACTCACTTTTTTCTACCGTATAAAGGTACTTATTTGTCCAGCCAGCACTGACGTTGAATTTAAATCGCTCGGAATTCACTCACGATAAATTAAAAACTGCTTACTGCAGCATAAATCGAGTGAGAATGATTTATAAATACGTGTGTGTATACAATTGTGTATGTGAGTGTGTGTATGTGTGTGTGTGTGTGCGTGAAGTGTTGTTTGTTTGTGATTCGAGAGAGCCGGTGCTGAGACTTGTCGAGAGCATATGGGGAATAGAAGTGGCATCAGTTTTATAGGGACGGATGGGCTCTCTTTAAAAACAAATGACAGTCTATAAATGATTAGATTTAACATGGAATTCGTTTTCGTTTTAGTTTTAAGGTAAATGAAGACGTTAGATCAGATAGACAATTTTGGTAATTTTAAGAACGTTCTCCATGATATCAGTTTCAATCTGTCAAAAATACCTCGAGTTTCACTCCAATTTTGATAAGTTTTTGACATTTGACTATCACCGAGGTGACACTGCGACTATTTTGGACGTTTTTAATTAAAAGAATTGGCCTTGAGGCTTCCATGACAGAAGCCAATGTAAGATTATGTGGAATATGTAATTATATTTCGCATACATGTAATTAAAGTGTGGAAAGAGGTAATTATTTAGGGTCGTATTATCGAGCCTGTTTTTAAAAAACAACCCAATATGTATAGAAGTGCAGTTCTTTTTAACCGACTTCAAAAAAAGGAGGAGGTTATCAATTCGACTGTATTTTTTTAATAAAACTAATAACTTACTCGGATGCTAAGTTGTCATTTTTGTATAAAGAACTTTGCTTCCATCGAAATAAAGTTAAAACTGCAAAAACTGTCTCAAAGCTTTAGGCTAGAACTAAAGTTAGATAGATCGTATTCTGTAATAAACCGGTTAGGGTTTAATTTTCCTTAGCAACAAAAATAGTAGCGTACTTTAGCAAAACATATTTAACACAAAACGACGACAAATTAAACATTTAAATCCAACCCATTATCACATAACAAGCCGGTATTAATCAAACGTTATTTAAAACTGCGATCCTCAGCACAGGTAATGAACGAACCGTCTATTCATTACCGAAGTTTACGAATTAAAACCGGTAAACATTTTGAATTATGTGCTCTCCCGTCGTTATAAAGCAACCGTGAATTACGCTGAATTACAGTGAAATCCGCTGAATTACGTGAAATCTGCTGAATTACGCAAAATCCGGTAATGGTAGAATAAATGTTTGTAGTTGAAGGGTTGTGTAGAGTTATTTTATGTATGGTAGGGTAGAAAGAAGGTTTAGTTTTAGATTTGTACTAATATTTGGATTTTTATTGAATTATCATGTAACAAAGTTTATTTAGTTAGGTATTACAGGATAATATGCTCTTTACAATAAACCTAATAAAATAACAGATGTAAATGCGAATACGACTCTTAATATAAAGTACCAAGATCATTTATACCTCTATCTTTGTCCTAATGACGACTTAAGCTCCCTTTTTTTAACCTAATTCGTTCGTAACAAAAACCGTTCCATTCTATACCTATCCTGCCAGGGTCGCGATATTTCTTCAAAAGAGATACCGTGGCCCTGGCATATGGGCAACTGAAGGAACGAGGGTGGGTTTTAGTCAGTAGAAGTCTGACACGCTCTGCAGCTGTACAAAGAACATACTTCTACAACCCGTACATGAGAGCCAGTTCCAGCAACCCTTACCTCGATGTCGCATGGAGCGTCATTAGCGCGGGTGATTTACGAGAGGCGCGGCTTATCGCTCTCTCGCTCACTAGCACCTCGTCGCTTATTAATTACACCTACCGAAGGCACACCCCGAAGGACCAGCGTGTGAGTATCAGCAAATATGGTCCTTCTTACATTAGGATAGGGTGTATAAGACTGGCAGTGATAGGAAATCACACATATTTTATTTTTCATAATCAGCCTATATTGTTCCCACTGCTCGGCCCACCACTGCCGTAACCCACGGCCGTAATCTACCACGCGGGCCCAGTGCGGGCTGGTAGATGTCACATGTTTTCGAATTTTTGGCTCTAGGACATGCCGGTTTCCTCACGATGTTTTCCTTCACCGTTTTGAGAGCAGTGATGATGAAATTATTTAAACAAAGTAAAGCGCTTGCCTTGGTTTGAACCCACGACCTACGACTCGTAAGTCCGAGCCGATACCACTAGCCCATCACTGCTCTCACTCAATCAATCATACCTACTAGAAAAATATTGTGTGGAATACCAATTAGTTAGCTTAACCTTACCCTAAAATTATCATGTTGCCATAGCATTAAACCCCACTCAAAATCTACCCGGCAAACTAAATACATAATCCTTTAAGTAAAAGAACGAATAAATCATTAAACACGAAAACTCTAAATTCGTGGAAGACAGCCAGGAAAAATTGTTCGTCTACCGTAAAATATCGTTCCTTATCATCATTTAAGAAAAAAATGCCCGGATTATCCGTATCTAAGGCGAAATTATCAGATCGCTGTCTTGCCGATAGAAGGCCAGCAAAAAAATTACAGCAATATCTCAGACAAAGAGCAACATAGATAATAACTATACGAATATTGACGTTAGAAAGGGAAGCCACTATACACCTTCACTTAAACTAAAAAGAGACAAACGAGGAAGGCCGTAAACGGAAAATTGGTTTATTCACGTTTTTATGAACATAATATATCATATACAATGAAAATAGGCCCTTTCCTTGTTTTGTATAAACAAATTCAACATATTTATGATCTCCTGTGCACTTTATATTACACGTTATTCAATTTGTAGTCGCCATCTTGGTTATAAATATACTACTGAATTATTAAACGAAGCTCAAAAATATACGATATTCCCATTATTCCATCCCGTGTCAAAGTCCAAACATAATTGATACAGATTTTTCAGTTCAGGTAGAATTTATTTTATTCCCATTTCTGGGCAACATCCTTCGGTGGTGATCCCACTTATTGGATTTCTTTTATTGAACTTAACCGACAGGTAGCCGAAATGTTAAGGAGTACTCAATTATGTATAGACCTTCCGGTAGGATATTTTCAGAAAGGGACAAGTTACATAACCGTCGCCGACTTCGTCAAAGAATTACATTACAATACCCTTTGTTGCATACTTAAAGAGATCCTTTGTATAGAAATAGAACTTTCTGTCAATTTAAGAAAAGAGAATATTTGAAATAACGAACCACATTTCTTAAAACATTAACCTACCTTTCTTTGTGTTAAAGAAAAACCAAACTACCCACGATACACATCACCCGATAACTTTGAAAACAGAGGCAAGTTTCACACTTTGCGTGTCCAAATATCATGTAGCCTGCTTCGAAGCACCCTTACTCTGATAAGCCTTCCGTGTTCCGGTATTATCAGCGGTCTGAGGGTAGGCGGGAGGCGCTCGGTCGCTAATTACCGCAACTATCCAACTTTAATTAGGTCGCAACACACTTGTTTATGTTGTCGGTAGTTCTGGGACACTTCGTATGCACTGCCAATTTGATGTGTGGATAGGAAAGAGGGTGGATGGGGAATATTGAAGAAAGAAAACAGAGGGTAGTGTTTTGTTTTATGAATATTAAAGAAACATGCGAAAGATAAATAAAGAGAGCTGACGCCTACGTATTCTTGTTTAATATTAAAATACCAAATGCTAGATTACGTGAATAATGTTCTAAAGACGTTAATAAAATAAGAATGTGTTTACAACGTGAATATTATTAAAATTATTTCACTATTGGCGCCCAGCAGGGACTACTAAACACTGACTAAAAATAACTCAAATTAAGATCCTAAACTATGAGTAATACAGTAGGAATCTAGTTAAGATAATGGTCGGTATCTCGTCGGGAGTATAACAAGATACACGACTTAGGGACACATAATGTGATGTAATCACGGCGCGGCGTTAATTCTGTTGAGATGAAAATGTTAGCGGGTGAAATCTATTTTGTAGCGCTATCTTAGGTAAGGCTTTTATTAAGATAGATGAAGCTTGGTACTGGATTATCATACTTAGGTATCATTTGGAGTTCTGGTTTACATACATAGGGTTTGGTTATCTATATATTAATACGTGAAGCGAAAACTTTGGATCCCTTTTTACGAAAATTGGGCGGACGGAGGAGTATGAAATTTCATAGTTTATACAGAGGAGAAGTGACGAATGCTAATATTTTTTTAAATAATGCGTGAAAATACATTATTTTCAATAAATAACACGTTACACACACTACCATTCATTACCGTGTATTTAATACACACATGCATAGATATTCTTTTGTTTATGGTCCAAATCTGTGGTCCAATCGAGAATCTGTCTTTAATATTTTGTGTCTATGGTCTTACTGAATGTCAAGTATAACCATAGATAATAAATTAATTTCATAGATATATAACCTATTTCATTTTTAAAATCTATGATCATATCGAGAATATTTGTCTTTAATATTATTTGTCTATAGTGTTACTGAATGTCAAATATAACCATATTATTTTTTATATTTAATAAATATACATATATTTATTTTTCATTTAATAATGTATTTCTATTTAAATGAAGTACGGTCGACTTTCGACCAATGGGCGATAACTAGTAATAATTAAATATGAAGCTACATACATAGTTTGTACACAGAAGTTTTATTTGCTCAAAATATCAACATATTCCGGCTCCAAGTAGAATAGCCATTTAACATAGTCTATTTACAAGCAGAATGGGTTCAGAGTTGAGCTCCTATAGTACAAAAAAATCACTATACCAACGTTATTCAGTTACTCAATTACTACCCACCTTCCGCTTCACAACATGCCCAAATATCCGTTTTTCGCTATTCAAGTACGACAATTAATGAACTAAGTTAGAATTGTCGGAAAACTAATTTAAGAGAAAGGGCAAACTCTAATATTAACGTTCTAAGAAATCAGTATACAATTCAGGGGCCAAATTAACTTAATTGGATAGTACGATTTTCTGAATGTTTTAGTGCCTACCCTACTTGTCCAAAGACTCGTAACCTGCTCTATAAGATCTAATTCGCCCTTCAATTTGAATAGAATCTAATTTTCTTATGCGTCAAATGTCTAATAAGATCCTAATTTTGCGAAAATAGCTTTTTGTATTTTTTCTCGCGTCAACCCGGTTTTTTGTTCGAGATTGTAAAGACTCTTTTGATATATCGGCGATGTATTCATAAAATACAGCATTTACTTTCAACGTGAAGGGATAATGTGAATGTTATGTGATTACTGATACGGAACGTTCTTCACAAAATGTTGACGATGTAAATAATGTGAAAACCAACATACCGAGTGAACAATTTCCCGATTAATTAAAAATGTATTCAACCGTTAATGGCGCCCAGCGTGGGACTCCAAACTCAAAAAGATTGCTATTAATATTTAATTAGAATGTTATGATTCAGCTCTGAATTCCGTTTTTTTTATAATATACCTTTTTCACACCCATCACTCGGGAGTCACGGGCGAATCAAACTCCTTACTCGAAAATCTTCCGATAAATTCCCGAAGCAAAACAAATAAATAACTTAAGTTGCGAAGGTGCAAACGCCAGGGTCTGTGACATCACCGTGGAATTTATGTGCCGAGGCAAACAATCAGTAAATTATCGGCAGGAGATTTATCGGTGCTCTCGAAGGGGACAGGTGTCTTAGTCGCGTATAATATAGCTATAAATAATTCATTAATTTTACATGTTCTATTCGGTGCTGAAATGTTAGATGGAGCCTATTAATTTGGTCTTGATGTTCGTTTCCATATTTTTCAGTTTTTTTGAAAATTGATTCTTACGGCAATCATGATAGAATTTAATGCATTAAATATTTCAGCCCCAGGTGACCATTGATTTTAAATTCTATCACAGATACTATCGAATCTTGGTTCCGCATAACTATTTACAATCATTTGACAGGCTATCGTGTCGAATATAAACCAATTTGATAACCTGATTTGCCTTGCGGGGCAGCAAACAGCTGTCGAAAGAATCGCGGTTGTTTAACTTGATTTAAACTCACAAAATTTCTAAGTTTTGAATTTGTGAAGCACGTTTGTCTTATGATAACATTGATTGATGTTTGTTTCGGTACGGAAGTGTATCAAATGATGGTGAATAGTTATGCTGGTCAAATTTTAGATTCCATTTCGAGCCAGAGATAACACTCATACAAATCAACTAACACACTCCATCGATAGAGCCACACCATGTAACCCTGCACAATACGAAAGCAATGCTCCACACACAATAGCTAAATACCAAACACCATTACGTATTCATGAAGACATCAACTAATAGATTAACAGACTCGGGATGGAGTTTAATGGTTGTGTCTAAGTGCGTATGTAATATCAAAGTGCGATGGATATTCGGATTTCAGTGCGTAATGAACTTGGTAGCCCATTAGAGAGCAAACCGGCATCGAATCCCCAACGGATAGGCAGAATTTAACTTTCGTCTACCCACTTTCTCCAATTAGTGTTATGCCTCGGCGTAACCAGGCTTTTACTATTTACGTGACAGATAACATTCAAACTGTAACCGAATTACAACCAGACTTAACATTTCAACAGAAAAGTTAAAAAGTCCAAAGTACGCAATTAGGTGACGTCATTCTATGGTGGTAGAATGTGGTACCTAAATAAGTTATAACGTGTTGAAACTAATTATGTTCGGAGTAATCGCATTAAGAATTTAATGTTGATATATTGTCTGTTGACTGACACTGATTAATTGGCATTAGTCATTATCAACTCATGGGCCCACGTGGGCGCCATTAAAATCGTTCGTGTGAAGTTCATTATTATAATTTTGTAGACAGTGAGATAAAAAGTATGTGATGAGTAATTTTAACTTTGCCCTCATTTAAATATGGAGCAGTGGTGGCCCAGTGGGATCAGCCCCGATTTACGTTGTAGGTCTTGAGTACGAACCCAGGCAGATACTATAATTTGTGTACTTAATTTCAACCCCACTGCTCTCAAAACGGTAAAGCAAAACATTTCCAGGAAACCGCCATGTCCTAGGACCAAACATTTTAAGACATTGGACATCCACCAACTCGCATTGGACCTGCGTGGTGGATTATAAGCCCACTCTCTCTCACAGAGAGGAGACCTGTAGCCCAGCAGTGGGAACACTATGGGATCATTAGGTGACCTTATTGATATTAGAAACTTCATCTGGCATTAGTACTAAAAATCACGGCAATATTAAAAAGGCTTTACGTCTACAAAATCGATAACCAAATCTACTTTCTCATTCCGACAATTGCCATTAACATTACCTTGGTTAAAATCTAACAAAGCAAAACTGTAATACCGAAAACCTTCACAAAGTTAATCGTTACGTAACATCAAAACAGCGGCTTAATTCGTATCCACCCTCCAAATTGTATGTTGATAACAAATAGCGTGGTTTAGAGCCCGCAGCTCCGCACCTGAGACTTTAATAGTGCCATCATCAGTTACATTGTTGCATTTTGGGTAGCAAAGCCGAAATAATAATGTTTTGTGTAACTATTTTTGAACTAGTCTATAGTTAAACTATCTGGTTGTATGAATATTGCATCGTCGACAACGTCTGTCATTTGTATGCTTTAAAAGGGTTTCATAACAAAAATTGTTTTTCGATTTACCCGGGATGTCTCGCTATCGATATTTACGCTATCTTTTTTTATAAAATAACGGTTCTACGTCGTATATTTTTCATAGCGGCAAGCAACAACAGCCTGAAACTAAAAATGGATCCAGCCAGCTCGCAACACAGCATTCGTGTGTAACACGTTAACACAGTTTGGCCGCTATACCGTCCTATTCAATTTCTGCCGGAAATAAATTCTTGTGACGAAATATTGCGCTGCAGGCTCCATGCTTTTGTATGCGTGGATCGTGGAGTGATTCATACTCTGTATGTGTTGGTAATAACTTGGAGGGATTTATTTTGCGGTCTATTGAGGTGTCTGCTTTTATGTAGATGAGGTTTTGGCTTTTGTAAGTTTTGAATGGTCTGTGGGAACTTCGTGGTTGGAGGCGTTTGAATGAGGCATGTACTAGGTCTTGTGCGGTTTGACTTTTATATTTAGAACTGACTCGGAGGTTAAGCTCTAGTCCGCTTGCATAAATCTATTGTATCTAACTGCATCATTGCAATATGAAAAAAGAAAGATGAATGTTTATTCGAAATATGATTTATATTTTCATGCATGGGTCCACCATTTTCCAAATCATTGTTCCTTGGCTCAAATTCCTGCAATTCATTTATTCATATCTACCCTCATTTTCACAGGTCATGATCAAAGGTGTGGTACAGAAAGGCCCTTGTCGTATTTGCATTTTATTCATTGCGCTTTAACAAGCACGATGTTCAGTGTTCGTATTGATTACGTATTAAGTCTACAAGCCGTTATTATGATGTCAGTCTGCGGCCCGCGTTGGGCGCCATTACCGTTTCCGACCCTTTGTGTTTCGGCGTATAATTAAAACTGTATTATCGGATTTACATCAATAATAGATTCGGATATTAAAGCATGTTTGGTGGAATTGAAAATCTAATTTTAATTTGTTGATTAAAATTATGACGTTGTTGGTGCGAAATTAAATTGTACTGGCAGTTTATGCAGTTCTGTTATTCTATATAGGATTTTACCTACCGCTACAATACAAATGTGGTTTACATGCGGTAGTTCAAAAGGACCTAAGTTTTACAGCATTCATGGAATGGGATACGTTTATATTGTTAATTAGCTGACCCGACATACTTTGTCCTGTCCAAAGTAAAATAATTCATACAAGAACAAAAAATCCCATAGAAAAAAGGAATTTCATGTACCCTGAATTTAGAACATTTTCCAATGTTTCGTTCTTATAAAGCAAATTCGAATTAATACGAACATAAAACAAATAGTAGCTAAATCGGTCCAGCCGTTCTCAAGTGACGCGGTTACCAACGAACAGAATTTCATAGAAAATAGCGTCAACCCCAGCATTACTTAATGCATTTCAAATCGAGTCTTATTGCCTTAAATAATATTTAATTTCCTTTGTCTCAATAGGCAAAATGAGTTATTTTTTAAATAAAAATATCTATATTAAAAATTCACTGAAATCAGTTCAGTAGTCAATTATGAATAAACTTCTTTCAGGACTTGCGCTAATTCTGTTACACCTTATGAATACAGATAAGTCAAAAAAACAAAGTAACAATAGAAAACAAGTTATAATCGCTTCAAAACAAGCTCAACGGAAAAGCGTCAAGTACATTCCACAAATTAATAGCAAATTATACTTTCAGAGTTTCTAGTGTAATTTTCAAGTGCAGAGCTCAGGAAGGGGCGTGTTGCACGGTCGGCGGGCAGTGCACGATTGGCTGCCATTTAGCAAGTATTGCAGGAAATTGGCGCGCGCCGCCATTGCGATCCGCTCGCTTGGTGCCGTTTGTGTTATAATTAGTCTCAACAAACTTGTGCTGGGACCCGTAGGGATGCCACGTGGCAAATTTAATATGGCTCATGTGTTTTAGAATAGTAGAGAATAATATTTTTCTAAGGTGACTTGAAAATATTACTTTATTTAACATGTTTATTCTCGCTTTTATTTATTTCCTGAAGCCGTCCCCTATTTATGAACCAGTTAAGAGCTACATGTAGTTCAATCAACATCGTTCATTGAATCTTTAATACAGTCCTTTCACAGTTATTTCACCTCTGATTTTGCGTCACTGTCAAATAATAGTGATCTTTATTCTCATTAAAATACGGTTGCTATTGGGTTACTGCCACGGTCAAGTCTCTCACAGTAACATTGATCTTTATTCTCCTTACAATACGGATTAATGAGCATTGTGAGCGCTTTACTTTATGTAATTAATTTCATCACCGCTGCTCTTAAAGCGGGTAAAATTCGAAGACATGTGACATATGTATACGTATATTAAGCCGCACTGGGCCCGCGTAGTGGATTACTGACCTCTTCCTCTCACCGAGAGGAGGACTGTGTTCAAGCAATGTGAACATTATTGGCGGAATATGCATAGGCAATACATGGATGTTAGGGTTCACCTGTTAGAGATAAAATAACTGTCAGAGGACTGACTGTAGGTACACCACCATGCCCAAAACATCTTGCCACATTCCTTCTACCCAATATTTTAGACATACGTGAGAACTACCCTCAAATAAGTTAATACGAATGGCTGTGTACAATTAGCGACGCTGTGCGGCAAACTTGTTCGTGTAGTAATTTGTGAGCTCGAAGCGGATTACCTGATAATAGTTAGTCGCAAACATACTGCTTGGTTTGTTCCCACCTGCGAATATGATTTGCTTGTTGAATTTTGATGCTTTTACTTTGGAAACTTGATTTGAAATAATAAATTGCTATCTATGGAATCACACATAATTGACAAGGAGTACTTTTGTAACGATCGAAGTACGTGGTTTTTTGCCGTTTCTGTTTACATATGAAAAAGGTACAGTTAATGTAGCATAACACATAATCAGCCTATGCTATTCCCACTGCTGGGACACAGGCCTCCTCTCTTCGAGTAAGAGTGGGCTGTAATCTAGCACGTGGGCCCAGTGCGGGTTGGTAGATGTCACAGGATTTCGAATTGTTGGTTCTAGGATATGCCGGTTTGCTTACGATGTTTTCTTTAATTGTTTATGGATACCTGTAAAATCTCTGTCATATCTTAATAGTTATTTGTTATACGAGAGTGCAAAGTTGCTTTTTAACCGCGTGCTCAATTTTGATGACCGAGCAAGCGAAGGATTCTAAAATTGAATCACGAGCGCAGCGAGTGATTCAAAATTAGAATCCTGAGCGTTAGCGAGGGAATCAAAAGAGCACGAGGTGAAAAATCTTTGCACTCGAGTGCAACACGTAACTTTTCATCCCACCATCTCGGAAAGAGTATTTTTAATCTTTAATATCTGAGTGGAAAAGCCGTTTTTATTCTCTAGAGGATAAAGTAAATTGAATTTGGAACATCGTGTGCACTATCACAAACTTAGTGCACACGATGTTCTAAATTCAATTTATTTTTATATTATTATCTCTTTCATTTCATTTAACTCATTTCACAATAAAAGTAAAAGAAGAAAGTTACAACGACCCATCAAATTATGCAGCATCCTTACTCATAAGTCACAAATCGTAAAGCGAAATTCGTATCGCTTGTTGAATGTCTTAGTTCAAGACAGCTTAAAAGAAAATATAATCCTGAATGCGTTTAAAATTCCCGGTAAGGCTGTCAGAATTTACTTGTAGGCACCAGGTGCATCCAAAGTAAGTCCCAAGAGGAACCAAGACTTTTGTATTACTGTGAGTGCTCTGACAATAAAGTATTTCTGGTATACTCTGTGAAATTCCAGAAATTCATTATATCTTGAAGGGGCTTGCAGCTTAAAAATATATTTGACTAAAGTGCCTCGGTTCTTATCTCGGAAGAACTGCTCGTAAATATAAAATTACTTGTAAATTTAAATTTTTGTTTTTAATACCTTAAAAGTTTTTTTTTTCACAAGTAACCTCCTACTTTAAGGAACTGGTGTCTCTTCTTACATGAAGGCCCTACTTCTCGCCTTTCAACTCGAAGTTAGGACTTCGATATTATTCACATGAGCATTTATTTATTCACATTAATTAATATTATTTTATTTATTTCATCATGTGCCTGTTTGATCCCACTGCAGAGCAAACGCCTTCCTTCCCTTTTTCACTTTTCCCGGGTTACGGCGATAGTTGGCCAATTCTTCGAGGAGTCCAGCTTATCCCGCTATCTCTTTCCGAGCCTGCCGCGTAGTCGTTTCCTGAGATAATATTATGTCATTATAATTCATTTCTTTTCCTACTAATACTATAAATGTGACAGTTTGTATGCTAAGTTTGTTACTTAACCATGTAGCAACAGCTGAACGGATTTGGATGATATTTGGCACAGACCATGTTCTGGCTTGGGACTTATGAAACTGTTTTATCTCGGTAGTACGTTCTCGCGGCATAATTTCTGACCTGCACGCGGACGAAGCCGCGTGCAAAAGTCAGTAAAACATAAATTGCGTTGGTATTTTAGTACCTTTACGTAATTGGTGCATTTGGCTGTTCGTATCCATGGGTTCTGGAAAGGCTGTTTAGGTATAAAGGGCAGCAATTGATTAAATATTTCTATGCAGACACACGAACTAAATAATTCTAACATAGAAAACCGGCCAAGTGCGAGTCGGACTCGCGCACCGAGGGTTCCGTACAAACCTGTAGGTATTCACGGTTTATGCATAAGGCTTGTGTTTATGAAATTAAATCCTATTTTTTTTATTTTTATATTTGAGTTGATTGAATGAAAGGTAAATTGCGGTTTACGATTTATGACGTATAAAAAAAACTACTTACTAGATCTTGTTCAAACCAATTTTCGTTGGAAGTTTATATAGCAATGTACATCATATATTTTTTTTAGTTTTATCATTCTCTTATTTTAGAAGTTACAGGGGGGGGAACACACATTTTACCACTTTGGGAGTGTCTCTTGCGCAAACTATACAGTTTAGAAAAAAATTATATTAGAAACCTCAATATCATTTTTAAAGACCTATCCATAGATACCCCACACGTAAGGGTACGATGAAAAAAAATTTTTTGAGTTTCAGTTCTATGTATGGGGAACCCCAAAATTTATTGTTTTTTTTCTATTTTTGTGTGAAAATCTTAATGCGGTTTACAGAATACATCTACTTACCAAGTTTCAACAACATAGCTCTTATAGTTTCGGAAAAAAATGGCTGTGACATACACGGAAAGACAGACAGACAGACAGACAGACAGACAGACAGACAGACAGACAGACATGACGAATCTATAAGGGTTCCGTTTTTTGCCATTTGGCAACGGAACCCTAAAAAGTAAGCTAAAATATCTTTTTCGTCTAAAATATCTACAAAGTTTTGCTACAATTTTAATACCTCATTTTCTATCTTTAGCCCCTCAAATTTTCTCTTAGTAAAACAAAATTATATCCCTTCTGAGAGGTCAAAGCCTCGGTAGAAAAATAAAGTAAGACTTATTTCTACTTGGTGCTAGAGTCCCCTTCTGAGAAACATCGCTTTTAAAATTTTCTTTCAAATTCTTTTATGAATCTCACCTTGATAGATAAGTAAAGTATGAACCTTTAAAGAGTAACAGAATACGTTATTTCTTAGTTTTTGTAATCGATTAAAATACCAAAGCACATACATATGTAGTGTGTAATCAAAACCCAATTTTAATACAAGGCTTAAACATAACAATTTTTTATGAATCGTGCAGGGATTAAAATATATAGTAGGTTAGTCCGGCTTGTTGAATTTTTGAAAACAATAATTCTGTTAACGGATTTAGGCATCTTTAATTGCTCAGTTATAAATATCCATCCAATCTGAACAGATTTCAGCCGACAAATATCCACTGCTGGACATAGGCCTCCACCAAGCAACTCGACCAGTTCTGTGCTTTCCGCATCCAGCGGCATCTTGCAGCCTTCACCAGAATATTGGTCCATCTTGTGGGAGGCCTTTCAACGCTATCCAATGCTTTTAACGCTTCCAGTACGCGGAAGACGGAGCGTTTAGACGTATTTAATAACAATTTTAGCTACAATCTGATTTTAAATCAAACTCTCGAAGCTACTGCGTCTTCTGCCGGATCGCTGAGATCCCTTAAACAGGGCCGAGCTACACGATAACTGAGGCAGGGATACGTTACCTCAAAGCTACAATGGCTATTTCTTGAAAGGTCAAGACATGGCCCTGCATTGTTAGACTCTCATAAAACTGTAATAATATAAAGTATGGACTTTAAAACAGATCATAACCTCTGTCTTTGATTCGGAATTTCTTCTCAGGGATCAGACAGCTAGGAAATGCCAACGCTATTATTTCATCAAACATTGCACTTACTTATCTACCATGGATAGGTAGGTGTCGATATAGTACGTAAATTCGAATATCAGTATCACAAACATCGTTATACGCCCTGAATATTGAAGCTTATCAACGAATACTTGGGCGACGAAACGGAAACACTTTAATCCTAGCGAACACTTCAAAATATATACCACTTATAACAGACTAGGAGCTTCAGAATATAGAATATTTTCCAGACACACGGTTTTGTAAGGATGTGTTTTAAGCACTAAACGGAGGAACAAAAGAGCTTAGGGTTTTTGTTTAAAGTCTATTTTGAACGAAGGGTACAGAAATGCGAACGTTTCGGATTTGCGTTATTTATATTTTATGTTAAAATAGCTTTACTGTGTCGAATAAACATTTTTGATTTGGGGGAATATTAAACATGATAAAAGTAAAATAACTACTACATGAAAATGCAATCTTTTAAAGCAGGAATTAACTAAGATTGGTTAATTTCAGATCGGAAGGCAGTCAGTCCTCACCTTCAATACCTACTTCTTCACAAGCTAAATTTATAAAATCGTATTAATATTAAAAGACCCAGAACTGACCCTTTTCATAAATTATAAGATTTTTAATGAAATTTTCGGGAAAATATGCTTTCATCTTAATAAACTAGTTTTCTTGGAAGCAAGAACGACAGAAAAATCCCTTTTCACACTTTATAGTGCCAAGAAGAAAATATAAGACTCGGAAACGTGGAAGATCTCTTTGTCAGAAAATTTCAAAGGAAATTTTGAGTGAAATATTGTCTGTAGATGCTTTGTGATGAGGTCTTAGAACAGAAGCATAATGATGTAAGATCGAATGATGCTAGCGTTAGTAAAGCAATCTCGTCTTGCTCAGAAGAACAGTTAATAAACGTTATAGGCGATGTTAATACATCTGCTATGACGGTTATTCACGTAATATTATCGATAGCATTGACGAATTTTGAACACTCTGCTAACTTAGGATAAGAATTGTTTTAATTGTATTTGTATTATTAACAACTAGTGATCCGACGATTTGAATAAAACCTCGAGATTTCTTTATTATTTTCACGTTTAATATTAATGTACTACAGCTACATGATGGTGAAAACCGCATCAAAATTCGTTGTGGAAATTAAAAAAACAGCGCGGTCGTCCAAACATGAAATTTATAATATTAATAATTAGCTTCCGCCCGCAGCTTCGTCCGCGTGACATGTCGATATAAAAAACCATTTCCTTCCCAAGGGTTTCAAGTATTTCCATACGAAATTTCATCAAAATCGGTCCAGGCGTTCCGGAAATTAAATACAAACAAATTTTACCTCTTTATAACATTATATATTATAATTATAATTCTGGAATAAAACATTTTTGGGATGACACCAAAGATAGTAATAATAGTTTCAAATAACGTAGGTACAAATTCCAAATGAAAAGATAAAACCAAAATACACAGACATAAAAATAAAAACGAAAAAACGCCAGACCGGAAAATCCAAGAAATTCACGCTTTTAATTAAGGATGCAATTTAAAAGTGTTGTAAAGCGTAGCTCGCCGGATTTCGGCGACCCGCTGACTAAAAACAAGAGGGCCACGGAGTTGAGACACCTGTCAGTCGCGAAACTGACCGGGTTGGGACTGCAGGCTACATTGTGTTGCTGGAATAAAGGAAATCCAGGAACACAATATAGCCTGCAGTCCCAAAACATTGCCCTTTGTTGGTGCCTTTTGGGTGAAGAGCATGGCTGAAGTTTTCCAACTCAAAGTATTTATTTCAGTTCAACCATTTACAGGCACTTTTGAATTGTCAAGGAGTCGGTAATTCAGAAATATGAAGCTAATCGCCCATTCCACGGGGTAGTAGGGACCATTGGAGTATAATGGGCAAGAAACTCTATGGATACTCTTTTAAATTATACTGTAACTAGCTTTTGCCCGCGGCTTCATTCGTGTAGAAGTCATAAGACACCACATAAGTATTTTAAAGATAGAAATAATAAAAAATATGATTCAAATTACAAACAACACTATCTAATAGACTAAGCTTGAGGCTGGTCGCCCTCACCGCGCTCCTTTATTACATTATTATACTTATAAATTATATTTTTAATATGAAAATTGTAGCCCACCGGTATTAGGAATAGGGTCCAAACTACTGGCCAGGACTCCAGAGAGGGGAACTTCCTAACAAAGCGAGCTGTGTCCAGAAGTACTGCTTTCTGAATAAGGCCCGGGATCCTGCTGCCCAACGAGTGCCTCCTCATGTGTTAGTCAAGGCTCTTGGCCATTAAGTCATTGGCTGTCATGGCTATCGGCGCAATGAGCGCTGAATCCACATATAATGAGACTCGAAACATCCAGTCGAAGAGAGAATACGCTGGTTTTTATTCTTCTTCTGAACCTATCTACAGTCCAAAATTCAAGTCATTTCAGGTCTTATTTTCTTAATGACACTCCCCGTTCGTTCGGTAGGGTTGATTACCATTTTTACTAGACTAAACCCCTCTTATGGCTCAACCTATTTGTGGACCAACGAAAAGCAAATATTTGTAGGCCCTAAAATTTTTAGCCAGATCATTTACTACACGCATAGCGTTTTTGGAAGACCCTTGCCATCCTGACTGCCTTTCAACACCAACTAACAAATCCCTTTCTCAATTCCAGATGAGGTCGACGTGATCGGCTACACGACGAATCAGAGCGATAGTGAGTCGCTGGTGTCGGGACACAGCGGTGACAGCGGGGTGGGCGGGGGGGCGCGGCGGCGACCACGGACCCCGCTCAAGACGCGCCCCGGCAATGTGCCGCGGACACGACGCGCCGCTCGCCTCACGAAAGTTGTCTAGGTAGGTGTTTCATGGTCTTCTGTTTTACTTAACTCCGGGTCAGATCTATCAGGACGTGGTTACATACTGGTCTACGGCATCTTTATGGCTACCCATATACAGCCAACTTTGGACACGATGTTTGTCAACATTGTCGACGTGTAGTGGTAGTCCTGGTAGGGCATTTTGTGCGTTCTACTATAGCTTAAACAAATACTTGACCGTGCTAGCGTCTCCAATGTAAAACATTTGATCAATTTAGAATAAAAAAGACCAACATTTTTGAAAATCCACCTGGTCTCGTTTGACGTTGACACGCAGAGGTAACGCTCCACATACATACGTACTACTCAGGGCCAGTCCATAGATGTATACGGCTGTACAAAAGAGATAAAGGCCGTCGTCTAGTATTGCCTGCCATAAGGGGAAAACCTCAAAGTCAACTGTCTCACTACACTTTGCTCAGCTGATTGCTGTCAGCAGACTGGGTTTCTCGAAACGAGCCTGACAAATAAGGAAATTGATTGCAGTGAATCAGTCGTGATAGCGGCCCTGGCTTTACGCTGCTTGCAGCAAAATCCTGTCCAATATAAATAGCTGGAACTCACTTTAATTGAATTATCAATTTTATTCGCTACTTGTCAAGTAAAAAGGCAGTACCTTACGATCTTACTGAGATCTTGCTGTTTTCTTAAATTAATTGTAATATCACTTTAAATTGTAATCGTTCATCATCTTGTTTCAGGTGTACGGTGCGCGGTGCGGGTCGAGCTGGGGCCCTGGGGCCCACGTCGGCCGCGGCTATGGCCGACGTTATAACTCATAACGTAAACAAACGTAGGACATTTTGTTGATACATGTACTAAGGCGATTGTTGTTTATTGTGACTGAACTCGACGCCGGCGACATCGCGACCGTTCCACGCGACAGTGACTCGGCGACGACACACCTACGCCCGCGCCGCACACACCCACACAACACACACACAACACACCACACTGTACACGTGAACACACTACACACCTCTGCGAACCATCACTAAGTACAAAATTGCCAAAAATTTATATTCAAAGTTTATTTTTCACATTTCAGACGAATTTGTATTTTTTTTTCTTTTATTTTATTGTACCGAGCCTGGCTCGATTGGATGAGTTGCAATATTGTGTAGTCTAGTGGCGCGATGTGTATTCCATTAACGATTTTACATCGACGTCACATATTCCACTGTGTTGAAAACACACAATGTGTGCAAATCTTTATCTACCTACATTTTATTGTCACTATAATTTAAATATTTTATATCACTCGTTTATTGTAATATGTATGCCTCGGGGGGCGATCATCGCGTTTTATAACAACAACACAATACAAACGTAGACTGCCCCCAGTATGCCCTCATTTTAAAATGATCATATTATTTTTGTAATATTATTATTTTTTTCTATCGGACATTTCGAATATAAATTTTAAAGCTCTTCGAAAAAATCGTTTTCGAGAAACTCTCTAGGTACTTATTGTTATTGATTTCCACAAAAAAAAAACAAGTTGCTATTATAGAGTATGTTGTATAGATATATTAATTTTATATTTTGTATATAATTAATTTTCCTGTAAAAATTAATCAAATAGAATTAGATCTGTGAATGTTGCGCGGATTTGGAGAAAAGTTTTTATAATTGGGTCTAACACAAACAAAAGGAACCCACCAAAAATTATATTGTTTTTAATTTTTAAGTCAATTCTAACGAGGATTTCCATCTAAACTCAGGTACTAACAAATTTGGCTATGAAAATTAGTTTTAAAAATCGCGTTGATCGACATGAGCGTGACCTGGCTGTGGCAAATATTATTTTCATTCTTTTTCAATTTAAGTCATTTTTTTTTTGTTGGCAACCCATTTTCGCGAACCGAAGTATACAAATTCGCTGGAAAAAATACAAGCCCTCCCTGAAAGCCCAGGTGATTGGTGGCGTCATTTATATCACGTAAATAGGCGGATATAACGCCATATTTCTCGTCTAGAAGCGTCTGATGCGCGTGATGTGAACACCGCCCGTATCTCCCAGGCTGTGGCTGCGCTAGTGTTGATCACCACATTCACTCACTCATATGTACTTCTTATTGTTTAATCAAATACGCGGTAGTTGTAGATAATACGATATTATGTTCTGTTATTTTTGACTCTATTACGTTAGGGATACAGTCCAAAATCACATAACACCCAACTGCTCGCAATACATCACCCACTAACCATCGTATTGTTAAGTATTAATATTGAATTATAATTAATGATCTCACTTCATTGTCACACAATATCGGCTGAGTAAATGTGTCATACACCTACTTACTGATACAGATACTTTCTTGAACAGAAAAATAATTTGGGTGCGAATATCTGCCCGTACAATATCTATAATAATAATATTTCCCAATGTTATGTAATTAAATGTTGCACTGAACTCTTATTTATTACCTGACCTGTACAGAACACTTGTTATATTTTATTTCTTGACTATCGCGCATCTCTACACCGCGACGTTTGACGCGACGTCACGTCACACGTCAGGCATGATGACACAATTATTTAGTTGCGATTTTAATTTATGTGGACTTTCATGTACCAAAAAAAAGTAATATATTATAAACGACTAGAGCCAGACAATACAATGTGTTACAAAATTTGCACAGAATAACATCTTAATGAGTACACATATATTTTTGTTATGACTATATCTTGTAAAAATGTTGATTCATTTCTGAAATGAACGGCTGAATTTTCATTGTATTATATAATTTTCAGTAAATATCTATTGGCATTCGGTGGGGCTTCGTTCGACTCAATCTCATCACTTCCTCTTTGCCCGACTGAATGAGTTATGTTTATCTAAATATAATTTGCATAAAATATTATTGTAAATTGTTTTAGGAATGGATGTTTATGATAAGGATAGTTGTAAACGTATTATCATTTGTAAGTATAATGTTTGTTTTAATGACAGTTTGATCTCTTACGGTAATGTACGACGGTGCCGCGTCGGGCGACGTACTCGCTCGCTTACTGTGTCAGTGCTACCTTGTTGATACAGTTATAAGTATGTTTAATACATCACATTTGTTGAAATGTTTAAGTGTTACATTTTTAAGGTTTTCTCACGACTCCTCGACTGACTGACTCTGTTGTATTGAACGATTCCATCCATCCGTTAGTTCAAATGTTCAACTTGTAATGTTAGTGTTGTTGTGTTGACTGACTGCGTGCTCGTAGTGAGCCACGGTAAGCGACGGTGAGCCGTGCCCGATGTCCGTCAGCTCCCCGCTCTTAAACCTCTGTCAGAATATTATAATAATATCAACAAAACTATTATATCAAATATCATTCGGTTATTATTTATGTATCACAAAAAAAAAATATTTAATTTATTGTTAGAACAGTGCTTTGTCGTTTTAAATCGTACCAGTGTTTCGCTTCGATCGAGTCACGCCGTCTACTGGCCGGCCGCGTGGTCGCACGGCTCGTGGTCGCGCGGTCGCGTGGTCGCACGGTCGCGTGGTCGCACGGTCGCGTAGTCGCACGGTCGCGTGGTCGCACGGTCGCGTAGTCGCACGGTCGCGTGGTCGCGTGGACGCGTGGTCGCGTGGACTCGTGGTCGCGGTCGCGATCCACTAGTGTAGTGTTGTACAGTTGTTCCGCGTACGAGTGTCACATGGGTGCAAGCGGCGACGGGACGCTTTAAGAGTACAAATTCTGTATAAGCCCCTCAACTTGTGTGTTAATTCTAAATGTTAATTTTAAAACACGAAACAGGGAGAAGGTATCGTCAGAATACGAATAGTTAGCGCGGGCGACGTCAGGCCACGGAACCAGTCAGCTCTGCCTTTGGTGTTGTCTCTTCATTATTACGTTGTGTCTGTACTCTATTGCTACAGTGAGTTTTGTTGCTGTATCTTCCGTGTTTCTTTAATCGTAGCATTCGCGCGAACTGCGCACTAATGTTAAGACGGTGTACCACTGTAACGATAGGGTATTAGAAATCGTCGCGCACTATACGCGCGCACTCTTATTAGATAAGAAATGTGTTATTAGAAATGAATTGCAATAATAACTCGTGTTGCGCCCGCGCCTCGGATCGCCTCCGCAACCCTTTACTCAACTTAGTCGCTGTAAAAATTAGTCCGGCGTTGTAAAAAAAATATCAGTGCATTTGTAAATATTGGAGCCAAAATTTTTATACAAATTATTTCATAAATATATTCTTGGACCAAGTTGTGTGCGGAGGCGAGTCGTCCTGCGGGCCGGCTGCCGCGCTCTCTTCGCTCCTGACGTTTGACAAACGCAACCACTAACTCATCTGTCAATGTCAAACTCATCTGTCACTGTCAAAAAGCGTTGCGTTCGTCAATAACGTATTCGATTTCCCGAATACGTTGTACTCGGGAGCGTCGAATGTCCGATGCTATGTGTCGTCGTGAGCAGCCAATCGTTGTCGGATCGTAGAGGCAAACATTAGGTACTATTGTGACTATGCTGATGTGACATGGCAGCATTATTCAATGTAATTGACGAAACGTGGCACATATAATTTACTATATGTAAAAAGTTATAGAAATAATTAATTTAATAAAATTATAAATAAAATGTATTTTGTATTATTTACCTTTATCCAAAATCGACTATGGGGCAGTATATTGTAGATGCCAATTAGTAGAATCAAAGGCATTTAAATAACTATAATTACGGTAGACTGGACAAAGCAAACGAAATACTAATCTACTAGGCACTAGCTTATGAAGACGCTCAGTCTACAGACCTTGGTTGGTCAGAGGATACAGAACTGAGCACAATGAAAGAAACAGAGATAAAAAGCAAGTAATAAGGCGTAGGCGACGCAGGCCTGCCGGGGCTCCTACTTCTGACAAGTTTTAAGACAAAATCCTGTCGAAGTCGACGTGCCCGCAGCCCACGAGTTCGCTTCGCTTGCTCTTGCATGCTAAGTTCTAAAAGGAATCCTTCGACATAATTTGTACGCCAAACGGCTGGTCGGACACATCACACCAAGACGCTTTTCGCCTTTAATGCGTTCTGTAAGATAGAATCGATCCACTAACGATTTTCTAAAAAATATTTTTTTTGTTCAAAAATAATTTTACGTAACGGGGCACAGTAAGTACACTCCAACCCATTTCTTTCACAGTTAATTTCCTATGACTTCAGCACTATCAAAATCAGTGAGTTTTACTTAAGTCACAATAAGGTTGCTGTTGGGTTGCTGCGACTGACAAGTCTGTTAAAATCACATTGATCTTTAATATCGTTACCACATATGTAAATGATGGTTGCTATTGGTTAACACGTTAACTCCATGTCGGACTATGTGTCCGACACATTTTCTTCCATTCAGGCCTTGTCGGACTATATATGACCGATAACACACAAAATCTGAACATGTTGCTGCCTGGCAGCCATGTTTTTGGAATAAATAATGTATTTATGGAATAAATAATCTATTTAAAGTGAAATAACACTAAGTACATTTTTTACTTTTTATTTTAGCCATGGCAGTTAAACGTGTTAACTACTAACAGACGTGAAATAACTGAGAAAGGGCAGTGAAGGACTGTGTTCTATGTCTAGTGTCATTCGCCCACAAACAGGTGCACAAAATGAATTTGGATTTTCCCCCACAGTATATCATAAGTGCCGATCTATCTTCATTATTATTTCAGCAGAAAGACGTCCACAGCTGGACATAGGCCTCCCCCAAGCACCGCCACTTGGCCGGTTCTGTGCTTCTCGCATCCGGCTGATTCATGCTGCCTGCACCAGGTGCCGATCTATATTAAAGTATAAATAAAATCACATCATCAGTTCATTCCGATCCAGCCCGTCCCTTGCTGCCTTCTACCAGAGATGCCCTATCCGAGGTCCGTACCCCAGTGTCCTTAGCGAGTAGTCGCTCTAGTATTAAGTTTTACTAAGCCCTGGCTGGAGGTCTTAATTTATTGAGGTAGCCGGAGGTAAGTCCGGTTAATTAGTCGACAACCTCATATATTGACCTGCAAGATGTAATTTAAAAAAAAAAAACATCATCAGAATCAAATATTTCTTTATTAATCTAGATAATCTGGTAATATCGACCAGCGAATGACCAGAATTACAATTTAATACAAAACATAACCACAATAATACAAAACATTGGCCTACTCTTTGGTTGAAATACAATTTATACAGGAAAATATCCATAGGAAACCATTTTGAATACTTACTAAAATTGACTGGCAATAAATATTTCAAAAAAAAAACTATAGATGAAAGAATGTTCATAGATTAGGAACTACTTTGATGAACTTGATGGATTTGTTTTAGCTGGTTGCTGATCAAGAATTAAATCAAATTCTCACTCGAAACTCATCGCCAGCCAATTCTAGTGTCGTAAACATTACACACAACATGATCTAGATAACACAATTATTAATTCACCATAAACTTATACTAATCGAGAATTTACATCGGAATGTCATTCAATAAAAAAATAAGAATATTCGCAAGTACGTATGAAGAACTGAATTAAAACAATGTGATGATAAGCTTAAAATTATTTAGACAATGTAAAGCGTCTGCCTGGGTTCGACCCCACGACCTACAGCTCGAAAGTAGTGGCTGATACCACTGGGCCACCTCTGCTTGAATAGCATGCGTCAGCTTTTATTGAGATATTTAATTTAAAAAGAAATGCTGTGGCTTTTTCTTTATCCACGTTCAGACAAATCTATTAAAATAATAGTTTATAAAAAACAAAAAACTGTCTTCTAAAACTACGCTGACATACGTCACAAACTACGCTGACATACGTCTCAAAATTCGAAACACCCTAAAAAATAGAAAATAAATAATAGTTTAAAAAACACGCTTCCATAGAAAACCAAACCAAAAAGTTGAAAATACTGGAAAAAAAAGCGTGGGGTGCCTGATCAATAACAAAATACGTTAAAAAGCACCCGTGAGACGTATGTCAGCGTAGTTTGTGACGTATGTCAGCGTAGTTTTTTGCTGTCGTGGTAACCCTGGCAAGGCACAAATTTATGAAATTATTGCATTGTCATCGGTCTTTGACAGGTGTGCAAAGTTTGAATGAAATCCGGTCGTTTAAAGTGGGTCAAAATCGCGCAATAAGGAGTCGGTTACAAACAAACATACTAACATACAAACAAACATACAAGTGAAGCTAATATAAAGCGTGTAAAAAAAGTCAAATACCATATTGTGTCTTACCCGAAGGTCGAATTTCTATTGCACGTGGTAAAACGACAAATGGTAAAGACATTATGAGAAGCCTTTTCATTAAAAGGACAATCTACCAACAAATACCACTCCACTATAATTTTCTGTTTTTTATACCAGAGCTCTAAACATGCTCCAAATGTGTTATTAAAGTCATCATCAAATGAAACGTATTGAGTCTAATAATAATAAAACAGATGACAAACTCCTGACTGGGCTTAGACTAAGGGCAAGATTCATACATATTTGAACCTAATTCTGATGCTTATAATGTTCATATTCGAATGTGAGCAAAACCGATGAATATGAACGTTAACGTTATTTAAGTAATGTTCATTTTCGTATGCGACGCTTACGTACAAACGCCAGCACATCAAGGTACCCGAAACTGTCAAATTTTCTTTAACTTTTATTTTAAATTACTTTAACGTTAAATTTGAAAATCTATTAAAGAAATTTGACAGATTGTAAAAGCTTCAAGTGCTGGCGTGTATACAAAGTGCGCTCTGTAGGTTTCCCCTTACTATCGCAGCATATACCTCAAAGGATTAACACAACAATAAATATTACTACACATAAACGCACAAGGACTAAATCGTGTTTTCGAGACAAGCTTAAATTAATCAAATAAAAGGTGGCTGGGACATCAAAATTATGAATTGAGCACATGATTCTAGAAACACAACGTAGAAAATTATCGTCCATTTTTTTTTTTTTAATTGCCGTTTTCATCGGGTAAGTAATAAACTTGTCTATGAAACAGTTGTTTTTTCACGTGGGTTTCAAAAATCATGTACTCAATCTATGATAACAAACTCGCCTGCCACTCTGTATTTTTTAAATGATTAATTAACAGAGGTCAAAATATAATATTATAATTTATCTACTAACTCAAGTTTGCTTTTGCATAATATAATTATAACAATTAACAACGTAATATCAAACAGAATATATGTACAATTGATTTATTTAATAATTATGACACCCGTACGATCGACTACAGAAATAATAAAATAATACCTCGCATGTATTCTCCGGAAGGGTTAGCAGAAATGGATAGTAAACCAACATTTCACCAGCTATGTTTAAGTCCCATGTAATAGGAGAGCAAGAATTATATTTTTAACAAATAAAGGGCAAACTACTAAAGAATGATCCCATTTAATAATATCAACAAAAAATATATTATACAGCAAGAAAAAACTTAATAATTCAACAAAATTAAAGACAACAGACGTAAGCCAAAATCAAACTTCAGCGATAACAAAGAAATTCCCAATTTCCAATAATACTTAATTTTATTTATTTATTTTTACGTACATTATTTTTTAATCATAACTACGAATAATATTTAATAATGGTCGATTCCCTAAACAAGATTTCAACAAAATGGTTTAAAGTATTTGCAGCATTTTGTTTTTTTTTTAAAGTGCGATATTAACCTTGAATAACCGTCATGAATGATTTGCCTAAGAACCTCATTAGGTTAGGCAAAGGTGTACGTTTGTACACCCACGAAGCGAAGAATCACTTTTTTAACCTAAATTATAAACCCCTTCAAACAGACAAATACAAGAAACTATCGAAAACAATTTTCCTTATAATACAAGAGACAATTATTTAAGACTAGATTTTTATTTTTTATTACTTAAATTTAATATTTTTCCGACATCACTAAATACGACCAACAAAATATATCTTTCGGGGTTTGACTCATTACAGCAATAATTAATAAACATTTTACAATTAAACATCGAAATTAAATTTACCCTAGCCACCACATAAGCAGCGACTTAATCTTAAAAACAATATTATAATATAATAAGTACAATCAACACCACAAAATAATAATCATTTTATTATTTATTGAAACATTTGTAAAAATAAGCCTCTCATTTGAAATTATAATATTTTTTTACTAGACACACAGTATAATGGACAATACTATACAGATAGATTTTACTAAAGACTCGTATAGACGATATAATATACATATATTAATAATTACCTATATTTATACAAAGTTAAGTGAACATTTTTTAAATCTGGGCAGATTGATCAAACGTGTTTGTGTTTTCACAATTTCATTTTTTCTGTAATAAATAGTAGTCTGAAGGGAACAAGGCCAATTCCTGGCCTAAAAACACTCTTATGCAAGTTGCAATCTCAGCTGAGTAACAATCAATGTCAAAATGTTGACGAAAATGTAGAAAAATCCTTCTAGTTTACAGAAGTTTTTTTGACAGATTCAAACTGAGGTGACGCGAACGTTCTTTGAAATACGGAAATTGCGCTAAGTTCATTAATTTTAGGTATAAAAAAAAACTCACACTAAACAAAACTCCAAACGATTTCAAACAATGTCTAGCATTCACATTTTTCCCTCACGTACACATCAGAAATTCATAATCTTATTATTATTGCACCAATATCTGATGCCGACTGTACTATTATTTGGACTAAAAATAATAATAATGGTGGGATATATTTTGAACTAGCATAATAAATTCGGTAACTCAATATCTACTTTTCTATATACATTTTATAATCTAAGACTAAAGACATGCAGTATATCGACGAAACCAACCATCCGACGCAAATAAGTACTCCGATAAAACGTTTAAAAAATATTATAATTAAAAAATGTAATTCTAATAATATTTTGCGGAACTAAAATTGTCCTCCGTTTTTAAAACTACTCCAGTGGTTCGCACTAGTCTATCATTTAACTAATAAAGCTTATTTAATTTTAGTAGTAACAATAATACTATTAGCTAGTAACTAATTGTCTAAGTCCACCTAATTTGGTTAGGACAGCGAATTATAACTACAGTGAGCATTTTATAGGAATGTATGTGATGTTCGTGTACCGTTCGCGGCAAATTTCGGCAGTTACGCGGTAAAATTTGGGCAATATCGCGGTAATATACTTGTAATATCAGGGTAATACCATGGTAAAAGTTGGGTAATATCGCGGTATACTTGGCAATTTTGTGGTAATAAAACTTGACAAAAGTTACGATGCGCTTAACTTTGCTTTAATGCGCAAAGGCAATTAATTGCACATTTTTTGTGTAATTGTGGTTAAATATGGATTAACGACGTCTCGGTAAACCGACCTGAAATATCAAGATTGTACAGAAATCGTCAGTCAACAATTGCGCAATCTGTGTTGCTACCATAAAAATTGGCAATTTTGCAGTATTACTGGGCAATATAATACTCAGCAATGAGGATCAATTCGACAAAAGGATATAGCAATTTTGAATACTACATCGAATACAATATAAATATCTGAGTTCATTTCTTTTTGAATCACTCAAATCCATCGAGAAATTACGAAGTTATTAAACTTTAAAAAAAGGGAGTTTTAAAACGCAAGCCGCGCGCGCGAAACTGCTGATGACGTCACGAGGCTCGATCGCCCGCCACGCGCCGCACTGCTTTGTTATGATTTGCGGAGTTTAATCGTTGTTTCTTGTTTATTTATGTTTTATAGATATTGGTAGATAGGAAACATGGAAGTCGGATTTACCCAAGGCCCAATCGGACAATCTCGCGAAGATTGATTCGTTTATGGTTGAAAAGTAAAAAAAAAACCAATTTATTCCAGTGCACAGGTAGGTACTACGTTTTAGAATGTTTTGATTTGGCAGGCAGGTACCTTTTTCGTGTTTCTACAATGTGTAGGCACCTCTCTACCTATTTTAAATAATATTTCTTACTAGCTTCTGCCCGCGACTTCGTCCGCGTAAAATTTCCTGCTCCCCCAACCCATCGTGCTGCAACCCCCGTCGCATCGAATCGCCTGCCCGTGCGAGGTCTTTGTATGCGTGACGATTTTCTTTGTGCTCGGCTCCTAAGGGTCGTTGCGTGACCTTATATAATATATAGTCTATAGCCTTCCTCGATAAATGGGCTATGCAACACTAAACGTACAACTCTTCAGCTTTTACATGGGTGTGCTACGCAATGAATTTTTTTAAAGACCAAGGCGCGCGCAATGGACGTGTTTTATATGGAATTTTTGACATTTTCTTCGAAAAATAAAATAAATTATTACCCACGTGTTGAAATTTATATGTGAGGGGGTTGCAAAGGGGGTCGAAAATTTCATTATTTTTGCGATAGGAAACGCCATTTTCGAGATATAAGCAAAAGAAAAGGAAAACAAAAATACAGTACTGTTTTTGCACATGAAGGCGAGGCGCGCGCAGTAGACGTGTTTTATATGGAATTTTTCACATTTTCTTCGAAAAATAAAAAAAAAATATTACCCACGTGTTGAAATTTATATGTGAGGGGGCAGCAAAGGGGGTCGAAAATTTCATTATTTTTGCGATAGGAAACGCCATTTTCGAGATATGAGCAAAAGAAAAGGAAAACAAAAATACAGTACTGTTTAAAGCACGTGAAGGCGAGGCGTTCGTTGGTGTGAATTTTAGTTCATAACTACTAGTTTTAATCCACACCTTTTTTATCGCGATTAAAAATAGATTTAGTTAAAATAAATTACTATAGTCAAAATTTTTGAAATGCAGTATAAAGTACTTTTAGTTAAGGGGACATGGGGCGTCGCTCCTCATGAAAGTACACCACTTCTTTCTATTTTTTGGGTATTTTGGGACACAAAATAACAATTTGTCCGGTGTAGCAACACTTGTATTTTCGTATCGTGGCACGATACAATATTTTATGAAGACATTATTCGTTTAAATGTTCTGCGAGTCACATAACTAAAGGCAGAAAGAACGTGCGTGGCGGTACCGCGGACGCGAACGTGGAAAATGACGTCATCAACAAATTGTGCGTATTGGCGGGCGTTTTTGAAAATGCAAAATTAAAACCGCTCTAACTTCGTCATTTTTGGTCCAATTTTAATAATTCTTTCACTGAAATAATTGGTTTAGGTATGACTGTAATTCTACATATTTAACTAAAATCGTCGCTGATCCTCATTTAAATCATCAATATTAAACTGATTTATTGTAAGTTTTATTACTTGATGAAATTTCAACACCTACGTAGGTACTAAGTGAAACTGTATTAGATTTAACGCCAAGTTCAACAGTGTCTCTAAGTAAAACAGGCTAATATTCTAACTATTATTTTTAGATTATTAAGAGGGCTACGGTACCCATAAAACCCGTGGTTTCAAACATTGTGCTTGCCTATATTTTCTATTTTTAGTGCTGATATTTTTGTTCAATTTCATGTTTTTTTTTCTTGTTAATAAGACAACCAAGGCTGCTTAATTCTCTCGATTTTTCAAAATACTTTTTTCCTAAATATAAATCAATACTTTGTTTTATAGTAAACCGTAAGTTTTTTGTGATAGTATTTAATTTCTTTTTTTTTCATTTTCGTTTATTAATAAACGAAAATGAAAAAAAAAAGAAGAGATCGCGCCATCGAAAAATCTCATTATATTTGACTAGTAAAGGTGAACGCATACTTAAGAAGTAGGGTTATTTCAAAAACATCATAATCTCCTATTCTTTACGTTTTTTTTCTTTTTTTTTCTTTCTTTCCTTACCCTGAAACGTTAGGCAAATAATTTTAACATAATAACGCATAAAACACTACTTTTAAGTGTGCGTTTACCTTTACCATGCCAATAGCCGAATTGCCGCCAATTTTCATTCCACTTCAATTCCGTACACATTTCAAATAACATCGGACTATTAAACATTGACCTTGGACAGTTTTACAGCGACCTCGACCCAAGGTCACCGAACACTTATCGTATTACAAGCAAATATTTTCCGAATACCTCGTGGAAGAATTTGTTCATTGGAGTCGTGAAATTATTATTTTTTCGTTAGGGACCATCGGTTTAAAGGTCAAGGTCATTGAAATAAATTCGCCTGGAAATACCTGATTTATTTCAGGCATGCCTTTTATCATCGATTAAACCTTAGATTCTGTTTTGTACAGATACTATCTCGAGGTATTACTTATCGCAAGCTGGCACAAGTTGGACGCTGTCTTCATCCCGCCTGTTGCAATGAGGCCTCCGTAGAGGTCGCGGGTGTTGTAGGAGGGAAAACCTCTCGCTTTGGGTGCCGCTTTGCTTTTTGCTTAGCGCATTGCGGAGGTGACTTTCTCCTGTAATTGATGGAGAGAGTTTTATGAGTATTTTGTTCAATCTTTATGCTGTTATTCGGGATATCAATTAGCCAACTACTTCTCAGTTGTATAAAACACACGAAGGTTTTTTGTTCAATACATTCACAAACACGGTACATGATTAAATAGCACCCGTGCGAAACCGGGTTGGATCGCTAGTTATGAATACATCTAAGATTTAATGGTCTGAAATAGCCTACACGCAGTGGTGAAGAATGCTCGTTCTTTCTCGACATTAAGAAAGGAATTTACACAGTAATGTGCCCAATTATAGGTTGGAATTTAATATTTTCGTAGGAGGTATGGTCCTAAAATAAAATAGCTGATGTTTCGAAACGATTAGCTATAGGTAGCGGGACTGGTAGACTTGGATTCACCAAACGTACCTTAGTATCATCGCTCTTGGACACTCTTGGAAACTCTTTGAGGACCATAATATTTCGAGAGTTCACTTAAAACATAAGGCCAAAATGTAATCATAGTATGAATTACTTCATAGTGTGTCAAAAATATGTATTGATTTTTGATTTTTAATTCAATCAGCATAAGTAGAGAGAGCATGATAGACACCATGACCCTGGCACATGGGCAACTGAAGCGACCTCAACAACCCAGTAAAGGCACTCAGTAGCCTATTGTTTGCTTATATTTTGATGATGAATAAAAGTAGCAAATGTTTTCTTAATTTAAATAAAACCATATTTATAGTCAAATAAGTTAATATATGTCTTAGAATCTAAAATGATAATATTTTAGTATACGCACTTGCGTGAGATACCTTGCACGGCTTGCACCTCAACAAGTTTATTCCTAGTGCAGATAGAATTCAACAATCAAAATACTCTGTACACTTCTAGTGTAAGGCCCCCACATTCAAACCAATTACTACAATAAACAATTTCAATTTTGTATGGAGCATCTCATTCTTTGACATCCAAAAAAAAAACCAGACGGCCAGGTACCCTCAAGGTCCTGATCTGGACATACGCCGATAGAGTTTAAGAAATTAACGGTCACTTAAAAGACAGCTTTCAAGGAGTTATTTATTCAAACGAACTCAAATGAAAGACATAAACATTCCCTAATGATATTTTAATTACCTGGTAAAGACAAAGGTCGTCCACAGAGTGTGAGGTCATGCGACCTTGGAGACGCGGAGCGGGACGAGCGAGGTCGGCTCGAAGTGTTGTTGTTACGGGACTCATCGCATCTGGTGTTGCGTCGGGGAGATCGACCGCTTAAGAGCTCCTGTAATTAGATTGTTGGGGTATATATAAAGGGGTGATTGATATTTTGTTTTGGCATGCTGATAAAATATGTTCTAAAAAAATATTCACCCTGTATACACAAGGACATCGACTCGCACACAGTAACCATGAATTCAGCACATGGTTTTAGACCCCCGAGGCTACAAATACTAATAGAAATAAACATACGTATCAAAAAAATCTGTTGTGACATAGAAACGTGTGCTGTGTGGAAATTGATCAAGCATTTGTAATGCAAAAAAAAAATGTTTAAGGGCTATATTTGGGTTGAAACAAATAGATTCTTGTCGCCCATTCTTTAGAAAATATAAAATTCTTACTTTACCGTGTATTTATATCTTGGAATCTTGTATATTCGTTTTCAAACATAGGAGTCTTGTTCAGAAAGCGACAAGCTACTATGCCCCTCGATCTCATAATGCCAACAAGTTATATAAACCCAAGATAAATCTCACAGTCACATCGAACAACAGTTTTATCATGTGCATTAAATTTTACAATAAAATCCCAAATACAATTACGTCACTCCCATTTTTTAAATTTAAGCGTATCTTGACAAAAATATTGATTGATAAATGCTTTTATAGTATACTTGAGTTCCTAGATTATAAGGTGTAAGTCCTGCATTGTAATATCAGGTACTATTATCAATAATTAATTGTTACCAAATAAGACTCGATTTAATACAATATTTACTAACTGCATGCCTGATTCAAACTTATAATAATTCTTAATAAGTTCTTTTATTTCTTAATTCATATAATATATAATGTTTTGATATTAAATAATTATGTAAAATTTGCACGCCGACATTAATGACAGAATAAGAGATTCATATACCTTATCTTTAAGATCTCTCTATACCCACCTTATTTACGCAAATAAATGATTTTGATTTGATTTGATTTGAAGTGTAATAGCAGCGCAGTCAAAATGTACTGCGAGCAATTTTCTTTTTAATAACTGTAAAAATTTGTAGGAGGCGTTCAAAATTATGTACTAAATCCATGCTAACAGGTTTACTGTCAATGTCCTTGCCACCTTGTATGATACAATAATCTAAATTATATAGAATCTAAATTAGTTTTAAATTATAATATACCCTGTATTGGAAAAAAATATATAGGATAAAATAAATATTTTGATAATTAATAAAGACTAAAAGAGAGAAAGATTATTAAGACTAAAATACAAATTGAAATAAATAACAAATCGGCTTAAAAATTAGACAGAGTTACAAAAAAAAGATTGACGAACACGATTTAGTATACAAATAAAAGTGTAATTCTTATTAACAGCACAAAAAGAACACTACATAAAAATAAATAAAAAAAAAACAGTGCACAAAAGCAACAGTGACACACAAAAAAAGGACGGCACACTTAAAAAGTATTGTTAGTAACCTTTTCCTGGGAATTGACAGAGTAAGCGCTGTACGACACGGGACTGTCGGCGGCGAAGTCGAACGCGCTCGCCGCACGATACGACATCGTGTCTTCATGGAAAGCGGGAAACGGAGAAATTATTAGTATTGCTAAAAATGTGAAGAAATACAAAACATCGCGGCGGAATTTTATCGCGTACTGGCATTGCAATAACAGCTGTACGGGTTAATTTTTTAGGTAGTGCTACCAGTGCCGTGGTTGGGTGGTGGATGGCTGACCATTTTCACATACCAAGACTCCTCCTCGCCTCGGAAAGTCTGATAACCGGTCTTATCAAGGGGTATTGTAATACGATTCTCAGTAATTAGCTTATGGACATCAGATACCAGTCGCTCTATGTAAAATACTGGTATTCAGCTGTACCCGGGTACACTGGAAGCCGATTCCAACGTAGTTGGGAAAGGCTAGGCTAGGCTAGGCTAGATGATGGAGTCGACCCGAGGTTTGAGAATCTAACAGAGTGGATCTCAGCGCGTCGAAAAAACAAACTGTTGGATTGCACGATAAAATCCCGTCACGATATCTTTATGTACGTGCGAACATGGGCTTCTACTAAACGCCAAGACACGCGGCATTCGCGGTCATAAAACGTGCGAGTAATACGGGATATCTGAAAACTATAAACTGCGTCTCGTGCCGTCTCGCTCTCACTTTTTACGACCTTAAATGTCACGAATGTTGGCGTTTAGTCAAAAAGTTACAGTCAGTGTCAAAAGGTCAAACGTCGATGATAATTTTAAGATATTTAGAACCATAATTATTGATCCAGTTAATTTGATGAAAAGGATGTATGTACAGTCCCACTTTTGTTTTTGACTGCACAATGGGCTAAATCGTATCATATAGTTTATTTCCTGATCTTTTTTATTAAGATAACATAGTGTTCTAGATGATAGATATGGATAATGGTGTAACATGTATGTCTAAGATCGAGCAGAACCATGTGTTATTAGCTTCAAAAAATATACCTAGAATAGAATAGAATAGAATAGCATTTATTTGCAAATATGGGTTATACATAAGAAGTAGGTATTAATAGGTTTTCATCAGAGTTCTGCCATATTTCACCATTCGGCATGCACACATTTTCATTATATAAAATTGTTAAAATTTAAATTCTTATTGGAACATTAAATTAGTTATGTCATTCTCATTAAATAAAATTATTAAAATTCAAATTTACATTAAAACTATCAACTTATTACGTTATACTCATGTTAAATTAAAATTCAAAATGTCAGTAACAGCTTATACAAGAAATACAAAACCTAATATATGTAAGAAACAGCACATTGTCATTGAGTCAATTATACTGACTTTGACAACCCTGAAAGTTACTCGCTCTTAATACTAAGGCAATTACAAATGAAAATCAAAACATACTTAGCATTTTTATATCTTCATTGTTTTTAAGCATAAATTTGACTGAAGAATTCGTTGAAACTTGTTGAAAGGCTAAAGGGAAATGGAAGATTCTTAATCTTTTTAAAAAGGATTATATTTGCCTCATCATTATAAGTGACAGACCTGTTTTATCATGTTTTTTTATTGTTTTAAGCCACAATATGCTTCCTCTTAGCACGCAAATCCTATTCTATTCTTTATATATTTCTTCAAAATGTTTATATTATTTAAATCTACTAATTTAACACAATTCTAGAGAAAAATCAAAATTAATACAAAATACATGATATAACTTTCAGATGTTTTAGTAAATTAATTTTACGAGCAGACTTTAAAAAAAATGATTAGCTATCTAAATCATGTAAACTGATAGCAACATAGCATGCTGTGTGAACCTGGTACTATATCTAATCAGTCATTCACCTGGCCTGACCTACATACTAATATATATGTAGATAAAGAAGTCACATTTTTTATACATTCGCCACAAGACAACTATTGGCATAGATAGATAAACTCTAGACAAGAATCTATTTTTTTTTTACTTCTGTATGCAAGACAAGTCAAGCTATACATTTCCAGTATGAGCTGACTTCTCATTGCACAGAAAGCCTATACAATGCGAGGTCTGTTAAAACTGAAAATGTTTAGCTTGATATGTAGCCGTGTGTACATCATGTAGAGAAAAATGTTAGAGATGACATTTACTATCTGACTACCTCTAAGAAAAAATGGTGAAACAGTTCAGGGGTCAAAAACTTTTAATAAAGTAGTAGTAAGTAGTCCAGACCTTAAATGATAAAATTGGTAATTAAAAAATTGGTAAATATCATCTTGATGTACCATCTTATACCGGTAAGTACATTGTTGGCAAATAAATATCAATCTGAATCTTGAATATTACCCTACTTTTACAAAAAATAAAATGGATAATCTTTAAATTTTAAACTTTTATTTCACCATCATTAAAATGAGAAAATTGTATTAATAAAAGCAAATTAAACATGGTTAAAACTGCTACACTTACCTATGTAGCATTCGAAAAAATTAGAAATAGTTAGCACAATATATGTTTTTAATTTATGCAATAATGCTGCAACCAATTTTCCAGGGTGGTTTTTTTTATTTATTATTTGCGAATGTTTTGGTTTACCGTGTGGCCAGCAACTGGTTGGAGGTGGTGACCTTATCATATGCTCGTGGACCTCTTTCAAGGTCAATGGGTCATCCTCTATGAAGTCTAGGGCAGTACTTCCAAATTCCTGAAAAACAATTAACAATAGCATTAAGATTTTTAGATCAAGTTTAGTGACTTTTCATCAAAATGATTACATTCATTGCCTCTTCTGTTGATTTTTGCGACGAAAAAAAATGTTGTGTGACAAAAATTTGAAAAAAGTGCCAAGCCATATAAACCGTAAAAAACTGTGACAGTTAAATGTTTTTTTTAAACCAAACTGACATCTGTTGAACGATTCAACAATGATATACAATTTAATTTTGCTTGAGTCCCAGCGTTGACTTTTATGATTCAATCAAATAGATAAGCATAGAGCTAGACGAAGTAGATGTATGGGTATTATAAAAAACATTGTTTTGATCCAATATTAGATATTGAAATGAATTTGTTGGCTTATCCCTATTCAAAGTGGCAGAACTTGAGGGAAGCCTATTTCCAGCAGTGGATGTCTTTTGGCTGAAATGATGATGACGATGATCCCTATTCAAACTTACTTGAATAGAGAAACTGAAATGATGATGACGATGATCCCTATTCAAACTTACTTTAATAGAGAAACTGAAATGATGATGACGATGATCCCTATTCAAACTTACTTGAATAGAGAAACTGAAATGATGATGACGATGATCCCTATTCAAACTTACTTATATAGAGAAACTGAAATGATGATGACGATGATCCCTATTCAAACTTACTTGAATCGAGAAACTGAAATGATGATGACGATGATCCCTATTCAAACTTACTTGAATAGAGAAACTGAAATGATGATGACGATGATCCCTATTCAAACTTACTTGAATAGAGAAACTGAAATGATGATAACGATGATCCCTATTCAAACTTACTTGAATAGAGAAACTGAAATGATGATGACGATGATCCCTATTCAAACTTACTTGAATCGAGAAACTGAAATGATGATGACGATGATCCCTATTCAAACTTACTTGAATCGAGAAACTGAAATGATGATGACGATGATCCCTATTCAAACTTACTTGAATAGAGAAACTGAAATGATGATGACGACGATCCCTATTCAAACTTACTTGAATAGAGAAACTGAAATGATGATGACGACGATCCCTATTCAAACTAACTTGAATAGAGAAACTGAAATGATGATGACGATGATCCCTATTCAAACTTACTTGAATAGAGAAACTGAAATGATGATGACGATGATCCCTATTCAAACTTACTTGAATCGAGAAACTGAAATGATGATGACGATGATCCCTATTCAAACTTACTTGAATAGAGAAACTGAAATGATGATGACGATGATCCCTATTCAAACTTACTTGACTAGAGAAACTGAAATGATGATGACGACGATCCCTATTCAAACTTACTTGAATAGAGAAACTGAAATGATGATGACGACGATCCCTATTCAAACTAACTTGAATAGAGAAACTGAAATGATGATGACGATGATCCCTATTCAAACTTACTTGAATAGAGAAACTGAAATGATGATGACGATGATCCCTATTCAAACTTACTTGAATCGAGAAACTGAAATGATGATGACGATGATCCCTATTCAAACTTACTTGAATAGAGAAACTGAAATGATGATGACGATGATCCCTATTCAAACTTACTTGACTAGAGAAACTGAAATGATGATGACGACGATCCCTATTCAAACTTACTTGAATAGAGAAACTGCACCATAAGACTTGCTATACAATCTCCAGATAGTAAAAGCAATAAACAGTATGGGAAATCTGAAGCATCTAAAAAACTAGCATTTGGTGAAAAGCACAGATGTTTTGAGGGACTGTCTTATTTAATGTTGACATTCACAAGTGTTGATTTAATATAATTTGTATAATGACTTTTGATATTGAAAAACTCCCGTTTGACAAAAGTTACAATGTAGGTAATTTCCATAGGCCTCTTCTAGACTTTTTTAAAAGATAACCAGTACAAATACGACAGAAATGAGTCCACTCTTCAGCAATAGTTCTCCTGCTTATCTTAAAATTCAGATTCAATTTGTATTTTGTTTAGCTAAATTATTCTTGGTCTTTAAAAACAATGCCACCTGCCCTTTCCTATAAGTATGACAATGATGATGCACAAGAAGAAAATGGAACAAGTATGCAATATAATATTTACCTGTGACATTAGTATGGTGTCATCTGACTCACATTCCTCCGCATGGCTTTCAATGAGACTCTCCCTGCTTGCCATAACCTGCTGTCAATTAAAATATTAATTAATAAAAATGCCCAAATTTCTCAATTATATCGACGTTTGAAAGGTAAAATCGAATAAGCGACATAGTGACCCTATGTCGCTTAGTAAATCTCGCCTTTCAAACGTCGATATGCTTACAATTATATATGCTCTTATATTATATGCTCCGTCTCACCAAGAGGAGGCCTATGTTCCAGCAATGAGAACATTATAGGCTGTTGACGATGATGCTTACAATTGTTGTTATGAAGGGTCACTAACAAATTTCAATAACAGTTGTCCGTATTTATGCAAAATGGAACTACACGACAAATTTAGTTTTTTACTTTTTTTGAAGAATACTAAATTTAAAAGTGGTCTATCTATGTTTTTGTAAATCCTTTGATAACTCAGAAGTGCGTGTTTGCTGGGTGGTTCCTTTTTGTATAAATACGGACACATTTAAATTAGTATTCTTCAAAAAAAGTAAAAACCTAACTTTGTCGTGTGGTTACGTTTTGCATAAATACGGACAATTTATGTCTTGCCACCTATATATTCATTGTTTCAATTCAATTTCTAATTCATTTATTAGTGCAAGACAGGGTTATGGGATGTCACAAAATATTAGACACCCATAAAAGAATTTGAATTAGGAAATAAATTAAGTATGACTTTACATGGATTTATGAATTGAAAGAAATATCTGTAAAGATTATGAATGAGCCTTCAGTGCTATAAATTCAACATACATAATGATTATACTGTTTTTTCTCATAAACCTATACAGACAATTAGATAATGTCATAAGATAGCTATGCATGTTCCAATTGGTTCTTTACAATGGAGACGAGCCAGCAAGAGACTGACTCCACCATTACAATTCCATCATCAATACATTTCTGTTGTAGGTATTACTTAGGTACATAAATTGGACATTCACATATTTTTAGTAGTAGAATAGAAACATTTAAGCACCATCTTGGTTATTAATTTTGTTCGGAACATTGGAGAATATACTGGTAGAGTGTAGGCACGTTATGGAACATGTGTTCCATAACATTGTGTAAACTGCTAATAACTAGAAATTCCTGTATAGCCATTACACAACAACTTCAATTAGCAGTCATTATAAATATTGCCTTCAAAACCACATTATAAGTCATAAATCCATAATCCCATCTAATAAATAACTAAACAATACCAAGAATGTTAGAAAACATATCAAACAACAGTTCCTTGTACTTTTACGGCATTGTTTACATGTTATCTACGCGGAAGACGCATCTCATTACAAATATTTCCGCAACTAAGCGTAATTATCTTTTAAAATTATGTTAACCTCACCTGCAGATAAGGGTTGTCTTGCCGCGACAGTCTTAAGGCTTCCATGTCCTGCGCGATGTTCCTCGTCCGACCTGGAGTCAGAAGAACGGCAGCAGACCCCGTCAACGGTGGAGATAACACTGAATTACACCAATACACGCAATTTAACACAACAAATTTATATAACTATTTTCAACCGTTGTGCGCAACTTACCAGACAAAGAATCATTGCTTGCCTCCATATTTACCCTATATGTACTTTTCATTTGGTCTATTTATCACCAGCTTGAGGAAAACTTTATAAATAAGCAGCTTCGAATTAATATTTATACGGAACTGATTACACACTCAACAATAATTAAAACAGTTAATACCGTAGAGGACCTTTAAAAGAAACTATGTAAATGCGTATTTATTTATTTATTGTTGTGTTTTTGCTATTTTCATACATTTTTGAAAATTTGAAGCAAAAGAAATGGAAAACTGATAACGAATAACGATTGACTGCAAACTGCTGCTGCTGCGATTGACAACTTGACATTAAAGTAGATCGTTCGGAAATGCCAACTAATCAGGAAAGTAATCCATTTTCATTTTCGATAGATAATAGATTAAAAATTAATCCAGTTCAGAAATACGTAGATGTAAACGAAACGTGTAGGCCTTTAACAAAGCGGATACTACAAATAAAACTGTTGTTGCCTCTTAAATAATAACAAGATGAATCCTGACAGTGTTTCTGCAAAGGTAAGTAGAGATTTTATACAGACAATAATAAATGCAATTAATCGAAAGGAACTTTGTTCCATCCAGGTGTCCCTTTTATTTTACTTTATGTTACTTTACACACTATACGTTAAATCTAAAAGAGCCACCGAAATAATCAATCAGATTATCTATATTAAACTTGCAGTGTGGATTTGGTAATGCTGTACCTCCACACCGCTATTACCGCACACCGCCGCTACCGTTGTCTTGGCGGAAAGTATTGTACAACTGCACTGCTACCCTGGCACATCAATGACCTGGTGAAATGAATGTTACAAACTGAAAGTTGCTGCGTAAACATGCAGCGAGTTAAGTCTCCGCCGATGTCAGAATTTCACACCCACACACGATTTTGACAGTAGTAGCGATTGCAAAATCTGTGTGGACATGACATTTTAAAATGACCAGTGAGTCACTGCTTGTGTACGGGGCTTATCACACTAACGGTTCACGAGCGTCTTTAAAGCGGAACGAGTGCGCAGCGAATTGAATACGTCGCGGACGCGCATCGAATACGCCACGCATGCGCCGCGAATACGTCGCGAAAGCACAACGAGATCGCTGCGGATAAAACCGTTACTGAGTGTATTGTACGGACGCCAGCACATCGAGTTACCCGAATCTGTCAAATTTTGGTAATCAATCTTGAGCCTAATACTTTAGTAATAAAGTTGAAAACCTATTAAAGAAATTTGACAGACTGCAGTAGCTTTATTTCGGTACGTCATAAACCCGCTGCGAACAGGCGTCGAAAACGTTGCATAATCGCCACGCGTCCGTGGCGTCATCGCTGTGCTGCCGCGACGTGATCGCGACGTATTAGCTGTGCGTCCGCTGCGCTCTAAAGACGCTCGTAAACCGCTAGTGTGATAAGGCCCTTAGAGCTCTTACACACGAACGGCATGTTGCCAACGGCCGAGTCGACGGCAGCCATCGACGCGCAGGTGGCAGCCGTTACTGCTGATAGCGTGGCTGCAACACTTCCCGGTTATGTAAGATTCTTAGGGATCCCGTACCAAAATAGTAAAAAAGAACCTTATGTTGTTACTCATTATATCTGTCACAGCTGGATATCTCAATAACTAGTAATGCTATCAATTTGAAATAGTTTTTGATGATGTTTTTTTTATAAGCGGTTCCCCTTTTATCTCCGAAGTTTGCGCAGAGAAAAATCTGAAATTATTCTGTGTGGTTTATTTTATACTAGCTTTTGCCAGCGGCTTCACCCGCATGGAGGTCGGAAATTATCCCGCGGGAACATACTACCGGGATAAAAAGCCTATGTCCTTTCTCAGGCTCTAAACTATCTATGTACCAAAATTTAAATCGGTTCTGTAGTTTTAGCAGGAAAGCGAGACAGCCAGACAGACAGACAGAGTTGCTTTTGCATTTATAATATTAGTGTGGAAGTGTGGATATGGTGGATTATTCTCAGTTTATGTAAAGATGAAAGGAAAAATTAAAACGATGTCTCTGAATAGCTAGCTCACTTTCATTTCAAATCTTCAACAAAAATTCCATTAGATCCACTATTGGTCACATAATGTCGTCATCACAATATTTATATATGATGGTAAGGAACCCTCAGGGCTTGTGGCTAAGTTACAACAGCCGCACGGGTCGATCGTTCAGGTTAAGCTACGCTTGCCGCGGTTGGTCCGTGGATGGGTGACCATCTTTACATAATAATAATAACAAAAAAACCGTATTCGTAGGTATAAGCGGCAACTGGACCGATACACTCAAACGCACCTTCCAGAGTGATGAAAGGTGGGTTTATACTAGTAGGGCTTGCGAGCGACCGACCCAAGGTGTGGCTGACACGTATCTGCCGGATAATAATAATAATTATTTTTATTTATTTATTAATTCAGACAAAGTCCATAATTGTTAGTTACAAAAAAATATCTTACAAACTATGTTAGTACAGACATATTACAAAAAGAGACGTAAATAAGGTGTGAAGTCATGAGACCTCCCACTCGAGTTCAGGATAGATGGCCACGCTATCCGACCAGAACCCGAACGAAAGCCCTCATGACTGCCGAGTCATACTGACACCTGGTGTTCTGTTTGGCCCAGTATCTGGTCGGTGCCTGTCAGTCACACCGAAGGTGATTGGGCTAGAGAAGTCGAACGAGCCTGCGATCCTATACCTGAAATGGGGGCTATTACTATCTGCCCACAAGATGTTGCTCGTGCAGTCCGTCCATTGCCCAAATGGAAGTCTCCAGGGCCGGACGGGTTGCACAACTTCTGGATATGATGGTTTGTAAGATCGCACGCTCCCTTGGCGGCTCAGTACCAGACTACTTTGGAGTCTGGTACTGAGCCGCCAAGTTCGCTACCCCAGTTCCTTACAACAGGAGTTACCCACCTGCTCCATAAATCAGTTAGCACCGCGGAACCCAAAAATTATAGGCCGATCATGGGTTTACCGACGGTCTATAAAGCTTTTACATCCATTTTGAGAACTAAAATTTACAATCATATAGACACAAACTCCATCCTGTCTGTCTCTCAAAATGGATGTAGGAACGGGTCCCGCGGTACTAAGGAGCTGCTCCTCATTGATATGGCCATTAGCCAACTGGTTCGTCGTTTCTGAAAGGATCTGTCACCATGTTGGATAGATTACAAGAAGGCCTATGACTCGGTGCCACATACAGGGCTCATGAGGGTGCTGGTGCTGGAGTTGTATAAAGTAGATGCAACTCTGCGCGCTTTCCTGATGTCATGTGTGGGGCAATGGAGGACGGTCCTTCGCTATTCAGGATGTCGAGATATCCAGAGGAATAGCGAGCCGATAAGGATCGAGCGAGGCATATTTCAGGGCGATAGTTTGAGTCTGCTTTGGTTCTGTCTAGCTCTGAATCCTCTGAGCACACTGCTTGAGGATTCAGGTATAGGCTATCGGCTGAGAAGAGGTGGTCAGGTTATATCTCACCTCCTGTACATGGATGACCTTAAACTCTTTGCCCACAACAATTTGCAACTGATGGAACTACTGAAAGTAACTGAAACCTTCAATAGCGCCATCAGGATGGAATTTGGTGTGGACAAATGTGCGGTCATGCATGTAAAGCGAGGGGATATTGTGGAATCCGTGGGAACCCAACTCTCGGATTCCATAAATTTTCGAGCCCTCTCCACATCCGAAACCTATTAACCAAGTATTTGGGTATGTCGGAAGCGCTGCGAATCAATGTTACTGATACTGACATGAAGCAATCGTTGAAGGAGCGCTTCTTTGGCCGCCTGAAGAAAGTATTTAATAGTCTTCTATCAGACGAAAACAAGGTGCGCGCCTTCAACGGTTGAGTCATACCGGTTTTGATGTACTCTTTTGGCATACTCCAATGGACTCAGACCAAACTCGACGCCCTGGATAGGAGGGTCAGTACGCTGCTGACTGCATATCAAATGCATCACACACGGTCATCGGTTATGAGGCTGTATATTCCGCGAAAGTGAGGAGGTCGAGGCTTTTTAAACGCTAAGACTCTCCACAATCGCAAGATATGCAATCTCAGGGAATATTTCCTGCACCGAGATGTGGTCGCGGTGGACAAGAACCTCACCCCTCCTTGGCTTACGAGAACTGGCACAAGCCTGTAGTACTTGACACTAATGTCCGCATGGAGGTATGGCAAAGTAAGGAGCTTCATGGACGCTTTTTCCGGGCCCTACACGGACCCGACGTAGATTTTCTGGCGTCCGTAGCCTGGCTGCGTTTCGGTAATGTTTGGGGAAACCGAAGGTTTTGTCTGTGCAATTATGGGCGAAGTTATGATGACGAACAATTACCGGAGATTTATTGTGAAAGACGGCACGGTGGACATCTGTCGGGCATGCCAACGTCCGGGGAAATCAATTAGACATATTATCTCCGGTTGTTCTCGTCTAGCTAACGAAGAGTACTTGTATAGACACAATCTTGTAGCCAGGATTATCCACCAGCAACTTGCTCAGAAATACAGCCTTGTGGGATTCCACAAGGCTGTATTTGTTTTTAGAAGTGCCGTACTACAGGTATGTGCCCGACCCAGTTCTTGAAAATGGCCATATCACACTGAACTGGGATCGATCCATCATCACTGACAGGACTATTGTTGCCAATAAGCCTGATATAGTGGTGGTGGATCGACTAGAACGGCGCGCAATGATTGTTGACATTACGGCTGCCGTGATTCTTTAAAAGGCGGCCTTCTGCCGGCACTGATTTCATTTTGTATTTTTTTTTACTTTTATTAATCTGCGTAAGAAATATAACATATATGGTGGTTTTTTTTTATAAAGGGGTGCCCCTTGTATCCTAATTAGTGTAACTGGATCAATTTTTACACATTAAAGTAAAAAAAAAAGCAAAATCGGTGTTGTCAGAAGGTTGCCTTTTAAAGAATCACGGCAGACGGTCCCGCATGACGAGAACCACGTGAAAGCCGAGAAATATAAATAAATCAAGTATCTTAACTTGGCTTACGAGGTTGTCGACATGTGGGATGTGGACTCAGCGATCATTATGCCGATAGTCATAACAGCAAATGGTTTGATAGCCAAGAGCCTCGACCAACACCTGAAGAGGCTCTCGTTGGGCAGTTGGATCAAGGGATTGATTCAGAAAGCGGTACTTCTGGACAAGGCTCGCATTGTTAGGAGGTTCTTCTCTCTGGAGCCCTGACCGCCGCCGCGCCGGTAGCTTGGACCCTGTTCCTGATACCGGTGGGGTACTATTTTTTATATTTCAAATGTTTTGTTTTTTTAAATTTTTGTTTTTCTAATATTTAAAAATATAATTAATAAGTGTAAATAACGAAATAATAATATTTTAGGACAACCAACACACCGTTATCTGATCTCAAACTAGGCAGAGCCTGTACTATCGCAACCAGACAACTGATAAATCTTTATTTATATGTATAATTCAACTGTACGTGTGTATGTCACTGAACTCCTCCTAAACGGCTGGACCGATTTGAATGAATTTTTTTGTATGCGTTTGGGTGGCACCCTGGATGGTTTAGATTCACTAGACCCGGTAGGTGGCGCTGCTATCGGGTTCTAGGAAACAGGACAACGTCTGTACGGTCAGCTAGTATACTTTTATACCTCTAAATATATACATATTATAGATAAATTACACCCAAACACAGAACAAATGATTGTGCTCATCACACAAAGATTTGTCCCGGGTGGGGATCAAACCCACGACCTGTCTTAACAGTCAGGGTCACTGACCACTAGACTAACAGAGGCCAGTCAAACATACTAAACCCTTCCGTGCCTCGGAAAGCACGTTAAGCCGTTGGTCCCGGCTGTCTTTCGGTGATGTTAGATAGTCGTTACGGGTCGTCAGAAGCCTAAAAATCTAACAACCAGTCTTACCAGGGGGTATCGTATTACCCAGTAACTGGGTTGTCCAGGTCAGACAGGCATGTAAAATACTGGTCTCTCAGCTCAGCTGCATCCGGTTAGACTAGAAGCCGACCCCAACAGAGTTGGGTAACGGCTACGCAGATGCAAATGATGGTAAGGAACCCTCGGTGCGCGAGTCTAACTCGATCTGGACCGGTTTTTTTTTTTAACTAGTTAACTATTTTTGTGCAGTTGGTTAGTATTGAAACAGCTTCACTCCACATGGCCGTCCGCCCCCACATTGATTGCCACCAGGTGGCGAATCGAAAGTTATCGTCCCCACTATTCAGATCGCTGCACACTGCGGCGTGGACCGCCAACCCGCTTCATCGCAGTCTTACGGCCACGATATGGGGGTAGGTAGTCATGCTTTTCCAATGTGATTGTATTAGTAGACTAGCTTCTGCCCGCGACTTCGTCCGCGTTAAATTTCGTTTTCCCCGACCCTTCCCGTCGCGTCGAATCGCCTACCGGTGCGATTTTCCCCGTTTTTGCAACATTTTTCATTACTGCTCCGCTCCCCTTGGTTGTAGCGTGATGTTATATAGCCTATAGCCTTCCTCGATAAATAGGCTACCCAACACAAAAATAATTTTTCAATTCGAACGAGATTAGCGCGTTCAATGAAACAAACAAACAAACAAACTCTTCAGCTTTATAATATTAGTATAGTATATATAGTATATTAGTATATATAGTATATTATGTGAAATTATTAGGGACATACGAACAAAATTTTCTTCATCGTTGTTGTTTTTACTCACTATTTATTAGCAGTCATAAAACCTGCACCCTAATTGCGAAACGCACAGTTTATCAGAATCTGAATGGGATTAAAGATTATTTCTAAACCATTGCGTCATTTGTTCGAATAAATTCTCGGCTCAGCAACGTAAATAACGCAATGAATGTTGTTTAACTATGAATATTAAACCAATTCCTACTGATAAAAAGTTCCGCAATTACCCCTCTGGTGTGTAAATGTGTATCATATCACAGATAATCAAAGTACGTATTTACAATAATTTAAAGCATTTAACTAATAATCATCAGTCACACACAGAACGCCTCTCGACGTTCTCTCTGGATAAAATAATACGACAGTACGCCTATCGACGTCAACCTTTTGACTTGCATACAATCAGTACGACTTGCGACGTTATATTTTATACCACTAATAAAAGAAAGGGCATTCTATAGTTTCACCACAGATACAGTTTTAATCTTTGACTGTCTTATTATGACGTTGAAAAAATGTTAATAAAAATGAAATTTCCCAAGTAGCACAAAAGTGCTGTATAACAGCATTTTAACAGTGCACAGTGAATGCATTAGTTGCTGAATAATAGCGTAGACAGCGCATCCTCAGAGGATATAACTCTAATTTGGGCACATATTATTCAGCACATAGCTGTATAAGAAATCCAATTGACAAATAATTGCATTATAACAACATTATAGTAGCATTTATGTGTGTAACAGTCACCTAAAGAGCTGCATATTGCCTGATTAATGAGGCACGTGTTACTTATTATACAGCAAGGAAGACGAATGTGTACATTGTGTGTACTTTTATATAGTTGAAATTACACACTGAGCGAAATTGTGGAATGCAATAACTTAAATTATTTATTTTTCTTTGATATGAACTGTCAAATTGTAAAACATGAAGTGTATCGTTGTGTGCAAGATCTCAGGTGCCATTTGTGAGAATATACATACATAAAATTGAAGGTAAGTAAAACATCGATTTCCTCCTATTATATTTGAAATCTTATTGGGAAGGTAACTTTACTGTCAAATACCATACATATTTAGTTCAAAATTTTCACGCGCCCTCAGAATACCACTAAATACTAAAAGAAAAGCAACAAAATTAGAATGAAAATAAAATTAATATGTTCGTTTTTTTACAAAGTAACCAAAAAAAAAACCGTTTTCGTGTAATTATTTTTTAATCCATATTTACATTTGATATCCTCTAAAATAAACAAAAATTAAAACATAAAATTTTATAATAATACAAAGTAACGCAGTGAATATGGCGGATGGCAAGTGAACAGTTTTAATCTCAATTTAATGCTAAGGTCTGTACGGGTGTTCACATGTGGCCTGTAATTCAGCCAAGAGTAAAACAGTTTAGCACTTGTGAAATACAAATCAGACATGGATCGATTAGGAGAGTAGTATTGGTTCACATTTGCGTCAGTTACCTAGATAAGTACCTTTATGGATCCAAGCTTTTAGGGTTGCGCCGTGGTTCTTTTAAAGCCATTTTGTTCCCTTTTTTAGTTGTTATTCGACGATAAGTACTTAATTAAAATTGTAACTTAAGTAGCTGAGATTATAATTTAATTATATGTATAATACATAAGTTATTGATTTATTCAATATGCGACAAAATACCTATAAATTAGTCGGTACCTATCTAAAGATAATGTATTTTTCTGGCCTAATAATTTAATTACTTCCACATGAAATAGCATTATGTTACGTTAAGTTTAGGTATTATGTTATTGTATCTTTTGTTTTTTTTCCTCAAAAACTGTATAGATAATGTTGTCATTAAGAAACTGATACGTCTATTATAATAAGTATATTTTTCTTGTTTTTACAGAACGAGACTTTCAAAATAGTTCAGACTATAGAGAGAGGTGTTGTCGATCTAACATTCGTTCCTGCACAGTGGAAAACTAAGGAAATTCTATGGTGGCCACCGAGAAGTACTTTTGTACTCCTTGAAATTATAAAAAGATGAAAATTCACACCCTAAATTGTACTTTAAAAACCGGCCAAGTGCGAGTTGGACTCGCGCACCGAGGGTTCCGTACAAACCTGTAGGTATCCTCGGTTTATGTATAAGGTTTATGCTTATGAAATTAAAGGTTTTATTTAATTTTTATATTGGAGTTGATCGAATGAAAGGTAAATTGTGGTTTACGATTTATGACGTATTAAAAAAAAACTACTTACTGGATCTCGTTCAAACCAATTTTCGGTGGAAGTTTACATGGTTATGTACATCATATATTTTTTTGAGTTTTATCATTCTCTTATTTTAGAAGTTACGGGGGGGGGGGGGACACACATTTTACCACTTTGGAAGCGTCTCTCGCGCAAACTATTCAGTTTAGAAAAAAAAATATATTAGAAACCTCAATACCATTTTTGAAGACCTATTCATAGATACCCCACACGTATGGGTTTGATGAAAAAAATCATTTTTTAGTTTCAGTTCTATGTATGGGGAACCCCAAAATTTATTGTTTTTTTTCTATTTTAGTGTAAAAATCTTGATGCGGTTCACAGAATACATCTACTTACCAAGTTTCAACAGCGTAGCTCTTATAGTTTCGGAGAAAAGTGGCTGTGACATACGGACGGACAGACAGACAGACAGACAGACAGACAGACGGACAGACAGACATGACGAATCTATAAGGGTTCCGTTTTTTGCCATTTGGCAACGGAACCCTAAAAAGGGAACATTAAATAAACATAAAGAAAATTACGTTGTTTTTTTTAGATGCTAGCTGTACCGGTATTTCCTAACTGACTACCTCTGAGAAAAATTGTCGAAATCTGGAATCGTAAAAAGTCTCGAAAGGTATTAATTTATTACTTTAAAAAAATCTTGGATTTCTCTTAATAAATTTTCTTCATTTTTAGATAAGTACCAGAAACATATAAAACAACAATATTAATTTTGTCGCAACCATATTAGTCCCGAAAATGGGTAGAATATAAGAAGATTTTTGTAGCAGGACATTTTTGTACCTACTCAGCCTAATGTCATCAAACACACTGACCTCTATTTATAAAGGCTTTTTTGTATTGTTTTGTTCATATGTGCTTTAATTTAAATCCGACGTAAATTTGAAATTTTATTTTATTTCGACTATGTGACGTATATTTTTATTTTGTTAATGACATTTTATTCTTTTCTGCTGCAGCATTGTTACTTTTATCTTAATTTTTGTAATATGGGTTATGTCTGAAATAAATTAATTTCATTTTATTTATTAATAAATATAACATACGGAACCCGTCGCGTCCAATATTCCATTCGCGCATGCCGACACTTGGATACATGCTGTTATTCGAGTGTATGGTAAACACCTGACTAATAGGGGAAAAGTGAATCTGTATGCAGCATAAAGCATTAAATTTTTGTTAAATAACTTCACAAAGTAACTGATGATGTTATAGTGGGTGATATGTTCTCTCTTAAAATGCAACGGTTGTATAGTACACGTGTGGGCTATTATTCAGAAAACTTACAGCTAATAGGGCACTACTAAGCGCTCAATAACAGTGACTTTGTGGCGTGTTTGTGGTGCTTAATAGAATTACTGTACAGAAAAAAACATTATAGTTGGCCACGTTTTTTTCGAAACAGCTGTTGCAGCACAGGTGAATACTAATAAGTCTTTATAAATGCTTAGATTACCGCTGTGGGCCTTAAGTGACCATTTATAATGCAGTTCTGTGCTACTTGGGTTTGTAGTGTCTCAACACGATTAACCAGTAAAGGAATACTGTCCGTGAACGTGTTAAGGCTATCACATTGCCCGATGACTTTGACGATTTGACCTACTAGTATTTTTTCGTTTGGTGCCATCTACCATAACAAAACACAAACGAACTGACGATTAAGCAAGAACACAGATATGTAGGTTTTTGCCTATTTTTATTCGCTCTCTGAGAGTTCTTATGTATTGTTATCCTCTACAATTAAAAATTAATATTTATTTTGAATTAAATGATGGACTCTGCCTGCTAACCTAGCTTTCAAAAGTTATTTTGTCTGATGATGACTAGGTCCAGGACCTTATCGATTCTCAGTAACGGAGTTAGTTAGGATCACCAAACTTTTTCATGTGATGAATTTCGCCAGTTAATTTAATTGACCCAAACACATTACCATCATTGAGTAAGAAAATTGGATGTCTGATGATGACTGGTATATCTATAAAATATTGCAAGCTTAGTCTATGACTGGTTCAGAAAGCAAAACGAAATTACAAACTACTTTATTTCTATGTACATAATTAATTTCTGTTCTTATTTTACGAAATATTTATATTTGTAATATTTACAATATTATTTAATTCAGAAATAATTAAAAACGTGAACTTTTAGATTTTATTTGGTGAAAATAACGCGCGTATGATCCACCCTTCACGGCAGCCATCAAGGCACTAATGTATGGCGTCATTTTTTTTTTGTAGGGCATCTCGTAGTTAATCCTGAAAAGATTCTTACTACTTAAACGGATTGTGTCCCGGCGAGTTCTAAAAAGTTACCTTTTTAGGCCTGCAGCCGGGGCTTGTTATACTAAAAACTAAAGCGAAAGCTCTAAGGGTTACCCCGAGGGGGGTACGAACCTCGGCTTAGGCAATCACTGGTAGGGGGACAGCAAGGGACTGGCTGGATCTGGGTTAAATTATTTAGGGAGTAATTTAAAGCTAACGGCGCAGCATCGCGGGCTGGCTCTTGCAAGGGTCGGGAGGGACTATTAAGTCGGGGTCGCGACGACGGACCTCGGCGGCGAGGTCGGTATGGTTTGTGTCTGTGTGCTGATCTAGCTGTACTGGTCTCTTTTCGACTCTCCTGGAGGAGAGTAGTGGGATCGTCAGGATCGGTAAGAACGTGCCGCGAACGGCGGACTTTACTGATACGGGAGGGGGTGTAAGTAGCTGCCGCCACAACCAGAGGGTTGCGGTGGGCTACGGCCCTATCGAAGAAACGCTTCGAAGCGCGTTTCATGTATTGATGGATAGTCGGGAGTTTCATATCTAAATGAAGATTGATATTCCGAACAAACCAAGGCGCGCCTCCCAAGTAGCACAGAACTGCATTATAAATGATCACTTGAGGCCCACAGCGGTAATCTAAGCATTTATAAAGACTTATTAGTATTCACCTGTGCTGCAACAGCTGTTTCGAAAAAAACGTGGCCAACTACCTATAATGCTTTTTTCTGTACAGTAATTCTATTAAGCACCACAAACACGCCACAAAGTCACTGTTATTGAGCGCTTAGTAGTGCAGTACCCTATTAGCTGTAAGTTTTCTGAATAATAGCCCACACGTGTACTATACAACCGTTGCATTTTAAGAGAGAACATATCACCCACTATAACATAATCAGTTACTTTGTGAAGTTATTTAATGCTTTATGCTGCATATGGATTCACTTTCCCCCTATTAGTCAGGTGTTTACCATACACTCGAATAACAGCATGTATCCAAGTGTCGGCATGCGCGAATGGAATATTGGACGCGACGGGTTCCGTATGTTATATTTATTAATAAATAAAATGAAATTAATTTATTTCAGACATAACCCATATTACAAAAATTAAGATAAAAGTAACAATGCTGCAGCAGAAAAGAATAAAATGTCATTAACAAAATAAAAATATACGTCACATAGTTGAAATAAATTAAAATTTCAAATTTACGTCGGATTTAAATTAAAGCACATATGAACAAAACAATACAAAAAAGCCTTTATAAATAGCGGTCAGTGTGTTTGATGACATTAGGCTGAGTAGGTACAAAAATGCCCTGCTACAAAAATCTTCTTATAACCTACCCATTTTCGGGACTAATATGGTTGCGACAAAATTAATATTGTTGTTTTATATGTTTCTGGTACTTACCTAAAAATGAAGAAAATTTATTAAGAGAAATCCAAGACTTTTTTAAAGTAATAAATTAATACCTTTCGAGACTTTTTAAGATTCCAGATTTCGACAATTTTTTTCAGAGGTAGTCAGTTAGGAAATACCGGTACAGCTAGCATCTAAAAAACGAGTCCCGACCCATCCACCCACTGGACTTTACCACTGGTGGGTGGACGGGTGGGTGAATTCACGATTACCCCTCCACCCACTATGCTAGTGTGAACAAAAATTATCGATTAATTTTAAAATTTGCTAAATAAAAAAAAAAATATTTTGCTTTTATATTAATCAACAAAAAAAACAACAAAATAAAATAGCTAAATAAATAACTAAATTCATTTCATTATTTTTAATTCCTGAAACCTGTACCAAACTTGAAACTTAACGAATCTTTTCTAAAAAATGACCAATGGTTATACATATTTCCACTAATCAGTTGCATTTGCGCATTCCGGATTTGTTCATCGCGAAGTTTACAACTAGACTTTCTTGTGTTTGTTATCGTAGTATTTGTTTTATGAAAAAGTGTATGCAGTAATTTTTCAACAGTTACATAGTTTTTGTTTATAATTTTATTGATTTTAGCATTGAAGCTCTCACAAATATTATTAGTTCGGTGGTTTCGATTATAAATGCACCACTCTTCAATATTTTTTTCTTTTAAATAATTTGTTTTGAAGTATTTAATGAAGCGATTGACATTAATATTTTCTACGTCTTTATATTCTTCATATATGTAATCCCATCCTTCGTTTATCAAATTTTCTGGCAATAGAGCAAGAGCACAACATAAGCTCACCAATCGCCGGAAAGTTTTGTTTTTTAAATTTAACTGTTTTGATTTTCGCCAAAGACTTTGACTATAGTGATAAGAACACCGAAATATTTTTAATTTTGGAAAATAATGCTTGACAATAGGACAATAGGGCATTTGTGATCGCTAACTCAAAATCGGCATGAACTATTTTTGGGTTGAACTGCGGAACGATGGTCGTGATCAGGTCAAATAATGTTTTATACACGCCCTCGGTCTTGCTTGGTAATAGCGCATACATCAATGGTATCACTTTTGTTTCTGTTATAGAACTCCCAACATCACCATGTATATGCACTAATTGATAGAACGGTTTAGGGCATGATTGAAAAGTCCCATCAACAAAAAATTCTTCTATATTTACAATGTCCATTAGTTGTTCTGGTTTTCCAAAATTCAAAATCCTAATATCATCGTTTGGATTGTAATAGTCTGCAATCAAGAAGCGTTTGTATTGTTTCGGGATTTCAACTTCTTTAACTTTTTTATTTACTGTCTTTCGAACTTGAAAAGAATTGTTCCGATGTGTATATAAAGCATGCTTTGTGCTGTCAAAAGAAGGAATCTTTGTCAAAACGTTAATTCCCTTGTCTTGCAACGGTTCTATGTGCTTTTTATATATTGTGGTAACAGGTTCGTCGGATGTGGCTACTTCCTTTTTTGCATTTTCGATAGCCAATGCTACTTCATTTTGCGGTTCATTGGGAACACAATTTCCCACATGTGGTTTTTGATTGCTCAACTGTTCATGCTTAAACAAATACAAAATAAGAAATTGGTAGGCCTAAGTATTATAAAAAAAACTGGCTAAGTGCGAGGCGGACTCGCGCACGAAGGATTTTTTACCAGTATCTATAAAAATGAGAAAAAAATACACGTTTGTTGTATGGGACCCGCTTTTTTATTTTATTCTGTTTTTAGTATTTGTTGTTAGTAGCGGCAACAGAAATACATCACCCGTGAAAATTTCAACTGTCTAACTATCACGGGTCATGAGATGCAGCCTGGTGACAGACGGACAGACAGACAGACGGACGGACGGACAGCGGAGTCGTAGTAATAGTGTCCGTTTTAGAAAGGGTACGGACGTAAGTACGGAACCCTAACAAGAAGTGAGTTTACTGGTACTTAATTCATCAATTGTCACAGATCCATTACATTTCAGTTTTTGTTTTTGGGAACAAGTGCAAATTGACGATTTACATTTATAAGTTTTGTGCTTATAAAACTGATGTCCATTCCACAATAAGACCCGGCCATGTTTACGATTCACAATTTTTAATTCCGTGTTAATTTCCATTACTCTCTAAACTATACAATATAAATTACAAAAGCAAGTTCCTTACAGAGAAGTGCATTAAACAAAGACATTAAGTTATATAGACGGGACATAACGAACAAACTCGTAATCCAATACTTGTGTCCTAGTGGTCATATGGCGTTTAGTCTAGGATGGCATGTCTGCATGTCAACACGCATTTGTGTCCGTTTAACAAGAAAAGAAAAACATTTCTTAAATAAATATGCCGAGTTGCGCTTTACGATATTGCAAATCCCGCTATGGTAAAACATCTGGACCTAACTTCGGTTTGTTTTCGTAAATATTTTTCAGTAATTTTATTAAATAATATTCATGGATGGTTCTAGAACATACGATAATTTTGTAATAAACGCCCTCTATTGCTGAGTAGCTTTACTACTGCCTTGCAGAGATGTTATGATGTTTATCGACTTTGTTATCGATAATATTTAATTAGATTAGTAAAATTCAAAACTATTTGAACTTATTTATGTAATTTTAATATCAATTTATCAACAATAGTGCTGTTCGCTCACGTAGATATTTATTTTAGAACTCTGTATGTATATATTATGTTTGTTTTTATGTACCTATGTATGTATTATTCTCATATTATTTGTTTTATTTTTTTAAGTGAACTGTTTTTTTTTATTTTCTCTTTTACTTTTACACACGCTGCCTACCTCTTTTTATCTTCTCTTCTATCAGAGATACCTCTGATATTTTTTTTAGAAATAAGCATTACTTTTGTATGCACATGTATTTTGATATTCTTATCTGTTTGTATATGTGCGTACGTAAAATTGGTTTCTGTTATTTTAGGTTTCCGAATGTAAATAAAGTTGAACGTGAAAAGTGGATACAGTTTGTTCAAAAAGATCGTAGAGAAGTAAATTGGCTTCCATCTACTTCGTCAAAATTATGTTTCAAGCATTTTAAAAGCGGAGACATTTACTTTGGAAAGACGGGTCGATCAAATTTAAAAAAAGAATCGGTACCTTGTACTACAAGAGATGTTTATACATTTTTCGTAGTCGTTCTTTATGTATGTATGGTAAACTAGAACATTGCCTGTAATTCCCATTACTCACTTGACTTTTGATATCTCTCTGCTCCACTATTTTAGGCCTTTTTAAAAGTTAACAAAACTGATTTTATTTGATGGGACCTAAGTCATAGGACTTAGGTCCCATCAAATAAAATCAGTTTTGTTGACTTTTGCCTTAATTTTAATTAAGCTTTAATTTTAATTTATCACATTAACAATAATGATCAGTGAAAGAGTCTGTGAGGTCACAGGCTCTTTTCTGAGTTTGTTTCGGCATTTCTTCTCAGAGTAGTCAGTTAGGAAACGCCGACGTCATGTAATTTAAAAAAAAAAATAAGATGGACGTGTAAAAGTTTGTACACGTCTTTTACACGTCAATCTATTTTTTTTTCACTTGACAGTGCCCATAATAATGATAATATAGTAATTAGTCTGTAAAAAGATTTTTATAAATAAATAACTTGTAAACATTGAATCTAGTAATCATTCCAAATTGTTTGGTATTTTTCAAATGTGAAAAAAAATGTAGTCACTTTTCAATATTATCGATATATTATATCGATAGAGAATTGATGAAATTCAGCCTTAATCAAGTTTTTGTATTTGAATGTTTGCTTTTCAAAGCTAGATGGCGTTAATAACGCCGGAGAGTAAAATTTTGTACAAAAATGTTTTTGATAGCCGTTCTAATTTTGCTATACTATGCTAGATGGCGTTACTGAGTCATGGGATCACAATTTTTCTTTGAAATTTCTTCAGATGGCCTCTCTATTTGTCTTAAATCTCTTTGGCATTAAAGATTAGTGACTAGTGTGACATCAGAAGTCATTCAAGTGATATTTGTTTTCTTTGGCCAGTGGTTTTTCATAAAGAGATTATATTCAAAACAATTAAATTCAAACTCAATTAAATCCTAACTCAATACCAAAGGTTGATTTTTCTTTAAAGGGGAATATTTTGTGTTTATTAATATGAAAGCAAAACTTTTTTTTTTAATTTAGCGAATTTTTAATTTAATCGATAATTTTTGTTCACACTAGCATAGTGGGTGGAGGGGTAATCGTGAATTACCCGTCCACCCACCAGTGGTAAAGTCCAGTGGGTAGATGGGTCGGGACTCAAAAAAACAACGTAATTTTCTTTATGTTTATTTAATGTTCCCTTTTTAAAGTACAATTTAGGGTGTGAATTTTCATCTTTTTATAATTTCAAGAAGTATAAAAGTACTTCTCGGTGGCCACCATAGAATTTCCTTAGTTTTCCACTGTGCAGGAACGAATGTTAGATCGACAACACCTCTCTCTATAGTCTGAACTATTTTGAAAGTCTCGTTCTGTAAAAACAAGAAAAATATACTTATTATAATAGAAGTATCAGTTTCTTAATGACAACATTATCTATACAATTTTTGAGGAAAAAAAAACAAAATATACAATAACATATTAAATACCTAAACTTAACGTAACATAATGCTATTTCATGTGGAAGTAATTAAATTATTAGGCCAGAAAAATACATTATCTTTAGATAGGTACCGACTAATTTATAGGTATTTTGTCGCATATTGAATAAATCAATAACTTATGTATTATACATATAATTAAATTATAATCTCAGCTACTTAAATTACAATTTTAATTAAGTACTTATCGTCGAATAACAACTAAAAAAGGGAACAAAATGGCTTTAAAAGAACCACGGCGGAACCCTAAAAGCTTGGATCCATAAAGGTACTTATCTAGGTAACTGACGCAAATGTGAACCAATACTACTCTCCTAATCGATCCATGTCTGATTTGTATTTCACAAGTGCTAAACTATTTTACTCTTGGCTGAATTACAGGCCACATGTGAACACCCGTACAGACCTTAGCATTAAATTGAGATTAAAACTGTTCACTAGCCATCCGCCATATTCACTGCGTTACTTTGTACTAATATAAAATTTTATCTTTTAATTTTTGTTTATTTTAGAGGATATCAATTGTAAATATGGATTAAAAAATAATTACACGAAAACAGTTTTTTTTTTTGGTTACTTTGTAAAAAAACGAACATATTAATTTTATTTTCATTCTAATTTTGTTGCTTTTCTTTTAGTATTTAGTGGTATTCCGAGGGCGCGTGAAAATTTTGAACTAAATATGTATGGTATTTGATAGTAAAGTTACCTTCCCAATAAGATTTCAAATATTATAGGAGGAAATCGATGTTTTACTTACCTTCAATTTTATGTATGTATATTCTCACAAATGGCACCTGAGATCTTGCACACAACGATACACTTCATGTTTTACAATTTGACAGTTCATATCAAAGAAAAATAAATAATTTATTTAAGTTATTGCATTCCACAATTTCGCTCAGTGTGTAATTTCAACTGTATAAAAGTACACACAATGTACACATTCGTCTTCCTTGCTGTATAATAAGTAACACGTGCCTCATTAATCAGGCAATATGCAGCTCTTTAGGTGACTGTTACACACATAAATGCTACTATAATGTTGTTATAATGCAATTATTTGTCAATTGGATTTCTTATACAGCTATGTGCTGAATAATTTGTGCCCAAATTAGAGTTATATCCTCTGAGGATGCGCTGTCTACGCTATTATTCAGCAACTAATGCATTCACTGTGCACTGTTAAAATGCTGTTATACAGCACTTTTGTGCTACTTGGGCTGTGGCTTGACGGAGAAAACGGTTCTGGAGAGTCTGCATCCTATGGATGAATCGGGGTTTAGCATGTGCCCAGACTGGGCTTGCGTATGTCATAATGGGCTTGATAAAAGCGGTGTAAAGCCGCTTCTTACACAGAAGAGACATTTTACTCCGCTTGTTCAGGACGCAATGGAGCCTACCGAGAGCGAAAGCGGCCCGCGAGCGGGCCTGCTTTATGTGCTCAGAAAAGGTGAGGTGTTCGTCGAGGATGACACCTAGATATTTGGCTTGCTTCGCCCAAGGGATCTGCTTACCGAACATAGAGATGGGTCGGGGAGGGGGGTGATTACGTCGCGGTCGGGTGTAAAAGACCGCCTGACTTTTATCGGGATTGACCTCGATTCGCCACTTCCTGAACCATTCGCCGAGCTCGTCGACTGCGGTTTGGAGGTAGCGAACCAGCGCTGTGTCACTAAATCCCGAGAAGAAGATGGCAGTGTCGTCTGCGAACAGAGCTAACCTTGCCTTCTTACTTCTGGGGATATCACTAGTGAGCAGCGTGAAAATGAGGGGGCTAGTACAGAGCCTTGAGGGACTCCTGCATGGATCGGGTGAGGGGAGGAGAGTGCCCCTTCGATGCGATAGCGAAAGGTACGGTTCGCAAGAAAGTCTCGTAAGATGAGCACGAGACGGTCTGGCACTCCGAGTTGGTACAGCTTATATAATAAGCCGTTGTGCCAGACTTTGTCGAACGCTTTCGCTATATCGAAGTATACAGCGCCCGTGAACATACCGCGCTGAAAACCAGCATTGATATGCTCAACGATACGGTGTACCTGATGGACACACGAGTGTTGGGTTCGAAAACCAAACTGCTCGTTGGGGATGAGGCCCTTGGTTTTGGCATAATCTCTGAGTCGCTTATAAATAAGTCTCTCATAGATTTTGCCGAGAACTTTGAGCAAACTAATGGGGCGGTAACTCGTGGGCTCGGTTTTGGGCTTACCGGGCTTAGGGATGCCAATGACGGTGGCTTCCTTCCACGCTTGGGGGAAAATATTATTACTCAAGGCACCATTGAAGATGGTACACATGAGCATAATCAGGTGAGCGGGGAACAGCTTGATCACTCTGTTGGTGATGCCGTCTGATCCGGGGGCTTTACGAGATTTCAGACCCTTGATGATCTCGTGCACCTCTTCAGGTGTGACAGGGGGCAGGGGATCATCAGGGTCTTCAACGGGCGGGAGTGAGGCTTTGCGTTCGACTTCCGCGTTTACCTTATCGACAAACGCTTGGTCTACTGGCTGCGAACTGGGTGTGCATTGGGCTTCGAGGCTATCGGCTAGGCATTCAGCCCTGTCGATATCCTCGAATGCAATGGTCGCATCGGGGCGGGTCAGGGGGGGCATAGTGGAAAACTCAGAGGATTTAAGTTTCCTCTGAAGTTCCCAGAATGCGAGATGGGTCGGCTCTAGTTCGCCCACCATCTTGTCCCAGTAAGCGTCACGCAGCTCAGTCACACGTGTCCTTACAGCACGCTGTAAGTAACGCATGTGAGCTTTGTTAGCGTCACAGGGAAAGTTGCTGTAGGCACGAACGGCCGCGTTCTTCTCTGTCAGCAGATCACGCACATCGTCGGGGAGCCTCTATCCGTATCTGGAACCTCCCGTGAAGTTTCGTTCACGATCGATTGTACGTGCTCTGTGAGAGAGTCGATCGCGGCCGTTGTGTCGGCGACAGAGTCGAACTGATCTGGGATAGAGTCTAAGTGATGTGACGTGTTAGATTGTAAGCGTTCGCTTACTTTCTTCCAGTCAGTGATCACTTTAGTGGCGGGGGGTTGAGAGGGGTCGCGAATACCTAATCGGGGGGCCAGGTTCATGACTACTGGTCGATGATCAGAGTCGAGTTCGTGAATAGCCTCTATAGAATCCAACCTTAAGTTGATATTCTTAAGGAGTGCTATATCAAGAACGTCGGGTAACTGATCGGTATCGAAGGGGAAGTGAGTGGGAGTCATCGGGGCGATGACATCAAAGTTCATGGTAGAACAGAGGTTGAAAAGTTGCCTACCTCTAGTCGAGGTCCTGGTGCTATTCCAGGCAGGATGTTTGGCGTTGAGGTCGCCCGCTATGATAACGGAATCACTCATGCCGAAGAGTTCGGAAAGGTCATTTGCGAGGAGTTGAGGGTCCTCTGACTCATGTTGGGGAGGAAGGTAAACCGACACAATAGTGATCGGCTGGTGACCTGTCAGTGCTAACCGACAGGCCGAAACTTCTAATCGGGAGAGTTGGGGGGGATCCATAGGTATGCAGTATAGGGACTTCCTATAGTATATGAGGGTGCCGCCTCTGTGACAACGTGACCTGTCGTTGCGAACTAAACGATAGTTTGCAATTTTCGGGTCACGTTGGTGAGGCTTTAGGAACGACTCTTGTATGAGTAAAATGTCTACGTGATGGTCGCGGAGGAACGTGGCGATCTCATCACGTTGGCCGTGAATGCCATTGGCATTGAAGAAGCCTAGCTTTAGGGAACGGGGTTTTAGTTTAGGTACTATTCCACGACTATCCATAATGGGGGCGTTGGGAGTTCATGACATGAATTGCTTGCGTGATCTCGGGATACGCAGCATAGATCGATTGAATGCGGAACAAGTTACCGCCGGCGGCAACTAGTTCCTGGGCCATCTGTTGGGCACGCGGGGTGAGGAACGTGCTATAGGTGTTATAGGTCCCAGTGATGACGTTAAACGCATCAAGGGGAGCCTGACCTTTCCTCTGTACTGGGGTTGGTCCTGCCATAGGGGCAGTGGGGGGGGGGGCCGCGGCGTGGGCGGGGGGTGCGGTCGCGGGAAAACCGGGGGGTGTAAGGGGCGCGGGGGCGCGGGTACGCGGGTCCATTAAAGGAGGGATGGGAGCGGGCTTTGGCCTGGAGGAGGCCAGTGCGGGAAATTCCTTCTGGGAACTCAAAAGAGGCCATTGGGAGGGACGCTGTGGGGCCAGCCTCGCGGGGAGTTTGGCCGAGGGAGATTCCCTAGTCTGGCGAGCGTCGAAACGCTGCGCCAATTTAGGGGAAGATGATTTGGGGGCTTTCGGGCAGCCCCGGTAGTTTGCCGGATGACCGGACTCTTTGCAGAGCACACAACTGGGTGGCTCGGTGCAAAGGGTGCGGTCTTTAGGCCGGGTACAGTCGGCTGTACCGTGATCACCCAGGCACTAGACGCACCTGGGAGTAGCGTAGCAGTTATACGCTGAGTGCCCGTACAGTTGGCATCTATGGCACTGGCCTATGATGCCCGACTTACGGGGCTTCTCAATGATAAGGCCGGACAGATTACAGACTGCCTTGACCTTGAAAATGGGGTGGTGACCCTCCGTGGGAGGGCACACCACCAGGACCATATCAAAGGCAATGCCTTGCCTGGATCTGTGCATCCTGTGGACCTCTAGGACAGGCACGTTCTGCCTTTCGAGGTCTGCCTTAATATCGCTGGTGGCGATTTCGCAGGGGATCCTGCGAATCCTGGTCAGTCGCTCCTAGGGCAAGGAATACGTGTGAAAGGACACGTTCCTTGCTGAGAGGAGCCTGGTCAGTTCGCGATAATCGCCTGACGTGGGGACCGATACTTTAATGCCGTGCTGGGTGGCACGGGCACTAGTATAGTTGACCCTTTGGTCAACGCACCATTTGGACACCTCCGTCCACTTGGCCTTATCCTGTATAAACACAGGAGGCGGTGGAGGGAGTTTCCTGGCGGTGGTTGAGCCAGAGGGTGCGGACGGGGCGCTACCGTTAGCGCGGGGCGCGACAACCTTCGCGGAGGTTGAAGGCGAGGGACGGGAGGGGGACGGCGTCGTGGAGGGGATGGACGCGGTCGCGGTGGCGGGGGTCGCCTGCGTATCGGGGAGGGGGTCGGACGCGTTGGCGGAGGTCGCCTGCGGGGTGGGGGCGCGGGACGGAGGAGCAGAGTCCTCAGCCGTTATGATTTTAGCGGCTGGGGCTGAGCTACTGTCCTTGCTCTTCTCCCTTTGCCCTTTGAGCGGGAGACTAACTCATACGCCTCCGTGTCCGAGGACGAGGAGGGGTTTGAGTCAGCCTGGGGAGCGGCTGGAGCGGAATCGGTGTGATCTTCCGTGTCCATGGACACCGGAAGATCGTCTACTGGGGCGATAGAGGAGGGGATAGCCGGAGACTCAAGTGCATCGCTGAAAACAGCGATGTTCTTGTTGGCTCTGGCTTTCCTCTCCTTGTTCGCCTTCCATCTCTTTTTAAAAGAAACGATGAACTCCCGGTCATCGTCAACTAACTCCAAAAAGGCCTCAGCGAGGGCTTGTCTTTCCTCAGGAGACATGGGGGTATCCATGTTTCCCGGGGAGGTAAAAACTTAGTTTTTACCTCAAGGGTGGGGGGGACCTAATCACTCATGAGAGTGATCCTGACCAAAACCCCTACTCCTAAGTAGCCTAATCCCCGGTGGGTTGCCGGGGGTGAGTGTTACGCTCCCTGTCGGGTATAGACAGGGAGGTGTGCATAGGTGAGCCCTAAGAGTGAATCCCGTCGCCAATCTTATTGTGAGCACGGGTACCTAACCGGTCATGCGATGGGTACTGAGGGTACCCGACCAGTCTAGTGCGGGGGGTATAGAGATACCCGCGGCACTAGTACGCGGCTGTGAAGGGAAGACTGTCACCAGGGCTGACGAGGGAAGCCCCCAAGGCCAGCGATCTGGGACCCGTCCAACTTTCGCCTAGCCCTGAAGGGGATAGACGGGTGCGTTGGGTCTGCACCCACTCGGCTTCGTTGGCACCGTTAAGGTATCCACCGAGTGACCACGAAACTGTGGATTTGCCCTGAAGGGGCCACAACACAACACACGTTTTTGACGATTCTGATGAATCAGAAATATCACTGTCTTGCGAACAAGACAGTAACGTTTTAGACTGAATCTGACGAAGAAACAAGAAGTCCGAATTTTGCGATTTAAATAAATTTAAATCGTAAAATAGCGGAGAGTAGTCAGGGCGACTACGCAGCGTGGCGCACGGAGCACAAGTGACGGGCGATCGAGCGGCGGGCGGTGGAGGGGATACGCGCAGCGGAGCAGCAGCGTAACGTCTTTCCAGGGCGAGCGTCGAGCGTAGAATGGTATGGCATCATTCGCGTCGCGAGTATATGTCACAAGAAAGCAACGGGTTTCTCGCGCAGTTTCGGGTTTTTATTTATTATTTTAAAATGTAAAAGAAAAAGTAAGCAATACAAATTATTAAATAAATCAGTACGCATATTTTGATATAAAATTCATGTCAAACGATTCAGCCGTTAGAGACAATTTTCAATTTAGGTTGAAGGAGGACCTGTTTACTGCCAGATTTTTCTAAAATTTGGGAAAGTTTATTAAAATTCTAAACAATACAAAGTGAGTGCATGGTCTTTCGGGCCAGAGGAAAATATCCAACATTAATACCTGCCATCAAATTATGTGGAACACCACTGAAGAGGGTGGAACAGTTTAAATACCTTGGGCATATCATTTCCTCTGATATGAAGGACGATGCAGACATAGAGCGAGAGCGCAGGGCGTTGTCTGTTAGGGCAAACATGATTGCCCGCAGGTTTACTCGTTGTACCACCAAAGTTAAAATAACATTGTTCAGAGCATATTGTACATCATTCTACACGAGCAGCCTGTGGATCTCATACACGCGCCGACAGTACAACGCCTTGCGTGTGCAATATAATAATGCATTCAGGGTGCTGATGGGGCTGCCCCGATTCTGCAGCGCATCAGGGATGTTCGCCGAGTCGCAAGTAGACTGCTTCTATTCTACTATGCGGAAACGATGCACGTCCCTGGTGCGCAGGGTTCGGGCTAGCTCCAGCGGCATCCTGAAGGCATTCGCGCAGAGGTTTGATTTTCAGTACCTGAACCATTGCTGCATGATTCACATACTGAGCAACCGAACGCAGTAGAACGTTTTGCTATTTTTATTTGTATTTTTTTTTAAATTGTATTTATGTGTTTATGGTATTATTATTTTCTTTTCTTTTTTAATTTTGTAATTGTTGTGTTATGATCCTTTGTTGATTGAAATAAAAAGTTTTATTATTATTCTTTTATTTATTTTCATACATATTTCGTTACATTTTTAAATATTTTTAACAAAGTAAATACCTATACAAAAACATTTAAAAATATAAAAAATAGCAGTCCATCGGTAGCGGGAGCAGGATCCAAGCTACCGGTGGTTAGGGCTCCAGAGACAGAAACCTCCTCACAATGCGAGCCGTGTCAAGGAGTACTGCCTTCTGAATCAGGCTCTTGATCCAACCGCCTAACGATAGCCTCGACAGGTGTTGATCGAGGGTATCGGCCATCAGCCCATTGGCTGATACGACAATCGGCACAATGACAGCTGAGTCAACATTCCACATGTCAACAACCTCGTGTGCTAAGTCGAGATATTTCATCTGTTTCTCTTTCTCAGCTTTCACGAGGTTGCCGTCATGCGGAATGGTAACATCGACTATCATTGTGCGGCGCGCTAACCGGTCTATCACCACTATATCAGGCTTATTGGCGACAATAGTCCTGTCAGTAATGATAGACCGATCCCAGTACAACGTGACATGGTCATTTTCGAGAACTGGGTCGGGCACATACTTGTAATACGGTACCTCAGAATCCACTAGTTTGTACTGCAAAGCAAGTTGCTGATGAATAATCCTGGCTACTTGGTTATGCCTGTGCAAGTATTCGCCGTTAGCCAGACGAGAACAACCAGAGACAATATGCCTGATGGACTCACCCGGATGGTGACATGCCCGACACACGTCCACCGTCCCGTCCTTCATAATATGTCTCCGGTAGTTATTCGTCAAGATAACTTCGTCCATAATTGCACAGACGAAACCTTCTGTTTCCCCGAATAGGTTACCAAAACGTAGCCAGGATACGGACGCTAAGAAATCTACACTGGGCTCATGAAGAGCCCGGTAAAAGCGCCCGTGAAGCTCCTTGTTTCGCCATACTTCCTTGCGGTCATCGGTAGTAAGTACTACAGGTTTGCGCCAGTTCTCTTTAGCCATGGAGAGCGGGGTGAGCCCCTTGTCCACTGCGACCACATCACGGTGCATACCCACTTCGGCTTTTAAGAAATACTCCCTGAGACTGCACACCTCGCGGTTGTGGAGGGTCTTTGCATTTAAAAAGCCTCGACCCCCGTACTTCCGCGGGATGTACAGTCTCATCACCGATGATCGTGGGTGATGCATCCGGTTTGCGGTCAGCATTGTACGGACCCTCCTATCCAGGGCGTCGAGTTCTGTCTGAGTCCATTTAAGTATGCCGAAAGAGTACATCAAAACTGGCATGACCCAACCGTTGAAGGCGCGCACCTTGTTTCCGCCTGAGAGAAGACTAATTAATACCTTCTTCAGGCGACCAAAAAAGCGCTCCTTCAACGATTGTTTCATGTCAGCTCGTTGATGCCTAACACTTCCGACATACCCAAATACTTGTAGCTTTCGGATGAGGAAAGGGATCTGAGGTATACGGAATCCGAAAGTTGGATTCCCTCGGATTCCATAACCTCACCTCGCTTTACATGCATGACTGCACATTTGTCCACACCAAACTCCATCCTGATGGCGCTACTAAAAGTTTCAGTTACCTTCAGTAGCTCCATCAGTTGCAGTTTGTTGGGGGCAAAGAGTTTTAGGTCATCCATGTAGAGGAGGTGAGATATAACCTGACCACCTCTCCTCAGCCGATAGCCTAGACCTGAATCCTCCAGCAGTGTGCTTAGAGGATTCAGGGCTAAGCAAAACCAAAGTGGACTCAGACTGTCGCCCTGAAATATTCCCCGCTTAATCCATACAGGCTCACCATTTCGCTGGATCTGTGGACATCCTGGATAGCGAAGGACCGTCCTCCATTGCCCCATGCACGACTCTAGGAAGGTGCGTAGAGTTGTATCAACCTTGTACAACTCCAGCACCCTCCTGAGCCATGAATGTGGCACAGAGTCGTAGGCTTTCTTATAGTCTATCCAGCATGTCGACAGATCCTTGCGGGATCGACGAACCTGTTGGCTTATGGCCATGTCTATGAGGAGTAGCTCCTTAGTACCACGGGACCCGTTCCTACATCCATTTTGAGACGCAGACATAATGGAATTATTATCAATATGCGAACTAATTTTCGCTCTCAAAATGGATGTAAAAAGTTTATAAACCGTCGACAAACATGTGATCGGTCTATAATTCTTAGGTTCCGCGGTACTACCTGACTTATAGAGCAGGTGGGTGACGCCTGTTGTTAGAAACTGCGGTAGCGACCCAGACTCTAAGGATGACTGGAAATGAGATGCCAGGCGACTGTGTGAACTAGTGAGCCATTTTAACCAGAAATTGTGCAGTCCGTCCGGTCCCGGGGATTTCCAGTTCGGTAACGGACGGACTGCTCTGGCTACATCTGTTGGCGTAATTAACACGGGCTCCATTTCTGGTAATGATTCACACACTCGCTCGACATCTCGCATCCAGCTAGCCTCAACGTGACAGACGGGCACTGACCAAATGCCCCGCCAGAATGCATTCGTGGCGGCGTCATCCGGGCAGCGCACGTCCGTCACATTTTGTTCGGATCGCTCCCAAGCTCTATATACCCACCTCTCATCGCTCTGGAACATACTGTTACGAGCTGGGGTTCGGGATAAATTAATGGAAACCAATTTACCAAAACACACAACACAGTTTAATTAAATAAACACAAATATCGCAACTACAAGAAACGTCACTAGGAATCACTTGTTTCGCTCACTCGAATCGTATTCGCTCGCTTCCGAAATCGAACTGCCTGTCGGCCCCACAATCCGCTATTTATATTCCGAGCAGAACATTCGGGAACATTCTATACTGTGCCACAGTCCACAAGTAGCGTAGAAGCTTCGAGTCCTTTCGGGAGCCAACTGTTTAATCCCACTATTAGACGATAGATGGCGGTAGCGTCTACGTACAATTTAGTGTAGTACTTGCTACTTGACAACAGATGGCATCAGAGTGTCATTTCCAGTAGTTTCTAACACTGCCCCGTACTTAGATGGAATTACCGTGATGTTTCTAGACTTTTCGATTTACGTCACACTGCCCCTTTCTGAGACGGAGTTAGCATGATGCTTCTAGACTTTACGATCTACGTAACACTGCCCCCTCCTTAGACATGCTCGTCCCGAGCATCATTATTCCCGTAGTATCGTGCCAATCGATCTACATGGACAATTTTAGGTGCAGTTCGCATACCCTTTTGTATTCGGTAAGTGACGTCGTTGATCTTGGTCACAATTCGGTACGGCCCGTCCCATTTTGCCTGTAGTTTAGGGGACTTTCCTTTGCTGCGCACTGGGTTATGCAACCACACTAGCGAACCTTCGTCGAAGCCAGTATTGTTCATCTTCCGATCATAACGAGTTTTCATTCTTTCGGACATCTGTTGGCCTGATTCTCTAACATGCTCATATACGTCATTCATCTTGTTGCGCAGATCATTTGCATAATCTGTTATACTCCGTGGTGAATCAGGGGGAATGCCGGTTATTAGATCAGCTGGTAATCTTAGCTCCCTTCCAAAGTTTGCGAAGGCTGGTGTCACAGTTGTACTCTCGTGAACTGCACTTCGGTATGACAGAAGAAACGGTTGTATGTGCTTGTCCCAATCCTTTTGTCTGCTTGCTACAACTTTTGCCAGATATCTTTCCAACGTCTGATTAAATCTCTCCACCATTCCGTCAGATTGTGGGTGGTATGAAGTGGTTCTGGTTTTGTGAGTACCCATAACCCGACATGTTTCCTGAAACACTTGAGACTCGAAATTCCTTCCTTGATCGCTGTGGATTTCCAAGGGTACCCCAAACCGACAGAAGACTTCGTGGACTAATTTATCAGCGACTGTTGAAGCTTCTTGATTAGGGATGGCGAAGACTTCCGGCCACTTGGTGAAGTAATCCATAACAACCATGAAATATTTATTTCCACTTTCACTTTCAGGGAATGGCCCAGCGACATCTAGTGCTATCCGTTCCCAGGGGGCTCCCACGTTGTACACTTTCATTGCACCCCTGCTGCGTGTGTGTGGTCCTTTTACCGCTGCACAACTGGTACATCTACGACACCAGTCCTCCACATCTTCTCGACAATGGATCCAGTAAAACCTTTCTCGGATCTTTAACAAAGTCCTTCTTACTCCCATATGACCTCCTGAAGAACCATTGTGGTAGAGCTGTAGAACTTCTGGTACCTTCGTTTTTGGGACTACCATTTGCAGGTGGCAGCTATTCCCTCGAGCATTTTCCCATTTTCGGCACAAGACACCATCCTGGATCACCAAGCTCTCCCATTGTGCCCAATAACTTTTGGTGGTGGTACTCATCGCTGCAATATCACACCATTTCGGTTTGGGAGCATTAGCTTTAATCCACTCGAGAATTGGCCGGATATCTGTGTCACTTTGCTGAGCATGCTGTAGGGTTTCCTTCCATTCGTCACTAAGGTCCGTTCTTAGCATCCTGACAGGTACCGTTTCCTTAGCTTCTTGCCTGACACAATGCTTGCAGTCTTCAGGACAAGGTCTTCTTGATAACGCGTCCGCGTTGCCGTGAGACTTCCCACTACGATGTTCAATTGCGAAGTCTTACTCTTGTAGCAGTTCAATCCATCTCGCCACTTGTCCTTCTGGATTCTTAAACTGCAACAACCACTTTAATGCAGCATGGTCAGTCCGCAGGTGGAATTTGCGTCCAAGCAAGTATTTGCTGAAATGCTGCAATGTCTTTACTACGGCAAGAAGTTCGCGTCTCGTGACGCAATAATTTCTTTCTGGCTTTGATAAAGATTTGCTGAAGTAAGCTATCACAACTTCATAATCTCCTTTCCGTTGAGATAACACACCGCCTATTCCCGTATTACTTGCGTCCGTGTCAACTATGAATTCATTTTCTGTGTCAGGGTAGCCTAAAATTGGGGTATTGCACAAACGTTCCTTTAAATCTTGAAATGCGATGTCACAGTTCTCATCCCAACAGAACGGTCTTTTCTCCTCAGTAAGCTTGTGAAGAGGTTTGGCAATGTCAGCAAAATTCTTGACAAACCGTCGATAGTATGAGCACAAACCCAAAAATGCCCTGACCTGCGTCTTGTCTTTCGGGACTGGCCATTCCTTGACGGCGACGATTTTCTCAGGATCTGTTTGTACTCCTTCCTTCGAAACCACGTGCCCCAAAAAGCTTACTTGCTGTCTGAAGAATGAGCACTTCTTTGGACTTAGCTTAAGATTGGCTCCTCGGATTTTCGACAGAACACGTTCCAGATTTTGAAGGTGGTCTTCGAATGTGCGGCCCACGATGATGATGTCATCTAAATAGACAAGGCAGGCGTCTCCAATTAGTCCCGTGAGAACTAGCTCCATTAGCCTTTCAAAAGTTGCAGGAGCATTGCACAATCCAAATGGCATAACGTTAAACTGCCATAGTCCCTTTCCCGTAGAAAATGCAGTTTTCTCCTTGTCTTTAGGGTCTATTTCCACTTGCCAGTAGCCACTTTTTAGGTCTAACGTGGTGAACCACTTCATTCCTGACAGCGTGTCCAGTGTGTCGTCGATCCGGGGTAGTGGATAGCTGTCTTTTTTAGTAACGTCATTCAATCGACGATAGTCTACACAAAACCGCATGCTGCCATCTTTCTTTTTCACCAGGACCACAGGAGAACACCAAGGACTAGATGAAGGCTCTATAACTCCATCCTTTACCATTCCTTTAATCATGGTATCTACCTCCTTTTCCCTTGCCACTGGTAGTCTTCTTGGTCGCTGTCGTATTGGTAACTCATTTCCGGTATTAATTCTGTGTTGAACCAAACCAGTCTTCCCTATGGCAGCATCATTTGTAGAGAATATGTCTGCATACTGAAGTAGCATCTTCCTAGCCTTCTCTCTTTCCTCTTCCGATAAATCTTTACGACAGTCTTCCAAAAGATTTAACACATTAAATCTTGCACTTTGGGCGTTATTTTGAGAAGGCCGATGTTGGCATTCACGCATCCAAGCTACTTCCCCACAGGAACCCATCAACGTACCCTTCTTGATTGCTTGCTCCTTTTCACTTGGGTTCAGTATGCGTACGGCTGCAACGTCGATTGCCTTTACCAAGGTCCGCGCAATTTTCCATGGAAGGTTTTCATCCAATCCTTCAATGAGAATACATCGATTTTTCTGCCCAGAATTATGTGGAAGACTAACTGGAACTATTGTTTCCGATCGGGGAGGAAGAACAATTTTCTTCAAGCAGTACACTTTCCCTGATGGTGCACCTTCCATGAAGACTTCTTCTGACCCACATTTGAGGACTCCTTGATTAACGTCAATCTCACAACAGTGCTGTCGCATGAAGTCCAGACCTAGGATGCAGTCGTCCACTATGTCAGCCATGATGACCTTATGCCGGTAGATTGTGTTACCCAGTTTTAACTCCACCTCCTTCTCACCACGGACGGTTATGTGCTGACCGGTAGCTGTTACTAAATTTACGCCATTATGCTTACCGAAGAAGTCCCCAAGAAAACGATTCGCTAGTTGGGAACTGACAACCGTGCGAGAAGCTCCAGTATCCAATGTCAGCTTACATGGTCTTCCGTTCACTTCACCTTTTATGACTAGGGTGTTCCCATCATGGGCTTGTGAGACCGAAATTCTTGGGGCTATTTTAACACCAGCCAGCACCCGCCCCGCAGTCCTGGCGTTTATTAGTTTCCCTGCTGCTGGGCGGTGACATCAGCCGCCCTTCTTTCCTGGGTCTGGTCTTCGTTAGCTGTGCTTCGCTTCGGGCAACTTGAGCGAAGGTGGCCTTTTTCTCCGCAAGTGTAGCATCTAAGGCTGTACCTAACACGATCACGAACAGGTGACGCCGCAACCTCCCTGATGCGATGGGCTCGATGATCATGCCTCACTGCCTCCACCTCCAACGCATGGGCCAAGGCGTCCTTGAGGGTCTCATGGTGCCCAAGTCTCACAGCAGCCCTTACTTCCAGGTCCCGTATGCCATCTATGAAGGTTTGAATTAGTATACCCTCGATGAGCGCGGGTGCAGACTGGTACGCCTTTCGAACCAGCTTTTCGATTTCCAGGGCCCACTGCTGCAGGTTTTCACCACTGCGCTGCACACGATCCTTCAACTGGGCACGAAAAACGTGTTCCAGGTGCGCGTCACCGTATCTGGCCTCTAACGCCTCAACAAGCTGCTCGTAGGTAACATTTTTGCCGAGAGCCTCTAACACAGTTAAAGCCTGGTCACGAAGGGCCAAAGTAAGCGCGGTCATGGCCTGGCCCGTTGTCCACCCATTTGCTTCCGTGACAGCTTCAAATTGAATTTTGTATGCCGACCAGGAAGATGTTCCGTCAAAGGGTGGCACTTTAAACCCGCGCACGGAAGGTGCAGCAACTATCGAAGCCGTAGTCCGGTCTCCAGCTTTCAGAACTCCAACCGCTTTTCTTATATCAGCGATCTGGACTTCGGCCTCGGAGATACGATTTTCATGTACCTGAACAGTCTCCTTCATGGCTTTGATGTCCTTGCCAAAAGTCGAGTGTAGATCTTTCAAAAGGAGAACCTGCTCCTCTTTATCACGCTGAAGCTGTTCTTGCAGGCGGCGGGTCTGTTCTTCCTGTCGGCGAGCCTGTTCTTCCTGTCGACGGGCCTGTTCTTCCTGCCGGCGAGCTTGCTCCTCTTTGTCCTGCTGCAGCTGTTCCTGTAGGCGGCGGGCCTGTTCTTCCTGTCGGCGGGCCTGTTCTTCCTGTCGGCGGGCCTGTTCTTCCTGTCGGCGGGCCTGCTCCTGCAGCATCGCCATTAGCGCAGAAAGATCCATGGCTGGTGATGCTGTAGGGACACCAGACGCTTGGGAGACTGGCTCCGTCGTCGGCTGATTACCCCCAGGTGTCTGTCTAGAAGTTCCTTCAAACCGCCTCTGATCCACCTCCTGCTGGCGCTGACTCCTGGTACGGATACCTTCCGTATCCTCCTTCGGTAAAACTGGCATAATTTATCCCTTACTTCTGACACCAAATGTTACGAGCTGGGGTTCGGGATAAATTAATGGAAACCAATTTACCAAAACACACAACACAGTTTAATTAAATAAACACAAATATCGCAACTACAAGAAACGTCACTAGGAATCACTTGTTTCGCTCACTCGAATCGTATTCGCTCGCTTCCGAAATCGAACTGCCTGTCGGCCCCACAATCCGCTATTTATATTCCGAGCAGAACATTCGGGAACATTCTATACTGTGCCACAGTCCACAAGTAGCGTAGAAGCTTCGAGTCCTTTCGGGAGCCAACTGTTTAATCCCACTATTAGACGATAGATGGCGGTAGCGTCTACGTACAATTTAGTGTAGTACTTGCTACTTGACAACAGATGGCATCAGAGTGTCATTTCCAGTAGTTTCTAACACTGCCCCGTACTTAGATGGAATTAGCGTGATGTTTCTAGACTTTTCGATTTACGTCACACTGCCCCTTTCTGAGACGGAGTTAGCATGATGCTTCTAGACTTTACGATCTACGTAACAATACGATTCTGCTTGTATCGGTCAACCCGCCGCTTATACCGCCGAATACGGCTTGCCCATGCACAGACTTTCTGCTTCAGGAAGTCGATGCGCTCTGTAACACGGGACATGTATTCTGGAGGACTGATTCCAGTCCCCGAGAATGCCCGCCTTACAAAGCGCATCACTCGTGGTCGAGTATTGCCCTCCCTGAAGCAGTATAGTTTGCCGATGAGTACCCTGGCCCCATCGATACGACGCTCGATCCTGCATTGCCAGGCTGGTACGGTTGGCATTGGTCGAGTAGCTCCGTCACAGCTTGGAAACTTGACGTTAGCTAATCGACATGCCGCAACAGCCGCGCAATACAGGATCGAGTGTGTATCAACGAGATTCTCGCTGCTCTCGAATAAATTCTTAAGCTGCGAGTCCAAGGCACACACCAGCGCCCTATTTTTCTTGTGCATAGGCAACCGTGGTAATCGGGGTCTAAGTTCGGTTGGGATAGACCTATACTCGCGAAGCGCATCCTCCAGAGCGCTCCTCAGTCGGTTGTTGCACTGGCTACTTACTGTGGCAACCATATCATCCTCTTCTTCAACATGATGGAACCGCGGCGAAATTGCGATAGATGACCCATGTGCCGCGGTTTGTGTCGGAGTCGAGACGACATAGTTGCTCAGTACTTCTGAGCGCAGCCTTTCAAGTGCGGTGTCGTCCAACCTGTGATTGCGTTGGATAACCCGCACTTGATCCGAAAGTCGTTGGGCCGAGACGTTGACGGTTGGTTCTAGTTCCTGGAACAGAGACAGCATCCTATCACGATACGCAGTGAGGTTAGTTCCCCCCTCTGTAGACCCGTAATATGCGCGCATGACGTTCTCGTTCATAGACTGAGTCCATCTCATGCGCCGCACACAACCACCGGCAGCGGGGACCCGGCTCGGGGTCGGCTGGCCCCTAAGTCCCAAGCTCTTCGGTGGCCGGCCTCTCCCCTGCCGACGTACAGGTGTTGGCGACGTCGGCGGGGAAAAATATTCGTCGCTCGAGCTCGACGCAACTGCCGCGGCCGGTGTCACAGCACTCTCGATGGCGCTGGGTTCCGGCGGCGGCGAGGCGGAGCTGAGCGACGAGTCCGGAGGTGGTAGTCGTGCGTTCCGTGTAGCTGCTCTTGTCAACATTTACTCACATTCCGTATTTATATTTTCATTTTGATTTTATCGGATTTAATCGGAGATGACATCTGTCATGCCACCTCCGATTCGCTTCTTTTAACATTAGTTTTTTACATTATGGTAAAAATTTCTTGTATTTTATTATTCCAAAAGGTTTTTACTATTGGGGATTTCCTTTCTATTGCAAATTTCTTGTAAAATTGCGTCAAATTTATTGTTTTTGTTGGAATTAGGAACACAAGATGACCTGTCGATAGTGTTGCCAGCTTTATATTATTATTATTATTATTAAAGTATTTATTATGACCCTAAGTATGACATATATTCTTCATATGAAAATCGCACGGTAGGATTTTTCAACAAAATTCGTTAAACATACGGTATTTTTCGGATTTCAGCAAGGTAATCCCCTTAAGATTTAACACTAAAATTACTTCCTACATGTTCTACATCATCTGCCTAACCTTTTCCCAACCATTTTTTGTTGGGGCCGGCTTCCAGTCTAACCAGAAGCACCTGAATACCAGTATTTTACATGTAGTTGCCACCCGCAGGCAACTGGGAATTTAATTCCCGGTGGCCACCTGGTTGTAATCCATGTAGGTGCGACTGGGAATATTCGCTCCAGTGGACAGACACAGCCTTAACGAAACACACAATTTCGTAATGAATCGTCATTGTAATGAATAGTCATCTAAGATATCCTAAGATATTCGACGGTAAATTGACACCGTAGTCTTAGAAAACCGTAGTTATGATTTCTTTGGGAACGAATAAGGAACCTCACAAAATCAAAATAAAACCAAGCTTTCGGAACACAATATATGAATTTATTAATGTGAACAAAGGCACTACCTTATCTAAAAAGGCACCTTTCTGATACTGTTCTAATAAAGTGACAACTTTGTAAATAACTCTTTCAGCGTCGATCATTTCAAAGATTCTATCAAAGCAAACTTTATTTACATTATTATAATTTATGCAATTCACTGTCATGTCAGATTTATAGCAATAGCAGCAGATTATTAAAACCATTGTTAAGTCTAGTTTGAATTAATTTACATATGAAATTGTTTTGTATAATATCATAATTTGTTCGTTTATATTTCGTTGTCTGTGAGCACGAATAGCGCCGCGCTGCCGTAGTCTAGTATTCTATTCTTGATTCCCTTCAGTTTTTCAATGTAGTGCTTGTGAATCTTAGTGTTTGTCCTCTTGTAGCGAAGGGCCGTTATCATTTTATCCACAGTGTAATGCAGCCAAAGGATGTTTGTGTAAGGTGCGAAGCTCTTCCAATCATTTCTGTAAACAAGATAGAATTGCATTAGTATTGAAAACATAGCATAAAATCACTCTGGTATGTACCCAGGGAGGTTAGGGGTATATACATATTATATAGGTACACCCATGTGATAATAGGAGGTAAGCCAATTCCCAACACAAACGAGAAAAAAAAAATTTAGATTCCGGGCTACGGCTACTACTGAGAAATACTGGATGGAAAATCTCAATATCATTTTGCCCGACCCAGGGGAGTGGAACCCAAGATACTTAGAGCATTAAACCAACCGGAGACGCCATTGTCAGGCGTTCCCCCCTGCCAAAGGTGCGAGACCGCCGGTCATAGCAGTTATATAAAACTAGTTGCCGCGCGTTCCAGGTCATTCAGCAAATCACAGTAGCGCGGAACGAAGCTAAGTGAAAAATGCCGAATTGCAGTGTTTTTTCGTGTAATAAGAGATCGGAAACATCTAGTAAACAAAAGGATAACGTTACTTTCCATCTGTAAGTATTATTTTGTCTTAATAATAACATATAATGCAATAAATTAGCAAAAAATCAAGAAATATTGTCGATCAACAAATGTTGCCACGAAATCGTACAAGATCTAATTTAGTGTAATTTTTGAAATGGTCATTTAAAAATCTTGACAATTATTTCAAACTTCTATTTCGCATTTGTTATTCATATTACTATTTATTACTGTTTACAATTTATTTTTTACTTTATAAGATTTTTTTACTAAACCCTTTAAAAATTGCTATTTATTATCAAATAATTGATTAATGATATCAAACTTATGTTCCACAAATCTCTTACATTTTTTTCATATCGTTATTCTTTATATTACTATAAAATATTTGCGGGTCAAGTTATCCCGAAAATACGCAATTTTAATTTAAAAATTGGCCACACTGTAGCAAAATGAGGGCTGTGACAGCACAGAAACAAATATCGATATCGAGTTTATGAGTATGTTATTCTGACTATTAATTTTTCAGATTTCCAAAAGATGCAATGACTCGGGATGTCTGGATTCGGGCTTGTGCAAATCATGTTTCGTGGACTCCTAAACGTACTAGTACAATTTGCTCACAGCATTTTGAAGATTCATGTTTTATAGTACAAAGTAATAACAAGAGGAAATTAAAACAATGCGCCTCGCCAACTTTGAAATTAGCAAAGGTAATTTTAAATTTATTTTGGTACTAGGTTTTGGGCGTGACTTTGTCCACGTTTCACGTCTCTCAACTGTATATAGTGGAAAATTGAGATTGTGCAATACCAGAACTTTTATAGATACAAGAAATGTATTTAGGGTGAAACCCCTAATTACCAGCATGCTTCCGCGTTTTTATGTAGTTCTGTCTTTTTCTGTTGCACAGATGCTTAATTGTTTACGCGAGTAACTATTTTCGCATACACACTCAAAAGCGCGCATACGCGCGCATGCCGAGCACAACAAAAAATGTGGACGTATGCTAGTTAATGGATTTTTTTTTAAAGCTATTATCTATTTTACTTTTGTATTCACGGGTTTTTAAAGTCCAGGTGTGGTCATCGAGAGATACAGTAACTAGTAGGAGAAAGTATAGGTAAATATTGATAATTTTTTCAGGTTGACCCAGAGAGAGAAGAGTGTGAACCAGAAACTTTTTCATTTAAAATAAGAAAGGTTGAAATACATGAAGATCCTCAACCAACCCAAACTCGAGAATGCAAAACCACCAAAGATCAGCCCTGTACGTCGCAATCGAGAATTAATATTTGTAAGTCACCTAAATTGACTTACGATCCACAATTACAAGATACACCAAGGAAAAAAAAATTAAAACAGCGTCTACAGATGAAAAATAAACAAATAAAAAGACTTCAAACTCAAAAAAGATACTTAAAGAAGAAGGTTGCAGGACTGCAAGAACTATTAAATGACCTGACAGAAAAGTCCTTAATTAATAAAGAAGATCGTTTAGTGTTAGACAAAATTGGTGTAGAGGAAAAAGAGCTTCTTACTAGACAGCTACTTAAAAGTAAGACTGGAAAAATCCCTAGAAACAAATATTCCCCTGAACTTCGATGTTTTGCTTTAACTTTAAATTTTTATTCTCCAAAAGCATACAGATATGTGCGAAAGACTTTTGGAACGTGTTTACCTGCTCCAAGGACTCTAACAAAATGGTACAGTTCCATCGAAGGGAAACCAGGATTTACAAAGGAAGCTTTAGTTGCATTAAAATTACGAGCTGAAAGTAACCCGGACAAGAAAATTTATTGTACTATGGTAATGGATGAAATGAAAATAAAACAATTGACGGAAGGTATAGCAAGCACTCAAAGACATTATGGTTACGTGGACTATGGATTTGACTTTACTTCTGATAATTCTGAAGAAGCAACTGACGCTTTAGTATTTTTATTAGTAGGTATAAATACTACTTGGAAATTACCCATTGCGTACTTTTTAGTAAAAGGCGTAAAAGCTGAACTAAAAGCTCGACTTGTGACACAAGCTTTTCATTTAGTTCATGAAACTGGTGTCGAAATAAAAGCATTGACGTGTGACGGTACTAAAGCGAATCTTGCCATGGCTGAAGAGTTGGGCTGCTGTTTAGATGTAAACAATTTACAAACCACAATTCTAGATCCACAGACGGGGCAACAATGCTTTTTCTTTTTAGATCCCTGCCATATGCTCAAATTAGTTCGTAATGCATTCGAACATTTTAGCTTCTTTGCCCAACCAAACTCAGGAAATAAAATTCAATGGACATATATTCAAAAATTACATGAATTACAGGAAAAGGAACTGTTTTATATGGCAAATAAATTAAAAGCTAATCATATTTTCTTCAAAACAAAAATTATGAATGTTCGCCTTGCAGTCCAGCTGTTCAGTACAAGTGTAGCTGATGCATTAATTTTTTGTAACAATGTAATGACATTGCCCATGTTTGAAAATGTTGATGCGACAGCGGATTTTCTGAAATTAATTAATGATTTATTCGACATCCTCGATTCAACAACTTGGGGCAAAGGTTTTAAACAAGCCTTGAATTTAAAAAACTATGAAACTGCTTTTGCGAAATTAGATGAAGCAAAAGCAGTTCTGCTGAATTTAGAGACTGATATAAAAAATCGCAAGAATGACTTCAATAGAATCAATCTTTTAAAATCTCCTCGTTACACAGGTTTTCTCGGATTTCTTGTATGTATCGAAAGTGCAAAACGCCTATTCGAAAACTTAGTTTTGGCTTCGAATTCAAAATTAACATATTTGCCTTTACACAAAATTAGCCAGGACCACGTTGAGATTTTTTTTTCAGTTGTCAGAAGCCACGGTGGCTATTCTGACAATCCGACTGCTCGTCAATTTGAATCTATATATAAAAAGCTATTGATCCACACAGAGTTAATACGAAATGAAAGGGGTACGAACTGTATCCCATTAGAAAAAATTTCAATACTCAACTGTACATCAGCAATTGAAAAAATAAATTCTACCTCCCGACAACAAGAAACAGAAACATTTTTAAATGATAACCCATTTGAAGAAAGTAATATTATTTCAGAAATAGAGATCGAAACATACTTGTCCCCTTTTGGAGAAAAGGTTGTGGAATATATAGCGGGATACGTGGTATTTTCTATTATTAAAAAACTTAAATGTAGTACATGTATAAAAGGTTTATGTGGAGAGCCAAATGAAAAAAGTTTAACCTATCAAAAAAGTAGAGGTGGCCTTAAGTATGCATCGAAAGAGGTTATTGATTTATGTCGCCTTTGTGAAGTGGAGATACGGAAACACTTAACTGATGACAAAAAAGTTAGCCCCTCTTGCTCACCACAAAGTGTTACAAACAAAGTTTTAAAACATTATGTTGGCAGACAATTGTTCCCAAACATCGAGAGTCATTATTTTGATAATGATTTTACTGTGCACAATATTGAACTTGCGAAAACGGTAACACAAAAGTATACCAATATTAGAATTAACTATTTGTCTAAGAAGACTGACCCCAAGAAATGCATTAGGCATATTTACACAAAACTAATACACTTTAAAAATCAATAGGTTCTCATAGGTACATAGTTTTTTGTTATAAGTTCTTTGACAAACTTATGAGCGCACTCGCTCGCACGGTTGCAGGTGCAATGTTTTCTAAAATATGATAAAAGTAGTTTATTAACGTGTATAATCTTATTTTAAAGATAATCTTTAAATTTCTTGTCTCATAAGTAAACTTATTCTTTTTGTTATAAGGCTAGGGATAAGGCTGCGATAAATGACAACGCTGTGTCATCGCATCTGCAGAGTCAGCCAAGTTGATAATCTACAATCGTTAACGCTAGTAGAAAACTGATCAAACTGACATCATCTCAACGTTAAGTCACGTGGTCAGAACAAACGAATAGAAAATTCCTAGCCAAGTTCACAATGTAGTTTTATGGTATAAATGGTAACCAAGTTATAATTTTTGTAGAACGAGCGATTGACTCAGGCGCGTCAACATGGCTACCAACTTATCCGAGGCGTTACCGATTGTAGAAAGAGATTCGACACGAAACGGTCGTAACTTGGCTAGGCCTGCTGGTCTTCTTGTGATTAAAAGTATGTGCTAATCAAAATTTATTTCAAATAAAAATTTACAAATTATTTATGCAGTTTTTAACTTATTAATTTTTTTTCTGCAACCTAAGAAATCATATCTTGATTGTCGAGATTTGGACTAGTCAAATGGAACATCATAACATAATATTATAGAGTCACGTCTGTTTGCCATTATCGGGCACAAATTCCAGACTCCGTGCTGCTACTGAGAAATTCCTAATAAGAAAACCAATAACACTGCCCGACGCGGGTATTTAACTCGGAACGTCGTGTTCAGCATTCATGCTTGCGATCCTTAGAGCCTTAGACCATCGAGGCAGTTCTTGTACCGTGGCAATGAATCCTTAAAGACCAACTTTAAAATTACCTATTTAAAAAGAATTGATCTGCATTGAAGATCAATTTGATAAGTAAATATGAAAAAAAAATTCAATAAAGAAGAGCCAGATATAAAAAAAGCTTTTTTATCATAACTATTGGCTGAACTCATCGACAGCAAAATATCGATAGTGTCAAGCACTATCATCGCTTACATAAAAATGACGTTATCTTGTACACTGACAGGCATCTCTGTGTGTGTTTGTACATGTGCGCGTATAGTTTATGCTTGTATTTGGTTATTTTTTCGTGTGCGTGCGTAACAACGCGATCGAAAATGCATTAGTGTGTTATCACTATTTGTGTGCGTTGCCTCGTCCCCCGCGATGAAAGTGACAGACTTATTCGCATAGATATTAGTGCTCATTGCGTCTCCGGTTGGTTTAATGCTCTAAGCCAAGATATCATGCCTTATAACATTCCCTATAGTTTTTCCTATTATAACGTCTAAGTAAATATTAAACTACTTAAAAATATTATCTATAACATCTACAAATATTGACCAGAAGCAAAGATTTCTAGTCAATATTATCAGTGCCACAGTTTATTATTCTTTGCGTCATTTTGTATGACGTGTCTGAATAATTTGTTTGCTACACGTGGCTTCTGCTATCAATTCATATTTTATTCATAGCTATCAAGAGCTACGTCTTTGAGGGAAAAACGAGCAGGATGTCGAATAATACAAAACATAGCCGCTAGGGGCAGTCCCCAGACATGAAATAAAACGACATTTGGAAATATGGCGTCAAGAACTAATGCGTTGTAGGATGTCGTTTTTCATGATTGTTTTTAGCATCTAAATGATCTTAAAGTGTAGCACTTTACTCTTAATTGAAGATTTGTCTGGATGGCACAATGCCAGAAATCAATGGCAGGTGGCAATGTATGTGTGTTGGAAATGTATTGCTAGACGTTAGCTATCTCGCAAAACGATATGTTAATTTCTAGGAAGTCTTAACTACTCAATGCTGCAGACAGATAATTATTACTACATCTACAGCTAGCACCTGGTGTTCCCAATATATTGAACTTGTTATCAAATCTGTTGTTACATAGGTTTGTATAACTGTTTCTGCGAACCAGCCACAACATAGCTGTTGTGATTAACAGCTACACAATCAGCCTTTAACTTATGCAGAAAGGTGCTCTCATAATGGTGAAGGAAAACACCATGATGAAAGGAACAGGGTGCTTACTCTCGAATTTAATTCCAATAGATCGACATTGGAATTGTCAGTCAAACGTCAGTGATTGGCTGGACTCACTGAGTCTAGCCAATCCCTGACGTTTAACTCAACCAACTGACGTTTGACCAATGTAGATCTATTGGAATTATATTCGAGAGTAAGCACCAGGTATGTCTTTAAACTAAAGACATGTGACATCCACCAAACCGCACTGGGTCGAGCGGGACGAGCACAACCTACTGTGATAGGATTGAATCACATTATTAACACAGTTTCGTAACAAAAACCGTGATAAAATGTGTGACTCAGGCCTATCACAGTACGTTGTGCTCGGCCCATAGGTAGGGAACGAGGTGGGGATCATGGCCCACTGCCTCTCACCGGAGGGATGTATCTTAGCAGTTGGAACATTATAGGCTGATGATTATCAAATCAAATTAATTCGGGCAACAAAGACCTACAACATAAATACCTTACAGACTATCATACATCATTATGCTACGCTCATGGCTTTACATAAATAAATGAGTGTCTCACCCCAACTTGTCTCTCATGAGGCGGTACACCTCGAACTGGTAGTCCCCGACGGCGTCGAACAGCGAGTCGTCGGTGGCCAGGTCGTTGTAGAGCGCCGCGCAGTCCCCGGCCGCCAGCGGCAGCGCCACGCGCGACAGCGAGTAGTCGATGATGGTGGCCGCCACGCCACAGCGCAACACGCGCAGCGAGCGTCCGCGCAGCACGAACGTCGCGTACTGTACGACGACATTGGGTATTAATTGTGCTTCATAGATGATAAATCTTCGGTTACATGGTGGCATATCTGTATAGGCGATATTACAGGGCGTAATAAAATTGCAGTGGAAGTTTTTCTCGAACTGCATTTCCAACCTTCGGCGTTGAACAAAGAAATGAGAATCCAACAAAGTGCAGCGAGACTCAGAGCGTTGAAAAAACAGTGTTCGATTTTCAACTTTCTGAGCTAAGCAATGCGTTAAAAAGGCAGTACGCGAAAAAAACCCGCGTTTTTATTACGTCCGTAAGAATGTCGACTGAAATTCTAAATACTCGAAGAATTTAGGATGAGACGGAGTGGCAGCGTAGCCGGCGAAATTCATTTTTAATTTTGTAGTTTACAGGTTAGTTAGCTGGATGTTGAAATCATCAATCAAAAGGTGTAGTAAACCTTATAAACTAGAGGGAATTTAAAGATATAAAAAAATAGAAACTTAATTAACTAGAGGATGATTCCTACTTTACTGATTCATCTAACCTTTGTAACTTTAGGATCCCGAGTAGCATAACAAGCTTTAGTAGCCCTAACCAAGCCCTGCACATAAATAAATGAATAACACTTCTGCCAGCCCTTATTTATCACATTCCTCGTCATTATTACGACCCCGAAATGTCAATAAAGTTGTATAACCTTGCGTCAGAGGCTAGTACTTGAACCTTGCAACCTTTAACCTTTAGGCCTACCCTCAGAGGTCGGTTCTAGGAGACTTCTCATCATTTATTATAATTTATTAGAACACGAATGCCTATAGGTAGGTAACCTTGGCGATATTTATAGCCGTTTTAAAGACCTTATTTAAAACGTGAAATAGAGATTTAACCTATCAGTTGATAATTAAAAATCTGATCGAATTTCATGAAATCTTGACAAAATATCGTTCTAGAATATAGGTCTTAGTCAAGGTTATCAAAAAGTTACATGATAGGAAACGGCACAATTTGATTACAAATTGAATAATCTAAATTATTTTATTGTTTTGATCGTTATTGATTGATAGTAATAAATCGCAACAAAGAGATAATCGAATTAATTTAATTAGATAAAAATCTGTCACATAATTTCGATACATTATAATGATTAGGAATTTATATAACAAATAGCTTCTACTCGCGACTTCATATGCGTGAATGTTTTTGTTCCCCTTACCCACCCCATCGCATTGCATTGCCTACCCGCACTGTTTACTTCGGAGCGTTCCTGACATTTTTTGCTTTTTGCTCAGCTCTTAAGGGTGATAATGTGATGTTAAGTAGCCTATAACCTTCCTCAGGAATAAGATTACCAAATGCAAAACAAAAATTTCAAATATGAAAGGTTATTCCAGAGATTAGCGCGTTCAAACAAACAAACAAACTCTTCAGCTTTACAATAAGTAAGTATAGATAGATAACAACAGCGCAAGGTCACGACACTTACGACTTACAGTTATCTGAGGGGTAATTGCGGAACTTTTTATCAGTAGGAATTGGTTTAATATTCATAGTTAAACAACATTCATTGCGTTATTTACGTTGCTGAGCCACAATTTATTCGAACAAATGACGCAATGGTTTAGAAATAATCTTCAATCCCATTCAGATTCTGATAAATTGTGCGTTTCGCAATTAGGGTGCTGGACTTTACGATAAATTATTGTGTAGGATAAGCGAAACAACATTTATCTTTACATATTATAAAATAAAGTTACTTCGCTGTCTGTCTGTCCCTATGTATGCTTATATCTTTAAAACTACGCAACGGATTTTGATGCAGGTTTTTTTAATAGATAGAGTGATTCAAGAGGAAGGTTTATATGTATATAACATGCATAATATAGTAAAGAAACGCTGATACATTTACAGGTGTCTAATATGATGTCATAAATAAACACATTTTTTTGCGCTTACATTGCGAACGCTGGCTGAACCCTACGAAATAGCTCAAAATAATGTACTACAGTATTGTACACCTTAAAAAGTTCTACAAAAAAGTCCGCGATGGTATAATGTCTAACTCTTAGGGATAACCCATAATAACCATTTTTATCCTTTACTTTTTACGAGAAATAATGGCTTATTTATGAATGCGATTTTAAGCAATACAGCATTAATCCTTATGCAATTAACACGTTGAGTGCCGATCACGCGATATCGCGTGATTCGTCGGCTCTGCACTATGGCCGATCACGCGATATCGCGTGCTTGCTACTAACAATTTTTTATGCGCTCTAAATCTGTGGCCATATCGGATTAATCATCAATCTGTGTTTGGCACTCAACGTGTTAAGTACCTTAAATAAATTGTGCATTTCATGTAGATCAAAATTGTCCTTTACAGCATATCATTAAAATTCATATTTTAGAAGATATCAGAGATTATAATAAAATCGCCGCAGAGCGGCTAGCGGGCCTTCCCGCGTCCGGCCGTCCCGGTTGGTAGCGGTCGGGTATTGCAGGATTAATAGGATTGTAATATTGTAATTCATATTACTTTGGCTTCATAGTAAATGCGAATATCATGTGTGTTCGAAGTACTCAAAATAAACCTAGGTAATTGTATTATTCCAAGTAAGAGACCGCGAAATATTGCTTAGATGTTTAGATTTTTTGATGGATTTGGATTTTTGGTTATCCTGGATACTTACCATATACATAGGATACTTTATCCCGGTAGTAGGTTTCCGAGTGATATTTTCCGAAAGCTATACGGGCGAAGTCACTGGCAAAAGTACTATTCTTATAACTATGTTTAATTTGGTGTCTGGTAAATAATTGAGTGTCTGTATAGGTAGAATAGGAGCGTTAAGAAAAACCAGTAAGACTTAATTCAATTTAATCCAGCCCTATGTCGCAGTCTTCTTACTCTGAATACTATTAGTTTTATTTTAAGTACATCAAACACACATGATATGTAAGGATCGTAGCAGGTGGCGTTCCGTAGTTTCTGCCTACCCCCCATACCCAAAAGGCGTAATTTTATGTATGTATAGCATGGATTAATACATTCTTACCGCGGTAGTACGTCCTCTTGCGATAATTTCCGACATCCACGCGGGCGAAGCCGCGAGCAAAAGCTAGTTTTAAATAAAATAGGGCGTTTTACAGGAACACTTATTTAAAGATTTATAACGATATAACGACGGTAAAATGAAACATTGGAAAAATAAACAGTCGAATGGTTAGGTAATTAAATGTTTGCTTTTATAAACGCACTGACAGACCTACAGAATAACATGAGGCCTTAAATGTTCTCATACAATTGAATATTTTTTTTTTTTTTTTCAACAAATAAATATGAACACTCATATTTGAATGGTGAAGATTTCTAAAATTCAAATTAAGTAAATATTGTTATCGATAAAAATTTCGCCCGAGTTATCTGCGTAAGTTCGTTGACCCGTTACTCCAGGACGTTACCACGAGTAGACGAGACGTTTGTCCGCAAAGTCATCCACCTTATGGGGTGACTGGTCTTTCGGCAAGGTTATACTTATAACCGATGTAGGAATATTGGGTGCAAAGTACAATGGCGGTTATACAATTTATATTACGCAGTGCAGTTTTGGCGCGTAATTTGTAATACGAACGTGTTTTTTCTTCTTTTTCAAGCAAACATAAGTATTATGTGCCGGTAACTGAGGGAAATCAACGGATTCTTTTTTTTACCTATAGTTTATTTACATTTTTGGCAATACTATCTGGCAGCGTCGGTTGGGTGTTTATTATGAACGTTGTGATACGTTATTTCATTTAAACATTCTTGATGATATCAGGAGAATTAATTATTTTATAAGTGAATGATACAGTTTACAAGTAGGTTTGTACCAAAACTTTTTACACGTCAATCACATTTTAAAATCTAGATGAGGTCGGCGTTTTCTTTATGACTACTCTGTGAGAAGAAAGGCCGAAACGAACTCAGATGTCACAATCTCTTTTAAAGTCCCGACATAATCTTGGTCAGATAATGATATGATGACCATGTAGATTGGTGTCTGAAATGGCCTTTTGAGGAAAGAACCACACAGATTGAGTGGACCTGTCCAGTCAGTGCAGGCATTTGTCAGTTTACCTGTATGAAACCCATTATGTTGTAGATAAAACCCATTTATTGAAATAAATACAATTTATATTTATTATAAGCAGCTCATATGCGTCAGAGAATGTTTGTTATTGTGATCTCTAAAATAGCTTGTCCTGATTTAACAATGCATTATTTCAACAAAGAATCATCGGTAAAATCTAGATGGAATATTTGGCACAGGCCACAGTAATAAGACAAAACTAAGGTGAATCCACAAAGGAGAATAACTATGGAAAATTTTGTTTATTTCATTATTATAACTCTTAAACTCATGGCAAACAAAGTGTTTTCGTATTTTCGCTCATCATTTGATCAAACTTTCCACAGTATTTTACGTATAATTATGTACAGACAAAGTTTTGACTAAAAAAGATTGCGCCATATTTTTTTCTGAGCTTCATTGGGAAGTGTTTTTTAATTAGAATTATAAATTAATTTATTTCATAAGATTAAATTTAATGATAATTATGTGGTGCAATACTTATTTATGAGTGGTAAAAGCATAATAATTGGGCAGAAAATGGGGTATAAGCAAATACCCTTTGTAGGCAGACCGTCTTTAGTCATCTTAACTGCTCAAATTCATCTACCTGGCCTTTTCACAACCATGTTGGGGTCGGCTTTCAGACTAACTAAATACAATAAAAAATAAAATGTGTTTATTAGCATTGGAATAACTGAACTGAACCAATAAATTAACTTCTCTGGACTTAGAGAGGAGTTATTCGTTCAGGTCCACCAATCCTGACTTAAATATCAGATAGCGAGACACTAATTAAGACAATTGATCGATCGAGAGCACCACATTAGTGGGCTCGGCGATGGCACTCGATAACTGAGCCGTCGAGCCCCAATAAGCGCTAATGCGATCAATATGGAGGCAAAATGGTGGCATGGTCAAAACACAGCTATGACTACGTTTCAACCAGAGATGAGCGAGCTTACGTAGCGAGAATGTATGTGAAAATGTTACCAATAACAGAGCTTCTTTGATAGCTTGAGCTAAGCCAGGGGTGTTATTAAGTAACTAGCTTCTGCCCGCGACTTCGTCCGCGTCAAATTTTTGCTCCCCTGACCCTTCCCGTCGCATCGATTTGCCTGCTAGTTTTCGTCCATTTTTCGTTGCTGCTCGCTCCTTTTGAGTTATAGTGAGTCAACCTTAAAAGATAGACATATGCTCTCGCGGACTTTTTTTTAGATTTTTTTAAAAGGAACAATTCCGTCATACTTGATTTTTGCGTTACTTTAACCGCTTACGCAGCGCACGCAAAGGAAACTCTCAAAGGGAATCAATTTTCCCCGTTTTTGCAACATTTTTCATTACTGCTCCGCTCCTCTTAGTTGTAGCGTGATGTTACATAGCCTATAGCCTCCCTCGATAAATAGGCTACCCAACACAAAAAGAATTTTTCTATTCGGACCAATAGTTCTTGAGATTAGCGCGTTCAATCAAACAAACAAACAAACTCTTCAGCTTTATAATATTATAGTATAGATTAATTTTACGGACATTCCAACTTCTAGCTTTAGTGGTTGTCTTCACCGTCAAATACGTGTGTTTCATCGATCTTCTAACTACGTAAAGCATAAATTGCAAATGTAATGAGCGACATTGCGATCTTACGAAGAGACCATGTTCACGTTTTCATGGGGTAACGCCCGACTTCTTGCTATACTAGGTGTATAGGGTTTTGTTTTCACTGTCAATGACCATTTTATTACATTTATTTCACCAGTAACTTTGCATCACTCTCAAAATCATAGTGATTTTTATGGCTATTACACTAAGGTATCTATTGGATTGCTGCTATCAGAGGTGAAAGAATTGTAAGTTGATTAGTAGTTCTGTTATATGGGTCGTCATTTAGATTACGTAAGGTCGAAATTGCCAGTGTATAACCAATTGGCCATACAATGGTTAAGTACAGCTTTCTTGTAAGATTTCCCCATGATTTGTGTAATATTATGCGATTTTACACATGACGTGGAACGCAAGGAACTGTGGCGGTGAAAGGATGATAATTGGTAGAAATGTTGTTGCTTATTATGTACTTGTATCACCTATTTTAATTTAGTAAGAATGTTTAACAACATACCTTCTGTTCTGTTGGAGCTATAAGCACGTTACCCCAATGCAAGTCTCTGTGCTCAAACTGAAACGCCTCCTCTGCAACTGCCAGACCATACGCAACCTGGTAATACAAGAAACATATTAGAAAAAACTTTTAAATAAATTATAATTGATCAATGAAAAATACACACAAAATATCTATACAAGAAAATAAATTGAGAATCAATCTTCTAAGAGCTTAAAAAAAAAACAAAAGTTAGCTACAATCATACAACAACAAAAAATATGCAAAAAAAAACACATGCCACAAAAAAGAACAATATTTAAAAAAAGAATCCACACACACTGGTGACACATGAAAAGCGCGCGTAAGCGACCTCAGAGGATAAGTGATAATCTAGTCAAGATACGTGATCAACTTGTACTAGAATATCGCTTATCTTCCGTGGACGCCTGCTTGCATGCAGTTGAGAGCAACTGAAAAAAAAAATTAACACAAAAAAAAAACAAACATAAATGTACTACGGCTCCTGTATACAGGGTGTATGCCGCATGGACCAACACATTTTTTTGGGGATTGGGTTGGTCATGTGTTCAGCTTTCACCCAATCCCCAAAAAAAATTTTGTCGGCCCATGCGGCAATCACTGTATACGTTACCTTTTAGATCTATAAATAGAGAAATTTTGATCTATAGATAAAATTTAAAAAAATATATGTTCATTGACCTCCCCCTCTTACAAAGAGGAAGCTTGTGCCATAATCAGCTACGTAATCATTGCATCGTTATCATACTGTGGTATTATGTAAAGAAGCCATCATGAGGAGTAATTGCAGTTCTCATAATTATATTTTTCGAGATTGCAACATATAAAGTATCAAGTAGTTACGTCGCTAATGTACGAAAGCAAAACGGCAATTCTTGACTTTCTATTTACAAAACCATCAATCATTTCATGAAAGTCAGTTTCTATTATGTCAACAACAAAAAATGCACTTGAAAATCACAAAAATGTTACTCCAAAAAAAAAATATTAATACATTCACATAAGTTTTTTACGCAAATTACGGTAGTCGAACAAGTTATAGACAACTGTCATTCTTGACATAATTCGCGAATATTTCATGAATAACATACGCTAGTTTTAGTATAGTTAGTTCCTATTAAAGCTCCCGCAGACAGGCGCGGTGTGACTTTAATAGAATAATTTCCATGAAAACTTCAAGGAAATTGATCTTCTCCAATCTCATTGTGCCGGTCTGAGGGAGCTTTTATAGTTATTTTTATCTCACGAAGCGCCGCATGCTTTACTAGTGGTTACCGAGGGTACAAACACGCTGTGAAATAGTGTGTGATGTGCAGACGCTACTCGTCTTTACGCATATTCACAGCGTGCTTGGTAACCACAAGTAAAGCCCGCGTCGCTTCGTGAGACAAAAATACTGGAACGATGCTAAGTTGCTAACTCAGAACCTGAGATGCTACGCGAGCCTTTAGGCTGCTTCCATCCAGTTGTCTCATCTTAGTCGACTATCAGATAAACACACAACATCAACATACAAAAAAAACATGCCACATGTTAAAAAAAAACATCAAAGAAAAAATCGAACATACCTGCATAAACAACGCATACGCCTGTTCAGCGTTATTGAACTGATAGCTCTCCAAGTCCTGGCCCGCGTTTGCGAGTTCCAGCACTATGAACTGCTGGTCAGCTGGCAATATGGCCGGATTATCGTTCTCCGAGCCTTTGCACTCGTCGTACAGGTCCCACAGATCGAGCAAGCGAGCAGGGTAGCTGCCGTATACGCACCTTACTGCTAGTACCTAAGACAATATAAGATAGTGTTATCGGGTTATTTTGCTGGGTGGTCTCAAGTCATAAGATAGCTTATCGCGATGCAGCCGCCTTTGAGTCTAATTTTATGAGGAGCTGTCAAAATATCATCGTCTTATGGACTTTACACGCATAATACGCGTTCCGACCCCGCTTCGCACGGTTTTAACGACTTTGTCAAACATTGGGAATTCTATATAAACCTTCCGGAAAAAAGTATCAAAATCATGGTTAAACCACGTCAAAATCCGCTGTGTAGTTTAAAAACAAGGTCCCGACATTAGTATTACTACTCAGAATTTCATATATTCCACAAAAACATAGTTTTTATTTTTAAATCAGTAACTGGAATGATCAAATCAACAGCGCTAAAATGAACGTAGTTTATAAATACAAATCTAGCTTTATTTTCTCTGGCGGATCTTGCAAAAGGATCTGGGACTTCCATGACGAAACAGAATTCGTTAGTAAAACACCTATCGGTCTTAGGAAACCTGTCTTACCAAAAATATATTACTCAGTCCCAACGGCCAAACTGCGCAGACGTTCAATGATAAGCGCGCCATTCAATAAACGCAAGGCAATGGCCGATAGCTCGCCAATGAAACGTTAAGGACCACTTGCCATTACAAAAAATGTGCAGCAGCTGCTCGAATTATCTCGTTTAAAGATGAAAGGAAGTAGCAAGAGCTAAGTTGCGCTTACAACTGTTGCAACCTGTTGCCATGCGGAATTTAAAATTGATATCCTGTTTGGAGGTAAAACGTCAGTCGGTAGATGCATAGTTCTTTAACTGGCAGGAAAATGGAAATGATGTTGTTCCTGTAACCAGTTTTAAAAGTGTGTGTGTGTGAAGTGTAAATGTACAAATTCTATCTACTAAGCTTATTAATTTGTCCCTTGGGTGACTCCTTAGGCACGAAATACGTAGTTTCGGTTTTCGAGGAAGCCTGTGTCTCAGCAGTGGGAATATTATTCCAATCATTTACGGATGATGATTAGTTCGGAGAACTAAGAATGAATGACAACACGATTTGACAATGTAAATTCCCTTCAGAAATATTGGATTTTCGGTCGGCCCGTATTTTTGTTGACGGTAGCGGTGTTTATTGGCGGTTCCTGTAGCGAGACCAGCGATTATAGATACCATCAGAGACAAAGGTTAGCGCTATCATAAATTGGCTTTGAAACAAATAATCACTATTCATCAAAGCTTCAGTACAAAAATCAAGGTTAATGATAATAATCGTATGAACGACCTCTAAATACAGGAGCCATAATCGAAAAAATCTGTCTAGAGATAAATGCAAATTGCACATTCATACAAAACATGATAAAGACACCAGAAAGGATTACCTACCGCACACATAATGAATGAAACGACAACAATGAGTAATTGTGAAAGAAATAAATAAATTCCGACGCTTTAATCAACTTATAATTGGTTTCAACAAACGCAAATTATGCGCCAGCTGTGGTAGGTACAAGATAGGGATGTCTTGTTCCGATAACAGACCGGCCTAGTTACTTTATCAAACAAATACTGTTTTTGTGAATACAATGATTCATGCGTTATGTCGAAAGTAAAATTTTACGCATTCTGCCGTACGGTGGAATCGGGTGATTCATTTTCCTAGAATCGCTCTGTGACGCGCATTTTAATGACCTCATTTTGTATGGCTATTGGTTTTATGCGTTATGCTAAATGCATCTATGACGAATGCGGCATTATTGTTGTTACTTGCGATAAATGGCTTATGACCACAAGGATAAGGTTGCTAATTAATAAATAAAGTCCGGTTTTACAGAATCGTTTAAGGAAACCTATCGTGATAGGTACAAGAACTCCGTATAGCAACAGCATATCAAGTAGAAACATTGCATGCGCAAACAGTTTCTAAGCTTATAGACAAACGTGACGAAAAATGAAATAATCCGTTGTACTCTGTTGGCTTTTAGCAATTAATCATTCCGACATAAAGAATAATTCTATAGTAAAAAAAAATACTAGATGATTCTTGGCTGATAAAAAAGATGACGAATATCCCGCCCACTTCAATTTATAACATAATTAGCTGATGAAAGGGCAAGGATGACGTAAGACAACGCAGACGCGGCGCAGGTAAAATAAATCTAAAGCTATTATCAAAGAAGAGTCAAGGGGACCTTTTACAAGGTAGAAAGGTCCCACAGACCGTGTCCAAATTGAGAAAGGTCTATACAGAATTGAATTCACAAAGTCGTCGTGATTTTGTTGGTCTCTTTATCATGTTTGAGATACTCAAGGTTTCATTTTTGTCTCGGAATTTAAGGAATGTTTGGAGTCTTTGAATACAGATAGGATACCGAAGATTTTGGATCGTTAAGACTTGAATACAAATTATATTTACGATCGATCAACAATGCCTAAACGACGTTGTTATTGCCAAAACGTGCACGAAATGAATAACAATTCAACTTTAGTATGAGATTTTTTTAATAAATGATCGTGAAGAAAATTGCCATAGTAATTGACTTAAAACATGTAATTAAGGTATGAGGAATAATGTAAACCCATCCTCGTGATAGAAGGAAAGACAACTGATTCCCAGGAAAATACAATATACCGTACAGCAATATTTTTCCCCGTTTCATCATCCGCCGAACCTTTTTTTTTTTTCAGGATGGGAAATCATCAAATGACTTCTCCCGCTCTGGGCGGAGCGGGAGGGCGTGTCAGACGTTTACTGACTAAAACCCACCCGTGTTCCATCAGTTGCCCATGTGCCAGGGTCACGGTATCTCTTTCGAACAATCACGCGACCCCGGCAGGCATCGGTCCTAGTAGACCCCTACACTGCTGCTGACATCTCTTTGAGGCGCGCGTGGAACACTGCGCGCCGTCGACCCGAGCTTGGTCCTTACCGGGCGGCGAGCTACCCATTGCTCGCCACCCGCAAGCTCGCGTCTACGGTATCCGCCTAGCCTTATCCCAACATGTTGGGGTCGGGTTCCAGTCTTACAGGATGCAGCTGTGATGTACCAGTATTGTACATGGAGCGACAGCCTATCTGAGCTCCTCAATCCTGTTACTGGGGAATACGATACCCTTTGGTGAGACTGATTTTGTCAGACTTTCAGGGTTCTGACGACCTGTAACGACTGTCAAAGTTCCACGAATTACGACATATAACTTGCTTTCCGAGGCACGCAGAGGTCTTGATATGTAAATATGATCACCCATCCACGGCCCAACCACGGCAAGGGTAGCTTAACCTGACCGATGGACCCTTCCATTTGTTATTATTATCCACAAGCCCCTCCAATATTTTCCTCCGTCTTATGTGTTTGTCTGAAACCCCGGGGGCATGTCCAGTAATTCATAACATCAATGCAAACGTCAAACAATAAGACATGACAGTTCAATTAGCATCTACAATGTTTTCGCTCTGTTCATACTATCGGCAATTACTACGTCGCATATTATCATGCATTAATATACACGTGCTAGACTTTATAAGCTCGATATTGATGTGTTTTTCATTTCACCTTCAGTAGGAACGTTTTATATTGATCTAGTTATAAAGGAAAATTGTTTGGACGCAATTCAGAGCTGATTTGCGTTAGTCATTAGAGGAAAATCGATGGAGATGTTTGGACATGTAACCTTTCCGAGTAATGACTTTTTGACCTAAATAGAGCGGCGTATATATTCTGTCAGAGTTCATTCTGGTCGGGATAAATATTTGTACCTACAGATATTCGGGATCGAGATGTTTTCGTACGTGATTTTCACCCGAATACGTTTATCATTTGAACGTTGAACTTATCTAAGCACGTATTTTTTATCTAACAAAGGCAGCAAAGAATGCATCAAGTTCTGTTGCTAAGCATTCGGTTGGGTCGCGTCATCTATCCTTTTCCAATAATTCACATCTCGGACAATAACATTACGTAACGGTCCATTGTCTGGCGTATCATATTTCCCACAGCTTGCGTCATTGTGTTGCACTCATGAACTAAAGAGTTTGAATACAGGATTAGCTGAAGTAATGTCAAATGAGGTAAGACCTAAATATTTCGTGTTACTTTCACTGAAGAGTACGGCGGTATTACTCGACAAAAATACTGTCTTGGACTTTGGAATATGTTAGAGAGGTCAATGTTGATGGAAAAGCATGAGTAATATCTAGTATTCGTTCAGTCATATTATACTATCTCTAAGCGTTATGTTCTGAGAAAAATTGGTCATGGATACCCACCCTCCGCTTCGGGGAAAACTAAGGTTACATAAGCTACGGGTGACGTTCAGACTCTTACCGAGTAAGACCTTCTTCCAACTAGTGTCAAGGACTTCAGTATCGATTGCGCTGTCCACCGCGGATATAACACAAAACCTTGAAGCTCACGTCTATACAAATACATACAGTAGTTGGTAGAAATTGAATGAAAGTTGCTGAAAATCTTCTTCAGGCTTATGTAACAGGACAGCTAATGATGACAATAAAATTTTGTTCACTAACCTCATTAAATATATCTGTGGCATTCTCTATAGCATGCAGATCCAGCGCCTCAACGTCCTTCCCTTCATCAAAGTGGCGATTAATTTCGGCTATGGGAGCGCGTAGTGCGCTCAATTCCCTGTAGAAGAAAACATAGATTAATACCACATTTTAGGAACATGTAAACCTTCATTATGAAACCTGCTTAACATAATAAAGGCAGGTTTATATTCACGTTTTCCAAGCTCCTTAAAATCTTTGTAAGTTACGTAATTACGCAATTTTTCCCCTCAAATTTTTGAGAAGGAAACCAGCTTGTACAGAAAACAATTACAATTTATCAGTACAAAGGAGCTGAAAAACGATTGTTATATAAACGTGTTGCCAACTCATCGCTTGAGTGCGGGGAAGTGACCCGTTTTGCTCAAGATCGTAGCGCATAGATTAGCGGCAAACAGTGTTATATTTTCAAGGAAAATGGGTCACTACAGCACTCCGTTCCACGATATTTTATGTAGATATTTGCTTGGCATAAATTATGCTTATAAGCTATTAGAAGAATTTACAACTACGCTTGTGAAACTGATAAATTGACCCAGATAATTTTGTATAGCGATATGTGTAGTGATTTTGAATAAAATGTTACATTTTTGAACAAAGAATATTATTATATCAGTTAATTACACAAAGATCTCTGTGATAGTACTAAAAACAATTTTATGTTTGATATCTAAATTACAAAATTAATGTTGTAGTAAACACACACACACACCACACTCACACATTTAATATTATGATCTCAAATAATCTAATTTTTTATTATAGCAATAGATTACGTAAATGGTCGACAGACTAGATAAGCATATTAGGTAGCTGATAAATTCAATAATCCAAATACTTCCTCTAAAATTACTCAGTCATTCGACAGGAAGGACCGTCGAATGGTTGCATAATCGCTATGTTGCAAGCACATTTCGATTCGAAAAGACGCTCGATTTTTAAAAGTGAAAGTGGTCTGTCTTACGAAAATTACTCGAATTTATGTATAAAAATTTAAGTGTCTTTTTATAGTGTCTAAATAAAGCTTTTTTACAAAATAAATTTGAAAGCATACATTTATAATATGGTACGGTCACCGAAAGAGTAACCAGGTTCGTCGGATATTGTTTATGTCATTTTGCATGTAAATTCCGATAAAAGTTACTTTTTAGGGTTCCGTTGCCAAATGGCAAAAAACGGAACCCTTATAGATTCGTCATGTCTGTCTGTCCGTCTGTCTGTCTGTCTGTCTGTCTGTCCGTCCGTATGTCACAGCCACTTTTCTCCGAAACTATAAGAGCTACGCTGTTGAAACTTGGTAAGTAGATGTATTCTGTGAGCCGCATCAAGATTTTTACACTAAAATAGAAAAAAAATAGTAAATTTTGGGGTTCCCCATACTTTGAACTGAAACTCAAATTTTATTTTTTCATCATACCCATACGTGTGGGGTATCTATGAATAGGTCCTCAAAAATGGTATTGAGGTTTCTAATATCATTTTTTTCTAAACTGAATAGTTTGCGCGAGAGACGCTTCCAAAGTGGTAAAATGTGTGTGTCCCCCCCCCCCCCCGTAACTTCTAAAATAAGAGAATGATAAAACTCAAAAAAATATATGATGTACAGACGCCAACACATCAAGCTACTACAATCTGTCAGATTTCTTTGATAGATTTTCGACTTTATTTCTAAAGCATTAGGTTCAAGGTTCATTGGGAAAAATTGACAGTTTCGGGTAGCTTGACCTGGTGGCGTCTGTACATAACCATGTAAACTTCCACCGAAAATTGGTTTGAACGAGATCCAGTAAGTAGTTTTTTTTTAATACGTCATAAATCGTAAACCGCAATTTACCTTTCATTCAATCAACTCAAATATAAAAATTAAAAAATAACATTTAATTTCATAAGCATAAACCTTATACATAAACTGAAGATACCTACAGGTTTGTACGGAACCCTCGGTGCGCGAGTCCGACTCGCACTTGGCCGGTTTTTATGATTATGAATAAATGACAATGACTAATGAAATTTAATTTGCTAAATGTACTATTTGCTTCCTATTCATTCAATTATATGTTATTCGATAATATCAATTAGTTTCGTACTAAACTTCAAGTAAATCCGATGACCTTGGATACTTATCTCTTTTAGTGACTGTACATGCTTAAGAACAAAAACAATAAAAAAATAAATAAAATCTGTTGGTTCCGATTAATTTCCGACTCGGCTAGACGTATTTTGTTTCATCAAACTTTGTATTGGGATACTTTGAACCTTGGGGACATAACGACGCGCGAAATCGCAGGCGGAAGCTAGTCATTTATACAATTGAATGCATGTGACTTATACGATTGTTGAATATAAGTGTTGATGGATGGAGGGAGAGGAATAGAGGATTCTATGAGGAACGATATGAAAGAGTGAACTGGATCGTGATGGTAGTGAGAAGAAAACGAGTGGCCCTGTAACGACGTCTGCACTCGCGGAGCGGTCCCCCAACGCGACGTTTTTTTTTTTTGAATTATTAATACATTCTTAAGTACTTTAAGATTGAGTTATTTTTATTATTTTTTACTTTTTAAAGGGAAATTAGGTTTTTGTGTCGGGGGTTTTTTAAATTTTAAATTTAATTTTTTATTTTGTACTTTTTATAGGTATATACTTAATATAATGTACAATCAAACGAAGCTAAGAACACTCTCGATTAATTCATCAATATTCTCTTTCAGTGCGCTTTCATTTGAGACCCCACTCGAGTATATTTGCTGACATTCGGTTACTCTTCCCCACTTTCCCCCCCACAACTTTTAAACGGCTCAACCGATTTTCATCAAACATGTCTAAGAACACTCGCAGATAAGTCACCTTTAATACATTTTTTTTTAATTGAAGGACATTCTATATAAAATAAAAAGCTTTTTAACAAAATGACAATAACCTTAATTTCGGAAGTCGGTGTCTATTACCGTGCTTTGGATCTTTTACTATTTTCCCCCCGACTTCCGAAATTACGTAATGTTTCACTATGTAGTGTTTTTTTGGTAGCCAATGTTTTTTTTTTATTATTAGCCTACGCTGTCCCACTGCTGAGCAAAGGCCTCCCCAAAATCCTTCCAGGCATCCTTTTCCTGGGCCACCTTGATCCAACCCTTGCAGTGCGCGTCTAGGTCGTCTCGACGACCTAGTCAAAGTTTTTTGAACAAAAAAAGCAAATTCAATACCTCTTTCTCGAAATCCAATAATAAGTAATTTGGTTTACAAAAGCTACAATCACTAGGAGATACATTTGTCGCCCTGAGAATAAGAGGATGCTGGTATGTTCCAAACAAAATAACAATATGGTATACTTACATAGCAATCACAATTTCAGATATGATTTCGTGGAAGTCCTTCTGACTCTCCCCATTGACCTTGAGCGTGCCGGCGATAGGCACGATCTTCAAAACCCGAGCACGACCATCTCTGGCGCGCCACAGAAAGACTTCGCCGTACACCCCTTCGCCGATTTTGTGGCAGTTTTTCAACAACCTAAAATTATTGTTTTGATATAGAAATGGATAGAGAGGCACAAGCTCGACAGATATGCTGGACTTTTACCATCTTATTCCAAAACCTGATTTAACCTTAGTTCTAGCCTAAAGATGTACATTTCTTGCATTTCCAACATTACTTCGAATTGGGTAAAGTTCTCAATACAAAAATGACAATTTAGCACCAACAAAGTTGACGGTTTGGTAAAAATAACTGCATTTCTATACATATTAGGTTCTTAATTTTTTATTAAAGTGTTTTGGCTTTTTTTTTTTTTTTTTTTCAGGATGGGAAATCATCAAATGACTTCTCCCGCTCTGGGCGGAGCGGGAGGGCGTGTCAGACTTTTACTGACTAAAACCCACCCGTGTTCCATCAGTTGCCCATGTGCCAGGGTCACGGTATCTCTTTCGAACAATCACGCGACCCCGGCAGGCATCGGTCCTAGTAGACCCCTACACTGCTGCTGACATCTCTTTGAGGCGCGCGTGGAACACTGCGCGCCGTCGACCCGAGCTTGGTCCTTACCGGGCGGCGAGCTACCCATTGCTCGCCACCCGCAAGCTCGCGCCTACGGTGGCCGGGAGTCCGCTATTGACTCCCGACGCCCGGGGCGTCTCCTCCTGCGGCGGCTAGGGACGTGAGGGCGCAGAGACTGCCACTCCCTCACGCGCCCCGCCTCCTCCTTCGCGAGCATTACTGCTTCGCAGAAGGAGGTGACGGCTTCCCATTCCCTCTCGCTCCGTACCATGGCTCGCACCAGGGCCGGACGCGAGAGGTCGCCGCCGCCGATCGCCTCCACTAGGACACGGCGGTGCTCCGCCCAGGCAGGGCACACCTCCACCGTATGCTCCACCGTGTCCTCCAGACGATCCTCGCAATGGAAACACCCGGACGTATCCTCCCGCTTTATTTTGGCTTAAACTTGATCTCAATAAAAACCTGTTTTTGTAAAAAGGGGGTTATGGCCTCAGAATAAAACTTAAATTTGTACAGAATATGTATTCAATACAAATTGTTTAGGTTGCAAGATTTTGTGAACAAAAAACTAACATTGAAAATTGTTTATCAATTTGGAAGCTCCAATGCCACAGACTTCAAACGTATAACACCCCCTTTATGGGTTTTAGGTTTAACAATACCGATCACACAAGTCAAGCATACCGCGTGTTGTAGGTAACTACTACAAGTACTACATAGAAATGGCGGTCAAATCTTACACAGTCTTATTAAGAAATTTCAAGCCATACTGAATCTAAAACGCTTAGCTAAATATCATTTGAAATGTCAGTAGAACATCCATTGCCATTTATTACAGTCTGTGCTACTTGATAAGCATTGTCTTATGTAAACAAATGAAACAGAACACACTACACATTCATTTCCTGATTAGATTAAGATGAAACCTTAGGCACTGTATAGACACGGTATAGACACGGTAATAATATCTATACAGTATTCTATCTTCATACAAACGCTCGGAACGCAAGTCATACCTACGCGCTTCGAGTCTGGTACACTCCGAGTACATTCGCAGTCGCGTACGCACCGCTTTGACAAACTGATGGCGGGCGGTGTTATTGATGGTTTTGTTTGTAAGCAGTGAGCGTGTGATTTATGAATATTTGATGATAATCAGTGCAAGATGATTACTATGGTAGTCTTATTTTTTTTAATTACTTGAAATCTCCGAAAGGAAAGACTAGATTTTTTATATACATACCTACTAGTACGAAATTTGTTTATTTTTTAATACTTTTCCACCAAGTAAAATACCTGGATTATTGAATAAGTGGATAGGGTGAAAAAAGTGACACACGAGTGACCGACCTACGCTCGTCAGGTAGTTTCCTAGCCTGGGGTGCCCAATCTTTTGATTTGAATCGATCCTTTGGATCGAAAATTATTGAATCGATACACGATCTAGATCGTAGGATTTGAATCGGCCTAGAAAAGATCATGTCATAATTAAAAATCAATAAATGTTGACATAATTTACATTTTCCACCCTTGTCACTTTTAATAAAAAACGGTCCAAACATTTGACTTTTTTAGTAAAAATTAATATTTACAATCAAAGAAACGCAAGTAGGTAGATGAAGTTAAAATACTTTATGCGGGCAGCCCTCCCGCGTCTATCGCTTGTTTACGTACTGCACGTGCTGTAGGTAATTATTTCTAGGATAAGGCCGAGTCAAAATACTGTATAGATATCTATACTGTGGTAAAGATATCATAACCGTGCCTTAGGATAGGAGGTCCGTTTATTTAAGCAATGGAGATTGTGAGAATACTGATATAAAATCCAGCCTCTTTTACAAGTTGACAGATCTTTACTAATATTATAAAGCTGAATAATTTGTACGCGCTAATCTTTGGAACTATCAGTTGGATTTGAAAAAAATCTTGAGTGGTTTAATAGGCTATTTAACATCACGCTACTCGTAGGAGACGAGCAATAAGACAAAAGACATAGAACGATAAGCGGAAAGTTAATAGCGTGGGCGTTGCGGCGAAAAATATAAACAAGATTTTCATTTCAGAATTTTTAATGGTTGGTTGCAGTTTCACGCACTTTAATTGAGTCCATACTGGAATTAGAGATGGGCGGAATATTCGTATTAGGTTTGGTATTCGGCATATTCGGTAGGTTTACCGAATATAGTGTAACATAATATAGTTCTAACATAACCAAAGCTAACACAAGGGCAAGATGAATAGCTAACTAGACTAGATAATGCAATAACAGTCCGGGCCGTCTGGGGTAGCGGGTGGAGGCGCGGCGGGCGGAAGGGAAATGCACTTCACGCGCTCAACAAACACAGAATTGATTTTTTTGACGCGCGCCATATCCTGCCGAACATTCGAGTCAGTAAACTGTTATCCGAACATTCGGCTGATTATTCATTTTCGGTAAAACCCGTGTTCGACCCATCACTAAATGGCCGGAGTGGCTAGATAATTTCGCATAGAAACAGTGCTTGCATAATGTAAGTGTTAACACGGCATTAAATTAACAAAACTGCAACATTGATATTCATGAATAAACTATGTACATGTTACATCAATGTTATGAAATCCCGAGTTACTATATGACATAAAAAAATATTATTAGACAAGCAACATAGTTAAGTGGTACTCAAATACATGAACATAACTACAAAATGAATCTTATACATTCACTCATACTCTCTAATTTATATTTCTACTCTGTGGTTTCTTTTAAGATTTGACCACATGATTATTATTCAAAATTAATCTTGTGACTCACAGCAACTTTCACAACGTGCATTGTATAATTGAGTTTGATTCAAAGAATCTCTTTACGTTTAGTCTTCAAAATGTTACTGCTAAATTGAACATGATATGATGTTCAGTGTTCAATAATTGACAAGGTTATGTCTTGTGACACTTTCAACCTTGAGTCAGAACAAATACTTATTCATGTTTCAATGAAAATGAGTTTTTCATTCTTGTACTGAAGGGTACATGAAAGTTGAAACTTGTCGGAGATAATGAATATAGGTTAGCAGACTCATTACAGATTGTTTAGCTACACAAATTGACTAATGCTTATATAAGTGTGAGTCATTGCTCGTCAGGATAAAATATTCATACATTTGACTAAAACTTCATAAGCATTGTGATGGAAATAGAATTAAAAAGCCACATTTATAAAATACCATTAAAGTATAAACACTCAACAAATCTTACCTGCCATTGTCATATAATGAGACAGCATAGAAATATAGAGCATTTAAGTTAAAGAACCTTTAAAAATAAGACAATAAGTTAATTCTTTCCTTGAAGGCATTTAATAAAATTGCAAACATTTGACGAGCATACCAAAAATACACTTGGAATAACCCCAGCCATGTATAATTCTTTGTCTTTCCTCTTTGGAAGGAAAAACAAAAAACATCCTTCAAGCTTACTTCGCAGTTTGTGGGTAATGTACAAACAATAACAAGCTGTAGTATGCTGGTAAATGAAGTAGATAAATAAAGCAAATATGTAGAGGACAATGTACCCTAGTGTACCTTGGAAAGGTCGCAAGACATTCACTCTATGACTCATTAAGTTCATGTTCTGTATGATTTTGGAGGTTCAATTCTTTGGGAACAATTATTGTAAGAAACATGTGACACACACACCGTCTTATTGCAGAATGAGTTTTTGCAATTCCAACTTTATTTTGATTTGAGTACAGTTCTAATACAAAAACACAGCTTAGTATCGGACTAACCTGCCAGTTTTGAAAAAAGAACTGCATTTATTGAACATATTGGGTTCATAATTCAAAAATTGGGTTTGCTATTTAATATTAAGAACTGTAGTATTACAAGTTTGTTACGGTTTTTCAATTTGTAAAAATATTTTACAGCTTGACCCAAATAAAACCGACTGAATAAATACTTTTATTCCACTTTAACATTTTAAATCACTCAGCTGAGACCATAACGGTTACATAAAGACTTTTTGCTACAACTTCAGACTGGCATTATTACTTCCAATGACATCAAATTGTGTAACGGACCAATCAAAATAGTATAAATTGCATAGATTGTTCAAAGTAGAGCAGTTAATCAATTTGAACCTAATACTCATATTGGTTTCATTGAATACTGATGCTTTATAATGTAGGACACAGCCATTCATACAATTTATCTGTTTCGACGCCTACCTACATACAGGCTACAGATGTTTAATAACAATGCCACCATCTTGTATTTGCTTGACCTATTTAACCGCCAATTTTTGTTTAGTTCTCTTTCTTTATATTTTTGTGAGAGCACACGTAAATTTAACAATAATGTACTCACGTGTCCGGATAGCATTCATCAAATTGTATCGCGTCCGTCTGATTGCATCGACGCAACACGTAATCCCTTGCTGTAGCTATACGGCTCGAAGTATCATGGAAGGTATCTAGTACAGTGACCTCGTGCGTCTGATCAGCGATCGAGAGTTTGGATAATTCGATAATCGTATCATCACACTCCTCGTTCAAAAATCCTGTAAAAGACAACACGTCATTCACCCATCCACGCTAAAAGACATTCATTACACAAAGTAGGAAGTACTTCAATGTACTTTCCCCCGTGCGTAATCGTCTGGTTGACGCAACGAAATCACGCTACGACAAAATAAAAGGAACGAAAAACACCACATTTTGAAAACTAACCTGTGTATTGCAGGGAAAGATGCATGCACTTGGCTGATTTAACACTTTATTAGAACAAAGGGCGTAGAACCAAGCTGTTATCCCGTTACGGATACGCAATGGCAGACACCAGACACAATTATTACGTTTAGCGTTCAAACACAAATGGTCACTTTCAAAGTTTTACTACTATTACTTTGTAATAGTATTAAATATTAAGTTCACTATTATTCAATTTGAAACACGCAGTTACAAATAAAAAATAAAATAAAATTATTATGGACAAAGACCACTCGAAGCGTCTTCTTCCACGAACGAAATGCACGCACAGAGCGACCACAGATAATCTAGAATACTAAATTTCAAGATTTTTCAGTGTTACCATAACAATACAATAGAAACTACTACAAAAAATGTCAATTTATGCTAATCTTCGGAAAAACACGTAAAAGCAAAATAAAATCCAAAAATTGTTTTTATTATAATTCATCGAACAAGCGGACCCTTTAACAATTCGAAACAAAAAGCATTGGCAAATACTTAATGTTTTTTTTTTAATTTGTCGTACTTTCGAGCCTACGTTAAAACTATGTAATGCCTAACTTACTGAAATACAATTTTGGTAGTGAGAATATAATATACTTAATAAATAGAAGAAAAATAATAAAAAGGTACCTTTCAAGTCATCAAATATACTTGTGTTGCATAGACTCAGTCTTGAAATATCAGGATCCTAAAAATAAAGGTGCATCAGTTAGAAAACGACTATTTTCTTAATTTTACCCACCTTATTAATTTCTACTTTTACTCACTTTCACAATTCTGATTGTAGATCGACACGGCTTAGATACGAATGTACTTCTGCGACTATTGATTGATTCATTGTGTAGGGAACCTGCAATAATTCAATCCATAAAATGAAACTATACAGCTTTAATTTATTTTTCTCACAGAAAAAACACAAACCTGACATTACACTGAAACTTTAGATGGAAGTGTCAAGTTTGTTCCATAATTTTGTATAGTTGTTTTTATTTACCATGTACCAGCCAGTAATCACTTAAACGAAAGAGATTGCTTTTTTTTATACGTAAAATTGATATTTTAATCCATGCTATTCTAGAAAGATGTCAATAAAGTGTTCATAAACTTTGGGCTATGGAATACTAGGATCGATTCCCAAGGCTAAGGCAAAATAGGAGGTAGAAAAAATTGGTGCAATCAGGTTGTGCAGCAGAACCTTTCACTCACTTTCTTTTACCTTTTTTCTGATGAAATAAATAATTAAAATATACCTACCATTTAACTCTTGCCTTTCCATAGTCTCAATAACACTTTGCCTATATTTCCTTCCTTTCTTCTCTGTTGGTTCATCTTCAAGAATAGACTGATCAAAATGATCTGTCATCATAGTCATTCTTCTGAAAATACTCAAAGATCTCTCCCATTTCTTTCCAGGCTGTAGAACTATTACTGGTTTCTCAAAACATGTTTTTCTGGAAGGTTCGGGACTACTTTCTCTAGGCAAGTTAGAGCTTTTTCGATTGAAAACTGTATTTCTTCTTGGTTTAATCGAACTCTTTCTACTTCTTATTGAGCTTTTCCTATCAGTGATATTGCTATTTCTACTAGTTACAAATGATGTTTGGTTGTCTTCTTTTTCTTCGCAATTGGGTACAAATATTTTTCCATTATCAACATCTTTTCTTAATTCATCATCACTACTAACTTCTTCCTTTTCTTTTAAGTTTATTAGTGTTTCATTATGATCTATTTTTTCTTTATTCATTTTATTATCTTTCTCTCTGTTATTGCTGAGTACAGTCTTATCACAATCAGTACTAGAAGATGCATAAGAATCATTAAAAATAGACATCATTGAGTTATTTATAACTTCATTCCTTCTTCTTGTTGTGACAAAACTGACGCATTTCTCTTCTTCGTTGGATTCTCCATCATCGTCATTAGATGAAACAATATCAATATATTCACTAGCCTCATTTTCTGTTAAATAATTATCTACATTCATATCAGTACTAGAACTATTTTGAGATGTTTGTTCGTTCGAAATATTACTGTTTTCGAAACTAGTAAACTCTTCATCTTGAGAAAAGACGTCATCTTCTTGACTAACATTATTTTCTTGAATTGCATCCTCTTCCCCACTTAAATAACTTTTATCAATTTCATCACCTGTACTCATATAACTTTCGTCAATTTCTTCATCTTTACTCAGATTATTTTTATCAAGTTCTTGATCTCTGCTCACATTATTTTCAAAAAGTGCTTCATCTCTACTCTCATTATTTTCATCAAGTTCTTGATCTCTACTCACATTATTTTCATCAAGTGCTTCATCTCTACTCTCATTATTTTCATCAAGTTCTTGATCTCTGCTCACATTATTTTCATCAAGTGCTTCATCTCTACTCTCATTATTTTCATCAAGTTCTTGATCTCTACTCACATTTTTTTCATCTAGTACTTGATCTCTACTCACATTATTTTCATCAACTTCTTCATCTCTACTCACATCATTTTCTTTGTCTTGTAAATTTATATGATTGTCGTTAATAACTTCATCTACAAGACTATAATTACATTCATCCGTGTCTTCATCCTTCAGACTTTCTCTATATTCATCACTTTCAGATCCAAAATCCTTCATGTTCTCATAATACCTAAAAAATGACGATTCATTCATTCTCCGAATTTTTACTACAGGTTCTTTCTTTACTTCTTTTACTTCCATTGAACTTTGTTCACTATTGCATGTGTCATATAAAGAATCTTTGTCGTCATTTTCAGATTCTAAAGAGGTATTGTTATCTTCTTTCACATTATTGGGCTCAGCACTAAATTTATACTCATAGTTTTCTTCTATATTTCCACTATTTTCGTTTTCACTGACTTCAAATTCAGTAACATCATTTCTAAGCTTTGTTTCATCTAAATCTGAGATTCTGTGTAAACTTATATCCTCTGTAATAATGTCTTTCTTAACTTCATAGGAAAAACCTAGAAAAGGTTCAACCTCTGTAGTCTGCAAGGAACTTAATTCCACACTAGAATTTGCATTGGTTTTGCTAACTATTTCAATACTTCTCTTTTCTTTTCTTGAACTATCTTCATGGAAGACTTCTTCAACATTTGTTTCTGTTTCAGTCATTGATTCTTCATTTTCTAAATTAAATTTTATACTGTTATTAGGAACAATATCTACAGCAGCCATCTGAGCATTTTTATTAGAATCTCTATGACTTTGAGTTTTATTATTACCTATGAACACTATACTATTATTGCTATTATCATTATCTTCCGTAATAGTTGTAAACTTTGGACTATTATCATCATTTGTAATGGAAATGGGAGAGAATTTGAAAATAGATTCTCCTCTATATTTAACTTTGAATGGAGTACTGCATAATGGTGACTTTTGTAGTATTGGTGATTGTATATTTCTAGTCAGTCTATCTTTATAGTAACTTGGAGGTTTCTTCATAGAATCATTAAAGCTATTCTTATGCTTCAATTTATTTAGTAGAGATAAATTGTTCACTATGTTATTAATAGAGTCATTGAACCTCTTTGGAGTTTTATTAGCTTCATTTTCTATGAGAAGTTGGTAAGCTTTTATATCTGATGTATTTCTTGTAATATTTTCGTCTGAATTTTCTTTATCAGAATCTGAAATTGAAAAATAAATACTTTAGCTTCTATTAATGTTTGTCATAGACATTCAGTAGGTGGACTTAATTCTTAAGTCAAGTAATTTTCATTCTTAAATGTTAAGCCTTTCTTAAAGAAATGATTTAAAAAAAATAGCTTACCAGAACTCGCACTATCTGAATAAATAACCTTTTTGGGTTTCACTGGCTTTCTTCTAATATAAGTTTTCCCTTCTCTGAAACAATCAGTGAGCATATAAAAATCATCATCTGCCTAACCTTTTCTCAACTATGTTAAGGTAGGCTTCCAGTCGCGGCGTGGCATACGCTGGCAGAATGTGCCGCTTGGGAGGAGCCGCGTCGTGCCCTCGTCTCAGGAGTAGGCAGTGACCTGTCGCTGCTGGCCGTGGTCGAGTGGTTGGTCGGCAGCGAGGAGTCCTGGGACGCGGTGGTATCCTTCTGCGAAATAGTCATGTCGCAGAAAGAGGCTGCGGAAAGGGAGCGGGAGATATCTTCCGCTCACCCAGCCCGCAGCAGGCGCACCGGGCGTCGGTGGAGGGCGGACAACGCCCTCTTCCAGCCCCCCTAAATGGGTCCAGGGGCGACGGACCTGGGGACATCCGTCGCCCCCTATTCCTACGGACACGAGATGGTGGCGCGTGGTGTGCCACGCGCGCCTCTCTGTGATGTATGGGGGGGAGTTTAACACCTCACTCCCCCAAACGTGAGGAGGCACGTAAAGGCGGGCCGGGACCAGTCGGGGATTGCGGAAGACATATTGGTTCCCGTGGTCCCCGTCGTAGGTGTGGGACAGAACACCGGGGTGGTTTTAGTCAGTAAGAGTCTGAGAGACCCCTCCGCCCACCCCAGGGCGGAGGACATCCATGAGGATTTCCACCTCAAGATCAAAAAAAGGCTTCCAGTCTAACCGGATCAAGCTGAATACCAGAATTTCAAATGAGTATTGCATAAAACCACAAAATAAAGAAAACCCAAAGGTTGGGTGATAATTACAGTAATCTTATTAATTTTCAATCAGCATTTTAAATAAAAATACAATCTTGCCTCCAAAGTCGAAAAAGCAATGATTATGCAAATGCGGAACTAATAGCCTACGCAGATGACACGGTCATCACATTCCACGCTCCCTCTTGGAAACAGGTCTACTGCCTTGCAGAAGAAGGATTAGCAACAGTAGCGCAAACACTTGACTGTAACTTACTTACACTCAACATAAAGAAAACCAAACTTATAACATTTTCCAAAACACATCTATCTAGTCCTCCTCCTGACCTCACTTTGAAATTCCACACTTGTCAGATCCATCAGAACACGTCACACGAAGACTGCTAATGCGAGTGTATTAACCGGACAGAATCTATTCATTCTTTAGGTCTACTTATTGACGAGAATCTATCTTTTAAGCCCCATATTCAATTTCTTTCTGGCCAAGTAAGGAAACTTATACACATAATTAAGGAACTAAGAGACCGTACTCCAAAAGACATCCCGAGCATGGTTTATTTCGCTATATGCCAGTCCATCATACAGCATGGCATATCCATCCGTACTCAAAATACACGCTCAGACGTGGAGTTGCGGACACCAGCCCATTCTACCTATGGCGTATCCATTTGGGTTGGAGCTGGAAAAACGATAATGATTGAACTTGAAAGAACCCAGAGAGCCGTTATAAAAGTTCTCTTAAAAAAAACATTTTTCTACTCCACTGACTCCCTGTACAACGAGTTCCAAGTTCTAAGTGTCCGCCAACTATTTATTCTCAATGCATACCTGCACAAAACATAAAAAATCCGACCTGACTACCACTCATTGACTTCCAAACGTGTCTTTCACATCCCGCTACAACAAACCACATCTCTCTAAACAAGACGCTGTCGCGCCTATCTTACACTTTTGTGTATAACAAGGTCACCAGCAGTTTGCCTTGTAATCCAAAAAAAACTCTCCCTCTCCTCATGCAAAAAAGTTATCAAACTAAGGCTATTAGGACTTTCATACGATGAATCTGAAAACATTCTCAATTCCTTCAACCCACACTAGGAATCCTATTCCCACCACAGACACTGACACTTAGCCACACCACACTTACACATTTTACTTGATTTTCTAACATTTTATTTTATTTTTTTAAATTTCTTTTTTGATTGTCTAACAAATTGTTTAATATTTTAGTTTTATGTGCTGTTTAGTACAAATTAAGGTTTATTTTATTTTTTTATAATTTAAGTTTTAGTTTCAATTTGATCTCTCAATTTAGTTTTATATAGTCATTTGCACTACTCATTCTGACTTAAACCCCAGTGGAAAATTGTACTATTATATGTTTCACAACTCTGGTCCCCAAGATACAGGCACCACCTAGTTTGGGGTCCCCCGTAAAGATCTATGTAAACGTTAATAGTTACAGACCACCATCTAGTTAATAATAATAAGGTAATAATTGTAACCAATAAATAATTTAATCTAATTTAATTTATTGCAAACCATTTACAAAACATTCAGAAATAATAACACTACTGGACTCATTAATTATATTTGTTAAAGAAACCTTTTTAGGAGAGCAATTCGTAAAGTTACACTCAAGTGTCACTCGAGTCACTTTATAACTTCTGTGTTTACTTACTTTTTGTGTACAAGTTTATCAAACAGATCCACCTTGCTAGTCACAGACTCAGTCTTACGGGGTAGAACTTCCACTGTACATGCATTTGAAGAATTTAATAGCATATCGAAGGGATCCATTGGTTTGTTCACTCGTATAGATTTATCTGGAGTCAGATACGCCGACCGCGACAAGCTTTCTCGACAAGGAGTTTCTACCACTTTTACTATTCTTTTTACATATTTCCTTTTGCGGACTCGGTTGGAAGCAATTCCTTGAGCGTTGGTAGAGCCAACGCAAGATAATTCTCGTTTGGTTTGTTTGATATTTTGGATGAAAAAGGCATCGTAAGCTGAACTCTTTTCGTCCAAGTTTTGCAACAAGTCTCTGCGGTCTATAACGCCACCGGTATCTTTTTTAGACCTATATGTTCGTCTCATTGTTTGAAGACACTAATTTACTGCATAAAAATGAATAAACTAGGTCATAAGCTAAATTAAACAATAATATTTTCAAACTTTTGAAATGACAAACTGAAAAACGCCCGACGAAATTGACAGTTGATTTAACTTGACGTCGTTCACGTTTTTAATTTTGTCGGCGCCGCACGGTTTGTGCATTTAGCAATGTCACGTTTAGTTTCTTTCAAGGAACTTAAATCCAACCTGGAATGCGCACAGGCTGCCAGTACGCGGTCCGAGCGAGATAGCTTCGCGAGAGCCCTCTGTCCCTTTCATTAGGGTGACCAAGCAATATGATGTAGGTAGATACTAAGATAACAGGATATAATATATTTAACCAATAATTTGATTTAAAAAAAAATTATTACGCTTTAAAGATGGATTAAAGTAAAACGCAGTAAACATAAACGCAACGCGACGCATAATCTCTGCTATCGAGTGTTATTGTATAACCTGGAATATCTGGCGCGCTGGGCAAATAACCATTTTGTTTAGTATTAATTGTTGACAAAAATCTAACAGACGTCGTTTTTAAGAAAAATAGTTGGGACACTTTTTATTGGGCAAATGCGTCAATGGACTTTACCCGTAAATAATCCATTCCTATAATTTCGTTCATTATGGGCACCCTACTTCAAGAAAGGGACACAAGGCTCTCGCAACGCTTTCTCTCTCGGACCGAATTTCTCTTTGACCAAGTGATTGTCTGTAAATTAGAACTTAGAGACATATACATATTTAGAGACATATATATATTTTTATAATGGTGTCAAATTAACAATGCACATTCCAGGGGTCGGGTATAAGTTCCTTGGTTTCTTTAGTAGGAAGAAGAGGTAGAGAAACGAAATAGGATGGATATCAGTATTTATAACGATGATGAGCTAATTAATAGGAAAAATTATGACATAATATTATTTAAATTAATGAATGTGACAACATTTATAAAAATAATACAAAAAAGCTATTTGTACAAAGCAGTGGCGTAGCGTGCCTTGGCGGGGCCCCGTATAAAAATTTGTTTGGGGGCCCTTATGAAGGGTAACGATTTCTCAGAAAAGGAAAAAAAAATATTTGATAAAATTAAAAGAAATTATATTTATTCATCATAATTAAATAGGTATCTGTCATTTTTTCCAAAACTTTCATAAACAATTCAAATTAAATAGCTCTCCTTGCCTTTTTTCGACAAACTGGAGATTATGCATAATTTTACTGTTATCCAATATTTTAATAAGTTATTTTACCAAGTGAGTATATTTTTAAAAACAAGAAAAAAATATTACTTAAGGGTTTGATGCGTGAAATGAGCTGCCCATAGGGATTGACGCACCATAATCGATAAATCAGATCGCCTATATTACGAGTGCGTCTGCTTCGAATGCTTTCCGTGTGTTACATAATGTGCAAGTTGTTTGAACTGAATGTTGTTAAATTGTCAAGTTTTATTGGAACGAAGTTCCTTATGGCGCGTTACGAAAGGGGGCTAGACGGAATTTTATCTGTGCAGGACGATTTTACTAGAGCGGAGATGAGTTTATTATTGACATAGGTGATTCGGATGACTGTTCGTCTTTGCCAATGCAATCTGACAACGAATTAGATTAAAATGTTTTTTATGAATTGTTGTGTTTTTCTTTTTACATCCATAATCTTTATTAGAAATTATTTATAATTAACCACATCTATTTAAAAAAATCGATTAATGTTCAATTGCAAAACTTCTCGATTATTGCTATTAAAATCGAATTCATTACGCTACTGATCTTTCCATTCGTGACGAGAGCAAGATAGAACGAATGAACATTTATTGCTATTTGATAGTTGTTTCTTTTGCCAGGGTCGCGAGATTGTTCGAAAGAGATACCGTGACCCTGGCACATGGGCAACTGAAGGAACACGGGTGGGTTTTAGTCAGTAAAAGTCTGACATGCCCTCCCGCTCCGCCCAGAGCGGGAGAAGTCATTTGATGATTTCCCATAAAAAAAGAGACTCACTATTTATTTTTAAGTCACGTGACTAAGTGTCACTGTACCCATCCTACGTGAAAAAGACAATAAACAGGGAAATCCCGCATCCCGCGATAACCGATGTAGGGTGTTGCCAAGTCGCATGATTGTTCGAGTCGCGTGATTGTTCGAAAGAGATACCGTGACCCTGGCACATGGGCAACTGATGGAACACGGGTGGGTTTTAGTCAGTAAAAGTTTGACACGCTCTCCCGCTCCGCCCAGAGCGGGAGAAGCCATTTGATGATTTCCCATCCTAAAAAAAAAAAAAGGGTGTTGCCAACTTTGGAACGCACGATTTACGCGGGAAAAAAGAAATTGCTTTTTGTGACTTCTGTTAATTCTGAAATAAAAAAAAATTGGGAAGTTTTTATTAATTTTTGCATACGCACGTCGGGGCCCCCGTGGCCCGGGGGCCCCGTATAATTGATACGGCAGATACGGCGGTAGCTACGCCCCTGGTACAAAGTAATGAAAGAGGTAAATAGGTGCATTCGTTCATCCTTGTTTTGGGTTTCAAGCGGTATTTAAACATAGGATTAAATTGGTCAACAGTCTATTAATGGTCATAATAAATTGAGTGTTTGACTGTTTGGCGCCGGCACTGCCCACTGATCTTCTAATACCTACTCCTACCCTGTGTGGATTAGATGCACTTATAATGTTTTCCCAATTATAACCAAATGTTGGATATTTTTTTTTGCAGAAAGTAAAGCACCTGTCTTTTTTTGGAATTGGACGCCACGCGCCGTGTCAAACATTTACTGACTAAAACCCACCGTGTTCCTTTAGTTGCCTGTGCCGGAACCACGGTAACTCTTTCAAACATATCCGCGACCCTGGCAGGCTGTAAGCACCTATCTGGGTGCGAAACCATGTCACAGCTTTATCACTGGGCCACCACTGCTCTCAAAACGGTAAAGAAAAATACCGTAGGCTGACTATAAATGCTAAGATCTGATCGATCACGCATTTTGTTTCCAAACCAGCAGAAAAACAAGACTTGTGTATAGACGCACTCGCTTTATGTTGCAGAAACGCAAGACATGTGTTGACCCGCACTAGCGTTAAGTTGCAGAAACACAAGACACGTGTTGAGCTGCACTAACGTTATTTTGCGGAAACACAAGACACGTGTTGAGTTGCACTAGCGTTATGTTCCATTATTAATGATGCTGTGTGGTTAGGGTAACACAAGACTTGTGTATAGACGCACTCGCTTTATGTTGCAGAAACGCAAGACATGTGTTGACCCGCACTAGCGTTAAGTTGCAGAAACACAAGACATGTGTTGAGCTGCACTGGCGTTAGGTTGTAGAAACACAAGACATGTGATGAGCTGCACTCGCGTTAGGTTGCAGAAACACAAGACACGTGTTGAGCTGCACTACCATTAGGTTGCAGAAACACAAGACGTGTTGAGCTGCACTAGCGTTAGCTTGCAGAAACACAAGACACGTGTTGAGCCGCCCTAGCGTTAGGTTGCAGAAACAAAGACATGTGATGAGCTGCACTAGCGTTAGGTTATAGAAACACAAGAGTCGTGTTGAGCTGCACTAGCGTTAGGTTCCATTATGAATAATGCGCTGTGGTTAGGGTGCAGAAACACAAGACATGTGTTGAGCCGCCCTAGCGTTAGGTTGCAGAAACAAAAGACATTTGTTGAGCTGCACTAGCGTTAGGTTGTAGAAACACAAGACACGTGTTGAGCCGCCCTAGCGTTAAGTTGCAGAAACAAAAGACATTTGTTGAGCTGCACTAGCGTTAGGTTGTAGAAACACAAGACACGTGTTGAGCCGCCCTAGCGTTAAGTTGCAGAAACACAAGACACGTGTTGAGCTGCACTAGCATTAGGTTGCAGAAACACAAGACGTGTTGAGCTGCACTAGCGTTAGCTTGCAGAAACACAAGACACGTGTTGAGCTGCACTAGCGTTAGGTTTTAGAAACACAAGACGTGTTGAGCTGCACTAGCGTTAGCTTGCAGGAACACAAGACATGTATTATGCTGCACTAGCGTTAGCTTGCAGAAACACAACACGTGTTGAGCTGCACAAGCGTTAGGTTGCAGAAATACAACACGTGTTGAGCTGCACAAGTGTTAGGTTCCATTATAAATGATGCTCTGTGGTTAGGTTGCAGATATACAAGACAATCGAACCCGCAGTCAAAGATTACAATAAGTACCCGCAGTATTCTTTTGCTGTTATTATTTTACGGTATTTACCTACTTCGGATATTACAAAGCTAAGGTAACAAACAGTGGTCCCCCGCCTGATCTCTCTCCGGCCGTGTCGGATTTCCATCCCATCGGACTATGAGAGTGAGGGAAGGGTGAGGACCCATGTCTGCGCACTATAATATCTCACGCGCCGATGGCTAGTCTCCGTGGAGATTAGCTGACATGGCCAAAATACGGTCTGGAGCATAGATGCCCGGATATGAATAAAGCAGGTATTTAGGAAATTCAACAAACACAAAGACATGCGGTGTTTATCCGTTTGTCAAAGAATCATAGAAAACAGAAAGACAGGATATGTGAATAGTTTATATTTTAAAAATACATTTCCTGTAATGATAAGATGAAACACTGTAGCAGACTATACTAATAAAATACGGCTTTATTCTGAATATTTACACATTTATCATTAAATTATGAATAGTTATCTTAAATCACCACAACTTGGGCAAAGATCATAAATCTTTGGCAAAATTCCTTCCATTTACAAATGCCACTACCTCACCTCAGATTATCTTGAAGATATAAAAATACATCTTTTAGAACAGCCTGTCACATTGTTTCGTTTTTTAAGTAAATTTCAGCATTTTCAATAGGTAATTTTATAAATTTTTTTGGTAAAATATATTTAAATTACTGCAACAAATAATTTAAAAAAAATTAGATTTCTTTGATTACCAAAATATGTATGTACCAAACCAATGCCCTAAACAAAAAACAAAAAGCTTTCCCAAAAAATAAAAATTAATGCAATATCCAGATGTGTAAGTGTTTGTACAAACATACTTACGGAAATAAAATCATTTATCATTTTAGACCAACTACAAAATTTAACGGCACTTGAACTATTTCTGGTTCTAAACTAAAAACATTTTATAGCAACCAATTTATGATACTATACTAATGCACATAATCTTTCTTTCTGAATCAAAAAATACCCCTTAAAAATAAATAACAAAATCTTCCTCTTGGTTTTAAAATCGAACTATAAAATAATATTTACAATAAGTTTTGTAGTGTAAATAATATACAAGTACATGTTACAATAAATTCAAAACCAAGAGTTAGATAATAAAAGGAATGGCCATAAGTACCTAACTTTTTATCAAGATAAACAGGAAACATAAAATTTTAAACAAAAAAGAAAAAAATATAATAACATTTTCACTTAAGTTTCTATTGTTGATGTCAGAATAAGATTAATTTCCAGCAACAAAGTTGAAAAAGGTCAAAAATATTTGAACATCCTTTGGTGAAAATTTTCTCAACACTATTATTCTGTCTATGGCACCGTTCCCCAATATTTTAATTGCCACAGCCCCCTGAATAATGAAAGTTGGAGTAATCATTTTTTTCTGATTATTTTTAGAGTAATGAACACATACAATAAGTTTGTCACCTCATTTACTTAATTGAACACTATTCTTGCATGAATTGTTTTATATTATTTAGTCTCAAATCCAATTATTTAACTTTTGAACACTGAATGTATAGCATTAAATGGCAAAAGTGGTCTTCTGTTTTATTACTAGGCTCTGTTTTCAGTACGGCTATATGAAAAACGCCTATTTATTGTTTTAACATAGAAACATAGAAAATGTGCTAGTGTTACTACAGTGTAACAAGCACAGCTTGTGAATATATGTATATTTATTGCACATTTGCAAAAATACATAGTAAGTACAAAGATAAAGTGACGGAGCTTTGTTTGTTTTGCACATAAAAAAGTTTTACATAGTAGTCTTTATAATAATCATCACAAACAAGTTTTTAATTGAGAAGTAATTTATCGAGAGTATTAAACTTAATTATCACATACAAAGTTTTTTAATGACTAATCTGGAGACAAAAAGATGCTGGGTTTAATTTATTGGCTCAGTTTTGTACATAAAAATATTTTTTTCATTGGAGTCACACTGTTCCTAGTTGGTTTAAAGTCCGAGAGTAAAATACCTATACTTAACAGTAGCAGGCAGTCCACCTTTTTAAACACCCAGCAAAATATCTATAATGTTCAAATACCAACTTACATTGTTGTGTTGAACTGAAAATGGAATAAAGATGTCTGTAAATACTAAAGTACCAATCAAATAATTAAATTCATTGTTTGAATAATGAATTTGTTGACAATTTTGTATAGAAATAATAATAAAGATCACATGTAAAGAACTAATTAAACAAACAAACCTTTGACTTTTAACATTAAATTCCCTAAAATGCTTGAGACTTTTATCCACATTAGCAGTGTAAAAACTAGACACCATTTAAAAACTATTTGTGCTGATGAATCAAGTAAATATAAAATATCACATGACTTTGAATAAATTCGGATGCACCTTAAGTCTACGAGAACACATCAATGGGGCGGGGAGATACCGTTGCCAGGTTGTGTGTAGGGCTGGCGAGTGGATCACTTACGTGAGATTCATTTTTTTTAGCTTCAATTGTCGCTTGTTTCACTGCCTCTTTGTATGGTCCCCGCTTTTTCTTCAGGAATCGTATCTGAAAGATAGAAATGATGAGTGAATTTAATTATTGTACTACAGAAGCCTGTACATTACTTTTAGGGAATGTATCCTAAAATCCAAAGAAACACTGAAACACTGAAACAAATGAAAATGAACTCAATACTCATATTCATTGTTATCCACATTGTGTTTACATTATATGTATGTATGCCGAAAATAAACACTTTAAAAACATATGTTTTATTTTGTGCTTGCTATAGTTTATTTCCAAGAAATATTATGTAGTTCTTTGATTTTATTATACATTTAAATGTTTTCTATTTAGCCTGGCCTAGCTGGAAAATTTCCTACAAAAACATGTTATGTTAATAACAGAACAATTGTTATGAAGTTTGTGGATGTGGCAATATTCCTTTAGGCTAGAAATAGAACCCTAAAAACTCTAATAGTGTGCCATGACCTTGTAAGATATTTTTCGCTAGTTTTACTCGGTTGAGTCGGTTGACTCGGTACCCATGAAATATGAAAAAGCAATGTTGGTAACTCACCTTAAAATCTTCTAAGAATGGACTCAGGCTATCACATGGCATCAAGGATGATGTGGTTGAGGCATACCATGTCACATGTGCCTTAGATGTTGGAGTGACACTGAGGACCTTCCCTGGCCACCATGGGAACCCTACCACCTTGCCCCACACCACATCCCCAGGCGAAACCCGTAATAACCTACCACCGACACCCTCCATACCATTCGCTGGGAAATCTGGCACCATTTCATTCTCCCAATCTTCAGAACCACTTTCTATATGATCAATCTCACTCTGTTTCTCATGAGAATTACTACTTAGTCTTTGTAAGCTTATTGAAAGTTTCTGATTCATACAGTGCTCTTTAATATCACTAAAATAGTCCACGGATTCACTTTCAGTACATTTACTTGTATTTTCATCACCCTTTTTCAGGTTCTTGTATTTCTTTTTATGTTTGACCTTGTGCTTGTGTTTCTTCTCTAAAGGGTCCAATGTTGGACTTGAAACATTGTTATGCGGTGATAATGCTCCAACATGTTTTGGTGACTGCATACTTTGACTTCTTTCTTCTGAGCTACTTTTCTTTGCCTGTTTTTTAGCTTTCTTCAAAGCCTTTTTAGCTGCTTTAGAGTCTGGTTTTGCTGGCTTCCCCATGTCACAGGAGACACCTGAATCTTCATTAAAATCTCCTGTAAGTGGTGGTATCTTCACAACTGTTCCTTCACCTTCTCCAAAACATATTTTAAGAGTTTTTGCACTAGAAAACATTGAGCTAAAAGAAATGTTATTTTCGTCTTTTAAGTCTTCTTCTTTTTCGCAGTCCAAGTCATCAGAAACACTGACAAAAGCCATTTCCTGTGTCACGGTCTCGTTACTAGATTTCTCACTTTTAATTTGTTTTTCACTAGCCTTATTGGAATTTTTGGGTACACCCCTTACAGCACTAGAAATTTCGCTGGGCTGCAGCCTGGACAGCTTCGGTATAAGCATGCTGCCCATCAAATACTTTTTCTCCGTCCTTGATGACTCAGAGAAGTGCGGTGTATCGTCATCAGATTCTAACTTACGTTTTTTAGACACGTCCACGTTTTCATTGTTCTCATTACAAATCCCCTGGCAATTAGAACATAAGACCTTCCGAGGTCTTAGTCGGACGGTCATCTTTTGCTGCTGTTTGCCCTTAGTAGCGGGCTTCTTAGATCTTTGTGAGATATCTCTCTCATACTGGGGTTCTTGGTACGTGAATCTTTGACTAACGGAATGCAACTTGTCGCTTTCATTTGTAGACACAGCCTGTTTGGAGAATGCTGGGTTGAGGCTATAAACTCCAAAAGGCAAATTACTGCAAAAATACAGTTAAATTAATGTAAATATGAAGTTTTTTTCAATAATCGATAACAACACTCTCGTGCTACCTACCCTTTGTTGGAATCCAAAAGTACACCTTGGAACTTTTTATCGTCACTGCAATACGATACAACAATTAAATCGGCAAGGGCTTCTTCTACGTTTACTAAAATCTGAGAATTCTTTTGAATCGTCATATCGGCTGTTGCTACGACAGCCGCCATATTTTGTTAAATAATAGACAAGATAAAGTTGCAAACTGAAACCATGGACTGGAACTGAAACCTTCACGAAAATTCAATTTTGCACACTGGCAATGATGCATGGGTTAATTAAACCATTATTTTTTGTTTTCCCACAAAAACTTTTCACATTCATGGGTTCATATGATCAGTTTTGCTCATAACGTTAAGTAATTACATACAAATCAATCGAAAAGGTGAAAAGTAAAGTCAACTATATATTTTTTTATAATAAAAAGGAGTTGATGTATTCGACGAGTTTTGTTTTTTACGTATGTTGTACATTTTTTTTTGTCATTCGTGGCTTCCGCTTTCCCCTTACTTTTGACATTATTGAGGGAATGACAGATTGACTTGACATTTCTAGTTTACAATAGTGAAAGACGCAAATTGCGCAAAGGCGTCTATTTTCCAGTTGTATTATTGAGTTCGCGAAACACGCACAACTTTTTGTCTTTAAGTATCTATAGCATTTATTTGAAATTAAGTTTAGCTCTTCAGGAAATTATAACATACTGCAGTAAGTAAAATACAAGTTCTTTTAACGCGAAACATATCAATGTTTTGCAGATATTTATTTTTTAAACGCGGCCTTACATAATGTATTCGAAATTATTCTACTTTAATTTTCTTGTTTGCAAAACGGCAGTTTTTGCCATGGTTTTATTTGACCGTCGTATATTCAAGGCCATGGAATGTAATTTTGTGGTTGTCTCAAGTTGATTGACTACTATTCTAATATTTTTGTTAGGGCAAATATTACGTAGACGGTGGAATTATTATTTACCGCGGTAGAAAATTCGCCAGGTAATGAGACTCGATACATTCTTTACAGAAGTCCTTGAGGGCTTAAAATAAATTGTACATAAAGGCCAGTGAAAATTTTAAAATGAGTCTACCAAAAAGCAGTTTTTGTTTGGAAATTATTCAGTATTTAAAAACTTATACATTACAGTGCCTAGTATGTGCCATTTTTTTTTCTTTTAAAAGGTGATGGCTACGGAGAGGATAGATATTACCCAGCCGCTGTGGGACCAGAGCACATTTGTGGGTAGATTTAAGCATTTTGCATTCGTCTCCAATCCTCTATTGTCACTGGCTTCTGAAAGTGAGCTGTATGCAGCTAAAGACCTTTATTTGAAGTACAAGTAAGTATAGTACAACATCATTACAACATTTCACCTGTCTATTATTTAGGTCCAGTGTTACAGGGGTGGAAACTATTGTCACCAAAGAAAAGTTAACTGGCAATACAACAGTTTCCTGCTAAAAAAATACAAATCCATAATATTGACTGCTATAGAAAATTTAGAAAAGATCCAGTGACTCCTGATATGGCACAACAACAATAAAATTATTGTCTAAGGAATATGAAGTGCCTTACATTCCACTTGATCATAATAAAAAAAAAGGCCACAGGATTCTAGTGTTGTAACACCAAAGAAAACTTTACTTAACCAGTCAATTACCGTAATTACAGACACAATTAAAAAACGATTGTGTCTATACCAAATGTGGTATCTCAGGGACTTAGAGGTTAAAACAGAGTTTCCTGCACAAACTAAATGAAGTGAATAAAATATTGTAGCTACCTACTTTTACTTTAGTAGTTTTCAGATACTTAAATAAGTCCACACACTGTTAGCAACACTTTGCCCTATTCTTTTCTCATTAAGTAATGTTTTTCTTGCCCTCCAGGTTAGGTCAAGAGCCACCAGGTACAAAGTATGAGCAACTAGTAAGAGCCAAGCAGCTGTACGAGTCAGCCTTCCATCCCGACAGTGGGGAACTTCAGAATGTGTTTGGCAGAATGTCCTTCCAGATGCCAGGAGGATGTCTCATCACTGGAGCTATGCTGCAGTGGTATAGGTATGTTATCATCATCATCATTTCAGCCAAAAGACGTCCACTGCTGGACAAAGGCCTTCCCCGAGCACCACCACTTCGACCGGTTCTGTGCTTCTCGCATCCAGCGGATACATCCCACATAGCACAGTGTCTCAAAACGAAAGTCTTTGACCAGTGCGTGTTTCCAGTGATGACCTATGGCACTGAGACATGGTCGCTCACAAATGGCCTCATAAGAAGGCTGAAAGTCATCCAAAGGGCAATGGAGAGGGCTATGCCTGGAATAAAAAAAAAATGAAATAAATATGTTTAAAGGTTATTAATGCTCATGACCTAGTGATCCAAAATGTGTCTAAAGACTTTCAGTTGAAAGTAATTTGAAATGACTGCATGCAATAGTATTGATTTCTTTATAATCATTTATAGCCAATCATAATCCTTTAACTTCCACAGGAGTATAATTAATTGATAGGTGAATGTAAGACCTGCACTCTAATTGCATTATGCACTATAATTGAGAATCTGAATCATTTTGAAGATTATTTCTAATCCACTGAGTTTAAATTTCTAAAACATTTTCTGCTCAATAACGTAATTAAAGCAATGAATGTTGTTGAACTGTCAAAATGAAAGCGATTTCTACTGAAAGTAAGTTACGCAATTACCCCTGTGATGCAAAAGTCTAGTTTTTAGAAAAGGTTAACCAGTTAATAGCAGTTAAAACCAGAAATTACATGTGTTAATTATGGATTGCATAACAGAGTAATTATTAACTTAATAAGCAAAATATGCCAGTAATGGCGTTAACAAATCTAAGGATTTTCCAGAATCGAATAATACTAAAGAAATATTTATTCTATTCCAGCTTGTAATATCCCACTGCTTTATAAAAGCCGAGTCTCTTGAATTAATTAATTCAATAAAATGCAAAACAAGTTTATTTAAAATTTGAAGGAGAAAGGTGCATTTAAAATGCAGTTGCAGTGGCAACCAGCCAATATAGGTCAAAACCATCGATCACTAATAAAGAACTAGATACACAATCCCAAGCAAAAGTTCGCTTAAACTGTCACCAAATTGTGTTATTGTTATGCTAGTTGAAATAAATAAACATTAATGTAAATTCAACTTTAAGTGCAATGCTTAAAGTTTATTTCACAAAGCTATGTACAAAAAGCAATACATTTTTACGACCTATTCGCACTGGTCAACACACATCAAAAGAAATTTAACCTTAGCCGCATGTCTTAAAGTTCGAATTAAAAAGTGCCAATAAATAACAATACAGTTATACGATCCAGGCTCTCAGCTAGGACAAGGAATACGTGGAGTCAAACTGTCCAATATTTTTTATTTATATGTACTGTAATTATTAGTGTTATTTTAAAAATTGTGTACATATTAAAGCATATTTTACTCTATCCTATGGTGTATATGTGTAATGATTATAATTTACCTGAATGTAAATGTTTTTGGATAGGGCACCACATTTATTTATTAACGAAACTAATATATCGTAGCCATAATCATTTATTTATTCTTCATCTTCATCTTCATCACGGATTTTTGGCGTACTATAACTGATATCCATTTACCAAACCTCACTAGATCTCCGGTAAAAGCTAAAAAAAAAACTCACGTCTTTAATTTTATTACATGCACTTAGTTAAAATAAAATCTATAAAATGTTACTATGTATAATATTGATAGAAACAGCAAAGCTCTCTCATTAAATAAAAAATATTATTTAATAATATTTTTTTAAAACAATAGCGTCTCTACAAATGGAACAGAGTCAACGCACATAATCCGAACAATTTAAGTGGGCATGCGATAATATGATTAATAGGTTTAGTAAGAATCTTTACAATTGAGATGCTTTATAACTCCTTAATTTAATACGACTTAATTTAAAAAAATGTTTTTACGACGATTTCTTGACAAAATATCAGCATTTTTAATAAAGTGATAACAATCAAATAACGATAATATTAATACTTACCGAAAAAGTGAAACTCCGTCCTATTTTAGCGTCCTAGATGTGTGATTTTTACAATTTTTTATCGAGCACCGAGAGATGTTTACCGTCGGAGCGTTCGAATGATACTAAATCAAAAGAGCACCCAAATGTTCAAATGGGTGCTCATTTGGTGAGGCCATTTTTTGACGCTGATTGTGTATCTAGTTCTTTATTAGTGATCGATGGTCAAAACTCAAATAACGAAATGAACAATAAAGAACGAATAATGGCTTTTATGGCCAAAACAAAACAAGGTTTTAATGTCAGTACATTGTTGCCAAGTGCTGAGGAATTTGTCAACAATGTGCGACTTTACACTAACAAGACTTGCATTTCATGATTAACACCTTTTTTACTGACGAAAAAAACGAAGAGGTTCTCAAGTCAACGTGTATATACTAGCTTCTGCCCGCGACTTCGTCCGCGAAAAATGTCTTGCTTCCCCGACGCCTTCCGTCGCATCGAAATCGCCTAGCCGTCCGAGGTTTCCTCGTTTTTGCAAAACAATTCATTGATGATCCGCTCCTATTGGTTTTAGCGTGATGAACTTCGATCAATAATAGCACTAGATATCGGGTCAGCGCAAAAAATACGTCTCGGTAAATATAAGCGCACTTGAGACGTGAGCTTTTATTTTGTTTAGTTGGCTTCAAACACAGCCAATGTAAACACGTTTCACAATGCCGCAGTGTGTATTTAAAAGTTGCAAAAATAATCCCCGAAAAAGCAATATAGCGGCCGGAATATCTTATTTTCAGTAAGTACATGAAGAATAAGTTATATTTTAATCATTAAACTAACAAATAATACCAAATTTTGAACAAAATTACCGATTTTAAACCACCGCTACAAATGTTTGGCCAAGGCTCGCCAACATACGCACAAACTTTTGTTCAACAGAACAGTAAATGCATGGAGTAGATTTTTAGTGTAATAATTAAAAAAAAAATTTAACCAGATCTTCAAAATTGGTAGGTTAAAAATTGGTTGATGCTACTTTTGTGTCTGTTTGTTGGACTCTCATTAGATACTTAGCTTTCCTTTTTTATTTTAGCTTTCCTAGCAATTCATTTACGTGTGCAGAATGGATCTCGATTGTCGCCAGAGAAAGAAGAGATGACTTTTATAACAACAACAAAAAAACAATTCGTGCAACAGAAAAACAATTCTTTCACAAATTAATAGACTTAAGAGACATAGGAGGGTTATTCTATGCCTCTATCGATGTATTTAATATTTGCATGAAAACTGAAAGCGTGATCCGAAATTGTATTCGCGTGAGTGGAGGTAAATCTTTACAAAAAAGGTATGATAGCAACTTCATATGTACAACAGTTTTGAAATTATATATTGACAAGAATGTGTTTCCTGGAGGAGATGAACACAATCACGCAATTATTTTACTTAAATCAGTAGTTGAAAAATTTATTAACGTAAGGTTACATTACATATTATGTAAAAAAGAAACGGGAGATATCAAAAACAAATCAAAACGACAATTGTATAACAAACTCAACTTATTTAGAGGAAATTAATTCAGGTACTCAGAATGGAAAAATTGATTTGTGATTTATTAATTGTACTAAATATTTTTTACTAGCTCTGCCCTGCGGTTTCACCCGCGTAAACCAGGATAAAAAGTAGCCTATGTGTTAATCCATTATAAGCTATCTCCGTTTTAGCGTGAAGAAGTAACAAACATACAAACACACACAGACACACACACCCTCACAAACTTTCACCTTTATAATACTAGTGTGATAACTTCTATATCGCGTACATAAGTAGACGCACCCATTTCTATATACGGGTTGATTACAATGAGCCCACCCGCAGACAATTCATAGCAATGTCTTAATAAAATTTCTATTGTACTAATTTAGTCCTACGACTTTTTTAAATCGGTCAAAAATATTTATTTATTAATATTTATTTATATATTAAACGAACCTTAGCCTAAAAAAAAATATTATTATTCTGCTACTCTACGTCTTTCAATTCTTACTGTGTTCTGAGCATTGAAATGTAATACCAAGAACTACGTCTAGTTTCAAAATAGAGTAAGCACTAAATTGTCAACAAAATATTTTTAACCTTATTGCTTATGTTTTAAGTTTCATTTTAGAATAAATATTTTTGTACTTATTATAAAAATGACTATTTATTTTCAAGCGACATTTAAAATTTATTGCTTTTACCTTTCTCCGATGACAAAAGACTTAAATATAAATATTTTGCAATCGTAATTAAACTTTATGCTTGAGTATTAAGGTTTATAATGAACTGAAGTTGTTAATAATATAAAACTTTTTTCTATATTTCGTAGTAAGAAATGTAAATGTCTTTGTGTGTGTAAACGTGGCCACTTTAGCGACGTATTTTTGTTCCTAATCCTGTATCTAGTGCTATTATTGATCGAAGGTGATGAATGATGATATACAGCTATGGCTACCCAACACTAAAAGAACTTTTAAATTCGAACCAGTAGTTCCTTAGATTAGCGCGTTCAACCAAATTAACAAACTCTTCAGTTTCAACTTTTTACGCGGACCTACAGGTTTTGATTAAAATTAAAAACCGGCCAAGTGCGTGTCGGACTCGCGCACCGAGGGTTCCGTACAAACCTGTAGGTATCCTCGGTTTATGTATAAGGCTTATGCTTATGAAATTAAATGTTTTTTTTTTTTAATTTTTATATTCGAGTTGATTAAATGAAAGGTAAATTGCGGTTTACGATTTATGACGTATTAAAAAAAAAACTACTTACTGGATCTCGTTCAAACTAATTTTCGGTGGAAGTTTACATGGTTATGTACATCATATATTGTTTTGAGTTTTATCATTCTCTTATTTTGAGTTACGAGGAGGGGGACACATTTTACCACTTTGGAAGCGTCTCTCGCGCAAACTATTCAGTTTAGAAAAAAATGATATTAGAAACCTCAATACCATTTTTGAAGACCTATTCATAGATACCCCACACGTAAGGGTTTGATGAAAAAAAATTGAGTTTCAGTTCTAAGTATGGGGAACCCCAAAAATTTTTTTTTTTCTATTTTAGTGTAAAAATCTTGATGTGGTTCACAGAATACATCCACTTACCAAGTTTCAACAGCGTAGCTCCTATAGTTTCGGAGAAAAGTGGCTGTGACATACGGACGGACGGACAGACAGACAGACAGACATGACGAATCTATATGGTTTCCGTTTTTTGCCATTTGGCAACAGAACCCTACAAAATCCAACATGGTTAATTGATTTTCCACCTACTGAATTTTCACTTGTGACACGATTGTGTGGAAACTTGTAACACATAGGTATGTAGATCAGGTGATGCTTCTATAGAATAAAGACCTAGAGTTGATCTGATGATGGAAACGGAAGACAGTTCAGAGAGCTCTTCGACAGGTTACAGCAGATACATCGTGATTTTACTCTTAAACATTGTTTCCTTTAAAATTTTATAAGTGTGTTGAGTCATGTTTTAGGTAATAGGTTATCCTTATCTTAGGCAGGATCAGGATTAAGAAAGTAGCGTGATTAATACGTTCCCGAAACTGATGATTAGCTGCCATATTACCTCACGACATTGTATTGTAATCTTTAATGAATAAGTACGCGCGTAGACTTGATGGACTGGAACGGCTTGCGGTTGCACCCATTGAGCATGTTGCAATAAGCCCTCGAACCTTCTTTCTTTTTGCGCGGCGATTTTATATCTCTCACTGTATTTTAAACGCATTGCCGATCACCGAGAGTCGAAAATCTAGTGCGTGATAAAAAGACTTCGCATTTTATTATTTAAAAACCACACCTCGCCTTGTGTGACTTACATTCGCCTTGTGTCTTTTGTCTTACGCTTCAGCTCAGCATTACATATGAATAAATATTATAATGGACACTACTTATGGGCATTTCTAATAGAATTTTGCCCAGAATAGGCCATTATAGGGTGCTTATAGTATCTGTCAGCAAATAATCCAACGCAAGTATCCCAGACGTTGAACTCACGGATCGCATAAGGAAATCGATTTTGCGTTCCAAAACTCAAATTACTTATGGTCACACGGCTGCCAAGCTTAAAGGGAACTAGCCGGTTATATATGTCGTATACTAGAGAAGCTATGGGCTAAAATAACCGTATAGTGGGTTCCAAATAGGAACAGACGGCTACGCGGCAGGCTCAGGACGGGAAGGCGAGACGAACTCGACTCTTAAAAGACTGGCCACGAACAGCAACGGTGGAAGGAGGGACGGGAGGTCGTTGGTTTAAAAACCGCTGGTAGTAGTCTATTGTTAAGTTCAAAAGTTTTTCCTTCAAAAATGTGTCATGAAATTCTACCGATCACCTTACTCACTGATTGGTAGTCAAATAAATAATCGTGCTCGTGAACAAAAGGTAGGCATCAATGGACGAAAACAATGTTTTTAAATAAAATATACGGTTACTCATAAATTGTAATGAGGATAACATAATGTGCTGCTGAGGTACGAACGGAGCATTGTGATGTAAAAGATCATTTCCCTTTGTATTGACTCGCTCAGAAGTCTTTACCTAATGTTCCTATAGGTTTTAACTAGTACAATATCTTTGTTGATGGCATGGAAATTAGAGCATTCATAACTTAACAAGCCGTGTCCCCAAAGGGATTTCCCATCGGAGAAGATGTCGAGCTTCTATACAAAATTACATTCCCTATTTGACCCCTTTACGGGGTTGAATTTTCAAATATCCTTCCTAAGTGCTCATTTTCGAAATATTAATAAGAAACTCTTGTGCCAAACATCATCCTATGGTTTAGGCTATGCGTAGTCTCTCAGTGAATATTAATTCGATTTAAGTAGGTTGTGTTGATAAGATTTAATGTTCCGAAATCGCTAACACACAGTGAGAAAGCTTGGTGTTCATACGTGTTCCTAGTATGAAGTGCCATCACTCTTTAGTTTCACCTGCCTTTTTTAACCGACTTCAAAAAGGAGGAGGTTCATAACTCCGTCATATATAAACGGATTTGCAAAATTCTTTTTTTGTTCGAAAGGGGTTTATTCCGAAATGGTCCCATATAAGTTTCATATAGATCTGATGATGACTTCCGGAGACAGACACCGGAACTCTTTAAAAAATGACAGCAAATCAACCGCGATTTCTGCTATCGCATAAATATGCATTGTTTGTTTGGAATTAGTGCGAGGTAGATACTATAACTAAAAATTTTAAAATAAAAACTTTTTTACAAAAAAAAAAACAACCGACTTCCTTAAAAACACTACAAAGTGAAAAATAACTTTAATTTCGGAAGTCGGGTGGCAAAAACCTCGAATAAAAATCCTAAGACACCGACTTCCGAAATTAAAGTTATTTTTCACTTTGTAGTGTTTTTAAGGAAGTCGGTTGTTTTTTTTTTTTGTAAAAAAGTTTTTTATCTTGTGGAAATCCTCTTGAATGTCCTCCCCCCCGGGTGAGTGGAGGGGTCTGTCGGACTCTTACTAACTAAAACCACAGAGTGTTCTGCAGCGACCTTTAGCCGGGGTGCTGGAGTGCTTGCGCGAGGCATTGCCAAACAACGTGGCAATACTACCAGGTTCTTGGGTACATTACCAGTCGACAGCTATGCGGAGGAATTTATCAAAGCCATATTTTAGTTTGTTCACAATTGCCGGTGTAAAATATAGTACTTAGTTGAGAAAAATCTTTTTTAGATCCACATTTGTGTAGTAGGTACTAACATATGACAAACTATTTCTCTTGCAGAACTCCAGTAGCAGTAGTATTCTGGCAATGGGTGAACCAGTCTTTTAATGCATTGGTGAACTACACCAACCGCAACGCGAACTCGCCCCTCACCACCACACAAATGGGCGTCGCCTATGTGTCGGCCACTTCAGCCGCCATGGCCACCGCGCTGATCTTCAAGTTCAGCGTGCAGAAACGTGCCAAGAACCCCATTCTTGCTGTAAGTTATTTTTTTAATATGTCAAACTAAAAGACAAACTATTTATTTCAAATAAATAAAATAAAAAATAAATATCTTAGGACAACCAACACACCGTTCTGATCCCAAACTAAGCAGAGCCTATACTATGGCAACCAGACAACTGATATACATACTTATATATTTCTAAATACATACATATCATCATCATTACATATTATAAAATAAAGTCACTTTGCTGTCTGTTTGTCCCTATGTATGCTTATATCTTTAAAACTACGCAACGGATTTTGAAGCGGGCTTTTTTAATAGATAGAATAATTCAACAGGAAGGTTTATATGTATAAAACATGCATAATATAGTAAAGAAACGCTGATAATTTTAGAGGTTTCTAATGTGATGTCATAAATAAACTCATTTTTTTGCGCTTACATTGCGAACGCTGCCGCGCTGGCTGATACCCACGAAATATATCAAAACTAGCTTTTGCCAGCGGCTTCGCCCGCGTGGAGGTCGGAAATTATCCCGCGGGTACATACTACCGGGATAAAAAGCCTATGTCCTTTCTCAGGCTCTAAACTATCTGTGTGCCAAATTTCATTTAAATCGGTTGAGGAGTATTAGCAGGAAAGCGAGACAGACAGACAGACAGACAGACCGACAGACAGACAGAGTTACTTTTGCATTTATAATATTAAGTTTAGATTAGATAATGTACTACAGTATTGTACACCTTAAAAAGGTCTACAAAAAAGTCCCCGATAGTATATGTCTATCTCTTACGGATAACCCACAATAACCATTTTTTATCCTTTTCTTTTTACCAGTAATAATGGCTTATTTACGAAGCGATTTTAAGCAATCCAACATTAATCCTTATCCAATTAAATACATTAGATGTGTTGTGCATTTCATGTAGATCAAAATTGCCCTTTACAGCATATCATTAAAATGAATATTTTAGAAGATATCAGAGATTATAATAAAATAGCCGCAGAGCGGCTCGCGGGCCTTCCCGCGTCCGGCCGTCCCGGTTGGAAGCGGTCGGGTAGTGCAGGATTATAGTAGGATTGTAATTCATACTAGCTTTTGCCAGCGGCTTCGCCCGCGTGGAGGTCGGAAGTTATCCCGCGGGAACATACTACCGGGATAAAAAGTAGCCTATGTCCTTTCTCAGGCTCTAAACTATCTGTGTACCAAATTTCATTTAAATCGGTTCAATAGTTTTCGCAGGAAAGCGAGACAGACAGACAGGCAGACCGACAGACAGAAAGAGTTACTTTTGCATTTATAACATTAGTGTGGATAGTGTGGGTGTGGATTACTTTGGCTTCATAGTAAATGCGAATATCATCTGTGTTCGAAGTACTCAAAATAAACCTAATTGTATTATTGCAAGTAAGAGACCGCGAAATATGGCTTAGATGTTTAGATTTTTGGATGGATTTGGATTTTTGGTTATCCTGGATACTTACTATATAGGATACTTTATCCCGGTAGTAGGTTCCCGGGTGATATTTTCCGACAGCTATACGAGCGAAGCCACTGGCCAAAGTACTATGCTTATAACTATGTTTAATTTGGTGTCTGGTAAATAATTGAGTGTCTGTATAGGTATAATAGGAGCGTTAAGAAAAACCAGTTAGACTTATATTCAATTTAATCCAGCCCTATGTCGCAGTCTTCTTACTCTGAATACTATTAGTTTTATTTTAAGTACATCAAACACACAAGATTGTAAGGATCGTAGCAGGTGGCGTTCCATAGTTTCTGCCTACCCCCATGGGAAAAAGGCGTAATTTTATGTATGTATAACATGGATTCATACATTCTTACCGCGGTAGTACGTCCTCTTGCGATAATTTCCGACATACACGCGGGCGAAGCCGCGGGCAAAAGCTAGTTATAGATAAATTACACCCAGACACAGAACAAATGATCGTGCTCATCACACAAAGATTTGTCCTGGGTGGGAATTGCACCCACGAGCTCAGTCTTAGCAGTCAGGGTCACTAACCACTAGACTAACAGGCCAACCAATTACTTTTGGATTATTAAGGAGTTGATGACTCAAAAAGAAGGAGGAAGTTACCGTTTCCAAAGTAGGTACCTATGGAGAAGAACGGGTGAGAAACTCCTCAAAAATATTGTTATAAAAAACGTAGTCAGTCATTAATGTTGAAATTATTTACTTACGCGAATCGCCATAATATTACCTAATGCCCGGAAATTTTCATTGCGTTTTCATATTCATGGGCTTATTATGTTCCCATTTTTGGGACACAGGTTTCCTCTCTGTGAGAGGCAGTGGGCCATAATCCACGATGTTGATGCCATGTCTCTGCTCTTCGCTTTATTCATATCTTTTTATAAGGACGTGTAGCACATACAATGTATGAGTATAAATGTTATTTTAATAGAATTAAAAATTACACGTGTCGTTATTGTCCTAAATTAAGATGTCTCCTTTATTTTGGGCGCAGCGTTTATTTATAGAAAAAGTTGCATGCCCAAACTACGATACATCTTGATCCGGGGCGCAAAATGAAGCGCTAAGTTACACTATCCATATTGAGGGCACCCATTAAGACTGACATTTTAAAACATTCTAAAAGCCATTGTTTTTCAAAAGATTAACCGTGCAGTTTCTTGACGGCTCTACTACATAGTAAACGACCAATTGGAATCGTGCACTTAGCTTCTGAGGTTTTATAACTGCTCATTTAAGGTTCATTTGAAGTAAAATATTCTGATTTTGAGTCAAATAATTCTTAACTTAGTTTTCAGATATCTTTTGTACTAGTTACGGTAACAGTAACAATAATGTAAACATGTCTCGATATCTTTTTATCGATAATCTTTATAGCAGCTTAAAGACATTATAACCATTGATAAGATATGATTGTAATTCAATATTTGTAGTAATAGTTGTGTATTTTTTATTTATCTACAAGATTATCTTTTGAATTCTGTGTTATTTCCATGTCGGGAAGTTTCAAAGTTCGGTAGATTATCTAGTTATTGGTACCGATTCCTTTCTTCGCCACCTAATCCACACTATCCACACTATCCACACTTCCACACTATCCACACTATCCACACTATCCACACTATCCACACTATCCACACTATCCACACTATCCACACTATCCACACTAATCCACACTATATATATTATATATTTATATATTTTATATATTTATATATAATATATATATATATATATAATATTATAAATGCGAAAGTAACACTGTCTGTCGGTCTGTCTGTCTGTCTGTCTGTCTGTCTCGCTTTCCTGCTAAAACTACTGAACCGATTTAAATGAATTTTGGTGCACAGATAGTTTAGAGCCTGAGAAAGGACATAGGCTACTTTTTATCCCGGTAATATATTCCCGCGGGATAATTTCCGACCTCCACGCGGGCGAAGCTGCTGGCAAAAGCTAGTTTAAAATAAAAGTATTGCTATCTCTTAGTGCAGATCGCGAAAGGAAAATACAAGTGACGAATTCAGAACTGTCAAATTAAATTACGTCACGATTCCCAGAATTTTGCGTGATTTTAAGCATGATGAATTTACTTCGTCGTTTATAGTTGCGTTGAGGAAAATCTTAGTTTAACCAAATTGATAGCTCCTATTTATTTCCGTCTCTTTTTTGTTTCATTAGAAGAAAAAGATAGCAAGAGTCTAAATTAAGTATACAACAAAATCATCACGTGTTTATGATTATTTAAAAATTAAAAACTTTTATTTGAACCAGATGACAAGTCTGGTATAGGTAGATACTCGTAGCAAGGTTATATGATCGGTCCTAAGAAACTGAATCAAGCTGGGTGACATGAACATCCTTATTATTTACAAAAGTACTGCTTAGGTCATGTTTTGTTTAGTAATTTCTTTGAAAATCAACGGTTTTTGTCGTAAAAGGCGTCAATTCGAGGAAGCGATGAATATATTTTGTAGCTCTATGTAACCTAAACCATAACTCACTTTTTTCTGTGACTAAAGTAGTGGAATACTTAAGTCACAGAAAAGTGTGACTTAATTGCGGGCTATATCACACGAGCTATAAAATAGTTTACGAGATTCGTGACTTAATGCACGGCGTTGAGCACCCTCGTTACAGTCGGGCGCTAATTTCACTCCGTGCATATTGGACTACTTAAGTCAGGCGTATCGTAATGTACAGTATACATCAGTTTCTTACGAGAAGACTTCTTCCTTCTTTTAGGTGGCTTAAAAAGAAGTGGCTATTTGAGAATAATGTCGACAAAATTGCCTTCAATATTCTTCGTTACTAATGTTGATTGCGAGAAAGCACCAAAAGACCGATGTTTTGACCACCTACGAAATGAACAAAACCTATGCTTATATCTTCTTAGCGTGTCGATAGCAATCTAAATATAGTCAGCCCAGAATTTGGCTACGAGCTTAGCACTTTCCGAGGCATCCATCAACTCCTGTAGCGTGCAACCAGCAGGACATGCTGGACAAAATATTAAGTGCGGCACTTGTTTGTGGGACAGCACCACATTTGCACTCCAGGGCGGAGCCATCTATGAATTTCCACTTGTACAGGTTCTCTTTACTTAGGCCTACTTGAGTCCGGAGCCTATGCTTATTATTTATTATCTTCATATGCAGTGTGATTAAGTAATAACATCCCCAGTCGATTGATCAGGTTACGCTTGCCACAGTCCGTAGATGGAAGATCAACTTTACATACCAAGAATCCTCCGTGCCTCAGAAAGCACGTTAAGCCTTTAGTACCGTCTGTCATTCATGGATATCTGACAAAGAGTATTGTTTTAACCACTGGGTTGTGGAGGTCAGATAGGTAGTCGGTCCAATATAAAAAATCCCTAATATGCTAAATACATTGAAATTATAGAATAAACTAGCTTCTGCCCGCGACTTCGTTCGCTTTAAATTTCTTGTTCCCCCGACCCTTCCCGTCGCGTCGAATCGCCTACCCGTGCGATTTTCCCCGTTTTTGCAACATTTTTCATTACTGCTCCGCTCCTCTTAGTTGTAGCGTGATGTTATATAGCCTATAGCCTTCCTCGATAAATAGGCTACCCAACACAAAAATATTTTTTCAATTCGGACCAGTAGTTCCTGAGATTAGCGCGTTCAATCAAACAAACAAACAAACTCTTCAGCTTTATAATATTATAATAGTATAGATTCAACGTAAGTTAATTTACATGTTAAGTTGTTTCTGTTTATTTTTTAAGTATACTACTGTTTGTTTTCCCTGATGAAATAAAATAAAATAAAAGTACTGGTATTCAGAACTGCATCCGGTTCGACTGGATGCCACCAAAACATAGTTGGGAAAAAGCTAAGCAGATGTTGATGAACGACCTGTATTATCCTTTTAGTATTAATAGGTGACATTCCAATCACCAGAACCCAATTCTTGCATTTGTAGACTAAATTAGATATCATGTTTATCTTTATGGGTAGTGAACACTTTCTGTAATGAATTAATGATGCCAAAAGTTATGATAATAGGTCTTTACCTATGAAAATGCCGTTTTGTATGAAAAAAATTAAACGAATTTTTTTCATGTATTTTTTATTTGTATTAATCGAAATAATTACCCATGCAATCAATGCATCTTTGCCAACGCAGTGGCAGTTTATTGATGCCCTTCTTAAAAAAATCAGCTGGACGGGAGGCAACAAATTCTTCAAAGGCATTTTGTACTGCCTCTCGGGTATTGAATTTTTTTCCCGCCAAGAAGTTATCCAAATTCTGGAAAAAGTAGTAGTCTGTAGGCGCAAGGTCTGGTGAGTAGGGCGGATGACGGAGAGCTTCCAACCCCAGTTCTTGCAACTTGGAGACCGTCTGCTGTGCAGTATGAGGTCGCGCGTTGTCGTGCAGGAGCAGCGGAGACGAGCGATTGACCAATGCTGGTTGGAGATGTGCCAGCTTCTCCATCATTGAATTCAGTTCTTCACAGTACACATCTGCAGTAATGCTCACCCCGTTTGGTAAGAAGCTGTAATGAATCACACCGGCGCTAGACCACCAAACAGTGACCATCACTTTTCTAGGGGTAAGTTTTCGTTTAGGGCATTGTTAGGTGCTGAACCAGGATCCAACCAACTTGCTGAGCGCTTGCGGTTATCAAACAGAATCCATTTTTCATCGCAGGTAACAATGCGGTTCAAAATTCCTTCATTTGTTTGTCTGTTGAGCAGTGCAAGGCACGTCTCGACGCGTACTTCGCGCTGACGATCATTGAGTTCGTGGGGCACCCATTTGTCAAGCTTTTTTACCTTGCCAATTTGACGCAAATGGACCAATATTGTTTTGACGCTAACGTCGAAAGCTGCTGCTAATTCAGCCGTAGATTGTGTATCATCAGCTTCCACAATCGCCTTTAATTCGTCATTGTCGACCAAAGTCTTCGGACGACCGCGAGGTTCATTTTTCAGGTCGAAATTTCCAGAACGGAAGCGAGCAAACCAATAACAGGTGGTGCGTTGGTTTGTAGTGTTAGCTCCGTAAACGTCGATGTTGCGTGCCGCTTGTGCCGCGTTGCTACCACGACGGTACTCATATTCCATAATTACTCGATTTTTTAACGTATCCATGATGACGAAAAAGATTGAAATGCGATGAAAATGTAACACTAATCAATAAACAAATGACTACTTTTGGAAAAAGAATTCCATGTTTTTAACCCTTAACTGGTATCGTAAATTTGACATACGTAACTGGTATTGTGGGGTCTGCGCGGACCCCATATTACGTTTGCTTCTGGTAAGCAAATCTTAACTATGTACTTGAATATATGCTCATAAATGATAAATATTAGGCTCGTTTTATGTAATCAATTAGTTTTTATTGATATAAATGTTCTTACTTAAATTTTACTAGAGATTACACGATGCTTAGCGTGTTAGAAAACAAAGAAAAAGCCATGCGTGGGGTCCGTGCGGACCCCACCATACCAGTAAAGGGTTAAAATAAAATTAATTTGAAATTAGAATTCTTAGACAAACAAAAATTATTTTGATTTGAAATGGCCAGTACTGCAGAACGGCAATTTCATAGGTAAAGACCTAATAGTATTTCTTTTGTTTTCTTCCCAAAATAACAATGTTAAAACTTTTTTTTTATTTCCAGCGTTTCGTTCCGTTCGTAGCCGTGGCGGCCGCGAACTGGGTAAACATTCCGTTAATGAGACAGAATGAGATCGTCTTAGGTAAGTACCTACTGCAATTTATTATTGACGTTCTTCATACAATCTTTAATTACTTTTAATCAGTGGACATTGGTCCTACGTGCATTGAAATAGATATTGTTATGTCGAGATTCATCTCATATTTCAATTATATAAATATATTGTACCTATGTACAAACGCCAGCGCATAAAGCTAGTATAATCTGTCAAATTTCTTTAATAGGTTTTCAACTTTATCGCTAAAGCATTCGGTTTAAAATGGATTGGGAAAATTTGACAGTTTCGGGTAGCATTTAAATGATGTGCTGGCGTCTGTACCTACATACATCTTGAGCGCAGTTTCATATAATAGCAATTTTAATGTGCTTACATATGTGTTATTGATTTTGGAGCCAAAATTAATGGCTTCACATTCTTTTTTCAGACAAAATGATATTAGGTTAACATAATCAGCCTGCTATGTTCCCACTGCTGGTATACAGGCCTCGTCTCTCGTGAGTGGGAGTGGGCTGTTCATCAAACCGCACTGGGCCTGCGTGGTCTACCACGGTTTGATGAATGTCACATGTCTTAGATTTTGTAGTTCTAGGACATGCTGGATTCCTCATGATGATTTGCTTCACCGTTTTGAAAGCAGTGGTAATGAAATAATGTACACTAACTAAAGTGCCTGTCTAGGTTCGAACCTACTAGGTACCTACACCACTGCTCTATTTGTTCGATATTAAATTTACCACCAAAAATACCCTTTTTAGGGTTCCGTTGCCAAGTGGCAAAAAACGGAACCCTTATAGATTCGTCATGTCTGCCTGTCTGTCTGTCTGTCTGTCTGTCCGTCCGTATGTCACAGCCATTTTATTCCGAAACTATAAGAGCTATGCTGTTGAAACTTGGTAAGTAGGTGTATTCTGTGAACCGCATTAAGATTTTCACACTAAAATAGAAAAAAAAACAATAAATTTTGGGGTTCCCCATACATAGAACTGAAACTCAAAAATGTTTTTTTTCATCAAACCCATACGTGTGGGGTATCTATGAATAGGTCTTCAAAAATGGTAATGAGGTTTCTATTATAATTTTTTTCTAAACTGAATAGTTTGCGCGAGAGACACTTCCAAAGTGGTAAAATGTGTGTCCCCCCCCCGTAACTTCTAAAATAAGAGAATGACAAAACTAAAAAAAATATATGATGTACAGACGCCACCAGGTCAAGCTACCCGAAACTGTCAATTTTTCCCAATGAACCTTGAACCTAATGCTCTAGAAATAAAGTCGAAAATCTATCAAAGAAATTTGACAGATTGTAGTAGCTTGATGTGTTGGCGTCTGTACATTACCATGTAAACTACCAACGAAAATTGGTTTGAACGAGATCGAGTGAGTAGTTTTTTTTTAAAACGTCATAAATCGTAAACCGCAATTTACCTTACATTCAATCAACTGAAATATAAAAATTAAAAAAAAAATATATATTTGTAAACCGAAAATACCTACAGGTTTGTACGGAACCCTCGGTGCGCGAGTCCGACTCGCACTTGGCCGGTTTTTTTCTGGTAATTTTCTATAGTCATAGGGATTTAGTTTTTTTTAGTAGCAGCCCGGAATGTGTGTTGATGGCAATAGGCTCGCCCCCTGTTACATGAGACTTAAACATAACTGTCGAAATGTGGGTGTACTATAGTTGCACCTCTGCTTATCCCTTCGGGGAAAACAGGTGTGATATTGTTTTTTATGTTCTGATACTAGCTAAATATGCGTACACCATTCCGATATATCTACCTCCCTCGTGCGTCTAAACACAATACATGATAAATTATTATATTTCTGTACTAGCCTCTGCCCGCGGCTTCACTCGCATAGATGTCGAAAAATATCCCACAGGAGCGTACTACCGGGATTAAAAGTGTTAATCCAGATAAACAATATCTTATCGCACTGCTTGCTTTGTCTTATCCGACCCGGAGAATAAAAAGTTTCGCAGAAAACTCAACCCCTTTCACCCACTTAGGGATGGAATTTCAAAAAACCATTTCTTAGTGGATACTTACTCTTCACAAAAATACACCGTCCAAATTATATGACTCTAGGACTAGTGGTTTGCGTTGATATATCAGTCAGTCAGTCAGTCACTCAGGACTTTGAATTTTATATATATAAGGTGTATCTATTCATACACGAAATATTTTAAGAGGTACACCGGTAGGTGGTAAAGAAGCTATAGAAGCAAAAAGAAAATTTGTATCTAAGCGTTTTTGAATTTTCGTAATTATTATAATTTTAAAAGTGCTTGAGACGTTTTGCATAAAACCTTTATTCCAAATTCTATGAATGACCCGCCTGACGCTGCGAGAGCGGCGACCGGACGGCACAAGCATGGCCGCGGTGTCTCGGGCCGTAAAAAATAAGAAGGAGCCATTTCTTATGTGCGTCAAATAATTGATAAATATTACATTTTGAAAAAAATACTTTTAGAATTTTTTTTTTTCGTTGCTGTTGCTTCTTTACCACCTACAGGTGTACCTCTTAAAATATTTCGTGTATGAATAGATACACCTTTTATAGAAGTAGGTTTGTACAAACACTTTTACACGTCAGTCATATTTTTTAAACTAGATGAGGTTGGCGTTTTCTATCTGAATACTCTGAGAATAAAAGGCCGAAACAAACTCAGAGGCCACAGTCTCTTTTAAAGTCCAGACATAACAATGGTGACATCAAGTGAAGACCATGTAGATTGGTGACTGAAATGGTCTATTGATGAAAGAACTACACAGATTCAGTGGAACTGTCCAGTTAGTGCACGCATTTGTCACTAATCGTGCAGCTCAACTCAGAACTTAGGAAGCTCAACGATTCGACACCAATTTTTATGGTTAAAGTGTCTAATGAAACTCCTTTTAATATTTCAGGTTTGGACGTGACTGATGAAAACGGTAAAGTGATAGGCAAGTCTCAGATTGCACCTGCGAAGGGCATAACCCAAGTCGTCACCTCCAGGTAAGAGCAACGTCGAATGATGGACATGTTATTTTAGTAAAAGTAATTTTTTCTCAACTGAAATATGTTTCTATAATACTTATAAACCTTCCTCTTGTCAATCATTCTGTCTGTGTCTATTGATATGTTTTATAGTATGTAGAGATAGATATACATATAACTCTGAAATCGCCAAGTCTTAAGCTATCGTGGTGATCAATGCTCGTGCTTTCTGTGTGAGAAGAGACTGTTGCCCAGTTGTGGGACAGGAATATGCTGGTACTATTATCGTATGTGTTAATAAGGAACTCTCTCAACGGCCGAACTGTAATATTTCTACTATAGGTTATAGATCTTGCTAAACTCATCATATGGTGCGTAGGTATATTGGCAACATCGTCTATTTATAAAAGTGTGGGTATGTGACTGTACAGTCTTTTATTTTCCCTATGAAAAATATTTCCTCATACTTTATTATATTATTTAATTATTATTATATTATTTAATTGGCTGTTCTTTGTGGTGCCGGACGTAAAGAAACACCATGCCGTTTCATCCCGTGGTTGTCGTTAGGGACATACTAAAGAATGGGCAGTAGCATTCTCTATGCATTTTACCACCATACTGCGATCGCAAACCGGCCTGCCAAGCGCAGGCGCAGTCCGAGAGGGGGGTTCTAGGGGTCATGACCCCTCCCAAAGTCAGCCATGCTGTCGAAACTATGAACGATTTGCCTGAAAAACCCAATAATACTCCCGACCTGAGAATCGAACCCGGGACCTCATGCTCATCAGTAGCGCTTTCGACTACTAGACCAACGAGTAGGTGTACCTTCCTAAAAATATTCTTCAGTACTCATGGTGACCCCCCCAAAATCATAGGCTGCGATCGCGCCTGGCCAAGCGTGGCGTTTATGGCAAACCCCAAGGGGGGGTTCTGCTAAAGTGATGATGATGATTATTTATTTCAGCTTCAGTTTAGTTTTCAATGTTTTGTTGGTATATTGGCGTGTGCTGGCTGACATATGGCAAATCATTTTATTCAATATGTTTTGCTTTCATAATATTTATACTTACATAATACTGTATGGAATCAAGTTCTTCTAACTTAACAGGCAGCTGTGCTGCTGGGGAGTTTGTTCCGCCACTTCTTCTTCCCAGCTAAAGGACGAGGAAGTGGTGAAGGGCGGGCGTTTTGGGGGGACTGTCTTTTGTAATTTTGACGTTTAAAAAGTGCTGACTCTCAGCCTAGTTTGCATAAATTATTTTTGATTTTGATGATGACTATATAAGGTGTATCTATTCAGACACGAAATATTTTAAGAGGTACACCTGTAGGTGGTAAAGAAGCTATAGAAGCAAAAAGAAAATTTTTATCTAAGCGTTTTTGAATTTTCGTAATTATTATAATGTTATAAAACCTTTACTCCAAATTCTATGAATGGTCCGCTTGACGCTGCGAGGGCGGCGACCGGACGGCACGAGCATGGCCGCGGTGTCTCGGGCCGTAAAAAATAAGAAGGAGCCAGTATTTCTTATGTGCGTCAAATAATAAATAAATATTAAATTTTGAAAAAAAATCATTTAGAATTTTTTTTTCGTTGCTCTAGCTTCTTTACCACCTACAGGTGTACCTCTTAAAATATTTCGTGTATGAATAGATACACCTTATACTGTAAATTTCCAGGATCGTGATGTGTGCTCCCGGCATGTTACTGCTGCCGGTGATTATGGAGCGGCTGGAGCGTAAGCCGTGGATGCAGAGGATCCGATGGGCGCATATCGGGATACAGACTGCTATCGTTGGCATGTTGTGAGTACCACTGTATATTAACACCACCTATTATACATTCATTTCATTCATTATCAGCCTATATTGTACCCAGGCCTCCCCTCGTGTGAGGGAGTGGGCCATAATCCACCACGTGAGGGAACATCACCCAGTGCGGGTTGGTAGATGTCACATGTCTTTGAATTTTTGGTTCTAGGACATACCGGTTTCCTCACAATGTTTTCTTTCACCGTTTTGAGAGCAGTGGTAATGAAATGATTTACACAAAGTAATATGCCTGTCTGGGTTCGAACCCACGACCTACAACTCGTAAGTCGGGGCCGATACCGCTGGGCCACCACTGCTCCTCATACCTCACCTATTATACAATAATAATCCTTAATTTCAGGCAACTAAGGCCCATAAAACACAATACATAGTATAAACAAGCATAAAAACAATAACTATACAGGATCAGTTTTTATCCAGTGCGCAAACTGTAACCATGAATTCAGCTTATCATTCTAGACCCCCCAGGGTAGATAATTTTCGTCGGTTATACAAAAAAATCTGCTGTTCCATACATTTTAACCCCGTAGCTATTGCATTTTTCTATGAAACAGCTGATTTTTTTTTTTGTAAAACCGACGAAAAATTTCTGCGCAAGAAAGAAGAAAGAAAGAAATAATTTATTTGCCATGAATGTGGGTACCTACAAAATAAGATGAAAATTGTAAAAAAACAGTTCCAACACACTACCTTACGGCATGCAAAAAGTAAAAACATATTTAAATCTACTCAATTGTACAAACAAAAAAAACCACAACAAAGTAAAAAAAAAAACAAAACATAAAAGGTACTATACTAAGTTATGTGAGACTACAGCCTTCCTTACATAAACTAAACATCAAAAACAATAATATTCATTCCGTATTTTACATATTTGGATTGATTAAATTAATTATTTATTTTGCCTACGTTAACAAGGTATACATAATAAAACATAATAAATTAATATAACATTACAAACTTTTATCATTCAAAAATTATTGTATAGAATAGTAGCATTTATCTATTAGTAACTAGCTGACCCGGCAAACGTTGTTTTGCCATATAAATAATTTCCTAGGCGGGGATAACTAATTAAGTGACGATTGATCAGTTTTCGACCGGAGAGGAAAAATGATTAAATTACTAAAATGGCTATAAAAAATTAGGGTTGATCGTAGAAGGGTGAAAATTGAGGATTGTATGTATTTTTGTATGTTGTATCATAAAAAAATAGAAATTAAAAATTTTGTCTAAAAAATTAAAAATAAAATTTAGGGGTGGACTACCCCTAAAATTTAGGGGGATGAAAAATAGATGTTGGCCGATTCTCATAGATACCGGATAAGCACAAAAAATTTCATCAAAATCGGTCAAGCCGTTTCGGAGGAGTATGGCAACGAAAACTGTGACACGAGAATTTTATATATTAGATGATGTTAGTCTCTTTTTAAATATACTATACGATTCTTCTTTGTAGGCATGAGGTATTTTGTTATATATAATTGGCCCCATTGATAATACACTTTTTCTTAATAATGCTGTTTTGTACCTCCCTGTAAACATTGCAGCAAGGGGTCTAGAATGATATGCTGAATTCATTGTTACAGTTTACGCACTGGATAAAAACTCATCCTGTATAAAAGTTAGCAGCTAGTAATAAGCTAGTTGAGAAGAATGGCTTGCCATTGGTGAGTCATATGTCCAGCATGGGACACATATAATGTAATGAAGAAGCTTTGAGCTAGAGAAAAGTGGACTATAGGCACCTCTGCCTAACCCTTAGGGTAAAAGAAGTGATTATTACAATTTCAAACTAAATGTTAATCTTTTATAATTTCAGCCTAACATTTATGGTGCCGACTGCCTGTGCGATCTTCCCTCAAAGATGGTACGTATATTTCTCAACAATAATGATCATCATTCTTATTTATTTTATGTATGTTGTTATGCGACTAGTTTGTGTCTTCGTAAACTACAATTAAACATATTTTTATAGTGGATCATAAGTAGGTAAACAATACAAGTATTTTCATGACTGAGTGGTTACTTATGCCCTGGCTTTTAGCCCCTCTCATTATCTTAATTCATTTAAGATTTAACGACTTTTTGGAAATGAATTTGAATTCAAAGCTGATCAAATCGAATCAAAAGTCATTTATTTAAATTAGGCTGAGGATCAGCACTTTTTGAACGTCAAAATTACAAAAGAGAGGAACTCTAACTCTCTTTAACTGGGAAGCAGTTTGTGATGTATTTAAAACCATCCAACTAACCGCCAGATATTAACAATATGTTTTCTTCTCCACAGCAAACTGTCCATTGACACAATAAAACGCTTCGAGAAGGACAACTACGAACAAATCCTAAAGAACACAGACGGCAAGCCGCCACAATACGTATACTTCAACAAGGGATTGTAAACTATTAGCTTTTAAGTGCAACACTCTCTTTACGAGACTATACAAGTTATAACTTGGTGAAGTAAGGATATTATCCAGTGTAGTAGTAGAAGGGTCAAGAATGATTTCCTTTGGAACACTAAAAAGTGGCAGATGAATAAGTACTTAAAAACGCGTATTAAACATAAAACTTCTACTGATTGGATATGATTCATTATAAATATGTGGCGTCCCGCGCATAAAGGTACCAGTAGGGAGGTATTGAGTTAAGGCCAGATGTAGAATCTAGAAGAGTACCTTTATTATGCTGATTACAAAAAAAAAACCTAATATTTCTTTTGTAACAGACATCCAAACTTGAAATTCTGAAAAAACTAGAGAAAATGGAGAAAACAAAGTTCACTCGTTTGTTACATAGATTTTTCCACATAGATCCCAACACATTATGTGCATCAATTTATCACTAACATAACAGATATGTACTGCCAATATACAAATAGTGTTAAAATTCAAAAACTGAACATAATAATTATGAAAATATCGACATTTTATAAGACCTACCGACATCTGGTACCTATTCATTAAACATTTCCTTTTAAAAAAAAATGTGCTTAGAAATGTTGTCTGTAAATGTTAATTGTATCAAATTGTAGCAAATTTGTTCTAGAAAAATAATCAGTAAAAATCATAAAATGCGATATTTTCACCCGATTTTACAAAAAACGCAAATAACTCTGAAACTAAATGTCGACATCTGGTACCTTTATGTCCGGAACACCACATATATATCGACGGTGGAAAGGAAAAACAAACGAAACGTCTCTTTGGTCGAAAATGAGTTTTCTATACAGTTCGATAGGGTTTTTTTTATTATCTATGGATGTGTCTAGGTTAGAAGCCAATCAGAAGCACTTTTTTTGCGTTTCATTTAAAGTACACATGGCTAATAGGTCAAGCTATTCATTTCCAGTTTTAACAGACCTCGCATTGTATAGACTTTCCGTACAATGAGAAGTCAGCTTATACTGAAAATGTATAGCTTGACTTGTAGCCGTGTGTACGTCCGTGAGAACGTGGAGTCAAATTATAAACGACGGAAGAAATCATTTTTTACTTTTTTATGTCAATCGTTATTGAATCAGAAAATTATTGTTTTTTGTATTATTATTTTGTGTTTCAATCGAGTTTCGATACGGACGTGTGTAAGATATTATTTTGTGCTTTATATTTTTTTTTATTGTATACATGGCATGGGTGATTTAGCAGTGAGACTATGAGCTTTGTGTTATGTGTGAGAGATAACAAATTAAGTTTTTTTCGGTCAGCATGAGAGATTTTCTTTACATAGTATAAAACAAAGTCGGTTCCCGCGTTTGTATGCTGACATCTTTTAAACTACGTTACGGATTTTAATGCGGTTTTCATCAATTGACAAGAGAGTTTTAAGAGGAAGGTTTAAATGTAATACGCGTGCGAAGCCATTGTCAAAAACTAGTATGAAAATATTATAGCTCATGGTAAATAGATTACCCGGACAGTGGGTTGGAAGTGGACCTGACTTTTTTATGTCATTTACTCACACAAATACCAAAGTTCTTGTATCATTGTCAGTACTCAAAATTGCTTTTAAATGTATTTTGAAATCGAATGCTTTACGTTTCATATTCCCATTATTTATATTTATTTACAACTTTATTTTAAGCTTCTCTATTACGAAACATTGAGATCTGTTTTCTTTTGAATGTTTTTCTATAATTATTGCATTTTCATGAGCACGCGTCTCTTGGATTTTAAACCTTATGTCAATGGATATAAAATTCACATGACGCGGGCTTGTGATTTGCAACGTATTTTTTTTTTACTGCTTTTTATGCGTGCTGTATACATTCCGGTTTCGCCTGCTTTTACTATTTTTACTATTTTGTTGCTTTTGCGTTTCGTTTTAAGGTATATTTTTGTCTGTTTATTTCTAGTCCTGTATGTGGTTTGGGTTTTGGAGCAGTGGCAATAGAATAAGGGTCAGTACAGACAGGACAGCAAAAATACACACGCCAAAAGGAATAATCTCGTGTACCCTATTTTGAACTTTTTTTAGTTGTGATTTAGTTTGCTATCAATTAATCAATGAAATACTGATCGAGTATCTTGCTACTCTATCTGTGCTGACCCTAATAGGCTTTGGTTGAGACCGAAAGTAGTCGGACAGTCCAAAAGCATAAGATAACTTTTTTTTTATCCTTGTAACATAATTAAAATAAAAAGTCGTTTATTTGAACTAGGCTGAGAGTCAGCTTTTTGAATGTCAAAATCTCATAAGACAGTTTCCCAAAACGCCCGCGTTCTTTTTTTTTTTGGAATATCATCGGTTGGTTGTCGGCTGCTTAACCGGACTTGCCTGTGGCTACCTTACTAAATAAAATACTAATTCATAAAGCTTATAAAAGGCCTCCAGCCAGACGTCGCCCTTCACCACTTCCTAGTGCTTTAGCTGGAAAGAAGTGGCGCAACAAGCTGTCTGTTAAGTTAGAAGAATTTGATTCTATATAATAGTAAGTAATTACCATTAGGAAACACAAAATATGCCTTAAATCTGCTAGTCCATAATTTCAGTGCCTCTAAAATATAATATTTAATTTTGCCATTGCCTCTAACCTCTCGATATTAATTTACTTAAGCTCAATAACAATATATCATTAAAATATTATGTCATTTGACAGTTATAAGCGACACGTATTACTTGTTATAACTCTAAAAAGCGATATTATTGACGCTCAAATTGAGTTGATGTTATTAAGGCAAACATTGATATTATTCTGTTTTTTATATTTATAAGTGTGTTCCATTTGTGTCGTCAGAATTCTGTTTACTTTAATAAATAATTCACTCAGATGATGTTATTTCTGGTTCGATACCTAGTCGACACTCACATGACGTAATTAAATCACGGTGATTTTTTTTTGCACACCGAATTTTCAACTTTCAGTGTCAAACCGAGAATTGAGAATTCAATACAGTATCTAAGCTCGTCGAAAATCAAACAGTGTGTTTTACTGTTCGATTTTCTACCTTCGGCGTAAAGAGGAGTGAAAATCTAGTGCGCGAAAGAATTGGGAATGTAGGCTTATTGTATCGGCCCAGAAATGGTAAGTAGGTACTGATCAGCGTTACACAGCGTAATGTAACATGTTACAAAGCGACCATTCGTACTGTCAGTACGTGGAAACAAACGAGCAAGCAACACGGCTCATCATCATTTCAGACTTAAAACGTACTCTTCTGGCATCGGCCAAGCTCCGCCACTTTGACCGGTTCTGTGCTTTTCGCATCCAGAAGATTCCTGCGGCCTTCACCAGGTCATCGGTCCACCTTGTGGGAGGCCTTCCAACTCTACGTTTTCCGGTACGCGGTCACTACCTACTCCAGAAAATTTCGACCCCTGTTCTGCGAGTAATGTGCCCTGCACACTTAGCAATTCTTCGGGCTATGTCGGTTACCTTGGTTATCCCCTGGATCTTTTCATTTCTGGTTCGATCGCGTAGGAAAACTCCAAGCATAGCCCTCCCCGTTGCCCTTTGGATAAGTTCCAGCCTCCTTGTGAGGCCTATAGTAAGAACATGCTCGCTGCGAATATTACAGTACGCCCCGTAACGTCGGTTAGTACCCACCTTTATATTTGAACAAAGTTAAACAGATATCAGTAGCTTACTTTTTGTAAAAATAAAATATCTTTGATTCAGCGTCTTTCACTCATTAAACGAGTTAAGTATGTTATGCTACGGCCACATTCTCGCGATAATGCGATTTACACTTCATGCGGTCTCATTCACACACCGCTCGACGTCTCGCTGTAGACGCAAAGCGCGTTCGCGTTCTCGCGACAATTCAGCCGTTTCGTTAGAAGAAAATATAAAATTGTGTTGTTGTATCAGTTACAGAAATTAATTGTTATGCAAATTGACACATTACGTCAATTTGCCGTGTTATAACTATTTCATTGAACTGTCATAGAATGACAGTTGTGATTTGAGATACCGTCAAAGAGTACTTACTCTAAGATAGATACCGTACACTTTGTTGAACAAGTTTGGTATTAGCATGACTTTTTTATTAGTTTGATTAAATATTGTAGAAGGCAAAAGATATGACAGTTAATTAATGTTGGCATTTCAAAGCTTTTCTTAGTTTGTACCATTTATTTATGTAGCGATTGTATTATTTACTAAGTATAAACTTCCATATTAATATGTAGTATTTTAGTTGTAGAACTCGAGTACTTGTGAGTATATCTGTTGCAAAGCTGAGACAATAAAGTATTAGAAATTGATTTTTTGTGTTTTTTTGTGGCTTTTTCTCACTTTTGGGACAGTACAGCGTCGATTATACGAACGTCGATCAACCGAATGACCGCTTATCCGAACTACGGGTAATTTTTATGGTCTGGCGATGACGATCCTAATATCCATAACACACCATATTTCCTTTTAAAATCAATTATTTATGAATGAGAAAAATTTTAAGTTGGCTATAAAATGATATCAAAACTTTTCTACACTGATAAATATGTCTAAACATAAGGTTTTCATTCATCTGTACATAAATACATATGTATGGCTGAATCAGTACAGTTCGATTATCCGAAAAATCCGGTTTTCCGAACACTCCTGTCCCCCAATTCGGATAATCGACGCTCCACTGTATTTTATACCAAAAGTGAATCATACTCTCATACTCATATTTTTTAAGGTCGCGAATAAATCATATTTACCTTCTTCATGCGTGGTCAGAATAAAACAACAAAAAATATAGTAAGAAATATGTATTTTTATATTCGATGAATTCTTACAAAGGGTAAAATTAATAATTTGAACTCAATATCTTAACGGAGTTCGTAATACATTATAAAGTATAAATTACATTCGATATGATACAGCACTTACGTATAATACAATTAAGGCACCGGCGTTAGTACATGAGTATATACTTTCAGTTCTATGTATTGGCACCTTGCTAGACATTGATTGGATGAAAAATACTCGATTTTTGGCCAAAACTGATCGTATTCAACGAAGAAATAAATTATGAATTATGTATTGGCAATTTAGTTGAGAATTGTCTTCGCCGTTTTAATTATGTCTTTTTAAGATCAGTACAATATTTTAGCCTTATTGGTCGTAATAATACATAGTGATTTATAACTTTATTTCGACCAAAGGTCTTTAGCGGTTTGGTCCCATATAATGGCAGTAAGCTTTTATATTTAATTTAACGTACACAATCTCAATATTTAAACATCTTATTGATTATTCATAATAATATAATATTAAAATTATAAACTTTTCCAATCATGTCCCATACCCAACATTATAGAATTATTCAACACTCTAAAAATAAAATATCAAGTCTTCAGGTGCCTAAACTAAGTTTTACATTATAGATAGATGCCTCTTACGTAATCTATGAAAAAAAAACCAAACGACGAAAAACATCCAAATTACTTGGAAGTAATTACAAAATTAATCTTTAAAAAATTACCATAAATACAAGTCAAAACTGGATCATATAAACGTAGAGGTCATCATTAAAAGTAAGCTTAAAAATGTACAATAATTAATAAACATTGGCTTTTTCGAGGAGCACGGATGCATCACACATGGCTTTAGCTGTTGAACGGACCAAGAACATAAGATGGAGCTGTTCGAACACATTTAGCTGGACCCTTGTTCTGACTAGTCCATGTAAGACCGTCGCTCTTTCGAGGTCCAGCCATCTTTGAAGTGACAGCTCTCGTTCTTCAACCGGGACCCCTTGCGCAACATCCAAAGGTCCCCATAGCATGAATTCCAGCACAGATTTCGCCTGGTTCAGGGACACAGCACGTTCCTCGTGCAGTATTTCCTTCAGAAGGGGGGTTAGCTTCTCTCCTGGGAGAAAGATTTCGGTCGCTTTGATAGCACATTTACACAGAGAATTGAGATGACCCTCGTCTGTCGACTTGCTGTTTATTTCGTCGCTCAATCTGGAAAATGAGATAAATAAGAATAATTAGAAATTTTCTTAGATAAACATTTGTGAATGGATGTAGGTGGTGTAGCGGTTAGGGCTAAGCTTTCTTTTAAGATTGTTTTACACAACTTGTAAAGCTTGGGCGTAGGTAGATAGATTTCTGCCTTACATAATTAGCCTATAAATGTTCCTACTGTTGGGATACAGTAATCCTCTCTTCGAGGGAGTGGGCTGTAATATACGACATGGGTTGGTAGATGTCACATGTCTTAGAATTTTAAGTTCTAAGACATGCCGGTTTCCTCACGATGTTTTCCTTCACCATTTTGAGAGCAGTGGTGACGTAATAATTTACACAAAGTAAAGCGTCAGTCTGGGTTAGAATCGCAGCCGTTACCACTGGACTACAATTCCACCTGTCTGCTTTATCCTTGGAAAAACTGGCGTAAAGTAATGCTATTAATATTATAGTAACTTTTCAGTTTACTGCAAATCTGTGGTAATGGTTGACACTGCAATGAGGAATTTCGTACATCAGATAAAACGCCATGGTCTATCCCTCAATGAAATTCTCCAAGAACATTTTATGTGAAAGTAATTGAGAAAGATATAGCAATTTAAGGAACTCACCCTTGTAATATGCAGAGTCTGCCATAGGAATTAGTTTTTGGCGCCCAAAGAGAGTTCAGCCTGTCATCTGGCGACGAAGGCAGGTTCAGAGTGCTTCCATGAGACTGCAAGGGTTGCAGTTCCTTCAGGGCGATGAAAGACGTCAAGGAATCAGGGATTTCTTCCACTCCACGCGCTTGCAAGCACTTGAGGCCGTTAATCATTTGGAGCATCATGAAGATGGCTTCATGGATCTGTTCCGTTTGGACCAGCTGGTGTTCCTTCGTGGTCAGACCCTCGGCCGCGTGCAGGCTCTCGCCGTAGGAGTGGATGGTGTCCACCTGGGCGTGTGCTAGCACTACTATTGTGGCTGGAATGGAGAGAAAATTAAGTGGTTATTATTTGTGATATCATCCAATGTTAAACCAGCACTATTATAATGACCTGTTTATTTAATCTTATTTATCTTAACTTAGATTCTATTATTGAAATATAAGATTTTAATAGAAACTCTTTGCTATATTTCCTCAAGTACTGCTAGATGAGCACATCCTTAAGTTGAACGAGTTTTTCCAGAATTCTGTCTTCTGGCCATCGAATCATTACAACTTTCGTTGACCGGTTAACCTCCCGCTTCTACTTACTATAGTTGAAATTAAACCTATTGAGACCACTACGTAAAAACCCAAATTTCAACACAACTATAGCCCCGGGGCTCGTCAATAATGGCCTTAAGTCTCAATATCTGGGTTACGAAAGGAATTCATGTCAAATAACTAATAAGTGTGGTCGAACAACTTCAGATATTAAACTAGTTTTAATAAACATTGGATTATATATTTAGATGAACTACATATTTACTTTGTGCGTATCGAATTGGCCTACATAACTTAGATTATCACGTGCCTACGCAAAGTTAAGATGCATTATTATTTAGAAGGGGAAGAAAACATTGAAGAAGTGATGTCAATGGTGTACCAGTGAGTCGAACGGATATCTCTACCAACGGATTGATTGAAAAGTCTAGTAACAAATTCGATCGATTGAAAAAATAATATCACTGTCGGATTGATTCGCTGCTTTGATTTTAGCCAACATAAGACAGACATAAGCTACGTAGTCTGCTGCAGAGACTATTCGGTACCTACCATCTACTTTCTTAACTTTGTGAAGACAAAGAATGAAAACAAGAATTCAATATTTACCTTGTACCAAATCCTCGCCCTCTTCTCCAAACTGTTGAAGAGGTACCAAGTCACAGAACTCCGTAATAGCATTCAAGCTCAAGGTCTGCGGCTGAACGGACTGCTGGCACACCATCTGCGAAGCCATCTGTTCCTTATACACCATCAGGGTCACGTTCACAGGACCCTGGTTGGAGTTCCAGATGGCTGGGTAGAAGAACCGCTTGCCGGCTTTCACTGAGCTTGGCTTGGGTTGCTGGATTGCGAAGTCGTTCCACCTTAGATTGGTACACGCCTTCAGACCCCTTAAAGATGATTGCATTGTTGCACTCTGTTGAACCTACAAATATTAAAAAGATTTGTTTGAACTGACTTTTTTATGCAAAAAACCTTCATCTATATCATCATTGAGAGCCATGTTCCACCCAGTGATGAGTTGAAGCATCCACTCTATTGTGCTAGGTACCTTAAAACCTTATTAGGTGCCGATGATTGCGTAATAATTATAGCTTTGGAAATAAAGATATTAATGCTTAAATGAAATTCGTCAACCGTCAGGAATGATGGAATAAATTTAATTAAAGCTTTATGAAAACAAAATCAACAACGATGGATTATAATTAAACATTAGCTGGTGTTACTGTTAGTGCCCCTTTTCAGTTAATAAACAGAGCACTTAACCAAACAAGATCTTAGATCACGAATACCTTCAAGGATTTACGTCACTCTGAACGTTCCATAAATGAAACCGTTCGTACTTAAATTATGAGCGAAATGCAAAACGATTTACCACTTTATGCAATCTCAGTACTGACTTAAGCTAAACAAATTACCTGTTCTAGAACTTGCGCGAGAGCTTCGTGATTCGCAATAACGACTGCTCCGTAATTGTCCTCTAGGTTTCTATGCACCACGCTCCGCCCTTTCCTTACTCGAAGTTTATTTGTTGTAGTTTTTGGAGTCATCTCGTTCTGATAATCTTCGTTACCAGGACTGTCCATATTATCGTTGGAGCTGTAGAAACTGTATGGAGAATAGATTTCAGATTCTGTTTCACTACCGCAGTAAGGAAGCGATGTGCGGTTGAAAATTCCGTTGTTGTATTTCGGGTATTCCGTGTTAATTTCCTCGCTCTTTCTGGATTCAATTTGTGAGTTGGTTTCTCTTGGTTTTATGGCAGAGTCGCATTCAGGGGAGCTTGATCTTGCGTGGTGGACGTATTCGTAATCGCTGTCGCTATTTTTGGCTGAATCACAATTTTCTTCGTCGTATTTAGCAGAGTTGTAGACGTCGTCGTAGCTGTGTATGACAGGGTCGTTGGTGGCTTGCACCAGTTCTTGTGGTCCGTCGTCTAGTTCGTCTTTATCGTCGTCTATCTGATTCCTACGTTTGGGTAGCTCCAAACGTGCTTCTCTCTCGCGCATGCTCGCCGTCCGTTCCGGTTTTCGCGGCGCTAGAGCAGATCTGATTTCTCCTACAAAGTTGAATATTTTTGTTAGTTAAATTAATTTAATACTTATCATTAAAATTATAATTTTTGTTTAGAAAGTGAAATAATTATGGTTATGGCTTTTAGAGCAATATGATCAACTCCTGTAGTCGCATAATGTTTTAAGTTTCAACAGTATTTTCGTTACATCCTAGTTATAAAAATATTGGCTTGGGTACATATGGGTAGACAAAAACTATGAACACATGCAATTATTAGTATACAATTATCTGATTTGCTCACCTAAGTTAGCATAAATAGTATCACTTTGTTTGGGAGCAGTTGCCCACGCCTGTTGTTTTTGTTTCTTCTGCAAAGCAGCTGACTTCGGAGGCGGCGGTCGGGCTGGCTTCGGTACACTCGACACGGTCTTATGTTCCTCACTTGACTGCCTCGGAGGAGGCGGAGGTTTGTTCACAACCTTAGGCGTCTCTGGCTCCGTCGCAGTACTAGAACTACTGTATATCGAAGACACGTCATCGTGACTCAATCGCCGCAGATTTCCTGAGATTTCACAGTTTGATTTCACAACCTCCACTCCGTTAGATCCGTTTATATCCAAAGGATGTATGATCACAAGCCGTGGTTTCGGTTTTGGGGTCAAATCGTATATCTCCTCAGTTTTGCTCGACATCTTTGTTACGGCTGGAACGGTAAGCTCCTTTTTGTCGAGGTCCTTCGATGATCCTATCCGAAGTAGCTTCTTGATTGAGAATTTTAGCTTTCCTTTGCGTTTTTCATCCAATAATAAGTTGTCATGGGACAAGGATATGTTCCGCCTTGGAGCTGGTTCTGGAGTTGTATCTACTTTCTTTATATCAATTGGTTCTTCTGCAGGTCGACCTTTGTTTATTGTAGATACAGTGGCCCTTTCCCTTTTCTCCAGTTCCCTTACTATTGGTGCGTCTGACTTCAGGAACCCAGCCGAGTTTCTTTGGTAAATATTAGGGTACTCTTCTACCGTAGGCGATGAAGGAGGCGTTGGCGCTTTCCGTTTGCCGAGACTACTGAGCGACGTGTCACTGTCCTCTTTAGTCAATACCGGTTGAGCATAATAAATCGGCTCAGCTTTGTCCTCGTGCACTTCTGTTATCTCATTATTTTTTTCTTCATTCAATGCTCCAATAATTTTCTCATCTTCCTCTTTTTTTGCATGCATGTACATATTTAATTGTTGCTGGTTTGTTGTGATAACACTTTTTTTTGTTGTTTGTTTGATAACTGGCTTGACTGGTAGCTTGGGTTTTTCTGGTAAAGCTGGTTTGTGTGCAGGCAGTATGTCAGTTATCATGCCATGCAAGAAAGATGGCCGCGGGTCTAGAGTGGGGATAGGACTTTTCGGCAAAGCTGGTGCTTCCGTGGCATCGTCTGGATCGGCTCTACCGTCTGGCTCACCGGCCAGTTCGCGACTGGCGTCTGCAGAAAATATATGATCTGTCTGTTTAGGTATTATTGGCGGCATGTCAATGATCGGACTTTGGAATGTAGAATAGCCACTGTTAGCTTGCCCGTCCACTTTTCTAATTTGCCCAATTGGAGACATTTTAATGTTTTTATCGCCTTCACTGAATACTTTAATCGTAACGGTTTCCTCGCATTTAAGTGTTTCCGAAAAATGTCCGCTGTCGTCATTATCCGAGTCTGTACGCACACTAAAGCTCTCGTCGTCTGAGGCTAACGAGTTATTAGCGGTTGAGTTCAAAGTGCTAACAGCTGAATCAACACTGCTGCTCTCAATATTGATCTTACAGAATTTAAACTCCGATCGACCTAAGTTTACTTTCGGCCTTTCATGAGTTTTTTGCAATGGCGATTGTCTTACAATACCATTCTTCTTGATTTCACACATTTCTTTCTTCTCTGGTTCATCTTGCATACTTTCTTTCATTTTTTCATCAACCACTGTAGGTTTATTGCTAACTTTTTGAGATATATGGTTATCATTACCGGTAGACATTCTATTTTGTTCTAACGTCTCTGATATCTCTTCTAGCAACGACTTTTCTGTGCAGATAGTTCCACTAGTACTGTCTGCACTTATAATTGTTTCTGTTTCTTTATATGAAGATAGAATTATATTCGTTTTATAATTATTACACGTTTCTTCGACTGATGCTTCTGATACGTGTATTACGGCGGGTTTTCGGACATGTGACTTAGGGTTAGGCTTATTCTCCGAGCCGAAAGGCGTAACAGATACTAACAGAGTCTTCTTCTTGCCATCAGAGTCTGTCTGCACCTTACCTAGTAACAGAGAGGTGTATGACTTCGCTGCTGAATCTACCAACAAGTTAGCTTTAACTGTGTTGAAATCTGTGTTGGACTTAGTGATTTTGTGGAGTTCTCTTTCCTCCTCTGTATCTGGGAACGAGTCATCCTCTTCAGTTTCCTCTGACATTTCGAATTCCTCTCCATCGGACCAATCGTCTCCTCCGAAGCCTATAACACTGCATACTTCTTCGGGGAAGGTGACGTTTCGTTTGTTTTTCTTCTTTGGGTGTACTTTTAGTATGCTTGGCGGCGTTTTCTTGAAGTACGTGCTTCTGTTTTGGAACGGGGTGGCGAGGTACTTGCCGACGTCGGTCACCCGCTCCTGCTTGACGTGTTCCTCGCGTGACTTGAAGCAGTTGGAGCAGAAGTCTTTCTTCCACGCGTTCTGCACGAAGTTGTGGCACACCGGTGACATCTTGTCTTTCGAGTATCGTCTGTTGATCACGTAACTGGCATTCTGGAAAGAGAGAGACAATAATCTTAGTATTTCTCGTATACATCGCCTCGTATAAGTTCATCCTAGTTGTTTTTAGTAAAACTGTTAATTACGACTTTTTAAAATAGATTCTTTGATCGTTACATGAAATAAAAATCAGAATAATATTCGTTTTCCATCTGCAAGAAACATATTGCAGTATGTATCATTCTAATAACAATTTGTAACGTAAATTCCGCCAAGTATAGTGATGGTAACAGCATGGAAAAGATCACGGGTAGTACGGAAGTTTCCCATACAAATGTCATATTATAAAAAGAAAGAGTAATGATTGCTTTGTGTGGTGTTAAACAGTGTCTTTGTGACAGAGTGACTGAGAAAGAAATATTAATGCAGTTCCGTTAGTTTAAAACAAAGTGTTAATTTTAGTGCTAACAATCTGCCTACACGTTATTCTGTAATGGGGCATTCACGATTGCGGCCCAAAAGAGCCGTTGCAGACAGTTCTTGGAACTATTTGTTTAAAGGTTACACTTTTGCCTTGCCTACTTGTAACGGACTATGCCTTGTAATGACTTGACCGTGATAAGTAATTATTTATACTTAGTGTTGATTTATAGATTGAAACATCTATCTATATACATTAAAAATTGTATAACACAAAGTCGATTTTCGTGTCTGCATGTGTTTTTTTTTAAATCTATGCAACTTATTTTAATACGTTTTTCACCTAAATTTCACGAACTTATTCACGAAGGTTTATGTGTTAGTGTGTATAAACCCTATATTAATGTTACTTATAAATATAAAATAAAGAAATATCGTAAAATTTTCTTCGTAGCAATAGTACGGATCGCTAGTTTTTAATAATCCGAATTAACTTACAATCAGCAGCAAATCCAAATAATAAGGAAGAATGTTTGTTTTCATGGGTTGCACCTACGGAACGCACTTAGTTAAAAAAACTAAGTACAAATAAATCTTTCACAGTTTAACCTGAATTCAGAAAGCAGATTTAGCAACAATACAAAGAAGTTTATAACTAAACAAATAAAAAAGGAAGTAAATGTTGCAATTTACAAACATTTACAACAGTTACATATCCATCTAGTTTTTACATAATAATCATGGTGCGTGCTCTAACTAATTGATCGGAATCTTACGTAAACACTCGATTTTCTTCGAGATTATCGATACCTGACTCGATTAACGATTGTTTAACGAGTCACGTTCAGTTATCGAATTGGAATACGAGAAGTGGTGTAAATTCCCTACTGGACGTTTTGAGGTGTGGTGCAAGTTGAGAGAAGATGGAGTATTTAATAGAGACGTGAGTGAAAGAATGGCCATTTTAAAAGGCATTGGTTGATGTATTTTTTTTTATAAATGGAAAGCGGGGGCGTGGAACGCCCCCCAGCTACGTGGACCTAGGTCCTAAGGAAAGTGGCTGGGACAGACTGGATGTGAAAGCGGAGGACAGCGTGTTGTGGCGCAACATGGGATGTCCAGTAGTGGACTGCGATCCTATGCTGACTCAATTAATGTTTTAGCATTTGTATATTTACGTAAAACTTCGCACAGAAAATGATGCGGCTATATAATCTAATATTTTTTTAAACAAATAAACATTAACCTCATTGGTTAAGCCGACTGATTGATGAGGATTATGTTATGACCCCTTTACATAAGATAAGCATGGTTAATAAGGTAAGTTTTAAACGGTGTTTTAGGTTATAAGTTTATGTAAACACACCTTAGATAATACATTGGGTTCAATCGGGGTTAATACGGAAGTGGACATCGTGATATAACATAGTGCTTTGAAATTCAATTTGGTTTTAAGTTATTCAGAAAGGTAAAAAAACAATGTTTAATTTTTGATGACTTAAGAACAACACTTTCTCTTGAGATCAATTAGATAATTGGTTTGCTTAGAAACCAAATGGTTTTGTTGTTGGTCTTTTGTTTTGTTAATAATTATCGCCTTTCCAAAGTACCTATAAATCGTTTAATTGAAATAATTGACTACGTTTGTTTTCTGGATATTTTTAAACAATCCTCATTTGATCATTATCTATTTGCGTTTTGTAAAATTTTTCATGGTATGTTGTAAGGAAACGGCTTTGTTTAAGTAATTCAACCGTACGTGCGTAAACGCTGCCTAGACCTACCGATTACTAAATCTATTACTAACTAAATAAAAACAAATATGATGTAACCAGTAACAAAATGCGATCTGAGAGATTTTGAATTTTACCAGGTTCATTATTATAAAACATCAGAAGCTGGGTGCACGGTTCCAAGTTGTCAATTCCCATGGAGAAGAACCGGCAAGAAGCTCCACTCTTAAAAATAATTGGCTTTTACAATGGTTTCAAATTACAGTGACTGCCTCGTTGGTCTAGTGGTAGCAAGCGCTACTGCTGAGCATGAGGTCCTGGGTTCGATTCCCAGGTCGAGCACAGTGTTATTGGGTTTTTCCATCTGGAATTTCTCTGTAGCAGCCCGGAGTCTGGATTGGTGCCCAGTGGATGGCAATAGGCTCGCCCCCTATTACATATGGGATTTAAACATAACTGGCGAAATGTGGGTGTACTATAGCTACACCTCTGCCTAACCCTTCGGGGAAACAAGGCGTGATGTTATGTTATGTCAAATTACAGTGTTCATAGGTATGGGAGGGCAGCGTAAGCCTATCAACACGTACCAGGTACTTAATAAAATAGAAAATGGTATATATATAGTCTACAAGACGTTTTCACATTCACAAAATATATAAATTCGGACTTACGATCTGAAATCGACAACACCGCTATGATCAAAATGTAATTACTATATTTTAATGAGAAAATGCCATTCCATTGCTCTGCGCTTTTTTTTTTAATGTATAATCCATATAATTTATACATTGTAGTTAGTCCAGATTTTTCATTGAAGTGGACAAAATGTATCTCGACTTACATAATCTAAACTATCTAATCTAAATCTAAACTAATATTATAAATGCAAAAGTAACTCTGTCTGTCGGTCTGTCTGTCTGTCTGTCTGTCTGTCTGTCTCGCTTTCCTGCTAAAACTACTGAACCGATTTAAATGAAATTTGGCACACAGATAGTTTAGAGCCTGAGAAAGGACATAGGATACTTTTTATCCCGGTAGTATGTTCCCGCGGGATAATTTCCGACCTCCACGCGGGCGAAGCCGCTGGCAAAAGCTAGTTAAACATAAATTAATTCTGCTTAGCTCTCCTTTCCACAACAAATATATTGGGGTCAGTACATGAAGCGACTGTCTATCTGTCCTCAACAACTCAGTTACTGGGTAATACGATAACCGTTGGTAAGGCTAATTTGTCAGACATTTCGGGCTTCTGACGAACCATAATGACTGTTCAAATCCAAAAATGACAGCTGGGACCAACTACTGAACGTCCTTTCCACGGCATGAAGGGATCTTGGTAAAACTAAAAATAGTCACGCATCTATGGGCCAACAGCGGCATACGTAACTAAACCTAAAAGATTTATCCGTGCGGCTGTCAATACTTAGCCATATTAAACATACATTTGTCTTGTCATATTACGTTACCCGCTTTCGCTTACACCTTGAGCCGATAATATGCGTAACAGTGGCAGGTATGTGCTTTCTCCGCAAACACCGAGTATGGATGTCACATAGTGCTGATCAAATATTCATACATTGACGCGTGGAAACTGTCTATATACATACATTGTAATGTGTACCACTTAATATTGGTTATGTAGGTTTTACTGAGTGAAGAGCTGATGGCGAAATCGGTGGGTTAGAATTTAAATTGTGGGTTATCTATGTCCGATCCATGTCTGTTGGTTCCGTTTTGTTACGGAGTTAAGAATTTATACAGGGTCAAGTTATATAAGCTGGTAATACTTTATCTACGTGTGGGTATTGATTAGGGCATGCAAAAACCGGGTTGTTTATAAAAACCGATTTTTTCGGGTTTCTAATTTACAAAACCGGTGAAACCGGTTAAATCGGGTTTTTCGGGTTTTTTAATTTTTGTTAAATAAATGATAAATATGTCTGTAAAGAAAAGAAAATGCTGAAATCTAATCAAAATATGTATTTTACAACCTACGAAAAAACCGAGGAGGTTATCAATTCGACGCGTATATATATATTTTTTTTATGTATTACTACGCATAACTTTATACAGAGTAGTCCGATTTTAATAATTCTTTTTTTATTGGATAAGATATACCTTGCCAAGTATTATTAGTACATTAAAGCCACAGAAAGTTATAAAATAAAAACTTTCGTCGTCGGCGCTGAAAAATCAATGAACAAATATCACTCAAAGCGCCGACTCATAATTTTAAGGTTTATTATTTTTTGCTTTTCAGTTTTTTCGGCGGTTTAATTTTTTGTTAAAAAGTTTTTATTACAAACTGAAATAAGCTACAACTACTAAAAAGCAATACAAAAAGTTTCTTTTCTTTATACATAACATAGAATAATAATCATAAAGCTCATTATTTAGGAAAATAACATATTCTTTAAAACTTAAGGTATCTAACATACACAATTAGGAACATTTGGTAGGTAGACAAAGGCCTAAAATGACAGAATATTAAATAACAATTTAACTGTCATAAAATACAAACAGGCAAAATCAACAGTACTTAAAGTGAGATGAAAATAATTATTGAAATATCGCATAAAATAGAAGTCTTATTCCTAGTAAACCAAAACAAAATAAATCAGACATTCTTATAGATATAATAGATTATTAATTCTAAATTAAAATTACACAGCTAAATCAAATTACAATTTTAAAAAAAAAACCATAATTATGGCCATGTATTTTTTACTTTGATAGGACACAAGTGCATCGAGGGATTCATCATTTAGAGTACTACGGATTTATTACACACTAGCTTCTGCCCGCGACTTCATCCGCGTCAAATTTTTGCTCCCGTGACCCTTCCCGTCGCATCGAATTGCCTGCCAGTGGACAATACATTTTTCATTGCTGCTCCGCTTTTTTAGATTGTAGCGCGATGTTAGCCTGTAGCCTTCTTCAGTAAATAGGCTTCCCTACACAAAAAGATTTTTCAATTCGAACCAGTAGTGTCTGAGATTAGCGCATTCTACCAAACAACCAAACAAACAAACTCTTCAGTTTTATAATATTAGTGTAAATAGTATAGATGAGACCTGCTCATAAAAAGGCTCTCTCTGATTCCACACTTGTTGGAGGTATAGATACCAAAGCTTTATATATTTTTATTAAGTGCTCTCCCATTTTTCCTCCACCGTCGTAAAGTGCCATCTCCACCCTCATTTTAGTTTCTAAATGAAGTTCTGTAGATGGGCTTGCACCAGAGGTATGTTGTTTGAGCGTCTTCTTTATTTCTTGTCCGATTTGGTCCTTGATGTACTATGAAACATTTACTACTGTATAGTCTAAGTTTTCCTAAGTCGTAGTTGCCGTCGGTTTAGTAGTCGAAAAATGATTATTTATAATGTTAACCGAAAAAACCGAAATCTCCGGTTTTGGTATCCCAAAAAACCCGGTTTTCAAATCAGTCGGTTATCCGGTTTTTTCGGTTATCCGGGTATCCGGTTTGCATGCCCTAGTATTGATATTGTAATCTAATGGAAAGAAAACAAAACATTTTTTTTAATACATCATTCAATGGACGAAGGTTTATGACCGTAATCGATTCGATCGATTTTTGAAATTTTCATAGAATATAGATATTTATTTACGAATTTCCAAAAACCATAACGTAACAGTTGATTGGTTCATTTAAATTTGGGACAACGTTGGAATTATCAAAATTGTATTTACGTCTAATGCATCCTTTCTTTGGATAGATCTATCAGACTTAAACACAGCAGTAGACAACGAGACTTTACAAGCTAATGTTTATATGTATTGCTTGAAACATGATTACGTGCCAGAAGTGCTAAATTTTCATTGCCATTCGCCAACAAGTTCAATTGCTTACGTATCGTGTTTATTTCACCTCAAATGTTAACTAAATAGCGTGACAATATGCACATTCATGCTAGAAACGATCGAATGAAAGACATTGGCGTTTGACGGTCATATCAATCATACAATAAAATCAATATGGATTCGTTTAATATTGTCAGCTGATCGAGTATGGTCGCTTTACATACAGACTCCAGTACCTTGAACCTAATGCTTTAGAGATAAAATTCAAAATCTATTAAAGAAAGACAGATTGTTGTTGCTAGATGTGCTGGCTTCTGTACACACGGCCCCATTATAATACATTTCCACTTTTAGCTGACCTCGCATTGTATACGCTTTTCGTACAATGAGAAGTCAGTTTAAACTGGAAATGTATAGCTTGATTTGTCGCCGTGCGTACAAGGCTATTAAGGAGATGGTACCTTTTTATTAATGCTGATTGATCGATCAATAGTCTGAGAAAGTATTGTTTCGTCTTTGGATTGAAGATGGTTTTAGTTGATTGCCATAATGATAAGGGGTTGCAAGCGTATATAACTGTTAGGTTGTCACAGTATAAGATATAGAAAACCGAATTAATGCATGCATGTATGAATTATCAACCTATAATGTTTCAACTGTTGGGATACAGGCCCCGTCTCTACAGCCTGTGATCCTCCATACGGGCTCAGAGCGGGTTGGTGGAAGTATTTGAGTTTCTGGTTCTAGGACATGCCAGTTGCCTTCCGGTTTTTTCCTTCATCGTTTTGAGAGCCGTGGTGATAAAGTAAACTCATTACCTACAACTCGTAAGTCAGAGCCGAAATCACCAGCCACGACTGCTATTTCGCTCTACCTACAGGTCAAGTACCGGTAAAATATCCACTTGCTAGGGATGCCCGATCTGAATCGATCCTTCAGAAGATCGATTCATGACCATACGATCTACCGATTCTTTTAATCGATTCAATAGGATACGATCTTAGCCAGATCGAATCGTATGCGCCTATAAGATCGTATGAAAAAGTGCCAATGTAGTTTTAGGTGAAATAAATATCTACCTATATTCTGAATTTGATTGTTTTATTATTGTTATAGGTACAATTACGATAGGTACGATCTCCGTGATCGAGTAAGATCGATTCAATACAAGACTATTAAGACCGTGAATCGATTCACGAAGTTACGACCCAGAAGATCGATTCAAAGCAAAAAATCGGGCATCTCTACTATTTACACTTAACTATACCTCAGCCTACCCCAGGAAAATACAGTCGTGATGCTATCTTTCATTGACTTTTAAGATTAGATTCACAAGCCTGACAGCATCAAGAAATGGATGCTTGGTAGTAACTGCTAATGTAATTAAAAGTTTGAGTCTACATTTAGCAGTTGTAATGTAATCTGTCTGAACATGTCATGCTCTGACGCACGTTTGCACCTAATAAGGATTTATTTACGAAGCAGACAACGTGCCTTTGAGATTTAAAAACTTAGCATTACTACGGCTGCATGGTCACGACTTGTGATCATATGAGTCACTGACTATCATAATTTGCAAGATTTTGACTAAATGTGTATAGTTGCAGTGCTTGCAGTCCAGCTTGTCGTTTGCTACCAGCGATGTCCTAAGTTGTGGTCCGTACCCCACAGGGGGTGCCTTTAGCGAGTAGTCGCTATAGTTTTAAGTTTTTAAGCCCTGGCTGGAGGCCTTCATTTGTTAGGACACAGGCAAGTCTGATTAAGCAGCCGATAACCTCATAGCTTGACCAGCGAAATGTCATATAAAAAAAATGGTTGTCCAGTGGTAACGACAGTGGTGACCTACGAGTTCGTAGGTCGTAGGTCCGAACCTAGACAGTTGGTTTAGTTTGTGTAAATTATCAACCGACGAAAAAAACGGAGGAGGTTTTCAATTCGAGGCGTATATTTTTTTTTATGTATAACCACGCATAACTTTTTACATAGTGGTCCGATTGTGACAATTCTTCTTCTATTGGAAAGGGTATACTCCCAAGGTGGTCCCATATAAATTTGGAAAACAAAATCGAACCCTAAGGGTCGGAAAACAGGGGATGATTGATTGTTCACTCACTGATTGTAATGTATAACCACGCATAACTTTATACAGAGTAGTCCGATTTTGATAATTCTTTTTTTGTTGGATACGGTATACCTTGCCAAGTATTATTAGTACATTAAACTCACAAAAAATAATAAAAAAAAACTTTTTAACAAAAAATTAAACCGCCGAAAAAACTGAAAAGCATAAAATAATAAACCTTAAAATTTTGAGTCGGCGCTGAAAAATCAATGAACAAAGATCACTCAAAGCGCCGACTCATAATTTTAAGGTTTATTATTTTATGCTTTTCAGTTTTTTCGGCGGTTAATTTTTTTGTTAAAAAGTTTTTTTTCATAGCCACTGCTCACAAAACGGTGATGGAAAACATCGAGAGGAAACCGGCATGTCCTAGAGCTAAAAAATCAAAGACATGTAGCATTTACAACCTGCACTGGACCCGCGTGGTGGATTACAGCCCACTCCCTTTTAAAGAAAGAAGGCCTGTATCCCAACAGTGGGAACATTATAGAGTGATTATGTAGACATAGGTAAATTGCAATCTTTGTGTTATACATATAAAAACAAGAATAGTTCGTGTATGAACTGGACCACATAACCTGCTTATCACATTTTTCGTTTGGAAGTTAGATACCGTCATTATTTTCCCCCAAATAACGAAAGCCCAGTTTTAAAACAAAATCGTTTACAAATCCATGTTAACATTATGTAAAACATCGCCCCACTTATCTTCACGCTCTGTTTGCGGCGGTGGTAAGCACAGAACTCGGTGTATCTACTCGTTACATCAGGGCCACGAGCACGTAATGTATCGGAATCAGGTTCGCACATAAATATTGATGGGTAGTTACTATTCTTACGTGCACTGCAATAGTTTAGAAATCACTTTGTATATAGAGTAAATTACCATTGCTTTTAGGACATATTATGTAGCTTCTTCTTCTTAGCGTGTCGATACCAATCTAAATATAATCAGCCTAGAATTTGGCTACGAGCTTGGCACTTTCAGCTTATATATCTAGGTACTTACTTGACTGGAACCGCTGTCAAAATGGGATCGCGGTCCTATTTGCCCAAAAACTTATCAAGGTAATACAAAGTGTGCCTATTAAAAACTTGGTCAAGCTAGATAGAAGACTAACAAGAGAAGATTCTCCCGTATGTGTTTCACAAAACTATTTAGCTAATATCTACATCATAGTTATCCATAACACCAGCCGCTGGATTAGAATGTTGGGCCAAAAATGAATAAAAGGCAATTGTAAGTACCTAGCTTAAATGAGAATGTTAAGAGGGATGTGTGGTGTTACACGAATGGATAGAATAAGAAATGAGTACATGAAAGGAATCTGAAAGTGACAGTGGCCACTGAAAAGTGGTTCGAAAATCTGTTGACATGTGACGCGGAGGAGCGAGGGAAATGTCGTTAGGAAAGTTTTGAGTATGAATATCGATGTCTATAAGAGCGGGAGGAGAGAGAGAAGAGAGAGAGAAAGTATAGATGGACTGTTTTAATGATAATAGGTTGAATAGGGTGACTACCGAAATGAAGACTAATAGAGAAGTATGGAAGAAAAATACATGTTGGAACGATCTCAAATTAATTTGGGATATGGGCAAAATAATTATGATTGATGAATTATGACCAGCTAATAAAGATCCCATTGCTACGAATTGAGACTACTGGGAGGTATAGTAGGCCTTAATCCACCACGAGGACCGTAGACCGACTTGGTCAGGGCGACTAAAACTCCAGTTTCATTGACAAAATTAGCAAGCAAGCTTAATAGCATCAGACTAACATAATTAACCCGTTGAATGCCGCTAATTACAGATACAATTAAAAACCATTGTGTCTATACCAAATGTGGTATCTCAGGGACTTAGAGGTTAAGTAGGTATCGTTACTGATGGAGGCTCTTGAAATGCACCACAAGCTGGCATTCGCACGAGTAACGGGACATCGCATGCTGATCTGATCGAAAAGCCACATGCTTTGATCTACTAATGGAAAACTAACGTTCTCTCACGTGTTTTCTTATAAATATTGTGCTAATATGAGGTGTTAATAGACTTATATCTGCCACCATCTCTCTATCAATCGAGCTCATCAGTGAACAATACTTCATTACGTATGTAAGTGGGCGTTACTACACTACAAAAAGTTAATGCAAAAGTTCTACATGAAATGAGGTTAAAGTACTTAGGTCTGGGTCGAAAAAAAAAACAAATTATAGTGTACTCTGTGAAAGAATTTAGGGAAAGAATTGAAGGGATATTCTGATCACCTTACAGAAGAGAGTCTTTTATACTATTTTTTTCGTTGTTTTTTTCCATCATGAACATGTTTCGATCACATGGCCCATATTTATGTCATTCATACTTACGCAAAAGAGTACAGGCTAGATGAATGGATTGTGTGAAAAATGCCATAACGCCATTTACGTCAGCTGAGTGAACCCACGAGCAGAACCGATTCACCCTGAAGTTAGCCGAACATATTGGTGCGACAATTCATAAACTCCTGATTTTCGGCTGGTTTATAGCTAAATCATGATTTTTGGCCGGAAATTGTCGAAAAGGAAAACAAAGCTTTGGTCAGTTACTGAAAGAAGACATTCTGCGCCGTCCTCAAAACAATGAGATAAGGGTTGAAGCAGTGGCGTAGCGTGCCTTTGCGGGGCCCCATATAAAAATTTGTTTGGGGGCCCTTATGAAGGGTAACAATTTCTCACAAAAGAAAAAAAAATGTTTGCATAAAATTAAAAGAAATATTTATTCATTATAAATCATAATTATCTATTTGTCCCTAAAAATGTTTACATAACAATCTTTATTAGAAATTATTTATAATAAACCACATCTATTTAAAACAATCGATTAATGTTCAATTGCAAAACTTCTCGATTTTTGCTAATAATCGAATTCATTACGCAAAGAAACCTCATTATTTAAGTCACGTGACTAAGTGTCACTGTACCCATCCTTATGTAAAAAAGACTATAAACGGGGAAATCCTGCAACTCGCGATAACCGATGTAGGGTATTGCCAACTTTGGAACGCACGCTTTACGCGGGAAAAAAGAAATTGCTTTTTGTGACTTTTGTCATTTCGGGCATTTTAAAAAAATTGGGAAGTTTTTATTAATTTTTGCTTATGCGCGTCGGGGGCCCCCGTGGCCCGGGGGCCCCGTATAATTGATACGGCAGATACGGCGGTAGCTACGCCCCTGGGTTGAAGACTAGAAGTTAATGATGATGTTGATGTTCGACTTGTTAAAAGTGGTTCTTCTGGAACATTCTTAAGCAGTATAACTGTTGTGTCTTGCGAGGTCATCAACTGCGTCCTTCAACACAGCCTGAAAGTGGTACATAAGTGTTTGTTTTTGTTACCGCTCCACTTTACTACTGTTTGTTTTATTGGCAAGTTATTATTTTATATTGTATAACGTATTGTTTGTAAAGAGACCGGCATTAGGTCAGGGTAACGGTACGCAGTACGCTGACTGGTAAGGAAATTGAAAGTGACACATTTCGAATTTATTGGTTTTTCTTTGGCTTGGCTCTGAACATATTAGAAACTAGATTCCATTTTGAGACAGGAATACTGCTGAGGAAAACGCATTATTCCTGTTGTATACTTTGCAGACAGCAGACAAAAGTCGAGAGTCTCAGAAGATTCCAATAAAGATGGGAGAAGAGTACAAAGATGATGTTGTATGCAACCTACGGATCTCTTAGCGGGTTACTGTTAGGCCGTATCATCCCACGGGTGGTCAAAGGCCTCCCCCCATGACTCCCAACTCTTTCGATCCAGGGTTAACGTGGACCACTGGTCGTGTGTTTTCTCCAGCTCGTCCCGTCGCCTTCTACGGGGTCTACCGCGACGCTTTTTGGCTGCGGATAAAGAATTTTTATATTTGCCGGATTGACAATAGTGACCTATGACATTTGGCATCTCTGTGGAAAATTTCAATCAAAACTCGATTAATGACTCTCTCATTTATAATAGCGTGGAATATATATAGAAATGTTCTCATCATGTTTACCTAAACGTGGTTTTAAAAGCAAAATATGTTTTAATCTTAAGATTAAACTATCAACACGAGAGAAAATTCTTTTAAAGATAACGCGATTATTGACGTTATAAAAGTATGCCAAAGCGCGTGATAATTTTAAACATTTATCTTTGCGATCTAGTTTATCTTTTATCTTATAAAATAAAGTTAGCTTAGTACGAATATTATCCGACTGGCCTGTTAGTCTAGTGGTTAGCGACTCTGACTGCTAAAACTGAGGTCATGGGTTCGATTACCTCCCAGGGCAAATCTTTGTGTGATGAGCACGATCAATTGTTCTGTGTCTGGGTGTAATTTATCTATATATGTATGTTATGTATTTAGAAATATATAAGTATGTTTATCAATTTTCTGGTTGCCATAGTACAGGCTCTGCCTAGTTTGGGATCAGATAACGTTGTGTTGGTTGTCGTAAGATATTATAGATTTTACTATATTATGCGGTTCTGCAGGTTATAGTGTAGACAAGATAATATGTAGTTAGTTTCCTTGGCCCGATATTTCTTAAGTACATATATTTGAACAGTGATGTATCGCTTCTCAATAAATAATATGGAGGAAGGCTAATGATATTTAATTACTCAGGCAATTAAGATATTTAATAAAGTGTTTATGGAAACTGACAGTAATTGGTGTTTTAAATGTGATTAACGAACGAATCGTTTTGAAAAGGATCTCTGCTATTGTTAGCATCAAATATTGTGATTAATGTTTTAGGTTCCGTTCAAAGAATTCTGGTTATCCTTCACTCACATTAACTTCGTGTTTGTCTGTGTGTATTTTGTATTCCATCGTTTTGTAATATACATAAATATTAAGGATACACCCACGAGAATTTGACTTTTTAGATCTCTGAGTTTGTTGCAGCATCTCTTTTTAGCAAACAGTCATCTAGAAAATGCCGGCAACAACTCGTTTTCAAATATTGACTAAGAAAATATTGACGTGTAAAAGTTTATTAAAGGATAGTTACTTAAATTAACATTTCATTTCATTAATACTCATTGTAAATAAGCGATATAGGTAAGTACTAAGTTCCTAATTACCGTCTCACTCCAAGTAAATAAAGAGGCATTGATTCACAGTACCTACGATCAGATACATAGGTATCTGATCGTAGGTACTGTGAATCAATGCCTCTTTATATTGTTTTTGATGCGTTTCAAATCATAGGATTTGAAACGCATCAAAAACAATATTACTAGGAATCCAGGCCAGAACAGTCGGTAACCGGTCCAGGTCGAGGTGAAAATCGCACGTAGCACCTTTGCAAACATAGCTATACGTACTATACCATTGTTATTTGTACGTATTTGAGTATATGGATGGCCTAGATACATAAATGCAGGTGTTTTCAGCGTGACAATGTTTCAGGGTTTCGGGTGCCGTAGAAATATTAATAAGTTTCTTTTTGTCTCCGTAAGTAGGGTGTCTGTTTGGGGAGTACCACTTTGTCTTTTTTGTATTAAGTCTATCAACAAACTATGCTCATCTTCTGATACTCTTGTCTAGTCATTAGTCTTTTTAATAATTTGCTTCAGTCTTCAACCGATTAACAGAAAAAAAAACAAAATTATTGCGTAACACACAAACAGTAGGAATGGCTTTCATTTTGACAGTTCAACAACATTCATTGCGTTATTTACGTTGTTGAGCTGATTTTTTCAAACATTTGAAGTAATGTATTGGCAATATCCTGTCATGCATTTGGGTGCAGAACTATGTTTTCGTCTTTATGTCTTACTGCTACTTTATGTCTTCAACCAATATGGAAGAGTCTGATTTGCCAAAGAATGGTTTTCACAGAAGAATGTTAAGTGATTTTGCTTTCTCAGTACCCTTAGTTATGATGGCATTACTTTACTTGGTAATGTGTGTTTCCGACTGCATGTTTCGGACAAAGAAATATAACGTTTGAGCCATTTTCACCTCAACAAGTATATACTGTGACGTATGTATGAATATCGATGGCTAAAAGAGTAAGGGAAGACCAAATAAGCGATGGATGGTCTGTGTGAATGATGATATAGTTAGAAAGGGGATCACTACCGAAATGACGATTAATAGAGAAGTATGGAAGAAAACGACATGATGCGCCGACTCTAAATAAATTGTAATAAGGGCGGGATAATGATGAAGAAATATTTTATGGTGACGTCTCTAACTACATAACATTATCTTTTGCCAGACCAACTTCTAAATTGCTGTTAGTCAGGTTATTTAGCATGTTTCGGACAAAGAAATATTACGTTTGAGCCATTTTCACCTCAACAAGTATATATTGTGACGTATGTATGAATATCGATGGCTAAAAGAGTAAGGGAAGACCAAATAAGCGATGGATGGTCTGTGTGAATGATGATATAGTTAGAAAGGGGATCACTACCGAAATGACGATTAATAGAGAAGTATGGAAGAAAACGACATGATGCGCCGACTCCAAATAAATTGTAATGAGGGCAGGATAATGATGAAGAAATATTTTATGGTGACGTCTCTAACTACATAACATTATCTTTTGCCAGACCAACTTCTAAATGGCTGTTAGTCAGGTTATTTAGCATGTTTCGGACAAAGAAATATTACGCTTGAGGCATTTTCACCTCAACAAGTATATACTGTGACGTATGTATGAATATCGATGGCTAAAAGAGTAAGGGAAGACCAAATAAGCGATGGATGGTCTGTGTGAATGATGATATAGTTAGAAAGGGGATCACTACCGAAATGACGATTAATAGAGAAGTATGGAAGAAAACGACATGATGCGTCAACTCCAAATAAATTGTAATAAGGGCAGGATAATGATGAAGAAATATTTTATTGTGACGTCTCTAACTATATAGCATTATCTTTTGCCAGACCAACTTCTAAATTGCTGTTAGTCAAGTTATTTACTCTCCATGCAAAATATCCATGAATTGGTCTGTATTGGGAGCTGACCAAAATACACAATACACGAGACAGTGTAACTAATTATCGGTCCATAATGGGATATAAATAGTCTGTTATCTAAAGCAAATTATGGACATGAACTACACTAAATATAGTTTCAACCGTTTTGGTGTTCATTGCTCATAAGCGGCGGCCTTTGGGCTCTATACGGAAGAGGTTTGGCGTTGATGGATATTCTTGTGTTCTCTAATATTAGTTGCCCTTAATTTGAGAAGGAAATGGTGAAAAGATTGCGTAAGTGAGTGTTTGTAATTATACTGCTGCTATGAGTGCTTAAACGCTGAACTTACGTTTATCCACGATGTTTTTATCAGCTTGTGGAGGATTCGCGATGGTTAGGCAGGATTGGTTTTGCATATGGTAAATACATTCGCTGTTTTTATTCCGGTTGGCAACAGACGTAAAGATTAGTACCTTGATGTTTTATTCGGTGATATCAAAGCAAGGCTTGTCTCCAACTAAATGAGGACCTTAAACATTCATGCCACAAGAGAAAACCACAATGATTCACCAACATTATGTACACAGCGATTAAGTATCCGTTTCTCAACACACCGATATCCAATACTGTCCTACTAAAGCCAGTTTATATATGCGAGACATTTCTCTCGTCCGTGTCACCTTGAGGGACTGAATAAGTGAGTACCGGTCGAACACAACAATGCCTTAAATAGTGCTGATGATCTCACCTGTATTATGTCATGATTAGCCGGTTTTATTGAAACAGTAAGATTTATACGTCGTAAGTATTTACCTATGTGAGGATTTGTTTGGGTAAAATATAGTTGGTAAATAGGAAAAAGAGATTTTATACATTCTTGGTGGCTCACATGGTAATGAAATACACTAAGTTCAACGCCTGCTTGGGTTCGAACTGACGACCTACAACGCGTAAGTCAGGTTTATACTACTAGGCTCTCTCATGGGTAGATATGATTAGTTAGAAAGAAAGAAAGAAAATACGTAAATTTGTGGTAAATAAAGAAAAACTGAACACAACAAAAATATTAAAAAAACCGGGAAAAATATGCGTCAAATCCACGCAAAACGGCCATCGCTCAACATAATACTGCGACTGCTAGTTATGAAATATGTAATTTTATTTAAGTAGGTACTTGCTTCTGCTGGCGTGTCCCGACTTCATCCGAGTGATTTCTTGTCGTAACATAAAATATATAGCATCGCATAGCCCACCCACTATACTGGTACGACTGGTAGTTTCAGAGATGACCCTCTAAATACAAATAAATTTTACATCTTTATAAGATTAGTAAAGAATTAAATCATTATTTCGATATGTGACTTTCTTCCTACTGGCTTCGATACCTCACCTTTGAACTTGCTATTACAAAACTCACAAAATAATGTCTGTATGTCCCAAATGGATCTAGCAGCAAATGCAACCCAAAGGTTAAAGACCAAATTGATTTCGAAAAATGATTGTCAAATAATCAGACTTCGTTCAGACCTCCTAATTTGGTATGTGTAAAATAGACGTCACATATATTATATTTAAGCGTTAATATACTATGATGTAATTTAAATGAATAATTTGAGGAAAGTACCGCATAGCATGGAAATATTTACGTAAATCTAAATAAGAATTTAATCTCTAAAATAGAATAAAAACTTTTTAATTCAGCCTTTAAAATATTAGAACAGTAAAACTTATGAAACTAGTGTTAATACAATATTTAGTTAAAAAATAAAATAAAAATATTTATAATGAGGGTACCTACCTCAAAACAGTAGTTTTAGTGACTATTATTGACGTGTAAAAGTGTTTGTACAAACCTACTTGCAGAAATGAAATCATTTATCATTTATTTTATTCTTATGTACGAAGATATTGTCATTTGCCCTAATTGCGTACCACACTATGAATTATTTTGAAGGATATTGTTAAACAATTGCTTCATATTTCGAACTTCGAAAAAATTGTCTCCTCAACAACGTAAATCACGAACGTCGTTGAACTAGAAATGGGATTTTTGAAAATCGAATTTATATTTTGTTCAGCATACAATCTGATACTGATATCTTATCTTGTCTTATATCTTTAAACGAGCAATTCTTGTATATATATATATATAATCTGAATCTCGGAAACGGCTCCAACGATTTTCATGAAACTTAGTATACAGGGGGTTTCGGGGGCGATAAATCGATCTAGCTAGGATTAATTTTCGTAAAATGTCATTTTATTCGTGTTTTCAATGACCAACTTTATCGATAGTCAACTTGAATATAAACTTATTATTTTAAACACAATTTTCCAAAAAATACCGAGCAAAGCTCGGTCATCCAGATATTGTACCCTAATTGCGCAAATCTAAATGATTAATGATGATCTAAATTATTTGAAGTTTATTGCTAATCCACTTTTACATATGTTCGTAAAAGAATGGCAACCTAGCAACGTAAACAACGCCATGAATGTTGTCAAAATTAAAGTGATTCCTACGGATAGTGTATTTCGTAATTAATCCTCTAGAAATTTAAAGAAATGGAAGAAAATTGAATTTACGCATTGTGGATAGGCAAAAGTTAGTGTTAGTTATAGTATGATATCAACAGAGGATGTATAAACCTATTAATAATCCGAAACATAATAATTATCGAGTCTTATTGTCGATGGTGAAGATTTATGCTCTGCTTCCACTCAAAGTGAAAGTAGTAGCCGGGAATTAAGCATCGATTTAAATCTAAACATCGATTAAAATCGATCCCTGACTTAAATAAATTTAGTTTCTTGACAGCTTAAACACTGTAATTTCGAATATACAAAATCGAGTGGTTTCTCTACTAGATAGTTTTATTTTTACGGTCAGGTTTAATCATTTGATTCTAGGCCTCAGTCTGGTAGAAAAGGCTATTAGGGTGAGGTAGACGTGTTAAAACAGTCGAGTTTATTTGAAATCCAATTTTCTACCAATCAATTTCTAGGCTAGATGGTTTGAATTCAAGGATCACGTTTTTTTTACTAGCCTACACTGTCCCACTGCTGAGCAAAGGGCTCCCCCAAAAGGATGCCTGGAGGATCACGTATTTTTTTTTATTTGACTTTGTATCAGTGGCGAAAGCACCATATAACACGATTCCTACCGGCTTGCCTTCGGGGATTCGCATTGGTAACTCTATCACTATTAAAAATACAATAGTATGTAAATAGTGGCTACTATTGTCAATAAATATAGTTACACTACGGGTATTTAATTCACCATAACATTCAAACAACAAAAAAGGTTATTTATACCTTTGTATTACAACAAAAGAGAAATGTTCTAAATTAACCCGGCGCCAAAACGTCATAATCGGGAACTAAAAATTCATACAACAGCGATCCCGTAATGATGTTTGGGTCTTGATTGGGATGATTGATTGGGATGACTTTAGGTCACGTGGCACCGCTTGATATAGTACGAGAGCAAGCCGCTGTACAACGGGTTATGACAGAGACAGGTATAGAAAAATGCTTCAGCGAGAACGAGATAGAGGAATATTGCATATTTTATTCGTTTTCAGCTGTTCAATTTAATTGTATTTAATTCATTACATTCCTATATTAATTTTTGAATGATAGTAAGTATTCTTTATTGATGAGTCAGTAAGTTAAGGCCGACTTCGCTTCGGCTTCTCTTTTAGAAAAATTTACGCCTCGCCGCTGCTTTGTATAATATACAACGGTATAAAAGATGGAAATATTAATTAAAGTTCACTTCGGGTCCGAATTGGACAAGAGTTGGTAGAGATGGGATTCAGTGGCAGCTGTTCATCATCATCATTTCAAAGTAGGCCTCCCACAATTCAGGGGTGTTTGCCAACATCGCTACGCTTGGCAGGCGGGCTGGCGATCGCAGGCAGTATGGTGGTAAAATGCATAGAGAACGCTGCTGCCCATTCTCTAGTACGTCCGTCAGTCGCCTTTTACGACACCCACGAGAAGAAATGGGGTAGTATTATTCCTTACATCCGGCATCACACAGAGTGGAAGTTTTTAGAGGAGACCTTTTCCAAAAGGCACACTGAACTAAGAGATATTCGTAAACTACTGTGAGAATACTGCAACGCCTAGATGTACAGAATAAAAATGGCTGATTATCAAGCTTTTGATGTTTACTTTCAGTTGATTGAAAGAAATGGCTATTAACTGCTGGACGTGTCAAATACAATTGAGCTAGATTGAAACACAGTTTTTTACCAATCGTTTTCTCAGACTTTCTATGTTACTGTTTAATTAATTAAAAGCTTTTATTGAACTTCACTTATATGTCCAGGAATTTTGCAATCAATATTCTACTGAAGATATCAAGCTGTTTGGCATACGTTTGGTTATCAAGACAATGCACGATAAATACATTTTTTTTTTCATTAAAACAATTTTTGTGTCTAGTGGTATGCATGAATGATAGTGGCGCGTGTTTCAAGTTTCAGCTCTCAAATTGCTTTCGTTAACCTCTACGAAAATGTTTTGAACAAAGTTATGTCAGTCTTGCAACTAATTACAGTTCACCACAATGACTGACACATTCCTTTTTTTGAAACGAATTCTTCTATTTATTTCCTAACCTCGCTTAAATTACACGTGTCTATGGTCGTTAACTTTTTAAATGTGAAAGGCCCTTTCCACGCGCCATAATTGCTTGCAAGCCGCGGACCGTGGTTGCATGTTCCCACAGAACCAGGCTATATTAGAAGCAGAGGGCTATTAAACTATTTTAAAGGAATTTTAATCTACTTACGGCTGTATGTTGGTGATTAGTTTAAGTTTAGATGTAGTTTTTAAAGAATAATGCCAACATCGCTACGCTTGGCAGGCGGGTTGGCGATCGCAGGCAGTATGGTGGTAAAATGCATAGAGAACGTTGCTGCCCATTCTCTAGTACGACTGACGGACGTCGTCCGTCAGTCGCCTTTTACGACACCCACGAGAAGAAATGGGGTAGCATTATTCCTTACATCCACAGAGTGGAAGTTTTTAGAGGAGACCTTTTCCAAAAGGCACACTGAATTAAGAGATAATTATTCGCCCTTTCCACGCGCCATAATTGCTTGCAAGCCGCTGACCGAGGTCGCATGTTCCCACAGAACCAGGCTATATTAGAAGCAGAGGGCTATTAAACTATTTTAAAGGAATTTTAATCTACTTACGGCTGTATGTTGGTGATTAGTTTAAGTTTAGATGTAGTTTTTAAAGAATAATGTTGTTGTTTTTGGTAGTTTGTAGTTTTAGCGTAATCTTTTGATTTATTGAGTTGGTTTATCGTTTTGGGAATATGGGATTTTATTTCTGGATCTACTCGCGTAAAACGCTATGTTTCGGACGTTTTATTAGTAGATGTTCGACGGCAGATCCACGTGCAATATGGTTATATATGACAGGCTTATCTTTAAGCATAGTTCATAAAAAAATATGAGCGAGCGTCTTTCCACTCCCGTCCCTCTTCATGAAAGTACTCCCATAGGTTGCAAGTAATGAAAGCTTGTATCCACGTCTTCTATGAGTAAAGTTTTCGCAACATTATCACTTTTTTATCTTAAGATACTGTTTGATTAAAGATTCTACTCTCATCGGCCATTGAGAGATTGATTTATCAATACAGTCCATGTATTTCTTGTTCTAGTGGTTACAGTTTCTTAAAAGTAAAAGTTTCCAGTTATAAAAACTAGACCACTAGAAGCTTCGACGCCATATAGAAAACTGAACCCGTCAATGTTATGTTGAAAAGAAAAACCTAGGCGTTTGACAGGTTAGAAACCTAAGTTGCCATAATGATTTCACTTCCAACTTTCTAGCTTAAAAGCACTAATAGAAAAGATTAGCATTAAGTATGTGCTCATGTGACAACTGAATATATGAGTACCTAGGGTTGCCTGAGAAACACCTTGAAAACTTTTACTTAGCACACACCGTTTTTTTTTTTTGTTCTAAATATTCAATACTGTGAACAAATAAAAGAAGAGCTAACGACTTCGCGGTTGGTCATCTGACCCCTGGTCAGCCAAAGAAACTGCCCTCTCTGGTACGACCACCCTGAGAACAACCAAGTACTGAACAAAGTGGAAGAACATCTATACTATTATTATAAATGGGAAAGTGTATGTGTCTGTTTGTCCATCTTTCACGGCAAAACGGAGCGACGAATTGACGTGATTTAGAGATAGTTGAAGGGATGGAGAGTGACATAGGCTACTTTTTGTCTCTTTCTAACCCCCCACTTCCCTAAAATGGGGGGTGGAACGCGCTAATCTCAAGAACTACTGGTTCGAATTGAAAAAATATTTTTGAGTCGGGTAGCCTATTTATTGAGGAAGGCTAGGCTATATAACATCATGCTACGATCAAAAGGAACGAAGCAGCAACAAAAAAATGGACGAAAACTGGCAGGCTGCGATGCAACGGGAAGGGTCAGGGAAGCAAATATTTGACGCGGACGAAGTCGCGGGCAGAAATCTAGGCATTCATAAAGCCATGAAGGCTTTCCAAAGACACGACCCTCAGTAATGAAAAACGCGAACAAGAAGAAGGTCCGTCAGAATATCAATCCAGCCATTCTAGCCATACACTATTTTTTGCTGGGTAACAGATATATGAAAACCTAAACATTTGAAACAAACCAAACACCCGAAAAACGTCCACTGCTCGATATAGGCCTCCCTCAATGTGGGAGGCTTTGCCATAATCACCACGCTTGGCAGATGGGTTGGCGATTGCAGTATGGTGGTAAAATGCATAGAGAACGCTGCTGCGCATGCCTACTCTAGTAAGCCCCTTAGTCGGCTCTTACGACACCCACAAGAAATGAGATGGGGCTATTCTTTACGTCCGGCACCACATGAAACAAACATATGCATATGGCAGCCCTACGCTAATTTTGTTTGAGTGTATAGGTCAGTGAAATTACTAACATCGGAGAAGTGAACTGATAATTAAAACATTACGATGTTAAACTTCTGTCTAGCCGAAGAATTAATTATGAAGGCAAGAAAAGTCTTTAGTAAGACAGCGGTTGCTAGACATGGCAGACTTAGACATGTGTTTATTTCCTATTACCACTTCCATTTGTTATGTATTACAGATGGGAACCTAATATAAAAATGTAGTTACAATTTCCACACTCAGAAACGTCACCCAAAAACCAATTAAACACTTCCTACGACAAGAACCAAATCTTTTTAAATTGTCGTATTTTGAGGAAATAAAGTACGAACTTTGGAAAACACAAAAATGAGTCACCCAATAATCAATACAAATATAGTGTGTAAAATTGTCAACTGCTTAAAAACACATTTACCTATTTCCTCATTAACAGACCCATATAAGTTCAATCTAGGCATAAATACGTATGAATCAACCGCAATGACTAACGGACAGTTACACAATCCACCTTGTGTTATGACCTAAGTCCACGGTCCAACTGTCTATAAACAAAAATTATGTAAGAAATTGTTGGTTAGATTGTAGCGGCATCTAGAACGCTACATGCGAACTACGAATAATAGTGACGTCACGCAATATCCTGCATCACGCAAACGGAGTTTTCCGCGCAACTAGTTTATCATCATTCTCCTGCCCTTATTCCAATTTCATTTCATTTCATGTCTTTTTCTTTCACACTTTTCTATCAGTCGTCATCTCAGTAGTCACCCACTTTCTATCCATTTCATAATTCACACAGTCCATCCATCGTTTCTTTGGTCTATTCTTATAGCCATCGACATTCATACACAATACTTTCCGCACGACATTTTCCTCTTTTATACTAATTCTTGACATCATTCGTAACACATTAGCCCACCAGATACAACACCCGTCCTCCCTTTTCTATACAGGATAAGTGAACTTTACACCCTGTCCGTGATACCTCTTAAGACAATGCACAAAAAAAAATTGGTGTTAATAACTGGTCTGGCTAGACTATTGTCTACACTAATATTATAAAGCTGAAGAGTTTGATTGTTTTTTGGTTGAACGCGCTAATCTCAGGAGGTACTGGTTCGAATTGAAAAATTATTTTTATTGGGTAGCCCATTAACTGAGAGAGGCTATAGGCTATATAACATCACGCTACCACCAATGGGAGCGAAGTAGCTATGAACAATTTTGCAAAAACGAAGACCACGCACGGGCAGGTTATTCGATGCAACGTGATAGGTTGAGCGAGCAATAAATATAACACGGATGAAGTCGCGGGCAGAAGCTAGTCTTGAAGAAAGATAAGAGAACTAATAATTCATTAACAGGCAAAGCTAAAGGGCACTGACCGAACGTTGTGAAAACAGGAACGCGCGCCAACTATGTTATCGTTGGCAAATGACATGTGTGAGCTATGTGAACGATCAAAGATGCACGGAGTTGAGAGTGTGAAATTTGTGGAAGTTCGTAAACTGCTTGGCAACGCACTTGAAAGAAGAATACGAAGAATTAAAAGTAGAACGGTTCGTTGGTGTAGTAGTCGCAAGCGCAAGCCTATAATATTCCGATTGCTGGGACAGAGGCCTTCTGTATGTGTAAAGGAGTGGGCCATAATCCACCACGCAGGCCCAGTACGAGTTGGTAGGCGTCATTGTATCTATCATCATCATTTTTACTGGGTTCGAACCGATGACCGTAAGTCGCGGCCATTACCACACACGCGCTGTGCGCTTGCGCTGTTCACAAATCTGATACCAGTATATTTTAATAGTTTAAACTAAATAGACAAAATCAGGTAACCAACAAAGAGTCATTTTCAAATCAGAAGCCTGTCGAATGGTTGTGAATAGCTGTCCTAGATTCCATTCCCGGACCGGCCAAAGTATTATTACGTTTTTTATTTTGGTTTTTTTTGGTTACAGGACTTAGGTAGGTACACCTCTTCTTAACCCTTCGGGTAAAATAGACGTGGTGTGATGTTTATGTAAATGAAGAAATATGAACTGTTTTATAAATAACATGCTTTATTTTTCAATAAATATGTACGTTGACCCATCTGCGAAAAATGTATTGTTAAATAATCATCTGTCGGTTAATTTTATACTATAAGCAATTGTATTTGTTGACGAAACAGCGAGAACAATTGTTTATTCATTATTGAATTGTTTAATGTCACGTAATCAGTGCTTAATGAATTGTTGGTCATGTAAAACTAATTAGAGATTATAAATAACACATGATTGATTGTTGAAATTGGTAATTGTACGTTTTATTTAATTACTTAGCACACGAGTTTTAATCATAAACATTATTATCAAGCCGTCTTTACTAACACGCTTGGGAATTTTGTTTGTTTTAATACTATCTACCGATTATTATAAAACGTAGTGTTAGATACACGTATACCTATTTGACCCACATTTCAAAAAAAATCTTTAAGTCCTACTTAAAAGAGGAGAGGATGAGGGGAATTGTTTTTCATATTATATTGCAGATTTTCCATTATTTATTTTCAAAATGAAGAATTAAAAAAACTTATTTTATTTTAAATGTAAATCGAACACTAAAGAAAATATTTGTAATGAAAAATTGTCTTGTGTTTTCATTACTTTTTGCATCTGGCAATCCGGTCGAAGATTCAACCACTGATAACATTATGCATTCTTAAGCCTTTTCTAATGATCTCCATTGTTGATGTGTCATGCATTATGTGGGACCGTGAACGGCAGCACTAACGTGACCTTGATACGACTCGGCTCACATTACATGTTAATATACTACGTGTTTACTTGTCTTAAAAATTATACCAATTTACTGGTTGCAAAATTCAAGGCTTCTTGTTATACGTAAACTAAGTTTTGCATGCGGTGTTTCTCTGGGAGATGATAATGATCGTCTTATTTCATAAACGGCCAAGACTATTCCCAAATATGTTGGGGTCGGCTTCCAGTCTAACTGCCAATCTGACCTCCAAAACTCATTACTGTGTAATAAGATACCCCTGGGTATGACTGTTTGTTATACTTTCGGGCTTCTGATGACCCGCAACGACGGTTAAAGATCTAAAGATGAAAGCCGGCTGGTGGCTTAACGTGCTTTTCGAGGCACGTAGGGTCTTGATATGTAAAGATGCTCACCTATCCACGCACTAACCTCGGCAAGCGTAGCTTAACCTGATCGGTAGACTAGTGCACAACAAAAAACACTCGGAATAAATTCTCGGATAAATATCTGCCTATCTCAGTCCTGAACTCCTGAAACAAAACGATTAGGCACAATCGGTGGTTCGGGATGTTAATGGCTGGTTTTTTAAAACAATTAGTGCAATTCAATCCTTTTCTAAGTATATTTCTGAGGTTAGTTTTTAGTTTCATGAGATATAATTAACTGAATATCAAGTCTTAAACATAACCCAAACCTTATTTATTATGTATGCAAAATTTCATGGCGAAGGCTTCGACAGTTGAACTGAGAAAGCGGAACCAACATATGCACTTTCGCATTTATTTATGAGTACCTGACCCGACTGACATTGTCCTGTCTAAATTTAAATAATTCACTCACAGAAGGGCGTTCATTTTTTTCCTGAATTTGAAGATTTTTTGGTATACTTTTCCAATTCTCCTTTTCATTAAAACTTGATGCAGACTATTACAAACATTTTGGAACAAAAAATAACCAAATCTGTCCACCATTTTCAAATTTTCAAGTGGTGTGGTGACCAACGAACGGCATTTCATTTTATTATATGCAAAGAAAATGATGCTCAAAAAGCTGTCAAGCTGATATGGGACTGGGCTGGCTACGTTTGCCGTATGCCCAAGAATTGTGGGCCAAAATAACCACCACATGGAGACCTGACACAGCCAGAAGGCGTAGCAGAAGACCTCGTAGAAGATGGCGGGATGAGCTGGACAAAATACCGCCCTAATAGCCCTGGATCGAAAGAGCCGGAATTCAAGGGCCAGCAGTGTGATGATTCGGGCTAACAGTAATAGATACATTTGCCGGGATAAAAAGTATCCTATTTTCTTACCCAGGTCGTGGTCTTTTCTTAACCATAACCGTTTAGCTGTTAACCCGTCACAAGCTAACAGGCATACATACAGACAGAGTTATTTTTGAATATGATAATAGTCGACTAGTGCGAGGGTGTTTATTTTGCAAATAAGAATGTCCTTTATGTCTGTCTTTGAAGATTAGATGTATTATTTAGCCAGTCTTCGAGTCTTTAAACATGTCTAGATCTTGTCATAAAGATAAAATAAGATCATTATAATAATAAAGTTGCTTATAAAATGTTTATGAGTTATTTCCTTACAACTTTATTAAGACAGTAAACTAAATTTAAATTGATGGTATCATTAAGTATAATATCAATAGGTATCCCGAAAATAAACATCTTTAGCATTCTTATTGGGAAATACACTATCAATGAGAAACTGCACCATTTCGAAAAATATTTCTAATACAGTGCTTCATATGTTGAAAAAAATTGTCCGCTTAACATCGTAAATAACGCAATGAATCTGAACGTCAAAATGAAAGGCATTCCTACTGTTAGTGTCTTACGTAATTACACTGCTGGATGTTGAAAAGGAAGAAACATTGAACCATGCTTCGTATACAGGTTGATGTTAATTTCACATTTTGGGCCCCTCATCATGTTTTTATTTAGGTCACTCAATCAGTAGTAGTGGTACCGTGTGGTGCCGGAGTACCGTGTGGTGCCGGACGTAAAGAATAACACCACCCCATTTCTTCCCGTGGGTGTCGTAAAAGGCGACTAAGGGACTTAAAAGAGAATGGGCAGCAGCGTTCTCTATGCATTTTACCACCATACTGCGATCGCCAACCCGCCTTCCAAGCGTGGCGATTATGGCAAAGCCCCCCAAATTGGGGGAGGCCTAAGTCCAGCAGTGGACGTCTTACGGCTGAAATGATGATAATGATGAATCAGTAGTGGGGTTTGGAAGAAACGTCTTTATGTTTACGCTTTCCAAAGAGCGGGAAAACTGTAATCTCCTTTGCTTTTCCGTTGCGTGTAAACTAGAAACTAAAGTAATGTTTAAAAGCACTTGTAAAGCAGGTCCCTGACTGCTTTTCGTAGAAAACTCAAGTTTGTTGACGAACTTTCTTATTTTCCACTTATTAAGTCAGATTTGTTGACCCAGCTTGTCAGTCTTTCATTTAAACTTGGATTTTTTACTGTTTATTACTTGCACTTGTACCAGGGCCGGACGCGAGAGGTCGCCGCCACCGATCACCTTCAGGAGGACATGGCGGTGCTCCGCCCAGGCAGGGCACACCACCGCACCGTATGCTCTACCGTGTCCTCCAGTCGATCCACACAGTGATAACACCCAGGCTTTTCCTCCCGCTTTATCCTGAACAGGAACCCCCAAAGCACTCATGCCCGGTGAGGACCTGCGTTAGGCTGAAGGTGAGGATGCCGTGGCGCGTCTCTATCCACTCCTCAAAGAGGACTTACCGCCGCAATTGTGGCGTGCCCTGCACTGGGGTAGCCCGGGTCTTCGGATACAGTTGAAGATTTGTAAGAAACCGATGGATAGGTACTACCGCAGACTCTGGTTACTTATTACATTTGGTGACTTTACATAAAATATCTCCCAAGCCCACGATACGTTTAAATCGAGAAGCAAGTCACGATTAGAAGCTACAAAGACCATTTAAAACCATTTTTATTGGACAACTTCACCCAAATCGGTTGAAAATGCGTGGGTAAGCTTTTTATTAGCACTCACCATACAATTTTCAACCTTGTCATTGACTTTATTAGATTTAAATTTAAGTAACATTAACGAGCTACTTAAATGTTAATTTCAATAGACTTATATCCTTATTCCTAGGAATTAAATATGTTTTTTGTAGTCTAGAGTTAAGAATAGATTAAATCTTGAAAGAGAGACTAAAGTTCGATTTAAATATTCAATAGGAGATGATGTTGCAGATAGTTCTTTTATTTCAAGAGTTCAACGACATTTTCAAGGTGGCTGAGATAGAAACGGAAGGCAGAGAACCGGGTTTTGCAGTGTAACTTGGATGAGAAATGTGTATTAATAATATAATATGAATAACATTGCATCAAGCAATAAATTATAGTCAATTGGATTGGTTGGAATGCCAACTGAATTGACGCTTTTTACGTAGCGATATTTTTCTTCACCAATGTCAGTAATGTCCAAGATAAATTCAGAAAGCACAGGAATCAATCGGAAATTTACATTAGTACTTGTCCGGATTCCTTAACCACTGGGTTAAAAAAGATAAAATAATCTACTTACAAATCACATCGTTATCTGCCTAGCCTTTTCTCAATATGTTGGGGTCGGCTTACAGTCTAACCGGATCTAACTGAGCACCAGTATTTTACATGGAGCGACTATCTGACCACCACAACCCAGTTAATGAATAATACAACACCTCTTGGTAAGACTGGTTGTCAGACTTTCTGGCTTCTGACGTGAGTAATCTGATATTGGATAGATAGGCTTTCAGGAACCGGATGTTCGAAAGCCTTTTAAATTGATTTTAAATACGTACCTACCAATTGCAAGCTACAATTCAATTATTATAACAGAAACAGCCTTCTAATTCATCGAATTCAATTATCTTCGTTCTAACTTATTTACTATTATTAGTCACCTGCTTGTATTGGAATGTGAATGGCTTTTGTGACATTTAACTTATTTATAGTCTGTATTTAAGTAAAATGGCCGCCGGTGCATAAAATGCAGCTGTCATTTACATAAAAGTTTATGAAATAACACGTTTTTATATTAGGTATCTAACAGTTCCTTTTTATAACGAATATGAGGACTAAGAAAGGATTTTTGAAAACTCATCCCTTAAAGGGGTTCCGTAGGAGGTGAAAGTTTGTATGGAACTTGGTCATTTTTTGTCCATTGGTATCTTATCGGGCATACGAGTTATTCAATATGTTCCCGTTTTAATCCGTTTTGATCAGTAATGTTGTAAAAAGAAAATAAATTTATTCACTATAAATCCAACACATTTATCTGGAAATACGTCAGGCTTACATATATCACAAACATAATTAGCCTCTAATGTTCCCACTTTTGGGAAGCAGGCAGAGGGCCGTAATCTACCGCGCCCAGTGCGGTTTGGTAGATGTCACATGTCTTCGACATGGTCCTAACAAGACAAGCCAGTTTCCTCGCGATGTTTTCCTTCACCGTTTTGAGAGCAGTGGTGATGAATTTAAATACACAAAGCGAAGCCGCTTGCCTTGGTTCGAACTCACGATCTAAAATTCGTAAGTCCGGACCGATACTAATGGGATACTGTGACACTGCTCTCAGATTCTCTTAGATTTTTATTCAATCAACTTAATCTCCCACAGTCCACTGCTGGACATAGGCCTCTCCCATAATAAGACTGGGCCACCACGGCTCTTGACAATACAATGATAACTAAATATTGATTTCCTTTGATCTTTGATATCGTTGACTTGCCTTACAGACTGACTAAGATATCATAGATCTTTGTCGTCCCGAAGGTTGACAAACTGTTATCGTAAAAACAGATCTACATTGACAGCTATAGTGTAAGTACAGGATGTATTATTTATTCAAGGTAGTACTCAAGGAACAAGTTAGTTCGTGAGTTCGAACCTAAGTCGGCGCTTTGCTTTGTGTAAATTATATCATCACCACTGCTCTCAAAACGGTGAAGGAAAACATCGTGAGGAAACCGGCATGTCTTAGAACCAAAAATTCGAAGACATGTGACATCTACTAACCCGCACTGGGCCCACGTGGTGGATTATGGCCCACTCTCTCTCTCTCTCATCTAGAGGAGGCTTGTATACCAGCAGTGAGGTTATAGGTTGCTGATGATGAGGGCTGAATGTTGAAAATTAAAGAAATTGTATGTTATTTTTGAAACAGTTAAATATACGTCAAAAGATAGTAAAATTATAATTTAGAAATTTAAAAAAATCCTTTGGGAACTGACACTGACATTTTATGGCAACTAATTAACACTTTAAAAACTATTAACAGGTAAATATTCGTATTTATGTTGAAACAACCCAATGTTACATTTTCTGAGATCATTTGGTAACTTTGGGATCCTGCCGTTTTGCCGAAAAGATTTTGCCAAATTTTCATTACCCAAACAAATTTTAGCAACCTTTTTTTATACCAATGTAATATTTGGAATAATTTTAGTACGCACATTTTCATTTGGTCAAATGTTTACTTGGCAGATTGTTACCAAGGATAATGTCATTAAGGCTTTTGGTCTTTAATCAAATGATTTATTACAGCAAACAATATTAAGACAATAAACGTTTAGTCAAATGATTTGTTATGACAAAAAATATAAAGGCAAAAATAAGATTTAGTAGTAAAAAATTGCTACAAGTTAGGTTTTAGTGACAGAAACGAATCGCTGTAAATCCGACTCCACGTAGTCTTGTCTGCCCTACCCCTAGAGTGTAATTTAAAATCGCGTAGGCGCGGAGGGGCGAGGCGGCCCGCGAGCTGAGGAGCAGGTGGTGATCGTTAAGCCGTCTGCGACGATAAGCTCGCGTGGGACCGCCTAAGCTCCGTAGTGCCGGAGCCATGACAGAAACCATGCCTGCTGCATGATGCATGCTCGCTTTCATATTGCATGCTTGCTTGCATGCTCGATTGCATGCTGCTTGCCTGCTTGAATGCATGCTTGCTTGCATGCTACATGATGCATGCTTGCTTGCATGCTCGATTGCATGTTGCTTGCTTGCATGCATGGTTGTTTGCATGTTTCTTAGCGGGAAATAAAATCACATGTTCACAATCACCTGATTTATTGAGTGATAATACATACAGCGCCATGTCAGACCTTGATAAATGCCTTATTGCTTCGGCATCTTTACTATTGATGTCATTGGCTACGCAATCGACTAAACAGAAATGGTAAGTTTAAAATTGACGTCACCAAATATTTGGCTTATTTAATTTTGCGTAAAATATGTTATACCAACTGAAATATTTGACTAGATAAAAAATGGTAAAAGTACTAGTTGGTGAACAAGTTATTGTTCAAACGTTCACTTGCCAAACATAGGTTTTCGTAACAATTATTTGTAAAGATATTTTTTGGTAAGTATTAATTTGGCAAATGAAATTATGCGAAAATTTGTTTGGGAAGTCATAATTTGGCAATTTCTTTTCGGTAAAACAAGGGAGACCCGGTAACTTTTATTATTATATGAATGCTCTATAAACGCAGGTTTGGGCCACCGTAGAAAAATCAGCCTGTATAAACCGCATCCGATACGGTGCAGCTGTTTCTGATAGTGACATCAGCGAACAAAAACTAAAATATCAAGGCCAAGGGTACTTTTTGCTTGAAACTGCAGTATTTTGTCAGCTGTTTACTTGTTATTCTTTGCGTTGGGGAACCGTTACTAATAAAATTAATTGGTAGGTGGTGTTTCGGAAAGCAGCTAAAGCAATTTGGGGCTGTGTGTAGCAAGGGTATCTGTATTTGTAGGTATTGTTGTGATGGCTTGCAATATTTTGGCATCTCAACAATATTGAATTGCAGATACACTATTCAAAATAATTAAAATGTGGTAGAGCAATATAGCTCATTAAAACAAAAACTCATAAACTTAATTAAATGAAATATACAAAGATATATACATATGTCACATATGTACTGGTGAACTACCATCAACTTTCAAGATCGACTGAATTTCAGACTGTATTTTTCATAAGAAGATGACTAACTTTCATTCACCCAAAAACTCTTGAATTTATTCCCCTTCATATTTCCACCTTATAAAGATATCTCTTCTGTGTGCACAAGAGGAATAACAAAAACATCTTTATCAGCATGCTTTCGAGATGACATCACGGAACAAAAAACGGTAGTATTATCAAGGTTATGCAATTTTTATCAGTCGTCCCCAAGTTGACGTGCATGGTACAGCTTTGTACCTTTTAGGTGTGGACCCGGATGAGGACGACGACGACGAAAAAACTGTACATAAGTTACACACATAGCGAAGTGGATGTTATAATGAAACATGACATGTGTAAATAAGATTCATACAATAGTTAAGTATTTCTTAATGTCCACAATCTAGATAACATAAGGAGACATGAATGAATAGATAAGGTTACGATGCCGGAAATCTCATTCAAAAGAAAATGAATAAACTTAGTAAATATAGAAGACGACAATTAGATTTTAGTGTTTCTAAAAATGTAGATCACTTTGCATTTGCTGAAGAGTTCGTTGCAAATGCTACTAACGCTGTAGGTTTTTGGCTCTTATGAAAAGAGTCGTATTGGACTCAGTATTCAAATCACCAAAGCGTGCTTCGGAATGAGTCCACCCTACAAATGCAATCAAATACTGTCACCAACAAAGCTTGAATAAAAATTGACAATCAGCCATCATTGTAACCTTTCGGTTATCAAGCCGTGACGACCATCATTGTAACGATTACAACAGTAATATGAATGTAAGAGCACATTGCGTGATAGTTCGATGAAAAGTCAATGTTTTAATATTCAGTATCGTTGCATGTTATTGTTGGACATGTAAATGATGTAGAATGTAATAACAATGTTGTATAATGAGGAGTTGAAGAATTGGTAACAAAAAATGCAGTCGCAGTGTCAATAAGAGAGAAATCAAGAATACATTGGGTTCGTCCTGCATAGCTCGCATTTCTAACTAAGCTACGAATAGGTCCGTCTATTTCCCCACACCGAAGTAAGATTAAAACAATACTCCTTTAAGAGGTGGTAATAAACCTCCAGATATCTCTAACGGATAAAACTATATAGAATTGTGTTATGGGAAGACAAAATTGTAACAGGTAGGATTCGAAACCACGAATATTTTTTAGCATCGCTCTTCCAACATTTTAGCCTTTGGGTTATTATTCGACACATAATGATCTTCCCTCGAAAAGTGAGAACTCAAAATATTAATTAGGAGCCTTTACAGAAACTCAGTTAATTATAGGACCAACTACATCTACATAAATAGAACCATTATAATACATATATTACAGTTCTTGAAAGAGAAATCTATAGAAACAATTGGGCATTATATCACAATACACAACTTGACAGAAAATTTACTAATTAATCGAATACCTAACAAAAAGCTTCCAGAAATCTTTCGAATAATAATTAAAACAGTTTCCCGTGAACTCAAACCCGTTACAGTTAACAAATGAGCAATGAACATGAAGTAACAGTTTCATAAGCCTGTCTCAGATATCGTGAGAGAGGATGTTCTAACGGAACTGCGCTGTAACGGCGCCGGCGCTTGCGCAACTGATCTATCTATTGATATTTAATGGCGTGCAGCTTTTTATATTAAGTTGGACATGAAATGGTTTGAGGTACAAGACTCACTGTATATCACAGACAGATTTTTAACAATGACAATACTCAAGTAGCGGTACTCGTATGTGATGACAATTATGGAGACCATGGCATTAAATATTATAGGGTTTGGGTTCTACGTGATGAATGGACTAAAGCGTATTAATACGACTAAAGGGTATTGTTTTATCAACTATCTCAATTTTGGGTGAATGACAAGTGTTTATCAATCAACCACCCAAAACAGACTTCCTATCGTGGTACCCAGTAAAGTAGGTTGTGGAGGTCAGATAGGCAGTTGCTCCATGTAAAATGCTGGTATTCAGCTGCCCCCAGTTAGACTGGAAACTGACCCCAAAATGTTCGGGTAAAGGCCAAGCAGATGGTGTTGAACAACTGCTTAACTTGAGTCATCACCGTACAAATGCCTTTTAGAGAACGAAGCTGTCTGTTGCAGCTGTATTTTCAGTGGTTAACACTTCAGAATTCGTTAAGCCTAAAATAACTGAAAGTACCCTACACACTGATTGCGTAGCCATCAGAATCTGAATCATTTTGAAGAATATTTAGTAATCTATTGCTGCATAAATTCGAAACTTTTGTCAGGTCAACAACGTAGAAAACGTATTGAAAATTGTTGAACTGTCAAATTGAAAGCCATTCCTAACTTTTAGTAATTTATACAGTTACCCTCTCGTAGTAGCTTGAGAAAAACCTCAATATAATATAAATGACTTATGGGACTAAGGTGAAACCACAGAAGGATGTATCGATCGAGCCATTTCGCTGAATTCAGGTCAAAACAAACATCATGTGCCGGCCATAAAGGCCACTTATTATAGACTAGACGAGTGACCACTATTTACTGTCTATTGTCATCTTGTTAGTGGTACACATGGTCTTCGGTGGTGACCACTTATCCTAGATTGTTAGATCCGTTATTTGAGGTCATTATGATTTCTAATATATTGAATCAGTATGCATAAACTGTGACGTATTTGAGGAATTATACAAACAGTTACAGAGGAATGATTTCTCGAACATTTTACGGTGAATAATGTCTTTTCAATTTTCTAATATATTGTATATCTATACTAATATTATAAAGCTGAAGAGTTTGTTTGTTTGTTTGATTGAACACGCTAATCTCAGGAACTACTGGTTCGAATTGAAAAATTATTTTTGTGTTGGGTAGCCTATTTATCGAGGAAGGCTCCAAGACTCAGTAGAAAGATATAAATATTGGTGCAGTGGCTGTAGGACAACCTTAACTTGAAGCGAAATGTTTTAACGCGATAGGGGATGACATAATATATTTCAACACGATATTGCACTAATCTGATAACCCAATCAAATCACAAATTGTATTGATACAGCTGATGGAACGACGTATCTGTACTTAAATGTAAAAACCAATCGCAGATAGTGTTGATACCAGTAAAATATGAATCACTGAAATAAAAATTACTCATTCCATTGATAAGTTTAGATTTCTATAATGTTTGTAAATTATACCGGAAACTATGATAATAATTACACTTTTACCTTGTTTATATACAAGAGAAACCACTTATTTTTGGCCAGCGTTCTATTTAACTAAGAACATTGCTGGTAAAATACGATTGATCATAATAAGATAAAAGCAAAAACGCATGTGTCTATTTGATATGCAAAGGATTTACTAGTTACTGCACCCATAGGTGAACCCATAGGTAATATATTGTGCTGTAATGAAATGAAATGTTTCTTTATTAAGTAATATACGCCATCTAGTCAATATTTGACTAGATGGGGCCAGCATTAACTAGCTGACTGACCCTGAGAAAAAATGCCGAAATAAAACTTTATATTATTAGGATTTTATGTGAGTCTAACAAAGCAGGGCCGTCTCTAGAAGGGCCTTTTGAAGAAATACTCATTGCCGCTTTGAGCTGACTTGTCCCAACAGACGGCAAAAGTATTCGACATGACTTTAATAACATATTCATTCATCAGATAAAGCTTTTTAATAGGCTCATCTCAAACTACAGTTAGAAAGATCACTAACGACATTCATAGAAGCTAAATACCACATAATGATCCACTTACATTCTAGTAGCTTAGTGTGTACGAGGATTGTTTTTATGCACACTTTCTCTGAACTACATTGTGTACATACTTTATTGGGCATTGTCAATGGATCATGCATTGATTAAGGCTTTAGATTTTTTTAACCAAACAATTTAGTTCTCATCGGAATGATGGCACTGTTGAACTGTCAAAAAGTCGGCCAGTTAGTAAAAAAGTTATAGCAAAATGTTGCCCAATTCAAAGAGTAAATCTCTATAGGGAAGAACGAGCAAGTAACTCCAAGGAGCCTGTTAAAACAAAATATTACAAAATCCTGGATATCATTATTTTTGTTACATTGCTTGTATGTGAGAACAACATATAAAAATAAGAGATTATAAATAAGCCCAGGCAGTTAGGAGATGACCAGTTTCAACCACGGCACCCGTTCATCAAGACAACGCGTCAGGACGCTTGACTCGGCATGCACATGAGGAGACATGAAAAGCATGTGAATAAAAGAATGATGAATATAATTGTTAATGGACGGAGAGAGAGACCAAGACAGCGAAAAGAAACATGTGAAAGAAAAGGAAGTGAATGATAGCCTGACAATTGACAGGAGAGAATGGAAGATCGACCCCAAGTAAAACGAGACAAGGGCAGGAAGATGAAAATGATGATAGTGAAGATTTATGTATATGAGACCCTGTCAGTGTTAGCAGGCAGCTACGATGCCATCTCGTTGACTGAGTCCTATCATGATCATATAGTCTGAATCCCTTTGTAAATAATATAGGTATTAAATGCTACAACTACTGCTCTGAATACAAGTTAGGTATAGGTTAAATAGGGTACTGAAAGAAATATGTAACCGCCAATCGACTTTGGTGTTACTGAAGCCAAGACTCGTAAAGTTATAAGTAAAATTAAAATAACAACTGAATAAATCAGAGAGGTAAATAAAATAAAATAATCAGTAAAGATTATAGAAAGAGAAGAGGATTTTACTCAAGAAAAGTAAATAATTGAAATTAATGCATATTTCAAAATGCCAACACTTCATATTGTGAAAGAATTTCTTGACATTGTTCTATTTATAGTGATGATTGAATTGTTAATGATTTTCTACATTTATGATCAAGCTTTTGGCCAAGATTTAAAGGGTATCTACTGCTCATTTGTCTAGCTTTACTCCAACTATGTTTGGGTCAACTTCCAATCTAACCGTATGCAACTGAATACTACGTAGTTCTCTACATGGATATGTCTGGTATCTGGCCTCCAGAATTCAGCCCAAGAGGAACCAGGAGGTAGGAGCTACTATTAAACAAAAATAACGTAAAACTAAGCACATACCTGCCCAACATATTTGTGAAAAAAATCCTTAATCATTTTTATTCACTTCACTTATTAAACACTTATTAATATAATAATATTAGTCACGATACTAGCAAGCTGTTATAACAAAAGTACGACATAGACTGAAAGATAATATTTTTATGAAATCACCACGTTTCAAGCCTTTTGTTTTGTTTACCTTGATATCGATAAAATGTTTAATTAACGTTTTATCGGTATCTGGTACGTCATCTTTCTTTATCGTGTTTATATAATTATATATGGTAATTTTAGTGAGATAAAAGGCTTTCAAATACATATCTGATTTGTTGGCATTTTGTTCGGTAACAGATTTTTGTTCTTCTTTATTGTGCTGGAACTCGAAAAGGTCGTAAAAAGCTACCCACAACCAAGCCGTCATCAACGCATTCTGTAGTTCTCGTAGTTATCGTAGTTTTCGTAGATGTACGTCAACGAAAACTACGATAACTACGAGAATTACGAAACATGATCTGTCTAGCCTTTTCCCAACTATGTTGGGGTCGGCTTCCAGTCTAGCAGGATGTAGCTGAATACTAGTATTTAACATGGAGCGATTGCCTCCACAATCAAGCTAGGTACTGGGTAACACGATTCCCGCTTAGTAAGACTGGTTATCAGACTTTCAAGCTTCAGACGACCCGTAACGTCAGTCCAGTTGAGGACGTTTTTTTTTTCTTTCTTTCTTTCAAAAATACAAAAATAACGAAAAAATATAATAATAAATTAGTCTGTCAGATTTATTGATTTTTTCAAAATTTTCCTGTTTTACTGTTGCTGTAGAATTTGCAGTAGTTCTATTTTTATTTTGTTACATACATGTGAAATAACAGGTAAATAAAGATACATTAGTGTTTATTACTAAAGCGTTCGTTTACAATGAATAAAGCTGAAACATTAATTAAGGAAAACAAGATTGTTTTTTAATAACATATATCCTATTTGGCAGCTTATTTAGAACTGACCTACCTTTTGCGGTCTATAAGACTGAATTGTAATTACTAGAATAAGTGTAAAAATGCCTTTTCAGAATATTGTTTTATTCTACTTGAAAACCCCAACATTATTGCCCTACACGGGCTTCAAACCCCAGATGTATTGGCATCAGTCCTTCCAACATCCCTAATTCTTACAAAATAAATATTATTCGAGAAGTGTCTCGAATTTCAAAGGGCAGACTAAGTAATGCTTCCCCTATCGGGTACATGATAAATATAGGCACATCACTGTTCTATTATTAGCTGAGTTAACTGACCCTCCTATCACAGAAATGTCTACCACAGTATAGATATCTTCAGAAGACTTGTTCCGACAAAGTGTGATATTGAATAACGTGTCAGATTGTAACTTGATTGATTGTATCCTGGATATAAAAATAAACTTTATTTAAATATTTTTACATAAGAGAAGTTGAAATACTGAACACATTTAGTGGATAGGTGTAGACACAGGTCCTTAAAACATAATAAGTAACATTTGGGACACGGCAGCATGTTTACAAATCAATTCATTACTACTATGAAAGGCGAGTTTTGGATTGTCAAACGGTGTCAAAGGTTTCAGGTTTTATTTAACCTATTTTCCAGTTCGATTTTGGATTCCTTAGTGAAATTAGATGTACTCATAACTGGTACTTCTCATATTTCCTCACAGTATGCACTTTATTGTGCGCCATGCGGAGTTTGTCATGTTATTGATTTACGCTTCCGTTGTACCTACGAAACGAAATTATTATTTTTAGTGCCATTTTATTGAGCTATGAAGTCCTACCATTGTGCTGTTATGAGAATGGTAGTTTAATGAGGATTTTGCAAATGGTATTTGTTTAAGGATATTTATATGGTTTATTGTACGCCACAATACAATTTAAAAAAGTTTGTTTTATTAGATAAAAGGTATATTATATTTAATAAGTTTATTGAATTAAGTACTCATGGCAACTGGTTTGAGTACTTAATTTAAAAAAATGTTTAATCTGTATTTAGGCTCGTTAGTAACTGCCTAGGTGCTGTTCTTCTTAATTGAATCTGGTTCGAGGGAATAAAGATTTTTATTTATTTATTTAACCATTTATGTACACACATATATAAACAGACAAGAAGAAAAGAACAAAAAAAATTGTACAAAGGTGATGCTTATTTCTAAAGAAATCTCTTCCAGTACACTTGCGATAGGAGAGAAGATACAGAGATGTAGACAGCGTGTGTAACAGTATGAGAAAATAAAATACATATAATCAAAAATTATTAACTTAATACAATTAATCAAATAATATAAGAATATACTTATATACATGCAAACAAACATAAATACATAGATGCATACATACAAACAAACATACATTTATCTATATTTTAGTTATATAAAATTCACCCTTTAGTTCCTTGTATGGGGGGGCGGCACAGAACTAAAGGCAATTTTCAGAGCCACTACAACCGGAGAATACTTAAATGCCACCAACTTTTCAATTGAGTTATGTATCATATATGTATTTCATTCGGGAGAAATTCGAAAACTGCAGAGTGAATTAAGATGCGGTTTTTGATCATTACATCAGGCTTATTCTGGAGGAAAAATAACATGAAGATATCCCTTCAAATAAAAGCGTTGGTAGAACTTAACAGGTTGATAGAGTTTTAGTAGGAACTGAAATCTGTGAAAGAAGGAAGTGAACAATGAAATGACGGATGATAGCGCTGTACGGTATAACGAAAAAAAGCAGCGTCTGCCTCAAATAAATTAGGATAAAGATAATGATCTTCTAAATAGATTGATATTAAAATAACTTTTATAATAGTGCATATAAGTTGTTGTTCAAAAGCCAAACACTATACAATTTCTACTACATTATAAATGCAATGTTAACCCATACAAGTTGAACATGTACAAACATCCTTTTCAATTTCACTCAGTCGACAGGAGCATGTTAATATGGTGCACATGTGTTCATATCCGTGTGGTCGACACGCAGAATGCTTTCGCTCAGTCGTACTGTGTAAGTGTATACTGTCTAGTGACATTAATTAACATTATTAATGACGCAGGCGTCGATATGTGGCCGCCAAATGGAAATAAAGATAATATTGAGTACGTCACAGCTTTTGAGAGAATCTACAGGTTGATTAAAACGTATGGGAAGATGTTTTGGGATCATAATCAGGTTATGACGTTCTCACTGCCCACAAGTTTTCTCGTTGTGAGAGGGAGTGGTTATAAGCTACCACGCGGGCCCAGTGCGGATTGGTAGAGACATGTCTTCGAATTTTGGGTTCATGGACATGTCGATTTCCTCGCGATGTTTTCTTTCACTATTTTGAGAGTAGTGGTGATTAAATACAAAGTAAAGAGTTACTCTGGGATCGAACTGACAATTTACAACTCGTAAGTTGCGGCCTTTATCACTGGGCTGAGTCTCCCATTGAGAGATAATTGAGAGATATCAGTGATTAACTGATGCTTATAGTGATCGACCGAAAATCGATTCGACAACTAGCTAGCTCTAACTAGCTCGACGATTAGCTTTCCCACAATGTTTTGCCGAATTCGACAATCGACGGAATGTTGTCCATCACTATTGGCACTACTCGCATTTATGCAGATCCCTTTAAAATGAGGTTGCCAGGCAGGCAAAACATCAATTAATCATTTTAAAGTCACAGCTTCCAACTTGATGTTCCGTTCTTGAACTTTAAACAATTGTTTAATAAATCATAGTCGTGAAGCGTGCGAGCCTTCGATCACGACGAGAAGACAATGGCCGCAGCGAAAAAGCACGTGCCAATTGGGCCAAGTTGGCCACAAACATTGGCTCATACAATGAGTATGTTGCAAGAAACGTGTTAATCAGGCCGTGTTGGTTGTACTGACAAATGTTTGGTCCAACAATAGCACGGATGTGGGAAGGAATGCAGCTTTCTGGCGCTTTATTGATGCCGCGCGTAATGTGGGAAATGGGAGTGTTTATTCGTTTGTCGTGTAGTTTTCGTGTCCTCAATTGTGATGGACACATTTTCTAACGAAATGTCTGTCTATATCTATTTCTACATCATGATTATGTTCAGTCATTTCCTATGTTTCATCAACTTTGTAACCATTGGTGTGTTATTGGATTTTTTTACAGAAATTTCTCAGAATCATACCGGAGGCTGGATTTGTGCCCGGTTGATGGTAGTTGTCTCGCCCTCTACTAAGGGTAGGTAGCTCGCAAAAAGCTAAGAGGGTTGTATTATTAATTTTAATGGTTAAAATTCGGTAAAGCCATATTTGCAACGGTCACAATTCATATTTTAATCAACATACAGACTTATAAATTGCAAAAAACGTATGTAGATTTTGAATTTCGCGATGCTCTTCTCTCTTAACTTAACTAGCAGATTGTGGGTGTACCTACTATAGCTAGGTATACTTCTGCCTAATCCCTCAGGGATTATAGGCATAATGTTATATTTGTTTGTAATCAGTTTCATGTCCAATCTTTCTACACTTTAGGATATTTTTACTTCAATACAAGATGTAACGGATAGTTTCCTACCATGGTTACACTAGTTTGTCACCTAAAGGAGATCCAAGACACGGTAAAAATTATTACCATGTCCAAGATCCAATTGCCGAAACACAACCCAAGGTGTTGAAGCCAGTAGCTTATCAACCTCATTAAATCTTAATTTCTGAACATGATCCTTCATTATCGTCTAACAAAAATGTTAGAGGCTACTGTGACACTGATAATATCATGATCCATGAGACATTTGTCATTCCTTTAAGCCATGACCTTTCATATGGTATTTTAGGGTTATCGACGCACACAAATTATGTAATTATTTTTGAGAAAACGTTAATTAACAACTTTTAATAATCGTACATATATGTAATTAATTGTTAATTAAATATATGATTAGGACATTAATATGTAAATAATGTAAAAGATGACAGTTCAATCATTCTAAATCAAAAACTTTAAAGCTCATATTGCTCATCTTTTATTCTATTCTAATAAATACAGGTGAAGAGTTTGTTTTTTTGTTAGAATGTGCTAATCTCTGGAACCTCCCAGTCAGTTTTTTTCCCTTTTTAAATACCTAAAGCTTCCTAGCGTGATTGCTACGACCCTTAGGAGCTGAGCAAAAAGAAAAAAGCCAGATATAATGCTAAGCGCAGACGAAGTAACGGAATACCGTTATAGGATAATCATAGCTCCGGGGATTTGCTTAGCTCTAGCTTCCCCTACTATGCTGGGTTCGGCTTCCAGTTTAATCGGATGCAGCTGAATATCAGTACTTTACATGGTACCGTGTGGTGCCGGACGGTACCATGTGGTGCCGGACGGTACCGTGTGGTGCCGGACGTAAAGAATAACACCACCCCATTTCTTCCCGTGGGTGTCGTAAAAGGCGACTAAGGGACTTACTAGAGAATGGGCAGCAGCGTTCTCTATGCATTTTACCACCATACTGCGATCGCCAACCCGCCTGCCAAGCGTGGCGATTATGACAAAGCCCCTCAAATTAGGGGAGGCCTAAGTCCAGCAGTGGACGTCTTACGGCTGAAATGATGATGATGATGATGATGATTTTACATGGAGCAATGCCCATCTGACCTCCACAACCCAGTTACTGGTTAATACAATAGCCCTTGGTAAGACTCGTCAGACTTTCGGGCTTCTAACGACCCGTAACGATTGTCAAAGATCTACAAAACGACAGCCGAGACAAGCGGCTTATCGTGCTTTCTGAAGCACGGAGGAGCTCCAGGATACGAAGTTCTATTTTTCTCAAGTTTTATGCCATTTGCAGTTCAAAATTTCAGAGCATAAGTCAGAAGAACGAAGTCGCAGGCAGAAGATGGTTAATAATGTAATTAGTAATTGAGTATTTCTCAAAATTACAACACCAAATAACAATAAACCGTTATGTACTAACACAATAACTTCCTTAAAACAAAGCTTCAAAACTAAAACACATGTTGCACATTGGAACACATGGTGAGAATTTACTAAGGGCTAACATGAGAAATGTAAGCGATGCGTTAACTTGACGAAAGATTAATGTTCTACCAAAATAACTTACTGACGCTTCCTGATTTTACACTTCCTAAGTGTTAGTACTTATAAACGTTAGTGGTTTGTTAACGTGATGAAGAAATATGGGCCCTTGAAATGTTGGTATTTGTTAGATAAATGCTTAGCTAAGGTCACAGTTACTATGAAGACATTTTTTGTGGAAATGTGTTACACAAAAACTTGGTGAATGAATGAATATGTTAAGCATTATAAACATCTGAAGTTCTTTCAGTTTTTTTTTTTTAAGTTTCTAAGCGTGAGTTAAAATTTCGTGTCCAGGTAACGTCAACTATGACATCTTTGCTTGGCAGGAGCAACTTTACCTATGAGTAAAATATGAATATGAATGAAAACGCACCCGAATCGGTTCAACCGTTTAAAAGTTACGGTGCCACAGTCAGATACGGACGGACACACATAGCGGTCAAACGTATAATAACACTCTTATTTTTTCGTCGGGGTTAATTAAGTTAAACTCAATAACTCAATTTGGATTTATAACAAATCTATACAATCACAAGAAAAGAGAAAACCTTTAAAATGAATCCCCCTTTAACTAGTGTTAACTTAGCGGTATATAACCAACACTTCGCAGACGGATCTAGTGTTGAGATAACATATATCGACACAACTTAACGATAAAACCGTGAATAATTCACAATGTGAATCCTACTGTTATCGAAAACATTAATTAATGAGAGTATGTGGGTTTGTGTTACAATGAAACATCATTAGTATATTATATGTGAAGATAATGGACGAATAGTAATTTGTGTACCACTTATACTTTTTACGCTTGAGGCGAATCTTGAGATAAATTGTTGTGTGTATGTGAATGTAATTTAATAAGCAGAGACACTGACTCACACGTAATGAAATATCCGAAAGTCTTGTATGCCTGCAAACTTGAGAACAGTGTTTTCGAGTTCAGTCCCTGAGCAGATCAACGTGGGTTGTTTAAATGGAAGTCCATTTTTTTTATGTTTCACGTGGTCACGTGGACCTTTTAAAATAAGATTGAATGAATGATACAGAATTAAAATGAAAGATTATACTAACATCTCAACAATCATCATAATCAGCCTATATTGTTCCCACTGCTGGGACACAGGCCTCCTCTCTGTGTGGGAATGGGTCGTAATCTACTACGCGTGCCCAGTGCAGTTTGGTAGATGTCACGTGTCTTCGATTTTTTTATTCTAGGACTCGTTGCTTTCCTCACTATGTTTTCCTTCACCGATCTCAACAGTCGTCATCATCATATTAGTCAAAAGACGTCCACCCCTGGGCTTGTTCAACAAAGAATCTCAAAAATAACTCGTTGCTTCGTTGATCCAGTGGTCGCAAAAGCTGATCCTGGGTTTTTCCATCAGAAAAACATAAAATTTTTCAAAGTGGTCTTGATTTTTCCATCTGGAATTTCTCCCCTCTATTACTTGGAAATTAAACATAACTGGCAAAATGTGGGTGTACCTTCTATAAGTACATATCTGCCCAACACTTTGCGGAAACAAAGCGTGACGTTGTGTTAAGTTTCATGAATTTAACCTAGTGGTTAAATTCATGAAACTTGTAATTTGTAACCTTATGATAGTTCATAAGGTTACAAACCAAAAAGATTTTAACCATCGTTATCCGTGCATTATTAATTATCACATCTCACTCATTCCTAATTAATAACTTTCCCACCGTCAACCGCTACCTACATACAATTATGCAACACTAAAAAACCCGTACTTTTATATAAGTATTCTATATTTATTCATCATATTATAAATTCAAGACTTTTTTCGTGTCTGTCCGTTTATGACCGAGTTGTTCTTTTAAACATGCAAAGGATTTTGGTGCGGTCATTTAGAGAATTTGCAAATAATTTATGTTTTGTTTTCGTAATATTAATTACTTACATATTATTGTATGGAATCAAGTTCTTGTAACTTAACAGGCAGCTGTGCTGCTGGGGAGTTTGTTGAGCCACTTCTTCTTTCCACTAAAGCAGTAGGTAGTGCTGAAGGGCGGGCGTTTTGAGGGATTGTCTTATGTAACTTTGACATTCAAAAAGTGCTGACGCTCAGCCTATTTTGAATAAATGACTTTTGATATATTTCGTAAGGTTTTTAAGTAAAGTTCATTCAAATTAAACTTATACATAATATAGAAATCTTGATTGTTGAGTCGTAAAATCCGTACGAAGCAGGGGCGGGTCTCTAGTATTTGATAAACAATCCTCCATCAGTCATCGATATCCGCGACTGCGCGGGCGCAGCACTGGCTTTCTCCGAAGCGTCCATTAGTTACGCAATCAGTAATGTCGCGATAATAATGTTTAAACGGATATTTAAGAAAGTTTTTGGTTGTACTGCAAATCTGGTGGAGTTTCTTTGTTTAATTAAATTACCGGTGTCTTTATCCGTGAAGCAACAATTAAAATCCACCACTGGTATTTTGTTAAGATCACTTCTGTTTTTATCAAATCCACACTAATATTATAAATGCAAAAGTAACTCTGTCTGTCTGTCTATCTCACTTTCCTGCTAAAACTACTGAACCGATTTAAATAAAATTTGGTACACAGATAGTTTAGAGCTTGAAAAAGGAGATAGGCTACTTTTATCCCGTTAGTATGTGCCCGCGGGATAATTTCCGACCTCCACGCGGGCGAAGCCGCAGGCAAAAGCTAGTACTATATAAGAATGCTACAGCGATAATAAGTTTTTGTTATTACAAATCTTCATTTAATAGTACCGGATGTAAAGTCAGTCGTACATAGGTGGTAGCACTTTAACCTTGAACTGACCTAGTACGGAGTTTCAAAAGAATATGTGACCAGCTTTGTGTTGCATTTGGTGCCGGACGTAAAGAGCAGTACCACCCCATCTTTTCCCGAAGGTGTCATAAAGAGCGACTAAGGGACTTACTAGAGAATGGGCAGCAGCGTTCTCTATGCATTTTACCACAATACTGCGATCGCCAACTCGCCTGCCTATCCTGGCAATTATGGCAAAAACCCCCATTGATTGGGGATGGCTTATGTCCAGCAGTGGACGTCCCTCTGCTGAAATGATGATGATGATGATAAATTGGCCAGCTTATACTGTTTTTGATACCATTGACGTGTTTACTGAAGGGGTCACATTTATAAATGAAAATAGTCGCTAAGATTGAAAATCAACATTTCAAACTAAATCTGAACTGAAACTAAAAATACAGCACCCTTTAATGAATCTATCACCCAACAACGTGACAGACATTTCACTTGTCAATGTTCGAAATGTCTTCTAAGAATAGGCCACCCATTTCTCTTGAAACAAAACTCATTTCCGTTCGGGACCAAAAGTCAGACAACAGTCTTGCGCTGAACGCAGGAAGATACCATGTATTGTGAAGCTCACAATAATATAATAGTAGTTATGCTATTTCTGACTGATAATAATGTAAGAAATAATTAATATCATAACAACGGCAGTACCTGAAAATAAATTAAGAGCCATAGCTTTTGACATTAGATCAAAATTTGCAAAGCAAAAGAATTCAAAGAAATATCCTTTTAAGTTATTCAGAATTATTTGTCTCGTCGTGGAAAACGTTGGCATAACCTTACTTGGAATTTTATCCACAACACAAATCTCATATGGCTCGAAGCCAGAAGCATAACAACTAGTTAACTGTAGGCCATAGAAATATTCGTGCAGGAAATCTAACCCGCGACCCGAAACACAAAAGGTTACTTGGCAACATCGCCAGTCAAAACATCAATGACATTATCGCCAAAACCACTGTCCATGATGTCAGGATTTGTACCCACTCCATAAATAAACAACTTAAACAACCAATTACATAACCATATAAGATAATCTCTAACAAAATTGATACTTAAGACTTTTTGAAGTATCAAGTGCACTTATCAAAAGTAAGAACGGATGTGAGCACCAGAGCCACTTCCCGTGTGACCTAAGATATGTGTAATCAATGTTTAAACAGTTACCAATGCTTAATCAATCGGAAATACCTGTGAACTTTCGTAACTGTCATAGTTTTTGTTAGAAAAGTATAGAGTGTTAAAGTAAAAGATAGGGTTGTTAAAAGGTTTTTTTTTTTTTTTTTTTTTTTTTTTTTTTCAGGATGGGAAATCATCAAATGACTTCTCCCGCTCTGGGCGGAGCGGGAGGGCGTGTCAGACTTTTACTGACTAAAACCCACCCGTGTTCCATCAGTTGCCCATGTGCCAGGGTCACGGTATCTCTTTCGAACAATCACGCGACTTGTTAAAAGGGTCAAACTAGAAGTTAGAAACTACTCATTCTTATTACATTTATCGATATACATACAGTTTTTAGGAGACCAAAGTCTAAAGGAAAATCCAAAACTTGTTTAAACTGGAAATACAGCATTCAACACTACTGGTGTAATCAACCATTCTAAACCACGAAACACAGAAACAGCAGAGTTAAAACCAACTAAGCTGAAAGTTAATGGCACTTATGCACTTCATACAGATACTAAACCGTTGAGTGCAACACAAACCTAAATAGCCTAATGTCTCATAAACCACGTCTTATGGTCTATAGTCTATTAAAGTTAGTCATTGTGAGGCTATAAACGAAAGTTTTGAGGTAAACCGCGAACTGCTCTTAACCGTGTCAGAATTGTACTAACAACTAGTTTTCGTTAGCCACCCATTTGACCTCTCCAAGTCAGCGAAAATGGCATATTGTCTCTCTAAGGCGGAAAACGTTTGTTGGTATTGAATGATTCAATTCGGTTTATTTGCCGAGCTGGTTTTTATGTTGGCATAACATCACGTACATGCAAAAGCGAACTAAGTTTTTGTATTATTTCCATTCGAGTTTAAACACTGTTATGTATATTGTTATGATAAAAAATATATTGTTGTCTGCGATATGCACATAGTATTATGATGAATTTGCTGTTGATTATTTCTGGTATGCAGAAGCAATTCCACATGAAAATTGTGCAAAGTTTATCATTTCTGATGTAGGTAGGAAGGACAAATAATTATATATTTCAGTATTTATAATTATAGCTAATATTTTTCAACTGCAGGGTAAATTATTTCATAAATTATCTGACGTTATTGTTCGACATTCATATAATTAGTTAGTATTTAAGTACTGGGAAATTGTTATCATGAGGTAAAAGTTAAACGTAACTAAAATCTACTATACCATACCTATCATCGAACTCTAGTGTAACTTTGTGTCCTTATTTGGTCATAAAGTTTACGAATAATATTTTGGACGATAATTAAACTTAATAACCATAATGAGCAACGCGGGGCTTCAATTGAATATTTAATGCGTTCCTTTCTAATTACAATCAAATATTGTGATAGATACAACAAAAGAACCCAAGATTATGGTAACTAAAGTAATACACGTCGCATTCAAACTTAGACATGAAATAATTTATGAATTATTTGAACACAGTAATGATGTAGAAGTAATATTTATTGCCACGAAGAAGTGAACCTGTCACACAATGTTTGAAATATGTAGTTTAAACCCGTTAGAACGAAAACTTGATGATTATGAGGAATGACATAATGTATATTGTACGTTCGCTTAGAAAATAAAAGTGATTAATGAGGAATTAAACGTTAATAGTAGAAAATGACTGTGTAAACCTGCATACAGCGTAATCACGCAATGTCCAATATCTGTTGGATAACTATAATTGCGACCCATTAACGGTTAATGCATGCTACATGATAGAAGATTCAATAACCTTTAAAAATGCTATGAAATTGTATCAATAGCTTTACCCATCGATAGGTTTTATGACACGGTCTAACGTTCCTAAAACTAAAATCTCATAAACTTATTTTTAAAATTTTATTTGAGTAGTCTTGATGCCTCCCATAATGATGAATCATCATTTAAGAGTTAAAATATATACATCAACATACATATTTGGCTTTATTATCAAGAACTAGTAGACAAGTTTTATTTTAATCATAAAACCTGTTTTTGTTTTTATAGGAGTTAGGTGCGGTCATATGAATTTAAATCCGAATTAGCAAGCGAAGTTATTAAACTTTTAATAAATTCTGTCTTAATATTTTTTAACCAAGCATGATTTGAAAAATCTCTTTTGGTTTTTTTCAATCAAAGCGTTATCAAAATCGGAACGATTAAAAGTGATAAATGATTTTCGCATTGAAACTTTGAAAATATATTTGTTCCAAATGCTTGAGAAACTAATGAGTTCATGATTTCTGCGATTATAAAATCTCTGTGCAAACAAAATATAAATTCCACGACGTTCCTTGAATTATCTTGTAGATGCACGCTGGAGATGGCACAAACTGAGATATCTTCGCGAGATAACGATACGCTTGAGCTTATAATGCTGACAGAGAAAACATTTTCACGTGATTAACAATGCCAATTTTGCTTTAATTGGCTTCTGAATATTCTGTATTCAAAGACCCGATGAAGCATTTTCTAAATCAAAGTTTACTCAACTCAAAACCTAATTTCGACTAGTAAATAAATACTTTTGTGATCATAATTTCAAATAGAGTATCGAAAGTTATTAATGAACCGGCAAAAGTTTTGATATTTGAAGCTGCTTCTTAGCTACCGTTACGTTTATCTATTGACCGACCATTAACAGGTTTTGCGTCCATTCCCTCGTAATCGTCATCAATATTTACCTTCTCATCGAGTTCAGGTCAAGTCCCTTTTTAAGAAGTTCTCCGTAAGAATGTTTTAAAACTTTCAGTCCAGTGAAAGTATCCTCGGCGTCTTCTCCTTTACAGTCTGGTGCACTCAATTCACTAATCACTTCACTGTGGGAACACCATTGATCTTTTGAACATAACACTATACTTTTATTTATAATGACATCACCGGAACTGATCTTCGATTCGATTACGAGTTGTCGAAATTATGGCGAGATGTCACAAGAGCGGGCGGGTAAGAAGTGCGCGTGCGGCCGCATCGCAGCGCTGCGCGGGAGTCAGTGAGCGGCGCGGTCTGCGCGGGCGCGGACTTAGCGCTTGTATTTGGAATGCAATCTCCCTCGCTCTCTCAGGCATGCGCGCGTTTTCTCCTATATGCCAGTTCGTCTCGTTTCCTCGCCGTTATGAATGGTTGTTATGCTATGCAGTTGTGCCCAATAACTCCGTATGCTGGACTATTTGCCCTTTTTTGCCGGTCCTAGTCCCTTGGACGGTTCATTGTTTATTGTTTTGACCTTTTGTCGTTTACCAGTTTAGGTTTCCTTTGAATAGTCTTTTAATTTGTTTTGTTAAGCGGACGCTTTGGTCATTTTGTTTTTGTAATCAGTTACAATGAGGCTAGTTAAAGCAAAATTCTTGGCCAAACAAAATGTTTGCGCAAGTTTGCCGGCTAGTCACGATTTTGATACCGTTATCATACATACAGATGAAAAGCATTCCAACTCAAAGGAGCGGTGGTGCATTTAGATACTGAATCTGTATGAAATATTTTCGTTCAGAATGTAGCCTATTTGTATATGAATTTGAAATGCTTTTGAAATTTTCAATTTATGTTCTGATCACAGAGTTGAAACACATTTGGGATATTTCCGTATTCAAAAGCATACCAAAAGGTATTAAGTTTTCAAATATTTCTAGGGATATTATTAAGAGGAGTTAACTTAAAATAGGACAAATAACACAGTTTGAATTTCAAAACGAACCAGAACGAAATACTGAACTATATCTGGATTAACTGCAGCCACAATTTGAAGAGTTAAAGGTAAGTATTAAAAGCCAAGAGAACATAAAAGCGATGTACTAAGAAACGCTAACGATCGATCGTAATCTAAGTTCTGGTACATTTACACAAACAAAACTAAGAAACGAAGGAAGTTGCACATGCGCTCAAGACGGCATTCTATGGCGGATGAATCTTCTTTTTGGAACAAAGTTATAGTTTCTTTGTTTTAGTTCTCATTGTTGCTATGCTAATCTGCGGGGTCATTGCGTAACATGCTGACAGTAAGAAGGACTTTAATTTTAACAGTTCTACAACATTCATTGCATTATTTACATTGTTGAGCAGACGTTTTGTTGGAATATGTGAAACAATGGAATAAAAATATCCTTCAAAATTATTCAGATTGAGAGTGATAGTTTGTTACACAATTAGGGTACCGGAACTATCTGATCATTGTGATCCATGGATGGCTTGAAGGTGTGGTTTTCAGAAGGTGTAATTAAGAACTTCTTTTAAAATTCGCAAAGATTTGACTTTCAGTTAAACCTAATACTTAAAGACTTGTTAAGTAAAGTCAGATTGATAACAAATATGCATTTGGAAATCTAAATGACCTTTCTAATAATGGCATCCTAGAAAAAGACCACGAAATACAAAATGACTAATGAAATATTAAAATAACAGGGTGTGTGAAAAGATAAACAGCAGCTGTTATTCATTCCCAAGATTATGTAAATGAAACTAATACATGAACAAAGCGTATTGTGCATAATATAATGACTGAAATCTTTGTTAAATTCAAGAATAGATGTCAAACGACATGTCCAAATCATGTTTTGACATGCTTAAAGATGACGAAAACGAAAATTAATGGAACATTGTTGAATATAAATTTTTTGTTCTAGATGGTTCAAGATTTATTTGATTTTAGTAGATTGCTATAATTCGATGCATGTGTTATGAAATTGCTTCGTTTAAACATAAAGAAATTCACCAACTAACAAGCTTTACTCCGAGGAAGAAGAAACTTCCAAAGTTATTGTCATTGGCTAAATAAAATCAAAGATTTAAGTTGTGTATTCTATTCTGTGGCATACGTTCACACCTTGTTTCCTCGTAGGGTTAGGCAGATAGGTACACCCATATTTCGTCAGTTATTTTTAAAGTCCCATGTAATAGGGAGCGAGCCCATATTCATCAACCGGGCAGGAATCCAGACTCCGGGCTGCTACTGAGAAATTCCATATAGAAAAACTCAATAACACTTTCCCCGCCTGGGAATCGAACGTAGGATCATATGCACAGCAGAAGCGCTTGCGGTCACTAGACCAAAGTAGCAATCAATTCCGTGGTATTTATGAAACATTCTTTGTCTATGATATTTTGGTTTACAACTACTTACTAAAGTAGTACATTCTTATGGTCTTTGGAAAACTGCAGTAGTCTATAAACCCCAGCTACTTTTTTAGCTTATACTTCTATTTTAGGTTTTCGATCTTATCGACATGTAAATTACATACATATTTGCATAATATCACAATACTCTATTTATCTAAGTACAAGAGTAGATCGTATCATCGTCCTTCACATGTCGAGCAAGATTTTAATTACCTTTCAAATGAAGTGTTACCTACTTACCTACATACATTAATGGGATATAGAAATAAAATGTATATGAAGGTCGATTGATATGCAATTAAATGTAATAATCGAACTTTATGATAGCTTCCGATGAAAGTTAAGACTGGAGTTTCATAGGTTATAGTATATTAACCTCTAAGTCCCTGAGATACCACATTTGGTATGTAAACAATCGTTTTTTAATTGTGTCTGTAATTACGGTAATTGACCGGTTAAGGGATTTGTTATATGTATAGTATAGGAACTTTATCCCCTGCTTTTTTTTTGTGAGTTTTAAATCATCTAATGACGTCTCCCGTTCTGGGTGGAGCGGAGACTGCTTTCCCTGCTTGACACGGTTTTTTAGGGAATGGCTTTCCGCAGGTCGACCTATGAGTTTGTCATCTGCATTCCCGGATTGCCTCTCTTAAAAAAATAATGCTTCCAGCCAGGGCTAAAAAATCTAGAGCAATAACACACGGGGGTGCCCCCCTGTGTGGTATGGACCTCGGCTTAGGGCGTCGCTGGAAGAAAGCAGCAAGAGACGGGCTGGATCGGAATGTGAACACAGTGTTTACATCTTGATTTCTATGTTATGAGTAAGTTTAATATTAATCTATTATACCATAAACCTTCTGGAATAGATACTTTAAATGATAGTGAGAACCGCTACAAAATCCGTTACGTAGTTTGGAAGAAAGTCTTTGTCACAGAGGTGAACATGAAAAGAGACTAGAAATTATAATATACATACATACATAAACTCACGCCATTTTCCCATGGGGGTAGGCAGAAACCACGGATAAATATATTTATGAATTATAATATATTTGTAATAATTATTTTTCTTATAATAACTGGTCGTGAGGAAACCTTTTGAAGGTTGACTGATGACCTGCTGAAGGTCGCAGGAATTCGTTGAATGCGAGGCGCAAAGGACTGGTCAATATGGCGACGCTTGAGGGAGGCCTATGTTCAACAGTGTATGTCTCTCACTGACGAGATGTGAAAGAACTTGCGTCTAACTGTTCTTAAATCGACAGCAATGGTCGTGATCAATGTTGATTCATATTTGGCTATAAGATCTTATTCATTTAGTCACGCTCACGGTATTTAATCGATTGATGATTTGTCGTGTTTACAATTTGTTTACGATCTGTCGACGTAGAGCAATTTGCCGACTATTCAAGAGAACATAGTGAGCAGAAAATTGCGTAGTGAATGATGTTGCATCTATTCCATTATAATGCTTTGACAGCCGCTTCTGACGCTAATGGGATTGGTTCAAATATTTCAACGTATTATAATGGGATGACCCATAGAACTTGGCAGTACATTGGTTGACCTGAATTTTCTTAGAGGCAATTTAAACTACTACAAAAAACTGACCTATATATACGTACCATCACAGTAATATGAAGTTTCAATAGGCTAAGAGGTCAGCATATACTGAAGAGTAATTGTGTAACACTAGGAATAGGTGTCATATTGACAGTTCAAAGACATTCATTGCGTTATTAACATAGCTGATTAGTCATTTTTTTCGAACAGATGAAGCAATAAATTATCAATATCCTTAAAAATGATTAAGATGCTGATTTATAGTGTGTTATGCAATTAGGGTCTCGGTTTTGTTATCAAATACTGTGGCCTTCTATACACGAATTGTAAATAAAATCACAAGCTAAACAAGACTTGCAATACAAAACAAACGCTGCTACAGTTTCATTAATTTGTAAAGACATACAAAAAATATTACCAACACGAATCCGAAGCAACTGAGCAAATAGTAACAAAAACAGAATATTAACTTTGTCACGCGATATTCAATTAATGTATCGGATTTCAGGCGACGGATATTTGTACTACCCAATAGAAAACTTGACACCGACAGATGACATTGAAATAGTTGATATGCCTATCTAAATTTTTGGAGTAAAACGGTTTGAATTTAAAGCAGTTTTTACTTGAAAATGAAACAGATTTTGTAAATAGTGATTCAAGAAGTTAGATAGACACAAAAATGCATTTAAACAAGGTTTACGAATAAGTAGGTTTTGATAACAGTGATGAAATTAATTTGGTACATACAAATAATGATATGCAAGGTAAAGCATCTATGGAAGAAAGTGAAGTGACTAAGCCCTGACTTCCGCAAGCAATAAGGTAAAGTAGAGGTTCCTAGAATGCTGTTATCATTATCAGTATCGATAAGTGCTGTTGATTTACGTACATTTATGATTATGACTGAACACACTCTTGGTCATTGACTTGATAGTGTTTATTTACAAGTTCTTAAGACAGACGTCTCAAAAAAGTTAGTATCATCATTATTCTCTTTTGCATAAAGATCACTTGCATACTTGCACACTCTCAACTCATTATAACAAATTGAATGTCGTGTCTTGAGTCACAGTTTGTTTGGAATTACATCGTTCAAGATGGAGAATATCCATAAAAAAATTCTAGAAAAAGACAAATAGAACTCTGGCCTTTAGAAATATATTGATATTAACAACAGTAATCTCACACTTGAGCCTTGTTGCCTTGTGGTATCTAAAAAAATGCCTTGAGCACGCAAAAAGTAGCGTCCGTGTCGCGAAACATTTAGAGTGTGCTTCCGGCACGACACGAACAGAGATAAATTAGGAGCTATGTGATCTGTGACACGGTTTCGGGTGACAAGATTTCACCTTAAATACTGTCATGTAGTTAGAGGAACTTTTCTTACCTTACGGCAGTAGATTCGGATTTTAGGGAATTATGAACCCAAAATAAAACAATGGGCATTGGGAGGGTCACTATTCTCAGAATCTGATGTTTTTATACAATTGGTGAAACATATGAGGATTTAGTTAAAAGCCTTCCTAAAATCTTTACAACAGCGGTGGCAAAGGGGCGTGTGGCTACCGCACATGGATCGATGATGATTGGTGCATGGATGGGTGAGCATCATTATATACCAAGACCCGTACGTGCCTCGGAAAGTACGTTAAGCTGTTAGTTACTATCAGGCTGTCATTCGCGGATCTTTGACATTCGTTATGGGTCGTCAGAAGTTAGAAAGTATGTCTATCAGTCTTACCATGGGGTATCTACGTACCCAGTAACTGGGTTGTGTAGGTCAGATAGGTAGTCATTTTCAGCTGCATCCGGTCAGACAGGAAACCGACCCCAACATAGTTGAGAAGAGGTTAGGTAGATAATGATGAGCGGTGGCGGTGGCTTATTAAAGTAGCTGCCTGGACTAGAGCACCGACAATATTATATCCAACACTCTCTGAATAGAAAATCTCGGCATTCCGCAACATTGCTAATTTATTAATCTGCTCACTATGATATGATATGATCACTGTTGCCAACACACAATCTAGAAACAACGGTGTGTAAGATACAAACTTCGGTAAAGCAATTAACCAAGTAATTACAAGTCTTATTCGCCATAACACCGTAGATCCGTTAGAAATTCTACTAACAGTAAAACAAACTTTTATAGCTGAATTCACAGTAGAAACCGTCAGTTATGCTGTTAACTGGGAATTAAAGTATTAACTTCCAATTAAGGAGTTAAGGGTCAGCCGTCAATTTGTCACGCAGTTGGGCTCCCTTCGGATGGCCACATGTTACTCAATTGACGAAGTGAATGCCCTTATGCTGTTAATTCTTCATAGGGACTCGTTAGAGTTAACTTCTACTGGTCTTCACCGGTTTGACTCTTTAACTGAACATCTGAATCATGAGTGTTTGATGTCGGCATGCGTATACTTTTTGTATTCTTATCCTGATTTTTGTCAAGCAACTGTTCTAACCAATACAAAGCTCGACAATAACATATAGCAAAGATCAAGTACTAAATCTTGATATGTTGTTCTCTGTCCTCCTCGATCAGAAAATGTATGAGGCTGTTGACAGCCTATCCATCTATCATCTATCTACCTGTCCATCTATATGCTGTAGGCTTGAGCCTACAGCATATAGATGGACAGGTAGATTATAAAATTGCAGAATTCCGAAAATATTCTTATAATTCTGAGACCAAACTAAAACCAACAAAGAACAAAGTTACAGCTAAGTTAAAAACTGACTCAAAAGGCAAACATTAACCAAACATTCAGACCAAGAAATCAATTTGGGCAAAATAAAAACACATTTAGGGCGAAGTTACCGCAAACATGTGTTTATTTCGAGTAGGCCAATTAGGTAAGGAAATTAACTTGTATGGTTTATTCACGAGTCACGATATGGCCGAGATTTCTTACACACTTCATATTTACTTGGAGCAAAGATAATATACAATACTGATTTTTTTAAGGCCATTTATATTTGGGCCCAGAAGCACGTACACATATGCAATGTTCGTATATATAGAATTCATCCCGAATCCTGTGTCCAAATCATGTGTTCATCAAATCAGTATTTTGTTTTTGCGTAAGTACCAGGTGTCCAAAGCAATATTGTTATGACTGTTGTGAGTAATCCAACTCAAATGCGAAAGTGAGTCTTTCAGGGTCAAACCAATTTTGATGACGAATCTGATGACTGGCTAAAATCTTTACTGAGCTATTTTAAAATAGTTAGTGTTGACACGAGCGAATAAAAAGATGATGACTTTTCGTAGTGAGGAAAATTACTTCCTAGAAAAGAACAGAATCATAGGACCGTATGTACCAATTTCTTTTTTACTGGATCAGCAGGCTATTTTTGTCCCGCGTTTTACCATTATCTAACGTAATGGTATGCGGTCAACGACGGTGCACGACTGCCTAGAAGTAACCTCTCAAAATTAAAAGACTTCCAGGTTACAAGTATCATTAAATACAGACTGAAAGAGTCCCACTTCCACTTTTAGCCTACTTATCATAATATGCTTAATATTTTGGACAAACTTCATGTTCTTAAAGTATGTCGAGAGCATAAACCGTTAAGATACGGTTGCATCTTCGTCTAATTCGTTTTCGCTTTCATAATTGTTTTTGTTTTGGTGACTCGTCGTTACGGTTCGAGTATGTTTTGTTTTGAGTGTGTGGCATGGCCGCACGACTAATAGACAGGTGGGTTTGGCGATTTTACGCATATGACCATCTGTTGTAAGATTAGTTTGAATTTTGTGGATATCTGCATCTGTTGGAAGGAAGCTACTAAGAGCTTATTGAAAGGGATGAGTTGGCAATTTTCAATTGAATTACAAATCTTAACCTTGCACAAAAAATCAGTTAATCTAGACTTTCTGATAAATCTTATTCTAACTCTCATCAGTTCGGATGAAGTGACCTTAATATATTATTTACATATTAAGTTGGCCTGACTCATATAGTTACTTCGTTACTACCTAAACCTTTTGATCTATAAAATGATAACCTTAAGACTGTTTTAGGGTGGTTTCAGACTGTATGACAGATACGTGCGCTGGTAAAGAGTATCTCACAAACACTGAATAGTTCAATATTAAAAAGCATACAAAAATATATAAGAGACATTCCACTAATGATCCTCTCAAAAAATTAGAATTGCCAAAAATTACAAATGAATGGCAAGCTTATGCTTAAATTGTGCTTTCGTTTTAAAAACTGTTCTTCTTTAAAGTAAATCAGGTAACCTGAACATTGAACTGTAGTGGCTAGTTATTACTATTCCTCTTTTTGATCTGCCAAGTGTTCTGAATGCGAAAAGATAATTTTGTTTCGATGAGTGATGAGTAATGTGCTCTTTCAATAGATTTTGGTTTTATTTTGAAATTAATGAAGATCGTGAATTGAAGTGTTCTCTTAATAACAATGCGTCAGCCTGTTTAATATGGGTTTTTCAAATAAGAAGACAATCATTATTGTGTAGTCGACGGCACGTGACGGTAACACTTTGACCTTGGCTGGGCCTCAAGTCTGCTATTACAATAGTGTCAGAATGGTCTATCATTGATTTCATAATTGTTGATTTTGACAAGTTTAGTAATCTACTAATATAATGGCGTCATTATGACTTTCCAATGGTCAACCACTGACACTCCATTGAAAGAAATGGCTTAGAATGGTAATCTCGTACATAATGACAAATGAATGACTGACTTATGCGGTAATCTGCTCAAATTTTGACAGTTCCTTTGATCAGTGACCTACCATTGGACCGTCATTGTGCAGTCATTGCTTGCATTGTAATAGCTCGGTTGTTGTCAAAAAATGTTTGCTAGCTATCGTGTTTGTGGAATATTGAACGGAGAAATGTATTCACTACGAGCAAATATTCTCGAGCTAGCCAAACGCCGTGGATGCTAAAGAAAGAAGATGGGCAGAATGCAAAAGACGTCGTCGAGCCCGTCGCTTGACGAGAATGAATACAAACCCCTTTATTGATATTTCCGAAGCGGAATTTATAAAAACGTTTCGCCTTGGAAAGGACTCAGTAAGGGGGTTAATTGAAGAACTCATTCCCCTTATGGCCAGACCGCGTCGAAACGTTAGCGTATCGGCAGATATTAAGGTGAGAAAACTGAATAAATAATTAACACACAAAACACCGGCCGCTGGAAATAAAAACAGATTAACGTCAGTAAGCAGTAATGCCACATTTGACTTTGACAGCTAAACAGATTAAATATTACTGAGTTGTCTATTTTCACATTTATCCGCGTTACACATGTAAATGCAATGTTTTTGCTATTTACGAACTTCTTACTACTTCAGATTGTTTAAAACACTAATAAATAATATGTAAATATATATAGAAATGAAATCTGGCATAATTAAAATGTTCAAATTTAGTAGTAGTTTTTAGAAAATCATTTCTACTAACGAGTTTTATAATAATGGCAATACGACAATGTCATTGTACCACGATTCTATTACGAGACCACTGACCGATCAATGATCCACCATTATGATTTAGCAGATTACGAACTTTTAGCAAAATGACAATGGGATGGTGTTGGAATGACGAATTAATAAAAAATAGCAGACTTGAGGCCCTGGTCTAGCGTAGTACAGAGTTTCAATAGAATACATGGGCAGCTTTTGAGGGCTTGTGGCTATCAGGTTTAGCTACGTTTGCCGCGGTTTATCTATTGATGGGTAACCATCTTTACATACCAAGACCTCTCAGAAAGCACGTTAAGCCGTTACGAGTTGTCAGAAGCCCGAACCCAATAACGAATCTTACTAATAAGTATTGTATTATCCTAAAGTCCTGTGGCAGTCGGATATGCCGTCGCTCCATGTTAAAATACTGGTACTGAGCTGAATCTATGTAAGTGAATCTGGTAAGACTGACTGGCAGCTGACCCCATCATAGTTGCGAAAGGGCTTAGCAGATTGATTGATGTTGCCAGCTTCTCTTGTCACTACTGGCGTGCGGTCGATTGTACTAACGCAGTCATCTTATGTTACCGTGTGGTGCCGGACGTAAAGAATAACACCACCACATTTCTTCCCGTGGGTGTCGTAGAAGGCGACTAAGGGACTTACTAGAGAATGGGCAGCAGCGTTCACTATGCATTTTACTACCATACTGCGATCGCCAACCCGCCTGCCAAGCGTGGCGATTATGGCAAAGCCCCCAAATTGGGGGAGGCCTAAGTCCAGCAGTGGACGTCTTACGGCTGAAATGATGATGATGATAAGTCATCTTATTTAGCTAACTATTAGTAGGTAACTGAATAAATATTTAGCATTTTAAGTATGACCGTCGAGACCACGCAGTATTAGCTTCCTTATTAATATTTACGTGTTTGAGAATTTCATCATCGTTATCAATGACAATATTATTATTAACATTGGCTTCTTCCTAGAATCCTCTCATTAGTACTTTGTGATTATGTCCATTTGTAAATGGCATTTTTTACCATGTTTCTGTAATACTTGTAATTTTCCTGAAGTAGTGGTGGCTCAGTGGTAACGGCCCGACTTACCGAGTTGTAGGTCGTGGATTCGAGCTCAGATAAGTGCATATTTAGAGTATATAATTTCTTGAAAATGTTGAAGGCAAAACGGCATGTCCTAGAACCGAAAAATCTAAGACCTAACCTTGTGACCATCATTAACACCACTGCTCTCAAATCGGTGGAGGAAAATATCGTGAGGAAACCGGCATGTCTTAGCACCAAACTTTCTAAGACATGTAACATCTACCAACCCGCACTGGGCCCACGTTGTATAGTTATAGCGTTCTCCTTCTCGAAGAGAAGACGCAAGTTCTGTACCCCAGCAGAGGGAACATTATAGTTTGATAATGCTATATAATTTTCCTTAATAATATAACTACGGTTTTAATACTAAACGAAAAAACTAACATCTATTGAACAGTTCCACATGGTCAACAAATCAAAGTAAATCATAAAGTGACCATGAAGACAAGGTTGACAAATAAAAGTGCAAGTAAAGTACGTAAGGCAATAACTTGGCCATAACAAATTATATTGTATGACTTGTATGACAATTCACATACATTTTAAGCAGTTTCTTTATACATTTTGATACGTGTTTGATTCAATCAGTATGCCTAGCGTTTTCATAGTTATCAGCTCGACTTCCAGTCTAACCAGATTCAGCTGAATTTCAGTATATTATGTGGAGCGACTGCCTATCTGACCTCCACAACCCAGTTATTGGGTAACATAATACTCTCGGTAAGACTGGTTGTCAAACTTTTTTGGGCTACCCGTAATGGCTGTCAAATATTGACAGCCAGGACCTGTGGCTTAATGTGTAAAAAAAATATTGGTATGTAAATGTGGTCATTTATCCATGGACAAAACGCAACAAGCGTAGCTTAACCTGATCGATCGACCCGTGTGCCTGTTATCACTTATCCCTTCGCTGAATGAGGATTCGAAAAAAGAGGTTCATGTAAATACGAGAATTAATTGTCTAAGGTGTAATGGATGGGCACCCATCTTCAAACCGGCCGCGGCAACCGTAGCTTAACTTTTGACCGACCCAGAAGCTGTTATAATTTAGCCACGAGCCCCTCCAATATATGTATTTGAGTACTAGAGAAAAACTGAATCAAAGTAAGAAATTGTAACGTTGGTTTAAAACGTAAGGTATAACTAATTCGTGAGTTTATAATTGGTAAAAGCTATGGTTATTTTGGTGGAGAAATATCAACATATTCCTTAAGGTTGGTCCAATTTATGAAATCTAAATGTTTTTACTGCTAATCTTTTAATGTGGTGCATGGCGCTCGTTTCTCTAACGATGTTTTGATGTGGTTTTGGCCATTGTTTATGGCATGTTTGGAAATATCCTAATATCCTATACCTAAACAATCCTACCCTCAAATAGAGATAATTTGGTGCTTTGCAGTGCAGTGTTGATACTGTTCCGTTGCTTTTCGCGTTTATTATGGGGTGTTTATTTGGCTTCATCATGGATGTGTGCAAGAACTGTTTACCCTTCTTTGATGATGTTTTTGTATAAACAGAATTTCAAATGAGAGGAATCAACTCAAATCTTTATATGGATTTCATGAAATATGAGTTTGGGAGATATTTTCATAACACAGTAAAATGTGTATATAATGTGTACCACTGCTGTGATACAAGCCTCTTCTCAGTGAAAGGGAGTGGGCCGTAATCCACCACGCGGGCCCAGTGTGGGTCGGGCATATCATGCTTAGGGAAAAGAAATGAAATTAAAACTCGATTGAGGAAAAGTATGTTATAATATCCTAAGTCATGCATGAACTTCCTATTAAATTACTATCTTTATTTAATATAACAATATTATTATAAAATAGCCGAGGATACATTTTAAAACAAGACACAAATCTCATGACAATTCTACAAGTGCAGTTGAAAAGACCTATGTAAAAACCTTCCAACATGGGTGATGGATGAACAAGTCTTTGATACTCATGATGCCTGCCAGAATAGTGCAAATGTAGGAGCTACATATAAAACTATATGTAATACTGGAGCCACTGATGATTGTAACAGACGGACTACTCATAGTTCAAAAAGCAATGATTAGTCCGCACTTGTCTATGCTGATGTTCGATGATTAGTCATAGAGTATACTCAGACAGTTGATATTGAATTAAAGAAACTATCACTTGTATCAGTAGTTTTTCTCGAAAGCATGACTCAGATAGGCGTAGACATTTTCAGATTTTGACATACATTAGAATATTTGTATTACTGATGGTTGCTGACCTAAATCGTGACGTTTCTTTTAGTGTCTTCATCAGCATCTTTGTGCCCTTTAAATATGCAATCGACTTTTATGATTCGTTAATAAGTTAATTTCAAAGCCATTTTTTACACAATCTGTCCTTTTTTTACGAAATGTTCGCCCTACACTTTGGGGCAATAAAGTGTGATGTAATGTTATGTCAACCATGTTTCTTTATTGTAAACGGACCGTTCACTCTGTGGATTCTATTTTTTACAAGCTTGACTTAGTTTAGGAGTTGGTAGATCATCTATTATATGCTGCTGTACAACCATCAAACATAGACATCATAGATCTTCAACCATCTTATTCATAGATATAGATTAAGTTTATTGCTGTTCTTTGAGGGTGAAATAAAATTATTCTTAAAATTTTCTGAATCTTATGGGACTTCCCGATAAGTTTCAAAGCGAACCGGAATATTTATAAACATGAGCGAGTAACACCGTGGGGTCTGAAACCGAATTGATATTTGAAGTTTTTTTAAATACATATACACATCGACAGTAACTCACATAATATATCAAAAGCTTTCAGCAAGCACAAAACAACTTCAAAATGTTTTTATTATTTTTAATGATAGAATGTTCAAGAGGAGAATTAGTAAAATAAAGCTGTTGGTCCAAAAGTTACAGTTAGGAGGTCTGCGTAGGTAAACCTCGATATATATGAACACAAACAGAGAGAGGTCAGTGCCAAGCAGTGGATGCCCGGTGAAGTTGGTTCATCCAATAGCACTCGAGTGAATTGAATAATAACATTGAATAGGGTATCAACAGTACTAACATAAAAACCAGGAAGAGTTTTCAGTCAATAACAAAGATTTCCGCGGGATTATAAACAACCATTGCAACACACAAACAGGCCTAAAGGAAATAGACTTCCTTTACGTTCCCAGTGAAATTGGAAGTCATAGGAATTCCACAATTCCGTCTCAAAAGGGAAATGCCACCGATAACTAGAACGGATCTGACCATACATTTAGCGTTATTAAACGTTTATCGGTCGTGAGTTCATCAGCCGAGCCGATATTTTTAGTAGAAGCGCGGGCGCAACACGAGTGTAACGGGAAAGCCGGATGCAATCGCAATGGGCGTTGAGATGCTGGTTTTGAGAACAAATTGGTGTTTTTTTTTGTATGGAATCAGGACAGTTGTCGCGTGTTGTTGATATGTTTGTAATGAAAGGAAAACTGACATCAATTTGGCAGGTTTTTAAAATTAAATGTCTGTTATATTGTGTCGAAAGATGTAGTGTAAGAATTAAGCCTCGTCCCCACTAGGAACATTTGTCGAGCAACATGTGTCCCCGGTGACATCGGGCGATGTCGGGCGACGTCGGACGACATCGCCGCGACATTGTTGAAACTGTTCCTTGTCGCACAGTCGATGAAGAGTAGTGATAGAGTGTGGACGTGCGTGCAACCTGCGACAATGTGGTCGAACGACATCGTGCTGCGACTTATTGAAGTATATCGCTCTTATGAGTATTTGAAAATTTATAAAAGTGTATGATAAGGACGTGTAAGAATCACCACTTGCTAGGTACCTTAACGTAACAGCAAGTCTAAATTTAGCATCCACGGGATCACGGAATCTAGTTTTCTGTTTAGATATTGATGGGGATATTTTACACAAGAGTATTTCAAAGTCTGTTGATGACATCCGAGTAAAATTATGAAATGAGCCGTCTAGAACACTGAGATCATTAAATACACTTGTTTTGTTTCGCAAGTACTGTTTAATCCACCATCTTCTCTTCTTTTTTGTTCTTTGTACAACACTATCTCTTCCGGAGACATGATAGGTTCGACTGAACTGATGTGGACGGAGACAAGACATCGGGCGACGTGGGGCGATGTAGGGCGACATCGCCCGATGTCTCCGGGGACACATGTCGCTCGACAAATGTTCCTAGTGGGGACGAGGCTTTATGGAACTATATTTTGAATTTTCTATATCATTGTATTGGATCGGATCCCTGTCCTATCTTACCATCGAAAATTCTTAATAGTACTTTGATGGTAGCTTATAGAGGTGTAACTTAATTATACACATTACAATGTATTGTGCGTCTTATTGTCACAACTTACAATTTATAAAAAAAATCACCAACGTCATTATTTCAGCCAAAAGACGCTGGACATAGACCCCCAGTTCTTTTGCTATAATCGCCACGCTTGGCAGGCGGGTTGGCGATCGCAGTATGGTGGTTAAATGAGGGAACGCTGCTGCCCATTCTCTAGTAAGTCGCGTTTCACGATAACCTTGGGAAGAAATGGGAAAGTACTATTCTTTACGTCCGGCACCATATTAAACAATAAAAAATACATATTTGAATAATATCTAACCACCGATAACTAACAAAGAACCATTGATATATTGATTGTTTGTTATCCAAGTTCTCAGAAATCATTTTGTCTTCCCCACAATCTACATCGGTTCACTGTGTTTCCAGTATGAATGAGTGTATGAGTGCGATTGGCACTGTTTCAAAATATTACGATGACGGTGATGACGTGTGGTTGATGAATTACACGTCATTCACTCACGGCCTCGATTGGAATGAAGAAAGTTTTGTTGACAGACTTGTTAAGTCAGATATTTTACTTCTTTTGCGCAGTCGGCTAAAGGGTGAAGTTCTTGGAATTTCTGCGCCTCTTTTCAATGTTTAAATGGCCGTTCATTATTTAATTACCTACTGAATTGTGGTGTCTTTGATAGATACTATTGCTGCATTAATCATGGTGAGGTGGTTTGACGATCCTTTACACCTATCAAGTCGCTGACGTCTTTTCATTGAATCAATCTGCCAAATCCTTTTCCCAACTATGTTCAGGTCGCCTATACCACTATATTTTACATGGAGCGATTATTTTCTGACTCCACAACCCAGTTACTGGGTAATACGAGACCCTTTATTAGTCACACTTTCAGTCTTCTGACAAAAATGTCCGCCGGGACCGAGGGCTTAGCGTGCTTTCCGCAGTAAACTGAACGATAGAAACGTCCGGCTGTTAATAGTTAGCTACAAGCCATTTGCTGTATGATGATGATAATTATGACACATATCTCCCCAATCATGTCTGGAGTTTTGTAAAAATACGACAACTGACTCCCGTATTTTTACGATGTTTCGTATTTCCATCTCAGACACAGACTCAATCTGCATAATAGTACCTTTAATTTTTCCTAAATTTTTGACTTTGTTTTTTGCAGACATGTGATGGCGACTAAATTTTAAACAGGATTTTTCTAAACAAAGACCTCCACCAACATCTAGACATTAATAGATGTATTTTATATTTAATTTATTTCGCATAGCAACTCGCGACTTTCTCTAACCTCAAAAACTAATGAGATCACAGTTGTGTCCGTTCCGGTCGTCCAATATTACGAAATAATTTTATTTGTATTACGTAACTTTTATTTTAGAGACTTTGCCATCCGATTTGATACGGGCAAGTAATATTTTTTGGTACATTTTGGTAGGCAGTAGGTATGTTGTTTTTTCTAACTTTATTAGTTAGCCTAAAAATGTAGTCGTCTTCCAAAAAGAACACTTCAAAGTAAAAATCAACTTTAATTTCGGAACTTAAAAAAAATAAAAAAAAAATATCTTAGGACAACCAACACACCGTTATCTGATCCCAAACTAGGCAGAGCCTGTACTATGGTAACCAGACAACTGATAAATATACTTATATATTTCTAAATACATACATATTATAGATAAATTACACCCAGACACAGAACAAATGAATGTGCTCATCACACAAACATTTGTCCTGGGTGGGAATCGAACCCACGACCTCAGTCTTAGCAGTCAGGGTCACTAACTACTAGACTAACAGGCCAGTCAACTACTTGATGCCTTTAGTGTTAATTTTATTTTTTGCCAACGACCTTTTTTTGTAAAAATGATTTTGTTTTCTTTGTGTACCCTATCCCACACAAACTCGTATACCTTACTAATGAAGCAAATAACAGTAACAGTAAGTTATTATTATAATAAATATGACATCATCAATAAACAAGAAGTGGAAAACTACATATTATTGAAGCTAACTCAATATCTTCTTATTCGATCTTAACCAAATTTATATGGGACCAGCCTATAAATATACTCTTTCACATAAGTGAAGTTCGAAAATGGTATATAAATTATGGATTTCAGAGACAGCAAAAAAAAAAAAACTATCGAATCGTGAATCTTTAAAAAAGAAAAAACGGAATGTAATCTCAATTGCTTGATTGAATGGGAGGAATTTGACTGGAGGATATCGCTGGCCAACATCTTCGCGTATCATCTTAGGTCCTTTATCCCAACTATGTTGGGGTCGGATTCCAGTGCTACCAGGTGCATCTGAGTACCAGTTACATGCACGACTGCTTATCTGACCTCTACAACCCAGCTATACGATACCCTTGGTAAGAGTGGTTGTCAGAGTTTTGGGCTTCTGACGACCCGTAACGACTGTCTAAGATCTACGAATGACAGTCGGGGCCAACGGCTTAACGTGCTTCCGGAGGCACGGAGGGTCTTGGTATGTAAAGACGGTCATTCATCCACGGAGCAACGGTGGTAAGCGCAGCTTAGCCTAATAGATCGACCAATGCGTCTGTTAACCCAAGCCAGTAGGTTCCGTACGAAATATTAACATGAATATAAGTTGGTACGGTATATTTGTACTGCACAAGGGCTTCAGTTTCTATTCAGAGAAACTACAAAACACATTACTTTTAATTTTATACATTGTGAAATCTTTCTCATATAAATTTTAATGATGTGAGAAATATTAAGATTATAAATGTACTATTCATACACAGAACCTCTAAACGTATAATACCATTTATTGTGAACGTAACAGTAGGTACTTTAATTAAAAGCTTAAAAAATAAAAGTAGTTAATTTGGTTGATTATTTCCGGTCAATAGCACGACTGGGTCCGGTGTCTGTGGCGTGACGTAACATCATCGATTCCGGTTATTTATAACGGACTTGATTTAATTTAAATATTAATTAGATGGTTTTTGATATGAATTAATGTTGTTTATTAATTTATAGTATAATGTTTCTTGCTGCCTATAATTAAGTATACCTAGTGTTAATAAATAAAATTTTATGCGCTGTGAAGTAAAAGACCTGTTATTTTCTAGAGTGTTACCTAAAATAACTGAGTTTCGTTTGATGGAGATATCTACTTCACATTGATCGCCAGTTTTAGAATCCAATCAATCTAGTCTAGATTTATTTGATTCTAAATCTCCACAGATACCTTGAAATCTGAGACCGCATACAAGTTTAATTGAATAGTTTTTTAGCCTTTTACCATTTTACAATTTACCGTAATCTGTTCCAAACACCATCACTTACCTGTAAAAGAAAAAAAAAACATTAATCAAATGAAATAGACCTCGCAGTTTTATTAGCCAATTAGATAACATTTAACTATTTCAAAACTTAAATGTAGAGCTACAAGGTAGAATTTCGTTTAGTTTTTGCTTTAAATAAGGTAAATCGTGACTGAATGATATAGATCACGATAGCATATATTTAGCTAACGCTACGTTATGTGATGACAATCACAGCACATCAGCTGGCGTTTCGTAAAAATTTTAACAGATATGTAGAACAGCATTCACGATACGTGTTTTTATAAAAATAACGAATGAAATAAATAAGTGGTGTTGTGTAAACAAATGACGGGCTAGAGCATATTTTAATATTTCACAGTCATTTAAAAGGATACAGCAATTAATTTTGAGAGAGTGTCTTGTATAATCTATTCATTGTATAAAACTTTTGATTTATAATTTAACATGTGTTTGAAGGAAGAAACGATGGCGTCCCGTGAAGACTAAATTTTCTTACGTTTTTCATAGTTCGTGTTAGGTTTTATGTTGATTTTAACAATGATTCGCTAACGTAACAAATATCTCTTTACAGAATTCTAATCATTCGAATCATCAATAAAAACAGTCCTCAATTTTATATAAACCCATCAAATGACTTTTTCAAGAAATAGGACCTTAGCGCCTCCTCCTCAATAGCGGCTTCAATTGATAACACCTGGTTCCGAATATAAGAATCTTTCTTATATTCGGATCCAGGTGTTGACAATTTTTACTTTGATAAAGCCTCACTTCTGTTTCTGAGAGCCTACTAAAATTAAGAAATCACTTTTGAAACATGTCAATAATATTTATTGGTTGTTATTATTACCGATCACAACAGTCAATATGAGTACAACAGCGTTACAACACTTACAACGTATAAGTGATTTTTGTGTTGATCGGTTTTTCAAAATGGTTTCTGAAAGTTACTAACAAAGGTAGGTAAAGAACGGGTTCGGGTGTAAAGCTACGGTACGAGCAGTTGATGCCACATAACGGCCACAGTGAGGACTGTCATGCAAATATTGCAATGGGCTTTGTATTTACGGTGTACAAATGCTCTCCAAAAACATAATCAACTTCCTTTCATAACTAACATTTGAGTGACGTCATTCATCGGTAAATTGCAGATGATTTGTGGCGGCCACACTTCTTAGAACTTGTGCTTTATTGTTCATGACGTTACATCCTTCACGTAGCGTATACTAAGTCTGTCTGCCAATAGAGATGAGTACAGAAACAGATCGTGTAAACAGCAGTTAGCAAACACTAGGAAGCAGTAAATGCTACTTATTAGATATAATTTAACGTTTCCCCGTTTTAACAAGAGCTAGCGGGAGATACATTGTATTTAATGCATTAGCAACCATTCGTAAGAATTGAATGAACATCTGAAGTAATTTGAAGTTATGAGACTAGTCAGCAAGTATTGAGTATGAATGTCGATGGCTATAAGCGTAGAGGGAGACCAAAGAAACGATGGATGGACTGTGATATGTGTGAGTGATGAATTATGGAAAGGGGGCGGCTACTGAGATGATGACTTATAGAGAAGTGTAGAAGGAAAAGACATGTTGCGCTGACCACAAATAAATTGGAATAAGAGCAGAAGAATGACGATGAAGACTAGTCAGCAAAAAATGTAATTATGAATGACAAGTAGCAGACAGTGAATTATATACATGAGCAGCCTATAATGACCAGCTTCCTCTCGGTGAGAATGAATGAGCCCCTATCCACCACGCGGGCCCAGTGCGGATTGGCAGATATCACATGTCTCCAAATAAGTGGTGCCTGTTTCCTCACGATGTTTTCCGTCACCGCTTTGAGAGCAGTGGCGATGATATAAATTACACAAAGTGTAGCACCTGTCAGGGTTTGAACCTACGACCTACAAATCGTAACCATCTTGCCAATGGGATCATCACCATCACTGGTCTCAATGAATAATACAACTAACACGTAACCCTACCCAACTGTCACCCATCGATCAGAATGAAACTTTGCACATCGATATAACACTAAAAAATATTGAACCCGTGTTTTTTTATTTTTCCGGAATCCACTTTTTAGGGGTAGAAACCACCCCCTAGGTTTATAACGGTTTGTGGGCATAAGTTATATTAGGGTTAAGGTAGCTTAGCCAAGATCGTAATGTTCTGATTGAAAAGCAGTCGAATAAACTCTACCCAGAGTTACGAGGGTTAGCCTACTTAGGGGTTATGAGGAGTGGTTTCTACCCCTAAAAAGTGGATTCCGGAAAAATAAAAAAACACGGGTTCAATATTTTTTTTGTGTTATATCGATGTGCAAAGTTTCATTGTGATCGGTGGGCGACAGTTGGGTAGGGTTACTTGTAAGATACTTTTCTTTGGTCCTAAGAATGTTAAGTGTGCAGTTAAGACACGTGCTGTATACCTACATATTGACATGTGTTATATGTTCAGTAATTACGGGTAAACTAGGTCCGTGCGTCACAAAGTGCTATCTCATCTCGCCGGTTTCGTTGAATTTGCAGCGTATGTATCTATACTTATATCTATACTAATATTATAAAGCTGAAGAGTTTGTTTGTTTTTATGTTTGTTTGTTTGTTTGATTGAACGCGCTAATCTCAGGAACTACTGGTCCGAATGGAAAAATTCTCTTTGTCTTGGGTAGCCTGATTATCGAGGAAGGCTATTTAACATTACGCTACAACCAAGAGGAGTGGAGCAGTAATGAAAAATGTTGCAAAACGGGGAAAATCGCACGGGTAGGCGATTCGACGCGACGGGAAGGGTCGGGGAACAAAAAATTTTACGCGGACGAAGTCGCGGGCAGAAGCCAGTCTATGATGAAAGTATTGAGTGCTGAGTCGGCGATTCCCCTTATGTAGCAGCGTGTAACACAGTTATTACAAGTGTATACAAATAGTCTTGGTTAGATCATCTGTCTGCTACACAATAACTCATTTCCCTTAGTTTTTATGTAGGATGTTTTGTTTTTCCAGATGATTCAGAAGAGTCCCTTTGGAGTCAAATTCTGGAAGCGACCAGTCATTTCTGGCAACACAAAATTGGTGGAGGCTCTGAGTCGATGGTTTATCTTAGAGATTGAAGACCTGTTTTTCAAAGAGGGAATCAATTTTACTGTATAATCACCAGCATTACCAGGTCCTATGGAATACTGTTGTAGAAAGACATAAGCAATTCCTGACCTTCCACATGTTATCAATACAGATGTCAACTAGAAATGAAATGACTTAAAAATTTAATTCCATTTTTTTTATTGCTTAAGAAAACAGTATTAATACTTGGTTATAAAATTCTAACTAACAGAAGACAGATTATAAAGATATGAAGGTGTGATAAACTCTTTCATCTTTAGGAATATGTAGTATTCCGTAAATATTCAATTTGGTATACATTTTTTTTCATCTCCGAAGTTTTGGGAAAAGATTTATTGTACATAAACGTTACAGATTTTTCTCAGAGAATACGGAACTCAGAACAATTACATAATTAACACAACTCGCTTTCATTGTGACCTTTGCTGGCGAAAACTTATCTCCCATAACATTTGTGATACCACAAACAAACTTATGTTAAAACAATAGAGTTTATATTTGATTGTAAAAATGTTTCCCAGTGTCGATTTGGGTTGTATTGTTAATTACTCTTATTCTCATAACAATACGGTATATTTTAGTAAGTAATTGTTTATAATGCGTACCGTTGTTTAATCAAAGCTACTTTGATATGATCTTTGTACTTGGTCCTACTGCTTGTAAGATTTCTTCTCGTGAGATAAAATGTTTTTTGTCGGTTTTACCGCAAACGTCTTGAACAGTTCGGTTGCCAATAAGGCTTACTTGTCTTTGGTGGGTAGCAGTCTGCTGCTGGATATCAGCATCATTTCAGCCGATTGTCGTCTATTGCTGGACAGCTTTTAGATAGGCCTCCCCTAATTTATCGATCGCCGCCAAGCGTGGTGATTATGGCAAACCCCCCCGGTTTTCCATAATCACCACGCTTGGCGGCGATCGATGGTTGTAAAATGAATACAGAACCCTGCTGCTCATTCTCTGGTAAGTCGCTTAGTCCCATTTTACGACACCCATGGGAAGAAATGGGCTGGTACAATTCTTTACGTCCGGCACCACACGGTACCTGCTGGACATAGACCTTTCCGTCGATCCAAAAGCGGATCCAGGATTTTATTCTGGGACGAGTAATTAAGAAGTGTCTACCATATCTAGTATTGTGCTACGCTGTTTTTAGTATTCATCCTTTTCGTTGACAATCTAATATAATATAAAATTCTCGTGTCACAGTTTTCGTTGCCATACTCCTCCGAAACGGCTTGACTGATTTTGATGAAATTTTTTGTGCTTATCCGGTATCTATGAGAATCGGTGAACATCTATTTTTCATCCCCCTAAATGTTAGGGGTAGTCCACCCCTAAATTTTATTTTTTATTTTTAGACAAAATTTTTAATTTCTATTTTTTTATGATACAACATACAAAAATACATACAATCCTCAATTTTCACCCTTCTACGATCAACCCTTATTTTTTAATAGCCATTTTAGTAATTTAATCATTTTTCCTCTCCGGTCGAAAACTGATCAATCGTCATTTAATTAGTTATCCCCGCCTAGGAAATTATTTATATGGCAAAACAACGTTTGCCGGGTCAGCTAGTGGCTGTATAAAATTTTGACCCGCGAGCCCCTTACACCGCTCTATCTTTTAAGCATTGTAAGTTATCATGAAATCCTCTCGCCGCGGAGGGCGCTAACCATATCCTTTCTGATGCCTCGCCTTATAAGTCATAATGCTATCCTAAAGATTTTCAGAGAAGCCTCATCATCATGGTCGTCATAATTTCAGAAAATGTATAGAGGATGCTGCCGCCCATTCTCTAATAGCTTCTATAACACCCACGGGAAGAAGACTTCATGACCCAGACATGCCTGATTTTTTAAACTCGTAAGTAAACTACTACATTTATTTCTCGGAAACGTTGAAAATATATATTTTGGACAATGCGTCGTATATTTTCTGTCGTGTCTGTTACCCGTCCCTGTTGTTTATAAATTCAAAGTCAGTAGGAATAAAGTGTAAGACCTCAAGACAAATGCAAATTAATGAATGTTGAAATGCACATTCTTTTTGGGTTTGAGAACAAGAGCGTGGTCATTACAGAAGCGATAGGCGGAATGAAGAGATATAAATATACACTAGTATTTTCGGTATTGTAAATAGCATTTCCGTCCAATATTTTGAAAAATTACGATTTGACTGTATATGTGTATATATAAGGTGTATCTATTCATACACGAAATGTTACAATGGGTACACCTGTAGGTGGTAAAGAAGCTTTAGAAGCAAAAATATTTTTTTTATCTAAGCGTTTTTGAATTTTCGTAATTATTATAACTAGTGATCGCCCATTGGTCGAAATTCGACCGTACTTCATTTGAATAGATATACATTATTAATGAAAAAAATATATACCTATAATAATAAATATTGAAAAATAACATGGTTATATTTGACATTCAGTAACACTATAGACAAATTGTTGATGCTGTACTACTGTGGAGAGGGTTCGCTGGCGGGATGGTGATGGCTAGGACCAGGCCGTAGGTGTAATCGGTAAATAATATTTCTTCAGGACTCTCTTCTTTATTTTCTTAATACATCTTAACTGCTGGATATGGAATGAATTATCATAGAAAGCTCTGTTTTTATAGAATTTTCCCTATTATTTTATTTTCTTAATACTTCTTAACTGCTGGATATGGAATGAATTATCACAGAAAGCTCTGTTTTTATAGAATTTTCCCTATTATTTTTAATTAATTATGACAGTTCAAAATGTCATAATTATAACCAGCCTGTACAATCTATGACCAGTCTGTACAATCGCGAGGCATACGACCTCTACAGTTTGCACACGACACTAAGTTTTGTATGGGAAACTTACTAATGCCATACTTGACACTCCCCATAAAACCACAGATTTGGACCATAAGCAAAAGAATATTTATGCATGTGTGTATACACGGTAATGAATAGTAGTGTGTGTAACGTGTTAATTATTGAAAATAATGTATTTTTACGCATAATTTAAAAAAAAATATTAGCTTTCGTCACTTCTTCTCTGTATAAACTATAAGTGTGCGAAATTTCATACTCCTCCGTCCGCGCAATTTTCGTAAAAAGGGATCCAAAGTTTTCGCTTCACGTATTAATATATAGATTTTAAAACTGCTTGAGACGTTTTGCATAAAACCTTTACTCCAAATTCTATGAATGGCCCACCTGACGCTGCGAGGCCGACGACCGGGCGGTACGAGCATAGCAGCGGGCCGTAAAAAATAAGAAGGAGCCAATATTTCTTATGTGCGTCAAATAATTTATAAATATTAAATTTAAAAAAAACTCTTAGAATTTTTTTTTTCGTTGCTATAGCTTCTTTACCACCTACAGGTGTACCTCTTAAAATATTTCGTGTATGAATAGATACACCTTATATATAAGAGCACTTTCAACTCTCGGCGATGAACCGAGTATTGAAAATGCAAATCCGCAATACGTTTGTGTCGTATCGTATCGTAGTTTTAGTAAAAACAGGAATTAAAGCCGGGTATGAAAAGGGATTTTAAGATGGCCATTAGCCTCTAAGTCCCTGAAATACCACATTTGGTACAGACATAATGGTTTTTTAATTGTGTCTGTAATTACGGTATAGACTGGTTAATCCATAAAGACATACTACACCAGCTGTCTGTGTCCCACTGCAGGGCAAAGGCTAACCTTTCCTTCCTTCTACTTATTGCTATCTACTGCTATTTGTGGTCAATCCTTTAGAAAAAGTCGAGATACCATATAGACAAATATAATTATCAATAATTTTATTACTATTATCAACCGGGGGACATTTTCAATTTGTCCCATAAGTTATTCTTGACAAAACTCGATCATCATCATATAGGATCTCGATTCTAGGTAAATACCTATGTGGTGGTCTATGGTCATGAAACAAGAACTAATCCGACCCCTGTGATGCTCTTAAACAATAACAATTCTACCACGAGTCGCACACGAGGTTAAACACGGTATAAAACATGACTAACTGATGATTTTCCGATATATTACAACAACAATGGTACTACAAGCTTCAGTTACACTAATTGTACTATCATCACGTACGTTGTTACTGTATGACTAATAACTGCATCATGCTTAATGCACCTAGGTCATACCGGAACTATATTATATAAGAATGTTTGTCTGTTTGAACTAAGAGGTGGAGTATACGTTAATGTATAGGTCCATATTCAGTCTCTTTTTGATATCAATTTATCTACTTATCCTTAATAATGTTTGACCCTCATCATTTTTGAATTTGCTGTTAGCTCCTATGGATGCTGTGATATTATATCTATCTTAACTTGACTGACTTGTATGATCATAAGTTTGTATTAGGAGGACCATATCTCTTGAGACTACTTCTTTTTTGCTTAAACATTCTCATTGGCTTTTATATCAACCCTCACAGCATCGTGTTATTCTTATTTTAACAACATTTCGGTCTCAACCTCTGCTCATGTGTATTAAGCGATTTTGGATTTAAATATGCGATATGAACCTCTTGAATATTTTAATTTGATAACGTCTAACGTTCCGGAGACTACAGCTTCCAAAATCGCTACCGCTTATTCCTCAAAAATCACAGAATTTGTACACTTAGATATTACGAAACACATTGGCTTCTTATGTTTTATAGCCTATTGAGTGCCTGTGGAACAGGTACAGTGCGACGAACCCAGCCCTCTCCCTCTTACACTATTGTTGTCCTACTCTAGCTCTTTTAATAACAAGTTTACTCCCGGATGCGGGACGTAGAAAGCACATGTTGCTAAGATTTTTAGTGCCATTTTATTGGTTGGTTTTAATTGAAATATTTTCATCTTGTAGATGAAGGTTTCTTGTTACTTTGTTAGCATCTTCTTCTCGACTTGTTTCATGGATATTATCATCAACTTTCATTGCAATCAAATGGACTTGAATGTCAGTATTTTATCGTTGTCTATCGTCCCATATACTATGTATGTATCGTTTTTAAAATCAATAACTGCACCATGTATAAAGATACATGGTGCAGTTGTTGATATTTCTTCATCTTTATACAGTAAAACTTTAAATCTGGCATCGATTATAGCCACGTCTTTTTCATTACCGAAACCATATTTATTATTTACCTCATCTGTACCACTAATGAGACCACACATTTGGGAGGCGTCCAGTAATTAATTCACGGATGTCCTGCGTCTCGACTCCCGTGGGAGAGCCGGTCGTGTGTAAGATCACGCTTGGGTGACTCCTGCGCATAAGAAATGTTGAGAAGCCACTCCTTAGGTCACGCCTCAGTGCACAGCATTTAGGGAATGTAGAGGGTATACAATGGACATTGATAATGAAGTTTGGCCTTGGAAATAATAACAAAGGTGTTTGGAATTTGATAAAAAATAAAGTACTAACTTGGAAAACGAATGCTTTTCCAAAACTTAGAAATCATTTTGAAGATGTGAGGATGTTTATTCCATAATAAAAGTCAGTAACTCAAACTAAGCTGAGAGTCAGCACTTTTTGAACGATAAAATTACATAAGACAGTCCCCCAAGAAGTCCGCCCTTCACCATTTCCTAGTGCTTTAGTTGGGCAGACGAAGTGACGCAACAATCTTCCACTCGCAGTGCATTAGAAATACATTCAATTGGTAATAAATAAAATATGGTCAAATTTCAACCATTGGGCGACAATCAGTTTGTTTTAAATCTTCTACTTGTAACTTCATGAGCTTCAGGATATTGATGACAGTTATTTATGAGTAAATATTAGTGTTATGTCTTGCTTGAATGCACGTAAGGGTCTCGCTTGAATGCATCCTCCTCAAAATACCAACTACATTTCTATCAAAGGAATCGTGAGCGATGCTCATACCCACTCCCAAAAACCTTTTAACGTTACAATAGAAATATTTGTAAGAAGTTCCCCTTTTACGTTCCACATCACTGAGCTGCATTTCGGGGTGTGCTGAGGATATGATTTTCTGGCTGTTTGCTTTGGCCATGTTTAATTTTATTGAGTGCAGGGAGTATTATATTTGCTTCACCATTCAACGAATGTTATCTTTACAATAAGTTGGAATGAGCTTACTTTAATATGAACAAACTTTGTTCGAGCGGACCTTGATCGACTGACTCATGGAGTATTTTCGTCAAAGGGTTCGGTTCGAGTTTATCATGATTGAAAGAAACCTCACATACAAGTTTATTTACCTTGAACTTATAAGACAAAACATTCCGTTCTTAGTTTTCTTCCAAACACTTTTTGTAGAATTTCAAATGCACACTTAGAATTACTTAATTCAGAGGAGTAATTTCAACACATTCACATTCATGGCTTTCATTTTGACAGATCAACAACAATAATTCAGTTTTCGAACATTTATGAACCAATCGATTAGCAATATCTTTGAGATTATGATTCATAGTGTTTTACACAATTAAGCAGCTTTACTTTATGTTCCAAATATATTCTCTTTATAAACAAAACTTTCAAAGCTATTCTCATTTCAACATTACGATTTGCAGGATACAACTTATTCCTAGATAGTCTGTTATTCCTAGATTGTTTGTTTAAAGTTAAAATACCCCTACTGCCTTGAAGAAGATGGCGTGTTCATAAACATAAACACATTATGCACCTCTTATATAGCGCTCCATTTTACTAACAAGGTAAATACTTATCGCGGTGGCATCAGAGCCGCGTATAGCAGTATTGAATATAAGCTGTAAAGGTCACTTGTGCGTAACAGCAGTGACAGGTGAATAGTCCTTCGCCTACAAACGGGATTACCATTTACTTGCGCCCGCGCCTCCGCGATTGTATCGTTTGATCGTTTAAGATTATTTTATTTGAAACTGAGGTTGACCGTGGTGACTTCGGTGAATTATATGTTGGTCAATGTTATATATTTGGGTGAAAATAAAAGATATTCTAAAATTGCTGCAATATAGCAGAATAAAGATGACAAGAATTAGCTAAAAGGTAGAATTACAATACAGACTGTTGATAAAATCGAAACTGCCAATGGAACTTATTTGGATATTGAAACTGGTATGCTATTTTGAAGTAAGAAATATATAAAACGGAAGAAAATCAAATTAAATTCAAATGAAACTGCTAAAATTAACGACCTAAAAGTTAAAGCTGACGATCAATCTAAGTGGGTATAACGCCATAAAAATTGAAAAAGTAAACTATACAGTGTGAAGATTCTGGAGCAAATTCCCAACGGGTAATAAACGTTAATTTTATAGCTAACCGATTACCCTTCGTGAGTTTGTACCATTTATTTATACTGGCATAGTCAAAAGACAAAATAAAAAAACAACAAAATGGAATGGAGAACTAATATATGGTAGAGAATCCTGTACGTGACCGTTGTGAGCTTACAGCTTCGGATAAAATTAAACATAAAAGTTATACTAACATTAGAGGAATGGAGAATGTTGTGAGGAAAGTTTTGAGTATGAATGTCGAAGGCTATAAGAGCAGAGGTAGACCAAAGAAACGTCAAATGGACAGAGTGAAAGATGACATGGCATTAAAGGGGACAACTACTCAGATCAAACAGAGAAGTATGGAAGAATGAAATGCTGCGCCAGCCCCAAATAGTCATAAGGGCAAAATAACAATGATAAAGAGTAGAAGAATGGAAACTAATACCGAAGGAAGGTCGCTTGGTAAAGCACAGAGATGAACATCGCAACTAAGAATATGTGACAACTATTGTACATAAACTCTGACCTTTACAAATATCAGGTTTGCGGAACACTTATGCAATTTTGCGAAAGTCAAATATGAACAAATTAACACCAAGGTGAATGCATTTCAACTCATTAGTGATTCTATATTGGTTTAAATTATTTGAACCAAGACTGGTTCATGCATTCTCCCTTATATTTCCATTTACACACATTCACAGCGGCTCCATTGATCTTGGCGTTTACTTAATTAGTCCCATTCATTTGTTTGCTCAACATCTGTTTCTTCTTCACATGAAGTCCGTTAATTCCGTTAGTCCGGAACTGCATTAATTTTATAATGGCTTTTATTGTTATTAATGTAAAGTGTTACAAATTTGTCTGCGAAGCTTTGTGGTTATGTTAGGATTTCATCTACGCGTCATTTGAGAGACTCATATTTGAAGTTGCTTTTATTTTTAGGTAGAACGAGTTAGGGAAGAAGAGTATAGAAGAAATTCGTTTCTTTTTTCTTCCTAGGGCCTAGCTGGGGTATATCTTTGAAGAGTCTATGGCTACTATAAAATCAAATGAAAACATGAGAAGGCTTATTAACTACTACGTCTATCGGGTTTAAAGGTATCCGATGAAATTAAATAAGTTATATGTGTGCCAAATTTCATCCTAATCCGTATAACAGTTATTGCGTGATTCTGCAACAAACATTCAAACATACAGAGTTTCACATTTATAATAAACTAGCTTTTGCCAGCGGCTTCGCCCGCGTGTAGGTCGGAAAATATCCCGCGGGAACGTACTACCGGGATAAAAAGTATCTAAACTATCTGTGTACCAAATTTCATTTAAATCGGTTCAGTAGTTTTAGCAGGAAAGCGAGACAGACAGACAGACAGACAGACCGACAGACAGACAGAGTTACTTTTGCATTTATAATATTAGTATGGAAGTATGGAAGTATGGATTAATATTTAGTAGGATGATATGAATATTTGCTTCTACAGTGGTCGGACCTCGGCACCCTAAAGAATACCAAATATGTATTTGGATTATCTATCATGTTATCAGTAGTTTAATAGGCAGTAACATGCAAGTTCACTTAATTGATGTCCATGCTTGTTTGTTTGTCTAACATCTGTTCTTATTCACAAGTTTTATCAGCATTGGGGAAGTGGTCAATTAGAGCCACAGCCGTTTGAGTGTTTTTATATTATGATTAATGTTTAAGGGAGAGCACCTAAAGCACTAGGGTATTTCACTGACAGACAGCGCACTGCTTAAACCGAAGGTGAGGATAAGTCTTCCTGTAAGTAAGATAAGTTAGATCCGAAAAGTTCCTAAGGGAAGGAGTGTTGAAAATGCATCTCTTAAGAGGAGAGATTGGCCGGAACAAAAAGACAGACAGACAAAAATTAAACAAAATGAATTTTCGATAAACGCACCATATATTGTATCATATGCATTTAGTGAAAAGCTGTTAATTTGAAATTACAAACAGACACTTCAATTTTATTTCTTTGTATAGATGTGTGCATGTATGTACAGATTAAATTAAAGCGAGATAAAAGTAACTTGTATCTGTTTATTTACACTTGAATCCTTACATTACGTTATTTTTATAAACCCCTGTGATCGCCTAAACTCCTGCCCACCCTTCTAAATACAAGCTTTGAAGTTAAACAGAGGCTATTTTAATTAGAAAGTTAAAACTCACTTTAACTGAACGGATCTGTTAATAGATCGAAGACAAATGGTCGTTTCTATTTGCTGCGGTATCTAAATTGCTCCTTGCAGCGATTTCAATGTCCGTCAAGGTAATTTTGGATCCGAACATGCTTTTATAATTATGGCCATAAATTGTACTGGAGGGAATTTGGGACTATTTTAGGTTGTTATAATATTATGGAGGCTACCGATTTTACCTTACTACTTTATTATTGGTGAACTTAAGAAATAAAAAACATTACTCCTCAATTGGGATGAACAGTGGATGAAACAATTATGTACAATTAATGATGGATGTGGATTTGAGGCCACTCATGCACCCTTTCAAAAAAAAAACGGATAAATATGTCTTTTTGTAGTAGAATCCGTACAACTGTAGTGGCCTAATAGTTGATAGATAAGAAGAATCCGATTTAAGTTGTACAAGTGGTAAATTTACAGAGGTTCCCAATTTTTTTTTTTCTCGTGAATCACTTTCGAAATTATACTGATTTCGGTGGATTGCCTGTTTTCTATCATATTCTCAAAACTCGTTTAAGTAGCCTCAAACTCGCTCGTCGGTTAAGCAGCCTCATCTCTCTGACATTTTACAGGACAACGTCCTAGGTTGACCTGCAAGATGTCATTCCAAAAAACAAAAAACACTCGTCGGGCAGTTGCCCACCAGAAACGATACCCGTCTAGTTGGAGAATCCTCCCTTTTCTACGGAGGTTTGAGTGAACTTTGCACACTGTTCCTCATACCTCCAAACATTAATTTAAATAAAGACTTCTTTAACGACTAAAACAAGGTTCAAAGTCATGTCAGGCATTTCCCCCCGGCACCTAACCTAAGTTAAATTCTTCAGAAACTATAAGCTGTGTCTAATCCATCTCCTTACTTTTTACGAACTACAATTCCGTCCGGTCGTAACCATTATTTTATTTTTAACGCGCAGCCATTTGTTTTTTTTTTTTCTAAAACGGGGCTCAACTAATTTGGAGTCACGATTGGGAAGCATCATAATGCATAGTTTGGTTGGTATACATAGTTGTTGCTATGATCCCATTTCTTCCGTGGGTGTTGTAAAAGGCAACTAAGGGATTTACTAGAGAATGGGCAGCAGCGTTCTCTTTTTATTTTACCACAATACTGTGATGGCCATCCCGCTTGCCAAGCGTGGCGATTATTGCAACCAACGTCTTTCGGGTGAAATTGTGTAATTATGGTGATTACCTACCTCATTGAACAAGTTTGCGACTTAATTGCATACATGGTTTGGTTACGAGATCTTTCACTTAGAACCTCAAAGCGTTCTTGTCTCAAAAGTTCCTGTACTAACATTTAATTTAAATAAATAAATCTCTTGCATAAATAATTACGTGAGTAAGGCGGCCCCTAGACCTACAATAATATTGTACAATACATTTTATTGTACAATAAGACTGAGAGGCGCTTTGAATCCAAACGATCAATTATATTGCACAATAATACGAACTGCGCAATGTTTTCGTGTTCAGTCGGAGAATAGTATTAATACATTTTACAACACAAAACTACACCACTCTCTGCCGTAAAATTAATCACAATTCAGTATTTGGAAAAATATAACAAAAACCCAAGCGAAGCGTCTGATTTCCCGCCAGAAAGTCCCGTATACTCCTCGTTCAAGACAAAACACAACTAAAAAATATTGCGCAATACTGACCCTACACGATGCAATGGAAAAATATGGTGCAATAAAAATTAAACATGCTCAAACTTTCATTCAATCACTGCGCAATCTTCAATATTAACTCTATACGGTCAATAATATTGCACAAATCGTAATATTGCACAATTTAATTGATCGTTTATGGGCCGCCTAACTCTGACGTGATGGACCGACGATGGTTAAAAGATGGCTGGGACAGACTGGATGAGGAAGGTGGAGGACAGGGTGTTGTGGCGCAGTGCAGGAGAGGCCTATGTCCAGCAGTGGATTGCGATAGGCTGAGTTATTTGGACTGACAGTCCAATAATCCGTGGTGAAAAAAAAACCTAACTACAGGATCAAATTAAATTAGCTGGAAATACTGTACCCACGTGCTTGGTATCGATATTGGAAATTATTGGAACAAAATATTTTTTTTAGTCTTTCGATTGGTGAAGGTCAATGCAAGTAATCAATCAGCAATTTTTATAATTTTTCGTCAAACGTAGATATTTTTTTACCTATATCGAAAAACTAACATAACAGTTTGGCCGCCTTAAGTTTCGAACAAAGTTGGAACGATGAAAAAGAAAATTATTTGTTTGCGTTATCGTTACCCGACAGATGGGTATTTCCAGCTTCGATCAAAAATGTACTATTGATCGAAGATTGCCAGCTTATTCTTTTTGGCCCTGTATAAAGGTCCTCAGTTAACTAAACTGGCACTTATGAGGTGCATATGCTCTCACTTCTGTGGGCATCGAAATATAGCCTTGTAAAATCAACTGAAGCCTCTTGAGTTTGGCATTTACATGATTAATTCCTTGCTAGACGTTTTAATAGCGTTAATTAACTTTATTGTGTAACTATTTGTATTTAGCTAACCCACGTCAATGTACCATCCTTTCAGTGCTTCACCTACGTTTGAACTTTAGGCCTTATTAGGATTGCGAAGGAGTTCTTTAATTTAGTGTATTTGTTTGTTTAATTGAAAGTATTGTGGGTTACACAAGTTTAATGATCATTAGACCACCGTAAGTTGTTTGAGACGGGTAAGGATACCGGAAAACTATTGTGTTAATCGGCAAATAAAACTAAGATAAGATCTACATGTTCATCTTCCTTTTGTTTCCGTTAACGTTTGGGGTTTTACAGGTATCTACAATACTTTGTTATTTTAATTACTAGCTTCTACTAGCCCACTCCTGGGTAAAGGCCTCCTTCAATTCTTTCTATCTTTCGCGAGCCCGAGCCCGACCGTCCTCCTTAAAATGATGCCATGTGGCTAAAATTCACAAGTCTTTCTGTAAACAAATAATTAAAATTAGCTGTGATTAAAAAGAGCTCTAACTCTACCCATTTTATACATAAACATAACCTATCTTATAGAGCGTGATCTGTAACTATGGATCCTAATATCTCAGACACGTTTCTTTCTACAAGGTTATGTTTTCCAGTGCTTATACTATAATGTTGAGATATAAAGATTTATTAATGAGATTACTGACACTTAAAGCACATTAAGCCGTTGGTCCCGGCTCTCTTTCGTAAATCTTGGACAGTCGTTATGGGTCGTCAGAAGCCCGAAAGTCTGACAACCAATCTTACCAAGGGGTATCGTATTACCCAGTAACTGGGTTGTGGAGGTCAGATAGGCAGTCGCGCCATGTAAAAGTACTGGTACTCAGCTGCATCCGGTTATACTGGAAGCCGACCCTCAACATAGTTGAGAAAAGGCTAAGGAAACTCCGTCATAATACGCTACTGGCTCAAGGTGTCCAAGTGTTACCATCGACTATACCACCATTTATTCCAAAAGTCACAACTACAAATATCATATCTCCAACAGAACTATTCTACACTTCAACATAATCAAAAACTGATTCTGTTCATGCCACTTGTGTCAGCGTTATAGCATATTCTACAGTGTATTACGTTAGGCCAATTACAAACTGTCAAGTTGATACATCTAACGCAAATGTTCAACAGATAAGGATAGAAACTTTTCAGTTGCACGCGAGTGTTCTATCGGCCCGAGTGACAAGCGATTTCACCCATTAAATTGGTCTGACAGTGTAATCTATATGGCAAGGATCTTTGGCTATTCAGTTATGTTAATTTAATTATATTAAATTTGAGAAGAGAGACTGACAGGTGCTCGTGATTGAGGGTTTTTTGGGAGAAGACCAAATGGTCTGCTTATAAATATAAGCAGGCTTGAATAATTTAAGAAGATCGACACACCAAAGGCAAGATTTAAGGTATAAAGAAGAAGACTTATAAACAGTATAGTGTATCCATTAAATAATCAGATGGTTTTGGCCAGCTTTAATCCCTGATCCTTCAAGTTTTAATGATAATTCATCATTTCAGCCGTAAAACGTCCCCTGCTGGACATGCCTTGCTTGCCATGCCATGCTCCCCCAAGCACCGCCACTACGACCGATTATGTGCTTCTTGCATCCAGCGGATTCCTACGGCCTTCACAAAGTCTTCGGTCCATATAGAGACATGCATTCCAACGCTACGTCTTCCATTAGCAGTCGCCACTCCAGAACCTTTTGCCCCACCGACCATCTGTTCTAGCAATTCTTGGGGCTATGTCGGTTACTTTAGTTTTCCTACGGATCTCTTCATTTCTGATTCTTTGACTCAGTGGCGAAAGCACTATATAACACGATTCCTACCGGTTTGCCTTCGGGGATTCGCATTGATAACTCTATCACTATTAAAAATACAATAGTATGTAAATAGTGGCTACTATTGTCAATAAATATAATTACACTACGGGTATTTAATTCACCATAACATTCAAACAACAAAAAAGGTTATTTATAGCTTTGTATTACAACAAAAGAGAAATGTTCTAAATTAACCCGGCGCCAAAACGTCATAATCGGGAACTAAAAATTCATACAACAGCGATCCCGTAATGATGTCACTTTAGGTCACGTGGCACCGCTTGATATGTACGAGAGCAAGCCGCTGTACAACGGGTTATGACAGAGACAGGTATAGAAAAATGCGTCAGCGAGAACGAGATAGAGGAATATTGCATATTTTATTCGGTTTTCAGCTGTTCAATTTAATTGTATTTAATTTATTATATTCCTATATTAATTTTAGAATGATAGTAAGTATTCTTTATTGATGAGTCAGTAAGTTAAAGCCGACTTCGCATCGGCTTCTCTTTTCGAAAAAATTACACCTCGCCACTGCTTTGACTGAAGCTTAAACGCACTGTTTGGCACCAGGAGTTGAAAATCCAGCAGTGTGTTTTTTCAACCCACTGGGATGCGCTAAATTCGCAACTTTCGGGTCAACACAGAGAATTGAAAATCCAGTGCGTCATAAAATTCTGCCACAAATTTTCTTCCTCGGCGCGAACGTGGTCTAAACGCTCATAACTCACAACATAAACCACAGTACGCATCTCCCACGCCACTGGATTCACAATCTTAGTGCTAAATCGCCGTTTAGCGGCACTTTATACGAACAAACAGGTTCCCACGTAACAAACTTGATGTGCACAATCACTTCAATGCAATCCTGTGACATCGTCAAGGGAACTACTATTAACGAAAAAACGTAAAATACGCAGTGTATATGGAAAAGAGGTATGTATGGAAAAGATAGTCCGGAACAAATCAAAGTTGAAGATCATAAAGTCATAAAGAAAATGCTGGATTCTGTGATTACATGAGGGTTTGTTGCAATGCATCGCAAAATTCGCAACAACCCCTCACGAAATGAGGAATCTATTACTAGACTCCAATTGGTGAACACCGAAATGAGATCGGCTAAACGAAAATCATTCAGAGGACACAACTTTGAGAGTAAAAAAAGTTTATTTACCTATGCACTCAGGTACAAAGGTAGGTGGTACAGAATTGGTGGTGGTATGTTATGTGGTTTATTATACACAACCACTAATTTTAGTATATATGTGTCCTGCCACAGTTAGTGACATAAAATTCGTAAAGAGTTTTAAGAGTAATAGTGAACAAGTGGTCTCTACATTTGTCATCCACATTCCATCCTGCGCCATATGCCCCGTCACCAGTGCGTTTGATGATCTTACAACTGCGTCAGTGAGCAGAATTCGCGCAGGTCAATTTTGGGCCAAAGAAGTTTAAATTTTTTGCCACGGATACGCCAAGAACCAGAGAATGCTACACGCGGCTAATGCAGCAGAACATGGTCAAAAAGTCCTATATTTAAATGTAAGTATAATTTTAAGGTCTTCAGAGAGTTATTATCGGGTGCGTTAGACAGATAGTAACTAAAAAGTTATTAATAATTTTATAAGATAATTAAAAACGGCTAAAAATAATTAAAATTAGCAAAATTTAATAGATGTAGTTAATTGAGCTAGGAAGCTAATAGACGATGTTAATCAGAATCAGAATCTTGTAGATAACAAAGGTAAGAATTGTATAACTATTATAACTTGTCAAAGACAACCGTTAGTTGTTCGCTACCCACGGTTGATTCTTGTGACCGCGGTTGACGATAAGTGTCATAAGAAATTGTGTTGTTACTGTTGAAGTATTCAACCGTCTTGTAGCATTAAACTTCATCATCTGCCTAGCGTGTTTCTAACTATTTCTGAGCTCGGCTTCCAGTCTAACCGAATGCAGATGAATACCAGTATTTTATTTTGAGCATCTGCCTATTTAACCTCCACAGCCTAGTTACTGGGTAACACTAATCCTCAGTAATACTGGTTGTCAGACTTCTAACGACCCATATCAACTATCAAAATCCATGAATGATTACTGGGATCTACGGCTTCGGTGTTTTCCGAGGCATGGAGGGGTGTCGGTATGGAAAGATCACCAATGCATGGACAGACGGTGGCAACTGTATTACTTAACCATGAGAAACACATCAAAGTTACTAAACTGGAGTTGATAATCTTGCAATTGGGCTTGCAAGATGAGCATAAAATGTAAGTCAAAGTGTATCAAAAGATAACTCTTAATCTTGAAGCCATTATTAGAAGGTTTTTTAAGTTAATTGGGATGGGATTCTTCATTATGATGAACACTCTCTTTGACTTTGTCTTAGTGATTCCTACGAAAACATTGTCCTTTATTTCTTTCAATGTTTTACATTTCCAACTTTATCAACCAAGCCCCTAGTTCCTGGTAATGGTAGGGTTGCGTAATTCACTCCAATTTTCCCATAGACTATTACGGAACTCCATATCTACAAGTACCTGTGAAGAAATACTTGTAATCTGTTAGTTTTCACATCTGCGATAAGATTTGACGTGCCCGATAGTGTCGGAAATATCTATTTCTCCCTATCTTTGCGAGATATTGCGTGTTTAGATGAATGACGATTTGAAAAACACGAAGTTCCATATTTAAAGTTAATACTATTACCATAGTATTGACGCACAGCTCTATATTATTGACGGTGTGTTAGAAAAATATTTAAAAAAAACTATTGTATAGAATAGATTTAAAAAACGAACAAATAGGTCATCTTATTATGACGCAATATTAATAAATCTATGTATCAGCCAGTACCAAAGCTACTATCCTAACAGACAGGTCCAAAGGTCCATAGAAAACAAACAAGTCTAAAATGTTCTAGAAAATTTTCAAAGAGACCACCCCTATACTTTTACATTTCTTATTCCACACAAGGAATTCGATTAGCGCCTCGCCTACACTGCTACACTTGTCTTATGTTCTCTTAGTTCATTCATATTAATTAACATTCCTTCACAATTCATTAAGATTTCTTATTCGTCATGTTAGTATTGTCTGAGTTCTGAGATCAGCCATTGTTACATTAGTAATGCTAGAGATTATTTTTAGTTTCACTTATTTTTGAGAGACCATGCCAATTGTTTATGTTTGAGAAATTGGAGTCGTCAATTATATTTATGATCGAGTGTTATTTTATTTTCTTCTCAAAATACTATTCATAAATCAGATCCACTTGGAATCCAATATGAATATGTTGAACCAAGACGAGCAGAGATGGCCAAGTAGCACTCCTGATGTATGAGTTGTACATTGTGGGTTCAAACCCAGTCAGGCGAGTTACTTCCTATGAGTAATTTATTTCATCACCGCTGCTCTCAAAACGGTGAAGGAAAACATCGTGAGGAAACTGGCATGTTCTTGACTCAAAATTTCAAAGATATGTCACATGTGACAATTACGAAATTACACTGGACCCGCGTGCTGAATAAATAAAGAAAATACGTTTATTTGCGGTAAACATGACGCAAAGAAAGACAAGACAACAAAAATATAAAAAAACCTGGGGGAAAACATGCGCCACATCCATGCATAACGGTTATCGCTCAGCATAATGCTGCAACCCTATGCTAGACAGACCTGCTTTTCAGTGACAGCTGGCGCTGACGTCATGACGTCGAACGGTGCAGCAAACAATGAGGAGGATAACGAAGAGAAACAGAGGAGGCTTGGTGTCCCAGCACGGGAAAATTATAGGGTGATTATGTATGATGCATAAAAAGTTGTCAGAAAAGCGTAAAAAGTGAAAATATAAATGCCAACATTCAACCTAAACATAGTAATATAAAGACTCCACCAACAAAATTTAAAGAAAACACAGAAAATAACTTAGAATTAGTTTAAAGTCATGACGCACGAACACCAATTCTAATTAAAGAGACGCAAATCAAAGATGCGCTCGCGGCTGCCAAATCAGCACGCGATTTCAACCGCAAATCCGCTTGTTTGTTAGCCCTTATAACCGATTTACTCAAATTATGTGGTCATATGCGTAGGCTAAGGCTAACGGATACGTTTGTTCGTAACATCCTTTATAAGTATTATATATGCAGTTACGAGTATACATATAAGTAGTTGTAACCTTAGCCTTGTGCTGTAATCGTTCTTGCTCATAGTTCAGGCTTTGCTATTGGGTTCATCAAAGTGTCCTATTTCAACATTTTACGTGAGATGACCATAGTATGAATAGTATGCATCTCAGTTAGCTTTAGAGATCATTCCTCAATTGAAGTTAATTTGGGATTTTGCAATTGTGGCAAAACTTCTCAAAACAATAATCCTTTTTCTATTTTGAAGATCATCACACTCATTGAAACTCACTTCATCATCTTTGAAAGTCGTTACGGATCGTCAAAAGCCCGAAAGTCTGAGAACCAATTTTACTAAAGGGGACGTATTACCCAGTAACAGGGTTGTGGACTAGTCGTAGTCAGACTGGAAGTAGACCCCAACATAGTTGGGAAAAGGCTAGGCAGATGATGATGACTCTAAGAAAAATAATATATTTCTCCCTTACAGGATTCCTTGATCTCTTTCTAACAAACAAATTAATTCCACGGTTTCCCAACTCCTCACTTCATTGTGTGTCAATAAACATAGCTTGTTACAATCTGAAATCTACATACGATATAATGATAAGCTCTGTCAAAGACTATATTAGGTATCCTCCTTTGCAAATCAGTGCGGAAAGACTGACATCTCATTACACTACATATATCTTCGTTGTATATAACAAAATCTTCTCTGTATATTTTTACAAAGGCGTAGAATCGTAGATAAATCTGTCCTATTGTGTGCTTGCCTTTGTTCGTATGATTGTATGGTACATGACTTTGAATTACATGTGGTAGGTGTAACGTGATATAACATCATTGTGTTATGTACGTATGTTCAGAGTTGATCTTGACCGCTGTTGTGTTGTGAGCTAGTTTTTGACGTGAAATTCGACACTTCTATAATAAAATATACCACATTCGTGTTGCTAAAATATTGTGTCAATTAATCAACGTAGAGATGATGTTTTGGAAAAGACAGATTCATTCAAAATTCCTGATTGCAGATATTAGGAGATATTTAACTTTATCATTTTTGAGGAAATTAAAAACGAGTTTGGTTCTAAAGTTGTGTAAGAAATCTGACAAACGGGAAAAGGCAATCACAATCTGGAAAGTAATAAAATAAAGTAGTACATAGATATATGAATGAGTGTACTGTTATTGAGCGTCCAAAAATAGGGTTGAGCTACACGATGACTGATAGATGTATGTCGTCTGTTGGGACAGGTCAGCTCAAAGCTGCAATGTCTTTTTCTTCAAAAAGCCAATGTTTGGACTTTAAAAGAGACCATCACTGCTGAGTTTGATCCGGCATCACTTGTGAGGGATCAGGCAACTAGGAAATGCCGGTGCCATCTAGATTTTAAAGTACTGACCAAACAAAACATTGACGTGTGTTTTAAAAGATCTACTTACATAAAAAATATTACAAATTATAACAGCGGTTTTAAAGTACACGTTTCAATTCAGGTACCAGTCAGGAATGCTGATAAAACGCTAATTGCAGCGGTTTTGTATTGTAATAAACATCGTTAAAAATACAGTAACACGTCATTTGCCTTGAATAAATCTCAGTAACTTGGAGGAAAGTGGCAACTGTGCCATACTGCTTTCTAGCCGAGCCGCAATTATTCGAGACACCATAACGTACAATCACGATAAACTGCGCAAGCGGCGATTAGATATGCTTTGCTTAAGCTATCTGTTTGGTATATGAAGTTGGTTATTACTTGGTGGGTGTAATTCAAGAGGAGGAGAATTTAGTACAAGCTTATGTTCAACGCTGGGAGCTTATGGCAAAGTAATAACAGCTACACGGGTCGTTTGATCAGGTTTACGTACGCTTGCCGCGGTTGATCCGTAGACATACACATAGATTTTGGAGGACAAGCGTTGATTATGACTGGCCGGATATCAACCAAGTGCGGATTACCCTGCCGTTCGTCTGCTAGTACAGAAGTAAAACCACGATGGTGGGCTAAGTCTTTTGGATCAGGATTCTGGATGAATGGAGTATAAAGAGCTATCCACCCTATACTTCATACCTCTATAACCTGGTGACCCCAACGTGATAATTAGGGCTGCTTCCGTGCACCTACTTCATCATGACGGCATCATCACTTTCTCAAGGAGACGTGAATCACACTGTCAATGAAAATACCTTAAGTCCTAAGTTTCAGTAAAATTATATCAGTTTCTTATTACACTTTCATATTCTGAGAAAATTTCATTCTTCTGCTGAAAAACCAGAAACTCAATGTATGGAAGAAGTTGTTAATTTATAATGACACATTACATAAAGACATGTTGCATCTATCCTAAATAAATTTTGGATAACGTCAAGAGAATGGTGATGCAGCCACTATTCATCAACTCCTTAGTTTATATTACTATCTTGCCATCACATACAATGCTCAGCAAAATCTTTCCTAAATCCAACCAATGACCCCTAGTAACTGGAGCTCACACTACCGTGATTTTTTCCTCAACATCATGCTAACTATTAAGATTTGGAATGTCGGCCATTAGAACCGCTGAATGTGCAATACCAATGACCATGCATTAGGATAATCAACTGGTTAGTATAGTACCGTTTGTGCGCCATACAAGTGGCCTACATACCTATAAAGTTAGGCGTGGTGCAGAATAGATGCTGTTTGTGTATTCTGAATCTAACACAGAATGATGTTAGATATTATGTACTTAGAAATGTGGTGTCCATACTGATATTGAGTGATACTTTTATGATAGAATTGAAATGGTACTTGACAAATGAAATCATTTAATTTTCAATTAACAAGTAATTGAAAATTAAATGATTTCATCACTACGTCTCAAAATGGTGAATGAAAACATTTTGAGGAAACGGCCATGTCCTAGAACCAAAAATTATAAGACATATAAAATCTACCAGCCCGCACTAGGCCCGCGCGTGGTGGACTACGGTCAGTCCATCTCATCAACAGGAGGCCTGTGTCTCAGCAATGGGAACATTAGGCCGATTATTATTGGGTCAGATAAGTCAAATTATGTGTCATCATTAGTCATGTTGCTTAGTTGATCAAAACTACAAACATACTGTTTTTTTTGTTTTAATTTCAGATTCGAATGATTAGGCTTTTATGAACTAGGAGTTACTAGAAAAAATACTGGCCTATGGAACATTGACCTAACTTTTATACAGGATGGTAAAATACATTCACGAGCAAACTCATCAAGATTCGTTATTGCGTGTATTTTTTCGCTAATGATCTGCCGACATCAATTTTCAGTTCAGTTCTTGCCTTATTAACTGCAATTTGTAACTTTACACGTTCAATTTGTAAGTTATTCAAGCCGCAGTGTGCAACAGCAACGGTCGAACATTAGGACAATCATTACAACTGGTTAAAATACCGTTGTGAGCCACACGTGACCCACATGGCTTGAGATTAAACGCTGTGTACGGTTCCTGGTGAAATTTAATTAAAACTTATGGCTATTCATTTATCTACATCCAAGAATGACATGGATGTTATGAGGAATGATATGGAAGAAAAGGGCGTCAGTGATAACGTGACGGTTGAGAGGCAAAATGGAGGAAACAAAAGTGTTGCGGCGACCTGGGATAAGGACAAGACGATGAACATAGTAGGAATGGACGTAGTACCTAGTAAAAAATGATATTATATTGATAAAAGTATGTTATTGTGTACAACCGAATGGAAGTATTTAAAACAACGAAAGCAAGCGAAGTCATGTTATATCCCTAGTGTAGGTAAATAAAATTCTAAATGAATTATATAGTAATTTAAAATACAGCAATTTCTTTTTTTATCAGCATTATAGGAATGGCTGGGATAATAAATTGTGTGTGTATGTGATTTAATAAATTTGACTACGACTATTTTAAGCTCAAAATCTTTTGTTATTTCCCATAAAAATTTGAAAAACAAAAAAAAAAAAAAAATGCTCCAACTGCTATGTCTTCTTGCACTATTAAATTATTTATTACCAGCCTCCGCTGTCCCTCTTCTGTCCACTCCTTCCTTCTTCCGCGAGACTGCTCATTCATGCCATAATAGAGACAAATCCTAGCCAAAATTATCATGTCTCAGTGACCCATTTTTTGTGTATTAAAATCATGTTGTGTACAATTTATCACGTGTGCACTGTGCTTTACGCTTTAGTTTCGCTAGAACAGCCAGCGATGGTTACATCGATAGCTTTAAGTTTCTGCTTCTGTGAGCGCGATATCTCATTATGTGTTAATGACCGAGTTTAACTTAGGATATTTTTAGGTACTGCGTTCCATGACCTAAAAGGCAAAATGTATGAAAAACAACTAATTGGTGTCAGTTTTATTTATGGGTTTTTCGTTTTTGTTGTGACCTTTCGATATTTTTTTTTTTTACTCGAAACGATTTTTCATCTTCATTATGATTAGTAGCCTAATTCCACAAGTACAGGGCTCCCCCCCCCTTTTTTGTGTCATGCTTCCCTGGTCTGGGTAAGTCTCAACATACTACCATTTGCAGTGTCTTTCATTTTGTCAATTCGAGAATATTAATTGCGTTAGTAACGCTGTCGAGCAGATGATTTTTTCAAATATTTTATATAAATCAATGGATTATGAATTTTTCTTCAAAATTCTTCAGGTTGTGAAAGAAAATGTGAAACGCAATTGGGTGTAAGTTTTATCCGATTTGCCATATTTCCCGTGTATTTCGCCTATAGAAATATAAAAACATATTTGTATACATATAGATATATGTTTTTTAGATTTCGGCTATACAAAGTTTTAAGTATGTACTATTGAACCCGTGAGTTCTCCCCCTTATTCACAGTAGAACAGACACACTACTGCATCGATTACTGAGCTCATCAAGGCGCAATACTTCATGCGTATTTATGCTCTTCTCGGAAGCTAGTCAGACTCGATCAGGAATCAGTTGCGATAAGTGTTTATTGTGGCTCATTATGATCATCTGCTGCTTATGTTAGACGGTTTGATTATTCTCTATAGATCTACAGAAATACATAAAATTGAACTGACTGTATGTATTGTAAAAGTAACAGCGTTTATCCAATTGCGTTTGAAAGTATAGATAGTACCTATAACAAAACTCTAAATTTTTTATGTATATCTGGTTGTTCCAGCTAACCTCCGAAACAGCTATACCGACTTTGACGACACTTTCACTGACTGATAGCTGATGTTATAAGGAATATCATCAGCTAATTTTGCCTCGATGTCTCGTGTTTGTTTCCGACATCCTCGCGGATGGACCCACGGGCACCGCTAGTGGTGAAATATTTCCAGTGTTCATATTTATACGTTTTGTTTGTATGATCAGAAACAACTGCATGAGATTCAGAACACGAACATGATATAATATAAATGAGAAAGTTATGGAAACACATATAGTGACCTTATTGGTGATGTTCTTCAGAAAGGTCAGGTGCGTAGTACTTGCAACCGGCGTGTGTGTATGACCAATTGTATGAAACTAAACGAGGCAAAAGGAGTGTGTAGAAATCGTAGCAGGTGGCATTCCGTGGTTTCTGTCTACCCCCATGGGAAAAAAGCGTGAGTTTATGTATGTATGTTAAAGAAAGACGCAAGGAAAATAATTCCTGCGTTTCCAATAGATAAATAACAGTAATAACAATAAATCAAGGTTGACAAAACAGGCTTTGATGTATGTATGATATAACGTTGACACACACGCTAATAAATTGTTCCTTATCCACACTTAATATTATAAATGCGAAAGTAACTCTGTCTGTCTGTCTGTCTGTCTGTCTGTCTGTCTGTCTCGCTTTCCTGCTAAAACTACTGAACCGATTTAAATGAAATTTGGCACACAGATAGTTTAGAGCCTGAGAAAGGACATAGGCTACTTTTTATTCCGGTAGTATGTTCCCGCGGGATAATTTCCGACCTCCACGCGGGCGAAGCCGCTGGCAAAAGCTAGTAAAGTCATAAATAAAATAATCATTTATAAATCTGATTTTTTAATGCCTCAAGGAAGTATTACATAATAAGATCCATATTCATTTACTTAATTAACAAAGAAAACAGCTTCTACTTTGTAAATATTATGAGGGCTGATCATTATGCGCTGCTTGTGAAAGTTTTATGCATATAATCAAATGAATAAATAAATGAGTTTCTGTATGATATAATTATATGTGTATATTGGAGTTGTATATTGAACTGTACTGTCTGCATACCATGATTATGTTGGATCCATAATGAGGTATAGAATAATGTTTTGGGAACATTCCGTACATAGAGATGATGCTTTTAAGGCTCAAAAGTGTCCATCTATTTCTAAATTTAAACAAACAGATAGTTCCAAAGAATATTTTAAAAATCTCAAACTACTGACACATCTATGTATATACATTTGTGATATTAAGGATTTTATAAAATCTAACATTTCTTTCTTTGAATAAAAACTTTTTAACAAAAAATTAAACCGCCGAAAAAACTGAAAAGCATAAAATAATAAACCTTAAAATTATGAGTCGGCGCTTTGAGTGATCTTTGTTCATTGATTTTTCAGCGCCGACTCAAAATTTTAAGGTTTATTATTTTATGCTTTTCAGTTTTTTCGGCGGTTAATTTTTTTTGTTAAAAAGTTTTTATTTTATAATTTTTTGTGACTTTAATGTACTAATAATACTTGGCAAGGTATACCCTATCCAACAAAAAAAGAATTATCAAAATCGGACTACTCTGTATAAAGTTATGCGTGGTTATACATTACAATCAGTGAGTGAACAATCAATCATCCCCTGTTTTCCGACCCTTAGGGTTCGATTTAGTTTTCCAAATGTATATGGGACCACCTTGGGAGTATACCCTTTCCAATAAAAAAAGAATTGTCACAATCGGACTACCATGTACAAAGTTATGCGTGATCATACATAAAAAAAAATATACGCGTCGAATTGATAACCTCCTCCTTTTTTTTCGTCGGTTAAAAATATTAAAGGAGATGACGAAAAATTTGTCTAATAACAAAAAAATTTTTTTAAATAACTGTATATTTTAGACGTGATATTACGATATAACTTCAAAAATTAAAAATAAGATGACATTACTATTATTACTCTAGAAGTAAAAAGAGAGAGGATCTTGGTGGAAAAGTCTGTATATGCAGTGGAAACCTAGAACTGAGCATATTTCGGATAATTTCTAGTCTAGCCTAATAAAAATGATTTCAACATCAATATTTAACGTTACGCTGGTTTCTTTTCTGGGGTGAGCAGATTTCTAAGTGTTTGATTTGAAATGCGGTAGTGTTTGATCGTTCAAAACGCAATATTGTGTGTTAAGATGTCTGTTAATTGTTAGTGAACACGATAGTTCATTTATTTAACTCGAATCTTTAATTTTTATTGAATTTGTTTTTACTTTCCTGTTTGTCGTTATTTTGGGTTACATTAAGAGGATGGGCACTAACTTCTAAACTAGGAAGAGAGTGTAAGAGCCACATAGTGAGTTCACCATCAAAAATCACGTCGAAGCAAAAAGGAGGGTTATGATTTTGACCTGTATGTAAGTATGTGGGTATCTATATAATGTATGTAATATTGACGTGTAAAAGTGTATGTACAAGCCTACTTACAGAAATAATATCATGTTCATCTGTTCCTTCATAACTTCTTAACTATTTATCGTAATTTGACAATTTTTTATGTAGTATCGTTGAAAGAATCTTGATTATCCGCTGGATACAGATTGTGACGTCAGATTAAGCCTTAGATCGTGGTTTTAAGAAGAGATTCTTTTTTTGTTTCTTACTTTTTAGATCGATTCTTCAATCGGTTTTTAGTTATTACCTACTTTCTGACTATATTTTTGATTTATGCAGTTTAGTAACAGAGTTATCTATTATTATTTGGTGATTAGAAATTTCGTTCCCGTTATCTCCTAATTTCTATGTCTCTAAGAGAATCTTATACAAATATAGACAAACAATCCAACCGAACATCGCTTGTTAAAAAAAGATGACCGTAAGACCATATTGTTACGACATTACACCATACATAAGACAATGGAACAGTACAGGTATTGGATCTTACAACAGCAGACATGGAAATCGCTGCGTTTTCGTCATGTGCACTGTCTGCAACGAATATTGCAACAGCGATGTTAGCGATAGTTGATGCGGACTGCTTAGACCTTCAAATGTCAGACGGTTTGCTTCTGACAGTAGCTTGTTATCGTGTCAATTATGTGTGTCGATTTTTCTGGATTACAGTGTAATGAAATGTACATTTATGTACTGCCTGGTCTTGTTATTGGTTTATTTTATTGAGGTAGAGTATAAATATTTACGATTTCACTAAATGTTGTAATTACACCAGAAATTATTATAGATAAGTAAGCCTCGTTGATCTAGTGGTCGCAAGCGTTACTGGAAAGCATAAGGTCCAGGGTTTGACTCCTAGGTTGGGCAAAGTTTTATTGGGTTTTTCTATCTGGATTTTCGCAGTAGCAATATGGAGTCTGGATTTGTGCTTGATTGATGGCAATAGGCTCGCCCCCTGTTACATGGGACTTAAACTTGGACTTAAACATGGGACTTGAACTGGTGAAATGTGAGTGTACCTACTTTAGGTACACCTCTGCTCAACTCTTCGGAAAACAAGGAGTGAATGTATGTTACGTTATGTTAAAAAAATATTTTACAAACCAGACTGTGATGAGTTTGCAAATTAATTTCTAATAAAAAGATAGCGTATTATTCAAAATAACATATATACATACATAGAAATTTCTCTTTTACATTTTTATACTCTCGGTTTTGCCAAGCCTTGCTACATAATATGGACGTAGTCACAATAAAACTTTTATTTTGTTTATTTAAACATAAAATTTCTTATAATATTTAGTACTCCACACAATAACAAAAAACAACGTTGTCCACTACAATAATATAACACATTCTTAGTTTGTTTGCAAAACATGATGCATGTAGTTCATGATTGATAAAAGATCATGACATTGTTTTACAAATATTACAGTTATTCTAAACTATACTCACAAATATGCAGATTGTTTTTTTTACAATATTATTTAATACTCCTGAAGAGTCAATCGCGTAGGGAACCTCCAAGCATAACCCTCTCCATTTCCCTTTGAGTGACTTTCAGCCTTTTTATGAGAGCGACTACGTTACAGTGCCATAGGTCATCACTGGCAACACACACTGGTCAAAGACTTTTGTCTTGAGACACTGCGGTAAGTGGGACGAGAAAATATTGAGCAGCTTCTCGAACGTTGCCCAGTGGAGTAGGATTCCAAGATTGATCTCTTTTGGGAGGTGGGACTTACCTAACTGCGCAGTGAAGGACAAGGTAAACGACATAGCCCGAAGAATAAGTGGTAGTGGGCAGGGCACATTGCTCGCAGAACAGATGGCCAATGTGGCGGAGAGGTTCTGTAGCGGCGACCGTGTACTGGAAGACGTAGAGTTGGAAGGCGTTCTACAACGTGGACTGATGACCTGGTGAAACCCACAAGAATCCGCTGGATGCGAAAACTTCGACCAGCGCTGTGGGCACTGGTCGAAGTGGCGATGCTTGGGGGAGGCCTATTTCCAGCAGTCGTCTTTAGGCTGAAATGATGACGGAAGTGGTGATTGAAGAGTGAATAATCGATACATAACTAATGATTGTATCTCATACTTTCGTATAGCCACTCCTTGTTAAGTTGGTTGCCCTAAGGTAGCCAGAAAATTAATATTTTCTTACGTACATTGCAATGTGGGTTAGGGTCAGATTGTATGTTGATTATAATATGATTCACGAACGGAAAAAAATACGTCAGTACCCTTTAAGTTCATTTAATCCCATTGAATTACAATTTCATGAAAAATTGAATGATTTTTATGTTTATAATTCCGAAAAGCCATTTTTTTTGTTGTAGCGAAGCACATATTTTTTTATATACTGCCTCACTGACTTGCAAACAACAAATAAGATTGCAGAAGAAGAAGAACTTCGCGGGCTACACTGACTTTTCCCCGTAGATTGGAAGCCGTACCCGCTATAGTTGGGAAAAGCTATATACGCAGGCGATGACTTGTTCCACTCTCCACCGAGGGACGTAGGTCGAACTTTCAAGGGCAACTTGCACCAATATTTTGTAAATAAATGACTGTGGGGTTACTATTAAAAGGGTGTGTAAGTGATGTGAGTTATATGACCCCATGACAAGTGAACTGTTAAGCGATTTTGAACCTTCGGTCATACCATGTGCGGCGTATCTAGCTATAAGGAAGGCTTCCAAATAGTTATGGCACGGGACCTGGTGCGACCGGTCAAATACCTCCCCTATTTGAAACGGTCATCGGGAGACACATTTTCTTATATTATAGATCTTGAGTCAGGTGATTTTTAACAGACGTGATTTTTAACAGATTTTTTCTTTCAAAACAGTTTCAAAATGTTTATAGAATGTGTCAAGGAACTGATTGTGTCCTTAATGATAAGCGCAAAATCAGTTCAGACTAAGAAACAACAAGACTGCACTGAGATAAAGATAAAATTTGCATAAACAAGCTGATAAAGGATTCAGATATTTCAAAACGGATCTGTCTACCTACATGCAAAACTTGTAACGTCAGTATCCTTTCAAGAAAACATTTTATTCGTTTTATACGAATACATGAGTCAAATAAATATTTGAGTACCAGATAAAGTATTGTATATACTCCAGAATAATAAAGGTCATCTAAAATTGTAAATATTCTACAGGGTAAACATTAGTCCACCCGCCTTTTTGGTCATAGTGACATGACTACGTATCGCTTATCATCACTAATTCACCAAGTGTGAAATAATAATCATTCAGCATTGTTTGGTATTTAAATACAGAACAGCCTATGACATTATAATTGATAAACTTACCCTCAAAACAATGCGTTTGACAAATCCTTTAACAATGCGACGAAACTCTCAACATTTCACAAAGCACAATAAACTTTTCAACTTAAACCTTTTTGTTTTTAAACTGTATTCGAAATTTCGAATTTGGAACTATAAACAAACAACGATGACGTTTCGTTTTTTTTTAAAATGGCGGCTACACGTCTCGCGCCACCGAAGCGCGGAGGAATACTGGCGGACCGGCACATAGGAAATGCAGTGCATCAATAAAGGTTATTATATCACTGGTTCCTTTCTCAGGGAAGACGTTATTTTATGCATAATTGTTTTACCTGGCTTATTTAATGAGTTTAGGTTATTTTTAACCGACTTCAAAAAGGAGGAGTTATCATCAGTTCGGATGTTTATATTTTTTTTTTATGTATGTACGGCCATAACTCCGTATATATAAACGGATTCGCAAAATTCTTTTTTTGTTCGAGAGGGGTTTATTCCAAAATGGTCCCATATAAGTTTCATATAGATCTGATGATGACTTCCGGAGACAGACACCAAAACTCTTTAAAAAATGACAGCAAATCAACCGCGATTTCTGCTATCGCATAAATATGCATTGTTTGTTTGGAATTAGTGCAGGGTAGATACTATAACTAAAAATTTTAAAAAATAAAAACTTTTTTACAAAAAAAAAGCAACCGACTTCCTTAAAAACACTACAAAGTGAAAAATAACTTTAATTTCGGAAGTCGGTGGCAAAAACCTTAAATAAAAATCCTAAGACACGTTTCAATTGTGAACTTCTTGGTATTTATTTATTGGCAACCTATTATGGTTATTAAAGGTTAGTTTTTCTATGTTGAACAGGTAGAAGAGATAAATGAAACAACATTGGATACGGTCAGGAGTCTATACCTAGTCATGCAACTTTTAGATATGCTAGAGCTGGACAATTAAATCGAAACAGGATACAAACTACAACTTAGTTATTAGCAAACCAAACCTCAAACACTATACAGCAACATTACATAAACTAACTTTATCTAAAGGCAATTAGTGAAGTCTCAAGCACTTGCTAAGTACATAAGCGGCGCCAAGCAGTTAACTTGTATAGGAAACGTACGCCAAGGTCTGGCGGCAATCGCCGCAAGCGCATAGCGAATGTACAAACTACACATGATGTAAGAAATCACAGACGTGATACCTGTACGGTTCTAGATGTTTCTATGGCTGCTAGATCCAAATATAGAATTAGTCTTTATGGACATCTAGGGCAATCTGATTTTCCATGGCGATTAAAAAAGAAAAACGTGTACTTTTATGAACACTAAGTATATGGTTGTTGGTAAAAATGCGAATTGTTTCAACTTTAATACGTAGTATGGTCTTTCAAAATGAAACTGTTTCGTCATATACCACAATTAGTATTGCCGATTTTGCAACAAACAGAACGAGAAATACACGATTTGAAAGGATGCTAATGGTCATCCTCTTAAAACATTAAAAGAAACAACATTATCACGCTTTTGGTCCCTCCTGCATTTTGTTTTAACTCCCATGTAATAAGGAGCGACCTTATTGCTATTAACCGGGCCCAAATCCCGAGCTGCTACTGAGAAATTATAGTTGAAAAAAGAATATGACATTCTGTCCAACCTGGAAATAGACCAACAAGGCGAAATAGTAAATCTCGTATGACATACAATAAATGATACCAAGGTTCCCAAGTAAATATACTACGATAGAAATCACTGCACCATTAAACAATTTCGAAATAATCACAACGATTGGAGGACCTTGCCACAATTCTATCAGAACTACCGTAATAGTAATATATATTGACAAATAACTCACACAGTCATTGAGGTGTAAAACATAATCTCCTATAGCAACTCTGTACGGTTTTGCAAATTAATGAGGCCGGCTTCTGCTGGCTTCTAAATAAATTCAACGTTCACTATCGTTACTGTATGATTACATCCTTGTTGGTAACTATAGTGACAAATCAATCAAGGTTATGTGACTATTAGCCCTTTTATAGCCTGGTTTGCATCTGTGTTTCGTATATAAAGGTCACAGGATCAAACCATTACAGGCAAAAATATTTGAGAAGGTATGTTAAGAAATTGAAGCCATACGCAACTCAGAGACAGTAACAAAGCTTATAGTTGTCTTCTAAAGCTTCATTAAAGAAAATGTTCTGAAAATATTAAAAGTAAGAAGAGAAGAAAAGGGATGAATATGAACGGAAAACTTTACAGAAGCTGCAGATAAATTTATATCAGATTACAAAGAAAATTACAAAACATGCTACCCTGTTAACACATCATTCCACAGTTAAGTAAAAGAAAAATGTGTTGAAGATTTTAATTAACCGTAATAATAAATCAATCCATTCTTTAATTGAACGATTAATGTTTTAAAGATAATACGTTAACAGCTAACAGTTATGATTTACAGAATCATAAAATCTAGAATAAAGGTCATGAACGGAGCACTATTACGGTTTGTATAAAGCTATTAAAATGTTATCGGAAACTCATAAACTTTACGCTGAAGATATAATTAAAATCTAGTTAGACTTAATTAATTGATAGGAGAATCTGTACTGAGATGTCTGATCAATAAAAACATCTTACCAAAGTTTTAACGAAATTGATTAGAATGAGCATCTTAATATCCTCATAGCTATTGCCCAACATTCGAATGCGATGCTTACTTAACTTAGCAAACAAATGGAATTCAGATTACGCGTTTTGCATCTTGCCTAACAAATGTTTAATGCACAAAATTCCAGATGATTCCCAACATGATCGATAAAGAAATGTGAAACAGACATTGTACAATTGCCTGTAAAACTTATATCAGTACAGAGTTTCTTTACAGACAATAGACCCAAAGCAATATGATGACAGCATTATTCGCCAGCCTTTATCCAAATTGATTTTGGCTCGGCAAAACTTATTCATTTATTCCATTAAGTCTTCATTAATCGTCATCTCGATAGTCACTCACTTTCTAGCCATATTTTGTTTCACATAGCCCCTCCAACCTTTTTTATTCTTCCCGTACTATTCTGAACATTCATGCTCAAAACATTTTCACTAAGAAACCTCTAACGCGGATACAAAATACAAGGAAGAGAATAATCAAACAACATTTTACCTATCTAAGCAAACAGATAACATAACAATCAACGATAGAAACAAAATTTCATAACAGCTGTTTGCGAGGGGTGACCTCAAAAAAACCGCAAGCTTATTAGAAATATATGCTAACGCTGAATACCAGCAAAGTGTTACAGTAATCATGATAATATACAAAAACATGTTTCAAGTTATGAACTAGTGAGGGAATCGACTTCCTAATCGAATTGAATAATCGGATGTGAGGAATCGCTTCACTGATCGAACAGAGACTGCAGAAATTTGAATGACTGGAATTGGAGATACACATACGAGTTACCTGTTATGAGATTTTCGTACATTCTGTCGATCTATAATTGTGATTGAAAAATGGCATATATAGGATATGAGACTGAAAGCGTAACTAAGATATCTTTTGTTTAATTATACATATAGTTTAGATACAAATTAACTAGAATATACATTGATATCCTAGGACCTCACAGGAGATTTTTTTTATATAAAAGAATAAATAGCAACTGTGAATGGATTATGGTTATTAGAAATCAGACGACGGATGTTTGCCAAGAGAAACCACCTGTCGTTACACAAATTACATTCATGACATTCACATCTAACTTCGTGACAAGGACTGATATAGATAGTAAGCAAATATAAGGCTGAAATCGATCGTAACAACCGATTAAATTACTCGATACATACTCGATTCGCAACACTACTCGCAACGGTACTACGACATTGCACTGTGCGAGAGAGATGACGATATAAATAAATCCTTGAAAGACAGAGACAGAGAACCTGTTTAAGAAGCACATAAAACAACTTTTACACATACTTTCACACGATGAATGAGATCTATAGCCAATGTAATTAAAACTTATGAACTTGTTATAACATTAATGTTAAATAGTAATGGCCGCTGCCAAATTAACGATACAAACGATATGTTTTTGTTTTAGCACGCATCGATTGATGTTTAATTGTTCAGTAACGAAAAAATTGTATCACGAAATGGTATTATCATTATTTACAGTTAAGCAGGTTTAACATGCGTTTCCTTTCTGGTATCAACGAAAAATGAGGTCCAGTTTGATAACGTACTCCTTCCGGTAAACAAAACAGCAAACAAGATGCGAAGATATAGAATGGTATGGCAATTCTGAACTCTAGAGAAGAGTATTGTTCAATATAATTGCTACAAATTATACAATATCAATCCACAACCCGTTTAGTCATTCAGTAAAATTGTAAGTATTCCTCACGGAACCATTCTAGGCCCGTTATTTTTTTTATCAATGTCTCACCGCCTTTCTTTAATAAATAGCAAATATAACATGTGTGGATGTAATCAATCTTTTTAAATGACATGACATTCATGGGAAACGATAGGTTAGTTCAAACTCCCAGCTCATAACTTTACTGGGCTAAGCAGAATTCGAAAAACATTGAGCACAGTTTTCTCAGCTCATAATTTCATTGGTTTAAGGAGAATTCGTAAACATTGAGCACAATTTTCTCTGTACTCATTTCCACATTTCTGATTGACGTTTTCCACTCGACACTGACAGTATATCAAACCTTTTTGTTGATTTAGCCTACATGTAGTCATGTTTCTTCTAAAGACTGTTAGTACTTAATTTCCTATTGTTCGGAGGCGTTGAAGTTATCACCATCTGTGACGAATGCATGTGAATCAGCTTAATCACAGTTTTTATGTGTGATATCTTCACGGTTAATAAATTTGGGTACAAACTGCAGAGCTTGTTTAGCTGTTAAGTCAGTTTTTCTCGAATTTTCTTGAATCGTTTCAGCAGCTCTAAGAAAGGTTATATTATTTGTATCAGTGGGATCTAGATACTTCCTTTCTGGTTTTTCATTAAGGCTAATGAGGCATCGGATACTCTAAGTATCACAAACAATATAAACCAAGACTATCGTTCAATCACGAATTGTAATAGAGAGAGGAGGTAGAGTTAATAGCAGATAATTTTTTCTAATGAGTTATGAAAACAATTGCAAGTTATTTTAATTAGTAGTAAAGTCCATGTAAATATTTATATAACCTTCAATGCTTTGAAGACGGATCAATAACAAAACACTGATTGTATGAAACAGGTGTTTACTTTTTCCGACATTTCTTTACGACTAAAGAAAGTCTTATTTACTTCATAATTGACGATAAAATACGTAACATTGTTACGTGAGCAATCTTTGCTGTTGTACAAAATATGTCAAGAGGCATATACGCTGACAAAGTTGTATTTGCCGATGAATTTAACGAAATTCAAATTGTTATTTCTTAAACTGTAGTTCATAAGGTTTACAATAATAAAGTGACCGTCTTTGATCTGCAAATATAACTCGGTATGTTTGCAATAATCATATAGTTTTGTTGGATTTGCATTGGATGTTTCTTACTTTTACTTATTATGAAAGGATGTATAAACGTATTGATATAACGGGTTGTAATTTTCGGGTTGTTAACACTGAGTACTCTCTCTTTGCCGTGTGAATTATTCATGTAATGTAGGTTTAATGAGTCATCATTGCTTTTAATGTCTTTTTGAGTAATGTCATGTTGTTGTTTATGGAGAGGACTAGAGGAAAACTAGTTGTAGATAATAATATTAAAATTGCCACACACGTTTTATAATTTAAAGTTAGGTATACTATTTAGGAAAGGCATGTATCTCAATTAAACGAGTGGGGACAATGAAACTGTGACGGTTGAAAAACAAGAGAGGAACGCTATGGTGAGCGCCCCGGATCGTATTTTAGCGTTTCCACTTAACAAGAGTGCATTCCTGAAAACGATATAAATAAACATAATACAGGTACGCACAAACTCACTTTGCGCAAGACTTGTTTAAGTAGATGAGAGACATATTACTCTTAATCATGGATGAACAGAATGCTGAAGCACTAAACAAAGATAAAGCACCCAATAATGAGCTCTAAGTAAAAACCATCCTACTTAAAAAAAGAATTAGATACACCAAAGAAACCGTCGTCTATACAAGTGTTAGTGAAATAGAAGTGGAAGTACGAGGAAGGTAAGGGATTAGAAACTTAACAAGGATTTAGAGATTCTTTCGAACTTTGAGATCTACTCTCTAAGTCTATCAACAAAGATACGGGCCCGTCCAAAGGTTCCTCCGTCAAAATAAGCGTCAACAGATCCGAAAATCGCAAGTGGGATTCACAGATATCAGAAAGATATACTCGTATGTAGTACGCACTGTACGATCATAGTGGGTGATAGCATCTGAATAAGAGTAGTCGAAGATGTCTTAAACATAAACAAACAATGTAGTCGTCATCAGTGCAAGTGGCAGTGAAATTCTGCCGCTCTCACTGCCATTGTTTTAAATTTAACGCCATTGAGAGGTGACCGATCCGTTCTGTTTGCTACGCCTGTCTTGTTACCGTCCATAAGGCGCGAAATTGAACATTTGCCATTTTGAAATTCGTTTCCTGAAATAGAAAATGTTTTCTAATTTGGAAGTGAAAAAAACCTCAACAATCAATCTAAAACGTCATTTATTCAAATTAGGCTGGGAATTAGCTCCATTCGAACATCAAAAGTACATAAGATAGTCAAAAAAACGTCCATACTTCACCACTTCTTTAAGCTTCAGCAAGGAAGAAGAAGTGGCGCAACTGACTTCCCAGCCAGCAGGGTGGCTAGTGAAACAAACGAGGATCGAGTGCTGTAGTGTGATTTTGACAAGGTCTATGAGTGACCAGAAGTAAACTCGTCGGTCCATCTCCATCTAACTGGGGGTTCCACGCAAACTCCACTCCAGGGCTTGTCTGCTCCACCGGCCATCGGTCGGCTTCGACAAACACGGCCAGCCCACTGCCACTTCAGTTTGCTTACTCTATGGGCTATGTAAGTAACTCCGGTTCTTTTCCGGATAATTTCATCTTTGATTTTATCCTTAGAGAAACTCTGAGCGTAGCTCTCTCCATAGGCACTGAGTATATTGAATTTTTGGACCAGTCCAATTGTCAGTATCCACGTTTTGGCACCGTATGTCAGACCGGGACACAGCTGTACAAAATATATAGTTATTTAAGAATATTGTGTATATCTGCGACCAGCATCTAATAAAATACGTCGTTGTCGCGGTCCCGTCCGGCTGCCCACATTCAAGGCTACTTTAATTTTAATATAGAGCGGTTATTACGAAATACGTTTAGTTTTACTTTACAAAGATAGTTGTTTTACGGGACCTGTCTTTAATTAATTAACTGTTGCTATTATTTACATAGTTGAAATAAGGTGTTAGGCAACTACCCGGTCAAGAACCGGATCGAGCTCGGTGACCTCGCGTATGAAAGAGTTGGATACTTCTTTCTTGATTTTAATAAACCTAAGTTTATTAAAAGTAAGATAAAATACTGTTAAGGATAAAATAAGGACAAATTAAGGAATAAGCTTTTTTAAATTAGAGAATAACATATCAATGTAATCCATGTGGTACCCCTGTCGTGCCGGTTGTAAAGAATAGCATCACCCTATTTCTTTCCCTGGGTGTCGAAATGGGTGACTAAGGGACTTACTAGAGAATGGGCAGTAGCGTTCTCTCACGCGTAGATGAGGGATTGGTCCTTATTGGCTAAGAGGAGTGAGTTTGGAAAAAGGAACGGGCGGCCTTTGTGCTGCAGTGGGACAATACGGCTAATTATTATTCTCTTACATGTTGATTCCAATAGCACCATCTTATTTCTTCCCGTGGGTGTAGTGTGTACTGCAATTGCCAACCCGCCTGACAAACGTGTCTATTATGGCAAGCCCCCTTAAATTGGGAGAGATCTATGTGCAGCAGTGGACTTTCGCCTGAAATGATGACGTTGGTTATCTAAGTTTATCGATCTGACATCTCAATGACATAATCACAAAATAATCATTCCATTCGTAACCTTTGCATAATTCCCTCGTAAAAAAGCTAAAGACGACATAATTCGTATCATAGATCTCCGTAGGTAATATGCTTGGGTCAGACAATAGCACCATATTGCTTCGTCACGTATACAGAAAGAGAAAATCTCTATTATTTTATAAGTTGTCATAACTAAACGTGATAGTATTTCGACCTCAAGTGTGGTACGAGGCAAGAGCGACGCGATAAGCGATTTAAATTTTACCAGCGACCAGTGTGCAGCGTCGTCACTTTGCACACTGTGTCATCATCATTTCAGCCGAAAGACGTCCACTCCTGGACATATGCCTCCTTTAATTTGGAGGGTTTTATAAACGCAGGTGGGCTTGCCATCGCAGTATGGCGATAAAATGCATGGAGAACGCTGCCGCCCATTTTCTAGTAACGACTGGGACCAGTCGAACACTGTTTCCGACTTGACAAAATATCGATGTTTTCTTCCTTTCTTTTCTTTTTTATTATCATAATAATCGTTTAATATATCTAAATACTAACAGTAAAGCTGAAGAGTTTGTTTTTTTTTTGAACGTGCTGATATCTGGTACTTACAGTCGGATTTGAAAACTTTTTTGCTTTTTGAAGGCTATATGCCAATGTAAGGCTATATAACATCACGTTAGGACTAGTGATGAGTCGGATTGTTAAAAATGTATATCCGCGGATACGGATCTGAAAATGGATATTTGGTGTCAAGATCCGAGGATACGGATCGAACTTCTAAATCGGTGTCGATGCGTTTGACACCTTTAGGAGCCAGCAATAGAAAAAAAAGTCGGAAAGATAAGCGAAATTGATAGAAAAGCACATGTAGGCGATGCAATGCTACAAGGTGGGAAAAAGGAATAAGAAATTTCACGCAGGTGAAGTCAGGGGCACAAGCTCGCGTACTATAAATATAACCGTTCGATAAATTCTCTAAAGGATTACGAAAACCTTATTTTGATATTTTTTCTATAAGTCAATCAATAATGGAAATAGTTTCTTCTTCTGATTCTAAATAACAAGCACTCAAAACTAATTGATATTCATTTTTGGTCTTAATTCGCTACAACCTATGCTTTGTACCACAGCCAGCTATTGCATAACCAAACACCTTTCTCACAACCTCTCGACCAAAGTACCTGCCACTTACAACTTATATTTACACTGCAAAACGTTTCAAATTGCCCTATTCATTAGAAAATAAGGTTGAAATTCAAATGTTTCTAAGGTTCTTGAGTGAAAAGTTAAGTTGGCAAATATGACAGCTGACAAGTGATGCATCTTTCAAGTTTTTTTTAATACGCAAGTGACAGAGACTTTCACGGGAAAATGATGATTAAAAAGTTAAATTAATGATAACTTACTTAAAAGTTAATTACGATATTTACTCCGTGGCTTAGTGTGGGAGTAATGTACTTCGTGCTTTCTTTGTCATTCGTGGCTGTTTCACTTCTTCTCTCGTTTGGTATATGGCATCTTAGGTGTTTAGCTGTTCAAATATTGAACTAACAGAATAAAGTGATACAAGAATCGTTTGACACTTGTGAATGGCATTGACAGTAAGTTGTTCTGACCGCTTTCCTAGAAGCAATGCTCTAAAGCTCTTCTTCATACGAAACTACCTTTTGGAAGGGACGACTAGAATTAATTATATTTTAATGTAGATGTCAAAAGTGCTTTTTATGTGCCTATCTTTACATAGTATAAAACAAAGTCGATTTTCGTGTTTGTATACTTTGATCTTTTGAACTACGCAACGGATTTTAAAGCGGTTTTCATCAACAGACAGACTGATTCAAGAGGAAGGTTTATTTGTATAATAAGCGGACAAAGCCGGTGGCAAAAGCTACTTTGAAATAAATGCTTTGACTTTAACTTTGCTTCCGCAGACAGACACCCATAAAATACTACTAGTGTCGTGATACGTTGCGCTTGTCTGCTCCGGCCTTTAGAACATTTTAACATAATTGAGCGTGAACTACCTGGTACGAGGTGGCGCAGGAAGAGTTCCTGGAAAGATTTAGGGGAGGCATGTGCAGCGGTGGGATAATATATGCAAACAACACCCAAAAAGGGTGAACTGAATGACATTTCTCTAGAACCCGGAATTACCACACAAATAAATACCTATGGAAGAAAACAGAACACTCTTAAGTGGTTAATTTTTACTTCACAATAACAGTAGACTCAATTTCAAGGCAAATATCATACGGTACCGGACACTACCCCGGTGTGCGGTACTGCAGTTTTTAACTTTGAACAGGCCTGCACTGTCAGTGTTATATCCTGCGTTTATGAGGAGTTTCAAAAAAATGGTAGGTACAATGGTCATTTTAGCATGTCCCTCTAGTTCATATTTTTTTTACCGAAATTCGGAGCATTATTATAAGTTGATTTGTTACTTATCTGGTTATTCAACTTTTGTACTTGAGTTTTAGTTTAAATTTGATATGATTCAATGAAAATTTAATTTATGTAAAAATATTTACTAAGCCGGAGCCCTTAATTTTCGTATGTCCCCAGTGTACTGTAACATTTTAGATTGAATATTACTAAATTTTTTCTTAAACACCTTGACATGATAGGTTATTTTTTATAAAAATTGAACCTTGTTCTTATTGCTAAGTGTTCTATGTATAGCTTAAAATAACTTTAATCTATTTAAAATCGCGCCTAAATGTTGTCCCCGAAAATTGTTACTTCTGGACATGTCGGTTTTGTTATCTCATTATCTTTAAAAATATTCTACCAAAATAATTTTATGTTTCGCAAAGGCCACCCACATGGCTTACATTAAAACGGTAATTAAATAAAAAAAACCTCAGTGTCATTTTTTCGGTGATGTGAATGAGTTTATGCGGCTGGCTGGACTGGAGAGAAAATCGTGTCCAGGTTTGTTATATTACAATCACAACTTTATCACACATTTTTTACTTGAATGTATTTTCTAAAGAAATACTATGTTTTAAATGAATAACTTGGTGTATGCTGTTCAACTTACCGAGAAACTGGGCTGCTAATATATTTTTTTGAATTGAAGGTAGACACATTGTGTTACTTCAGTTTTGTTACTAAAAGTACGGTAACATATAGACTGACTGACAAAGTAACAAAATCGATAGCATAAAGCTTGGCAGACATGGCATTTGAATCTGAGATGATTATTCTCTTTAAGAAGTGAAAAGTTTGAATAATCGTGTTAAGATTTTTTTAACTGACTTCAATAAAAAGGATTACCCCAAATTCAACTGTTAGTTAATTAATTTTCAGCTATGTTTTCGCCATTTGGGGACCGATTTTAATGTTTTTTTTTAAAGAATGTTTTCCCGATGTAGTCTTATTTAAAATTGCTGAAGATCCGCTGAAGATCTTCAGAGATATATAATGGAAATCTTCAATAACTGACACAAATGTGAAGATTGCGTAGGTCCTTTATAAAAACGTCCAAAGAAGACCGAGTTTATAATCAATGTTGAAAAATTAGAAGTTAGTACTTACGGATCTCCTACATGTTAATTTAGAACAAAGTATATTTTTAAGTAATAAATGTTTTTTTTAACTAATTGCAATGTTTCATTTGCCTTGAGGTTATGTGAACCGTGCTTTACAATTGTGTCCCCAAATTTTTTAAAGAGTTCAACGGATTTTCTCATAACTTACTACACTTTTACAAATATTTAGGGTTTTGGTTCAAAGTAATGAATAATTGGCGTTTTTTGGTTGTTTCGTTGGTATTTTTTTGCCCATTTTACATCGATAGCATGAAAAACTAATGTTGTTTTGGAACCTATGGAAACAAAACCGTAAAAAAGTAATATTTTTTAAGTATTTGAATACTTTATGTTCCTTATTGATTCATCTAGCTATACAAAATAACTGTATTTAGCCAAAAAAATCATTGGAGTGGCAGAATTCATCATAGTTTTTTTCATATCTGACCTTATTTGTGGTAACAAAACTGACACCTAATCAACACCTTACTATCATAATGCCTATTTTTTTCCTGAAAAAGTATTTTCATTTAAGAGAAATAGTAATTTTATTAAATTAGAGAGTATAAACTTTTAAATGTATTTCATCAACAGACCCTACCATGAAGTTATATTTTAAAGTCATATTTTTACCAGTTGTACCATTTTTTTGAAACTCCTCTTATACAAATCCATTTGAGAGTTCAAGGTGAAAACAAAAATGATAAGGGAGGACATAAATAATTAGCCAATAATAAAATGGTATTTCCAATACAATAATACAAAGCAAAAATACTTTTAATGCAGAGACTAACGCTCCCGGCATCTAAAAAAGTTCAACAGAATCCCACAATCAATCAGCAAGTGACGCATGCGCATTGTACTGCAAGCGCCATCTGTTGGCGCCGGTTGACGTCACAACTACGACCTTTTTGTTACCAAGTCAAACAAAATTGGGACTTAATGCTTTGAAGTAGAATTGGTATTAGATTGGCTTTTGAAGTGTGTGTGTACTAAAATAGGTTTGATAATATAAGTGAGTTAAGTTAACTTGTTCAGACATACGCAGACAGTAGTCTAACTTGGTATCGTGAAAGAAATTTCAACTGTATTTAAAGAAAGTGATCGCATAATCAGCTTATAATGTTTTTACTGCTGGGACATAAGCCTCCTCTCGATGAGAGAGAATGGGCTATAATCCACCACATGGGCCCAGTGGGGGTTGGTAGATGTTACATGCCTTCCAATTTCTGCTTCTAGGACATGCTGGTTTTTTCATGATGTTTCCCTTCACCGCTTTGAGAGCAGTGGTGATGAAATAATTTACACAAAGTAAGCGCCTGTCTGGTTTCCAACGACGACCATCAACTCCTAAGTCGTACAGGATTTTCAAACTCAGACCCTACGACCTACAATTCGTTCTTAGCCACCTTTGCTCTTCAGATTCTTATCGACCTGAGGCAAGAAATACGTTTGGAGATTGAAGAAGTTATCTCTCAGTAATTTGAAAAATAGAGGTACTGTGAACTACCTACTACTTCAGATCGTATAGCAAAAATCGACCTTTAAAAATACCTACGTATTGCTAAAACTAAACAAATCCGTGAAACTTCTCCCATTCATCTCCACACAACAAAAGTGTCGCAACTATAAATCACACTTATTTTACTCTCACAAGTCCCAAGTCTCTTAGCAACTGAAATATACTCGTCCTTTGTTTAGCATGTCCCTGAAGGGACTTCAGAATTCTCCTAATAATAGTTCCTCGCTGTACTCATAGTACAGATACCAGCACACCAAGCTACTCTCTCTCAAATTTCTTTAATAGATTTTCACCTTTATTTCTAAAGTTTTTAGGTTCAAGATTGATTGGGAAAATTTGACAGTATCGGGTAGTTTGATGTCCTGGTCTGTACTTGCTGGGACCGATTGGGAGGGACTAAATTTAGTACCTTTGAGCAGGGAGGACTAAATACCGATGGATCAAGACCGTTTGTAGTTCATTTGAGTGATTTGTAGTGCATTGTGTATTTTAAGTGAAGCTTCTCGTAATGTATTCGGATAAGTACGTGTATCAATTAATTAGGTGTTCTTTGTATTGTTGAGTCAAGCTAATGGAGTTAAGTCTCCAATTTTCGAATTTAGCCGTTTCGATTTGGATTGAAAGAAAAAGTATTTATTGTGACTTGCACAGGAAATGACATACTAAACTAAACACACACACAATCATATAAAACTAAGAATAACAGTATTTCTAGAAACTAAAAAAAAAACAAAAATAACAGAAAGTCCAGTACTAGGCCAAAAACTGTTATCTATACTTACGCAGATAGCTTAAAAACGGTTGAAGAATTAATCTTCGTCGAGTTGTATCTACATACACATTCACATGTGGACGCCTTACTTTTGTCTACTGCAACAATTGGTTCCGAGATGACTTTGCCTTTCTGTTTTTTGGATTGCAGGGCTTTTGTGACATTGCAAACGCCATTATTGATGATGGTCCGTGATCATCACGATGCTCACTGCGTGTGCTGTTAAGGTCGAGACGCCACGGAAGCCCGAAAATCATTTTTTTCTAACCAGAATTACAATTTCATGAAAATGTCATTCAATTTACATTGACAGACAACTACACTCGAGAGCAATGAATCCGGGTCACTTAAAGAATCCTAAAAATCTCGGAAACTAAAAATGCTAGGTTAATGCAATAAATTGTATTTAATAGACAATGTAATACTCCTTAAATGAAGGTATTAAAACTTCTTAGTTATTGTAAAGTTATATCATAAAAAAATCAAATTTGAAAAAGGGCCACTTCCGAAGATGGAACTACGAAATTACAGCATTTGGTTTTGCTTTTGTTTGTAATCTGTCATTTATGTGGGTACATAAACCATGTTGATAGTGCTCTATATTCATTATTCAAGCTGAAATTATGTCGCTTACGCCTGAAGAATGCACCAGAATACTTACAATGCTGGATACCGGCCGGAGTCAGCGCGATACAGCCTGGACTGTCGGTGTGTCGCTGTCAACAGTACAAAGAGTTCTCCGACGTTACGAAGAAACTGGTTCTAACCTACGCAGACCAGGAACGGGCAGAACCAGGTGTACCACAGCACGAGAAGACCGATACTTGGTGAACACCATGCTTCGAAATCGCTTTCTCACAGGAACTGAACTCACAAATCAGTTTCGACGCCTCGGAGGAAGTAACCCAAGTGCATGGACAGTAAGACGTCGGCTTGCTGAATCTAACTTAAAACCCCTTAGACCTGCAAACGGCCCTAAACTGGAGCGTGGGCATCGTATTTCAAGACTAAGATATGCCCAGAGCCACGTAAATTGGAGTATTGAAGATTGGTCAAAAGTTATGTTCTCCGACGAATCAAAATTTATGCTCTACAAGCACGATGGAAGACACAGAGTGTATCGAAGACCAGGGGAAAGATTCAAGCAAGCATGCATCGAAGAAAAAGTAGCCTACGGTGGTGGGTCTGTACTTGTGTGGGCCGGAATTTCTTCTGAAAGTCGCACAGAGCTGGTGATCATAGAAAACGGCTCTTTAACTAGCGTAAGATATGTGGAAGAAATCCTCAATGATCACGTTGGTCCATTTATGGTCAATTTAGGTGAGGATGCTATATTTATGCAATCACAATGCCCGACCTCATACAGGTAGGATTGTGAATGACTACCTTCAAGAGATGAACATTACTCGTATGGAGTGGCCAGCGCGCAGCCCGGATATCAACCCGATCGAGCATGCTTGGGACGAGCTAGGCAGATGCGTAAAACAACGAAACCCTCCCCCAATCACGCTTCGTGAGCTCAAAATTGCTCTCACAGAGGAATGGGAGAATATTCCCCAAAATCGTATAAGGAACTTGGTGTACAGCATGCCAAACCACGTAAACGCAGTAATGGAAGCACGAGGAGGCAATACGAAGTATTAAAATTCAAGAAAATCGTAATAAAGTTCAAAAATTTCATGTTTCCTATTTTTGTTTTAAGGAGAGATCAGCAGTTTTTTTCTTTATGTAATTTTGTGTTACTAAAATGTATGGTGACTCATATTTTTTTTACTTTCATTTAAGGAGTATTACATTGTCTATTAAATACAATTTATTGCATTAACCTATCATTTTTAGTTTCCGAGATTTTTAACATTCTTTAAGTGACCCGGATTCATTGCTCTCGAGTGTAAATTGGCAAGCACAAGCAGAGTAAATTTGCAATCGGATGAATACGGCGGCATATGTCCTTTCAAAATTTTCCAAAAAAGTTGACATTCAAACTATATTAGTAGCTTATCATGGTCTAGTTGCATCAATTCTAAGATTTGGCGTTATTTTCTTGGGAAATTGTAGCTCAAGGGAGTACATATTCAAGGCGCAAAAACGATGCATTAGAGGGATGTGTGGCTTGAAGACTACAGACAGTTGCGAACCGAAGTTTAAATCCCTTAAAGTGCTTACATTTCCGTCATTGTATATTCTAGAAACGGCCATGTTTGTAAAAACCAATAAAAGCCTATTTCCCACGATGACAGAAACAAGAAAACGACCTGTCAGAAACCTATACAAAAATTTATTACACACTGAGTCCTGTAACACAGCGTTATTGAGAAAAAGTGTTATTTGTATGGGTCCTACCTAGAGCTGCCACCTCTCCGGGTTTGACCCGGAGTCTACGGGTTTGCATGGTGCATGTCCGGGCTACGGGTTTAACATCAATATCTCCGGGTCAGATGGAAGGGCCGAAAATTAAACCAAGTATTTCCTCAGTTCGAACAATCTATTCATTCAACATTATCTGTTGATTTACGATGGGTTCAGTTATTCAAAGTCACCTCAACCTTCAACGAACTGCCACAAATAACTGGTAAAATCTTTTCAATCCCTATAAGCAATGCTTTCGTAGAACGCGTCTTTTCTTTAATGGGAAATTTGTGGACAGACGAGTGAAAGTGCTTATCAGTGGACATAGTGAAGGCCGAGTTAATTGTAAAGATTAATTACAATATGAATTGCCAAGAATTTTTGAAGTTTTTGAAGAAACTTGAGCAAGAAGAAATGCTGAAATAATCCCTGCAGAATAAAAAAATATAGTTTTAAGTGTCAAGCTAGTTCAAGTCAGCCTAGCACTAGCTAGGTAATTTATATTTAAAAAAAAAACTTTACCAATAGTAATTTACTATTACTTTGTACCCACCTTAATTAATTAAATCCTTAAAACTTAAAAAAAAAAAAAAAAATATATATTTCTAAAATCTCCGGGTCTACTGTTTTTGAAAGGTGGCAGCCCTAGTCCTACCATATATATACAATAAATTACCAGATGCCATGAAAAATGATACAATAAAAGCTTTAAAAAGAAATTAGTGGCCTTCCTAACAGAAAAATGTTATTATTCGATTAATGATTTTTTAATGGACAAAACTTTTTAATATCACATGTACCTAATCTACATTTATTTTTTATTTCATTCTAAAGTAACATTTCAATTTGACAATTTTTATTATTAATGTATGTGTATTTGTAATAATTCTGTGACATTTAATTTTTTTTAATATAATAATTCTAACTATGACAAAATTTGTAATTTAATTTATAATTTTATTATTTGATATAAATTTATAAATTTTTGCGTGCCTATTTCCAGGCAGAATGTACATGGCTCACTTTTATCTACTCCACCTGTATTTTTATGTAACGACATTCGTTGCAAATAAATGATTTGATTGATTGGGTTTAAAACTTAATGGGTTGTTTCAACGATTTTAATGATTTATTTGTTAGTCATGTTTCAATCAACATACAACTTGATCTGCAAATTACAATAAACTGAATAAATTTCGCGGGTTACCAACCATTGCGCATCCACCTTAATGCCTCAGTCTTACTTTAGCAAAGCCAGTGAAATTCTTTATTCTATCTGGTTTTGTGAGGATTAAATGGTTAGCAAAGGAAAAAAGTTGGCACCGCCGAAACGTGTACACTGACTGTTGGTCTGGTCCACAAATTATAGGTCGATTAGCGCGCTTTGGACCAGGTTTGCTCGAGTTTCTTTGAAGGAGTGACAATTTACCGACATAGCTCACAAAGTAAGCAAACTGAAGTGGCAGTGGGCTCGCCATGTCTGTCTTGGCCGATTGAGCAGACGAACCCAGGAGTGGAGGCCGCGTATTGGCAAGCATAGCGTGGGTCCCCAGCTAAATCGACCAACGACCTTAAGAAGGTGGCTAGGATAGACTGGATGCGAAAGGTAGAGGACAGGGTATTGTGGCGCAATCTGGGAGAGGACTATGTCTAGAAGTGGACTGCGATAGGCTGAGTTGAATGTTTTTTTGAATAAATTAAGCCGCATATTCAGTAGGTGCTTTGTCCAACATTATCAGGGTTCTACCGAGCAGAAGACCATTAATTTCCTCCACCTGTCTTCAAATTCTTCACCTGACAGTTTAATTTAATGGTGCAGTAGGTGGCGTAGGACGGCTACTAATAATGATGAAGGCTCATTTAACTCTTTGATACGATGTAATTAAGACACCAACGCAGAGTTAGCGCCAGGAGATATTGATTTATTATGATCCCCCGTAAGTTTAAGCGGATGTCGGTAAGCTTGATGCCTTGCAATTTAAGGTGGGAGCTAAAAGCAAAAAGTATAATATTCTTCCTCCCAAATTTTTCGGATTAGACAAAAGGACATAATAATGGACCTTGTGGTCAACTCAGTAAGAAAGGAAGATAATAACAATACAAAACAACAATACAATCCTTTATTTCTGGCAACGAAGGTCCATAAAACACAATACATAAATAAGTAAGATAAGGTGGGAGCTTCAGTGGTAGTCCGGAAAATATAAATTTTCTTACGGTTTTTGCAATAATATGGGGAAATAAAAACTATGATACGTTTTGCTAAGTGTACCTAATTCAGACTTCTATTTTGGATTCTGATCGAATGTATAGTAAGCATCAGAAAATCTACTTTTTTCAGAAATGTCATCATAAAGGGACTCTTACTTTTTTGACTGGCATAATTAAAAAGAGACATGAGTTTCAGGGGAAAGAGAAGAACCAGCACTCCAATCGTGTAACGCACATTCTTCTACAATCCAAAGGATTTTGAAGGACATTTCTAATCCATTGCTCCATTTGTTGGAACAATTCCTCTACTTTACAACATAAATAACGTAATGAATGTTGTTGAAATATCAAAAATTTAACTCTTTGCAATTGTCTCCGTCGACTGTCCGAGGACTGTTGAAATATTATTTCGATAAGTTTTCTTATCTTACCGTACATTGATGCACTAGCCATGAAGCCCATAAAAGGTGTGAAGAAGAAAATCCATGAAGGAGCGGTATTACAGTAACGTACCGTAACGGACTTTCTATGAGACTCGTCAGACAGGATGTTACTGTATCGGGCTAGATCGTAACGAACAAAATAAAAACTTAACTCACTCTCGATTTTGCGGGCCTTAGAAGGTAGGTAGTACTTGGTTTCCAGATTAAAGTTGTAACATATCGCTAGAGCTGACTATTATATAGTAGGTACTTATTTTACTTAAGGAAGCGCAGGGTAGCACGCGAATTTAAACTTTGACTTTTTTTTTGCAATTTGCAGATCACTCTCTCAGGTTGTATGCTGCACAAAATAAAGAGTTTAGACCGTAAAAAGTATTTATTGTAGTTTATAACCCTATTAAACCAATATGTACCTAATCCAAATTTAAAGCTAAGGAAATGCAACGTTATCATACTATACGTACTTTGTATTAAAAAAAAAATATGCCAGTTGATTCTTTGACATGACATGTTTTCATTTGTATCCTAGAGTTATATGGGATATCAAAAGGAAAATCTATATGTAAAATTCAAAGTTCTGAGTGACTGACTGACTGATATATCAACGCACAGCCTAAACCGTTGCTGATCCTAGACACATGAAATTTGGAGCGTGTGTTCTTTATGAGGTGTAGCTATCCAATAAAAAAGGGTTTTTTGAAATTTCATTCCTAAGAGGGTGAAATGGGGGATTGAAATGGTGAATTTTTCGACATCCACGCGTGCGAAGCCGCGGGCAGAAGCCAGTCTTGTATACAACCGGTGAACCAACTAGTAAAGCAACATAAAATGACCACTCATTTATCATTAAGCTTGGTAGCGTCCGCTTTGAGCTAATCACCCGTGACCATACCTAGCATCTAATGATTGGGAACCAGCACCCATCAGCGGTCACTCAAGGCGAGCTGATGGCTCTCTGGACAGTGAAAACGAGAATAATAATTTAACTCGTGACCATCGCCTATCGTCAGAGTAAGTGACACTTCGACTTATAAAAAAAAATATGAGCCTGAAGAAGGTAATTCATGGCGTCTTAAGAATTCATTTAAGTAATAGCATACGAGAAGAAACAGCTATCCAGATTGGTCCGCTACTTGAAACTTAGTATAATCTTACTATTCTCTCCATCTTAGGATACACACACATATACACACAGTAGGAATGGCTTTAATTTTGTTCAACAACATACCTACATTGCATCATTTACGTTGTTGAGCAGACACATTATTCGACTTAAAAAGCATGTAGATATGCTTCAAAATGATTAAGATTAGGGTGCAGAGCTCTGACAATGCTTGACCCGAAAACCATGTACAAACTACTACAAACAATCGGTGTATGTACTTATTGGTAAAGCGAATGTATTGGCTAATTAAACCAGCTAATCACCCGTGACCACACCTACCACTCAATGATTGGGAGCCAGCACCCACCAGCGGTGAATGAAGGCGAGTTATGCAACGGGGCCGACGCGCTCTGATTCACCAGCTTATGGGACGTGACCATCGTCCATCGACAGCCCGTACTATGAGGCGGCAAGTCGGTTTGATGAACTTTTAATATTAGCTTGTTAATGGGGAAAAATTGAGACATCACCAAGCGGTTGGTCAGCTCTTCGCGTGACCGGCTGGTCTATGTTTTGGTCAAGGAACTCTTCATCCAAAGTTGGGTTATCATTTAATAACAAAAAGATTTTTCCAAATTATACAAACTTACAAACAAACCTCTTTATAAAATTAGTATACATTATGAAATTCAGACGAAGGTAAAAATAACAAATGTGATGAAAACGTTGTGCTTTGTGCTTTAAGAAATGTTTGCATTTGTTTTGAAAAGCCGGGATTTTTATTTCAAGATATATTTCGTTAGTATCAACCAACTTCTAAATGCTGAAATCACTTGAGCGATGTTCAAGTGAGTTTTACAACCATAGTAGGGACAAAGTCAGTGTTACTCAATGTTAAGGTATGCTTCTATAATTAATTACTGGAGTCGTGAGAGATGGGCACTGATTACTATCGATTCGGATTCGGTAAAGGCTTCTTCAGATAGGCGCGAGACGACGATTGTAGAACAATTTCTATTAACATTTTACAGAATTTTGTTCTACGAGAGTCACACCGCGTTGTCGTGTCGCGCCTGTCTGAAGAAGCCGTAACTTGCAGTTACGATTTGGTTAAGTATGTGACATTAGGAAAGTAAAGAGAAGACGAATCCTAATGAAGTTGTATTTTGAATTATTGAATTATGCATGTATTCCAATGATATTATATACTATAATCTGAGGGTGTATTCTAAATGTTTGTGGTACTTACTTACACCTAACTTACTTCACTCTAATTTAACCTAGACCTGTTTAAGTTACTAAACTCTACTTAAACCTAACCTAGTTTTAGAACGGAGAGTACTTAAATTTTTAATGAGACATTGCCCTCAATATTTTCTTCTGTCTTGTTCGAAGATCTACAGAAATGATAGAATACGAAAAGCTGAACTAGACAGGCTTACTTAGTTAGTTGTTTCATAAAATAACATCACGCCGTAATCACCGTTAGGTTAGGCAGAGGTCAGGTACACCTTTGCCTGCCTAATACACCCATATTTCGCCAGTTATATTTAAATCCCTGTAGTTGTAATTACATCCATAATAAGAGTATTTATGTTCTCACTGCTGCGACACAGCCTCTCTGCGAGTTTTAAAAGTTGCCATTAAATGTTTTAGTAAATGGGAAATAAATAATTACAAAATTACACAACACCTTGACCTTGCCAGAAAACGTCAGCATAAAAATATTTTAATTACAATCACCATAAACGTGAAATAACCCGTAAAATTGCCATTACGTGATTTACGTAACCACATCGTATTCTACGTTGTTTTGATTTTACTATGAGGAATTAAGTACAAGAAATTCTGTAAGAAATACGAGTTGTTGGTCGAGGTTCACACACTTTGTGTTAATAATTTCATCAACACTTGCTCTCAAAACGGTGAAGGAAATCATCGTAAAGAAATCAGCATGTCCTTAAATTATCGCCCATTCAGTCTCGAAGAGTCCTGAAGGCTGATTATTATATGGTTGTTTGAATATTCAGAGTTAGCCATAAGAATCTATCTGGAATAGGCTACTAGATTAGGCTACTAGATAGGAAACTGATTGACTGCTTGATAATTCAAAAGTGCTTCTCATTGATTTAATTGAAATAAAAGCTTTGAGTTCGAGTGTTTTATTGTTGGAGTACTTTTAAATATATTGCATAAAGTTAAAGAGACGTTTAAAAGTCAAAATGTACATACGGGTTAATATTATAACATTCATAAGTATATAGACTTCCATTTTGGCTTTCAGTGACTTAGCAGTAATGGGCTACAAACGCCTTTTTTTTTCAGAGAGAAATGTTCAAATAGTTTCGTGAGAAAACCACAAATCGTGAAAGTTTAAGAGGTAGAGGCATACATTTTGAGAATCAGTGACCTGTAGGTTGCAGTTGCAGACTTTACTTGTATACCTATGTATGGATTTAAATCATAAATAACATAATAATGTTTAAGGATGCTCACGCTGTCCGCCTGGGATCCTTACTTGGCACTGATTGCGAAATACGATGCGTGTCAACGACCTTCATTGTACCTTTAGTGCTAACTTGCAGACATGAATATTGTTTAAATAAGTCAAAACTTTAGAAGTTATAAAAATAAAGACGATATTAGAATGTTTTCAATACATAGTGTAACAGTGTAACATTTCACAATATGAAAAATGTTATTGATTAAACAAAAAAAAAAAAAAAATGTTGTTGATGTTGTTGTTGAATTTAAATCTCGCATGAACAATATCTTATTTTGCATGCAACCATATTTGTACGCCTCTTGGCATAACATAGCGACCTATGTATTTTAATTTAAGAACTGTATTTAATACCTATGTTACACGAATAAAAAATTATTGATTGATTGTTTAATTTGATACAGGGTAGTTACGTAAGACACTAACAATAAGAATGGCTATCATTTTCACAGTTCAGTAATATTCACTGAGATTAGTGAAAATTTTTACGATATAAGTAGTGACCGACTTTGAAAAATCCTATGAATATGTCGCGTAAAAGTAACTTGGAACTAGTGATGTATTATTACAAGTTAATCCACCATTGCTTCATCATCATCATTTCCGCTGAAATATGTCCAATTCTGGACATAGGCCTCCCCCAAGGGAGAGGCGTTTCCCATAATCGCCACCCTTTTTTTTTTTTGTAATGGAAATCATCAAATGACTCGGGAGGGCGTGTTAGACTTTTACTGACTAAAACCCACCCGTGTTCCTTCAGTTGCCCATGTGCCAGGGTCACGGTATCTCTTTCGAACAACCACGCGACCCCGGCAGGCATCGATCCTAGCAGGCCCCTTCAGCACTGCTGACATCTCTTTGAGGCTCGCGTGGAACACGACCGTCGACCCGAGCTTGGTCCTTACCGGGCGGCGAGCTACCCATTGCTCGCCACCCGCAAGCTCTAATCGCCACCCTTGACAGGTTTCGCGATCGCAGTATGGTGGTAAAATTCATAGAGCACGCTGCTACCCATTCTTTAGTAAGTCCCTTAGTCACACGTTATCACACTCACATGAAAAAATGGGATTTTGCTTAGCACTATACAATTGGCTATAATTTTGGATTTGTGGACGGTTTTGGTTTAGATCAAATCCTACTTACTTACTATACTCAAGTAGGTTAATAAGATATTACGATTGCAGGCTCTTGCTTTGGCTTCTAAATTCGTGCCTGCCACAAAATGAAATGTTGAGAACCATTGTTAGGCCTTCAATGAGTTTGCACGTATTGTTTGTCGGATTACAGATGCCTCACCGACATCGCTTACTGACAAGGATCCAACTTCGGCTTAGAGTTGCAACATTACTTTTAAATGTAGGTGTGGGCTTGGTTGCGTCTTCATATTGTTTTTGGGCATTGAAATTGAAACAAACAGTCATCCTGATTAATTAACTTGTTAGCTTTGGGTTTTCATTTTTTTGTTTACATTCAATTTCTTTTTGATACACTGGTTGTCAGTCGAAGTACCAACATACTGACGATGACGAAATATAATCTCGACGGGGATTTTTTCTTACAATAGAACTCCAACGCAGTGCCTAGCACTGAGAGTAGAAAATCGAATAGACTGTTCTATTTTCTATGCTTTTTAATCTACAACTTACTCCCTTTCGCAAAAAACTTTACGATTCTCCGACTTTTCTTTCAGTAAAGAAATCGATGAAACGATCAGCCACCAATAAATCTGTTGTTTCTATTTATTTTAGATTTCGTAAAACAGATAGCAGGATAATCAACGGGCTTAGCTCCACCTACAGAATACGTAAGAATATTGTCTATGATCAAACCATAGGCAATATTTAAATGCAACAGATAAAATCTGAGCAAAGATAATTATAATTTATCGTGCACCCCGAGGTCGCCAACATTTTGTATTGAAATTGTAACTTTATTGCACTAATTTGAAATTATATCATTACGTGCCAATAAATCATATTCACTTGTTATTATTGACTAACTTTTGCCAGCGGCTTCGCCCGCGAGGAGGTCGGGAATTATACCGCGGGAACGTACTACCAGTATAAAAAGTACCCTATGTGTTAATCCAGATTATAAACTATCTGTGTGCTAAATTTCATCTAAATTCGATCAATAGTTTTTGCGTGAAAGAATAACAAACATACATCCATACTCACAAACTTTCACATTTATAATATTAAGTAGGATTAGTAGGATGAATATTTTATTTACTGGGACATTATCTTTAGGATATTGAAGTGAATATTAGAGTGATATTGGGTTTTGTGGCTAAGTAATATCAACCGCACGGTTCTATCAATCAGGTTCAGCTATAAACTACGCTTGGTTCGTGGATGGGTAACCAACCATACTAAGTCATGTCATTCGTAGATCTTCGATCTAGATCTTCTTTGACAATCGTTACGTGTCATCAGAAGCCCGATAGTCTGAAAACCAGTCTTGCCAAGTGGTATCTTATTATCCAGAAACTGGGTTGTGGAGGTCTGATAGGCAGTCGCGCCATGTAAAATACTGGTACTCAGCTAGAAGCCGACATAAATAGGAAAAGGCTAGACAGATAATGATTGGAATGAACTGCAGCCAATACAATGATGCCTTCGTAATCAAAGGAGATTGTTGTAAGTAAATTTTGTAGCACCATAATTAAATTACTTAGATGTACAGTCAACCGTAGTGGTAACACTTGAAGTACGAAAATTGCTCTTACTGCTTCGATGTGTAGCCGCTGTCAATGTCAAATTACCACTGATGTGTGATGATAGATGATGATAATGATGATGTGTGTTTGACGTGTGATTGTACAGACGCCAACACATCAAGCTACTACAATCTGTCAGATTTCTTTGATAGATTTTCGACTTTATTTCTAGAGCATTAGGTTCAAGGTTCATTGGGAAAAATTGACAGTTTCGGGTAGCTTGACCTGGTGGCGTCTGTACTTATCCAAATCATATCTAGGTGCTTAGGTCAGAATTTGAAGTGATACTTGGACACTAGGTAATGACTTTAAATGCAAGTTTGACTAGGTAATATGCCTACAATTTTGTAGTCATTAAGGATTTCGTTTCTCGAGGCAATATTACTAAATCTGGCAAATTACTTTATTAAGCAATAAAGTTCTCATGGTAGGTAGATACATATTTACATACGACGTACCTAGTAGTTTAAATTATGTATTAGAAATTGTTTTGAATGAATATTAATTAATGTTAATATTTGTTGCATAACCGCCCTCCGAGTTATTCAACTAAGCAGGTGTTAAAAATAAACTACTTATCATCGTTTTTTCATAATAACGATACTTTCATCACTATTTTTAACTGTTATAAAATTGAATAGGTTTGTAACCCCAGGTCTGAACCTCATTTCTTTTTCCAGTACCTCATTGAAAAGTCAGGTGAGGTTTGTGTTGTTGGCAAAAAAAGAATTGTCAGACTGTAATTGACAAACTATTTAAATTTCAATCAATTATGCAGAATGTAGAGAAACTCCGTCAAACCGACAAAAAGATTCAGAAAAAAATCCAAAAATTGAACCAATTATTTTAAAATGTTTTGTATAAACCTATAATTAAATCTCAAATATTTTTATACGCTATTCGGTAGCCAGCATTGGGGCATACGCCACGGACTGGTGCGGAAAGTGAAAGTAGCTTACCTCGAAGTTTGCTCGATCCCTTACCACCATTACTTTTTTGAAGAAAATTTGGGGCATAATGTCAAATTTGACCTCACAACACTAATGTCAAACTGTCAACCGAATCGATTAACGAGACCGAGTTTTTACTCTTAACTTTTTGTCTATGGCAAAAGAAATCACTTTTGTTTTTGTTTACAACTCAATGTCATGGTCACTGTTCTTTTTTCGAACGAAAATTGGCGCAATAAAAAAAATCGTACACAGGCAATAAAATTTTAATTTTCTCTTAAAATTCCTTTGTTTATTGATAGATCGATAGCAAAGTTAATGCAATTTATGGTAAAATTAGAAATAAGAATGCGATTTGTACGCAAACCTTTCCCTTCTAACACTTTGTAGGCAACTAAACCACGCAACCAGCATAATGTTTATAAGTAAGAAACGTTGACTTGACTACGACTGTCGCAATCGCAATATTAGTACGATGCCGTAGAACTTCATCATTCATTCTTATTGCTAGTCTGATAAGGTATAAAATTGCATGAAGTACTTAGAGTTCTTACAAGTGCCAACTTTGTCTATTTCTAGGTGCAATACACGTTCAATACGTGCAGATTGGATTTACGATAGTACCTCAGTGGACTTGGATGCATTCATATATTATCGCGATGGCGACCCGTATAATTAATGATGAAGGTGAACTCAGAAAAGCGTGAAAAAAGAAAAAGTTTAGTTTTAAGTATAAATAAGACCGTTTTTTGCGCCTTTGGTACTGTTGGCGTGAAATCTTAGAATATTTGTGGCCTGTTTCACTACTATGGGTTGTTAAACCGGTATAAATTCTGTTCCATTTTACTAATTCATCTAACAGATAGATAGTGCCTATCGGAGACTGTCAAACAAGCGAGCAGTCGACTAGGAAAGTTCGAAACTATTGACCACAATTATGTTTTGAAACAAAATGCCCTAAAAGCTCTTTTTACCATCATTTAATTTCATCGTCAATCCCATTTTCGTGGGAAATCCTCATGGTCATACATTATGTCGGACTCCTTCCGACTAAAACCCTACTGTTCTTTCTAGTACCATGGGTCGGGGGCCAGGGAGACACTTGTACATTCGCCCATACCCGACTCATATCGGCCAGCAATGCCTAGCCTCATCACCAAATGCGGCCAAACCACGACCGTACATCCTGCGTGCCACCTCTTGTATCCTGATCCCCCGAAACTACAATTATCTACCTCAAAGACTACTATGTGTAATCCTTATTTTACTTCTTATAAGTACTATTATTCATGCCTTGGTTAACAGAAAGGAAGTCCTTATGACTCGACCAGTTCATTCCTCCGGATGAGTTTTTTACTTTTTATTCGAACTGAGTATCTAGGTAGTTACCGGTTCATTTCCGCAACCTTAGAAGAAATTACGCCTTCTGGTACAGTCAGTCGCACATCACTAATAACAGTTTGACACTGACGGCACCTTTCTGTCGTTTGAGTAAGGGCGATTTTCGTAGAGTAAGTGTTTACTGATGAATGGTTGGCTGTACCAGTATTAGTCGATAGTTATCAATGTCCTTTATTTATTTCAACACAGCCTCCATATCATAGGTATGTGTACTTACTAGAGAACATTAGTTTTCCTTAAAAGGAGACAAAGCCTTCGACTGAACCTATACAAGGCGCTTTAAGGTGCACAATTACAGGTCGATACCTAGTAGATAAGAATATCAATAAGGTTCTACGACTTGAAACCTATTTATTACTATCATTATACATACTTTGCCTTATACTCTTGCTGGTAGATTTCTTTATATTCACGTTATGCTTAATCCACATATAGTAAAGGGCAATGCTATTGCCATCATCACCATCATTTCATCCGAAAGACGTTCACTGCTCGACATAGGCCTCCCCCAAGCACCGCCACTTCAACCGGTTCTGTGCTTCTCGCATTCAGGGACTTCGCCATCCGGTCCATCTTGTCGGAGGCCTTCCAATGCTTCGTCTTCCAGTACTAAACACGTCCCCTGCTGGACTTAGGACTCCGCCAAGCACCGCCACTTGCTATTGCAATCAGTAATGCACGAAGCCAAACGGACTGCTTGATACTGAGAAATTCTGTATGGAAATTCCGCTAGAGACCAACAATGCACCCAGTGGAAATAACTTACTCAAAATGGAAGTTTCAAGAGTTGTGTTTTAAACTGTATTCTCACCTTCTCACGCAAATTAAATTAAATGCTCAGCGGCAGTTGATCGAAAAGATAGCAGTAATATAATTGTAGTCGTAAGCAAAACACTACCAGGTGCATAACCTCAGAACAACCAGTTTGACCTGTATGAGAATTTACTTATAAATCTAAACATGTGCAAACAAGATCAACTTTTAACTTAGAGAGTGGTTCTAGTCGGATTTAGATTTTCTGCACACACTTCCACTATCGACAAATGGTTTGTGGTTATCACGATTAGCATAATCAGCTTATAATGTTCCCACCGCTAGGACATTGGACTCCTCTCTGGCCGACAGTGAGGGCCGTAATCCACAACGCGAATCCAGTGCAAGTTGGTAGATGTCACATATCTTCGAATTATTTGGTTCAAAGACTTGCCTATTGCATCACGAATTCACGATGTTTTCCTTAACCGTAGTCGGGGGATACCACTGGGCCACCACTGCGCTATACAGGTCACATCGATCCTTGCCGCTGATCGTAATGTTGAAACAAAATATTTTGTTTTCACGTAGGAATCGAAATAAACCTCCAAGCAGTCCGCGATGTATCACAGTGCATCGCAGTTAAATGCAAAAGACCGAGTTAATTTGAAGAGATCTTCAATCTTCAATCCATGATACCTATATCTTTAAGATGATAAAGCTTACGTAACAATACAACAATTTAAACATACTTAGCTAACCCAGTCAGTACAAGTTACAGCACAGTTCTCTATAAGATTCGTGAGAAAATGCGCAATACTGCGGTTTGTAGCAATAACTCCGCAAGTATGTATCGACGAGTATTGATATCGGCTTCATATTGAACGCAATCTGCATTGTCTTTCTATTTTGGCGTTGGGGCTTGCCTATAATGTATGTTTATTCATCGCTTGCAAGTGATATCCTTGAAAAATGATTGACAGAAACGTGTCCTGTACAATTATTGACAGATAGGCACGCACTTAGGGCACCTTGCCCAAATACACCTTGCCTTAACACATCATACATGTTAGGAGTAACAATAAAGTATGTCCTCACTTTTCACTCACTCTGTTTTCTTAGGATCTGGGTGACAATAGTTCCTTTATTCTGGATTCAGGTAGTTTTCAAAATGGATCCTCTATCCTGTAGGATATTGGATTTTAGGGACGTGAAAGCCCACTTTATATGTAGTTTACATCTTTATTGCAGATAGATACCCATTATACGTTTGAAAAATACAATTGGCATTGGCAACAACACTTTATTGGTAACAATAATGGCATTTTTGAAAGTCATGTTACAAGTTGGTTTGCTTCGTTGTTTGCATTTAGTATCCTGCTTCCTTGACTAAAGAATAAACTTGTTCAGTTATGTGATAATATGTCTGAAAATTCAAATGGTGATAATGTTTTTCAGTAGGTATAGAGGCCCTATATTGTAGAATATCAATTATCTTAGACTTAAAAGAAATCAAATTCCGTTTTTTGTCAGGGACAATAGCCCTTGTTTCGAAAGATAATATACTAGGTATTATTGCTTTTCCATTTTCGCAGAATCGTGCGTACTGATTACATTTCCTACATTACAAAATAGTGGAATGTCTCACATCTTTAGCCCCATTTCGTTTGATCTATGCATATGAATGCAATCTCATACGCTTGCCTAAAATGGTGTGTTCCCAACTGGATGCAATATGCTATCTTTAGACTAAAGTGTCCGTACTGAGAATATGCTTCTTAAGTCCTGAATCATGATATTCTCAGAACCTTAGTGTTTACGAGTGAAAAAATTAATGATCTTTAACTTCATACATTTCAGTTCTCGATACAAAGAAATCTCATTACTCCTGGTTAAATACTGTCATACCAATTTATTGTTTAAATCGTTCTTTATAATTGAGTTTGATATTTTTAGTGCGGTCAATAACTGTCCCGCCAATTAGGCAGGCAGGCACTTCATTTTTATCGTTGGTCTGGTACTCTTTTTTTTTGTGGGTGGAAAAACTTCAAATGACTTCTTCCGCTCTGGCGGGAGCGGAAGGTTGTGTCAGACTTTTACTAACTAAAACCCGCCCGTGTTCCTTCAGTTGCCCATATGCCAGGGTCACGGTAACTCTTTCGTACAAATCTCGCGACCTTGGCAGGTGGTCTGTTAATCTGGTGGTCGGAAACGCTACTTTAAAAACCGGCCAAGTGCGAGTCAGACTCGCGCACCGAGGGTTCCGCACAAACCTATCCCAAACGTATCCTCGGTTTATGCATAAGGTTTATGTTTATGAAATTAAATGGTTTTTTTTTATTTTTATATTTAAGTTGATTGAATGAAAGGTAAATTGCGGTTTACGATTTATGACGTATTAAAAAAAAACTACTTACTGGATCTCGTTCAAACCAATTTTCGGTGGAAGTTTACATGGTTATGTACATCATATATTTTTTTTAGTTTTATCATTCTCTTATTTTAGAAGTTACGGGGGGGGGGGACACACACATTTTACCACTTTGGAAGTGTCTCTCGCGCAAACTATTCAGTTTAGAGAAAAATGATATTTGAAACCTCAATACCATTTTTAAAGACCTATTCATAGATACCCCACACCCCATACGTGTGGGGTATCTATGAATAGGTCTTTAAAAATGGTATTGAGGTTTCTGATGAAAAAATTTTTTTTGAGTTTCAGTTCTAAGTATGGGGAACCCCAAAATTTATTGTTTTTTTTTCTATTTTAGTGTGAAAATCTTAATGCGGTTTACAAAATACATCTACTTACCAAGTTTCAACAGCTTAGCTCTTATAGTTTCGGAGAAAAGTGGCTGTGACATACGGACGGACAGACAGACAGACAGACAGACAGACAGACATGACGAATCTATAAGGGTTCCGTTTTTTGCCATTTGGCAACGGAACCCTAAAAATGAGTTCCTGCGTTTTATACCCAAGTCAGGCAGTATTGAGTCCTATACAGTAATTTTTCAATAGGTAGCAGCCCGGAGTTTGGATATGTCCTGTAAAAGCGTTTAGTCATCTTTTACTAGACAAGGACAATCCTGGTGGGAATGTCAAATATTGCGTGATTAAAAAACAAAGTGATTATTTCTGTTATTTTATTATTGACATATGGTGCCCAAATTGGGAGTAGGTAGACATAGTGGAGAAGTCTTCGCCCACCAGTGGGACATTAATGGCGAATGATAAAAATAATAAGGTGCACAAAAATAGCTAAACACATGACTAATGTTCAAAGAATTTATTCGTCAAAACAAAAGCGAAAATTAACAATGAGTAAACGTCAGTGGACACAGACTGCCATATTAGTTGGCAAAGGAGTCTAGCATTCAACCTCAAGTGACACGCATTGTGACCATGCTATTGTCCACCAAAACGAGACAATAATTGTATGGGAGAAAGTGTTGATATGTTTTGAATTTAAAAATTGGTAACCAAAATATTATGCGCGTTTGATGTTGTTTTAGGTACGATTTTTTGTAAAGATTTTCTGTTTTTGAATAGGTTGAATAAGCGAAGCGAGGTCGTTGTCTCGTTGAAAACAAATGCGGACAATGGGGTAAACATTCGCATGTAATATAAACAAACATATTTATTTATTTATTACGACGTTATTTGACGATTTCCAAAAAAAAAACAAATTTAATTAATTAAAGTGGAATGATTATAATTTCAAATTACGAATGGTTCCAAACGTGGATCTCAGCTGTATATGGGCCTTTATCTAGGTAGTACCTATAGACATATGAAATAAGTTTTTTATATTTCTATGGTAGTACCTACCTATTTCCGTAGTGGGACATTGTTAACAGGATCCATTATTTATTTCAAATTATTTCTTTTGTAGGGCCAATACGGTGGTCCTGCGAGTCACGTAGCAGTAGTAAGCGTATACTTATTGAAAATACGTGATGTCTGTATTGAACCTCGTTATAATGTCGATGGCGAAGGCTAACCAAACTATTATTGTTCGAAGAATGAGTGAAAGCCATTCGAGACGTGGAAGGTCCGTCAAAAAAGGTCTATTCAATTATAATATTCACGTATTCATTATTTATTTGTTTGAGAAACTTTTTCTTTGTTAGTAACAGCTTGGAGTCTGGATTTGTAGTTTTGATTGATGGCAATAGGCTTGCCAGTTGCCACCTATTAGAAACATGTCGCGAAATGTGGGTGTACTGTAGGTACATACATCTCTGCCCAACCCTTTAGTGAAACGTGATGTCATGTATTGTTTGTTGAGTAAAAATGTGGAAAAAACCCTAGGTATTTATTATTTCACTACAAATCTTTTTAAAGAGTGCTAGATTTTAGATATGCATGGTCAGCGATTTGTTTCGCTAAATTATGGATCGTTATGCGCCGAGACCATTAGTCATCTTTTGATCTGCAATTAGGTACGCATACAGTTGTCATGGTTTTAACATGTCAAATACCCTAATAACTTTCAGAATGAGAGATCACTCGTGGTGCCAGTTCCGCGCTTTGGAAAATATATGGGGCAAAACGGCTTGTTGGGCCCTGCCAGGTGACTAGAATTATGCTGCCGTGATATATCTGTAATGCCGTTATCTACCAAAACCGTTGTTTTGAATAACATGCAAAAACCGCGGTAAAAATTTAAACCGATGTCACTTTTCAATGTCAACACCTATTTTTATTTCCAAAACTATTCAAGGTATTGAAAATTCGGAAACACAGATCGATAGATTTTTTTTTCTCAATAGAATAAATAGCATTCAAAGTTAAAAATCGACCATATGTCGGATAGCGGCATTTTAGTTAAGCCACGGCAGTATGGCTAAAGGCGAACGTTATTTGGGTAAAGTGCACTATACATGTTTCCAAAAACAGCCGAAGTCGTTGAAAAAACGTAAAGTTTAGGCTTCTAATATTTTATAGACCGGAAATATTTATTCTTCATCAAGATGTTCCAGGGTCTGAGCTGGGGGCAGTTCATAATACGTAAAAATCTATGTAGATTAGTAAGAAGTGCTCGTCCAGTTGATGGGTCAATGAGCTCACGGTGGCAGAGTAAGTAGAATGGGAAAAGCTCAGATTCAGGCTAATAGCCTTACTCGTGTACCTAAATACAAAGTTATTTAATTGGGAAGTACACACGCCAGCACTTAAAGCTACTACAATCTGTCAAATTTATTTAATAGGTTTTCAACTTTAAGACTAAAATATTAGGTTCAAAATTGATTGGAAATTATAATTAAATATTAGACAGTTTCGGGTACCTTGATATGCTGGCGTTTGTACCAATTACCGTAATTACTTAAATTCCCAAATATTTCTACTCGGTTCAAGGTTTTACTTGAAATAAAAACCTCGTAACACAGCAATAAAATATTTTCGGTTTCCACTAAATGAATTTCCTTTGCATTAAAAATATCCGCAATAATGTGTGCTGTAGTAGCTAGCCATTAATGTTTAAATTAAGTTATCAGTAACTTAACTAATAATGTTTTGATTATTGTCTTTTCTGACAATGAAGTGACATTGTTTGTATAACAACTGTCATGTCGTGCTGTTATTTTTTTTTAGTTATGTCTGTGAACACCTATGTTATTAAACATCGATTGAAAGTAAGTTCAAGACAAGGCTAATCAAAATACTATTTAACCAATGCTTATGATAATACTACTCACATTCAAGTCGTAACCGCTGGTGATCCAAGAGCGCTTGCGCAAAATGCTATATTTTCTCCTCCATTTGGTTAAAAATCCATCACTTTTGCGTTTAGAACGCCGGTTCACAACGTAACGTTCCATTCTAAGTCCGCATCAAACAGTCAATGTATCACTTACTAACCAACATCCGTAAACACCACACACACTTATAAAAACACGATGGGCTCAGTCCGCGAATGTGTTACAACTAAAACATAGAAAAACAAATCCCAACTACCTACCAAAACATTATAATAAAGTTATATAAAAGTAACGAAGCGAAGAGAATTTAATTGCAGTCTCTTTTGAATAAATAACTAAAGAGGCCGTTACGGTTACGTCTCATGTAAACATTAGAAAGTAACGAAAAGATCTAAATTCGCAATTGGAACGCGGAAAATTAAAAATAAATTTTCGCGCCGTTCTCTCGACCGGGAAGCGTCGTCCTTTGGCGGAACATGCGCGGTTAATAATATCGTTCGGTGCACAATTGTCACCTTATTCGTATTACGGTATGTTGGAACGAATACGGGTGCGTGATTTGAATGCTGTGCTCATATATTTTGATTGTCCCTCCCATACAAAAACGACAATAGGCACTCGATATGCGCCGCGACCGCCCGTCCTCTTTGTCGTTTTGTCAGTAGGTAATTTTCCTAACCCAAATACCTGATCAAGGACGTATGCAGTGTACTGTGTGGGAACGGTACCAGAAGTGAATTAAATGCCGAATTTAGACCGCGCCCTCATTCGATACCATTATAATTCAGGTCGGGTAATTTGTTTCAGTGGAAGTGTGAACTGTTACACTTAAGGGCAATAATTAATTTAGGTACCTACCGCATAGTAGCTGTAAAGATCAAGGTAGTTATAAGAAAACCACTCATTTGACCTGCTTCACCATCACAACTTATTTGCGCTGGTTTATAGGGTATTGCGCAAATTAATTTGAAATGCTGCGAACCTGCGGTGGGGTAATTAAATATACAGGAAAACATTTTAACTAGTACGCAAATTTTTTTTGGTTATTCAGTATCAGTAATAGAACACATTTCAACTATTTTTTCCATACTTTTTTTAAATTTTTTATCCCACCTTAAATCAGTAAACTGGGGACACCCTACATATTTCGTAATATGATATCTATTATAGGAATAGGTCAGTAACCGCGCGCCGGCGTAGGTACTTCATACTTCTTAGAATTTTGACCGATCGACTGGTAGGTACTTGTAGCTACGCTCGGTCGTTCACCTTCGCCACCGCATGGGTACTTCGAACTTCTTAGAATTTTGCTCGATCGAACTGGTAGGTGCTTGTAACTACGCTCGGTCGTTCACCTTCGCCGCCGCGTCGCGCCGCACGCAAGTTACCATAAAAACCAGTTTCTAAATAAACATCTTTCGTTTTTGTACTAAGATATGGATAGTTCTTCAGGGACAAAATTTTCGATTTCTATGGGCACATTTCTGTAACCAACTAACAAAACGGCATGTAATTTTTTTTTTGTAAGTATATTTTAGCTATATCCGTTACTGGGACAAATTATATTTTTTTTAAATAATTGCTGTCTAGGTACAAAATAAAAATATTTATAGCTTGATCTTCTGATTCATATAACGCATCCGTTTGCCATTTTCCGGAACAAAATGGTGGATGTCGCATTTTCCCTTTGATACTTCAATATAAATTATAATTACATCGAAAGGAAGTGAAAAGTCCTAAAAAGAAAGATTAATGTGGCGTAAGCTGCGTTTGACCGTTCTTGGTCGGGTATTAATAATGAGAGTCTGGCTTCCCGCGCGGGGCCCCCCTATCAGCGATTGCCTAAGCCGAGGTTCGTACCCCCCTCGGGGTAACCCTTAGAGCTTTCGCTTTAGTTTTTAAGTATAATAAGCCCCGGCTGGAGGCCTAAAAAGGTAACTTTTTAGAACTCGCCGGGCCACAATCCGTTTAAGTAGTCACAATCTTTTCAGGATTAACTACGAGATGCCCCAAAAAAAAAAAAAAAAAATCCCGCGCGGGGGGAAGCCAGTCGTGCAACGGACGCGCTAGAAGGCGGACGTGTGGTTGTTTGGCTTAGATCCCGGTGTTACTAAGGTAAATATCTGATTCGTTTGTGTTTGGTTCAGGTGGCATTCTGATTACAATGCCTACTTTATAATAAATATTTTATAGTTTTAAAACTTCAATCTGTGTTTCGTGTGATGCTTTTGGGTAATAGATTAGTGTAGAAAAATGACAAGAATGAAGTCTGTATGATGAGTTATGCATGATTGCAGGCAAAATCCTGATTCATCTGTGCCTGATTCGTATGGTCAAAACCTCATATGAATCATAAAATAAATTCGTTTTTAGGGTTCCGTTGCCAAATGGCAAAAAACGGAACCCTTATAGATTCGTCATGTCTGTCTGTCTGTCTGTCTGTCTGTCTGTCTGTCTGTCTGTCTGTCTGTCCGTCCGTATGTCACAGCCATTTTATTCCGAAACTATAAGAGCTATGCTGTTGAAACTTGGTAAGTAGGTGTATTCTGTAAACCGCATTAAGATTTTCACACTAAAATAGAAAAAAAAACAATAAATTTTGGGGTTCCCCATACATAGAACTGAAACTCAAAAATGCTTTTTTTCATCAAACCCATACGTGTGGGGTATCTATGAATAGGTCTTCAAAAATGGTAATGATGTTTCTATTATCATTTTTTTCTAAACTGAATAGTTTGCGCGAGAGACACTTCCAAAGTGGTAAAATGTGTGTCCCCCCCCCCCGTAACTTCTAAAATAAGAGAATGACAAAACTAAAAAAAATATATGATGCACATTACCATGTAAACTACCAACGAAAATTGGTTTGAACGAGATCGAGTGAGTAGTTTTTTTTTAAAACGTCATAAATCGTAAACCGCAATTTACCTTACATTCAATCAACTGAAATATAAAAATTAAAAAATATTTATATTTTTAAACCGAAAATACCTACAGGTTTGTACGGAACCCTCGGTGCGCGAGTCCGACTCGCACTTGGCCGGTTTTCTTCTCTACAGCACAGGAGTGCTTTTGTTTCGTAGTGCAATTTTTTACTAGTCTTTTTTACATTTACTTAGCTATAACCTTTTGAATAATTCAAAAATCACAGGAGTGTAAACTTTTTGTAAATATGACACTTTTGATATGTCTGTCTTAGATAAGAATTAATAATTATTATTGTAATGTCAATTGTAAATGTCACGATGGCCTAGTGGTTAAGTGGTGCCTGAGGTGGCCATGCATGAGGTGGCGGGTTCGAAACCGGGCAAGAACCAATGTGATTTTTTCAATTCATATGTACTTTCTAAGTTTATCTTAGACATCACTGATATTGGTGAAGGAAAAACATCGTGAGGAAACCTGTACTTGTAATTAATATAAGTCTGAAATTGCCAATCCGCCTTGAGTAAGCGTGGTGACCAATGCTCGTGCCTTCTCTGTACAAGAAGAGGTATTTGCCCTGCAGTGGGACAATAATGGGCTGGTATTATTATTATTTATATTTAACAATCATTAAAACCCATTTATTCATAAGTCAAATTCTCTATGTAATTTCTGTTATTTTAATATTGCAGTTAACAACAATGCCACTTAGTGAGGATCAAAAGAAGAAGAAAATTATGAAAAGAGACTTGCAGAACGTAGAAGGATAGAAAATATAAGAAAACATCCAGACAAGTATGCTCTGTGGAAATTAAAAATGAAAGACATGTATTTGAAAAGAAAGAGAGAAGGTAAAAAGCCTCAATATGAAAAACAGACAAAAGAGTCTCACGCCATTGGTAAAGATATGATTATTCCATCTTCCTCCAAAAACTCAGGATCTTGTCAACAAGAAAAAGGCTTTATGGATGATATTGAAAGCAGCTCAATCCCTTGCAAAAAGCCAAGGAAATATTTCTTTTAGGTCCTACTTAACTTTGACTTTATTACTTATTAGTTATCTTTTTAGGGTTCCGTTGCCAAATGGCAAAAAACGGAACCCTTATAGATTCGTCATGTCTGTCTGTCTGTCTGTCTGTCTGTCTGTCTGTCTGTCTGTCCGTCCGTATGTCACAGCCATTTTATTCCGAAACTATAAGAGCTATGCTGTTGAAACTTGGTAAGTAGGTGTATTCTGTGAACCGCGTTAAGATTTTCACACTAAAATAGAAAAAAAACAATAAATTTTGGGGTTCCCCATACATAGAACTGAAACTCAAAAATGTTTTTTTTCATCAAACCCATACGTGTGGGGTATCTATGAATAGGTCTTCAAAAATGGTAATGAGGTTTCTAATATCATTTTTTTCTAAACTGAATAGTTTGCGCGAGAGACACTTCCAAAGTGGTAAAATGTGTGTCCCCCCCCCCGTAACTTCTAAAATAAGAGAATGACAAAACTAAAAAAAATATATGATGTACATTACCATGTAAACTACCAACGAAAATTGGTTTGAACGAGATCGAGTGAGTAGTTTTTTTTTAAAACGTCATAAATCGTAAACCGCAATTTACCTTACATTCAATCAACTGAAATATAAAAATTAAAAAATATATATATTTTTAAACCGAAAATACCTACAGGTTTGTACGGAACCCTCGGTGCGCGAGTCCGACTCGCACTTGGCCGGTTTTTTTGTAGAATAAGTGTTTCTTTGAAAGTTATTAAGGAAGATAATTGTTATCTCGTTTTTGTTTATTGTTAGTAATACATACACTAATCTGATTGGTAATTCCATTAATAATTAAGACTTCTTTACTAAGACTGATGTCAAAAGTGCCATTATTAGAATAATTTTGTACTCCTGTGATTTTTTAATTATGAAAGGTTATAGCTAAGTCAATAAGTATAATAAATAGGACTAGTGAGTTGTACACGGAAAAATAAACAGAGACAATAATATAATGTAATAATATAATAATTTCTAGTATTAACCAATACTGGCTACTATCTTTCTAGTACCTAACAGAATTTATTGTATTACAAATATTAGCAATACCTAGTTAAAATTTCTGTTGTATAACATTATTCTCGCTTTCCTTTAAAATACAATTATATACTGCATTTCGAAAATGTTTAAAAGAATTATTCTTGAATTCACCAAATTTTTTCAGTGATATGATCACTGATAATTGTTTTCATTATTGTTGTTGTTAAAATATGATTATTTTTTTAATACAGAACTCATTTACATAAAGCTTTTCATTTTTATTTTGGTTTCTGATGCATCTGTAACAAATTCTGATTCATCTGGGCACAAAATATTCGAACGTCGATATCTTGAAAATTACTTTTTAAAAACGAGTCCCTCATTCAAATATACGTTATTTGGTATACCTATTTTCATATGAACATGTGTTACAGAGCTGAAAGTGAAATTAAATTTTGGCCATATGAATCAGTCGAAGAATCAAATTTCGAAGAACTACCCATATATCAAAATAAAAAAAATATGGTTATTAGAACTCGTTTAAGTTTAATTTGTTAAAATTTGCGCACTGGTTAAAAACTTATCCTGTATATGTATAAATAAGCAGGGCCTGCTAAGTCTCTTTGATAAACCTCTTTTTTCCACCGACGAAAAAAAAACGGAGGAGGTTATCAATTCGACGCGTATATATATATATATATTTTTTATTTGACATTTCGAGTTTATCCTGGAGACGTTGGGACGCTTTGTCGCCCTACAGTACTTATTAGGCAAGATTGGGGCTATAAATATAGAGTAGGTACCAGCTTTTGTCCGCAGTTTCGCCCGCGTTGAAATCAGATTTTTTTTGCGTTAGTTTACCACCAGATGCCTAAATAATAAATTTCACTATGTTTACTCGGATAATGAAAGACTTTCCACAAAACTTCATCCCCTTTTTAGGAAGTTGTGTGGAGCTGAAGCTCCTCGGGAGGTAGAATTATCAAAAACGCTGAGACACCTATAAATTAAATTTTAATCGTCAGCCTAAACACAACATTTGAAAAACCTAGCTTCAAATCTGACGGAGTATCATACAAACTTCCACCCCCTATTTCACCACTTTGCGGAGGGAATTTTCTAAAATCCTTTCTTAGTTGATGTCTCCTACTCATAAGCTACCTCTGTGCCAAATTTCATCTTCATGGGTCCAGTTGTTTTTGAGATTACGTGTTTAATCAGTGAGTGAATGAATGAATGTATGAGTGAGTGACCAGTCGATTTTGAATATGTAGAAAGTCATCTATACTATAAGATCGTAGCCCTACGCTACGAGATGTGTTTACAAATGCTTCTTTATCCCAGCATTTCTTCCACTCATCATCTGCTTAGTGTTTTAGGGTTAGTCTTCTGGGTTCGGCTTCCAGTATAAGTGCAGTACCAACACTTTTTCTACTCTGAGGGGTAATTGCGACCTGCCGGGGTCACGAGATTTGTTTGAAAGAGTTACCGTGGCCCTGGTATAGGCAACTGAAGGAACACGGGTCGGTTTTAGTCAGTAAAAGTCTGACACGTCCTCCTCGTCATATGATGATTTTCCACCCACAAAAAAAAAAACTGTCTTTTCACCAACACTTATTCTACTCTGAGAGGTAATTGCGTAAAACACTAACAGTAAGAATCAGTGAGACATCATGTTCCACGGAACACTTAAAACCGACTGGAATATGGGGTGCTGCCACCGGCAGTCGGGTTCGGAATCATGACTGCAGCGACATGACGCCACGACGCGACGTGTCACCGCGCCATAGATCTTTAACACGTCGCCTGCTCCTGCTGTCTGCAGTCGGCTACGGACTCTTGTACCTTTAAAAATCTTGTTCTCTTAAAAACCTGTACATTTGACACTCTTGTTTCGTTTTACAATACTTTCCGCCAGAGGCGCTTTTTAAGTTTCCATACTTTACTCGATACAGAAACATGGTCAGAGTATTTTCTCTTTGAAAACACACTTGAGGTAGACTGCCGGGAGGGAGGCGGCCCGCAGCATCTCTGTTCTGCGATGGCTGCAGGCGAGGCGGCCTGTGTACTGGCTGGATCCCCACCGTGGGACCTCGAGGCGAAAGTACTGGCGTCACTGTATCGGTGGCACGAGGAAGCGCGGGTGCGGGGCGAGCGACTGACGGAGCGACACATGGAGCTCCGTCGATCGCAGCTTCGCGCAGCCCTGGTGGCAGGCTGGCAGGACAGGCTTTCACGCTCTACCGCCACCGTCGAGGCGGTCCAGCCCGTATTCGGGCGCTGGCTCGGGAGGAGGCACGGCTTCCTGTCGTTTCTGGCGACGAAGGTGCTCTCGTGGCATGGTTGCTTCGGGAAGTACCTCTGTCGTATTAACAGGGAGCTGGACGCCCGGTGTCACCACTGCGTCGACTGCCGGGAGGACACGGCGCGGCATTCGCTGGCAGACATTCCCGCTTGGGAGGAGCTGCGCCGTGCCTTCATCTCAGGAATAGGCAGTGACCTATCGCTGCCGGCCGTGGTCGAGTCAATGATCGGCAGCGAGGAGTCCTGGGATGCGGTGGTATCCTTCTGCGAAACAGTCATGTCGCAGAAAGAGGCTGTGGAAAGGGAGCGGGAGATATCTTCCGCTCACCCGGCCAGCAGCAGGCGCACCGGGCGTAGGCGGAGGGCGAATAGCAACCTCTTCCAGCCCCCTTAAATGGATCCAGGGGCGACGGATCTGGGGACATCCGTCACCCCTTAGGACCCGAGATGGCGGCGCGTAGTGTTCCACGCACTCTGTGATGTACGGGGGGGGGGAGTTTAACACCTCCCTAACGTGAGGAGGCCCGCGGAAACGGGACGGCACCAGTCGCGGATCGCCGAAGAGGCATAATAGGTATAAGTTTTTATGGTCCCCGACGTTGGTGTGGGACGGAATACCAGAGTGGTTTTAGTCAGTAAGAGTCTGACAGACCCCTCCGCCCACCCGAGGGTGAAGGACATCAATGAGGATTACCACCTTGAGACCAAAAAAAAGACCGCCTGTCTGCCTGTAAAACGAGTTTCATTTGAACTTTTTAGTTGCAGAAGGTTTTTTTACCACCCTATTTATGATTGTTGCTTTGTGGCAATCTAGATACCAAACGCATGGATGGTTCATGGTGATTTGATGGTTCTTACGTCAATCGTTTTGTCTTATTCTTGCGAGTGTCACAAGAGACTAATGTCTTTTCTTTAAAAAAAAAACCGGCCAAGTGCGAGTCGGACTCGCACACCGAGGGTTCCGTACAAACCTGTAGGTATTCTCGTTTTAAAAATATATATTTTTTTTAATTTTTATATTTTAGTTGATTGAATGTAAGGTAAATTGCGGTTTACGATTTATGACGTTTTAAAAAAAAACTACTCACTCGATCTCGTTCAAACCAATTTTCGGTGGTAGTTTACACGGTAATGTACATCATATATTTTTTTTAGTTTTATCATTCTCTTATTTTAGAAGTTACGGGGGGGGGACACACATTTTACCACTTTGGAAGTGTCTCTCGCGCAAACTATTCAGTTTAGAAAAAAATGATATTAGAAACCTCAATACCATTTTTGAAGACCTATTCAAAGATACCCCACACGTATGAGTTTGATGAAAAAAAACATTTTTGAGTTTCAGTTCTATGTATGGGGAACCCCAAAATTTATTGTTTTGTTTCTACTTTAGTGTGAAAATCTTAATGCGGTTCACAGAATACATCTATTTACCAAGTTTCAACAGCATAGCTCTTATAGTTTCGGAATAAAATGGCTGTGACATACGGACGGACGGACAGACAGACAGACAGACAGACAGACATGACGAATCTATAAGGGTTCCGTTTTTTGCCATTTGGCAACGGAACCCTAAAAACGGCCAATTAAAACGTTAAAAAAATATTTTTCGCTTTTTTTTTCACAATTTACCGCAAAGGTATCAACTTTTTACTATGATCAGAGGTGATCATGGCACTCGAATATTAAGAGAAATTTATTTCAGAAAATTTCATCGACGCAGTTTTTCAAAATGGCGGCGAGAGTGAAAAATATTAATCTATCGTTTTCTTAAAAACTATAAATGTTCGAGTGCCATGATCACCTCTGATCATAGTAAAAAGTTGATACCTTTGCGGTATCATTGTGAAAAAAAAAATGCGAAAAATACATTTTTTTGAAAATTTTCACGTTTTCACGTTTTAATCGGCCGTATTTTTTTTCTCGGTGTCTAATCGAAATTTTGAGCTCAGATTCTAAAAGAACATCAAATTTCGCGTAGGAATAGAGATATTGCATTATTTTTTTCGTCCGATAACATCAAAAGTAACTCTGTCTGTCTGTCTGTCTCGCTTTCCTGCTAAAACTACTGAACCGATTTAAATAAAATTTGGTACACAGATAATGTAGAGCCTGAGAAAGGACATAGGCTACTTTTTATCCTGGTAGTATGTTCCCGCGGGATAATTTCCGACCTCCACGCGGGCGATGCCGCTGGCAAAAGCTAGTAATAAATAAACACGTTGCAAAGTTAGTAAACATTTTGATCATCTCGGCATTAATGGGCTAACGACAAAAATAATTATAATTAGGTACTTAGATACTTAACTATAAAATGTAAATTAAAAAACAGAAATAATATTAAAAGTAAATAATAATTATAACAGGTAATCAAGGAATAAAGTCATACATAAACAGTATTATGTTTAACTAGCTTCTGCCAGCGGCTTCGCCCGCGTGAAGGTCGGGAAATATCCTGCGGGAACTTACTTTTGGTGTATGATCAACGTTTGCGAGGATATTAAGAGCTCGAAAGCGCATTTTCATCCGACTTCCTTCAAATTTATCGTCATTGCTCAGCTCCTATGTGTTTTAGCGTTATGTTATATAGCCTATAACCTGCCCAGGAGTATGGACTACAATCGTACTCAGTAGTTTTTGACCCATGCGTGCACATACAGACAGACAAAAAAATTACTGATTGCATTTTTAGCATCAGTATCGATCACCATTCATCCTCCAATATTAATTTTGAATGTATATTCAATGTACAGAATTGACCTCTCTACAGTTTTATTATAAGAATAGACAAGTGCGCGCCTCTGTGGTGTGAGCGTAGTATGGTGTGAGTGATACCAGCGCTTGAATATTTCCCATAAAAGCAGGGAATAAAATTACATTTAAATTCATTTAATTATGTTTTTTTTCGGGTAAGTAATTTTTGATATCATTACAAAATATAATAATAATAATAATCTGAAGAAAAAAAAGACTGGCAACACTGTATTGACAAGTCGTCTTCTATTCCTTATTTTAATTTCAACAAAAAGACTATATTTACCGCAATTTTATAAGAATTCAGCAACAGAAAAGTAATCCTCAACCTACAAAACATTCGGAATAATAAAAGACTCCAAAATTAAACCATAATGTAAAAAAACTCACGTTAAAACTGGCGAATCGGAGATGACATCTGTCATGTCATCTCCGATTAAAATAACAATAAAATGGACGAATTAAAACAACAAGGAATGTGAAGACAATGTTGACCCGATCAGCAGCACGACGAGCACGCCCACCACCTCCGGACTCGTCTCTCAGCTCCGCATCGCCGCCGCCGGTACCCAGCCCCACTGCGGGCGCTGTGACGACACCGGCCGTGGCAGTTGCGTCGAGCTCGAGCGACGAGTACTTCTCCCCGCCCACGACGCCACCACCTGCTCGTCGACGGGGAGGACGCCGGCCGCCGGATGGTTTAGGACCTCGAGGCCCACCGGTCTCTGATAGGGTCCCAGCTCCCGGCGGAAGTGTGCAGCGCATGAGATGGACAAGATCCATCAACGAGAATGTCATGCGCTCATACTATGGGGCTACAGAGGGGGGAAAGAATCTGACCGCGTACCGTGTTCGGATGCTCTCTCTTTTTCAGGTGCTTGAGCCAGGTGTCAACGTTTCAAGCCAACGACTATCGGATCAGGTGCGGGTCATCCAACGTAATCGTATGTTGGATGACACCGTACTTGATCGCTTGCAAAATGAAATGCGGAGTAGCCAAGTCATCGCCCCCACGCCGCAGAATGCTGTAGTACCACCGCAGCCTGTAACAAGTTATGCTGACGTAGGATGTGATGACAGGGCTACAAACGTAAGTACCCAGTGCAGTGATGAATTGAGGAGTGCTTTGGAGGGTGCGATCCGGGAATATCGGTTCACGACACCCGAACTTAGACCACGGTTACCTCGTTTGCCCATGCATAATAAAAATAGGGCGCTGGTGGCGGCTTTGGATTCGCAGTTGTCAAATTATTTTGATGACTGCGAAGATCTCACCGATACTCATTCGGTTCTGTACTGCGCAGCTATAGCGGCATGTCGTGTAGCTCACGTTAAATTTCCTAATGATTCTAGAGCTACACAACCGAAACCAGCCGTACCAGCGGCCTGATTGCGGAACACATTTAATTTCTGATAGCAATTCCGAATTTAAACAAACTCCAGTCGATTTCGGTTCCCATAATCGGAATTGTGTAAATAAAATGAAACAAATTCTGCCAAATTGACTAGAGAGGGTACCAAAATCTTACCCAATCGTTTTCACATATGCGTTTTGTTTCATCAAATATGAACTATTTGCTTGCGAATAATTTTACAATAATATAACATTGTTTTAATGACAACTGATGGTCTACTACTGCTTATAAATGAAAAAGTACAATGATTTCTTAAAAAATTAAAAACCAATTTATAAAACACTTTCTACCAAAAACTACCATATTTGAAAAACGCAACGAAACGTTATTGTCTTCACGTTTTAGTTATCTGTGGCCAGTGGAAAAATAGTAGAAAAGCAGGGTTGTCAACTTATTGAGATTTCCTCTAATCCCGGGTTGGTCGGTATGGACACCGCAACTGGCGGACTATTTGTTTGTAGCTGGTGATTTTGTTTTGGTTAGTCTAATTTAAATTGTTGAAAATAATAAAATTCACTGGTAAAGCTTTGACTCGAGAAAATATTATATTAACACGATACTGGCAAGCTGTTTTATTATTTTCAAGAAGCCTGTGGCACTTATGATTATTTTTAAATGCCGAAACCACTTTGGATACAAACGTTGATTTGGAAAGATAGTTCGGCATGACAAATATAGTGAACAGCGCCAGTGTGAATATCGCAAAACGTGATTTTGAAAAAAATGTTCCATGTGAACCTACTTTAGGGATAGTAAAATTAACCATAATTCCATTATTGTGTAGCTAACAATCAAAGAAATATCTTCACTTACTTTTCCAGTAATTATAGTGTTATATTATATATAGTACATTATGTTATAACAAAGATATGATAAGTTTTATTTCATCCTCAAAACGACGACCGAATGACAGTAATAGGAATAAATAATATAAAAAATTGCGAATATAGTTTATTTTAGTCGTTTGCAGAACCGCTATCAGTGCAGTGTGAGAAAAACATTGACACGGGAAAAAAATTGGCAACACTGAATAAAAAAAACCGTCTTTTGTTTGTTTTGACTTGAATTTTGTTGCAACTTGTTGTTTCGTTATACATAATTATATTTACTATTCGCATACAGATACATGGGCTTCAGCCGATGAAAAGCAGTTTTGGAACATTTCTAGTGGCACAGAATATTTAACTAAATATTCACCAACACTCGAGTATCTCGAGGGTTGGTTTGGAAGACCTTTGGCAAGAATAGGGCTCTGTCTTCGTTTTGTACTGGCTGCATTAGGACTTACGCTGTTTTGCTCCAAAACGAAAAGGACAAGTCAATATCACCACTGCAAGTAAGTACGCCTATGTAAATAGGAATAATGCGTGTAGAAGTGATTATTTGTAGCTGTAGGTACATTATTGACCAGACGGACAACCATTCTTTTACTGTGTAGACTTCTGCAACTTATTTCTAGTTATTTTAATGATTATGTATATGTCAGCCTCACATTCTAACAAAAGAGATATATATTATTGTTATTTGATATTTTTGCATGTATGTAGATGCTGATGCAAACTAAAATAACCACTAAGTAACGAAGTAACAACAGTACATTAATCATATTTTCGCAGAAGGTGCTAGAGCTGAATCTACATGAATGGAACGCTTCCCTACCAACATCAATCTAGTTGACATACAGGGGATTTTCCTACAAAGAATTTGCTGGCAACGCTGGACATAGAAATACAATCTTCTGTATCAATCATTGGAGGTGAGCCTTTTGTCACAGTTAAGAACAAGAATTAAGTATGCTTTGATGGTTTAGTCTGGAGTGGATGAATGATAGGTGGCTAACAACAAGTATTTACAAGGCTGATGTGACTAGACACGCCAGAATACTGGAATACTGGGACACCTTAGGAGGACATACCTTTTTGGTGCTGTTCAGAAAGGTCAGGTGCGTAGTACTGGTAACCGGCGTGCGTGTATGACCAGATGTATGAACGTAAACAAAGCAAAAACAGTATGCAAGGATCGTAGGTGGCATTCTGTACTTTCTGCCTACCCCCATGGGATAAAAGCGTGAGTTTATGTATGGATGCTAAGAATCAATTGGCAACTCATAATTATGAATACATTTATTTAGGCAAATTAAATAAATCACATCATATATTTTATGTATAAGTTTTGTTTGTCATTCTAATTTAGTGTTATGTTCAATAGAAATAGCTGATCAATAAAAATTGGCGAAACAATTGCCAGCAATGACTAGGCCTAGAGCTTTTGCCCAGCCGTGGGTTGATGAAAGTCTAGTTAATGAGCCTAGTTTGCTGCATTATTTATTAAGTTTATAATTGAGTAGAAAATAATTTGATTTTGTTTTAAAACTGCAGGAGAGTCCTCAGGCGTTTCACCTGTGAAGATTTGAAAGCAGCATGAATGATGCTGTTGCTATTTCCTTCGGCCACTGTTGAGATCTACTTTTGACTGCACTGTTACTGCTGCTCCGCAACTACTTCAGTTTTCAAGCTTCTCAAGGGCAGAAATAGGAACTGAATATTGTTCATTAAAGATAATAAATGTGATTAAGAAAACCATTCAATGTTATTTCAACAGCGATAAATTATGTACTTACTGTGTTGATTAAAAACGGTGTTAACTTTAATAGTGTTTCATTTATGAACTATATAGCTACAAATAAAAATAACTTGTTATGAAATATTTAAGCATTAAGTATTTTTTTATAAAGACTTGTTATGGACTATTTGATACTGTTTAGAAAAGAATGGTGTGTAACTTAATTAACTGGCATTCATTATCACCTTGAGGTAAACAGAAACAAAAATATGGTCAAAAAATACATTTTTATTCATATAATTACAACCTTCAGACAACAGTATTTAAGTATGGTGTGTGTACACCTATGTTCATCGAAGTCGTATAGAGGTAGGTAATCATTGACATTTACTGCTTCAATTTTTTTTCTATAGTTGTTCCTCTTTGCATTGATCGCTTTTTGCTTTTCCAAATAAGCAACAGCTCGACTAGCTTGCTCAGCTTGCCACAGGTTAAGCATAATAGGATACGAGTTACGAATTTTTCTTTCGTAAAAATGCCACTAATTTATCTCGGTTCTTAAATATCATGCACATGATGCAGATAACTTGCCGTTGCCTTGTATACACTTGTCACAGAAGAAAACTTCCAATTTTTCTTATAAAATCACCTCGCTCTTTCGATATTCATAATACCACTAATAGTCATTTATTATTGGAGTTTTACACAAAATCACATCCACAATTTATCAGGAAGACTATCATTTACATTTTTTCGCTATAATTTTACAGATTTTACGTTTAAATCATAAAATATGTGGAACGGAAAACGATAGCGACGACTAGCTCGCCTTCTGCTTCAATACAACTAGCCGTTTGTTTCATGACAACGATTTAAGCAAATTGTCGCTTGTCAAATAAGTTACACAATTCCAAAAATAGACGTTTGCCCATTTTTTCTTGACATATCGTTCACTCTTTATCGTTCAAACCAACTAGCCGTTGCTTTCACACTTTAAGGGAGTAACGCAATACCAAATTCGTAATTTTAAACAAACTGCGATAAAAACGAAAGCAACTAGTCTCAATCATTTGCCAATAATGCGTTCCGCAATTAGGCCGCAGCTTGGCAGTGCAGAATTGAGCGACGTATTGGTGGGGCCAGAGCCCTCATTGGCAAACTAATCTGCTTCAGGGAGGGCAACACTCGCCCTAGAGTGATGCGCTTTGTGAGGCGGGCGTTCTCGGGGACCGATATTGGCCCTCAGGACTATATGTCCCCTGTCACAGAGCGCATAGACTTCCTGAAGCAGAAAGTTTATGCATGGGCGAACCGTATTCGTAGGTATAAGCGACGAGTGGACCGATACACTCAGAATCGTACCTTCCAAAGTGATGAGAGGTGGGTTTATAGGACTTGGGAACGACCGGACCAAGGTGTGACTGACACGCCCCTTCCGGATGATGACGCCATGTCTTCGTTCTGGCGAAACATCTGGTCGGTGCCTGTCAGTCACACCGAAGGTGACTGGACTAGGGAGATCGAGCGGGCGTGCGGTCAAATAATAGAAATGGGGGCAATTACCATCAGCCCCCAAGATGTCGCTTGTGCAGTCCGCCCGTTGCCTAACTGGAAATCTCCAGGACCGGACGGACTGCACAACTTTTGGATCAAGTGGCTCCAAAAGTCACACGCTCGCTTGGCATCTCAATTTCAGTCAGCCTTAGAGTCCAGATCGTTACCCCAGTTCCTAACAACAGGCATAACCCACCTGCTCCATAAATCAGGAAGCACCGCGGAACCCAAAAATAATAGACCGATCACGTGTTTGCCGACGGTCTATAAAGTTCTTACATCCATTTTGAGAGCTAAAATTTGCAAACATATAGACACTAACTCCATCATGTCTGTCTGTCAAAATGGATGTAGGAACGGGTCCCGCGGTACTAAGGAGCTGCTCCTCATTGATATGGCCAGCCGTTCCCGAAAGGATCTGTCGACATGTTGGATAGATTATAAGAAGGCCTATGACTCGGTGCCACATACATGGCTCATGAGGGTGCTGGAGTTGTATAAAATTGATGCAACTCTGCGCACCTGATGTCATGTATGGGGCAATGGAGGACGGTCCTTCGCTATCCAGGATGTCGAAATATTCGGAGGAATAGCGAGCCGATAAGGAACGAGCGAGGCATATTTCAGGGTGATAGTCTGAGTCCGCTTTGGTTCTACCTAGCTTTGAATCCTCTGAGCACACTGCTTGAGGATTCAGGTTTAGGCTATCGGTTGAGGAGAGGAGGTCAGGTTATTTCTCACCTCCTGTACATGGATGACCTTAAACTCTTTGCCCACAACAATTTGCAACTTATGGAGCTACTGAAGGTAACTGAAACCTTCAGTAGCGCCATCAGGATGGAATTTGGTGTGGACAAATGTGCGGTCATGCATGTAAAGCGAGGAGAGATTGTGGAATCCGTGGGAACCCAACTCTCGGATTCCATAAACCTTCGAGCGCTCTCAGCATCCGAAACCTATAAGTATTTGGGTATGTCGGAAGCGTTGGGCATCAATGTTACTGACATGAAGCAATCGTTGAAGGACCGCTTCTTTGGCCGCCTGAAGAAAGTATTAAATAGTCTTCTGTCAGGCGGAAACAAGGTACGCGCCTTCAACGGTTGGGTCATGCCGGTTTTGATGTACTCTTTCGGCATACTCAAATGGACTCAGACCGAACTCGATGCCTTAGATAGGAGGGTCCGGACACTGCTGACTGCACATCGTATGCATCACCCACGTTCATCGGTAATGAGACTGTATATCCCGCGAAAGTGTGGAGGTCGAGGCTTTTTAAACGCTAAGAATCTCCACAATCACGAGATATGCAGCCTCAGGGAATATTTCCTTAATGCCGACGTGGGGATGCATCGAGATGTGATCGCGGTGGACAAGCGCCTCACCCTGCTCTCCTTGGCTAACGAGAACTGGCGCAAGCTGGTAGTGCTTAACACTAATGACCGCATGGAGGTATGGCAGAGTAAGGAGCTCCACGGACGCTTTTTCCGGGCCCTACATGGACCCGATGTAGATCTACTAGCGTCCGTAGCCTGGTTGCGTTTCGGTGACCTCTTTGGGAAAACCGAAGGTTTTGTCTGTGCAATTATGGACGAAGTTATGATGACGAAGAATTACCGGAGGTATATTGTTAAAGACGGCACGGTGGACATCTGTCGGGCATGCCACCGTCCGGGCGAATCCATCAGACATATTATCTCCGGGTGTTCTCGTCTAGCTAACGAGGAGTACTTGCATAGACACAACCTTGTAGCCAGGATTATCCACCAGCAACTTGCTCTGAAATACGGCCTTGTGGAATCGGAAGTGCCTTACTACAGTTATGTGCCCGACCCAGTTCTCGAAAATGGACATATCACACTGTACTGGGATCGATCCATCATCACTGACAGGACTATTGTTGCAAATAAGCCTGATATAGTGGTGGTGGATCGATCAGTGCGGCGCACAATGATTGTTGACATTACAGTCCCGCATGACGAGAACCTCGTGAAAGCCGAAAAAGATAAACAAATCAAGTATCTTGACTTGGCTCGCGAGGTTGTCGACATGTGGGATATGGACTCAGCGATCATTGTGCCGATAGTTGTCACAGCCAATGGCTTGATATCCAAGAGTCTCGACCAACATCTGAAGAGGCTCTCGTTGGGCAGCTGGGTCAAGGGCTTGATTCAGAAAGCGGTACTTCTGGACATGGCTCGCATTGTCAGGAGGTTCCTCTCTCTGGAGCCCTGACCGCCGGTAGCTTGGACCCTGTTCCCGATACCGGTGGGCTACTATTTTTTATATTTTTAAATGTTTTTTTTTTTTAACTAATATTTAAAAATATAATTTATAAGAATGTTTAAATGGAATAAAGGATAAATAATAATCTTTAATATTTACCAGATATAACGACTGAAATTACAATTTTATCTATACAATATTAAAAAGCTGAAGAGCTTGTTTGTTTGGTTAAACGCGGTAATCTCAGGAACTACTGGTTCGAATTGAAAAAATCGTTTTGTGTTGGGTAGTTTATTTATTGAGAAAAGCTATAAGTTATATGACATCACGCTAAGATCAAAAGTGGCGGAGCTGCAACGAAAAATGGACGAAACTGACAGGCAATTTGATGCGACGGGAAGGTTCAGAGAAGTAAAAATTTAATGCGGACGAAGTCGTGGGCAGAAGCTAGTTTTATATAATGATCAGTTAATATAATAAAAGATTGATACAATTTAAAATTAACTAATTTTTATAAGCATAACATACATTGAATACATAATCGTTCGATATACCACTCAAAAGACATAACACCTATTTAGTCTAATATGATAAAACCCTAGTAAACCAAACATGCAGCAAGCATGCAAACAAGCATACACCATGCATGCAGCATGCAAGCAAGCATGCAGCATGCAAACAAGCATGCATCATGCAAGCAATTCAATTCAATTCAATTCAATTCATTTATTTCTCAGTATATTATGGTACATTTAACATTGTTTCACACATACTACCATTGCTGGCGTAGAAATATTAAATAATAAGCATTTTTTTTTTAATGTAGAAGTATTAATTGTTTAATTAAAAATATATGCTATGTCAAAAATATAAATTATAATGTCAAAAACTAAAACTGCAATGTCCAAGAATTCATAATAATGTAAAGGTCATTAAAACAATATTATTTTAAAAAGTATGATTTAAAAATTCATTCACGGAATAAAAACACATGTCTAAGAGAAAATCAAACATTTTACATTTAAACTTATTAATTGGTAACATTCTCAGGGCGGGTGGTAATTTATTATAAATTTTAATTGTCATACAACTAGCATTTCTACTATATAATTGTAATCTTTGAGCAGGGACGAGTAATTTCCCGGCATTTTTTTTGTTCAGTCTTTCGGAGAATTGTTCATTTAATTGAAATAAATGAGAGTATTTTTTTTACAAATAGACAAATTTCAAAAATATACAAACATGGGAGTGGAAGAATTTTTAAATCCCTAAATAATGGCCTGCAATGGTCCAGATATTCTGCTCCACTATGGCTCTAATACATTTTTTTTGCACTATGAATGCCCTTTCCACATCCACTGAATTACCCCATATCACTAGGCCGTAACGCAGTACTGATGAAACATACCCGTGATAGGCATTAAGGACTGTTTTTCTACTGGACACTAATCTTAACTTGCGAAGAGCATAAACAAATTTATCAAGTTTACAGCATACTCTTTCTACATGTTCCTTCCAGTTCAATTTGTTATCTATTACTATACCTAAAAATAAAGCTGATGATCCTGGTTGTAGAATTACATTATTATGTCTAATGGATGTTGGTATTACTGACAAGTTACATGTTTGAAATTGAACTATTTAGTTTTCTCAATATTAACATAAAGATTATTGTCCCCCAGCCATTTTATCACATTCATTAATTCATTGTTAATGTCAGTTTCTACGTCAGTTTTGTTGAAACATTTTATTGTTAAAGTAGTATCGTCAGCAAATTGGATACAGTCATATTTTAAACATTTTTGAGGTCATTAATATATAATAGAAATAGTGGCGGACCCAGGACACTCCCCTGGGGGACGCCAGAATCATTCACTTTTAGTTCTGAACAGTATGTCGTCCTAGTATTATTTTCTATCCTAGAGATAACAGTTCTCTGTTGGCGATTAGACAAATAACTTTTAAACCAATCATGCGCTTTGCCTCTTATGCCATATTTCTCTAACTTGTATAGTAATCGCTCATGTGATACAAAATCAAAGGCTTTGCTCATATCTAAGAATACGGATACTGTAGACATTTTTTTATTGAGTGCTTCAGTAATTAGTTTCACTAAAGAAAAACAGGCTAGAGTCGTTGAACTGTTTTTCCTAAAACCAAACTGACTCTCCACAGTTAAATTGTATTTAGTTAAAAAGCTATTTATTTTACCATGCATTGCCTTCTCAAAAAAATTTGCAAAGATATTATAAAATCAGTGTAATGGGCCTATAATTGCCCATATCAGTACACTTGCCCTTTTTGAACAGTGGTTTAATTATAGACTCTTTTAGTCTAGATGGGAAAACACCTTCATCAAAAGAGAGGTTTATTAGGTAGGTAAGTGGGGATGCTATAATTTTCGCGCTTAATTTAATTATTGTAGTGGTTACTTCATCATATCCGGTAGAATTTGTGTTATTTAATGAATTAAGTATTTTAATAACGTCAGTTTCATTCACTGGAGTCAGAAATAAAGTATTTATATTATTGTCAATGTTAATATTGTTTACGTCATGATTATTTTTGTTAGTTTTTTGTGTCAGCTCAATGAAATAATTGTTAAATTGGTTACAAATGTCATTAGGATTATTATTTTTTTTATCAAAGATCAAGCAAGCATGCAGCATGCAAGCAAGCATGCAGCATGCAAGCAAGCATGCAACAGGCAGCAGGCATGGTTTCTGTCACGGCTCCGGCGCAGCGCTGCGGGGCTCCGGCGGTCCCATGCGAGCTTATCGTCACAGATGTGTTTCACGCTCACCAGGGTGAGTATTAAAACAACCTGCTTCTCAGCTCGCCCCTCCGCAGCTTTGCGGTTTTAAATAACACTAGAGGTAGGGCAGTCAAGACTAAGTGGAGTCGGTTTTTTAGCGTTTCGTTTCTGTCACGCCGCTCCCGTAGCACACTCGTTTCACTCGTTCGCCTTCGCGCGTTAATGGTCACTTTTCTCATATGATGGATATTTTTATCTTTTTATGTCTCCAAGGATACAACAAGGACAAAAGGAGAGATGTTTGCAGAAGTATCGTAATATGGTCTCGTTCGCATCGTTTGGATATGAGACCCTAAAAACAAAACCAGTTATAAAATTACCATAATAGTTATAGAAGATAAAGAAGCATTTGTAGACATTATGGAGATTTTAAATAAAATACCCGTAAGCGAACTAGGGTATTATTATGGACAATAATATTATTCCCCAGGTAAGATCCATTTAAGAAGTTCTTAGTTTTTCCTTTTTTTTCAAAGCAATTAATTTTACTATAATTCCATGGGTAGCTCCTACGAAGAAAGTAAAATATTTTTCATCCCCCCATCTCGGAAAGAGTATTTTTGCTTTTCGATACCTGAGTGCAAAAGCCGTTTTTATCCACTAGAGGATAAAGTAAATTGAATTTAGAACATCGTGTGCACAAAGTTTGTGAATTCAAAACTTCATTAAATCTATTTACTTCTATCTCCATGGTGCCGAATTTATCATTTAACCTTTTTCTAATTTGTAAAACTTAGACTCGGAACCTTCTTGATATACTTTTCTTTTTTAATTTGCTTTGCGCGCGGCATTTTACTTTTCTCGTCACCAACATTACAGTACCTAACAAAAATATTACACTCGACATAAGTAACTGTAGCAACGTTACTTTCAATTTTTCTTAATTATACCTAAGTATCATTTGAAATAATTTAAAGATTATTCTGTAATACTTACCTATCATAATGAAGTAATAATAAATGTTAATACCTAAACTGAAGTAAAAGTATCTTGTGATTGAAATGCTTTTTTTTGCATATTTAGTCATTTCTTCGCTGAGGTGGGATGAAAAGTTACGTGTTGCACTCGAGTGCAAAGATTTTTCACCTCGTGCTCTTTTTTATTCCCTCGCTAACGCTCAGGATTCTAATTTTTGAATCACTCGCTGCACTCGTGATTCAATTTTAGAATCCTTCGCTTGCTCGGTCATCAAAATTGAGCACGCGGTTAAAAAGCAACTTAGCACTCTTGTTTAACAAATAACTATTATACTTTTCATTTCACGCTTCGAACACTGATCTTTTAGGGTTAAGAACAATATTGATTGATATGGCAAGTATGGATGGTTTTTGGTATTTGGTAGTAGTGGGTCGTTGTCGATTTTTTGACGGACGAAACGCAACCGTTTTTCCGAGGACGAAAACGGTTGCAGAAAACGGTCGTCGTCGCAACTGGTTTGAAGAGCCGTCTTCAAACCAGTTGTTGCGACGACGACCGTTTTGTAAAAAACGAATCTTATCAAATATGGAATAGAATTGCGTTTTCGTCGCGTGAAATAGTTGCAGTTTCTTCGAGAAGTAGTAATAAAATATAGACTCTATACCATTGACAAAAAGTTCACTTTTTACTGTAAGAACTGTTTTGTAAACGAACGCGGTTCACTAAGGACGACGTCGCGACGAGTGTGATAGTTGAATCAATGCGTTCTCGACCGTATTTTCTTAGCTGTAAAATACATAATGGCATCTAGTCATTCGAAGACTGGTTTGTGCAACGAAGACTGTTTGGATCCAAGACGTAAAAACAGTTTCATCGTCGTAGTCGTCGCAGAACATAAAACGGTCTTTGGAACGGATTAAGGACGACGACGCGACGAGTGTGATAGTTGAATCAATGGGTTCTCGACCGTATTTTCTTAGCTGTAAAATACATAATCGCATCTAGTTATTCGAAGACTGGTTTGTGCAACGAAGACTGTTTGGACCCAGGACGTAAAACGGTCTCATCGTTGCAAATCATAAAACGGTCTTCGGAAACGGTTCGTCGTCGCAACGCCCACCACTAGTATTTGGCAACATTTTGAACATTATATAACAAAATGTCAACGCCAATTGTCGACAGTGATGGTTTTCAGAAAGTGATATCAAAACGAAATAAGCGAGAACTCAAATATGGTACGAAACTGGCCCATCTGACTGTTGTAATAGAACCATACAAAGTTATAGACGTTGTTAAAACGAAAGAGTGAGTTCAAAGCTGGTTCTGCTTAGAATAATACCTTCTCTAAATTTTTCAGGTTATTTAATAATTTTCCATTTTTCAGGCGGATCCGCAGCTGTCACGAAGAAATACGTGTGTCAGATTACTCGAAAGACGTTATTAAAACTCTGAGTAAAATTGTAAAAGGCAGAAAACTCGTAGAAATCTATTGTCTAGGACTTGGTAATGTAGCAGATTGCCATATTTCTAGATATCAGTTAGGTCTGTTGCTGTGCCTAAAAGACCATTTTAAACCCGAAAAAGTGATAATATATGATCCGCAATTTTATGACAGTGAATGTGAAATCCTTAGAGAGTTACAGCTTAAGGTTTTAATTACAAACACCGAGGGGTGTCATACAATATCTCATACAGGACCCACTATCGCTTTCTTTCCCCACTGTTCTAGGCAGTTGACTAACAGTTTCCTTTGGAGTAACTGGACTCCTAATTTACACAACTGTATACTTATTTGTAACAGTTTTAGCAACCTCGTTGATGGCCAGCCCTTAAGACTGCTCTCGGACACTGTTCCATACATACACAAAATAATCCCACATACATGTGAGCAGCCATTGACAAATAATTTTAAGTTCACGGATTGCTTCAATGATACTGCAGTTCATACATTCCCTAAAAATAATCTAAAGAAACTTGACTCTGAATTTTGGATGAGAGGCAAACAACCAAAATACGAAAACGCTGAAGAATTTATTACAGTTAACGCTTTGCATAACCTGAGAACTATCGAATAAGATGGCATCCATTACAACAAAGCCTCCATTAGTGACATTACGTCTGTTGCTGGCGGAGATACGCAAGACAAGCTCATCAAAGAAAATAGCAAACAATCAAATGGTCCTCTACATATTTGATCAGTATAGGAAACATCAGACTACAGATCAACAGCTTTGCAAGGCAGTGGATGAGATGCATTACAGGGCAAAAACGTACTGTGATTACCTTGTGAACTCGAGACGGTACAAAGAAATTAATGCAGATTATAAGGGAAAGGGGGAACGCAGCATTGAAGAGACCGCAAGGATGGTTGGTTTCAAGATGCCACATGAACCGAAACCTTAAAGAAAATGGAAACCAGATTTATTGATGTAGTATTAGATTCCTGTAAATAAATGTTGTACCAATAGTTTATAAAGTCTTTTATTTGGAATACAATTCATATAAAATATATTAAACTCGCATTTAATACAAAAGGGAAGACATTCTTATCAGAAATACATTAATATTTGTACATTGTATTTTCTGTACTTTCAACTATTTTTAAGTCTAATCTTTTAAAGGTTTGTTTAGTACCTCAATAAAATGAAGTGACAATATGAAAAGAACCTAAATTTACATTTAGTAAATGCACTAAAAACACTTATTAAAAAAAATAAGTAACTAGTACTTTCATAATATCAAATTCAGACATCTTCAACATTGACATTAACTGTTCTAGATTTTGATACTAAAACATAACAAATTTCTTGATTATAATCTCTATTGGGTGTATTGTTTCTCAATAAGCTTGGCAATAGTTTGCAGCTGCATGTTGCTGGTTCCTTCATAGATGGTTCCGATCTTGGCGTCACGGAAGAACTTCTCTTGAGGAAAATCTTTGGTGAAACCGACTCCACCCATAAAGTCTATGCATTTTGATGTCAGCTTCTGAGCGATTTCTGAAAATGAGACTTATTGTTAGTGCAGTAGGGTGTAGTTTTTCTCTGTTCATAATGTTAATGTGACTGGGGATGTGTAAAGACCTATTGAAACAGCTTCCACCTGGAACTGCTATACCCAGTAATCACTAACACTTCATTGCAGGTGCAGATATAAAAACAGCGAGATGGCGTAACGACTCAGTATAGTACATGCATCAACATCTGCCTGGCCTATTCCTAACTTTGATGAAGTCGGCTTCCAGTGTAACGTGATGCAGTTGACTACCATTATTTCTTATGGACTGCCTGTCTGTCCTCCATGACCCAGTTCTTCGGTAACTGGATACCCTTTGGTAATACTATTTGTCATGCTTTCGAACGTCAGACAACCCGTAACAACTAACAGAGATCCACAAATGACAGCCGGGACCAATGTCTTAAATTGCTTTCCAAGGCAAGGAAGGATCTTGGTATGTAGAATTCGGAACTGACCAACCATGGCAAGTGTAGTTGAACCTGATCAATGGACTTGTGCAGCTAAAACTCTTATGAATATATTCTATAGGTTTTAACCGACTTAAAAAAAATAAAATAACAACCAACTTCTTAAAAAAAAACACTACAAAGTGAAAAATAACTTTAATTTTGGAAGTCGGTGTCTTAGGATCTGTAATTAAGGTTTTTTTGCCACCGACTTCCGAAATTAAACTTATTTTTCAACCGACGAAAAAAACGGAGGAGGTTCTCAATGCGACGCGTATATTTTTTTTTTTTTTTTTTTTATGTATGATCACGCATAACTTTTTACATAGTGGTCCGATTGTGACAATTCTTCTTCTATTGGAAAGGGTATACTCCCAAGGTGGTCCCATATAAATTTGGAAAACAAAATCGAACCCTAAGTGTCGGAAAACAGGGGATGATTGATTGTTCACTCACTGATTGTAATGTATAAACACGCATAACTTTATACAGAGTAGTCCGATTTTGATAATTCTTTTTGTGTTGGATAGGGTAAACCTTGACAAGTATTATTAGTACATTAAATCCACAAAAAAATATAAAATAAAAACTTTTTAACAAAAAATTAAACTTTGCGTGCGCTTTGAGTGATCCATGTTCATTGATTTTTCAGCGCCGACTCAAAATTTTAAGGTTTATTATTTTATGCTTTTCAGTTTTTCGGCGGTTTAATTTTTTGTTAAAAAGTTTTTCACGTAGTGTTTTTTCTAAGGAAGTCAGTTGTTATTTTTTTGAAAAAACTTTTTTCTAATTACATATTAGCAATATTTTATCCTGGGAGAAGACATACGCGACATACTGACTTCTGTAAAACAGAGTTTCTACCTAGCTCAGAACTATGCAGAATTCAGGAATACCAATGTAATTGTATCATCAGCAATATTATCTAAAGTACTGGTTTCCAGCTGCGTCCGGTTGGACTGGAAGCTGACCCCCAACATAGTTGAAGAATAGGCTAGGCAGACGAGATGAGATGAATTTATGAGGGTGTGATGTCAGTTTGTATCTGTAAGAAATGTAAAGATAAAGGATAAGTTTTTAAACAGTGCGCAAACCATGCAATTTTTATTTTGATATATCTTAGTACAAAAAATTAAGTTATCGTTAACGAAAGATGTTTATTTTGGAACTGGTTTTTATGGTAACTTGCGCGCGGCGGCAGGGAAGGTCAACAACCGAGCGTAGCTACAAGTACCTACCAGCTGTTCGATCGGTCAAAATTCTAAGAAGTTTGAAGTACCTACGCCGGCGTGGCGGCGAAGGTAAACGACTGAGCGTAGCTGCTAGTACCTACCAGCTGTTCGATCGGTCAAAATTCTAAGAAGTTCGAAGTACCTACGCCGGCGCGCGTTTACTGACCTATTACTATTTCCATATCATATTACGAGATATGTAGGGTGTCCACAGTTTACTAATTTAAGGTCGGATAAAAATTAAAAAAAGTATTGAAAAAAAAATTGAAATGTGTTCTACCACTGATACCGAACGAAGAAAAAAATTTGCGCACTGGTTAAAAAAATCCTGTATAATATGTACCTGAAGCATAATATTTGGCCATAGCAGCTTCCTTGACGAATTCCAAGCCATTCTCCTTGAGCCTGGCCGCGTTGTAAGTCAGCAGACGAGCGGCTTCCAACTGAGTTTGCAGATGAGCGATCTGGTAGCTGATACCCTGGAAGAAGACAAAACATTTCAAATGAATATCAATCATCATCTTTTCAGCCAAAAGACGTCTACTGCTGGATGTCTAAAAGGTTTGCTATAATCGCCACACTTGGCAGGCGGGTTGGTGATCGTAGTATGGTTGTTATACACAATCTTTTATACATCCATAATCAGCTTATACCGTTCCTACTACTGGGCCACAGCCTCCTCTCGGTGAAAGAGAGTGGGCCGTAATGTACCACGCTGGCCCAATGCGGGTTGGTAGACAGGGTGTCACATGTCTGCGAATTTTTGGTTCTAGGATATGCCTATTTCCTCACGATGTTGTCCTTCACCGTTTTAAAAGCAATGGTGATGAAATTAATTAAGTACACAAAATAAGCGCTTGCTTGGGTTCGAACCCACGACCTCCTAAGTGTGGGCCGATACCACTGGGCCACCACTGCTCCCATTATATACACCACTCTATTTCCTACCGTGGTGGTAACCGCGATAAGAAATAGGTGGTGTTATTACATGCATTACTCCACTTATTATTAGGTTAGTACACAATGATTAAATGAATATTAAGTAGGGTCGACCGGGGACAATTAAAACAGGTCATGATTACAACAAGTTCAATTTCTCGAAAACCATAATAACTACGCGTGTGACGCGTCGTTCTTTGCTTTGTCGGTCATGTTCGGTTTTGTATTTAGCATGGCTATAACGAGCGAGCGATGTAGTCCAACTTTGGACGGCTCGAAAAATTTTGCGTTAAAAAGTCAGTATTCTCGATTTTTTTATTTCTGTTATTTTCCTATTTTAATCTTGTTGTTTGTCAGTTTTTCTTGTTTTGGAGTTTTCTTAATCTGTTTAAGAGTGTTTTTGTTAATGTTGATTAATGTTAAAGTCAATATAAAACAAAATATTCAGTGTTGAACTCTGTAGGTTAATACCTAACCTATCAAAGTAGGGGACTGATAGGTTAGGTATTAACAAAGATTGGGTATTAACCTACAGGGTTTATCAACATTTCTGTTAAAAGCCTTCTTTAGACAGGCGCTGCACGACTTTTGTAGAACAATTTCCATGAAGTTTCACTGAAATTGTTCTACGAGAGTCGCGTCGTGCCTGTTTGTGGGAGCTTAAACTCATGATAACCGCAAAACTGCATTACTAAACATGGATTCTTCTAGGCATTGAAGGTTAATGCGTTTGATAGGCGCCTGACGATATTTTCAAGTTCATGTGGTTTTTGGGATGGTTCAAGTAACGTATAGTTTCTGAATCTAAGATCGCCTTGGGCTAATAGCTTTTTTTCTGTAGCTGGGAACCACAGGTATGGGGGGGGGGGAGGGGCTTGCGTAACTTACTATCAGTAGGAATCGCTTTAATGTTTACAGTTCAAAAACATTAATTAAGTACATTATTTACGTTGTTTAGCCGATAATTTTTTCGAACATATGATGCAATGTTTTAGACATAATTTTCAAAACGGTTTACACATAGGCTAAGTAAAAAAACTTAAGGGTGACCGTTTCAGGATTCAATTTGGAAGTAGAACCTTCATGAATAACAATCCCATGCCATTCTTCCTATCGTTGTTTGGTATTTCAAAGTCGATCTTACCTGGAAAGAGTAGATGCTTTTCCCGAACTGCTTCCTTTCCAGCGTGTAGGGGATGGTAGCGTCCATGCATCCCTGGCACAGACCGATCATCTGCGAAGCGATGCCGATACGGCCCTCGTTCAGGAAGCCAGCCGCGTATTTGTAACTGGGACAGAACAAATTAGGAATTGAAATGCTGGTACTCCATACTATCGATTATCATTTCAGCTCAAAGAAGTCCTCTGCTGGACAAAAGCCTCTCTCAATTTAAGGGGGGGCTTTGCCATGATCACGATTGGTAGGCGAGTTGGCGATCGCAGTATCGTTTTAAAAGTGTACAGAGAACGCTGCTGCACATTCTGCAGTCAGTCCCTTAGTCGCCTCTTACGACACCCACGGAAAGAACTGGGGTGGTGCTATTGTTTTAGTCCGGCATCACAGGGACGGTAATCTTAATACTTACGTATAAATAAGATGAAAGAGTCTATTTGTAATGTCAAAGTAACAGCTATTTACGTATTTATTTTCGTTTATTTTAAGAACATTGACGATCTGTTTTAACCATTTCCTTAACTCAGTTGTTATGATGACCTTTTCGAATTCCAAAAACATTGTGGATTTCAAGATCTACCATTTTGTTCTGAGTTTTTGACCTCTTTATGGTCATCAGCATTTCAGCCGAAGGACGTCTTCTACTGGACATGGGCCTCCCCCAAGTTCCACCACTCCGACAGGTTCTGTGCTTCCTGCTTTTAACGGATTCCTGCTTCACCAGATCATCGAGCTACCTCGTGAAAGGCCTTCCAACTCTACGTCTTCTGATACCCGGTCGACACTCCAGAATCTTTCGGTTCAACCGGCTATCAGTTGTGCGAGAAATGTGCCGTGCCGATACTTCAGTTTGGCAATTCTTCAGGCTATGTCGGTTACCTTGGATCTCCTTCGGCTCTCTTCATTCCTTATTCGATCACGAACGGACATTTTAAGCATATCCGTCTCCATTGCCTCTGACCTCTTGAGATGAACAAATTAGTTATAACGCTTGTTTAAAGGAAATAGAAGAGTGCCTTCAATACATACCCTTTCCCGTATTCTCCAAGAATGCTGCTCTCATGAACCCTGACATTGTCGAAGTGTACCATGCAGGTGCCAGACGCGCAGATACCGAGCTTGTTCTCAGGCTTGGCGACGGTCAGACCGGGGGCCTCCCGTTCTACGATGAAGCAGGTGATGCCTTTGTAGCCCTGGAAGATTAAGGGATTCATATTTTATTGTTGTAGTCAGATAGTTTTTTTTATTTATTGTTTTAAACTCCTGGGGTTTCTTTATGTTTTTGGAACGAAATTCTTTAATGCGACTTGTGGTAGGAGTTGACTGGTAGAAATCGTCACATAACGAAAAATCCTTGTCCCTTCATGCGACATTCTCTGTTTCTCTCTCTATGTAAGAGACATATAGAGAAAGAGAGAGTGATAGAAAGTAACGCATCTCATTTCTCTAGCCTTTTCCCAACTATGTTGACATAATATTTAGTCTTTAACTTAATTATCTAATTAAGAGGTAATTTTATTTACGGCAAATCATTCCAAAACTGCATCCAAATGTGCATCGGTCAGTCGCGATCTCGCGGGAGATCCTTTCATTATGGAAAATAATTTCTTACAGTTGGAGGTGCTTTCAAACATTCACATTTTTTTAAATACGCGGGCTGCAATCAAGATTATGTATTTAAAATTTGGTTGAGCCTTCTGCGGTCCGCGGGCCGCATGTCTGACTTGTCTAGCCTAGAGGGACAAAACGAGTCCTGGCAGGCTAGGGCATGTTGTATCCCACTAGGCTAGCACGAGCACGAGCACGCTTATCTACCTAAACTTCTTCCCTCGAAAGAATAATGTAGTATATGAATAGTACACAAATACTACCTATACAGGATAAGTTTTTAACCAGTACGAGTTATAATAACCATGCAATTTTTATTTTGATATATAAGGTGTACATACATGAAATATTTTAGGAGGTACACCTGTAGGTGGTAAAGAAGCTATAGAAGCAAAAATAAAATTTTTATCTAAGCGTTTTTTAATTTTTGTAATTATTATAATTTTAAAACTGCTTGAGACGTTTTGCATAAAACCTTTACTTCAAATTCTATGAATGGCCCGCCTGACGCTGCGAGGGCGGCGACCGGACGGCACGAGCATGGCCGCGGTGTCTCGGGCCGTAAAAAATAAGAAGGAGCCAGTATTTCTCATGTGCGTCAAATAATTTATAAATATTAAATTTTGAAAAAAAAAAATACATTTAGAAAAATTTTATTTCGTTGCTGTAGCTTCTTTACCACCTACAGGTGTACCTCTTAAAATATTTCGTGCATGAATAGATACACCTTATATACTAGTACAAACAAATTCTGATTATTTTGAAACTAGTTCTTATGGTAAGGCGGCGAAGGTGAACGATCGAGCGTAGCTACAAGTACCTACCAGTTCGATCGGTCATAATTCTAAGAAGTTCGAAGTACTTACGCCGGCGCGCGGTTACTGACCTATTCCTATTGTCGATATTAGATTACGAAATATTTAGGGTGTCCACAGTTTACTGATTTAAGGTCGGATAAAAATTAAAAATTAAGTGTTGAAAAAATTGTTGAAATGTGTTCTATTACTGATACTGAACCACCAAAAACAAATTGCGCACTGGGTAATTTTTTTTCCTGTATACTCAAAACCAAAACACAGGTAAGCTATGCTTCTCAACATAAAAAGGTTGGTACTTCCCTGAACGAACTTCATCACAAAGAGCTTTGGTAGGTACCTACTTTCCCATCCTTGTTCTAAAAACACACTTTGTAGATCACAAGACTTCTTACCTTAGACGGGTCAGCGTTAGCCATAACAAGGAATACGCCAGCGACGTCAGAGTTGGAGATCCACATCTTGGAGCCGCTAATGACGTAGTGGTCGCCATCCTTCTTGGCGACAGTCTTGAGAGCGAAGGCGTCGGACCCTGAGCTTGGTTCTGTGAGGCAGAAACTGCCGGCCTGAAACGACAAAATAGTTCGCAGTTAATTTAATTACCTAATACAGGATGTCGGGACTCAAGTACTTTGTTTTTAGTTAGCCTATTCTTTCCGAGCAAATGCCTATCCCAAATCCCTCCAGGTATTCTTTTCTAGGGCCACCTCCATTCAACCCTTGCAATACGCGTCTAGGTCGTCTCGCCACCTCTTCTTGAAACTAAAATACTTACGACATCATAAAGTCAAAATTGAAGCATAAGTAGTAAGCGAATTTCAATAGTCCATGGATATTTTTGTGCAACATAGGTACATACTTATTATGTAGATACATCGTGATTCGCCTTGATAGTAGATTGAACTCTAATTTAAAACATCAGATCCAATATTTAAGTCATCCAGAATGAATCCAGATTAAATTATAGGATTTGATTTACTTCACCATTACATTGTAATTACCATAGCAGTTTATTTTTATTATTTTTACCCGAGTGCGGCGAAGCCAAAAAGAGGGTTGTGATTTTAACCGATACCTATGTATAGTAATAGTAATATATCGTTTATATGTATGTGGGTGTGTATGAGTTTGTTGCGCTACTTCTTCCCAGCTAAAGCACTAAGAAGTGGTGATTATTGTAGGTATTATTTATTTTAAGCTTTAGGGCACAGTGGCATACGTCCACGGCCTTCAGATGAGATTATGTGCTTGATAACGCCTGATGCTTTAGTGACTATAGTGTCGGTGACAAGTTGTTGCTAACGGTATCTAATAAGGCGTACATAAGTGACGGTAGTTCACGCACAATATTAATAGTCCAAGGAAAAACTTCTAAGTGATTTTTTGGTTAAATCAATGCATACGAGTTCTCGACGGATGGACATCGATCCGCACTTTTTTCTTGAATTTGTATTCAATAATTGTTTAAATATCAAATAGAACGAAGTGTAACTTTCTACCTTTTTTTCTACCCTTCATCATCTGCTTAGCCTTTTCCCAACTATGTTGGGGTCGGCTTTCAGTCCAACTGGATGAAGCTGAATACCAGTATTTTACATGGAGCGACTGCCTATCTGACCTCTACAACCCAGTTACTGGGTAATACGATAATTTTCTAAGGTCTAAGAAAGACAGCCGGGACAACGGCTTAACGTGCTTTTCGAGGCACCGAAGGGTCTTGGTATGTAAAGAGGGTCACCCATCCACAGACCGACCGCGGCAAGGGTAGCATAACCTGAACGATCAACCGTGCGGCTGTTATTACTAAGCCACTCACTAGCCCTTCATTTTTTCTACCTTATAAATAGTTTAAATTAACAGTCCTTCACCTTATTGTGCACCAAGCTCCAGAGTCTCCCGTAGACAGTTCTTGTTTTATACTTTTAGAACGTGATTATTCAGTAGTCGGGTTTTAGTTTTTGAAATTACTTTTTAATCATTAGGAATCTGATATATCGTCACAGAAAAGTTAAGTTTAACATTCCTTATAATAGGGGATATTATAAGGAATGTTAAACTTAACTTTCCCATGACGGTATGCAAAATATTGATGGAATTCAGACCCAAAACCCTTGAGATTGCACCGATGCCAGATTTTTAAGAAAGAATTACATAATGCCACTTACATATTCGGTACACAGCTTAGTCAAATATTTCTGCTTCTGTTCTTCAGTTCCCAGCTTCATGAATAGAGAGTTGACGAGCGTGTTGTGTATGTCCACGAAGGCGGCGACGGCAGGGTCTACCCTGGACAACTCCTCGACCACCAGCATCATCGTGAGGAACCCGCAGCCGGAGCCGCTGTAGTCAGTGGGGGTTTCGATGCCCATTAGCTGTGAAGGCAAAATGTGGTTTTCTCAAGTGAGACTGCTGATCGTATGGGCGTTATCTATATTATATCATAAATAGGTACAATTTGTCTGTAATGGTAATCTCGAAGAAACTACCAAGATATGTAAAATTATTTTTGAATTTGTTAATCGAATTCTCGAGGAAGCTTGTTGGCTCTTTAACATCATGCTACGACGCGACGCGACGCGACGCTCAGTGAAAACGAAATAACAGCGCGGGTGAGCGATGTGATGCGACACGGTAGGTCGGGTCCAAAATTTCACGAAATCACAGGCAAAGTGGTAGTTTAAGTATATTTTGATCCTGCCGCACTGGAAATGTCGGTTTTTCTGTTAAGACATTCGTAATAAGTCTGCCTGGAGTCTAGATTTAGGTAGGTATGTTTGTTTTTTTTTTTTGCAAAAGGTGTACGTACGGGGTAAAATAATTAAGCAACGGGGTGAGCAAGACGTCCTGTGATAGGCTTTTTTTTTTTTTTTCAGGATGGGAAATCATCAAATGACTTCTCCCGCTCTGGGCGGAGCGGGAGGGCGTGTCAGACTTTTACTGACTAAAACCCACCCGTGTTCCATCAGTTGCCCATGTGCCAGGGTCACGGTATCTCTTTCGAACAATCACGCGACCCCGGCAGATCACGCGACCCCGGCAGGTCCTGTGATAGGCTTGATTCGAATATTTTTATCACAGTTTGGGAGCAAAAACCGTGATAAAATTTGTGACTCAAGCCTATCACAAAGGACGTGCTCGCTCCGCAGAGCTGCATTCTACTACACAAGAACATTTGTTGGCACCTATGGTCAACTAAGTATTTTCAAGTGCCTATTTGGAATTCAAACTGTAGGTAGGTTTTAGCACAAACATGATAAAAAATTCTAAATAAACATGACATTCATTTGAAAGTCAAACTGATATCTACTCGTACCTATAAGGATAACAGTGATTTTATTGCCACTTCGAAATGCACAATATCTAGCATTATATGTTTGGGTTATTGAGTAATACGTATCTATGATAATAATAATTGGAATGATGAAAGTAATTGAATAAAGCGATCAAAAGAACACTTTATATTACGTATAACTACTGCTTCTGCTGAGCACAAGCCTTCATATCTTCCATCAGTCATATCGTGACTACAATAGGTAGTCTCCTTGCCAATGGAATACGTCCAAACATCGTCGTGGTCTACCGCAACCCAGCACTCGCTATTTCAGAGCACAAATGCCGTGTTCCACTGGCCCGCAGCTCGTTGGGTATGCGGCAGTCAAGTGATTGTATTTCTACTAAGTGATGTTTTATAGGTAATTTATTACTCACGCCGTTGTCAAAAAGTAGTTGTCTGACACTGTCATCGATGCGGTGTTCCTCTTCCATCTTCTTGACTAGTGGAGCAATCTGTTCTGTTGCCAATTTTCTGACTGTAATGAGAAAATTAGAGATATAAAATTAACAGTCATTTATTCAAACTAGGCTGAGAGTCAGCACTTTTTGAGTACTACTACTTAGAACTCCATCTTCAACTCCAAAAAATACGCTCTTCATCACTTCCGCTTCCGAGCTTTAGCAGGGAAGAAAAAGTGGCGCAACAAACTCCTAGCAGCACAGCTGTCTGTCCAGTTATTAAATAAGAACTTAGTTTTATACAATAAGTAAGTAATTAACATTACGAAACACAAAACATTTTTAAATCTTTGCCATGTTAGCTAGAAAAACATACGTAAAGCAGTCCCATCAACTGCAGGATTTGCTCATCAAGGACATGATTTTTAGACTAAGAACCCGGTGGGGACGCATGAATTACCCTTTTTTTTTTTTTTTTTTTTTTTTTCAGGATGGGAAATCATCAAATGACTTCTCCCGCTCTGGGCGGAGCGGGAGGGCGTGTCAGACTTTTACTGACTAAAACCCACCCGTGTTCCATCAGTTGCCCATGTGCCAGGGTCACGGTATCTCTTTCGAACAATCACGCGACCCCGGCAGGCATCGGTCCTAGTAGACCCCTACACTGCTGCTGACATCTCTTTGAGGCGCGCGTGGAACACTGCGCGCCGTCGACCCGAGCCTGGTCCTTACCGGGCGGCAAGCTACCCATTGCTCGCCACCCGCAAGCTCGCGCCTACGGTGGCCGGGAGTCCGCAATCGACTCCCGACGCCCGGGGCGTCTCCTCCTGCGGCGGCTAGGGGCACGAGGGCGCAGAGAATGCCACTCCCTCACGCGCCCCGCCTCCTCCTTCGCGAGCATTACTGCTTCGCAGAAGGAGGTGACGGCTTCCCATTCCCTCTCGCTCCGTACCATGGCTCGCACCAGGGCCGGACGCGAGAGGTCACCGCCGCCGATCGCCTCCACGAGGACACGGCGGTGCCCCGCCCAGGCAGGGCACACCTCCACCGTATGCTCCACCGTGTCCTCGAGACGATCCTCGCAATGGAAACACCCGGACGTATCCTCCCGCTTTATCCTGAACAGGAACCCACCAAAGCACCCATGCCCGGTGAGAACCTGCGTCAGGCGGAAGGTGAGGACGCCGTGGCGCCTCTCTATCCACTCCTCAAAGAGGGGACTTACCGCCGCAATTGTGGCGTGCCCAGCACTGGGTTGCGACAATCGTACCCGCCATGTCGCCATGAGATCACACCGGAGCTCTGTCCGCCGTGCCGCGATTTGTCGCGGCAGCGGAGTTTCGCCCCGGCGTTTCGCCTCCTCGCGCCACTCCCACATGTGCGCGAGGACCTTTGCCTCCAGATCCCATGGCGGCACTCCGGCAAGGAGGCTCGCCGCCTCGCACGAGATCGTGCGGTATCCTCGGATTAGCCGGATGGCCATGACCCTCTGGGCTGCACTCAACCGGCGCGCTGGGCGCAGCCTCAATGAGGGCGCCCACACCGGTGCCCCGTAGAGGGCCATGGACCGCACGACCCCCGTGTAGAGCCTCTGGCAGGAGGCGTTTGGACCCCCCAGATTGGGCAGGAGCCGCTTTAAGGCAGCCCCAGCCCGCTCCAGTCTGGGAGCCAAACGTCGGAAATGTTCGACGAAGTTCCACCGGCTGTCGAGGACAAGTCCCAAGTACTTCATCGTCGACTCGACGCCGATGTGAACCCCTCCTACCGTGAGTTGGGAACCCGCAGGTGGCGCGTTCCGAGGACCATGAAAACCCATGGCCTCGGACTTGTGCAAGGCCACCTCGAGTCCCAATTGCCGGATCCTCTCGACGATTATCGCAACCCCGCGTGTCATTATGTCGGCCGCCGTCTCGTACGACCTCCCCTGCGCAAGGACGAGCGTGTCGTCAGCGTAGCAAACCACGCTGACGCCGCTAGGGAGGTCGGCGCGCAGCACCCAGTCGTAACCGATGTCCCACAGATGCGGCCCCAGGACCGATCCCTGTGGGACACCGCACGACATCTCTCGCCGGTTCCACTCTCCCTGGTGACCGGGGTAGATCACGGCCCTATCCGTGAGATAGGCCTCGACCACGCGACAGAGGTAGGTCGGCATCCGGTGATACCGGAGTGCCTCCCTAATGCAACTCCAGGGTAGGGTGTTGAAGGCATTGGCGATGTCTAGAGACACCGCCAAGACGACCCCACCCCGGGCCACTGCATCCCCCGTCGTGAGGGCTCGCACGCGCATGATGGCGTCCACCGTAGAGCGCCCCTTGCGGAAGCCGTACTGGCCGTCCGACAAGTCCGGCCCCTCCCGCACCAGCCACCCGACTAGGCGGTCTGCAATCACTCTTTCAAAGAGCTTGCCCACCTCGTCGAGCAGCACGATGGGCCGGTAAGCGGATGAATTACCCTTACGTAAGACTAGACTAGGTAAGAATTTCGAAACCTACCTACAATATCAACTAAACTTGGTCTTTGTTTGGACTTTTTGAGCAGATGGAATCAATCGGTCCTAACCCTAACGCCTTATTCTGTCCTGCCGGTTGGACAAAAATTGTCACAAGTTGACGTGCAAGACTGCTAAGAGGTACTAGAGATGGATTTCTATCAAATTTGAATGTGTCTGGATGTATAAGAATGGATTTAATGTCAGTGCTTACATAAACAATTTGAGAAAAGCATGAAACTTGTAGATTCAAAGGTATTTAAAGTTTATCATGCTACTTTAATTTGATAGCACAAATGTTTATGAGTTTTTTTGCCTCTATCTCGACAGGTTTGATTGTGGGTGTAACGTTACTTGCTTATTATCATATCAAGAAATACCTATGATTTACGTTGTCGAAACTATATCATTATCAGTTGCTAGGTTCCTACTAGAAAATATATCTTCCTTATTTTGGATGAACAACATTATGGTTTTACCAAAGAGCGAGCATTTTTTACGCCTGAGAAGAAGCACAAGATGCCATTGGAATCTTTTGCGACCTCTACAAGGCGTTCGATTGCGTAAACGATGAGACACTTCTGGTGAAACTAGAGCACTATTAGTTAGGAATACAGCTCTTGATTTACTAAGATCACACCCGAAAGATAGAGGGGTTAATGCTCAAATACACGGCATAAACTCATTAGGGTCTAAAATGGCGATGGGCGTTCCTAAAGGTTCGGTATTGGGTCCATTCCTCATTATGATAGGTGATAATGATCATCATCATGAGCCTATAATGTTCCCACTGCTGGGACACAGGCCTCCTCTCGGTGAGAGGGAGTGGGCCATAATCCACCACGCGGGCCCAGTGCGGGTTGGTAGATGTCACATGTCTTCGAATTTTTGGTTCTAAGACATGCCGGTTTCCTCACGATGTTTTCCTTCACCGTTTTGAGAGCAGTGGCGATGAAATAATTTACACAAAGTAATGCGCCTGCTTGGGTTTGAACTCACGACCTACTACTCGTAAGTCGCGGCCATTACCACTGGGCCACCACTGCTCTCACTGCACTGGTGATAATGATTAATCAAATCAAATTATTTTTGTTTCACATAAACCTACATGACCCCTTATGAAACGTCAAAAGCTAGGTGCATGAATCCAAATTTTTGATTCCTACGGAGAAGAGCCGGCAAGAAACTCCATGGTTACCCTTTTAAAAATTATTGACTTTTACAATAGATAAATGATTTTATTTTTGTAAGTATGTTTGTATAAACACTTTTACACGTTAATTATACATATTTTTAAAAACTAGATGAGGTGATGAGGGACAGGATTAACTCTAGTCTTCAGGCTCAAGATTGGTTTACGGTAAACAATTTAGGAGTAAATGAAAAACAAAACCAAATGACTGACATTAAAATTACCGAAGAGATAGCGGATAGCGAATGTGACATCATACTCAATGGAGAAAATCTGGAATTTATTAATCAAACGGTTTTCCTAGGAATCACGCTAAATTTAATTTATTAATTGATTTCTTTTCGATTCTTTTTACTTATTTTAATGAGGTAGTTTTATTATAGGTGCATGGTCTTCCTTTAATTTTATAATTAATCTATACAAAATAATGTAAAACTTAAAAGTGACGGCTGAGTTTCTTGACCCTTCAGCTCTATACGAAACTACCTTGTGGAAGGGGCGAGTAGGATCAATTTATTTTATTTGACGTTTAAAAGGGGCTTACTAAGTGCCTATTTGAAATAAATGTTTTGAATTTGATAAATGATTAGATCCAACTGATCGCTTCTTAATACATTTCATGATAAGATATATTGTAAAGATGCAGGATTTGCGCACTAAGTCAAGAGACTTGTTTTAAAAACATGTCACGCCACTGTTGCTAAGCAGTCGACCGACACTAATGCTTTAAATTGCTACACAGACGTTCGTGTGTGGAATATACTTACTCATTTATTATCAAAGCCAAGAGTGTATATTTATTTTACGCTGGTATCTTGAACTAGTGTAGAATGTGTTGATCTAGCTGGAGCTATACAAGTGCAAAAACAGATTGTAGAGCATAATAATGTACATGGATTCTGTATATGATTCCGAACCACCCTGAAATTTTTTGTTGGTTATTGAATGAAAAATTGCTGTTTAATTTTGGCCGCGTACGTGCTACACTTTTCTATGAAAAGCAATTTTTGTTTTTTCAACAGTGACGAAAGCTTTCTAATGTTGTCTAGGAAAATGATGCTGAATTCATGGTTATAGTTTGCATGTCGATGTACGTCACCCTGTATAAACAAATTCAGAGAAGTACTAGAGACGAATGAGAACGATTCGGCCATTCTTTTACCAACCTTCTTTCAGAACAAAAAGAAAGAAGGAGGAAAAATAATGATTAGACGAATGACCTAGACTAATCAACACTTTTTAAGATCGATGCTGTAAATAACTCATCGTGAAAACTTGAGTATAGTGAGCTGTCAGTGTCATCCCACTCCCACTGATGCTTTTGAATAATCATTACTTTTCGCTACCTTAATTACACTTTTACTAGCTTTTACCAGAGCGGCTTCGCCCGCTTGAGGTCGGGAATTATGTTGGTGAAAGTATGAAGGGTACCCGAAACGATCGGTCACAATTGACAAATTTTATGTGAGTGATACACATTGACCGTTAGGTATACGATCAATTTGGTCTGAATCCGAAATTGATCGTCTACCAAAGGGAATTGTAGCGACTGACAATATTCCTACAATTAACTACAATTGATCGTTTTGGGAACCCTTAAAGAGTGTCCTTGTAAAAATGGGTGTGTCACTTTGAGTTTCTTTAATTAATCATACTCTACGTTGATTTACGAAATGAACTGAAAATTCTTGCGATTAAATACAAAATTAAGTATATTTAACATAATACCAACGAAACTTTATCGCTACTTCTTACATCTTATCAGACTTATAGAGGCTCTAAAATATTAACATTTATCTTTGCCGCACTGTTGCTAACGATTTGAAATATTCGGAATTATCGTACGACAGATAATATTGACATTGACATACAGTGTATTCATTACGTCAATGTGTTATGAGGGTTGGTCCGTTATTGTGCTATGTCTAAGATAAAGAAACGTGTTGATTACAATAAGACAATGTGCGTTGGAGAGCTTTTTCCACGATGAGATAGAGGAGAAGTTTAGAAACAAATCTAAGAAACAATTTTGAAGAAACTATACCTACTGCGGTAGTAATAAAATAATCCACACTAATATTATAAATGCAAAAGTAACTCTGTCTGTCTGTCTCACTTTCCTGCTAAAACTACTGAACCGATTTAAATGAAATTTGGTACAAAGATAGTTTAAAGCCTGAGAAAGGACATAGGCTACTTTTAATCCCGGTAGTATGTCCTCGCGGGATAATTTCCGACCTCCACGCGGGCGAAGCCGCTGGCAAAAGCTAGTTTCTCATAAAAAAGAGCTCTTGTGAAGCTACGTAAATTATCCAACGAAAAATCTTCATCACCATTTCAGTCAAAAGATGTTCACTGCTAGACACAGGCATCTCCTGAGCTTTGAGACATCGCCCGATCTTGTGCTCCTCCTATCCAGGGTATCCTGTGCCCACCTTGTAGGGGGATTTCCTAAGTTTTTTTTTAAAGAATATATAAGGTTAAGCGCTATACGCGTTGTTCACGTTGATGATTTTAATGATCATTATTATGTAAGTCATTCTCAATAGATAATTATGTAAAGTCATATTTGTTACAGTCGCAATCATATTTTAATCAACAAAAAAGTATTTTGAACCAAAATACTTTTTTTTCACATACACCTACTTGGGCACTTGAAGCGTCCACGGTTCCAATTGGTTGATTCCTATGGAGAAAAGCCGGTAAGAAAAACTTTTTAACAAAAAATTAAACCGCCGAAAAAACTGAAAAGCAAAAAATAATAAACCTTAAAATTATGAGTCGGCGCTTTGAGTGATCTTTGTTCATTGATTTTTCAGCGCCGACTCAAAATTTTAAGGTTTATTATTTTTTGCTTTTCAGTTTTTTCGGCGGTTTAATTTTTTGTTAAAAAGTTTTTATTTTATATTTTTTTGTGGCTTGAATGTACTAATAATACTTGGCAAGGTATACCCTATCCAATGAAAAAAGAATTATCAAAATCGGACTACTCTGTATAAAGTTATGCGTGGTTATACATTACAATTAGTGAGTGAACAATCAATCATCCCGTTTTCCAACCCTTAGGGTTCGATTTTGTTTTCCAAATTTATGTGGGACCACCTTGGAAGTGTACCCTTTCCATTAAAAAAAGAATTATCACAATCGGACTACCATGTACAAAGTTATGCGTGGTAATACATAAAAAAAAAAATATAAAATTATACGCGTCGAATTGATAACCTCCTCCTTTTTTCGTCGGCTAAAAACCTACGGTTACGTTTAAAAAAAAATTGGCTTATACAATGGTTTTAAATTACAGTGTTAATAGGTGTGGGCGGACAGTGTAGGCCTACCAACAAGTACCAGAAAATGGTCTACAAATCCCAGTCTTCAAGACTTACAACGTTCTCCTATTGACTGGTAACTCTGATAATCCTGCAAATTGCAAAACAACGTAAGTAAATTTGAATTTTGCAGGCAGCCTCAGCAGATCTAGAGACACTATAAATATCAATTATGTACATTGTTGAGCAAGAGGCGTTGGTGAAAGTAGAATTGATTGTAAGCAGTATTGTCACTTATCTACATAATTATCTAAGATCGGCTGTTGTAGTTGGGTAACCAAAACTCGTTTACATCATTGACTGTATAACAACTAGGTAGTTTATGTTGTAAAAAACAAGTTGTGTATGTATATGAAATACAGCTGAGTTTTTGTTTATTTTTCGGTTTTCGGGTTATATCGTTGACCTAAACCTCTGCCAGCTGTCTGTCTGTGTGTCCGTTTTTCGAAAATGTGATGTGTACTGATACTGTCCCTATACATATTGTAGTCATTGGTCCCATCGCACCAATGACTATGGTTATGATCGGTTATGTCACAAACTTGTCCACTATTATATCTTGCGCGTAAATGTCTCCATTGTGATTGGCCGCAATGACCAAAAGTCGGTCTGAAGAAAGATTACCCAATATACCTGCTAGGTCGTTGTTAAAATTACGATAAAATATGTTGATCTTATTTAATATCAACCTGTATTCATTCTCTCACTTAACCCTCCGCCAACCGTACCAGACGAAATCGTCCGTGCCAAGTTTGGAGCTGATGCATATCTTTGGAAACGGAAAAGGAAAGGGCCTCGAACCCCTCTGCAAGCGCGTCAATAGCCATTGTAACGTCAGTGAGTACGAGCGTGTGCAAGTTTGTGGACGGACGATATCGTCCTATACGGTTGGCGACGTAACTTTTACGAATTTTTAGGTATGTAAAATATTATTACGAGCTGGGGTTTCGGGATAAATTAATTCAAACCAATACTACCGAAACACAAAACAGTTTAATTAAATAATCACAAATACCACAACAACAAGAAACGTCAAAAGGAATCATTTGTCTCGCTTGTAGTGTATCACTTGAATCGCATTTGACCGCATTCGTAAACGAACTGCTCGTCGGCCCGACAGTCCGCTATTTATATCCCGAGCAGAACATTCGCGAACATTTGACACTGTGCCGCAGTTCACAAGTAGCGTAGAAGCTTCTAGGAACTTCCATAAACAACTGTTTACTGTTTAATCCCAGTATTCGACAATAGATGGCGGTAGCGTCTACGTACAATTTCGCGTAGTACTTGCTACTTGGTAACAGATGGCGTTAGCGTGTTGTTTCTAGTACTTTCGAACACTGCCCCATCTTTAGATGGAATTAGCTTGACGTTTCTAGACTTTTCGATCTACGTAATATAAATATTTTTCATCGCATTATCATCATCATCAGTGCTCTGAATGAAAATGTAGTATAAACAAACAATTTTGTAAAATACTTATTTTTATTGAAAAACGTTCCCTTTAAAAATGTACCATTTTCGAGTGTTCAAATAACTATACTTTTTTGAGCGATGTAAGATCCAACTAATATTTTTCGAAAGCCCCTTATATGAAGAATAAATCCCCAAAACATTACTCCTTAAATACCCAATTTATATCCAAGATATCGTTTTTTTGTGTACCTTCAAAATTGTGTGCGTTACGATTGCTCCGCCAGATTATCCAAATAGATTTTTTTTTAGCCAGAACTTTTGTCAAAATTTGTCAAAATCGAATGGCACAAACCAAAAATTTGTCAAAGTAGAAATAAAGAAGTTATAAGGGTTTTAAGTTGGCCGCGCGAACGTAACGTGGAGGATTGCGTGGCCATGGAGATCTCAGCAACTACTTGGGCTAGAGATCTAATTCTTTTTGTCAATTGAAGACTGAATTTGCCAAAAATTGTCGAAAAAAGAATTACATGCTCCAGATTAATATTTTACGAAATATTCACCTTGGAAGTTATGGCCGCGCAATCGTGCACTTGTCGTTTCTTTGTTGTTGATTATTTCTTTAATCTTAAGATTTTATGCCGTAAAACTGTTACAAGAAGGAAGGTCTTAATTTGTCGAAACTAACTAAAGCAATACATAATACTAAAGTTTAATTAAACAGAAGATATCAGTCCAAAACAAAAAAGTCGTGGCCGCGCAATCGTAACGCTACTTTGAACGCTGATATCTCATTACCTATAACTGCTAGGAGTTCCGTATGAACATCCATTTATACGGCATATTACTCTCATTAGAATGACATATCGTTTTACCCTCAGAACCGTTTCCATCGAGAGTAATCTCAAAAAATATTTGATCTCGTACAATGTTCGAGTAGGGTAACCATAATTTCGATTTGATTTGGGAATACCTATAACTGGGGACGAGCAAATACATTGAACATTCTGCAAAATTAATTACTATTAAATAAAAACTTGTATGTTTCAAAAGTTAGATATATTTATTGATAAGTGTATTCTCTCTGATGGGTCCGAATTCAGGCACGTTCTGTTGGAACAATTACCAATGGAACCAGCGCTAAAAATAATGTCATTTACAATGTGTTCATAAAAAATGCAGCGTTATAGTCGCAACTATATCGGTTATCGTATTTCTACCGTTACATTTGGATATGATAAACATTTCCACAATTAGCAATCTGGAAGATGCTATTATTATTTATGAATGGGAGAATAAACGTTGCAGAAACTGCAATGAATTAGTTGCATTTACTTATACCTTATCAAAAATAGTAACATTTGATTTAAATGGCACACAAATGATGTTGTTACATGGCATACCTCAAAATATTATAATAAAAAAAATATAAATTGTTAGGTGCCATTGAATATATTCCTCCAATCCTTGGAACAATAGGACTCTCAATTTTGTTAGACATGGTTTTGTAAAAATGTAACCAGATATACCGGGCCACTCAGAAAGTATTGCGAAAAAAGTTATTTTGTATGAGAGACTGGCCAGTTATAAACTATTATAAAACATCCACAAATCCACATTTTTTGCGAGCTAATTAAATTTAATTTACGATAATTATCGTGTCTCATTGGAAAATGGATTTGCGCCGGGAACATTTTCACGCTATGATTTTTACGATTTCAAGTGTCGCCTGAAACCGGACGAATTATACGATAGACTTCAAATTGCATTCATGGATGAAGGCTTTTCCAAGGCAATTGTGTATCGTTGGAACGAATTCAAACGTGGTCGACTAACTTTAGTGGATGAAGATGTATACTTTCTGAGTGGACTGGTATATCTCGTTACATTTCTAAAAAACCATGTGTAACAAAATGGATGCAAACAGAGTCCTATTGTTCCAAGGATTGGAGGAATATATTCAATGGCACCTAACAATTTATATTTTTTTATTATAATATTTTGAGGTATGCCATGTAACAACATCATTTGTGTGCCATTTAAATCGAATGTTACTATTTTTGATAAGGTATAAGTAAATGCAACTAATTCATTGCAGTTTCTGCAACGTTTATTCTCCCATTCATAAATAATAATAGCATCTTCCAGGTTGCTAATTGTGGAAATGTTTATCATATCCAAATTTAACGGTAGAAATACGATAACCGATATAGTTGCGACTATAACGCTGCATTTTTTATGAACACATTGTAAATGACATTATTTTTAGCGCTGGTTCCATTGGTAATTGTTTCAATAGTACGTGCCTGAATTCGGACCCATCAGAGAGAATACACATATCAATAAATATATCTAACTTTTGAAACATACAAGTTTTTATTTAATAGTAATTAATTTTGCAGAATGTTCAATGTAATTGCTCGTCCCCAGTTATAGGTATTCCCACATCAAATCGAAATTATGGTTACCCTACTCGAACATTGTACGAGATGAAATAATTTTTGAGATTACTCTCGTTGGAAACTGTTCTGAGGGTAAAACGATATGTCATTCTAATGAGAGTAATATGCCGTATAAATGGATGTTCATACGGAACTCCTAGCAGTTATAGGTAATGAGATATCAGCGTTCAAAGTAGCGTTACGATTGCGCGGCCACGACTTTTTTGTTTTGGACTGATATCTTCTGTTTAATTAAACTTTAGTATTATGTATTGCTTTAGTTAGTTTCGACAAATTAAGACCTTCCTTCTTGTAACAGTTTTACGGCATAAAATCTTAAGATTAAAGAAATAATCAACAACAAAGAAACGACAAGTGCACGATTGCGCGGCCATAACTTCCAAGGTGAATATTTCGTAAAATATTAATCTGGAGCATGTAATTCTTTTTTCGACAATTTTTGACAAATTCAGTCTTCAATTGACAAAAAGAATTAGATCTCTAGCCCAAGTAGTTGCTGAGATCTCCATGGCCGCGCAATCCTCCACGTTACGTTCGCGTGGCCAACTTAAAACCCTTATAACTTCTTTATTTCTACTTTGACAAATTTTTGGTTTGTGCCATTAGATTCTGACAAATTTCGACAAAAGTTTTGGCTAAAAAAAATTCTATTTGGATAATCTGGCGGAGCAATCGTAACGCACACTCAAAATTATGGTTTTTGCAGCGATTACGAAATTTTATTCCATCAGGGGGCAAAGTAATCAAGTCAAAAACTATGGGAACAGGAAAAAGAAATCTAGAACATATTCCCTGATTTTTTTTTTTGGAATTATTCCCTACGTTTAAATGGTTGTACCGTGTGGTGTCGGACTAAAAGAATAGCACCACCCCATTTCTTCCCGTGGGTGTCGTAAGAAGCGACTAAGGGATATACTAGAGAATGGGCAGCAGCGTTCTCTATGCATTGCAGACCATCATACTGCGATCGCCAACCCGCCTGCCAAGCGTGGCGATTATGGCAACCCCCCCCCCAAAAATGACAAGCACCAAAAATAAATGGCCCCTAGTGCCCGGCGGCCCATCTAACCTTGGCTACGGTAGCGGTCAAGGCGGGGCAAGGGGTGCAAAGAATCCCCGGAAGAGATCCGGCTACCACAATCACCGACAATTGGACCTGGCAACATATATCACGCGTACACTTCGGACCGACGAGAAGATTGCCGAACTGGAGGAAGAATTGAGCAGGTTACGATGGGATATAGTAGGGTTATCTGAAGTCCGAAGAGAGGGGGAGGACTCGATAATCCTCAAATCTGGAAACCTGCTCTATTTCCGGGAGGACGACCAGCAGTCCCAAGGCGGTGTCGGGTTTATCGTCCATAAGTCCCTTGTGAGCAATGTGGTGAAGATCGAGAGTGTGTCGACCAGGGTGGCGTACCTTATACTCAGAATATCCGCAAGGTATTCGCTGAAGGTCATACCAGGTTTACGCCCCGACCTCGACACACCCCGACGATGAGGTGGAGACCATGTATGAGGATATTTCCAGAGTCATGCATGGCTCCAACACTCACTTCACCGTTGTCAGACGTAACTTTTACGAATTTTTAGGTATGTAAAATATTATTACGAGCTGGGGTTTCGGGATAAATTAATTCAAACCAATACTACCGAAACACAAAACAGTTTAATTAAATAATCACAAATACCACAACAACAAGAAACGTCAAAAGGAATCATTTGTCTCGCTTGTAGTGTATCACTTGAATCGCATTTGACCGCATTCGTAAACGAACTGCTCGTCGGCCCGACAGTCCGCTATTTATATCCCGAGCAGAACATTCGCGAACATTTGACACTGTGCCGCAGTTCACAAGTAGCGTAGAAGCTTCTAGGAACTTCCATAAACAACTGTTTACTGTTTAATCCCAGTATTCGACAATAGATGGCGGTAGCGTCTACGTACAATTTCGCGTAGTACTTGCTACTTGGTAACAGATGGCGTTAGCGTGTTGTTTCTAGTACTTTCGAACACTGCCCCATCTTTAGATGGAATTAGCTTGACGTTTCTAGACTTTTCGATCTACGTAATATAAATATTTTTCATCGCATTATCATCATCATCAGTGCTCTGAATGAAAATGTAGTATAAACAAACAATTTTGTAAAATACTTATTTTTATTGAAAAACGTTCCCTTTAAAAATGTACCATTTTCGAGTGTTCAAATAACTATACTTTTTTGAGCGATGTAAGATCCAACTAATATTTTTCGAAAGCCCCTTATATGAAGAATAAATCCCCAAAACATTACTCCTTATACCCAATTTATATCCAAGATATCGTTTTTTTGTGTACCTTCAAAATTGTGTGCGTTACGATTGCTCCGCCAGATTATCCAAATAGATTTTTTTTTAGCCAGAACTTTTGTCAAAATTTGTCAAAATCGAATGGCACAAACCAAAAATTTGTCAAAGTAGAAATAAAGAAGTTATAAGGGTTTTAAGTTGGCCGCGCGAACGTAACGTGGAGGATTGCGTGGCCATGGAGATCTCAGCAACTACTTGGGCTAGAGATCTAATTCTTTTTGTCAATTGAAGACTGAATTTGCCAAAAATTGTCGAAAAAAGAATTACATGCTCCAGATTAATATTTTACGAAATATTCACCTTGGAAGTTATGGCCGCGCAATCGTGCACTTGTCGTTTCTTTGTTGTTGATTATTTCTTTAATCTTAAGATTTTATGCCGTAAAACTGTTACAAGAAGGAAGGTCTTAATTTGTCGAAACTAACTAAAGCAATACATAATACTAAAGTTTAATTAAACAGAAGATATCAGTCCAAAACAAAAAAGTCGTGGCCGCGCAATCGTAACGCTACTTTGAACGCTGATATCTCATTACCTATAACTGCTAGGAGTTCCGTATGAACATCCATTTATACGGCATATTACTCTCATTAGAATGACATATCGTTTTACCCTCAGAACCGTTTCCATCGAGAGTAATCTCAAAAAATATTTGATCTCGTACAATGTTCGAGTAGGGTAACCATAATTTCGATTTGATTTGGGAATACCTATAACTGGGGACGAGCAAATACATTGAACATTCTGCAAAATTAATTACTATTAAATAAAAACTTGTATGTTTCAAAAGTTAGATATATTTATTGATAAGTGTATTCTCTCTGATGGGTCCGAATTCAGGCACGTTCTGTTGGAACAATTACCAATGGAACCAGCGCTAAAAATAATGTCATTTACAATGTGTTCATAAAAAATGCAGCGTTATAGTCGCAACTATATCGGTTATCGTATTTCTACCGTTACATTTGGATATGATAAACATTTCCACAATTAGCAATCTGGAAGATGCTATTATTATTTATGAATGGGAGAATAAACGTTGCAGAAACTGCAATGAATTAGTTGCATTTACTTATACCTTATCAAAAATAGTAACATTTGATTTAAATGGCACACAAATGATGTTGTTACATGGCATACCTCAAAATATTATAATAAAAAAAATATAAATTGTTAGGTGCCATTGAATATATTCCTCCAATCCTTGGAACAATAGGACTCTCAATTTGTTAGACATAATAGTAATTAATTTTGCAGAATGTTCAATGTAATTGCTCGTCCCCAGTTATAGGTATTCCCACATCAAATCGAAATTATGGTTACCCTACTCGAACATTGTACGAGATGAAATAATTTTTGAGATTACTCTCGTTGGAAACTGTTCTGAGGGTAAAACGATATGTCATTCTAATGAGAGTAATATGCCGTATAAATGGATGTTCATACGGAACTCCTAGCAGTTATAGGTAATGAGATATCAGCGTTCAAAGTAGCGTTACGATTGCGCGGCCACGACTTTTTTGTTTTGGACTGATATCTTCTGTTTAATTAAACTTTAGTATTATGTATTGCTTTAGTTAGTTTCGACAAATTAAGACCTTCCTTCTTGTAACAGTTTTACGGCATAAAATCTTAAGATTAAAGAAATAATCAACAACAAAGAAACGACAAGTGCACGATTGCGCGGCCATAACTTCCAAGGTGAATATTTCGTAAAATATTAATCTGGAGCATGTAATTCTTTTTTCGACAATTTTTGACAAATTCAGTCTTCAATTGACAAAAAGAATTAGATCTCTAGCCCAAGTAGTTGCTGAGATCTCCATGGCCGCGCAATCCTCCACGTTACGTTCGCGTGGCCAACTTAAAACCCTTATAACTTCTTTATTTCTACTTTGACAAATTTTTGGTTTGTGCCATTAGATTCTGACAAATTTCGACAAAAGTTTTGGCTAAAAAAAATTCTATTTGGATAATCTGGCGGAGCAATCGTAACGCACACTCAAAATTATGGTTTTTGCAGCGATTACGAAATTTTATTCCATCAGGGGGCAAAGTAATCAAGTCAAAAACTATGGGAACAGGAAAAAGAAATCTAGAACATATTCCCTGATTTTTTTTTTTGGAATTATTCCCTACGTTTAAATGGTTGTACCGTGTGGTGTCGGACTAAAAGAATAGCACCACCCCATTTCTTCCCGTGGGTGTCGTAAGAAGCGACTAAGGGATATACTAGAGAATGGGCAGCAGCGTTCTCTATGCATTGCAGACCATCATACTGCGATCGCCAACCCGACTGCCAAGCGTGGCGATTATGGCAACCCCCCCCCCAAAAATGACAAGCACCAAAAATAAATGGCCCCTAGTGCCCGGCGGCCCATCTAACCTTGGCTACGGTAGCGGTCAAGGCGGGGCAAGGGGTGCAAAGAATCCCCGGAAGAGATCCGGCTACCACAATCACCGACAATTGGACCTGGCAACATATATCACGCGTACACTTCGGACCGACGAGAAGATTGCCGAACTGGAGGAAGAATTGAGCAGGTTACGATGGGATATAGTAGGGTTATCTGAAGTCCGAAGAGAGGGGGAGGACTCGATAATCCTCAAATCTGGAAACCTGCTCTATTTCCGGGAGGACGACCAGCAGTCCCAAGGCGGTGTCGGGTTTATCGTCCATAAGTCCCTTGTGAGCAATGTGGTGAAGATCGAGAGTGTGTCGACCAGGGTGGCGTACCTTATACTCAGAATATCCGCAAGGTATTCGCTGAAGGTCATACCAGGTTTACGCCCCGACCTCGACACACCCCGACGATGAGGTGGAGACCATGTATGAGGATATTTCCAGAGTCATGCATGGCTCCAACACTCACTTCACCGTTGTCATGGGGGACTTCAACGCGAAACTGGGCAAGCGAGGCGATGATGAGTTGAGAGTGGGGCAATTTGGAGTTGGACGTCGCAACCACCGGGGTCACCGACTGGCTAGTTTTATGGAGAAGGAAGGCCTCTTTATGATGAATTCCTTCTTCAGAAAACGTGAGCACAGGAAGTGGACCTGGCAGAGCCCTGATGGTGCAACAAAAAACGAGATTGACTTCATTATGTCGACGAAGAGGCAAATATTCAATGATGTCTCAGTGATCAACGCGGTGAAAACCGGGAGTGATCACCGCATGGTAAGAGGCACATTGAATATCAATATTAAGCTGGAAAGATCTCGGCTGATGAAGTCAACGCTCCGTCCAGCACCGATCTAGCTTCAAAACCCCGAGAGCTTTCAGCTCGAACTCCAGAATCGTTTTGAGTGCCTAGGGAGCTCCGTGGACGATTTTAACGATGGGTTCGTGGAAATTGTCCATACGGTTGGGTCTAAGTTCTTCAAGACCCGCCGTACTAATAGGCAAAAGAAACTCTCAGATCCAACATTACAGCTCATGGAACAGAGGCGCGGAATGATCCTGCAGTCTTCAGAAGCTGCGTTCGAGTACCGGCAGCTCAATAGACGGATCTCTAAGTCCTTGAAAAGCGACCTTCGCCGCTATAACACAGAGCGGATCAAGGACGCGATAGAGTGGAATAAAGGCTCCAAGGTCTTTGGTAAGGATCTGTCTATTGGGCAGAGCCAGCTTACGAAACTGAAGACCGATGATGGCAGGGTCGTATCCGCCAAACCTGAGCTGTTTAAGGAGATTGAGAGGTTCTATGGACAGTTATACACGTCAACAAGTAACCCCGTTAAAAATCTGGCAAATGACCCAAGAGCTAGGTTGACCCGACATTATACCGAATACATCCCGGACGTCAGCTTGTACGAGATTCGGATGGCTCTGAAGCAGCTCAAAAACAACAAGGCGCCGGGTGATGACGGAATTACGGCTGAGCTCCTGAAGGCCGGAGGGAAACCCGTTCTCAAGGCCCTTCAGAAGTTGTTCGATTCCGTTATACTCGAAGGCAAAACGGCATGGAACAGAGGTGTGGTGGTACTTTTCTTTAAGAAGGGTGACAATGCCCTACTTAAGAATTATAGGCCCATCTCACTTCTGAGCCATGTCTACAAGCTGTTTTCAAAAGTCATTACGAATCGTCTCGCGCGCAGGTTTGACGACTTCCAGCCTCCCGAACAAGCCGGATTCCGTAAAGGCTTTAGCACCGTAGACCACATACATACGCTGCGACAGGTTATACAGAAGACCGAAGAGTATAACCCGCCTCTCTGCTTAGCGTTTGTGGACTACGAAAAAGCCTTCGATTCGATCGAGACCTGGGCTGTACTGCAGTCTCTTCAACGGTGCCAGATCGACTATCGGTACATCGAGGTGCTGAAGTGTCTGTACGAAAACGCCACTATGTCAGTCCGACTTCAGGACCGGACCTCGAAACCTATCCTTCTGCAGCGAGGGGTGAGACAGGGAGATGTTATTTCTCCGAAACTGTTCACCGCTGCACTGGAGGATGTCTTCAAGGTTCTAGACTGGAAAGGGGCTGGCATCAACATCAATGGCGAGTACATCACTCACCTTCGGTTTGCCGATGATATAGTTGTCATGGCTGAGACTATGGAGGGCCTCAGTACAATGCTCGATGACCTCAGTAGAGCTTCCGAAAGAGTGGGTCTCAGGATGAACATGGACAAGACAAAGGTCATGTCCAATGCTCATGTGATTCCCACTCCAGTGAAGATCGGAGGCGCTACACTCGAAGTTGTGGACAAATATGTGTACCTAGGACAGACTGTCCAGTTAGGTAGGTCCAACTTCGAGAAAGAGGTCAATCGTCGAATCCGACTCGGCTGGGCAGCGTTCGGGAAGCTACGCAATATCTTCTCGTCCCATATACCGCAGTGTCTCAAGACGAAAGTCTTTGACCAGTGTGTGTTGCCAGTGATGACTTATGGAACCGAAACGTGGTCGCTCACAATGGGCCTTATTAGAAAGCTGAAAGTCACCCAAAGGGCGATGGAGAGGGCTATGCTTGGAGTTTCCCTACGCGATCGAATCAGGAATGAAGAGATCCGTAGGAAAACCAAGGTAACCGACATAGCCCGAAGAATTGCTAAACTGAAGTGGCAGTGGGCAGGGCACATTGCTCGCAGAACAGATGGCCGATGGGGCCGGAAGGTTCTGGAGTGGCGACCGCGTACCGGAAGACGTAGAGTTGGAAGGCCTCCAACAAGGTGGACCGATGACCTTGTGAAGGCCGCAGGAATCCGCTGGATGCGGGAAGCACAAAACCAGTCGAAGTGGCGGAGCTTGGGGGAGGCCTATGTCCAGCAGTGGACGTCTTTCTGCTGAAATGATGATGATGATGATGATGAAATGGGTTAAATTATCGGTTGGACGATATCGTCCCCGACGGTTGGCGGTGTGCAAAAAAAAACACACGGTTGGCGGAGGGTTAAAAGACGTTCAAATATAATGTCATGCTTGATTTCAAAGACTGCGAACTAGCTGTATATGGGAGGCTCTAAAATGAAATGTGTGAATGACTGTCAAAGATTCTATTAGAACCAGCCGATCGATTTTGTAAAAATTTCACCGTGAACAGTTAGGTGGAGTGAGCTTAGAGTGAGCTGTCAATGGTTTCCATCCATGGCATTAGTTGGAATGACAGCTCACTCCACCCTCACTTCACCAAGTTTTCACGGTGAGATGGTTAAAGAATCGCACTGCTGTACGTACACTAATAGCTTATTGATGGAACCACCTAGTAGTAGTACCTGGTAGTTTACTTGTTCGTATTCCTCTCACCACTCTGGTTTCCGTGATGGCGCAAGGAGAATTTTCATTTACATTATGAATGAATGAGTTAAACTCAGATAGGTACTCATGGACTTGAATCAGCTGGGTAATTGCGTAACATACTCATATGGCTTTCATTTTCATAGAACAAGATTCATTGAATTATTTACTTTGTTGAGTAGATACATTTTTCGAGCATATGGATTGTGATTAGGTAATAGTGTGGTCAGTGTGCAGGAGACGAAACATATCGAAATAAATGACGCAAATGGACAAATTATAGATAAATAAAATAAATATAATTTGTTATCTCGTCATATTGTTTATTAATTATTATGTTATGTTGTGATGCAACTGTCACCCAGTTATTGCTATGTTATTGTGTAGGTAAACTTTATTTATAATTTAAAAATATAGATGACGTTTTAATGTAAGCGAATAAACACCTAGTTTTCAAATTATATTGCTTGAGTTGCACACGTCAACATCATTAGGTAGGTACCTAATTACCTACTAACAGAAAATTATTCTGATGTGAGTAGTTGTTTGTTTACATGCATGCATCATCATATTCTGCCTAGCCAACTAGATTTCCCAACTATATTGGGGTCGGTCAGGCTAACTGGATGCAACCGAATACGAATCATTTACTGACTATCTGACCTCCACAACCCGGTAATACGATACTTTTAGTCATGACTGGTGGTCAGATTTTCGGGCTTCTGACGACCCGTAACGACTGTCAAAGATCAACGAATGACAACCGGGTCCAATGGGTTAACGTTCTTTCGAGGTTCAGTGGTGTCTCGGTATGTAAAGATGGTCACCCATGGCCAACCAGTGACCGACTAATTCTGATGTTTGGCGACTAATTTCGACTAATTAGCGACAATTTTATTATGTTATCAAAATTAAAATCTCTAATGGTGGCCATGCCAGTGTCAGTCACACAAAAATGGTCACCCATGGCCAACCAGTGACCGACTAATTCTGATGTTTGGCGACTAATTTCGAATAATTAGCGACATTTTTTTATGTTATCTAAATTAAAATCCCTGATGGTGGCCATGCCAGTGTCAGTCACACAAAAATGGTCACCCATCCACGGATCAACCGCAGCAAGTGTACCTTAAACTGATTGATCGATCGACGAGTCGTATAGTGGAGCGCACGGAGGAAAAAATACTGAATTATTTTCATGTCATTACAGAATTTACATTTGTACCTACCTAGTAACTTACTTAGCTGTATATTTTTAAACTAGGTATGCTACGAATGTGAAAGTAATCGTTTTTGTAAAAAAAAACGAAACTATCGTAGTTATGGAGAAAGTGCCAAAGAAGTATCAACATTTTTTACGTTTTTTTGCAATTTGCAGGTCAGTGCAAAGTTGTAGGTATGTTGATTAAAAAAAACCGGCCAAGTGCGAGTCGGACTCGCGCACCGAGGGTTCCGTACAAACCTGTAGGTATTCTCGGTTTAAAAATAAATGTATTTTTTTTTTATTTTATATTTCAGTTGATTGAATGTAAGGTAAATTGCGGTTTACGATTTGTGACGTTTTAAAAAAAACTACTCACTCGATCTCGTTCAAACCAATTTTCGGTGGTAGTTTACATGGTAATGTACATCATATATTTTTTTTTAGTTTTATCATTCTCTTATTTTAGAAGTTACGGGGGGGGGGGGGACACATTTTACCACTTTGGAAGTATCTCTCGCGCAAACTATTCAGTTTAGAAAAAAATGATATTAGAAACCTCATTACCATTTTTGAAGACCTATTCATAGATACCCCACACGTATGGGTATGATGAAAAAAAACCATTTTTGAGTTTCAGTTCTATGTATGGGGAACCCCAAAATTTATTGTTTTTTTTCTATTTTAGTGTGAAAATCTTAATGCGGTTCACAGAATACATCTACTTACCAAGTTTCAACAGCATAGCTCTTATAGTTTCGGAAAAAAGGGGCTGTGACATACGGACGGACGGACAGACAGACAGACAGACAGACAGACAGACAGACATGACGATTTGCGGTAAGTCCTACCGTAATCTGGGGTTTATCCTCAGAGAGTGCAAGGACTTCCAGAATACGGCAGTGCTTAAAATAATGTATAATGCGCTGGTACGGAGCCGTCTTGAAACGAGTGCTATTGTTTGGAATCCCCATGAGGCTAAATACAAGGACATGGTGGAAAGAATCCAGAACAAATTCACTCGGTTTCTTTACTTCAAGCAGTATGGCGTCTATCCTTTCTTCCCACTTTTGTATCCGAGTCTCTTCGTATTAGGGATGGTAGGGTACAGTAGGCTAGCGGTGCGGAGGGACGTCACTCTTTGTAGCTTTGTGTTTCGGGTGCTGCGCGGTTGGCTGCATCACCCCGAACTGCTGTCAGAGCTGGGACTGCGCGCGCCGGTCGGGTGCGGGGGCGCGCGTCGCCCGACGCCTACGCTATTGGAGCCATGCTCTAGGACAAATCTAAATAAGTTTGCCCCGTGGACACGAGCCATAAGATTGGTCAATATTATTTCTAAGGAGTTGGATATATTTCAGTGCAGCCTGCAGAGGTTCACAGAAGTAGCACTGAAGTGCATAGAAAATAGTTAAGTGCCAATTTCTTGTGTATTTCGTTAATTTAAGCATGATGTTATTTGTTTCGTTTTTCTTGTATATGTTTAGTAGTAACACCGCATTGGCGCATTGAGCTGTTAGGGTGTTATTTACGTAATTTCAAATAAATAAATAAATAAAAATGAATAAATAAAATGACGAATCTATAAGGGTTCCGTTTTTTGCCATTTGGCAACGGAACCCTAAAAATGATTTGCCACCGTAACGAATACAGCTACGTCATTTTAATAATAATTAAAATCATCAGTGCTTGAACCCACTTGCTATTAGAGTAAGTAGAGACCAATGGGAGACCAAAAAATGATGGATGGTCTGTATGAATGATGATATGGATAGAAAGACGGTGACTGACGAGATGACGAATAATAGAGAACTGTGGAACAAAATGGCATGTTGCGCCGACCCCTAATAAATTGGAATAATGGCAGGAGAGTGATGATGATAACCCTCTAAGATCATATAGCCCTATTGATTGTTGATATTTCATGAAGCAAGTTATTAATATTTGATATTTCATTAAGCACGTATTTCAGCACGTTGAAGTGGCAGTGGACTGGTCATGTCTGTCGAAGGACCGATGGTCGATGAAACAGATGAGTCCTGGAGTGGAGACCGCGTATCGGCAAATGTAGTGTGGGACGCCCCTTAGCTAGATGGACCGACGACCTCAAAAAGGTGGCTGGGACAGACTGGATGCGGAAGGCGGAAGACAGGGTGTTGTGGCGATGCATGGGAGAGGCCTATGTCCAGCAGTGGACTGCGATAGGCTGAGCTGATTGATTGATTTCATGAAGTCATTGAAATAGGATTATACGAACTTTGAAGGTTGTATTCATGATTACAATGCCCTGGCGCTTCCTCCTTAAATTACGTAGTAGGCAGGTACTGTCAACAAAAGACACAAGAAACCAGAATCATCGGTTATGATTGAAATCTGGTAAGAAACCGTGTATGTTTGAGTGACAGCGTATGTTTTAAAATTTAATTTAATTAGTAGAAAACAAGCAGTTCCTTTTTAAGTTAAATTTTATTCGAAAACATCCATTGGTTTTGTATTCGATGACCCCGGTTACTTATCTCTTTTGGTGACTGTACTTATACTTACTAGCGTAATGTTGATAAGATAGTAGAAGCCAGTTTCATAATTTGTTTTGCTAAAATTATTTAATCAACCGTAATCGTTCTTATCAAAAAACTTTGGTACCTAGAACTTGGTTACGATACGAATAATCGTTTCTTAGTAGATAGTAATGATATTAGAATTAAATAACAATTAGAGTTAGATATTTGTAACATATAAAGAATTTTGGCTAGAAAAGGCTAGAAAATTTAATGCGAACTTTAAAAATAACACACTTTGAACTCGATAGTTAGACTTTGAAATTGATAGTTCAATACCTAAATATGTTCTGTGTCAATATTTAATTACGATTTAACTAAAAGATCCAAAAATTCTTGGCTACAAAGCGGTTTAGGTACTCACTTGTTTCTTTCATAGTTTGCTCGTCTTCGGTCAACACGGACAAAGGTCGAGGGGCAGTCAGTTCTGAGCTGTAATTCCTCTGCATTCCTGTTGCAACCACAGGAGCCCGCCATTGCTCCAGGATCTGCAAAACCGGCAACTTTTATAAACCAAACTTTAATAAGTCGAACGGGACTAGACTCCATATTTAACTTTTAAAAATCGAATTCGATATTTGAACCATAGTGAACTATTTATTTTTAATTGAAGCACTGATCGATCACACACCTTGCTGCCAACGCGGCGTAATGGGAACATTGTTTTTTTTTTATTTATTTAGTACTATTTGCATTAATGTGGCCGCGCCTGCGCTGAGCGGACTCCGAGTCGAACTGGATTCATTCTCGAGGCCGGTCTGTTATCTCTCTCGCACCAAGATAACGAGTTTCGACTTAATGGTGATCATTGGTAGCTCATAATATGTGTTTATTTGAGTGACCTTGACAGTTGCAAAATATGTGTTTAATATGCCTGACGTTTTAAAGGAATAATTTGGATGATTCTAAATAGCTACCTGGAACGAACCTGCTGAAACATTTAAAGGCCTAGAAAATACGTAGGTAGCCAAACTTAAAAATAGATAAACGTTATGGTACCTGTCTCCCCTCCCCATTATCCGAACATCTCGCTGCTATCATCTGCTGCAGGCAATATTATATACCTCATTCCGCTCCAGCTCGTCCCTTGCTGCCCTCTACTAGCGATGCTCTATGCCGGGCTCCGTACCTTACAGGGGGTAGCTTAGCGAGTAGTCACTATAGTTTTAAAGCCCTGGCCGGAGTCCTTAATTTATTAAGGTAGCCACGGCTAAGTCCGGTTAAGCAGCCGACCACCTTATAGGTTGACCTGCAAGACGTGTTTGCAAAGACAAAAAACAATATCTTTAAGTATATAATTCTACTGTACGTGTATATGTCACTGAACTTCTCCTAAACGGCTGGACCAATTTGAATGATTTTTTTTGTATGCGTTTGGGTGGCACCCTGGATGGTTTAGATTCACTATTGGACCGGTAAGTGGCGCTGCTATCGAGTTCTAGGAAACAGGACAACGTCTGTACAGTCAGCTAGTTACCTATTAGTATACATATTAGTAGGTAGTATAGTTTTAACTGTAGACGTTCAAAAGTGCCTTTTTGTGGGCCTATTTGAAATAAATGCTTTGACTTTGACTTTTAACTTTGACTTTTATGCAGAGATCGGAATTGGGTGTGTGAAAATACCTCAAGTTTGCAGCGGGACATAATATGGAGCTGTTACAACCACTTAAGTTAAACCGGTTTTGGTTTTTACCGGTTTAGTTTCGGTTTTTTTGTTGTACCTGTTCCTTACTTTTAAAAAACCGAACTATAAACAGTTATAAGCTGCTAATACAGTTATAAATTAATTTTTGTTTTGTACTTTTCCGGTTAAAACTTGGTGTTTTAGTCCTAATTGTTCTTTGTGGTCAAATACAGAGTTTTACATATCTGCAAAATGCTAATGCGGTTTTAATTTCTATTTTTGATCTGTATCTTAAGTTAAACAGTTTTGCTACAGATTGATTCAAGGAAAGCGAACATTTTCGCGCATGTAAGCGCGGCGTTAACTTTAATGGCGTCGCTCCGTTTTTACTTGCCCTGCTTAGGCTGCTTACCTGTTAAACAATGGATTAGTGTGGGCTTTTGTACCGCGAAGAACACGAAGCCTTTTTTAACATTAGAAGAATATTTATCATATCTAGGAAAAAACTATTTTATTTCATGTTCCAAACTCTGAATGTGGAAAGTAATTTACGCACAACGTTCTTGCAATTGAAATAAATGTTTTTAATTTATTTTTTGATGCAGTGCAGGTTAAGTAATTGAAAAAAAAAAAACAACTGACTTCAAAACTATGGAAATTCAAACATCCAAACATGCATTTGCTCGCTTTTTTATCAGACGTTACGGCGTAATCAAATGTTTTTCTTTTTGTTTCAAAAAAATAAAGAACCAATTTTTATAAAAATATGGGACTACCTCTGAAACTTGACCTACTTAACAAAAAAAAAAAACAATCAATAAAGTTTATTATTGATTGACGGAGTAATCGAGTAACATACACACATACATAAAAAAACATACAGTCGAATTGAAGACCTCCTCTTTTTTTAAATCGGTTAAAAAATAAAGTCCTTCTCGGTTTGCCTTCGAAAACTACACACAACAATAACAAAAAAATCTAAAACTGTATTAGAGCTTGCAGATGTGTAAAATTCTGTGTTTCAGACTTACAGAACAAGTAGAACTAAAAAACCGAATTTGAACAAAACAAAAATTAATTTAAAACTATATTAGCAGCTTGCTAATATTTATAGTTCGGATTTTCAAATGTAAAGAACATGCAAAAAAAACCGAAACTAAGCCGGTAAAATTCAAAACCGGTTAACTTAAGTGGTTGTAACAGCTCTATGTTATGTCTCGCTGCAAACTTTAGGTATTTTCACACAGCCAATTCCGATCTCTGCTTATAAGTATAGAAGAGTAAAACTGCGTGTATGATTTATGAACGTAAACGAAACCAAACGACAATGTAAGAATTATAGCAGGCGTTCTGTAGTTTCCGCCTATGGTAAGAAAGCAGGAGTGTTCTAATGTGGTTATGTCTGTAAGAGTAAATAAAAACTTGCTTTTATTTAAGACAGCATAATGCTAGAACTGGAGTTACCGACATAGCGTGCAGAGTAAGCAGGTTGAAGTGGCAGTGGGCTGGCATGTTTTTCGAAGGACCGATGGCCGACGCGATGGAGCAGACGAGTCCTGGTGTAGTGTGGGACGCCGACGACCTCGAAAAGGTGGCTGGGATAGACTGGATGCGGAAGATGGAGGGCAGGGTGGGCACAGAATGGGAGATGCAAAAGTCCAGCAGTGATCTGTAATTGGCTAAGTTGATTGAATGCTAGAACCTACCTACTTAACTGGGTAAATATTATTTTACGTTTTAAGCTACGTTTGTAAAGCTGTCAGAACATTTTGTTCATAAAATAACACTACCGCATGTTAGCTACGAAAATCTGGATACTGCTGAGCAGCTTTCACCCCTCTTTATTCTGATAACATTTTCATCGTCGGATAAACAGTATTTTTTTTTTTAAATTTCTTTTATTACTCCAACAAAAAATCGATCTCGATTAAACTGATGGAATGATTTTATTTAATACTAGCTTCAGCCCGCGACCTCGTCCGCGTTAAATTTCTTGTTCCCCCGACCTTTCCCGTCGCGTCGAATCGCCTACCCGTACGATTTTCCCCGTTTTTGCAACATTTTTCATTACTGCTCCGCGCCTCTTGGTTATAGCGTGATGTTATATAGCCTATAGCCTTCCTCGATAAATTGGCTACCCAACACAAAAACAATTTTTCAATTCGGACCAGTAGTTCCTGAGATTAGCGCGTTCAATCAAACAAACAAACAAACTCTTCAGCTTTATAATATTATTATAGTATAATAGTAGGTATATAGTACAGATAAACTTGTTTTTTTTTTTTGTGGGTGTGAAGCCATCAAATAACGTCTCCCGCTCTGGGTGGAGCGACAGGCCATGCCAGACTGTTACTGATTAAAACCCACCAGTGTTCCTTCAGTTGCCTATGCCAGGGCCACGGTAACTCTTTCGAACAAATCTCCTAAGAATAGTATTTTTTCGACGGACTCTTCAATAAATTGTCGCACTACAAAATTATATTCAATGAACCTGATAAGTACCGTAATTCTAATTTGGTCACTTCACTATGTAAATAATTGAATGTTTTTATCCACTCTACCGTCCATGGTTACAAAAGTAACCAAATAAAATTTCGTCGAAACGTCCATGGTTACTTTTGTAACCATGGACGTTTTATGCGTCATTCGTCACTTGAAACGTGTTTATCGCTACAGTCCTTTGATAGTCGTACATTAGAAAAATACTAGATGTCGCTATATGAGATTTGTCATCCAGTAGAGTGAATTTCATCTATGGACCGGCAACATAAAATTTAGAAAAAAAAAAGAAAATGACAGTTCATCCGTGTTGTCTAGTGAACTATGTTTGTGTGTGGATCTCCAACTAAAATATGGTAAGTTTTCTGTTTTTATACCACATTTATGTTGTTATTGTATATCAAATTAAACGTGAAGATATTTCCTTTACGAAATATGCATTACTACGCCAATTTCGAAACGTTTACATGGAATAATATAGCTGGAAAAGTTTTATGATGACCGCGCGGACATTGTTCGTTGGTTGTTGTTGATCCATTTTTCGAATTAGTTGTTTTTGTTAAATAAATGCTTAAATATAAGAGAATACTTTACTATTAGCACTATAACAGCTATTTACAAACGAAATATATTGAGATGGGGTCTACAAATTATTCAAACGCAACTCGTAATTCATGATTTTAGTGTTGGCTCGGGGACCTTTGGAGAAGTATTTGTTTTTTCTTGATAGAAAACTAAATACTTATATTTAGATATTGGTGTCATTTTGAAGGGTATATTATGTACTATTATAATAAAAATAATTTTGCCTAGTAACTATTATACTTTTCTTGTAAAATACGAAATAAAAAATAAATACGATATTTTTTTGAAATCCCCGACTTTATTTTCTAATTAGAATTCAATATCTAATTAGCTTTTTGTTTGATTAATTTAGTTTTTTTCCAATTAGAATTCGATATCTTATTAGCTTTTCGTGAGTATTTCTTATTAGAATATAGCTATAGTAGTTTTTCAGTCGTAATCGTTTTTGTGCAAAAAATTCGCAATGTCGTAAAAAAGAAAGTGAAATTTGACGCCCGGACAGTTGGGGAGATAATCGCCGCGCGGGTTGGACGGTTGAGTGGAAGTATCGAAACTCTAACTACAGCTTGGCCAGAAAGAGTAGAAAAAAATTGAGGTCGCCACTATTATATGGCATCATTTATACTAAACCAAAATGAATTTGATACTTCAAGTATTTTTAATGATAAATCTGAATGTGGAAAATCGTTAAATCAGAAGCTAAATTTCATTTTTTTTAATTTAGTAATTAAAAACCATAGGAGAGTAAAGCATCTTTAATATAGTAACAATATTTTTTCTAGTCACTATCTAAATACTCTACACCTGACATGTCCGATCCAAGTTCTTGATCATCTTCAGAATCTGAGCTACTGTCACTGCTGTCCTCACCAACACGAATTACCAGTCTGTCTATATCTTCATAGAGTGTTCTTCCCCTTTCATAGTAATTATGTTCTATTTTCTTTATGTGTTCGACACAATTATTCCAAGTTTCGGGACCAATGCTATTAAAAGCTTCCTCAGTTGCTTTTTTTATGTCAATTGCTCCTCCCACATTACATGCAGCAACTTTTTGCTTTGCTATGCCCCAGATGAGCTCGATAGGATTTAGGTCACAGTGGTACGGAGGAAGCCGTACCACTTCATGACCATGTTCCCCCAACAACTCATCTATTTGGTATACTGGTTCTGGCTTGTGCTTTTTAACAAGCATTAATAATGCTGGCTTTCTTGTTGATGGCTCGAACGGGATGTTATTTTCTAACAGCCACAGTTTTATTTCATCTACTCGGGAAGCTGATGTTGGAGCCTTGTTCTGCACCACACTGTGATAAGGCGCATTGTCCATGACAATTATAGAGGCCTCATGTAGGTTTGGGATCAGTTTTTCTGTCACCCACTTGGTAAAATTGTGAGAATTCATCTCTGAATGGTAGTCTTCCATTTTGTTAGTACCACTAAATATTAGTAAAGCGTTGGGTACAAATCCATTGGCAGTTCCAGCATGGACAATTATCCATCTTTTTCCTTTTGATATATCATGTTTTATGCCTTTGATTTTAATGGATTGCCAGCACTTTCTCAATTTATAAGAACTATGGATGTAACTTTCATCCAAGTAAACAATTTGTTTTTGTAGCTCAACAGGCAAATCCCGATTTCTTTTTATAATTTCTAAATATTTTTCTCTTTTTGCTGCTATATTAGGTTTTTCTATTAGCGATTCTCTATTTGTCGAACATTTTTTGTATGAAAAGCCTATGGCATGTAATATTTGCCTTAATTTCTCACGGCCTCCTTTGTAATCTAATTCTTCTTTTGCCACAGCCAACAACTTTCGCAAAGTTGGTGCTATTTTCTGTACGGTGTAAGAAAACTGAATTTTCTGACGAATCGCACAGACACTAAAATCGTCCATCTCTATTTTTGAACGTCCTTTTCTATGCTTGGCTGGTGTTATGAATTTGCCTTCGTTTTTATTGCCTTCGTTTATTATGCGTCGAACAGTGCTTTCTGATTTTCCTGTAATCAAAATAAAACATTAATGTAGAATGACGTGCGTGACGATCAAAAAATGCAGTCGCTCTATACAAAGTCATTGTGAACCCGATGTAAACATAACCTCTAAAATTATATTAAATCCGTAAAAAACTTCGATGATGTGGTATTTTTTGAAGACCTAACCGACTTTAACTGTAACTTAGATCATGAACTATATAAATTATATAAAATGAGAGTGAATAAATACCTGTCATATCAGCAACTCGTTTGTAAAGGTCATCCAATTCTGTTAGAAGTTTTCCGGCATGATATTCCGCCAAACACCTCTTAAAAACATTGTAAATAACTTCTCTGGCACCACTTTTTATCGTCTTGCCCATTTTCAATAATAATTCACCGACTAATACGTTTAATAGCTACGAAAAATTAAATTATTTCACAATACACTTTTTTGTTTTGATAGTTTGACTGATGTTTGACATTTCTTTCGAGTTGCCATGTGTAGAAAAAATTAGTTAATATTTGTTTAATTTCTACTCTTTCTGGCCAAGCTGTAATGTTTAGGTACAGACGGAAATAATTAAAATCATTGTCTTTGCATACTTTCGCTTATGTATTAAAAACCAGCTGTCTTCCTAATTCAAACGTTCCAACTCTCACTGCCCCCCTGATTATCTCTGAGTTTATTTTATCAGCACTCAATTATCTTGGTGTAGGTAAGAAGGTCAGTGCTTTATTGGATAGCCAGCCAGCTCACAGGGAGGATAAAAAAAACACGGAGGACCTAGGTGGGCTAAAAGCTTGGAATCCATGATGGCTTTACCCTTGTGATTAGGTGGAGCTGTAGCGGCATCTACACCGCCACATGCGAACTACACATCACACTGACGTCACGCAAAATCCTACATCGCGCAAGTAGAGTTTGCCGCGCAACTAGCATATTTACAAGGTCCCGAAATCAATCGTCGGGCAGTTGCCCACCAGACAAGACACCTGTCTGGTCGGAGATTCCTACCCTTTTCTACGAAAGTTTAGTGCACTTTATACCCTTTTCGACATACCTCCCAAAGAGCAACCGCCCAAGGAGTCGTATCAATGATATATACGAGCCTCCAAGGTACAGGAACCGCCGCGCCGCGCCGCCGCCGCCGTCACGACATGTGAAATTTTGTAGACTGTTATTCAAAACTTCAAATTCTTGTAGATAGGTAAAAATTATAAACCTAATGAAAATACGTCAATTAACGTAATTTGAATGGCTACGAATTGATAACCTCCTAGACTTACAGGCCCATGTCCAAAAATGGATGGGTCATATGAACCACCAGGTATAACGTATATAGGACGATATAAGAGCATAAAATAATAAGATTCAGCACTATGCCGTCACTTGTAAGCTGTCCAACTGAGTGCTGGTGAGAATTCAAAAGTGCAGGTAGAGTGAGTACATTTTGGTCATATATTTTTGTACGGCATTTTTACCATCGATAGATCCATGAAAAATAATAAGAAAGCGTGCTGTGCCGTAAAAAAATGGTGCGCCACAAAGTCGGTATTTTGTTTTGATTTTCTGATAATTTCCAGGGTAAATTTGGTCATTTCATTCTGTACGGCATCAGTTTCATACTGTTTCAATACAGCTTCTAATCCATTATTCCGCAATGCCGTACAAAAATCATGCGACAAGGGGAAAAAATCGAGGGTTGCAATCCCCTCTCTTTCCGTGGTCCGGGGGGTGATTTGAAACAACATAAAATTAATTTATTTTGAAAGTATTTTATGCATTGATAATATTTTTTTACATGCCGTAAATTTTCGTTGGTCCAAAGGTTTGTTGGGGAAAAAAAAACTCAAGCAAAATCCATAGAACGAAATGTAAGAAAAACCCATATAACGAAATGTAACGTGAAATTCATGACGATATTTTTTTATGCGGCATTTAGATAGTTTATTTGTACTTAATACAATAATTTAAAAAAAAAATAATGCCGTACAAATCTGAAAGTTCATATTGATAAAAAAGTAATAAAAATATGAAATAAATATAATTTACATATATGTATATCGCTTACGGAGCGACGTTCTGTTACGACGTTTAGCATTTGTAGGCATATATCTACACCTGCCTATACTATTATAAAACAACATATGAAGAGAAGTACCTACATAGCACAGATTTGGTGTAATGCCTACAAACAAATACCGTCGACCTTGTTACCAATAAGCTATGGATGGATTTTCAATGACGGTCGGTACGATTTCGACTGGTTCCACGGAGAGGAATGCCCCCAAAAGTCAGTGTCATAACGGAACCAGAAGAGGAATCCGGCGAAGAAATTGATGACGTCATAGGTAAATAAATAAATCTTTACATCTTTAATCTGTACGTAAGACTTTGATTTTGACAAAAACCTATTCATGTTTCAGAAAATGATAGAGAAGATAATTCGGACGTCAATGAAGACGTTGATTCCGATAGCAACTCAGCCGCTGATTCCGATACTGAATAATTTAAATAAAAACCTTATTTTGTTTTGTTATCTTTAAATATATCGATTTTTTCTAAAAAAATGTTGTTTTATATTGAGATTTTAATGGAGCAAATTACACTCGCATAAAATCTGAGATCATGTTTCCCACTAGGACTGGCACTGTTGGATTTTATAAAATAAAACAGCCACCGTCGTCCGTCGTACGGGATTAGGATGACTCAGAAGCAGCTTCATCATCATCATCATTTCAGCCGAAAGACGTCCACTGCTGGACATAGGCCTACCCCAAGCACCGCCACTTCGACCAGTAACGGAACGAATTGGTTAGAACCAGCTTAACAACAACAATATACATAGGCTACACTAAAAGTATCGGGAATGGAAAATTTCCTCTGTTCTTGTCATATTAAAATCTTTCTAAGGCGGCCCCTAGACCTACAATAACATTGTACAATACATTTTATTGTACAATAAGATTGAGAGGCGCTTTGAATCCAAACGATCAATTATATTGCACAATAATACGAACTGCGCAATGTTTTCGTGTTCAGTCGGAGAATAGTATTAATACAGTTTAAAGCACAAAACTACACCACTTTCTGCCGTAAAATTCATCACAATTCAGCTTTTGGAAAAATATAACAAAAACCCAAGTGACGCGTCTGATTTCCCGCCAGAAATTCCCGTGTACTCCTCGTTCAAGAGACAACACATACTAAAAATATTGCGCAATAATGACCCTACACGATGCAATGGAAAAATATGGTGCAATAAAAATTAAACATGCCCAAACTTTCATTCAATCATTGCGCAATCTTCAATATTAACCCTATACGGTCAATAATATTGCACAATTCGTAATATTGCACAATTTAATTGATCGTTTAGGGGCCGCCTAATTGAAGACTCCTTGGTTTTAAAAATCGAATACCATTTATTTATTTAAAAAAAGGTTCTCGGTCTTGTCACAAGGTTTTGTCAAACTTGTTTAGTCGTTGAGAAAATGGAATTGACTCGAGAAAATTCAAGAGCGATGATTTATTATTTACTTTCGAAGTGGTTTAACACAAAAACAGTGTGTTGACCGGATGATTTCTGCATTTGGTGATGAAGCCCCATCCAAAACCACAATTTATCGCTGGTTTGTTGAATTTCAACGTAGACGTGTCAAGCTCAGTGATGATCCCCGTCAAGGTCGTCCAAAAACTGCAGTCACCCAAGAAAACGTTGATGCTGTGCGTAAGCTGATTGAGGAAGATCTACATGTGACATACCGCGAAATTCAGGCAACTTTGGCATAAGTCAAATACAAATAATCTTGCATGAACAATTAGGTGTAAAAAGTTGTTTTCCCGATGGATACCGCATTCACTCTGTGAAGAGCAAAAAGCGGCTCGCGTTACTTGGTGCGACAGAACTCTCGAAAGATTCCACGCAGGGTCCTCAAATGCTGTATACAACATCGTATCAGGTGACGAATCCTGGATATACGAGTACGAACCCGAAACAAAAACCAGTCACGAGTTTGGGTGTTCGAAAATGAGTTAAAGCCAACAAAAATTGTTCGTTCACGGAGTGTTGCAAAAAAAATGGTGGCCACGTTTGTCTCCAAAACCGCCCATGTTGTGACTATTCCTCTTGAGGGACAAAGAAGTGTTAATGCAGAATGGTATGCTAGCATTTGTTTGCCACAGGTCGTTTCTGAACTCCTTAAAAAAAACCGCAACCGCCGCATCATCCTCCATCACGACAATGCGAGTTCTCACACCGCGCACAGAACAAAAGAGTTTTTAGAGTAAGAAAACATAGAATTATTAGACCATCCGCCGTACAGCCCAGACCTAAGCCCTAATGATTTCTATACTTTCCCTTAAATAAAGAATAAATTGCGTGGTCAGAGATTTTCTTCACCTGAAGAAGCTGTGGACGCCTACAAAACGGCCATTTTGGAGACCCCAACTTCCGAATGGAATGGTTGCTTCAATGATTGGTTCCATCGTATGGAAAAATGTGTCAAATTTCGCGGCGAATACTTCAAAAAGCAATGAATACATTTTTAAATAGTAATGTTGTGTCACTTCCTTGATTCCCGAAATTTTCAGTGCCGCCCTCGTGGAGTACGAGGGCGGCACTGAAAGTTTTACCGATAGTTCATTTGGTACCATTGAAGAGACTGCATTGTAGCCCAAGACTCGATCAAATCGAATATTTTTGGGGTCTACGGTGCTGAAGCCTTTTCCCCACGTCATTATTTACATCTCTGCCTTTTCAAATGCCTAATAAAAAAGCAAGAGTAAGCAAGAGCGAGACTCTTGAGTCTGGAAGTCATCAAACTTGCGCGGGTTTTGTTTGGTTAGGACCCATGATCTAAATATCTGATCTGATCTAAATATGCTGATACGTTTTTTTTTTTGGATGGGAAATCATCAGCGGGAGGGCGTGTCAGACTTTTACTGACTAAAATCCACCCGTGTTCCTTCAGTTGCCCATGTGCCAGGGTCACGGTATCTCTTTCGAACAATCTCGCGACCCCCGCAGGATATGCTGATACGATGATGTTGGTAATAATATTACTCAGTCTACACTGCTTTCATAGCAATATAATGGGTAAAATAAAACTGCCTTGATTAAATACGGTGTGGGAAGCTGCTTCGCCAAAATAATCCTTACAATGATAGTATTGGTTATTCAAACAATATAAGAATCAGAGGATCACTACTATACTCTGTGTTCAAACCAGGGCTTTGAATAACGTTAAAAATTTGGTATCGTTACTTTCATCGGACGACGTTAACGGTATTTTTAGAGGTAACGTTATGCTAGGTAACGATACTTCGCATACGTTTTACCGGTAAACTGACTTAACGTTATCAAAGATTTTACCGGTAAATGTAATGTTATCATCGCCCAGGGTTTGATAACGTTACCAAATGCATACGAAAAGTACCGTTAAATAACGTTATTTTCTTTCATCTCTTTCTTTCGTCTACATTCATGCAGTACTGGTTTAGTTGATCACGTTGGTATTCAAATCAAAAACACTTGCGCTGCGCAACATTTTCGGAATTACGTACATTATTTTACTATATTAAAATGTCAAAAAGGATACGGAATTTTGCTCCAGAAACCGAAACGGACACGGAAGAATATTTTCGCCGTCATTGTTATGATAATAGTGGATATAATTCGGGATCCTGATGTAAATTAATCCTATACCTACCTAAATTTTTTTAACCTTCGATTGCATGACATACGTCATATATTTTTCGCTGATATATATCATACGTTTAATATTTGTGACTTTGAGGTCTAGTTAATGGGCGGCAGTAAGGAGGTAATACTTTTCGAGCGTTTGTGGGTTTATGGCTTATGATACACATGAGAAATTGTTATTTAGTAGTAGTTAGTTAGTTTAGTAGGAAGTAGAAGAGCAAACAATGTTCAGGGTGCTGATGTAAAGAGCACGTGGACGAAGGGATTAAAACTTTCAATGACACAGTATGTATAATATAGTAGGTAAATAAATGAACCAAATCAGGTAGTAATGGGCCAGGGTTTGATGAATAAATAAAGAAGAATATAGGGAAATGTAGCATCAAATTGAAAAGTTATGAGACTTCGTATATCGATTTATTAAAAACAAGTCTTAGTATAACTTAAAATACATAACTTGTTATTGAAATGGTTTATGATTAATAGACAGATTTAATGCTTACATTTTTTTCTAATTTGGTCACATTTCAAACAATTTTAATGCTGATTTATAAGATACATCATATTCAAGTACCTATATATACAGGTTGAATTTTTTATCACATCAAAATTTAAGTCATTGTGGAAGCACTGTTGTTAAATTACTTTGACAAAATAAAATATAAATTAAAAAATGACAAAGTAATTTTATTTTAATCAAATAGATCTTGATTAGAGCTGTGGTAGCCCATAGAGCAACACGGACCAGAGGGGAGTAGCCATACGCAGGCGTTCCCCTCTGTCAAAGTACAAGTCCACGCGGTCCTATGCGTACAATAAAACTAGTTGCAGCCGCACTGCTCGGTAGACTAAATCTAGTTGCGCGACAAAATTGACATCCTACAAAAATGCCGAATTGTTCTGTATTTTGCTGCAAAAAGAGATCTGCCACGTCAAATTTACAAAAAGATGGCGTTACCTTTCATATGTAAGTAATTTTTAATCACATTATTCCTATTTACTTCTATAAAACTTAAAAATTACAAAATCATCGGTCGTGTTGTTTCGGATTTGTTTACCAACACAGGCCGCTCGCCCTCATACAAGATGCGGATCGGTCGAGCGACTGATCCGAGTCTATTTCCGAGAATACGCTGTCACCGAGCGATAGTGTTGTTACTGGTTTGTTAGTAGATAGTTATCGATAAATTTGGCAAAGGAGTCTATATCCATACAGAGACATTTTTGAGATTAAGTTTTCTGATTTATTTAAAATATTATATTGTAAGCTGTATATTAATATACATAGTTGTATAAAAAAAGCGTTAAATTAAAAATATTATAAAACGTACGAGTTAACACATTTTATTAAAATTACTTATTGTGAACTTCAAACATAATATTTTTTAATTTATTTATTGAAGGTTTCCTAAAGATCCAAATTTAAGGGATATATAGAAGAAATTTTGTAATAATAGACTAACCTGGAGTCCCACAAGAAATAGTGTCATTTGCTCAAAACATTTCAAGACCTCTGACTTTCATGTGTTGTCGAACAATAGGAGGAGATTAGTCGAGGGCACCAAACCAACTCTAACACCACACTGTATTTGTCCCGTAAGTTTTTTTTATATCACGGAAAAGGTAAAACAGCCGACCTGATGTAGTTCACATTAGTTATAGTGGTGAAATGAAGTTTAGATTTCTCAACTTGAAAAATTAATAGTTTTAAACCTAATTTTCCAGAGTCATCAAAAATCATTCAGTCTACCAAATGACAGACTATCATCTCATGATGCCATTAGTGCCACTCTCACTATTCCTGATTATATTCAGTAATGAGTATATTCATACTCATTACTGAATATACTGCTTAAATCATTGAAAAAACCTTTTATTTTACCTATCATTCACTTACATTGTCGCAGCACTATGCAAACCATGCCCCTGTACTGCGTTTATACTACTCACGTACCACTATATTTTTCTATCGTAATGGTATAAAGTTGATTTCGACAATGTACTTCAATAAAACTACATTGGCGCATAACATTTACTTTCATGTGATAAGAAACACCATGGTTTCGCAGATTTGTAGTAGCAGATCGATTTTTACAGCTAGAAACTGCACAATTAACCATTTTTGGAGAGAACTTATTTTCGACACAATACGATATATAATGGCGGCGGCCGCGCATTCAATTAGTTTTATATAACATGGTATATATAAATGCTCTAAGGTGATAGATACACATCCACTCGTTTTTAAAATGACGTAAACCTTAATTTTATTTGTTAAATGAAAATTATTGTAGTACATAATAAATAAAGTCAATCTTTATTATAATATCTATCTTTGTATCACTTTTTAAACCGAGTTCTTGAATTTATCGATAATGCGTATCGACAGTAGTTGCAACCACGGCTGTAAGCAACTTGTCAATGTAGTTGCGTCATCTCATTGTACTGTAACGACACATAATGTATTTATGTGTGTATGAAATTGTTAGTGTATGCTTTAATTTTTATGTGTGAGTTTCGTAGCAACAGACGATTATTTTTGTGTGAGAATTTGAGAAAGTGTGGGTAGAGCAGATTTCCCCCCGCAAAAAATGACAGACAGTTTTGTATCGGGAAAAAACGCTATGGCGTCTCCCCTCCGGTCCGCCGGTGGTCCGTGTTGCTCTATGGTGGTAGCCCAGTGGTAACGGTTTATGCTATGCTAGATCTTGATTCATCATCATCATCATCTCAGCCGCAAGACGTCCACTGCTGGACATAGGCCTTCCCCTATTTCCGGGACTTTGCCATAATCGCCACGCTTGGCAAGCGGGTTGGCGATCGCAGTATGGTGGTAAAATGCATAGAGAACGCTGCTGCCCATTCTCCAGTAAATCCTTTTGTCACCTTTTACGACACCCACGGGAAGAAATGGGGTGATGCTATTCTTTATGTCCGATCTTGATTATTCGTATAAATTATATTACTTAAGAGCATCCTTTTCGAGGTACATTTTCATACAACCAACCGCTCATACGTGATTATGATGTTATTACAAATTTTTACCCGACAACAGCAAAGGCAAATGAGGGTTATGATTTTAACAGGCTATGTATGTGTGTAAGTTCATATGTTCCCTCATAGCCCCTAAGCTACTTATCATAACTCGACACATGAGGTATACATAGAACTGTTTTAATGGTCCGCTGAACATAGGCTGTGAAGTGTCACAAAACTCAATATTGTGTTAAAAAAAACATAAGATAAGTACACCTGAGGAGTGGATAGAGAGACGTCACGGCGTCCTCACCTTCCGCCTGACGCAGGTTCTCACCGGGCATGGGTTTTTTTTTTCTGGATCGGAAATCATCAAATGACTTCTCCCGCTCTGGGTGGAGCGGGAGGGCGTGTCAGACTTTTACTGAGTAAAACCCACCCGTGTTCCATCAGTTGCCCATGTGCCAGGGTCACGCTATCTCTTTCGAACAATCACGCGACCTCGGCAGGCATCGGTCCTAGTAGACCCCTACACTGCTGCTGACATCTCTTTGAGGCGCGCGTGGAACACTACGCGCCGTCGACCCGAGCTTGGTCCTTACCGGGTGGCGAGCTACCCATGCTCGCCGCCCGCAAGCTCGCGCCTACGGTGGCCGGGAGTCCACTATCGACTCCCGATGCCCGGGGCGTCTCCTCCTGTGGCGGCTAGGGACGTACTGGGCATGGGTGCTTCGGTGGGTTCCTGTTCAGGATAAAGCTGGAGGAAACGCCCGGGTGCTACCATTGTGAGGACCGTCTAGAGGACAGGGTGGAGCATACGGTGGAATTGTGCCCTGTCTGGGCGGAGCACCACCGTGACCTCATGGAGGCGATCGGCGGCGGCGACCGCTCGCGTCCTGCCCTGGTGCGAGCCGTGGTACGGAGCGAGAGGGTATGGGAAGCCGTCACCTCCTTCTGCGAAGCAGTAACGCTCGCGCAGGAGGAGGCGGGGCGCGTGAGGGAGTGGCAGTCTCTGCGCCCTCACGTCCCTAGCTGCCGCAGGAGGAGACGCCCCGGGCGTCGATAGTCGATTGCGGACTCCCGGCCACCGTAGGCGCGGGCTTGCGGGTGGCAAGCAATGGGTAGCTCACCGCCCGGTAAGGAGCAGGCCCGTGTCGACGGCGCATAGTGTTTCACTCGCGCTTCAAAGAGATGTCAGCAGCGTTGAAGGGGTCTGCTAGGTCCGATGCCTGCCAGGGTCTCGAAATTGTTCAAACGAGATACCGTGACCCTGGCATATGGATAAATGAAGGAACACGGTTGGTTTTTAGTCAGTAAAAGTCTGACACACCTTCCCGCTCCGCCCAGAGCGGGCGAAGTCATGTGATGATTTCCCATCCCGAAAAAAAAAGGATAAATACACCGTGTTTGGTATTATTTGAAAGTGCTTCACTTGGACATTTCCAAAATATTGCTCAAATTTAAAGTAACACTCACTAGCGGACAATAACACCAAAATAGTTTAAATAATAGAAAGTAACAAAACTAAAACCCGACTACGACAAAAAAGAACGACGCTGAAAAAGTATGTTTATTTCAGCATCCAGAAAATTTTGTTTCATACTTTTTCAGCGTCGTTTTTTTTTTTCTCTAGATGTTTTGGGTACACAGCTATCTTGTGGATATTATCTAGGCTTCTGTGAAATTAAAACAAAAATTTGTTTAAAACTAATCTAGTAAATAGCTCTGAAAATCTGTTATTTTACGTGAACTTTGACCCTCCATAATGTACTCATATATGAAATATATCAAAAGTACATCAATAATAGGGTTCACCATTGTTTCACCAAAACTCAATTGACAAATTTTTAGTTAACAACCAACGTTTTGTATACTATTTATTTTACAAACGATTCGTTCTGCAAATGTTTCATTTTACTAACTCTCGCTTTACAAAATTTTATTTATAAAGAGGAATGCCTGTGTTACAACAGTGTCACAACTAACAAAACCTAATTACCTTAAGGTCTAATGAACTAACTTATACATATAAATATGTACAAACGGGTAAGTATAAAAATAACGAATTGAGCATCAAACTAGCAGTGTGAGTGGCAGTCTCTGCGCCCTCACGTCCCTAGCTGCCGCAGGAGGAGACGCCCCGGGCGTCGATAGTCGATTGCGGACTCCCGGCCACCGTAGGCGCGGGCTTGCGGGTGGCAAGCAATGGGTAGCTCACCGCCCGGTAACGACCAGGCCCGTGTCGACGGCGCATAGTGTTTCACTCGCGCTTCAAAGAGATGTCAGCAGCGTTGAAGGGGTCTGCTAGGTCCGATGCCTGCCAGGGTCTCGAAATTGTTCAAACGAGATATCGTGACCCTGGCATATGGATAAATGAAGGAACACGGTTGGTTTTTAGTCAGTAAAAGTCTGACACACCTTCCCGCTCCACCCAGAGCGGGAGAAGTCATTTGATGATTTCCCATCCTGAAAAAAAAAAAAATAAAAAAAAAGCATTAAAAAAACTCATCCGCATCGCTGTTAAAGGGAACAGTGTACAAAACGTTAGCAGCATTGCCACGTTGAATAGAAATGATGATTGATTCATTGTCCAAAGAAAAGCCCAGCCCTCTGGTCACGTGAAGAGTCGACCAGCTGTTTGCTGATATCCTGAAACACTCGATGAGCTCGGACCCCATGGTCCTAATCTTTCAACCACAAACGGCTCAAAATATAACTTCCGATAAGGTTGTTATATTTACGCCGTTTAAGGTTTTGAGTCATTTTATATTTTTTTCTTTTTAATTGACCGTGTTTTGCATAATTTTAATAAACAACCTCCTTAAACCTATTATTGCACTGATAATTTTATTGAACTACTCCCTCCTCTCATTGTCTTTCTATTGTGCCTCTAAGTACGGTATTCGAAAGATTAAACCAATTTTTTGTTGTATGATGATTAGCGAACCATGTTTTTGCCAATCGTTGGTTGTGAAATAAAAATTTGATCAAAATTGAAAAATTAAATCCTCCAGAGAGATAGCGGGCAGCAGCGTCATCGCTGCAAAAAGATTGGCTTTGCGGTCACCAACCCGCATGCCCAGTGTGGTGACTACGTGCATAAATCCTCCCAAATGAAGAAGTTGCGAAAACAACGGCCCCCAGTTCCCGGTGATCCCGCTATTTCTGATCAAGATAGCGGTTACGGTAACGGCGGGACGGCAAGTGCAAAGTGTCGAAGTCGACTGGACAGGGTATCAATGTGAATGACGAGTACATCTCACACCTTCGCTTTGCCGATGACACCGTCGTAATGGGAGAGACGCTGGAACAGTTGGACCAGATGCTGCACAGCCTGTATGGGGCCTCCCGGCGGGTAGGCCTCGGCATGAATTTGGACAAGACGAAAGTCATGTTCAACTCGCACGTCTTGCCGACTCCAATCCACATCGAGCTTTCGCTTCTCGAAGTTTTGAAGGAGTATGTCTACTTAGGGCAAGTCATCCAGCTCGGTAGACACAACTTTGAGAAGGAAGCCGACAGGAGGATCCAGTTGGGTTGGGCAGTGTTTGAGAAACTTCGTCAAGTCTTCTCGTCGCCTATCCCATAATGTCTGAAGACTAAGGTCTTCAACCAGTGCGTCCTGCCCGAATGACATACGGTGCCGAAACATGGGCACTGACAGTTGGGCAAGTCCACAATTTCAAGATCGCTCAGCGCGCTATGGAGCGGGCTATGCTCGGAGTTTCTTTGAAGGATAAAATCTGAAATGAAATTATCCGGAAAAGAACTGGAGTTACCGACGTAGTTCGTAGAGTAAGCAAACTGAAGTGGCAGTGGGCTGGCCATGTCTGTGGAAGGACCTATGGGCGATGCAGCAAACGAGTCCTGGAGTGGAGCCCGCGTGTCGGCAATCGTAGCGTGCAATGCCCCTCAGCTAGGTAGACCGCAAACTGGATGCGGATGGCGGAGGACAGGGTGTTGTGGCACAATATGGAAGAGGCCTATATTCAGCAGTGGACTGCGATAGGCTGAGTTGATTGAGGTAGGTACTTACATAACGCCGGAAATTCAATTGTTTTTTGTTTCATAAAAAAAAAAAAACTTGAGAGGTGTCAAGGGACACCCGGATGAAACGAAGTTCCTTTCGATTAATTAGTGAAGGATTTGTATTTTTTTTTTTAAATTTATGATTATATATTTTTTTATTATTAACAAATATAATGTAATATAAACTTAATCAGTAGGCTCAATTTTAGTAATAATTGGCTTGTGGTAACTGAAGTAGGAAACATATGTTTGGGATTCTATTTTATTTAAATGTCTTGAAAAAACTGCATCGATGGTAGAAATGTTTTTTATTATTTATTATGTACAAAAACCTGTATACACTCAACAAAAATAATCATCGCGACACCACACTGTTCAATGCGAAATAGAAAGACGAAACCAAAATAACTGGCTTGCTTTCTATGCACAGAACAAAGAATATTTCCATGAGAGAGAGAGAGAGAGACAGACAGAAAAACACGCGCACGCCGCACGGCTTACAACTATAGCAAAAAGTGTCGTTACAACTTCTGGTCTTATTTTTTTCCATCTAGCCCCCTTACGCAACTCGCGATAAGGAACTTCGTTCCAAAAACCATAAAAATCATCTGAGACCTAAGTAAATATTTCATTTCAATAAGTATAATAAACTAATAATTCCTACTAAAACTGTAATAGGTACCTAGCCTCAATATTTCTCCACATTCGTTTACTTAACACCTAGAAGTCTTCATATTTCCGTCTATTTCGAAGTAACGATATGTATTCTGCTTCTTGTGCCTCATTTTTAACCGACTTCAAAAAAGGAGGAGATTATGAACTCGACTGTTTTTTTTGTATTATTTTTTTATTTTTTACCTCATTACTTTTGACTGGGTGAACCGATTTTGATGACACTTTTTAGTTGAAAGTTGGTGCTTTCTGTGTGGTCCCATTTTAATTTGGTTTTATTCGGACAACGGGATCCATGTGAAAACCATATAAGTCCTAAATTTGCATTAAGTATTTAGCGACAAATGAACGAATAACGAATATTGCGATTAGATTAGAGCGGGGTATCTACTATAACCAAAAAGTTAAGAATAAGAACTTCGTTCCAAAAACTTTTTACAAAAAATAACAACCGACTTCCTAAAAAAAAAACACTACAAAGTGAAAAATAATTTTAATTTCGGAAGTCGGTGGCAAAAAAAACCTTAAATACAGATCCTAAGACACGTAAAAAGTTTTTATTTTTAACTTTTTAGTTATGGTAGATACCCTGTGCACTAATCTAATCGCAATATTCATTCATTTATCGCGCAAATACTTAATGCAAATGTAAGACTTATATGGTTTTCACATGGTTCCCATTGTCCGAATAGAACCAAATTAAAATGGGTCCATACGGAAAGCACCAGCTTTCAAATAAAAAAAGAATCATCAAAATCGGTTCACCCAGTCAAAAGTTATGAGGTAACAAATATAAAAATAAAAAATTGATTACTTCCTCCTTTTTTTGAAGTCGGTTAAAAACCTTAAATACAGATCCTAAGACACCGACTTCCGAAATTAAAGTTATTTTTCACTTTGTAGTGTTTCTTTTTTTATCATTTTAAAGATAATAATATTCGTTATATTTTTATTAAGGAATCAAAATTACTGAGACTAAATCCGTTACCTACCGCATACCTCGTTTGTGAAACCGTACTGCGTATTTACATTTTAGTTGCAACTAGCTTGCATTGTTTGATTGGCGATGTTGCCGTTCCGGAGAGCGTCGCCGCCGCCCGTGTCGCGCCGCCGCCGCTTAGGTTGCGCGGGCTGACAACAACGCATTAAGTAACGATAAAAGTATCGATACTTGGAACGTTAATTGGTAACGTTATTTTATAGTATCGATACCAAAGTATCGTTACCCGTGTTACCGTTAAAATGTTAACTTTATGAAAATAACGTTACTTAACGATACTTATTGTGTGAATTTGGTATCGTTACCAAGCCCTGGTTCAAACCGTTCAAACGAACTTCGGAGCGGGATTCATAGAACACTAACTTACTTGTAATGAAACGTTGTGACTCTGACAGCCGGATGTATTTTTATGTTGGTAGTCCCGTTTTCTAGAATCATGCAGAAACTGTCAAATAGTTGCCATAAGAAAAAAATACCGCAAAAAGGGGTAAAATAGAAGAAAACAATGATTACAAATTGACATGTGATTTTACAATTTTTGAAAATGCAAAACTCGGAAGACATTCTTCACAATATTGTCTCAATGCTGAGCTAGTACTCATTTATCATACTATTTTAATACAAATTTACTGCTTGCTCAGCAGGTCCAAATTTTGTAAGAAATTTAATTTAGTTTCTATACACTTGGCATTACAAATAAAATGAGTAATCCTACTAATAAGAGCATACAAATTATTTTGGAGTTTGGGTAATTTAAATCAAAATATAGCAATACTTTACTCAACTGTCATTAAGTAATGGCATGGTTCGTTTCTTACGAGACTTTTCTCGAAAACTACGCGAAGTTTTGTAGTCAATCTAAACTCACACGCGGTTAATTTCTAAGCATATTGTGTGTTGTTCCATTAGCTTGCGTTACGTTACAGTTCACTGATCAAGACGCGTCAAAAATCTTGACTGTCACGGTTTTGACTTGACTTTTCGCGTGTGGTGTCCTCAAGATTCTAAATCCTGAGACCTTGTGCCTAGTTACGTACTTGAAAAATGGCCAAATGGGGCGAGGGTGACCCTAGATGGATCGTGGAGGAGCGGCCAGACGCCACAAATGTGAACAACTGGCACTGGACGGAGAAAAACGCTGGGCCTTGGTCGAAGGATCGGCTAAAAGAATTGTTAAATAATTTTAAAATAGCTCAAAATGGTGTGGATTGTAAGGTGGTGGAGGTGGAGAAGCTCGATGGTGAGGCGTCAGCGAATAATAGGAAAGGAAAGTTAATATTTTTCTATGAATGGGACATTAAACTGAAATGGGAGGGCACCCTAGCTGGTAGCAAGGATGTTGTGAAGGGAGAAGTGAGCATACCGAACTTGTCTGAAGAGAATGACGTTAGCGAAGTTGATGTGAGTATATTTATGTTAATTTTGTATCTTATTCACTCACAAGCTAAGCGCTTTGACATTCAAGTAACATTTGGTTGATCTAACCTAGAAAGTTTGGATTATGTTTTTTCTTTGTTTTTCTGTTATAAAGGTGATATAAATCATGCATGACTTGAAAATTGAACATTTAATATTAATGAAACATGCATTCGTAACTATGTTATCATGGCTGTCACTTTTATTGCATATCACAAACAATCGAGGAAATCTAACCACAGACAGGAAACTAGTGGTTTTGTCATATGTTACTGTAGGAACTTTTCCATTACTTATGAATTTAGTTTGGTAATTGGATACAGTTCATTTTCTCAACTATTCTATTATTATAAAGAGAAGAATTTTAATTTTTTGTATATTTGTTTGTTATGCTTTGATGCTAAAACAGCTGAATGGATTTGGATGAAATTTGCCACATGGGTAGATCTTGACCTGGAAAAGGATATTGATACTTCTTGGATTGCCGATGAAGTAAGCCTGTAGAGTAAATAATACTTCTATTACCCCTTAACTTTTAGGTTGATTAATAGTGACTTCTTTCAAATTTTTCATAAAAGCAAAGTACTTTCTTACACTGTTGTACCATACTTTGTCCAGTCTACCAAGGGTGGACTCAAGACTCACTAATTTCGGTTCTGTCGGTCAGATAGGCAGTTGATTCATGCAAACACTGGTACTCATGCATTAGACTGTAAGGTGACCCCATCAACATAGTTTGAAACACATAGTTTGAAGAACATAGCTAGGTAGATAATTGTGACTTTAAAAGTAATAATTACTGCTTGTGGTTTTTTAAAAGCTAATAAGCATGGTTAGCTAATGAAAAAGTTTTGATATGATATACAATCAATGATACCCGAACCTACCAACCTATTTATTTATTAACCCTTTATAGGACGGCTCATACAAAGTGGCCAGTAAACTGGACAGTCATTTCAAGTTCCTAGGTACTTTGAAATGACTGTCCAGTTTACTGGCCACTTTGTATGCCGTCCTCACGGCTCATATAAAGTGGCCAGTAAACTGAACAGTGAAGAGTGAAGAAGTGACCGTCCACTTCAAGGTCCTAGGTACCTTGAAATGACTGTCCAGTTAATTGGCCACTTTGTATGAGCTGTCCTATAAAGGGTTAAAGTCAAGTACACTGCATTTTTTTTTGCTAAATAATGTATCACATTGGATGGTACTTTATTCACATTATAATCTAGCCTATTAGCTAATAAGTAATTTAAATAAAACTTGATTAACGTGTTCTTTATAAAAAAAAAATAAAATGTACACCACATGACTTCATCAAAGAGAAAGCCTTTGAAGCAATAGTTTTTTAACCAAGTTAGAACAGCTAAAATAGGCTCCCGGAAAATGTTGTGATCATTCCCACACTGAAATAACTGGAAAGCTTCTAGAATTAACTGGAAATATTAAATATCTCTAAGCTTTTTGGTACATATGCATCACCTATTTAGCTGCTGCTAGTGTGTTTAATTATATTAATTTTTTGTAGATAAATAGTATGAAACAAAGTTGCTTCCAGCATCTGTATGTTTAGATGGTTTAAACTACATGACACATTTTACTGCACTTTTCATGAATAGACAGAGTGATTCAAGTTAAAGGTTTATATAATATGCAGGCATAGTCGCTGGCAAAATCTAAAAAAGAACTGACTTATTTTAAACACGTGTACAGTGGGCTGTCCTACCTATCTACTTTCACTTACCTTCGTCTTCTGTCACTGGAGCTTGAAAAGCAAACAACATTTGAAACATTATCCTGTTAGGCCTTCTTTGTCTGAGGACTCAACATGCAATTCTTACAAACATGTGAAACTTGACACTACTGTTAATTTTGTAGGAAGTGTAATAAAAGTTTACACATAATTGAAATGTGTGATTGTGTTAGAATGCCGTACATGTTTACAAAACTAGAAATTATTATAATACTAGCTTTTGCCAGCTGCTTCACCCTCGTATTATACCTACATTAAACCATAATCTTGAACCATCTTTTGATGAAAGTCAGAAGATAGTATTGCTTCATATTATACAACAAAGAAGCAACCACTCCATGTCTGTCTACTGTCAACTACCTGTAGGACCTTAGATTTTATAGCTCAATTCTTGAGGAAGGCTAAAGGCTATTTTACATCATACTACAAACCTGAAGAACTGTGCGAAATAAAAGAACGCTTAGCGAAAATAAACTAATAGGGCGGGCGGGTGATGCGCAGCGACTCGGTGGGTCAATTGCTGAAACACGCGGAGGCAGTAGCTTGTACTTACACAATTAGGTAGTACTTACATAATTTTCTGAATACTGAAATTTTGCCATTGAATTTATATGTATTCAGTTGTAGATTTACAGTATCATGTTAAGTTGAAACAAAAATCTGCTTGTCATCTTGCCTATATTATGTCAAGACAAAATGAATTGAATGCTCTTTGAGTAATCTCTTTCATTAATTTAGTTTTATGCCACTAATATTCTAAGTTTAAAACACAGTCACAACTGTTATCCAATACCCTCCTGAGACCCAGATATTTTTCGGGCCGACTGAAGAGTGACCCAAAGTACTAATAGTATCACAAACTAGACCATACCAGATAGACCCATAGACAAAAATTACGATATTTTCTTTACTGTTGGGTATTTCTTCTGTATGTTTTAAGGGCGTGTTTGAAACTATTATGTTAGTTCGAATAATTGGTCCTAATACTAGTACGCGGGAACATAGTTCAGTAAAAAATAAATAAAGCCTGGGCCTATCTGACATAGTGATTTTGTTCTAAAAAAATCACGCGGGGTCTCAGGAGGATACAATGAACATATTCATTTTACTCTATTGGATTAAATACTCACAAGCTCTTAAAGTCATCATTATTAATGATTATCTTTTTCAACTTTTCAGATTTCAATCACAATCAAAGGCAGCGGTGAGGAAGCTCAAAGAGTAAAAGCATTCATGCACAACGTAGGCCGAGATAAAATCCGGCAGCAACTTACCGAGTACATCCGTAGTCTCAAAGAAGAGTTCTCCAAAGGACTCATCCTTCCTAAAAAAGACGAAGACTCAGTCAAACCAGATAATGTCTCGATGATAACTAGCGGTTTCAATAAGAAAGTCAGTATGGAACCAGTTGTTGCTGCAAAGAGTAAGGAAGTTGGTTGCAAGTTAGATACGAAGAGTATTGAGTTGTCAGAGAAGTTCCAGTGCCGTGCGCAGGAGTTTTATGATGCTATGACAAGAATAGAAATGGTTACTGCTTTCACACAGGTATGGTTCTTTCGATTTTTTTTTGCGGTGGGTACGGTTGGTTTATGCCTATGAAGCAACTATAAGAGCAGTCTAATAGTTACATTATAGGCAAGTAAAATTCCTGTTAACCTGTGCATGCGAAAGGGTACTAACCCTTTCGCATGCACAGGTTAACAGGAATTTTACACATAACCAGCCGATATTATTCCCACTGCTGGGACACAGGCCTCCTCTTGGTGAGAGGGAGTGGGCCGTAATCTACCACGCGGGCCCAGTGCGGGTGTGGTAGATGTCACATTTCGAATTTTTGGTTCTAGGACTTGCTGGTTTCCTCACGATGTTTTCCTTCACCGTTTTGAGAGCAGTGGTGATGAAATTATTTACACAAAGTAAAGTGCCTGCCTGGGTTCGAACCCACGTAACTCGTAAGTCGGGACCGATACCACTGGGCCACCACTGCTCATATACTACATAGAAAGCTGGTAATCTCTTCAACGGAAAAAAATAGCAACAGAGCCCCGTGGGGTTCTTTTGTTTTTGTGTTTGAGATGCCACTTACTCAACTTTAACTTAATGTTCCTATTCTACGTTGATTCCAGAGTGATCAATTTGTCATAAAAGGAGTTACATATTTATTTGTACTCATGTCTTAGAGTTTATATTTCCAGAACTTGATAATAATCTAAGATTCTGAGTTCAAGTTTAACGCCATTCTCTCTTCTCTAAAACTATCAAGCTCAGGTTTTAAATCAAGTAATTTTTCCTACAGGGCCACGTCAAAATGGATGCTACGAAAGGTGGCAAGTTCGCACTATTCGGTGGCAATATAACTGGAGAGTTCAAGGAACTGGTGCCTCCGAAGAAGATAGTCCAATACTGGCGGTACAAGCAGTGGCCGGCGCAGCATTTCTCTGAGGTCACATTCACCATTGATGAGAAGGTAGGTTAGGTTATACTCAGAAGTTGCTCCAGCCTGGTAAAATAGCTACAAGTTTAAATAGCTAAAAGAAATCGTATCCTAAACCCTGCCAACGTAATTGCTTCTTTTTCACTTATGCGATTGCTACACTGTGGGTATGACGCGAACTAAACTTCGCTCTCTTTCGCACACCGTTCAATGTCTCGCTGTACAGAGAGAGCGCGAACTGTACTTCGCGTTATTGCGACTACGTAGCCCTAGTATTAGCGTTCTTTCCGACTTTTTATTTTTGCCTTACCTTCGCCGAAAATTAGGCTGTTGACAACCCAATTCTCGGCCAGTTCCAGTTCCAGAGATTACCCCCCCTACATTCTGCCGGGGTCGCGTGATTGTTCGAAAGAGATACCGTGACCCTGGCACATGGGCAACTGATGGAACACGGGTGGGTTTTAGTCAGTAAAAGTCTGACACGCCCTCCCGCTCCGCCCAGAGCGGGAGAAGTCATTTGATGATTTCCCATCCAGAAAAGGAAAAAAACCCCCTACATACAAATTTGAAAACAAATAAATATAACCTGCCGCAAGAATTGGCCTATCAAATGCGAAAATAATAATTCTTCTAATCTGACTGGTAATTCCAGAGATAACCCTACATACAAACAAATAAATTTAACCTCTTTATAGTATAGATGGTAGGTCTGATTAAAAGTGGAGCTCAAGACGGCAGGCCCAAGCAAAGTCAAGCAAAAAAACGTCCATGTTCAATTAAATCCTGTCAAATAATACTTAACATTTCTCAAATCCTTTTTCCAGGATGACTACACCCTGGTGACAGTGAAACAGGACCTGGTCCCGACGGCGGAGGTGGAACAAACTCGGGAAAACTGGCGGCGGTACTACTTCGAAAGTATTAAGCGGGCGTTCGGCTTTGGAGCTTTCCTGTGATGCGGGACGCTAATTAGGTGAGTAGTTTTATAGTAGCTGTAACTGCTTCTAATGGAACGCTCGTTAAATCGGTTCAGCCTTTTTGGAGATTAGCCGGAACAAACCGACATATAGACAAAATTGGAAAAAACATGTTGTTAACATATCGTAATACTTTCATATGCATTTAGTATAGTGCTGTTATTTTGACATTACCAACGGACACTTCAATCCATACTAATATTATAAATGCAAAAGGAACTCTGTCTGTCTGTCTCGCTTTCCTGCTAAAACTACTGAACCGATTTAAATGAAATTTGGTAGACAGATAGTTTAGAGCCTGAGAAACGACATAGGCTACTTTTTTATTCCGGTAGTATGTTCCCGCGGGATAATTTCCGACCTCCACGCGGGCGAAGCCGCTGGAAATAGCCAGTTTTATATAAGACCTTCAACAAGAGATATTATAGTTATAACCGAAAGTGTATTGAGAGCGATCGGTTCAAGAAGGTTAATGCATCTTACCATCATATCAGTTGTCAAAATTAGTTTGATTCGTCAATGGCCATGGTCATTTTATTGTAATGGGCGCTGTTGAAAGATCCTATACCTATAAGAAATATCGATGATAAAACAATAATGGCGACGGAACGCTTTGCTGGATGTCGCTATGGAGACTGATCACTTTCTAGCAAATGCTTGCAAACTAGACCATTTTCGTGAGGCACACTTTTCCGCTAGTTTCTTACATCGATCTTTCTTTGTAATCGTTTTTTTACCTATATTGTGTGCCTCGTAGTCTCTGCTAAACAAATGAATTTCTTTCCTACTCGATGTTTTTCTAAACACATTATCTCACGTGTATTTCTCATGGGGATTGGCAGAAATTACAAAACGCCACCTTCTGCAATCCTTATAAATACTCTTTTTGCCACGTGTTCATTTAGTCATATGGACCCGACCTTACACACGTCTATAGGTACACAATCAATCGATACTAGGACCTCACACACTAATGTTTGTTTTCTCTCTTTCAGGTTCAATTATAAAGCGGTTCTGTTGAAGAATGCACCCAAGGACAAGTTTTATAAAATGCAGGATTTCATTTTATGTAAATTTTGTAATGCATCTGTGATGAATAACTTAATAATGCTGTTTTGTGAATGCACTTGTATGGATCTGGATTCAAGGCTTTTTATTATGTAGCTGTAATTTCGGTGTGTTAGAGCGAGACAACGCTATATGACTCCTAACGCGTTAAAATGAGACAACATCACTTGATCGAATACAGAAAAAATACATTTCGACCTTAAGTACATCCAGAGCTAATTGGTTTTAGAATAACAAAAAATATTCAAAAACAATCGGAGTTGCAAAGGAAACTGGACTTTGTTTAATCGTAATAAAGTATCAAATCCTAAATCTGTGGCTTATTAGTTAAATATATTGGTGTTGTCGAAATAGTATATATATACAATTGTTGAGTGAAAATATATAGTGTTTGAGGCTTTGTCATACTGCTTTGAAATCTACCTCAATGCATCGGCCTATGGATACTCTATTTTTAGGCCGACATTATTCCAATAGTAACCTTAGAGTGTAACAAAGTCATATCTCCTTTACATAATGAATTAAATCAACACTTATACTAGACGCGCTAAGGTAGCCTGCAAAATTCAAAAATCTATTTTATGAAAAAGTTATTCAACGGGATTAAATGAACTTAAGAGGGTTGTATTAATGATATTGGTACCGATTCCCTTGTTCACAAACTAAATTAAATTTAAATTCAGTGCATCTCTTTCTTTGTATTTCAATAAGAAGAGGACAAAAGAAAAATTTTAGTTTAGTCCTGTCAAATTAATCAGCGCCTGTCACTACTCCATACAAGTTTAGACGTCATTAAAAACTTACCTACTAAAATTACGTTAATTTACGTCAAGCGCTGATTAATTTGACAGGACTAAACTAAAATTTATCTTCTGTCCTTTCCTTAATGAAATAGAAAGAAAAAGATGCACTGAACTTAAATTTAGTTTAGTTTGTGAATAAGGGAATCGGCACCAATATCTAAATTTTCTATACTAATGTTATAAATGCGAAAGTAACTCTGTTTGTCTGTTACGCTTTCACGACTAAACCACTGAACCGATTTTGATGAAATTTAGTACGGGGTTAGTTTGAACACCAAGAAAGGAGGCTACTTTTTATCCCGCGACTTCCTCTGCGTCCGCGATAACCGACATTAACGCGGACGAAATCGCGGGCAAAAGCCAGTTAATTATAATTCTGTAAATACATAGGGGTTACTGTTATGATTCATATATTTTTCAACAAGCCTGAAACTGACCAAAAAGTTGCAAAAATCGTAAGAGAATTTGGATTTCGCGGGTTACCCTACCTGCCGCCATAAATATTACAATCTATGGTTTCCAGGGGAAACTTGTATTTAATAATTAAATCTATACTTTATCATTAGTAGCAAAATGTTGTACTTACAATCTGTTTCAAATATCTTGGTTGCTTTGTACAGTCGACTTTATAAGTTGACCAACCTAAGGTCTAATGTCACTTGTAGGTCATAAAACGACGAGAACGATTTGTCTATGCGACAGTTCAATAGTTTCTACCTTAGAGGAGTTGCAATTGTGCTGGTTTTTTTTTTGGCAAACTTAATAACATTGGACCCAACGTTTGACGTTGGGCTCCAGTATATTATTACTTTCTCGCCTAAAAGCTCAATTGATATGACGCATGTGTTTTCTTGGTTGTAGCATAAAAAAACCCGGCCAAGTGCAAGTACAAGTCGCACAGGAAGTGTTCTGTACCATCAGTCAATATTGAAAACTACCTACATATAAAAAAGCAAAACCTTTTTTATCCAGAGGCCCGCCTCAACTTCTCAATCTATATCCGCCTCGAACCTTGACCTCGAGCCAGCTGTCACTGCTGAATCTGTAGCTTAAATGCTTCCCTAAATAATAATCATTCCGATCCAGCTCGTTCCTTGTTACCCTCTTCCAGCGACGCTCTAAGCCGAGTTCCGTACCCCACGGGTGTAAATAGCGGGTCTTCATATTCGTAACTGTTTTTTCTTTTTGCTCGGCTCCTACGGGTTCTAGCGTGATGTTATATAGTCTATAGCCTTCCCCGATAAATGGGCTATCAAACACTAAAACATTTTTTTCAATTGGAACCAGTACTTTCCAGAGATTGGCGCGTTCAACCAAACAAACTTTTCAGCTTTATAATATACTAGCTTCTGCCCGCGATTTCGTCCGCGTCAAATATTTGCTCCCCTGACCCTTCCCGTCGCATCGCAGCCTGCCAGTTTTCGTCCATTTTTTTGTAGCTTGTAGCGTCGTAGCGTGATGTTATGTACCCTATAGCCTTCCTCAATAAATAGGCTATCCAACTCAAAAATAATTTTTCATTTCGAACCAGTAGTTCCTGAGATTAGCGCGTTCCACCCCCCATTTTAGCGCGTTCCACCCCCCATTTTAGGGAAGTGGAGGGTTAGGAAGAGATAAAAAGTAGCCTATGTCACTCTCAATCCCTTCAACTATCTCCGCTTAAAAAAATCACGTCAATACGTCTCTCCGTTTTGCCGTGAAAGACCGACAAACAGACACACACACTTTCCCATTTATAATATTAGTATGGATAGATATCTACCATAAAGCGACCAGAATTTTTGAAGCAGATATTTTGAACTAGCCTTGAATGCACGTCCATCAAAACTTTAATAAAAAAAATCTAAGAATCTTCCTAGCTAAATATACCTTACTTTGCGCTTAGAACGACTAAAATTTGTCGAAAATACAGATAGATACACTGCATTGAAAACATGTACATTTTAGTACCGGATTTTTACTTAGGTATATTCGTATGTTATCAATCGATGAAAGGAGACGTTTCATTTTTATATGGGGCTCCGGCCATAACGTGTACCGTTTAGCGAAGCTGAGAAACTTACTCCTGAATAAAATAAAGTAAAATTTTTTTTCATAATATCAAATGGTTTTTATGTACAAAATAAAAATTAAAAATGTTTGACGTTTGTCCTAAGAGTTAGCAAGCGGTTATTTTGAATTCGTTTAGAAACACACTTCAAAAATGGAGACTAAAGATTTTTGTAACGATGAAATGGTCACACTTAATTATGTTTACTCAAAAATATTTATAAGAGAATAATAGTAATTTATTTTTAACGCTACAAGAATACACACTTTTATTAATTATTTACTACTTAACATTGATTTCATGAGACATGATTTCACAACGAATGAAATCTGCAAGCAAACGAGACGCCATGTTGAATAAAACATGGCAATAATTGAAAAAGTATTATTTTTTGTACATAACAAATCAGGCTTAAATACACCAGAGAATGTTTTTCCCCAATTTGTGGTATTTTTTCCTCTTTTTCGATAAATGTACATCTGATGGCCGAAAATGAAACATCTCCTTAGGAAATCGGCATGTCCAAGAACCATACATTCTAAGACATGTGACATCTACCAATCCGCATTGGGCCTGCGTGGTGGATACGGCCCAAACTCTCGCACAGAGAAGAGGCCCGTGTATGCATAATATTTTTTATCTATAGTATAGTCTATACAGGCTACTATTATGTAGAGACACATATTTTTTTCGTAAAACAGTTTGTTTCTGTCAAAAAATGTTTTTGTTTGTGCCTAATGAACGAAGTAAATTGGTATCTTTTTTACCTTTTCTTTTCATCCGTTTTTTCTTTTATTTTCGATTATCTTGCACGCAAAGTCAAGGCCAACAAAAATCCATAAAAAAACAAAAGCAAAACGCAACCACTAAACAAAAAATAATACAAACAACATTTAAACAGTAAGCAAATTAAAAAAAAAAGACATATAAGCTAACATAGGTACCTAATATTTGAATTCAGAATCAATGTATAGGTTCAAATTTTTCTGCATCCAAAAATAAAATAAAATCAACTTTGACTACATAACGCTAAAGTAGATAGTTGAACTGGCAATGTTAGTAAATTATGTGAGCTTCTGAACTGGGGCATAGTTAATGGTGTGTATCTATCTGTATTGTCAATGTTCTTCGCTTATTTCTGTAAGTAGCTGATTTATCGTGTTAACGACTTTTTTAATTTATGGGATTTAATTCACCAATAAATTATGTTAGATTTATTTTGGTTTTTTTATTTAAAAATCCAGGGGGCTTGTGGCAACGCTATACTATAACAGCAGCACGCATCGATCGATCAGGTTAAGCTACGCTTGTCGCGGTGTGTTCGTGGATGGGTGACCATATTTACATACCAAGACCCCTCCGTGCCTCGGAAAGCCCGTTGTTACGTTGGTCCCGGCTGTCAATCGGGGACCGTTGACAGTCGCTAAGGGCCGTCAGAAGCCTGAAAATCTGATAACCAGTCTTACCAAGGGTTATCGTATTATTACTCGGTAGGTAATAACTGGGTTGTGGAGATCAGCCGCTCCATATACTGGTACTCAGCTGCATCCGGTACACTGGAAGCCGACCACAACATTGTTGGGAAAGGGCTGAATAATCCACCAAGTTGGGAGACGCATTGGTCCAGCAGTGAACTGCAGTGGGCTGAACAAGAACAATTGGGACTATTAATTAATACGAGAAAACAGAAGAAATAAATCAGCATGCTTTGCAACAGATGTTGCTTTGCACGAACGCGTAAATCATTGCAAATGAGGCCTTGTTACAATGTTATACGATTCACATTCTGTCCATCAATGGATATCAGGCCGATTTCTCATACAGTAATTATGATCGACCTAATTTGCTGTCAATAAAAAAATGCAATAACTACGTACAATTTCTGTATATACCTATTTCTTGTGATACCACGTGTTTAACAAATGATACGGATACCCAAGGTTAAATGAACATGTAGAATAAAAATGCTGTGCACTTTAGTCTGTGCCAAAAGTATAAACAAACTCTATTCAGGTTAAATTCTTACTAGTGATGTGCCGGACCCGGATCGTTAAAAAAGTATATCCGCGGATCCATACTCCGTATACGGATATTTGGTGTCAAGATCCGCGGATTCGGATGCGGATCTTACTCAATGGATGTCGATGCTGGTAACCTTAAAACAATCGTTGACGACATTTGACGCTTTGCTTGACAGGACATATTTCGACTTGCATTGCGCGTGTCTTTCTTTTGTTTTGTTTATAGTTCACACATCCTATCCTACTAATATTATAAACGCGAAAGTTTGTGAGGATGGATGTATGTGTAGGTGTATGTTTGTTACCCTTTCACGAAAAAACTACTGAACGGATTTAGATGAAATTTGGAATACAGTTAGTTTATAACCTGGATTAACACATAGGCTACTTTTTATCCCGGTAGTACGTTCCCGCGGGATATTTTCCGACCTCCACGCGGGCGAAGCCGCTGGCAAAAGCTAGTACATACATAAAATCACGCCTTTTTCCCATGGGGGGTAGGCAGAAACTACAGATCGCCACCTGCTACGATCCTCATATACTCCTTTTGCCTCGGTTAAGTTCATACATCTGGTCGTCTGGTTCGTCTGGTCTGTTGGTTCGTCTGGTCTAGTCGTCTAGTCTGGTTGTCTGGTCATATGGTCTGGTTATAGTTCAGTCACCAAATATTACATTTTAAGAAATTAAAAATAATCTAAATGGTAATTTCATAGTTTTTAATTACCTAATCACCTATATTTAGAATTTCATCTATGTATTGAAAGTTAATAAGGTAAATTATTCGCCAGAATTGTAACGGATATCCGCCACATCACTCATGATCTGGCAGTTTGAGTAATTTATGTGGCCTACCCAAATGTCCTTTCTTTGGTACTGTTCGTCAAAGCGTTGGGCTCCTTATGTTCCGAGTTGAGCTAAACGATTAGTGACAATTGCTTGCACTGACTGGACAGGTCCACTCAACCTGTGTGGTTCTTTCTTCAAAAGACCATTTCAGTCACCAATCTACATGATCTTCACATGATGTGAACAAGATTATGTCTGGACTTTAAAAGAGACTGTGACCTCTGAGTTTGTTTCGGCCTTTCTTCTCAGAGTAGTCAGTTAGGAAACGCCGACCTCATCTAGTTTAATAAAATATCATTGACATGTAAAAGTGTTTGTACAAACCTACTTACAGAAATAAAATCATTTATCATTATCATTTATTTACTTTCAGAATTCAACCCCTAAAAGATGGAAAAGGGGTGACAATAATAGCTTTTGGCCGCGACTTCGTCCGTGCAATTCTACTTCCTTTCTTAGCGCTCGCCTGCGCTACGTTACGCCACGATATAACCGAACTCTACGCGGACGAAGTCGCGGGAAAAAGCTAGTTCTTACATAATCACGCACTAAAGGCAATTATTTATAAAACTGACAGTTATCCCCGATCTAGGTGTGGGAGGGAACACCGTGTGGTTTTAGTAAGACTGACAAACCCCTCTGCACATTCCAGGGCGGAGAACATCCAAATGGATTTCCACACCGACCTCAAAAAAGAAAAATAATTGGTTTTATTTTACCACAGCTACATTGGTATAGACTCATTAGTAATACTTTCTTCGCGACTGCTGACTAGAGTTGCAAAGGACTCGGGTCTTCGAGTCCTAATTTTAATGACTCGACTTAATTATGCAAGACTCAGTGCGCTCAAAAGGCTCGGAGTCTACAGATTAGCACTCGAGTCTTAAAAAGGTCTCTAGTCTTAAAAAGGGTTCAAATCTTAAAAAGGACTCGAGTCTTAAAATGAACCCGAGTCTTAAAGTAAAACTTGGAGCATGAAGTTGAAACTTGTACCTCATCATTCGAAAAGACTCGACAGAAGGCAATAAATTCGAGTCTTTAAAATTACGACTCGAGGACTCGAGTCCTTTGCAACACTACTGCTGACGTGGTTCTTGGTTCGATTCCCAAGTCGTTATCCGGTGGGTTTTTCGTTAGGTATTTCATAGTAGCAACGAAGTTTGAAAAATAGCTTAATTACCTGCCTACAACTAAATCCGTGCCTGTCTTAGTTTCTTAAACTATCGAATGAATGATGCCATTAGATAAAGTCAGACTGTAGTGCTCCGGTTACAAGATTTAGGCAGCGGTCAAAGCTTATCATTCGATAGGAAAAGGCATAGAGATTTAAAGATACAAATATAATTTAATGTCTTTAGGAAAGGTTAGATATAAGACCGATACACGATATAACGCGGGCTGTTATAGAAACTATTTTTAAGTGACCTACGCTTTTAGTGGTTTAAGAAAAACAAGCACGATTGAAGCCGCGGTGGTGTTCAAAATAAATAATGTTTAAAAAGGCGCCATCACACGTGCCAATGGGGTACTCTGTCTTCGTAAAGACAACGCAAAATAGCGCTATCGCAAGTCGTGACCCCAGATATACGTGGGTAAATTATCTTATATGGTCACTGGTCAGTAATTCTTGAACCTTCATTGGTTAAACATGAAAATATTGTGGTTTCTGTGGTTGTTTGTGGTTTTGCCAGTAGTAAGTAAATGTTTTTATAAACCCACTTAGTCTTAGGTTATAGACAAGACGAAGAATAATGCAGATGGTTTTCTGATAAAAGTAGTCATTTTATTTCGTCAAGAATAAAATTAGGTATAATGCGATTCTTTTGTTCAATTTTAATGACGCTATAAAATTTGTGTTCCATGTTAAACATGACTTCTGTTATACGATTTACGGCTGAATACTAATGCTACGGTTACACTGTCGCGATAACGCGAACTACACCTCTTGCCGGGGTCTCTCGCACACCGCTGGATGTCTCGCTGTATAACAACGAACACGCGAAGTGTAGTTCGCGTTATCGCGACAGTATAGCTGAGCATTAGAGAAACTGAGAGGTCTATGAAGTTGAATGTAGAAGTTATGTATCTGTTGTACAAGATACAAGAAGAATCCTAGACTGGAACATTTTTGATATCAACAATGTCTACCTCTAATTTCAAAATTAGAGTGAATCGTCAGCTTCTAGATGCATTTCGATCCGTCTTAGACTCCTTGTGTGCTGTATTGAAGCAAGATCACATCTCATGAGCAGTAGGTAATATGATGATAAGTCTCTGATAAGAAAGCCTCTTATGGCTGCGTTGTCATCGCGAACTATAAGTAACGCTGTCTCTGTTGCACAGCTAGAAAGTGAGCTGTGTGCGAGAGAGAACCCACGAAGAATTGAATCGAATTGAATTTCGCGATAACGCGACAATGTAGCAGTATCATAAAAAGGTTGCATAGAGAAAAAGATTGATTCCTGGTGATTGTAAATTTTCCAGGTTTTGGGACAAGCTGGATTTGGAAGGTCTTATCTAAGGAATTCGCGCTTGGTAAGTTTTTGCATCTTTTTTAAGTTAATGCGATCAAGTAATAACTGATGAAAAAAGAACTGAGATGACATTTTATGGAGATATCAATAAGTAGGTATACCTACTGTGTTAAATACCTAATGTGATAAAAACGAATAACATTACAAACATAATATGTTTATGCACAAAAATAATGAGGCATTACTTAAAGTTAGATAGCGGGGTCCCGAAACCCCGACACTTATGATAGGAAGCAATAATTAAATATAAGCTTTTGCCAGCGGATTCATCCGCGTGGAGGTCCGAAATTATCCCAAAGGAACTTATTACCGGGGGATAAAAAGTTCCTATGTGGTAACACAGATTATAAACTATTAAATGCCAAATTTTATCCAAATTCGTTCCGCCGTTTTTGCGCGATTCAGTAACAAACATACAAACTTTCTCATTATTATAAGCAGGATGAGTCTTTTTAAATCGCAAGTTATCCATTGCACTAGTGCACTCTTATAAAACGGGGCCATATTTGCCAAAAAAAAAAAATGTAGCCCCATTTCCACAAGAGGTGCTGTCTGTGAATAATGAGGAAACATATAAAACAATCCATTACAAAATTGGAAATTCATATTCTCAGATTGTTGCCTGTCAAGTTTCTAAACACAAGTCAACTAGTATAGACTTGCTACCGGCACCCAAATTGTGTATCACACTTAGAGGTTGCAATCGAATATTCGAATATTCGAATTATTCGAATTTGCTTTCCAAATTTATATTCGAATAGCAAATAAATATAAATTCGAATATTCGAATACTACCAAAAAAATTACTAGTCTAAAGTCTATGTTGGGGCCGTTCAAGTATTACGTAAGCACATTTATTACAATTTTTTACTCCCCCACCCCCCTTGTCAGCAAAAGTAAGCAAAGCTCTTACCCCCCCTCCCATGCTTACGTAAACATTGCATGCATTTTTCTTATAATGTACCGATTCTGTTTTTTTATTGATTCATTAGCAGCAGTTATAATTCTAGAAATAAGAAAATAGATTTAGGATAGGGGACTTTAACGTATATATTCATTTAAAATAGGTACATCAAATCGTCAATCGTAGAGAAACGAAACATTAGGTTGACGGAAGTTTAGTCAAGTGAATAGAGCGCGGTCATTTCCCTACTCGGCTCGAAGCGAGTACATAAACGTCTACATTATTTGTGAGAATCCCCGAAAATGCGTTCATCGTTTTCAAAAATAGACAATGTGTTGGTTGCCATATGTGTAAAAAGTAAATAACGACTGCTGACGTAATCACCATCTAAACCCCCCGACCCCCCATGTCATCAAAAATAAGCAAATCAAAGACCCCCCCGCCCCCCTATAGTGCTTAAGTAATACTTGAATGACCCCTTGGTAGAACTTAAAATTTGTTGTTGGCAACCAGGGTTGCCAACCGTACGAGGTTCCTCGTACAAATACGAGATTTATGGTCTTCCGTACGAGGTACGAGGACACTATCAACCTCGTACAATTATGTACGAGATTTTGATAATATGGCCATACGAACATTTTACATCACCATTATCTTAAAATATATAAATTACGCGTCACGTTGTTTGTCCAGGATGGACTCTTAAACTACTTAACCGATTTTAATAAAATTTGCGCACCGTGTGCGGTTCAATCCAACTTGAAAGATAGGATAGCTAGGCTAGCTAGGATCTCAATTTAAAGTCGCAATATTACTTTATTGCAAATTATTTGTTTATTATTCGACAGTCACAATTATCTGTTAACTCCAAACGATTTGAGCAAAAATTTGACGCGGACGAAGTCGCGGACAGAAGCTAGTAAAATAGTAAAAACTAGTGCCATAAACAAGATGACAGTGAGGATGTTCCTGACATAATATTTGGAGAGATGTCAGCTAAGTTACGTTGCAAATTTTCGTAACAATTTTCGTTTTTCATACACATTTCGTTTTTTTTTTTACATGAGTATTATTAAATATATTTTTTTTTAAATACAACACAAAGTGATGTTTTATTTAGTAGGAAACTTGCGATAGTTTAGTAAAAAGTCCTAAATCCAGTAGTTCAATATGCCTTAATTTTGGTTTTAGCACGTTTTCAATGCCTAATAAATGTACGAGGTTTGAAAGTCAAAATACGAGATTTTTAGCTGCATATGTACGAGGTATTTTTCCTTACGGTTGGCAACCCTGTTGGCAACAGTGCTTGACGGTTTGACTTGACTGACGCCATTTTGCTGCGTTTATTCACGTACGAACTACGAACGCGTTATTGTTTATTTGCAAAATAACAAAAAAAAAAACAATCCTTTAATAATCTTGTATGCGTGTCTTTCTGTATACATACACATGTTTAAGCAAATAAATATTATCTTATCTTAACGGTGCATTTTGTCTTTTGTTAAATAAACATGTTCTTGAAGATAACAAAAGAGCGGGCCTAGTTTAAGATTTCAAAACGCGGTGGAGCCGCATGGCGGATATGGTTTCACGATTTTTGCTATTAAAGGAAGTAATATTAAAGTCACTGATTGACTTGAAAGAAAAAACTATGTTCAGCACCGACGAGCTTGATCTTTTGCAGGATTTATCAACGACTTCACTTTCAAAGAATACGTAAATAATAATTATTACAAATAATACTTATTATTTATGTATTCTTTGAAAGTAAAATAAATAAATAAAATATAATAATTATTATGCGCTGTGACGATTTAAATTTAAAAAAAAATGGCTTAAAAAAGTTGCCCATTTAATATTGTTTTAATTTTATGTGTCCAATTTTATCATGTTTTGATTTTAATTTTATAATTGTTGCTAAGACATTGTGAATTTTTTTAAAATTTTATTGTATAAAAGGCTGATTTTTTAAGTGTTTTCTTTATATTTTGGAAATATTCGAATAATATTCGAACATTACTGAAAAAATATTCGAATATTCGAAAATCAAAATTATCGAATTTTTGCAACCTCTAATCACACTATGTTATAATCTGAATCATTTTTAAGGCTATTGCTAAACCATTGCTTGATATGTTTTAAAAATTTGTCGGCGCAGCTACGAAAATAACGCAATGAATGTTGTTGAAGTGTCACAATGAAAGACTGGTAGTGTATTACGGAACCACCTCTAAGGTTGACGTTTCACGGTCTGTGGACGTACAGACGCCAGAACAATAAAGTTACTACAATCTGTCAAATTTCTTTAATAGATTTTCAACTTTATCTCTAAGGCATTAGGTTCAAGATTGATTGGGTAAATTTCACAGTTTCGGGTAGCTTGATGTGTTGGCGTTTGTATAATCAATCTCATGACAAAACAAATGGGGCAAACCTGGGGCTGTCTTAATTTTTTAAACACAATTTATGAGTGCAAAATAAATCACCTGTTCATCAATTTCTAAACATATTTCCAGTGTCACCAATGGAACTGCGTCAGCACAAAACTAGGTCTACCAGACTCTTTGCCTTCGAAGGAGATAAGCGAGGACATTTTCAGACGCGTGTTGCCTGAAGGTCACTGGCAGGATGTGCTTGGGAATGTCTTGGATAACTGCTATGAGAACAGGACACGAAGGTTCACCAACACTTGTCCAGGACAGGCGCTGATGCACTGTGTTGTGGATCAGATGATAGACGTAAGTATCGGAAAAATGTGGAGGGAGATAGATCCCTATATCTAATACTGCTCTTTATAAGAATAATGAATCCATCTGCCTATCCTCTCCCAACTATGTCGCGATTGCTTATCTGATCTTCACAAACCAGTTACTTTGTAATACGGTACCCCTTGGTAAGACTAGTTGTCAGACTTCCGGGCTTCTGAAGAGCCGTAACGTCTGCCAAAGACCCACGATTGGCAACCGGGACCAACGGCTTAACGTGCTTTCCCTGGCACAGATGGTATGAGAAGATGGTCACCATCCACGGAGCAACCGTGGCAAGCTTAGCTTAACCTAATCTGTTGATCCGTCTGGCTGTAATTACTTAGCCACAAGCTAATAGTAATTTTGTTATTAATTAGTGCTGGGGTATAATAGGACCTGGGTGAGGTTGGCACCGGCACTTTGAAAGCAAGCAAGCAAATTAAATTGGCACAAGCAAAGACACGCCTATGGCCAGAAGTCGGGCTGTGAGGTATCATCAGCCTTTAAATGTTTCTACTGCTGGCAAACAGGCCTTCTTTCTTCGAGAAAGAGTGGGGTCTACACGAGGGCCCAGTCAGAGTATGTACGTCTTCGAATTCTTGGTCCTAGGACATGCCGGTTACCTCACGATGTTGACATTCACCGTTTTGAGAGCATTGGTAATGAAAAGTATTTACATTAAGTTAAATGCCTGACTGGGCTCGAAGTCACCTGCAACCAGCCAGACGACCTACTCGTAAGTCGGGGCCGTTAACGCTGGGTCAGCACTGCTCTGACTATGATCTCGGGCTATGATGAAGATTATAATTTGCCATCCCTATTGGCACAATGTAAACCAGATGCAGATCACCTAATCAGTTTTAATTTAAAAAAAAAAGGATGGACTTTTGAAGTTTTGCACTCCTGTCTCCATGATGACATGGAGGTTGGACAATGATCCAAATGAACAACAACCCGACTAGTGGAGATGACTAACATTATCATTAGATAAAACTGGATTTCAGTTTCTTGCTTTGGGGCTCCCTAAGTTCTGGGGCTAAAAGGCGCCTTAGTGTGGTCTGGATGACGATCACCCTAGCAATAATATAAATATATTGTTGTTCCTAATATTTGATTTAAAATACTTACAGTTCTGTCCAGTCAGCAGTACGAGACAGGATGATTCGTGTTCCCCCGTTACATCCCTTGCTGGCTTGAAATACATGTTCGCACAAAGGTAAGTGAATTAGACTTGTACCACCGCGTTGTACAGACGCTAGCACATCAAGCTACCCGAAACTTACAAATTCTGCCAATCAACCTTGAACCTAATGCTTTAGCGATAAAGTTACACGTACCCCACCAACTATCTCCTAGGGACTTTGTGTTTCAACTCGTTGGAGGTAAGAAGAGGCCTTGATCAGCTCACGGTAGCTTGTAAGACCCTTAACGGTCGTATCGACTGCCCTGAGCTCCATGGCCTTTTCTGTCGACTATTTGTGCCCGACAAATACATCGGCCACCGCCTAAGTCGCCGACACAATCTGTTCGCGCAACTGCCTTGCAGAACAGTCGCCAGAGCTGAATCGCCTGTATGTCGTACATTGAGGATGCTCAATGCCCCCCTGACGGCCAACCCTGATTTTGATGTGTTTGCGGACGAATGGAGTAGAATTATGCGCGTATGTCTGATGTTCTGTGAGAAACAGTATGCCAGGGTGTCACTGTTCCATGTTAGTAAGTAGATTGTTAATTGTATAATTTTATTTTCTTTATGTTTTTATGTTAATTAATGTAATTGGTATTGTACCGTGTTAATTAACTATAAATAAATTAATAAATAATAAATAAATAAAGTTGAAAACCGATTAAAGAAACACAGATTAGTAGCTTGATGTGCTGGCGACGCTGGCGTCTATACGTTCTTGTATCCTGGGGAACTACCACCACCTTTTATAGCTGTATCATTTTGAAGTGTATCTGTTAGCTAAACTATTTTATCCTAAAATCGAGTTTGGCTGGTAACAGACCAGCCAAACTCGATTTTAGGATAAAATAGTTTCGCCTTGGCCAAACCAGTTCTCCCTAGACGCGAAAGGACAAACCAGAATAGACCTATGCAGAAAAGCGAAAGGAATCAGCATGTACAGCCTACTTACTACAGTAAAGAAAGTCGGTTTAAATACTTTATTCTCAAAAAGACAAAGAGTCACTTACATGAGAATATAAGATAATAGGTATAATGTAATAAACTTATTCTAGGTAACGGACATCAATATAATTCTAATTTCACTTACATTTTTTGTTCTGCTTAATTTTGATGGTTAAGTAGCGATGTAATGTCACGGTATCATTCCAATGTGAAACTTTAACCGTTGTAAATTGTTATACATAAACATGTAGAGTTACTATGTTGATGAGAAAGAAGAACTGGTTTGGCCTAGGCGAAACTAGTTCATCCTAAAATCGGGTTTGGCCGGTAACATATACATACCGAAGTTACTTTTCGTATAGCGCTAAATACAAGTTTTTACAACGTCTTTTGCAGTTCAGTGTCAAGATGTATGTTGGTTCAAATACGATGCACGACCGTAAGAAATAAAATTTAACAAAATTACAATTATTAAGCAGTCCCCCTCTGACCGAGAGGAGGCCTGTGTCCCAGCAGTGGGAACATTTATAGGCTGCTGATGATGATGATAATGATGATGACAATTATTAAAATCATCAATACAACTTACTAAGCGCCATCTCTTTCCTACACTGAAGTGGTAGGTTCCAAAAGGTTTTATTTTGTAGAACTTTAAAACAAATTGTTTGGTTTGTTTCGACTAACAACAATTTGAATATTTTCAGCCGTTACGTTAACTTGGAGAAGAATTTGCCAAAAGAGCGTCGGCCAACTTGGTTTTTGAAAAATGTAAGTTCCTGCACAAGTTTTTTTCTTTACGGCAAAATCCATAGTGTAGGTAAAAATGAGAGGTAGTTTTAAGCGAATGTCAAATACTGAATAACATTGTAGCAGTCACAAAATTGTATTGTTACTCAGGCCCGGATCTAGGGGGTGCAGAGGGTGCACTTACATGGGCAGCAAAGATTGACGGGCGGCCAGCTACTAGGCAGTTTTATCTCGAAATTAATTCATCAAGTTTGTATGAAGTAAGCGATCAGTAACGATAGCATTTGGTCGTGTTGGTTTGAAAAAACATATGACGTACATGTTTGGAGAGAAATTAGGTGATAGTCAACAATTTGTACACGGGAAAAAGGGGCACATTACCTTTACTTGACGAGATGTCAACCTACAACGACGATATGTATGCAATTTTCACCACTTTCACTTCGTTCTTTGAGTTAAGCGCACGAGCTGCGCTTGCGAAAAGCTCTCAACACCGACAGGCGCCATTATTCTTCCTTCTCTAATTCAAATGTGGCGGTTTGAACTGAATGTTGTGCTCACACGTGAACGAAAGGCAATTTGCAGGAATGGGATAGAGATAGGAGTTTGCAAATCAACCACTATTTATTCGTTTTACAAAAAGAAAGAAAGAAAATGACTATACTACAATTCTAAAAGAATCTGCGCATCCAGCCAACAATCTCGATTATTGTAATTGAAGATTTCGCTGCGAAAACGTCGAAAAGAATATACTTTTGGAATTATTTATTTTAATAAATCATTTTTTGAGTATTTTCCCAAATGGCGGCAAATTTGCATCCCGTTTTAAAAAAATGGATCTATTGCTGTTGTCACTCTTTCATGAATAATATTATTTTTATTACCACAGTTCCGACACGGACACAGCCGGAACATAAATAGTAATACTTCTTTTATGTTTTTCTAGTATTTCGACTCAAAATGCTGTGACCTGCCAGTGATATTCAACACGACAGTGCTGGAAGAATGTGGCTTCTCCTCCATGATGAACTACTTCGACCACGGCCCGAGGTACACTGATGTGCAGACCATCGATTTTCAGGTAAGGTTTGGGTACAAAAAATGATAAATTATTACCTTTTTGCCGCAGTCTTATCGCCGGGATAAAAACCCCATGTATCTTAGTCGTAGCTAAAACGGCTGAACGGATTTGGATGAAATTTCGTGCCTCTCTCTATGTGCCATAATCTGGGTTAGGAAATGCCAATTCTTATCTAGTTTTAATCCCAGTAATACGGTCACCAAAAGAGATACGTCACCAGGTTCGTCGGAAATAGTTGAACTTTGGTAAGTAACCGACCGACGATTACGAATGAAATTAAATTAATAGAAAACAAACAAATAATTTCTCAAATTAAATTTAATAAAAAAAAAATATCAGCAAACTTCACCCGTATTCAAAAGCCTAACTAGTTACTATCTCTTTTGGTGACTGTACGTTCCCGTGGGATATTTTTCGACTTCCATATGGCCTAGTATGGATTCAAAAAGCGATTATTGCACAGCATATTGCGTTTTAAATGACCGGCCGGGTCAATAACTATAAAATAGGAAAGTATTAAATGTGATATTGGTGGATCTGAATAAAAAAATATAGAATATTATACCAGCTAATCAGCACTGCTGCAGATTATTATTATTTTCTTTTTTTCAATATTTCAATATTACAGACCGCTGTAACTACAGAAGCGACACCTGCTACTGAACAAACAACTTCTGAAATCTTCTTTGAAACAACACCTACCTTTGAAACTCAAGTCATGAACAGAACACAAATGGTATTCATGCCTTTTGACGTTCCTGTTAATGTAAGTATCTACCCTCGCTTTGCATCAACCTTTTAGATTGATTTTAGCGCTACTTATTGCACACAAGCTAGACTAGTAGTATAGGTGTAACTGCTATCACTCTTTAAGATGACTAGTTTCTGTCCGCGATTTCATCCGTGTGAAATTTCTTGCTGTCAAACTTTATTTTCTATCGGCTTCAGCACCCTCGAAAACTATGAAATCTACCCTCATGATGAAAACGTTGGAAATATTTGCAGCTGCCATCTTGCATTTTTATTTGGCCTCACTATTGGTTACAGCATCTTCGAAAACCATGAAAACTATGTCTCTCTCTCTCTCTCTCTCTCTCTCTGTCTATTATAATTTTTATAATTAAAAGTCGCATGGAGGGGTATAACGGATTTTGGTCAGTGGGTCGTCTTTGGTCAGTGGGTCGTGTTACGTAGTGCTTTTTTTGTTACTTTACGATTTCTAGAATTTTACTGTAAGTTAGCCTACTGCAAGTTGCGTTAAAGAACTTAAATAAAAACAACGAGGCATTCCAGTTAAAAATTAAGTAGGTAGATGCATACTCGTCCACATCCGGAAACGTGGCCAGAAGACTGACAACAGTGCTATATAGAATGGCAATGCTAATTCTCTTTCAGCTCATGTTTATTCTTTTAATTTTACAGAATGCTGTATCTACTCCTGAAATGACAACTGCTGGAAGTAAACAAACGATATTCATGCCATTTGACATCCCAGTTGAAGTAAGTGCCCAATTTGTAACAACCTTCTAAACGAAATTGCTTTTATGTCAGGCTGCTCGGTGGCTGCTGGTTGGGGAGCAAAACTTTATACGGACAAAGGTCCGTATAAAGTTTTGCTCCCCAACCCAGCGTGTCGTATCCCGTCACCCGGCCACGCTATTACTATGTTTTCGCTTAGCGTTCTCTCTACTTTGTTTCTTTTTATTTGTTCCTAGCGTGATGTTAATGGCATTAAACATATGAAATGGCTATGAAACGCAACAAGAATTTTTCTAATCTAATACGCTGTTTCCACTCCAAAACTCGTTTGCTCTATTGGCCATCGGTCCTTCATGTCATACATGTGCTGTAATTAGGTGTAATGGTGTTCTTCACCAAAGTATTTCCTATTTATAGTTTGTTTTAATATGCTTGGACTGGTTCTGATTAAATGAACGCTCAATCCTCCAATGTTACAGAACACTGCAAGGTTGCCAACTACTGCTGCACCAGCACCGAATGCTGACTATGAACACCCAACCAGAAAACGACTGCCGGTATATGATTTTAGTGGAACCCCATTGGACACACGTGATGTAAGTACCCAAACACTCGCATATCACCTGCCTTCCTGGAACCTACATGGAATCCTCATTATCATTGAAGCCGAAACACGTCTACTGCTGGAAATGGACCTGACCCAATTTAGGAAAGTTCGTATAAAAGCAGACGGCGGGTTGGCGATCGCAGTGTAGTGGTAAATTGTATAAAGAACGCTGTTGCTCATTCTCTAGTAAGTCCCTGAATCACCTCTTTTTTTTTTTTGGATGGGAAATCATCAAATGGTTTCTCCCGCTCTGGGCGGAGTGGGAGGACGTGTCAGACTTTTACTGACTAAAACCCACCCGTGTTCCTTCAGTTACCCATATGCCTGGACCACGGTATCACGTTTGAACAATCTCGCGACCCTGGCAGGGTATAGTGGTAAATTGTATAAATAACGTTGCTGCTCATTCTCTAGTAATTCTCTCATTCTGAGTCACCTCGAACGACACTCGGACGGGACGAAATGGGATGGTGCAATTATTTACGTCCGGCATCACACGGTATCATATAGGCCCAATGTTATGAGATCAGCAGGATAACTGTGTAACACAGTAACAGTAGGAATGGCTTGAGTTTTGATAGTTCAACAATATTCATTACGTTATTTACGTTGTTGCACAGACAAATTTCTGGAACATATGAAGTAATGGATTACCAATATCCAATATGATTCAGATTCTGATCGATAGTTTGGTACCTACGCAATTAGGGTGCTGTTCACACGTATTTGAATCAATTATCATCAAGTTGCTAAAATGTTTCTTAATGACTAATAGGTATATTAGCCAAAGCATTCGCTATCCTTATGGTCTCGTAGCTATCCTCATTCGAGAGAAGAAGAATATTATAAACACTCATCATTCTCCTGCTCTTATCCCAATTTATTTGTGGTCGTCGCAATATGTATTTCTCTTCCACACTTCTCTATTAGTCGTCATCTCAGTAGTCACCCCTTTTCTATCCATATCATAATTCACACAGTCCACCCATCCTTTCTTTGGTTTCCCTCTACTCCTATAGCCATCGACATTCATACTCAATACTTTTCTCACAACTTTTTAAACACTGAAAATTATAAACACTGCCAAATTATTCTTGAGTCATCGGTATGGTACACACGGCTACAGGTCAAGCTATACATTTCCAGTTTAAGCTGACCTCACATTGTATAGGCATTTCATACAGTGAGATGTCAGCTTATACTGGAAATGTATAGCTTGATGTGTGGCCGTGTGTACCAGAATATCATCTATACTAATATTATAAAGCTGAAGAGTTTGTTTGTTTGTTTGATTGAACGCGCTAATCTCAGGAACTACTGGTCCGAAATGAAAAAATATTTTTGTGTTAGGTAGCCTATCTATCGAGGAAGGCTATAGGCTATAAAACATCACGCTACAATAAAGAGGAGCGAAGGAAGGCTATAGGCTATATAACATCACGCTACAATAAAGAGGAGCGAAGCAGTAATGAAAAATGTTGCAAAAACGAGGAAAATCGCACGGGTAGGCGATTCGACGCGACGGGAAGGGTCGGGGCAGCAAGAAATTGAACGCGGACGAAGTCGCGGGCAGAAGCTAGTCTTGAATATGGTCTCTTCATGGTTCTGTAGCGGCATCTATACGGCTACATGTGAACTACGCATCACACTGACGTCACGTAGGATCCTGCCTTTGGAAGTTGAGCGTTGAGCTGTTACCACCAAATCAAGAACTATTTGCTTGACCCAGCATAACCAGTGTATAATATTCTCACTGCTGGAACACAGGCCTACTATCTGCCAGGGATTAGGCCATAATTCACCACGCGGGCCTAATGCGGCCTGGTGGATATCACATGTATTTGAATTTTTGTTTCTAAGATACGCTTTTTTTTATGTGAAATCATCAAATGACTTCTCCTGCTCTGGACGTAGCGGGAGGGCGTGTCAGACTTTTACTGACTAAATCCACCCGTGTTCCATCAGTTGCCCATGTGCCAGGGTCACGGTATCTTTTTCGAACAATCTCGCGACCCTGTTAGGCATCGGTCCTAGCAGACCCCTTCAGTGCTGCTGACATCTCTTTCTAAGAGAGATGCTGGTTTCCTCACGACGTTTTCCCTTCACCGTTTTGAGAGCTACTAGCTACTAGCACTAACTTCTTGACTTGATGACCCCTAAATCGCATTTTGTTCCCTATATTATTTCTCTGCGCTCATTGGTTTTCATTTTTCTATTTTAATTTAATTATATTTTTCAGGAACCCATTGACCCACTCGACTGCTGTGAAATGACGAAATTCATCAACCCTTCGTGGAGATCCGAGTGCGACTTCCATCTAAGTTTTAAGGGTCAAGATAGACTGGTCATCTCAAGCCATTCTCCAGTCACTGAAGCTCCGACTACGACCTCTACGGAAAGGACTAAAACAGTTGAGGATGTGATGCTGGTGCCTCAGTCCGTGAGTACTTAAGTTATATGTATTAAAATATATATTGTGGATGGAATGTAAGAAAGCTGAAATGGCTGAAAGGGGGCGACTATTAAGATGACAGCTAATGGAGGGATGTGGCCGGATGCATGTTGCGCTAACGTTTAATAAGTCGCGATCTGGGCAAGAGATATGGATGCAAGATACAATAGAATATTTTTTTTTTTTGCAATTTTGTTCATAAGCTCGTGTTTTTTTTGTTATAAGTTTTATTGTACGAAACCTTACATGGGAACTATTAAATCTGCCAAGCACGTTTACTTTAAATAAATGATTGAATAATCCTGAGCAGGCAGCTGCGGAAAAACAGACTAATCTTTTAACCTACGATAAAACTTTGAATCATCTCATATAGCTTGTGTTAAAACGAAACAAGAGCTGGCCAATGTAACCGAATTAAAGAATAAAAGCGTTATGTTAAAATAAACCTTTCTTTACATTTTCAGTGCGAAAAAGAAACCTGCGTGTTCCAGCAAATGGGCATCATCACAGATACAGGCATTCTCGACATCGATGCTTACATAAAGATGCTTCACAACTTTACCGAGTCTCATCCAGCCTGGTCCAAGGCTTCATCTAGGGTCCTCACTAAATGTGTATTCAAACCTGTGAGGAGCTACGAGGCTGGGTGCGAGATCAACAATATGTTGGCTTGTACTTTAGATGTGTTGACTGAGGTATGTAATGGTGGAATTGGTAGTAGTATAAACACAATCAGTTTATAATGTTCCCACTGCTGGGAAACAGGCCTCCCCTCTGCAAGAGGGAGTGAGACGTAATCCACCACGCGGGCCCAGTGTGGGTTGATAGATGTCACATGCCTTCGAATTTTTTATTTAAGGACCATGCCGGTGTGTAACCATGTTTTACTTCAACATTTTGAGAGCAGTGGTGATAAAATTATTTACACTAAATATAGTGCTTGCTAGGGATGTAATGGATATGAAATTTCGGATACGGATTGGTTACGGATGTTGAAATTATTATTATATGATACGGATACGGATATGAAATTATTTCGGATTATCCGTTAGTTTCGGATAATTTCGGTTACGGATATTAAACTTTTAAGAAATTTCAAAAGTAAAATACAAATAGCTAATAAAATGGTTTTTTTATATGTCAGCATTTGGTAGGAATTACAATCAGTGTGTGAATAATTATTACGGCTATTTAAAATAAAAATGATTATAAATATATATTGAGTGTTATCTAATCTACCTAAAATAAACATGTAATAACAAATCCGATATTATCCGAAACTTTTATTTCGGATTCGGATACGGTTACGGATAAATTTTTATATCGCATATCCGATAGTTTCGGTTACGGTTACGGAGCTCCCTAACATCCCTGGTGCTTGCCTAGGTTCGTATAACCTACACCTTTTAAGTCGCGGCCGTTTTGACTGCTCTAAATGGTAAATGGAAATTATAATACGTAGGTGCAATTAAAAAGAAGGAACAATATTTGATAAAAATTTTGTTTGCTCCACAGAACTGCCCTTACACGAGGAAGTCTAATATTTGCAAGTGAGTATATTTATGTTTTTATTTTCGGTTTAAAGACATTTATTTCTCAAAAACAAGAACATTACAGTTCACTTAAAATATTGAGAAATTTAAATAAAACTAAAAGTAAGTGTGATTCTCTGTGCTCACAATAAGATAATTAGGCAACAAAGGTGACAATTGATATTGTTAGTGTTGTTTTCTAACGTATTCTTCTAGGGCTTTTTTAAATTTAAATATGGTGTCACTATTGGTTATATCGTCAGGTAGTGCATTATATAGTTTTGCTCCCTCGTACAAGTCGTACAGTATATTTTTCCTTCCATAGTTAGTTCTGGGTTGTTTTAATTCTAGTTTGTCTCGTCGTCTTGCGTTGTATGTGTAAGTTTTCTTTTTAAAGTTTAATAGTGAATGTGTACCTTGTGTTATGATTTTATGTATTAGAGTGCATGTTTTAAGTATGTATAATTGGCTAATTTTAAGTATTTTTGTTTCATTATAAATTTTGGTTGTTGGTATTAAGTAGTCATAGTTATAAAGAGTTTTTATTGCTTTATTTTGCAGAACTTGTATTTCTTGGGGGTTTGATTTAGCTGCAGTTCCCCATATCTCAACGAGTATTCAATATGGGGTCTAACGAGAGAGTTGTAAATCATTGCGCGAACTTTTTTAGGGATGCAACTAGACATTCGGCGTATCGCTCCTATGAGAGGAGATATTTTAGACTTAATATAATCAATATGGGGTCTCCAAGTTAACTTTGTATCTAAAATGAGACCTAAATATCGTTCGCTGTTTGTGTTTGCTGTTGATTTTGCTATTTTTTCGTTGTTTATTGTTAGTTGGATTTGACTGAGAATTTTCTTGGCAAGCAAATACCATGTATGCGGTTTTTTTTTGCGTTAATAGTTAGTAAGTTTGACAGGAACCATTTATTTAAAATATTCAAATCACTTTGAGCTTCTTTTACCATATCCGTTAAGTTGTGGCCAAAGTAAAATAAACACGTGTCATCTGCGTAGAGTGTGATACTACCCGATGTTTTAACACTGTTGATACTGTTAATATAAATAAAAAATAACAACGGCCCTAGAATAGATCCCTGTGGGATTCCGTATGTTAATTTGGCAGGTAAACTTTCGTAATTTTCAATTTTAACTATTTGTTTCCGATTTTCTAGGAACGATGCAAGAATTTTATGTGCGGGCCCTGATATACCTACGTCAGTTAACTTATTTAAAAGCAAATTATGACTAATCGTGTCAAATGCCTTTTTTAGGTCTATAAAGACACCTAGGGCATATTGTTTGTGGTCTATAGCATTTTTTATTTTAGTAGTTAAATCTATGGTTGCTGATAAGGTATTTGATTTTGGCCGAAATCCATACTGTTGCTCAAAAAAGAAGTCTATGTGTCAGATAGGTGTAAAGGCGATGGTAGATTATTTTTTCAAAGATTTTGGAGAGAACTGGCAATACGGATATCGGACGGTAATTGCCCGGATCAGTCTTGCTTCCGGATTTTAAGACCCGGGTTACCCTAGCAACCTTCAGGCTGTCGGGAAATATCCCTTGTTCGAGGCATTTATTTATGCAGTCAGTTAAATTGTCTAGTATTAGGTTGTTTATGCATTTTATGTCTTTTACAGTTATTCCATCAATTCCGCTACTTGTATTAATATCTAAATTATCGATGATTGTACTAATCTCTTTTTTGTGCATGGTTCTAATGTTTGCAGTGTATGGGTTTGTGATTGTGTTTTATTCATGTGGTATTAATTTGTGTATGTGTTATTTTATTGGCTAAAATTGAACCAACTGTGGAAAAGAAAAGGTTGAAATGTTGGCAGATTTGTTGCCCATCTGTTATTTCTTCAGTTTCAGTTTTTAGCTTTGAAGGAGAATAGCTATTTTTGTGTTTATTATTTGCTAACGTATTGATCAAGTTCCAAATTTTCTTCGGTTGTTTCTGACACTTCTTAAAGCTATCGAGGTAATACTTTCTTTTTGTGTTTCTTATTGCTTTATTGGCTTCATCTCTTATTTCTTTAAATTTTAATTCGATTTCATTGTTATCAATGTTTAAATTTTACTAGTTGTTGTCCGTAACTTCGTCTGCCTTTTCGGATGAAAAGTAGCCTTTGTCCTTATCTAGGTCACGGTCTATCTGTGCGTCAAACATCCAACTCCGGTAAGGCTTTTTAGCGTGAAAGCGTACCAAACAAAAAGAAAAAAATACTTTCCGCATCTTTACTAATCTATATCTATTCTATCTATACTTATAATAAAATTGTAGAGAGGTCAATTCTGTACATTGAATATACATTCAAAATTAATATTGTAGGATGAATGGTGATCGATACTGATGCCAAAAATACAATCAGTAATTTTTTTGTTTGTCTGTCTGTCCGTCTGTCTGTATGTGCACGCATGGTTCCAAAACTACTGAGGGGATTTTAACCAAACTTAGTACGATTATAGTCCATACTCCTGGGCAGGTTATAGGCTATATAACATAACGCTAAGACACATAGGAGCTGAGCAGTGATGATAAATTGGAAACAAGTCGGATAAAAATGCGATCATACACCAAAAGTGTGTATTACAAAGATGATGGTCTTCAAAAGATCTACAAAAAAGTCCTCAATAATATATCTATCCTACTAAATTCGGAATACAGTTAGTTTATAACCTGGATTAACACATAGAGTACTTTTTATCCCGGTAGTATGTTCCCGCGGGATATTTTCCGACCTCCACGCGGGCGAAGCCGCTGGCAAAAGCTAGTCTTTACTAATATTATAAAGCTGAAGAGTTTGTTTGTTTGGTTGAACGCGCTAATCTCAGGAACTACCGTCCGAATTGAAAAATTCTTTTTGTGTTGGGTAGCCTATTTATTGAGAAAAGCTATAAGCTATATAACATTACGCAATAATCAAAAGGAGCGGACCAGCAACGAAAAATGGACAAAAACTGGCAGGCAATTCGATGTGACGGGAAGGGTCAGGGGAGCAAAAATTTGACGCGGACGAAGTCGCGGGCAGAAGCTAGTTTATAATATTAGTTAGGGTTGCTGAATGGGCCTGCTCTTGACCTTGTTCACGTCTGATAGAAAGCGTTCGATGAGAGATATGGTCGAATGAGTGGTTACGTATCATAATACCTCAGTTTATTCCAACTATTTTCAGTATAACTACGCTCAAAAGATCTATCGTTTAAAATATCTAATGATCGTTTCACCTATTTTTGTAATAACTAATGAACGAAATCCATAAAGGACAATTCAACTACGGTTTATTCAACTACCTACGTTTTATTCAACTACAATTAATTAAACTAAGTTTGATTTAACTAATGGTCGATTCACCTACTGTTGATTTATCTGTGGTCTTGTGTTTGATTTACTGGTGATTATGTATATGTCGATTGGATGATTTGCTAATTCGAATTTTCGCGAAAACCCTAGAGATATTGCGAAAACACGGATAATTAGACAATGGTTAAAACATTTCTGCGAGCAACTTGGAAGTAGCGGACGCGGTTGGTCACAGTTTTAACCTATGTCACTCAGCTCAAAATGACGAATCATACAATTTGCCTGCGAGTGGATAATTAGACAATGATAAAAACATGTCTCGTCATTTTGAAGTGGGTAAATAGGTTAGGTTAGGTTAAAACTGTGACCAACCGCGCGTGAGCCGAGCGAGCGTAGCGAGCGGTGCCGCGGCAGAGGCCGGCGAGCGCTACTTCCAAGTTGCTCGCAGAAATGTTTTAACCATTGTCTAATTATCCGTTAAAAGAAAGTTAAGAAAACACAAAATCTTAGAATCAAAGTTTATTTACATATAATTAAAAGAGATTGACTTTGTAACTACCCACCACTTTAGAAATCAATCCAGCGCGCAGTATTAATAAACTGTAGTCGAGTCATCCATTAGGTATTTCATACATAGTTGAAATATCAAATATCTTAAAAAAGCATTAGATTACTCGTTCGTTAGTGCAATTAATTTTAGTTTAATCAACATTATGTAAGTTAAACAGTAGTTGAGTCGATCAATATGCGTTATGAACTTATGTGAATCTATCGTAGTTATCTTGAAAATTGTTAGAACAAAATTAGGTATTATAATACGTAACCGAATGAGTGTACCCAAAAAAATTGTTAAACACGTCGTAGGCCTTGCTAAACCCATTTCATACAACTTTCAAAGCATTACTGTTGGCATTTTATACACGGTTAATTTTAGTTGAAAGTCAATTAAGCAGTGAAGAGCGGGCGTTTTAGGGGACTGTCTTATGTAATTTTGACGTTTAAAAACTGCTGTCTAATTTGAATTAATGACTTTTGATGTTGATTTTCCCTGACTTTACCTAAATAAGACGTTTGTCTACTTCAAACAGCTTTGAGTTCTGAATCGAACTGAATTTATTGCTATATTGACTTTCGTTGCTGACTGTTCTTTTGTCTTTTTTTCAGACATGGTAACCACGACGTTCCGTGCCAGATCAGTTCTTCTAAATATAGACCTGTGAGTATTAAAGTATTTCCTAATCTTACCTAAAATCCACACTTCCACACTAATATTATAAATGCAAAAGTAACTCTGTCTGTCTGTCTCGCTTTCCTGCTAAAACTACTGAACCGATTTAAATGATATTTGGTACACAGAGAGTTTAGAGCCTGAGAAAGGACATAGGCAACTTTTTATCCCAGTAGTTGTTCCCGCGGGATAATTGCCGACCTCCACGCGGGCGAAGCCGCTGGCAAAAGCTAGTAAATTATATTTATTTATTAAAATAGCTTTAATTTTTTAATAAATAAATATAATTTTCTAGATTCGCGGCTTGGGTCGTACTCCTGAGATCTATCCCCAGGTTTGACAAGATATTGGGGTTTCTCCATCTTGGCATTCATAGAAGCGACCCGAAGTTTGAATTTGTACGAGTGGTTTATAGCAATATACATGGGTCTTAGTATACTTGGGGGCTTACCTATAACATACCTGGCGAAATGTGGGGTGCTACAATGTGGTGGGCTTTACATTTCGAGGAATACAGGGGTGATATTACTCAAGGCGAAAGTGGCAAGGTAGCCCATGAAATTCATAGTTTCTTACAATTTCTGCAATTTATTGGTCAGAATCAGGTTTTGTGTTGATCAAAATATCATTGGCCACCGTAACAGATAGGTATGCATTTGCAGGATTATAATCATTAAAATCGTCAATAGAATTGTGTTTTAAGTTAAAATTACCATATGTCAAAGTCACTTATTTTAAATAGGCACATAAAGGGCACTTCTGAACATCAACATTTACATTAAAATAGAATTGATTCTAATGGCCCCCTTCAAACAGGTAGTTTCGCATGGAATGACTATGACATACAGTTATGAGATTCTAGGTCAATTCTAACTTTGGGAGTTGGACAGTTGATTTAAATGATGATATTGCTTTAAATACATATCTGCAACTGAATGTGTGAATGTGTGTAAATACATATCTGTAGTGAATCAGGTTTTGACCCAGATAAAACATGACTCTTACCTGCAAAATTGCAATAAATTACATCAATCAACTAAATTACGCGAGCTTCCTTAGCGATTTCCCTTGACTAATGTTTAACTTTTTTACTATACAGAAAAACCGTCGTGAAATATGTCTTCTACCCGAGCTGATTCACCGCAGCCACCTCCAGGAGTGTGGTCTGGAAGTTCTGTACAAAGTTGAACATGCTGCTGTGCCGCCCAAGATCAGGAGTCATGGGTGGTTCGTTAATAGATATACGGTAAGTTTTTGTGATAGTTTTTTCCGGTCGTACCGAGTCTGAAGGTCACCCGAAGGGCAATGGAGAAGGCTTTGGTAAGAGTTTCTCTACGTGGTCGAATCAAAAATGAAGGGATTCGCAGGAGAACCAAGGTAACATAGCTCGAAGAATTGCCAAACTTATGAGGCAGTGGGCAGGGCACATCGCTCGCAGAGCTGATAGCACCGCGCACAAGACGTAGTGTTGGAAGGCCTTCGAAAAGGTGGATCGATGATTTTGTGAAGGCTACAGGAATCCACTGTAGGTGAAAAGAAGACCGAAGAGAACCCAGAACCGGTTGAAGTGGTGGTGTTTTGGGAAGGACAATCGACTAGACGTCATTCGGCTGAGATGACGATGATAGTGAAGTTCTTCTTATTGCTCCTTCTTCATTATTCTTGCTTCTATATTATCCCTAACGCAAACGTTGGATGTCACCTTGCCCTTTTTACATCTGTCTAATTCCTTCGAAATCCTATAAAAATATTTTTCTATTCCTCTATTCCAGTGCAAAGACTCAAAAGAGCCCACGTCATGTATGATGACGAAAATGGGTGTCTTGAACAAGTACAACTTTATGGACTACTTCAAGATGAAGGACAGGATCCGTCAGTTCACCACGGACCAGGTGGAGTGGGCCGCTTTACTGGACATCTACATGAGCGCGTTTATCAACATACCGATGTATGGGGAGCATTGTAACTCGGAGAAGAAGCTTCTGAATGTTATTGATGCTATGTTGATGGTAAGTCAAGTGCTTATAGAGTAATGAGGTTCAACCTTTTTCATAGAGCCACAAGATGTAAAAAAATTAAAACTATTGTGTTTTCTATTATTATTTCATCATGTAGAACTATAAACAAACTTGGTACGCACGGCGACATATCAAGCTATAAATTTCCAGTATAAGCTGACTTCTCATTGTACGAAAAGCGTATACAAAACAAAACGAGGTCAGCTAAAACTGGTTTTGTATAGCTTGATATGTAGCCGTATGTACCTAAACAAAGCTTTTGTCTATATATATATAGTTCCTAGAGGGACTAACAGCCCACTGAATATAATAACAGACGTACGCACACTTATCAGAGCCGAAGGAAGCTAAGGAGCCGAAAGAATCTAATTTAGAATTAGGTACTTGTATGAAATTCAGTGAAACGTCGCACCCTTATCTGTGCCGAAATGCTGGCAGAAATCAGGTGTCCTTTGATTCGGCGCAATCTTTCGACGTGGAGTAGTGTGTGTTAACCTTTAAAAAAAGGTTTTATTACTTCTTAAATCTTGTAGAACCTTACAACAGCCATTCTGAATTCCTCGACCACTTGTCTTCATTAATATTTAGGTCTTAGCGTTCCCCTTCATTGTCGTTATAAATATTCTAATATATTCTCATAAAATTACTACGTTTCAGACTTGCCCAGTCTCCAAGAGAAAGAACACGGCACAGTGCAACAAAATCTTCATGGATATGACTCATACGCCACCAGACAAGCAGAACGTGACAAAGGAGAAACTCGATGAAATTATGAAGCACTACCACCATGTGTTCATGCCTAATGACCCTGTTACTACCAACCTCAACCGGGCTATACGAAAGAAACATTCAAGGACTGTCAAAAAACCTGTTTTCGATTTCGCTTTTCTGAATCCGAAAGATGCTCCTCCTGTCAGGGTTATAAGTGTGAAGCCTGAAGCGAGCACAAGAAGACCACACATACCTCCTCTGATATTAAGGCCTGTGTATCTTCGCCCTGAATTTGGTCGAGGACCAGTCAATGATGGTGTCTTTAGAAGCAACCCGTTCTGGTCTCATAGATCTACTAGTTCTACGCTTCGTCCTATAATGCATACTTTACCTGGATTTCATTCTTATACAAATGCTGGAAGACCTTTATTTCCTACAATGTCTCCAACTACGCCCTATTATGAAACTACGACGGTAGCTTGAAGAGTTTTTCTAAAACTGTTTTAGTTTGTATTTTGTACTTTATGTTAAGGCTTTAAGGAGTAGACGCGTATTTTCCTTTCCGTGTTCAGTTCTTGACACTGGTTGTGTGATATCTCCTCGCCCTTTGCGGTACGGTACATGCCCACCAAACTTTATTCAGTTTACGTCAATTAAACACCGTTTAATAATTGACTGACTTTGGTTTGTTATTTACAGAAAATTATATAGTTTACGGTTTGTTAACAGATTTATGACCGGCATAACCGTAATTGTTTTTTACCGTGACTTTGGTCTTATTATTTTTGGATTTTTATCGCATGAAGCTGTTAATATTATCATAATACGACTGTCGTTTGTTTTTTTTTATCCGTTCTCCTCTTTTTTATATACTGTAGACAACGGTGTGAGTTGCACATTTGTACTCTGTATTTGTTCTATAAGATAGTTCATAAGATTAAATGTGTTAATGTTTGTTATTCCTTATAAATAAATAAATGTAAATAAATAAATCACTGTTGTAAGTTTATTCGGAAATTTAATTTTGCAAAGTGTCATGTCATTTTGCGTCCCCTCGAAATTTATCGTACTTGAATTTTATTCAGGCAAGTAAGTGTAATCGTAAGTTGCGTCCTAAAATTGATACCTTGAAAAATTATACCCTTTTTAAAGTTTTCGTAAATAAAATAGAAAACTAGACTTTCTAAGTAAAAAATAATGGAATTTGCAATACGAGGGGGTGAAACACCGAATGGAATTTGCAACACGAGGGGGAATATCGTGGCCCTGGCAAATGGGCAACTGAAGGAACACGGTGGGTTTTAGTCAGTTAAAGTCTGACACACCGTCCCACTTCGCCCAGAACGGGTCATTTGATGATTTTCCACCCACAAAAAAAGGGGATGACCCGGGACGTTTGTTGACTTTACCCTGACCTTTCCAAAGTCAGTCCTATCAAAGGGTATCGTGCTATCTATGTAGTTATTGGGCTGTGAATGACAGAATACTGATTTTCAGCAGCATCCAGTTAGACTGGCATTTTTTTTGGATTGTAAATCATCAAATGACTTCTCCAGCTCTGGGCCGAGCGGGAGAGCGTGTCAGACTTTTACTGGCTAAAACCCACCCGTGTTCCTTCAGTGATCCATATGCAAAGGCCATTCGTTTGAACAATCTCGCGACCCTGGCAGTAATAGACTGGCGGCTGACACTGACATATTTGGGGAAAAATCTGAGCAGGCAGATGATGATGATTCCAATAACGTAAGAGTTAAAAGAATATACCAGACACAAGACTTGTCTGGTCGGAGGGTCCTCCATTTTCTATAGAGGATGAGTGAAATTTACACCTTATTCTTCATGCCTCTGTACTAGTTAAGTGCCGGATCGTTAAAATGTATATCCGCGAATACGGATATTTATTGTCAAGATTCGCGGATTCGGATACGGATCTAAAGTATTTTTACTCATTCGATGTCGATACGCGTGGTATTGAATTATAGTTGACGCCACCTAAGTGCCGTTAACTACTTTTCTTGACTGGTCTTGATTCAACTTGCATTGTGCGGGTCTTTCTTTTGGTTTGTTTATAGTTTAGTTACTAAACAAATAAGAAATAATCAGATAGGAATGTCTTCATTGCTGTCTGGTCACCTATTTATAGAATTTCATATATCTATTGAAAAATAATAAGGTTAAAGATTTGTAGAAGATCCGCCAAAAAGTAACGGATGCGGAGCTTTCTTCTACCTCGGATATCCGCGGATACGGATACGGATGCGGATATCCGGCACTTTACTTCTCTATGCGTTCATTAAAAATAAATGTAAATAATATGTGCTGTAGGTCTAGTGCTCGGTTCCTATAAAAAAAAACCGGCCAAGCGCGAGTCGGACTCGCGCACCGAGGGTTCCGTACAAACCTGTAGGTATTCACGGTTTATGCATAAGGCTTGTGTTTATGAAATTAAATGTTATTTTTTTAATTTTTATATTTCAGTTGATTGAATGAAAGGTAAATTGCGGTTTATGATTTATGACGTATTAAAAAAAAACTACTTACTAGATCTTGTTCAAACCAATTTTCGTTGGAATTTTATATAGCAATGTACATCATATATTTTTTTAGTTTTATCATTCTCTTATTTAGAAGTTACAGGGGACACACACACACATTTTACCACTTTGGGAGTGTCGCTCGCGCAAACTATACAGCTTAGAAAAAAATGATATTAGAAACCTCAATATCATTTTTGAAGACCTATCCATAGATACCCCACACGTATGGGTATGATGAAAAATTTTTTTTTGAGTTTCAGTTCTATGTATGGGGAACCCCAAAATTTATTGTTTTTTTTATTTTTGTATGAAAATCTTAATGCGGTTTACAGAATACATTTACTTACCAAGTTTCAATAGCATAGCTCTTATAGTTTCGGAAAAAAATGGCTGTGACATACACGGACAGACAGACAGACAGACAGACATGACGAATCTATAAGGGTTCCGTTTTTTGCCATTTGGCAACGGAACCCTAAAAACAAATTGTTTTGCTTTTCAATAGTAGCAATTTTTATTGGCAAACTGAGCATATAATTAAATTTTTATTTATTTTTTATATCTTAGGCCAACCAACACAACGTTATCTGATCCCAAAATAGGCAGAGCCTATACTATGGCAACCCGAGAACTGATAAACATACTTATATATATATTTCTAAATACTTACATATTATACATAAATTACACCCAGACACAGAAAAAATGATTATGCTTATCACACAATGATTTGTCTTAGGTTGGAATCGAACCCACAACCTCAGTCTTAGCAGTCAGGGTCACTAACCACTAGACTAACAGGCCAGTCCGCATATATTCGTAAGCTAATTTTACCTGTGATAGACACTTTCATATGTCAGGGTTTACTAAGGAAAGCTATGAGGATTTGGCTTTATTATTGGCAAAGATATAAGAATCTTAATAACGGTCCGTAAATAATAGGAACCGGCTACTAGTGTGTCAGGATCAAGGGTAATAAAAAACAATTTTGAAGCAATATGAAAAAAATATTTATTACAATCATAATATGTACTGCCTGAGTAACTATTGTACTTAAAATATTTCCTACTACACTATCATAGCTATAAGTAATTGTTTCATTTATAATTTCCACCAATATTTTCGTCAGTCTTAATAAAAAGTTAAATAATTTGGCCAGCTTTTATTTAGAATTTTTTTCTTCAAAACATTTGTTTACGGAATTACTTACTGCTTGATTTAATTTTGAAATTATTATTTGAAAACATGATAGGGATTAATTTCTTTCTAAATCTTACTTTTGATTTTTTACATGACATTATTAAAGTTCGACTATGCACTTTAAAGAATTCAAAAATAAATAAAATTATTTATAAACTAGTAAATTATAACATACATCACTCTTTTTATATAGATACATCCAACACAAACAAACAAACAAAAAATCCATTACATATTCATCATTCCTAATTATTTTCACTTACTTTGAACTCACTCTAGTATTTTTAATAAATTATAAATAAGCAAGAAAATAGGCACATGAGTTTAACTCAAATGTTGAATAAAGAATAACAAAAAACAAAAAAATTGCAGAAGTTATACAAAAGTTTTGAGGCACCAATTTTTTAAATGTATTTTATAACGATGAAAAAAAGTATTAAAGCATTTCAATAAAAAATGGCAAGCGATTAATATTTCATAGAGATGATTATTCGAGACTAAAGCTCTAATTTATTTTGTAAGACACTGTACACTGTCAAGTACTTAATTCGTAATAGGAAGAATTACATATTTACATGTCATATAATCACATCGTAAAAAAAATGTGTTATTTATAAGTTCATTATTATTCTACAAACTGAAATAAAATAATTTTGATATTGTCAGAGACACAGTATTCGGTATAAAATATTATTCAACAAAACAAAATGGTTTATCCACTTTTCTTGATATAATATTGTAATCCTACCGTCTAAGTCTATAAACCATAATTTATATTTCATACCTGTATCTACTCTAATAGACAACCACATAAGATTTTCGTATATAAAACAAAAATTGTATCAAATCGCATCTTACTAAACAAAAAAAATAGTTCTAAAGACCATATCTTCACAATATCCATGACAATTCCTATAGAAATTGTAGAACATGGAAGAAGGATAAATAAAGTAATTCACTTCAAAACAAACTCAAGCACTATCTATATTGCTAATAACAATATCTAAACTGCAACAAATTGTAATTTACATTAATTGTAGAAAAGCATCAAAACATAATGTTGTAAAGTACAGGAAATGGAATATTAAAAGATGCTATACTATAACAACAATAAAGTACAGAACTTCTTTATACAGATAATATAACTGTTTCTGTCATAATGTTCGTTCGTTCGATTCCCTAGATATTATTTACAATCATAATAATTCCATTGAAGAATTATTACGTGAAATAAATCAACATTGAGACAAAAATATTAATAGTGACGATTCTGTGCTTAATTCTTTAAATAGAAACAAACATCACTGATAGTAATAAGAATTGAATATTTTATGACGATAAATCGATGGGTTATGATTTATGAAAGATGAGTCCTAATTTCAATTTAAAAATTACCTCTATCTATTTTTGTACATAAAAACTGGTTATATTATATTTTAAAATCATGGCATATTAAGACTGATTGTGTCAAAATTTCTCATTGATCGCGTATCGCCGTTTAAACTATGGGACCCAGTATTGATCCTTGTGAGAATCTCTTGTTGGAGGGCCTTTAGCGTTCTCATTGCTGACAGGTCGGTGGTTGGGGCGAGGAGTAATGCTCTCCTGGCATGAGGGAGAGCTTCTGAAGGTTTGTTGAGGGCGAGGATAGCTCGGGCCATGGCGTAAGCACATTCGAAGGCATTCGGACGCAGGATAGAGGCTCGTGCTGCAAGGTCTAAGGCTTCTGATGGTTCCTGAAATGGATGGAGATAATTTTTGAATAACTTGATTTGGATTTATTCATTGAGATTCCAGTGCAAATGTTATATTTAAATAAGGAATTACATATTGCTTATTCGTATTCCTCTTCATTTTTCCTTCAATGCTGATAATCGTGACTACATATGACGAGTCTTATAGTTTTGCGGTCTTATGCAGTGTGGACTGCGCGGAACATAGTGTCCCCAACAAAAATTCGACTCTATTCCAACTCTCTATTATCTACCAGTAAACGATGCGAAATTAATCATGAATGATTGTGTGACAAGGAACTGTAAAGATCAATGAAAAACATTTTCATCAAGACGGTATTTAAATTAGTTTTCATTACAATTTCTTTAATCAAGCTAGAATAAAACTTTACTTCAAAGAGTACTTACGTTTAATTTCCTCTTACATCTCGACAAGTTCAACAGCAAATTTGTCTTTAACTGCACAAATGCAGACACATGCTCATGCGGCACCGGCTGAGTGGTGGGTGTGGTCAGACCCTCGTCACTGATGAGAGGGTTGATTTTCTTCAGCGCGTATTGGTAGCGGTGTGCCGCTTCTGATGGTCTGTTTTTCCGGTATAACATATTCCCGTCTTCTAGCAACTTGTTTAATAATATTAGCCTGTAGAGAATAATTAATATTATTACTTTTAAGTTTAGGGCTTCTTCAATGTTACAGGTAGTGAGATCAATGTGTTGAGTGGGTTTCCTGTTTAATCATATTTGACAAAGGCCCTTTATGTTGTCAGGCTGTTTCTATAGTTTTGTTGTTGATAAATGTTTGAAAATTTTAATCAGTAACTTACATGAATTCTGGTTTGCCTGAAGCCATAACCCACGTAGTCGGACCAAGCTTAGCACCTTTCCTCAGAAAACAATTAACGACCTGCAATCAAACAAGAATATTATATTTAAGATAAAACTAAAATTATCAAGCTTTAGAAAATTAAGACGTTAGCTTAAGAAAATTTATAATACGTAGAACGTAATTTAGAATTGAAAGGAAATGGTGAAAATGATAGCGTTTGACAGAGAAAAATGGAAGAAGATAATGTGCTGCGCCGACCCCTGAAGTACATCAGGCAGTGGCATGAAGATGTTGATGAATGTAGAATTTATAGATAACTTACGGGAACATTTCGTTGTCCAATAGCTCTATCCAACGGCCTGAGGCCACTATGATCCACCCTCTCCAGCGAGGCTCCTCTCTCCAGCAGTATATCCACCAGATCTGATGGACCTCCGCATGCAAGGCCCAAAGGTGTACGACCGCTGCCATCTGGTTGGTCTAAGAAAAGTAAAGAGGTAATTAGAATACTAGAAAGGTTTTTACATAGCAAAGCGGAGAATATAAACCAAGTTTACTATTATTTCACATTATCATGAATTACTAAAGGAAGAATAAACGTTTTGTGTACCACTAAAACAAAGTAAAATAAATATAGGATTTGACATTTCTATCCAATGAAATTTAGAAGAATAAATAATGTTTATTTTTGAGTTTTGCAAAGATTTCAAACACTACTAAATCAGGTATATAGTTTCATAGCTCAGGCAACAGATAAATACAGTTTGTTGATAATACAGTAAAAACTTACCTATGGTAGCGCCTTTGTCCATCAAGACTACCATGGTTGGTATTTTAGACCTTAGACACGCCCATCCGAGAGGTGATATTCCATCAGCATCCGTTGCATCAGGGTCAGCACCTGATAAAATATGAAATGTTTTGAAGAAACCGAATATTATAAGAAGTAGGAGCGATTAGTCGTGATTATATTGCATACTAGCTTTTGCCCGCGGCTTCGCCCGCGTGGATGTTGGAAATTAACGCAGGTATTTTTCTAAAATAAAAGATTTTTTCTAAAATAAAAGCTGATGTAATAAGGAGTAGCCTAGGTTACTCCTTATTACATCAGCTACCTGCCAATAAAAGTCCCGTCAAAATCGGTCCAGCCATTTCAGAGATTAGCCGGACCAAACAGACAGACAGACAAAAGTTAAAAAAAATGATTTCTTGGTGTACAAGTACCGTATTTACTTTCATATGCATTTAGTGAAAAGCTGTTAATTTGAAATTACAAACAGACACTTCTGTTTTTTTTATTTGTATAGATATACCAAAGGAGACCGTACTGAACACTTTAAACATGGGTCAACCAAACTGAGTGTTATTTTCTACACTCATGTTAGAACTGTACTGAACTGTACGAATATAATAATTAGAAAACTCACCATGCTCTAATAACATCTCAACAACATCCGCATGACCCTCAGCAGCTGCTAATATCAACGGAATCTTTCCTCCAGAGCCCATCACGTCAGCTCCAGAATCTAACAGCCTCAACACTAGGGCTGTTCTTCCATTCTTGGCTGCTAATGCTAGTGGAGACAGCTGACGCGCATTCAAGGAGTAAGGTGTTGCTCCTCGGATGAGCAGAGCGTCTGAAATTGCGGCGTTGCCAGATGAGCAGGCTGCTGTTAGAGCGGTCTCGCCTGTTACTGGGCAAATGCCATCGGGCTGTGGAAGAAAAGTATTTGTTGTAGTCATTTATTATGAAGAGAGGATTTATAATAAGGGTTTATATATGGGGAGGGCGAGAAAAAACATGGGTATGCTTAAGTTCGTTCATATAAAAATGATGACGCAATGTAAGTGGAAACCCAAAGAGTAATAAAATAACTGGTGCTTACCATTAATTCAGCAGTATCCAAAAGATATTCAACGATATCTAAATGTCCATTCTGAGCTGCAGCTATGAGTGCATGACGAGATCCTGGTACCAGCTGTTCGATGCTACCATCATCGATGTCTAAGGAGTTTCTGTCATTTCCAGTTTGACAGCCAAGGAGGTAGATTACTGTGTCTCTATGGCCGTTTTTAGCAGCGTGGACGAGAGGAGTCTGTTCTGCAGTGTCGGTATGACTTAGCGATGCGCCTGAAATTATAGGAACAGAGTTAAGACATGGTCAACTGGCAAAGTCAAAGCAAGGCATCTTCTCGATTAAATATCTTTATATAAGGTATATCTATTCATACACGAAATATTTTAAGAGGTACACCTGTAGGTGGTAAAGAAGCTATAGCAACGAAAAAAAAAATTTTGTAATGTTTTTTTTTTAAATTTAATATTTATAAAATATTTGACGCACATAAGAAATACTGGCTCCTTATTTTTTACGGCCCGAGACACCGCGGCCATGCTCGTGCCGTCCGGTCGTCGCCCTCGCAGAATTGAATAGAATTTGGAGTAAAGGTTTTATGCAAAACCTCTCAAGTAGTTTTAAAATTATAATAATTACGAAAATTCAAAAACGCTTAGATAAAAAAAAATATCTTTGCTTTTATAGCTTCTTTACCACCTACAGGTGTACCCCTTAAAATATTTCGTGTATGAATAGATACACCTTATATATTCAACTTCAAGTAAGTTCTTCATGTGATTTAATTTCTTTATAAAAGTGGCTTTCATTACCTGCAGCAATAAGTCTCCTCGCAACATCAGTGTGTCCTCGCTGACATGCCAAAGATAAAGCAGTACATCCTTGAGAATTTGTCATTTCCATATCAGCTCCAAATTCAATCAACAGGCCAACCATTGCCAATATTCCTTGGTACGAATACATGCATAGTAATGGAGCATTACCAAGACATTCTGTGATTTGGTTTGGGGATCCACCAGCTAAGAGCATAAGTCGGGATACTTTGACATTCGGCGTGTAAATGTTCCTCAAATGTGCAATCGCTTCACCAACGCTGGCCGAACTTGTCGCTACTAACATTGCTTGCAAATCTCTCGGACATAACCCTAATTGCGCTGGACCCATATTCCTGTACATGTGGGCTTTTAAAATGTGATGTCCTAACTCCATTGATTTTTCTGAATCTAATGGCGCTTGTACCCTGGATAGTCTGAATGCAATCCCACAATGTCCTGCTCTCAAATCACAGAGGAATTTTGGACTTTCATTGTCATCTCTTCTTATCAACCATTCCCTGAACGAAGGGTGGAAAAACATATAGGTGTTGTCAATTCTCTTTACAAGAAAGTCAGAGAGCGATTCGAATCTGTGGCAGAATTCATCCCACGGTAGGAACGTATTGACCAGTAACGAATTTACTGAGTAATAAATCTCTACCAGAGTCAGAGGATACAAAGCTGCTAGGCAGACACTTAAGATGTGAGTGACTTTCTCAAATGATTGCACTGTAGGGAATCGTAGGTTGAATTGCAGCAAAAATATTTGTGCTAGCGATATCGGCACTACTTTGTAATTCGTCGATTTAACCACGATGTGACTCCTCTCAAGTAGATCTAGAATTAATTTTAGGAACAAAAACGAGCCTTGGCTTAGATGAAGCACGTACTGTGCAAACTTCAACACTGAGTTGTGTACCCCTTCAGACTTTCCTGTCGAACATTTGATGTTCGTTTCTATGATTGGAGCAGCTTGAAGTCTTGTGTTAAAATATTCCAGGAGATCTTTGTGAACGTTGTCTGACTCATCCAGACTTAATCTTGTGTAGGGCAGCTGTTTCGACAGTTCTAGAAACTGTGTCCTTACAGTAGCGATCACTTTGAGCCATGAAGGCATTTCTGGAACATGCCTTGCTAAGAATGAAGCGATGGTGTATCCATGATCGGGTCGGTGGTATTCAGCTTCACAAAGACCATCAACGAGAATGATGCTGTTTGAGGTGTCTATGCTCCCACTCCTCCTCAAGATTATGAGAGGTTCGATGATGCCCCTCATGAAGGCTAAGTCTGGGTCAGCAATACATTCTTTCAGGGACAAGCATGCAAGTAGATGTGGCTCGCTGAGGAGGTATTCTCTGTAGGCTTGCAGCCTTGGAGCTTGACAGAGTTGAGCTGCTAAAGAGTGCACAAATTCACCTACGAGGCAGGTACTGTTATTATCGGCCTGAAAAGAAATAAATGATTAGTCAAAGTCACGATATACAAGAATTTGTAATTAGAGTTCTTTTGGAAAATCTTTTACAAAAGAACCATTAACATATCATCATCACATCCCATCATTCACTATCAGCAGCAGCTATCAGCAGTAATTTTTAGGGAATATTTGACAAAGTTTACTATTGTTTTCAGTATTTTGTCTTTCATAAGCTTACCTGACAAAAATGATAAGCGACAACGTGCGAGGCCAGGTGGGTGAACATGCCGATGGTCAGCTCTTCTGGCAGCATCTCTCTAATATCTGACTGCTCCCTTAGCTCCTCATACTCGCAGTTCCGTTTTCTGCCAAAGCAGGAGTATTCTACCAGTTGGAGGATAAGTGCAGTTTTCCCAGTGCCTGGACAGCCGGATACTATGATACCTGAAGAGGTGAAAAATGTTAAGAATGTTGAACTACAATTTATTTGGATGGATATTCAATTTAAAATTCACAAATAACAACGACACAGAGTAGGACATAGGGCATTGGTTGGCAGATATTGTCATAGAGCAGTTTAATGGTAAAATTTTGCAAGTTAAAGTGGAGATATTAAGTTGAAAGGGTTGCTAAAGGTTTTAGAAATCGCAATACAATTGAAATCTACAATTTAAAATCAATCCAACAGTGTTTGATAATGATAAAAAATACAAACCTGAAGCACTAGAATCTAAAGCCTTTTCCATATCCCTCATGAGCCAATGTCTTCCTGAGAAGTACGTCTGGTTGTCTGTTGAAGGTACTTCGAAGAACAGTGGTCGTAATGTCAACTGTGGTGATGGATGCACTGTGAAGAAACAAAACTACATTAAATCTCTCTTAATCTCGTAAGGCCCAAACTAAGTTTCCCATGATGAGCTAAAACACCCAATGTACAATACAATGAACAATATCGTCTAACATGGTTCCGGCCCAAGCACATTCATAACTAGTTTTCTTTAAGAAAAACTTAGTTTTCTGGGTACTCTTAGTTAGAAAGGAATTTAATAAACTACTTTTAAGTTGATATTTCGTGTTTATTTAAAAGTACAGGCGTTTAGGAGAAGATTTTGTTTTTAAGTCTGGGCCAGAATGCTGCAAGCCACTTTGTTCAATACGTTGTACGTTGGGCCTTACGAGGTTAAAGCTTATATCTTCTTTCGTGTTGGTGCGAGTTTGACTAGTATTTTAAGACATTCATTCTTAAGGTCTATTTTGTGGTGTTTTAACGTTGCGTTGCGGCCTGCCCAAATGTGCGTAAGCGTCATTGCACTGGAGTGGAAAAGATTCAAACTCGAAATTTGAATCTATCTGAAACAATTGCCACGTTGCGATGCAGCCCCTGGTGGCCCCAAACTTTTCTATTCATGTAGAAACCTGGTAACCAGCGCCGAAATGTCAGTGCTTCTTGGTGCTACCATACGCTGGTTCCAAATCAACACGAACCGGCGCCGACTGATAGGAACTTGTAGGCATTTATCGGTGACGGTTTGAATACACCCTAATGTACGTTAATGATGATATGCAGGTTATAATGAAACTGAAGTCAAAGCAGTATTTAGAATTCTAGTTAGTATTCAAATAAGTTCAGTTGCTCATGTATAAAACTAATCTGCTATGGATAATTTTCTTATTTACTGGCCAGATTTCCTGTTTTATTCTAGCTCAATACTATTAGCGTCACATTTATCAAATTCTACAAGAGGCTTATCGTATTTAGCTACTAAAATACGTGCACATTTGCATATTTTAACAAGATGTATTTTCAAATAATGCAACTCATTGCCAATCTTTGTATCGACGAAGCAGTAATATAAAAACCTAATTTCTGCATCCGAAGCTTTCAAAAATAGACGAAATTTAATTACAAATCTAATTATTTCAAAATTAATTTTAGAGCTTATAATAAATAAAATCTTCCGTAGTTTTTGCTGATTCAATATGGTTGAAGAAAAAATATTAATTTCGTATAACAATGTACCTTTTTTGATTTCTGATGATGTTGAAGATTGCTTGCTGTTGACCCTGGCTGAGCGTCTGGCAGCTGTTTTCCTTGTCTTGAAGAAGCCGCTGGACATTCGAGTTAGTTCATCTGATCGGCCGCTTTGGAGTGCTAGAAAGAGAATATAGATTTTATTAGTGATGATATTTTTGGAGATAAGAGTGCAATGAGTTGCACTTTCGTTGTGTTTTACGCTAAAAAACTGTTGTTTAGTCCATATTGTTACACTGCAGGGCAAAACGCTTACTTTTCTTCTTTCTATCATAAGCTGGTGTGAACCAATCATCTGTAGATGTCAAGTTCGTCCCGCCATCTTTGCGTTTAAGATAATAATTTTTTCACCTATAATTGAAAATATTTTTAAACAACTACAATATAATAACTAAGGTACCACTTAACGGGCGAAATAAGTGTCTTGGTTCCTATCACTATCTAACCAAAGTCGTTTCCAATGAATCAATCTATTTTTAGAGCTGACGTAAACGCCGAATTTACGAAATTTAGGCTGGGAGTCTATCAGTGGTTCTCGTGTCAAAAGCTAATAACAATTCCTTAGGAGTGACGGTTATCGGCAGCCCAGAGGGCGTGGTATCTTAATGACTGACCACTTCAATCTCCAAGGGCCTAATGAGGTTAGATAGGGAGAACTCATTTGACTAATTAGATCTACCAAATTTTTGACATGAGGCTAAATGGGTTACTAATAACTCTTTGATCTGGTAGGCTCCAGTAGTTAATAGTATAATTGGATAAAATGTTTCTCTGCTGAAGTTTAAAGCCCAACACCAGTGGAAAGCATTTCGTATTTCTACGACTTTCAATAGGATTGTCATAAGCCTTGTACAGATCCAATATGGGACAGGGACATCGATGTTAAAACTGAAACCATGAATTCAGTACATGGTGCTAGTAAATTTCTAGAAATTCTAGTCGGTTATCAAATAAAATTCTGCTGTTTCATAGAAAAATGCAATATTTACGTGGTCAAAATATACAGCATAGCACATTTTTCTTTTACGACTGAAAATTTTACCACAGGTGGGTTGAGAATCATATACTGATCCATGGAAGGTTGTGCGTCGATTTCCACCTGTACCACCCTGCATATTTTCTGATTATTCTAACAGAATGTAGAATCTAATAGAATGTAGTTTTTTGTCTAGGCTCTCTGTCTGGTCATAAAATATAGACTGAGTTTGCCCCAGCCTAAACATCACCCGTATCAGTGCTAAGATGTCCAGATTTTTAGGGGTGACCGACACATGTGTCGAAATGTTTTTTACAAATATACCCGCGCACACCTTTTGTTTTTTTTTTTTAAATTGTGACCTTTTTCTTTCAATTTTGTATGAAATTAAAAGTAACATAGTCGACTGAGGGACTATCTAGAGAACGGGAAGCAGTGTTCTCTATGCATTTTACCAACATACTGCGATTGCCAACCCGCTTGCCAAGCGTGGCGATTATGGCAAAACCGATTATGGCAAAACCCCTAAGTTTTGGGTAGGCTTATATTCAGCACTGGCTGGACGTATTTCAACTAAAATAATAATGATGATGAAAAGTAACAACAGTAGGTACTTGCGGGGTTTCAAATCCGGTCCACGAGTTCAATAAAATGAGCCTGATTGAGGTAGTTAAAACATTACACGAAAGTTTTTTCTGTTAAGAAAACTTACTGTTAACAGAATGCCGTCTGCTCCCAGGACTGGAGGACGAGCAGTTGCTGGCTGCAGATAATGACATGGATGCTAGAGAGCCTAGAGAGTCCCGACCCAGAGGCGTTGCTACCTCCACTTCAGAGGACCCGGTGAGTGTTGATACCTGAAACAAAATGGTTGTTACAGTTAGTTCAATGAGCGAGACTTAATTGAAAGACCTGTGATGGTAGAACTAGTTGAATGCTGTTAAGTAAACCTTTACTATACAGCGTATAAGGTTGTTTATAACAGAGCCGGATCTCAGACTAAAGGATATTTTTAAGGAACCGATGCTTTATAAGGTACTGCATATGGAACAGCAATCTTATTTCCAACTCTCAAGGTCTACTTTGGAAAGAATTTTGTTTTCTTTTTGGCCCTCCTTATTTTTCCAACTACTACAATTCTTAAAGGCTAGAATCTACAGTGATGACTACAAAATCGTGTGAAGGTTGAGGGCAAAATAGAGTAAAGATGACTTGGAAATTGCAACAAAAAAAAATCTTAAGATACTTACCGGACTCGTGTTATGTGAAGCCAAGGTATGCGCGTCAAGAGAAGCAAGCGAGGTGCAGCTGTCTCTAGCCTTGTTTCTGGCTCCTCGTCGTTCACCCAGCAGTAAACCCAGGCGCATATACAGGTCATTCTGCCGTCTGGACTCGTAGCCTGCCTGCTTGATGTGACCGCCTTCGTCGTCTGTGGAGGAGATTGGGAGATAGGTTAGATTTTGGTAACTTTTTGGTGTTTGAATTTTATGAGGTGCAAGGGATCTACTTTCGGCCATAGTTTTCTAAAAAAAGATAGCGTCGCTGTGAAAGAGTGAGAGTGACTGTTATCTTTTGGATATGATTGAAATTGATTTTAGCCTACAAAAATAATTACATCAGATTTTAATTCAGACTAAAGCCTTTGTCAGATACCGAGAACCAGCACTAAACTTAAATGATTCTACGAAAGTAGCTCTCTGCGCTCTCTAATTACATTTCTGTCTCTATTTATATATAAAATGAAATACTCATAAAAATTATAGAGAGAAGTCATTGAAAGTCATGACAAGTGACAATTCATTAGTCTCAAATAATAATCTACCTGCACATAATTGAATCCACAGCAGATGCTTTCAAATTGATAAGCTATTGACAATTGTAACACACAGGTGCAAAAATATACAAAGTGTACAATTACAGCTAATAAAAACTCAAATACAAAGAGTTGTTATCCATATATTACATGCCGTTTTTCACAAGCTTTCAATGAAACATAATCAGATATAAAAGAACAAAAATCAAATCTTAAACATGTGAATTCCATGCATACACAATCGTGCAATAATCTTACACACACACTTTAAAAAAAAAAAACAAATGAAGTACCTATTTACCAAGATGGCTAATAACTTTAGAGATCTCTCCAGCTATTTCACACTTCAATTCTAGAATGATTTATTCTTGTTCCAATGATGTGCAAATATAATGAGAATAATGTTTTATAGAAACTGTTCATGGTAGTTAAAAGTTTTCAAAAATAAATTTCCTTTAGAAATTGGTGTGAATATAACAAGTGAAAAAGCAAGATTAAAAAAAACCAGGTTCACTTTATTAGCCGGTTAAATTCCTCTGGATGCGGGAAGCCAGAGCCGGTCGAAGAAGCTTGGGGGACACCTTTCAACTGGTATGATGATAATGGTGATAAATGCCTTCATTTTTCTAGTGCGGGAGATAGATAGAGCTAAACGTAACCAATAGCACCATCCCCTTTTCACAACAGAATCACGATATCACTAACTAGCTTCTGCCCGAGACTTCGTCCACGTCAAATTTTTGCTCCCCTGACCCTTCCCGTCGCATCGATTTGCCTGCTAGTTTTCGTCCACTTTTCGTTGCTGCTCGCTCCTTTTGAATTATAGTGAGTCAACCTTAAAAGATAGACATATGCTCTCGCGGACTTTTTTTTAGAACTTTTTAAAAAGAACAATTCCGTCATACATGATTTTGGCGTTACTTTAACCGTTTACGCAGCGCACGCAACGGAAACTCTCAAAAGAAATAAATTTTCCCCGTTTTTGCAACATTTTTCATTACTGCTCGGCTTCTCTTAGTTGTAGCGTGATGTTATATAGCCTATAGCCTCCCTCGATAAATAGGCTACCCAACACAAAAAGAATTTTTCAATTCGGACCAGTAGTTCCTGAGATTAGCGCGTCCAATCAATCAATCAAACAAACAAACAAACTCTTCAGCTTTATAATATTAGTATAGATTCTTCAGAATACGACCCCAGAATAGTCCATAAATAAAGCTTGCACTTCTTGCAATGAGATCGTTACCTCCCACACTGTTTTATACATATCCTTTGTTTTCACAATTCCCATGACATTTTACAACAAATTAAAGAGATTGATGAAGCGTCGCCATATTAAGTATTAAGAAGCTCTTGGTATTTTTGCTCCATTGTGTGTTAAAAACGAAATTGTTATCACAGGAAGCGGAATGCAATTAACACATGAAGCGGTTGAGAATGTTTCTATATTTCTTTAACAATAGTTTGTGAGATGTGCTTTTTAAAGGTTAGGGAAAATATGAGGCGTCCTTTTTTGTCTGTACAATGTGAAAAGCTTAGTAGGTAGGTAGGTACTGCTATTTTGTAAGCATACTATTGTTGGTTATTGTCGATGGCTATAAGAGTAGAGGGAGACCAAAGAAACGATGGATGGACTGCGTGAATTATTATATGGATAGAAAGGGGGTGACTATTGAGATGACGACTAATAGAGAAGTATGGAAGAAAAAGACATGTTGCGTCGACCCCAAATAAATTGGGATAAGAGCAGAAGAATGATGTTGACTATTGTTGGTATTGAAGGTCTTGTGACTATATTTTGATTATTTTTTAATACCAGAACTGGCCTTCTGATGATTTTATTCTGAGTCATATGAGGCTCAGTATTTTTTTCTTAATTATAGTTTACCAGTGACAATAAAGTGTTTTTTTTTTTTTAAGAAAGCATTCTTTTGGTTGACACAGTTTGTGTCAAAATCATGCAATAATTTCGTCACCTGTCTCGGCAAACAGCAAGCAACATCAAACGTGATGGTGTACTGTATGTATATCAGTGCCATCTTAAGTCCGGCCTATAAATAAAATATTCTTTTGTTTTAAATTGTAAACTATCACAGTCACCCGTTTATGCCTACAAACAACCTATATCGGACGTTTTGGTGTCCTGTGTAAGCGGAGATCCTCAACAGGTGCGGAAACGCTGGCGTGGGAACGTCAGTTCCAAGATCACAACTCGATACCGTTTCTGCTGGGCTGTGAAAATAGCGATTGTGAAGCTTTTTGTGGTCGGTGTTAGTAAGATGTTTTTCTGCTATCATCCTTAATGAAATCAACATAAATAATTCTTATTATTTATGTTGATTTATGTTATCATCATTAGCAGCCTAGAATGTTCCCACTGCTGGGACACAGACCTCCTCCCGATGAGTGGAAGTGGGCCATAATCCACTACGCGGGCCCAGTGCGGGTTGGTAGCTGTCTAAAAATATGGCAAATATGCCATACGCTAATATGCTATATTTTTAAATGAAAATCCTACACAGTAACTAGTAATGTTGCCACCACTGTCACCGTTGTTGTTACCACTTGTCTTTTACATGCATTACGCAGAGATAGCAGGGATGAAATAACAAAAGCGGCAGCCATTGCTTTTAATTTTTTTTAAAATCAAATTAATATAATGTTCTTTAAACAGACAATGCTTTGGAGAAATTCTCACCGCATTTTCAAAGGACACTTAACTTTAGACGTTTGTTAAGTCGTCCTGATACTCACAATCGCTACAAAACTGTGCAGTGATTTAAAATTCAGTTCTGGAGAATTCTACCGTATTTACTTGTAATAATTCCCCATACCATATTTATTACACATAAGTTATTACCGTAACTACATATTTAACTAACTAATAACGTTATTTGAATTGACTTGTCAACGAACATTGGCGTAAACCTTAAGATAAATTAATGAGTCTATTCAAATATCTTCATTTTCATTCGTTTGGTCCGTAAATGAAGACATTTAACAAAATGCCAGCTTCTTTGGTGAATGCTTGGCATTTGTCAGCTCAGAACTAGCGTGAAAGGTCAGTCTTGTAGCTCTACATACGTACGACTTGCATCATTGTAAATTAACATATAAGCTTGTAAATGTCCACAGGATGTGTCGTTTTATAGACTGGACTGATGTCCTTTTTAATTTAAAATGACATTTTACTTATCATCTTGGTTATAAAATTGGTTTACACAATTCTGGACTTTTACATTAGGACATATGGTAATGACACTATATACAGGCTGGTATATTTGGCCTAATTCAACTATTCGAAATTCAAAAAGAGACATGTTTTAAAAAAAATAAGTGTGTTCTCTTGTGTCGTTTGCTTCGTGGCCACAATCAAAGACATTGTTGTAAAGTTGGATTCTCTTTTCAAGTGAGAAATTATTAAAACTACAATTATTGTTATAAATGAAGATAGATGCATGTATGGGTACTTTAATACAGATTGAGAAATTATCTATTATACTTATATTCTACTTTGTTAATTTTACAATATTTTTTCTGATATTACCACGCAGTATACAATTGCTTGGATTTCGGTAATGAGTAACTTAACTATTTGTGAGAGTATAAGGGTGGCTTAGATATTACCTATTACAAGACGATGGTCAGGCACCCTAATAAAAATAAAATTACCTTATCCAAAAACGTTATGTTTATTGCAATATGATCTCTATGAATTTTAATTAGAGAACATATATAAGGTGTATCTATTCATACACGAAATATTTTAAGAGGTACACCTGTAGAAGGTAAAGAAGCTATAGAAGTAGAAATATTTTTTTTTTATCTAAGCGTTTTTGAATTTTCGTAATTATTATAATTTTAAAACTGCTTGAGACGTTTTGCATAAAACCTTTACTCCAAATTCTATAAATGGCCTGCCTGGCGCTGCGAGGGCGGCGACCAGACGGTGCGAGCGCGGCCGCGATGTCTCGGGCCGTCATAAATAAGAAGGAGCTAGTATTTCTTATGTGCGTCAAATAATTTGACGCACATAAGAAATACTAGCCTGACGACAGGAGTTCGAATGGCGATGAGGCGCAGGGATCGGGCCTTCCGTAAATTTAAAAAAGATCGCAGTGAAGAAAATCACAAGTTTTTCAAAGCTGCTAGGAATCGGTGTAATCAGATGACACGCAACGCTAAACGCCGCCATATTCTCGAGAACATATCTTCTTCTTCACCTGCTGATATCTGGAAGTTCCTTGGTACTCTTGGTATCGGCAGACCACGGCATGTGGATTTTCCCAATACTATTGGCCTTGATGATATCAACCGTCACTTCACAACCACTTGTCCTTTGGATTCCCAAATCTTATCCCAGACGGTGGGTTTCATTACTGGCCTAGCTAGTCCCATTATAGAACCATTTCACTTCTCTCCGGTCACCTTGGACGAAATTAAAAAGATTATCCTTTCTATAAAATCCAAGGCTGTGGGCTATGATGGTATCAGTCGTAGTATGGTCGTTTGGATCCTTGACAGCCTTCTCCATCCGATTACCCACATTATCAATTTTTCGCTTGATTCCGGACAATTCCCATCCCCATGGCGTATGGCCTATGTCCGCCCACTGCCGAAAATCTCGAATCCCTCCCTACCCAGTCACTTTCGACCCATTTCCATTCTCCCATTCCTGTCTAAAGTGCTCGAGGCCTGCGTTCACAAGCAGTTTTCGGGGTTTGTTCATCGGAACAACCTTGTTAGCTCTTTCCAGTCTGGATTCAGACCTGGGCACAGTACAACCTCCGCCCTCCTTAAAGTGACTGGTGACATTAGAGAAGCGATGGAGGATACCAAGGTTACCGTTTTGGTATTAATTGATTTCTCCAATGCCTTTAATGCCGTCAGTCATGATATTCTCCTCTCTATCCTCTCCCATCTTATGGTTTCGTCCGAGGCTCTGGAATGGTTCTCTTCTTATCTTCGGGGACGTCAGCAGTCGGTTCGCGTTGATGAGAGTTCATCGAGTTGGCGTTATCTGGATGCTGGTGTTCCACAAGGCGGTATTCTTTCTCCATTATTATTCTCCATCTTCATTAATTTTATCACTCATTGTCTTCGGTGTTCGTATCATCTTTATGCTGATGATCTTCAACTGTATACGTCTGGGCGGGTGGAAGGTTTGTCGGACGCTATAGCAGATTTAAACCGAGATCTGGATTCAATAAAAAAGTGGTCTGATAGTTTTGGAGTGTCAGTCAACCCCTCTAAGTGTCAGGCCATCGTAATTGGAAGCTCGCGTATGATGGGTAGGGTGACGGTTGATTCTCTTCCTCCTCTCAGTTTTAATGGTACCGTCATACCCATTACCCCTACTGTGAAGGATCTCGGTTTGCATCTAGACACGACACTTAGCTGGCAACGCCAGGTCTCTAGTGTTAGCCAAAGGGTCAATGGTACTCTGCGCTCCCTGTATCGTCTGAGAAGCTTTTTACCTGCTAAGACGAAAGCCATGCTTGTGCAGACTTTGATTTTCCCTATGATCGACTATGGTGACGTGTGCTACTTTGACTTAAATGCGGTTTTTCTGGAAAAGCTCGACAGACTTCTCAACAACTGTATACGGTTCATATTCAACTTAAGAAAATATGACCATGTGTCGAGCTATAGGTCTGAGCTCAAATGGATGTCCATTCGCCAAAGAAGAAGTTTGCGCGCTTTGACCACGCTTTTCTCCCTTCTCAACTCTCCCACTCCTCCTTCTTATCTTGTGTCTCACTTTCAATATCTATGTTCTTTTCATGTTAAAAATCTGCGTTCTTCTAACAATCTTCTCCTGCTCTGTCCTTCTCATACCTCTGATTTTGTTCATTCGTCCTTTCATATTCAGTCTATTCTTCTTTGGAATGCGCTCCCTCTGGATATCAGGACGGCCACCAGTCGGTATGCATTTAAGCGGAAATTGCAGAGTTATTTTCGAAACAAATAGTGTAGAGTCATCTCAACATCTCTGTTTAATTTGTGTATATATGTATATATATATATTATAAGTATATATATTAGTTAATATGTATGTGTATTATATGTTTATAATCTATTTATGTACTAGTATTCCCATGTTATTTGTAATTCAATATGGGATTTATTTTTAATAGTATTTAAATCATTGTTCCTCTCAACCAAAGCACCTGCCATCTAATCTCTTCACCACCCTTGGTTGACTGGTAGAGAATGCCTAAGGCATTAAGTCCGCCTTTGTACCTTTTTGTGTGCGAGAAGTTTAAATAAATAAATAATTTATAAATAGTAAATTTTGAAAAAAATACATTTAGAATTTTTTTTTCGTTGCTGTAGCTTCTTTACCACCTACAGGTGTACCTCTTAAAATATTTCGCGTATCAATAGATACACCTTATATATTGAAATAACCTCGTAAAGCAGAACACCTTATGGGTCTTGTATAGAAAGACTACTCTTACTTTCAACGGTAGCCTAGATCATGGAAATGATCTACGATAATAGAAACACACAAGCTACCAAATAATAATTGATATCTTTCAACTTATCCTTGAATGATAAAAGAAGCACAAGTAATCAATTCAAATGATTAGAACATCACGATCGAATGGAATCAATTAGTTCACTCATTCATTTCGTTCATGAATTAAATGATCGCATCAGTCATTATGATTGTGGAGTACATCTGCTGTGATCATTTGGTACAATGTTTTTATATTAAGATTGAATGTAATTAAATTAAAAGTAGCTACGCGATCGACTGAACTTCCTTTCGAAAATTATCCAAAGTTTTGCCTCTAAAAAGCATTCTGAGTGATTTCGTTAATTCTCTCATTCATTGATAAGGGTCCGACTAAATGGCATCGTGGCAGGCCTAGACTGAGATGAACTGGATCCCTTTAGTAAAGATTGGTCCTTGTTAGCTCTGGACAGAGATAGGTGGAAAGAGATCAGGGAGGTTTCGCCCAGCAGTGGGACATAAATGGCTGGTATTAATATTGATAAAGACAGACAAGAGAGAGACTCACAAATCCTCTGAAGTAATCCTTCAGTAATTTTTAATGTGGATTTGTTTTCTTGATTCTATATCAAAATTTGTAACCAGAAGACAAATTCTCGTAATTAAAAACGTTCAAATCTAGTCGGTGCCTCATTTCGAGGACAATCATATGTCAAAGCTTGTCAAAAATGTATGGAAATTCGAGGTATTTAAAAAAATTGAGACTGGGATTAGACTGTGTAAATTCTTAAAATTACAAAGATTCTCCTTTAGAACAAATGCAAGACTATTCGATGTCGGGTTCGTTCACAAAAGATTAAAGCAGATTTATTAAGACGCTCCAAATACCAGCGCCAAATCTGCCATCCTAATTAGACCTAAGTAAAAACATGTGCGACAATAATCTAGACATTACACAAAGACCCTATTCATCATTCATCACAACATTGATGCCTAGTCTTCGTTCAGCAAAAATTACCACCACTTCCTTCTAACTCATTGATCAATAGGGATGGGATGTGGTCGGGAACTCGGGATGTCGATAAAAACGATCGAGTCCCACGTTTTATAAGCTGGTTCCCGTAGAGTCATTGAGCACGAGGTCTGTAAGAACGTAATTGTGTGCATATATATTGGTTTGTTATTAGATGTTCGATTATCTGGGAATGGGAATCTGGATGAAATTATTATGGGAGGGTATTTGGCTTGTTATGACATTTCATTTCTTGCAATGACTGTGGGGAGATTCAATTGCTGTAATATTTTTATTAGCCGAAGTGTTAAAGATGTTATTATCATTAAAATTATGCATTGTTATGATAAAAAATCAGTAGCCGTTTACTTAACGAAGTTTATGAACACGAAATTGGTTGTTTCAAAAAGTATACAATTAGTGTTTTGAATTCAACTTCGGCTAAGCAGAATCATTAAAGATTGTTGGCATAAAACTTCAGAAAATATCGTTTCTATACTATCGATGCAAAAAGAGGGGTGTTATAAGTTTAACGTGTCTATCTGTTCCGTCCCGTTTAACTTGTTTAATCTGTGCGTCTAACGGAGCGTACCTAACGGAGTGACATCTGTCATTTGTCAGTTTGATTTTTCTTTTTGGTTTGGTCTTTGAAAATGTCGGTCGAATTTTGCTTGCGCGACCTTTGTTAATATATTTATCCTTTGGAATCGATCGTTTGTGGACAATTTGTCGTGATCCAATTGTTTTCGTGTATAACCAACCCCATTTGACGAGATAATACGGGTTCAGTTTGTTTGATTGAAGTACTTTGAAGTGACAGTGACCCTATTGGAAACCGCGTGTTGGAGACCGCATGCCTTTTTTTTTTTTTTTTTCAGGATGGGAAATCATCAAATGACTTCTCCCGCTCTGGGTGGAGCGGGAGGGCGTGTCAGACTTTTACTGACTAAAACCCACCCGTGTTCCATCAGTTGCCCATGTGCCAGGGTCACGGTATCTCTTTCGAACAATCACGCGACCCCGGCAGGCATCGGTCCTAGTAGACCCCTACACTGCTGCTGACATCTCTTTGAGGCGCGCGTGGAACACTGCGCGCCGTCGACCCGAGCCTGGTCCTTACCGGGCGGCGAGCCACCCATTGCTCGCCACCCGCAAGCTCGCGCCTACGGTGGCCGGGAGTCCGCAATTGACTCCCGACGCCCGGGGCGTCTCCTCCTGCGGCGGCTAGGGGCATGAGGGCGCAGAGACTGCCACTCCCTCACGCGCCCCGCCTCCTCCTTCGCGAGCATCACTGCTTCGCAGAAGGAGGTAACGGCTTCCCATTCCCTCTCGCTCCGTACCATGGCTCGCACCAGGGCCGGACGCGAGAGGTCGCCGCCGCCGATCGCCTCCACGAGGACACGGCGGTGCTCCGCCCATGCAGGGCATACCTCCACCGTATGCTCCACCGTGTCCTCCAGACGATCCTCGCAATGGAAACACCCGGACGTATCCTCCCGCTTTATCCTGAACAGGAACCCACCGAAGCACCCATGCCCGGTGAGAACCTGCGTCAGGCGGAAGGTGAGGACGCCGTGGCGCCTCTCTATCCACTCCTCAAAGAGGGGACTTACCGCCGCAATAGTGGCGTGCCCAGACCGCATGCCTTTGGTAGCAGGGCGTATTGGAGCGGTGGATTGTATCCTGGAGAATACTCATAACGTCACTACACAATACAATATACACTCATTTACATACATAAATCCATGTAGGCACCAGAGCCAGTGTTCTACCATCAGGTGAGTCTTTTGAATATTGTATTGATCAGCTCCGCGCACGGCGGACAGTTCGCAGAGCCACTTCTTGTCCCAAGGCCCATCATAGTTATCATCACATTTCCACGCGCTATTTAAATCCTATGGTCGGGGCTTTGGCCTGGCGTCGAACACTATCTGTGGCATAGTAGCTCTCAAATGGCTGAACTGATTTAGTTTTTAACAAAATAGTAATATTTCTAAGCTCTAAGTAAAAGTTGACACATCTAACATCAAAGTTCAATAAAATACAGTTCACTATATACCAATGACCTTTTGAATCAAATAAAGTATGACCATGACTCTTCACTGTACCCAATTCACCGGCGGTTAGAGTGACATAATTGCTGTAACATTACATTACATATTATATAACATTACATTATATATAACCTGTTGATGTGAACATGGCCAAGGTTACACGTTAGATACGCAACGTTACGTATTTAGTGAAGTAGGTATGGAGCGATTTGAATGTTAATGGTAAGATCGAATGTTAGATTTAATGAATAAATAAAGGTATTCATTAATAAAAGGTTTGATAATTGTGATGTTAAAATATTAGACGCAGTAGATATAGATAAAGAATTATCGACAGCAAACGCGTTTTTTTTTAAACTAAACTGACTCAATGGTGCCGATTCTGTTGTCACAAAATTCTCTAAACTAAACTAAAAATCACTAAAATTTGGTTTATTCCTGTCAAACGACGATTTCCTATTCTGAAATAGACTAAAGTGACACAACTTAACTATATTTTAGTTTGACAGCACTAAGATTGCACTGAGTTATTAGTTTAGTGAAAATGACAATTTTGCTATTCTGAGTTTGCCGGTTTTCACCAAAAATGTTGACTAAAATAATTTATTTTAACTAAATCTGAATATTTTTAATCGCGATTAAAAAGGTGTGGAATAAAAATTGTGGTCATGAACTAAAATTCTCAACAACGCCTCGCCTTCACGTGCAAAAACAGTTCTGTACTTTTTATTTTCATTTTGCTTATATCTTGAAAATGGCGTGTCCTATCGCAAAAATAATGAAATTTTCGACCCCCTTAGTATACCCCGGAACATTTAAATCTCAACACGTGGGTAACATTTTTTTTATATTTTTCAAACAAAAGTGAAAAATTCCATATAAAACACGTCCAGGCTGCATCCTAGCACGCGCCTTCGTCTCTCAAAAAATTCATTCTACGCAATGCACACACAAGTAAACGTTTCGAAACCAAAAGAAAAAAAAATACCACGCTGAGTCGCGATTGTCAAATTCGATTTTAGTCGTGTCAAAATAGTTTTTAAATTTAGAGATTTTTCCTTGCAGAATAGCGTTACAATTCTCATAGCCAAAAGTAAGGAATTTTAGAGATAGTTTAGTTAGTTTAGTTCGTGTACAACAGAATCGGCACCATTGTATCGCTAATTTGCGTTTTCTGAAGATGATTCTTGACAAATTTATAATGTTTAAGAAGTTATATAGTTTTGGATCATTCAGCTGATGCAGTCTATTCGACTACTGTATCAGATATCTGAGTAACGAAAAGACGTGATATTGAAATGCATGAGAAATAGGCGTTTATGTATGTATATTTAAATTTACCTATGAATGATAGTCTTTCAATGAGACAATTAAATCAAACCTAATCAAATTGACGATATGGACCTCACCCACGCTGGTTAACAATGAAAACACATATAACGATGTTAGCGAAAGGCTGCTAAGGAGAACATATTGTTATTGGAGCAGTAAAAAGAGCTACGTCCATGACACTCATTGTGCTTGATAGATTTTTTATATTAATATGGGTGGGAAATCTTCAAATGACGTCTCGACTTTTACTGACTATACTTGTTGCCTATATGCCAGGGCCACGGTAACGTTGCGAGGTTTGTTCGAAGGAGTTACCGTGGCCCTGGCATATAGGCAACTGAAGGAACACGGGTGGGTTTTAGTCAGTAAAAGTTTGACACGCCCTCCCGCTCCGTCCAGAGCCGGAGACGTCATTTGATGATTTATCACTCAGAAAAAAAAGGGCTACGGTAACTTTATCAAACAAATCTTGCGACCCTGATAGGGTGTTTGGTAAACTAACGAACCGGTGCAGTGTGGTTGTTGCGCAACTTGTTCAAGTGAGTATTGCCAAGGTTACTGGTTAGATACACGCAGAACTATACATAGGCAATTTGGTCAGGAGAAGTTGGTAAGTTGGGTTCGTATTGATTCATTGTGGGTTAAATTTAGGGTCGCTTAAGAACTCTGTAATTTTTTGCCATACAATGAAGGACTAGCTGTATAGGGCAAGGTAATCCGGTATAATATGGGGTCTGAGATCCTCTTAAAGGAACTGTGTAGTTAGAGCATGGTACAGTATAACGTGCTGATGTCTGCAATTCCACTTATGAAACTCGTATTTTGTGTGCGGTAGCTGTGGGGATTTTCCCCATTTCTTCCCCATAGGAGATGACTAATTAAAACTATGCATTTTCTAACTGTGCATCATCTAACAAGTGACAAATTATTATGAACACACAAAAAAAATCTAAAGTAAAGTAATTGTGAAGAAAAGAGATTTGTATATAGTAAGTAATGTTTCCAAATTTTAATGAAGTCATATTTTAAAATGACCAAGTTTTCCTTTACAATGAAGACAAAGATTATATAATATGCTTCGATAATATGAGACAAAACAGCTGCGATGTCACTAACACGGAATACTAACAAACGTAATTGTCAAACTACTCAGCATTTATAAATTAAAGGTAGCCGCAACAATACCACAAAATTAAATCCATGGGTCACCTCCTGTAAACAGCATCTTCAGAACCCAAACATGTCAGAAACATGATCGCACAATCAGGCATTTCACACGGAGGACACGACGGAAGCGATGTATCGTGTGGTTGTGGAGTTTACACTTCATTGAATAAAGGTATGAGCAGGAATTCAGGTAGTTGAAATACTAGTAAAGATAGCACATAAAGATGTAAAGAGGGTGTAACCAAACTAGCCCAGTTAAACAGTGCACTAAGCCCTAGTTCCAGTAACATAATTTTACATCCGTGCAAACGTGGTCTAATTGATAACTCATCATCTCAGCCCATAATGTTCCCACTGTTGGGACACCGGCCTCCTCTCGGTGAGAGGGAGTGGGCCATAAATCCATCATACGACCCCAGTGCGAGTTGGTAGATGTCACGTCTCTTAAACTTTTTTGGTTCTAAGCAGGGACCATTTTGGTTACCCGTTGAAAGGGTTTTTGATAGGGTTTTGAAAAAGTGTTGTTTTAAAAACCATTTCATATTTGTTACACTATTTTACGAATACTCTTATCAATGGATAACCTCTCCCTAACCCTTTCGATTTGATTACCTGAACATTCAAAAACCCATTCTTGGTGGGTTATACTTTTTAATGGTAAACCCTTTTGAACGGGTTACCCCTTCAACGACTGTAACAGTGTTATCCATTCGAACTACAAGTATTGTAATTTTATCTCTCGTGACTTTACTTTAAAGTACTAAACTGCATACATTCGGCGGGTATGCGTCAAGTCGCAACACGCAGTCTAGGCAATAGCACTCCGTACACATACGATTATAGTTATTATTGAAGTGATTTTAAAGTTCAATGTATTTTTTTTTCCAGAATAGTCGGGATTGTTTCATGTTTAAACTTGTCATTTTTACGGAATCATAAATGTCATTCGATCATCTCGTCTCACTCATGATTAGTGGTGGACATAAAACAACATCGATATTTTTTTCGATTGTGATGTTTCATGAAAGAAGTCCCGTGGGTATTTAATGGCGCTAGCGTCGCAAAATAAAATTACTTGATTTTTAATATATTTCTTCTGTATCGTGTGGTGCCGGACGTAAAGAATAGCATCATCCCATTTCCTCCCGTGGGTGTCGTAAGAGACGACTAAGGGACTAACTAAAGAATGGCAGCTTTCTCTATGCATTTTATCAGCACCATACTGCGATAGCCAACCGCCTTCCAAGCGTAGCGATTATGGCAATGCCCCCCCCCCCCAATTAATGACAAGCACAAATAAAAAATGGCCCCTAGTGCCCGCCGGCCCACCTACCCTTGACTATGGTAGCGGTCAAGGCCTCGGTGAGGCAAGGGGTGCTAACAATCCCCGGAAGAGATCCGGCTACCAAAATCACCGACTACTGGACCTGGCAACCTACAACACGCGCACACTCCGGACTGACGAGAAGATCGCTGAACTTGAGGAAAAATTGAGCAGGTTACGATGGGGCATAGCAGGGTTATCTGAAGTACGAAGACAGGGGGAGGACTCGATAGCCCTAAATTCCGGAAACCTGCTCTATTTCCGGGAGGGCGAACAGCAGTCCCAAGGTGGTGTCGGGTTTATCGTCCATAAGTCCCTTGTGAGCAACGTTGTGAAAATCGAGAGTGTGTCGACCAGGGTGGCGTACCTTATACTCAGAATATCCGCAAGGTATTCGCTGAAGGTCATACAGGTGTACGCCCCGACCTCGTCACACCCTGACCTCGTCACACCCTGACCTCATCACACCCCGACGATGAGGTGGAGACTATGTATGAGGATATTTCCAGAGCCATGCATAGTTCCAAAACTCATTTCACTGCTGTCATGGGGAACTTCAACGCGAAACTGGGCAAACGAGACGGCAATGAGCTGCGAGTGGGGCAATTTGGAGTTGGACGACGGAATCACCGGGGTGGTGACCCCACTACTGGCCAGTTTTATGAAAAAGCGTGAACACAGAAGATGGACCTGGCAGACCCCTGATGGTGTAACTAAAAATGAGATTGACTTCATTATGTCGACGTAGAAGCAAATATTCAATGATGTCTCTGTGATCAACGCGGTGAAAACCGGGAGTGATCACCGCATGGTAAGAGGCACATTGAATATCAATATCAAGCTGGAAAGATGTCGGCTGATGAAGTCAACGCTCCGTCCAGCACCGATCCAACTTCAGAACCCCGAGAGCTTTCAGCTCGAACTCCAGAATCGTTTCAGTGCCTAGGGAGCTCCATGGACGATTATAATGATGGGTTCGTGGAAACTGTCCATACGGTCGGGTCTAATTTCTTCAAGACCCGCCGTACTAATAGAAAAAAGAAACTCTCAGATCCAAGCTTACAGCTCATGGAACAGAGGCGCGAAATGATCCTGCAGTCTTCAGAAGCTACACTCGAGTACCAGCAGCTCAATAGACGGATCTCTAAGTATTTGAAAAGCGACCTTCACCGCTTTAATACGGAATGTATTAAAGACGCAATAGAGCGGAACAAGGGCTCCAAAGTCTTCGCAAGAGATTAGTCTGTTGGGCAGAGTCAGCTTGCAAAACTGAAGACCGACGGCAGAGTCGTGTCCGCCAAACCTGAGCTGTTAGGAGAGATCGAGAAGTTCTATGGACGTTCTATACAAGTCCACCAGAAACCCCGTTATGAATCTGGCTAACGACCCGAGAGCTAGCTGCGCTGAAAAATCAATGAACAAGGATCACTCAAAGCGCCGACTCATAATTTTAAGGTTTATTATTTTATGCTTTTCAGTTTTTTTAAATATCCCAATACTTTTTATCTATACTTTGTAAAAACAAAAGTTTACCCAATCTTTTACCCTTCAATCTGTTTCTTTGTTGAGTCATTACCTGCGCCGCTCGCGAAAACAGTGTTAGATATTTAAAGGCAATTTTATGCAATGTTGGAAACTATATTTTGTAATCTTTCCAAATTTCCAGAGGATTGTCGTTAAGTCTTCCAACAGGACTTGTCAAGTACATAAACTGAAAGTTCATCTGACAAGCTATCTGCAGATTTATTACTCTTCCAATTGTAATGTACCAGTTTGTAATGATCACTCCACAGTGAAAATATCTCTTCACTTTTATCAGACTTATCTGAGTCTGACTCGATTTCTTCATTTTGACGCAAATGAATCTTCATTAAGTCTTTGATTTTTGAAACCGCATTGCTACAAGCTATTGAATCGCGACAGTGATTTTTTTTAAATCGATGGTCTAAAATGTTTGCAATAGCAAGAGGAGTTACATGTTCAATGGAACCCATTCTTTTCGTAATTTCTTGCAAAGCCAGTCAAAATGTTCAAAAGTTGGTGATTTAGTATATATATTGATTACATACGTATTACACCCCTATTAAAAGTTTAAAATACAGGGTGATTGGAAGATGGGTGCAAAGCTTTAAGGCGAAGATAGTACAGACAATTTAGAACCATTTAAGCCATGGTTGTCTTAGACGAAGTCTTACCAAATATTTTTAACCACATTTTTAAGTTTTTTTTCGGAAATTCTCAAAATTTAATGTAAACTGCATAATTATGGCCAAATTGAATGATAAATGAATTCATTTTTTATTTATTTAAAGTAATGTGTAAGCAATTAAGCAAAACATGTTTTAGGCTTCTGTGTCATTAGACATTTTTTTTACAGACATTTAAAGCTCAGAAAACATAAAAAATTTGTACAATACGTCTTTTAAACCTTATTAAAAAAAAAACGGAGGGTGCTTTTTTGTTCAAACGTTTTTGAAGACATGCTTGATAATCGCTCTTTTGAGGTATCATTTATGCGGATATCTTACAAATTATTGAAATTAGGGCCTACAAACCAATTAGAGGGAGATTTTTTTTATTTTAGGCAGACTAATTAAAACAACATTTGAATTAAAATTATTTATTTTTCATGTTCAAAATGACGGCCGTGATTCCTAATACCAGCACGGCCCCGTCTTCTAACTTCTGTAGTCGTTATTTTCAACATCATCTCCTGCTTCATTGTCTCAAACGCTGAATTTATTCTTTGTATCAATTCTTCTCTAGTGTTTATTTCTATGTTGTTATACACCAGTTCCTTGGCCCGGCCCCACACGAAAAAGTCCAACGGGGTCAGATCTGGGGAGCGAGCGGGCCAAGGGATGGGTCCATCCCTGCCGATCCAGCTATCAGGAAAGCAATTGTTGAGGTGTTCCCTTACATTTAAAGTCCAATGCGCTGGACAGCCGTCTTGCTGAAAGATGACTGTTCGGTCTCTTTCGAAGATCGGGACACCTGATTCCTCTACCAGCAGTGGTAAATCAATTTGCAGAAATTGCAAATAATTTTCGCCATTCAATGGATCAGGCAAAAAGTGGGGCCCAATCAATGTTCTGCCAATTATTCCAGCCCATACATTCACAGAGAATTTCATCTGAAATGACACCTGCTTCTTAAAATGTGGATTGTTGTCTGCGTCGGCCCATTCATGGATGTTGTGAAAGTTTGTAATACCTTCCCTTGAAAATTTACTTTCATCCGTCCACAAGATTGATTTCAGAAACCACGCATCTGCGATGTCTCTGTTGAGGAGGAAACGGCAGAACTGAATTCTTCTTTGAGGATCTTGCTCTACTAGACCTTGCACACTCCTGCCATGGAACGGATACTTATCATTTTGGTGCATTGTATGCCACACCTTTCATTGAGAAATGTTTAAATTTCGAGCTACTGCTCTAGTACTGGTAGTAGGATCCGCTTGAAATGCTGCTAAAATGTCTTCGTCGACGGCAGTTTCGTGCCTGCCCGGGTTGACTCCAGGTTCCACGCGGTGAAACCCATCTTGGGCAAGACGACGAAATGTGTTGTAAAACACTCGGACATTCGGTATCCTGCGATTCGGATAGCGCTCTTGATACATCCGTCGCGCCAAAGATCCATTGCCGTCTGCTCTACCGTACATAAATACGATATCCGCATATTCTTGATTGGAAAAAGTAGCCATAGTCACTTAACAATTAAGAAAAACGGCGTAGGAGCGCACTAAATGTCAACTCAACACAATTTAGTCAAAAATCAACACGTGCAGGAGCGCGAGGCTACGACTGGACACGGTGAAACAAAAAAGTTCAAAACTAACGCAAACAACACGTGCAGGAACGCAAAGGGCTACAACTGAACACGGTAAATTGTGAATCAACACGACAACGTCCACTCACAAGGGCAGTAGTTTGACTAATAAGTAAAAGATGTAACGGCTTCATCACAGACCGACTGACCCTGACTAAAGAAAAACGACTTTGTTGCCTCAGTAACTAAGACCATTTTGCTGTAAAAACCAACTCTTATCGCTTTTTGCTATTCATTGGGCGTTCTACCTGGAAATGCCGTCGCACCGCGCTCGGTGGCCATTGTTTAGAGAATCCCCTCAATGGATTCCCCTCAATTGGTTCCTGCATGTGCCAAAAATTCTTAGAATTGAACAATGTTATCATTTCGAGCACATAAAGTATTCTTTTAAGCAAAAATTTTGTGTTTTGTTAGACTGCCTAAAATTTAAAATTTCTCCCTCGAATTGGTTTGTAGGTCCTAATTTCAATAATTTGTAAGATATCCGCATAAATGATACCTCAAAAGAAAGAGCGATTATCAAGCATGTCTTCAAAAAGGTTTGAACAAAAAAAGCACCCTGCGTTTTTTTTTAAATAAGGTTTAAAAGACGTATTGTACAATTTTTTTATTTTTTCTGAGCTTTAAATATCTGTAAAAAAAAATGTCTAATGACACAGAAGCCTAAAACATGTTTTGCTTGGTTGCTTACACATTACTTTAATTAAATAAATAAAAAAATAATTCATTTATCATTCAATTTGGCCATAGTTATGCAGTTTACATTAAATTTTGAGATAAAATGAGATAAAGATAAGATAAAAAGTATCCTATGTGGTAATCCAAGTGATAAACTACAATATATGTGTGAAAAATTTCATCCAAATCCGTTCAGCCATTTTTGCGTGATTGAGTAACAAACATCTACACTTTCACATTTATAATATTAGTAGGATGTACACACACAGGTTATTTACAGTTTTATTATATGTGATACTAAATTAAAATACACTTATTTACCTTTGTTCATTTTCAATATTCAGACGTTATTTAAAACTTAAAAAAGAAAGCACCGTCCGTCCTATCAAACCGAGTAAGAAACACTAATGAACGATTCTATATGATTTCAAACTTCCAAGGTCAATACCTATTCCTCCACTCCAACGTAATTTAAAATGATTTGATTTAAAACCCTTTGATTACCCCAACAAACCCTTTCAAAGGGTTATCTTGTTCAATTGGAAATCATACAAGACACGGTAACATCTTGTACTAGTTAACTTACTGATAGGGTTACCCTAACGTTAGTGTTATGAACGGGCTACCACGACCAAGAGGTAACATCTTCCGTTACTGTAGGCATACAATGTGTAACACTTTGGAAAGAATTAACTTATATTCGGGGTTGTACGGTCCCTGGTTCTAAGACATGCCTGTTTCCTCACGATGTTTTCCTTCACCGCTTTGAGAGCAGTGGTAGTGCAGTGGTAACGGCCGCGACTTACGATTTGAAGGTCGTGGGTCGAACCTAAGCAGACGCTTTACTTTGTGTATATTATTTTATTATATATGGTTATTTCATCACCACTGCTCTCAAAACGGTGAAAGAAAAAATCTTCCGGTGTGTCTTAGAATAAAAAACCGGCCAAGTGCGAGTCGGACTCGCGCACCGAGGGTTCCGTACAAACCTGTAGGTATTGTCGGTTTAAAAATATATATATTTTTTAATTTTTATATTTCAGTTGATTGAATGTAAGGTAAATTGCGGTTTACGATTTATGACGTTTTAAAAAAAAACTACTCACTCGATCTCGTTCAAACCAATTTTCGTTGGTAGTTTACATGGTAATGTACATCATATATTTTTTTTTAGTTTTGTCATTCTCTTCTTTGGAAGTGTCTCTCGCGCAAACTATTCAGTTTAGAAAAAAATGATAATAAAAACCTCATTACCATTTTTGAAGACCTATTCATAGATACCCCACACGTATGGGTTTGATGAAAAAAAACATTTTTGAGTTTCAGTTCTATGTATGGGGAACCCCAAAATTTATTGTTTTTTTTCTATTTTAGTGTGAAAATCTTAATGCGGTTCACAGAATACACCTACTTACCAAGTTTCAACAGCATAGCTCTTATAGTTTCGGAATAAAATGGCTGTGACATACGGACGGACAGACAGACAGACAGACATGACGAATCTATAAGGGTTCCGTTTTTTGCCATTTGGCAACGGAACCCTAAAAATTTAAGATCTGTGACATCTAACAATCCGCAATGTGCCCGCGTAGTGGCTTATGGCCCACTACGTCTCACAGAAGGCTTACGTCCCAGGAGTGGGAATATTATAGGTTGCTGATGAGTTAAGAAAATCATATTATTCAATGCCATGAACATTACAAGTTCAATTTTTGTTTCTTTTTGAATCCTCACTTGCACTGAAGATTATCAAACACAGCTATATGACAAATCAAACAGTCAGAATTACGAAATGAAAACTAAAACATGACTCCTCTTTCTTCAAGTCAGATTACGATTGCGAATCCATTTACATGATTGTTTACACGCCATCCAGCATTGTGTGTCAATGGTGTTACTAAGAAATGAGTCTTTAGTAACTTGAGCACTTTGTTATTATTAAAAACACTAAGTGCTTATAAGAGGCTACTGTTCATAATAATCAGTCTTAGGAAAAATATGTTAGTATTCCAAACCTTAATGATTATGATCAGAGTTTTTGCCAGGCTAGGCACTAACTGACTCGTATGTATACATGTACGTGCAAAAAATTGGCCCACCTATTTGCTGCTCTCAATTTCTTTATTCGTATGTTTACCCGTATGTTTTTTAATTACGCGACTTTGGCAATAACTAATGAACCTGTTTTGTTTTGTTTTTTTCACAGAATTACGTTAAAGTTGAATTATTTTGTTTCAAATTGAAGAGAACAGGGTGGATCGTTCTTTTGCACACAAGTGTATGTGGCAAATCGTCCATTTGTGTCAGGAAAAGAGAAATGTTTTTGTTTGTTTTAGCAATGCAGGAAAATACTCGCGAAAAATATACAGATATATTGAGCAAAGCCCACCTGCGTTAAAGGTACATAAATAATGCTGCAGGGCATCATAATCTTGTATCTGTTAAAGACAATTGAAAGGGGAATAGTGGGTAGTCTTGAGTGCTGTCGACAGACAATGCATGACGTAGTCACTTGTCACCAATGACCTTATCCGATGACTATGCTTTAATCATGTGGGTTGTATAGGGCGATGATATATTAGAAGGAAACATAGATGTTAATGGCAACGACTAGGATTCCTACTAAACTACTGTGTTAGAAATGTTAAATTTTGTATGTTTGCTGCTCAGTCATGCCAACTCGGCCAAATGAATATGTATGAAATTTGGCACACAGGTAGTCTATAACCTGTATTAACACTCAAGATACTTTTTATCCCAGTTGTTCGTTCCCGTGGGATAATTTCCGACCTCCACACGGGCGAAGACATTGGTAGAAGCTATTAGAGTTATAAAAGACTAAGCAGGCGATAGAACTTGTTTCGTCTTTCGTCTTTCGCAGACAGAAGTTCAATAGAAAGAACTCAGTAGACAGAATTCAATAACCCAATACAATTCACTATGAGTTGAAATGAATGAAATTAAATTAATTGCACCGATCCCAGCGTGGTTTGACCAGACTCGAATAATCGAATGAACCCCAAGATTTGCACTAGCCCCTAAGGCCTCATGTTTCATGGTCCCACAGAGGCTATTTCATATCAAGAAGTAGACCGGGGCCGCTATTATGGTAGGGAAGACGTGCCCATAGGATAGGAGAGGATTACGAGCCTACCGAATATGTATCCTTAAGTAAGTATTGGACTAGTGGAGAGAAGGTTTTTACAAACTGCGTCCCTGATATATAATAGACCACCATTCTACCCAGTCTAGTAGGTATATACTTAGAATAATAGACAACAAGGAATTAATTAAGACATAAACAAAACAATTATCACTAACCGGTCTGCCAAGCCTGATGATTATCCAAATGATTGTCTATAGCAGGACATAATGAAGTAAACAACAACGCCAGATTGTCTAACCCAATAACAGATATACATTATAAAATCAATATCACCTACACTGTAATAACTTCTATTTATACAAATGTTTACATTGACAGAAGCCATACTGTGAATATGTACTATGAAGTACAGTCGGATCAAGAAAAGGTTGACCACCTCAAGGTCTACTTTTGTGTAGATCAGAAGGCCTATTCTTGTAATTAAAAACGTTCAAAATCTAGTCACAGTCTCATCTCGGCGACAATTTAATGTCAAAAACTTGTCAAAAATGAATAGAAAATCGAGGATTTTTTGACAGTTTGAGACTAAGATCAGAGTATGAACGTTCTTTAATAAAAGAGAGGGAAAAAAGAGAAATGCCTCTCTGATAGCCGTTGAAGTAGACGCGTCCTTGAGTAGAGACCTCGATTTGCTAGACTTAGCTTTAGGAGGCTTTGACGACTTATAGAGAGTGGTGGGGGCAGACTGGAAAGGAGAACCGGCCGTCATGGTGCAAATTGGGTATGGTTTATATTTTACCAGCTTTTGCCCGTATAAAATCCACACTATATATAATATTATAACATATAATATTATATATTATAATATTTATAATATTTAATATATTTAATATTTTAATATTTTTAATATTTTTAATATTTTAATATAATATTATAATATAATATTATAAATGCGAAAGTTACTCTGTCTGTCGGTCTGTCTGTCTGTCTGTCTGTCTCGATTTCCTGCTAAAACTACTGAACCGATTTAAATGAAATTTGGTACACAGATAGTTTAGAGCCTGAGAAAGGACATAAGCTACTTTTTATCCCGGTAGTATGTTCCCGCGGGATAATTTCCGACCTCCACGCGGGCGAAGCCGCTGGCAAAAGCTAGTACATATATAAACCTTTCTCTTGAACACTCTGTCTATTGATGAAAACCACATGAAAATCCGTTGCGTAGTGTAAAACATGTGAAGTGTACAGACGCGGGAGTCGACTTTGTTTTATACTATGCAAACCGGTATGAGTAGTTATTCTCCAATACACTACGTTAGACAAAGTTATTAGGTACAATGAGCTTGTTCTTGTATTCAGATTAAACCGAACACATCGTTTTGACAACGTTACATTGTGAAAAGGTGATATCCATACGCAAAATGCAAAAACATAGGTTTTGTAGCTCAACATATTCGTTCCACGACTGTACATACCACCTAAGGCCAATATTAACTAAGTTATATAGATTAGCAATACTTGTTCCGATTTAACAAGGACCCGCCCTCGGTCGTTTCTTTTGGTGACAAGGCGACTCCTGCGCAGCTCCGCAGCCTACGTGGTAAAATGTAGCGTCAAAGCACTACCCACTGCGTTTGGTTATTTTGTTGTCTGGTAATACTGGGTTGTGGATTTGGAATTATTTTCGTGACAAGATATCATTGGATTCTGCTTTTCTCTTCGACATTTAAAGGCGAAAAGAGATTTGGGAAGTTTTGTTAAAAACATATGTCAATTTTCAAAACTCACCGTTACATTACATAGGTGATGATCATCGATCACAGTTACATAGGTGATGAATGATAAGCTTATGTAATCATCATAACAGCCGTAAGACGTGTATTGATGGACATAGTGCCCCCTCGAATTTGGAGGGCTTTGCCATTATCGCCACGCTTGGCAGGCGGGTTTACGATAACAGTATGGTGGTAAAATGCATAGACAACGCTGCTGCCCATTCTATAAATAATTTTTCGTTCTTTATTTCTTTCTTTCTATTCTATAGCAACTCCCTTAACAGACCGTGTTCTGTGTGGTGCCGGACGTAAAAAAAACAACACTATCCCATTTTTCCCGTGGGTGTCATAAGAGGCGACTAAGGGACTTTCTATGTAGTATGAAAAAAATTAAACAAATCCAGACTAGACTGCAGGTTTCTACTGATAATTTTTAATAGAAAAACAAAGAAGTAAAATTTTGCTAATTCTATGATCATCTTTTAATGCCTTAACAGGAGAGAGATTTTGAGAAGTCGATTTCAGATGCACCTAGGATATTTTCTAAGTTTATGTCCATAACACAGAATTAAAGTTACAACGTTTTAAGTGTCTGTAATTTCACTGGGAGCACCCATAAATTGGGACCCATCAATTTCATACTTGGTGACAAATAATAGTTCGTAGATTGATTAGAAAGGTACTTCAGAAGACCTTTTACAGCTATCATTTAATATTTCATTCATTAGTTTTTCATAGTAAAGACAGGAAACTAGTATTTAATGATTATTATTGTACAAATTCAAAGTCATCGGAAATTTCATTAACTTTACCACTGACCGCATATGTTTCGACATAAATAATGATATTAAATTGTATAACCTTCTTTAATATATTGAAGAAATGCGAGAAAATGTGAAAATTACCAATAAATCATCGGCCTGTGAGAAATCGTTTTTACTGGAAATTTTCTATTCCTTTTTTTGTCTGCTGGTAATTTCTCTAGTGATTGAGCTATAAAACATCAATATTGATGTTTAGATGTTAGAATCACATCTATCATTGCCTTTAATCGATTCCTTTATACAATTTTACATCCATAATTTAAAAGTACTTAATAATTTCTTTGATATTTATCACACATCTTCAACGCAGCATCTTTAATCGGTAAAGAACATCTCGCCCACCAATCGATATGTCCTTTGTCACCGATTCTTTTCAAAGAAACGGTTGTTAATGTCTTCATTCATCGAGTTTTCTATAAGATCATGACTCATGCGTGAAGGTTACATTTGTACAAACGATTAATGTAATGTTACGAAATCGAATCAATGAATCGATTTTAAAAATATCAGTTAGTGAAATTAATCACACTTAAAATATACATTTTTGTGCAAACGACTTAAGTTAGCATAACATAAATGTGCATATAACATAAAAATTAAAAAATGAAACCCTATTTACAAATGAATATTTAAATAACGTTCAACACAAACCGTTCAAGCGTTAAAATTGTAAATAAAACAAACAAAAAAACCACACAAAATGCAAAATAAACAATGGTAAAACAAAACCGGTATACGAAGCTATGTGTCAAACGGACGGAGGGATGTGAACAGGCAATAAGGTGTGCAAAAATCAGACGACGACCGTGCTAGAGCCGGGAATGTGGACTGAATACCGATGTGTTCATTTACCGCAACAATCGATTCTACATTAATCGATGCAACAATCGATACATTACAAGGAATCACAATCAATTATTCGAAATGTGTTCAATCGAACTATCGAATCCAAATCATTCCCAGAAATCAGGTTGAAAACTTTACGACGTTATAGAGGAATAATCAATTCTTAAGCCAACATTTGCAATTAAATGAGCAACATCGGTATAATCCACATTCCAATGCAAAATTAAGACTTCGTGCCTGTCAATTGGTTGAGTCCTTGCGGCACTGAGGCGTGTGTGGACCACAGCGATCTGATCTTATTGAAGACCAGGCTGTGCCACGCCGCGTTCCGGGGACCTTCCTCCGGCAATCCTGTAGGAGTACCCAGTTCTACATGAAGAAGTTGCAGAAAATTCTCACGACATCCATCAACACTGTCATAAAGTAAAATTTCTCTCACACGATCCCAATTGACCGTCGATGGTCAGTTAATTGCACCTCGCCATATTAACAAACCATTACAAATTGTAAAAGATATCATTATTCATATCGACAGATAGAAACGTTAGCTATCGACAGATTAAGTACAAACGTGAAGGGGCAAGGGCCGTGGCGAATTGATACTAATAGTTTATTAAGAAACTCACAGCTGTGAACGAAGTGTATATTTCAATTACCCAAGAAATCTGGTAGACCGTCGACCGGAATGATATAATTAATGGAAATGGAAAATGTAACAGATATACAGATAATGTTCACAGCCGGCCCGCTGTCTGCGCGGGCAGCGTTGCAAAAGTACGGAATTATACTTTAACTAATAAATACAGTAGACAGACAACCGGTCCTTTAAGGAACCCCTACGTACATCCGGCGGAGCGGCGTGGGCGCGCGTGTCGCAACTGTCACTCACTGTTATTTACTGCGCGGCGGATCCTCGCAGTTTTCGTAAAGCTCATAAAACGGGCCATCGAAGTGAGAGGTGCTACGCGTACTGCTTGTGAATGAAATTTCAACTTTGCCCAAGAAGGCATCAATGAAGTGTAGCTTGCGTGCGCAGCCGCTTGCGCAACGATGCAAATCCGCGGCTACCACGCGCGGCCCACGGGTATGCTAATACGAGTGCGACTTACCGGAGAGGGGCACGTGGTTGTCGTGCGAGTGGCGCGCGCGCTGTCCAAACGGACTGCGCAACGACTTCGGACTCAGGAAGAATCTTCTCCTCGTGTGCGGTGGTGTTGGACAGCTCTGTGCTAAGTTGGAAGGCTGCTTCGGCGGCTTCGGCAGGCGATGCGGTGACTGCCAGTCCGGTTCCTGCCGTTGCGGTGAAGGCGTATACCTCTCCATGGCCGGCCGCCTCTGAGCCTGGTTATTCCTCGCGCAAGACGGACAAGCCTCGTTCCTGAACATGCACGAGTAACACCGTTCATGCCCGCAAGTGTCGATCAGCTTCCTCTTTTTGCCCTTATCAAAGGGCATGTTACAGCTGGGACAAGTCGTTCCTCCCGTCTCGCTCTCCAGCAGCTGACGTATCGCCGCCAAGTCTGGAACAAGAATGAGGAATGTTAATATTGTTTTGATTATAACGCTTGTTGTGTCGCTCATCGATTAGTATGCGACAACGCATGGCGCTCCATGCGAGGCAATCGATTTACACATTAACGACCCTTGAAGTTATTCTAGCTCAGGATAATAATATAATTTGTACTGTACGGCGCACCATACTGTTATAACCAATTATATTGAATGAGGATGTTGCGTCGGAATTTAAATGGAGTTATGGAGCGGCAGTAAACGACTCAGTTTTTACGATGTTTAATGGGTACGCTAATGTTTCCTTGCTTTACATGTACCTACTCTTATTTTTCGAAAATGAATGTAAACGCGTCATAAATATCTTTATGTCCTCACATTTCTCATGTTACGGGCGGTTCGGTTTAAAACAAACTGATTTATACGTGGGTGTCGTTATAACTTCTGGAAAAGCAGGCTCTCTCATCAAAACTTAAATCAACACTTTCAAATTAAGCGATTCGTAAATCAAGTGTCTGTAAACGAAGTAATTAAATACAAAACATGTTGCCTCACGAGTTGGGGTGGCGAGACGGTGGTACACTCTATCTCTTTCTGCCATACGTTAAAGCTCGCATCGCGTCCTGATTCCATCGACAAATGACATTACGAGAAGATTGACCGTCGCAAGCGCATACCGCTTTTACAAGTTTTTATTTTCTTTATAATGCCGTCGGAGAGCATTGTGGGCGAAATTAGTTTTTTTCTACGTCTCAAATTAACAGGATTAAATCCGGCGTCAATTAATTGAATTGGTCATTTTAAAACGAAGTGCGTGTAAACAATTTTCGTCGAGTAACATATACGTGTCTGCTGAAGGCGTTCACATACGCTTTCCTTTTGTGACCTTTTCCAAAAATACTTCCCCTGTGCTGTGACAGGCGAAAAACGTGTTTATGACGATATGCAGGTTAATGAAGCCAGTTATAAAAATAATTTATGAGCTCGTTGATATAAGACTACGTGACATAATGGATACTTTTTCTAAAATGCGAAAGTACTTTATGACAACATTGCTTTTGTAAAAAGTGTGAGAGGTGCGGCTTTGAGACCGACTTTGAAGATAAGATAGTAAACATAAATGGCCGCCAGCCTTCGCCTACAATCATAATGGATTCTTTTTATATTCTTGAGCATGAGCTTCAAGATTAAACTTTAATATCGGTAATAAATTGTAAATGCGGTTTATGATACAGAAAAGAATATGGTCATTTTTAATACATTGTAAATTGAAGCACTTTACAGTTTGCAATTTTAAAAAACGGACTCCCAAGTATTTAGCTCGATGATCTCATTTAATTTATTACCAATGCATCAGTGATGAATTTAATATTAAAATGTTATAAAATTCCAAAATGTACGAAAGTAGTGACAACTAGATTTATCAATTTTGTTAATGAATGTTGACTCTCAAAACTAATCACCTAAAATCCCATTGGTCAGGAATTTCAACACGATGCTGAGCAATCTGATATATTCCTTTATGTCACATAATTAAAGTGAGCCATTTATTTGGCATGTCACCATTTTAATGGATTATATGTTGGATGTTAATTTTGCTGCTGTCTAGGTTTAAGATACCGGGTTGTTCAAACTATGGAAAAATGCTATCGAAATAAATGGAGATCTTAAAATAAATAACAAGCAGATGGGTAAAGAGAAAGTTAAGGAAGCTTTCATGAAAGAGTACAAGCATTTAAGATAGTAGTTTACGAAATAAACACCTACAAATAAGCTAACAGAAATTGTCTAGGTGAAATCATGACATTCAATTGAGAAAACTAGATTAGAATGAAACGAAATTAGCACTTAAGAAATGTCAATCGTCAGTCAAAACGTTGACTATATCAGGCAATGATTATTCAGTTTACACGTCGATTTGTCCAAGAAACACTTCCATAATTCAACTACAATTTAACTCCTACGATAAACTTCAATCTTTTGGTCTGAACTTACAGAGAAGCTTCGTAAATCTGTCAGGCCATATATCTTCGTTTCTTTTTCACCGTTTTTATATTAATTTGCCTCGACATCTGTAATTTTGTCCATATTAAAAGTTTTGTAATTTAAATAGAGTGAGACATGACATTTATTAACTTATCAAAATACTTTAAATGACATTCCTTTTGGGTTGTGTAAGGATACGTTTTTGTGAGAAAGTCTTAAAAATTGCCGTATTTTGGTCAAGAAAGTTACAACTCTCAATTTGTTTTGTGACTTCTGAATCACCCAGGGGTTCTATAGAAAAGTTGTAACTTTAGAAAGATACTGAAAAAAGCCTCAATACTGATGTTATGTAATGCTAAAGGTTACTTTGATTCTTGTAAGTGAATTCTTGTTGCAGCAGTCTTTTTAAGTTTTCATCAACAAATATTGTTTTCATATTCCTACGATAGCCAGTTTCAATTTATTACTTCTGTATATTGGTAGCTATATGAAGTTTAAAATTGTCACCAGTAATTGGAAAGTTGTGTGAAAATACGTTGTCAAAAATTGTGTGGTAAAGACATGTGATGCCGAGGAATGAGGACAAAATTGATGGCTTGTGTGAAAGATGATATGGCTACTAAGAAGTACCGAGATGACGACTAAAAGAGAACTAAGGAAGAAAAATACATGTTGTACTGACCCCAAATACATTGAAATATGGGCAGCAGAATGACGATATTGGTAGCTTATAAGACTAGTCATATCGAAGACAAATTGAAGAAATCATTAAGATTACTGTTCCGGTCACTAATAAAGTTTGCACATATGCTAACGACTAGTCAAGCTGCTTAAATGTTAGTAATCGGATATCCCATCTCATTAAAAACCCGTCTTATTTATTAATAGTTACAGTCAATAGTTTTAAAGATGTGATTATAATGAAACACTTTAAATTCATAAATATTCATTACGTAAATTAAAAAATAATTTAAATCTTGTCATCCAAATATCATCTCTCTCTCATGCTCATTTGGCCTTAAGGTTAATTTATTCCTCTATAAAAGAGGAAGTGACAAATTTTTAGATGGACAAGAACAACCAGTTCTGTTGTTTCACGAAATACGTTTTTTTGTGTATCATTGTTATCTCTAACATAACTTTTTGCTGCTACACGTGTCCTCAAGTTTCAAGTGGGGACATTGTACTAAGCGTTAGTACTTCATATGTTAGTGACGTCATGTTAGTGTCCATTACAGGATTCATAGAACTGTAAGGAGTTGTCACTAGCAAAATCGTGATTTAGTTGAAACACAATGCTAACTACCTCGTGTTCTTGGTCAGTTGTTTTACTTTTACTAACTTTAATTTCTACACAGTCATTTGCTTCCTATTGACATCTATTTCTTTTAACCTGTCTGTTGTCATTCAGAAAAGCTTGTTAACTGTCGTTCCACCAATGTCATTTCTAAGTGTAATTTTTAGGTGTACATTATAAACGGTCTTTACATCCGTCCGTACTTTAAGACCAACGCATTTTTACATATGGTTTACTTTTTGATCTAGATATTATTTAGGCTTTACAAAAACAAGTCTATTTTCAGCTATGATCAAATAAAACCCCGTGGGGCCTACAGTAGTTCGGCATGTCAATTATTCTACGAGTCAATTGTTCTCACTGCGTGTACCACGAGATCTCGCATTCCACATTACATCATTCTTACACCATGGAAGTCTATACATTACTCTCATAGTAAACGATAGTTTGGTTTTTACATTAGTGCCTTGGTATGAGGCATGTCTGGCCAAACGGACGCTGACTCACGCAAATCGGCTGAAGATAAAAAATCATTTGCGACTGCTGCCACAATTTTACATTTACCATCATCTTCATTAACTTTCAGACGAATCTGTTCTTTACCCATGTTGCTATTAAGGTGATAGTGTCATTGCAGAAGATTTTAGGGATGATTAAGTTACATCTGTATCTTGTATCCAAACGGGTTTTAGGTCACGCCTCAGTGGGAACATTAAAGTAATTTTCTCTAAGAGAACTCATCGATTTCGTAGTCGTTAACGATTTTTTGTTAGACACGTCTATGAGAGCCAGACGGCGTTATTATGTTTTGTGTGAGACTTATGTTGGATCAATTTTCTTCGTATTTTTAGGTTAGTGAGGCGATTTTGTGCGTTGCGTCTTGTCGTACATTTTTCTTAGAATTTCGCTTGATAAGATAGTGTTTGTATGGTTTAGTGTTCCGTAACAGGTTTTGGGAAACGTATAAATATGTGGAATCAGGTCGAGGTCATTGATTTCTATGTGGCTTTATTCATTTTGTTTATCAGAACTGGATAAGTTTAGTTAATTTTATACGATACTAGCTTTTGCCAGCGGCTTTGCCCCTGTATTATATGCATAAACCTTCCTCTTGAATCATTCTATCTATTAAAAAAACTGCATTAAAACCCGTTGCGTAGTTTTAAAGATCTAAGCATACATAGGGACAGATAGAGGGTATGCGACTTTGTTTTATACTATGTAGTGATTCAATTTCAACATTTACATAGCACTGCCTACTTACTATTAAAATCTTTTCTGTGTCACCTTCTCAGCCTTTTGCATTTAGAGTACTAATATTGTTCACATGGCTTCCTACATTCAACCAACGCTTCTTTGGGCCTCCTACAGTTATATTCTGAATATCGAATAGTTCAAGGCGTACATACATTTCATCAGTATTAAGTTAAGACTTTAATCTATATATACGACGAGTTTATTAGGAGAAACTGACTGACTGACAATATTAACGCATAGCCAAAACTACTGGGACTTGGAACATGAAATGTTGCAAACGGCTTTATTTTATGATGTAAGAGACTAAAGAAGCTGTATTTAGAAATTTCACCTTTCAAGGTGAAAATAGGGGATTTAGTTTGTATGAAAAATCATATTCCTTGAGTTAATAAACTTGAGTCTTGGCATGAATACTTATTCAAGTATTTATTTATTTATATATGCTTTATTGTAAACCAGAAAATACATTTCAACAAAAAACATTTAACAATAAAAACATAAAAGTAAATCTTAAAGTTTGATGGTAAGTTTGATGTTTGTTTTGTTAGTTTGTTAGATGTAAGGTGGATTTATGGGGTGTTAAAGTTGGTTGGGGAAAATATGAAAACCACGTGGAAAAAGTGAAATAATTAATGCAACCACATGACCGATTAAAACGCACTTAAATGTTGTTAATATTTTTGTGAGTTAATGTTCTCATAAATAGGTTTAAGACCTCTCAATAATTCAATATATAGTTGTCTTATATAAATATGACAGAATGTACGGAGCGCTTACGTCAATTTTTACAGCACATAGTCTTACTTTGAGTTATGGATATGATTGAGGCTATCTATATCTATGTCTGTATGTTTTTGCGTTTTACTAGAAAAATACAAAGTTCCTAGAACTAAAACAATAATCCGCTGATAAACAGCTTTATTGCTAATTTTATGTTTTATCATTGAGTCCGTATTCTTTCATGATGTAAACATAAAATGTTAGTTGTTCTACTGAGTATGTTTTTTCATTTCGCTCTCTTTTCTTCTTCCTTGCTGATGCATAGGTTGTTAATGAGATTTGTTTCGGCTTTTTGAGTACAATTGAATACAGTTTTTCGTAAAGTCTAGTTATGAAGAGGTATAGTCGATCTCGTAATTTCTTTGTTGCATAATATTTAAACTTCAATGTTTAAATTATTGTCTAAAGGGGTGTAGAGAACAATAGCAATCAGCTCGAATATAATACAGTACAGACTCGATTAACCGGACTAATTGTTCTCGTTAGGTATTCGGATAATCGAAAGTCTGGATAACTGAATGTATGAACAAAAGCGGTTTTTGTAACATATTATTGCATAATACATATTGCTATAATATAGGTAACTACATATTAAAAATAACAAAAATCAATGTTTAGTAAGAAATTATTACGTGATGACATAATATTTTTTAGTACTGCAAGATCCAACGTGTCCGTGCATGCATGGATTCGACTTGAAGGTTTAAATTTCTTTAATCGCGGTTGATAGTCCGGATAATCGCGAATCCGTATATCTTAGGGCCGGATAACCGAGTTTCTATTGTATTTAGGTTCTAAGTAAAGGATCAATAGACCGATAGCAAATCTTCATAAAGAACTAAAATTATATTTCCAAGCCTCCTAATCCAATTTCCTGCCACTCCAGTTTCTATAAATTCTTAACTGTTTTCTACTGATAGTAGGTCTTACGTACATCCGCCACAATTGTATAATGGTATGGTTTTAGAAGTTAATGGCTCAGTTTATGGGATTGCTTTCGCAAAGCTATAAATACTTTGCCTCCTACAGATAAATGTTGCTATGTGAACATCCATATTTGATATTATAAATGGGAAAGTGTGTGTGTCTGTTTGTCCGTCTTTCACGGCAAAACGTAGCGACGAATTGACGTAATTTTTTAAGTGGAGATAGTTGAAGGGATGGAGAGTGACATAGGCTTTTTGTCTCTTTCTAACCTCCCACTTCCCTAAAATGGAGGGTAGAAGGCTCTAATCTCAGGAACTACTGGTTCGAATTGAAAAATTCTTTTTGAGGCGGGTAGCCTATTTATTGAGGAAGGCTATAGGCTATATAACATCACGCTATGATCAAAAGGAGCGGAGTTGCAACAAAAAATGGACGAAAACTGGCAGGCTGCGATGCGACGGGAAGGGTCAGGGGAGCAAATATTTGACGCAGACGAAGTCGCGGGCAGAAGCTAGTGTGTATATAAAATTATATTGTGATGTGGCTGATGCTGTAGCGTCTTTTAGAGTAAGATACTTGATTTGTTGGATTGTTCACTCTTTCAAAAACATTGACTGCTCGTTCCATATTTATTCAATCTTGACAATAGAAATGATCACTCCATCTCATCCATTGTTATTTATACCTTCATCATCAGTCTAGGCCAACTATGTTGGGATTGGCTTCTAGTCCAGTATACCAATATTTGACACTAGCTTCTGCCCGCGACTTCGCCCGCGTTTTTCTTGTTCCCCGACCCTTCCCGTCGCGTCGAATCACCTACCCATGCGATTTTCCCCGTTTTAGCAACATTTTTTATTACTTCTCCGCTCCTCTTAGTTGTAGCGTGATGTTATATAGCCTATAGCCTTCCTCGATAAATAGGCTAACCAACAAAAATAATTTTTCAATTCGAACCAGTAGTTTCGGAGATTAGCGCGTTCAATCAAACAAACAAACTCTTCAGCTTTATAATCCACACTATATCCATATTATATCCATATTCCATATATTCCATATTATTCCATATTCCATATAATATTATAAATGCAAAAGTAACTCTGTCTGTCTGTCTGTCGGTCTGTCTGTCTGTCTGTCTGTCTCGCTTCCCTGCTAAAACTACTGAACCGATTTAAATCAAATTTGGTACACAGGTAGTTTAGAGCCTGAGAAAGGACATAGGCTACTTTTTATCCCGGTAGTATGTTCCCGCGGGATAATTTCCGACCTCCACGGGGGCGAAGCCGCTGGCAAAAGCTAGAATTATATATAGTACTAGCTTCTGCCCGCGACTTCGTCCGCGTCAAATTTTTGCTCCCCTGGCCCTTCCCGTCGCATCGATTTGCCTGCTAATGTTGCTGCTCGCTCCTTTTGAGTTATAGTGACTCAACCTTAAAATATAGACATATGCTCTCGCGGACTTCTTTTTAGAACTTTTTCAAAGGAACAATTCCGTCATACATGATTTTTGAGTTACTTTAACCGTTTACGCAGCGCACGTAACGGAAACTCTCAAAAGGAATAAATTTTCCCCGTTTTTGCAACATTTTTCATTACTGCTCCGCTCCTCTTAGTTGTAGCGTGATGTTATATAGCCTATAGCCTCCCTCGATAAATAGGCTACCCAACACAAAAATAATTTTTCAATTCAGACCAGTAGTTCCTGATATCAGCGCGTTCAATCAAACAAACAAACAAACAAACTCTTCAGCTTTATAATATTAGTATAGATATAGATGGAGCAACTGCCTATCAGAGCTCCATAACCAGGTTACCGGGTAATATGATAACACTTGGTATGACTGGTCAGACTTTCGGGCTTCTGACGCCCCGTAATGACTGTCAAAGACCCACTAGTGACAGCCGGATGGTCTCGGTATGTAAAAATTGTCACCTATCCGCGGACCAACTGCGGCATAACTGGCATAAGTCATAAGTCATTTATTCATTTGTTTAACATAGGTACAATAATGATGATATTTAAATAAAAAATAAAAAGTGCGCTATGCCATGCCATTGGGTGTACAAATGTTTTTGATGATGTATCAAGCCATCCAAATCTCAATGATAAAATAAGTACAATAAGCTTGAACAATAAAACAATAATAAAGAATTACATTATGCACAATACAAAATAATTAATAATAAATAGCAATTGAAATTATAGTCAATACATTGGTAAGTGCAGCTTAACCTGCTCGATTGACCCATACGGTTGTTTTTGTTTAGCCACAAGCCCCTTGTTATTTATGCCTTATGTACCAGCGCTGGGACTATCTCTGGCATAGGCTCACAGTATTATGCTGGGCAATGGCCTTTTTGCGTGGATGCGACGCATGTATTCCCCCAGCTTTTTCTATGTATTGCTCTGTCTTTGCGTCATGTTCATCGCAAATAAACGTATTTTCTTTATGTTTACCAATCCTATGAAAGTCGACTGACATTTGAAATTAAAGCCCAACATTTTGCTTTCTAATTCTCAGATTCTAATTAGCACAGAAATCCTAGGTTATAATATCGTTATTATTCAATTTACGGTTTTATTTGGTTGCTATAAAGGAAAAGGCAGGTGTACTGTAATTGCTTTCTCTATTATTATCAGCTGTTCAAGTTTATTATACAGTTAAGATTTAACTTTTACAAATCCGAGATTCAAATTGTTTATGCATAAAGACTTCTACATAGATAAAGAAGGAAGGAGATTCCAGTTTCTAAATGTAGGTTTAATAGTTCAGCTATCAGTAATCATTACTTATGGATTCCTAGAATATAAAGTATGGCGTTATTAAGTAACTGAAGGTCTACCGATTCGAATCAATCATTAAAGCAAGACGAATGATTCTCCGTGCTTTTATGGATATTAAACACAAAAATCATACATAGATATCGACTACTACAAAAACAGATTTGTTTATCGTATTTTATATTAAGTTTCCTCACGATTTTCTGATGGACTACCATGCACTATGTCATGAAAGTAAAATAAAAATTTTTTTTACTGCTCTTATTCTAGTCGTCTTTTGAGTTGAAAAGGTTTATTCTGTGAATATAGAATATAAAATTACTTTTAAATGTCATATAAGCTAGATATAGAGTTAACACTTTCCAACTGCCTACTCTTCATATTTTTTTTTTCCTTGAGAGCAGAACCTCTTGACCTCGATGATTTAAAGTGATGGCTGAGGTTTATGACGAAACGAGTGTGCCCAGAATATGCTTGAAATCTTCAATCGAAGGCAGACGGATTAATTGTGGAAAGGAACACAGACGTTGGCAGAGAGTTCCACGCTTTGGCCGTGCGTATAATGATTGGTATATCTATACTTATAATATTATAGAGCTGAAGAGTTTGATTGTTTGTGTGTTTGTTTGTTTGGTTGAACGCGGTAATCTCAGGAACTACTGGTCCGACTCGAAAAAAATCTTAATGTGTTGGGCAGCCTATTTATCGAGGGAGGCTATAGACTATATAACATTACGCTTCAAACACTAGGAGCGGAGCAGCAATGAAAAATGTTGCAAAAACGGGGAAAATCGCACGGACAGGCAATTCGATGCGACGGGAAGGGTCGGGGGAACAAGTTTAACGCGGACGAAGTCGGGGGCAGAAGCTCTATAATTATGTGTCAGGATTTCGGTCAACAAGATTGAAAAAGTAAGAAACCTTTAGCCAAATGTTATTCTAGTCTCCTTTCACCCTGCATATAAAAATACTAATCCTCATAACACCATACCATAACTTGATCCACAGGTCGGGCTTCATTAACGTCTATACAATTAATTGGTACAATTAACAACTAGATTACCGCATTAGTCACTTGCGGTGGTACCGCCATGATGATGTCTGAGAATGTATCATCATAGAGGATGTTATATGGTGTGATGGGGTAATTATGATGGGTAATGATGGTTTCATCAGACAGTACGTTTTGTTTGTGTTTTGATGTATTAATGAAGATGGTGTTGATTGAGAGCAGAGATGTGATGGTTGTTTGTGGTTTGTCAGTTGATGAACAAGGTTGATTAACTTTTATATTTGGTACTTTTTAATAGTTTGTTGTTTATATTTAGTTTATTGGCTGTGCCTGTGGAAATCCCACAGGGATGTGCTACCGGGACTAAAAGCGTATGTTAGGTACTCTTTATACCAGCTATATGCCAATGAAAGTCCTGTCGTTTCGGAAATTATACGGAGCAAACAGACAGGCAGACAGACAAACAATTTGAAATATAATTTTCCATAAAATTACCATTTAAGTTTTACTATCTTTTGGGAGCAGCTTCGCCTGCGTATTATATGTATAAATTTCTGAGTGATTCCTCTTGAATCAGTCTGTATATTGATGATAACCGCATTAGAATCTGTTGCACATTTTAAAAGATCTAAACGTAGAGACGGGGGAAGCAACTGTTTTGTACTACTTATGTAAAGATAAAGATATGCATTTTGTAAAACACTATTATTTTGACAATAAAAACAGACACTCCAATTTTGTTTATTTGTCTAGATATAGATAACTAGCTTTTGCCAGCGGCTTCGCCCGCGTGGAGGTCGGAAATTATCCCGCGGGAACATACTACCGGGATAAAAAGTAGCCTATGTCCTTTCTCAGGCTCTAAACTATCTGTGTACCACATTTCATTTAAATCGGTTCAGTAGTTTTAGCAGGAAAGTGAGATAGACAGACAGACAGACAGACAGACAGACCGACAGACAGACAGAGTTACTTTTGCATTTATAATATTAGTGTAGATAGTGTAGAAGTGTAGATAAGGGGTTGCTCTATCATAATTACAAGTGAGTAAAGCAATGATATTAGACCATTTCCCTTCTGTTATTGGGTATTATTATATTTGGTTTTCATTAGTTTAAAATCATCTATAACTCACGAACGCAGACGAGTTTCCTCTACGGTACTGGTACCTAAACAACAAAGAAAAATTTCATCAGTATTTTGTATGATCCTCATTTTGTCTGGCCTATTAATAGTTTAGTTTTTCTAAGAATGTTAGAAAGTTGCTCAGCTTAAGTGGGACTGGACCAGACATGTCTGCCGGATGTCAGATGACAAATGGGCTAATAGAACCACCAATTGAGTCCCACTAAATGCACGACGCCATCGCGTCAGGCCAAGACAAAGATGGCAGGACGAGCTTGACTCCTACCGAATGAACTGGCCAGCACTAGTAAAAGACAGAATTCTGTGGAAAACGGAGACGAAGTCCTGCAGTGGTACAATACAGGCTAGTTAGCTTAGCTTAGATTAGATTAGAAGAACTATAAAATCCAGAGGTTTCTGCCAAGTTTGAAAGATGTTAGGTGTCATACCCTGGGAGGTACGTATTTTTAGTGTTGCATGGAAAATCATAGATGTATAATAAGATTCATTCCATGTATAGGCCATTTTCATTTTAATGACATGCTGCTATTAAACATTATAAATGATTTTATTTCTGTAAGTTGGTTTGTACAAACAGTTTTAAACGTCAATCATATTTTTAAAACTAGACGAGGTCTGCGTTTCCTATCCGACTACTCTGAGAAGAACAGCTGAAACAAATTCAAAAGTCTTTTTTAAAGTCCAGACATAATTTTAGTCACATCATGTGAAGACCATGTAGATTGGTGTCTGAAAGTGGTTTCTGAGGAAAGAACCGCACAGATTATGTCCAGTCAGTGCACGCATTTGTGACTACATGCATTTCCTTAGCGATAAACACATGAACTTGAAAATACAACCTACTCACGAAGACAAATATATTTTTGGACTGAAGCTTGCTCGTTTAAGACTTACCATGTTTGTTATATGACTTTAGGTCTAGCTAAATGTATTTCATATGCCCACAATTACTCCACTTTTTTTTTTCTGGATGGGAAATCATCAAATGACTTCTCCCGCTCTGGGCGGAGCGGGAGGGCGTGTCAGACTTTTACTGACTAAAACCCACCCGTGTCCCATCAGTTGCCCATGTGCCAGGGTCACGGTATCTCTTTCGAACAATCACGCGACCCCGGCAACAATTACTACACTTGACCTGAAACTATGTCACTAAACTCACTACTCTGCTTACCTCATTTCGACCACAAACACCCAGATACTCTATACTTTTGACAGATGGAAATCCTCGAACGACCATAGATCACTCGCTGTCTCAATGATCTACTGATCTATAGAGCGGTAAAGATTTATGCCGCTGCGCTCGCGCAGTCCCGACAACAATTGCATATGGAAATCATGAGCTATCTGATGTTGTAGCGATTATGTATTCGTTATAGAGGGTACACGAATATTCTCGTCTGTATATTTTGAAGGAATTATGACAGTGTTGTCTGTTTTTGCTGTGACAATTAACATTTGTTTGTCATTTTTGTGAGTACGTCTTAATCCAACAGTAAAATTATTTTTATTGTTTTCGTAAAACCTATTTTATGTTTCGGTAATAAGTAGTTAATGTTAGTACAGGTATCGTAAATAAGTGAGTATATATTTTCATAATTTTAATGAGCCAGATACCCGCAGCGCAGTTGGTTTTTTCTCAATTTTTGCACATTAATCTATTGTTATTCTTAAAATACTTCTATAATTAATTTAAAATATAGAGCTGGACTCCTCCAACAAGAAATGGTGCTCCAACGACAATCTCCAGGTGAAAGAGAATAGGGAGTGAATTTAGTGAAAAGCTGTTAATTTGAAATTACAAACAGACACTTCAGTTTTATTTATTTGTATAGATAGATTATAAAACTAGTCATAATGATTCTTAGGCGTCGTAGTCCTCTTTTTTAAGGAACCTAAATGACTAATAAAAGGATTGGATGATAGTGAGTAAGCACAGTACAAGCAAGTCTATTGTCGCTTCAGACTCACAACTAACAGAAAAATAAAACCATTATCATAACATCCACGACAAGTAAAAGGGTGGTCTATTTCAATTCAAGACCACACAGCTTACCTAATTAATATTAAACTTCGACACTTTAACTCTTTTGTCTTAAACCGTAAAGTTTAACGACAGGTTTGTACCTAACACTAGAACACGGTTTATTCTCTTATACCTGAAAGTTATACTGAACGTTAAACTGCAGAACTGTGGTTCATCAAGTTAACGGGCCGGTTAAATTGTTAAGATCTACTGAAGAACCGGTAAATGAATAGACTTGAGAAGTTCCTAGTTAACTTTACTGTATCGTGGAAGATCGGTTTGTACCTTAGTAATAGGGAGGTAAAACATGTTTCACAGTTCTTAAGCACTGTCTTCTAGATTAGCAAGCCTATACGTAGGATTTTGTTCGTGTGGTGTCGGACATAAAGAATAACACTATCCCATTTGTTCGTGTCGTGAAAGGACTCGAAAATGAGCAGCAGCGTTCTCTACGAATTTTACCACCATACTGCGATCGCCAACCCGCCTGCCAAGCGTGGCGATTATGGCAAACCAGGGGAGGGGAGGCATGTGTCCAGCAGTGGACGTCTTTTGGTTGAAATGATGATGATGGTACACGAATTGGTGTGGTTGGTATTGTCACCAAGAGAGATAAGTAACCAGGGTAGACAAATATAGATGAAGTTTAGTAAGAAGCAGACGGATGTTTTCGAAGACTGGCTGTCAAACTTGGTCTTTAACTAAAGAAAGAAAATACATTTATTCAACACAGTTTAAAAGGCACACAATAGGTATACAGCAGGAAAGAGTAAAATAAAAATAATAGTTTAAAAAAACTAAACTAAAAAAGCGTGGGGTGCTTTTTAATGTATTTTTTTATTGATATTAGGCACCCCACGCTTTTTTTTTTCCATTATTTTCTACTTTTTAGTCTGGTTTTTTATGAAAGCGTGTTTTTAGTTTTTTTTTAAACAATTATTTTTTTATTTTTATTTTTGTGGCAGGGGATAGTGTTGGGAATTTATCCGGATAAATACTCAAAATGGATAAATACTCGATAAATATCCGTTTTTACTGAGTATTTATCCAAAACAGCGGATAAATACTATTTTATGTTTTCGTAACGTAAGTTTTGTCATTTTACTAATCCTTTTGTTATAATTAATGAAAAATAGATAATGCAGATTGGTATCGTACCTTATTAATCATTTTAACAATTACAAAACGCCGATATTAACAATAATTTCATTCAATTATGAATACAGTTAGTCAATCACTGTCAAAGTTAGATAAAATTATACATTTGTTAATTGGTTTTTCACATACACACATGAACTCATGCCTTTCTCCCATGGGGGTAGGCAGAAACTATTTAAGTAACGCTTAAATAAAAAAAAAACTACCTCGTGAAAGTCGAGAAAGATAAACAAATCAAATATCTTGACTTGGCTCGCGAGGTTGTCAACATTGTAGGATATGGATTCAGCGAGCAATGTGCAGTTTTGAGACCAGTGGTGATGTTATTATTTACCACAAGTAAAGCGCCTGCCTGAGTGCGAACTCACGACCTACAAGTTGTAAGTCGGGGCTGATACCACTGGGCCACCACTGCTATCGCCAATATGAAAAGCATGTCAGACTTTTTCTGAATAAAATCCACCTGTGTTCCTTTAGTTGCCTGTGCCAGGGTACCTCTTTTAAACAGATCCGCAACCCTGGCAGGCATCGATCCTCGCTGCCCGCAAGCCCGTGCCCATGGTGGCTGAGAGACCACAATGAACTTCCGACGCCCGGGGCGTCTCCTCCTACGGTGGCTAGGGACACGAGGGCGCACAGACTGTTTCTCCCTAACGCACTCTACCTCCTCCTTCGCGAGCCTTACTTCTTCACAGAAGGAGGTGACAGCTTCTTATGCCCTCTCGCTTCATACCATGGCCTGCACCAGGGCCGGACGCGAGAGGTCGCCGCCGTCAATCGCTTCTACAAGGATACGGCGTTGCTCCGCCCAAGCAGGGCAAACCTCTACTCTATGCTCCACCGTATCTTCCAGGCGATCTACACAGTGGTAAAATTTACTGAAACCTGCTTTTAGATTTTCTCAAATCCAATGAGTCATTATCAGTATCTGTCTGTAAATATAACCCATTTTGTGTTGATTTCAAATCCTTAAATATTATAAACACTAGAAGGGCATTGCATTTGCTGGACTCTTGTTGAAAAACAGGTTCTGTTATGGGTCAAAAACAGATATGCATTGATATATCTAATCCCAAAAATGATCATCAAGCAAAACTGCTTGTAGCATTTGACTTGACGATATATTTTTCTTATGAGTACGCTGAGAGAGTGGCTTTTCTATTTTTCATACTCCTTAGTGATCGTAGATAGCTGCCCTATCTTGTGTAGCATGGCAGGTTTAACTTTTCTCCCGTTACCTTTTGTTTTACGATTTGTTGTAGCTTCGATCGTGGTTTTTGGGTTTAGTTCTTTAGATTTTTTGACTATCTTATAAATCGATGAACGCTGGCTGCACGCACGGAAAAGCATGACTCATTGTCACGTTCCGCCTGAACCGAGCGTGTAAGCGAGAGCGTGAAACAAGCGATAGAGAGGCACGATCGGCCTTAGCGTTCGACTTGTGAAATCTATCTCTCTTCCACTCCATCGGCCAATATGTCCGAGTAAAAGAGACTTAGACATTATCACGTAAAATTATCGTCCGTATACCGACTTTACAGACAACCAATTGTTTTTTTATTAAAGATTTTACCATATCTGCTTTTTTAAACTACCGCATTTCAGTGCACCATGAGCCAGCAAATTACTAGTGTGTGCTGCGCAGTTTAAAGGCTCAACACCATTAACTAATTGAAAAGCCCTTAGCATGTTATAGCGTTGGCAAACAACATCAACAAACTTGTCTTCGCCGCATTTTTATTGACTTTTAGAAACACACAAAGATAATCAATTATGAGGCTATTCTCTACACTCTTAACAAAGAAAGATTCTAAATTTGTATCTAAAGAGCATGCTCTATTAGAGATGTTTGGGCTTCTGCCACAATTACAGCCCTGGCAATTGACATTTGAACTAAATAATGTAATAACGTAGTGTTTTGAAAAGCCTAAATAACAATAAAAGTCATTAACATTTTAAAGTAATCATCCGATGCGCAAAAAAGATATTTATCCATCATTTTGAGTATTTATCCGATAAAAATTAGTAAAAACGAGTATTTATCCGTTTCGGATAAAAACTCGAGTATTTATCCTCCGAGTATTTATCCACTGCCCATCACTAGGCAGGGATAATGGCACATGAAATTATTGCATTGTCATCGGTCTTTGACGGGTGTGCAAAGTTTGAATGAAATCTGGTCGTTTAAAGTGGGTCAAAATCGCGCTATAAGGAGTCGGTTACAAACAAACATACAAACATACAAGTGAAGCTAATATAAAGCGTGTAAAAATAAATTTAAAAGTGTAAGGTGTGAAGTCAGAACTACCCGTAATGACTACCAAAGACCCATGAATGACAGCTGGGACCAACACCAGCACCCCTAGCCAAGTTGATAATCTGCAATCGTTAACGCTAGTCGCTCAACGTTAAGTCACGTGGTTAGAACAAACGAACAGAAAATTCGTAGCCAAATTCACATCGTTCAAAATGATAGAATGATTTTTTATCGTTTCTACAATGTTCAACGCTAAATCCTTTGTTATAATGTATCGTTTTTCTAAAGACATTGTAGAACGAGCGGCCGACTCGGGCGCTTCAACATGGCTACCAACTTATCGTTTTCTACAATTGCTGACACTGAGGCGTTACCGATTGTAGAACGGTAAACGTTTGTGACTTGGCTAGGGGGGCAGACGTGCTTTCCGAGTCGCGAATGGGTTTCGATATGTAATAGAAGATCACCCATCCATGAAATGACCGCGGCAAGGGTAGCTTTATGTTCGATCGACTTGGCGGCCAGTAATGTTAGAACAAGAAGTATTATCTACTTTTCAAGTAATAGGTATCTGTTGTACCCATAATTAGTAGAAATCATCATACTATATAAATCTGAAAGTGAGACCCCATCGGCATTGCCCTTTTTTGTCTGCATGGGCAATCATCTAATGACGTCTCCCGCTCAGGGCGGAGCGGGAGGGCATGTCAGACTATTACTGACTAGAACCTACCCGTGTTCCTTCAGTTGCCTGCGCCGGGGCCACGGTGACTTTTTCGAATAAATCCGCGACCCTAGCAGGATCGGTATTGCCCAGCTATTGGATTGAAGACATATCAGTCTTAGTATGTAGAAATTAATCTGTGTAAACTAGGTGCCTCAATGTACTGGAAATTGACCCTAACATACTTGGGAAAAGACTAGCCACATTAGCATTATAATTTACCGGTTGACATTGCACGTAGATTATGTATGTCCATGTACTTGTATATATAAGTGTATGTGTTATTATTTTAATAGATGTTAGTCATGGCTAATTGTTGACTGTTTTATTATTTAATTAAAATCTCCTCTCATACTGAGATGGAATGACCATTGCTCGCTGCATGATGGTTGTTAGAATCTGAGTGTTAATTCTAGGTTTTCTCGCCAAGTAATTTATTTACCGTTAGTCTAGGCCCCAGGAGCAAGTTAACAGAAGAATAAATCTATACTAATCTATACTATATTACTATATCTTATCTTATACCTTTAAACGAGCAATTCTTGTATATATATATATATATAATTCTTATACCTTTAAACGAGCAATTCTTGTATATATATATATAATCTGAATCTCGGAAACGGCTCCAACGATTTTCATGAAATTTAGTATACAGGGGGTTTCGGGGGCGATAAATCGATCTAGCTAGGATTCATTTTTATAAAATGTCGTTTTATTCGTGTTTTCAATGACCAACTTTATGGATAATCAACTTGAACATAAACTTATTATTTAACACAATTTACCAAAAAATACCGAGCAAAGCTCGGTCATCCAGATATTCTATACTTAAAATGCGAAAGTAACTCTGTCTGTCACGCCTTCACGACTAAACCACAGAACCGATTTTGATGAAATTTTGATACGGGGTAAGTTGGAACCCTAAGAAAGGACATAGGGAAGAGACATAAATTATATTCTATTCTAGGCTAATGTTTATTCCGCGACTTCGTCTGAGTTCGCGATAACTGACATTCACGCGGACACAGTCGCGGGTAAAAGCTAGTAAAGAATATGTCAAAGCTGGCAAAATGCGGGTGTACATTAGGTGTCGCCCTTCACAGTAACAAGGCGTGTTATGATAAGTTTTATGTCAAAATATTTGTGTAACATAGTTACTGGGTTGCAAACGTTTGAGAGGTAGTCGCTGTATGCATGTATAGTAGTGACATTCAGCTGCAATTGAGAGTAGTAGTGGCCTAGTGGTATCAGATCCGACTTACGAGTTGTAGGTCGCGGGTTCGAACCCAGGCAGGCGCTTTACTTTGTGAAACACCACCACACCACCACCATTACCACTGCTCTCAAAACTGTGAAGGAAAACATCGTGAGGAAACCGGCATGTCCTAGACCCAAAAATTCGCAGACATGTGATATCTACCAACCCGCACTGGGTTCGCGTAGTAGATTATGGCCCACTTCGTCTCTCCAAGAGTAGGCCTGTGTCAGAGAAGTGGGCTGCTTATGATGAGCTGCATCTAGTTACATTGGCAACTGAACCCCAACATAGTTGGGAAAATAGCTAGGCAGATTACCAGAATTGTGGAGTTTTGACATTCATATCACAAGAATTGTTTAATGCAGGTACCTTCTCTTCGAGCCCCGAAGGGCAAAGAATGGTCACTGATCAATCACCCAAAGACGGATCACGACAAGTTTAGCTTTTTTTTTTGGATGGGAAATCTTCATATGACTTCTCCCGGTCTGGGCGGAGCGGGAGGGCGTGTCAGACTTTTACTGACTAAAACCCACCCGTGTTCCTTTAGTTACCCATATGCCAGGGCCAGTTCTCCCGCTCTGGGCGGAGCGGAAGGGCGTGTCAGACTTTTACTGACTAAAACCCACCCGTGTTCCTTCAGTTGCCCATATGCCAGGGCCAGAGTATCTCGTTAGAACAATCTCGCGACCCTGGCAGGGATAAGCATAGCTTAACTTTACAATGACGCTCCTTGATCAACATTCTGCTGCCTTTATCCCAATTTATTTGTGGTCGACGCAACATGTCTTTTTCTTCCACACTTCTCTATTAGTCGTCATCTCAGTAGTCACCCACTTTCTATCCATATCATAACTCACTCAATCTATCCATCGTGTCTTTGGTCTCTACTCTTATAGCCATCGACATTCATACTCAATACTATTTACAATGACGCTTCGTAAGTTTATAATTTACCTAATAACCCATTAACCACTAGACACTCAACTTCGAAACTTTAACCTCAATAATTTATTTCAATTAAACTATTAACAGGTAGTCTCAAGAAAGTTGGTCATTTAGTCAGAAAGTTGAAGCTGTCCGATCAAATCGTGAATTCCTATGGAGAAGAACTAGCCACTAGCTGAGAACCGGTAACTATAATGTCATAATAAGCTTATCCTACAGGGTGGTATAGGAATTTTTAGGTGGTTATAAAAAAGCTGTTGTATGCATAATCAATGAATTAGCCTATAATGTTCCCACTTTTGGGATAGAGGCCCTCTCTGCGAGAAAGATTAAGGGTGTGGGTGTGGTCCCGTGCGTGCTGGTAAATTTGACGTCTTTGATTTTTTATTCTAAGGCATGTCGGTTTCCTCACGATTTTTTTCTTCGACGTTTTGCAAGCAGTGGTGATGAAATTCAACAAACATAACATCACGACTTGTTTCCCCGAAGGGTTAGGGAGAGGTGTATCTCTAGTACACTCACATTTAGCTAGTTAAGTTTAGTCCCATGTAATAAGGGGCGAGTCTATTTCCATCAACCGAGCACAAATCCAGATCCCGGGCTGCTATTGAGAAATTCCAGATAGAAAAACCCAAGAACACTGCCCAAATTGGAGATCGAATCCAGGACGAAAAATTTCAACGCGCGGTTTCAGAATCATGTACTGAATCATTGGTAACCAAGTTGGATGTCAATGTCTGCCATACTGTATAGTGTATAATATAAGTTAGCAAAATGAATGCAACACCGTGAATGTCATAATCCTCATGTTTACGACATTAGATGCTGTGATAACTTCAAGTGACAAGCAGTAACTTAGGTCTAAACAAGGTCTTCTTAGCAAGAACCATCTTTGTGAAACGGTGGATTACTTAACTAACTTGGAACAGCTGGTTTGCTTGCTGTTGAGATTACAATCAGTCCATATTGATTTTATTGAAATTATAGCAGTGAAATATTAAATCGTATTTGTGGATTGTCGGCTTGAATAGTGGAGAAAGGAATGTGAATATTGCCAAGTTTGGCCAAAGGGATCTAAAATGTGGTTTTATATAGGAGTGGTAATACCAGCTACACGGATCGATCGGCTAGGTTAAGTTACGGTTGCCGAGGTACATAGGTCTGTAGATGCGTGTTCATCTTTACATATTCCGCCGGGCTTCGGAAAGCGCGTACAGCTGTTGGTCCGACTGTCATTTGTAAATCTCTGAGTGTTGTTACGGCTGGTCAGCAGAAGCCCAAAAGTCTCACAATCTGTCTTACCAAGGGGCGCATTACCCAGTAACTGGGTTGAGAAGGTTAGATAGGCAGTCGCTAACACCAAAACCAATATCCATATCAATACTTGTTACGCACAGGTTATGTTGAGGAAAAGTGTTTTTGGTATGGCACCATAAGAGAGGAACCATCAACTCCATAAATTCGATTAAATTACTTTTTCATGAAAAATTAATTCAATCGAATTAAACCCTACAGTTTCCACTTTAACTGTATCCTCCTTTTTCCAACTCACTCAAAGTAACTCATTCATATCAATGTACCTACACACGTGTAAAAAACGTGTTTATTTACAAAAGCTTTCTGTATCATGCTGTGATCGTGTACTTTGCTGTCAAAATACAAAAAGTTGACAGCGCGTGGGCAGTGGTGCACTTATCGTCGAATGTATTTTGATGCGACTGTACGGCAACAACTCAAACTACATATTTCCAGCATAAACTGATCTCATATTGTATGGGATTTCCGTATATTGAGAGGTCAGCTTAAACTGGAACGTATAGCTTGATATGTAGCCGTGTACGTTCGTTGATTTTTGATGCCCTGTTTAAACGAGGTTAGTTGGTACTTTGTTTGCACAAAGGCTAGTGCACTGGATATCGAGTTACCATGCAAAGAAAATATCGTGTACTTTTTTTGCGTGAGTGTTGTAAATGGTTTGGGCAGTTATGTCCTACTGCGTTACATACAAAATGATATTTGTTATTATGACAATTTATATTATTGGTCATTCTTGTTGTGATATTGGGCTCGGTCTCGGCTGATGTAAGTGAATAATAAATAATATTGTAACTTTTCAGAGTAAAATGGAGCTGTGTTTAGGTGACTATGCAGTTTATTAGTCGACAACCACAGGAGTTCGTATTAGGCAATTGACACGCTTAAATTAAAACAAATACATCATCCATTCACAAAAACGAATAATTCGACAATCAAGATTGTTACTAAAATCATAAATGTACTCAATGATGGTTTCAAAGTATCGCGTTACCTAGTAACTGGGTTGAGGAGGTTAGATAAGCAGTCACCTCATGTAAAATACTGATATTCAGCTGCATCTGGTTAGATAGGAAGCTGACCGCATTATAGTTGGGAAAGGCTAGGCAGATGATGATTTGATGTTGGTATCGATACAGTATTGTTTTATTAATATAGGTATTTATGATTCATATTTTAGTTTTCAAAGTAGCAGCAAATTACGATATCATCAAGGTAGGTACAATTAAATAGTAATATACCGCAGTGAATATCTGATTTTAGTAGTTTAGCAATTTATTCCTGCGTTAAACTGTTGCGTGTGTTTTATTTTATGATTGGGTTAGAGGTTAAACTGCAATGATTTTCCCACACAGCAAGTTTTAAATAAATGTCGAAGCGGCTTTTCTTGGATATAAATAGAAAGCATATTTGTTGTCCCTTGTTTAGATTTTTTAGGTATACCATAACTAAATATCGCTGCTAGAAAAAAAAATTTTTTTTTTTCAAAATATTTTTATTTTTCACTTATTACTTGTAGTTTATTTTTAGACCAAACCAATAAAGACTATAATCTTTTGAATATTCAGTAATAATAATTATGGAAATATTGCCATTTACTATCTACCTAAGCATGCAGGGCTTTACAAAGTTAAGACTCTATAAATTAATTTACACAAGAACCAAGCCCGTATGATTTTATCTTAATTGTATTATATACCAGCACTCATAAGTAAATTCACACGTTATGGACATTTTGTTATAATAAATGATTATAAATTAAAACTAAATGCTAATGCAAGCAATGCAAGAACTTAAAATGTCGTTAGATATTACTATTTTGAAAGGTGTGTTTTTACATCAATTTTTAAATGGTAGTAATTTATTTCTGCTTGACCTAAGTCTGGTCTAAATCTAAATAAAATGTGCAAATGTAATAAAGTTGGTAAATACAACTCGAAACCTTGGAAATTCTAGTATAACTTTGTTAGTACGTGTACAGATTTATGCTATTTCTTCGTCAAGTTGGTAAATCACCAAGTTATCGACGCTAAGTGCGTGCTTAAATGTCGAAAGAAGCGGATAGTGTTTATTTTGTTCAACTTTAATAAGCTTCCCGTATTACGTAATCTGAAGAAATTATATAGCTTGATAAATGGGCATGCAACATATTAGCTGTTGGGAAAATGCATGAGCATAAATCTTATATACTGTTTTAATAAGGTACAAACTGTCAATATGAAATGCTTATTACATTCATGCACACTGCACGCAACTTAATTGTCAAATAAATTCGACTAGAAAATCAACTCGCTGTAACAACTCTCCTCGTTCAAACACAGCATCAAATTAACGCATCCAAACGTGGGAACGGGCCAAGAAAACTTTAATTAAAGTGCATCTCTACATGAAGGTATATTCTCACTAAATTAGAGACGTTCTAATTAGTTCCATTCCCTGTCTTCCCCGGAAGAGGGCTGGCGTGAAGACATTACTTAAGTAAATTGGGTAAGCACAGACGTTGACCATAACTGGATCAACTTAATTGGAAAGCGGCATTTTCAAGAAGTATTATTCCAATTAAGGAAAAGCAAATTAAATATTGGTTTAAATATTAGAAAGTGTAAAGAAAAAGTAGTTCGGGGAAGGTAGAATGGTTTGTTTTTTAAAGTAGGTACGGTTTCCGGTAAGGGAATAAAGATGACGCATGTTTTAAGGACAAATATTTGTTCTGGAGGAGCTTCCAATAATATTATCAATTTTGTATTTTTAGGTGGCGGTGGCGGCACAGTGAGTGTGTTTAGAAAAACTTTCCAATTTTAAGGGTCTGAGTATTGTCCATCGACTCGAGCCTCGTTTGCATCGGGATCTTGAGCCTCGTTTACATAAGGATGTCCAGCCGTAGCCGCCAAGTAAACGATACTCGAATATTAAAACATTAGTATTATTTAAAAAAAAAAATGTTATGAAACTGCTTGACCTAATATTAATTGTAAGAACTCATGCCACCTGTGGTACAGGTTTATCCTACAACAGGCATCATAATTTGTACTTCCTATATAATTTCTAAGATTTATACTGTATTTTACGTATTTAAACTTTTTGAATAAATATCCTATTCTATTCTATTTTTGATGAGGTTGAACCTGTGCTTAAAACATTTGGCATAGGTAAGTAAATAGACTAAGCTAGGTGACCAACGACCGAAAGAAAGTTGCCGGGGCAGACTGGATGCTGAAGGTGGACAGGGTGTTGTGGTGCAATATGAGAGAGGCCTATGTCCAGCAGTGGACTACAATATACTGAATTGATTGAAGAAAATAAACTTAAAGAGGTTTTTCAATCCGAAAAAGCATCAATTAGCAACTTTTTATTTTAGGACCTCGTGTTCAGCAGTAGCATTTGTGACCACTAAATCAATCAAAGTCTATATTACAATACAGAACCATACTTCTTGTAGGTAAACCACAAAGAACTAATACCCATTTTGACCAGCGTATCTATATAAGGCGTATCTATTCATACACGAAATATTTTAAGAGGTTCACCTGTAGGTGGTAAAGAAACTATAGAAGCAAGAAGAAAATTTTTACCTAAGCGTTTTTGAATTTTCGTAATTATTATAATTTTAAAACTGCTTAAGACGTTATGCATAAAACCTTTACTCCAAATTTTATGAATGGCCCGCCTGACGCTGCGAGGGCGGCGACCGGACGGCACGAGCATGGCCATGGTCTCGGGCCGTAAAAAATAAGAAGGAGCCAGTATTTCTTATGTGCGTCAAATAATTTATAAATATTAAATTTTGAAAAAAAAAAATACCATTTAGACAAATTTTGTTTTCGTTGCTGTAGCTTCTTAACCGGTTCTCTATTGTGTGACCGAAGTTTTTTATCCATAATCTAAAGAGACATAATTTTCTTTGTCATAATCATCATTTGTCCGAATGATAACTTGCCCGAACTAAATAACACATAATATCACATGCCATAAAATTGAAATTCCTAAATACAAAATGCCCTAAATCCGTTTGTCATAAATATTACAATCAATAATATACAACAGACTTAAAACTGTTTTCCATAAAAGTTATAAGTCCTAAATTCAAATTATTTCATGTTTATTTATTCTAATTATATTTTAAAATCAAAGTAGTACAAAGTTCATTAAGAACTTCATTATTTTACCAAAACCAACTTATACAATACATAAACACGTACACAAATACGTAAAGATGCAAAAGCATTATGGCTTTTGTCAAGGCCTGGTATGGCGCTTCATGTATTATCATACCACTCAATAAAACAGTTGATTTTGAACATGTGGTTTTATTTCCCTCTAAGAAGCATGCAAACAAGCATACACCACGCATGCAGCATGCATGCAAGCAAGCAAGCATCTAACATGCATGCAAGCAAGCAGCATGCATGCAAGCAAGCAGCATGCATGCAAGCAAGCAGCATGCAATCCAGCATGCATGCATGTACGCAAGCAACATGCATTCGAGCATGCAAGCAAGCATGCAGCATGCAAGCCAGCATGCATCATGCAGCAGGCATGGTTTCTGTCAATGCTCCGGCGCTGCGGGGCTCCGGCGGTTCCGCGCGAGCTTATCGTCGCAGATGGTCTAACGATCACCACCGCAGCTTCGTCTTGCTGGCCGGCTTTGCCGGCCAGCCTCAGCTGCGGCGGCGAACGTTACAACCACCTGCTCCTCAGCTCGCGGGCCGCCTCGCCCCTCCGCGCCTACGCGATTCTAAATTACACTCTAGGGGTAGGGCAGACAAGACTACGTGGAGTCGGATTTACAGCGATTCGTTTCTGTCACTAAAACCTGCATTTTTTTTATTACTAACAATTTTGCTATAAATATACATTCGGAATAATACACTTTATATAATACAATACTTAGGACATGTGACTTTATAACATGCAAAATTAGGAGATTTAATGATTATGGTATTTGATATTATGTCAGAATAGTTTTATAAGTAAAGATAATTATGTAAAACAAAATTTAGATATTTTGAACATTATGGTTACTGACGTTTATAGGTAAAGTGTTAGGGATAATGATTTTCGGACAAAAAAAAATAGGAGAAGAAAGGGAGTACCTTCTTAACCACCTACAGGTGTACCTCTTAAAATATTTCGTGTATGAATAGATACACCTTATATATTTACTAGCGAATTTATCCATCTACTATGGAAAGACCAGTGAAAGACATTCGGAACTGGTCGGCTTATTGTCAATAATAATTCTCAGCTGAAACCATAACCGTAATTCGACTGAATGGTTCTCGATCGTGCCTATGTAGTGTGCGTAACCGATACTACAAACCGTCTTACTATTTTAGCTGGAGTCGAAAGTCGGTTAAATATTGGTTGGTAAGCGATAGGTTGTAGGCATTTTGTTAGACCGCTTGAGGTGTTGGTTTTCTGTGTTCGATTTAGTATTAGACGCTGACAGGGACGTTAAAAAATTGCAGCGGAATTTTACCGCACATGGATTTTTACATTAGCTACATTACTTTCTACAGGTTCAAATTAAATTGGCTGGCAATACTTTGCCCATGTGTTGGATATCAATATCAAAACGTATGACATAAAAAAAAATCAACAAAAATAAGTATCATTGCATCGTTCAAAACTTGAAATGACACTGTCATGTCATTATTTATTTATGCAAACAACCGTCTGATGAGCTATGGTATTAGGAATTTCGAAAAAAATGTCTATGCTTCACGAAAAATTACAAAAACAATACGGGAATTGCCCTTTCAGCCAACGAATGACGAAATTTTTTATTGTTTTATTAATTTTGATATCGAAATCTAACATGTGGGTAAAGTATTGCTAGCTTATTTAATTTGACCCTGTTCAGTTTCAAGCAGACCATTTTATTAAGCTAAGTCTTTTCGAGGAAATCCAGCACTTGTGACGTGTTACAAGTCTGTTTCCAAAAGATCGGCATCTAACGGACGATCGTGACAACAAATTCGTACAATTCGCACGAACTGTTATTGTTGCAACACTGCAGTTCAGGGTTGCCAGGAAGTTATAATGCTCAAAATGAAACCAAACTTAGTTCAAACAACCAATCAACTCAGCCTATTACAGTCCACAGTTGGACATATTCCCAGCCAGATTTTTGAGGTCGTCGGTCCATCTGACTGAACTACTATCTGCTCTACCAGCTATCGGTTCTTCGACAACATGGCCAGCCCACCGCTGATTCAACTTGCTTACTCTGCAGTTATTAATAGTAGTTTATGAAACTGTTATATATAATACCTACTTAGTTATGTGCAGTTTCATATACTACTGTTTCTACTCTCATACATTGGAATTGAACCTACTTAATAAAATATCAAGGTTAAAAAGTAAGAAACAGTTTTGTATTGCTTTAAAAATTGGCGCGCCCAATATGCGTTGCAAAAAAATATGAAACGTCGTTGGAGATATTGTTTTTGTATTAGCCCTATATTGTATTGGATTTTTCTTTTAATTTTTAATTATTATTTTGTTTTAGAAAACATGATTCCATTTTTGAATTTTGGTATCGTGTTGATAAAATATGTCAATAAAAACTCGTTTTGAAGTTTAAAATTCGAATTCCGCAATGTGACAGTAGATAAAATAACTTACACAACAGTCAATGCTGCCAACCCTGACGAGATGTCTCTTTATAGTGTCAATAATCAAGAGCTAACGAGAGATAGGTATCAGCTGTCATGTGGCGCCCCGCGGCGTAAACCGAGCGTTTTATTCGCCAAAATACTGATTGTGCTGTGGTGACCTGCTGTATATGAGGGTCTGTACCCACGACAAACTTTATTGAGAAAGAAATAGGAAGGTATAATTTTTGCACGCTGGTCTGTGAAGGCAGAAGTTGGACGAAATTAAATGCTCTGTTTGCTACTGCACTCTGAGTTCTCGAACTCTGCATTGATGCAAAGGAATTAAAGAAATACAAACGTAATTATACATTTTCACTTTAAAATTATTGCGAGTATAGACGTATGAGGAACAGGGTGCAAAGTTCCTGAACTACGTAGAAAAGGGATGATAGTCCAACCAAACGGGTGTCCTGTCAGGTGGGTACTGTCAAAGATTGATGTCGAGACGTTGTATTATTATGCCAGTTGCGCGGTAGATTTTGCTTGCGCGATGCAGAATTTTGTATGACGACAGTGTAACGTAATGCGTAGTTTTCATGTCGCATAGATGTCGCTTCAAAGTATTAAACAAAAACAAGAAATATCTACTTAATTTGGCTTCCTTTTTTCGCTCAGAGGAAAATAAACCTTTCGAAGTGTCTACATCGAGACAGTTTGGTTAAAGAGGACTAATATTTTACAGAGAGCATGATGTTAACCCTAAAACCCTGATAGGACCACTACAGTGTCACTATTCAATAGATAGCGCTACGTACAAACGCCGAACCGGCAGGGTTATCGCAAAATTTCTTCTTGTGTAATATTATACCGAGCAAGGAAAGTGGACGCAGTCGGCAACTTAATGATGTCTATCTGATTCTCTACACTTTCGATTCACTACTCTACATAATCGTCAGAATTATTAATTGTGGGCTTTATGTTTTCTCACACTTTCATGAACTCGTGGAATTATGAATAATAATGGAAAAAACTACCTATTCATTGAGCATCACAGTAAAAAATAATAAGCTACCGAAAGACTGGTCCAGTTGTAAAAGTGAGGTTGGTTTAAGAATAAAATTAGTATTTAGTATTCTATTATTTTATCTACATTTGCAGTTAGATTTAGTTGTAAAAAAATGATGTTTATTGAGTAAGTTTAAAAAAAAGATACGAGTCACTTAGTTGCCCTCCAATCACACTCACACAAAAACGCTTAGCAAATATTTTCTTAAGTTTTGTTACGGATCCATCTCTATCACTGAACATAAGAATGGGCCGGAATCCACCACGCGGTCCTAGCGCCGGTTGATAGATGTCACATGTCTTTAAATTTTGGGTTCTAGGACATGCCGGTTTCCTCACGATGTATTCCTGGACCGTTTTGAGAGCACTGGTGAAGGAATAATTTACATAAAGTAAATCGAAAATAAATCATCGGTATTAGGTATCTATGATGGGCTCCTTGCTCCCATCATAGATACCTTGACAATGAAAGTACGTGAAAAGGAATAATAACTTTTGCCCTGCAATGAGACAATTCAGGCCCATAAAAAATCAGTACAGCACTCAATAAGATTTATATTTTTTCGAATTTGACAACCCTATAACCTGACGCTACCATTGTGTCAGTGATCGTAAGATAGCGACCGATATGAATCGAGTGTCTGCAGCGTGACAGGGTTAACGCGAAACTTTGACCATATTCATACACACTTTATTCTGACGACGACAGTTTCTGAAAAGCAATGTCATGGATTTTGTGGAAAGAAAGTTAAATGGGAATAAAATAATGCAGTTCATTCGAAACCTCTTTCTTTTGGAAATGTAGCTGTACTATAGGTACACCTTTGCTCCTGTCCCTTTGGGTATTAGTGGCGTGATGTTATGTTCTGTGTTCTTTCAGGTCAAGTCTAATAAACCTGTATTTTCAGATTAAGATTAAACAGCAAAGCATAGGTTATTGCAGATAGGAGTAAAATAATGATAGATGAGTCAAAGCTACAATACAGATGTGCTGTGAAAATTTAAAAATGACTACAACTTCTACTATTGGGGATAAAACATTAAAAATATACAATCACGCTTGTAATTCTTGAAGGATAAAGCAGAGATGTACCTGTAATACGCCCACATTTCGCCAGTTATATATTTTAAGTGTCATGTAATAGGGGGCGAGCCTATTTCCATCAACTGACCACGAATTTTGCGAATTCAGAATCTCACCTGCCACTGATAAATTTCTGTTGGTAAACAGAGTGAAACTTTGCCTGACCCGAGAATCGAAACCATGACTGCGCATTAGTAGCGGTTGCGACCATTACACCGACGAGGCAGTCAAGAAACAAATTCACACTGTTTTGCTCTGTTCAGCCCTTTTGAAAAGTATAACTTGAAGATACTTTCAAATTAAGAAACAACTAAGAAAACCACGAACTTTGCGCTTTCAGATTGCAAGTGTACTATTACGTATCATAGCGGATAGAAATTTTATTGCCATCATTGTAATTTTAATGTGCATGAGCGTGGGATAGCTGCATACTTCCCAGATGATAATAGTGAACTTCTTTCATTTTGTAGATCGAATGAAGCAATAAAAGAAAGTAAACTCGTAGATGACAGCTGCAGAAAGAAAGTAAACTCGTAGATGACAACAGCATAGGTTTAAGGAAGAAAATTCTTTGCAATACATAATGCTTATGGAAGAGAAACAGAGTACGAATAAAGAGAGAAATGAATTACATATTTATGTGACAGTATAAGTTAAAAAGAAAATGTTTTTTGTTTTTAGCGTATGCCCCAAAAGGTTTGATCATGTTGAGAGGATGAATGAAAGGTGGCTAACAAAAGGTATTTACGAGGCAGATATGACTGGACACGCCGAAAAGAGAACATAATATGTGTACTGATAACTGGCGTGTGTGTATGACCAGATGTATGAACTTAAACCAGGCAGAAGAAGTATATAAGGGTCGTAGCAGGTGACGTTCTGTAACTAAGGTTTATTGAAATGGTATATTTTATTATTTCAAGTTCCACAGTAGAAGTTCAAGGGCTTTTACTAAATCAGACATAATTTTCGGGAATTATGGCGTCAAGAAAATAATTACTTAATTTTAAAAACGTTCGTTGATTGGTTCCCACATTGCATCGCTATGGTTTGATACTATGATTGACATAAACGACTGATTGATTGCGTAGGTATATGTAAAGCGCGTGTTTTTATTGCTTGTGCAATTAAATGTATGTGCTTGTACTTTTACAGTTGGGTCAAAGGTAGATATGTAATTCACTCGCAGACATAAGAGATAAGGTTATTTTTTGTATTTTTTAAATAAATTAAAATTAAAATTTTAAGTACATAAGAGGAAGTCTGAAACGGGACTGATATATAAAAAATGATTACATAAGAGTGAGTCTGAAATAGGCACCGATAACTGAAAAGTTGTGTGGGAATCGATTGTCATGGTATGGTCACGTGATATGGAGGAATGAGGAAAATATCGTGAGGAAAGTATTGAGTATGAATGTCGATGGCTATAAGAGTAGAGGGATACCGCAGAAACGATGGATGGAATGTGTGAATTATGATATGGATAGAAAGGGGGTGAATGCAGAGACGGCGGCCGATGGAGAGATGTGTAAGAAAAGACATGTTGCGCCAACCACAAATAAATTGGAATAAGGGCAGGAGATTGACGAATGATGATTTTTTGATGAATGATGGGAATGAACGAAAGGAGGAATGAAGGGGAACCAAGGTAAGACTTTACCCCGAAAAGGCTCAGCTTAAGTGGGACTGGGCCGGGCATGTCTGCCGGATATCATAAGAAAAATGGGAACCATCAATTGGGTCCCATTAAACGCATGATGCTATCGGGCCAGACTGAGACTAAGCTGGCGGGAAAAGCTGGACTCCTACCGAAAGTACTGGCTAGTACTAGCAAAAGATAGAATTCTGTGGAAGGCCTTTGCCCTGAAGTGGGACAATACAGTTTGATAGACAGAAGGGAATATGCTAGTTAGGGGAGTATGTGTTTATGTTGTGACGCCAGAAATTATGATTTATTTAAATTTTCATTTAAGATCAATTCTTTGTTACTTTTTTTTTGCATTTCATGCATAAAAAAACACTCCTCATTATTTTGATAAACATTAAATGCCTTTCATAAATTGAGAAGGTATTTCTACTGGAACTCATTACACGTTAAAGTTCAACAGCTTCTGATTACAATCAATCCTTACACAAATTATTTATGTTTGTAAACGGGTACTTACGACATAACTGCAGGAAGATACACTTAAACCATACTTAATAAGTAATAGCAAGTCGATGCAATAATTATTAAGTTATTACTACTTTGTATACGTAATAGGGGCCAGGGTGAGAGAAATCGTCCGCACTCGGGGAACCAATTAGATGATCGCGCTCACTCTGTGAGTTAGGACGCCATTAGGTAAGCACGATCAAGAAGGATACTGTAGGAACTCGAAGTTTAAACTTCATACTTTACAGTAGAATATTTTCTGTAGGTTGTTGTTGTAATGTTGAAAATATGGGCCGTATCGGTAGAAAATATAGGTACCAGGGTACACTTTTAAGGTGCCGTACCTAAAGGGTGTGAATGGAACCCTATTATTTATTAAGCTTCTGCTGTCCGTCCGTCTATCAGTCAGCGAGATGTATCTAGTGAACCATAGGAGGTGCGTCAGTTGAAATTTTTACTGGCAGGTCAACAAAATTCATCAATTTATTCATGTTGCTGAGCAGACAAAATTTTCGAACATTATTAAACAATGGATTAGCAACATCCTTCAAATTGATTCAGATTGTGATTGATAGCATGTCACTCAATGGGGGTTATGGGGAGACAGCCCTGCTATCAGCCTTGCTAACAGATTTATATTTTAACCCGAGTACTTCTCATTTATCCCGAATATTTATCTAGCGCAAAACGCATGCGTCAAACGGACTTAAAAGGCTTTTGTTACATTGCATAATTCATCGCCTTGATAGCCCGAAGGGTTGGGCAGACATGTGCCTTTCGAACACCCACATTTCGCCAGTTATGTTTAACTCAATTGGAATAGAGGGCGTGCCTATGGCCATGAACCAGGCACAAATCCAGACTCGGGTAGAAAAACCTAATCACACTTTTCTCGACCTGGGAATCGAACCCAGGTCTTCATGCTCAGCAGTAGCGCTTGCAACTACTAGACCAACAAATCTATATTTTGTAGGAATCTAGAAATATTTTACTTTATAATATTTAAATAAATTCTGACCTAAAACCAATAGTATCCCTCTAGTCAGTTCACACGCTTATCGCCTATGAAGCTCTGAGCTCTTCCAAATGTCACATTCTCACTGCAGCACCACGACACTGATTGCCATGTAACCTATATATTTATTTATATAAATAAACCTTTTGTAACACTACACATTCAACTGAAATATTGGCAAACAATGGAAATGTTTGTTGAGGTAACCTAAGAATTGCATTCGACATTTAGTATGATGAGTTGTGAATAAAAGCGTTATAGTTTCACCTTTGTTTATTTCCGAGAAAGTAGTTTTTCTTCTTTTCGTGAAAGTTTATATTTTTGAAAAAAGTACTTTATATTTTTTAAATAACACACTGGTGATTTCCGAGATAGTAGTTTTCCTTATTTTCGTGAAAGTTTATATTTTTGATAATGTAATACATTATTATTTTTGTTAATGTAATATTATATCTTGTAAGGGTTCCGTACCCAAAGGGTAAAACGAGACCCTATATTACTAAGACTTCACTATTTTATTTTAATCTATATAAAGGTTTTTTAAATCCAATGGGTAGTTTGAGAGATTAGCGCGTTGAAACAAACTCTTCAACTTTATTATTACCATAGATAACTAACAACTGAAACACACCCTTACCCTGCCCTTTACAATTAAAATGTAAAAATTAAAAGCACAACAGTATCTATACCATTTAATTCAGCCGATTCATTTATGCGTTTATACCTTGACGGAGAACAAGGCGCGGCCTAAATGCCGGAACCCTTACATAGTAACTGACAGGCTGCATTCAGTGTTAATTTTTACAATCAACGTCTGAATCAATAGGTACCTGGTTAGGTACTGGGTTGGTGCATTATGTTTTATATAAATTAAGTGAGGTAACTATGTATTTTGTGTTACGTAATACAAAGGGAAATAACAGAAGAGTTTACTGTATGTAAAAATTTGTAACGTGCTTCAATTTATACCTATGTTACTAATAGCCAGCTACCATTTTTTGTTTTTGGGAATGACGTCTCGTAGATCACACCTAGGAGATTGTCGGCTGCTTAACCGTACTTGCCTATGGCTACCTTAATAAATTAAGGCCTCCAGACAGAGTTAAACTTGAAACCAGAGCGACTACACGCTAAGGGCACCCCTTGTGGGGTACGGACCTCGGCTTAGGGAATCCCTGGGACGGACTGAATCGGAATGGGAATTTTGATTCTGATTAGCTGGTGTTATTTAGCTCAATCAGTCACAGCAGTAAACATGAGAATAATATTATTTTACACTTCGTTTTTATGTTGATTTCGTCTTTAAGGTAGATTAGCCTTAAAATATGATGTAAGAAGCAAATTTCAAGGCTTAGTATATAAGAAAATACAAGTTTAAATATAACAAAAATAATCCTAGAGCATCAAAGCATTCGTCTGCATTGTTGTCAACAGGAAATTCAGACAGTTTGTACAAGAAGATTGAATTTGGGGTTAGACTTGCGAAATTTTCAGCGTATACAAACTGTTTTCAGGAAACCTTCCACGAATATTTTGGTAGCTTGAACTTTGGTTTACCTGTGAAAAAAACAAAGACAACATTAGAAAACAACCAATAGACATTCTATTCTATGATTACACTTAATGATCACAAATGTCACTGTCAGATACGGAATCTAGGCAAGATTAACTTGATTTTCATAATATTTAAATGACCCATAGCAATGGAGTCAAACAAGCCTACACGATCATAATAAATTATGAGCAGTATGTCATACTGACTGCGAACAGATGGCGCCCGTGTCGCATTGTGTAATAATCTAAATCCTAAAAGAGGTTTGAAGTAGATAAACCTTCTTCGTTCGTCTTCGTTTTACTTTTTCTTTCGTTCTGGCCGGCTTTTTCAGCTTTAAAAGAGCAAAGCACACCAGAAGGAAGGAGACAAAAGACTGAGTTTTATATGAGCCAAACAGACTTCCCACTGACTTTCGCCCTTATTGCCCAGAAACTAGAGCTCTGATTAAAAATACATACATATGTCCAGTTTATGGTAATGTGTAAAGCTCATATCGTTCGCTATTGTATTGATTGTATCAGTAGTCAAAGGTAATCTTTCTAGAGTTACCATGGCTACCTAGTCCGGATGCTGATGTTCATCACATAACCAGGTTCTAATGTTCCCCCTGGGACACACACAGTCCTTCTCTCTGTGACAGAACTGTAATCTACTGAGTGGACTGTAATCTACCACGCGGGCCCAGTGTGGTTTGGTGGATATTAAATGTCTTCAATTATTTTATGGTTTCAGAACATGCTGGTTTCCTAACGATGTTTTCCTTCACCGTTTTGAGCGCAGTGGTATTGAAATGATTTACAGAAAGTAAAACACCTGTCTACACTCCACTGGTCATCACCTTAATGTATTTCTTAGAGACTTTTTAATATACTCAAAAGTCATGAGTGATTGACTGGGCTCTGGCCGGTACCGTCATAAAATAGTGGGCGACCACAAAATTGAAGGTGCACAAAAGAAAGGTATCATGCAAAATCAGTACTTTTCGTGATAAACGAGGTATACGAAGGTCTTGGTCGTGAGCAAAGAATTGAGTGCGCACGAAAATAAAATACATGATCGACGTAAAATTGAGACATTTGTCGTGTCAATGCGAATTGAAAGGATGATCCTTGGAACTGTATACCAATAGGTGTTCAGGCCGGATATCGAAATGAAATGAAATGTTTATTTCTGTAAGTAGATCTTATAAGACACTTTTACACGTCAACATTTTTTTTTAAACTAGGTGGCGCCGGATGTGTCAGATGTCAATTCTCGTAAATTTAAGAACGCTCACTGTCTGATTTTAGTCTCAATCTGTCAAAAGTACCTCGAGTTTCCATACATATTTGACAAGTTTTTGTCATTTGATTTTCGCCCAGATGAGACTGCAGATTTTGAACGAATGGGCGTTCTGTTCGCAAATCTATAATATGGGTCTTAAAGAAGCGGTTCTAAATCTCAGGTAAAAGTGGGCCTACACTCCGGCTGTTGAAAGAATGCGTTCTTGACGTCTGTCAGATTGATACAAATGAAACGTGTTTTGCGAATTTGATCTTTATTACTGACTAGAATTATTGTCACACTGAAAATTCTCAGGCACGCATTTTCTCGATGAACGGACTGAAAGCAAAGCGACATTTTATTAGCAATAACGATGATGACAAAATCCAAAATGCATTTCATGGACAAAAGTTATAAAAAAACTTATGTCAATTCCTGTATAAAGATGTTCTAAAAAGCCGCATTGAAAGCGATTGCCGCTTGTCTAGGCCCTGAGGCCTTCTGAGTGTAGACTAAAGTTGTAAATCACGATCTTTGGTCACCGTTATGACTTCTAAGGCGGTTTCGCCCAACGACAGACATGTAAAAATTGTCTGATGATTTCTGCAAGATAGGTATGGTTGTTTTTACATTTGCACCTCATAGTAAAGGGCCTGCCTGGGTTCGAAAGTACGACTTACAACTCGTTAGTCGGGGCCGTTTCCACTCTACCACCGGCCACGTTGCTTTATTGCCATCTAGTTAAGTAGCAAATTTAGTTCAAGTAGCAATTATTGGCGTTCAAACGTCAGTCCAAATGACAGCTTTTCATTGTGATATGTCCCTTATTAACATTTAAACTCGCTACTTCATCATCATCAGCAGCTTGTAATGTTTGCACTGCTGGGGCACAGTCCTTCCCTTGATGAGAGGGAGTAGGCCATAATCCACCAAGCGGGTCCAGTGCGGGTTGGTAGATGTCACATGTCTTCGAATGTTTGGTTCTAAGACATGCCGGTTTCCTTACAATGTTTTCCTCCCCGTTTTGAGAGCGGTGGAGATACTTATCCAATCCTAATTGAAATCTTTCTTTACTCAAACAGCAAGGTAATTATGTAGCAGAATTGCTTTGAATTTGATAGATTAACAATATTTCATTGCTTTATTTACTTTGCTGTGCAGACAATTTTATCGAACATAATGATGCGATGGAACAGTGATATCCTTCAAAATTATTTAGATTATGATTGAGTGTTTTATGTAATTATGGAGGTCGACAGGAATAATACTCAGTTAAGTGTAAAACCTTAAGGTAACTAAAGAATCTCCCAGGGTCGCGGAATTGTTCGAAAGAGTTACCGTGGCCCTGGCATAGGCAACTAAAGGAACACGGGTGAGTTTTATTCAGTAAAAGTCTGACACGCCCTTTCGGTCCACCCAGAGTGGGAAATAACAGATAACTGAAGTAACTGAAGACTTTCCATACATTTTGTCGGATAAGTTAAAATTATAGGTTAACGGTACTGTTCTTAGGAAACCGTAGGAACCTTAAGACCTACATCCAACCATCATTAAGCAATGACGTCTATAGAAAATCAACGTGTTATGATTCAGGCTGGCAACACTGACTTGTAATAAATCATTCGCTTTCTCATTGCGACGAGCGAGCGGACCCGCGTGATGTATGTAGTACATTGTGAATACAATTGCGCATAATCAATGGTAATAGTTGTGCGCATTAGCTTCTGATATTGACGTGACTTCGTCTTGTTGGGTAATAGGGCACTGTTAGATTTTTCCTGGCGCTCTATATTGCTTCAATATGAAGGATGGATTTAGAGACTGAGAGGCCCAGTCATATCGGCACCAACTTTCGAGTTTTTGGTCGTGGGTTCGAGCACAGGCAGGCACTATACTTTATGTAAATAATTTCATCACCACTGCTCTCGAGATGGTGCAGGAAAACATAATGAGGTAGATGTCATAGGTCTTCGATTTTTTGGTTCTAAGACATGCCGATTTCCTCACGATGTTTCATAATTACAGCCGTAAGACGGCCACTGCTTGGGCACGCCACAATCGCGGCGGTAAGTCCCCTATTCGAGGAGTGGATAGAGAGGCGCCACGGCGTCCTCACCTTCCGCCTGACGCAGGTTCTCACTGGGCATGGGTGCTTCGGTGGGTTCCTGTTCAGGATAAAGCGGGAGGATACGCCCGGGTGTTTCCATTGTGAGGATCGTCTAGAGGACACGGTGGAGCATACGGTGGAAGTGTGCCCTGCCTGGGCGGGGCACCGCCGTGTCTTCGTGGAGGCGATCGGCGGCGGCGACCTCTCGCGTCCGGCCCTGGTGCGAGCCATGGTACGGAGCGAGAGGGCATGGGGAGCCGTCGTCTCCTTCTGCGAAGCAGTAATGCTTGCAAAGGAGGAGGCGGGGCGCGTGAGGGATAGGCAGTCTCTGCGCCCTCACATCCCTAGCCGCCGCAGGAGGAGACGCCCCGGGCGTCGGGAGTCGATTGCGGACTCCCGGCCACCGGAGCTTGCGGGTGGCGAGCAATGGGTAGCTCGCCGCCCGGTAAGGACCAAGCTCGGGTCGACGGCGCGTAGTGTTCCACGCGCGCCTCAAAGAGATGTCAGCAGCACAGAGGGGTCTGCTAGGACCGATGCCTGCCGGGGTCGCGTGATTGTTCGAAAGAGATACCGTGACCCTGGCACATGGGCAACTGAAGGAACACGGGTGGGTTTTAGTCAGTAAAAGTCTGACACGCCCTCCCGCTCCGCCCAGAGCGGGAGAAGTCATTTGATGATTTCTCATCCAGAAAAAAAAAGACGTCCACTGCTGGACATAGGTCTCTCTAATTTTGGGGACTTTGCCATAAAAGTCACGCTGGGCAAGCGGGTTGGTGATCGCAGTATGGTGGTAAAATACTTGGAGAACTCTGCCCATTCACCAGTAAGTCCCTTAGTCGCTATCGCCCTCTTACGAAACCCACGGTAAGAAATGGATTGGTGCTATTCTTTGTGTCCGGGAACACACAGAAAAAAAAAATGTTTACCTTCAACGTTTTTTAGAGCAGTGGTGATTTAATCATTTACACAAATAAAGTGCCTGCCTGGGTTTGAAACTACGACCGATAAACTCGGAAGTCGGGCCCGTAACCATTAGGCCACCACTTCTTATAAAAGTTGCCTCGCAATAAGGCTTAGATCAATGCAAAAGTAGGCAAAGCGGAGACACATTATAGTAATATAAATCTCCAGGCGGCGCTAGCTAGTAAAAACTAAAAAGGAAAGTTGTACGTTGCCTGCCGACAGATGTCACTTTCAAACATCGTTTAATGCAGAGAGCAAATAAATCGCGAGAGTTTCTCTTATACCTATAAGCTCTATTAACCCTTAAAGTCGCAATGTAGTTTCTAAACTACGCAATATTTTAATCGATATTACATACCTATTAAATTACCTATTATCGATTTAACCATAAATACTAGTACCTTGAACCTCTAAATATTTATTACGACTGGCACCTTTGATAATTTTATATTTTTTTATTACTTTTTTTCGGCTGTCAAAATTTTGGCGGGTAAAGAAAAAGTGTGAAGGTTTTTGTGCAAATTATATTGTGAATAAAAGTTTTAATTTTCGAGGTAAGTTCAATATTATTTTTGATTATTGTAGTCTAAATGTTTGTTTTGCGGTTTTAGTTTAGAAATAATATAATCGAAAAATTAAATTGTATTAAAAAGTTATTTATTTTTGTGTTGTGTAAAAACAACATTGCGCCTTCCGCGCATGATGTAAAGTATGACTGGAAGAGTAAAACGAATTTTTATTTTTTACAGTATGGCTGGCTTATCGCAAAAAGAGATAAGTGATTTTTTGCATAATTGGGACGACTCTGAAGACGGTTTAGATTCTTCAGACTCTGAAGCTGAAGATGAAGTAAACTATTACCGGTCTGCGCGGGAAATTCAACAAGACCTTGAAGACGCCATCCTTGAGCAAGAAAACAATGAAATTGTTGGAGAAAGCCTTGTTTTTCCTGTTACGTCTGAAGATCAAAATGATGAAGACCCCGCTTTACTTATTGGTGACGACGAAATTTCCGATCCCCCCCTCATTAGTGACGAAACTCAGGGTAACACTTCTAGTAGTGGACGTAGTCAATCAAGACCTCTTATATGGCGAAAAAGGAATCTTATTACCAGTGATGAGGATCTTGTATTCAAGGGAAATACTCAAATGCCCTCTGACGTGCTAGAATGTCAGTCCCCTTTAGAATTTTTTCGTTTCGTATTCCGACATTCACTCGTGACAAAGATTGTTGAGGAAAGTAATTTATATTCTACTCAGAAGCAAGTATCAAATCCTGAACACATAGATGAAAATGACCTTTACAAATTTATGGGTATTCTGATATATAACTCTGTAATCCATTATCCAAATAGAAAACTGTACTGGAATAACAAATTTGGCTATGATCTCATAAAAAATACAATGCCTTCAAAGAAATTTGAGAAAATGTGTTCCATAATTCATTTCAATAACAAAGATAAAAATTTACCCAATACACATTCTGATTATGATAAGCTTTACCTTGTTAGACCTCTTGTAGATTCTCTCAACGAACGATTTGGCTTGATACCCATGGAGCAGAGACTGTCTATTGATGAGCAAATGTGCTCGACAAAGATGAGTCATTACATGAAGCAGTACATGCCAAATAAGCCACACAAGTGGGGTATCAAGCTCTTTCTTATATGTAGTATATATGGTTATGCCCATAGATTTGAAATTTATACTGGTCGTGGCAAAACTGATGTGGCTTCATCAAATGAACCAGACTTGGGAGAGGCTGCAAACACTGTTATAAGACTATCCCGCATGGTACCTCGAAGAGTCAACCATATAATATATTTTGACAATTTCTACACGTCATTACAGCTTGTGACATATTTAGCGAAAGAAGGTATTTATTCTCTGGGAACGGTACGCACTAATCGTCTTCGTAATTGTAAACTTCCAGACAAAAAAGAAATCATGAAGAAAAAAGTGCCTAGAGGATTTTACGAGGAAAATGTAGCTAATGTTGATGGTGTAGATGTCAGTGCCATTGTTTGGAAAGATAATAAAGCTGTAAATTTGATTTCCACATATGTGGGAGCAGAACCTGCAACGTCTGTAACTCGGTTCGACAAACAAAAGAAAGAAAGAGTTGCTATTTCCTGTCCAAAAGCAATTAGAGAATACAATATGCACATGGGGGGAGTAGACTTGTTAGATTCTTTTATCGGACGTTATCATATTAGAATAAAGAGTCGAAAGTGGACTATGAGACTATTTTATCATCTTTTAGATGTTTCTGTCGTAAATGCTTGGCTGATATATAAAAAAGTCGGAAGACAAAATGATGTGACTTCATCCAAACTCCTAAATCTATGTGAGTTTAGGCTAGAATTAGCAGATTCACTTTGTCGGGTTGGTATTCCTATAAATAACGGTGGAAAACGTGGTCGACCAGCAAGTTCTACTTTACAGACTGAAATTGAGCAGAAAAGACGTAAAGGCCAGGTTCAAGCGGCGCCATCTAAAGATATCCGAATGGATCAAATATCACATTAGGCTGTTTGGACTGAAAAGCAAGAAAGGTGTAAATACCCCGGTTGTTCTGGATTCACTTATAGAAAATGTATGAAATGTGGGGTTTCTTTATGTGACACAAAATCAAAAAGCTGTTTTTTTAAATACCACAATGAATAAAAAATAGATAATTTCTTTCTGTTGGTTTCCATACTTCGTGTTCCCTACTGAACGCGCATTGTAGTTTTTAAACAACACAATGTTTTTTTGCGAAAAAGAATACCTTTTTTCAATAAATATTTTTTTCAATATTTTATTGTGTTTTTTATTGTTATAACTAACAACATTTATTTATTTTACATGAAATAAAAAAATTGCGACTTTAAGGGTTAATACTGCATTTTATTTATGTCATTGGCTTATTTTGTAGTTTATAGTTTGGTCGTAACACTGGGTAAGTCTATAAATTGATGATCCCAGGATCCGTTAATTTTTCGCCAATCTATATCTATACTATAATATTATAAAGCTGAAGAGTTTGTTTGTTGTTTCGGTTGAACGCGCTTATCTCAGAAACTACGGGCTCGAATTGAAAAAATGTTTTTGAGTTTAGTAGCCTATTTATCGAGAAAGGCTATAGGTTATATAAAATCATGCCACTGAGCCATGAGCGTGACTTTTTCTATTCATCATGTGATATTTTATGATCCATAATAATAAGCCTTCTCTTCTCCATAAGAAACGACTATTTGGAACCGCGCACCTAGGTTCTTTCATAAGTGTCCATGTAATTATATTTATGCGAAGATAAATATTAAGACTGAAGAAATATTGTGATTATGTTATCATCATTATTTCAGCCGAAAGATGTCCACTGTTGGACATAGGCCTCCCCATTGTTGCCATAATCGCCACGCTTGGCGGGTTGGTGATGATGTCGCGCTAACGATATTGAAAGGCAAACACAGTCAAAATATTTCAAGAGACAACTTTGTATGCGAATAATCTACATGTCCTACAAAAATTCACTCGTGTACACAGCCCTAAACTTTGACAGCTAATTTTAACAGCTCACAAACAAAACTAAAAGCGTATTAGAACTCATGTTCTTCTATATTATTCGCTTCAGACATAATGTTGAAAGGGAATCGAATTAAAATGTCAACGACCATATGTAGTGACAGTTAGGGCTGTTAGTACCAAGTTATGGGTTAAGTTAGCAGCTTTGTATTAATAAATATGAGTGGTACCAAGTTGAGTGTGGAAGAAAAAGGAGGTATGTTGTGTTGATTGGTGCAAGGATGTTCCTGTTACGACAGGATTTGGATTCTTTGTTTTATTAAGTTTGATGAACGAGGGGCTTGTGGTTGAGTAATGACAGCTGCACGGGTCGATCGATCAGGTTAAGCTACGCTTGCCGCGGTTAGCCCGTGGATGGGTCTCCATCTTTACATACCAAGACCACGCCGTGCCTCAGAAAGCACGTTAAGCAATGGCTAAACGTGGTGGCGGTAGTGTAGTGAATCAATGGGTTCCGGGTGTCTCTCGTATATCTTTGACAGTTTTCAGAAGCGCGAAACTCTGTGAACCAATCTTATCAAGGGATATCGTATCTAACCTCCATAACTCAGATACTGAGTGTATCTGAGTTATGGAGGTTCAATAGGCAGTCGTTCTACACAGAAAGCCGACCTTAACATAGCTGGCAAAAGGCTAGGCAGATGTTGATGGCAACGTCAGAAGATATGGTGATGAAAGTACTAAGATGTCTTCAGGCGTCCTTGTATTGTTACTCAGGAGGGTTTATCTAGTGGATTAAAATTTGATTTGTGGTCTATGTCAGTGGACAGTCAGTGCTAGTGACGTGGTTCAGTGGTAAAGACCGCGACTTATTAGTTGTAGGATGTAGTATCGAACTTAGACGGGTTTTCGTAAATTAATTCCATCATCACTGCTCTCAAATTTTTTCAGTATACGATGCAATGGTCTAAAACAGATACGCATACGAAACCCACCAAAACCTTCAAAATTATTCATATATTATGATTAATAGTGTGTTACGCAATTAGGGTGCAAATTTGAATTAATACACCCTTATTTTCAGTCCTGAATGGAATGCATCCTCTCATTCCTTGCACTTTTGATTTCACATTCCAAAACATAACCTAAAAAGCCCATATTACCAACAACACCATAATATTCACATTAACTTTGGCAACCATGCCGTAGTATCCGTTTATGGTGCGGTCGTTAGAAGCAACGCTTGCGCAACAGTCCGGGTTCAATCCCGGGTATGTAATAGTTGCTGGCGAAGAAAATACGCTTTTTTGCAATATTATGTATTTATTGATGCCCCGGACATAATTTCAACTTATATGGGAGGTATTGAGAGTACGATGTATTGATTGATATATTGAAGTAAGATTTAAGAGTTCAAAGATCATTATGTGTTAAGTTATAATGTTCCCACTGCTACCACGTGGGTCCAATGCGGTTCTGTTAGATGGGAAATGTTAGTTCTAGCACATGTTTTTCCTTACAATGTTTTCCTTCACCGTTTTGAGAGCAATTCATTTTTTTTAACAAAGTAAAAAAGTATGCTTAGATGGTTTGGTCATGTTGAGAGGATGAATGAAGGACGGCTTACAAAAGCTATTTACAAGGCAGATGTGAGTGGAAACACCGGGAGGGGACGCCCTAGGCGGACATATAGTGACCTTATTGGTGATGTTCTTCAGAAAGGTCAAGTGCGTAGTACTCGCAACCGGCGTGTGTGTATGACCAATTGTATGAACCTAAACGAGGCAAAAAGAGTATGTAGAGATCGTAGCAGGTGGCGTTCCGTGGTTTCTGCCTACCACCATGGGAAAAAGGCGTGATTGTATGAATGTATGTATGTTAAGCGGATGTCTGGATTCGAGCGGACGATCTACAACTCGTAAGTTGAGGCCCTAACCACTGGGCCACCACTGCTGTCACTGGTTTTGTCGTACCGTGGTATCTATTAGTAGATTGTTAAAGCAGCTTATTTAATTTATTAGAGGGCCAGATTTGTAAGATAATGTACGAATTCAACCTGAGAAATGGTATGGAAAACTATGTAGTGTCTACGTTTTTTCTCTCTATCTTCTCCTTTTCCTTCTACTCTACTACTTTCCTATTACTTTTTGTACCCATTTATTGTGGGTGGGAAATCATCAACTGACTGATGACTTCTCCCGCTCTGGATGAAGCGCGGCCGTGTCATACTTTTACAGACTAGAACCCACCCGTGTTCCTTCAGTTGCCTGTGCCAGGGCTACGGTAACTAGTCGAACAAATCCGCGACCCTGGCAGGTAGCATGTGTCTGTAGGATAATTTCCGACAAGCACGCAGGCGAAGCGGCGGTTGCAGCTAGTGTACAGACGCCAGTATATCAAGCTACCCGAAACTGACAAATTCTCCCAATCAAACTTGCACCTTAAGTTTTTGCGATAAAGTTGAAAATCTATTAGAGAAATTTGACAGATTGTAGTAGCTTGATGTGCTGACGGCGTCTGTACATACATATACATACATACAATCACGCCTTTTTCCATGGGGTAGGCAGAAACCACGGAACGTTACCTGCTACAATCTCTACACACTCCTTTGCCTCGTTTGGGTTCATACAATTGGTCATACATAAACTACAATACCCAAAAAGGAAGTGCATAACCGAGTCTTTATCTGCAATACTTTAACTTCCTAATTATCAATTAAATCTTAAACGACTACTTCAATTACAAATTACATCGATTTCCTATGATTAGTTTTACCAAATTGGTCAAAGTTGTATAAAATAAAACGTTCGCGCCTTATACCGTAATGTTATTAGTTGTTAATATGATTTTGATATGGGTAATCATAACATGTGCTTGCGCTTGCGACTGTGACCTAAATAGTTTAGTGATGCGGCTGTGGCGTATATGTAGGTAGGTTTGTATGGTGACTGAGTTCGAGGTCGCTGACTTGAGTCCAGTCTGGAACGTATTATACAGGACAAGTTTTTAACCAGTGCGCAAATTTTAACAAATTAAATTTAAACGAGTTATAATAACCATGCAATTTTTATTTTGATATATCTTAGTACAAAAAAATTTAGTTATCGTTAGCGAAAGATGTTTATTTTGGAACTAGTATCTAGTACCTACCAACTGTTCGATCGGTCAAAATTCAAAGAAGTTCGAAGTACCTACGGCGCGCGGTTACTGATCTATTACTATTTCGATATCATATCACGAAATATGTAGGGTGTCTACAGTTTCCTGATCTTAAATCAGGAAACTCGGATAAATTAAAAAAAAAGTATTGAAAAAATAATTGAAATGTGTTCTATTATTGATACTGAACCACCAAAAACAATTTGCGCACTGGTTAAAAATGTTTCCTGTATATGCTAGTAAATAAAAAGAAAAAAAAACTAACTAATGACTAAAAACTTTAAAAAAATGGCTGCTTTGTTGTAGTAAAAAAAATTAGAAAGGACAAGGGGAGCAGAAGTCAAATGACAAGGAAGTAGGAATAAGTTTGACATTGGCATTTACTAGCGGCTTCGCCCCCTTGAAGGTCATAGAATATCTCATAGTAAAGTATTGCCGGGATAAAAAGCATCGTATATGATATAGGTATCTATCTGTGTGCCAAATTTCATCTGAATCCGTCTCACCAATCATCTTTGCGTGTTTGAGTAGCAAAAATTTCAAATCTATAATATTATTACTAATTAAGATTGCCTGCGCTGCAGCACTGCACTTCAAACCTCATGTTGCTAGGTGCATAGGTAGAGGTAATCATTATCAAGAAATTTCTCCTTTAGTAAAACCGCTCTACAAACAAATCAGTTTTGGACCTAAGTTAAATACACACAATGTAATGTTTCCACTTTTGGAATAAAAAGATCCCAATGTCGCATTAACATATCAGAGGTAATGACCAATCAATCTGAGGAGACTTGGTAAATGTTTCCTGACAAGATGTATCTCTTATTTGGTGAAAATTAACTATACAATTAACTGCAGTTAAGCTGTTGACGTTAAGTTACTCTCGTGACAATCGCCGGTTAAGGGAAAAGTTCAGTTTCACCCAATAAAGTTTATGTTAAGTATTACAATGGAGACATACGGGTAGACCGAATGGCGAATTGTTATTTATGTTTTTTGGTGACTGGAAATGTACATTTAATTAGAAAAGCAGTTGGTAATTTGCTACCGATTATTTATTAATAAATTTTGAAAAAAAAAAAAAAAAAACACCTTCCAGGTCTCCGGAGTCTGGATCCCCACTTGATGGCAATACGTTCATGCCCTATTAACTACTGTAATTATTTTGTGAGTTTATGATATTAGCACCTCTTGAGCCACCTTCGTGTGATCCTGGGCGTCAAGTCATCATTTCAGCCGTAAGACGTCCACTGCTGGACTTAGGCCTCCCCCAATTTGGGGGGCTTTGCCATAATCGCCATGCTTGGCAGGCGGGTTGGCGATCGCAGTATGATGGTAAAATGTATAGAGAACGCTGCTGCCCATTCTCTAGTAAGTCCCTTAGTCGCCTTTTACGACACCCACGGGAAGAAATGGGGCGTCAAGTATGAAGCACTATTCCATCTCTCGCAAGGAAAACATACTAACATAGTTTAAGATTTTATTATTAACACAAGTTTTGTATAAAACTTATTATGTTAGTTTGTAAGGTATATGTCTATGGGTCATTGTAAACTGAAAATACATGTTTTATTTTTATTATTAAAAGGCGACTCAGGGGCTTACTAGAGATTGGGTTGAAGCATTCTCTAAGCATTTTACCACCACACTGCGATCATCAAGCCGCCTGTCAAACGTGACGATTATGGCGCCGCCGCTTCATACACCCAACAAATCCGCCAACTTGCTGGCCAAACATACTGCCAATACCGATATTATTTTCCCCAATTATTATCGGTCCCCATTGCGTCGTGTTCATTTCGGTTCACGTTTATTAGCCGTGCTCCTTTTGGGTGCCATCGTCTTGTTTAATCAACAACCAGTTTGACCATACGCCATTTTGATTATCAGGCCAAGATTTACTGAGGATTTTGGCTCTTGGCGACTAAGGGGGCATTGTGGTTGATCGAGAGATTATAATGAGCTATTGTTTTGTTGGAAATTAAATTATTGGTTTGGATTGATTGAATCGAAATCGATGGGAAATAAGCCATGGTACCTGCATTGATGAATTTCTTGACATGTCTCTCCAAAGCAATTTGGCCAGTTGGGCTTGTTTGAAGAGTAGAGAAACCAAACACAATTTAATTAAGTATAATATATACTCATGTTGCCGGAGAAAGACTTATATTTACACATACCTAATACCTAAGTTATCTTCTAGACATTACTAATTCGTTTTTATTTTAATTATTTATTTTCACGATGGTCACACCTACCTAATAGTATAATTTTTGGACTTTAAAGAGACCATACCCTGTGAGTTTTTTCGGCATGTTTTCTCAAGGAACTTGCCGAAGGCATTTGCCAGCGCCATCTAGTTTTGAAATATTGACGTGTAAAAGTGTCTTTAAAGATCTACTTACATAATAGTAGATAAATTATGATTATAATACAGGTGTGTAATAATCAATGCCTACGACGTTTTTCAACAAATATGTGAAGAAAAACACACATATGTATTGTTAATTTCTCTTCCCTACGAAAACATTACAAATACTTATGGAAAATGGCGAGTTAGATTTGTTTTTTTCCGCGCGTCGCGCCAGCGTGTAAATAAAGGCACTGGCAAAACCGCTAAACAGCCTATATTAAAACTCTTTGCGGAGATAGAAAAAAGTTAAAGTGAAAAACAAGAGTATATAATAAGCTGATTTATGAAACTAAATGCGTTGCTGTAAGAGTCACTTTTGAAGTGAATCAGTTAAAAATAAAACATTTCATTTCACATCTTTCCAAGAACATCCTGTTCGAATAGCGTAAGATGGTACGCTTATAATATTAATACCTTCTCCAGCATTAAAATAATCGTGATATGTTATTATTGAATTAAGGTTACAGTGACTGATGCGGAGGGTATAAAAAGTTATTTTTGGTAGATAAGACCTGCCAATTATGGTTTCAGTAGTGGCGATTATTTAAATTTAAAAGCTGTGTCATTTGTGAGCTGTCAGTCTTGAGAAATGGGGTAATGTATGCTTGTGGGTGAAATGAAGGCAGGTCACGCTGTGGACACGGTTGTGCAGTGTTTCAAGTTGAGACAATTATGATCATGCTTGTTACTGGCAGGTTAGTTTCTTTTGTTTAAAAAAGTGTTCTTTTAAATGACATCTTGTAGGTCAACTTATGAGGTTGTCGGCTGCTTAACCGGACTTGCATGTAGTTAATGAATTAAGGTCTCCAGTCAGAGCATACTCGTAAAAACTAAAAAACTAGAGCGACTACTCGCTAAGGGGGTGCCTTATGGGGTACGGACATCGGCTTAGGGCATCACTGGTGGAATAATTATTATCTAGGGACTAATTTTAAGCTACAGGCTCAGCGGCGCGGGTTGGCTCGAGTAATGGTCGGGACGGAAATTTTAAAAATGAATGAATCTCAGGCTTTTAAACCAATAACGTCTTATAAGAAACGAGATAGAGAGAGAGAGAGTAACGTGTGGTGCCGGACGTAAAGAATAACACCACCCCATTTCTTCCCGTGGGTGTTGTAAAAGGCGACTAAGGGACTTACTAGAGAATGGGCAGCAGCGTTCTCTATGCATTTTACCACCATACTGCGATCGCAAACCCGCCTGCCAAGCGTGGCGATTATGGCAAAGCCCCCAAATTGGGGGAGGCCTAAGTCCAGCAGTGGACGTCTTACGGCTGAAATGATGATGATGATGATGAAGAAACGAGATCTAACTTGACTTCTAGTTCTGAGCCATTTTTTTCATTTTCTCGCGTATTATACAACAATGCGACTTTGTTTTATACTATGTAAAGTTATGCAATAGATTGAAATTAAGAAAATTTAAAGAATTTGATTTCAAATTTTGGCTTCAACTTTGTGTTTTCAGTACCCAAGATGCCGCCTTTCCAAATGGAAAGGCGGCATCTTGGGTACTGAAAACACAAAGTTGAAGCCTCCAAACATGATGACAAGCAAAAAGACTGGCAGGGTGGAAAATGACGAACAAATATCATTTAAAATGTATTCAAGAAACAAGATGGCAGCGTTAGCTTCGACTTTTAAAATGCAAAATCAAATCAAAATTAACGTTCTTTTGTTTCTCTTTATATAACACCAGTAATGTTTGCGCTGGCGCAAGCACGAGCCGTTGAAAAGGGCTTTATTACAACAACAAGTAATATATGAAGTCGTTGTGTAAAAGTTGTATAATTTTACAATTACCGCACAACGATTGCAGCCGCGAGTTACGTAATAAATGCTTTGTAGGAATTCGATAAAATCGCTTAGAAATTGAAGCTAGGGGGTCATAATACATATTGTGGGTCAAAGTAAAGAAAGAAAGAAAGAAAAATATTTTATTTGGGACACGCACAGGACATAAAACAATAAAAAAGAACATAGGAACATTATCGGAAGTATCGGTAAATATGGTCGGTGAGATCCGTTTGGTGCCGGACGAAAAGAATAGCAAAGCACCATCCCATTTCTTCCCGTGGGTGTCGTAAAATGCGACTAAGGGACTTACTCGGGAATGGACAGCAGCGTTCTCTATGTATTTTACGACCGTACAGCGATCGCAAACTCGCCTGCTAAGCGTGGCGATTATGGCGAACCCCCCCAAATTTGAGGAGGCCATGTCCAACAGTGGATGTCTTCCGGATGAAATAATGATACAAACCACCTACTACTACATATTATATTTATAAAAAACTTTTTAACAAAAAATTAAACCGCCGAAAAAACTGAAAAGCATAAAATAATAAACCTTAAAATTATGAGTCGGCGCTTTGAGTGATCTTTGTTCATTGATTTTTCAGCGCCGACTCTAAATTTTAAGGTTTATTATTTTATGCTTTTCAGTTTTTTCGGCGGTTTAATTTTTTGTTAAAAAGTTTTTATTTTATGATTTTTTGTGACTTTAATGTACCAATAATACTTGGCAAGGTATACCCTATCCAACAAAAAAAGAATTATCAAATCGGACTACTCTGTATAAAGTTATGCGTGGTTATACATTACAATCAGTGAGTTAACAATCAATCATCCCCTGTTTTCCGACCCTTAGGGTTCGATTTTGTTTTCCAAATTCGTATGGGACCACTTTGGGAGTATACCCTTTCCAATAAAAGAAGAATTGTCACAATCGGACTACTATGTAAAAAGTTATGCGTGATCATACATAAAAAAAAAAAATATACGCGTCGAATTGAGAACCTCCTCCGTTTTTTTGTCGGTTGAAAACTATTATAAGGACACTCTCAATTTGATTCCGCACTTCTGCGCATACGCCGCCCACGGTTCAAAAAACATTATGTTACAACGACAATCCACAAGTGTTCCTGGCAAACAGGCTTTCAACATAACGCTTCGATTTAGAGGAACTTTCTTGAATACGTTTGTGGCAGAAGTATGGTCAATCCTGGGGACTTAAGTCAGGTCAAAGTTAGTCATAATTAGCACTGTATCTATTAGGAACTATTAAAAGGTACTTTTGATTAAAAATATATTCTTTTTTAATTTAACGAAACAGCACTCCTATATTCTAGAGGTGGGCCGAATATTTGTTTTATGTTCATACATTTATGATGTTGTTCGGTATTTTCGGCACGTTTACCGAATATTCGTATTCGGCAAAAATGCCGTACATACTACCAGATCATAATGCATAAAATCATGCCACAGCAAAAAATATTCAAAATTTAAAGACCCGACTAAATTAATTATTTTGCTACCTGTAACCAGCATCGAACCGTTTTGCTGATGTAAAAACTCTGATCAATCTTTACTCAAAACAAGAACACCCAACTCGTATCCATAAGCAAATAAGGTTCGATTTATTTCACCAAAAGTAAACATGATACATTCCTTATTTAAACGATCGAACGTCCATTACAGATAAAACGAATACATCTTCTTAAATAGTTTAAAATTCGAAGAAGGACGCACTTAGCACGAATCTTTACGCACATTTGTGGATTTTTTGCGTAAATACAAAACGGTTTTGCGCGAAACTTACGCATCGACTGTTTTCATTGAAAATTAACAAATAATTTGCATTAATTTTATGTTTGTGCCCCAAATGATACTGCCGTTATTTTTGTGCCTTGCTCAACTGGGTTTCAGTAAGCGTTATTGGGTTTTACATTAAGGTTGTCTACAAAAGAGATTCTTATGTCGTACTGGCTGGCAATAAAATAACTTTTTTTACAGTCGAACATTCTTGCGATTTTAGAATAAGTTTTGAAATGAATTAGAATTGCCTTAGAATTGAAAAAAGAGGCACGTTGTTTTAAATACGAAAGCGACACATAAACGAGATAATTTTAATACAATATTCTCCGTGTATAATTAATTTATCTACGGTACGAACCCACCCATAGATACATCTGACATCACATCAGAATTGATCCCTTATAGTACCTACGTAAGTGCGATTATTAATTTGGGTTATAAGTGACTACTTAAAATAATTATTATTACCTATAGTTACGTAAATTAAATTAAAAAAGAAATATTTATGATATCTGCCTAAAATAAAACATTCCATATTGCCATACTATACAATTAAGGCTCTCGCGGACAGGCGTGACTCTAGTAGATAAGATATAATGGAAATTGGTTTTGATTCATTTGATTCATTTCTGTTGCAACGCCGCAAAAGCTACTATAATATTATGTACTTTAGTTCAATATACAGCCCTTTTAATACCCTTAGGGTGGAGTAGCGATAAAAGACTTTAAAAAGGACCAACGTATTAAGGTACTCAAACTGATAAGGATCAAACTCCACCATTCACCGGACCATTCCAGGAACCTATTGGTATTTTTAATGGCATAATATTTAGATTTTATTATATCTTGAGTATGCATTTACTTATACAGGTTATAAGGGCTGAGATTTTAATGCCACTTGACAGAGTAATAAAGTTATAGTAATGTAGCTGTTGCCCACGACTGGTGCACCCAGGGTGCTATCCAGGACTAAAAGAAGCCTATCCTTACCCAGGTCATCCTGGAAAATTTAAATTCTTTTCTAGAGTTACAAGGTTTTATCGATATCTTTTTTAACCCTTTTATCGGTTTTATATATTCTTTTAATTAAATCAAATTAACAATTTCGCTGTACCTACGCCATTTGCAATGGATATCCCGCTGTTTATAAAAGTAAATAATCAAGTATTTATTTCATTTTCTGTATAAGTACGTATTAAGTAACACCAAGTTAACTTAATATTGATGCATACTTAATTTAATTTGACATTTATCGATACTAAGCGACATTTAATTTGTTTGTGGAAGACAGTCGACATCTATAGCTGTTCGTAATGGAATTTAGGCGGGAAAAGTCGCCATTTTGGGTTTTTATGTCACCAATCGTAAAATAAATAATTTGGAATGTAAATATTGCGAGTGTTGCTCAGATGAAATTTTAAATAACATTAAAAATGGTCCCTTATTTTAAAACCAATAAATTTTGAATAAATTATCGAAGATTATTGTTTTATAAAAATTAAATAAAATTGGATTTTTATCAAAAATCCTTTAGCTATAAAAGTATTTAATTGTTAATGACTTCAGAATTTTGAGACCTTTATCCCATCAAAAATAAAACTTTTATGACATTTTTAACAGCTAAAGTAACTTAAAATCAACAATTTATTTAAGTCATAAAAGCAGACACATTTCATAATTTTATGCCTAAAATTAATAAAGTTATTATTTAAGTCACTTACCGTTACCAACTGTTATAATTTTTATCTTAAATAATAAACATAATACTTAAATATCAATAGTAATTTGTTGGATCGTTAAAATGTAAAACGGAAGCCAAATGATAAGAAATAAAAATAAAAATTCTTTGGAGAAATATGATACTTGATTGGAGGGCGAGGTGCTTCTGCAAGCGATAAATGGCTGACGCTAACATACTCGCAAATACCTTTATTATTATTAATAACCTGTAATGACCAACTACGGAGAAAAGGCCTCTCTACGATTTTTCCCCTAGCATTATCAGGCTGTAATTTTCTCACTGCTGGGGCACAGGCCTCCTCTCTGTGAGGGAGTACGTCGAAATCCACCACGTGGGCCCAGAATCATTCTCCCAACATTTCTCTATTTAAAGCTGCTGGAGTCCAGTTCATCCCGCCATGTCCGTCGTGGCCTGCTATGTGATGTCGATTGCCATTGGGTCGTCAGTTTGGCTCATAAATACTAAATATCTGGTTGACCGAGCGTTGCTCGGTATTTTTTGGTAAATTGTGTTTAAAATAATAAGTTTATGTTCAAGTTGATTATCGATAAAGTTGGTCATTGAAAACACGAATAAAACGACATTTTATAAAAATGAATCCTAGCTAGATCGATTTATCGCCCCTGAAACGCCCTGTATACTAAATTTCATGAAAATCGTTGGAGCCGTTTCCGAGATTCATATTATATATATATATATATACAAGAATTGCTCGTTTAAAGGTATAAGATATCGAGGGTATAGTGCTCAAACCCAATAAGTATGAAATTGTCAATTTCGTACTTATTGGGTTTAACTTTACCCTACTAATGACTAGTGCTCTTTTCCCGCAAATATTACAAATAAAAATATGAAGAAAGAATACGTTGTTCACTAGTAAGCAGGCAGGGCTTGTCGAAATTGTCAATTTCGTACTTATTGGGTTTGAGCACTATACCCTCGATATATTTTATTAGAATCAACAGAGCCGGTTCATATTCTTGACATCATTTACCCAATGCAACTCTACTCTTTAGGATTTAATAAAAGGAACTTGTGAAATTAACTTTTCTTTTCGATAATCTCTGATTACTAGATTAAAATAAGTTTTTTCGCTATTTTTCTCTGGTTTTATTGTCCATTTCGATTTTTAGGAAAACAAATATATATTTTATTTATATTCATATTATGCTGATTTTCAATGTTGAACAATAGAGTGCTTTCTCTTGTTTGTTTTTTATATCTCTCATAAAGCTGACATCATGTTATTGGGATGATTTTTAGACCAATTAAAATCGCTTGTCGCTATCAATATAACCCTATCACAGATACCGGTCAGCGGTCCACATAACATTTATTGTGGCCACTCAACGCGCGCGCTAATTTAGCGAGCGATAGCGGGTTAAGTGACCGACGGACGCAATATGCTACCCATGATATTGATACATTGGCAATTGTGTTACTTTACAATTTTGGTCAGATACTGATAGATGGATAGTCTCCTTTGCAAATGTTATTAATGAAATCAACCTCTACTCTATATTTATGAACTGAAAATACACATTTAGGTTTGTTAGTTCTCTAATTGCTCGTTCGGTGTGGAGCGGGACGTAAAGAAAAGCACCATTCTATTTCTTCCCGTGGGTATCGTGAAAATTTGACTTAGGGACTTACTAGGGAATGGACTTAATGGCAGCAGTTACTCTATGCATTTTTTTTAAATACTACGGTCGCCAAGCCCCTGCGTGCCAAATTGGGGGAAGCCTATGTTCAGCGCTGGATGTCTTTTAGATGAAATAATGATGATGATGATGATTTCTTTTACTAGAGAAAGAGTTGGTAGTATGGAGATATAATGGTTAGAATCAGCTAGGCAAAGGAAATAGCTGGATGTTAACTAAGTGGACGATATACTAGTTAAATTGTATGTGCCAAGGCGTGTTACCCAGTAATTGGATTGTGCGGGTCTGATAGGCGATTTTTCCAGACAAAATACTGGTATCCAGCTGCATCCGGTTACAATGGAAGCCGACCTCAACATAGTTGACAATAATATAAAAGGCTAGACAGGTGATGATGATGATGAATAGTTACGAAAATCGACAAGGGAGTCCAGTAAATACCAAGAGAGTGTGAAACTCTTCCGGATGAAGTAAAAGGTCATAGAAGGACTACTTCTTCCCGAACCCTTGCCGAAAGAGTTACCGTGGCCCTGGCATATGGGAAACTGACAGAATATGGATGGGTTTTAGTCAGTAAAAGTCTGTCACGAAGAGCGGGAGAAGTCATTTGATGATTTCCCATCAAAAAAAAAGCCAGCCCGCGCCGCTGAGCCTGTAGCTTAAAATTCGCCTCTAAATATATAAGGTGTATCTATTCATAGACGAAATATTTTAAGAGGTACACCTGTAGGTGGTAAAGAAGCTACAGCAATGAAAAAAAATTGTATAAATGTATTTTTTTTCAAAACGTAATATTTATAAAAAAAAAAACATTTTGCTTCTATAGCTTCTTTACCACCTACAGGTGTACCTCTTAAAATATTTCGTGTATGAATAGATACACCTTATATAATCATTCCGATTCAGCCCGTCTCTTGTTGCCCTCTACCAGCGATGCCCCAAGCCGAGGTCCGTACCCCACAGGGGGTGCCCTTAGCGAGAAGTCGCTCTAGTTTTAAGTTTTTTAAGCCCTGGCTGGATTCCTTAATTTATTAAGGTAGCCACAGGCAAGTCCGGTTAAGCAGCCTGCGAGACTTGCCAGATGTCATTAAAAAAAAAGTCTACTTCATTCTCCAAGCAAAACAGGATAGTAGGCCTATAATGTTCCCCCTGCAGGGTCACAGAGTGACAAGCCTCTTCTCTGAGTGAGTGAGTAGGCCGTTATTTTCCTCGCGGGCCCAGTGCGAGTTGACAGATGTCACTTGTCGTCGAATTTTTGGTTTTAGAACAGGCCGGTTTCGTCACGATGTTTTCCTTCACCGTTTTGAGAGCAATGATGATTAAATTATTTACACAAAGTAAAAGCGCCTGCCTTGGTAAAGCCTGCTTTATTCTCCAAAACTTGCTTTTAATTTGTTTCTTACTAAAATTCTTTGCGCTTAACATTCCCAAGCCTTGAGGCAAAGGCTTGTGTTTTATTTATTAGCATTTTTTTGTTACAGTTAATTACGAAGTGGCGAATAAATTAGCGAAATGGAAGCCGTTTTTTATTTTTTAAATAAATTGTTGATGTGTTGTGTTAATTAATAGCTTTATTTTATGATTAGTTTAGTGGTGTCATTCTTTTTAATAGCTATTATGCTTTTTACGAGGTGAAGAGCGTTCTAAGTCATTAATTCATTTCATTATTGTTTTTCATAATTATTAATTATTACGGCAAGTTCATTGGCTTTGATAAAGGTTGTTTTTAACTTCGATCACTAAGAGACATGTGGAAAAACCTTAGAAAAAAAAAAAAACTGAAATTTGTCAACGCTTTTAGTAGGTTTTTGAGGTTTTTATTGAGAATCTTTGTATTAAAATATGGGATTTTAATTTTGAAAATTATTATGACATTTATGTAATAGTTTAAATGTTTTATATATTGTAATTCAATTTAGAAGATATTTTTCTATGCGCTGTGTAATTTTCGCAAAATAAATGGCACAGTAGTCTTTATCGTCAACTTCCTAACTTATGTAAAAAAAACTAAACCAAATAAAACCCCCATATTCTGATCACGAAATTACCATGAAACCCACTATAAGCGATCAAACACATTAAATTACACGCTTTCTCATATCATTCTCGTTCGTACTATGGTATCGGGAGTTAATCCCATAATACAGAATAATACCCCTCGGGTATGCGCATACGCGTGGGTGCGATACGCCTCTATAGGTAATTAATTATTGCGTAATACTGTTTGTGGCTATGGGGAATTAGCTTGCGAAAAGATATGGGCTTAGTAGCGACTGAATGCTTAGAGCCGTTGGTCGCCAGAGTGGACTCGAACCAAGGCAGGCACTTTACATCACCACTACTCTCAAAACGTAGAAGAAAACTTCGTGATGAAACCGGCATCTCATCGTCAGCCTAACCTTTTCCTATATTGGGATCGGATTCCAGCTTAACCGGGTGCAGCTACGGTGGAGCATACGGTGGAGGTGTGCCCTGCCTGGGTGGAGCACCGCCGTGTCCTCGTGGAGGCGATCGGCGGCGGCGACCTCTCGCGTCCGGCCCTGGTGCGAGCCATGGTACGGAGCGAGAGGGAATGGGAAGCCGTCACCTCCTTCTGCGAAGCAGTAATGCTCGCGAAGGAGGAGGCGGGGCGCGTGAGGGAGTGGCAGTCACTGCGCCCTCACGTCCTTAGCCGCCGCAGGAGGAGACGCCCTGGGCGTCGGGAGTCGATAGCGGACTCCCGGCCACCGTAGGCGCGAGCTTGCAGGCGGCGAGCAATGGGTAGCTCGCCGCCCGGTAAGGACCAAGCTCGGGTCGACGGCGCGTAGTGTTCCACGCGCGCCTCAAAGAGATGTCAGCAGCAGTGTAGGGGTCTACTAGGACCGATGCCTGCCGGGGTCGCGTGATTGTTCGAAAGAGATAGCGTGACCCTGGCACATGGGCAACTGAAGGAACACGGGTGGGTTTTAGTCAGTAAAAGTCTGACACGCCCTCCCGCTCCGCCCAGAGCGGGAGCAGTCATTTGATGATTTCCCATCCTGAAAAAAAAGAAAAAAAAAAAAAACCGGGTGCAGCTGTATTTTTTATAAGAAGCGACTGCCTGTCTGACGGCCCATTTATTGCGTAGTAAGATATTCCTTGGTAAGACTGATTGTCAGACTTTCAGGCTTCTGAGGACCTGTAACAACTGTCAAAGATCTATAAATGACAGCTTGAAACAACGGCTTAACGTGTTTTTCGAGCCACGTCACATTTTTACATATCAAGACCAACCGCGGCAAGCGTAACATACCCTGATCCATCTCCGTGTGGCGTCACGCAAATCCTACCGCGCTACTTTCATATATACAACGTCCTGAAATTAATCTTCGGGCAGTTGCCCATCATTTACGACACTCGTCTGGTCAAGGATCTTCCCTTTTTTACGGTGGTTTAGTGAACTTGACACCCTGTTCCGCAAGTTTTTACAGAATATCATAAAACTAAAGACTTATGTGACATAATTATGTCACATTTCTACTCATATCAAAAGTACTTAAGTGTAAGTAAGTTTCGTGTGATGAAGTTCAGAGTGGTTAAAATACTAATCGGTTGTCATCATAAAACTTTCTTTTCAAACGCGTGTGGTCCTCCTTAATATAAGGTCGTTAATAATGAAGTCAGCTATGGCATTCAACTTTAGTACCATGTGGGTACAGTCAACCGTTTTTCAAAGTTACAACTCTTGAACGAAATTTCGTTCAAGAGTTGTAACGGAAATAAATGAAACATGATTTTTCTTCAGAAGGGTCAGTTGCGTAGTTCTGGTAACCGGCGTTGATGTATGACCGGATTCATGAACTTAAACGAGGCAAAAAGAGGATGTGAGGATCGAAGCAGGTGGTATTCTGTAGTTTCTGCCTACCCCCATGGGAAAAAGGCGTGAGTTTACGTATGTATGAATGATTTGTATTTTGAAAATAACGTAAAACAGAACACGTTAACATGTCAAGTGTTTGACATAAACAAGATGGGGTTGAAGTTTCTTAGCTACTACTCTGAGAAGAGACTCCGACACAGGGCGTTTAAAAGTCCATATCAAATTACCAAAATTGTAATGTTCAGATCATAATAATTATGAAGACCATGCTGGTTAATGTCTCTCTCTTTAGATAAACATCACAACGTTTTCTCCAGACTGCACGCATCATCATCATCATCATAACTTCCGCCGAAAGACGTCCACTGCTGGACATAGGCCATATGTTATGGACATATGAGTGTATGTGTGTTAATTCTACCTAACAACTAACTGCTGCTGTAACTTAGAACTAGCTCTGTTTGTGCATATTCGCACTGATGATGATTTGACGAGACAATTATTTTATCGCACACTGCATTATCAACTCTAAGTGCTGACCCGAGCATTGAGAATCCAACGTACTACAATCAACTCTCGGCGCTGCGTTTAAAATGTGTGCGCGATAAAAATTGTACGCAGGGCCACAAATCAAGCTACACATTTCCAGTATAAACTGACTTTTAATTGTACGAAAAATGAATACACTGCGAGCTCAGCTAAAACTGGAAATGTATAGGCTAATGTGTAGCCGTGTGTACGTTCGTGGCCATGAGAGCTTATTGTCAGTATGTTAGAAAGGAGTGCGGTTGACTGTACCATGTTCATAAGGCCATAAACACAATTGAATGCAAACGGTAATGAGGCACGCCTTCCTTCAGCACTTCTGATTGACATGATATTACGGTGTTGACGTGTAAATAGGGCTTTAGATTTAGTTCTAAGTGTGTTTTTAGTTTTCTGAGAGTAGTGATGGCCTAGTGGTAATGGTTGCTACCTCTGAGTTGAAGCTCGTAGGTTCGAACAAGTGATCACAAAACGGTGAAGGATAACATCGTGAGTAAACTGATATGTCCTGGAACCAAAAATTCTAAGACATACGACATCTACCATCCCGCAATGGGCCCACGTCCTAGATTACGGTACATGCCTCTCACAGAGAGGACGCCTGTGAGTACCAGCAGTGGGAACATAGGCTGATTATGATGTAAATTTCTGATGAGTATGAAGAACTATCGTTAAAAAAATGTGTGTCTATCAGATTAGATTACGACATGTCAGAAACCACAATGGAAATTCAACTTTATCAGAAACGAAATGGGGTCTGGATTTGAACTGAATTGTTTCGACTCAAACTCAAAGTATTAATTTCAAATAAACCAAAAGCACTTTTGAATTGTCAGTAAGAAAATTGAGTTGCCCATTTCAAGCATAATAGGTACCTATGGAGAAGAAACTCCACGGACTTAGGCGTAATAAAGTCATAACATGAGTTCGATTTTCTCATAGGAATTAATAACTGGTAAGCAAATTCAATTTTTTGGTTACTATATTGCGCAAAATTTTGCCAGTAGCGTAATACGTATTTCTGGAGTTTTAGTTTCGCCCACATGTAAATTAACTTCGTTCAAATCACTACAGAAAATAATATATTATTCAAAGTTGTAGATTCACCCGTTGCGGATAAGCAATTTCGTGCGAATCGTCTAACAAGCCAGAGGAAGAAGTGTGAAAAAAAGTTTTTACGAACTGTCAATTTATGGTCGAGTGCGTCAAAATATTAATGATCTACTGTCAATTTAAGTTCACCGTAAGAAACGAAACGTACTTCATCAAAGTTGCACTGTTCACACGGGCATATAAAGGACATGAGGGGCATGTAATTGAAACGTGACGACACATACGCCTATAAAAAAGTGCCCTTCCCATGGTTAATCTAATGCCATAAACCCATAAATAATACTAGTTGAAAGGTCGTGGTAACCACTGCAAGTGAGGGATCAGCTTAGTTTATAATGGCAAATGTCACACCATAAAAAGTTGAAGGGCTAAGGGAAAGGGCAATAGTAATAATTTACTATGGGCGGGATTCACAGATAGAAGTTTGACTTGACTTTGATTAGTAGGTAAAGGTAGCATTTCATACGCATATCAATGTGACTTATAATAATTAGTTAACAAGCTCTATCAGCTCGGTATCCGTGGAAATCAACTAAAATTAATGTCTGATTATTTATCTGGAAGAGAGCAACGAGTGAAAATTGGCAATTATACAAGTGATTGCTTACCTGTTACACATGGAGTGCCCCAGGGTAGTATTATAGGTCCAACGTTGTTCCTAGTTTATATTAATGACCTAACACTACTAAATATTGAAAACTGCAAAATAATTTCTTATGCCGACGATACTACCTTGACATTCCATGGTGATACTTGGAGTGAAACTTTCCAAAAAGCCCAAAATGGTTTTAACATAGTTACAAGATGGCTTGCTCAAAATGACCTTTCTTTAAATACCGAGAAAACAAAATATATAACTTTTTCTATTCGCAACCCTGGTGACGCGCTACAGTCAACACATCGTTTAACCTCACACTTTTGCCATAATGAATCTATTAATTGTTCGTGTCCCTCCCTTTCTGCCGTTGAATGTATAAAATATTTAGGACTCATAATTGACAAAAATTTTAATTTCAAAAATCACTTAAATAATCTTTCAAACAGAATAAGAAAACTCATTTATGTATTTAAACAAATAAGGCACTCGGCCAACGCCAATATTATGAAAATGATTTATTATTCCTTGTGTCAGACGGTTATAGCCTATTGTATTACATGTTGGGGCGGTGCCGCTAAAACGCATGATTTAATTGCTGAAAGAGCTCAAAGAGCCTTACTAAAAGTTAGCTACTTTAAGCCCAGGTATTTTTCTACCACTGAGCTATACAAGGAATGTGAGGTACTAACTGTCCGTAAATTGTATGTACTAGCCTCAATTATGAGACAGCATTCCTGTGTCCAACTCAGTTCACTGACTGAAAAAGAATTGTCAGGGAGAAGACGTTTCGATCTATTTAAATCTGTTCCATGTAGAACATCATTTGCTCAAAAGTTTAACATGTTCTTGGGCCCAAAATTGTTCAACATTGCCAATAAACAGTTGCAAATTTTCTCCATGAATAAAAGAGAGTGCAAACAGAAGGTAACCGCTTGGCTTCTATCCAAAACCTATGAAGAAACTGAAAGGCTGTTTAATGTACTTGCTTAGTATTTTTAAAATTTTAATTATTGCGTACTAGGTAAATAGAATATTATTGGTCAAGTATATCGTTGTAGAAAATCTATATCCTAAGTTTTCCTTTAGCACACACACACACACTATACTCACACTCCCGACACATACACTCACAAACACACACCCGCACACACACACACACACCTACATACACACACACATACACACACACATACACACACATACACACACATACACACACACTTACACACACATACATCCACGTATACACACTTACCCCTCAACTCACCTACACACACCGTTTATTTTATTTTTTATATTTTTTTTCTTTGTTAATTTTAACTCTAGTTTTTCACATATTACACCTTATTGATCATCGGCTATAATAATATCGAGGGTGGGCGCTGATACCTATAATTACAAGACATTAAGTTATCTAAGCTTAGGTATTGGCTGCAACTCAAATGTTCAACCTCACTAACCTTAAGCCTATTTATATTATAAATTATATCTTTGTTTGTTTTACTTAAAGGTGCAAATAAACTATTTTATTTTATTATTTTATTACTTATCTTTATCTTTACATAGTATAAAACAAAATCGCTCCCGCGTCTGTACATTTCAATCTTTTAAACTCCGCCACAGATTTAAATGTGGTTTTCATCAATAGACAGAGAAGATACCATAATATAAGATAAAATACTTCAAGAAGAGGTTTAAACCAGGGATGTTAAGGAGCTTCGTAACCGTAACCGAAACTATCGGATATCCGATATAAAAAAATATCCGTAACCGTAACCGAATCCGAAATCAAAGTTTAGGATAATATCGGATTTGTTATTACATTTTTATTTTAAGTAGATTAGATAACACTCAATATATATTTATAATCATTTTTATTTTAAATAGCTGCAATAATTACTCACAGACTGATTGTAATTCCTACCAAATGGTGACGTATAAATAAAACCATTTTATTAGCTATTTGTATTTTATTTTTGAAATTCCTTAAAAATTTAATATCCGTAACCGAAATTATCCGAAACTAACGGATAATTCGAAATATTTTCATATCCGTATCCGTATCCGTATCCGGTATAATAATCATTCCTACATCCGTAACCAATCCGTATCCGAAATTTCATATCCATAACATCCCTAGTTTAAATAAACCGTTGGTAAAAGCTAGTAATTGATAAATTGATTTATTTTTATAAGTAGGTTTGTAAATATATTTTTACACGCCAAATATCTTATTAGAAGACTAGCTTCTGCCCGCGACTTCGTCCGCGTCAAATTTTCGCTCCCCTGACCCTTCCCGTCGCATCGATTTGCCTGCTAGTTTTCGTCCATTTTTCGTTGCTGCTCGCTCCTTTTGAGTTATAGTGAGTCAACTTTAAAAGATAGACATATGCTCTCGCGGACTTTTTTTTTAGAACTTTTTGAAAGGAACAATTCCATCGTACATGATTTTTGCGTTACTTTAACCGTTTACGCAGCGCACGCAACGGAAACTCTTAAAAGGAATAAATTTTCCCCGTTTTTGAACATTTTTCATTACTGCTCCGCTCCTGTTAGTTGTAGCGTGGTGTTATATAATATAGCCTATAGCTTTTCCCGATAAATAGGCTACTCAACACAAAGAGAATTTTTCAATTCGGACCAGTAGTATCTGAGATTAGCGCGTTCAATCAAACAAACAAACAAACTCTTCAGCTTTATAATATTAGTATAGATTCGCGCGAATGTACTCGCCCGAAATGGGCAAATGGACACTTTTGATAATATATTATTGTATGTAGACGACTCGCATGTAGTTAATTTGTTTGTGGTCAGAGTATGTAGATTGGTGTCTGAAGAATTAAAGAAATAATATATTAATTTGTTTATTTTTGTGAAAAATTTCATTCGATAAGTGAGGGTTTCATACGGGTGTTTTTTATTTAAGCAAATAATATTCATATTTGTTTATATATTTATTTAAAGATTATTTTAGTAAATAATATTCACTTTAAAAAAATATTAACGCGAAGTTTAGTTTAAGTTTTTTTATACGAAAAGTAGGTAAAATTTGCACTTTATATTAATATCAATCTTATTTTTAAACAAATAATTTTCATTTTTGTTTATTTATGTATATATCATACGAATATGAACCATATTCACTAAGGTTTATATTCGTATGAAACGCTGACTTTTAGTAAAGTCAAAGTGTGATCGCACCCTAAGTTCCTACTGAAGGGTAAAAACCATTGAGCTTTAATTGAGTTCTTAGAATTAAAGTCGTTAAGAGAAATTAATACTTAAATTATGGATGTCTTAAAGTTTTTCTAATGTCATCTGAAGTTCGTCAGACATTCAATTTATATGATCTTTGGTATGGAAGTTATTTGTTACATAAATATGGATCAATGTTTCCCGCAGTTGCGATACGGGTTCAGAAATGAAAAGAAAAACTTATTGTTTTTTGAAAATTGTGATGTACTTCACTGATATGGTTTAGTATGTGATATACTGTCGCGAGTTTATGCAAAAAAGTGTATTAAAGACTATTTTGTCTTAAATGCCTAGTAATCAAATGAACAGCTTTAAAAATTGACACATCACAGATTTATTTTTGCTATTGTTATTTCTTATGCTACTTACTCGAGAACTATTTGTTTAAAAGGTAGAAAAATTAAAACTTTAGAAGTTTCAATTTGTCATACAAAAATATGCTGAGGTTTAATAACAGCCATATTCACGTACCCACTGCAGGATAGTAAAGTTAAAGTCATCATCATCATATCAGCCGAAAGACGTCCACTGCTGGACATAGGCCTCCCCCACGCTCCACCATTTCGACCGGTTTTGTAAAGTATTGTGTTAAATTCACCAACACCTTCATTAAAAAAATATCGATGGTTCTTAGTTATAGTACCTAGTACAAGTAAATAATGTAGGTATATCACATCTACTGGCCAACGCCTTAACAAATAAATCTTTAACCAGCTCCTTGACATAAAAAGTATAGGAATTTATGCGCGACATGACACCGATCTGTACAAACACTTGGGAAACACATAAATCATTTAAAGTGTATTTATATTGAACATAGAGTTCTAGAAAAATATTAATTTTAAGCTATTAAAATATGTAACGTTAAAATAACACCTGGTAAATTATAGCTATGTATTTAAAAAATAATTAATATGAGCAAGAATGTGAACAATTTATTTAAATTCTCCGCAAACTTTAAATTAAGGTTGTCTGCTACTAATGAATGAATAATTAAGTAGTAAAATATTCTGTCTTTAAAATTCTGTGATTATTTTTAGCAGAATATTTATTTAATTGAATTTTTTTAATGACACAATTTTACGACAGAATGGTTCAATGATATCAAATTTGTCTATCTTTGGGCCTATTTTTTTATTTTCTTCTATGTTTATGCTAGGTCCACTACAATATTTTGAGCAGCAAAAAATAAAAATCGGTTCTTAATTATTTATTATATTGGTAACCAGTATGTTGCAAATAGTCGCAAAATATTCTACCGGTTTGTAACAAGAAGTCTGTTTACTTACGCATTAAAGTAAAATAAATATCGTTACTAAATATGCGCGGACGCAAGTGTTCTTTAAACTTTACTAATGTTGCTGACATTTAAGTAAATATTTAATTAAATTTAAATACAGTTACGGAACCGTTTTTTGCAATTCTTTTTACCTTTGCCTAACTGCTGCTTTTTAAAGCCGGATATTTAGTTGAGACCATCAACGTACTATGCTATATATACATAAAATATGGTAACGGAGTCAAAACTATAGGTATATTGAATATTTTTGAAAACGACTAATTGCTATGACGTGTATGAACGAGTCCGATGTCGAAAATATAGTTTTAAGATTTTTTGTCCGTTTATATGGATGTTTGTTGCGGATTGGCACAAAAACGGTTGAACTGATTTTGTTGGAATTTGGCACACAGATAGTTTATAACATAGACTAGCACTTGGGGTGCTTTTAATCCCGGTGGTACGTTCTCGTGGGATTTCTCCGACATCTACATCGGTAAAGCCGCGGGCAAAAAGCTAGTAGAAAATAATTGGATCATCGCGTTTTCGACCATTTTATTTTTATCTCTATGAACACCTTAAGGCTATGATCTTGACTAGATTTAAAATTATAATATGCTAATATTGTGTTCGTAAAACAATGATCAATTTTTTGCCATGTTCGCGAATTCTATTTTAAACTAACGTGAAATTATAGAGTCAGGTTAAGAATTCTAAATACAGTGAACATAATTTTAGTAAAATTTTAAAATTAATGAAAGTATAGTTTAAAATATTTTAATTTAAAACCGACAATGCGTATGTATTTATATAAAATATGTATGTACAGTGTATCGATGGGGTATGGTCAACGAACTCGTTTATCAAATCCCGAGACATGGGGGCTTCGCACAATTTGTGGCTGATACCTTTGCGAATAAATTATAACTCAACTTTACATCGTATTTTTAAAAAACGATTTTTATGGCCGACTTTACATTGTAGTAATGATTGAATTAGGTTCTTATTAGCATATTCTATTTTTACTGATTTATAATAAGCTAAAAAGCCTATAGTTTTTTTTGACGCCATAAATATTTCTTAACTGTATAAAATCGTCGGTTTAAACTACAGGATGGTGGTCCATTGCCTGTAATTTGCATATGGAGTTGTGGACTCTATGATGGCTCATTTCCCTTAGTTGACCTTAGTTAAGGGCCTGAGTGGACAATGGACTTAACTGATCATTTGAGCCAATGGCGTAACGTAACTGTCATTGTAGAAAAAAGTCAATTGTATGACTGGACTTTTAAACTTAGAACAAATAAATTATTCGACTACAAATTCGAAACACAGAATTTTAAATTTAAAACATAGAAATGGCTGAAAATCGATTGTCAACAATTTTTTAAACTTCGAACAAGATTGAAAACACCAATTCTTTTGTTTTTTTCTGCCTGTATTCAGAGCAGTGAAATAGACTAGTTCTTCTAGTTGCTCCATATTCCATGCATAAATCAGCGTAAACATAAACTACTCATTTAAATTTTATTATTAAATTTTGCCTTTTATAGCCAAACAAAGAAAATAACTGCCGTTTATAGAAACAGATGGCAAGATAACTCAGACTGACTAAACTACTTAAATTAACATACTTGTAAAACTGTTTGCCGTATATGTTTCATAATAACGGATATTATACTAGTTTACGTAGTCATTACTATACACGGAATATGAAATAATATTTCACACCTAATAAATAGCTGTGTAAAGATTATTATAAAGACTAACTAAGTGAGTATGAATTATTTTTTTACTTCTTAGGATAGAAAAAGTATTTTATTACCATGTTTGCCCTCCCCTAGACATTGAAATATTGCTTTATTAACACGTAGTTTGTTTCCGCCTGACGTATACGAGTTACCTTACTTTTCATGTTGTGGTAGCAAATCAAAATAAATTACCTGTAACAAAAAATAAAACAAATTAGTATTAAAGTTGTGTACATTTAAAAGTTTCACAGAATAAAAAATGAAAATATTTCTATTTACGAATTTTAAAATGAGAACTAAGGTTCGACTTTTAATCCTATTCACTAACTTGACAATTAAAGGGATACCAGGTTTTTGACAAAAAAAAGATAGTGAGGTGGTGCAAGAATGAATGAAATTGAATGAACTTGAAATAATGTACTTACATGCAAACTTTGTAATTTAAATTTAATAACTTGTCTTAAAATAAGATGTAGTCTATGGCTGTCAGAGGAAATAAAATGACTTTAGTAAAAAAATAAGCAAAATGAAATGATTTTTATATTTAGTTTTGTTTCTATCAGAAGAAAATAAAAAAAGGAAATAACTGTTATTAAAAATTATTAATTATTCTTATAATCCACACCTAAAAACGATTTTTTAAAGTTTTATTTAATTTAAAACATTTTTATCATTCATTCTTTATGCGAAATCGTTCACTACCCCGACACTATTAGTTTTAGAATGGTATCATTATTTTGCATTGAACTGTCAAGTTAGTGAATAGGATTAAAAGTTCAACCTTAGATTGATTCATTTAAATAACAGTTATATTTATTTAAAATAGAATAGAATTTGTAATTAGAACCATGTGTGTTTTTCAAAACTAAAGAATTGAAAATTAGATTTATTTTATTTTAGAAACAATTCAAAGAATACGATTAGTGTCTTTTACTTTAATAAGGAAGTGAAGAGGCAATTTATTTCCTTTCTAGACTTATAGTTATGTCCAAAGAACTAGGTTACAGTAGTACACGCTAACCACCAGCCTCATATTGCTAAATGCATTTTGGCCATTTTCAGTTTCAATAATTCGCAGTATGTATGTAGATGGTAATCGTCTAGGCATCTAGTCTTTCCTAGTTTTGCCGTATTTGGTTGAAATGCGTTAGCTTTAGATGTTCCTGGTATCATTACGCTTAATCTATTGTGGAGGCACAAAAAAGTGAGTGGCAACAACAGCGATTTATACGCTTTTGGTCTGGTATCATTTTGAAACAAACTACAAGTAAACTATGGTCGGTTTACATTTTTAAGGCAAACGTAGGTAGTTTCTTCTTGTTGTAAAGTTCAGGTTCTAAGAATCCACAATGTATTGTACAGACGCCAACACATCAAGCTACTACAATCTGTCAGATTTCTTTGATAGATTTTCGACTTTATTTCTAGAGCATTAGGTTCAATATTTATTATTTATACGACTTTAAAAAAACACAAAGAGCTGCCTTATGATACCAGTATCCTGTCAAAAAGAAGGAGAGATATTATAGCACCGATTCCACAAACAAAAACTAGGTTTTGTGATAGACAATACGGGAAACGGTCATCTCAACTTTACAATAAAATAAATAAAGAGATATATGTATATAATAAGCAATATTATGAATGTAAAAAACTTATAACTAAATGGATAAAACAACTGACCTACGAGGACACCGAGGCCCTATTGCAGCACACATCATAACTCACTCATTTATGCATACACTAACTCCTATGTACCACATGTACACTTACACACCACACATACACCCCACACACACATATCACACATACTCAACTCACTTGTAACATACACAAAACAGTTTAAATTTCTCTTTTTAATTTTTAATTTTAATTTTTTAATTTTTAATTTTGTAATTTACCATGTTGAATTTATATGTATAAATAGTAAATACCGGATTTTGTATGTACATTACTATTATCTAAGTTGCGGAAGAGTGGAATGTCCTAACACAGGCAATTGTTTGCTTAAAAGGACACTCCTACCACTAGCTTTGTTGTACAAATTTTGTTAAAGAAAATAAACTATTTGTATTTGTATTTGTATTGTATTCAAGGTTCATTGGGAAAAATTGACAGTTTCGGGTAGCTTGACCTGGTGGCGTCTGTACATAATTTGAGCGATTATTTATGATATAAAAAGCAAAAATCAATGATCTGACTGCCAGGACTATGTCATCGTTAATTTTGACAGCCTTTGGACAATGTGCTAATTATGTCATATGTATTCGGTTTTATGGGCTGTCTTCATCTATCTAAAAACAATAATTTTGCAGATAAAACTCACTTGTTTTCTCTCTATTAACATAAAAAGTTGTGAAAAAAAAAATCGCAAGCCATTGCTAAACCTGACTTATTAAAATGATGTGTCAAAATATGACACTTTTAGAGAATAATATCAAAATATTTTAACGTTTTATCAATTTTTGTAGACTAAAATATATATTTATAGGCCTTAAATGTTGAATATTTATGTATAATTTAAATGAGGTTGATATATTTATTTACACTTTATAGTTATTTATGATATGAACTAGTTATAGGTATATTTGGTTTTATAACTATTTAATTATGGTAACGGAAGAGGCTTATAGAGAAGTATTGATTAGATTGAGAATAACTTATGATTATATAAATATTTGATGTGTTGAGAAATTCGGAATGTTTTGGATATGTACGATCAAGAGATAGTTTTTATTTGTTTGTCAGATTATGATAAGTCTGTTTATATTGAGTAAGTCTCTTCTTATTTTTTATATGACTAAGATCGATGCGTGTTATTTATTACCTATTATTGTCCTAGTACATGCCCAAAAAGCTTTTCTTATTAGAGAAGACTCGAGTTTTGATTACCGCGCTTGCTCAAGACTAGTTGGCGATTTCAGACTTGCCCGGATTTAAACCATCTACCTCGTGCATGAGAGGCGAGGTGTTAACCACTACTTTGATAAAATTAGAGGCAACTTTAATAAAAGACAGAAATCTTACAGTTTGCGCCACAGAACTCAAATTGCAAATATAAACTTTAAATTAAGAACTCATTCCATAAAATTTAAAATTGGAACACATTTTCGCTTTTAAGTGCGGTATTCCAATCTTAAAATCCTCAAAGGTCGTTGCGACCAGTTTAAAAGTGGCATTCCTTTAAAAAGACTTTAAAAATTCATTAGTACAACAATGCATTCCATGTTTTGTGTCAGGGAATGTGTCCCGGGATTTTTCAGGCTCGGGATGGTCAGCACTGTCTGCGAGCGAAATATTTTTGTTATCTTTAATGCAATTGCATTTCGAATACTAACAACATAGGGCACAAAATTGAGTGCTGAGGAAGTGGTCAGTAAAAATTCGGTATCTCGGCGTAATAAGAGTCAGATGTACTTTAAAAAGATTTTTTTGAGAAATATTTAAAACTTAAAATTTTCGCACCTTTTGTTCTAAACCGAATTAAAAATTGTAACAGAGTCGTTTAATTGCAATTCCAATCGGTATAAGCATAGCCACTTATTCTTTTCGTTTCAACAGTGCATCTACAAAGATGTATGTTATATAAATATAAATATCTGGATGACCGAGCTTTGCTCGGTAATTTTGGGTAAATTGTGTATAAAATAATAAGTTTATGTTCTAGTTGATTATCGTTAAAGTTGATAATTGAAAACACGAATAAAACGACATTTTATAAAAATGAGTCCTAGCTAGATCGACTTATCGCCCCCGAAACCTCCTGTATACTAAATTTCATGAAAATCGTTGGAGCCGTTTCCTAGATCCAGATTATATATATATATATATATATATATATATATATATATATATATATACAAGAATTCCTCGTTTAAAGATATAAGATATTTGTCATGATATTGGATGGGATGATGATCGAAACGAAACAATCATCTGCTTAACCTCTTCCCAACTATGAAGGGGTTCCAGTCTAACCAGATACAGTTGAATATCGTATTGTATCTAAATGGAGCGACTGCCTATATGACCTTAACAACCCATTTACTGGGTAATACGACACCCCTTGATAAGACTGGATGTAGGACTTTCGGGCGTCAGATGACCCGTAACAACTGTCAAAGTTCTACGAAAAACAATCGGGGCCAACGGCTTACCGTGCTTACCAAAGTACGGAGTGGTCATGGTATGTAAAGATCACCCATTCCCGGACCCGGTTGGTCCAAGCGTAGCTTAACCTAATCGATCGAATCGTGAGGCAGTTATAACTTAGCTACAAGAAAGCTACACCTCGATGATCGCAACGAATCAACTCAATATTAACTCAGCCTATTGCAGTCCACTACTTTAGGTACATACCTCTACCATGCTGCGACACAGCACCCTGTCCTCCGCCTTCCCCATCCAGTCTGTCCCAGCCACCTTTTTGAATGCCGATTTAATTTATACACGAATCACCACTCTCCAGCCCTTATCCCAATTTATTTGTGAACGGCGTAACATGTCTTTTTCTTGCACACTTCTCTATTAGTCGTCATCTCAGTAGTCACCCCCTTTCTATCCGTATTATAATTCACACAGTCCATACATTGTTTCTTTGGTCTCCCTCTAGACTTATAGCCATCAACATTCATACTCATTACTTTCCTCACCACATTTTCCTCATATCACGTGACCATACCATTAATTTATCAACGATTGCCGTTGATAGATTCTATGTGATCAAAATTACTCCCAGATTGCACAACATCGATTGAAGACCCATTTAACATACCTCCACCGAATCAATCTATCTATCAATTTAATTATAAGCCGTACCAACATAGTCAATAATTAATATAAAAAGTTTCGATCGCAGTTCGGTAGCTGAATCAAACCAGTCTGTCCATCTATACGGTATGATGACCATTTATTATTATTTTTATAAGGTTGCTTTGCTCAAAATGCTGTAATCTTGTCCGTGTTATTTATGGCACATGCGAGTTAATTGATGAAAACATTAAAATGAAATCGGAATTTCATATCAAGTTGATTCGGGAAGTTAGAGTTACGATTTCGGAAGGAAAGTAAAGTATTGGACATGTAGAAATTCTGTGATTTAATGAAGATCGATTTCAATGGGAGATGGTGATATTTTACTATAGAGAAATCTATTTAGAAGGTTTTAGATTTAAACAACTTTCCTATGAGGTATTTTATGTAACGCCCTTCATCAATTAGTTTAAAGGTTTTAAGAAAAATTAAGTCAATTTAATGCTTTCTCTGGTAATATTTTACTGATAAGAAATCTATTTGAAGCAGCTTTTTTGAGGGTCTAGACAAGTGACAATCGATTTCAACAGGACTGACACAAACTTTTCTGTAGCATATATTTTATCAGTCCCATACTCGTCGTCTATTTTGACTTTTACGTCGTCGTTATCACAGATAGAACGTCATGCTGTAATTTGTGGTAAGGTAATAAAAATCTATTCTATCTATCAGATTCGTTCACAATTCAGTTTTTACACGCTTTATATTAGCTTCACTTGTATGTTTGTTTGTTTGTAACCGACTCCTTATAGCGCGATTTTGACCCACTTTAAACGACCAGATTTCATTCAAACTTTGCACACCTGTCAAAGACCGATGACAATGCAATAATTTCATAAATTTGTGCCATTATCGTTGCAGGGTTACCAGGACAGCAAAAAATTGTCTTCGAAAACTACGCTGACATACGTCTCAAAATTCGAAACACCCTAAAAATAGAAAATAGATATGTAATAGTTTAAAAAAACTAAAAAACACGCTTCCATAGAAAACCAAACTAAAAAGTAGGAAATAATGAAAAAAAGCGTGGGGTGCTTTTGAGATATTTTTAATTAATATCAAGCATTTATTTACGATACGGCTTTTTACTATTATTTTCAAAAGGCAAGTCAATTTGTACTCGCCTTTAAGTCTCATTCTGTCCTTATCATTGCTATGTTATTAGTTAGTGAACAACAATATTTCGATTTTAGATAATACATACGCTGACTTACCATCTACCACCAAAATCATTCACAAAGCTCACACACCGCCCATACAATTCGCCAGAAGTGAGTGTGCAATTGAAAACGTTCAACTCGGCACTTTCGCGGCCGCGGGCTGATCACACAATGTGAACGCTTTCTATACAAAACCGAGAACTGAGCCAGATGTAAAACTACACTTACATGTACACGGGCAACTTTTACAGCAATTAAAAATCGGTAACAGTTGCTGGTGGTAGTGGAGAAGGCCCGGCAACAGTTAGCAGTTGTAGTAAAGAATTAAAGTCAATTATAATATTAATGAAATATGTGAGAAAACTATAGTTCAGTTCATAATCAGAATTGCTCTAAAAGTTTAGTATTGTTAACAGATAATTAATATACAGAATTAAATAAACCATTGTATCTGGCTTTCGTAGATTATACGAAGGCATTCGATAGTATTAAGCACTCAGTCATATTCACATCCCTAGAACTCCAGGAAATTGAAGTACAATACATTGATCTTTTATAAAGCATTTACAACAATAGTTTCGCAAACATTAAATTAAATACTCCTGGACCCTCATTTAAAATAAAAAAGGTGTTAAACAGGGTGACCCGCTCTCTCCCAAATTATTTACAAGCACACTTGAGGAGATATTTAAGTCACTGGCAGCCTCATGGAACACCAAGGGCATTGACGTCGGCAAAAGGCGGCTGACAAACCTCCGTTTTGCCGATGACATAGTCCTTTTTGCCCCTACAGCCCAAGAACTCCAGACCATGCTCCAAGAGCTGAGCACGGCTAGCTTCAGGGTGGGACTTGAGATGAATCGGTCTAAAACTCAAATTATGACTAACAGCACTAAGCGTAGAGTTGAAGTGGATGGACAGGAGATACAATATGTCGATGAGTATGTCTACCTGGGCCAGTTAGTTTCTTTCGAAAACAGGCAGGAAAGAGAAATAAACCGCCGAATCGAAAACGCCTGGAAAAGCTACTGGTCCATGAAGATGCTAATGAAGGGTGATCTGCCGATCTCCCTGGAGCGCAATCTCATCGACATGTGTATCCTGCCCATCTTAACCTATGGTGCTCAGACCTGGTCGCTCACCGAGTCTCAAAAGTTCCGCCTTGGAGTTTGTCAAAGAGCGATGGAACGCAGTATTCTGGGTGTAAAAAGACAAGACAGAATTCGGAACACCACGCTGCGTTTCAAAACGGGTATAACCGACGTAGGCAAAAAGGCTGCCAGGCTCAAATGGGATTGGGCGGGCCACATTAGCCGTATGCCGGATGACCGCTGGGCAAAGGTTTGCACACAATGGGTGCCTGAAGATGGACGACGCCACCGCGGTCGGCCCAGAAAGCGGTGGCGAGATGACCTAGATGCGTACCGCGACGACTGGTTTGAGGTGGCGCAGGACAAGAGTTCCTAAAAGAAATTGGGGGAGGCCTTTGCCCAGCAGTGGGACAGTATAGGCTAAATAAAAAAAAAAAAAAAACATAATTATATTCTTTGTAAATTTAATTTGCTCCATATCGCATTTTTAGTATCGAACATTCAATTATTATTTTTTTGTGGGTGAGAAATCATCAAATGACGTCTCCCGCTCTTTCGTGTCAGACTTTTACTGACTAAAACCCACCCGTGTTTCTTCAGTTGCCCCTGTGCCAGGGCCACGGTGTTTCTTTCGAACAAATCTCGCGACCCTGGCAGGCATCGGTCCTAGCAGACCCCTTCAGTACTGCTGACATCTGCTGAAATTTCAGATGATACTTGAACTGATATTTAACATTCAACATTAAATATCAGTTCAAGTATCATCTGGAATTCAAAGAGTCTGAATTTGTGCCCACTTGATGGCAGTAGGCTCGCCCCTTATTAAAAGGGACTTATAATTGGCGAAATGCGGGTACACTATAGGTAGGTAATAGTGTGTGTAATATGGTTTGTAAGTATATCAACTATTGCTACATGCTTATGTTGTCAAGTCATCATCGTCATTCATCTTTTCAGCCGAAAGACGTCCACAGCTGAACATAGGCCTCCACCAATTAGGAGACGGTTGCCATAATCGCCAATTTTGGCAGGCGGGTTGGCGTTCACAGTATGGTGGATAATGCATAGATAACGCTGCTGCCCATTCTCTAGTAAGTCGCCTCTTACGACACGCACGGGAAGAAATTGGATGGTGCTAATGATCAATGAAACCCGAGTTGACCAATTTAAGTTGCCCGTTTAAGTTCACCTTAACACCTACTGTGAATGCTACACTTTTTTGCACAAGCTTATTACAGCTGCCTTTTTTGTAAAAAATAATTTTATGTCTTCGGTCTTTGCAAAAAAACGTAGCCGAAAACGCTGGTTGATTTTGATGTTGCAAAAAGGTTTACATAAAAATAAAATGCTCCTTAAAATTGACAAGGTGATGGATTTTATGAAGATGGAAAGTTTTGGCACTTTATAAAGGTACAGTCAATCACACATCACACAGGACACATCAGTGGTAACAATTCTACATTGTCAATGTCTGTATTTCGTAGCAATAAGAGTGATTTTCCTACATTTTCCTAGTAAGTACCTACTTCAAGGATGCTTGTTGAAATACTCAATCTATTCCGTAGATTATTATTAAGCCTAGTTGTCGCTTGTCCCTGTGTAGGTGCGATAATGTATACAAATTAGCTACACCATACAGATTTGGATCAAATACATTATTTATAAGACCTAGATAAAGGTGGGTACAATATTCAAATCGTCTAAATTTCAAATGACGCGTAGGTCCATTCGATTCCTATATGTTTATTTCAAGCCCTCGGTAACGACGGTTTTGTACGGTATTTCTACAAACTATTGTTATTTTGAAAACAATATAAGAATCTTCTTACTTCTGTAGTATTTTCATTATTTTGCCTTCAAATGTCGAAATAAAGTTTTTTTTGTACATAGTGTTTCTTTTTTCACTTTTTCGTTTTGCTAATATACCCCCTTACAAAAGTCGATTACCTTCACTTGCTAAGTAAATTACAGTGACAGGAAATTATTATAACATTCTCAACATACACTGTATTATGGACGCTAGCTCAGAAATCACTAATCAAAACTTGACCATATGGAACCACTCTATAAGTACACCCTCTAAAACGAAAGAAAAATTTTCGTGCCGGTTTATAAATTAGTAGTAAGTTGATGCAAAAAAAAAAGAATACAAACGAATGGAGACCCATAAATAAAAAATTGGGACGTTTTTAATTAAATCTAAACTACCAATTTTGAATCTACCAGTGTTCCAAGTACCTTCCTCTTCGTACCTTCCTATGTGCATCACTAGGTATGTACTTATCGAGAAGTAGGGCCGGAACCATAATCCAATTAATTGCAAATCGAGTGTGAAATCGAAGCATTTATAACCACATTGATTCTTTCTTCTCACCCAATAAAAGAAAACCGTGAAACATTCACACTTCCGCTAATCAAAATGTAATCAAACTTTCAAATCGAACCACACACTGGCTAGTTCATTACGAAGATTTATTAATACCATTAAAAAGAAACCAAAACATTGTAGACAAAATATGATCCCATCAAATCATCTTGCGAAGAATAAATATGTAAGACTAAGACTCGGTAGATATAAAAAGGTGTGAGATTTTATGTTGAACTAAGTTACATTGTTCATAAAGCTTGAAACAAATATAATAATCGACGTTTTCAGTACTTTAGCGGCTACAATTTAACTTGGAAAGAGCGCAAACCAGTAAGCTACAGTTAAAATAGTAGTGGCTGTTACAGACAGAAATAAATAAAGCATTTTGAAAAAAAAAGTTGTTGCCCCATCGTTGCTTTCATATAGTGTGTGATTGGATGCAAGTTAGATAACACATGGGCTAAAAGATCCACCAATTGGGTCCCACTAAACGTACGATGCCATCGCGGCAAGCCAAGACGAACATGGCCAGACGAGCTCGACTCCTACAGAAAGGAATAGCAAAAGACAGATTTATGTGGTAAAGATTTGCCTTTGCCCTGCAGTGAGACCCTACAGGTTAGTTAGATAAGATTAGACATAGAGCGATAATATGTATGTGTGTCTAAACACAGTAATGAGGTCTAAAATCAGGTCTGCAAATAGTCTTATGTTGGACACGGAACGTCTTGCAAACCTCCAGACAAATGTTGTTCACCCAGAAAACAGTCCTATCGACTAGCCAGCCCTTAGAGCAGCCTTTCCCAAAGTGGGCGATAACGCCCCCTTGTGGGCGTTGCAGGCCTAAAGGTGATAAGAGACCCAGAAAAAAATGGGGCGTTGTGTAGAGTCTACACAACGCCATCATTTTTTTACACAAGGGGGCGTTATCACCTAATCTGGGAAAAGTTGTCTCACAGTATAGGGAATCTAGAGTTGCGGACTATGTAGTGTATGAAGTGGCTAACATAATATCGACACGCATGAATAGCGTGCAACCGTCACGCTCATATTCCTCACAGGCGATAAGGAGCAAGCCTTCCGCTATTTATCGGTGTTTCAAAGCTCAGGTTAACAGTGGAAGCATACTGAGAATTTCCTGATAAAAATCTTTAGAGTTAGATTTTATATGTATTACTTCTAGTACTTTTCCAGCGACTTTGTCTGCGCGTTAGTCTCTAACTCGTCTGTACTAACTTCCTTTATCCTTATTTCTTCGTCTACATCATAAAAGGGAAATGCTGTGAATTTCAGCGTGATTTCTGGTTTTTCGTTTTTCTGGGCATTGACAGTCATCAACGCCCAGCCCAAACCTAAATAGTGAGTGAGTGAGACAGCACTTTCTGTACGTAAATCTTATGAAGTCAAGAGCCTCTTTTTGTGGTTGGGATATCATCAAAATGATCGCTCCCACTCTGGGTGGAGCAGAAGGGCGTGTCAGACTTTTACTGTCTAAAACCCGTTCGTGTTCCTTCAGTTGCCTATATGCCAGGGCCACGGTAACTCTTTCGAACAAATCTCGCGACCCTGGCAGCATGAAGATATGAGGCTAGATATAACGACTTACTCCTACGTAAGGGCGTGTATACTCGATGCAAAAACTAAACTGTATATTATGACTTGGCGGGATACAGCCGTGCCCCCAGACATCAATTGGCATGACACACTTCGGTCCGGAATTTGGACCCGCCATAATCGAAAGCACGCAGGCAATTGATTTAATTGATACCGTCTATGACAAGCCTACGTATGATCAATTTGATGGCGTATGCAGCCAGTTGGCACTTTGGCATATTGATCTTGCAAATTGTCTCCAAGGCTCCTTTCATTGGTGGGTGTGTCTGTTTCTACGCACGTAAATTCATATATGCAAACTTCGACAATTTGAACATGGCCATTTTTTAGTTTTGAGACGATATTCTTTTGGTGGCTCAAATTGAGAACGGTGGAAATCTGACTGTTCAAGAATGAGAGACAACAGCTAAAAAAAATTGGCAGTGTTAATCAAAGATGAAATACAACAAAGACAAAAAAAAGATGCTGTAAAAACAGAAAAGGAAGAAATAGCAACATATGCAAATATCGATATGAAAAACGAAAAAGCTGTAGCAGTTGCAACTTGCAACTATATATAGACATAATTCTAAGCCAAAGCCAGGGTAACAGTAGCTAGTTGCAAGATCAGCTGTCAAGTTCAAGCAACATAGTTCGGGTCAACGCACTTTGTTATAAGAATGACGTAAGTGTACGGAAGTGGTTACTGTGCCATTGTTATCGCAAAATTAGTTTCTTAGTTAAAATGGTCGCGTAAAAACTTGATGTTTCTACGTTTTTAAGTTTTTATGGAGTGCTGTAATTGGATTTTGTATTTTTCGTGGCTTTTCTTTATTATTTTTGCTTCAGTAATAGATTTAACTATAGCTGTAAAATTAGAATCATCACTGTCACCCTTTATTTGCTTAAGTTGGTTTGGAGAGCTTTCACTAGCCTTAGGTTTTTCTGTAGTTGCAAATAGTATAATTGTGTTCTTCAAACAGACATCTAATTCTTCACGTAAATGTCCAATTAAGGTCATTGTACCATCTTTTATTGGCTTCATCAAATCAATACCGCAGTTCATCGCCTTCACTTCATAACTGGTGGTTATGACAGAAAAAACACTATTTAGCACACACGGAACTAATCAGAACATCCAGCTAAGGTGAGTTCTCAATAAGGCTCATACGAACCGAGAAGCGAATCAAGAATCGAGATTTCATAACGATTATTACTTTTAGGAATCGACTTTCGTTTTTGTCTTCGGGCGTTTTACGGATTATAATCGATTCCATATGATTATGTGTGGTTTTTATTTTAGATACTATCGTTTGGCTCGAGGGTACTATAGTGTTGTTTTTAATACTTTATTATCGATGTTCAAGCGATTCATTTCGATTGTTATAATTTTGTTCTGATTATGTAGTAGGGATCGGTTATTTGATTTAATGAGTGTGTATTAGCTTTGTACTATATGTTTATCTTCACGCCCTTTATTTCTTATGTCATGCCTATTAATGTGTGTTGCTGTACACGAGTATTCAAATATATTGTTGTAATGATGACATCATGAATATCAATCAACACGTCTGTCATAAGACTTAGTGTTAGCACTTCTTCATATCATCATCATAATTTCAGCCGAAAGATGTCCACTGCTGGACATAGGCCTCCCCCAAGCACCACAACTTCGACCTGTTCTGTGCTTCTCGCATCATATCATGTCAATAGTATTGGCTAAGAGCTTGGCACTTTCAGTAGCGTTTATCAACTCCTGTAATGTGGAGACACCAGAACACGCTGGGCGCGATATTTCATGTCTCATTATTTGTGGGACAGCACTGCATTAACACTACACTACTACAGTACTAACTACACTACACTACTAAAGAAAAGTTGAAAGAAAGTCTACTCAGGTAGAGATTTTCATCTGAGTACATTTTTTTAGCTTCGTCCTATCTGAGTCCGAAGTATATTTAAAGACTTTCAGGTAAACCAATACACCTAATGGTGTAAGTGCTGAGCAATCTATTAAGCTCTTTGATTTAGATACATATGATACTGTTTATCAATATTTGGGTTTATCTTTCTCCTTCCCTTTTCAATGTTAACTGTTTACCTAAGTCCGACCAAAATATCTGTTAAATCTTTCCTCCAATCATGAACTACACTGACACCTTTATAACGATCAAGTCCGCATTATGAAGTGTAATAATATTCAAACGCCATCACAAATTAAATCTGCAGAAACATCAAGAGTGCCGCAAAGATTATGGTACTATCCTAGATCGCTATAGCGGACTTTATATAGTGCATAAGTCAACATCAAACTGTATAACGGTAAAGCGAACAAATCATTCCATCTTACGTCTGGAAGCGAGTACGCTTACAATTGTCGTGTTAGCCTACGAATGGAGAGCAGGAAGACCTAATAATACCTGTTTGGCCACTAGTGATGTGCGATAGACTATCGATGTCGATAACGAGAGCTCTCGTTACGAACCAGTTTTTTGCAGTAAGGGATTGGATGCGCTTTGGGATTGGCTTGTCGATGTTGAAATAATAAGTAAGATAAATTGTCGTGGTCACAAGAAGCGATAGAATTTAAGCTCTGTTTACAACTTGTGAACGTTTTATAGGTCATAAAAAGTATTATTAGGAATTTTAAATTCTAGTGAAATATAAATGTTATTATCTGTACTTAATATAATTATATTGTAGTCAAGTTGAAGAGTTTGTTTGTTTTATGTTTTAACGCACTTATAAACATAAAACTAAAATTAGCAGTCGGGTTTAAAAAAAAAGTGTATTTGATAGCCCAAATCTTGAGAAAGGTTGCAAAAGACTTACCATCACGCTACGATCCCTATGAGCCGTTCGTAATAAAATAATTAATAAATATAAAAAACGCTAAGTGAAAATGAAGTTCGCAGACGGGCGTGGAAATGCGGCGTGATGTGTCAGGAAAAACAGAGTTTTATAAACATACATGCATACATACAATCACGCCTTTTTCCCACGGGGATAGGCAGAAACCGCGGAACGCCACCTGCTACGATCTCTACACACTCCTTTTGCCTTCGTTTTATAAAATGCCGTTATTTTAGTACATTGTTTATCTACTGAATTCTACACAAATGAAGACACAAGCAGAACTTAGTCCGATATAATAGAGTCGACTGCCTACCCAAGCCTTAACCAACAACCAGTATCGATAAAATACTATATTTCATTGTTTTATTACTAACGCCGACGTTAACATAGAAACAGTCCATTTGAATCTATCTTGTTGTTAAACAAGATATAATTTAGTGCTACAATTGGAATTTGTCAGGGTTTACTGTGGTAATAAATATCAAATGATGTATAAAATTTAGAGGTGTTATCAATCTTTGTTTCGTTGTTAAGTGACAGTGCTATAGTATCATGAATGATGGTATCATTTCGGTGAAATTGGGACGGACCAATAAAATTGTGTGTGTCTATTTATGAAGTTAATGTTGCTACCAAAACTGTGAAAGGTGTTGTATACTTTTTACGTTGCTACAGGCCCAGGCAGAGTATTTTAAACAATTCCTAAATTGCTTCGATAAATATTAAGTTTTCCATTCTGTTATATTGATTTTATAAAACTGTAATTTAATTATCTTTTATCTCCTCATTTAAACCTCATAACTTTGTTTACACAAAATCACCTGCACAATCATATTTTTTCTAAACATTATGTTTGAATTAGAGCACAGTCTGTCGACATAAACCAGTCCCATCCCTAAAGGTGTGGAATTACGACCGGTCGTGTAGAATCAGCGCTTGTAAAGGCTTCTCTTGACAATCTCGGCGTTGTTGTGCAATTCGCGGAAAGCTGGCCGAAATTAGACACGATAAAAATAACTGTTTATATAGTAAGTTTATACTTGTTGATGTTTTAATCTTTTAAGAAGTACTTATTCAAGTTATTTATGAGGTTATGTTCACTTGTATAAGTTTCGCGATGTAATAACACGTTTGGTATATTACTTGCGCGATTTTTAGGTACCTACATGAAATTTAACAGCATGCCTTGTTTCCTCGAAGGATTGGGTAGAGTTGTATCAGTAGTACAACTAGTTTTCGCCTGTCATGTTTAAGTCCCACGTTATAGGGGGCCAGACTATTGCCTCCAACTTGGCACAAATCAATGACAAATTATGTCGTTTATTCTCTCTTTTTGTGATGACATCGGTAATGAGAGTGACATTCTTCTCTGCACCAACTAAACTTAATTATGGATGTTGCTATCTTTTCTTTCTGATGAAATAAGAAAAAGACGGAAATAAGCTAGAGCTGGCGAATTTAATGAAACTAAGATTTTCTTCTACGCAACTATGGCGGACTAAATTCATCATGCTTAAAATCACACTTAATTCAAGAAAATCGAGACGTAATTTGGTTTGACAGTTCTTAAAGCGTCACTTGTCTTTTACTTTCACAGTTTAAATATTTCTTTTAGTGCTAAGAATTGTTAGCCATTTCGCTACCAGTAATTGAAAGTCGTAGTCACTTTATTTAAGATCGTATAAGAACACTTTTTCTCTGCTATCCTGCGCCCCTAGGTTAACTATATGATAGAACAGTATCATAAACTTCATTATCATTCTTTAAATTAATAACTGTAATGCACCGGAAAACATTAACAGCAGTTTTATCCACTACCAGCGCTTCCATCATAACTTTACGTTTATCCTTCACATCTTTCCAGCCGCTTGCAACAGCGCTATGTGAGCTAAGTTATATAACTGGATGTAAATATACAAGTAAGTAACTTGATATTTCTACAGTAGGCGATGATTAGCGTCTTCTTATGAATAATAATCGTTTGATTATCGTGATCCGAGTATGGACAGTCGGTAATGGAAGGAAGCTGTTTTAAAAGTGTAGCCATGGTACCTATGTGTTGGCTTTTCTGCAGCGAATGGGACAGGAATCAAAACGTATTGTATATATCTTGGGCTTCCTATATATCTTAGGGGTATGAATGTTAAAGGTATGGGTATGTTGAAACTGTATGTACGCCTTGTCACTTGTCCCTAAATGCTCATTAGTAAATCAGCGTCAGACAGCATCTGCCTGGCATTTAATACTGAAATGAACCTTTTTGGCGCAGTCGTTAGGCACATATTACACACTGTTGTTGTCATTAATTTTTACCTTTTTTACTTTGAAAGAAAGACAGAAAATACGTTTATTTCCGGTTAACATGACGCAAAGAAAGACCAAACATACACAAATAAATTAAAAGCTGGGGGAAAACATGCGTAAAATCCATGCAAAACGGCCATCGCTCAGCATAATGCTGTGACTCTATGCGAGGCAGAGCTCCAACATTTTGTGCTAGCTTTGTTTTTTTTTTCATTTTGTAAATGTGTCAACAAATTACAGGTCGTGCTTGCTATTACTTATGAAAAGTAAAATACAGGTTGGTCGACTCTTTATGTGGCTAGAGGGCTGACCTATTTTTTGCCCAAAGAATCAGCATTACCATACAACGTGGCGATGTTGCCTGCCTTTTGGGCACTTTTTCCCACTGACAGGGATGTGGACGAATTTTACTGATATTATTTTATGTCTGTTAGCCTTTATAACATGTACATATTGCTCAGTGAAATTAAGTTTATGAAACGCGCTTCGAAGCGTTTCCTCGATAGGGCCGCATTCCACCGCAACCCTCTGGTTGTCGCGGCAGCCACTTACACCTCCTCCCGTATCAGTAAAGTCCGCCGTTCACGGCACGTTCTATCCAATCCTGTCGATCCCACTACTCTCCTCCAGGAGAGTCGAAAAGAGACCAGTACAGTGAGCAAACCACACAAACACAAACCGTACCGACCTCGCCGCCGAGGTCCGTCGTCGCGACCCCGACTTAACAGTCCCTCCCGACCCTTGCAAGAGCCAGCCCGCGATGCTACGCCATTAGCTTTAAATTAGTTTTTAAGTATAATATGCCCCGGCTGGAGGCCTAAAAAGGTAACTTTTTAGAACTCCCGGGCTACAATCCGTTTAAGTAGTAAAAATCTTTCAGGTTAACTACGAGATGTCCTACAAAAAAAAAAAAAAAAACAGTGAAATTAGATATAGAACATACTCAATTAATGTCTCTTAACACTCTTAACTGTCAGACATTTCACTCTACCGTCATTGACACCATTTTAAACATCCATCTCAAGGGAAACACACACTACATATTTTTTTCTCTCATTCATTGAAATCATTGACAGAAGCGATAAACAGTACTAGAAACAAAAAAATCACATCGTTAAGAGCACAGCATACCGATCTCCATTTTTATGTGTGGCACACGGCAATAAAGAATGGTCAACAGTCAACACGCACTTTTTTAGCCCCAACTTTTTTACCATGTTTGGGTCGAAATGAGCGCTCGAATTAATGACGTGTTTTCAAATTAATGAGACGGAAAGCTTTTTAATTTTGAACGGGTGTGTGTAAGTGTGGTGGGAAACAAAATTTAAGGGTTTGTGTTTATTTTTGGTCCAGTAACAGTATGTTCTGACGAAATTAGGATATGTTTAGGATATTTTTAAACTAAATTAGTGTCATCATTTAATGACGAGAAAATGTTGGATGAATCTGGTGACCGTATAGTAAGCAGCCACCCATTAAAAGAATCTATTTAGAAAATATTTTGTTTTTAATACAACTAATTAGAAATCGGTTTAATAAACTTCAATGTTATTTATTAATATGGTTCGTAGGAATGTTGGAGTTTATGTCAAGGAAACACGATCATATTTTATTGTTTTAATTATGTTTGTTGTTATTTCTTTTTTTTGTTTGTGTGGTCCATAGGTCAATTCCCTGGCACATGATACTTTTTACGAATTTTCTAAAATTAAAACGTATCATTTGGTTTCCTTAATGTACAATCAGGGTCATTTATAGATTTAAACAAAGTTGGAAAAAAAAAAGGTTTTTATTTTCAATTTATTTTATTCGTTTTCGATATCAATTCCCAAGGAGTGGGGACAGTATTCCCAGTTTCTTTAAATTGAACCTTAATACAACGTCCCGACATCAATCGCCCTGCAGTTGCTGACGAGACACAGCACCTGTCCAGGAGACACAATCCTCGTATGGTCGAAGGATTCCCCATTTGATATGGAGGATGAGGAACTTTATACCTCTATTGCCATACCTAACAGGTAATCTTAAAACTAAAACAGCCAGATTTAATTACCAATGAAAGGGCAAACCTATTTAATGGTAATAAAAGCAGTACATTTACTTTGTGCAACCAGATATTTTTAACCGTAGGCAAAAGGGCAGTGACTCAGGACTTGCACTGGAGGTCGCAGTTCACACCCTACCCGTTGAACTATTGTTTAACATTAATTATTATTATAGCTGTTACTTTTGTCTAAGGTATATTTAGCAACCAATACCTAGGTATTAGTAAATAAACGGAAAGACAGATTTTGTAGTTGCGCAGAGGAAAACCATTTTACTAAGAAATCGATATATGTTTTAGAATAAAATGTCAATAAAATAATAAAGAACAAACAGTTTATTGATGGAATTAAATTTGTAAATTAAATAAAAAAAATAAAAAAAATCTACATCTACACTTCTACATCTACACTATCTACATCTACACTAATATTATAAATGCAAAAGTAACTCTGTCTGTCTGTCGGTCTGTCTGTCTGTCTGTCTGTCTGTCTCGCTTTCCTGCTAAAACTACTGAACCGATTTAAATGAAATTTGGTACGCGGATAGTTTAGAGCGTGAGAAAGGACATAGGCTACTTTTTATCCCGGTAGTATGTTCCCGCGGGATAATTTCCGACCTCCACGCGGGCGAAGCCGCTGGCAAAAGCTAGTATTAACATAAAACATAGATACATTTAAATAGTGAAGCCCTGACTCCTGAGCTAATTGAAATTTTCAAAGAATCAGTGTCTTCTCTCATTTTTGCAACATTAATTTAATGTAATAAAATTTAAATTCGAAAACATTCAGCGGTATCATAATAAACTTCAATTTCTATATCCGAAGACCCTGGGTACTTCTCTTTTGGTGTGCTTCCTGCCCCAGGAAAGGCAGTGGAGTACTAATATTAGTCTGAAGATAATAATACGTAAATCGATTAAAATTGCCTTTATGCACTTTTGCTTGCGGAAATGAGCAAAGTTCTTAACAGTGGAAGACATAGTATGAGCTGAAAGTAACAAATGCTGATGCATTCCAATCTCTTGCTCTTACCCTTTCTCGCATTTATTTTTTAATTTACTGTTTGTTTTTCTGAGAGTGACCCACACAAAAACATAAATCTTTCTTTATTTTCGAAAACTAACTCTGCGGACCACTTGCACCATACATCACTATAAATTTCAAGCTTAAACTCGAAGCATATATTTCAATGAAATCATACTACCATTACAGGCACTTTTGCATTGTCAAAGAGGCGTCCAGTTAGTCATAAAGTTAAAGCTAGTGTCCCATTCCAAAACGTAAGATCTCTATGGAAGAAAACCGTTACACATATTTAAAACATCATGCCATTTCTATCAGCCGTTTGAAGTTTAAAGAGACTGAATGATGTTTTAAACCGGCTAAACGTATTAAGTTTATTAGTAGCGCAAGTGAGCTTAAGTGAATAATATAGAAGAATACATTAAAATAACACATAAACCAGCATCTTCAATAAATCTCCTTAACCACCACAAGATTACTTCTCCGTGCTGTTTTTCCAGCTCCGCGCTAATCTAGATATACATCCTAGCCTTTCTCCGGAGTTTAGTTTTTCAAGCAAAAACCATCCGACTCACTTTACTGAACGTGTTATGCTTCTGAGTACTACTAGATCTTGTTTTATGGGTACTTCTTAGTATATATCTTCCGTTTAGTAATATAGGATTGAGGGAAAGCTTTAAAGAGGTATATTTTTTATTTGACGACTAGAAACCCGCAACTGCATCCCATGGCTGTAATGGCGATATGTCAAAATATCAAGATTTCTGTGCTGTATCTATGTTAAATAAATAATGTTAAGTAAATATTGGTGTGTGCTTGCTGACATTAAGCCAAATAATTTAATTTAATGGTTCGTGATTCGTATAACATTTACTATCATACGGTTGTAGAGACTATTTTTTTTATTTTAACACAGGTGTGCTGTAAGGGAAATGTTGCGCCACTTCTCAGCTAAAACATTAGGAAGTGGCGAAGTGTGGTTGCTTTTGGGGGACTGTCCTATTTAATTTTGACATATAAAAGTGCTGCCTCTTTGTCTATGATTTTAGCGTATTACTCTACACCCTAACAAACATTTACAACACAAGACCGCGTTTCATTAAATATTTTGCATTTCAAAGTAGCACCGTTTACAAAGGACATCAACGTGTGACAATATGTCACTCAGTGCGATTAAAATGAACACCCTATTTGCCGCCTGCACATTCATTTTCATATCAAACGCAATGAGGCTGTATTATTTGTGTATTTTATGGTTTATTGACTTAAAGGAAATACGTGAAAATCATAAAGATTGAGAAGTTTTTCGGAAGACGTACTGGAAGACGTAGCGTTGGAAGGCCTCCCACAAGATGGACCGATGACCTGGTGAAGGCCGCAGGAATACGTTGGATGCGAGAGGCACAGAACAGGTCGAAGTGGCGGTACTTGGGGCAGGCCCACGTTTCGGCTGAAATCACGAATATGATGAGAAGTATTTCGAGAGAAGAATGCGGCTTTGGTCTAGTGGTCGCAAACGCTACTGCTGAGCATGAGGTCTTGGGTTTTGCTTCCACGTCGTGCAAAGTGATCTTGGGTTTTTCTGTCAAGAATTCCTCAGTAGCAGGCCGAAGTCTGGATTTGTGCCCGGTTGATGGCAAAGGCTCGCTTCCTATTACATGGGACTTAAACATAACTGACGAAATGTGGGTTTACTATAGGTGCACCTCTACCGTACTCTCATCATCATCATCATCAATCATTTCAGCCGAAAAACGTCAATTTCTGGACATAGGCCTTCACTAAAAATATGGGGAGGGGTGCCATAATCGCCACGCTTGGCAGGCGTTTGGCGATCGCAGTAAAGTTGCTATGCTGCTGTTCATTCACTAGTAAGTCCCTTAGTCGCCTTTTACGACAAGCATGGGAAGAAATGAAATAGTATTATTCTTTACGTCCGGCACAAAGAACAACTCTACAACAGGGAAACAAAGCGTGGTGTTATGTAAGTGTTGTTCCGTCCTGCACCCTAATTGCGAAACGCACAACTTATCAGGATCTGAATGGGATTGAAGATTATTTCTAAACCATTGCGTCATTTGTTCGAATAAATTGTCAGCTCAGCAACGTAAATAACGCAATGAATGTTGTTTAACTATGAATATGAAACCAATTTCCTACCGATAAAAAGTTCCGCAATTAACCCTCTGTTATAAGAGATTGACTTGGGAAATCAGTAGATTGGGTTAAGTAAGAAGATAAAAACACATTTATAATCTTAATGGAATAAATACAGCGATCGTCCGCTTGCAAAGCATAGTGATTATAAACAGAAGCCATGTTCGGTAGTAAATAACAACCGGTTATGGATGTACGGCCAATAATTGTGTTTTTAATCAATGGATTAAACCAAGATTCATCAATATTTATACCACATACTTTAACTAAGAAAAGAGGGTGCATCGAATAAAATAGATTAAATTATTATTTAATATAATTAAAGAACATTGTTTAAATGAACAATTCCAATGCCAATATCAATAAACCTATAAGTTCTCGCTGCTATGACACAGCTGCTCTCTGCGAGAGGGAATGGGCCATAATCGACCACGTGGGTCCTATCTGGATTGGTAGATGTAACATGTCTTAAAACGTTTGGCTTTAGAACAGGCTGGTTTCTTCATCAGGGGCGTCGCTACCGCCGTATCAGCCGTATCAATGATAAGGGGCCCCCAAACGTACAGGGCCCCATCAAGCTCCGACGCATTATGAAACATTTTATTAAATATTATAAGCGAATGACCACATAAGACCACGACTCGTGATGCTGTGTTCTTTATTTTGAAAAAAAAAAAAAAACAATGTCATCCTTTTGAGCTTGGCTGTAGTCTGGGAAAAAAGGGCCTGCAACAAATCTTGATACAGGGCCCCTTTAGGACTAGCTACGCCACTGTTACTTATCATATTTTCGTACACCATTTTGAGATTAGTGGTGATGAGAAGCAATTCACACGAAGTAAAGTGTCTGCTTGGATTTGAACACACGACCTACAACTCGTGAGTCGCACCTTTACCAATGAGCCACCACTGGTCCTTGCATTAAGGATGCGAAATAAAAACAAAAAATCTAATTTTCCTTTACGGTTGATAAATGATGGAGACATGACGTTAAGAAAAACTGAATCGAGATCTTCTCCTCTATTTGAAGCATGTAAAAAAAAAATCCTTATAGATAAAATCTCTCATTGAACTGGATACTTGTTAATAGCATGGAAACCGAATCTCAGCGCGAAATCACCGCTCCCACCTTAGTAAATAAGGTGGGAGCGGTGATTTCGCGACCTACTTGTCAAGTATCGACTATCGATTACACTTATTAACCGAGCGGGTACAACACTAGTGATAGGCGGGGTTGACAAGACCATGGTAGGCATTAACGGTAACACTGTATTTACTGTTGCACATAAAGTAATACCTACCTATTATATATTATCTCTATATATATATATATATATATATATCATACTAGCTTCTGCCCGCGACTTCGTCTGCGTCAAATATTTGCTCCCCTGACCCTTCCCGTCGCATCTCAGCTTGTCAGTTTTCGTCCATTTTTTTGTTGCTGCTCCGCTTCTTTTGATCGTAGCGTGATGTTTTATAGACCTTCCTCAATAAATAGGCTACCCGATTCTAAAAGAACTTTTCAATTCGAACCAGTAGTTCCTGGCATTAGCGTGTTCCACCCCCCATTTTAGGGAAGTGAGGGGTTAGAAAGAAACAAAAAGTAGCCTATGTCACTCTCCATCCCTTTAACTATCTCCACTTAAAAAAATCACGTCAATTCGTCGCTCCGTTTTGCCGTGAAAGACGGACAAACAGACACACACACTTTCGCATTTATAATATTAGTATGGATGTATATACAGTTAGTCCTCCTTACCGATTTCGATAACGACATCTAACATCGATCGGAATTAAAATCAAGAGTAAGCACCCTACTCTCTGCCAGGGTCGAGAGATTTGTTCGAAAGAGATACCGTGACCCTGGCACATGGGCAACTGAAGGAACACGGGTAGGTTTTAGTCAGTAAAAGTCTGACACGCCCTTCCGATCCACCCAAGAGCGGGAGACGTCATTAGATCATTTACCACCCACAAAAAAAAAAACACCCTACTCTTGATTTTTAATTCCGATCGATTGACATAGGAATTTTGAGGTTTCGTATTCTTGAGTTCGACGATAGCCCCAAAATATGTTTAAATTGGGTCTCCATTTTGGACAACTAAGTGGGATCGAGATCGGGCGTTGTTGTTATTCCAATGTTGACACTATTGTTTTCAAGAGTTAAAAAAAAAAAAATGATATTGATTGTTTATATAATTGATTTTAAAAAGCACGTCTTTTTCACGCAACTGTTTTTTAACGCACGGCTTAGCGTCAAGAATTGATAAACGAACAGTGTGTTTTTCCGTCGGCGCTGAGACCTACTCGGGCTGCAATTTATTGGATCCACAATGCTCGGTTTAACAACGAAGGTTGAAAATCCAGTGCTTAAAAAACACCGCGTATTTTTACATTCTTCCGATCGTGGTCTTATACCACTCAAAGCAAGAGTTCACTGCACCACAAGTACCTCGGTATATACAAAACAAAACCATTGATTAGTATTCTCTTTGCATTTCCCGAATTTCCCAGCCTTACCTTATGGTCATCGGATTATTTTGCAGGTGAGTCATATATGGTACAGTCGATCGCACGCTAGCTTGTCACGGAGTTTCAACAGAACAGAGGTCTGATTTTACTGGTTTTGTTCCCACTAATGAGCGGTCTATTAAACAGTCTCAGTTTGATTTCATGACTGTACTCAATAAGATGAGAAAAGTCAAAAGATTCATATTTAACAGCCAGTTGCATCTTGTATGCCATAGAGTGACTACGGTTGAAAATGGTCTGCCCCACTTGATTATCTGCATAACCTTTACCCACGAATGTTTGTGTGGACTTCCAATCTAAAGTGGATGCCAGTATTTCACATGGAGCGAATACATATCTGAGCTCTGCAACTCAGTTACTGGGTAATACGATCGACTGCGACTTTCAAAGATCCACAAATGTCCCTATGAACCTAGTCTCCCATCCACAGATCAACCACGGCAACCGTAGCTTAACTTGATAGATCTACCGGTGTTACTATTCAAGCCACAAGTCCCTCTAAGGCATCGAATCTTATATCTTTAAACGAGCAATTCTTGTATATGTATATATAATCTAAATCTCGGAAACAGCTCCAACGATTTTCATGAAATTTAGTATACAAGAGGTTTCGGGGGCGATAAATCGATCTAGCTAGGATGCATTTTTATAAAATGTCGTTTTATTCGTGTTTTCAATGACCAACTTTATCGATAATCAACTTGAACATAAACTTATTATTTTAAACAAAATTTACCAAAAAATACAGAGCAAAGCTCGGTCAACCAGATATTGTACATTATCTACCCAAACATCAAACATAATTCTAACTTGGGCTGAAATCCGATTAACTTGATGCCATAATAGATCTGTAACAACATCGTGAACTTAGCAGTACTGTCTCGATACAAAAACAAATAAATACAAACAGACAAGTGTCTACAGTACACTCCATCTCGTTAGTATTCTATTTGCGAATGCAACTCGATTACGGATGATGTCAGTGATCAGTTTACTTTCGTCTTCTTTATCCAAGGGTTTTCCCGACCTGTCAATAGGATCTGCTTTATATACAACGTCTACTACATAATGAGGTTTTCAGTTACTGAATAACAGCTTAGTTATACACGACATTTCTCTCTTAATTTATTTTGGAAGTCTCATTACTTTACATTAGGTTTTCCCAAAACGATTTGAGAAATTTGATAGCAAAATTCTGTTAGACAGTCAATGTCCTAACCAGGATATTAAGTTAGACGATATAAAATATAACTTTATATTTTCAATGCTAAAGTTCACTGCACTCTGCCAATATTAGCGAACAAACCAGTACCTAAACTGCAGACACAGACACATATATAACTCTTCATATACTACAATTTTCATCACTTTATAATCTTCGATTAGTATTCCAGCATCATTTCAACAATTTCCCAATTACATATGACAACGAAGTTGCGTATGTGTGGTTTGTATGAATCGCATGTCCTGATGATCAGATAAACGGAAACCTTACAGCATGGATTACGCAGGCCGTGACCCAGTTGGCCACTGATGAAGCCTGACGAAGGCCGATTTACTTGATATGCTTAGAAATAGTGTCAAGATAGGAATTAATATGCAGTACCGTGATTTACACGTAGTTGAAAATTATTAAGGAGTAAAGGACAAAGCCTTGGTTGAAGATGCAATAGCAGAATTAATAGATGCAGCAATTCATTTTTTTCACAACAATGTTAAAGTTCAGTGGCTTGATGAATACAGAAACTTTGAGCCGGTTTTAGACATTAACGAAGAGAAAATTTACGCTAAACCATGCTATATAATGTGTTTTAAATTCTATACAACTGTTTTTGATAAACAGTTTAAAGTTTTAGTCAGTAATACTGTTCCATGTTACGCCAGAATTCATTAAAATCTGACGCAATTTATATTGCAAAGATCTTCAGTACAAACTCTGTTAGTACTTACATGACCGTAATCAACACTTTCTATCAAAAGAATCAATCGAATTCCTTTTCTAATATTACTCTATAATTACGCCCTAAACCGTAGGTGTTACAATACATATGAATGTATTATCAAGATTATTAATGATATATGTGGTCACGATTCGGCCCTTCTGTTACATGTAGGAGTAACAGATGCGTTGTAATTCTGTATATTTGTATTGAGTTTCATTGAATTTTTGTTTTGAACTGAATTTGGACTGTCTTTACGCCTGAATAATCTTATATCAAACAATCTCTGTATTAATGAATTCAACCTACATTCAGTTACGTCATCTTAGTTTTGGTTTAGGACCAGTTTCATAAATACAGTTTAACAGAGGACCAATTATTTCGACGTCAACTTCTAGGACTATTTCAGATTTTATTTGATCGAAAGGCTATTAAAGCAAAATGTCAAATGCGTAATAGTCTCATGCGCCGATGATTAGACTAGAAACTGGGTTCTAAAGGTGAAACAATCTATAGTACTGTTTGTTACAACTAGACTGTTCGGCGTCATTTACATCAGTTTCAACCTAGCTATTTATAAGTTACGAGTAGACAAACAGACTGAGAGACAAGTTGAATATACTAAGTATCTTATGTAGTTAATATCAATGGAATTTATTCTCAAACGAGTTACTATATCTTGTCTGTAATTGGAGCTGTGTCGATTGTCAATTATTATGATTTGTTGCGTTTAAACAAATTGCGACTTTAATATTGAATTAAGTTCGTAATTGAGGAATTTGAAATATTAATTACAACAATTTCGTCACTTCACGTCTGTTATTTAAGAATTCTTGATCTAATCAATGGATTTCGTAAACGTTAACTCTGATGATTGGGTCAGCTTTGTCAGTAAAATTGCTGACGCAATTTTGATGATATGCAAGGCAGCGCTTTAGAGCTGCTGGGCCTAGTACCTACTACATATATGTAAATATATAAAAGCGCGCCTTCTTTCCACGGGCGTCAGCATAAACTACTGAACGCTACGATCTTTACAAACACTTCGTGTCCGTTAACACTCCGTTCAACTCCATAAAACGCACGCTGATGCGAGAACCTGACCTTTCTAAAGAACATCACCAATAAGGTCACTATTTGTCCTTCTAGGGCGTCCTTTCCCAGCTCGGCTTTTCCACTCACAGCTACCTAGTCTAGTACCTTCTAGTGATATTTGACTGGTACGCCCGGCCACAGATCAAGCTATACATTTCCAGCATAAGCTGACTTCTCACTGTCTGAAAGGCCTATACAATGCGAGGTCAGCTAAAACTGGAAATGTATAGGTTGATGAGTAGTACCGGAGTTACTCCTCCTAGATTTAACTAAAATAAAACATTTTTATACAGGTCGAGTTCATTAGAGTCAACCATGTGTAGTGTTTCTTTAACAATTGCATCTACTTTTGACGCAAGTGCATTTATATTTCATTTACTTTCATCATCTTTTCGTCGCTTCTCACTAATTCCATTTACCCCACATTACAACATTTCTCCTCATAATAACGATTCTCCACATTTTAATACATCTCATTCCACACAATTACCTCTGAACACGATTGCGAACGCCATTTCTTTCTACCCTCCGGTGATGCAAGTGTACATGATTATATTCAATTTGTTTCAAGAAAAGTTAACAATATAGTATTAAGTTACTCAGAAATGTTAATAGTTTGTCCCCAGGCTCTGTGTTTGCACATTCTTTGAGTACTTACGGCGGATAAGTTAAGTATGCACGCAAATATTATTATGAATATTGCGAACAAAGCAGACGCATTATCATATATTATTGTTCATTGTTGTGATGATTCTATGATTCGTTGTCTTTTATATGTCTGCAGTTTACCATGATGGAACTGACGTAAATGTTTTCTCCAAGCCAGCGACACCAATTAGCAAAAAGGCTGACAGTCAAGGTTTTGAAGAAGGTTTGCCAGCGAGCTATGGAGCGCAGTATCCCAGAGGTTCGATTTCGGAGCGTATAAGGCATATAACATTTTACGCCAAAACCAAGATCACTGACGTTACCCAGAAAGCTGCTCAGCTTAAGTGGGACTGGACCGGACATGTTTGCCGCATGTTAGATGACAAATGGGCTAAGAGTATCACCGAATGGGTTCAAATATAGATCGTAGAGACTATTCTATGATAAAATGATAGCATAGTTAGTGTGAATCTCATTTGATGGACATCAATGGACGAAGCAAACGAAAAGGTTAGCTGATAATAATTTAGTAAGAAAAACTTTATCAGAAAAGATACTTTAAAAAAACATGAACATTTGGAAGTGTAAAATACTTCTAAAATGAACAATCTAAGGTTTAGGAAACGCAGTGCATAACGGGACCTAAACTTCTTTATAATTGAGTTAGTTTGTCTTCCACTATAAAGTAAATAGGTTTCTCCAGTCTTGCATAACATTTCAATTACTAAAAATACTTCAACCAGAGTGACAGACGTGGTCGGAAGTGCAACCTGCGGTTCTAGACTGCCAGTTTCTACTAGAAAGTATTCCTAAAGTACTTGTACGTAACACAGGTAGTTTACAGAAATACCATTACCTAATAGTACTGCGGACATGGAGCAGGGGGATTGGAATTTGCTAAGTATTTGTTTCTTTGAAATGGAAGGGAATTGATACTGTCTTACATTATGGACTGATATATTCTAACTTGGTTATTTTACAATGATTTTATGATTATGTTAAGTTTTTTTAGTCATGTAAAAAATATTTACTTCTAGCTGTGTTATTATCTAATCTAAACTAACAAGCCAGTATTGTCTCATTGCAGGGCAAAGGCTTTGCTCTCGCTTTTCCATAATCTTTTTCTTTTCCTTTTCAAGAATTCTGTCTTTTGCTACTGCTGGCCAGTATTTTCGGTAGGAATTAAGCTCGTCCCGCCATTTTCGTCTCGCCCTGCCGCGATGGCGTCGTGCGTTTAGTGGTTAATATTGATTGACTATTGGTGATGCTGTTATATATTTAGTGAATCTTTTTAAATTAATTTAAATTACTATTATGTGGTCATTTTGATTGAACGACGCGACACGGGATAGATATTAAAAATATTGGACTACAGTGACCTTAGAACAATAGGTTATTATTAAGTAATTTGTCTCTTGTAATGACTAAGCATATGAAAGTCCTGTGCTGGAGTTACCTTCCATTGTTCCAGCATTATATTACCAAGGGAACAGACTTTGTCTTTTCATTTAATGTTTTGTGTCTCTTCGTTAGGCGATATTAATATAGAATTATGTTCTTCTTATTTAACAGACAGCTGTGCTGCTGAGGAGTTAATTACGTCACGTCTTCTTCCTAGCTACGTAGTGGCGGCGTTTTGGGGGATTGTCTTAAGTAATTTGACTTTTAAAAATTGAAAGACTCTCAGTCTTACCTTATGGACTGATATATTCTAAATTGGTTATTTTACAATGATTTTATGATATATTATATTATATGATGGTGACAGGGCCACACTGTCCTCCCATACCCATTAATACTCTTTTGTAAAAAAATATTAATGTCAATTACTATTTTAAAGAGTAACCGTGGAGTTTCATGCGGGCTCTTCTTCATAGGAAACGACCATTTATAACCGTGCACGTAAAGTAGCTTCTGACGTTTCATAGTTGCCCATGTAGTGGTAGCAGATTTTTTAATTTATTTGATTTGTTTATTTAAAAAAATGATTTTTTATTTTTATTTTGTCACTTTATTATGTATTCTAAACTTCTATCCGTTAACTCTTTGACGTCAACTCCCGGTAGCGTTGTTCTAGATACACGCGAATTATTCAATTATGCCAACGCGAGAGCTGTACCCCGGTTCAGACAATTGATAAACTTACCATAGCATTATCAACCTTATTCGATTAAAAACAGAACTGAAATTCATTCGGTCTATTTGGATCAACATGATTGAAAGTATAACATTACATTTGGGCTGCATTATGGTCGTATATTAGATTAAGGAAATGAAATAAATAGATGATTTGCCGTCAGTTAATTTGAACTGGTTTAAATTCAAGGCATTGGATCAATCTTTGTTACGCTTATAAAGCTAGTAGTACTCGCTAAAAGGATTGTTACTTATAGGGCACCAAATGTAAGTTATTCAATCATCTTTTAAATAGATGTTACTAATCGACTAATGATAATTATAACGAATTTAAAATTCATATTTTAATATTAATGCATATATTTAATCTCTCTTATTATATCTTTGACTCAATCTTCTAAATTGTGGTGTGGAAATGTCAAGAAGATTTCTTAATCTTCTTGACATTTTTACACTACAATTTTGGACCAATTTGCGATTTTATGTTAGCCGAATTTTATTCATTTGCATAATTAATAAAATAAAATAAAAGACACAAATCTGTAACAATATTCTGACAAAAAATAATGGACTACTAAGATCATATTTTGAATTGCATGATATTGTTTTTTATGAGCTTAAAATAGGTAGAAAATAAATTTCATAAGAGTGCACCAATAAAATTTAAGAGCATAAAAGGTGTTACTTTATTGCCAATAATGTTCAATATGATTTTAATGACGTAACGACACACAACATTGTAGCCCTGCTATGACAGTCTCATAAAACTAAGTTTTTATAAACCATAAAAGACAACAACCTATTAATAAATGTATTTTATTATTTAACGTGTGAATTATGTTTTGAAATCTGTAAAATTTTGAGAACTATTAAGTTACCAAATTTATTGAAAAAACGAAATATTAAAAAATCGGCCAAGTGCGAGTTGGACTTGCAGACGAAGGGATCCGTACGTATCCACTGTATAATATTCAAAAATAGATATTTAAAAAATTGCCACTATTAACCGAGCAATAACGCCGAAAATTACACGTTTATTGTAGTCCTTGGATTATTTAGTTAATTTATTTTTTATTATTTTTTAATTTATTTTACCCTTTACGGATCATAAGATACAGCCTTGACAGGCGGACGGGAGTACAGTGGAGCATTAGTAATAGGGACCCGTTGGCCCCTTTTAGGAACGGAACCCTAAAAAACGCTCATAATTTTTCGTATCAAATCCAGTTTCCAAGACATTGCTAAGTAGAGCTACTTAATGTTAGCCTTCGCAAAGTAGGTGGCATATTACTGCTCTTGGACAACCGTTAAAACGAACGTTTTCCTGTCATTACAAGATTAGTTTGAACATGTAATGTTAATATGCACTATTAATAGTATTTATTCACACCTAGTAAAGGAGCTATTTAAGTATAAACATGGTCAGACTACAGCTACTCAGAATTAAACCACTTTTGAAGCTTGTTGCAATAAATATCAGATAAAGTGCAAAGTTTAAAATATAAATTTTGTAATTTTAAATTGCGAAATAAATCCTCAAGTTACACGATAACTGCCTCGTTGGTCTTGTGGTTGCAAAGGCTACTGCTCAGCATAAGATCCCGGGATCTATTTTCAGGTCGGTTGAATGGAATGGGAATAGGGTGTACTACGTGAGCTCGACAAATGAATGTGCGAATAAGACTTGTACGACAAAACTGTACTGCGACTCACAATAGTTCGAATGCACGCTTGTGCGACAAACTCGAGCTCACATAGTACACTAGGTTAGGTTAGGTTAAAGCTGTGTGCCCCCTACGAAGCGACTACTGCTAGAAACGACTAGATTCAGTGTGTCGCACAAGCGTGCATTCGAACTATGGGGAGTCGCAGTACAGTTTTGTCACACAAGTGTTATTCGCACATTCATTTGTCGAGCTCACGTAGTACACTCATGGGAATATCTCAGTAGTAGCCCCGAGTCTGGATTTGTGCTTGGTTGATGGCATTAGGCTGGCCCCCTAGTACATGGGACTTAAACATAACAGATGCAATGTGGCTTGACTTTAAATCCATCTCTGTGTTACCTTTCAGGAATTACAAGCGTAAGGTTATGTTATTGTAATGTTAAATTACGTTATTGTAATATTAATTAGAGAAAAGAGAATGAGAATTTTCGAAATCGTATGATTTAACATTGACGATATTATATTGATATTTATAGAGATTGCAAAAGAAAACGATTTTGAGAACGAAAACATTGATTTGCATTTTAACGAATCTTAAAAGTTAAGATTCGGGTACAGATTACAGATTAGATAAATCCTATGGATTTATTGTCATCAGTTTGATTTAAGATAAGACAACACGGATGTATGTTCCAATACGTAATAATAGTTATAAAGTAACATGATCATTTCTATCTATATGTATTCATTTACTAGAAAACACGTATACTATACTTATATCAAACCTTAGCTTCGGAATTTGAATAATTACCTGTAACAATAAAAATACACATTATTAGTACATATTTTAATGAATAAAACAAAAGATTACATATTTTTTATTATTTACAAATATAACAATATCTATACTAATCTATACTAATATTATAAAGCTGAAGAGTTTGTTTGTTTGATTGAACGCGCTACTCTCAGGAACTGCCGGTCTGAATTGAAAAATTCTTTTTGAATTGGGTAGCCTATTTATCGAGAAAGGCTATAGGCTATATAACATCACGCTACGGAATTTGAATAATTACCTGTAACAATAAAAATACACATTATTAGTACATATTTTAATGAATAAAACAAAAGATTACATATTTTTTATTATTTACAAATATAACAATATCTATACTAATCTATACTAATATTATAAAGCTGAAGAGTTTGTTTGTTTGATTGAACGCGCTACTCTCAGGAACTGCCGGTCTGAATTGAAAAATTCTTTTTGAATTGGGTAGCCTATTTATCGAGAAAGGCTATAGGCTATATAACATCACGCTACAATTAAGAGGAGCGGAGCAGTAATGAAAAATGTTGCAAAAACGGGGAAAATCGCACGGTTAGGCGATTCTACGCGACGGGAAGGGTCGGGGAAGAAGAAATTTAACGCGGACGAAGTCGCGGGCAGAAGTTCGTTTGTAATATAACCTTTCTTTCATTGCATAAGAAGATAAAACCAACTTCTTAAATAAAATAAAAACTATAATGTTCAGGCTTTATATAATCCATAAAATTAATCCACCAAACTGCACATTGTTAGTGCATGCTCTGACGAAACATAACTTTGATTTAAAACGACAGTTTCATAGAGGCAACCAAGCATTCAAAGAATCGTGCCCCGAAGGACCAAATCTGGTTCTTGTATGAGCACATTTATCATCATCTGTACAATAAACAGACTCTGTGTTGGAAATTTGGGTTATTTTTGGCTTGTTATAATAATATGAATGTAAAAGGTAATGTTAACTTTTGATCTCAAAAAACATATAATTAACTACGTCTTCCTTCCTATGGGGGCAAAATTTACACAGAATGCCACCTGCTACGATCCTCACATACGCCTTTTGCTTCATACATCTGGTCAACTTTTGATTTAGTTTATAAAAATATATGGCTTTAATGTAGTATTTTATTTCCGTTGCTATATTAAGATATTAAAAGAAAAGAGAAATAAAGTTATAGATAAATAAATTGTGCTTCCTGGTCTGTTTGCTTCTTGTGAGGGAAGTTATATTTATGAAAATCAGTACCAGCATATAGGTTAATTTAAAAAGCAGAGGCTTAAAAAAACATGTAGGTAACTGAGAAAACATTTTTTTTTCTTTCAATCAAGCCGGCTGTAGCTCAATACTTGCAGGTCTTAGTATGGTCACCCATCCACGGCCCAAAAGCTGTAAGCGTGGCTTAACTTGATCGACCGATACGTGCAGCTCCTCTTAATGATGTTACTAAAAAGTTAGTATAGATGAAACACTAATGTTGATTATATGCCAGTAAAATGTTTCCAAACATTGTCAGTTTTAGAAATGCCACTACCACTACCAGAAAAGTAACTCCACAAGAAACAAAACAAAGCAAGAAAAGAACAAGACATCACGTCTGAACTCCCGTTAAACTGTTGTCTAAACACAGCACAGTAATGGCTCACCTGGGTAAATAAGTAAATAGTGACAATCGGTAGAGTGGGAGGTGTAAGACCGAGAATTTTTGTATCTATGGTACCAAAGGAACAAGCCGGTATAGTGACGCTGTCTGGCTTTAATTTTGGTAGTCCCATCACATTCATTGCATTATTTACATTCTTAAGCAGGCAAACATATGTGGCAATGGATTAGCAATAAGCTTTGAAATAATTCAGATTCTGATTAATAGTGTGTTACGCAATACAGGTACTGGTGTTATTGGATCAGCACTTTTCATTAGTAATTTTGTAAGTACCAGCTTAATATCACTTTGTTTTCAACTGAGAATATTGTAATCTACAGAACAGTCGATATGTAATTTTATACTTTTATGATTTTTTTTTTGTTTTGGGAATGCCATGTCGCTGGTTATATGGCTAAGAGGTTGTCGGCTACTTTATCGGACTTGCCTGTGGTTACCTTAATAAATTAACCCGTCAAATGTCCTTATGAGCCCCCGGGGGATCATAAGAAAAAATGCCAGTTTTTTTTTAACTTTTTGATTAATTAAATCGTTAATTTTAATCAACCAAAGTTAATTTTAGGCAATCGAATTGTTATGATCCAACGGGTGCACATGCGACATTTGGAGCATTTTTTTTTCTCATAAGGACATTTTAAGGGCTTCAGCCAGGGCATAAAAACTATAAACGAGAAGGACTACACGCTAAGGGCACCATCTGTGGGGTACGGATCTTGGTTCAGGGCATCGCTGGTAAAGGGCAGCAAGAGACGGGCTGGATTAGAATGATTGTTATTTAGGGACGAATTTATTGCTACAGGCTCAGCGGCACGGATTGGCTCGAGCAAAGGTCGGTGCGGATATTGTTTGGGACGTAGCGGTGGGCCTTGGCGAGGACGGAAGGACGACGGTCTGCGACGGTGGATCTTGAGAGTGCTGGTGAGCTTACTACTCTCCTGGAGGAGAGTTGTAGCGTCATCGGGAATATTTATATTAAAAGTTCTGATTCAGTCTTTTATTCACTACTGCCTAAAGGAAATAAGAGTTTTTTTGGTGCAGGTGTAAAAGAATAATAATTCAAAAAGCTACAAAAGTCGATGTAGATTCATAAAAGAAAGGCAAAATCGTGACCCTACACCAATTTCTGCAACCCATATCAGATCTGATATTAAGTTGTTTTACATCATTTCCAAATGAGACAGGTTAACCAATCAACCAAAGCGCCATCTGATAGTAAAATACGTTCTTATATAATGAATTTTTACCATATTAGTCTAGACTTTCGTTATTTTTACGATCAACCATTCAAATTAGAAGTTAATTACTACGACTTAAGATATCAGTGTAACCGAACATGCCCTATGAATATTAATAGGGTGTAATCAAAGTTATAAACATGTCGATTCCGTTAAGAGCAATATCAAATAGCCGTATAATTAACACAAGTTTTATCTGAGATTAACGCAAAGTTTTTAGTAAATCTGTCGTTAAATCCATCCATTTACTTATTGTAAATGTGTCGTTAAATTCGTTAAATATTAGTATTGGCTTTTCAGGGTTCCGTAGTCAACAAGAATCCTTATAGTTTCTCCATGTCCAGCCGTCTATATATTCGTAGTTTAGCCTCAGACACTCTTAATATGATTTAGCTGTAATTTGGCATAGACATGTATTAGACACACCGTCAAAGCGATACAACAAAATTTTTAGGGTCCTCTCTAGAGTCTACGAAAAAGGGGATGTTTTGCTCCTTGGGACTACTTCAAATAGCTGTTCTTGCACTCATTACCTAGCAATAAACTGTAAAATCTAAGACATCTGCGATTTCACAGTCAATCGGTATACGTAATTAATAGTTATTTAATTACTATATGCCTTAGTGACCTGTTTATCCTCAGGAAGCAATCAGGGCCCACTTGCTATATAGTAGTTAATACGCTAAGAATGTCCATCGGAAGTGACGATGAAACCTTCTAGCTATCGATTATATAGGATCAAACTAGATTAGCTAGCAGAACTTAAACACTACAAAAAAATTGATGATTGTTTTCGGGGTCAACTATTTTGTTGGTTTTGTTTCTTGAAGTATGAAATGAGAACATCTGTTTTGTTTGTTTTATTATGATAACTCATAAATCATCATTTATGTTGTTAACTGTTTGCACACAATACTACCTATGCTCTTAAATTTAATATTTAGTGCTGCGAAATTATCGAAAATTTGACATCGTAAAGTAGCATTATTTAAAACCGCACTCGTTTTCGTGACAGGCTGCAGTAAGGTTAATTTTAAAATGTGAAAAAAAAAAACGAACACATGACACTTGGTAATAAGTTAACACCTACTTTTTAAAGTGTCACAGAATTAATAAAATTCAACTAACAATTAACGTTGCGTAATTTAAAAACGCTACTTAAACGTTTATCGCTATTTTTATCGATAATATATCGATATTTTTATAGCTTATCGATTGGAAAGTTCTTTTTTATCGAAAAAATAAAGTGTGTAATAAAAATAGTTGATTGGGGGTTGAAGTGTATTTCATTTGACAGTAATTAATTACAAGTGATAATATGTCCATAACTTATTAGTAAAATCGTTGTTGTATCCTTTTATGGATTGTTATTTTAAGTAAACAGTATTGTAATATTTATTACAATGGCGTCTTACAAATGTTTTTAATATTTTTTTTTACTCTTTATTTAATTAAGCGTCAATTCTTTGAGATGTTTTCCGAGTCATTTTTAAAGTAGCATTGTAATTAAATTAAACGTTTGGGTTTACTTCTCTTTTAAAATTACTTCACCACTGTTATCTTTTGTAATATCAGTACTCAGTAAAAGCTACTGACAATCTAATATTATTTCTCAAACACTATTTTTACGCTCATTCTAAACTAAGGTACACAGTAATGGTTTCGGGTCAGTAAAAGAACATGCGTATTCAGAATTTAGAGCTACAATTACCATAATATTATATCTGTATTTAGTAGTACCTATGTGTGTAGTAACACACATGCCATAAACAACAATACATAACGACAAACAACATTTCATTTACAATCTTTCTTCCATAAACACATTTCCTTTGATCAAGAGTTTGACCCATAAATTTTACGATTACTAACGACTGCTATAAATTTTTTACAACATAAGACTTTTCTCACATGATTCATAACATAAATTGTACATTAGTGCAGGTGAATCACACAAAAATGCAGTTTTGTTGCCTGTTTGTATCTGTTTAGGAAATGGCCTGCATTTTTAGACGTTAAATGACCTGCAAAAAGGTTTCGATTAAGGAATTATCTGAATTAAGGTAGGTATTGAAATCCCTATAATTCGAAGTTTGGCGAGAATCCAGGTGAGTTTTTCTGTAAAGTGTTATTTTGTAACTTGGCAACAGAATGTTGCTATTGCTATATCCAAAATAGTTTCAAAACATCCTTCAGATGTTTTACCAAGATGCAGTGATTGGTGTTCCACAAGGTACTATTTTGAGACTGTTTATTTTTCTTATAGAATAAACCTCTTAAGTCTAGTCACCAAAATGGGACTGCGGAGCTTTACGTCTTACTTTGATACTGTGTTCAAGCAAAGAGTTTTTGCTTTTTATTTGGTGAATTGGCAATAGGGTCAGCCCCTGTTATGAGATATACCTGATGACAATCTTGGTGTACTTTTATGAAAGACTACCCACCAATTTGGAGAGCACACAAATTTGATTTTAAGCTTCTTTATGGTATTGAAAAAGCAAACTGACTTGGATAAACAGACACCATTTTGTTCTGGAACTGTGATTTCTAAGTGTGTCACCGCTTCTCGAGTAAGTTGTGAGAGTGAAGTAAAGAAAGTATCCTGTTTGTTAATGATGGTCGTGGGCGTTGGAAATCTGTCAGGTTAATGAAATCCAAGATGTCGTTAAATAATGCAAACACTCATAAATGTCTGTAAGACTCATAAATACAGGTAGTATTAAAACATTAAACAATAATGAAGTAGATAATACAAAAACACAGAATTGAAAATTGAGTAAAACTAAAATATAGACAGAAAAGAAGTAAACACAGAAGCGGAAGGGACGTTTTGCTATCTTTAATCCTATAAAGAATGACGACTTGGAAATGTAACCCTAAGCAGTACTTTTTTTTTAAAGTTCACAGGGATAGTACAATGCCGCAAACCATCCTCCGTACTAATTTCTAACTCAACATTCACGAGATAAGATCTCAATTGAAATTGCCAATTATTTGCAATGCTCTCAGTGTTTTTAGCTCAATAAACAGCCACTTTATCTAATTCGGTCTTTCCATTTATGTACAGAAATTTTATTGCACGAGGCGACGCGCGCTTTACTTGTAGTTACTAAATGTACAAACACAAAAAGTGAAGACGAGTAGTGTCAGTACATAACACCTATACACACAAACACGTGCGACTTCATAATTGTTTCATATGGCAACGAGATCTCCTGCACTTTTACAGCGTGTTTGTACACTTGTTTAACACAACCAAAGCGCAAGTCCCTTCGTGAGATAAAAATCAGCAGATAATCTCTAAAAGTGGATTGAAAGCAAGTGTCCCTTGGTATTTCGATTGCCACCCACCAGCTACTTATTCAATTGTTCTATATTAACATCATCAGTAAAGTGGCCTCAGTAAAAGCGTGGATGTAAAGAGGTTATTGTTCTTGCTAAAGGGCTTAAGTATGTTAATATGGTTTTGTAGGACGTAGAGATATTAGGTTTCTTTCATCCCGTACTTGGTGTGGATTTGGAAATTAACTACGAATATTGTTGATTGTTAACGTAGAAAAAGATCTTGTAGTATCGAAAAAGACTGTTGAGAAATTGGGTATGATGATTGAAAAGCTAATGAAAATATAGCAAAAGATATTTAGTATGTTAAAACACATTATATTCTAAGCCTATGTATGAAAAAAATCAAGATAAACGGAATATAAAAGACTTCAAATGTTTATTCTGTTCTTTTAACTTTAAAAATAAAGGAGATTTCGTTTCCACGTGTAGTAGAAGAAAATTTTAAAGCTTAATCTATCCTTACTCACCAAGAAAAATATGAACTTTATTAGTAAATTCCTTTCATCACGCCCTTTACCCATCGTTACCCACATACTTAATTGAAACATTTATTACTAAAACGCCATCACTAGGCCACGCCCAGCACGCGTGAGCGAGCACGCATTTAAAAATTAGCATTTCCGTGCATGCGTTGACTGTTTGAATTCGATGCGGTACAAAGCTCTTGTTTCATATGGATGCGACACTGTGTGCGAAGTTCTGCTAGTTGGAATTGAGTATTAGATCATCAATTAAGGATTAAGCTTTGATTTGAGTCATTAAAGATCATCAGCAGCCTAGCCCATTCCCAAAAATTTTTGGGGTCAGCATCCAGTCTAATTGGATACTCTATCTAACGGCTCACTTTTGAATATCAGTATTTTACTTGAAGCAATTGCTTGTCTGACCTCCAAATTACTGGGTAATTCCATATCCCTTGATAAGACTGACTGCCAGACTGGCTTTGACAACCCGTAACGACTGTTAAAGATCCACGAACGACAACCGAGACCATTGAGATAACGTGCTTACGGAGAGACGGAGGGGCTCGCAGTGGTCTATGTAAAGATGGTTTCCTATTCACGGACCAACGGCGGTAAGCGTAACTTAACTTGATTGATTGACTCGTGTGAATGTATTACTTAGCCATGAGACCCACATAGATGATGTTGGTTTTATACACCAACTCACACCTGGGCCCAGGTGGTGGATTATGGCCCATTCTATCACACGGAGAGGAGGCCTGTGTTCCAGTAGAGGAAACGTAATTGGCTGATTATGCTGTGTGCTATTGGATAAATTGACAAACTGTGTAAGTATTAGCGAGGGTATGACGAATTTACACATCAACAAAAAGCAATACTGACGCAATAACAGAGGTGACAGTGATCCGCAGAATTAAAAAATATGTGTTTTTGGAATCACAGCTTACATATTATTATGATGTATCTATTAATCAATTGTAGTATTATAAGATTAGGGACGAAGATAATTATAATTCATTGATGACATCAAAGTGTTCTACCGCAGCAATGAAAAATGTTATGGACTTACATCTGTGCAATACCCTGTGCGTTTATATAGCGTAAGTATTCCAGCAAGCAACACTGTGTGCACAGTGTAACAGTACCTGCCCGGCTACTGGGCATAAAAATGTGTAACAGGATGTGTGAATCACTTAGGTTTAGCTTTAGCACTAGATGTGACTAATAATTACGTATATAGTGATTTCCCGATAGTCTGTCATTTGTTTTAGATTCGTCGTAGGCTTTTGACACACTATATCATAAAATATTTAGGAGGAGCTTCAGATTATTACAATAATCCTGGGAAAGTAAATGAGAATGCCTGAACTGATGATGAATTAACTGAAAAAGATTATAAAGTCATCAAGTTTAGTTTTGGCCCAGTCGATCAAAAAGTATATCACCGCCTTTAAATTAAAATGTTATGCAGTCAATGACGCGTTACTTTTTATGCAACCCGCGAACCATAAAATCAACACGGTGCAATCTGTGCACGTATGTGTACTGAGTGTATGACTCACCAGGCGGCGCCACGGTCGCTACGCCGGCGTCGCGACAAGTTTCACCGTTTAAGGTAATTGTGCCTTGCCGTTCGTTTCATATAGATTTTTGGTTCATTTGCTTACGACACTCTTAAGTAGGTTAAGATAAGCTAATCTTTACTTAATAAGTGACTGAGTTATATTGACTTGGCAGTTTTTACTCAAAATTCGCGCTTTTATTATTCGTATATATTGCTCTATCATCGTTTGTTGATGTTGGTCAATGGTGGAATTCATTGGCGTGACGTTACGGAAGAATGCAAATGTAGACATGTTTATGTGGATCAAACTGACTTAATTCTGTGGATTCATAATATGGGGAAAACATCTTGAATTGAAGTGCTATGAAAATATCGCTCGAACACACGTTAAATAAGAAATCACGTTGTATCATGGATGAATGTACTAGTCATATACTTGATTAAACGATCTTTGGTGAATAAAAATCGACTCTGAAAATTATCTTGCAAAACCTGCTCTAGCTCTACATACGTTCGAGTACATTACGTTGGCTAATACTACATACTTAAAATGCTAAGTACTTCATATCCAATCCTGCGTTATTCTTTGACTCCCACTCAATCTCCAATAAAATTCCTCTTCAGATCAAGACGGGAATAAACTCAGATTAAACTGATCCTCTTTTATCGAACCCATTAAAAAGAAGAATAATTATAATTTCTTTAAAAAACTGCTCCTCTATACGTCCTGTACCGAAAGGCAATTTGTTTTTAAGTAAACGTTTTTGAGATTACCCATCGTAAATCACTCGTTTATTGACTCTGGAACCGATTTTGTAAACCCTTCGTTACGGTCAAATAAAAGTATCAAGATTTTTTTAATAGCTTGGTAATTCTCTATTTGTTGAGAGCAGTAATTATATGTTTCATTATGAAGCAAGTAAAATGAGTTCGACAAAGACACGGATATATTTTTAGTGTGTCTGTCGAAGGTTTAATGAAGGATGTGGAGGGCGGAGAATCGGCTGTTGGTGTTGGTGTTTCGGAAATAGTCTATGTCCAGCAGTGGGCTGCGATACACTCAGTTGATTCTTAAAGAGAGTACCTTTCCTATATATTTAGAAATTCTCTGTTAGAGATTCCATTATATAATCATTATTAATGTTAACAAATTCCAAGCACATAAAAAAACCATGTCTTCGCTGTCTTGTGCTACGTGCTCATATTGTCAAACCACGTTATTTTTTGACGCAATAATATGTGTATTTAATCGAATGTCAATCAAAGTAATTAATGCCTAGCACGTCATGTCTGTGTCACACAGGTGGCGCTACTGTCGCATTTCTATCGGCAATACGTTCTGAATTTATTATTGGTCCTGCGGATTTCCTTACGAGGTTTTCGTGGTGGGAAATGTGTTTTTAGTTTTTCATTATTTGTGCATCACGTAATTTTTTCACACGGTAGGAAATCCATAACGGTTAAGATATATATGTAGGTTTAAGGCCTATAGTTTTCTTTTCAAAGTATTATTACATCATCAACTAAACAGCGCTACGAGGTTTTATTTGCGCGTGTCCAAAATCGGATATATTGTTTTTATTTGTCGATATGATTTCTGTGCCCATGTAAAGATTTTTGGCATCTTTGGTGAAGTCTTTAGGTTGTGGCCAATGCACAAGAAGATTTAATAGATCTTAAGCTTCTTTTGTTTGTTTTTTTCTTATTATCTTTTATCTTAATAGCCAGTAATATTTGCTGAACACTTACTTACTCCTCAAAGCGCATAAGTCAAGTAAGTTGGTACTTCAAATGGTATAATATGAGTAATGAATACGTCAGAGATTAGAAAGTTTATTCCAAGATACAGTCGACTTGTCTTTCATTTATGTCGCATGATAAAATCGCACGACTAAACGTCACTGAGAAAAGTTATAATGTATCTAGAAGTTTACAGTTAGTGTTAGAATATATGTAGACATATACGTATATATGATGTAAGCATATTAGGTAGATGCTGGGTGTTCATCACGACATATGAGATATTGCAGATCTGGGCCAGAAAAATCTGTTTGAACAACCTCAATTGATGTAGAGATGTCCAAAGTAAAAAGTCTACCACGGAGACCCAGACATTTGAAAATTATTCTTATCATCAAATTAAACAATGAAAAATTCGCACGTACCCACCAGCTATCGTTAATAATATAAGGTACAGATAATACAAATAAATGACATAGAAACTTTTTGCTACAAACTGTCGAGTCACTCGATCTGATGTCGTATTCGGCTAATAGACATTTCATTAAGTTTACATTATGCAGATTTACTTTCTCCAGTCAATTCGAATACTTAATTAGAATTTCAGGTTTTTGTTTTGTTTTAGAATTAAAAATTGGTTTGATGTCGAGACTAGATCTGGTCTATAATAAGTTTATCTATAATAATTTGCAAGTGCAATAATAAATAGAGAATTTCGATTAAAATGTTGAAGAATTATTTCTTGTTGTCGTTCTGAGTCGCTTAAATATCAAAAATTTCATTATCATTGTTTCAGCCGGACATAGGCCTCTTCCAATTTGGGAAGGTTTGCCAAAATCACCACCCTTGTCAGATGGATTGGCGATCGCAGTATGTTGGTAAAATGCATAGAAAATGCTGCTGCCCAATCTGTAGTAATTATTAATTTACAGAACCAACCATTTCATTTTATTTTTAACAGGATACGACACCTATAGAAAAAAAATGGGATGGTGCTATTATTTAAGTCCGGCACCACACTAGGCCACCACTGCTCTGTCTGAGATTTAGTGACATTTAGGGAAGGCAAGCGTGTTCTAGTGATTACATATTTATTATGATTAATTCTTCCCTTTCGGTCTACTTAACTTTCTCCGTCTTCCCTCATACGCGGTTTCACTGCTAAAAAAAATGTCTCAGACAAAGCTACAGAAAGCAAGTCACTATTTTGCACATCCGGTTTAAAAAGATTTAATATCAACAGTTTTTTGTTTTCAGGTTCAATTTAATTACTGTCGTGATTCTAACTGGGCTAATTGCAGTTATTTAAGAAAAAACAATCATAATTATGGCTTTAATAATAGTGCAGGTTCATTTTACCTTAATAGATGTTAACGTTTTCATCACGATTTTGTTATTTTTGTTAATTAAAGAAATTTGATCTCATTTATTGATTGTGGTCTATTTTTGACGCAACAGATATTTGGAACATTTTTTGTGGCAATTTTGTATATTTCGAAAACTTATATAAATTACCTTTTACTTCCACTGTATAACAGTATTAATTAACGAAGTAATAAAGCAAAAACTTTGATTAAAATACCGTATGAATTCAAAGTAATTTCAGACCATCACTTTGATACTCCTTGTTCTTTATTCATCTATGTATACTAATATGATAAAGCTGAACAGTTTCTTTGTTTGGTTAAACGCACTAATCTCAGGAACTACTGGTCCTAATTGAGAAATTATTTTTGTGTTGAGTAGCCTATTTATTCAGAAAGGTTATAGGCTATATAAAATCACGCTACAATCAAAAGAAGCGGAGCAGCAATGAAAAATGGACGAAAACTGGCAGGCAATTCGATGCGACGGGAAGGGTCACGGAGCAAAAATTTGACGCGGGCGCAGTCGCGGACAGAAGCTAGTTTCTAATAATTGTAGCATCTTCTTTTTTTCTTTTAGTAGAGATGCCTGCATTGAGTTGCATCATTAATTTCTCTATAACAATGGTATCTTCTAAATAAGGTTAAATTATAGCTGTTATGACTTTTGTAATACTGCGTAATGCAACGAAAGCTCATTAAAACTACTGTAATTTGAACTGCGCTTTTCTTGATTAATTTCATATTCAGGGAGCAAGATATGTTGGCTGTTGTAAATATTTTTTTCCCCTTTCAACATCATTGTTATAATGTAATGTTAAGGCGATGTTATGCTTTTTTTTCAATGTGCTTCTTTTATACATTTTGAAATTTCTTTTGTTTTGCTACTGGTTAAATTTATATAGTGATCTTCCATTTTCTTCATCCCACACTCTTTAGATTTTCTCACTTATTTTCCAATTGTCTTATTTATGGGGTTTTGTATTATCATAAATTTATATTTAAAAGATCACAACGTCTTCTACTTAATACAACAACAACTTAATACAACTCAAATTAATCAACCAATCATCAATTTTTAATATCTATAACAGACTTTGCTGTTCGCCCACCCTTCAATCTGTCAGCGGGCTGTTTCTCATGGCTCGTAATTGGCAGACAGTAAAAATGTTCTAACCGTAATAAAATAATATATAAATGTAAGGTCTCCATACAAGAAAAGTGTATATGTAGTGTATTTGTCGGCAGTTTTGCCTCTTGGTCCGGAATCCTTCTTGTGCGAGGCCGACTCGCACTTGTTCATTCTTAAGCATGGCCTTAAGAGTAATGAAGGGAATCAATTTCTTCCACATTCTTCCGATACAAAATTATTATGGTGCAATGTAATGATTCCATTGATACATGTTTCGAAATGACTTCCATTGATAAATGTAACGGTTTGTTTTTGGAGCGGTAACTCATAATAGTTTTGAAGTTAACGATCAAATTATTACGGAATCAAAGGGCTACAGAAAGTTGGAACAATATTATGGTTTCTATAGTAATTAGGGAATGGAAAGTATCCAATAAAATAGAAATGACTTCATCAATACACATTCAGCTTTTATAGAGCTATTTGAAACTATATCTACAAATGAACAGGAACTATATATACCAAAGGGTATCGTGGTACCCAATCACCGGGTTGTGGAGGTCAGACAGGCACTCTATAGAAAAATACTAGTATTCTGCTGCATGCATGACTCCAACAAAATTGGCAAAAGCAGATGATGATTTGGAACCAAGCAAATTAATAGCAATAGAAAATGTTACAAAGTCGACTGCATCGATGTATTTATTAATATCGCCTTGTGGTCTATTAAGATTTATTGTGACATCAGTACTTTGTATCATGAATATGCTCTTGGACATTGATACCTCTTAGATTTGAAATTAGATGCATGTTTAAATAGGTGCTTGTTTATGTTCCAGTTTTATATTGTGAACTTTGATTCGACACTTGGCGTCTCCAGGGATGATGAATACTACCTATTAGGATGATACCTATAAGGTTCATATTGACGTCATTCAGTAGATTTAGGTAAAAAACATAGCAGAGTGGTGGTGGCCTATGTGGCCGCGAATTATAAGTCGACAGGTGCTTGACTTTGTGCAAATTAATTCATGGCCACTGCTCTCAAAACGGTGAAGAGGGAAAACATTCTGGGCATGTTCTACAATAAAAAAATCGAAGACATATGACATCTACCATTCTGCATTGGGCCCGTGTAGTGGATCACGGCCGACTATAATCGAGAGGAGGCCTGTGAGGCGGTGACCCAGCAGTGAAAACATTATAGGCGGCTGATTATGCTATGCTATGTAGAAATCAGTTGGGCAATATTGCCTTATTTTTGGTTGCAGTTGAGGTTACAGCATGTTTCTCTTTAGAAAACGTTCTCCTAAAATCTACTTTCAAAACCTTTTTGTATGACTATTGGTCTTCAACACTATTCTAATGCTTCTTTCTCTTTGACCGTGGTGCTTCATAACGACAGACGCGTTTGTTTGAGCTCGTGTGTACTCTTCTTTGTGTCCCGCACTGCACCTTGATGATGTTTGCTTTACAAAATAGTTTGGGGCGGGTGTGATGCATGTTTCTTGTTTTTTTCTTTGGAATCTTTTGACGGTGTGTTTTTCTATTCATAAGAGGCTTAGACAATCGTCAGGTGATGTGATAGTCGCTAGATATTTTCAGCGGTTCTTAGTAATCTGTCAAATGACTGTATTATTTTTTTTCATTTACAGTCTGTGTTGTTTCACTGCAGACTTGGCCTTATTCTTTGGGTTTTCTTTTATTCCCATCATCTTTGTTATGTTCACCAAATCTTATGAATTATTGGCCGCACAAAATAATGAAACTTTCCACATGTTCCATTAAGACCAAACTATTTTTACAGCAAAATGTTCCATTGCAAATTGTATATATTGTCAATAGACTCAATTACCATCATGTATGATCTCTTTATGACAATTATGGTCTACAATCGCAAATCATTTCTAAGAATCTATGCAGTGTTGGAATTGTTGATGCGGATTGTTAATTGTTGTAGATTGATTTGTTGTTCGCATAACTGACTGGCATTATAGAAATGTATCTTGATTGTGAGTAATCTTCTGTTACTTATGTCTTATGTGGTTGTATTCTTGATTTCTAATATACATATTATGAGTTATGATAGTGAGGACCGTTCTCTTGTTTTTATTACTTTTGAAAATGTCATTCAGGTCGATGGTACTAATTCATTTTTATTTTTAGCAATATTTTCTTCCTAGTGTTACAAAACCTTAACATGTCTCGATGATGGTTTATTTTCACCCGACTTCGATGAAACAAAAAGTAGGGTTATGATTTTGACTGGTAATTATGTATATCTGTTCATCTGTTCTTCATAACTTCTAAACTACTTACCAAAATTAAACGTCAGTTCAATTTTTACTTTGTTTTAAATTACTAAAGTCAAACATCAGTAAAATTAAATTGAGTATAAGTGGCGTATGGTGCTGTGTCGGATGTGAAAGGGCTTAATTAGCACACTTCATATAGAAAAAAATAATTAAAATAAAAGTAAGTGGAAATACTGAAACCCGATTTCTGAAAATTTACGTTCTAAAAAGTATGAAATTATAAAATATTCTCATATGAAAGCCGTGACCGTATGCTATCTAAACAATATATTTTAACAGTAATACGTGATCATAAGCTTTAGACAAGAAAATTATTTTCAGGAATCAAGTTTTAGTTTTTTCAAGTCTTACTATTTTATTATCTGGGGGGGTTGCCATAATCACCACGCTTGGCAGGTGGAGGTCACGAGGTCAGACAGGTCGAGGTGGCGGTGCTTGGGGGAGGCCTATGTCCAGCAGTGGACGTCTTTCGGCTGAAATGATGATGATGATGGTGATGACTATTTTATTCCAAATACCACACAGGCAGAAATTAACCAGTTGCCATTTATTACTCCACCGAGTAGACCACACAAATAAATAAAAACTTTTGCCCAATTGAATAGTTCGAAGCCAGGGGCAATGTGCGTAGGGCACTATCAATCAGACGCAATGAACGATCGATACGATATCGTAATAAAATTGCATTTCGTTATGACCGATGTGTCTTGATGTACTGAACAGACGAACGAACGATGTCGGTGTTTAATTTCGGTCATTCGTTTCGGATGTAAAGGGATTTATTTTTATCGATAAACTTAATGGTGGTTCGGATATTAAACAGTGATGGCCAGCAGGAAGGAAATTAATATTGTCTTATAGTGTGTAGATCTATAAATGTTCTTGAATGACTGTTCATGTTTGTTCCGACCCGACTTTTGCTCGAACCAGCCTGCGCCGCTGAGCCTGTTGCTTTAAATTCGTCCCTAAATAATAGTCATTCCGATCCAGACCGTCCCTTGTTGCCTTCTACCAGCGATGCCTTTAGCCGAGGTCCGTACCCGACCGAAGGTGCCCTAAGCGGGTAGTCACTCTAGTTTTGAATTTTGGAGCCCTGGCTGGAGGCCTTAATTTATTAAGGTAGATATGCAAGTCCGGTTAAGCAATCGACAACCTCTTAGGTTGACCTGCAATATGTCATTCCAAAAAAAAAAAAATCAAGTCGGTACCTTCCTAAAGATTTAAGTCAGTAAATTAGAAAAAAAGTATGTACCTACTTGGGTTCACAATACAATAAAAATAATTTTAAGGTAATTTCGTTCGAATTAAACTGCATCCATTAACACCCAATTAAAATAAGATATTATAAAGATATCCATGGTAGTAAATTAGACTTACAATATATTTTAAATATCTGAATCGCCGCCTCCCAGTGTTATCCAAATCTTAACGTATGTGATTTATATCTACACTTAGAATTTCTAACAATTAATAACCACAGAGCTACCGTATAACGGTGAAATGATTTATAGTTGTTAATAAAGCAATTAATTTGATGAATAGTGATAAATGTTTAGTGATAACGATTGTGAGGTCTGACTGTCTGAATTATGATGAAATTTGCATTCATTTTATTCTAATTGGTCTTGTTAAATTGTTGTGCTTGTGATCTGGATCAAAAAAACTAATAGAAGGATGGTGGAAAAATAGATAGAATGGACGCCTATGGACAGAAAAAGCGCAACGTGTAGATAGATTTAGTAGATGATTCAGAACCGATTTAAAAAAAATGCTGTTCCATACATTTGACCACGTAGGTATTGCAGTTTTTTTTATGAAACAACTGTCTTTTGTTTTTATTTATTCACACAAACATATGAACAGACAAGTGGTGAGAAAAAACATTCGTAAAAGGTAATGCTTATTTCTACAGTACAGTAATCTCTTTCAGCATTCCTGCGATAGGAGAGGAGATAAAAATAGATGTAAACGACGTGTGTAATAGTGGAAGGGAAAATATTAAATTATACTGTAATTTAAATTAAAAAATTAAAACACTTACCTCTCTGACTTCTACATGGTTGGTATCCAGTTACTTGGTAGTAACTGGATAATACGACAACTGGTTGTTAGAATATCGGGCTTTTCACTACCCACAATGACTGTCAAAGATGTACAAATAACAGAAAAGAAAGAAAGAAAGAAAATACGTTTATTTGCGGCAAACGTGACGCACAGAAAGACCAAAAGTATACAAAAATAAAAAAAAATAAGGTGTGGGAAAACATGCGTCACATCCACGCAAAATGGCCATCACTCAGCATAATGCTGTGACCCTATGCGAGACAGAGTCCCAGCGCTGGTTTTCAGTGACAACCGGCACTGACGTGATAACGTCGACCGATGCAGCAACAATCATTACATAAATACTAAAACATAATTAACAGCCGGGCTCAAAAGCTAAACGTACTTTCCGAGACACAAAGGAGTCACGATACATTTTGGATGTTCACCCATCTACGAACCGACCGCGGTATGCGAACTTAACCTCCAACAGAATCGACCCGTTTTAATTATATAGTCACGAGCTCCTCTAGGAACATTTACAGACAAAGATAAATCCGGACAAATTAGTAAACTATTCTACTCGAAGTGACTTCCATCTTGGCAAGTACCTATATCGGTTACCTACTACAATACAAAAAAAAAAAAAAACTGAACTGATAAATGAAAAACCAACACGTCTGCTTACGAGCAACCTAAAACAACCACAACGACCGTTTGGTTAACCTTACACGGTCACCGCATCGATTATTAATATTTGTACTCTTTATCTTGAAGTGGAGCGGCACCTTACATGTGGGGAACAAGTTAAGGAACTTTATTGAACTTAGATAAGATGCTTCCGATGGTGGGTAAATATGGTGGAAAGGTATCGAGTAATATAGAACAGGAAATATTTTTGGTTAGTTATCGCTAGGCACTTTTAAAATACAGCAACTGATTTGTGTTATTTTATAGAAACTCAAGTAAGGAACAGTCAAGTGGTAGTCATCTAGTAGTAACGGCAGTACTTTTTTTTTTTTTTTTTTTTTTTTCAGGATGGGAAATCATCAAATGACTTCTCCCGCTCTGGGCGGAGCGGGAGGGCGTGTCAGACTTTTACTGACTAAAACCCACCCGTGTTCCATCAGTTGCCCATGTGCCAGGGTCACGGTATCTCTTTAGAACAATCACGCGACCCCGGCAGTAACGGCAGGGCTTACAGTTGAATTAAGTATGTACGTTAAAATGTCGACTTCCCCATTCTAAATTTCCCGTTCCTAGTGGCTAAAAACGAGATACAATTACAGAAGGTAATGTTTTGTCTTTTAATAAATTGACTGACGTAATATCTACAAATTCCTCAGATGAATCCACAGATACAGGTTGACTGAAGATCATCATGGTAATACTAGTTCATCAACAGCCAGCTCCATAACTACAGATAGAATCAGGACAAATCCACGCTTCTCCAAAACCGAATAGAAGGTAAAGAAGAATGTGAGGCCTTTGCCTTGCAGTTGGTCAACACCAGACAAAACAGGCTAAAAATAAATAAAATAAAATTATAAGTAACCTGCTACCTTACATTCATTGGCCTTGACCCCTAGTTCCACCTGTTTCAAATGTCACGCTAGTTATTACATATTTAGGGTGGAAATGACCCCAAGCGTGAACAATGAAGGGGGTTCCGCTTGAAGCCATATACTGTGACAAGTAGCTAGGCTTATGTGATTATAACACGATTTAGACACCTTTTATAATATATGGTGGCCGGTTCCTGTTTTTTTGTTTTGTTTCTAATTATAATCAAAACATTGAAATTATCTACGTCCAGTTAACATGTTTATCTGATTTTGAACGCTGATGCTTATTTTGATATTTATATTTTAATATTCATATTTTCACTAAATGTAGTTCTAGACTTGCCCAGCTTTTTTAAAGAATATTAGGCGTGATTTAAAATGGCGTCATTGCAAAAAAAGGATCATCATCATCATTCTAGCATAAAGATGTCCCCTGCTGGACATAGGGATCCCCCAAGCACCGTCACTTGGACCGATCCTGTGGTTCCAGCGAATTCCTATGGCCTTCCGATCATCGGATAAGGATAAAAATACACTTTTTTTGGATTGAAACATTCCAGTGTATTATAATTAACTAATTAATATCTGGATGACCGAGCTTTGCTCGGTATTTTTTGGTAAATTGTGTTTAAAATAATAAGTTTATATTCAAGTTGATTATCGATAAAGTTGATCGTTGAAAACACGAATAAAACGACGTTTTATAAAAATGAATCCTAGCTAGATCGATTTATCGCCCCCGAAACCCCCAGTATACTAAATTTGATGCTACATAAACGCTGTACAAAAGTTTCCGTACAGTGGATAGTGGATGCGTACTGCGAGAGTTGGTTCGAAGTGGCGCGGGAGAAGTGTTCCTGGAAGAACTCGGGGAGGCCTCTGCCAAGTAGTCGGATAGTATAAACTGAACAAAAAAAAAACTTTCTTAGAAAAGTATTTTGCTTATTATGCTAGTCGTTTAATGGCACTTACTACCATCAAATCGATACCACTAAATCCATCCCAAACTGTACAAGCACATTACCGATACATACATTATTCCAATACATTACAAACAGTTGGTCAATAGGTAATTCCACTTAGCTTCAAGCTTTCACATGCTGCCTGATAAACCCTAGTTACTGAGATAAGTGCACAGACGGACAGATTTACGAGTTATTTTATCAGTCAATAATGTTTTCTTAACGTTATTTCCATTAGTACCCTCATAGTAAGGATTTAGTATATGATAGTGTAAATATTTAAAGTTACTTGTAATTGCTCGGTAAATGGGCGAATGGTTGAGTGACATTATTATAGGCCCAGTTTTGATGCAAAAAGTGGAAACAGATTAAGTGGCGATGGTAATGTAGTTTATAGTCCATGGTAAGCGATTCAACGTAAATAAAGAGAAAAACTTGACAGAGACCGCAGTCCAAGTGATAGGAAAGGTGAAGAGCTTAGCAGACAAACGATTTATGATAAACTTTATAGGCGTACGATTAGTTCTTTGAATCCGAAGCAGATCGGGGTCAATATTATGTACCATGTATTATGAATCCACGGTTCCAACAGTTAACCTGTCTATCTTTCTGCCACTATGTATATTTTTACGAAGTAGATGACATTCATTGAGTTCAAAGTTAATATTATCAGTACCTCTCAGACTTCAAGTTAGAAATACTTTTTTTACAAACAAACCGAATTATAATAAGTTCTGTTACAGAAATCGGCAATTATTCCTGCAGTATTCTCAAATATATCTAGCAATAATCCTAGAGTACATAAACAATAAATAAAGTATTGTTTCTGTTCATAATAAAATTATTGGCCACAACCATATACTACCACAGAGCAGAATACATAATTTAACAATTAACATTTGCCGGTAAAGCCTAAGGATATAAATGTGAAACGTTCTTTCGTATATCTTTAATATTTTATTGAACGGGATGTCAGATATCAGTGGGAACAACAGCAGGTGCACTTTGGGATGTTTGAAAGTCATGCATGAGGTCACATTCTCTCCACACCTGGTCCGAAATCCAAAAAAGAAAGAAGACGTGGATTTTAGAAGTGGTTCCTTTTGATATCCATATCACTTAAAGTGGTTTAACAGCTTATTTGTTTCATGGTCCTCGTCAGCTGTTTCATTATCAAGTTTATATCTAGAATTTATTCAGTTTCATTTTTATTTTCTAAATTATTTACCTCTACCAACATCCTTCTTCACGAATGTGATAATCAATACTCGTGCCTTCTCTTTATGTCAAGAGGCTTTTGCCTTGTATTAGGACAATAATGGGCTGGTATTACCATTTATAGATTACATTTTTTAAACTATTATCTCCTCTCTTCTACCGCTTCTATCTTATTTTACATCTATATTTGACTTGACCTTCAAAATATCATCAAGTCTGTCCAAATGATATTCAGATTTGTTCACGTATCCAGTGCAAACAGTCCCTGTGGCCGCAGCTATGTTTGTTCTTACGTTTTTTTACTTTTTGTGTGTCTGTCTGAGGGCTATTTTTGGGACGAAGTGAAACACAAAAACATGTTTAGATCGTCGGGTTCACTTTGGATGTTCTATATAAGTTTTGGGTATGTTGAATGACATTGGTGCAATCAACGGAAGCATCTGCTTTGTTATTATTTTTAGAATGATATGTCCCATGATAGAGATATTTTCCTTAAATTTGACCTCTAATTCTATCAGTTTTATGTCCATGTGGTCGGTTCTGTATTAACACTTCGTAAGTTAAGTTATTTCTGATAAACACATCATCAGTAAGAAATCCTAGGTCAATAAACTTGTCGACGTTTTCAATACCAATTAACGATTACAATATTTCATTTCAAACGGTACTTTCGTACTCCATACCGAATATAGAACATCCTTTTAATTAGCAACTTAATCAAAACACATAACTTCCTTCACAGCAAGAAATAAATCAAAGTGAATCAATGTCATTGGGATAGCATCTGATAGCGACTATCGCATAACGGTAGTCAGTACTTAATTGAGCCTCTAATGAGACTCGACTTTGAACATGGGAAATTGTAATTAGCAAGGTTCTAATTATGCGTCATGGAATTTGAGATAGCAATTTGTATATAAATGTTACGTTGGCAATAAAGTTTATTTGAGAAGCATTGTTAGATCGAAGAAGGGATCGTTAGGTGATGTTTGCATGATAGTAAAAGGAGGTTTATGGTATGGAGGTCAGTTTGGTTATAAATGGGTAACTTAGGAAGGTACGGTAAGCTGCGATTTTTGTTGAAACATAGTAGACTAGTATATTAAGTAAATTTTGTAATTGCAATTATTGTAAAAGTAACAGAAACCTAACAAACAAACAGAGAAGCAATTGGTACTAGCATAAAGACGTAGACAAGTCGCGGGGCACATGCACATTTGTAGAATGACAGTGCAATTATTTTATACTGCCTGGCTAACAATGTTTATTTACTATCATGTCCTTTTAGCATCTAATTGCGTCTTAAGTAGCAATACATCTAAAGCCTGGACCATACCACCCGCCGTGAATCTAACCTCTAAATCCCACATAAGTACCATCGACTATGACTATCCATCCTCAGACCATCACCAACCTATTAAACAATAAAAGATCCCCACAATTTACTCTAAGAATCGATAACATTAAATCCTTTACCATATTTGTACAACGGGAACTCTTTTCCTAAGCTAAGTAGTCATTAAGTAACGTTAGTTCACTAATACGTCAATGTAGACCGCGCTGTATTTGGTAGTTCGGGTTCTTTATAAGGAAGGTGGAAGAAAATCTAGTGTGTAAACAAGGTGAAAAAATTGTTCTTCAATGAACTGTTTAGTTAGATATTGGAACGGCATTAGAGTTAAGTGAAATATAGTATCGTTCTAGAGAAATAACTATACGTGACACAGTAACTGACCATAATAATTAAATCGTACAAAAATTAAGTCATAAAAATTTAATCGTGTAAAACTTAGTTGTGAACTGGTTAAAGCAAACAAAGCAGATGCAACAATCAACAAGTAATGCAAAGAACCTATTGCTTTCTCATTATTACAAACTATAATAGCAATGATTTCGATCACAATTTTGAGCCTAAAAAGGTAAAAAAAGGAAAGAATAAGCAGAAGCAGAATGAAGTTTAAGTAACATAAAACCGATGACCGTTGAGGTAGACGTGTTCTTGAGAGGAGACTGCGAAGCGGCAAACGTAAGGTGGGAGACCCTTGTGGCTGGTAGCACTTGAATGAGAGTTGCCGAGAATCGAGCTGAATGGCGTGCAATTAAAGAGGTCTACGGACCAGCAGTGAACTGCTGTACGCTAATGATGAAAGGTCAGAAGTGATAATTATAACGCAGAAGCCCTAACGGCTTCTGTGTGGGATCCTAGCGCAGTGTGTGATGCGACAATAAAAAAAAATACCTAACAGAGACTAGCAATTATTTTGTTCCGGTTCGCATTTCCAAAAAACATGTCTTTTTTTTTGGATGGGAATCATCAAATGACTTCTCCCACTCTAGGCAGAGCGGGAGGGCATGTCAGACTTTTACTGACAAAACCCATCCGTGTTCCTTCAGTTGCCCATATGCCAGGGTTACGGTATCTCTTCCGAACAATCTCGTGACCCTGGCAGGCATCGGTCCTATCAGACCCCTTCAGTTTTGCTGACATCTCTTTGAGGCGCGCGTGGAACACTACGCGCCGTCGACCCGAGCTTGGTCCTTACTGGGCGGCGAACTACCCATTGCTCGCCGCCCGCAAGCTCGCGCCTACGGTGGCCGGGAGTCAGCTATCGACTCCCGACGCCTGGGGCGTCTCCTCCTGCCGCGGCTAGGGACGTTCTCACGCGCTCCGCCTCCTCCTTCGCGAGCATTACTGCTTCGCAGAAGGAGGTGACGGCTTCCCATGCCCTCTCGCTCCGTACCATGGCTCGCACCAGGGCCGGACGCGACAGGTCACCGCCGCCGTTCGCCTCCACGAGGAGAACGGCGGCGGCGACCTCTCGCGTGCTCACAGGACACAGCGGTGCTCCACTCAGGCAGGGCACACTTCCACCGTATGCTCCACCGTGTCCTCTAGACGATCCTCACAATAAAAAAAATGTCTTACGGCAACTTTATGGTCTATTGGAAGTGACAGATCCTCTATTCATAGCACACGACTTAGGAAATAGTGAAGTTCGTCGTGGGCGATGAATTAGCGACCCGGCGCTATTTATGCGCGATCATTATCATTAAATGCAACACATTATGCTGGAGGCTTTGAACTTTACCGTCTTAGGACTATGGGTAGATGTTGCTACCGTGATTAGAATAGTTGTTAGATAGGATGGCTTGTTTAATCAAAAAGTGTGTTCTTAAAACTTTTATAATGACTGCAACATAACGGCTATTTGCATGTAGGAAGATGTTATCAGCCTTTGGTTTTCATTCTTCATCTAAAAGGTAAAATGTTTTATCCAAAACCTTTTCTTTAGCGTTTGCATGCTCATTGGTCTTTCAAAGTCAACTGGTCTGACAGATTCTTACATATTAATATGGCCTCCACTAGACACGACCCATAAATATACCAACTGACTATATTATTTCCCATGTTATCTACAACGTTCGTGCCAAACGTCAGAGGCAGACGGAGACTGTAATACTGACATTGACCAAGAGACACGTCAGCGTCAGGGTATTCCAACTACATTGACACTTCAATTAAACAAGAGAACCGCCTAATTCTCGCCTAACGTTTGTCACAAAGTCACATTTTGCTCGAGATTCATAAATCGTGCTCTTACTTTCGTGACTCCGTGTCTTGTGTGTTGCTCTCCAAACTGAGTGCAGTTCATCATCTTAATATATTCCGGTTTGTTTTATTGCAGCCGTTACTTTGATGGACAGATAAGTTTTGAGAAAGCTGTTGTTCCTGTGGTAATGGTTTCTTTCTATGTAAAGTTTTATGGTTAGATTTTTATAAGAAAGACAACCCTGGCCGTACAATAATGTGGCTCTTTGTAAAAAATAACTCTGATGTAGGTTAAAAGCTAAGTCTAGCAGCCCTTCTTGTAAACGTATTTAGAGTTTCAATGTACGGGGGTCTATTTAAAAGCATATATAAATCTCAAGGGAAAATAGCGTTAAATCCATTGTTATGCCAGCAAAGCTTTAGGTCCTCCACATCCCGGTCGCATTTGCCAAGATATGCGATGGTGCACATAGGTATTGGGATTTTCCTAGCCTTTATTATGGAGACCAGTATCGGAATTTTGGCTGCTAAATGACAATGGGCTGCCTATTAATTCTCAAATGATAAACGAGTTAGTCAAAGCAAAGAACATCTTCTGTAACCCAAGAAAACAAAACAGTCAAAATACTACTACAATACAATAATATATATTAAACTCGGCATTATTTATAAAGATCTAATTGAATATCTGATTAAAATTTTAAGGTATAGGTACAGATTCTTCAAATAATTTCCACAGATAAAACGAAACCAAATTTAAACAACCCAAAAGAAACAACCATCTTGTTTACAAAGTACCAGTAAGTTCTACAAAAAACACTGGCCACCACACAACTTTGTTACATTATGTACGCAAGATATGGATCGCTTTCTTTATGTCCGACACGTCTCTCTTATCTAGACGAGAATCAATTAACTAAAATCGAAAGTGAAGCTTGACAACCAGTGCAAGCACACACACCACAAAAACGTTCTCAATAGTTATTTGCTCCTTTTTGGTGGTAATGTCGTTATTGTTAAAATATGAATTTTAGAGCATGTTCATTTCAGTAAATTGTTTTTGTGTTCCTGGATTAAGTGTATTTTTTAAGAATTTTATAAAATTATATACAATGTTTGATATGTTTTGCCTGATTTCAAGGGTGTTTGAGTTTGGTATTATTATAGAGAGAGCATAAAAAGTAACTAATTCCAGAAAACTAAATATTTGTATGTGGTTTTGATATGACGTTAGAATAGACAAAGCCCCAGGAATGATTGTCGATCATAGTGTCTATATTACCTCGGACGAGACACAAAGTAATAACTCTTAATAAAATGAGACAATAAAACCTGAGAATAATGATGTAATTACTTTTGTAATGACTTCCAGTGTAGCGCCATTAAGTCTTAAATACAATTAAGAAATAACAACCTCCCAACTACAGTCATTTAGGTATAGAATTATGGTCCGTAACCTGCACAATTCATTCACATTGCCATTTTCAAAGTCAACGACATTGTTGCGGCGTGTTATTATGGTTATAGGCGATTAAATCAACCTGACTGCTTGACTTCATTCAATACACAAGGGAAAAGCGATAACAAAATACCCACACACAATATATACTCCAAGAATGACAGACAAATCAGTTGCCAGAAATATATGGCAATGTTTATTAGCAATCCTAGACACTCCTCAAACTTAGTTCAGGCCTAAAGTCTAATTTCGGAACTTTATTGAATCATAAATAACAATGAACGATGATCATTGACAATAACCAAACTATTAGAAACGCTAAAGCCATTTGCATGTCTACAGCCCCATATAAGTATGTAGAGGTCACAGAAGCATCTCGATTCCAAAACGTGACTAATCCACCATTGACCGTTAAGACGATATCTAAATTATACATTGTGTATAACAAAATGGTTGTACGTTTTTCGATTTCTCCCCGTCCAGCCAACCACGCCCGCAGTGCGTCCGATGGCATTTACCGGTCCCGATATTGTTTGTGCTCGGGCCATTTTCGCATTGACAACCTCTGATCAGATATAATGTACATTTCGTATTGAATGCAAGGGAATTTATGCGGATTCATGTCTGCGTTGTTGTGATTTTGTTTATCGTCGAGTTTGTGAAAGCTGCGGCCTATTAAGATGGCCGATTTAAATACGTGGACTAGATGATGTGAGATCGGCACGAGTTTAGTTTTTTACTTGAACTATGACGTTTTTAGATAGAAACTTGTGATATGTTCTTGATGATGTCGATCGATGTTCCGGATTCTCTCAAAGCACGAGTTAATAGGTATTTTGTTCCATATTTGGTCGGACTGAGTTTTATATGCTGTTTCTTATTTTATAGGTGTTTTAAAAGTAGCGGAAGGCTTTTACGAGTATAATAAGTACTTCTACGTTTTATTGTTAATTCGTTCCGCAATCCTTCTGAGGTATTGTAATACAGACATCGTTTGTTAAAGCTACCTGCAGGGCGGCCCATGTTCAGCCAAGGACTTATACATGCCGATATTACGGTATACCTATATACAGATCTAGAAATGATAAGTATTGAGGGTGTCAGCTGCTTATCGCTTCCAGATATAAAGGTTAAAGGGCTACTATTGTACTCGTGGAATGTGGAATAGAAACTCATGACAATTTATTACATATCTATCTGCCACCTTGAGATAACAATTTGAGACTTTTCAACTCTCCCTTAACGTATCTTAGAAATCTTTTAAAGTTATTTCTAGCTTTCGTAAAATTCTCGATCTTCTAAATGGCTTTGTTCTAGAAATGGAATCAATTGGAATAGAATTTGAACTTTTAACCTTTCTCTCTCCAGTGTTTTTGTAACAATAGCCCTTTATTCTTATGTATATGTAGCATTGTCTTGGGTTTTAGCATGGAAGTAATCGAAAATCTTACCACTGTCTTTATGCTTAGCATTCAAATTTGATTGGTAAGTAGTTGACATATTTTGTTTTTAGACAGTGGTAAGATTTTCGATGATTTCCATGCTAAACATGGAAATAATCGAAAATCTTACCACTGTCTTTATGCTTAGCATTCAAATTTGATTGGTAAGTAGTTGACATATTTTGTTTTTCGTTACTAAAATGCTTAATTATTATCAACTATTCTCTTCAGCATAGTGTTAAAGTTTTATTTCCTCACTTGCAGTCAAAACTTTCAAGATTTTGAGTGTAATTTATTAAAGTAATCGTGATGTCCACATCAACTGTTAGAGCAAAAAGAGTCGAAGCAAAAAATGATATATCTTCACTAGCTAGTAAAAACAGCTATCACATATTATAAGAGCTAGGTCGCTAAACTCTGCCATTGGTACAGATCACAGATACGATTGTTTTGAGTCTGTGAACCATGAAGAGGTATTTAGTTGAATAATTTCGTGATAATGTCATCAGCTGTCGTATAAGTAATTAGCTTTCTAGATGATAGAATGATAATGTTTGAGGATGATGCGGATGATGATAAGAAAAAATTGTATGTTGAGGATTGTGTTATGGATGGTGGTGCTGGTAAAGAATACATTGAGGTAAGTACTAGAAGGGGTGCTTTTTAATTATATGGTTTATGGTAAAATTGAAGGCCTAATTGAAGTGAAATCTAGTTGATATCTTGTGCGTAGTTTTATTGTTGATAGCCTTGATGCTTATAGGTCACCTGTACATTACTTCAATGACAAACAAATTTGCGTCATAATAATGACGACTCTAAAAGCATTTGCAGACAGAGATGACAACACAGTGTGACACGACTCTGGTAGAATAATTCTATGAAGTTTTCATAGAAATTGCTCGATTAGAGTCGCGTCTGCGTAAAGAAAACCAATAAAAAAGCACTTATTGGTTTTCTTTACGCAATAAGTTAGAAGAAAGCAGTTCAGATTCTAAGTTCAAAATAGCATTAAAAGTGATCCCATCGTATTTATTACAAAGAGGTCGATTGCTTTACAATGCTTTTAAACTTAGCTTTGATTTATGGTTCACTTAAAGAACTGGATCGATTTCCGCCATTAAGTTTACAATGCTATTAGTTTTACAACTTATACGCTATTCTTTTGAAAGTTTTTTTTTTCTCACACATGATTAGCGAATGAGTTTATCACGTAACGGTGCTAATATAACCATTTAGATTTCCTCTTTTGACACCTAACTATTAATCATAATAAAATGGAAACTGGTGTTGGATTATGATTATTATTTTTACATATAAACATATTAACATTAAAAAAACTTGCTAGTTAACTAAATAACAACATTTATTCAAACCAAACAATACTATGCACCCTGTCAGCTATATTTTAAAACAATTGATTAACTTTCGCACTAAAACAAAAGTGTGTGAGGTTTGCAAAGAATCATTTTACTTACAATTACAACTTAAAAGTGTTGAATAATAAATTATCAGGAACACGAACGTGGATGCCATTATAGTCACGACCTGTGCTGACTCCCCAATGGCGAAGATTTATGATCTGATCTGTTCGCACACTTCATTATTAAATGTTAATTCGATCCTGGAGTAGTGGAAAGTGGTTTCCAAGACCTAGATTGAGAATTTGTAGATAGTAATGTAGATGTTTAGATAATTCTTGTAATTTTTTTAAGAAGCTATTCGCTATTATTGCTAATCAAAAAGTAAATATGGATACAATGAATTGTGATTAGAGATGCCACATATAACAATAAAAATACGTAAATCCTTCAACAGGAATCAAACAAAACTGCCATCAACTCATTCGGAGTTTCCAATCATGTTTATTTCAAGATTCTTAAAATCTGGATCTTAGCAAGTTTGGCAATAGCTATTTGTGTACAATTGAGATACAAGGAACCTTGCAGTTGTTCCTTAATAGCTAACAAATACTTGTATTCCCTTTTAGGTTCACAGAAATACTTACTTAGGACTTATCCTTTCGCCAGGTCAAAAAGGCTTTAAGTTCATTATTAACGAACATAAAAGTGATTTAAGTGATACTCAACTTGCAACATTACTGACACTTTAAATTTACTCTAGGGGGCAAAACACCGTAAACTAAATTAACTTATCAACAGCAAATAACATAAACTCTGCTGTCAAACATACTTTGGAACCAACTTTTAATTTTGAACGTTATTGCTTAGACAATACGTGCTTGATTATGGCCAAGGTCAGTGACAGTGGGGAATAAACTTGAGATTACATGGTGACTGATTCCAGGGTAAATAGTGAGGGCTTTTATGAAGCGTTCAGTGTTTTGGAAACTTTCGTAATAAAATGTCTACTCTAAGCAGCGCCATAAAGGCTCGTTCAGACTAGCGCGACGCGACGGTCGCATCCGTAGAACAATTTCTATGACCATGTTGCGGCGCAACAGGTCGCCCCTGTGTGAAGTGTCGCTAGCTTTTTCATAGAAATTGTTATAAATCGCCGAAGCACGCGCTAGTCTGCACGAGCCTTAATAACGTCACACTCTATCAATCAGAATTTGAATCATTTTGAAGGAAATTGCTAATTCTTTGCTTCATCTGTTTAGAAAAATTTGTCTGCTCAACAATTTAACTAATTCAATTAATAGTCTGGACCACAGAACAGTTAAAGAGGTTAGAAAGGAAATAGTTCCTGATTTGTATTAGAACGCGTGTCGCCGCTTGTCTCCCACTCTTTAACTCCACTACAAGCAAGAGTCCCGTACGTACGCGCATTATGCACACAAATAAATTACACACACTTAGATCGCGAGCTTGCTATTGATTGTCACACTAGCGCAAACACTGTACGTGACGTGCACTCACACACACGCAAAAGCAATCTATTTTTCATACATGTTACGGTGACCAAAAGGTCGATAATCGATATCGATAAAATTACTGTAATTCTTAAAATTTTTGTTATTTAAGTTTTGCAATTTTTCGCTATAATATCGGGAGGGGGACGGGGTTGAAATAGTGTGGACCTTCTAAATACATAATAATAATGTCAAATTAAAACACATGGAACATCCGTTACAGCCACGAAATTCAAATTTTCTTTCTTTTTTTGATATTTGCAGTTAGTTCTGTTTTACGTCATATAATTATGTTGGGACATAATGTAATTTAATTAATTACATGTGACTAATGTTAAAAAAAAATCTCTCAAAACGGTGAAGGAAAACATCGTGAGGAAATCGGCATGTCTTAGAACCAACAATTCGAAGATATGTAACATCTACCAACCCGCACTGGGCCCGCGTGGTAGATTACGGCCCACTCCCTTTCACCGAGAGGAGGCCTGTGTGCCAGCAGTGGGAACAATATAGGCTGAAGATGATGATGATGATGATAATGTTAAATTCCCTGTGAATTTCTATATTATGCTCGGCTCGATACTGACAATGAGAGTTGAAAAAAACCGACAATTACCATTTTTTATCCTTTACTTTTTTAGGGCTTATTTACGAAACGATTTTAAGCAATCTAGCATTAATCTTTATCCAATTAAGTACCTTAAATATATTATACATTTAATATAGATCAGTATGGCCCTTTACAATATGTAATTTAAATATATATCTTAGCAGATATCAGAGATTTAAAAAGCGGGAGCAGAGCGGCTGGCAGGCGTACGTTCGTCCCGTCCGTCCGTTGGCAGCGGCCGGGTAGTACAGGATAAATAGGATTGTAATTCATATTACTTAGGCTTTATAATAAATGCGAATATCATGTGCGTTCGTTTAGTATTATTCCAAGTAAGAGACCGCGAAATGGCTTAGATGTTTAGATTTTTGGATGTTTGTTTCTCAATGATGCAAAGACGGCCAAACGGATTTAGATCAAATTTGGCACAAAGATATATAATATCATGGACAGGTAACAGATAGGAACCTACTTTATCCTGGTAGTAGGTTCCCGGGTAATATTTTCCGACAGCTATACGGGCCAAGCCACTGGCAAAAGTACTATTTCTATAACTATGTTCGGTGTCTGGTAAATGATTGTCTGAATAGGTAAAATAGGAGCGTTAAGAAAAACCAGGAAGACTTATATTTAACTCAACCAAGCCCTATGCCGCAGTCTTCTTACTCTGAAAATATGTATGATTAAGTGTTTGTTTCTCAATCACGCAAAAATGGCTGAATGGATCTGGATCGAAAATGGCACTCAGAGTATATATTACCTATATAACCTGGATTAACATATTCTTACCGTGGTAGTACGTCCTCCTGCGTTAATGTCCGACATACACGCGGGCGAAGCCGCGGGCAAAAGCTAGTAATATAATATAGATTGAACAATAATTTATACTATTATTAATGCTGATTTGATCCACAAATATGTAACCACAATTAACAATAATTGGTGGTTATTAACAAAGGTATTTAAATAACAATATTACTGATAATAATAATTTGAATACATTCGTAATATCGACAGTGTTTACAACTTGGTACAACACTATCGATACGCATGGAATTTCGCGGTATTCAAGCATTGGCTCGGCACACGCGACTCCCGCAATGAACGCAATACATCGCGCGAATACTCGCGTAGTACAAGATGGTACCCATGCATTGCAAGCAATGTATATTTTTGCAACATTTTGCGATTGTGTCGTTTTTGTCTACAAACTACATAATACAATTGTAATAATTACAAATAACACTCGTAATATAAGGTATTAGGAGTCACCGGTGAAAAGAAATCCCTTCTCGGGTTACATTACATATCTGGCTTCTTTTCCGACACGTTATGATAGCGCAAGACGGCATAATTCTTTTTTTTTCGCGGAGCTTCGTTCGTTGTCACAATATGAGCGCGACTGTTGGCCGGTGACGCTAATTTCGGTCAACATATGAGCGTTCACAGATATGAGCGGCGCGCCCGCCCCGCCCACAAGGCCCTTCTAACCTCTTTATCTGTTCTGTGGTCTGGACCACTGTCACGACGAAAACCAGTCTTAGGTAGGTACTGTTAGTGGTAGTGTGTTATGCAGTTAACTCTTAAGAAGTGGTGGAACAGAAAGTAAAAATATTAACGACAATTTCATTCTTAATATTATTTGATACTAGCTTTTGCCCGCGGCTTCGCCCGCGTGAAGGTTCGAAAATATCCCGCGGGAACATACTACCGTGATCAAAGTACCCTATGTGTTAATCCAGGTTATAAGCTAACTGTGTTCCAAATTTCATCCAAATCCGTTCAGTAGTGTTTGCGTGAAAGAGTAACAAACATCCATACATCCATACTCACAAATTTTCGCGTTTATAATATTAGTAGGATTTCAGGCTGTATTAATATTATAAAGAGGAAACCTTTGTATTTTTGTATGTTTGTATTGAATAGGCTCAAAAACTACTGGACCGATTTCAAAATTTCTTTTACCATTACTTAGAAGGATTCTTCTGAATCCGTATAGGCTATATTTTATCCCGGAAAATAGATAGGATTTTTCGTGGTAGTGAAAATTGTGGAGTAAGGCGTCGAAAAAACTGCCGTACGTTAACGATTCTCGCGAACGCTGCCTAAATGGTGAGATGTATGGTTGACTTCTATAGAAAAGTTGTAGAACTCAATAATGCCTACAAAAAAGTCCGCGATAGTATAAACCAAACATTTATATTTTAGCCATTATAACCACTTTTCCATAGAATAAAAGTAATTAAAATTATTAGCCTATGTTTATTGATCAGATTATCGTCAAATACTAATCCTTATCCAAATAAACTATTTATTGAGCAAGATTGTTTCAATAGCTATAAATTACTTTTTATTTTATTCCAATCGGACAATCCATTCAAAAGATATTACGAATTTAAAATTGTAATTGGTATTAAAATGAATGATGGTGTCGCACAACATACATACAAAACAATTTTTTTTTTCAGAGAGCTTAAAAAATAAATGTCCACCCGTGCGAAGCCGGGGTGGGTCGCTAGTAAAATATAAAATGGAAACCATGGCCGTCTAAAAGTACAATACGATGAATATTGCTATTGTTAATGCTACTAAAAATATTGAATCATCGCGAACGAAATTAACTATACTAAAAGTTGATTTTAGTGCACCAAATTAATGTAAGTATGAATCGTTAGTCTATTCTGACAACACGAGGCACAGAAATTAATTATTTTACGTACTTAGCATAATTATTAGAAAAATACCATGAACTTAAACACAACTAGTTACAACATAGAAAAGCGATTTACCAACTAAAGAGAATAGAAATCCCGGCTTTGTGCAAAAATACGTCCAGTTTTACTTACAAAATAGATTGCTAATACACCAACAGTACATACCTGTGAACAAAAAACAATGGACATTAACATTTATAACGAAGAATCTATACTTAGAAATAATAGTAATGATCGTGATTGTACTGCTAAATATGCTGCTATAGGAATTACTAAGAAAATCGATGAGACCATCGACTTTTTGGGAAAAATGTCTAGACAGAGAGATAAAATCAATTCACAACAGTTTCATCTGTAATTGAAAATTACAGTTTTATGGTAATACTTTATTTTTAGCGTTATTCCGAGAAAGAGGTCCTTCAACCAATAAAGCTACCAAGCAAGTTTTGCACAGACATCATCTCATCTGCCTCGCCTTTTTCTAACTATTTTAGGGTCAGCTTCCAGTCAAACTGGTTGCAGCTGAATAGCAGTGTCTGACATGGAACGACGTATTTGTAATATGATAACTCTTAGTAAGACTGGTTGACAACTGTCAGAGATCCACGAATGACAGCCGGAACCAGCTTTAGGTACGCTTTGGTTAACCTTGTGGTGTAACCTGGAACTGTGGCTCACAATGGCTTTTCATATTTATAACCTTTGAAACATTTCCACACCAATTCAGGTTACAAGATGGCCTATACGTATTGAGGCAACTTCCATACCTTTACACCGGCCACATCAAAAAAATATTCAGCTGCAAATAACCACAAAACAGTCCTCCACACTACAGACGAAACCGCGAACTTCTCAACAAAGAACTTTTGATTAAGTATTACGATCACGGTTGCAATAAGAATAAAATACAAAGAACAAGGATTTCATTAGAAAAGAACATACCACTGAGGTTAAGAATTTTGCATAACCAGCTGAATGTATGAGGCTTTGTGTATGGCTAGGCTTACATAATTATAACAACGAGACTGTAGATATGATTTGCTTACACAATGTGCTTGAGATTTTATAAGATGCTAACGAATGAACGACCCGCCCCTGTGTTGCACGGAGCGCTTTTATCACCTATCGGATTCTATACTATAATATCTTTCAAGCTGGAACTAACCATCCTAATCCTCAAAATTTCATTGAAATCGGTTGGGTGGTTTTGGAGATTGTGGAAACATGGTGGCACATGATTTTCATGTATATTATATGAAAGACCAATGTAGATATTTTACTGTTAATCAGCAGTTTCAACAAGCCAGTAAATTATTTTCAGGTATCTAAGATATCAATAAAAGAGCCATCAAAGTTACCACTGCTAGTAAACCTAAGGTAGACTTTAAATATCAGATCATTTAAGCAATAAACTATAAGAAAGTCGGGTTAGTGTCTAAATGCCACCAATTGCCTCACATCAACAGCTACGGTATTATTTAAATTAGTACACAACAGTAGTGTTGAAAACTATATAGATCAAGATGTTGGACATAAAATTAAATCAATGTAAACCCTTAAAGGTTTAGGGTATCGTAAAGTCACGAGTTCATGTTCCAATCTCTTTCAAATATGTGTTCAATTAATCACTATACTGCTTGTGAAACTGTTTCTGAAGACTATTGCACGTTTAGTTCGAAATGAACGTGTTTAAGGCACAGGGCGTGACGATAGGTAGCGTTGTAGTCACGCTGGTGAATAAACTACTGCTGTTGTTAATAGACCTATAATAATATCTACTTTGGCTGTAAATAGAAGTTGGTGTCTCTCTTTCTTATCAGTGATAATGTATGTTTCTGGTATGGTCCTTAGGATGTTGGGTACATCTTGGGTAATTTAGAGTTTCTGTTACGATATTGAATGGTTGTCTTTGTTTGTTATATACGTATAATTCGGTTAGTAATTTTTTTGTTATTACTTGGGCTCTCGACTTCAAAACTCGAGTCAACAAATTATCAAATTTAAATGTTGGACTTATCAATCACAACCTTTTACAACTTTGTTGAGGTCATCTTCCGTTCTGACCTGCATCCGGCTAGACCCAATGCCAGTACTTGTTTATATATGGAGTGACTGCTTATCTGTCTTCTGCAACCACGTTACTGGGCAATATGGCACCTCTTGGTAAGACTGACTGTTAGCAAGTTCAAGCTTTTAACTATGGCATCCATAACCAAGTTTAATCTTAGCTTGGGTGCCAGTGGAGATACTTAGTGATTTATGCAATTTGAAAACAGTTGTGTTATAGTATTATCCTATCGCCTGTGTGTTAATTGTGAAATTGGAAATAAAGTAATTTATTTATATTATTATTTATTTTAACTATCCGTAACGACTGTCAAAGATCGTATCCACAAATGTGCCTATATTTAACATTAATAAAACCCAGCTTATTCACTTAACACCAATTCAAATCATATACTCAGTATTTAAAACAGCTTTGATATTATTCAATTGTGGTATTCCAACAATAATGAGCATATTTACATAAGTAATCATATCTTCCGGTGTTAAGCCGACTGACGACGCGTGGCTTTAGAAAAATATACAAGTTCTGATTTCGCGAGAACGCGCGAATGAATCCTCTAAACAGAAATACACAAAAACATGGTCATGTAAATAGAGAAAAGGTAATATTTATGTATGGTTTCTTAATATTTGCGAAAAATTGTACGAAGCGAAAGTTTTCACTCTTATGGAAAAAGAAACATATTTACTGCGGTTTATTATGGTGACTAATGGTGTTATGAGTCTCTTTTTGGGATGTGAAAAGATTATCGTAAGAGGTGTTATATTTTATCATCCATATTCGTCTGATGATGGTGTGAAACTTACGTGATTTTTCATTTGAATTTTATTGCGATTTGAGTAACTAATATCTTGGAGCATAAAATCAACTCATTTTTTCAAATTAGGCTGAGAATCAACACTTTTCAAATGACAAAATTATATAAGACAGCCACCTAAAGTCACCGCCACTTCCTCGTGCTTTAGGTGGGAAGAACAACCGCCAAATATATGTACAAATAATAACATAGTTATAGATTAAGATAGATAGTTTGAAAAGATTTGACTTAGATAGTACATAAAGATGAAATAGAAAGTTAATCTCGTATTTTCACGATATGGTAAGTGTCGTAAAAGTACTTCTAATAACAATCAGGCCCAAGTATGCAAAGCTGCCAATTTCATTTTCAATGAAGAAAATATATATGAGAAGTAGTGGCATGCTGATAACGGCTGTGATGGTATCATCAACACTACTCTAGAAACGGTGAAGGAAAACATCGTAAGAAAATCTTAGATCCAAATTCTAAGACTTCTGAAAACCCGCACTGGGCCGCGTAATACACCATACGGCGCACTCCTTCTTTCAGAGAAGAGACCTCTGTTTTAGCAGTGGTTGATTATGTGAATAGTTAGAAAATTTTAATGTGCCATCCAACTCATATCCTGTTTCAACCTCTTTTTCATTGGCCTATGTCGGTGTTGATTCCAATTATGTTACGGGGGAAGAGCTTCCTTTTTTCTACCAATCCATAACCTCTTTCTAAGCAAAATAGTTTTGCAATACTAGCGACGACTCAGGAAAACTGATGCAATGCTAGTCATAGAAAATTCCTAGTAACAGCAGGCGCCACTTCTTATCCGTAATGTTTTCATGTTTTTCATTGATAAGAAACGAAAAGGTACCGGTGTAATCAAAGCATGTAAGTCACTAATAGGCAGTATAGGCACGACTGTATGCGCTTACGCCATCTTTGATAACGATTTCTAGTTTCTTTGTTTTAATCACATGTACTTTAAGTATTTCTTGTCATTTCATTTATTTTTTATCAGCAATAATCAATACATATTTCTAAGCAATCCAATCATATATGATCAAATGATTCGGTCCCTATCGGTCGATGACTGTCTTCTATAGTTTTGGAATCAGTCTACATCTACATGTTGTTTTTGGATTTCAAATCTGGTAGGAGCATTCTGAACGAAGCCCTGTGCATGTAACGTACCTTAGCGTGTTTAAACATGTTCCAAAAACTGCTATGCTACTTTTCCGCTTTTTAAATTCTGCGTTGTTGTCCATTTCGGAAGTTATAATATATTTTTTTTTGTGTAGATGCTTCTTCTAAAGAATTATATTCATTTATACCTTTGATTATAATTAATTTGAGATCAACCAATAACTAATGTAAAAGACTTTATAGCATCCTCTTTTTGTTCGACTAGCGCCACAACTACCCGATGAACTGAACTTCATAAGTGATTGAAAGCAATTAAAGATTCATTTGCATTTTCCCATAATGTTAGAAAATTATTTCCAAGAAACATGGCTATTAGACTTTATTACTCGGCAGAAGTTCTTTAATGAGTGACAGAAAAATAATTTTCTATTAAAACGAAGGTTTTCTATGAATGGAAATAAATTATGTATATATAGTCTAATTTCCAATCTTCTCGTATAGTGCACCTGCGTTTAAGTCTGCTTCTCCGTTGCGAATGGTATCCTATCCCATAATATATAATATATATATGGGATCTATGAATACGGCTACTGAGATAATGCTATCATATTTATATTACTCTAGGAATAGAAAACTCAAAGCATTAATTGAAAGGAAAGTATGATTTTATTAAATCATCCTGTTAAAGTTGACAGAAGTAACTATGGAAAAACGTTTAGTGAGATTCAATTAGTTATCTTTTATCTGGTTCAGTATACTAATTAAGCAACGTTTCCCACGTTCCATGATTGACTTGATCTGACTCAATTTGAAGTCAATATCAATCTGTTTTGGTAATTATTTTAATTGGACGCAGTGAGCAGAAATTGCATTATTTGTTGCGAACGTTAATACGTTCGCAACAAATAATGCAATTTCTGGTTTTATAATTTGTCAAAAAAGGATATCTGGACGACTTTCCGATCGGCGTTACAACGTTACATGACAAAATTAATTACCCAGAGAACCAAAGCGATAATTCTTTGCCGTTTCTTTAATTTATCGGAAGTTTTACCTTAAAGATACTCTATACTCGAATGTAATATAGGTAGAGACATACGCCGGCGCCTGCTACATTATGCTCATACTATTTATGGACAGGAATGTCTTAAGAAAACATTCATTACAAAAACAATAAAACATTTACGTTTTTCAAACTAAAACACGTCCAATTTTAGACTTTATGGCACACGTTATAAGAAACAATTGATTATATCACACTGCATTTGCTGTACAGTTAACCATCTTATGTGGCCATGCTACAAAGTAGGTACATGTTTATTTTGAACCTTACGATTCTTTATATAAGTACTATCTAGATAAATTGTATTGGTCAAAGTAAGTTGGTTTTGATGTAATTAATTGGGCGCTACAGGATATCATTTTACGAGCAGTGATAATTATGAGCGGACTATGTGCGGGTTAGCATATGTGTAATGAAAATAATTTCAATTCAATCATTGAAACTATAAAGTTAGTAAAAGAGATGATTTAAATGGGGTCAGCAAATAAAAAGATAAAGCTCTTACAAAACAGACTGAAAAGGAAATAAATTACGACACAGCAGGAACTACTGGAAATTATGAAAGATTTATATTACAAACAACAAACGAACAATGTGGGTAGGTTCTTTGTACATTTGTATTTAATGGATAAATGGCTGAACACAGCCTAGAAAGAGAAGAACATAAATGATACAAAGGATCTAATACAAATTGAAAGTATTACAGTAGCAAAACCATAGTAGCAGCTCTATTTGGATGAGGCATTTTAGATTCCGACATCTGTATACGACACTTCACCTATAACTCGGTGTAGCAAATATTCAAATATGTTGAGGCTAAGTAAATTCTAATCGCAATTTTATAGCAAGCGTAGGACTTAGAACCTGGCCTATACAAGTGAATAGCACCAGTCTTGCTAATATCAATAACATGTCTAGTCTTTCGACCACCCGTCGCTCTGCAATATTCAATACAACACCTTTATCAGATTCAGAAACAGCTGTCAAGGAAACCACGATACAACGAAGTAATTGTTATCTTTAGTATCAATAATCTTTTATATCTTTTATTTACTGACTGGCGCCATCGTTTGTCCGCCAATTGTGTATGATAAAGTAATGATAATGTTATGAATTTCATTTTTCTTTATCTTTAATACCAGTGATAAATGTTTTTTTATGTGCTAGTGATTTGAATCGTCTAGAAGTTGATTTTTGTTTGGCTTCATATCAGGATTCGAACGATTATATATTTCTTATCTACATAATAAATATTGCATTGCTAGTTGCCAGTTTGTTATTGAAGGGATCCTTAAGTTGGGAATTATGCTATATTCAACGACGGCCAATCTTTATTTGGTCTCCAGTCTTAATACTTTCAAGAACTAACTCCTACAATACAGAGAGGCAGAGACATTGACGCACAAACTATAACACTGAATTCAATACATGATTCTAGACTTCACAGCGTAGAAAAATTTCGTCTGTTATAAAAAAAACCAGCTGTTTCATAGGAAAATAAACCTACGCGGTCAAAATATATGGAGTTGTTTTTTTTTAAATAATCGACGACGAATTTCAACGTAGGTTCCGAATCATACAGTACTAAAAATACGAAATCTTTAGTTACATGTTGCGGGTCGATGTCCCTTTATATTTAAGTTACGCGGATGGTGATTAATTAAATGGTTTCTTTATCCCGAAATCTGCTTGAAGACAGAAGCAAAATCTAAGACGCTAACATAACAGGAAATAACTAATATCCAATTTAACAACGACTTTACACTTTATCGGGTCCCTAACAAAGTTAACCAAAGTCACAATCGCGGTGCCAGTAACTACTTATATACACAGGAAGTTGCGCATGCACACAATTGGACACCGTTAAACAAACTCGATCATTCTACTCCGGTTATAGACGTAAGTAAACAATCACGCATTTTTACTGTTGTAGGATTAGCAGGAGTATTAGGATGAGTGACGTTTTCAATTATTACTCTTGAAGGGAGTGGTAATTAGTTGGTTTTGTCATCTGTGTTAGGTTTGTTGTTGAAGCACTCATCAGCAGTGCCAATACGTCAGTCATTTCTTATAACTCTGGACGATCGGACGATTTGGGTATACTGGCGTTGCTAACTCAGTACAGTTAGACATATACATTATATTATACTAACCATTACATGAGCTACTTCAACTTCAATACTGCCTTTGTGCAATATCTTTGTTGTTAAATATTAGACTGCTGCCGGTAAGATGAAAGTAAGCTTTAATCCGTTGCTTAATCGAATGCTTCTCACGTGTGAAATTGAGTCCAAAGCTCCCAATAATGACAAACTTATTAAATTTTCAATTCTTTTAACATAATCCCCGTATTAACTCCAAAGGCAAGTCAATCGGATTATATAGATATCGTCACAGACATTTTACGTAAGTTTTCATGTAAAACGGCATCGTATCGTGCGTGTACCGATAAAGTTGATATTATTGCTTCATAGAAGAGATAGTGGTGGCCTCGATAGATATCGACTTTTAGGTGCATTTTGTTTCCATTACTGTGACAAGTTTGTAAATAACTGACACACAAAAAATAGGGGAGTTGATTACTTTTGGCTTAGCAATCTTTACTCAGTCATCAGAATGATTCAGAATTTTTAGTTATAGCACCAATGAAATTTAAAAATGTATAAGTTCTTAAATAAGGTGCTTTTGAAGCATTTTTGTTGTTTTTATACAATGGGAAATAACCTGCTTTAACTTTCATGACTTCCACATTAAACTTATCAAATCCAATTCATTAATCCATTATTTCATTCGTTCGAACTACCATCGTTCTTTTGTTTTAAATTATAACCAGTTACTGTCCCGAACATGGATATAATTGGCTTAAAAAATAACATTATCGAGTTTATCACAATTCATCATTATTATCAGTCCATTAGGTGTTAATGTCTTCGCTTTCTCACGCTTTATAGTCGTATTGTTTCGTTCATTATTAATTTTAGGGTTAGGGTCACTTAGATTTTGTGTGGGATTAAATTGATTATCCGATTAAACTGAAATCACTGTGATTTCTTTACGAGTACCATACATTTATTTGGTTTTGGTTATTTGTTTGCTTTCATACTTATGGTTTATTAAATATTATATAATCTTCTATTGTATTAGTAGAAAGTAATGTCTGTCTTCAAAAGCATTTTATAATTCCATTGGTGTTCAGTACGTGATCTTCTATCAATACTTGCTTTCGTAATATGAGATGCATATCTTAATAGATTTTCATCAGGTTTTGAAGTGATATCTTTCTAAATTGAAATGTTATTATCAGCACTTTGGAGTATTAAGAAATTGTAGCCCTTTGGCACCATATTTCGATTACACATCTGATTTTAGTGAAAAAGTATCTAATTTGATTTAATATTAACAGTTTACAGTACTGTATAGTTTTTAATCGCATCAGAAATCTTATTCCCAGTTTTTTTCCTGCTCTTGACGTCGATCTTGTATGGTAGCAAGTAAAGCAACGAGCAAGCCCAGAAGATGCCTGTTCACTCTTGCATATGATCAACAGTTATTTTTACAGCTACAATGGCAACTAATGGACGGTTGTGTTCCTTAAGTAATGCTAAAGGAAGAAGCCTGTCAGATGCATTTGATTGTGGCATTCGAATAATTATCTGACGTGCTTTTTCTACCAAGGATTATACAAAGTTCCTGACGTTTAAAAACAAAAAATGCCTTTCTTCGTCGAGATATCTTCAACCAAATTGTTCTGACATGAGTAAGGTTGACTTAAAAAGGTTATAAAAACCAATTAACTTAATGAATCAATGTTGTTTTTCTTATCATTTAATTAATCAGCACTGAAAGCTATCAGAATGGATGATATATGACGGAAAACAGATTGTAATTACACCTCTTACCGATATGTGTACTGTTGGAGTTCTTACTACAATGAATTAAAGTTCATTATTGTTTGTTTCGATGTCAATAGCGTGATTTAGCCTTTTCCTCGCTCTGTTATCTTGGTCGGTCTGTTGTTTAACATTTCTGTTTATAGGTATTGTTTAAGATCTTTCGCTTGGAGCTTGTTCTTTAAATATTAGTTCATGAAGTGGTTGCTTCGGAATAAAAATGTTTTATGAAGAAATCTGATTGGGATATTGTTTGACTATTAAATTATTTACTTCCGTGGCTTAACCGTGTATTGTTGGGTTATATCATTATACCCTTTGTTGGGTTCTTTGACTTGAGGGATGGATCTACACGTGCAGTATATTGTAAGTGAAGCGTTATAAAATTGATTAAGCTAATTCCTGAGCTGAGATTTTCTCCGCCTGTTCTTAATAACGGTTTGTGATCCACAAAAAGTAGTTTTCTCATTATTAATAGAAGCTATTATCTTATATTGACAAGTCTGCCAGCTATAAATGAAAGCAATTAAACTAGCTATAAAAGAAGTTCTAAGATGTCTTAGAACTATTCCAAGCAAAAACAATAAATTATAAATTCACACTTCCTTTTACAAGCAAAGAAAGTTTCTCAATATAAAGTTACTTTACGATTGCAATCATAACTTCGTGACTAAAGTGTCAGCATCGGCGCCGACGTACATCCGCTAATCTTATCATAATGCGTTACTCCACGTACATTTCTGCACTTGCATTAACAGCTGCATGTTCCATCGAAGATTCCAGATAATGTACAACTTGTTTCGAGATAGTATCGCATGTGGAGGAGTCTCTTCGTATATTTTGATAGTGCAGTTGATAGACGCCGTTCTAATTATTGGTTTGTTTATACTTAGCTGTATGTTCGATTGAGGATTCGTAAATAAAATCAGTGTTGACGGAAATTGTGGCGTCTAGATAAGGGTTTGATACGAATTAATCAAAACTAAATCAATATTGTTAATTGGTTTAAAATATTTGCTTTGTGCTATATTATTTGCATTGGTTAGTATCGGTAATTGTTTTATATCATTGTCATTTTCATTGACTCGTTCAATGAGGAAGATTTCCTCTCCATTCCTTTCCTCTGTATAATTTTATCCGTTCAAAATTTTTTATAAGATTTATAATTTACCCAGAAAAACGGTAATAGTCATACAAAGCAAATACCACGTCCGTTCAGAACGGGCTTTCTACTTTGTAACAGGAAAAATTGCTCAAGTTTACGTGAACTAGTGTCTAAGCTCGATAAAATGGTATCTTAACGCTAGATCGCTATGGCCGTCAGCGATACTGATTGTGAGATTACACAACTGCCTGTTCTACCAGTTTTTTTTGTAATTGCAGAAAAATATGACGCTAAGCTTTGAACGCTGCTTTAAAATAGCTTGAATGTATTTACCATCTTCATTCAGAAGCAGCTGGATAAGTTGATGATCAAGTACATGGTGTTCCATTACATTATGCTTCTACATACGGCAGTATAAATTATCGAGATGTACGGTCAAGTAGCCAAAAAAGGGCTCGTAGCTAAATAATAACAGCTGCACGGGTCGATCTTTAAGGTAAAGTAACCCTTGCCGAGGTCGGTTTGTGGATGGGTGATCATAAATTGCATACCGAGAACCCACCGTGCCTCGGAATGCACGCTAAGCTGTTGGTCCCATGAGTAGAAATTTTATACACATTACTTTCCATATAACATGTTGGCAATCCGTACTCGGAAAGTAATAATGTGCCAGTGAAAATTAACCTTATTATGCTTAACATTTTAATTACTGGACTGTACAAGTAGCACTTTGGCAACAATCTAAATCTAATTAACCTATCTGGAATTCTGTTCAAGAGCATCTTAGAAATCTATTAAAGCACCTCTTTAAATTCTTGCATTTTATATCCTATTAATTTCTCACTTAATTTCATACAACTGACATCGTTATCACATGGTGCATCAATGAAATTACACTTAGCTCCATTGATACTAATGTTGCTATCTATGTTTGAAGTGTTATCAATATCATGAATGACTGATACTAAAGTGAATTCCTTGTTATGAGTGTGTATATGTACTTACTCGTATATTGTCCCCATTCAATTTTGTTAGACTGGCTTTACATGAGGTATCTTTGGGGTTGGAAGATAGAAATATTATTTTGCTAATCACAAAAGTTTAAATTGTTGCGTTCGGTTTCCTAAATTCTAATCAATTAATTTTGTAGACTTTTTCGAACAATGTGGGGGTTGGCTTCCAGTCTAACCAGATGCAGCTGAATACTAGTATTTTATATGGAGCGACTGCATTACCTAGTTACTGGGTCATACGATAGATACCTCTTGGTATGACTGTTGTTAGACTTTCGGGCTTTTGAGTATCGTAATGACTGTCAAAGATGTACAAATAAAAGCAGAGTCCAACAGTTTAATTTGCTTTTTGAGGTACAGAGGAGTCTCAATATGCTATTAATGGTCACCAATCTACGAACTAACCGCGACAAGCATAGCTTTACCTTCGATCTACCCTTGCAGCGTGCGGCGATAAGTTTCGGAAAGTGAAGTAGTAAAATTAAGTTTTGATCTACTGGGAATCATAAAGCTCGCATTGGTGAAGAATTTCATCCGATATTAACCTCTAAGTCCCTGAGATACCACATTTGGTACAGACACAATCGTTTTTTAATTGTGTCTGTAATTACGGTAATTGTCTGGTTAAACCTTATTACATTCAAATTAGCGTAAGTTCTAATATATATGTCAATTTATATTTTAAAGATTACCCATATTTCAAAGTATAAGATCTCTGATTATATTTTTATATGTTCTCTTCTGTTTTTCTTAATTCTCATATTGTAGTGTACATAAATGTCATGTTTAGTGTACGTTTGACAGTCATGTGTGTGTAACGAGCCTTAGAGTTAATTCCTATTGTTTATTGTGCTTTCCATTTCTATTTGTTGTAAGTGAGCTATTGTCAATAAAGATCTTCAATAATGTAATCTTTTGTCATTTTCTATTTATTTATGATTAAAATTATTACTAGTGACAAGTTAATATTGAAGAGTGATAGCCTGAAGGTGTTAGGCAGACATATCGTGAGGTACCTAGTTTATGGAAAGGCACGTTAAGTTTTGTTTATTTAGACGTGACCTTTGCTTTGTTAGGTAATTTGTAGCCTTTAGTATCGATGCGGAAATATGAATGTAAAATGGAAGAGAAACAGTTACGGGTTCTTAAGTATGTGTAATGTGTTTCTTGTGGCTGGTGTAATATCTTAATCTTCTCTTCTAATATTCTTCTTCTAAATTGGATATTTTTAATTTATAAAATCTTTCTTTGTCAGTATTTGTTTCATCCTAGCATCTTTTGATACTTGATCAATTGAATTCGGAATAGGTATGACCTAACGAATACGTTCAATGCTTTTGGATTTTTGCACATTAAGCTCGGAAAATACTTATCAACTCTCATTGGCGCTTGTGCGTGGTTGACGCCTCATTTTATAATGACAATTTTCTAAGTAGCGATAAGGTTTTAACTGATTGATAAATTATACGTGATTTTATTTCTGTTACTAGGTTTTACAAAAACAAATTTACACTTCTATCATATACCTATTTAAAACTAGATGAGATCGGCGTCCTCTCTGACTACTCTGAGAAGAAAGGCCGAAACACACTCATAGGTCACAGTCACTTTTAAGGTCCAGGCATAACATTGGTCAGATCTCGTGAAGGCCATGTAGATTGATGTTTGAAATGGTCTTTTGAGGGAACTTGACTGTGTTGCCTTTGTTTCTCAAATCCCAGAATCATTCATTATTTCAATATAAATGCTAAGCTATGCATGTTTGTAATGATTACTCATACCTAAACAACGCGAGATCAAACAAGCGAACATCCGAGTACTATTGTCAACGCATCCTGTGAACACAAGGTTAATATTGTCATTTTACACTAGCACAATGATTTTACAGAATATGTCATGTTCGCGAATTTGTTGCAAACAATAGCCTTTTGAGTTTGTTTCATGGTGCGATTGTTTATATGGAATTGTGGAATGAATTTTCATGTTTAAAGGCTGCATTGAAAAATCTCTGTGTATTGTGGTTTGTTTAGAGCTGCTATATAAGCTGCTAATAATACAGAGTGGTAAGAACATCGTCTCGCTAACTGATACATGATTCTAAAACCCTTGCGTTGCAATTTTAGTCAGTTAATTAAGCAAAAAAATGCTGTCCCATACATTTGACCGCGTAGGACCGCGTAATACCTACGCGTCCGTCACTTTTCTATGAAACAGCAGTTTTTTTTTTAATACCAACAAATGATTGGTTTCTACGCATGGCAGTCTACAATCATATAATGAATTCATGGTGTTAGTTTACGCTACGCGTCGATATCAATAACGTTTAAAATTTTAACTATTGCGAGATGACGTGTCCAAATCATCAATAGTAGTGTTACATTTCAAACACATCTAGAATGATATTTCGTTGGATTCCGTAACAGAGTAGTTAGCCGCTGATGTCAACGATGAAGTAATAAAGCTTCACCAATACTTGTATCCGAAACGTCATTAAATCTTTCATGTTGTATCCTTACTTACCTACAGACACGAAGTTCTAATTTGCATACACCTCATTCCTACCTTAGTATATCACCACAACCGCTCAGATTTCGTTCAATACATAAACACTAATCACATGACCCATCTTCATACCTTTTTCGTAACATCCACTTAAGCCCACGAACAATGGCACATATGCCCGTTTTATTATTATCTCTGGATTTCAACAATAATTTAGCTTTTATCGGTTGCAATTCGGATTTGTAAATTTCGACCACCCATTGAAGGTCTGGAGATGCCCCGAAGTAAATTGGATCATCCATTTAGGATTTCGATAATCATAATTTAGAGTTTGAAGGTTTGATGGGGTCTGGTTTTTGTTTAGGACGGTATAAATTCGGAATAATTTGCACCTACAACCTACGTCACAAATTCTTTGCATAATTTTATTTCAAGGTACAGTAGGAGTCTTGGAGAAAAATTACTGCATTTTTTTTGTATCAACGGCTTTGATATGGATAATGTGAATTTGAAACCACATTATCCATACCACAGAACAGATAAAATGGTGCTGTGGTTGTTACGTTTGCTTCTTCATTTTATTTTGACTTATCATTATTTTCAAGAAGATTATTTTCAGAAGTATATACGTACAAAAAAGGTTAGGTTATCTAGAATTCTAGTAATAACACAAAATTTCTCCGGAGTATCAGAATTCAGAAAACACAAAGATGTGTATTGTATTCCAAGTCCATAAGTGTTAATACAATGAGTAGTAGTGATTCGCGGATTCTGGCGCAAGCGCCAGAGCCCGCGCTTGCGCCAGAGCCCGCGAATCTGTAGCACCCATCGTAAAAAAAAAAAAAAAAAAAAAAAAAAAAAAAAAAAGGTTTTGGTGTGCTCTGATCTCAAATCTGTGGTCCATTTTAGCGTAGGATGCGTGGTTCTGGAGTTATGCAAATCAATTAACTGTTATCTCATTGATTTCCGGTGGTCCTGCACCCTCATTAGCATTCCATTGTTCGCCTAATCCTTTTATCTATTATACTTCGAACACCTCATTACGTTGCGCCAGAACCCACGAATCTGTTGCCCTACGGTTGATTTGGCGTTCTTATCTATTACTCATTGTATGTCTGCTTTTCTATGTCATCAATAAAACACATTCATTTTTATTTCAATATTTTATTACTTTTTTCTACAAAATATGAGCGGAAGATCTCATCCACAAAAATATCATTGTGCAGTGTGTTCCCTGTAAATATGTTCGTAAAACTATGCATTGAACATCCCTGAAACTTAAATAGCAAATACATTAAGCAATATTCACCACAAACTGAAGTCCAATCATTCTGAATCCTATCAACATTCCAGTCCCATCTCTTACAATTCCTTTTCAAAAACTGGAGATGATATCGCTCAGGTGTTCGTCCATATGAATCAAAATATTGACCGATACCATTCGTATCGATATGTACAGCTACCCAGTGTGAACCTGGTTTATCATCCGCATCCAAATTGCATATTATATACGTTGGTACATGTGTATACATAGGTAGTCTATTAGCAGCATAAACATTATTTTCTAGACTGGGATGAATCTTTTTCATATGTTTTTGTAATTCTAGTGTATCCATGATATTACTGTTATTAGCAGATTATTACAGTACCAATCTATTCAATGGTTGTCATAGGAATGTTCAATTATAGTGATTTGTAAATATTAAATCGCATTCTTTGTGGGAGTCACAAAGCTTAGGATTATCATTTTGCTGCAGCTAATTTAAAGTTTGTTATATGGGTCTGATTATATTAAATAAAACACTTTGAGTACATAGACATTTTTAATTAACTGATCAACACAATAATTATTAAATAAATAAATTAAATACAGACATATTATTATCAAAATACCATTTTCTAATACACACAGCATTATTCAATGCACAATTCAATTTATGGTTCACACAATTAAAATCAGTTTTATTTTTACAGAACTTTTTTTTTAATGTCGCAAAATTAGGACATCCCTTCTCACCTATGTCAATCACTTCACAGTTTGCACATAACTCTTTAATCCACGTAATCTTTTCCAAACCCTTTGTCATAATTTTTTTATTTTCTAAATATGGTAAAATAACACGTTTAAACTCTTTGTAGTCTATGTAGCCTTCACTCCAGTAAATTCCTCGATTTCTTTCTAACCATCTCACCTGCTTTTTTTCTTCTAGTGTTAGGTAATGGAATGAATATGGTGGTTTCACCAAGAACGTCTGTGTATGATCATGACTCGCAATGGCCAATTCTTTGATAATAAAATGATTTAAAGAATCTTTAAATCCTTGGAGTTCCACTATAAGGGTGTCCGTCTTCATGATATCTTCTTAACAATGTTACTTAATGGTTTGTATTCAACAATGCAATCGTTCAGAATGAGACAATATGCTGAAGTTTGATCTGGTATCTCCGAATCACTTTCAATTTCTACTCTCACGTCCACAACTGGCCCTGTCTTTAGATTATCCACTTGTCTAGAGCAATCAATGACAAACAGCGGTGCTAAATCTCTAAACTGTTTTTCGCTTAATATGGGTTCCGGTCGACGTCCGTAATACGACTGTTGAAATCTGGTGTATTGCTCGTTGTAAATATTAAATCGCATTCTTTGTGGGAGTCACAAAGCAGGTTGATGCCTGTTGCGAAGGAACGTGAGATAAGTTTGTTGACTCATAGAGTTACAATCAGTTTCGTTGTACTTAGTAATTTGCTTTAGATAAGAATAAGGAACGTGAGATAAGTTTGTTGACTCATAGAGTTACAATCAGTTTCGTTGTACTTAGTAATTTGCTTTAGATAAGAATGGTGCTATATAAGATCGAACAGTTGCAGTCATGCAGTCAGTCTATGGTCGTTTGACCACAGTGCATTGTATACGTCAACCAATACTACGCTTGTGTTACTTCAACGCATCAATGGCCATGGAGGTAAGTGTTTATTCTATTGACAAACTTACTTGTATTTCTGTTGTTGTTTCCTAACGTGTGTGATTAAGTGTAAACAAATTGATATTAACGTGATAACTCTGTTGTTGCAGAGATCATTCAGCTTCGCAGACGATAATGAAAATACCTATAAACAGTATTACTACTCGCCACTCTCTCCTCAACACGAAGAAGAGAGTGATGACATCGTCGTTAATAACACAGACGATGGTGGAAAAAGGAAATCGCAACCGATTGATCATTTTTTTGAAGTGGTACCAAAAATAAAAAGGAAGAAGCTGCTATCCTCGACTGTGACACGAGCTGCTAGAGATGGCGTATCATACATCTCTACAAATTCTGACGACGGAGACCAAGCGACGCATCTCATAAAAATTGAAATGTATGATATGAAGAAACTATCCAAGATTCCAACTAGTGATCACTGGAAGCACGCTACCACGAGGATTAAATATTACATAAAGAATAATAAGGATAGCATCTACGACAACACAAACGGCCTCGTATACAATATTACAAAGACAATAGCAGAAAGTGAAAAAGTTAAAAAATACTTTTTTAACAATGACACTCATTAGTGGATTAGTGAATGTGATTCTGTTTACTTAAAGTACTTCTGTGTACTCATTAGATTTTACATGACTTTCCTAATCCTTTGTTAGACTATGAATATTGGACATTATTTGAAATTGGGTATCAGTTGCTCTACCAACACTTAACTGTTACTTACTGTGCTACATACTTTCTTCTTTATTATAAAGATGGAAAACTTCAGTGAAATGTGCACCAGTGCTTTCTTTTCCGCGCCCATTGAAGAGAATATAGAACAATCCAACAGCGAATTCAATCAGGAGCTGTCTAAAGTTTGTGATGAAATAGAGAAGCATGAACTGTTCGATTCATCGTATGATGATGAGTTGTATAATCAATGTTTGATGGTTGAAACAAAGTTGATGTAAGTATTAGAAGTACAAACTCAATAAGAAATATTATTGTAGTAATGTTTTATTTTAAGATTTGTCTAATAATTTTCTTTTTGTTACAGTCAACAACAAGTTGGAAGAGGTATCAAACGAGGTATCACTACTGATGAAAATAAGGTTACCAAGAAAGCAAAATTTGATGAAGGAGCTTCTACATCATCAATTGAAACCAATGATGTGGACAACAATAAGGTGGAATGTGATACATGTCATGTTTATATTAATAAAAGGTATCTAAACAACCATTTAAAAAGCAATTCACATAAAAATAATCTTTTAAAATCACATAATTCATTAACAAATGTTACAGTTGTTGAAACCGCTTTTGGCAATCGAATTTTAACATATAGAATTAATAGTAAAACACTTCAATCGGGACAATATTTTGAAACACCGGAATCGTTTTTAAATTCGCTAAAAATTGATATCTTATTTTTGATAAATGAATGTATTCAACAACATACAATTTTTAAAATAAACTTCATATTGCATGCTGATTTCATACAACAAACTAAAGATATTAAAAATACGTTTGATTTTCAAACGTTTAATTACATAATTTGTCAGGGAGATGACTTAAATATTTTTTATTCATCATTAATAGACACTGTAGTCGGTAAAATTTGTCAATTTGAAAAAAAAGATAGTGGTTGGAGTCTTAATCAAATTAAATACATAGATATGAATGTTAACAAATTCAACCCCCTACGTGGTAGTTCATATATCGACCTTCCTCAAGATATTAAATCAAAAAAAGCTGTAATCAATGTTAAAAATAATGATAATATGTGTTTCAAATGGGCATTACTCTCTGGTTTATATCCTGTATGTAAAAGTGTAGATCGGGTAGCATCTTACGCAATTCATGGAAATAAACTAAAATTTACTGGTATTTCTTTTCCGGTTATAATTGCAGATATATCAAAAGTAGAGAAATTAAACAATATTAGTATTAATGTTTTTGGCTTAGAGTATAATAAAGAAAAAAAGTGTAATTCTGTTGTAGGTCCTTTATATTTAACAAAATGTCGTACACCTAATCATATTAACCTACTATATATATCGAATGGTACTAACAATCATTACTGTTATATTAAAAACTTATCGCGATTAGTTAGTTCACAAATATCAAGACATCATTGTGCAGTTTATATATGTGATTCATGTTTACTTCATTTCCCATCGGAGGAAAGACTTAATAACCATCAACAATATGATTGCGCTCACATTTGTACGGAATTACCAAACGGTGAGGATTCCAAAAAGGATTGGTTTGGTAAAGCAACCTCAAATAATAAATTAAAATTTGATAAATTCGTGAAAAAGTTGAAAATGCCCTTTGTGGTTTATGCAGACTTTGAGGCATTTTTGAACCCAATAGAATCATGTAGTAACGATCCATCCAAGCCTAGTACAATTAATATTCAAAAACATGAAGTGTATAGTTTTGGATATTACATTAAATGTTCATATGATAGCAGATTATCAAAATATGAGACGTATAGTGGGTCAAACTGTGCACAAGTGTTTATGAATCGCCTTTGTGAAGATGTGAAAACAATATTTAAAAAAAATAGTTTCCAAAAATGTCTCGTTCCATTATCAGATGAAGATAAAATTAAAATTTCAAATTCAAACATATGTCATATTTGTGAAACTGAGTTAAATGAAGATCTTTTTTACGATTTTGATTGGCACACTGGCAGTTTTAGGGGTGTTGCACATCAAGTGTGTAGTTCTAAGTACAGAACCCCTCGTCATATTCCAATATTTTTACATAACCTCAGTCATTACGATGCTCATTTCATTATCCATGCATTAAACCTCGATGATGACAAAGTTGAAGTTATTCCACAAAATAAAGAACGATACATATCATTTTCAAAACAGTTAACAATAAATAATCAACCAGTAAGTTTAAGATTCATAGATTCATTGAAATTTTTATCGTGTAGTTTAGATCAACTAGCTAAAAATCTTAATGATGATCAGTTTACAGAACTAAAAAGGAACTATCCTAATAATGAAGATTTTTCACGTTTAAGACGGAAAGGTATTTATCCTTATGAATTTATGTGTAATAGTGATTGCTTGAAACATCCATCACTTCCTGATCAACACCAATTTTATAGTTCACTCACAGATTCAAATATTTCAAATGATGATTATAATCACGCAAAAGATATTTGGCAACATTTTAAGTGTAGTAGTATGTCTGATTATTCCAATTTATATTTAAAAACGGATGTTTTACTTTTGACTGATGTATTCGAAAACTTTAGAAAGCTTTGTATTAAAACTTATGGATTAGATCCTGCTCATTACTATACTGCCCCAGGTTTAAGTTGGGATGCAATGTTAAAATTTACCAAAATAGAATTAGAATTGTTAACGGACTATGACAAAATTGCTTTTTTTAAAGCTGGTATTAGAGGGGGTGTATCTCAGTGTAGCAATCGTTTTGCTAGAGCAAATAATAAATTCATGGAAGATTATGATAGTGAAAAACCTAATTCATATCTAACATATTTTGATGCGAATAATTTATATGGTTGGGCAATGTCTCAATCTCTTCCTGTTGGTGGTTTCGAATGGATAGATTCTAATACAGATTATAATGTGTCGGATAACTCTGATTTCGGTTATGTTTTAGAAGTTGATTTGGAATATCCTGATGAACTTCATAATTTGCATTCTGACTTTCCGTTATGTCCTGAAAACATATGTGTGGGTAATACTAAAGAAACTAAATTAGTTCCTAATTTAAATAATAAAAATAAATACATCATTCACTACAGGAATTTAAAACAATGCATTGAAATGGGGATTAAATTAATTAAAGTACATAGAATTTTAAAATTTAAACAGAGTTCTTGGTTAAAGAAATACATAGACTTAAATACTAGTTTGAGAACGTTAGCTACATCAAACTTTGAAAAAGACTTTTTTAAATTAATGAACAATTCTGTCTTCGGTAAGACTATGGAAAATATTGAAAAAAGAGTAAACGTTAAACTACTAACTCACTGGGATAATCGTGGTAAAGTTTTAGGTGCTCAGGATTGGATTGCAAAACCAGAATTCCATAGTTTATCAATATTTTCAGAACATTTAGTTGCAATACAATTACACAAAACAAAATTAATTTATGATAAGCCGATTTATTTAGGATTTTGTATTTTAGATATATCTAAGACCCTTATGTATGAATTTCATTATAACTACATGATTAAAAAGTTTCATAATAAAATTAAGTTATTGTACACCGATACCGATAGTTTGATATATCAAATTTTTACAGACAATTTTTATGAGGATATAAAACCAGATCTACTTCACTATTTCGATACATCAGATTACCCGGAAAATAATATTTACGGATATCCAAAAATAAATAAAAAAAAGTTAGGTTTTTTTAAAGATGAGAATAATGGTAAAGTATTGAAGGAATTTGTAGGGTTGCGATCAAAAATGTATGCCTTAGAAATAGAAGATAAATTTATAGCAAAGGCAAAAGGGGTTAACAAAAGTGTTACCAAAAAAATGAATATGGAAAATTACAAATCGTGTTTGTTTAATAAAAATGTATTATATTGTAGTATGCTTCGATTTAAGTCAATCAAACACACTATTTTTACACAAAAAATAAATAAAACATCTTTATCATATAATGATACCAAACGATGTATTATGAACAACAACATTGATACATTGGCTTGGGGACATTATAAATTACGCTAAGTGTAATACTTTTTACTTTTATTTCTGTGTGTATATACAAATTTTGTACTGATTGTAAAATTATGATATTACTGTAATGTTATATAATAGTTTATTACATATTTAAAATTTATTGTTTGATTGTAAATAATGTAAAATAATTGTAGTTTTTATTTGTGTGCTTAAATTTGACGTTGAGGTGATTGTGAAATTCTGATAAGTACTAATTGTGTTAGAAATAGTATACAGATCATTCTGTTTTTCACAAATTACATGTTTTATATAATTTTAGCAATATATATATATATTTAATTTTTACACCAAAATTTTCATTTTTATTTCATCCCTTTAAAACTCTAGACGTGTGAAATGTTTCACTTTATCCATCCGTTTACTGCTATTGTGGCAGGACCAAGTGGATGTGGGAAGTCAAATTTTGTAACAAATTTCATAAAATCAGTTAAAGAAATATGTAATTGTGATTTTAATCAGATCACATGGTGCTTTGATGAAATGCAGGCTTTAAATAATTTACCAAATGTTAACTATCATCAAGGAATTCCAAATCTTAATATGTTTGATGGTGAAAACCCACACCTTATTATTATTGATGATCTAATGAGAGAGTCTGATGGAAGAATTGTGGATATATTTACAAAAGGTAGTCATCACAGGAATCTTAGTGTATTTTATTTAACACAAAATTTATTTCATCAAGGTAAAGGTCAAAGAGACATTTCTTTAAACTCAAGTTATATAATTTATTTTAAAAACCCTCGAGATAAAACTCAAATAAGATATTTAGCACGACAAGTGTCACCAGATAACCCAAAATTCATTGAAGACGCCTACAGGGATGCAACTTTAGAAGCGCATGGATATTTAATGGTAGATTTAAAACAGAATACAAATGATTTTTGTCGTATCAAGACAAATGTATTCCCATTTAATGGTTACTGCACAGTCTACGTCCCCACGAAAGAGTTTAAATACACCAAGAATCAAACAATTCAAATCATTTCTAAATGATACATCGTCGACTCACAACGCATAAACATTTGCTAAACGCTTTGCAGTTTAAATACACCAAGAATCAAACAATTCAAATCATTTCTAAATGATGCATCGTCGACTCACAACGCATAAACATTTGCTAAACGCTTTGCATACGCTTAAACCAAAATATCAAAGAGCGTTACTTAAAACGTGTGATGAAGAAGAAATAAATTGTATTTGTGAATGTATTCATAACGTTTTACAAGGAAAGATACCTCTTAAAGATCAAGATAAACAAAAATTGAATAAACACAAAAATATACTCCGTAAACTGGTGCATAAGTGTAAACATAAACTAAGAAAAAATATTATTATACAAAAAGGAGGGGCTTTCTTACCAATAATATTAGGTGCAATATTGAGTGGATTAGTAAGTGGACTAGCCAGTTAACATGGAAAATGCTAAGAAAATGATACTTATTGAACCGGGATTGATTGAAAAATTAAAACAAGAAAATAAGGTTACTAGTAATTTGTCTCGATTAGATATTGAAATGCAAAATATTATGAATAGTAAGACGGAAGACCGAAAGAAGTGGATGTTATATTTACAAACACTACAAAGATACCTTCACTTTACCGAAGAGGATCGTCAACCACTCAGATTACCAATTTATTCTGATACATCTAATGAAGATTCAAATGGGTCTAAAATTGGTTTTAAAAATAAAGATAGAGATCTAAAAAGTTCAGTTGATGCTGAATCTTTGTTGGAGGAGAAAGGATCTATTAAAAGTATAGAAAGTGAGGCAAATCCACTGTATTCATCAACACAAATACTCAGTTTAATACCAAAAACTTATAATAAAAAAGGTGAGTCATTATTAAACTTAATTGGAACAAGTAAAAGTAAAATACGTTGGGATAATGAAGGCACAGTCATAATTGATAATGAAAAAATTCCAGGAAGTAATATTGTTGATTTAATAAATGATTCACTTAGACCCTTAAAAAAAAGTGATCCGATAGGGTGGGATAGATTTGCTAAAGCATTAAAAGATATTAAAGTACCACTTACTTATATTGGAAATCCAAAGAGATGTGAGTTTATTAACCAACTTCAAGTAAAAGATCTGAACAAAACCTCTGAGATTGAAGTTCAAGAGTTTTCTACACCGAGCAGTGGAGATAAAAGATCTATAACTAAAATACATAAAAAGATCGATTGGGAAAAATGGACCCCGTACTAGAAGAAATTAACAGGATTTATTATGATCCATCTAACCCCGCTGGTTTTGGTAGTATTGATAAATTATCAAAAGCTATGAAGGGTAAAATGGATAAAAAGCAAGCAAAGGAATGGTTACAATCACAAGAAACATATACATTACATAAACCCATTCGGAAAAAATTCCCGCGTAATAAGTACATTCTATCAAATATTAATGAGCTGTGGCAAGCTGATTTAAGTGATATGCGAACTTATTCTCAATATAATGATGGTTTCAACTACATACTTTGTGTTATTGATGTATTTAGTAAATATGCTTTTGCAAGACCAATGAAAAAGAAAAACTCAGAAACAACTAAAGAATGTTTTGAAAGTATATTTACTGAAAGTAATACAACACCTACTCACATACAATCTGATAAAGGTACAGAATTTGTTTCAAAAGATGTACAAAAATACTTTAAATCCAAAAAGATAAATTACTATACCACTAACAATCCTGATATTAAGGCTAGTATTGTTGAACGATTTCAAAGAACTCTAAAAATGAAAATGTGGCGTTATTTCACTCATAATAATACTTATAGATATATAGATGTTTTACAAGATTTAATATACTCTTATAATCACAGCATTCACTCGAGTATTAAGATGTGCCCATGTGATGTAAGTTCCAACAATATTATGACAGTTTGGACTAATCTTTATGATAGAGGGTCAAACAAACTTTCTCTAGAAAATCCAAAACCAAATTTCAACGTGGGTGATTATGTTCGAATAACTAAATATAAACATGTTTTCCAAAAAGGATATGAATCAAATTGGAGTGATGAAATATTTATTATATCTTCAATAATTGATAGATCTCCATGGGTTGTTTATACAATAACAGATTTACAAAATGAACCAATAGTTGGTACTTTTTATGAAAGAGAATTACAGAAGGTCACTTACAACCCCACCTCACAATATAAAATAGATAAAATAATTGGCACTCGTTATTCGGGTAACAGAAAAGAAGTATTAGTGAAGTGGAAAGGTTATCCAGATAAATTTAACAGTTGGATTTTAGCTTCTAGTTTAAAAGAAATATGAATAAAGAAAGTTTTTATTTAACTTTGCTCAGCAATAGTTCAATGGAATACTTTCCTGATAACAAGACCACAAATTTTTCAACAAAATTACCAAAAGCTATGAAATTAGAAGGTGAATGGGCGGTTGGAGTTGTCGAGTTTCAATATCCATGCACCATGTTTACTGTTCAAGATCATGAAAATGTTGTATACATCACAAAAACCATGTTAATGCCTAATGAAGATAAACCATCAACAGTGTACTACAAAAAACATATTCCCGCTACCAACTACGATAACGTTGAACATATTTTAAGAGCGTTAAATGGTATCAGAGAGAGCTTGAAATTTCGTTATGATGAAATAACAAAATTTGTGTCTATTTCTGTTTTGGATAAAAATATAACATCCGTAACATTATCACCCAAATTAAGTTTACAACTAGGTTATGAACCAAATACAAATCTCCTAGACAGAAATTTTGGGAAGTGTCCTGCTAATTTACACTTAGGGTTACCATCTCAACTATTTCTATATTGCGACATTATCGATCCTCAGATTGTGGGTGATGTTATGACTCCACTATTAAGAGTCATTTCATTAGATCCTTCAAAATACATTTATGGTGCGAATAAAATGTACATTTTCTCTCCACCTCACTACTTACCTGTTATGCGAAGAGAGTTCGATACGCTGGAAATAGATATAAGATCGAGCACAGGACAAAAAATACCATTCCAGTTTGGAACCGTGTGTGTTAAACTACATTTCCGCAAATTATAATAATGTATTCTCCTCATGATCATCATAAATGTCCATATGAAAATTATTATTCACATCAAGCTGGATCAGGAGTTGGAGTAATTTATAAGGGTTCACCATACCAACGCGGTCATGGTATTGGGAGCTTCTTAGGAGGGTTATTTAGATCAGTTTTACCTTTACTTTCAAGTGGTGCTCGAGTGGTTGGTAAGGAGGCATTAAACGCTGGAGTAGGACTTTTATCGGATATGGTTCAAGCCCGTCCTATGGAAGCCTCAATAAAAGATCGTCTAAAGCAAGTTAGTACAAACTTAAAACGAAAGGCTGATGACAAAATTGATCGATTTAACATGACAGGATCTGGGTATATAAGTAAAAGAAAACGATTGGCCTCGTTCATTCCACCACTAACAGCTAAAGTGAAAGCTACGAAAAAACTTGGTCTAAAACCAAAAAACATCAAAGATATATTTTCAAATTAAGTATGTCTTTCCTTCATAATCATTCTTGTGAGTGCGTTAAGTCAGAATTAGATTTGTTTGCATTACCGTCTACACAAACAAGCATTGAAAATGGATTGTGGATTCACTATAAACCAATTTCATCTCTTGCTGATGATGGACCTATCGAGTTTCAAGTTCCTGGAACAGGCGATGACTACATAGATTTGTCTCATACATTACTCCACATAAAGGCAAAAGTATTAAATCAAGATTCAACAAACTTGATATCAGCTACAGCAGTAGCACCTGTAAATAATTGGTTGCATTCACTTTTTAGTCAACTCGATGTTTATTTAAACCAAAAACTTGTATCACCACCTAATAATACCTATGCCTATCGAGCATACATGGAAACCCTTTTAAACTATGCTCCTGCTGCTAAACAATCTCATCTTACTTGTAGTCTTTGGTATGATGATACAGCAGGAAAAATGGATTCCACAGATGGTAAAAACATAGGATTTGTTAAAAGACAGGAATTAGTTAATGAAAGCAGGGAAATAGAAATGATTGGTCATCTTCATGGTGACATTTTCAATCAAGATAAATTTTTAATTAATGGCGTTGAAATGAGTGTAAAATTAGTTCGGTCAAGAGAGAGTTTTAATTTAATTGCTGGGTCAAATGATGTAAAGTTTAAAGTTTGCATTACGGACGCAACTCTTATTGTTCGAAGAGCACGAATTAATCCAAGTGTATTACTCGCACATCAGAAAGTTTTAGCTTCTACCACTGCTAAATATCCTATTACTCGTGCTGAAGTTAAAGTTTTAACAATTGCATCGGGTGTTCAAGGAAAAACTCTTGATAATATATTCTTAGGACAGGTACCCAAAAGATGTATTATTGGTTTTGTGAATAATTCTGCATTTAATGGTTCACTTACTAAAAATCCATTTAACTTTGAAAACTATGGTATTAACTCTTTCAGCTTATATATTGATGGTCAACAAATACCTTCCAAAGCTTTGCAACCATCTTTTAATAATAATATATTTACATCAGCATATCATACTCTATTCTCGGGGACTGGTATTCACTTTCTTAATGAAGGAAATGCAATCTCTCGTGAACAGTATGCCAAAGGTTACTGTCTTTTAGCATTTGATTTAACTCCTGATTTATCAGCTAACTCATCAGCCCATTGGAATCTCATAAAGCATGGTAGTGTAAGATTAGAAGTACGATTTGAATCCTCACTAATACAAACAATTAACTGTATTGTTTATGCTGAGTTTGATAATATTATTGAAATAGATAAAAATAGAAATGTTACTGTAGACTATAGTAGTTAGGATTATAATGTGTGTTGTGTTTTAGATATATGTGTTATGTTTAATGCATTTTGTGTGTGTGTAACTAAAGATAACATTATAAAATTAAATAAAACAAATTGTATGCAATATACTATCAAGGATTTAAAGATTCTTTAAATCATTTTATTATCAAAGAATTGGCCATTGCGAGTCATGATCATACACAGACGTTCTTGGTGAAACCACCATATTCATTCCATTACCTAACACTAGAAGAAAAAAAGCAGGTGAGATGGTTAGAAAGAAATCGAGGAATTTACTGGAGTGAAGGCTACATAGACTACAAAGAGTTTAAACGTGTTATTTTACCATATTTAGAAAATAAAAAAATTATGACAAAGGGTTTGGAAAAGATTACGTGGATTAAAGAGTTATGTGCAAACTGTGAAGTGATTGACATAGGTGAGAAGGGATGTCCTAATTTTGCGACATTAAAAAAAAAGTTCTGTAAAAATAAAACTGATTTTAATTGTGTGAACCATAAATTGAATTGTGCATTGAATAATGCTGTGTGTATTAGAAAATGGTATTTTGATAATAATATGTCTGTATTTAATTTATTTATTTAATAATTATTGTGTTGATCAGTTAATTAAAAATGTCTATGTACTCAAAGTGTTTTATTTAATATAATCAGACCCATATAACAAACTTTAAATTAGCTGCAGCAAAATGATAATCCTAAGCTTTGTGACTCCCACAAAGAATGCGATTTAATATTTACAAATCACTATAATTGAACATTCCTATGACAACCATTGAATAGATTGGTACTGTAATAATCTGCTAATAACAGTAATATCATGGATACACTAGAATTACAAAAACATATGAAAAAGATTCATCCCAGTCTAGAAAATAATGTTTATGCTGCTAATAGACTACCTATGTATACACATGTACCAACGTATATAATATGCAATTTGGATGCGGATGATAAACCAGGTTCACACTGGGTAGCTGTACATATCGATACGAATGGTATCGGTCAATATTTTGATTCATATGGACGAACACCTGAGCGATATCATCTCCAGTTTTTGAAAAGGAATTGTAAGAGATGGGACTGGAATGTTGATAGGATTCAGAATGATTGGACTTCAGTTTGTGGTGAATATTGCTTAATGTATTTGCTATTTAAGTTTCAGGGATGTTCAATGCATAGTTTTACGAACATATTTACAGGGAACACACTGCACAATGATATTTTTGTGGATGAGATCTTCCGCTCATATTTTGTAGAAAAAAGTAATAAAATATTGAAATAAAAATGAATGTGTTTTATTGATGACATAGAAAAGCAGACATACAATGAGTAATAGATAAGAACGCCAAATCAACCGTAGGGCAACAGATTCGTGGGTTCTGGCGCAACGTAATGAGGTGTTCGAAGTATAATAGATAAAAGGATTAGGCGAACAATGGAATGCTAATGAGGGTGCAGGACCACCGGAAATCAATGAGATAACAGTTAATTGATTTGCATAACTCCAGAACCACGCATCCTACGCTAAAATGGACCACAGATTTGAGATCAGAGCACACCAAAACCTTTTTTTTTTTTTTTTTTTTTTTTTTTTTTTTTTTTTTTTTTTTTTTACGATGGGTGCTACAGATTCGCGGGCTCTGGCGCAAGCGCGGGCTCTGGCGCTTGCGCCAGAATCCGCGAATCACTACTACTACAATGATTCGGTTACAGATAATCTTATTGTTGCGTCTGTGGGCAGCTCGCCTAACAGTGTTGTGGTCACGACAATGACAGAGTATGGCTATGTGATCCGATTTATACATGAGCACCATACGATCTTGAATTTGCAAGAAGGTTATTGTAGAATGCAGTACACGGAACAATAATTTGCAATGAACAGTTTTGAGAATTGATCTTAAAAACTGGGCACGTCTGACGCTCTGTCTGGTGGCTTTTGGGCTTCATCTGAAGCGTATAAAGTTGAAGATAAAGTTTTAGGAATCTTTGCTTATTCTTTGGATACTTAAACTTCTACTTATTCGCTTTGTTACAAAATGACGTTAATTTAGACGTCGTAACTGTAGAATTTCTAACAGTAAAACATTTTGTTTCAAGTTAGGAACAAATGGTTTCTGTTATTTGCAGATTACAAGATAAATATAAGCGTCTATTGTCTCGTGTATGCGCAAATAATTTGTCATCATTATCGGGAAAAGACGAAACATTGTTCTTACACGCAAAACTAACATTGCCCCAGTGAGGACATGCAGAAATTGGCTTTTTCACATTTCGCAAAAGTTCATTGTTTTAGTTACGTCATTCCCCTCAATACATATTATTTGTTTAACAGGCAAAATTAAGATTAATTACAACGCATATAGGCTCATTTTTCATTGAAGCTGCGTCAAAATTTGCATAATGCCCAGCAAATAAACGGTGAAGTTTCGAGGACGTTGGGAAATTGATTGTTGTGCCAATGGGGGGTTTCTGTCGGATACCTGTGTTTTTTCAGTTTATGCTGGGGTTATGTGTTATAAAGATTGAGTAAACTCGTAAAAACTTCTGAATATTTATAAAAAAGGCTTTCATTAATTTTAATAATGTCTTTTTCTTGGAATGAAACGGTATTTCACTGTTTTATTGTATGGATTGCTCTTTAAGTTTGTCTTTTGAGTAGAAATGGTTAAATTAGTATAGCTCAATCTAGTAAGTAAGTATAGCATCTTAGATTTTTTTGGATATCAGCTATAATTTTCTTCAAAGAATCTGTTCTCTCTGATAACTTTTGATAGACATCTATACTACAGTTTCTTATAATCCTATTAAGACTTATACTTACGACTGGATGACAAGCAAATGCCTTATCCCGTCCAACATTAACTGAAACAGCAGACCTCGATTCAAAAGCAATCTAACCTAAACTACTTCGCCTAAACATAACATTTCAGTCAATACTCCGTTCAAGACTTCCGTGAGTAACAGCAGGTAAAGTGTGTTTCTTTATCGCTTTTGATAAGATAACATCAGGGGTTAACACAGTGCAGCGTGCAGCCTCGGATTTATTGTTGATTTCACTAACATATATTTTCCTTGAGGCAGTGGTTTGTAGTTTTGTGTACTCTTAGTTTGGGTACAAGTCTCTCTCTAGCAATCGAATCTCTTAATCCAATCTGTTTCGAAAAAGGTGTGTCGACGTTGCAAGCACGACTTAGAATTTACAGGATAATCTTTCAATCGATGGATTATAGTCTAGAAATTGATTTTACTACTAGCCCACCAGCGTTCTGTGGTACAACAGACTTCCTTTAAAAAAAAAATAACTAGAGTGTCTTAAAACAAAACAGGTCTCAACACGCTCCCTTGTAAAACTCCTCCAACATTCCCGAAATTTCCTTAAACGCACGTGCACGCCCATAAATCCCGTACAATATCAGATGTAAAATAAAACAATGGCGCGCTTCTATAACCATTGAAGGCCCCAGCCTGGCAATTGAACAGGCAGAGGGCAACGCTGCCCGCTAACTTGCATAGGAAGTGTGATAAAACGGTCCATGGGAACCTGTTATACTGACTTGTAATGGACATACTGGGATCGCTAATGCAAAATAACGTTGGTTACTTCTTCATTTTTGCGTTAGATTGTTTCAAGTAGGTATATTTCTTTTAGGAATCCTAGGATAGATTTATGAAAATAATGATTCTTTTAAATAAGGTTTGAAAAGGCTTCGATGTGACTAATGTTGTTTGCCTTTAATTCTATCCTTATTTTGAAAATACTTTTCTTGAAACATTCTAGTCATTCATTAGAATTTACAAAAAAAGTTACATTATGACATATGTGATTTAAATTCTAAAAACAGGATTATTTGCATATCCTCTCACATACCAAAGTGATGATTCATTTTTGGACTTACCCATGACACCTCAATAAAACTCTTTCGTAATAAAAATGTTTCTTCTTCAAATACTAACGTTCATAAATCTCAAATCAATAGTGGTAACGGTGTAACAAACGTCGAAGCAAATGGAAGTTCCTTTGTTTCATACTCACATCGGCTATTACCAGTCATGTACTAGTATAACTATGATTTGTGGCCAATGTTCGACGCATACGCAAGCCAGAATATAGCATGTGAGATTAATGTGGAGGATTCAAAGCCTATAGTGGCTGATAAACTTGTATTTGTTAACGGTAATTCAAGTATGAATAATTAAGTGATTAATTGGCAGTGCGTAAAAACGTCTTCTTCTCATGGAGGGTAGACCTATGTCTCAGCAGTAGAAACGATGTCGGTTCATTATGTATTAGCAATCTAAGGTTACCTTTTTGTACTTAATGTAAACAGACTTTCTAACAATACTATATACCGTAGAGTAGACGTGGGCCCATCAATAGTTCAACGGCTAGGATCTGAACTCACGACCTCTCGACCGCCAGTCAATACCTCAATCGTTGGTTTATTGTCGCTTGATACTACGAGGAAGTTTGAAAGATTTATTGTAGCTGTTTTAAATTCGTTTTATTTGAAAAAAACTGTAGTACAACTACGGATTTCGAATAGTTTTTCATCTATTCAAAGATTTTGTTGTTGTATGGAAAAGTAATTTGTAATGGACAACTTATAAAGTCATCCATTTAATTCAAAGTCACAGCCTTTACTTTTTTACTAACTTAAATTTTGATATCTGTTTTAAAAGCACAGCTGCCTTTTATGAGACATAAAAAATGTTATTAAATAGTTATAGAATAATATACATCCCTAACTCTCAAGTACCAATACTTGATCGTTATTCATCAAATACTCCACATAGTACTTCTAATTCCACAAGTTCAATGACCGATTGACAAAGATAGATTCTCATTCAACCTGGTAATGATCACCTTTTATACATACACTTCATTAATACTCATCTTTCAAATATTTCGTCACTAACAAGGACTTCTTTATTTCGTACTCAAAAAATTCAACCGAGCTCCATTCATTGACATCAGGCTAAATTAACGTTTCCTTCCGGTGCCGACACGTGTTCACAAGAGGGATGTCTGCTATCACATGGCTCATTATTGGAAATCCTATGAAATTGTGTTCACTTTTTTTCTATTACTTTCTCGACTGTTATAATTTAATAGTCTTCAATACATGGTAGTTTATTTTCTGTATTTGGCTCTGCGGAGTCATTTTGTTCAGTAAGTTTTTTTAATGGTTTATCTTTATCTCTAAATAGGCATAGGCAGACTTCTTTAGCACTTCTGACGAGTATTTTGCATTACTTTTAGGATAGGAATAGTCTCTTCTAACAAGATTAACAATGAACCTTTAAAACTTGAATTTCGTACCTGCTGCGTGCTAAAGAATCTCTGGTTTTAGTTTATTGTCTACAAGCTTCGTAGTGTCTACCTTACTTTTACTTTCAAAGCAGAAGGAAACAATATTTTCTGAGTACTGCGTTACTGGAGATTTATTTTCTTGTATCTTTTACACGGAACGATTAACCTTTTGGTGTTATTTTTTACTTGGTTTCTTTTTATGAATTTTGATTTTGAGGTGCTCTAAAGTTTTTTGAGGTCAATTAACTTAAGATAAAATGTTTCTTGAAATTTTTGCCAAGAGAATGTTTCCAAGAGCTCTCGGTTAATGTACCTATATGAGAAAATTACAGCTGCCGAGCAGTCATGTTAACTATTTGAACAGTTTCTGCACATACAAAGCATATTTTTCTCAAACACAAGTTCGTTGGCCCAGAAATTGCTTGCACAGGTCTCAACGTGTCAGTTTGGACTCAAGTGGCATGTTTGCACAGATGGCTACCGTTTTTTATATCACCAAACGTTTTGAGAATGGTACAATATGACGTAATACTTGGAAACATTTGAGTAACGACTTTTTTATTTTCGTGGGTACTGAACTTTGAATTGTTTGGAGCACACAAGTTCACAGCATGTGTCGACCTATTGCAGTAAACTCAGTGTCACTAGCCCGTTCTAAAATGTTACAAGAAATATTAAGATAAGTTGTTCCATTTCTTAGTTAGCAGCTTTTAAAATCGATGTTAATCAAAACGATAAAGATTAAAATCCTACGTCTCTTCAAAATATATATTTATCTGAAACCAGTTACCGTGTTTAATTCTATTAATATATATGTATGTATCAGCAAAGTTAATCACGAACTGAATACTAAATGAGCAGAAGTTGATACATATACCGGCCTTCACTTTCTTTGTGTCAATTCTACATCAGCATAATCTCAAGGTCTGATGAATCATAGATGGTTGCATAAAGTGAATCACACGTGTCGAGTGGTAGACTCATTAACTGATTACGTAGCGTCTAGACACGTGTCTTTTATATTTTCTTTAAGATTGGATGATTTTTCTGATTCATTTGTGAAGGTGAAAGCATTTGCAATGTTCTGATTGCTGCATTTTTTGTTCGTGACTTCTTTGTCTTTTATTTCTGGCTACTAATTCATTTCACCAACTATTTGTGATTTGAGCTATGTAATATCTCCTAATTATTTAGAAATATTTTACTTTACAGCAACTCTACTCTATTTAGCTTACTGTGGTATAATTATACTGTATGCGTAATACATTTTCGTAATCAAAATCTATCTCGATTAAGAGACCACCCACAGTGAAGTTAGCAGATCTTAATTCAATTATGTGTTGAAATTTATTACAAGAAACAAAGATAATGTGGACCTTTTGACCGTAGGCATTTAAATTTGGTGATAATTTAATACGATTATGCTAATGGCACATTTATATGCGGTTTTAATTTTAAGTTCACATGACTTATCTATTCAGGACGTCCCTGTTTACTAACTTCTTTTTAAATTTTTAAATGCAATTATTTTTCCAATTTTTTTTTCTTTAAAGCTACATGTAGAAATATGCAGTTTTCATTTGTCAAGTTAGTTATTCATGCAGCTTTTTATACCAATTGGGAAGCTGTTATGTTTCTGAGAAGACTGGTATGAGAGAAAAGGAATTGAATGATAACGTGACAGTGGACAGGGGAGAACGGAAGAAGATAGCGTCTTACTCTAATCAGAAGTACCTAACATGGGACAAAAGTATGAAAATGATGGAAAGCTCCAATGACGCAATATACTAAAAGTTACTGAATGAACAACATAAGCATATTACACCAATCAGAGTCGAACCCGCGACCGGTACCGTTACGACATCGTACTTGTTCGAAATGTCAATCGTTATTTAACGTGCGTTTGCGCTCGATGGTGAAAAAATTGGCTTTTATGAATACGCCGCATGAATTAAAATTTGAAAGTATTGCTTTTTATTGAAACGTTAAACTTTTTGCTTTACAGTTTTTTAATGATAGGTATGGATATTGGTAATATAGGGAAAACCAGAGATTACGAGCTTGCAGTTTGGAAGCACACACCTTCCAAGCTGCAAGCTCGTAATCTCTTGGGTGAATGTGTTTTATATCTATGTAAGAATCAATTAACTGAAAACGAAAAAAGGCGGAGGAGTAAAAATTTAAAAAAATAACCGATTTGACTGTCTACAATTTTTTCGGCACAAACTCCATTTATTTTTACATTAATATGACAAAGATTTAACTTTTGATAGTCTTCTTTGAGTTAGCAGTTTATTCGATCAAAAGGTTCATTTTGAAGGCCGGTTCCCTTCAATACGTAACTGATAACTGTAACTTATCGTGTTACCTGATTGCAGAATTGTGTCTGCAGTGAAAGTGGTTGTAAGTTTGTAACCTGTATAGTATAATTTAATATAATCTATGTTTGTAAAGTGTTTTCGTAAATTATGATATTTAAGCTGTGTGTTATGTACGGTAGCTATTAACGCTATTTTAAATCAATTTACGCTACGCTTATGACATTTAATTTAGTTCCTGCTTTGGTAACATTTAAAAGGAATTATGTTACTGTATATACTAATACCAATCCTATGTTTGATGACAATTTCAAAGATGTCTTCGCAGTTTTTTTGTGAGGCAAAACCACAAATAACAGTAGATTTTCATGTTTACGAAATATATATATATATATATATATAGACACACAAAAATAATCTATCAAATGAATTCCCCAATTTTGACCAACCTCATTTTTTAACCCATATCAGCAAAAAAAGATGCGAACCCCTGCATCAACGACACATTCTTCAACAAAAAACGGCACGAACCCATAATAAAAGTTCACAATGGAAAAGGATTAAGATATCGTAGAACAATGGCCTATTTACCGAACTGGTTTGCCATGGGGACTGCAGACAATGAGGCACCGATGGAAACGTTAGCGTGCTTGGCAATGGACTTGACTGCCCAACGGTTTCCGATTAGGGTTGGCAAAACTGGGATACTTGGATTGCGATTCTATCTAAAACCGTCAAGACGTTTTTGCGAAAGAAAGATAAACATTTATTTGGATAAAATAAGAGAAAGAATATTTTTTAAAGTACCTAACTTTAAAAAATATTGTGTCCTTTGTTCGTGAAAATGCAAAGGGATTCAGCTTTATTTTGCGTTCTGAAAATGAGTCTTTTCCCTTATATGACTTTCAGGTTACTCATGAAGTTTTCTGCTGATTTCTAATTTAAACAAGAGTGTACCAAGCTCGTCTTTTAAAAATATTAAAATGTATCTGATTTCATATTGAATAGTGTTGGCCGAGTTATATGATCAGTGGTGGCTCGGTGATATTAGCCTCGAGAATATGACTTGCAGGTCGTGAGTTTGGACCCAGACAGGCACTTAACTGTGTGTTTTTAACTTCATCACCGTTGCTCTCAAAATGGTGAAGGAAAACATCGTGAGGAAACCGGCATGTCCTAGGACCAAAAATTCGACGATATTTGACACCCACCAACCCGCACTAGGCCCGCGTACGCACAGTCACAGAGAGGTAGCTTGTGTTCCAGCAGTGGGGACAATATAGGTTGATTATACAATTACAAACAGAAAAAGAAAAACTTAAACAAAACAATGTTCCAAATGTTTTCTTTCGCATTGATACCGTATTCAGTACTAAAAATTTTCCACCAGATACCAGGATTTTTTTCTAATGCATTGCCAACCCTATGTACTTTATTGTGAGGTCATAGGAGTAATTTTATGACAGTTGCAGTTTACTTCTGAATCACGTCGGGTTACGTGTCTTTCTTCTGGTGCAAAAAGTATTAAGAATAGTAAAATAGCTAAGGTAGCTAACAATCTTCAATCTATTGCTAAATTACACCGTAGGTTAGTTAAAGTAAATACTTGTATTACAGTAGTTTTTTTATGACTTTAAATGTCAAGAACCATTTTATTTTATGCTTACTGCTGCCCGCAGTTTTGCCCGTGTGAATGTCGAAATTTAGACTAAGGGAACGTGCTACCAGGAAAAAACCTTAGTCCTTCCCCAGGATACCATCTATCACATTACCAAATTTTATCGAAATCCGTTATATGCGTTAAAAGGTCGTGTATTTAATTAATATCGAATTTATGATATTATTATGGATTATATATTTTGTAGTGTTATCAACACTTTCTTTTCATACAGCTTAACAGTACAATTTACTTAGAAATTTGTTGATGAAATAGAAGACTTTTTTGCCTTTATTGTGTGTGTGTTTGTTTGTTATAGCCTGTGTTATTATGGTGTTATTTTACTTTAATTTTTTTTTCTAAATCTGTTCAGTCATTTTTGCGTGAAAGAGTAACAAACATCCTGCCATTTTCACAAACTTTTGCTTTACAATCATTTGAGAAGGGTGTATCGAAATGGAGAAACATTTCGTTGTATTTATTAATAGTCAGTATACAAATTGGAAATTAAAATAACACTAACTAATAAATATTAATGAACTAATCACATAAATCATAAATGTCCACAGGGTATAGAGTGACAAATCAAAACATGTCTAGAAAAAAACATTTGATCTCATACAGGTGTAGACTGTAATTTGATTATAATTAATTCAAAACTATCTGTTTTTTAATCGTTAGTTATTTTAAATAATGTTTGCAATTTCATTATGTTGAACCGCGGACAGTGCCGGTAAACTAATTTTTAGCCTTATGATCTTAGTAATAAAGTTGAAAAGTAGTTCACCACCAGTGTCCGCAATGCCAACACATCGCATGTGTATCTACGAGAGTAATAAAAATTTGCTTTAGTGTTAAGGTTCAAATTAAATTAGCTAGTAATTGTTTATACACGTATTGGGTATTGATATCGCAAACGAATGAAGTATTAAAAAACCCAAAAAATAACTTTTTTTTCAGTACTAACCTTCTTTCAAAATTTTAAATGACAATGTTCATTAAGGCAACCAAACGTTGGTGTTATGTTTTGGTTTCGGTATCAAAAAATATTTGAACAATGAAAAAAAAATACATGATGCTGATCGGTTACGGGTACGACCTTCGTCCATTAAATGATGAAACGTGCTTTTTTCCATTCGTTTTCTATGTCGATACGCAACACGTGTGGAAAATATTGCTAGCTAATTTAATTTGTCCCTGTTAACATTTTTTTTAATGGTGCTTGAACAGATTTTATAGAAAACCTAACATAGCTATAAATGATTATACCGCCCGAAATTCTCCCAAGATAGCACTCTTCATGATCTTAGTAAAAATCTAACAATATGATTTAAATATTTGTTCTCAAATCTTTACCATTAAAGTGCTATTCAAACAAACATTCGTTTTTACATCGCCATAGACAGCTGTAATAGTGTCAACTGTCGTTTTAAAATGCGTGGGTGACAAACGTGTCAAGTTTCTGGACAAAAAAAGTTTGATTTGAGATCTCTAGTCTATGATTAGACGAAAACCTGATGTTAATACTTCTGTAATTAAAATTTAATTAGGTGGTGTACAGAACAGTGAGCTTTTATGATTGGAAAAATGATATCGTATAGAGTTAGGGTTCCCGCAATCAGGCATGATACGTATCTAATAACAGTTCCTATAAAAACTTGTTCTAGAAAAGTCATCGCGATAACATGTCGCGACTGTCTGCGGGAGACTCTATGGTAAAAAACATAGGTACATAATATATTTTGAACATAATTTTGATGAGTAAATGATGGTCAAAAATGGCGTATGTATCTAATTATAGTATTATTCAGAACCGCTCACAGAATTTTAATTAGATTTTTTCATGTTCACGGTATTTTTCTGGTAATTGCGCAGCAAACCAATTTGTATTCAAATTGTTACTAACTGCGCACTTGTAAAGTACCTCATAACTTACAGCTTATAAAACATCCAAATACATACTAAAACAGCTTCTATTCAAAGATTGAATTTCCTTTCGAGTTTACAAAATTGATTAACCGCTTCCCGTGTTCCGTAAAATTTACTGTAAAACACAAATTCATATTAATTAAAGTTCATAATTTACTTGTATACATCGACGTCTTTAATGGCGACCGTTAGGCGCGTGGGCCAGGCCCACGTTGCCCAATGTATGAATGGAGTGGACCGCGTCGGGTTCACCCACGCCAGTTATCAATGAATACTTGTGTAGAAATACGCCGGCTTGTCTGCAAACACATTGTTGCGAAACGCTGCCATTGAAACTACTAGCTCGCTCTAGTTACTGACCGAACGTCTAGATAAATTTATTAGTTGCCAAAATAAATGTTTTGCAAGTGGGCGCTAGTTTCCGCCCACTGTGCATTATGTGAACGCAGTTAGGCCATTTTGTTTTGTCTATTTTACTGTTTTTGGTGTAGTGTCATGGAATTTATTGACCTTTATGGCTGTTTCTTACATTTATCATAGCTCTTTCCGCGAACCTGTCGCGGCTGTCCGTCACGAGACCTTCCTTTGGGGTATACCTCCCATCATTGGCGCGCCAAAACTCACCACCCCGACCCTTGCTCGACCCAGCCACGTCCAGCATCCAGCAGATGCCTGATTGTTTACACACACAAGTTATTATTTAATACTGAATTGTTTGAATGAAAGTTGTATTGAAAGTGACTTCATTTGGATCTCACTCAAGGTCAGCCTCATTTTCGTAGCGTTGGTAAATAAAGAGCTGTTGTCTGACTTTTTATTATGCTGTGGGTCTTTTACAATCAATGAAATTACTTTTGTGATTTCGGAATTTTTATGCCTTGAGAGATTTTTTTTATCCATACGCATACTACTTTTACTGGGACCCCCTTTGAACTTTACTGACGACATTGAAGACAATAATTATGTACCTGGTTGATGAAAAAAAAAAAAAAATGTTTTATTTCGCTAATGAACACACAGTCGCCAACCCGCCTGCAATGCGTGGCGATTATGGCAAAAGCCCCTGATTTCGTGACTATGTCCATTAGTGAACTACTTTTTGGTTGAAATTTTGAGGTAGGTACCCACCTAGCTGTATAATAAATTGAGCTTTATAGAAAGATAGTAATTATGATTATGCATGTGACAGGCCTTGTAGACGTTTGGATTTGTTGGCTAGTTCCTATTATGTTGAGTACGTGAGTATGAGTTCACTTGTTGACAGGCTTACACTGTCCTCCCATACCTATTAACACTGTAATTTGAAAATACTGTATAAGCCAAAAAACCATTCTGCCCAGCCTTTTTCTAACTATATTGGGGTCGGCTACAGGTTTTACCAAATGAATTTTACCACCAGTATTTTACATGAAGCGTTGCCTATCTCACCTCCACAACCCAGTTATTGGATAACAAGATACACCTAGGTACTAGGTAGGAATGGTTGTCATATTTTTGGGTTTCAAACTACCCGTAACGGCTGTGCAATATCTACGAATGACAGTCGGGACCATGCATTAGACTTCTTTCACTACTTCGTGGTCGGAACCAACTGCTTAACGTGATATCCAAGGCACGGATGGGTTTCATTTCGATTTACCCGTTTTTTTTTTTTTTTTTTTTTTTTTTTTTTTTTTTTTTTTTTTTTTTTTTTCAGGATGGGAAATCATCAAATGACTTCTCCCGCTCTGGGCGGAGCGGGAGGGCGTGTCAGACTTTTACTGACTAAAACCCACCCGTGTTCCATCAGTTGCCCATGTGCCAGGGTCACGGTATCTCTTTCGAACAATCACGCGACCCCGGCAATTTACCCGTGCTGTTATCATTGTAAAAGCCCACTATTTTTAAACGAGTAACCGCAGAGTTTCTTGGCAGCTCTTTTTCATAAGAAACGATCAGTTGGAACCGTGCATATGGCTACTGATGTATCGTATTGAATTGTATTTGATTTAAAAAAAAATGATGCTCCACAACGCCTTACTTTTTCTGAAATTCGAAATGGAATATGGTCCGTAAGTAGCTAAGTACATACCTAGTTGTCTTGACAACAAGAGAAACATAGTAGCAAGTACCAAAGAAAGGTTTCCTTAGCGTATCGAATTGAGTTTTCTAGCCAGTCTGGTTTACAAGCTAATTTACAGCGAATAAACAGAGTCTGCATAGTTGAACTCCCGTGGCCGCTACTTTCGCGGCTTCCAATTAAAATTTCAATTAAATTCTAAAATCTTGTCAAAGCCTATAACCTTGGTTGGGCTGGTACAAGCTTAGAAGGGGAAGCGAAAGGCAAGAAAGACAAAGAAGTACTCACCTGAAGAAACTAGTAAAAAATACCACTGTGTGCCAATATTTATACCTTTATAAATACCTTTTTAGCATAAGATATTATTGTCATAATCATTAGGTATGACTGTCGGTGTGCTATACGTACACCTCTGCTTAATACTTCAGGGATTACAAGCATGATGTTATGATGTTTATGTTATGTTTGATAAGTACGTTATTATCAGAAAACATTATCAGTCTAATTTGAATAATTAATTGTAATAAATATTTAGAGTAGACGTTACACGCAACACACAAATTATACAATGAAGGAATTGTTTCCAATTGCTGTTAAATTTCACATAAACCTATTTAACTCCCTATAACAAGACTGCTTTAAAATCTTTCCAAACATTTCTCTCCGCTCGAATATTCCACTAGCACCGTACAAGCTAAACCAACACCACTTGTTGCTTAATCATTGGCTTCGATCAAATGAACCACTTCGAGTGTTAATCACTTCGCGGGCTAAAGCGAAATGTTTTGAGACTTTCCTTCTAGAACACTGATACGTTAAGTTTGTTGTGAAACTATGGTTAAGTAGCACTAATGGAATAGAACTGGAAGAAAGTATACAAGAAAGACGACTTAACAATAGAATGGCCAAGATAGCTTAGACAAAGTAACATAGACGAAAATGATTGATAGATAAGTCAAAATTGTACTGAATTGACATATGCTACAGTAAAACATAGCTAATATATGTCAATCCTGTTGAGAGTCATGAAAAATTAAAAACGATTGTCACTTGTCTGGGCCCTCGGTTAATAAGTGAACCCCATCAGCTGAGGACCTAGCGACAGTCAGGTTAATCAAAAGAAAAGACGGCTAAAATACTTACTCAACAAAAATAATAAAGCAGCTAGAGGAGGAGTGATATATGAATATAGTTAAGGATATCGTTTAAATCTTAGAGATTAAATGAACGACCATAACAAGTTTATGACCATGCATTAAGATTTAGATCAATAAGTCAAAATCTAAAAAGAGTAGTCTGGTGATAAGCCCAAAACATTGAATGGACATGGACAATATTGGACATGGAAACATTGATGGAGCAAAACTATCTAGGTATCGAAATATGATAAGACTACAGAAAGAGACTAAGAAGGTATAACAACATACTCATATAGTTAACAAACAAACACAACTCATTAACTCCCTATTCCGCAATCTTACTTCAACTCAAACATTGAAAATTCGTTCCGCTTCGTTACGTCGCAAGTACCTGAAGTACTCGAAAATATTCAACAATAGAGAGTCCGTACCGTTCTGATCGTCTGACATACGTCCGTTTGGATCATGATAACTTTTTCTTGTAAAGAATGCAGTAGATTGCTTGTCGAGGAGATTGACGCTAAAATTGTATGGTGTATTGTGTGTTTTCGAACGAGCTCCAAGCCAGGTATTGTTGATGGCAATAGTTTAATGGGATCGATGATTGTAATGTGGAGAGAGTAAAAGTTAATGGAATTGTTATTGCCATCTTTAATTGCCCGGAGCTAAAAATTTTCATGCTGATCTAAGAGTAATAGAAGAATTTAAAACGCTATCAATGTGAGGAGGAATAACTGTTGTTTCAAGAGAAAGTGGACATACTATCGTTATTTTGTCATTTATACAAACTTTTATTGAACAAAACAGTATTGCAAGAAAGTAGCTGTGAACATTTCAAACGATTATAATCGGTTTCTCTTAAAACATTAAAATCAATACTCATTGCGAAAGTAATATTAATAACCCTATAACAGAACTAATTATTTAACACGCGGCAAAACGGTTCCTGTATAATAATAAAATTAATATTATAAACTTTATAGTTCGTGTTTTATTAACGTTATATGTATTAACGAGTCACGTAAAGGCGTTAAAACTTAATATTGTATTATGATACTCATGAATGAATTATCGTATAGTCGGTTCATTGACAAGTCTGTGTGTTGCGATAACCTTCCATGTTTGGTGTTCCAAATAAAATTTATAAGTAATTACTCTAATAGAGTGCGAAAATCCACGATAACTGTAGTAATGACGTTGGAAAGATAGTAGACGGATGACTAGTAAAGATACCATAGGTCAAACGGTAGTTCCGTGGAAAACATAATTGACTAAGTAAGTAAACTTCTTGTCACCAATAATGTCGCAAAACTAGCAAGTAGACAAATCATTGAACTAGATGAGACCGTTGGCCTACGTTTCCGTGGACGTAATCGCGGTGGGACATTTTCGAGCCCATCTTCCACGCACTGCTTGGCGCCGAAGGTTGAAAACCCAGAACGTAAAAAAATCCCGCCAAAGTTTTTTTACGTCTGTATGTCTGTCACCAAAATGCTTTTACACAGCGATATATGTTGAATACAGTACAACAGTCAAACGTCTCATCCAGATCTTGATACAATTGCATCGGCTATGGATGAAGAAGACTTATTAGGCAGAATGTTATTACAAGAACATTGATGCTAAAATATTTGGGTCAACAATACTAATTTTATTTGAAAGAGTATCTTTCCATTATGGGGTGTACTGTGATGTTGATTTCATTGTGACTAATAAAAAAATAAGTACTGTCATGGAAGTCGGTTTCCTTTAACAGTGTAAGCAATTCTTTATGTGGTATGAAGACTAAACGCGTTGGCACCATTAGAATCCACGCATGGAGCTCAAAGGTCGTAATCGTGCGTAAGTATTGACATAATAGCCCATCTTTTATTGGTATCTGATAACCCATTTCCTTGTTTGACTTCTATAGCATTTGTGAGATAGCATTCAACTGTGTTATTGTTAGTTATTTATCTTTCACTCCGCATATTCTAATTTTGCTTTTACGATTATTGGACTGTCAATAGTTTTAGCGCCATATTTTTCATCAAGATTTAATTTAATGTGTTGCTTGGATTTCCACAAATCAAGAACGGTATTCTAGAAAAGAATATTAATATAAGATTGAATCTCAAACTTTCAATCACTGAAGTGCAAAAAAGTAAGCTACTAAAAAAATATTTTCAAATAACTTCTTCACTACTAAAATGGGCGTAGAATAGTTGCTGACGTACATTGTGTAAACGGCCATTAAAAGCCAACTATCTGAAACAGGTTCCTTATTGCTGCTGTCGAAGACAATAGCCTATCAATCTGTCAGTGCGAAGAGCTTACCAGGAACACTATTACCTGAGAGCTTGCCTTTAACAGGTTAGGTAAAAACTGAACAGCATATATTGAATGGGACTTACAACCATAACAAATATTCCTTAGTTCAAATGTCACTTGGACATCAAAAAAGGACAAGTTCTATTTGTATAAGCGGCAAATAGTTTAAACCATTTGTAAAGTTTGAATTAACTGGGAATTGTTGTTAAAAGTGGCACACAAATTACTAGGTCATACTGAACTGTGAAGTTTAAATACCGCTTAATCCAATACCCCGTGATGATGTAGCTTTGAAATAATTACCTGAAACAAAAATAAAGGGTAAATTAAACAAAGGCCTCGTTATCATGCAAGTTTGATAGCTATGCTAAACGAGAACAAATTATTACGTCAGCAAAGAAATATTTATTCTCTGACATCAGTGTTTCTACATGGTGTAGTTTAAAGGCAAGCAGTCAATCACTTTTAGAATGGTAGTCGTCAATGAAAGCACACACGGTAAATTTGGGCTTAGTTTTGTGACGTAACTTGGAAGCGAATTTGTTTATTTTTAAGTACCCTACACTCTCCCATTGCTAAGCTCCATCAAAAGCCTCCCCCAAATCCCTTTAGGCAACTTTTTCCAGGGCCATTTCGATCCAACTCTTGAAATACGCGTCTAGGTCGTCTTGCCGACTCTTCTTGGGCTGGCCTCGGTGGCGCTGTCCATCCTCAGGCAAAGGAGGATTATGTCTAGAAAAAAATCTTTAAAACCTTGACAATCATTACCGATTTTGTCTTTAGTCGAAGAGGCTTAAACATTCCAACTATTAATCACTGGTTTAAACTTAAAATCATCAAACATTTACCTAGCCTAATATTGACCGATTTAAAATAAACACAGCCTGTACATAAAATATTCTTGCGTAGGCGCAGAATCAGTTAATGAATGAATGAGAGAACGAATCGATTTTTTTATTGAGAACTTGTCAATGACATATTCATTCATGTTTTTTTAAAGTGCCAATATGTTTTGGGTGCGGCGTTAACGGTTTTTGATATTTGTATTGAAATAAAAAATATACATTGCGCTGGCAATTTGACCCATATATGGAAATACTGAATGGATGTAGTATTATTGGAAGGTCTGGTAAAACCTTTATGGAATGGAGTCATGATTGTATCGTATTTTAAAGATCATGTTGGCACTTCAAAGTTTGTTGGTTTCATTACGAATATGGACTTCTTATAAAAACTTGTGGATTTTTGCGTGTGGATGATAATATCGTGAGGACATTATGTGAGAGTGAGTGTCTTTATAAGTAGAGGAAGACCGAACAAACAATGGATGAATTTTGTGAAAGATAGATAGTAAGGGAAGCGACTCCTGGGATATCAAATAATGAACCCAGGGATTTGTAATACCTACCTTGGTTTAAAAGAGTATCCTTGTCCGTTCAACTTCAACTTTCTGACTTGAATGACCGACTAATGTTGTAATTAAGTAAATGCTTTCAGTTTTGAATGTTTTTATAAGAATGAAGAAGTTGGAAGAGAGTGTAAAAAAATCATTATGAACTTTGCGGTATTCATCGACAGACTATTGATCGGTTTTAGTCTCAGGTTTTATAAAACCAATGACATTGATAGACTGATGTCAAAAGCTGAGAACGATAATATTTTCTCTAATCGCTACACGAGTATAACATATCAACACGCTTCATATCAAACAGCTGTTTCAATGTTATGATTTCGTTTGAAACGTGGAAAAATAAGTTGCACTTGTTTATTTTTAATTCTTGCTTAACAAGAGCTTGAACATATACTATCGTAATTGTATTACATAGAGGAGTCCACATGTTTGTTAGCTTTAGGATTATAACATTCATCATCATCATTTCAGCCGTAAGACGTCCACTGCTGGACATAGGCGTCCCCCAAGAACCACCACTTGGACCGATTCATTTTTAGGGGGGGTTTGCCATAATCGCCACGCTTGGCAGGCGGGTTGGCGATTGCAGTACGTAGGTACGTACGTAGTCAGTATTACAACATTATCTGCCTTTAATAATCCCACTGCTGGGAAACAAACCTCTTTGTCAGAGGGAGTGGGCCATAAACTATCAGTGCGGGTTGGTAGGTTACACATGTCTTCCAGTTTTTGGCTCTAGGATATACTGGTTTTCTCATGATGTTTTCCTGCATCGTTTTAAGATCAGTGCTGATGAAATCTGCAGCATAGGGTCATAAATTGAGAAACTTGTAAGTAAGTAACTTTGAAGTTGATTATTATTATCAGTTTAATGTACGAGTAAGTTTCCTGGTAGATGAGCAAGAATCTAAGGATGAGAAAGATGCGTTTGTTTCTACAGACCATAACAGGTCTTCTATAATAGGTAATACCATATTTAAAGCACAATAGGCCATAGCAAAATGTGGGTTCGAACCTAGCCAGGCACTTTACTTTGTGTATTTAATTTCATCGCCACTGGTCTCAAAACCGTAAAGGAAATCATAGTGAATAAACCGGCATGTCCTAGAACTAAAAATTCACAAAGACATGGGGCATCTACCAACCCACTCTGGGCCTGTGTGATGGGTTACCGCCGACTACCTTTCACTGAGGGGTGATCTGTGTTCCAATTCCAATAGTGGGAACATTATAGGCAGATTATGCACAAGGTTCACACCAATCTTGTTCTTCATATCTATTCTATTAAAATATATGCGTAATGGAATAATTCAATGATGCATAATTATGCGAGAATCAGCAATCTAAAGCGAGATAAAGTTTATCTCTTTACAAGCCTAGATACTGACGTAATCGGCTAATGCGTCTTTGTTAGCAGATGGTAGGAAATTAACGGTTTTACTACATATTTCATTTATATTTAATAGTTCTTTAACCTGTTGACCTTATAGCAGATGTTTAAATTCATTATCTGGCTTGTCAATCAGTTTTTTTTTTTGATGTTGTGGTCTCTCTTTGAAAACCAGCATTGGGGATCTGTTTCGCATAGGGCCATAGCATTATGCTGAGCAATGGCCAAATTATTCTTTTTCGTGTTTGTGCCTTTCTTTTCTTCTTTCAATTAACCATTTTTTGTTACTGCCTATGAACTGGTTCCTCAGTGGAAATCCAATGATTTTATGTGACTGTAATTTTATGGTTATGCTCATTTTGCATGCTTGCACTAATGCTTGATAAGTGGGGTAGTGGCGTAACGCGTTTTCAGTAGCAATAGTTTTCATTTTGACAGTTCTTCAACATTCATTGCATTGTGACGTAGGCTGTGGACCAGACAAATATTTCAATCATATTAGGCAGAGAATTAGCGATATTCTTCAAAATGATTAAGATGGTGATCGTGATCGCCTGTATAAGGATTTTACCGGATACAAATAATTGGTTGAATATTTGCTTAAAAGTTTACCGAACCGAATATATGGCTGGATTTGGCGCGCCGTATCAAATCATGCATCTTAAAAAATCAAGTCTGTACTTGTTGAGGGCGTTGAAGGGCACGTGCCTTACGAATACATCTTGCCTTTGTGATAGCATACGTTTATTTTTGGTTACATTAAAAACGACCATTTGGACTTTTAATTGTCCTACTTCTTATATGCTTATAGACTTTTTAAATACACTATAATTTAGAATGTTTGCCGAATAATCGGCTGAATACGAATGCTCGGTAAATCTGCTGAATATGCCGACTACCGAACATTAAACAAGTATTCGGCCAATCCCTAGATTGAGATTGAAAGACTGTTTACCCAGCAGACTATTAAAGCAACTTGATCCTACTGGTAGGCAGTAAAACAAGGAATTCTATAATAAATGAGTATCACAAACGTCAATTTAAAATTATGTTGCCAGTTCAGCCATTCATCCAATCACAAGACCGCAGCAGAAAATTGTCACATTATGTGTCTCCATTGAATTACTAGAACTGCTGCTAGTTTTAAATAATTCATATCTCAATTGAAAACTAAATAATATTTAGCAATATTATCGCCAGTCAGAAGTTACTGCATTCTCTTCATCATAATATTATGACTCTATTTATGTATGAGAGGTTCTAGTAATGCCGGTGCATAATCCTGCTCACCTATAGTTTTGAAAGTCAAAAGCTCTATCGGGAAGCTGTTATTTCGATATAAATTTTACCTTAGTATCGTCTAGTACCTATCTTCGATAGTATTAAAATTATAAAGTCTTAAAATATGCTATTTTAGTACTTGTTCGTATTAGGATAAGCGGTAGGCGTTTACTGCTTTGAAATACAAAGTAACGGAGGCAAAGTTCAGGTGCTTCTGCTTCAGTTATTTTTGTTCCTCATTCCGTGTTATGAAAGTTTGCAGCCAAGTTAACCTTTTGAATATCTTAAGTTACACAGTTCGACATAAGCAATTGTCTTTCTATTGTGTCTCTAATTACGACATTCGATGAGTTAACTAGTTAAAATTGAGTATTAATTTCACAAACAAAGGCTCACATTCTGAGAAATAAAGTTTCACACAAAATAACAATGATATGGGCTGCCTCATTGGTCTTGTGGTCGTAAGCATGACTGCTAAGCCTGAGGTCCCGGATTCGATTTCCTGGTCAGCCAAAGTGTTAATGAGTTTTTCCGTTTGGAATTGTATTAGCCCGGACACTGAATGTGTGCCCGGTGGATGTCAATGGGCTCGACCCATGTTACATGGCACTTAAACATAACTAGCGAAATAGCGGTGAACTGTAGGTACACCTTTGCCTAACACTTCTAAGAACAGGCATGATGTTAGTTATGATTTTATGTTGAATATAGTATCAATTTCGCTGTCAAACGAGTAACGAGACATAAGATAAGTGCATAGTAAAACTATTATACAAACATATACCAATGAGTAGAAACCAAACCCGACAGATCATGTAGCTCATAAAACTTAGGCCCAGTAATGGCTGTATCAATCAATTGAACAATTACAATGATGCAAACACCAGGTGGTCAGGTTTACGTAATAACAATTGTTCCATTAATATTAATGATAGATACACAAACTAAATCAATGTTGCGTTAAAATATACAGTCGATAATTTCTTAAAATATACAAGGCATTGTTTGGCGTAGAAGCTAGTTGAGTTTCACGGAAGTTTTTGAATTAATAAGCAATAAAATGATTAAGTATAGAAAATAAAATTTTGAAATTATGTAAACTTAAGTCGAAAACTTAACCAAGCATGGGACAAGTGAACTTACACAGTAAAACAGATAGAAGACGCATATCTTCATTAAGTGTATTCATGAAAATGAACAATTTAGAACAAAATCTGCTGTTCAATACAAAAGTGCAATATTATCACGATTAAAATATATGGAAAAAGCTAAAAACAGTACATTTCTCCCAGTTAAGGTCGGAATATAACACATAAAGCTCCTAAAGCCACTCCTACTCATATAAAATTATTAAGTTCAAATACGATAAAGAACGAGCAAGAAAAAACATGAACGTATTCGCAGCTTATCAAGCAGTGTTAGTTGTAAGGCCAAGTCAGGGTCAGTCGGTCGACAAGAGGTCACAAAGGTTAACTTGGTGTAACTTTTAAACGATGGACTAGCTTCCTGTCAGGCATCCTGCTTTTGAGCTGATGTAATTGAATGGGATTGTTTTAAAGTACAAAATTTATGTGAGTATACACGATTAAGTCAATGCTAAATGCACAAAGTTGATCTTGTACAGAATTCTAACACTAAGATTACTTTCATATAATATGAATCTTGTCTGTACTAGGTAACTGAGTACCCATCATCAACACAAGATTTTGCCATAAGACGTCTAAAACAGACGGACTATTCAAAATCATCAACAAACTATACATCTGAATAAATGTTTACTACAATAATGAAAAGAAATTAATTGGATAAAGTGTAACTATCTAAATTGAAATTAATGTAGAATTCCAACTAACATTATCAAGACATCACCATAATACGATTAGTAACTTCGTGCCGCTTAGGATCACGAACTTTAACCACAACATAGAGTCATAGACATTGACACGGTTTGATCCGGTACAGGTACCTGATAAGAGTGCAATATAAAAAGTGATGGATGGCTATGAGAAATGTGGAGACTATGGAGATACCGAGGTAAGAGTGGATATTGTAAATCATATTAATTCTGAGAGAGATAAGTCTCCGTTTGAAGATGAAGGTTCATTGTTATGTTACGAAAGACTTGAGATATAGGAGTATGCAGATATGGCAATATTGAAAGAGAAAAGATTTTGTATGAAGAAAAGGCCTCTGCTGTGCCGTTTTTAATAAAGTAATTGAAAGATTAAAGCAAGTAACCAAATATTAAAAACAAACGTCGCTCACACAAAGACAAAGAAGCGACTAGTTAACAGTTCATTATCGTCCCTCAAACGCAAAATTTCAAAACAATGCAAGCCCACTATAAAACTAACAATATTGCAACATATTACCCAACAACCATCTTCAATTTTGTCCAACTATCTGTTCACATTAATTCGCGTTTTGCTTTAGAAACTGGATCGTTACACCATATTAGGTTTGAACCGTTTGGTATCACTTTCTGCAAACCATTTATGGGTAAGAATGCCTCATGAATTATCCCCAATGGTAATTTGCTTTTGAATTTTTTAACCACAATGCTTGAAGTAGCGAATTTCGTTATGAAACTGGTTGGTATGCTATTCAAGATTTTCTGTTTTGTTGCTATTATAAAAGGGATTGTAGAGGCTTTTATTTTTGTTTTATGTCTGATGTCATCATTTATTTTGCTGCAACGTTGTTTATGTGTGTTGTCTCGTAGGCTGTGCTTAATGTGTGTTTTTATTATTATACATTGTTCACTGTCTGTTTAATAGTCCGGAAACTAAACAAAACGAAGAAACTTAGTAAACATTCTTATGTTAAGTTTTGAAGACGCAAAAATACGAAAGTGTTAATTTTAACCAAGAAAGGTTATGCCCAAAAGAGAAGAGTTTGGGTGCGGAGTGTTTAGTTTTTAAGCTTCAAGCCTTATTAGTGATTATCACATAACACACTTTGATCGCTATTTGCTTCGAAAGTGAAATTGTTATGACGCATGCTGATGTTATCACCATTGTGACAACAAATGTCAGTATTATGTAAATTGTTATCTATCTGTATCTGCCAATTCGTGAGAAACCTTCCAACAATTGCGAAGCTAGTTTGCAACAAGTCAAAAATATAAAAGAAAATGAAGCTTTATGCAATGAAGAGGTGGAAAGGTCACAATGTTATACGTGTGTAATAATTCTGTGGAATTGAAACTTACTTGAAGAGTAGACAATCGTGGGAAAGCAGTGATACACATCAAATCTACAATGCCATCATAAGTTTAGAAACAGAAAAATATTCAAGAGTTTCTAAGAAACGAGCTCGTGTTGAATGTTGTTCTTTATCTTTTTCTGTATTACAGTATCATGTATTATCTTTATTTTATCATACGTATGGTTTTCATTGTCTTTCTAAGAATAATAGTCGTAATAATTTTATTGTGAATTCAATGACGGTTTCAAATTATCATTTTCGTTGTCACTCACCGGTTATATAGTCAGCTCATTGATATTATTATGGCGGCGGTAATAGACACAGTTGAGAGCAAATGATTATGGGTTAATTGACGAGACAGGAAATCATGAAATGAATTTTGTCATTTACTTGTGTTCACTGCCAGACTAGACCCCCATAAGGTTTTTAATTATTATGTGGAAGCGTGCTAACCGTGGGGCTCTAGAGACAAGAGTGGCAAGCGAAACTAGTCCGCCGTACGCGGAGCAGACAATATATAAGAGAACAACTCACCTAAATATTCAAATTCTAATCCAATTCCAAATGTTAAGTTCAGAAACCACTGTGTGGTACAACAATAATGAACCTTTATTCCAACTCAAAACAATGGCAATACTCAAAAATGCCAATTTCAAATATTAATTTTCACAAACAACCATATTGATGGTACAAACTCAATATTTCAATGTCTTCCTGACATTCAACAGAGGTCAGACACAAACAAGGGGTTGTAACATAGCCCAATTCAATTAACACTATTAGCATATGCAACCGGCTGACACCGACAACATGAGTTACTCGTCTCAATAAATTTAAACAAATTATTTCAAATAAACAATTAATTACAGTTAACAAAAATTTACAGCGAATTACTACTTCCCTTATAGAGACTGCCAAGTAATTAGCCTACTGTAAATTACCAATTTGTTGGTTATATGTCTTATAACCGCGCTCTTGCCACCAAAAATGTTCACTGCCAGACTAGACCCCCATAAGGTTTTTAATTATTATGTGGAAGCGTGCTAACCGTGGGGCTCTAGAGACAAGAGTGGCGAGCGAAACTAGTCCGCCGTACGCGGAGCAGACAATATATAAGAGAACAACTCACCTACAATACAACAAAAGAACTTACCTGTTGGTTGAAGGACACTGCTCTGGTGCCAACCTGGAGTTATGTATGTAAGTGAGTGTATATGTATCGTGTTGTGACGTTACGAGTATTCTTCAGGTTAGAATCCGCTGGAGGCAATCACAGCATGCGGTCTTCAAATCACTCGTTCCCAATAGCGTCCCTTGCTTAACCTTCAAACTTCTTAAACAAGATATATCCAAAATTCAATTCGTGTTATTACGTCAAATTGGGGTTATTAACAATCCAAACAAGGGTCATGACTTATTGTCACCAAAACGACCGGGGTAAAGTATTACTTTTCAACAAGATCGCGAAATACAAGCGGCGACATGCTTTCCTTGTTCCCACCGAAAATCAAGAGAGCTGTCAAGTGTCAAAATCAAACTGTCAAGTCAGATGTCATTCCGTTCGATGGCGCGTTCCGAAAGCGCATAGAGTAACTAATCCAACGGTCCGAAACAACTTGTATGTTTTATCATTAAAGTTAATGTGTAGTAAAAAAACATTAGATGTCGTGATAATACTACATTTGCTAATCTTTAAACTTCTGTTTCCATTCAAGCAGAATTCATTAGTTTAAATCTATCCGTGCTTATCTCAACCATCTCTGTAAGACGACTTCATTCCCACGAAAGATTTTATCTGGACCACAGCATTCAATATAATTAGCTTGCTCAATTAAATCTAGATTCTCGAGATTCAATGGTCCGCGGTTCTAACAACTTAACGATTAGAAAATAAGCTTTCGATTTACTCCAGCTATGGAAAGAAAAATTCAGAAATTATATTATACTTATGAAGTTCATAATGGAGCTGATGATTTTGAAAACGGTAAAAACGTTTTGCGGGATTTATTCAATGTGAACGCACAAAAGAGTATCGATACCACTCAAAGTGACGTTGTAGATAGTGCTGGGTTAGAGGTCAAAGCTGGGCATGTAAAAAAGGTAACTGACCCATCGCCCACTGGCATGGCAGCAATACATTACCCTTAGTTGACTTCGACATCTTGCGTAGGAAGTGAAGCAGATGAGATAAATCTACGGATAATGTACCCAAATTACTTCTTTATTATCTTATAATTCTTTTCGAAGACCGACTGATTCTGTCAGACTTTTTATTGAAAGTTTATTATAATTTGTTTAATGAGTCTGCTTTGTTCACCTATAATGTATGAGCCTGTCTCTATTTCTCTTGTAAGGTGAGTTTTCAGTGCCGCATTTAGCCATTACCGTTAGCTTTTACACTCTTTAATTGGTTGATGTTTTTAAACTTCCCTAATGATGTGTTTTGTGGATTATGGGAAGTCATAAAATGAAAAAGCTCTATTAAAGTTCATAATAATATCGTTTCCAATATTCTATGCGAGTAGGTAAACTTTTCCGATTCTAGTATAATATTTTATTAAGGTCTATTGCCGCGTGCCAATTCCATCAATCAAGCCGTACTTAATGCTTGCTAGCAATCTAGTTTGCTCTCTCGTAAATCATGGAAATGTTTAAATATTTATGGTTTTTCATATAACTATTGGAAAAGTGTGACGAAGAATTTCAATTCATGAAAATCAGTCACGTCTGACCTCCATTGCAACATTTTTTTTATTTCTTATTCTTTTCTTATTGAATTGAAGTTATTTGATAAAGGTATTTTGAGATCAGAATGACTATGTGCCTTCCAAAGAGTTATGCTATGGCTAGCATTAGCTCCGAATGAGTTCCAGTTTACTTATCTAGCGGACAGTTCAAAAAAATGTATTCTGTTTTAATATATGTGATAGATGTTCCCTGACCGGAGACTTATCTGTCCCTTGTAACTAGTATTACATGAAGAAGGTTACCATTTGGAATTCCATACCCTTACAAACAAAGTTAAATAATTAAACTTCCAAACACATTAATCACGATCCATATCCAAAATAAAAAAATGTTAAATAGGCTCGGTTAATTTAAAACCAATTTGTTTATTTTTAAGGAAAACAAATTGCTGTATCAATTTGGTAACCTAAGGTCATCAAGGTATTTTAAAAATAATATGCTTGAGTCACCTTATTATGGAAATTAGTTGGTTTATTGTTATTCGTTTTAGGGGCCTTGATAAGAGCTAAATTTAAAGCCTACGTTAAGTCTTCATGAGGTTTGGAAGTGGTATTATTTGTAAATATTTACGTAATCATATTTTTTATCGCTTTTGCAAAGTGCTCAGGCATTAAAGATGACGGAAAACCTTGTTTATTGGGGTAACTTAGGCACGCACAGAGTAGTCTTTTTAGCTAGAATAAGTAAGATCTCGATTTATAAGAAGATACCTTGTATATCGTCTAGTTAGGTTCCATATTTAAAACTGGATTCGGACTGAGGTAACGTTCATAATACAAAACTGACAACTTAGTACCGGACTTATTAGTCAGTTTTTGATTAAAGAACTCAATTTTGATTACATTTAGCTTCTTATTGCAAAAACTGGCACTGGTATAAATCCAGCCAAAATATTAAGCCTTGTATTGAAACGATCAATACTCAATCTTTTTTTCTATGAATGAAGTGGACTTAAACTAAGGTGATGAACGAATTTGAGAATTTTCTCGCAGCATCGCTGCTCATTTGCTCAAGTATGAGGGCAAAGTTTCCTATTCAGAATGCCTCAAAGAAAGTCAACCATCACAAAACACCAAACCAGGTTCGCCTGAGCCTTGCCTTCCAAAAACGAATATTGCTATCGCTTCTCATACTTCTATCGAAGCGAAAACAGGCTTCGACCATTCAGGTACCTACCCACTGATATTTCAATTTCGCGATAGCTCATCTTACTTATCTTCGCTTACAATCTAGACGCAACCAGGCAATGTTAATTGGTGCCTAGAAAGTCTGGGACGAAGAAGATTACTGTGACCATTACTAGTTAACGTTTCACTTTAATTGATTATAATGACAGTTTTTGCTATGTGAAATTGTTAGTATTATGTGGGTAAGTTTTTGTAAAGGCTTCACAATTATACGCGAATTATCTACAGGTAAAACATCTTCATATTTGGTAAGGCCATTACTATTAAAAATACCTTCAATTAATGTGCTGACTTTCTTTCTCTTTTCTTTTATTCCTGTTGACGGCTTCATTGATCGAGTGGTCGTAAGCGTTATTGCTGAGTCTGAGGTCCTAGTTCACTTACTAAGTCAGGTCAACTATTATTGGGTTACCATATCAGGAATTTCTCATTATCAGAAGTGTGGACTTGTCCCACGTTCGTGGCAATAAGCTCGCCTAACATAACTGGTGAAAAGTATATAAAGTTTTTCTTGTTGATGTGACCATTCAGCGTTGCCAGATTTATCTATGGTGTCATAATTTAGTGTTAATTTGAATTGGAATTCCCTTGTCTATTATTAGTTGCAGAAATGAATATTTCTTCAATAAGTCACTAAATCGATTGTTATCAATCATTTTAACGAATGTTTGTTTGAGTTTAACCGTTGTTCTACGTGACTTTAATAGTTATTAACACGCTCTGAAATAGTACTGTTTATTTTTTGAATGAGCACAGAATGTGCGGGGCTAGAAATACGAAGAAAATCAAAAGGTTAAGTATATCTAAAATATTTGGACAATATTATAAATAGGTTTTTTTAAATAAATGCTTTAAGTTTGATTAGATTGTGATTGTGTAAATGTAAAAGACGACTGTTTTGGACAATTATTGCTTGTCCTTGCCTAAATAGCTCAACAATTTGAATGTTTATTGAAATGTACCAGTCCCATAACAATAATGTTAAAATTGGCTCATTTCACAGCTGTTTTGTTGCGTCGTACTTATAATAAAATCAACATTCTTGTTTTAATGAATTACCTACTTAAAGGTTAGTTTAGTAAGCGAATTATTTGAACTTTTACGAACTGATACCTAAATATTGCTAATTTCCTTGTATATGCCTGTCAAAGTTTAAATTGTTGTAATTAATAAAGATTATAATATGGACCCTGTCGGGCATAGCAGAGTAGGAGAGAGGATGAGGGTTTTAAACTACTCTAAAACACAAATGGGTGGGTTGGCCCGTCAGAGACGAAGTTTCTTACGCTTTTTCTCGACTCCTAATGTAAAGTCGGACGTCGGTCTTAGGAGGCTAATATAATTGTAATGTTACAATAACACACAGTGGACAATAATTGCATGCTTTACACAAATTTAGAAGCAGAATGGAGTTAAATAAAACTCAAGATTTGCCAATCAAAAGTGTTACAACGAATAAGATCAAACACGGATACATTTCAAGTCCTAAATAAATTCCGAAAGTAGATAAGTGCAGGAAATAAAACATCAAAGTACTGATAAGAAATCTAGTAGGTAGGTACGTAACGTTTTTATTTGTAGATATTACGAAATCAACTTGTAATTGCATGTAAGCTTGATCGATAGAGATTACATTACTGTATATTGTAACCGTAGGTGACATGTTGACCACCTGGGGGCCGATTCTACTAACAAAATTCTGCAAAAATCGCAATAGCACCGCGACTGGATCACGACTTTTAAGGGTTTTCTCATCCCACTAATGAACAACGCTTCAACTGCGGCTACGTTTTAGTGGACGCCAACGATCGATCGAAACAATGTAAAAATCTATTCTGCTAAGAAAGTCGTACATGAGCGTGACGTTTAGTCATATTCTGCTATTATTTTGACACTCGTTAGAATCGAATCAACGCTGAATTTCGGCAGTTCATCTGTCAAAATTAGCGCTTGAACATAAGTCAGTAAAATGCAACTTTTATCCCATCGATCTAGGATTGCTTTCGTTTTTATTCCTAAAAATATAATGTTTTATACAGATTTCGTTGAACTTGCCCATGTGGGTGATGTTGGAAAGGTTAGACGAAGAAATTTTACGTCAAGAGTATGCAACAATGCTTTGCCCCTTACGGATCGTCAGTGCGTTACGACATACCAATTCTCCAGAGACCTCACGAGAGAGAGCTTCGATTGACAAGATCAGTGACCACACATGCCCTTCAATCTTCATTCTTACGGTATTGATACGGAAAAAGGTAACATAGTTACAGTGTGTTACTACGTGATATTCTCTATTGACTCAATCTTGGATGCACCGGCTTTTTATGTACCTGGGTTCGTACCAAACACTGATAGACCAGCCGCAATGTAAATGCAGTGTCAAAATTTTTAATTTCTTGAGTTTTAGTAATAAACTAGCTACTGTCCACGACTTCATCCGCGTCTAATTTTTGCTCCTCTGACCCTTCCCGTCGCACCGCATTGCCTGTCAGTTTTCAGCTATTTTTCGTTGCTGCTCCGCTCCTTTCGATCGTAGCGTGATGTTATATAGCCTTCCTCAATAAATAGGCTACCCAATACACAAAAGAATTGTTCAATTCGGACCAGTCGTTCCTGAGATTACCGCATTCAACCAAATAAACCAACTCTACAGCTTTATAATATTAGTATAGTCGATAGGTATAATGGAATATCAGGTATTTGGTAATTTAAAAAAAACACAAATTAACAGACTGCCCTTGTAACATATTACGCCTATGTATTTGCAAGGCTAAGTTACGGCATAATAATGAGGGGAAACAGTACAGATGCACCAACTTTGTTTACTGTTTAAAAGATATTTTTTTGATAAATAGCTGCAAACCCCATTTTATAAAGCTAAATATTTTAACTCAGTCACTATACTCGAAATATGCAAATTTGCACATAAACACCAAGAATTTTACAATAAACGACAAGACATACAAACAAGACACACATTCTGATACAAAACATGACTAAACCTACCTACGTCCCAACTAAAAAAACATTCAACAAGCCCTCTGGTAATGTCAATAAATGTATACAAGAATTTACCCGAATCAATTAGTAATGAAAATAAACTCCATCTATTCACTAACAAATAAAAAAATCTATTAATAAGTAAATGTTATATCAGTATTAGCAAACATTTAAGTGAATCCCTGAAACGTAGTTAAAATACCCAAAGCATGTTTTTTATTTATTTTGATTTTAGAATAAGTTAGATTATAAGTCCTATTCTACGTACTATATTTCTTTTGATGTGCCCAACAGGGTCCCACGATTGTAACTAAATCCAATGTTTACCACATAAGCATATACATTGTAGAATGCAATAAAGTATTGAGTATTGGAATGGTACATGAAATCAAAAAACAAATAATGGAACAAAGCATTTTTATTACTATATCAATTTTAACGTCAGACCACTTGAGAAGTAGGTAGATACTTAGTATTTCGTCTAAAATAGTAGGGTCGTTTCACCACTCATGTTGATAACGTGTGCCAGATAGAAATACATAATATATTAATATTGCATGCTCAACATTGTAAGTGCACAACAGCCAACAGTCAGCAGAATGTCTGCCTGTATCGAGCACAAGCAACTCTTGAGTCAGAAGTTGATATTTGGGTGTACCTAAGTTAATGTTCCAAAAAATATATATTGTATTTATGTTAGAAGGGGCTAACTAATATTATTATTTTTCTCATTGGTGTGCAAAAAAATGCAAAATTATGTCTTTCCCCGCAGAGTCAACAGGTACAGTATGTGTTTGTTTTGCAGATTGTCATGGAATGTAAATATCCCTGTATCCAGATTTCCATATTGAATAAACAGTTTAAATTCCTTCTTGCATCATCAATACACACTTTCCTCAAACTGCATCTAGATGGTTTTACTGAAGAAGGGGAAACTTTCATAAGTTATTTCAAATCAGGAACAGTCTCGGGCAACATCTTCACACATTGTGTTGAAATCTTACTGAACAGTTAACAGCACATTATTTTGTATTAAATGCTGTACCATCTTCAAGATTCCATTTTCATTATAATACTTCAAGTACACACATGAAAACTGAAATATCAATTTCATACAATTAGAAAGAAACGGATTAACTACCCTCTCACAGAGAGGAGGCCTGGATCCCCGCAGGGGGAACATTATAAGCTGCTTATATATGTATGTTAAGAGGAATAAGAGTATTAACTAAAGCAATTAAAACTCTTTGAACTAAATTAAATGTGTTGACAGTTGACACTTGTCATTCAGCTATGTCAGATAGTGATGCGATTCGATGTTGTTTAACTCGTTACTCAAGTTACTAAAGGCTCGAAATCATTTTATTTATTTATTTTCTCACACGTTGTCAGTTGATGTAGTCTTGTTTAGATAAGTATCACGGAGTCTTCAACTACATCAATTCATAATTCAATATTACTAATATCGTGTAACTGTCAAAATAATGTGATGTACTGAATCAGGGATGTTATAAATAAGAGTGATAATGTTTTGCATTATTCTGTAAGTATTAGTCAGTTGATAACGTGTAATTTGTCATCGTATCGTCATTATTTATCAGATTGACAGTGGAATGTGAGAAAGAGAAAATGCTCCCCGCACAGCAAGAGTCGATTGTAGCCCCAATATCGATCGGATGCCACATTTTGAATTTTGCTATGATTATTTTCTTTTAAGTTATTATTTAATGTCGTTTTTAACAAAGCTGCTAGAAACCTCCCTAAAAGGAGGTACCTACTCTCGATTCAAGTTGAATTAAATTGAGAAAATCAGTGCCTGACGAATACTAGTAATAGCAACATCACTAGCTAAACTGACAAGCCACCAAAAACTTCAATCCGTTTCACGATGATTTTTAAACCACTTTAAGCGAGAGTAAGCGGACTTAAAACGGGATTAAACACCTGTACCGTCAATAGTATTTTTTTTTAAATCAAAACAGATTTGCTTACTACCTCGAACTGTAATTAGGTACATATTTACAAAAAAAAAAACATAACATCGTTAAAAACGGTTCAATAAATGATTTTGTTGGTAAAATACGATTAATAGAATTTGGCATGTTGGTAACACAGGAAGCCCACTCGTATGTTCCCGTAACGATTCGGTTGCGATACGGCGTAAGTTTAATTTCCCTTGTGCTTAACAAATAGTAGAATGACTTTACAGGACATCACCGACCTGCGATCGAAATCTAACCGTTGTGAAAACACAATTGAACGTGTATCTTTGCAAATTAGTGGAATCGCCCCCCTGATCCTGGTAGAGAGCTATGGTGAACTAGGTCTCGAACTAGCTCATTATAATGGTAACAAAAGATTAAAAAATATTGCGTTTCTTAATGAACGCAATGAGGAAAATAGTGAAAAAGAAGAAAATTACGGGGAATAGATTTTAGAAAACGATTCTAATAGTATTGTCAAAACAACAGTAATTAAAGATTCTATCAATACAACTAAAAATAATACTAAAAGTCCCACGATCAAAACACCTAGCCCTTTACTAAGTAATGTCTGTTATTCTAAGAAAAACATTGAAGTACACTTCCACTAAATAATTTAACGGTCAATATTATGGATCTATAACAAGCACAAGACAGAAATAGGTATTTAGCCACAGCTCTATGCAATATGATAGTGAAAGCCAAGCGAAATTGAAGGGTGGAAGGCATGGAAGCTTTATTTTATACTTATTGCTGGATTTCTCCACTAAAGGTCTTGGAAAATAATTTATATTTCGATATTGCGTTAGATGGCTTGCACACTGGTTTTAATGTAGCAGCGACTATTAGAGATAACGTTTTTGATGAAGACAAAGGTAATGAGACAGATAAAAATAATGATGCTTGTTGTACATTAGAAAAGCAAAGATAATATTCGCCTTTGGTGCTTGCATTTAATCAAAGTATTCTAATGGTTCCTAGAGTATCCACCGTATCTAAACGCTGTTGATGAAGAGTGTGATACAGGTGTCTAATTAAGACATTCATTACCACACCACGCAACATAATTACACGTAATCAGCTAAATCACACAATACTTAACACTAGCTATATTCTGACGGTCTAATTAAGAAAAACATATTAATCATTTCTCAACAACAGCTCTATTTAAACAATCCTCACCCAATTAGCCCTCTAAAACAGCAATTTGAAAATTAATTAAAATATCGCTGCGACGATCCGTTCGTGTGAAAGCAACTTTATCTATAACTCGTTAACGGTATGCATTCAGATAGTCAGCAGCCAATTTATTACGCTGCGTATCGTTCCATCTGGGATGTATTGATAGCAATGGAAGACACGACTTTGTTACAATGAGAAATTATTTCAAATAACGGACGCTGGGCTGACTTAATGGTTGACAGTGGATTTGCATGATGGGAATCGAGTTGTTTTGAATGTTTTCCTGTATTTGATGGTCTATTATATACTTGTAGAACGTGACGTTGGAGAAATGGTGAAGGCTGCTCTAGAAAAGCTACAAATCAAAGGTTGAAATCTTTGTTTGTTGTTTTGTTTTCTTGGAATTGTATGACAGTAGATAGTAGCGTGTTACTACTAATGCTGTTACAGTTAGTTCAAGGGTGGTGGCCGAAGCCATACATCGTACTTGTTGTGGCGTATTAATATATATTTTTTTTAAATTACATCCTTGTCCTGTCTTTGTTGGTATATTACTGCTTGCATGTATCTTCGAGCATTTTTAATATTATATCCACATCAACCCTTAAATGTCACCATACATTTTTGATATACATTGTATATCAAAAATGTCAACACCTTGATGTTTGATCACGTCAACACCTTCATGACAACTTCATACATTTGTAACGATAAGAGATTTTGCCCCCACGTGTATGCAGTGTAGCTAATACACTCCATATCCAATAGCCAATTAAATGACTTGGAACTACCTCCTGTTTCGATGAAACTTAAAATAATGGAACTATCAGACCTTCATGGCCAATATTTTAAACTAAACCAACAAAATGAACACAAAGCAAATCTTCGAAGCGTTGATACGGACGATAAAATTGCCTTTTCAGGTAGTCGCTGAGCAGAGTTGAGAGTTGGAACAAATCATAATATTATGGCGTAAGCTCAGAGCAACATTGTAGAAGTCTCATACAAAGGAAAATTAAACTGGCTGTCAAAACCTTACAGCAGTTCGATACAAAGTCAACGGCCGCTGTTAGTGTAGTTACTTGAAATGATGAGCCTAAATATTTTTAGACATTTTTTTTTGGTTTTTATTGTATAATAAATTAATATCGATACCTAGGAAGTTTGTAAAGTTTGCTACCTAATTGGATCAAGTAATGCAATGATAAATGTGTTCTTTTAGATCGTGATGCAAGTGTATTTCATCCATGACATGATTGACAGTTTGATTGAGACACGAGATTGCCTCTACTTTACCCTCTAAATGAAACTTTCTACCACTAACAGGGTAATAGGCCCGTTATACATCTAAAACTTTATTCCTCATGACTGCTAGAGAAAATAAAAATAGCATACATCAGTTTATCTTCCCGTTTAAGTCGTAAATGTCAACTGGGTGATGGATGACCGACGAATTAACCCATATTCCTAATAAGCTGATAATCTGTGAGGGAGAGACGCTACTGGGCATTACTCGAGCTGTATCTACTATAGGTAAATTTTAAATGTTATTCTTATCAATAAAGTTATCTAAGTGCAAGGGTGGCAACATCGGAGCTTGATAGCAATAAGAAAATCTGCTTTAACTTAGAGAAAGCAGACAACACTATATTGATACAGAAGATAACGATAGACCTATTAAGTAAAACAGTTTCTATCAATTGATTTGAAAATGAAAAGGCAGTAAAGAAATAAAATATGGAAGCGTAGCATCACATAAAGTTATTAATCTAAAAACAATATAGCTAGTAAATACTCATTAATTAAATTTCACTTTGTGTTGAAACCGCTCGTGGTTCTTCATGGAAGAATGGAAAGCAAGTAACGCTTGTTATAAACATTAATAAACTTAACGCTGCCTTGTTGCAGAGAAATTTATTAACAATAATGTAACATTAATACTTTAAAGCCGTTGAAATGAAATATTACTCTTTGGCACGATTTCTGAAACTTATGTTGTGGTTGTGGCAACAGTATGTGAAATGGGCATGCCACATGGTACATGTCAACTGAGCACAACATGTAGACGTCTTTTGTTGGGCATAAGCTACCACATACAGTGCTAACAGTAATGATCTTGAAAACAAAGTCTTTAATATAACATCTGGTCGGAAAATTGGTAACGAAAGCAATGCAGCCTTAAATATTACACCCTATGAATTTAATGAAAATAGTTATAACAGCCATGAAAAGGAAATTATTAAGTTTTAACTATTTATAAAACAAAATGAAACGTGAATAAAAAAAAAATAACCCAAATCACATAGGACAATGCACATCATGCTCATTCTTGATAGCTATAGAAAATCGCAAGCAGTGTTCACTTTTACGGCATGTTAAGTTTCTGAAATTAGCAGCTTAAAGCAATATATTGAAGATGACACATTTCCGTACAATATTTCTATTCAAAATATTTTACGAACGTTTAGCTGCTAAAGCTTTGCTAATAAAATTTTCAGCTTTTCACTAAAACATGTCATTTCCAAGTATAATGCCTAGTCATAGTAGTGCTTCGAAATGCTTTAGCAAATTCTCTTGACTGTTTTGTGAACTTATTTTGTCATTCAGGCAGAAACAAGTTATGGTGTGTACTGCAGATTTTGAAGAAGAATCTCATAATTTTCTTATGATTCATAATTGATGAAATCGTATTAATGGGATGGCCCATTTATATTACTCAGTTTGGTAGGATAAAATCGAACAAGAATAAAATGCGTTAATGTATAAAAAGAAAGAAGTATAAAATCACAATACTGTAGGTAGAACTTGACGAGGAAACATCAATCAGTTTCACCAATATAAATAAAAAAAACACAGATCAATCAATTTGAAAACAAACCTCATTTGGGCTTTATATACAACTACTTCCCACTTTTGTAAAAGTCTCTCACACCCACCACAACCATCCAATATGCAAATCTTACATTGTAATCTAAACAAGAAAACATTTCGTACGTTTTGTTGAAAATGTATTTAAAGGTAATCGCACACGAAAGGTCATACATGTGTTTCTTGAACATGCATCCTTCCCTTTTAAGGTAAACTGACCTCAAAGTTGTATAAATACTTTGTGTGTCAGAACTTTACAAGATACTTAAATCAATTATGTGTTAACCAATAAAGAGGATCGGTTAAGTTCTACCATAGTGTCATGGTGAGGTGTTTCTATAGTAAGATGATTTTCATTAACGTGGCAAGTTGAAAGTGACGACCCATGCAGTTAACAGCAAAGTGTTTAAGAGTACAGGAATAGACCCAGAACAAAAAATCAAAGAATAATGGAACTGGGGACACAGTAGCTTACAATATGATAGACTAATGTATCGTGTGAACCGATCTTTTATTGCATTTTGTTGGAGAGAATTAAAACATTTCTCCTCACATGAAACAGCAAAGCTTCGCATGACCTGAGACGGAACGGATCTGAAACGGAAGAAACGAAAGAATATTTCCTACAGCGTCATTTCTAAAATAGTGATAAAAAATTTCACTCTGCCTTTATGGAGTACAGAGGTAGAATTAATGCTGATCTGTTCTGTAAAATCTCATCTTAAAGACTTGTGCTATCATCCATCTGATGCTAAGGAATAACACTAATAACATCTCACTTCAAGATCAGTTCGTTCTGGTTCCCGTTGTAAGATTTTGACACGATGGAGCGGGTGGCTATGTTACACGTGCTGGAGTGAAGGAAATAGCATATATGCTAGCAAAATTTATTAACGATCCATTCTTTAGTACTACCACACAACAGGTGAAGAGCTTACGTCAGCATACTCAACAAGGGCTATTGAACCTAAATGATAGTAGGCACGCAGAAAAAATAAAATAAATCTTCATAATAATACTTATTGGAGCACGATCGACCTCTTTGCATTTGCGCAGCCCGAAGGTGTAGAATATGATGAAGTGCGTACACATGCTTCGAGTAATATCGGGTTGTGAGAAATTCTGACTTTAGTTTTATTTATTGCTCTGACTTGGTTAAGTAATACAATTCTTTTTTATCTGCGCATGTAGTCAGTTCTGCTGTTTTATTAGAAATAGCTTTCTTTAAACGTCTTTATTTCATTGACACTTTTAGTAATGGTTTATGATCACTATCACTGGAAAATGAAATGCGGTCACTGTAATATGACTGGTATTAAATTACATTGTGTTTTTTTTCTGTTCAATTCTGCGAGAGCTAAGAAAATTACGAATTCTGCACACACCATCATCATTTCGCCATTTAGATGATTTGCAATTTTTTTTTTTCAAAGATTATCTTCGTCATGCAATAATGTGAATGAAATTGTGATAAAAGGGGATTAACGGTTCATCAAAAATCAATGTTGAGGTCACACCTAATTTCTCATTTTTGTGCGGGGGCGGTGTGAACTTGCTTTCTTGGAGTTCACGGCTTAAAAGTTTAGGCTTTTTAGATTTGATTAACGTTGTAATCTAGTTAGATGTTTCTTTTTTTAGTTATATTTAATAAATTTTAGTTTTTCTTTTTGCAAGTCGTCTCTACATTGAAGCTTTTCCATTATGCAGAATGTTTATCTTTTAGACCACTATTGCCTCAGTCTTTGTTATAGGTCGCATTTATATATGACAAATTAAATTTAAGGTTATTTTTAACATCGAATGCTAAAAATAATCTTAAATTTAATATAAAATTTCTTGCTTTCTTCATAAACTATGTATACGCAAAAAATGATTCATTCAGCAATAACTTACTTACGAACACCGTAATTACATTATATTCGAACGATTGTGTCCATATTTTTATAAGTAGCTGTGTCATTGAAGTTTTTTGCAACAGTACCGTAGTATTAATCCTTTTTTCTTAATAATATAATGCGAACGATACGCACAATGAAGCCCGAAATATTTACGCAACAAAGTAATTATGGCCTTCTTCTTTAGCAATTTGAAAATATCTTTAAATGGTATTGAAATAAGATTCAAATTTGAATGGTTTAGGGATAATTTATGTATTTTATTAGTTGAATACAATATGGTTGCTAGAGTTGGTTCCGAAATTGGTACAATATTTCTGTCCATAATAGAGTTGGTGGTTGAACCTGTTGCCGAAGTAATATTATTTAATTTTATGTCAATAGTAAATAACCATGGACAAATAGAGTTTTTTTTTTAATCTCAAGAGTTATACTCGCGGATTAAAAACTTTCAATTCTTACTGACAGATTGACAACAAGCAACGCCATTTCTCCATCAGTTGACCTATTACATCCCTTTTTTATGGCAGGCTTCTCATATTATGAGTGTGTATTAATAATATAACCTCTAAATTTCTTACTGTATCATTCTGATCCAACCAAATGAGTCATAATTTGTTGTGGGCGTTACTGGAGCAATTAGATTTTTTTTAAACAACAATGACATTGAAGTAAAAAACATGATTGCCCTTCGCGAACATAATGAAGTGATTGATGCAGAAAATAGTGTTGCAACACCTACAAAAGTTAATTATACAATTATTTTGGTAATAACAAATTAAAATGTGGCTCCCAATTAAGAACTGTATCAACTTCGTCGCAAACTAGTGACCGTTATCTTCAAAAAGTAATATAATAGATTCTAGTAGTTAGATTTATGAAGATTGTCTTCAAACAGAAAATTACTGAGCACCAAAAGAAGAAGATACTGAAAGTAGGTATGATAAGAAATCAAGCAAAATAAAATATAACAAAACAGTCTTAGTTTACTTATTCCCACCACTACGTTTGCGTCAAATTTTGGGCCCCCACCGGCCATTTCATATCTCATCGTTCGCCCGCGCTATAAGTTCGTTATCATCTAGCGTTCTTCCTGACTTTTTCTTTTTGAGACAAAGGGACACAACATGATATGAAATAGACCATAACGTAGAATTGCGCTATCAAATGAAAAATAATTGTTCAATTCCGACTGGTAGTCCCAGAAATAACTTAACATATAATAACATTACAGATAATCCACACTATAATATTATAAATGCAAAAGTAACTCTGTCTGTCTGTCTGTCTCGCTTTCCTGCTAAAACTACTGAACCGATTTAAATGAAATTTAGTACACAGATAGTTTAGAGTCTGAGAAAGGACATAGGCTACTTTTATCCCGGTAATATGTTCCCGCGGGATAATTTCCGACCACCACGTGGGCGAAGCCGCTGGCAAAAGCTAGTATACCATATTTACACGAATGCAATACGAGCCCATAAAAACAATATTCAAACCGCATATGCAGAAGTAAGTGAACCTTCAATAATCTCAATTCAAAAAACCATCTCAACACCTGAACTATGGGCACGCCACAATTGCGGCGGTAATTCCCCTCTTTGAGGAGTGGTTCTTACCGGGCATGGGTGCTTCGGTGGGTTCCTGTTCAGGATAAAGCGGGAGGATACGCCCGGGTGTTTCCATTGTGAGGATCATCTAGAGGACACGGTGGAGCATACAGTGGAAGTTTGCCCTGCCTGGGCGGAGCACCGCCGTGTCCTCGTGGAGGCGATCGGCGGCGGTGACCTCTCGCGCCCGGCCCTGGTGCGAGCCATGGTACGGAGTGAGAGGGAATGGGAAGCCGTCACCTCCTTCTGCGAAGCAGTAATGCTCGCGAAGGAGGAGGTGGGGCGCGTGAGGGAGTGGCAGTCACTGCGCTCTCACGTCCTTGGCCGCCGCAGGAGGAGACGCCCCGGGCGTCGGGTCCATAGCGGCCGACTCCCGGCCACCGTAGGCGCGAGCTTGCGGGTGGCGAGCAATGGGTAGCTCGCCGCCCGGTAAGGACCAAGTTCGGGTCGACGGCGCGTAGTGTTCCACGCGCGCCTCAAAGAGATGTCAGCAAAACTGAAGGGGTCTGCTAGGACCGATGCCTGCCGGAGTCGCGTGATTGTTCGAAAGAGATACCGTGACCCTGGCACATGGGCAACTGAAGGAACACTAAAACCCACCCGGTTTTAGTCAGTAAAAGTCTGACATGCCCTCCCGCTCCGCCCAGAGCGGGAGAAGTCATTTGATGATTTCCTATCCAAAAAAAAAAAACACCTGCACTAAAAACTTTCATGAATAAATCAACATCCAACTAAGGTCTATTATTAAAAATATCTCCATTAATAGAACAGTCATACAAAACTGAGATTGTTCGTTATAAATTGTTAGTTTAAACGCAAACCATTCCTGGTAATCAATAGTTAATTCTTAGTAATAAATTTTGTTACTACAGGACTTGGATGAGACAAATTGCTTTAGAAATGAAATCTAAAATCAACCTTGTGCTTTCTCCTTTTATGGTTGTTTTCGATTGTCTTCTAAGGCTTGGTTTACATGCCTTAATCTGTAGATTTTAATGCTTTCTAAATTATAATCTCCCATAGTAATGAAAGGTGCATGTATCTGATGGTTTAATTTGGGTCAGCAGATACTGCGGTGGCCAGTGGTTGGGCTTGTCGGAAATTACGTATAAATAACTAACTTTATGGATAATTATTTCATATTCTTTGTTTATATATTCACTTTCTTCTATGGACACGCCTTTTTCCGGCTCATTAGTTTTACCAACTTTGCTGTGATGATTTGGTCCATCGCTTTAAGCAAATGTTATGATTGTAATAACAAAGCCGGTCACTAATCATTTGGGATCCAGACCCGGTCAGTAACCATATTACAATTTAACGCTATTGCACTTTTTACCAAAAAGCTAATTGGTTTGAATTATATCAAATGACACAGTCTCATCTATTAACACCATTGAAATAAATGTCTATGAGCATAACAATAGCCTATAAACCAGATTAATACAAAAATGAATATAACATACCAACGCTAGATCTAAGTTTTATTGCTATAAAATTCTCTATCAAAGTGATAATTACAATTTTTCAAATTCAAAAGACCCTTTTCAATTAGCGGTATTTGAAACACAAAACTAAGGCAGGTGGTATTTCGATCCCTTTTTTATTTTAATTTTTTATGGTAACCATCGACAGGTAATGTAAGACTGCTCTATTTGTTTTTTTTTTGTAACAAAGGTTCAATCTTTGTTAGAAATAGAGTCAGCAACTGGCAAACTTGTAAAAATTCTGTGAGTTGTGATCAAGTGTTAAGCCAAGTTTAAGGTTTTAGTTGTCAATTTGTCATTTATCATTAATAATTCGGACCATCAGCGGAATCCAATATTCAAGAAAAATCTTGATGGATTTTTCTGGAAAACCTGCTTAGGATCTTTTCCAGCTAGCTAAAATATGTTTGTAAGTTATCAAGTCCTTTCAAATATGATTACCACTAAACCCAATCACAGAAGTCATACGCAATAAAAATAGCAATAAATATTTCCCATAAAACATGGCGACAAAAGAGCTTTACCGGAACCATACTTCTGTGTTGCTATAACTAGTAAACGGTGTAAGGCATCCTGGTCAGGGTGACCATATATGTGTTACTGTTTGTAAGGGTATATTATATGTAGATGGAACAAAGGTGGAAGACAGAAATGTCATTCATTGACATACAGTGGTTATTGAAAAACACAGAATTGACTCTGTTTGTGATATTTTGTGCATAAATTGTATATTAGGTATTTGCTGATGATAGGTATGGGATCGATATCACTCATGATCATACCGATGATCTTTTAGGTAATTTTTCTAACGGGAAATTTATGGTGGCGGAACATATTGACACAGAGTAATGTAAAATTGAGACCAGAGTAGATAATTATAATCACAACAAAATCCCTGTTAGCCATCAATGAATTCCATGATTGTTTTATTCCAATTTTATGCTTACTTATGCAGGATGCTTTTTTATACTCCAGTAACACTTCACTTTTTTAACACTATCGATTCAAAGACCATTCAACAACATGGCTACCCTTATTCAAACCTGCTGCCGTCCCCTAACAATAATAGACCCTATTCCTTTCTCACTTGCACATCACACGAATAAAAGAGACAGCAGATCAATTCCGAACGCCCACGGGACTCCCGTGGCTTCGAAGATCTCGATTCAATTAGCTATGTTGTTAATGCTATGTTAACTGTTAAACTTTATTTTTAATTGTTAAACTTTTGTAATTTCATATTGATTGGAAATATTGATTATGGAATCTTGAATTTTAAATTTTGGAACAACTTTTGGTTCTAAACTCAAAATGTAATTCAATATCTTCAGATAAAGACCTGCTTTATCTGAAGATATTGAATTACATTTTGGTTATTTGGCAGCAGTCAATGTCCCCATAGCTGTGATGCTTACCGCTGTTTACATAGCTTTTAAGTACAACACTATTCTTTTAAGCTATATTTTAATAAATCTGTATATTCTTAGTCTGAGACCAGCTTAAATAAACAGCATTCCTTAAGATTTTTATTCTTTAACTTATTAAAATGGATATTTGCTCACACGGTATTGTATGTTTTGTTTTGTAGGTGTTTCATTGGAACATTAAATAGATTTGTTCTTCATATCTAATATGTTTTTCTTATTGTCAGAGTAAACGAAGTCTTGAGTATGTCAACTTTGCAATTATGACTTATAACTTAAAGTTTAAAAGGCAATATTAAAAATTGCGATTGCATACTCGTTGTGCCAAATCAATTTGTGTCACATGCGAAGTTTATCGAAATACAATTTGCACCATTTTTTGGAACAGAAAACGGCAAAAAGTGTGTAGAAAATTTACCATTGCTTTACATGAACAATTCCAAAGGTAACTTTGGCAACATTTTAAATAATTTAGAATAACAAAGAGTGTTCGACGCCAGGCCAAGGCTCTGGCCATAGGATTTTATTAGCGCAGTGGAAGCATAATGGTGGGCCCTGGACAAGAGTGGAGTAGCGAAGAACTGTCCGCCGTGCGCGGAGCTGATTAATACAAATATTCAAAAGACTCACCTGGTTGAGGAAAACTGGTTCTGGAGCCTACCTGGATTTATGTATGTAAATGAGTGTATATTGTATCGTGTAGTGACGCTGTAAGTATTCCAGGATACAAGGCCGCCCCAAGACGCTAGAGGTTTTCTCTGCATGCGGTCCCAATGGTTCACTATCACCTCAAACTATTTCAAACAAAAAATATCTCCAAACTAAACCCGTATTATTTCGTCAAAAGGGGTTGTTTATACACAAAACAATTGGATCACGACAAATTTTCCACAAAACGACCGATTCAAGAAGATTAATTAACAACAAGGGTCGCAAAGCAAATACAAGGACCGTCCATCTTTCAAAGACCAAAACCAAGTGTCAAAATCAAACTGACAAGTGACAGTTGTCACTTCGTTACACGCACGCTCCCTTAGGCGCACAGATTAAACAAGTCAAACGGGACGAAACAAAGAGTGAGTGTCTAGAAAACAAAAAGTTGCTCCAAGTTATGTATTTTGCATCAACAGTATCTTAAAATGGACATTCCATTCTAAGAAAACCACTTTTAGACGAGAAGTTGCAAAGTATGTGCACTAAAGAAAGCTTTGATAAAGTTAATCTAAATAAAATATTTCAATTAAAGTAGAGACGGGTTAGCACTCCATAGTCTGGGATATTATGACTCATAACTTTCGCAGAATGATAAGTAACACTTCACGTTTTCAATCCTAGTCCAGCATGGTAATAAAGTTGAACTTGAACCGAGAAACCTCTCGGAAAACGGGTTACTCCACCACATATAGGTACCTACATCCTTTAGATCTGAGAAAAAAATATATGGAAACACTGATTGAAATCGTAACTTTCCATCAAGTTACTTTAGGTTGCTTCAATCGATGATAAATAGAGAATTTCAATTGAAAGCTTTCAACGAAGAACGTGATGAAGCATACACTAGAGAATTTCATAGCTTTTTACAATATAAAAGTCTTAAGTGTGGTGCATAGCACACCATACAAATGCTAATATAAAAAGCAAACGAAGTTCGAAGCAGGTGAGTGTTTATTTCATTTTGGGACCCTAAAAGGTCACGTAGCCATGTTTGTATAGATGTCTATTGCATGATGTACCGTCTGACTTATTTGGGTCAGTTGACCAAATGAGATGTTTGAATTCTGAAATGCGTTACTTGCTGATGAAAAGATTATTTATTCTTTTATTTGTGTCAGTGCAGTTGTGTGACGATTTCCCTGAGGCTAGTCCTCTATTAAATTAGATCGATATGTGAGTTTTGCTAGAGCTTGTCTTAGTTAATCTATAGGTAGTGTAAACGATGACTTAGTTATTATAATAAGTAGTCGTATACTAATTGTTTTATTATAAATCATGTAATTCCTTTTATAGAATTTTGTTGTTTTGACATTAAATTTAAAACAAAGATAAATAACACAGAACTGGAAAAAAGATTTGATAAAGATGTTAATGGAAAATCCATGCATTTAAAAAATAAAATAAATAAATATCTTAGGACAACCAACACAACGTTATCTGATCCCAAACTAGGCAGAGCCTGTACTATAGTAACCAGACAACTGATAAACATACTTATATATTTCTAAATACATACATATTATAGATAAATTACACCCAGACACAGAACAAATGATTGTGCTCATCACACAAACATTTGTCCTGGGTGGGAATCGAACCCACGACCTCAGTCTTAGCAGTCAGGATCACTAACCACTAGACTAACAGGCCAGTCAAACAGTTCTTCGGAGAATAAATGCAACAGTATATCATCGACTGACTTAAATAAAGCAGAATTAATTAATATAAACAAAACGCATTAAAAATGAATCCGGATCTGAAAGGAGACAAATATAAACCACAGCTGAATAATATAACTGTATCAGAAATCAATATAATAACACTAAATTATAAAAAACGTTTCTAAATATAATTTTGTAACAGTATCTTTCATGGTAGTTAAGGAATAAAAGAAAAAGTATATTGACCTTTTTGTCATTCGGTACAAGATGAAGGAAAAACTTTATTGTAAAAAAAAGAATGAAAATTGGTTATTGCGGTACTGGTAATCGATGATATAAGTTAAGGACTACGTTATATGTCACTGGTTATGCAAAATTCATTAACCATTATAACGGATAATCTTTTTGAAGATACTAATAAAAAGTGTCGTGTTGAAGACCTTCACGAATTAAATATCTTCAGAATACTTACTTATGAGGCTAGTAAGTAACTATGATTCTAAAACAAAGACTTTTGAAATATTTGCATAACTGTATGAAAACATACGAATATGATTATGCGTGTTTCGGCTAAGTTAAAGAAATGTTTTAGTTATGTTTGCTTTGGCTGAAGTTATGACAATCTAGAAGAAAAAGAATTGTGCATTATATAAGAATTCTTATACATTATTAAAGATTGTAATTGGTACATCTAAAATTAGAACAGAAGGATATTGCCTAATTAAAAACGAAACTCCCGTAACAATAGTTATGTCATATTCTAATACCATAGATTTACTGTCAGCCTTCGATTTAACTTTCTATTAGCATTTGCTGAGGTCAGCTCGGGACCCCGACATGACTACCTGTCCTCAGATTGGTGCCTTGTACGGAGTCTTTATCAGTTACTTTGCAGTGGAAATTATTATCAGGCAGAGCGATTTTATTGGCTTCCTTTTCATTAGATTCATTTTATAGTTTAATTACTTGGTGGTCGTTTAGATCTGAATCGTTGGAGATGGCTGGGTTATCAGCATCGTTTTACGATCAAGAACATGATTTTGAATGGTCTTGATCCAATCTTGTATTCATTTATTAATAAATTGATTAAATTTTTTATTTAATGAAACTTGTCATCTTTGATTAAACTGTTACTTATTCATAGCAATCCCAAAATTAAAAACCTCAATATCAACAAAATCGTTTTTTTTGTAAATAAAAAAACAACCTTTCTAAAACCCATTATCTATTTTAGGAAGCGTAAAAGTAAAGTTGGACAAATATTAACCGAAAAAATTAGAGGGACTCACGGACCCGCCACCATTTGTTTAGCCACGAATCCTCTTTTGTTTTACCAGTTCTACCCCGATCTGTTAGCACAGCTATCAGAATTGATGGAATATTAACAGCAGGTTCTACGGCATCCAGAGAAGCCATTTCATAGACTGGTCTGACAGCTTTTACAAGAAGGTACTGTGAAATAAAAAAACTAAAAGTAGTATATCCTTAAGGGTATTAATTACATTGTAGTTTATTATAGTTTTACTGCAAAGAAATTATCACTGAATTAATGATACTGGTCATGAAAGGTAGTGCTTTTAAGGAATGAATGGGATATGCCCGTGTTTTCAACCGACGAAAAATAAACGGAGGAGGTTCTCAATTCGACGCATATATTTATTTTTTATTTTTATGTATGACCACGCATAACTTTTTACATAGTAGTCCGATTGTGACAATTCTTCTTCTATTGGAAAGCGTATATTCCCAAAGTGGTCCCATGTAAATTTTGAAAACAAAATCGAACCCTAAGGGTCGGAAAACAGGGGATGATTGATTGTTCACTCACTGATTATAATGTATAAACACGCATAACTTTATACAGAGTAGTCCGATTTTGATAATTCTTTTAGTGTTGGATAGGGTATACCTTGCCAAGTATTATTAGTACATTAAAGTCACAAAAAATATAAAAAAAAACTTTTTAACAAAAAAATTAAACTGCCGAAAAACTGAAAAGCATAAAATAATAAACCTTAAAATTATGAGTCAGCGCTGAAAAATCAATGAACAAGGATCACTCAAAGCGCCGACTCATAATTTTAAGGCTTATTATTTTATGCTTTTCAGTTTTTCGGCGGTTTAATTTTTTGTTAAAAGTTTTTTCATAGTGCAATTAGTGAATTAAAGTCAAAAAATTTAAATATGTGATTGTAATTTTTTTAAGTAACCCAAGTTTAAGAGTTGTAGGTCGTGGATATGAACCCAAAGTCTCTTTCCTTTGTGATATCGATACTATTGCCCACCAAATGGATAACACCGTGAGGAGACGGTATTACCTAGGACCAAAAACTTCAAAAACATGTGATATTATCTAATTCGCTCTGGGCTCGCTTGTTGGATTACAGCCCACTCACAGAAAGGAGACTTGTGCCCCAGCAATGGAAATATTATAGACTGACTAACTTCTGCCTGCGACTTTGACCGCGTCAAATTTTTGCTCCTCTGACCCTTTCCGTCGCATCAAATTGCCTGCCAGTTTCTTCCATTTTTCGTTGCTGCTCCGCTCAGATTCAGATTCAGATAACTTTATTTGCTCAAACACGTGTTTACATACAATTAATAACAGAAAATGCATGCATGGTGTTATACGTACAAACAGTTGTGCAACATGTTTACCATATTATCATGGTGTGCAAATATTAATTATGTAAATTAAATTATTACAAATAAAGAATTAAAAATAATAGGAACATTACTGAACATGGGCAATAGGTACTGACATAAGTAAATTAATTAATTTAAATTGATTAATTACATAATTAGTTAGAACTAGGAGTTAAATACAATAAATTTTTCACTATTCAATGTCAACAATAAGCATAATTATGTCAACGTAAGACCAAAATATTAAATAGAAACATCATTATCAAAATCATTATTACAATACATATATTTAACATCTCCTTTTACTTGTAACGTGATGTCATATAGCTTTTCTCAATAAATAGGCTACCCACCGCAAGAAGAATTTTTCTATTCGGATCAGTAGTTCCTGAGATTACCGCGTTCCACCAAACAAACAAACTCTTTAGCTTTATAATATTAGTATAGATTATGCAAAAGGTTTACTGTCGTCAAGAACAAAAAGTAAGAGGAGCAGTGTGTTTGCATTACCGTAATAGCAGGTTAGATAAGTCTAGGCTAGTGCAATGTTGACATTACACAGATTCGCCAACAATACAGTACTGTAACGTATTAGCATTTGAAATATCTCTTGGCCAATCTATACTTCATATTATAAAGCTGAAGAGTTTGTTTGTTTGTTTGTTTGATTGAACGCGCTAATCTCCGGAACTACTGGTTCGAATTGAAAAATTATTTGAATTAATTAATTATTTAATTATTTGTTGGGTAGCCTATTTATCGATTATAGGCTATATAACATCACGCTACAACTTAGGAGAGCGGCTCCGCTCGTAATGAAAAATGTTGCAAAAACGGGGAAAATTTATTCCTTTTGAGAGTTTCCGTTGCGTGCGCTGCGTAAACGGTTAAAGTAACACAAAAATCATGTATGACGGAATTGTTCTTTTTAAAAAGTTCTAAAAAATGTCCGCGAGAGCATATGTCTATTTTTAAAAGATAGACATATGCTCTCGCGGACTTTTTTGGTTGACTCACTATAACTCAAAAGGAGCGAGCAGCAACGAAAAATGGACAAAAACTAGCAGGCAAATCGATGCGACGGGAAGGGTCAGGGGAGCAAAAATTTGACGCGGACGAAGTCGCAGGCAGAAGCTAGTTAATGATAATTTTGAAAGAGCATTTGGTGTTATTGGGAATAAATGGGGAGATTTTAAGACGCATTTTGGTGTAGTTGAGGATACGATAATAATAATAATGAAGTTGAGCTGTATCTTAATAATGCAGATAATTAAATAGTTATAGCGAATAAACAAGTACATAAAAGGAAATAAAAAGAGAATTTAGATGTGAAAGCAAAACGTGTCAAAGAAATTAGTTTGTTTGGAACAGAAAATCAAATTACCCATCGAATTATTTTTTTATGTAAATGTTTTATAACCATAGTAAAGCAATTATTTAAATACTGACATGAATTTAAACAAACATCCGAATGTCCAGTTTTGTATTCCAATTTAAATATTTGATTAAGGCTCTAGATGTTTGCATTTTAATGAGTTAAATTAAGAAGTGTAAATCTATGATACTTATAAATCAATGGTTTGGCCGGAGGCTTTATTGGGAACAGGATTCCCATATCCTTAATGAATTTTAAAATAACTATAGTAATCAGATTCTAGGCATTTAATCTCATCTGACATAGATTGTTTTGGTGGGTAATTAAAAATTGCCAACCAAAGTTCTAATTGTCTTTGGTCTAACATTATCAAAAGTTCACAACCAAGACCAATATATTTCATAACCATTCTCTTAAAGATAACAAAAGACAAGTCCATTAAAGTTACATCCAGGTAGAAAACTCAAAGTTAACGCCACTTCATTAAGGGCGTACAAAAAATCTTTAAGGGTACCGGTTCCAAAGGCACGAGCACACGTCCCAACGGTCTCTTTGTTGATAACTCAGTGGACCACACTGGAAGCTTATGTACCGATGTGTTGCTGGCTTTATGTGTTCGCGGCTTACGGAAGATTAAAACGGTTTAACGGGATGTAAGGGTTAAATAGGTGAACAAATTGTCAAACGGTCAAAACGACATAGATTTTGATGATGTTAAAGTGGGAATGGAAAACCGATTGTTGGAGAAAACAATAATTGTTCTATTAGTAGAAAATGTAAATATAAATTTCGGAGTTTATTTAGATTTTAATGCTTATCAGAGTCCCAATATTGAAATTTAAATATCAGTAAATACTACTCAGCTAATATTGCGTGTTAATTTTATTTCACAAGATTCTCTCAATAGCGAGATTCTATAACAGCAATCCGTGGGATTATCAGATTTTCTTCTAAACCCACTTTTATATGCCGTATAAAATTTTTAATCAGGCTAATCTTCCATGGATGAAACAAACCGTTAATTAAACTTGAAAATCTCTACATAAAGCTTATGCCGACAATTTCTAAAATATGTAGGTACGTAGTTTTCTACATTCTATAAGTAATAAGAAATAAATGGTTACAAGATTGCTTCCTGATTAAAATCCATCCTTGACAAACTGTGGAAGTGCTAACCGTAAGAATAGAACAATACCAACCTTAGTGCTAATCCCCCAAGTGACTAAAGACCCCGTCATGAATATCTAGAAAGTACTTTAGCTTTGTAAGTCCCCGTTAACTGAGCAACACAGTAGCTCATTTCATCAGTTAGCTGTTACATTCTACAGAGTGACAAATGGCTCATACAAGTATCTACATTACGGTACTTGAAGCCAATGAAAATGTAGTGTGAAGTTTCTTCCAACAAATTAGCGTTAACACAGATATTCAATCTTGGTCATAGTTAAAAGCTTTTTGTTGGCTATCAATAAGAAAGTAGTGAAAGTCAATAGGGCTTGAACGGATGTAATACAGTTTTAATTGGTTCGCAAATGTTGAAAGGCAATAAAGAACGTATTGCCAATTCTATAGCTGACGATGGAGGAACTAACTAAAAGACCATCTAATACCAATAGACTGACTGAAGACACTGGTGGCTTCATTGCAGTCAATGAATCTGAAACTGATGAATAATAAAAAGAGCCAGCAAAAGATTAACCGTTTCATCCATACTCAATTTAAACAAAAGACAATAAAGCGACAATTTAAACCACTACACCAATATCAAGGGGACATAAAAATTATAACTACCCACAATTTTAGTACCGTGGGTAAAACCCGTTTCAAACGATTACACCAAAAGTATTACATTAGATAATCTTATAAAGAATCTGTCAAATGTACCGGAATTAAAGAGCTTATTATAAAACGATACAAGTTTCGGTATTCAGGAAATATTATTTGATTGAATGGAATCGATTACTGGAAATATTATTATGATTTTGAAATCGATTTTTGTAGTATTCAAATTCATAGTGAGTGAAACAGTACGTTAAAGTAATATGTATACGATAGCTGTAGTGAAATTGAATGTGATTATGTTTGCTTTATCGAGAGTTTTTCGTTTATAGGATAGGGTTTAAAGCTAAACTATTTACGATAACGTTTAGAAAGAAAATAAAGAAAATACGTTTATTTGCGGTAAATATGACGCAAAAAAAAATGAAACACTACAAAAATATAAAAAAGCTGGGCTGGCTACGAGACTGCCAGGCAATTTCTTATCAGCTATTTAATAGGCAATTTTCTTAAAGTGATTTTTACAACTAGTGCGAAAAGATAAACAGTTTTAACATTATTACATTATAGTTTAAAGTCCATTAAGATAGACTTTCACAAGGGTTTCGATATTGTTGCATAAGATGCTATTACAAAGTTAATATCCCATATAAATATCCTTGTTCCAAATTGAAATTGCGGAGCACTTTGGGTAGGTGCCTACAAATCCCAAAGTCTGTAATTAAGTACAGACAAGTTTGGTCCAACAAGTGACCAACCAATCAATAAACCAATTAATACCCTTTCCAATGAATGTGAAATCTTAACAGATATGAAAAGTAAATTCAATTGGTGCAGTCCTACGCAATGCAGCAATTAAAACTGCAGATTTATTTCCTCTGTTCGTTCACTCACCCCTTAATGTCTGTTCCGAAACTTTCACCCTCTACATGCATATCTCGGCACGTCAAACCATGACAGAGATACGTAGAGAGAGTGGATGTCCAAGTATCTTGATATTTAAACTAGCCACCACTATCTACACTAGCAATTACTAGCTTTGAAGGCTGCCGACAGGGTCTATGTTAGGCCCCGTTGGGATTAAACTTGAATTTGGCAGAATTGTGTGAAAGTGATGAATGGACTTAGGTGGTTATTTTGCTAAATGTCAACAATTATTAGCTGAAAATCTAAATGGGAAAATTAAATCTTGTGAATAGATTTAATTTCGTTTCTACTGCTATTTTATAATTAAAACAAGTAATTCTATGGTTAAACTTTTGTCAAGTGATAGATCTTTATTTATTTTACAATACAGTTAAAGCAGATTACCTTTGTTTTATTTTCTAATACATATACATATAAGCTCACAAATTAATAAAAGTTGTTGAACTTCGTTTTATCACTTCCGCACATTGTTAATTCAAGGTCATTGCAAAGTGGCTCGACAATGAATATTACGTCATCTCACGCCTCAGACTGATCATGACAAATTACTTTTAGATGTATCGATCAACGAAACATATTCTAACTGTTGTTTATATGTAAAAACATGTACAGGTGTTTGAGCGAAACCTCCAGTTGCGTCTGGCAAAAAATGGGGCACCGACATGAGGGTATGAGAGCACAATTGAATTTGAAACGTATTATGAAAGGGTTAAGGTTAAAAATGTAAGTGATGGTGTTGGTAGGAGTGATTAAGAGTCATATGCTTCAAAAAACGAGTCAGCGACTAATATAGTTTTTGATTTGCATAACAATAATCAAATGCACTCGAGCAGCTATTTGTAGAACCCTTCCTACAGTAAGGTAGGAAAAATACCTCGTATATCTTAACTAGTCCGACACTAGACGATAAGGTAAACCCATGATACCGTCTTTATCTAAATCGGTTAAATCATTAGACTAATAGGTGACAATAGACGTTAACTTTGTAAGCTTGCATGTATTTGTAGCGAAATGAGGTCATTTTGAACAAAACTTTGAAATGTTTTGATGCCTGGATGTAAATATAGATTGACCATTGTTTTGAATTTGAATACTGTCTTAATCTTTTATGGAAGTGTTCTAGTTTTAGCTTTTATATTATAATTTGATTTCCAAACTTGTTTACTGAATTAACATTTGACCTCGCTTTTAATATTATGTTTTGATTCTGTTGCACCTGCAAATTTCTTTATTTGTTTAATTAGATCACACAAGGAGAAATCTATAATAACATGTTTTCATTAATAATGTTGGCAGTCTCATATATTTCATCTCAACTACACGAACAATAAAATTAATTTAAGTCATTTGCATAATGACGCTATGAAACAAACCGTCGCCTAAGGACTCACCGAGTACTTACCGTTAATAAAACTTTATTACCACTTCATTGATAATTATAATTACAGTTAAGTTAATCGGTATGAATCCATGACTATAAGTTTAATTAAATTAATCGCCAATAGCTAAACCAGTTAAATTGTCTATAAAACAAGAACATCCAGTTTTATTTTAATTGGCCCCGTGTTTTAGTACAAATTGGACCACTTGACCGTAGTTGACACTAGGCGTAATTTCTTGTTTTTTAGGTATAAAAACAATATATATAAAGTTTAACTTTATTTCAGTTGATGATCCGTAGCGATTGGATAAGTAAACACATCACGCTGTAACTACTGACGCTATTAGGATATATATTTTTTAATGATACTTCATTAATTTTTATCTGTTTATAGACATACAAAATAGTCCATGTTTACAATTTAACACGAAACGAATGAAACATAGAATTCGTAATAAAGATAATCTTTGATTCTATTAAGAATCAGATAAAGCCGATAACAAATCCTAACTTCTATGAATTGATAAAGCTAATCAATTTAATGAACCTTGGAGATATAGGAGAAGCGATACAGCACTTAAAGTGATAAGTCAGTGAAATAGTCATAAAATAAGCAATACGACTGCATAATGCAGATTTTACGACTTTAAATCATAGCTTATAGTTTTTTTGTGGTCATTGGCTAGATGAAAACATTAGCACAGATTAGTATTAGTGTTAATTTACTTTTATGATAGGTAGGTATTGATTTCGAAAGACAGGTGTTTCGGTCAAAGCTTTGTTTCAAGTTGAACGGAAAATGAAAGTGTGTCTTTTGGACTACATTAGACAGTGATTGAATATACATATTTTTAAAGGCACATTTATAGTAGTCTGTAAAATGGTTTATCCTTCAACAATAAAGAAGGACAATTTAGTTCAGGTAGTGACGCAATAGCCCTTAGGATATTATTTGGTAGCTTGAGTCCGGTTTTTTGGTTCTAGACTTATACCTTTAAAGATTATCCTGATACAGACGGTGCTCTACACTCACTGATTTTCGTGTTTAGAAACTTAATAAAACTAGGTCCATCGAATGGTAAATTACATTCTACAAGAACAAAAACATTGGAACGCGATATCAAAGAGCAGGCAGACTACTTAAAAAGCAATCAAAATCCATACACCAATGATTTCACTTTGAAATTTTAAACCTCATTTCGCATTACAATTTCTTTTAACCGTATTAATTTCAGGTCGTATATTGTTTTATATTTATTCTTTTAGTCCTTTCTATGTTGATGCAGCTATAATTTCTTGTTGGCAAGGAATATTGGATTTCACTTGCACTACCTACATAAACTCTTCAGTTTGCCGACAGGCATAGTTATGGGCGTGGGTTATGAACCTTCGGTGGACCTGACTCATACCAGGATACGTGGCTTCATTTGTCTATGACTCAATACACCCCCACAAAATCCAGATTTAGATGACATTGTGAAATGTATGGAAATTATTGGGCAATTTCTTTTATGGTGACCTCCGAAAATGACTAATACAGAAATTGCTAATAATCAAAGTCATTATTCGAATGCCATATGCCATAGATGTCTATAAAGAGCTCCATCACAAAACAGTTATTCAAATCCATGTTGATGAAAAACTTAATGATACATAATGGATCTGAGCAAAAACTGAGACGTTTCCTTAAAGCACTGCAGTCTAACTGAATAAAAACTTATTTTAAAAATACAAAAATATTGTACATGTGTAGAAACTACCTAGAACATTCAATGGAGGGGAATAATTACTGCAGTCGTTGGACACAGCGAAGGTTAATTGCGAGGCACGATTTTTTAGTATATCACTTGTGAGTATATGTATGCTTATAAAAAACCGTTATCCATTGAATATATACATGGGAGGATTTCCAATTTTAGGACTAAGGGTTATAAAAGACTATAATGCCAAACTTTTGCCTTAAAGGGGAAGTTTAATATTCCCCTTTGATTTAACTCGTTTAAATTCAAATTAGAAACAGACAACACCCAATTATGGCATTCATAAATGGGTTTTCAAATTACTGATGTGGAAATTTAATCTAAAGATAATAATGTATATTATGAAGTCATGATTTCTGCAGGAAAGTTCACCAGATACGACGTTTACTAATAGCATTCCTAACCCCACACTTTATCACTGACACACAATTTTCATGATATTCATATCAATAGTCAACCTCATAAATATCAGAAGATATCAATGAAACTATTTCTGTATACACATATTATACTATTGTATATACTATTTATCTTTTACTTACCTAAAAAGCTGAGACTTGGCTTATCGTCCACGGAATCATCGTCGTCAAAACATTCCAATTTCTTCGAATTCATATTCCCATCACTTTTGCATACAAGTTTGAGAACAAACTCCTTTTTTACAACACAGAAGGTCACAACCACTTGTCTCTACATGAACACCAGTACGGAATCAACTAACCAATTATATTTCACTGAATTCACTCACTAAATCAGTAAATGTTTTATGTTTATCACACACTTGGTTTATTTTGTTTTTTTGAAGAATGTCACGATTTAAATATGTTAACAGTTTGAAATTTGAATTTTAACGGTCACGGCGCGCGCGCTGACGTCTGTCGCGCGACGTCTCTTCGACGCGAATGACGCTGCGTGCGGTGCAGACATGTGCGCCTAGATTCATGTTGAACGGACTGACCTGCATGATAATCTGATTATACGTACTCTATATTGTTTTGTATGTTTTGTTCCTTATATAGCCTTATCTTTTATTGACATTGAGTATGCCATAATTCTTAGTTTCAAGAACTGGTTGGAGTTAAAAGCACAATTAATTATGTATTCCAATTTGTTTTATAAAATAAAACCAACATTCAAACAATCTGTGCGATAATGGCGTACACGTATTATTACTTGCGAAAGGGGTCGGTAGTCCCTCCCTCGAGATCGGGCATTGTTCTGTCCGCATGCGCCAAAACTATAGTAATAATATCACCCTCTACTTTTAAAATTAACAATACAGTTTTTGTATTCAAATTACCAAGCGGGTGTTCTGTTCGTTCCAAATTTCTTTTAAACTGTTTCTAAAGTTAAAAAGTTATCAGCTTCCCTGATTGAAATTAAAACCATAAAATTGGTGAGTGGGTTATAAAAGTTTGATCAAAATCAGATCGAGCGTGCTTCCTCACGGTCGAAAAAAGGGCAAAACTCACGTAATGTAGCAAAGGATGTTCCCACACCGTCTTTCTTTATTTTTATGTTCCAAGCCCCTATGATTCTCCAACCAATTTCGTCAGACGCGACCACCTTATAATTTTGTGCACCATTAATCATCGTGAGTGATTCAAGAATGACAAACTGAACCCCGACAGTGAAAGTCCGAAACAGGTAAACAGCAATTTTGGGAACGAATGCTTTTGGATTTTTGATCTTATTAAACAAGTGAATAGTGATCAAAATGATTTTGAGAAAACGCAAACATATTTAAGCACCAAAGTAATTTTAGCCGTCAAGAATTGGAATAACCTCGGAGTAAATATTATCATTGCAGTCTTTAAGTTGATTTTATTTGCCACGTTATTTGTTCAAGGAATTCTAAAATTATAATTATAAGCATAGCACTAATTATAATATACATAGTTGTTATTACTGCTATGTTTTGTGACCAATATATTATTGCTATGGTTTATGACCAATATCTATCACATTTTAATTCACTTTCACAGCCGACTAAACAGTTTTAAGTATTAGAAAACATTTAAAAATATGGATGTTTTTATTCGTTACGGCATCGTACTGCCCAGGAATATTAAAATAGCTTTATGTTTTAATGCCATGTACAGACCTCGACAAAACTCCTCACTCAATAAAGTCGCAAGTGTTTATTAATATCGTTCCACTTTCATTGACAGGTGCCCCATTGTTCGTAATGTCACATTACATAACTCGCAAATGAATACGACAGCGAAATTTATGTTTTTCAAAGAAATTCAGTTCGATATATGTATATTCACTTCATTAAAACGATCGTTGGACACTTCAGAACTATATCGATCGATCCAGATCGGCCGTAAAGAGCGCATATTATTTTAATGGTCTCAAAAACTTGTCATTATACATAATGACCCATTCTTATACAGATGCTTGGGCGTATTCTACGTAATAAAATTGATGATGGAAAACCTGAACAATTTATAAAAGTTGCACATGATTTAAAATGTAAGTAAGCGCGAATTACCGGAGTATTATGCGTGTTTAAAGTCGTTGTCTTTCAAGGGAATCTCTGTTCGGTGTTTTTGCACATAATTACGTCTTCATGCAGAAGAAAATTGTGCAAGATCAGATTAAATGGTAACACCTTTACGAAAATGACGAGTGAAAATGTTAATTTTATAATATACTAGCTTCTGCCCGCGACTTCGTCCGCGTCAAATTTTTGCTCCCCTTACCCTTCCCGTCGCATCGATTTGCCTGCTAGTTTTCGTCCATTTTCGCTCCTTGAGTTATAGTGAGTCAACCTTAAAAGATAGACATATGCTCTTGGGACTTTTTTTTTGAACTTTTTAAAAATAACAATCCCGTCATACATGATTTTTGCGTTACTTTAACCGTTTACGCAGCGCACGCAACGGAAACTCTCAGAAGGAATAAATTTTCCCCGTTTTTGCAACATTTTTCATTACTGTTCCGCTCCTCTGAGGTGTAGCGTGATGTTATATAGCCTATAGCCTCCCTCGATAAATAGGCTACCTAACACAAAAAGAATTTTTCAATTCGGACCGGATTCGATTCGGAGATTAGCGCGTTCAATCAAACAAACAAACTCTTCAGCTTTATAATATTAGTATAGATAATTAGTTGACCCAGACGTACCAAGTTTGACAACCTGGTACGCGGTGGTGATCTGGTAAGCGTTTTCTAGCTGACACTCATATGTTAGGTTAGCTCCTACCCAGTTATGATGACCTGGTACTTCGAAGGCATAAAGCGTTTTCTAGCTGACACTCCTTTGTTTGGTAAGCTCCTGTCAAGTTATGATAACCTGGTACTTCGAAGGCAACGTTTTTGTCATAGTACCACGTTTTATAGTGACTTGTATTCTCTTTGACGTTTTATGTGACGTCTCACGGGAACGCGGTCGTAAAAAGGGGAAAAAAAAAAAAAAAAAAAAAACGGGATAAAAAGTATCCTATGTCCTTCTCCTGGCTCTAAACTACCTCCCTGCCAATTTTCAGCTAAATCGGTTCAGCCGTTCTTGAGTTATAAGTGAAGTAACTAACACGACTTTCTTTTATATATATAGATATGCAACAGAAATTGATCCAGTTCAACAAGTGCAAAATGTTCAAGTAAGTAGAATGCAAATTGTAATTACAGATTTGAATCTTTGTAGGATCGTGAACGGTATTTGTTAACAAGATAAATATTATGTTTCATTATTATTTTATCTCTTTTTAAGTAGCTTGTTAGCAGGTGCTTTGACCGCTACTTTTTAATATACAGATTAATTTCGGCAAAAAATAATTACCAAATTAATTTGTATCTGAGACTATCTGTACCGACTGCTAGCCGTATCTAGTAATTTATCTGTTCTGCCTGAATGCAACGCTATAAAGTTTGTCTTTTCTCTATTTATTATTTGTATTTTAACCAAGTGAACGTATTATGGCACTTTATATTCTTCTGGCTCGAGTTATATAATCAGGTGTTTTGTAGGTCTTAGTCTCGAGTTAAAATCTATTCACTGTTACTTAGAGAAAACTAAAGCATAGTCTTTATTATAGTAGACTAGCTGACGTTAAAATAAGATGACACAAACCTCTTTAAATCACTTGTCCACCTGCCTCGAAATCTCAGCATTATCATCTACATCTACACATCTCCTCTTCATACCATCACGCCCATCTTTATTTATATCGAAAACAATAATTCCAACAATTTTAAGGCTCAGACGTTCTGATTCACCGTCTGGAAGTTTTTCATCAGAGCCTAAGGCATCCCCGACGTTCCATTTTAGGAGTCCCTGTTTAAAATTCCGCTCCCGTACCGGGTGAGACGCGGTCCTAACATTTTTAGGCGTTCGTGTTTGGGCACCGCTTCTTTCCCATAGACTTTTTTCTTCAACAAAAAGATCCTTTTGAGTTTTTTTTCTTCTGTTGGATTTATGTGACGAACTTGTAAGTTCAGATTTAGTTCGAGTTCATTATTAACATTGTTGCTATTATTCTGTTTCTGAGGATTTCAGCTATTGATGTTTTATTGACTGTATTAATATTTTTGGTCGTTTATTAAGAACAAAATTTATTATGATTTGTGTGGTTTGTACCGTTATAATGCTGATTTTTAGAAATTGTATGCTCAGTCGTATTAATTAGGAACTTCTCGACAAACAACAAATCAATTAAGGACCATCGCCATATACATCACAAACAAAGTCTGAATTTTAGAATGTGTTCATTAATTATGCAAATGCTAACAAGCGTTTCAACGAGTAACCTAAATGATACATCTATTAAATCAATCATTTTAATGTTTCGTGCTTTATAAGCTTTAATAATAAAGATCTCTCTAATATTATTACCACTAGGACGATCTGTTTCGGCTTTGTCTGTACAAAAAAGGGTTTCAGGATCACAAATGTTAAATCTTTGAATGATTTCTCCTTCATTTGAATAATTATTTATTCCTAAATAATCTATGCTTATTTTAGAACGCCTGGATCTTCTCAAAATATGATATGAGTTATAATTATTTCTCATAGATGTAAAGTATGCTTCATAAATCTTCAATGTTTGCGTCGAAAATAAGACATAATAATTCCAAATAATTCCGCCCGGAAGTCTTGTTCCCATAAAATAAATTAATCTCATTGTAACACATGTTGAGACTATGAAAGTGTCAAGTTAACTTTAAAACCCAAAATGGTTTGAAAAATGCATGTGTTTAAACAAAATGTGGGGCGTGTTCGTGTGTTGAATCAGAATTGAGTTTTTTTGAGGGAAAATGTTGAATTTAAATACTTTGTTAGTTTGTCGTAAACTGGCTTTAACATTTTAAAATTATGTTCGACGATATTTTTTCCTAAAAATTAGCGTTATTTATTGTGTTATTAGTTTTGGATATCATAATAAATTGCTAAGAACTGAACACCTTAAAAGAAAATTTTATTTGAAAAAGGTGATTAGAGTAATTTAAGATACATATAATATCTTTAATGGAATAGTTGTGTTGTGTTTCTTTACATTTTGTTCCAAACCGTGAAGTGTATAGAGCGTAAGCATTTAAATTAATTTCTTTACGACCCTTTTCTTATAAGTCAACACCAGTTGCTTGATCGTGATGCTTATCACCACAACACCATTTTCTTTCATTTCCTTGCCACCATTTATACAACTTACCGCTGTTTTTATTGTCTTCATTGAATTGTACATTCACATTACATGATAAGCAGAATCATAAAGCTTAGTAGGTGCTTACAGATTAACTTAAAACTATTTTATTAATTATTAAATGTTAATTTTAATGAGATTGCAGTAAAACCGTTTGATGTCTGTGAATATAAGCACTATAGAGGGTAGTAGGGACATCGACGCGCAAACGGTAACCATGAATCAAAACCCTCTAGCGTGGAAATTGAACGAATAAAAAAAAAGAGATTCATAGAAAAGTGCAATACCTACGCACTCAAAATATATGAAACAGCTAATTTGTTTTTAATATTCGACAAAAATGATTAAAAATCTAAATATCATGTAAGTACTAAATTCAAGGTAACAGGTTGATCGTCGATATCCCGGGCATCCTGCATCGTTGCTAATACAGTCAGCGTCAAAAATATCAGGTCAAACAGACCGTTCAAAATGCTATCAACAACTAAGAAAATGAAACTTTATCTCAATTGGGTAAAGTTCTTGACAGAATTACTGAATGTTTAGATAATTTTAAACAGTTTGTTCGTCATGATATTATTGACGTTTACTGAACTAAGTACTTCCGAATATTCTGCAAAATTATCACAGTGGAAGATTTGGCAAACTTAGAGTCATCTGACTATACCGTCCATTCCTAATGAAACCCTGGTAGATAGACAGGTCACTTTAGCAACGATTGCACGGTGATATTTTTTAGCATAGACTGGCTGGTCACTAACACATTGACAAAAGTAAATATGGCGCTAGAGTACTATCTACTAATTAAATTAACCGTTATTAAAATCTTGCTGTAATTAAAATACGGATATTGCTAGATCCACTACTTAGTTAGTGTTTGCTATGTAGTTAGGCGTATTTTAATCAGTCTGTAATCTAGTATGGACAGTATAATTATATGTATTTGTTACTAATAAGTGTTGAGAGAGTGCTTTATATAATTTTCATCATTTAGTTCTGCTTTACTTCGTAATATTTTCAAAATACACCCTTCAGACCTTAAGTTCTGACTTGAATTGCTTCTTCATCATCATCACTATTATCATCCACAGTCCGACTTCACCCACTTTGGGTATCATCATCAGCCAATATTGTTCCCACTGCTGGGACACAGGCCTCCTCTCGGTGAGAGGGAGTGGGCCGTAATCTACCACGCGGGCCCAGTGCGGGTTGGTAGATGTCACATGTCTTCGAATGATTTGGTTCTAGGACATGCCGGTTTCCTCCCGATGTTTTCCTTCACCGTTTTGAGAGCAGTGGCGATGAAATTATTTGCCTACTAATAATTAATTACCTGCCTGGGTTCGAACCCACGACCTACATCTCGAAAGTCGGGACCGATACCACTGGGCCACCACTGCTCCACTTTGGGTATGGGCCTCTTTAATTCTTTTGCAAATCCAGTCCAAAAAATAAATTCAAGGTTGCTCAGCGCGCTATGGAGCGGGCTATGCTCGGAGTCTCTTTGAAGGATAACATCAGAAACGAAATTATCCGGAAAAGAACTGGACTTACCGACATAGCTTGCAGAGTAAGCAAGCTGAAGTGGCAGTGGGCTGGCCATATCTGTCGAAGGACCGATGGCCGGTGGAGCAGACGAGTCTTGGAGTGGAGACCGCGTATCGGCAAGCGTACGGTGGGATGCTTCCCAGCTAGATGGACCTTAGGAAAGTGGCTGGGGCAGACAGGATGCTGACGGTGGAGGACAGGGTGTTGTGGCGCAACATGGGAGAGGCCTATGTCTAGCAGTGGACTGCGATAGGCTGAGTTGATTGATTGTTGATTGAATTCCAGTCCAGGTTGAGCTGTATAATTACTGACAATTGAGTGCACTGCCTAGACTGGTCCATTCCATCAATCATTTTAGACACCAACATATGGTTTTCACATGATCTGACCAAGACTATCTCTGAACTTTAAAAGAAACTGTGACCTCTGAGTCTGTTTTGGCCTTTCTTCCCAGAGCAGTCTGATGGGAAACGCCGACCTCATCTTGTTTATAAAATACGACTGACATGTAAAAGTGACTGCACACACCTACTTACAGGAATAAATCATTTATTTCCAAAGCACGGTTATTTCTGGTAGAAGTATAATCATTTTTAGTTGGATTATAAGAGAAGCCATTACTAATAAACTATATCCAAATAAGGATATGTCATCATTACCATCATCACTTCAGCCGAAAGACGTCCACTGTTGGAAATAGGCCTCGTCCAAACATCACCACTTTGAACAGTTTTGCGCTTCTTGCATTCAGTGGATTTCTGCGGCCATCACCAGGCCATTGATTCACCTTTTGAGAGTATTTCCATCGCTACGTCTTCTGGTACGCGGTCACCTCTCCAAAAACATTCGGCCCCATTGGCAGTGCATTCTGCGAGCAACATGCTTGATTCTCCCACGGAAGTCTTCATTCCTAATTTGTTCATGCAGAGAAACTATTAGCACAGCCCTCTCCATGGCCTTTTTGGTGACTTTCAGCCTTTTTATGAGGCCCATTGTGAGCGACCACGTTTTGATGCCATAGATCATAACTGGCAAAACGCAATGTTCACAGACTTAATATATAATAATATAATCACGTATCATTAATATAATGTGCCACAGGTATTCGCCATATTTGGTCCATGTTAAACCACATCTTCTAAAATGATCCCCAAATTCCAATAGCCCACCCAATAATTGACCCAATACCCCACAACAATATTCAAAACATAATCTTTATAGTTACCGATACAGATCCCATCAACACAGAAATAAAATGTGAAGAATTTATTAATGTAAATAATATTGAATTCATCTCGAGTGGATAAGGTTTGCAAAAAAGGTTTAAAGTAAAAGTACCATCAAAGGCGCGCGGTTGGGTTCCGTACGTTGACTCTGTGACTCATCGGTTGAACGCAAAAACTTGCTCGCGGCCTTCTAAAATGCTGCTGATCACAGGTATTTACTTTGTTGTTAAGAGGGGGGAGGGAGGAGGGATCTGAACTTAAGAACTCGAAATCTTTAGTTTTGGACTGGCCGAAGTTCGAATTCAAAATAATGTAACTGAATCTTTACGAGTAAATAAATTTCTTACTTCGGAAAACTGAACTTAAATCTCCAGGAAAAAGTATATAATAAATGATATTTACGACCTAAATATATAGTTCTCGTATGAAATGAAACATCAAAAGGTCCAAGGCAGAAATAACACGGAATTTAATGAAAGCCTTCTGAACATGTATAAACTATAACAATGGTAACAGAAACACTGCTTTTTTTCAAAATATAATTAAATTATAATTAGCCATACAGAAATGCATAGCAGCGGTTCTCACGCTATCAAATATCTGTTTCTCCTGAATAAAAAATTTCATCATGAAACTGTCCTTAACCCTATTTATTTTCGGTATGCACAATATGCCTTTTATCTTCCATATTTCTCTATTAGTAGTCATCTTGGTCGTCAACCTCTATCTAACCATATCACAATTCACATAGTCCATCCAGCGTTTCTTTGGTCTTTCCCTACTCTTACTGCCATCGACATTCATACTAAAAACTTTAATCATGACTATATAAACATTCATATTGAAACCTTACAGCTAAGCATTCCAAGCCTCCAAAGCTCAGGAGAGCATCTTAGCGGCTCAATTTTTCTCTCGTCTAATAAGTAAATTGTTTGCTATAAACGGCAGCAACCTGTTCCATTGTTATGTTGCACCCTCAGACAAGTTCAGTAGCTATGTTTGAATGAATCACTCATGTGCTTGTGTGTCTTTTCCATATAGGTATGTGGACTGAGCTAAATATATTTTGCAGGTATAGACTGTATTGTTTAAGAAAAAGTTATGTTTATGAAGACCTAAGTTTTACGCATGCGTAGGGTTCGGAAATTGGCCCACGGGAACGTACTATCGGGATAAAAGTATCATATGTGTTAATACAGAGTATAAACTATTTAATAAAAAAAAAAACAGTCTTAGAATAAATCAAAATATCAAGGAATCGAGAGATGAATTTGTGAAAGATTGTAATGGCTATAATGAAATTTAATATATTAAATAGAAGATATCTATATATACTTTAATATTATAAAGCTGAAGAGTTTGTTTGTTTGATTGAACGCGCTAATCTCAGGAACTACTGATCCGAATTGAAAAATTCTTTTTGTGTTGAGTAGCCTATTTATAGAGAAAGACTATAAGCTATATAACATCACGCTGCAACTAAGAGGAGCGGATCAGTAATGAAAAATGTTGCGAAAACGGGGAAAATTTATTCCTTTTGAGAGTTTCCGTTGCGTGCGCTGCGTAAACGGTTAAAGTAACGCAAAAATTATGTATGACGGAATTGTTCCTTTTAAAAAGTTCTAAAAAAAATTTGCGAGAGCATATGTCTATCTTTTAAGGTTGACTCACTATAACGCAAAAGGAGCGAGCAGCAACGAAAAATGGACGAAAACTAGCAGGCAAAACGATGCGACGGCGACGGGACGGGTCAGGGGAGCAAAAATTTGACGCGGACGAAGTCGCGGGCAGAAGCTAGTTGCAAATAAAAATAACGCTTGTTAAAGTGGACGGCGAAGAATAGAAATAAAAGTAGAAAAATGATGACGAAAAAGATCGTTTTAAAAAACTCGTTGAAGAAAAAAAAATGCTTAATTAAAGGTTTTTTTTGGAGTTTGAAGCTAATTTGACAAGTAATATAATTATTGCAAAATATGGATAAAATTCATCCTGTTCACAGAATCTGATGTATTAAAATAAAAAAGCAGATTAATAAATTTTTGAAACATCTTAGCCATAATTATAGATAGTAAGCTAATGATTGATAAATTAAGTAGTTGATATAGATATGAAAAGGAAAAAAAGACTAGCAATATAAAAATCAGTTATTATGATAAGAGCATATCATCAATGACGATGATAAAGGACTTCAAATACTCGTTGGAAAAAAAAGCTCTTAAAATAATCACCAACATCTTCTTGCCCTTGTCCCATGTAACTTCGGGCCGGCACAACACGTTTTCTTCTTCCATTCTCTCCTGCCAGCAGTCATGCTATCGTCCACTCCCTTCCCTTTCATATAATTCCTCACATTCCTCATTCCTTTTTTTGGCCTTTCGCTCCCTCTGCGTCTATCAACATTCAAATTCATCTTTTATTTTATTGACATGCGTTTCTTCCCTCCTCATCACAATTTCTTTCATCCTTTCAAATAACATTCGACTCGAAAAGTGACTTCAAATAAATTCACACTAACATTAGAATTAAAACATTAGAGATATTCATCATCCTCTAACCACCCAGTCCACTACCAAAGCCTACTAGGTCACACACAAACAACCTGTCAATATAATTCGTCATTGAGATATTCGATCACTAGTCATTGATATACAAGCTTTCAAATTGAATCAACAGACCGCCTTAACCGAATCAAGTTTTTGCTTTCATTGATTGAACATTGGTGGGTCTTAGTAAGTTTTACGAAAGCAAGTGTCACGAATAATTCGCTTGATTGATGGACTAGTTGTGAGTATAGTTTTAATTTATTACTGTATAGGTAGTGTTTTATTTTTATACTTGAATGATGATCTGGGATATTTTTTTAGCATAGAGAGCCTATGCAATATTATTGGGAGCGTTAAGTTATAAGTTTTTTAGGGTTCCGTTGCCAAATGGCAAAAAACGGAACCCTTATAGATTCGTCATGTCTGTCTGTCTGTCCGTCCGTCCGTATGTCACAGCCACTTTTTTCTGAAACTATAAGAGCTATGCTGTTGAAACTTGGTAAGTAGATGTATTCTGTGAACCGCATTAAGATGTTCACACTAAAATAGAAAAAAACAATAAATTTTGGGGTTCCCCATACATAGAACTGAAACTCAAAAACTTTTTTTTCATCAAACCCATACGTGTGGGGTATCTATGAATGGGTCTTCAAAAATGGTAATGAGTTTTCTATTATAATTTTTTTCTAAACTGAATAGTTTGCGCGAGAGACACTTCCAAAGTGGTAAAATGTGTCCCCCCCCCCGTAACTTCTAAAATAAGAGAATGATAAAACTAAAAAAAATATATGATGTACATTACCATATAAACTACCACCGAAAATTGGTTTGAACGAGATCGAGTGAGTAGTTTTTTTTTAAAAAGTCATAAATCGTAAACCGCAATTTACCTTGGTTGGTTTTTTTTAAATAATGTTGTCTGTGTCTAGGAGCAACAGTGTTCATAATTAACAACTCAATCTATTTTAGTAAATTTAATAAAATTATGTGTTTCAAAAAATTGTTTTTATATTATACATTTAACACAATGCTCTAATTGGGGCGTATGAGGTTTTGTGTTTATTATATAACATGCTGTATAAGTTCCGGAATCTCTTTATACCGATTTATAATTTCATTTGGTGTTTGGCTGTTTGAAGTTAGACTTTATTTTCTTCGTACAAAATTGCATCAATCTGAAATTTCTTTAATCTGAATTCATCAGTCATCATATTGTTCCCACTGCTGGAATACAAGCCTCCTCTCAGTGAGTGGTACTGGGCCATAATCTACCATCCGGGCCCAGTGCGGCTTTGTAGATGTCACATGCCATCGTATTTTTGGTTCTATGTCATGCCGGCTACCTCACGATGTTTTCTTTCGCCGTTTTGAGAGCATTATTGATGATATTATTGTCACAAAGTAATGCGCCTGCCTGGATTAGACCGAATTTACGAATTTTCAGTATGACATGGACATTTAGATTATTTTTTATACATTGAAATCTGTGATATTGAATACAGTTGTGAGAACTAAAAACCTTCAAGGATTATCTCAGTTACAGATCTTGAAGATACCATAGAAACGGATGATAAATCATAATTTCCCTTTAAAGTAGACATCACAAATAATTATCACCTTAACAACTAAAGCAAAGTTCTGGCTCGCCAGTACCAAGTTAGAATACTAATCTATATAATTCCCTAGTACGATCAGAAAGCGTGATAGAGTGGTAAGCAGGATTAGCAGTAAATCATTGAATTTATCAGAAGCGTCCACTAGATGCGCCGTTATGGAATTCATAATGGTTGAATGGTTTCCGTGATGATATTGGCATTCCTTGCCATGATCTGGGATGTGGTTCTTAGTTATAGTTCTGAAGTTTTTGTTTCTGTTTACAGCTTAATCGAGAAGCAGTAATCCATGGAAACATCTTTGCAGGACAGTTAGTGACAAAACATATAATTAACCTTAACAATAACGGATATCTTAAGAAACAATAACATTATAGCTACAGCTTACAGCTGAGCGAGACAGTACGAATATGATCCGTGTTAAAATAAAAACCGAACTTTAATTGTAGCCAAAAGCTCTGAGCTTGTTTTTGCATTTCCAACTTTATTTCGATTTTGGTAAAGTTTTTAATACAGAAATTAGAACTTAGCACCGGACTAAGTTGTCAGTTTTGTTAGAAAAACTGTATTTCCTATTCTGTTGGGTTCTTATTTAAAAATAGACAGGCTCGATAGCTTATACCATCCCAAAAGAAAAAACTTGTTTTGAAATTGATAACAATTAGTTATGAATTCCTATGAAATTAATAACATGCTCAATAGAAAATTTCAAACTAGCTTTATAAACATTACATCAAACCTAAGCGATAGGGCAAAGTGTATTCGTTTAGTAAAACACTTTGAAACGTACGCCTTTTTACACCCACGTTTTACTAAGTCCAATAGAATGCAGGTTTAGGTTTAACAATTGTTTTACTTACTCTGATTCTCAGTATTTCTAAATTGCTGGGTACAATCTACAGGATGCTTAGTTGCTTACCTGTAAACAAAAAAAAAATGCATTCAATAAAACGTACACCACAGTTTCATAATAAAAACACATTACCAGTCACTCAAGTTTATTTAACTTACTACATTCGGCCTAACTTACAAACAGAACCCAAATTATATTTTACAAAGATTTCCTCAAGCAACTTCATAAAAGTTGATATTAAACAAACGTACCTTTAGAAGTAAACTATTTTTACTTTAATTATATTACGGAAGCTGAAGAAAAAGTGTAAATATTTACGTCCGTTAGTTTGCGCGGGCGCATCTGGCTTGAAAATTGCCTTTCCAATAACTGTGATGGGATTGTATGGTGACCATGCGAGAAAGGGTTAGAGGAGAACTCAAGTTTTATGCCTGATACTTTTTCATATTCAGTACTCGAATTCCGTAACACACGATTAATATGAATCTTTTGAAGGTTATTGGTAATCTATTGCTTGATATGTTCAAATAAATTGTCTGCTCAGCAACGTAAATAAGACAATGAATGTTGTTAAACTGTCAAAATGAAAGCCATTCTGACTGTAAGTGTGTTACGCAATTACCCTACTGGAGATTGCAATGGCATAATTTAAAAATAATAACACACTTTTAATTGACTGTTTTAAAATCCTAATTAGCAGAAATTCCGGCTATAAATATTGTTAATCCTGATAATAATAATAATAATTTAAGAAAAACATATCTAACAATAATATATTAAAACGAATTAATAAATATACCCCAGCTGTAACTAAAGTAGAAGAATGGACTAAAGCAGAAACTGGAGTAGGAGTTGCTATAGCAGCAGGTAATCAAGATCTAAAAGGAATTTGAGCACTTTTTGTTATAGCAAATAAGTAAAAACTGATCCCACCTGGTGCAAATCTACATATTTTCGTGAAAGCCTCACCACTTATCCTTACTTCCTTACTATCCTTACTTCCTTACTAATATTATAAATGCAAACGTAACTCTGTCTGTCTATCTCGCTTTCCTGCCAAAATGACTGAACCGATTTAAATGAAATTTGGTACACAGATAGTTTAGAGCCTGAGAAAGGACATAGACTACTTTTTATCTCGGTAGTATGTTCCCGCGGGATAATTTCCGACCTCCACGCGGGCGAAGCCGCTCGCAAAAGCTAGTTTCTTATAAATAGAAAATTAAGAAGAAGTAGATAAAGATACAAGTAGATTTATTTTTGCTCTCTTGGTCGAGTTCAGCAAATTAAAACTTTCCTTCGTATCGCTGGCACGACTGTTTCAAATTCTGTTAGCCCAAAATTTTGCTACTATCATAGCATTGTCGATGGCAGCGCTGAGGTTACTTTGGTTGTATATTTTGGGGCATAGAGGCCAGGGTCCACCTCCATACCCTGCTACAGTTCCATCGATGTAGCCCCATTTACTAGTTTCGGCTTACACATTCCCACTTGGGTTCGGAAAATTTAATTGGTAGCCGTCCCACAAACAGTAGGGCATTTAACATCGTGTACTGTTGTCTGCACGCTACAGGAGTTAATGGACGCCCTTTGAGCCCTGGCTGGAGGCTATAATTTATTAAGGTAGCCACAGGCAAGTCCAGTTAAGCAGCCGACAACCTCACAGGTTGCCCTGCGAGATGTTATTCCAAAAAAAGTAAAAGAAGATTTGATACTCGCGAATAACTATTCAATCCGAAACCGTGTAGTTTCTTGCAACATCGAAGGGCCTATTCCTTTAAAGCTTCCCTCACAGTTACCCTATCGACGCCCTCAGGTACTTTCTGTATATGGAACTCCCGTTTGATTCTGTTGAAACACGTGTATGATTCGCTCAATCACAGCCAGGTAGGGCGAGTTGCTGCATTGTTTTAGTTACAGCTTTTTCAAAAACAATCTTATGTTTTGGAAAATAGGTTACGTTTTCTTGTAGACGTTGCGGTAGCTAAACGGTAGTTTCTGATCCAATTTAAAGTAGAATATTCTTTGCCAACAGATCATGAGTTAATAAGAACTAATATCTACTTAAATGTATACGCTTCAGAGTTTTATTTATTTGTTTAAAACCCATACAAAATCATCACAGGCTTACCTATTACAATAGTGTAGTTATATAGCTTATAAAGATTAAACTTACAAAATAATTGTATTATTATGAATAATCAAGAGTAATTTTACGAAATGCGGCCTGTGTGAATTCACTCAGAGTACAATTGAAGCAGCCAATCTGTTGTGACACCATATTGAGCGTATGTTAGGCGCGCGTCAGCGGCGCGTGCTGCAGTAGATTGGTGCGAGCTTTAGATTATATTCAGAATCTCATTCCTCTAAAGTTATGCCAGATGTGGTTAATACAGAGGTTTTGCTGTAATAGATCATCTATACTATATATGATATATTACTATATATTATATAACATTATATTATCTAAACAAATAAATAAAATTGGAGTGTCTGTTTGTAATATTAAGATAACCACTTTTTACTAAGTGTATATGGATGTATGCACGGTACATATACCAAAACAACATTTTTTACAATTTTTGTCTGTCTGTCTGTCTGTTTGTTCCGGCTAATCTCTAAAATGGCTGAACCGATTTTGACGGGACTTTCACTGGCAGATAGCTGATGTAACAAGGAGTAACTTAGGCTACTTTTATTTTAGAAAAAATAATTTATTTTAGAAAAATACCTGCGTTAATTTCCGACAACCACGCGGGCGAAGCCGCGGGCAAAAGCTAGTTATATATAATATATTATAAAGCTGAAGAGTTTGTTTGTTTGTATGATTGATTAAACGCGCTAATCTCAGGAACTACTGGTCTGAATTGAAAAAATATTTTTGTATTGGGTAGCCTATTTATAACATCATGCTACAACTAAGAGGAGCGGAGTAGTAATGAAAAATGAAGTCGCGGGCAGGAGCTATTAATAAATATACACAGTTACGACATTTTTTAAGTTTATAACTCTATGTGTACTGAAAGTATAAAAGTTTAACTTGGCTATTATTGGCCATAACCATTTACATGATGTAAAATCATAGAATTTCTGTCAAGATTGTATAGCTAGAAAGGGGATGACGACTAATAAAGAAGTGTAGAAGTAAAATAATTCTAATGCTGCGTCGACCGTAAATAAATAGGACTTTTATATTAGGTATTTCGTTTGTGTACAGATAATGGTGCCGATTCTGTTGTACACGAACTAAACTAACTAAACTATCTCTAAAATTCCTTACTCTTGGCTATGAGAATTGTAACGCTATTCTGCAAGGAAAAATCTCTAAATTTAAAAACTATTTTGACACGACTAAAATCGAATTTGACAATCGCGACTCAGCGTGGTATTTTTTTTTCTTTTGTTTTCGCAACGTTTACTTGTGTGTGCATTGCGTAGAATGATTTATTTGAGAGACGAAGGCGCGTGCTACGGTGCAGCCTGGACGTGTTTTATATGGAATTTTTCACTTTTGTTTGAAAAATATAAAAAAAAATGTTACCCACGTGTTGAGATTTAAATGTTCCGGGGTGTACTAAGGGGGTCGAAAATTTCATTACTTTTGCGATAGGCCACGCCATTTTCGAGATATAAGCAAAAGAAGAAAAAAATACAGTACTGTTTTTGCACGTGAGGCGAGGCGTTGCCGTTGTTGGTGTGAATTTTTGTTCATGACCACTAGTTTTATTCCACACCTTTTTAATCGCGATTAAAAATAGTCAGATTTAGTTAAAATAAATTATTTTAGTCAACATTTTTGGTGAAAACCGGCAAACTCAGAATAGCAAAATTGTCATTTTCACTGAACTAATAACTCAGTGCAATCTTAGTGCTGTCAAACTAAAATATAGTTAAGTTGTGTCACTTTAGTCTATTTCAGAATAGGAAATCATCGTTTGACAGGAATAAACCAAATTTTAGTGATTTTTAGTTTAGTTTAGAGAATTTTGTGACAACAGAATCGGCACCAATGTTGTTCAGACGTTTCTTGTTCGAGAAATTGTTTCCGAAAATTAGTCCATAAAATCTTTTCGAGTTTTCCTTAAGCGAATTTATTTTATGGCTACAACAAACAACGTGTAAATAAGGCGTTAAACAATTCATTCGATTCACGGTCTATGCACGTGTTTATTATATTAAGACATACAATTGTCTTGCACAATCCTATTCCTTCTAATAGGGACGAGCAAACAATGAAAGTTTCTCAATTATTGTGTCGGAATTAAATTGTATGGGCAAGTTATGCAATTGGTTTGATGGGTGAAAAACTTAGTAAACAACAATGCGCATAAATCAATAGGCTTTCGTCGAATCTATTTAAATTTAAATTAAATGCCTTTTCGTTGGTAAGGGGCAACGGCTAGAGATGGGCTGCTTTTTTTAAATATATATATATATATATATATTTATTTTTCTTACCCCTGTGTTAGTATTCCTATTCTAATTACTATAGAGTTATTTCTTATGGAGAGAAACATTTGATAAGTTTCCTGGAAATTTCCAAAAAACTGAACGACGTTTTTTCGATGGGTTTTTGGTATACATTATTGATTTTTCGACATGACGATGGCTGTGGGGTTAATTAATAAATATTAAACTTAAAAGTAATTTCCGCTGGATTATGCTTCTTGTGATTGTGGTAGAAAGCTATCGACTTGGGTGTCCGTGAGCAAAATCACATTTTCTAACTATACAAGTAAAACATTATACTTCTGATTAGCGTCGTAGCCGAAGTGCCTAAAAGTAACTTAGTTTTGTTATTCGCTCAAAGATTGAGTATCGTGGCCACGCTGCCAACTTTTTCAGCAATTTGCCTGTAGACAGCGATGCGGACGAATTTTGATGCCCTGTGATTCTTTTCCCTCTTTTTAGGGTTCCGTTGCCAAATGGCAAAAAACGGAACCCTTATAGATTCGTCATGTCTGTCTGTCTGTCTGTCTGTTTGTCCGTCCGTCCGTATGTCACAGCCATTTTATTTCGAAACTATAAGAGCTATGCTGTTGAAACTTGGTAAGTAGATGTATTCTGTGAACCGCATTAAGATTTTTACACTAAAATAGAAAAAAAAACAATAAATTTTGGGGTTCCCCATACATAGAACTGAAACTCAAAAATGTTTTTTTTCATCAAACCCATATGTGTGGGGTATCTATGAATAGGTCTTCAAAAATGGTAATGAAGTTTCTAATATCATTTTTTTCTAAACTGAATAGTTTGCGCGAGAGACACTTCCAAAGTGGTAAAATGTGTGTTCCCCCCCCCCGTAACTTCTAAAATAAGAGAATGACAAAACTAAAAAAAATATATGATGTACACTACTATGTGAACTACCACCGAAAATTGGTTTGAACGAGATCGAGTGAGTAGTTTTTTTTTTTTAAACGTCATAAATCGTAAACCGCAATTTACCTTACATTCAATCAACTGAAATATAAAAATTAAAAAAAAATATATTTTTAAACCGAAAATACCTACAGGTTTGTACGGAACCCTCGGTGCGCGAGTCCGACTCGCACTTGGCCAGTTTTTTGATATTGTAAGTATATTTTGTTATTATTTGAAGTTTTTCCGTTTATATATGATGTAAATATGTGTCTAAATAAAACATGCAACAACTTAATTTTTTTGTTCTTGTATTTAATTTTGTAAACATATTATGTTTTGCTTTATTCATTCAACGAGGACTCAGTCCATCTTGCTGTGAGGACATGTCATTTCGTCATGTTTGTCATTTTCATATGTCATTTTTAACATCATTTGCCAACAAGATGATAATTATTATTACGAAAGCACTCACATAATAATTCTCGTTTGCACAACAAAAATAAACTTAAGTATTTTGTTTCCACATAATTATGTACAATTACATTAATTTCCCAGCAGGCCGTCGAGTAAACACAGCATTACTTCAAGTTATATCAAAAGTAACTTAAAAACTTCACTTAATCAAAGTGCTAAGTTATAAAGTATTGCATAAATTCACTCTAAGATTAAGTAAAGTGGCTCATAATTGATTTGCGAGTGAAAGCAATACGAAAGTCACATGATTAAACTTTGAGCCTAATAATAATTGTGGTTGCTTTTGTTTTTTTTGTGTGGTGGATGTGCCAGTTGTCGGTCATTGAAGTTTATTTAGTTTTAATCAGTTAATAGCAATTAAATTAAATTAGTTAGGTTAATTTATTAAAGTAACATTTCAGAAATCTTCTTAGTTGCCTTACTTGATTCATAATTGTTCATTCGATATCGTGTATGCCAGGAATATTATTTTAATACAGTGGTATTTTTTTTACGCATTTACGATAAAATTTAAAAATAAATTTAGAACACTCTTCTTTTTTTATTAAATACTGCAATAAAATTATAAATATATGCAAAATGTTCTTTACAAGTCTTTCAATTCAACGTAGGAAGTAACGCCATCTGTAGGTACAAGCATGAACTTTACATGAGATTTCGTAATTCTATTTTACAAGGATGCATACTCAAAGACTCTTTAGTTCTCAACAGCAATATGCAAAGTTATGCACAGCTATGTCCAAAGGCACGTGTGAAGCAAGTCTATTGTTTAGTTAGGTTTTACGAAAAACTGAGGTGCATTGTCAAAAGCCACTTATAGTCAAATTTGCATGGACTAGCATTTGCATTGTGACATTCTCTTGCACATCATTGGTACTGAGTGTGGGCTTAACATATTTTTTTTTCATCTTTTTTTAGGGTTCCGTTGTTTTATCTTTTTATTCAAATATATTTTTTTAAAGAAAATAATATTGTTTATTGTTTACCATACCTATATTTTGACTGGCCTGTTAATCTAGTGGTTAGTGATCCCGACTGCTCAGACTGAGGTCGTGGGTTCGATTCCCACCCAGGACAAATCTTTGTGTGATGAGCACAATCATTTGTTCTGTGTCTGGGTGTAATTTATCTATAATATGCATGTATTTAGAAATATATAAGTATGTTTATCAGTTGTTTGGTAGTAGTTTGGGATCAGATAACGGTGTGTTGATTGCCCGAAGATATTATTATTATTATTCTATCTAGAAATATCCAACCATAGCCCTAAGCTGTTGTAAAAAGTTAGGGCTAGATTTTAATGAACCTTTTTGCAATAAACGATTCACATGAAAAAAATACGATATTAAATTTTTTCGTTACTTTTGAAAGTCAGTTACCGCCCCCCTCACCCTAATTAAAGTTACTCAGATTGAATCAACTTATTTGTCTTGTATAAAGGCTTATTCAGACCGGCGCGACGCGACAGCGCGACGCGATTCTTGTAGAACAATTTCCACGAAGTTCACATAAAAATTGTTCTACGAGTGTCGCGTCGCGCTGCCGCGTCGCGCCGGTTTGTAGGAGGCTTAACGGTAGTCATTTTTTGTGCCTTCCCTGTCTCATTGCTTGATATATTAATGTCTTTGTTAATTTGTATGCCTGCACGACAGTTTGTCAGAAAATAATTCATGTTTTCATTGTGATTTTTATAATTTATTTTTCTTCAGTCCTGTTTTCAGCCCGCTATTTTCTTTTTAATTTTGATTCGAAAGGGTTGCGTGCCTTTTCTTTTAAATTCTAAAACAAACTTACGTCAGCAACGATTTTATGAATTGTTTGGAAGATTAAACATAAATGACTTTTAATGATAAATTTGATGGTAAAATGTAGATTTCCTCACGTCGTTTTAACTTTTGCTCATGTCAGTGATGCCCAAAATAACACAAAAGAACATGTAAATTTGGCAAAAATGTTTCATGCTATACTGCTATTATTTATTTATGTTTTTTGACCTCATAAAAAAATACAAAGAAAATATTTCCTTAACTTCTTGACTGATGATTTTGTAGAAACTCTTCAAAGGTTACACGCACGTTTCAGTTTGATTGCCGATAAAGATGCGAGAACAGCTTATTCGAGATAAAGAAAGAACAGCTTCATTACAAACACGGAACCAGCAGCTCACTACCCATTCCTCACAAGAACTAGCAAATAAACTGCGAGAAAAGTTAATTACGAATTCCCCATTCCTATAATGTCTAGCAGTAATTAGGAATAACTTCAAGTAATAAACATCTGACGCCAAGATAACTATGTTTCTAATGTCATCAAACGTGTTTACATGTGAGAGTAGGACGTAAATACTACTATAATTTCTGCACACAACTAGTAAAGGGACACAAGATGCTGGTCGTGATAAATCGAGTCTGTCATAATCGATAAAACGCATCGATAGAGTCGTTACTCGTGATCGATGATTAGACAGCGATTAAGTCGATTTCAATTTTCTCGATATGGCACACCGTGTTATATATAGCTATCAATGATTGTGGTGATTGATCAGAGAATGTTGAGTAGAAAACGTTTATGAAGTGTGGAAGTGGGTTGGGAAAATATAGGCCGAATGCAAAGCGGTTTAATCCGATTTAGAATATAAACAACTAGCAATTGATGGGGTTTTACAGATTACTTGAATTTAATAATGGCTTTGCTTACGCAAAGGCGTAGTTTACGGAATTACGATTCATGCGCAAGGGAAAGCAGAAATCCATCATGTTATTTTCGTACCAATTGTTATCCTGGTCTACTTTCCAAATACGCCTTTCGCCTGAGTCTTCTCAACTTTTGTTAATGCAGAGCAACTTTCGATCTGAATGTAATATGTTTTTGAATCCATAACAAACCCAATCTATACTACAGTGGGGCTCCAAATTCCAATAAGACCTTCCCAAAACGATTTATAACAGGGATCTATTCTACAGCCGATTCTACCCAATCCCTAGTGTTGTGGCCGGGAAAGTTGATACGTATTTATTTAAATACGTGTACCGTGTGAATGTTATTATTTATAGCCGTGGTCGTTGGAAAGCGGACACGAAAGCTACTGGCGGCGACGGCTCTTGAGATCAGCCCGATGCTATTATACTTAGGTAAGGTTTATTGCTGAAGGAAAAGGAAATATATAAAAATGTTGACAGTAAATCAATTAGACACTAAATTTGAGATCGTGCAGTTTATATCGACGATTTTACAAAATTAATTGGAAAAGTGCACTGAAAATGGAATTTGTCTAGGTACAATAACGTGTGACATAAATCATACAATGAAAAATAACTAGTGATAGCCCATTGGTCGAAATTCAACCGTACTTCATTTGAATAGAAATACATGATTAAATGAAAAAAAAAAAATAATAATAAATATAAAAAAATAAAATGGTTATATTTGACATTCAGTAACAGTATATAAGTAGACAAATTGTTGACGCTGTACTACTGTGGAGAGGGTTCGCTGGCGGGATGGTGATGGGCAGGACCAGGACGTAGGTGTAATGAGTAAAGAATACTTCTTCAGGACTCTCTTCTTTATTTTATTAATACTTCTTAACTGCTGGATATGGAATGAATTATCACAGTATGCTCTGTTTTATAGAATTTTCCCTATTATTTTTAATTAATTATGACAGTTCAAAATGTCATAATTATAACCAGCCTGAAATGAAGTACGGTCGAATTTCGACCAGTGCAGTGGGCGATCACTAGTAATATTAAAGACAAATATTCTCGATATGATCATAGATTTAAAAAATGAAATAGGTTATATATCTATAAAATTAATTTATTACCTATGGTTATACTTGACATTCAGTAAGACTATAGACACAAAATATTACAGACAGATGTTCTCGATTGGACCACAGATTTGGACCATAAACAAAAGAATATCTATGCATGTGTGTATTAAATACACGATGATGAATAGTAGTGTGTGTAACGTGTTATTTATTGAAAATAATATATTTTTACGCATAATTAAAAAAAAAATTAGCATTAGTCACTTCTTCTATGTATAAACTATAAGTGTGCGAAATTTCATACTCCTCCGTCCGCCCAATTTTCGTAAAAAGGGATCCAAAGTTTTCGCTTCACGTATAAATATATAGATGATCGTATCTCTAGCTAGATCATGATTGGTACTGAAATGCCAAAACTAAAAGACACAAAATTGTAGATTCGTAAAATGCAATAACCCATAGAGCAACACGGACCAGAGGGGAGTAGCCATACGCAGGCGTTCCCCTCTGTCAAACTACAAGTCCACGCGGTCCTATGCGTATAACAAAACTAGTTGCAGCCGCACTGCTCAGTAGACTAAATCTAGTTGCGCGACTAAATTGATGTCCTACAAAAATGACGAATTGTTCTGTATTTTGCTGCAAAAAGAGATCTGCCACGTCAAATTTACAATAAGATGGCGTTACCTTTCATATGTAACTAATATTTAATCACATTATTCCCATTTACTTCCGTAAAACTTAAAAATTACAATATTATCGGTCGTGTTGTTTTGGATTTGTTTACCAACACAGGCCGTTCATCAGTCGCTCGACCGATCCGAGTTTGTTTCCGAGTAGACGCTGTCACCGAGCGATAGTGTTGTTACTGGTTTGTTAGTGGATAGTTATCGAAAAATTTGGCAAAGGAGTCTATATTCATACAGAGACATTTTTGAGGATAAGTTTTCTGATTTACTTAAAATATTATAATGTAAGCTGTATATTAATGTGCATAGTTGTATAAATTAAAAATATTACAAAACTTACGAGTTAACACGTTTTATTAAAATTACTTACTACTTACGTGTGAACTTAAACCATTTTTTTTTAAACAGAAACTTTTACTTCGTCTCACACTTTTCGTCTGTGTGTTGCATGTCACGTGACGGTCGGCCGCGAATTAGGGATAAAGTGAAAGGCGCTCGCTGGTGCATGTTGTTGTTTATGGATTTATTTCAATTTTGAGTGCTTGAATTTATTATTTAACTTATTTCGTATGAAGAGTAAATTAAGTCTGTTTATTAAGCTATTGCATATATTCCGAATATTTTTAGTTAAATGTCTATAATGTGAAAAAAAGTTTCACTTTTATCGTGGTTTCATAAAAACCACACAATCCTTTTTTAATTTATTAATTGCAGGTTTCCTAAAGATCAAAATTTAAGGGATACATGGAAGAAATTTTGTAATAATAGATTAACCTGGATTCCCACAAGAAATAGTGTCATTTACTCAAATCATTTCAAGACCTCTGACTTTCATGTGTTGGCGAACAATAGGAGGAGATTAGTCGAGGGCACCAAACCAACTCTAACGCTACACTGTATTTGTCCCGGAAGTTTTTTATATCACGGAAAAGATAAAACACCGTACAGTCTACCTGATGCACTACACATTAGTTATAGTAGCGAAATGAAGCTTAGATTTCTCAACTTGAAAAATTAACAGTTTTAAACCTAATTTTCCAGAGTCATCAAAAATCATTCACTCTACCAAATGACAGACTATCATCTATGATGCCATTAGTGCCACTCTCACTATTCCTGATTCGTTGACATCTCCGTGTACTTCGTCAATCAAGTCAAAAAGCAGACCCACATAAATGTATTCATATTTATACAAAACTACTCCACTTTAAAAACCAGTGATAGATACAATTCTATCTAGTTTTTAAAATGACGTAAACCTTAATTTTATTTGTTAAATGATAATTATTGTAGTACATAATAAATAAAGTCAATCTTTATTATAATATCTATCTTTGTATCACTTTTTAAACGTAATATTCCGAACCGAGTTCTTGAATTTAAGTATCGATAATGCGTATCGACAGTAGTTGCAACCACGGCTGTAAGCAACTTGTCAGTGTAGTTGCGTCATCTCATTGTACTGTTACGACACAAAATATATCTATGTGTGTGTGAAATTGTTAGTGTATGTTTTAATTTTTATGTGTGAGTTTCGTAGTAACAGACGATAATTTTTGTGTGAGAATTTGAGAAAGTGTGGGTAGAGCAGATTTCCCCCCGCAAAAAATGACAGACAGTTTTGTATCGGGAAAAATCGCTATGGCGTCTCCCCTCCGGTCCGCCGGTGGTCCGTGTTGCTCTATGCAATAACCATACAGTTTTCTCAATAATAATTACATCCTTCTTCAACGACTCAGTGGTACGTTTCTTTTTTTTTAACACGGTTCTATTCTTGTTTTTTATCAATTAATCTACAACAACACCATTCCCAGATTAAAACAACAGTCCTTTAATCGCAGACCTCATATAGCAGAAAATGATTTAAGAATAGTCACGTTCCGTTATATCGTCGTATATTAAGAGATTTCAGTACTTCAGTAACAAATTGACATGACTTGTATAGCGTTGAAAGCGACGCGTACGTCTGTGTGAAAATCGTGATTGGTTTTATCAGCTTTGGCATATGCTAATATTATATTGCAAAATCCACCGTTGATGTAAAGGACCTTTCATATGGTAACTAACTCGTTGACTAAGCTTTTGTCCAATAACGTTTGTGGGTGCCGGAAGCTTGTAAACAAGAGAATCTATTATTCTAACTTGACTTTCGACCTCTTAAACGTAGTTAGTTGGAAAATACTTTGTGTTCCTTTAGACGAAAATTGGCATGAGATCGTAAAATGTATATTAAATAGGTACAATGTCTATTTGAGAAATAGTGTGTTGCGAAAAGCCTTGCAGAAAAATTTTGTTGAGCCAAATACTGTTTCAAAGGATTTCAAAACTGACGAACAGACTAAAGAATAGATTTCTAATGAAAAAGGTCCCGGGAACACTGTTACATTTGTCACTGGAAAGATGGAAAGATTTACTTATAGAAGACGGTAATCGGTTTGTACATAGCACTTAGTCATAGTTCTGATTAATAATAAGACAGAATAATGACAATAATAAAAGAAGCTAGAAAAATGTGGATACAGCAGATCAGAATATCACTCAGGAGTGCAGTAGCAGACGTTCAAAAAGATTCTATGTATAGGATACATAAGGGTTGTGATTGATCAGTGATTTATATAAGTTAAGTAGGTGTACCATACATAAATCTCCGAACAGAAATAGAATAAGCCTTCGCGATTCACGATTTTGATAGGAACTCAGATTATTGTTTTGGTTTCAATATATAATGCTATAGGTATCTAGCGAATACAGTTTTGAGCTGAACAGAAACCAAACTGGTAATATCAATATTGTGCTCTTTTCTGACATTAGTTAGTTTTTGACCACTACTCAGTATGACGGAATCCTCAAAAATTACTTATTTATGAAGATGAATTCGCGACGAACTTATCTGAAAGCGTTTTTCCACTGAGAAATTATCAACCAACCCCACATTCACACCTCTCCCGAGCTTATCAAATTTAACTTAACATTTTAAAGCCGCTTTCAATAGGTCAATGAGACACTGAAGATAAGCAAAACTAATGTAAGCATATTCAGGTCGCAACGGTTACTGCTAGTGCACTTAATCAAAGGGTAAACTGTGCTATTAGCGGCATCATTTTCTCCTGATTTGCATATATAGTGCCGTGTGTGGTTATAATAACTGGATGGCTCAAGTATATTCTGGATGATTGGTTATTGGATTTTAGTGGGGATGTGAAAGCTAGTGGATATGTGGAGCAGTTTACTTTCATATAGGATTAATCCAATTTAGTAAGAATTTTCCCATGGTGTCTCCTTTGGTGCATAATTTGTTTTGGCCAATCTACTTGTAGCTAGAATGTTGGTTGTATGCACAAGTTAAGCTGGAGATGAACATAAACGACGTAGGAGAAATAGATGAACAGGAAAATGGAGAAGAAATTAAAGCAGTCGAAACTGAAGAAAGGAAAAAAGATGTAGATATGGTGGACTAAGTTCATGATGATCACAAGCAGTGATTTAGGAGCTTAAAAAGATTCACTAGCACATTGAGGAAAGTTCCAAGCCCACCTGGAGGTTGAAAAATCATTAATTCACACAAACTGACTGCAGCTTGACCTTTCAAACAAGAAAGGGATACAATTTCAGCACCACATAAATAAGTTTAAAAACACAAGTCCCAACGAATCCAGATATACATCTTCCAGGCAATCATGTTTTCTTATTTTGGCACTCCAATATCGGATTACTGTTTGTCCAATCCTTATCGTGTCTTGTAGTCTATTGCAAAATGTAGTTTATTACAGCGATTTAAAGATTTCTTTGGGCTTAATTAACACTTTAAATGGAATCCGAAATTATGTGCTGTAAATACAAATCCGGATGGTGGTAATTTACACGTAAGGTGTCTTAAATAAATATGGATTTGGGTAGAGTTATGTGTTTGTGTAATTATTTTAGCTTATTATTTTGTTGCATTCGCTTTGGAAATCACTGTACACCTTAAAGAGTTACAGTAATGGTTATTCGTTGCTTTCCATAGTATTTATTTCATCAGCTATGATAATACGATGTTTGTCGTCAATATGACTTGAGAAAGGAAAATCAATATATTTAATTATCTTCATCATCATTACGTATCTACGTTCTTATTACAGTTACAGACATTAAAAAATCACCAAATCCTAATATATGACGTCCTAATTCCAATTTTCTTTTGTTTGTTTCTCATGATTTCTTAGTCTTTCATTCTATGTCTTTATGCTCACGTCTAAAACCGAACAAACGCTATTAAGTTTTTGTGTTTACGTATTATTTTTAATAATAATTATGACATCATCATTTCGTTTATTACTTAGTAAGTAAGTTTCAACATTAACACCTACCTATCGCTTATCGCTGTTAACTTGAGACTTGCAATAGTAAACGTCTAGCCGAGATAATAGTACCACAGAGTGCCAGCCTGCTTGCAGCCCTTCTGTTGCGGCTGAGATGCACAACTACATATTCACATTATGTATGCATCTAAATAATATATTATTTAGACTATGTCATATGTGGCTCAGTTATGTTTCATGAAAGAGGCTAATGTAATTTCTGATAGATTTTTGTGAAAGCCACTAAGGCTTTTGCCTGAGTATGAAATTAAGGAATTCAAATGTGTTTTCTACTTCAGGTAGTTAAGTGCCTTTTTTACTCGTAGTCTTATTGTTATCTAGAGTCTAATCATCATTATCCTCATTTCAGCTGAAAGACGTCCACTGCTGGACATAAGCTTCCCCCGAAGGGGGTTTGCCACAATTGCCACGCTTGGCAGTGGGTGGGCGATCGCAGTGCGGTGATAAGATAGAGAACGCTGCTGCCCATTCTTTAGTCAGTCCCTAAGTCGCCTTCTAAGACACCCACAGGAAGAAATTGGATGGAAAAGGAAAAGATAACTTAAATATTTAACTTTGATAAGAACGATACTTTCTTCTTTATTAGGAAAAAATATTTGGTCTGCAGTAGGAACAACTATAGGCTAGTTTTAACATGTTTTTGTTGAATTCGGCGATGATCAAATTATTGCTCTTAGAGGTTCGTGGAAAAAACATCAGTATATTACTTTGTAGCAGGCGAAAACGTTACAATACAGGAAAGTATTAACCATAAAATGTATCACCATGTTTTCGTCCGATAGCAATATAGTTACTTTTCGTTAAATCATGCAGTCAGTCGTCATGCAGATAGGGCTTATCCATCACACTTAACTGAAACATTGTAGTACTTTAAAACAAAGATAAGCCTTCATTTTGTTTGCGGAAATTAATGGTAAATTAATTGATATTGTCCATTTTGTAAGTTGTTAATTGCGGTGGCCATTGTAATATACCAGTACTGTGTGGCTCTGATTAATATGACCCTATATTTAAACAATTCAGGAACATAAGGCTACATAAAAAAAAAACGACGGGTTGCACTCCGGGAGTGCCGGTAGATGTGAAAACTTGAATATTAACGTGGTGCATTTTTGATATTTGGAATGGTTAGGGAATAATTTTGCACGAATTGCTTTAATTATCAGTATACAAGTACTATCATTTATGTGGTAGAATACAATATTTATTTATTGCACTATCGTACACAAACATGACAATTTAATTACATTAAAAAATTTATCTCTCAGAAAAATCACTCTCCGTCCATCTTACGGATTTTCAATCCGGGTCACGTGTCCTGACGCGAGTTTAACATTTTTTACCCATTACAAAAAAAGTGCACAAGCAACGCCGCTAAAGAAGTTTTCACTTCAAAAATATGGGGTTGGTATTCCAAAATAGTTAGGTTGTTAGAAAATGAGGTGAAGAAGTCAGAAGAAGAAAATGCGTCTTACATAATTTACCAAGTCCAAATGAAACAGAATCTTCGTTTCGACGAAGATTTTAGATTGAAGATTTTATCTTTACATAGTATAAAATAAATTCGCTTATTACGTCTCTCCGCTTAGATCTTTTGAAATGCGCAACGGATTTTAATGTGGTTTTCATCAATAGACAGAGTGATTCAAGAGGAAAGTTTGTATGTATAATACGCTGGCCGCTGGCAAAAGCTAGTACTATATATAAAGCTAGTACTATATATAAAACTAGTACTATATATAAAGCTAGTACTATATATCAAATCAAATCAAATCAAATCAAATCAAAATCAAAAGTCATTTATTCAAACTAGGCTGAGAGTCAGCACTTTTTGAACGTCAAAGTTACACAAGACAGTCCCCCCAAAACGCCCACCCTTCGACACTTCCTAGTGCTGTAGCTGGGAAGAAGAAGTGGCGGAACAAACTCCCCAGCAGCACAGCTGTCTGTTAAGTTAGAAGAACTTGATTCTATACAATATTGTGTAAGTAATTAATATTATAAAACAAAACATACATTATTCGCCATATGTCAGCTAGCACACGCCAATATACCAACAAAAAAATTGAAAACTAAAGTCAAGCTGAAATAATAAAACAAAAACGTAAACAAAACTTAAAAACTAAATAAAGCCTCCAGGCATAAAGGGCGTGCCCGCTTACATGTTCAACGATGCAAAATGATCCATATACATACATTGATGCATATAGCTAAGTTGAAGTTACGATAGTTAAACTAGCACCTCCGGAGTAGAATAAAATAACAGTTAATACAAATAACAATAACAAAAACCATGGTCAGCAAGGCGACCAGTCACTACAAGCAGCACCCGTTCACGAGCATAACGCAAAGGTCAGCCATTACCCTCCTCGCCATATTTGAGGGAAGGTGGTAACCCGACCCTCAACGCTACCGCAAGCAGTGACATCTAAGGGAGCATGACGAACTTGCTGCCGGTTGGTCAGGCAAGAATATTATGAACAGCTGACGAGGTCGCTAGCTAACTGCATGTTGCAATACAACTCATTTAAAATCATTGTAATGAGTAGATTATGTCCACAATACTTAAATTAAATTAAAAGAAAATAAAAATAAATAAATAAATTAACAAAATCTGTTAAATAAAAAAATAAATAAAAAACAATTATATGAACTACCCATATAAACTGTCAGTAGGAAAGCTAATTCTGGATTGAAAGAACATAAACATTGTCTTGAGTTTGTCTTGAGTTAATCACAACGACCAACTATTCTTATCGTTTAAGTAGTCGTTGATAGAATAATATGCCTTTGAACAAAGGTTGGATTTTACTGTAGCTTTAAACTCATTAAACTGCAAATCTAGTAAAGCAAAGGGAAGCTTGTCATAAAAGGTAACACCAAGACCAACAAAAGAATTATGAACCTTATGAAGCCGGTGAAAAGGAGCACGTAGTTTGTCCTTATTTCTAGTATTAATATTATGAATATCACTGTTTTTAGTGTACAGGTGTATATTTTGCCTAATATATAAGATGTTGGCGAAGATGAATTGTGATGCCACCGTAAGAATACCAATATCTTTAAACAAATCTCTCAGAGAAACTCTAGCACCTAGTTGGTAAATCGCTCGAACAGCTCGTTTTTGAAGAACAAAAATATTTTGAATGTCCGCGGCTTTGCCCCACAGCAGAATGCCGTAGGACATTATGCTATGAAAATAACTAAAATAGACTAATCGAGCTGTATCAACGTCCGTATACTGTCTAACTTTCCTTACTGCGTAGGCGGCCGAACTGAGCCTTCCCGCTAGGCTTGATATATGTGATCCCCACTGAAGTTTGGCGTCTACTGTTATGCCCAGAAAAACCGCCGAGTGTACAGTTTCAAGCACCTCATTATCTAAAACGACATTGGGTCCCAGATTCCTAACATTCGGTAAGGTGAACTTTATACATTTCGTTTTCTTAGCATTGAGGACTAGGTTATTTGTGGTAAACCATTCCGTAGCCATTGAGAGCGCACTATTTACGTCGTCAAAATCTTGTCTATTTCTGTCTACTTTAAAGATAAGTGAGGTATCATCAGCAAATAGTACAATGTCACAGATATTCTTTAAATAAAATGGTAAGTCATTAATATACACTAAGAATAAGAATGGACCCAGTATTGATCCTTGAGGTACACCTAACTTAACTAGTAGCCCGGAAGATTTTACACCATTGACATCTACACATTGGTGCCTATTTTGCAAATAAGAACTTATGACACTGAGAGCTTCGTTTTGAACACCATAATGACGTAGTTTACGCAAAAGTGTGTCATGGTGAACGCAATCAAAAGCTTTGGAGAGATCACAGAAAACTCCGATAGCATTTTGCGAGTTCTCCCATGCGTTGAAAATATGTTTCAGCAGAGCAACACCCGCATCTGTTGTCGAACGACCTTTTGTAAAGCCATATTGCTCATTATGAAGGAGGCTATTTAAATTAAAATGTCTTAGCAACTGCTTGAGTATTAACTTTTCAAATATTTTACTAAATGCAGGTAAGGTAGAAATGGGCCTAAAATTGCCAACATTATTTTTATTACCTGTTTTAAATAATGGTATGACTTTACTGCTCTTCATGAGGTCAGGAGAGATCCCAAATCAACACATTTATTAAAAGTTACAGCCAGATAGGGGGCTACGATATCTATTATATTACTTAACAGTTTAACAGAGATGCCCCAGTAATCACCAGTGTTTTTTGACTTGAGTGTGTTAAAAATATTAATCACATCACGAGGCGTTACATGTTCGAAACTAAATAAGCGACTACATCCGGGCACACTACTATGCAAAAGGTTTTCAGCTTTAGACGGGGACGAATTTAAGGAGCAGGTCGTAGTTATAGGTATGTTGGCAAAAAACTCATTAAATGCCTCAGCTATGTCGGCTGCTTTATTAACCAATTTGTTGTTAATCATAATCTCTAGTTGTTTTTCCTGTTTAACCGGTTTACCCGTTTCATTATTAATAATTTTCCAAGTGGTTTTTATTTTATTATTGGATTTTTTATGGTATCGCTTAAAAACTTTGATTTAGCTAAAGCGCAGATCTTTTTAAATAATTTTGAATAATTACTGACATACTCTAGAAAAGGAGTATCAAATCTGTATTTTTCAAACCATATAACTCGTATAGTCTTGCTCTACTTTTATAAATTCCTGGAGTAGCCCATTGGTTGAAGCTAACGGAAGTGCTATTAATGTCAATAGTTTTGGTCTTGAAAGTAGATTCGTATTCTTTTTGCACAATATCAAAAAGGGCTTCATAGATTTCATTAGGATTCTCGCGTTCTACTATAGATGGTGTAATCCTATGAGCTATATTATTTTTAAATTTATTACAACGACTAGCTGTATAAGGCCTGCATAATATTTTATGCGGCTTTTTAAGTAGTGGCAAAGGGAAGCTGGCTAATAATCCACTGTGGTCAGACGTTAAGTCACTTAAAACTAACTTATTTTTGGCATCACAATCACTAAATATATTATCGAGACAAGTCGACGAAGAAGCCGTGATCCTAGTTGGTTCAAGGAACAAGTTTATTAAATTAAAAGACCTAAACAGATTGAGCAGTCTAATACTTAATGGAGTAACATCTAAAATATTAATATTAAAATCTCCACATAAAATTATACATTTATTAATTGATTTTAATTTATTGAGTGAATCCTCCATTACCGATTCGAAACGAATAAAATCCCCAGAGGGGGGCCGATAAACGCATATTATGACGTAACGCTCCAATTCAACGCAAGACAACTCAATAACGCGCTCAATGGAAAGATTAACTAGATCTAACCGTTGTTTACATTTCAACTTGTTCGAAACAAGAACTAATGATCCTCCGCGAATAGCACTTTTCCTCACAAATGCACTTTGCACAGTAAAAAAATCATCATTCATAAATACTACTTCATGTTCCTTCAACCAGTGTTCAGTCAAACATAATACCTGAACATCATAGTTTTCAATAAATAAACTTAACTCTAGCTCTTTGCCGGACAGACCCTGCATATTTTGATGTACAACATTCAACACATGCGGCTTACCCGTTGTCGCATCTAACAGTTTAAACTACTAGGTGTATCAAAAGTGGCGTTAGTACCACTACTAACAGTAATCGATGGTACGCTACAGGTACCAGTGTTACGGTGTAAATTGTATGCTAAAAGATTAGCAATTTGTCTCCTACAACTAGGTGGCAAATACAAAGTATAATTTGTTAGTTTGTAATCAGTAATAAATTGATTACAATCAAAAAATGAAATAGCGTCACTATGACAACTAGTCCTATTATAAATTAGCATATTTAAATAATAAATGTGCCTGTTTTGCTCATCAGACAAGTATCGTGAATAAGGCAAGGCACAGAAAATGAATTTACAATTGTTGGTCTCATTGAGAAGTAACATCAAATGGACACATTGAATTATTTCTTTTTTCCTAACATTCAAACTATCCCCATATAATAATATTACAGTTGAACCAGGGTTTATTTTTTATTTTTGACAATTTAATTTTACTTAATAATTGGCTAATACTGGCACCGGGTGAACAATTATTAATTACATATTGTTGTGAACACTGATTAAATATGCTACCATAACCTTGACCAAATTTGTCAGAAAAAATATAAGTTGTGTTAATATGGCTATTATCATCAGTAATACAGATATTTACCGGCTGAGTTGCTGAGGGCGTGGGTGTATCAAGTTGAGGCTGAGGTGCCGTGGAGCAAGTGCAGCTAAAACAGAGGTTATTTGTCAGAGACTCATACCTCTCTGCATTGCACTTGACCAGGTCTGCCAACTCACAGGCTTCCTGCATGCGCTTACTCAGGTCTTGTTGAGTAGCCTCATATTTACTAAAGACAAGACATATAAAGCTAGTACTAAAGACATATAAAGCTAGTACTATATAAAGCCACGTCTTTTTGACACGGCAACCGTTAGAAACTGCAGAAAGTCTCTTTTTTCTGCAGCTATAGGTATATATTCCTTTTGCATTTTACTCGTTCATATTTGCAGAGTAAATCAGATTTTTTTTGTAAATATCATCAAATTTAACAGTTTTGTGTATGTGGTCAGATTTATAATCGACAAAAACTTATTAGCAATTCCGTAAAAAAATCATTACTTATTCCACCCAAATGTATAGGATTATTTTCTCTTGATTGTAATGGTCCCTTCGAAAAAAGTTGTTAGTTGCATGGTCTGTATCACATTCTTAAATTTGACCACATCTTTCTGAAAGACATCACCAATGAAGTCAGAGTTGTGCCTTCTAGGAAATTCCCATTCCGAAGTTTACAATAAAATCCTACATATATTATATATACATCCTACATATATTATTTATTATAACACGACATAAGCAAAAAAGCGAAACCTCTTTTCTCTCATTTCCCTTTAACAAGTCACTTTCTTTATTAACGACGGACACAATTACACCGCAATTTTCTCTACTAAGTGGGCAAACTAAACAACGTTCAATTAACTACCAATGATCGTATTAATTCCGATTTATCTGTCAAGTCTTAGACGCACTCGCTTGTGCCAATTAGATCTCTATTGCTTGTGAGATAACTATAAGATACCAGATAGAAATAAATAATAAAAGCTTGGTCGAGAATTGCTTGACAGTTTTGCCATTGAAGTATTTTCACTCGCGATTTCCGAAACTCTGAGCAAGTTCCCGAACATCTGTTAAATCAACGCAATAGGTTAGATATATAAATAAATACCATACCACAACAACCCAAAGTATTGGATTGGTGAAAATGACACCAGAAAAGTTTTATGAATAAATATGAAAGGCTATAAGAATATAAGACCAAACAAAGGTTGAATGAATTTCCTGACATATGACTAGAAAAGGCCTCATAGAGATAATAGCTATGAAAGAAGCAAAGCAATCATGATTCTCTTACCCGGAAAATGTTGAAGATGAATTCATTGATGACTGACTTAAGAAAAAAAAAAATTGACATTCAGAAACTGAGTTTTGACATTATACAATGTAATATACACCAGAGAAGTGTATATGATAAAACTATGGATCAGTAATGTACGCGTTACTTTATAACCTAAATAAACATTCCGTACAAACATTTTCTCTTTTATTTTATCATTCATAAATTCCCTTTTACGAGCAAATAGTAGCGGCTATGTGACCATTACTTTTTCTACGTTGCTGGTCAAGAATTGCACATTTAGCTTGTAACTCGCAGCTAATTCATATGCTAGTTTTTAGTGCCCTATTACTTAAAGATCAACTTTTTATCCGATATTTATTGAGACCACCCGTGGTTTGCAGCACTTTATGCTGCTGTTTGAGATTTCTTTTTGTTTGAAATTAGCTTGGATTGGGAGTAGATAGAAGAGTTATATTGGTATTACCTTGAAATGGTCTGTTAAGAGTTTGGGGCTGATTTAGAATTATGATTTTAACTAGGTCTTTGGTGCAATGTTCAATGAGTGGTTTTTGTTTCTAGCCATTGCCAATCTTTTTATGAGTTTTTTTAGGGCTATCTATACTAATATTTTAAAGCTGAAGAGTTTGTTTGTTTGTTTATTTGATTGAACGCGATAATCTCAGAACCTACTTGTCCGAAATGATTTTTTTTGTGTCGTGTAGCCTATTTATTGAGGAAGGCTTTAGGCTATTTAATATCATGCTACGATCAAAAAGAGCGGAGCAGCAACGAAAAATTGAATAAAATTGGACGAAAACTGGCAGGCAATTCGATGCGACGGGAAGGGTTAGGGGAGCAAGTTTGACGCAGACGAAGTCGCAGGCAGTAGCTAGCCTGCTGATATATTACTTATAAGCTCAGTTATTTGAGTAAGATAGTATATACAAGTCGCAGAAATAAATTCCACAAATAGAAAAAAGAAAGAAAGTCCATTTATTGGTGGTAAAACATGATGCAAAGAAAAAATCGAAACCGAAGAATCAATTTTACCTGTTTCTGACGAACGTTGTTCAACATTTACTTACCATATAGTAGATTATAGTTATGAAAAAGCTAGTGGAATTGAATTATCAGATCAGAATTTCGTTAATCATAAATGCCATAGCTTAGGGTCTTCCCATGATCAACTTAGTATTTTTTTTTTACATTTTCTTTTGATATTATTATAGTTCTTTGGCATCTTAAATAAAATGCTCGTTACAAATCTAATACATATGATTTAACTATCGTCCTTTTATAAAAAAAAACCGGCCAAGTGCGAGTCAGACTCGCGCACCGAGGGTTCCGTACAAACCTGTAGGTATCCTCGGTTTATGTATAAGGTTTATGCTTATGATTTTTTTTTTTTTTAATTTTTATATTTGACTTGATTGAATGAAAGGTAAATTGCGGTTTACGATTTATGACGTATTAAAAAAAACTACTTACTGGATTTCGTTCAAACCAATTTTCGGTGGAAGTTTACATGGTAATGTACATCATATATTATTTTGAGTTTTATCATTCTCTTATTTTAGAAGTTACGGGGGGGGGGGGCACATTTTACCACTTTGGAAGCGTCTCTCGCGCAAACTATTCAGTTTAGAAAAAAATTATATTAGAAACTTCAATACCATTTTTGAAGACCTGTTCATAAATACCCCACACGTATGGGTTTGATGAAAAAAAATTTTTTGAGTTTCAGTTCTAAGTATGGGGAACCCCAAAATTTATTATTTTCTTTCTATTTTAGTGTAAAAATCTTGATGCGGTTCACAGAATACATCTACTTACCAAGTATCAATAGCGTAGCTCTTATAGTTTTGGAGAAAAGTGGCTGTGACTTACGGACGGACAGACAGACAGACAGACGGACAGACAGACATGACGAATCTATAGGGGTTCCGTTTTTTGCCATTTGGCAACGGAACCCTAAAAAGTCCATGTGAACAAGAAAGTTGATTCAGCACGGTAGTCTCATTACTAGGTCCTCAATTAGTGCTTGTCCCCGGCTCAGTTCATCGATCAAGATGCAATCTGCAGGAAGCTGGCTTGTTTATAGAGCTTTATGTATGTTGCCTAGAAAGGCTATCTGGGAGTAGCTGGTTTTCTACGTATTTAATTGTTTTTGTTTAAAAATTCTGGTAAATAGGAACTGATGTGTTTTTGTTTTGAAAAATGGATGTTTATGAAGAATTCTTTTCTGCCACGTAAACTATGGCAGCACCCAGCGTGTCACATTGCATCACTTGCCCGCGCTATTACTTCGTTTTCGCTAAGCCTTCTTTCTGGCTTTTAATATTTTTGTTCGGCTTCTAAAAGTTGTCTGCGAGTTAGGCGCTCCGCTCCGCCCACTGCACCGCGCCCCGTCGCGTAGCGCGGGATGGCAGATTTTACCATTGTATGCAAGTATCTCAATTTATATAGAAATCACGCCTAGCACAACACACTGCCGACGCGGAAATGCGCGGGAAGGCGCCCCGTGCGTTATAAGTCACTCCGCGCACCGCGGCGGGACGTATCTTCAGTGGGTGAACCGCCTTACGCCTGTTGTTAAATGGCCCGTTCAAAAAACAAACTCTTTATTTGATAAGTATAGATGAGATAAGATTGTGACGATCTACAATGCGTTGGACAAATTTCATAATGAAACTGGATGCGATCAGCGCATATTAATACTGTTCAACAATTGTGTGCTGATCACGTCTAGATGTGTGAAAATAAGGGTGAATTTGACCAAAGAAACTAGTTTCTTTGGTCAAATTCATCCTTATTTTTTTTTAATTTTAAACCTTGATTTTATGGTCAATTAGTTTGGAATACTATGCAGAGAGCAACCTAGAGTCATCGAAGCGCGATTCCGAAAATTGAAAAAAACTGGCCAAGTGCGAGTCGGACTCGCGCACCGAGGGTTCCGTACAAACCTGTAGGTATTCTCGGTTTAAAAATAAATGTTTTTTTTATTTTATATTTCAGTTGATTGAATGTAAGGTAAATTGCGGTTTACGATTTATGACGTTTAAAAAAAAAACTACTCACTCGATCTCGTTCAAACCAATTTTCGGTGGTAGTTTACATGGTAATGTACATCATATATTTTTTTTAGTTTTATCATTCTATTATTTTAGAAGTTACGGGGGGGGGACACACATTTTACCACTTTGGAAGTATCTCTCGCGCAAACTATTCAGTTTAGAAAAAAATGATAATAGAAACCTCATCACCATTTTTGAAGACCTATTCATAGATACCCCACACGTATGGGTTTGATGAAAAAAACCATTTTTGAGTTTTAGTTCTATGTATGGGGAACCCCAAAATGTACAGTTTTTTTTCTATTTTTAGTGTGAAAATCTTAATGCGGTTCACAGAATACATCTACTTACCAAGTTTCAACAGCATAGCTCTTAATATAGTTTCGGAAAAAAGTGGCTGTGACATACGGACGGACGGACAGACAGACAGACAGACAGACAGACATGACGAATCTATAAGGGTTCCGTTTTTTGCCATTTGGCAACGGAACCCTAAAAAAATTGATCTATATTCATTATGATAATTTTAGTCAAAAGACGTCCATCGCTAGACATAGGCGTCCCCCAATTTGTGGGGGCTGCCATAATAGCCACGCTTTGCAGGCAGAATGCCGATCCTAGTATGATGGCGAAATACACAGAGAACGCTGCTTCCCATTGTCTAGTAAGTCCTTAGTCCTTATTCTTAACGTCCACCAAATATAACAAAAGGCGTCATCATTTAAAAAAACCATACTGTTTCCTTTAAAACTGGAATACCTACGCGATCAAAATGTGTGGAATTAATATCAACGCGGGGAGATCTAACATCATATACTAAATTCATGGAGACAGGTTGTGTCGATTTCCCTGTCACCCTATATAATATCATTATGTCTTTGACGGTGCAATAATCTGTATCATTCAGCAAATACGTAATGTATTCATAAAAAATTTGGGATATTAAATTTTATCGAGACTGGGCAACTAAAGATACTCACCGATTTCCTGGAAACGGTTATGGTTATAAGTTATTCTGTTTTTAAAATATTCGTTAGATATTATCTTCATTTATAAAATTACGCTAATGACTCAAAAGGGTGTAAGCACATTCATGTCCAAAGTAAAAATACTTTCCGATATAAATTTCGGCAAAAGTTCCATCTTATCGAAATCTACTTATCTCATTTTTGCGCCATAAAACCGTATCTGTAAAATTCTTAATATTATAATGATAATGAGGTTAAAAGGTTAAACCTCAACCGATACTGTCGATGTTATAATATTCTCTATGAGTTTTTTATTGCCCATAATTTCTGGTGTTTGTGTTGTCAATTTTCCATTCATTTATTTCGTTTGTAAGCTATTTGTAAAACGGTAAGAAAGGAAAGATAGATTCGTATCTTTAAATCTAGTCACAACATCGGTCCCCGAAAACGTCAAACGGCGTCGCGGAAGACCCAGGCGTAGATGGCGGGGGAAACTCGACGTGTATATGATGAATTGGTCCTTATTGGCTCAGGATAGAGTTGAGTGGAAAATGGAGAGGGAGGCCTTTGCCCTGCACTTGGACAACAAAGGCTGATTATAATATCTATTTATACAAAATTCTGCGTGAATGACAGACTGACTGACTGATATATCAACGCACAGCCTAAACCGCCGGTCCTACAGACATAAAATTTGGAAAGTGTGTTCTTTGTGAAGAGTAGGTATCCACTAAGAAAAGGTTTTATGAAATTTTATTCCGAAGAGGGTGAAATGGGGGGTTGATATGGTGAATTCTTTCTTTTCTCTTAATTTTCTCTTTTTTTTCAAATCTTGTTGTTTCTTATTTTATCCATTGTTCTCAGAAGAATTGTGTCAGGTAGGTTACTTTTCTTAACAACTTTTTATGTAATATGTACCTACAGTAATTTCCCTGGAAGTAAGTCCTGCCTGCCCACGAACTAAGCTTCAAGATAAAAATAAACAAAACGGAACAGGTTTTTATAATCGGGACCACTTAAAAATACCGAAAAATACTCGTGCTTATTCGGAAGAGCCGAAACGTGGTCGGCACCGGTATAATTTGGTTAAAACACCATGCAAAATCGCAAAACGATAGCCCCATGCGCAGGAGTCGGTATGGCGACGTGTTTTGGTGGGAACTCATATTTTAGTCATCCTCGTTATTATATTTTTATGTTCTTTTCGGATAATAAGTATTATTAGTGGATTAGCGACTTGCCCTGCAGGCTATATTTTGCATGCGATTTTATACCACAAGTTATAAAATCCCTGAGTCTTTAAGAAGCTCAGACATACCTAATATGGATAAAATAAAGTCTTGGGTGGAGAAAAGTTTTCAGGTAAAAACAGCGAGTTTGATTATATAAGGTGTATCTTATTTATACACGAAATATTTTAAGAGGTACACCTGTAGGTGGTAAAGAAGCTATAGCAACGAAAAAAAAATTTATCTGAGGGTTTTTTTAAATTTAATATTTATAAATTATTTGACGCACATAAGAAATACCGGCTCCTTCTTATTTTTTACGACCCGAGACACCGCGGCCATGCTCGTGCCGTCCTTTCGTCGCCCTCGCAGCGTCAGGCGGGCCATTCATAGAATTTAGAGTAAAGGTTTTATGCAAAACGTCTCAAGTAGTTTTAAAATTATAATAATTACGAAAATTCAAAAACGCAAAGATAAAAATTTTCTTTTTGCTTCTATAGCTTCTTTACCACCTACAGGTGTACCCCTTAAAATATTTCGTGTATGAATAGATACACCTTATATACAAATATGACAATACTCTCTTAATATTTTAACCGACTACAGCGAAGCATATGATATTATGAGCTAATCCTAAAACAATAAAACCCGCCTAGTGAAAGTTCACGCTCTATGAAAACAGAAAATACTCTCATCTGATAGCCGTGGTCATAGGCGACATACACAATAAATTTTAATAGTAGTAAGTGATCATAAGCGAATTTTGGTTTCAAGTAACGATAATTAATGTCACAGAGATTGCTTAAACTACGGTTCACCCGGTGACCACTACATCATCATCTGCCTAGCCTTTTCCCAAGAATAATGGGATCGGCTTCCAGTCATTCCCGATTAGCAGAGTATCAGTTTTTCACATGAAGCTACTGCCTATTTGACCTCCACCACCCAGAAACTGAGTAATATGATACCCCTTGGTAAGACTGGTGGCCAGACTTTCGGACTTCTGATGACCCGTAATGACAGTCAAAAATCTACAAATCACAGCCGGGACCAACTGCTTGACATGCTTTCCGATGAACGGAGGGGTATGTGAATCCCGGCCACCGTAGGCGCGAGCTTGCGGGTGGCGAGCAATGGGTAGCTCGCCGCCCGGTAAGGACCAAGCTCGGGTCGACGGCGCGCAGTGTTCCACGCGCGCCTCAAAGAGATGTCAGCAGCAGTGTAGGGGTCTACTAGGACCGATGCCTGCCGGGGTCGCGTGATTGCTCGAAAGAGATACCGTGACCCTGGCACATGGGCAACTGATGGAACACGGGTGGGTTTTAGTCAGTAAAAGTCTGACACGCCCTCCCGCTCCGCCCAGAGCGGGAGAAGTCATTTGATAATTTCCCATCCTGAAAAAAAAAAAAAAAAGGGGTATGTGAAGATGGCCACGAATTATGTCGTGCTACTTATTATCAAAGACATTAAATTATTTACCAAACAACTTAATATCGATAGTGTTTCATGTATTTTCCGGTTTACAGGTCTTCGGGAAGGTGTACCCACAGTACACCAACGATTTGCCACCATTAACTCTTTGCTCGACCCAGGAACAAAATCTATAAGATCTCATGCTCAGCATTAACCCTTGCTAGTAAAGACAAACGATTGCTTCCACTAGTCCAAGAGAAATTGTATCATTATAATTATTTGAACAACATTTATATTCAAAAGTTTCTCAATCCGAGTGCAATATCTCTCACTTTGATAATACTGTACCTACGTAGATATTAATTTGGTCAACATTATGGTCGGGAGTCAAACAAAAAGTATCATCAGGAATCGAAAACAAAAACAAGTGTTACTCATTACGTTTATAATTTCATTTTCAAAGGAAAAGGATGGGGCTTTCTTTTAAATTATGGTGCCAGCATCCGTTACTTAGTGGTGTAGAAGCAGGTGTTGTGTGCTTGTTGTTTAAGAGATTTATTTTTATAAGAATTTGTTGGGGCTGTAATGCTTTTTGTAAGGTGGTGGTGAAACTGGTGAAGCTATAATCTAAAAATGTTTGACTGTTGAGTCTCCAGGAACAATTCCACACATTAAAAATAAACTAGTGGTCGCCCAGTGGTCAAAGTTCGACCATCATTCATTTCAAATTTAATGTATTTCAATATTAAAATATTAGCTTTCTGTATTCTTTCTCCGTATAAAATTTAACTGTGCCAAATTTCAAACTCCTTCGTCCCCGTAATTTTCGTAAAAAGGGGTAGGTACAAAGTTTTTGCTTCACGTATTAATTTTAATAAAAATTTTTTTAGTCTTGCTAAATATATATATGCAGTTATGAATAATGTGAACATACCATATATATATATGACCATTTATATGCAATATTAGAGACATGGTGGCACTTAATTTAATTGTATTATATTCAAAAGGAACAAACAGTTATGATATATAGAAAATAGAGATGATAAATAAACAAAAACTTTTTACACAAAAAAACAACCGACTTCCTTAAAAAAAACACTACAAAGTCAAAAATAACTTTAATTTCGAAAGTCGGTGTCTTAGGCTCTGTATTTAAGGTTTTTGCCACCGACTTCCGAAATCAAAGTTATTTTTGACTTTGTAGTGTTTTTTTTAAGGAAGTCGGTTGTTTTTTTGTGTAAAAAGTTTTTATTTTTTAACTTTTTAGTTGTGGTAGATACTCCGCACTAATCTAATCGCGTTATTCGTTCATTTGTCGCGCAAATACATAATGCAAATTTAAGACTTATATGGTTTTCACATGGACCCCATTGTCCAAATAGAACCAAATTAAAATGGGACCATTCGGGAAGTACCAGCTTTCAAATAAAAAAAAAAACATCAAAATCGGTTCACCCAGTCAAAAGTTATGCGGTAACAAACATAAAAAAAAAAAAAAAAATAAAAAAAAAAAAAATACAGTCGAATTGATAACCTCCTCCTTTTTTTGAAGTCGGTTAAAAACTAGACAATATTGCAACATAAAATGTTGTTCACAGATTAACTAGGTATAGGATATATACCTAACAGTGAAAAATAATTGCAACGGCTTTTTTACTAACTAATGAATTAACTACCACGTAAGTTATGTGAATGATAAATGGATACAATATACTTTTTTTTTATTATTTTATATATTTTTGGTTGAAAATCTTCATGTTGATTTTTAAGGTGCTTTTAGCTTTAATCATAATTTTAATGTGTATAATTCTGTGACTGAGTTTATACAAGCGCTTTTACATGTCAATAAAATTTTAGAAACGTGATTTTGCTCGTTTCGCCTATCAAAATGACTGTTGTTTCAACAGATCTATTAAGTTTCAAATGAACCTCAAGAATCATTCCTATCAAATGTTTACTAACATTGCTACAATATTACATCGATGCATTACAGATTCCGTAATTATGGTAATGTAGGGCATTGATCACCGATCTCCAAAGGTCAGTGAACTTGAAGGTATGATCGGGAATCTCGTTTGGGGTTATTTTTAGGAACATTTCCTTATAGTTCTGTCTGTACGAATAACCGTTGTACATTTGTATTGATTCTTGATTTAGACAGCTGAATCAGCAAGACAGCTCCAAAATAGGTGAGTAGGTATCTACATAAGGTTGGTATGTTTAGATAGTGGTGCGAGTGAAAGATACAGTGTGGGGTAAAATGTTTCACAAAGTAATAAAATTAGTGCACGTAGTATCTCACCTTGATATTTTTATGTCCGCAGGACATAAAAATATCAAGGTGAGATTTTTCGTGCACCGGACCGACAATGTAAGTACCTACTGTATTTTTTGGATGCGCTTAAATTTATTGGATTCTCAATGCTAAATTCAAGACCGAGAGTTGAAAATCCCGAGGATGATGAAATTCAGCTGCGATATTTGAGTGCATCCTATCCACCCCAGTCGTCCCGCCCCGTTAACGGGGCAGTTGGGAAAAATTGTTGCATCGACCCCGGTAGTGCCGACCACGTCGTTTAACGGGGTGGATGGCACCAATCTAGTCTCATCTACCCCGGTGTGTTTTTAACGAAGTGGAGAGCACAAATTAAGGAGGAGGATTCACATAGGAGTATTGTGTGGATGGGATGCACTCCGATATTCATACGTCCGTGCAACTGGGGTTTAAACAAGAATTTACAAATGATATAATTGTATCACTCACCTTCATTCCACGCCGAGGTGATATTCTCATGGTAGAAATACTCTGTCTCCTCTTCATCGGACCACAGCACACCTTCGATGCTCGATGTGATGCCCTGCCCATCAGGCCCTTCCACTAAAGACCTACGAGACAGCTGGTCATAACTAGGAGGCCTAGACAAAGACCCCCCGAACCCCGAAACATCAGCCAATGAAGACCGAAAATTTTTATAACTACGACTATCAATTGGTCGGTAGCTTCGAATCGATCGGGTATCTTCGGATCTTTCCGAACGCAGAGACCGACAGTCGTAATTTGCTCCTTCACTTGAACTAAGATCTCCCAGGGAGACTTTGAAATTGTTTGATGAAATGTCGCCTAAAGGAACTTCGCATGATCGACGTTTCATGCTCGTCTTTTGCGATGGCGTCTCCCCAGTCGCTTGCATGTGCCGGCTGACACCAGCACTGTGCAGGAATTCATTGGAATTGTACATTTTATACTACACTAAACTACTAGGAACTTGATCTGACTAATTTTGGAGGAATTATTCGTTCGTTAGTTGAGGGCAATCTGGAACAAAAGAAAAATATCTTTAGTAGAGCATAATTTAAAAATTTAAACGACGCAGTTTTTTTACATTCCTTTTATTTGTTCTATTTTAAATAATCAATATAGATAACGTAAAATGAATAAAAAAAAATCTATTACATTTCTGAATTAAACATTTTATGCAGCGCCATCTAGTTAACGTAGGTCCAACTTACTAGAGCACCACGTTACTGAAAGTGAACTCGCTTGAAGTAACGGCGTTCGACACGCCAGGGACTTTATAGAGATTGTAAAAGTTACAATGTTATTTAGTAGATGGCGCTGTTTGCAAGTTCAACACAATGTGAATAAAAGCAGTACAAAATCTATACTAATATTATAAAGCTGAAGAGTTTGTTTGTTTGTTTGTTTGTTTGTTTGATTGAACGCTCTAATCTCAGGAACTACTGGTCCGAGGTGAAAAATTATTTTTGTGTTGTATAGCCTGTTTATCGAGGGAGGCTATAGGCTATATAACATCACGCTTCAACTAAGAGGAGCGGAGCAGTAATGAAAATTTTTGAAAAAACGGGGAAAATTTATTCCTTTTGAGAGTTTCCGTTGCGTGCGCTGCGTAAACGGTTAAAGTAACGCAAAAATCATGTATGATGGAATTGTTCCTTTTAAAAAGTTCTAAAAAAAAGTCCGCGAGAGCATATCTTTCAAGGTTGACTCACTATAACTCAAAAGGAGCGAGCAACGAAAAGTGGACGAAAACTAGCAGGCAAATCGATGCGACGGGAAGGGTCAGGGGAGCAAAAATTTGACGCGGACGAAGTCGCGGGCAGAAGCTAGTAACAAATAATGGATTTATGGATAAATGAATTTTCTAGCTAACGAAAATGATCACAGAAATTAATAAAAATCTTTATCTTTAAGGTGTTTAACCTGTATAATCACTATAATTCAGGGTTTTTTTTTCTAAAGTATGCAGCTGTCCTGCTTTCAATCTTCAAAATGTGTTTTCTCAATAACAACTTTAGCTCTTTGGTATATCTGTACCAAACCAGGTGTCACCTAGCGATAGTGGACTAAAAATAGCCACGACACACCCTCACTGAGGGCCCCTTAGATAAATAAACTACCCACATATTAATATTTTTCTAGTTCATCGATCTTGTCTATTTGTAGGTATACAAGGTCTTTGAACCTTGATTGTAACTATCGAAGTCGATATATAAGATTTGTAGACATTTGCAATAACGGCTATGTTTCTTTTAAGTTTGGATAATTTATTGATCTATCATCTGTGTGGAAATTCAAAATTTTTGACAAATTCAGACGTCAAATCAGACTACGAACGTACTTTCCGACCATCAATATTTCTAGACTTTAAACGAGATTATGAAGTTTGAGATTGGTACGGTTTTTCTTCTCAGAGTAGTCGGATAGACGAATGTTAAAAATTAATACATAAATAAACAATAAATAATACCTACATGTAGTACCATGTGCAAAAACATTTATCTTAGTTCTATTCGACCAGTAGATCTATTGCCATTACAATGTGATAATTTTATAAATATGGTACGATTGATAGAACCACCGAAAAGAAAAATACCCTTGGTCCTAGGTACTAGTAATACTACACGGTCGAACTACGGGCAATTAACGAAAACGCCGACCTCAACTAGAAAAATGTAATTGACATGTAAAAGTAATTGTACAAACCTACTTACAAAAATTTACCTATCATTTAGCAACAGTTCAGTTACTTGTCACCAAAGTAATATACAATTTACCTAGATCCTTACATTTAGTATGAACTGTGAATGAGGTATACAATACGTATTACATCTTAGCCTGGTACTAATTAAGAGCCTAACCTAAAGTACAGAGAGAGCATTAGGCTTATACTGCAGGACTTTACCTAAAAGCAGGCCTTAGAAGACAGGCTCATAAAACGCTAGGCTTAAGACATAAAACATGACTCCTGACTGAAGATCTTTGAAGAGATAGTGACGAAATTCTAATTTAACCCTCCTGGCCATAACTTGGATTTGATGTGTGTTTAATTTGTTGGAGCACACGGCACAAGCCCGGCTCGAGATAAATGGGGTTATCCCAATCTTTTGTTCATAGTTAACACGTGCCGAAGCCACTCACACGACCGCAGTAGTGTGGGGACACGGTGGATCAATGTGGAAATAACGATATGTGATAGATATTTGTAGTAGTTTCATCGGATAGAAATTATAAGGACAGAGTAGACAGTAAATAGAGAAGAATGGTTTGACTTTTTTAACTAGTCGATATTTCGACTATCCAAGCAACTAACAATTCCTTTGATTTATAGCAGTGGTCATGAATGCAGATAATTATGGTAAAATCAAATAACATCAAAATGCATAAACAATCACATCTGATTTTATATTTAGCACATTTAAAATACACTTTTAAGTTACATACTAGCTGCAACAAATTAACTAATTTAGTTATTACAAAATGGTTAGGCTAAAGCCCACGTTGATATTTGTTACCTTTTTTCATATTGTAGGAAAATATGTTCACACAGTTGAGAACAACACAGCCAGAACAGTTTTGTATAATTTTAATTTTTAGTTACCTACTAAGATTTTGACTTATTTTTTATTTAACTTTTAGAAATAATAATGTACCTATTTAACAATACCTTTTGCTGTGCCCTAACAGTGTCTACAACGGCTCTTAGCTTTTTGTTAACACCTGCGTTACCTTGGGGAACGGAAATATATGAATATGATTATGAACAGCCAGACTGAGACTCCATTTTTTAATTTTCGAAAGTCTTCTGGCAGGTCAAACTTTGTCATTGACCTCACAGAATACGATGAACGTTCATGACCGAATGACGTTGAACTGACCGGCAGTCGGCTGCTTAACCGGACTTACCTCAATTAATTAAGGCTTCCAGCCAGGGCTTAAAAACCTCAATAACTAAGCGATAACACGTAGAGGGCACTGCCTGCGGGTTTGGACCTTGGTTTAGGACGTCGCTGAGGGGGGCCAGCAAGGGACGGGATTGGAATTATTAAGGGGCGAAATTAATGCTAAAGGTTCTGCGGCGTTAGCTAACTTTAGCAAGGGTGGAAGCAGACATAGATTATGAAGTAGCAGCGGTCCTCGCCGGCGAAGATGGGGCTAAGCCAACTCGTTAGTTATCTTTTACTAAATGCTAGTCAGCAGCCCGGCTTGCTGTCACGTGTTGTAAAAAAAGAATTCAGAAAGTTTCATCGAATTTCTAATCCACCGACCATATCCCAGCCCTACGCTTTGATTAATTATACAAGGGCTAGACTGCGGGTTGTAATGAAACTGCTGTCGATCGCTCTCCGGTACTAGCCACCTTTGAACCGACGAACGATTTCTTGCACAAATATCGGTTCGGTTTTTGTTTGACATTTGTGTATAGAATAGAATATTGTAAAAGGTCGAATGTCTTGATGGGTATGATCATTTAAAGCTGAATAATTGAGTATTTTTATTGAATTAATAGTAGGTAATTAATTGAGAAGGTTGGTTTGTGATGGCTTTTGGCTTTTTTTTCTGTTGTCTGTGTTGAGACTAATGATTTTGAGACTGGAATGACACTCAGATTTCGCCAGAATAAGGAAAAAGTAGGTAAGTGATCACTAAATACGAATAGACATTGGCTCTAAAAATAATTAAATTGAAGATAGTTCTACTAGCCAATAGTTTGAATAGGACCAGAAACTACCTTCATCTTGGCATGTCAAAACCAGTCAAACAAGAGAACGTTGAAAGAGAAAAACTAAACGGTATTTTCGGAATAATTCACACGCCTCCAGCCATATTGATTCTAACATGTCTGTGCCTCGGTCGACCAGACCATTTCATTTCCTGTGATGTCCCTTGCTAACATCGGTTTTTTTTTGGGTTCCGTAGTAACAACGGTTAAAACTTTTCTTTAGATTTTATTTATTTGAAAAAGTATAAGGTTATAAGAATTTTATATCACTTTTGGAAATGTTAGATTAGACCTCTTTAAGTTGGTCCTTTTCCTAGTTTTACAGTACAATGCATTTATCCACTTTCCGCATTTAGTCTTACAGATTTGCACGCACTTTGCACTTTTAACTTGCAGGATATGTTCCGTGCCTTTTAGTCTGTTCTTTCTTTATTTTTATGAAACTACTTTAAACCATATCGCTGGCCCCGGGCAATATAGCGGTAAACGCCGGGTACGCCATTTTTAATGTTATTTGATTTTTAGCTTTTCTGCGTATCAGTCTATCACTCTTAATTTTTTTTTTTTTTATTAATATTTCTTCTGAATAAATGACAATAACAGCCTTTTTGCATGAGAAATTTTCTTACGACTATAAATGTATTATTGCATTACTCTATGAAACATAACACAAAAAACCCGTGAACATCTTTACACTACATTTCTGAACAAAGAGTAATAATATGTAATATTATTGATAGGATTCTAAAATAGCGATTAGTGGATGACACAGCTAAGCTTTGGCTATAAAATTTCCCTGAAGAAGGTGGTAATCGGCTGGTACGCTCGAGATCTAAAGCAGAAATACGTCGTATTATATTCTTACAGTCCTGAATCTCAGTGGACGGTGTGTTTATAAAGTCATTAATGATGTTGCAATTGAAACAATATCGTCTATAATTTGTATTATAATTTTTTTCAATTATTTCATTGAATATTTATACCATTACAATTATTTTTAAAAAGTTAAACTGGTAATAAAATAAGTTTTCATTTGACATTTTGAACGCTTGTTTTGGATCACTGTACGCTGCACTATAATTAAATTAGCTTCTTTTATTCCTCCTGTAAAAATCGATTTTTGATATTACCGCTTTATTTCACGGGGCCAGCGATATGTATCAACGTATTTGTAGGGTATTGCACAAAATGTAAGTAAGTGGGATACTAAGTATAGGAATGAGAGAAGAGAGTTTGAGCTTATACAAACTGAGCAACAAAACAATTTGGGTATTTTAATTTTAAAATCAGGATCTCATTTACGTGTACCAGTTTTTATTTTATATTCATTCATATGTATATTAACATGATATATAAGTTGACAAACTTAAAATAATATTATTACTATGTATGGATATAAAAAGAAGGAAAATATATTATTATTTTTTGATGCCCTGTAACTTTTCATGTAAATATTTTGTGTATATTTTTTTATAGTCTTAAAATAATATTAATAATGTATACCATTATTAATGTCATTTTAAGACTGTAAATATTTTATACCGAAATATCGGTCTATTAACTCTTTCTTTACACATCATCATCATCATCATCATTTCAGCCGTAAATGTCCACTGCTGGACTTAGGCCTCCCCCAATTTGGGGGGCTTTGCCATAATCGCCACGCTTGGCATGTGGGTTGGCGATCGCAGTATGGTGGTAAAATGCATAGAGAACGCTGCTGCCCATTCTCTAGTAAGTCCCTTAGTCGCCTTTTACGACACCCGCGGGAAGAAATGAAGTGGTGTTATTCTTTACGTCCGGCACCACACGGTACTTCTTTACACATGAAAATAGATTCTACTGAACCCCACTCTAACGTCCGTCACGCACTTAGCAACGTTTTTTTTTCAGCGACTGAGTGCGATTGTCCGTGGTACGCGTTTTCAGGCTATTGGCTTTTAATTTCCGGCCTAAAACGTGATTTCTGTTTTCAGTAACGTAAAATTGAAAATTAATATTCTATTTTATTCGGATTTGCTTGATTCGATATTTAAATATTCAGTTGGTGTTATTATTAAACGCTAAGATTAATGCTGCTGATCTTGAATTCAATTTATTATTTACTAGAATCCTATAAACGTAGTATTTGGTATGTTTGGAATTGAAATTACCTAAATATCCCTTGTGTGGATAGTTTTTAACTTTTTTAATAGGGGCGCTTTTAACTTGTACGTCTTTTCTACATCATTCTCACATATTACAATACAATTTCAATATGAGTGATATACGTAACCAATTTTATGTAACAATATTTTGATGTAAAAGAGTAACTTGCCCATTCTTCTCCAAAGGTACTTACTACGCTTCGGAATGGCATATTTAATGACAAATACCACCTTTCCTAAATGCAGGATGCATTAGGTGGGTGTATAATTACTACAAAAACGTTTCTGACGAACGTTTTATACAAACAATTTACTTGAAGCAGTGTTCTCATGAAAGTGACTTTGTCTCTTTTTTGAGACATAAAAATATTTTTAAACCTGAATGGGCTTCATCTTTTTGATCGATCGGCCCCTTGATATTTCAAAAGTACTTAATTAGTTTACTTGAAATATAATTCAAAAGTTTGGGTTTGCGAACTAGTGGCCATTTTATTAAAAAAAGTAGCGTTTTTACTAAGTATTTTATGCGTACTACGCTCATACGTTTAATAAATGTGGTAAGGTGAACGTACATGTTTTTGCTCGCAGATGTTTGCACTGTTCAGAACGCTAAGTGAAAACACAGCTTACACTCTCTCTGCATGTCTAAATGAAATTTTAATGCCCTAGAATAGGTTCTATATTATTTTGCTACTATGTAATATTCTTGCTTAAACCTAGCAAGGAAAGTGTGAATATGAGTAACTAAAAAAAGAAAGGAATAGATTATATGACAGATTATTATTGTTGCAATGAAGGAAGTTCTTCAAGAAGAAGACATTTTCAATACACCGATCTACTTTTAAGTGTTAATTATTGTTCCTGTGAGCAGTGGTAGCCCAGTGGTAACGGCCACGACTTACGATTAGTAGGTATTGAGTTCAAACCCAAGTAGGCGCATTACTTTGTGTAAATTATTTCATCGCCACTGCTCTCAAAACGGTGAAAGAAAACATCGTGAGGAAACCGGCATGTCTTAGAACCAAAAATTCGCGGATATGTGACATCTACCAACCCGCACTGGGCCCACGTGGTGGATTATGGCCCACTCCCTCTCTCCGAGAGGAGGCCCAGCAGTAGGAACATAATAGGCTGATGATTATTTATTGTTCCTGATTTGTTTTTACCTGTATACTAATTAATTATACTAACACAGATTAAATAATATGCACCTAGCTTCTAACTTTTCATAAGTTACCCATGTAGATTTATTTGAAATAAAAATATTTTGATTAATTGATTAAATACGATCAAAAATATGGGTGATGGGCCTGAACCAAAAATCTATATATATAAAAGAAAGTCGTGTTAGTTACTTCACTTATAACTCAAGAACGGCTGAACCGATTTAGCTGAAAATTGGCAGGGAGGTAGTTTAGAGCCAGGAGAAGGACATAGGATACTTTTTATCCCGTTTTTTTTTTTTTTTTTTTTTTCCCCTTTTTACGACCGCGTTCCCGTGAGACGTCACATAAAACGTCAAAGAGAATACAAGTCACTATAAAACGTGGTACTATGACAAAAACGTTGCCTTCGAAGTACCAGGTTATCATAACTTGACAGGAGCTTACCAAACAAAGGAGTGTCAGCTAGAAAACGCTTTATGCCTTCGAAGTACCAGGTCATCATAACTGGGTAGGAGCTAACCTAACATATGAGTGTCAGCTAGAAAACGCTTACCAGATCACCACCGCGTACCAGGTTGTCAAACTTGGTACGTTTATAACAACATTTATTGAATCTGAGGCGATACGAAGTTCGCTGGGTCAACTAATTATCTATACTAATATTATAAAGCTGAAGAGTTTGTTTGTTTGATTGAACGCGCTAATCTCCGAATCGAATCCGGTCCGAATTGAAAAATTCTTTTTGTGTTAGGTAGCCTATTTATCGAGGGAGGCTATAGGCTATATAACATCACGCTACACCTCAGAGGAGCGGAACAGTAATGAAAAATGTTGCAAAAACGGGGAAAATTTATTCCTTCTGAGAGTTTCCGTTGCGTGCGCTGCGTAAACGGTTAAAGTAACGCAAAAATCATGTATGACGGGATTGTTATTTTTAAAAAGTTCAAAAAAAAAGTCCCAAGAGCATATGTCTATCTTTTAAGGTTGACTCACTATAACTCAAGGAGCGAAAATGGACGAAAACTAGCAGGCAAATCGATGCGACGGGAAGGGTAAGGGGAGCAAAAATTTGACGCGGACGAAGTCGCGGGCAGAAGCTAGTATTATATATATAAAAGAAAGTTGTGTTAGTTACACTCAAGAACGGCTGAACCGATTTGGCTGAAAATTGGTGGGGAGGTAGCTTAGAACTAGGAGACGGACATAAGATACTTTTTTTTATTCCGTTCGACTATAAAGAGGAAAGATTTGATTGTTTGTTTGCATTGAATAGGCTCCGAAACTACTGGTCCGAATTGAAAAAATATTTTTGGGTTGGGTAGCCTATTTATTGAGGAAGGCTAAAGGTTATATAACATCACGCTACGATCAAAAGGAACGGAGCAGCAACGAAAAATGGACGAAAACTGGCAGGCAATTCGATGCGACGGGAAGGGTTACGGGAGCAAAAATTTGACGTGGACGAAGTCGCGGACAGAAGCTAGTAAATACATAAAGAAAAACTCGACGCTGAAAATTATTTCTTCTTATCATTTAATCAGTCTAGTCTTTTCCCAACTACATTGGGGTCAGCTTCCAGTCTTACTAAATGCAAATGAATACCAGTATTTTACATTTAGCGACTGCCTATCTGTCCTCCACAATCCAATCACTGGGTAATACGATACCCTTTGGTATGACAATCAGACTTTTGGGATATACAAGTGATAGCCGGGAACACAGCATGGAAGAGTCTCAATATGTTATGGTCGGTTAACCATCCATGATATTTATAAACGCTCCCGCAGACATGTAAAGCAATTTTATAAAGTTTTCATAATAATTTAGAACAGAGGGGTAATTGCGGAACTTTTTATCGGTAGGAATTGGTTTAATATTCATAGTTAAACAACATTCATTGCGTTATTTACGTTGCTGAGCCACGATTCATTCGAACAAATGACGCAATGGTTTAGAAATAATCTTCAATCCCATTCAGATTCTGATAAATTGTGCGTTTCGCAATTAGGGTGCAGTTCGTGTAAAAGCGCGTTATGCTCTCAGGGAGCCTAGAAAACGTTATTGTTGGGTTTAAGGGAGAAGCGCCAGGGATACCCTGTGAATTCAATTTCAATTTGCAGGTCTGTAACAGGGCACCCCGTATGTTGAACAAAATACATACATTTATAACTATTTACATTAAAACCAAAAAATCATCAATACAATCCTCTAAGTCAGGGAGGGGTCGCCAGGGTCGTGAGATTTGTTCGAATGAGTTACCGTGGCCCTGGCATATAGGCAAATGAAGGAACACGGGTGGGTTTTAGTCACTAAAAGTCTGACACGCCCTCCCGCTCCGCCCAGAGTGTGAGAAGTACTTTGATGATTTCCCAACTACAAAAAAATGCTGTATGTTGAACTAAATATGATGCACAACTATAACACGTATGTATGGTATTTACATAATTATAATAATTGAATTTATCAATTACACACTCTGAGTTCATTTAAAGCTAGTAATGTGCTGGATATCCGTATTCGGATCCGCATCCGCGGATATACATTTTTAATGAACCAGCACATCACTACTTAATGCCATTGAATGACTTTTTTATCAAGTAGATTTACAAAACTTTTGTTAAAAACAAAGTATCTGTACATATCTGTAGTTCTGTACACACATTGAGTATTAAAGTAATTTCAATTATTTTATTAAATATGGCGACCTTCAAGACAATTCTTAAAAACAACAAATGAACATTATGATGATTTATAAATGAGGATGGATATTAGGTACATAATTAACATACATTATGTTGCTTCTGAGTACCTTTATTTTAAGTAGGTAAGTAAATACTTTGCATAGATTGATGTTTGGATCAATTCAACTCGGAACTTAGAACGGATGACGTTTGCAGACCCCAAAAACCTAAACAGGAACAAATCAAATTAGCTGGCAATGCTTTACTTTTTACCACGTGCTGGCTATCTATACCGAAAACTACAACCAACCTAACATGCAAACTGACACTGACTGGCAAATTGCAGAAAACGTAAGAAAATTTGAATTTCTCGAGGTCTAGACTTACTAGAGAATGGGCAGCAGCGTTCTCTAAGCATTAAACCATCATACTGCGATCGCCAACCAGCCTGCCAAGCGTGGCTATTATGGCAACAGCCCCTCCGTAAAATGCGGCGGGGAGTACCATGTCCAAAAGTCGACGTCTTTTGGCTGAAATGCTGATGATGAACCGTGGAGTTCTTTGCCGACTCCATAGAAAACGACAAATTGGAACCGTGCATCTAGGTTCCAAAGGTTTTAATATGTTATGCAATTGCCATAAATTTGCACCGCACAGCGACAAATCAAGCTATACATTTCCAGTATAAGCTGACATCTCATTGTACGAAAAGCCTATACAACGCGAGGTCAACTAAAACTGGAAATTCATTTCTTGACCTGTAGCGTGTGTACCTATTATATCACAAATTAGCTTCTGCCCGCGACTTCGTCCGCGTTAAATTTCTTGTTCCCCCGACCCTTCCCGTCGCATCGAATCGCCTACCCGTGCGATTTTCCCTGTTTTTGCAACATTTTTCATTACTGCTCCGCTCCTCTTGCTTGTAGCGTGATGTTATATAACTTATAGCCTTTCTCGATAAATAGGCTACCCAACACAAAAATATTTTTTCAATTCGGACCAGTAGTTCCTGAGATTAGCGCGTTCAATCAAACAAACAAACTCTTCAGCTTTATAATATTAGAGTAGATTTTTAGAACATAATTTTAATGACGTAAGTTCTTAATTCTGATTTCTATTACGACTAGGTACACGACCTTGTACTAGCAATAGAAGAAACCATGTTACAAGTTAATATTTGCACTCTAAAGTACCTCTCAACCGCACGCAAGGTACACAAACACATGATACTTATAAATCACATACACTCATCATCTGCCTAGCCTTTTTCCAACTACGTTGGGGTCGGCTTCCAATCTAACCGGATGCAGCTGAGTACCAGTACCAGTACCACTCTTATGCTATTTATATGCTTCGTAAAGTTGTAAATCAAAATGCTCTCCTGTCAGCGTATCATGCGTATGTGGGTTCTACACTTAGATATGGTATAATGTTCTGGGGGAATGCCACTGGCAGAGATATTGTTTTCAAAGCTCAGAAGAAATGTATTCGAGCAATTTGTGCACTACAATCAACTGACTCCTGTAAACCGCACTTTATTAGTTTAAAAATATTGACATTTCCATCATTATACATATATGAACTAGCATTGGACATAAGAAAAAATTTAGGTAAATATCCAACCTTAAAAAGTACCAGACTTGCAAGTACACTTCGTGCAGTAAGTCACAGAACGGTTATGTTTGACAAGAGTCCCTTCTGTATGGGCCCTAAAATATATAACAAACTGCCCAAGGATATAAAAGAAACCAAGAATTTAAATGTATTTAAAAACCAGTTAAAAAAATTCCTTATTGATAAATGTTATTATTCTGTTCTTGATTATTTAAATGATAAATGTAAATGACTAGTTATTATAATATTGAATTAATTGATAATGTAATGGAATTTGAGGATGTAATGTTTTGTCTATATTGAAATTTGAGAATGTAATATTTTGTTTGTACTGAAATTTATAACTAATTTTTTAAAATTGGTAAGATTGGTAAGAGAAGAATTTACTATTTAATTTGTATTTATACCAAATATTTGCACACCTGTCATGGTAGGATATGTTCTAAAGCTCTTATATAAAAATGTCACCTCTTGAACCACCCATATTTCGCAAATAAATGATTCTGATTCTGATTCTGATTCAGTATTTTACTTGGAGTGACTGCCAACCTGACCTCCACAACCCAGTTACTGGGTAATACCCCTTGGTAAGCTTCGTGGCTTTAGGGCTTCTGATGACCCGTAACGACTGTCTAAGATCTACGAAAGCAAGCCGGGACCAACCGCTTAACGTGATATGTCCTCTCTTCGGACGGGAGTTGGCCGAAGCACATGTCTTCGAATTTTCGGATCTAGGACATGCCGGTTTCCTCACGATGTTTTCCTCCACCGTTTTGAGAGCAGTGATGATGACATAATTTACACAAAGTAAAGGGTCTGTCTGAGTTCGAACTTACGACTCTTACGACCATCAACTCGTAAGTCACGGCCGCTACCACGAATGCCACCCGCCGACATGATATGTAATTTCTACTAATTGGTTATAATAATACTTATACAGGTCAAACTACATAAGCACAACTAAAGCGGATAACATCTACTTACAAACAAGGTGTAACAGAATAAACGCAAGTCCTGAAATTACTTTTAATATGGGATTTCTTCAAAAATTATTTATTTTGCCATGCCTACCGAGCCGGTTGAGCCGAAGAAAATTAAACCATATCTTAAGGCAATAAACAGCATGCATTTTACCCGAAAGACGTTTACTACAGAACATACGCGTCTCCCAAAGGAGGTGCTTGTCATAATTGCCACGCTTGTCATGCGGGATAACGATCGCAGTATGGTGGTAAGATGCATAGAGAACGCTGTTGCCCATTCTCTGTAAGTTCCATTCTCAATTTTAAATGCGTAAATTATTGCTAGGGTCAACAAGATTTTTTTTACAATAGAATTCAGCATTGAAGAAAACGTTGATCATTGTATTTTACTTTTGACTCAAAACACTAATTGGGGTGTATGAGGTCTTGCGTTAATTATGTTACACGTTCTATATGCTGTATTTTTCCATCGAATATTTTTATAGACTACGCAAGAACATCTATTCAAAGTAGGAGCAAGCAGCTAATATAAAAAAAACTTACCACAGTAATCACATAGTTTTTGCATGCATACAAATTAATGATGTGCCGGATCGTTATAAATACATATCCGCGAATACGGATCCAAATACGGAAATTTGGAGTCCAGATCCGCGGATAAGGACACAAATACGGATCTTAACTTTCTTACTCAATCGGTGTCGATATGCGTTACGTTGAAACGATAGTTGACGCCACTTGGCGCTTTGCTAGACAAGACATATTTCAATTTGCATTGCTCGGGTTTTTCTTTTGATTAAAGTTTAGTTTTAATTATCAAAATAGAAAACTGTTTAGAATTTAATAGTTTTCATTGCCACCGATTAGGTATGGTTTTGGGGTCTATGGGTGGAGATAGCACATGACCCACCCAATCACTCAAAACAATTTAGAATTATATTATATTATTTAGAATTTCAACTATGTAATTGAGAATAAATAAGGTGGAAGATCCGTAAAAGATCCGCCAAAAAAGTAACGGATGCGGATCTTTCTTCTCCCTCGGATATCCGCGGATACAGTTAAGGATATCCGGTACACCACTAATACAAATCTTAAACCACTACTTATACTATAATTACCAAGGCTCCTCATTTGTATCAGACCTGAACAGTAAAAAGAAACATATAGTACAGTATCCGCATAAATGTATAGTTTTTTTTATTATTTCAATGTCAGTTGCAATAAACAACATAGTTAAAGATCGTTAATAAATAATAGACAATAAATCTTTATCCCTAGACAGTATGAAACAATTTTTTTTAACAAACTAGACAGTAGAATGGTATAAAACAAAGTCGCTTCCTGCGTCTGTGCCTACGGTAGGATCTTTTAAGGCGAGGTTGCAGTACTTTTTAACTTTTTCAAACCTCTGTAAATCGTGCAAAATGACAATATTCCGTAAAAACAAAAATATATTAGGAAACTTGAACATATTGTCCAGGGTTCTGTGAAGATAGAAACGTGAATTAAAACAATTGACTCGATAAAAAAAAATCATAAAGATAACACTAAATCACTATTTTAAACGTGTGCCTTGAAGAGATTCCATCATCAAACCATGTAAAATTTATACCAAAATATAGGGCTTATTGTTTTTAAGGGTTTGGTGAGAACACATTTTATAATTTCCTTATATTTTTTTTCTACGAAACAAATTTACACGAAATCTAGCAGTGCAAGCGCTCGTAACGACCGGCGAGTGCACGCCAAGGCGTCTTCGAGGTTGGACGCACGCCGTTTGTTCCACAGACTTCCCCCCTCGCTTGCACTTTGTAATAGATAAACAATTTAATAAAAACTTGTGTTGGTTTGTAACAAAAATGTGTAATAAAAAGAATAAAAGGATATACAGAAAGTTGAAAACTAAGGTATATCGAAAATTCATACTTGACTCGTTCCTACGTTATTTCTATTATAATTTACTGTAAATAAATAATTAAGTAGATAATCTACTTATTTACGGTAAATAATTTCGTTTGATAACGTTCAGTTCCAAACATTATTTACCTACAATCATTGCTTAGACGCGCCACAATATAAAAAAGTACAGTAGGTAAAGATTTACTGAACAGATTGAATTTGTTCAAACTATTTTTATGGTTGCTCAATAACTTTAAATATCGTATAGTAAAATAATTGATATTAAAAAATCTAGGTAATTATACCTAGAATTTTTAAAATCAATTATTATACTGATATAATATAAATAAACGTCGATTCACGTCATTAAAATTATTTAACGACGTAAAATGTATCAGATTACATGAAGTTTATTTTTCAGCGCTTCAATGGGAACAAAAAAGCCATGGGTAGTTGTCACTCCTTAGATAAATTTGAATGCAATATGCGAGAGTCCCACATAAGCACTTTAACTTTATTACTAGTGGTTCGCCTAGAACTGAGACCTCACAATGCATGTTCTGATTTTTTCATCTTTGCATAGTTAGTAAAAGTGTATGACGTCAAAAAACAAAACATAATTTACACATGTACAAAAACATTACAACAGTTACAGTTTCAATTACTCTTCGTTTTGTTTGAGGAGTGGTTGAGTCAAATACAATTTTTAAGTTTGAATCTGAGCATAATCGGTCGCAGGGGTAACGATCTAAGAGGGGATCGAAAACATGAATATAAGAAAGTATAATGTTCGAGTGAGTCAAAAGAAAGGCCTTCATTTGTAATAAGTTAACGAAGTAATCAACGAAATACATTTGCAACTTCCAGCGCCATCTAGTCACATGGTCTCTGTTCAGAACGAACTACTAGTCACAGTGAGTTCACCATAATTTAATAGATACATTCTCTCGTACTATGATTATAAGTAAATAACGAATGTATCTGTATTTTGATATTTTTTAAATGAACAAGGAAATATTCAACATACGGTATTGCATAATATAGTCCCAGACATTAAAGTTTCCCATACACTTTCTGTGACTATGTGTTGTGATAATGCGTTTCTTTAGTAGGTTGTTTTCTAATAAAGTTATCGTTATTATAATAGACCAGCCAATCTACCCCAATTCGCAAGGGTTATTCTCGGTAATATATCCCAAATAATCATAAATATTTCTCTAAACATTCCTCTTGGAATAATCGATTGAATGGTAAAAATTCGAATAAAATCTGTTTGAGATTTACATTATTATGTATTTTGTGTATAATACTTTATAATTATCGATTTATTATAGAAGCTACTAAATGTAAGCAAATAAAATTATTATATTACTGCCATTTTTTTCAGCGATCTGAGTTTTTAATATTTTTGATATATTAAATTCGCTTGTTTTAGGACCGATGGAGACGATTCTTTGTTTGTTGAGGTAAAGAATAACAACGCAGTTGAAAAAAGTTTTGCTTGTAGGCGAACTATAGATGCGAATTATTTCTTACGTCAATTGCAAGAGAAAGTATAGCACAACGCGTTGTTTGAATGTAAAAAAAAGGCTATTTTAAAATAATGGGCGAAAGAAAATTTGGGCTTATGGCAAAATTCAAGCTCCAATCCAACATATGCCAAGAAATTGTGTCAGTCAGTTCAGAAAATGTTGCTGATACTGAAGAGAAAAAGTCTTTGGACTCAAACATAGAGGCTACGACTGGCACCATAGCTACAGGTATCGGGCATTCCTAGTTCGAAAAACTGTTTTTTGCAATCGACATTCCCATTTTCTCCACCCATGAGCTACAAACAAAGTTTAAGAAATTAATAAAAGAAGAATACAAAAAAAATCTCTAACGTCAATTTAAAGGAACCGAATATACCTTACCTTCTGCATTTACGCTGCATTGTGGCATGTTCAAACGCTTGCATCGGCTAGCTGCCGGGCGCTCGCTCGCTGCGTCTTTACGCTCGATACATACCTATTATGCGGGGAGTGAGGAAGCGTTTTCATGCCTACACACCGCACTACAAGCCGGCCTTAAAGGTAATAGGTAGAACGAGCTGGTGTCCGCAACACCACGTCTGAGCGCGTATTTTGCGTACGGGTGGAAAATCGATTATTCGATCCACCCCAGCTCCTCGAGAAAGGCCAGCAACGCCTTGATGTTGCTGACTATCTCAGTAACCGAAAGTTATTCGGAACCTCTTGAATTTTAACACAGTTGCAAACAAAAACATTCGAACGAACTATTATGCAGTGCTAAAGCTTCAAAGTGTCCGTCATTCGCTCGGTTTCAACTGTAATTAAGCTAAAGTTAGTGCCTAGCTTAAAACTAGTGCTGTTGGACGTGATACGAAACGGATTTTTTTTAAACATGTCTGGATTTAGTTAGAGTGGACCTAATTTAAGTCCTGCTTAATGGATTTGTGAGGGATTCAAAGTTTTTTAAAGGAGGGAAAGAATACGTTTATGTTAGTCTTGATTTCATGAGTATGATTGTAGCATTGGTATCTTTTGACGCGAGAAGACCTGTTTCTTTAAGTATTTCTGATTAGTTTCATTAAAGTGCTTATTGATTCTGGGTTAAGTCATTAACCGTAGAAGAAATTGTAAATATAGAGTTTATTAATTTAATACTAGCTTTTGCTTCCGGTTTTCAATTTTGGCTCACCGCGTCCATCTGTATATTTTCGCCCGCCCGCGCCTTTACCTACTTTAATTTTGCTAAGCGTTCTGTTTGTTTTTTTTTTAAGCTATTGCATAGCTTCTATCGAGGGCCTTGAGCGCGGGGACCGAATCCAGAAATTCCGTAACGAAAAAAAACCTCACGCTCCCCACTCCGACGGGCATGGAGGTGTGGCTTGAAGGCCGTGCATTGTCTAACGTCGTTTCTTTTCGGCAGTCTTCGACACGGTGTTTGTGTGCGTGCAACTAGCTGTATTGTACGACTCTACGAAGCTCGCACGAATCGAGACGAGCTGCTCCGAAATCGGACGAATACATAAGCAGCTGTTTATGAGAAAGTATATAGGTGGATAGGTATTTATGTACAACAGTAAATAGCTGTACTTGTAAGATTTGTGTATAAAGTGTTTGTATTATTTGTCATCGGTTGCTAGGTAAAAACCCAAAGTATTTATCGTCTTGTTATTTGTCATCGGTTACTAGGTAACAAACCAGGCCATAGAGTATTATGGGCATGGAGTACTAGTCCTTTTGTGCGGTGGCAAAACTAGGTACTAAAGTTTACTTATCAAATTTTGCGGTGGCAATTATATGTACTAACCTTTATGCTTTAGTTCCAAATTTTACCACCAAAAATAAGTTTTCCTTAGTGTACGTTTTTTTTAATATCACAGAAAAAGAAATACTGCATAAATAAAATAAATAAATAATTATAATTGCATAAGTTGATACAAAATGCTATGCAATAGCTTTACCGCGGCAGTTCCCGAGTGCCACACGTCTTTTTTTTATTTATTTCTATTATTGCTCGGTTGCAGCGTGATGTTAACTAATCTATGAACTTCCTCAGTTCCACAGATTGGAGCATTCAAACAGACATACACTTTAGCTTCATTATTAGTAATATCGGTTTCAATAACACAAATGTGTACAGAGGCAGGCTTAGGTATAGGCAGAAGCATAGGCATAATTATACCTTTGGGTAATGATGCAGAAACAAACAGCGGTAGGTAGGCAGCGTTTGGAGACTAAAAGTTATCGAATAATTCAGTAATAAAGCGAAGGGCTCAGTTTTTCATGGAAGAGATCCGGGCAGCGAGGTCAGATCAGCGTAATTTTCCTTCTACCTAGCCTCTTTCTAACAGTACTGGGATCGGACATGGAGCGACTGCCTATTTGAGCTTCACATTCCAATTACTGGATAAAATGAATACCCCTTTGAAAAAAATGGTTATAGGGATTTCGGGATTCTGATGACCCATAACGAGGATTAGAGCTATTTAAGATCATAAAAATAATCATTCGTGAAACCCCACTGCTTAACATGGACATCGACGTTCATAAGTATACTTTATAATGTACTAGCTTTTGCCAGCGGCTTCGCCCACGTGGAGAACGAAAATTATCCCGCGGGGACGTACTAGGATAGAAAATGAAAATAATACCCTGTGTTAATATAGATTATAAACTATCTGTGTGCCAAATTTCATCTAAATCCGATCAGTCGTTTTTGCGTAAAAGAGTAACAAACATTCATACTCACTAACTTTCAAATTTATAATATTAGTAGGATGCTTTTACAAATGAGAAAGGTTATAACACAGTAGGTAAGCTATAACTTTAAATAACAGATTAAGAACCATCATGAAGGGAGATAGCAACGGTTAAAGAAGATGAGTGACAAGGGTCGAGAAAGGTTGGCTTCAGTGGACCGGTCATGTGGAAACCATGTGTGAAAGACGATTAACCAAAAAGGATTTACACTGTAATGTTGTACAGTGTGGTGACTTAAAAGGAACGTATGCAAACTGACTACACTGGTGATGCTTCCAAAAAAGGACATGGCGTTATCGTGCATCTATGCAAGTAACTGTTGATTTTAGTATGTTCTTCCTTAGTAACGTGAATATGCTGTTTAATAGGCAGTCATGACAATATGGTCACAAAAAGACGGCCGTTGACGTTTCATTTCCTCCTTTTTCTCCAATCGGAAATACTATTACGAAAAAATTGAATATAATTGTTTATTATGGACACCATACAAATTAAAGATTTGCCCATTTTCTTTTTTCATCATCTTTACTTGTTGACTAAAGTGGATCACTTACTAAAATGCGTCACGCGACAGGGTGCAGCTAAGACCTTCGCGTATGATTACACACAAAATATATGATAAATTTGTATGTAAGAAATGCACTGTTTTGTCGAAGTTCTGCAGTATTATTTCACGGATTTGGCTTACAATATCTTATTAGACTTCCTCAGTTTTCTTTAGGTAATTTGCATAAATGTTTTCCAAAAACTCAAGATAAAATAATCCAAAGAGGTTAAATCGCAACTTCTTGGCGATCAGTTTCCAAAACGAGAGAGTGTTTGCGTGCAGTGCGTCCTCACTGCACGAGAAACAATGACGTTATTGCAAACCAACTATTCGGGTCGTGTCTTTTTAAACTCAAAGCTTTCTCGTGGCACTCGGTTGCATTCCTGCCATCAAAGCAACGGTGGGCATTTAATCGACATTTTATTTCATGTGTAAATGTCATAACTATCTCTGTAGATATTAAGAAAAACATATACAAATAAACCATTTAATTAAATATACTTTACATTTTTTAAATTGCAAGTTCTTACTGAGACCCGCTATTTCCAAATAGCATTACCGTACAGAATTCTCGTACTCGAAATAAAAACGAGCCAGATAAAAAAAGATATAGCACCAGGCTGTACCATCTTTGTTTAATGTGACAATTTAAAGTGCAGCGTCATAAACTAGCTTTATGAGCTTTACAGACTGAAAATTTGCTCAACTACCTACAAAACTACATTGTTTGCTCATTGTAGCGTTTCATTTCTTTCGTATTTTTTAAAATTTTTGTGTTTTTGAGAAAAGCCTTTATTTGAATTATGTCTCGCGGTACTAAGGACCTGCTGCGCATTTATATGGCCATTAGCCACCAGGTTCGTCGTTCTTGAAAGGATCTGTCAACATGTTGGATAGATTATAAGAAGGCCTATGACTCGGTGCCACATACTTGGCTCATTGAGGGTGCTGGATTTGTATAAAGTAGGTGCAACGCTGGGCGCCTTCCTGATGTCATGTATAGGGCAATGGAGGACGGTTCTTCGCTATCCAGGATGTCGAAATATCCAGAGGAATAGCAAGCCGATAAGGATCGAGCAAGGCATATTTCAGGGCGATAGTTTGAGTCCGATATGGTTATTTTTTTTTCAATTATGTTTAATTATTATTCTTATGAAGGTGTAACGCGATTGATCATGCAAAGCTTGCAATAGTCAGAACCCGGGTTCATCATCATCATCATCATCATTTCAGCCAAAAGAGGTCCACTGGTGGACTTAAGCCTCCCCAATTTGAGTGGGTTTGCCATAATCGCCACGCTTGGCAGGCGGGTTGGCGATCGCAGTATGGTGGTAAAATGTATAAAGAACGGTCTTGTCCATTCTCTACATCCCAATTATTGGGTAAAACGATAATCCTGTTCTCAAATTTTCGGGTTTCTGACGACCCTTAACGACTAATAAGGATCCATGAATGACAGCATGGATCGAGCGACGGCTGGACACGGAAGGTCTGAGGCACGGAAGGTTCTTGGTATATAAAGATGGCCATCCATCCACGGTCCAACCGCGGTAACCGTAGCTTAACTAGATCGATGAACATGTGCAGCCGTTATTACTCAGGTACACTATGTGATAAAGAAGAATAAAGAATCCTTCTAACAGCCAGCCATCCAAAGTTACTAAGCACAACTTACAGTATTAAAAACCACTCCAAAATAGCTCCACAAATATAAATCTTGTCCTACTATCAACAGCTGACAATATCTATTAAAGTTGCCCAGATAAACTTCGTAAAAACAGTGGCGCCTAAAGTCGTTAGCTCGGTTATAGTTAAATTTATTCCACCCCGGCTATGACAAGGCTATTTGTGGCAGAGCCGGCCACCCCCTTTGAAATGGGCACGAATTTGGGGAAGATGCATAGAGCACGCTGGCGTAGATTTGTTTTTATGAGTTTTTATGCTGCTCTGTGTAGTTTTTTGAGTTATTAGTGTACATACAAAAGCAAAGATCGGATTTTGGCGTGCATTTACAGAATTTGGTGCCGTAATGGGAGTTTATGCGTTAAATGAGCCTACAGAATACTAAACACCACGCTGCACTCCAAAACGGGAATCCTAGACGTAAACGAAATGCTGCCAGGCTAAAATGGGACTACGTGAGTAACGCCAGCCGCATGCACAGTGACCGCTGGGCAATAGTCTCCACATAGTAGGTGTCTGAGGATGCATAGAAGAGATGACGAGACGACCTAGACGAGTACTGTAAGGGTTGGATCGAGGTAGTTCTGGAAAAGGATGCTTGGAGAGATTTGGAGAAGGCCTTTGCTTAGTATGGATAAGCCGTTATAATACCGGTGTCCCGCGACATTACACTTTTAGCAAACTCATTTCCAGTAATTGCACGCCAAAATCAGATCAATGCACATAGTATAATCACTTTGGCAGAGTATATGTAGGGCCGCATTATTGTGAAACTTTTGATGGTAAGAGTTAATGACTATATACTTTTCTATGAACAATGACATGAGAACGTTCCCTCAAGAATTTGTCTAGCCAAATTACAAAGCCGATGAGAACTTTCGGTTACTATTAAAAAAAAATTAAATCAGAAAGCGTAAGCTGCTTCATTTCGTTTTTATGGTTTTTCACCATTGAATTGACAAGAGGGGTAATTGCGGAAATTTTTATCGGTAGGAATTGGTTTAATATTCATAGTTAAACAACATTCATTGCGTTATTTACGTTGCTGAGGCACAATTTATTCGAACAAATGACGCAATGGTTTGGAAATAATCTTCGATCCCATTCATATTCTGATAAATTGTGTGTTTCGCAATTAGGGTGCAGGTGTATGAGTGTTTCACACTTACCAACATCATCATCATTTGAGCCGAAAAACGTCCACTTTTGGTCATAGGCCTCTCTCAGCCAAGGACCCAGCCGACTTAACAACAACTTCTCATAAACTAAAAAATAATTTTGGTACTTTAGGTGCTCTGTCTCACACTTCAGAGCTTACAAGCGTTGAATAACTTCTATGTAGCACAAATATAAACGCTAAAACCTCACAAAAAGGCCAAAATAAACAGGACAGCCCCAACACAAATCACTAAGCTAAGCGTTGGTTAAGCATCCTGTCACAACTACTGCAGTTGCTAAGTTTAAACTTAGTCCCATTCTACGCAGCTTAAACTGTACTTTGAGTTCTGTTGCACCAGTATTTGAAATTAATTCCCTGGAGGAATGTCCACTGAGTTTGGGAGGAAGTTCTGGTGCTGGTGCAGTTAGCATGTCTACCCGTATGATTGTTTTGAAGTCACGTGCTGCCTGATGTGAGGTGTTGGGGGAAACGACTTTACTTCCTTTGGGACGTATCAAAAGCTGTTGGAATCACATATAACGAAGCAGAAAAGGTAATTACAGTGGTTAAATAATTTTCGCACATGTACGTTAGTATCTATCTCACCTTTTGTGTCACCCTAACATACTCTTCATTAAGGACCCTCAAATGTACCATAATATGATCAAACATTCACACTCACTCAAATAATTGCGTTTTTCAAGTTTTATGATTATTATTTTCTTTTCTTCTCGATTTGATTTTTATGTTTCGTTTTTTTATTCTAAGATCATTACCATTAGTTGTATTTTGCTTTCGTTTGAATCAAACATATTTTGCAATTATTACAAAACACGTTTTTAATATAAGCGGTTCATCCTCCAAATTAGTGTCAAAGATACCGGCCTAGTTTGGGGCCAATGTAAAATCTGTATTAATATTATTTGATTTGTTTAGCAGAAAAGTTTTTATTACTTATTATTATTATAATTGTGTTACTAAATAATACGAACAACACTAGAGTGCACAAGTATGAATAAAAACTTCTGGTAAAAAATTATACCAAGAAGCCATTTTTAACCCCCGACGAAAAACTAGGGGTGTGTTATAAGTTTGACGTGTCTGTCTGTGGCATCATAGCTCCCGAACGGATGAAGCGATTTCAATAAAAAAAATATATATTAAAGGTGACTTATGTGCGAGTGTTCTTAGACATGTTTGATGAAAATTGGTTGAGCCGTTTAAAAGTTGTGGGGGGTAAGTGGGGAAGAATAACCGAATGTCAGCAAATATACTCGAGTGGGGTCTCAAATGAAAGCGCACTGAAAGAGAATATTGATGAATTATCGAGAGTGTTCTTAGCTTCGTTTGATTCTACATTATAATAAGTATGTACCTACCTATAAAAAGTAAAAAATAAAACCGTTTAAAAATTATATGTGGTTCTCGTCCACTTTTTTCACGGGCTGGGTCCGCGACAAGTCAACGACGTGCTCTTGCCATGATGCTTGATTGGTTTGACAGTGATTGGTGAGAATATACCTTGTCATTTGCATGAACTGAACTGTTTTCCTTACCTACAAGTCCATCCACTAATACATACTCCCGCGTGGTCCTTCGAGCCGGATTTTACCACAATCACTGAAGTTTTGTATTGTACTCCACTGAAGATGCCACAACTCCGTTCCAAATATGTAGACATTTATAGCTCAGAGAATGTTAATCCAGCGGTTTTAATACCTATGTTCCTGATATATTCCCATACCCCATTCGGTGCAGTTTATCAAAGCTAATTTCCACAAGGAGAAAGTTGTAGTATAAATAAGTTGTTTGTAAATTGCAGTAAATTTTGGCAGAATCAGATCGTGCCACATACTTTCAATCCCTCCCTCCTTCCTTTTTCTGGATTATAATAACGCCCAATGCGTACTCATATTATACTGCACGTCATTTAACACTTGTAGTCTGTGAGTTCTATATACTCAAAAATCATACAGAGCCCTTCGCGTCCAATACAATAACGCATTCAGGGTGCTGATGGGGTTGCCCCGATACTGCAGCGTGTTGTAAGTGTGTTACTAACATAGTTTATAAGCACAATGAAATTCTCGAATTGAATAATATTGGGTGTACGAATAGCATAATCAGGCTATAATGTGCCTACTGTTGGAGTACAGATACCCTCTCTAGAGAGAGTGAGCTATAATTTACCACGCAGGCCCAGTTTGTGGATAGGGATTACGAGTGTGTTGCGCAATTATCTCTACTCTCTCAAAGCTAAATTACTATCTCTAAAACACCGCAGTCCATCGTAAAACACAAAATCTCCAACAATTAACTTATAACCTTCCTACCTAAATGACAAGACCACAATCTAACCTTGCAGACAGGTCGAAGGTAAATAGGTTAAGTACAAGTAAAACTGTCGGTATTATCTCGTTTGACAGTTAGCGGTGGGCAATCTCTGTCGTAACTTTGTCCTGACGTGACGATGAGATTGTGTAGGGTGGTTGTGTAAGCGGGTGAGTAAAACTAACCTACATAAATTGTGATCTTTTTACCGATTCATCCGACCAAAACAATTACAGGGCTATTTCATTGGGTATATTAATTGCCCCCGCTTGAGAGACAGTTGAAGATGCATGTCAAATTCAACGACTCGACGACAACTCCAGTTTGTTTTTAAACCGGTTTGTCGACAGACAATGCAATTCTGTGTCTCAAGCGGACTGTGCAGTACTTCACAGACAGGAGGAAATGGATAAGGTTGATGGACCATTTATCAGGCTCTGGGCTGGCAGACATGTGCAGGCACATGTTGAATGTGTAATAATTGTATTTTTAGGTTATCGAATTTACTAACATAGGCTAAGTTCATACTAACATTATATGAATGCCCTGGGCTATTTTTTTAAAATTTTACTTTAAATTGATAAATGAAGGTTCTGCTATCAGAAACTCTGAGATAACCCGGTAGGATTTTAAATCAAGAGTTTGCTGCAGAGGTTTTGACAACGACTCTGATGGCTAAATGGCTTACTGATTAAATTTATTTTGAACTTATAATCTCACACACATTCCTACATGTTCAAGAAACAGCACAAGCGGGTCTTAAGAAGTGGGTCGTAATCCACCACCAGGCCTAGTGCGACTTAGTGGATATCACATGTCTTGGATTATTTGGTTCTAGGACAATCATGTCGGTTTCCTCACAATGTTTTCCGTTACCATTTTGGAGCATTATTATCTTTCCATATATAAGAACGAAATACTCTACTTCAATATTAAGCTTTCGTTAAGGTTTTTATTTCACAAAATCCGACTATAATTGTAAAATTATTGTAAAAGATGGACTTACAGACTCAAATTAAAATCATATACACTAGATACATTAATGAAATCGCGACCGCCTATAACAACACCCCTACCTTAATACTTAGGTCAGCAAGAGTTCATTTACGCCAGAAGTTGGGATGACAGATCACTTTCCACTTGATTAAACAATTAACTTAATCGTCACTTCTGTGCTGACTTGTCAGGGAAAGGAATAAAAAAGTACGGTAGAAATTAAGGAAAAACGACGGAAGATTTTTTTTTTTGTATAACAGTTTCCTTTGGACTGTAGAAGATTATATGTATAGATCAGTTCTCGAATCTTTTACAGCCCAAGAAAACCTTTTTTTTACTACCGTCGTTGTGTCTTAGTGTTGACCGATTTTTAAGTAGGAAGTTCTCCAATTGCACGCCAATCAGCTCGATTTTCGGCAACTCTCATCCAGCTGCTACCAGCCACCCTGCGAAGATCGTCGCTCCACCTAGCCTGAGGGCGTCCTACCTTACGTTTGCCGATTCGCGGTCTCCACTCAAGAACACGTCTACCCCAACGGTCATCGGTTCAACAGCTAATGTGGCCAGCCCATTGCCACTTCAGCTTGCTAATCCTATGAGCTATATCGACAACTTTGTTTCTCTGCCGGATCACCTCATTCCGGATTCTATCTTGCAGTCCGAAGTCAGATAGTCAGTCAGTAGCAAGTTACCTAGGTATTTAAAATTCTAACCTTGTGATTCAGTTTATGAACCGCCTAGCTGCGCCCGTGATTTTCTTCACGTGGATGTTGGAAAATACTAATGTTTGTCACACTCATTCTTTTTCTGAAATAAAAGTAGGTACCCTAAATAACTCCTTGTAACATCAGATTTATGCGAGTGAACGCCCCGTCTAAATTGGTCCAGCCGTTTCGGAATCAACCCGGAACAGACAGACTTACAAAAATGTTAAAATTGTTTTTGTAATAAGAATCGTATATTCTTTCATATGCAATACGTAAAAAGCTAAACAGACATTTTTATTTTAGTTATTTGTATGTATAGAAAATATTCCACTGTTTTACTTAAGCTATGTCAATGGAATAGTTCGAATAATAAACCTATCCTTTTATGAAAACTGCAAAGTGAACTATAAATAATGAATATTTAAAAACTCTATGTTAAAATAACCAAAACCTAGGTAAAATACTTTTACAAGACTATAACTTAGCTTAAAGCGTTTCAATAAAGACTAAATCCTGAAGCTTAAATAAAAGCCACCGTAAAGTTATTTTAAACCACATTTTACTGCCCAAAAACCAATTAAAAATCTTTCCAAAGCATTTAGCTAACTCGTTAAAAACTACGTTTTTCTGCTCTTCGAATTTTCCAACTACCCACCGCCGAAATTGTGACGTCAGATTCTCGACTGGACTTGAAAGCCGTCACTTTTATGCGGGTTTACCCAGCATCAAAGCATTTTCGACAATCCGGCGGACAATAGAACCTCGTTGCTATGGCAACCCATAGAAATTAGACATACCGAAATTTTCATTAAAATTTTCAAATTTTGCGTTAGGTTAATTAAATTCTGTTTATTTTTATCTTTTGGAATGGATTTGGATCAATATTTATTTTTGGACTGTTTCATTAGAGTTTTATTGTATTGGTGACCAAAAAAGATAAGTTTTTTAGTTTAGTTTATTGGTTCATAAGAAACCAAGGTCATCGTTTAGGGTTGAAGATCAGAAAATAAGTCAATGGATGTTTCGAATTTAATTTAATTTATAGAAAAGAAAGGGCTGATTTTCAATTCAATTAATTTCTTTACCCAAAAGCAAAAGAAATGATAACATAACACGATAAATTCTGACAATTCTTAAGTTACATATATCTGTACAGGTACATACTGAATTCTTTACATGTACGAAGACACATGGAATAAACACAACCAAACAATTTCCTCTTCCACACATTAACTAGGACTAAATGAAACCACTCGAATTACAATTCCAAAAACCAAACAGCGATATAATAAAATTCCTGAAACCAACAAATAAATCAACCCCTTCAGGTGGTATATACGCTTGCCTTTAAATTGGAAACTTCTTTAAATTAAAAGCAAGCGAAATAATGAAGTGGCAACCCGAAAAGTTTGTAACCCCTGACTTATTGTTGGACATAAATTACGATAAGTTTTGACGATAAATTTCTGGAAGGTTGATCTTTAAGATATTGGTATTGGGAGGCTGGATATCAGTGCTTCGCCACAATCATATAATGTGGAGTCTATATTTATTTGACTGCTGCGTTAGCCTCGTGATCGCCTGCCAGGGTCGCGAGATTGTTTGAAAGAGACACCGCGGTATGATCGATAGCTGACTGCCGGCCACCTTAGGCACGAGCTTGCGGGTGGCAAGCAATGGGTAGCTCGCCGTCCGGTAAGGACCAGGCTCGGGTCGACGGCAGGTAGTGTTCCACGCGCGCACTCAAAGAGATGTCAGCAGCACTGAAGGGGTCTGCTAGGACCGATGCCTGCCGGGGTCGCGAGATTGTTTGAAAGAGACACCGTGACTCTGGCACATGGGCAACTGAAGGAACACGGGTGGGTTTTAGTCAGTAAAAGTCTGATACGCCCTCCCGCTCCGCCCAGAGCGGGTGAAGTCATGTAATGATTTCACATCCAAAAAAAACAAAGCCTCGTGATCGCGACCGCGACTGTTGAGCGTGATATCCAGGGTTCGATTCCTTGGTCGAGCAAAGTGTTATTGAGTTTAGCCGTTACCTACATATTTCTTAGTAATAGCCCGGAATTGGGGAGTTGGCGGTTTCAAAATATAATTATAAAAATTTTGGAACAAGTTAGAAAAGTAGGTTTATTTGTCACAGAAACACGTGTCTACAAAAAATCTGCATATAAGAGAGTAGCGGTAGCCCAGTGATAACGGCCGCAACTTACGATTTGTTGGTTCACACCCAGACAGGCACTTTACTATGTGTAAATTGAAATTTAAAAATAATTATTAAATCACAGCTGCTCTCAAAATGGTGAAGAAAATCATCTTGGGGAAACCGGCATGGCGTAGAACCGAAGACATGTGACATTTACCAATCCGCTCTGGGCCTGCGAGGCCCGCTCCCTCTCAGCACCGTGAGCAGGTCTGTATCCTAGTAGTCGGAACATTATAAGCTGATGATGCAAAAATAATAAGGCAAATCGATTAAAAAACAAAACAAAATGGATCTGAGAAGAAATCACAAGAGAGAAAATAGTTGGCAGCTGTACATCGTATCTCATGGCGACATGGCGGGTACGATTGTCGCAACCCAGTGCTGGGCACGCCACAATTGCGGCGGTAAGTCCCCACTTTGAGGAGTGGATAGAGAGGCGCCACGGCGTCCTCACCTTCCGCCTGACGCAGGTTCTCACCGGGCATGGGTGCTTCGGTGGGTTCCTGTTCAGAATAAAGCGGGAGGATACGTCCGGGTGTTTCCATTGCGAGGATCGTCTGGAGGACACTGTGGAACATACGGTGGAGGTGTGCCCTGCCTGGGCGGAGCACCGCCGTGTCCTCGTGGAGGCGATCGGCGGCGGCGACGTCTCGCGTCCGGCCCTGGTGCGAGCCATGGTACGGAGCGAGAGGGAATGGGAAGCTGTCACCTCCTTCTGCGAAGCAGTAATGCTCGCGAAGGAGGAGGCGGGGCGCGTGAGGGAGTGGCAGTCTCTGCGCCCTCACGTCCCTAGCCGCCGCAGGAGGAGACGCCCCGGGCGTCGGGAGTCGATTGCGGACTCCCGGCCACCGTAGGCGCGAGCTTGCGGGTGGCGAGCAATGGGTAGCTCGCCGCCCGGTAAGGACCAAGCTCGGGTCGATGGCGCGCAGTGTTCCACGCGCGCCTCAAAGAGATGTCAGCAGCAGTGTTGGGGTCTACTAGGACCGATGCCTGCTGGGGTCGCGTGATTGTTCGAAAGAGATACCGTGACCCTGGCACATGGGCAACTGATGGAACACGGGTGGGTTTTAGTCAGTAAAAGTCCGACACGCCCTCCCGCTCCGCCCAGAGCGGGAGAAGTCATTTGATGATTTCCCATCCTGAAAAATAAAAAAAGCAAGCTGTACATCGTGAGTAACCCGATTTGATCAGTATGTTGACCAAGCGTGACAATCAATTCTCGCAACTGTTATCATAGTGACTTATCACTGTTTTATACTGTATAAAGCCCCATGAAACAGATTAAAAACTATCAAAACGATCTTTAATATCCTTATTGAATCATCAAAAGTTTATCCTTTACTTCGTTACGATATTCCAATATACTTTTTTGAGAACGTTTGCGTCATAAAACCGACTATCGGAAAGCCATTAGATGGCTGATGGGAACTTTTAAGAGTCCTCACGGTAGGATTGTTGATAATAAAGTACATATATCTGGTTATGCTCGAAATCGTTGTGAATTATAATTACCAGTGGGAAGTAAAGATAGCAATAGAGTCTCATGTATTAAAATGCTTTAAAAATAAAGACTAATTTAATGCAGCTGTTCGTGAGATTTATCACATCTACTCTTTGTAGTCGTACCGTTTGGTGCCGGACGTCTATCTCATTTCTTCCCATGGCTGTCGTAAAAGGCGACTAAGGCACTTACTAGAGAATGGGCAACAGCGTTTTCTATGCATTTAACTACCATACTGCAATCGCCAACTCGCCTGCCAAGCTTGGCGATTATGCAAACCCCCCTAAATTGGGGAAGACCTATGTCTAGTAGTGGACGTTGACTGAAATGGTGATGATGATGATGACCATTTGTAATCGCGCGGGTTGAAAAAATATAAAAGAAAAGATACATCGGACGAAAACATACCAAATGTTTTCGGAAATATCTGGACCAGCAGTGCGATTCTTTAACCATCTCACCGTGAAAATTTAGGTGAAGTGAGGGTGGAGTGAGCTGTCATTCCAACCAATGCAATGGATTGACACCATTGACAGCTCACTCTAAGCTCATTTCACCTAACTGTTCACGGTGATATTTTTACAGAATCAATCAGCTGATTGGAAAACACGAAAATAATTAACCGTAAACCAAAACCCAATGTTAGAGATACGTAAACCATCAAATCCACAAACACAACAATCAAACAATATTCGATTCGGTTCGGTTCCGACAAAAATTTAATAAATTGAACGAGCTTTAAGCTTCGTTTAAGCTAAAGCCATACAAACAGGAAACGGAAACAGGCGTTTAGCCAATGAGAAATAGTTGGGTCTTACTCCGGTGCGCGGAAAAGAGTTTGTGAAAGCAGATGGAGTGCAGGCGAACATGTGTTTAGGGTTCCTTGGTAAAATAGACCGATTTTACTCTTTAACATTTTGCTTAAGACTTAACTAGATTTTCCCTCCTCTCGTGTATTTTAAATATGAACCTTCCTCTTGAGTCACTGTGTCTATTGATGACCTCTTTAATATTGGTTGTCATAACAACAATGACATCATTTAAGCAAATTATTTTATATTTTGTGAATGTGAGAATGTTGTAGGCCTTGTAGACTGTAGACAATTTTCTATTTTGTTAAGTACCTGGTTGGTTGGTGGTTTTAGTAGTACTTGTTGACAGTCCCACACTGTTCTTGTATACCTATTAACACTGTTATTTGAAAACATTGTAAAAGCCAATTATTTTTAAAAGAGTAACCGTGGAGTTTCTTGCCGGCTAGTCTCCATAGGAATCAACAATTTGGAACCGTGCACCTAGCTTCTGACGTTTCATAAGTGCCCTTGTAGGCTTATGTGAAATAAAAATATTTTGATTTGATTTGATTTGATGAAAACTGCATTAAAATCCGTTGAAGTTTGAAAGATCTAAGCGAAGAGACGTGGAAACCGACTTTATTTTGTACTATGTAAAGATACGCTCTAGCAAGCCACTACTTTCAAACTAGTAATTCGATTTTCTCCACTTTTAAAATTATCAAAAACAATTTGTATTTTTCTGTTAATTTCTTCTGCTTCATCATCATCAGCCAATAGCAGTCTACTACTCGACATTGGTCTCCAATTGCATGCCATTCAGCTCGGTCCTCGGCAACTCTCATCCAGTTGCTATCAGCTACCCTGCGAAGATCGTAGCTCCACCTAGCCTGAAGGCGTCCTACCTTACGTTTGCCGATTCGCGGTCGGCCGGGGGCGACCCTATTACATGGGACTTAAACATGACAGACGAAATATGGGTGCACCTACTATATGTACACCTCTTCGGGGGAAGACAGGCGTTATGTCATGTAATACAGGATAAGTTTTTAACCAGTGCGGAAATTTTAACAAATTTAACTTAAACGAGTTATAATAACCATGCAATGTTTATTTTTATGTAATCTTAGTACAAAAAAATTAAGTTATCGTTAACGAAATATGTATATTATGAAACTGGTTTTTATGGTAACTTGCGCGCGGCGCCAGCGCGGCGGCGAAGGTGAACGACCGAGCATAGCTACAAGTACCTACCAGTTCGATCCGTCAAAATTATAAGAAGTTCGAAGCACCATCGCCAGCGCACGGTTACTGACTTATTTCTATTGTCGATATCATATTACGAAATATGTAGGGTGTCCACAGTTTACTGATCTAAGAGCGGATAAAAATATAAAAAAAATGTATTTAAAAAATATGTAGTTGGAATGTGATCTATTACTGATACTGAATCACCAAAAAAAAAATGCGCACTGGTTGAAAAAAATTCCCGTATAATATCTATTATTATAATTTTCGTAAAGGCTTCCACAAGCCAGCAGTCTTCAAGGGTGGGTTTTAGCTTGGAGGGTTTTGTGGGGTTTTCGTTTTGGCTTTGTTTCTGAACACAAATTTTATGATAAGTGTAAGTTACCGTATTTTACACGAATAATATTTTAATTCATGGAATGCAGGCAACAAAGTCAAGACACATAAAATGCTTTAGTTTGTACTAACTTCTAAAACATTTCAAGTCCAAATACGGAACCTTTAAGTGTTTCCACAAACTTCTTAACACCGACGAACTGTATCAAAGGAAAAGTAAATTTCAAATAGATTTTGTATTTTTACGAATTGAAAGCGTTTACGCTCTTCGTTGCGTTTCTTTGAATGCGCAGAGGTAATGATGAAGGGGTGTGATTTTGCTATATAGGATGCAGAGCCTGGAGGAAAATGAGTTTCGTATGTGTTGGAGCTTTAGTGTGCTGGAAATAGGAAAGGATTTTTTGAATGGATAGATTTTGGTTTGTTTCTCGTCAATAAATTGGTTTTCTCTTGTTTTTAACCGACTTCAAAAAGGAGGAGGTTATCAATTTGGATGTTTATAAATATATTTTTTTATGTATGTTCGGCCATAACTCCGTCATATATAAACGGATTTGCAAAATTCTTTTTTTGTTCGAAAGGGGTTTATCCCGAAATGGTCCCATATAAATTTCATATAGATCTGATGATGAGTTCTGGAGACAGACACCTATTTAAAAAATGACAGCAAATCAACCGCCATTTCTGCTGTCGCATAAATATGCATTGTTTGTTTGGAATTAGTGCGGGGTGGATACCATAACTAAAAATTTAAAAATAAACACTTTTTTACAAAAAACTTCTTAACTAAGAATCTATCTGCAGAGAGGGTGGTAATTGACTGCAATTATCGTCTGCCAAACGAGTTCTTAGGGCTCATTATATAAAGCATATTGCAAAATAAGCTTAATAATATAATTCACTTAATTTGACTAACATTTTCCACAAAATCATCCATATCTAAATGCCTTGTTGAAGAAAATCTAAACGGGAATAATAATATAAAGAAAAACATCATTGTTGAAAATCGCCCCAAAAAGAAATGTAATGTTTGCAATTTTTGCGATTAAATTCCTAACAGAGAGACTGTATAGAACATAAAATTTTATTATATAGCAACTTTGCACAAAACAACAAACTGTTGTATGCTTTAGAATAATATTATTCCGATAAAATTATATTGGAACGCGTTCCAGAAAAACGATAACATCTAGATACGACCGATATTAGTTTTTCTAACTTAATAAGTAAGTTTTTATAAAACTGCGTTTTTTATTCTATGTTTTATTACTTAAAAGATATTGTATAAACTTTTGCAAACATTGAGTTGTAGCAGACAGAATTTTATTAAAAAGAGTGCAGTGCAGGGATAATTTTATTTTTGTTCTTTTGGTTTCTGTATTTTGTACAATATTTCTTCATGTTTGTGCAATAATAAATATAATCCACTTTTTGATGTTATTTATAAAAAAAAAAAGAATTATTTCTAAATACTTTTTACCTTTACTCTTAAACTTGTTTATGGCACAACCATAAATAACGGGTTAGCTTTCAAAGACCTGCAAAATTAAGGGTGTATAGTACAGATCATTAAACTGAAGAACTTTCTTCATGATCTTTGAAAGGTGGTAGGACGGTTAGCCACTCTAACTTGGTGACTGGGTCATCTTTTTACCACTACGGGAATAAGCTACCAATGTCAGAAGTATGAAAGTTAGATATCCAGTCTTACTAAGGAGTAGAAGCCAAATAAGTAGGCAGGCTGTCCATGTAAAATACTGGTGTTCAGGTGAATCTGGTAAGGCTGAAAGCCGACTCCAACATGATTATGAAATAAGCTAGGCAGATAATGACTATTTTGACAGACATTACTGTTAATCTATCTATACTTATAATAAAGATCAAAGGGTTAATTTGATTCTCCACGCTATCTAGAACTACCAATCCGTTTAGAAAAAATATTTTTGCATTCGATAGCCCAATCCTTGAACGCCACGATGACGATTATTTATTAAATCTGTTAAAGATAAAGATATATTTATTGCGTAACTCATTTCAGCCGTAAGACGTCCACTGCTGGACTTAAGGCTCCCCCAATTTGGGGGGCTTTGCCATAATCGCCACGCTTGGCAGGCGGGTTGGCGATCGCAGTATGATGGTAAAATGCATAGAGAACGCTGCTGCCCATTTTGTAGTAAGGCGACTAAGGGAGTCGCCTTTTACGACACCCACGGGAAGAAATGGGGTGGTATTATTCTTTACGTCCGGCACCACACGGTACACTGTACTGTGTACATTAAGGTCTTATTAATAAACATTACGTTTTTGGTTTCAACAGTCTATCCAAGTGCAATAGTATTTTAAGAATTTAATTTACAAAAAATATTATTTTTTTATCAAAAAACTCATGCAGATTATAAAATTCATTATCAATTAACATTTCTTTTCTTTTCTTTGTTACAAATTTCATAAAAGTAGGAGAGACTACTTAAACCATAATTTGCAGTTTATAATTAGGTCACAAATCGGATAGTGATTAGTCAACAATTAGACAGTTAATTGCGGCATAACAGATTGATTATCTGATTGTCTTACATCATTAATTGAGTGGTGATTATGTATTCTAATTATCTTTGTGTCTTAGATTTCGGACAGTCAATCTGTCGAAGTTAGATCTAACTACCTACATATATGTAGATATCCTCATTATCTATCTAGCCTTTTCCTAACCATGTTGGGGTCAGCTTTCAATCTTACCGGATGCAGCTGAATACTAGCATTTTATTTGGAGCGACTGCCTATCTGACCATAACGCAGCTACTGGGTAATACAATACCTCTAGATAAGACTGGTTGTCACGGACTCCCGGCCACCGTAGGCGCGAGCTTGCGGGTGGCGAGCAATGGTCAGCTCGCCACCCGGTAAGGACCAGGCTCGGGTCGACGGCGCGTAGTGTTCCACGCGCGCCTGAAAGAGGCAGCAATACTGAAGGGGTCTGCTAGGACCGATGCCTGCTAGGGTCGCGAGATTCGTTCGAAAGAGTTACCGTGGCCATGGCATATGGGCAACTGAAGGAACACGGGTGGGTTTTAGTCAGGAAAAGTCTGACACGCCCTTCCGCTTCATCCAGAGCAGGAGAAGTCATTTGATGATTTCCTATCCAAAAAAAACACTGGTTGCCAGAGTTTCGGGCTGTATATAAGTACTTATTTGATGATACTTTTGCGTGTATGTGCTGTGTTTGTGTGTGTGTGTTTCTCCGTAGCAACCCGGAGTCTAGATTCGTTGATGGCTATATGCATCAGCCTGTTATATTTAAGTCACATGTGATTTAAACATAACATGCGAATTTAGGTTTACTATTTATTAGGTACAGTTCTGCCTAACCCTTCGGGGAATGCAGACGTGATGTTATGTTATATGTTACAGTGCATACACAATTATATAAATACATTATTATGCATACACAGTTATATAAATACATTATTGTTTTAGAGGGTGTCCAAGGCTATGATTTGAAATAGGGATTTTTTAAAGTTTTTTTGTTTTCAGTCACGTTTTTCAGCATAATAGTACATAGCTTGTAGCTAAGTAATAACAGTTGGACGATTCCATCGAATAAGGTAAGCTAGGCTTGCCGAGGTTTCTCCGTGGATGGGTAACCATCTTCAAAAGCACATTAAGCCGTTGGTCCCGGCTGTCACTTGTGTATCTTTGTCAGTCGTTACGAGTCGTCAGAAGCCAGAAAGTTCGATAATCAGTCTTACCAAGGGGTATCGTATTAACCAGTAACTGGGTTGTTGAGGTCAGATATGCAATCGCATTATGTACAATACTTATATTTAGCTGAATCTGGTTATACTGATGATGACGATAGTGCACGTTGTTTCTAATGTAATTCTAAAACTATTATACATCTAACTCCATTTAGGACTCCACAAAATTCAATCATGCAGATGTTTTAGAGAGATTGATTTCGCAAACTACCAACATGGTTTGCACAAACGAATACCGCTGAAATAATTCAGCGAGAGGCCAGACGTCGTGGAGGCGATCGGCGGCGGCGACCTCTCGCGTCCGGCCCTGGTGCGAGCCATGGTACGGAGCGAGAGGGAATGGGAAGCCGTCACCTCCTTCTGCGAAGCAGTGATGCTCGCGAAGGAGGAGGCGGGGCGCGTGAGGGAGTGGCAGTCTCTGCACCCTCACGCCCCTAGCCGCCGCAGGAGGAGACGCCCCGGGCGTCGGGAGTCAATTGCGGACTCCCGGCCACCGTAGGCGCGAGCTTGCGGGTGGCGAGCAATGGGTGGCTCGCCGCCCGGTAAGGACCAGGCTCGGGTCGACGGCGCGCAGTGTTCCACGCGCGCCTCAAAGAGATGTCAGCAGCAGTGTAGGGGTCTACTAGGACCGATGCCTGCCGGGGTCGCGTGATTGTTCGAAAGAGATACCGTGACCCTGGCACATGGGCAACTGATGGAACACGGGTGGGTTTTAGTCAGTAAAAGTCTGACACGCCCTCCCGCTCCGCCCAGAGCGGGAGAAGTCATTTGATGATTTCCCATCCTGAAAAAAAAAAAAAAAAAAAAAAAGGCCAGACGTAAGTAGCTGGTTCAATATTAATGGAACTGCTAGGGTTCACACTGATGTGGAAGAAAAGTGGTAGTTTACGTGTTTTACATGCAAAACGGATATAAGGAACAATGGAAGAATATAAGAGAGGTAAAGCAAAATTATTTTCTGAAATGGTTGGTCTTAAGAATACATATTTTTTCTCATTAACTACAGCTTTATATGTGTTCAATAAGGTAGCAAAATTTTGCAGATGATGTATATCATTGATATCGAAATATGATGAAACAAACAAAGAAAAAAAAACATTTGGAGACTTTTTTTTTGGAATCAGCTATCTTAGATTTTCACAAAATCTCTATCTTAGGTTTTCACAAAATAATGGCAATTTACTTCAGAAGGTTTATTTGCATGATACATTCATATTACCTGTTCATCATACTGTAGTATTAAAAATGTGAATGACTGCATGTTTATTACTCCAGCACGCAATACCGATTGAAAGGTCAAAAATTGTAAATTTTAAAGAACCACAGGGCTCTTAAAGCATTAATACAACTGTTGTAGCCAATTCTCTATACATATTTAACACTTCACATGAATCTAGGTCTAAACCCAAACTACGAGACTAGGTTTGACCGCAATTAAGTAAAGACCTTTAGTAAATTTTGTCGGTTTAACGGCTTTATGTACAGAGCAAAGGTAGGCTAGAATTATTATTGCGTTCATTACTTTAGGGCTTGGTTTAGATTAGTGCTTGTATAAAAGGAGCAGCGATTAAAGGCCATTAAGGACACGATGAAAAGGAATAGAAATGTGGGGTATCATACGGCTAACTTTTTTTTTTGATGGGAAGTCATCAAATGACTTCTCCCGCTCTGGGCGGAGCGGGAGGGCGTGTCAGACTTTTACTGACTAAAACCAACCCGTGTTCCTTCAGTTGCCCATGTGCCAGGGTCACGGTATCTCTTTCGCACAATCTCGCGACCCCGGCAGGCATCGGTCCTAGCAGACCCCTTCAGTGCTGCTGACATATCTTTGAGGCGCGCGTGGAACACTACGCGCCGTCGACCCGAGTTTGGTCCTTACCGGGCGGCGAGCTACTCATTGCTTGCCGCCCGCAAGCTCGCACCTACGGTGGCCGGGAGTCAGCTATCGATTATACCGCTAACTTCAAAACTAAACTCCGGACTTAGAAATTCCTAAAGGAAAAACCCAATAAGACTATGTCAAACGCGGGAATCGAAACCAGAAGACCCCTCACTCAGTAGTTACGCTTGCGACTATGACTATTAGAGTGAGAGAATAGAGAATGTGCCTATGTCTATGCACACACTTGAATAGTATAATATCTCCCGCGCCCAAGGCAGCTCTCCGCTAAGATTGGTCTGGACTTTATAGCGTAAGTTTTTAAAGATCTGCGTAATTTAAGGGTATGGTACGGGCCATCAGTCTGAAGAATTTTCGCCATGGGACCAAGTACGTTATCGAGAAAAAAAAATGAGCAGTCTAACATTTAGGTGGAGTACCTAGGTTTTAAAGCATTGTATGGGACAGTGGTAACGGTAACGGCTGCGACCTTCTAATTGTTAGACGTTGGTTTGAACCGAGTCAGGCGCTCAATTTTTTAACCGACGAAAAAAAAAGGAGGAGGTTATCAATTCAACGCGTATATATATTTTTTTTTTTTTATGTATTATCACGCATAACTTTGTACATGGTAGTCCGATTGTGACAATTCTTTTTTTATTGGAAAGGGTATACTCCCAAGGTGGTCCCATATAAATTTGGAAAACAAAATCGAACCCTAAGGGTCGGAAAACAGGGGATGATTGATTGTTCACTCACTGATTGTAATGTATAACCACGCATAACTTTATACAGAGTAGTCCGATTTTGATAATTCTTTTTTTGTTGGATAGGGTATACCTTGCCAAGTATTATTAGTACATTAAAGTCACAAAAAATTATAAAATAAAAACTTTTTAACAAAAAATTAAACCGCCGAAAAAACTGAAAAGCATAAAATAATAAACCTTAAAATTTTGAGTCGGCGCTGAAAAATCAATGAACAAAGATCACTCAAAGCGTCGACTCATAATTTTAGATTTATTATTTTATGATTTTCAGTTTTTTCGGCGGTTTAATTTTTTGTTAAAAAGTTTTTTTGTGAATTATTTCCTCACTACTGCTCTCACAACGGTGAAGAAAATCATCATGAGAAAAACACAATGAATGAATTCGAAGACATGTCATGTACTAGCCCGCACCGGGCTCATGTGGTGGATTATGGCCCATTCCCGCTCAACGAGAGGACGCCTGTCTCATAGCATTGGGAACATTATGAGCTGATTATGATGTATGATGATAGGCCAGTTGGCAAGTTTTTAGCGATGATATTGGCCCTAAGATAAAGTTGTTCAGTTTGATGTTTGCACCACACTCTTGAACTTGAAAACAAATTTTTGTATAATTTAGACTTATTTTCGGCCATTACGACCAATCAATATCATCTGCCTTTTCCCAACTATGTTGGGCTCGGCTCCCAGTCTAACCAGATGCAGCTATGTACCAGTATTTAACATGGAGCAACTGCCTATCTGACCTCCACAACTCAGTTGGCCATGACGACCGATCTAGTTGGATAATTGTCAAATATTATTTATAACTAGCTTTTGCTCGCGGCTTCGCGTGGATGTCGGTAATTAATGCAGGTATTTTTCTAAAATAAATGTAACTTAAGTTACTCCTTATTACATCAGCTACCTGCCAATAAAAGTCCCGTCAAGATCGGTCCAGCTATTTCAGAGATTAGCCGGACCTAACAGACAGACAGACAAAAGTATAAAAAAATATTTTTTGGTGTAAGTACCGTATTTACTTTCATATGCATTTAGTGAAAAGCTGTTAATTTGAAATTATAAACAGAGACTTCAGTTTTATTTATTTGTATAGAAAATGTATAGATGTCTTCCATATATGGGCAATGTATAACCACGGTTAACCATCCCACACAGAACAAACTATAGATTACCTACAGCATCCGTTTAAACTTTGTTTTATGTCTGACCCAGTAATTTAATGCTTCCAATAACGTTGCGTACTTAAGGTCTAGCAATTTCAAAGTTGTCTTACATAAATATGATGTTAGAGATAATAGTTCAGTTAAGCTAACACAAACGTTAGTCTGTAATGTATTTACCTGAGAATTAGTTCAGAATTGTGTAAAGCAACGTTGTGAATGAAACGAATGTATTTTAAGTAATCTATATATTAATACGTGAAGCGAAAACTTTGGATCACTTTTTATGAAAATTGGGCGGACGGAGGAGTATGAAATTGAACAACAGAGAAGAAGTGACAAATGCTAATATTTTTTTTAATTATGCGTAAAAATACATTATTTTGAATAAATAACACATTACACACACTACTATTCATTACCGTGTATTTAATACACACATGCATAGATATTCTTTTGTTTATTTGAAATTCTATGGTCAAATCGAGTCTGTATTTGTTTTTGGTATTATTTGTCTATAGCCTTACTGAATGTCAAATATAATTATGGATAATAAATTAATTTACGACAATTTGTAGATATACATAATATATTAAAATAATATACTGTATATTAAGACGTGAAGGGAAAACTATGCCCCCTGTTTTACGAAAGTTTATTGTTGAAATCTGTGGTCCAATCGAGAATATCTGTCTTTAATATTTTGTGTCTATAGTCTTACTGAATGTCAAGTATAACCATAGATAATAAATTAATTTTATAGATATATAACCTATTTCATTTTTAAAATCTATGATCACATCGAGAATATTTGTCTTCAATATTATTTGTCTATAGTGTTACTGAATGTCAAATATTACCATACTAGCTTCTGCCCGCGACTTCGTCCGCGTCAAATTTTTGCTCCCGTGACCCTTCCTGTCGCATCGAATGCCTGCCAGTTTTCGTTCATTTTTCGTTGCTGCTCCGTTCTTTTTAATCGTAGCATAATGTTATATAATTTTTAGCCTTCCTCAATAAATAGGCTTCCTAACCCAAAAATATTTTTTCAATTCGGACCAGTAGTTTCGGAACCTATTCAATACAAACAAACAATCAAATCTTTCCGTTTCATAGTTGAACGAGATAAAAAAAAGTATCTTATATCCGTTTCATGGTTCCAAGCTACCTCCTTATCAATTTTCAGCCAAATCGGTTTAGCCGTTCTTGAGTTATAAATAGTGTAACTAACACGACTTTCTTTTATTTATATAGATTATTTTTTTATTTAGTTTTAATGGATATGCATATAGATTTATTATTATGGTCGAATGTCGACCACTGGGCGACCACTAGTTCATTTAGATAGACGAGCGCCCAACTGTATTTGCCAAATTACCACCTTTCATTCAAACTTGATTTCTACTAGAGAATGGGCAGTAGCGTTCTCTATGCATTTTACCACCATACTGCGATTGCCACCCCGCTCGCGTGGGGATTATGGCAAAACCCCCAATTACTGGAGGTGGTCTATGTTCATTAAGTAGATAATTCGAAAGAAATTTTGCGTGTACAAATTCTTTTAGTGTTGGACAGCCCATTTATCGAGGAAGGCGATATATCCTAACGCTTGAACCCTGAGGAGCCGAGCCAAAAGGAAAATAGTCACAAACACGAAGTACAGAGTACGGGCACGCAATTTAATGCGACGTGGTGGAAGCAAATAATTTGACGTGGACGAAATCACAGGCAAAGCTAGCTTAGCTCAAGATGTATGTTGAGGTAAGTTCATCGCTGTTAGTCAGTTTTGTATTAAGAAGGGTCAAGACTGTAGTTACAATCAAGTTCGAAATTCACAACTGGTTATATGGTTTACTAGACGAAGATAGATCTAAAGATAGACCTTTATACAGACGGATTATGGTCGTCTAGTCTAGTCATCTTTATCTTGAAAAATGTTTCTTTTTATACTTGATTTACGAAAGTTTGGCTCGACTGGTACTAGAGTTCCCAAGTTAAGCTTAGGTCAGATATATTCTATTGTGAAGTGACGTTTAGTAAATTAACCGAAAGGTACTAATTCACCATGAACATAATGATAAACATTTGTAAAGAAATAAAGTTAATTCCGTACATTATGCATTATCTAATAGGTGAAATGATGCGCTGTTATGTGTTCTAGAACTTCTCAAGCATGAAGATAATTCTACAGAAACGTGAAAGTAATTACAATGTAAATTTTTAGGCAAGTTTCACATTTGTGTCAATCGATATTTTTCGGCACAGCTGGGGGGGAAAGTCGATGAGGAATATGATATGATGATGTTTGGGCCTACAGCTGAGTATGAGGTCCTGGGTTCGATTCCTGTGTCGATAAAAGTATTATTAAGTTTTTCCATATGGAATTTCTCAGTAGCAGCTAAGACACTGGATTTGTGCCCGGTTGGTGGAAATAGACTCGATCCCAATTTTTTTTGCAGTTGGGAAATCATCAAATGACCTCTTCCACTCTGGGTGGAGTGGAAGGGTGTGTCAGACTTTTACTGATACCCACCTGTGTTCCTTCAGTTGCCCATATGCCAGGGCCACGGTAACTCTTTCGAACAGATCTCGCGACCCTGGCAAACACGCTCCCTATTACATGGGACTTAAACATAACTGGCGGAATTTATTATACCTTCTTCTGCGTTACACTTTGAGGTATACAGGCGTAATGTTATGTTCTATGTTCGAGAAAAAAGAGCCGCTTAGCTTATCGAGTCAGACGGATACATTCTACTGCCACATGCTAATTTACCGAAGTTAGTTGCCCATTGGCAAGAGCTGAGTGAAAGCTAAATATCTATGTAGTAGTAATTGCTTCGGGTATGAAACCACTAACTATCCTGGAATTTCTGCGGTATTGTTCCAAAATATCTAAAAAATTCTTTACACAGAAATAAATAAATTTAAGGAAATAAACGAATGACGTTATGACGTACATTTATTTCCATACATTAACTGATAGTTCTTATGTAAATGGTATTTATTAGTTTATATTTTGAGAATACTTACCACTAATACTTACCTACCTAACCATCTAAAGTATATAAGACGAGTGCATAGCATAATAATTATATCATTCTTGTAACGTAGCCTAGACGGAAACAAAAGAAAAAAAAATGAAGACTTATTTCGTGGTAAGTTGATTATTTGATAATATTTATTTACTATTATATTTTACCTTCTTTGTAAAGATATACGCACTTAGTAGAATTAAAATAATATTAACAGTATGTATCTACATGTACACAAAAGAAAAAGAAACACAGGGCGTCAAAAAAATCTTCCGCATCGCCATAAACACGAAAAACTTTTTACGAAAAAAAAAAAAAACAACCGACTTCCTTAAAAAAAACACTACAAAGTCAAAAATAACTTTAATTTCGAAAGTCGGTGTCTTAGGCTCTGTATTTAAGGTTTTTTGCCACCGACTTCCGTAATTAAAGTTATTTTTGACTTTGAAGTGTTTTTTTTAAGGAAGTCGGTTGTTATTTTTTTGTAAAAAGTTTTTATTTTTTTAACTTTTTAGTTATGGTAGATTAATCTAATCGCGTTATTCGTTCATTTGTCACGCAAATACTTAATGCAAATTTAAGACTTATATGGTTTTCACATGGACCCCATTGTCCGAATGGAACCAAATTAAAATGGGACCATTCGGGAAACACCACCTTTCAAATAAAAAAAAGTATCATCAAAATCGGTTTACCCAGTCAACCGACTTCCTTAAAAAAATAACACTACAAAGTCAAAAATAATTTTAATTTCGAAAGTCGTGTCTTAGGATCTGTATTTAAGGTATTTTTGCCACCGACTTCCGGAATTAAAGTTATTTTTGACTTTGTAGTGTTTTTTTAAGGAAGTCGGTTGTTATTTTTTTGTAAAAAGTTTTTAGCTTGCCATCACGCTGCACTTTATGTTTTTGATGAGCAGGTATATCTTCAAAATGTTATTAAAAGCGATCGGTCGCTTGTAATATACTGGTACTCGGCTGCACCCGGTTAGACTGGAAGCCGACCCCAATTTATTTAAGTAAAGACCAGGCAGATGATGACAAGGTACAGTTTCACTTTATTAAGCAGAAATGATTGATGATGATGGTAGATGTAGAAGAGTATATTTAAAAACCAAACAGGAAAAATCATTACCAATTTTTAAATAGAACGTATTTCAACAGGTTCTAGTGGTTTGTGTGGTTGCACTACCGTTGATCGAAGCCCAAAGAACAAACTTCACCAGACCTCCTCGCACAACCAGCGCAACCAGTCCCAGACCTGTTCCCTCAAGCACTACTTCGGGGAACTTTACCAATGGATCCTTTATGGGACTACTAAAGATGATGGATAGAAATAACAGAACTATTCTATTAAGAATCAGAAGCTACTAATTCCACATAAGCACAAGATACTACTGTTTTCGAATGAGGAACTACGGTAACTTAACGAAAAAAAAAAAACTACTATGTCCACACAAGAACAACAAATAAATGAAAAAACAAAACATAAACAAGGAACTCCTATTTCCACAGATTCCACTGAGATTAAAACCTTGCAATGTGTTGGATTTTAATTTTTAATTATGTCTGGTAAATAAAATAATATATCAATAGTTTTTTTTTCTATGCCTTTGTTTTGCCCGTCCTATTATTATCAGCCTCCGTCACAGAGCGACCATAATGATTAGCAAGATGAAAACACGTGTGATTCAGATTAAATCCCGATGAAAATTTGCCTAATGCAAGAATCGAACCCTCATGCTCAGGAGTGGCACTTGCAACCACCAGAATAACGAGGCAGTCATAACATAAGATATTTGTTTTAGTGGTGTTTTTTTTTTTGGAAATTGCTGTTGCAATTGTACGTGTAGTGCCGGACGTAAAGAATAGCACCATACAATTTCTTCCCGTGGGTGTCGTAAAAGACAACTAAGGGACTTACAAGAGAATGGGTAGCAGTGTTCTCTATACATTTTACCACCATACTGCGATCGCCAATCCGCCTGCTAAGCGTGGCGATAATGGTAAACCCCCCAAATTGGGGGAGGCCTAAGTCCAGCAGTGGGCGTGTTTTGGCTGATACGATCATGATAATGAATGCAATGGTAAAACATAAGTGATGCTAGAAATTTGCTAATACTAAATTAATAAATATAAAGCCTTCTCCCGACGTGTACGATTTTGTGAAACTGTGTGAGATTAGGTGAAATACTACTCTGTCAAGAAAGTACCGGGAAAAGATCAATAACATACAAAATATTAGTTTTACATTTATATTTATTTTATCAAATTTTAAGTATGTTCTTTCAGAAATGTCAACATCAACGAATAATCCAATCATAAAAACAATTGTAAGCGACGCGACGTGCCTACGTGCAGTTTTTTTTACCTAATTTTAAAATGTATGTGTGTACGTCAGGGAGGAGCGCGCGTACGCAGGAATGCTAGGGCGAACGCGGGGCGCGGGTAGCGCGGGGCGTACGATCGGGGGTTGGGCAGTTCGAAATCGAGACCCACGCATACCGCACGCTTCTTTCTGCCGTCAATTTTTCATGTGTTTTCGTACCGACGTGCCTACGTGCAGTTTTTTTTACCTAATTTTAAAATGTATGTGTGTGCGTCAGGGAGGAGCGCGCGTACGCAGGAATGCTAGGGCGAACGCGGGGCGCGGGTAGCGCGGGGCGTACGATCGGGGGTTGGGCAGTTCGAAATCGAGACCCACGCATGCCGCACGCTTCTTTCTGCCGTCAATTTTTCATGTGTTTTCGTACCGACGTGCCTACGTGCAGTTTTTTTTACCTAATTTTAAAATGTATGTGTGTGCGTCAGGGAGGAGCGCGCGGACGCAGGAATGCTAGGGCGAACGCGGGGCGCGGGTAGCGCGGGGCGTACGATCGGGGGTTGGGCAGTTCGAAATCGAGACCCACGCATGCCGCACGCTTCTTTCTGCCGTCAATTTTTCATGTGTTTTCGTACCGACGTGCCTACGTGCAGTTTTTTTTACCTAATTTTAAAATGTATGTGTGTGCGTCAGGGAGGAGCGCGCGGACGCAGGAATGCTAGGGCGAACGCGGGGCGCGGGTAGCGCGGGGCGTACGATCGGGGGTTGGGCAGTTCGAAATCGAGACCCACGCATGCCGCACGCTTCTTTCTGCCGTCAATTTTTCACGTGTTTTCGTACCTACCAAATATACGGCATTATAATTATATCTGCATTTGATTCAACAATTTTAAAACGCTTTTTTCGGAAGTCAGTTCAGTTTTCACCAGGAATTCTCATTTATTTATTTTAAATGAAATTCAAAAGACATTTATTCAAACTAGGCTGAGAGTCAGCACTTTTTGAACGTCAAAGTTACAAAAGACAGTCCCCCCAAAACGCCCGCCCTTCGACACTTCCTAGTGCTTTAGCTGGGAAGAAGAAGTGGCGGAACAAACTCCCCAGCAGCACAGCTGTCTGTTAAGTTAGAAGAACTTGATTCTATAAAATATTGTGAAAGTAATTAATATTATAAAACAAAACAAAACATACATTATTCGCCATATGTCAGCTAGCACACGCCAATATACGAACAAAACATTGAAAACTAAACTCAAGCTGAAATAAATAATAAAACAAAATTGTAAACAGAACTTAAAACCTAAATAAAGCCTCCAGGCATAAAGGGCGTGCCCGCTTACATATGCAACGATGCAAAATAATACATATACATACATTGATGCATATAGCTAAGTCAAAGTTACAATAGTTAAACTAGGACCTCCGGAGTAAAATAAAATAACAGTTAATACAAATAACAATAACAAAAACCATAGTCAGCAAGACGACCAGTCACCACAAGCAGCACCCGTTCACGAGCATAACGCAAAGGTCAGCCATTACCCCCCTCGCCATATTCGAGGGAAGGTGGTAACCTGACCCCCAACGCTACCGCAAGCAGTCACATCTAAGGGAGCATGACGAACTTGCTGCCGGTTGGTCAGGCAAGAACATTATGAACAGCTGACGAGGTCGCTAGCTAACTACATGTTGCAATACAACTCATTTAAAATCATTGTAATGAGTATATTATGTCCACAATAAATGACATTAAAAGAAAACAAAAATAAATTAACAAAATCAGTTAAATAAAAAATATAAAAAAAAAAACAATTATATGAACTACCCATATAAACTGTCGGTAGGAAAGCTAATTCTGGATTGAAAGAACATAAACATTGTCTTGAGTTAATCACAGCGACCAACTATTCTTATCGTTTAAGTAGTCGTTGATAGAATAGTATGCCTTTGAACAAAGGTTGGATTTTACTTTAGTTTTAAACTCATTAAACTGCAAATCTAGCAAAGCAGAGGGAAGCTTGTTATAAAAGGTAATACCAAGACCAACAAAAGAATTATGAACCTTATGAAGCCGGTGAAAGGGGGCACGTAGTTTGTCCTTATTTCTAGTATTAATATTATGAATATCACTGTTTTAAGTGTACAAGTGTATATTTTGCCTAATATATAAGATGTTGGTGGAGATAAATTATGATGCCACCGTAAGAATACCAATATCTTTAAACAAATCTCTCAGAGAAACTCTAGCACCTAGTTGGTAAATCGCTCGAACAGCTCGTTTTTGAAGAACAAAAATATTTTGAATGTCCGCGACTTTGCCCGACAGCAGAATGCCGTAGGACATTATGCTATGAAAATAACTAAAAGAGACTAATCGAGGTGTATCAACGTCCGTGTACTGTCTAACTTTCCTTACGGCGTAGGCGGCCGAACTGAGCCTTCCCGCTAGGCTTGATATATGTGATCCCCACTGAAGTTTAGCGTCTACTGTTATGCCCAGAAAAACTGCCGAGTGTACTAGAACGTAATAGAATGGCCGAAGCCAATTAAACTATTTAAACATATAATAAAACTATTTTGAAACTTACAATTCAGTCATGCATTCGTCTCACAAAAATTCAAACATTCTGACAGTATCATCTTTCATTCATTTGCAAATATATCAATATCTGTGTTTGAGTTCATGAGAGCGTTAGTAGCTGCTAATGTCCGAGGAATTGGTGACTTAGAGTGCGCAATAATACGGCAAGTTGGAACAGTCAGCAAGCGGTGTTTTCTGCAACGACAGTAATTGTCTGGGACAAATAGTTTACAGATATCATTGTGCAAATCAGGAGCATCAATAATCCCCCTAATAATTTTAAATATTACAGTCATCTGATCGCGCGACCTTCTTATTTCTAGATAATTAAAGCTTAAGCAACCCAACAGAAATTTAGTGGGATACAAGAAAGGATAAAACCCGTACAAGCGCTTGTAAAGATATCTAAGGAATGCTTTTTGAATTTTTTCTAAAACTAACGCATACTGCTTCTCAAAAGGTCTACCGAATGAAAATGGGTGCCAAGAAGTGGTATTTTGAGTTTAGGAAAAAGAAAGAAGTCGGCTGGACCAATCTGGTCAATAAGGTTGCTCGATGGTATTTGTTAAGTTTTTGGCAAAAAATTTGTTCACAATGATGAACGAATTTCGTGATGAATTAAATTTCGTGAACGAAATCGTGCAAAATCAACGAATTTTCATTTCACAAATCAGGCCTTTTTCGTCTAATTTGCTGTCATCAACGCCGAATAACGCTCAAATAATATTGTTTTATCGTTTGACCTTCCGGCAAGAATTCCGAGTGCACAACACCGCGATAGTCAAAGATAACACTCAACATGACCTTGACTTAGACTTACTTGATTAGGTTGACTAGTTGTTGACTAGTTTGCATGTCAAACCCATAAACCCACGTCTCATCACCAATAACAATGCGTCTCATAAATGTTGGGTCGGAATTGACTCGTTCTAGCATGTCCTTAGCGACTCTTATGCGATTGAGGTTTACATTCGGAGGAGGAGAACATTCAGATCTTTTGGGACTAGCCGAGCGGCAACATGTTTCATACCCAACTGATTATTTAAAAATAATACGGACCGACCCGTGAGACACTGATCGTTCGGCACCTATCTCTCTCAAACATGAATGAGGATTTTTAGTCACAATTTCCTTCAATTTTGCGATGTTAACTTCAGTTGCAGACGTTGATGACCTACCAGAGCGAGGCAAATCTTCCATTACATTTCAACCCCGTTGGAACGCTTTGTAACTTTCCTAAGCATGTGTTTTTGATTGAAAGTCGATTCACCGCATGCCTTTTGTAACATTTTCAGTGACTCCACACACGAAATTCCATAGGCGATACAAAATTTAAGACAAACTCTTTGGTCGATGTTTTTGTCCATTATGAAATTCGCAGTACGCACTAGATGTGATATAAATAAAACAGCAATGTATTAATCTAAATAACAGATGTAACTCAAATTCTGCGGCAAAATAGAAAACAGTTGTGACAAACTACTAAAAACAAAAAAAAAAAAGAAACAAAACTGAATTTGAAACCATAAACAAATCATCAACTCCCAAAACTGTTTTGACTGAATGTCTATCTAAGAAAATATGTAATATGTGGCGTTCCGCGCATAAAGGTACCAGTAGGGAGGTATTGAGTTAAGGCTGGATGTAGAATCTAGAAGAGTCCCTTTATTATACTGATTACAAAAAAAAAAAAAACATCCTAATACTTTTTTTGTAACAGACATCCAAAGTTGAAATTCTGAAAAAACTATTTTCGAGAAAATGGAGTTTGAAAGTTAAGGTTACAAAAAAACAATGTTATACTCATTTGTTACATAGATTTTTCCACATAGATCCCAATACATTATATGCATCAATGTATTACTAACATAACCGATACTGTACTGCCAATATACAAATAGTATTACAATTCAAATCTCAACATAATATGAAAATATCGACATTTTATAAGAGCTACCGACATCTGGTACCGTTATACTAAATATTTTCTTTAAAAAAAATGCGCTTAGAAATGTTGTCTGTAGATGTTAATTGTATCAAATTGTAGCAAAGTTGTACATCAATCATCATTAAAAATAAAGAAAATGCCATATTTTCACCCGATTTTACAAAAACGCAAATAATTCAGAAACTAAATGCCGACATCTGGTACCTTTCGCAGAACGCTACATATATATTTGACGTAACAAAATTTTAGACTGTCACCTCGCAGCAGTTTTCTGTTTTTAAAGTAAACAGGTATATCTTCAAAAAGTTATCACAAGTGACCTCCTTTAAATAAAATTAATAGTTGAACCACTTCACTTATTCACACTTCATTTAAGACCAAAATATTTACTAATTTTTATTTTCCTATAAACGTCATGCGCAATTTTGTTCCTTAAACTTATTTATTTATTGATATGGCATTTCAGCGACTTACTACGACATACACAAACAAAAATCACTTATAGTTTTATGTATTGCGAGTATGTCACTTACAGAGGTGCACAGCACTAGCAGAGATCAAATGATTAAAGTACTCGTAAGAATCGTGTATCGTGTGGTGCCGAACGTAAAGTATAACACCACCCCATTTCTTCCCGTGGGTGTCGTAAAAGGCGACTAAGGGACTTACTAGAGCATGGGAAGCAGCATTCTCTATGCATTTTACCACCATACTGCGATCGCGAACCCGCCTGCCAAGCGCGGCGATTATGGCAAAGCCCCTCAAATTGGGGGAGGCCTAAGTCCAGCAGTGGACGTCTTACGGCTGAAATGATGATGACTCGTAAGAAACGTTACATGAATTATATACATGATATGTTACAAAAAATAAGAAGAAATAAAACGAATATGAGCTATGTTCACAAGTACGAAAATAAAATAAAACAATGAAAGCTAAAAGGGCAGAAAATCGATGTAGATACAATTATTGGTGAACAGCTAGTATCGCACCGATCTTGAGGTTCCAAGCCAGTTAAAAGCCTCGTACGGAATTTACGGAAACGGTTAGAGAAGATGTCGATGCTATTGGTTCATGTAGCGATTTTATTGTAGTTTATCATTAGACGGTTCGTGGGTGCGGTGCTACCAAGGTTAGTATGACTTAGGGCTAGCGCATACATACAACTTTTAGTCGAACAACTGTTTTGTTGTGTATCATATGTCTAAAGGAATATATTAGTGCGCGCGACTGCCAGTATGAAATATTCCACTAGATAATCTATCACTGCGTACAGGATGTACACCGTATCTTCTTTTTTTATCTCTTTTAAAATTTCTATAAAGCAAAGCACAAACTAAAACTTTCTTGTTAATTGACATTGCTTGTAAACACCTTGACTTGAGCAATGCTGAATAAAGACTGGGCGATCAAAAATTGATTGTATGCGTACTTCCATCAACTAAACTGTTTAGTTGAGTAGAAATCACGAAAAGTACACAACTCGACGAAACAGTTTAGTCGATGCAACAGTTGTATGTATGCGCCCGGCCTTACAGTTGTGGCGATGGTATCGGTTTCACTAACAGATCTAATAACTTTCTGTGGAAGGATTAATGGAAAATAAACCAGGATTGAGTCTAGAACAATAGATTTATTATGAACGACATCACCGTGACAACTAACAAGACAAAAGAAGCAGTATAATCCGAACAAGGGGAGTATGCAAAACGCGCCACCTGGTGGGCAATTAATGCAACTTATGACATCTTAATCTGTTTGGTTTATACTTACTAACAACTGCACTACTTAATTTAGCCAAGAGATCGGGAAAATTAAGTAAACCGTTAGCGATTTTAAAAATAAATATTTGGCCTGTCATGTCTCTTTGGTGTTTAAGTGTACACATTTTAAAATGACTAAGACTTTGGCCATAAGAATGATCGTTTTTGAAGGAGCATACTATGAAGGTTTTATAATATGTTTGGATGAATAACTAACGTTTTGTGTATTATTGATATTTCCCCGTACTTTCTTGAGTAGTCTATCGCGGATAACCAATTTTTAGACCGCAACCACGTTGCAGTTTGTGTTTTTAGGGTTCCGTACCTCGAAAGGAAAAACGGAACCCTTATAGGATCACATTGTTGTCCGTCCGTCCGTCCGTCTGTCAAGACCCTTTTTGTCAGGAACGCGAAATACTCAAGTCTACTGTCTATTGGAGCTGTGAAAAAATCAAACTTCTAACTAAGCTAACGCAATCAAAAGATATAGCCGTTTATGCCGCAAATTTTCGAAACCCGCAAGGGATTCAAAACCTAAAGGGTACTTCCAGTCATCAATCAATCAAATCATTTATTTGCAACGAATGTAGGTTACATAAAAATACAGGTGGAGTAGATAAAAGTGAGCCATGTACATTCTGCCTGGAAATAGGCACGCAAAAATTTATAAACTTATATCAAATAATTAAATTACAAATTTTGTCACAGTTAGAATTATTATATATAAAAAAAAAAATGTCATAGAATTATTACAAATACACATACATTAATAATAAAAATTGTCAAATCGAAATGTTACTTTAGAATGAAAATAAAAAATTAATGTAAATTAGGTACATGTGATATTAAAAAGTTTTGTCCATTAAAAAATCATTAATCGAATAATAACATTTTTCTATTAGGAAGGCCACTAATTTCTTTTTAAAGTTTTTAATTGTATCATTTTTCATGGCATCTGGTAATTTATTGTAATGGTAGGACCCATACAAATAACACTTTTTCTCAATAACGCTGTGTTACAGGACTCAATGTGTAATAAATTTTTGTACTGGTTTCTGACAGGTCGTTTTCTTGTTTCTGTCATCGTGGGAAATAGGCTTTTATTGGTTTTTACAAACATGGCCGTTTCTAGAATATACAATGACGGAAATGTAAGCACTTTAAGGGATTTAAACTTCGGTTCGCAACTGTCTGTAGTCTTCAAGCCACACATCGCTCTAATGCATCGTTTTTGCGCCTTGAATATGTACTCCCTTGAGCTACAATTTCCCCAGAAAATAATGCCAAATCTTAGAATTGATGCAACTAGACCATGATAAGCTACTAATATAGTTTGAATGTCAACTTTTTTGGACAATTTTGAAAGGACATATGCCGCCGTATTCATCCGTTTCCAAATTTCCTCTGCTTGTGCTTGCCAATTTAGTTGTCTGTCAATGTAAATTCCTAAAAATTTTGCTTCTTTAACTTGGTTATTTTTTTGTTTATTGTATTCTATAGTTACTTCTCTTAAAATTGTATGTTGATGGAAGTGCATTATGTTAGTTTTTTGTAAGTTTATAACCAAGTTGTTTTTGTCAAGCCAATGTATGATATCGTCCAGGGTCTTATTTATGTCCTGTTCATAGGTATCTGGATGTTTACATTTTACTAACGCGGTGCTGTCATCTGCAAATAATACCATTGTATTATCAATATGACGTGGCAAATCGTTGATATACGTTAAGAAAAGGGGTGACCCTAGGGCGCTGCCCTGTGGTACACCATACTTTATTGTTCGTCCCTCGGATCGGTATTTTCTTTCACATTTCGTCTTAGGGCAAATTCTAGTTATTTCCGTGTACTGTTTACGGTCGCTAAGGTATGATTTAATAAGTTCGAGCACATTTGCCCTCATAAGCGCTTAACTTGTTTAGTAAAATGTTATGATCGACTCTATCAAACGCTTTTGACATATCTGTGAAGATTGCGCAAATAGGTACTTTGTTGTCTACGTTCTTTATAATAAATCGAAAATAGCTGTATTAATGTTTTTATCTTTCCTAAAACCTTTTTGTTCATTACACAAAATGTCACATTTAGTTAAGAAATTGTTAAGTAGTTCGTAAATTAACTTCTCTACTACTTTGGACAATACCGGAATTAGCGCTATTGGTCTATAATTAGATATTTCTTCTTTTTTATTCTTCTTGTAAAGTGGTTTAACTATCACAGTTTTTAAGCTATTAGGGAACACCCCAGAGTTAATGCTGAGATTAATAATATGGCTAAGATGTACAGCTATATTGTTCGCCACAAATTTAACTACCTTCGTTGCTATGCCGTCATGTCCAACGCTGTTTTTGTTTTTTAAAGATTTTATTGTTCTAATTACATCTTGGGGTAAAACTGGTGCCATAAACATTGAGTTTATGTTTTTCGGAATATTACTAGTATCAAATGACACTAGGGGTGACTGTTGAATCTGATCAATGAAATAGTTATTAAAGATATTAGCAATTTTATGAGGATCTGTAATTGTTGTATCATGAAGTCTAATTTGAGAAATTGGATCGTAATTGTGTGTTTTGTTATTTATGACTTGCCAAGATGCTTTCGACTTATTAGTCGATCTTAGTAGTCGATCTAGAATTTTGAAATTTGTTACGAAGCAACGTCTTATAGCACAAATAATGGAAAAATTGCGAAAACCGTATATTTTTAGTTACATCATATAATAAAAATATTTTTAATAAAAGGGTAACGGCTGCGGTACGGAACCCTCGGTGCGCGAGTCCGACTCGCACTTGGCCAGTTTTTTTTAAGTAAAAAGGAATATCTTTAAAATGTTATCATGAGAGACCGCCATTAAATAAAACTAATAGTAAAACTGCTCCTTATTCTTACATTGCATTTTTATCAAAATATTTACTCAATTATTTTCCCTATAAAAAACTTGCACAATTTCGTATCTTATACTTCATTTAACGTTGCAACCATGAAGTTTCTACTCATTTCTGTAAGTAGATATTTATTACTCTTTTTATTTTTTCAAATATATAGTTTTATGTTGAAATCGTTTATTAGTCGTTCAAACAACGAACACTATGTGATATTAAAAACAGTTAAAGAAGAATAATGCCGTGTCTCTTTATATAAGGTGTATCTATTCATACACGAAATATTTTAAGGGGTACATCTGTAGGTGGTAAAGAAGCTATAGAACCAAAAAGATTTTTTTTATCTAAGCGTTTTTGAATTTTCGTAATTATTATAATTTTAAAACTACTTGAGACGTTTTGCATAAAACCTTTACTCCAAATTCTATGAATGGCCCGCCTGACACTGCAAGGGCGACGACTGGACGGCACGAGCATGGCCGCGGTGTCTCAGGCCGTAAAAAATGAGAAGGAGCCAGTATTTCTTGTGTGCGTCAAATAATTTATAAATACTAAATTTAAAAAAAAAATGTTTCGTTGCTATAGCTTCTTTACCACCTACAAGTGTACCTCTTAAAATATTTCGTGTATGAATAGATACACCTTATATATGTTGAATTGAAATGGTAGAGATTGTTTTTTTTTTTTTTTGGATGGTACATCATCAAATGACTTCTCCCGCTCTGGGCGGAGCGGGAGGGCATGTCAGACTTTTACTGACTAAAACCCACCCGTGTTCCTTCAGTTATCCATGTGCCAGGATCACTGTATCTCTTTCGAACAATCTCGCGACCCTGGCAGGGTAGAGACTGCCTCAGGCATTAAGTCCGCCTTTGTACCATATTTGTGTGCCAAAAGTTAAAATAAATAAATAAATAAGGGAGCATTGCAGAAATACATGATAGTCGCGATCAATTAGTCAGAAACCCGGAATGTGGCCTCTGACAATGCGACATTGCGTTCAGAACCTTAATGTGGTCGCTGCGGTTTCATGTTCGAGTGACGATCGTTTTCTATGAGAAGGCTGGTACAGTTTGAGCTCCTCAGGGTTTTAGGCTAAGTTATAACAGTTCGATCATTCGATCGTCGGAGTCGATGGATCGATGGAGTTTGCTCAGGTGGATATTTACAGATGACTCCGCCCTGTAAATGGTGTTGTCCCACAAACAATGCGGCACTAGATATCTTGTCCAGCGTGGCCTGTGGTTTACATGCTAAAGGAATTGTTGGACGCTACTAAAAGTGCTGAGCACGTAGCTAAATTCTGGGCTTACTTTATTTTGATTGCTATCGACACGCTAAGAAGAAGAAGAAGTCGATCGATCTGGTTAAGTCACAATTGTCGCGGTTGATCCGTGACGTTATATGCCAGGACCCCTCCTTGACATAAAAAAAAACACGTAAAGCCGCTGGTTGCGGCTGTCATACGTAGATATGAAAATCTGACAACCACTCTTTACTACGGGTATCGTATTACCCAGTAAATGTGTTGGGGAGGCGAAATAGGCAGTCACTCCAAGTAAAAAAAAAATGTGAAAAATTAAAAAAAAAAATGTGTGTTGTGTGTGTGTGTGTGTGTGTGTGTGTGTGTGTGTGTGTAAAATATTGGTACTCAGGTACGTTCAGCTAAACAGGAAGCCAAATTCAAAACAGTTGGGAAAAGGCTTGGCAGATGATGACATTTTACAGCATCAATTGACTCCTAAGATTATTATTTACTAGCTCCTGCCCGCGACTTCGTTCGCGTCAAATTTTTGCTCCCCTGACCCTTCCCGTCGCATCGAATCGCCTGCCAGTTTTAAGCCATTTTTCGTTGCTGCTCCTCTCATTTTGATTGTAGCGTGATGTTTTCTAGCCTATAGCCTTCCTCAATAAATAGACTACCCACCACAAAAAGAGTTGTTCAATTCGGACCAGGAGTTCCTGAGATTAGCACTTTCAAACAAACAAACTCTAGCTTTATAATATTACTAGCTTTTGCCCGCGGCTTCGCCCGCGTGAATGTCGGAAATTAACGCAGGTATTTTTCTAAAATAAAAGATTTTTCTAAAATAAAAGTAGCCTAAGTTACTCCTTGTTACATCAGCTATCTGCCAGTGAAAGTCCCGTCAAAATCGGTCCAGCCATTTCAGAGATTAGCTGGAACAAACAGACAAACAGACAGATAGACGGAGAGAAAAAAATTGTAAAAAATGTTGTTTTGGTATATGTACCGTGTATACATTTAGTAAAAAGTGGTTATCTTAATATTACAAACAGACACTCCAATTTTATTTATTTGTATAGAGTATAGATGTAGTATGATAGATGACGATGAATACTGATGGTAGATGTAGAGGAGAATATTTAAAACTCGATGAGGAAACAAATTCTTACCCGTTTTTAAATAAAACTTATTTCAACAGGTTCTGCTGGCTGTGTTTGCACTACCATTGATGGAAGCTCAAATAATATCGAACTCTTCAAATAGCCCATCCCGTGGCATATTGTTTCGCCCATACAATTATTACAATTTTTTGGCTAGATCCAGCTCCCGACCACCAATAACTACGGGTAGACCTAAGAGAACTTATTAATCAAGAACCTTTTACTACTAATTCCAATAAATGAAGAACCTACTGTTTTCGCACGAGGATCTACTATTTCTATACAAAAAAACTACTATTCCCACACTAAAACAAGGAAATCCTACCTCCACAAATTCCACTGAAATAGATAATGCTTTGAAACAGGTGTGTTTTTTGTGTTTGTGTAAAAAGTGTTTTTGATTTTTATTAAAGTGTGTAGGAAATAAATTGATGTATCTCTGTTTTTTTTACTATGCCTTTTTTCTAGTTTGGTCGGCAGTCTCCATCATGGGGCGACCAAAATTAATGGCAAGACGAAATCTTCCCGCACAGCGCAGCTGTATACTTATATCTTGATGGTTAGTCATCCTAAGGTCAGCACAGAATGAGCATCAAAATGCTCATGCAGTTTTTTGATTTGTAAATTTATAAATATAATTCCTTCACTCATTCAATGCATTCAAAATTCAGCTTAGCCAATATCTAATCGCAAACCAGACATTACTTGAAAAATAAATGCGTTGGGTGGGTCGGGTTTCGTGTAGTTTTTAATTCGTTTGTGACGGATGTAGTCGAACCACATATTAGTATTAATTTAAGTAATAGTTATTTTTCTCAAGTAAGCCACATGTTAAGTTTTATTGAAAATAAAGTTTCTTTAAACCTAATTGCATTATTGAAGACTACGCAATGTGTGCAAAAAGTTTGTGTGACCGTACAAACTTTCATTGCATCAGATCTGCAACCTTTCTTAATACTTGATCAGAGACAATATGAATCATTTATATAAAAAATGGCCAAGTGCATGTCAGACTACGCACAGTGTAGGGTTCCGTAAATGAGGTGAAATTATTCCAAGAAAAAGCGATTGAGGTGAAATTATTTCAAGAAAAAACGATCAACTATTACGTGTTCACTAAATATAGCTGTGATTGGTTTTCTTTGAACATCTTTATATACCAATACTAGGAGGGAGGGGAAGGGGTTAATTTTTTATAAACGGGTCCGTTAATCGAAATTGTTATCACAAGCCCGCAATATTTTGTCACACACAAGGAAACAAAATTCATCATCAAGATTTTATTTTACCAGTTTGTCGGTTCATTCATGCCAAATTACAGCTGCCTAGTACTAAGCTGCGGAAAGACAAAGGGACAGACGGACATGTCGAAACTATACATATATAAGAAATTATAACACTAAGCTTTAAATTAAGAATCTTTTAAACGTCTAAAAAATATATTTCTACGTAAACATAAATTGTAACGAAATTGTATGCAACGTTTAGAAACAAATACCAAAAGGTTTCAACGCACTTTTTTACCGACCCAACAGTCGCCGTCGCATAGAAAGGTAAAATATGATTAACGTGATGGACCAAATGGCGTGAATCGAACCGAGCACTTAGCCCGAAAGCTGGGCTGTGTCTAGACATAAATCATACGATGACAGCTTATTTACACCAGGATGATAGCTTACTGATGTAGGTTACTAGAAATTGGGGGAAAGCCTATAAGCTAAGTGGTGTTTTAGATATTCTTGCCAATTTTGATGAAATCTGACATGGGCTTAAGCACCTCCTTGTGATGTTAGAGGCTTTATATAAGTGCTGCTTATAATTGATTGTCGAAATTATTTGTGAAACAAATATAAAATAAACACGGCTGATACTTCAAAAATATTATTCATGGCTGTATTCCTCAAAGAGGTAGGCGTTTCCGAAGAGAAAGGATATACTTTTTAAACGTATATTTTGCCAGTATCTATAACGTTAGTAGCATGTAATTAATATGGAAGAGCCATTCTTGGCCTAAACATCATGACCTAACACTATGCTACTTTATTCAATGGCTGACCAATAAACAATCGTCAATTCGTCTTGTGACCTTTTGGCTAATAAGGCTGAAAACATCTTATTGATAAGAATTATAAATAGCCGTGGACTAAGGTACCTACTCCAGCAAAAACGCATCTCCATGGAGCAATAATAAATTGCTTTATCACTTTTGACAACAATTCCCATCCCATTCATCTAACCACATACATAAAATCATGCTTTCTTCTCATGAGGGCCGGTAGAAACTAAGTAAACGTCGCCTTTCGTTTACTTTCTTTGACAACATGAACAAACCATACTCTTTTCAGTTCTTGTCACTACATAATGAACAACAAGGTGGACCGATGACCTTGTGAAGGCCGCAAGAATCCGCTGGATGCGTGAAGCACAAAACCGGTCGAAGTGGTAGAGCTTGGGGGAGGCATATGTCCAGCAGTGATGATGCTGAATTTATTGTTAGTAAGATAACCTGCACTGTTATTATGTCGTGAATCCAAGTCATAAGCATCTAGCCGCAGGAGGGCTCTAGTGACCTGTAATACAGGTTTTTATATAGACCTACTTTTGGCACCAGTTTGGTAAACAGTAAGCTCCTTTTCCGTGCTCTACTTATAAAGTTTACCATTAAGTTCATAACGTAAGTAAACTCCAAGCATAGCTCTCAATTACAATGAATTAAAGAAACAATCAACGAAGTGGACAAGACAGCACAGATTGAGTAGCATACGTCTCGGTAGTATTTGAAGAGGGGGTAGCAGTGGTGGCCCAGTTTGTGTAAATTATTTCATCACCACTGCTCTTAAAACGGTGAAGGAAAACATCGTGAGGAAACCGGCATGTCTTACAACCAAAAAATCGAAGTCATGTGACATCTACCAACCCGCACTGGGCTCGTGTGGTGGATTATGGCCCACTCCCTCTCACGGAGAGGAGGCCTGTGTCCCAGCAGTGGGAACATTATAGGCTGCTGATGAAAGAAACATAATATAAAAAATACACAAAGGTTTTGGAAATACCTTAGAGTGTATGTGAGTAACCGGAGAAAGTATATGAAAAAGGTAAAGAAGTATAAGCATCCAAAGTAATATTATAAATGGAAAAGTGTATGTGTCTGTTTGTCCGTCTTTCACGGCAAAACGGAGCGACGAATTGACGTGATTTTTTAAGTGGAGATAGTTAAAGGGATGGAGAGTGACACAGGCTACTTTTTGTCTCTTTCTAACTCCCCAATTCCCTAAAATTGGGGGTGGAACGCGCTAATCTCAGGAACTACTGGTTCGAATTGAAAAATTATTTTTGAGTCAGGTAACATATTTATTGAGGAAGGCTATAGGCTATATAACATCACGTTACGATCAAAAGGAGCGGAGCAGAAACAAAAAAATGGACAAAAACTGGCAGGCTGCGATGCGACAGGTAGGGTCAGGGGAGCAAATATTTGACGCGACGAAGTCGCGAGCAGAAGCTAGTGTAAGTATAAGTATGGCAGCAGAGGGGGTGAGTGTAAACATAGTCTATCTGAGAGAGATCAATAAGTCCTCGGTTCCCCGATAATCTAGAGTTTGACTGAAATTTTACAATGTATTTAGTTAGAAGATAAATATTAAGATACAGTAGAGCGCCGACAATCGAACGACCGCGTAACGGAACTGCTATCAGTCATTAAAATATATTGTATTTAAATTAAATTGCTATTTCATTTTTAGCGTTAATTCCTCCTTTTTATTTAATATATCTGTATTCTTTACTGTATTACCACATACTTACTATTGTAATGAATAAAAAAGATCACATAAATGTAGTTTTTTGGGACAGTTTTTCATATACCTACTTTGATTATCGGATTTCCCTAAAACCGTGTTTTTTAATTAGTTCGGATGATAAACTCTCTACTGCTTATCTGTACTGATATTATAAAGCTGAAGAGATTGTTTATTTGGTTGGTTGAATGCGGTAATCTCAGGAACTGCTGCTTAAATTGTTTTTTTTTTTTGTTTTGGGGAGCCTATTTACTGAGGAAGGCTATAGGCAAAATTACATCACACTACTATAGAAAGGAGCGTAATAGTACCGAAAAATGAACGAAATCTAAATTCGTTGCAACGGGAAGGATCAGGGGAGCAATAATTTAACACGGAAGAAGTCGCGGGCAGAAGCTAGTGATTTATAAATGTAGAGCTTGTCGTTTTGGATGTACCAATTAATTACATTGTTAACACAATCATGAGGTCGATTGCACCTACTATAATCCACGAGAAAATAATTGTTTTAAATGAGACTGAAATGACTTATCGCTTAGGTCAATGACACTACAGAAACAGAAAAGAAAATAAGCAAGAAAATATTACTAAACGACTTAAAATTGAAGTTTTACTTTTCTATCAAGTAAGTCACATTTGCATAATGGAGTAGAAACTACATTGGATATTTTTCTTTTGTTTATCGAAGAATCTTATTAAAACAATATTGGCCCGTCAGAAAACAGTTTCATAACAACACGCCTGTGTTTCCCCGAAGGGTTGGGCAGAGACCCTTAGTACATCCACATTTTGCCAGTTATGTTTAAGTCCCATGTAATAGGGGGCGCGCCTATTGCCATTAACCGGTCACAAATCCAGACTCCAGACTGAGTAATTCCAGATGGAAACTCACTTTGCCCGACCTGGGAATCGAACCCAGGACCTCAAGCTCGGCATTAGTGCTTGCGACCACTCGACTAACTAGGCAGTATAGACCAACGAGGCAGTTGATGGGATGAATTCTGTATCTGGGTGTAATTTATCTATAACTAGCTTCTACCCGCGACTTCGTCCGCATAAAATTTTTGGTCTCCTGACCCTTCCCGTCGAGTCGAATTGCCAGGCAGTTTTCGTCTATTTTACGTTGCTGCTCCGCTCCTTTTAATTGAAGCGTGATGTTTTATAGCGTAAAGCTTTCCTCAATAAATAGGCTACCCAAAACAAAAATATTTTTTCAATTCGGATTTTCTAATTTTCCGCGCTATTTTTTAATTTTTTCTTTCATAAGAACCTTCTCCTGACAATAACAAACACAACAACAAAAAAAGTGAAATCAGTCCAGCCGTTCACGCGTGATGGCGTGACCAAGGGAAATAGGGATTCATTTTTATATATCTATAATAATAATAATAATATATAATATGTATGTATTTAGAAATATATAAGTATGTTTATCAGTTGTCTGGTTACCATAGTACAGGCTCTGCCTAGTTTGGGATCGGATAACGTTGTGTCGGTTGTCCAAAGATATATTATATTATAAATTGTCCAGAGTGCACCAGGCGATCATTTTTATGTTCAGACGCCAGCACAAAAAGTTACTACAATCTGTCAAAATTCTTTAATAGGGTTTCAACTTTATCATTAAAGTATAAGGTTGAAGATTGTTTTGGAAAATTTCACAGTTTCGGGTAGCTTGATATGCTGGCGTCTGTACTAGATTTTGCCCGCGACTTCATCTGCTATTCAGTTTGATAAGGCCTTACTCAGGTCATCCTAAGTGATGGTGTGCCAAAGTTTTTCAAAATTTGTTCAGCTTTTTTAGAGTGAAAGCGTAACACAGCTGAAATTTTAAGTTAGCGATGACCCCACACAAATATTAAAATAATTTATTTTTTATTCTGTAATGTTGAGATATCCCATACCGTCACGTCACGGAGTTTCACCAGCTTCTTTACATTGTCCTGTATGTTTTCATCTACCTAACCTTTTTCCCAATTATGCTGGAGTTGTCGGCTGTCATATTTAGATCTTTAACTTAAGCTTAACTTAGCTTGACTCTTTAGCTTTAAGCTTAACGTGCTTTCTGAGGCACGGAGGGGTCTTGGTATGTAAAGATGGTCACCCATCCATGAGCCAACCGTGGCAAGCGGTGCTTAACCTGATCGATTGATCCTTGCGACTGTTATTACTTAGCTATGTATTTGTATGTAACAAAAATAAATGAAACTGTCATCCAGTTACCCCTGTTATTCATACCTTTCTGAGAGCTTTTAGCTTGTTTAGATAAATCACGGCGCTCCACAAAGTGCGCCGGAGCTCAAATGTGCTCATATCTCTTAATACAACTATTTTATGGATATTCCTCTCTCAACGAACTTCGTAAATGCGTGTTCTACATATGAGAACTTTTTTAGTGCAAATAAACGAAGAATTAGATGTAAAAGGGAATGTTGGTTTTATTTGTTTTTCTTGCTGAGTTCGGCTTTTTCTTTTTCTTCTTTCTTGTTTATGAGAAATCTTATGAGATTAAGCTTTAGTCACAATGGAAATGAGAGTAGTGGTATCGGCCCCGAGTTACAAGTAAATCATGGGTTCGCCAGGCAGGCGTTTTACTTTGTGTAAATAATTTCATCACCACTGCACTCAAAAACGGTGAAGGCAAACATTGTGAGGAAACTGCCATGTCCTAGAACCAAAAATTCGTTGTCATGTGTTATCTCATACTCACCGCCCCTGTCCGCGTAATTTTTGTAAAAAGGGATAAAAAGTTTTGCTTCGTGTATTATGGTTTTACGCTAAATGTATGGTTCCAGATGGAAAGGTGTTGCTACGTAAACAAGACAAAGACAAGCCTACAGTCGTAAGGAGTGAAATGGACGTCGATCGGCTTTCGACCACCACACAAGCACAAAATATTTACCAGTAATAGCTTTAAAATTAGTTATCCCAGATCTCTCTCCCGATCACCAAGAATTATTCGACTGCGCAAACATTAATGTTTTTAAAAGTACCTCTATCTGTCTGTTACGCTTTAATGACTAAACCACTGAGCACATTTGTATGTTATTTAGTATGGGGTAACTTTGAACCCTAAGAAAGGACATAGGGAACTTTTTATTTACGACTTCGACGGAATCCGCGACAACCGACATTCACGCGGAAGAAGTCGCGGGCAGAAGACAGTAATGTTATAAAACGAACATTTTACCATTGGTACAAGGTTTAACATATTTTTCTTGAAGCTAAAAGATGTTATAAAATTATCTGAACCTAAGTTTCTGTGCGTCCTCGCCGCCGAGGCTCGCCGCGACGTCCCAATCCACGTCCGCCCCGAATCTTGCTCGAGCCAGCACGTGCCACTGAGCCTGTAGCTTTAAATTTGCCCCTAAATTATATCATTCCCATCCAGCCCCTCCCTTGCTGCTCTTTACCAGCGATGCCCTAAGCCGAGGTTCGTATCCCACAGGGGTTGCCTTTAGCGAGTAGTCGCTCTAGTTTTACGTTTCTTAAGCCCTGGCTGGAGGCCTTAATTTATTAAGGTAGCCATAGACAAGTCCGGTTAAGCAGCCAACAACCTCATAGGTTGACAAAAAAAGTGCTGTGAGTGCTAGTTCTAATGATAACGTGTTCTACGCCAAATGTAATAAGTAAATACGAGGCAACATAATTGATTGAAAACGAGTTCGAAGTCATCTAAATGTAAAACCATTGTTTCAGGTCTTATCTTAATGAGAAAGGTAGAAAATGAGCGTTGTATGGCGCCGAAGACAGCATTTTTAAAAGAATACTTCATGTAAAAGTTTTACTGTGGAATTAAATTACTTAACTGTTTTAATGAAATTTGACCTAATTTAATGTAATTAGAATGTCTACGTTCAGCAAGTACTGAACGTAGACATTTTAATAATTGCATATATCAATAATGTAGGTATATTCCGTTTGGACGGACGTAAAGAATAGCGCCATCGCCTTTCTTCTCGTGGATGACGTAAGAGGCGACTAAGGGACTTACTAGAGATTGAATACATGCCGCTATAACATAACTGTCTGGTGGCTTTGAGTATTTTGTATAAAGCCTACGCAAATGTCCTGCAGATCTGGTAGCGGGTCGTTGAGCTCCCTAAAATAGGGTTGAGCTACACGATGACTGATACATACATGCCGTCTGTTGGGATAGGTCAGCTCAAAGCTGACAATGGCTCTTTCTTCAAAGGCTCTTCCAGACATTGCTCTCCAGTGTTAGACTCACATAAAATTCTAATAATATAACATTTGGACTCTAAAAGAGACTATGACCCTGAGTTTGTTTTGACATATCTTCTTAGGGAACAGTCAGCTAGGAAATGTCGGCGCCATCTAGTTTTTAAAAAACATTGACCAAAAAATGTTGACGTGTAAAAGTGTCTTATATGATCTACTTACAGAAATAAACACTACATTTCATTTCACTATAGAATGGACGGCAGCATTTTCTATGCTTTTTACCACTATCGGATCGCCGATCCGCCTGCCAAGCGTGGCGATCAGGGCAAACTCTCTAAATTGAAGGAGGCTTATGTCCAGCAGTGGACATCTTGTAGCTGAAATGATGATGAGATGATAACGAAAAAAAAAAATTTCTAAGGTTTTTTTTTTAAATTTAATATTTATAAATTATTTGATGCACATAAGAAATACTGGCTCTTTCTTATTTTTTACGGCCCGAGGCACCGCGGCCATGCACTTGCCGTCCGGTCGTCGCCCCCGCAGCGTCAGGCGGGTCATTCATAGAATTTAGAGTAAAGGTTTTATGCAAAACGTCTCAAGTAGTTTTAAAATTATAATAATTACGAAAATTCAAAAACGCTTAGATTAAAAATTTCTTTTTGCTTCTATAGCTTCTTTACCACCTACAGGTGTACCCCTTAAAATATTTCGTGTATGAATAGATACACCTTATATATATTGCATAGATTAAATGTCTCGATAGTATTGATCTTAACAACATATCGCTGGCCCCAGGCAATAAAGCGGTAATATCAAAAATTTATTTTTACAGGAGAAATAAAAGAAGCGAATTTGTTTACAGTGCAGCGTACAGTGATCCAAAATAGGCGTTCAAAATGTCAAATGAAAGTTAATTTTATTACCAGTTTAACCTTTTAAAAATAATTGTAATGGTATAGATATTTGATGAAATAATTGAAAAAATTTAGAATACAAATTATAGACGATATTGTTTCAATTGCAACATCATTAATGACTTTATAATTATAAACACACCGACCACTGAGATTTAGGTCTGTAGGAATATAATACGACGTATTTTCCGCTTTAGATCTCGAGCGTACCAGCCGAATACCACCTTCTTCAGGGAAATTTTATAGCCAAAGCTTAGCTGTATTATCCACTAATGGCTATATTAGAATCCTATCAATGAATCATATTCTAATGTAACCATTGTAACAGACCGACTTTATAATTTGATTTATTTTTTGTTTTAGTTGTATGAGAATTTTTCATGCAATAAAGCTGTTATTGTCATTTATTCTAAAGAAATATTCATTTTAAAAAAATAAAAAAAATAAGAGTGATAGACTGGTAATCAGAGAAGCTAAAAATCAAATAACATTAAAAAGGGCGTAATCGGCGTTTATCGCCTTATTGCCCGGGGCCAGGGATATCCAAATGAATAAATAAAGCTTATTCAAATATATTCACGTTATTATTAAATGTTTGAGGTAAATCCAGTAACAACATCATCTACCTTTAAATTAGATAAAAGCTAGAAAAACTCAATCGTGACACAAAAGTATCGTTTGGATAAAAAATCCTTTCTTTACTTACGTTTCATCGTGTTCTGGAACGGATCTGAAAATAAAGAAATACTTTAGTTAATAACATTTTATGATAATTTGCTTTGATCAGTTTAGTAAATTTTTCAAAGTGACGTCATTTGGGGAGCGCCTAGGTCCAGCAGAACACGCTTTTCAGCTGGATTGATGACATTGAGTTAACTGTTAGCATTATTTATCATTATCATCATTTCATCCGAAAGAAGTCCACTGCTGGACATGGGTCTCCCCCCGTTTGGGAAAGGGTTAGAGGCAATTAGTGTTGAGCATTATTTATAAGGAATTTAAAAAACTCAAATTAATTGTTAGTTACTGGAAGCCTTATTTAAAAGTGTTAGACGTAGAATAAGACTAGATACAAAATAAACGTAATTAAAGGCCAAGTTTGATAAAAAAAAAAAAAAAATATACAGTTTTGAACAACCTAAAACTCGATTATCAAATTAAAAAGAAGCAAAAATAACATGCATTTCTCCAAATTTCGAAATTGAAAAGACTGTTTTATACAGTTTTATTATCATATCAGTAGACTGTGAATAGTAATTAAGCTTGTATAAAATACGCGGTAGCCGCCAATTCACCACATTCAGTATTGAAGTGTCAAGTGCAATCATGGGAGATTTGAAATGTCTAGTTTTGGTAAGTACATAATTTTATTTCTTTTCATCCTATTTTTAACACTAAACTGTGTGAAGTGACCTGTCTATGGTGACATTACCAGCAGCTGTTGAAATGACAGTACAGAGCTCATTTCTAGCTCGAACCACCTTTTTTCGTAGGGAAAAGCTTGGGGATACCATCCATCTAGGAAGATTTTTGACAAACTCCACTGGTTTGGCAAAATTCTTACTAAAACCCCACTATTCCTTCTAGTACCAAGAGATACTTGTACATTCACCGCACTCCGACTGGTACCAGATCCACATAGTCAACCTCTTCACCGAGCGCGGCCGTTCCCTCGACGGCACGTCCTCCCATTAAGGCACGCATGTAATCGCACCCCCTTAAGCCTTACTGCTCAAGCAATGACACAGCCCCCATTTAGCCGCTTGGCAGGCAGATCACCCAATGGTGGCCGAAAATCCTTCAGCACCCTTCGACGCTCGGCTACTCTTCTGGTGCGGGTAAAATGGGAATATATGTATGTTCTCGCTCCCTCTCTGTTGCTTCCTTAGCATGCATCACCTCCTTGCAAAAAGAGGCGACAGCACCTCACCCGTTTTCGCTTCCGACTATGGTCAGAACCACGGCCGGAAGCGAGAAATCACCCGCACCATGTGTTGTGGCGAAGGCACAGCGTTGTTGAGTCCAAGCTGAGCACTCCACAAAGTGATAACAAGCGGGCATCTGCTCCTAACGTATGCAACGCAGGTATACTTGCGTTACATGAGGATAGGATAAGGACGCCATGCTGCGTGTCCAGTTATTCCTACATAACAGGCCTTACCGTCACTATTGTAGCGAGCCGAACGAAAAATGTATGTGTTTGACACTTTTGTTTTAATGCAATCTACGTGGATCCTCCAATAAAAATAAAAAATACTGACACAAAATTTTATTCCTCCAGGTAACATTATGCCTGATGTCATTATCACATACTCGCGTCTCAACAGACGCCAAACCAACTTTTATAGAAGCACAATCAAAAGCAGTAGCAGCGTCGAGTGTTATGATCCAGACTCATGGAAAGGGTAATGGAGCAACGGGTGGGTCAGATGGGGGTAGTGATGGTGAATCGTCTCCAGCAACAGGAGGTGACAGTAAGATACCTCCAACAGAAGAAAGTAACAGTAGTGGAAAATCGACTGCACCGCCAGATGACAAAGGGAATGGAGGTGGAGAAGGAGGAAAAGCTAGCAGTGCAACACCAGATGACGATGGAGCGAAAGAAATGGAAGAAGGTGGAAAAGGTAGCAGTAAAGCACCAGAGGACGATGAAGACGATAATGATGGTAAAGACAAGGATGACAAAGACGGGCATGATGGTAAAATGAGTGAAAAAGAAGGAAGTGAAGAGGAAGAGAAAGGTGCTGATGATAAAGGAGAAGGAGATGAAAAAGAAGCGGAAGATGAAGAAGAAGATGAGAAAGGTGGCGAGGGTGAAGAAGAAGAAGAGGAAGGTGATGATAATGCATGTGAAGAGGAAGAGGAAGGTGGCGAGGATGAAGAAGAAGAAGGCTATGATGAAGAAGAAGAGGAAGGTGATGAGGAAGAAGAGGAGGAAGGTAATGGTGATGAAGAAGAGGAAGGTGATGATGAGGCAGAAGAAGAAGGTCATGAAAACAGCCATAAGTGCGGTATGGAACCGTCAGAAGAAGAGCAGGAGGAATCAACAGAGAAAGAACCAGAGGAAGAAGAGGAATGTGGATGCGGCTGTGGATGCCACTGTGGATACCATTGTGGATGTTCTGGTTAAAATATATAAATTGCGTCCATAAAAATTATGATTTTATGGGTGGATGATAATAACAGGAATTGTAGTGTCGTAGTGCTAATGCCTAATGATTCTTGTATTGATAGATAATTGTCATAAAAATAATATGAATGGTTGTTAATAGTATATGATTCAAACGAGTTTCAATTCTAACATAAAGAATAAATTTAAGAGATTTTAAATACCAAACAATTTTAACCAAATAATTAGGTAATACAATATTCAAGATCTACATATATAAATGATTGGATTGTTTTCAAAGTTTCTATCCTATTTTATGAAAGATAATAAACAGAAACATTTTATTAGATATTGGTGATTTAGGTTATTGCTATCTTTTCCTTCAAATGAAATACGAAAGAGGCGTAAATAAAAATGGAGCTGTCAAATTAAGAGGAAATAATTTTCTTCGACGCAAAGTACAAAGAACTAAATTCATTATGCTAAAATCACGCCTAATTCACGGAAACAGAGACATAATTTAGTTTGACAGTTTTAAAGCATCACTTGTCCTTTTCTTTCGAGGTCTATCAGTAAGAGATAGCAATACTTGTATTTAAGTTTAGGTGGTGAATAAAAGATTCATCACCATTATCTTTATTCTATGTATTTTTAAAGTTTTTAACTAATGTTTAACCTGAAATATAGAAAGTTTGAAATGTGGACGAAGTATTTTTTTTACTTTCTTTTTCTTACTCAATTTTGACTGCTTAGCTGAAAAAATATTAAAGAGAAAATGAAATAACCTGCTGCCAGCAATCTTCTGCTCATTAATAACCAATTCTGCCAATAGGTCCTTATTAAAAGGTTTACTTCATAAATGCAATAAATTTAATTTAATTAAATCAATTCATTTATTTCAGGTCTTCAACCCGTATAAAAAATTAAAAAGGACACATTTGCCATGCTTGCACTATACATGTTATTTACTATTTTATACATACTATAACTTACAACTACTTGACTTACTTGATTAATAGACATACAAAATAAATACAGAAATTGAAATTGAAATTAGAATTATAAGTCAAATACAAATGTTTAAAAATGTCAAAAAAAATAAAAAAATAAAATGTCACGAAACGCCACAAAAATAATAATAGTAATAATACCAAAGTCAAATATATATATATGTGCAGGCGCTGGCATGCAGCTGTAGCCACCTCCGCAAGAAAGGAGAATCCCACCGCTCGGACAACACGCTCAGAATCCCGTTCGAGCTGCCCCTACAGCGACGCAGAAGCGATGCACTCCTTTTCTGGATTATTGCGTAGAAATCATCGGTATTAGCATCAGCGAACATCGCCGATGCGCTACAAAACCGAGGCCGCCGCAACAGAATTCTGAACGTGTTGTTGTACTGGATGCGAAGCGCGTTGTACTCTCGCTGAGTGAAGTTGGTCCACAGGGTGCACGTGTAAAAAGTCTGGCAGTATGCCTTGAACAAAGTAATTTTTACCTGTGAAGAACAACTTGCAAACCTGCGAGCCAACATGTTGCACCGGACAGACAACGCCCTTCGCTCCCTCTCGATGTCCGCATTGTCAGACAGATCATCAGAGACCCAGTGACCCAGATACTTGAAACGATCTACTCTATTCAAATGTGACCCGCAGAGAGTGACAAGTGGTCCAGTTAAGTAGCTTTTAGTACCAGCTTTGAAAATCATGTATTCACTCTTCTTTGGGTTATATCTGAGCCTATGGGCCTCCGCGTAGGTCTCACAAATATTCAAAAGCCTGCGCATCGCAGAAAGAGACGGGCTCAGCAACACCATGTCATCCGCGTAACTTATGTTATTTATGCACACCCCATCAACGGAACAACCGACCTTAGTGCTGCTGAGCTCCTCGATCAACTGGTTCATATACAGGTTGACGAGACGTGGGGAGGTTATTCCCCCCTGCCTTACTCCCAGTTCAACCCGTATACGTCCGAATGCAACCCTGCCCATCTGACACTATTTTGCTGGTATACCAATATTCAAATAGTGCTATAATGTCATGTGATAACTTTGTCTCGCATCGCAACTTACGCCACAACTTGTCATCATTTACTGTATCGAATGCTTTTGATAGATCTAAGTAGCAAGTATATACAGGCGTATTCCTATCTGTATAGTACTGAACAGTTTGCTTGAAACAGAGGATAGTAGTGGTGGGCGTTGCGACAACGAACCGTTTCCGAAGACCGTTTTATGTTTTGCAACGATGAAACCGTTTTACGTCCTGGGTCCAAACAGTCTTCATTGCACAAACCAGTCTTCGGATGACTAGATGCGATTATGTATTTTACAGCTAAAAAAATACGGTCGAGAACCCATTGATTCAACTATCACACTCGTCGCGTCGTCGTTCTTAATCCGTTCCAAAGACCGTTTTGTATTCTTCGACGACTACGACGATGAAACTGTTTTCACGTCTTGGATCCAAACAGTCTTCGTTGCACAAACCAGTCTTCGAATGATTAGATGCGATTATGTATTTTACTGCTAAGAAAATACGGTCGAGAACGCATTGATTAAACTATCACACTCGTCGCGACGTCGTCCTTAGTGTACCGCGTTTGTCTACAAAACAGTTCTTACAGTAAAAAGTGAACTTTTTGCCAATAGTATAGAGTCTATATTTTATTACTAATTCTCGAAGAAACTGCAACTATTTCACGCGACGAAAACGCAATTCTATTCCATATTCGATAAGTTTCGTTTTTTACAAAGCGGTCGTCGTCGCAACAACTGGTTTGAAGACGGCTTTTCAAACCAGTTGCGATGACGACCGTTTTCTGCAACCGTTTTCGTCATCGAAAAAACGGTTGCGTTTCGTCCGTCAAAAACTCGACAACGACCCACCACTAGAGGATAGCACTCTCGGTTAAAAGGCATTGCCTAAAGCCAAATTGCGTCGTTCAGATGCAGGTGCTCTTCCAACTGTTGGTCTTATTAACTGACGAGATTAGAAAATGTAACTTATAAGAAATTAAATACGTTATTTATTTATGTGTCCAAAACTCACTTTTCGTTTAGAATTCTCAATTTTTCTAGTCGGAAGTTAAATGCCCGTTACACTTGTTAGAATTCACAAGATTAACTGCTGAAGACTCTGTTTTTTTGTTGTGATTTTCCACATAAAGAATTTTATAAATAGTCTCGGAGGTAGAAATATAAAGCTGGGTCTTATTTATTTATTTATTTAAACTTTATGCACAAGTAAAAAATACTGTACAATGGCGGACTTAATGCCTGAGGGATTTTCTACCAGTCCACCAGTCATTTATCGATAGTTTTCTATACTATTTTTATTGATTACTAGCTTTTGCCAGCGGCTTCGCCTGCGTGGAGGTCGGAAATTATCCCGCGGGAACATACTACCGGGATAAAAAGTAGCTTATGTCCTTTCTAAACTATCTGTGTACCAATTACTATTTCATTTAAATCGGTTCAGTAGTTTTAGCAGGAAAGCGAGACAGACAGACAGACAGACAGAGTTACTTTTACATTTATAATATTATATATAAATATATATATATATAGTGTGGATTAAGGTTTTGTTCAGATTCTCAATCCAAACCCGTAAAAATAAAAACAAAATGTTTCAATGGCAATAAAAAAAACTAGTCGAATCAGACACTTGTCAACTTATGACCTATGGCAGTGACAGAAAGTTAAAAATCACCCAAAGGGAAATGGAGAGGGTTATGTTTGGAGATTCACGCGATCGAATCAAACAGGAAGAGATCCGTAGGAGAACCAAGGTAACTGACATAGCCCGAAGAATTGGCAAACTTAAGTGGCAGTGGGGACCGCTCACTGCCACTGCAGTGGGAGCCGGACACTGCTCACAGATCAGATGGTCGATGAAGCTGAGAGGTTCTGAAGTAGCGACCGCGTACTGTAAGACGTAGAGTCCGAAGGCTTCCTACAAGGTAGACCGATGAACTGGTGAAGGCCGCGGAAACCCGCTGAATGCAAGAAGCATAGAACCGGTAGATGTAGCGGTGTTTGGGGAATGCCTAAGTCTAGCAGTGGACGTCTGTAGGCCAAAATGGTGATGATGATGATTCATCGCATTGTTAACCTAAACAAAAAATGATTAATCGTGTAAACTGGCGTCTAAATAACGCTAAGTATAAGGAAATTGTCTATTCAGGGCAAACGAGGCTGTTAAAGTAAACGACGTTGGGACTAGGGATGGGCAACATTGTCTGGACATGAATAGATTTTATCGATCCTTCCCCTTATTTTCTCTGTATGAATTTAACTGACAAAAAAAAGTTGGTCCTACTTTCAAGGTGTTGTCTTTGTAATAATAATAATATCTTAGGACAACCAACACAACTTTATCTGATCCCAAACTAGGCAGAGCCTGTACTATGGCAACCAGACAACTGATAACCATCCTTATATATTTCTGAATACAAACAGTCATACATATTATAGATAAATTACACCCAGACACAGAAAAAATAATTGTGCTCATCACACAATATTTGTCCTGGGTGGGAATCGAACCCACGTCCTCAGTCTCAGCAGTCAGGGTCACTAACCACTAGACTAACAGGCCAGTCATTTGTATAAAATTAAGTCGTGAATAAGACACATTTTACTCAAAACATGTGAGTTGTGGTGACCCAGTGTCGGTCCCGACTTACGAGTTGTGGGTTCGAATCCAGGCAGGCGCTGTACTTTATGTTAATAACTAGCTTCTGCCCGCAACTTCGTACGCGGTTCCTGTTGCTTATGCCAGCGACAACGGGGTCGTCAATATCGAAGATTGAAAAGACTGAAAAGTCTGATGTAGAATTCTAAGGCCCGGGGAAGGGACAACAACGGGATGAGCGAGACGATTGGAGTCGTTCCAGATCTTTCATTTTTGTATGTCAATAGGAAATGCCCATCAGACTAAGCAACTTTTGCTAAGACGTCATTCCTTAATATGCTATTAAGAGTTTTACTTAAGATTTCCACAACAGGTGTTCCAGATCTTCAAATGTATTCTTACAGCAGACAATGCTTCACGTGGAATATTTTTTGCTATGGCACCATTTTTATATCTTTTATATTTACTTAAGCTGGTCTGTTGCGGTCTGCATCAGGTGTTCATTTTCCAAAATAAATAATGTATAGCCTATATGTTGCCCTGACTTAATACCTATACAACAAAAAACTTTTCTTCCCGTTACTCCGCAGCGGATTCCAAGGGTACACTGAATTAACAGTAATATTGCAAATAACTTTAAAAAAAATCTTTATATACTATATTTGAGGTTTTTCCTTCAGGAGCTATAAAGGATAAGGAGGATATATAAAGACCGGAAGCGTTGTTGACCCTTGAAAAAGCAACATAAAGTTGGCCATGAGAAAAACAGTCGGTTGCCAGGTCAACACCAGCGGCTTTAAGCGTCTGCTCTTGTGACTTGTTTATTGTCATGGCAAAGCACTTAGTCACAGGGAACTGTGTGCGCTTAAATTAAAAGGGGAAATTGTTGGGGATGAGTGGTATGCGCGGTATGAACACAGTCTCACCGGCACCACACCCAGTTAGTATTATAGCAACAATTATATTACGTTGTAAAGCGTTGACAATAAGACGGGTTCCGTTGCATAGTTTTGGCGGAATTAAATTTCGCATCAGCATTATGGGAACACCGACTTTAAGTCTTATTTTATGAGCAGGGAGACCACTCGCTGTAAGTGAATTGAGAAACTCAACTGGGTAATCATAACGTTCGCGATCAGCGGACAGTCGCGCATAATTTTCTTCACTGGTCTCTAGAGACCTGGATGTAGATGCATAAATACGCTGAGAACGCAAGCGAGCTTCGCGATCCGAAGATGTTCCTACGGAGCGAGTTGCAGCCTGATGTTCTCGAACAGCATCAAGTCTATCCTGACGCTCTTCGGTAGATTCTTGGGATCTTATGGTCCTCAATCTTTTAGATCCTTTGGAACGTTGGGAAAGATTGGACCTCTTTCTAGGCATGGTTATAGTTTTATTCTGAAGATACCTGATCAATTAAAATCTAAGTGACTGCTCCCCTGCGCTACTGGGTAGGCTACCGTGTCACGAAGATAAATGGAAAAGGAAATTAAACACTCAAATACCATAAGCCCGAAGGCATATTTCTTCGATAATATACAATAATAAATGGGAGTTTTAGCCAGTAGAGTCAAATTTTCAATGATTCGTAGAATTTTCATCGAAAATCAGTCCTAAACTGTTACTGCCTTCACCGCGTGGAGGTACTCCCAGCCTATGTTATTTCATAATTATACAGTGAAATTAGTGGTAGCTTTGATTTCCACATCAGGTGTTCCAGATCTACAATCTTTATACGTCAACAGAGAGTGCTCATCAGGCTGAACAACTCTTGCTAAGAGGTAATTCCTATATATGTTATAGTGTAGCTGGGCTCTTGGAGTTCCACATCAGCTGTTCCAAATCTTCAAATTTTATACGACAGCAGAGAATGCTCATCAGGCTGAACAACTCTTGCTAAGACGTCATTCCTATATATGTTATAGTGTAGCTGGGCTCTTGGAGTTCCACATCAGCTGTTCCAGATCTTCAAATTTTATACGACAACAGAGAGTGCTCATCAGGCTGAACAACTCTTTCTAAGACGTCTTTCCTATATATGTTAGAGTGTAGCTGGGCTCATGGAGTTCCACATCAGCTGTTCCAGATCTTCAAATTTTATACGACAACAGAGAGTGCTCATCAGGTTGAACAACTCTTGCTAAGACGTCATTCCTATATTTGTTATAGTGTAGCTGGGCTGTTGGAGTTCCACATCAGGTGTTCCAGATCTTCAAATTTATTCTCTTAGCAGAAAATGCTCATCACGTGAAACAATTTTTGCTATGGTACCATTTTTGTATCTCTTATAGTTTAGCTGGTCTGTTGCGGTTCTGCGTCAGGTGTTCACGTTTCCAAGATAAATTATAGCCTATATCTTGCTCAGATTTAATACCTATACAACAAAAAAAAATCATTCAAATCCATCTAGTAGTTCCGAAGATTAGCGTGTACAAACAAACAGACAAACAGACAGATTTTTTTTTTGGTTTCGTGCTTTATTACTGTTTCTAAACCTCCCTCAATTATTTTTTTTTTTTAATATATTCAATGTACAGATACAGTTTTTTACTGTTTTATTATATGTATATATAGATTTCATCACCACTGATCTCAAAACGGTGAGAGAAGACATCGTAATGAAACCGGCATGTCCTGGAACCAAAGATTCGAGGACATGTGACATCTACCAACCTGCACTGAGCCCGTGTGGTAGATAACTGCCCGCTTTCTCTCACCAAGGCCTGGGTCTCAGCATTGGGAACAATATAGCCTGATTATGAGTAATCAAAATATACACAACAAATACATAAACTCAGTTATTCTTCCCACAGGGTTGGCAGAAACTACAGCATATTACACGTTACGATCTTAACCTACATGCTATCAATTACCTCACCAAAAGCGATCGTCAGGCAAATTATGAATTGCAACCGCGACTTGTTTAATTGCGTAAGCATGTCATATTTATATAAGGTGCATCTATTCATACACAAAATATTTTAAGAGGTACACCTGTAGGTGGTAAAAAAGCTACAGCAACGAAAAAAAAAAATTAAATGTATTTTTTTCAAAATTTAATATTTATAAATTATTTGACGCACATAAGAAATACTGGCTCCTTCTTATTTTTTACGGCCCGAGACACCGCGGCTATGCTCGTGCCGTCCGGTCGCCGCCCTCGCAGCGTCAGGCGGGCCATTCATAGAATTTGGAGTAAAGGTTTTATGCAAAACGTCTCAAGCAGTTTTAAAATTATAATAATTACGAAAATTCTAAAACGCTTCGATAAAAATATTATTTTTGCTTTACCACCTACACGTGCACCTCTTCAAATATTTCGTGTATGAATAGATACACCTTATATAAAAGAATAGACGATCGATTGTGAATTTGGTTATGGCACGGGATATGTTTTCCACTTATTATTATTTGCAGGACCAGCACAGCACTTAAAAGGAGGCCCCTATGAAAGATTTACTGTAAAAGTTGTACAAGTTTCTGAAATAAACCTTTTTATTTTATTTATTTATTTATTATCGTTTTGACTAACTAGTGATACCACACCTGGCGAGATCACAAAGGTTAAATCAAAAGGTGACTGAACTGAATTTGATACTTGTTTGACTATAGATAGAACTTTCAGATTAAAGATAACCTAAGACTCTAGACCACAAGATTCAACTTCTGCAAAGTTTGATTCTCAAAGAAAAGTCAACGCGCCGTGTTAAGGGAGAACAGTAATCAGTTATTCTTAAGACAAAGTACTGTTCTCGGTAACAACACTAGCAGATTCTGAGTATTTCTGACTTCTCCAAGATGTATAAACTTAAACTAAAAACATAGTAAATGAAAAGATAATCTAAAAAGAAGCTTAGCAAGTGTATTTTACGAAAGATACGAAGAAGATTGTAACTCAAAAGAATTCTGTTGAAAAACTAAAGGAACGGGGTGTTTGTGGAGTTCATCGTATATATATATATATATATGTATATATCTAAAGACAATCAACCTATAGTGTTCCCACTTCTGGGACACAGGCCTTTTCTCTGTGGGCCGTAATCAACCACGCGGGCCCAATATTGTTTGGTAAATGTCACATGTCTTCGAATATTTGGTTCTAAGGCATAAACAACTATAATTATACATTGAAAAATAAAGGTGTTCTTTTAGGTTCACTTATCAACAATCTTCTTTTTATCGATAACAATAAAAAAGAGCCCATCCCTGTTCCTAAGATTGTGAGGCATGCCATGATTTAGATATTCCGTCAGCTATTTCCGGAATTATTTCGGTCCTCGCAAGTTTGCTTGTTATTATTAGCCCCTGCTGCTATTATGCTAAAGATAAGGGGTTCCGACTATATTAGCTGATGGCGATATTGCATACGTAACGCTTTTTGTACGTAAAATTATGTTTGGCTGGAAAAGAAAAGTTGATTAATACGCGTGGGCCAGGCAAAATCTACATACATACATAAAATCACGACTTTTCCCCATGGGGGTAGGCAGAAACTATAGAACGCCACCTGCTGCGATCCTTACATACTTCTTTTGCCTCGTTTTAGTTCATACATCTGGTCATACACGCACGTCGGTTACTGGGCTACGCACCTGACTCTTCTGAAGAACATCACCAATAAGGTAACTATTATGTTCTCCTAGGGCGACCCCTTCCAGCGTGACCAGTCACATCAGCCTTGTAAATTACTTTTGTTAGCAGCGCTCAACATGACCAAACCATCTAAGCATATTCTTTTCAATTTTTGTGACTACATCTTCTTTTAAACCACACCGTTGTCTTATCACTTCATTCCTCAACCTATCATTCACAGTCACACCACACATGCTTCGCAACAAACGCTTTTCCTCAGCATTTATTATACTTTCATGGTTCTTGTGCCACACCCAACATTCACTTCCATACATAAGCGTAGGTACCAGCACTCTATTGTGAACAGGCAGTCGAGCCTTATCAGACATCAACTGGTTGGTCATAATCACATGTAAAGCACCATTTACTTTACATATATCCCGCATTTGCTCTTCTTTCCACAAGTTTATCAATATTTCCATCCCTTGTAAACAAACTCCCCAAATATACGAACTCGCTTACTTGTTCCACACTCTTATCATTTATTTTCACATCACATACCGAAACATTCTCTTCTCTTTCGAACACCATGACCTTCGTCTTATTCACATTTATATCCATCCCCTTCTTCTTATCTACATCTGCACTAATATTAATAGGTACTTATTAATATTAGTGCCGATTTAGATTTACGTAGTAAGTACAATATGTCAGGTTGTATGTAGGGGATAATCTTCGGAATTACTGTTTCACTAATGGGAAGATAATAGTATTGGCGAGTACGATAGAATATACAGTAGTATGTGAAATGAGTTGAAATGTTTTGTCTGTTGTTTTAGTTTTTTTTTTATATATATAAAACTGACGTTTAATCTCAGCGCAAGGTGGTCTTGAATTATAAAATAAATTATGAATATAATATTATGGCGGTACCTTGCCGGTTAATTTATGAAAATATCATGTATGTAGGCATAAAGGATAATATTCCAGATAAGATTGCTTGGAAACATGCTGGTCCTGCTCCATAGGACAATCTAGAGTCTAGACGAAATCAATCTGGTTGCTAGACCGTTGGTTCTGTCGGTACAGTCCGTACTGTGTGTGTAAGTGGTACTAAACTTTGGCCCATTTTTCGAAAATATCCCATCTATATTCCCCATCTTATTCCCTAAACTTACACATCACCCCATTCTCAGCTCAATCTGAGCTTTAAATGTGAAAACTCAAGCACGGAAATGTTTATTTAAGAAAATTGGAAGGCGGGCTTAGTCTATGGTTGTAATAGTCGTCATCATCATAATTTCAGCCGGAAGAAGTCCACTGCTGGACATAGTCCCCTCGTTTGGGAGGGTTAAAGGCAGAGGTTGGAGGCAATTAGGGTTGGGAATTATTTATAAGAAAATTAAAAAACTCAAAATTAATTGTTGGTTAATGGAAGCCTTATTTAAAATTGTTAGACGTAGAATAATAATAGATACAAAATAAACGTAATTAAAGCCAGTTTGATAAAAAAAAAAAAACAGTTTTGAACAACCTAAAACTCCATTATCAAAGTAAAAAGAAGCAAAAATAACATGCATTTCTCCAAATTTCGAAATTGAAAAGACTGTTTTATACAGTTTTATCATATCAGTAGACTATGAATAGTAATTAAGCTTGTATAAAATACGTGGTAGCTGCCAATTCAACACATTCAGTATTGAAGTGTCAAGTGCAATCATGGGAGATTTGAAATGTCTAGTTTTGGTAAGTACATATTTTTATTTATTTTCCTCCTATTTTTAATACTTAATTATGTGAAGTGAACTTTCTATAGTGACAATACCAGCAGCTGTTTAAATAACAGTATAGAGCCCACTTCTAACCCGGACCACCTTTTTTGTGGAGAAAGGCTTGGGGATACCATCCATCTAGGAAGATTTTAAATTCTTACTAAAACCCCACTATTATTTTTAGTACCAATAGTTGGAGCCCCAAGAGATACTTGTACATTCATCGCACTCCGACTGGTATCAGATCCACATGCCTAGTCAACCTCTTCACTGAGTGCGGCCGTTCCCTCGACCGCACGTCCTCCCATTAAAGCGCGCATCTAATCGCACCCCCTTTAGCCTTACTGCTCAAGCAATGACACAGCCCCCATTTAGCCGCTTGGCAGGCAGGTCACCCAATGGTGGCCGAAAATCCTTCAGCACCCTTCGACGCTCGGCTACTCTTCTGGTGCGGGTAAAATGAGAATATACATATGTTCTCGCTCCCTCTCTGTTGCTTCCTTAGCATGCATCACCTCCTTGCAAAAAGAGGCGACAGCACCTCACCCGTTTTCGCTTCCGACTATGGTCAGAACCACGGCCGGAAGCGAGAAATCACCCGCACCAAGTGTTGTGGCGAGGGCACAGCGTTGTTGAGTCCAAGCTGAGCACTCAGTGATAACAAGCGGGCATCTGGTTCCCAACGTATGCAACGCGGGTATACTTGCGTTACATGAGGATAGGATAAGGACGCCATGCTGCGTGTCCAGTTATTCCTACATAACAGGCGTGACGGTAAGGCCGTCACTATTGTGGCGAGCCGAACGAAAAATGTATGTGTTTGACATTTTTGTTTTAATGCAATCTATGTGGATCCTCCAATAAAAATAAAAAATACTGACACAAAATTTTATTCCTCCAGGTAACATTATGCCTGATGTCATTATCACATACTCGCGTCTCAACAGACGCCAAACCAACTTTTATAGAAGCACAATCAAAAGCAGAAGCAGCCTCGAGTGTTATGATCCGGACTCATGGAAAGGGTAATGGAGCAACGGGTGGGTCAGATGGGGGTAGTGATGGTGCATCGCCTCCAGCAACAGGAGGTGACAGTAAGATAACTCCAACAGAAGAAAGTAACAGTAGTGGAAAATCGACTGCACCACCAGATGACAAAGGGAATGGAGGTGAAGAAGGTGGAAAAGGTAGCAGTAAAGCACCAGAGGACGATGAAGACGAATATTATGACTATTATGAAGATGATGATGAAGAAGGGGAAAGTAATGAACAAAATGAAAATGATGATGGTAAAGACAAGGATGACAAAGACGGGCATGATGGTGAAATGGGTGAAAAAGAAGAAAGTGAAGAAGAAAAGAAAGGTGCTGATGATAAAGGAGAAGGAGATAAAAAAGAAGAGGAAGATGAAGAAAAAGAGAAAGGTGACTATGATAAAGAAGAGGAAGGTGATGAGGGAGAAGAAGAGGAAGGTGACGATGATGAAGAAGACGAAGGTGATGATGAAGAAGAACAAGAAGGTGACGATGATGAAGAAGAGGAAGGTGATGATGAGGAAGAAGAAGAAGGTGACGATGATGAAGAAGAAGAAGGTGATGATGAGGAAGAAGAAGAAGGTGATGAAGACAGCCATAAGTGCGGTATGGAACCGTCAGAAGAAGAGCAGGAGGAAGCAACAGAGAAAGAACCAGAGGAAGAAGAGGAATGTGGATGCGGCTGTGGATGCCACTGTGGATGTTCTGGTTAAAATATATAAATTGCGTCCATAAAAATTATGGTTTTATGGGTGGATGATAATAGCAGGAATTGTAGTTTCATAGTGCTAATGCCTATAAAAATATTATGAATGGTTGTTAATAGTATAAGATTCAAACAAGTTTTAATTCAAACATAACGAATTAATTTAAGAGATTTTAAACAGCAAACAATTTTAACCAAATAATTAGGTAATGCAATATTCAAGATCTACACATATAAATGATTGGATTGTTTTCAATATTTCTATCCTATTTTATGAAAGATAATAAACAGAAACATTTTATTAGATATTGGTGATTTAGGTTATTGCTATCTTTTCCTTCAAATGAAATACAAAAGAGGCGTAAATAAAAATAGAGCTGTCAAATTAAGAGGAAATAATTTTCTTCGACGCATAGTACGAAGAACTAAATTCATTATGCTAAAATCACATTTAATTCACGGAAACAGAGACGTAATTTAGTTTGACAGTTTTAAAGCATCACTTGTCCTTTTCTTTCAAGGTCTATCAGTAAGAGATAGCAATACTCGTATTTAAGTTTAGGTGGTGAAAAAAAGATTCATCACCATTATCATGACTATTTTTAAAGTTTTTAACTAATGTTTAACCTGAAATATATAAAGTTTGAAATGTGGACGAAGTATTTTTTTTTTTACTTTTGCCACAATATAAATTCCTACTTGATTTTGACTGCTTAGCTGAAAAAAATATTAAAGAGAAAATGAAATAACCTGTTGCCAGCAATCTTCTGCTCCTTAATAAGCCAATTCTGCCAATAGGTCCTTATTAAAAGGTTTACTTAATAAATCCAATAAATCCATTAACTGACGAGATTAGAAAATGTAACTAATATGAGAAATTAAATACGTTATAAATTTATGAGTCCGAAATACACTTTTCATTTAGAATTCTCAACTTTTCTAGTCGGAAGTTAAATGCCCGTAGCACTTGTTATATTTCTCAAGATTAACTGCTGAAAACTCAGATTTTTTTGTGATTTTCTACATAAAGAATTTTATAAATAGGTCTCGGAGGTAGAAATCTTAAGCTAGATCTTATCTATCGATAGTTTTCCATAATATTTTAATTGATAATTAAGGTTTTGTTTCGTTTCTCAATCCGAACCCGTAAAACAAAAAAAAAAACAAAAATGTTTCAAAGGCAATAAACCTTCCATTTATTTTCTCTGCATGATTTTAACTGACAAAAAGGAGTAAGTCCTACTTTCAAGTTGCTGTCTTTGGATAAAATTTAGTCTTGAATCGTCATCTTTTACACAAACATACACAACAAATACATAATCGCACTCTCATCGCGTGAGCATGACATTTTTATATAAAAGAGTACGGCGATGCGTACTTGCCCAATTTTGGTTAGATTAGGCTAGCTGCTTATTATTATAGTTTTGATAAACTCGTAATAACGCAGATATTTTTTTAATGCAAATTTAATTTACACAAGATTTTAAGAAGATTGTAACTCAAAAGAATTCTGTTGAAAAACTCAAAGCACGGGGTGTTTTGGGGGCAAATATCTAATGCAAAATCAGCCTATAATATTCCCACTGCTGGGACACAGGCCTCTTATCTGTGAGTGGGACTGGACTGTAAACAATCACTCTTTTTTTTTTTTGTAGGACATCTCGTGGTTAATCCTGAAAAGATTCTTACTACTTACACGGATGTTAGCCCGGCGAGTTCTAAAAAGTTACCTTTTTAGGCCTCCAGCCGGGGCTTATTATACTTAAAAACTAAAGCAAAAGCTCTAAGGGTTACCCCGAGGGGGGTACGAACCTCGGCTTAGGCAATCACTGGTTGGGGGACAGCAAGGGACTGGCTGGATCTGGGTTAAATTATTTAGGGACTAATTTAAAGCTAACGGCGCAGCATCGCGGGCTGGCTCTTGCAAGGGTCGGGAGGGACTATTAAGTCGCGGTCGCGACGACGGACCTCGGCGGCGAGGTCGGTACGGTTTGTGTTTGTGTGCTTTTCTAGCTGTACTGGTCTCTTTTCGACTCTCCTGGAGGAGAGTAGTGGGATCGTCAGGATCGGTTAGAACGTGCCGCGAGCGGCGGACTTTACTGATACGGGAGGGGGTGTAAGTAGCTGCCGCGACAACCAGAAGGTTGCGGTGGGCTACGGCCCTATCAAAGAAACGCTTCGAAGCGCGTTTCATATAATGATGGATAGTCGGGAGTTTCATATCTAAATGAAGATTGATATTCCGAACAAACCAAGGCGCGCCTGTGGCTTGACGGAGAAAACGGTTCTGGAGAGTCTGCATCCTATGGATGAATCGGGTGTAAACAATTAAGTGGGTCCAATACTATAAATATGTCTTCAAATTTTTGGTTCTAGGTCATAACTTATTTATAATCTTCGATTGAAAAATGAAAGGTAAGTGAAACGATAATTTCGAAAAATGATTTTTTTTAACTAAAATGGTATTATATGTTCATTCCATTCACAATCTTCTTTCTATCGATAGAAATAAAAATAGAGCCCATCCCTATTCCTAAGATTGTGAGGCATGCCATGATTTAGATATTCCGGCAGCTATTTCCGGAATTATTTCGGTCCTCGCAAGTTTGCTTGTTATTATTAGCCACTGCTGCTATTATGCCAAAGATAAAGGGTTCCAAGTATATTAAATGATGGCGATACTGCATACATAACGTTTTGTTGTACGTATGTTAAGTTATTTTTGGCAGGAGGAGAAAAGTTGATAAATATGTCATGTGTGGGCAAGGCAAAATTTATATATGCACTAATATTACAAACAGGTACATTATGTGAGGTTATTTGTAGGGGGTAATCTTCGCAATTACTGTTTCACTAATGGGAAGATAACAGTATTGGCGAGTGCGATAGGATATACAGTACATGATTCTGGACTCCATGTGTTGAAATATTTCGTCTGTAATTTTTTAAATTTTATTATTATAAAAATCTCCGAAAAAGTATGAAATATTATGGCTGTACCTTGCCAATTAATTTATGAAAATATCACGTTTGTAAGCTTATAGGATTATATTCCAGATAAGATTGCTTGGAAACATGCTGGTCCTGCTCCATAGGACAATCTAGTCTAGACGAAATCATTCTGGTTGCTAGACCGTTGGTTCTGTCAGTACAGTCCGTACTGTGTGTGTAAGTGGTTCTACACTTTAGCCGATTTTTCCGAAAGATCCTTTCTAAACTCCCCACATGATTCCCTAAAATCACACATCACCCCATTCTGAGCTCAATCTGAGCTTTAAATGTGAAAACTCAAGCACGGAAATGTTTATTTAAGAAAATTGGAAGACCGGCTTAGTGTATGGTTGTTATAGGAAATTATTTGTGTTGATAAGTCGCGGCTTTTGATGTGGGCACTACTATTTGTTACTTTCTTAATTTTTTTTTTCACTTCGTTCTCTTTTCTTCAAGTCATTTGGCTTAAGTACCTATGATAATATCACCTAATTAATCCTACCTCACCTTCGGCTTAGCCTTTTCCCCACCATGTTGGCGTTGACTTCTAGTCTAGGTATATGCAGATGAATACCAGTATTTTACGTGGAAGGATTACCCACCGGACCACCAATCCTACTACTGGAAATCACAATATTAACGTAGCTATAGTTTTATTTAATACTCACCTCACAGATTTCGAACATTTTATGCGTGAAACCTTTCCTTAGTAGGGGCTTTGGAATTGATTCGACATAGTAATGCTCTCGACAGACTCTCCATCACGCTCGTAGCCATCTTCGCATAATTTCCTCGGATGTTCCTCGAATAAATAACATCAAAATCAACTTTCGCCTCAAAAAATCTTTGGCGATGTAAAAATTAACTCGTTCTGAAGCGGCGCGGTGTAAAATTATTTTGGGCGAAAATGAGAATGAATTTTGTTTACGAATTACCTTCGTGATTTAAGAGGGTTGAAAGACTGTGTTCTTGATCCTTACCTACAAACAGTTTCTTAATACAAAGTAATATATTAGTTAAATTATTTTATCAGGTATACAAGAAGAAGACGCCCCGGGCGTCGGGAGTCCATTGCGGACTCCCGGCCACCGTAGGCCGAAATCCATCCGCTTATCGTTTTTCCTACTACGTTGGAGACAGCTTTCAGCCTTATCGAGAGTGGCTAAATACCAGCATTTTACATAAAGCGACTACCCATCTCACCTCCACAACCTAATTACTGGTTAACACGATGCCCCTTGGTAATGTTTTATTACCAAGGGGCATGGAGCGAGCCATACTTGGCATAACCCCGCTAGACCGAGTGCGTAACACCGAAATCCATCGTCGCACACAAGTCTTCGACGTCGGGGACATGGCGATGCGCCGCAAGTGGAGTTAGGCAGGACATCTGGCAAGATGAGGAAACGGCAAATGGAGTAACACAGTGACTGAATGGTGGCCAAGATTCGGCAAAAAATTAGCACCATCCTATTTTTCCCGTGGGTGTCGTAAAAAGCGACTAAGGGACTTATTAGATAATGCCAACAACGTTCTCTGTGCAGTTTACCACCTTACTTTGATTTTGCCTTGGCAAGTTTTGGCTGAAATGATGACGATGATGAATAATGTTGGTACTCTTTGAACCGTTAGACATTTACGTCTGTACTAACAAGATTTGCATGAAAGCAATTTATGCGTATCCTAGCTTAAATAGTTACAAAGTAATGTAAACTAGTCATAAGCCTAAATCCGATTAGGCCTAGTTTAATTAAGACGAAGTGCGCTCTTCGTGTCTTGTTTATGGTAGGTACTTCTTTACCCTAGGATATCTAGTTATATACTGAAAGATCACTAACTAATATAGGATCAAAAATTAAATAAGCTGGCAATATCTATAATATGTATGTATTTAGAAATATATAAGTATATTTATCAGTTGTCTGGTTGCCATAGTACAGGCTCTGCCTAGTTTGGGATCAGATAACGGTGTGTTGGTTGTCCTAAGATATTTATTTATTTATTTAATATTTAAAAAAATATATATTAAATATAGAAAACTTGTGAAATCATAAACACATTGAATTCTTTTTCATCACAGCTGTCACATTGTTGTTATGCCGTTAAGGTCGCTGATGGATCATTTATTTATTTATTTTTATTTATTTATTATTAATAACCAACTTAAACTAACAGTTTGCACCACACATACAAGCTATCGGTCAATACTTGTTATAACACATAGAATCACAGAATTTATTAAATTACAAAATTGGATAAAATTTGGTAAAAGTAAAGGATTATACAAAATTAATATAAGATGAACAAAATACCTATTAGCATTCTAGACACTAAGGAACATTCAGTATTTAGAAATAAATTACGAACATTTTTAATTGATAAAGCATTCTACACGATCCAAGATTTCCTGAATTGTTGACCATTTATTAGTTCCACTGTATTTTGACATATACATATAAGTATTGACCATGTATTAAATTCACCGTATTTGACATGCATTAGTATTGACCATGTGATAGTTTCACTGTACTTTTACATTTATAATAACTTACCATCTATAATAATTCCAAATTTTTTATGCCAATATCTACCTACATAATTATTGTATGCCTATAAGGCAGGACATATTGATACTTTAATATATTGTTAAGACCTGTAACTTACATATGCCCACAATAAAGATACTTTGACTTTGATGAAAATAGTGTATCTATAAAATCATCGGAAGACTGTGGTATTGAGAGCTACGGTGTTATGAATAACACCTCAATCTTTACTGCAAACCTATAGATTTCGCCTATCAATAAGCAGATCTATTCTATTAAAATGTCCATGTGAGAACTTAGGCGCGAATTGAGCTGTCAAAATTGTCAATTCCGAAAATCAGGAAGAGTGACAGTTCACGTCAAGCTCCCAAAACCTAAGTTATCACGGCGAAATTTCTTCAGAATAGAACGGACGGGGCATCAAACGAACTGTCGAAGCTAAAGGGTAGTGTCAAAAACTTGGACAGCGAGACAGACCGAATTGCTCGCTAAGGATAAACTGTGTTTTCGTAACGTCAATTGTTATTATTTAGAAACAAGTTCTTTTAACATACAATACAGTTGTGTCACTGTTTCTTCCCAGCTAAAACACTAGGAAGTGGTTAAGGACGAGCGTTTTAGGGGACTGGCTAATGTGATGTTGACGTTCAAAAACACTAGAAAGTGAAAAATAACTTTAATTTCGGAAGTATTTGAGTTTTTTGCCACCGACTTCCGAAATTAAAGTTATTTTTCACTTTCTAGTGTTTTTGAGGAAGTCGGTTTTTTTTTTGTAAAAAAGTTTTTATTTTTTACTTTTTAGTTATGGTATCTACCCGCACTAATTCCTATACCACTAATCGCCAGGTGAAATTTAATACTTTACTACTGTTGTAAATCGTTGAGGAATTCCCTTGACTGTCTGTCTATGGTCTCCATCCAGACCTGTTATGGTACTTATAAGCCTTATGGGAGCTTTCTCATCAATAGAAACGAATTAAGTTCAAACACCAGGTAATTACTGTAAATCGTTGAGGAGTTCCCTCGATTGTCTTTCGGCTCCATCATCAGATCAACTCCGGACCTTAATTAAATAGTAGTGATAAAATTGGCACTTTGAACCGTATAAAGTAACCCCAACAATAGGGAACTGCTGTAAATCGTTGAGGAATTCCCTCAACTGTCTATGGTCTCCATCATCAGACCTGTAATGGCACTTATAGACCATATGGGTGCAAAGTTCTCATCAATAGAAATGAATTAAGTCCAAACACCGCGTAATTGCTGTAAGTCGTTGAAGAGTTCCCTCGACTGTCTTTCGGCTTCATCATCAGAGCAACTTCAGACCTTCATTAAATAGTAGTGCTTTAAGATAATTAATGAAAGAAATAAAAAACGCACTAGTCGCCACTACGATTTTCGAAGGTTCCCTTCGACTTCTCTAGGATGCCATCATCAGATCCTGGTTTCCTTATCATGGGACCACCCTTGGAATATCTCCTTTCCAACAAAAAAAGAATCATCAAAATCGATTCATATACGACGAAGTTATCGGTGAACACACATTAAAAAAAAAAAAATATACGGTCGAATTGAGAAACCTCCTCCTTTTTTTGAAGTCGGTTAAAAAGAGCTGACTCTCATAGTTTGAATCAATGACATTTGAAAATCAAAACGCCTTTTACATCTAAGTGTCCCATTTTATTTCGACTCGGAATCTCATCATTATTCCTATGGTTTCGTTATTATATTTTACAATAAATGTTAATCTTATTCGTTTTCACATGAAAGGATTAATTCGGAAATTTATGACACGCACCATTATTCAAAGCAGAGTCGTGATAAATCGAGAAAAACTCCAACAATAGAATTCTCATCTGTCAAACTGGTTTGTTACAAAAGGATTATTGGCGAGCGCTGTGAAAAGTTCTTTGGGCACAATTACGTGTGATGACAAATTAAAACTTTAATAGGAGTCGCTTGCTATTCAATACTGGGATATACTGTGGTTATTAGGCTGTAGCAGTATTGAGTAACGTATGAGAACAGTAGTTTTAGTAACTCATATTTTTAATTTTTTCTACTACGTTTCAAGTAATGTTTCCAGTGAGATGATGAAGTGGTCCCTAGTGTCCGTAACACAGGTTAATTCCTAGCACGGAACTGGGTTCTACTCCGCTATCCACTGTAATATTTATACTGATCAGTAATGATGTACTATTTAAGTTAAAGGTGCTCAAGTTTTTGAAAATAAATTATGATTATTAGTTGTACTAAAACGACGTAGTATGTCGTGCAAAAAAATACATAAAATAAAAGACTGTCGATGTACTGATTTAAAAAATAAAAAGATTGAATACACGCTAAAATACAATTAAATTATGTAACAGCAAAAAAAAACTTGCTCAAAGGCGGATAAGAACTAGGAAAGCAACTGACGCCTATCAAAACACGTAATGGTAATCATTTTCCACTGGCACTCGGCTTACTGCAAAACTGTCAACCGGCGGCGACGACACGAAATCCTTGGCTGGAATTTTTCCGAACTTTTCGATTCTTTTGAAATACGTTTTTTTTTGTTACCTAAACAACATTCCGGACGCCTTAACTTAAGCGTTAGAAGTTCAGACGTGGTAATCGAATCCGCGATAATCTGGTGATGTTCCTTTTTTAGTCTTTTTTTGTTGAAGCCAGTCTCAAAGTTGTTTTGACTTGGATTAAGGTGGGTGAACTTTTTTTGATGTTTAATGTTTATGAGGAAAAGCGAGGAGGATTTTTTAATAAATAATGCTGCTTTCTTGTAGAGACTTTTTTTTGCCAATATTTTAAGAGTTGTAGATTTTCGTGGTCTGTACTCTAAATGTACCAATTAATGATTTGAATAAGTCTTGGGACTAATCGACTGAACTTAAAACAAGTTTAAGAGGGTTTTCATCGAGCATCCATGTCGGTGGAAACCTGATAACCACAGCTCAATGAATATGAAGATATAACCTGCATTTAAGTACCCTTATCAATTTCCAGCAACTTTAAACCATAATCAACCTATAATGTTCCTACTGTTGGGTCACAGGCGTTCTCTCTGTCAGAGAACATTGATCCTTAATTATCAGTTTACAAAGCTTTTAGGAACACTAGATCATTGTAGACCTAAAAGTTTATAAACTAATTATTAGGATTCCTGTACCTAATGGTCTTGCGAGTTCAGGCTCATGGCCAGGCATGCATTTCCAATGAATTCGAGTCGGAACAGTAACTCAATTAAGAGTTACCCTACAGGGAATAGAGTTTTGATCGTATTATTTCTCTTGTAATAGGTTTCGAGTGCATTTTGCATGAGCTACATACGTTTTTCTTTTAGCATGTTTGTTGAATGACGTGGAAATTCAATTATGAATCCTTTGGGATTTTTAAATTATTTGCTAGGTTTTAACTGTAGTTTATATAAATATTATATGTTTATTTGTCAAAAACTCTTCTTAGAAGGTAAGACCATAATAATATCTCGGCCTTGTACTTAATAAATTACATAATGGTTGAATGGTGATTCTGAAACAAATCCAAACTGGGTAGACATTTTGCCTAGCTAAATCGAATATCAGTCCTGTTTACAGACAGACAGTGGTGCCGATTCTGTTGTCACAAAATTCTTTAAACTAAACTAAAAATCACTAAAATTTGGTTTAATCCTGTCAAACGACGATTTTCTATTCTGAAATAGACTAAAGTGATACAACTTAACTATATTTTAGTTTGACAGCACTAAGATTGCACTGAGTTATTAGTTTAGTGTAAATGTCAATTTTGCTATTCTGAGTTTGCCGGTTTTCACCAAAAATTTTGACTATAATAATTTATTTTAACTAAATCTGACTATTTTTAATCGCGATTAAAAAGGTGTGGAATAAAACTAGTGGTCATGAACTAAAATTCTCAACAACGCCTCGCCTTCACGTGCAAAAACAGTTCTGTAATTTTTATTTTCTTTTTGCTTTTATCTTGAAAATGGCGTGTCCTATCGCAAAAATAATGAAATTTTCGGCCCCCTTAGTACACCCCAGCACATTTAAATCCCAACACGTGGGTAATATTTTTTTTATATTTTTCAAACAAAAGTGAAAAATTCCATATAAAACACGTTGAGGCTGCCCCCCCAGCACGCGCCTTCGTCTCTCAAAAAATTCATTCTACGCAATGCACACACAAGTACAACGCTGCGAAACCAAAACAAAAAAAAAAATACCACGCTGAGTCGCGATTGTCAAATTCGATTTTAGTCGTGTCAAAATATTTTTTAAATTTAGAGATTTTTCCTTGCAGAATAGCGTTACAATTCTCATAGCCAAAGGTAAGGAATTTTAGAGATAGTTTAGTTAGTTTAGTTCGTGTACAACAGAATCGGCACCAGTGACTACTTTTCAATAAGCAGAAAATACTATGAAAATAATTATTAGAATTTAAAATAACTGGTTCCGTTTGGTGCCGGACGTAAAAAATAGCACTATCCCATTTTTTCCCTTGGGTGTCCTAAGACTAAGGGACTTACTAGAGAATGGGCAGCAGCGTTCTCTATGCATTTTACCACCATACTGCGAACGCCAACCCGCCTGTATTTCGGCTGAAATAATGATGATGATAAAAACAATTAGTAGTCGCCCAGTGGTTGCAATTCAACCATTATCATTCTCCTCACTTATCCCAATTTATTTGGGGTCAGCGCAACATGTCTTTTTTCCGTACGTCGATGGCCCCACCGAATAAACGTGTAAGAGTTCTTACACAATTATTTGTTTTTTTTTTTTTCATTTTTCTTTTACTTTGCTTATCCTGAACCTACTTAATTTTTTGTTTAATGAATTTTAGACTCAAAACACTCGTATTATAATAGTGAATTTCTTTATTCTGGGGAAATAATTAATATTCAAATTATAGAAATAATAGTTTATGCTGTTACTAGCTTCTGCCCGCGACTTCGTCCGCGTCAAATTTTTGCTCCCCTGACCCTTCCCGTCGCAGCGGTTAAATAGTTATAGCTGGGTTCAAAAATACACTTGATTTATGGACAATAATAGTGTTAAGCTAGCTTCCCACGGTCCGTGATATCGCGGACGGACGCGGACCATCTCGCACGACACACCGTGGGAAGGGTCTCGTCCGTGGTAGCACAGGACGTCTGTGGCGGTGCCGGTATCCGTCGTGAGGCGGTAACTTCCCTGCCGGGGTCGCGTGATTGTTCGAAAGAGATACCGTGACCCTGGCACATGGGCAACTGATGGACCACGGGTGGGTTTTAGTCAGTAAAAGTCTGACACGCCCTCCCACTCCGCCCAGAGCGGGAGAAGTCATTTGATGATTTCCCATACTGAAAGAAAAAAATAAAAAGGCGGTAACTTCAAAGGTGCGTTGTGACGCGATCCGAGCGCGTACGACGCGGTCCAACAGACGTCCTGTGCAACCGCGGACGAGACCCTTCCCACGGTGTGTCGTGCGAGATGGTCCGCGTCCGTCCGCGATATCACGCACCGTGGGTAGCCAGCTTCTCTGTGTGCGTTGCCGTCCGTGGTCGTCGGCTGTGCGTGATGATCCGCAGAATCACGCACCGTGGGAACCTGGCTTAATATTACAGTACGTTTTGTTCGTTGTGTATAATTACACGAATAAACATGTAATGGTATATTAATGTGACCTAGTCAAGCAAATTTCACAAGAGCAATAACATTAAATGATTTTTATTGAATTTTCTGAAACTTGTTGATGTTTTAAGAAAAGTAAATTTACAAGTCTATAGTTTATTTTTTTACCTATACACATTATTTCTATCTATTTACAATGAAATGAGCGTTATTGAAGTTTGAACGTTTTTATTTTTTGCTGAAAAGTTGTTATTTTTCTCTTACACGATTATTCGGTGGGGCCATCGACGTTTCTCTTAGTCGTCACCTCAGTTGCCCCCTTTTTTATCCATATCACAATACACACAGGCCATCCAACGATGTTCAACTATAATTCATTTAAAACTTGATGTATTTCTAACTAATTACTGTATCAAAACATTAGCTTTTGATCTCGTCCATATAAACTTATACCGTGAAAAATTTCACACTCCTCTAGCCGCATAATTTTCGTTAAAATGGGTACAATTTCTTGCTTCAAGTATTCATTTATAGGTAATGAAAGAATTAAATTAAACTGGCTTAACAATAAAATTCTGCCAGCCAGGTCAACAAACGCTGAAACATTCACCGTAGACACGAGGACCCCCAGCGAACGGATGTACACGCCATTTCCGCTCCGAAAATATACCAACGCAAATAACTGTAGTGATGAACTCTCAAGTTTTATTGTACTTAACGAAGGGATGAACGATGATGCATCCGAAGCGGGAATTCTACATGTTTCCGTAGTTAATTGAACAGTTGTTTATTTACATTTGTCAACTTTTAAAAAGTTTAACGAAAGAACATGGCTTACAATGAAAGTGTGGACAACAAAGACAGAGATGACAAAGATAATGTAGGAAAAGTTAAGTATAGGGAATATAGCAGATCTAGAATTAAGGATAAAAAACTTAGTTTTATGGGATTTAAAGACCATAGGCAATAGACAGTATTAGGCAATGATGAAAACGTACGGTTTAATAAGGGCAATTTTATTTTCTACGTATTAAGAACAAACAATATGGATAAGATTGGATGACAGAACAGAAGTTATGTAAAATAATTACGGTAGTGAATTTTCGAGTTATACTGAATTTAACGAAGGGTGAACAATAATGCATCCAAAATGTTTTTTTTTTATAATTCCGTTTCGAATGCATTTGTAATTGAAGAGTTGATTATTTACTTTTAAGGCAGTTAACGGAAGTGTGGTGAGTACTTGTATATGGTGAAAAAATGAAACCGCCCTGGGCTTATGTCGTGTAGAGAGTCTGCCTTAGACTCTCTCACAAAGAGGGAAGACCTGAGTCACTGTACTGGGAACAATAGTCTGACTACAAATATAATATTATTGGATTGCAAAGTGGCAATAGTAGCATACAAAGAAGTTTTGTTTAGTACATTGCACTCCTTCGATACAAGGAAGTTTTGGAATATGCGCGTGACTTCGCCAGGTCTGAAAATAGTCGGACATGTCCAAAATATGCAACGTGAGTTGAAACCATGTGCACATTATAAACTCAGAAATGCCAATACAACAGACAATTGAATTTTGGAAGAAAACTACATAACTTGGAACTTAAATTCTGTATGTATTGCTACACACAAATTTTTGAAAATATAAAGCAATGGATTAACAATATGCTTCAAAATTGTTCAAATTGAGATTGATAGTATGTGGCGCAATTAAGGCGCTGGTGGAAGTATCATTTAATCCTGTGGATGAGTGACCCTAGCACGACTGCGAGACGTAAACGTAACGTAAAATCAAACAATTTGATTCGAAAATAAAAATATCATAAAGCGCTTGATTTTTTTTTTACGACAAAGACAATAATAAGTTCCTGCACTAATTTGTATACCACTACTGGTTAGGTTAATAGCAGTGACAAAAAGTATTAGAATATCATCACGATTGACAAAGTGGATTAAATACGTTTTAACCTAGCTAACGAAAAAACTACCAAAGCAAAGTCAATCAAATATATAAGGTGTATCTATTCATACACGAAATATTTTAAGAGGTACACCTGTAGGTGGTAAAGAAGCTACAGCAACGAAAAAAAATATCTTAATATATTTTTTTCAAAATTTAATATTTATAAATTATTTGACGCATATAAGAAATACTGGGTCCTTCTTATTTTTTACGGCCCGAGACACCGCGGCCATGCTCGTGCCGTCCGGTCGCCACCCTCGCAGCGTTAGGGGGGCCATTCATAGAATTTGGAGTAAAGGTTTTATGCAAAACGTCTCAAGCAATTTTAAAATTATAATAATTATGAAATTTCAAAAACGCTTAGACAAAAATTTTCTTTTTGCTTCTCTAGCTTCTTTACCACCTACAGGTGTACCTCTTAAAATATTTCGTGTATGAATAGATACACCTTATATAAGGGACCACCCCTGACGCATAACCTATCCACATCAAAAAGATTTTTGGAAATTGGTCCACAATTGGCGGAGAAATCGGTGAACAAACTTAGAAAAATAAAATAACCAGAGGACCAAAGAGAAGGGTCTATATCCTTCTACTTTTTTGAATTAGAATTGATGCTCTGTTTACTCTACGGATTTGCACTATGTCCTCAGGCCTATAGCGTCAGTCCGCGATGTACGAGTAGTTCCGCCAGTACAAAATTGCGGGGGGATACGTTGCGGTAGCCGAAAAAAAAAACGTTTTCTATGTTTTTTGCAATTTGCAAGTCTGTGTTGCACAAATGCTGTACGTTGAACAAAAAACTTTTTACAAAAAAAGACTTTGTAGTGTTTTTTTAGGAAATCAACGGACTTCCTAAAAAAAAAAAACACTACAAAGTCTATTTTTTCTTATCTTTTTTGTAAAAAGTTTTTATTTTTATTAACTTTTTAGTTATGGTAGATACTCCGCACTAATCTAATCGCGAATATTGTCGCGTACATTTGTCGCCGCAAATACTTAATGCAAAACGGTTCTCACATGGATACTATTGTTCGAATGGAACTAAATTAAAATGCGACCATTTGGAAAGCATCAGCTTTTAAATAAAAAAAGAATCATCAAAATCGGTTCATACAGTCAAAAGTTATGAGAGAACAAGCATAAAAAATACAGTCGAATTGATAACCTCCTCCTTTTTTTGAAGTCGGTTAAAATGATTCGCATACGTTACAATTATTCACAGATTTGTTTATTAAAACTTTATGCACAAGTAAAAAATACTGTACAAAGGCGGACTTAATGCCCGAAGCATTTCTACCAGTCAACTTTTGGGTGAAGGGGGTGGTAACCTTTGGGTTAATTCAAATTATTGTAAATAGTGTAACTGATATAATACAATTCTGTAAATTCCACTATTTCACGAAATAGTCATTCAACAGGATTATGTGAGCGTAGAGGGTTGTTTTGATGATTTTAAATATGTAAAGCCGTATTTGTTACGTTAGCTAATCGTAATTTACTCAACAAGCAACCGTAAGAAAATTTCATTTTGCGGGTTACTCTGGTTAAGCCCCTGGCCCCCTTAAGAAGAAAACTACATAACTAAGTGGTACATTTTTGTACATAAATGCATTGTATAAGAATAATCAGCCAGTCTACTTTCTTTTGAAAGGAAGCGGGCCGTATTCCACCACGCGGGCTCAATGCGGATTGGTAGGTGTTACATGTATTCATCACTATATTTCTACATTCATCATCATCATTTCAGCTGGTACCGTATGGTGCCGGACGTAAAGAATAACACCACCCCATTTCTTCCCGTGGGTGTCGTAAAAGGCGACTAAGGGACTTACTAGAGAATGGGCAGCAGCGTTCTCTATGCATTTTACCACTATACTGCGATCGCCAACCCGCCTGCCAAGCGTGGCGGTTATGACAAAGCCCCCCAAATTGGGGGAGGCCTAAGTCCAGCAGTGGACGTCTTACGGCTGAAATGAAGATGATGATGATTTCATCAATTAATTCCAAGACATGCCGCTTTACTCATGATGTTTTCTTTCACCACTTTGAGAGCAGTGGTGATGAAACAATTTACATATATGTAGGTTGTAAATCGCGTGACTGCGTTTGAACCTACGACGTACAAATCGTAAGCAACCATTACCAGTGGGCTACTACCGCTTAGTTACATCACCACTATTTCAGCTGAAAAACGTCCACTGCTGGACATAGGCCTCCTCTGGGTTTGCCTTAATCGCCACGCTTGGCAGGCTAGTTGGCGATCGCAGTATGGTGGTAAAATGCATAGAGAACGCTGCTGCCCATTCTCTAGTAAGTCCCCTAGTCGCTTTTTACACGCTTTATATTAGCTTCACTTGTATGTTTGTTTGTAACCGACTCCTTATAGCGCGATTTTGACCCACTTTAAACGACCAGATTTCATTTAACTCTGTAGACTTATCGAGGACCGATGACAATACTATAATTTCATAAATTTGTGCCATTATACTTGCCAGGGTTACCAGGACAGCAAAAAAACTGTCTTAGAAAACTACGCTGACATACGTCACAAACTACGCTGATATACGTCTCAAAATTCGAAACACCCTAAAAAATTGAAAATAAATAATAGTTTAAAAAAAACTAAAAGACACGCTTTCATTCAATTATCCCATCCAGATGGAAAGCATAATCTAATCCTGTGCATATCTCTCAGGCCTGTAGTCGGTCTGTGATGTTGTTAGCGCGGTGCAAACGCGGCGGCTGTAGCGGAAGCGCGGCGCGCGCGCTTCCGCCGCGTTGCTTCCGTGACGTCACCCCCGTCTGCCTGATTCGGTTCACTGGTGACATTTACACCGTAGTGTAATGCATTGGGCCTTTTTATGTGAACGAAAAATAAAAATTGGATTTTTTTATTGTGTTAAACTAAAGAATACATTATGAATACTCTGATTTTATATCGGTCTTTGTTGTTACTAACATCTGAGAACGAAAAAAGTGTATGTTTGTTTTGTCAAAATAAAATGGTTTTACTAAATGCATATCTAGTATATACGGTACTTATAACAGAAAACATTGTTTTAAATGTTTGCCTGTCTGTTTGTCTGTTTGTACCAGCTTATCTCTGAAACAACTATAACGATAATTACGAAACTATCGCTAGCTGTGATAATTTTCGACATCACAGCTAGTTACAAAAAAGAAAGAAAATACGTTTATTTGCGGTAAATATGACGCAAAAAAAATAGGTGTGCGCCGGACACCTTGCACCAATACTCCCATGCAAATTCGTCTATCATACAGTCTACTTATCATATTACTCCCCCCACACTTAACCCCAATGCTGGACACTTGGCTTAGGCCCGTGCCATCATTTTTATCCGGCTAGGCCGAGGAAAACAAATTCTAAATAAATAAAAAACAAAAATAATATGTTAATATTGGTCTCATATCGTCAACCCGGCTAAGCAAGTGCGGTAATCATTGCTCCTCCTGTGTATGCGAAGAAGCCTTTGCTCAGGAATGGGACAGTAATAGGCGGGTTGGGGAATCATTAAAGACTAAAAGAATATTTAGATCTAATTATCTATACTAATATTATCTGTACTAATATTATAAAGCTGAAGAGTTTGTTTGGTTGTTTGTTTGGTTGAACGCGGTAATCTCAGGAACTACTGATTGGAATTGAAAAATTATTTTTGTGTTGAGTAGCCTATTTATTAAGGAAAGCTATAGGTTATATAACATTACGCTACAATTAAAAAAAAACCGGCCAAGTGCGAGTCGGACTCGCGCACCGAGGGTTCTGTACAAACCTGTAGGTATTCACGGTTTATGCATAAGGCTTGTGTTTATGAAATTAAATCCTATTTTTTTAATTTTTATATTTGAGTTGATTGAATGAAAGGTAAATTGCGGTTTACGATTTATGACGTATAAAAAAAAACTACTTACTAGATCTTGTTCAAACCAATTTTCGTTGGAAGTTTATATAGCAATGTACATCATATATTTTTTTTAGTTTTATCATTCTCTTATTTTAGAAGTTACAGGGCGGGGACACACATTTTACCACTTTGGGAGTGTCTCTCGCGCAAATTATACAGTTTAGAAAAAAATGATTTTAGAAACCTCAATATCATTTTTAAAGACCTATCCATAGATACCCCACACATATGGGTACGATGAAAAAAATTTTTTTGAGTTTCAGTTCTATGTATGGGGAACCCCAAAATTTATTGTTTTTTTTTCTATTTTTGTGTGAAAATCTTAATGCGGTTTACAGAATACATCTACTTACCTAGTTTCAACAACATAGCTCTTATAGTATCGGAAAAAAATGGCTGTGACATACACGGACAGACAGACAGACAGACAGACAGACAGACAGACAGACATGACGAATCTATAAGGGTTCCGTTTTTTGCCATTTGGCAACGGAACCCTAAAAAGCGGAGTAGCAACGAAAATTTGACGAAAACTGGCAGGCAATTTGATGCGACGGAGCAAAAATTTGACGCGGATGAAGTCACGGGCTAGTCTTGATATAATAAAAGAAGTAGTTGGTTTTCTAGGAAGCTAATGGGGACCTAACCTTACTTTCAATATAGTGCAGCAGTGCATGTACTGTTTTTGAAAGACAACGTCGTACCTCCTTACCTTACGTCTCTCTGCAGAAATATAGGTATTGAGGTATGCCCTGATGGAAACGCTATTATGTCAGTCCGACTACTAGACCAGGCTACAGAGGGCAGGGCTTTGAATAACGTTAAAAATTTGGTATCGTTACTTTCATCGGACGACGTTAACGGTATTTTTAGAGGTAACGTTATGCTAGGTAACGATACTTCGCATACGTTTTACCGGTAAACTGACTTAACGTTATCAAAGATTTTACCGGTAAATGTAATGTTACCATCGCCCAGGGTTTGATAACGTTACCAAATGCATACGAAAAGTACCGTTAAATAACGTTATTTTCTTTCATCTCTTTCTTTCGTCTACATTCATGCAGTACTGGTTTAGTTGATCACGTTGGTATTCAAATCAAAACCACTTGCGCTGCGCAACATTTTCGGAATTACGTACATTATTTTACTATATTAAAATGTCAAAAAGGATACGGAATTTTGCTCCAGAAACCGAAACGGACACGGAAGAATATTTTCACCGTCATTGTAATGATAATAGTGGATATGATTCGGGATCCTGATGTAAATTAATCCTATACCTACCTAAATTTTTTTAACCTTCGATTGCATGACATACGTCATATATTTTTCGCTCATATATATCATATGTTTAATATTTGTGGCTTTGAGGTCTAGTTAATGGGCGGCAGTAAGGAGGTGTTACTTTTCGAGCGTTTGTGGGTTTATGGCTTATGATACACATGAGCAATTGTTATTTAGTAGTAGTTAGTTAGTTTAGTAGGAAGTAGAAGAGCAAACAATATTCAGGGTGCTGATGTAAAGAACACGTGGACGAAGGGATTAAAACTTTCAATGACACAGTATGTATAATATAGTAGGTAAATAAATGAACCAAATAAGGTAGTAATGGGCCAGGGTTTAATGAATAAATAAAGAAGATTATAGGGAAATGTAGCATCAAATTGAAAAGTTATGAGACTTCGTATATCGATTTATTGAAAAACAAGTCTTAGTATAACTTAAAATACATAACTTGTTATTGAAATGGTTTATGATTAATAGACAGATTTAATGCTTACATTTTTTTCTAATTTGGTCACATTTCAAACAATTTTAATGCTGATTTATAAGATACATCATATTCAAGTACCAATACATACAGGTTGAATTTTTTATCACATCAAAATTTAAGTCATTGTGGAAGCACTGTTGTTAAATTACTTTGACAAAATAAAATATAAATCAAAAAATGACAAAGTAATTTTATTTTAATCAAATAGATCTTGATTAGAGCTGTGGTAGCCCAGTGGTAACGGTTTATGCTATGCTAGATCTTGATTCATCATCATCATCATCTCAGCCGCAAGACGTCCACTGCTGGACATAGGCCTTCCCCTATTTCGGGGACTTTGCCATAATCGCCACGCTTGGCAAGCGGGTTGGCGATCGCAGTATGGTGGTAAAATGCATAGAGAACGCTGCTGCCCATTCTCCAGTAAATCCCTTAGTCGCCTTTTACGACACCCACGGGAAGAAATGGGGTGATGCTATTCTTTATGTCCGATCTTGATTATTCGTATAAATTATATTACTTAAGAGCATCCTTTTCGAGGTATATTTTCATTAGGAGTAACAAAACCGCTCGTATTTCAGAAAGCCAGTTTTTCGATTTTCATTTCATCCCAAAACCGGTTTTCCGGTTTTTTCGGCTATTTCGATTATTTCCATGTTTTTTTACTTAAACCTATTTTTATGGTTCTTAAGTCTTTTTGTCGTCGACAGTCGTTAATAAGTTTTATTGCTAAATCAGAGAACACTACAATAAATTGAAAAACTCCTTTTGAGTGAATAAACTAAAATAAAACATCAATTATTTTATCTGAGTATCAACATAACATCTGGTTCAAAGCAACGACAAATTAAATACCATTCTTATTTTTGTAATTCACCCGTAAAATTGAAAGAATGTCTAAACTATTATCATTCAGTGAGATTCGGAGCCTGATTTGCTTTATCATTCAGACGTATTTTTACTGTCTGTTTGACGTCGATTAATCAAAATCAAATTATAAAAATAAAAACGTAGCTCATTAATTTCATCAAAGCTGAAATGATCAAACATAGTTTGATCAAAATTGAAATGATAAACGAACAAAGAAATACAGTATTTTAACTGTAAAATGACATAAATCAGCAAAGTCGAAAAAAGATCGTGCCACGGTCTTTAAGTGTTTATAAAGGTATCCGGCTGATGAGAAGATTCTTTTAGCCTCGACACTCGGAGGGAGGAACTTTAAACAAATTATGTGTGCACCTGCAAAAGCCTCCATTTTCATAAAGGGCCAGCTCTACTTTAGTGATGGCAGTTAAATCATTCTCGAATCCCGTATCAATAGCGGTGGAAGTCCTTTGTTTTTCGGATAGGAAATCATCACTTGACGTCTCCCGCTCTGGGTGGAGCGGGAGGGCGTGTCAGACTTTAACTGACAAAATCCCACCCATGTTTCTTCAGTTACCTATACCAGGGCCACCGCTCTTCCGACCAAATCCGTGACCACGCATCGGTCCTAGATAACGCCTTCATTAATGCTGACATCTCTTTGAAGCGCGCGTGGAATACAACGCGCCGTCGACCGGGCCTGATCCTTACCGGGCGGTGAGCTACCCATTGCTCGCCACCCGCACGCCCGTACCTATGGTAGCCGGAAGTCCGTAATGGACTCCTGCCGCCCGGGGCGTCTCATGCGGCGGCTAGGAGCGTGAGGAAGCATATATTGCCTCTCCCTCACGTGCTCCGCTTCCTCCTTCGCGAGCATTACTGCCTCGCAGAAGGAGGTAAGAGCTGCCCTTGCCCTCCCGCTTCGTACATGGCCTTGACCAGGGCCGGACGGAAGAGATCGCCACCGCCGATCGCCTCCACGAGGAGACGGTGGTGCTCCGCCCAGGCAGGGCACGCTTTCACCGTATGCTCCACCGTGTCCTCCAGGCGATCCACACAGTGATAACAACCGGGCGTTTCCTGCTACCCTTTCTAAATTGAACCTCGTGAAGCACCCGTGTCCGGTGAGGAGCTGCGTAAGGCGAAATCTGAGTACGCCGTCGTCGCCGTCGAGCCTCTCCAGCCACTCCCCAACGAGGGGAAGCGGTGGACGTCGTACGTCCATTCTTAGGTTGAGACTCAGACATAAACTTTTCAATTGATTGATACTATACCTCGGCAAAGACAGTGGTGTGATCAATATAATAATTGTAATTGATGAGACAATAACAATTATTATATGACAATAAAAAGAAAATCGAAATAATCGAAACCGCGGTTATGCCTCAACTGAAACCCGGTTTCTAAAAATGAAGTGAATTCCGGTTTAACCGGTTTTTTCGATTTCGGTGAAACCGGTTTTGTGACCCGAATTTTCATACAACCAACCGCTCTTACGTGATTATGAAGTTATTACAAATTTTTACCCGACAACAGCAAAGGCAAATGAGGGTTATGATTTTAACAGGCTATGTATGTGTGTAAGTTCATATGTTCCCTCATAGCCCCTAAGCTATTTATCATAACTCGACACATGAGGTATACATAGAACTGTTTTAATGGTCCGCTGAACATACGCTATGTAATGTGTCACAAAACTCAATATTGTGTTAAAAAAACATAAGATAAATACACCTGAGGACTGGATAGAGAGACGCCACGGCATCCTCACCTTCCGCCTGACGCAGGTTCTCACCGGGCATGGGTTTTTTTTTTCTGGATCGGAAATCATCAAATGACTTCTCCCGCTCTGGGCGGAGCGGGAGGGCGTGTCAGACTTTTACTGACTAAAACCCACCCGTGTTCCACCAGTTGCCCATGTGCCAGGGTCACGATATCTCTTTCGAACAATCACGCGACCCCGGCAGGCATCGGTCCTAGTAGACCCCTACACTGCTGCTGACATCTCTTTGAGGCGCGCGTGGAACACTACGCGCCGTCGACCCGAGCTTGGTCCTTACCGGGTGGCGAGTTACCCATGCTCGCCGCCCGCAAGCTCGCGCCTACGGTGGCTGGGAGTCCACTATCGACTCCCGACGCCCGGGGCGTCTCCTGTGGCGGCTAGGGACGTACTGGGCATGGGTGCTTCGGTGGGTTCCTGTTCAGGATAAAGCGGGAGGAAACGCCCGGGTGCTACCATTGTGAGGACCGTCTAGAGGACAGGGTGGAGCATACGTTGGAATTGTGCCCTGCCTGGGCGGAGCACCGCCGTGACCTCGTGGGGGCGATCGGCGGCGGCGATCGCTCGCGTCCTGCCCTGGTGCGAGCCGTGGTACGGAGCGAGAGGGTATGGGAAGCCGTCACCTCCTTCTGCGAAGCAGTAACGCTCGCGCAGGAGGAGGCGGGGCGCGTGAGGGAGTGGCAGTCTCTGCGCCCTCACGTCCCTAGCTGCCGCAGGAGGAGACGCCCCGGGCGTCGATAGTCGATTGCGGACTCCCGGCCACCGTAGGCGCGGGCTTGCGGGTGGCAAGCAATGGGTAGCTCACCGCCCGGTAAGGACCAGGCCCGTGTCGACGGCGCATAGTGTTTCACTCGCGCTTCAAAGAGATGTCAGCAGCGTTGAAGGGGTCTGCTAGGTCCGATGCCTGCCAGGGTCTCGAAATTGTTCAAACGAGATACCGTGACCCTGGCATATGGATAAATGAAGGAAAACGGTTGGTTTTTAGTCAGTAAAAGTCTGACACACCTTCCCGCTCCGCCCAGAGCGGGCGAAGTCATTTGATGATTTCCCATCCCGAAAAAAAAAAGGATAAATACACCGTGTTTGGTATTATTTGAGGGCTTCACTTGGACATTTCCAAAATATTGCTCAAATTTAAAGTAACACTCACTGGCGGACAATACACCAAAATAGTTTAAATAATAGAAAGTAACAAAACTAAAACCCGACTACGACAAAAAAGAACGACGCTGAAAAAGTATGTTTATTTCAGCATCCAGAAAATTTTGTTTTATACTTTTTCAGCGTCGTTTTTTTTTCTCTAGATGTTTTGGGTACACAGCTATCTTATGGATATTATATAGGCTTCTGTAGAAATTAAAACAAAAATTTGTTTAAAACTAATCTAGTAAATAGCTCTGAAAATCTGTTATTTTACGTGAACTTTGACCCTCCATAATGTACTCATATATGAAATATATTAAAAGTACATCAATAATAGGGTTCACCATTGTTTCACCAAAACTCAATTGACAAATTTTTAGTTAACAACCAACGTTTTGTATACTATTTGTTTCACAAACGATTCGTTCTGCAAATGTTTCATTTTACTAACTCTCGCTTTACAAAATTTTATTTTTAAAGAGGAAGGCCTGTGTTACAATAGTGTCACAACTAACCAAACCTAATTACCTTTAGGTCTAATGAACTAACTTATACATATACATATGTACAAACGGGTAAGTATAAAAATAACTAATTGAGCATCAAAAAACTCATCCACATCGCTGTTAACGGGAACAGTGTACAAAACGTTAGCAGCATTGCCACGTTGAATAGAAATGCTGATTGATTCATTGTCCAAAGAAAAGCCCAGCCCTCTGGTCACGTGAAGAGTCGACCAGCTGTTTGCTGATATCCTGAAACACTCGATGAGCACTCGGACCCCATGGTCCTAATCTTTCAACCACAAACGGCTCAAAATATAACTTCCGATAAGGTTGTTATATTTACGCCGTTTAAGGTTTTGAGACATTTTATATTTTTTTCTTTTTAATTGACCGTGTTTGCAAAATTTTAATAAACAACCTCCTTAAACTTATTATTGCACTGATAATTTTATTGAACTACTCCCTCCTCTCATTGTCTTTCTATTGTGTCTCTAAGTACGGTATTCGAAAGATTAAACCAATTTTTTGTTGTATGATGATTAGCGAACCATGTTTTTGCCAACCGTTGGTTGTGAAATAAAAATTTGATCAAAATTGAAAAATTAAATCCTCCAGAGAGATAGCGGGCAGCAGCGTCATCGCTGCAAAAAGATTGGCTCTGCGGTCACCAACCCGAATGCCCAGTGTGGTGACTACGTGCATAAATCCTCCCAAATGAAGAAGTTGCGAAAACAACGGCCCCCAGTTCCCGGTGGTCCCGCTATTTCTGGTCAAGATAGCGGTTACGGTAACGGCGGGACGGCAAATGCAAAGAATCTCCGGGTTACGGCAGGCTACCAACCATGACTACATCTGGCTACGTATAACGGACGTTACATGAGACTGGACCTTGCCGAACTGAGGTAGAGTTAGGGCGCATTAACTGGCTATATGCCAGTTAAGCTAAGCTAGGGTTATCCGAAGTCCGAAGACAGGGGGAGGATACGATAACTCTGGAGTCAGGCCACCTACTTCACTTCCACGAAGGTGATCAGTTCTCCCAAGGCGGTGTCGGCTTCCTGATCAACAAGAAACTCACTAGCAGCGTTGTAGAAATCAGTGGTGTGTCGACACGGGTAGCGTACCTTGTACAAAAACTCACGGACTACCTGAAAGTGATACAGGTATATACGTCGACTTCGACATGCACTGACGACATGTCGAAGTCGACTGGACAGGGTATCAATGTGAATGACGAGTACATCTCACACCTTCGCTTTGCCGATGACACCGTCGTAATGGGAGAGACGCTGGAACAGTTGGACCAGATGCTGCACAGCCTGTATGGGGCCTCCCGGCGGGTAGGCCTCGGCATGGATTTGGACAAGACGAAAGTCATGTTCAACTCGCACGTCTTGCCGACTCCAATCCACATAGAGCTTTCGCTTCTCGAAGTTTTGAAGGAGTATGTCTACTTAGGGCAAGTCATCCAGCTCGGTAGACACAACTTTGATAAGGAAGCCGACAGGAGGATCCAGTTGGGTTGGGCAGTGTTTGAGAAACTTCGTCAAGTCTTCTCGTCACCTATCCCGTAATGTCTGAAGACTAAGGTCTTCAACCAGTGCGTCCTGCCCGAATGACATACGGTGCCGAAACATGGGCACTGACAGTTGGGCAAGTCCACAATTTCAAGATCGCTCAGCGCGCTATGGAGCGGGCTATGCTCAGAGTTTCTTTGAAGGATAAAATCTGAAATGAAATTATCCGGAAAAGAACTGGAGTTACCGACGTAGTTCGTAGAGTAAGCAAACTGAAGTGGCAGTGGGCTGGCCATGTCTGTCGAAGGACCTATGGGCGATGGAGCAAACGAGTCCTGGAGTGGAGCCCGCATGTCGGCAATCGTAGCGTGCAATGCCCCTCAGCTAGGTAGACCGCAAACTGGATGCGGATGGCGGAGAACAGGGTGTTGTGGCGCAATATGGGAGAGGCCTATATTCAGCAGTGGACTGCGATAGGCTGAGTTGATTGAGGTAGGTACTTACATAACGCCGGAAATTAAATTGTTTTTTGTATCTAAAAAAAAAAAACTTGAGAGGTGTCAAGGGACACCCGGATGGAACGAAGTTCCTTTCGATTAATTAGTGAAGGAATTGTATTTTTTTTTTTAATTTATGATTATATTTTTTTTTTATTATTAACAAATATAATGTAATATAAACTTAATCAGTAGGCTCAATTTTAGTAATAATTGGCTTGTGGTAACTGAAGTAGAAAACATAAGTTTGGGATTCTATTTTATTTAAATGTCTTGAAAAAACTGCATCGATGGTAGAAATGTTTTTTATTATTTATTATGTACAAAAACCTGTATACACTCAACAAAAATAATCATCGCGACACCACACTGTTCAATGCGAAATAGAAAGACGAAACCAAAATAACTGGCTTGCTTTCTATGCACAGAACAAAGAATATTTCTATGAGAGAGAGAGAGAGAGAGAGAGACAGACAGAGAAACACGCGCACGCCGCACGGCTTACAACTATAGTAAAAAGTGTCGTTACAACTTCTGATCTTAATTTTTTCCGTCTAGCCCCCTTACGCAACGCGCGATAAGGAACTTCGTTCCAAAAACCATAAAAATCATCTGAGACCTAAGTAAATATTTCATTTCAATAAGTATAATAAACTAATAATTCCTACTAAAACTGTAATAGGTACCTAGCCTCAATATTTCTCCACATTCGTTTACTAAACACCTAGAAGTCTTCATATTTCCGTCCATTTCGAAGTAACGATATGTATTCTGCTTCTTGTGCCCCATTTTTAACCGACTTCAAAAAAGGAGGAGATTATGAATTCGACTGTTTTTTTTTGTATTATTTTTTTATTTTTATGTTTGTTACCTCATTACTTTTGACTGGGTGAACCGATTTTGATGACACTTTTTAGTTGAAAGTTGGTGCTTTCTGTGTGGTCCCATTTTAATTTGGTTTTATTCGGACAACGGGATCCATGTGAAAACCATATAAGTCTTAAAATTGCATTAAGTATTTAGCGACAAATGAACGAATAACGAATATTGCGATTAGATTAGAGCGGGGTATCTACTATAACCAAAAAGTTAAGAATAAGAACTTCGTTCCAAAAACTTTTTACAAAAAATAACAACCGACTTCCTAAAAAAAAACACTACAAAGTGAAAAATAATTTTAATTTCGGAAGTCAGTGGCAAAAAAAAAACCTTAAATACAGATCCTAAGACACGTAAAAAGTTTTTATTTTTAACTTTTTAGTTATGGTAGATACCCTGTGCACTAATCTAATCGCAATATTCATTCATTTATCGCGCAAATACTTAATGCAAATTTAAGACTTATATGGTTTTCACATGGTTCCCATTGTCCGAATAGAACCAAATTAAAATGGGTCCATACGGAAAGCACCAGCTTTCAAATAAAAAAAGAATCATCAAAATCGGTTCACCCAGTCAAAAGTTATGAGGTAACAAATATAAAAATAAAAAATTGATTACTTCCTCCTCTTTTTGAAGTCGGTTAAAAACCTTAAATACAGATCCTAAGACTGTTGACTGTTTTTTTTTATCATTTTAAAGATAATTATTAAGGAATCAAAATTACTGAGACTAAATCCTTTACCTACCGCATACCTCGTTTGTGAAAACGTACTGCGTATTTACATTTTAGTTGCAACTAGCTTGCATTGTTTGATTGGCGATGTTGTCGTTCCGTAGAGCGTCGCCGCCGCGCGTGTCACGTCGCCGCCGCTTAGGTTGCGCGGGCTGACAACAACGCATTAAGTAACGATAAAAGTATCGATACTTAGAACGTTAATTGGTAACGTTATTTTATAGTATCGATACCAAAGTATCGTTACCCGTGTTACCGTTAAAATGTTAACTTTATGAAAATAACGTTACTTAACGATACTTATTGTGTGAATTTGGTATCGTTACCAAGCCCTGACAGAGGGTACTCAAATTAACACGTCGCGGGACTGTACCGACTTTTTCAAATAATGTGATATGGCAGTAAAATTGCCCATACAAGTTACGACCACTGCTATATCCGTAGCGTCATAAATGATAAATGATAAATGATAAATGATAAATGATAAATGATTTTATTTCTGTAAGTAGGTTTGTACAAACACTTTTACATGTCAATTATATTTTTTTTAACTAGATGAGTTCGGCGTTTCCTAACTGACTACTCTGAGAAGAAAGGCCGAAACAAACTCAGAGGTCACAGTCTCTTTTAAAGTCCAGACATAATCTTGTTCACATCATGTGAAGATCATGTAGATTGGTGACTGAAATGGTCTTTTGAAGAAAGAACCACACAGATTGAGTGGACCTGTCCAGTCAGTGCAAGCATTTGTCACTAATCGTTTAGCTCAACTCGGAAGATAAGGAGCCCAACGCTTTGACGAACAGTACCAAAGAAAGGACATTTGGGTAGGCCACATAAATTACTCAAACTGCCAGATCATAATTACTAAGAACGAAAGAAAACAAAATTAAAAAAAGACCCACATAGTCTTCACATTCACAATAATTAAAAAATACGATACTTTACAAAGTAAATATTCATGTCATTGTATATATAAAAAATTATCAATGTCAATGTGTATATAAAAAAAAAAAAAAGAAACGGATATAATTTTGTTGGTCAGATCATTTGATGACCATGTAGATCGGTGTCTGAAATGGTCTTTTGAAGAAAGAACCACACAGATTGAGTGGACCTGTCCAGTCAGTGCAAGCATTTGTCACTAATCGTTTAGCTCAACTCGGAAAATAAGGAGCCCAACGCTTTGACGAACAGTACCAAAGAAAGGACATTTGGGTAGGCCACATAAATTACTCAAACTGCCAGATCGTGATTACTGAGAACGAAAGAAAAAAATAAAATAAAAAAAGACCCACATAGTCTTCACATTCACAATAATTAAAACAATACGATACTTTACAAAGTAAATAATCATGTCATTGTATATATAAAAATTATCAATGTCAATGTGTATATAAAAAAAAAGAAACGGATATAATTTTGTTGGTCAGATCATTTGATGACCATGAAGATCGGTGTCTGAAATGGTCTTTTGATGAAAGAACCACACAGATATTGCCACTAACTACTCAAACTGCCAGACCATAGTCAAAAGTGAAACAGTGACCCACATAGTCCTCAAATTCTCAATAATCAAAGTAATATTCATACAATAAATATTCATGTCATGTGAAATAATGAAAAAATAAATAAAAATAAGAGTAAAAAATAGCAAAATAATAATAATAAAACAACAGTCAGTGTAGATTTATTGGAGCAGTTCAATCCCAGGCCGTTTTATCCTCAATATAGTCTTTAACAGTATAATAGGCTTTCTGACATAATTTACGCTTTATAAAACATTTGAATTTATTTAGGCTTAGTTCTTGAATGAGGCTAGGAAGTTTATTATAAAAACGAATACATTGGCATCTAAACGAGCCACCTATTTTCTTGAGCCTGGTCTTAGGAACAACAAATTTTTGTTTGTTTCTAGTATTGACATTATGGATATCACTGTATCTTTTAAAGAGATTAATATTTTTATGTGCATACAGCAGATTTTCATAAATGTACTGAGAAGGCACAGTCATTATATTAATCTCTTTATATTTGTCTCTGAGGGAGTATCTGGGACTTAATTTATAAATCGAACGAATTGCCCTTTTTTGTAAAACAAAAATTGTCTGAATATCGGCGGCATTTCCCCACAGTAGAATACCGTACGACATCACGCTATGAAAATAACTAAAGTAAACTAAACGGGCTGTCTCTAAATCAGTTAAATCACGAATTTTTCTAACAGCGTATGCTGCAGAGCTAAGTTTTTTTGACAATTTATCTATATGGGGGCCCCATTGAAGCTTGGCATCCAGAGTTATGCCTAAGAATACTGTGGTATCTTCGGGTTTCAACACTTCACCCTTTATGAGGACACTAGTTTCTACTTGTCTAACATGAGGTATCGTAAACTTAATACATTTGGTTTTTTTCTCGTTAAGAAGTAGGTTATTAACATTAAACCAGTTAACTACATTAGCAAGGGCTCTATTTACATTGTCAGTAACCAACTGCTGACGTTTGAGTTTGAATAAAAGTGAAGTGTCGTCTGCAAACAACACTATATCATGTTTATCCTTTATGAGGTAAGGCAAGTCATTTATATAAATAAGAAATAAAAATGGGCCTAAAATTGAGCCCTGAGGGACCCCCATTCTAACTTTAGATCCAGGTGATCTTTTTCCGTTGACGTCAACTCTCTGAATCCTATCACTTAGGTATGAAGTAAGAAGATCCAGAGAGGCGTTCCGGATTCCGTAGTGGTGAAGTTTCCTGATCAAGGTTTCATGAAGAACACAATCGAATGCCTTGGACAAATCGCAAAAAATACCCAAAGCATCGCATTTGTCCTCCCACGCATTATATATATGACCTAAAAGTTCAACTCCGGCATCGGTAGTTGAACGACCCTTTGTGAAACCAAACTGTTTGTTGTGTAATAAGTTATGTTTATTAAAAAATCGTTGCAATTGATTTAGAATAAGTTTTTCAAAAATTTTACTGAAGGTAGGTAGCACTGAAATTGGTCTATAGTTAGTAGGGTCTGATGTGCTACCCGATTTAAACAACGGTATTATTTTACTGTTTTTCATAAGATCAGGAAACTCGCCACGGTCAATACAATTATTAAAAATAACAGCTAAAGTTGGTGCTACAATGTTTATGATCGACTTAGCAGTATCCACAGAATTACCCCATAAATCGGCGGTCTTTTTTACATTCAAAGAGTGAAAAGTTTTAACGATATCGTTACAAGTTACATATTGGAAATGAAATTCACTATCACAAACAGTAACGTTTTCTTTAAGTAGAGACTCTGCAGCAGTGGGTGATGAGTTCAAAGATTTGGTAGTAGATACTGGAATCTCTGCAAAGAAATTTTCAAAGGCCGCGGCGACTTGAGAATCTGATTTAATTATATTATCCTCAATAGCTAGACTGTAGTCACTACTTCGGTTGCATGACCTTCCTGTTTCGCTATTAATGATAGTCCAAGTCGTTTTAATTACATTACTGCTATTTTTAATTTTTAAACTCAAATAACGTGACTTGGCTATGCTACAAACTTTTTTAAATAATTTAGAATAATTTTTGACATACAAATTAAATTCAGCAGTGTTTATACAAGTCCGTTCATCATATAATTCATAAAGTCGTTTTCTACTTTTATGTATACCAGTGGTGGCCCAATCACTAAAAGAAGCGTTAATACTAACCGAAAAAGTCTTTGGAATAAATATGTTATCAAATTGTGTGCAATACATTTTAAAAAAATCATTATATTGTCCATTAGGGTCATCATTTGGCAACACAAGTGGTAGATTATTCGAAAGTTTAGTTCTAAACATTTCCAAGCGATTAACAGTTTTTGGGTTAACAGTGATATCTTTTTTAGTTTTTTTTATGTTTACATTTGGAATAGTGATCAATTGACCACAATGATCTGAGTCTAATAAATTAATCATTTCTTTATGGATTGCTTTAACATCTGTATAAATGTTATCTAAGCATGTGGCACTAGTGGGAGTTATTCTAGTTGGCTCTAAGAATTGGTTGGCAAGATTGTATGACTGAAACAAACTTATAATTTTAGTACTTAACCCAGAAGTTTCTAACAAGTTAACATTAAAATCACCGCAAGTGATGATAAACTTATTTGAATTAGAAATTTTGTGCAACACTTCATCCATTACCTTTTCAAAACAATCATACAATCCTGAAGGAGGTCTGTACACACTTAATACAATGAACTGCTCCAATTCAATACAGGCTATTTCAATTGTCCGCTCGACAGAGAGGCTCACAATATCCTTACGGTCTTTAAATTTGAGCTGGTTATTTACTAAAATTAGTGAGCCACCATGTATAGCTTTTTCTCTGCTGAACGAACTACCAACCTGGTGGTTACTAAAATTGAATATGAACTGGTGGCTTTTAAGCCAATGTTCTGTTATACAAAGAATATCTATATTGTTACAGTTCAGGAAAAATTCTACTTCTAAATCTTTGTTCAAAAACCCTTGAATATTTTGATGCACCAGGTTGATACGATTTAATTCTTTTACACTTACATTTGATTTCTTATTTGCCATACTAACATTGTTGCTAGAGGTTGCCTCTATTGTCTTAATTTCTAATTTAAATGGAAATCAATATCTACAAGTGCTGTCAAATTATTGGCAGTACAGTTTAAAATGTCATTGCATTGCTCAAAAGAAGCAAGTTGTTTAGCCAAATTCTTGGCTGTAATAGAAAAAAAGTATGCTAGCGATGCTGCTATCTGTCTTCTATGATAGTTTGAGAGATAGTACATAGCATTATTATGCCTATCTTTTGTTAAATATAAATTATTACTAACATAATTGCTGGTATCCAATAAGTGAAATAAATTATTATGAAATGTCAAATTATGCAATGTCATATTAATTTCAAATCTTAACCTATTTTCTTCCTGTGGCAAACTGTTACTGTAAGGGAATGTAAACAATACAATTTTTCTCAACTTAAGATTACACAATGTTCCATAATATTGTAGCAATTCTCCTTTCTCCAAATTTCCCCTATTACCCATAAATATTATTAATGTGGTGTCCTGGTGAAAATTACATTTAATAATTTCTTTCATAATATGAAATAGTGAACAACCAGGCATGCAATTATTTATTATGGAGTGCCCCGGATATTCATCTGCCAACAAGTAACCTAACTCCTTTCCAATCTCATCACAAAATAATACTATATCATTTTTTACAATTTGTTCACATGGTTTAATGGGACAACTAATAGTAGGAGATGTTAAATCAACACAGAGCTGTGGTAAGGTGGTATTGCATGTTGTCAATGAATGTTCCGGTGTAGGTACATTGGATGGTGTTTGACACTGCTCACAGTTGTTTTGTTTTGAGTTTACCAGCACATTCATTGCCAACACATATTCCCTCATGAGGTCTTCTGAGGTATTATATTTAATGGTCATTGAACTAAGTTTCTCCTGTAAATAGTCTAGTTCAGATTGCAAGAATTCTGTGTCAATTTTGTACTTCCTAGTACTTTGTTCCAAATTATAAGAATACATATCCAATTGTTTTAGTAAATTTAGCCTTTCTCTATTAAGTTTAACATTTTTAATAAAGAACTTATGTTTTTTAACCAGCTTTTTTGTTTTAACAATGTATTTATTGATTTTTATGTATTTTTTAAGTTTATTAGTACTGGTGACTACCCTCAATGAGTTACATGACTTTGAATTATTATGATCTGTCAAATCTATAGTGTAGGAGGGATTAATGGCCGAAACCATTGAGGGGGCAACAGGCATCAACTCATCGAACAGACTCTGATTCAGCGAGGCGGTGATATTTGAGTTTATAGTCTGAAGTTCCGAAATTTGACTTTGTGCCTCATGTAGCTGTTGTTGTAATAAATGTTTATGACTAAGAGCTTGTTCATACTCTATGCTACACTGGCTGAATCCGTCCACAACAAGCTGAAGCCTGTCGCGTTCTTCGATGGCATCAGTGTATTGATTATATATCTGAGCCATTTCTATTTTTAACTTCCTATTATTATCATGGGCATCGAAGAGCACCTTCTCATTGTCATCCATTTCCTTATTCAGTTGGTCACAGAGCTCCTTTGACGCCTGTAATTCGCTCAAAGCCTGTTTGAGTTTGGACTCTTCCAGGCGAGCACGGGCGCTGCGAGTCATAATCATGATTATAAAGAGAAGGAAGCGACAAGAAAATGAAAGAGAGAAGATAATGGTGCCAGTAGTCTACGCGAAGATTAGTTTATGTGAAAAATGAAATTTAGATATAAAGAAGGAGTTCTGTCACCAAACCAAAGTAAGGTTATGTTTACGTGCAAAGGTCACTGACATTAGTAGCCGTATTAAAAGTGAACAATGGAATAGTTGGTAAAAACGCAAACAAACTAATAACACGTAAAATACAAAGTATTGTACCTGATATCAAGATGACAACGCAAAAGTTCCTTTGTGCCGGCAAGTACAACTGTCACCGATTCACTATGAAATATTTAAGTACTTATTTTGCACTTGGTATGTGAATCTAATACAAAATACACTTTATTATTCTATTAACTTGATGAGTTATTGGAAAGAGGCTATAAAAACAATGAAATATAATAATTAACATTAAAATTACGAGGACAAATTTAAATCAGCTGATAGCTGTAGTGTTGCCACAGGTCCTAAAGTAATACTAAAGCTGTATTGCCCGTACCTCAGTTCAGAAGAGTTTAAAAGTTTACGGTGGTGCCCGTACTGTCATTTTCAATCATCGAAAAATCGACTGCTAATGCTAATCCCGCAACGTGTTAATGACGAGTACATGTTAACCAGTGTTTAGAAAAATTATGGTAAAGTACTTGATAAAATGTGAATACCTCAAAAGGTCAACAAATGTAATAGGATTTGATAAGGATCACCTACTATGACTGTTTTCGCATTAACGATAGGTATTAAGACATTGTTTGGTAGCGAAGCTTGTTCTATTTTTGGCAAACGTACAATATTTATCACAACCAAAAAATAATAGCAGTAAAGCATTTTATCTTTGTTGTGGAACGGTGTAATAGAACGCCCATTCCATATCCCGCCGGTAAGCAAACAGTTTAGTTTGTTGACGCCAAAAAATATCCAAGCAGGCCAATTTGGATCTTATCCACCAAAACATAGAGGTGTCAAGGAATTTATTTAAAGTTTAACACGGTGAATTATTAAATTTGTATTTGTGAGCGTAAATTTTGATTTGTGCCAAACATAAATCCGTGTCGCCCAGTGGCTTTGAATTTCAGAGAAAAATTACTATTGTACCGCGATGAGAGTGCGATGTGAGAATGGATACTGTAGTTATTAATAACTTTTTGTGTCAATGGGAATGCTTGGTCATTTGAGAACTGATGAATGAATAAATGTGTCATCAGCTTTTCTGGGTCGAATTTTTTGTGCTACATTTTAAATTACGAGGTGCTATAGGTTTCTTTATTTTACGTAGAGTTCAATTGTCGGTATAATTGCAGCATAAATGTGTCAAGTAGTATTAAAAAGCAATACTGGGTCTTCACAAGGAAGTCATCGAAGGTATTGTTGTTAATTCTTGCCAACTTTGAGCACAGAGTTTTTTAAACAATATTTTTTTTTACTGGCAATGGCTGCGACTTACTAGTTGTATGTCGTAAATTCGAACTCAGACAGGCGCTTTCCTCTGTGTAAATTATTTCATCGCTACTGCTCCCAAAGAGGTACAAAAAAAATCGTACGGAAACCGGCATGTTCTGGAATCAAATATTGGAAGACATGTGACAACTACAATCGATAACGGCCCACTCCCTCTCACACAGCATGTGTCTCAGCGGTGGCATGTTTTTATTATGTTGATATGATGAGTGTTTCAAATCTATATTAATGAATTTAAGTTGTTCCAAGCATAACAATTTTCCTTCATCGATTTGAGAGCAGTGGTGATGAAATAATTTACACAAAGTATAGTACCTAGGTTTGAACCTCCGATCTAGAACTCTTATTTCGCATTCGTTTCCACTGGGCACCACAGCTGTTCAACAAACGTAGCACCTTTCATTTATTTAATACTCAACATGAAGGGTAGCCATGCTTATCACAGTTCTCAGGACATTACACACGTCGACAATGTATTAAAATTCCCTCGCTAAGTTTTTTTCTTTCTTGATGAATGATGGCAATAAATTGAAATGATACACGGTTACTCTGGTTGCTTTCTCCTCTATAATGTTCTGAGATTTGAGGAATATAAAACGAGTTGATGACAGTTATATGTACGGTTTTTTTACTAAGAACGATTCCGGGAATACAGGAATTTTTAGAAGCATGAAAATAGAATCGTTTGCATGATTTTCAATTTGAATTTCCTTGAAAATTGGAAATTTTGCTTTATATAGATTTAGGATCATTTAGGTACATACAATTACATCACGCTATGTTTCTTAGAAGAGTAGAGTTGGGATCATGTAGTAAACCAGTCAATGTTTTCGTAAGCAAAATCCTTAAGCAAAACCATAGATATGCTATTTTATATTTCTGTTTTTAAAACCTGCCTATATTTAAAATCTTTAATAAAAAAAATGTCATAACGCTATTCTTTTTTCCTAAAGAATAAATAATTTTAGTTTTCAAAAATTCTATAACACAGACACTCAGAATTAAATCTAATCTCCAGAGAAACAGGGTTCGAATTTAAATTGGCTACTGAATGACAATTGCGGACAAAAAAAATGGTCGCCTACAAATATGAGGGCAAATATTTTAATCCGTCTCAACTGAGGTGAGAGTAAAACCACTTTGCGTTTTTCATAATAATAGCTTAAAGTCGAGTTCAGACGAGTACAGTTGACAGTTGACAATTTTGCAAGCAACCGAGTTATTTAAATGAAATGTCGAGGAAATTGTTGTAATTCTGTCTTCGTCTTATCTTCTAGGTTCGTTGTTAGAGGACAGAGCTTAATGTCACAACAGGAGATTTTTAGAGTGGGTTGTAGTTTATAATTCTGTATAGAGTATAATTCGTTCAAAGTTAAGTAACAAAGAAAAGTTACGACAAAGTTAGAAGGGTTTAATGAACATGAGTAGTTATAACCGAATTACCGACGTGATGTACGTATTACACGTAATTAAATCACTATCACTCTCTAAGAAATTACCAAACTTTGCTAGACTGTAATTCGAGTAAAATTAACTAACTAAGATGAGAACCTAGTCTCCATAATATAAACCAGGTTCTGAACTAAATACATATTTTGGGGTCCATAAATTAAATTCTGACTAACACCCTCTAAGCCAGCCAGAAACCAGCTTTAATTTAAATTTCGAACGTAATTCGTGAACTCGTCCCATTTACACCACAAAGAATTCACATTACAATGCTTTTTGGTTTTTAATTTTACGTTTGAGGAGTTCTGATTCAGCTGTGGGATTCAGGAAACAAATGAAAAGATATTACTTTTTTATTTTATTACATTAAATAATTACGTTTACAATGCAACGAAGTGTACACTGTAAGGGAACAGGACGGTGATATTATTTTCATGCGTTGTTTTAACGTGAAAATGGCTTGTCACTTGGAGGCCACGATTTTTATTTTCGGGCTACTATTCAGATATTGTATTTAAAAAAAAAACATTGTTTAAAAACGGCTTGAAAATGCAAAAAGTAATAAATAACTTTTTTTTTAAGTCGGTGGCAACAAACTAAAATACATTACAATACTACAAATATTTTTTTCACTTTGTAGTGTTTTTTAAGGAAATTGGTTGTTCTTTTTTTAACGTTTTGTTTAATATTCACTTTGTAATTACACCTACCCCACACTAATTCTTATACCCCTACTTGCTATGTAAACCGTAAAGGCAGAAAGTATAAAAAGTATAAAGATACACTAAGTGGATTAAAAGCGTATTAACAAAGTTAAGCAAGCCAAGCAAAGTTAATAAAGTCTATATAGGACCACCCATGAGGCATACTTGTATTATTAAACGAAACAAAATTAATCCACAATTGCCGGAATCCATTATTGGTGGAAAACACATAAACATAACATAACATCACGCCTTGTTTCCCCGAAGGGTTAGGCAGCGGTGTACCTATAATACACCCACATTTCGCCTGTTATGTTTAAGTCCCATGTAATAGGGGGCGAGCCTATTGCCATCAACCGGGCACAAATCCAGATTCCGGGGTGCTACTGAGAAATTCCAGATGGAAAAACCCAATAACACTGCCCGACCAAATTGAACTCAGGACCTCATGCTCAGCAGTAGCGCTTGCTACCACTAGAACAACGAGGCAGTCCGAAGTGGAAAACACATATATAAGGTGTATCTATTCATACACGAAATATTTTAAGAGGTACACCTGAAGGTGGTAAAGAAGCTATAGAAGCGAAAAGAATTTTTTTATCTAAGCGTTTTTGAATTTTCGTAATTATTATAATTTTAAAACTGCTTGAGACGTTTTGCATAAAAACTTTACTCCAAATTCTATGAATGGCCCGCCTGACGCTGTGAGGGCGGCGACCGGACGGCACGAGCATGGCCGTGGTGTCTCGGGCCGTAAATAATAAGAAGGAACCAGTATTTCTTATGTGCGTCAAATAATTTATAAATATTAAATTTTGAAAAAAATAAATTTATAAAAATTTTTTTTTCGTTGCTTTAGCTTCTTTACCACCTACAGGTGTACCTCTTAAAATATTTCGTGTATGAATAGATACACCTTATATAAGTACAAAACTTAGATCGGCGTAACAGGTCTTTTTGTTCCACACTTCTCTATTAGTCGTCATCTCAGTAATCACCCCCTTTTTACCCATTTCATCATTCAAACAGTCCATCCATCGCATCGTTTGGTTTTTCCCTTACTCTTATAGCCTTCGAAATTCATACTCAAAACTTTCCTCACGACATTTTCCTCATTCCTCCGTATCACATGCCCATACCACGGTAACCGATTACCCCAAGCAATAAACTTTATAATCATATTATTTTCAGTTCATCCTTGAAAGATTGGAAACAGAATTTGCTTTTCAACAGAAACGAAGACAGAATGAAGAGTTATTGTGCTATGAACCGAGAAGCTGATTGGAGGAAATTGGCTGCGATAAACACAACTCGATTAGTAGTCGAATAGCTATCTCTAATTATACGTGAGTGGGTAAGTCAGTGTGTCATCAATGTTTACTAATTTATTAAAAGGTGGAAGTATCTTACTATTTCATAAATACTCGATTCTTGAACAAAATTGGAATTGGAGAATTTGCCGGGGTCGCGGATTTGTTTTGGCGGAGCAAGAGGGTGTGTCAGACTTTTACTGACTAAAACCCACCCGTTTCGGTCTCCTGCGAGGCAGCGAGCCTCCTTGCCGGAGTGCCGCCATGGGATCTGGAGGCAAAGGTCCTCGCCCACATGTGGGAGTGGCGCGAGGAGGCGAAACGCCGGGGCGAAACTCCGCTGCCGCGACAAATCGCAGCACGGCGGACAGAGCTCCGGTGTGATCTCATGGCGACATGGCGGGTACGATTGTCGCAACCCAGTGCTGGGTACGCCACAATTGCGGCGGTAAGTCCCCTCTTTGAGGAGTGGATAGAGAGGCGTCACGGCGTCATCACCTTCCGCCTGACGCAGGTTCTCACCGGGCATGGGTGCTTCGGTGGGTTCCTGTTCAGGATAAAGCGGGAGGATACGTCCGGGTGTTTCCATTGCGAGGATCGTCTGGAGGACACGGTGGAGCATACGGTGGAGGTGTGCCCTGCCTGGGCGGAGCACCGCCGTGTCCTCGTGGAGGCGATTGGCGGCGGCGACCTCTCGCGTCCGGCCCTGGTGCGAGCCATGGTACGGAGCGAGAGGGAATGGGAAGCCGTCACCTCCTTCTGCGAAGCAGTAATGCTCGCGAAGGAGGAGGCGGGGCGCGTGAGGGAGTGGCAGTCTCTGCGCCCTCACGTCCCTAGCCGCCGCAGGAGGAGACGCCCCGGGCGTCGGGAGTCAATAGCGGACTCCCGGCCACCGTAGGCGCGAGCTTGCGGGTGGCGAGCAATGGGTAGCTCGCCGCCCGGTAAGGACCAAGCTCGGGTCGACGGCGCGCAGTGTTCCACGCGCGCCTCAAAGAGATGTCAGCAGCAGTGTAGGGGTCTACTAGGACCGATGCCTGCCGGGGACGCGTGATTGTTCGAAAGAGATACCGTGACCCTGGCACATGGGCAACTGATGGAACACGGGTGGGTTTTAGTCAGTAAAAGTCTGGCACGCCCTCCCGCTCCGCCCAGAGCGGGAGAAGTAATTTGATGATTTCCCATCGTGAAAAAAAAAAAAACCCTCCCGTTTTCCTCCGCTTGCATGTGCCAAGGCCAAAGTAACTCTTTTGAACAGATCCATGACCCTGGCAGTGATAACACTGCCTGCCTTGGGACTCGGACCAAAAACCTCATGCCCAACAGTAGCGCTTTTTTTTTTTTTAGAATAGAATAGAATAGAATAGAATATATTTATTGTAAAAACATGAGTAGGTATACATCAAATAATATATGTGCAAGGTCTTAAAATAACAGGTAGATCTGCATGTTTTGCCATTTATAGCGTACAAAATAAAAATTTTTTGGATAAATAATCCATAAAAAAAATTAAAAATAAAAATATGATAAAATATGATGATTCTACACAGCAAACTAAAAAAATTAAAATATTCCTAATGCTAATTGAAATATAAAAAAAGTTTTTTTTTTTTTACAAATGCGGGTGTCAAATTGTGAAAATGTCGTAACTATAGGAAATTTAATTCATTGCGTTCATTTAAAAATTCCGATATGGTGTAATAGCACTTGGCTATGAGATATTTTTTTAAATTTATTTTAAACAGAGCAGTCGGCATTTGTCTAATAGCTTTTGGGATTTTATTATAAATAATTGGTGCTAAACAAAAAATACTTTTACGCATCAATGCCGTTGTTGATCTTGGTACGCATAGTTTATTATTATCCCGTCGATTACGAATAGAAACGTCTGATTGTTTCTTAAATAGGCTAGGATTGGTTCGTATAAAATTTGCTACTTCATAAATGAATAAGGAAGGGAGACTTAAAATGTTATATTTAATAAAATACTGTTTGCAACTATCAGTTATTTTTAAACCAAACATAGCCCTAATACACCTTTTTTGCGACCTAAAAATGATTTCCTTATTAGTAGAGTTTCCCCAAAATATAACTCCATACCTCAATATGGAGCCGACAATACCATGGTAAGCAGTTATAAGCGCATTGGAACTTATAATAGGTTTTAGTTTATAGAGGGCATAGGCAGAAGAACATATTTTTTTATTTAATTCTTCTGTGTGTGCTTTCCAGTTCAGACGTTTGTCAATGGTTACACCCAAAAATTTAGCTGTGTCTACCTTTTTTATAACAGTTAATTTATGGTGAGCATTAATATTTGGTGCTTCTAAACGTTGACTGAAGAACATCATTTTTGTTTTATCAAGATTAATTTTTAAATTATTGTTATCTAACCAGTTAATTATTGAATTGATTGTATTATTAATTTCATGTTCATACCTATCTTTATCTAAAGAATGAATAGTGACTGTGCTGTCATCGGCAAAAAGTGATACTGCATAATTAGTTACTAAAGGCAAGTCATTTATATAAATAATAAAAAACAAAGGACCCAAAACGCTCCCTTGAGGGACTCCATATTTAACTATACGTTTTTTTGATGCATATGTTTCTTCTTTTTTGGTATTAATGTTTATTTTAGAAATCACTGTATACTGTTTACGATTTTTCAAATAAGATTCTATGAGATTTAGTACATTGCCTCTAATGCCATAAGCTTCCAGTTTACGGAGGAGAATGTCATGATTAACACAATCGAAAGCCTGGGTCATATCGCAATAAATGGAACATACCGGCGTCCTTTTATCCACATTACCCATGACGTTATTTATAAAATCAAAAATAGCCATGTTTATTGATTTATTCTTGCGGAAACCTTTCTGGTCATCTGTAAGAATGTTGAATTTTTCTAAATAGTTATAAATTTGATTATATAAGAATTTTTCAAAAACTTTCGAAATAATAGGAATAAGTGCAATAGGTCTGTAACAGTTCATACTCTGCTTGTTGTCTTTTTTGAAGATGGGTTTAACGATAGTAGTTTTTAGACTTTCCGGGTATGATCCAGTGGTTATACACATATTAATGATATGGCTTAGGTGGTCACAAATATAATAAGCGATATACTTCAGAATTCTAGTAGACACCCCGTCGTATCCAACACTTGTAGTATTTTTAAGCGATCTTATAATTTGAAGTATGTCATATGGAGTACTTGGTGCCATGAACATAGATTGATTTGATTTGGAAATATTTACAGTTACGTCCTTACCAGCGCCTTGTATTGGTTCTATCTTTTCTATAAAGAAATTGTTAAAAGCATTCGCAATCTCTCGTGGCCTGGTTATAGTTTTGTTGTTTGATTCTATGGAAGTGATACTGCCTTTTGGTAAATTCAGTTTAGACCTATTTATAATCGCCCATGTGGCTTTGGATTTGTTAGTAGATGATTTTATTTTATGATTGTTTTGTGCTCGTTGCGTTAAATTAATAATATTTTTATATATTTTAGAGTATTGTTTAAATTTAGTTTTATTTACTTCATTACGATTTAGCCTATAGTTCCACATTAGCTCTCTCTTTTTTTTGCTACATATTTTTATGCCGCGTGATACCCACTGAGGTTTTTCTTTTTTTTTTTGTAGGTGGGAAATCATCAAATGACTTATCCCGCTCTAGGGTAGAGCGGAAGGGTGTGTCAGACTTTTACTGAGTAAAACCCACTCGTATTCCTTCAGTTATGAAGGGCCATATGCCAGGGCCACGATATCTCTTTCAAGTTGTTGCTGACATCTCTTTGAGGCGCGCGTGGAACACTACGCGCAGTCGCCACGGACCTGGTCCTTACCGGGCGGCGAGCTACCCATTGCTCGCCCCCCATAAGCTCGCGCCTACGGTGGGTCCGGGAGTCGCAATCGACTTCCGACGCCTGGGGCGTCTCCTCCTGCGGCGGCTAGGGACGTGAGGGCGCAGAAACTGCCACTCCCTCACGCGCCCCGCCTCCTCCTTCGCGAGCATTACTGCTTCGCAGAAGGAGGTGACGGCTTCCCATGCCCTCTTGCTCCGTACCATGGCCTGCACCAGGGACGGACGCGACGGTGCTCTACCCAGGCAGGGCACACAGTAGCCCTATACAATAACCCTATCTCGGTTCAAGTTTGTGAACTAATAACACAAAGTGCACGAGCTAAACGATGGAGCACCCCGCAGGGAATCTGTAGTATCGAGCGGCTCTCTTATTTGTATTGTTTTATAGTTTTATGGACATTACTGGGTTTAGCGGGCATTGCTGGGAACTTGAGAAGAGATAGAAAGAGAAAATGTGATGGTATTTAGATTATTGATGTAAAGTTCACTTATCCTGTGTGGTCTGTTGTCTGTCTAATGGGCAACAGATTAATGCCCCACGATTGTTTTTTTGGGAATGACATCTTGCTAGTTAACTTGTTTGCCTGTGGCTACCTTAATAAATTAAGACCTCCAGCCAGGGCTTTAAAACTTAAAACTTAAGCGACTGCACGCTAAGGGGAAACCCTGTGGGGTACGGACCTCGGCTTAGGGCGCTGCTGGATCGGAAAGACCCCACGATTGATGTCAGGTCGTTACGTATATGCTAGATGTGGATGTTTGCGTGCCCTCGGTATGCGTAGCACGCAAATGGCAGTGTAAATGCAAGATTTAATTTAAAAAACTGTTCGTTAATTGTTTTCCTGTCCTCATTTCCTCTGAGGAGGCAATGTAGACACGGGTCTATTACTCTTCAAACTGTACAATTTTGGAAACCAACGGTATAACTTATCTTCTACTTGCATACATCAATAAGTTTTAATTAGAGCTTGTTGTATTTAGAATTCGAAAGAAAAACTCGTATCTTCCTGTTATCGACTCATAGTATCAAATAATTTGATAATTTATTTAACAGATCATAAAATCCAAATTGTATTTGTTATTACACACATACAGATCTTAAACACTAGCGTTAGTATATACGTTTCTTTACTTGGCAAATTATCGTTGAATTAGTATTGAGTGACTCCACTCAATAATTTATTCGTATATATTGAATCAGCTTTAAAGACTTGTTTACTTACGTTTGTTTCTGGTACCGAAGTACTGAATTTGGAAAGAAATAAACAAAAAATTTGTAAGTCCAAATATATTATTTTATCTCGGGCAGTTTCAATCTCTAGCCATTTTCCAACAATATTGGAGTCAACTTCCAGTCTAAATGGATGCAGCTCAATATCAATTTTTACACTAGCGACTGCATAACTACAACTATAACACACACAGTTACTAGGTAATGGTTAGCCCCACCTTCGATAACCCATGGTATCCAAGAACCACGAACGACAGCCGGGACCAACGGCTTAACGTGCTTTCCGAGGCATGGATGGATTGCGGTATGTAATGGATAGATGGATGGAACCACACATCCACCGACCAACCGCGGCAAGCGTAGTTTAACCTGTTAAATTGTGTTATTACTTAGCTTCACGCCCCATCTCATGACAGTATGTGGATGATAAATAATTACATTTAAAATGCAACGAATTGTGAAATAGTTTCAAGTAGTAGATACCTACGTTATTCCTTCAAGTATTAAACTTGGGAGGCTTGAATCGTGTAAACAATTAAACTTTAACGCTTTTTTAACCTGTGTTGCAAATTCTCTCTTTTCTCTCTCAGACTAAACTAATTAAAAATTAATTTAAGATTACGAACAGCTGACGGCTTTACTTTTCCTTAATTAGCATGAAAGTAATTAAAAAAGATTTTTAAATATGTCCAGATTGGCAAGGACACATTTAAAATAAAAAAAAACTGCTGAAATGTTTCCTGTTTTGAAAACATAAAAATATGCATTGAAAATTAAAAAAAATGTGGTCATTCAACCGTATATGTTTGTTAATTAATTTAACTTGAAAAAGTCCATATATGAAAACTTTTAAACATCCTTTTAACATGAAATTGCTGAATTTATACAAGTTCATTCCGGCTTATGCTATTACTTGTCGGATTTTATCTTGTTACTTTAGCTAAATACAACTCTGATCAATGAAAATCCAAGGGTCTTAACGCGCACGTTTACGTTAGCTACAATAATTCTGTACTTAGAACACTCGTCACTTTTGTTTGCCCGATCCGCTTGACGACTTGTCAACCGTCACCGCTTGGTGTTGCCATATTAATAATTGTTGTCAATAATCGATATGTCAGTTAAGTCGATTTGAAAAAAGAAACAGGTAAATTAACACTAGAAGCGCTGAACATAACGACACCCCTAGAAGCGCGGATGGGTCAATTTTGGCCATTTTATTTTTGCTACGGTAATGCGAAGCGTATACAAATAAAAAACTTGTAATTACGATAGAATGTTTTTATTAAATACTAGCTTCTGACCGCGACTGCGTTCGCTTCAAATTTTTGCTCCCCTGACCCTTCCCGTCACATCGAATTGCCTGCCAGTTTTCGACCATTTCTCGTTACTATTCCGCTCCTATTAATTGTAGCGTGATGTTATATAGCTTCTAGCTTTTCTCAATAAATAGGCTACTCAACACAAAAAGATTTTTTCAACTCGGACAAGTAGTTCTTGAGATCATCAGAAAGGGACCTGCCTGGGTACCTTCATAGACATCGAAGGAACCTTCGACAAAACAAACTTCTCCAGCTTCAGCAGCGCCCTCTCCAGACATGGAGTAGAACATGTACTCACAGACTGGATCACACACATGCTAAGCAAGCGCGTGGTTCGCCTCGAGGATGAGCAGCAGATGGCCATGATTGATACTTGATTTCAGCAGGCCTTAGACCACGTTTAGCCATAGTGAGCAAAAGTTACGTAAGTGTGATGGGACAAAAATAAAACGTACGTTACGCTCTCGCCATCGCCCGGTTACATTAGTAACACCACCCTGCCCACACCTCTCGACGCTTCGCCGCGAATGTTTAGTGCCTACATTGACACCAATCAACGATATTTTGATTAACTTATAAGAAAGATAAAGTTAAAATCAGACATCCATGGCGGGGTTAAAATTGACCCAGCCATGGATGACAAAAACAGCAGTCGCGAAGCAGACAATCGCCAGAAACCAATTTTATTGTTAAACATACTAGATATGATTTGTACAATTATAATAACTAGTGATCGCCCATTGGTCGAAATTCGACCGTACTTCATTTGAATAGAAAAACATTATTAAATGAAAAAATATAGATAATAATTAATATAAAAAAATAATATGGTTATATTTGACATTCAGTAACACTATATAGACAAATTGTTGACGCTGTACTACTGTGGAGAGGGTTCGCTGGCGGGATGGTGATGGCCAGGACCAGGACGTAGGTGTAATGAGTAAAGAATACTTCTTCAGGACTCTCTTCTTTATTTTCTTAATACTTCTTAACTGCTGGATATGGAATGAATTATCACAGGTCAGGTGTTTTTATACAATTTTCCCTATTATTTTTAATTAATTATGACAGTTCAAAATGTCATAACTATAACCAGCCTGTACAATCGTGAGGCATACAAACACTACAGTTTGCACACGACACTAAGTTTTGTATGGGAAACTTACTAATGCCATACTTGACACTCCCCATAAAATCACAAAAAATATTTCTTACAAATCTAAACTAAATTCCTATCGTCGCTAATACAAATAATATTAAAGACAAAATATTCTCGATATGATCATAGATTTTAAAAATGAAATAGGTTATATATCTATAAAATTAATTTATTACCTATGGTTATACTTGACATTCAGTAAGACTACAGACACAAAATCAGGCTTACCAACTTAGGGGTTTTCCCAAATTTAGGGGGTAAATAAGAGGATTGAGATTTTTTAGGGGCGTTCCATTTCTAGGGTATTCTTAGGGATTTTTTGAGGGATTTTTTGCCATCTTTCATTTCTCATTGTGTTTTTGATTACAATAACTGTATTAGCGACGTCTAGTACGGTTCCTCGATGCTAAGAATGCAGAGTGAATGATTAAAAAATGTCGCGTAATAAATATAGACAAATATTACTACTGTGTGCCGGTCTATGATTACTGATCATTCGTTGGTTATTTTCATTATATTTTTTAGCGGATTTTTTTAGTAATTGTGGCAATTTTAGGGGTTTTTAACTTAAGCTTTAGGGGTAAATATTTCTGGGTGTTGGTAACACTGCACAAAATAATAAAGACAGATTTGGACCATAAACAAAAGAATATCTATGCATGTGTGTATTAGATACACGGTAATGAACAGTAGTGTGTGTAACGTGTTATTTATTGAAAATAATGTATTTTAACGCATAATTTAAAAAAAAATATTAGCATTCGTCACTTCTTCTCTGTATAAACTATAAGTGTGCGAAATTTCATACTCCTCCGTCCGCCCAATTTTCGTAAAAAGGGATCCAAAGTTTTCGCTTCACGTATTAATATAGACTAGTGATCGCCCATTGGTCGAAATTCGACCGTACTTCATTTGAATAGAAATACATTATTAAATGAAAAAAATGTATATATACTAATAAATATAAAAAATGAATATGGTTATATTTGACATTCAGTAACACTATAGACAAATTGTTGACGCTGTACTACTGTGGAGAGGGTTCGCTGGCGGGATGATGATGGCTAGGACCAGGACGTAGCTGTAATGAGTAAAGAATACTTCTTCAGGACTCTCTTCTTTATTTTCTTAATACTTATTAACTGCTGGATATGGAATGAATTACCACAGAAAGCTCTGTTTTTATAGAATTTTCTCTATTATTTTTAATTAATTATGACAGTTCAAAATGTCATAATTATAACCAGCCTGTACAAACGTGAGGCATACAACCTCTACACTTTGCACACGACACTAAGTTTTGTATGGGAAACATACTAATGCCATACTTGACAATCCCCATAAAACCACAAAAAAAAAATTCTTATAAATTTTAAAAATGAAATAGGTTATATATCTATGAAATTAATTTATTACCTATGGTTATACTTGACATTCAGTAAGACGTATTAAAGACAGATGTTCTCGATTGGACCACAGATTTGGACCATAAGCAAAAGAATATCTATGCATGTGTGTATTAAGTACACGGTAATGAAAAGTGGTGTGTGTAACGTGTTATTTATTGAAAATAATGTATTTTACGAATAATTAAAAAAAATTATTAGCATTCGTCACTTCTTCTCTGTATAAACTATAATTGTGCGAAATTTCATACTCCTCCGTCCGCCCAGTTTTCGTAAAAAGGGATCCAAAGTTTTCGCTTCACGTATTAATATATGTATAGATAACATTGGTTTTACAGGTGCACACTTAATGTTTTTTTTTTATACCAGGTGGTATAAAAAAACATTAAGTGTGTTAAACTATTTTTTTTATTGTATATTTTGATTTCATTATTGCACAAGAACGATTATAAAATACGTATGCATTTGGTAAAGGATTGCCTAAGCGAGAAAATACAAAAAACTACTAAGCCACTTTCACGTTACCGAACCAAAAAACTATCACCTATTTGAAGTACAAATTGGTGATCGGTTCGAACTGCAACAACACTGTTCGTCGTTCCACCTCTTCGTATTCCTAAAACCAATTGCTTTTCGAATGTAACTACGGAACGTGTGTGCAATCATCAGGACGACGCTCGCGCACTTATCGCGATTGAGATCAAGTGAATGAACGTAAATTCAAAACGTGAGCAGTGTGATACTTTTTCCTTTTTCACCTGTAGTACTTATGTACCTGTTTTTAATACAAATTGCATCTCATTGGTTTGGGACGTGAATATTAAGGAGATGGTTTTTTCCGCTTTTATGAAGTTTTTCGTTCGCTCTTTTAAGCTGGGTATCCAATTCGTTCGCGCCTCAACAGTATTACGCGCTTCTTTGTTACCAGCCGTGTGTGTTATGTGCCATTTCTGTCGTTTGCACCGATGGAATTACCCATCAGCAAAAATTACGAAGTTTCACACAAAATTTAATTCTGAATTTAAATAATTGAGGGGAAATTTTTTAAAAAATCGTTCCTTAATGAACCTCCGCTATATGAAGAAAAATTGTTCAAAAATATATGCTTCTAGACCAAGCAGCTTAGGCTGTGTGTTGTCTGTCATTGAATGAATGAATGGAAGAATTTAAGATTTTTAGAATACTTTTATTTTAGACCAGAGGGGCCATTGCGGAATACACTATCAGTAGAAATCGCTTTAATTTTGACAATTCCACAACATTCATGGCGTTGTTTACGTTGCTAAGAAAACAATTTTCTCGAATGGATGACAAATAAGCTTCAAAATAATTCCGATTCTGATTAATCGTGTGTTCTGCAATTAGAGTGCAGAGTCCAAAGGGTTAGCTTATAATTTTACTTATCTTCTCGTAATAGTATTTTACAGACACAGATAGAAACATACAGTTAATATTTAACGTGGACCTGCACACACCTCAACAACATCGAGTTATCCCACCGATCTGGAATACGCTGAGAATATATTTTATATACCCAAGATACTTAAAAAGTTGTAGTTATTGTAATTTAAGTTGCACATAATACCTAATTTTAACTGATGGAATCGAAAGGATCTGGAGTGGCTACCTTTTTTTTTTTTCAGGATGGGAAATCATCAAATGACTTCTCCCGCTCTACGTGTCAGACTTTTACTGACTAAAACCCACCCATGTTCCATCAGTTGCCCATGTGCCAGGGTCACGGTATCTCTTTCGAACAATCACGCGACCCTGGCAGGCATCGGTCCTAGTAGACCCCTACGCTGCTGCTGACATCTCTTTGAGGCGCGCGTGGAACACTGCGCGCCGTCGACCCGAGCTTGGTCCTTACCGGGCGGCGAGCTACCCATTGCTCGCCACCCGCAAGCTCGCGCCTCCGGTGGCCGGGAGTCCGCTATGGACTCCCGACGCCCGGGGCGTCTCCTCTTGCGGCGGCTAGGGACGTGAGGGCGCAGAGACTGCCACTCCCTCACGCGCCCCACCTCCTACTTCGCGAGGGAGTGGCTACCTTATATCGAAAGATGTGGCGTTGGAAGAGCTCCCACAAGGTAGACCGAAGACTTTGTGAAGGCCGGAGGAATCAGCTGGATGCGGGAAGCACTAAACTGGTTGAAGTGAAACTTGGGGGAGGCCTAAATCCAGCAGTGGACATCATTTGGTTGAAATAATGATGATAATATTAATAATTTTGTATAGTTTCAGCTTTACACACCTTTTTTTATTTGGGTAAAGTTGCAGTAGTTTGCTAGATTTGGCGCAAAGAAATATAGACTACGCTAGCTGCCGGTGGACGGTAAAAGCTGTGACAGCTGTCAAAATCGGACGCTACAGTTAAAATACCTACATGAAAGCTTCATGTAATATTCTCACTGAAATCTGATTGCCTATCACTTCCAACCGTTAACTTTTCCTGAAGGGATGAGATTTTCATATCACGATTTATAACTTTGTCATTATGAATAATTTATAACTTCAGGAGCTTCAGGCCTCGCAAGTAAGCATGGTTATTAGGATTTCCTGACACGTAACGTACGTTTATGGGGGAAAGTACCATTTTGTATAGGTGTACGAACATTTTCAATAATCTTAATGCTTATTGCCTTTCTGGTATGGTTTGGGAAGGACTTAAGGATTTTTGCTTTTTAGGAAATTCGGTTTGGCTCTGAAATATTATGAATGAACAATAAATTTAATGCTTTTCTTCAAAATACTCTTCTCATTTTGTAATAATATAACAGTGCCTTTGTTTATATACAGTTTAACTATTAATATTATCGTATGTAGAACTAAACGCACTCACTCTGCATGGCTTTACATACGAGGTCATGAGAATGTTTCCGAAACGAAGGTACGATCCCACGATCTGTCAGTTACTGTGTTGTCTTACACGTTTACTGCCAAATGTGTGCAGTGTCATTAGGATGTCCTGAGGACTTACCCAAAACCGATGGCACCCGCTTATAACATGACGGATGGATCCGCACCAAATAAAAATCATAAAAAATTATCATTATTAAATTATCGTATGAGAAGATTGTACTTTAAATTAGTCTTACGCCGAAAATTGCTATCGATATTCAGCAATAAAAATTACGCCTTTATTAAAAGAAACACCCACATAACATGGAGACTATAACCCTTATCCAACCATCTAAAAATACCTTCATCAGACGTCAGACAACTCATCCCTTAGCAAATGAGCTACAAGACTTGTCCCTTCGTGACTTAACACCCTCATTTGACGGGTCACATACTCGTCCTATTATTTATGCAAACGTATGGGATCCCTTGACGTCATGTCGCCATGTTAGTACCTACGTACAGTCAGCCTCAAAAATCAGTAAGTACTTATACATAGACAGGACTAGTGTAATGTATCTATCACATAATTAATTTACTTGTCATGACTTTAAGAAAGAATATTTTTGTCTTTTATGGTATAGTAATTGTATTGCAGGTGCATCGTCTTCAAATATAAAGATACAGTTAAGGTAAGTATAGAAAATAAAATTACCATGAGCAGTAGTGGCCCAGTGCTAATGGCCGCGACTTGCGAATTGTAGGTCGAAGTTGTAAACTCAGACAGGATATTTACTTTATTTAAATTATTTCATCACCACTGCTCTAGAAACGGTGAAGGAAAACATCGTATTCAACAACTTAGTTATAATATTATTGAACAAAGATTGTAGAAGCTTATGCTTCGATGGTTTGGACATGTTGTGAGAAAAATGAAAGGCGACTTATAAAGCAAATGTGAGTGAGAACGCCAAGAGGAGAAGCCCTACGAGGACATTCTAGTTCTTATTCATGATGTTCTTCAGAAAGATCCGGTGCGTGTATGACAAGATGTATGAACCAAAACGAGTATGTAAGCATCATAGCAGGTGGATGTCTGCAATTTCTGCCTGATGTCTAGGTTTTTTCCATGAGGGTCATAGGAAGAAAGCTAGAGTTTTGTATGAATGTTAAGACTGTACACAAATAAATGAATTCTTGACGATGTGTCTGAGGCTGACGTTACCAACAATTGAGGACAACGGGATCGAGGTCGCTTCTATAAAAGTGAGAATACTCTGTGATGATTGGTTGACTCACTAAGAAGGTGACAACGAGTAGGGAAAATAATAGTCTTGGTAGGTCACTTGAATCGTTGTTCCGAATAATTTATTTTACTTTTATTTAATTTTTTTGTGCACCAAATAAAAGAAAACGAACTTATAACTATTTTGTCCCGACTGCGTCGTTGGTTTAGCAGTCACATGTGCTACCACAATTTTTTTTTTCTGGATGGGAAATCATCAAATGACTTCTCCCGCTCTTCGTGTCAGACTTTTACTGACTAAAACCTACCCGTGTTTTTTCAGTTGCCCATCTAACCCGGGAAGGGTTAGATTATCAGGTCGGGCAAAGTGTCGACAGCGCGTTGTATTCCATGTGCACCTCAAAGAGACGTCAGCAAAATTTAACAGGTTCACTAGGGCCGATGCCTGCCAGAATCGCGGATTATTTGAAAGAGTTACCGTGGCTCTGGCACAGGCAACTGAAGGAATACGGGTGGGTTTTAGTCAGTAAAAGTCTGACACGAAAAGCGGGAGACGTTATTTGAAGATTTCCCACCTAGAAAAAAAAGATCGGGTAAAATGTTATTCTGTTTTTCTATCTGGAATTCCTCAGTACTCAGCCTGGAGATTTGTGCCCGACTGATGGCAATAGGCTTGCCCTCCTTATATTGAATTTAAACATCTTTACATATTATAAAATAAAGTCACCTCGCTGTCTGTCTGTCCCTATGTATGCTTATATCTTTAAAACTACGCAACGTATTTTGATGCGGGTTTTTTTAATAGATAGAATGATTCAACAGGAAGGTTTATATGTATATAACATGCATAGTATAGTAAAGAAACGCTGATAATTTTAGAGGTTTCTAATGTGATGTCATAAATAAACTCATTTTTTTGCGCTTACATTGCGAACGCTGGCTGAACCCCACGAAATAGATCAAAATAATGTAATACAGTATTGTATACCTTAAAAAGGTCTACAAAAAAGTCCGCGATGGTATATGTCTATC